>JAYESD010000002.1:253654743-259149217 GCA_036927565.1 Tuctoria greenei
CATTTTACATTTCACCTTCTTGAATCTACGCGCGCCCACACCGAACTTCAAACTCCGCAAACACTTTTAGTAGTGTCGGGAGATCTGCCGGATCAAAACCACCGACAGTTGGCGCGCCCGGTAGGGGCGCTTGAGATTTCAAGAATGGTGAACTCAGCTGCTGAATCATCCATTGGTCATCCTGCTGTTCAAGCTGCTGGGGGCAATCCCTCCAATGTGCAGCCACCAGCAGGAGCCTCAGTTCCAGCAGGAGTCACACTTCCACCACCGCCACCTCCACCAACAAATCAAGCTGTGCAGCGCGATGGTGCACCGGCATCAATCACTACGTCGGCGAATCATGACAACCCGGAACACGCGCTCCATGCAGAACATGCTCTCCTTCAGCGCCCACAACCTCCGGATGCATCCCGGGATGCAATAGAGCAGTGGAGGGCCGATGTGGAACACTTGGTTGCAGCAGCAGCCGACCGCATCAGTAACCAGGGTCCTCCTCCTTCAGGACGGGCCCCGTCGCAGCGACAGACTTTGTCTGGCAGACTTGGTCCGCATGTTTCCAACAATAGGAGACGTGCTGCATCACAACATGTGACGTCGTTGCCCTCCGGGGCGCGACGCACTCACACGGTATCAAGGCTTTCAACTCATGACCTCCGGGCGGAGCTTGATCGCCGATACCGTCAACAAGATGGCTGAGTCCATATCGAGCGTGCTCGTGAAAGACGAGAAGCTCAGGACATTCCTGCTCCTGAAGGAGTAGGAGGAGGCTATTCAGCCCTAGCCATGCATCTGTGTATGGTCAGGTGGCCACAGAAATTCCAGCCTCACCTGCCAGAGAAGTTTGACGGGACCATTAATCCTGTCGAATTTCTTCAGATTTACTCCACTGCTATCCTGGCAGCTGGAGGAAATGAGGCCGTAATGACGAAATATTTTCCAGTGGCTTTAACTGGGACCACCCGATCCTGGTTTATGAGCCTTCCCTCCCAACTCCATCAACAGTTGGGAGGAGTTGTGCCGGCAGTTCACCGCCAACTTCGGGAGTTCATACACCCGACCAGGCACCGAACTGGACCTTTTTGCAGTCGTGCAAAAAGGGGGAGAATCCCTGCGATCATTCATCCAGAGATTCTCTCAGGTACAAAACACTATCCCTTCTATCTCTAGCGCTTCTGTCATTGTGGCATTTAGACAGGGCGTACGGGATAAGAAGATGTTGGAGAAACTGGCGATCAAGGAGATCACCAGTGTCACAGAACTCTTCACCTTGGCTGACAAATGTGCCAGAGCTGCGGAGGGCCGTGAAATGCACTCCAAACCACCTTCGGAGGATCACAAGAAATCCTACAAAGGAGAAGTCACTACCTCCGGTAGTGGCAAAAAGAAGAAAAAGACCAACGGCAAGAAGAAGTCGTCGGCTGGCACATCTAATGCTGCAGCTGCTGCAGCTCCGGGTGGCCGGGGGCCACGCCCCGAGAAGCGACCTCGACCGTCTTCTGAAGACGGTGGCAAACCCAAGGTGTGGTGTCCAATTCATAAGACGGACAATCACAGTTTAGAAGACTGCCGGGAGGTCCAAAACCTTTGATGGCAAACCCTCGAAGCATGGTTGGAGTAGGCTAGTTACCTTTGATGGTATCTCCTACCATCAATAACATTCAGCTCCACCATGTTATGGTAGATGGAGGTTCGGGGCTGAACCTCATAAGCTTCAAAGCTTTTACCAAGCTTCAGCTCCGACCTTCGGATCTTCATCCTTCCCGACCTTTCTCCAGAGTAGGCCCGGGAGCCATAACCCCACTCGGTGCTATTACTCTCCCCGTTACCTTTGGAACCCGGGAGAAGTATCGCACTGAGAAGTTGGTCTTTGATGTTGCTCAAATCAACTTACCTTTCAATGCCATCTTGGGTAGGCCTGCCTTGTACAAATTCATGGCAGCAGCTCATTATGGCTACCTGGTGTTAAAGATGCCAACACTAGTAGGCGTCCTCCGGATCCGCGGAGATCGCACCGTCGGAGTAACCGCTCTGGAAGAACTTCATGCGCTTACTATGGCGCAAGAGGAGGACTCCAGGCAGGAGCAAGCTCCAAAACCCCCGAGCATTCGTGTAACACCCTCAATTTTTACATCATGCATTGCATACATGTTCATGCATTAAATATTACCAGAGTAAAAGAAAGATAATAAAATATAGAACCTACATGTACAAACATATGTATCAAAAGAAGAAGAAAAATAAAATTTTAGCATAAAACATGTCTTAGGGGATAAATATAAATAAATAATAATAAAAAAATAATAATAAAAAAGAAATATATATAAATAAATAATATATAATAATATATACATGTAAAAAAAATGTATATGATAATAAAAAAGAAGAAAGTATGTATAAAAAAAATATAAAAAAATATATAATATATATTAATATTTATGAAAGAAAAGAAAAAAAAGAGGAAAGAAAAAAAAAGAGGGGAGCAGCCCGGCCGCCCAGGCCGACCGAGCCGGCCCGCTCCCGCGCGCAGCGCGCGAACCACGCCGCCCGGCGTTGACCGCACCCCGACGCCCCGCGCGCGACGCCCGGCCGTACCGCTGGCCCCGCTCGCCTGGGCCCCGCACCGCTTCCTGCACGCGCGCCTGGCGCGAGCCGCGCCCGCCCGCCTCACGCCGCGCCTTGGCCCCCGCACCGAATCGCACTCGAGCCCCGACCGACTCGGCCCTGGCCAGCGTCCCGCGCCTATAAAAGCCACGAAGGCTTCGTAATTCCCCAATCCCAAGACCTCTAGCCGCCAGGAAACGCCGCCGGTACAGAAAAAGAAAGGGAACCAGAGGGTTGCGCCGCCAGAGGAAGAATAGGAGAGAAAAAGAGGAAGAAGAGGAAGAAAAAGAGGAGGGTGCCGTCATCCACCGGAGATCGTCGTCGCCATCGCGTCGCCGTCGTCGTGCCGCCGGAGGACCTTGCGCATCTACTTCGTCTACGCATCGTCCCCATCCCGCGATCATCGAAGCCATCGCATCTACGGTAGGCCATGTTTCCGATGCGAATTTTAGCGACCATATTGAATCTGATAGACATAAATTGATCGTAGTTGCGTCGCCTTTTTATTTTCAGCAGCATTAATTCTCGCTAAAACCCCCGTAAACTCATATGAACACATATGAAGTAGTCGCATCTAATCAATAAACAACCATAGTTAATTAATTATTGAATTGTGCATGCATGCATGTCATTGCATGTTGATTATTTTGTGTGCATCATATTGAATTGTATGTATTCTCTTGTATGTGTGATCACAAGTAGAGGGAAGTGCTCAAGAGATCGTGTACGAGGATTTTCAGAACCAATACTTTGAAGCGCTTGAGCAACCCTATCCGCCGGAGCAAGGCACGTGTCCTTGAAGCATATTGATCCTGTTTTTAAAATAAATGTTTTGTTTGCAAACTGCATGCTTGTGTCAATTTGATGGGAATCCTATGGTAGGAAGTTTACTAGATTTGTTTAACCACCCTTGTCACCTGGAATTTATGGTAGAGTCGGGAATGGCTTTTACCTTTTTGCTTCGCTTAATTAATTTGAATGGCAAACAATACTACACATTTAATTATGCATCAATGATATTCTGGTTAATGTGAACTGGTCAATACGATGGGTGATCTGAGCAAGCCTGGTATGTGGATGGGTTGGATGTTATGGTGGTTTGCTTGCTTTAGATCTAAGGACCGGTTCATGCGAGAATATGCTAGGACTACAGTGCCACCACAAGGCCAAGTATGGGTGCGGCGTAGCTGAATAATTAGGAGCTCTGCTAGTATTATATGGACCATTGGATGGCGTGGGGAATGGGAGTCGAGGAGGACTGCCCTGGGATCCGCATGGCACACGAGGGGGCCCGTGGGTGGGAGAATGGAGATTCAAGCCTGCCGGTGAAACCTTAGTGGGCCCGTACATACTACTAGTCCCTTTTGAAAGGCTATTTTGTGATCTCTTGGCCACACACCTACGGAAGTGTGAGATGGCATAATGGAGGTTTCTTAGTCATCGAAAGGTGATGAAATCACGAACGTGTGGGTAAAGTGGTACAACCTCTGCAGAGTGTTAAAACTATCATGATAGCCGTGCTCCCGGTTAAGAGCACCTGGATGACCTACATGATTAGACTTGGACTTGGTTTATGGTTATGGGTTGGTAATTGTTATGGATGGTTTTTGGCTTATGGTTACGTATATGAATTCGAGTTACGGTAACTGGACATGGATAATGATAATGTTAGCAATAATTTGATATGGTTTATATTATGTTAATATGATGGTTATGATGGGGTTGTTTCACATAGACATAGTATAATGCTTTTCAAATGTTTTACTGTACTTTTTAGCACTTAGCCATTATTACATTCGTCATTTGAACAAGCCACATATCATACTTTCCACACTTGCTGAGTACGACATGTACTAACTCTTGCAATCCCCCCCCCCCAACAGTTGCAGGTCAGGATTGTGAGTTTAATGGCGATAGTGCGGAGTTCTAGGTCGTGTCTACCGTAAACTTTGCCTATGGTGTTATTGGAGCTGCGCTATCCCTTTTGCTTAGTTTGCTTAGTTGCATAATTAGTTTATTTCCGCTGCATTAGTTGAACTTGTCATTAATATTCATTAGAGCTTATATTCGAGGATAATATGGTTTGTGTAATAAAATTTGATAATTAATCTTGTTCTGTGGTAATTTTCTGTATACTCTTTTGTGATTGCACTCTTGTATGTGTGTTGAACATCCTGGGCACACATATGCGTTAGCTTGGTTCAGTTTTCGGAGCCGGGCGTCACAAATTGGTATCAGAGCCACAGGTTGACCGTAGAACGCAGCCTAGATAGAATGGACACTTTAGAGCACATAGGAGCACTAAGGAATCTATTTGAATTTGTTGGTGTGTTGTTTGCTATACATATATTGCTTGCTTGTGTGCTTAATAGAGGATTTTGGGGTGCTTTAGCATTGCCATGTCCACCTAGGCTAGTGTAGCTAGCTGTTTAGTTTCATATCCCTTGATGCATATAGTTGGGGATGTTCTCTAATTCTTACCTATTGCTTTTCTTCATATGGTGAGGACTCGCAACCAGAGGGATGGCAATGATGAGGAGGAGAACAATGGAGTGCCTCAGAACAACATTGGACAAGGTTCTACTCAGGGAGCTATCAACATTAAGCAGCTATTGGCTATGCAAAACCAGCTCATGCAGACCATGATACAAACAATGGGACAACTGCAGGCTGGCAACATCAACAATCAGCCCCACATGCCTCCACCACCACCCCCGCCTCCTCATAACCGATTGGGAGAGTTCATGAGGACTAGGCCGCCAACCTTTGCTCAAGCTGCTGACCCTATGGATGCTGATGATTGGCTCAAGTCTGTAGAGAAGAAGCTAGCTATTGTCCAATGTAGTGACTGGGAGAAATTGCTATTTACTTCTCATCAACTCGTTGGAGCAGCTGCAGATTGGTGGGACGCTTATTGCAATGCTCATGAGAATCAAGATAGGATCACTTGGGCAGAATTCAAGGAGAACTTCCGTTCTCATTATGTACCGGAAGGTGTTATGATCTTGAGAAGACAAGACTTTGAAAATCTCAGGCAAGGAAGGATGAGCGTGAGTGAGTATCTCAACAAATTCACTCAATTATCAAGATATGCTCCAGAAGACATCAAAACTGTTAGTAGGAAGCAGTATCTGTTTATGATGGGTTTCAACAATGAAATTCAAGTCCAGTTGCTCAATACTGATTATCCAAACTTCCAAAAGCTGGTTGACAAGGCTATTGTGGTTGAGAACAAGATTCGTGAGATGGAGCAGGACAACAAGAGGAAGATGCCACATCATGGACCGCAGCAAGGAAGAAATGTTCGCCCCCGCTATGCACCACCTACCGCACTACACTACAACCCATCTGCTCCTGCATACCGCGTTGCTTATCCGCCCCACCCAAATCAGCCACCGCAGCAATGCCCCGCCATGCAAGCGCCTCGCTATCCTGTGCCACCTGCACCGCGTCCTAACATGGCAGCAAATGCTCAAAACTAGCTGCGCCCAAACTTTCCTAATGCTACGGGCGGTAAGACATGCTATGTGTGTGGAGAGCCCGGGCACTTTGCAAGTCAATGCCCCAGAAGAAACTATGGACCTATGAACAATGCCCAAGGCCAAATTACCCGCGACCAAATGGAGGAGCACCACAAGGCAACGTGGACAGTAGAATTTTGCTCGTGGCAATGTGAATCATGTCTCTACTGAGGAAGCCCAGCAAGCTGATGACGTCGTGATTGGTATGTTTCTTGCCAACTCCAACCCCGCAACTGTTTTATTTGATTCAGGAGCATCTCATTCATTCATCTCGTCAAAGTATGTTGCCAAGTACAATTTGCCTATATCTCATATGAAGCAAACTATGCTAGTAAGTTCTCCTGGCGGAGAGATGAGGACAAATATAGTATGTCCGAAAGTAAGCATTAAAATAAGGGGGGTAGACTTTCTCGCAAACCTCATAGTCTTGGACTCCCAAGGAATAGACATAATACTTGGAATGGACTGGATGAGCAAGTATAATGGAGTCATTCAATGTGCCGAGAGGATCGTGCAGTTGACAAGTGAACATGGTACACGCATCAAAGTTGAGGCAGCCCAACCTACAGGAGAGAAGGCAATGCTCAATCAAGTGGAAGGAGTGACGTTGGAACCCGGATGTGTTTCCAGATGAGTTGCCAGGTATGCCACCTGATCGTGACATAGAATTCGCCATTGAGTTGATACCCGGAACTGCACCTATAGCTATGAGGCCATATAGGATGCCTCCTAAGGAATTAGCAGAGCTCAAGAAGCAAATTCAAGAGCAGCTAGAGAAGGGTTTTATACGCCCAAGCTCATCCCCGTGGGGAGCCCTAGTTCTCTTCGTAGATAAGAAGGATGGAACCCAGAGGATGTGTGTGGACTATAGGTCTCTCAACGAAGTGACAATTAAGAACAAGTACTCACTGCCCCGTATAGAGGATTTGTTCGACCAAATGAAGGGTGCATGTATCTTCTCCAAGATCGACTTGCGGTCAGGATACTTCCAAATGAAGATTAGACCATCGGATATACCCAAGACAACATTTCGGACACGATATGGATCTTATGAGTACACCGTCATGTCATTTGGATTGACAGACGCGCCTGCGTACTTTATGTATCTCATGAATAAGGTCTTCATGGAATATCTGGATAAGTTCATTATAGTGTTCATTGATGAAATTATGATATACTCGAGAAGCGAGGAAGAACATGAAGAACACTTGAAGCTTACATTACAGAAACTACGGGAACACCAATTGTATGCCAAGTTCAGTAAATGTCAATTCTGGTTATGGGAAGTTTCTTTCTTAGGCCATATTATTTCCGGAGGAGGATTATCAGTTGACCCGGGGAAGGTGAGAGATGTGCTTAAGTGGTAACCGCCACAGGATGTCAAGGAAATTTGGAGTTTCCTTGGAATGGCTGGATATTACCTCCGATTCATCAAGGATTTCTCCAAAATAGCCAAGCCTATGACCGAATTACTCATGAATGGGAAGGCATTCCGATGGACTCAAGCTTGTCAGGATAGCTTTGAGGAGTTAAAGAAAAGGTTGACAACTGCGCCGGTGTTAGTATTACCGGACGTGAGCAAGAGTTTTGATATATATTGTGATGCATCAAGACAAGGATTAGGATGTGTGCTCATGCAAGAAGGCCAAGTGGTAGCTTATGCATCAAGGAAACTAAAGAAACATGAGTTGAATTATCCTACGCACGACCTTGAACTCGCAGCCGTGGTACACGCCTTGAAGATATGGAGACACTATGTTTTTGGTCACCGATGTGAGATTTATACGGATCACAAGAGTCTCAGGTACATATTTACACAAACGGATATGAATCTAAGGCAATGCCGATGGTTGGAGCTCATCAAGGATTATGACGTGGGGATCAACTATCACCCAGGGAAGGCCAATGTAGTGGCCGATGCTTTGAGCCGAAAAGGAGTAAGCCACCAACTTACAGTCCGGGAGCTTCCATTCGAGTTATGCAAGGAGTTTGAACGGTTGAACCTTGGATTCATAAATGAGATGGGAACGATGGAAGTCAACCCAACATTAGAGCAGGAAATACGGGAAGGACAGACAAAGAACAAGGAAATACAGGAAATCAAGGAAAATACCCAAGAAGGAAGAGAATTCAGATTTGATGAGGACGAACAGGGTACCTTATGGCTTGGAAAGAGGATTGTGGTACCTAATGTCAGGCATTCGGGAAACAATATTGAAGGAGGCACATGACTCACCTTACTCAATTCATCCTGGTTGTACGAAGATGTACAAGGACTTAAAGACATGCTACTGGTGGGCCAGCATGAAAAAGGACATAGCCGAATATGTTGCACTTTGTGATGTGTGCCGACGAGTTAAAGCTGAACATCAAAGGCCAGCCGAATTGTTACAACCATTGAAGATCCCGGAGTGGAAGTGGGAAGAGATTGGTATGGACTTTATAGTTGGATTACCGCGAACTCAGTCTGGCTATGATTCAATATGGGTTATTGTGGATCGGTTAACAAAATCAGCTCACTTCATCCCTGTCAAGACCACATATACCACCGCGAAGCTAGCAGAATTGTATATGGAGCATATTGTGTGTCGACATGGAGTACCGAAGAAGATAGTCTCGGATAGAGGTTCTCAGTTCACCTCTAGATTTTGGCAGAAATTGCATGAAGCAATGGGAACAAGTTGAACTTCAGTTTGGTGTATCACCCTCAAACAGATGGACAAACCGAGAGGACCAACCAAATTTGGAAGACATGTTAAGAGCTTGTGCTTTAAAGCATGGAAAAAGTTGGGATAAAAGTTTTCCGTATGCTGAATTCTCGTACAACAATAGCTACCAAGCAAGTCTGAAAATGTCACCCTACGAAGCATTGTACGGAAGGAAGTGTAGGACACCTTTGTTCTGGAATGAGACAGGAGAGAATCAAGCGTGCTGGTGAAACCTTAGTGGGCCCATACATACTAGTAGTCCCTTTTGAAAGGCTATTTTGTGATCTCTTGGCCACACACCTACGGAAGTGTGAGATGGCATAATGGAGGTTTCTTAGTCATTGAAAGGTGATGAAATCACAAACGTGTGGGTAAAGTGGTACAACCTCTGCAGAGTGTTAAAACTATCATGATAGCCGTGCTCCCGGTTAAGAGCACCTGGATGACCTACATGATTAGACTTGGACTTGGTTTATGGTTATTGGTTGGTAATGGTTATGGATGGTTTTTGGCTTATGGTTACGGATATGAATTCGAGTTACGGTAACTGGACATGGATAATGATGATGTTGGCAATAATTGGATATGGTTTATATTATGTTAATATGATGGTTATGATGGGGTTGTTTCACATAGACATAGTATAATGCTTTTCAAATGTTTTACTGTACTTTTTAGCACTTAGCCATTATTACATTCGTCATTTGAATAAGCCACATGTCATACTTTCCACACTTGCTGAGTACGACATTTACTCACTTTTGCAATCCCCCCCCCCCAACAGTTGCAGGTCAGGATTGTGAGTTTAATGGCGATAATGCGGAGTTCTAGGCCGTGTCTACCATCAACTTTGCCTGTGGTGTTATTGGAGCTGCGCTATCCCTTTTGCTTAGTTTGCTTAGTTGCATAATTAGTTTATTTCCACTGCATTAGTTGAACTTGTCATTAATATTCATTAGAGCTTATATTTGAGGATGATATGGTTTGTGTAATAAAATTTGATAATTAATCTTGTTCTGTGGTAATTTTCTGTATACTCTTTTGTGATTGCACTCGTGTATGTGTGTTGAACATCCTGGGCACACATATGCGTTAGCTTGGTTCAGTTTTCGGAGCCGGGCGTCATAGTTCTTCAGCTAGGCTCGACTTCTGCACCTCGTGTGCAGCCAAGCGGCGACACCGACATTCCCGTCAATGTCGTCCAAATCGGTTCTGATGCCGCTCAGACCACCCGTATATCGGGGGGACTGAATGACAAATAGGAACTCGCGCTCATCGCTTTCCTCCGGGCTAATGTCGACGTGTTTGCCTAGCAACCGTCACAAATTCCTGGGATCCCCAGGGAAGTGATTGAGCACAATCTGAAGATCTACCCTAACGCCCGGCTCGTGCATCAGAAGCCCCGGAAGCAATCTGTAGAGCGACAGAACTTCATTCGACAATTGAAGAAGTTGCTCGAAGCTGGATTCACCCGAGAAGTCTTCCATCCAAAATGGTTGGCAAACCCAGTTGTTGTGCCCAAGGCCGCCGGGAAGCTTCGGATGTGTATTGACTACACAACACTAAATAAGGCATGTCCAAAAGATCCATTCCCACTACCTAGAATAGATCAGATAGTGGATTCCACCTCCGGGTGTGAATTACTGTGTTTCCTAGACGCATATTGTGGGTATCATCAAATTAGAATGTCTAGGGAAGATGAAGAGCATACCTCTTTCATCACAGTAGATGGATTGTACTGTTATACGGCCATACCATTTGGTCTCAAGAATGCAACTTCAACCTTTGTACGAGCTATGTACAAAACTTTTGAAGAACTCATTAGATACATCGTGGAAGTGTACGTCGATGACATCGTGGTCAATATCAAGAACAAGGAGTCACTCCTTGACACCTTACAGGCTGTCTTCGACAAGCTGCGGGTCACCCGCACAAAGCTAAACCCAGACAAGTGTGTCTTCGGGGTTAGCTCCGGAAAACATCTTGGTTTCCTGGTAAATCACCGGGGCATAGAGGCTAATCCGGCAAAGATCAAAGCCATTGAGGACATGCGGCCACCAGCCCACATCAAGGATGTCCAAAAGCTGACTGGATGTCTAGCAGCCCTCAGCCGGTTCATTTCAAGACTGGCGGAACGGGCACTTCCCTTCTTCAAGTTATTGAGGAAGTCCGGACCATTCCAATGGTCTGAAGAAGCAGAAAAGGCTTTCCAGGAGCTAAAACATTTCCTCACCACCCTACCAACCCTGGTAGCTCCGAACCCTGGTGAGCCTTTGCTGCTTTACATTTCAGCAACGGACGAAGTCGTCAGTATGGTCCTGGTTGCGGGGAGACCAGAACTATCCAATGCTCAGGAATCCAGACCCCTCCGGGAAGGTCCGAAGGTTCCTGAAAGCGAGTCTGGGTCCCAGTTCCCAGACTTGAGTCCACAAGAAGTTACTTCAGAAGACCCAGACCCCTCTGGGAGGGTCCAGGTCGCTTCTGAAGAAGCTCCGAGTCCCTCCAGCAAGGACCTGGAGGTCCCCGAAGAAGGTCCGAATCCCTCCAGGAGGATCCGTGTCAATGAAGAGGAAGCTCCGGGCCCCTCCGGAAGGGTCCGGACCATCCAGCGCCCAGTGTACTTCATCAGTGAAGTACTTCAAGATGCCAAGACTCGATACCTAGAGGTGCATAAGCTGCTCTATGCAGTTCTTATCGCCTCCAGGAAGCTTCGCCATTACTTCCAAGCGCACAAGATTTCAGTGGTAACTTCTTACCCACTTCCAGCAATCTTGCATAATCCCAATTCAACTGGGAATATTGCAAAGTGGGCAGCGGAATTGGCTGAATTCGATCTCGAATTCATTCCAAGGCAAGCAATCAGGAGTCAAGCATTGGCAGATTTTGTGGCAGAATGGACTCCCTCTCCATCAAACCCTGGGGACCCCAGTGAGCAGAAGCCGGAACACAAGGCTCCGGTCTTCACCGAGCCTCACTGGACCCTCTACTTAGACGGCTCCATCAAAAGCAGGGGGCCGGAGCTGGAATCCTTCTCCTTGCACCAACCGGGGAGAAGGTAAAATATATGGTACACCTTGACTTCAAGGTGACCAACAACATGACGGAGTACAAAGCACTCATCTACGGACTAAAGGTGGCACTGTCATACGGTGTCAAGCAGCTCCTGGTCAAGGGAGATTCACAGCTCATCATTAAACAAGTGAAGGGTGAATGTTCCTGCAACAATCTCCAGCTAGCTGCTTACCTCCTTGAAGTCCAGAGGCTTCAGAAGGACTTCGAAGTCCTAGACCTCCACCACGTCCAGCGTGTCCACAACGCTGAAGCCGACGAACTCTCGATGAAAGCGTCAACTAGAGCTCTAGCTCCTGACGGAACTTTTGTCCGGAGGTTGTCAAAACCCACAACTCAGCCTGCCGAACTAGCAAAGGGGGCAAGATCATTATCCCGAAGCTGACGGTCCCGATGGCCCTGTTACCATGGTAGCCATCAAGGGTCGTAGGTGCTGCCGGAAGCTCCGAGCAACCCAGCACGCAAGACTCGAATTCTCAAGTTAGCTCCGATGCATGGATCTCGGAGATCCGGAGCTACTTGAAAGACAATATCCTTCCTGACAATGATGTATCTGCTGACCGGATAGTCAGATTGGCTAAAAGATACACGTTGGTAGAAGGGGATCTCTACCGGCGCGGTGCCAACGGCGTCCTAATGCGGTGCATCACAAGGGAAGAAGGTTGCGAGCTCCTCGCAGAAATCCATGGAGGCGTGTGTGGAAACCATGCGTCTTCCCGCACGCTGGGCGGTAAAGCCTTCCGGCATGGCTTCTACTGGCTTACAGCACTCCAGGATGCAACTGAGCTGGTGAAGAAATGCAAAGCATGCCAATTTCATGCAAAGCAAATTCACACACCGACTCAGCCTCTACAAATGATACCTCCTACATGGCCCTTCGTCGTGTGGGGGATGGACATCTTGGGACCTTTCCCAAGAGCCGTCGGAGGTTACAAGTTCCTATACGCCGCCATTGACAAGATCACCAAGTGGCTGGAAGCAACTCCAGTTGTGACAATAAACAAGCAATCTGCTATCAACTTTTTGCAGTCCATTGTATGCAGATTTGGAGTCCCAAGCAAAATCATTACTGATAACGGGACCCAATTCACAAGCTCTGCATTTCAAGGATATTGTGAAGACCTCGGCATTCAAGTTTGCTAAGCCTCCGTAGCTCACCCGATAAGCAATGGCCAGGCCGAGAGAGCAAATGCTAAAATCCTGAAAGGACTCAAAACACGCACCTATGAGCGCGTGAAAAAACATGGAGCCAACTGGATTGAAGAGCTTCCGCCCACTCTATGGGCCGACAGGACAACTCCAAACCAGTCAACTGGAGAGACACCCTTCTTCCTTGTGTATGGAGCTGAAGCAATCCTTCCTCCGAAAATCACCTTGGGGTCACTCCGGGTCCGGACCTTCGACGAAGCCACACAAGACCAGCTCCGGCGTGAAGACCTAGACCTCCTTGAGGAGGGAAGGTGCCAAGCAGCTGTTCGGAATGCCCAATACCGCCAAGCCCTTCGATGCTATCATCAGCGGCATGTACACAACCGACAGCTCGAGGAAGGCGATCTGGTGCTACGGAGAATACAATCCAGAGAAGGGTCAAACAAACTCTCCCCCAGTTGGGAAGGACCCTTTTGAGTGATTAAAGTATCCCGTCCCGGAAGCGTTCGCTTGGCTAACGAGGATGGGACACCTCTCCCAAATACTTGGAATATTGAGCACCTCCGTAAGTTCTACACATAATATCACGGAGGTGAGTCTGAGGTAACTTGAGGTGTATGTTATAGAGTCATTGTACAGAGTCGGGTAGTTCCTCCGGGAGAACAGTTGGACCTTTCCCGGAAGATCCGCAGAGTTCATGCAACACTTGTCATAGTCTCATGACTAAAAGTTTGGCTAGCTACCCTGCGTCAAACGAGAAATTAAACAAGCTTGCCTGGTTCCGTACCCTAAGAGTGTACTTGTTTCCCCTGTACCCCGGACCTATAATGAAAGACATCTTCATGTGAAACAGACTCCACGTGCATTTAATTTGTACAAGCTCAACATTTTTTATTTTTCTCTTTCTTGTCTATAACAAAGTTGTGCAATTCTTAAGAAATTCTAGTTCAACCAGTTCATGTACAATTCGAGTTGCATTGTCAATTCCTTTGGATTCAAATATTCTTCATGGCCCACTCGCCTGAATGCCGCCAAGCTAATCTAGGGTCGAAGTGTGCTATCGACTTAGCTTGGTCAAGCACCCTAAGTACGCTACTCTACCTACACTCCCGCAGGCCGAAGTAAGGCGGGTCCAAGTACAATTGGATCTAGAAGAAAGAAGGCAACGCATTCGGTTGTATTCAGAATTGTGTTTGACCTAAAACTTTCTTGGGAATCGTAAGCTGCGATGAAGTTATAGGCAAGGAGCGAATTTTACTATTTTTCTTGGCTTCAGTGTGCAGGAAAAATAAAGAATCCACGTTGATGGAGAAAA
Source organism: Tuctoria greenei (assembly GCA_036927565.1). Taxonomy (NCBI): domain Eukaryota; kingdom Viridiplantae; phylum Streptophyta; class Magnoliopsida; order Poales; family Poaceae; genus Tuctoria; species Tuctoria greenei. The sequence continues at coordinate 253,669,107 of JAYESD010000002.1, forward strand.
GCAGGAGCTAACAAAGCTCCGACTCCCCCTAGGTAGCTTGTGATCGCTGTTAAAAATTGAAAACGAGCATTATCGGAGCAACCAAGCTCCGGCAAAGCTAGGGGGGCCAGCCGTTGATGCAGAATAAAAGATGGTGAGAAGTCCCCACAAGCGGAGTCTGCTGCCGACAAGCTATGCGTTGGCAAAGGTCACTGCCGGAGCTGCTAAGCCCCGACACCCTGAAGGGCTAACTACCAATGCTCTACGCGTTGATAGGGACTATTGTCGGAGCTACTGAGCTCCGACGGTAGTCAATGCCGGAGCTTCTGAGCTCCGACAACCTCATGGGGCCTTCACTATCGAAGACTTCGGACCTACACTCTACAAGTTCGAAGCAAATGAGTCTTCAACAAATTACAATATCCTCTTGGTACATGTTCATAATCAAATTGTGTACATCTACCAGGTGGCCAAGTGAAGACAGAAGTGTTGAAGACAAAAAATGAAATTCATTAACAAATTGTGGATTTCATTCATCTGGAGACAAGGGATTACAAAATTGGGGATGAAAAAGAGAGAATAGAAGTGGGAGCTACAGAGATGGTCCTAGACCCTATGGAAGAACTGGGCGACCTTCTGAGCAACCTCCGACACGTTGGCTCGGGTGGCTTCACCTTCTCCTTCGACGGGACCTTCAAGCACTGGGTCCAGAGGAAATTGGGGATCTCGGCTGTTGTAGCACGTCAGCACATACTCTGTGACGTTCTTCGCCAGGGACTGCCCCTCAACCTCCAACTGGTCCGCGATGACGTCACCCACCTTGGAGAGTTTGTCACCCGCCGAGTTCAACTCTTGCAACGCCAGGTCCAGCTCCGGCTCTGGATCATCCGGACGCACGGGACTGAAGCCCATTGGTGTCAGCGCGTCATTGGCTTTGCTCAGGAACTCCCAAACCTGTAGGGAGTCCGCAGTCCTCAAGCCCTTCAGTTCCTCCAAGGATCTTTTGGTCGCCGCATGTTCAGAATTCTCACGAGCAAGGCGCTGAACCTCTTTGGCATTTTGCTAAATCTTTTCAGTGCCTGCTTCTTGAGTTTTCCAAGCTCCTCCTCCCGGAGGTGGATCTTGTTCTGGCGGTCGACCAGGTCCTTCTCCTGGCCCCTAACTTTCTTCTCCCTGGAAGCGATGGCACACTCTTGCTTGCAGAGTTCCTGCCCTCGCACCCAGGCCTTCTCCTCCTCCTCAACGCGACGCTCCTCCAATTTCTTGGTGCGTTCCTCGAGGCCCTTGTCAGCCAGAGCCACCTTTTCGGCGAGCTCCTCCTCCCTCTTCAAGACATCATCCCGTGGCTCTAGGAGTTTTTGCCCTTCATCTTCGAGCTTCTTCTCCCTCTCCTCATGTGCCTCCCAGCGCTTGATGAGGGTAGTGTTAATGGCTTCAAGCCTTTCTTGGCGATCATCAGCCGCACTATTAGCTGCCTTGGTCTGCTCATAAATGGCCCGGGATTGAGCGTCGAGGGCACGAGTCAAGCTCTCCCTATCATCCAATAATTTGCCCCAGTATTCCAGGCAGAACTTCTCCTGTTTGATCCACTCCTTGTCGTCTGCCAGCCTCGACTGCGCCAGCTTGGTCTCAAAGTAGAGCCGATTATGCCACCGCCTAAGGGTTTGGCGCTCCTCTTCATGAGCCTTGCTGTCGTGGTAGAATGCCAGCTGGACTTGACGCAGACTGGAGCAAGCGTTGTCAATGGACAACGACAGGGGAATAGGGTCCGGACCTGCTGTGGTCTCCTCCGTTGGTTCCAGCGGGTTCTCGCTTAGAAAAATTGGGTCCCAGTCCACAAGAGTGGTCCCCTGAGCCTCCACGGCACTAGGGCCATCCTCTGGGATAGCCTCAGTCGCCACCAAGGAGGGTCCCGCAGAGGAAGTGGTTCTGAAGGCCCTGCCGCTAGGTCTTCATTTGCCCCCTCAGGCAGGGGGCCGGCGACTTCATCAGGGCACCCTGGCTCAGCAGCAGGCACCTCCACCGTCATCACTTCTGGAGCAGGGGCTACTTCTGGCTCTGTCCTGCGCTCCTCCTCCGCTAGTGGCTCAGGTGTTGGCGCCTCGACCATCAAGGGTTCGAGTATTGATGCCTCCGCAACAACCGGCCCTGAGACCGGAGCTTCAACCTCAACCGGCTCAGGCGCCGGAAGGTCTTCAACTGCAACTGGCTCTGCAGCCGGAGCTTCAGTGGCAACCGGCTCTGAGGCCGGAGCTTCGAATGTAGCCGTCTCAACCGCCGGGACTTCCTCAACATCCGGCTCGCTCGTCGGGACTTCAATAACCTTCAGCTCAACCGTCGGGGCTTCGACAATTTCTAGCTCTGGGGCCATAATCACTACTTCCTCCGACTCAGTGGCCGAAGCTTCCAACATCTCAGCATCAAGACCCGGGGCTTCAACCTCCGGGGCAGGTGCCGCTGGGGCATCTTCTCTCCCGTGGTCAGGCGCTACCTCGGGAGTATCGGGGGATGAGTCGAGGTCCATGACCACGACAGCTGACGCTGGAGCTATCGCAGCTTCAGCCAGCACTTGGGGCGGCACCGGGACAGGAGCAGAAGCCTCCGCCCTCACAGCTTCAGCTTCTGTGGCTGAGGGTGGAGCCTCACTCCTCTTCTTGGGGACGCTGCAGATGATGGATGAAAAAACTTAAAAAACAGTTACTACACAAAACAACTGTCTGAGGTAAAGATTAAAAATTACCTCAGAAGGCTTCCACACCAGCTTGCACGGAATCTCTTTCCCGGGCGTTCTGGACTGACCATGGCCGTCGCCGGCGTGGTAGCTCTGGAAGGCCCCCCGGAACTTGTTGCAGATGCGGGCATTTCCTTAGTCAAGGCCCCCCTCGACCGGGAAGGACCTCCGGACCCAGAGGCCTCATCTGGCCCTGGTGCTGGAGTCACATGCTCGGAGCTAGCACCCCAGGAAGACACTGCTGCAGGTACAGTCGCCGCAGTTGTAGAAGACCTCCCCCTCTCGGGGGAAGGAGCTGCTGCAGAGGATGCAGGCCTGACGGACCTTCCGTTGGCATGCCTTAGCTTCCTCTTCCGGCTCGAGGGTTCGGCCATCGGCTCCTTACCCTTGCCGACGGTTTCGGTCCTTGGCTTCGGGTCAAGGTCAGAGCCACCTTCAAAGGCCCCAGGGATCACCACCCTGGAAGTCGATCGTCTCTCGACGACACCAAGGTCGTCAAGCACCGGCATCGTCCGCCGGAGCTCCCTGCTGAACTCTACTTCCATGTTCAGAGGGAGGAAAGCTGGTGGCGGGGTCAAATCATCACCCACAACGTCGATGCCGTGCTGGAACTTCTTGAGATGAAACTCCAAGGTCGAACCCTCCATGTTGGACTTCAGCCCGGTCTCGACCCGGTCGTCGTCCATCACACTGTTGAGGGACCAAGCGAGTTTTTCTCTCCTCTTCAGCGGTGCCCACCTGTTGACCAGGAAATTGCAAAATACCGCCTGAGGAGTTAATCCTCCCTCCACACAATGGCAGATCCTGGTCAGAGCAGGGTTGAAGGCATCCGACAGCACCGGAGCTTCACTCCAGACTGCAGTGTTGATGTTGGGGAGGCCTTCGGGCAGCTCCAGCTTCTCGTGCTCCTCCACCCGGATGACTATCCAGTCTTTCTTCCAATCGCCCCACTTTCCAGAGGGAAACGACCGGAGGTACTTGAATGGGCACTTCTTGCGCTTCACAAAGTAGTAGAAGCCAAGGTACTCATTACTCCTTCCGGTGGTATGGACAGTGAAGAAGGTCCGGAAAGGCTCAATGTAGGGGGATGCCCACCCACATTTCATAGAAGTGGACGAAGACAGACACTAGAAGAATGGAGTGGGGGCCAAGGTAATACAGCTACAGACCACAGAAGTCTAGCAGCATCAAGAAAAAGGAGGAAAAAGGTGGGATCAGCCCCACCATGGCGTACGCAGAGAAGTACACCATCTCGTCAGCGTGCTCCTTCTCGAATGGGAGCTCTCCCCCGGCACGGACCAGGTGGTTGAAGAAGTTCGGGGACCACCCCATGAGGGCCCGTACCTTCTTCAGGTCACTCTTGGTCTTCAAACGGCTCTTGCGGAGGCCCAAATCCATCGCAGCACAGCGAGGCAAGGGAGGAAAAGCAAGCACAAGTTTGGGAGTCCGAGCGCAAGTTCAGATGAGAGGCGTAAAGAACCCCAGACGGTGCGCGCTTTCCTTCTTAAGTAAGCCCCCGCAACGCTTGGATGGAAACCGCAGGGAAGCCGAGGATACTTTTCAAAAATTTCACCCTGCCGATGACAAGAGGGCATGGGACCACCCCGACGGTCAAGTCGAGGTTCTTACCCAAACGAACGGTTGTCATCATGTAAGGCGTCAAGCCCAAAGGCGGCGGCCTGACAAGGCGCGCGGAACCGATACAATTTTCGTATCAGGAATAGGCGACCTTCAATTGCGTGAGATCCGCACGCCAAAGATCTCATTTGCCGCCCCCGAGATATGCCACGCGGCGAGGATTTAACTCCAAAACTATCGCCAACGGCACATCTGAAGACCTTTGAAGACTCAGATCAAAATTCGAAGGATGGACCCACCTCCGGTGGAATGACTTCACCCAAGGGGTCTTCCCCAGAGGTGGGCCCAAGGGGCCACTGTCGGTACCCTGGGTACCGTATACCCCTTGAGATTGCAAAGATCTTAAGGAAATATTAGTTACTTGATTTGAAGACCTTTGGAGGCCCATATGTCAGACATAATAGGACCCGCTTCCCCAACAGGGTTAGTCCCAGGGTCGCCACGTGTACCATCGAACCGGAGCTACCGCCCAGAAGGGGGAAGCTCCGGGCTATGTACCATAACGGCACCCCCGGACCTAACCCTAGACCGAGGGAAGCTCCGAAACTGACACGTCTCTGGTGGCACCGGACCTATCTGTTCCCCACAGTATGCTCCGGAGCTGCCACGTGTCCAACCGTCGAATCTTCAGCCTCAAATCTCCGGTAGACTCCACAACGGCTTCGGGTCTTCAAAGGAGAATCAAGGACTTCATGACCCGATTAAGTGTCATTAATACTACGTTAATGACACACGATCGGATGACCCTTATTACCAGTAACAGCGCTGTCAAAGCCCATAACTCGGTCATTAAGGGTAATTAAGCGCATCAAATGTGTATCAATATTAGTAACCGCCGGGGCCACATGCTGGGCCAGGCCAACTTGTAACGGCCTGTCCCAGGACAACGATACATAGAGGGAGAGATTGATCTGACCTGCTCTGATCTTATCTGGTCTAATCAGCTCACACGCGCACTCAACTCACGTCACTTGAGTTGAGTTCATACATCCAATACAACACCAACACATCCCGTGGAGTAGGGTATTACACTCAGGCGGCTTGAACCACGTAAATCTTTGTGTATCCCGTGTCATTTTATATTTCACCTTCTTGAATCTCCGCGCGCCCACACCAAACTTCAAACTCCGCAAACACTTTTAGTTGTGTCGGGAGATCTGCTGGATCAAAACCACCGACAGCAGCCTTGACCCTCGCATGATTTGAGCAAAACATTGGATTTGGGATGGTTTAGTTATGTTTTGATATTGGGATGGTTTGGTACTGGTTATGGTTGATATATGGTTATGGCTGGTTATGGTTTGAATCATGGTATTGGATATGGTTAATGGTAATGGTGAAATCTATTATAATGGTGATGGATATGGAATATAGACTTATACTATGGTATTCACTGTGGTATACGATGGGTTTACTTCATATACATATAATATATTGCTTTTCAAATGTTTTAATGTACCTTTCAACACTTAGCCTTTATTATTGTTGTCATTTGTACCAGCTACATGTCATACTTTCCCACCCTTGCTAAGTACGACATGTACTCACCCTTGCAATTCCCCCACCAAAAGATGGAGGTCAGGATTGGGGGTATCACGACGTTAATGAGGAGTTCTAGGCTATGTGTTGCTGTCAGCTTTGCTTGTGGTGTTGCTTGGAGTTGCGCTACCCTTTATGCTCAGCTTCCTTAGTTTGCATAATTAGATTATTTCCGTTGTAGTAGGATTAGAGATGTAAGTTGAGGATTACTTCAATATTGTAATAAAAGTACTTATTTAATAATTTGAGCTGTGGTAATTATCTATTTATCATTTGTGAATCACTTGTGTATGTGTGTTAAATATCATGAGCACACATATACTGCACTTGGTTCATTTTCAGAACCGGGTGTCACAAATTGATATCAGAGCCACAGGTTGACCGTAGGATGCAGCCTAGATAGAATGGACTCTTTATAACACATAGGGCAATCAAGAAGCATTGTGGTTTGTTTGGTGTGCTGATTGCTACATATGTTGCTTGTGTGCTTAGTAGAGGATTGTGGGATGCTTTAGCATTGCCATGTCCATATAGGCTTGCATAGTTAGTTGCTTAGTTTCACATCCCTTGATGCATATAGTTGGGAATTTGTTCTATCTCTCCTTTCTATCTCACTCAACCTCTACTTCAATGGAAGAAGGACACAACTAGAAATTGATCATTTTAGACGAAGCTATACGGAAGATGAGAACAAAGATAGTATGTCGAAGAGTAAGTGTTTTCATAAGGGGGGTAGAGTTCCTCACCGACCTTAATGTTTTGGATTCACAAGGATTGGACAGGAGGGGATGTTCCTGGCTTGGAAGTTGACCGATGAGGACGTCAATGTTCTAAGGGGGGGGGGGGTGTAGGATCAAAGAGCACATGAAAAGCTACTATAGGGTGGATGAATGGTAGATTAAAAAATCTTTCGCAGCGGAAACAATTAAATCCCAACCCCTTCGGCAGAAAAACGATTTGTTAAAGAAATCATGTGTGAGACTAATCTAAACGTATTTCTGCGTGACAAAAGTGATAGAAATAAGAGAGAATCAAGTAACGAAGATGACACAACAAGAATCACTCACATCCGTCGAGAGAAACTCAAGTTACAATTGAAAGATCGAACAAAGGTCAATCTGTCCTACCCGAGAAAAACAGTTCTGGAACGCTGCAGAGAAACTCGTGTAGATCAGAAACCACAAATCCGCTAACCATGAAATTTTGAAAGATGATAGATAATCAAGTTGTGAAGACAAGCCAAAAAGAATCACGTCAATTGGATATGTAAAACTTTAGTTATGACAAAACCATGGAAGAAAGGTGGTGTTGTGAAGAAAACTCAACGATAAGAACTTGTCTAGAACAAGTCGGACGATCAAGGCACAAAAGTTCCTTTTAACTATGAATTTTATTCAATAGAACACAAGAGTAATAGCCCCCAAAGTCGTCTCCAATGAGCTCTGGCCTCCCTTGCTTATATAACCAGTCCTTAGGCCAACCCAAACCTAACTAGGACTCTAATCCTACTCAGTTCACGAATCAAAACTTTCCATAACTGCTCAAGACACTTCTATACGCAGATAGAAGCAATCTTAAGACTTACAAACACCTTAGAAATGTATCCCACATTCCTAAAACAACTCAAATTCATGACCCACATGATATCCTATCATAACCAACTCGAAACATTCCATATTTGAGTCAAAACACCCTCAGCCGCAGCCTGAGTCCATAACCTAGTCGGTTGGACCTTTCCGACCAATTCTTTACGTCCACATCTCTTCATCACGCCTCGGGACCATGTAGCCACTTCCATGCACTCCTTGCATATGTGCAAACATCTTCCAACGACGTCCACAATACCTTCATATGCATTATTCTTGATTCAAACATGATGCACAACCTCCCGATCAACTCAACCACAATTCCTCCCGAACTTGGTTGTTGAACCTCATCTTCTCCCTAAGACTAGTTCAATGGATCCCGTCACCAGCCATGTCTTGAAATCAAGCAACACCTGCACATGAATAAACAACCAATTCAGAGGAGCTGAAGTCCGCGACTTGACTCAAGTTAGTTCCGAACACAACACCTTACATGAGCACCTCACATAAGCATGTTGCAAAACCACAGTAAAATGATATCAGACATATCAACCAAAACGCACCAAAAACTGAGCAAATTAATACTAAGCAATCTTTCCAACAATGTAAAGACAGTTCGAAACATTTCACAGAAAAAGCGGGAACATTGCGATCAAGCTCTGAATGTTGCCAAAACTAACCAGAGCTTGAGCTGGAGCTTACCAAAGTAAGTACAACCTAGCGCCGGAGCTTACCAAAGCTAGTACAACCTAGTGCCGGAGCTAGAAAACATGTCGGAGCTAACCAACATAAGTTGGACCTAGCAAAAACATGTCGGAGCTTAACAAAGACATGCCGGAGCTAAAGTCGAACCTCACTAAAAAGATGTTATGACAGCATTCAAAACTTTTATTGTCAAAGTCAATGTATTCAGCGCACATAGGTCTCAAACCCTTATCAATTATAGGAGTTAAAGAATTATCGGCAAAAGTTACATTTTTTACACGTGACACAAAAGAGAGGGAGGAGAACCAATCTTTGTTACCTATCATGTGGCGTGAGCAACCTGAATCCACAATCCAAAAGTTCTCCTTCCTCAAGCGTCTAACCTACATAGAAGCACAATACGTCGATGACTCAATACTAGAGTAAGTTAAAAGGCATTTAGGAATCCAGTACTGAGTCACACGACGTGCAGCAGGAATAACACGCGAAAGCTGAGATAAAATAGCAGGTTTATGAGCCAAAACTTGAGGATTTTTGTACCCAACTACTGTCCTACGAGATGTTACATGTGTAGCACAAAAAACAGCTGGTTTGGGAGCAAACTTTTGATGTTTTCGACTCATTCCAGTAGATTGCATGTTCCTATCATTCAATTTAGCAAGTGCAGCAAATTTTGCATGAAAGTTATGAGATCTAGCAATCATTCTTTCCTTTTTATGTTGTTTAGCTAGTATATAACAAAAATCTATGACATGACCACCTCTACCACAGTAGGTACAATGAAATTTAACTTTATGTTCATGTCTAGATGAGCAAGCAACATTTTTATTTGAAACTGAATGAGACAGCACTCCTATAGATTTGAAAACCACTTCTTTTTGTTTAGGAACTGTTTGGATCAAACCACTTCCTAATGACTTTAAAATTTTAGGTGGATTTGCCTTAGCATGAGCATGAGAATCAAAACCTAAACCAGTTTTATCATTGCAAGACTTGGAAGAATTCAGCAGCAAGTTTAGGTTCTTATTCCCATTACAAAACTGATCTAATGTCCTATGCATATCATCAAGTTTATTGGACAGATCAAGGCAATTTTCACATGAATTTTTCCCTTTTAATTTGCAATTGGAACAAAATTTAACTTCATGAGAACGTAAAGCATTGTTAAATATAGAAATTTCATTCATAGCATATTGTAGTTTCTTATCAAGATAATCACAAGTAGAACAATACAAATCAAATGTGGAACAACTAGCATCTTTTAAGTTTTTATCATTAAGTGCAGCAAGCTCTCTATTCTTTTCAATTTCTAACTCAAGTTTATCATGTGTGGAGGTGTGCGCACTTCTTAATGAGGACAATTGTTCATATATTAAATCACATGAGGGACATGCAGAATCACTAGAAATCAATGTTTTTAAACGGTTGATTTCAGATTCTAGTGATTCAATTTTAGCAGCACTATCCCTAAGCTTTTTGTCCATTTTCTTAACTATAATAGTAGAACGAGAAATAACATCACACATTTCTTCGCAAGTAGGACATACCTCTTCATTGTCGCTGTTGTGTTCTGCATCCTCCATACTTGATCTTGATTTGCCCACCATGAAGCACAAGTTTGCCAAATCATCTTCATCTTCGTCACTTCCAATGTCCACATCGATTGAGCCAAGTTCTTGAAGTGCGGAGATAAAACTACTCACCAATTGATGTCCTGTAAAACCCTTCTTTTCCTTCATATCTTTTGCAGAGGAGTGCTTTGTCCTTGTTTTCTCTTCATCCCAGGAAGTAGAACCTGAAAGGTTAGGGCAATCTGAAAGAAAATGTCCCGTCTTACCACATTCGAAACATCGTCGAGGTCCGGAGCTTCCTCTCCTTCTAGTTCTCACATTTTGCAATGCTTTCAAGAACCTACTAGAGAGAAGTACTAGCTCCTCCTCTGGAAACTCCTCAATCTGTTCAAGGGTTAGAGAGGACAACATAGCAAGTGTACCACAAGATGAAGATTGGTCGGAGCTAGGCATATCACGTTGAGAAATAATAGCAATAGACTTGTTGGGGTTCTTACGTGATATTATGTCAATTTCATGAGTTTTTAACATGGAATGTAGCACGTCTAAAGTAAGTTTACTCATGACAGTAGATTCACGAATAGATGTGACTTTCATCTCCTAAATTGACATATCTATTGCACATAACAATTGCCTAGCATTTTCAGCATCTGAAAAATTAACATTGACACTACGCAAGTTGCTGAGAATTTTATTAAAGCGAGCAAAAAGGTCATCAATAGACTCACCGGGTTGCATCTCGAAGTGCACGTATTCCTTCTTGAACATGTCTTGCCTTACATCCTTTATCATGTTGGATCCTTCGTGGTAGTCACAAAGTGCTTTCCACACATCATATGCGGATTGGAGGTGTGCAACACGGTAGAAGTCGCTTTGAGTTAATCTTTGTATGATCAAGTTTCGAGCCTTGTTGTTGTTGTTGACATCTCTCAGATTTGTAGCTGTAACTTGATCATTTGATGGCACTTAGTAAGGCTTGTATACCTTATTTCGTATTGTGAAGCCTTAAGCCTGGATGAAGGCTTCCATTCGTGCCTTCCAAACCTGAAAATCAATACAACTAAACACACAAGGTTTGGCGAAGTATTTCTCCATGATGATTAGTCAAAAACGCATCCAAATCACAAAGATTAGAGTACCGTGGCTCTAATACCAATTGTAGGATCAAAGAGAATGTGAAAAGCTACCAGAGGGGGGTGAATGGTAGATTAAAAAATCTTACGCAGCGGAAACAATTAAATCTCAACCCCTTCACCAGAAAAATGATCTCTTTAAGAAATCATGTGTGAGACTAATCTAAACGTGTTTCACCATGACAAAAGTGATAGAAATCAGAGCGAATCAAGTCACAAAAACGACACAACAAGAATCACTCAAATCTGTCAAGAGAAACTCAAGTTACGATTGAAAGACCAAACAAAGGTCAATCTGTCCTACCCGAGAAAAATAGTTCTGGAACACTGCAAAGAAACTCGTGTAGATCAGAAACCGCAAATCCAATGACCGTGAAATTTTTAAAGATGATATATAATCAAGTTGTTAAGACAACCCACAAATCCCTTGGGTTGACAGATGATAGATAATCAAGTTATGAAGACAAACCAAAAAGAATCACGTCAATTGGATATGTAAAACTCGAGTTATGATGAAACCACCGAAGAAAGCTAGTGCTGTGCAGAAAACTCGACGAGAAAAACTTGTCAGGAACAGGTCGGACGATCAAGGCACAAAAGTTCCTTTCAACTATGAATTTTATTCAATAGAACATGAGAGGAACAACCCCCAAAGTCGTCTCCCACGAGATCTGGCCTCCCTTGGTTATATAACCAGCCCTTAGGCCAACCCAAACCTAACTAGGCCTCTAATCCTACTCAGTTCACGACTTGAAAGTTTCCATAACTGCTCAAGACTCTTCTATACGCAGATAGAAGCAATCTTAAGACTTCCAAATACCTTAGGAATGTATCATACATTCCTAAAACAACTCAAATTCGTGACCCACATGAAATCCTATCATAACCAACTCAAAACTTTGCATATTTGAGTCAAAACCAACTCAGCCGCAGCCTAAGTCCATAACCTAGTCGGTTGGACCTTTCTAACCAATTCTTTACGTCCACATCTCTTTATCACGTCTCGAAACCATGTAGCCACGTCCATGCACTCCTTGCATACGTGCAAACATCTTCCAACGATGTCTACGATACCTTCATATGCATTGTTCTTCATTCAAACATGATGCGCAACCTCCCGATCAACTCAACCACAATTCTTCCCAAACTTGGTTGTTGAACCTCATCTTCTCCCTAAGACTAGTTCAATGGATCTCGTCACCAGCCATGTCTTGAACCCAAGTAACTCCTGCACATGAATAAACAACAAATCCGTACGAGCCCATATCCGCGACTTGACTCAAGTTAGTTCTGAACACAACACCTTACGTGAGCACCTCACATAAGCATGTTGCAAAACCACAGTAAAATGATATCAGCCATATCAACCAAAATGCACCAAAGACATAGCAAATGAATACTAAGCAATCTTTCCAACAATGTAAAGCATGTCCGAAAACTTTCACTGAAAAAGCGGGAACATTGCGATCAAGCTCCGAATCTTGCCAAAACTAACCGGAGCTTGAGCTGGAGCTTACCAAAGCTAGTACAACCTAGCGCCGGAGCTTACCAAAGCTAGTACAACCTAGCGCCGGAGCTTACCAAAGCTAGTACAACCTAGCGCCAGAGCTAGAAAAACATGTCAGAGCTAACCAATATAAGTCGGACCTAGAAAAAACATATCGGAGCTTAATAAAGACATGCCGAAGCTAAAGTCGGACCTTGCTAAAATGATGTTATGACAGCATTCAAAACTTTTATTGTCAAAGCCAATGTATTCAGCACACATAGGTCTCATAGGTGGGGGGGGGGGGGGAGGGTGGATTATGACATCTGTGGGGACCGGAATCCCAACAGCCAAGGATCTCATTGGGTGGTGTCGTGTGATGCAACACCCAACAGTATACCAGATTAGAACGAGAACAAATTTACAATACCAAGTCGTTGTTGACAAGCACAGTGGAAGTTTTAAAAGTACTAGCTGAAGGAAAGAGAACTATACATCATAGCTACGCTCTCAGCACTAGCTATGCAAAAACAAAGTAATCCATTCCATGGATACTTTGCACTAGCAACACGCAATTCACGGCGGCGTGCAGGGTTCCTACTCAGCTGTAAACCCTGGAGGGGGTGCAGCCTCGTCATTAAACCCGTCATCAGTCATATAATCTGCAAAAACTCGTTAACTGCAAACGTGAGCATAAGGCTCAGCAAGACTAACCCGTCTCACTAGACATATGCAAGGATAAGTACTAAACATAGGTAAGTAAAGCATAGGGACTCGCCTATAAGTGGATCCTTATAGTCATGTTTCATTTAGCACCTGACATTCCTCAGGCACGACACATCATAGACTCCACAATCAATCAAGAAACGCTTTGCAGATGATATGACGTGCACAAGGCACATAAAGCTATTACAGCTAATGTATGGGAAAACTGTAAACTTTTAACTGTACTATCTCTAAGCCAAATAAGGTTGTTCAAGCAATTTGTAACCAATAAATCATATTCATCTGACTTCTATAGTATTTACTACGTCAAGATACAGTGAGCAATTGGTACTCTATTACCACGAGGAACGGTGATTGCAATTAGGACATACTCGGAACAACACGACATATACGCACTTTCAGAAATGCCAGCGAGTAGTTTCAGCAGTACCTACATAACAGTTTAGTACTAGTCATATATGGCCACCTTTCACTAAACACTCGAATGTCGAACCGGTCGATCCGTCACGAGCACGAGGTCACTGCGTGGGGCGTACTCTGACATGCCCACCAGCTGATTTACACCTCGCTGCCCTCAACCCACGCCTATAAAACGGAATGGAATGCCTCGAAAAACCAGTATCAAGCTATGTCAGTTTACTGGAGCCCATTCCTCCAGTATGTCACCGGTACAATTCAAGCTTGTCCAGCAGGACCGCACACGAAATGGTCCTCAATCGACACAAGCTTGTCCAGCAGGACCGCACACTGCTCGGTCTCAATTTCATATTCATAAACCATTTTCTTATTCTAGAATCTCCCGTGTGATAAAATTCCTATCTCGCGACTAGATTTCAACTACTCGACTTCTACCGAATTCCTATGAGCATAAGCATAGCAGTGTCTACTCAACGGGTCGTAGACCTACCCAAGACTCCATAGGATTTGTGGGCCATGCAAGTGGATGTCAAACACCTTAAACGTAATGCACAATCATCTGAAGATGTAAGGTGAATGAAAACTGTAAATGCAAACCGGGGCTTGCCTGGAAGCGAGTTTGAGTCTATGTTAGTTTCCGGCAGCTGGACCTCCAAGGCTTCCGGCTGCTCCTCGACTTCAGCTACTACACGATATGCATATACTAGGTATAAAAGATTTGTGAATAACTAATATGCTTAAGGTGGGGTGTGTATATTAAGATATCATAAGATAATTATCTTAATTGACTTTGGTAATTTTTATGGTGAATACTAATTATTATGGGGAAGACTCTTGCAAAGAATAGGAGATGATAAAGGATGTTTGTTATTCTTAACAATTATGGTAGGTAATAAGATCCCTTAAATATTGGTTGAAATTTTGGAGATGTGTTATGGCTACCAAGGGTTGTATCATGTAGAGGGGGTCTCACTGGTTCTAGGAAAATTTGTTTCACAATTTTCTGAGCTTTCTACAGGAAGAAACTAATTTTTAAAGTTTGGGTAAATTTCTAGAAATTGATTTTCCATTTTTCTCAATTTATAGCTACATAAAGATTTGGAACATAGATCAACCCAGTAATTTAAGTCCAAATAACTTGAAATTTTTAGGGTTCTGACCAAAATTGGAAATTTTCCAATTATAGAACTGTAGGAATGAATTCTTTAAGCATTTTGTTTATCTGAATTTTGAAGAACTTTCTATGGCTTTTCATACAAATCCAAGTGCACCACTGGACAGTATTCTTCATGCTGGTTCTAACAAAATTTATTTGGGAATTTTTGGAAAATTCTACTGGAAGTTATGGATTTTCTAAGTTGGGATTGAATCTAGATTTAATTTCCTATGGGAAATTTCAAATAAAAGGGGCTGGTCCCACTTCATTTGAATTCGACCAATCGGATAGGAGCCACACTGGGGGTTACGGGGTTTAATCGAGCAGCCACACCGGATCCTATCCGCAATTGATCCCACGCGAGAGGGTTACGCTGACCGGTGGGGCCCGCGTCTTCGTCTACCGCCCGACGCGGCAGCGCTCCTCGCCGGAAACTGCGGCGGTGCCTTGCCGGAACTGGTGCGTCGAACTCCTCTCGGCCTCGCCGTGACCGCTCCACCCTAAAATCGACTGCTCAAGATGATGTTGGGGTCCAATCATGCCGGCGATGGCCGGAGACGGCGGCGCGACGGCGACGGCGGAACTAGGGGGTCGGTCTTTGTCAGAATTGCTTGGGAATGGCTCAATCGACTCGGGAAAAGCTCGGGAAGGTTCCTTGGAACTCCAGGATGATGATTTGGGGGTCACATTGGGGAGAAATCGTCGGGAAAGTTGAACTCGATGGTGAGGTACGGGTTTTCAATCGGCGGCCATGAAAACTCAAAATCCGACCTCATTTCTCGATGGCTTTCTCTCAATTTTTTGTAGAGGTGATGCGCATGGAGGTCTAGGAGATAATACCTTACTGGATTGACAATTAATAGTATGTAGAAATGGAATTTAAATGGCAATCTATCGACATCGGTATGAACTTTTTTGGGGAAAACTGGAGATAAAGGAGCTAGGAAGCATGACAATGTCTGGAATTTCACAAGAAGCATCTAGGTACCTTTGCGCATCTTATTGCTTCAAAGAGGGAGATGGAATCGGCTTGGAGTGGTCTGTCCTCGTGGAACAGGAAGCTTCCCTTCGCAACCTCACCCGTGAGCGTCGAGGAACTTCAAAATACCACACGTATAGGCAGTGAATCAAACAAGCGATTGGACAAGAAGGAAGAGCAACTAGTTGAGCAACCTTTTGCTATTGGAAGCACTGCGATTCCTTGCCTTTTTTGGCTGACATGTCGAGAATGGCGGCGGCGGTGCAGTGCAGTGGTGGAAGAAAGAAAACAGAGGCGAGCGCTCGGGGTGGTGTCCACTGCGACCAGGGGAGAGTATTTATAGGACGGGGAGTAGTAGGGAGACGCCATGAAGCAGGCAGTCGAGCATCTCTGTGGGGGTTTGCATGCTGCACGGTGTCGAGCGGAGGAACTCCGGAAAAATGGCGTGCAGAGCCGCTTCGAGTGAGACCCACTGGCTGTTGGGTCTCACGACCCTTATCCCTGTCCCTCCTCTGCAGACTTCAATTCTCCTACCAAATGGTGTCCAAAAATTCTAGATTTTTGTGTGGAGGCTCAAATAAATATCTAGAATTTGATTCTGCAATTGGATTTTGAATTGGAGCAAGTTTCCATTGGATTTCAAATTCAAATTTGATTTTGGATGGAATTCAATGGTGCCATTGTTTTAAATAGCAATTGAGTTCCAAAAAGTGTTAAACTATGTGAATAAGTCAAGCAACATATGCTGAACATGAGTGTGTGTTCCGATCTTGATGTTCAATTTAGTTGAAAAGAATTCATAATTTGAATTCAAAATATGGTTTGAATTTGTTAAGCGTCTCATTTAAAATAGCAAACGAAGTTCAAAATTTATGAAACGTTGCAGGAAGTCTATTTGGAATATTAGAAAACCATAGAAAATTTTATGGCCTCTGAATTGAATAATTTTGACGGGGCCAAATATACAGTAGTATATATTCAATTTATATTAATTTGAATATCTATTTGGTACTGCATATTAAATTGGCCTAGAAATCTTTCTTCAAATAATTCCAAACTTTTGAAGAGAGGTCAAAAAATTAATCTAAGTTCATTGGTGAAGTTTATTCCTCATGCTAATAAATTTAAACATGAGTAGAAGAAAAGATTTGATGATATCAAGTTCATAAACATGGCTATAATTGGTCTCCACTAGGGTTAACAACCAATTTACAACTGAACCTCATATGAAGGAAAATGTGGGATTTTACATTCCTCCCCCCTTAAAAGAATCTCGTCCCGAGATTACAAAAGGAAGGATAAAAGAAAAGACCCAATGAACATATGATGTTAACAAGTCCGGATAATTGGTTTTAAGATATTCCTCGCTTTCCCATGTTGCTTCACCAGCGGTGTGGTTTCCCCACAAGACCTTGTAAAAACGCAGGGTGCGGTTTCTTGTGGTACGAGTCTTCTCATCAATTATTTGGGTTAGATGTTCGGAGTAAGTAAGATCTGGTTGGAGAGCTTCGATAGCCTCCCTACGGACTTCTATTGGGCCTTGAGACATTTTCTCAATTGTGAAATGTGGAACACATTGTGGACCCCTGAAAGCGATGTAGGTAGGTCTAGCCGTTAGGCTACATGTCCACACTGCTCACTTATTGCGAAAGGTCCGATGAAACGCGGAGCTAGTTTCCCTTTTACTCTGAAACGATGAATCCATTTCATTGGGGATACCCGAAGGTAAACGTGATCCCCGATATAATAATAAAGCGGTCGACGTCATTTGTCTGCATAGCTTTTCTGGCGAGACTGAGCAGCCTTGAGGTTGGCTTGAATAACTCGTACTCGATCTTCGGCTTCCTTTACCAAGTCTATACCATAGGTTACTCGTTCACCGGATTCACACCAGTTCAACAGTGTGCGGCACTTCCAGCCATAAAGAGCTTCATATGGTGCCATTTGAATGCTAGTCTAGTAACCATTGTTGTATGAAAACTCCGCCAATGGTAGATGATCATCCCAATTCTTACCATGGTGGATGGCACAGGCGCGGAGCATATCCTCTAGTATTTGGTTTACTCGTTCCGTTTGACCATCAGACTGTGGGTGGTAAGCTGAGCTTCGAATCAATTTGGTACCCAGAGATGCATGGAGTTGTTCCCAAAATTGAGCCACAAAAAAAGTTCCACGATCTGATATGATAGTGCAGGGTACTCCGTGTAAGCATAAGATCCTGGCAATATACAACTCTGCATATTGCCGTGCCACGTAATTGACATTGACTGGAATAAAGTTAGCTGACTTGGTGAGTCGGTCGACTATCACCCAAATCGAGTCATGTTTTCGAGAAGTGAGAGGTAACCCAACAATGAAATCCATGCTGATGTCCTCCCATTTCCAGGCAGGTATGCTTAACGGTTGCAATTGTCCGGCTGCTTTCAGATGGTCGGCTTTCACTCGTCGACATGTATCACATTCGGATACATACTTTGCTATTTCCCTCTTAATCCGAGTCAACCAAAATTTCTTCTTTGAATCTTGGTACAATTTTTTACTCCCGGATGAATAGAATATTTGGACAAATGAGCCTCGTCCAAAATTTTCTTCCGAAGTTCCACATCGCGGCGTAGCACGATGCGGTCTTTGAACCAGATGGTACCGTCATCGTCACCTCGGAAACACTTCATTTCTCCCTTTTTCATTCATTGACGAATATGGGATATGCCCTTGTCCTTCTTCTAAGCCTCCATAATTTCCTCCCTTATGGTGGGAATGAGGGCTAGGTTGTAGAGTGCCCCATACGGAACCAAGTAGAGACTCAGTTCTTCTTCCTCTATCAAGGTGATAGAAAGGTTATTGATATGATACTTGCGACTTAGTGCATCTGCGACTACATTTTCCTTTCCAGGATGGTAGTGGAACTCAATCTCGTAGTCTTTGATTAACTCCAACCATCTTCGTTGTCGCATACTCAATTCTTTCTGGGTGAAGATGTACTTCAAGCTTTTGTGATCGGTGTAGAGATGTGCTAGGTTGCCCCATAGATAGTGTCTCCACATCTTTAAAGCTAGTACCACGACAGCGAGCTCAAGATCATGAGTCGGGTAATGCTGTTCATGGTTCCGAAGCTGCCATGATCCATAAGCGATCAGCCTTCTGCCTTGTATTAATACTCAACCCAGACCAATTCCAGATGCATCACAATAAACATCAAAGGATCTTGTGGTATCTGGTTGGGCCAATACTTGTGCTGTTGTGAGGTGTTTTACTAATGCTTGGAAACCCTCTTCACATTCCTTTGTCCAGGTATACCTCTTGTCTTTCTTCAGAAGTTCCGTCATTGGTTTAGCTATCTTGGAAAAGCTTGGGATGAACCTCTGGTAATATCCAACTAAACCCAGGAAACTTTGAACTTCATGTACAGACTTGGGAGACTCCCATTTGAGTACTTGCTTAATCTTGCTTGGATCAACTGCAATCCCCTCGGCAGAGATGATGTGCCCCAGAAATGGCACTTGGTTCATCCAGAAATCACATTTGCTAAACTTAGCGTACAACTTGTGGTCCCGCAATCCCTGAAGCACGATGTGCAAATGTTGTGCATGTTCTTATTTGGACTTTTAGTACACAAGGATGTCGTCGATGAAGACCACGACAAACTTGTCCAAATCTGGCATGAACACCGAATTCATGAGATACATGAAATGGGCCGGTGCGTTGGTTAATCCGAAGGACATGACAAGATACTCATATAAGCCATACCTCATCGAGAATGCTTTCTTAGGTATATCCTCGGGTCAAATCCTGATCTGATGATAACCAGAGTGAAGATCCATCTTTGAAAATACCCGAGCACCTACCAACTGATCAAACAGAATATCGATACGGGGTAGTGGATATATGTTCTTGACTGTGACAGCATTGAGTGGACAATAGTCCACACATAGTCTCAATGTTTTATCCTTCTTTTCCATGAACAGTGTAGAACAGCCCCAAGGTGACGAACTTGGACGAATGAAACCTTTGTCCAACAGTTCATTCAGCTGCTCTTTTAGTTCTGCCAGTTCTTTAGGTGCCATCTTATACGGCCTTCTCGAGATTGGCACTGTTCCCGATACAAGTTCAATCTTAAACTCGACATCTCTTTCTGGTGGCATACTAGGAAGATCTTCGGGAAAAACGTTTGGATACTCACATACTACCAGAATATCTTCGAGTTTACAGGCGTCGATGTTATCAGCAGTTGGAGGCACGTGGATATTACTCTTAAGAAACAGAATTTGGAGAGAGTGGAACGGAGAATTTAGATATATTCTCTGAGGAATGATGTCAATGATAGCACCGTTGTATTGCAACCATGCCATCCCTAAAATGACATCTAATTTCTGATGCTCCAATATAATGAGAGAGATAGGGCATATGTTCCCACCCAGATTAAGAGGTACCCTATGGACCATCTTATCTGCTACTACTTTGCCTCCCGGAGAACAAATCATATATGGGGTTTCTGTGGAAATGATAGGAAATTGGTATTGATTTACATAAGACTTGCTAATAAAATTATGGGAAGCACTGGAGACAAAAAGGATGACTACGGGATGAACAAAAAGAGAGAATGTACCCGTGAGTACGGGTGCGCCTTCCAGAACGTCCTCGATGGCGAGGTGGTCGATGTTGCCGGTTCTGGTGGTTGGCTTCTTGGGCTGGTTGCGAGGTTGGTTTGCCCCCTGGTACGATGACTGTCCTCCGCTCTGCGTGCAGTCCTTAGCGAATTGCCCCGTATGTCCACACGTATAGCACGTGTACGGGGTCTGTCCGGTACGGAGTGGAGGACGGAATCCCAGTGCACGCGGTGGAGTTAGAGGTGCACGCGGAATCATCCCCTGTTGTTGTTGTGGGCGAAAACCAGCGTTGTTGAATGGGCAACCACGAAACGTCGGTGGTCGCGATGGTGGCTGCCACCTCTGGCCGGATGGTGATCTATACACCATGCGGTATTTCTGAGGAGTACCCCCTCCGCTACCCTGCGGAGCACTCCTTTTCTTCTTGTCAGTGAACAGCTCCCTAGTAGCGTCCTCCTGTACAACGGCGACATTGACCATGTTGTTGAAGCTGCCGCTGTTGAACAAGGCAAGCTTGTCCTTCATCTTGGGGTTCAAACCCTGATAGAAGCATTCCCGCTTCCGATCCTTAGTATTCACTTGGTCCTAAGCGTATTGGGCCATGTGGTTGAATACCTTGGAGTACTCGTAAGCACTCCTTCCTCCTTGTTTCAGCTCCAAGAACTCTTGAAGCTTCCTCCTCATAACACCGGGAGGTATGTGATAGGCGTGAAATTCCTCCTGGAACTCCTCCCAACTCGCGGCGTAGCCGACTGGTCGTGCGGCAAGGTAATTCGCCCACCACGCACCAGCGGACCCTTGTAGTTGTTGGGCCACAAACAGGGTCTTCTGGTGTTCGGTCATTCGTAGCAAACCGAACTTCCCTTCAATGGAGCGGAGCCAGTTGTCTGCCTCCAATGGTTCATCGGCCTCCATGAAGACCGGTGGGTGTGTCAACATGAAATCCGAGTATGAGCTCAGAGAAGGTTGTCGTGGACCCGCATCTGGCCGCCCGCCTTGACGGGACGAATGCTGGACCAGAGTCCATAGTAACTCCGTTTGCTCGTCGCGCGAGCCAAGTATCATGGCGAGAACCTCCGCTAGACTCCTTGGAAGTTCTGGAGGTGGTGGTGGAGGAACTCATTGCTGCGGTGTTGCAGCTATCTCCTGGGTTGGAGATTCGTCCTCACGACCACGACTGGAACCCTCCATTTCAGGTGTCGAGCGAGTACGCACCATTCTGCATCCAAATGACTTAAAATCAGCACATGTTTTCTTTCCTTTATCCAGTTATCAATCAGTAGTACGACTTTTTGATAAAGAAATAAGTGCATCACATTCACATATAATGATAAAGTACAAACTTTATACAAGATATATTATCTCATGAGCAAGTTTACAGTAGTGTACTTCAAAATGATGGACTCCCACTATGGAAATACATCGCTACCATACTTGGTTCCCATGAGATGTCATACACATCTTATCAGCTTAGACATTCCCACTACTATTCTTAATATGACACAGACATGGTCACAAAAGAAACACACGAGCAACTATTAAACTATATGTTGCTTCGTGATGGCAGAAGTGCTGCCACATCCCATTCCGATACGTCCTACTCGACGTACTCGAGTTCCTCGGGATCTTCTTCTTCTTCTTTGTCATTCGAAATTGGTGCCACAGGTGCGGTTGTGGGAGCAAGAGTTGCCACCCCACCCACCATTGATGACGTCGCAGCAACTAAATATTTCACATCAGCCTACAGAAGAAACATCCTCAAATCTTCCAGTTCCTTCTGTGCATTTTTGCAACCGGCCTTCCAATCTTGAGTTTCCCCTCTGGATTGATCCCGTTCTTGAGTCACCTCGCTCTGCTGTTCATCCAACAGTTGCACCTTGAGTTGTCTCGCTTCCAACGCGCTTTCTGCGTGTTGTGTTTTCATGTGAGCCTCCGATCGAGCTTGAACAGCCTGGTGCCACTGCTTCCCCCTTAAGTTTAGACGGCGATTTAGGGGATCAACCATGGCCCCAAGTGATTCGTTGGCACCTTCAAAGTGATCCCCTCGAATCAAGGCCTGCTTCAGGTCACTCATCATTTTTCCCAGGCTAATATGTTGATCAAGGCTCTCCTGACGCGCTGATACCGCATATGAGGCTAAAATCATCTTGGCTACTTTTTCAGCATGCCCATATGCTGCAACCATACGACTTGCCCACTTGTCACCGGCTCTACCGTCGACCTGAAAGAGCTCGAATGGAGTGCCAACCATAGCATGGTAATGAAGTTTGCAAAACCTCATGATGGCCACACTTGCGGCATAACACCACGTGTCTTCCAATTGAATTCCTTGTACTTGGATGGAAAAGGGGGGCCATCCAACATTTAATGGAGCAGCAGGTACATCCACATAAATGGTGCACCTCGTTACTCCTCCATCATCAATCTCCTTGCCCCAATAGTCCGATATTTCACGATACCCGAACCGTTGAAGCATCGCAATCAACAAATCCGGAAAACCCTTCAAAAGCGTACACTTCGTGAACACCCATCCGTTTGGTAAGTATACCATAGAATAAGCCATCTGTGATAAAGATACTGGAACAATGAGAAGGTTTCCAACTCTCCACAGTTTATGAAAATTTAAAACTGGAGTTGTAATCACAGTCTGTTCCAGCTGACCTTCCTGTATCAATTCAAAATTTTCATAGAGGAAACGTCAGAACCAGGTATTGAGTTGAATACAAAAGTTGTAGTGCACTTTCCAAACTTTCCAGATTGTACTCATACAGCTCCAGGTGAGCTAGGAAATAGAATATATACAGGTTTTAAGTTGACCCATATTTTCTGGAAATTTTGACAGAACCTCCCCTGTATATGTGGTGATTTCCACAATTTATACAGGTATATCATGACAAAATTTTGAGGTAATGACAAAATAAACATTGTATAACATCAAGTTAAAGATCCATTGGTAAAAGATTTCGTCCATGAAACATTTGTTACATATGTATAGTGTGCTAATTCTAAACTAGGTGCCAACTGTTTAAGTTCTGATCTGCCAGAACCAAGTTTGCAACCATAGGAATTCAACACGGCTATACCCAGATTTAGGCCATGAGTACAACACGAAGTTGATAGATGACTTGCTAATATTTCCAGAAATGTATATATATTACCAAGTCACTATTCTGGATCAAAAGCTACCTAATCTTAACAGAGGAACTGACCGTCGTTCAACAGCAGCCCTGCAGTTCACTGTTTTGAGCTCAAAATTTGAATTGCTTCAGATTCGAATCAAGAGTAACTTTGAACAACAAAACTGTAGATTAGCCCCTCCCCTTTCAGATATATATCATAATAAGGCAGAAGACTTTTCTACAGTGAGTTATAGAAAAATTACTGAGACTGGTACATTGGTAGGGTTATCTGGAGTAGTTTAAGCATACTCCGAATTTCAATAGATTATCAAGCTTTCATGCCTTGATGGTCAACAGAAAAGTTACAGAGGACTTCGAGAAATTTTCACCCATATAGCGTACTTTTATGTTTATTTCTAACTAACCAAGATTACAACCTGGCGAAGTTGAGCAAACTTTGGCCAGAAATCAAGAATCTTGGTGCTCACCCATGTTGAATCGAATTTTTACCTTTACGGAGTCCAAACCTACCAGCACCTGCTAGTCGCACTTTCCAAAATACAATGCATCCAACTTTTGTCATTGTTGGGGATGGTCAAGTATCAAAGTTGATACTGATGGTACTACGTGCCTCACCAAAGAAATTTCTAACCGGTTATTTCCGGATACGTTTATAGGTGGTCCTAGTATCGTTCACTTGCAAACATATGCTACACGGGTTGCTACCGTAGTCAATGCTGCAAACGACAAACAATCCCCTTTCACACCTTCACACCTCAAGGGCGGCACGGGGAAACACGACAGGCAGTCACATTAATACATATGAAAATAAATACATACGACTCTGGTGTGAGTCGCCCTCGAGCGAGGTCATGTCTCGAGGTACATGACTGTAAATACGTCTGTACAGCAAAGAATCCCGTATGAACTGGCTTATACACACTCAGACATACGCGTTTCGCATGCTCCCTTAGAATATGAATGATTCTAGGGAGGCATACTATCGGGTTATATACCACCCGACGGGGGCTCCCATTAACTTTGAAGCACGCTGGGGTATCGCGTGTCATAGGTCCTCAGAAACATAGAAAGTTTCAAAGACTCCTATTAACATTTCCATGTGAAGCCATGCAAAACTTCCATGCTACCTCTCGCATGGTGAGCTTACCGCAATTGATCCGCTTACGGTGGCGTACCTTACCTCTTACCTGACGTCGGAGCGTCGATACAGAATTAGTAACATATAAGTTAGTTTACCACCTGTATATCTTATACTAACAATTCTCCTTATAAGGGCATATAGCTAATTCCTCACTCAAATCCTAATTTTTGAAAATATGTTCTTTTCATGTACACTGTTCCCAATGATGCTCTAATACCATGCCTATGGGGACCGGAATCTCGACCGCAAAGGATCTCATTGGGTGGTGTCGTGCGATGCGACACCCAACAGTATACCAGAATAGAACGAGAACAAATTTACAATACCAAGTCTTTATTGACAATCACAGCAGAAGTTTTAAAAGTACTAGCGGAAGGAAAGAGAACTATACATCATAGCTACGCTCTCAGCACTAGCTATGCAAAAACAAAGTCATCCATGCCCTGGATACTTTGCACTAGCAACACACAATTCACGGCGGCGTGTAGGGTTCCCACTCGGCTGTAAACCCTGGAGGGGGTGCAGCCTCATCATTAAACCCGTCATCAGTCGTATAATCTGCAAAAACTCGTTACCTGCAAACGTGAGCATAAGGCTCAGCAAGACTAACCCATCTCACTAGACATATGCAAGGATAAGCACTAAACATAGGTAAGTAAAGCATAAGGACTTGCCTATAAATGGATCCTTATAGTCATGTTTTATTTAGCACCTGACATTCCTCAGGCACGACACATCATTGCTTTGCCGATGATATGACGTGCACAAGACACATAATGCTATTACAGCTAAAGTATGGGGAAACTGTAAACTTTTAATTGTACTATCTCTAAGCCAAACAAGGTTGTTCAAGCAATTTGTAACCAATACATCATATTCATCTAACTTCTTTAGTATTTACTACGTCACGATACAGTGAACAAGTGGTACTCTATTACCGCGAGGGACGGTGATTGCAATTAGGACATACCCGGAACAACACGACACATACGCACTTTCGGAAATGCCAGCGAGTACAATCAGCAGTACCTACATAACAGTTCAGTACTAGTCGTATATGGCCACCTTTCACTAAACACTCGAATGTCGAAACGGTCGATCTGTCACGAGCACGAGGTCACTGCATGGGGCGTACTATGACGTGCCCACCAGCTGATTTACACCTCGCTGCCCTCAACCCATGCCTATAAAACGGAACGGAATGCCTCGACAAACCAGTATCAAGCTACATCAGTTTACTGGAGCCCATTCCTCCAGTATGTCACCGGTACAATTCAAGCTTGTCCAGCAGGAACGCACACGAAATGGTCCTCAATCGACACAAGCAGGGCTACGCACGTGAGACCATGTCTCACTGCATCCTATCCACTGCTCGGTCTCAATTTCATATTCATAAACCATTTTCTTATTCTAGAATCTCCCGTGTGATAAAATTCCTATCTTGCGACTAGATTCCAACTACTCGACTTCTAATGAATTCCTATGAGCATAAGCATAGCAGTGTCTACTCAATGGGTCGTAGACCTACCCAAGACTCCATAGGATTTGTGGGCCATGCAAGTGGGTGTCAAACACCTTAAACGTAATGCACAATCATCTGAAGATGTAAGGTGAATGAAAACTGTAAAATACTGTAAGGTACTTAAATGCAAACAGGGGCTTGCCTGAAAGCGAGTTTGAGTCTATGTTAGTTTCCGGCAGCTGGACCTCCAAGGCTTCCAGCTGCTCCTCGACTTCAGCTACTACACGATATGCATATACTAGGTATAAAGGATTTAGTGAATAACTAATGTGCTTAAGGTGGGGTGTGTATATTAAGATACAATAAGATAATTATCTTAATTGACTTTGGTATTTTTTATGGTGTATACTTGATATTATGGGGAAGACTCTTGCAAAGAACAGGAGATGATAAAGGATGTTTGTTATTCTTAACAATTATGGTACGTAATAAGCTCCCTTAAATATTGGTCGAAATTTTGGAGTTGTGTTATGGCTACCAAGGGTTGTATCATGTAGAGGGGGTCTCACTGGTTCTAGGAAAATTTGTTTCACAATTTTCTGAGCTTCCTACCGGGAGAGGGAAGAAAGAGGCGTACGACCGATGCTAGGTGAAGTGAACATCGGTCGAATGCCACAGTGAGGTTTTCCAGAAAAGTGCAATTGACACCGGATGGACCGACGTCTAGGGTTTTGATCATCGGTCGAATGGCACAGTAAGGGTATTCAAAGAGTCACTGAGGACATCGGATGGACCGACGTTAGATAAAAAAGCATCGGTGGAATTCATCAAGGTTTCAGATTTGTGAACATCGGATGGACTGATGTTTTTCTGAGTGAACTCATCGGTCGATTCTGGATATTGACTAAACTGGGACTTGGATTTTGAACACCTACTGATCCGATGGGGGAAGGACTTAGGCATCGGATAATCCGATGAAAACTAAACACCAACATCCCATATATGTCCTTTGACCAAACAATCAAACAATGGGAAACACATGTCTTAGGACCTTTTGGGCAACCCCTTACCCCTCAAAAAGCTAATATGCCAATAGCTTGGCTAGACCTTAAAGCAAATGGAACACCGAAAAAAAATAGAAGGAAAATATCCAAATGAAATGTAAGGCCCATGCTTTGTGAGGTAGAGTATGAAGACTACTATCTCAATGAAGCATGTTCCTCTAGGCATTCACGCAGCTAACATTTTGTTCTTTCCACCTTATATGAGTTGAGATATTGCATTTCAAACAAGTCTCCTTCTCACGAGGTGGGTTCCCCTTTGTGACAATCTACCGTATGCAATGCCAAACAAATCAGTGCAAGAAATAGAATGAGTGCAAGTCTATATGGCAGAGATCATGCAAGGCATAAAATAAATCTATCTTGCCAAGTTTAAACCTTCCAAAGGCTTCCTCAGGGAAAACTATTTCTAGGTCGCCCCTATCCTTTGGGAGTTAGACAAGACCTATATGATATGCATCCTTACATGAACATGGCAACTTACATGACGTTAGATGTATCTAGCACATTTAATTCATTTCTAAGTCTGGAAAAGGTTTTCTCATCAAGTGGTTTAGTGAAGATATCCGCCAATTGTTCTTCGGATCTAACACCTTGCAAAGAGATGTCTCCTTTAGCCTCATGATCCCGCAAGAAGTGATGGCGAATATCAATGTGCTTAGTGCGGGAGTGTTGAACGGGGTTTCTAGCTATCTTAACCGCACTTTCATTGTCACAAAGGAGAGGCACACAACCAATTTTAGTTCCAAAGTACAAAAGGGTTTGCTTCATATATAGAATTTGGGCACAACATGCACCGGCCGCTATATACTCCGCTTCCGCGGTGGACAAAGCCACGGAATTTTGCTTTTTGCTAGACCAGGACACTAGGGAATGCCCAAGCAAGTGGCACCCACCGGAGGTACTCTTGCGATCCACGCGGCATCCGGCAAAGTCCGAATCCGAGTATCCCAAGAGTTGGAAGGTTGTACCTTTAGGGTACCACAAGCCCATACTAGGGGTATGCTTAAGATACCTAAGTATCCTAAAGACCGCCTTCTTATGCGATTCTTTAGGAGCCGCTTGAAAGCGAGCACATAAGCATACACTAAACATTATATCGGGCCTAGATGCGGTAAGATAAAGCAATGAACCAATCATAGAGCGGTAGAGAGATTGGTCAATAGGTTTACCGTCCTTATCCGCGTCGAGATGGCAATTTGTTGCCATTGAAGTGCTTCTTGAGCTACAATCTCCCATCTCAAATTTCTTCAAGAGGTCCTTGGTGTATTTCTCTTGGTAGACAAAGGTTCCCTCTTGAAGTTGCTTGATTTGGAATCCAAGGAAGAAGTTGAGCTCTCCAATCATTGACATCTCGAATTCCCTAGACATCATTTTGCCAAACTCATGGCTAAAAGCTTCGTTAGTTGAACCAAAAATAATATCATCAACATAAATTTGACAAATGAACAAATCTCCGTTGATGTCTTTGGTGAAGAGTGTGGTGTCCACCCTCCCGATCTTAAATCCTTGCATGATGAGGAAGTCCCGTAGTCGTTCATACCACACCCTAGGTGCTTGCTTGAGTCCGTAGAGCGCCTTGTGCAACCTATACACATGGTTAGGATTCCTCGGATCTTCAAACCCGGGAGGTTGTTTAACATAAACAAGCTCATTAATGTAGCCATTAAGAAAGGCACTTTTCACATCCATTTGATAAAGAGTAATGTTATGATGTGAAGCAAAAGCAAGAAGAATACGAATTGCCTCTAACCGGGCGACCGGAGCAAATGTCTCCCCAAAGTCTAGTCCTTCAACTTGCGAGAACCCTTTGGCCACAAGTCTTGCCTTGTTGCGGACCACAACGCCATTCTCGTCTTGTTTGTTGTGGTACACCCACTTTGTTCCGATGACGTTCTTGTCCTTGGGTCGCTCCTCCAACACCCAAACTTCATTGCGGATGAAGTTGTTGAGTTCTTCTTGCATAGCCATCACCCAATTTGGGTCTTGGAGTGCTTCCTCAATGTGAGTGGGTTCTACACATGAAACAAACGAGTAGTGCTCACAAAATGAAGCAACATGGCGGGAACGAGTATTTACGCCCCTTGAAGGACTTCCAATGATTTGGTCCATTGGATGCGCCTTGGAGATGCGTCCATGCCTCATAAGTGGTTGTGAAGCACTTGGCGGTGGTGAAGCATGTTGTTCCTCTTGTGGTTGGACTTGATCATGGACTTCTTCTTCATCTTGATGTTGTATTGCTTGTGAGTCTTGAGTTGGCAATGGATCATCTTTCTCCTCTTCGTCTACTTGAGGCGCCATGGAGGTGTTGTTGTTGGAACTTGAAGCTCCCCCTTGATCATGGCCCTCTTCAACTTCCGGCTTGATGTCTCCAATGGTCATGTTCTTCATGGCTTCTCGTAGAGGCTCATCATCTATTTCATCATGACCAAAACTCTCCTCTTGGGAGCCATTAGTCTCATCAAACTCAACATCACAACTTTCTTCAACTAGACCGGAGGTTTGGTTGAATACTCGATATGCTTTTGAGTTTGATGCATAACCAAGAAAAATGCCAACATCACATCTTCTTTCAAACTTACCGAGCCTTTTCTTGCGGTAGATGTAGCATTTGCACCCAAAGACTCTAAAGTAGGAGATATTGGGCTTTCTCCCAATGAGGAGCTCATATGGGGTCTTTTGGAGTAGTGGGTGAAGATAGACCCTATTTGCGGCATGGCACGCCGTGTTGATTGCTTCGGCCCAAAACTTCTCCGACGTGTCGTAGTCATCAAGCATTGCTCTTGCAAGAGTGATGAGGGTTTTGTTCTTCCTCTCAACGACACCGTTTTGTTGAGGAGTGTATGTGGCGGAGAATTCATGCTTCACACCTTCACGGTCACACCACTCCCCTATGTTGTAGTTCTTGAATTCGGTGCCGTTGTCACTCCGGACCTTTATAATGGGAAGTTGGAATTCCCTTTGAGCACGGTTGGCGAAGGTCTTGAACACTTCCGGAGTTTCACTCTTGTCACCTAAATATAGAGTCCAAGCATAGCGAGAGTAGTCATCAACTATAACAAGACAATAGAGGTTACCGCCAAGACTTTGGTATGTGGACGGTCCGAAGAGGTCCATGTGGAGTAGTTCAAGTGGCTTGGAGGTTGACACCATTGTCTTCATTGGGTGGTGTGAAGCAACTTGCTTCCCGGCTTGACAAGCGCTACAAAGCTTGTTCTTCTCAAACGTCACATCCTTCACGCCGGTCACCATCCCAAGCTTGAATGACTTCTTGAGTTTGCTCATTCCAATGTGTGCTATGCGTCGGTGCCATAGCCAACCCAAGCTTGTCTTATTGAAAAGACAAGTGGTTAGGCTAGCATTCTTGTTGGAGAAAACTACTAAGTAGAGATGTCCATGCCGAAACCCTTTGATGATTAGCTCTTTGCTTGTCTCACTACTCACAACAACATCATTTTTGCTAAATGTGCATGTTAGTCCAAGATCACAAAGTTGTGCAATGGAAAGTAGATTAAAGCTAAGCGACTTAACATACAACACATTAGAAATGGATAAATCATTAGAGATAGCAATTTTACCTAATCCTATTACCTTACCCTTAGAATTGTCAGCAAAAGTGACTTGTTCATGATTACCGGGGTTTTCTATGGTGGTGAACATACCATCATTGCCGGTCATGTGTTGAGTGCACCCGCTATCGAGTACCCAATGCTTTCCTCCGGCTTTGTAGTTCACCTACACACATGAAGTTAATTTTTTACTTTAGGCACCCAAGCCAACTTAGGTCCTTGTATGTGAGATACAAGTGTCTTTGGGACCCAAAGTTGCTTGGGGAGCTTCCCCTTCATGCTCTTCATGTCTTTGCCAATGAACCTAGCTTTCACCTTGCCATTCACTTTACTAAGAAGATAATAGCGATCATTGAAAATAGATTTGTAGTTAGTAGGCAATGTAGGTGAAGGTCGGTTAGGAAGAGGACACTCCCTTGTGTGGTGACCGGTGACCTCACAATGTTGGCAATAAGAACCAACTTCCTTGATGAAGCTTGTTCTAAGCTCCGGTGAGGGCACCTTTCCTTTGTTGGGCACTGGGAAGGATCCAAGTCCTCTTTTGTTGAAGGCTTTCGCTTGTTGGAAGAGGATTTCCTTGTGCTTGACTTCACCTTTTGAAAGTCTATCCACACTAGTGCGGAGACTCTCAATTTCCTCCAACAAGTCCTTCTCCCTAGAATTAGCTTTTAAAGGCAAAGACTTGTCCAAGACATTAGAGACATGCGAAGTAATGGATATCTTATCATTAAGAGTTTGTTTCTTTGCATCTTTTAACTCTTGATCAAGCATGTCATGAGCAATGTTAAGTGTTTGGTATTCATGAATTAGCTTGTCGTGCTCCTCCAAGAGAGTTTGGTGTGCTATGTTGAGCTCATCATTGTCTCCTTGATTTTAGCATTTTCTTCCTCAATTTGCTTGACATGAGATTTGAGCGTGTCATGCTCTTTGAGTATGCTTTCATACTTGTCAAGCAAATCAAGGTTAGCACTCTCAAGTTTAGCACGAATTTCTTCAAGAGTTTTAACTTTACTCTTCTCTCTCTTAATGATGGCATGATATTCATTAATCAAAGAAGTTAAATCATCGGGGGAAAGCTCATCATCACTAGAGTCATCACATACCTTGGTGTTACCTTTAGCCATGAGGCACATGGGTGGTGGAGGAAGAGGTGAGTCATCATGGTTGGCAATGGCAAGGCCGGCCAAGCTTTCTTCTTCTTCTTCACTCTCTTCATCACTTGTTTCTTCGTCAGTGACCCATTCATTTGCCTCACACATAAACACCTTTTGTGGACCACTTCTCCTCTTTGGGAAGAGTCTTGCCTTCTTGCCCTTGTCTTGCTTCTTCTTCCCAAAGGTTCTTGGTTTGGGCTTGGCTTCTTCTTCATTATCATCACTTTCTTCAAGCTTGCGTTGCTTGCCTTTGTAGTTCTCTCTCCTTTTGTCCGGTTTTGGACAATCATAGGAGATGTGGCCTTGATCTCCGCAATTGTAGCATATCTTGCGATCGTCTCTTCTTGGTAGAAATGCCTTCTTCTTGGGATCAAAGGTGTATCCCTTTTTTGTGATCTTGGAGTTCAAGCGAGAGAACTTTCTCATCATCAAGGCGAGCTCATCATCGTCATCTTCACTTGACGCTTGCTCTTCTTAACTTGAGCTAGGCTCAACCACCTTCTTCTTCTTGAGGCTTGTCTTCTTGGTGGAGGCCTTTAGAGAAATTGTTTTTGATGATGATTGCTCCATCATCCCAAGTACACTCATCTCATGAGCGTGTATTTCTCCAATGAGCTCCGAGACTTCAATGTTGTCAAGTGATTCCTTTTGGAGCATGGAGTTGATGATGTTGTACTTCGGCTTGGGAAGGAGCATGAGGATCTTGCGGTTAATAAGTCCCTTGCCAAGAGACGCAATGTCAAGAGCATTAATTTCCTCAATAAGAACGTTTAAGCGTGAAAACATTTCATTAACATTTTCATGAGGAAGCATCTTAAATTCATCATATTTAGCTTTGAGCATGTGATATTTATGTTCCTTTACACGAGATGAGCCCTCATGGATTTCTATCAAGCAAGCCCAAATTTCACAAGCTTTCTCCTTACTAGCAATTCTAGAAAAGACATCTTGACTTATGCATTCATAAATAGCATTCCTAGCCTTAGCATCCCACTTAACTTGATCACCCACATAGTTAAGTTCTCCAAATCCCGCATGAGTCGCTTCCCAAACTTCGGGGGCAATAGCCTCAAGGTAAGCACGCATGCGTGCTTTCCAATAGGCAAAATTCTTGCCCTCGAAGATAGGAAACGAACCCCCAACCTTGGCCATTTTTGCTCTCTAGCGGTGAAGCTAGAATGATCCTATGAGCAACCTTGCTCTGATACCAATTGTAAGGATCGAAACGCCCAAGAGGGGGGGTGAATTGGGCTTTCTTTCAAATTTTAAGACAATTAAAAACGAACTACTTAAGCCCAATTCCCAATGCGGTTCTAGCTATGCAATCAACGTAGATATAACTTGTGAAGTAAAGTTTGCAAAAAGTAAAGAGAGGGAGAGGAATGCAAACGCTAGGGGGCACGGAGGTTTATCCCGTGGTTCGGCAAGATCGCAAGGATCTTCCTACATCCACGTTGTGGCACCCACCGACGGGTTTTGCCACTTCCAATGTCACCGAGACAATAGACTCTTCACTAATCTTCTCCGTTCGCCATCTCCGGCAAGGTGGAGCTCAAGCCTTGTACAACCTTCGATGTTCCGGGCTTCCACACACACCTTGGCAAGCTCCGGAACGATCTTCTTCAACTTCTCACTAGCCTAGAGAGTTCAATCACAGAGAAAGAGCGCACACAAGCTTCTCTCTAGCCTATTACAAATGATCTAAAAGTGTGGAAATGTATGCTCTATGGTCTTGAATGCTCTTGGATGTGTAGTGGGCTTCAGGTGATCAAGACTTGTCGAAATGACTGGGTTAGAGGGGTTTTATAGCCAGCTTAACCGAAATAGCCGTTGGAAAAGTAGGCTGACAGAACTTTTCTGTGCACACCGGATGATCCGATGTCTCCCCTCTAGTTATCATCGGTGTAATTACTTTGGCTGACGTCATTGTGTCAGATATTACCGTTATTAGACCGATGTTGCCCAAGTCTTCTCATCGGATAATCCGGTGGCTCTTCCTCCAGAATTTGCTTGATCTTGATGCTTACTGGAGTGATCAACCGATGTGTGTAACTCTGCACATTGGATGATCCGGTGCTTCACTTGTTCCAATTGTACTGCAAATTGTATTGATGCACCGATGTTGTTGAGCCCTTCACATCGGATGATCCGGTGAGTTCATTTGTCTGAGGTCTTTTTCTTCAGTGGAATCAACTCGACCGATGTGTTCATTTTGGAAATCATCGGTTGATCCGGTGAGTTGATTTTGTCTGCTTCGAGTTGTTTTGAGTGAATCTTTTGTGTCTTGCTCGAATGACCTCTTAGACATTTGTTCCACAAGGCTCTCTTATGATTCTTAAGCATTGCATGATGTCAATTTTTGATTGAGTGACTTGGACATAGAGCCTTCACGTCTTGTCTTTATCTCATGAATTTGATCTCGAAAGTTGAGTATCTATGGGTCTCCAATGACATGATCATTTCATCTTATTTAGTGTTTATGGGGACCTTGCATTCACAAATTCATTAGTAAAGTTCAATGGTTGTCATTAATCACCAAAACCATACTACATGAGGGGGGCCTAGATGCTTTCAGCTATATTGGACCGTTCAAGATTTTGGACAAAAGAGGAGAAGTAGCATATAAGCTGGAGATGCTAGCTAATCTTTCATATGTACACGATGTGTTTTATGTTTCCTAGCTCAAGAAGTGTTTAAGGGTACCGGAAGAACATGTGCCAATGGAAGAATTGGAACTAGAGGCAGATTTGACTTATGTCGAGCAACCGGTCAAAATTTTGGGCACCAAGGAGAGGGTCACAGGGAACAAGATTATTAGATGGTTTAAAGTTCAATGGAAGCATCAAACAGAATCAGAGGCAACTTGGGAGCTGGAAGATGATCTCAAGAAGGATTTTCCCTATCTCTTTCCTTCTACGTCGAATCTCGAGGGCGAGATTCACTTTAAGGGGGTAGGTTTGTAACACCCTCATTTTCATGCATCATGCATTGCATACATCATTAAATATGTTTAACATTAATCCACATAAAAAAGAACAAGTTTTAAATGAATTAGAAGCAAAACTGCACCTAGAAGTTATGAGAAGTGCAGACTTGTCCGTTTTTGATGCGGACTAGTCCGATTTCGTCTCTGTACAATTTTCGGACTTGTCCGGTCCATTGCGGACTAGTCCAGTATTCCGATTCCTTGAAATTTCGCCAAGTGCCTAGACTTGTCCAGACTTGTCCAATATCTAGCGGACTTGTCCGTTTTCCTCTCTGACTAAGATCGGACATGTTCCATTTTGGCCGGACTCGTTTGTTTTCCCTCTGACTAAGTTCGGACTTGTCCGATATAGTTCGGACTTATCCGATTTTTCTTTGACTAGCTATCGGACTAGTCAGCCTAGCGCGGACTTGTCCGGTGATCACAATTCCAAGTTAATCTAAGGTTTTAACTCAAGTGGGCCTAAGGACGTCATGTGTAACCCTTTTTGGAGCCCATGTGGGACCCCATACCGACCTACACTCACCCACAACTCAAAATCCATCAAACCCTTAATCTCTACCTCTATATAAACAACCCCACACCTCAACTTTACATCTTTCTGCTACTTTTGAAACACAACCAAGCCCTAGTTCATGGGAGCCACCACCAAGGAGGAGAAACAGATCTAGAGCAAGAAGAAGGAGAGGAGGAAACGAAAGAGGATCAAGTGATCAAGATCTCCATTGAGTTTTCGTTCTTCGTCAAAAAGTCACCTTCAAGTTTCTTTATCAACCTAGATTGTAAAGATCCAATTGTTGCCCCCAAAACTCTTGATTCTTTGGAGTTCTAAACACCTACTATACCTTCTACTTTGTTTTTCTCACATGAAATCAACCCCGTTTCTCAAAATTCACGTCGATCTAGAAAACCCTAGCTCGCTGGTTCTGCGTAGGGCGGACTAGTCCGGCCCTACAGCGGACTTGTTTGGCCCCTAGATCTAACTACTGTTAAATTAATTTTGAATTTAATGGAATCGAATTAAAACACTAATAGTAACTCGTTAACTCGTTTCATGTCGCATTTGCATTAATCATGCATGCCATGTCATATTGAGTAACATATGGGCATCTCTTGATTGTGATTCTTGTCTTGTATGTTTGTTGCGCGGATTAGACGGATTTGGCTAGAGGGTGCTGCAGAAGACCTCCAGCACCAGCACTTTGAAGTCTTTGATCCCAATCAATCCCAAGAGCAAGGCAAGTGTCCTTAAAGATATTGATCCTGTTTTTAGATGTTTTGTTTGTGAAACTGCATTGCTTGTGTAAAATTGATGGGAAACCCAAGATAGGAGTTTACTAGTCTTGTTTGACCATCCTTGTCGCTTGAGATACACTGTCGAGAGTCGGGAAGGGCTTTTTACCTTTTGGCCTCGCTCAAATTAATTGGGATGGGAAAACAACCAAGTAACTTAATTATAGGTTATCGAGATAATGGATAATGGACATTGATGAACATGGTTAATGGTAACATGGTAATGGGTGATCTAAGCAAGATTGGTATTCGCTGGGTTGGATTTTATGGTGGTTTCGCTTGCTTTAGATCTAAGGACCGGTTCGTGGAGCGACATCCAAAATTTACAGTGCCACCACAAGACCAAGTACGGGTGTGGCATAGCTGA
This sequence comes from Tuctoria greenei, assembly GCA_036927565.1. Lineage (NCBI taxonomy): Eukaryota > Viridiplantae > Streptophyta > Magnoliopsida > Poales > Poaceae > Tuctoria > Tuctoria greenei. The sequence continues at coordinate 253,705,533 of JAYESD010000002.1, forward strand.
TTAATTAGGGTATTGCTAGTATTGCACTGATCATTTGGCGCACCGGGGAAGGGGAGTCGGATTGGGTTTGGATTTGTGGTGGGACTCCCTGGGATCCGAATGGCACAAGAGGGGGCCCTTGGTTGAAGATGTGCTCAATTGGAGGCATCGCCACCGGTGAAACCTCAGTGGGTCCGTACATGCTAGTAATCCCTTTTGTAGAGGTTATTTTGTGATCTCTTGGCCACACACCAACGGAAAGTTTGACGCCATAATAGAGGTTCTTAGTCACCAAAAGGTGATGAAATCACAAACACGTGGGTAAAGTGATACAACCTCTGCAGAGACTTAAAAACTATCATGATAGCTGTCCCTCCGGTCATGAGCAACCTGGACCCTCACATGATTTGAGGAAAACTTGGGATTCGGGATGGTTTATTTATGTTTTGGTATTGGGATGGTTTGGTACTAGTTATGGTTGATAATATGGTTATGGTTGGTTATGGATTGAATCATGGTATTGGATATGGTTAATGGTAATGGTGAAATCTGGTATAATGGAGATGGATATGGAATATGGACTTATACTATGATAATTATTGTGGTATACGATGGGTTTACTTCACATACATATAATATGAAACCTTTATCTTTGTCGTCATTTGTATCAGCTACATGTTATACTTTCCCACACTTGGTGAGTACGACATGTACTCACCTTTGCAATTCCCCCACCAACAGTTGCAGGTTAGGATTGGGAGTATCACGACGTCAATGAGGAGTTCTAGGATGTGTGTTGCCGTTAGCTTTGCGTGTGGTGTTGCTTGGAGTTGCGCTACCCTTTATGCTTAGTTTGCTTAATTAGATTATTTCTACTGTAGTAGGATTATCATTAATGATTATTAGAGTTGTAAGTTGAGGATTAATTGAATATTGTAATAAAAGTACTTATTTAATAATTTTAGATGTGGTAATTATCTGTTTATCATTTGTAAATCACTTGTGTATGTGTGTTAAACATCCCGGGCACACATATACTACACTTGGTTCATTTTCAGAACCGGATGTCACAATAATCGACTTCCTATATTTCCTCTATGAATCTTAAGTATGTGGTTTTCTGCCCTTGTGGATCATAAGCCTCTATTCGAACGCCACTATTTTGTGCAATACTCTTACTGTCTTTTCCATAGTGTAAAATGTGTACCCATTGATGTCATATGGTTGCCATGATGTCACCAAAGGTGATCGACCAGAAGCTAACTTCTTCATTGTTGCCTCTTCTATAGAGTCTTCGTATGGTATTTTTTCCATTAACCATTCAGTGAAACGGCTTCTGTGCTCTCTCATGATCCAGTCCTCTCTTTGAAGCTCAATTTGGTGTTCTTCAATGTACGAATCAACTATAGCGAGCTGTTGTACTACACCAAAATGTGCACAATGTACTGATTTGTAATCCTGAACGATAATGTTTTCTTACCCACTTTGCCTCTCCCACGTAGTCTACCCTCATGTACAAGTGTAGGCACACCTATTGGCTTTCCATCTTTGATGTAATCAGTGCAACACTCAATCAGTTCTTCAATAGTGTATTCTTTCATACTTGAACCCTCTCGGTGAGCACAATTCCGCATATAACCCTTTAATACTACTAAATATTGCTCCAATGGAAACATATGATGTAAATATAGTGGCCCCAATGCTCTTATCTAATCCACGAGATGTATGATTAAGTGTACTTGTATATCAAAAAAGGATGGAGGGAAACACATCTCAAGCTTGCACATAGTATCGACGATGTACGTTTTAAAATATACTAAGTCTTTATGGGTTATAACCTTTTGTGATACTGCATTGAAGAAGTAACACAAACATGTGATGACAACTTTTATATGCTCTTGTTTGATGAACCTTATGGCAATGGTGAGGAACACTATCTTCATCATGTGACAGTCGTGAGAATTATAGCCGAATATAGACAAGTCTTTCATCGAGACTAGTTTGTGGATATTGGATGAGAAACTCGTGGGCGCTCTGATCCCACGCAATGTGAAGCGCGTTGGAAAGCTTGAAATCGTTCCCAAAGACATACACTGAATTGTATGTCCAGTTTTGATGCTGTGAGGTACAAAAGAGACCCGATCATGCTTCAATATTCTTTTTGATCCACACGTTCACCCTCTTCATCTAGTTCAAGTGTTGTCGTTGTTCCCGTTAGTGTCTGAAAAGGCTTACTGCATGTTGAAATGCCTAAGGAGGTATTTTTTATGCTTCGTTTGGTGCACAAAGGTTGTCTCCTCGGTTTGGTTAATTTGCAGCCCCAAGAAGTAAGTGAGCTCTCCCATCATACTCATTGCAAATTCTGAACTCATCATAGCTGAAAACTTGGACACAAGATCATGAGAAGCACAACCAAAGATAATATATACCCAAGCATGGCAAGAATAGAATGAAGCTAAATAAGTAAAGAGCACGCAAAACAATGCATCACAACACACACATAAGCATAAAATCCTATACTAATGCGTCCCTACGAAGTATTTATTACCTAACATGGTCAAAGTATGCATTTTAGATTTATCCTACATGTTTGAGAATTAAACATAGCCTAAAACCATTTTTATTGAATTTTCTATGGCCAAAATGTATTTTTAAACATTTATAATAAATATTTCATGGACAAAAAATATATATCAAATGAACTCTACAATTTATTCACAGCATAAAATAATTTACACCATTTTTTCCTAACATTTCTACACTTAATTACCATTTTTATCTATTTTCTACACCTCAAATACACCTAAAAACCATTTTCAGCAAATAAATAAAAGTCCAGGGACTAATTAATTAGTTTTCTAAACTGCACAGGGACTAAATGCATGATTCTACAAATTTACAGGTGTTAGATTGCTTATTTAGATGATTAAATCCAATTTTTAGGGTTCCAGGGGCTAGTCTGCAATTTCCAGGGGCTAGACCTCAAATCCAGAGAAGTGAAGGGGGTAGCCCGCAAGTTTCCAGGGGCCTGGGTGCAATTCCGGCGGCGGGAAAAAGGGATTCAATGTGGGCCGTCGGTTTTAAAATGGACGCACGAGATTTAATCCAACGAATGGTATGACGTTATAATCTCAGCCGTTGGCCGAGAATGGACGGCCCTGGATGAGCCACGTCGCCTCTGGCGACGTCGGCGGCGCCCGGCGCAGCGGCGCTAGACGCCCGCGGCGGCGAGCTCACCGGAGGCGGCCAAAACGGCGAAACAGATGCCCAAACAAGGTGCTAAGGACATGGAACGAAAGAGGGGGGAACAGAGAACTCACCTAGGGGAGTAGCTAGGCTTGAATTCGGCCGGAGAGGGGTCGGCGACGAGGAACGGCGGCGGTTGACGTCGGTGCCCGTCGAGCTTGGCAATTTCCCGGCGATCTCCTTGCTCAAACGTGTCTGACGTGCTCCTGGGGTCACGGCGAAGAGGTCAGAGGGAAGGCAGGGGTGCGGTGATCGCCGGTTAGTCGGGAATGTGAGGGGCTTACCGAGAACGACGGTAGGCTAGGGTTTACGCGCGGGAAGGGGAAAATGAGGGAGAGAGGGGGAGTTTATAGCAGAGGGGAGCGCGGCGGTTGCAGGCGCACGCGAGGGGAGGTTTCCCCAGGTCAATTCGTGCGTGGAACGGCGGTTGCAGGGGGGGTCGACGTGGGCGCGGCGTGGCGCGGGAAGGAAAGGGGTGTCGGTTATGGGGGGGTTGGGGATGACAGGTGGGGTCCGCCCGGCAGAGAGAGAAGAGAGGGGAAGGGCGCGGTGGGCTGGCGGGGGAGGAAAGGGAATTGGGCCAGGGGGAGGGAATTCGGCCCTGGGAGGGTTTTTAATTCCTTTTCTTTTTCTTTTTCCTTACTTTTCTTTTGATTTGAATTCAAATTCAAATTTAAACGGATGCTACTCATTTGAACTTCAAAAATTCACACAAAAATGCAGGCTACAATGCACAAGGGTTTGAGCAAATTTTTATACATGAAATGATGGGTGTTACAGTTAGTGTCAAGTAAAAGCACACAGTAGCCTCTAGTATGAGATGGATAACCAAGCATCAAACAGATTTAGCATCAAATTTATCAAGATTACCATGTTTTTTAACAAAACATTTGCAGCCAAGGACCCTAAAGTGTGTGAATCTAGGCCTATGTCCAAACCGAAGTTCATATGGTGTTTCTCCTAGCTTAGCTCGCAAGAAAACACAATTTGAGACATAACAAGCAGTTGCAATGGCATCTGTCCAAAATTTCCTAGGAGTTTGATATTCATCAAGCATAGTCCTAGCCATCTCAACTAAGGTTTTGTTCTTTCTCTCTACGACAACATTTTGTTGAGGTACATATGGTGAAGAAAATTGATGATCTATTCCTTTATTGGCATAAAAGTGATCAAATGATTGATTTTTAAATTTAGTTTCATTATCACTTCTAATTGCTTTTAAATATCCTGGATGGTTAAGTGAAAGTCTAAGAACTAGAATTTTAAAATGACTAAAAGCTTCATTCTTAGATGCCATAAAGTAAACCAAGAGTATCTAGAATAATCATCAACAATTACAAGCACATATCACTTACCTCCAAAAGCTTGAACACGTGAAGGACCAACGGTGTCAAGGTGTAAAAGTTGTGCCGGTGTTGATGTCATGGTCATTGTGAGTGGAGCATGGTCACCTACAACCATCTCAGCATGTCCACAAGAAGAGCACACAATATATTTGTCTCCTTTAAGATTAGGTAACCCACTTATGCGATCAAGACCACTAACACGTGTGAGGTGATCAAAGCCTACGTCACCAAGTCTACTATGCAAAAAATATAAATCACTTGATTCATTAGCAACTAGATACCTATGCTTAGAGTTTGACATATCAAAATCATCTTTAAAAACTCTTCCAAACCGAGACATGTTAAACATAAGCTCACAATTTGAATCTACAACTTTGCAACAATTTTTAATGAAAGTTATTTCAAGATTTTCATCTAGCAATTGTGAAATAGAAAGCGTTGTATTCCAAATTTTTGACATGTCTCAGATCTTTCAAAGTGTAGTGGTTGTTAACTTTAACAGAACCCTTAGCAATTATAGGAGTTGAAGAATTATCGGCAAAAGTTACATTTTTTACACGTGAAACAAAAGAGAGGGAAGAGAACCATTCTTTGTTACCTATCATGTGGCGTGAGGAACCTGAATCCGCAAGACAAAGTTCTCCTTCCTCAAGCGTGTAACCTACATAGAAGCACAATACGTCGATGACTCAATACTAAGGTTAGTCAAAAGGCATTTAGGAATCCAATACTGTCATGCAACATCAAGAAAAATAACACACGAAAGTTGAGATAAAACATCAGGTTGATGAGCCAAATTTTGAAAATTCTTATTTCCAACTGCTGACCTACAAGGTGTTTTACATTTAGCATGAAAAATAGTAGGTTTTGGACCAATATAGCATTTTTGTGACTCAACACAGCAGGTTCCAAGTGTTTATTATTCAGTTCAACACGTACAGCAAATTTTGCTTGATTGTTATGTAATATAGCTCGCATTCTTTGCTTTTTTTCTTGCTAGCTACTCTATAACAAAAATCTATAACATGACCATCCCTATCACAGTAGGTACAATGAAATTTAACCTTCTGTTCATGTCTACAAGAGCAAGCAACGTGTGTATTAGCAACCGATGAGACAACATTCCTGCTGACTTAAAAACCACCTCTTTTTGTTTCGGAATTGTTTGAATCAAACAACTTCCTAGTGACTATACGATTTTAGGTGGATGTGCGTTTCCATGAGCATGAGATCAAAACCTAAACCAGTTTTATTATTGCAAGTTTTAGAGGTATTCAACAGAAGGTTTAGATTTTTGATCGCACTACAAAACCGCTCTAGTGTCCTATGCATGTCATCAAGTTTTTTAGACAAGTCTAGGTAGTTTTCACATGAAGTTTTTCCTTCTAGTTTGCAATTAGAACAAAAATTAACTTCATGAGAACGTAAAGCATTGTTGAAAACAGAAATCTCATTTCTAGCATCATGAAGTTTCTTATTAAGAATCGAAGTTAGAACAATGCAAATCAATCGTAGAACAGCTAGCATCTTTCAAGTTTTTATCATTAACTGCAGCAATCTTTCTGTTCTTTTAAATTTAAAGTTCATGTTTATCAAGCATGGAGGTGTGCGCACTTCTTAAGGAGGACAATTGTTCATATATGAGTTCACATGAAGAACAAGAATCATTGCCAGGAATCAAAGATTTTAATTGATTAATTTCAGATTCTAGTGATTCATTTTTAACAGCATTGTCCCTAAATTTTTTGTCCTTTTTCTTAAGTACGACAGTGGCATGAGAAATAGCATCACACATTTCTTCACAAGTGGGGTATAACTCTTCATAGTCGGTGTTATGTTCTTCTTCCTTCATACATGATCTTGAGAGTGCCCGATATAAAACACATAGTTGCCAAGTTGACTTCACGCTCATCACTCATGGAGTCCACATCGCTCGAGTTGTTATCTAGGAGGGCGGAGAGAATGTGCTCCATCACCTGTCATTTTGTAAAAGTCTTCTTTTTCTTGTTGTTGTTGCCATAAAATGACTTGAACTTTGTTTGCTTTTCATCACGGGTAGTGGGACCAGAAAGGTTAGGGAAATATGTATAGAAATGTATCGTCTTACCACATTCAAAGCTTCATTGAGAATTACCACTTCCTCTCCTTCTAGTTCTCACATTTTTAATGCTTTTGAGAACCGAGTAGAGAGAAGTGCTAGCTTCTCTTTTGGAAACCCCTCAATATGTTCAAGGGATAGAGAAGACAGCAAAGCAAGTGTACCACAGGACGAAGATTGGCTAGAAGTAGGCATGTGAAAGTGTATCTAGGCAATACCTTCCGTGTTTTGGAAGATTGATGACAAACGAATGAGATCCTAATGAACTTGTTGAGATAAATGCAGGTCAACTCAAATGAGATAGTTTGGTGCACTCAAAAAGTGAAAAATGATGTGATGAAGAAAGAGAAAAGCCCAACTGATGAATGAAGCGCAAAGTAGACTTAATTGTATAGGATGTGTGTGAGAGACACATCCCAAGAGCTCAAATCTTTGCATAGGGGTAAGGGCTTAAAATCAATCTTAAAATTCACTAACTACCGGACTAGTCCATTCATGGATCGGACTAGTCCGTTCAACTCTCTGTTGTCTCTCTTCACAGTGCACAACATCACTTCACAGTGCACCGAACTAGTTCGTTTATGGATCGAACTAGTCTGTTCAACTTTCTGTAAACTCAATACGCTGTGCACAGGACAAGTCTGTTCAAAAACCGGACTAGTCTTTTGAACTATCCGATATTCATAACACATTGCACCAGACAAGTCCATTTATGGATCGGACTAGTCTGAAATACTTTTTGATGTTTCATTAAAAAGGGCAGCGGACAAGTCTGGACACCAACCGGACTAGTCCGGTATACCTCACACAAATTAGGGTTTCTAGTGTGTTGCACATTTCACGCTAATTTTTCGCAGCACACCGGACAAGTTCGGTTCCCAGTATGGACTAGTTCGACCGTCGAGATCACAAATAGTAATATTTTTGGAAACACTATAAATAGGAGATCCACGACCCCACAATAACAACTCTCGCATTCTACTATTCAGAATTGAAACCCTAGCGCTGCCACCTATCCCAAGAGCACAAAAACACATATCCCCACGCATCTAGGATCGTCAAAAATGAAATTCATTGAGTATTCAGATTTGGGATTGGGAGATCGTTGTCTAGTGTTATTGAGCTCTTGGAGTTCGATCTCTATACACTCTTGAATTACTTGTAATCTTTTTGAGTGTATTCGATCATCTTTTCTATTGTAATTCTTGTGGAAGCCCTCAACGTGTGAGGTTGCCCCACCAACTCGGTGATTACCCGTGATAGTGGAATCGAGTCGGCCTTGTGTGGTGACTTTCGAGGGAATGGGTTTGAAGACAACCCGATTCTATGTGGGCTTTCCCAACGAGGAGTACATCTCTTTGGTGAGATCGATCCTCGATAAAAATTCGTGTCTCGCGTGTTCCATTGTTTTACTTTTGCAAGTTGCATCATCTAGGGTATTAGAAATAATCAATCAAATAATTTGTGATCCACGTGAGCATTAAGTAATATAATCTCTTGTTCAAATTGAAAGAATAGTAATTACATTCCGTTGCAATTTCATCAGAAGTTCTTGCATAATCGTTTAATAGTTTTGTTGAACTGAACAACCGAACTAGTCCGTACCACCACCGGATAAGTCCGGTCTCTCTTGTCTTTGACAATTTGATTAAGTGTGCAGGAAAACTTTCAAAGCCTATTCACTCCCCTCTAGGCCACATTCAATTGGTATCAGAGCAGTCTCTGCATCTATGAGACTCACCTCTCGATGAGATCAAATGGCCTCTGAGAAGAACAATGAGATCTCTAAGGTGTCCAACACTGAAGAAGAACAAGAGACAAAGGCATTCAATGTACTAAAGGAAAATATACACGATGATGAAGAAGTGCATCAACTCAAGGTTCATCTAAGGAAGAAACTCCTAAGCAAAAAGGGCAAGGAAGAAGATGAGAATACGACGGGGAGTGGTCATCATGACTACTCCGATATCCTTACAATTACAATCGTTTAAATTCTAACAATCATTATCTTTCAATTCTTATGGGAAAACCACCTCATTTTGTCAGAAATGATTATACCATGTGGAAGTATAATATGAAAATGCATCTAATCTTCTTGAATCCCAGTATTTGGCATGTTGTGTGTACAAGTGTAGATATCCCGGATAACGACGATGAACTCACGTCGGAGCAAGAGCAAGAAATTCACCGCAACACACAAGCCGTTGCAGTGATCACCTCTTCCTTGAGCAGAGAAGAGTTCACAAAGATTGATGGACTAGAAAGTGCCAAGGAAATCTCGGATACACTCAAGAGAGCTCATGAAGGAAATCGATCAGTTCATGAAGCAAAATATGAAATGCTTGAAGGAGATGTGGGTAGTTTTGCCATTGAGGGGGGCGAATCACCTCAAGAGATGTACAACAAGATGAAATCACTCATTAACAAGATCATGTCCTATGGGAGCAAGAAGTGGACTGACCATGAGGTGGTCAAAAGGATGATAAGATCATTTACACCAAGAAATGTCACCTTGTGCTCCATGATCCGTGAAAGCCCGAGGTACAAAATGACTCTGGATGAACTACTGGGCAAGAATTATCAACCATGAGATGATATAAAGGAGGCCCAATACGTCAAAGACTTGGCTAAACTTACTTCCTCCAAAAAGAAGGATGTTGCTCTCAAAGCAACTTGCAAGCCTAAAGGAAAGGAAGCTCGTGAAGCACAAGATGAGGAAGGCACATGTGATTTGAGCACCAATTTGGATGATGGAGAGATGGCACTCTTCATCAAGAAATTAAAGTGCATGATGAGAAGATGGAAGGGTAACAACTCTAGTGATAGGAAGAGTAAAAAAAAAAAGAGAATCCAAGGCTCGACGTACCTGCTACAACTGTGGTGAGTACGATCACTTTATGGTTGTCTGCACATATGAAGAAAATTAAAAGAAGAAGAAAGTGAAGCCTCAAGAGAAGGAAACCTTAAAGAAAAGCAGGCAAGCTCACCAAGCGCACATTGGCATGGAGTGGGACTCAAACGACGAGTCATCCTTCGATGAAGAAGAAGAGATGGCCACCATTGCCTTCAAGAAGCCTACCAAGAAGTCTACGCTCTTCCCAAACATGGGAGGACGGGAGAATCATAATCATACTTGCCTCATTGCTAAGGAAGGAGAGAAAATGGTTCGACTTACACCTCCCTCGATGAATTCCTCCATTGATGATTTTGATAGCTCTAGTGAAAATGAGGATATGTTGAAAGGTTCATGTAAAACTGCTCTAAAGAAAATGAAAATGTTGTCAGATGAAATCTTTGAGAAGGAGGATCTTCTCAACAGAGAAGAAGATATGATCATCCACGAAAGGAAGAGATATCAAGAGGTTGAGAAACTCCTTGAGCTTGAGAAGGAGAAGAGCAAGTCACTTGAGCATGAGCTAGCCTTAAGTAAGGAAACTTACTTAATATTAGAAGACTCACACATTGAAATCAAGGATTAACTTGCTAACTTGTCAAAAGTTAACAAAAACCTTGAAGTGAAAGTTGAGTCACTCAAGCAAAGTGACTCCTCCAAGAGCTCACCTTCCAAAGGTGTAAATTCGACAACAACTAAACTTTCACATGCTTTAGTAAGAAAAATATTGTTGCAGATGATTCTTTTGTTTCACATTCTCAACATCCATCCCAAAGTGGCATCATTGAGAAGGAAAAGATTAACTATGCACATAGTGCATATATGGTCACTAGACCTCCTAACGTCAAAGATGGTCTTAGGTTTACTAAAAATAAAAAAATGTCAACTAATGTTCAGGTTAAGAAGCACATTACTTTTTTTAAAGGAGCATCACATGAATTTGAATTGCAAATACTATTTCATACTTTTGATGCTTCCTATGTTCTCAAGAAAGATAAATCTGGACATGTATTTGCTAAATATGCAGGGCCATGCCACAAGAACATAAAAACTTGTGTGTGGGTGCCAAGACTCTTATGACTAACCTGCGAGGACCCAAGCAAGCTTGGGTACCTAAAACCAAGAATTAACTCTGTCTTGCAGGCCTACTCCTCCGGTGGATGGGTGCTGCCTAGTGGATGCACTAATCACATGACCGGAGAGAGGAGCATGTTCGTGGAGTATGAGTGCAACACGAATCCAAGTGAAGGAATATACTTTGGAGACAACAGCCAAGGAAAAGTCCTTGGTAGCGGTAAAATTGTAATTTCTTCTCAGCATACTCTTTTAAATGTTTTACATGTCGATTCTCTAGTTTATAATCCTTTTTCCATATCTCAGCTGTGCGACAAATGTTATAATGGTTTATTCACTAATGAGGGTGTGACAGTTTTTAGAAGAAGTGATGGCTCGATTGTATTCGAGGGAATTTTGAATGGAAAGCTTTATCTTGTTGAATTGAACAAAGATAAAACTAAACTCAACACTTGCTTGGTTGCTAAAACAAACATGGGATGGCTGTGGCATGGATGGCTAGCCCATATTGGGATGAGAAATCTGCAGAAACTTCAAAAAGGTAGTCACATCCGAGGTTTAAAAGATGTTGTCTTTGAGAAAGATAGGTCATGCAGCGCATGTTAGGCGGTAAAACAAGTTGGAGCACCACACTCCGCCAAGAACGTGATGACTACCTCAAGACCGTTTATCACATGGACCTCTTCGGTCCAATTTCTTATATAAGCATCGACGGTAACAAATATAGATTAGTTATAGATGATGATTTTTCTAGATTTACCTAGGTGTTTTTCTTGTATGATAACTCAGAAACTCAGGGAACCCTCAAGAAATTTCTGAAAAGGGCGCAAAATGAATTCTCGTCAACTGTGTAGAACATTAGAAGTGACAATGGAACAGAGTTCAATAATACACAAGTTGAGGAGTACCTAGATGAAGAAGGAATAAACCATGATTCTTCGGCACCCTACTCCCCACAACAAAATGGAGTGGTCGAAAGGAAAAATAGGACATTAATTGAAATGGCAGGGAAAATGTTGGATGAATACAAGACTACATACCGATTTTGGGCTGAACCGGTAAACAACGCTTTTCACACCACAAATCGGCTATATCTTCATCTACTTTTGAAGAAATCACCATATGAGATCCTCACATGTAACAAACCAAATGTTTCATATTTCAAAGTATTTGGATGCAAATGTACTATCTTGAACAAGAAATTGAGGACTTCGAAGTTCGCTTCGAAATCTGTTGAAGGGTTCTTGCTTGGTTATGATTTGAATGCCTACGCCTATCGTGTCTTCAACGAAGTCTCTAGTGATATTGAAGTAGCACGTGACTTAGTGTTCGATGAAACTAATGGCTTCCAAGTGAAGCAAGTTGATAAGTGTGTGCTAGATCAAGAAGAAGCCCGATGCAAGGCGTTGAGGAGGATGGCACTTGGTGATATTCGACCTCAATAGCAACCACAAGACTCAAGTGCTCAAGATGAACCTCAATAGGAAAGCAATGATTAAGGGGGAGCTTATGCACAAGATCAAGATCAATAAGATCAAGAATGTCAATATACTCATGGAAGCAATGATCTAGGGGGAGACATTGACAATGAACAAAATGAAGTGCAAGCAACTTCACAAGTCCCTCACCCAAGAGTACGTCAGAGTATACAAAGAGATCATCCCATCTGAAACATCATTGGAGACATTGATAAGGGAGTAACAACTAGATCTCGCATAGCTAGTTTCTGTGAATATTATTCTTTTGTCTCTTTTCTAGAACCATACAAGGTAGAAGAAGCATTAAAGAATCCAGATTGGGTGATTACAATGCAAGAAGAGCTGATCAACATCAAAAGAAATGAAGTATGGGAGCTTGTAGAAAGACCAAAGGCGAACATCATAGGAACCAAATGGGTCTTTCGGAACAAGCAAGATGAATATTGAGTGGTAACAAGAAATAAGGCGAGACTTGTGGCAGGTTACTCACAGGTCGAAGGATTGGACTTTGATGAAACTTTCGCTCTCATGGCTAGACGTGAGTCCATTCGTATTTTATTGGCATATGCTACTCACCATAATTTTAAGTTGTATCAAATGGACGTCAAGAGTGCCTTCCTCAACGACCCTATTAAGGAGGAAGTATACGTGGAGCAGCCACCGAGATTTGAAGATCAAGAGTACCCTAACCATGTGTATAAACTGCGTAAGGCTCGCTATGGCCTCAAACAAGCTCCTCGAGCTTGCCTTAGAGATTTTCTAACTCAAAATGGTTTCAAAATTGTAAAATCTTATTATACATTGTTCACAAAACATTTTGATGACCATCTATCTGTATGTCAAATCTATGTTGATGATATCATTTTTAATTCTACTAATAAATCTTTTTGTGAAGAATATAGCAAGATTATGATAGACAGATTCGAGATGTCGATGATAAGTAAATTAAAGTTCTTCTTGGGGTTCCAAGTGAAACAATTAAGAGAAGTCACTTTCATAAGCCAAACCAAGTACACGCAGGACATCCTCATAAAGTTCCATATGGACAAAGCCAAGCCCGTCAAAACACCCATGGCAACTAATGGACATCTCGATCTCAATGAAGTCGGTCCAAATGTGGATCAAAAGGTATATTGGTCTATGATTGGCTCATTACTTTTTTTATGTGCATCTAGGCTAGATATCATGCTTTGTTTTTGTATGTGTGCAAGGCTTCAAGCTGCACCTAAAGAGTGCCATTTAATAGATGTAAAAATAATTTTAAGATACCGTGTTCACACACCCAAATTGGGCCTTTGGTATCCCAAAAGATCCAAGTTTAACTTAATAGGATATTCTAATGTCGACTATGCAAGATGCAAAGTCGATAGAAAGAGCGCGTTAGGGACTTGCCAATTTCTTGGCAGATCCCTAGTTTCATGGTCATCTAAAAAGCAAAACTCCATTGCTCTTTCCACAGCCAAAGTGGAGTATGTTGTAGCTGGTAGTTGTTTCGCACAACTACTTTGGATGCGACAAACTCGAAGGGATTATGGTTACAATCTGAACTATATTCCACTCCTATGTGATAATGAGAGTGCTATAAAAATTGCACACAAACCAGTAGAGCACTCGAGAACTAAGCACATGGATATTCGTCATCATTTCTTAAGAGATCATTCATTAAAAGGTGACATAGTAATCTCTCACGTTTGGACTGAAAAACAACTTGCAGACATTTTCACCAAAACATTAGATGAAAAGAGGTTTTGTGGGCTAAGAAATGAACTAAATATATTCGACTCTCGAAATGTGGCTTGAAACACTGCATACCTGGTTGTGATTTCAAAATTTACTAATTTTTGCAAAAAATTTGCCCCTTATCTCAATTTTCTCTTGAAAATTATTTAAATTAGTGAATCTTGGTGAATTATGGCCATTGTATGATTGTTGATTGCTTACTTGTCATGTTCATCAAGATTATTTGTGAAATTATGTCCTTTAGATCACTATTAGTTCAAATTCCCAAAATCAATTTGTTCCATTCTGCTCTGTCCAGCTGGCCCGGACTAGTCTGGCGTCAGCACCGAACTAGTCCGTTGTCTCAGACTAGTCCGGCCCTGGTCTGACATACTGGACTTGTCCGATCTTCTCCGGACTGGTTCGTATTTTTTGGGCTTAACCCTAGCCCGCTGCCAGGACATCATCTCCCTTCTCTCATAATCACTTTTGCTCTGTATCTCTCTCTCTTCAACCTTGAGCTCCCAAGGCGATTTTTGCATCTAGCCATCAAATTCAAATATTTCTCCAAGGAAAATCCTCTCCTCGGCGTGAAGCTTCCCCACTCCAGACTAATCCGGACCCTGCTCCGCTCCTCCAACTCCAATCTTCAAATTTTTCGATAAAATCTCTCTCAATCCTAGTTCTCACTTTTCTCCAATCTTGCTTATTTTTCTTGATTCCTAGGACATACATTACCCTTCCAGATGTATTCCTACTCGTTGTGCATCAGCTAAGCTAGATTTGTTGAAAATAGAAGTTAGGGTACATAGGTCAGTCCGAACTAGTCCGCTGCTTAAGTGCGGACAAGTCCGGTACTCCGGACAAGTCCACATTCTAAAAACGGACAAGTCCAGTACCCTGACAATTTGAACCTCTAAATTCTTATTTGCACAAATTCTACAATCAATTCTTACCAATCCTTGAATTCCTCTATCTAGCACGACGTTGTCAGCTTCCGAGAACAGCTCATTCGATTATGACGAAGAGCGTGACCGTGCAAGAGTGCAAAGAGCCAAAGAGAGAGTCATGAAGAAGAGGCATTACCACAATGTTCACTCCTCTCCTCCCGACGATATTCTTTATAAGAAGAGGAGAGTGGTAGTGAAGAAGCCTCTAAGCAAGGAAGGTGCTTGCAGCTCGTCGGCACCTAAGAGAAGCCTCAACAAGGGCAAAGGACTGGCCACTGGTCCAATTGGCCCATTTAACATGAAGGCTCCTATTCACCGCAACAGGAAGCCTTCAAGTGATGATTTTACTGGAAAAGGAAATTAACTGGCTGACAAATACAGGAAGATTGAGGTCTATGTGCAGCCTAAACAGTCAGCTGACCCAAGGTCCTGGAGAAACTTTCATGCTAAATATTATGATGATGTTTACATGAGGATGAGGAACCAAGTGGTTGAAAGTAAGTGGGTCAATATCACCTATCTCCAATCCAAGAAGTGCCATGCCTATCAAGAGGTCCTGGAGGCACTGCAGAGACACAAAATGAAGGATCTCATATCCTTCCAGTGGGACTGGAACAATAAGGTTATAACTCAGTTTTACTCCACTCTCTACTTTGCCCGTGATGATGGGGACAAGACGATATGGATGACACATGGATCCAAGTACAGTGTCACCTATAAGGAATTTTCCAGAATACTTCATCTTGATGGTACCTTGAAAATTAACTCATTATTCATAACTTGAAGCCTTTGGAGAAAGATGAGCTAGATTTCCTCTATGATACAAGGATGCCTTACAAGTCTCGGACTACCCAATATTTGAAGCCATTCTTTGCATCTTGAACAGAATTCTAAGGAAGACCGCAGCTCCCAAGGAAGGAGATGCAGGAACCATCCAGGGGACTCTGAGGACCTTGATGAAGGTGATAAGCAAGAGAAGGACCTTCAATATCTTTGAATACATCTACAGTAACATTGTGAATATCTCCATTACTCCAAACGGGTCCTGTGGCTATGCACCCTATATCATGTACATGATTGAGAATGTGACAAGACTAGAGTTTTTCAAAGATGTTCCTCACATAGGCCTCAAGCCCCATAATCCTACAGTATACACTGTTCCCTCTGCTCCTACCTCACCTGTAGTGGAACAAAGATCTAAGAGGGCTCATGGGGGATCAAGGACCCAGGATGCTACTCCTGCTCCTCCACACTCTAGAGAGTCTTCCAGTGGTGTGCTGAAAATGCTTTCCTCCATATTTGCATCCTGCTGCAAAGTGGAAATTAAGCAGCACAAGGAAAGTCTGGCTAGAAAGAGACATCCATGATATGTGAAGACCAACATCAAAGCTATCTATGAGGAGCTAAACATTGAGCCAGTGGGGTCACCTCAGATTTTAGAGGATTCTGAAGAGGATTTCACTGAAATGGCACCCCTCTCAGAGCAAGAGTTGGCATCATTTGGTCCAGTTAGTGTCTCCGCTCCTCCTCCTCAGCAAGCACCTGAGGATGAAGAAGAGGATGAAGATCGCACTGAGAGTGAGGGAGGCAGTGGCGATGAGTGATTCCACTCAAATTTTCCCTTTTTGGTGCCTTGATGCCAAAGGGTGAGAGATTGAGACTAGTAGCTTATTTTGTAGTCTTAAGGACTTGTGATCGAGGACATGTATCTCTTCAAATTATTGTAATCTCTTGTGGTTGTGCTTAATTTATTTAATGTGTGATGCCTACTATAATGTTAATGTGATGATTGTTGCTATAATTGTTAAGTTCTTATCTTTTGCTCATCACATCATTTGATCACACACTCTATAGGCACCCACCATAAAGAGTGCATATATGTGAGATGTTTTTATTACTCATTTATCATTCTCATATATGCACACTTTATGAAAATCAAATTTTACTCTTAATTGTGAGATCTCATCTGGTTGTCATCAATCACCAAAAAGGGGGAGACTGAAAGTGCATCGAGGCAATCCCTTGTGGGTTTTGGACGATTGATGACAAACGAATGAGATCCTAAAGGACTTGTTGATATGAATGCAGTTCAACTCAAATGAGATAGTTTGGTGCACTCAAAAAGTGAAAAATGAAGTGATGAAGAAAGAGAAGAGCCCAACTGATGAATGAAGCGCAAAGTAGACTTGATCGTATAGGATGTGTCTGAGAGACACATCCCAAGAGATCAAATCTTTGCGTAGGGGTAAGGGCTTAAAATCAATCTTAAAATTCACTTAGCACCCGGACTAGTCCGTTCGACTCTCTATTGTCTCTCTTCACAGTGCACCAGACTAGTCATTCATGGACAGGACTATTCTGATCAACTTTCTAAAACCTCACTTCATAGTGCACTGGACAAGTCCATTTATGGACCAGACTAGTCCGTTCAACTTTCTGTAAACTCAATACAATGTGCACCATACAAGTCCATTCAAAAACTGGACTAGTCTGTTGAACTCTCTAATGTTTTATAACATATTGCACCGGACAAGTCCGTTTATGGACCGGACTAGTTAGAAATACTTTCTGATGTTTCATTACACAGGGCACCGGACAAGTCCGGACACCAATTGGACTAGTCCGATATACCTCACACAAATTAGAGTTTCTAGTGTGCTGCACATTTCACGTCGATTTTTCACAGCACACCAGACAAGTCCGGTCCCCAGTACGGACTAGTTCGGCCGTCGGGATCCCTAATGGTAACATTTTTGGAAACACTATAAATAGGAGATCCACGACCCCACAATAACAACTCTCGCATTCTATTGTTGAGAATTGAAACCCTAGCACCGCCACCTGTCTCAAGAGCACAAAAACACATCTCCCCACGCATCCAAGATACTCAAAACTGAAATTCTTTGAGTATTCAGATTTGGGATTGGTAGATCATTGTCTATGCGTTATTGAGCTCTTAGGGTTTGATATCTATACACTCTTGCATTATTTGTAATCTTTTTTGAGTGTATTCTATCATCTTTTCTATTGTAATTCTTGTAGGATCCCTCAACGTGTGAGGTTGCCCCACCAACTCGGTGATTACCAGTGATAGTGGAATCAAGTCGGCTTTGTGTGGTGACTTGATTAGGGAAAGGGTTTGAAGAGACCCTGCTCTGTGTGGGCATCCTCAACGAAGAGTAGATCTCTTTGGTGAGATCAAACCTCGTTAAAAATTCGTGTCTCGCGTGTTCAATTGTTTTACTTTTGCAAGTTTCATCATTTAGGGCACTAGAATTGATCAATCAAAAAATTAGTGATCCACTTTACCATTAAGTAATCTTATCTCTTGTTCAAATTAAAACAATAGTAATTACATTCCCTTGCAATTTCATCTAAAGTTCCTACATAATCGCTTAATAGTTTTGTTGAACTGAACAACCAGACTAGTCTGTACCACCAACCGAACATGTCCGATCCCTCTAGTATTTGATGATTTGATTAAGTGTGTGGCAAAACATTCAAAGCCTATTCACCCCCCTCTAGGCCACATTCAGCATGTAACATTGTGAAACAAATGCAAGAAACTTGTTGGAAATTTAACATGAGATTATGTCAAGTTCATGAGTTTTCAACTTGAATATAACACATCAAAAGTTAGTGTACTCATGATAGTGGATTCACGAATGGATGTAACTTTCATCTCCCAAATTGACATGTCTAATGCACTTAATAATTACCTATCATTTTTAGCATCAGAAAAAGTAACATTGACACTACGCAGATTGCTGAAAATTTTATTAAAGCGAGCAAAGAGATCATCGATCAACTCATCGGGTTGTATCTCAAAGCACATGTATTCTTTCTTGAACATATCTTGTCTTACCTCCTTGATCGTGTTGGAGACTTCATGGTAATCACATAGTGCTTTTCACATGTCAAACACAGATCGGAGGTGTGCAACATGATCAAAGTCGCTTTGAGTCAATCCTTGTATAATCAGGTTGTGCGCCTTGTTGTTGTTGTCGACGTCTCTCATGTTCGCAGCTGTAACTTCATGGTTTGAAGGCATTACAAAGCGCCTGAATACCTTTTCTTATATGGCCAAGCCTTGCTCCTGTATGTCAGCCTCCATGTGAGCCTTCCAAACCTGGAAATAAACACCATCAAACATTCAAGGTTTTGCGAAGTATTTCTCCATGTTGATTAGTCAAAACACGTGAAAATCGCAAATATTAGGGCATCGTGGCTGTGATACCAATTGTAGGATCAAAGAGCACGTGAAAATCTACTAGAGGGGGGTGAATGGTAGATTAAAACTTTTTCAGCGGAAGCTACAAAACCCCCTCTGTAGAATCCAGTGTGTGCGACTAATCTAAATGTGTTCAACAAAAAATAAGAAATTATAGATAATCAAGTCACAAAGATGTCAAAACAATAATCACATGAAAACGTCGAGTAAAAATAGAGTTATGATCAAAAAATCGAGCAAAGGTCAATGTGAGACATATGTATGCTGAATACATTGGCTTTGACGATATAAGTTTTGAACACTACACAAAACACCTTTTTAACAAGGTCCGACGATAGGTCCGGCTTGTTTTGGGTAGCTCCTGCAAGGTCCGATGCTAGGTCTGACTTGCTATGGCTAGGTCTGACATGTTTTTGCTAAGTCTGGTGCTGGGTCGGATTAACTTTGGTTAGCTCCGGCTCTAGGTCCGAGTAGCTTTGGTAACCTCCGGCGCTAGGTCCGACTAGCTTTGGTATGTTCTAGTGCTAGATCCTGCTAGCTTTGGTATGCTTCAGCTCAAGGTCCGGTTAGTTTTGGCAAGGTCCGGAGCTAGATTGCAATGGTTTTGTTTTTACCTTGAAATGATTGAAACTTGTTTTACATTGATGGGAAGTTTGCTTAGAATTTTTACTAAGTTTTGGTGTGTATTGGTGGTTATGGTGGTTAATGTTCTGATATCGTTTTGCTATGGTTTGCAACATGCTTATGTGAGGTGCTCACGTAAGGTGTTGTGGTTATCAAAACTAACGAGAGTCAAGTCGAGGACTTGTGTTCGGAAGTGTTGGTTGTTTATTCACGTGCAAGTGTTGCTTGAGTTCAAGACATGGCTGGTGATGGGATCCATTGGACTAGTCTTTGGGAGGAAATGAGGTTCAACAACCAAGTTCAGGAGGAATTGTGGTTGAGTTGATCGGGAGGTCATGCAACATGGTTGAATCAAGAACAATGCATATGAAGGTATCGTGGATGTCGTTGGAAGATGTTTGCACATGCTCAAGAAGTGCATGGACGTGGCTACATGGTTCCAAGACGTGATGAAGAGATGTGGATGTAAAGAATTGGTCGGGAAGGTCCAACCAAGTAGGTTATGGACTCAGGCTGCGGCTGAGTCGGGTTTGACTCAAATATGGAATGATTTGAGTTGGTTATGATAGAATTTCGTGTGGGTCACAAAGTTTGGTTGTTTTAGGAATGTGGGATACGTCAATAAGGTGTTTGGAAGTCTTAAGATTGCTTCTATCTGCATATGGAAGAGTCTTGAGCAGTTATGGAAAGTCTCGGTTGAACTGAGTAGGATTTGAGTCGGGTTGGCCCAAGGGCTGGTTATATAATCAAGGGAGGCCAGAGCTCGTGGTGCATGACTTTAGGGCTGTTGTTCTTGTGGTTTGATAAATAAAATTCGTAGCTTAAAGGAACTTTTGTGCCTTGTTCGTTCGACTTGTTTTCGTCAATTCTTTTTCGTCGAGTTTCTGCACAGCACTACCTTGCTTTGGTCGTTTTATCATAACTCGAGTTTTACAGATCCAATTGATATGATTCTTTTTGGGTTGTTTTCACAACTTGATTATGTATCATATTTGAAAATTTCACGGTCATTGGACTTGTTTTTTGGATCTACACGAGTTTCTTTGCAGTGTTCCAGATCTGATTTTTCTCGGGTAGAACAGATTGACCTTCGTTCAATCTTTCGATCGTAACTTGAGTTTTTCTTGACGGTTTTCGTCATTCTCGCTCTCATGTCTTTGTGGCTTGATTCTCCAAAATATATACTGATTTTGTCACTATTGATCACGTTTAGATTATTCGCACACATGATTTCTTAACAGATTGATTTTCTACCAAGTGGTTTTTTTGCTTCTGCTGAAAAAGTGTTAATCTACCATCCATCCCTCCTCTG
Source organism: Tuctoria greenei (assembly GCA_036927565.1). NCBI lineage: Eukaryota > Viridiplantae > Streptophyta > Magnoliopsida > Poales > Poaceae > Tuctoria > Tuctoria greenei. The sequence continues at coordinate 253,726,483 of JAYESD010000002.1, forward strand.
GTAGCTTTTCACGTGCTCTTCAATCCTACAACTGGTATCAGAGCCACAATATTCTAATATTTGAGATTGGCGCGTGTTTTGAATAATCATTATGGAGAAATACTCCGTCAAACCTTGTGTGTTTAGTGGTATTGATTTTTAGGTTTGAAAGGTACGTATGGAAGCTTTCATCCAGGCACAAGGCTTCGCTATATGGGAAAAGGTGTACAAGCCTTACGACGTGTCGTCAAATGATCAAGTCATGGCTATCAACATGTGAGATGTTGACAACAACAACAAATCTCGGAACTTGATCATACAAGGATTGACTCAAAACGACTTCGACCATGTTGCACACCTCCGATCTACGTACGATGTGTGGAAAGCACTTGTGACTACCAGAAAGGATCCAACACGATCAACGAGGTAAATCAAGACATATTCAATAAAGAATATATGCGTTTTGAGATGCAACCAGGTGAGTCCATCGATGATCTCTTTGCTCGCTTTAATAAAATTCTCAGCAACTTGCGTAGCATCAATGTTAATTTTTTAGATGCTGAGAATGCTAGGAAATTACTAAATTCATTATACTTATCAATTTGGGAGATGAAAGTCACATCTATTCGTGAATCTACTATCATGAGTACACATACTTTAGATGTTCTATATTCCAAATTAAAAACTCATGAAATTAACATAATCTCACGTAAGAACCCCAACAAGTCTCTTGCATTTGTTCTCAACGTGACATGCCTAGCTCCGTCCAATCTTCATCTTGTGGAACACTTACTTTGTTGTCCTCTCTAACCCTTGAACAGATTGAAGAGTTTCCAGAGGAAGAACTTGCACTCATCTCTACTTGGTTCTCAAAAGCATTGCAAAATATGAGAACTAGAAGGAGAGAAAGTGCTGGACCTCAACGATGCTTTGAATGTGGTAATACAAGACATTTTCGCACGGATTGCCCTAAACTTTCAGGTACTACTTCCCGTGATGAAAAGCAAACAAGGACAAAGCACTCCTTTGCAAACAACAACAAGAAAAAGAAGGGTTTTACAGGATACCAATTGGTGAATAGTTTTATCTCCGCACTTTAAGAACTTGGCTCAAGCGATGTGGACCTCGAAAGTGATGAAAATGTAGATGATTTGGCAAACTTGTGTTTCATGGCGGGCAAATCAAGATCAAGTATGGAGGAGGCAGAACATAGCAGCGACAATGAAGAGGTATGTCCTACTTGCGAAGAAATGTGTGATGCTATTTCTCTTGTCATTGTTATAGTTAAGAAAAAAGACAAAAAGCTTAGGGACAATGCTATTAAAATTAAGTCACTAGAATCTAAAATTAATCATTTGAAATCTTTGATTCCTAGTGATGATTCTTGTTCCTCATGTGATTTAATATATGAACAATTATCCTCTCTAAGAAATACACACACCTCCACACTTGATAAACTTGAGTTAGAGATTGAAAAGAACAAAGAGCTTGCCGCACTTAATGATAAAAACTTGAAAGATGCTTGCTGTTCAACAATTGATTTGCATTGTTCTACTTGTGATGATCTTGATGAGAAACTACAAGATCCTATGAATGAAATTTCTATATTGAACAATGCTTTACGTTCTCATTAAGTTAAATATTGTTCCAATTGCAAACTAAAAGGAAATATTTCATGTGAAAACTGCCTAAACTTGTCTAAGAAACTTGATGATATGAATGGGACACTAGAGCAGTTTTGTAATGGAAATAAGAACCTAAACTTGCTGCTGAATTCTTCCAAGTCTTTCAATGATAAAATTGGTTTAGGTTTTGATTCTCATGCTAATGCTAAGGCACATCCACCTAAAAGGAAGTGGTTTGAAAACTTTACATGTGAAAGCATTAGGAAGTGGTTTGATTCAAACAGTTCCTAAACAAAAAGAAGTGGTTTTCAAATCTGCAGGAGTGTTGTCTCATTCGGTTTCAAATAAAAATGTTGCTTACTCATCTAGATATGAACACAAAGTTAAATTTCATTGTACCTACTGTGGTTGAGATGGTAATGTCATAGATTTTTTGTTATACACTAGCTAAACAATAGAAAAAAAAAGAATGATTGCTAGATCTCATAACGTTCATGCAAAATTTGCTGCACATACTAAACTGAATGATAGGAACATGCAACTTGCTGTAATGAGTGGAAAACATGCAAATTTTGCTCCCAAACCCACTATTTTTCGTGCTACACATGTAACACCTTGTAGTTCAGTAGTTGGGTACAAAAATGGTCAAACTTTGGCTCATAAATCTGTTCTTTTATCTCGACTTTCGCGTGTTGTTCCTGCTGGACGTCAAGTGACTCAGTACTGGATTCCTAAATGCCTTTTGACTAACCCCAGTATTGAGTCATCGACGTATTGTGCTTCGATGTAGGTTACGTGCTTGAGGAAGGAGAACATTTGGATTGTTGATTCAGGTTGCTCACGCCACATGATCGGTAACAAAGAATGGTTCTCCTCCCTCTCTTTTGTGTCACGTGAAGAGAATGTTACTTTTGCCAATAAGTCTTTAACTCCTATAATTGCTAAGGGTTTGGTTAGAGTAAATGACCACTACACTTTGAATGATGTGGCACTTGTCAAAAATTTTAAATCCAACTTGCTTTCTGTTTCACAATTGCTAGATAAAAATCTGGAAATTATTTTCAATAAAAATTGCTGCAAAGTTGTAGTTTCAAATAGTGAGCTTATTTTTAACATGTCTCGGTTTGGAAGAGTTTTTAAAGCTGATTTTGATATATCTTCTTCTAATCATAGGTGTCTAGTTTCTAATGATTCCAAAGACTTATATTTTTGGCATTGTAGACTTGGTCACGTAGGCTTTGACCATCTCACGCGTGTTAGTGTTCTTGATCGCATACACGGGCTGCCTGAGCTGAAAGGCGACAAAGAAATTATGTGATCTTCTTGTAGACATGCTAAGATAGTTGCAGGTTCACATGCTCCTCTCACAATTACCTTGACAACTGAACCGGGACAACTTTTGCATCTTGACACCGTAGGACCTTCACGTGTTCAATCCTTCGAAGGTAAATGGTATGTTCAATCCTTGTTGATGACTATTCTAGATACTCTTGGGTTTATTTTATGGCATCTAAGAATGAAGCTTTTAGTCACTTTAGAACTTTATTTCTTAGATTATCAATTGATCACCCAGGATCTTTAAGAGCCATTAGAAGTGATAATGGAACTGAATTTAAAAATCAATCCTTTGATCATTTTTAAGATGAAAAAGGAATAGATCATCAATTTTCTTCATCATATGTAGCTCAATAAAATGGTGTTGTAGAGAGAAAGAACAAAACCTTAGTTGAGATGGCTAGGACTATGCTTGATGAATATCAAATTCCTAGAAAGTTTTGGGCAGATGCAATTGCAACTGCTTGTTATGTTTCAAATCTTGTTTTCTTGCGTGCTAGGCTAGGGAAAACACCATATGAGCTTCGTTTTGGACATAGGCGTAGTGTCACGTACTTTAGGGTCTTTGGTTGCAAATTCATTGTTAAGAAACATGGTAATCTTGAAAAATTTGAAGCTAGATTTGTTGATGGCATGTTTCTTGGTTATCCATCTCATACTAGAGGCTATCGTGTGCTTTTACTTGGCACTAACAAAATTTTGGAGACTTGTGAGGTTTATTTTGATAAAGCTAGCCCAGGTACTAGGTCAGATATTGCAGGTCCGGATTCATATCCGCAGAGGGAGAGTATTTTTGTTGATGATGAGGAAGAATTTGTGTCGCTACCCGAAAATTCAGCTGCTAATGACATTGTCCCAGCTCCTGATTTTGATCCACAACTAGAACCGTCGACCACCATTGTTGGTCCAGATCATCCTCAAGTCACAAGCTCATCGATTTGTAATGAAGATGAAGAGGAAGAAGCTTGTGAAGTGACTACTCCCCTCCGGGTCCTCAAAAATTATCCTCCACAACAAATTATTGGAAGCTTGCACGAACGAGTCACACAGTCCAACTATTATGAGTTCGGAATTTGAGATGAGTATGACGGGAGAACTCACATAGTTTTTGTGGCTGCAAATCAAGCAAACCAAGGAAGGTACCTTTGTGCATCAAACGAAGTATACAAGAGACCTTCTCAAGCACTTTAACATAGACAAAAGCAAGCCTCTTCAGACACCAATGGGTACAACAATGACACTTGAACATGATGAAGATGGTGACCTAGTTGATCAAAAAGAATATCGAAGCATGATTGGATCACTTTTGTACCTCACGACATCAAGACCGGACATACAATTTATCGTATGTCTCTGTGCACGATTTCAAGCTTCCCCACGTACTTCACATCGTCAAGCCATCAAAATAATTCTCAGGTATTTACATGGAACTCAAGAATTTGGCATTTTTCTTCCTTCTTCCTCGACCGTTACTTTGAAAGCTTTTTCGGATGCTGATTTTGGGGGTTGTAGGATTAAAAAGATAAGTACTTCGGATGCTTGTCATTTTCATGGTAATTCACTTGTTGCTTGGTCCTCTAGAAAACAAAGTTCAGTTGCACAATCCACAACTGAACCTGAATATGTGGCTGCTGCTAGCTCTAGCTCACAAATTCTTTGGATTGTTCAAACACTTAAGGACTATAGGGTTCATCTAGGTAGTGTTCCACTATTTTGTGACAACACTAGTGCCATTTCCATTGCTAAAAACCCTGTGCAATATTCTAGAACAAAGCACATTGACATTAGGTATCACTTTCTCCGTGATAATGTTGAAAAAGGAAACATTGTGTTTCACCATGTAGATACCGAACAACAATTGGCTGACATTTTTACAAAACTTTTGGATTTCATTTGTTTTTGTTTCATTTGTAGTGAAATAATGGTTATGAATCCTCATGGCTTAAATTGAGGGGGAGTTTTGAAACTTGGGAAATCTATGTGTGAATCTGAACTTAAAAATAATATGAGCATAGAATTTCATACATATATGACTTTGTGATTCCTTTTACATGCTTAAAGTTCATACTACATTACTCTTATTATACATTTTGTAGTGTTGCCATGATTAGTAATTGGAATAATTACTTACACTAAATCTGGTCATGATCGAACTTTCTTGCTGTTTTGAACTTGCTGCATGCTCACAAGTGCTTTTAATCGTAAAGAATTAATCAAGTAATTAACTCACATGTTAAGCTTTTATGGTCAAATGTAAATCGAGAAAAGATCAAGAGAATATGCATGCATCGCACTTCTTCTCTTGAGATGGCTTATCATTGCACTTAGATATGAACTTGGAAGAAATTGTGTACGACTAAAACCATGTCCTTAAGCTTCTGATTGTCAAATTACATGGACATGGCTTGGTTGGTTAGAATAAGGCAGATGCGCATATAATCTCTTGCAAATTTCATATGATCAAAATTTGTGCTTAAAATAAAAAAATTGTAGCAACAAGTGTCATGCTTTCTGGACTTGAAATATTAAGTTTGTGAGATCATGATGTTCTTAATTTGAAAATTACATTTGATATCTAGCATGGCTTACACTACTTTTCGTACCCCATTGTTGTGATAGTGTAAGTTACTTGATAGTATGACTTGGATGAGCTTTGTTTTATATGTATATGTTATAATGTGCTCATAACAAATTAAAAATTCTCTTCTTTACATTGCTGAATACATTGTGAAAAGCGAAGAAGAATGCAAGGGGGGAGAAATATGTATAGGGGGAGAAATTTATTTCTATCTCATTTGATTTTCAAAAAAGGGAGAAATTGTTTTCAAAACTTTTCATGTGAATAAGCCAATGTTCGGATTTTAAGTGGTATTGCCAATGCATTCATCATGGGGAAGATTGTGAGACCTATGTATGGTGAATACATTGGCTTTGATGATATAAGTTTTGAATACTACCAAAACAGCTTTTTAACAAGGTCCAACGATAGGTCCGACTTGTTTTGGGTAGCTCCTGCAAGGTCTGATGCACGGTCCGACTTGCTATGGCTAGGTCCGACATGATTTTGCTAAGTCCGACACTAGGTACGATTAGCTTTGGTTAGCTCGGGCGCTAGGTCCGACTAGCTTTGATATGCTCCGGCGCTAGGTCCGACTAGCTTTGATAAATTTTGGTGCTAGGTCCTGCTAGCTTTGGTAAGCTCTGGCTCAAGGTCCGATTAGTTTCGGCAAGGTTCGGAGCTAGATTGCAATGGTTTTTCTTTTACCTCGAAATTTTTTGTGTCTCTTGGTGGTTATGGTGGTTAATGTTTTGATATCGTTTTGCTATGGTTTGCAACATGCTTATATGAGGTGCTCACGTAAGGTGTTGTGGTTATCGGAACTAACGAGAGTCAAGTCGAGGACTTATGCTCGGAAATATTGGTTGATTATTCATGTGCAGGTGTTTTTTGAGTTCAAGACATGGCTGGTGACGGGATCCATTGGACTACTCTTGGGGATAAGATTAGGTTCAACAACAAAGTTCGAGAGTAATTGTGGTTGAGTTGATCGGGAGGTCGTGCAGCATGGTTGAATCAAGAATGATGCATATGAAGGTATCTTGATGTCGTTGGAAGATGTTTGCACATGTGCAAGGAGTGCATGGAAGTGGCTACATGGTTCCAATATGTGATGAAGAGATGTGGAAGTAAAGAATTGGTCGGAAAGTTCCAACTGACTAGGTTATGGACTCAGGTTGCGGTTGAGTCGGGTTTGACTCAAATATGGAAAGATTTGAGTTGGTTATGACAGGATTTTGTGAGGTTCACGAAGTTGGGTTGTTTTAGGAATTTGGGATACGTTCCTAAGGTGTTTGGAAGTCTTAAGATTGCTTTTATCTGCGTATGGAAGAGTCTTGAGCAGTTATGGAAAGTCTCGGTTGAATCTGAGTAGGATTTGAGTCCTAGTTAGGATTGGGTTGGCCTAAGGGATTGTTATATAAGCAAGGGAGGCCAGAGCTCATGGTGCACGACTTTGGGGTTGTTCCTCTTGTGGATTGATCAATAAAATTTTTAGTTTAAAGGAACTTTTGTGTCTTGTTCGTCTGACTTGTTTTCATCAAGTCTTTCTCGTCGAGTTTCTGTACAACACTACCTTCCTTTGGTGGTTTTATCATAACTCGAGTTTTACAGGTCCGATTGACATGATTCTTTCTGGGTTGTTTTCAAAACTCGATTATCTCATATGTGAAAATTTCACGGTCATTGGATTTGTGGTTTTGGATCTACACGAGTTTCTTTGCAGTGTTGCAGATCTGGTGTTTCTTGGGTATAATACATTGACCTTCGTTTCATCTTTCGATCGTAACTTAAGTTTTTATCGGCGGTTTTTCGTGATTCTTGTTGTCGTGTCTTTGTGACTTGATTCTCCACAATCTATACTGATTTTGTCATGATTGTGTCATGATTGATCATATTTAGATTAGTAGCACACATGATTTCTTAACAGATTGAGTTTCTACCGAGGAGTTTTTATTGCTTCTGCTAAAAAAGTTTTAATTTACCATTCACCCCACTCTGTTAGCTTTTCACGTGCTCTTTGTTCCTACAACCAATCTATTCTACCCGAGTTAAAAACAGAATTGCAATGCTGCAAAGAAACTCATGTAGATCAAAAACCATAAATCCAATACTGTGAAATTTTCAAAGTGATAGAATATTTAGTTGTGAAGCCAACAAAAGAAGAGTAACGTTAATTGGTTTTGTAAAACTCGAGTTATGATCAAGACACCCTAGCAACGTAGCATTGTGTTGAATTTCGATGAGAAAGACATGATGAAAACAAGTCAGAAGGACAAGACACAAAAGCTCCTCTAAAACGACGAACAGCCACAAGTCATCTCACCAAGAGACCTTGGTTCCCTTGCTTAAATAACCAGCCCTAAGGCCAACCCAATCAATACTAGGATTCCTACGACTACTCAGTTTCAACCAAAACTTTACATAACTCCTTCAGACTCTTCCATACGCAGATAGAAGAAATCTTAAGACTTCCAAACACCTTAGAAATGTCCCCCACATTCCTAAACCACCTCAACTTCATGACCAATACGAAAGCTTACCATAACCAACTCGAAACATTCCATACTTGAACCATAACTATCTCAGCTGCAGCCTGAGGCATAATCCAGCCGGTTGGACCGTTCCGTCCAATACTTCACGTCCATAATCATCGTAAAGCCTTGGAACCATGTTTCCATGTCCATTCACCTATTGCACACATGCAAACACCTTCCAACGACATCCACGATACCTTCATATGCATTGTTCTTGACCAAATATGTTGCATGACCTCCCGATCAACTCAACCACAATTCCTCCTGAACTTGATTGTTGAACCTCATCTTCTCTCTAAGACTAGATCAATGGATCACCATCACCAGCCTTGTCTTGAAATAAGCAACACCTACACATGAACAAACAACCAATTCTTCCGAGCACAAGCCCTCGACTTGACTCACATTGGTTCGAAAACCACAACACCTTAAGTGCCTCACATAAGCATGTTGAAAACATAGCAAAAATAATACCCACCATGATCATCCAATGCACATCAAAAACTTAGTAAATGAATTCTAAGAAAACTTTCCATACAACAGAAAGCAAGTTTGAAAGATTGTAAGTGAAAAACATAGCAGTCGCATGAATATTTTGGCACATCGAAAGTTTGTACAATCCAAATAGCCGCTCTACATTATGAAAGGAAAACCTCAGACACTCCAAATTGAAAACACGTGCAGCTCACGTGCGTGACAAAGTTCAAACTGTGAGATCTATATGCAAAGTTTTGAATATTGCTGAAAAGCCCACTTCGGATTGTCCGAACTTGCGGGAATCCATTTTGTACTGTCCGAACTTTCACACACGTGAGATGAATGTGAGTCGACACAGGTCATTCTTTACAAACATGTTTTTAGGAGTAATGTTACCCTCGATGGTTTTGGACTGTCCGAACTTTCTCAACGCATTTCGGGAGTAATATTTACTCTTTACATGGTGAGGACGGTCCTAACTTTCCGTCATGTGATTTGCATGTGAATTTGGTATTGGAATGTTTGATCTTTTGCCTTTACATTGCAGTGTCGCTTTTGGTCGATTCAATAATTTTATTTGCTGAGATAATTGTGCAGCGGATCTATTTTAACTTGGAATATTTCAAACTTGCTTTTTGGCTTATAGAGTGTTTGCTTTGTATTCTCTTACTAAATTTTTTATGTGTTATGGCTGATTATGGTGGTTATTATTTTGCTATGGTTTGCAACATGCTTATGTGAGGTGCTCACGTAAGGTATTGTGTTTTTTGGACTAACGAGAGTCAAGTCAAGGACTTGGGCTCACGAAGATTTGGTTGTTTGTTCATGTGCAGGTGTTGCTTGAGGTCAAGACATGGTTGGTGATGAGATCCATTGAACTAGTTTTAGGTAGAAAATGAGGTTCAACAACCAAGTTTGAGAGGAATTGTGGTTGATTTGATCGAGAGGTCACGCAGCATGTTTGGGTCAAGAACAATGCATATGAAGGTATCTTGGACGTTGTTGGAAGGTGTTTGCACGTCTGCAAGGGCTGCATGGACGTGGTAACATTGTTCCAAGGCGTGATGAAGAGAAGTAAATGTGAAGATGTGGTCGAAAAGGTCTAACCGACTGATTTGTTCCTCAGGCTGCGACTGAGGTGGTTATGGTTCGTTTATGGAAGGTTTAGAGTTTTGTTTGGTTAGATTTTGTGTGGGTCACAAAGTCTAGTTGTTTTAGGAATGTTAGGACGTTTATAAGGTGTTTGGAAGTCTTAATAATGCTTCTATCTGTGTATGGAAGAGTCTTAAGCAGTTATAGTAAGTTTCAGTTAGAGTCCAAGTAGGATTAGAGTCCTAGTTAGGATTAGGTTGGCCTAGGGGCTGGTTATATAAGTAAGCGACGATAGAGCTCATGGTGCATGACTTTCGGCTGTTCTTCTTGTGTTCTATTGAACAAAGATCATAGTTTAGAGGAGCTTTTGTGCCTTGTTCGTTCGACTTGTTTTAGAAAAGTTTTTCTCGCCGAGTATCTGGACATGCCGATGTTGCTTCGATATCTTGATCATAACTCGCGTTTTACAGATCCAATTCACGATAATTTGATTTGTGATTTTTGATCTACACGAGTTTTTTTTCAGCATTGCTCATCTATTTTTAAATCGAGAAGAACAGATTGATCTTCGTCCAGACTTTCGATCATATTTCAAATTATACTTTGGGTTTGCACGTGATTTTTATTGCATTAGTTTTGTGATTTGATTCTCTACAATCAAAAATTATTTTTGTCATGATTGGACACGTTGAAAATAGATTACCCATACCGTTTTTTAACAGATTGATTTTCTACCGAGGGGTTTTCGTTGCTTCCGGTGAAAAAGTTTAAATCTACCATTCACCCCCTCTGGTAGCTTTTTACGTGCTCTTCGATCCTTTAATTGGTATCAGAGCCATAGTGGTCTAATCTTTGTAATTTGCACGTGTTTGACAGATCGACATGGAGAAATACTCCACAAAATCTTTTGTGTTCGATGGTGTTGATTTTCAGGTTTGAAAAGCACGTATGGAGGCCCACATACAAGCGCCAGGCTTCGCTATACGGTAAAAAGTCTACAAGTCTTTCGACGTGCCACCAAACGATCAAGTTACAGCTGCAAACATGAGAGATGTCGACAACAATAACAAGGCTCACAACTTGATCATACAATAATTGACTCAAAGCAACTTCGATCGTGTTGCACACTCCCGATCAGCGTATGATGTGTGGAAGGCACTTTGCGACTACCATGAAGGATCCAACACGATTAAAGAGGTAAGGCAAGATATGTTCAAGAAATAATATATACGCTTTGATATGCAACCAAGTGAGTCCATCGATGATTTATTTGCTCGCTTTAATAAAATTCTCAGCAACTTGCATAGTGTCAATGTTAATTTTTCAGATGCTGAGAATGCTAGGGAATTGTTAAATGCATTAGATATGTAAATTTGGGAGATGAAAGTTACATCTATTCGTGAATCCACTGTCATGAGTACACTTACTTTAGATGTGCTATATTCTATGTTAAAAGCTCATGAACTTGACATAATATCACGTAAAAATCCCAACAAGTCTCTTGCATTTGTTTTTCAACGTGACATGCTTAGTTTTAGCCAATCTTCATCATGTGGTACACTTGCTTTGCTGTCTTCTCTAACCCTTGAACAGATTGAAGAATATCCAGAAGAGAAGCTAACACTTCTCTCCACTTGGTTCTATAAAGCATTGCAAAATGTGAGAACTAGAAAGAGAGGAAGTGGTTGTTCTCAATGATGCTTTGAATATGGTAAGACAAGATATTTTCATATAGATTGCCATAACCTTTCAGGTCCTTCTACCTGTATTGAATAGCAAAATAAGTTCAAGTCCTCTTTTGGCAACAACAACAAGAAAAAGAAGACTTTCACAAAACGCCAAGTGGTGGACCATATCCTCTCCGTTCTACTAGACAATAACTTGAGCGATGTGGACTCCAGAAGTGATGAAGATGAAGACACTTTGGCAACTCTGTGTTTCGTGGTGAGCAATTCAATATCAAGTACGGAAGCAGAACACAATAGTGACAATGAAGAGGTATGTCCTACTTGCGAAGAAATGTGTGATGCTATTTCTCGTGCCACCGTTATACTTAAGAAAAAGGACAAAAAATTTAGGGACAATGCTATTAAAATTGAATCACTAGAATATGAAATTAATCGGTTAAAATGTTTCATTCCTAGTGATGATAGTTGTTCCTCATGTGAGTTAATATATGAACAATTGTATTCTTTAAGAAGTGCGCACACCTCCACTCTTGATAAACTTGAGATTGAAATTGAAAAGAACAAAAAGCTTGCTACATTTAATAATAAAAACATGAAAGATGGTAGCTGTTCAACAATTGATTCGCATTGTTCTAGTTGTGATGATCTTAACAAGAAAGTACATGATGCTATGAATGAGATGTCTGTTTTGAACAATGCTTCACGTGCTCATGAAGTTAAATATTTTTCTAATTGCAAATTAAAAGGAAAAACTTCATGTGAAAACTTTCTAGATTTTTCTAGAAATTTGATGACATGCATAGGACACTACAACGGTTTTGTGGTGGGAATAAAACTCTAAACTTGCTGCTGAATTCTCCCAATACTTGCAATCATAAAATTGGTTTAGGTATTGATTCTCGTGCCCATACTAAGGCACATCCACCTAAAATTGCTAAGTCATTAGGAAGTGGTTTAATTCAAACAAGTCCTAAACAAAAAGTGGTAGTTTTAGGTCAGCAGGGGTGTTGTCTCATTCAGTTTCTAACACACATGTTGCTTGCTCATCTAGACATGAACATATAGTTAAATTTCATTGTACCTTCTGTGGTAGAGATGATCATGTCATAGATTTTTGTTATAGACTAGCTAAACAATAAAAGAAAAAAAGAATGCAAGTTAGATCTCATAACACTCATGCAAAATTTGCTGCACGTGCTGAACTGAATGTTAGGAACTTGCAACCTGCTGTGATGAGTCAAAAACATTCGAAATTTGCTCCCAAAACTACTGTTTTTCATGCTACTCATAACAAACCTCGTAGGCCAGTAATTGGGTGCAAAAATTTGCAAAATTTGACTCATAAACCTACTATTTTGTCTCAACTTTTCTGTGTTATTCCTGTTGGATATCGTGTCACTCAGTACTGGATTCCTAAAGGCGTTTTGACTAACCACAATATTGAGTCATCAACTTATTGTGCATATATGTAGGTTACACGCTTGAGGAAGGAGAACATTTGGCTTGTGGATTCAGGTTACTCACACCACATGACAGGTAACAAAGAATGGTTCTATCCCCTCTCCTTTGTGTCATCTGTAGAGAATGTTACTTTTGCCAATAATTCTTCAACTCCTATAATTGCTAAGGATTCGGTTGGAGTAAATAATAACTACACCTTTGAAAGATGTGGGACTTGTCAAAAATTTGAAATACAACTTGCTTTCTGTTTCACAATTGCTAGATGAAAATCTGGAAATTATTTTCTCTAAAAATTGCTGCAAGGTTGTAGATTCTAATGGTGAGCATATGTTTAACATGTCCTAGTTTAAGATCTTTTAAATCTGATTTTGATATGTCATCCTCTTAACATAGGTGTCTAGTTGCTAATTATTCGGAATTATACTTTTGGCATCGTAGACTTGGTCAAGTTGGCTTTGATCATCCCACGCGTGTTAGTAGCCTTGATCACATTCGTGGGCAACCTAAGCTTAAAGGAGACAACGATTTTGTGTGCTCTTCTTCTAGACATTATAAGATGGTTGTGGATCACATACTCATCTCACAATGACCATGACAACTGAATCGGGACAACTTTTGCACCCTGACACTGTAGGTCCTTCACGTGTTCAATCTTTTGGAGGTAAATTGTATGTGCTTGTAATAGTTGATGAATTTTATAGGTACTCTTGGTACTTTATGGCATCTAAGAATGAAGCTTTTAGTCACTTTAGAACTTTATTTCTTATATTATCAATTGATCATCCATGATCTTTATAAGAAATTAGAAGTGATAGCGGAACCAACTTTAAACATCAATTGTTTGATGACTTTTGTGTGACAAAGGAATAGATCATCAATTTACATTAACCTATGTATCTCAACAAAATTCGTCTACCACAAGCTCTGGCCTCCCTTGCTTATATAACCAGCCCTTAGGCCAACCAATCTCAACTAGGACTCTAATCCTACTCAATTCACGAACCAAAACATTCCATAAATGCTCAAGACTCTTCTATACGCAGATAGAAGCAATCTTAAGACTTCCAAACACCTTAGGAACATATCCCACATTCCTAAAACAACCCAATTTTGTGACCCACACGAAATCATATCATAACCGACTCAAATATTTCCATATTTGAGTCAAACACAACTCGGACGCAGCCTGAGTCCATAACATAGTCGGTTGGACCTTTCCGACCAATTCTTTACATCCACATCTCTTCATCACGTATTAGAACCATGTAGCCACATACATACACTCCTTGCACACGTGCAAACATCTTCCAACAACGTCCACGATACCTTCATATGCATTGTTCTTGATTCAAACATGTCGCGCGACCTCCTAATCATCTCATCCACAATTCCTCCCAAACTTGGTTGTTGAACCTCATCTTCTCCCTAACACTAGTACAATGGTTCCCATCACCAGCCATGTCTTGAACTCAAGCAACAATTGCACATGAACAAACAACCAATACTTCCGAGCACAAGTCCTCGACTTGACTCTCGCTAGTCCCGAAACTACAACATCTTACATTAGCACTTCACATAAGCATGTTGCAAACCATAGCAAAATGATATCAACCATATCAATCAAAACGCACCAAAAACTTAGCAAACAAATACTAAGTAATCTTTCCAACAATGTAAATCAATTTCGAAACATTTCACAAAAAAAGCAGGAACATTCCAATCAAGCTCCAAACCTTGCCAAAGCTAACCGAAACTTGAGCTAGAGCTTACCAAAGCTAGTAGAACCTAGCGCCGGAGTTTACCAAAGCTATTCGGACCTTGCTAAAAAGGGTATTTTGGCACAATTTCAGAACTTATATCATCAAAGCCAATGTATTCAGTACAAGCCAATGTATTCAGCACACATAGGTCTCACAAATTGTCTACTCACCTCCGCATTCTCAAAAGTCATCCTACAGAACAAATTATTGGAAGCTTGCATGAAGGAGTCACATGGTCCAGGTTTTGCGATCCAAACTCTCATGCTCATTCTGCTTTTGTTGCTTCATTCATGCTAATGTATTCAGCACACATAAGTCTCACAATCTCCCCCTTGATGAATGCATTGGCAACACCATTTAAAATCCGAACATTGACTTATTCACATTAAAAGTTTTTAAAACAATTTCTACCCCTTTGTAAAACAGAAATAAAATGAGAAGAAAAACAAATTCCCCCCCCCCCCGGGGAAGAATCGTGCCAAAACAATTGTGAAGATGTGATGTATAATCAATTTCTCCCCCTTGCATACTTATCTTTTTTTTTAATAATTCACATACTGTCTCCCCCCTTTGATAATGTATTCAGCGAGGTACAAAAGAGAAATTTATATTGTTAGGAGCATATTATAACATGTTAAAACAAAGCTCATCCAAGTCATACTATCAAGTAACTTACACTATCTTAACAATGAGATACATAAATTAGTGGAAGCCATGCTAGAGATCAAATGTAATTTCCAATTTAAGAAAGTCATGATCTCACAAACTTAACTATTTCAATACCTGAAAGCACGACACTTGTTGCTGCATTTTATTATTTTTCAAAGCAAAAAATTAGATCATATGTTATTTGCAAGAGATTATATGCGCATCTTCCTTATTCTAACCAACCAAGCCAAGCCTATGTCATTTGACAATCAGAAGCTTAAGGACATGGTTTTAGTCATACACAACTTCTTCCAAGTTCATATCTAAGTGCAATGATAAGCCATCTCAAAAGAAGAAGTGTGATGCATGCATATTCTCTTGATCCTTTCTCAATTTATATTTGTTCATAAAACTCAACATGTGAGTTGATTACTTGATTAATTCATTATGGTTAAAAGCACTTGTGATCATGCAACAAGTTCAAAACAGCAAGAAAGTTCGATCATGACCAGATTTAGTGTAAGTAATTATTCCAATTACTAGTCATGGCAAAAACTACAAAATGTATAACACGAGTAATGTAGTAAGAACTTTCAGCATGAAAAAGGAATCACAAAGTTATATATGTATGAAATACTATGCTCATATTATTTTAATTTCAGATTCACACATAGACATCCCAAGTTTCAAAACTCCCCCTCAATTTAAGCCACGAGGATGCATAACCCCTATTTCACTACGAATGTAACAAAAACGAGTGAATTTCGAAGGTTTTGTAAAAATGTCAGCAAACTTTTATTCGGTATCTACATGGTGAAGCACAATGTTTCATTTTTCAACATTATCACGGAGAAAGTGATACCTAATGTCAATGTGCTTAGTTCTAGAATGTTGCACGGGGTTTTTAGCAATGCATGGCACTAGTGTTATCATAAAACAGTGGAACACTATGTAGATCGACCCCATTGTCCTTAAGTGTTTGAACCATCCAAAGAATTTATGAGCAAGCACTAGCAGCAGCTACATATTTAGATTCAGCTGTGGATTGTGCAACTGAGTTTTGTTTTCTAGAGGACCAAGCAACAAGTGAATTACCAAGAAAATGACAAGCATCCGAAGTACTTTTCTTATTAATCCAATAACCCCCAAAATCAGCATCCGAAAAAGCTTCAAAGTAACGGTTGAGGAAGAAGGAAGAAAAATACCAAATTCTTGAGTTCCATGTAAATACATGAGAATTCTTTTGACAGCTTGACGATGTGAAGTACGTGGGGAAGCTTGAAACCGTGCACAAAGACATACGCTAAATTGTATGTCCGGTCTTGATGTCGTGAGGTACAAAAGTGATCTAATCATGCTTCGATATTCTTTTTGATCAACTGGGTCACCATCTTCATCAAGTTCAAGTGTCATTGTTATACCCATTGGTGTCTGAAGTGGCCTGCTTTTGTACATGTTGAAGTGCCTTAGGAGATCTTTTGTATACTCTGTTTGATGCACAAAGGTACCCTCCTTGGTTAGCTTGATTTGCAGCCCCAAAAAGTATGTGAGTTCTCCCATCATACTCATCTCAAATTCTGAACTCATCATAGCTGAAAACTTGGACACAAGATCATGAGAAGCACAACCAAAGATAATACCATCCACATATACTTGAACGAATAATGAGTCATTGCCATGCTTAAGCATAAAAGTAGTTTTATCAACCTTGCCCATGGTAAACCTCTTTTCAAGTAAGAATGTTTTTAACCTATCATACCATGCTCTAGGGGCTTCTTTGAGACCGTACAAGGCTTTGGACAGTTTGTAAACATGATTAGGAAAATCTGAATTTTCAAATCCCGGTGGTTGTTTGACATAAACCTCCTCATCTATGTAGCCTTTAAGAAAAGCACTTTTAACATCCATTTGATATATTTTAAAACCTTTAGATGCAGCAAAAGCTAACAAAATTCTTATGACTTCTAATCTAGCAACAAGAGAAAAAGTTTCATCAAAATCTAGAACTTCAACTTGAGTGAAACCTTGAGCAACCAACCTAGCCTTAATCCTAACCACAACCCCATCCTCACTTTGTTTATTTTAAAACACCCATTCAGTTCCAATTAAAGTGTGACCTTGAGGTGGAGGTACAAGTTTCCAAACATTATTTCTTTCAAAATTTTCTAACTCTTCTTGCATGACAATAATCCAAGATTCATTAGTGAGTGCGTGTGATATATCTTTGGGTTCAAAAGAAGCAAAAAAAGGTGAATGAGCATGAGATTTTGGATTGCAAAACTTGGACCGTGTGACTCGTTCATGCAAGCTTCCAATAATTTGTTGTGGAGGATGACTTTTGAGAACCTAGATGGGAGTGGACAATTCACAAGCTTCTTCTTCTTCATGTTCATCACAAATCGATGAGCTTGTGACTTGAGGAGGACCTGGACCAATAATGGTGGTGGTCGGTGCAGGCTGTGAATCAAAATCAGGAGCTGGAACAATATCATTAGGTGCTGAATTTTCGGGCAGCAGCTCCACCTCTTCCTCATCTTCAACGAAAATGCTCTCCCCCTGCGGATATGGATCTTGACCTGCAATGTTTGAGCTAGTACCTGGGCTAGCTTCATGAAAAGACACCTCACAAGTCTCCACAACTTTGTTAGTGTCAAGTAAAAGCATACGGTAGCCTCTAGTATGAGATGGATAACCAAGAAACATGCCATCAACGGATCTAGGTTCAAATTTATCAAGATTACCATGTTTCTTAACAAAGCATTTGCAACAAAAGACCCAAAAATGTGTAACACTAGGCCTATGTCCAAATCGGAGCTCATATGGCGTTTTACCTAGCTTAGCGCGTAAGAAAACACGATTTGAGACATAACAAGAAGTTGCAATCCCATCACCCCAAAAGTTCCTAGGAGTTTGATATTCATCAAGCATAGTCCTAGCCATCTCAACTAAGGTTCTGTTCTTTCTTTCTACAACACCGTTTTGTTGAGGTACATATGGTGAAGAAAATTGATGATCTATTCTATTTTCAGAAGAAAAGTGATCAAAAAATTGATTTTAAAATTCGGTTCCGTTATCACTTCTAATTGCTTTTACAGATCCTGGGTGATCAATGGATAATCTAAGATATAAAGTTCTGAAGTAACTAAAAGCTTCATTCTTAGATTCCATAAAGTAAACCCAAGAGTATCTAGAATAATCATCAACAATCACAAGAACATACCATTTACGTCAGAAGGATTGAACGCGTGAAGGTCCTACGGTGTCAAGGGTGCAAAAGTTGACCCGATTCAGTTGTCATGATCATTGTGAGAGGAGTATGTGAACCTGAACCATCTTAGCATGTCTACAAGAAGAGCACACAATTTCTTTGTCCCCTTTAAGCTTAGGCAGCCCACGTATGCGATCAAGAGCACTAACACACATTAGATGATCAAAGCCTACGTGACCAAGTCTACGATGCCAAAAATATAAGTCCTTTGAATCATTAGCAACTAGACACCTATGCTTAGAGGAAGACATATCAAAATCAGCTTTAAAAACTCTTCCAAACCGAGACATGTTAAAAATAAGCTCACTATTTGAATTTACAACTTTGCAGCAATTTTAGTGAAAATAATTTCCAGATTTTCATCTAGCAGTTGTGAAACAGAAAGCAAGTTGTATTTAAAATTTTTAATAGGTGCCACATCCTTCAAAATGTAGTGATCATTTACTCTAACCGAACTCTTAGAAATTATAGGAGTTGAAGAATTATCGGCAAACATAACATTCTCTACACGTGACACAAAAGAGAGGGAGAAGAACCATTCTTTGTTACCGGTCATGTGGCGTGAGCAACCTGAATCCACAATCCAAAAGTTCTCCTTCCTCAAGCGTGTAACCTACATAGAAGCACAATAAGTCGATGACTCAATACAGGGGTTAGTCAAAAGGCATTTAGGAATCCAGTACTGAGTCACACGATGTGCAACAGGAATAACACACGAAAGCTAAGTTAAGAAAGCATTTTTATGAGCCATAAATTGAGGATTTTTCTACCAAACTACTATCCTACGAGATGTTACATGTGTAGCACGAAAAACAGTAGGTTTGGGAGCAAACTTTGCATGTTTTCGACTCATTACAGCATATTGCATGTTCCTATCATTCAGTTTAGCAAGTGCAGCAAATTTTGCATGGAAGTTATGAGATCTGGCAATCATTCTTTCCTTTTTCTGTTATTTAGCTAGTCTATAACAAAAATCTATGACATGACCATCTCTACCACAGTAGGTACAATGAAATTTAACTTTGTGCTCATGTCTAGATGAGCAAGCAACATTTTTATTTGAAAATGAATGAGACAACACTCCTGGAGATTTGAAAACCACTTCTTTTTGTTTAGGAACTGTTTGAATCAAACCACATCCTAATGACTTTACAATTTTAGGTGGATGTGCCTTAGCATGAGCATGAGAATCAAAACCTAAACCAGTTTTATCACTGCAAGACTTGGAATAATTCAGCAGCAAGTTTAGGTTCTTATTCCCGTTACAAAACCGTTCTAATGTCCTATGCATGTTATCAAGTTTATTGGGCAGATCAAGTCAATTTTCACATGAAGTTTTTCCTTTTAATTTGCAATTGGAACAAAATTTAACTTCATGAGAACGTAAAGCATTGTTCAATATAGAAACTTCATTCATAGCATCTTGTAGTTTCTTATCAAGATCATCACAAGTAGAATAATGCAAATCAAATGTAGAACATCAAGCATATTTCAAGTTTTTATCATTAAGTGCAGCAAGCTCTCTATTCTTTTCAATTTCTAACTCAAGTTTATCAAGTCTGGAGGTGTGCGCACTTCTTAATGAGGACAATTGTTCATATGTTAAATCAAATGAGGGACATGCATCATCACTAGGAATCAAAGTTTTTAAACGGTTGATTTCAGATTCTAGTGATTCAATTTTAGCAGCACTATCCCTAAGCTTTTTGTCCTTTTTCTTAACTATAATAGTGGTACGAGAAATAGGGTCACACATTTCTTTGCAACTAGGACATACCTCTTCATTGTCGTTGTTGTGTTCTGCATCCTCCATACTTGATCTTGATTTGCCTGCCATGAAGCACATGTTTGCCAAATCATCTTCATCTTCGTCACTTCCAATGTCCACATCGCTTGAGCCAAGTTCTTGAAGTGCGAAGATAAAACTACTCAACAATTGACGTCCTGTAAAACCCTTCTTTTTCTTCTTATCGTTTGCAGAGGAGTGCTTCATCCTTGTTTGCTTATCATCCCGAGAAGTAGGACCTGAATGGTTAGGGCAATCTGAACGAAAATGTCCTGTATTACCACATTCGAAACATCGTTGAGGTCCGGAGCTTCCTCTCCTTCTAGTTCTAACATTTTGCAATGCTTTTGAGAACCTAGTAGAGAGAAGTACTAGCTCCTCCTCTGGAAATTCCTCAATCTATTCAAAGGTTAGAGAGGACAACAAATCAAGTGTACCACAAGATGAAATTGACCGGAGCCAGGCATGTCACGTTGAGAAACAAGAGCAATAGACTTGTTGGGGTTCTTACGTGATATTATGTCAATTTTATGAGTTTTTAACTTGGAATATAGCACATCTAAAGTAAGTGTACTCATGACAGTAGATTCACGAATAGATGTGACTTTCATCTCCCAAATTGACATATCTAACGCACTTAACAATTGCCTAGCATTTTCAGCATCTGAAAAAATAACATTGACACTACGCAAGTTGCTCAGAATTTTATTAAAGCGAGCAAAAAGATCATCAATAGACTCACCGGCTTGCATCTCGAAGCACATGTATTATTTCTTGAACATGTCTTTCCTTACCTTCTTGATCGTGTTTGATCCTTCGTGGTAGTCACAAAGTGCTTTCCACACATCGTATGCTGGTCGGAGGTGTGCAACACGGTCGAAGTCGCTTTGAGTTAATCCTTGTATGATCAAGTTCTGAGCCTTGTTGTTGTTATCGACATCCCTCAGATTTGTAGCTGTAACTTGATCATTTGACGGCTCTTCATAAGGCTTGTATACCTTCTCCCATATTGCGAAGCCTTGAGCCTGGATAAAAGCTTCCATATGTGCCTTCCAAACCTGAAAATCAATACCACTAAAGACACAAGGTTTTGCGGAGTATTTCTCCATGATGATTAGTCAAAACACATGCAAACCACAAATATTAGAGCACTGTGGCTCTGATACCAATTGTAGGATCAAAGAGCACGTGAAAAGCTACCAGAGGGGGGTGAATGGTAGATTTAAAACTTTTTCAGCAGAAGCAATGTAAACCTCTCGGCAGAAAAATGATCTGTTAAAGAAATCGTGTGTGAGATTAATCTAAATGTGTTTCACCGTGAAAAAGTGATATATATCAGAGAGAATCAAGTCACGAAGACGACACAACAAGAATCACTCATATCTGTCGAGAGAAACTCATGTTATGATCGAAAGATCGAACAAAAGTCAATCTGTTCTACCGAGTAAAACACAGATCTGCAATGCTGCAAAGAAACTCGTGTAAATCAAAAACCACAAATCCAATGACCGTGAAATTTTTACAGATGATAGATAATCAAGTTTTCAAGACAACCCAAAAAGAATCACGTCAATTGGATCTGTAAAACTCGAGTTATGATAAAACCACCAAAGAAAGGTACTGCTGTGCAGAAAACTCGACGAGAAATACTTGTCTGGAACAAGTCGGACGAATAAGGCACAAAAGTTCCTTTAAACTATGATCTTTATTCAATATAACACAAGAGGAACAGCCACAAAGTCTTCTACCACAAGCTATGGCCTCCCTTGCTTATATAACCAGCTCTTAGGCCAACCCAATCTCAACTAGGACTCTAATCCTACTCAATTCACGAATCAAGACTTTCTATAATTGCTCAAGACTCTTCTATACGCAGATAGAAGCAATCTTAAGACTTCCAAACACCTTAGGAACATATCCCACATTCTAAAACAACCCAAATTTGTGACGCACACGAAATCCTATCATAACCGACTCAAATCTTTCCATATTTGAGTCAAACACGATTCAGCCGCAGCCTTTGTCCATAACCTAGTCGGTTGGACCTTTCTGACCAATTTTTTACATCCACATCTCTTCATCACGTCTCAGAACCATGTAGCCACGTCCATAAACTCCTTGAACACGTGCAAACATATTCCAATGACGTCCACGATACCTTCATATGCATTGTTCTTGATTCAAACATGCTACGCGACCTCCCGATCAACTCATCCACAATTTCTCCCAAACTAGGTTGTTGAACCTCATCTTCTCCCTAAGACTAGTTCAATGGATCCCGTCACCAGCCATGTCTTGAACTCAAGCAACAATTGCACATAAACAAACAACCAATACTTCCGAGCACAAGTCCTCGACTTGACTCTCGTTAGTTCCGAAACTACAACATCTTACGTGAGCACTTCACATAAGCATGTTGCAAACCATACCAAAATGATATCAACCATATCAACCAAAACGCACCAAAGACTTAGCAAATGAATACTAAGTAATCTTTCCAACAATGTAAAGCAAGTTCGAAACATTTCACAGAAAAAGTAGGAACATTGCGATCAAGCTCCAAATCTTGCCAAAGCTAACCGGAGCTTGAGCCGGAGCTTACCAAAGCTAGTAGAACCTAGCAACGGAGCTTACCAAAGCTAGTCGGACCTTGCTAACAAGGGTATTTTGGCAGAATTTCAGAACTTATATCATCAAAGCCAATGTATTCAGTACAAGCCAATGTATTCAGGACACATAGGTCTCACAAAGTGTCTACTCACCTCCGCGTCCTCAAAAGTCATCCTACACAACAAATTATTGGAAGCTTGCATGAATGAGTCACATGGTCCAGTTTTTGCAATCCAAACTCTCATGCTCATTCTACTTTTGTTGCTTCTTTTGAACCCAGAGATATATCACACATACTCAGTAATGATTCTTGGATTATTGTCATGCAAGAAGAGTTAGGAAATTTTGAAAGAAATAATGTTTGGAAACTTGTAGCTCCACCTCAAGGTCACACCTTAATCGGAACCAAATGGGTGTTTAAAAATAAACAAAGTGGGGATGGGATTGTGGTTAGGAATAAGGCTAGGTTGGTTGCTCAAGGTTTAACACAAGTGGAAGATCTAGATTTTGATAAAACTTTTGCTCTTGTTGCTAGATTAGATGCTATAAGAATTTTGTTAGCTTTTGCTGCATCTAAAGGTTTCAAGTTATATTAAATGGATGTAAGGAGTGCTTTTCTTAATGGCTACATAGATGATGAGGTTTATGTCAAGCAACCACCGGATTTTGAAAATCAAAATTTCCTAGTCATGTTTACAAACTATCTAAGCCTTGTACGGGGTCAAACATGCCCCTAGAGCATGGCTGATAGGTTAAAAACATTCTTACTTGAAAAGGGGTTCACTATGGGCAAGGTTGATAAAACTCTTTTTGTGCTTAAGCATGGCAATGACTCACTATTCGTTCAATGTTATGTGGATGATATTATCTTTTGTTGTGCTTCGCATGATCTTGTGTCCAAGTTTTCATCTATGATGATTTCAGAATCTGATATGAGTATGATGGGAGAACACACATACTTCTTTTGGCTGCAAATCAAGCAAACTAAGGAGGGAACCTTTGTGTATCAAACTAAGTACATGAAAGATCTCCTTAAGAGATTCAACATCGAAAAAAGCAAGCCTCTTCGGACACCAATAGGAACAACAACAACACTTGAACTTGACGAAGATGGTGAACCCGTTGATCAAAAAGAATATCGAAGAACGACCGGATCAAGTTTGTACCTCACGACATCAAGACAGGACATAGAATTAAGCATATATCTTTGTGTAAGATTTCAGGCTTCCCCACACGCTTCACATTGTCAAGCCGTCAAAAGGATTCTCAGGTATTTACATGGTTGAAAAAGTGTTAATGCGACACTTCCCCAGGATTTGCTAAGGAGCAGCCTGCGGAGGTTCTTGTTCATCGAGGCTTAGGCCTCAATCAAGTGTACGAGCGCATGAGAGAGTATGACATGGTGGTTTTTACATGGTTTGGGACGCAAGGAGCGTAACACCCTACTCCACGGTGGATGGTATTTCTAGTGTGTGTGTATGCGTATGTGTGATGTTGGATGTTTGATGATGGCTCCTTTGTAACGGTGGTGGTCTGGGCGTTTTATAGCCAAGGCCGGACGCCTTACAAGTGGGATCTAGGGCCCGACAGGTGGTTCCAGGGCGATCTTATCCTAAAGATCTAAGGCTTCTTGCATACTCTTGCTCTGAACGTGAACTTGAAGACTCGCCGTCTTGCCACCTGAGTCGTCAGTAGCCCATGTGTCGTTGTTGACAATGGCAGGGGATGTCCTGTCCAACTGTCTCTGTCGCCGTAAGCTACCCACTTGGCGTAGTGGGATAGGCCTGCGGCGTCTCCATTGAGATGCGATTGGTCGTTGCAGTACCAGACATTATGCATCTGGGGAAGCCACGTATCTTCAATCATTGACAGGAGAAAGGCGCACCGCCCTCTTCAATGTCGCGTACCTCCGTCTAGGGCAAGTGGCTGGACTACATGACATCTCGAGAGCTCATCTCTGCGGAGGAGTTCAGGTCTCATCTTGTGGTCCACGTGGTAGCTCGGGAGCTCGCCTCCTCGAAGGAGGTTAGGTCCCGACTTGCAGGACACGTGGCAGCGCCGGAGCTCTCGTATATGGGAGGTGGCCTGTCTGTTTCCTCGAACCATGTGGTAGCTCCGGAGACCTGTCTCGCAGGGGAGAGGGATCCTTCCCGGCTGGGCACGTTGCAGCTTGGGAGCTCGTACTCGAGGGGGAGCTGAACTCTTCCCCAGGGTCTCTTGCAGGTACCCCAGACCCCGTATCTGAGGTCGACAGGTCCGGGTCTTCTGAACGTGTGGCGCCCTTGGACCCTGCCTCTACGGAAGGCGAGGTACCTAGGTGGCTCTAGCTTGTCCACGAGGGTACCCGGTATGCCGTGTACCAACAGTGGCCCCTGGGCCCACCTTGGGGGGAGGCGACGAGCCCGAGGATGGAGCCTTATCATGCTTTCCCGCATGACCTTTTAATTTTGTCTTGATCAGCCGAAGCGGTGCACGCCTCTGCTATTGTGACCACGCATCCCTCTCTGGTTGAGGGGTCGTGATGACGAGATCATTGCTTGTTGTGACATTATCGTGACGGTTCCCAACGCACCTGCAGCACTTCTGCTACTTTCACATCTATCTTTATGGGAATTGCCGGGCTGCCTTCTCAGGCGGAGAACTGCCTAGGCCAGTCATTTTGACAGGGAACCTGGGCCCACTTGTCATGGACGCCGTGGAACGAGCCATTGATTCCAAGCCCGCCCAAATTTGCACGGTATGCCCAAACGCCACTAGGGTGCTATAGAGGGGTACCTTTGTGCGCAATGGTGCTTCCTTCCTTATACATGCCCAAAGCATTCGAGCCTTCAACTTCCTCCTTGAGCGTCTACTTACCCTTGACGTTCTCGAATCCTGCTCCAATGGACTCAGCCTTGCCTCCTTCCTAGACGGAGGATGTCTCACCCATGAGGCGACTTTTTTGCTAGGAGGACGAGAAGCGACGGGATTTGATCTGTCCTGGCTCCTTGCCACTGGAGTTTGGGGACGAGGAGATCATCTTCTTCTAAGCGTATGCATACTATGGGTTCGTCCCTCTTGTCTTCTCCTTCCTAGTGACACTTCTGGAAGTCTTTGGACTCCAGCTTCATCACTTGTCGCCGAACTCTCTGGTGGTGGCGGTGGTGTTCTCGCATTTCTGCGAGATGTGTGTCGGGGTGTACCCGAGCGTGTCAGTGTTCCAGCATTTCTTCATGCTAAGGCGGACTGGGAAGAAGAACAGGGCAGAATTCCTCGGCGCCTTCTACTTCCAGTGTCGGCGAACA
The DNA here is from genome assembly GCA_036927565.1 of Tuctoria greenei. Classification (NCBI taxonomy): domain Eukaryota; kingdom Viridiplantae; phylum Streptophyta; class Magnoliopsida; order Poales; family Poaceae; genus Tuctoria; species Tuctoria greenei. Next base: position 253,752,590 of record JAYESD010000002.1, read on the forward strand.
ACCCCTCCAAGTACATTACTCCGCTCTCCTTTGTGAAATGGCCTGGCTGGAGGAGCGACTGGGTGATCGTGCATGCCGACGCCCATGATCGCATGGTCCTACCCACCAGCTGGCCGACGGTTAGGAAGACGGCCTGGGAGGAACGTCTGGAGCTGGAGACATCGTATACTCCGGTGATGGAGAGGATCCTATTCTTGGCGGACCACGGCCTATCAGAGCTGGCAGTGATGGCAGACTTCAGTCATTGGACCTCCAGCATCGTTGTTATCTTACATGGCTCTATTTCAGGCTTCAAGATGGCACCAGGTTGCTGAGGGGTTGTGACACGGAGACGACCCCACAAGAGGTGTTTGATGTAATATCCCAGGTGTGCGACGACCCACAGTCGCAAGACATATTCGTCCTCCCGCGGTCTTGCCCACCGCCATGCATGGATCGGGACCTTCAAATGAAGGTTCTAAAGGAGATGCCCAACCTGGATGCGATCGGTCTTACACCGCGGCAGATTGGTGATGAGAGTTGGGAGTTGGCCAATCGTCGACCCTCCACAGGAGTCCGCACCCACTCTAGGCTTCGAAGCTTCACAGGCGAAGCACACACCCTCCGTCGGAGGGAAGGGCAAGGCGCCAGTCCCTGACTCAGGCAAGGGGAAGGCGCCGGTCCCCGACAAGGGGAAGGGAAAGTCACTGGCAATAAAGGTTGTGAAGGAGAAGTGCCCTCGGTCGCCGCCAAAGGCGCCACCGCAGGCGACCTTTGCTCCAAGTCAACATCCTTCGGCGCGCCCCTCCTCAATGTTAGGTGTTGGCGCTTCTTTAGGGGGAGGCTCAACCCGTGCAGCGATGGCTCCACCAACATCCATGGCGGGCACACCATCCAACATCCCTGTCGTCAACGTAGTCCAAGGTGCCACAGGGGCTCCGGGAGCATTATGCCATCGGAGCCTTAGGCCAAGAGGCCTTGGGCCGACATTGGCGGCAACCCGGGAGGAGGCTCTGAGAGTGGCTCTGTTGGGGCTGGTGGAGATACGCCGACGCAGGGTGGTGGCGTTGCTGGTGGTCTTAGTGGAGGCCCGGCCGGGATGGCCTCGCCTGCCACGCCATCATCGGGGCCTGCATCTTTAGGGTCGTCGAAGGTGGAGACTCCTTGGAGCTTTCAGGGGCATCGGTAAGGCATTATTAACAGAGATTGCTTTGTTATTTCGCTTGCCTTTGTTGATTGATCATACCTTGATTTTGATTCGCAGGGCCACATCGGCTGTTGTGACTCCCGTACCGCCGGGGGTAGTGCCCCGAAGCACTTCGAAGTCAGCCCAGGAGGCTACGACTGCTGTCGGAGCAGACAACGAAGTCGGCGCAGGAGAGTGCTGCTCTGGTGTCTGTACTCTGCGCGGGAGGTGAAGCTTCGTTGCGCCAGAGGTTATGTCGGAGCTGGCTAAGGAGGCTGAGGGCTTGGCCTCCGCTGCTGCTGATCCGGCATGCTACTGCCTGGGCGATGGTGACGCTGCTGCATCGAGCTGCACCACCACTCCTACTCAGCCTCGAGAGATGAGGTCTCCATTACTGGTGGCCTCGCCTTCGCTGCTTCGGGAGGAGGAGGTCATCGAGATGATTATCGGGTGGCCCTCCATAACTTCAGCGCAACCAGAGCACCTCTCCAACATCATGGACTCGGCATAGTCCAACATCCTCCAGGTGCAGTCTAACCTCAATCGGGCGCATGGGGCTCTCTTCGTGGAATGGGAGAAGTTGTGTGCTGAGGGCGAGCGCCTCCAAGGCTGGGATGATCTTTTGAGGTCCAGGATCACCGAGGCGAAGGCAAAGTACCAGAGGGAGAGCAAGGAGCTGGAGGTGAGGCACCGCTTGGTGAAGACACATGACGTAATGTCCTAGAAGATCCTAGCTGATGCCAAAGCGGCCAATGATATAGCCAATGCTCGTCTGCGTGCCCTTGAGAAAAGTCGAGAGGCCCTGGATCACTGTGAAGCTGCTATTGCTAAGCAGGAGGCTGCTGTCACCGAGCAAGAGGTGACGGCCCAGGCGCTAATGGCTCGGGCTAAGGCTGATCGGGACAGGCTGTAGTCCTGCCTTGAAGATCTTGAGCTCCGGGAGAGGGAATTGTCGCGGGGTCGGGTGCAGCACTCAGCTGAGTGTCAGGAACTTCTCCTGCGCGATCTCAATGTCCAAGCCCGGGATTCCTCGATGGAGCGTCGCGCTCGTGAGCTCGATCTGTAGGAGCACTAGCTGGCTCAGCGCCTGGACACCGAGGGTAGGGCGGGGGCGGAGATGGTGGCAACCCATCTCCTGGTGTGCTATCGGAGCTGGTACCCTGATCTGCACCTGCAGCAAGTTTTTGATGGTCCTGTTGAAGAGCACATGGAGGCGGCAGCGGCAGAGGTCAAGAATGTCGTGAAACATGTCGTCGCACAATTCGCTTGGGACTAGGGTTGGCAACCCGACTCTGTATCCGACGTTCGCCCCTTTGTAAATAATCCTTAATGAATCTGAATTTGTGTTTTACTTCTTGGCTTGTCATTGCACTTCTCAACTATTGTTCTGAGTCCTCAGTTGCGTAAGAGTTTGCAGAACCTTTGCTGAGCTCGTTAGTTTGTGAGGACCAACGATTGCACAATTGATATGGCCAAAGTGTTGTCTATTAACTTCCTGTTTATGGAACCCCCTTAGACGCCCCTTGGTAGATGTGGTTAGATGGTTGGGCATATCTACCACTTGATCGCAGGATGTCTTCGACGGGCCCCCAAGCAGAGAAGGGGAGTTGGAGTGCCTCAGTGTCTCCCACCATCGTCAGAACAACGTTGACGGCAGGCCCCTTGGGAGGTGCCAGAGGTGGTTGCTCCGTCGTTGTCCACCATTGTCGTAGAGTTGTCGACGGCAGGCCCCTTGGGAGGTGCCGGAGTTGGATGCTCTGGCGTCATCCACCATCGTCGTAGGAACGCTGATGGCAGGCCCCTATTGTACAGGGTATCACAAGAGAACCTGGTTAGGAACATGAGCGGGGCAGGAGAGTTTACTCACTTATCCATGCTCATTAATGTCGTCGGCGTGCTAGGACATCGATGGCAGGCCCCTTGCGGGGTGTCAAAGCTGGATACTCCGACGTCGTCCACCATCTTTGTAGAGACATCAACGGCAGGCCCCTCGGGAGGTGCTAGAGCTGGGTGCTTCGGCGTAGCCCACCATCGTCGTAGAGACGTTGATGGGAAGCCCAATGGTAGGTGCCAGAGCTGGATGCTCCGGCATCGCCCACCATCATCGTAGAGACGTTGACGGCAGGCCCCTGGTGTACAGGTTATCGCAAGAGAACCCTATTAGCAACAAGAACGGGGTAGGAGAGTTTACTCACTAATCCATGCTTGATGCTGTCAACAGCATGCTGGGTTCTTGACGGCAGGCACCTTGAGAGGTGTCAGAGCTGGATGCTCCGGTGTCATCCACCATCATTGTATAGACGTTGATGGAAGGTCGCTTGAGAGGTGTCGGAGTCGGATGCTCTGGCATCGCCCACCATTGTCGTAGAGACGTTGACGGCAGGCTCCATGTGTACATGTTATCACAAGAGAACCTTGTTAGCAACAAGAGAGGGGTAGGAGAGTTTACTCACTAATCCACACTTGTTGCTATCGTCGGCGTGTTGGGACGTCGACGGCAGCCCCCTTGAGAGGTGCCAGAGATGGATGCTGCGGCGTCGTCCACCATCATTTTATAGACGTTGACGGTAGGTCCCTTGGGAGGTGCCATAGCTGGATGCTCCAACGTCGCCCACCATCACCGTAGAGACGTCGACGGCAGGACACTTGGGAGGTGCTGGATCTAGATTCTCTGGGATCATCTACCATCTTCGCAGGAGCGTCGACGGTAGGCACCTAGCTTACAAGCTAGCACAAGAGAACCCTGTTAGGAACAAGAGATGGGCAGGAGAGTTTACTCACTTATCCATGCTTGTTGTTGCCGTCTGCGTGCTTGGACGTCGATAGCAGGCCCCTTGGTAGGTGCTGGGGTTGGCTCACCTGTACATATGATAGAAAGAGGGGGGACTAGTTTTGCCTGTCGGTCCTATCTGTTCCTCTCCTTAGCTCTGTCGTGTCTTACTGCCCTGTACTGACGCATGGGGCTTGGGTAATTTGATGCGTTGGTGCTCCGTGGTTCGGCTCCTGCCGTCTTCAAGGTGTGAGCTTTCTGGCTCCAGTACTCAGCTATAGCGCTGGGAGGCAGGGTGTGTATGCTTAGGGTGCAGCACTAGGCTAAGCAGTTTACACCCCCTGGACCTCCTTCTCGGCACAAGCCTTTCTTGGGAAGCGTTCTGGTGCCACGGGACCATAATGACGAGAGCAGCCAGAAGAACCCCTCACACATTGTAGGTACCTCAAGCGAACCTGCCTGTAGCAGGACTGCATGACTTCAACATGGGTGAGTTACAGAGCATACAACCGTGTATATGAAGATACTATACAATAAACGAGGCTAGTATGGTATGATCATGAATTTAATGCATAATTAAATGAACGATGTTTTTAAGAAAGCATTATATAAAATAGTGATTCTTTATTAGTTTTCATAGGGGGAGACATGCTTTTTACAAAAAAGGGCAACGGCTTGCTTCCGGATGATGAGGGAGGCAGGGTATACAGGCTTAGGGTTCAGGACCAAGCCAAGCTGACTGCACACTCTGGACCTGACCCTCCTAGAGCTCGGTTGTCCTTAATGCTGCTCCTAGGTCCTATGAAACCTTTACACTGTCCTACTAAGCTTAGTATTTATAATAGGGGCGCCCAAAGCTCCAAGGGTAGCTGTGATGGTTGCGGAGCAACCTTGCCGTCAACAGCTACTAGAGGGGCGGTGAACAAGTATCCCTACTTCCTGCAATGACCAGCCACCTTGCGAGTGGTCTGAGCAGAGCCGGGACTGCGCTTGGCAGCTTTGACAGGGGTGTCAGTGTTGCCGAAGGGCTGCAGCCAGGGCACAGTGCGTGCACCACGCTGACGCGAGCTCGTCGGAGGCTGACTTGATGCAGCGCCACTCGAGACCAGTGTCGAGTCTTATGAGAGGGCTTGGAGCTGCTCCACGGCTAATACCGCAGTGGTGCAGTCTTTGCGGATCCTGAGGACACCGGAGGGGGTTGGCATCTTCAGGACGAGGTAGACGTAGTGGGCTACGGCCATGAATCGGTACAAGGCGGGCCTGCCGAAGATGGCATTGAAGGGGAGGCTCACATCGGCGACGTCGAAGAGTATGCTCTCCGTCCTGTAGTTGTCGGGTGTCCTGAAGGCCACTCGGAGATGGATGTTGCCGTATGGGATGATGCTCCCTGGTTCCACCCCTGAGAATGGGCTCGAGGGGGGGGGGCGGGGGGGGAGCGGGTGGGGGGGGGGTGAGCTTGGACACTGGGATCTGCAGTTGCTCAAAGCTACGTGGCTGAGGAGGTTCAGGTTGGCCCCACCATCTATCAAGACATAGTGGAGCTTGACGTTACCAATAGTGGGGGTCAACCAGGAGAGGTAGAATCCCTGCACCGGCCTTGTTCTTGGAGCAGTCGGAGGCGTCAAAGCTGATCGGCGTCTCCTTCCACCGGTGGTTCCGCGCTGGAGCGGGGGCAGGGGCTATTGAAGCCACTACACGACGAGGGGTCTTGACCGCGTTTTGGGACGCATGATCCAATACCCTCCGGAGATGATGTGGAGTGTATTGCGACGCCCATGGTCGCTACTGGCGTCAAAGTCCTCATCTTGGTGGACTACTTTGATGGCCCGCTCTTGCTTCTGGTACTCCATCTCCTCATCATCGTCGACCTTGGGGTCGACCTTCTGCTTGACCTCCTGGTGGCAAAAGGGGGCGCCGTCCGGACGCAGCTGCGCGAGCTCTTGGTAGAATTCGGCGCATCTCTTGATCTCCTGGCACTCGCTCGCGGTGTGGTCCTGAGTCTTGTGCACCAAGAAGGGCTCAGTACTATCGTTAGTTGCAATTTGCTGACGTGGGCGCTTGTCGGGGTGTGGGGGTTTTTGACGAGATTATGCACGTTATCCTTGCACCTACAAACATGACACGATGTTTATTTGTTTGGGATCCTATCTCAAGTGAACGTGCGCTCTTATTTGATGGACAAGATCAAGATGGTGTACTATGTCGTCCACCACCTTGGCCTCCTCATTTCATGCATACAAGAAGATATGACGGCGTTGCACATTTGTACCAACACATGAGAGAAGATGAACTTGAGTCGAGGACAACTCCAATCCAAGAAGGGGAGGATTATGAGGACATCAGTTCTATGGATACAAACAACACTCCATTGAACATACAAGATGCAATCAATAGAGTTCACACACAACAATTAATTTCAAAGGTGAGCTCGTTCTTATATGTTTCCATATTTGCTTTTGAGCATAGATTGCTACCAAATGATTTAATTTTTATTAGTATCCATGGAGAGGTTCAAGGAATATTTGGATGAAGTCTTAGGGACGTGGAGGACTAGAGAATACGTTCAAAGAAGATGGCAGACGAGCCCAACTCAAAATCGTATCCAACTCGGAGTCTAGAAGTAGTTCGCACTAAAATGGAAGTCCAGGACACATATGATCTCCGTTTTCGACGTTCTACATATGCACAGAAAGTAGAGAGGATAAACTTTCCAATGCCGCTGGTCCCATGTCAAAATTCCTTCTGAGTCGACAGGAATAAACAAAACAAAATCGAGTTCAGAATCTGTCAGGGTGCTGCGCCACCGTATTGGGCCATTGGGCCTTGTATCAAGTCTAAGTCTATTATTTTCGTGTCTTAGGGTTAGGTTACAACCCCAACATATCCTTAGACGTCATCCCACCTATATATACTCCATGGTGACTATCATGAACAATCGGGTTTTGCTTAGATTAATAATATCACCATTCTACGGTTTGTGAAACCCCAACTTCGCGATTTCAGATCGTGTCTTCTACGTTCTTGCTTGTGTTCTCTGTTGCATTTGCAGGGATTAGCCTTCTTGGCAAGGTCAATCGTGTGCAGCACGGTTGATAACCAACAGAGCGGTGGTGTAGTAATTGCAGGGGTTTTTTGTGTTCTACTCAAGAGCCTTGGATCATCAACATCGAGATCTCCATCAATCAACTTATCCATTACCTATTGGAAGATCGGGCCTAAACATTCCTTATCAATTGGTATCAGATTTTCGTGTTTCCTGTTAGGTAACTCATCTATCTATTACATTAGTTTTGTTTTTCATACCTAGTGTCCATAAAAAAAGCCACAAAAAAACTTGTAGTTTAGTAGATCTGTTTGTTACTTTGTCCAAACCACATTGAGCCTTTGCAAATTTTGTTTTCAGTTTGGTTTTGTTGAGTTTGTGTCCATGGTTCAGTCATATTTCTGGTTTAGAAAGTGTTTTTGGCCTTAGTTTGAGTTTTGCATTGTGTTGGTTCATCCTTTTCAATCACATCATCACGTCTAGATTAGATTCATATCTGTCTAGTTTAGTATTTTCATAATATTTCGCTCATATGAACTTGAAATTTGTGTTCTTGTACTTTATGGAAAGCTTAAGAAGTTCTCTATAACTTTCGTATTCATCTGTTTCCCAGAAAATAGAGTTATCAAGGTCAAAATTACATTAGACCCGAATTTGTTATTGACCTAGAAATTCTGAACAGTCTGTATTTCGGGAGCAATATCTCCTATTTTTCTAATCCAGAATAGGTCTTCCATATACTGAAATTAAAGAGGAGAGATAGATATATAATCTTGCTGTTCAAAGTTTATCGATTTGGGGCCTATAAAGGTGCTTAATTGTCCTTAGAAGTATGAGTAGAAAATATGTAACAGACCTACGAGATATCTTTGATTGCTTTTCATTGTGTTCTTCTTTTGCAGCACATTCTGAAAAAAAACGGAGAATACGAAAGAAAATGGCAAGTGCAAAAAGGAAAAAGATACAAAAGCCACACAAAAAAATAGAAAAGAAAAACAAAGAAAAATAAAAACGGAAGTGTTTGCATACTTGTGTCCTATAGTTTTGTTTTCATGTCTTGCTAGCTTGAACTACTAGGAACACATTTAGGCCAGCAACTTTGACAAGTACTTTGAACACTTATTCAATTTTACTATCTGATTGCATTATTGCTAATCCTTGCTACATGTAAAGTGCCATCCAAGCTCCACTTCCTCCTGAAAGGACAAGTTACCTTTGCAATCACCTCACGCATCATTGTTTTTTCACTTCGGCCACCATTTGCCACCTGCAGTGTCGATAAGAACACTTGTAAGAGCATGGTAAGATGCTTGAGAGTGTGTGGTTCTACTTCCACTTTGCCATTATCCTTTGTGATAGGGATAACATCTTCTTGTTGTCTTTTTTTTGTACTACTAACAATGGCAGGAAATAATGGTGATGGAATTTCAAATGCTGGATTGCGTAACATGATGAACAATATGACGGAGGAATTCACCAAACACAATGCAGAGTTTCGTAACCTGGTGCATAGAATGTTGGAGCTGCTAGGCAAGAGGGAAGCATGAAGAAAAGAAATATTGGCCAATTTGGATCACACACCAACTAAGACTTCACATGATCTTCAGGTTACCTCCACTTCTCATTCCACAAGAAACTATGCAAAAGAGGAGGTGTTGAACAACTCTTCTAGATTGTTTGATGAATCAGCCCATAATGCATCTAAATTTCCTGCTGAAAATGAGAATAAAGTACAATATATCACAACACAGTTGTTGAAGGTGAGAAGTTTTTAGATGTTCTGAATTTTTCTACCAATCATGCTATTGTCGAGGAGCAACTAGTGGAATCGTTTATTGATACACCATTGCCACGTGTTGATTTTCCTGCTGATATTTGCGCTAAAAAAGAATTGTGTGCTGATAATTCTATTATACCTATGCAAAAACAAGTTCGTGAACTTGAAAATTCTGTTTTGGATTCACCTACTTGTGCTGAAATTAACAATTTGGTTCCCATTACTGCTTAAAATGAGGAGCTGAAATTGTTATCTTCACTAAATACATTGGGTTATATTGAATTTGATACTCTTTGTGATCGAGATACTGTAGAAAGAAGAATATTTTTTTAAAACTTAATTACCTTTGTTGACAAGAAATACTTTTCATGCTATAGGAAAATATGAACATAGTGGTATTTTTATGGTGCATAACGTTTACATATGTTCAAACGGGGAAGCTCCTTTTGTGCTACAACAACATGGTAAAGTAAATAAATGCACTAATGCTAATAATGCCTTGTCAAGTTTTTCTAGTACTATTTTCCATGCAGCGGGGACAACAAATAAAAGTGAAGCATTGTTCACTGCGGTTGTGCAATATGGATAGCGCTCATAGTATCTCCAAAAGCCTCTTTCCTGGACATACGAACAAGCTAAGGACAACTTGTCATAAAGAAGAGGAGAATGAAGAGATCATGCGCTTTATCATTGAACCTACAAACATGACACAATATTTATTTGTTTGGGATCCTAGCTCAAGTGAATGTGCGCTCTTATTTGATGGACAAGATCAATATGGTGCACTATGTCGTCCACCACCTTGGCTTCCTCCTTTCATGCATACAAGAAGATTTGATGGCGTTGCACATTTGGACCAACACATGAGAGAAGATGAACTTGATTCGAGGACAACTCCAATTCAAGAAGAGGAGAATGATGAGGACATCACTTCTATGGATACAAACAACACTCCATTGAACATACAAGATGCAATCAATAGAGTTCACACGCAACAATTAATTTCACGGGTGAGCTCGTTCTTATATGTTTCCTTATATGCTTTTGAGCATAGATTGCTACCTAATAATTTAATTGTGATTAGGATCCATGGAGAGGTTCAAGAAGTATTTGGAGGAAGTCTTAGGGACGTGGAGGACCAAAGAATACGTTCAAAGAAGATGGAAACCGTGCCCAACTCAAAATTGTATCCAACTCAGAGTCCAGAAGTAGTTCGCACAAAATGGAAGTCTAGGATGCATATTATTTCCGTTTCGAACGTTCTACATATGCACGAAAAGGATAGAGGACAAACTTTCCAATGCTGCTGGTCCCATGTCAAAATTCCACTTGAGTTGACAAGAATCATCGAAACAAAATCAAGTTCAGTATCTGTCAGGGTGCTGCACCACCGTATTGGGCCATTGGGCCTTGTATCAAGTATAAGTCTACTATTTTCGTGTCTTAGTGTTAGGTAACGACCCAAACACCTCCTTAGACGTCCTCCCACCTATACATACTCCATGGTGACTGTCATGAACAATTTGGTTTTCTTAGATTAATAATATCACCGTTCTACGGTTTGTGAAACCTCAACTTCGCGATTTCAGATCGTGTCTTCTACGTTCTTGCTTGTCTTCTCAGTGGCACTTGCAAGGATTAGCCTTCTTGTCGAGGTCAATCGTGTGCAGCACGGTTGATAACCAACAGAGCGGTGGTTTAGTGATTGCAGGGGTTTTTCGTGTTCTACTCAAGAGCCTTGGATCATCAACATCGAGATCTCCATCAATCGACTTATCCATTACCTATTGGAAGATCAGGCCTAAACATTCCTTATCAATTGGTATCAGATTTTCGGGTTTCCCGTTAGGTAACTCATCTATCCATTACATTAGTTTTGTTTTTCATACCTAGTGTCCATAAAAAAAAGCCACAAAAAAACTTGTAGTTTAGTAGATCTGTTTGTTACTTTGTCCAAACCACATTGAGCCTTGGCAAATTTTGTTTTGAGTTTGGTTTTGTTGAGTTTGTGTCCATGGTTCAGTCATATTTCTGGTTTAGAAAGTGTTTTTGGCCTTAGTTTGAGTTTTGCATTGTGTTGGTTCATCCTTTTCAATCACGTCGTCACGTCTAGATTAGATTCATATCTGTCTAGTTTAGTATTTTCATAATATCTCGCTCATATGAACTCAAAATTTGTGTTCTTGTACTTCATGGAAAGCTTAAGAAGTTCTCTATAACTTTCGTATTCATCTGTTCCCCAGAAAATAGAGTTATCAAGGTCGAAATTACATTAGACCCGAATTTGTCATTGACCTAGAAATTCTGAACAGTCAGTATTTTGGGAGCAATATCTCCTATTTTTCTAATCCATAATAGGTCTTCCATATACTGAAATTAAAGAGGAGAGATAGATATATAATCTTGCTGTTCAAAGTTTATAGATTTGGGGCCTATAAAGGTGCTTAATTGTCCTTAGAAGTTTGAGTAGAAAATCTGTAACAGACCTACGAGATATCTTTGATTGCTTTGCATTGTGTTCTTCTTTTGCAACACATTCTGAAAAAAACCGGAGAATACAAAAGAAAAAGGCAAGTGCAAAAAGGAAAAAGATACAAAAGCCGCACAAAAAAAAAGAGAAAAGAAAAACAATGAAAAATAAAAACGGAAGTGTTTGCATACTTGTGTCCTATAGTTTTGTTTTCATGTCTTGCTAGCTTGAACTACTAGGAACACATTTAGGCCAGCAACTTTGACAAGTACTTTGGACACTTATTCAATTTTACTATCTGATTGCATTATTGCTAATCCTTGCTACATATAAAGTGACATCCAAGCTCCACTTACTCTTGAAAAGGACAAGTTACCTTTGCAATCACCTCACGCTTCATTGGTTTTTCACTCCGGCCACCATTTGCCACCTGCAGTGTCGATAAGAACACTTGTAAGAGCATGGTAAGATGCTTGAGAGTGTGTGATTCTACTTCCACTTTGCCATTATCCTTTGTGATAGGGATAACATCTTCTTGTTGTCTTTTTTTTGTACTACTAACAATGGCAGGAAATAATGGTGATGGAATTTCAAATGCTGGATTGCGTAACATGATGAACAATATGACGGAGGAATTCAAAACACAATGCTGAGTTTCGTAACCTGGTGCATAGAATGTTGGAGCTGCTAGGCAAGAGGGAAGCATGAAGAAAAGAAATATTGGCCAATTTGGATCACACACCAACTAAGACTTCACATGATCTTCAGGTTACCTCCACTACTCATTCCACAAGAAACTATGCAAAAGAGGAGGTGTTGAACAACTCTTCCAAATTGTTTGATGAATCAGCCCATAATGCATCTAAATTTCCTGCTGAAAATGAGAATAAAATAAAAAATATCACAACACAGTTGTTGAAGGTGAGAAGTTTTTAGATGTTCTGAATTTTTCTACCAATCATGCTATTGTCGAGGAGCAACTAGTGGAATCGTTTATTGATACACCATTGCCACGTATTGATTTTCCTGCTGATATTTGCGCTAAAAAAGAATTGTGTGCTGATAATTCTATTATACCTATGCAAAAACAAGTTAGTGAACTTGATAATTCTGTTTTAGATTCACCTACTTGTGCTGAAATTAATAATTTGGTTCCCATTACTGCTTAAAATGAGGAGCTGAAATTGTTATCTTCACTAAATACTTTGGGTTATATTGAATTTGATACTCTTTGTGATCGAGATACTGTAGAAAGAAGAATATTTTTTAAAACTTAATTACCTCTGTTGACAAGAAATACTTTTCATGCTATAGGAAAATATGAACATAGTGGTATGTTTATGGTGCATAACGTTTACATATGTTCAAACGAGGAAGCTCCTTTTGTGCTACAACAACATGGTAAAGTAAATAAATGCACTAATGCTAATAATGCCTTGTCAAGTTTTTCTAGTACTATTTTCCATGCAGCGGGGACAACAAATAAAAGTGAAGCATTGTTCACTGCGGTTGTGCAATATGGATAGCGCTCATAGTATCTCCAAAAGCCTCTTTCCTGGACATACGAACAAGCTAAGGACAACTTGTCATAAAGAAGAGGAGAATGAAGAGATCATGCGCTTTATCATTGAACCTACAAACATGACACAATATTTATTTGTTTGGGATCCTAGCTCAAGTGAATGTGCGCTCTTATTTGATGGACAAGATCAATATGGTGCACTATGTTGTCCACCACCTTGGCTTCCTCCTTTCATGCATACAAGAAGATTTGACGGCGTTGCACATTTGGACCAACACATGAGAGAAGATGAACTTGATTTGAGGACAACTCCAATTCAAGAAGAGGAGAATGATGAGGACATCACTTCTATGGATACAAACAACACTCCATTGAACATACAAGATGCAATCAATAGAGTTCACACGCAACAATTAATTTCACGGGTGAGCTCGTTCTTATATGTTTCCTTATATGCTTTTGAGCATAGATTGCTACCTAATGATTTAATTGTGATTAGGATCCATGGAGAGGTTCAAGGAGTATTTGGAGGAAGTCTTAGGGACGTGGAGGACCAAAGAATATGTTCAAAGAAGATGGAAACCGTGCCCAACTCAAAATTGTATCCAACTCAGAGTCCAGAAGTAGTTCGCACAAAAATGGAAGTCTAGGATGCATATTATCTCCGTTTCGAACGTTCTACATATGCACGAAAAGGATAGAGGACAAACTTTCCAATGCTGCTGGTCCCATGTCAAAATTCCACTTGAGTTGACAAGAATCATCGAAACAAAATCGAGTTCAGTATCTGTCAGGGTATTGTGCCACCGTATTGGGCCATTGGGCCTTGTATCAAGTATAAGTCTATTATTTTCAATCTTAGGGTTAGGTAACGACCCAAACACCTCCTTAGACGTCCTCCCACCTACATATACTCCATGGTGACTGTCATGAACAATTGGGTTTTGCTTAGATTAATAATATCGCCATTCTACGGTTTGTGAAACCCCAACTTCGCGATTCAGATCGTGTCCTCTATGTTCTTGCTTGTCTTCTCAGTTGCACTTGCAAGGATCAGCCTGCTTGGCGAGGTCAATCGTGTGTAGCACGGTTGACAACCAACGGAGTGTTGGTTTAGTAATTGTAGGGGTTTTTCGTGTTCTACTCGAGAGCCTTGGATCATCAACGTCGAGATCTCCATAAATCGACTTGTCCATTACCTATCGGAAGATCAGGCCTAAACCTTCTTATCAGTTTTCCCCCTCCAGTTGCCGCTGCTGCGGCGACGGGAGACCCATGCAGCGCCTTGTTCTAGCCGCCGCCCCGATTCTTCTTGTTGCTTCTACCCGGGGTAACGGCTCTATCGCTGGTCTGGCCAACTCCGCCCGTTCCAGGGGAAGTCTTGGTGTGCCAGTCACAACCCTCAGTCACGCGGACACACATGTCGGCGATGGAGAAGAGATCGGAGACATCTTGCATGTTGTGCGTTGCTAGCTTCTCGAGCATCTTCCAGTCATCCACTCCCTGCCAGAATGCTACTATGACAAAAGCATTCTAGATGTTTGGGGGTGGAGTTGCGTACTTGGGAGAAGCGCTGGATGAATGATCTCAACGTCTCCTTGGGTTGTTGTCACATGATGTGGAGGTCGAGCTCGGTGCCAGGTCACGTCTAGGAGCTGCCGAAGTTTTTGTGAACTGTGGGCAAAGCTCATCCCAAGAGATTATGGACCCTTCGGGCAGGTTCATCAGTCGTGACTGGGCTAGGACCCCCAGGGCGACAGGGAAGTAGTTCGCCGGGACTGACTCATCTGCTCCTACAGCTAGTAGCGTCGTGGTGTAGATCTGAAGGAATTCTTCAAGGTTGACGCTCTCACCGAACCTTTCCGGCAGGTGTGGCCGAAACTTGTGTGGCCACATCGCCAGTCAGTGTTATGGCGCAAAGGCCATGCACCCTCCGATGGGCTTCACCAGAGAGGCGTACGCCCGCGGTGTTTGTTGTGCCACGTGTGGCTGCTATGGGACCTACTGTTGTGGCACGTACTGCTACGGTACCCAGTGCACAGGGCAGTGCAGGGGTGCAATTGAACCAACGTAGTCCTGGTTCGACGGCGGCAGTGGAGGGTTTACCTGAGGTGCTCCTTGGACGGATGAATCCTCCTATTCAGGCCCTCGAGGAACGTACTCAGCATCGAGGTTGCGCCATCTCTCTCATTGCAGCTCGATGATGACGCGACCATCTAACTGAGCTTGATGACAGTCAAGCTTAGCCCTTAGGTCCTCCGTGGGGAATTTCCTGTGCTAGTAGGCCTGGTAGATCTGGAGTCGGTGGTGCGACAGTCGATGGATGGTGTGCGCGACAGCGACACGTGATGCCTCCCTCTGTTGGGTGAGTTGGTGGCCGCAACGACGAGGTGGTCGGTGTCTTGGGCCCACTACTGAGCCACTCCCTAAGAAGCATTCAGCGGCGGTGGGTGGTGTAGAAGAGCTCTAGCCACTGCCAGAGCGCTCTCCAGGCTTGCTATTTGTGGTGCCGGAGGAGCTGACTGGGTCGGTATGTGTCCCGACGTGCCATCCTGGCCAGCTGTACCTGCATGGGGGCGTGATGGACCAGAGAGCACGACTCAAGCGATGGATCTATTCAACGGACGATAGCCACGGAAACTACCTTCCACGGGCCTGATGAACACCATGATGGTGAAAGTGCTACCACTTTTTTAAGAGAAAAAGACCCTACCTGGCGCGCCAAATGACAAAGTGTTAATACGACACTTCCCCCATATCTGCTAAGGAGCAGCCCACAGAGGTTCTTGTTCGGGGCGGGGGGGGGGGGGGGGGGGGGCTTTGGCCTCCATCAAGAGTATGAGCGCGTGAGAGAGTATGACATGGTGGTTTTTATGTGGTTTGGGCCGAAAGGAGCATAACACCCTACTCCACGGTGGATGGTATTACAAGTGTGTGTGTGTGTGTATGCAAGTGTTTGATGTTGGATGTTCGATGATGGGTCCTTTGTAATGATGGCGGTCCAGGCCTTTTATAGCTAAGGGCGTACGCCATACAAGTGGGGTTCTTAGCTCGACAGGTGGTCCCGAGGCGATCTTATCGTAAAGATCTAAGGCTTCTTGCATTAGATTGCTCTGACCATGGACTTGAAGACTCACTGTCTTGCTGCTTGAGTCGCAAGTAGCGCATGCGCCATTGCTGACAATGGTAGAGGATTTCCTGTCCAACTATCCCTATCGCAGTAAGGTACCCACTTCGCAGAGTGGGATAGGCTTGAGGCGTCTTCACTGCGATGCGATTGGTCATTGCAATACTTGACATTAGGCGTGCACCGCGCCATGCGTCTAGGGAAGTCGCGTATCTTCAATCCTTGAGAGGAACAAGGCGCACCGCCCTCTTAACTCCCGCATCCCTCCGTCCAGGGCAAGTGGCTTGACTACGTGACGGCTCGGGAGCTCATCTCTACAGAGGAGGTCAGGTATCATCTTGCGGTCCACGTGGCAGCTCGGAAGATCACCTCCACGGAGGAGGTTAGGTCCCGCCTTGCGGGACACATGGCAGAGCTAGAGCTCGCGTCTATGGGAGGTGGCCCGTCTATTGCTTCGGACCACATGGATATATGACTTTGTGGTTCCTTTTACATGCTGAAAGTTTGTGAGACCTATGTGTGTTGAATACATTGGCTATGGCGATAAAAGTTTTGAATAATACCAAAACACCTTTATCATCAAGGTCCGACTCTAGGTACGAGCTCTAGCAAGGTCCGACGATAGGTCCGACTTGTTTTGGATATCTCCGAAAAGATCGGACGTAAGGTCCGACTTGTTTTGGCTAGGTCTGACTTCTTTGTCTAGGTCCTACTAGCTTTGGTAGCTCCAGAGCTAGGTCCGACTAGCTTTAGTTAGCTCTGCCGCTTGGTACTGCTCGCTTTGGTAAGTATCGGTGCTAGTTCTTGCTAGCTTTGGTATGCTCCGGTTTAAGGTCCGGTTAGCTTTTGCATGGTTCGAAGCTTGATCATAGTGGTTCTCCTTTTAATTTGCATTGTTTCGAACTTGCTTTTTGGATTATGGAAAGTTTGCTTAGTTTTCTTTTACTAAGTTTTTTGTGTGTTTTGGTGGTTATGGTTGATATCTTTTTGCTAAGGTTTGCAACATACTTATGTGAGATTCTCACGTAAGGTGTTGTGGCTATCGGAACTAACGAGAGTCAAGTTGAGGACTTGTGCTCGGAAGTATTGGTTGTTTATTCATGTGCAGGTGTTGCTTGAGTTCAAGACATGGCTGGTGATGGGATCCAGTGAACTAGTCTTAGGGAGAAGATGAGGTTCAACAACCAAGTTCGGGAGGAATCGTGGTTGAGTAGATCGGGAGGTTGCACAACATAATTGAATCAAGAACAATGCATATGAAGGTATCGTGGACATCGTTGGAAGATGTTTGCACGTGTGCAAGGAGTGCATGGACGTGGCTACATGGTTCTGAGGCGTGATGAGGAGAAGTGGACGTAAAGAATTGGTCAGAAAGGTCCAACCGACTAGGTTATGGACTTAGGCTGTGGCTGAGTCGTGTTTGACTCAAATATGAAAAGTTTTGAGTTGGTTATGATAGGATTTCGTGTGGGTCACAAATTTGAGTTGTTTTAGGAATGTGGGATACGTTCCTAAGTTGTTTGGAAGTCTTAAGATTGCTTCTATCTGCGTATAGAAGAGTCTTGAGCAGTTACGAAAACTTTCGATTCTTGAATTGAGTAGGATTAGAGTTCTAGTTAGGTTTGGGTTGGCCTAAGGGCTGGTTATATGAGCAAGGGAGGCCAGATCTCGTTGTAGACGGCTTTTGGGCTGTTGCTCTTGTGTTCTATTGAATAAAATTCATAGTTGAAAGGAACTTTTGTGCCTTGCTCGTCCGACTTGTCTTCTTCAAGTCTTTCTCATTGAGTTTCTGCACAATACTCTCTTGCTTCCGCGGTTTTATCATACTCAAGTTTTACAGATTCGATTGACGTGATTCTTTTTGGGTTGTCTTCACATCCTTGATTTTCTACCATCCGTGAATATTTCACGGGCATTGGATTTGTTGTTTCTGATCTACACGAGTTTCTTTGCAGTGTTTCAAAACTGTTATTCTCGGGTAGGACAGATTGACCTTTGTTCGGTCTTTCGATTGTAACATAAGTTTCTCTCGACAGATTCTCATGATTCCTGTTGTGACGTCTTTGTTACTTGATTATCTACAATCTATACTTGTTTTGTCATAGTTGAACATGTTCAGATTTGTCGCACACACGGTTTCTTTAACAGATCGGTTTTCTGCTGAGGGGTTTTTTGTTGCTTCCGCTGAAAAGTTTTAATCTACCATTCACCCCTCTCTGGTAGATTTACACATGCTCTTCGATCCTACAATTGGTATCAGAGCCACAATGCTCTAATATTTGTGTTTTGCACGTGTCTTTGACTAATCCTCATGGAGAAATACTCAGCAAAACCTTGTGTGTTTGTTGGTATTGATTTTCAGGTTTGGAAGGCACGCATGGAAGCTTTTATCCAGGCGCAAGGCTTCCTGATATTATAAAGTGTACAAGCCTTACGACGTGCCGCCAAACGATCAAGTCACGACTACAAACTTAAGAGTTGTCGACAACAACAACAAAGCCCGCAACTTGAAATCCAAGGACTAACTCAAAGTGACTTCAACAGTGTAGCACACCTCCGATCGGCGTACGATGTGTGGAGAGCACTTTGTGACTACCACGAAGGATCCAACACGATCAAGGAGGTAAAGTAGGAAATGTTTAAAAAGGAATACATGCATTTTGAGATGCAACCCGGTGAGTCCATTGATGACCTTTTTGCTCACTTTAATAAAATTCTCAGCTATTTGCATAGTGTCAATGTTAATTTTTTAGATGCTGAAAATGCTAGGCAATTGTTAAGTGCATTATACATGTCAATTTGGGATATGAAAGTCACATCTATTCGTGAATCTACTGTCATGAGTACACTTACATTAGATGTGCTATATTCCAAATTGAAAACTCATAATATTGACATAATCTAATGTAAGAACCCCAACAAGTCTCTTGCATATGTTTCTCAATGTGATATACCTAGCTCCGGCTAATATTCATCTAGCAAGACACTTGCTTTGCTGCCTTCACTAACCCTGGAATAGATTGAAGAATTTCCAAAAGAAGAGCTAGCGCTCATCTCTACTCGGTTCTCAAAAGCATTGCAAAATGTGAGAACTAGAAGGAGAGGAAGCTCCGGACCTCAACGATGCTTTGAATGTTGTAAGACAGGGCACTTTCGTACATATTGCCCAAACATTTCAGGTCCTTCTACCCGTGATGAAAAGCAGAATAAAGTCAAGTCCTCTTCTGGCAACATCAACAAGAAGAAGAAGGGATTTACAGGACGCAAAATGTAAATATTTTCATCACCTCACTTCAATAACTTGGCACAAGTGATGTAGACATTGGAAGTGACGAAGATGAAGATGATCTGACCAATATATGCTTCATGGCGGGCAAAACAAGATCAAGATCAAGTCAAGAGGATGCAAAACACAACAGTGACGATGATGAGGTATGTTCTACCTGTAATGAAATGTGTGATGCAATTTCTTGTGCAACTATTATTTTCAAGAAAAAGGACAAAAAACTTAGGGATAATGCTACTAAAATTGAATAACTAGAATCTGAAATCAACCATTTAAAAACTTTGATTCCTAGTGATAATGCATGTCTCTCATGTGACTTAATCTATGAACAATTTTCCACATTAAAAAATGCACACTCCTCCACTCTATATACACTTGATGAAAAATTGAAAAGAACAAAAAGCTGTCTGATTTTAATGATAAAAACTTAAAAGATGCTTCTTGTTCAACAGATGATTTGCATTGTTCCGCACGTGACAATCTTGATAAGAAACTAAAAGATGCTATGAATGAAATTTCAATACTGAACAATGCTTTGCATGCCCATGAAGTTAAATATTGTTAATTGTAAATTAAATGGATAACGTCAAGTGAAAACTGCCTAGAATTGTCTAAGAAACTTAAAGACATGAATAGGACACTAGAGCAGTTCTGTATTGGGAACAAAAATCTAATCTTGCTACTGAATTCATCCAAATCTAGCAATGATAAAACTGGTTTAGGTTTTGATTCTCATGCTCATGCTAAAGCACATTCACCTAAAATTGTAAAGTCATTAGGAAGTGGTTTGATTAAAACAGTTCCTAAACCAAAAGAGGTATTTTTTAAATCTGCAGGAGTATTGTCACATTCGTGTTCAAATAAACATATTGCATGCTTATCTAGACATGAACACAAAGTTAAATTTCATTGTATCTATTGTGGTAGAGATGGTCATTTCATAGATTTTTATTATAGACTAGCTAAATAACATAAAAAGGAAAAAATGCAGGAAAGATCTTATAACTCTCATGCAAAATTTGCTGCACATACTAAACCAAATGTCAGGAACATGCAGCCTGCTGTTATGAGTCAAAAACACTCAAAGTTTACCTTCAGAGCTTCAGTTTTTACCTCCAGACATTCTGTAGTTACCTTTGGACCTTCTGTTTTTGCCTCTGGAGCCACTGATTTTTGTACTACACAAGTAACACCTTATAGGTCAGTAGTTAAGAACAAAAAATCTCAAACTTTGAATCATAAACCTGCTGTTTTATTTCAGCTATCGTGTGTTGTTCCTACTGGACATCGTGTGACTCAGTTGGATTCCTAAATGCATATTGACTAACCCCAGTATTGAGTCATCGACGTATTGTGCTTCTATGTAGGTTACACGCTTGAGGAAAGAGAACATTTGGATTGTGGATTCAGGTTGCTCACGGCACATGACCGGTAACAAAGAATGGTTCTCCTCCCTCTCTTTTGTGTCAGGTGTAGAGAATGTTACGTTTGCCGATAATTCTTCAACTCCTATAATTGCTAAGGGTTCGGTTATGGTAAATGATCACTACACTTTGAAAGATGTGGCACTTGTAAAAAATTTGCAATACAACTTGCTTTCTGTTTCACAATTGCTAGATGAAAATTTGGAAATTATTTTCAATAAAAATTGCTGCAAAGTTGTAGATTCAAATAGTGAGCTTATATTTAACATGTCTCGGTTGGAAGAGTTTTTAAAGCTGATTTTGATATGTCTTCTTCTAAGCATAGGTATCTAGTTGCAAATGATTCCAAAGACTTATATTTTTGGCATCGTGGTCTTGGTCACATAGGCTTTGATCATCTCATGTGTGTTAGTGCTCTTGATCGCATACGTGGGCTGCCTAAGCTAAAAAAGGGACAAAGAACTTATGTGATCTTCTTATAGACATGCTAAGATGGTTGCAAGTTCACATACTCCTCTCACAATATCATGACAATTGAACCGGGTCAACTTTTGCACCTTGACACCGTAGGACCTTCATGTGTTCAATACTTCGGAGGTAAATGGTATGTTCTTGTAATTGTTGATGACTATTCTAGATACTCTTGAGTTTACTTTATGGCATCTAAGAATGAAGCTTTTAGTGACTTTAGAATTTTATTTCTTAGATCATCAATTGATCACCCATGATCCTTAAAAGCAATTAGAAGTGATAACGGAACCGAATTTAAAATCAACCTTTTGATCAATTTTGTGCTGAAAATGGAATAGATCAAGAATTTTCTTCACCATATATACCTCAACAAAATGGTGTTGTAGAAAGAAAGAACAGAACCTTAGTTGAGATGGTTAGGACTATGCTTGATGAATATCAAACTCCTAGGAAATTTTGAAAGATGCGATTGCAACCACTTGTTATGTCTCAAATCGTGTTTTCTTGCGCGCTAAGCTAGGTAAAACACCATATGAGCTCCGGTTAGGACATAGGTCTAGTGTTACACACTTTCGGGCCTTTGGTTGCAAATGCTTTGTTAAGAAACATGGTCATCTTGATAAATTTGAACTTAAATCCATTGATGGCATGTTTCTTGGTTATCCATCTCATACTAGAGGCTACCGTGTGCTTTTAATTGACACTAACAAAATTGTGGAGACTTGTGAGGTGTGTTTTGATGAAGCTAGCCCAGGTACTAGCTCAAACATTGCAGGTTCTGATCCATATCTATAGGGGGAGTGTTTTTCGAAGAAGAAGAAGAAGAAGAAGAGTGGGTGATATTGCCTGATAGTTCCGAAGCTGACACGTGTCCAGCTCCGAACTTTGAACAAGCTCCGACTACTATCTCTGCTAGTCCTGATCGTCCACAAGCCACAAGGTCATCAATATTCGATGAACCTAATGAAGAAGAAGCTTGTGAGACATCTGTTCTCCTACAGATTTACAAGAATCATCCCTCGCAATAGATAATTCGGAGCTTGCATGAACGAGTTACAAGATCCAGGTTTTCTGACCCCAACTCTCGCGGTCATTCTGCTTTTGTTGCTTCTTTTGAACCCAAAGATATATCTTACGCACTCACTAATGAATCTTGGATTATTGCCATGCAAGAAGAGTTAGAAATTTTTGAAAGACAAAATGTTTGAAAACTTGTACCTCCACCACAAGGTCACACTTTAATTGGAACGAAATGGGTGTTTAAAAATAAACAAAGTGAGGATGGGGTTGTGGTTAGGAATAAGGCTAGGTTGGTATCTCAAGGTTTCACACAAATTGAAGGTCTAGATTTTGATGAAACTTTTGCTCCTATTTCTGGATTAGAAGCCCTAAGAATTTTGTTATCTTTTGCTGCATCTAAAGGTTTCAAGTTATCAAATGGATGTAAAAAGTGATTTTCTTAATGGCTACATAGATGAGGAGGTTTATATTAAGCAACCACCTGGTTTTAAAAATCCAGATTTTCCTAATAATGTTTTGAAACTGACTAAAGCCCTGTATGGTCTAAAACAATCTCCTAGAGCATGGTATGATAGGTTAAAAACATTTTTACTTGGAAAGGGGTTTACCATGGGTAAGGTTGATAAAACTCTTTTTGTGCTTAAGCATGGCAATGACTCATTATTCGTTCAAGTGTTTGTGGATGATATTATCTTTGGTTGTGCTTATCATGATCTTGTGTCCCAATTTTCAGCTATGATGAGTTCAGAATTTGAGATGAGTATGATGGGAGAACTCACGTACTTTTTGGGGCTACAAATCAAGCAAACAAAGGATGGAACCTTTGTGCATCAAACGAATTATACACAAGACCTTCTTAAGCGCTTCAACATGGACAAAAGAAAGCCTCTTCGGACACCAATGGGAACAACAACGACAATTGAACTTGATGAAGATGGTGAACCCGTGGATCAAAAAGAATATAGAAGCATGATCAAATCACTTTTATACCTCACGACATCAAGACCAGATATACAATTCAGCATATGTCTTTGTGCACGATTTCAAGCTTCCTCACGTGCTTCACATCGTCAAGCCATCAGAAGAATTCTCAGGTACATACATGGAACTCAAGAATTTGGCATTTTTCTTCCTTCTTCCTCAACCCTTACTTTGAAAGCCTTTTCTGATGCTGATTTTGGGGGTTGTAGGATTGATAGGGAAAGTACTTCGGGTGCTTGTCATTTTCTTGGTAATTCTCATGTTGCTTGGTCCTCTAGAAAACAAACTCAGTTGCATAATCCGTAGCCGAATCTGATTATGTAGTTGCTGCTAGTGCTTGCTCATAAATTCTTTGGATTGTTCAAACACTCAAGGACTATGGGGTTGATCTAGATAATGTTCCACTGTTTTGAGATAACACTAGTTCCTTTTGCATTGCTAAAAACCCCGTGCAACATTATAGAACTAAGCACATTGATATTAGGTATCACTTTCTCCGTGATAATGTAGAAAAAGGAAACATTGTGCTTCACCATGTAGACACCGAACAACAATTGGCTGACATTTTCATAAATCCTTTGGATTTCACTCGTTTTTTTACATTCGTAGTGAAATAGGGGTTATGCATCCTCATGGCTTAGGGGGAGTTTCAAAACTTGGGAAGTTTATGCGCGAATCTGAATTTAAAATAATAAAAGCATAGTATTTCATACATATATGACCTTGTGACTCCTTTTACATGTTGAAAGTTCTTACTACGTTACTCATGTTATACATTTTGTAATTTTTGCCATGACTAGTAATTAGAATAATTACTTTACACTAAATCTGGTCGTGATCAAAATTTCTTGCTGTTTTGAACCTGTTACATGCTCGCAAGTGCTTTTAAAAGAATTAATCAAGTAAGCACTCACATGTTGAGTTTTTGTAATCAAATGAAGAAATGAGAAAAGATCAAGAGAATATGCATGCATCGCACTTCTTCTTTCGAGATGGCTTATCATTGCACTTAGATATGAACTTGGAAGAAGTTGTGTATGACTAAAACCATGTGCTTAAGCTTCTGATTGTCAAATGACATAGTCTTGGCTTGGTTGGTTAGAATAAGGCAGATGCGACATATAATCTCTGCAAATGTCCTATGTTAAAAATTTGTGCTTAAAAGAAAATAAAATTGCAATAACAAGTGTCATGCTTTCAGGTCTTGAAATAGTTAAGTTTGTGAGATCATGACTTGCTTAAACTGAAAATTACATTTGATCTCTAGCATGGCTGACACTACTTTATGTATCTCATTGTTGTGATAGTGTAAGTTACTTGATAGTATGACTTGAATGAGCTTTATTTTATATGTATATGTTATAATGTACTCATAACAAATTAAAATTTCTCTTTTGTACCTTGCTGAATACATTGTCAAAGTGGGAGAAGTATGCAAGGGGGATAAATTTATTTCTATCTCATTTGATTTTCAAAAAGGGAGAGAAATTGTTTTCAAAACTTTTCATGCCAATGTTCAGATTTTAAGTGGTGTTGCCAATGCATTCATCAATGGGGAGATTGTGAGACCTATGTGTGCTGAATACATTGGCTATGGAGATAAATGTTTTGAATACTAACAAAACACCTTTATCATCAAGGTCCGACTCTAGGTCCGAGCTCCAACAAGGTCCGACGATAGGTCCGACTTTTTTTTGGATAGCTCCGGAAAGATCCGACGTAAGATCTGACTTGTTTTGGCTAGGTCCGACTTCTTTGTCTAGGTCCGACTAGCTTTGGTAAGCTCCGACGCTAGGTCCTACTATCTTTAGTTAGCTCCGGGCTAGGTCGTGCTATCTTTGGTAAGTTCCAGCACTAGGTCTAGCTATCTTTGGTAAGCTCTGGTTCAAGGTCCGGTTAGCTTTGGCAAGATTCGGAGCTTGATCGCAGTGGTTCTGTTTTTAATTTGTATCGTTTCGAACTTGCTTTTTGGACTATGGAAAGATTGCTTAGTTTTCTTTTTCTATGTTTTTGGTGTGTGTTGGTTATGGTTGATATCTTTATGCTAAGGTATGCAACATACTTATGTGAGGTTCTCACGTAAGGTGTTGTGGTTATCAGAACTAACGAGAGTCAAGTCGAGGACTTGTGCTTGGAAGTATTGGTTGTTTATTCATGTGCGGGTGTTGCTTGAGTTCAATACATAGATGGTGATGCGATCCATTGAACTAGTCTTAGGGAGAAGATGAGGTTCAACAACCAAGTTCAGGAGGAATTGTTGTTGAGTTGATCGGGAGGTTGCGCAACATAATTGAATGAAGAACAGTGCATATGAAGGTATCGTGGACATCGTTGGAAGATGTTTGCATGTGTGTAAGGAGTGCATGGACGTGGCTACATGGTTCTGAGGCGTGATGAAGAGAAGTGGACGTAAAGAATTGGTCGGAAAGGTCCATCCGACTAGGTTATGGACTCAGGCTACGGCTGAGTCGTGTTTGACTCAAATATGGAATGTTTTGAGGTTGTTATGATAGGATTTCGTGTGGGTCACGAATTTGAGTTTTTTTAGGAATGTGAGATACGGTCCTAAGGTGTTTTGAAGTCTTAAGGTTGCTTCTATCTGGGTATAGAAGAGTCTTAAGCAGTTATGGAATGTTTCGATTCGTGAATTGAGTAGGATTAGAGTCCTAGTTAGGTTTGGGTTGGCCTAAGGGCTGGTTATATAAGAAAGGGAGGCCAGAGCTCGTTGTAGACGACTTTTGGGCTGTTCCTCTTGTGTTTTATTGAATAAAATTCATATTTGATAGTACCTTTTGGGTGTTGTTCGTCCGACTTGTTTTTTCAAAGCTTTCTCGTCGAGTTTATGCACAGCACTACCTTGCTTCGGTAGTTCTATCATAACTAGAGTTTTACAGATCCGATTGACATGATTCTTTTTGGGTTGTCTTGAAAACTTGATTTTCTACCATCTATGAAAATTTCACGGTCATTGGATGTGTGGTTTATGATCTACACGAGTTTCTTTGCAGGGTTACATAACTGTTTTTTTCGGGTAGGACAGATTGACCTTTGTTCGATCTTTCGATCGTAACTTGAGTTTCTCTCGTCAAATTTTTGTGATTCTTGTTGTCACGTCTTCGTGACTTGATTATATACAATCTATAATTGTTTTTTCATAGTTGAACATGTTTAGATTAGTCACACACATGGTTTCTATAACAGATCGGTTTTATGCCGAGGGATTTTTTGTTGCTTCGGCTGAGAAGTTTTCATCTACCATTCACCCCCCCTCTAGCAGATTTGCACGTGCTCTTCATCCTACACATTTCTTACTACATTACTCATATTATACATTTTATAGTTTTTGACATGAGTAGTAATTGAAATAATTACTTACACTAAATCTTGTCATGACCAAACTTTCTTGCTGTTTTGTACTTGTTGCATGCTCACAAGTGCTTTTAATACTGAAAAAAATATTCAATCAACTATTCACTTGTTAAGCTTTTATGATCAAATAAAAAAATAAGAAAAGATCAAGAGAATATGCATGCATCCTGTAAAAGCCCGCTTTTCGGAAGAACAAAAACACAAAAATGTGAACTTAAAAATTTTGAAAATGGACTTGGAAATCCAAACTCACATGAACCATATGAGTTAACCAATGTTCACTAAAAATAGGGGCTTGTTAAAATTTTACATATAGAACATGGTTTGTAATGTATATTGGAACTTAAGGTGTAAAATCCTTAATTTCCAAGTATTCACATTTTCAATGAAAAATTAAAGGAGAAAATAAAACAAAATAGAGAGAAAGAAAAAAGGAATTATTCCAACCCTAAAATGGGACATTAAAAAAAAATTCAAATCTACGGCTGTATATTTTTCCATGACCTTCTAATATTCCAAATAGACTCTCGGTAAAGTTTCAAAATTTTTGAAGCACGTTTTGCATTTATTGGACACATACTGAGAGTTTAATCAAAGTCGACTTCAAATTTAAACTTTGTACTTAACCTTGTCCAAATCAACTCCAATTTTTTTTCCTGAGGTCCCTTATGGTTTAGAAAGGTTTGTTTCAAAGTTTCAGGATTTTTTAACCTAAATTACTATTTATTTTGTTGAATCAAGTATCACCACTTGAATTCAAATTCAAACCTGAGTTAAAAATTCAACTTGCTCAGTTCTGAAATCTGATTGCACCATAAAATTCTTCACATTTTATTTAGTCATTGGGCCAAAGTTGAATATTTTTGAAGCATGTTTGCTAGCTCTATTTGAAATTGGAAAGGAGAGGGAGGAGAGTGAAGTGGGTCCCACATGTCATGTTTATCTTCATTGCCAAAAAACCGAGTTCTCTTCTTCCTCTCGCGGTTCTTATCCACAGCGCCCGACTCCCTCCTGCGCCTTGGCGCTCCACTGCCCCACGGGCGTCGGCCCGCGCGCCTCCCTCGCCGCCCCCCGTGCTCGAGCTCGCTGCTCCCTAGCCGTGCGCGCCTCCACCGCCGTCGAGTCTCCTCACTGCGCGATGGTCCAGGCACCAGCCCCCACCGCATGGCTCCTCATCGGCGGCGCCCCAACGCGCTGTCGGCCAAGCTTCCCTCTGTCACGCGTCTCATCGCTCGCGCCCGCGCTGCTCGACCACCACGCCATGGTGTACTCAGTCGTCGCACTGTGCTCCTCCCTCCCGACCGCCGCGGCGTGGCCCCCCACTGGCCGTCTGCTCGCCGCCTTCCAGCCGCCGCAGCACGGTGCCCACGCCGGTCGATCGTGCCCCCTCACCGCCACGGCATTGCCCCGCGCCCGGCCGCCTGCAACGCCGCCATGCGCGCCGTTTCCACCACGCCTATTCGCCGGCTCGCCCCCTCCCTACCGCGCTGCTCTGCCTCCTCACCAGCGCCGTCCTGCACCTGCTCGCCGCTGGACCCTGGTGGTGCCCTTCCCAGCCCTGCTCACTATCGCAAGAACACCTGCAGCGCTCCTCGCCGGCCGCCTCTGCTCCTGCGCCCCACACTGGCGCTGACTCGCCCCAGTCGTGCCTTTCCCCGCCTGCACGCGCCCTCCATCGCTGCGCCTCCCTGGCGCCCAGCCGCGCCGCTCCACCTCTGTCGCGTCGCGCAACCGCGCCCGTGCCCTGCACGCACCCCGCGGTGTGCGGGCCTGCTGCTCGTCGCGCTCCTGCGCCACGACGCCCCAACGGTCGTGTGCCTTTGCCGCTGTCCAGGCCAAGCACCAAGTGTAGATGCCGCCGCCGTGTCCCTGCATGCCTTGCCTTGCCGCATCGACCACGAGCGCCATGACGCCATGTCCGTGCGTCCGCCGGCGAGACCCCTTGCTGCCCACTGTGCCGTCCCTGCTTGCGCTCGCCGCCCTCGATACGTCGTCGCGATGTTCCGCGCCGTGGCTATGTCCTGGAAGCAAGGCGAATGATTGGTGTGATGGATGAGATGCTGGAACGCAACTTTGACACAATGGTACTGACCACTGGTCCAAGGTTAGCTCTGATTGTGCAAGATTGATTAGATTAGTGACTGCAGCTAAGGTGTTCGATGAAATGGTTACGAGGAAAGAACCAACTTTGTTGATGTTTAGAGCTGGTCTGTGATGTAGCGGTAGAATGATATTGCAACCGACAAGTCTAAGTGCCAACATACCCTTTGAATGGTGATGAAGCGACGGAAATCAAGTACACACCCAAGATGTTCGGTGAAATGCCTACACAATGAGCCTTGCCCTGAAATGCCTTGCTTGGCGTCAGCGAAGTCAGTTCATCGTAACCGCTAAGGGTACTCATGTGTCGTCAAGCCGTACGTCCATTTTCTACATTGATATCATTACTTTAGAAATCCCCAGCTTGACCTTCTTTGTCTTTTGAATCGCGTTAACTTGTTTGTGTGTGCTCGTGATGCTCCACCATGAGCCGCGTCGACGTCGTTGACCACATGACGTCGTCGTGACGTTCCGAGCCATCATTGTGCCCTGGCATCGAGATGAATGATGTTTGTGATGTGTGTGATACTGAAACACAAGCACGACTCGTTGGACAATGGTTGTCAAGCCAAATTAGGTTTTAGTCGATGTGAGGGTGATCGAGTCCTAGGTATAGCCAAGGTGCTCGATAAAATGCCTTCTAGGTCAAACCACGGTTTTTGGTGATCAACGATGACCTGTGGTTGAGTAATGCTTGAACGTTGCGACCGACAAGGAAAACTAGACCAAGGGGAACCTTGGATAAGAGTTTCTTGGTTGAGTCAATGATGCCTCCTAACCATTCTAGTAATTGCTTACCTAGATGTACCTTTTCATAGCTGGCAAGGTCGTTGAGTCACTTGCCGGCGACCGAGTCGACATCACTAACCTTGAGACTCAAGAGGTTGTGTTCGGGAGTCTGTTCACCACCGTTGACGAGTCCGGGTCGATGTGGACCTCGCTAAACCGATCTTCTCGAGATGGCAAAGCATGCCGTCATGGCAAGGTCTCGCATCATGTTCAAGTCCCAGTAGCTTACCGAGCTCACCTGGACGATCTTGCAGAAGACACTACATTAGTGTCGTCATGTAAGCACTTGAACGATGCTCGAGAAGCTTGTTGTAGAAACTACTTTACCTAAAAGTCATTTGAATGTTGTCTTGGTACTCACATCAGGTTAACAGGGCTTGTTATGACTCTTTGAGTCCAAGCAATGTCGATCTCACTTCCCTCCCAAGTATCGCTAGGGTTCCACCTTGATTCATCCTATTCTTGAACCCTGCGGCAACACTTCTCAGCTATAACTAACTTTACTCCATTATGAGTTGGAACAACTTCATTGGTCGACTGCTAAGTCCTGACCTTCGTCTTGTACACTCCACTCATACACAAGCTTTCGATGCCACCTTGACTCTTGGGTCATCCTTACACTACCAGTCCAGCACTTCCACACCATTCAGCTTTATCGTCCTTGAGTGGCATAACGTCGAGTGTTGAGTGCCAAGTTGCAATGTGTCCTTACATCGCACCTTTCAATTCACATCTCGATACTACTATGACCACGTGACTCCATCCTTTGTTTAACCACACAACAGAGTCATACCTCTTCCTTCTAGTTAGTCTCACCAGTCTTAGAGTTTGTTTAACATGTTTAATCTAAAGTATATTACATTATGTACTTATATGCATATCATGTCAGTAGGAACGTGATGGTAGGTGATCGATGAGGAGCTTCGCTTGGAGGAGAAGGCTAGGGTGTTCCAACTTGAAGTTCCATGGTAGACTCTTCGAAGGAAGACCAAGCCAATAACAACTGACGTTGATATAGAGTCGCAAACTAAGGCAAGCCCCGGTTTGCATTTAAGTCGTTTATAAAGTTTTGCTTTATCACTATGTTGATTAGTATATGAATTGTGCATTACGTTCAGGATGCTTGAATACTCCAGATGCATGACCCACAATCCCATTGGATAATTGGGTAGGTTGATAGCTCGACGTGTAGAACTGCTATGCTAATGTTGTAGGTGATCCGGTAGAAGTCGAGTAGTTGGAATCTACTCGCGGGAGATGTAGGACATATCTCACAGGATTAGTTAGATAGACATGGCTTAATATAATGAATCTGAGACCGGGCACGGGATGGATAGGAAGCAACGAGAATTGGAGTCTCGGTCGCATAGCCCTGCCTGTGTCGATTAAGGCCCGTCTGTATGCGGCCCCTTGGACAAGCTTGACTTGTACCGGTGACATACTGGATATATGGACTCCAGTAAACTGACGTAACTCGATAACTAGGATGTCGAGGCCATTAACTCACCATCGATAGGTGTGGGTTGAGGATAGTAAGGTGTAAATCGGTCGGCAGGCACATAAGTGTTCCGTGCGGAGACCTTCTGTTTGCGGAGATGAGACGGGTTCGGCGTTCGGGTTTCTTTTGAAAGGTGGCCATATACGACTGGTACTGAAGTGTTACGTAGGTACTGATGTACTCGTTGACACTTCCGAACGTGCGTATGTGTCGTTTTGTCCGGGTGTGTCCTGATTGCAATCATTGTCCCTCGCGGTAATAGAGTACCACATGTTCACTGAGTCGTGACATAGTAAATACTGAAGAAGTCAGAAGAATATGATATATTGAAGTATAATTGCTTTGCAACCTTGTATGGCTTAGAGATAGTACAATTAAAAGTTTACAGTTTCCCCATACTTTGCCTATAATAGCAGTATGTGCTTTTTGCATGTCATATCATCGGCAAAACATTTCTTGTTTGATTGTGGAGTCTATGATGCGCCATGCCTGAAGAATGTCATTTGCCACTTAAAATATGAATATAAGGATCCACTTGTAGGCGAGTCCTTTATGCTATTCCTTACCTATGCTTATTATTCACCCTGCATATGTCTAGTGAGACGGGTTAGTCTTGCTGAGCCTTATGCTCATGTTTGCGCTTTAACGATTTTTGCAGGTATTAAGTTTATTTCTGCTGTTCAGGTTGTGCATGAGATCTCAAGGTGTCGAGATAAATCTCATGTGAACCACGCCGCTGCTGAATGTTCTTCTTGTTGCTAGTAAGAAGCATTCTAGGGCATGGAAGTCTTCTCTCCTACTTAGTTAGGTGAGGTTATGAGTATGTATTTTCTGCTGCGTGTGTACTACTATTGTACACTCTTTTGTAAACTCTTCTTATTATGAAATGAAAACTTTATACGTTTTTGTGTCCTTTTCGTGTGTGATGTTAGGTGTCGCATCGCATGGCACCACCCAATGAGATCCTTGGACGTCGGGACTCTGGTCCTCACAGACATGGTTTCAGAGCTTCATTGGGAATAGCACGCTCGAAAAGAACCTATTTTTGAAAACTCCGAAGTAGTCGAGTTAGGATTAGCTATATGCCCATTAAGGACTATTACTAGCATAAGTTATAAATGTGGTGAACTAACTTAATTGTTATATTATTCTGTAACGAAGCTCCGTCTTCAAGGTAAGAGGTAAGGTACGCCACCGAGAGCAGATCAATCTTGGTATACGAGATGTGGTATGTGATATTTCCGTGGCTTAGCACGAAAAGTCAATATGAGTCTCTGAAACTTTCCATGTTTCCGAGAACATATGACACGCGGTACTCCAGTATGACACAAAATTAGTGGGAGCCCCCGTCGGGTGGTGTATAACCCGATAGTATGCATCTCTAAAATTATTCATGTTCTATGGGAGCATGCGAAACACGTATGCCCGAGCATGTATAAGCTGGTTTGTGCGGGAGTCTTTGCTGGACAGACTTAGTACAGCCATGTACCTCGAGACATGACTTCGCTCGTGGATGACCCACACCAATGTCATATGCACTTACTTTTGATTATATATTGTTGTGACTGCCTGTCGTGTTTCCCCGTGCCTCCCTTGAGGTGTGAAGGTGTGAAAGGGGATTATTTGTCTTCTGCGGGTACACTAACTCCGGTAGTGAACCGTGTAGAATACGTTTGCGAGTGATCGATATTAGAACCACCTATAGACGTATCCGCATATACCGGGTTAAACTTTTCTTTTGGTAAGGCATGTAGTACCGTCAGTATCCCACTTGATACTTTGACCATCCCCCACGAAAGAATGGCTTCATATTCATATTTAGTCCAAATATCAGTTGCTGATATCTTGTGGACAAGGTAAAATGTTTCTCTTCAAGAGTAGGTAAACCAATGTTCTTTGTTCCTGGCGAGAGTTTAGCTCGACTTCGCCGGAGTAAGACTTTGGTTAAGCATGAAGATCTATAGTGATATGCTATAGATAAGAAGGTTGTCAAGTCTCTTTCAAGATTCCATTTAGTTCAAAGCAAATGATTAGTTGTAAAGCAAGTTTTAGCTATCGAACTTGAGTTTTGAGCTAAGTTTCAAAATTTGAGTTTATTCCCAAATCTTGTGTTTTGAAGCCGGTGTGTTCTGTTTTCTAACAGAATTTGACCAGACTTTGAAATTCCATATCTCTTCAACCTGGAGGGATATGAAGGCAAATTAATACTTTTTGGAAATATTTTGAAGTCTTCTATAATTTTTCTATTGATCCCAAGCCAAAGGACCATTGTAAGATGGTGAAAATCCTCTCTAACTAACTCAGCTGCTGTTCTGAAACTGTGTAAGACAGCATTTGAATTTTTGCCGTAACTCTTTGTAGAAAGGTCTTCAATTCCATTATGATACATTTCTGGAAAGGGTAAGAGCTAATCTACAACTTTGTTATTCAATGTTACATCAAATTCAGTTTAGAACTAAATAGAAACTGGAGTTGAAGATAGTACATGTATATAGGTGCTATCTGAAGCAGCCAGAAAAAATTCTGAAATTTTAACAGGCATAACTCTTAAACTAGAAATGCAACCTAGGCATATTTACACATGCCTGGAAATCTTAAAGAGTCCTCTATCAACTTCCTATTCAACATGAAGGCTAAAACTCGCAATAACCAAGTCTAAATCGAAGTATCGTTTAAGGTGTCGAAACGGTCCAGAATATGGACCGCTATATATTCAGTTACTGTTCGGACGTAATTTCTAGTAGACTCATCGATTGGCTTCGGGTTTTACATTTATGGGATCCTGAGAATGTATGCAACCAGTTTGATATGTGTTATTTTCCAAATGTTGATATTTGTATATCTGAAAATTGTGGACAAAATCAGCCTTAAACAAAGGAGGTGCTGTCCAAATTTTCAGAAAAACTGTCAACTTGCAAATGCCATATCTTCTAAACCAGAAGTGCTACGAGGGCAAGTAAGTACTCCTTAGAAATTTTTGGAAGTAATTTACATGTTCTCTATTCAGCTCAATACCAAAATCTTTTTATAAGTGGGTGAAATTTGGATAATCGCAGAGACTGTCCAGGAACACCCAAACTGGACAGCAATCTGTACACCTCTGAATTTAATCCATAACTCGCATAACCTTGATCCAATGGTGTCACGTGAGTAACCGTTGGAAAGGTTAGGGAGTCAGATACAATTTTTGCAATTGGCTCCAGACCTGAATCGGTAATCTACCTATTCCAAATCGAGTTTGAATGCAGAGTGGTCAATCTGAACTGAATTCAAATTCTGAATGCTGAAATTTTACCCAACTTCAAGAATTCATATCTTTTAAACCTGGACTTATATGAATACAAGTAAGTATATTATGGAAATTTTATTACATTGGCTACAACTTTGTAAATAAGAATATTTCCAGATTTCCATCAGAACAGCCTGAAAACTTTAGATGGAAACTGCTACTTTTTAAGCAGGTTCTGATGAAAGTGCATAAAAATTCTGCTGACTTTAAAATAGCATAACATGCAAACCAGAGATGATCTAGAAGCAAACCAATACTTTTTAGAAAGGTACTGAAGTGTAATTTAACTTTGTTATTCACCTCAAGATCTGATTTTGCCATTAACTGGATCAAAATCGAGTTTGCGTCCAGACTGGTCATTTGTCACCATAGTCTGGCCAGTTTGAACTTTTTGGTTTTTGTTAGGCATTCGGTTCTCGATTTCAACTCTAGGAGTGTCGTAACCAACAAATAGTTAGGACTTAACTATTTACCAAGTTGAATGGAGTGTTAAACTCATTGAAGTCTTTTTCCCTTGGATAGACATACTAGTGTCTGATTTATGTGACTTGCCACATCACATCTTGTGATGTTGAACGCAGGTTGCAATTACTCGAGTTGCATCTCATCTTTCCATGAGGATTGTTTGAAACACGCTTTGACATCCTGGTTTGGAACTTTAAGGTGGAAGGCGAGCACTCAAGTAAGGGTGGTGTTCAACCATCAACCTTGGTTACAACGAGTCGTGTCAACAAGAAGACGATCAATTAAGATTACATCTTCAAGAGGATCCAACATCCACCACCAGATTGAGTTACTATAAGAAGAGTGTGACTTCAACTACACTAAAGTGATTGAGAAGGATATACGTTCCTCCTGACTGATTGAAGCGAAGGTTAAGTGAAGTATCACTAGAGTTGTGTCTAGTGATCTCGACCATGTGTCTAGGGATAACCTTCGACATATAGTTAGTTGTTTTTCTTCTGATGAAGATACTCCTCAAGTCAACTGTTAACTCTAAGACCTAGTTGAAGATACAATCAAGTGGAGTAGTACATGAACAAGCTTTCGAAAGGTCGAGGTAACGTGGTATGTTTCCTACATTCCTTGTCAATCGTTCTGTTATGAATTCCTTAACTGTGGTCGAGTCATGAAAGGAACACTACTCATTGAGTGTATTTCACGACCACGGTATCCAATCCTTGCAAATCATCAGACATTACTTGAGTTTTGTGGGTGTGGTTCATTTAGTCTTGCTCGAACTATAAAAGCTACTGCACCATGCATGTGCACCATTTGCACCATACATATGCATCATTTGCACCATACATATGCACCATTTGCACCATACCATGTGCATATTCATTGCACCATACCACATGCGATGCATCATGAAGCATCATTACCAGTGAAACACCAATGATAGAATGCAGGGTAATACTAAAATTTAGAGCAAGATTGTGTACCCCATTCAATCTATTCTAAGGTGTCTAATGACTACGGTCATTTCACCATCTTCAGTTGACTTCTTACATTGTTGATCTCCTTTCCATTGAGTAATACTTGGGAAACCAATTACTCAACCTCACTTGCAACTAAACAAACACATGAACTTCCATCCTTGACTTGTTGGTTCAAGTACCATGATTGTTGCAACTATACCGTTCATCATCGAGTGGTCATGAGTTCGATGATCAACATTGTAAAATCAATGAAATCTCCTTACTCACGAGGATACCGCTCGATTGTCAACCTCGTGAAACTCTTTGGGTCCATCTAAGATCTTGCGATGTTATATGGTAAGCTTGCTACAATAATTACCTTGTAGTTACCATATGATTGAGTTCTTTGCTGTGTTGGGAACATATGAGGATGCTAAATCCTTAAATCCTCGTGTGCCACCGCAAAGGGTCTTCATCTTCTATTTCTATTGTTTGAAGATGTTGATATACCCAAAAAACTTGTAGTCACCATATCTTTAGTATTCCTGCTGTTTTGATCACATAAGAGTGTTGAGTGTTGTACTACTATTATGCTACAGCTAAGAAATCATATGGTTGACTAAACATCAAACGAGGGTAATGATTGTTGTTTAACCTCGTAAACCGTCTTAACTCATGTCAGGGGAAATACGACATTAAGTTATAAGGAACTATGCAAAACCAAGCAAGCAACCAAGAATCCATGCAAGGATAGTTTCAAACTATCATGGTGACGCAGAGAATCGAAGAACAAGTCCTGATTCTTCCAGTCAAGACTAGGACAGGACAAGATGTCATGTCAGTGTAAGAGTACAACAATAAAGGGTCAGTAACAGACGTGAAAGTTTTACGATGTGATATTGTCATGTCGAGCATCCTATCAAGGTTATCAACCTAAAGACTAGAATCACTTGGAGCAAACTTTAGAATTTCTTAAGATGCCTAAAGATAATCACTATTTCATAGAACCCAAGTCTTTAAGGGCATTGCCATTTTCCTTGGTCAATGACCCTCTTTTACGGATCGTTCCCTCATCATTTCTGTTATTATACTTGTTAGAATCTCGGGACGTGATTCCTTAGAGGGGGAAGGATTGTAAAAGCCCGCTTTTCGGAAGAACAAAAATGCAAAAATGCAAACTTCAAAATTTTGAAAATGGACATGGAAATCAAAACTCACATGAACCATATAAGTTAACCAATGTTCACTAAAAATAGGGACTTGTTAAAATTTTACATATAGAACATGGTTGCTAATGTATATTGGAACTTAAGGTGTAAAATCCAAAATTTCCAAGTATTCACATTTTCAATGAAAAATTAAAGGAGAAAAGAAAACAAAATAGAGAGAAAGAAAAAGGAATTATTCCAACCCTAAAATGGGACATTAAAAAAATTCAAATCTACGACTGTAAATTTTTCCATGACCTTATAATATTCCAAATAGACTCTCGGTAAAGTTTCAAAATTTTTGAAGCACATTTTCCATTTATTGGACACGTACTGAGAGTTTAATCAAAGTCGACTTCAAATTTAAACTTTGTACTTAACCTTGTCCAAATCAACTCCAATTTTTTCCTGAGGTCACTTATGGTTCAGAAAGGTTAATTTCAAAGTTTCAGAATTTTTGAACCTAAATTACTATTTATTTTGTTGAACCAAGTATCACAGCTTGAATTCAAATTCAAACCTGAGTTAAAAATTCAACTTGCTCAGTTCTGAAATCTGATCGCACCATAAAATTCTTCACGTTTTTTTTAGTCATTGGGCCAAAGTTGAATATTTTTGAAGCATGTTTGCTAGCTATATTTGAAATTGTAAAGGAGAAGGGAGGAGAGTGAAGTGGGTCCCACATGTCATGTTTATCTTCATTGCCACAAAACTGAGTTCGCTTCTTCGTCTCCCCGTTCTTATCCACAGCGCCCGACTCCCTCTAGCGCCTTGGTGCTCCACCGCCCCACACGGCCGTCGGCCCGCGCGCCTCCCTCGCTGCCCCCCCCCCCCCCCATGCTCGAGCTCGCTGCTCCCTAGCCGTGCGCGCCTCCACCGCCGTCGAGTCTCCTCACCGCATGATGGCCCAGGCACCAGCCCGCGCCGCCTGGCTCCTCACCGGCGCTAGCCAAGCTTCCCTCTGCCCCGCGCTTCTCATCGCTCGCGCCCGCGCTGCTTGACCACCGCACCATGGTGTACTCAGCCGTCGCGCTGCGCCCCTCCCTCCCGACGATCGCGGCGTCGCCCCCCGCCGGCTGTCCGCTCGCCGCATTCCAGCCGCCGCAGCAGGGTGCCCACGCCGGTCGCGCGCGCCCCCTCACCGTCGCGGCGTCGCCCCGCGCCCGACCGCCTGCAGCACCGTCATCCCCTCCCTACCACGCTGCTCCGCCTCCTCACCAGTGCTGCCCTGCACCTGCTCGCCGCTGGAACCAGGTGGCGCCCTTCCCGACCCTGCTCACTATCGCCCGACCACCTGCAGCGCTCCTCGCTGGCCGCCTCTGCTCCTGCGCCCCACACCGGCGCCGACTCGCCCCGGTCGTGCCTCTCCCTGCCTGCACGCACAGCTCCGTTGTCACGCCTCCCTGGCACCCAGCCGCGCCGCTCCACCTCTGTCATGTCGCGCAACCGCACCTGTGCCCTACACGCGCCCCGCTGTGCGCCGGCCTGCTGCTTGCCGCGCTCCTGCGCCACGGCGCCCCGACAGTTGTCCGCCCTTGCCGCTGTCCAGGCCAAGCACCAAGTGTAGATGCCGCCGCCATGTCCCTGCTGGCCTTGCCTTGCTGCATCGACCGCGAGCGCCATGACGCTGTGTCTGCGCGTCTGCCGGCGAGACTCCTTGCTGCCTACCGTGCTGTCCCTACTTGCGCTCGCTGCCCTCGGTACGTTGTCGCGATGTTCCGCGACGTGTCTATGTCCTGGAAGCAAGGCGAATGATTGGTGTGATGGATTAAATGCTGGAACATGCCTTTGATACAATGGTACCGACCACTGGTCCAAGGTTAGCTCTGATTGTGCAAGATTGATTAGATCAGTGACCGCAGCTAAGGTGTTCGATGAAATGGTTACGAGGAAAGAACCAACTTTGTTGATGTTTAGAGCTGGTCTGTGATGTAGGAGTAGAATGATGTTGCAACCGACAAGCCTAAGTGCCAAGATACCCTTTGAATGGTGATGAAGCGACGGAAATCAAGTACACACCCAAGATGTTTGGCGAAATGCCTACACAGTGAGCCTTGCCCTGAAATGCCTTGCTTGACGTCACCAAAGTCCGTTCGTCATAATCGCTAAGGGTACTCATGTGTCGTCAAGCCGTACGTCCATTTTCCGCATTGATATCATTCCTTTAGAAATCCCCAAGTTGACCTTCTTTGTCTTTTGAATCGCGTTAACTTGTCCGTGCGTGCTCGTGATGTTCCACCATGAGCCGCATCGACGTCGTTGACCACATTACGTCGTCGTGACGTTCCGAGCCGTCGAGATGAAGGATGTTTGTGATGTGTGTGATGCTGAAACACAAGAATGACTCGTCGGACAATGGTTGTCAAGCCAAATTAGGTTTTAGTCAATGTGAGGGTGATCGAGTCCTAGGTATAGCCAAGGTGCTCGATAAAATGCCTTCTAGGTCAAACCACGGATGTTGGTGATCACTGATGACCTATGGTTTAATAATGCTTGAATGTTGCGACGGACGAGGAAAACTAGACCAAGGGGAACCTTGGATAAGAGTTTCTTGGTTGAGTCGATGACGCCTCCTAACCATTCGAGTATTTGCTTACCTAGATGTACCTATTTATAGCTGGCAAGGTCGTTGAGTCACTTGTCGGCGACCGAGTCGACATCACTAACCTTGAGACTCAAGAGGTGGTGTTCGGGAGTCTGTTCGCCACCGTTGACGAGTCCGGGTCAATGTGGACCTCGCTAATCTGATCTTCTCGAGATGGCAAAGCATGCCGTCACGGCAAGGTCTCGCATCATGTTCAAATCCCAGTAGCTTACCGATCTCACCTGGACGATCTTGCAGAAGACACTACATTAGTGTCGCCATGTAAGCACATGAACGATGCTCGAGAAGTTTGCCGTAGAAACTACTTTACCTAAAAGTCATTTGAATGTTGTCTTGGTACTCACATCAGGTTAACAGGGCTTGTTATGAGTCTTTGAGTCCAAGCAATATCGATCTCACTTCACTCCCAAGTATCGCTAGGGTTCCACCTTGATTCATCCTATTCTTGAACCCTGCGGCAACACTTCTCAACTATAGCTAGCTTTACTCCTTTACGAGTTGGAACAACTTCATTGGTCGACCGCAAAGTCCCGACCTTCGTCTTGTACACTCCACTCATACGTAAGCTTTCGATGCCAACTTGACTCTTGGGTCATCCTACACTACCAGTCCAACACTTCCACACCATTCAGCTTTATTGTCCTTGAGTGGCATAGCGTTGAGTGTTGAGTGCCAAGTTGCAATGTGTGCTTACATCGCACCTTTCAATTCACATCTCGATACTACTATGACCACTTGACTTTATCCTTTGTTTATCCACACAACACGGGCATACCTCTTCTTTTTAGTTAGTCTCACCAGTCTTAGAGTTTGTGTAACTTGTTTAATCTAAAGCATGTTACCTTATGTACTTATATGCATATCATGTCGGTAGGAACGTGATGGTAGGTGATCAATGAGGAGCTTCGCTTGGAGGAGAAGGCCAGGGTGTTCCAGCTTGAAGTTCCATGGCGGACTCTTCGAAAGAAGACCAAGCCAATAACAACTGACATTGATATAGGGTCGCAAACTAAGGCCAGGCCCAATTTGCATTTAAGTCGTTTATAAAGTTTCGCTTTATCACTATGTTGATTAGTATATGAATTATGCATTACGTTCAGGATGCTTGAATACTACAGATGCATGACCCACAATCCCATTGGTTAATTGGGTAGGTTGATAGCTTGACGTGTAGAACTGCTATGCTAATGTTGTAGGTGATCCGGTAGAGGTCGAGTAGCTGGAATCTACTTGCGAGAGATATAGGACATATCTCACAGGATTGGTTAGATAGACAATGGCTTAATATAATGAATCTGAGACCGGGCAGGGGATGGATAGGAAGCGACGAGAATTGGAGTCTAGGTCGCATAGCCCTGCCTGTGTCGATTAAGGCCCGCCTGTATGCGGCCCCTTGGACAAGCTTGACTTGTACCGGCGACATACTGGATATATGGGCTCCAGTAAACTATCGTAACTCGATAACTGGGATGTCGAGGCCATTAACTCACCATCGATAGGGGTGGGTTGAGGACAGTAAGGTGTAAATTAGTCGGCGGGCACAGAGGTGTTCCGTGCGGAGACCTTCTGTTCACGGAGGTGAGACGGGTTCGACGTTCGGGTTTCTTTTGAAAGGTGGCCATATACGACTAGTACTGAAGTGTTACATAGGTACTGATGTACTCGCTGACACTTCCAAACGTGGGTATGTGTCGTGTTGTTCGGGTGTGTCCTGATTGCAATCACCGTCCCTCGCGGTAATAGAGTAGCACTTGTTCACTATGTCGTGACGTAGTAAATACTGAAGAAGTCAGAAGAATCTGATATATTGAATTATAATTGCTTTGCAACCTTGTATGGCTTAGTGATAGTACAATTAATAGTTTATAGTTTCCCCATACTTTACCTGTAATAGCAGTATGTGCATTTGGCATGTCATATCATCGGCAAAACGTTTCTTGTTTGATTGTGGAGTCTATGATGTGCCATGCCTGAAGAATGTCATTTGCTACTTCAAATATGAATATAAGTATCCACTTGTAGCGAGTCCTTTATGCTATTCCTTACCTATGCTTAGTATTCACCCTGCATATGTCTAGTGAGACGGGTTAGTCCTGCTAAGCCTTATGCTCACGTTTGCGCTTTAACGATTTTTGCAGGTATTAGGTTTATGTTTGCTGTTCAGGTTGTACATGAGATCTCGAGGTGTCGAGATAAATCTCATGTGAACCACGCCGCTGCTGAATGTTCTTCTTGTTGCTAGTGAGAAGCGTTCTAGGGCAAAGACGTCTTCTCTCCTGCTTAGTTAGGTGAGGTTATGAGTATGTATTTTCCGTTGCGTGTGTACTTCTATTGTACACTCTTTTTTAAACGCTTTTTATTATGAAATGAAAACTTTATACGTTTTGGTATCCTTTTCGTGTGTGTTGTGAAGTGCCGCATCGCACGACACCACCCAATGAGATCCTTGGACGTCGGGACTCCTGTCCTCACACATCTCATTTCTTCTTTTGAGATAGCTTATCATTGCACTTAGATATGAACTTGGAAGAAGTTGTGTATGACTAAAAACATGTCCATAAGCTTCTGATTGTCAAATGACATTGGATTCGCTTGGTTGGTTAGAATAAGGGTGGAGCGGCATATAACCTCTTGCAAATATCATATGATCTAAATATTTTATTTGAAAAATGATAAAAATGCAGCAACATGTGTCATGCTTTCTGCTCTTGAAATAGTTAAGTTTGTGAGATCATGACTTGCTTAAATTGAAAATTACACTTGACTCTAGCATGGCTTACAATACTTTAGGTATCTTATTGACGTGATAGTGTAAGTTACTTGATAGTATGACTTGGATGAGCTTTGTTTTTTATGTATATGTTATAATATGCTCGTAACAATGAAGATTTCTCTTTTGAACCTTGCTAAACACATTATCAAAGGTGGAGAAATATGTCACACATTGTTGCACATTCACAAGTTTTTACACATTCTTCTCAGCTGAGAATTAGCATTTGAAATTTCTTTGTCATTTCATTTTTTACTTTTAAAAGGGTAGAAAATTGTTTTCAGAACTTTTCATATGAATGAGCCAATGTTTGATTCTAAGTCGTGTTGCCAATGCATTAATCAAGGGGGAGATTGTGAGATCTATGTGTGCCGAATACATTGGCAATTTAAATAAAAGCGAGAATTGACATGAAAATAATTTAATATTGCTAAAAAGCCCACTTCGGATTGTCCGAACTTGCGGGAATCCGTTTTTCACTGTCTGAACTCTCACACATGTGAGATGCACGTGAGTCAACACTGGTCGATCTTTACAAATGTGTTTTTAGGAGTAATGTTACCTTCGGTAGTTTTGGACTGTCTGAACTTTCTCAATGCATTTCGAGAGTAACATTTACTCTTTACATGGTTAGGACTGTCCGAACTATCGGTCATGTGATTTGCACGTGAATTTGGGATTGGAATGTCTGATCTTTTGCCTTTACATTGCAGCGCCACTTTTGGTTGATTCGATAAATTTATTTGCTGAAATAATTGTGTGGCGGATCTGTTTTAACTTGCAATGTTTCAAACTTGCTTTTTGGCTAATGGAATATTTGCTTAGAATTCTCTTACTAAGTTTTTGATGTGTTATGGCTGAATATGGTGGTTATTATTTTGCTATGGTTTGCAACATGCTTATGTGAGGTGCTCACGTAAGGTATTATGTTTTTGGACTAACGAGAGTCAAGTCGAAGATTTGGCTCGCAGAGATTTAACTGTTTTTTCATGTGCAGGTGTTGCTTGAGGTGAAGATATGGCTGGTGATGGTATCCATTGAACTAGTCTTGGGGAGAATCTGAGGTTCAACAACCAAGTTCAGGAGGAATTGTGGTTGAGTTGATCGGGATGTCACACAACATGTTTGGGTCAAGAACAATGCATATGAAGGTATCGTGGACGTTGTTGTAAGGTGTTTGCACATGTGCAAGGGGTGCATGGATGTGGCAACATTGTTCCAAGGCATGATGAAGAGAAGTTGATGTGAAGATGTGGTCGGAAAGGTCCAACCAGCTTGTTTATGTCTCAGGCTGCGGCTGAGGTGGTTATGGTTCGTTTATAGAAGGTTTCGAGTTTGTTTTGTTTAGATTTTGTGTGGGTAACAAAGTTGAGTTTTTTAGGAATGTTAGTACGTTGCTAAGGTGTTTGGATGTCTTAATATTGCTTCTATCTATGTATGGAAGAGTCTTAAGCAGTTATGATAAGTTTGAGTTAGAGTCCAAGTAGGATTAGAGTCCAAGTTAGGATTGGGTTGGCCTAAGGCTGGTTATATAAGCAAGGGATGCCAATGCTTGTGGTGCATTACATTGGGCTGTTCTTCTTTTTTTCTACTGAATAAAGATTGTAGTTTAGAGGAGCTTTTGTGCCTTGTTCGTTCGACTTGTTTCAAACAAGTTTTTCTCGCTGAGTTTCTGGGTAGACCGATGTTGCTTCGGTATTTCAATCATGACTCACATTTTACAGATCCAATTGACGTGATTATTTTTGGGTTGTCTTCGCAATTTCATTCTCTATCATCTGTGAAAATGTCACGGTCATTGGATTTGTGGTTTATGATCTACATGAGTTTCTTTGCAGCATTGTTAATCTGTTTTTAAATCGGATAGAATAGATTGACCTTCATCTAGTCTTTAGATCATATTTCAAGTTCTACTTAGTGTTTTCATCTTATTCTTGTTGCATTAGTTCCGTTACTTGATTCTCTACAATCTACACTTGTTTTTGTCACGGTTTGACCTGTTAAAAACAGATTACACACACTGTTTCTTAATAGATTGATTTTCTACTGAGGGATTTTTGTTGCTTCCACTGAAAAAGTTTAAATCTACTATTCACCCCCTTCTAGTAGATTTTCACGTGCTTGTTAATCCT
The DNA here is from genome assembly GCA_036927565.1 of Tuctoria greenei. Lineage (NCBI taxonomy): Eukaryota > Viridiplantae > Streptophyta > Magnoliopsida > Poales > Poaceae > Tuctoria > Tuctoria greenei. The sequence goes on from JAYESD010000002.1 coordinate 253,796,827, forward strand.
ACATGAACAATCCAAACAAAAACAGGTGCACCTCATGTGTGTGACTAGTTCTTGCAAGTTCAAACAGTGTGAAGTATGTGTCTCAGGTATGCTCAAAACATTGTATGTAAACCCACACTTTTAACATAATTGCCAATGTATTCAGCACCTAGGTCTCACATTGACATCCTTCACAAACTCCAAATAGAATAGTTTCTCAATCAGACACATTATGAAGGGTGCGTATCCACAAGAGCAGTTTGGAGTGTGAGAGATGTTGAAGATGTCGTTGTAGATGTAGTCGAACACGTTGAACCTCTCATCTTCACTTATGATCTTCATCAAGTTCCTTGCAACCTTGTATCATCCCCACATCCCCATCTTTAGAAACCAAAATCCACCTCAAGATACGGTTGAGGACTCCATAGAAGGGGAGAATATATTGAGTCTTTGGATGGTAGAAAGTGAGGTGAGATGCATCCATAGCATTAAGGTTGTGCACAATTATCTCATTGCTCAAATGATCTTCAGATCCAAGAATCCTTGCAAACTCATCATATAGCATTGAGTAGATCACACCATCTGTCACCCATGTGATCTTCCTGTCACCAAAGGTGGAGAAGTAACAAGTAGTGTAAAACTGAGCACACATATGTGTTCCATTATACTCAAATGACTTGATTTCCTTCAATCAATGGTGCTCAACTGTAGTGATAGTGGCATTGAAGTCCTGATGATTCTTCTTTGCCATATACTCCCAATCCACCCACTGTGCATCCACAATTGGAGTCTTCATCTGAAGGTACACAAGCCTATAATAATGATAGTGAAAGTAAAATCCAAAATGTTGATCCATTGTGGACTTCTCATACTTACAAAAATCCACTTCTATGAACTTCTTAACCTTTTCTGCCCCTTTAACTTGAAATATGTTGCTTGACAATTCAGCTCGACAGTTAGGTTGCGAGTGGGAGGAGCCATCACAAGAGGTCCAATCAGACCTCTAGGGAGAGGCTCACGATCGTCCCTAGGAGGATCCCTGATGACGATCTCCCTATTTGCTAAGGTTTTTGTCCTTTTGAGAGGAGGATCCTTGGCCTTTCCTTTGCCCTTTGCTATGGTTGTTGCCTTTTCTTTTCCCTTGCCCTTGTCTTGCTCAAGGACCTTCTCTTTCCCTTCCCCAGAGGGTTGAGCACTTTCTTTGTCCCTAAGAGTGACAAGGCGCTTCCTCCTTGGAGGAATGGACGACTGAGCTACAGCGGCATCACGGTCTTGACGCTTCTTCATTCGAGCTTCACGAACTGCTGCCTGACATGCTTGCTCTGCTGCACGATGTGAGACCTATGTGTGCTGAATACATTGGCTTTGATGATAAAAGTTCTAAAATACTGATAAAACACCTCTTTTGCAGAGTCTGGCGATAGGTACGACTTGTTTTGGGTAGATCCGGCAAGGTCCGACTCTAGGTCCGAGCTTTTACTAGGTTTGACTTATGTTGGTTAGCTTCGACATGTTTTTGCGTAGCTCCGGTGAGCTTTTTCCTTAGCTCCAGCATGTCTCTAATAGCTCTGACATGTTTTTCTAGCCACGGCTTTTAGGTTTGCTAGGTCCGACTAGCTTTGGTTAGCTCTGGCGCTAGGTCTGACTAGCTTTGGTTAGCTCTGGTGCTAGGTCCTGTTAGCTTTGGTAAGCTCCTGTTCAAGCTCCGGTTAGCTTTTGCAACGTTCGGAGCTTGATCGCAATGTTCCTAATTTTCCTGTGAAATGTTTTTAACTTGCTTTATATTCTTGAAAAGATTGCTTAGTATTCATTTGCTATATTTTTGGTGCATTTTGGTTGATATGGTCGATACCTTTTTACTATGGCTTGCAACACGTTTATGAGAAGTGCTCACGTAAGGTGTTGTGTTTTGGAACTGACGTGAGTCAAGTCGCGGACTTGAGCTCGTACGGATTGTTTGTTTGTTCATGCGCAGGTGTTGCTTGAGTTCAAGTCATGGCTGGTGACAGGATCCTTTGGACTAGTCTCAGGGAGGAGATTAGGTTCCAACAACCAAGTTCAGGAGGAATTGTGGTTGAATGGGTCAGGAGGCCATGCAGGATGATTGAATCAAGGGTGGTGCATATGAAGGTTACTGGACGTCGAAGGAAGGTGTTCGCATGTATGCATGCATTGCATGATGTGGAAACATGGTTCTAAAGATGGGTTATGGAAGGAAGCTCTGAAGGATCGGATCGTATCGCATGATGACTTCGGCTGCTGGCTGAGTCGGTTATGGATCAATATGGAAAGTATTGAGTTGGTTATGGTAGTTTTTGTGTGCCACACGAAAGTCAAGATGTTTAGGAATACGGGATGTGTTCCTAGTTTGTTATGAAGTCTCGAGATTGTTTCTATCTGCGAATGGGAAGATCTTGAGCGGTTATAGAAAGTTTCGATTCATGAACTGAGTAGGATTAGCGTCCTCATTTGAATTGAGTTGGCCTACGGGCTGGATATATAAGCAAGGGAGGCAAGAGCTCATGGAAGATGAGTTTTGGGCTGTTCCATTTGGGTTCTATTGAATAAAAGTTGTAGTTGAAAGTAACTTTTGTGCCTTGTTCGTCTCACTTGTTTCAGACAAGTTTTTCTCATCGAATTTCTGAAAAGCACTACCTTGTTGTGGTGGTTTTATTATAACTCAAGTGTTACACATACAATTGACGTGATTCTTTTATAGTTGTCTTCACAACTTGATTTTCTATCATCTGTGAAAATTTCACGATCATTGTATTTGTGGTTTCTAATCTACATGAGTTTCTTTGACGAAAAACAAAACTGATTTTACTCGGTTGAATAGATTGATCTTAGTTCAATATTTTGATCATAACTTGATTTTTTCTTGACGGATTTTCAGAAAAACTGTCAACTTGCAAATGCCATATCTTCTAAACCAGAAGTGCTACGAGGGCAAGTAAGTACTCCTTAGAAATTTTTGGAAGTAATTTACATGTTCTCTATTCAGCTCAATACCAAAATCTTTTTATAAGTGGGTGAAATTTGGATAATCGCAGAGACTGTCCAGGAACACCCAAACTGGACAGCAATCTGTACACCTCTGAATTTAATCCATAACTCGCATAACCTTGATCCAATGGTGTCACGTGAGTAACCGTTGGAAAGGTTAGGGAGTCAGATACAATTTTTGCAATTGGCTCCAGACCTGAATTGGTAATCTACCTATTCCAAATCGAGTTTGAATGCAGAGTGGTCAATCTGAACTGAATTCAAATTCTGAATGCTGAAATTTTACCCAACTTCAAGAATTCATATCTTTTAAACCTGGACTTATATGAATACAAGTAAGTATATTATGGAAATTTTATTACATTGGCTACAACTTTGTAAATAAGAATATTTCCAGATTTCCATCAGAACAGCCTGAAAACTTTAGATGGAAACTGCTACTTTTTAAGCAGGTTCTGATGAAAGTGCATAAAAATTCTGCTGACTTTAAAATAGCATAACATGCAAACCAGAGATGATCTAGAAGCAAACCAATACTTTTTAGAAAGGTACTGAAGTGTAATTTAACTTTGTTATTCACCTCAAGATCTGATTTTGCCATTAACTGGATCAAAATCGAGTTTGCGTCCAGACTGGTCATTTGTCACCATAGTCTGGCCAGTTTGAACTTTTTGGTTTTTGTTAGGCATTCGGTTCTCGATTTCAACTCTAGGAGTGTCGTAACCAACAAATAGTTAGGACTTAACTATTTACCAAGTTGAATGGAGTGTTAAACTCATTGAAGTCTTTTTCCCTTGGATAGACATACTACTGTCTGATTTATGTGACTTGCCACATCACATCTTGTGATGTTGAACGCAGGTTGCAATTACTCGAGTTGCATCTCATCTTTCCATGAGGATTGTTTGAAACACGCTTCGACATCCTGGTTTGGAACTTTAAGGTGGAAGGCGAGCACTCAAGTAAGGGTGGTGTTCAACCATCAACCTTGGTTACAACGAGTCGTGTCAACAAGAAGACGATCAATTAAGATTACATCTTCAAGAGGATCCAACATCCACCACCAGATTGAGTTACTCTAAGAAGAGTGTGACTTCAACTACACTAAAGTGATTGAGAAGGATATACGTTCCTCCTGACTGATTGAAGCGAAGGTTAAGTGAAGTATCACTAGAGTTGTGTCTAGTGATCTCGACCATGTGTCTAGGGATAACCTTCGACATATAGTTAGTTGTTTTTCTTCTGATGAAGATACTCCTCAAGTCAACTGTTAACTCTAAGACCTAGTTGAAGATACAATCAAGTGGAGTAGTACATGAACAAGCTTTCGAAAGGTCGAGGTAACGTGGTATGTTTCCTACATTCCTTGTCAATCGTTCTGTTATGAATTCCTTAACTGTGGTCGAGTCATGAAAGGAACACTACTCATTGAGTGTATTTCACGACCACGGTATCCAATCCTTGCAAATCATCAGACATTACTTGAGTTTTGTGGGTGTGGTTCATTTAGTCTTGCTCGAACTATAAAAGCTACTGCACCATGCATGTGCACCATTTGCACCATACATATGCATCATTTGCACCATACATATGCACCATTTGCACCATACCATGTGCATATTCATTGCACCATACCACATGCGATGCATCATGAAGCATCATTACCAGTGAAACACCAATGATAGAATGCAGGGTAATACTAAAATTTAGAGCAAGATTGTGTACCCCATTCAATCTATTCTAAGGTGTCTAATGACTACGGTCATTTCACCATCTTCAGTTGACTTCTTACATTGTTGATCTCCTTTCCATTGAGTAATACTTGGGAAACCAATTACTCAACCTCACTTGCAACTAAACAAACACATGAACTTCCATCCTTGACTTGTTGGTTCAAGTACCATGATTGTTGCAACTATACCGTTCATCATCGAGTGGTCATGAGTTCGATGATCAACATTGTAAAATCAATGAAATCTCCTTACTCACGAGGATACCGCTCGATTGTCAACCTCGTGAAACTCTTTGGGTCCATCTAAGATCTTGCGATGTTATATGGTAAGCTTGCTACAATAATTACCTTGTAGTTACCATATGATTGAGTTCTTTGCTGTGTTGGGAACATATGAGGATGCTAAATCCTTAAATCCTCGTGTGCCACCGCAAAGGGTCTTCATCTTCTATTTCTATTGTTTGAAGATGTTGATATACCCAAAAACCTTGTAGTCGCCATATCTTTAGTATTCCTGCTGTTTTGATCACATAAGAGTGTTGAGTGTTGTACTACTATTATGCTACAGCTAAGAAATCATATGGTTGACTAAACATCAAACGAGGGTAATGATTGTTGTTTAACCTCGTAAACCGTCTTAACTCATGTCAGGGGAAATACGACATTAAGTTATAAGGAACTATGCAAAACCAAGCAAGCAACCAAGAATCCATGCAAGGATAGTTTCAAACTATCATGGTGACGCAGAGAATCGAAGAACAAGTCCTGATTCTTCCAGTCAAGACTAGGACAGGACAAGATGTCATGTCAGTGTAAGAGTACAACAATAAAGGGTCAGTAACAGACGTGAAAGTTTTACGATGTGATATTGTCATGTCGAGCATCCTATCAAGGTTATCAACCTAAAGACTAGAATCACTTGAAGCAAACTTTAGAATTTCTTAAGATGCCTAAAGATAATCACTATTTCATAGAACCCAAGTCTTTAAGGGCATTGCCATTTTCCTTGGTCAATGACCCTCTTTTACGGATCGTTCCCTCATCATTTCTGTTATTATACTTGTTAGAATCTCGGGACGTGATTCCTTAGAGGGGGAAGGATTGTAAAAGCCCGCTTTTCGGAAGAACAAAAATGCAAAAATGCAAACTTCAAAATTTTGAAAATGGACATGGAAATCAAAACTCACATGAACCATATAAGTTAACCAATGTTCACTAAAAATAGGGACTTGTTAAAATTTTACATATAGAACATGGTTGCTAATGTATATTGGAACTTAAGGTGTAAAATCCACAATTTCCAAGTATTCACATTTTCAATGAAAAATTAAAGGAGAAAATAAAAAAAATAGAGAGAAAGAAAAAGGAATTATTCCAACCCTAAAATGGGACATTAAAAAAATTCAAATCTACGACTGTAAATTTTTCCATGACCTTATAATATTCCAAATAGACTCTCGGTAAAGTTTCAAAATTTTTGAAGCACATTTTCCATTTATTGGACACGTACTGAGAGTTTAATCAAAGTCGACTTCAAATTTAAACTTTGTACTTAACCTTGTCCAAATCAACTCCAATTTTTTCCTGAGGTCACTTATGGTTCAGAAAGGTTAATTTCAAAGTTTCAGAATTTTTGAACCTAAATTACTATTTATTTTGTTGAATCAAGTATCACAGCTTGAATTCAAATTCAAACCTGAGTTAAAAATTCAACTTGCTCAGTTCTGAAATCTGATCGCACCATAAAATTCGTCACGTTTTTTTTAGTCATTGGGCCAAAGTTGAATATTTTTGAAGCATGTTTGCTAGCTATATTTGAAATTGGAAAGGAGAAGGGAGGAGAGTGAAGTGGGTCCCACATGTCATGTTTATCTTCATTGCCACAAAACTGAGTTCGCTTCTTCGTCTCCCCGTTCTTATCCACAGCGCCCGACTCCCTCTAGCGCCTTGGTGCTCCACCGCCCCACACGGCCGTCGGCCCGCGCGCCTCCCTCGCCGCCCCCCCCCCCCCCATGCTCGAGCTCGCTGCTCCCTAGCCGTGCGCGCCTCCACCGCCGTCGAGTCTCCTCACCGCATGATGGCCCAGGCACCAGCCCCCGCCGCCTGGCTCCTCACCGGCGCTAGCCAAGCTTCCCTCTGCCCCGCGCTTCTCATCGCTCGCGCCCGCGCTGCTTGACCACCGCACCATGGTGTACTCAGCCGTCGCGCTGCGCCCCTCCCTCCCGACGATCGCGGCGTCGCCCCCCGCCGGCTGTCCGCTCGCCGCATTCCAGCCGCCGCAGCAGGGTGCCCACGCCGGTCGCGCGCGCCCCCTCACCGTCGCGGCGTCGCCCCGCGCCCGACCGCCTGCAGCACCGTCATCCCCTCCCTACCACGCTGCTCCGCCTCCTCACCAGTGCCGCCCTGCACCTGCTCGCCGCTGGAACCAGGTGGCGCCCTTCCCGACCCTGCTCACTATCGCCCGACCACCTGCAGCGCTCCTCGCTGGCCGCCTCTGCTCCTGCGCCCCACACCGGCGCCGACTCGCCCCGGTCGTGCCTCTCCCCGCCTGCACGCACAGCTCCGTTGTCACGCCTCCCTGGCACCCAGCCGCGCCGCTCCACCTCTGTCATGTCGCGCAACCGCACCTGTGCCCTACACGCGCCCCGCTGTGCGCCGGCCTGCTGCTCGCCGCGCTCCTGCGCCACGGCGCCCCGACAGTCGTCCGCCCTTGCCGCTGTCCAGGCCAAGCACCAAGTGTAGATGCCGCCGCCATGTCCCTGCTGGCCTTGCCTTGCTGCATCGACCGCGAGCGCCATGACGCTGTGTCTGCGCGTCTGCCGGCGAGACTCCTTGCTGCCTACCGTGCTATCCCTACTTGCGCTCGCTGCCCTCGGTACGTTGTCGCGATGTTCCGCGACATGTCTATGTCCTGGAAGCAAGGCGAATGATTGGTGTGATGGATTAAATGCTGGAACATGCCTTTGATACAATGGTACCGACCACTGGTCCAAGGTTAGCTCTGATTGTGCAAGATTGATTAGATCAGTGACCGCAGCTAAGGTGTTCGATGAAATGGTTACGAGGAAAGAACCAACTTTGTTGATGTTTAGAGCTGGTCTGTGATGTAGGAGTAGAATGATGTTGCAACCGACAAGCCTAAGTGCCAAGATACCCTTTGAATGGTGATGAAGCGACGGAAATCAAGTACACACCCAAGATGTTTGGCGAAATGCCTACACAGTGAGCCTTGCCCTGAAATGCCTTGCTTGACGTCACCAAAGTCCGTTCGTCATAATCGCTAAGGGTACTCATGTGTCGTCAAGCCGTACGTCCATTTTCCGCATTGATATCATTCCTTTAGAAATCCCCAAGTTGACCTTCTTTGTCTTTTGAATCGCGTTAACTTGTCCGTGCGTGCTCGTGATGTTCCACCATGAGCCGCATCGACGTCGTTGACCACATTACGTCGTCGTGACGTTCCGAGCCGTCGAGATGAAGGATGTTTGTGATGTGTATGATGCTGAAACACAAGAATGACTCGTCGGACAATGGTTGTCAAGCCAAATTAGGTTTTAGTCAATGTGAGGGTGATCGAGTCCTAGGTATAGCCAAGGTGCTCGATAAAATGCCTTCTAGGTCAAACCACGGATGTTGGTGATCACTGATGACCTATGGTTTAATAATGCTTGAATGTTGCGACGGACGAGGAAAACTAGACCAAGGGGAACCTTGGATAAGAGTTTCTTGGTTGAGTCGATGACGCCTCCTAACCATTCGAGTATTTGCTTACCTAGATGTACCTATTTATAGCTGGCAAGGTCGTTGAGTCACTTGTCGGCGACCGAGTCGACATCACTAACCTTGAGACTCAAGAGGTGGTGTTCGGGAGTCTGTTCGCCACCGTTGACGAGTCCGGGTCAATGTGGACCTCGCTAATCTGATCTTCTCGAGATGGCAAAGCATGCCGTCACGGCAAGGTCTCGCATCATGTTCAAATCCCAGTAGCTTACCGATCTCACCTGGACGATCTTGCAGAAGACACTACATTAGTGTCGCCATGTAAGCACATGAACGATGCTCGAGAAGCTTGCCGTAGAAACTACTTTACCTAAAAGTCATTTGAATGTTGTCTTGGTACTCACATCAGGTTAACAGGGCTTGTTATGAGTCTTTGAGTCCAAGCAATATCGATCTCACTTCACTCCCAAGTATCGCTAGGGTTCCACCTTGATTCATCCTATTCTTGAACCCTGCGGCAACACTTCTCAACTATAGCTAGCTTTACTCCTTTACGAGTTGGAACAACTTCATTGGTCGACCGCTAAGTCCCGACCTTCGTCTTGTACACTCCACTCATACGTAAGCTTTCGATGCCAACTTGACTCTTGGGTCATCCTACACTACCAGTCCAACACTTCCACACCATTCAGCTTTATTGTCCTTGAGTGGCATAGCGTTGAGTGTTGAGTGCCAAGTTGCAATGTGTGCTTACATCGCACCTTTCAATTCACATCTCGATACTACTACGACCACTTGACTTTATCCTTTGTTTATCCACACAACACGGGCATACCTCTTCTTTTTAGTTAGTCTCACCAGTCTTAGAGTTTGTGTAACTTGTTTAATCTAAAGCATGTTACCTTATGTACTTATATGCATATCATGTCGGTAGGAACGTGATGGTAGGTGATCAATGAGGAGCTTCGCTTGGAGGAGAAGGCCAGGGTGTTCCAGCTTGAAGTTCCATGGCGGACTCTTCGAAAGAAGACCAAGCCAATAACAACTGACATTGATATAGGGTCGCAAACTAAGGCCAGGCCCAATTTGCATTTAAGTCGTTTATAAAGTTTCGCTTTATCACTATGTTGATTAGTATATGAATTATGCATTACGTTCAGGATGCTTGAATACTACAGATGCATGACCCACAATCCCATTGGTTAATTGGGTAGGTTGATAGCTTGACGTGTAGAACTGCTATGCTAATGTTGTAGGTGATCCGGTAGAGGTCGAGTAGCTGGAATCTACTTGCGAGAGATATAGGACATATCTCACAGGATTGGTTAGATAGACAATGGCTTAATATAATGAATCTGAGACCGGGCAGGGGATGGATAGGAAGCGACGAGAATTGGAGTCTAGGTCGCATAGCCCTGCCTGTGTCGATTAAGGCCCGCCTGTATGCGGCCCCTTGGACAAGCTTGACTTGTACCGGCGACATACTGGATATATGGGCTCCAGTAAACTATCGTAACTCGATAACTGGGATGTCGAGGCCATTAACTCACCATCGATAGGGGTGGGTTGAGGACAGTAAGGTGTAAATTAGTCGGCGGGCACAGAGGTGTTCCGTGCGGAGACCTTCTGTTCACGGAGGTAAGACGGGTTCGACGTTCGGGTTTCTTTTGAAAGGTGGCCATATACGACTAGTACTGAAGTGTTACATAGGTACTGATGTACTCGCTGACACTTCCAAACGTGGGTATGTGTCGTGTTGTTCGGGTGTGTCCTGATTGCAATCACCGTCCCTCGCGGTAATAGAGTAGCACTTGGTCACTATGTCGTGACGTAGTAAATACTGAAGAAGTCAGAAGAATCTGATATATTGAATTATAATTGCTTTGCAACCTTGTATGGCTTAGAGATAGTACAATTAATAGTTTATAGTTTCCCCATACTTTACCTGTAATAGCAGTATGTGCATTTGGCATGTCATATCATCGGCAAAACGTTTCTTGTTTGATTGTGGAGTCTATGATGTGCCATGCCTGAAGAATGTCATTTGCTACTTCAAATATGAATATAAGTATCCACTTGTAGCGAGTCCTTTATGCTATTCCTTACCTATGCTTAGTATTCACCCTGCATATGTCTAGTGAGACGGGTTAGTCCTGCTAAGCCTTATGCTCACGTTTGCGCTTTAACGATTTTTGCAGGTATTAGGTTTATGTTTGTTGTTCAGGTTGTACATGAGATCTCGAGGTGTCGAGATAAATCTCATGTGAACCACGCCGCTGCTGAATGTTCTTCTTGTTGCTAGTGAGAAGCGTTCTAGGGCAAAGACGTCTTCTCTCCTGCTTAGTTAGGTGAGGTTATGAGTATGTATTTTCCGTTGCGTGTGTACTTCTATTGTACACTCTTTTTTAAACGCTTTTTATTATGAAATGAAAACTTTATACGTTTTGGTATCCTTTTCGTGTGTGTTGTGAAGTGCCGCATCGCACGACACCACCCAATGAGATCCTTGGACGTCGGGACTCCTGTCCTCACACATCTCATTTCTTCTTTTGAGATAGCTTATCATTGCACTTAGATATGAACTTGGAAGAAGTTGTGTATGACTAAAAACATGTCCATAAGCTTCTGATTGTCAAATGACATTGGATTTGCTTGGTTGGTTAGAATAAGGGTGGAGCGGCATATAACCTCTTGCAAATATCATATGATCTAAATATTTTATTTGAAAAATGATAAAAATGCAGCAACATGTGTCATGCTTTCTGCTCTTGAAATTGTTAAGTTTGTGAGATCATGACTTGCTTAAATTGAAAATTACACTTGACTCTAGCATGGCTTACAATACTTTAGGTATCTTATTGACGTGATAGTGTAAGTTACTTGATAGTATGACTTGGATGAGCTTTGTTTTTTATGTATATGTTATAATATGCTCGTAACAATGAAGATTTCTCTTTTGAACCTTGCTAAACACATTATCAAAGGTGGAGAAATATGTCACACATTGTTGCACATTCACAAGTTTTTACACATTCTTCTCAGCTGAGAATTAGCATTTGAAATTTCTTTGTCATTTCATTTTTTACTTTTAAAAGGGTAGAAAATTGTTTTCAGAACTTTTCATATGAATGAGCCAATGTTTGATTATAAGTCGTGTTGCCAATGCATTAATCAAGGGGGAGATTGTGAGATCTATGTGTGCCGAATACATTGGCAATTTAAATAAAAGCGAGAATTGACATGAAAATAATTTAATATTGCTAAAAAGCCCACTTCGGATTGTCCGAACTTGCGGGAATCCGTTTTTCACTGTCTGAACTCTCACACATGTGAGATGCACGTGAGTCAACACTGGTCGATCTTTACAAATGTGTTTTTAGGAGTAATGTTACCTTCGGTAGTTTTGGACTGTCTGAACTTTCTCAATGCATTTCGAGAGTAACATTTACTCTTTACATGGTTAGGACTGTCCGAACTATCGGTCATGTGATTTGCACGTGAATTTGGGATTGGAATGTCTGATCTTTTGCCTTTACATTGCAGCGCCACTTTTGGTTGATTCGATAAATTTATTTGCTGAAATAATTGTGTGGCGGATCTGTTTTAACTTGCAATGTTTCAAACTTGCTTTTTGGCTTATGGAATATTTGCTTAGAATTCTCTTACTAAGTTTTTGATGTGTTATGGCTGAATATGGTGGTTATTATTTTGCTATGGTTTGCAACATGCTTATGTGAGGTGCTCACGTAAGGTATTATGTTTTTGGACTAACGAGAGTCAAGTCGAAGATTTGGCTCGCAGAGATTTAACTGTTTTTTCATGTGCAGGTGTTGCTTGAGGTCAAGATATGGCTGGTGATGGTATCTATTGAACTAGTCTTGGGGAGAATCTGAGGTTCAACAACCAAGTTCAGGAGGAATTGTGGTTGAGTTGATCGGGATGTCACACAACATGTTTGGGTCAAGAACAATGCATATGAAGGTATCGTGGACGTTGTTGTAAGGTGTTTGCACATGTGCAAGGGGTGCATGGATGTGGCAACATTGTTCCAAGGCATGATGAAGAGAAGTTGATGTGAAGATGTGGTCGGAAAGGTCCAACCAGCTTGTTTATGTCTCAGGCTGCGGCTGAGGTGGTTATGGTTCGTTTATAGAAGGTTTCGAGTTTGTTTTGTTTATATTTTGTGTGGGTAACAAAGTTGAGTTTTTTAGGAATGTTAGTACGTTGCTAAGGTGTTTGGATGTCTTAATATTGCTTCTATCTATGTATGGAAGAGTCTTAAGCAGTTATGATAAGTTTGAGTTAGAGTCCAAGTAGGATTAGAGTCCAAGTTAGGATTGGGTTGGACTAAGGCTGGTTATATAAGCAAGGGATGCCAATGCTTGTGGTGCATTACATTGGGCTGTTCTTCTTTTTTTCTACTGAATAAAGATTGTAGTTTAGAGGAGCTTTTGTGCCTTGTTCGTTCGACTTGTTTCAAACAAGTTTTTCTCGCTGAGTTTCTGGGTAGACCGATGTTGCTTCGGTATTTCAATCATGACTCACATTTTACAGATCCAATTGACGTGATTATTTTTGGGTTGTCTTCGCAATTTCATTCTCTATCATCTGTGAAAATGTCACGGTCATTGGATTTGTGGTTTATGATCTACATGAGTTTCTTTGCAGCATTGTTAATCTGTTTTTAAATCGGATAGAATAGATTGACCTTCATCTAGTCTTTAGATCATATTTCAAGTTCTACTTAGTGTTTTCATCTTATTCTTGTTGCATTAGTTCCGTTACTTGATTCTCTACAATCTACACTTGTTTTTGTCACGGTTTGACCTGTTAAAAACAGATTACACACACTGTTTCTTAATAGATTGATTTTCTACTGAGGGATTTTTGTTGCTTCCACTGAAAAAGTTTAAATCTACTATTCACCCCCTTCTAGTAGATTTTCACGTGCTTGTTAATCCTACATGAACAATCCAAACAAAAACAGGTGCACCTCATGTGTGTGACTAGTTCTTGCAAGTTCAAACAGTGTGAAGTATGTGTCTCAGGTATGCTCAAAACATTGTATGTAAACCCACACTTTTAACATAATTGCCAATGTATTCAGCACCTAGGTCTCACATTGACATCCTTCACAAACTCCAAATAGAATAGTTTCTCAATCAGACACATTATGAAGGGTGCGTATCCACAAGAGCAGTTTGGAGTGTGAGAGATGTTGAAGATGTCGTTGTAGATGTAGTCGAACACGTTGAACCTCTCATCTTCACTTATGATCTTCATCAAGTTCCTTGCAACCTTGTATCATCCCCACATCCCCATCTTTAGAAACCAAAATCCACCTCAAGATACGGTTGAGGACTCCATAGAAGGGGAGAATATATTGAGTCTTTGGATGGTAGAAAGTGAGGTGAGATGCATCCATAGCATTAAGGTTGTGCACAATTATCTCATTGCTCAAATGATCTTCAGATCCAAGAATCCTTGCAAACTCATCATATAGCATTGAGTAGATCACACCATCTGTCACCCATGTGATCTTCCTGTCACCAAAGGTGGAGAAGTAACAAGTAGTGTAAAACTGAGCACACATATGTGTTCCATTATACTCAAATGACTTGATTTCCTTCAATCAATGGTGCTCAACTGTAGTGATAGTGGCATTGAAGTCCTGATGATTCTTCTTTGCCATATACTCCCAATCCACCCACTGTGCATCCACAATTGGAGTCTTCATCTGAAGGTACACAAGCCTATAATAATGATAGTGAAAGTAAAATCCAAAATGTTGATCCATTGTGGACTTCTCATACTTACAAAAATCCACTTCTATGAACTTCTTAACCTTTTCTGCCCCTTTAACTTGAAATATGTTGCTTGACAATTCAGCTCGACAGTTAGGTTGCGAGTGGGAGGAGCCATCACAAGAGGTCCAATCAGACCTCTAGGGAGAGGCTCACGATCGTCCCTAGGAGGATCCCTGATGACGATCTCCCTATTTGCTAAGGTTTTTGTCCTTTTGAGAGGAGGATCCTTGGCCTTTCCTTTGCCCTTTGCTATGGTTGTTGCCTTTTCTTTTCCCTTGCCCTTGTCTTGCTCAAGGACCTTCTCTTTCCCTTCCCAGAGGGTTGAGCACTTTCTTTGTCCCTAAGAGTGACAAGGCGCTTCCTCCTTGGAGGAATGGACGACTGAGCTACAGCGGCATCACGGTCTTGACGCTTCTTCATTCGAGCTTCACGAACTGCTGCCTGACATGCTTGCTCTGCTGCACGATGTGAGACCTATGTGTGCTGAATACATTGGCTTTGATGATAAAAGTTCTAAAATACTGATAAAACACCTCTTTTGCAGAGTCTGGCGATAGGTACGACTTGTTTTGGGTAGATCCGGCAAGGTCCGACTCTAGGTCCGAGCTTTTACTAGGTTTGACTTATGTTGGTTAGCTTCGACATGTTTTTGCGTAGCTCCGGTGAGCTTTTTCCTTAGCTCCAGCATGTCTCTAATAGCTCTGACATGTTTTTCTAGCCACGGCTTTTAGGTTTGCTAGGTCCGACTAGCTTTGGTTAGCTCTGGCGCTAGGTCTGACTAGCTTTGGTTAGCTCTGGTGCTAGGTCCTGTTAGCTTTGGTAAGCTCCTGTTCAAGCTCCGGTTAGCTTTTGCAACGTTCGGAGCTTGATCGCAATGTTCCTAATTTTCCTGTGAAATGTTTTTAACTTGCTTTATATTCTTGAAAAGATTGCTTAGTATTCATTTGCTATATTTTTGGTGCATTTTGGTTGATATGGTCGATACCTTTTTACTATGGCTTGCAACACGTTTATGAGAAGTGCTCACGTAAGGTGTTGTGTTTTGGAACTGACGTGAGTCAAGTCGCGGACTTGAGCTCGTACGGATTGTTTGTTTGTTCATGCGCAGGTGTTGCTTGAGTTCAAGTCATGGCTGGTGACAGGATCCTTTGGACTAGTCTCAGGGAGGAGATTAGGTTCCAACAACCAAGTTCAGGAGGAATTGTGGTTGAATGGGTCAGGAGGCCATGCAGGATGATTGAATCAAGGGTGGTGCATATGAAGGTTACTGGACGTCGAAGGAAGGTGTTCGCATGTATGCATGCATTGCATGATGTGGAAACATGGTTCTAAAGATGGGTTATGGAAGGAAGCTCTGAAGGATCGGATCGTATCGCATGATGACTTCGGCTGCTGGCTGAGTCGGTTATGGATCAATATGGAAAGTATTGAGTTGGTTATGGTAGTTTTTGTGTGCCACACGAAAGTCAAGATGTTTAGGAATACGGGATGTGTTCCTAGTTTGTTATGAAGTCTCGAGATTGTTTCTATCTGCGAATGGGAAGATCTTGAGCGGTTATAGAAAGTTTCGATTCATGAACTGAGTAGGATTAGCGTCCTCATTTGAATTGAGTTGGCCTACGGGCTGGATATATAAGCAAGGGAGGCAAGAGCTCATGGAAGATGAGTTTTGGGCTGTTCCATTTGGGTTCTATTGAATAAAAGTTGTAGTTGAAAGTAACTTTTGTGCCTTGTTCGTCTCACTTGTTTCAGACAAGTTTTTCTCATCGAATTTCTGAAAAGCACTACCTTGTTGTGGTGGTTTTATTATAACTCAAGTGTTACACATACAATTGACGTGATTCTTTTATAGTTGTCTTCACAACTTGATTTTCTATCATCTGTGAAAATTTCACGATCATTGTATTTGTGGTTTCTAATCTACATGAGTTTCTTTGACGAAAAACAAAACTGATTTTACTCGGTTGAATAGATTGATCTTAGTTCAATATTTTGATCATAACTTGATTTTTTCTTGACGGATTTGAGTGATTCTTAATGTGTTGTCATCGTGACTTGATTCTCTCTGATATCTACAATCTTTGTCATGACTGAACACATTTAAGATCATTTGCACACACGGTTTATAAATTGTTTGATTTTTCCGGAAGGGGTTGGGATTATATTGTTTTCGCTGTGTAAGATTTTTGAATCTACCATTCACCCCCCCTCTGGTAGCTTCTCACGTGCTCTTCGATCCTACAATTGGTATCAGAGCCAGGTTGCTCTAATATTTGTGATTTTCACGTGTTTTTGACTAATCCTCATGGAGAAGTACTCCGCAAAACCTTGTGTTTTTGTTGGCATTGATTTTCAGGTTTGGAAAGCACACATGAAGGCTTTTATCCAGGCGCAAGGCTTCGACATATGGGAAAAGGTATACAAACCTTATGAAGTGCCACCAAACAATCAAGTTACGGATAAGAACATACGGGACGTCGACAACAACAACAAAGCCCAGAACTTGATCATCCAAGGACTCACTCAAAGCGACTTCGACCACGTTGCACACCTCCGATCGGCATACGATGTGTGGAGAGCACTTTGTGACTATCACAAAGGATCCAACACGATCAAGGTGGTGAGACAAGATATGTTCAAAAAGGAATACATGCGTTTCAAAATGCAACCCGGTGAGTCTATCGATGACCTTTTTGCTCGCTTCAATAAAATTCTTAGCAACCTGCGAAGTGTTAATGTCAACTTTTCCGATGCTGAGA
Organism: Tuctoria greenei; assembly: GCA_036927565.1. Taxonomy (NCBI): domain Eukaryota; kingdom Viridiplantae; phylum Streptophyta; class Magnoliopsida; order Poales; family Poaceae; genus Tuctoria; species Tuctoria greenei. Next base: position 253,813,830 of record JAYESD010000002.1, read on the forward strand.
ATGCTAGGCAACTTCTTAGTGCATTAGACATGTCAATCTAGGAGATGAAAGTTACATCTATTCATGAATCAACTGTCATGAGTTCTCTTGCGTTAGAAATGCTTTACTCTGAACTAGAAGGAGAGGAAGCTCCAGACCACATTGCTGCTTTGAATGTGGGAAGATAGGACACTTCCGTACAGAATGACCTAATCTTTCAGGTCCTACCACCCGTGATGAGAAGCAGAACAAGGTCAAGATCATCTCTGGAAACTCCAACAAGAAAAAGAAGGGTACCATAGGACGCAAGATGATAAACAGCTTCATCACCGCACTTCAAGAGCTTAGTTCAAGTGATGTAGACTTTGGAAGTGATGAGGATGATGATGGCCTGGCCAATTTATGCTTCATGGCTGGCAAAACAAGATCAAGATCAAGTCAGGAGGATGTGGAACACAACAGTGACGACGATGAGGTATGCTCTACTTGTAATGAAATGTGTGATGCAATTTCTCGTGCAACTATTATTGTCAAGAAAAAGGACAAAAAGCTTAGGGTTAATGCTACTAAAATTTAATCACTAGAATCTGAAATCAACCATTTGAAAACCTTGATTCCTAGTGATGATTCATGTCCCTCATTTGACTTAATCTATGAACAATTGTCCACATTAAGATGTGCACACTCCTCCACTCTAGATAGACTTGATGAATAAATTGAAAAGAACAAAAAACTATCAAATTTTAATATTAAAAACTTAAAAGATGATTCTTGTTCTACAGATGATTTGCATTGTTCTAGTTGTGATGATCTTGAAAAGAAACTGCAGGATGCTATGAATGAGATTTCTGTCTTAAACAATGTTTTACGTGCTCATGAAGTTAAATATTGTTCTAATTGCAAATTAAAAGGAAAAACTTAATGTGAAAATATCCTAGAATTGTCTAAAAAATTTGATGACATGAATAGGACACTAGATCAGTTTTGTATTGGGAACAAAAATCTAAACCTGCTACTGAATTCATCCAAATTCTGCAATGATAAAACTGGTTTAGGTTTTGATTCTCATGCTCATGCTAAAGCACATCCACCTCAAATTGTAAAATCATTAGGAAGTGGTTTGATTAAAACAGTTCCTAAACCAAAAGAGGTGGTTTTTAAATATGCAGAAGTATTGTCACGTTTGGGTTCAAATAAATATACTGCATGCTCATCTATACATGAACACAAAGTCAAATTTCATTGTACCTTTTGTGGTAGAGATGGTCATGACATAGATTTTTGTTATAGACTAGCTAAACAAATCAAAAAGGATAAGATGTCTGCTAGATCTCATAATCTTCATGCTAAATCTGCTATGCATGCTAAGCAGAAAATTAGAAACATGCAACCTGCTTTAATGAGTTAGAAATTTGAAAAGGTAACCTCCGGACGTGCTGGTAAGAAATCTGCAAAGGCCGCTCCGGTAGTTCCGATAGCCCCGAGAGCTCCCGGACCTTTTGTTGTTTCCTCCGAGAGCTACCGGTTTTCATGCTAAATGAGTAACAACTTTTGAATCAGTGGTTAAGAACAAAAAACCTAAATTCTTGACTCATAAACCTGCTGTTTTGTCTCAGCTTTCGCGTATTGTTCCTACTGGACGTCGCATGGCTTAGTACTGGATTCCCAAATGCTTATTGACTAACCCCAGTGTTGAGTCATCGATGTATTGTGCTTCTATGTGGGTTACACGCTTGAGGAAGGGGAACATTTGGATTGTGGATTCAGGTTGCTCACGCCACATGACCAGTAACAAAGAATGGTTATCCTCCCTCTCTTTTGTGTCACATGTAGAGAATGTTACTTTTGCCAATAATTCTTCAACTCCTATTGTTGCTAAAGGATCGGTTAGAGTAAATAATCACCACACTTTAAAATATGTGGCACTTGTTAAAAATTTGAAATACATCTTGCTTTCTGTTTCTCAATTGCTTGATGAGAATTTAGAAATAATTTTCTCAAAAAATGCTGCAAATTTGTAAATTCGAATAGTGAGCTTTTGTTTAACATGTCTCATTTCGGAAGAGTTTTTAAAGCTGATTTCGATATGTCAACTTCTGAGAATAGGTGTCTAGTTGCAAATGACTCAAAAGATTTATTCTTCTCGCATCGTAGACTTGGTCACGTAGGCCTTGATCTCCTAACTCGTGTTAGTGCTCTTAATCGCATATGTGGTTTGCCTACAATGATATTGTATGCTCTTTGTGTAGGCATGCTATGATGGTCGCAGGTTCACATACTCGTCTCACAATGATCATGACACTTGAACCGGGTCAACTTTTGAAGCTTGACACCGTAGGACCTTCACGTGTTCAATCCTTGTTGTGATTGTTGGTGATTATTCTAGATACTCTTTGGTTTACTTTATGGCGTCTAAGAATGAAGCTTTTAGTCACTTTAGAACTTTATTTCTTATATTACCAATTGATCACCCAAAATCTTTAAAAGCAATTAGAAGTGATAACGGAACCGAATTTAAAAATCAATCTTTTGATCACTTTTGTGCTGAAAATGGAATAGATCATCAATTTTATTCACCATATGTACCTCAACAAAATGGTGTTGTAGAAAGAAACAACGAAACCATAGTTGAGATGGCTAGGACTATGCTTGATGAATATCAAACTCCTGGAAAATTTGGGGCTAAGGCAATTGCAACAGCTTGTTATATCTCAAATCGTGTTTTCTTGCACGCTAAGCTAGGTAAAACACCATATGAGCTTCAGTTTGGACATAGGCCTAGTGTTACACACCTTTGGGTCTTAGGTTGCCAATGATTTGTTAAGAAACATGGTAATCTTGATAAATTTGAACCTAGGTCCATTGATGGCATGTTTCTTGGTTATCGATCTCATACTAGAGGTTACTGTGTTCTTTTACTTGACACTAACCAAATTGTGGAGACTTGTGAGGTGTGTTTTGATGAAGTTAGCCCAGGTACTAGCTCAAACAATGCAGGTCTGGATCCATATCCTCAAGGGGAGGGTATTTTCGAAGAAGAAGAAGAAGAGTCGGTGATATTGCCTGCTAGTTCCGTAGCTGACACATGTCTAGCTCCGAACTTTGAACAAGCTCCGACTACCACCTCTGTTTGTCCGGATCATCCACAAGCCACAAGCTAATCAATCTGCGATAAACCTAATGAAGAAGAAGCTTGTGAGACATTTGTTCCCCTACGGATTTACAAGAATCATCCCCCACAACAGATAATTGGAAGCTTGCATGAACGAGTTACAAGATCCATGTTTTCTGACCCCAATGCTCATGCTCATTCTGCTTTTGTTGCTTCTTTTGAACCCAAAGATATATCACACACAATCACTAATGAATCTTGGATTATTGCCATGCAAGGAGAGTTAGAAAAATTGAAAATAAATAATGTTTGGAAACTTGTTCCTCCACCTCAAGGTCACACTTTGATTGGAACTAAATCGGTGATTAAAATTAAAAAAAGTGAGGATGGAGTTGTGATTAGGAATAAGGCTAGATTGGTTGCTCAAGGTTTCACACAAATTGAAGGTCTAGATTTTGGTGAAACTTTTGCTCCTATTGCTAGATTAGAAGCCATAAGAATTTTGTTAGCTTTTGCTGCATCTAAAAGTTTAAAGTTATATAAAATGGATGTTAAATGTGCTTTTCTTAATGGCTACATAGATGAGGAGGTTTATGATAAGCAACCACTTGTTTTCAAAATCCAGATTTTCCTAATCATGTTTTCAAACTGACTAAAGCTTTGTATGGTCTAAAACAAGCTCCTAGAGCATGGTATGATAGGTTAAAAACATTCTTACTTAAAAAGGGGTTTACCATGGGCAAGGTTGATAAAACTCTTTTTATGCTTAAGCATGGCAATGACTCATTATTCGTTCATGTGTATGTAGATGATATTATATTTGGTTGTGCTTCTCATGAACTTGTGTCCAAGATTTCAGAAATGATGAGTTTAGAATTTGAAATGAGTATGATTGGTGAACTCACTTACTTTTTGGGGCTGCATATCAAGCAAACCGAGGAAGGTATCTTTGTGCGTCAAACGAAGTATACAAGGGACCTTCTTAAGCGATTCAACATGGACAAAAGCAAGCTTCTTGGGACACCAATGGGAACAACATCAACACTTGAGCTTTATGAAGATGGTGAACCGGTTGATCAAAAAGAATATCGAAGCATGATCGGATCACTTTTCATCTCACGAAATCAAGACCGGACATACAATCCAGTGTATGTCTTTGTGCAGGATTTCAAGCTTCCCCACGAGGTTCACATCTTCAATCTGTCCAACGTATTCGGAGGTACTTACATGTAACTCAAGAATTTGGCATTTTTCTTTCGTTGTCCTCAACCGTTTCTTTGAGAGCTTTTTTCGATGCTGATTTTGGAGGTTGTAGGACTGATAGGAAGAGTCTTCTGGTACTTGTCATTTTCTTGGTAATTCTCTTGTTGCTTGGTCCACTAGAAAACAATACTCAGTTGCACAATCCACTACTAAATCTGAATATGTAGCTGCTGCTAGAGCTTGCTCATAAATACTCTGGATTGTTCAAACACTTAAGGACTTTGGGGTAGATCTAGATAGTGTTCCACTATTTTGTGATAATACTAGTGCCATTTGCATTGCTAAAAACCCCGTGCAACATTCTAGAACTAAGCACAATGACATTAGGTATCACTTTCTCCGTGATAATGTTGATAAAGGAAACATTGTGCTTCACTATGTAGATATCGAACATCAATTGGCTGACATTTTTACAAAACCTTTGGATTTCACACGTTTTTGCTTTATTCGTAGTAAAATTGGGGTAATGCATCTACAAGGATTGAATTGAGGGGGAGTTGATTTTAAAATTTGGAATATGAGAATCAGAACTTGAAAATATGAGCATAATATTTCATATATATATGACTTTGTGATTCCTTTTTGTGCTAAAAGTTCTTACTACATTACTCATGTTATACATCTTGTAGTTTTTGTCATAACTAGTAATTAGAATAATTACTTACACTAAATCTGGTCATAATCGAACTTTCTTACTGTTTTGAACTTGTTGCATTCTCACAAGTGCTTTTAATCATAAAGGATAAATCAAGTAATGTTGAGCTTTATGATCAAATGGAAAATTGAGAAAAGATCGAGAGAATATGCATGCATCACACTTCTTCTTTTAAGATGGCTTATCATTGCACTTAGATATGAACTTGGAAGAAGTTGTGTATGACTAAAACCATGTCCTTAAGCTTCTGATTGTCAAATTACATAGGCTTGGCTTGGTTGGTTAGAATAAGGCATATGCGCATATAGTCTCTTGCAAATATCATATTATCTAAATTTGTCCTTTGAAAAATAATAATATACAACAACATGTGTCATGCTTTCAAGTTTTGAAATAGTTAAGTTTGTGAGATCATGACTTGCTTAAATTGAAGATTACATTTGATCTCTAGCATGGCTTACAATACTTTATGTATCTCATTGATGTGATAGTGTAAGTTACTTGATAGTATGACTTGGATGAGCTTTGTTTATATGTATATGTTATAATATGCTCATAACATTTGAAATTTCTCTTTTGGACCTTGCTGAATACATTGTCAAAGGGGGAGAGATAATAGATAATATGTGAATTTTTAAAGATAAGTATGCAAGGGGGAGAAATTGATTACACATTGCACATATTCACAATTGTTTTGGCACAATTCTTCACAAGGGAAGAATTTGTTTTTCTTCTCATTTTATTTCTATTTTACAAAGGGGGGGGAAATTGTTTTCAAAACTTTTAATGTGAATAAGCCAATGTTTGGATCTTAAGAGGTGTCACCAATGTATTCATCAAGGGGGATATTATGAGACCTATGTGAGTTGAATACATTGGCTTTGATGATAAAAGTTGTGAAATACGGCTAAAACACCTTTTTGCAAGGTCCGACGATAGGTCCGACTTATTTTGGATAGATCCGGCAAGGTCCGACTCTAGGTCCGAGCTTTTGCTACATTTGAATTATGTTGGTTAGCTTCGACATGTTTTTGGGTAGCTCCTGTGAGCTTTGTCCTTAGCTCCAGCATGTCTTTGATAGCCCCGACATGTTTTTCTAGCTCCGACTTTTAGGTTGGCTAGGTCCAACTAGCTTTGGTTAGCTTCAGCGCTAGGTCCGACTAGCTTTGGTTAGCTCTGGCGCTAGGTCCTGCTAGCTTTGGTAAGATCCGGTTCAAGCTCCTGTTAGCTTTTGCAACGTCCGGAGCTTGATTGCAATTTTCCTAATTTTCCTATGAAATGTTTTGAACTTGCTTTATATTCTTGGAAAGATTACTTAGTATTCATTTGCTATGTTTTTGGTGCGTTTTGGTTGATATGGTCGATATCATTTTACTATGGCTTGCAACACGCTTATGTGAAGTGCTCACGTAAGGTGTTGTGTTTTGGAACTGACGTGAGTCAAGTCGCGGACTTGGGCTTGTACAGATTGGTTGTTTATTCATGTGCAGGTGTTGCTTGAGTTCAAGTCATGGCTAGTGACAGGATCCTTTGGACTAGTCTCAGGGAGGAGATGAGGTTCCAACAACCAAGTTTAGGGGGAATTGTGGTTGAATGGGTCAGGAGGTCGCGTAGGAATATTGAATTAAGGGCAATGCATATGAAGGTTACTGAACATCGAAGGAAGGTGTTCGCACGTATGCATGCGGTGCACGACGTGGAAACATGGTTCTGAAGACGAGTTATGGAAGGAAGATCTGAAGAATCGGATCGTATTGCATGATGACTTCGGCTGCTGGCTGAGTCGGTTATGGCTCAATATGGAAAGTATTGAGTTGGTTATGGTAGTTTTCATGTGCCGCACGAAAGTCAAGCTATTTAGCAATATGAGATATGTTCCAGGTTTGTTTGGAAGTCTCAATATTGTTCTATCTGCGAATAAGAAGATCCTGAGCGGTTATGGAAAGTTTCGATTCGTGAACTGATTAGGATTAGAGTCCTCATTTGAGTTGAGTTGGCCTTCCGGCTGGTTATATAAGCAAGGGAGTCCAGAGCTCGTAGAAGACGATTTTTGGGCTGTTCCACTTGTGTTCTATTGGATAAAATTTGTAGATTAAAAGAACTTTTGTGCCTTGTTCGTCCGACATGTTTCAGACAAGTTTTTCTCGTCGAGTTTCTGAAAAGCACTACCTTGCTGTGGTGGTTTTATCATAACTCGAGTGTTACAGATCCGATTGACATGATTCTTTTTGGGTTGTCTTCACAACCTGATTTTATATCATCTTAGAAAATTTCACGGTCATTAGATTTGTGGTTTCTAATCTAGGTGAGTTTCTTTGACAAAAAGTAGAACTGACTTTACTCAGTTGAACAGATTGATCTTAGTTCAACCTTTTGGTCGTAACTTGAGTTTTTCTTGACGGATTTGACTGATTCTTAATGTGTTGTCATCGTGAATTGATCCTCTCTGATATCTACAATCTTTGTCACAACTGAACACGTTTAAGATCATTTGCACACGCGGTTTATAAATTGTTTGATTTTACCAAAGGGGTTGGGATTTAATTGTTTTCGCTGCATAAGATTTTTCAATCTACCAATCACCCCGGCTCTGGTAGCTTCTAATGTGCTCTTCAATCCTACACACGAGCCTCCGCCTCCTGATAGATTGCTTGGCGAGCCGCCTCGGGATGGGGTCAAAAAGTGGAGATTTAACACGACCCAACATGATCCCTGAGAGACGAAGGAAAAGTGTCAAGGTGTGAAGCATTGGGATTGAGTTCACACAAGGTTTCAAAGTTACGAGCTATAAACTATGAAAGACCGGACATGTCCGGCTGCGGGCCGGACTAGTTCGTATGTACCGGACCAGTCCGCATACAGCCCGGACTAGTCTGTGGCCTAGAGTTTTTAAAGCCTAACTTTTGCACTTTGTACAAATTCACAAAATTAAGTCATAATACTAGCAAATAAGAGTCACATGACTTAGGAAAGATATAAAGTAGACTAAGTTTCAAGGTGTAAAGTAAGAAAAAATGATGTAAATTTGAAAATAGGACTTAGGTCAAAAAATGGTACCGTGAGGAAAAAAATTGAAGGTGTTTGCAGAACGATGGAGTGAAGTAGCACAGGATGGATTCCAAACATTCCTCACGACTCGAATCACCGGAGGAATGATGATTCTGGTGGTTGGATCTCAAAATTGCTAATGGGGCCTGTCGATACCCTGTGTACCGGGTACCCCATGATACCGCAAGAAGTACAAGAGAGTTCCATCTATCAGTGTTGAAGGCTTACTCAGGCCCCACATGTCACACGGCACTGGACCCGCCTCTCTCATATGGGTAGCTCCGGGACTGCCACGTGTAATGTAAGGCCGGAGCTAAACTCCCAACATAGGGAAGCTCTGGGGTTGATACGTGGATAATGACTGGACCTAATCCCCCGTAGAGGGAAGCTCCCGTGCCGCCACGTGTATAACAACTCCAGACCTATCTCCCCGTAAGGGAAAGCTCCGAAGCTGCCACGTGTGGATCCTTTGGTCCTTACACTAACGAGGATATTGGCGGATCTCCAACAGCATAGACATTCAAGGGACAGTTAAAGCGACAGTTACAAGATCTGATTACGTGTCATTCATGCTATATTAATGGCACACGATCAGTGGGCTGTTAATAGGGGTAATGCTGCCATTAAGGCAAGTTATGACACTGTTAATCACCCTTATTACTCGTAGACCATGTATTAGGCTCTTACATACGCGAGGGCCATATGTCGGGCCATGCAAGTGATGTAACGACCAGTCCTTAGACTATAAAAGGATTGTGTTGCACGGTACATGGACATCTAAGGGGATACGCACACCAGCACTACTGAAATCTACAATACAACAACACACACCTCATGGAGTAGGGTATTATGCTCAGGCGCCCGAGCCACGTAAATCCTCCATGTCATCATCTTGTCTAAGATCTCCGCGCGCCCAAACCGATACAAGAACCGCCGCGGGCTACATTATAGTTGTACCGTGGGAAGTGTCATTCGTACGCTTTGACATTTGGCACGCCAGGTAGGGGTGCCTGAGATCACAAGATGGTGATCTCTGTCGCAGGATCATCCAACGGCAACGATGATGTGCAACCTGTTGGAGGGAATCCTTCTGACATGCAACAACCAGCAGGCGCTGTTGTTCCAGCAGGCATCGCACCACCACCACCATCGGTTTCGGCAAACAATGCTGGACAGCAGAATGGGATACTTGTGTCGATCACAGCATCGGCAAACAACAACTCTGTTGGAGCACCCACCAGCATCCAGAGCACCTCGGGGTGCAATGGAGCAGTGGCACGCTGATGTGCAGCATATGGTTGCAGCCGTAGCCGATGCCATCGGCAACCAAGGTCCTCCCCCTTCGGGGCAGGCACCGGCTCAACGTAAGACCTTGTCTGGAAGACTTGGTCCTCAGGTGTCACAGCACCGAAGGCGTGCTGTATCTCAATAGGTGACGTCACTGCCTTCTGGGGCACGTCGCACCCATACCATGTCAATACTTCCGACACATGACCTGTGGTTGGAACTTAACCGCCGCTACCGACAACATGACGGTTGTGTCCATATTGAGAGTGCTCACAAAAGGCGAGAGGCTCGGGACAACCCTACTCCAGTGGGAGTAGGAGGAGGTTGTTCTTCCTTGGCCATGCACCTACACATGGTCCGTTAGCCACAGAAGTTCCAGCCTCACCCGCCAGAGAAATTCGACAGGACTGTCAACCCCGCCGAATTCCTTTAGATTTGTTCCACCGCTATCTTGGCGGCAGGAGGCAATGAGGCCATGATGGCCAACTACTTTCTGGTGGCTCTGACTGGGACCGCTAGGTTCTGGTTCATGAGTATTCCACCCGAGTCCAGCAATATTTGGGCGGAACTATGCCAACAGTTCACTGCCAACTTCGGGAATTCTTACACTCGTTTCGTCATTGAACTGCACTTGTTTGCTGTGAAGCAAACAATGGGGGAATTGCTGCAATCCTTTATCCAGTGGTTTTCTCAGGTACGCGATACCATCTCCTCTATCTCGAACGCTTCTGTTATTGTTGCATTCAGATAGGGAGTCCAAGACAAGAAAATGTTGGAGAAGCTGGCAACTAGGAAGTCACCAGTGTCATGAAGTTGTTCAGCCTGGCTGACAAATGCGCCCGGGTCGCGGTGGGCCCGGAAATGCACTCAAAGCCAGCTACAGAGGTTAACAAAAAAACTTCCAAAGCTGAAGCCACTACTTCTGGTGGTGGCAAAAAGAAGAAGAAGAAGTCCAACAGCAAGAAGAAGTCGTTGGCCGGTGCACCTACTGCTGCGGGTGCTGCAGCTCCGGGTGGCTGGGAGCCATGCCCCAAAGAACGACCTCGTCCTTCGTCAGAAGACAGCAACAACTCTAAAATGTGGTGTCCGATCCATAAGACGGACGAGCACAGTCAGGAGGACTGCCAAGAAGTCCAAAACCTTGTCGAGCTCTACAACAAGTGCCAAGAAGAAGCTTCTTTCTTTCAACGCGAAGGAAAATAGAAAGTTGATGAAGCTCCAGCTGGCTTTCAAGATCCCAAGAAGGTCCTGAAGGCTGTCTGCGACACATTAGACGATGATTTTGACATCTCTGACAATGAGCGTCAGAAGACCCTGAACACCATTTATGGTGTGTCCTCGGACATCACCTCTCGCCGCGTCCTCAAGACAATGCGGCGGGAAATGGCCGCTGTCACTTTTGATGCATCAGACTGCCCCAGGACCATGGTCGGAGCTGGCCAACTTCCTCTGATAGTATCTCCGACCATCAACAATGTTCATCTCTACCACGTTCTCATAGACGTAGGCGCAACGCTCAATCTCTTGAGCTTTGAAGCATTCATGAAAATCCAGCTACAACTCTCGAACCTTCGTCCCTCGAGACCTTTCTCTGGTGTAGGTCCGGGGGCTATCAACCCCCTCGTTTCCATCACTCTCCCGGTGACCTTCGAGACACGTGAGAAATACAGGATCGAGAAGCTGGTTTTCAATGTCGCTCACATCATTCTTCCCTTCAACGCCATCCTGGGCAGGCCTCCTTTGCACAGGTTCATGGCCGCAACTCACTACGGCTATCTGGTGTTGAAGATGCCGACACCTTCAGGCGTTCTTTGGGTCCGTGGAGACCGCACTATCGGAGTCACCGCGCTAGAAGAACTCCATGCGCTTGCCACGACGCAAGAAGGAACCTCCGGCAAAGAGCTCATTGCTCAACCCCCGAGCACTCGTCGTCGGGGCTCAACCTCTGCACCACGTCTACAACCAAGCGGCGACACCGACGTTCCCGTTAAGGTCGTCCAAAGCGGTTTTGATGCTGCTTAGACCATCGTATATCAGGAGGTCTGAACGACAAATAGGAACACGCGCTCATCACTTTCCTCGGGCTAATGTTGACATGTTTGTCAGGCAACCGTCACAAATGCATGGGATCCCAAGGGAGGTGATTGAGCACAATCTGAAGATTCATCCCGATGCACGGCCTGTACACCAAAAGCCCTAGAAGCAATCCATCGAGCGACAAAACATCATCCAGCAGGAGATCAAAGAGTTGCTCGAAGAAGGCTTCATCCGGGAAATTTTTCATCCAAAATGGCTGGCAAACCCAGTCATTGTACCCAAGGACGGCGGGAAGCTTCAGATGTGTATCGACTACACCACCTTAAATAAGGCATGTCCAAAAGATCCATTTCCACTACCTAGGATAGATCAGATAGTGGACTCCACCTCCGGGTGCGAGCTATTGTGTTTCTTAGATGCATATTTTGGATATCATCAGATCCAAATGTCTAAAGAAGATGAAGAGCATACTGCCTTCATAACAGTAGATGGATTATATTGTTATACTGCCATGCCCTTTGATCTTAAAAATGTTGCTTCCACCTTTGTGCGAGCTATGTACAAAACATTTGGAGAGTTAATTAGAGACTTAGTGGAGGTGTACGTCGATGACATCGTTGTAAAGATCAAGAACAAGGAGTCACTCCTTGATAATTTACAAGTCGTCTTCGACAAGTTGCGCATCACGCGCACCAAGTTGAACCCGAATAAGTGTGTCTTTGAGGTTAGCTCTGGGAAACTCCTTGGTTTCTTGGTGACTCACCGAGGAATTGAAGGAAACCCGGCAAAAATCAAGGCTATAGAAGACATGCGGCCTCCAGCCCGCATCAAGGACGTCGAGAAGCTAACTAGGTGTCTAGCAGCGCTCAGCAGATTCATTTCAAGACTGGCAGAGCGGGCAGTTTTCTTCTTCAAGCTATTGAGGAAGACCGGAACATTCCATGTGTCTGAAGAAGCAGAAAAGAGATTTCAAGAACTGAAGCAGCTCCTCACCACCCTACCAATCTTGGTAGCTCCGAACATCGGTGAGCCTTTACTACTTTATATTTCTGCAACTACGGAAGTTGTAAGCATGGTTCTGGTCACAAAAAGACCGGAGCCACATCTAGTTCAGGAGCCTAGACCCCTCCGGGAGGGTTCGGAGCTAACTGAAGGCGAGTCTGGGTCCTAGCCCCAAACACGGATCTTCAAGACAGAGTGCTAGAAGATCAACCTCTTTCAATAGAGGGAATTCTAATGGCTGTTCAAGAAGATCTAGACCCATCAGGGAGGGTTTGGGTTGAACACGAAGAAGTTTTGGACCCCCCCTGGGAGGGTCCGAGAAACTCAACAGGAAGGTTCAGACCCCTCTGGGAGGGTCCGAGTTGGTGGAGAAGAAGTTTCGGACCCCTCTGAGAGGGTCCAGACCGTCCAATGCCCAGTGTACTTCATCAGTGAAGTACTCCATGATGCCAAGACCAGATACATCGAGGTGCTTCAGCTGCTTTATGCAGTTCTTATTGCCTCAAGGAAGCTTCATCATTATTTCCAAGCCCACAAGATATCAGTGGTAACTTCTTGTCCACTGCGTACTATATTGCATAACCCTAATTCTACTGGGAACATCCCAAAGTGGGCAGTGGAGCTGGCCGAGTTCGATATTAAATTTGTGTCATGACAAGCTATCAAGAGTCAACACTTGGCTGACTTCATGGCGGAACGGACTCCCTCTCCATCAAACTCTGGGGCCCCAGTGATCAGAAGTCAGAACCCAAGGTCCTGATCATCACCGAACCTCACTGGACTTTCTACTTCGACGGTTCCATGCAGAAGCAGGGGGCCGGAGCTGGAATCCTTCTCCTCGCTCCGACCAGGGAGAAGGTCAAATACATGGTTCACCATGACTTCAAGGCAACCAACAACATTGCGGAGTATGAAGCTCTCATCTACGGTCTCAAGGTGGCACTATCCTATGGTGTCAAACAGCTGTTGGTGAGGGGTGATTCACAGCTCATCATAAAACAAGTAAAAGGTGAATGCTGCTGCAACAACCCCCAACTAGCCGCTTATCTCCTTGAATTCCAGATGCTTCAGAAAGACATCAAAGTCTTGGACCTTCACCATGTTCAGCGTCTTCATAACGCTGAAGCCAATGAACTCTTCAAATTGGCTAAAAGATACATGCCGGTAGAAGGGGATCTCTACCAGCACGGTGCCCACGGCATTCTAATGTGGTGCATTGCACGAGAAGAAGGCCATGAGATCCTCGCGGATATCCATGGAGGCGAGTGTGGGAACCATGCGTCTTCCCAAACGTTGGTTGGTAAAGCCTTTTGACACAGCTTCTACTGGCCTACAACACTCCGGGATGCAGTAGAGTTGGTGAGAAAATGTTAAGCGTGCCAGTTCCACGCAAAATAAATTCACACATCCGCTTAATCACTGCAAATGATACCTCCTACTTGGCCATTTGCTCTATGGGGTATGGACATCTTGGTACCATTCCCAAAAGGCGTCGGGGGTTACAGGTTCCTGTACATCGCCATCGACAAGTTCACCATGTGGCCGGAAGCTACTCCAGTTGTGACAATCAACAAGCAATCAGCAATCAAGTTCTTGAAGTCCATAATATGCAGATTTTGAGTTCTGAACAAAATCATAACTGAAAATGAAACTCAATTTACAAGTGTTGCACTCCGAGAATATTGCGAAGACCTCGGCATTCAAGTCAGCTACGTATCAGTAGCTCACCCAACAAGCAATGGTCAAGCCGAGAGAGCAAATGTAGAAATTTTAAAAGGACTCAAGACGTGCACATATGAGCGCCTGAAAAAGCATGGAGCCAATTGGATTGAAGAGCTTCTGTCTACACTTTGGGCGAATAGGTCAACAACTAACCGATCAACTCGGGAGACACCCTTCTTCCTGGTGTATGGAGTTGAAGCAGTCCTTCCTCCGGAGATCACTATGGGGTTGCTACGGGTACAAACCTTCAATGAAGCCGTGCAGGACCAGCTTCGGCGGGAAGACCTTGACCTCATCGACGAGGGAAGGTGCCAAGTAGCTGTTTCAGAATGCACGCTATCGCCAAGCGCTCCGGTGCTGTCATCAAAGGTATGTGCACAACTGACAGCTCGAGGAAAGCGAACTGGTGCTGCAGAAAATACTAACTTGCGAAGGGATGAATAAACTTTCCCACAGCTGGGAAGGTCCCTTCCGAGTGATCAATGTATCCCATCACAGATGCGTTTGCTTGGCATCTAAGGATGGGACTCCGCTTCCTAATCCTTGGAACATCGAGTACCTCCATAAGTTTTATACTTAGAATCACGGAGGTGAGTCTATAATAACACACAATGTATGTTATAGAGTCAATATACAGAATCGTGTAGGTCCTCCGGGAGATCATTCGTACCCCTCCAGTAGGGTCCGAGAAGCTCAAGTAACACTTCATACAGTCACAATACTAAAGTGTAACTACATGCCCTAGGCTAGTACAAGATGTATAACACACTTAGCATGGCCCTATACCCCAAGTGTGTCCTTGTCTCCCCTGTAATCCAGACCTATAATGAAGGACATTGTTGTGTGAAAACAGACTTCACGTGCATTTATTTTTGTACAAGGCTCAGTATTTCGAAATATTATTTTTATCCTTCTTGCCTATAATTAATTTGTGCAATTCTTAAGTTTTAGTCCAAGGTATTCATATGCGTTACACGTTATATTGATGATCTCTTGGATCTTTACATTGCTACATTGTCTACTTGCCTGAACGCCAAGCCAACATAGGTCTGTAGTGTGCTATCGACTTAGCCTGTTCCTGCACCCTAAGTATGCTACTCTACCTACACCTCGGCAGGCCTTAGTAGGGTGAGTACTAAAAAAGCATACGGATATGGAAAGATCACATCAATGTGCTTGTTATCATATAGAATTTCTTCGGATCTAAAACTCAAATAAGAACTATAAGACACAAACAATTTATAGACAAGAGGATGAGTTTTACTCTTTTTCTTGTCTTGATGTACAGGAAAAACACAACGATGGTGGATGATGCTAGAGCTATCAAACTCCGACAACCTCCAAGGGGTCCCCGTCGTCGATGTTTTCAGATATTGATTGTGGGCACCACTAGAGCTAACAAGCTCCGGTAACATCCATGAGGGACGGATATTGACATAAAGTATACTTCAAGTGAAGATGGTGGGTGTTCTCGGACATACCAAGCTCCGACAACCCCAGGGGGCCCGCCGTCGACATTCTACATGTTGATAGTGGGTGCCGTTGGACCTATCAAACTCCGACAAACCCAGGGGGCCCGCCGTTGACGTTCTACGCGTTGACAGTGGGTGCCGTCGGACCTATCAAACTCCGACAACCCCAGGGGGTCCGTCGTCGACATTCTACGCGTTGATAGTGGGTGCTGTCGGACCTATCAAGCTCTGACAACCCCTAGGGGGCCCGCTGTCGACGTGGCAAAGGGTATCGGACATAATACTTCGGACCTAAAATCAATAAGTTCTAATCGTTCAAGTCATCAACATACTGTCAAAACCTTTTGGTACATGTTCACAATTGAATTGTGCACATATACCAGGGGGCCAACAAGACAAAGAACAGTATAATGAAGACAAAGATAAATTGAAATTCATTGCAGAAAGAGTGGATTTCATTCATTCAAAGTACTGGATTACAAAATCAGGGTTATAGCAAAAGAAAAAAGGAAAAAGGTCCTAGCTACTGGAGGATCTATGTCCTGTGGAAAAACGAAGCAACCTTCTCAGTGGCCACTTGGACACTAGCTTTGGCGGCATCCTCCTCTTCGGCAATGAGTCCTTCAAAGACTAGATTGAGAGAAAATTGGCAGTCCAGACTTCTGTAACACGCCAAGACATACTCAGCGACATTTTTGGCCAGAGATCTCCCCTCTATTTCCAGCTGATCAGCGATGACATTACCCATTGTATCGAGTTTGCTGCCAGCAGAGTCAAGTGCCACAAGCATCTGGTCCAGCTCGTGCACTGGGTCCTCCGGGCGTACTGGACTAAAGCCAAGAAGCACAAGGGCCTTGTTCGAACGTCACATAAAATCCCATACCATCAGGTATTCGGTTGCCCTCGAGCTCCGCAACTCCTCCAGTGACCTCCGAGCAGCCGTTAGCTCCTAACTCTCCCGAACGAGGAGCTCAACCGCTTTGGAATGTTGCTGCATATTCTCAGCTACTTGCTTTTCACGGTTTGCTAGCTCCATCTCCTGGAGGTGGATGTGGTTCTGCCATTCTGCCAGGTCCTTCTGCCCCTTACCTTCCCTTCTCTAGTGGCAACATCAACTTCTCTTTTTGAGAGCTCCTGCCCAAGTTTCCAGTACTTCTCCTTTTCTTCCGCACTCCACAGATCCAACTTCTTAGTGCGATCTGCAAAATTTTGATCAGCCATAGTCAATTTTTGGGTGAGCTCCTCCTCTCTTTTCAAAACATCCTCCTGTTGTCCCAAGAGCTTCTCTTCTCTTGTATCAAGGTCTGCTCGATGCTTTAGGAGGACCTTGTTTAATTCATTGAGGTTTTCGTGACGCTCATCAACAGCATCACTCCTTTCCTTGGCTTACTCGAGGATCTCCCAAGAATTAGTGTCGAGCGCCATGATGGTGTCTTCCTTCTCTTCCAGCAATTTGCCCCAGTATTCCAACCGGGTTGTTTCCCTCTTGACCCACTCCTTCTGAACAGCTAGCCTCGTCTGAGCAAGCTTGGTCTCAAAATGAAGCTTGTTGCACCAACGCCTCAAGGTATGGTGCTCCTCTTCAATGTCTTTTCTCTCATGATCGAAGGCGAGCTGAACTTGTCGGAGGTTCGAGCAAGCATTGTCTATGGACAATGCCAAGGGGATAGGCTTCGGACATGCTCGGGCCATCTCTGCTGGTTCCAGGGGATTCTCCATAACAAAAATAGGGTCCCACTCTACAAGCGAGGTACGAGCTTCTGCTGCACTAGGGCCACCCACCGGGAGCTCCTCAGTAGCCGTTGAGAAAGAGCCCACTGGGGGAACTTCTACCTCCAGAGCCGACATCGAAGGTCCTGCCGCAGAAACTTCAATTGTTGGCTTTGCAGGTCGAAAGCCTGCCACAGCCTCTTCATGGTGTTTCGGCTTCGGCATGGACACCTCCAGAGTGATTACCTCTGGGGCGGTTATTGGAGATTCAACCGGAGCCCCCACCACCGCCGGCCCAGGCACCAGTACATTAGCCACTTCCGGTTTGGCAGCAGGAGCTTCAACAACTTCTGGCTCTAGGGCTGGAGCAACAACCATCTCCGGCTCAGTGGTCGGAGCTTCGATCATCTCAGTCTCATCCGCTAGGGCTTCAACGTCTTCTGGCTCAAGGGCCAAAGATTCTGGCGCCACCGGCCTTGCAACAACCCCCGGCGTAGGAACCGGAGCCTCGATAACTTCTGGCTTAGACGCTAAAACTTCCGACACCTCCGACTCCCGCACTGGAGCCTCAGGCTCCGACGCTGTTACCGACAATACATCTTCAACTTCTCCCCCTTGGTCTGGCGCTACCACGGGAGCTTGTGTCATTTCTTCTGGATCTAAGTCCACGACATTTAGCGCCAAAGCTGTCGTGTCTTCTGCCACCACTGGTGGAGGCTCAATGGTTGAAGCCAGAGCTTCGGCATGCGCAGCCCCAGTTGCTATGATAGATACTGAAGCTTCAAACTCCTTTCTCGACACCCTGGAAATAAAAGGACCAGAAGATTAAAAACATAATAAAAACAAGATTAGCATTTCAAGGTAAGTCCACGATGCTTACCTGGGGATGCTACCACCCCAGTCACCGCAGAACCTCTTCTTCTGTGGCCCGGAGTCAGAGCCCACCAAGTTTGGTGAGACAGCAACTTTGGACCTTTGCTGGGGACCATTCGCAGCCGCTGGAGTCTTCTCGGCTAGAACTTCCCTTTGCCAGGAAGAACCTCCGGACCTGGAGCCCTTCACTGGCATCAGGACCGGAGTCGACAGTCTGTAGCTAGCGCCTCTTGAAGACGCCTGTACCTGCGGAGGTGTTGCCACTGAAGACCTCCCGTGGCGGGGAGAAGGGGAAATTGTTGCTGGAGCAGACCTGACGGAGCTCCCATCAGCATGTCTCAGCTTTCTCTTTTGACTAGAAGATTTGGCTGGCTCCTTGCCCTTGCCCTTGCCAACGTCTTCAACCCTCTGGGTTGGAGTAGTGGCGTCCACCTCCTCGGAAGCTCCTTGGATTACAACCCTGGAGACCCTACGCTTCTCCACCTCACTAAGGTCATCCACCGGCATCTTCCTCCGGAGCTCCCCGCTGATCTCTGGAGTCATGTTCAGAGGTAGTAAAGCAGCTAGCGGAGTCAATGCATCATCGGTGATCAAGCCATGTTGAAATTTCTTGAGATGGAGCCTCAGGGCTTCGTCATCCAAGTTGGAGTCCAAACCTGTTTCAATTAGGTCGGTATCCATCACACTGTTGATAGCCCAGGCAGGCCTCTCTCTCCTCCTCAGCGGAGCCCACCTGTTCACTAAGAAGTTCCCGAAGACAAACTAGGGGTTCACTCCACCATCCACACATTCTCGGATCCTGCTCAGGATAGGGTTCAATGCATCTCGACAGCTTCGGAACTACATTCCAGGCATCGGTGTCGATGTTGGGGAGTCCTTGGGGCAGCAATGATGACCCAATCCTTCTTCTAGTCATCCCATTTGCCAGATGGGGATGACTTCAAGTACTTGAAGGGGCTGTTCCTGCGCTTCACGAAGTAGTAGATGCCAAGCATCCCAGTCCCCTTGCCGGTGGTGTGGATTGTGAAGAAAGTCCAGAACAACTCGACGCAGGGAGGAACGCCCACCCACATCTCTCAGAAGTGGATGAAAGTTGCCATGAGCAGGACGGAGTGTGGGCTGAGGTGATGCAGTTGGAGACAGTAGAAGTCCAGCAGCATCAAGATGAAGCTCGAAAAAGGTGGGCTCAGTGCCACTATGGCGTACGCCGAGATGTACACCATGTCGCCACGACGCTCTTTCTTGAATGGGAGCTTGCCGATGCGAATCATATGGTTGAAGGAGTCGTTGGACCACCCCATGTAGGTCGGAACCTTCATCAGATCGTCCTTTCTCTTGATGCGGCTTTTGGGAAGACCTAACTCCATTGCGGCAAAGTGGAGCAATGGAAAGGAAAGCTAGGCGAAGTTTGGGAGGCTCTGAGTGCGAGTTTGATCGAAAGCGTAAAGAGTCCTCAAACCTTGCATACTTTTCTTCTTAAGTAAGCCTCCGCGATGCTTGGATGGAAACCGCAACGAGAGCAAAGCCACATTTCAAAAGTCTACCCCGTCAATGACGAATGGGCCTGGGGCCACCCAGACGAAGAGGTCGAGGTTATTACCCCAGGAGAACCGTTGTCATGATGGGTGGCGGGAAACTCAAAGGCGGCCGCCTGACAAGGCGCTCAAAACCGATACAATTTTTGTATTTGGAACCGGCGACAATCAATTGTGTGAGATCCGCACTCAAAGATCACATCTGCTGCATTCAAAACTAGCCACGCGGCGATGGTTTAACCCCGAACCATCGCCCCGATGGCACATTAGAAGACCTTTGAAGTTGCTGCACGGGAATTGAGGATGGCCCCACCTCTGGTAGAATAATTTAACCCAAAGGGTTTCTCCCAGAGGTGGGCCCAGGGGCCACTGTCGGTATCCTGTGTATCGGGTACCCCATGATACCGCAAGAAGTACAAGAGAGTTCCACCTGTCATTGTCGAAGGCTTCCTCAGGCCCCACATGTCACACGGCACTGGACCCGTCTCCCTCATATGGGCAGCTCTGGGACTGCCACGTGTAATGTAAGGCTGGAGCTAAACTCCCAACATAGGGAAGCTCCGGGGTTGACACGTGGATAATGACCCCGTACCTAACCCCCCGTTGAGGAAAGCTCCGGTGCCACCACATGTATAACTGCTCTGGACCTATCTCCCCATGAAGGAAAGCTCTGGAGCTGCCATGTGTGGATCCTCCAGACCTTACACTAACGAGGATATTGGTGCATCTCCAATATCACAGACATTCAAGGGACAGTTAAATCGACAGTTACAAGATCTGATTACTGTGTCAGTAATGCTACATTAATGACGCATGATCCTTGGGCTGTTAATAGGGGTAACGGTGTCATTAAGGCATGTTATTACACTGTTAATCACTCTTAATACTCATAGACCGTGTATTAGGCTCTTAAATACGCCAGGGCCACATGTCGGGCCAGGCAAGTTATATAACGGCCAGTCGTTAGACTATAAAAGGATTGTGCCACACGGTACATTGCTGGCTCTGAATAACCAGCCCAGCAAGAAGCAAAATTCTTCCATAACATAACGGGGTAGGGTTGCGTGCGACATCTAAGGGGGTACATACACCAGCACTACTGAAATCCAAAATGCAACAACAAACACCACATGGAGTAGGTTATTACGCTCAAGCGGCCCGAACCACATAAATCCTCCGTGTCATCATCTTGTCTAAGATCTCTGAGCGCCCAAACCGATACAAGAACCTCCATGAGCTACATTTTAGTAGTACAGGGGGAAGTGTCGTTCGTACGCATCGACATACTCTGCTTCCTAATCCTTGGAACATTGAGCATCTCTGTAAGTTTTATACTTAGAATCATGGAGGTGAGTCTGTAATTACACACAATGTATGTTATAAAGTCAATATACATAATCGGGTAGGTCCTCTGGAGGGTCCGGGAAGCTCAAGTAACACTTGATACAATCACACAACTAAAAGTGTAACTACCTGCCTGCGCTAGTACAAGATGTATAACACACTTAGCATGGCCCTGTACCCCAAGTGTGTCCTTGTCTCCCCTGTAATCCAGACCTATAATGAAGGACATTGTTGTGTGAAAACAGACTCCACGTGCATTTATTTTTGTGCAAGGCTCAGTATTTCAAAATATTATTTTTATCCTTCTTGTCTATAATGAAGTTGTGCAATTCCTTTTATGTTTTGGTCCAAGTTATTCATATGCGTCATAAGTTATAGTGATGACCTCTTGGATCTTAACATTGCTGCATAGTCTACTTGCCTGAACGTCAAGCCAACATAGGTCTGGAGTGTGCTATCAATTTAGCCTGGTCCTACACCCTAAGTACGCCACTCTATCTACACCTTGGCATGCCTCAATAGGGTGAGTACTAAAAAAGCTTACGGATCTGGAAAGATTACATCAATGTGCTTGTTATTATATAGAATTTCTTCGGATCTAAAACTAAAATAAGAACAATAAGACACAAACAATTTATAGACAAGAGGACAAGTTTTACTCTTTTTCTTGTCTTGATGTACAGGAAAAACACAGCAATGGTGGACGATGCCAGAGCTATCAAACTCCGACAACCTCCAAGGAGCCCACGCCGTCGATGTTTCGGACGTTGAAAGTGGGCACCACAAGAGCTAACAAGCTCCGGTAACTTCCATGAGGACCGGACATTTACATAAAGTATAATTCAAGTGAAGATGGTGGGTGTCGTCAGACATACCAAGCTCAGACAACCCCAGGGGGCCCGCCGTCGATGTTCTAATCGTTGATAGTGGGTGTTGTCGGACCGATCAAACTCCGAAAACCCCAGGGGGCTCGCTGTCGATGTTTTACGCGTTGATAGTGGGTGCCGTCTAACCTATCAAACTCTGACAACCCTAGGGGGCCTGCCGTCGACGTTCTACGCGTTGATAGTGGGTGCCATCAGTCCTATTAAACTCTGACAACCCCAGGGGGCCCACCGTCGACATTATACGCATTGATAGTGGGTGTCGTCAGACCTATGAAGCTCCGACAACCCTAGGGGCCCGCTGCCGATGTGGCAAAGGGTATCGGAGATAAATACTTCAGACCTAAAATCTATAAGTTCAAAGCATTCAAGTCATCAACATACTGTCAAAATCCTTTGGTACATGTTCACAATCAAATTGTGCACATATACCAGGGGGCCAACAAGACAAAGCACAGTATATTGAAGACAAAGATAAATTAAAATTCATGGCAAAAAGAGTGGATTTCATTCATTCAAAGAACTGGATTACAAAATCAGGGTTATAGCAAAAGGAAAAAGGAAAAGGTCCTAGCTACTGGCGGATCTAAGTCTTGTGTAAAAATGAAGCAACCTTCTCAGCAACCTCTTGGACACTAGCTTTGGCGGCATCCTCCTCTTCGGCAATGAGTCCTTCAAAGACTGGATCGAGAGAAAATTGGGGGTCTCCGCTTCTCTACCACGCCAAGAAATACTCGGCGACATTTTTGGCTAGAGATCTCCCCTCTGTCTACAGCTGATCATCGATGACATTACCCATTGCATCGAGTTTGCTGCCATCGTTTGGTCCAACTCCTGCGCTGGGTACTCCGAGTGTACTGGACTGAAGCCAAGAGGCACAAGGGCCCTGTCCGCACGTCCCAGAAAATCTTATACAATCAGGGATTCGGTTGCCCTCGAGCTGCGCAACTCCTCCAGTGACCTCCGAGCGGCCGCTAGCTCTGAACTCTCATGAGCGAGGCGCTCAACCGCTTTAGCATGTTGCTGCATATTCTTAGCTACTTGCTTTTCATGGTCGGTTAGCTCTGTCTCCCAGAGGTAGATGCGGTTCCGCCGTTCCGCCAGGTCCTTCTCGCTGCCCATTACTTTCCCTTCTGTGGTGGCAACATTAGCTTCTCTTTTTGAGAGCTCCTTCCCCAGTTTCCAGTACTTTTCCTCCTCCTCCTAACTCCACAGATCAAACTTCTTAGAGCGATCTGCTAAATTTTTCTCAACCAGAGTCAGCTTCTAACTAAGCTCTTCTTCCCTTTTCAAAACATCCTCCTGCTGTTGTAGGAGCTTCTCTTCTCTGGCATCAAGGTGTGCCCGACGCTTCAGGAGGACCTCATTTAATTCCTTGAGGTTTTCCCGACGCTCGTCAGTAGCATCACTCCTCTCCTTGGCATGTTCGAGGATCTCCCGTGAATTAGCGTCGAGCGCCCTGATGGCGGCTTCCTTCTCTTCCAGCAGTTTGCCCCAGTACTCCATCCGGACCGTTTCCCTCTTCACCCACTCCTTCTGATAAGCAAGCCTCGTCTATGCACGCTTGGTCTCGAAGTGGAGCCTGTTGCCCCAACACCTCAAGGTATGGCGTTCCTCTTCAAGGGCCTTACTTTCGTGATCGAAGGTGAGTTGAACTTGTCGGAGGCTTGAGCAGGCATTGTCTATGGACAATGCCAAGGGAATAGGCTCTGGACCTGTCGAGGTCACCTCCGCTTGCTCCAAGGGGTCTTCAAGAACAAAAATAAGGTCCCACGCCACAAGCGTGGTTTCCTGAGTTTCTGTGGCACTAGGGCCGCCCTCTGGGAGATCTTCGGCAACAGCAGAGGAAGAACCAACTGGGGAAACTTCTACCTCCAGACCCGACACCGAAGGTCCTGACACGGGAACTTCAATTGCTGGCTCTCCAGGTGAAGAGCCTGCCTCCGCCTATTCATGGTGTTCTGCTTCGGGCATGGGCACCTCTGGAGCAGTTACTTCTGAGATGGTCGTTGGAGCTTCACCCGAAGCCATTTCCATCACCGGCTCAGGTGCTGGTACATCAGCTACCTCCGACTCAACTTCCGGAGCTTCAACAACTTCCGGATCAAGGGTCGGAACTTCAAGTACCACCGACTCGGTTGTCGGGGCATCTACAACTTCCAGCACAAGGGCCGGAGCTTCTGGCACCACCGGTTCATCTACCGGCTTAGCAGCAACTTCTAGCACAGTGACCGGAGCCTCAATTACCTTCGGCCCCATTGCTGGAGCTTCCACCATCTTCGCGTCCTGTGCCGGAGTTACAGTCGCTCGTGACGCCAATACGGGAGCGCCTTCATGCACGTCTCTTCTATGGTCCGATGCTACCACAGGAGTCTCTGGCGATGACTCTGAATCTAAATCCGCGATTGCTGGCGCCAGAGATGCCGTGACCTCTGCCACCACTTGATGAGGCACGGGGGTTGATGCTAGAGTTTCCGTCTGCACCGTTTTGGCCTTTTCGACAGAGGTCGGAGCTTTAGACCCCGAATTTGATGCCCTGCAGTCAAAAAATTGGAAGATTCAAAACATGAAAAAAATAAGAGTGACAAATCAAGGAGGAAAATCAAAGTTTACCTTTGGAAGATACCGCTCCAATCGGCGTGAAACCTCTTCGCCAGAGGCTTAGAACCAGACTTGTCATGGTTGGCACAGAGGGGGATCCAGAATGTCGCCCGGAGCCTTCCATCGTTTTTGATATTGCCCCTGCCGAGGTCTTCCCTGGCTGGGAGGGACTATTGGAGCTGAAGCCCATAGCTGGAGCTGGAACTGAAGTCGATTGTAAAGAACTAGCGCCTCTCGAGGATGCTTGAACCGGAGGAGGTGTAGCCGCAGAAGATCTCCCTCGCTGGGGCTAAGGTGTAGTTGTCGCCAGAGCAGACCTGACGAAGCTCCCATCATCATGCCTCAGCTTTCTCTTCCGACTAGAAGATTTGGCAGGCTCTTTGTCCTTGCCCTTGCCAACGTCTTCAACCCTCTGGCTTGGAGTAGGGGCGGCCACCTCCTTAGAAGCTCCAGGGATTACAACCCTAGAGAGCCCACGCTTCTCCACCTCACTGAGGTCATCTAGCGCCGACATCTTCCTCCGAAGCTCCCTGCTGATCTTTGGAGTCATGTTCAGGGGTAGTAAAGCAGTCAGTAGAGTCAATGCGTCATCGCTGATCAACCCGTGCTAACATTTCTTGAGATGGAGCCTTAGGGATTCATCATCCATGTTGGAGTCCAGACCAGTTTCAATTCAGCCGATATCCATCACACTGTTGAAAGCCAAGGTGGGCCTCTCCCTCCTCCTCAGTGGAGCCTACCTGTTCACCAAGAAGTTCTCGAAGACCATCTCGGGGGTCACTCCACTCTCCACACGTTCTCGGTTCCTATCAGGACAGGGTTAAATGCATCCGACAGCTTCAGAACTACAATCCAGGCATCGGTGTCGACGTTGGGGTGTCCTTGGGGCAGCTCCAACCTGTCATGCTCGTCAACTGCAATGATGACCCAATCCTTCTTCCAGTCATCCCATTTGCCGGAGAGGGACGACCTCAAGTACTGGAAGGGGTAGTTCATGCACTTCACGAAGTAGTAGAAGCCAAGCAGCTCAGTCCCCTTGCCAGTGGTGTGGACTGTGAAGAAAGTCCAGAAAACCTCGACGCAGGAAGGCACGCCCACCCACATCTCGCAGAAGTGGACAAATGTTGCCAAGAGCAGGAGGGAGTGCGGGCCGAGGTGATGCAGTTGGAGACCGTATAAGTCCAGCAGCATCAAGATGAAGCTCGAGAAAGGTGGGATCAGTCCCACCATGGCGTACGCTGAGAAGTACACCATGTTGCCACGGCGCTCGTTCTTGAAAGGGCACTTGCCGACGCGAATCAGATGGTTGAAAGAGTCGCTGGACCACCCCATGTAGGTCCGAACCTTCATCAGATCGTCCTTGCTCTTGATGTGGCTTTTGGGAAGACCTAACTCCATCACGGCAAAGTGGAGCAATGGAAAGGAAAGCTAGTCAAAGTTTGGGAGGCTCTGAGCGCGAATTTGATCGAAAGCGTAAAGAGTCCTCAAACCGTGCATACTTTCCTTCTTAAGTAAGCCTCCACGACGCTTGGATGGAAACCGCAATGAGAGCAAAGCCACATTTCAAAAGTCTACCCCATCAATGACGAACGGGCCCGGGGCCACCCCAATGAAGAGGTCGAGGTTATTACCCCTGGTGAACCATTGTCATGATGGGTGGCGGGAAACCCAAAGGCGGCCGCCTGACAAGGCACTTAGAACCAATATGATTTTCATATTGCGAACCGGCGACCTTCAATTGTGTGAGATCCGCACTCAAAGATCTCATCCGCCGCATTCAAAACAAGCCACACGGCGATGGTTTAACCCTGGACCATCGCCCCAACGGCACATCAGAAGCCATTTGAAGTTGTTGCGCAAGAATTGAGGATGGCCCCACCTCCGGTAGAATAATTTAACCCAATGGGTTTCTCCTAGAGGTGGGCTCGGGGGCCACTGTCGGTACCCTGTGTACCGAGTACCCCATGATACCGCAAGAAGTACAAGAGAGTTCCACCTGTCAGTGTCGAAGGCTTCCACAAGCCCCACATGTCACACGGCACTGGACCTGCCTCCCTCATATGGGTAGGTCCGGGATTGCAACGTGTAATGTAAGGTCGGAGCTGAACTTCCCACATAGGTAAGCACTGGGGTTGACACGTGGATAATGACCCCGGACCTAACCCCCCGTAGAGGGAAGCTCCAGTGCCGCCAAGTGTATAACAGCTCCGGACCTATCTCCCAATGGGGGAAAGCTCCAGAGCTGCCATGTGTGGATCCTCCGGACCTTACACTAACGAGGATATTTGTGATGCCCGGTTCCAAAAAATGAACCAAGCTAACGCATATGTGTGCCCAAGATGTTCAACACACATACATGAGTGCATTCACAAAAGAGTATACAGAAAATTACCACAAGACAAGATTAATTAACCAAGTTTTATTACACAAACCATATTATCCTCGAATACAAGCTCTAATGAATATTTATGACAAGTTCAACTAATGCAGCGGAAATAAACTAATTAAGCGACTAAGCAAACTAAGCAAAAGAGATAGCGAAGCTCCAAAACACCGCAGGCAAAGCTGACGGTAGACACGGTCTAGAACTCCGCATTCTCAACATTAAACTCCCAATTCAGTCCTGCAACTGTTGGGGAGGGGGGATTGCAAGAGTGAGTACATGTCGTACTCAGCAAGTGTGGAAAGTATGACATGTGGCTGGTTCAAATGATGACAATAATAATGGCAAAGTGCTGAAAAGTACATTAAAACATTTGAAAAGCAATATATTATATTTATATGAAGCAACCCCATTATAATCATAAGTAATATCATAATACCAGTCCACAATTCACCATCCTCATCAATAATTCCAGATTTCACCATTTGCCAATAACCATATTCAATACCAGAAATTAATCCATAACCATAATGCCAACCATAACCATCCCAAATCCCAATTTCCCTCTAATCATGGAAGTTGTCCAGGTGCTCATAACTGGGATCACGGCTATCATGATAGTTTTAGACACACTTTGCAGAGTTTGTACTGCTTTACCCATGTGTTCGTGATTTCATCACCTTTCGATGACTAGAACCTCTATTATGCCGTCTCACACTTCCGTCGGTGTGTGGCCAAGAGATCACAAAATAGCCTTTACAAAGGGATTACTAACCTATTTAGACCCTACTGAGGTTTCACCGTTGGCAATGTCTCCTACAGAGCACATCTTCAATCAAGGGGCCCCTCTTGGGCCATTCGGATCCTAGGGTAGTCCCGCCAATCATCAACAAACCCAATCCGACTACCCCTTCCCCAAGCATCCTTAATGGTCCAAATAGCACTGGCAAAGCCCTAATTATTCAGCTACGCCGCACCCATACTTGGCCTCGTGGTGGCACTGTAGTCCTGGCTTATTCTCGCATGAACCGGTCCTTAGATCTAAAGCAATCAAACCACCATACGTCCAACCCATCCACATACCAGTCTTGCTTAGATCACCCATTACCATATCATATTTAACCAGTTCATGTTAACCATAATCTAATCCATGCATAATTAAATTGAGTGGTATAGTTGTTTCCCATCCCAGTTGATTAAACGAAGCAAAAGGTAAAAAGCCCTTCCCGACTCTCTACCATATATTCCCGGTGACAAGGGTGGTTAAACAATTCTAGTAAACTTCCTATCATAGGATTTCCCATCAAATTGACACAAGCATGCAGTTTACAAACAAAACATTTACTTTAAAAATAGGATCAATATGCTTCAATGACACTTGCCTTGCTCTTGTTGTAGATTAGGATCAAAGCCTTCAACCTCTTGGTGCTGTAGATCCTCCGTGGCACTCTCTATTGCAAATCCGTCTAATCCACACAATAAACATACAAGACAATAAACACAATCAAAGAGTGCACAAATTCTACTCAATATGACATGACATGCATGATTGATGCAAATGCAAGGTAGAACTCGTCAATAGATTGCTTTTAATGATCAATAACTAGTTCTAATAGCTTTTAACAAGTTTATACAGGTTTGGAGTTGATTAGGTCCAACTTTAGAATCAATTCAACACAATTTAGCCAGGAAGATCGGACTAGTCCACTAGGGACCGGACAAGTCCGCACTTTGCGAGATCACCAGATTAGGGTTTTCTAGATGGACGTGAATTTGGATATTAGGGGTTGAATTCACGTAAGGAAAAGATAATAGAAGGTATACCAGGTGTTTAGGACTCCAATGAATCAAGAAACTTGGAGGTAGCACTTGGATCTTGGTGATCTAGGGCTGATGATGAACTTGGAGATGAATTGGTGATGAAGAGCGAAAACTTGGCGGAGATCTTGATCCTCTTTCGTTTCCTCCTCTTCTTCTTCTTGCTTGAGATCTTCTCCTCCCTCCTTGATGGTGGCTCTCCACGAACTAGGGTTTGGGTGGGGTGGAAAAGTGGCAAATAGATGTCAAGCCAAGGGGTGGTGGCTGTTTATATAGAGGTGGAGGCTAGGCTTAGATGGATTTCGATTTTGAGAGGAGTAGAGGCCGGTTTAGAGTCCCTCATGGGCTCTAAAAGAGTTAGGCACGACGTCCCTAGGCCCACTTAACGTGAAACCCAAGAAACAAGTTGTAAAACAAAAGATCAACTCGGAGTCGCGAAATATCGGACAAGTCCGGAAAGGACTGGACTAGTCCGAAGTCGTCCAGAGAGAAAATCGGACAAGTCTAGCCAAAAATCCGACAAGTCTGACTTTAGACAGAGAGGAAATCGGACAAGTCCGCTTGAACACCGGACTAGTCTGGAAAAGTCTAGGGACTTAGCAAATTTTCTAGGATTCTTGGAATATCGGACTAGTCCGCACAAAATTGGACAAGTCTGAAGGTTTCCAGAGGCAAAATCGGACTAGTCCGAAGCAAAAATGGACAAGTCCGTTTTTAGTCAGAGAGAAATCGGACTAGTCCTCAGTAAAATCGGACTAGTCCGAACTTTCCTGCATTTTAAGTGCGGTTTTGTTCCAAATCAATTTCAAATGCTCCAAATCATTTTTAAACTCGTTCCTCTTTATGTGGGTTAATGTTAAACATGTATATGAGTGCATGCAAGGCATGATGCATGAAAATGAGGGTGTTACAAACCTACCCCCCTTAAAATGAATCTCACCCTCGAGATTCGACGCGGAAGAGAAGAGATGGGGAAATTCCTTCTTGAGATCATCCTCCAATTACCACGTTGCTTCTTTTTCTGTGTGGTGCTTCCATTGAACTTTAGACCATCGAATCACCTTGTTCCTTGTGACCCTCTCCTTGGTTTCCAAGATTTTGATTGGTTGCTCAGCATAAGTCAAATCTTCCTCTAGTTCCAATTCTTCCATTGGCACTTGTTCTTCCGGTACTCTCAAACACTTCTTGAGCTGGGAAACATGAAAGACATCATGGACGTCCGAAATATGAGCTGGCATCTCCAACTTATACGCTACTTCTCCTCTTTTGTGCAAAATCTTGAATGGCCCAATATAACGAGGTGCTAGCTTGCCTCTTATGTTAAACCTCTTATGACCTCTCATTGGTGACACCTTGAGGTAAACAAAATCTCCTATTTCAAAGGCTAATTTCCTTCTCCTATTGTCCGCATAGCCTTTTTGTCTTGATTGGGCAGCCCTCAAGTTTTCACGAATTATTTGGACTTGCTTTTCAGCTTCTTGCAACACATCCGGACCAAATACTTGAGTTTCTCCTACCTCATTCCAGAATAAAGGTGTCCTACACTTCCTCCCATAAAGCGCTTCATACGGTGACATTTTGAAGCTTGCTTGGTAACTATTGTGGTATGAAAATTCTGCGTATGGCAAGCTTTTGTCCCAACTTTTCCCATGCTTTAAAGCACAAGCTCTTAACATGTCCTCCAAAATCTGATTGGTCCCCTCGGTTTGTCCATCCGTTTGAGGATGATATGCTGAACTAAAATTCAACCTCGTTCAAAAAGCTTCATGCAACTTTTGCCAAAATCTGGAAGTGAATTGAGAACCTCTATCCGAGACTATCTTCTTCGGTACTTCGTGTCAACACACAATATGCTCCATGTATATTTTGGCCAATTGTGCAGCTGTATATTTGGTCTTCACAGGGACAAAATGAGCTGACTTGGTTAAGCGATCCACAGTTACCCAAATTGAGTCATACCCGGACTGAGTACGTGGTAACCCAACTATGAAGTCCATACCGATTTCTTCCCACTTCCATTCCGAGATCTTCAATGGTTGCAACAATCCAGCTGGCCTTTGATGTTCCGCCTTGACTCGTTGACACACATCGCACAATGCCACATATTCAGCTATGTCCTTCTTCACGCTATCCCACCAATAGCTAGTCTTCACGTCTTTGTACATCTTTGTACAACCAAAGTGAATTGAGTAAGGTGAGTCATGTGCTTCTTTTAATATCGTCTCCTGAATATGCTTCACATTAGGCACAACGATTCTCTTTCCAAGCCATAGGGTACCATGTTCATCCTCATCAAATCTGAATTATCTCCCTTCTTCGGTTCTTTCCTTGATTTCCTTGATCTCCTCATCCTTGGACTGTGCTTCTCGAATTTCTTGCTCCAAGGTCGGATTTAACTCCATCATTTCCATCTCATTAACAAACCCGAGGTTCAACCGTTCAAACTCTTTACATAACTCGGATGGTAACTCTCGAACTGTGAGTTGATGACTTACTCCCTTCCTACTCAATGCATCGGCCACTACGTTGGCTTTTCCCAGGTGATAGTTGATTCCCAAATCATAATCTTTGATGAGCTCCAACCATCTTCGCTGCCTCATGTTCAGATCCGTTTGTGTGAAAATATACTTCAAACTATTATGATCCGTATAAATTTCACACCTATGTCCAAGGATGTAGTGTCTCCAAATTTTCAATGCATGTACCACGGCTGCAAGTTCTAAATCATGTGTGGGGTAATTCTGCTCATGTTTCTTCAATTGTCTTGATGCATATGCAACCACTTGGCCTTCTTGCATGAGCACACATCCAAGTCCTTGTCTTGAGGCATCGCAATAAATATCAAAACTCTTGCTTACATCCGGCAATACCAAAACTAGGGCTGTTGTCAACCTCTTCTTTAACTACTCAGAACTATTTTGACAAGCTTCAGTCCATTGGAACGCCTTTCCCTTCATTAGCAACTCCATCATAGGCTTGGCTATCTTGGAAAAGTCCTTGATGAATCGACGGTAATATCCAGCCATTCCAAGAAAACTCCTTATTTCCTTTACGTTTTGCGGCGGTTCCCACTTCAACACGTCTCTCACTTTTCTGGGGTCAATCGATACTCCTCCTCCTGAGATGATATGACCCAAAAACAACACCTCTCTCAACCAAAACTGACACTTGTTGAACATGGCATACAATTGCTGCTACCTCAATTTCTGCAATGTAAGCCTCAAGTGTTCCTCATGTTCCTTCTCATCCTTCGAGTAGATCATAATGTCATCAATGAACACCACGATGAACTTATCCAAGTAGTCCATGAAGACCTTATTCATGAGGTACATAAAGTACGCAGGTGCATTTGTCAATCCAAAAGACATCACGGTGTACTCATAAGATCCATACCGTCTTCTAAAAGCTGTCTTGGGTATGTCCGATGGTCTAATCTTCATTTGAAAATATCCCGACCTAAAATCAATCTTAGAGAAGACACAAGCACCTTTCATCTGATCAGACAAGTCTTCTATGCCTGGCATGGTGTACTTGTTCTTGATAGTTACCTTGTTTAGAGCTCGGTAATCTACACACATCCTTTGGGTCCCATCCTTCTTGTCCACAAATAGAACGGGCGCTCCCCAAGGTAAAGAACTAGGGCGAATAAGACCTTTCTCTAGTTGCTCTTGAATTTGTTTCTTGAGCTCTGCTAATTCCATAGGAGGCATCCTATACGGCCTCTTAGCTATAGTTGCAGTTCTAGGTATTAAATCAATGACAAACTCAATGTCTCAATCAGGTGGCATACCTGACAACTTGTCCAGAAAAACATCCAAAAATTCACACACCACCGGAATCTCCTCAATTTCGGCACCGTCCATATGATTCAACTCCAATTGCTTTGGTGCGGTTTGAGATGCTTCAAATTCTATGGGTGATCCCTTCTTCATTGGTCAACTTCACCGTCTTCGTGGCACACTCAATAACTCCATTGTGCTACCTCAACCAGTCCATACCAAGCATAATGTCCAATCCTTGAGAATCCAAAACAATGAGGTTGGCGGAGAAGTCTACCCCCCTTATTCTAAGGCTTACCTTTGGACATACTATATTTGTCCTCATCTCTACTCCAAGAGACTTAACCAATAGAGTAAACTTCATATGAGAGATAGGCAAACTATACTCAGCAACATACTTCGATGCAATGAATGAATGCGATGCTCCAGAATCAAATAACATAGTTGCGGGGTTGGAGTTGGCAAGAAACATACCAATGACCACGTCATCCGCTTGTTGAGCATCCTCCATAGAGACATGGTTCACGTTGCCACGAGCAAAATTCTGCTGTCCATGGTTCCCTTGTGGTTGTCCTCCATTGGGTCTTGGGTTTTGCCTCGGCACATTGCTTCCTTGACCAAGGCCTGACTTAGGACATTGATGCGCAAAGTGTCCAGCTTCTCCGCGAGTATAGCACTTCTTAACTCCACCAGAATTATTGGGACGAGCTTGGTTTTGAACATTGGCACCAGGAAAATTAGCACAAGGGGCATAAGGCATTGGAGGCCTAGGTTCTTGTATGACAGGGCGCTGTTGCACAAACTGAGTTGGGCGTGGTGCATAACCAGGGTGTTGAGCAGGCGCAGAAGAGCTGTAATATGGCGCATTAGGTGGGGCAAGGCGAGGGCGCACATTACTTCTTTGTTGCTGTACTTGATATGGTGCCTTCCTCTTGTTGTCTTTTTCCATCTCACGAATCTTGTTTTCAACCACAATTGCTTTGTCCACAAGCTTCTGAAAGTTGGCATAATCATAGTTGAGTAGTTGCACTTGGATCTCATTGTTCAAGCCCCTCATGAACAAGTATTGCTTCTGGCTGTCCCAACTCACATCCTTAGGTGCATACCTTGAGAGTTGAGTGAACTTGTTGAGATATTCACTCACGCTCGATCTTCCTTGCCTTAAATTCTCAAATTCTTGCCTCTTCAAGATCATAACACCCTCGGGCACATAATGAGAACAGAAATTCTCCTTGAATTCCGCCCAAGTAATTCTCTCTTGGTTCTCATGAGCATTGCAATAAGCATCCCAGCAATCAGCAGCTGCTCCAACTAGTTGATGAGAAGCAAACAAGACCTTCTCCCGGTCACTGCATTGGACAATAGCTAGCTTCTTCTCCACGGACTTGAGCCAATCATCCGCATCCATAGGGTTAGCGGCTTGAGCAAAGGTCAGTGGTCTAGTCCTCATAAACTCTCCCAATCGGTTATGAGGAGGCGGGGGTGGCGGTGGAGGCATGTGGGGCTGATTGTTGATATTGCCAGCCTGCAGCTGTCCCATGGTTTGTATCATGGTCGGCATGAGCTGGTTTTGCATAGTCAATAGCTGCTCAATGTTGATAGCTCCCTGAGTAGATCCTTGTCCAATGTTGTTCTGAGGCACTCCATTGTTCTCCTCCTCATCATTGCCATCCCTCTGGTTGCGAGTCCTCACCATCTGAAGAAAAGCAATAGGTAAGAATTAGAGAAAGTCCCCAACTATATGCATCAAGGGATATGAAACTAGACAACTAGCTACACAAGCCTAGGTGGACATGGCAATGCTAAAGCATCCCAAAAGCCTCTATTAAGCACACAAGCAACCAATATATATAGCAAACAGTAAGCCAACAAAATCAAATCGATTCCTGAGTGCTCCTATGTGCTCTAAAGTGTCCATTCTATCTAGGTTGCATCCTACGGTCAACCTGTGGCTATGATACCAATCTGTGACGCCCGGTTCCGAAAAATGAATCAAGCTAACGCATATGTGTGCCCAGGATGTTCGACACACATACACGAGTGCATTCACAAAAGAGTATACAGAAAATTACCACAAGACAAGACTAATTAACCAAGTTTTATTAGACAAACCATATTATCCTCGAGTACAAGCTCTAATGAATATTTATGACAAGTTCAACTAATGCAGCGGAAATAAACTAATTAAGCAACTAAGCAAACTAAGCAAAAGAGATAGTGCATCTCCAAAACACCACAGGCAAAGCTGACGGTAGACATGGCCTAGAACTCCGCATTCTCACCATTAAACTCCCAATCCTGTCCTTCAACTGTTGGGGGGGGGATTGCAAGACTGAGTACATGTCGTACTCAGCAAGTGTGGAAAGTATGACATGTGGCTGATTCAAATGATGACAATAATAATGGCAAAGTGCTGAAAAGTACATTAAAACATTTGAAAAGCAATATATTATATTTATATGAAGCAAACCCATTATAATCATAAGTAATATCATAATACCAGTCCACAATTCACCATCCTCATCAATAATTCCAGATTTCACCATTTGCCAATAACCATATTCAATACCAGAAATTAATCCATAACCATAATACCAACCATAACCATCCCAAATCCCAATTTCCCTCGAATCATGGAAGATGTTCAGGTGCTCATAACCGGGAGCACGGCTATCATGATAGTTTTAGACACACTCTGCAGAGTTTGTACCGCTTTACCCACGTGTTCGTGATTTCATCACCTTTCGATGACTAGAACCTCTATTATGCCGCCTCACACTTCCGTCGGTGTGTGGCTAAGAGATCACAAAATAGCCTTTACAAAGGGAATACTAGCCTCTTTAGACCCCACTGAGGTTTCACCGGTGGCGATGTCTCCTACAGAGCACATCTTCAACCAAGGGCCCCCTCTTGAGCCATTCGGATCCCAGGGTAGACCTGCCAATCATCAACAAACCCAATCCGACTACCCCTTCCCAGAGAATCCTTAATGGTCCAAATAGCACTGGCAAAGCCCTAATTAATCAGCTACGCCGCACCCATACTTGGCCTCGTGGTGGCACTGTAGTCATGGCTTATTCTCGCATGAACTGATCCTTAGATCTAAAGCAAGCAAACCACCATACGTCCAACCCATCCACATACCAGTCTTGCTTAGATCACCCAATACCATATCATATTTAACCATTTCATGTTAACCATAATCTCAACCATGCACAATTAAATTGAGTGGTATAGTTGTTTCCCATCCCAGTTGATTAAGCGAAGCAAAAGGTAAAAAGCCCTTCCCGACTCTCTACCATATATTCCAGGTGACAAGGGTGGTTAAACAATTCTAGTAAACTTCCTATCATAGGATTTCCCATCAAATTGACACAAGCATGCAGTTTACAAACAAAACATTTACTTTAAAAACAGGATCAATATGCTTCAATGACACTTGCCTTGCTCTTGTTGTAGATTAGGATCAAAGCCTTCAACCTATTGGTGTTGTAGATCCTCCACATCACTCTCTAGCGCAAATTCATCTAATCCACACAATAAACATACAAGACAAGAAACACAATCAAAGAGTGCACAAAAATTACTCAATATGACATGACATGCATGATTGATGCAAATGCAAGGTAGAACTTGTCAATAGATTGCTTTTAATGATCAATAACTAGTTCTAATAGCTTTTAACAAGTTTATACAGGTTTGGAGTTGATTAGGTCAAACTTTAGAATCAATTCAACACAATTTAGCCAGGAAGATCGGACTAGTCCGCTAGGGACCGAACAAGTCCGCA
Organism: Tuctoria greenei; assembly: GCA_036927565.1. Lineage (NCBI taxonomy): Eukaryota > Viridiplantae > Streptophyta > Magnoliopsida > Poales > Poaceae > Tuctoria > Tuctoria greenei. The sequence goes on from JAYESD010000002.1 coordinate 253,850,124, forward strand.
CTTTGCAAGATCAGCAGATTAGGGTTTTCTGATCGATGTGAATTTGGAGATTAGGGGTTGAATTCACGTAAAGAAAAGATAATAGAAGGTATACCAAGTGTTTAGGACTCTAATGAATCATGAAACTTGGAGGTAGCACTTGGATCTCGGTGATCTAGGGTTGGTAATGAACTTGGAGATGAATTGGTGATGAAGAGCGAAAACTTGGTGGAGATCTTGATCCTCTTTCGTTTCCTCCTCTTCTTCTTCTTGCTTGAGATCTTCTCCTCCCTCCTTGATGGTGGCTCTCCACGAACTAGGGTTTGGGTGGGGTGGAAAAGTGGCAAATAGATGTCAAGCCAAGGGGTGGGGCTGTTTATATAGAGGTGGAGGCTAGGGTTAGATGGATTTCGAGTTTGAGAGGAGTAGAGGCCAGTTTAGAGTCCCTCATGGGCTCTAAAAGAGATAGGCACGACGTCCCTAGGCCCACTTAATGTGAAACCCAAGAAAAAAGTCATAAAACAAAAGATCAACTTGGAGTCGCGAAATATCGGACAAGTCCGAAAAGGACCGGACTAGTCCGAAGTCGTCCAAAGAGAAAATTGGACAAGTCTGGCCAAAAATCGGACAAGTCCGACTTTAGCCAGAGAGGAAATTGGACAAGTCCGCTGGAACATCGAACTAGTCTGGAAAAGTCCAGGGACTTAGCAAATTTTCAAGGATTCTTAGAATATCGGACTAGTCCGCACAAAATAAGACAAGTCTGAAAGTTTCCAGAGGCAAAATCGGACTAGTCCAAAGCAAAAACGGACAAGTCCGGTTTTAGTCAGAGAGAAATCAGACTAGTCCTCAGTAAAATCGGACTAGTCCGCACTTTCCTGCATTTTAAGTGTGGTTTTGTTCCAAATCAATTTTAAATGCTCCAAATCAATTTTAAGCTCGTTCCTCTTTATGTCGGTTAATGTTAAAAATGTATATGAGTGCATGCAAGGCATGATGCATGAAAATGAGGGTGTTACAATATTGGTGGATCTCCAACAGCAAAGACATTCAAGGGACAGATAAAGCGACAGTTACAAGATCTGATTACGTGTCATTAATACTATATTAATGACACACAATCAATGGGATATTAATAGGGGTAATGCTGTCATTAAGGCACATTATCATAGTGTTAATTTCCCTTATTACTCGTAGACCATGTATTAGTCTCATAAATACACCAGGGCCACATGACGGTCCAGGCAAGTGATGTAACGGCCCGTCCTTAGACTATAAAAGGACTATGCCGCACGGTACATGGACATCTAAGGAGATACGCACACCAGCACTACTGAAATCCACAATACAACAACACACACCTCGTGGAGTAGGGTATTACGCTCAGGCGGCCCGAACCACGTAAATCCTCCGTGTCATTATCTTGTCTAAGATCTCCGCGCGCCCAAACCGATACAAGAACATCCGCGGGCTACATTTTAGTAGTACCGGGGGAAGTGTCGTTCGTACGCTTCGACAGGGCCGATTTTGGAGAGGAGGAGGCGCGGTTGAGTGGAATGAGGGAGTGGAAGGGTTTTGGCCCGACCCCTGGGGGTTAATTACCCAGGGTGTAAAATCCCTAAAAACTCTACATGTTCACATCAGCTAGGAAAATGAAAATGAGCAAGAAACAAATGAGAAAAATGGAGCTCAAGTAACTGAATAATTTCAAACCCTAAAAGGTGAACTCTCAAATTCAAAACCAAAGATTCATATGTGAAATAGTCAAACATAAAATTTCGGTTGACCATTAAATTTTTCATGTTTCAATTAGCCTCCATGCCAAGTTTCATAATTTTTGAACTTAATTTTCTAGTTAATTCAATGTCGTCATTTAAATGCATTTGAACTCAAATTCAAATTTGAATCTACCTCAACATTTGTCAATTCTCAAATTGAAGAAAATAATTGGGTTCTCCATATTTTATTTAGCCTACCTGCCAAGTTTGACTAATTTTGGTGAGAGTTAAAAGGAATTTTATTTTTCCACAGAGATAAGAGGGAGAGCGATCGTGGGCCCCACAGGTCAGCTTCACAAGTGGTGAACCGACTCTGTTTGATGCCTTACAGAGTCCCACCACGATAGCATGCGCCACCTCCCATTTTTTAGAGTACAACACCAAAAATCTCTCCTATTCTCGCCCTTATAACTACACAAAGTGTGATCTACACTCCTTTGTTGATATTTTGCTCTTCTCCATGGTAGAGAGCCAGGCTGCGCTCTGTTTTGCTTTGCCACTGGCAAGATCGAGGAGGAACCACGATGCCCAACGCGTGTGGCCATCTCCTCGCTCCCCCAAGCCTGCAGGAAGTCACGTGAGTTCCTTCTCTCCCTCCCTGAAGTGTTGTTGTGTTTGATTCGGCGCCAACCCGTGGACACAACAGATTTTCTCCCTCGATGTTCAGGCAGTAGGCGTCCTCCCTTGTTCACCGTCGCCCGAGCTTCTCCCACGCTCCCCTCCTCAGCTAACACCGCAACAAGGTTCGCATCGTCCCTCAAAACCTTCCCCTGGAGTTTCCAGCTTGTTCTTAGCTTATGCACGTCGGATTTTGAAATTTACTCCCTGGCGTTCATATTGAGCTTCTGTAAGACCTATGTGTGCTGAATACATTGGCATTTATGATACAAGTGAGAGTTTACATGTAGAGTTTTGAGTATATCCAAGAAGACCACTTTGGATGGTCCGAACTTGTGGGAACTTGTTTCACACTGTCCGAACTTTGTCACGCACGTGAGCTGCATGTGTTTTCAATTTGGAGTGTCCGAACTTTTTCTTTTATAATGCATAGTGGCTGCTTTGGACTGTCTGATCTTTCTCATGCTCAAAAATTCGTGCAGCTGTTATGTTTTTCACTTGCAAGGTTTTAAACTTGCTATACACTTATGGGAAGATTTTCTTAGTATTCATTTAATAAGTTTTTGATGCGTTTTGGCTTATCGTGGTGGATTTTATCTTGCTATGTTTGCAACATGCTTATGTGAGGTGCTCACATAAGGTTTTGTGGTTTTTGGACTAATGAAAGTCAAAAGTCGAGAACTTGTGCTCGGAAGATTTAGTTGTTTGTTCATGTGCAGGTGTTGCTTGAGGTCAAGACATGGCTGGTGACGGGATCCATTGAACTAGTCTTAGGGAGGAGATGAGGTTCAACAACTAAGTTCGGGAGGAATTGTGGTTGAGTTGATCGGGAGATCACAAAACATGTTTGGGTCAAGAATAATGCATATGAAGGTATCGTGGATGTTCCGGAAAGTGTTTGCGTATGTTCAAGGGGTGCATGGACGTGGCATCATTGTTCCAAGGCGTGATGAAGAGATATGAACGTGAAGATATGCCGGAGAGGTCCAACCGGTTGGATTATGCCTTAGGCTGTGGCTGAGGTGGTTATGGTTTGTTTATGGAATGTTTAGAGTTTGTTTTGGTTAGATTTTTTGGTGAGCATGAAGTTGAGTTGATTTGGGAATGTTTAAGACATTCCTAAGGTGTTTGGAAGTTTTAAGATTGATTCTATCCGCATATGGAAGAGTCTTGGGCAGTTATGGAAAGTTTCAGTTGAAAGTGAGTAGGAATAGTCCTAGTTGGATTGGAGTTGCCTTAGAGCTGGATATATAAGCAAGGAAGGCCAGGACTCGTGGTGAGACGACTTTAGGACCGTTCCTATTGTTTTTTATCAATAACATTCATATTTTATAGGAGCTTTTGTGCCTTGTTTTTCTGACTTGTTTTCTAAAGTTTTTCTCGTCGAGTTTCTGGACAGTCAGACGTTGCATCAGTGCTTCAATCATAACTCGCGTTTTACTTATCCAATTGACATAATTATTTTTGTTTTGTCTTCACAACTTGATGCCCTATCATCAGTGAAATTTCACGGTCATGTGATTTGTGGTTTTTGAGTTACACGAGTTTCTCTGTTGCGTTGCAGATCTAGTTTTTGTGTGTCAAAAAAAGATTGACATTGGCATAGGGTTTTGGTCATAACATGCTTTTTACTTGATGTTTTCTTGTGATTCTTGTTATCATGTCTTTGTGACTTGATCTCTACAATCTTTACTACTTTTGTCACGATTGAACACATTTAGCTCAGTCACACACACGATTTCTTTATCAGATTAATATCTGCCGAGGGGTTTTTGTAGCTTGTGCTCAATAAATTTTAATATACCATTCACCCCCCTTTGGTAGATTTTCATGTGCTATTTGATCCTACAATTGGTCTCAGAGCCTCGGTGCTCTAATCTTTGTGATTTGCACGTGTTTTTACTAATCAACATGGAGAAATACTCAGCAAAACCTTGTGTGTTCGATAGCGTTTATTTTCAGGTTTGGAAGGCTCACATGGAGGCTTACATATAGGCGCAAGGCTTCGCTATATGGGAAAAGGTTTTCAAGCGCTTTGTCATGCCATCAAATGATGTTGTTACGGCTGAAAACGTGAGAGACGTCGACAAAAACAACAAGGCGCGTAACTAGATTATACAAGGATTGACTCAAAGTGACTTCGATCTTGTTGCACACCTTCGGTCTGCGTATGATGTGTGGAAAGCACTATGCGACTACCATGAAGGATCCAATACGATCAACGAGGTACGTCAAGACATGTTCATGAAAGAGAGATGCATTTTTAGATGCTACCCGGTGAGTCAATCAATGATCTTTTTGCTCGCTTTAAAAAAATTCTCAGCCACTTGCGTAGTTTCAATATTAATTTTTCAAATGCTGAAAATGCTAGACAATTGTTAGGTACATTAGACATGTCAATTTGGAGATGAAAGTTACATCTATTCGTGAATCAACTTTCATGAGTACACTTACATTAGATGTACTATATTCCAAGTTAAAAACTCATGAACTTGACATAATCTCACATAAAAACCCCAACAAGTCTCTTGCATTTGTTTCACAATGTGACATGTCTAGTCCTACCCAATCTTCGTCATGCGGTACACTTTCTTTCCTGTCTTCTCTAACCCTTGAACAGATTGAAGAGTTTCTAGTTGGGGAGCTAGAATTTCTATCTACTCGATTCTCAAAAGCGCTGCAAAATTTGAGAACTTGAAGAAGAGGAAGTAGTGGTTAACAATGATGCTTTGAATGAGGTAAGATAGGACCTTTTTGTACAGATTTCCCTAACCTTTAAGGTCCTACTACCCGTGATCAAAAGAAAAATAAGTTCAAGTCCTCTTCTAACAACAACAACAAGAAATAGAGGCATTTCTAATAGAGACGAAGGTGTCCCGTCTTTCGATGAGATGGTAACTATCATTTTCGGTGGAGTAGACTTTGGCAATCCTACTACATCTGTGTGATGATGTCATGCCTTAGCAATCACTAAACGAACTCCAAGAGGGTATTGACCATGCCGGAGCACAATCAACCTGACAACTAGGGTATATTTCCTACGGGCAAATGAGGAACAACCAAGAAACTGAGATTGCAACCTTGATATTGTGAATTTAAGAAGAAAACTTTATTGAAGAAAGTGAAGTTCCGAAATGTCCTGGCCTTGTCATTGGACACAAACGAGGTACGTGAGTTGCTTCCATGAAAAACTTTAAAATAAACAAAACCCACCCTCTCAAGTAACTATGGGCCTACTTAAATAGGAGAGGGAAGAGGGAAATTCATCAGGCAACAAAGGTAGGACGTGATCTCTCTTATTCCCTTCCTATTTCTGAGATACTACCTTTTAATAGGGAATGAAAGAGGGAAATCCATTTAGCGGCAAGGCAGGGTATGATTTCCTCTATTTCTTTCCTTATTGTAGCACATCTATCTTTAAATGGCAGAAGAAAGAGGGGAATTCATCCAGCAGCGAAGGTTGGATGAGATTTCCCTTATTCCTTTCCTTATTTGCCTAAGTCTCTCTTTATTACATGGCCCCAGCCTCAAGATTTGGTGTACAACACCTTATTCATCCACTTGACTTTATTCTGGTCCGCCATCTTGTATATTTTGTCCATGTCTTTGTATGTCATCATGGTGGCTTCAAAGTGCTAAAAACTCCACCGGAAACTCTGTTCTGTTTCTCTTCGTGCGCGCCTTCATCTCCCTGCTGGATGATGCTCCCATGTTCATTCCTCTTGTCAATGCTAGGCCCTTCATTTGTAAGCAACACAAATGTATCCAATTTAGGCAGCATCATATTCTCATGAACAATAGAAACATTACCAAGAAATGAAAGTACCTGATAATTTATCTAGCGTGCGCGAGCTCTAGTAATTGGTCCCATATGTGTGGTAGTAGGGGCTATGGGAGTAACTGTGGTAGTGATGTCCTCATTATCCTCCCTTCTTAAAATGAAGTCGTCCTCAATGGAAGCTCATCTTCTCACCCAAATAAGGCTTCAAATTTGCAATGTTAAAAGTGGGACTAACCCCAAAATCTGCAGGCAGCTCAAATTTATATGCATTATCATTTATTTTCTCTAACACCTTAAAAGGACCATTAGCACGTGACATTAACTTTGATTGCGCAAATCAGGAAACCTATCTTTAAGTAAATGTAACCAAACAAGATCTCCTGGTACAAACACAATATGTCTACCCTTATCGCCAGCAAGTTTGTATTTAGCTTTCATGTGCTCAATGTTTTTACTTATTTAACTCATGCATTTTAAGATTGGTTCCACACGTTGTTTAGCATCAAAATTAACCTTCTCCGAAGATGGAAGGGGCAACAAATCAATAGGTGCACGAGGCAGAAAACCATACACAATTTCAGAAGGGCACATCTTAGTAGTAGAATGCAACGAATGATTATAAGAAAATTCAATATGAGGCAAGCATTCTTCCCACATTTTAACGTTATTCTTCAAAACAGCCTTAAGCATAGTAGAGAACTTTCTATTGACTACTTCAGTTTGACCATCAGTTTCGGGGTGACATGTAGTACTAAAAGGCAGTTTAGTCCCCAACTTAGCCCATAAACATCTCCAAAAGTAGCTAAGAAATTTAATGTCACGATCTGAAATAATTGTATTTGGCACACCATGGAAATGAATAATTTCACGAAAGAACATATCAGCAACATTAGCACCATCATCGCTTTTATGACATGGTATAAATTGTGCCATTTTCAAAAATATATCCACGAGAACAAATATGCTACCCCCTTCTTTGTTCGAGGTAAACCAAAAACAAAGTCCATGGATATGTCCTCCCATAGAATACCAGATACAGGCAAAGGCATATATAAACCATAAGGATTGAGTTGTGACTTAGCTTTTTGACATATAATACAGCGAGCAACAAAACGCTCAACATCTCGTCTCATCTTTGGCAAAAGGAAATGTGTAGCAAGTACATCGTGTGTTTTCCTCACGACAATGTGTCCCATTAATCCTCCTCCATGTACCTCCTACAACAACAAAAAGACGAACGAAGCTAGCTGGAATGCATAGCTTGTTAGCATGGAACACAAATCCATCATTAATGACAGACTTGTTCCATGTTATTCCTTCTTTACAATTTTGCATTACATCTTTAAATTCATAATCATGCAAATACTGATCTTTGATGGTCTCCAAACCAAAAATTTTGAAGTCAAGTTGTGAAAGCATAGTATAACGACGAGACAAAGAATCAGGAATAACATTTTCTTTACCTTTCTTGTGTTTAATGACATAAGGGAAAATCTAAATGAATTCAACCCATTTAGCATGTCTATGGTTCAGTTTTGCTTGACTTTTAATGTGTTTCAAAGATTCATGATCAGGATGTATAACAAATTCTTTGGGTCATAAATAATTTTGCCATGTTTCCAAAGTCTAAACAAGAGCATATAATTCCTTATCATAAGTAGAATAATTCAGACTAGGCCCGCTCAATTTTTCAGAAAAGTATGCAACATGTTTACCATCCTATAATAACACACCTCCTAATCCAATTCCACTAGCATCACATTCAAGATCAAAAGTCTTATTAAAATCGGGAAGTTGGAGTAAAGGAACATGTGTCAACTTATCTTTCAATACCGTGAAGGCTTCTTCCTGTGTGGTACCCCAAACAAAAGGCTTCTTTGTAAGTTCATTGAGAGGTGCAGCAATGGTGCTGAAATCTCTCACAAAACGCTTGTAGAAACCAGCAAGACCAAGAAAACTCCTTACTTGTGTGACCATTTTGGGCTGCGGCCAACTCTCAATTGCTTCAATCATTGCTTTGTCAACTTCAATTCCCTGTGGAGTAACAACATGGCCAAGAAAAGATACTTGGTTGGTGCAATAGGTCCACTTTCCAAGGTTACCAGACAAATGTGCATCACATAGAGCAATACAAACAACACGTAAATCTTCCAAATGTTCCTTTAAAGTTCTACTATAAATCAATATATCATCAAAAAAGACTACCAAAAATCGTCCAATGAAAGCACGTAAAACTTCGTTCATTAATCTCATTAATATGCTAGGTTCATTAGTTAACCCAAAAGGCATGACTAACCATTCATATAAGGCAAACTCAGTTTTAAATGTTGTTTTCCATTCACCTCCCAATTTCATACGAATTTGATAATATCCACTACGCAGACCAAATTTGGAGAATATGGTAGAGCTACTTAATTCATTAAGCATATCATCGAGCCTAGGAATAGGATGACGATATCAAATAGTAATATTGTTAATGGATCTACAATCAACACACATACGTGATGTAGTATCCCTTTTTGGCAGTAGTATAACAGGAATAGCACAAGGACTAAGGGATTTGTGTATATAACCTTTGTCAAGTAGCTCCTAAACTTGATGCATAATATCCTTCGTCTCCTCAGGATTGGTACGATATTGCACATGATTGGGCAGCGAGGCACCAGGAATTAAGTCAATCTGATGCTCAATCCCTCGAATAGGTGGTAATCCCGGTTGCACGTCTTGTGGAAAGACATCACAGCGAACTCCTGCAAAATGTTAGTGACGGCAGGAGGCAAAGAGGGAGGCACATCCTCGATTGAAAATAATGCCTCTTTGCATACAAAAGCATAGCAAACAGATTTACTAAAATCCAGATCATTAATATCATATTTGGTAGCAGGTAAATATGCACTTTTCAATTTTATTTCAGAGTCAACACTAGATGATGATTTTTTTATTAGTCTTATGTTGTTGCCTACATTCTTTTTCCACAATCTGATTTTCACTCTTGTTTTATTCCTGCCTTGTGTTACTAGCTCTAGTAAGATCATCTTTCAAAATATGTTCAGGAAACATAAGAAGCAAAGTAATATTTATCCTTATGAACAAGAGTGTACTGATTTTTCCTGCCATGGTGTACATAATTTTTATCAAATTGCCATGGTCTACCAAGTAAAAGGGAGCAGGCTTGCATATGGGTACCACATCACAATCAACATAATCCGCATATGTAGCAATACTAAAATGCACACGAAAAGTACGTGTTACCTTAACCTTGCCGCTGTTGTTGAACCATTATATGTACTAAGGATGACGATCACTACAGGAAAAGCGATCATTTGCGACGGCTGGTTTTATTTGCGACGGCCAGCCGTCGCAAATAGCTTAAATTGCGACGGCCCGCCTCTGGCCGTCACAAATAAGACGGCCGTCGCGATTAAGTTGTTATTTGCGACGGCCTTCGGACTGGCCGTCGCAAATAAGAGGTTATTTGCGACGGCCAACCCTAGGACCGTCGCAAATAACGGAGCCGTCGCAATTAACATTTATTTGCGACGGCCGTCGCAAATAACGTGGTCTGGTGGTGAGAGACAACTTTTCCACCATGTCCATGCTAGCTAAGTTGTTGCAACTCCCTCCATCAATTATAATGCGAACACACCGTTCCTTAACAACTCCCTTTATATGGAACAAATTGTGCCTCTGATTTTGCTCAACATGTGTTACCTGCACACTCAAAACACGTTGATCAACTAAACTTTCATACCTCTCGGCGTCTTCAGCGGACATGTATTGTGTCTCTTGTTCAGAATCAACGGCACCATGTTGTTCACTTGCAATAAGAGCCAAAGTCTCCTCATCATAGTCACCAACAGACTCATACCCACCATCATTAGTAACAATCATCACACACTTGGATGGGCATTGGCTCGCATAGTGGCCTCCACCCTTGCAACAATGACATATAATATTATGTGTTTGCCCGGTTGATGCCAGGGATGAAGAAGAGCTCTGTGCGGGACGAGAAGGTGTGCTCTTGGCAGATGGTGGTGGTGGTGCCCGTTTTCTTGTATCGCGGTTGGAGTTTGCGGCTGAAGTAGACGGTGGTGCAGTAGGCATTGTGGAAGTAGAAGACGCACGTGGTGTCCATGATGAAGATCGACCTGCAGAAAAGTTAGCCCACACCATGGCCTGTTGATCTTGCACTTCACGTTCAGCTTTGCAAGCAAGATGGAATAAACGAATGATGTTCTTATACTCTTTATACTCTAAGATAGTTTGAATTTCTCTGTTTAACGAACCCATAAAGCATGCAAACATAGCTTCATTATCCTCTACAATACCACAGCGAATCAGCCCAGTTTGTAAGTCTTGATAATATTCCTCTACAGAATTTTTTCTTGTCTTAAACGCTGTAATTTACGTTGATAATATGGTGGAACCCAACGAGTATGCATAGCAGTTTTCAAAGCAGCCCAAGTAGTTAGGATCTTATTCTGAAATAATCTACAATGTTCAGACCACCAAACAGAAGCAAAACCAGTGAATTCACAAACAGCAGCAGCAACACCATAATCCTCAGGATATTGTAAGCATGTAAAATATTGTTCAGTTTCTAACTCCCAAGTAAGATATACATAAGGAATGTATCTACCTCAAATGGTGGAATATTCAATTTCATCTGAGGGACATGGTCATTGTCTTGTACCTGAGGGGGTGGTGCAGCCCTACGATACTGATTGTAGATGTGTGGACGACCGGGATGTTGAACATAGTTCTGACGTGAAGCAATATCATCCTCGTACTCTCCCTCGTAGTCATCGTATTGATCAACGGTGGTAGCAGGAGCCACAGAAATAGCAGCAGTAGCGGCGGCACCAGAATGTTGGAAGGTACACGTTGTGCGCGTCCCATTTGATTTGGAAGGTGGTATTGTTGTTGTTGCTGCTGCGGAGGTGCGACAGGTGCAGTTGGTGATGGTGGTAGACGCGCGAGCACTTCATTAAACATGTCCTCCAGCTTGGTGTCGAACGTCTTCTCAGAGCCATCTAGTTTCTCCATGGCCTCTCCAAATCTGTTTAGCACATCTTGCACTTAATAACCCATCATTTGTTGAAATTTATCATGTAGCTCCTTTTTCATCATGTTCTCCCAGTCCGGCTCGTCTGCTTGTGATCCTGTCATGGTTAGTTGAAATAGAAACACACAAGAATATGGTCCTACTGATTACTAATAGGATGTGGTATGGTGAAAAGTCACAAATCCATCAAGCGAACCACAAATTCTTACCTGTTCTTACCAAGCAGCAGGTAGTGATCGGCAACCGTTGTAGTCGAACTCTCAAAGACTGAATAAAGCGATTGACAGGTGGTGTCAAATGCATGATGTAGACGTATGTGGAGCAAGGAAGGATTAAAATATGGTAGCAAAAATGTCAGCAATAGTCAATTCAGAGATGCAAAGTTGAATAAACGCTCAACGACGGTACTGTGCTGGCCCAAGACTAGACCGTTCTAGAGACGCGAGCCTGGATACCAATGTAAAAGCCCTAGATTCAAAGTACAAAGTCATATAGGAGAATGTAAAATTTGAATGGGAAAATGAAATCAAATTGGAAACTGGAAAATCAAACCAATTCAAACTTCAATGAAAGGAATTCAAAAATTCAGATTTTGCTCCTCTTCAAACATTGCCAAAATAAAAATCTGAGTTCACCATTAAATTCCAAATATTCCATATAGCCTCTCTACAAAGTTTCAAAATTTTGGAAGCACATTTGCAATTTAATTCAGTGGCTCCATTGAATTCCATTCAAATTCAAAAATTAAATTGGCATTTCAATTGAAACTTGATCAATTCAAGTTTTGATTTCAGAATAAAAACCCAGATATTTAGTAGAGGCTATCCACAAATTTTCATGAAATTTGGACACAATTTGGTGGGATTTTTCCTTGTACAGGGGAGGATTGGGATGAACGGGCAGTGGGGTCCACTGGTCAGTCTCACAGAACAGAGGAACCGCTCTTGCCGTGAGTGTCCTGCGCCCCAACAGATCACCGCCGGTGCCGCTGCTCTCCAGCTCAATAAGCAGCTGTCTGGCGTCTCTGGCGTGTATATCACTCCCTCCCCGTCCCGATCTTCATTTCCTGACCAAAGTGGAAACACACCAGTGCTACATCGCTCTGTTTCTCGCCCGCCGTCGAGCTCAGCACCACCTTGCCATCTCTCAAGCTTGCCGGCCAAAAGAAGAAGTGTTGCACCGTGCTCCAAGAAGATAAAAGTGACCCAGCTCGTTTCTCTATCATCTCCACCATTTGGCTTATCGTTTTGCTCATTGTCTTGCCCATATTTTGAAGTTCCGCGGACGTCGTCGTGCAGCCGCCGTTGGACCTCCTCTGTTCCACTGTGAAGCCGAGGTTCTAGGCTGTTTCACTCTTCCCCGTCAACTACAAACAGGTTTGAAAAGACACATAGATTCTGCTGGTGAAGTTACAGCCCATATCTTGCCTCTTAGCTCCGGTATTTCGAGTTTTACCGAAGCTAATCCCGACCGAGGTCAGTAGGTCATCGATTTAATTCATTTTCTACGTGCAACGGTTCTTCAATCCAATTAAGGAATATACTCTAGACCTCCAGGCGCATCAGCTCACCAAAATCAAAGGAAGTTATCAAGAGGTGCAGTCCGATTTCAAGTTTTCGCAGCCGCCAATAAAAGACCGTCGGTGCGCCGTCGAACTCGTGTTTGTCGGCCGTTCCATGGCGTTTACACCTTCTAATCATCCTCTCCATGATTCCTAGAATCTTTCCAACCATTTTCCGAGGCATTTAAGCTATGGGCCGGCAGTTTCGACATCGGCGGAGCCCTAGCCGCCGCCGCCGTCGTCGCGCCGCCATTTCCGGCCGTCAACACATTGATTCAACCTCACCACCATGTTCCTCGACCCTTAAAATTGTTGGAGGGAGATTTCCAGCAAGGGAGATTGCTGGGAGCACCGAGCCGGCGAGCTCGCCAGCGCAGCACTGCCACGGCTGCGTCGCTTGCCCGAGGAAGAAAATGACCAGCAGGCCCCGCATGTCAGCCTCGGTGGTACTCGCTCGGGATCGGCTGTCGACTTCGGATCCGGTGTGGCTGCGCGGTTAAACCCGTGGGCCTTGATGTGGCCCAGATGCGATTGGTCCATTTAAATGGGTGGGTCCGGGCGGAATTAGTTGCACTTTACCATTGGAAATTAATTCCAAAATTTGAGCCAACTTCTAAATTCAATTTCTCCTAGCATACTTGCTCAAATAATTCCCAATAAATTCTGGTAGAATCATCTTGATCTAAAATTTGCAGTGATGCAATTTGTTGGACATGAAAGTCCCAGAATTTTTAAAATTAAATCCTTTGAGCTAACCGCTTAGGAAATTAATTATCCCTGTTCTGCTAATTGGAAAATTCCCAATTTTGGTCACGACACTCTCCGAAATTCTGTTGATCTCCAGTAAAAATTCAAGTTCATTGGACTTCATTTACTGGGTGGATCAGTGTTTCAAATGTCTATGTAGTTGGAAAATTGTGAAATGTACAGAAACATTTCCAGAATTTTTCCCAAACTTGAAAAATCCATTTCTACCTGTAGGGAGCTTAGAAAATCATGAAACAAATTTTACTAGAACCAGTGAGACCCCCTCTACCTTGATCATCCACTGTTAGCCATGAAAAAGCTCCAGAATTAAAACAAAATTTCAGAGAAGGCTTTTACTTGTTGGAATTTAAGAGACAACAAGCTTCCTTGAACATCTCCAAATTTTTGGCCCAGATCTTCCTCATAGAACCTAGTATCCACGGCGAAAATCCCAAAGCCAATTAAAATCATTTTCTACACTAATCACTATTTATAAGATCTTGTATATAGTTTCAATATGACTCATGTACTTTATATATTGCATATCATATAGTGACGGAGAACGAGAAGGACCCGGAGGCCTTGGACAGCACCCTCTCATAATCTAACTCCCCCTCTGACTCACAACCAGGCAAGCCCCAGTTTGCATTTAAGTGCTATTTCAAATTTTCAATTTTTATCACTTATGTCTAGGATGAGTTTTGTGCATTAGGGCTCAGGTGCTTGTTACTCCACTTGCATGAACCACAAATCTCATGGAGTATTGGGTAGTTCTACAGCCTGATGAGTCGAAAATGCAATGCTTATGTTCATAGAAATTCGGTAGAAGTCGAGTAGTTGGAATCTACTCGCGAGATAGGATTTTATCACACGGGATGAATTGGATCAAGGAATGATTTATGAATATGAAATTGAGACCGAGCAGCGGGTAGAATGCAGCGAGACATGGTCTCATGTGCATAGCCTTGCTTGTGTCGATTGATGACCGATCCTTGTGCGGTCCTGCTGGACAAGTTTGAACTGTACCGGATGCATACAGGCTATATGGAAACTAGGAAACCAATGTAGTTGGTTAACCTGGGTGTCGAGGCTTAGCCTACCGTTTTATAGGAGTGGACTTAGGGTAGCAAGGTGTAAATCAGCCGGCGGGCATAGAGGATGCTCCGCGTGGGGACCTCCTGCCCGTTACAGAAGGACCGGTTCGGCAATTGGGTTTCCTTTGAAAGGTTGTTGCATACAACATAGTATTGGAGTGTGATTCGCTACACTTCCGAAATGGGTGTATGTGACGTATTATCCGGGTGTCTACTTATTGCAATCACCGTCCTTCGTGGTTATTTGAGCACCGCTTGTTCACTGCGATGGTACGTAGTAAATACTGAAGAAGCCAGGAGAATACGATGTATTGAATTATAATTGTTTTGAAACTTTGATTGCTGTCATATAGGATCACTAAAGTTACTTTTATTAAACTTGCAAGCTGCTGTTAATAACTTGAAAATTAAGGATCAACATGTAGGCGAGTCATTTACTGCAATATATATGCCTAAGTTAAGTATCCCCGCATGTAGAGTTCCATGTTTAGGTGAGACAGTTAAGTCTTGCTGAGCCTTCTTGCTCACGATTGCTGTATTAAATTGTTTGCAGGTGAGACGTATTAGGAAGGGTCCAAGGATGAGGCGATGCCCCCATCGGGGTATACCGCTGAGTGGGAGCCATGCACGCCGCCGTAAATTTGTGTGTTGCTAGTGTGCAGTGTCCGTGGGCTGGACAGCTGTACTTTTGCATAGCTAGGCTAAGAGTTTAGCTATGAGCATTATCTTCTGTTGTACATTAAGTATTGTAAAAGACTTCCACTGTTTATATAAATAAAACTTTGTATTTTGTCATATTCTTTTTGTGTGTGCTGTTGGGTGCCGCATCGCACGACACTACCCTATGTGATTCCTGGAATGTGTGGTCCCAGTCCTCACTGCCTGGTATCAGAGCCGCATTGGGAATAGCACGCTCAAAAAGAGCCTGGTTTGAAAACTTAAGAGTTGTCAAGTGAGGATTAGTACTATGCCCACATAAGGTCTAGTATAGTATTAGTTACTTAAGGTGGCAAGCTAACTTATATGTTATTATATTCATTAATGATGCTCCGACGTCAGGTAAGAGGTAAGGAACGCCACCGCACGAGGATCAATTGAGGTAAGATCACCATGCGAGAGGTAGCATGTGATTTTTTCCGTGGCTTGACACGGAAATGTCAATATGAGTCTCTGAAACTTTCAATGTTTATGAGAACATATGACACGCGGTACCCCAGTGTGCTACAAAATTAGTGGGAGCCTCTGTCGGGTGGGACATAACCAGATGCGCCTCCTACTGGTGCAGCACTATGCAAAGACGTGGGACCCCGTCGGGTGGTAGAAAACCCGGTCATGTAACTTGATACGTGGCTTAGCTCGGGGCGGCCCGTATGGAACGATACGTGACGAATGTTTTTACTTTCATATATATTATTGGTATCTGTCCACCCGTGCGGGCTGCGCCATACGGCATCATATGATTGATCTACCATTTGTGTGTTGATGCAGTACATTAACCACTTTTAAGTAGCTCGAGTAAAAAACGTTTGCGAGTGAACGTCATTACTGCCACTTTTGAGACGTATGTCGGAATACTGGCTTAGGATTTTCTTTAGTGAGGGCATAGTACCGGCACTGCATTTGAGTTTCATCAGGCACATTGACGACGCTATCCATGCTTGTGTTGTGACTCGACAACAAGTAAAAATTTCCAACTTAGGACTAAGTTTGAATTAGTAATCTCTGTTTTGGATCGTGCTGGTCAGATTTACAATTGATCGTGTGGTCGCTTGGATAAGCGTACATATGGTTTGGAAACTTGAGGAAGTCATCCACAAGTTTCATTTTCAGCTCCAAGACAGATTTCTAGATTTAAAACTTGAAAACATCACTTGAACTTAAATTGCCCAGTTCCTGGTTCAAACTGTGAACTGGACAGAAAATTGACTAAGTTTGGAATAGCATAGCATTCTGTATAATACACAACTGAAGGTCTACCATATATGGTTGGAAAGTTTAGAGAGTCCTCTAAAACTATTATGTTCAACTCCAGATCAGATTCCCCATGAAAACAAATAAAAAATTAAAATTTCCAAACTCTGTTAAATCTGGACGGAGACTGGACAGTTTCTATACCCTGTCACTGTCTTGGTCATATCTCTTTGTAGAACCAACGAATGAATTCATATAATGCATTTCTACAATCCTGATGATGTATGAAACAATGTTGTAATTTATTATTTTTGCATATGTTGATGTTTTGTATCTGGAAAAATGTGGACAAATCAGCCTTAAACAAAGGAGATGCTGTGAAATTTTTCCAGAAAACTGTCAACTTGCAAAAATCATATCTCCTTATACAGAAATGATCTGGATGCAAATAAATACATTATAGAAATATCTTTGAGTGTAATAAATTTTGTAGTTGAACTAAATTCTGAATGTGCTTCTAACTGGATGAAAATTTCAAGTTTCTCCAGACTGGTCAAAAGGAACAGAAACTGTGACAGAATTCCAGTGTTATGTTTCATTTGACATTTGAATTTGAATTCACTTTCATAATTCAATTTTTACATCCATGATATGTTTATCAACAAAATGTGTTGAATTTGAGTATTTGACTCATTCAATTACTTCTTTTATAGATGACGGATGTGATGCTTTTGCCGGACGGATGGGTATTTTCCACATGCACTTGCCGTCCAGGCTTCCCGATCACGCTGCGGGAGGTGCTCCAACAGTTTGGCTTCATCGAGATACCATGATATTGGGGTAAAGAGGCGGTTGACAGAGGCGTACTGTCATGTACCATCCTGGTCGACATCCCGCCTAGTCCGCGTTTTTATGGATGGGCTCCTTTTTCGGTCACTATCCAGGGAGCTCATTTGGAGGACACGTGGGCCATTGCAGCGGGCGAAGCACTTATGAAGCTTTGTGAGATTCATCAATATTCCATGGCTGGGACACAATTTGCTCTTCTCCCGGTCCATGGTACTGCTGGTCTTGAGTGGCAACATCGTATGGTTGCAGCCTATCTACCATATGGTGACACAACCTCAACAACACTTGGGACATATGACGTTGCATCTAGCATGGTGGTTCTTACACAACGTGAAATCCTTCGGGATCAGTTCGAAGCCTTGAAGCAAGCAATTGAATGGGGTGACACTCTTGTTTATATCAATGAGAACCTACGTTCGTTCCTGGCTCTGACGAATCACCGGCTGAATCAATGCGAGGATCAGCTGCATCACATTCACACTAGACTGCAAAAAGCTCGTGCCGAACTGAGGCAAACTCGCATGGAACTGCAGCAAGCTCGTGATGGACTGCAGGCGAGTCAGTTGGAGGTGCAACAACAGCAAGAGAAGCTGTTGGTAGTCACCGAGGCACGAGACTAAGCCATTGAAGAAGCACTGAATTGGGAGTACAAGGCAGACCAACTTCGGGATGACTTGATTAAGGCCGAAGCACAATTGCAACCAGTTGTGTACCCACCGGCTCATAACATGCTGCTGAATATGGGCGAGCAGGTGCTCTCAGGTTCTGAGGAGTAGAAAGATCCTGAGATACTCGAGTACGCCGATGATGATACATCAGAGTAGGATGGGGCAACACTACTGCCATCGTGGGGCAACATATAGTTAGTGGTTGCTCGTGTTTATTTTGTAGCCATGTTTGTGTCATATTATAAATAGTAGTGGGTGTGTATGAGATGACAAGATGTGTATGACATCTCATGTAGACCAAGTATAGTTGAGATGCACTTCTATAGTGGGAGTCCATCATTTTGGAACTCACTATTGTAAATTTGGTCATAAGAAAATATATCTTGTATAAAGCTTTTACTTTATCAATATATGTGAATATTATGCAATTATCACATTTTCAATAATCGCACTACTATGGTATAAAATGGATGAAGAAAACAAACATGTTGCTGATTTAAATCATGTGAATGCAGAAATGGTGCATACGCGTTCTACGCCCGAGAAGGGAGGCTCGAGCCTGGGTCGTGAGGATGAATCTCCGACCCGAGAGCAGACCGCGACACCACAGCAACAAGTCCCTCCGCCACCACCACCTGAACCTCCGAGGAGGCTCGCGGAGATTCTGGCTGCAGTACATGGCTCGCGTGACGAGCAAACCGAGTTACTGCGTATGTTGGTGCAAAATTCATCCCGTCAAGGGGGGCGACAAGACAATGGGCAACGCCAGCCCCAACAAAGTTCGTACTCGGACTTCTTGGCGACGCATCCACCGATCTTCACGGAGGCCTAGGAGCCTCTGGAGGCAGACAACTTTATCCGCACGCTCGAGGCGAAGTACGGTTTGCTACGATGCACCGAACAGCAGAAGGCGCTATTTGCAGCGCAACGGCTTCAAGGATCCGCCGGTGCTTGGTGGGCGAACTACATCGCCTCACTGTCGGCTGGTCATGCGCTCACCTGGACCAAATTCCGAGAGGCGTTCCACGCCTACCGTATACCTCTCAGAATAATGAAGAGGAAGCTTCAAGAATTTTTGGAGCTAAAGCAAGGCGGGAGGAGTGCACAGTACGCGCCAGTATGTGGGAACGGAAGATAGGAAGCGAGACATATTCTTCTGGGGCCTAAATCCCAAGATGAAGGTCCAACACGCACAATGCAATCGCGGCACCTTAAACGATATTGTCAATGCCGCGATTCTACAACAAGATGCTCAATGCGATCTCGTTTCTGATAAGAGGAAATGGAGCGCAGCAGCAGTGGTGGTCCGTAGAAGTACCGCGTGGTGTATCGCTCACCATCCGATCAGTGAAGGCAGCCACCAGCACAATCGAAGCAATTCCGCGGTCGTTCTTTCAACGCGCCGCATTTCTAACCGCCATTTCCACAGCAGCAGCAGCAAAGGTTGGTCCCACGTGCGTATCCACCTCCACCACATGCACTGGGATTTCGTCCGCAGCTTGGCGGGAACCTGACGCAATACACGTGCTATACGTGTGGCCGTGTCGGGCATTTTTCAAGGGACTGCCCCGAACAGCGACAAGGTGGCACGCAAGCACCATATCAGGGTACAGCTCAACCCTGCAACCAGCCAAGAAACCAGCAGCAAAACCCGGCAACGTCCACCACCTATCTATTGAAGACATGCCGCAAGGCGAACCCGTCTTTGCGGATATGTTTTCTCTACTCCAAAACCCCATAGTCATATTATTTGACTCTGGTGCCACCCATAATTTCATTAGCCAATCATATGTCATCAAATACCAATTACAAATCATTCACACAAAATGTCCATATTTGATTTGCTCTGCGGGTGGGACAGTAGCAACTGATAGAATAGTCTATAGAGCACCAATTTAGTTGGGTGGAAATCTATATCCGTCTTCTCTAATTATATTAGAGAGTCAGAAGATTGATGCCATCTTAGGAATGTCGTGGCTGCACCGTCATGGTGCTGTTCTCGACATCGTTCCACATGTGATCCATTTAAACTCTCCACTACATGAACCACACAATCTCATTTTAGACCGTCTTATCCACGAAATTCCAGACACATACAACACGGAAGCCACAAAGCTTGAGGTTCATGTGGTCCGTGAATATCCGGACGTGTTTCCCGATGACCTTCCGGTTATGCCACCGGATAGGGATATCGTGTTCAAGATTGAACTCATTCCGGGAACCACGCCTATTTCTCAAAGGCTGTACAAGATGGCACCTAATGAGTTGGCTGAATTGAAGGAGCATTTGAAGGACCTGCTGGACAAAGGTCTCATACGCCCAAGTTCATCACCTCGGGGCTGCTCCGCATTATTTGTAAAGAAGTAGAACAAGACGTTACGTCTATGTGTGCCGTCCGCTCAATGCCGTGACGATCAAGAATAAGTATCCACTACCACGCATCGATATTTTATTCAATCAACTAGTGGGTGCTAAAGTATTCTCAAAGATTGATCTTCGGTCTGGATATCATCAAATCAAAATCCGACCGGAGGATATACCGAAGATGGCATTCTCAACGAGATACGGGCTCTATGGAATATCTCGTCCTGTCATTCGGACTTACCAACATGCCAGCTCACTTCATGTATTTGATGAATTCAGTGTTTATACCGAAGTTGGACAAGTTTGTCATGGTCTTCATCGATGATATTCTGGTTTATTCTAAATTAGAGGAAGAACACGCCAAACACTTGCATATCGTACTCCAACGATTGCGAGATCACAAGCTTTATGCAAAATTCAGCAAGTGTGAGTTTTGGATCAGCCAAGTACCATTTCTTGGTCACATTATTTTAGCGGAGGGCATCACTGTTGATCCAAGCAAAATTGTGCAAGTGCTGAAGTCGAAGTCTCCAACGTCGTACACGAAGTTCGCAGTTTCCTCGGGTTAGCGGGATATTATTCGAGGTTCATTCCAAGCTTCTCAAAAATAGCTAAACTAATGACAGAACTGCGGAAAAAGGGACTAAATATATTTGGAGCAAGGCATGTGAGGATGCATTCCAAGCATTGGTGAAACATCTCACAACAGCCCCAGTGTTAGCTCAGGCGGATACGACC
The DNA here is from genome assembly GCA_036927565.1 of Tuctoria greenei. NCBI lineage: Eukaryota > Viridiplantae > Streptophyta > Magnoliopsida > Poales > Poaceae > Tuctoria > Tuctoria greenei. The sequence continues at coordinate 253,871,277 of JAYESD010000002.1, forward strand.
AAATCTTTCGACATTTATTGTGATGTGTCTGGCATTGGTCTCGACTGTGTTTTAATGCAAGAAGGCCGCGTGATCGCGTATGGATCACGGCAGCTCCGAAATCATGAGCAGCATTACCCAACTCATGACTTTGAGCTTGCTGCCGTGGTGCTTGCTTTGAAAATGTGGAGGCATTATTTACTTGGAAATCTAGTGCACCTCTACACCGATCACAAGAGTCTGAAATATATCTTTGCTCAGAAAAAACAGAATATGCGACAACGAATATGGTTATAGCTGATAAAAGATTATGAGATTGAAATTCATTACCATCCCGGCAAGGCGAATATAGTTGCCGATGCACTGAGCCGCAAGTCTCACGTTAATAATCTGTACATTACCCCGATGGAAGAGGACAAGCCGAGTTTATACTTGGTTCAACATGGAGCGTTATATAATCTTGCTCTCATCCTAACCATACGAGAGGAGATTATGGAAGCTCAAAAGAAAGACGAGGGTATGAAGCACATTCAGAGGAGAATGAAGAATGGGGAAATGAAGTGCTTCCGGAGTGATGAATATGGTACCCTGTGGTTCAACGACCGTATCGTGGTACCCCGTGACATGGAACTTTGGAAGAAAATCTTGGACGAAGCTCACTTTCCAAGTACTCTATTCATCCGGGCAGCAACAAGATGTACCAAGATTTGAAAACCAGATTTTGGTGGACACGGATGAAAAGAGAGATTGGAAAGTACGTATCCGAGTGTGATACGTGTCGGCGGGTGAAAGCCGACCACGTGAGGAAAGTCGGACAGCTGCAACCATTGAAAATTCCGGCGTGGAAATGGGAGGATATTAGTATGGATTTTATTGTCAGATTACCTCTCACCTTCCACAAGCATGACTCGATTTGGGTGATAGTTGATCGACTAACCAAATCAGTTCATTTTATTCTGGTACATACAAAGTACATTGCCAAGAAATATGCAGAGTTATATATTGCAAGAATCATGCGTTTGCACGGAGTTCCCCAGACGATTATTTCAGATCGTGGTGCGCTATTCGTTGCTCATTTTTGGGAGCAGCTGCACGTGTCATTGGGGGAGAAACTGATCCGAAGCTCTGCATATCACCCGCAGAGGGATGGCCAAACTGAGCGGGTGAATAAAGTTATCGAAGATATGATACGCGCTTGATCCATCCACCATGGTAAAAATTGGGATGATCATTTACCATTAACGTAGTTCTCATACAACAATGGCTACAAAGCTAGCATCAAGATGGCACCATATGAAGCTCTCCACGGCCGAAATGTCGCACACCACTCAACTGTTGTGAATACGGCGAGTGAGTAATATATGGAATTGATCTTGTAAATGAAGCCGAAGAACGAGTGCGAGTGATCCAAGACAATCTCAAGGCTGCTCAATCAAGTCAGAAAAGCTATGCGGATCAAAGACGTCGACCTATTCACTTTGACATCAGAGACCACATTTATCTCCATGTCTCACCGATGAAAGGGATTCATCGTTTCGGAATGAAGGGAAAACTTGCTCCACGATTCATCGGTCCGTTCGCCGTCATTGAAAAATGCGGACCCGTGGCCTATCGTTTGGAGTTACCGGCATCACTATCTGGAGTTCATAATGTATTCCATATTTCTCAGCGGCGGAAGTGTCTTAAATCTTCAGCTGAAATCCGCACTGAAGACATTAAAGCTCTCCAACCAAATCTCACTTATTCGGAGTATCCGATCCGGATTACCGATGAAAAGACTCACACCACCAGGAACCGGACTTTGCGCTTCTACAAAGTCTTGTGGAGCAACCATACCGCTGAGGAAGCGACATGGAAAAGCAAGGATTATCTCCAATCAATCTAACCGGATTTATTATCATCTTATATCCGGTAATCTTTTTACCTAAGTCTCTTTTATTTGTAATATCGGGACGAGATTCTTTTAATGGGTGAGGAATGTAAAATCCCTAAATTCAAAGTACAAAGTCATATAGGAGAATGTAAAATTTGAACGGGAAAATGAAACCAAATTGGAAACTGAAAAATCAAACCAATTCAAACTTCAATGAAAGGAATTCAAAAATTCGGATTTTTCTCCTGTTCAAACTTCGCCAAAATAAAAATCTGAGTTCACCATTAAATTCCAAATATTCCAAATAGCCTCTCTACAAATTTTCAAAATATTTGAAGCACATTTTCTATTTAATTCAGTGGCTCCATTGAATTCCATTCATATTCAAAATTCAAATTTGCATTTCAATTGAAACTTGATCAATTCAAGTTTTGATTTCAGAATCAAAACCCAGATATTTAGTAGGGCCTGTCTACAAATTTTCATGAAATTTGTACACAAGTAGGTGGAATTTTTCCTTGTACAGGTGAGGATTGGGATGAAAGGGCAGTGGGGTCCACTGGTCAGCCTCACAGAACAGAGGAACCACTCTTGCCGTGAGTGTCCCGCGCCGCAACAGATCACCGTCGGTGCTGCTGCTCTCCAGCTCACGAAGCAGCTGCGTGGCGTCTCTGGCGTGTATATCACTCCCTCCCCAGCCCTATCTTCCTTTCCTGACCAAAGTGGAAACACACCAGTGCTCCATTGCTCTGTTTCTCGCCCGCCGTCGAGCTCAGCACCACCTTGCCGTCGCTCAAACTTGCCGGCCAAAAGAAGCAGTGTTGCGCCGTGCTCCAAGAAGATAAAAGTAAACCCAGCTCATTCCTCTATCATCTCTACCATTTGGCTTATCGTTTTGCTCATTGTCTTGACCGTATTTTGAAGTTCAGCGGACGTCATCGTACAGCCGCCGTTGGACCTCCTCTGTTCCACGGTGAAGCCGAGATTCTAGGCCGTTTCACTCTTCCCAGTCAACTGCAAACAGGTGTGCAAAGACACATAGATTCAGCTGGTAAAGTTTCAGCCTATATCATGCCTCTTAGCTCCTATGTTTCGAGTTTTACCGAAGCCAATCCTGACCGAGGTGACTAGGTCATCGATTGAATTCGGTTTCTACATGCAATGGTTCTTCAATAAAATTTAGGAATATACTCTAGACCTCCAGGCGCATCAGCTCACCAAAAATCAAAGGAAGTTATCGGGGGGAGCTGTTGGATTTCAAGTTTTCGCAGCTGCCAACAAAAGACCATTGGTGTGCCGTCGAACTCGTGTTCGTCGGCCGTTCCATGGCATTTACACCTTCTAATCATCCTCTCCATGATTCCCAAAATCTTTCCAATCATTTTCCGAGGCATTTAAGCTACGGGCCGGCAGTGTCGACATCCCCAGAACCCTAGCCGGTGCCGCCGTCGTCGCGCTGCCCTTTCCGGTCGTCAGGACGTCGATTCGACCTTACCACCGTGTTCCTCGACACTTAAAACGGTTGGAGAGAGATTTCCTGAAAGGGAGACGGCCGGGAGGACCGAGCCGGCGAGCTCGATGGCGCAGCGCCGCCGCGGCCGCGTCGCTCGCCTGAGGAAGAAGATGACCAGCAGGCCCCGCATGTCAGCCTAAGTGGTACTCGCTCGGGATTGGCTGTGGACCGGATCCGGTGCGGCTGCGCGGTTAACCCGTGGGCCTCGGTGTGGTCCGGATGCGATAGGTCCATTTTAAATGAGTGGGTCCGGGCGGAATTAGTTGAACTTTCCCATTGGAAATTAATTCCAGAATTTGAGCCAACTTCTAAATTCTATTTCTCCTAGCATACTTGCTCAAATAATTCCCAATAAATTCTGGTAGACTCATCTTGATCTCAAATTTGCAGTGGTGCAATTTTTTGAGCATGTAAGTCCCATAATTTTCAAAAATAATTCCTTTGAGCTAACTACTCGGGAAATTAATTCCCCCTGTTCTGCTAATTGGAAATTTCCAATTTTGGTCAGGACACTCCCCAAAATTCAGTTGATCTCCAGTAAAAACTCAAGTTCATTTGACTTCATTTACTGGGTGGATCAGTGTTTCAAATGTCTATGTCGTTGGAAAATTGTGAAATGTACAGAAACATTTCCAGAATTTTCCCCAAACTTGAAACATCAATTTCTCCTTGTAGGAAGCTTAGAAAATTGTGAAACAAATTTTCCTAGAACCAGTGAGACCCCCTATACCTTGATCATCAACTGTTAGCCATGACAAAGCTCCAGAATTAAATTTAAATTTCAGAGAAAGCATTTAATTTCTGGAATTTTAGAGACAACAAGCTTCCTTGAACATATCCAAATTTTTGGTCCAGATCTTCCTCATAGAACCTAGTATCCGCGGTAAAAATCCCAAGGCCAATTAAAATCATTTTCTATACTGATCACTATTTTTAAGATCTTGTATATAGTTTCAATATCACTCATGTACTTTACATATTGCATATCATATAGTGACCGAGATCGAGGAGGACCGGAGGCCTTGGACAGCATCCTCCCAGAATCTAACTTCCCCTCTAACTCACAACCAGGCAAGCCCCGGTTTGCATTTAAGTGCTATTTCAAATTTTCGATTTGTATCACTTATGTCTAGGATGAGTTTTGTGCATTAGGGCTAAGGTGCTTGTTACTCTACTTGCATGAACCACAAATCACATGGAGTATTGGGTAGTTCTACAGCCCAACGGGTAGAAAATGTGATGCTTATGTTCATAGAAATTTGGTAGAAGTCGAGTAGTTGGAATCTACTCGCGAGGTGGGATTTTATCACAAGGGAGGAATTGGAACAAGGAATGATTTATGAATATGAAATTGAGACTGAGCAGCGGGTAAGATGGAGCAAGATGTGGTCTCATATGCGTAGCCCTGCTTCTGTCTATTGACGACCGATCCGTGTGCGGCCCTGCTGGACAAGTTTGAACTTTACCGGATGCATACTGGCTATATGGAAACCAGGAAACCGATGTAATTGGTTAACCTGGGTGTCGAGGCTTACCCTACCGTTTTATTGGAGTGGGTTGAGGGTAGCAAAGTGTAAATCTGCCAGCGGGCATAGAAGATGCTCCGCGCGCGGACATTTGGGTTTCCTTTGAAAGGTTGTTGCATACAACATAGTATTGAAGTGTGATTCACTACACTTCCGAAATGGGTGTATGTGAGTGTTATCCGGGTGTCTATTGATTGCAATCACCGTCTCTCGTGGTTATTTGAGTACCGCTTGTTCACTGCGCTGTGACGTAGTAAATACTAAAGAAGCCAACATAATTTGATGTATTAAATTATAATTGTTTTGAAACTTTTTGTAGGATCGAAGGGCACATGAAAAGCTACCAGAGGGGGGGTGAATGGTAGATTTAAAAAAACTTACGCAGCGGAAACAATAAAACCCCCAAACCCTTTTTGGCAGAAAAATGACATGTTAAAGAAATCGTGTATGAGACTAATATAAACGTGTTTCACCGTGACAAAAGTGATAGATATCAGAGAGAATCAAGTCACGAAGACAACACAAAAAGAATTACTCAAATCCGTCGGGAAAAGCTCAAGTTATGATCAAAAGATCAGACTATGGTCAATCTGACCTACCCGAGAAAAACAGTTTCTGGAATGCTGCAAAGAAACTCGTGTAGATCAACAACCACAAATCCAATGACCGTGAAATTTTGACAGATGATAGACAATCAAGTTGTGAAGACAACCCAAAAGGAATCACGTCAATTGGATCAGAAAAACTCGAGTTATGATAAAACTACCGACGAAAGATAGTGCTGTCCAGGAACTCGACGAGTAAAACTTGTCTGGAACAAGTCGGACGAACAAGGCACAAAAATTCCTTCAAACTATGAATTTTATTCAATAGAACACAAGAGGAACAGCCCCAAAGTCCTCTACAACGAGCTTTGGCCTTCCCTTGCTTATATAACCAGCCCTTAGGCCAACCCAATACAACTAGGACTCCAATCCTAATCCGATCACAATCGGAACTTTCCATAACTGCTTAGGACTCTTCTATACGCAGATAGAAGCAATCTTAAGACTTCCGAACACCTTAGTAACGTATCCCTCATTCCTAAACAACTCAAATTCGTGACCCACACGAAATCCTAACATAACCAACTCAATATTTCCATACCGAGCCATAACCGACTCAGCTAGCAGCCTAAGTCTTCAACCGATACGATCCGATCCTTCCGATCAGATCTTCCTACCATAATCCGTCTCTAGAAGCATATTGTCGCGTCATGCACCTCATGCATACGTGCAAACACCTTCCTTTTACCTTCTATGCACCGCCCTTGATTCAATTATCCTGCGCGACCTCCTGACCCGCTCAACCACAGTTCCTCCCGAACTTGGTTGTTGGAACCTCATCTCCTCCTGAGACTAGTCCAATGGATCCTGTCACCAGCCATGACTTGAACTCAAGCAACACCTGCACATGAATAAACAACCAATCCATACGAGCCCAAGTCCTCGACTTGACTCAAGTTAGTTCCGAACACAACACCTTATATGAGCACCTCACATAAGCATGTTGCAAAACCACAGTAGCACAATATTATTCATATCAACCAAAACACACCAAAAACTTAGCAAATGAAAACTAAGCAATCTTTTCAACAATGTAAAGCAAGTACGAAACATTGCAAATGAAAAGCAGAAGCACTGCAGTCAAGTTCCGGACCTTGCCAGAGCAACCCGGAGCTTGAGCCGGAGCTAACAAAAGCTAGTAGACCTAGCGCCGGAGCTTACCAAAGCTAGTAGATCCTAGCACCGGAGCTTACCAATAACTAGTCAAAACTAGTCAACCCAAAACCGGAGCTAGACACAGTACGTCGGAGCTTAGCAAAAGCATGCCGGAGCTATCAAGTATATGTCGGAGCTATCAAAGACATGTCGTAGCTAACAAAGACATGTCGGAGCTAAAGATAAAGCTCACCGGAGCTAACCAAAGCTAGTCGGACCTTACCAAGAATCCGGACCTAGCATTTAACAAAGCCGGAGCTAACCAAAACAAGCCGGACAGGTGTTTTGGTGATATTTAAAACTTTTATCATCAAGACCAAGTGTATTCACTACAAGCCAATGTATTCAGCACACGTAGGTCTTACAATCTCCCCCTTGATGAATGCATTGGCAACACCATTTAAAATCCGAACATTGGCTTATTCACATAAAAGTTTTGAAAGCAATTTCTCCCCCTTTGTAAATCAAAAGTAAAATGAGAGGAAAAATTTTGCCATATTATCTGTCATTATCTCTCCCCCTTTATCATCTCTCCTTATTCTCTTTCTTTTCATGATTATCTCTCCCCCTTTGACAATGTATTCAGCAAGTCATGAGCATATAAACAGATTTTCTCTCCAACTTTAGTTGTTATAAGCATATTATAACATATACATATAAACAAAGCTCATCCAAGTTATACTATCAAGTACCTTACATTATCACATCAATGAAATACATAAGGTAGTGTAAGCCATGCTAGAGATCAAATGTAATTTTTCAATTTAAGCAAGTCATGATCTCACAAACTTAACTATTTAAAAACCTGAAAGCATGACACTAGTTGCTGCATTTTATTATTTTTCAAAGCATAAATTTAGATCATATGATATTTGCAAGAGATTATATGCGCATCTGCCTTATTCTAACCAACCAAGCCAAGCCTATGTCATTTGACAATCAGAAGCTTAAGGACATGGTTTTAGTCATACACAACTTCTTCCAAGTTCATATCTAAGTGCGATGACAAGCCATCTCAAAAGAAGAAGTGCGATGCATGCATATTCTCTTGATCTTTTCTCAATTTATAATTGTTCATAAAAACTCAACATGTGAGTTGATTACTTGATTAATTCTTTATGATTAAAAACATTTGTGAGCATGCAACAAGTTCAAAACAGCAAGAAAGTTCGATCATGACCAGATTTAGTGTAAGTAATTATTCCAATTACTAGACATGGCAAAAACTACAAAATGTATAACACGAGTAATGTAGTAAGAACTTTCAGTAAGTAAAAGGAATCACAAAGTCATATATGTATGAAATACTATGCTCATATTATTTTAATTTCAGATTCACACATAGACTTCCCAAGTTTCAAAAACTCCTCCTTAATTTAAGCCATGAGGATGCATAACCCCTATTTCACTACGAATGTAACAAAAACGTGTGAAATCCAAAGGTTTTGTAAAAATGTCAGCCAATTGTTGTTCGGTATATACATGGTGAAGCACAATGTTTCTCTTTTCAACGTTATCTCAGAGAAAGTGATACCTAATATCAATGTGCTTAGTTCTAGAATGTTGCACGGGGTTTTTGGCAATGCAAATAGCACTAGTGTTATCACAAAACAGTGGAACACTATCTAGATCAACCCCATAGTCCTTAAGTGTTTGAACCATCCAAAGAATTTGTGAGCAAGCACTAGCAGCAGCTACATAATCAGATTCGGCTGTGGATTGTGCAACTGAATTTTGTTTTCTCGAGGACCAAGCAACAAGAGAATTACCAAGAAAATGACAAGCACTGGAAGTACTTTTCCTATCAATCCTACAACCCCCAAAATCAGCATCCGAAAAAGCTTTCAACGTAACGGTTGAGGAAGAAGGAAGAAAAATACCAAATTCTTGAGTTCCATGTAAGTACCTGAGAATCCTTTTGACGGCTTGACGATGTGAAACACGTGGGGAAGCTTGAAACCTTGCACAAAGACATACGCTGAATTGTATGTCCGGTCTTGATGCCATGAGGTACATAAGTGATCTGATCATGCTTCTATATTCTTTTTGATCCACGGATTCACCATCTTCATCAAGTTCAAGTGTTGTTGCTGTTCCCATTGGTGTCCGAAGAGGCTTGCTTTTGTCCATGTTGAAGCGCCTTAGGAGGTCTTTGGTATACTTCATTTGATGCACAAAGGTACCCTCCTTGGTTTGCTTGATTTGCAGCCCCAAAAAGTAAGTGAGTTCACCCATCATACTCATTTCAAATTCGGAACTCATCATTGCTGAAAACTTGGACACAAGATCATGAGAATCACAACCAAAGATAATATCATCCACATACACTTGAACGAATAATGAGTCATTGCCATGCTTAAGCACAAAAAGAGTTTTATCAACCTTGCCCATGGTAAACCCCTTTTCAAGTAAGAATGTTTTTAACCTATCATACCATGCTCTAGGGGCTTGTTTGAGACCGTATAAGGCTTTGGACAGTTTGTAAACATGATTAGGAAAATCTGGATTTTCAATACCCGGTGGTTGTTTGACATAAACCTCCTCATCTATGTAGCCATTAAGAAAAGCACTTTTAGCATCCATTTGATATAGCTTAAAACCTTTAGATGCTGCAAAAGCTAACAAAATTCTTATGGCTTCTAATCTAGCGACAGGAGCAAAAGTTTCATCAAAATCTAGACCTTCAACTTGAGTGAAATCTTGAGCAACCAACCTAGCCTTATTCCTAACCACAACCCCATCCTCACTTTGTTTATTTTTAAATACCCATTTAGTTCCAATTAAAGTGTGACCTTGAGGTGGAGGTACAAGTTTCCAAACATTATTTCTTTCAAAATTTTCTAACTCTTCTTGCATGGCAATAATCCAAGATTCATTAGTGAGTGCGTGTGATATATCTTTGGGTTCAAAAGAAGCAACAAAAGCAGAATGAGCATGAGAGTTTGGATCGCAAAACCTGGACCGTGTGACTCGTTCGTGCAAGCTTCCAATCATCTGTTGTGGGGGTGATCTTTGTAAAACTATAGGGGAACAGATGTCTCACAAGCTTCTTCTTCATTAGGTTCATCGTAGATTGATGAGCATGTGACTTCTGGACGATCAGGACCACCACAGGTGATAGCCGGAGCTTGTTCAATGTCCGGAGCTGGACACGTGTCAGCTTCGGAACTACCAGGCAGTATCACCGGCTCTTCTTCATCTTCAAAAATACCCTCCCCCTGAGGATACGGATCTGGTCCTGCAACACCGGAGCTAGTACCTGGGCCAGCTTCATCAAAAGACACTTCACAAGTCTCCACAATTTTGTTAGTGTCAAGTAAAAGCACATGATAGCCTCTAGTATGAGATGGATAACCAAGAAACATGCCATCAACAGATCTAGGTTCAAATTTATCAAGATTACCATGTTTCTTAACAAAGCATTTGCAACCAAAAACCAGAAAGTGTGTAACACTAGGCCTATGTCCAAACCGGAGCTCATATGGTGTTTTACCTAGCTTAGCACGCAAGAAAACACGATTTGAGACATAACAAGCGGTTGCTAACGCATCAGCCCAAAATTTCCTAGGAGTTTGATATTCATCAAGCATAGTCCTAGCCATCTCAACTAAGGTTCTGTTCTTTCTTTCTACAACACCGTTTTGTTGTGGTACATATGGTGAAGAAAATTGATGATCTATTCCATTTTCAGCACAAAAGTGATCAAAAGATTGATTTTTAAATTCAGTTCCATTATCACTTCTAATTGCCTTTAAAGATCCTGGGTGATCAATTGATAATCTAAGAAATAAAGTCCTAAAGTGACTAAAAGCTTCATTCTTAGACGCCATAAAGTAAACCCAAGAGTATCTAGAATAATCATCAACAATAACAAGAACATACCATTTACCTCCGAAGGATTGAACACGTGAAGGTCCTACGGTGTCAAGGTGCAAAAGTTGACATGGTTCGGTTGTCATGATTATTGAGAGAGGAGTATGTGAACCTGCAACCATCTTAGCATGTCTACAAGAAGAGCACACAATTTCTTTGTCCCCTTTAAGCTTAGGCAACCCACGTATGCGATCAAGAGCACTAACACGCGTTAGGTGATCAAAGCCTACGTGACCTAGTCTATGATGCCAAAAATATAAGTCCTTTGAATCATTAGCAACTAGACACCTATGCTTAGAAGAAGACATATCAAAATCAGCTTTAAAAACTCTACCAAACCGAGACATGTTAAAAATAAGCTCACTGTTTGAACCTACAACTTTGCAGCAGTTTTTATTGAAAATAATTTCTAGATTTTCATCTAGCAATTGTGAAACAGAAAGCAAGTTGTATTTCAAATTTTTGACAAGTGCCACATCCTTCAAAGTGTAGTGATCATTTACTTTAACCGAACCCTTAGCAATTATAGGAGTTGAAGAATTATCGGCAAAAGTAACATTCTCTACAGTGACACAAAAGAGAGGGAGGAGAACCAATCTTTGTTATCGGTCATGTGGCGTGAGCAACCTGAATCCACAATCCAAATGTTCTCCTTCCTCAAACGTGTAACCTCATCATCGTCACTGTTGTGTTCTGCTTCCTCCTGACTTGATCTTGATCTTGCTTTGCCCGCCATGAAGCATATGTTGGCCAGGTCATCAATCTCTTCATCACTTTCAAAGTCAATGTCACTTGAACTAAGTTCTTGAAGTGCGGTGATGAAGCTATTAATCATCTTGCGTCCTATGGTACCCAGCTTCTTCTTGTTGGAGTTTCCAGAGGAGGTCCGAACCTTGCTTTGTTTTTCTTCCCGGGTGGTCGGACCTGAAAGGTTAGGGCATTCTGTACGAAAGTGTCCTATTTTACCACATTCAAAACAGCGTTGAGGTCCGGAGCTTCCTCTCCTTCTAGTTCTCACATTTTGCAATGCTTTTGAGAATCTAGTAGAGATGAGTGCCAACTCCTCTTCTGGAAATTCTTCGATCTGTTCCAGGGTTAGCGAGGACAACAAGGCAAGAGTATTGCAAGATGATGATTGACCGGTGCTAGACATATCATGTTGTGAGACAAATGCAATAGACTTATTTGGGTTCTTACGTGCTAGGATGTCTATTTCATGAGTTTTTTGTTTAGAATAAAGTACATCTAATGTAAGAGAACTCATGACAGTTGATTCACGAATAGATGTTACTTTCATCTCCCAAATTGTCATGTCTAATGCACTAAGAAGTTGTCTAGCATTCTAAGCATCAGAAAAATTAACATCCACGCTACGCAAGTTGCTGAGAATTTTATTGAAACGAGCAAAGAGGTCATCGATAGACTCACCTGGTTGCATCTCAAAACGCATATATTCCTTTTTGAACATATCTTGTTTGACCTCCTTGATTGTGTTGGAGCCTTCATGATAATCACAGAGAGCTCTCCAAACATCGTATGCTGACTGAAGGTGCGCGACACGATCAAAGTCGCTCTGAGTGAGTCCTTGGATGATCAAGTTTCGTGCTTTGTTGTTGTTGTCGACGTCCCGGAGGTTCGTAGCTGTAACTTGATCGTTAGGCGGGACTTCGTAAGGTTTGTACACCTTTTCCCATATTGCAAAGCCTTGTGCCTGGATGAAGGCCTCCATGCGTGCCTTCCAAACCTGGAAATCAATACCAGCAAACACACAAGGTTTGGCGGAGTACTTCTCCATGTTGATTAGTCAAAAACACGTGCAAATCACAAAGATTAGAGCACCGTGGCTCTGATACCAATTGTAGGATCGAAGAGCACGTGAAAAGCTACCAGAGGGGGGGTGAATGGTAGATTTAAAAAAACTTACGCAGCGGAAACAATAAAACCCCCAAACCCTTTTTGGCAGAAAAACGATATGTTAAAGAAATCGTGTATGAGACTAATATAAACGTGTTTCACCGTGACAAAAGTGATAGATATCAGAGAGAATCAAGTCACGAAGACAACACAAAAAGAATTACTCAAATCCGTCGGGAAAAGCTCAAGTTATGATCGAAAGATCAGACTATGGTCAATCTGACCTACCCGAGAAAAACAGTTTCTGGAATGCTGCAAAGAAACTCGTGTAGATCAACAACCACAAATCCAATGACCGTGAAATTTTGACAGATGATAGATAATCAAGTTGTGAAGACAACCCAAAAGGAATCACGTCAATTGGATCAGAAAAACTCGAGTTATGATAAAACCACCTACGAAAGGTAGTGCTGTCCAGAAACTCGACGAGTAAAACTTGTCTGGAACAAGTCGGACGAACAAGGCACAAAAATTCCTTCAAACTATGAATTTTATTCAATAGAACACAAGAGGAACAGCCCCAAAGTCCTCTACAACGAGCTTTGTCCTTCCCTTGCTTATATAACCAGCCCTTAGGCCAACCCAATACAACTAGGACTCCAATCCTAATCCGATCACAATCGGAACTTTCCATAACTGCTTAGGACTCTTCTATACGCAGATAGAAGCAATCTTAAGACTTCCGAACACCTTAGGAACGTATCCCACATTCCTAAACAACTCAAATTCGTGACCCACACGAAATCCTAACATAACCAACTCAATATTTCCATACCGAGCCATAACCGACTCAGCTAGCAGCCTAAGTCTTCAACCGATACGATCCGATCCTTCCGATCAGATCTTCCTACCATAATCCGTCTCTAGAAGCATATTGCCATGTCATGCACCTCATGCATACGTGCAAACACCTTCCTTTGACCTTCATATGCACCGCCCTTGATTCAATCATCCTGTGCGACCTCCTGACCCGCTCAACCACAGTTCCTCCCGAACTTGGTTGTTGGAACCTCATCTCCTCCTGAGACTAGTCCAATGGATCCTGTCACCAGCCATGACTTGAACTCAAGCAACACCTGCACATGAATAAACAACCAATCCATACGAGCCCAAGTCCTCGACTTGACTCAAGTTAGTTCCGAACACAACACCTTATATGAGCACCTCACATAAGCATGTTGCAAAACCACAGTAGCACAATATTATCCATATCAACCAAAACACACCAAAAACTTAGCAAATGAACACTAAGCAATCTTTTCAACAATGTAAAGCAAGTACGAAACATTGCAAATGAAAAGCAGAAGCACTGCAGTCAAGTTCCGGACCTTGCCAGAGCAACCCGGAGCTTGAGCCAGAGCTAACAAAAGCTAGTAGACCTAGCGCCGGAGCTTACCAAAGCTAGTAGATCCTAGCACCGGAGCTTACCAATAACTAGTCAAAACTAGTCAACCCAAAACCGGAGCTAGACACAGTACGTCGGAGCTTAGCAAAAGCATGCCAGAGCTATCAAGTATATGCCGGAGCTATCAAAGACATACCGTAGCTAACAAAGACATGCCGGAGCTAAAGATAAAGCTCACCGGAGCTAACCAAAGCTAGTCGGACCTTACCAAGAATCCGGACCTAGCATTTAGCAAAGCCGGAGCTACCCAAAACAAGCCGGACCTATGGTCGGACCTTGCTAAAAAGGTGTTTTGGTGATATTTAAAACTTTTATCATCAAGACCAAGTGTATTCACTACAAGCCAATGTATTCAGCACACGTAGATCTTACACTTTTATTGCTGTCAAATATGATCACTAAAGTTACTTTTATTAAACTTGCAAGCTGCTGTTAATAACTTGAAAATTAAGGATCAACATGAAGGCGAGTCATTTACTGCAATATCTATGCCTATGTTAAGTATCCCTGCGTGTAGAGTTCCATGTTTTGGTGAGACGGTTAAGTCTTGCTGAGCCTTCATGCTCACAGTTGCTATATTAAGTTGTTTGCAAGTGAGACGTATGAGGAAGGACCCGAAGATGAGGCGATGCCCCCATCGGGGTATACCGCCGAGTGGGAGCCCTGCATGCCACCGTAAATTTGTGTGTTGCTAGTTTGCAGCGTCCGCACGCTGGATGGTTGTACTTTTGCATAGCTAGGCTGAGAGTTTAGCAATGAGTATTATCTTCTGCTGTACATTAAGTATTGTAAAAAACTTCTGCTATTTATATAAATAAAATATTGTATTCTTTTATATTCGTTTCGTGTGTGATGTTGGGTGCCGCATCGCACGGCACCAACCTCCGCGATTCCTGGAATGTGTGGTCCCGATCCTCACAACCAAGGAATTCACACCAGTCACACAATAGCCTACAATAGCAGCAAATAAAGCTCGCTATATTTTTTCTTTCTTTCTTTCTTTCCCTTTTTTTTTAACAAAGCCCAACAGATCTAAAGATTACACAAGGATCATATGATAAGCAACCAAATACCACAGATAGCACACTTATTTTTGCAGGTTCCTTGCAGGTCTTGTAAATAATGCCTTCCAAAGGAAAAAGATACACATGAGATCTCGAAATCTCCTTGGCAAATGCGATGTGCACAGGTGGAATTTTAAGTAAGATTGGATCCGTTGGAAAGATGGCGAGGTAAAACTTTCCGGATTGTGCTTACACTTTCCAAACATACAACTGATAAAGAAGTTATGACTTTTTTTCTTCCAAAACCGAAAAGATACTCGAAATCAGATCTGATCTAATTGTTTTCTTTTTAGGAGATGCAAATTAGGAAGTGAATATCTCCCTAATTTCATGGTGGTGGGAATCATTGTGTTTTTTTGCAGATCAAACGTGACAAGAACTCAAAACTCTAAAGGGCTAAACACTAAGACCAACAACTTGACACGACGATGGAACCAACTATTCAACAAAGCAAGAACTCAAAAGAAAATTGTGAAAGGCTCAGATTGGTTTGGATATGATGATCTAACCCTAAAAGTTTATTTTGGCTACTTCGTGGACTGTAGGTATGAAGAAAAAAATGCGATGGACTACGAAAATCTGGTAAAATCTCATCGAGTAACCTGGAAATCTGATACCACTTAATAGACGAAGGTGTCTCATCTTTCGATGAGATGGTAATTATCGTTTTCGGTGGAGTATACTTTGATGATCCGACTACGAACGTGTGATAACGTTGCGCCTTAGCAATTGCTAAACCAACTCTGAGAGGTTATTGTCCACGCCGGAGCATGATCAACCTAACCACGAGGGTCTATTTCTTGCAAGCAAATGAAGAACAAGCAAGAAACTGGGATTGCAAAATAGATATTGCAAAATTAAGAAGAAAACTTTGTTGATGAATGTGGGTCCTGAAACATCATGGCCTGGTCATTGGACACAAACGAGGTACGTGAGTTGCTGCTATGGCAATCTTTATTCTAAACAAAACCCACCCTCTCAAGGAACTATGGGCATACTTAAATAGGAGAGGGAAGAGCGAAATTCGTCCAACAACAAAGGTAGGACATGATCTCCCTTATTCCCTTCGTATTTATGAGATAGACTACCTTTGAATAGGGAAAGAAAGAGGGAAATCCATCCAGCAGCAAGGCATGGTATGATTTTCTCTATTTCTTTCCTTATTATAAAAATCTATCTTTAAATGGGGGAAGAAACAGACAATTTCATCCAGCAGCAAAGGTTTGATGAGATTTCTCTTATTCCTTTACTTATTTGCCTAGGTCTCTCTTTATTACATGGCCCCAACCTTAAGATTTGATGTACAACACCTTATTCATCCACTTGACTTTATTCTGGTCCGCAATCTTGTATATTTTGTCAATGTCCTTGTATGTCATCATGGTGGCTTCAAAGTGCTGAAAACTCCACCGAAAACTCCGTTCTGGTTCTCTTCGTGCGCGCCTTCATCTCCCAGCTGGATGATGCTCCCATGTTCATTCCTCTTGTCCATACTAGGCCCCTCATTTGTAAGCAACACAAATGCATCCAATTTATGCAGCATCATATACTCATGAAAATTAGAAACATTACCAAGAAACAAAAGTACCTAATAAATTATCTGACGTGCGCGAGCTCTAGTAATTGGTCCCATATGTGTGGTAATAGGGGCTATGGGTGTAACTGTGGTAGTGATGTCCTCATCACTTTCACAAAACGGCAAGTGATGGAACACATTCTCTTCGCACTCTTAGATAACAACTCAAGCGATGTGGCCTTCAGGAGTGATGAAGATGAAGACAACTTGGCAACTATGTGTTTCATGGCTGGCAACTCAAGATCAAGTATGGAGAAAGCATAACACAATAGCTAAGATGAAGAGGTATGTGCCACTTGTGCCAAAATGTGTGATGCTATTTCTCGTGCCACTACTGTACTTAAGAAAAAGGACAAAAAAATTAGGGAAATTACTATTAAAATTGAATCACAAGAATCTAAAATTAACCAGCTAAAATGTTTGATTCCTAGTGATTATTCTTGTTCCTCGTGTGAACTGATACATGAACAATTGTCCTCTTTAAGAAGTGCACACACCTCCACACTTGTAAAAGCCCACTTTGGAAAAGAACGAGAAGTCAAAAATGGGAACATAATTTTTTTTCAAGTTTAAATAGAATTTCAACTCAATTGAGGGTAAGATTATGACTCCTAAAAACTTAGTGTATACCTTACCAAAGGATCCATTTAGAGGAAACGAAATTTTAAATAAGAATAAAGTGCTATTGTAGTGTATGTGCAGTAAACCCTAAAAAGGGAATTTTGAAGTCAAATTGAATTCTCAAATTCAAATCTTCCAACCTTCAATTTGAACTCACCAATTCATTCCCTTGATTCAAATATCATCTCTGCAAATTTTGACAAGGTTTTGAACCCATTCACCATTTATTTGAATCAAATCATATGAGCCCATTCAAAATTTAATTCAGATTCAAATTTCACCTTTAACTTTGTCAAATGCCACATTAGGTTACATCTTTGACCTCTAAAAGTTAGACTCACTCTAACTGACAAAATTCAGCAATTTTGAAGCATGTTTGTTCTGCAATTAAAAGTAACAGAGAAGGAAATTGCTGGATTATTGTGGACCCCACCTGTCATTGGTTCAATCTCTCCTCTGTTTCTATGATTCACCATCGAGCGCCACCTCCCAGCATGCAGCTCCACACAGAAGTGAGTTTGCCTGCTTCCTTCCTTGCTTGTGAATCCAACCAGGCAGCTACCAGGCCGAGCTCATCCCCTATCGGTGCAACACAGCAGAAGTTTGTGTCCCCTCCTCTGTTTTCATCTTCCCCAGTGACCTTCTCCCAAGCGCCACCCAAAGGCCAATGGTACCAGCCATGTTTCACTTCTTCCTTAACAGCAAAAACGGGCGCAACATCCATCTCTACTCCCTCCTCGCTTTAGTTGATTGTTTCCTTACGTGTTTCTTCTGTGCTTTGAAGATTGGCGCTGTCGATTTTCCTGCCGCTGGAAAGCTCCCCTCTGGCTCACCGTCGCCCAGGTGCTGCAGTACTTTTCTCCCCCACCTCCCATTAGAAAAAAAGGTCTGTTTACCCTTCTAATTTCTGCTGGTAAAAGTCCTCCCCATTCCATGGGTTGTAGACAACAGTATCCAAGTTTTTATGTCGGCCTTTGTATAGAACTGGACCTAGGTCTTGCCTTAAATTCATATTCCACGTGCAATGTTTCTACGATCCTGTTAGACGATAGATTCTTGAGGTCCTAGCGCACCCTGTCGATGAAAAACCATCCAAAACCTTCAAGTAATCAGGGCCGTAATAGTAGTTTTCATCACCGCTGGTTTATAAGACCTCCCACCTCGCCGTTGACTCCTTTGCTCTGAAGTTTCTCATCGCATTTGGCATCCCCTCACGGGTCCTCTTGGTCTCTAGAAGCATTTTGGTGCAAGAAACAAACAAGAAGACCTATCCCCGTGCAGAATTGACATGGTAGGAACCCTAATTTCCGCCGCCGCCGTCGAGGGTCATTGTCCGGTCACTTATAGCCGCCGCTTGTTCTTCCATCGTTTTCCCTGTTAGCTTTTAGGTAGAGGTGGAAGTCTTCAAGGGCATCTGTGCCCTAGCGCATGCGCCGGCGAGGCGGCGCCCGACATCCCTGGGCGTGAGGTTGGGGATGAGGGTGCCGGCCCCACCCGTCAGCCAAATGTTGGACCCTTCGGATCTTCTAGGGCCCGAAGATCTTTTGTGGCTATGGTTGGAAAAGGTGCAGCCTCCGGTGTCCCTAATGCTGAGTGGCCCATTTGAATGGATGGGCCCAGCTGTCGACCAATAAGAAAATTTCAATTGAAAATAAAGTTCAGGAAATGATTCCACCTTTGAAAAACCATAGCTAACAGTAGAAACCTCCAAAAATTCCCATGTAAATTTTGTTGGAACGCTTGTGATCTTTACTTTCCAGTGATGCATTTAATAAGTACGAAAGTCCATATTTTTCCCTCAATAATTCCATTAATCTATGAGCCAATGGATTTAATTCCAGATGCTCTGTTTATTGGAAAAATACCAAATTTGACCAGAATCTCCCTTATAATTCTATTGAGCTCCAGTAAAAAGTTTAAATCCATTTGAGGTGATTTCATAGGTCAAATTAAGTTCCCAACTTGTATGTACTTGAAAAGTTCCAAAATGTCTAGAAACTTTTTTAGAATATTGTCCAAACTTCCAAAATGAATATATCGTTGTAGAATGCTTAAAAAGTTATGAATCTTGGATCCCTCTTGACCTTCAATAAACAGAAAATCAACTTTTGGCCATGTTAAAGCTACAGATTTGTCATGAAAATTCTGGGAAGGATTTAGCTTTATTGAATTTTAGAGAACAGATACTCCCATTAACATAGCTCAAATTTTAGAACTTCTCTCACGTTACCTAGTGCCTACTGTAAAAGTTTCAGCAGTAGTAGACCAAAATTTCTATACTCAACTGCGTTTCATATCCATAAGTCCATTACAATGCCAATTTCACTTCATAATCCAATCTTCTAAGTTCCACTTTGAGTTTCTTCCATATTTCTGTACCCTGCAGCTGAAACCTTCCTGGAGTCATTGTACAATATGGTTGTCTTCTCTGGTCATGTATATAGTTCCTCCTTGGTAAACTATATACTCTTTTCTATTGCATACTCTATTTTATTTTCTAAGTTAATTTTATTCCACTGTTTTCTCCCGTCTTGTTGGAACAACAGAGACGAAGCTATCATTCTTAGTTAAGTTACTTCCTCTTAGGTTATAAACCTCCCCACTGTCATATGACTAAATTACAATTTCTTTTGGGCATGTGCATATCAATAGTGAATGTGACGCTGGAGCTCGACGAGGAGGACAACTCGAAGGTGGGGTGGGGATTCCCATCCCGGAGCTGCCATGACGGATTCTCCAGAAGAAGATCAAGCCTCTTACTTAATAACATTTACCTAGTTGCAACCCAAGGTAAACCTCGGGTTGCATTTAAGTCGTTTCTAAAAGTTTTGCTTTTATCACTATGTTGCCTAGTATATGAATTGTGCATTAGGTCTATTATGTTTGAATACTCCAAATGCATGACCCACAATCCCATGAAGTATATGGGTAGGTTAATAGTTCAACGCGTAGAATTGCCATGCTAATGTTGTAGGGAATATGGTAGAAGTCGAGTGGTTGGAATCCAATTGCGAGATAGCGATATTGTCACCTAGGATTGGTTATTTTGGACAATGGTATATCAATTGAATATCAGACTGGGCAGCGGGGTAGGATGCAGTGGGACATGGTCTCTGGTGTGTAGCCCTGCCTGTGTTGATTGAGGACCGCGTCGTGTGCAGTCCTGTTGGGCAAGTTTGAACTGTACCGGAGATATACTGGGTATATGGGACCCATGAAACCGATGTAACTTGTCCATCTTAATGTCAAGGCATAACCCACTGCCTTATAGGTGTGGGTTCAGAGCAGCAAGGTGTAAACCTGCCAGCAGGCACATACACGCTCCTTGCGGCGGCCACCCGCTCGTAGCGGTGGGATCGGTTTTGTGTGTAGGTGGCTAGCGAAAGGTTGCTGCATACAACATCAGTGGAGCGTGCCTTCTCAGCTCCAAGTGTGAGTGTATGTGTCCTGCTATCTAGGTGTTATTGGTTCGAATCACCGTCACTCGCGGTTATGGATTGAGCATACTTGTTCACTGCATCGTGACGTAGTAATAATGAGTAGTTGGAATATTTTGAATCTGCTTCCATGATTATTGTTGTATTGCAACTTGTATGGATTAGAAACAGCACAATTAAGTTTACATTTGCTAAACATTTAACTTGATTAAAACTTATGCTGCTTTGAGCATGTAACATCGGGGATGAAGTGTCTCTTGTTTTAATTGTGGAGTCCGTGATGTGTCATGCTCAAGGAATGTCATTTTCTACTTTAAAACTGAGCTAAGGATTTACTAATAGGCAAGTCCTTCACGCAATTTCAGCTTTCCTATATATAAGTTTCAAGCATGTAAAGTTGTATGTTTAGTGGAAAAGGTTAAGTCTTGCTAAGCCTTCGTACTCACGGTTGCTTTATATGTGGTTTTACAGGTTTGGTTTGTTGTTGCTGTTATAGGTTTTCCGTGAGACCTCGACCCGTCGAGATGTATCTCTCACGTGAAACCACACCGCTGTCGTGTATGTTCTTTGTGTTGCTAGTGAGAAGTGTCTGCGGGCATGGACCACTTCTCTTGTGCTTAGATAGGTTGAGAGTATGAGTATGTACTTTTCCGCTGTGTGTGTACCACGGTTGTACACTATATTGTAAACAATATCTCATTGAGAAATGAAAACATTGTATCTTTACTATGTCTTTTCATATGTGCTGTTGGGTACCGCATCACACGACACCACCTAATGTGATTCCTGAAATGTTGGGACTCCGGTCCCTAAAGCACTTGATAAACATGAACTTGAAAAAGAAAATAACAAAAAGCTTGATGTGCTTAATAATAAAAACTTAAAAGATGCTAGTTGTTCTATAATTGATTTGCATTGTTCTAGCTGTGATGATCTTAACAAGAAACTACATGCTGCTAGGAATGAAATTTCTTTCTTGAACAATGTATTACGTTCTCATGAAGTTACATCTTGTTCTAATTGCAAACTCAAAGGAAAAACTTCATGTGAAAACTACCTAGACTTGTCTAAGAAACTTGTCGACATGCATAGAACACTAGAGCAGTTCCGTAGTGGGAATAAGAATCTAAACATGCTGCTTAATTCTTCTAAGACTTGCAATGATAAAACTGGTTTAGGTTTTGATTCTCATGCTCATTTTAAGGAACACCACCTACGGTTGTAAAGTCACTAGGAAGTGGTTTAATTCAAAAAGTTCCTAAACAAAAAGAGGTGGTTTTTAAGTCTGCGGAAATGTTGTCTCATTCTATTTCTAATAAACATGTTGCTTGCTCATCTAGACATGAACACAAAGTTAAATTTCATTGTACCTACTGTGGAAGAAATGGTCATGTCATGGATTTTTATTATAGACTAGATAAATAAAAAAAGAACCAAAGAATGCTAGCTAGATCACATCACAACCAAGCAAAACTTGTTGCACGTGCTGAACCGAAAGGTAGGAGCTTGCATCCTGCTGTGATGAGTCAAAATTTTGCAATATTTGCTCCCAAACCTGGTATTTTTTGTGCTCCACAAGACACACCGCATAGGTCAGTAGTTGAGTGCAAGAATTCTGAAACTTTGGCTCATAAACCAGTTGTTTTATCTCAGCTTTCGCGTGTTATTCCTGCTGGATGTCATGTGACTCACTACTGGATTCCTAAATGCCTTTTGACTAAACCCAGAATTGAGTTATTGACGTATTGTGCTTCTATGTAGGTTACACGCTTGAGAGAGGATACCTTTTGGCTCGTGGATTTAGGTTGCTCACGCCACATGACTGGTAACAAATAATGGTTGTCCTCCCTCTCATTTGTGTCACGTGTAGAAAATGTTACTTTTGCCGATAATTCTTCAACTTTTATAATTTCTAAGTGTTCTGTTAGAGTAAATGATCACTACACATTGAAAGATGTGGCACTTGTTAAAAACTTTAAATACAACTTGCTTTATGTTTCACGAATGCTAGATAAAAGCTTGAAATTAGCTTCACTAAAAATTGTTGTAAGGTTGTAGATTCAAACGGTGAGCTTATGTTTAATATGTCTCAGTTTGGAAGTTTTTAAAGCAGATTTTGATATGCCAACCTCTAAGCATAGGTGTCTAGTTTCCAATGAATCAAAAGACTTATATTTTTGGCACTGTAGACTTGGTCACGTAGGCTTTGAACATCTCACACGTGTTAGTGCTCTTGATCGCATACGTGGGCTGCTTAAGCTTAAAGGGGGCAAAGAAATTGTTTGTTGTTCTTGTAGACATGATGTGATGGTTGTAGGTTCACATGATCCAAACTCAATGACCATGACAACAGCACCTGCACAACTTTTACACCTTGACACCGTAGGTCTCTCACGTATTCAATCTTTTGGAGGTAAGTGGTTGTTGATGATTTTTGTAGATACTCTTGGGTTTACTTTATGACATCTAAGAATGAAGCTTTTTGTCACTTTAGAAGTTTAGTTCTTAGACTTTCACTTAACCACCATGATCTTTAAAAGCAATTAGAAGTTATAATAGAACCTATTTAGAAAAAACCAATCATTTGGTCACTTTTGTGCTTTAAAAAGAATAGATCATCAATTTTCTTCTCCATATGTACCTCAACAAAATGGTGTTGTAGAAAGAAATAACATAACCTTTTTTAAGATGGCTAGGACTATGCTTGATGAATATCAAAATCCTAGGAAGTTCTGGGTTGGTGCAATAGCAACCGTTTGTTACGTTTCAAATCGTATTTTCTTGCGTGCTAAGCTAGGAAGAACCCCATATGAGCTTCAATTTGGACATAGGCCTAGTGTCACACTATTTAGGGTATTTGGTTGCAAATGCTTTGTTAATAAACATGGTAATATTGATAAATTTTAAGCTATATTTGTTGACGGCATGTTTCTTGGTTATCCATCCCTTTGTGCTTTTACTTGATACTAACAACAGTGGAGATTTGTGAGATTTCTTTTGATGAAGCTAGCCCAGGTACTAGCCCTAATATTGTAGATCAAGGTACACATCTGGAGGGGGAGAGTATTTTCAATGAAGATGAGGAAGAAGTGGTGTTTTTGCCTGAAAATTCTGCTGCTAATGACATTGTTCTAGCTCCTGATTTTGATTCACAACTAGGATCAACGACTTCTCTTGCTGGTCCAGATCATCCTCAAGCCACAAGCTCTTCGATTTGTGGTGAATGTGAAGAAGAAGCTTGTGAAGTGTCTACTCCCCTCCGGATCCTGTAAAGTCATCCTCCACAACAAATTATTGGAAGCTTGCACGAACGAGTCCCACACTATAATGAGTTTAGAATTTGAGATGAGTATGATGGGAGAACTAACATACTTTTTGGGGCTGCGAATCAAGCAAACTAAAGAGGGAACCTCCGTGCATCAAACAAAGTATACGAAAGATCTCCATAGGCGCTTCAACATGGAAAACAGCAAGCCTCTTCGTACACCAATAGGAATAATAACAACACTTGAACTTGATGAAGAGGGTGAACCCGTTGATAAAAAAGAATATAGAAGCATGATAGGATCACTTCTGTACCTCACATCATCAAGACCAGACATACAATTCATTGTATGTCTTTGTGCAAGATTTCAAGCTTTTCCACGTGCTTCACATCACCAAGTTGTTAATAGTATTTTCAGGTATTCACATGGTACTCAAGAATTTGGCATTTTTCTTCTGTCTTCCTCAACCGTTACTTTGAAAGCTTTTTCGGATGCTGATTTTGGGGTTGTTAGATTGATAGGAAAAGTACTTCGGGTGCTTGTCATTTTCTTGGTAATTTACTTGTTGCTATGTCCTCTATAAAACAAACTTCATTTGCACAATCCACGGCCGAATCTTAATATGTAGCTGTTGCTAGCGCTTGCTCACAAATTTTATGGATTGTTCAAACAATTAAGGACTACGGGGTTGATTTCGATAGTGTTCAACTCTTTTGTGACAACACTAGAGCTATTTACATTGCTAAAACCCCCGTGCAACACTCTAGAACATTAGGTATCACCTTCTCTGTGATAATGTTGAAAAAGGAAACATTGTGCTTGACCATGTAGACATCGAACAACAATTGGCTGACATTTTTACAAAACCTTTGGATTTCACTCATTTTTCTTCCATTCATAGTGAAATAGAGGTTATGCATCCTCATAGATTAAATTAAGGGGGAGTTTTGCAACTTGGAAAGTCTATGTGTGAATCTAAAATTAAATATTAATATAAGCATAAGTGGTTCATACATATAGACTTTGTGATTCCTTTTATATGCTGAAAGTTCTTACTACATTACTCATGTTATACATTTTGTTGTTTTTGCCAGGACTAGTAATTTGAATAATTACTTACACTAAAGCTGGTCATGATTGAACTTTCTTGCTGTTTTGAACTTGTTGCATGTTCACAAGTGCTTTTAATCATGGAAAATTAATCAATCAATAGCGCATATGTTGAGTTTTTATGATCAAATGAAAAATCAGAAAAGATCTAGAGAATATGCATGCATCACACTTCTTCTTTTGGTATTGCTTATCATTGAACTTTGATATGAACTTGGAAGGAGTTATGTATGACTAAAACCATATGCTAAGCTTCTGATTGTCAAATGACATAGGCTTGGTTAGGTTGGTTAGAATAAGGATGATGTTGCATATAATCTCTTGCAATATTCATATGATTTAAATTTATGCTTTAAAAGATAAGAAAAAACAGCAACATGTGTCATGCTTTCATGTTTTGAAATAGTTGAGATAGGGAGATCATGACTTGCTTAAATTGAAATTACACTTGATCTCTAGCATGACTTACAATACTTTATGTATTTCATTGATGTGATAGTATAAGTTACTTGATAATATGGGTTGGATAAGCTTTGTTTTATATGTATATCTCATATTATGCTCATAACAAATTAAAATTTCTCTTTTGTACCTTGCTGAATACATTGTCAAAGGGTGAGAAATTGGTAACACATTGCACATTCACAAGTGTTTTGATTTACACGTTCTTCTCAGGGAGAGTGTACATCCATAGGGGGAGAATTTTGGTTTTCTTCTCATTTGAATTTTTATTTTCAAATTGGGGAGAAATTTTCTTTTTATCAAAACTTTTCATGAAACGTGAATGAGCCGATGTACGGTTTCGTAGTGGTGTTGCCAACGAATTCATGAAGGGGAAGATCGTGACACCTATGTGTGCTGAATACATTGGCATTTATGGTAGAAGTGAGGGTTTACACGTAAAGTTTCGAGTATATCTAAGAAGCCCACTTCAAATTGTCCGAACTTGCCAGAACTTGTTTGATATTGTCCGAATTTTTTTCCTTTATAATGCATAGCAACTGCTTTGGAATATCCGATTTTTCTCATGCTGAAATATTCGTGCAGCTGTTATGTTTTTCACTTGCAATGTTTTAAACTTGCTTTACACTTATGAGAAGATTTGCTTAGTATTCATTTACTAAGTTTTTGATGCGCTTGGGCTGATCATAGTGGATTTTATCTTGCTATATTTGCAACATGCTTATTTGAGCTGCTCACATAAGGTGTTGTGGTTTTCGGACTAATAGGAGTCAAGTCGAGGACTTGTGCTAGGTAGATTTGGTTGTTTGTTCGTGCGCTGGTGTTGCTTGGGGTCAAGACATGGCTGGTGACAGGATCCATTGAACTAGTCTTAGGGAGGAGATGATGTTCAAAAACCAACTTCAGGAGGAATTCTGGTTTAGTTGATCGGGAAGTCACGCAACATGTTTCGGTCAAGAACAATACAAATGAAGATATCGTGGACGTCTTGGAAAGTTTTTGCACGTGCGCAAGGGGTGCATGGATGTGGAATCATTGTTCCATGGAGCGATAAATAAAATTCGTAGTTTAGAGGAACTTTTATTCCTTGTTTTTCTGACTTGTATTTGGCAAGTTTTTCTCGTCGAGTTTCTGGACAGCCAGATGTTGCATCGTTGTTTTGATCATAACTCATGTGTTACTTATCCAATTGACGTGATTCTTTTTGTGTTGACTTCACAACACTATGCTCTATCATCTTTGAATGGTCATTGGATTTGTGGTCTTTGAGTTATAGGAGTTTGTTTGCAGCGTTGCTGATCTGGTTTTTGTCTGTCAAAAATAGATTGACTTTTGCATAGAGTTTTGGTCATAACATGAGTCTTACTCGACGTTTTCTCGTGATTCTTGTTGTCGTGTCTTTGTGAATTGATTCTCTACAATCTTTACTACTTTTCTCATAGTTGAACACATTTATCTCAGTCGCACATATGGTTTCTTTATCACATTAATTTATGCGAGGGGTTTTTGTAGCTTCCGCTGAAAAGTTTTAATCTACCATTCACCCCCCCCCCCCCACCTCTGGTAGCTTTTCATGTGCTCTTCGATCCTACGGCTTCATCAACCCACCGAGGAAATACTCTCTGATGCCTACATGTCGTGCCATTCCATTTCATCCAGTGATTATAAACTTACTGCGATCATTTTAGAAAAATTGGATCAAAGTTCCATCCATTGGTGACACTGAGAGAGTAGATCTCGTGGCCGCCGGTTGTGAACCACCCCATTCCCCATGGTGCACCCTATCGTGCGAGCTTCTCAGTCGAGGTCCAATCAATTGCCGGTGTTTCTCACCTCCCTACTAAACTTTAGAAACATAATCCAAGCCTTTTTGTGATTTGTGCATCGAGAAATCGGCTGTCGGATCTCGTCCGCCCTAGAGCCGCCGCCGTCAGGTCGCTGCCGCCCTCCTACCAGTTCTCCTCGAGCTCCCAGCACGTCGCCCAGAGCGCATGGGTTATCCCTAACTTAGCAGTGCTGCTGCTCGCCGTCTCCATTGAGCCGCCGTCCTGCACCACCATGGCGTCTCTGGACAAAGGTAGAAGAAGGTCCAGCATGGGCCCGCCCAACGGTGAGAGCGTTCCAACTCTTGGATCCTTTGCAGCAACTCGGTCATGTGCAGCTACACACTTGGTTCATGTGGCCCTCCGTGTTGCTTCAATGGCATTGGCCCATTTAAACTGGTGGGTCCAGCTTCAACGTTTAACTCCTTTTTCTATTAGCAAATAATTCCAGAAAAGCTTGAAACTTTGAAAAATCATAGAGGATTGTAGATTTGATCAAAAATTCTCAAATAAATTTCATTGGACTCCCCATGGCATTTACATGCTATGTAACTCCATGGATTGTAGTGCAATTTAATTGCTATGTAACTCCATGGATTTTTCTCAATAATTCCCCAAATTGAAATTTTGGGAAATTTATTCCAAGTGATTCTTCTAATGGAAAATTCTCAATATAGAACACGCATTCAATTATTATTAATCTTCAGTAAAAATTTCAAGGTCATTGGACTTGATTAGCTGGTTCAAATTATGTTCCAATCTCCTATGTTCATGAAAAATGCCAAAATTAACAGAAACATTTTCAGAAATCTTTAGAAACTTGTAAAATCAACATCTCTCTCTCGGAAGCTTGGAAAAATGTAAAACCAAAATTTTGGACTCCATTTGAGCAGCACTTTCTGGGAAATCAACTTTGATGCATGATAAAGCTTCAGTTTTTCCAGGAAATTTCAGTGAAGCATAAACCTTTTGCTTTAGCTGAAACTTTTCTAGAGCCTGTCTTATGAGGTCTGTGAACTACTACAAAAATCCCAGCTTCATTTGGTTTGATCTTATTAAGATTATGCCATTTGTCCATTTTGCTCTACATAATATTATCTTCAAGTTCCAAATTCCATTCCTCCTCCTCAAATCAACCCTCTCCACCAGAATTTAATTGATGTAGAACTTTCCTATAGTCCAGTACAGCATGTCATGTTCCATCTCCAGATTTACACAGCTTCATATATGGTCAACTATATTCTCATAATATGCATCTCATTTCAATGGTGATCGCGACAACGAAGGACTTCGACGTGGAAATTTTACTGGAAGGACGAGCAGCTGATCGTATTGGCTTCACACTGATGATATTGACTTTTGGATTAGTCGCAACATAAGACGAGCCCCGGTTTGCATATAATAGCTCTTCTAAAGTTTTTCTTTTGTGTACACTACGTATGAGGTATGTATTGTGCATTAGGTTAAGTCTGGTTGATACTCCACATGCATGACCAAATAATCTTAGGAGTGGTTGGGTAGAACATTACATTATCGTATTACAATTCTATGCTAATATTTTAGTGAAATCAGTAGAAGTTGAGTAGTTAGAATTCACACGCGAGGCGAAGAATAGAGTTCACATGGATTTAGTTTCAGAGTGGTTTGTGAATCTGAATATGAGACTGGGCAGAGGAGTAGGCAGCACCAGGACGTGGTCCTAGGTGCATAGGCTAGTCTGTGTCGATTGAGGACCGATCCATATGCGGCCCAACTGAGCAAGTTTGAACTATACCTATTGCATACTGTCTATATGGGCCCCAGGAAACCGATGTAACTCGGGCACCCTGGCGTCAAAACTTATACCGTGGTCCCCTGGGGGAAAGAGGACAGAAGGTGGAAATCTGCTAGCGAGCAACTCCAAAATTTCTGTGTAGTGGACCTTCTGTGAGAATCATAGAACTGGTTCGACATTGGGATGACGGGTGAAAGATGGCCACTTATGAGGTGATGAGAAGATCACCGACGTGTATTCCATGCGGGCGTATGTGTCGTGCACATTGGGTGTCTACTGATTGCAATCACTGTCCCTTGCGGTTATTTGAGTACTGCTTGTTCAATGTGTGGTGACGTAGTAAGCAAGCGTAGTTGTAATTATTGGAATATTGCTTATATTGTTTAATCATTATGTTGCAACGTGTATGCTTTAGGTGATAGTGCTCACTAAGTTTATATTCTATGAACCATTAAGTTTGATGCTAAAACCAGAAATACTACGGATCAACTTTAGGTGATTTCTTTATTGTAAATTCAGCTTCCTATCTTACTATTGTTATTGCATGTAGAGTTTCATGCTTTAGGTGAGACGGTTAAGTTTTGCTGAGCCATGTGCTCACGGTTGTTTTATACATGTTTTTGCAGGTATTAGTAAATTTTGCTTTCGTTGTTGGTGGTTCGTGAGACTTCGGACTTTTTGAGGTGTATAGCTCACGTGAAACCCCGCCGCTGCCATATCACTTCGTGTTGCTAGTGGGAAGCGTCTGCGGGCATAATGTCTTCTCTTTTGCTCAGCTAGCTTAGAGAGAGTGGGTATGTGTATTTCGCTGATGTGTACTTGTTGTACACTATGTTGTAAACTTGATCATATATTGAAATGCAAACTTTGATGTACTTTGGGTATTCTTTTCATGTGTGTTGTTAGGTGCCGCATCGCACTGCACCACCCAATGTGATTCCTAGACATCGGGATTCTTGTCCTCACAGCCTAGTATCAGAGCCACATTGGGAATAGCACGCTCAAAAAGAGCCAATTTTTAAAACTTCAAAGTAGTCGAGTGAGGATTAGTCACTATGCCTACATAAGGTCTATAATAGTATAGTTATTAAGGTGGCTAAGCTAATATATGTGTTATTATATTTTGTAACGATGCTCTAACGTCAGGTAAGAGGTAAGGTATGCCATCACAAGTGGATTAATTGTGGTAAGCTCCCCCGTACAAGACGTAGTACAATGATTGTCCCCGTGGCTTGGCACAGGAGTTAATATGAGTCTCTAAACTTACTCATGGTTCTAAGAACATATGAAAATGCTGCTCCCCGGCGTTCTTCAGGCAAAAGAGAGGATACCCCAACGTGTGATCAAAAACGCAATGGTATGCAACTCTTGAACATTCAATGTTCAAATGGCCATACGCAGCGCTCGCTATCGGCGTGCCTCAGCTTTTATGGGCAGTAGGTGGTATCTGTTGGGTTCATAAATTCACAACCGTGATGACCAGTTCGCGTTCTACTCGGGTCCCCCATTGTGTGGTGTGGAAACGCGACCACGTTTCTCAAGACGTGTTCTCCTCGAGGGTGGACTGTATGGAAACATACAGGGTGTTAGCTTTGGTGACAAATATATTATTGTGACTGCCTGAAATGATCGCCCGTGCGGGCCGTGCCGTACAACACCATAATGAGTATTCTATAAATAGAGTGTCTTATGCAGGTAAACTAACCAGATGATTGTATTGCGCTTCGAAAACGTTTTCAAGTGACTGTTTATAGTGCCACCGATTTAGACGTATATACCGGTATAATCCGGTTAGGATTTTTAACTTTTGTGAAGCACGTAGTAACTACATGTATCCCATCTATGCTTTATGAAGATCACTATAAAATGGAATCCAGAATATGTATGAATACCAGTATTAGCTATCGATCTCTGATTTGGAACTAAGTTTCAAAGTTGGAGTAGGTTTAAACTCAAGTGTTTCAAAAACCAGAGTTTCTGTTCTCTGTCAGGAATTTGACCTGACTTTGATAAGCCATAACTTCCAGTAGATAAATCCAATGAAGGTGTATTTTAAAAGTTTGGAAATATTAGGAAGTCTTCTAAATCCTTTCTGTTGAACTCCAGAGCAGAATCTCCCGTTAACTTATTCAAAATTTCAATGATCTAAAATCTGCAAAATCCTGACAGAAACTGGAATCATTTCTGCACCTGTCACTATTTTTTATTATATCTCATTGTAGAAAAATCGAATGGCTTCATATAATACAGTTCTGGAATCCTTGTGATGTATATTACAATGTTGTAAAACTGTGGCCAAATCGACAACGTACAAAGGAGGTGCTGTCTAATTTTGCCTAAAATTCTGGGAACTTTGTCAAAATTTAAAAATCCATATCTCTTTAACGAGAAATTATATTAGGGCATATGAATACTTGTTCGACATAAATCTAAGTTAACTTTAACTTTGGTATTCAACTTAAGACATGAAAGTGCCATTTTAACATCCAAATTCTGGTTTGAATCCAGACTGCTCAAATCTGGACAGCATGCTGACAGTTTCAAAGCATTTTGGAATTGTCATGGACATTCAAGTTTTTACATTTTGCGAAGTTCCAGATTGTGTTCAGTAGTAATCCATCATCACACTTGCTGTAGAGCTGGAGTGTTTGATGAGTTTTATCGAGTTTGAATTCGGTTCAAAAGTTTTGATTACTTGTTTACCTCTTTGCATGTTGCATGGTTTAAGGTGATGCGTATTACGGTTAACATTTTTGAGTTCGAGTTGAAGTTGCAACTTTGGATTTTAACCGTATTGCTCACTCTTGCAGCCTGGATCACACTTATTCTGAGCATGAACCAGGTGGTCCCATTCGTGGCGGAAATGACTCGACACCACAACCATCACCACCATCCTCATCGTCGTTCGCGACCATGATTGGAGAAGTCATGGCAAATGTGGTTGAGTCTAATCGTGAGAACCATCTGTTTTTTGAGAATTGGTGCAACAGGGGAGGTCCTCGGAAGCTTGACTACATAATTCAACTCGGAGTTCTTATGTGGAGTTCCTTTCAACACGTCCACCGGTTGTCATGGAGGCGAATGATCCGGTGGAGGCCGACCAATGGCTCCGGATTGTAGAAAGCAAATTCAGACTATCTCAGTTTGATGAGTACCAGAAGACGTTGTTAGGTGCTCAACAACTTCATGGGCCCGCTGTAGCCTGGTGATCAAAATATCTCACCACTCTGCTGCTTGGACATCGTGTCGCATGGAGTGAATTTCGTGATGCGTTTCATGCTCATCACATCCCTGATGGGATTATAAGCGCCAAGTATGAAGAACTCTTGGATTTGAAGCAAGGAGAAATAAAGAGTTCAACCACTTGGTACAGTATGCAACTCATTTTGTAGACAATTAGAACCTAAAGTTGAGTACTTTTCAAAGGTCTAAATGCTAAACTCAAGGATGAAATGGCCTTATTTAATGATGGCAATTACCATGATTTGGCAAATGCCGCTATTCAGCGAGAAGATGCCCATCTCCATCTTCAAGCAGAGAAGAAGAGGAGCTTACCGCCGAATAGCATTAGTGGCAGTCCTCAGAAATATCTGGTGATGCATTATTTACCATCGGATCGAGAAAGTCAGTTGGTGGAGCGACAACCACAGTTTCAATGATGCACCTATTCTTTGGAGGATGTTCAACCAGTGCAGCCACAAAACCAACTATCTACTCATGCACCTCTACTTCAGCAAAGTGCACCAATCTATCTTTCATCTTCGTGTAAGGGAGAGCCTGATCTTGCACCACAGGATACTAGTTGTGATGAGGATCTTTTAGCACCGGAATGTCACAAGACCAAACGGGGCAGCAACTTGGCCTCTCCAAAAGTTTCAAAGAAGACCTTACCAAAAGTGGCAAATGTCAACTACGTAGCTGTTGAGGATGTTCCCTTAGGAGAGCCCGTGTTAGCGGGTATGTTTAGCCTACACAATCAACCCATATTTGTGCTATTTGATTCAGGTGCCACTCATGATTTCATCAGCAAATCTTTTATGCTCAAGCATCAGTTGTCCTCAACTCCTTTACAACCATCTTATATGATCAGTTCGCCTGGAGGTATTATGAACGCTAACAAGATTGTAGCCTGAGCACCTCTATGCTTGGATGGGTGGATTTATCCTACTACTCTTATTATGTTGGACACTCAGAAGATTGATATCATTTTGGGGATGTCTTGGTTGACACATCATGGTTCTATCATTGATATCGGTTGTTGTACGATGCAGCTGAATTCCATGAAGCGTGGCCAACATACTTTAGTTCTAGAACATATCACACCTTTACCTGCAGCTGTACATAACACTGAAGCAACTAAACTGGAGGTTTTCCAGTTGTCTACAATTTTCCTGACGTGTTTCCTGACGATCTATCGGGCATGCCACCCTAACGTGATGTTGAGTTCAAGATTGAACTTGCACCGGTAACTACGCCTATTTCTTGAAGGCCTTGTCGAATGGCACCCAATGAACTTGCTAAATTAACATTTGAATGATCTTTTGGCTAAATGTTTTATTCGCCCAAGTTCATGACCTTGGGGTTGCTCCATGCTACTTGTCAAGAACAAGGATGAAACTTTGAGGCTATGCGTCGACTATCGTCGTTAAATGTCGTGACTGTCAAAAACAAGTATTTACTACCATGCATTGATATTATTTTTGATCAACTATTGGGCGCTAAGGTATTCTCGAAGATGGATCTTCGGTCCAGATATCATCAGATTAAGATCCCATCAGAAGATATACCAAAGACGACATTCTCGACGAGATACGAGCTTCATGAATATCTTGTCATGTCATTTGGTCTTACCAATGCTCTGGCTCACTTTATGTACCTCATGAATTCAGTTTTCATCTTGGTTTTCATCGGCAACATTTTGGTGTATTCTAAATCTGAGGAAGAACATGTTGAACAATTGCGCATCGTGCTTCAACGATTGCGAGATCACCAGCTATATGCTAAATTCAGAAAATGTGAGTTTTGGATCAGCAAAGTGCTGTTTCTTGGACACATTATTTCAGCGAAGAGCATCGCTGTTGATCCAAGTAAAATAGTGCAAGTGCTGAAATGGAAGTCTCCCAAGTCAATGCATGAAGTTTGCAAGTTCATGGGTTTAGCAGGATATTAGCGTAGGTTCATTCCGAGCTTTTCAAAAATTGCTAAACCTATGATAGAGCTTTTGAAGAAGGGCACTAAAAACATTTAGAGTGAAGCATGTGAGGATGATTTCAAGACTTTGGTGAAACATCTCACAACAACGCTAGTTTTAGCTCAGCCAGACACAACTAAATCATTGGACATTTATTGTGATGCATCTGGCATCAGTCTTGGCTGCATTCTAATGCAAGAAAGGCGTGTGGTCGCGTGCAGATCATGTCAGCTCCAGAATCATGAACAGCACTATCCAACTCATGACCTTGAGCTTGCTGCCGTGGTGCTTACATTAAATTTGTGGAGACATTATTTACTAGACAATCTCGTTCATCTCTACACCGATCATAAAAGTTTGAAATACATATTCACGCATACGTTATTGAATATGAGACAGCAAAGATAGATAGAGATGATCAAAGATTATGAGAATGAAATTCACTATCATCCCGACAAAGCAAATGGGGTTGCCGATGCGCTTAGTCGCAAATCTCATGTTCACCACTTGACGCTCACTCTGATGGAAGTGGAAGAACTGAATTTATATTTGGTTCCACATGGAGCTCTATTTAATCTTGCTCTCATACCTACGATTCAAGAGGAGATTATGGCAGCTCAGAAGAAAGACAAGGGTATATCTCACACTCGGAGAAGAATGAAGGACGCGGAAATGAAATGTTTTCAGGAAGACAATCAAGGAACACTATGGTTCGATGATCGGATAGTTGTTCCTGTAATATGAGACAACGGAAGAAGATTTTGGATGAAGCTCATTTATCCAAATATTCCATTCATCCGGGCAGCAATAAAATGTACCAAGACCTGAAAACAAAGTTTTGGTAGACACGGATCAAACGTGAGATTGCAAAGTACGTATCTGAATATGATACGTGTCGGCGAGTTAAAGCCGGTCACATGAGAAAAGCTAGACAGCTGCAACCATTGAATATTCCGGCGTAGAAATGGGAGGATATTAGTATGGATTTCAGCGTTGGACTACCTCTGATGTTCCACAAGCATGATTCAATTTGGGTAACAGTCAATCGACTAACCAAATCAGCTCACTTTATTCCAGGCAACAATAATTATAATGCTCAGAAGTATGTGGAGTTATACGTTGCAAGAATCATGTGCTTGCACGGAGTTCCATGCACTATTATTTCAGATCACGGTGCGCTGTTCGCTTCTCAAATTTGGAAGCAGCTGCACGCGTCATTGGGGACCAAGCTGATCTGAAGCTCCGCATATCATCCGCAGACCCATGGTCAAACTGAGCGGGTGAATCAAATTCTTGAAGACATGTTACGTGCGTGTGCCATCCATCATGGCAACCATTGGGATGATCATCTACCGTTGGCGGAGTTTTCATATAACAACGGTTATCAATCAAGCATCAAGATGGCACCATATGAGGCTCTCTACGGCCTGAAATGTCGCACACCACTCAACTAGTGTGAGTCCGGAAAAAGATTGATATATGAATCGATCTCGTTACTGAGGCCGAGGAATGAGTTCGAGTCATCCAAGCCAACCTTAAAGTTGCCAAATCTCGGCAAAAGAGCTATGCGGACAAACAACGTCGTCCTCCTCACTTTGACATAGGAGGTCTTGTTTATCTCCATGTATCTTTGATGAAAGGGATTCATCGTTTCAGAGTGAAAGGAAAACTTGCTCCCTGATTGATCGATCCTTTCGCCATCATTGAAAATTGCGGATCCGTGGCCTATCGATCGGAGCTACCGGCGTTACTCTCTGGAATTCTTAATGTTTTTGACATATCTCAGCTGTGGAAATGTCTCCAGTCCCCAGCTGAAATCCGCACGGAGGACATCTGAACTCTTCAATCGGACCTCACTTATTCTGCATCCGGCTAATCGATGAAAAGACTCGCACCATAAGAAACCGAACTTTATGGTTTTACAAAGTCTTGTGGAACAAACATACCGTTGAGGAAGCGACATGGGAAAGCAAGGATTATCTCGATTCAAATTATCCGGATTTGCTATCAACATACCTCCGGTATCCTCTCTACCTTTGTCTCTTTATTTGTAATCTCAGGGCGAGATTCTTTTAAGGGGGGAATGTAAAATCCCTAAAAACTCTACATGTTCACATCAGCTGGGAAAATGAAAATGAGCAAGAAACAAATGAGAAAAATGGAGATCAAGTAACTGAATAAATTTCAAACCCTAAAAGGTGAACTTCAAATTCAAAACCAAAGTTTCATATGAGAAATAGTCAAACATAAAATTTTAGTTGGCCATTAAATTGTCATGTCTCAATTAGCCTCCATGCCAAGTATCAGAATTTTTGAACTTAATTTGATATTTAATTCAATGTCATCGTTTAAATGCATTTGAATTCAAATTCAAATTTGAATCTGCCGCAACTTTTGTTAATTCCCAAATTGAAGTAAATAATTGGGTTCTACATATTTTATTTAGCCTACCTGCCAAGTTTGACTAATGATGGAGAGAGTTTGAATGGAATTTGATTTTTCCAGAGAGATAAGAGGGAGAGTCATCGTGGGCCCCATAGATTAGCTTCACAAGTGGTGAACTGACTCTGTTTGATGCCTCA
Organism: Tuctoria greenei; assembly: GCA_036927565.1. Classification (NCBI taxonomy): domain Eukaryota; kingdom Viridiplantae; phylum Streptophyta; class Magnoliopsida; order Poales; family Poaceae; genus Tuctoria; species Tuctoria greenei. The sequence goes on from JAYESD010000002.1 coordinate 253,908,026, forward strand.
CAGAGCGCCACCACGATGGCATGCGCCAGCTCCCGTTTATCAGAAGACAGCATAAAATATCTCTCTTAGTTTTCGCCCTTATCACCACACAAGCGTGCTCTACACTCCTCTTTCGATATTTTGCTCTTCTCCAAGGTACAGAGCCAAGCCACGCTCTGTTTTGCTTTGCCGCTGGCGAGCTCGAGGTGGAACCACGGTGATTGGCGTTTGTGGCCATCTCCGTGCTCACCCAAGCCTGCAGGAAACCGCGCAAGTTCCTTCTCTCCCTCCCCGACGTGCTGTTGTGTTTGCTTCGTCGCCAAACTGTGGACACAGCGGATTTTCTCCCTCGATGTTCAAGCTGCATACGTCCTCCTCTGTTCACCGTCGCCCGAGCTTCTCCCGTGCTCCCCTTTTCAGCTAACACCACAACAAGGTTCGCATCAGTTCTCAAAACCTTCCCCTGGAGTTTCCAGCTTAGTCTTAGCTTATGCACGTCGAATTTTGCAATTGCTCCCCGGCGTTCATATTGAGCTTCATCAATCCACCAAAGAAATACATTCTAATGCTTGCATGCCGCTCCATTCCATTTTATAAAGTGATCATTTTAGAAAAAATTGGATCGAAGTTCCATCCATTGGTGACGCCGAGAGAGTAGACCTCGTGGCCGCCGGTTATGAACCACCCCATTCCCCAAGGTGCGCCCTGCCGGTGCTCCTCACCTCCCGACTAAACTTTAGAAACATTATCCAAGCATTTTTTGTGATATGTGCAACGAGAAATCAGCCGCCAGAGCTCGGCCGCCCTAGAGCTGCCGCCTTCGGCTTGCTGCTGCCCTCCCCGAGATCTCCTCAAGCCCCCAGCGTGTCGTCCAAAGTGTGTGGTTCTTCCTGACCTAGCAGCACTGATGCTCGCCATCTCCAGTGAGCCACCGGCTCACAGCCGTCGGCTGGCACCACCCATGGCATCCCTGGACAGAGGTAGAAGGACCTTGGGCCCGCCTGTCAGTGAGAGTGTTCCAACTCCCTGATCCTTTGCGGCAACTCGATCAAGTACGGATACACACTTGGTTCATGTGGCCCTCAGTGTCGCTTCAATGGCATTGGCCCATTTAAACTGGTGGGTCCAGTTTCAACATTTAACTTCTTTTTTTATTAGCCAATAATTCCAGAAAAGCTTGAAACATTGAAAAATATTAGAGGATTGTAGATTTACAAACAATTCTCAAATAAATTTGGTTGGACTCCTCATGGCATTTACATTGCAGTAGTGCAATTTAATTGCCATGAAACTCCCTGGATTTTTCTCAATAATTTCCCAAAGTAAAATATTTGGGAATTTATTCCAGGTGATTCTTTTTATGCACAATTCTCGATTTTGGCCAGAACATGCATTCAGTTATCCTTGATAACATTTCAAGCTAATTGGACTTTATTAGCTGGTTCAAATTATGTTCAGTCTCCTATGTCCATGAAAAATTCCAAAATGAACAGAAATATTTCCAGAAACTCTTAGAAACTTGTAAAATCAATATCTCTCTCCAGGAAGCTTGGAAAAATGTAAAACCAATTTTTTGGACTCCATTTGAGCAACCTTTTCTGTGAAACCAACTTTGAGGCATGACAAAGCTTCAGTTTTTCTAAGAAATTTCAGTGAATCATAAACGTTTGTGGATTTTTTGAGACCACATCTTACCTTTGCTTTAGCTGAAACTTTTTCTAGAGCTTGTCTTATGAGGTCTGTGAACTATTACAAAAATCCCTGCTTCATTTGGTTTGATCTTCTTCATATTATGCCATTAGTCCCTTTTGCTCTACATAATATCATATTGAAGTTCCAAATTCCATTCCTCCTCAAATCGAATTTGTTGAACTCCACCAGAATTTAATTCATGTGGAGCTTTCCTGTCAAGTACAGCATGTCACGTTCCATCTCCAGATTTATACAGTTTCATATATGGTCAACTATATTCTCATAATATGAATCTCATTTCGATAGTGATCACGATGATGAAGGACTTTGACGTGGAATTTCTATTGGAAGGACCAGCAGCTGACCATATTGGCTTCACAATAACTATATAGACTTTTGGATTAGTCGCATCCTAAGTCAAGCCCCGATTTGTATATAACAGCTCTTTTAAAGTTTTGCGTTTGTATACACTACGTATGAGGTATGTATTGTGCATTAGGTTAAGTTCGGTTGATACTCCACATACATGACCATATAATCCTTAGTGTGGCTGGGTAGAATATTACTCCACCGTATTATATTGTTATGCTAATATTTTAGTGAAATCGGTAGAAGTTGAGTGGTTGGAATCCAGTCGCGAGACAAAGAATAGAGTTCACATTGATTTAGTTTGAGAATTGTTTGTGAATCTGAATATGAGACAGGGCAGCGGAGTAGGAAGCAGCAAGACGTGGTCCTGGGTGCATAGCCCTGTCTTTGTTGATTGAGGACCGATCTGTATGCGTCCCCGCTGAGCAAGTTTGAATTGTACCCGTTGCATACTGGCTATATGGCCCCAGGAAACCGATGTAACCTGGGCACCCTCGCGTCGAAACTTATATCGTGGTCCTTTAGGGGAAAGAGGACATAAGGTGGAAATCTGCTAGCGGGCAACTCCAACATGTCCGTGTAGTGGACCTTCTGTGAGGATCATAGAATTGGTTTGCCATTGGGATGACAGGTGAAAGGTGACCACTTATGAGGTGATGAGAAGAGCACTGACATGTCTTCCATGCGGGCGTATGTGTCGTGCACACCGGGTGTCTACTGACTGCAATCACCATCCCTTGTGGTTATTTGAATACTGTTTGTTCACTGTGTCGTTACATAGTAAGCAAGAGTAGTTGGAACTATTGGAATACTGCTTATATTGATTAGTCATTGTATTGCAACGTGTATGCTTTAGATGATAGTGCTCACTAAGTTTATATTCTATGAGACCTCGGACTTTTCGAGGTGTATGGCTCACGTGAAACCCCGCTGCTGCCATATCTCTTCGCCTTGCTAGTGGGAAGCGTCCGCAGGCATGAACATCTTCTCTTTTTCTTAGCTAGCTTAGAAAAAGTGAGTGTGTGTATTCCGCTACATGAGTATACTTGTTGTACACTATGTTGTAAACTTTATCATATATTGAAATGAAAATTTTGATGTAGTTTGAGTATTCTTTTTGTGTGTGCTGTTGGGTACCACATCACACAACACCATCCAAAGCGATTCCTGGACATCGGGAATCCGGTCCTCACACAGAGGTCGGACTAGTCCAGGATAGGATTTGGACTTGTCCGATGTGTCGGACCAGGTCCGGACTTCTCAGAAGTCCGGACTAGTCCATGCGTATGGTGGACTAGTCCATGCATAGGGTGGACTAGTCTGTTTTGGACTCATCTATGTCTACACAGACTAGTCTAGAAGCCCTGACTTGTCCGGCCAAAGGGGCGGACTAGTCTAGTTTTAGAAGGCATATTGTCGTATATATTAAGAATTTCGCCAAGATTGATCCTCTAATTTTCACAAATATTCTTGATAGATATGTTCAAAAAAGCAATCAATTAATCAAAAAATGACCATAATCCACCAATGCACAATAAGGTAAAATAATTTGAGACAATTAAGGGGGTGAGTTTTCGCAAGCATGCAAGTTTTTGAAGATCCTAGACTACTAGCAATCACATGTGCAACATCTCAAGGAACATTTCGAGAATCTACAATATTAGCTCATTCCTAAGATCACAAAAGCGTTTTTCATCTAGTGACTTGGTAAAAGTGTCAGGTAGTTGTCTTTCAGTTCTAACATGTGAAATGATTATATCCCTCTTTATCGAATGGTCTCTCAAGAAGTGGTATTGGATGTCTATGTGTTTGGTCCTAGAAAGTTCAATGGGATTATGAGCAATCTTAATGGTACTCTCATTATTGCATAGGAGAGGAATATGGTTCATATTGAGACCATAATCTCTTAAAGTTTTTCAAATCCAAAGAAGTTGTGCACAACAACTTTCGGCTACGACATCCTCCGCTTCGGCTGCGATTAAGGCAATGAAGTTTTGTTTCTTGGATGACCATGACACATGGGAGCTAACCAATAATTGGTAAGTCCCGAAGGTACTCTTTATATCTACCTTACACCTAGCGCAATCCGCATCGGCATATTCAATGAGATTAAACTTTGACATTTTAGGATACCATTGCCCAAGGTTTGGTGTATGAACTAAATATATTGAGATTCTCTTAATAGCGTCAAATAACACTCCTTAGGTGCAACTTGAAATCTTGCACACATACACATACTAAGCATGCTTAGATGCACAAAGATAAATAACCAAGCCTATCATAGAGGGATATACCTTTTGGTCAACGCTTGGTCCATCTTCATTGAGGTCGAGGTGTCCATTTGTCACCATGGGCGTCTTGATGGGTTTGGCCTTGCCATGTCAATCTTCTTGAGTATGTTATTTGTGTACTTCATTTGACTTATTTGACATATGAATGTGGCTTCCCTGTGTTGCTTGACCTAGAAACCAAGGAAGAACTTCAACTCCCCAATCATGGACATTTCAAACCATTTGATCATTATCTTGCTAAAATCATCGCAAAAATACTCGTTAGTTGAACCAAATATAATGTCATCAACATGCATTTGGCACACAAAGTGATCATCATTAACATTTATATTAAAGAGAGTATGATTTGCTTTTCCTATCCTAAAACCATTTTTAAGAAGAAATTTTCTAAGGAACTCATACCAAGCTCTAGGAGCTTGTTTGGGGCCATAAAGAGCCTTATGCAATATGAATACATGGTTAGGATACTCTTGATCTTTGAACTCGGGTGTTTGCTCCATGTACACTTCATCCTTGATTTGACCGTTGAGGAAGGCACTCTTCACGTCCATTTGATAAACCTTTGAATCATGGTGAGTAGCATAGGCTAATAAAGTGTGAATTGACTCAAGCCTAGCTAAGGGAGCAAATGTTTCATCGAAATCCAAACCTTTGACTTGTGCATATCTCTTTGAAAGTGCATCTAGGAATACCTTGTGGGTTCTGGATGATTTATGATAAGCAAATGAGATTGTAACCACTTTGTTGAGATGAGCACGAGTTTTAAATGAGAAAATGAGCAAAGAACCAAAAAGAAAGGAGAATGAGAAGCAAGGTGGAAAAGAGCTCAAGGAACAAGTGTAGTAGATCATTGTGTATGGAGTGTGTAAGGAAACACACCTCAAGAGCTCAAGCACGAATAATCACACACATTGCACAAGTTTATATAGGACCGGACTAGTCCGACTGACACCGGACTAGTCCGATATCTCTCTGCACAAGATCAGACAAGTCTGATATCACCACAGACTAGTCCAATATCTCTCTGACTAGAATCGGACTAGTCCTCCCTAGTGAGGACTAGTCCTCAAAACACTTCACAAGTTGCACAAAATTGGATAAGTCCGATCACACAACGGACTAGTCCGATATCATTTTGATGAAAATCGGACAAGTCCGATATTGGCACGGACTAGTCCGAAAACCCTCTGACCTAAATCGGACAAGTCCTCTAAGTGTGGACTTGTCACCCAATTCACTTAGGGTTTCACTGATCCGGACAAGTCCGATGATTATCGGACTAGTACAAAGATTTCCAAAAGCGAAATCGAAAAAGTCCGCTTCTAGCCGAACTAGTCTGATATTTCAGGACACCTAGGGTTTGCTACACACAGCACACCGGACTAGTCCGGTGTCCACCACGGACTTGTCTGATATTCCTAAACTCAAACGGTCACTTTTATAAACCCCATATAAATAGATGTGCACGGCCCAACTTTTATCGCACTCGACCCCTTGCGCCGTCACACCTCCCAAGAGCCTCAAAACCACATCTCTCCATGAAATCAAAAGCAACAAAAATCAATCCCTTGAGGATACACTTTGGATCATTGGAGAGACACGATTAATCACTCATTGAGCTCTTGGTTTGATTCTCTAACACACTCCTGTGATTTTCATTGTAATATTTTGAGTGTGTTATTGGTGGAGTTCTTGTTGTAATCTTGGGGAGCCCTCAACGTGTGAGAAGGCCCCTTGAATTTGGTTATTTACCCTTTGTGATAAGTGAAGAGGATTGGCCTTCGTGGCGATCCGACGAGGGTAGGGTTGGAGAAGACCCGGTCCTTTTGTGGACACCTCAACGTGGATGTAGGTTGCCTCTGTGGGAACCGAACCACGGGATAAATTGCTTGTGTTCTTACTTTGTGCTCATCGTTTTTATACATCATATCAATCTAGAGTTTCAATCAATCTTGCTTACTTTATGTTGAAACATTAAATATAAGATTGACTTGTGGTATACCCTAGTTCATAATCGGGTAACACTTCAATTATAAGTATATTTCCGCTGCATACATCCTAGAATCAAATTAGTCGATCAAACTTGATTAACCTAGTCGGTACACACCAGAATAGTCCGCACTTGACCGGACTAGTCCGATATCTCGAGTTTTGATTTGGTTATTAAGTGTTGCAGGTTCCAACTAAATTCAAAAAGGCTTATTCACCCCCCCCCCTCTAGGCCACATTCAATTGGTATCAGAACAAGGTTCTTCAATAGGAGACTAATCGCTCGAAGAGATCAGGTCAGACATGAAGGACGTACACAAGAGCAACAACCAAGAGAAGGTTGATGAAGACAAGAACCAGAAATTGGAGAAGCTCCTCGAAGCCGTTCAAGACTTTGAGGATGATGATGAGGAGACGCTTGAACTCAAGGTGCTCCTAAGGAAGAAAACCCTTTCCAAGGGAAAGGTGAAGATCGAAGATGAGAAGAGAAAGAAGGGGAGTAGTCACACCGACTACTCCCGATATCCTTTTAACTATGATCGCCTAAATTCTAACAATAATCATTATCTATCTATTCCACTTGGAAAAGCCCCACACTTTGACGGCAATGACTACTCAATGTGGAGGCAAAACATGAAAATGCATTTGATTTCTCTCAATCCAAGTTTGTGGCACATAGTATGCACAGGAATAGATATCCCTGATGATGATGAGGAGCTCACACCTAGCCAAGAGCAAGCGATCCATCGAAATGCTCAAGCTGCTACAATCATCACTTCATCGCTCAGTCAAGATAAGTTTACAAAGGTGGATGGACTCGAGATCGCGAAAGAGATATGGGATACATTGCAAACCGCATATGAAGGCGATCGTCATGTGCGAGAAGCGAAGATTGAGATGATTGAAGGCGAGCTAGGAAGGTTCGCAATCAAAGAAGATGAGTCACCACAAAACATGTACAACCGATTAAAGATGCTCATCAACAAGGTGCGAGCATACGAAAGCAAGAAGTGGAACGACCACGAGGTAGTGAAGCTCATCCTTAGAGCCTTCATGCCTCGCAATGTCACCTTATGCTCAATGATACGAGAAAGTCCCGGATACAAGAAGATGACCCCGGATGAGCTACTTGGGAAAATCATCAACTTTGAGATTATGGAAAAACAAGGTAAACATGTGATGGAAATTGCTGACCTCATCTCGGCAAAGAAGAAAGGGGTCGCTCTAAAGTCCACCCTTAAGCCCTTGTCTAAGGAAGCTCGAGAAGCTCAACTAGAAGAAGATGGTGATGATGAAAGCAGTGACTTGGATGAAGATGACATGATACTATTCATGAAGAAATTCAGGAAGATGATGAATAAGAGACAAGGCGCTAAATCAAGTGAAGGAAAATACAAGGAAAGTTCAAAGCCAAAGTTGAGGTGGGCATGCTATAATTGTGGTGAGTATAGCCACTTTATAGTTGATTGCCCATATGAAGAGAACAAGAAGAAGACCAAAGAAGTCAAGCCTCAACCCAAGAAATTCTTCAAGAAGAAGAAACAAGCTGAACAAGCGCATGTAGGGAAAGAGTCGGACAAAAATGATGAGTCCTCATCACCAGAAGAAGAAGAGATGGCTAACATAGCCATCGAGAAGACATCCAAGAAGTCCACTCTCTTCCCCACTCTCGGCGCATGGAAGGGGAACGGCACTTGCCTCATGGAAAAGGAAGGTAAACGCAAGGTAACAACAAAACCCTCTTGCGTGCATTCCTATTCCAGTGATAGTGAAATTAATAGTGATAATGAAGATATGCTCATTGGGTTAGATAAGAAAACAACCACAAAAATGAAATTCTTACTTGATCAACTTGTTGAGAAGGAGAAGCTGATACATTGTCAAGAAGACATGATTATCTCCCAAAAGGAGGAATATGTTGAACTTGACAAGCTTCTAGAACTTGAAAAGGAGCGAAGCAAGTCACTAGAGCTTGAATTAGCTTCAAGCAAGGAAGCTTGCCTAGAGTTAAGTGACTCAAATGCTACAATCAAGGACGAACTTGCTAACCTAATCAAGGTTAACAAGATCCTTGAAGTGCAAGTTGAGTCACTCAAGCAAGGTGACCTTTCATCCTCTTCAAGTTCACCTTCTCAACCCATTAAAACTGAAGTTGCTTCTACTTGTACATGTGGTAAAGTTGACACCAGTTTGAAAGACAAGTCAACCTCTACCAAGGACAAGCATCCTTCACAAAATGGCATATTTGACAAGGAGAAGATCAAATATGCATGTAGTGCATACTTGGTCACATGACCTCCAAATGTCAAATATGGCATTGGTTACACTTATGGTGAAAAGAAACATGCTAGAAGCCATAAGAATAACAAGGAGAGCAATGTCTTTGTAAAGGGAAGACTCTCTCAAACTGGAAAATCCAAAATTAATGAATCCAACACGCATGATCACCGGACTAGTCCGGTGGGGATCCGGACAAGTCCGGTCTCCTAGACTAGTCCTGTGTATAAACAACAACAGTTGTTGTTTAGAACTTTTGATGCATCTTATGTCTTAATGAGAAGTAATTATGGAAAAGTTTATGCTCATTGTGTTGGGCCACGCCATGAGAACTCCAAATCTCATGTGTGGGTGCCCAAATCCCTTGTGCCTAACCTAAAAGGACCCAAGCAAGCTTGGGTACCTAAAACCAAGGCATAATTTGTTTTTGCAGGCCTATTCCTCCGGTGGATCCAAATGGGTGCTAGATAGTGGCTGCACCAACCATATGACCGGAGAAAGAAGAATGTTCGTTGAGTATGAAGCAAATGAGGATCCAAGCGAGGGCATCTATTTTGGAGACAATAGTCAAGGAAAGGTGCTTGGTACCGGTAAAATTGCCATATCATCTAAACACACTCTTTCTCACGTATTACATGTTGATTCCTTAGATTATAACCTGTTGTCCATATCTCAATTATGTACAAAGGTTATAATTGCTTGTTCACTAACGAGGGTGTGACCGTCTCTAGGAGGAGTGATGGTTCCATTACATTTAAGGGTATGTTAAAGGGAAAGCTTTATCTTGTTGACTTCAACAAGGATAAAGCCAAACTTGACACATGCTTGATTGCAAAGACCAACATGGGTTGGCTATGGCATAGACGGCTAGCGCATGTTGGTATGAGGAATCTTCAAAAACTCCTCAAGAGCGATCACATCCGAGGTTAGAAGGATGTTGTTTTTGAGAAAGACAGGCCTTGTAGTGCGTGCCAAGCCGGGAAGCAAGTTGGAGCACCTCATCCCGCGAAGAACGTCATGACTACAACAAGACCACTCGAGCTACTTCACATGGACTTATTTTGTCCAATTGCTTACATAAGCATCGGCGGTAACAAATATGGTTTAGTAGTTGTTGATGATCTTTCTTGCTTCACTTGAGTTTTCTTTTTACATGAAAAGTCAGAAACACAAGGAATACTCAAGAAGTTCTTCAAGCGAGCTCAAAATGAATTCTCATTGACAATCAAGAACATTCGAAGCGACAACAGCACGGAGTTCAAGAACACACAAGTGGAGGAGTACCTAGATGAAGAAGGCATAAAGCACGAGTTTTCAGCTCCTTACTCCCCTCAACAAAACGGAGTTGCCGAAAGGAAAAATCGAACCCTCATAGAGATGGCAAGAACAATGCTCGATGAGTACAAGACCTCGGATCGATTTTGGGCGGAAGCGGTCAACACCACTTGCCACGCCATAAATCCACTTTATCTTCATCAACTACTCAAGAAGACATCCTATGAGCTACTCACCGGTAACAAGCCTAATATTTAATATTTTCGAGTTTTCGGTTCCAAATGCTATATTTTGAACAAGAAGCCTAGGACTTCAAAGTTCGCTTCGAAGTTCGATGAAGGTTTCTTGTTTGGTTATGATTCGAACACTTACGCCTATCGTGTCTACAACAAGACCTACGGACTTGTTGAAGTAGCACGTGACGTAGTGTTCGATGAAACTAATGGCTCCCAAAAGGAGCAATTTGATCCATGTGTGCTAGATAAATAAGAAGCTCCTTGTCAAGCATTGAGAAGAATGGCATTAGGTGAAGTTCTACCACATGAGCCACCTCTACATATGCATGAGGAAAACGAACCACAAGAGGAGACCAATGATCAAGGGGGAGCTTCCATACAAGATCAAACTCAAGAAACCGAAAATGATCAACAAGTCAATGAGGGCAACCATTTAGGGGGAGGAGAAGATGATCATGAAGATTCAAGACAGCAAGTACACACCCAAGAGTACACCAATGCATCCAAAAAGATCACCCAATCAACAACATCATCGGTGAAATCCAAAAGTGAGTAACTACTAGATCTCGCATAGCTAATTTTTGTGAGCATTACTCGTTTGTGTCCTTTTTGGAACCACGCAGGGTTGAGGATGCATTGAAGGAACCAGATTGGGTAGTGGCCATGCAAGAAGAACTCAACAATTTCAAAAGGAACGAGGTGTGGGAACTAGTCGAAAGACCCAAATCCAAAATCGTCGGCACCAAATGGGTCTTTCGCAACAAACAATACGAACACGGGGTGGTGACAAGGAACAAGGCACGACTTGTGTTCGAAGGGTATTCACAAGTCGAAGGTTTGGATTTTGATGAGACCTTTGCTCCCGTATCTAGTCTTGAATCTATTAGAATATTACATGCATATGCTACTCACCATGATTTCAGGCTCTATCAAATGGATGTGAAAAGCGCCTTCCTCAACGGACCAATCAAGGAGGAGGTGTATGTGGAGCAACGTCCCGGGTGTGAAGATGAAGAGTTCCCCGACCACGTATTTAAATTGCGTAAGGCTCTCTACGGCCTCAAACAAGCTCCTAGAGCTTGGTATGAGTGTCTTAGAGATTTTTTAATTGAAAATGGCTTTAAGATCGGTAAAGTAGATTATACATTATTTACAAAGAACTTTGACGATGATCTCTTTGTTTGTCAAATTTATGTTGATGATATAATCTTTGGTTCAACTAACAAATCTTTTTTTGAGGAATTTAGGAAAATTCTGACTGATAGGTTTGAGATGTCCATGATGGGAGAGCTAAAGTACTTCTTGGGTTTCCATGTGAGGCAACAAAAGGAAGGGGCGTTCATAAGCCAAACTAAGTACACTCAAGACATACTCAAGAAGTTTGGAATGGACAAGGCGAAGCCAATAAAGACTCCCATTGCAACGAATGGACACTTGGATCTCAATGAAGATGGACCAAATGTCGATCAAAAGGTATATCGCTCCATGATTTGATCTCTACTCTATTTATGTTCATCTAGGCCATACATTATGTAGAGTGTATGTTTGTGTGCAAGATTTCAAGCCAATCCTAAGGAGTGTCACTTGGCAGCCATAAAAAGGATCTTGAGATATTTAGTTCATACACCTAACCTTGGTCTTTGGTATCCAAAAGGCTCCAAATTCAATCTCATTGGTTACTCCGATGCAGATTATGCCAGATACAATGTAGATAGAAAAAGTACCTTCGGTACATGCCAATTCCTAGGTAGATCCCTAGTTTCTTGGTCCTCCAAGAAACAAAACTCCATTGCCTTATCCACAGACGCAGGGGAGTATGTTGCAGCCGGGAGTTATTGTGCACAACTTCTTTGGATGCGACAAACTGTAAGGTATTACGGTTACAATATGAACCGTATTCCACTCCTTTGCGATAATGAGAGTGCCATTAAAATTGCCCATAATCCAGTTGAGCACTCTAGAACCAAACACATAGACATCCGACATCACTTCTTTAGAGATCACTCCATGAAAGGAGATATAGCCAGTTCCCATGTCAACACCGAAAAGCAATTAGCCGACATATTCACCAAGCCACTTGATGAAAAAGGCTTTTGCAAGCTTCGAAATGAACAAAATATCCTTGATGCTCGGAATGTGGCTTGAAAATTTGCATACCTTTATGAATTATTCAAAATATGTTGATTGGATTATGAAAATCATCTCTCTCAATTTTCTCCAAAAAACTATGTCAATTACTAGATCTTGGTGAATTATGATCATTGCTTGATTGTTGTGTGCTTACTGATCATATTAATCAAGATTATTTGATTTGATTTGCCTCCCTATTTTCTAAATATGTACCTTTGAATATATACGAATGGACTAAGAAGTGCATCTAGGAATACCTTTTGGGTTTTGGATGATTTATGACAAGCAAATGAGATTATAACCACTTTGTTGAGATGAGCACATGTTTTAAATGAGAAAATGAGCAAAGAACCAAAAAGAAAGGAGAATGAGAAGAAAGGTGGAAAAGAGCTCAAGGAACAAGTGTAGTAGATCATTGTGTATGGAGTGTGTTAAGGAAACACACCCCAAGAGCTCAAGCACAAATAATCACGCACATTGCACAAGTTTATACAGGATCGGATAGTCCGACTGACAACGGACTAGTCCGATATATCTCTGCACAAGATCGGACAAGCCCGATATCACCACGGACTAGTCCGATATCTCTATGACTAGAATCGGACTAGTCCTCCCCAGTGCGGACTAGTCCTCAAAACACTTCACAAGTTGCACAAGATCAGATAAGTCTGATCACACAATAGACTAGTCTGATATCATTCTCATGAAAATCGGACAAGTCCGATATTGGCACGGACTAGTCCGAAAACCCTCTGTCCTAAATCGGACAAGTCCTCCAAGTGTGGACTTGTCACCCAATTCACTTAGGGTTTCACTAATCCAGACAAGTCCGATGATTATCAGACTAGTCCGAAGATTTCCAGAAGCAAAATCGGACAAGTCCGCTTCTAGCCGGACTAGTCCGATATTTCAGGACACCTAGGGTTTGCTACACACAGCACACCGGACTAGTCCGATGTCCACCATGGACTAGTCCGATATTCCTAAACCCTAGCGGTCACTTTAAGAAACCACATATAAATAGATGTGCACGACCCAACTTTTATAGCACTCGACCCCCCCCCCCCCCCCCGCACCGTCACACCTCCCAAGAGCCTAAAAAACACATCTCTCCACGAAATCAAAATCAACAAAGATCAATCCCTTGAGGATACACTTTGGATCATTGGAGAGACACAATTCATCACTCATTGATCTCTTGGTTTGATTCTCTAACACACTCCTGTGATTTTCATTGTAATCTTTTGAGTGTGTTCTTGGTGGAGTTCTTGTTGTAATCTTGGGGAGCCCTCAACGTGTGACAAGGCCCCTTGAATTTGGTTATTTACCCTTTGTGATAAGTGAAGAGGATTGGCCTTCATCGCGATCCGAGGAGGGTAGGGTTGGAGAAGACCCGGTCCTTTTGTGGACTCCTCAACGTGGATGTAGGTTGCCTCTGTGGGAATCGAACCACGGGATAAATTGCTTGTGTTCTTACTTTGCGCTCATTGTTCTTATACATCATATCAATCTAGGGTTTCAATCAATCTTGCTTACTTTACGTTGAAACATTAAATATAAGATTGACTTCTGGTATACCCTAGTTCATAATCGTGTAACACTTCAATTATATGTATATTTCCGCTGCATACATCCTAGAATCAAATTAATCGATCAAACTTGATTAACATAGTCGGTACACACCAGACTAGTACGCACTTGACCGTACTAGTATGATATCTCGAGTTTTGATCTGGTTGTTAAGTGTTGCAGGTTCCGACTAAATTCAAAAAGGCCTATTCACCCCCCCTCTAGGCCAAATTCACTCTTAGCAACAATTCGTGTTTTGTTCCTTGTCACCACCCCGTGTTCGTCTTATTTGTTACGAAAGACCTACTTGGTGCCTACCACATTCACATTGGGTCACTTCATGAGCTCCCATACTTGGTTTCTTTTGAAGTTGCTTAACTCCTCTTTCATGGCCATCACCCAATCCGGATCTTCTAGTGCTTCTTCTACCTTGAAAGGTTCCAAAGAGGACACAAAAGAGTAACGTTGCAAAAACATAACCATACAAGAACAAGTCGTTACCCCCTTGGTGATGTATCCAAATATGTTGTCAATAGGGTGTTCCCAATGTACGTTATGATGAACTCTTGGGTGAGACACTTGAGATCTTGAGTCACCTTCTTCTTCTTCATCATCTTCTTCTTCGTCTCCCTCTTGAACTATGAGACCTATGTGTGCTGAATACATTGGCTTTGACAATAAAAGTTTTGAATGCTGCCATAACATCTTTTTGGCAAGGTCCGACTCTAGCTTCGAGCTTCTGCAAGGTCCGACAATAGGTTCGACTTTCTTTGTCTAGATCCGACTTTCTTTGTCTTTAGCTCTGACATGTCTTTGTTTTTAGCTCCAGCATGTCTTTGATAGCTCTGGCATGTCTTTGTTAAGCTCCGATATGTTTTGCTAGGTACGACTTATGTTGGTTAGCTCTTACATGTTTTTCTAGCTCTGACTTTTGGGATGAGTAGTTCCGACTAGTTTTGGTAAGCTCCAGTGCTAGGTTGTACTAGTTTTGGTAAGCTCCAGTGCAAGGTTGTACTAGCTTTGGTAAGCTCCAGCGCTAGGTTTCACAAGCTTTGGTAAGCTCCGGCGCTAGGTTGTACTAGCTTTGGTAAGCTCTGGCACTAGGTTTTACTAGCTTTGGTAAGCTCCGACTCAAGCTCAGGTTAGTGTTTTCTAGGTTCGGAGCTTGATCGCAATGTTCCTGCTTTTATTGTGAAATGTTTTGAACTTGCTTTATATTCTTGGAAAGTTTGCTTAGTATTCATTTGCTAAGTTTTTGGTGTGTTTTGGTTGATATGGCTGATATTGTTTTGATATGCTTTGCAACATTCTTATGTGAGGTGCTCACGTAAGGTGTTGTGTTCGGAAAAGACTTGAGTCAAGTCATGGACTTGGGCTCGTACGGATTGGTTGTTTGTTCATGTGCAGGTGTTGCTTGGTTTCAAGTCATGGCTGGTGACAGGATCTTTTGGACTAGTTTTAGGGAGGAGATGAGGTTCCAACAACCAAATTTAAGAGGAATTGTGGTTGAGCGGGTCAGGAGGTCGCGTAGGATGATTGAATCAAGGACAGTGCATATGAAGGTTACTGGACGTTGAAGGAAGGTGTTTGCATGTATGCATGCGGTGCATGACGTGGCAACATGGTTCGGAAGATGGGTTATCGATGGGAAGATCTGGTTGGAAGGATCGGATCGTATCGGTTGATGACTTTGGCTGCGGCGAAGTCGGTTATGGCTCGGTATGGAAAGTATCGAGTTGGTTATGATAGTTTTTCGTGTGGGTCGCGAATTTGAGTTGTTTTAGGAATGTGAGATACGTTCCTAAGGTGTTTGGAAGTCTTAAGATTGCTTCTATCTGCGTATAGAAGTGTCCTAAGCAGTTATGGAAAGTTTCGATTCGTGAACGGAGTAAGATTAGGATCCTTATTTGAGTTGAGTTGGCTTTCGAGCTGGTTATATAAGCAAGGGAGGCCAGAGCTCGTGGTATACGACTTTGGGGCTTTTCCTATTGTGTTATATTGAATAAAATTCGTAGTTTGAAGGAACTTTTGTGCCTTGTTCGTCCTACTTGTTCCAGACAAGTTTTACTCGTCGAGTTTCTGGACAACACTACCTTTCATCGGTGGTTCTATCATACCTCGAGTTTTGCAGATCCAATTGACGTGATTCTTTTTGGGTTGTCTTCACAACTTGATTATCTATTATCTATAAAAATTTCACGGTCAGGATTTGTGGTTTCTGATCTACACGAATTTATTTACAACGTTCCAGAACGGTTTTTCTCGAGTTGGACAGATTGACCTTTGTTCGATCTCTCAATCGTAACTTGAGTTTCTCTCGACGGATTTGAGTGATTCTTGTTGTGTTGTCTTCGTGACTTGATTCTCTATGACATATATCACTTTTGTCATGGTGAAACACGTTTAGATTAGTCTCACACACGATTTCTTTAACAGATCATTTTTCTGCCGAAGGGGTTGGGATTTAATTGTTTCCGCTGCGTAAGATTTTTAAATCTACAATTCACCCCCCCTCTGGTAGCTTTTCACGTGATCTTTGATCCTACAACTGGTATCAGAGCCACGGTGCTCTAATCATTGTGATTTGCACGTGTTTTTAACTAATCATCATGGAGAAATACTCCGCCAAACCTTGTATGTTTGCCGGTATTGATTCTCAGGTTTGGAAGGCACGCATGGAGGCTTTCATCCAGGCCCAAGGCTTCGCCATATGGGAAAAGGTGTACAAGCCTTATGATGTGACGTCAAACGATCAAGTTACGGATACGAACCTACGGGACGTCGATAACAACAACAAAGCCTGTAACTTGATTATGCAAGGACTCACTCAAAGCGACATCGACCGCGTTGCACACCTTCGACCGGCATATGATGTGTGGAGAGCGCTTTGTGACTATCACGAAGCATCCAACACGATCAAGGAGGTAAAACAAGATATGTTCAAAAAGGAATATATGCGTTTCGAGATGCAACCCAGTGAGTCTATCGATGACCTCTTTGCTCGCTTCAATAAAATTCTCGGCAACTTACGTAGTGTCAATGTTAACTTTTCTGATGTTGAGAATGCTAGGCAACTTCTTAGTGCATTAGACATGTAAATTTAGGAGATGAATGTAAGATCTATTTATGAATCAACTGTCATGAGTTCTCACACATTAGATGTGCTTTATTCTAAACTAAAAACTCATGAAATTGACATCTTATCACGTAAGAACCCAAATAAGTCTATTGCGTTTGTCTCACAATGTGATATGCCTAGCTCCAGCCAATAATCATCTTGCAATACTCTTGCTTTGTTGTCCCCACTAACCCTGGAGCAGATTGAGGAATTTCTAGAAGAGGAGCTAGCACTCATCTCTACTAGATTCTCAAAAGCATTGCAAAATGTGAGAACTAGAAGGAGAGGAAGCTCCAGACCTCAATGCTGTTTTGAATGTGGTAAGACAGTACACTTTCGTATGGAATGCCCTAACCTTTCAGGTTCTACTACCCGTGGAGAAAAACAGAACAAGGTGAAGACCACCTCTGGAAATTCCAACAAGAAAAAGAAGGGTACCGTAGGACGCAAGGTGATTAATAGCTTCATCACCGCACTTCAAGAACTCAATTCAAGTGATGTAGACTTTGAAAGTGATGAAGATGATGATGATATGACCAACTTATGCTTCATGGCGGGCAAAACAAGATCAAGATCAAGTCAAGAGGATGCAGAACACAACTGTGACGACGATGAGGTATGTCCTACTTGCGAAGAAATGTGTGATGCTATTTCTCGTGCCACTAGTACTGTTAAGAAAAAGGACAAAAAGCTTAGGGATAGTGCTGCTAAAATTGAATCACTAGAATCTGAAATCAACCGTTTAAAAACTCTGATTCCTAGTGATGATGCATGTCCCTCATGTGATTTAATATATGAACAATTGTCCTCATTAAGAAGTGCGCACACCTCCACACTTGATAAACTTGAGTTAGAAAATGAAAAGAACAAAGAGCTTGCTGCACTTAATGATAAAAACTTAAAAGAAGCTAGCTGTTCTACAATTGATTTGCATTGTTCTACTTGTGATGATCTTGAGAAGAAACTACTAGATGCTATGAATGAAATTTCTATATTGAACAATGCTTTACATTCTCATGAAGTTAAATTTTGTTCTAATTGCAAATTAAAAGGAAAAACTTCATGTGAAAATTGCCTTGATCTGTCCAATAAACTTGATGGCATGCATAGGACATTAGATCAGTTTTGTAATGGGAATAAGAACCTAAACTTGCTGTTGAATTCTTACAAGTCTTGCAATGATAAAACTGGTTTAAGTTTTGATTCTCATGCTCATGCTAAGGCACATCCACCTAAAATTTTAAAGTCATTAGGAAGTGGTTTGATTCAAACAGTTCCTAAACAAAAAGAAGTGGTTTTCAAATCTGCAGGAGTGTTGTCTCATTTTGTTTCAAATAAAAATATTGCTTGCTCATCTAGACATGAACACAAAGTTAAATTTCATTGTACCTACTGTGGTAGAGATGGTCATGTCATGGATTTTTGTTATAGACTAGCTAAACAACAGAAAAGGGAAAGAATAATTGCTAGATCTCATAACTTTCATGGAAAATTTGCTGCACATAATAAACCGAATGTCAGGAACATGCAACTTGCTGTTATGAGTCAAAAACATTCAAAGTTTACCTCTGGACCTTCTGTTTTTGCCTCCGGAGCTACTGATTTTTGTGCTACACAAGTAACACCTTATAGGTCAGTAGTTAAGAGTAAAAAACCTCAAACTTTGACTCATAAACCTGCTGTTTTATCTCAGCTTTCGCGTGTTTTTCCTGCTGCACGTCGTGTGACTCAGTACTGGATACCTAAATGCCTTTTGACTAACCCCAGTATTGAGTCATCGACGTATTGTGCTTCGATGTAGGTTACACGCTTGAGGAAGGAGAACATTTGGATTGTGGATTCAGGTTGCTCACGCCACATGACCGGTAACAAAGAATGGTTCTCCTCCCTCTCTTTTGTGTCACGTGTAGAGAATGTTACTTTTGCCGATAATTCTTCAACTCCTATAATTGCTAAGGGTTCGGTTAGAGTAAATAATCACTACACTTTGAAGGATGTGGCACTTGTTAAAAATTTGAAATAAAACTTGCTTTCTGTTTCACAAGTGCTAGATGAAAATCTGGAAATTATTTTCAATAAAAACTGCTGCAAAGTGTAGGTTCAAATAGTGAGCTTATTTTTAACATGTCTCGGTTTGGAAGAGTTTTTAAAGCTGATTTTGATATGTCTTCCTCGAAGAATAGGTGTCTAGTTGCTGATGATTCAAAGGTCTTATATTTTTGGCATCGTAGACTTGGTCACGTAGGCTTTCATCACCTAACGCGTGTTAGTGCTCTTGATCGCATACGTGGGCTGCCTAAGCTTAACGGGGACAAAGAAATTGTGTGCTCTTCTTGTAGACATGCTAAGATGGTTGCAGGTTCACATACTCCTCTCACAATGATCATGAAAACTGAACCAGGTCAACTTTTGCACCTTGACACCGTAGGACCTTCACGTGTTCAATCCTTCAGAGGTAAATGATATGTTCTTGTTATTGTTGATGATTATTCTAGATACTCTTGGGTTTACTTTATGGCATCTAAGAATGAAGCTTTTAGTCACTTTAGAACTTTTTTTCTTAGATTATCAATTGATCACCCAGGATCATTAAAAGCAATTAGAAGTTATAACGGAAATGAATTTAAAAATCAATCTTTTGATCACTTTTGTGCTGAAAATGAAATAGATCATTAATTTTCTTCACCATATGTACCTCAACAAAACGGTGTTGTAGAAAGAAAGAACAGAACCTTAGTTGAGATGGCTAGGACTATGCTTGATGAATACCAAACTCCTAGGAAATTTTGGGCTGATGCGATTGCAACCGCTCGTTATGCCTCAAATCGTGTTTTCTTGCGCGCTAAGCTAGGTAAAACCCCATATGAGCTCCGGTTTGGACATAGGCCTTGTGTTACACACTTTCGGGTCTTTGGTTGCAAATGCTTTGTTAAGAAACATGGTAATTTTAACCTAGATCCATTGATGGCATGTTTCTTGGTTATTCATCTCATACTAGAGGCTACCATGTGCTTTTACTTGACACTAACAAAATTGTGGAGACTTGTGAAGTGTCTTTTGATGAAGCTATCCCAGGTACTAGCTCAAACATTGCAGGTCCAAATCCATATCTGCAGGGGGAGAGTATTTTCGTTGAAGATAAGGAAGAGGTGGAGCTGTTGCCCGAAAATTCAGCAGTTTATGACATTGTTCGAGGTTCTGATTTTGATTCACAGCCAGCACCGACGACCACCATTGCTGCTCCAGATCCTCCTCAAGTCACAAGCTCATCGATTTGTGATGAACATGAAGAAGAAGAAGCTTGTGAAGTGTCCACTCCCCTCCAGGTTCTCAAAATTCATCCTCCACAACAGATTATTGGAAGCTTGCACGAACGAGTTACACAGTCCAGGTTTTGCGATCCAAACTCTCATGCTCATTCTGCTTTTGTTGCTTCTTTTGAACCCAAAGATATATCAAACGCACTCACTAATGAATCTTGGATTATTGCCATGCAAGAAGAGTTAGAAAATTTTGAAGGAAATAATAGTTGGAAACTTGTACCTCCTCCTCAAGGTCACACTTTAATTGGAACTAAATGGGTGTTTAAACATAAACAAAGTGAGGATGGGGTTGCGGTTAGGAATAAGGCTAGGTTGGTTGCTCAAGGTTTCACTCAAGTTGAAGGTCTAGATTTTGATGAAACTTTTGCTCCTGTTGCTAGATTTGAAGCCATAAGAATTTTGTTAGCTTTTGCTGCATCTAATGGTTTTAGGCTATATCAAATGGATGTTAAAAGTGCATTTCTTAATGGCTACATAGATGAGGAGGTTTATGTCAAACCACCACCGGGTTTTGAAAATTCAGATTTTCCTAATCATGTTTACAAACTGTCCAAAGCCTTGTACGGTCTCAAACAAGCCCCTAGAGCATGGTATGATAGGTTAAAAACATTCTTACTTGAAAAGAGGTTTACCATGGGCAAGGTTCATAAAACTCTTTTTGTTCTTAAGCATGGCAATGACTCATTATTCGTTCAAGTGTATGTGGATGATATTATCTTTGGTTTTGCTTCTCATGATCTTGTGTCCAAGTTTTCATCTATGATGAGTTTAGATTTTGAGATGAGTATGATGGGAGAACTCACGTACTTTTTGGGGGCTGCAAATCAAGCAAACCAAGGAGGGTATCATTGTGAATCAAACGAAGTATACAAAAGACCTCCTAAGGTGCTTCAACATGGACAAAAGCAAGCCTCTTCGGACACCAATGGGAACAACAACAACACTTGAACTTGATGAAGATGGTGAACCCATGGATCAAAAAGAATATAGAAGCATGATCAGATCTCTTTTGTACCTCACGGCATCAAGACCGGACATACAATTCATCGTATGTCTTTGTGCACGTTTTCAAGCCTCCCCAAGTGCTTCACATCGTCAATCCATCAAAAGGATTCTCAGGTACATACATGGAACTCAAGAATTTGGCATTTTTCTTTCTTCTTCCTCAATCGTTACTTTGAAAGCCTTTTCCAATGCTGATTTTGGAGGTTGTAGGATTGAGAAGAAAAGTACTTCTGGTGCTTGTCATTTTTTCTTGGTAATTCACTTGTTGCATGGTCATCCAGAAAACAAAGTTCAGTTGCACAATCCACCACCGAATCTGAATATGTAGCTGCTGCTAGCGCTTGTTCACAAATTCTTTGGATTGTTCAAACACTTAAGGACTATGGGGTTGATCTAGATAGTGTTCCACTATTTTGTGACAACACTAGTGCTATTTGCATTGCTAAAAACCCTATGCAGCATTCTAGAACTAAGAACACTGACATTAGGTATCACTTTCTCCGTGATAATGTTGAAAAAGGAAACATTGTGCTTCACCATGTAGATACCGAACATCAATTGGCTGATATTTTTACAAAGCCTTTGGATTTCACTCATTTTTGTTACATTCATAGTGAAATAGGGGTTATGTATCCTCATGGCTTAAATTGAGGGGGAGTTTTGAAACTTGGGATGTCTATGTGTGAATCTGAACATAAAATAATATGAGCATAGTATTTCATACATATATGACTTTGTGATTCCTTTTACATGCTGAAAGTTCTTACTACATTACTCATGTTATACATTTTGTAGTTTTTGCCATGACTAGTAATTGGAATAATTACTTACACTAAATCTAGTCATGGTTGAACTTTCCTGTTGTTTTGAACTTGTTGCATGCTCACAAGTGTTTTTAATCA
The DNA here is from genome assembly GCA_036927565.1 of Tuctoria greenei. Lineage (NCBI taxonomy): Eukaryota > Viridiplantae > Streptophyta > Magnoliopsida > Poales > Poaceae > Tuctoria > Tuctoria greenei. The sequence continues at coordinate 253,930,181 of JAYESD010000002.1, forward strand.
TAAAGAATTAATCAAGTAATCAACTCACATGTTAAATTTTTGTGAACAAATATAAGTTGAGAAAAGATCAAGAGAATATGCATGCATCGCACTTCTTCTTTTGAGATGGCTTATCATTGCACTTAGATATGAACTTGGAAGTAGTGTATGACTAAAACCATGTCCTTAAGCTTCTGATTGTCAAATGACATAGGCTTGGCTTGGTTGGTTAGAATAAGACAGATGCGCATATAATCTCTTGCAAATATCATATGATCTAAATTTACGCTTTGAAAAATAATAAAATGCAGTAACAAGTGTCATGCTTTCAGGTTTTGAAATAGTTAAGTTTGTGAGATCATGAGTTGCTAAATTGGAAATTACATTTGATCTCTAGCATGACTTACACTACTTTATGTATCTCATTGTTGTGATAGTGTAAGTTACTTGATAGTATGACTTGGATGAGCTTTGTTTTATATGTATATGTTATAATATGCTCATAACAATTAAAATTTGTCTTATAAACCTTGCTGAATACATTGTCAAAGGAGGAGAGATAATATGTGAATTTTTAAAAACAAATATGCAAGGGGGAGACAGTGATTACACATTGCACATATTCACCATTGTTTTTGGCACGATTCTTCTCAGGGGGAGAATTTATTTTTCTCATTTTATTTTTGTTTTACAAAGGGGGAGAATTTCTTTTTCTCATTTAATTTCTATTTTACAAAGGGGGAGAAATTGTTTTCAAAACTTTTAATGTGAATAAGCCAGTGTTCGAATCTTAAGTGGTGTTGCCAATGCATTCATCAAGGGGGAGATCGTGAGACATATGTGTGCTGAATACATTGGCTTTGACAATAAAAGTTTTGAATGCTGCCATAACATCTTTTCGGCAAGGTCCGACTCTAGCTCTGAGCATCTGCAAGGTCCGACAATAGGTCCGACTATCTTTGTCTAGATCCGACTTTCTTTGCCTTTAGCTCCGACATGTCTTTGTTTTTAGCTCCGGCATGTCTTTGTTAAGCTCCAATATGTTTTGCTAGGTCCGAGTTACGTTGGTTAGCTCCGACATGTTTTTCTAGCTCCGACTTTTGGGATGAGTAGTTCCGACTAGTTTTGGTAAGCTCCGACGCTAGGTTGTACTAGTTTTGGTAAGCTCCGGCACTAGGTTGTACTAGCTTTGGTAGGCTCCGGCGCTAGGTTTTACTAGATTTGGTAAGCTTTGGCGCTAGGTTGTACTAGCTTTGGAGCTCTGGCGCTAGGTTTTACTAGCTTTGGTAAGCTCCGGCTCAAGCTCCGATTAGTTTTTTCTAGGTTCGGAGCTTGATCGCAATGTTTCTGCTTTTACCAGGAAATGTTTTGAACTTGCTTTATATTCTTGGAAATTTGTTTAGTATTCATTTCCTATGTTTTTGGTGCGTTTTGGTTGATATGGCTGATATCGTTTTGATATGCTTTGCAACATGCTTATGTGAGGTGCTCACGTAAGGTGTTGTGTTCGGAACTGACTTGAGTCAAGTCGTGGACTTGGGCTCGTATGGATTGGTTGTTTGTTCATGTGCAGGTGTTGCTTGGTGTCATGTCATGGCTGGTGACAGGATCCTTTGGACAAGTCTCAGGGAGGAGATGAGGTTCCAACAACCAAATTCAGGAGGAATTGTGGTTGAGCGGGTCAGGAAGTCGCGCAGGATGATTGAATCAAGGGCAGTGCATATGAAGGTTACTAGACATCAAAGGAAGGTGTTCGCACGTATGCATGCGGTGCATGATGGGGATACATGGTTCCGAAGATGCGTTATGGATGGGAAGATCTGGTTGGAAGGATCGGATCGTATCGGTTGATGACTTTGGCTGCGGCGAAGTCAGTTATGGCTCGGTATGGAAAGTATCGAGTTGGTTATGATAGGTTTTCATGTGGGTCACGAATTTGAGTTGTTTTAGGAATGTGAGATATGTTCCTAAGGTGTTTGGAAGGCTTAAGATTGCTTCTATCTACGTATAGAAGAGTCCTAAGCAGTTATGAAAAGTTTCGATTCGTGAACGGAGTAGGATTAGGGTCCTGATTTGAGTTGAGTTGGCTTTTGAGCTGGTTATATAAGCAAGGGAGGCCAGAGCTCATGGTAGACGACTTTGGGGCTGTTCCTCTTGTGTTCTATTGAATAAAATTCGTAGTTTGAAGGAACTTTTGTGCCTTGTTCGTCCGACTTGTTCCAGACAAGTTTTACTCGTCGAGTTTCTGGACAGCACTACCTTTCGTCGGTGGTTTTATCATACCTTGAGTTTTACAGATCCAATTGTCGTGATTCTTTTTGGGTTGTCTTAAAAAATTGATTATCTATTATCTGTCAAATTTTCACGGTCATTGGATTTGTGGTTTCTGATCTACACGAGTTTCTTTGCAGCATTCCAGAACTGTTTTTCTCGGGTAGGACAGATTGACCTTTGTTCGATCTCTCAATCGTAACTTGAGTTTCTCTCAATGGATTTGAGTGATTCTTGTTGTGTTGTCTTATTGACTTGATTCTCTCTGATATATATCACTTTTTTTCATGCTTAAACACGTTTATATTAGTCTCACACACGATTTCTTTAACAGATCGTTTTTCTACCGAAGGGGTTGGGATTTAATTGTTTCCGCTGCATAAGATTTTTAAATCTACCATTCACCCCCCTCTGGTAGCTTTTAACATGCTCTTCGATCCTTCATGATCGTTGCCACCATCTTGGTTTTGATCATTTTGAACTTGTTGGTCTTGATCTTGGGAGACTTGTGCTTGATCTTGTGCAGGAGTCACCGGTTGTGATGAGGTTGGATCACCTTGACCTTGATTTTCTTGAGGTCGAACATCATAAAGTACCATCCTCCTTAGTTCTAAGAATTACACCTCTTCTTCATCTAGCATACATTGATCAACTTGCTCCACTTCGGAGCCATTAGTTTCATCAAACACCACGTCATGTGCGATTTCAACACAACCAAAGGTTTTGTTGAAGACATGATAAGCGTAGGTGTCTAAGTTATTCCCAACTAATAAACCTTCATCGGATTTTGAAGTGGACTTCGAAGTCATAGGCTCCTTGTTGATAATATAGCACTTGCTACAAAAACTCCGAAGTATGAGATATTAGGTTTGTTACCGATGAGAAGCTCATAAGGAGTTTTCTTCAATAGTCGATGGAGGTATAGGCGGTTTGTAGCATGGCAAGTGGTGTTGACCGCTCTCGCCCAAAACCAGTCTGAAGTCTTGTATTCGTCGAGTATGGTTTCTTCCATCTCAATGAGTTCCTTTCAGCCATCCCATTTTGTTTGAGGGAGCAGGGGTCCGAAAACTCATGCTTGATGCCCTCCCCATCCAAGTACTCTTCCAATTGAGTATTCTTCAACTCGGTGTCATTGTAAATCCTTATCTTCTTGATTCTTAAGAGAACTCATTTTGAGCTCCCAAGAATTTCTTTAGGACATCTTGAGTTTCATTTTTATCATGCAAGAAAATACCAATGTGAAGCGAGAAAAATCATCAATAATTACTAAGCCACACTTGTTACCATCAATTTTTATATAAGCAATGGTACCAAAATGGTCCATGTGAAGTATTTCCAAAGGTCTTGTTGTCTTCATGACGTTTTTGGCGGGATATGTTACTCGAATTGCTTCTTGACTTGGCACGTGCTACAAGGCCTATCTTTCTCAAATACAACATTCTTTAGTTCATGGATGTGATTCCCCTTTAGGAGTTTTTATAAGTTCCTCATATCAATATGGACAAGCATTCTACGCCATAACCACCCCATGTTGGTCATTGCCATCAAGCATGTATCAAGTTGGACTTTATCCGTAGTGAAATAACCAAGATAAATATTTCTCTTCAATACACTCTGGAAGGCAATTGAGTTGTCACTTCTTCTAGAGAAGATCACACCCACGTTAGTGAATAAAAAATTAAAACTCTTCTCACATATTTAAGATACGGACAAAAGGTTATAATCGAGTGAATCAACATGTAAAACTTAGAGAGTGAGAGTTGAGATGAGATTGCTATTTTACCAATACCAAGCACCCTCCCCTGACTATTGTTGCCAAAGTAAATGCCTTTGCTTGGATCATCATTTTTTATTACTCAACAAGCATCTTCCTCTCTTTGATCACGTGCTTGGTGCATCCACAATCTAGCACCCATTTTGACCCACTGGAGCAGGCCTACAAAACAATTGTATGATTTTGTTTTGGACACCAAAACTAGGTTGGGTTCTTTGAGTTTAGTCACAAGACATTTGAGCACCCACACACATGTTTTTGGGTTCTTGTGGAGTGGCCCAACATATTTATCATACAAATGGCTATATTTGTTTCTCATGAGTACATGTGATGCATAAAAATCATGAAACATAGTAGAAGTGGTACTTTTACGATTTCATGTGAAGTGGATGCATGTTTGTTGTTCTTAACTTGAGATGAGCCTTCTTTTACAAAAGTAGTACCATTCTTGTTATTCTTGAGGAGCCTAGCATTTTGCCTTTCTCCCCTAGAATAGCCAAGGCCATCTTTGATCAATGGAGACCTTGTAATCGAAGATGCACTTCGTGCATATTTGAACTTCTCCTTGTCAAAGATACCACTAAACCCTAAACCCTAAACCCTAAAACCCTAAACCCTAAGACCCTAAACCCTAAACCCTAAAAACCCTAAACCCTAAACCCTAAACCCTAAACCCTCCGAAGGCTCGCCAGAGTAAGCTACAAAGCGGGTGCCTTTATCGTAGAGGAAGCTTTGAACTCCGTAACGGGGAGGAGGGATTTTTTGTGCCTATTCGCTTTGTGACTGTATAAGATCATTTTTCAAATTTAGAACATGGTTAGCAAATTTGCAAGTTTTGGATTTTGACTCCACATTTGACGAGGATGAGCTCTTTTAAAAGGAGGAGCATGAGACACTGGACTTATGAGTGTCAAATTGTGCTTCAAGATTCTTGTTAGTTTTGGTCAATTTAACAAGTTAATATTGGACCACAACATTCGCACTCCTAAGACTAATACAATTCTCCTTGCTCTTGGCAAGTTCAAGATCAAGTTCCCTACTCCTCTCCCTCTCAAGCTCAAGGAGCTTCTCAACCTCAAGATTTCTTTGCTTCTCTAGGACATGCAATTCCTCTTGTTCGTTGAGAAGCCCTTCCTTATCATATATTTCATCCGATAGCTTCTTCGTTTTGTAGGATTGAAGAGCATGTGTAAAGCTACTAGAGGGGGTGATTGGTAGATTAAAACGTTTATGCGGAAGCAACGAAAACACCCCTTGACAGAAAACTGATCTGTTAAAGAAACCGTGTGTGCGACTAATCTAAATGTGTTCAACTGTAACAAAACTAGTATAGATTATAGGTAATCTAGTCAGGAAGACGTCACAATAAGAATCACGAAAATCCATCAAGAGAAACTAAAGTTACGATCAAAAGATCAAACAAAGGTCAATCTGTCTTACACGAGAAAAACAGTTCTAGAACACTGCAAAGAAACTTGTGTAGATCGGAAACCACAAATCCAATGATTGTGAATTTCCACAGATGATTTAAAATCAAGTTGTAAAGACAACCCAAAAAAAATCACGTCAATCGGATCTGTAAAACTCGAGATATGATAAAACCACCAATGAAAGGTAGTGTTGTGCAGAAACTCGACGAGAAAGACTTGAAGAAAACAAATTGGACGAACAAGGCACAAAAGTTCCTTTCAACTATGAATTTTATTCAATAGAACACAAGAGGAACAACCCAAAAGTCTTCTACCATGAGCAATGGCCTCCCTTGCTTATATAACCAGCCCGAAGGGCAACCCAACTCAAACTAGGACTCTAATCCTACTCAATTCACAAATCATAACTTTCCATAACTGCTCAAGACTCTTCTATACGCAGATAGAAGCAATCTTAAGACATCCTAACACCTTAGGAACGTATTCCACGTTCCTAAAACAACTCAAATTCGTGACCCACACAAAATCCTATCATAACCAACTCAAAACATTCCATATTTGAGTCAAACACGACTCAGCCGCTGCCTGAGTCTATAACCTAGTCGATTGGACCTTTCTGACCAACTCTTTACGTCCTCATTTCTTCATCACGCCTCGGAACCATGTAGCCACGTCCATGCACTCCTTGCAAACGTGCAAACATCTTCCAATGACGTCCACGATACCTTCATATGTATTGTTGTTGATTAAAATATGATGCGCAAACTCCCGATCAACTCAACCACAATTCCTCCCGAACTTGGTTGTTGAACCTCATCTTCTCTCTAAGACTAGTTCAATGGATCCCGTCACCAGCCATGTCTTGAACTCAAGCAACACCTACACATGAATAAACAACCAATACTTCCGAGCACAAGTCCTCAACTTGACAGTCATTAGTTCCGAAACCACAACACCTTACGTGAGCACCTCACATAAGCATGTGGCAAACCTTAGCAAGAAGATATCAACCATAACCACCAAAACACACAAAAACTTAGTAAAAGAAAACCAAGAAAACTTTCCATAATCCAAAAAAGCAAGTTCGAAACATTGCAGATTAGAAGCACAACCACTACGATCAAGCTCTGAACCTTGCCAAAGCTAATCGGACCTTGAACCAGAGCTTACCAGAACTAGCAGGACCTAGCGCTGGAACTTACCAAAGCTAGTCGGTCCTAGCACCGGAACTTACCAAAGTTAGTCGGACCTAGAGCCAGAGCTAACCAAATCTAGTTGGACCTAGACAAAGAAGTCGGACTTTGCCGGAGCTACCCAAAACAAGCCAGACCTATCGTCGGACCTTGCTGGAGCTCAAACCTAGTTGATAATGGTGTTTTAGTAGTATTCAAAACTTTTATCATCAAAGCCAATGTATTCAGCACAAATAGGTCTTACATGTTTTAGTAATAGCATTCTTATTTAAGCCTCTGAACATGAATTCATTTTTGCTAGCACTATCAAAATCATCATCATCAATGGAATTCAAAGAAGGAGGTTTACATTTAACCTTGCACTTCCCTTATTTGGCCATGCAGTATTCGTGGCTTGAGCTCTTCCAATCGCCCTTGTTGGGCAAGGGTGACTTCTTCATGGTTGGCTTCTTGATGGTGATGGTTGCTACCCCTTCTTCATCTTCGGATGAGGACTCATCATTGGAGTCCAACTCCTTGTTGATGTGGGTTTGCCCATGCATCTACTTCTTCTAGAAGATCTTTCTCATGGCTTCCCGTTCTTCTTCTTGTCATCCTCCTTCTCGTACGAGCAATTGATTGTAAGAGCCCACGTTTGAGTAGAATAAGAAGCAAAAATGTGAACGTAAAAATTTAAAGTTAATGGGAAATTCAAACTCACAATGAACTATGTTAGTCAATAAATGATGTTAAAATAAAAACTTGATAAAAACTTTACACCTAAGAAAAGCTTGTGAGTGTATGATTGCACTTAAACTAGTAAATACCACAATAAATAATTCTAAGGTAATTCATAAGCAAAAAGAAAGTGTCAGTCAAGAATTTATTCAAAATCTAAATACAATGCAAATACTTTAAATTGTGAGCCAAATTTAGTAAAATTCTAAATTTGACTTCACCAATATAAATTTATACTCAATTAGTTGTCCTTGTAAATTATTATGATTTGTAGTGGTAATATGAGGTAAATACATAAAAGGGAAGTTCAATTTAAATTTGAATCTAAATCTAAACTTGCTCCAAATCCAAAAATTCACCACAGTGTTCCTCACATTTTAATTAGTCACCATGTAAACTTCTACCATTTTTGGAGTCCATTTAGTATTTTTTTTCATTGGAAGATAGCAAGAAATATGTTCTAGCTATGGGCCCATCTGTCAGGTGGGTCCCACATGTCTGCTGTAGGGACCAGGTCTCGACACTCCAGGAATCATATTGGGTAATGCCGCGCGATGCGACACCTCATAGCAAAACACAAAAGGAACTCATAATATATGACATAAAAGCTTATGTTACATGATTCTCATGTTTTTACAAGAAAATAACTACCACAGTGGAAGTCTTCATCATACACTCTCGATTATAAGCTACAACAGTAGTGGTCGTATCCAGCCCACGGGTACTCCACTCTAGCAACACACAAGTAAAGCAGCAGCGTATTCCTGCAAAATATTTAATATGCAACCGTGAGCACGAAGCTCAACAAGACTTAACCGTCTCATCTAAACATGAAACTCTAGATGTAAAAACTTAAGACGTAGGAAGGTAATTGTGCATAAAAGGACTCTCCTATCAATGGATCCTTATTTCAATATTATAGTAACATATGAGATACTTGGGCATGCAACATCATGAATTCCACAATTAAACAAGAAATGCTTCACCCACGATGTTACTTGTCCAAGTTGGCACATGCTTCATACCAGCCAATTAAAGGTTTGGAAAAGTGTAAATTTAGTGGTGCTACTTCTAAGCCATACAAGTTGCAATACAATGATTATTCCTAACAATGTAATTCATATTAGTCAAGTTCTATAATGTTCAACTACTCTTAATTTACTATGTAACGACTAAGTGAACAAGTATACTCAATCCATTTTCGCGAGCAACAGTGATTTGAATCAATAACACCCGGATAACACACCACACAAACCCGTCCAGAAAAGGTAATCTGCCAATCACATTAACGTTGTATGTGCCAACCTTTCACAAGACACCCAAACGCCGAGCCAGTCCCACCTTCTCGGCACCAACCAAAGTCAGTGGGTTATGCCTCCACACCCAGGTTAACAAGTTACATCGGTTTACTAACCTGCGTAACTAGCATACACTCAGTACAGTTCAAACTTGCTCAATAGGGCCGCATACGATGTGGTCCTTGATCGACACAGTCAGGACTGCTCCTCCTGTACCTCCTGTCCGATCTCCAATTCATCTCACGAGTAGGCTCCCACCTCTCGACTTCTAACTACATCTTGCGAGTAGGCTGCAACCTCTTGACTTCTAATCACACCTCGCGAGTAAGTCCCATTACTCATCTCCTAGAACCTAATTCTCTCACTAGTAGTTTTACTACTCATCTTCTAACTACATCTCGCGAGTAGATTCCTCTGCTCAACTTCTCTCATGGGTTGAATATACTACTCGACTTAGGATACAAGCTCCAACCTCCCGACTCTTGCGAGTAACTCCCATTACTCATGTTCAACCGTCAAACATTAGCATAGCTTAACCGATAGAGGGGGTCACTTAACCTACCCAACAACCCATGGGTTATCTGATCATGGAAGTAGATTTATATCCATCATATAGAATTAATGCACATGATAATTGTAATCAATCAAGTGATATAAAGGAAAAACTTTGTAACGTTTCTTATATGCAAACAGTAGTTTTCCTTTGGTTGCAAACTACGTGAATGACAATGAAGTTAATGCCTGATCTGGTGGTGGAGCTTCGAGTCGATTTCCTTCCTCACTTGTTCTTGCAGCTGCTTGAGGTAATATTGCTCACATTGACGTCCATGCTTGTGCCTCCTCCTTCGAGTGGTGTTCCTCCTCTAGCTTTGTTGTCACATGTTCTAGTGTTATGAAAATGCAATATAAGAATAGTAATTTAACATTTAATCAAAGTGGAAATTTACAATACTAAAGAATGAGTACTACAGTGGGATTCATGTATTGTCCCTGATGGCGTTTTTTGTAAACTTAGAGAACATGTAGCTTAATCTAAATGGGTTTATGACAATGAAATTGCATCTAGGCATCCCCGTTGGTTTTGGATGATTGATGACGACAAATTAAGAGACTAATGAGCTCAGCTGATCTTAAGCACAGGTGTGATGATTGAAATGAAAGAAAATTCCTCAAAAAGGAAAAGATTGAAATGGACGTCAAAGACTCATACATAGAAATTAGGGTTTCCTATGTGTTGAGTTTAGACTAGCCTTCCGTGTGTGAGTGTGTGTGTATGAAGTGCATTGAGATCATAGAAGAGGGCTCAAAGTCATGGTTGAGAGAAAACCCAAGTGAGAAGCCTTATCGAGAGAATTCCCAGGAGATCGAACTTGTTCGGGCCCCTGTTGACGGTTGTTATGTACCAATTTCACCCGTCAATATAACTCAGTTATGTGAAGGAATTTTCATTTCTTGCACACATCACCTTTCTATTTAACCTATTTCCACTTGTCCTTGGAGAAAGTAGTGCATGCAGGGATTCTATGCAGAATTGAAGTGAAACAAGGGGATGGATCCTTTAAAATATTAGTCCAGCCAATCAGGCGATGCCACATAGCACCACATGGATCAAATGGCAGACAAATAGAAGTATCCGAGGCCATCCAACGGTGTAGCACCCATATCATGGAATGGGACCCACCTGTCAGTCACCTGGAGGCAGAACTCTCCGTTTGGAGCCAGGACCAGGTCGGCGGGCCCCCCTAGTCGGCCGACTAGTTCCTGGTGCCAAACGCGGTCAAATGCCACGTGTTGGCTCCTCCCGACTTGAAGAGGTCAGGGGTGACTGATTCGCGTGCTTTTGGTGGCGGGAACCTACCCTTCTCCAAGCTATGAATAGGATCCCTCACCCCTCACTTCAACACACACCACTTGAGTATTCATCCATTGTATCCACTACTCTCCATAGGTTTAGAGGAGTATAGGTTGTAGAGAGAAGAGTCCCTAGTCCATAGTCCAAGTAGGAGAGGAGTAGAAGGAGTCTCTTCCCAATTTCCAATTGGGAAACGTATGTCTCCCATATTCCTATTTGTATTTGTGACCTTATTTATAATAAAGATGATATCTTTAGTCTTCTGTTGTTCATTTACTTGGATGAAGTGTTTCTTGTTTGATTGTGGATTCCATGTATGTGGTAAGAATAGTAATTATGATTGTTCTATACCATTCTTATTACATTGTCATAAACACTATAAACCTCCACTATAGTCTAATTAGCTATGATATGACTATATTAATATGAATCACTTATGCTATAAATTAACATTGGTTTAACAATGATTTAGTTCATTGCCTTAGATTGCTTGTGCCTAGGCTCTTAAGGTAATTACTTAATATGCTAGCATGGTGCTAGGATAGAGAGTAGTGTTGAATTTCTCGTATGCCCATGAATTGAAGAGGTAGGCAGCGGGTGGTGACAGTCCTATCTATCGTTTGTAATCCTCCACATTCAGCTATGCCACAGGCTCTTAGCGGGAGTCGCCTAGTGTTGCTAGGGTTAAACCCATGCCTGATGTGTTAATCCACTTAGCATGAGAATTCATAATTGGTATAATCATTAGTAACTAACTTAGGCTATGTATATGTACATTAGAAGCATAGTAGGAGTATCTACCTAACTCTTAGCCTTGTTCCTCTATTACCTCATTTATCCCCTTAGGATAGAATGCTATTATGTGTGTCACACTACCTCAATTACCCTTTATCCATCCTTGCTAGAACCCTACGTAGGTCAACCTATCATTTCCACTTGATGATTGTTTTATTTCCATCTAGCCTTCCTTTGGGAAAATATAAATGACACACTCTCAGAATACTCTTTAAAGGGGAAATGCGACATCGATAGTTTCTGTGCGCTTCCGGACGTTCATTTGAAAATTAAAACCTACCAACAAGCATTTCTGGCACCACTACTAGGGATGAATTATTAGTAGTACGTAGGAAATATCAACAGCCTCGAGGCTGGGCTAGTCCGGTTGTGCCAGAGTAGTCCATTTTGGGACGGACTAAGAGTTTCTGTGTGCATTTAGAATTGTCTGTTTTGGGACAGACTAGTCCATTCTACACTCGGTGAGCTTTTGGAGCTAAATCTTGCGAGGCAGGACTTATCCACTAAAAAGGTCATACTATTCCGGACATACCAGAGTAGTCTGTTTTCAGCCGGACTAGAAGTTTCTGTTTGAGTTCGGGCTAGTCCGTTTTAGGCTGAACTAGTCTGTGGTGCCATGACCAATTGAAATTCAAATATTGGAGCATACGTCACCCTCTGCAGAGCATGACGTAGCATGGATACAGTGGGCCGGACTAGTCCGGGGTCCTGGCCATACCATTCCGCACATTGATTGCTGGCAACAGTTGGATTTTAGGACCCCTATTAAAAGTAACACCCGACCTCCAACTGAGAACTCTTCAATCCTAGCACCGCCAGAAGCATTCCTGAACCATTCTAAGCCTTCTACTCAGCCTACTTGCCCTCTAGAACCAAATCTTGAGAATATTATGGTTTGGGAAGGGGAGAGAAGGAAGATCATATTGTTTTGGCTCTCGGTTTGATCTCTTGCACTTGGTGTTGTGTTTTGTGGATTTGAGCTTCGTGTGCTCTTGTTGTTGATCATTTGTGGGAGCCTCAACTTGTGAGAAGCCCCAAGAATCTTGTTAGTACCCCTTGTGAGTAGTGGAAACCAAGTCGGCCTTGTGTGGTAGCTTAGTGAGAAGAGGATCAAGTGAGACCCGGTCCTTTCATGGACTTCTCAACGGGGATGTAAGCTTCATTGTGAAGCTGAACGTGAGGATAAATCGTGTCTTTCTTATTGCTTTACTTTTCTCTATTCACTTGAATTGCTTTTAGGGTTCATATCGCTCATCATATTGTTCATTATTGTAATCTTGCAATCTAATCACTCTTACTTGTCAATCCAAAGTGTATTGGTTGATAGATATTGTATCCATCTTTTGTTGAACTAAAATCCACTAAAAACTAACTAAAATCATGTTTTTAGGGTATTCCTGTGTGCTGAACAGATTAGTCCGGCCCTGACCAAGACTAGTCTATCCCCATTTATTTAATCTCGTTTTATTCAGTGATTTCAGACCATATTTCCTATTCACCCCCTCTCTAGGAAACTTTCAATTGGTATCAGAGCAGGTCTCTCCATCAAGAGTCTAACCACCTGGAGAGAAGATGAATGGAAGGGGTGAAAACGAGGTCCAAGTGATCGTTCATGGAGATGACAAGACGAAGAGTGCCAACGTGCTTAAACATGATCCAAATGATGATGAAGAAGTCTGCCAACTCAAAGCACGACTTTTTGAGAAGCTAGGTCTTCCCAAGAAGGAGACCAAGGCAACCAACGAGACCAAGGACATCTATGAGAGTGGTTCACAAGACTACTACCAATATTCTTACAATTATGAGTGCCTAACTTCTAGCAATCATTACTTGTCTATTCCCATGGGGAAACCTCATCAATTTCGTGGAAATGATTACGCTAAATGGAAGCATAATATGAAGATGCACCTAATTTCCTTAAACCCTTGTTTTTGGCAAATTGTTTTGATGGGTGTTTATCTTCCCAAGAATGAGGAAGATGTTACCCTGGAGCAAGTGTCCTACTCCACCACAATGGTCAAGCGGTTGGGGCGATCACCTCCTCCTTGACTCAATAGGAGTTCAATAGAATTGATGGGTGTGAGGTGGCCAAGGACATTTGGGACACGCTCAAGATTGCGCATGAAGGCAACCGAGTCATATGAGAAGCGAAGATTGAGATGATCGAAGAAGAGCTTGGGAGGTTTACCATAATGGATGGTGAAACCCCCTAAGACATGTACAACCGCCTCAAGATCCTCATCAATAAGAGCCGCTCATATGGATGCACCCGATGGATGGACCACGAAGTGGTGAAGAGAATGACTCGGACATTCATGCCTCAAATGTTGCACTTTGCTCCGTGATCTGTGAGAGTCCGGGGTTCACTAAAATGACCCCAGAAAAAGTTCTTGAAAGAATCATCAACCACGAGATGATGGAGCGAGAAGCCATGTTCTGCAATGATCTCCAAAAGCTCACCTCCTCCAAGAAGAAGGATGTTGCATTCAAGGCAACATCATACATATCCCAAGAACAAGTAGAAAGTGATGAAGGGAACCTCGACACCGATGAGGAAGAGGCGCTCTTCATCAATAGGTTCAAAAGGATGATGAGAAGGAGGAAAGGGTGCTATCATCATAAGAGCAAGAACAAGGAAAAGTCCAAGACAAGAGGAAAGAAGGCTTGTTACAATTGTGGAGAATATGTCCACTTCATTGTGGATTGCTCACATGAAGAGAACAATAAGAAGAAGGAGGGCAAGTCCCAAGATAAGAAGTTCTTTAAGAAGAAGAAGCAATCGAGACAAGCCCACCTTGGAAAGGAGTGGGATTCAAATGAAGACTCCTCCGATGAAGAAGAGAAGATGGCAACAATTGCTATGAAGAGATCAAACATGGAGAACAAGCTCTTCCCTAACTTGGAGAGCTCAAGACCAACATGCCTCATGGCCAAGGAGGGAAGAAAGAAGATTATATCTAGATCATTTTCTTCAATTTCATCGCATGGTAACTTTGATAGTTGTAGTGAAAATGAACACACGCTTAAAGATATGAGTAAGAGCACCTTGAAAAGATTGAAGTTGTTGTTGGATGAGATATTTAACAAGGAAGGTCAAAGTGCATCTAGGAATCCCTTGTGGGTTCTGGATGATTTATGACAAGCAAATGAGATCCTAACCACTTTGTTGAGATGAGCACAGGTTCTAATGAGAAAATAAGCAAGGTGGCAAAAAGAAGGGAGAATGAGGAGCAATGTGGAAAAGAGCTCAAGGAACAAGTGTAGTAGATCATTGTGTATGGAGTGTGTTAGGGAAACACACCCCAAGAGCTCAAGAACAAATAATCACACACATTGCGCAAGTTTATATAGGACCAGACTAGTTCGACTGACACCGGACTAGTCCGATATCTTTCTGCACAAGATCGGACAAGTCCGATATCACCACGGACTAGTCCGATATCTCTCTGACAAGAATCGGACTAGTCCTCCCCAGTGCGGACTAGTACTCCAAACACTTAACAAGTTGCACAAAATAGGACAAGTCTGATGTTAGCACGAACTAGTCTGAAAAACCCTCTGACCTAAATCGGACAAGTCCTCCAAGTGCGAACTTGTCCCCAATTCACTTGGGGTTTCACTTTTCCGGACAAGTCCGATATCCATCATACTACTCCAGAGATTTCCAGAAGCAAAATCGGACAAGACCGCTTCTAGCCGGACTGGTCCGATATTTCGGGACACCTAGGGTTTGCTACACACAGCACACTGGACTAGTCCGGTGTCCACCATGGACTAGTCTGATCTTTCTGAACCCTAACGGTCACTTTTGGGAACCCCATATAAATAGGTGTACATGGCCCATCTTTCAACAACCCTCAACCCCCTGTGCCGTCACACCTCCCAAGAGCCTCAAAAACACATCTCTCCACGAAATCAAAAGCAACAAATATCAATCCCACGAGGATACACTTTGGATCATTGGAGAGACACAATTCATCACTCATTGAGCTCTTTGTTTGATTCCCTAACACACTCCTGTGATTTGCATTGTAATCTTTTGAGTGTGCTCTTGCTGGAGTTCTTGTTGTCATCCTGGGGAGCCCTCAACGTGTGAGAAGTCCCCTTGAATTCGGTTATTTACCCTTTGTGATAAGTGAAGAGGATTGGCCTCCGTGGTGATCCGAAGAGGGTAGGGTTGGAGAAGACCCGGTCCTTTTGTGGACTCCTCAACATGGATGTAGGTTGCCTCTGTGGAAACCGAACCACGAGATAAAGTGCTTGTGTTGTTACTTTGTGCTCATTGTTCTTATACATCTAGGGTTTCAATACGTTGAAACATTGAATATAAGATTGACTTGTGGTATATCCTAGTTCATAATCGTGTAACACTTCAATTACAAGTATATTTCCGTTGCATACACCCTAGGATCAAGATAATCGATCAAATTTGATAAACCTAGACGGTATACACCGGACTAGTCCACACTCGTCCGTAGTAGTCCGATATCTCGAGATTTGATCTGGTTGTTAAGCATTGCAGGTTCCGATAAAATTCAAAAAGGCCTATTCATCGCCCGCTCTAGGCCACATTCAATTGGTATCGGAGCAAGGTTCTTTAAGAAGGAGACTAATCGCTCAAAGAGATCATGTCGGACATGAAGGACGTACACAAGAGCAACAACCAAGAGAACGTTGATGAAGACAAGAAACAAAAATTGGAGAAGCTCCTCGAGGCCATTAAAGACTTCGAGGATGATGATGAGGAGACGCCGGAACTCAAGGCGCTCCTAAGGAAGAAAACCCTTTCCAAGGGAAAGGTGAAAATCGAAGATGAGAAGAAAAAGAAGGGGAGTAGTCACACCGACTACTCCCGATATCCTTTTAATTATGATCGCCTAAATTCTAACAATAATCATTATCTATCTTATGCACTTGAAAAAGCCCCACACTTTGACGGCAATGACTACTCAATGTGGAGGCAAAACCTGAAAATGCATTTTATTTCTCTCAATCCAAGTTTGTGGCACATAGTATGCATAGGAATAGATATCCCTGATGATGATGAGGAGCTCACACCTAGCCAAGAGCAAGCGATCCATTGAAACGCCCAAGATGCTGAAGTCATTACTTCATCGCTCAGTCGGGATGAGTTTACAAAGGTGGATGGACTCGAGATAGCGAAGGAGATATGGGATATGTTACAAACCACACATGAAGGCAGTCATCATGTGCGAGAAGCGAAGATCGAGATGATTGAAGGCGAGCTGGGAAGGTTCGCAATCGAAGAAGATGAGTCACCACAAGACATGTACAATCGATTAAAGACGCTCATCAACAAGGTGCGAGCATACGAAAGTAAGAAGTGGAACGACCACGAGGTAGTGAAGCTCATCCTTAGAGTCTTCATGCCTCGCAATGTCACCTTATGCTCAATGATACGAGAAAGCCCCGAATACAAGAAGATGACCCCGGATGAGCTACTTGGGAAAATCATCAACTTTGAGATGATTGGAAAACAAGCTAAACATATTAAGGAAATTGCTGACCTCATCTCAGCAAAGAAGAAAGTGGTCGCTCTAAAGTCCACCCTTAAGCCCTTGTCTAAAGAAGCTCGATAAGCTCAACTAGAAGAAGACGGTGATGATGAAAGCAATGACTTGGATGAAGATGACATGATACTATTCATGAAGAAATTCAAGAAGATGATAAAGAAGAGACAAGGCGCTAAATCAAGTGAAGGAAAGTACAAGGAAAGATCAAAACCAAAGTTGAGGCAAGCATGCTATAATTGTGGTGAGTATAAACAATTTATAGTTGATTTCCCATATGAAGAGAATAAGAAGAAGCAAAGCTTAAACACAAGAAATTCTTCAAGTAGAAGAAACAAGCCGAACAGGCGCATATAGGGAAAGAGTGGGACTCAAATGATGAGTCCTCATCATCATCAGAAGAAGAGATGGCTAGCATAGCCATCGAGAAGATATCCAAGAAGTCCACTCTCTTCCCTACTCTCGGCGCATGGAAGGGGAACGGCACTTGCCTCATGGCAAAGGAAGGTAAACGCAAGGTAATAACAAAACCCTCTTCCGTGCATTCCTATTCCAGTGATAGTGAAATTAATAGTGATAATGAAGATATGCTCATTGGGTTAGATAAGAAAACAGCCACAAAAATGAAATTTTTACTTGATCAACATGTTGAGAAGGATAAGTTGATACATCGTCAAGATGATATGATCATCTATCAAAAGGAGGAATATGTTGAACTTGACAAGCTTCTAGAACTTGAAAAGGAGCGAAGCAAGTCACTAGAGCTTGAATTAGCTTCAAGTAAGGAAGCTTGCTTGGAGTTAAGACTCAAATGCTACAATCAAGGACGAACTTGCTAACCTAATCAAGGTTAACAAGATCCTTGAAGTGCAAGTTGAGTCACTCAAGCAGGGTGACCCTTTATCCTCTTCAAGTTCACCTTCTCCACCCATTAAAACTGAAGTTGCTTCTACTTGTACATGTGGTAAAGTTGACACTAGCTTGAAAGACAAGTCAACCTATACCAAGGACAAGCATCCTTCAAAATATGGCATATTTGACAAGGAGAAGATCAAATATGCACGTAGTGCATACTTGGTCACAAGACCTTTAAATGTCAAATATGGCATTAATTACTCTTATGGTGAAAAGCAACATGCTAGAAGCCATAAGAATAGGAGAGCAATGCCTTTATAAAGGGAAGACCCTCTAAAACTGGAAAATCCCAAATTAATGAATCCAACACGCATGATCACCGGACTAGTCCGGTCGGGATCCGGACAAGTCCGGTCCTCCGGACAAGTCCGATCTCCCAGACTAGTCCTGTGTATAAACAACAACAGATGCTATTTAGAACTTTCGATGCATCTTATGTCTTAATGAGAAGTAATTTTGGCAAAGTTTATGCTCATTATGTTGGACCACGCCATGGGAACACCAAGTCTCATGTGTGGGTGCTCAAAGCCCTTGTGACTAACCTAAAATGACCCAAGCAAGCTTGGGTACCTAAAACCAAGGCATAATTTGTTTTTGCAGGCCTAGTCCTCCGTTGGATCCAAATGGGTGCTAGACAGTGGCTGTACCAACCATATGACTTGAGAAAGAAGAATGTTCATTGGGTATGAAGAAAATGAGGATCCAAACAAGGGCATCTATTTTGGAGATAATAGTCAAGGAAAGGTGCTCGGTACAGGTAAAATTGCCATATCATCTAAACACACTCTTTCTCATGTATTACATATTGATTCCTCAAATTATAACCTGCTGTCCACATCTCAATTATGTGACAAAGGTTATAATTGCTTGTTCACTAATGAGGGTGTGAGCGTCTCTAGGAGGAGTGATGGTTCCTTTGCATTCAAGGTTATTTTAAAGGGAAATCTTTACCTTGTTGACTTCAACAAAGATAAAGCCGAACTTGACACATGCTTGATTGCAAAGACCAACATGGGTTGGCTGTGGCATAGACGGCTAGCACATGTTGGTATGAGGAACCTTCAAAAACTCCTCAAGAGCGACCACATCCGAGGTTTGAAGGATGTTGTTTTTGAGAAAGACAGACCTTGTAGCGCGTGCCAAGTAGGGAAGCAAGTTGGAGCACCCCATCCCGCAAAGAACGTCATGACTACAACAAGAGCACTCGAGCTACTTCACATGGACTTATTTGGTCCAATTGCTTACATAAGCATCAGCGGTAACAAATATGGTTTAGTAGTTGTTGATGATTTTTCTCGCTTCACTTGGGTTTCTTTTTACATGATAAGTCATAAACACAAGGAATACTCAAGATGTTCTTCAAGCGAGCTCAAAATGAGTTTTCATCGACAATCAAGAACATTCGAAGCGACAACGGCATAGAGTTCAAGAACACACAAGTTGAGGAGTGCCTAGATGAAGAAGGCATAAAGCATGAGTTTTCAGCACCTTACTCCCCTCAACAAAACGGAGTTGCCGAAAGGAAGAACCAAACCCTCATAGAGATGACGAGAACAATGCTCGATGAGTACAAGACCTCGGATCGATTTTGGGCGGAATTGGTCAACACAGCTTGCCACGCCATAAATCGACTTTATCTTCGTCGACTACTCAAGAAAACATCCTATGAGCTACTCATCGGAAACAAGCCTAATATTTCATATTTTCATGTTTTCGGTTCCAAATGCTATATTTTGAACAAGAAGCCTAGGACCTCAAAGTTCGCTTCGAAGTCTGATGAAGGTTTCTTGCTTGGTTATGATTCGAACACTTACGCCTATCATGTCTTCAACAAGACCTCTGGACTTGTTGAAGTAGCACGTGACGTAGTGTTCGATGAAACTAATGGCTCCCAAAAGGAGAAAGTTGATCCATGTGTGCTAGATAGAGAAGAAGCTCCGTGTCAAGCATTGAGAAGAATGGCATTAGGCGAAGTTCGACCACAAGAGCCACCTTTACATATGAATGAGGAAAATGAACCATAAGAGGAGGCCAATGATCAAGGGGGAGCCTCCATACAAGATCAACCTCAAGAATACCAAAATGACCTTCATGTCAATGAGGGCAACCATTTAGAGAGAGAAGAAGATGATCGTGAAGATTCAAGACAGCAAGTGCCACAGCCAAGAGTGCACCAATGCGTCCAAAGGGATCACCCAATCGACAACATCATCGGTGACATCCAAAAGGGAGTAACTACTAGATCTCGCATAGCTTATTTTTGTGAGCATTACTCGTTTGTGTCCTTTTTGGGACCACGCAGGGTTGAGGATGCATTGAAGGATCCGGATTGGGTAGTGGCCATGCAAGAAGAACTCAACAATTTCAAAAGAAACGAGGTGTGGGAACTAGTCGAAAGACCCAAATCCAACATCGTCGGTACCAAATGGGTCTTCTGCAACAAATAAGACGAACACGGGGTGGTGACAAGGAACAAGGCATGACTTGTGGCCAAAGGGTATTCACAAGTCGAAGGTTTGGATTTCGATGAAACCTTTGCTCCTGTAGCTAGACTTGAGTCCATTAGAATATTACTTGCATATGATACTCACCATGATTTCAAGCACTATCAAAAGGATGTGAAAAGCGCCTTCCTCAACGGACCAATCAAGGAGGAGGTGTATGTGGATCAACCCCCCAGGTTTGAAGATGAAGAGTTCCCCGACCACATATTTAAATTTTGTAAGGCTCTCTACGACCTCAAACAAGCTCCTAGAGCTTGGTATGAGTGTCTTAGATATTTCTTAATTGAAAATGGCTTTAAGATCAGTAAAGTAGATTATACATTGTTTACAAGGAACTTTGACAATGATCTCTTTGTTTGTCAAATCTATGTTGATTATATAACCGTTGGTTTAACTAACAAATCTTTTTATGAGAAATTTAGTAAAATTATGACTGATAGGTTTGAGATGTCCATGATGGGAGAGCTAAAGTACTTTTTGGGATTCCAAGTGAGGCAACAAAAGGAAGGGACATTCATAAGCCAAACACAAAGACATACTCAAGAAGTTTGGAATGGACAAGGCGAAGCCCATAAAGACTACCATGACAACGAATGGCCACTTAGATCTCAATGAAGATGGACCAAACGTCGATCAAAAGGTATATCACTCCATGATTGGATCTTTACTCTACTTATGTGCATCTAGGACAGACATTATGTTGAGTGTATGCTTGTGTGCAAGGTTTCAAGCCAACCCAAAAGATTGTCATTTGACAGCCGTTAAGAGAATCTTGCGGTATTTAGTTCATACACCCAACCTAGGCCTTTGGTACCCCAAAGGTTCCAAATTCAATCTCATTGGCTATTCTCATGCAGATTATGCCGGATGCAAATTAGATAGAAAAAGTACCTCCGGTACATGCCAATTCCTAGGGAGATCCCTAGTTTCTTGGTCCTCCAAGAAACAAAACTCCATTAATCTATCCATTGCCGAAGCAGAGTATGTTGCAGCCGGGAGTTGTTGTGCTCAACTCCATTGGATGCGACACACTCTAAGGGATTACGGTTACAATATGAACCACATTCCACTCCTTTGTGATAATGAGAGTGCCATTAAAGTTGCCCATAATCTCGTTGAGCACTCTAGGACCAAACACATAGACATCCGGCATCACTTTTGAGAGACCATTCAATGAAGGGATATATAGCCATTTCACATGTCAACACCGAAAAACAACTAGCCGATATTTTCACCAAGCCACTTGATGAAAAACGCTTTTGCAAACTCTGAAATGAACTAAATATCCTTGATTCACGGAGTGTGGCTTGAAATCTTGTATACCTGAATGCTATCTTCAAAATTCATTGATTGTGTTGTGAAAATCATCTCTCTCAATTTTTCCGAAAAACTATGTCAATTACTAGATCTTGGTGAATTATGATCATTGCTTGATTGTTGTATGCTTACTGATCATATTCATCAAGATTATTTGATTTGATTTGCCTCCATATTTTCTAAATAAGTACCTTCGAATATATACGAATGGGCTAAGCATTTCTTCCCTTGTGACCACGGACTAGTCCGTGGTTACCTGGACTAGTCCGCCCATGCAGACTAGTCCACAGAGCGCCGGTTAGGCCAGACTAGTCTGGCAGTCCACGGACTAGTCCGATATAGCCTCTGAAAAGTTTGGACTAGTCCAATCATTTTCGGAGTTGTCCAATTTTTCGTGTCCATAACCCTAGCCGCCGCCAAACCCTAATCTCCCTCACCCCACTTTTGCCTCAAGCTTTCTCTCTCCACGCTCGAGCTCCCCATGGCGATTCGACGATTTCTCCATCAAAAATCTCCAAGTTTGGGTGGAAATCAACCTCCTCCACTTAGGGATTAAAGACCATAGACTTGCCCGCCTTTTGAACCCCTCTTCTCCGAGATTCAAGCGATTTTTCGGGAATTTTTCCCCCAAACCTTAGAAATCTCCATTTTCTTTGTTGTTGATCGAATAGCCTAGCTTATGTCACCTAATGCAAGTGTCATTGATGTATTACATTGCTGTTAGGCTAGTTTTGCATTGAGCAACTCCATTTGTCTCATAGTTAAGGTTCTTGAGGATGAATACCGGACTAGTCCGGTCCGTGCACGGACAAGTCCGGTCATCCGGACTTGTCCGTGCCTGTACACCGGACTTGTCTGATTTTTCTGAACTCAAGCCTAACTTATTAATCACTCAATGCAATTCCTTGTCATCTATTCTCATCAATACCTTGTGCAATCCATTCTCAAGGCATGTAGAACTCTGACGATGAAGTTTCCGACTTCGAGGCCAAGATGGACCACGAAGTCGTGCTTCGGTCCTCGACAAGCATTGGCAAGAAGCGCCAAGAACGCCCCTCCGAGCCATCTACCTCTCCTCCCCAGGCTTGAAGGAAAGTCCTCACGAAGAAGCCAGCATCCATGGCTTCAGGTGGTGGTGGACCTCGCCAAACGAAGGGCAAGAGTATTGCGACGGGCCCAATTGGCCCTCTAAAGCTATCAGCTCCAAGGGAAGGGGTCAGGGACCCCGCAGAGGAGAGATTCAACGGGAAGGGCAGTGACATAGCTGCCAAATTCAGAAACGTTGATTGTTACAGCAATTCGAAGCAAGCTGCCGATGGGAGGTTTTGGAGCAACTTCCATGCAGACTTTTACAAGTTAGTATACCTCCCAATGAAGACACCCGTGGTGCACAACCTGGATCGATTGGGCGCATTTTGAGAAGAAGGGCTGCTCACTGTTTATTGAAGTGGTGGAGGCAGTCGAAAGGCATGGATTGAGGGACCTCTTCTCCTTCAGGAACAACTAGAATGATGAAGTCATCGACCAGTTTTATGCTACTTGCCACTTCTCAAGTGATGAAGAAGAAAGTGTAACTTGGATGACTCATGGATCCAAGTACAACATAACTTATGAGGAATTTGCAAGACTGCTACACCTTGACACCTCGAGCAATGACAATTTAATCATCCACAACATTGGTGTCATCGAGAAAGACAAAATGAAGTTCCTCTATGAGCCCAACTCCAAGTTCAACCCCCCTTCTACAAAGAATATGAAGCCTTTCTTTGTGGTGTTGAACAGGGTCCTGAGGAAGACAATTTCCCCCAAGGATGGGGATGGTGGGAGTGTGCAGGGGTATCTCAGGACCTTGATGAAGGTCATTAGCAAAGACAGAAGATTTGATGTCTGTGACTATATTTGGAATGACATGGTGAACATCTCCTGCACACCCAACAGGTCATGTGGCTACGCTCCTTATCTGATGTTCATGATTGAGAAGGTCACTGGCATATAATTTTTCAAGGATGTGGAGCACCTTCCCTTGAGGCCCCAGATGCCTCAAAAACCAAGTGTTCAAGCTGCTCCATCTCCGGCCTCCAGCCCTTAGGCCCCAGCGAGAGCCAGTGCCGGTGCTAGGGCTGCTCCCGCCACTAGGGCCCCTCCTCAAAAAGGGTCCCCAAGTAGCATCTTCAAGTACCTGGCAGCTATTTTTGCCTCCTGCAGAAAAGCCGAGGTGAAGGCCCACAAGCTCAACAAAAGAAGAAAGGATGACATGAGATATGTCAAGGAGAACATGAAGCATATTTGCCAAAAACTGGAGATCGATCCCATTGGATCTCCAGTAATCTCCGATGACCCCGACGATGATTACACCGAGTTCGGGCCTTTGTCTCCCTTCAAGCTTGGCTATTTTGGCATTGGGGGCTCGAGTGGCTCCGTTCCTCCTCCTCATCAGCCCGAAGATGAAGATGAAGAAGATGAGAGGACCGACAGTGAGGCTTGAAGACTTTAGGTCCCTCCTCTCCTTCTTTTTGGTCTCTTGGTGCCAAAGGGGGAGAGATTGACGGGGAGTCTTAGGTTTCAGCTGTAGGATGCGAGGAGAGCTTCTTTTTACGTCTTTTGTCTATTTTGTGGATTGTAAAACTTTTAATATGCTCTTATGATACTTATGGTCCTGTGATGCAATGTTTTGAATTTCTTATGAAGAAATTGATGAAATCTGTGTTTTTGCTATAAAAATGACATATATGCTTATTGTTGATGTCAATTATGTCATTCTCATATTGATTATTGCTTCTATACACTTAGTTCTGCATCCCACCATAAAGAGTGCACATTTAGATCATGCTTTCATTGCTTAATATGCTTTAAACTCATATGTGCAGACTTTATGAAATCTCAACATTTTATCATATTTTGTGAAATCTAAATTGGTTGTCATCAATCACCACAAAGGGGGAGATTTAAAGTGCATCTAGGAATCCCTTGTGGGTTTTGGATGATTTATGACAAGCAAATGAGATCCTAACCACTTTGTTCAGATGAGCACAGGTTCTAATGAGAAAATAAGCAAGGTGCCAAAAAGAAGGGAGAATGAGGAGCAATGTGGAAAAGAGCTCAAGGAACAAGTGTAGTATATCATTGTGTATGGAGTGTGTTAAGGAAACACACCCCAAGAGCTCAAGCACAAATAATCACACACATTGCAAAAGTTTATACAGGACCAGACTAGTCCGACTGACACCGGACTAGTCTAATATCTTTCTGCACTAGATCGGACAAGTCCGATATCACCACGGACTAGTCCGATATCTCTTTGACTAGAATCGGAATAGTCCTCCCCAGTGCGGACTAGTCCTCCAAATACTTCACAAGTTGCACAAAATCGAACAAGTCCGATGTTAGCACGGACTAGTCTGAAAAACCCTCTGACCTAAATCGGACAAGTCCTCCAAGTGCGGACTTGTCCCCAATTCACTTAGGGTTTCACTTTTCCGGACAAGTCCGATATCCATCGGACTAGTCCGAAGATTTCCAGAACCGAAATCAGACAAGTCCACTTCTAGCCGGACTAGTCCGATATTTCGGGACACCTAGGGTTTGCTACACACAGCACACCGAAGTAGTCCGGTGTCCACCACAGACTAGTCCGATCTTTCTCAACCCTAACGGTCATTTTTAGGAACCCCATATAAATAGGTGTACACGGCCCACCTTTCAACAACCATCGACCCCCTGCGCCGTCACACCTCCCAAGAGCCTCAAAAACACATCTCTCCACGAAATCAAAAGCAACAAATATCAATCACTTGAGGATACACTTTGGATCACTGGAGAGACACGGTTCATCACTCATTGAGCTCTTGGTTTGATTCCCTAACACACTCCTGTGATTTGCATTGTAATATTTTGAGTGTGTTCTTAGTGCAGTTCTTGTTGTAATCTTGGGGAGCCCTCAACTTGTGAGAAGGCCCCTTGAATTCGGTTATTTACCCTTTGTGATAAGTGAAGAGTATTGGCCTCCATGGTGATCCGATGAGGGTAGGGTTGGAGAAGACTCGGTCCTTTTGTGGACTCCTCAATGTGGATGTAGGTTGCCTCTGTGGGAACCGAACCACGGGATAAAGCGCTTGTGTTCTTACTTTGCGCTCATCATCTTATACATCTAGCGTTTCAATAAATCTTGCTTACTTTAAGTTGAAACATTGAATATAAGATTGACTTGTGGTATATCCTAGTTCATGATCATGTAACACTTCAATTACAAGTATATTTCTGCTGCAAACATCCTAGCATGAAGATAACCGATCAAATTTGATAAACTTAGACGGTATACACCAGACTAGTCCGCACTCGACCGGACTAGTCCGATATCTAAAGATTTGATCTGGTTGTTAAGTGTTGCAGGTTCCGATAAAATTCAAAAAGGCCTATTCACCCCCCCCCCTCTAGGCCACATTCAGAAGGGCTCATTAACCGTCAAGAAGACATGCTCATCCAATAAAAGAAGAAGTGTCAAGAGTTTGAGGAGCTTTTAGATATTAAAAGAGAAAGATGTAATGCACTTGAGCATGAACTCACTTTGAGCAAGGAAACTGGCTCAAATCTTGAGAACACTACAATTGTGCTAAAGGATGAACCTGTTAACTTGACAAAAGTTAACAAGATCCTTCAAACACAAGTGGAGTCTCTCAAGGCCAATGCACCCTATTCCTCCAAAATCTCATCTTCCACAAATATCAAATGCTATATTCTCAACAAGAAGCTTAGGTCTTCAATGATTGCTTCAAAGTTCAATGAGGGTTTCTTGCATGGTTATGACTCAAACACCTACGCCTATTGTTTCTTTAACAAATCCTCCAAAATTGTTGAAGTAGCACATGACGTGGTGTTTTATGAGGCTAATGGCTCCCAAGTGGAGCAAGTTGATCATTGTGTACTAGATCAAGAAGAGACTCCACAAGTGGTGATAGGGAGGATGGCACTTGGAGTGATTCGAGCACAAGAACAACCTCAAGATTCAAGTGATCATCCCACAAATCAAGCAAGCTCTTCCTCAAATGATCAAGCTCAACACCCTCAAGATTCGCTTCAACAAGATCAAAATGGAGGCATCGATCAAGGGGGAGATGAAGAAAATGAGAAAGAAGATGATGAAGTTCCAAGAAATGAAGCACCACACCCAAGAATACATCAAAGCATTTGACGGGACCATCCCATTGACAATATCCTTGGAGACATCTCCAAGGGGGTAACTACTCGATCTCGTGTTGCAAATTTTATAAGCATTACTCTTTTGTTTCCTCTTTGGAACCTCACAAGGTCGAATAAGCGCTATGAGATCCGGATTGGGTGATGGCCATGCAAGAAGAGCTCAACGACTTCGAAAGAAATTAAGTATTGGAGCTCGTGAAAAGGCCAAATGCAAATGTTGTGGGCACCAAGTTGGTGTTCTGCGAGAAACAAGATAAGCACGGGGTGGTTACAAGATACAAAGCACAACTTGTGGCCAAGTGGTACTCATAAGTCGAAGGTTTGAATTTTGATGAAACCTTTGCTCCCATAGCTAGGCTTGAATCAATTGGCATATTACTTGCCTTTTCTACTCACCATGATTTTATGCTATACCAAGTGGACGTCAAGAGTGCATTTCTCAATGGTCCAATCAAAGAAGAGGTGTATGTGGAGAAACCCCTCTGTCTTTGAAGATCAAGACTTTCAAACCATGTATACAATATGCGTAAGGCTAGAGCTTGGTATGAGTGTCTTGGAGACTTTCTAACTCAAAATGGTTTCAAAATTGGGAAGGTCGACTATAATCTCTTAACTAAGCATTTCAATGATGATTTGTTTATTTGCCAAATATATATAAATGACATTATATTTTGTTCTACTAACAAAACTTTTTGTGATGAGTTTTATAATATCATGACCAAAAGGTTTGAGATGTTCATGATGGGTGAGTTGAAGTTCTTCCTAGGATTTCAAGTGAAGCAACTCAAGAAAGGCACATTCATTAGTCAAACCAAGTATACACAAGACATACTCAAGAAATTTGACATGGACAAAGCCAAACCCATCAAGACTCCAATGGGAACCAATGGGCACCTCGACCTTAATGAAGATGGTCCAAGTGCGGACCAAAAGATATATCATTCCATGATAGGTTCATTACTTTACCTTTGTGCATGTAGGCCCGATATAATGCTAAGTGTTTGTATGTGTGCTCGATTCCAAGCCGCTCCCAAGGTGTGGCATTTGACCGCCGTGAAGAGAATTCTTAGATATTTGGTTCACACACCAAGCCTAGGACTTTAGTACCTCAAGGGATCCAAGTTTAATCTCATTGGATATTCTGATGGGGATTATGAGGGGTGCTAAGTAGACAGAAAGTGCACTTTCGGGACTTGCCAATTCTTGGGTAGGTCCCTAGTGTCTTGGTCATCAAAGAAACAAAATTTCATTGCTCTCTCCACAGCTGAAGTGGAGTATGTTGCAGTGGGAAGTTGTTGTGCACAACTTCTTTGGATGCAGAAAACTCATAGGGACTATGGCAAAAACTTGCGCCATATCCTCTCCTATGTAACATGAAACTGCCATCCAAATAGCCCACAATCCAGTTGAGCCTTCAAGGACCAAGCACATTGATATCCGCCACCATTTCTTGAGAGATCACTCCATCAAAGGAGACATAGTAATTTCACATGTGAGAACCGAAAAACAATTGGCCGATATCTTCACCAAGCCTTTAGACGAGAAAAAATTTTGCTGGAGTGAGCTCAATATCTTAGATTCTCAAAATGTGGCTTGAGTCTTGCGCATCTCACTATTAATTTTATTTAATTAAAAATCGTTACATGCTTGCGAAAAACTAATCCTCCTCTACTCTCTACACAACTATTTGAATTTATTGAATCTTTGTATATTATGGTCATAGTTTGGTTGTTGGTTGCTTACTGACCACGTTTGCAAAGATATTTTGTGAAAACTTGTTCAAAAGGATCAAATCTCTGGTGAAAACTCAATATATATCTGTTTTCAACCTTTGGATTACACTAGGCCGCCTCACTGGCTGGACAAGTCTGGAGTCCAGCTTCTCTGGGCTCTGACGGACAAGTCCCAAACGGACTTGTTTTTCCAATCAGGCCGAACAAGTCCGAACCCTCTAAGTAGTCTAGAAAGGGTGCGTAGGCCAAACAAGTCCGGGTCTCCAACTGGACTAATTCGTCCCTTGGGGACTTAACCTCCCCAGGAGGCTCCCCGACTATTCATTCGCACACACTCTCTCTCCTCAAACACAAAAACCGCACCCCCAAATTGGTGATTTTCGATTCCATCCACCGAAAACCATTTATAATCCATGGGTTGAAGCCCCAAGGTTTGTGGGAACTCTTCCCCTCGCATCCTCCATCCATTCTTCACCCACATTTTGTTGATTTGAAGGTTTGAAGAGGTATTCCTGACCTAACTCCAAATCCTTTGAAATTCAAATCTTTTAGGTCTTTTGATAGAAACCTCTTCACAAAATTTGTCCTCTATGCCATTTTGATCCTAGCCTATGAATATTGTGCCCCAATCCGTAGGTTTTACAAAAATCATCAAGATTAGGGTTCTTACTGTGTCCACCGGACTAGTCCGGCTGCAGGGCGGACAAGTCCGACCCCTGGGCGGACAAGTCCAGAGTTCACAGTGTAAATGCTAACTTTGATTGTTTTTGCAAATTATAATGCAATATTCTACTTACTTGAACTCATATTCTCTCTTGTTTATCTCTCCTCAGAGAAGATATCGAACCCTGACGACTCGCCTCTATTTGATCCTGTACACGAGGCGGCAAGGCAAGAAACCTATTGTCGTGCCCGTGAGGAGCGAGAGCTTTCTATGGCTCTCCTCGAGTCAAAGAGTGAGGCAAGGAAGGCAAAGAAACATCAACGAGGGGCTCATAACTCAGCTGCAGCCGAACAAGCCCCAAGGAAGAAGAGGCTTGTGACCACGGGTGTGAAAACAAGAACTCAAGCGGCTAGCGATGCAAAAGACAAAGGCAAGGCACCGGCGGATGAACCGCCAAAGAAGAGAACACCAGTTGCCAAGAAGCCCGCAAGCAAGGCGCAAGTTGGCGTCACCGTAAGAGAAAAGGGTAAAAAGGGGTCCTCACAACCCATTGGCCCTTTAAGAATGTCCTCCCCTGCAAGGAATCCAAATTGACAAGCCACTATTGAAGCTAATTTATTCCGAGGTAAAGGGGCAGAAAAAGCAAAGAGGTTAAGGATGGATGATGTATACAAGTATGAGAAGCACACCGCCGACCCTCAGTTTTGGTGTGACATTCACTGTGACTAATGTCGCATGGTATACATGACGAAGCAGACGCCTGTGACAGATGCCCAATGGATTGATTGGGACTATATGGCAGAGAAGAACTATAGTGCTTTCAATGCAGTTATTGAAGCCGTTGAGTGCCATGGACTCAAGGACCTTGTGGGATTTAGATATGATTGGAATGTTGAGGTCATTGTGCAATTTTATATCACGATATACTTCCATAGGCATGGAGACCGAAGAATAACTTGGCCCAGAAATGGTGAGTAATATATAGTCACTTACTCGGAGTTTGCTCAAATTCTTGGCTTGGAGGATCATATTGACAGCAAGATCATCCTTTCAAATCTTGGTTGTTGATAGGGATGATTTGGATTAAATGTATCAAAGCCATACAGTTTATGAGGCCGGACACATACGGAACATCAAGCCCTTCTATAGTGTGCTCAAATGTGTTTTGAGGAAAACAATAACCCCAAAGATGGAGATGTGGGGATCATTCACGGAAATCTATGACATTTGATGGTGATTATTGATGGGGATGTTCGATTCAACATTGTGGATTATATCTTTGATGACATATTCAACATCTCACACACCCCCAATCGCTTGTGTGGCTATGCACCATATGTCATGTACCTAATTGAGAAGGTATACGGGCTGAAGTTCAAGAAGGATATTTCTCATCGGAAGCTTCATCCTCAACTTCCTTCTCCCGAGCCTCTTGCACCAAGAAGGAAGAATGTCGATCCTCTTGCCTCCTCTTCCCGTCCTGTGGCTTATCCAACTCCTCCTCCTCCATCACAGTCTGCAAGCAGCTTCTTCAAGTACTTCAAGGAACTTTTCACCTCTTGCCGAAAGGTGGAAATTTGAACTCGTCGCACGGAGCTTCGACAAGAGAAGTATCTCAAGGCGATGAGCAACAAGCTTGGGGTTCCCCTGTCTCGCGCCTCGGAGAGTGATGGAGAGTTGACTCCTCTTCCTGAGTTCACCGCCGATGAACTCGCTCGCTTCAAGGACAATGGAACCTCCATGGTGGCTCCCTCCCACGACGAAGATGGCAATGAAGACATTAAATATCCGGAGGCTACAGAGAGCGACCATCAGCAGCAAGACGATGACGACAAGTAGATTGTAGGTCTTCCTTCCTCTTTTCCTATTCTGTGTCTTGATGCAAAAGGGGGGGGGGGAGATTGGAAGGGGGTAATTCTTTTAGGAATGTTGTCTCTCTTGTTGATCCTATGGACTTTTAATATGTTTTAAAACTCACGCATTTCAATTTGTGTAAGACTTGACTTGTGTTATGGGTTGTATTGCACATTATGATGTTTGCTATGCTTATTTGAGATGTGATGCTTACAATTGCCTATTTCTCATTCATGTTCATTGTCTCATCACAAATCATGGACACAACACTTAGGCACCCCACCATAACATGTGTATGTATGATAACTCTCTCAAAGCTTTCATTCATGATGCATACCATGGGGGGGGGGGGGTTACTCATACACACACTTGTTATGAAAACCAATTTATATAATTTTTGTTGAAGTTTAATGTGTTGTCATCAATCACCAAAAAGGGAGAGATTGAAAGTGCATCTAGGCGTCCCTGTGGGTTTTGTATGATTGATGATGACAAATTAAGAGACTAATGAGCTAAGTTGATATTAAGCACAGGTGTAATGATTGAAATGAATGAAATCCCACAAAAAGGAAATGAATGAAACGAGAATCAAAGACTCAAGCATGGAAATTAGGGTTTCTTATGTGTTGAGTTTAGACTAGCCTTCTGTGTGTGAGGGTGCGTGTATAAAGTGCATTGAGATCATATAAGAGGGTGTGTGTATAAAGTTTAGACTAGTCCAGTTGTGTTGGAGCAGTCTATTTTGGGAAAGACTAAGAGTTTATGTGTGTGTTCGGACTTGTCCGTTTGGGGATGAACTAGTCCGTTCTACACTTGGTGAGTTTTTGGAGCTAAGTCCTCGGAGGCTGGACTTATCCGCCAAAGAGGCCGGACTAGTCTGGACATCCTAGAGTAGTCCGTTTTCAGTCGGACTAGAAGTTCCAATCTGAGTTTGGACTTGTACGTTTTACGCCGGACTAGTCTTTGGTGCCATGACCATTTAAAATTCAAACGTTGGAGGGTACGTCACCCTCTACAGAGTGTGACATAGCATGGAACCAGTAGATCGGACTAGTCCGGGGTCCTGGTCGGACTAGTCCGCACATTGATTGTTGGCAATGGTTGGATTTCGGGACCCCTATAAAAAGGGACCCCCCGACCTCCAACTAAGGACTCTTGAACCCTAGCGCTGCCACAAGCATTCCTGAGCCATTCTAAGCCTTCTACTCAGCCTACTTGCCATCTAGAACCAAATCATGAGAAGATTAGGGTTTGGGAAGGGGCGAGAAGGAATATCGTATTGCTTTGGTTCTCAGTTTGATCTCTTGCACTGGGTGTTCCGTTTTGTGGTTGTTGACCTTCCTGTGCTCTTGTTGTTGATCATTTGTAGGAGCCTCAACTTGTAAGAAGCCCCAAGAATCCTGTTATTACCTCTTGTGATTAGTGGAAACCAAGCCGACCTTGTGTGGTGGCTTGGTGACAAGAAGGTCAAGTGAGACCCGGTCCTTTCGTGGACATCTCAACGGGTATGTAAGCTTCTTTGTGGAGCTGAACCTCGAGATAAATCTAGTCTCTCTTGTTGCTTTCCTTTTCGCTATTCACTAGAATTGCTTTTAGGGTTCACAATGCTCATCATATTATTCTTCATTGTAAACTTGCAATCTAATCACTCTTACTTGTCAATCCAAAGTGTATTAGGTTGATAAATATTGTATCCATCTTTCATTGAACTAA
Organism: Tuctoria greenei; assembly: GCA_036927565.1. Lineage (NCBI taxonomy): Eukaryota > Viridiplantae > Streptophyta > Magnoliopsida > Poales > Poaceae > Tuctoria > Tuctoria greenei. The sequence goes on from JAYESD010000002.1 coordinate 253,962,917, forward strand.
GATCCATTAAAAAATAACAAAAAACAAGTTTTTATGGTTTTCCTGTATGCTGAGCGGACTAGTCTAGCGCTGACCTAGACTAGTCCGGCCCCAGTTATTTAATCTCATTTTATTAAGTGATTTTAGGTCATATTGCCTATTCACTTCCCCTCTAGGCAACTTTTAGACAAGATTTGCATGGGCATGTACTATATAGCTTAATGAGGATGAAACATTTACAGAAGCGCCAACAGATAATAAAGAGATTACCAGAAAAGTTTCAGATTTTTAGAAAAAATGAGGTAGACATAATAATTCCCTAAGGCTTTCCCGTTCTCTGAAATTCCATTAAAATTATGTGGTTTTGTCATACCTCAAAGTGAGTGTGTCATATAGTACCGGTCTTAAGGAGTCCATGAGAATTTATTTCATATTTGTCTAATCTTTCTCTAGTGAGTAATGGATTTTACAAGTTGCACTAATATTTCTGAAATAGCTGCTGTTGTGTTTGGGCATTTTATGATCTTGAGGCAAAAAGTCACAATTTGAACAAGTTAAACACCTCCAGTGAGCTTGCAATTTTTACTGGAAGCCCTACGGTACTAATAGAAGAGTTTTGCCATGTTTGAGAATTTTTCATGCAGTGGAACTCCTGGTATAAAATTCCTAATCTTTTGTTTCAATGAATTATTGATAAATTCAAAGAAGTTTCCATACCAATTAATTTGTACTACTGGACAGTATAAGTAAAAGGGATTCTAGCAAAATTCGTTTGATAATTTTTGAAGCAATCTACAGGGAGCAATGAATTTTCAAAGTTTGATTCATATTCTGTTTTTATTTTCTATTGGTTAATTCAAATAATCGGGTTGGGCCCACTGGGGTGTGAACAGACCAATCAGCAGAAGGCCACATGGGGCCACAGATTAATAGGGGTGAAGCCGCATAGGATCAACATGCCGCAGAGGATCTCAGTTGGGGTCTTCTTCCCCAGCCACCCGACGGCGCCAATGGTGTGCGCGGCGCCTGGCGGCTCGCCGGGAATTGCTGTGGTGGCATTCTCGCAACAGGACTAGGTCTACCAGAGGTTTTGCACCTGCTGAAGACGATGGGTGGGTTGGTTCGTGGAGGTTTTCAGCAGAAATGTGGCCGTGGCAAGAGGAGGCGGAGAAAGAGCTTCGGCGACGTTGAATTCTCATGTGGAAGCACGGAAACGCTTGGGATCAGGTCTAGGAGCTTCCTTAGAACCTTGGGAACACCGGCATGTATTTCTCTTCGATCTAAATTGCTCAGAATATGGAACGCGACGTGGGGTGATGGTGTTTTTCCTATGGATGGCGGCGAGATCTACTATTTTTGGGGCTATTTCTTCACTGTTTTTCAATTGGTTTCCATTGATATAATCGTGAAGAAGTCTAGATTATAGGTCTTAAATGGAATGGAGTAGTTGGCACAACAGAGGAATAATTTCTTGTGTCAAATGGTCGGGTTTCATGGTGGCCGCCGGTGGGAAACGCAAAATCCGGCAAGGATAGGCAACAAGATGGAGAAAAAAAGATTAGAGTAGTACGAGAGCGGCATGGCCAATCTATTGGCGTGGTTGGTTGGGCGGAAAACCTTTCGATGTGGCTGCACGACGAGGAGGTGCTGCGGCGTGGCCGCTTTCAACCGGGAGCGAGAGTTGGCCTTGGGGCAGTTGGACCACTACAGAGGCGACGTCTTCGTACGCCAGGGAGATGAAGGATGAGTGGACGCAGCATCTTGCGGCCTTGGTTGAGCTCGAGCAGCAGTGGTACCACGGCTCTGCCACAAGGATTGGTGGTGCGGCAATGGTGCAAGGTCTCAAGGGCACAGAGGTACACAGGGCGTGGCCAAATGGTGGAGAACACTCGGGCGCACGCAGAGTCGAGTTTGCTCTGACTGGGAGGCAGCAATGATGTCAGCCAAGGTCAGCCAGGACGGTGGAACAGGGGAAACCATCGCTGAGCACAGAGCAGAAGAAACCGGGGCGCCTCTGAACGTGTAGAAGGCAAAGACAGAGAGAGAGAGAGAGAGGGATAAGGGTGCGAGCTGAGCATGAGCTGGAGCGGTAAGCTGCTGTGTTGGGCTCCTCAGCACCGTGGCGTGCACACAAAAAGTCTAACAGAGGCGGTAACCTGGTATTAGGCTGACTGGTGGCTCCCACTGCAGATTTCAGAATGGGATTACAATTAACAGATGAGCCCCAAAAATGATCAAACTTGACAGGTGACTAATTCAAACATAAAGAACCCAGTGGTGAAATCAGAATTTCATTTTTGGACGAACTTAGTTTGAATTTACATGTCAAATTTGAATGTCACATTATTTCTTAAATGAATTACCTCCCTAATTAGTTATGTCATTGAGAGGATTAATTTAGCCATTTGAGTCAATTTTACTGGTGCAACAACCAAATGATTTTACCTTGATTGAATTTTTAGTTTGGCAACTTACTTTGAGTTTGAATCTAAATTCAAACTATGGAGTTTTAGTCATATGATATGGCTTCATATTTCATCCATATTCTTTAACAATTAGTCGTAACAGTAATTCAAATATAAGAGTCACAATGATGCTATAAAATCTTGGTTTTTCTTATGTAGGACTTGTAAATTGACTTTGAATTTGATTCAAGCTTTATGTGTTGATTTGAAATACACTCAATTAAATAATTTGATTGGGTTCAATTCATGCATTAACATTATACAGTCAACCTATCCATTGCATTTGACTTTTAAATTAACTTTAAATTTAAACTTGCGTTTGGTCTTTATATTAACGTTTTTGTTGAAGTTACCCATCTTTATACTAACTTAATTAAATTCTCATATATATTAGCAATCTTCTACACTATATTTAATGTTTTAACAAGTTCCTATTTTTGGACATAATTGAAGTAGCAAATTAGTTTATGTGAGTTTGTTTTTCCAACTTAACTTAGAATTTTTAAGGTCACATTTTTACCTTCTTGTTCTTCTCAAGTGTGGGCTTTTACAATCCTTCCCCCCCTTAAAGGAATCTCGTCCCGATATTCTAGTAGATGAAAAAAGAATCGATTAGGGAATGATTGATAAGGAAAAGTTGTTAACAAGTAAGATGTTAACAACTTGAGAACAAAGGATCCGTGGTAACTTTCGGTGTTATGTTGTTTCTCTATACAGCTCTAAGCTCAAGACTATATATACTCAAATTTGGTTTTGGTCACAAGGAGTTCGAGAAATCAGCACAGCTTGGATTGCTTAGAGATGATGAATCAAGCAATTGACGTTATGAACAATAAAGTTGTCCATGACTCAAAATTATTAGATACTAGTTAAGTAGTTGAACGGAGATACATATTCTTGCTCAAAACTATGTCATATCGTATATGCCTACGCGAGGCATAAGACCCCACTCCTTCATGGTTATTAATCATGTTTCATGATGCATCACCAATTGGAGTATGTTGTGCATACTCACACAACCCATGATAAAGATGCATAAGGTATGGTGCATTCACTTTTATGGTTTGAGCAAAAGTATGTAATAAATTCAAACACACTAAGGAATATCTCGATATTCACAAGGATTGACTAGACTTGGTCATGAAAGGTGTTAATCAAGGAATATATACCTTGCATATCTCTACCAAGGTCATTGAATACAAGTTAACAAGATAACAAGGATAGGTGGAACTCAACTCAGTTCAATGTAGTGAATACGGTTGAGTCAACTGATTAAACTTGGTGATGAAGTAGCGCTCCATGAAACCTTCTAACCACAACTTAGAAGCAGTATTGTGGTTTATTTGTAAAGAGTCAGGTTTCTCATCTCATGGTGTTCTTATTAATGATCTATATCCTTTATTGGAGGTGGTTGAATTTTCTTCAAAAGTTGCAAAGAGGTTAACTTTGGAAGAACGAGTAACCCACCTCCAAGTTACAGCGTGAGAAATCAACTAACAAGCTTAGCTTGATGATAGAACATCACCAAGTAAAGGGTCGAGGCCACTAGGGTATTTGTAGTAACGGTTCTTCACTCCTTCTTCTCTTTTGTCCAGTGAGTCAGTATCATGCTTGAACTTTATCACTTGAAGATCCAATTCTACTTTGTTGCTTCGGCATTGATGTGTTCCGGTGTTGAATGAATCGGTGATGAACACCTTGATTGATTTCGGTGCACACCTTATCCCTTAAGTTCTATTGTAGTATCTTGAGAACTCGCTCCATACATACTCATGGGGATGTTTTGTGCACGACTAGCTTCACATAACCCATGCCTTCATTGCAGAATTTTGGTCCTCCTAGTCGTCAGTAGTGATGAGTTGATTTAAGCTTGCACCAACGAACGGTGATGCTCCACGCCATCCATAACCTGTCCACTAATATATTCAGATATACCCAAATCCAACAGAAACATGATTTTAATGGAACATGAACATGCTAAAAACTTGAGGAAAGTATAACAATATCCACGTTCAACCCGATCCATCATGTATGCTTAATCCCAACCAATGTTGTGCAAACTGACCAGTATATACAAATCCCTGATTTTGCTCCAGTTAACGGCAGACTCTTGATCTGAGGTGAACGGCAGACTCTTTCCAATGGTTACCAATATTACCCCATTGCATTTGTATTTTGAGAGTTATGTTGTATTCAAGGTAACATATTTTCTGGTTCAATTTTGGCAGAACCTCCCCCAAAAGTGGATGTTTTGGCCACAATTTTTAATGATAATATATATTCAAAATTTATACAAACTTTCAATTACAACGATGTAGTACATCACATTATATTTCCATAAATTCATACATTCACCTCTTAAATCTTCCGTACAGGTGGTTGCTCGCAAAATCATTAATGTGCACAAATGGGTCCATATTCTGGAATGTCCTGACAGTTTGGATGATAATTCTAATTTCACATAGTTCTAGTGAGTTTTAGATTTTGATTGAATAGAAAGTTGGTATAAGACTTCTTAATATTTCAAAAAATGTATATACTTTCCCAGGTCACATTTCTAGATTTGAAGATATGACTGTTCAAAGTTCACATATGTCCTGGCAGAGTTCTACAGCACCTTCCCAGAGGTACCAGTTTAAAGTCACAATTCCAGACATTTATGTGCAAAATTTGGAAAACATTGAATTATAAAGTTGTATAAAACTTTCTCCCCTTTTCAGAAATGTATCATAATAGCCCAGAAGATATTTCTACAGGAAGATATTGCAAAGATACAGAGTGACTTCTTGGAGCTGTCAAATGGAGCAGTTTCGGTACATTACATTTCTGACCAATTTGAAATGTGATTTCGCTCGTGGAGTATACAAAAAAAGTTCTAGAGAAGTATCACCCAATCTCATTGGTCAGTTCTACATAGAGTTATACCCTGTACAAATTTCAGCATTGCAATCTGCTAAAAACAGGGACTCTGTTTTTGTTTCCTAATTGGCATCCTACACTTTTTAAAGTTTTGACCTCCAAAACTAACTTCAACAGAAGTATAGAGTCACTAGTTTAAAATTTCATCTTGTACTATAGATTACCTTTTAGGTTCAAGTGAGAAGAGTCGAGATAAGAATGTGATGCATTCATTTTGACAATGCCGGTACTACGTTCCCCACTAAATAGAAAACCTAACCGGTATATCCAACATACGTACCAACGGTAGCGCTAAGAACGGTCACTCGAAAATGTTTCTACTTGCAATACGTTCAGGTAGTTAGTGTACCTGCATAAGATTGGATCACATCAACAAGCTATTCACCAAGTTTAATCCATTCCGCTAGCATTACAAATCTCCAACACCAAACTCCTACCAGTTCTACCATCATTTTATGTCCGTATGAGTTCTACTAGAACCCTTCCATAATCTCCATAAAAATCCAAAAACAATCCATAAAGAAGTTTGAAGAACAATAAAAAAGATCCACACGACATCGTAAGTTAAGCTAAAGTAGAAGAAACAAAGAAAATAAATGAAACATTGAAAACGCACCCAATAAGAGCCATCACTCACCATTCAACCTCTTACCAGCCTATACAATCTATCCAAATCCGTAGTTGCCAAACAATTTAAACTTTGTTAGCTTGCCACTTGAGTTAATATGCTAATAATACTCCTTATGTGGGCATAATAATGTATCCTCACTCGTAAGCCTAGGTTTTTTCAAAATATGTTCCTCTTTTTGCTGCGCTATTTTCAATGCAGTTTTGATCCCAGACTGTAGGGACCAGGCCCAAACATTCCAGGAATCACATTGGTGGTGCCTCGTGATGCGACACCGCATGGCACAACACAAAAGGAACTCAGAATACATAACATAAAAGCTTATGTTACATGATTCTCATGTTTTTACAAGAAAATAACTACCACAACGGAAGTCTTCATCATACACTCTCGATTATAAGATACAGCAGTAGTGGTCGTATCCAGCCTGCGGATACTCCATTCTAGCAACACACAAGTCAAGCAACGGTGTATTCTCGCAAAATATTTAGTATGCAACTGTGAGCACGAAGCTCAGCATGACTTAACTATCTCACCTAAATATGAAACTCTAGATATAGAAACTCAAGACATAGGAAGGTAATTGTGCATAATAGGACTCGGCTATCAGTGGATCTTTATGTTAGTTTTATAGTAGCATATGAGATACCTTGGCATGCAACATCATAAATTCCACAATCAACCAAGAAACACTTCATACATGATGTTACTTTTCCAAGTTTGCACATGCTTCATACCAAAAAGTTAAAGGTTTGGGAAAATGTAAATTAAGTAGTGCTAGTTCTAAACCTTACAAGTTGCAATACAATGATTATTCCTAAGAATGTAATTCATATGAGTCAAGTTCTATTTTGTTCAACTACTCTTAATTTACTACGTCATGACTCAGTTAACAAGTGTACTCAATCCATTTCCGCGAGCGACAATGATTCGAATCAATAACAACCGGATAACATGCCACACATACACCCCATCTAGAAAAGGTGATCAGCCAATCCCATTAACATCATATGTGACAACCTTTCAAAAAACACCCAAACGCCGAGCCGGTCCCACCTTCTCGGCACCAACCAAAGTCAGTGGGTTATGCCTCGACACCCAGGTTAACAAGTTACATCAGTTTACTGGATCCCATAAACCAACATTCACCCGGTAAAATTCAAACTTGCTCAGCAGGGCCGCATGCGGCACGGTCATTGATCTTCACAGTCAAGACTACTCCTTCTATATCTCCTGCAAGATCTCCAATTTATCTCACGAGTAGGCCCCCACCTCTCAACTTCTAACTACATCTTGTGAGTAGGCTCCAACATCTCAACTTCTAATCACATCGTGAGTAGGTCCCATTACTCGTATTCTAAACCAATATGATCTCTTGCGACTAGTTTTACTACTCGTCTTCTAACTACATCTCGCGAGTATATTTCTCTACTCGACTTCTCGTGCGAGTAAGATATACTACTTGACTTAGGCTACATCTCGCAAGTAATCTCCAACCTCCCAACTCTCGCAAGTAACTCCCGTTACTCGTCTTCTACTGTCAAACATTAGCATCGCTTAATCGGCAGAGGGGGTCACTTAACCTACCCAACAACCCAAGTGTTTTCTGATCATGCAACTGGATTTTCATCCATAATATAGACTTAATGTACATGAAAATTCTAATCAATCGAGTTATATAAAGATAAAACTTTGTAAAGTTTCTTATATGCAAACCGGGGCTTGCTTTTGGTTGTGAACTACGTAAATGTCCATGAACTCAATGTCTTGATCTAGTGGTAGATCTTCGAGTCGATTTTTGTAGGATTGAAGAGCACGTGAAAACCTACCAAAGGGTGGGTGAATGGTACATTTAAACATTTCAACGGAAGCAACAAAAACCCCTCGACAGAAAATCAATCTGTTAAAGAAATGGTGTGTGCAACTATTTTTAAACATGTTCAACCATGACAAAACAAGTATATATTGTAGAGAATCAAGTAACGGAACCAATGCAACAAGAATCACGTGAAAACACTAAGTAGAACTTGAGTTATGATCAAGAGACTACACGAAGGTCAAACTGTCCTATCTGATTTAGAAACAAATCTGCAATGCTGTAAAGAAACTCGTTTAGATGAGAAACCACAAATGCAATGAATGTGGAATTTTCACAGATGTTAGATAATAGGTTTTGAGGACAACACAAAAATAATCACATCAATTGGATCTGTAAAACTCTAGTTATGATAAAAACACCAAAGCAACATAGTGTTGTGCAAAAACTCGACGAGACAAACTTGTCTGAAACAAGTCAGCTGAACAAGGCATACATATTTTATAGATCAAAACACAAGAGGGACAGATCCAAAGTTGTCTTACCACGAGCTCTAGCCTCCCTTGCTTTTATAACAAGCCATAAGGCCAAACCAATCAAGTCTGCCTCTAAAAGAATGCCACCAGTTGATGGTTCAGCTCCCCCCCACCCCCCCGCTCTGGCGATCTAGGCGACGCTCACTGCGATCGCTTCATGCCGGTGCCTGCTCGGGCCTGGCGTCCACCGCGCGCTTGTTTGCTCGCTCGCTCGCTCATTCTGCTCGGCTTCGTTTACGTGTGCATTGCGCCTCGTCCGCCCCTTTCCGTCGTCTCGCTTCTCTTTCCTGTATCGGGCAGTTCGTCTCCTAATCGCCCCCTGGAGTGTATGTGATCTGTGTCATGGCAATCCTGGCTTCCTCCCCCGAGATCAGGACTGGTGGTCGCTCGAAAGAACTCCGCTGGAGTGATACGAGTCCGGCGTCAAGGACGTTCCACGATTCTGCTCTTGGTTCCTCCCGTTTTAATACCTTCAAAGATGTGGTATTGAGTACATCTGTTGCGGCTGCTCCTCTGTGCCAGCCTTCACCAGATAAGAAGCAGCAATCAGACCTACATCAATCAGTGGTGAAAGTTCCACCTCCAATGCAGACAGGTACTGACAAAGATGGTAGGGTGCAGGTCGTGTCCTGGTCAGTTCATCGTCGGCAGGCTTGTGCCTCTCAGCGCCCTCGACGCCCAATTCCGGAGGATCTTAGGGGGCGTTGTTTCAATTGTTTCTCTGTTGATCATCGTTCCAGAAGTTATCGCCTATGACCATGATGCTTCAAATGTCAAGACATTAGACACAGATCCTACTCCTGTTCACAGAGGAGGGGTGGTGTGTCTAGCGCAGAAGTTAGCAGGGCTTGGCCAAAGCCGCGAAAGGGACCTTCTACTGTCTCTCAGCAGGTTGCTGATATGGGCAACGGCAAGGCTGTCACTTTGGTTCTGTATGTTGGCGCCTTCCGCGCCCATGTCGCTCCTACTGGGGACAATCCTGTGATAGCACCGCCGCAACGCAAATCAGTATGGAGACGTATATCAGCGTGGACTGCACCTTCCTATTCTTGACGAAGGGGTCATGGTGGCAATGGTAAGTTTGTCTCTTCGGAATCGATGGTTCTGAATGATGGCACCTCCCCGGCCTATAAACGCCCTTTTTCACCAGAATAACATCCCCTCATGGAAGCGAAACAAGACTGCACCATGAAATTTATTGTGGAGACGTATCTCAGCATCATCAGATAAGCAAAAGGGTGGAACCAGTAAAGCTGCTGATACACCCACCACCATTGAGCCGCAGCAAAACTTGGAACATAGAGGACGTCGTCGGCTGCGGCCACGTCGGAGGCATCGTCCAGCTCAGGGTCCTCGCTCTTCCTCGCCAAGGGACATCAGGGGCAACGATGAGGCTGCCTCTTCGGATGATGGTGCCTCCCCGGCCCGTTGTCCACTATGTATTATTGATTGGTCTGATAAGCTGGAAAGGGCAGAAGTTGATCTCCGCAAAACACCTTTTGTTACAGTGATTGATCCTCCTTCAAACTTATCTACTGATGAAGTTAAATTGATTATAGCAAAAAGATTTGACTTGCCTCTGAACTCTCTAGTCCTCTGATGCTCTGGTACTGGTTTATATATTATGTTTGTCCAAGACGAGCACACTGCTATAAGGTTGGCTGATTCTATACCACCGCCGGGGGCTGCTGCTCGTCGTTTTCACTTTCATCGATGGACAAGATATGCTTCAGCCACGGGTGCCGCTCTACCAGTTTTGGTTGATATTGAGTTGCAAGGTATTCCAGCTCATGCGTGGGAAATGTCCACGACAGAACATTTGTTGAATCCTTATGCATGGCCTCATGTCCTCCACTCGGCTACTAGAAACAGGGAAGATTATTGTACCTTCCGCCTGTCGGCTTGGTGTTTTAAGCTGGAGGATATTCCAAATTCACGAGAACATCACATCGTGGAACCCTCGATCGGGATAACTGAGATACCACCGGGTAAACCTACTGTGGTATATCATATTGACATTACAGTGTCGGCACCCACTTATCCAGCGGCCAGCAGCAATCACCTTTCCTCCACAGAGGGTGACGACAGTGACACCCATCCTCGTCAAAGGCAGAGACACCAAGATTTTTTCAACACTCGGCGAACGTTTCAGCATGATCAGCGGGGTGCTACAACCAATTCAACCATAGCAGCTCCAGAATTTCAACACTCGGAAAATGTGAATCCCAGTGGGCGACATCCCCATGGTCCTGCTCCTGTGGCAGATATGTGTCACAAGTGCTGACTGCTGACCTGGAGCCGTCCAATAGTCTTGCAATAGTCCCGTATTACCCGCAGGCGAGGTTGAAAAAGGTGAAAGAGTTTTCCCTGGAACCTCTCATAGCAGTAGAAATAGTGTCATTAATAGCCAAGCTACAGAAGGTGACTATCATCCGAGCTGCATAGAATGACTAAGAAGTCCATCTCAGTCCTTCGCCCCCAGCAAAGATGGCACTGCCAACAGTGATGAATGATATGATGGGGTCTTAGATAGCTGTGCTACAGTCTTCTCATGGTATTCCCAACAGTGCTCCAACTAATGCTACGTTTAGACTACATTTTTCTCCCCTGGCCCGGATACTAGCACCGGCAATGATACAACACCCTCATGTCTTAAATCGGCCTCCCACATCCCCTGAAGAGGTAGACAGTGATGAAACATCAGCTACAACTGGTTCAGTTACAAGGGTTTATACCAGAAGGACGAGGGCAACTCAGACACCGTCATCATCCAAGACACTCTTCCTATCCAAGATATCTAAGCCAGTAGAAGGGATTTTGCAGGATCCTACAGTTCCGAAAAGGAAAAAGAAGGTGATACCCTATGACATAAAGCTACGAAGGAGCCGCCGAATGGCTAAATTACCACATGAGATAGATACTAGTGCGACAACAACAGTTCATCGCCTATTGGGGCTCCAGGATCAAGGTGATAGCCACGGGCCTTCTGTCATGGAAAAATATTCCCAAGTGTTCGAACAACCAGTTAGTCATGCACACATCATGGCGCTCGCTGCTCTTTTTGGTCTAGAAGCTCCTACAGATGATGAGGTCAGGTCGACAAATTTTATCACCATCAACTAAAGGAACTGGCTGCTGGTCGTCTTTTACTAAAGTTTATTCTAATGGATGATAACAATATCTTGATTTGGAATGTGCGTGGTCTGAATAGTAGATCGCGGTGTGATATGGTTCGGAAGATATTGGATGCTAGTCGACCTGCTCTAATTTGCTTCCAAGAAACCAAGCTTACTCACATTTCAAAAAGGGACATTCTTCCTATTCTGGGACCTGATTTCAGCTCCTATGTATACCTCCCAGCTCAACAGACCAGAGGAGGCATATTAGTGGCATGGCGCAATCTCTTTACAGCTCTCTCACATCGTGTGCACCGACACTCTATCTCAATTAATCTGCAATCTGAAGGTGAACCGCCATGGTGGTTTACTGGTGTGTATGGTCCTCACATAGATGCTGAGAAGCCTCCTTTCTTATTGAGTTAAGAGAAGTCAGAAGCTACTGTACTGGTCCTTGGTTGGTGGCAGGGGATTTTAACATGATTTATAGCTCAGATGAAAAAAAATAATATTATTAATAGAACTTTGATGGGAAGTTTCCATCGTTTCATAAATGATCTTGAACTGAAAGAGGTCTCGCTTATTGGCAGGAGGTATACATGGTTGAATGATAGAGAACAACCTACACTTGTGAAGTTAGATAGAGTTATGTGTACAGCAGATTGGGAGGGATTATATCCTAATTGTATCCTACAAAGCTATGCCTCAGAGATGTTAGATCACTGTCCTCTTATTCTGGGACTCAATGATGGGGTCGGTGGGACAAAGCACTTTCATTTTGAAAGTTTTTGGACTAGGCTTTCAGGCTTCCAAGATATAGTAGCAGATTCGTGGAACAAACCTGTGTCATGTCTTTGTCCTACGAAGCGCATTTTCATCAAGTTGAAAAGACTAACAAGAGAACTTCAATCTTGGAGTGCAAAACAAGTAGGACATGTGAAATCTCAGCTTGCCGTGGCACGTGAAGTGCTGCATCGTCTCGAGGTGGCACATGATCAACGATTTTTGAGCCTAGGGGAGGACTGGCTCAGGAGGAAATTAAAGCAACATTGCCTCACTCTTGCTTCCCTAGAGAGAACAATGGCGAGACTCGGGTCCAGAATCCGCTATCTGAAGGACGGCGATGCAAACACTTCCTTCATTCATAGGCAGGCTGGTTTTCGCAAAAGGAAAAACTTTATCCCAAAATTGATGGATGATGATCGTATTGCTACATCGCAAGAAGAGAGGCAACATATCATGTTTCAATTTTATGAGAATCTCATTGGAACTGCAACCCAACGGTCTGTTACTTTTGATCTATCTTACTTCCATAGAGCGAGCTTGGATTTAGCTCATCTGGATGTTCTAATTACAAAAGAAGAAGTACGAAAAGCTAATAAGGAGCTGCCAGCAGATAGAGCACCAGGACCAGACGGTTACACTGGTCTTTTTTATAAAGCCTGCTGGTCCATAATAAAATATGATTACATGACTGCTATTGTTTCCTTACAACATGGAGATGCGAGGAGATTGGAGCTCCTGAATTCATCCTATATTACTCTCATTCCTAAGAAAGATGAAGCAGTACTTGCCAAGGATTTTCGCCCAATCAGCCTAATACATAGCTCTGCAAAACTCATTACCAAGATTTTAGCAAATCGATTGGCGCCCCTGCTTGACTCTATGATCTCTGAAAATCAAAGTGTTTTTATCCGTGGAAGATGCATCCATGATAATTTCTTATTGGTGCAACAGACGGTCAAGCAGCTGGATCATCGGAAAGTGCATAGCCTTTTCCTAAAATTGGATATATCCAAGGCTTTTGATACAGTATCATGGCATTTCCCACTACAAGTGCTCTCCCACCTCGGTTTTGGTATTTCCCAGTGTAACATCATCTCCAGTTTACTTTCCACAGCATCTACACGTATCCTAGGAAATGGTGAACAAGGGGAAACTATTTACCACAAGCGAGGACTGCGCCAAGGGACCCGCTATCCCCCATCCTGTTCATCATGGTCATGGATGTGCTAAACAGTCTATTTGATAAAGCTGCTAATATTGGACTATTGCAGCCCCTGGAACACCACGTGGGGCAGCGGATGTCACTTTATGCTGATGATGTTGCTTTGTTTATTCGTCCAGATGAAGGGGAGCTGCAGGTTACTAAAGCATTACTCAATACCTTCGGAGAAGTATCGGGGTTGCAAAAAAACTTACATAAGAGTAGCATCATTCCAATAACATGTCGTGAAAGACTTCTATCGACAGAAACTGATGTTTTGCATTGTGTTGCAGCCCAGTTCCCGTGCAGCTATTTAGGACATCCACTTTCACATAAAAATAAGAAAGAGTGATTTGAATCCATGGGTTGCAAAATTAGCGGATAAACTACCGCAATGGAAGGCATCTCTAATGAACAGGGTTGGTCGAGCTACTCTAGTCTGCTATGTCTTTTCAGCCATGTCGATACACCTGCTGATTGCTATATGAGTTCCAAAATGGTTCATCAAGGCCATCGACAAAATCTGAAGAGGCATCTTATGGCAAGGAAGGGAACATGCCAATAGTGGTTGTTGTCTAGTGCAGTGGGCCAAGGTATCCAGACCCGTTGATCTTGGAGGATTAGGTATTCCTAACCTGGAAATCATGGCATGGGCCTTGCAATTACAATGGCACTGATATAAAAAAATCAGAATGAATCGACCTTGGACGGAACTTGAACTCCCATCACATCCAAAAACACTCATGCTACTGGGTGTTGCCACGACCACTAAAGTCGGGAATGGAAGTAACACTCTATTCTGGACAGATCGTTGGCTGAATGGAGCAACTATAGCTGAGGTGTCACTGCTTGTGTTCAAACACGTGCCAACAAGGATAAAACAACGCAGAACTGTGGCTGAAGCTTTGCATGAGAATGCTTGGGTGCACGATATAGTTGGGGGCTTATGTTCGGAGGGTTTAGAAGAATATTTTCAGTTGTTCAAGTATCCAAAATGTGACATTATCAGCAGAAAATGATCAATACCTATGTAGATTCAAGGCATCTGGACATTATTCTTCCAAATTTGATTATCGAGCTTATTTTTCTCGTGCCGTCATCTTTGAACCTTGGTGCATTCTATGGAAATCTTGATATGCCCACACCGACCACACCATCAAGTATACCGACTACATCAAGCAAGATGGAACAATCATCAAGTCAAGCTGCACCAGCTCATGTTTTCGATGGACCAATTACTCGTAGCCGAGCTAAACAGCTACAACAAGAGGTGCACGCGCTACTTTGTGAAATTCCATTTATTAATGAGAATTATATACTTGCTAAATCGTACATGTTTCTATTACTCAGGTTCACCAAGGAGGATGAAAAGGACACGCCGAGACTGAACCAGAGAGGAGAACTACGTCGAACCAGTTCGGTCTGACAGAACTGTCATGAAGAAACAGCCATATCTATTGATTCATAGAAGCTGTGAAGGTCCATGAGTACTTGTTGGAAAGGTGTTGAAGTCGACTTTCTAATGCCACTATGTGCCGAGTGCTTTAGAGCTCTCAGCTTGGCAGCTGAGTGCTTTTGGTGCAGACTGTTCAGAAGATCAATAGTCAACCTAATATCCAAGTTTCCATGAGAAACTGTATCAGTCTACAATATTTCGTGAAGCATTCTACACATGGTGTGAAAGGTTATCAAATTAGCTTTCTAACACATCTGGTCCCATGTCTTTTGGATGTCCCTAGGTGGAGTTATGATTAAAACATTGAAGACCACTCAAAAGGCCAGAAGACATGTGGGAAATTGATGACCACTGCATGAATGATCAAGCCAGTTGGCCTTCCACCTTCCCACGTGGCTTTTTCAGTTCACATCTATTTTTAGACTAGTTGTTAGCATAAATACCCCTCTTTTTGTAAGCCAAGGGGAACTTTTTTATGAATTAAGGTTATTCCAGTGATATTTGCAGCCGAGCTGCTTGAGTGTCTTACTCAACCCTTGTTCTTCCTTGTTCTTCTTGAACTTGTGGAGAGATCTCTCTGAGATCCACTAATTCGTGCTCTGCGGATTCCCGTCTTGTGTGGATTAGCTCCGGTCGTGGTTCTGCGGTCGTCCGAAGATCGAGTCGAAGTCTTCGCGGTTTCGGTGTCGCTCTCCCCGTCGCTTGGTCGCATCCAACCTTGGTCAGGTATAAAGCTAGTTATCCGCGCTGTTTCTACAGCAAGTTATCTTGTTCTGGAGCCTTCTGTCGTGAAGACCGGGCCACCCTTCGCTGGACCAAAGTCGTTGAATATCATGTGATAATCAGAGCTATCATTGTCACGGTAGGTTCATTTTTTATGACCCACCCTCCCAACTTTTTTTTTCAATCTGTTACAGTTTTCACCATCCACATATTCATCCCTGTGTTTATCTTTTACATATATTTTTTGTGCTATATTCCAAAGCCCAAAAAAAATTACCTATAGCCCTTTTGACGGTACTGTTATCTTGTGTTTGTGTGCTTCCAGTTGCTCGTCACCACCGTTTACCTATATCTTTTGTAATCAGCACCCCTGTTAGTGTTTAAAAAAAAGAAGAGTAAAAAGAAGAAGAGTAAAAAAAGAAGAAAGACAGAATACAGTAATAAAAAATGAGCACAAGTGAAAAGATTCTGAAGAATTTTGTGTTACGGTTGGGTGTTGAAATTTTCAGTTTTCATATCCAAGTTGGTGGTAATCTTGATAGCAGCAATTTTTTTTTATCTTTTGAGCACATCTTTTTCACATGATTGGCAGTACTGTAGCCCTCCTTGTTCAGCCACCTATAGCTCCACAAAAAATCTGAACCGGGACTTTCGATTTGTACTCCTTACGCCCTCTTTACCACCTCTGTTAAAGCTGTCACACCAGTACCATCACAGTTCTTGAGATCGGGTAAGAACTTGGGTAAGTAAGAGTTGAGATCGAGTGTGTCCATATATATATATATATATATATATATATATATATATATATATATATATATATATATATATATATATATATATATATATATATATATATATATATATATTCTTTTTCTTTTTCTTGCTGCTCCTGCTCCTAACATGGCAGACTCAGATTCGTGTGTTCATGGTGGACACCATGGTGACAGGGAACCCCCTATCTCACGGGATGAGATGCGTTGCATGGCTGATTCACTCATGGAGGCCATGGGCAGGCTCCTCGATGAGCGTCTTCCCACGGCTGGAGGACGTCGAGCATGTTGTGATCAAGAGGACCGTCATCGAGAGGAGTCCAGCAATGAGAATTCTGGTTTCGGCCATGGATTCAATCGCTTCGAAGATGGCCCTGACGGATCTGATGGTGGTCGCCATGATGATTTTAATAATTACCATGGTGGGCGTCGTGCACATAGGCGCAATGCTGATGGTCGCCGCGTGCATTTTGAAGACGAAGAGTTTGAAGATCAATATCATGAAGAAGGATCTCATGATGATGAAAATACTTTTGGTCAAGGTGGCAGGTTTGATCGGCGTCATCATCGCCGACCTGCTGATTTTGAAGAAAGGGAATACTATCATGGTTGACGTCCTCATGACAACCCAGATAACATCGCTCGTGTCAAATTAAGTATTCCAAAGTGTACTGGAAAGGAGAATCCTGATGAATTTCTTGAATGGGCTGAGCAGTGTGATCAAATATTCCGAGTACATAATCTTTCGGCTCAGCGCCGTGTGAATCTTGCTTCGGTGAAACTCTCTGGATACGCTCTAACTTGGTAGAACCAAGTGCAGGAGAATCAATGTGATTTGGGACGCGGATATATCAATGCATGGGAGGAGATGAAGCAAGTGATGAGAAGACGATTCGTTCCATCTAGCTATCAGCGTGATCTCAGGAACCGGTTGCAAATGTGAAAACATGGGAAGAGATCAGTTGATGAGTATTCCAAGGACATGGAGCTACTGTTGGTGCGGGCTGGAATAAGAGAAGATGCAGAGTCAACAATGACAAGATTTCTAGGAGGTCTTAATGAAGAAATTTCTAGTTTTGTGGAGATGTTTCCATATCGTACATTGTAGGATCTTGTTGATCAAGCTATGCGAACAAAGAAGAAGATTCAGCAAGAGTCACGTGGAAAATCTTGTGGCAGTTATTCTATTGCTGCCAAATGGCGCAAACAGCAGTCAAGTACTTCCTATGGTGGTGGACGATCTCAAGGGGCTGCAGCCAAGTCTTCTCAATCATTTGTTCTATCGAAGATGGCAGCCTCCACCGCGTCATCACCAACAACTCAGCAGCGACCCGCTGCAAGTTCAGCAGCCCACAACAATATCTCGGGAGCTACATCTTCTTCTCAAAGCAGAGAAATTGTATGCCATAAATGCCATGGTCGTGGGCACATTGCTGCCCAATGCCCAAGCAAGAGGGCCATGTTGTTGAATGAGAAAGGTGAATGGGAATCCGAGAGTGATCCGGAAGATGCTGGACCGATATGTGATGAAGAAATTAAGGAGGAAGGGAATGAGATCCAGCCTGAAGAAGGAGAACATAATTGCTTTATTTCTCTATGAGTGCTTAGTGTAACAGCAGAAAAGGATGACAACGGGCAGTGACATAATTTGTTCCATACCCATGGACTAATCAAAGATAAGGTGTGTCGCATCATCGTTGATAATGGCGGCTGCAACAATATTGCTAGCCGAGAATTGGTGGACAGATTGGGACTGAAACCACGGCGTCATCCTAGTCCATACAAGATGCAGTGGCTTAATGATTGTGGTACGCTACGTGTCAGTCATACTGTGACTGTACCATTCTCTGTTGGAAAATACAATGATCATGTGGAGTGCGACGTGGTGCCTATGCAAGCCTGCCAGCTTCTGCTTGGTCGACCATGGCTATATGATCGTGATGTCCAGATTTTTGGAAGGACCAACAAGCTGTCTTTTGTGTACAAAGGAGAGCGAATTTCCTTGCTTCCTTTGACACCGGAAGAAATTTGGAAGGACGATATCAGGAAGAAACAGCGCAAGAGCGAGCACCACTTGCGAGTGAGCCACAAAAATAGTAAGGAAGAGTGTCCACAACCAAATCAAACCCCACAGCTGCAAGGAACCCATAAACCGGGAAAAGAGGGTTTAGTAATGATTGCTAGGAAGGGGGATATCAAAGCATTGAGTGAACCCGATGCCATGTTCTTTGTAAGTATGTGCAAGGACACTTTTCTTTCTCTTAATGCCTTACCCTCTACCCTGCCGAGTACTCTTTTGAATGTCTTGCAGGAATATGAAGATGTCTTTCCGAACTAAGTACCACCAGGACTGCCACCTAAGAGAGGGATCGAGCATCAAATTGACTTGGTTCCTGGTGCGTCACTTCCGAAGAGGGCTGCATACCACACCAACCCAGAGGAGACAAAAGAAAATCAGCGACAAGTGGGGGGATTGATGAAAAAAGGATATGTACAGGAAAGTCTTTCCCCTTGTGTTGTCCCAATTCTTTTAGTGCCTAAGAAAGATGGGTCTTGGAGACTGTGTGTGGATTGCCACGCAATTAACAACATCATAGTATGATATAGGCATCCCATTCCTCACTTAGATGATATGCTTGATGAACTTAGTGGTGCTAATTTTTTCACTAAAATTGATTTAAGAAGTGGCTATCATCAGATTCGTATGAAAGAAGGAGATGAGTGGAAAACAACCTTTAAAACAAAATTTGGATTGTATGAATGGTTAGTGATGCCCTTCGGTTTAACCAATGCACCTAGTACATTTATGCAATTAATGAATCATGTTCTTAGAACTTTCATTGGTAAATTTGTTGTGGTTTATTTTGATGACATCCTAATCTACAACAAGACTCTTAAAGAACATGTTGCACATATCCAGAGCGTGCTTGCTGTCTTGCGTAAACAAAAATTGTATGCTAACCTTGAGAAGTGCACCTTCTGCACCGACAAGGTAGTTTTCCTTGGTTTTGTTGTTTCAAGACAAGGCGTGGAGGTGGATGCTGAGAAAGTCAAGGGTGTACACGAATGGATGCCTCCACAGAACGTGAGCCAAGTGAGAAGCTTCCTTGGACTTGTTGGTTTCTACCGGTGCTTCGTGAAAGATTTCAGCACGATCGCTGCTCCAATCAATGAGCTGACCAAGAATGACATACCGTTCAAATGGGGAGAAGCGCAACAAAAGGCTTTTGAAGAATTAAAGAACAAGCTCACAACATCCCTAGTCCTTGCACTTCCTGATTTCAACAAGACATTTGAAATTGAATGTGATGCAAGTGGAGTTGGGATTGGAGGTGTGCTGATGCAAGAAAAGAGACCAATTGCATTCTTCAGTGAAAAGCTAAGTGGTCCGACTTTGAATTATTCAGTTTATGATAAAGAATTATATGCTCTCGTTCGAAGTTTGAAAACTTGGCAACACTACCTTTATCCTAAAGAATTTGTAATACATTCAGACCATGAATCATTGAAACATATTAAGGGACAACTAAAACTGAATAAACTACATGCTAAGTGGAGTGAATTTATTGAGTCCTTTCCTTATATTGTCAAATATAAGAAAGGCCAAGACAATATTGTAACTGATGCTTTATCTCGACATCATGCTTCGCTCACACAACGTGATGCTAAAATTCTTGGATTGGAAAGTATAAAGGAATTATATGCCACTGATTCGTACCTTGCTGAACCATATGCCAAGTGCCGTAATGGCAAAGGATGGGAAAAGTATCATGTGCATGATGGATTTTTATTTCGCACTAACAAACTTTGTATTCCATATTGCTCTGTTCGACTTTTACTCGTGCAGGAAGCTCATGCCGGTGGACTTATGGGCCATTTTGGAGCCAAGAAGACGGAGCAAGTGCTGGCCGACCAGTTCTTTTGGCCCAAAATGCGACGAGATGTAGAGAGACATGTTCTTCGCTGCGAAAAATGCCACAAAGCTAAGTCTCCTCTGAACCATCATGGTTTATATACTCCCCTTCCTATTCCTAATGCACCTTGGGAGGACATTTCAATGGATTTTGTTCTTGGGTTACCACGGACCAAAAGGGGAAGGGATTCAATTTTTGTCGTGGTTGATCGTTTCAGCAAAATGGCACATTTTATTCCTTGCCACAAGAGAGACGATGCTTCCCGTATTGCTGAATTATTTTTCAGGGAAATCGTGCGACTACATGGAATGCCACGTACCATTGTGTCGGATCATGACACCAAGTTCTTGAGCTACTTTTGGAAGACATTGTGGGGCAAACTTGGGACAAGACTGTTGTTCTCCACAACATGTCATCCGCAAACGGACGGCCAAACTGATGTTGTGAATTGAACACTATCAATGTTGCTCTGAGCTGTCCTTAAGAAGAACCTGAAACTATGGAAAGAAAGCTTGCCACATGTTGAGTTTGCATACAATAGGGCAGTACACTCGACCACTAGATTTTGTCCATTTGAAATTGTATATGGATTCACACCCACTGCTCCCATAGATCTTTTGTCTTTACCCTTGCAGGAATGTGTGAACTTCGATGCAAGCAAGCGAGCTGAATTTTTCAAGAACATTAATGATAGGGTTCGGGCCAATATTGAAAAGATGACCAAGAAGTATGAGAAGCACGATAACAAGGGTCGCAGGAAGGTGTTGTTCGAACTAGGGGACTTGGTTTGGGTGCACCTTCGAAAGGATCGTTTCCAGAGGTGCGCCAGAGCAAGTTGCAACCCCGGGCTGACGGACCATTCCAAGTTCTACGCAAGATCAACAACAACGCTTATGAAATTGATCTGCCAAGTACTTATGTTGTAAGTACTAGTTTCAATGTGTCCGAGCTCTCTCCATTCTTTGGATTGGAAGAGTCGATGACGACTCTTTTTCAAGGGGGGGGGGGGGGGATGATATGCCCACGCCGACCACACCATCAAGTATACCGACTACAGCAAGCAAGATGGAACAATCATCAAGTCAAGCTGCACCATCTCATGTTTTCGATGGACCAATTACTCGTAGCCGAGCTAAACAGCTACAACAAGAGCTGCACGCGCTACTTTGTGAAATTCCATTTATTAATGACAATTATATACTTCCTAAATCGTACATGTTTCTATTACTCAGGTTCACCAAGGAGGATGACAAGGACACGCCGAGACTGAACCAGAGAGGAGAACTACATCGAACCAGTTTGGCCTGGTAGAGCTATCATGAAGAAACAGTCATATCTCATGATTCATAGAAGATGTGAAGGTCCATGAGTACTTGTTGGAAAGGTGTTGAAGTCAACTTTCTAATGCCACTAAGTGCCGAGTGCTTTAGAGCTCCTAGCTTGACAGTCGAGTGCTTTTGGTGCAGACTGTTCAGAAGATCGATAGTCAGCCTGATATCCAAGTTTCCGTGAGAAACTGTATCACTCTACAATATTTCGTGAAGCATGCTACACATGGTGTGAAAGGTTATCAAATTAGCTTTCCAACGCATTTGGTTCCATGTCTTTTTTATTTCCCTAGGTGGAGTTATGATTAAAACATTGAAGACCACTCAAAAGGCCAGAAGACATGCGGGAAATTGATGACCACTGCATGAATGATCAAGCCAGTTGGCCTTCCACCTTCCCACATGGCTTTTTCAGTTCACATCTATTTTTAGACTAGTTGTTGGCATAAATACCCCTCTTTTTGTATGCCAAGGGGAACTTTTTGATGAATTAAGATTATTCCTGTGATATTTGCAGCCGAGCTGCTTGAGTGTCTTACTCAACCCTTGTTATTCCTTGTTCTACTTGAACTTGTGGAGAGATCTCTCTGAGATCCATTAATTCGGGCCATGCGAGTTCCAGTACGGCTGCCCCGTCTTGTGTGGATTAGCTCCAGTTGTGGTTCGGCGGTCGTTCAGAGATCGAGTCGAAGTCTTCGCGGTTTCGGTGTCTCTCTCCCTGTTGCTTGGTCGCATCCAACCTTGGTCAGGTATAAAGCTAGTTATCCGCACTGTTTCTACAGCAAGTTATCTTGTTCTTGAGCCTCCTGTCGTGAAGATCAGGCCACCCTTCGCCGAACCAAATTCGGTGAATATCAAATCTTGGGCTCCGCCAAAATGTAAGTTCTTTTTGTGGTTGGTGCTCCATAAAAAATGTTGTACAGTTGATCGCCTCTCTAGATGCAGACTGCCACATCCCGAGAAGTGTCCCCTATGTGATCAAGAGGAGGTAACCATCCAACATATGCTTTTAACGTGTGTGTTTGCGAGGCAGATTTGGTTCAGATTGCTATTGATGATCCACATGTCACATGCTATACCTATGACAAACGGGAGGTCATTTGGAGACTGGTGGAGCCCCACTATTAGTGAAGTTCCAAAGGAACACAAGAAAGGAATAAACTCGTTAATCATCTTGGGTGCTTGGCTCATTTGGAAACAGCGAAGCGCTTGTGTTTTCGATAATGTGTCTCCCTCCATTAGTGAGGTTATGAGAACATTCTCAGATGAATACAGGTTATGGTGCTTTGTTGGAGCCAAAAAACTCCAAGCCCATAATTTGCAGCAGGTGTTAGGAAGCTAATCCAGGTTTAGGTCGGAAAACCTATTGTAATATTTTTGTTCGGTGTATTGAGCCTCTCATATCTGAACCCTATATGTGATGGCTTGCTGTAACAGGGTCCGTTTTTTCTTCTTTTAATACAAAGATGCACATCTCTCTTGCGTATTCGAAAAAAAAGGCCAACCCAATCCAAACTAGGACTCTAATCCTACTCAGTTTCAACCGAAACTTTCTATAACTGCTCAAGACTATTCTATAAGCATATAGAAGCAATCTTAAGACTTCCAACCACCTTAGGGACGTCCTAAACATTCCTAAAACAACTCAACTTCATGATGCACACGAAATCTAACCAAAACAAACTTGAAACTTTCCATAAATGAACGATAACCATCTTTGTCGTAGCCTGAAGCATAATCCAGCCGGTTGGACCTTTCCGGCTACATCTTCGCATCCATATCTCTTCATCACGCCTTGGAACCATGTTATCATGTCCACGCACTCCTTGCACACGTGCAAACACCTTCCAACGACGTCTGCAATACCTTCATATGCATTGTTCTTGACCCAAACATGCTGCATGACCCCCCGATGAACTCAACCACAATTCCTCCCGAACTTAGTTGTTGAACCTCATCTTCTCCCTAAGTCTAGTTCAATGGATCCCATAACCAGCCATGTCTTGACCTCAAGCAAAACCTGCACATGAACATACAACCAATTCTTCCGAGCACAAGTCCGCGACTTGACTCACTTTAGTCCCAAAAACACAACACCTTACGTGAGCACCTCAAATAAGCATGTTGCAGACCTTGGCAAGATAATAACAGCCTTAACCACCAAACACACACCAAAAACTTAGCAAATAAATACTAAGAAAACATTCCATTAGCCAAAAGCAAGTTTGAAACATTGCACGTTAAAAACAGACCTGCCACACAATCATTTCAGCAAATAACATTATCGAATAGACCAAAAGCGGCGCTGCAATGTAAAGGCAAAGGATCGGACAATCCAATCTCAAACTCACATGAAAATCACGTGACCAAAAGTTTGTACAGTGCAAAAACAAATTCCCTCAAGTTCGAACAATCTGAAGTGGGCTTTTCAGCTATATTCAAAACTTTGCATGTGAATCCTTATCTTTATTTAAAATGCCAATGTATTCAGCACACATAGGTCTCACAATCTCCCCTTGATGAATGCATTGGCAACACCACTTAAAATCCAAACATTGGCTTATTTTCAAGAAAAGTTTTGAAGATAATTTTCTCTCGCTTTTGGAAAATTAAAAGTCAAATGAGAAAGAAATTTCCAAAACAAATTCTCCCCATGAGAAGAACGTGTAAAAACTCATAATTGTGCAATGTGTGACATATTTCTCCCTCTATACATATTTCTCCCACTTTGACAATGTATTCAACAAGGTTTAAAAGAGAATTTTCAATTGTTATGAGCATATTATAACATATACATATAAAACAAAGCTCATCCAAGTCATACTATCAAGTAACTTACACTATTGCATTAATGAGATACATAACGTAGTGTAAGCCATGCTAGAGATGAAGTGTAATTTTCAATTTCAGCAAGTCATGATCTCACAAACTTAACTATTTCAAAACCTAAAAGCATGACACTTGTTGCTGCATTTTTAACATTTTTGCAAGAGATTATATGACATTTGCAAGAGATCATATGACATTTGCAAGAGATTATATGCCGCATCTGCCTTATTCTAACCAACCAAGCAAGCCTATGTCATTTGAATATCAGACGCTTAAAGACATGTTTTAGTCTTACAGAACTCCTTCCAAGTTCATATCTAAGTGCAATGATAAGGCATCTCAAAAGAAGAAGTGCGATGCATGCATATTCTCTTGATCTTTTCTCATTTTTTTATTTGATCATAAAAGTTCAACATGTGGATAGTTGATTGATTAATTTTTATTAGTAAAAGAACTTGTGAGCATTCAACAAGTTCAAAATAGCAAGAAAGTTTGATCAAGACCTGATTTAGTATAAGTAATTATTCAATTTACTAGTCATGGCAAAAACTACAAAATGTATAACACGAGTAATGTAGTAAGAACTTTCAACATGTAAAAGGAATCACAAAGTCATATATGTATGAAATACTATGCTCATATTATTTTAAATTCAGATTCACACAGCGTTCCCAAGTTTCAAAAACTCTCCATCAATTTAAGCCACGAGGATGCATAACCCCTATTTCACTACGAATGAAACAAAAACGAGTGTAATCCAAAAGTTTTGCAAAAATGCGAGCCAATTGTTGTTCGGTACCTACATGGTGAAGCACAATGTTTCCTTTTTCAACATTATCATGGAGAAAGTGATACCTAATGTCAATATGCTTCGTTCTAAAATGTTGCACGACATTTTTAGCAATGCAAATAACACTAGTGTTGTCACAAAATAGTGGAACACTATCTAGATCAACCCCATAGTCCTTAAGTGTTGGAACAATCCAAAGAAATTGTGAGCAAGTGCTAGCAGCAGCTACATATTTAGATTCTGTTGTGGATTGCGCAACTAAATTTTGTTTTCTAGAGGACCAAGCAACAAGTGAATAGATTTCAATGTAACGGTTGAGGAAGAAAAAAGAAAAATGCCAAATTCTTAAGTTCCATATAAGTATCTGAGAAATCTTTTGATGGCTTGACGATGTGAAGCACGTGGGGAAGCTTAAAACCATGCACAAAGACATACGCTGAATTGTATGTCCGGTTTTGATGTCGTGAGGTACAAAACTGACATGATCGTGCTTCTATATTCTTTTTGATCCATGAGTTCACCATCTTCATCAAGTTCAAGTGTCGTTGCTGTACCCATTGGTGTTCGAAGAGGTTTGTTTTTGTCCATGTTAAAACGCTTAAGAAGGCCTCTTGTATACTTCGTTTGATGCTCAAAAGTACCTTCCATGATTTGCTTGCTTTGCAGCCCCAAAAAGTACGTGAGTTCTCCCATCATACTCATCTAAAATTCTGAACTCATCATAGCTGAAAACTTGGATACAAGATTATGAGAAACACAACCAAAGATAATATGATCCACATACACTTGAACGAATAATGAGTCATTGCCATGCTTAATAACAAAAAGAGTTTTATCAACCTTGCCCATGGTAAACCCCTTTTCGAGCAAGAACATTTTTAACCTATCATACCTTGCTCTAGGGGCTTGTTTGAGACCGTACAAAACTTTGGACAGTTTGTAAACATTATTAGAACAATCTGGACTTTCAAAACCTGGTGGTTGCTTAACATAAAACTCCTCATCTATGTAGCCTTTAAGAAAAGCAATTTTAACATCCATTTTATATAACTTGAATCCTTTAGATGCAGCAAATGCTAACAAAATTATTATGGCTTCTAATCTAGCAACGGGAGCAAAAGTTTCATCAAAATCTAGACCTTCAACTTCTGTGAAACCTTGAGCAACCAACCCAGCCTTATTCCTGATCACAACGCATCCTCACTTTGTTTCTTTTTAAACACCTATTTAGTTCCAATTAAGGTGTGACCTTGAGGTGGAGGCACAAGCTTCCAAACATTATTTCTTTCAAAATTTTCTAAATCTTCTTGCACGGCAATAATCCAAGATTCATTAGTGAGTCCGTGGGATATATCTTTGGGTTCAAAAGTAGCAACAAAAGCAGATTGAGCGTGAGCGTTTGGATCGCAAAACCTAGACCTTGTAACTCGTCCATGCAAGCTTCCAATGATTTGTTGTAAAGGATGACTTTTGAGGATGCGGAGGGGAGTAGACACTTCAAAAGCTCTTTCTTCTTCATGTTTATCACAAGCTTGAGGACAATTTGTACCAGCTGCAGTAGTTGTTGGTGTTGGTAGTGGTGCAAAATCAGTAGCATGATCAATGTCATTTGCTTCTAAATTTTTGGGCAGCAGCATCACTTCTTCGTCTTCTCAATGAAAATACTCTCCCCCTACGGATAAGGATCTGGACCTGCAATATTAGAGCTAGTACATGGGCTAGCTTCGTCAAAAGATAACTAAAGTCTCTACAATTTTGTTAGTGTCAAGTAAAAGCACATGGTAGCCTCTAGTATGAGATGGATAACCAAGAAACATGCCATCAACAGATCTAGGTTCAAATTTATCAGGATTACCATGTTTCTTAACAAATCATTTGCAATCAAAGACCCGAAAGTGTGTGACCCTAGGTCTCTAAACCGAAGTTCATATGGTGTTTTTCCTAGCTTAGCACACAAGAAAACATGATTTGAGACATAACAAGCGGTTGCAATTGCATCAGCCTAAAATTTCTTAGGAGTTTGATATTCATCAAGCATAGTCCTAGCCATGTAAACTAAGGTTCTATTCTTTCCCTCTATGACACCATTTGTTGAGATACATAGGGTGAACAAAATTGATGATCTATTCCATTTTCAGCACAAAAGTGATCAAATGATTGATTTTTAAATTGATTGTGTTATGCTTCTAATTTTTTTAAAGATCCTGGGTGATCAATTGATAATCTAAGAAATAAAGTTCTAAAGTGACTAAAATCTTCATTCTTAGACGTCATAAAGTAATCCAAGACTATCTAGAATAATCATCAACAATCAAAAGAACATACCATTTACTTCCAAAAGATTGAACATTTGAAGGACCTACGGTGTCAAGGTGCAAAGGTTGTCCCGGTTCGGTTGTCATGGTTATCATGAGAGGAGCATGTGAACCTGCAACCATCTTAGCATGTCTACAAGAAGAGCACACAATTTCTTTGTCCCCTTTAAACTTAGGCAGCCCACGTATGCGATCAAGAGCACTAATATGTGTGAGATCATCAAAGCATACGTGATCAAGTCTAGGATGCCAAAAATATAAGTCTTTCGAATCATTAGCAACTAGACACCTATGCTTAGAGGGTGACATATCAAAATCAGCTTTAAAAACTCTTCCAAACTGAGACATGTTAAAAAAAGCTCACTATTTGAATCTACAATGTTGCAGCAATTTTTAGTGAAAATAATTTCCAGATTTTCATCTAGCAATTGTGAAACAAAAAGCAAGTTGTATTTCAAATTTTTAACAGGTGCCACATCCTTCAAAGTGTAGTGATTATCTACTCTAACTGAACCCTTAGCAGTTATAGGAGTTGAAGAATTATCAACAAAAGTAACATTCTCTACACGTGACACAAAAGAGAGGGAGGAGAACCAATCTTTGTTACCGGTCATGTGGCGTGAGCAACCTAAATCCACAATCCAAATGTTCTCCTTCCTCAAGCGTGTAACCTATATAGAAGCACAATACGTCGATGACTCAATACTAGGGTTAGTCAAAAGATATCTAGGAATGCAGTACTGAGGAACACGAAGTCCAGCAGGAATAACACGCGAAATCTGAGATAAAACAACAGGTTTATGAGCCAAAGTTTGAGGATTTTTGTACCCAACTACTGACCTACGAGGTGTTACATGTGTAGCACTAAAAATAGTAGATTTGGGAGTAAACTTTTCATATTTTCGACTCATTACAGCAGGTTGCATGTTTCTAACTTCCGATTCAGCATGTGCAGCAAATTTTGCATGAGAGTTATGAGATCTAGATTGCATTCTTTTCTTCTTCTATTGTTTAGGTAGTATATAACAAAAATCTATGACATGACCATCTCTACCACAGTAGGTACAATGAAATTTAACTTCGTGTTCATGTCTAGATGAGCAAGCAATATTTTTATTAGAAACTGAATGAGACAGCACACCTGCATATTTTAAAACAACTTTTTTATGTTTAGGAACTGTTTGAATCAAACCACTTCCTAGTGACTTTACAATTTTAGGTGCATGTGCCTTAGCATGAGCATGAGAATCAAAACCTAAACCAATTTTATCATTGCAAGACTTGGAAGAATTCAGTAGCAAGTTTAGGTTCTTCTTCCCATTACAAAACCGCTCTAGCATCCAATTCGTATCATCAAGTTTCTTAGACAAGTCTAGGCAATTTCACATGAAGTTTTTCCTTTTAGTTTGCAATTAGAAAAATATTTAACTTCATAAGAGCGTAAAGCATTGTTCAAAACAGAAATCTTATCTGTCGGTACTATCCAGACCGAGTACCCTCGTGCACAAGCTAGAAGAGGCATCGGGCCCTTGCTCCCAACGAAGAGGGCTCCCGGGCTGCCACGCGTCCTCCAGCTTCGGGCCCTTGCTCCCAATGAGGAGGGCTCCGGAGCTGCCACGCGCCCTCCTGCTCCGGGCCCTTGCTCCTGTTGAGGAGGACTCCGAAGCTGAAGTGTGTCCCACAACCTGCAATGGGCCGTGGACCCCGAAGTGCAAAAGGCGGCACGTCCTGTACAGTCGCACATTGAAGGCACGTGCCTTCCCTAGGCACACGGTGCAGCGCACGCCCCCTGTCAGGTACCGCTACATCCAATCACCTCACAATGAAGGCGCTGTAGGGCTACCACACTCTGCCAAGTGGGTAGCTTATGGCGACAAGACAGATAGATGGGACATCCCCTACCATCATCAACGACTACACCCTGCCACTGGCAACGGACATGGCAAGACCGCAAGTCTTCAAGGCGCAGTCAGAGGCAGCCTATGCAAGAAGCCTTAGATCTTGTACATGATAAGATCACCCCGGGGCCACCTGTCGGGCCATGGGTCCAACATGTAAGTTGTCCGACCTTGGACTATAAAAGGAACGAGCAGCCACCGACTTAGACATCTTCTCTAGTTCGTTCGGACTAGGGGACAGCCAATCGATACCACACTCACACACACCAGCAATACAACCTCATCACGGAGTAGGGTGTTCCACTCTTGCGGCCCGAACCACGTAAAAACCACTGTCTCATACTCTCATACGTGCGATCACTAGATTGAGAACTAAGCCCTGGCGATCAAACAACCTCCGCGGACTGCTCCTTAGCAGATCTGGGGGAAGTGTCGCATTAACACTTCAACATTTGGCGCGCCTGGTAGGGGCTTTTCCCTCGAAAAAGTGGTTGCACTTTCACCGCAATGGTGTTCATCAAGCCCGTGGATGGCGATTTCCAAGGCCGCCGACCGGTGACCAGATCCAACGCAAAGAAGGGGGCTTTTTTCTCTCAGGAAGTTGCGCCTCCATCGCACCGAAGGCACCTATCTTTGGCACCTTCAGGGGGCCCATCATCGATGTTGTTCTCATTGATGATGGGCAACGTCGGAGCATCCAGCTATGGCACCTCCCAGGTGGCCCGGCTCAATGTTTCTTAGCATTGATGGTGGGGTCCGTCAGAGCATCTGGCTTCGATACCACCTAGGGGACCCGCCGTCGACGTTCTTCTCGGTAATGGTGAGCGCCACCAGAGCATCCAGCTCCGTTACCACCCAAGGGGCCCGTCGTCGACGTTCTTCTCGTTGATGATGGGCATCGTCGGAGCATCCAGCTCTGGCACGTCCTAGGGGGCCTGCCGTTGATGCTCTTCTCAGTGATGATGGGTGCCGCTAGACCATCCATCTCTAACACCACCTAGGGGGCCCGCCGTCGACGTTCTTCTCGTTGATGATGGGCACCCTTGGAGCATCCAGCTTTGACACCACCCAGGGGGCCCGCCGTAGACATTCTTCTCGTTGATGATGGGCGCCGCTAGAGCATCCAGCTCCGGCACCTCCCAGGGGGCCCGCTGTCGACGTTCCGCACATTGAGGGTGGGCGCCGCCTCGGTTCAGCGGCTACCTCGTTGCCATCTCCGCCGGAGACTTCTCTCGCGACGACCACACATCTCAATTCAAGTCTGGCGTTCCCCAGGGGGCTCGGCAGCGTCAACTACGCAAGCTCTCATGCTCTGCTAGGGACCCACCTACGACATCCTGTGACTTAGTGGTAGGCTGCCTAACCAATTGGCCACACCTACCAAGGGGCCTCTAAGGGGTCCCATGGGTAGGACGTCAAGCGGTTTCCCACCAACACGGCGACAACAACATCACCCAGGCATTACGAAAAGTTTGACGTGAAGATCTGCTGTAAGTTTTACTTTTGGCACGGTGGGAGGTCCAGAGTATGCAGCCTGCTTAGTCAGGTTCTGCACCCTAAGCATGTACACTTTGCTTCCCAAATGCCAGCTTCACCCTGGGGGTAGTGGTAGAATAGTTTTTTGTTTTTCTAAAAAGGGTGTCATAGCGTATAGGAGCAGCACTCGAAGCAACTAAGCTCCGGTGGGTCTGGTCCAGGGTGTTCAGCCTGCTTAGCCTTGTTTTGTACCCTAATCCTATACATTTTGCCTCCCTTGTCGTCCACAGCGGGTCGTTGCCTTCTTGTAAAGCCTGCCTCCTCCTATGATTCCCAAATTAGAAGAACCACTGTCTTGCCCTATAATCTATTTATGTTCATTTAATTATGCATTAATTCTATGATCATCAAATCATGCCCGTTCTCGCATATTATTTGTCATATGCTCAGTCACTCTCTCCCTGTCTCGCGCCTAGTGGAGTTATGCAATCCTGCGGTAGGTGGGCTTGCATGAGGTATCTACAATGTGTCTGGGGTCTCTTGGCCGCCACCTTGTTTAGGGTCTTGTGTCGCCAGACGGTCTCCCATACGAAAGGCCTACGCTAAGCCGGAGGTCCAGGGTGTGTAGTCCGCTTAGCCTGGTTCCATACCCTAAGCGTGCACACCCTGCCTCCTAGTGCTACGGCTATGTACTGGGGGCCAGACGGCTCACACCCCGAATAAGGCAGGAATCGGGCCTCAAATGCTAACACAGTGAATTACACAAGTTTGGCTCCTCAGTTTAGGATCATAAGACGTAACAAAACTAAAATGTCGAAAGGGAGTGACCGACGAGCAAAATTATTTACATCATGCTTTAATTTTTTGCTTACTTTCGCATATCATCTGCCAAATGTCCGGTTACATTTCTTGTATCTCTTCCTAGTTGGAGTTGTGCTATTACGCTAAAGGCGGATCCGCATCGGGTACCTATAATGTGTTTGTGGTCTGATGATCGTTCTCTTGATCGGGGTCCATGGTGCCGAATAGTTCTAACTCCTGAAAGGCTAATGCCGAGCTGGAAGTCCAGAGTGTGCAGCCTGCTTAGCCTAGTTCTGTACCCTAAGCATGCGCACCATGCCTCCTAGTGCTAACAGCTGAGTATAGGGGTCTAGACGGCTCATACCCCGTGCAAGGCAACAACCATACCCTGAATGTTGTCACACCGAATTACCCATGCCCCATATCTTAGCTAAGGACCGTAAGCCGTAACGAAACTAAAGAGCAGGGAAGTGGTGACCGCCGAGCAAAAATTACTTTTTGTCAACCGTGTGTGCAGGACATGCAAGGAGGCCATCGTCGACATTTCACACATCCGTGGTCGGCGTCGTCGACGCTTCTCTGAGTACTGCACCCCACAAGGGGACGGCCGGTGTCACTTCTTCGAGCCTCAGCGCCCCCAAGTGGGCCGCCAACGTCACTTCTTCGAGCTCCAGCGCCCCCAAGTGGGCTGCCGATGTCACTTCTTCGAGCTCCGGCACCCCCAAGGAGGCCGCTGTCATCACCTCTCCGAGCTCCAACGCCCTCCAAGGAGGTCGTTGTTCACAGCTACTAACATCATAGATCATCTCTCGAAAGAGATGAGGTCCGCAAGCGCATGGAAACTGTCATGTAGCATTTCACCCAAGAGTATTCCCAAGGGTATCGTATATATGCCAAAGGAAGGCAGTGAAGTAAAGTAAACACTATTCTTATGATCAAGGTATATGAATGTAGGCCTAGAGGGGGGGGTGAATAGGCCTTTTTGAATTTTCTCGGTTCCTGTAACACTCAACAACAAAGTCAATACCAGATATATCGGACTAGTCCGGTAAAGTGCGGACTAGTCCAGTTTTCACGGGCTAAGTTGATCAAGTTCAGTCAATTTAATTGATTCGTTAATGTTTGCAGCGGAAATATAAACTTGGATGACAGTTTAATAGTTGTATGTCAAATTCTATTACAATTAAGGCTCTTGTTCAACAATTTAACTCAAATTGAACAAAGTGAATCAAACCCTAGATTAAGTTGATCAATTAAGATGAAGAACGCAAAAGGACAAGACACACGATTTATCCCGTGGTTCGGCTACCACAAAGGCAACCTACGTCCACGTTGAGGAGCCCACAAAAGGACCTGGTCTTCTCCAACCCTTCCCTCGTCGGATCGCCACGAAGGCCAATCCTCTTCCACTAATCACAAAGGGTAAATAACCAAGTTGAAGGGGCGTTCTCACACGTTGAGAGCTCCCTTGATTACAACTTACAAAGCCACCAATAACACACTCGAAAATTACAAATGAAATGCAAGAGTGTGTTAGAGAATCAAACCAAGAGCTCAATGATGTGTGCCATGTGTCTCTCCAATGATATAGAAGTGATCTTCAATAGATTGATTGATTTTTGCACTTAATTTCGTGGAGAGAGGTGGTTTTTGAGTCTCTTGGGAGGTGTGATGGCGCTAGGGTTCGAGAGATTCTAAAAGTGGGCCGTGCACCTCTATTTATATGGGGTTTCTAAAAGTGACCGTTAGGGTTCAGAAAGATCGGACTAGTCTGTGGTGGTCACCAGACTACTCCGGTGTGCTGTGTGTAGCAAACCCTAAGTGTCCAGGAATATCGGACTAGTCCGGTTGAAAACGGACTTGTCCGATTTCACTACTGGAAATCTTCGGACTAGTCCGATTGCCATCGGACTTGTCCGGACATATGAAACCCTAAGTGTTTAGGATGACAAGTCCGCACTTGGAGGACTTGTCCGATTTAGATCAGTGTGTATATCGGACTAGTCCGTGTAGACACCGGACTTGTCCGAAGTGGATCAGAAAGTATCGGACTAGTCCGGATCACAACGGACTTGTCCGATTTTTTGTGACTTGTGCATTGTGTTGAGGACTAGTCCGCATTGGGGAGGACTAGTCCGAAGTGGATCAGAAAGATATCGGACTAGTCCGGTGGGTACCGGACTTGTCCGATCTAGTGCAGAAAGTGATATCGGACTAGTTCGGCTGATATCGGACTAGTCCGGTCCTGTATAACTTTGTGCATTGTGTGTGTGTGCTTGAAAGTGATTGAGCTCTTGGGTGTGTTTCCTTAACACACTCCATACATAATAATCTACTATTTTCTTCTCCTTGAGCTTAAATTCACTTTGCTTCTCATTTCCCTTCTTTTTGGCATTTTGCTCATTTTTCATTATTTGCCTGCATTCATCTCAACAAAAGGATTAGGATCCCAATTGCTTGTCATATTCATCCAAAACCCACAAGGGAGTCCTAGATGCACTTTCAATCTCCCCCTTTTTGGTGATTGATGACAACCAATTGAGATTTCACAAAATAAGGCAAAAAATGAGATTTTCATAAAGTATGCACATATGACTCAAAAATACATCAAGCAACAAGAGAATTATCCATATGTGCATTCTTTATGGTGGGATGCATACTAAGTGCATGAATACATTGAGAATGATAGAATTTACATTAATCAACCGATACCAAGTGCATATGACATTCCAGGAGCAAAAATGCAGTTTTCATCACATACTCGCAAATAAATTGAGCAATTCATCACAAGACCAAACTTAATATGAAAACAGTGTTAAACTATTACAATCACAAATAAAAGTACAGAGAAGGCTCTCTCCTCGCATCCTATTACAGCTAAAGCTAAGACTTGACTCCCCCTCAATCTCTCCCCCTTTGGCATCAAGACACCAAAAAGAGAGAGAGGAAGGTCCTAAGTTCTTCACTCTTCGCTGTCTGTCCTCTCGTCATCTTATTCGTCTTCTTCGCTCTCCGCTTGACGAGGAGGAGAGGGAGGAGGAGATTAGGGTTTGGTGGCGGCTAGGGTTAAGGACACGAAAAATCGGACAAGTCCGGACATGACCGGACTAGTCCAAAGTCATCCAGTGACCTATATCGGACTAGTCCGTGTTCTATCGGACTAGTCCGGCCTAACCGGCACTCTGCGGACTAGTCTGCATGGGCGGACTAGTCCGGGTAACCATGGACTAGTCCGTGGTCACCAGGAAAGAATTTCATAGCCCATTCATATATATTTGAAGGTTCAATAATAGAGAATAGAGAGGCAAAACAATTCAAGTAATCTTGATGAATTTGACCAGTAATCATACAACAATCATACAATGATCAAAATTCATCAAGATCTAATAATTGACATAGTTTTTTGAGAGAAAAATGGAGAGGGATGATTTTCACAATTCAATCAACATTTTTGAAGCAATCATACAGGTACGCAACTTTTCAAGCCACACTCCGAGAATCAAGAATATTTAGCTCATTTCGGAGTTCGCAAAAACGCTTTCATCAAGTGGCTTGGTGAATATGTTGGCCAATTGTTTTTGGGTGTTGACATGTGAGATGGTTATGTCTCATTTCATGGAATGGTCTCTCAAGAAATGATGTCTTATGTCTATGTGTTTAGTCCTAGAGTGCTCAACTGGATTGTGGGCTATTTTAATGGCACTCTCATTATCACAAAGGAGAGGAATACGGTTCATATTGTAACCGTAATCCCTTAGAGTTTGTCGCATCCAAAGGAGTTGTGCACAACAACTCCCGGCTGCAACATACTCCGCTTCGGCTGTGGATAATGCAATGGAATTTTGTTTCTTAGATGACCAAGAAACCAAAGATCTTCCTAGGAATTGGCATGTGCCAGAGGTGCTTTTTCTATCAACTTTGCACCCGGCATAATCTGCATCAGAGTAACCAATGAGATTGAATTTGGAGCCTTTTGGGTACCAAAGACCAAGGTTGGGTGTATGAACTAAATATCTCAAGATTCTTTTTACGGTTGCCAAGTGACATTCCTTAGGGTTGGCTTGAAATCTTGCATACAAACATACACTCAACATAATATTTGGCCTAGATGCACATAAGTAGAGTAAAGATCCAATCATGGAGCGATATACCTTTTGGTCGACGCTCGGTCCATCTTCATTGAGATCCAAGTGGCCATTCGTAGCCATGGGAGTCTTTATGGGCTTTGCCTTGTCCATGCCAAACTTCTTGAGTATGTCCTGCGTGTACTTGGTTTGGCTTATGAATGTTCCTTCCCTTTGTTGCCGCACTTGGAATCCCAAGAAGTACTTCAATTCTCCCATCATTGACATTTCAAACCTGTCTGTCATAATTCTACTAAATTCTTCACAGAAAGATTGGTTAGTTGACCCAAAAATTATATCATCAACATAGATTTGGCAAATAAAAAGATCATTATCTAGATTCTTTGTGAATAATGTATAATCTACTTTGCCAATTTGAAAACCATTATCAATTAAGAAATCTCTAAGACACTCATACCAAGCTCTAGGAGCTTGTTTGAGGCCATAGAGAGCCTTACACAGTTTATATACGTGGTCGGGGAACTCTTCGTCTTCAAACCCGGGTGGTTGCTCCACGTACACCTCTTCCTTGATCGGTCCGTTGAGGAAGGCGCTTTTCATGTCCATTTGATACAGCTTGAAATCATGGTGAGTAGCATATGCAAGTAATATTCTAATTGATTCAAGCCTAGCTACTGGAGCAAAAGTCTCATCGAAATCCAAACCTTCGACTTGTGAGTAACCTTTGGCCACAAGTCGTGCCTTGTTTCTTGTCACCACTCCGTGTTCGTCTTGCTTGTTGCGGAAGACCCACTTGGTGCCCACTATATTTGCATTGCGTCTTGCCACAAGTTCCCAAACCTCGTTTATCTTGAAGTTGTTCAACTCTTCTTGCATTGCCACCACCCAGTCCGGATCCTTCAATGCATCCTCAGTCCTGCGTGGTTCCAAAAAGGAGACAAACGAGTAATGCTCACAAAAATTAGCTATACGAGATCTAGTGGTTACTCCCTTTTAGATGTCACCGATGATGTTGTCGATTGGGTGATCCCTTTGAATGCATTGGTGTACTCTTGGGTGTGGCACTTGGAGAGTTGTGTGTTGGTGATCATTTTCTTCTCCCCCTGAGTGGTTGCCCTCGTTGATTTGTTGATCATCTTCATATTCTTGTGATTGATCTTGTATCGAAGCTCCCCCTTGATTGTTGATCTCCTCTTGTGGTTCACTTTCCTCTTGTATTTGTGACGATGACTCTTGTGGTCGAACTTCGCCTCGAGCCATTCTCTTCAATGCTTGATAAGGAGCTTCTTCTTTACCTAATTCACATTGATCAACTTGCTCCTTTTGGGAGCCATTAGTTTCATCGAACACTACGTCACGTGCCACTTCAACAAGTCCGGAGGCCTTGTTGAAAACACGATAGGCGTAAGTGTTCGAATCATAACCAAGCAAGAAACCTTCATCGGACTTTGAAGCGAACTTTGAAGTCTTGGGCTTCTTGTTCAAGATATAACATGGAGAGCCAAAAACTCGAAAATATGAAATGTTTGGTTTTTTACCGGTGAGTAGCTCATAAGGAGTCTTCTTGAGTAGTCGATGAAGGTAGAGTCGATTGGCGGCGTGGCAAGCGGTGTTAATTGCTTCCGCCCAAAATCGATCCGAAGTCTTGTATTCATCGAGCATTGTTCTTGCCATCTCTATGAGCGTTCGGTTCTTCCTTTCGGCAACTCCGTTTTGTTGTGGAGAGTATGGTGCTGAAAATTCGTGCTTGATTCCCTCCTCATCAAGGTACTCCTCCACTTGTATGTTCTTGAACTCTGTGCCGTTGTCGCTCCGAATACTCTTGATCGATAGTGAGAACTCGTTTTGCACTCGCTTGAAGAATTTCTTGAGTGTCCCTTGTGTTTCTAACTTGTCATGCAAAAAGAACACCCAAGTGAAGAGGGAAAAATCATCAATAATGACTAAACCGTATTTATTACCGTTGATGCTTATGTAAGCAATTGGACCAAACAAGTCCATATGAAGTAGTTCGAGCGGTCTTGTCGTAGTCATGATGTTCTTTGCGGGATGATGTGCTCCAACTTGCTTCCCGGCTTGGCACGCACTACAAGGCCTGTCTTTCTCAAAAACAACATCTTTCAAACCTCGGATGTGATTGCCCTTGAGGAGTTTTTGAAGATTCCTCATACCAACATGTGCTAGCCGTCTATGCCACAGCCAACCCATGTTGGTTTTTGCAATCAAGCATGTGTCGAGTTCGGCTTTATCCTTGTTGAAGTCAACAAGGTAAAGCTTTCCCTTCAACATACCCTTGAATGCAACGGAACCATCACTCCTCCTTGAGACGGTCACACCCTCGTTAGTGAACAAGCAATTATAATCTTTGTCACATAATTGAGATATGGACAGCAGGTTATAATCTAAAGATTGAACATGTAAAACATGAGAAAGAGTGTGTTCAGAGGATATTGCTATTTTACCGGTACCGAGCACCCTTCCTTGACTATTATCTCCGAAGTAGATGCCTTCGTTTGGGTCCTCGTTTTCTTCATATTCCACGAACATCCTCCTTTCTCCGGTCATGTGGTTGGTGCATCCACTGTCTAGCACCCATTTGGATCCACCGGAGGAATAGGACTGCAGAAACAAATTATGCCTTGGTTTTAGGTACCCAATCTTGCTTGGGTCCTTGGAGGTTAGTTACAATACATTTGGGCACCCACACATGGGATTTTGTGTTCCCATGGCGTGGCCTAGCATAATAAGCATAAACTTTACCAAGATTGTTTCTCATTAATACATAAGAGGCATCAAAGGTTTTGAACAAAAGTTGATGTTGTTTATGGATCGGACTAGTCTGGGTGACCGGACTTGTCCGGACCACAACCGGACTAGTCCGGTGTTCATGAGAGTTCGGGTTCTTAATTTTCGATTTACCAGGTTGTGAGGGTCCTCCCTTCACAAAGGTAATCCTTCCCTTGTTATTCTTATGACTTCCAACATTTTGCTTTCCATCATAAGAGTAACCAATGCCATACTTGACATTTGGAGGTCTTTGGACCAAGTATGCACTACGTGCATAGTTGATCCTCTCCTTGTCAAATATTCCACATTGGGTAGGATTTTTATCCTTTGTGGAGGTAGACTTTTCCTTCAAACTGGTATTGATTTTACCACATTTGCACATATGAACAAGATTAGTTGAAGTGGGTTGAGAAGGTAGACTTGAAGAGGAGGAAGATTCACTTAGCTTGAGTGACTCAACTTGCACTTCAAGGATCTTGTTAACCTTGATCAGGTCATCAAGTTGATCCTTGATTGCAACGTTTGAGTTGGTTAACTCCAAGCAAGTTTTCTTGCTTGAAGCTAGCTCAAGCTCTAGTGAGCTGTTTTTCTCCTTTTCAAGAACTAGAAGATTGTCAAGTTCGACATACTTCTCCTTTTGGGAGATAATCATGTCCTCTTGATGATCAATTAGCCATTCCTTCTCAACAAGTTGGTCAAGTAAAAATTTCATTTTAGCAGCAGTTTTTCTATCTAATCCAATTAACATATCTTCATCATCACTATCTAGTTCATCATTACTTGAGTAGGAATGCATGGAAGGAGTTTTGATGTTTACCTTGCGTTTACCTTCCTTTGCCATGAGGCAAGTGCCATTTCCCTTCTTTGTACCGAGCGTGGGGAAGAGTGTGGGTTTCTTGGACGTGCTTTCAATGGCTATGCTAGCCATGTCTTCTTCATCGGATGATGAGGACTCATCGTTTGAGCCCCACTCCTTTCCAATATGTGCTTGTTCAGCTTGTTTCTTCTTCTTGAAAAATTTCTTCGGTTGAGGCTTGGCTTCTTTATTCTTCTTCTTGTTGTCCTCATACGGGCAATCGACTATAAAGTGGTTATACTCACCACAATTATAGCACGCCCGCCTCATCTTTGGCTTTGTCCTCTCCTTGTACTTGCCTTCACTTTATTTTGTTCCTTGTCTTTTCTTCATTATTCTTTTGAACTTTTTCATGAAAAAAATCATATCCTCTTAATCCAGCTCACTACTTTCATCATCGCTGTCCTCCTCAAGCTATGCTTCTCTTGCTTCTTTGGATAGAGGCTTGAGTGTGGACTTTAAGGCAACTCCCTTCTTCTTGGCCGGTGTGAGGTCGGCTATTTCTTTGACGTGCTTGGCTTGTTTCTCCATCATTTCAAAGTTGATGATTTTGCCAAGCAATTCATCTGGAGTCATCCTCTTGTACTCGGGACTTTCTCTGATCATAGAGCATAGTGTGACATTGCGAGGCATAAAGGCTCTAAGGATGAGCTTTACAACCTTGTGGTCATTCCACTTCTTGCTCCCATATGATCGAACCTTGTTTACAAGTGTCTACAATCGGTTGTACATGTCCTGGGGAGACTTGTCTTCCTCAATTGCGAACCTTCCTAGTTCGCCTTTGATCATTTCAATTTTCGCCTCCCGCACATGCCGGTCACCTTCATGGGCTGTTTGTAGTGTGTCCCATATTTCCTTGGCAATCTCCAGTCCGTCCACCTTTGTGAATTCATCTCGACTTAGAGAGGAGGTGATTACGGCTGCGGCTTGAGCGTTTCTGTGGATGGCTTGCTCTTGACTTGGGGTGAGCTCTACGTCGTCATCTGGGATGTCTATACCTGTGCACACAATATGCCATAAACTTGGGTTAAGGGAAATCAAGTGCATCTTCATATTTTGCCTCCACATGGAGTAATCACTCCCATCGAAGTGTGGGGCTTTTCCAAGAGGAATAGATAGGTAATCGCTGTTGTTTGAATTTAAACGATCATAGTTAAAATGATATCGGGAGTAGTCGGTGTTACTACTCCCCTTCTTCTTTTCTTCAACTTTAGCTTTCCCTTTGGAAAGTGCTTTCTTTCTGAGGAGTGCTTTCAGCTCCAGCGTCTCCTCGTCATCATCATCGAAGTCTTGAATTGCTTCGAGATACTTTTCCAGCTTTTGGTTCTTGTCGTTGTTCACTTCTTCCTGGTTGTTGATTTTCTGAACTTCCTTCATGTCCGACATGATCTCTTCGAGTGGTTGCACTCTTTCTTGAAGAACCTGCTCTGATACCAATTGAATGTAGGCCTAGAGGGGGGGTGAATAGGCCTTTTTGAATTTTCTCGGTTCCTGTAACACTCAACAACAAAGTCAATACCAAAGATATCGGACTAGTCCGGTAAAGTGCGGACTAGTCCGGTTTTCACGGGCTAAGTTGATCAAGTTCAGTCAATTTGATTGATTCGTTATGTTTGCAGCGGAAATATAAACTTGGATGACAGTTTAATAGTTGTATGTCAAATTCTATTACAATTAAGGCTCTTGTTCAACAATTTAACTCAAATTGAACAAAGTGAATCAAACCCTAGATTAAGTTGATCAATTAAGATGAAGAACGCAAAAGGACAAGACACACGATTTATCCCGTGGTTCGGCTACCACGAAGGCAACCTACGTCCATGTTGAGGAGCCCACAAAAGGACCGGGTCTTCTCCAACCCTTCCCTCGTCGGATCGCCACGAAGGCCAATCCTCTTCCACTAATCACAAAGGGTAAATAACCAAGTTGAAGGGGCGTTCTCACACGTTGAGAGCTCCCTTGATTACAACTTACAAAGCCACCAATAACACACTCGAAAATTACAAATTGAAACGCAAGAGTGTGTTAGAGAATCAAACCAAGAGCTCAATGATGTGTGCCAAGTGTCTCTCCAATGATCTAGAAGTGATCTTCAATAGATTGATCGATTTTTGCACTTAATTTCGTGGAGAGAGGTGGTTTTTGAGTCTCTTGGGAGGTGTGACGGCGCTAGGGTTCGGGAGATTGTAAAAGTGGGCCGTGCACCTCTATTTATATGGGGTTTCTAAAAGTGACTGTTAGGGTTCAGAAAGATCAGACTAGTCCGTGGTGGTCACCGGACTAGTCCGGTGTGCTGTGTGTAGCAAACCCTAAGTGTCGAGGAATATCGGACTAGTCCGGTTGAAGACGGACTTGTCCGATTTCACTACTGAAATCTTCGGACTAGTCCGATTGCCATCGGACTTGTCCGGACATATGAAACCCTAAGTGTTTAGGATGACAAGTCCGCACTTGGAGGACTTGTCCGATTTAGATCAGTGTGTATATCGGACTAGTCCGTGTAGACACCGGACTTGTCCGAAGTGGATCAGAAAGAATATCGGACTAGTCCGGATCACAACGGACTTGTCCGATTTTGTGTGACTTGTGCATTGTGTTGAGGACTAGTCCATTGGGGAGGACTAGTCCGAAGTGGATCAGAAAGATATCGGACTAGTCCGGTGGATACTGGACTTGTCGGATCTAGTGTAGAAAGTGATATCGGACTAGTCCGGCTGATATCGGACTAGTCTGGTCCTGTATAACTTTGTGCATTGTGTGTGTGTGCTTGAAAGTGATTGAGCTCTTGGGTGTGTTTCCTTAACACACTCCATACATAATAATCTACTATTTTCTTCTCCTTGAGCTTAAATTCACTTTGCTTCTCATTTCCCTTCTTTTTGGCATTTTGCTCATTTTTCATTATTTGCCTGCATTCATCTCAACAAAAGGATTAGGATCCCAATTGCTTGTCATAAATCATTCAAAACCCACAAGGGAGTCCTAGATGCACTTTCAGTATAGGTTACTAAGTGTTTATTAGAACAACGGTAATATGATAATAGGGGTAGTGTGACAGACACTTAAGCAATCTACTATAAAGGTAAGGTTGTCCTAGTGAAGGTTAGACTACGAGACGGAGCTACTCCTACTGTGCTCTAATTACTCATATATATAGCCTAATAAAGTACATGTGAATATTCTAATAGTTAATACTAGGGTGTAGTGGTCCAACATATCGGGCACGGTCTTGCCATGGTCTGCCAGACGACTCCCGCCAAGAGCCTACGTCGTAGGAAAACGTGGAGGATTACAACGGACGGATAGAGTTTTCACCACCTACCGCCTACCTCTACAACCCGTGGACTACGATGCATTCAACGCTACTTAACTATCCAAGCACCATGCTTGCATGCTAAGTAAATACCTTAAGAGTTGCATCGTAATATTCATCCTAAGGCAATGACTAACCTAAACATCGTTGAGCCAGTGTCGAATCCAAGCACTAACATATTCATATTAAAATAATCATATTATTACCTAATTAGATTATTGTGAAGGTGTATGATGTTTATGATAACATGATAATGGCATTTTGTCTACATCATAACAACATCTACACCTAGCACATACATGGACTCCACAATCAAACAAGAAATGATTTGCCCAAGTATATGAATAAAGAGAGACTAATAATACTATTATTATAGTGCTTAAAGTCACAAATACAAGAAAAGATACATGAGCCATACCTTTCCCAATTTGGACTTAGGACTAGAGGCTCCTCTCTACGGCCTAACATCCACTAAGGACTTGGAGAACTAATGTATACAAGAGAGTGAATGCTCAAGTGGTGTGTGTTGAAGTGAGGGGTGAGGGGTCCTATTTGTAACTTGGATAAGGATCGGTTCCCACCACCAAAAGTTAGCGACTCAATCACCACTGACTTCTTCAAGATAGGAGGAGCCAACACGTGAAAGTTGACC
Source organism: Tuctoria greenei (assembly GCA_036927565.1). Taxonomy (NCBI): domain Eukaryota; kingdom Viridiplantae; phylum Streptophyta; class Magnoliopsida; order Poales; family Poaceae; genus Tuctoria; species Tuctoria greenei. The sequence goes on from JAYESD010000002.1 coordinate 254,006,359, forward strand.
GAGTTTGGCACCAGAAGGACTTCAGTCGAACCACCACTTCAGTCGCATAGAAAAGTGGACCAATTCCACTGTGCTTTCTTGGGGTGACTTCCAAGTGGGTCCCATTGGCTGTTATAGGGTGTACAGCGTTGGATTGCCTCGGATACTTCTGTATGTGGGCCATTTGATCCATGTGGTGCCACATGTTGACGCTTGATTGGCTGGGATGGTATTTTATAAGATTGCTCCCTCCCTTTTACCTCAATTCCTGCATAAAATGTTTGCGTACACAAATTCTCCAACGACAAGTGGAAATAGGTTAAATAAAAAGGTGATGTGTGCAAGAAATGATAATTCCTTCACATAATTGAGTTATATTGATAGGTGAAATCGGTATATAACAGCCTTAACAAAGTTCCCCAAGCTTATCCTTTGGTTGTCCCGAGCAAAGTCAAGACTTTAGGTTGATGATCAGGAGTTGCTACAATGTTCTATTTTTCAAAAGTACCATGTGCACAACAACATACTCTACCTAGTATTGCAATAATTGGCATGGTACTTCACCCATCTTAAGTCATTATGGAGCTTATGCCATCTCCTATTCATGGGTGGTTGAAAAATAGAACAGCAAATGGAGCACGCTTACCCTAGAGACCAAGTTCCACTCAAATTCCGGAGAGTTCAATTTATATTTTAAGTACCTCAATTTGATTCTCTGGGTCTCTCCTTTGTGTGTAGTGGAAATATTTCCTCACCAAGGAATTGTGCCTACACTCATCCTACCACTAAATAAGGCTTGCATGTGGAGCTTGGTAGGGAACATAGTAGGCATATTTGCAACACATAATATTGCTAAGTCAAAAAAGCAAGCCTTAGGAGAAACCAATTCAAAACAAATTGATTCAAGACTTGTGCATGTGTGATGAAATGGAGTGGATGTCATATTGCGATGACTCCTTTTTGAGTGGACTCTCTTATTTTGCAGGGATGAAATATGGCTACTTTCCTCTCTCTTTTTTCCTCAGGCTTATGAAGTAAGCATGCATTTTCTTTTTCTTTTTCTTTTTCTTGTAGCCATGTCTTCTACTCCCTTTTTATGCAATAAATTTTGGATAGAGTACTAAGCATGAATGGCATGGAGTTTCTTTTTTTATTGTGGAATGGTGGTATGATGGGATTTTGCTTACTTCTAGTGTAGAAGTATAGGATGTGCTAGTGAAGTCTTGAATTCAAAAAGTGATGAATGAAATCTCACATACATCAATACTAGTTTGACAAAGCTCAATGTGAAGACAAATAGCATATGCATAAGGTCTATCAATGTAATGTATCTTATGGCTTTGGTAGTTATTTCCAATCAAATAAGGATAACTTAAATATTTTTAAAATTTCACCTGAAATCTAAATTTCACTTTCGAACTAGGAATAGCAACCCTATCACTATATCATATCTCACAACAACATAGAATTGGATTATGCTTTTGCTAACCACAATTTCTAAATCAAGGCAAAAGTAGTTCTAGCCAATAAAAGCAATATTTTGGAGAGTACTAAGTTGTAAACTAGGGACTTAGGAAAATTAAAACAGAGCAACTATTCATCATTTCATCTATTTGATTTCCAAATCATTCTTACTGCACATCTTTTTATTTATTGTGAAGGCAAATATACTCTACCTTTTTTTAGTTTTTTTATTTTATGCAAGGTGGATGATATCCAAGGGGTGTTATACAAATTACCTCAAGTGGGGGTCCTCCCCCAAGCTTGTTCTTGTTCAAGGTCCATGCTAGGGGCTGAAACCCTAACGACGGATGTAGGTCATGAGGTTGGCATTGGAGGGTTGAGTGTCAATCTTGGATTGCCTTCCATGGGTTTTATGAGTGTGGTCGAGGAGAGTGTTGTCGATATCGCTCATCCACACCTCAAGGTTCCCATAGGTTGGATGTACTTTGTTACTTCATGGCTAAGGTAATGATAACCTTAGCTACAAAGGAATGATGTGCACTCAATATGCGTTGAGTGTGTTCTATCATTCTTTTGCTAAGGTGTATCATACCTTCTTGCTATAAAGGAATAACTTGTACCTCTCATGCATTGGGTGTTCGTCATTCCTTGGCTAAGATAATGATAACCTTTGGCCACAAAGGAGTGACCTGTACCCAACATGTGTTGAGTATGATCAATTATTCTTTGGCTAAGGTACAACATACCTATAACCACAAAGGGATGACGTGCACGCAACATGGGTTGAGTGTGATCTGTTGTTCCTTGGCTAAGGTGTAGAATACCTTTCGACCACATAGGAATAATTTGCACCCAATATACATTGGATGTGATCTTGTCATTCCTTGGTTAAGGTACACCATACCTTTTAGCCACAAAGGAATAACTTACACCCAATGATGGTGGCAATTCCCTTGAGCTTGAATGAGTGCTTAGAATAGTTGAGAGCATAATGTTCTCACATACCCATAGCAGCCCATTGGTTGCTCGCGGAGGGTTTCCATGTCAAATCTCTGGCCTGATATAATTATGGTTGACCTTCGGGCTTAATTTCTGTAGGTAGCAACCATCCTAATTTACTCCTTGGCCAAGAGATATTTAATTGAAATCCTCTCAGGGTTTCCAACAATCGGATCTTAGAATGTCTGCATATTTATTATACTCCTGCACTTCCTCTCTATGATAGAGAGGGATGGTTAACTCCCGATACTTTCGCAAATGAATTTTCGGGTTAGGTAACTGGATATTCATTTGTATGTATGGGGAAGAACAAGACCAAAGATGCATTGGGTTCAATTACGAGTGTATCCATGAACAATGTATGAATCACTGCTAGGAGTGGGGCTTTATGAATAAATCAAGTTGAACATTTTCTAAAGCACCTACTCATAGCAATGTATGTGATATAAATACACTATATGGATCACTTCATCTTGTAAAATTCCTAACCATCATAGTTTTTTACAAGAGCAAATATTTATCATTTAGGTCATGGCAAACAAGATTCTCAATTTTATCCCCCTGAACATTTTTAATTTCTTTCCTAGGAATTTGAATTTTAGTGATCCATGCATGAATGAGTTTCAAATCGTAATTATGGACATCACTACTCCTAGGTTGCTACATACCAATTCAACCATTAAGTAATTCCATAAGCATTACCTAGGCAGAAAATGTCTAAGTCAATTTTAGCAATACTTATGAAATTCTAGGTACTTGTTTAAATTTATTCCCAAGTAAGGTGACATTCCTTTTTGAAGAATCAAAAAGAGTAATGTCAACACTTACTCTCGTGAGGATGCATAAGAATTGAATGATGAGAAGGTGCAAACCTTCCTTACCAATGTAAGCAAAAATCATTCAATCCTAATGTAATTCCAATGACGGAAAATTTTAAACATGTACCTCAATTAAAGAGCAGTCCGGGTTGAAGGCCGTTATGTGAGAAACTCACGACCATGGATTTTGGTGTAGCCTTCATGTTCAATTTCTCTTGCCAAATTGAGGTTGGAATTGAATGAGTTTCATCTTGCTCCTCCATTGGGCCACCATCTTGAGCATTCCTCCACCATGAACTCAAAATGAGATTGATGAAGGGAGATGCTCTTGATAAGGTCTTTCAATCTCTTTACAAATTTTACCCTGGCTGCACTAAAATCAAGAACAAACCAAACAACTCGAAAAGACGGGTTACGTTAGCTCAAAAGCATGTTGTACCCTTTGCAAATTGTTTTGCCCTAACTTGAAGCAACTTGCAAATGTAATGATTATTTAAGGGAAATATTTTTGGTTTGAATTAGGAAGATGAATTCAAGTGCTTACGCCCAAGGTTCATATCCAAATAAATTTATTTCCTAATTCAAAGTTTTAGTTTGATGATGGTTGGAAATTTTACTTTCCAACATGCAATTGTGAAAAATTCAAACATGCTAAATGCAAATGCAAAGACTGATGGGGAATTCAAATATGCAATTGGGAAATCAAATATAAGATAATTGCCAATTATCCTATTGGCAAGGACTCACCAAATTTTTTGAAGTACGATGAGTGGGACTTACCTCCGTCCTGTTTAGTGCAATGATTTGTTGTCCACTCCCGGAGTTGCAAATGTGAACAACTTCTCTTGATTGACATGCCAAATGTCCTTTGGCATGTCAGTTGGACATGTGGACCACATAATGGCCCTAGCCTCTCTATCATTTTGATGAAGACTTGTTGATCTAGTGACGGCTTCTCCCTCTTGAAGATATTCCCTTATGAGCATGGTGAGGCTTGTCCTTCTTTAGGGGTGTCACTTCGACCTTCTTGATATTCCTTAAGGTCAACCCATACTTTGATCATGGATCAAAAGCTTCCTTGGGCATGATGACATGTGGACTCCACAATCAAACAAGAAATGCTTCATCCACAATGTCATTTGCCCTGGGTTGCATGGGCTTGGTCGAAGGGTAGGGATCCCAACAAGTGATTGTGGGATATCTTGGATCTTGAATGCTCTTAATTTTCTTGTCCTTGGCCAAGGGCTTCATGTGGATGTTATCTTGATTTTTTGCTTGGCCATGGACAAGATAATTTAAGGTAGGCTAGTTGAACTTAAATCCCTTGAAATCCGCATAGCCACCTTGATTGCAAGGGTGTTGTTAATTCCACCCTTGACCTCCTTGTTGGTGATAGCCATTGGATTTATGTTTAAAAGGAAGAATCCTCATGGGTCATTGGGAAATGATTCTCCAAGTGGCCCATATTGACATGGATTTTCACAAATCATGTGAATATCCATGCCTTGGATCATCCACACACTTCTCCATTGGCTTGATTTTCATGATACTTCAATGGGAGGTGTAGTTCCTTAGCTAGCATGTCCACACTGTTAAGTGGTGTACATGTCAAGCTAAAGGAACTAGAGCACTCTTCAATCCATCCCTTCAGGATCGACCATATTCTCATCCATGATGAATGAAAATAGGACTCCTTCAGCTCCAGCACAAAGGTGGTCATGGATTGGTGGACCAACCCATGACATGAATGTTGGATGAGGAGCCAACTATCAACCCTATGGTGGAGGAAAACCAAGAAGAGATCTTGGAGCCTCCCCCAAGATTAGGGATGGATGACTTTGGTTCCTACTGGAAGCTGATATTCTTTCGCAAAAGGCAATGGTGTTGCCTAGCGGATATTTGTTGAGGTACGCCATGAATCACCTTACAGTTTAGTACTGGCATCCTCGTTGTCCATCCCATGAAATGGTTTAGCCAACACTACCCTATTTTCACACAAAAGGAGAAAATAAACAAGGGTACTCCTGTCTAATAGCTACTAGTACCTATAGCTCAATCACAAGTGATATCTATCCTTCACTTCCTTTGCCTTCCACAGCAACGGCGCCAGAAATGCTTGTTGATGGCTACTAACGTCACAGATCATCTCTCGAAGGAGATGAGGTCCGCAAGCACAAACAAACTGTCTTGTAGCATTTCACCCAAGAGTATTCCCAAGGGTATCGTATTTATCCCAAAGGAAGGCAGTGAATTAAAGTAAATACTATTCTTAAGATCAAGGTATAGGGTACTAAGTGTTTTTTCAGAACAGGGGTAAGATGATATTAGGGGTAGTGTGACACACACCTAAGAAATTTACTCTAAGGGTAAGGTTGTCCTAGTGAGGGTTAGACTACGAGACAGAGCTACTCTTACTATGCTCTAATTACTCATATACATAGCCTATAAAGTACACATGAATATGCTAATTTTGAATACTAGGGCTTAGTGGTCCAACAAATCGGGCATGGGCTTACCCTGGTCTGCCAAACGACTTCCGCCAAGAGCCTACATTGTAGCCGAACGTGGAGGATTACAACGGACGGATAGTGTTGTTGCCACCTACCGCCTACCTCTAAAACCCGTGGACTATGATGCATCCAAGGTACTTCAATATCCAAGAACCACGCTTGCATGCTAAGTAAATACCTTAATAGTTGCGACGTAATATTCATCCTAAGGCAATGACTAACCTAAACATCGTTGAACCAATGTTGAGTTCAAATCTAACATATTCATATTAAATACCTTAAGAGTTGCATCGTAATATTCATCCTAAGGCAATGACTAACCTAAACATCGTTGAGCCAGTGTCGAATCCAAGCACTAACATATTCATATTAACATAATCATATTATTACCTAATTAGAATATAGTGAAGGTGTGTGATGTTTATGATAACATGATAATAGAATTATGTCTACATCATAACAACATCTACACCTAGCACATACATGGACTCCACAATCAAACAAGAAACACTTTGCCCAAGTATATGAATAAAGAGATACTAATAATACTATTATTATAATGCATAAAGTCACAAATACAAGAAAAGATACGTGAGCCATACCTTTCGCAATCTGGACTTGGGACTAGAGGCTCCTTTTTGTCACCTAACCTCCACTAGCGACTTGGAGAACTAATGTATACAAGAGAGTGAACGCTCAAGTGGTGTGTGTTGAAGTGAGGGGTCCTATTTATAGCTTGGAGAAGGATCGGTTCCCGCCACCAAAAGTTAGCGACTTATCCACCACTGACTTCTTCAAGCCAGGAGGAGCCAACACGTGGAAGTTGACCGAGTTTGGCGCCAGAAGCACTTCGGCGGAACCATCACTTCGACCGAACAAAAAAGTGGACCAAGTCCACTGTGCTTTCTCGGGGTGACTTCCAGGTGGGCCCCATTGACTGTTATAGGATGTACACCGTTGGATGGCCTCGGATACTTCTGTTTGTGGGCCATTTGATCCATGTGGTGCCACATGTCGATGCTTGATTGGCTAGGATGGTATTTTATAGGATTGCTCCCTACCTTTTACCTCAATTCCTACATAAAATTCTTCATACACAAATTCTCCAAGGACAAGTGGAAATAGGTTAAATAGAAAGGTGATGTGTGCATGAAATGATAATTCCTTCACAAAATTTAGTTATATTGACAGGTGAAATTGGTATATAACAGCCGTCGACAGCCGCCGGCGTCACTTCTTTGAGCTCCTACGTTCCTCTAAAGGGGCCGCCGGTGTCACTTCTTCAAGCTTCGGTGCCCCCAGGGGGCCCACTTGCATCACTTTTACAAGACAAGATGAAGGCCCCACCTATGGGATCGTCACCTCTCATGAGGTGGGCCCGGGGGCCAATCTCGGTACTATTCAAATCGGGTACCCCTGCGTACAAGCTAGAATAGGCATCAGGCCCTTGCTCCTACCGAGGAGGGCTTCGGGGCTGCCACGCGTCGTCCGGCTCTGGGCCCTTGCTCAAACTGAGGAGGGCTTCGGAGCTGCCACACGTGCTCCAGCTCCAGGCCCTTGCTCCAACCGAGGAGGGCTCCGAAGCTGGAGTGTGTCCCACGGCTTGCAATGGTCCGTGGATCCTGAAGAGTAAGAGGCGCCGCGTCCTGTCCAGTCGCGCATTGAAGGCACGTGCCTTTCTCAGGTGCACGGTGCAGCACACGCCCCCTGTCAGGTACCACTGTGTCCAATCACATCGAAGTGAAGGTGCCGCATGCCTACCCTGCTCCACCAAGTGGGTAGCTTACGGCAATAAGACAGATGGACAGGAAATCCACTACCGCCATCAATGACAACACCCTGCCAGTGGCGATGGATGTGGCAAGATAGCAAGTCTTCAAGGCGCGGTCAGAGGTAGCGTACGTAAGAAGCTTTAGATCTTGTATAGGATAAGATCACCCTGGGGCCACTTGTCGGGCCCTACGCCCTACTTGTAAGCCGTCTGGCATTGGACTATAAAAGGATCGGGCAGCCTCGACTTAGACATCTTCTCTGGTCCATTTGGACTAGGGGAAACCAATCGCTACAACACTCAAACACACACACACACACACCAGCAATAAAACCTCACTGTGGAGTAGGGTGTTACGCTCCTACGCCCAAAACCACATAAAAATCACCGTCTCATACTCCCATATGCGCGATCACTAGATTGAGAACTAAGTCCTGTCAATCAAATAATCTCTGCGGGCTGCTCCTTAGTAGATCCAAGGAAAGTGTCGCATTAACACCTCGACTTCATCCATAGCATCATGTAGTTTCTTATCAAGATCATCACAAGTAGAACAATTCAAATCAAATGTAGAATAAATAGCATCTTTTATGTTTTATCATTAAGTGCAGCAAGCTTTTTGTTTTATTCAATTTCGAGTTCATGTTTATCAAGTGTGGAGGTGTGCGCACTTCTTAAAGAGGAAAATTGTTCATATATAAGGTCACATGAGGAACGAGAAATCATCACTAGGAATCGAAGTTTTTAAACAATTACTTTTAGATTCTAATGATTCAATTTTAACAACATTGTCCCTAAGTTTTTTGTCCTTTTTCTTAAGTATAACAGTGGCACGAGAAATAGCATCACACATTTTTTCGCAAGTGGGACATACCTCTTCATCATCGCTGTTGGGTTCAGCCTCCCCCAAACTTGATCTTGAGTGGCCCGCCTTGAAGGACATATTTGCCAAATTCTATTCATCTTCGTTACTTCCGATGTCCACATCGCTCGAGCCAAGTTCTTGAAGTGCGAAGACAAAGCTGTTTACCAATTGGTGACCTCTAAGTACCTTCTTCTACTTGTTGTTGTTTGTAGAGGAGGATTTGAATTTTTCTTGCTTCTCATTAAAGAGAGTAGAACCTGAAAGGTTACGGCGATTTGTACGAAAATGTCCAAATTCACCGCATTCGAAGCATCTTTGAGTAACACCACTTCCTCTTCTTAAAGTTCTGACATTTTGCAATGCTTTTGAAAATCAAATAGAAAGAAGTGCTAGCTCATCCTATGAAAACTATTCAATCTGTTCAAGGGTTAGAGAGGACAGCAAAGCAAGTGCACCACCTGATGAAGATTGTCTAGAGCTAGGCGTGTCACGTCGTGAAACAAATGCAAGAGACTTGTTCGCATTCTTACGTGAGATTATCTCAATTTCATGAGTTTTTAACTTGGAAGATAGCACATCTAATGTAAGTGTACTTATGAAAGTGGATTCACGAATAGATGTAACTTTTATCTCCCAAATTGAGATGTCTAATGCACTTAGTAATTGCCTAGCATTCTCAGCATCTGAAAAATTAACGTTTACCCTACGCAAGTTGCTGAGAATTTTGTTAAAACGAGCAAAGAGGTCATCAAATGACTTACCGGGTTGCATCTTGAAGCGCATGTATTCTTTCTTAAACATGTCTTGTCTTACCTTCTTAATAGTGTTGGATCACATAGAGCTTTCCAAACATCGTACGCAGATCAAAGGTGTGCAACACAATCGAAGTCATTTTGAATCAATCCTTGTATGATCAAGTTCCACACTTTGTAAGGCTTATGCACCTTTTCCGATATTACGAAGCCTTGTGCTTGGATGAAAGCCTCCATACGTGCCTTCTAAACCTGAAAATCAGTGCCATTGAAAACATAAGGTTTTGCGCAGTATTTCTCCATGTTGATTAGTCAAAAACACGTGCAAATGACTGAGATTAGAGCATTGTGGCTCTGATACCAATTGTAGGATTGAATAGCACGTGAAAAGATACCAGAGGGGAGATGAATGGTAGATTTAAACTTTTTAGCGGAAGCAACAAAAACCCCTCGACAGAAAATTGATATGTTAAAGAAATAGTGTGTGCAACTGTTTTTCAACGTGTTCAACCGTGACAAAACAAGTATATATTGTAGATAATTAAGTCAAGGAACCAATGCAAAAACAATAACGTGAAAACAATAAGTAGAACTTGAGTTATGATCAGAAGACTACACGAAGGTCAAACTGTTCTACCTGATTTAGAATCAAATTTGCAAGGCTGCAAAGAAACTCGTGTAGATGAGAAGCCACAAATCCAATGACTGTGAAATTTTGATAGATAATAGATAATCAAGTTTTGAAGACAAATAAAAAATAATCACTTCAATTGGATCTGTAAAACTCTAGTATGATAAAAACACCAAAGCAATGTAGTGTTGTACAAAAACATGACAAGAAAAACTTGTCTGAAACAAGTCAGACGAACAAGGCACAAAAGATCCTCTAAACTATGAACTTTATTGATCAAAACACAATAGTAACAAATCCAAAGTGGTCTAACCACGAGCTCTGGCCTCCCTTGCTTTTATAACCAGCCATAAGGTCAATCCAATCCAAACTAGGACTCTAATCCTACTCAATTTCAACCGAAACTTTCCATAACCGCTCAAGACTCTTCTATACGCATATAGAAGAAACCTTAAGACTTTCAAACACCTTAGGAACATCCTAACCATTCCTAAAGCAACTCATCTTCGTGACCCACACGAAGTCTAACAAAAAAAAACTCTAAACTTTCCATAAACGAACCATAACCACCTTAGCCGTAACCTGAGGCATAATCCAGCCTGTTGGATCTTTCCGGCCACATCTTCGCATCCATATATCTTCATCACACCTTGGAAACATGTTTACACGTCCATGCACACCTTGAACACGTGCAAAGACCTTCCAACGACGTCCACAATACCTTCATATGCATTGTTCTTGACCCAAATATGATCTGTGACCTCCCGATCAACTCAACCACAATCCCTCCCGAACTTTGTTGTTGAACCTCATCTTCTGCCTAAGTATAGTTTAATGGATCCATCACAAGCCATGTCTTACCTCTAGCAACACCTGCAGATGAATAAACCAACAATTCTTTCGAGCACAAGTCTGCGACTTCACTCACGTTAGTTTGAAAAACAAAACACCTTACGTGAGCACCTCACATAAGCAAGTTGCAAACCGTTGCAAGATAATAACAGCCTTAACCACCAAAACACACACAAAAAACTTAGCAAATGAATACTAAGTAGACAGTCCATAAGCCAAAAGCATGTTTGAAACATTGCAAGTTCAACAGATCTGTCACAAAATTATTTCAGCAAATAACATTATCAAATAGACCAAAAGCAACGCTGCAATGTATAGGCAAAATATCGGACAATACAATCTCAAACTCACATGCAAATCACATGACCGAAAGTTCGGACAGTGCAAAAACAAATTCTCGCATGTTCGAACAATTAGAAGTGGGCTTTTTAGCTATATTAAAAACTTTGTGTGTGAATCCTTACATTTATTTTAAATACCAATGTATTCAGCACACTTGGGTCTCACAATTTCCTTCCTCACTTGTTCTTGCAACTGCTTGAGATAATCTTGATCGTATCGACGTCCATGCGTGTGCCTCCTCCTCTGAGTGGTGTTCATCCTCTAGCTTTATCGTCACATGTTCTAGCATTATGAAAATGCACATATAAGAATGGTAATTTAACATTTAATCAAAGTAGAACTTTAATTCAGTAAAGAATGGTCAAGTACTACAGTGGGATTCATGTATTGTCTATGAAAGGGTTCATGAAAAGATTTGCATGGACCTTTACTATATAGCTTCATGTTATGAGAGCCATTATTGAACTAATTCTAAAGTAAGGCAGTGCTTAATGAGGATGAAATATTTACAGAAGAACCAACCGATTATAAAGAGATTACTTGCAAATTTTCAGATTTTTAGAAGAAAGGAGGTAGACATAATAATTCCCTAAGGCTTCCCTCTTCTCTGAAATTCCATTAAAATCATGTGGCTTTGTCATACCTCAAAGTGAGTGTGTCATATAGTACTGGTCTTAGGGAGTCCATGAAAATTTGTTTCACATGTTGTAAGCTTCCTCAAGTGAGTTATGGATTTTACAAGTTGCAATAATATTTCAGAAATAACTGCTGTTGTGTTTGGGCATTTTATGAACTTGAGGTAAAAACTCACGATTTGAACTAGTTAAACACATCCAATGAGATTGCATTTTTACTGGAAACCCTAATGTACTAATAGAAGATTTTTACCAAGTTTGATAATGTTTCATGCAGTGGAACTCCTGGTATAAAATTCCAAATCTTTTGTTTCAAAAAATTATTGAGAAATGCAAAGAAGTTCTTATACCAATAAATTTGTACTACTGGATAGTACAGGTTAAAGGGATTCTAACAAAATTTGTTTGATAATTTTTGAAGCAATCTACAGGGAGCAATGAATTTTCAAATTGATTCATTTTCTGTTTTTATTTTCTATTGGTTAATTCAATTATTCGGGCTGGGCCCACTGGGGTTTGAATGGACCAATCAGAAGAAGGCCACACGGAGCCACATAAGATCAACATGCCACAGAGGATCACCGACGGGGGGTCTTCTTCCCCAGCCACCAGACGGCACCAATGGCATGCACAGGTTTTTGCACCTTCTGGACACAATGGGAGGTTGGTTCGTGGAGGTTCTCAGCGGAAATGTGGCCGCAGCAAGAGGAGGCGGAGAAAGAGCTTCGGGGACGTTGAATTCTAGGGTGGAAGCACAGGAAGGCTTGGGATCAAGTCTAGGAGCTTCCTTAGATCCTTGGGAACACTGGCATGTATTTCTCTTCATTCTAAATTGCTCAGAATATGGAACACGACGTCGGGCGATGGTGTTTTCCTATGGATGGCGGCGAGATCTATTATTCCGGAGCTATTTCTTCACCGTTTTCCAATTGGTTTGCACTGATAGAATCGCGAGAGAGTCTAGATTATAGGGTTTAAACTTAATGGAGTCTTTTAGACGAGAGAGAAATAATTTCTTGTGGCAAACGGTCGGGTTTCATGGTGGCCGCCGGCGGGAAACGCTAAATCCAGCGAGGATAGGCAACATGATGGAGAAAAAAAGATTAGAGTAGTACGAGAGAGACATGGCCAACCTTTTGGCGTGGTTGGTTGGACGGAAACCTTTCTATGTGGCTGCACGACGAGGAGGCGCCGCGGCATGGCCGCTTTGAACTGGGAGCGTGAGTTGGCCTTGGGGTGGTAGGACCACGACAGAGGCGACGTCTTCATGCACCAGGGAGATGAAGGGCGAGTGGGTGCAGCATCTTGCGGCCTTGGTTGAGCTTGAGCAGCAGTGGTGGCACGGCTCTGCTACAAGGGTTGGTGGCGCGGCAATGGCACAAGGGCGCAGAGGCACAAGGGGCGTGGCCAGACGGTGGAGAACACTCGGACGCATGCAGAGGCGAGTTTGCTTGGACTGGGAGGCAGCAAGGATGTCAGTCTACGTCAACCAGGACAGTGGAACAGGGGCAACCATTGCTGAGCACGGAGCGGAAGAAACAGGTGCACATCTGAGCATGTAGAAGGCAAAGACCGAGAGAGTGAGGGAGAGGGATAAGGGAGCGAGCTGAGCGTGAGCTGGAGCGGTGATAGAATCAAACTTGACAGGTGACTAATTCAAACATAAAGAACCCAGCGGTGAAATCAGAATTTGATTTCTGGACAAACTTAATTTAAATTTACATTTCAAATATGAATGTCACATTATTTCATAATTGAATTAGCTCCCTAATTAGTAATGTCATTGAGGGAATTAATTTAATCATTCCAGTGAATTTTACTGGTGCAACAACAAAATGATTTTACCTTGATCGAATTTTTAGTTTGGCAACATACTTTGAGTTTGAATCTAAATTTAAACTTTGAATTTTTATTTATATATGAAATGGCTTCATATTTCATCCATATTCTTTAACAATTAGTAGTAACAGTAATTCAAATATAAGTGTCACAATGATGCTATAAAAGCTTGGTTTTTCATATGTAGCACTTTGTTGATGGATGGTACATCACAGATAAAAATCCGCAAGCGCATGGAGAAACTGTTGTAGCACTTCCTCTTAATAAGTATTTCCAAGGGTATCGAATCCAAGGAACGTGTTAATTTCCTCTTAATAAGTATTTCCTCTTAATAAGCACTTCCTCTTCTAACTAGTTCACCCAAGGACATAAAGCTTGGTGGTAGGCAAGGGATAGAGCAGATTTCTTAAGTGAAGGGGTTCTAATTCAAAGCAAGTCGATCAATAGCAGCTTGTGTTGGGCACGGGCTTACCCTGGTCTGCTAGGCGACTCCCACCAAGAGACTACACTGTAGTCGAACGTAAAGGATTACAATGGACAGATAGGGCTGCCACCACCTAATGTCTACTTCTACAACCCGTGGACTACGAGATAATCAAAGGTAACGTCAAGCCTAGACACCACGCCTACGCTATGGATTCCTTCCCTAACCTCTCTAGCAAAGACTAGGGCCTCTAAATGAATAGATCCATGAACCACAAGCAACTAAGGAATTAACATGCTTGAATTAAATAAATAAACTCAAATGGAAATCATGTACCTAACTGGAGATGGAATGAACTGTCGAGGTACAAAGGTCGAGAGGGTTCAGCAAGCCCGAACCCTATCCTTAAGTGGATGAAGCCCGACAAGCCGGAGCCTCCTCCTCCTCCTCCTCCTCTTTCTCACTCTCTCCATATTTTCTAAGCACTTGGGCAGCGCTACAATTTTGGAGTGGAGTACTAGACTCACACTTTTGGTGTGTCGAGTGAGGGAGCCCCTACCCCCTATTTATATCCTGCAAAGGTCTGTTTGGCACCAGAATATGCGTGGGATCAGTCACCGTTGTGATCTCCAAGGCGTGAGTAGCCAACACGTGGTGGTTTACTACGTTTAGCATCTTTACTAGTTCGAGCGGGTTGGGTGTTCGACCGAACCCCCAATGAGTCCCATTGCCCTGAAACTTCTCTATGACACTGTTATGTGGCCCCCATCATGGGTATGGGTGATTCCGGTGATTTTTAGTTGGTTTTCTGATCTAAGTGGGCCCATGAATCCTCATGCATGCGCCTGATTGGTCGGAAGGTGTGTTTCTTGGATTGGCACCGGTAAATACCTCTAGTTATGGGCATAATTCACGTGCATACAAAATTGCACCAACACATATGGAAATAGTTAGTAAATAACTCCTACCACTATGTTTGTTATCCAATCCATATCATTTTATGCAGGGAATTGATAGTCGGATTTGGCATTAAAGGAACGTCAACAAACTCCCTCACGCATAGTCCTTTACTTCTCCACGAGTGAAGGTAAGAAGAAGTGATACCATAATTAAGCTACAAGTACGAAATACGTATACAAAACATTTCAACACATACCTTTGTTCAAGAACCTTTGATATTTGGCTACCACATCATCTTCGGTGTTTGAGAGATGGAACGGCTTGAATGTAGTTCACCTGGACTTCTCCCGCTGAAATAAACTTGGAAATTTCTATATTTTCTCAAGTCAATAAGATATTGCCATACTCTTCAAAAGAATGCTCTCGTCTCTCAATGTGTTTAGTCCTCACCTTGGTATGAGTTGCCACTTCTTTTCCTACAACTAAATATGGCTTTTTTGTGGAGCTTGGTAAGGATAAAAAGTGGCTCACTTAGAATTCATATGTTACTAAGTCAAAAACGAGATCCACATGAGAAGACCATGCAACAAAAACCAATGACTAAAGAAATTCTTGTGCACTTATTCTGGATGGTGGATAATGAATGGTGATGATGACTCCCAATTGATCACTCTTTTTTTTGTGCAAGGATGAAGCATGGATACTTATTGGCTCTATCTTTTCTCTCTTTTTTTTTGAATTCTCTCCTTTTTTGAGAGCTCTTATAGCCATGCCTTCTACTCCTTTTTATGCATTTTTTATTCAGAGAGAATTTTGTAGAATTTGCATGGAGTATCTTTTGATGGTGGATGTGTGAAAATTATGGAATATGGTGGGGTGCACAAGAAATTCCTAATCAAAGATTTCATGCAGGTCACTCAAAAAGAGTCAAGAGTTTGACATAATTCAATGAAAATGCAAAGTGTCATATGCACGTGGTTTTCAATATTTCTGTCATATGGCCTTGGTGGGCATTTAAATTCTAATGAGAGAGGATGGAAAAAATCTGATGACTTTAAAAATTGCAATACCAGAATTCAATTCCAGCATGAAGAGTTTTGAAGTTTTACTCATTTACCATATCACACCAATCAAATACTTAGATGACATTTTTTCCTAAATTAATATGTAGTCCAAGAACATTGTAGTGAAATTGAAATGAGGTGTAGACATATTCCATTCTTTAGCAAAATATGATATATGAAATTGCACAACTTTAATTTATAATGAGTTGGCTTTTAATGATATTATCATGCATAATCAAATTCAACTCAAAAATCAGATATAGAAGGATAAGGGGTGATAGAGCACAAACCATCGCCTTAATGAAGAAGGGTGGTCCAAGCCATCATGGCTTGGTCGAATCTTCTCGTGGTCCTTCATGTGATGCCTTGAATTGTTCTTTCATGATGGTCTAAACATGTTGTACTTTGGGAGGCCCGTGGGACCTCCTCCACACTTGTTCTTGTATATGTCTTTATTTGACATGAAAACATGGAAAAGTGAAAGGCTCTACCTGCCATACCTGTACTAATGAGTCACAATTTATTTTACAAAGGCACTTCATATGATGGAATCAAAATAAGCGCCTAAGTCCTAAGTAGGAAAGAATTTATGATATTCTACATTTTACTTCTCTCCTACTTAGCCAAATGGGGATAGTGGGATGATTGGAAAGGAGTGGTGAGGGTTGGAGCTTGCTTTATTGGACATGGAAAATTTAACCAAACTTCAAGGATAGGCGTTAAAGTCAATCAAATGGACTACGTCTTCCTTTTTGTCCAAATTTTCTTCGTGTTCTAAAAAGATATTGAGATGGTGCTTATTTACTTTGAATAGATCACCTTCATCATTTTGGAGTGCAATTGCTACATGAGATGACGTATCTACCACATTGAAGGGACCTTCCCATTTTCTTTTTAGTTTCCCATGTCCAAAAAGTTTGAATCTAGAGTTGAAAAGTAGGACTTTATATCCACGCTTGAACTCCTTAGGTGTAATTCTTTTATCGTGCCACCTCTTGGTTTTTTCTTTATAGATCTTGGCACTATGGTACGCCTTATCCCTCTATTCTTCCAGTTCAGAAATTTACATCTTGCGCAACTTTCTAGCTTCCTGGAGATCCATGTTCCTCTTCTTGATAGCCCAATACGCTCTATGTTCCAATTCTATGGGCAAGTGACAAGTTTTCCCGTAGACAATTTGGAAAGGTAACATTCCAATGGGTGTCTTATAGGTGGTACGGTACGCCCAAAGTGCATCGGGTAGTTTGCTCTTCCACCCATTCCCCATCTCAAAGATGGTATTTTGCAGAATATTCTTCATTATTTTTTGAAGTTTCTGCTTGACCACTTGTTTGGGGATGGTACAGAGTAGCAATGTTATGCCTAACCCCAAGCTCCCTCAAAAATCTCTGAAAGGTCTTATCAATGAAATGAGACCCTCCATCACTTATGACCATTCCGGGAGATCCAAACCGTGGGAAAATGATTTCATGAAACATTTTTTGAGCGGTCTTGGCATCGACATGTTTGTAGGTAACACTTCTACCCATTTTGACAAATAATCTATGGCCACCAAGATATACTCGCAATCATAGGACTTTGGAAAAGGTCCCATTAAGTCAATCCCCCACACATCAAATAATTCTACTTGGAGGCTGTATGTGAGGGGCATCGCATTGCGAGCAGTGATTCCTCCATAATTTTGGCATTCTCGACATCTTCGAACGGATTCCTTTGTATTCGCATACATTGAGGGCCAAAAGAATCCGCTTTCCTAGATCTTTGCCTGAGTATGGTAAACACTTTAGTTCCTACCATATGGGGGGTGCATGGCATCTTTTGATGATTTTGGTGCCTTCGACTGTTGGAACGCACCTTCTAAGTAACCTACCAGGACATACATAGATATGGATCATCCCACAGGTGATGTCGACTATCAAAAATGAGCTTTTACTTATCCTGCTCTGGTGGTATGTACCCCGCAACCATGAAGTTTACAATGTCCGCATACCATGGGTTAGAGTCGGTCACCTTGAGCGTATCATCACGTAGGAAATCATTGATAGGTATGTTTAGTGTATTTGGGATTTCCATACGTGAGAGATGATCAGCGCCAGATATCTCTACTCCCTTTTTATCCCTTATCTCCATTTCAAACTCTTGAAGTAGGAGAATCCATCGGATTAGCCGAGGTTTCACATCTTTATTGGTGAGCAAATATTTCAAAGCATCATGGTCTGTGTAGACTATGACTTTTGCTCCAACCAAGTATGATCTAAACTTATAGATAGCAAAGACAACTGCTAGGAGCTCCTTTTCAGTAGTTTGCCCAAGGACCGCTCCAATGGCATAATCACTAGCATCACACATAATTTTGAATGGCAACATCCAATTAGGGGGTTGATTGATTATAGCTGTGATGAGTGCCTTCTTGAGGATGTCAGAAGATTGGTGACACTCATCATCAAAATCAAAGGGCACGTCCTTAGCTAATAGGCTAGTGAGGGGTCAAGCAATTTTGGAAAATTCCTCGATAAATCGTCGGTAGAACCCCGCATGGCTTAAAAAGCTACGAATACCCTTAATGTTGGCGGGAGGTGGAAGCTTTTTAATAACTTCAATTTTGGCTTTGTCCACCTCGATGCCCATTTCTGACACCAAGTGCCCTAAGACGATGCCTTCACGGACCATAAAATGACACTTTTTCCAATTTAGCATCAGGTCCTTCTCTTGCATCTTTGTAAGACCCTGTATAGGTTCTCAAGACAATGATCAAAATTTTTCCATAGATGGAAAAGTCGTACATAAAAACTTCCATGATTTCCTCGATCGTGTTTGAGAAAATAGACAACATATACCTTTGGAACGAAGCGGGTGCATTACACAACCCGAACGACATTCACCGATAGGCGTATGTTCTGTAAGGGCATGTGAAGGTGGTCTTGCATTGATCATCAAGGTGGATGGGAATTTGATGGTAACCAGAAAACCCATAAAGGAAACAAAAGGAGTGTTTCACTAGACGCTCAAGCATTTCATCAATGAAAGGAAGCGAGAAATGATCCTTCATTATTGCCTGGTTGAGTTTTCTGTAGTCAATACACATCCTCCACACTGTGATGCATCATTGAGGAATTAGTTCATTCCTCTCATTCAAACGACTGTCATTCCTCCTTTCCTGGGAACTACTTTGATAGGGCTAACCCACTCACTATGAGGAATCGGATAAATTATCCCAGCGTGCAAGAGTTTCCAGATCTCCTTCTTGACAACCTCCCACATAGCATTCTTCAACCTCCTTTGAGGTTACCTAGACGGTTTGTTAAATGGGTTGGTGGGAATGCGATGGGTGCCAAAAGCGGGGTTGGTTCCCTTAAGGTCTTGGAGTGACTAGCCTCGGATGGATCTATGCTTTTCTAAGATGGTCATGAGTTTGGCAGTTTTGTCCTGTGAAAGCTTGTCACTTATGATGGCAGGAGCTTTCGCATCACCATGTAGGAAAGCATAGCGTGGGCCTGGAGGTAGGGTTTTCAACTCAATCAGGGGCTTTTGTGATGGCTCTTTTTTGGTCAAATCAAATGTCTCATGCAATTCATCCTCTTCTTGGATGAATTGTTCTTCTTCTTCATTTTCAGAAGAGTCTAAGAATTGAAGGGGCATAGCTTCCTCGACTGGCTCATTCTCGGGGAGAGGTTCTGCTAATGTGTACTTGGATTGCATAATGGGAATAGAAAACTTCCTCCCACCGAGTTTAACATCTAGACTGCCTTTTGTGGGTGCATCCACGAGTAATTTCTCAATGGGTAACCCTATCATTACATCAAAGTTTTGGACTTTAAAGACATGAAAATCTGTGAGACCTATGTGTGCTGAATACATTGGATATGGCGATAAAGGTTTTGAATACTACCGAAACACCTTTATCATCAAGGTCTGACTATAGGTCCGAGCTCCAGCATGGTTCGACGATAGGTCCGGCTTGTTTTGGGTAACTCCGGCAAGGTTCAACATAAGGTCTGACTTGTTTTGGCTAGATCCGACTTCTTTGTCTAGGTCCCACTAGCTTTGGTAAGCTCCGATTCTAGGTCCGACTAGCTTTGGCAAGCTTTGGCGCTAGGTCCGACTAGCTTTGGTATTTTCCGGTTCTAGGTCCGACTAGCTTTGGCAAGCTTCGGCGCTATGTCCGACTAGCTTTGGTTCGCTGCGGCACTAGGTCCTGCTAGCTTTGGTAAGTCCCGTCGCTAGATCCTATTAGTTTTGGTAAGCTCTGGTTCAAGGTCCGGTTAGCTTTCGCAAGGTTCGGAGCTTGATTGCAATAGTTCTGCTTTTACTTTGAAATATTTCGAACTTGTTTTACATCTATGGAAAGTTTTCTTAGTTTTCTTTTACTAAGTTTTTGGTACGTTGGTGGTTATGGTTGATATCTTTTTGCTAAGGTTTGCGACATGCTTATGTGAGGTGCTCACATAAGGTGTTGCGGTTTCGGAACTAACGAGAGTCAAGTCGAGGACTTGTGCTCGGAAGTATTGGTTTTTTATTCATGTGCAGGTGTTGCTTGAGTTCAATACATGACTAGTAATGGGATCCATTGAACTAGTCTTAGGGAGAAGATGAGGTTCAACAACCAAGTCCAGGAGGAATTGTGGTTGAGTAGATCAGGAGGTTGTGCAACATGTTTGAATCAAGAACAATGCATATGAAGGCATCGTGGATGTCGTTGGAAGATGTTTGCACGTGTGCAAGAAGTGAATGGACGTGGCTACAAAGTTCTGAGGTGTGATGGAGAGATGTGGACGTAAAAAATTGGTCGGAAAGGTCCAACCGACTAGGTTATGGACTTAGGCTGTGGCTGAGTCGTATTTGACTCAAATATGGAACATTTTGAGTTGGTTATGATAGGATTTCGTATGAGTCACGAATTTGAGTTATTTTATGAATGTGGGATATGTTCCTAAGGTGTTTGGAAGTCTTAAGATTGCTTCTATCAGTGTATAGAAGAGCCTTGAGCAGTTATGGAAAGTTTCGATTTGTGAATTGAGTAGGATTAGAGTCCTAGTTAGGTTCTGGTTGGCCTAAGGGCTGGTTATATAAGCAAGCGAGGTAGAGCTCATGGTAGACAACTTTGGGGCTTTACCTTGTGAGTTTTGATCAATAAAATTTGTAGTCTAAAGGAGCTTTTGTGCCTTGTTCGTCCGACTTGTTTTCTTCAAGTCTTTCTCGTCGAGTTTCTGCGCAACACTACCTTTCTTTGGTGGTTTTATCATGACTCGAGGTTTAGAGATCCGATTGACGTGATTCTTTTTGGGTTGTCTACACAACTTGATTTTCTATCATCTGTGATAATTTCATTGTCATTAGATTTGTGATTTCTGATCTACATGAGTTTCTTTGCAGTGCTCTAGAACTGTTTTTCTCGGGTAGGACATATTGACCTTTTTTCGATCTTTCGATCGTAACTTGAGTTTATCTAGATGGATTTTGGTGATTATTGTTGTGATGTCTTTGTGACTTGATTCTCTATAATATATAATATTTTTGTCAGAGTTGAACACATTTAGATTAGTCACACACACGGTTTCTTTAACAGATTAGTTTTCTGTCGAGGGATGTTTAGTTGCTTCTGCTGAAAAGTTTTAATCTACCATTCACCCCCACTGGTAGCTTTACAAGTGCTCTTCGATCCTACAATTAGGATTAGAGCCGAGGTGCTCTAATCTTTCTAATTCGCACATGATTTTGACTAATCCTCGTGGAGAAATACTCATTAAAACCTTGTGTGTTTGTTGGTATTGATTTTCAGGTTTTAAAGGCACGCATGGAAGCTTTTATCCAGACGCAAGGCTTCGCGATATGGGAAAAAGTGTACATGCCTTACGACGTGCCGTCAAACGATCAAGTCACGGCTACAAGCTTAAGAGATGTCGACAACAACAACAAAGCCCGCAACTTGATAATCCAAGGACTAACTCATAGCGACTTCGACCGTGTTGCACACCTCCGATTGGCGTACGATGTGTGGAGAGAACGTTGTGACTACCACGAAGGATCCAACACGATCAAGGAGGTAAAGCAGAATATGTTCAAGAAATAATACATGTGTTTCGAGATGCAACCCGTGGGGTCAACTGATGATCTTTTTGCTCGCTTTAATAAAATTCTCAACAACTTGCATAGTGTCAATGTTAGTTTTTCAGATGAAAATGCTAGGCAATTGTTAAGTGCATTAGATATGTCAATTTGGGAGATGAAAGTCACATCTATTCGTGAATCTACTGTCATGAGTACACTTACATTAGATGTGCTATATTCTAAATTGAAAACTCATGAAATTGACATAATCTCACGTAAGAACCCCAACAAGTCTCTTGCATTTGTTTCTCAATGTGATATGCCTAGCTCCGACCAATCTTCATCTAGCAATACATTTGCTTTGCTGTCTTCACTAACCCTAGAACAGATTGAAGAATTTCTAGAAGAGGAGCTAGCACTCATCTCTTCTCGGTTCTCAAAAGCATTGCAAAATGTGAGAACTAGAAGGAGAGGAAGCTCCGAACCTCAACGATGCTTTGAATGTTGTAAGACAGGACGCTTTTGTACAGATTGCCCTAACCTTTCAGGTCCTTCTACCCGTGATGAAAAACAGAATAAAGTCAAGTTCTCTTCTGGCAACATCAACAAGAAAAATAAGGGTTTTACAACACGCAAACTAATAAACAGTTTCATCACCGCACTTCAAGAACTTGGCTCGAGTGATGTAGACATTGGAAGTGATGAAGATGAATATGATCTGACAAACTTGTGTTTCATCGCGGGCAAATCAACATCATGTATGGAGGATGTAGAACACAACAGTGACAAAGAAGAGGTATGTCCTACTTGTGATGAAATGTGTGATGCTATTTCCCGTGCAACTTTTATTGTTAAGAAAAGGGACAAAAAGCTTAGGGACAATGCTGTTTAAATTGAGTCACTAGAATCTGAAATTAATCGTTTGAAAACCTTGATTCCCAGTGACGATTCTTGTTCCTCATGCGATTTAATATATGAACAATTGTCCTTCTTAACAAATGCACACTCCTCCACTCTTGATAAACTTGAGTTAGAGATTGGAAAGAACAAAAACCTTGCTGCACTTACTGATAGAAACTTAAAAGATGCTTCTTGTTCTACAATTGATTTGCATTCTTCTACCTGTAATGATCTTGAAAAGAAACTAAAAGATGCTACGAATGAAATTTCAATACTGAACAATGCTTTACGTGGTCATGAAGTTAAATATGGTTATAATTGCAAATTAAAAGGAAAACTTCATGTGAAATCTGCCTAGAATTGTCTAAGAAACTTGATGACATGAATATGACACTAGAGTAGTTTTGTATTGGGAACAAAAATCTAAACTTGCTAATGAATTCATCCAAATCTTGCAATGATAAAACTGGTTTAGATTTTAATTCTCATGCTCATGCTAAAGCACATCCACCTAAAATTCTATAGTCATTAGGAAGTTGTCGGTACCCTGTGTACCGGGTACCCCATGATACCGCAATAAGTACAAGAGAGTTCTACCTGTCAGTGTTCAAGGCTTCCTCAGGCCCCGCATGTCACACGGCACTGGACACGCCTCCCTCATATGGGTAGCTTCGGGACTGCCACGTGTAATGTAAGGCCGGAGCTGAACTCTCAACATAGGGAAGCTCCGGGGTTGACACGTGGATAATGACCCCGAACCTAATCACCCGTAGAGGGAAGCTCCGGTGCTGCCACGTGTATAACAGCTTCAGACCTATCTCCCATGAGGGAAAGCTCCGGAGCTGCCACGTGTGGATCCTCCGGACTTTACACTAACGAGGATATTGGCGGATCTCTAACAGCACAGACATTCAAGGGACACTTAAAGCAACAGTTACAAGATCCAATTACATGTCATTAATTCTATATTAATGACACATGATCAATGAGCTGTTAAAAGGGGTAATGCTGCCATTAAGGCACGTTATCACACTATTAATCTCTCTTAATACTCGTAGACCATGTATTAGGCTCTTAAATACACCAGGGACACATGTCGGTCCAGGCAAGTGATGTAACGGCCAGTCCTTAGACTATAAAAGGATTGTGTTGTACGGTACATAGAGATCTAAGCGGATACGCATACCAGCACTATTGAAATAGACAATACAACAACACACACCCCGTGGAGTAGGGTATTACGCTCAGGCAACCTGAACCACGTAAATCTTATGTGTCATCATCTTGTCTAAGATCTCTGCGCGCTCAAACCGATACAAGAACCTCCACGGGCGACAATTTAGTAGTATCAGGGGAAGTGTTGTTCGTACGCTTTGACATTTGGCGCGTCGGGATAGGGCACCTAAGATCACAAGATGGTGAACTCTGCCTCAGGATCATCCAACGGCAACAACGCTGTGCAACCTGTTGGAGGGAATCCTTACAACATGAAGCAACCAGCGGGCGCTGTTGTTCCAGCAGGCATCGCACCACCACCACTGTCTGCTCCGGCAAGCAATGTTGGACACCAGGATGGGGTACTTGTGTTGGTCACAACATCGGCAAACAACAACCCAGAGAACGCGCTAATTGCTGCGCGAACTCTATTGGAGCACCCACCAGTGCCCGGAGCACCTTAGGGAGCAATATAGCAGTGGCACGCTGATGTGCAGCATATGGTTGCCGCCGCAGCCGATGCCATCAGCAAGCAAGGTCCTTCCCCTTTGAGGCAGGCACTAGCTCGACGTTGGACCTTGTCTGGAAGACTTGGTCCTCACGTGTCACAGCACCGAAGATGTGTTGTATCTCAACAGGTGACATCGCTGCCTTCTGGGGCACGTCGCACCCATACCATGTCGAGACTTTCGACACATGAGCTGCAGTCAGAACTTGACTGCCGCTACCGACAACAAGATGGTCGTGTCCATATTGAGCGTGCTCACGGAAGGCGAGAGGCTCAGGACAATCCTGCTCTAGTTGGAGTAGGAGGAGGTTGTTCTGCCTTGGACATGCACCTACGCATGGTCCGTTGGCCACAGAAGTTTCGGCCTCACCTGGCAGAGAAATTCGACGAGACTGTCAACCCCGCTGAATTCCTTCAGATTTATTCCACCGCTATCTTGGCGGCGGGAGGCAATGAGGCCGTGGTGGCCAACTACTTCCCGGTAGCGGTCCTAGTTCATGAGTCTTCCACCCGACTCCATCAATAGTTGGGCAGAACTATGCCAGTAGTTCACTGCCAACTTCGGGAGTTCTTACACTCGGCCCGACACTGAACTGGACTTGTTCATTGTGAAGCAAACAATGGGGGAATCGCTGTGATCCTTTATCCAGTGGTTTTCTCAGGTACGCAATACCATCCCATCTATCTCGAACGCTTCTGTTATTGTTTCATTCAGACAGGTCGTCTGAGACAAGAAAATGTTGGAGAAGCTGGCGAGTAAAGAAGTCACCAGTGTAGCGGAGTTGTTTAGCCTGGCTGACAAGTGCGCCCGTGCCGCGGAGGGCCAAGAAATGCACTCAAAGCCAGCTCTGGAGGTTAAAAAAAACCTTCCAAAGATGAAGCCACTACTTCCGGTGGTGGCAAAAAGAAGAAGAAGTCCAACAACAAGAAGAAGCCGTCGGCCAGTGCAACCACTGCTGCGGCTGCTGCAGCTCCGGGTGGCCGGGGACCACGCCCCAAAAAACAACCTTGTCCTTTGTTAGAAGATGGCAACAACTCTAAAATGTGGTGTCCAATCCATAAGACGGACAAGCACAGTCTGGAGGCTGTCGAGAGGTCCAAAACCTTGTCGAGCGCTACAACAAGTGCCGAGAAGAAGCTTCTTTCTGTCAACAGGAAGGAAAACAGAATGTTGACGAAGCTCCGGCTGAGCCGGAGCTAGGCTTTCAGGATCCCAAGAAGGTCCTGAAGGCTGTCTACAACACAGTAGACAATGATTCCGACATCTCTGACAATGAGCGTCGGAAGACCCTGAACACCATTTGTGGTGGTTCCTGGGACATCACCTCTTGCCGCGTCCTCAAGACAATGTGGCGGGAAATGGCCGCTGTAGCTCCTGCTGCCAGGGTGGAACCACATCAGAAGTGGATGGATACGCCCATCACTTTTGATGCATCAGGCTGCCCCATGAACTTGGTCGCAGCTGGCCAACTTCCTCTGATGGTATCTCCGACCATCAACAATGTTCAACTCCACCACGTTCTGGTAGACGGAGGCGCAACACTCAATTTCTTGAGCTTTGGAGCATTCATGAAAATCTAGCTACAACTCTTGGACCTTCATCCCTCGAGACCTTTCTCTGGGGTAGGTCCAGGGGCCATCAACCCCCTTGGATCCATCACTCTCACAGTGACCTTTGGACACATGAGAAATACAGGACCGAGAAGCTGGTTTTCGATGTCGCTCACATCAGTCTGCCCTTCAACGCTATCATGGGAAGGCCTGCTTTGTACAGGTTCATGGCCGCAGCTCACTACGGCTATCTGGTGTTGAAGATGGTGACATCTTCAGGTGTCCTCTGGGTCTGTGGAGACCACACTGCCGGAGTCACCACGCTAGAGCAACTACATGCTCTTGCCACGACGCAAGAAGGAACCTCCGACAAAGAGCTCATTGCTCAACCCCCGAGCACTCGTCATCGGGGCTCAACCTCTGCACCACGTGTGCAACCAAGTGGCGACACCGACGTTCCTGTCAAAGTAATCCAAATCGGTTCTGATGCTGCTCAGACCACCCGTATATCGGGAGGTCTGAACAACAAATAGGAAATCACACTCATCACTTTCCTCCAGGCTAATGTTGACGTGTTTGCCTGGCAACTGTCACAAATGCCTGGGATCCCTAGGGAGGTGATTGAGCACAATCTGAAGATTCATCCCGACGCATGGCCTGTACAACAAAAGCCCCAGAAGCAATCCATTGAGCGGCAAAACTTCATTCGGCAGGAGATAAAAAAGTTGCTCGAAGCAGGCTTCATCCGAGAAGTTTTTCGTCCAAAATGGTTGGCAAATCCAGTTGTTGTACCCAAGGCCGACGGGAAGCTTCGGATGTGTATCGGCTACCCCACCTTAAGTAAGGCATGTCCAAAGATCCATTTCCACTACCTAGGATAGATCAGATAGTGGACTCCACCTCTGGGTGTGAGCTATTGTGTTTCTTAGATGCACATTCTGGATATCATCAGATCCAAATATCTAAAGAAGATGAAGAGCATTCTGCCTTCATAACAATAGATGGATTATATTATTATACTACCATGCCTTTAGGTCTTAAAAATACTGCTTCAACCTTTGTGCGAGCTATGTACAAAAAATTTGGAGAGTTAATTGGAGACTTAGTGGAGGTGTACGTTGATGACATCATTGTAGAGATCAAGAACAAGGAGTCACTCCTTGACAATTTACAAGCCATTTTCGATAAGATGCGCATCACGCACACCAAGCTAAACCCGGATAACTGTGTCTTCGGGGTTAGCTCCGGGAAACTCCTTGGTTTCTTGGTGACTCACTGAGGAATCGAAGCAAACCCAACGAGGATCAAGGCTATAGAAGACATGTGGCCTCCAGCCCACATCAACGACGTCCAGAAGCTAATTGGAATTCTAGCTGTGCTTAGCAAATTCATTTCAAGCTGTTGAGGAAGACCGGACCATCCCATTGGTTTGAAGAAGCAGAAAAGACGTTTCAAGAGCTGAAGCAGCTCCTCACCACCCTACTAATCTTGGTAGCTCCGAACCCCAGTGAGCCTTTACTGCTTTTACATTTATGCAACTACGGAAGTTGTAAGCATGGTTCTGGTCGCAAAAAGACTAGAGCCACATCCAGATCAGGAGCCTAGACCCCTCCGGGAGGGTCCGGAGCTATCTGAAGGCGAGTTTGGGTCCTAGCCCCTAGACACGGATCTTCAAGACAGAGTGCTAGAAGATCAACCTCTCTCATCTGAGGCAATTTTAACAGCTATTCAAGAAGATCCAGACCCATTAGAAAGGGTTCAAGTTGAACATGAAGAAGTTCTGGACCCCCTCCCCTCGAGAGGGTCTGGGAAACTCAAAAAGAAGGTTCGGACCCCTCTGGGAGGGTCCAAGTTGGTGGAGAAGAAGTTTCGGGCTCCTCTGAGAGGGTCCGGACCGTCCAACGCCTAGTGTACTTCATCAGTGAAGTACTCCATGATGCCAGGACCAGATACATCGAGGTGCATAAGCTGCCTTACGCAATTCTTATTGCCTCAAAGAAGCTTCGTCATTATTTCCAAGCCCACACGATATCAGCGGTAATTTCTTATCCACTGCGTGCTATATTGAATAACCCTAATTCTACTGGGAACAATGCAAAGTGGGCAGCGGAGCTGGACGAGTTCTATCTTGAATTCGTGTCACGACAAGCTATCAAGAGTCAAGCCTTGGCTGACTTCGTGGCGGAATGAACTCCCTCTCCATCAAACCCTGGGGGACCCGTTGAGCAGAAGCCGGAACCAAAGGTCCTGGTCTTCCTGAACCTCACTAGACTCTCTACTTCGATGGTTATGTGTAGAAGCAGGGGGCTGGAGCTAGAATCCTTCTCCTCGCTCTGTCTGAGGAGAAGGTCAAATACATGGTTCACCTTGACTTCAAGGCAATTAACAACATGGTGGAGTATGAAGCTCTCATCTACGGGCTCAAGGTGGCACTATCCTATGGTGTCAAACAGCTGTTGGTGAGGGGTAATTCACAACTCATCATAAAACAAGTCAAAGGTGAATGCTGCTGCAACAACCCCCAACTAGCCGCTTATCTCCTTGAAGTCCAGAGGCTTCAGAAAGACTTCAAAGTCTTGGACCTTCACCATGTTTGGCGTCTTCATAACGCTGAAGTCGATGAACTCTCAACAAAGGCTTCAACCGGAGCTCCGGCTCCTCACAGAATCTTCATCTGGAGGTTATCAAGACCAACAGCTCAGTATGCCGAACTGAGCGAGTGGGGCGAGACCAGCACCTCGAAGCTAACAGTCCCGGTGGCCCTGTTACCATGGCGTCCACCAAGGGTCGTAAGTGCTGTAGGAAGCTCTGAGCAACCCAATACGCAAGACTCAGAAGCTCAGGTTAGCTCTGATGTATGGATCTCAAAGATCTGGAGCTACTTGAAAGACAACATCCTTCCTGAAGACGGTGTATCTACTGACCGGATTGTCAGATTGGCTAAAAGATACACGCTGGTAGAAGGGGATCTCTATTGGCACGGTGCCAACGGCATTCTAATGCAGTGCATTGCAAGGTAAGAAGGTCGTGAGCTCCTCGCGGAGATACATGGAGGTGAGTGTGGGAACCATGCGTCTTCCCGCACGTTGGTCGGTAGCGGCACGGCTTCTATTGGCCTACAACACTCCAGGACGCAGTAGAGTTGGTGAAAAAATGTGAAGCGTGCCAGTTCAACACAAAACTAATTCACACAGCAGCTCAATCACTTCAAATGATACCTCCTACTTGGCCATTCGTTGTGTGGGGTATGGACATCTTGGGACCATTCCCAAAAGCCGTCGAAGGTTATTGGTTCCTATACGTCGCCATCGACAAGTTCACCAAGTGACCGGAAGCTACTCCAGTTGTGACAATCAACAAGCAATCAATAATCAAGTTCTTGAAGTCCATAATATGTAGATTTGGTGTTCTGAACATAATCATAATTGATAATGGAACCCAATTTACAAGTGCTGCATTCTAAGAATATTGCAAAGACCACAGCATTCAAGTCAACTACGCATCAGTAGCTCACCCAGCAAGCAATGGTCAAGCCGAGAGAGCAAATGCAGAAATTTTAAAAGGACTAAAGACGCGCACATATGAGCGCATGAAAAAACATGGAGCCAACTGGATTGAAGAGCTTTCGTCTACACTTTGGGCAAACAGGACAACACCTAACCGGTCAACTGGGGAGACACCCTTCTTCCTGGTGTATGGAGCTAGAGCAGTCCTTCCTTCGAAGATCACTATGGGTTCGCTTCAGGTACAGACCTTCAATGAAGCCGTGCAGGACCAGCTCCGGCGGGAAGACCTTGACCTCGTCGACGGGGGAAGGTGCCAAGCAGCTGTTCGAAATGCACACTATCGCCAAGCGCTCCAGCGCTATCATCAAAGGCATGTGCGCAACCGACAGCTCGAGGAAGGCGATCTAGTGCTACATAAAATACTAACTCGCGAAGGGATGAATAAATTTCCCCCCAACTGGGAAGGTCCCTTCCGAGTGATTAAAGTATCCTGTCCCGGATACGTTCGCTTGGCAACTGAGGATGGGACTCTGCTTCCTAATCCTTGGAAAATCGAGCACCTCCATAAGTTTTATACTTAGAATCACGGATGTGAGTCTATAATTACACACAATGTATGTTATAGAGTCAATATACAAAATCGGGGCCCTCCGGGAGAGCATTCGAACCCCTCTGGGAGGGTCCGGGAAGCTCAAGTAACAATTGATATAGTCACAGTACTAAAAGTGTAACTACTTGCCCTGGGATAGTACAAGATGTATAACACACTTAACATGGCCCTGTACCCCAAGTGTGTCCTTGTCTCCCCTGTAATCCGGACCTATAATGAAGGACATTGTTGTGTGAAAATAGACTCCATGTGCATTTATTTTTGTACAAGGCTCAATATTTCAAAATTTTATTTTTATCCTTCTTGTCTATAATGAAGTTGTGCAATTCTTTTTAAGTTTTGGTCCAAGTTATTCATATGAGTCACAAGTTATATTGATGATCTCATGGATCTTAACATTGCTGTATAGTCTACTTGCCTGAACGCCAAGCCAACATAGGTTCGGAGTGTGCTATCGACTTAGCCTGGTGCTACACCCTAAGTACGACACTCTACCTACACCCCGGCAGGCCTCAGTAGGGTGATTATTAAAAAAGCATACGGATCTGGAAAGATTACATCAATGTGCTTGTTATCATATAGAATTTCTTCGGATCTAAAACAAAAGTAAGAACAATAAGACACAACAATTTATGGACAAGAGGACGAGTTTTACTCTTTTTATTGTCTTGATGTACAGGAAAAACAAAAACAAAGTGATGGTGGACGATGTCGAAGCTATGAAACTCCGACAACCTCCAAGGGGGCCCCGTCGTCAATGTTCTACACATTGATAGTGGGTGCCGTCAGACCTATCAAACTCCGACAACTACAGGGGGCCCGCCATCGACGTTCTATGCGTTGATAGTGGGCGCCGTTGGACCTATCAGACTCCGACAACCATAAGGGGCCTGCTGTCGACATTCTACGCGTTGATAGTGGGTACCGTCGGAACTATCAAGATCCGACAACCCCAGGGGGCCCGTTGTCGATGTGGCAAAGGGTATCGGAGATAAATACTTCGGACCTAAAATCTATAAGTTTGAAGCGTTCAAGTCATCAACATACTGTCAAAACCTTTTGGTACATGTTCACAATCGAATTGTGCACATATACCAGGGGGCCAACAAGACAAAGCACAATATATTGAAGACAAAGATAAATTGAAATTCATGGTAGAAAGAGTGGATTTCATTCATTCAAAGTACTGGATTACAAAATTAGGGTTATAGCAAAAGTCAAATGAAAAAGGTCCTAGCTACTGGAGGATCTAAGTCCTGTGGAAAAACGAAGCAACCTTCTTAGCAGCCTCTTGGACACTAGCTTTGGCGGCATCCTCCTCTTCGGCAATGAGTCCTTCAAAGACTGGATCGAGAGAAAATTGGGGGTCTCGGCTTCTGTAACACGCCATGACATACTCGTTGACATTTTTGGCCGATCTCCCCTCTGTCTCCAGCTAATCAGCGATGAAATTGCCCATTGCATCGAGTTGCTGCCAGCAGAGCCAAGTGCCACCAGGGTCTGGTCCAGCTCCTGTGCTGGGTCCTCTGGGCGTACTAGACTGAAGCCAAGAGGCACAAGGGCCCTGTCCGCACATCTCAGGAAATCCTATACCATCAGGGATTCGGTTGCCCTCAAGCTCCGCAGCTCCTCTAGTGACCTCCGGGCGGCAGCTAGCTCCGAACTCTCTCGAGCAAGGTGCTCAACCGCTTTAGCATGTTGCTACATATTCTCAGCTACTTGCTTTTCACGGTCGGTTAGCTCTGTCTCCCAGAGGTGGATGCAGTTCCGCTGTTCCGCCAGGTCATTCTCCCTGCCACTTACTTTCCCGTCTCTGGTGACAACATCAGCTTCTCTTTCCGAAAGCTCCTGCCCCAGTTTCCAGTACTTTTCCTCCCCCTCCTTACTCCAAAGATCAAAATTATTAGAGCGATCTGCTAAATTTTGCTCAGCCAGAGTCAGCATTTGATCGAGCTCTTCTACCCTTTTCAAAACATCCTACTGCTGTTCTAGGAGCTTCTCTTCTCTTGCATCAAGAACTGCCCGACGCTTTAGGAGGACCTCGTTTAATTCCTTGAGGTTTTTGTGACGCTCGTCAGCCACATCACTCTTCTCCTTGGCATGTTTGAGGATATCACGAGAATTAGCGTCGAGCGCCCTGATGGAGGCTTCCTTCTCTTCCAGCAGTTTGCCCAGTACTCCATCCAAGCCGTTTCCCTCTTCACCCACTCCTTCTGATCAGCAAGCCTCATCTGTGTAAGCATGGTCGCGAAGTGGAGCCTGTTGCGCCAACGCCTCAAGGTGTGGCGCTCCTCTTCAAGGGCCTTACTTTCGTGATCGAAGGCGAGTTGAACTTTTTGGAGGCTTGAGCAGGCATTGTCTATGGACAATGCCAAGGGAATGGGCTCTGGACCTGCTGGGGTCACCTTCGCTGGCTCCAAGGGGTCTTCAAGAACAAAAATAGGGTCCCACACCACAAGTGTGGTTCCCTAAGTTTCTGCGGCACTAGGGCCGCCCTCCAAGAGCTCTTCGGCAGCAGCAGAGGAAGAACTTACTGGGGGAACTTCTACCTCTGGAGCCGACACCGAAGGTCCTGACACAAGAACTTCAATTGTTGGCTCCGCGGGTGAAGAGCCTGCCTCCACCTCTTCATGGTGTTCTGCTTCGGGCTTGGGCACCTCCGGAGCAGTTACTTTCGGGGTGGTCGTTGGAGCTTCACCCGAAGCTATTTCCATCACTGGCTCAGTTGCTGGTACATCAGCTACCTCTGACTCAACAGCCGGAGCTTCAACAACTTGCGGCTCAAAGGTCAGAACTTCAAGTACCACCGAATCGATTGCTGGGGCATCAACAACTTCTAGCTCAAGGGCCGAAGCTTCTGACATCGCCGGTTCGTCTACCGGCTCAGCAACAACTTCTGGCACAGTGACTGGAGCCTCAAATACCTCTGGCCCCGTTGCCGGAGCTTCCACCATCTCCACGTCCTGTGCTGGAGCTACAGTCGCTGGTGACGCCAATAGTGGAGCGCCTTCATGCACGTCTCCCCTGTGGTCCAGCGCTAACAAAGGAGTCTCTGTCGATGACTCTGAATCCAGATCTACGACAGCTGGCGCCGGAGCTGCCGTGACCTCAGCCACCACTTGAGGAGGCACGGGGGTTGAAACTGGAGTTTCCATCCGCACTGTTTTGGCCGTTACGACAGAGGCCAGAGCTTTAGACCCTGACTTTGATGCCTTGCAGTCAATAAATTGGAAGACTCAAAATATAACAAAAATAAGAGTGGCAAATCAAGGAGAAAAAACAAAGCTTACCTTTGGAAGCTACTGCTCCAATCGGCGCGAAACCTCATCGTCGGAGACTCAGAGCCGGAACTTGTCATGGTTGGCACAGAGGGGTCTCTGGAATGTTCCCCGGAGCATGCCATCGTCATTGATATTGCCCCGGCCGAGGTCTTCCCTGGCTGGGAGGGACTACTGGACCTGAAGCCCATAGCTGGAGCCAGAACTGGAGTCGATTGTAAAGAACTAGCGCCTCTTGAGGACGCTTGCCCCGGAGGAGGTCTAGCCACAGAAGATCTCCCTCGCCAGGGAGAAGGGGCAGTTGTCGCCAGAGCAGACCTGACGGAGCTCCCATCAGCATGCCTCAGCTTTATCTTCCGACTTGAAGATTCAGCTGGCTCATTGCCCATGCCCTTGCCAACGTCTTCAACCCTCTGGCTTGGAGTAGGGGCAGCCACATCCTCAGAAGCTCCGGGGATTACAACCCTGGAGACCCTACGCTTCTCCACCTCACCGAGGTCATCTAGCGTTGGCATCTTCCTCCGGAGCTCCCTGCTGATCTCCGGAGTCAAGTTCAGGGGTAGTAAAGCAACCGGCGGAGTCAATGCGTCATCGGTGATCAACCCGTGCTGAAATTTCTTGAGATGGAGCCTCAGGGCTTCGTCATCCAAGTTGGAGTACAGACCAGTTTCAAACCGGTCAGTATCCATCACACTGTTGAAAGCCCAGGCGGGCCTCTCCCTCCTCCTCAACGGAGCCCACCTGTTCACCAAGAAGTTCCCGAAGACCATCTGGGGGTCACTCCACCCTCCACACATTCTCGGATCTTGGTCAGGACAGGGTTAAATGCATCCGACAGCATCGGGACTACATTCCAGGCATCGGTGTTGATGTTGGGGAGTTGAATGTAGGCCTAGAGGGGGGGGGGTGAATAGGCCTTCTTGAATTTTCTCGATTCCTGTAGCACTTCAACAACAAGGTCAAAACCAGATATATCAGACTAGTCCGGTAAAGTGCGGACTAGTCCGGATTTCACGGGCTAGGTTGATCAAGTTAGGTCAATTTGATTGTTTCGTTGACGTTTGCAGCAGAAATATAAACTTTAATAACAGTTCAATAGTTGTATGTCAAGTTCTATTGCAAGTATGATTCTTGTTCAACTATTTAACTTGAATTCAACAAAATGAATCAAACCCTAGATAATGTTGATCAACTAGTATGATGAACACAAACGAACAAGACACGAAATTTATCCCGTGGTTCGGTTACCACGAAGGCAACCTACGTCCACGTTGAGGAGCCCACAAAAGGACCGGGTCTTCACCAACCCTTCCCTCGTCGGATCGCCACGAAGGCCAATCCTCTTCCACTAACCACACAGGGGTAAATCACCAAGTTGAAGGGGCGATCTCACAAGTTGAGAGCTCCCTTGATTACAAGTTTCAAGACCACCAATAAAACACTTCGAAATATACAAATTGAGATGCAAGAGTGTGTTAGAGATTCAAACCAAGAGCTCAATCGTGTGCCAAGTGCCTCTCCAATGATCTAGAAGTGATCTTCAATGGATTGATTGATTTTGCACTTAATTTCGTGGAGAGAGATGGTTTTTGAGTCTCTTGGGAGGTGTGACGGCGCTAGGGTTCGAGAGAGGGTGAAAGTGGGCCGTGCACCTCTATTTATATGGGGTTTCTAGAAGTTACCGTTAGGGTTCAGAAAGATCGGACTAGTCCGTGGTGGTGACCGGACTAGTCCGGTGTGCTGTGTGTAGCAAACCCTAAGTGTCCAGGAATATCGGACTAGTCCGGTTGAAAACGGACTTGTCCGATTTCACTGCTGGAAATCTTCGGACTAGTCCGATTGTCATCGGACTTGTCCGGACCTGTGAAACCCTAAGTGTTTAGGATGACAAGTCCGCACTTGGAGGACTTGTCCGATTTAGATCAGTGTGTATATCGGACTAGTCCGTGTAGACACCGGACTTGTCCGAAGTGGATCAGAATGAATATCGGACTAGTCCGGGTCACAACGGACTTGTCCGATTTTGTGTGACTTGTGCATTGTGTTGAGGACTAGTCCGCACTGGGGAGGACTAGTCCGAAGTGGAACATAAAGATATCGGACTAGTCCGGCTGATATCGGACTAGTCCGGTCCTGTATAGCTTTGTGCATTGTGTGTGTGTGATTAAATGAGATTGAGCTGTTGGGTGTGTTTCCTTAACACACTCCATACATACTAAACTACTAATTTCTTCTCCTTGAGCTCAAATTCATTTTCCTTCTCAATTTCCCTCTTTTTGGCACTTTGCTCATTTTTCATCATTTTCCTGCATTCATCTCAACAAAAGGATTAGGATCCCAATTGCTTGTCATAAATCATCCAAAACCCACAAGGGAGTCCTAGATGCACTTTCAATCTCCCCCTTTTTGGTGATTGATGACAACCAATTGAGATTTCACAAAATGAGGTATAAAATGAGATTTTCATAAAGTATGCACATATGACTCAAAAATACATCAAGCAACAAGATAATTATTCATGTGTGCATTCTTTATGGTGGGATGCATACTAAGAGCATGAATGCATTAAGAATGATAGAATTTGCATTGATCAACTAATATCAAGTGAATATGGCATTTCAGGAGCAAAAATTCAGATTTCATCACACACTTGCAAATTAATTGAGCAATTTAACACAGGACCAAACATGATATGAAAATAGAGTTAAACAAATACAATCACAATTAAAAGTACATAGAGAGCTCTCTCCTCGCATCCTATTCAGCTAAAGCTAAGACTAGAGACTCCCCCTCAATCTCTCCCCCTTTGGCATCAAGACACCAAAAAGAGAGAGAGGAAGGTCCTAGGGCTTCACTCTTCGCTGTCAGTCCTCTCGTCGTCTTCATCGTCTTCATCGCTTTCCGCTTGACGAGGTTGAGAGGGAGGAGGAGGAGCGGAGCTGCTCGAGCCCCCAATGCCAAAATATGCAAGCTCGGAGGTAGTCAAGGGGCTGAGCTCGGTGATGTCCGGATCAGAATCTTCAGAAAGTACTGGAGATCCAATTGGGTTGATCTCCAGCTTCTCACTCAGCTGCTTCACATTGGCTTTTATGTACCTCATGTCCTCCTTCCTCTTCTGATTTAGCTTGTGAAGCTTCACTTCAGTTTTCTTGCATGAGGAGAAAATTGCAGCCAAGTACTTAAGGATCCCACTGGCGGATCCTTTCTGAGGGGCTACTCTGGAGGGAGGAGGAGCACTAGCAGCTTCTTCTTGCCTTGCCGGTGCCTCGGGGCTTGAGGCCGGCGATGGAGCAGCCTGGACACTCACTGGCTGAGGCTTCTGAGGCCTCAGTGGAGTGTGCTCCACATCCTTCACAAACTCGATCCCTGTGACCTTCTCAATCATAAACATCAAGTAAGGGGCATATCCACAGGATCGGTTGGGGGTACTTGAGATATTGACCATATCATTCCAAATATAGTCTGCAACATCAAACTGTCTCCTCTTGGTTATGACCTTCATCAGGGTCCGGAGGTAGCCTTGCACACTCCCTGCATCCCCATCCTTGGGGGCAATTGTCTTCCTGAGGACTCTGTTGAGGACCACAAAGAAAGGCTTCATATTCTTTGTGGAGGGAGGAACATACTTAGAGTTGGGCTCATACATGAACTTCATTCCGTCCCTCTCAATGACCCCAATGTTGTGGATAATGAGGTGGTCATGTCCTCCAGAGTCAAGGTGCAGCAGGTTGGCAAACTCTTCCTGAGTAATAGAATACTTGGATCCATGAGTCATCCAAGTCACACTTTCTTCGTCTTCGCTTGAGAAGTGGCACGTTGCATAAAATTGTGCTATCACTTCATCATTCCAGTTGTGTCTGAAGGCAAAGAGATCCTTCAGACCATGTCTCTCTGCAGCTGCTATCACTTCATCAAAAGCTGCACATTTCTTCTTCTCAAGGTGGGCCCAGTCAATCCATTGACTGCGCACCGCCGGGGTCTTCATCGGTAAGTAGACCAACTTGTAGAAATCAGCATGGAAATTTGACCAAAATCTGCCATCAGCTGCTTGCTTGGGCCTTGCATAGCAATCAACACTTCTCAACTTCGCAGCCACATCGCTGCCCTTGCCAGTGAATCTCTCCTCATTGGGGTCCCGGACCCCTTCTCTAGGAGTATGCAGCTTCAGGGGCCCAACAGGCCCTGTGGCAACCCCCTTGCCCTTCCCTTTAGCTTGTCGAAGGCCGCTTGTAGACGCAGCAGCCTTCGAGGCAGGCTTCTTGGCAAGGACCTTCCTCCGAACCTGGGGAGGGGAAGGAGCAGGCTCGGAAGGTCTTTCTTGGCGTTTCTTGCCAAGACCCGCCGAGGACCGAGGTGCCACCTCGTGGTCCAACTCGGCCTCGAAATCGGAGATTTCGTTGTCGGAGCTCGACATGATCTGAGAATGAGTGATCAAGAGAAAGGACAAGTCATACAAGGTATTGGTGAGGTAAGATGGCAATGGAAAGCATTAGGGAATTAAAGAATTAGGTTTTGGTTCAGAAACAACGGACTTGTCCGGTGCACAGGCACGGACTAGTCCGGGGGACCGGACTTGTCCGTACCTGGACCGGACTAGTCCGGTGTTCATCTGCAAAAACCTAACAGACTGGACAAAAATTGATCCCTAAGGTAAAACTAGTCTAGCATACACATAGTACATCAACTAGACATGTAACTTGTGGAGAATGCTAGGCCAAACGATAAGCAATAGAGAAAATTGTGATTTCTTAGGGTTTTGAAGAAAATTTACCAAGAAATCAAAGGAAGCTTGAGATTTTGGGGGTTGGAGGCCGGATTTGTCCGCTAACTTCAATCCCCGAGTCTTCAAGCTTGATCTCCGCCCAAGATTGAGGCTTTTCGACGGAGGAATCAAGGATTCGCCTTGGGAGCTCGAGCGCAAGAGAGAGAAAGCTTGGGGGCGAGTGTGGGGTGAAGGGATTAGGGTTTGGTGGCAGCTAGGGTTATGGACACAAAAAATCGGACAAATCCGGATATGACCGGACTAGTCCGAAGTCCTCCAGAGACCTATATCGGACTAGTCCGTGGTCTGTCAGACTAGTCCGGCCTAACCGGCACTCTGCGGACTAGTCTGCAATGGCGGACTAGTCCGGGTAACCACGGACTTGTCTGTGTTCACCAGGAAAGAATTGCATAGCCCATTCATATATATTTGAAGGTCCAATAATTGAGAGAAGAGAGGCAAAACAATTCAAATAATCTTGATGAATTTGACCAGTAAGTAAACAACAATCATACTATGATCAAAAATTCATCAAGATCTAATGATTGACATAGTTTTTCGAGAGAAAAAATGAAGAGGGATGATTTTCACAATTCAATCAATATTTTGAAGCAATCATACAGGTATGCAACTTCTCAAGCCACACTTCGAGAATCAAGAATGTTTAGCTCATTTCGGAGTTCGCAAAAACGTTTTTCATCAAGTGGCTTGGTGAATATGTCGGCCAATTGTTTTTGGGTGTTGACATGAGAGATGGATATGTCTCCTTTCATCGAATGGTCTCTCAAGAAATGGTGTCTTATGTCAATGTGTTTAGTCCTAGAGTGCTCAACTGGATTGTGGGCTATTTTAATGGCACTCTCATTATCACAAAGGAGAGGAATGCGGTTCATATTGTAACCGTAATCCCTTAGAGTTTGTCGCATCCAAAGGAGTTGTGCACAACAACTCCCGGCTGCAACATACTCCGCTTCGGCTGTGGATAATGCAATGGAATTCTGTTTCTTGGATGACCAAGAAACTAAGGATCTTCTTAGGAATTGGCAAGTGCCGGAAGTGTTTTTTCTATCAACTTTGCACCCGACATAATCTGCATCGGAATACCCAATGAGATTGAATTTTGAGCCTTTTGGGTACCAAAGACCAAGGTTGGGTGTATGAACTAAATATCTTAGGATTCTCTTTACGGCTGTCAAATGACATTCCTTAGGGTTGGCTTGAAATCTTGCACACAAACATACACTCAACATAATATCTGGCCTAGATGCACATAAGTAAATTAAAGATCCAATCATGGAGCGATATACCTTTTGGTCGACGCTCGGTCCATCTTCATTGAGATCCAAGTGGCCATTCGTTGCCATGGGAGTCTTTATGGGCTTTGCCTTGTCCATGCCAAACTTCTTGAAGATGTCCTGTGTGTACTTGGTTTGGCTTATGAATGTTCCCTCCTTTTGTTGCCGCACTTGGAATCCCAAGAAGTACTTCAATTCTCCCATCATTGACATTTCAAATCTGTCTGTCATAATTTTACTAAACTCTTCACAGAAAGATTGGTTAGTTGATCCAAAAATTATATCATCAACATAGATTTGGCAAATAAAAAGATCATTATCCAGATTTTTTGTGAATAATGTATAGTCTACTTTGCCAATTTGAAAACCATTATCAATTAAAAAATCTCTAAGACACTCATACCAAGCTCTAGGAGCTTGTTTGAGGCCATAGAGAGCCTTACGCAGTTTATACACGTGGTCGGGGAACTATTCGTCTTCAAATCCGGGTGGTTGCTCCACGTACACCTCTTCCTTGATCGGTCCGTTGAGGAAGGCGCTTTTCACGTCCATTTGATACAGCTTGAAATCATGGTGAGTAGCATATGCAAGTAATATTCTAATTGATTCAAGCCTAGCTACTGGAGCAAAGGTTTCATCGAAATCTAAACCTTCGACTTGTGAGTAACCTTTGGCCACAAGTCGTGCCTTGTTTCTTGTCACCACTCCGTGTTCGTCTTGCTTGTTGCGGAAGACCCACTTGGTGCCCACTATGTTTGCATTCGGTCTTTCCACAAGTTCCCAAACCTCGTTTCTCTTGAAATTGTTCAACTCTTCTTGCATTGCCACCACCCAGTTCGGATCCTTCAATGCATCCTCAGTCCTGCGGGGTTCCAAAAAGGAGACAAACGAGTAATGTTCACAGAAATTTGCTATACGAGATCTAGAGGTTACTCCCTTTTGGATGTCGCCGATGATGTTGTCGATTGGATGATCCCTTTGAATGCATTGGTGTACTCTTGGGTGTGGCACTTGGGGGGTCGTATGTTGGTGATCATCTTCTTCTCCCCCTGAGTTGTTGTCCTCGTTGATTTGTTGATCATGTTCATATTCCTGTGATTGATCTTGTATCGAGGCTCCCCCTTGATTGTTGATCTCCTCTTGTGGTTCACTTTCCTCTTGTATTTGTGACGATGACTCTTGTGGTCGTACTTCGCCTAGAGCCATCCTCTTCAATGCTTGATAGGGGGCTTCCTCTTTACCTAATTCACATTGATCAACTTGCTCCTTTTGGGAGCCATTAGTTTCATCGAACACTACATCACGTGCCACTTCAACAGGTCCGGAGGCCTTGTTGAAAACACGATAGGCGTAAGTGTTCGAATCATAACCAAGCAAGAAACCTTCATCGGACTTCGAAGCGAACTTTGAAGTCCTGGGCTTCTTGTTCAAAATATAGCAAGGAGAACCGAAAACTCGAAAATATGAAATGTTCGGTTTGTTACCGGTGAGTAGCTCATAGGGGGTCTTCTTTAGTAGTCGATGAAGGTAGAGTCGATTTGTGGCATGGCAAGCGGTGTTGATTGCTTCCGCCCAAAATCGGTCCGAAGTCTTGTATTCATCGAGCATTGTTCTTGCCATCTCTATCAGCGTTCGGTTCTTCCTTTCGGCAACTCCATTTTGTTGTGGAGAGTATGGTGCTGAAAATTCGTGCTTGATTCCTTCCTCACCAAGGTACTCCTCCACTTGTATGTTCTTGAACTCCGTGCCGTTGTCGCTCCGAATACTCTTGATTGATAGTGAGAACTCGTTTTGCGCTCGCTTGAAGAATTTCTTGAGTGTTCCTTGTGTTTCTGACTTGTCATGCAAAAAGAACACCCAAGTGAAGCGGGAAAAATCATCAATAATAACTAAACCGTATTTATTACCACCGATGCTTATGTAAGCAATTGGACCAAACAAGTCCATATGAAGTAGTTCGAGCGGTCTTGTCGTAGTCATGATGTTCTTCGCGGGATGTTGTGCTCCAACTTGCTTCCCTGCTTGGCACGCGCTACAAGGCCTGTCTTTCTCAAACACAACATCTTTCAAACCTCGGATGTGATCGCCCTTGAGGAGTTTTTGAAGGTTCCTCATACCAACATGTGCCAGCCGTCTGTGCCACAGCCAACCCATGTTGGTCTTTGCAATCAAGCATGTGTCGAGTTCGGCATTATCCTTGTTGAAGTCAACAAGGTATAGCTTTCCCTTCAACATACCCTTGAATGCAACAGAACCATCACTTATCCTTGAGACGGTCACACCCTCGTTAGTGAACAGGCAATTATAACCTTTGTCACATAATTGAGATATGGACAGCAGGTTATAATCTAAAGATTCAACGTGTAAAACATGCGAAAGAGTATGTTTAGAGGATATTGCTATTTTACCGGTACCGAGGACCCTTCCTTGACTGTTATCCCCAAAGTAGATGCCTTCGTTTGGGTCCTTGTTCACTTCATACTCCACAAACATCCTCCTTTCTCCGGTCATGTGGTTGGTGCATCCACTGTCTAGCACCCATTTGGATCCACCGGAGGAGTAGGCCTGCAAAAACAAATTACACCTTGGTTTTAGGTACCCAAGCTTGCTTGGGTCCTTGGAGGTTAGTAACAATACATTTGGGCACCCACACATGGGATTTTGTGTTCCCATGGCGTGGCCCAGCATAAAAAGCATACACTTTACCAACATTATTTTTCATTAATACATAAGAAGCATCAAAGGTTTTAAACAAGAGTTGCTGTTGATTATGGGTCGGACTAGTCTGTGTGACCGGACTTGTCCGGATGACCGGACTTGTCCGGACCACAACCGGACTAGTCCGGTTTTCATGAGAGTTCAGGTTTTTAGTTTTCGAGTTACCAGGTTGTGAGGGTCCTCCCTTCACAAAGGTAATCCTTCCCTTGTTATTCTTATGATTTCCAGCTCTTTGCTTTCCATCATAAGAGTAACCAATGCCATACTTGACATTTGGAGGTCTTTGGACCAAATATGCACTACGTGCATAGTTGATCCTCTCCTTGTCAAATATTACACATTGGGTAGGATTTTTGTCCTTTGTGGAGGTAGAATTTTCCTTCAACCTGGTGTTAATTTTATCACATTTGCAAATATGAGCGATATTAGTTGAAGTGGGTTGAGAGGGTAGGCTTGAAGAGGAGGAAGGTTCACTAAGCTTGAGTGACTCAACCTGCACTTCAAGGATCTTGTTGACCTTAATTAGGTCATCAAGTTGATCCTTGATTGCAACATTTGAGTTGGTTAACTCCAAGCAAGTTTTCTTGCTTGAAGCTAGCTCAAGCTCTAGTGAGTGGTTTCTCTCCTTTTCAAGAACTAGAAGATTGTCAAGTTCGACATGCTTATCCTTTTGGGAGATAATCATGTCTTCTTGACGATCAATTAGCTCTTCCTTCTCAACAAGTTGGTTAAGCAAGAATTTCATTTTAGCAGTAGTTTTTCTATTTAAACCAATTAGCATATCTTCATCATCACTATCTAGATCATCATCACTTGAGTAAGAATGCAAGGAAGGAGTTTTGATGTTTACCTTGCGTTTACCTTCCTTAGCCATGAGGCAAGTTCTATTTGCCTTCTTTGCACCGAGTGTGGGGAAGAGTATGGGTTTCTTGGACATGCTTTCAATGGCTATGCTAGCCATTTCTTCTTCATCAGACGATGAGGACTCATCGTTTGAGTCCCACTCCTTTCCGATGTGTGCTTGTTCAGCTTTTTTCTTCTTCTTGAAGAATTTCTTCGGTTGAGGCTTGGACTCTTTACTCTTCTTCTTGTTGTCCTCATACGGGCAATCGACTATAAAGTGATTGTACTCACCACAATTATAGCATGCCCGCCTCATCTTCGGCTTTGTCTTCTCCTTGTATTTTCCTTCACTCGATTTTGTTCCTTGTCTTTTCTTCATAATTCTTTTGAACTTCTTCATGAACAAAATCATATCTTCTTCGTCCAGCTCGCTGCTTTCATCATCGCTGTCCTCCTCAAGCTGTGCTTCTCTTGCTTCTTTGGATAGAGGCTTGAGCGAGGACTTTAGGGCAACTCCCTTCTTCTT
Organism: Tuctoria greenei; assembly: GCA_036927565.1. Taxonomy (NCBI): domain Eukaryota; kingdom Viridiplantae; phylum Streptophyta; class Magnoliopsida; order Poales; family Poaceae; genus Tuctoria; species Tuctoria greenei. The sequence continues at coordinate 254,049,964 of JAYESD010000002.1, forward strand.
GGCTGATGTGAGGTCGGCTATTTCTTTTACATGCTTGGCTTGCTTCTCCATCATCTCAAAGTTGATGATTTTGCCAAGCAGTTCATCCGAAGTCATTTTCTTGTACCCGGGACTTTCTCGGATCATAGAGCAAAGTGTGACGTTGCGAGGCATAAAGGCTCTAAGGATGAGCTTTACAACCTCGTGGTCATTCCACTTTTTGCTCCCATATGATCGAACCTTGTTCACAAGAGTCTTCAGTCTGTTGTACATGTCCTGGGGAGACTCATCTTCCTCAATCGCGAACCTTCCTAGTTCGCCTTCAATCATTTCAATCTTTGCCTCCCGCACATGCCGGTCACCTTCATGTGCTGTCTGTAGTGTGTCCCAGATTTCTTTGGCAATTTCCAATCCGTCCACCTTTGTGAATTCATCTCGACTTAGAGATGAGGTGATAACGGCTGCGGCTTGGGCATTCCTGTGGATGGCTTGTTCTTGACTTGGCGTGAGCTCTTCATCGTCATCGGGGATGTTTATTCCTGTGCACACAATATGCCATAAACTTGGGTTAAGGGAAATCAAGTGCATCTTCATATTTTGCCTCCACATGGAGTAATCACTCCCATCGAAGTGTGGGGCTTTTCCGAGAGGAATAGATAGATAATGATTGCTGTTAGAATTTAAATGGTCATAATTAAAAGGATATCGGGAGTAGTCGGTGTGACTACTCCCCTTCTTCTTTTCTTCGACTTTAGATTTCCCTTTGGAAAGCGCTTTCTTTCTAAGGAGTGCTTTCAGCTCCAATGTCTCCTCCTCATCATCATCGAAGTCTTGAATGGCTTTGAGATACTTTTCAAGCTTTTGGTGCTTGTCATTGTTCATTTCTTCCTGGTTGTTGATTTTTTGGACTTCCTTCATGTCCGACATGATATCTTCGAGTGGTTGCACTCTTTCTTGAAGAACCTGCTCTGATACCAATTGAATGTAGGCCTAGAGGGGGGGGTGAATAGGCCTTCTTGAATTTTCTCGATTCCTGTAGCACTTCAACAACAAGGTCAAAACCAGATATATCGGACTAGTCCGGTAAAGTGCGGACTAGTCCGGATTTCACGGGCTAGGTTGATCAAGTTAGGTCAATTTGATTGTTTCGTTGACGTTTGCAACGAAAATATAAACTTTAATAACAGTTCAATAGTTGTATGTCAAGTTCTATTGCAAGTATGATTCTTGTTCAACTATTTAACTTGAATTCAACAAAATGAATCAAACCCTAGATAATGTTGATCAACTAGAATGATGAACACAAACGAACAAGACACGAAATTTATCCCGTGGTTCGGTTACCACGAAGGCAACCTACGTCCACGTTGAGGTGCCCACAAAAGGACTGGGTCTTCACCAACCCTTCCCTCGTCGGATCGCCATGAAGGCCAATCCTCTTCCACTAACCACACAGGGGTAAATCACCAAGTTGAAGGGGCGATCTCACAAGTTGAGAGCTCCCTTGATTACAAGTTTCAAGACCACCAATAACACACTTCGAAATATACAAATTGAGATGCAAGAGTGTGTTAGAGATTCAAACCAAGAGCTCAATCGTATGCCAAGTGCCTCTCCAATGATCTAGAAGTGATCTTCAATGGATTGATTGATTTTGCACTCAATTTCGTGGAGAGAGATGGTTTTTGAGTCTCTTGGGAGGTGTGACGGCGCTAGGGTTCGAGAGAGGGTGAAAGTGGGCCGTGCACCTCTATTTATATGGGGTTTCTAGAAGTTACCGTTAGGGTTCAGAAAGATCGGACTAGTCCGTGGTGGTGACCGGACTAGTCCGGTGTGCTGTGTGTAGCAAACCCTAAGTGTCCAGGAATATCGGACTAGTCCGGTTGAAAACGGACTTGTCCGATTTCACTGCTGGAAATCTTCGGACTAGTCCGATTGTCATCGGACTTGTCCGGACCTGTGAAACCCTAAGTGTTTAGGATGACAAGTCCGCACTTGGAGGACTTGTCCGATTTAGATCAGTGTGTATATCGGACTAGTCCGTGTAGACATCGAACTTGTCCGAAGTGGATCAGAATGAATATCAGACTAGTCCGGGTCACAATGGACTTGTCCGATTTTGTGTGACTTGTGCATTGTGTTGAGGACTAGTCCGCACTGGGGAGGACTAGTCCGAAGTGGAACAGAAAGATATCGGACTAGTCCGGCTGATATCGGACTAGTCCGGTCCTGTATAGCTTTGTGCATTGTGTGTGTGTGATTAAATGAGATTGAGCTCTTGGGTGTGTTTCCTTAACACACTCCATACATACTAAACTACTAATTTCTTCTCCTTGAGCTCAAATTCATTTTCCTTCTCAATTTCCCTCTTTTTGGCACTTTGCTCATTTTTCATCATTTTCCTGCATTCATCTCAACAAAAGGATTAGGATCCCAATTGCTTGTCATAAATCATCCAAAACCCACAAGGGAGTCCTAGATGCACTTTCAGGAGTCTTTGGGGTAGCTCCAACCTGTCAGCAATTATGACCCAATCCTTCTTCCAGTCATCCCATTTGCCGGAGGGGGATGACTTCAAGTACTTGAAGGGGCGGTTCTTGTGCTTCATGAAGTAGTAGAATCCAAGCAGCTCAGTCCCCTTGCTGGTGGTGTGGACTGTGAAGAATGTCCAAAATAACTCGACGCAGGGGGGCACGTTCACCCACATCTCATAGAAGTGGGCAAAAGTTGCCATGAGAAGGAGGGAGTGCGGGCCGAGGTGATGCAGTTGGAGACCATAGAAGTCTAGCAGCATCAAGATGAAGCTCGAGAAAGGTGAGTTCGGTCCCACCATGGCATACAGCGAGAAGTACACCATGTCGCCACGACGCTCTTTCTTGAAGGGGACCTTTCCGACGAGAATTAGATGGTTGAAGGAGTCGCTGGAGCACCCCATGTAGGTCCGAACCTTCATCAGATCGTCCTTCCTCTTGATGCGGCTTTTGGGAAGACCTAAATCCATCGTAGCAAAGTGGAGCAATGGAAAGGAAAGCTAGGTGAATTTTGGGAGGCTTTGAGTGCAAGTTTGATCGAAAGCATAAAGTGTCCTCAAACCGTGCATACTTTCCTTATTAAGTAAGCCTTCGCGACGCTTGGATGGAAATCGCAACGAGAGCAAAGCCACATTTCAAAAGTCTACCCCGTCAATGATGAACAGCCTTGAGGCCACCCCGACAAAGAGGTCGAGGTTATTACCCCAGCCGAATTGTTGTCATCATGGGTGGCAGGAAACCCAAAGGCGGCCGCCTGACAAGGCGCTCGGAACCGATACGGTTTTCGTATTGAGAACCGGTGACCTTCAATTGCGTGAGATCCGCACTCAAAGATCTGAGCTGCCCCATTCAAAACAAGCCACGCGGCAATGGTTTAACCCTGGACCATCGCCCCAACAGCACATCGGAAGACCTTTGAAGTCGCTGCGTGGGAATTGAGGATGGCCCCACCTCTAGTAGAATAATTTAACCCGATGGGTTTCTCCCAAAGGTGGGCCCGAGGTCCACTGTCGGTACCCCGTGTACCGGGTACCCCATGATACCGCAAGAAGTACAAGAGAGTTCCACCCGTCAGTGTCGAAGGCTTCCTCAGGCCCCATATGTCACACGGCACTGGACCCGCCTCCCTCATATGGGTAGCTCCAGGACTGCCACATGTAATGTAAGGCCGGAGCTGAACTCCCAACATAGGGAAGCTCCGAGTTTGACACATGGATAATGACCCCGAACCTAACCCCCTGTAGAGGGAAGCTACGGTGCTGCCACGTGTATAACAGCTCCGGACCTATCTCCCCATGAGGGAAAGATCTGGAGCTGCCACGTGTTGATCCTCCGGACCTTACACTAGCGAGGATATTGGCGAATCTCCAATAGCACAGACATTGAAGGGACAGTTAAAGCGACAGTTACAAGATTTGATTACGTGACATCAATGCTATATTAATGACACACGATCAGTGGGCTGTTAATAGGGGTAACGCTGCCACTAAGGCACGTTATCACATTTTTAATCGCTCTTGATACTCGTAGACCGTGTATTAGGCTCATAAATATGCCAGGGCCACATGTCGGGCCACGCAAGTGATGTAACGGCTAGTCCTTAGACTATAAAAGGATTGTGCTGCACGGTACATGGAGATCTAAGCGGATATGCATACTAGCTGAAAGCATCTAGGCCCCCATGAGGTATGGTTTCGGTGATTAATGACAACCGTTGGATATTACTAATGAGTTTGTGGATGCAAGGTCTCTCGTATATCTCATCACACTTAATGTATTCTACACTTATATCATCTACTGCTCATTGCATACGATTGGAGACCCCTTAACAAATCATTCTATGAGGTCAATCGATTTTTATGAAGATTAGAAGAAAAAGATCATATGTCAAAATTATTCAACCGAAAATGACAACACCCAAGACATGGTAATCATCAGAAGAATGTTTCAAAACAATGTATAAGAGGTCACTCGAGCAAATTCCAAAAGAATCACTTAGAACAACTCGAAGCAGACAAAATCAACTCACCGGATAAACCGATGTTTTCAGAAAATAATACATCAGTCGAGTTGGTTTAGCAGAAGAAGAATACCTCAGAACTTAGTACTCACCGAATCATCAGATGATGAAGAAAGTTTTACATCAGTCGATCAATACAATAAGCAATTACCCTGGACCAAGTGTAACACCGGATCATCCGATGTACAACTATAACACATCGGTCAATCACTCCAGTAAGCATTATTTCTGGACCAATTCTGGATTAAGTGCCACTGGATCATCCGATGATGAGGCAAGTGTTACATCAGTCGAACAACGGTCATATCTGACATAGTGACATCAGCTAATTTGGATTCGACCGATGACAACTGAAGGGGGAACATCGAATCATCTGGTGTTCGCAAAACAATGATGTCAGCCTACTTTTCCAACGGCTATTTCGTGGAGGCTGGCTATTTATACCCCTTCAACCGGTCTATTCGATAAGTATTGACAACCAGAGCTACTCTACACATTCTCAAGCATTCAATACATTGAGCTACCACTTCTACATCATTTACACCACTTGTACACCAAGAGATAGGCTATAACATGCTAGAGATAGTGCTTGTGTGCCTCCATTCTTGGTGATTGGAATCTCTAGTATAGTGAGAGCTGTAAGGGAGTGTCTCTTTGTGATTGCACTCACCGTGTAAGAGTCGATGATTGGAGAGAGCCTCCTGGAGCTTGCCAAGACAGTTGTGGAAGCCGAGAGGATCCAACTTGTACAAGGCTTGAGCTCCACCTTGCCGAGGTTGGCGAACGGAAAAGTTTAGTGATGATCCCTGGTCTCGGTGACTTGGGAGTGGCTATACCCTTTGGTGGGTGCCACAACGTGGATGTAGGAAGATCTTGACGATCTTGCCGAACCACGGGATAAATCTCCGTGTCTTCGTGTCTCCTCGGGAGTTTGCACTTTCTTCCTCTCCCCTTACACTTATGCATTTCATATACCGCAAAGTTACTATTCACTTGAATGCATAGGTTGTTTGCATAGTGAATTGGGCTTTTAGTAGTTAATTTTTTATCGCTTTAATTTTTGAAAAGAAGCCCAATTCACCCCCCTCTTGGGTATTCGATCCTTACAATTGGTATCAGAGCAAGGTTGCTTATTGGATCATTCTAGCTTCACCGCTAGAGAGCTAAAATGGCCAAGAATGGGGGTTCGGTTCCTATTTTCGAGGGCAAGAACTTTGCCTATTGGAAAGCACGCATGCGTGCTTATCTAGAGGCTATTGCTCCCGAGGTATGGGAAGCGACCCATGCAGGGTTTGGTGAGCATAATTATGTTGGTGATCAAGTCAAGTGGGATGATAAAGCTAGAAATGCTATTTATGAATGCATTAGTCAAGATGTATTTGATAGGATTGCTAGCAAAGAAAAAGCTTGTGAAATTTGGGCTTGCTTGATTGAAATTCATGAGGCTTCTTCTCGTGTCAAAGAACTAAAGTATCATATGCTTAAGGCCAAATATGATGAGTTCAAAATGCTACCTCATGAAAATGTCAATGAAATGTTTTCTCGCTTGAATGTGCTTATTGAGGAAATTAATGCTCTTGATATTGCTTCTCTTGGCAAGGGACACATCAACCGCAAGATTCTTATGCTCCTTCCTAAGCCAAAGTACAACATCATCAACTCCATGCTTCAAAAGGAATCTCTTGATCACATTTAAGTTTTGGAACTTATTGGAGAGATTCACACTCATGAGATGAGTGTGCTTGGGATGATGGAGGAATCATCTTCAAAGACAATTGCTCTAAAGGTTTCCACCAAGTAAACAAATTCCAAGAAAAAGAAAGTGGTTGAGCCTAGCTCAAGTGAAGAAGAGCAAGCATCAAGTGAAGATGACGATGATGAGCTTGCATTGATGATGAGAAAGTTCTCTCGCTTGAACTCCAAGATTGCCAAGAAGGGATACACCTTTGATCCCAAGATGAAAGCTTTTGTACCAAGGAGAGATGACAACAAGACTTGCTACAATTGTGGTGATCAAGGCCACATCTCCTATGATTGTCCAAAACCGGACAAAAGAAGAGAGAACCACAAGGGAAAGCATCGCAAGCTTGAAGATAGTGAGGATGATGAAGAAGAGGTTAAGCCCAAACTAAGATCCTTTGGGAAGAAGAAGCATGACAAAGGAAAAAAAGTCAAAACTCTTCCCAAAGAAGAGGAATGGTCCACAAAAGGTGTTCATGTGTGAGGGAAATGAATGGATCACCGACGAAGAATCAAGTGATGAAGAGAGTGAAGTTGAGGAAGAAAACTTGGCCGGCCTTGCCATTGCCAACAATGATGATTCGTCTCTTCATCCACCTCCCATGTGCCTCATGGCTAAATGTAACACCAAGGTATGTGATGACTCTAGCGATGATGAGCTTTCCCCCGATGACTTAGCTTCATTAATAAATGAATACCACACTATCATTAAGAGGGAAAAGAGTAAGGTCAAGGCTTTTGAGGAAACTCGTGCTAAGCTTGAGAGTGCTAACCTCGATTTGCTTGACAAGTATGAAAGCATACTTAAGGAGCATGACACAATCAAATCTCATGTCAAGCAAATTGAGGAGGATAAGGCTCAAATCAAGCTAGATCATCATGAGCTTGACGTAGCACACCAAGCACTCTTGGGAAAGCACAATGAGTTAATTCAAGAGCATCATGTACTTAACCTTGCTTATGAAGTTCTTGATCAATAATTGAAAACTATAAAGAAAGAAACCCTTAATGATAAGGTATCTATTACTTCTCATGCCACTAATTTCTTGCATAAGTCTTTGCCTTTGAAAGAGAATGCTAGGGAGAAGGACTTGTTGGAATAAATTGAAAGTCTTCGCACTAGTGTGGCAAGACTATCTAAGGGAGAAGTCAAGGACTTGTTGGAATAAATTGAAAGGCCTACAACAAGAGAGGACTTGGATCATTCCGGGTGCCCAACAAAGGAAAGGTGCCCTCACCGGAGCTCAAAACAAGCTTCATCAAGGAAGTTGGTTCTTATTGCCAACATTGTGAGGTCACCGGTCACTATACAAGGGAGTGTCCTCTTCCTAACCGGCCTTCTCCAAAATTGCCTACTAACTACAAGTCTACTTTCCATAATCATTATTATCTCTTGAATAAAGTAGATGGAAAGGTGAAGGCAAGGTTCATTGGCAAGGACATGAAGGGCATGAAGGGGAAGCTCCCCAAGCAACTTTGGGTCCCAAAAACACTTGTATCACACATACAAGGACCTAAGTTGGCTTGGGTGCCTAAAGTCAAAAATTGAATTCATGTGTGTAGGTGAACTACAAAGCCGGAGGAAAGCATTGGGTACTCGATAGCGGGTGCACTCAACACATGACCAACAACAATGGTATGTTCACCACCATAGAAGACCCCGACAATCATGAACAAGTCACCTTTGGTGATAACTCTAAGGGGAAGGTAATTGGGTTAGGTAAGATTGCAATTTCATGTGATTTATCTATTTCCAATGTAATGTATGTTAAGTCACTTGGTTTCAATTTGCTTTCTACTGCACAATTATGTGATCTTGGACTAACGTGCACCTTTAGCAAAAAATGATGTTGTTGTGACTAGTGAAACAAGCCAAGAACTAATATTCAAAGGATTTCGGCATGGACATATCTACCTAGTAGACTTCTCCAACAAGGATTCTAGCTTGACCACTTGTCTTTTCACCAAGACAAGTTTGGGTTGGCTATGGCATCGACGCATAGCTCACATAGGAATGAGCAAGATCAAGAAGTCATTCAAGCTCGGGATGGTGACCGATGTGAAGGATGTCACATTTGAGAAGAACAAGCTTTGTAGCGCTTGTCAAGCCGGGAAGCAAGTTGCTTCTCACCACCCGATGAAGACAATGGTGTCAACCTCCAAGCCACTTGAGTTGCTCCACATGGACCTCTTCGAACCGTCCACATATCAAAGTCTTGGCGGTAACCTCTATTGTCTTGTTATAGTTGATGACTACTCTCGCTATGCTTGGACTTTGTTTCTAGGTGACAAGAGTGAAACTCCGAAAGTGTTCAAGACCTTCACTAACCGTGCCCAAAGGGAATTTCAACTTCCCATCATCAAGGTTCGGAGTGACAACGGCACCGAATTCAAGAACTACAACATGGGGAGTGGTGCGATCGTGAAGGCATGAAGCATGAATATTCGTCCACATACACTCCTCAACAAAATGGTGTCGTTGAAAGGAAAAACAAGACTCTCATCACTCTTGCGCGAGCAATGCTTGATGACTATGGCACGTCCGAGAAGTTTTGGGCCGAAGCAATCAACATGGCGTGCCATGCCGCAAATCGGGTCTACCTCCATCGACTACTTCAAAAGACCCCATACGAACTTCTCATTGGGAGAAAGCCCAACATCTCCTATTTCCGAGTCTTTGGGTGCAAGTGCTACATCTACCGCAAGAAAAAGGCTTGGTAAGTTCGAAAGAAGATGTGATGTTGGTATATTTCTTGGTTATGCATCAAACTCAAAAGCATATCGAGTATTCAACCAAACCTCCGCTTTAGTTGAGGAAAGTTGTGATTTTGAGTTTGATGAAACTAATGGCTCCCAAGAGGAGAGTTTTGGTCATGATGAAATAGATGACGAGCCTCTACGAGAAGCTATGAAGAACATGACCATTGGAGACATCAAGCCTAAAGTTGAGGAGAGCCATGATCAAGGGGGAGCTTCAGGTTCCAACATCAACACATCTATGGCACCTCAAGTTGACGAAGAAGAGAAAGATGATCCATTGCCGACATAAGATTCACAAGCCACACAACATCAAGAAGAAGAAAAAATCTATGATCAAGTCCAACCACAAGAAGAGCAACACGCATCACCACCGCCAAGTGCTTCACAACCACTTATGAGGCATGGACGCATCTCCAAGGCGCATCTGATTGATCAAATCATCGGAAGTCCGTCAAGGGGAGTAAGTACACGTTCTCGCCATTTCGATATGTTTTGTGAGCACTACTCGTTTGTTTCATGTGTATAACCCACTCACATTAAGGAAGCACTCCAAGATCCAAATTGGATGATGGCCATGCAAGAAGAACTTAACAACTTCATCTGCAATGATGTTTGGGTGTTGGAGGAGCGACCTAAGCACAAGAACGTCATCGGGACAAAGTGGGTGTACCACAAGAAACAAGACGAGAACGGTGTTGTGATCCGCAACAAGGAAAGACTTGTGGCCAAGGGTTTCTCACAAGTTGAAGGCATAGACTTTGGAGAGACATTTGCTCCGGTCACTCGACTAGAAGCCATCCGTATACTTATTGCCTTTGCATCACATCATAACATAAAGCTTTATCAAATGGATGTGAAAAGTGCCTTTCTTAATGGTTTTATTAACGAGCTTGTCTATGTTGAACAACCTCTCGGGTTTGAAGATCCGAGGAATCCTAATCATGTGTTTAGGTTGCACAAGGCGCTCTACGGGCTCAAGCAAGCACCTAGGGCGTGGTATGAATGACTACGGGATTTCTTGATCATGCAAGGATTCAAGATCGGAAGGGTTGACACTACACTCTTCACCAAAGACATCGACGGAGAATTATTTATTTGTCAAATTTATGTCGATGATATTATTTTTGGTTCAACTAACGAAGCTCTTAGCCATGAGTTTGGCTAAATGATGTCTATGGAATTCGAGATGTCGATGATTGGAGAGCTCAACTTCTTCCTTGGATTTCAAATCAAGCAACTTCGAGAGGGGACCATCATCTATCAAGAAAAATATACCAAGGACCTCTTGAAGAAATTTGAGATGGGAGATTGTAGCTCAAGAAGCACTCCAATGGCAACAAATTGTCATGTCGACGCGGATAAGGACAGTAAACCTATTGACCAATCTAATTACTGTTCTATGATTGGTTCATTTCTTTATCCTACCGCATCTAGGCCCTATATCATGTTTAGTGTATGCTTGTGTGCCCGCTTTCAAGCGAAACCTAAAGAATTGCATCAGAAGGCGGTCTTTAGGATACTTCGGTATCTCAAGCATACTCCAAGTGTAGGCCTGTGGTACCCTAAAGGTGCAAAATTCCATCTCTTGGGTTACTGGGATTCAGACTTTGCCGGATGCCATGTGGATCGCAAGAGTACCTCCGATGGGTGCCACTTGCTTGGGCGTTCCCTAGTATCTTGGTCTAGCAAGAAGCAAAATTCCGTTGCTTTGTCCACGACGGAAGCAGAATATATAGCGGCCGGTGCATGTTGTTCCCAATTCTTTATATGAAGCAAACCCTTTTGAACTTTGATATTAAACTTGGTTGTGTGCCTCTCCTTTGTGACAATGAAAGTGCGGTTAAGATTGCTAAAAACCCCATTCAACACTCCCGCACCAAGCACATTGATATTCGCCATCATTTCTTGCGGGACCATGAAGCTAAGGGAGACATCTCCTTGCGAGGTGTTAGGTCTGAAGAACAATTGGAAGATATCTTCACTAAACCACTTGATGAGAAAACTTTTTCTAGACTAAGGAGTGAATTAAGTGTGCTAGATGCATCAAATGTCATGTAAGTTGCCATTGTCATGTAAGAATGCATCTCATATAGGTATTGTCTAACTTTCAAAGGATAGGGGTGAACAAAAGTTAGCTTGGGATGGAGGTTCTTTTGGGTTTCCCCAAGGCTTGGAGAGTGGCTCTCCCTGAAGAAGCCTTTGAAAGGTTCAAATTTGGCAAGATGGATTTAATTTATGTCTTGCATGATGCCTGCCATATAGACTTGCACTCACGTTTAATTTCCTGCATTAAAAATTGTTTGGCATTGCCTATGGTAGATTGTCACAAAGGGGAACCCACTTCATGAGAAAGAGACTTGTTTGAAATGCAATATCTCAACTCATATGATGTGGAAAGAACAAAATGCTAGGTGTGTTAATGCATAAAGGAACATGCTTTAAAGAGATAGAAGTCTACATCCTCTAGCTCACAAAGCATGGACCTTACATTTTATTTGGATGTTTTCTTCCTTGATTTTTCGTTGTTCTATTTGTTTTAGGGCTTAGCCAAGTTTTTGGCAACTAGTCTTTTTGAGGGGTAAGGGGTTGCCCAAAAAGTCCTAAGACATGTGTTTCTTATTGTTTGTTTGTTTGAGTCAAAGGACATATATGGGATGTTGCTGTTTTGTAGTCATCGGATTATCCGATGCTTAGGGCAGAAGCATCATCAGATCAGTTTGTGCTCAAGTGCCAAGGGTCAACTCAGTCAGAAAGTCAAATCCGCCGATGAGTTCATTCTGAGAAACATCAGAGCATCCGATGTTCACATTTCTGAAGTTGTGCCAAATTCAACCGATGATAATCTTTTCAACGTCGGATCATCCGGTGTCTATGGTGCCTCTGGAATACCCTTACTGTACCATTCGACCGATGCAGCCCTCATCTAACGTCGGTTCATCTGATGTTAAAATTTGAGCTAGGGTTTGGGCCCCACCTTTTTAGCGCGCCCCTTCACTTTTTTTCTCTCTCCCTGACACCTCCTCTCCCTGACGCCGCTTCGCGACCTCACCCCCGCCACCGCCGCTGTGCACCCTCTGGCCACTGCTGTCCTCCGGCCGTCGCCGTCCTCAGAGCCGCCGCCACCGCTGCTCGGAGCCGCCACCCTGTGCCCCTTCACTGCCGCCGCCTCTCACCGCCGCCGCGCTGCCACCCCTTGCGCCGCCGTGCCGCCGTCCTCTGGCCACCGCACTCCTCGCTGCACTGCCGCCCACCAGCCGCCACCACTCCACTCCACGCGCCCAACCACCGCTTCATCTTCGCCGCTAGGTTTCCCCGGCCGCGACGATCTTTGCGTCACTGTCTCGTGCGCCCGAGCTCGTTGTCCCGCGTGCTCATCTTCGTCATTGTCATGGGCCGTAACAAGAAGGGAAAAGGCAAGGCTATTGAGGAGTCGGCCGCTAAGAAGCAGAAGTTGTCAAAGGAAGAGAAGAAAGCATTGATGGCCGCTCGCGCCACTGAGGAGTGAGAGCGTGGCCGAGGAGGATTGCTGAGGACCCGGGAGGCCCGACAGAGGCAACCTCCGGTGCCTGAGGAGCCAGGGGAGGAAGAAGAGCCTGAGGTGTCGCTAGTTCGCCGGCGCTCAGTCAGGACCCATGGGGGTCATCCAGCTACAGCCCCGAGACCGAGACCATCAGCAGCTAACCTTCAAGAGGACAGGGCGGCCCAGAGAGCCGTATATGAGATGGACACCAACGTCTGTGTTGGTGAGGGTGTCCGCTTGACAGATTACAGGAAGTTGAAGGCCAAGAAGCTCAGGTGGAGCATTTTACTTTAGGAGTGGTTCCCGCAGCCCAGAGAGTCACTTATGGATAGCCGTTTCTGGACCCTGACACAGGCGTTGCTGTACGAGACTTACAGACATCAGGGACATAAGCTCTTCCAGCATAATTTTCTTGACTGGGATCAGCTCGCACTTGCAGCCAGGACTGAGATACGCCCTTACTTTGAGAGGTACAGAGGTCTTGTGAAGCTGATGTCTTACCAGAGGGGTGCCTTCGTGGAGGACTAGGTCCGAGTGTTCTATGCCACACTTTACGTCTCTGAGGGCCGCAGATCCATTGACTTCATGTTTACGGGCCAGCATCACCATTTGACCAGGCAGACTTTGGGACAGCTGCTAGGAGTGGATCTCCATGACACTTGCCTGCACGAGAGAGTATATGGATAGGCTGACCCACCGAGGAGGCCGCTCGCTGGAGGTGTGGCACCACCTTATGAGGAGATACGATCACTGTTTGATCAGCCTTTCTCTCCAGACCAGTCGAGGGTACCGGCTCTACTCACTCCAGCTGCGCGCACTGTGCACCTTGCCTTGCAACGCGCACATTTGCCGAAGTCCGGATACCTTGAGGAGTTTACCAGCTTGCAGCAGACTCTCCTGTTCTATGTCATGAACGGGATGGAGTTCGACATTGTGGGCATCCTTATATGTGAGTTGGAGGACGACATCACTGATGGAGTTGGGATGATGAGGCATCTTGTGTTTGGTCACTGGATCAGTTACTTTATCTACTTGATAGCTCCAGAGGGGTCTGCCGTTCATGACAGTCTTACCGACGAGAGCGTCACACGGTTTGGGCACTACCGTGCTCCAGCTCCTGGAGATCGCCGCCTTGGCAGTCCAGTTGAGCGTCAGGTCCGTGCTCGTCTATCTGAGGAAGATTGATCAGACCTGGAGAAGGAAGACGAGATACTAGCATAGGCTGAGGCTCAGGGTGGGGATGTACATCACATTTGGTTCGAGAGTGACACCAGTGACAGTGTCGAGGAGTACTTCCCACCTCCTCCCTCACCCAAGCAGCACGACGCGGAGGCTGGATGCTCGATTGTGCCACCTCCTACTCCACCTCCAGTGTCCGAGGCACAGGTCTCTCAGCCATCTGAGCTCACTTCCCTACTTCAGCAGATGGTTGAGCAGCAGCGTCTGGATAGGCTTGCAGCTGAGCAGGCCCGAGCTGAGTAGGTTGCGCGTCTCTTGGAGCTCCAGCAGCAGCAGTAGGAGATGCAGCGACAGATTGCCCGCGAGAGGCGAGAGGACAATGACAGGCTCACTGGGTTGATTGATCAGATGCACCAGCGTTCTATTGACCAGCAGCAGCAGACGCAGCAGGCTATGATGGGCATCCTGGGGTTGATCACCAACCTCTACACTCAGACTGGGATTGCCCTGCCTTCACAGCTACCGGGTCTAGCTCCAGGTCTGCCTGTTCTAGCTCCAGTGCCGACCACGCCGATTCGATGATCAGCATGTCCCCACTGCTAGCTCCAGGCGCACCTATCCACTCCCCACTTGATGCCAAAGGGGGAGAAGAGTCAGGGGGAGGGATAGCTTAGTCCCAGGGGGAGTCCTAGTTGTAGGGGGAGTATATCTTTTTGGGAGTCCTTTGTAATTTGGTGATTTGCTACTCTTTTGCTATTTATTGGTTATTCGTGTGCCACTTAATTCTCTCATGTGCTATTGCTCGTTGAGCTTTCGAGTTAGTGATCGCTTTTGATTCTTCAAGTTTAATGTGCTAAATCTTGTACTTATTGCATATCTTCTTGAGTATCGTATTTTCAATTTCATTACTATTATGCTTTACTCGTTGTGTTGTCATCAATCACCAAAAAGGGGGAGATCGAAAGCATCTAGGCCCCCGTGAGGTATGGTTTCGGTGATTAATGACAACCGTTGGATATTATAATGAGTTTGTGGACGCAAGGTCTCTCATATATCTCATCAGACTTAATGTATTCTACACTTATATCATCTACTGCTCATTGGATACGATTGGAGACCCCTTAACAAATAATTCTATGAGGTCAAACGATTTTTATGAAGATTAGAAGAAAAAGCTCATATGTCAAAATTATTCAACCGAAAATGACAACACCCAAGACTTGGTAATCATCAGAAGAATGTTTCAAACCAATGTATAAGAGGTCACTCGAGCAAATTCCAAAAGAATCACTTAGAACAACTCGAAGCAGACAAAATCAACTCACCGGATCAACCGATGTTTTTAGAAAACAATACATCGGTCGAGTTGGTTTAGCAGAAGAAGACCTCAGAACTAAGTACTCACCGGATCATCCGATGATGAAGAAAGTGTTACGTCGGTCAATCAATACAGTAAGCAATTACCCTGGACCAAGTGTAACATCGGATCATCCGATGTACAACTATAACACATCGGTCAATCACTCCAATAAGCATTATTTCTGGACCGATTCTGGATGAAGTGCCATCGGATCATCCAATGATGAGGCAAGTGTTACATCGGTCGAACAACGATCATATCTGACACAGTGACATCAGCTAATTTGGATTCGACCGATGACAATTGAAGGGGGGACATCGGATCATCCGGTGTTCGCAGAACAGTGATGTCAGCCTACTTTTCCAACGGCTATTTTGTGGAGGCTGGCTATTTATACCCCTTCAACCAGTCTATTCAATAAGTCTTGACAACCAGAGCTACTCTACACATTCTCAAGCATTCAAGACATTGAGCTACCACTTCTACATCATTTACACCACTTGTACACCAAGAGATAGGCTAGAACTTGCTAGAGATAGTGCTTGTGTGCCTCCATTCTTGGTGATTGGAGTCTCTAGTATAGTGAGAGCTGTAAGGGAGTGTCTCTTGGTGATTGCACTCACCGTGTAAGAGTCGGTGATTGGAGAGAGCCTTCCGGAGCTTGCCAAGACGGTTGTGGAAGCCCGGAGGATCCAGCTTGTACAAGGCTTGAGCTCCACCTTGCCGAGGTTGGCGAACGGAGAAGTTTAGTGAAGATCCCTGGTCTCGGTGACTTGGGAGTGGCTATACCCTTTGGTGGGTGCCACAACGTGGATGTAGGAAGATCTTGACGATCTTGTCGAACCCCAGGATAAATCTCCGTGTCTTCATGTCTCCTCAGGAGTTTGCGCTTTCTTCATCTCCCCTTACACTTATGCATTCCATATACCGCAAAGTTAATATTCACTTGAATGCATAGGTTGTTTGCATAGGGAATTGGGATTTTAGTAGTTAAATTTTTATCGCTTTAATTTTTGAAAAGAAGCCCAATTCACCCCCCCTCTTGGGCATTCTATCCTTACACCAGCACTATTGAAATCCACAATACAACAACAAACACCCTGTGGAGTAGGATATTACGCTCAGGTGGCCCGAACCACATAAATCGTCTGTGTCATCATCTTGTCTAAGATCTCCGGGCGCCCAAACCGATACAAGAACCTCCGTAGGCTACAGTATAGTAGTACCAGGGGAAGTGTCATTCGTACGCTTCGACGGAAGTGGTTTGATTAAAATAGTTCCTAAACCAAAAGAGGTGGTTTTTAAATCTGCAGGAGTGTTGTCACGTTCGGGTTCAAATAAACATATTGCATGCTCATCTAGACATGAACACAAAGTTAAATTTCATTATAACTATTGTGGTAGAGATGGTCATGTCATAGATTTTTGGTATAGACTAGCTAAAAAACATAAAAAGGAAAGAATGCAAGCTAGATCTTATAACTCTCATGCAAAATTTGCTACATATACCAAACCGAATGTTAAGAACATGCAATCTGCTGTTATGAGTCAAAAACATAAAAAGTTCACCTCCGAACCTTCTGTTTTTGCCTCCGAAGCTACTGATTTTTGTGCTACACAAGTAACACCTTATAGGTTAGTAGTTAAGAAAAGAATCACAAACTCTGACTCATAAACCTGCTGTTTTATCTCAGCTTTCGCGTGTTTTTCCTGATGCACGTCGTGTGACTCAGTACTGGATTCCTAAATGCCTTTTTACTAACACCAGTATTGAGTCATCGACGTATTGTTCTTCTATGTAGGTTACACGCTTGATGAAGGAGAACATTTGGACTGTGGATTCAGGTTGCTCACACCACATGACCGGTAACAGAGACTGGTTCTCCTCCCTCTCTTTTGTGTCACGTGTAGAGAATGTAGCTTTTGTTGATAATTCTTCCAGTCCTATAATTGCTAAGGGTTCGGTTAGAGTAAATGATCACTACACTTTGAAGGATGTGGAACTTGTTAAAAATTTGAAATACAACTTGCTTTCTGTTTCACAACTGCTGGATGAAAATCTGGAATTTATTTTCACTAAAAATTGCTGTAGAGTTGTAAATTCAAATAGTGAGCTTATTTTTAACATGTATCAGTTTGGAAGAGTTTTTAAAGCTGATTTTGATATGTCTTCCTCTATGCATAGGTGTCTAGTTGCTAATGATTCAAAGGACTTATATTTTTGGCATCATAGACTTGGTCACGTAGGCTTTGATCATCTAACGCGTGTTAGTGCTCTTGATCGCATACGTGGGCTACCAAAGCTTAAAGGGGACAAGGAAATTGTGTGCTCTTTTTGTAGACATGCTAAGATGGTTGCAGGTTCACACACTCCTCTCACAATGATCATGATAACTGAACTGGGTCAACTTTTGCACCTTGACACTGTAGGACCTTCACGTGTTCAATCCTTCAGAGGTAAATGGTATGTTCTTTTGATTGTTGATGATTATTCTAGATACTCTTTGGTTTACTTTATGGCATCTAAGAATAAAGCTTTTAGTCACTTTAGAAATTTATTTCTTAGATTATCAATTGATCACCCAGGATATTTAAAAGCAATTAGAAGTGATAGCAGAACCAAATTTAAAAATCAATCTTTTGACCACTTTTGTGCTGAAAATGGAATAGATCATCAATTTTATTCACCATATGTACCTCGACAAAATAGTGTTGTAGAAAAAAAGAACAGAACCTTAGTTGAAATCGCTAGTACTATGCTTGATGAATATCAAACTCCTAGGAAATTTTCGGCTGATGCGATTGCAACCGCTTGTTATGTCTCAAATCGTGTTTTCTTGCGCGTTAAGCAAGGTAAAACACCATATGAGCTCCGGTTTGGTCATAGGCCTAGTGTTACACACTTTCGGGTCTTTGGATGCAAATGCTTTTTTAAGAAACATTAATCTTGATAAATTTGAACCTAGATCCATTGAAGGCATGTTTCTTGGTTATCCATCTCATACTAGAGGCTACCGTGTGCTTTTACTTGACACTAACAAAATTGTGGAGACTTGTGAGGTGTCTTTTGATGAATCTAGCCCAGGTACTAGCTCAAACATTGCAGGTCCGGATCCATATCCTCTGGGGGGGGGGGTATTTTCGAAGAAGAAGAAGAAGAGTAGATGATATTGCCTGATAGTTCCGAAGCTGACACGTGTCCATCTCCGAACTTTGAACAAGCTCCGACTACCATCTCTGCTGGTCCTGATCGTCCACAAGCCACAAGCTCATCAATCTGCGATGAACCTGATGAAGAAGAAGCTTGTGAGACATCTGTTCCCCTACGGATTTAACTTTGAACAAGCTCCGACTACCATCTCTGCTGGTCCTAATCGTCCAAAAGCCACAAGCTCATCAATTTGCGATGAACCTGATGAAGAAGAAGCTTGTGAGACATTTGTTCCCCTACGGATTTACAAGAATCATCCTCTGCAACAGATAATTGGGAGCTTGCATGAACGAGTTACAAGATCCAGGTTTTTTGACCCCAATTCTTATGCCCAATCTGCTTTTGTTTCTTCTTTTGAACCCAAAGATATATCACACGCACTGAGTAATGAATATTGGATTATTGCCATGCAAGAAGAGTTAGAAAATTTTGAAAGAAATAATGTTTGGAAACTTGTACCTCCACCTCAAGATCACACTTTAATTGGAACTAAATGAGTGTTTAAAATAAACAAAGTGAGGATGGGGTTGTGGTTAGAAATAAGGCTAGGTTGGTTGCTCAAGGTTTCACACAAATTGAAGGTCTAGATTTTGATGAAACTTTTGCTGTTGTTGCTAGATTAGAAGCCATAAGAATTTTGTTAGCTTTTGTTGCATCTAAAGGTTGCAAGTTATATCAAATGGATGTTAAAAGTGCTTTTCTTAATGGCTATATAGATGAGGAGGTTTATGTCAAGCAACCACCAGGTTTTGAAAATCCAGATTTTCCTAGTCATGTTTACAAACTGTCCAAAGCCTTGTACAGTCTCAAATAAGCCCCTAGAGCATGGTATGACAGGTTAAAAACATTCTTACTTGAAAAGGTGTTCACCATGGTCAAGGTTGATAAAACTCTTTTCATGCTTAAGCATGGCAATGACTCATTATTCATTGAAGTGTATGTGGATGATATTATCTTTGGTTGTACTTCTCATGATCTTGTGTCCAAGTTTTCAGCTATAATGAGTTCAGAATTTGAGATGAGTATGATTGGAGAACTCACGTACTTTTTGGGTTACAAATCAAGCAAACTAAGGAGGGTAACTTTGTGCATCAAACGAAGTATACAAGAGACCTTCTCAAGCGCTTTAACATGGACAAAAGCAAGCCTCTTCAGACAACAATGGGAACAACATCAACACTTGAACTTGATGAAGATGGTGAACCCATGGATCAAAAAGAATATAGAAGAATGATCGGATCACTTTTGTACCTCACGGCATCAAGACCAGACATACAATTTAGCGTATGTCTTTCTACATCAAGCTTCACCACGTGCTTCACATCGTCAAGCTGTCAAAAGGATTCTCAGGTACTTACATGGAACTCAAGACTTTGGCATTTTTCTTCCTTCTTCTTCAACCGTTACTTTGAAAGCTTTTTCGGATGTTGATTTTGGGGGTTGTAGGATTGATACGAAAAGTACTTCCGGTGCTTGTCATTTTCTTGGAAATTCTCTTGTTGCTTGGTACTCTAGAAAACAAAACTCAATTGCACAATCCACAGCCGAATCTAAATATGTAGCTGCTTCTAGTGCTTGCTCACAAATTCTTTGGATTGTTCAAACACTTAAGGACTATGGGGTTAATCTATATAGTGTTCTACTATTTTGTGATAACACTAGTGCCATTTGCATTGCTAAAAACCCCGTGCAACAATTTAGAACTAAACACATTGATATTAGGTATCACTTTCTCTATGATAATATTGAAAAATGAAACATTGTGCTTCACCATGTAGATACCGAACAACAATTGGCTGACATTTTCACAAAACCTTTGGATTTCACTATGTTTTGTTACATTCGTAGTGAAATAGGTGTTACGCATCCTCAAGGATTAAATTGAGCGGGAGCTTTAAAATTTGGGATTTGAATTTAGAAATAATATCAGCATAGTATTTCATACATATATGACTTTGTGATTCCTTCTACATGCTGAAAGGTCTTACTACATTTCTCATGTTATACATTTTATAGTTTTTGCAGTAATTGGAATAATTACTTACACTAAATCTGGTTATGTTCGATCTTTCTTGCTGTTTTGGACTTGTTGCATGCTCACAAGTGCTTTTAATAATAAAAAATTAATCAATCAACTATCCACATGTTGAGCTTTTATGTTCAATAAAAAATGAGAAAAGATCAAGAGAATATGCATGCATCGCACTTCTTCTTTTGAGATGGCTTATCATTGCACTTAGGTATGAACTTGGAAGAAGTTTTGTATGACTAAAACCATGTCCTTAAGCTTCTGATTGTCAAATGACATAGGCTTGGCTTGTCTGGTTAGAATAAAGCAGATGTACATATAATCTCTTGCAAATTTCATATGATCAAAATTTGTGCTTAAAAATATTGCAGCAACAAGTATCATGCCTTCGGGTTTTGAAATAGTTAAGTTTCTGAGATCATGACTTGCTTAAATTAGAAATTACATTTGATATCTAGCATGGCTTACACTACTTTATGTATCTCATTATTGTGATAGTGTAAGTTACTTGATAGTATGACTTGGATGAGCTTTGTTCTATATGTATATGTTATAATGTGCTCATAACAAATTAAACTTTCTCTTTTGTACCTCGCTGAATACATTGTCAAAGGTGGAGAAGTATGCAAGGGTGAGAAATAAGTACAGGGAGAGAAGTTTATTTCTATCAATTTTTTTTAAAAGGGGAGAAATTGTTTTCAAAACTTTTCATGTGAATAAGCCAATGTTGGAAGTTTAAGTGGTGTTGCCAATGCATTCATCAAGGGGGAGATTGTGAGATCTATGTGTCCTGAATACATTGGCTATGGCAATAAAACTTTTGAATACTACCGAAACACCTTTATCTTCAAGGTTCGACTCTAGGTCCGAGCTCTAGCAAGGTCCGACGATAGGTCCGACTTGTTTTGGGTAGCTCCAGTAAGGTCCGACGTAAGGTCCGACTTGTTTTGGCTAGATCCGATGTCTTTGTCTAGGTCAGACTAGCTTTGGTTAGCTTCGGCTCTAGGTCCGACTAGCTTTGGTAAGCTTCGGCACTAGGTCCAACTAGCTTTGGTTAGCTCCGGCGCTAGATCTTGCTAGCTTTGGTAAGTTCCGTAGCTAGATCCTGTTAGTTTTGGTAAGCTCCGGTTCAAGGTCCGGTTAGCTTTGGCAAGGTTCGGAGCTTGATTTCAATGGTTCTACTTTTACATTGAAATATTTCGAACTTGTTTTACATCTATGGAAAGTTTTCTTAGTTTTCTTTTACTAAGTTTTTGGTTTGGTCATGGTTATGGTTGATATCTTTTTGCTAAGGTTTGAAACATGCTTATGTGAGGTGCTCACATAAGGTGTTGCGGTTTCAGAACTAACGAGAGTCAAATGGAGGACTTGTGCTCGGAAGTATTAGTTGTTTATTCATGTGCAAGTGTTGCTTGAGTTCAAGACATGGCTGGTGATGGGATCCATTGAACTAGTCTTAGGAAGAAGATGTGGTTCAATAACCAAGTTTGGGAGGAATTGTGGTTCAGTTGATCGGGAGGTTGTGCAACATGTTTGAATCAAGAACAATGCATATGAAGGTATCGTGGACGTCGTTGGAAGATGTTTGCACGTTTGAAAGGAGTGCATGGATGTGGCTACATGATTCTGAGGCGTGATGAAGAGGTGTGGACGTAAAAAATTGGTCGGAAAGGTCCAACCGACTAGGTTATGGACTCAGGCTGCAGCTCAGTCGTGTTTGACTCAGATATGGAAAGTTTTAAGTTGGTCATGAGGATTTTTGGTGGTTCACGAATTTGAGTTGTTTTAGGAATGTGGGATACATTCCTAAGGTGTTTGTAAGTCTTAAGATTGCTTCTATCTGCATATAGAAGAGCCTTGAGCAGTTATGGAAAGTTTTGATTCGTGAATTGAGTAGGATTAGAGTCCTAGTTAGGTTCGGGTTGGCCTAAGGGCTGGTTATATAAGCAAGGGAGGCTAGAGCTCTTGGTAGAAGACATTGGAGCTTTTCCTTGTGAGTTTTGATCTATAAAATTCATAGTCTAAAGGAGCTTTTGTGCCTTCTTCATCCAACTTGTTTTCTTCAAGTCTTTCTCGTCAAGTTTCTGCACAACACTACCTTGCTTCGGTGGTTTTATCATAATTCGAGTTTTACAGATCCGATTGACGTGATCCTTTTTGGGTTGTCTTCAAAACTTGATTTTCTATCGTCTGTGAAACTTTCATGGTCATTGGATTTGTGGTTTCTGATATACACGAGTTTTTTGCAGTGTTCCAGAACTGTTTTTGTCGGGTAGGACAGATTGACCTTTGTTCGATCTTTCGATCGTAACTTGAGTTTCTCTGGACGAATTTTCGTGATTCTTGTTGTGATGTCTTTGTGTAAGGATCGAAACACCCAAGAGGGGGGGGTGAATTGGGCTTTCTTTCAAATTTTAAGGCAATTAAAACGAACTACTTAAGCCCAATTCCCAATGCGGTTCTAACTATGCAATCAACGTAGATATAACTTGTGAAGTAAAGATTGCATAATGTAAAGAGAGGGAGAGAAATGCAAACGCTAGGGGACACGAAGGTTTATCCCGTGGTTTGGCAAGATCGCAAGGATCTTCCTGCGTCCACGTTGTGGCACCCACCGAAGGGTTTTGCCACTTCCAATGTCACCGAGACCATGGAGTCTTCACTAATCTTCTCCGTTCGCCATCTCCGGCAAGGTGGAGCTCAAGCCTTGTACAACCTTCGATGTTCCGGTCTTCCACACACACCTTGGCAAGCTCCGGAACAATCTTCTTCAACTTCTCACTAGCCTAGAGAGTTCAATCACAAAGAAAAAACGCACACAAGCTTCTCTCTAGCCTATTACAAATGATCTAAAAGTGTGGAAATGTATGCTCTATAGTCTTGAATGCTCTTGGATGTGTAGTTGGCTTCAGGTGATCAAGACTTATCGAAATGACTGGTTGGAGGGGTTTAAATAGCCAGCCTTCCCGAATTAGCCGTTGGAAAAGTAGGCTGATTAACTTTACTGTTAACATCGGATGATCCGATGCACCCCTTTATTGAGCATCGGTCGATTTCAATTTGCTGACATCACTGTGTCAAATATGACCGTTGATCGACCGATGTAACATCCACTTCATCATCGGATGAACCGGTGAGTAGATCTTCAGACTTGGTCCAGAAATAATAGCTTCTGTTGAATTGGACCGATGTACACTTGGATTGATCGTCGGATGATCCGGTGTGTACTTCTCCAGAATTACTCAAAGATCATCCCTTCTGCTGGATTCAACCTATATGCCACTTCCTTCACATCGGATGATCCGGTGTGTACTTGGCTCTGAGGTCTTCTTCTTCTGCAAACTCAAACTTGACCGATGTAGTCATTTTGCAAGACATCGGATGATCCGGTGAGTTAAACTTGTTTGCTTCGAGTTGTTTTGAGTTGATCTTTTGGAATCTTCTCGAGTGACCTCTTTGACAATTGTTAGACTTGTTCTTCTGATGAATGTTAATCTTCTTGTGTTGCCAATTTTGATAGAATAACGTCGTTGAATGAGTTCTTCATTTGTTCTTCATGAAAATCGACTAACCCCTTAGAATATATCGTTGAGGGGTCTCCATTTGTATCCAATGAGCAGTAGATGATATGAGAGATGATTCATTACGTTTGATTTGTTTTACGTGAGACCTCGCATCCACAAACTCATTAGTAATCACTAACGGTTGTCATTAATCACCAAAACCATACCTCATGGGGGCCTAGATGCTTTCAATCTCCCCCTTTTTGGTGATTGATGACAACACAACAAGTAGAGCATAGAAGTAATGAGATTAAGACGAAATGCTCTTAAAAGAATATAACAAGTACAAATTTGCAACACAAGAGACTCGAAGGCTCAAATAATGATCAATAAAGCACAAGAGCACAAAGTAGCAGACTGAGTACAAAAAAATGGCAAAAGATAGTAAATGACAGATAATAACAAGTAGACACAAGGAAAGACTCCCCCTAAAACTGAGCTAACCTCCCCCTGACTCTAACTCTTCTCCCCCTTTGGCTTCAATACACCAAAAAGGGAAGTTGAGTGCCTACGACTCTGGCGCGCTCCTGGCGATGGTGATGCGGTCGGCATCGGCGGCGCTGACGTCGGAGCTGCTCGAGGCGGAGGTCGCTGGAGCTAGAGCTGAAGGAGCTGGAGGAGCCACTGAAGGTGCTGGGGGATCCGCTGAGACTGCTGGCGCCGGTGGAGCTGGAACTATCGGTAAGGGTGTGCTAACCACTGGAGTAGGTGAGAACTGGAACGACGTCGGTGGCAGCACAGGTGAGAGAATCGGCGCAGTCGAGACAAGCAGAGGCGACATACTGAAGTTCGGAATAGGCGAGGTCGGCACTGGGGCTGCAGCATGTGCCAGAGGAGGTGCTCCGGGAGTCTGACCAAGTCCCGGCTGCTGAGGTGGAAGGGCAATCCCGGTCTGCTGGTAGAGGTTGGTGATCAACCCGAGAATGCCCATCATAGCCTGCTGAGTCTGCTACTGCTGGTCGAGAGTGCACTTTGTCATCTGATCAACAAAGGTAGTGAACCTGTCGGTGTCCTCTCGCCTCTGATGGGCTATCTCCAGCTGCATCTCCTGCTGCTGCCTCTGAAGCTCCTCGTGTCGTGCGGCCTGCTGACGCTGCTGCTCGATCATCTGCAGAAGTAGGGGCGAGAGCTCAGAAGGCTGTGACACCTGTGCCTCTGACACCAAAGGTGGTGTAGGTGGTGCAGCAGCTGATCCTCCCGCCTCCGCGTCGTGCTATCTCGGTGGAGGAGAAGGATGAGGAAAGTACTCCTCGACGCTGTCGCTGGTGTCACTGTCTGACCAGATATGCTGTAGGTCTCCACCCTGAGCCTCTGCCTGTGCAAGCTCTGCGTCCTCCCTGGCCAAGTCTGCCGAGTCCTCCTCAGAAGGTCTAGCCCGGACCTGACGCTCGACTGGACGGCCAAGGCGCCGGTCTCCAGGATCGGGGACTCGGTAGTGGCTGAACCGAGTAACGTGGAGCTCTGTCAGAGGAGCAGTGCCTGGAGAACCCTCTGGAACCAGCTGGTGAAGAAGGTGACAGATCTAGTGACCAAAGACCAACTGTCGAAGCATCCCAACTCCATCAGTGATCACATCCTCCATCTCACAGATCAGGATGTCCATGATATCGAACTCCATCCCGTTCATCACATAGAACAGGAGAGTCTGCTGTAGGCTCGTGAAACCCTCAAGGTAGCCAGACCTCGGAAGCAGTGTGCGGCGCAGTATGTGGTGAACTGTGCGAGCCGCTGGAGTGAGTAGCGCTGGCACCCTTGGCTGGTCTGGAGTGAAGGGCGGAGTGAACAGCCCACTGATCTCGTCGAACGGTGGTGACACTCCTCCAGTCAGTGGCCTCCTCGGTGGATCTGCGTCTCCGTACACGATCTGGTGCAAACAGGTAGTAGAGGTGTCCACACCAAGCAGTCTAGCCAACAGATCTCGAGACACGTCGTGGCGCTGCCCCAAGAACATGAAGTGGATCGAATGACGGCCCTCAGAGACGTAGAGAGTGGCGTAGAAGACTCGGACCCACTCCTCGATGTAGGCACTCCGCTGGTGTGAAAACAGCTCTACCAGACCTCTGTATCTCTCAAAGAATGGTCTGATCCTGTGTCCGACTGCTGCAGCTAGCTGATTCCAATCAATACTGTTATGCTGAAAGAGCTTGTGGCCCCGACGCCTGTATGTCTCGTACAGGGACGCCTGTGTCAGGTTCCAGAAGCGGGGATCCACTCGAGTGTCCCTCGGCTGCGGGAACCACTCCCCAGGCAACGATGTCCATCTGAGCCTCTTCAACTGCTTTGCCTTGAACTTCCTGTAACCTGTCAGTCTGACATCCTCAGCAACTCTGACGGCAGTATCCATCTGGTAGATGGCCCTCTGGGCCTCTCTGTCCTCGGCGCGGTCAGCTGCAGAGGGGCGCTGACTCGCCGTAGGGGTCTGTCCACCCCCACGAGTCCTCGGAGTGCGCCGACGGACAAGAGGCGTCACCTCGGTCTCCTCCTTGTCGGAGTCCTCGGGAGGCACCGGCTGGACCGGAGGCTGCTCCTGCCTCTGCCGAGACTCGCGGATCCGCAAGGAACCGCGATGGCCGCGCTCACGCTCATCGGCGGCGCAAGCGGCCAACTCCGCACGACGGGCGTCCTTGGACAGCTTCTGCTTCTTCGCGGCGGGCTCCTCGATAGCCTTGCCCTTTCCTTTGCGATTGCGACCCATCTTGATGCAATGGAGAGCTAGGGTTAGCGACGATGAAAATGAACGACGAAAAACAACGAAGGACGTCGCACGGCACGGAGCAAACCTTAGCGACGAGCGATCATGAGCACTAGGGGCGCGAATCGACAAAAGAGACGACGCACAACCGGGTAAACCCTAGCGGCAGAGAGCACGCGGGGGTCGGGTGCGAAGTGAGAGACGGTGGTCGGGTGAAGGTGCTAGGAGGCCGGCGGTGGATGCTGCAGGAGTGGTGGCGCGGTGGCGAGCTGGGAGGCGGAGACAGCGGCCTGGGAGGCGGTGGCGACGGCCTGCGAGGCGGTGGCAGCGCTCGGGCAC
Organism: Tuctoria greenei; assembly: GCA_036927565.1. NCBI lineage: Eukaryota > Viridiplantae > Streptophyta > Magnoliopsida > Poales > Poaceae > Tuctoria > Tuctoria greenei. The sequence goes on from JAYESD010000002.1 coordinate 254,076,887, forward strand.
AGCTGGCGCGAAGGGAGGGCGCGGTGGCGGCGCACGGGTGCGGCAGCAGCCGAGGGAGGAGGCGCGGTGCGCGGGCACGGGCGGCAGCGGCGCGGAGGTCGCCGGCGGCGGCGGCCTGAGGGCGACGGCGGCGGCGTCCGACGGCGGAGGAGATGGAGGGCGCGAGGAGATCGGCTGGCGGCGTCGGGATCGGGAGAAGGAAGACGAAAAGGGGGTACGGCCGAACCGTTTTAAAGAACGGGCAAACCCTAGCCGCAGACTTAACACCGGATGGACCGATGCGCATCGGAGGATGTATCGGTCGAGTTCAACAGAGAGTTGTTCCAAAAACTCTCTTTGAACACCGGATGATCCGACGTTGAGGTGTCCATCATTGGTCGATTTCTGCAGGGCACAAGAAAACTTAACACCGGATGCTCCGATGTTTTCTGAGATGAACTCATCGGTCGATCTCTGAATTCTGACTGATCTGAACTTTGAGCTGAAGCACCTGTTGATCCGATGACACTGCTGGCCCTAGCATCGGATAATCTGATAACTACAGAACTTCTAAGACAGCCCATATATGTCCTTGGACTAAAACACACAAAGAGAGGAGCGAGTCCAAGGACTTTTTGGGCAACTCCTAACCTCTAATAGAGGGCTTCAAATATAGTGCCACATATTGGCTAAGCCCTTAAGCAAGAAGAGCACACAAAGAGAGTTAGGAGGGTAAACTCAAGGGAATGTAAGGCCCATGCTTTGTGAGCTAGAGTATGGAAAACTTCTATCTCATTAAAGCATGTTCCTTTAGAATTTTGCTCTTTCCACATCATATGAGTTGAGATATTGCATTTTAAACAAGTATTCTTCTCATGATGTGTGTTCCCCTTTGTGACAATCTACCGTATGCAATGCCAAACAATTAATGCAAGATATTAAATGAGTGCAAGTTTATATGGCAGGGATCATGCAAGGCATAAAATAAATCTATCTTGCCAAGTTTAAACCTTCCAAAGGCTTCCTCAGGGAAAACTATTTCTAGCTCGCCCCTATCCTTTGGGAGTTAGACAAGACCTATATGATATGCATCCTTACATGAACATGGCAACTTACATGACGTTAGATGCATCTAGCACATTTAATTCACTTCTAAGTCTAGAAAAAGTTTTCTCATCAAGTGGTTTAGTGAGGATATCCGCCAATTGTTCTTCGGACCTAACACCTTGCAAAGAGATGTCTCCTTTAGCCTCATGATCCCGCAAGAAGTGATGGCGAATATCAATGTGCTTAGTGCGGCAGTGTTGAACGGGGTTTCTAGCTATCTTAACCGCACTTTCATTGTCACAAAGGAGAGGTACACAACCAAATTTAATTCCAAAGTCCAAAAGGGTTTGCTTCATATATAGGATTTGGGCACAACATGCACCGGCCGCTATATACTCCGCCTCCGCGGTGGACAAGGCCACGGAATTTTGCTTTTTGCTCGACCAAGATACTAGGGAACACCCAAGTAAGTGGCACCCACCGGAGGTACTCTTGCGATCCACACGTCATCCGGCAAAGTCCGAATCCGAGTAACCCAAGAGATGGAAACTAGCGTTCTTGGGGTACCACAAACCTACACTTGAGGTATGCTTGAGATACCGAAGTATCCTAAAGACCGCCTTACGATGCGATTCTTTAGATGCCGCTTGAAAGCGAGCACACAAGCACACACTAAACATGATATCGGGCCTAGATGCGGTAAGATATAACAATGAACCAATCATGGAACGGTAGTGAGATTGATCAATAGGTTTACCGTCCAAGTCCGCGTCGAGATGACAATTTGTCGCCATTGGAGTACTTCTTGAGCTACAATCTCCCATCTCAAATTTCTTCAAGAGGTCCTTGGTGTACTTCTGTTGGTAGATGAAGGTCCCCTCTTGAAGTTGCTTGATTTGAAATCCAAGGAAGAAGTTGAGCTCTCCAATCATTGACATCTCGAATTCCCTAGACATCATGGTGCCAAACTCATGGCTAAGAGATTTGTTAGTTGAGCCAAAAATAATATCATCGACATAAATTTGACAAATAAATAAATCCCCGTTGATGTCCTTGGTGAAGAGTGTAGTGTCCACCCTCCCGATCTTGAATCCTTGCATGACCAAGAAATCCCTTAGACGTTCATACTACGCCCTAGGTGCTTGCTTGAGCCCGTAGAGCACCTTGTGTAACCTATACACATGATTAGGATTCCTCGTATCCTCAAACCCGGGAGGTTGCTCAACATAAACAAGCTCGTTAATATAACCATTAAGAAAGGCACTTTTAACGTCCATTTGATAAAGCATTATATTGTGATGCGAAGCAAAAGCAAGGAGTATACGAATAGCTTCTAACCGAGCGACCGGAGCAAATGTTTCTCCAAAGTCTAGTCCTTCAACTTGTGAGAAACCCTTGGCCACAAGTCTTGCCTTGTTGCGGACCACAACGCCATTCTCGTCTTGTTTGTTGCGGTACACCCACTTCGTTCCGATGACGTTCTTGTCCTTGGGTCGCTCCTCCAACACCCAAACTTCATTGCGGGTGAAGTTGTTGAGTTCTTCTTGAATGGCCATCACCCAATTTGGATCTTGGAGTGCTTCCTCTATATGAGTGGGTTCTACACACGAAACAAACGAGTAGTGCTCACAAAACAAAGCAACGTGGCGGGAACGAGTACTTACGCCCCTTGAAGGACTTCCAATGATTTGGTCCATTGGATGCGCCTTGGAGATGCGTCCATGCCTCATAAGTGGTTGTGAAGCACTTGGCAGTGGTGAAGCGTGTTGCTCCTCTTGTGGTTGGACTTGATCATGGACTTCATCTTCATCTTGATGTTGTATTGCTTGTGAGTCTTGAGTTGGCAATGGATCATCTTTCTCCTCTTCGTCTACTTGAGGTGCCATGGAGGTGTTGTTATTGGAACTTGAAGCTCCCCCTTGATCATGGCCCTCTTCAACTTCCGGCTTGATGTCTCCATTGGTCATGTTCTTCATGGCTTCTCGTAGAGGCTCATCATCTATTTCATCATGACCAAAACTCTCCTCTTGGGAGCCATTAGTCTCATCAAACTCAACATCACAACTTTCTTCAACTAGACCGGAGGTTTGGTTGAATACTCGATATGCTTTTGAGTTTGATGCATAACCAAGAAAAATGCCAACATCACATCTTCTTTCAAACTTACCGAGCCTTTTCTTGCGGTAGATGTAGCATTTGCACCAAAAGACTCTAAAGTAGGAGATGTTGGGCTTTCTCCCAATGAGAAGCTCATATGGGGTCTTTTGGAGTAGTCGGTGAAGATAGACCCTGTTTGCGGCATGGCACGCCGTGTTGATTGCTTCGGCCCAAAACTTCTCCGCCGTGCCGTAGTCATCAAGCATTGCTCTTGCAAGAGTGATGAGGGTTTTGTTCTTCCTCTCAACGACACCATTTTGTTGAGGAGTGTATGTGGCGGAGAATTCATGCTTCACACCTTCACGGTCACACCACTCCTCAATGTTGTAGTTCTTGAATTCGGTGCCGTTGTCACTCCGGACCTTGATAATGGTAAGTTGGAATTCCCTTTGAGCACGGTTGGCGAAGGTCTTGAACACTTCCGGAGTTTCACTCTTGTCACCTAAAAATAGAGTCCAAGCATAGCGAGAGTAGTCATCAACTATAACAAGACAATAGAGGTTACCGCCAAGGCTTTGGTATGTGGATGGTCCGAAGAGGTCCATGTGGAGTAGTTCAAGTGGCTTGGAGGTTGACACCATTGTCTTCATTTGGTGGTGTGAAGCAACTTGCTTCCCGGCTTGACAAGCGCTACAAAGCTTGTTCTTCTCAAACGTCACATCCTTCACGCCGGTCACCATCCCAAGCTTGAATGACTTCTTGAGTTTGCTCATTCCAATGTGTGCTATGCGTCGATGCCATAGCCAACCCAAGCTTGTCTTCGTGAAAAGACAAGTGGTTAGGCTAGCATTCTTGTTGGAGAAGTCTACTAAGTAGAGATGTCCATGCCGAAACCCTTTGAAGATTAGCTCTTTGCTTGTCTCACTACTCACAACAACATCAGTTTTGCTAAATGTGCATGTTAGTCCAAGATCACAAAGTTGTGCAATGGAAAGTAGATTAAAGCTAAGCGACTTAACATACAACACATTAGAAATGGATAAATCATTAGAGATAGCAATTTTACCTAATCCTATTACCTTACCCTTAGAACTGTCACCAAAAGTGACTTGTTCATGATTACCGGGGTTTTCTATGGTGGTGAACATACCATCATTGCCGGTCATGTGTTGAGTGCACCCGCTATCGAGTACCCAATGCTTTCCTCCGGCTTTGTAGTTCACCTACACACATGAAGTTAATTTTTGACTTTAGGCACCCAAGCCAACTTAGGTCCTTGTATGTGAGATACAAGTGTCTTTGGGACCCAAAGTTGCTTGGGGAGCTTCCCCTTCATGCTCTTCATGTCTTTGCCAATGAACCTAGCTTTCACCTTGCCATTCACTTTACTAAGAAGATAATAGTGATCATTGAAAATAGATTTGTAGTTAGTAGGCAATTTAGGTGAAGGTCGGTTAGGAAGAGGACATTCCCTTGTGTGGTGACCGGTGACCTCACAATGTTGGCAATAAGAACCAACTTCCTTGATGAAGCTTGTTCTAAGCTCCGGTGAGGGCACCTTTCCTTTGTTGGGGGGAAGTATCCAAGTCCTCTTTTATTGAAGGCTTTTGCTTGTTGGAAGAGGATTTCCTTGTGCTTGACTTCACCTTTTGAAAGTCTAGCCACACTAGTGCGGAGACTCTCAATTTCTTCCAACAAGTCCTTCTCCCTAGCATTAGCTTTCAAAGACAAAGACTTGTCCAAGAAATTAGAGACATGCGAAGTAATGGATATCTTATCATTAAGAGTTTGTTTCTTTGCATCTTTTAACTCTTGATCAAGCATGTCATGAGCAATGTTAAGTGTTTTGTATTCTTGAGTTAGCTTGTTGTGCTCCTCCAAGAGAGTTTGGTGTGCTATGTTGAGCTCATCATTGTCTACCTTGATTTTAGCATTTTCTTCCTCAATTTGCTTGACATGAGATTTGAGCGTGTCATGCTCTTTAAGTATGCTTTCATACTTGTCAAGCAAATCAAGGTTAGCACTCTCAAGTTTAGCACGAATTTCTTCAAGAGTTTTAACCTTACTCTTCTCTCTCTTAATGATAGCATGATATTCATTAATCAAAGAAGTTAAATCATCAGGGGAAAGCTCATCATCACTAGAGTCGTCACATACCTTGGTGTTACCTTTAGCCATGAGGCACATGGGTGGTGGAGGAAGAGGTGAGTCATCATGATTGGCAATGGCAAGGCCGGCCAAGCATTCTTCTTCTTCTTCACTCTCTTCATCACTTGTTTCTTCATCGGTGACCCATTCATTTGCCTCACACATAAACACCTTTTGTGGACCACTTCTCCTCTTTGGGAAGAGTCTTGCCTTCTTGCCCTTGTCTTGCTTCTTCTTCCCAAAGGCTCTTGGTTTGGGCTTGGCTTCTTCTTCATCATCATCACTTTCTTCAAGCTTGCGTTGCTTGCCTTTGTGGTTCTCTCTCCTTTTGTCCGGTTTTGGACAATCATAGGAGATGTGGCCTTGATCTCCACAATTGTAGCATATCTTGCGATCGTCTCTTCTTGGTAGAAATGCCTTATTCTTGGGATCAAAGGTGTATCCCTTTTTGGTGATCTTAGAGTTCAAGCGTGAGAACTTTCTCATCATCAAGGCAAGCTCATCATCTTCATCTTCACTTGACGCTTGCTCTTCTTCACTTGAGCTAGGCTCAACCACCTTCTTCTTCTTGAAGCTTGCCTTCTTGGTGGAGGCCTTTAGAGCAATTGTTTTTGATGATGATTGCTCCATCATCCCAAGTACACTCATCTCATGAGCGTGTATTTCTCCAATGAGCTCTGAAACTTCAATGTTGTCAAGTGATTCCTTTTGGAGCATGGAGTTGATGATGTTGTACTTCGGCTTGGGAAGGAGCATGAGGTTCTTGCGGTTAATAAATCCCTTGCCAAGAGACGCAATGTCAAGAGCATTAATTTCCTCAATAATAACATTTAAGCGTGAAAACATTTCATTAACATTTTCATGAGGAAGCATCTTAAATTCATCATATTTAGCTTTGAGCATGTGATATTTAAGTTCCTTTACACGAGATGAGCCCTCATGGATTTCTATCAAGCAAGCCCAAATTTCACAAGCTTTCTCCTTACTAGCAATCCTAGAGAAGACATCTTGACTTATGCATTCATAAATAGCATTCCTAGCCTTAGCATCCCACTTAACTTGATCACCCACATAGTAAAGTTCTCCAAATCCCGCATGAGTCGCTTCCCAAACTTCGGGGGCAATAGCCTCAAGGTAAGCGCGCATGCATGCTTTCCAATAGGCAAAATTCTTGCCCTCAAAGATAGGAACCGAACCCCCAACCTTGGCCATTTTTGCTCTCTAGCGGTGAAGCTAGAATGATCCTATGAGCAACCTTGCTCTGATACCAATTGTAAGGATCGAAACGCCCAAGAGGGGGGTGAATTGGGCTTTCTCTCAAATTTTAAGGCAATTAAAAACGAACTACTTAAGCCCAATTCCCAATGCGGTTCTAACTATGCAATCAACGTAGATATAACTTGTGAAGTAAAGATTGCATAATGTAAAGAGAGCGAGAGAAATGCAAACGCTAGGGGACACGAAGGTTTATCCCGTGGTTCGGCAAGATCGCAAGGATCTTCCTACGTCCACGTTGTGGCACCCACCGAAGGGTTTTGCCACTTCCAATGTCACCGAGACAATGGAGTCTTCACTAATCTTCTCCGTTCGCCATCTCCGGCAAGGTGGAGCTCAAGCCTTGTACAACCTTCGATGTTCCGGGCTTCCACACACACCTTGGCAAGCTCCGGAACGATCTTCTTCAACTTCTCACTAGCCTAGAGAGTTCAATCACAAAGAAAAAACGCACACAAGCTTCTCTCTAGCCTATTACAAATGATCTAAAAGTGTGGAAATGTATGCTCTATAGTCTTGAATGCTCTTGGATGTGTAGTTGGCTTCAGGTGATCAAGACTTATCGAAATGACTGGTTGGAGGGGTTTAAATAGCCAGCCTTCCCGAATTAGCCGTTGGAAAAGTAGGCTGATTAACTTTACTATTAACATCGGATGATCCGATGCACCCCTTTATTGAGCATCGGTCGATTTCAATTTGCTGACATCACTGTGTCAGATATGACCGTTGATCGACCGATGTAACATCCACTTCATCATCGGATGAACCGGTGAGTAGATCTTCAGACTTGGTCCAGAAATAATAGCTTCTGTTGAATTGGACCGATGTACACTTGGATTGATCGTCGGATGATCCGGTGTGTACTTCTCCAGAATTACTCAAAGATCATCCCTTCTGCTGGATTCAACCGATGTGCCACTTCCTTCACATTGGATGATCCGGTGTGTACTTGGCTCTGCGGTCTTCTTCTTCTGCAAACTCAAACTTTACCGATGTAGTCATTTTGCAAGACATCGGATGATCCGGTGAGTTAAACTTGTTTGCTTCGAGTTGTTTTGAGTTGATCTTTTGGAATCTTCTCGAGTGACCTCTTTGACAATTGTTAGACTTGTTCTTCTGATGAATGTTAATCTTCTTGTGTTGCCAATTTTGATAGAATAACGTCGTTGAATGAGTTCTTCATTTATTCTTCATGAAAATCGACTAACCCCTTAGAATATATCGTTGAGGGGTCTCCATTTGTATCCAATGAGCAGTATATGATATGAGAGATGATTCATTACGTTTGATTTGTTTTACGTGAGACCTCGCATCCACAAACTCATTAGTAATCACTAACGGTTGTCATTAATCACCGAAACCATACCTCATGGGGGCCTAGATGCTTTCACTTTGTGACTTGATTCTCTACAATATATACTAGTTTTGTCATAGTTGAACACGTTTAGATTAGTCGCACAAACGGTTTCTTTAATAGATCTGTTTTCTGTAGAGGGGTGTTTCATTGCTTCCGCTAAAAAGTTTTAATCTACCATTCAGCGCCCCTCCTCTGGTAGCTTTACATGTGCTCTTATATCCTACAAAATCAATGCATAACTCGATGTTCTCATGTCTTATAGACACGTTTTGTAAAATCACATATCTTTCCTTGATGTTTCCATAGGAGTCTCTGAAGGATTTTCTTGTTGGAGCCCAGGGTAGATCACCCAAAATGGTTAAAGCACAATTCTTGGAAATGATATTGGCTCCAACTGTGGGATTATAAAGGATGTTCACCATTACCCCTCGAATAATACATTGAATGGTTGTTGGGGGTGAGTTTACTCGAATTATTTCAGGTGAAAGCTCAACCTCTGTCGTCCATTCCCTACTCATGATTGAGGTCAACTCTTTGATCGTTTCCTGAAGGAATCTTGCTTTGGGCGGATCAAGCAGTGAGGTATATAATGATGGGTTCCATCCATAACAATACTTTGAGGCATTCCCAAAATCTTCAACAAGATCTTCCTCGAAGCATAATGGAAACTTTGAAGGTCGAATTTCTTCTTCCATGGTGTCTTTGATTCGGGTGAGGATTTCATAGTCACAACTTGAGATGAACATGGTATGGTTTCCAGGTTGACTACAGGGGAATCCTCATGTCACAACTTGGTTGTAGGATCAAAGAGCACGTGAAAATCTAACAGAGGGTGTGGTGAATGGTATATTTAAACTTTTTCAGCAGAAGCAACAAAAACCCCTCAGCAGAAAAATGATTTGTTAAAGAAATCGTGTGTGCAACTAATCTAAGTGTGTTCTACCGTGAAAAAAGTAGTAGATATTGTAGATAATCAAGTCACGAATACATGACAACAAGAATCATGGAAATTCGTCGAGAAAACTCAAGTTACAATACAAAGATCGAACAAAGGTCAATCTGTTCTACCGAGTAAAAACCAGTTATGCAATACTGCAAAGAAACTCGTGTAGATCCAGAACCACAAATCCAATGACAATGAAATTTCCACATATTATAGATAGTCAAGTTGTGAAGACAACCCAAAAAGTGCCATGTCAATTGGATCTGTAAAACTCGAGTTATGATAAAACCACCAAAGAAAGGTAGTGATATGCAGAAACTTGACGAGAAAAACTTGACGAAAACAAGTCGGACGAACAAGGCACAAAAGCTCCATTAGACTATGTATTTTATTGATCAAAACTTACAAGGAACAGCCCCAAAGTCATGCTCCGCGAGATCTGGCCTCCATTGCTTATATAATCAGCCCTTAGGCCAACCCAAACCTAACTAAGACTCTAATCCTACTCAATTCATGAATCGAGACTTTTCATAACTGCTCAAGACTCTTCTATATGCTGATAGAAGGAATCTTAAGACTTCCAAACACCTTAGGAACGTATCCCACATTCCTAAATCAACTCAAATTCGTGACCCACACGAAATCGTATCATAACCAACTCAAAACTTTCCATATTTGAGTCAAACGCGACTCAGCTGCAGCCTGAGTCCATAACCTAGTCGGTTGGACCTTTCAGACCAATTTTTTACGTCCACATCTCTTCATCATGCATCAGAACCATGTATACATGTCCATGCACTCCTTGCACACGTGCAAACATCTTCCAACGACGTGCACGATACCTTCATATGCAATGTTCTTGATCCAAACATGTTGCATGACCTCCCGATCAACTCAACCACAATTCCTCCCGAACTTGGTTGTTGAACCTCATCTTCTCACTAAGACTAGTTCAATGGATCTCGTCACCAGCCATGACTTGAACTCAAGAAACACCAGCACATGAATAAACAACTGATACTTCCGAGCACAAGTTCTCGACTTGACTTTTGTTAGTTCCGAAACTACAACACCTTACGTGAGCACCTCACGTAAGCATGTTGTAAACCTTACCAAAAAGATATCAGCCATAACCACCAAAACACACCAAAAACATAGTAAAGAAAAACTAAGCAAACTTTCCATAATTAGAAAAAAAACAAGTTCGATACATTGCAAATTAAAAGCAGAACCACTGCGATCAAGCTCCGAACCTTGGCAAAGCTAACCGGACCTTGAACTGGAGCTTACCAAAACTAATAAGATCTAGTGTTGGAACTTACCAGAGCTAGCAGGACCTAGTGTCGGAGCTAACCAAAGCTAGTCGGACCTAGCGCCAAAGCTTACCAAAGCTTGTCGGACCTAGCGCCGGAGCTGACCAAAGCTAGTTTGACCTAGACAACGAAGTCGGACCTAGATAAAATGGTGTTTTGGTAGTATTCAAAAATTTTATTGTCAAAGCCAATGTATTTAGCACGCATAGGTCTCACAATCACCCCCTTGATGAATGCACTGGCAACACCATTTAAAATCTGAAAATTGGCTTATTCACATGAAATGTTTTGATTGAAAACAAAATTCTCCCCATATACATATTTCTCCCCCTTTGTAAATCAGAAAGAAAATGATAAGAAAAACAAAAAAATTCTCCACTGAGAAGATGGTACCAAATCATGTCAAAACACTTGTGAATGTGTGCAATGTATGATCAATTTCTCCCCCTTTGATAATGTATTCAGCAAGGTACAAAAGAGAAATTTTAAATATTATGAGCATCTTATAACAAATACATATAAAACAAAGCTCATCCAAGTCATACTATCAAGTAACATACACTATCAAGTCAATGAGATACATAAAGTAGTGTAAGCCATGCTAGAGATCAAGTGTAATTTTCAATTTAAGCAAGTCATGATCTCACAAACTTAACTATTTGAAGACTTGAAAGCATGACAATTGTTGCAGCAATTTTATATTTTTTAAGCATAAATTTTGATCATATGACATTTGCAAGAGATTATATGCCGCATCTACCTTATTCTAACCAACCAAGCCAAGCCTATGTCATTTGACAATCAGAAGCTTAAGGACATGGTTTTAGTCTTACACAACTCCTTCCAAGTTCATATCTAAGTGCAATGATAAGTTATCTCAAAAGAAGTTTGATGCATGCATATTCTCTTGATCTTATCTCAAATTTTCATTTGATCATAAAAAATCAACATGAGAGTTGATTACTTGATTAATTCTTTATGACTAAAAGAACTTGTGAGCATGCAACAAGTTTAAAACAGCAAGAAAGTTCGATCATGACCAGATTTAGTGTAAGTAATTATTCCAATTACTAGTCATGGCAAAAACTACAAAATGTATAACATGAGTAATGTAGTAAGAACTTTCAGCATGTAAAAGGAATCACAAAGTCATATATGTATGAAATACTATGCTCATATTATTTTAATTTCAGATTCACACATAGACTTCCCATGTTTCAAAACTCCCCCTCCATTTAAGCCATGGGGATGCATAACCCCTATTTCACTATGAATAAAACAAAAATGAGTGAAATCCAATGGTTTTGTAAAAATGTTAGCCAATTGTTGTTCGATATCTACATGGTGAAGCACAGTGTTTCCTTTTTCGACATTATCACGGAGGAAGTCATACCTAATATCAATGTGCTTTGTTCTCGAATGTTACATAGTGTTTTTAACAATGCAAATGGCACTAGTGTTATAAAAAAATAGTGGAACACTATCTAGATCAACCCCATAGTCCTTAAGTGTTTGAACAATCCAAATAATTTGTGAACAAGCGCTAGCAGCAGCTACATATTCAGATTTGGCTGTGGATTGTGCAACTGAACTTTGTTTTCTAATGGACCAAGCAACAAGTGAATTATCATGAAAATGAAAAGCACTCAAAGTACTTTTCCTATCAATCCTACAACCCCCAAATCAGCGTCGGAAAAAGCTCTCAATGAAACAGTTGAGGAAGACGAAATAAAATGCCAAATTCTTGAGTTCCATGTAAGTATCTGAGAATCCTTTTGACGACTTGAAGATGTGAAGCACGTGGAGAAGCTTGGAATCGTGCACAAAGACATATGCTGAATTATATGTCCAGTCTTGATGTTGTGAGGTACAAAAGTGATTTGATCATGCTTCTATATTCTTTTTAATCCATGGGTTCACCATCTTCATCAAGTTCAAGTGTCGTCGCTATACTCATTGGTGTCCGAAGAGGCTTTCTTTTGTCCATGTTAAAGCGCATAAAAAGGTCTCTTGTATGCTTCGTTTGATGCACAAAGGTACCTTCCTTGGTTTGCTTGATTTGCAGCCCCAAGAAGTAAGTGAGTTCACCCATCATACTCATTTCAAATTCAGAACTCATCATCGCTGAAAACTTGGACACAAGATCATGAGAAGCACAACCAAAGATAATATCATCCACATACACTTGAACGTATAGTGAGTCATTGCCATGCCTAAGTACAAAAAGAGTTTTATCTACCTTGCCCATGGCAAAACCTTTTTCAATTAAGAAAGTTCTTAACCTATTGTACCATGCTCTAGGAGCTTGTTTTAGACCATACAGGGCTTTAGTTAGTTTGAAAACATGATTAGGGACTTCTGGATTTTCGAAACCAGGTGGTTGCTTAACATAAACCTCCTTATCTAGGTAGCCATTAAGAAAAGAACTTTTTACATCCATTTGATATAACTTGAAACCTTTTGATGCAGCAAAGGCTAATAAAATTCTTATGGCTTCTAATCTAGCAACAGGAGCAAAAGTTTCTTCGAAATCTAAGCCTTAAATTTGTGTGAAACCTTAAGCATCCAATCTAGCTTTATTCCTAATTACTACACCACCCTCACTTTGTTTGTTTTTAAACACCCATTTAGTTCTGATTGAGGTGTGGTTATGAGGTGGAGGTACAAGTTTCCAAACATTATTTCTTTCAAAGTTTTCTAACTCTTCTTGCATCGTAATAATCCAAGATTTATTGGTGAGTGCGTGTGATATATCCTTGGGTTCAAAAGCAGCAACAAAAGCAGAATGAGCATGAGAATTGGGGTCAGAAAACCTGGATCTTGTAACTCGTTCATGCAAGCTTCCAATTATCTGATGTGGGGTATGATTCTTGTAAATCCATAGGGGAACAGATGTCTCACAAGCTTCTTCTTCATCAAGTTCATCGTAGATTGATGAGCTTGTGGCTTGTGGACGATCAGGACCTGCAGAGCCTGTTCAAACTTTGGAGCTGGACACGTGTCAGCTTCGAAACTATTAGGTAGTATCATCAACTCTTCTTCTTCTTCTTCTAAAATACCCTCCCCCTGAGGATATGGATCCAGACGTGCAATGTTTCAGCTAGTACCTGGGCTAGCTTCATCAATAGACACCTCACAAGTCTCCACAATTTTTTTAGTGTCACGTAAAGGCACACGGTAGCCTCTAGTATGAGATGGATAACCAAGAAACATGCCATCAATGGATCTAGGTTCAAATTTATCAAGATTACCATGTTTTTTAACAAAGCATTTGCAACCAAAGACCCGAAAGTGTGTAACACTAGGCCTATGTCCAAACCAGAGCTCATATGGCGTTTTACCTAGCTTAGTGAATGTGGCCTAGAGGGGGGGGGGGGTGAGTAGGCCTTTTTTGCAAATTGTCGGATCCTGCAACACTTAACAACAATTTCAATACCAGAGATATCGGACTAGTCTGGTAAAGTGCAGACTAGTCCGGTGTTCATGGACTAAGTTGGTTAAGCTTGATCGATTAGATTGATTCTTTTATGTATGCAGCGGAAATATAGAATCAAATAAAGGTTTCAATGTTATATGCTAGATTATATCACAATTAAATCTTATGTTTAACAATTCAACGTGAGATAAGCAATGATTATGAAACCCTAGATTATATTGATGAATAAGAACGATGAACACCAAAAACAAGACACAAGGATTTATCCCGTGGTTCGGCTCCCACAAAGGCAACCTACGTCCATGTTGAGGAGTCCACAAAAGGACCGGGTCTTCTCCAACCCTACCCTCGTCGGATCGCTATGAAGGCCAATCCTCTTCCACTAATCACAAAGGGGTGAATAACCAAATTCAAAGGGGCCTTCTCACACGTTGAGAGCTCCCTTGGATTACAACACGAAATACCACCAAAACACACTCAAAAGATTACAATTAAATCACAGGAGTGTGTTAGAGAATCAAACCAAGAGCTCAATGTGGTGTTGAACGTGTCTCTCCAATGATCTGGAGTGAATCCTCAAAGGATTGATCGTTGTTGCACTTAATTTCGTGGAGAGATGTCGTTTTTGAGGCTCTTGGGAGGTGTGACGGCGCTAGGGTTTGAGAGAGTCAAAATTGGGCCGTGCACCTCTATTTATATGGGGTCTCTAAAAGTGACCGTTAGGGTTCAGAAAGTTCGGATTAGTCCATGGTGGTCACCGGACTAGTCCGGTGTGCTGAGTGTAGCAAACCCTAAGTGTCCCGAAATATCTGACTTGTCCGCCTAGGAGCGGACTTGTCCGATTTTGCTACTAGAAATCTTCGGACTAGTCCGATAGTCATCAGACTTGTCCGGTTATGTGAAACCCTAAGTGTATAGGATGACAAGTCCGCACTTGGAGGACTTGTCCGATTCAGATCAGAGGGTTTTTTGGACTAGTCTGTGGAAACATCTAACTTGTCCGATTTGGATCAGAAAGAATATCAGACTAGTCCGGTTGTGATCGGACTTGTCCGATTTTGTGCGACTTGTGAAGTGTTTTGAGGACTGGTCCGCACTGGGGAGGACTAGTCCGATTCAGGTCAGAAAGGATATCATACTAGTCCGATGGATATCGGACTTGTCCGATTTCGTGCAGAAAGGATATCAGACTAGTCTGGTGTCTATCAGACTAGTCCGGTCCTTTGTAACTTTGTGCAATGTATGTGTTTAAATGTAGTTGAGCTCATGGGATGTGTTTCCTTAACACACTCCATACACAATAATCTACTACTCTTCGTCCTTAAGCTCATTTCCACTTTGCTCCTCATTCTTCCTTCTTTTTGGTACTTAGCTCATTTTTCTATCATAAGCCTGCACTCATCTCAACAAAGAGGTTAGGATCCCAATTGCTTGTCATAAATCATCCAAAACCCACAAGGGAGTCCTAGATGCACTTTCAATCTCCCTCTTTTTGGTGATTGATGACAACCAATTGAGATTTCACAAAATGTGATAAAAATTGTGATTTTCATAAAGTATGCACATATGAGTCCAAAATACATCAAGCAGTGAAAATTATTATCCATATGTGCATTCTTTATGGTGGGATGCATAACTAAGTACACTGACACATAAAGAATGACATAATTGACATTAATCAACCAATAGCAAGCATATATGTCATTCTAGAGCAAAATCACAGATTTCATAAATACTACTCAAAGGATCAAATCATTGCATCACAAAACCATAATTAACTTAAGAACAAAGTTAAAACATTACAAGCCACAAAAGAGTTAAAAAGAAAAGCATAGAACTCTCTCCTCGCAAACTACAACTAAGACTAAGACTAAGACTAAGACTCCCCCTCAATCTCTCCCCCTTTGGCATCAAGACACCAAAAAGAAGAAGAGGAGGGTCCTAGGGTCTTCACTCTTTGCCGTCGGTCCTCTCATCGTCGTCTTCATCATCTTCATCTTCAGCTTGATGAGAAGGGGGAGGAGGAGGTGCGAAGGTACTCGAGTCCCCAATGCCAAAGTAGGCAAGCTCAGAGGGGGTCAAGGGCCCGAGCTCGGTGAAATCAGAGTCTGAGTCTTCCGAGATTGTTGGAGGCCCAATTGGCTCAATCTCCAACTTCTGGCAAATTTGCTTGACATTTGCTTTGATATACTTCATGTCCTCCTTTGTTTTCTTGTTGAGCTTATGGGCCTTCACTTCGGCATTTTTGCAGGAGGCAAAGATTGCAGCCAGGTACTTGAGAATTCCGCTGGCTGAACCTTTTTGAGGGGCTGCTCTAGAAGGAGGGGCAGCCCTAGCATCATCTCTTGATCTTGCCAGTGCCTCAGGATTGGAGGATGGTGAGGGAGCAGCCTGCACACTCGGCTTTTGAGGCATTTGAGGCCTCAAGGGGAGATGCTCCACATCTTTCACAAACTCAATGCCGATGACTTTCTCAATCACAGACATTAGGTAAGGAGCATATCCGCAAGATCTGTTGGGAGTGCAGGATATGTTCACCATATCATTCCAAATGTATTCTGCCACATCAAATGGGCAGTCCGTGCTTATGACTCTCATCAGAGTCCGGAGGTATCCTTGCACACTCCCAGCATATCCGTCCTTGGGAGCAATTGTCTTTCTTAACACTCTGTTCAACACCACAAAGAATGGCTTCATGTTTTTAGTGGAAGGATGGTTGAACTTTGAGTTTGGCTCATATAGGAACTTCATCCTATCCTTGTCGATGACACCAATGTTGTGTATGACTAAGCAATCAGATCTTGTGGTGTCAAGGTGGAGCAGGTTAGCAAAATCTTCTTGAGTAATGTTGTACTTGGATCGATGGGTCATCCAAGTGACACTCTCCTCATCCTCACTAGAGAAGTGACAGGTCGCAAAGAACTGCGCAATCACTTCATCATTCCAGTTATTTCTGAAAGCAAACAGATCTCTCAGTCCATGCTTCTCAATGGCTCTCACAACATCAGTGAATGGTGAGCAGCCCTTATTCTCAAAATGTGCCCAGTCAATCCACTGATTGTGCACAACTGGTGTCTTCATTGGGAGATACACCAATCTGTAGAAATCAGCATGGAAGTTGCACCAAAACCTTTCATTAGCCGCTTGCTTCGGTCGGCCATACCAATCGATGCTTCTCAACTTGGTGTCCGAGTCACTGCCCTTCCCGTTGAACTTCTCTTCATTTGGGTCCCGGGCCCATTCCCTTGGAGCATGAAGTTTCAACGGGCCAACTGGACCCATAGCAATACCTTTGCCCTTGCCCTTGGCTTGGCAAGGGCCACTCGATGATGCAGCTGCCTTGGACACTGGCTTCTTAGCCAATACTTTCCTCTGAGCCTGTGGAGGAGACTGAGCTGGCTCGGACGGTCTTTCTTGGCACTTCTTGCCAAGACCCGTCGAGGTCCGAGGTGCCACCTGAAGGTCCATCTCGGCCTCAAAGTCGGAGACATCATTGCCGGAGCTCGACATGACCTGAGAATGAGTGTTATGAATGATAATGAATGACACAAGGCAAAGGTGTGAACAGGTAGCAAGGAATTGCAATAAGAAATTGGAGAATTAGGTTTTGAGTTCAGAAACATCGGACTTGTCCGGTGCACAGGCACGGACTAGTCCGGGGGACCGAACTTGTCCGTGCATGGACCAGACTAGTCCGGTGTTCATCGTTAAAAACCTAAGAGACTGGATAAATGGTGAATTCTAATTCATGACGACCTTAGCAAACACGTAATACATCAAGAGAGCATGTATATAGCGAGGAATGCTAGGCTATTTGATCAACGATGAAGAAATTTGGGATTTTCTAGGGTTTGAGCAAAAATTACCTAAGAATTGCTTGAAACTTTAAGATGGGGGTGTTGAAGGCCGGACAAGTCCGCCAGCTTCGATCCTCAAGTGGACAAGCTTGATTTCCGCCCAAATGCGAAGCTTTTTTGGTGGAGGGAGCAAGGAATCTCTTTTGGGAGCTCGAGCGCATGAGGCAAGAGTGGAGGTGAGGAATTTAGGGTTTAGCGGCGGCTAGGGTTTGGACATGAAAAATCGGACAAGTCTGGAGATGACCGGACTAGTCCAAACTTTTCCAGGGGCTATATAGGACTACTCCGTTGTCTACCGGACTAGTCCGGCCTAACCGGCACTCTACAGACTAGTCTACATGGGCGGACTAGTCCGGGCAACCACGGACTAGTCCGTGGTCACCAGGCAAGAATTTTTAGCCCATTCATATATATTTGAAGGTGCATATTTAGAGAAAAGAGAGGCAAAACACATCAAATAATCTTGATGAATATGATCAGTAAGCATACAACAATCAAGTAATGATCATAATTCACCAAGATCTAGTAATTGACATAGTTTTTCGAAGAAAAATGAGAGAGATGATTTTCACAATCCAATCAACATATTTGAAGAATTCATACAGGTATGCAACATTTCAAGCCACACTCCGAGCATCAAGGATATTTAGTTCATTTCGGAGTTCACAAAAGTGTTTTTCATCAAGTGGCTTGGTGAATATGTCGGCCAATTGCTTTTGAGTGTTGACATGTGAAATGGCTATGTCTCCTTTCATGGCATAATCTCTCAAAAAGTGATGTCTTATGTCTATGTGTTTAGTTCTGCAGTGCTCAACTAGGTTGTGGGCAATTTTAATGGCACTCTCATTGTCACAAAGGAGTGGAATATGGTTCATATTGTAACCATAATCACTTAGAGTTTGTCGCATCCAAAGAAGTTGTGCACAACAACTCCCGGATGCAATATACTCCGCTTCGGCTGTGGATAAGGCAATGGAATTCTGTTTCTTGGAGGACCAAGAAACTAAGGATCTCCCTAGGAATTGGCATGTACTAGAGGTGCTTTTTCTATCTACTTTGCACCCGACATAATCTGCATCGGAGTAACCAATGAGATTGAATTTTGAGCCTTTTGGGTACCAAAGACCAAGGTTGGGTGTATGAACTAAATATCTCAAGATCATTTTTACGGCTGTCAAGAGACATTCCTTAGGGTTGGCTTGAAATCTTGCACACAAACATACACTCAACATAATATTTGGCCTAGATGCACATAAATAGAGTAGAGATCCAATCATGGAGCAATATACTTTTTGGTCGACGCTAGGTCCATCTTCATTGAGATCCAAGTGGCCATTTGTTGCCATGGGGGTCTTTATGGGCTTTGCCTTGTCCATACCAAACTTCTTAAGTATGTCCTGCGTGTACTTGGTTTGGCTTATGAACGTCCATTCCTTTTGTTGCCGCACTTGGAATCCCAAGAAGTACTTTAATTCTCCCATCATTGACATTTCAAACCTGTCTGTCATGATTTTACTAAATTCCTCACAAAAAGATTGATTAGTTGACCCAAAGATTATATCATCAACATAAATTTGACAAATAAAAAGATCATTGTCTAAATTCTTTGTAAATAGTGTATAATCTACTTTGCCAATTTGAAAACCATTCTCAATTAGGAAATCTCTAAGACACTCATACCAAGCTCTAGGAGCTTGTTTGAGGCCGTAGAGAGCCTTACGCAATTTAAATATGTGGTCGGAGAACTCTTCGTCTTCAAACCCGGGTGGTTGCTCCACGTAGACCTCTTCCTTGATTGGTCCGTTGAGGAAGGTGCTTTTCACATCCATTTGATACAGCTTGAAATCATGGTGAGTAGCATATGCAAGTAATATTCTAATAGATTCAAGCCTAGCTACTGGAGCAAAAGTTTCATCGAAATCCAAACCTTCGACTTGTGAATACCCTTTGGCCACAAGTCGTACCTTGTTCCTTGTCACCACCCCGTGTTCATCTTGTTTGTTGCGAAAGACCCACTTGGTGCCGACAATGTTTGCATTGGGTCTTGCCACAAGTTCCCACACTTTGTTTCGCTTGAAGTTGTTCAATTCTTCTTGCATTGCCACCACCCAGTCCGGATCTTTCAATGCATATTCAACCCTGCGTGGTTCCAAAAAGGATACAAATGAATAGTGTTCACAAAAGTTAGCTATGCATGATCTAGTGGTTACTCCCTGTTGGATGTCACCGATGATGTTGTCGATTGGGTGATCCCTTTGGACGCATTGGTGTACTCTTGTGTGTGGCACTTGAGGAGTTGTATCTTCATGGTAATCTACTTCTCCCCCGAAGTCATTGCCTTCGTTGACTTGTTGATTATCTTCGTATCCTTGTGGTTGATCTTGTGTTGAAGCTCCCCCTTGATCGTTGATCTCCTCTTGTGGTTCATCTTCTTCATGTACATGTGGAGGTGGTTGTTGTGGTCGAACCTCACCTAGAGCCATTCTTTTCAATGCTTGACAAGGCGCTTCTTCTTTACCTAGTTCACATGGATCAACTTGCTCCTTTTGGGAGCCATTAGTCTCATCGAACATTACGTCACGTGCTACTTCAACAAGTCCGGAGGTCTTGTTGAAAACACGATAGGCGTAAGTGTATGAATCATAACCAAGCAAGAAACCTTCATCGGACTTCGAAGCGAACTTTGAAGTCCTAGGCTTCTTGTTCAAGATATAACATGGTGAACCGAAAACATGAAAATATGAAATATTTGGTTTGTTACCGGTGAGTAGCTCATATGATGTCTTCTTGAGTAGTCGATGAAGGTAGAGTCGATTTACGGCGTGGCAAGCGGTGTTAACCGCTTCTGCCCAAAATTGATCCGATGTCTTGTACTCATCGAGCATTGTTCTTGCCATCTCCGTGAGTGTTCGATTCTTTCTTTCGGCAACTCCGTTTTGTTGTGGGGAGTACGGCGCTGAAAATTCATGCTTTATGCCTTCTTCATCAAGGTACTGTTCCACTTGCGTGTTCTTGAACTCTGTGCCATTGTTGCTTCGTATATTCTTGATTGTCAATGAGAATTTGTTTTGAGCTTGCTTGAAGAACTTCTTGAGTGTTCCTTGTGTCTCTGACTTATCATGCAAAAGGAAAACCCAAGTGAAGCGAGAAAAGTCATCAACAACTACTAAACCATATTTGTTACCGCCGATGCTTATGTAAGCAATTGGACCAAATAAGTCCATGTGTAGTAGTTCGAGCGGTCTTGTTGTAGTCATGACGTTCTTTGCGGGGTGAGGTGCTCCAACTTGCTTCCCGGCTTGGTACGCGCTACAAGGCCTGTCTTTCTCAAATACAACATCCTTCAAACCGCGGATGTGATCGCCCTTGAGGAGTTTTTGAAGATTCCTCATACCAACATGCACTAGCCGTCTATGCCACAGCCAACCCATGTTGGTCTTTGCAATCAAGCATGTGTCAAGTTCGGCTTTATCCTTGTTGAAATCAACAAGGTAAAGCTTTCCCTTCAACATACCCTTGAATGCAATGGAACCATCACTCCTCCTAGGGACGGTCACACCCTCGTTAGTGAACAAGCAATTATAACCTTTGTCACATAGTTGAGATATGGACAGCAGGTTATAATCTAAGGATTCAACATGTAGTACATGAGAAAGTGTGTGTTTAGATGATATAGCAATTTTACCGGTACCAAGCACCGTTCCTTGACTATTATCTCCAAAGTAGATGCCCTCATTCGGGTCCTCATTCCCTTCATATTCCACGAACATTCTTCTTTCTCCGGTCATATGGTTGGTGCAGCCACTGTCTAGCACCCATTTAGATCCACCGGAGGAATAGGCCTGCAAAAACAAATTATGCTTTGGTTTTAGGTACCCAAGCTTGCTTGGGTCCTTGGAGGTTAGTTACAATACATTTGGGCACCCACACATGAGATTTAGTGTTCCCATGGCGTGGCCCAACGTAATGAGCATAAACCTTGCCAAAATTATTTCTTATCAACACAAAGGAGGCATCAAAGGTTCTAAAGAGTAATTGTTGTTGTTTGTAAACAGGACTAGTCTGGGAGGTCGGACTTGTCCGGAGGACCGGACTTGTCCGGACACTGACCGGACTAGTCCGGTGTTCGTGTGAGTTCAAGTTTTTACCCTTCGACTTACTAGTTTGCGAGGGTCTTCCCTTCACAAAGGAAATCCTCTCCTTGTTATTCTTATGGTTTCTAGCAAGCTGCTTTTCATCATAAGAGTAACCAATGCCATATTTAACATTTGGAGCTCTTTGGACCAAGTATGCACTACGTGCATAGTCGATCTTCTCCTTGTCAAATATGCCACTTTGGGCAGGATGTTTATCCTTTATGGAGGTTGACTTTTCCTTCAAACTGGTGTCACATTTCTTACATGTGCAAGCATGAGCAAAATCAGTTTTAGTTGGTTGATAAGGTGAGCTTGAAGAGGAGGAAGGTTCACTCAACTTGAGTGACTCAACTTGCACTTCAAGGATCTTGTTAACCTTGATGAGGTCAGCAAGTTGGTCCTTGATTGCAACATTTGAGTCGGTTAACTCCAGGCAAGCTTCCTTGCTTGAAGCTAACTCAAACTCTAGTGAATTGCTTTTCTCCTTTTCAAGTTCTAGAAGTTTGTCAAGTTTGACATACTCCTCCTTTTGGGAGATAATCATGTCCTCTTGATGATGAATTAACCTCTCCTTCTCAACAAGTTGATCAAGTAAAAATTTCATTTTTTACAGCTTTTCTATCTAGTCCAATAAGCATGTCCTCATTATCACTATTTATTTCATCATCACTAGAGTAGGAATGCACGGAAGGGGCTTCGATGGTTACCTTGCGTTTACCTTCTTTTGCCATGAGGCAAGTGCCATTTCCCTTCCTTGCGCCGAGTGTAGGGAAGAGGGTAGACTTCTTGGATGTCTTCTCGATGGCTATGCTAGCCATCTCTTCTTTTCGGACGATGAGGACTCATCATTTGAGTCCCACTCTTTCCCAATGTGCGCTTGTTCGGCTTGTTTCTTCTTCTTGAAGAATTTATTGTGTTGAGGCTTGGCTTCTTTAGGGGCCGTTTGAACGCTGGAATCGTTTCCGATTCATAGGTGAAACTGCAGAATCTCTACCAAATGCGAAAATTAGGAAACGATCCGGTTGAGAAATGGAGTGAAACGATTCCGAGAATTGAACTGCAGACTCGAAACACCTGAAAAGGTGTTCTGCGAGCCGAATCGGTCAAACGTTCGCCAACCGGGCTCACAGGTCGCTGAAATTACCCGCTCTGCCCCTCCTTCCCTTATTCATCTGCACACCACAGAGAAGTCTCGTCCACAACTCCCTGGCAGGAACGCTCACGGCCACGGGACACTCCCTCGATTCGGCGACTCTCGCCGGCGGTGCCCAAACCTCAATAATCTCCACCGGCCCGCAAGTTTTTCGCCACCAATGCTTCGTGGAGCGTTGCCGATTCGTGGATCCCTCTCGCCGGCAACCCGAGTAGCGATACCCCGCTGCGACGTACAATGCGCGCTCCCAGCCTGCGGTGCCCAAGAGCGTCTGGTGGTGGAGATGAGGCGGTAGGCAAGCATGACGCTCTGGCAGATGCAGGCACTCATCGACGCGTAGATGCGGTCGCGTGCCGAGCGGCTGCGGCTTCTCAGGAATGACGATATGGTGTGATGTTGGCGGAGCAGGAGCAGCACAGAGGTCCTTGGAGGAAAGCGTCATCAATATCGTGGAGGTAGACGACAGTGGCGATGCACTGAGGGGTGGCGTGCGCACGGCGCGGCGATGGGGGCAACTGGTACATCATGTCAGCGAAGGCGGAGCTGTACAAGCAGAAGGTATCGCCGACACTGCCGGTTCGCCGACGCGTCGTTCAGCTCCACTTCGGAGCCAAGCCGATGCAAGGCGTGACGCGCCGCTGTTCCCAAACTGCAGGGCCTCATCTTCACAGTCACGCGGGAGTGGGAGCTGCAGCACAGGGCGTCGTTGGACCCGTTGCTCGGCGCGCCGCCTCCGCCGCGCATTGGACCTCCGTGGGGCGCGTGGAATGGGCGTGTCGCTCCCAACTCCCCAGCAGCGAGTGCGTCGACCATGTAGTGGCGTGACCGCGTGACACACAATTGAGTTCGGTTTTGGTCAGTGAGGATCGATTGAATGATCAACGACTTTTTTTTCCAGAGGATGCTGCAGAAATTGAAGATTGGTTGTGTGTTTGCAATGTATGACATGCTTGAACTTCCAATTCTGGTCTGCGAATTGTGCATATTACCATCTATGTGGCAGAAAGAAAGTACAGTAACCCGTCTGTTTGTATCTATCGATATACTTTTACAATGCGTGTTGTGTTTGTATAAAGAATGAATAAACCTATGTTGAATGCGATTGCTTATATCTCACACTAATAAATCAAGGGTATTTGGGTCAATTTATGTTTGTTTTTGTCTGCACTGAAATTGAAATTATAAAGTTAGCCAAACGGTTTCTAAGTGATTCTGTTTCTTATTGAGAACTGTTTCTGAGTTAAAACTGAAACATTTCTGACTTCGAGTGAATCTGGAACCGTACCAAACAGGACCTTAGTCTTTTTCTTGTTCTCCTCATATGGGCAATCAACTATAAAGTGGTTATACTCACCACAATTATAGCATGCCCGCCTCAACTTTGGCTTTGTTCTTTCTTTGTACTTCCCTTCGCTTGACTTTGTACCTTGTCTCTTCTTCATGATTCTTTTGAATTTCTTCATGAACAACATCATGTCTTCTTCATCTAATTCACTGCTCTCGTCGTCACTATCTTCCTCTAGTTGTGCTTCTCTAGCTTCTTTGGATAGGGGCTCGAGGGTGGACTTCAAAGCAACCCCTTTCTTCTTTGCCGAGGTGAGGTCGGCAATTTCCTTGACGTGCTTTGCTTGTTTTTCCATCATCTCAAAGTTGATGATCTTTCCAAACAATTCATCTGGAGTCATCCTTTTGTATCCGGGGCTTTCTCTAATCATGGAGCATAGTGTGACATTGCGAGGCATAAAAGCTCTAAGGATGAGCTTTACCACCTCATGGTCATTCCACTTCTTGCTCCCATATGATCGAACTTTGTTGACGAGTGTCTTCAATCGGTTGTACATTTCTTGGGGTGACTCGTCTTCCTCAATTGCAAATCTTCCTAATTCGCCTTCGATCATCTCGATTTTTGCTTCACGCACATGTCGGTCACCTTCATGTGCAGTTTGCAGTGTATCCCATATCTCGTGGTGAACTCATCCCGACTGAGTGAGGAGGTGATTACTGTGGTGGCTTGAGCGTTTCTATGAATATCCTGCTCTTGGCTTGGGGTGATCTCTTCGTCGTTGTCCGGAATATCTATCCCTGTGCATACAACATGCCATAGACTTGGATTGAGGGAAATCAAATGCATTTTCATATTCTGCCTCCACATTGAGTAATTACTTCCATCGAAGTGTGGGGCTTTTCCAAGTGGGATAGATAAGTAATGATTATTATTGGAATTTAGACGATCATAGTTAAAAGGATATCGGGAGTAGTCGGTGTGACTACTCCCCTTCTTCTTCTCTTCAACTTTCACTTTCCCTTTGGAAAGCGCCTTCTTTCTAAGGAGTGCCTTTAGCTCCAGTGTCTCTTCATCATTGTCCTCGAAGTCTTGAATGGCTTCGAGGTACTTCTCCACCTTTCGATTTTTGTCGGTGTTAACCTCTTCTTGGTTGTTGATTTTGTGGATGTCCATCATCTCCGACATGATCTCTTCGAGTGGTTAGACTCTTTCTTGAAGAACCTCCTCTGATACCAATTGAATGTGGCCTAGAGGGGGGTGAATAGGCCTTTTTTGCAAATTGTCGGATCCTACAACACTTAACAACCAGTTCAATACCAGAGATATCGGACTAGTCCGGTAAAGTGCGGACCAGTCCAGTGTTCACGACCTAAGTGGGTTACGCTTGATCGATTAGATTGATTCTTTTATGTATGAAGCGAAATATAGAATCAAATAAAGGTTTCAATGTTATATGCTAGATTATATCACAATTAAATCTTATGTTTAACAATTCAACGCGAGATAAGCAATGATTATGAAACCCTAGATTATATTGATGAATAAGAATGATGAACACCAAAAACAAGACACAAGGATTTATCCCGTGGTTGGGCTCCCACAAAGGCAACCTACGTCCACGTTGAGGAGTCCACAAAAAGAACGGGTCTTCTCCAACCCTACCCTCGTCGGATCGCCATGAAGGCCAATCCTCTTCCACTAATCACCAAGGGGTGAATAACCGAATTCAAAGGGGCCTTCTCACTCGTTGAGAGCTCCCTTGGATTACAACACGAAATACCACCAAAACACACTCAAAAGATTACAATTAAATCGCAGGAGTGTGTTAGAGAATCAAACCAAGAGCTCAATGTGGTGTTGAACATGTCTCTCCAATGATCAAGAGTGCATCCTCAAAGGATTGATCGTTGTTCCACTTAATTTCTTGGAGAGATTTTGTTGTTGAGGCTCTTGGGAGGTGACGACGCTAGGGTTCGAGAGAGTCAAAATTGGGTCGTGCACCTCTATTTATATGGGGTTGCTAAAACTGACCGTTAGGGTTCAGAAAGTTCGAACTAGTCTGTGGTGGTCACCGGACTAGTCCGGTGTGCTGAGTGTAGCAAACCCTAAGTGTCCCGAAATATTGGACTAGTCCGGCTAGGAGCGGACTTGTCCGATTTCGCTACTGGAAATCTTCGGACTAGTCCGATAGTCATCGGACTTGTCCGGTTATGTGAAACCATAAGTGTATAGGATGACAAGTCCGCACTTGGAGGACTTGTCTAATTCAGATCAGAGGGTTTTTCGGACTAGTCCGTGCAAACATCGCACTTGTCTGATTTGGATCAGAAAGAATATCAGACTAGTCCGGTTGTAATTGGACTTGTCCGATTTTGTGCGACTTGTGAAGTGTTTTGAGGACTGGTCCGCACTGGGGAGGACTAGTCCGATTCTGGTCAGAAAGGATATCGGACTAGTTCGATGGATATCAGACTTGTCCGATTTCGTGCAGAAAGGATATCGGACTAGTCTGGTGTCTGTCGGACTAGTCCGGTCCTGTGTAACTTTGTGCAATGTGTGTGTTTATATGTAGTTGACCTCTTGGGATGTGTTTCCTTAACACACTCCATACACAATAATCTATTACTCTTCTTCCTTGAGCTCATTTCCACTTTGCTCCTCATTCTTCCTTCTTTTTGGTACTTTGCTCATTTTTCTATCATAAGCCTGCACTCATCTCAACAAAGAGGTTAGGATCCCAATTGCTTGTCATAAATCATCCAAAACCCACAAGGGAGTCCTAGATGCACTTTCACTTAGCGTGCAAGAAAACATGATTTAAGACATAACAAGCGGTTGCAATCGCATCAGCCCAAAATTTCCTAGGAGTTTTATTTTCATCAAGCATAGTACTAGCCATCTCAACTAAGGTTCTGTTCTTTCTTTCTACAACACCATTTGTTGAGGTACATATAGTGAAGAAAATTGATGATCTATTTCATTTTTAGTGCAAAGGTGATCAAAAGATTGATTTTTAAATTCAGTTCCATTATCAATTCAAATTTCTTTTAAAGATCCTAGGTGATCAATTGATAAACTAAGAAATAAAGTCCTAAAGTGACTAAAAGCTTCATTCTTATATGCCATAAAGTAAACCCAAGAGTATCTAGAATAATCATCAACAATCACAAGAACATACCATTTACCTCTGAAGGATTGAACACGTGAAGGTCCTACGGTGTCAAGGTGCAAAAGTTGACCCGGTTCAGTTGTCATGATCATTGTGAGAGGAGTATGTGAACCTGCAACCATCTTAGCATGACTACAAGAAGACCACACATTTTCTTTGTCCCTTTTCTGCTTAGGCAGCCCACGTATACGATCAAGAGCACTAACACGGGTAAGATGATCAAGGCCAACGTGACCAAGTCTACGATGCCGAAAATATAATTCTTTGGTATCATTAGCAACTAGACACCTATGCTTAGAAGAAGACATATCAAAATCAGCTTTAAAAACTCTTCCAAACCGAGACATATTAAAAATAAGATCACTATTTGAATCTACAACTTCGCAGCAATTTTTATTGAAAATTATTTCCAAATTTTCATCTAGCAATTGTGAAACAGAAAGTAAGTTGTATTTCTAATTTTTTACAAGTGCCACATCTTTCAAAGTGTAGTGATCATTTACCATAACCGAACCCTTAGCAATTATAAGAGTTGAAGAATTATCGGCGAAAGTAACATTCTCTACGCGTGACAAAAGAGAGAGAGAGAGGAGAACCATTCTTTGTTACTGGTCATGTGGCGTGAGCAACCTGAATCCACAATCCAAATGTTCTCCTTCCTCAAGTGTGTAACCTCTTCATTGCCACTGTTGTGTTATGCATCCTCCATACTTGATCTTGATTTGCCCACCATGAAGCATAAGTTCGCCAGATCATCTTCATCTTCGCCACTTCCAATGTCTACATCACTTGAGCCATGTTCTTGAAGTGCAGTGATGAAACTGTTTATCAGTTTGCGTCCTGTAAAACCCATCTTCTTCATGTTGACATTGCCCGAAGAGAACTTGATTTTATTATGCTTTTCATCATGGGTAGAAGGACCTGAATGGTTGGGGCAATTTGTATGAAAGTGTTCTGTCTTATCACATTCAAAGCATCGTTGAGGTCCGGAGCTTCCTCTCCTTGTAGTTCTCACATTTTGCAATGCTTTTGAGAACTGAGTAGAGATAAATGCTAGCTCCTCTTCTGGAAATTCTTCAATCTGTTCCAGGGTTAGTGAAGACAGCAAAGCAAGTGTATTGCTAGATGAAGATTGGCCGGAGCTAGGCATATCACATTGAGAAACAAATGCAAGAGACTTGTTGGGGTTCTTACATGAGATTATGTCAATTTCATGAGTTTTCAATTTAGAATATAACACATATAATGCAAGTGTACTCATAATATTCACGAATAAATGTGACTTTCATCTCCCAAATTGACATATCTAATGCACTTAACAATTGCTTAGCATTTTCAGCATCTGGAAAATTAACATTGACACACCACAAGTTGTTGAGAATTTTATTAAAGCGAGCAAAAGGTCATCAATGGACTCATCGGGTTGCATCTCGAAATGCATGTATTCTTTCTTGAACATATCCTGCTTTACCTCCTTGATCATGTTAGATCCTTCGTGGTAGTCACAAAGTGCTCTCCACACATCGTATGCTGATCGGAGGTGTGCAACACGGTCGAAGTTGCTCTGAGTTAGTCCTTGGATTATCAAGTTGTGGGATTTGTTGTTGTTGTCGACATCTCTTAAGTTTGTAGACATGACTTGATCGTTCCGCGGCACGTTGTAAGGCTTGTACACTTTTTCCCATATCGCGAAGCCTTGCGCCTGGATAAAAGCTTCCATGTGTGCCTTCCAAACCTGAAAATCAATACCAACAAACACACAAGGTTTTGACGAGTATTTCTCCATGAGGATTAGTCAAACAACACGTTCAAATCACAAGTATTAGAGCACCGTGGATATGATACCAATTGTAGGATTGAAGAGCACGTGAAAAGCTACCAGAGGGGGGGTGAATGGTAGATTTAAACTTTTTTATCAGAAGCAACGAAAACCCCTCAGCAGAAAAATGATTTGTTAAAGAAATCATGTGTGCAACTAATCTAAATGTGTTCTACCATGACAAAAGTAGTAGATATTGTAGATAATCAAGTCATGAAGACACGACAACAGGAATCACGAAAATCCGTCGAGAAAAACTCAACTTACGATCATAAGATCGAACAATAGTTAATCTGTTCTACCGAGTAAAAACCATTTCTGCAATAATGCAAAGAAACTCGTGTAGGTCCAGAACCACACATCCAATGATAGTGAAATTTTCACATATGATAGATAATAAAGTTGTGAGGACAACCCAAAAAGTTCCATGTCAATTGGATCTGTAAAACTCGAGCTATGATAAGACCACCAAAGAAAGGTAGTGCTATGCAGAAAGTCGACGAGAAAAACTTGACGAAAACAAGTCGGACGAACAAGGCACAAAAGCTCCTTTAGACTATGAATTTTATTGCTCAAAACTTACAAGGAACAGCCACAAAGTCGTGCTCCACGAGCTCTGGCCTCCCTTGCTTATATAACCAGCCCATAGGCCAACCCAAACCAAACTAGGACTCTAATCCTACTCAATTCACAAATCGAAACTTTCCATAACTGCTCAAGACTCTTCTATACGCAGATAGAAGCAATATTAAGACTTCCAAACACCTTAGGAACATACCCCATATTCCTAAAACAACTCAAATTCATAACCCACATGAAATCCTATCATAACCAACTCAAAACTTTCCATATTGGTGTCAAACACGACTCAGCCGCGGCCTGAGTCCATAACCTTGTCGGTTGGACCTTTCCGACCAATTTTTTACGTCCACATCTCTTCATCACGCCTTGGAACCATGTAGACACGTCCAGGCACTCCTTGCACACTTGAAAACATCTTCCAACGACATCCACGATACCTTCATATGCAATATTCTTGATCCAAACATGTTGCATGACCTCCCGATGAACTCAACCACAATTCCTCCCGAACTTGGTTGTTGAACCTTATCTTCTCCCTAAGACTAGTTCAATGGATCTCGCCACCATCCATATCTTGAACTCAAGCAACACTTGCACATGAATAAACAACCGATACTTCCGAGCACAAGTCCTCGACTTGACTCTCGTTAGTTCCGAAACCACAACACCTTACGTGAGCACGTCACGTAAGCATGTTGCAAACCTTACCAAAAAGATATCAGCTGTAACCACCAAAACACACCAAAAACTTAGTAAAATAAAACTAAGCAAACTTTCTATAATCCAAAAAAAACAAGTTCGAAACATTGCAAATTAAAAGCAGAACCACTGCGATCAAGCTCCGAACTTTGCCAAACCTAACCGGACCTTGAACCGGAGCTTACCAAAACTACCAGGATCTAGTGTCGGAACATACCAAAGCTAGTAGGACCTAGCGCCGGAGCTAACCAAAGCTAGTCAGACCTAGCGCCAGAGCTTACCAAAGCTAGTCGAACCTAGCGCCGGAGCTGACCAAAGCTAGTCGGACCTAGACAACGAAGAAGGACCTAGATAAAAAGGTGTTTTGGTAGTATTCAAAACTTATATTGTCAAAGCCAATGTATTCAGCACGCATAGGTCTCACATTGGCTTCTTCTTGAGGAGGTTCATTGAGACCAGCGATGAACAATCTATTTTCTAGAATGCATTCTAGAATTTGCTTT
Source organism: Tuctoria greenei (assembly GCA_036927565.1). Lineage (NCBI taxonomy): Eukaryota > Viridiplantae > Streptophyta > Magnoliopsida > Poales > Poaceae > Tuctoria > Tuctoria greenei. The sequence goes on from JAYESD010000002.1 coordinate 254,107,685, forward strand.
CCTTCAACCGGTGTCTTATGGGGGAAAGAGCTACCAGTCGTTATGTGGAGGTATAGGTCAAAACCCTTGTCAATCCCGAAACAAAATGTTGTAATAACACATGTTTGGGAAAGAACATGTTCGGGCCTGATTTGGTTAGCAATGAGAATCTAGCCCAGGCTGCACCTATATATTCCTTCTCGATTTGTTGAAAGTAGAGAATTTACCTTCATGGAGAGGCCACTTGGGAGAGTGGAAAGAATGCAAGACAAAAATTGTCTCGAAGTTCTTTCCATTTTCCATTTGCACTCCCAACGGTATGAGTGCACCACATCTTCGCTCTTCCCTTAAGAGAAAAGGGAAACAGTTCCACTTAAGGATTTCTTATGTCATGCTCTTGGTTAGAAGGCATGAACACAATTGCTCAAACTCCCGCAGGTGATGATAGGGATTCTCACATTCCATTCCTGAGAAGGATTGCTCCTGAACCATGGCTATAAAGCCAGGGTGGAGTTCATAGCTAGTTGAGCAAATGGGATCTACAGATGGCGGAGGCTCACATAACTCACCCTTAGGAGCAGATAGAGAAAGAATGATGGGTTGCTCCATAGTTTTGATGGTAGAAAGATAAAGAATAAAGATAAAAATAGATACAACGGTGAACAAGGTTCGAAGATCAATAGCAACTGTTCCCTAGCAAGGGTGCTAGAAATGCTTGTTGGCGGCTGGTACGTCACAAAAGAAAATTCGCAAGCGCACAGAGAAACTGCTGTAGCACTTCTCCTTAAAGAGTATTCCCAAGGGTATCAAATCCAAGGAATGTGTGTGTTAATATTCTAACAAGTTCACCCAAGGAAACAAAGCTTGGTGGTAAGTAAGGGATATAGTGGATTTCCTAAGAGAAGGGGTTCTAATTCAAAGCAAGTCGATCAAAAGCAGCTTGTATTGGGCACGGGCTTACCCTGGTCTACCAGGCGACTCCTGCCAAGAGCCTATGTCGTTGTTGAACATGGAGGATTACAACAGACGGATAGGGTTGTCACCACCTACCGCCTACCTCTACAACCCGTGAACTATGAGAAAATCAAAGGTAACGTCAAGCCTAGACACCACGCCTACTCTATTGGTTACTTCCCTAACCTCTCTAGCAAAGACTAGGGCATCTAAATGAATAGAGCGATGAACGAACAAGCAACTAAGGAATTAACTTGCTTAGATTAAATAAATAAACTCAAATGGAAATAATGTACCTTACTTGAAATAGAAAGAACTATTGAGGTACAAAGGTGGAGAGGGTTCAACAAACCAGAACCCTATCCTTAAGTGGAAGAAGCCCTACAAGTCAGAGCCTACTCCTCCTCCTCTTTCTCACTCTCTTACTATTTTCTAAGTACTTGGGCAGCGATACGCCTTTGGAGTGGAGTACTAGACTCAAGCTTTTGGTGTGTCGAGTGAGGGAGCCCCCTACCCCCAATTTATAACCTCCAAAGGTCGGTTTGGCGCCAAAGTATGCACGGAAATCAGTTGCAATTGTGATCTTCATGCAGTAAGGAGCCAACACATGGCGGTTAACTGCATTTAGCGCGTTTACCAATTCGGGCGAGCCGGGTGTTTGGTCGAACCCCCAACGGCTCCAATCGCGCCAAAACTTCTCGGTGACACTATTATGTGGGCCTCCATCATGGGTATGGGTGATTCTAGTGATTTTTAGTTGGTTTTATCCTCCTAGTGGGCCCATGAATCCTCGTGCTTGCGCCTAATTTGTCGGAAGGTGTGTTTCTCGGATTGGCCCCTGTAAATACCTCTAATTATAGGTATTATTCACTTGCATACAAAATTGCACCAACGCTTGTGTAAATAGTTAGTAAATAACTCCTGCCACTATGTTTGTTGTCCAATCCATATCTTTTATGCAGAGAATTGACGATCGGATATGTCATTTAAGGACCGTCAACCAACTTGCAAATTGGCTTTGAATTTGATTCAAGCTTTATGTGTTGATTTCAAATACACTCAATTAAATAATTTGATTGGATTCAATTCATGCATTACCTTTATACACTCCACCTATCCATTGAATTTGACTTTTAAATGAAGTTTAAATTTAAACTTGTGTTTGGTCTTTATATTAACATTTTTGTTGAAGTTACCCATCTTTATACTAACTTATGACATGGCTCTTTCTTTTCTTCTTCTCTTTTTTTGGCATATTTCCTCTTTTGAAGAGTAGATGCTTCCCTCTCTTTTTTTACTAGCCATGTCTTCTACTCCTTTTTATTTTTCTAGATATTTGATTACAAAAATGTATGGAGTTTCTTTGATGGATGAATGGTGGATGCAAATTCTCAATGTGTGAAATTTGGCATTAATAGGGTGCACAAGAATTCCTAAGTCAAAAGTTCATGCATGTCACTCAATTGGGTCACAAGTTTGACAAAGTTCAATGAAAAGCAAAGTGGCATATGCATGTGGTTTTCAAGAATTTTTATCATATGGCCGCAGTGGGTATTTAAATTTCCAATGAGAGAATCAGGCAGAGTTCAAGACACCAAATTGTGCCAACATCAAAATCAATTTCAAGCAAGGAGATATCTCCTCGAATAACTCATTCACCATATCACACTAGTCAAATACCTAGATGACGTGTTGTTCTTATTTTATTTGTGGGAACCACAAACAAGGCAATAAGTCGAAATATAAAGTATTCAAATTTTCAGTATAAGCAAATTTTCACCACCAAGATTAAAATTTTAATTGTTGAGTTGAATTTCTTTCAAATATTCAGTATTAAACTAAATCAACTCAAAGAGTAACGTAGCATGAATATTCAGGGGTGGGAGATCCAGACCGAATTTTCAGAGCGAAACGGGGCCGTGTGGGGCCCACGCCAGTTCGCCCGACTCCCTTCTTCACTCTCTGTTGCTCTGTTTCGATGTGTCGAGTCGTATATTCAGTTGCGACATGTTTTGATATGCAACACTATTTTTGATCATCGGGATTTCGCGGATTTGGGGTGCCTCCCCCACATTTGTTCCCTGAATGGTTTATTCAATAAAAATAAACTAAATATGGAACTTTACCGGGTTAGATGAACCGGTAAGTTAACTTTATTGAACTAAAAATATTGGGGATGCTTACATTATTCAATCTATATTTAATGAATAAAAATTTGAAAAAAAAACTAAACTAAACTAGTAAGCATCCTATACAGTCAGGACATCTAAACTATGGAGCGTTGTAGATGTCGGGCTTCCCGACGGCATTGCATACGTGCCGCAGCTTGGCACCCATGCCACGACGAACACTATCAATCTCCTCCTTGAGGGATATGAGCTCATCCTTCACTTCTGACCTCTCTATGTGCCCTTCAGCCACTAAGTCCGATAGCTTCTTGTTCTCCAAACAGAGAGAAGCTAACTCCTTAGAAAGTTGTGCCACTTTAGAAGCACAAGGAGATTTCCCGTTGCTATCCTCAAATTGGCCAGGTGGCCCTCTTATGGCAGGTGGCGAGAGGTGACGCCTAATCTTCGATGGTGATGAGCCCGTTGATTCCTCCATAACCAAATTATCCACTTGCTTGAAAAATCCTTTTGCATAGCCTCCTTCAGGCTTGCACACCCCATGGATAATGAGGCGATCTCCCACACGCTCAGGCAAGGTACGCGTAGGTGACTTGTAGTGGTGGATCACTACATCAGCGTCCTTGGTCTTCAGAGTGTATATCAACTCCTGGCTAGTCTGTAGCTTTGGGAGAGACTTGTCTTTTTCAGGAAAAAGACGGGTCTTGACTAACTTAAGGCCAGCCGTAGTCGGACGACGTGCAGGTGTCATCGACTTTGTGGGCATCCTTCAAGGGGAGAGCGACCATGAAATATCGCAAGGCATGGTGCTCCACCCACGCAGAGTCGTCGTCGGTGGTGGGATCATGGTGAGAGGTACGCCATCTAATGCCATTACGGACTCCAAAGCAAGGGTGGACTTGTCAATGTCCGACGCAATGTCTCCGCTCAGGTTGAAGGTTAAGCTAGAGGAGGCATGAGGCACAATTTAATTATCGGCCATGAATTGGATGGGAGGAACAGAAGATCAATTTTTCTGGATAGTGCGAGGTTCCCCTCTTTTCCCATCAATAAATAAGCAGGAAAAGTACGATATCACCGAGAGTCTTGTTGGGATACGTCGGGAGAGTCCTCACGAGAAAAAGAGCGCCGTCGGCACAAGGGAGGGGTCGACCGACCCTAAGGTTCAGCCGAACCATTCCTGGCTCCGTTCGGGCTAGATTTTTGTGGGTTGGCTTAATGGGCCTCATGGATGATTAATTGGATGGGACCATTATTTGGACGCGGAGAATTTAGACAGAATTTAAAGAAATGGCATGAAAATCAATAAGATTTATCACGTTAATTTTTTTCCCGCCTCCTCCTCCTGGGGTTCAAGAAATAATTTGAGTCTGTGCCCATTCACTTTAAATAACTGATCATCATCACCTTGGAGTGTGATTGCTCCATGGGATGAGATTTGTATTACAGTGAAGGGTCCTTCCCATTTACTTTTAAGCTTCCTATGTCCAAAAATTTTAACCCTAGAGTTGAAGAGTAGAACTTTATCTCCAGCTTTGAACTCTTTAGGCGTAATCCTCTTATTGTGCCATCTTTTGGTTCTTTCCCTCTATATTTCGGCACCATGGTACACCTCATCTCTCCAATCTTCCAACTCATAAATTGTCTCAGTTGGTATTTTCCTGCTTCGTGAAGGTCCATGTTCAATCGCTTGATGGCCCAATAGGCTCTATGTTCTAACTCTACGTGAAGTTGACAAGTCTTCCCATAGAAAAGTTGTAGAGGAGACATGTTTATGGGGGTTTTGTAGGTAGCACGGTATGCCCACAATGCGTTGGGTAGCTTATGCTTCCATCCTGTTCCCATTTCCAAGACGTTCTTTTGCAGAATATTCTTAATTTGCTTATTAGATGTTTTTGCTTGACCACTGTTTATGGGTGGTATGGATTAGCAATATTTTGTTGGACACCAAGCTCCCTCAAAAAGATTCGGAAGGTATTATCTATGAAATGAGACCCTCCATCACTTATGACCATACGAGGAGTGCCAAAGCGTGGGAAAATGATCTTGTGGAACATTTTCCTAGCTTGCTTGGAATCAACATTTTTGCATGGCAAAGCTTCTACCCATTTTAACATATAATCTATAGCCACCAGGATATACTCGCAATCATAGGACCTAGGGAAAGGCCCCTTGAAATCAATGCCCCACACATCAAATAATTCTACTTGGAGATTATATGTTAGGGGCATCACATTGCGAGTAGTAATTCCTCCATGCTTCTGGCATTTACAACGTCTGAGAATGAATTCTTTTATGTCTCCATACATTGAAAGCAAATAGAATCCACTCTGCCAGATCTTTGCATGGGTACGGTAAGTACTGTAGTGGCCACCATAGGGGCTAGCATGGCATTTCTCAATTATCTTGGTGCACTCGATTGATGGGACACACCTTCTAAGAAGGCCATCAGCACAAACTTGATAGAGGTATAGGTCATCCCAAAGGTGTCTACACTCTCATATGTGAGTTTCTTTTTGTTTTCCCCTAGTGGTACATATTCTGTGACCATAAAGTTCACGATATCTGCATACCAAGGGTGAGAGTGAGTCACTTGAGAAGCATATCATCTCGTAGGAAGTCATTGATAGGTATGTCCATGGTTTTAGTGACTTCCATGCACGAGAGATGAACTGCTATGGAATTCTCTACTCCTTTCTTATTCTTTATTTCTACATCAAACTCTTGGAGTAGAAGGATCCAACAGATTAGCCTAGGTTTGGCATCCTTTTTGGTGAGCAAGTACTTCAAGGCAGCATGGTCTGTATAGACTATAACCTTGGCTCCAACCAAATAAGACCTAAACTTATCAATAGCAAAAACTACAGCCAAAAGCTCCTTTTCAGTTCTGGCATAATTGAGTTGAGCTCCTGTCAGAGTCTTGCTAGCGTAGGCTATTGCATGATGCTTTTTATCTTTGGTTTGGCCTAGGAGCGCACCAACAGCAAAATCATTAGCATCACACATGATTTCAAATGGCCGCGTCCAATCGAGATGACTGATGATTAGAGTTGAGATGAGTACATTTTTGAGTGTATCAAATGTTTTAAGGCATTCATCATCAAAATCAAATGGAGCTTCCTTAGCTAGTAGGTTAGTGAGAGATCTAGCAACTTTTGAGAAGTCTTTGATGAATCTCCAGTAAAACCTTGCATGACTTAAAAAGTTATGGATTCCCTTAACATTGATAGGAGGTGGAAGTTTTTCAGTGACTTCAATATTTGCTTTGTTCACCTCTATCCCTCTCTTGGACACTAAGTGTCCAAGAACGATGCCGTCACGGACTATGAAATGGCCCTTTTTCCAATTAAGTACAAGGTCCTTTTCTTGGCATCTTCGTAAGACCTTGTCTATGTTTTCCAGACAATGATCAAAAGTTATCCCATAGACGGAGAAATTGTCCATGAAACTTCCATGATCTTCTCAATCATGTCTTAAAAGATAGACATCATGCATCTTTGAAAAGAGGCAGGAGCATTACATAGTCCAAAAGACATATGCCGGTAGACATATGTCCCGTAAGGACATGTGAATGTGGTCTTACTTTGATCGTTCGGATGGATTGGGATTTGATGATAACCTGAATACCCATCAAGGAAACAAAAGTTGGAGTGTTTTCCCAACCGCTCTGACATCTCATCGGTGAAGGGCAGTGGAATATGATCCTTTCTTGTAGCCTTGTTATGTTTTCGGTAATAAATGCACACCTCCAACTTGTGATAGTTTCTTCAGGAATTAATTCATTCTTCTCATTTTGAATGACAGTCATATCTCCCTTCTTAGTCACTACTTGAACTGGGTTGACCCATTCCCTGTGAGGAACGGGTTAGATAATCCCGACATGCAGAAGTTTCAAGAATTCCTTCTTGAAAACGTCCCGCATAACATTATTCAACCGCATTTTAGGTTCCCATGAGGGGACTCTTGGGGTCAATAGGAATGTGATGGGTGCATAACGCTGGACTATTCCCCTTGAGATCCTCTAGTGAATAGCCAAAAAAGCTCTATGCCTCTCTAACATGGCAATGAGTTTGAGTGTCTCATCATCTGAAAGCCTGTCACTTATGATGACAGGGGCTTCCAAATCGCTATTTACAATGGCGTAACGCAGGCATGGAGGTAGAATTTTTTGCTCAACAGGAGGTTTTGGGAAGAACTCTTCTTTTGGCAATTCAATTGCCTCCTGAAATTAATCCTCCTCTTGGATGAAATCTTCTCCTTTAATTTTAGGGGGTGCTAAGAACTGAAGAGTTCTAACCTCCTCTAATGGTTCATCTTGGATGGGAGATTCTGCGGATATGTTCTTGGAATGCAGGATAGGAATAGATAATTTTCTCCCTCCAAGTTTGACATTGAGGTTTCCTTCCAAGAGAATTTCCGTGAGAAATTTCTCAATGGAAATCCCAATCATATTATTGAAATCTTGGATTTCATATACATGGAAGTCTTTGATAGCCTCAATATCTTTGTGTCTTACAGACACCTGTTGCAAAACGCCGAATCCTTAAAGGATGTTAACGAAATAATTTGGGAAGGATTTACATGTTGGTGCCAACAGCACATCGCCTAGAATGGCGAGAGCACAAGAATCAGAAATGAGATTTGCTCCAACAGTGGGGTTGTATAGGACCATCATTGGTGTCCCTCTAATGAAACAAATATTGGTTGCCAAAGGTGAGGTCATCCAAAGGATTTTGGGTGATTCCTCAACTTTCGCAGTCCATTCCCTTCTTAAGATAGAGGTTATCTCCTTGACCGTCTGTTAGACGAACACTCCATCAGGTGGGTCAGGTGGAGTTAGTGGCAATGATGGTTTCCTATGGTAGTAGTACTTCAAGGTATTTCCAAAATCTTCAAATATCTCTTCCTCGAAGTAGAAGGGAAACTATGAAGGTTGAATTTCTTCCTCCTTCGTAGTTTCAGGTTCGGGACGGGATTCCTCCGACAGGGTTTGGGATAAGCAAGAGATAGGTTCTTCCTTGTCCATGGATTTATCCTCGAATCTTGACACAACTTCCTCTTGAGGAGGCTCATCAAGACCCATAATGAAGGAAGAATTTTCTAGAATTTGGTCTAGAAGATCCTTGCGCTCTTCCGGCGTCTTATGGAGGAAAGATCCTCTAGCCGTAATGTCAAGATGTAGGGCATCCTCTTTGTTCAATTCCCTGTAGAAGTGTTTCAAAAAGCAATGGATCAATAATGGACAAATGTGGGCCAGAATTTCTCAAAAGAGAAAATCTATCCCAAGCTGCACATATGGATTCCTTCTATGTCCGCTGGAAGCATAGTACTTCCTTCCACAAGGAAACAATTCGGGCAATTAGAAAGAAAGCAAGACAAAATATGTCTCGTAATTCATTCCAACTTCTGTTTGTCTCCAAATGTTGTGGTCGTATATGTTGGTATTTCTTAACACCACATATCATCTCCAGTAAAGAGATGAGATCCGCATGCACACGAAAGATATCGTTGAAGCATTTCACCCATGAGTATTCCCAAGGGTATCGTATTTATCCAAAGGAAGGCAATGGAGTAAATTATATACTACTCTTATGGTCAAGCTATGGGATACTAATCAATTATCCGGACAGGGGGTAAGTTGATAATAGGGGTAGTGTGACACACACCTAGGCAATCTATTCTAAAGGGTAAATGGGTCCTAGAGGGAGATCGGATTAAGAGTTATAGAGTTGCTCCTACAATGCTCCTAATACATATACATAGCCTAAGGTATATACTAATGGTCATGTCAATGATGAATTCCTATGCGGTGCTATCCAACACATCGGGCACGGGCTTACCCCTAGCAATACTAGGGCGACTCCCGCCAAGAGCCTGTGGCATAGACGAACGTGGAGGATTACAAATGACAGATTGGGCTGTCACCACCTACTTCCTACTTCTTCAATCTGTGGGTCTACGAGACATCCAACACTACTTAAATACCCTAGCACCATGCTAGCATACTAAGCAAATACCTTAAGAGATGCAGCACAAGGCATCCTAAGGCAATGAACTAAATCATTGTTGAACCAATGTTGATTGCATAGCATAGTTATTCATATTAATATAATCATATCATAACTACATAGACTATAATGGGGGTCTATAGTGTTTATGACCATTAGATGTGATTATGAGAGTACAATCATAAATACTATACCTTCCACTTACATGGACTCCACAATCAAACAAGAAATGCTTTGTCCAAGTATACATACAAAAGAAGACTAAAGATAATATCTTTATTGAGCACAAAGTCACAAATACAAGAAGGAATACATGATAAATACCTTTCCCAATGTGGAATTGGGAAGAGAGACTCCTTCTACTCCTTTCCCAATTTGGACTTGGGACTACAGGCTCTCCTCTCTACATCCTAACTCCTCTAAGGACTATGGAAGATAGTGTATACAATAGAATGATGCCCAAGTGGTGTGTGTTGAAGTGAGGGGTATGGGGTCCTATTTATACTAGTGTTGAGGTCGGTTCCCGCCACCAAAAGCGCGCGAATCAGTCGTCATTGACTCCAGGGAGCCGGGACGAGATAACACATGGAAGTTGACTGTGTTTGGCGCCAGGACCAGGTCGGCCGACCCCCTGGTTCGGCCGACTTGGTCAGGGCTCCAAATGGCCCGTACTTCCTCCAGGTGGCTGCCAGGTGGGTCCCATTGATTGATATTTGTGCCACACCATTTGGATGGCCTCGGATACTCTTGTTTGTGGGCCATTTTGATCCCTGTGGTGCCACGTGTCGTCGCCTGATTGGCTGGGATGATATTTTATAGGATTGCTCCCCATACTTTTCCTCAATTCTTGTATAAATTTCTGCATAGACATATTTCTCCAAGTACAACTGGAAATAGGTCAAGTAGAAAGGTGATGTGTGCAAGAAATGATCAATCCTTCACATAATTAAGTTATATTATCGGCTGAAATTGGTATATAACAGCCGTCAACAAACTCCCCCAAGCTTATCCTTTGCTCGTCCCTATCAAAGTCAAGACTTTCGGTTGATGATCAGGAGTTGCTACAATGTTCTACCTTTCAAAAGTACCAAGTGCACAACAAAATACTCTACCTAGTATTGCAAAAAGTGGCTATGGTACTTCACCCTTCTTAAGTCATTATGGGAGTTATGCCTTCTCCTATTCATCGGTAATTGAAAGGTAGAATAGCAAATGGAGCAAGCATAGCCTAGATATCGAGTTCCACTTAAATTCCGGAGATATTCAAATTAGATTATAAGTACCTCAATTGATTCTCTCAATCACTCCTTTCTGTATAGTGGAAACATGTCCTCACCAAGTAATTATGCCTATACTATTCCTACTCTTTGAATATGGCTTGTATGTGGAGCTTGGTAGGGAAGGTAAGTAGGCATATTTGCAACACATGATATTGCTAAGTCAAAAGAGCAAGCCTTAGGAGAAATCAATTCAAACATTTGAATCAAGACTTGTGCATGTGTGATGGAATGGAGGTGGATGTGGAAACATTGAGATGACTCCTTTTGATGTGGACTCTATTTATTGCAAGGATGAGACATGGCTACCTACTTTTTTTATGCTTACGGAGTAAGCATAATTTTTTCTTTTTTTTCTCATGCTTATGATATAAGCATGCATTTTCTTTTTCTTTTTTCTTGTAGCCATGTCTTCTACTCCTTTTATGCAATAACTTGAAGAGAGTGCTAACTATGAATAGCATGGAGTTTCTCTTTTTATTGTGGAATGGTGGATATGATGGAATTTTGCTTCCTTCTAGTGTAGAAGTATAGCATGTGCAAGTGAAGTCTTGAATTCAAAAAGAATTGAATGATTTCTCACATAGGTCTATACTAGTTTGACTAGGCTCAATGTGAAAGCAAATAGCATATGCATAAGGTGCTGTCTATGTATGAATATCATATGGCTTTGGTAGGTATTTCCAAATCAAATGAGGGAAACTTAAATCTTGATAGAATTTCTCCAGAAATCTAAGTTCCACTTTCAAAATAGGAATAGCAGCCCTATTACTAATTCAAATCTCCCAACAACCTAGAAGTGGATTAAGCTTTTGCTACCCACAATTTCTAAATCGAGGCAAGGTTAATTTTAGCAAATTTAAGCAATATTCGGAGACTAGCAAATTTTAAACTAGGGACTTAGGAAAAATAAAACAGAGCAACTATTCATTATTTCATCTATGTGAATTCTAAATCATTCTTATCGCACATCTTTATTTGATAAGCAAAGCAAATCTAAGTTCCTATTTTTATGTTTTTTGAGATGCATGGTGGATGAATGGAAAGTAAATATGCAATGTATGATTTGAAATAAAAATGCAGTGGGTGTGATACAAGTTACCTCAAGTGGGGGTCCTCCCCCAAGCTCATTCTTTATCAAGGTCCGTGATAGGGGTTGAAACCCTAACGACGGAGGTAGGCCATGAGTTGGCCTATCCTTGTTGTAGCGTGATGGAGGGTTGAGTGTTGATTGTTGTGTTGCATCCCATGGACACCATGAGTGTGGTTGAATAGAGTGGTTTCGATGTTGATCGTCCGCACATAAGGGTCTCCATGTGTTGGGTGTGATTTGTCATTCCTTGGCTTCTAGCCACATAGGAACAAGTTGCACCCAATGATGGTGGCAAATCCCTTGATCTTGAATGAGTGCTTAGAATAGTTGAGAGCATAATGCTCTCACCCATTCGTGGCAACCCATTGGTTGCTCATGGAGGGTTCCCATTTCAAATCTCTAGCCTCGTATAGTTATGATTGACCTTCGGGTATAATTTCCGATAGGTAGCAACCATCCTCATTTACTCCTTGGCAAAGAGATGTTGAAATGGGATCCTCTAGGGATCCCAACAATCAGCTTCTTAAATGTTTGCATAGTAATATTACTCATGAAAACTTCCTCTCTTGAATAGAGAGGGATGGTTAGCTCACAATACTTGTACAAATGAACGTTCGGGTTAGGTAACTGAACTTTCATTTGTACATACGGAGAAGAACAAAGTCAAAGATGCATTGGTTCCAATGTCAAGTGTATCCATGATCAATGTGTTATTCATTTATAAGAGTGGAGTTCTAAGGATAATTCATGTTGCATATTTTCTAAAGCTCAGCAATGCATGTGATAGAAATATACTATATGGATCCCTACATCTTTTAAAGTTTCTAACCATCTTAGCTTTCAAGAGCAAATTTTATCATTTAGACCATGACAAACAAGATTCTCAATTTTATCCTCCTGAACTTCACTAGGAATTTAAAATTTAGTGACTCTTCCAAAAAATGCAATTCAATTTTAGAGCAAGGATATCACTTATTCCTAGGAGTTTGAAATCTAGTGACACCATCTATGCATGAAGCTCAATTAAAAATTATGGCTGTCACTATGCCCAAGTTTCTATATGCCAATTCACCAATTAAGTCATGCCCAAAAGTTTTATTTTCTAAAGCTAGACAAAAATGACTAAGTCTACAAAACAATGCTTAAAGGATTATAGGTACTTGTTTTAGGTTCTTCCAAGTAAGGTGGGATTTCCTTTTGGAGATCCAAAAGTCAATACACACACTTACTCTTATGAGGATGCATGAGAATTAAATGATGAGGAAGTGTCAACCTTCCTCACAAATGCAAGCAAATACATTCAATTCTATGGCAAACCAAACAATGAAAAATTCTAAACTCATACCTCATTTGAAGAGCAGTTGGTGACGAAGGTCTTTGTGTGAGAAACTCACAACCTTGATTTTCGGTGTAGGCTTGATGGTTGATGTCAAATGCCAAGTTGAGATTGGATTTGGCAATGGATTTGGTTTTGGCTCCTCCATTGGGTCATCATCTTGAACATTTCTCTTCCTCAAACTAAAAATGAGTTTGAAGGAGAGAAGTGTTCTCAAATCCTCCCAATGGTGACTTGAGCTTGATGAAACCTTCCACTTTCTTGCCATACCACCTCTTCACAATTTTGACCTAGCTGCACTTTAATCAAGAACACACAAAACAACTCAAAAGCGGGTTACGTTAGCCAAAAGCAAATTGAACCTAATTTTCAAATTGTCTTGCCTAGCTTGAAATAACTTGTAAATGGAATGAGGGTCAAAGCAAATCTTTTTTGTTTGAACTAGGAAGATAAATTCAAATGGTCATGCACGTAGTTCATATCCAATTAAATTTCTCCCCTAATTCAAATTTTTTGTTTTATGATGGTTGGAAATTTTACTTTCCAACATGCAAGTGTGGAATTTCAAACATGCAAATGCAAGGGTTGATGCAATTTGGAAAACAAATATGAGATAAGTACCAATTAACCTATTGGTAAGGACTCACCGAATTTTTGAAGTTCGATGAGTAGGACTTACCTCCGTTTTGTTCAGCGCGATGATTTGTTGTCCAATCCCGCAGTTGAAGATGTGGATGATTTCTTTTGTTTTGACATGCCAAACTCGTATGGCATTCATTTGGACATAGGGGACACATGGTGGCCCTAGCCTCTCTCCGTTGTATTGATATAGACATGTTTTAGCGACGGGTTCTCCCTCTTGAATGTATTCCTTCATGAGCATGGTGAGGCTTTGTCCTTCTTAGCGGTGCCACTCTGACCATATTGATATTCCATTGAATCAACCCATACCTTGATCATGGATCAAAGGCTTCCTTGGGCATGATGACATGTGGAATCCACAATCAAACAAGAAACGATTCATCCACAATGTCACTTGCCCTAGGTTGAATGGGTTTGGTCGAAGTCTGGGAATCCCAACAAGTGATGTGGGATATCTCGGACTTTGAATGCTCCTTAAGTTCTTGTCCTTGGCCAAGATCTTCATGTGAATGTTGACTTGATGCTTGGCCAAGATACTTCAAGGTAGGCTAGTTGAACTTAAATCCCTTGGAAAGCCATAGCCTCCTTGATTACAAGGGTGATGTTAATTCCACCCTTGACCTCCTTGTGAATGTTAGCCATTGGAGTTGTTGTTTGAAAAAGGTCCTCATGGGGCTTAGGGAAATAATTCCCATGTGTCCCATGATGACATGGATTTTCACAAATCATGTGAATATCCATGACTTGGATTATCCAAACAAATCTCCAACGACTTGGATATTCATGACACTTCAATGGGAGGTGTAGTTCCATAACTAGCATATCCACCTTGTGAAGTGGTGTGCATGACAAGCTATGGGAACTCGAGCATTCTTCAATCCACCCCTTGAGTGGAAACCTTCTTCTCATCCATGATGAATGAGAATAGGACTCCTTCAGCTCCAGCATGAATGTGGTCATGGATTGGTGGAGCCAACCCATGACACGAGTGTTGGATGAAGAGCCAACTATCCACCCCATGGTGGAGGCAAACCAAGAAGAACTTCTTGGAGCCTTCCCCAAGATTGGGTATGGATGACTTTGGCTCCTACTGAAAGCTGAAATTCTCCCGCAAAAGGCAATGGTGTTGCCTAGCAGACATTTGTTGAGGTATGCCTTGAATCATCTTGCAGCTTATCACTTGCGTCCTCGTTGGCCATCCCATACAATGGGTTGGCCAACACTACCCTGTTTTCACACAAAGGAAAAAACTAACAAGGGTAATCTTGTCTAATAACTATTAGTACCTATAGCTTAATCACAAGTGATAGCTATCCTTCACTTCCATTGCCTTCCCCGGCAACGGTGCCAGAAATGCTTCTTGATGGCTCCTAAGATATACTAACAAATTATCCCCGGAAACGGCGCCAGAAATGCTTGTTGGTATTTCTTAACACCACAGATCATCTTCGGTAAAGAGATGAGATCCGCAAGCGCACGAAGATACCGTTGTAGCATTTCACCCATGAGTATTCCCATGGGTATCGTATTTATCCCAAAGGAAGGCAATGGAGTAAAGTATATACTACTCTTATGGTCAAGCTATGGGATACTAATAAATTATCCGGACAGGGGGTAAGTTGATAATAGGGGTAGTGTGACACACACCTAGGCAATCTATTCTAAAGGGTAAATGGGTCCTAGAGGGATATTGGATTAAGAGTTAGAGAGTTGCTCCTACAATGCTCCTAATACATATACATAGCCTAAGGTAGATACTAATGGTCATGTCAATGATGAATTCCTATGCAATGCTATTCAACACATCGGGCACAGACTTACCCAAGCAATACTAGGGCGACTCCCGCCAAGAGCCTCTGGCATAGCTGAACGTGGAGGATTACAAAGGACAGATAGGGTTGTCACCACCTACTGCCTACCTCTTCAATCCGTGGGTCTACGAGACATCCAAACTCTACTTAAATACCGTAGCACCATGCTAGCATACTAAGCAAATACCTTAAGAGCTGCAGCACAAGCCATCCTAAGGCAATGAACTAAATCATCGTTGAACCAATGTTGATTGCATAGCATAGTTATTCATATTAACATAATAATATCATAACTACATAGACTATAGGTGGGGGTCTATAGTGTTTATGACCATAAGATGTGATTATGAGAGTACAATCATAAAGACTATACCTTCCACTTACATGGACTCCAAAATCAAACAAGAAACACTTTGTCCAAGTATACGTATAATAGAAGACTAAAAATAATATCTTTATTGAGCACAAAGTCACAAATACAAGAAGGAATACATGAGACATACATTTCCCAATGTGGAATTGGGAAGAGAGACTCCTTCTACTCCTTTTCCAATTTGGACTTGGGACTAGATGCTCTCCTCTCTACATCCTAACTACTCTAAGGACTATGGAAGATAGTGTATACAATAGAATGATGCCCAATTGGTGTGTGTTGAAGTGAGGGGTATGGGGTCCTATTTATACTAGTGTTGAGGTTGGTTCCCACCACCAAAAGCATGTGAATCAGTCGTCATTGACTCTAGGGAGCCGGGAGGAGCTAACACGTGGAAGTAGACCGCATTTGGCGCCAGTACCAGGTCGGCCGACCCCCTGGTTCGGCCGACCTAGTCAGGGCTCCAAACGGCCCGTACTTCCTCCAGGTGGCTGCCAGGTGGGTCCCATTTACTGATATTGGTGCCACACCGTTGGATGGCCTCGGATACTTCTATTTGTGGGCCATTTGATCCTTGTGGTGCCACGTGTTGTCGCCTGATTGGCTGGGATGATATTTTATAGGATTGCTCCCCATATTTTTCCTCAATTCTTGTATAAATATTTGCATACACATATTTCTCCAAGTACAAGTGGAAATAGGTCAAGTAGAAAGGTGATGTGTGCAAGAAATGATCAATCCTTCACATAATTGAGTTATATTGACGGCTCAAATTGGTATATAACAGCCATCAACAGTACCATTGTTTGGCTTTTTCCTTCAGAGAATAAGGAACCAACTTCCATTTGAGAGTTTCTTGTGTCATACCGTTGATTAGAAGGCATGGACACAATTGTTCAAAATCTCGTAGATGGTAGTAAGGTTTTTCACAATATGTTCCCAAGAAGGATTGCTCCCGAACCATAGTTATAAAGTGAGGGCAAAGTTCATAGCTAGTAGAACAGATGGGTTCCGCCGAAGGCGGTGACTCACGGAACTTGCCCTTTGGGGGAGAAGAAGAAAGAGTGGTGGGCTGCTCCATATATGTTGTGGTGGAAAGAAAAGGAAAGATAAGATAAGAAGATAGATACGAGGGTGAACAAGGTTCGAAGATTAACAGCAACCATTCCCTGACAATGGCGCTAGAAATGCTTGTTGACGTTTCTTACGTCATAGATAAAAATCGACAAGCGCACTGAAACTGTCGTGTAGCACTTCCCCATAAAGAGTATTCCCAAGGGCATCGAATGCAAGGAATGTACATGCTAATCTTATGAACTAATCCACCCAAGGACACAAAGTTCTTTGGTAGGCAAGGAAGAGAGAGGAATTCAAAGTATTTATTCTAATTCAAAGGACATTGTGGTACCTGCTTGCTTCAAGCACGGATTTACCCCTAGCAACACTAGGATGACTCTCGCCAAGATCCTATGGCATAGCTGAACGTGTTGGATTACTAAGGACAGATAGGGCTGTCACCACCTACTGCCTATCTCTTCAATCTGTGGGTCTACGAGATATTCACTTGTGATTTCTAACCTAAGCATCACGCTTACATTCTAAATCACTACTCTAGTTGTTTTGAACACAAAGCTATAACTAGAGCTCTAATAAATTAAGGCAATGAACCCACAAGTAACTACTTGTGCAAACTACTATGAATTGAAAATCAAACTTGAAATGAATTCACAAAGGGCTTACTTGATTTGAATAACACATTTGTAGGGGTACAAGTGTAGAAGAGGGACTTGATAAGCCCAAGCCTCCCTCTCCTAAACTCTCACCACACTCTCCTTCTACTTGGCAGTCTCTTGGACTACTCTAAACCTTAGGAGTGGTAATCTATTCTCAACTTTTGGTGTGTGTGTGTGTGTGAAGTGAGTTGTGGAGTGCTATTAATAGGTGAATAAGGGTCGGGTGCCGCCACCAAATGTGCACAAATCAGTCACCACTGACTTCTTCAAGACGGGAGGACCCAACACGTGGCATTTGACTAGGTTTGGAGCCACTCCATAGTCGGCCGACTACGGAGGTCGGCCGACCTGATCTTAGCTCTGTTGGAGTTGTGCTTTCTCCAGGTCTTTTCTAGGTGGGTCCCATCCCTTGGTATGTGTGCTACACCGTTGGATGGCCTCATATACTTCTGTTTTGTAGGCCCTTTGATCCATGTGATGACATGTGGCATCGCCTGATTCGTTGAAATGCGATTTTATGGATTACTCCCTACATGTCTTGGTATTTTGGGTCTAAATTAACCTTCATACAAATAAACACCAACACTTGTGGAATTGGTTAGTTTTTAACCCTACCACTATGTTGTGTTTCTCTTTTGTGCGCATTATGAGGTGAATTGACGGTCTAAATATAGCACTTAAGGACCGTCAACAGACTCCCTCACACATAGTCCTTTGCTCGTCCTCGAGTGAAGGCAAGAAGAAGAACTAAGGTGTTGTCATAAATTTCCTGTAAGTTAGAAAATGAGAATACTAGATATTTCAACTCATACCTCAATTCATGAATTCTCTTTGTGGAATGTGGCTACCACATCGATCTTGGGTGTTTGAAGAGTGGAATGGTTGGAATTTAGTTCTCTAGGTTCTTCCCCTGCTGAAATGATGTGACGATTTGCTATATTCGGAAAGACAAAGAAACAATTGCCCTTATCTCTCATTTGGAATCTCTCAAACCTCTCAAAATGTTTTGATCCTCACCTTGGCATGTTGTGCCAATTTTGTCCTTATACTAAATATGGCTATATCTGGAGCTTGGTAGGGATAAATGCGGCACACATTGCAATTCATATATTACTAAGTCGAAAACTTGATCCTATGAGAGACTTATGCAACAAATAAATTGGCAAAGAAAATCCTTGTGCACATGAATTGGATGGATAAATGTAGACTCCTTGGTTTTCTCTCTTTAAGGATGAAACATGGCTACTTTCTTTTCTTCTTCTCTTTTTTTTGGCATATTTCCTCGTTTGAAGAGTATATGCTTCTCTCTCTCTTTTTTCATAGCCATGTCTTCTACTCCTTTTTATTTTTCTAGAGAGATTTTGATGACCAAAATGTATGGAGTTTCTTTGATGGATGAATGGTGGACGCAAATTCTCAACGTGAGAAATTTTGCATGAATAGGGTGCACAAGAGTTCCTAAGTCAAAATTTCATGCATGTCACTCAATTGGGTCACGAGTTTGACAAAGTTCAATGAAGCAAAGTGGCATATGCATGTGGCTTTCAAGAATTTGTATCATATGGCCGTGGTGGGTATTTACATTTTGAATGAGAGAATCAGGCAAAGTTCAAGACTCCAAAGTGTGCAAACATCAAAATCAATTTTAAGCGAGGATATATCTCCTCGAATAACTCATTCACCATATCACACTAGTCAAATAATTTGATGATGTGTTGTTCCTATTTTATTTGTGGGAATGACAAACAAGGCAATAAATCAGAATATAAAGTACTTAAATTTTCAGTTTAAGCAAAATTTGACTACCAAGTTTTAAATTTTAATTGTTGAGTTGAATCACTTTCAAATATTCAGTATTAAATACTAAATCCACTCAAACAGTAATGTAGCATGCATATTCAGGGGTGGGAGATCCAAAATGAATTTTTAGAGCAAAATGGGGCCGTGTGGGGCCCATACATGGTCGGCCGACCCCCTTCTAGTCTCTTTGTTGCTCTGTTTTGACGTTCGGGTCGTATATTCGGTCGTGACGTGTTTTGAGATGTAACTCGATTTTTGACATCAGGATTTCACGAATTTGGGGTGCCTCCCCCACACTTGTTCCCTGAATTCTTTATTCAACAAAAATAAACTAAAGATGGAACTTTGCCAGATTAGATGAACTGGTAAGTTCACTTTATTGAACTAAAAATATTGGGGATACTTACATTATTCAATCTAAATTTAATCAATAAAAAATTGGAACAAAACTAAACTGAACTAGTAAGCATCCTATGCGATCGGGACATCAAAACTATGGAGTGTTGTAGATGTCAGGCTTCCCGACGGCATTGCATACGCGTTGCGGCTTGGTGCCCATTGATGAGGACATCACTTATATGGATACAAACAACACTCCATTGAATATACAAGATGCAATCAATAGAGTTCATACACAACAATTAATTTCAGAGGTGAACTCGTTCTTATATATTTCCTTATATGTTTTTGAGCATAGATTGCTACTTGATGATTTATTTGTGATTAGGATCCATGGAGAGGTTCAAGAAGTACTTGGAGGGAGTATTAGGGACGTGAAAGACCAGAGAATTCATTCAAAGAAGATGGAAACCGAACCAAACTCCAAATCGTATCCAACTCGGAGTCCAGGAGCAGTACGCACTAAAACGGACGTCCAAGACGCATACAAACTCCGTTTTGGACGTTCTACATATGCACAGAAAGGGGAGAGGATAAACTTCCCAATGGCGCCAGTACCATGTCAAAATTCCTTCGGAGTCGACAGGAATCGTCGAAACAAATTCAAGTACAGAATCTGTCAGGGTGCTGCGCCACCGTATTGGGCCATTGGGCCTTGTATCAAGTCTAAGTCCATTATTTTAGTGTCTTAGGGTTAGGTCACGACCCTAAAACCCCCTTGGACGTCCTCCCACCTATATATACTCCATGGTAGCCGCCATGAACAATTGGGTTTTGCTTAGATCAATAAAATCGTCGTTCTATGGTTTGTGAGACCCCAACTTCGTGATTTCAGATCGTGTCTATCTTGTTCTTGCTTGTGTTCTCGGTTGCACTTGCATGGATTAGCCTTCTTGGCGAGGTCAATCGTGTGCAGCACGGTTGATAACCAACAGAGCGGTGGTGTAGTGATTGCAGGGGTTGTTCGTGTTCTACTCGAGAGCCTCGGATCATCAACGTCGAGATCTCCACATCAATCGACTTATCCATTACCTTTCGGAAGATCGGACTCACCTTTTCCTATCAATTGGTATCATATTTCCAGGTTGCCCGTTAGGTAATTCATCTATCCATTACATTATTTTTGTTTTTCATACCTAGAGTCCACAAAAAAGCCACAAAAAAACTTGCAGTTTAGTAGATCTGTTCATTACTTTGTCCAAACCACATTGAGCCTTTGCAACTTTGTTATTCAGTTTGGTTTGGTTGAGTTTGTTTCCGTGGTTGAGTCATATTACTGGTTTAGAAGTGTTTTTAGTCTTAGTTTGAGTTTTGCATTGTGTTGATTCATCCTTTTGAATCACACCATCACGTCCAGATTAGATTCATCTATGTCCAGTTCAGTATTTTCATCATATCTAGCTCATACGAACTCATATTTTCGTGTTCTTATACTTTCTGGAAATCTTAAGAAGTTCTCTATAACTTTCTTATTCATCATTTTCTCAGAAAATATAGTTTTCGATGTAGAAATTGCAATAGATACGAATCTGTTATTGACCCAAAAATTCTGAACAGTCTGTATTTCGGGGGCAGTATCTCATATTGTTCTTTTCTAAAATAGGTCTTCCATATATTGAAATTAAAGAGGAGAGATATATCTACAATCTTGCTGTTCTAAGTTTTCCAATTTAGAGCCTATAAGTGTGCCTATTTGTCCTTGGAAGATTCAGCAGAAAATCTGCGACAGACACACGAGATATCTTGGATTGATTTTCATTGTGTTCTTCCCTTGCAGCACATTCTGAAAAAAAAGGAAGAAAAAAGAAAAAGGCAAGTGCAAAACAAGAAACAAAAGCCGCACAAAAAAGAGGAAAAAAACAACAAAAAAACAGAAGTGCTTGCATTCATTGTGTCATCTAGTTTTGTCTCATGTCTTGCTAGCTTGAACTACTAGGAAAACATTTAGGCCAGCAACTTTGACAAATACTTTGGACACTTATTCAACTTTACTATCTGATTTCATTGTTGCTAATCCTTGCTACATAGAAAGTGCCATCCAAGCTACACCTTACTTTTGAGCAGAATCGATACACCTTTGCAATCATCCCACGCTTTATTGGTTTCTTCATACCGTCCACCGTTTGCCACCTGCAGTGTCGGTAAGAACACTTGTAATAGCGTGGTAAGACGCTTGAGAGTGTGTGATTCCACTTCCACTTTGCCATTATCCTTTGTAGTTGATAGGGATAACATATTTTTTGTGTTGTCTTCTGTTTGCTACTAACAATGTCAGGTAAAAGCAAGAATCATGCATTATATGATGAGATGATGGACATGATGAAGACGACGATGGAGTTGCTCAGTAAAAATCAAACATCAACCAAGGATTCACATGACATTCAGACCACCTTTACAACACCTTCCACAAGAAGTAATTACATTCGCCCATCTCTTCCTTCTTATGATGGTTTTGGTTATGATGAATATATTACTTGGGAAATAGAGGTGGATAAAATTTTTGGACAATGTCATATGTGTGAGAGGAGAAAGATTAGAAATGTTGCAAGTGCATTAGTAGATTGTGCATTAACTTGGTGGAACAATTTAAATGAATTAGAAAAACCTCGAACATGGAAAGAAACGAAAATTCTTATGCGAGAAACTTTTGCTAATGTATCTATGTGCAAAGAAGAAATTCAGCAATTTGAGGAGAAAATTCTTTTTGTACCTTCTTTTGTGGCTAACGTTTTGCAGGACACTGTAGAAAATAATATAGATGATACAAAAGAGAACGAGGCTTTCAACAACACTTGTGAAATTTTTGATAATCAACTCATAATGCATTTGAATTTCTTGCTGAAAATGAGAGTAGTGTTAATGGATAATGCTATATAGTTAACCAAGGTATGACATTTTCAAATGTGCTGAATTTTGCTACCAATCATACTATCGATGAGAAGCAAAAAGATGAACCTTTTCATAATACACCTTTACTATTAGTTGATTTTCCTACTGATTCTTATAACAAAAATGAGTTGTGTGCTGATAATTATATTATACCTATGCTAGAACAACCAAATGAATTTGATACTTTATCACTCACTTGTGCTGAAATTAAGCATTTGATTCCAACTACATGTGAAAGGGATGAGCTGAAATTGTTATCTTCTCTAAATACTTTGGGCTATATTGAATTTGACACTCTTTGTGATCTAGATATCGTAGAGAAGATAATATTTTCTCAATCTGAATTGCCTTTGTTAAGTAGAAATATTTTTCATGCTATAGGCAAATATGAACATAGTGGTATGTTTATGGTGCATAAAGTTTACATATGTTCCAATGAGGAAGCTCCTTTTATGCTGCAACAACATGGTCAACTAAATAAATGTACTAACGCGAATAATGTCTTGTCAAGTTTTTCTAGTATGTTTTCCTTGCAGCAGGGACAACAAAAGCATTATTCATTGTGGTTGTGCATTATGGACAGCACTTACTCTACCTCCAATGCAAGCCTCTTTGCTGAACATACGAGCAAGCCGAGGACGGCTTGTCATAAAGAAGGGGGGAATGATGAGATCATGCACATTATTATTGCACCTACAAACATGACACAATATTTATTTGTTTGGGATCCTGGCTCAAGTGAATGTGCACTCTTATTTGATGGACAAGATCAAGATGGCGCACTATGTCGTCCACCACCTTGGCCTCCTCCATTCATGCATACAAGAAGATTTGATGGCGCTGCACATTTGGACCAACACATGAGAGGAGACGAACTTGAGTCGAGGACGACTCCAATTCAAGAAGGGGAGGATGATGAGGACATCACTTATATGGATACAACAACACTCCATTGAATATACAAGATGCAATCAATAGAGTTCATACACAACAATTAATTTCAGAGGTGAACTTGTTCTTATATATTTCCTTATATGTTTTTGAGCATAGATTGCTACTTATTGATTTATTTGTGATTAGGATCCATGGAGAGGTTCAAGGAGTACTTGGAGGGAGTATTAGGGACGTGAAAGACCATATAATTCGTTCAAAGAAGATGGAAACCGAACCAAACTCCAAATCGTATCCAACTCGGAGTCCAGGAGCAGTACGCACTAAAACGGACGTCCAGGACGCATACAAACTCCGTTTTGGACGTTCTACATATGCACGGAAAGGGGAGAGGATATCCTTTCTAATGGCGCCGGTCCCATGTCAAAATTTCTTCCGAGTCGACAGGAATCGTCGAAACAAAATCAAGTATAGAATCTGTGAGGGTGCTGCACCACCGTATTGGGCCATTGGGCCTTGTATCAAGTCTAAGTCCATTATTTTCGTGTCTTAGGGTTAGGTCACGACCCTAAAACCCCCTTGGACGTCCTCCCACCTATATATACTCTATGGTAGCCGCCATGAACAATTGGGTTTTGCTTAGATCAATAAAATCGTCGTTCTACGGTTTGTGAGACCCCAACTTCGCGATTTCAGATCGTGTCTACCTTGTTCTTGCTTGTGTTCTCGGTTGCACTTGCAAGGATTAGCCTTCTTGGCAAGGTCAATCATGTGCAGCATGGTTGATAACCAACGGAGCGGTGGTGTAGTGATTGCAGGGGTTGTTCGTGTTCTACTCGAGAGCCTCGGATCATCAACGTCGAGATCTCCACATCAGAAGATCGGACTCACCTTTTCCTATCACCCATGCCACAACGAACACGATCAGTCTCCTCCTTGAGGGATATGAGCTCATCCTTTAGTTTCGCCCTCTCTATGCGCCCTACAGCCACTATGTCTGATAGCTTCTTGTTCTCCAAACGAAGAGAAGCTAACTCCTTAGAAAGGTGTGCCACTTTAGTGGCACGAGGAGATTTCCCGTCACTGTCCTCAAATTGGCCAGGTGGACCTCTGATGGCAGGTGGTGAGAGGTGATGCCTAATCTTGGAAGGTGACAAGCCCGTCAATTCCTCCATCACCAAATTATTCACTTGCTTCAAAAAACCTTTTGCATAGCCTCCTTTAGCCTTGCGCACCCCGTGCATAATGAGGAAACCTCCCACACGCTCACCCGAGGTACGTGTAGGTGACTTGTAGTGGTGGATCACTACGTCACCGTCCATGGTCTTCATAGTGTACATGAACTCCTCACCGGGCTGTAGCTTTGGGAGAGACTCATCTTTTTCAGGAAAAAGACACGTCTTGACAGACTTAAGGCCAGCCGTAGTCGGATGACGTGCAGGTGTCATCGACTTCATGGGCATCCTCTGAGGGGAGAGCGACCGTGCAGCACCACGAGGCGTGGTGCTACACCCATGTGGAGTCATCGTCGGAGGCGGGATCACGGCAAGAGGTACGACATCTAATGCCATGACAGATTCCAAAGCAAGGGTGGACATGTCATGGCCAGTGCGATGTTTCCACTTAGGTTGAAGGTTGAGCTAGAGGAGGCATGAGGCACAATTTTCTTGTCGGCCATGACTTGGATGGGAGGAATAGGAGAAGGATTTTCCTGGATGGTGCAAGGTTCCCCTCTCTATTCCCACCAAGAAATAAGCAGGGAAAGTATGATACCACTAAGAGTTTTGTTGGGATACGCCGAGAGAGTCCGCACGAGAATACAGAGCACCGACAGTGCAAGGCAGGGGTCGGTCGACCCTAGGGTTCGGCCGAACCCTTCCTGGCTCCATTCGGGCTAGGTTTTCGCGGGTTGGCTTAATGGGCCCCATGGATGATTAATTGGATGGGCCCATTAATTAGACGCGGATAATTTAGATAGAATTTAAAGAAACAGCATGAAAACCAATAAGATTTATCACGTCAATTTCTTTTTCCGCCTCCTCCTCCTAGGGTTCAAGAAATAATTTGAGTCAGTGCCCATTCACTTTAAATAGCTGATCATCATCACCTTGGAGTGTGATTGCTCCATGGGATAAGGTTTATACTACAGTGAAGGGTTCTTCCCATTTACTTCTAAGCTTCCCATGTCCAAAAACTTTAACCGTAGAGATGAAGAGTAGAACATTATCTATAGTTTTGAACTCTTAAGCCGTAATCCTCTTATCCTGCCATCTTTTGGTTCTTTCCTTCTAGATTTTGGCACTATGGTACGCCTTATCTATCCACTCTTCCAACTCAGAAATTTGTCTCAGTCGGTGTTTTCCTGGTTCGTGAAGGTCCATGTTCCATTGCTTGATGGCCCAATAGGCTCTATGTTCCAACTCTATAGGAAGATGACAAGTCTTCCCAAAGACAAGTTGGATAGGAGACATGCCGATGGGGGGTTTTGTAGGTAGTACGGTGTGCCCACAATGCATCAGGTAGCTTATGCTTCCATCCCGTTCCCATTTCCAAGACCCATCTTTTGCAGAATATTCATAATTTACTTATTAGATGTTTCTGCTTGACCACTTGTTTATGGGTGGTATAAAGTAGCAATATTATGTTGGACACCAAGCTCCCTCAAAATGTTCTGGAAGGTCTTATCTATGAAATGAGACCCTCCATCACTTATGACCATACGGGTTGTGCCAAAGCGTGGGAAAATGATCTCATGGAACATTTTCCCAGCTTGCTTGGAATCAGAATTTTTGCATGGCAAATCTTCTATCCATTTTGACACATAATCTATAGCCTCCAAGATATACTCGCAATCATAGGACCTAGGGAAAGGCCCCATGAAATCAATGCCCCACACATCAAATAATTCCACTTGGAGAATATATGTTTGGGGCATCGCATCGCGAGCAGGAAATGCTCCATGCTTCTTACATTTCCAACATTTGCGAATGAATTCTTTTGCGCCTCCTTACATAGAAAGCCAATAGAATCCACTCTGCCAAATCTTTGCCTCGGTACGGTAAATACCGTAGTGGCCACCATAGGGCTAGCGTGGCATTTTTCAATAATCTTGATGCCTTCGGATTGATGGGGCACACCTTCTAAGAGATCCATTGGCACAAACTCGATAGAGGTATGGGTCATCCCAATGTTGTCTACGACTCTCATAGATGAGTTTCTTTTTGTTTTCCTCTAGAGGTACGTATTTCGTGACCATGAAGTTCACGATATCTGCATACAAAGGGTGAGAGTCAGTCACCTTGAGAAGCATATCATCTCGTAGGAAGTCATTGATAGTATGTCCATGGTTTGTGTGACTTCCATACACGAGAGTTGATCTGCCACAAAATTCTCTACTCCTTTCTTATTCTTTATTTCTAAGTCAAACCCTTGGAGTAGAAGAATCCAACGGATTAGCCTAGGTTTAGCATTCTTTTTGGTGAGTAAGTACTTCAAGGCAGCATGGTCTGTATAGACTATGACCTTGGCTCCAACCAAATAGAAACTAAACTTATCAATAGCAAAAACTACAACCAAGAGCTCCTTTTAAGTTGTGGAATAATTGAGTTGAGCTCCTGTCAGAGTCTTGCTACCGTAGGCTATTGCATGATGCTTTTTTATCTTTGGTTTGGCCTAGGACCGCACCAACAACAAAATCCTTAGCTTCACACATGATTTCGAATGGCAGTGTCTAGTAGGGATGTTGGATGATTGGAGCTGAGATGAGTGCATTTTTGAGTGTATCAAATGATTTAATGCATTCATCATCAAAATAAAAGGGTGCTTCCTTAGATAGTAGGTTAGTGAGGGGTCTAGCGACTTTCAAGAAGTCTTTGATGAATCGCCGATAAAACCCCGCATGATCTAAAAAGTTGCGGATTCCCTTAAAATTGATAGGAGGTGGAAGTTTTTCAATGACTTCAATATTTGCTCTATCCACCTTTATCCCTCTCTCGGACACTAAGTGTCCAAGAACGATGCCTTCACGGGCCATGAAATGGCACTTTTCCCAATTAAGTACATGGTCATATTCTTGGCATCTTTGTAAGATCTTGTCTAAGTTTTCCAGACAATGATCAAAAGTTTTCCCATAGACGGAGAAATCATCCATGAAAACTTCCATGATCTCATCAATTATGTTTGAAAAGATAGACGTCATGCATCCTTGAAAAGAGACAGGAGCATTACATAGTCCAAAAGACATATGCCGGTAGGCATAAGTCCCGTAAGGACATGTGAATGTGGTCTTACTTTGATAGTCGTGATGGATTGGGATTTGATTATAACCTGAATACCCATCAAGGAAACAAAAGTAGGAGTGTTTTGCCAACCACTCTAAAATCTCATCGATGAAGGGCAGTGAAAAATAATCCTTCATTGTAGCCTTGTAAGTTTTTGGTAATCAATGCACATCCTCCAACCCGTTATGGTTTGTTGAAGAATTAATTCATTCTTCTCATTTTGAATGTCGGTCATACCTCCCTTCTTAGGCACTACTTGAACTGGGCTGACCCATTCCCTATGTGGAACAGGGTAGATAATCCCGACATGCAGAAGTTTCAAGACTTCCTTCTTGACAACTTCCCGCATCGCGTTATTCAATTGCATTATAGGTTCCCTTGAGGGGACACTCTCGAGGTCAATCAGAATGCGATGGGTGCATAACGCTGGACTAATCCCCTTGAGATCCTCTAGTGAATAGCCAAAAGCAGCTCTATGCTTTTCTAACATGGCAATGAGTTTGAGTGTCTCATCATTTGAAAGCTTGTCACTTATGAAGACCGAGGCTTCCAAATCGTCATTTAGAAAGGCATAACGCAGGCCTGGAGGTAGAATTTTTAGCTCAACAGGAGGTTTTGGGAAGAACTCTTCTTTTGGCAATTCAATTGCCTCCTGAAATTTATCCTCCTCTTGGATGAAATCTTCTTCTCCTTCAATTTAAGGGGGTGCTAAGAATTGAAAAGTTCTAACCTCCTCTATTGGTTCATCTTGGATGGGAGATTCTGCGGATGTGTTCTTGGAGCGCGGGATAGGAATAAAGAATTTTCTCCCTCCAAGTTTGACATTAAGGTTTCCTTCTAAGGGAATTTCCATGAAGAATTTCTCAATGGGAATCTCAATCATAATATCGAAATCTTGGATTTCGTGTACATGGAAGTCTAGGATAGCCTCAATATCTTTGTGGCTTACAAAGACATGTTGCAAAACGCCGAATCCTTCAAGGATGTTTCCAAAAGAATCTAGGAAGGATTTACATGTTGGTGCCAACGGCACATCGCCCAGAATGGCGAGAGCGCAAGAATCGGCAATGAGATTTGCTCCAACAGTGGCGTTGTATAGGAACTTCATTGGTGTCCCTCTAATGAAACATAGAATGGTTGCCAAATGTGAGGTCATCCGAAGGATTTTGGGTGACTGCTCAGCTTCTGCGGTCCATTCCCTGCTTAAGATTGAGGTTAACTCCTTGACCGTCTGTTGGATGAACACCCCATCAGGTGGGTCAGGTGAGTTAGTGGCAATGATGGTTTCCTATGGCCAAAATACTTTGAGGTATTTTCAAAATCATTAAATATGTCTTCCTCAAAGTAGAAGGGAAACTCCGAAGGTTGAATTTCTTCCTCCTTTGTAGTTTCAGGTTAGGTAGAGGATTCCTTTGACAAGGTTTGGGATAAGCAAGAGATAGGTTCTTCCTTGTCCATGGATTTATCCTTGGATATAGACACTACTTCCTCTTGAGGCAGCTCATTAAGACCCATAATGAAGAAAGAATTTTCTAGAATTCGGTCTAGAAGATCCTTGCCTTCTTCCGGCGTCTTGTGGAGGAAAGATTCTCCAGCTGTAATGTCAAGATGTAGGGTAGACTCTTTTTTCAATCCCATTTAGAAGTGTTGCAAAAGCAACGGATCAAGGATGGACAAATCAGGGCCAATATTTCTCAAAATAGAAAATCTATCCCAAGCTGCACCTATGGATTCCTTTTCCATCTGCTGGAAGCATAGTACTTCCATCCGCAAGGAAACAATTCAGGCAATTGGAAAGAAAGCAAGAAAAAATATGTCTCGTAATTCATTCCAATTTCCATTTGTATTCCCAACATTGTGGTCGTACCATTGTTTGGCTTTTCTCTTGAGAGAAAAAGCAAACAACTTTCATTTGAGAGTTTCTCGTATCATAGCCTTGATTAGAAGGCATAAACACAATTGTTCAAACTCTCGTAGATGGTGGTAAGGGTTTCCACAATCCATTCCTAAGAAGGATTGCTCCCGATCCATGACTACAAAGTGAGGGCAAAGTTCAAAGCTAGTAGAATAGATGGGTTCCGTCGAAGGCGGTGGCTCATAGAACTTGCCCTTTGGGGTAGAATAAGAAAGACTGATGGGCTGCTCCATATATGTGGTGGTGGTAAGAAAAGGAAAGGTGAGGTAAGAAGATAGATACGAGGGTGAACAAGGTTCGAAGATTAATAGAAACTGTTCCCTGGCAACGGCGCCAGAAATGCTCGTTGATGTTTCTTACATCACAGATAAAAACCTGCAAGCGCAGGGAAACTATCATGTAACACTTCCCCTTTAAAGAGTATTCCAAAGGGTATCGAATCCAAGGAACATATGTGCTAATCTTATGAACTAATCCACCCAAGAACACAAAGTTGTTTGGTGGGCAAGGAAGAGAGAGGAATTCAAAGTATTGATTATAATTCAAAGGAATTTGCGGTAGCTGCTTGCTTCGGGCATGGGTTTACCCCTAGCAACACTAGGATGACTCCCGCCAAGAGCCTATGGCATAGCCGAACATAGAGTATAACTAAGGACAGATAGGGTTGTCACCACCTAATGCCTACCTCTTCAATCTGTGGGTCTATGAGATATTCACTGGTGATTTCTAACATAAGCACCACGCTTACGTTCTAAATAACTACTCTAGTTGTTTCAAACAAAAAGCTATAACTAGATCCTTTAATAAATTAAAGCAATGAACCCACAAGTAACTACTTGTGCAAACTACTATGAATTGATAATTAAACTTGAAATGAATTCACAAAGGGCTTACTTGATTTGAATAACACCTTTATAGGGGTACAAGTGTAGAAGAGGGACTTGACAAGCCCAAGCCTCCCTCTCCTAAACTCTCACCACACTCTCCTTCTACTTGGCAGCCTCTAGGACTACTCTAAACCATAGGAGTGTTATTCAATTCTCAAATTTTGTTGGGTGTGTGTGAAGTGAGGTTTGGGGTGCTATTTATAGGTGGAGAATGGTTGGTTCCCGCCACCAAATGCGCACGAATGAGTCACCACTGACTTGTTCAAGCTGGGAAGAGCCAACACATGGCATTTGACCAGGTTTGGCGCCACTCCCTAGCCGGCCGAGTAGGGAGGTCGGCCGACCTGGTCTTAGCTCTGTTGGTGCTGTGCTTTCTCCAGGTCTCTGCCATGTGGGTCAAAACCCTTGATATGAGTGCTACACCGTTGGATAGCCTCGGATACTTCTATTTGCGGACCATTTGATCCGTGTGATGACATGTAGTGTCGCCTGATTCGTCAAAATCCAACTTTATAGATTACTCCCTGCATGTCTTGGTATTTTGGGTTTAAATTCACTTGCATACAAATAAACACAAACACTTGTGGAATTGGTTAGTTTTTAACCCTACCACTACATTGTGTTTCTCTTTTGTGAATATTATAAGGTGAATTGATGGTCTAAATATGGCACTTAAAGACCGTGAACACTAACCATATCTTTACTAGATCATCGGGAAAAGGAATTTAATCAAGATTGGTTTACCCATCAATGAGCTATTTCTCCCATTACCATAATAACTCCAATTCTTATTAATTCTATATAGTATTCTAAAAATTCCATTCTATATATAGCTCTCTCAATTTGCAGCAATTCCTTCCTTCTTTATTACCATGTAGCTAAAGACAACTTAGTAATCCCCATTATAAACTATATGATTAATATGACACTTATAGAAGATTTCTTCCTTTACTCCAATGGAATCAAATAAATCCTTCTAATATATCTTCGGAGCCAACTGAGACATCCATTGACTTCCACTTTTGTTCTTGCTCATCTTTGTACTATATTAGAATCCTCTGATATTAAGTTACAGTATAAAAATTATGCATATTCATGCCGATAGATGATGTAATGAAGATCGCATGACGAGGATGATCGACGAGGATCACAACTATGAGGAGAAGGAACCTGTGTGGACCCCATTGCATACAAGATTTGCCCAAGCACCAGCAAGAACAAGATTGGCCCAAGCAGTAGTAAGAACAAGAAAAGGAGAAGAATGACAACAAGTTGCATTCGGAAGATCAAGTTATCACTATTGACATTTACCTAGTTGCTACCTAAGGCAAGCCCCGGTTTGCATTTAAGTTGTTAAAAAGTTTTCCTTTTATAATATATATGATGGTTAGAATGGAATAATGCATTAAGTCTATTGATGTATGATCCTCTACATGTATGACCCAATAATTCTTGGAGTCTGGGTAGAATAGGATTTCACATGATTAGAACTACTATGTTAAAGTTTAGCAAAGGAATGAGATGGTATAACTCGAGTAGGCGATGACCTACTCGTGAACTTGGTACTGTGGAATCAAGTGGTGGTTTCGGACATTGATTCACTTGAATGGTTAATCTGATACTAGGCATAGTTCCTGCCTGTGCCAATTGAGGATCGTACTATGTGCCACTCTGTTGGACAAGTTTGAATATGTATCGGATGTATACTAGCTTTATTGGACCCAAGAAACCAATGTTACTTGTTAAGCTCGGTGTTGAGGCATACCACACCGTCCTAGACATCGAACGTCGACAGGATGGTAGAGGTCATTGGGACATAGACCGTATGTGGGGCTTAATGTCGGGACGATGGAATCGGTTCAATGCTTGGGTGTCTTGTGAAAGGTTGTTGTGTACAACGTTAACCGGAGAGTCCATACACCTCTTCTAGATGGGTGTACATTTGTGCAAGTCAGATGTTTCTTGATTCGAATCACCGTTGCTCGGAGAAGGAAGCATACTTGTTCACAGTGTTGTGACGTAGTAACAACTGAGAACTGGATGGAACTTGATGTATGGTTAAGCAACTTGGTTGAAGTAATTGTACAAGAGAACTAAAATTTTGATTTTGAGCAACTTCACAGGCCACTAATTAACTGAAAGAAGAATCTACTAATAGTGTACATTTACTTATTGCAGTTTAAATTCCAGTCTTACATTTCCAGCATGTAGAGTTTCATATTCTTACGTGAGATGATTAAGTCTTGCTGAGCCTTTTGCTCACGATTGCATTTATATTAGTTTTGCAGGTAATTAGATATGAAGGGTTTCTAGGTTTACACTCTGCGGGTATGTAGCCAAATGGAAGGCCTGGATGTCGCTGCTATCTTTTGTGCTGCTAGAGTGGAGTATCCACGGGCTGAATACGACCACTACTGTTGTAGTATAGGCTTGAGAGAGTATTATGAAGACTTCCACTAATGTAAGCACTTTTGTATAAAAATCGGAGAATAATGTAACATTCTCACTTATGTTATGTGTTATGTGTTCTATTCTGTGTTGTGCTATTGGGTGTCGTATCGCAAGACACCACACAATGTGATTCCTTGAATGTTGGGACCCTAGTCCTCACAACGATGAAATGCCCATACTCGTCGTATTTGTGTTCTTGACTTGCTCTTCTCTTTGCGCTTGCTCTCATAGCATCATTCTCTTGAATCTCTTGATGAAGAAGGTCATTTCTTCATCATTCATGTCCCTTCTTTCATCATCATTATCTTCATCTTCACTTGATGTTTGCACTTCTTTGCCCTTGGACTTAGATGAGACTTTGAGATCGATGTATTTCTTCCTTGATGAAATGACCTTAGAAAGGTCTTTGACATGTCGGTCTTCCATTTCCATCATATCATGATTGATAATCTTCCCTAGCACCTCATACGAAGTCATCTTGTGGAAGTTGGGGCTCTCCAATATCAAGGTGCAAAGGATGACATTGCTGGACATGAAAGCACTTATTAACCTCTTCACCACTTCATGGTCCATCCACCTCTCGCACCCGTAAGCCCAACTCTTGTTCATTAGGGTCTTGAGACGGTTGTACATCTCTTGTAGAGTCTCGCCATCTTCCATAGCATATCATCCAAGCTCTCACTTGATCATCTTAATCTTGGCCTCTCGCACGAATTTGTAGCCCTCATGTGCGATCTTGTGAGTATCCCAAATCTCCTTGGTAGCTCCAACCCATCCGCCTTGTTGAACTCTTCTTGGCTCAAAGATGAGTTGAGCACGACCGCCGCTTGAGCATTACGGTGAATTTGTTGCTCTTGTTCTTGTGTGAGCTCATTGTCGTCTTCGAGGATATCTATACAAGTACAAACAAAATGCCAAAGAATTGATTGAGGGGATTAGATGCAACTTCATATTATGTTTCCACAAAGTTTAGTTAGTTCCATCAAAGTGAGGCAGTTTGCCCAAAGGAATATAAAAATGGACAGAATGAGAATTTAAGTGCTCGTAATCAAAAGAATATGGGGAGTAGTCTTGTTGATGACTCCTTAGCCTCCTCTCCTTTTCTTGCCTCTTCTTCCTTTTGTCTTCCTCTTTCTTCTTCTTGTTGAGCTCAACGAGTGGGATCACCTATTCATCTTCATTCGACCTTGAGACATCAAATGGAGGTGGTGGTGGTTGCTGACCTCCACCTGTCGTGAAAGGAGGTGGATTCAATCCTTGATCTTCATTGGAAATGCGCTCGTCGACCTTGTTGGTGTTGTTGATCACCAAATCTCTTTTGCTGCTTTCCCTCATCTCCTCTCCAAACAGTTAGGCTTTTGTGAAGACTTAGACTTTGATACCAATTGAAAGTTGCATAGAGGGGTGTGAATGGGCTAACAAAACCTGAAAACACTTAATTGAATGTAATTACAAAACTGAGGGCAGACTAGTCCGGTCAGGGGCGGACTAGTCCGGTCAGTGTAAAAGAAAAATGTGAAGGTTGGATTTTTTTTAGTTCTTCTTCAAATTTGTGTAAGAAGAAGGTAAGTAAACAATGTAGCAACCTAATCAAGTAATTTAAAGGACTACAACTAGGTTTGATCGCAAGATTGATAGTATGAACGAGATGAACTGGTAATGAATGGTACATACCATAGCAAGTGATTTTAGCGATGAACTTGAAAGTAAAGGATACAAGAGACTCGATATACCCCGAGGTTCGATTCCACATAGGAATCTACATCCCCATTGCGGAGTCCACGAAGGACCGTGTCTCTTTCAACTCTAACCCTCTCCAAGTCACCACAAAGGCTAACTTGGTTTCTCCACTAAATCACAACGGTAAATACAAGATCCTTGGGGCTACTCACAACTTCAGGCTCCCAAAACAACTGAGCAAGTCTAGGAATGGAAATACAATAGCCACAAACTCAAATCAAAAACCCAAGAGCAAGAGAATCAAACTAACATCTCAAGACCAATGAATACCCTTCTCTCCTCCCACGATTCTTCCCAAATCCCAAAGATCGCTCGAGGTCAAGAAAGTGAGGATAGAGTCTTAGAGGAGCTCTAGGTTTGCTACGGCGGCGCTATGATGTAGGAGAGGTCGAAAATAAGTTAGGAGTCCCTTTTTGTAGGAGACTCGACACTTGACCGTTGGCACCAACTAAAGTGCGAATAGTACAGCCATTACCCCGGACTAGTCCGGCCAGGGGGACTACACACGTCACCAACTAAAGTCCCCGCCATCTTTTTGAATTCAAATGGTCACTAAATCTCAGACTAGTTCGTCCCATTGCAGACCAATTCGATCTCACAGAGGAGATTTTTCTCTGGGTTAGAACAGACAAGCCTGTAAGGGCGGACTAGTCCTTCCTACCTGGAATTATCCCCATCAGCTCTCTTCTGTCACATAACAGACTAGTTTGCCCAAACCCGAATTAGTCTGAAGTCACACAAGAGCTTTTGATCCGCCCAAACTCAGACTAATTTAGACAGACGGACTAGTCCGACCTTTGTGGCGGACTAGTCCAACGTTTCGATACTTAGTCCCAAAATCCCAATCAACCACCCACACCCCAATAACAAACTATCCTATCGCCAAACGAACTAGTTCGAAGTCACACGGGAGGTTTTTCTCTATATGAAAACAAACTAGTCTGATAGGGTAGACTAGTTCGACCCTCTAGGACTTAGTCCCAGAGAAGCTCAGATACACACAACTAAGGACTAGTCTGTCCCCAGACGAACAAATCTAAACTCACACAAAAGGACTTGGTCTGCCTAATCATCGAAGTTGTCTGATGTGGTCCTACTAGTCTGACTCAAAACACGGACAAGTTCAGCTTTGTCCTTAAGGCCAACCTAGAACTACTCTCTCACTTAATCCCGAACTAAAATTTGAGCTCCTTATTGATTCTCGAGCACTTAAGTTGATGAACCCTCTACACAACAAGGCGATACACGACTCAAAGAAATCTAAACCCTAAATTCTACTCTTTAGAGTCTTCAACGCCCATTTTCAACCCTTTTCCTTTTTGAGGGGTTCCATATCCAATTCCAACTCAATCACCTGTGCTCATACTCACGAAGCTCATTAGATCCTTAATTGTCATCATCAATCATAGAAAACCCACGAAGATTACCTAGATGCATGTTGATGGTTCCGACGCACTACTAACAATTCATCTCTAGCAATGGTGCCAGAAATGCTTGTTAATAGATTTTTTATTATACATATAAATCCGCAAGCGAATGGGAACTATCGACTTAGCATATCCCCTCTAACACTATTCCCAAAGGGTGTCATTTATATTCTCCCAAAGGAGACCAGATGGAAGTAAAACAATCATCAAGTGGAGAGGCTAGGTTTCCCTAGGTAGGGTTCTAGCAAGCATGGATAAATGATAGTTGGAGTAGTGTGGCACGCACAAGAGCATTCTCCTAAGAGGATAAATGAGGTAAAAAAGGACTAGGCTAAGGTTTAGGTCGAGACTCCTACTATTCTTCTAATGTACATATACATAGCCTAAGTTAGTTACTAACGATCATGCCAATTATGAATTCTCATGCTAAGTGGATTAACACATCGGACATGGGTTTACTCCTAGCAATTCTACGATGACTGCCGCCAAGAGCCTGTGGCATAGCCGAAGGTGGAGGATTACAAAGGATAGAGAGGACTGTCACCACATACTGCCTACCTCTTCAATACATGGGTCTACTAGACATTCAACGCTACTCTCTATCCTAGCACCATGCTAGCATATTAAGTAATTACCTTAAGAGCCTAGGCACAAGCCATCCTAAGGCAATTAACTAAGTCATCGTTGAACCAATGTTAATTCATAGCATAAGTGATTCATGTTAACATAATCATGTCATGGCTAATTAGACTATAGTGGAGGTTTATTGTGTTTATGATGATATATTGAGAATGGTATATCATAATCATAAATACTACTCCTACCACATACATGGAATCCACAATCAAATAAAAAACGCTTCATTCAAGTATATGAACAATAGAAGACTAAAGATAACATCTTTATTAAGAATAAAGTCACAAATACAAATAGGAATATAAGAGCCACACCTTTCCCAATTGGAAATTGGGAAGAGACTCCTACTCCTCTCCTACATGGACTATGGACTAGAGACTCTACTCTCAACAACCTACACTCCTCTAAACCTATGGAGAGTAGTGGATACAAGGGATGAATACTCAAGTGGTGTGTGTTGAAGTGAGGGGTCCTATTTATAGCTTGGAGAAGGGTCGGTTCCTGCCACCAGAAGTGCATGGATCAGTCTTCATCGTGACCAGGGCACCACAGGGAGTTGACATGTGGAAGCTGACCGAGTTTGGCGCCAGAAAGTGTTTGGCTGAACCCCCTAGTCGACCAAATAGAAATGTTGACCATTTCTGGTGTGCTTCCTCAGGGTGACTTCCAAGTGGGTTCCATTGACTGATATGGGTGCTACACCATTGGATGGACTCAAATACTTATGTTTGTGGGCCATTTGATCCATGTGGTGCCACGTGGCATCGACTGGTTAGTTGGAATGATATTTTATAGGATCTATCTCCTTGTTTCACTTCAATTCTGCATACAATGCCTGCATGCAGTGCTTTCTCCAAGGACAAGTGAAAATAGGTTAAATAGAAAGGTGATGAGTGCAAGAAATGATACTTCCTTCACATAATTGAGTTATATTGACATGTCAAATTGGTATATAACAACTGTCAACAAACTCCCCCAAGCTTATCATTTGCTCGTCCCGAGTAAAATCAAGACTTTAGGTTGATCATCAGGAGTTGCTACAATGTTCTACTTTTCAAAAGTACCATGTGCACAACAAAATACTCTACCTAGTATTTCAAAAATTAGCACGGTACTTCACCAATCTTAAGTCATTATGGGGCCCTATGCCATCTCCTATTCATGGGCGGTTGAAAGATAGAACAGCAAATGAGGCAAACATACCCTAGAAATCAAGTTCCACTCAAATTACGGAGAGTTCAATTTAGATTTTAAGTATCTCAATTTCATTATCCCATGTCTCTACTCTGTGTGTACTGGAAATATATCTTGGTAGGGAATATAGTAGGCATATTTGCAACGCATAATATTGCTAAGTCAAAAGAGCAAGCCTTAGGAGAAATCAATTCAAAACAATTTTGATTCAAGACTTGTGCATGTGTGATGGAATGAAGTGGATGTGGATATTTTAGATGACTCCTTTTTGAATGGACTCACTTATTTTACAAGTATGAAACATGGCTACTCTTTTTTCTCATACTTTTGATGTAAGCATGCATTTTTTTCTTTTTCTTGTAGCCATGTCTTCTACTCCCTTTTTTTGCAAGAAATTCAGGAGAGAGTACTAAGCATGAATGATATGGAGTTTCTCTTTTTATTATGGAATGGTGGTATGGTGGAATTTTGCTTACTGCTAGTGTAGAAGTATAGCATGTGCAAGTAAAGTCTTGAATTCAAAAAGTAATGAATGAAATCTTACATAGTACTATACTAGTTTGACAAAGCTCAATGTGAAGAAAAATAGCATATGCATAAGGTCTATCAGTGTAATGTATCATATGGATTTGGTAGGTATTTCCAACCAAATGAGAGTAACTCTGTAGGATCGAAGAGCACGTGAAAATCTACCAGCAGGGGGGATGAATGGTAGATTTAAAACTTTTTTAGCGGAAGCAACAAAAACCCCTCGGTAAAAAATCAATCTGTTAACAAATCGTGTGTGCAACTAATCTAAATATGAT
Organism: Tuctoria greenei; assembly: GCA_036927565.1. Lineage (NCBI taxonomy): Eukaryota > Viridiplantae > Streptophyta > Magnoliopsida > Poales > Poaceae > Tuctoria > Tuctoria greenei. The sequence goes on from JAYESD010000002.1 coordinate 254,146,332, forward strand.
CAATCATGACAAAACCAGTATATACTGTGGAGAACCAAGTTACAAAGACGCCACAACAAGAATCACGAAAATCCGTCGAGAAAAACTTAAGTAATGATTAAAAGATTGAACGAAGGTCAATCTTTTCTACCTGAGAAAAACCAGATCTGCAACATTACAAAGAAACTCGTGTAGATCAAACCAACAATCTAATGATCATGAAATTTTTACAGATGATAGATAATCAAGTTGTGAAGACAACCCAAAAAGAATCACATCAATTAGATCTGTAAAATTCGAGTTATGATAAAACCACCGAAGCAAGGTTGTGCTGCGCAGAAACTCGACGAGAAAAACTTGTCTGAAACAAGTCAGACGAACAAGGCACAAAAGTTCCTTTAAACTATGATCTTTATTCAATAGAGCACAAGTGGAACAGCCCAAAATCTGTGTACAACGAGCTCTAGCCTCCCTTGCTTATATAACGAGCCATGAGGCCAACCCAAACCAAACTAGGACTCGTATCCTACTCAATTTCTACTGAAACTTTCCATAACTGCTCAAGACTCTTCTATACGCAGGTAGAAGCAATCATAATACTTCCAAACACCTTAGGAACGTATCCCACATTCCTAAAACAACTCTACTTCGTGACCCACACGAAATACTATCATAACCAACTCAAATCTTTCCATATTTGAGTCAAACACGACTCAACCGCAGCATGAGTCCATAACCTAGTCGGTTGGACCTTTCCGACCAATTCTTTACGTCCACATCTCCTCATAACGCCTTGGAACCATTTTTCCACATCCATGCACTCCTTGTACAAGTGCAAACACCTTCCAACAACGTCCACGATACCTTTATATGCATTGTTCTTACTTCAAACATGTTGCGCGATCTCCTGATCAACTCAACCACAATTCCTCCCGAACTTGGTTGTTGAACCTCATCTTCTTCCTAAGACTAGTTCAATGGATACCGTCACCAGCCATGTCTTGAACGCAAGCAACACCTGCACGTGAATAAACAACCAATACTTCCGAGCACAAGTCCTCGACTTGACTCTCATTAGTTCTGAAACCACAACACCTTGCGTGAGCACCTCACACAAGCATGTTGCAAACTATAGCAAAACGATATCAGCCATAACCACCAAAACACACCAAAAACTTATTAAAAAATACTAAGCAAACTTTCCATAGATGTAAAGCAAGTTCGAAACATTGCAAGGTAAAAGCAGAACCATTGCAGTCTTAGCACCGGACCATGCCAAAGCTAACCGGACCTTGAAATGGAGCTTACAAAAGCTAGCAGGACCTAGCGCTGTAGCTTAACAATGCTAGTCGGACCTAGCGCCGAAGCTTACCAAAGCTTGTTGGACCTAGTGCCAGAGCTAACCAACGCTAATCAGACCTAGCGTCAGACTTAGCAAAAACATGTCGGACCTAGCCACAATAAGTTGGACCTAGACAAAACATATCGGACCTAGACAAAGTAAGTCGGACCCAGACAAAACAAGTCGGACATTGCGTCGGACCTTGCCGGAGCTAACAAAAACAAGCCACACATATCGTCGAACCTTGTTAAAAAGGTGTTTTGGTAGTAATCAAAACATTTATCGTCAAATCCAATGTATTCAACACACATAGGTCTCACAATCTCCCCCTTTATGAATGCATTGGCAACACCACTTAAAATCCGAACATTGGCTTATTCACATGAAAAGTTTTGAAAACAATTTCTCCCCCTTTTTGAAAATCAAATGAGATAGAAATAAATTTCCCCCCTATACATATTTCTCCCCCTTGCATACTTCTCACCCTTTGACAATGTATTCAACAATGTTCAAAAGAGAAATTTTAATTTGTTATGAGCACATTATAACATATACATATAAAACAAAGCTCATCCAAGTCATACTATCAAATAACTTACACCATCGCACAATGAGATACATAAATTAGTATAAGCCATGCTAGAGATCAAATGTAATTTTCAATTTAAGCAAGTCATGATCTCACAAACTTAACTATTTCAAGACCTGAAAGCTTGACACTTGTTGCTGCAATTTTTTTCTTTTAAACACAAATTTTGATCATATGAAATTTGCAAGAGATTATATGCGCATCTGCCTTATTCTAACCAACCAAGCCAAGCCTATGTCATTTGACAATCAGAAGCTTAAGGACATGATTTTAGTCATACACAACTTCTTCCAAGTTCATATCGAAGTACAATGGTAAGTCATCTCAAAAGAAGAAGTGTGATGCATGCATATTCTCGGGATCTTTTTTCATTTGTTTATTTAAACATAAAAACTCAACATGTGAATTGCTTACTTGATTAAGTCTTTATGATTCAAAGCACTTGTGAGCATGTAACAAGTTCAAAACAGCAAGAAAGTTCGATCATGACTAGATTTAGTGTAAGTAATTATTTCAATTACTAGTTATGGCAAAAACTACAAAATGTATAACAAGAGTAATGTAGTAAGAACTTTCAGCATGTAAAAAGGAATCACAAAGTCATATATGTTTGAAATACTATGCTCATATTATTTTTATTTCAGATTCAAACATAGACTTCCCATGTTTCAAAACTCCCCCTCAAAATAAGCCATGAGGATGCATAACCCCTATTTCACTACGAATGTAACAAAAACGAGTGAAATCGAAAGGTTTTGTGAAAATGTCAGCCAATTGTTGTTCGGTATCTACATGGTGAAACACAATGTTTCCTTTTTCAAAATTATCACGGAGAAAGTGATACTTAATGTCAATGTGATTTGTTATTGAATGTTGCACGGGATTTTTAGCAATGCAAATGGCACTAGTGTTATCACAAAACAGTGGAACACTATCTAGATCAACCCCATAGTCCTTTAGCATTTGAACAATCCAAAGAATTATTGAGCAAGCGCTAGCAGCAGCTACATATTCAGATACGGCTGTGGATTGTGCAACTGAATTTTGTTTTCTAGATGACCAAGCAACAAGAGAATTACCAAGAAAATGACAAGCACCCGAAGTACTTTTCCTATCAATCCTACAACCCTCCAAATCAGCATCAAAAAATGCTTTCAATGTAACAGTTGAGAAAGAAGGAAGAATGTGAGACCTATGTGTGATGAATACATTGGCTTGGACAATAAAAGTTTTGAATGCTGCCATAACATCTTTAGAGCAAGGTCCAACTAGCTTTGGTTATCTTCGATGCTAGGTCTTGCTAGTTTTGGTAAGCTCCAGCACTAGGTTGTGCTATTTTTGATAAGCTCTGGTGCTAGGTTGTGCTAGTTTTGATAAGCTCCGGCGCTAGGTTGTACTAGCTTTGGTAAGCTCCCGCTCAAGCTCTGGTTAGCTTTTTCTAGGTTTGGAGCTTGATCGCATTGTTCCTGCTTTTACCGTGAAATGTTTCGAACTTGCTTTTCATTGTTGGAAAGATTGCTTAGTATTCATTTGCTAAGTTTTTGGTGCATTTTGGTTGATATGGCTGATATCGTTTTGATATGCCTTGCAACATGCTTATGTGAGGTGCTCACGTAAGGTGTTGTGTTCGAAACTGACTTGAGTCAAGTCGCGGACTTGGGCTCGTACGGATTGGTTGTTTGTTCATGTGCAGGTGTTGCTTGAGTTCAAGTCATGGCTGGTGACATGATCCTTTTGACTAGTCTCAGGGAGGAGATGAGGTTCCAACAACCAAATTCAGGAGGAATTATGGTTGAGCGGATCAGGAGGTCGCGCGGGATGATTGAATCAAGGGCAGTGCATATGAAGGTTACTGGACGTCGAAGGAAGGTGTTCGCACGTGTGCATGTGGTGCATGACGTGGCAACATGGTTCCGAAGATGGTTTATGGATGGGAAGATCTGGTTAGAAGGATCTAATCGTATCGGTTGATGACTTTGGCTGCGGCGGAGTCGGTTATAGCTCGGTATGGAAAGTATCGAGTTGGTTATGATAGGATTTCGTGTGGGTTACGAATTTGAGTTGTTTAAGGAATGTGGGATACGTTCCTAATGTGTTTGTAAGTCTTAAGATTGCTTCTATCCGCGTATAGAAGTGTCCTAAGTAGTTATGGAAAGTTCCGATTCGTGATCGGTGTAGGATTGGAGTCCTAGTTGAGATTGGGTTGGCCTAAGGGCTGGTTATATAAACAAGGGAGGCCAGAGCTCGTGGTGCACGACTTTGGGGGCTGTTCCTATTGTGTTCTATTTAATAAAATTCGTAGTTTGAAGGAACTTTTGTGCCTTGTTCATCCGACTTGTTCCAGACAAGTTTTACTCGTCGAGTTTCTGGACAGCACTACCTTTCATCGGTGGTTTTATCATAACTCTAGTTTTACAGATCCAATTGATGTGATTCTTTTTGGGTTGTCTTCAAAAATTGATTATCTATCATATGTCAAAATTTCACGGTCATTGGATTTGTGGTTTCTGATATACACGAGTTTCTTTGCAGTGTTCCAGAACTGTTTTTCTCGGGCAGGACAGATTGACCTTTGTTCGATATTTCGATCATAACTTGAGTTTCTCTCGACGAATTTGAGTGATTCTTCTAGTGTTTTATTGGTGAGTTTATTATATCTTATATATATCACTTTTCTCATGGTGAAACACGTTTAGATCAGTCTCACACACGATTTCTTTAATAGATCGTTTTTCTGCCGAAGGGGTTGGGGTTTAATTGTTTCCGCTGAGTAAGATTTTTAAATCTACCATTCACCCCCCCCTCTGGTAGCTTTTCACGTGCTCTTCGATCCTACAATTGGTATCACAGCCACGGTGCTCGAATCATTATGATTTGCACGTGTTTTTGACTAATCATCATGGAGAAATACTCTGCCAAACCTTGTGTGTTTGCTGGTATTGATTTTTAGGTTTGGAAGGCACGCATGGAGGCTTTCATCCAGGTGCAAGGCTTCGCAATATGGGAGAAGGTGTACAAGCCTTACAAAGTGCCACCTAATGATCAAGTTATGGCTACAAACCTACGGGACGTCGACAACAACAACAAAGCCCAAAACTTGATCATCCAAGGACTAACTCAGAGCGACTTCGACCGCGTTGCACATCTCCGATCGGCATATGATGTATGGAGAGCACTTTGTGACTATCACGAAGGATCCAACACGATCAAGAAGGTAAGGAAAGACATGTTCAAGAAAGAATACATGCACTTCGAGATGCAACCCGGTGAGTCCATCGATGATCTCTTTGCTCGCTTTAAAAAAATTCTCAGTAACTTGCGTAGTGTCAACATTAATTTTTCTGATGCTAAAAATGCTAGGCAACTTCTTAGTGCATTAGACATGTCAATATGGGAGATGAAAGTTACATCTATTTGTGAATCTACTGTCATGAGTACACTTACTTTAGATGTGCTTTACTCTAAACACAAAACTCATGAAATTGACATCTTATCACGTAAGAAAACAAATAAGTCTATTGCATTTGTTTCACAATGTGATAGGCCTAGCTCCGGCCAATCATCATGTTGCAATACTCTTGCTTTGTTGTCCTCACTAACCCTGGAGCAGATTGAGGAATTTCCAGAGGAGGAGCTAGCTCTTCTCTCTACTAGGTTCCCAAAAGCATTGCAAAATGTGAGAACTAGAAGGAGAGGAAGCTCCGGACCTCAACGCTGTTTTGAATGTGGTAAGACAGGACACTTTCGTACACAATGCCCTAACCTTTCAAGTTCTACTTCCCGAGAAGAAAAACAATCAAGGATGAAGCACTCCTCAACAAATGATAAGAAGAAGAAGAAGGGCTTTACAGGTCGCCAACTGGTGAACAGTTTTATCTCCGCACTCCAGGAACTTGGCTCAAGCGACGTGGACATTGGAAGTGACGAAGATGAAGATGATTTGGCCAACTTATGCTTCATGGTGGGTAAAACAAGATGAAGATCAAGTCAGGAGGATGCAGAACACAACAGTGACGACGATGAGGTATGTTCTACCTGTAATGAAATGTGTGATGCAATTTCTCGTGCAACTATTATTGTTAAGAAAAAAGGACAAAAAGCTTAGGGATAATGCTGCTAAAATTGAATCACTAGAATCTGAAATCAACTGTTTGAAAACCTTGATTCCTAGTGATGATTCTTGTCCCTCATGTGATTTAATCTATGAACAATTGTCCACACTAAGAACTGCACACTCCTCCACTCTAGATAGATTTGAACTTGAAATTGAAAATAACAAAAAGCTTGCTGCACTTGACATTGGAAACTTAAAAGATGCTTCTTGTTCTACAATTGATTTGCATTGTTCTAGTTGTGATGATCTTGAAAAGAAACTAAAAGATGCTATGAATGAAATCTCAATATTGAATAATGCTTTATGTTCTCATGAAGTTAAATATTGTTCCAGTTGCAAATTAAAAGGAAAAACTTCATGTGAAAATTGCCCTAATTTGTCCGATAAACTTGATAACATACATAGGACATTATATCGGTTTTGTAATGGGAATAAGAACCTAAACTTGCTGCTGAATTCTTCCAAGTCTTGCAAAGATAAAATTGGTTTAGTTTTTGATTCTCGTGCTCATGCTAAGGCACATACACCTAAAATTGTAAAGTCATTATGAAGTGGTTTGATTCAAATAGTTCCTAAACAAAAAGAAGTGGTTTTCAAATCTGCAGGGGTGTTGTCTCATTCGGTTTCAAATAAAAATGTTGTTTGCTCATCTAGACATGAACATAAAGTTAAATTTCATTATACCTACTATGGTAGAGATGGTCATGTCATAGATTTTTATTATAGACTAGCTAAACAACAGAAAAGGGAAAGAATGATTGCTAGATCTCATAACTTTCATGCAAAATTTGCTGCACATATTAAACCGAATGCCAGGAACATGCAACCTGGTGTTATGAGTCAAAAACATTCAAAGTTTACCTCCGGACCTTCTGTTTTTGCCTCTGAAGCTACTGATTTTTGTGCTATACATGTAACACCTTACAGGTCAGTAGTTAAGAATAAAAAACCTCAAACTTTGACTCATACACCTGTTGTTTTATCTCAGCTTTCGCGTGTTTTTCCTGCTGCACGTCGTGTGACTCAGTACTGGATTCCTAAATGCCTTTTGACTAACCCCAGTATCGAGTCATCGACATATTGTGCTTCTATGTAGGTTACATGCTTAAGGAAGGAGAACATTTGAATTGTGGATTCAGGTTGCTCACGCCACATGACCAGTAACAAATAATGGTTCTCCTCCCTCTTTTTTGTGTCACGTGTAGAGAATGTTACTTTTGCCGATAATATTTGAACTCCTATAATTGCTAAGAGTTCAGTTAGAGTCAATGGTCACTACACTTTGAAGGATGTGGCACTTGTCAAAAATTTGAAATACAACTTGCTTTGTGTTTCACAATTGCTAGATGAAAATCTGGAAATTATTTTCAATAAAAACTGCTGCAAAATTGTAAGTTCAAATAGTGAGCTTATTTTTAACATGTCTCAGTTTGGAAGAGTTTTTAAAGCTGATTTTGATATGTCTTCCTCTAAGCATAGGTGTCTAGTTGCTAATGATTCAAAGGACTTATATTTTTGGCATCGTAGACTTGGAAACATAGGCTTTGATCACCTAACGCGTGTTAGTGCTCTTGTCGCATACGTAGGCTGCCAAAGCTTAAAGGGGACAAAGAAATTGTGTGCTCTTCTTGTAGACATGCTAAGATGGTTGCAGGTTCACATACTCCTCTCACAATGATCAAGAGAACTGAACCGGGTCAACTTTTGCACCTTGACACCATAGGACCTTCATGTGTTCAATCCTTCGGAGGTAAATGGTATGTTCTTGTAATTGTTGATGATTATTCTAGATACTTGTGGGTTTACTTTATGGCACCTAAGAATGAAGTTTTTAGTCACTTTAGAACTTTATTTCTTATATTATCAATTGATCACCCATGATCTTTAAAAGCAATTAGAACTGATAACGAAACTAAATTTAAAAATCAATCTTTTGATCACTTTTGTGCTAAAAATGGAATAGATCATCAATTTTCTTCACCATATGTACCCCAACAAAACGGTGTTGTCGAAAGAAAGAACAGAACCTTAGTTGAGATGGCTAGGACTATGCTTGATGAATATCATACTCCTAGGAAATTTTGGGCTAATGCGATTGCGACCGCTTGTTATGTCTCCAGTCGTGTTTTCTTGCGCGCTAAGCTAGGTAAAACACCATATGAGCTCTGGTTTGGACATAGGCCTAGTGTTACACACTTTCGGGTCTTTAGTTGCAAATTCTTTGTTAAGAAACATGGTAATATTGATAAATTTGAACCTAGATTCATTGATGGAATGTTTCTTGGTTATCCATCTCATACTAGAGGCTACCGTGTGCTTTTACTTGACTCTAACAAAATTGTGGAGACTTGTGAAGTGTCTTTTGATGAATCTAGCCCAGGTACTAGCTCAAACATTGCAGGTCCAGATCCATATCCGCAGGGGGGAGGGCATTTTCGTTGAAGATGAGGAAGAGGTGGAGCTGCTGCCTGAAAATTCAGCAGCTAATGACATTGTTCGAGCTCCTGATTTTGATTCACAGCAAGCACCGACGACCACCATTGCTGGTCCAGATCCTCCTCAAGTCACAAGCTCATCAATTTGTGATGAACATGAAGAAGAAGAAGCTTGTGAAGTGTCCATTCCCCTCCGGGTTCTCAAAATTCATCCTCCACAACAGATTATTGGAAGCTTGCACGAACGAGTTACACGGTCCAGGTTTTGCGATCCAAACTCTCATGCTCATTCTACTTTAGTTGCTTCTTTTCAACCCAATGATATATCACATGCACTCACTAATGAATCTTAGATTATTGCCATGTAAGAAGAGTAAGAAAATTTTGAAAGAAATAATGTTTGGAAACTTGTACCTCCTCCTCAAGGTCACACCTTAATTGGAACTAAATGGGTGTTTAAAAATAAACAAAGTGAGGATGGGGTTGTGGTTAGAAATAAGGCTAGGTTGGTTGCTCAAGGTTTCACTCAAGTTGAAGGTCTAGATTTTGATGAAACTTTTGCTCCTGTTGCTAGATTAGAAGCCATAAGAATTTTGTTAGCTTTTCCTGCATCTAAAGGTTTTAAGATATATCAAATGGATGTTAAAAGTGAGTTTCTTAATGGCTACATAGATGAGGAGGTTTATGTCAAACAACCACCGGGTTTTGAAAATCCAGATTTTCCTAATCATGTTTACAAACTGTCCAAAGCCTTGTACGGTCTCAAACAAGCCCCTAGAGCATGGTATGATAGGTTAAAAACATTCTTACATGAAAAGGGGTTTACCATGGGCAAGGTTGATAAAGCTCTTTTTGTGCTTAAGCATGGCAATGACTCATTATTCGTTCAAGTGTATGTGAATGATATTATCTTTGGTTGTACTTCTCATGATCTTGTGTCCAAGTTTTCAGCTATGATGAGTTCAGAATTTGAGATGAGTATGATGGGAGAACTCACGTACTTTTTGGGGCTGCAAATCAAGCAAACTAAGGAGGGTACCTTTGTGCATCAAACGAAGTATACAAAAGACCTCCTAAGGCACTTCAACAAGGACAAAAGCAAGCCTCTTCGGACACCATAGGAACAGCAACAACACTTGAACTTGATGAAGATGGTGAACCCGTGGATCAAAAAGAATATAGAAGCATAATCGGATCACTTTTGTACCTCACGGCATCAAGGCCAGACATACAATTCAGCGTATATCTTTGTGCACGGTTTCAAGCTTCCCCACGTGCTTCACATCGTCAAGCTGTCAAAAGGATTCTCAGGTACATACATGGAACTCAATAATTTGGTATTTTTCTTCCTTCTTCCACAACCGTTACCTTGAAAGATTTTTCGAATGCTGATTTTGGGGGTTGTAGGATTGATAGGAAAAGTACTTCTGGTACTTGTCATTTTCTTGGTAATTCTCTTGTTGCTTGGTCCTCTAGAAAACAAAGTTCAGTTGCACAATCCACAGCTGAATCTGAATATTTAGCTGCTGCTAGCGCTTGTTCACAAATTCTTTGGATTTTTCAAACACTTAAGGACTATGGGGTTGATCTAGATAGTGTCCACTATTTTGTGATAACACTAGTGCTATTTGCATTGCTAAAAACTCTATGCAACATTCTAGAACCAAGGACATTGACATTAGGTATCACTTTCTCTGTGATAATGTTGAAAAAGGAAACATTGTGCTTCACCATGTACATATCAAACAACAATTGGCTGACATTTTTACAAAACCTTTCGATTTCACTCGTTTTTGTTACATTCGTAGTGAAATAGGGATTATGCATCCTCATGGCTTACATTGAGGGGGAGTTTTCAAACTTGAGAAGTCTATGTGTGAATCTGAAATTAAAATAATATGAGCATAGTATTTCATGCATATATGACTTTGTGATTTCTTTTACATGCTGAAAGTTCTTACTATATTACTCATGTTATACATTTTGTAGTTTTTTCCATGACTAGTAATTAGAATAATTACTTACACTAAATCGGGTCATGATTGAACTTTCTTGCTGTTTTGAACTTGTTGCATGTTCACAAGTGCTGTTAATCATAAAGAATTAATCAAGTAATCAACTCACATGTTGAGTTTTTATGAACAAATATAAATTGAGATAAAGATCAAGAGATAATGCATGCATCACACTTTTTCTTTTGAGATGGCTTATCATTGCACTTAGATATGAACTTGGAAGAAGTTGTGTACGACTAAAACCATGTCCTTAAGCTTTTGATTGTCAAATGACATAGGCTTGGCTTGGTTGGTTAGAATAAGGCAGATGCGCATATAATCTCTTGCAAATATCATATGATCTAAATTTGTGCTTTGAAAAATAATAAAATGCAGCAACAAGTGTCATGCTTTCAGGTACTGAAATAGTTAAGTTTTTCAGATCATGACTTGCTTAAATTGAAAATTACATTTGATCTCTAGCATGGCTTACACTACTTTATGTATCTCATTGTTGTGATAGTGTAAGTTACTGATAGTATGACTTGGATGAGCTTTGTTTTATATGTATATGTTATAATATGCTCATAAGAATTAAAATTTTCTTTTGAACATTGTTGAATACATTGTCAAAGGGGGAGAGTTAATATGGTGAATTATGCAAGGGGGATAAATATGTATAGGGGGAGAAATTTATTTCTATCTCATTTGATTTTCAAAAAGGGGGGAAATTGTTCTCAAAACTTTTCATGCCAATGTTCAGATTTTAAATGGTGTTGCCAATGCATTCATCAAGGGGGAGATTGTGAGACCTATGCGTGCTGAATACATTGGCCTTGACAATAAAAGTTTTGAATACTGCCATAACATCTTTTTAGCAAGGACCGACTAGCTTTGGTTAGCTCCGGTGCTAGGTCCTGCTAGTTTTGATAAGCTCCAGCGCTAGGTTGTGCTAGTTTTGATAAGCTCTGACGCTAGGTTGTGCTAGTTTTGATAAGCTCTGGCGCTAGGTTGTACTAGCTTTGGTAAGCTCCAGGTCAAGCTCCGGTTTGCTTTTTCTAGGTTAGGAGCTTGATCGCAATGTTCCTGCTTTTACTGTGAAATGTTTCGAACATGCTTTTCATTGTTGGAAAGATTGCTTAGTATTCATTTGCTAGGTTTTTGGTGCGTTTTGGTTGATATGGCTGATATTGTTTTGATATGCTTTGCAACATGCTTATGTGAGGTGCTCACGTAAGGTGTTGTGTTCGGAACTGACTTGAGTCAAGTCGTAGACTTGGGCTCGTACGAATTGGTTGTTTGTTCATGTGCAGGTGTTGCTGGAGTTCAAGTCATGGCTGGTGATAGGATCCTTTGGACTAGTCTCAGGGAGGAGATGAGGTTTCAACAACCAAATTCAGGAGGAATTGTGGTTGAGCGGGTCAGGAGGCCGCGCAGGATGATTGAATCAAGGGCAGTGCATATGAAGGTTACTGGATGTCGAAGGAAGGTGTTTGCACGTATGCATGTGGTGCATGATGTGGCAACATGGTTCCGAAGATGGTTTATGGATGGGAAGATCTGGTTAGAAGGATCGGATCGTATCAGTTGATGACTTTGGCTGCGGCGGAGTCGGTTATGGCTCGGTATGGAAAGTATCGAGTTGGTTATGATAGGATTTCGTGTGGGTCACGAATTTGAGTTGTTTTAGGAATGCGGGATACGTTCCTAAGGTGTTTGGAAGTCTTAAGATTGCTTCTATCGGCGTATAGAAGAGTCCTAAGCAGTTTTGGAAAGTTTCGATTCGTGATCAGAGTAGGATTGGAGTCCTAGCTGAGATTGGGGTGGCCTAAGGGCTGGTTATATCATCAAGGGAGGCCAGAGCTCGTGGTGCACGACTTTGGGGGCTGTTCCTCTTGTGTTCTATTGAATAAAATTCGTAGTTTGAAGGAACTTTTGTGCCTTGTTCGTCCGACTTGTTCCAGACAAGTTTTACTCGTCGAGTTTCTGGACAGCACTACCTTTCGTTGGTGGTTTTATCGTAACTCGAGTTTTACAGAACCAATTGATGTAATTCTTTTTGGGTTGTCTTAACAACTTGATTATATATCATCTTTAAAAATTTCACGGTCATTAGATTTGTGGTTTCTGATCTACATGAGTTTCTTTGCAGCGTTCCATAACTGTTTTTCTCGGGTAGGACAGATTGACCTTTGTTTGATCTTTCAATCATAACTTGAGTTTCTCTCGACGAATTTGAGTGATTCTTCTTGTGTTTTCTTTGTTACTTGATTATCTCTGATATATGTCACTTTTGTCACGGTGAAACACGTTTAGATCAGTCTCACACACGATTTCTTTAACAGATCGTTTTTCTGCCGAAGGGGTTGGGATTTAATTGTTTCCGCTGCGTAAGATTTTTAAATCTACCATTCACCCCCCTCTGGTAGCTTTTCACATGCTATTCGATCCTACAAAGAAAAATGCCAAATTCTTGAGGTCTATGTAAGTACGTGAGAATTCTTTTGACGGCTTGATGATGTGAAGCACGTGGAGAAGCTTGAAACCGTGCATAAAGACATACGCTGAATTGTATGTCCGGTCTTGATGCCGTGGGGTAAAAATGTGATCCAATCATACTTCTATATTCTTTTTGATCCACCGGGTCACCATCTTCATCGAGTTCAAGTGTTATTGTTGTTCCCATTGGTGTCCGAAGAGGCTTGTTTTTGTCCATGTTGAAGCGCCTTATGGGGTCTTTTGTATACTTTGTTTGATGCACAAAGGTTCTCTCCTTGGTTTGCTTGATTTGCAGCCCCAAAAAGTGTGTGAGTTCTTCCACCATACTCATCTCAAATTCTGAACTCATCATAGCTGAAAACTTGGACCCAAGATCATGAGAAGCACAACCAAAGATAATATCATCCACATACACTTGAACAAATATTGAGTCATAGCCATGCTTAAGCACAAAAAGAGTTTTATCAACCCTGCCCATGGTAAACCCCTTTTCAAGTAAGAATGTTTTTAACCTATCATACCATGCTCTAGGGGCTTGTTTGAGACTGTACAATGCTTTGGACAAGTTGTAAACATGATTAAGAAAATCTGGATTTTCAAAACCCGGTGGTTGCTTGACATAAACCTCCTCATCTATGTAGCCATTAAGAAAAGTACTTTTAACATCCATTTGATATAACTTCAAACCTTTAGATGTAGCAAAAGCTAACAAAATTCTTATGGCTTCTAATATAGCAACAGGAGCAAAAGTTTCATCAAAATTTAGACCTTCAACTTGTGTGAAACCTTGAGCAACCAACTTAGCCTTATTCCTAACCACAACCCCATCCTCACTTTGTTTATTTTTAAACACCCATTTAGTTCCAATTAAAGTGTGACCTTGAGGTGGAGGTATAAGTTTCCAAACATTATTTCTTTCAAAATTTTCTAACTCTTCTTGCATGGCAATAATCCAAGATTCATTAGTGAGTACGTGTGATATATCTTTGGGTTCAAAAGAAATAACAAAAGCAGAATGAATGTGAGAGTTTGGATCGCAAAATCTAGACCATGTGACTTGTTCATGCAAGCTTCGAATAATTTGTGGTGGAGGGGAGTGGATACTTCACAAGCTTCTTCTTCTTCATGTTCATCACAAATTAATAAGATTGTGAATGGAGGACGATCTGGACCAGCAATGGTGGTCGTCGGTGCTGGTTGTGAATCAAAATCAGGAGCTGGAACAATGTCATTAGCTGCTAAATTTTTGGGCAGCAGCACCTCATCTTCCTCATCTTCAACGAAAATACTCACTCCCTGTGGATATGGATCCGGACCTGCAATATTTGAGCTAGTATCTGGGCTAGCTTCATCAAAATATACCTCACAAGTCTCCACAATTTTGTTAGTGTCAAGTAAAAGCTTACGGTTGCCTCTAGTATGAGATGGATAACCAAGAAACATACCATCAATAGATCTAGGTTCAAATTTATCAAGATTACCATGTTTCTTAACAAAGCATTTGCAATCAAAGACCCGAAAGTGTGTGACCCTAGGCCTACGTCTAAACCGAAGTTCATATGGTGTTTTTCCTAGCTTAGCACGCAAGAAAACACGATTTGAGACATAACAAGCGGTTGCAATTGCATCAGCCCAAAATGTCCTAGGAGTTTAATATTCATCAAGCATAGTCCTAGCCATCTCAACTAAGGGTTTGTTCTTTCTCTCTACGACACTATTTTGTTGAGTTACATAGGGTGAATAAAACTGATGATCTATTATATTTCCAGCACAAAAGTGATCAAATGATTGATTTTTAAATTGGTTCCGCTATCACTTCTAATTGCTTTTAAGGATCCTGGCTGATCAATTGATAATCTATGAAATAGATTTCTGAAGTGACTAAAAGCTTCATTCTTAGATGCCATAAAATAAACCCAAGAGTATCTAGAATAATCATCAACAATCACAAGAACATACAATTTACCTCCGAAGGATTGAACACGTGAGCGTCCTACGGTGTCAAGGTGCAAAAGTTGACCCGGTTCAGTTGTCATGGTCATTGTGAGAGGAGCATGTGAACCTGTAACCATCTAAGCATGTCTACAAGAAGAGCACACAGTTTCTTTGTCCCTTTTAAGCTTCGGCAGCCTAGCACTAACACGCGTTAGGTGATCAAAGCCTATGTGACCAAAGCCTAGCACTAACACGCGTTAGGTGATCAAAGCCTACGATGCCAAAACTTTGAATCATTAGCAACTAGACACCTATGCTTAGAGGATAACATATCAAAATCATCTTTAAAAACTCTTCCAAACCAAGACATGTTAAAAATAAGCTCACTATTTGAACCTACAACTTTATAGCAATTTTTATCGAAAATAATTTCTAGATCTTCATTTAGCAATTGTGAAACAGAAAGCAAGTTGTATTTTAAATTTTTTACAAGTGCCACATCCTTCAAAGTGTAGTGATCATTTACTCTAACTGAACCTTTAGCAATTATAGGAGTTGAAGATTTATCGGCAAAAGTAACATTCTCTACACATGACATAAAAGAGAGAGAGTAGAATCATTCTTTGTTACCGGTCATGTGGCGTGAGCAACCTGAATCCACAATCCAAATGTTCTCCTTCCTCAATCATGTAAGCTACATAGAAGTACAATACGTCGATGACCCAATACTCGGGTAAGTCAAAAGGCATTTAGGAATCCAGTACTAAGTCACACGACATCCAACAGGAATAACATGCAGAAGCTAAGATAAAACATCAGGTTTATGAGCCAAAACTTGAGGATTTTTGTACCCAACTACTGACCTACGAGGTTTTACATGTGCATCACGAAATACAGTAGGTTTGGGAGCAAACTTTGCATGTTTTCGACTCACTACAGCAAGTTGCATGTTCCTATCATCCAGTTTAGCATGTGCAACAAATTTTGCATGAAAGTTATGAGATCTAGCAACCATTCATTTCTTTTTCTGTTGTTTAGCTAGTCTATAACAAAAATCTATGACATGACCATCTCTACCACAGTAGGTACAATGAAATTTAACTATGTATTCATGTCTAGATGAGCAAGCAACATTTTTATTTGAAAATGAATGAGACGACACTCCTGCAGATTTGAAAACCACTTCTTTTTGTTTAGGAACTATTTGAATCAAACCACGTCCTACTGATTTTACAATTTTAGGTGGATGTGCCTTAGCATGAGCATGAGAATCAAAACCTAAACCAAATTTATCATTACAAGATTTAGATGAATTCAGCGGCAAGTTTAGGTTCTTATTTGCATTACAAAGCTGATTTAACGTCCTATGCAGATCATCAAGTTTATTTGATAGATCAAGGCAATTTTCACATGAAGTTTTTCCTTTTAATTTGCAATTGGAACAATATGTAACTTCATGAGAATGTAAAGCATTGTTGAATATAGAAATTTCATTCATTGCATCTTGTAGTTTCTTATCAATATCATCACAAGTAGAACAATGCAAATCAATTGTAGAACAGCAAGCATCTTTCAAGTTTTTATCATTAAATGCAGCAAGCTTTTTGTTCTTTTCAATTTCAAGTTCAAGTTTATCAAGTGTGGAGGTGTTTCCACTTCTTAGAGAGTACAATTGTTCATATATTAAATCACATGAGGAACAAAAATCATCACTAGGAATCAAAGATTTCAAACGATTAATTTCATATTCTAGTGACTCAATTATAACAGCATTGTCCCTAAGCTTTTTGTCCTTTTTCTTAACTATAATAGTGGCATGAGAAATAGCATCACACATTTATTCGCAAGTAGGACATACCTCTTCATTGTCGCTGTTGTGTTCTGCCTCCTCCATACTTGATCTTGATATGCCCACCATGAAGCACAAGTTTGCCAAATCATCTTAATCTTCGTCACTTCCAATATCCACGTCGCTTGAGCCAAGTTCCTAGAGTGCGGAGATAAAATTGTTCACCAATTGGCGACCTGTAAAACCATTCTTCTTTTTATCTTTTGCAGAGGAGTGTCTTGTCCTTGTTTGTTTTTCTTCCTGGGAACTAGAACCTGAAAGGTTAGGGCAATCCGAATGAAAATGTCCTGTCTTACCACATTCGAAACATCATTGAGGTCCGGAGCTTCCTCTCCTTCTAGTTCTCACATTTTGCAATGCTTTTGAGCACCTAGTAGAGAGAAGTACTAGCTCCTCCTCTAGAAACTCCTCAATCTTTTCAAGGGTTAGAGAGGACAACAAAGAAAGTGTACCACAAGATGAAGGTTGGCCAAAGCTAGGCATATCATGTTGAGAAACAAATGCAAGCGACTTGTTGGGGTTCTTACATGAGATTATGTCAATTTCATGAGTTTTCAATTTAAAATATAGAACATCTAATGTAAGTGAACTCATGACATTAGATTCACGAATAGATGTAACCTTCATCTCCCAAATTGACATGTCTAATGCACTTAGTAATTGCCTAGCATTCTCAGCATTTGAAAAAATAACATTGACACTACGCAAGTTGCTAAGAATTTTGTTAGTGCGAGCAAAGAGGTCATCGATTGACTCACCTTGTTGCATCTCGAAGCACATGTATTCTTTCGTGAACATGTATTTCCTTACCTCCTTGATCGTGTTGGATCCTTCGTGGTAGTCACAAAGTGCTTTCCACACACCATACGCAGATCGGAGGTGTGCAACATGGTAGAAGTCGCTTTGAGTCAATCCTTCTATGATCAAGTTGCGAGCCTTATTGTTGTTGTTGACATCTCTCATGTTTGTAGCCATGACTTGATTGTTTCACAGCATGTCGTAAGGCTTCTACACCTTTTTACATATTGCGAAGCATTGTGCTTGAATGAAAGTTTCCATACATGCCTTTCAGACCTGAAAATAAATACCACTAAAGACACAAGGTTTTGCGAAGTATTTCTCCATGATGATTAGTTAAAAACACGTGCAAATCACAAAGATTAGAGCATCGTGGATCTGATACCAATCGTAGGATCGAAGAGCACTTGAAAAGCTATCAGAGGGGGTGAATGGTAGATTTAAAACTTTTTCAGTGGAAGCAACAAAAACCCCTTGGTAGAAAATCAATCTGTTAAGAAATCGTGTGTGCGACTAATCTAAACGTGATCAATCATGAAAAAAACTAGTATAGATTTTGGAGAACCAAGTTAGAAAGATATCACAACAAGAATCATGAAAATCCATCGATAAAAACTCAAGTTATGATTGAAAGATTGAACGAAGGTCAATCTGTTCTACCTGAGAAAAACCAGATCTGCAACATTGCAAAGAAACTCATGTACATCCAAAACCACAAA
Organism: Tuctoria greenei; assembly: GCA_036927565.1. Lineage (NCBI taxonomy): Eukaryota > Viridiplantae > Streptophyta > Magnoliopsida > Poales > Poaceae > Tuctoria > Tuctoria greenei. The sequence continues at coordinate 254,164,585 of JAYESD010000002.1, forward strand.
TTCAATGACCGTGAAATTCTTAGAGTTGATATATAATCAAGTTGTGAAGACAACCCAAAAATAATCACGTCAATTGAATCTGTAAAACTCAAGTTATGATAAAACCACCAAAGCAAGGTAGTGCTGAGCAGAAACTCGACAATAAAAACTTGTCTAAAACAAGTCGGACGAACAAGGCACAAAAGTTTCTTTAAACTACGATCTTTATTCAATAGAACATAGGAGGAACATCCAAAAATACGTGTACAACAAGCTCTGGCGTCCCTTGCTTATATAACCAGCCATGAGGCCAACCCAAACCAAACTAGGACTCGTATCCTACTCAATTTCCACCAAAATTTCCATAACTGCTCAAAACTCTTCTATAAGCAGATAGAAGCAAGATTAAGACTTCCAAACACCTTAGGAATGTATCCCACATTCCTAAAACAACTCTACTTCGTGACCCATACAAAATCCTATCATAACCAACTCAAATCTCACTACAGGAAAACAGGAATAGGACGTCGGGGTCTATAAAGACGTCGGGGTCGATGTATTTAATTTACCTATAACCGTCTTTCCATATTTGAGTCAAACACGACTCAGCCACAGCATGAGTCTATAACCTAGTCAGTTGGACCTTTTTGACCAATTCTTTATGTCCACATCTCTTCATCGCGCCTTGGAACCATGTTGCCACATCCATGCACTCCTTGCACACGTGCAAACACCTTCCAACAACTTCCACGATACCTTCATATGCATTGTTCTTACTTCAAACATGTTGCGAGACCTCCCGATCAACTCAACCACAATTCCTCCTGAACTTGGTTGTTGAACCTCATCTTCTCCCTGAGACTAGTTCAATGGATATCGTCACCAGCCATGTCTTGAACTCAAGCAACACCTGCACATGAATAAACAACCAATACTTCCGAGCACAAGTCCTCGACTTGACTCTCATTAGTTCAGAAACCACAACACCTTACGTGAGCACCTCACATAAGCATGTTGCAAACCATAGCAAAACGATATCATCCATAACCACCAAAACACACCAAAAACTTAGTAAAATAATACTAAGCAAACTTTCCAGTGATGTAAAGCAAGTTCAAAACATTGCAAGGTAAAAGCTGAACCATTGCAATCTTGGCACCGGACCTTGAAACGGAGCTTATCAAAGCTAGCAAGACCTAACGCCAGAGCTTACCAAAGCTAGTCGGACCTAGCGTGGAGCTTACCAAAGCTAGTCAGACCTAGCGTCGGAGCTAACCAAAGCTAATCGGACCCAGCATCGGACTTAGCAAAAACACGCCGGGCCTAGCTATAGCAAGTCGGACGTAGCCAAAACATGTCGGACCTAGACAAAGTAAGTCGGACCTAGCAAAAACAAGTCAGACCTTACGTCGGACCTTACTGGAGCTACCCAAAACAAGTCGGACCTATCGCCAGACCTTGTTAAAAAAGTGTTTTGGTAGTAATCAAAACTTTTATCGTCAAAGCCAATGTATTCAGCACACATAGGTCTCACAAACTAAAATCTTTTTAGAATTTCTCGAGAAATCTAAGTTTCACTTTCAAACTAGAAATAGCAGCCCTATCACTATATCATATCTCACAACAACTTAGAATGGATTAAGCTTTTGCTACCCATAATTTCCAAATAAAGGCGAAAGGCTACCTTAGCCAATTAGAGCAATACTTTGGGGAGTAGTAAGTTGTAAACAAGGGACTTAGGAAAATTAAAACAGAGCAACTATTCATCATTTTATCTATGTGAATTTCAAACCATTCTTATCGCACATCATTTATTTTATTGAAAAAAAACAAATCTATCCTACATTTTTTTGGGTAGGTGAATGATGTGTGAGTGGAAAATAAATATGCAAGGGCTTGATACAATTTACCTCAAGTAGAGGGCCTCCCCCAAGCATGTTCTTCACTCACCTCCGTGATGAGGGTTGAACCCTTGATGATGGAAGTATGCCGCGAGATCGGCTTGTTGTTGTTGAATGTAGCCCAGAGGATGGGTGAATAGGTTTTTTGAACTTTTCGTCGGAACTTGAAACACTTAGCAACCTGATCAAACACAGAGAAATCGGACTAGTTCGGTAAGGTGCAGACTAGTCTGGTGTATACAGACTAGATTGATCAAGTTTGATCAACAATTTTGATCAAAGTACTCTATGCAGCGGAAATTGAGTTACAAATAGAGTGTACTGATTCAATGAAACTAGATGTGGCACAAGTTAACTTTAGTTCCAAAGTTTTAAAGTAAGTTGAACAAGATTGAGCAAACCCTAGATTACAATGAATAGTAAGAACAAAAGCAAGGACACAATGAGTTTTATCTCGTGGTTCGATTCCACAGAGGAAATCTACATCCACGTTGAGGAGCCCACGGAGGACCAGGTCTTCACCAACCCTACCCTTATCGAATCGCCATGGAGGCCGATTCTCTTCTACTAATCACAAATGGGTAAATAACCGTGTTCAACGGGCCTTCTCACAAGTTGACGGCTCCCAAAGATTTACAAATAAAAACTCCACCAAACACCCTCGAAAAGTATGCAATGAAATAGCAAGAGTGTGTGAGAGAATCAAACTGAAGAGCTCAAGACGTGAAGAACGTGTCTCTCCTTTGATCTATGGTTAATCCTCAAGGATTTGATCTTTCTTGCATTGGATTGTGTGGAGAGACATGTTTTCTAGGCTCTTGGAGGGTGAGACGGCGCAGAGGGTCGAGAGAGTTTGATTAAGGGTTGTACACCTCTATTTATACTAGGGTTTCCAAGGGTTACCATTAGGGTTTACAAAGTATGGACTAGTCCGTGGTGGACTCCGGACTAGTCCGGTGTGCGGCGTGTGGGAAAGTCTAAGTGTCCTGAATTATTGGACTTGTCCGTCCCTGGGCGGACTGGTTCGATTTTGTCTCTGGAGATGTTCGGACTGGTCCGGCACATATCGGACTAGTCCGGTGTGGTGAATGCCTTAGTGAATTGAGGACAAGTCCGCACTTGTAGGACTTGTCCGATTTTAGTCAGAGAGGTTATCGGACTAGTCTGGATGATATCGGACTAGTCCGGTGTCGTGAAATTTTGAGGGGCTAAGGACAGGTCTGAAATTTGGGGGACTTGTCCGATGTTGGTCAGTGGGGATTTCAGACTAGTCTGTGGAATATCGGACTTGTCCGATATTGATCAAAAGGATTATCGGACTAGTCCGGACTTTATTAGACTAGTCCGATGTGGACAAGTCTGCACTGCGAGGACTTGTTTGATCTTGGATAGAGAGGTTATTAGTCCGGTGAACATCGAACTAGTCCGGACCTTTGTAAACTTGTGCAGTGAGAGTGATTTCTTTTGCTTATGCTCTTGGGGTGTGTTTCTCCAAAACACTCCATACACAAAAAGTATTCTATTCATCTTCTTGAGCTCTTTTAAACTTGATTCTTCACTCTCCTTTCTTTTTGCACTTTCTTCATACTTTCATTGAAACCTGCGCTCATCTCAACAATTTGGTTAGGATCTCATTTGTTTGTCATAAATCAACCAAAACCCACAAGGGGTGCCTAGATGCACTTTCAATCTCCCCCTTTTTGGTGATTGATGACAACCAATTAAGATTTCACAAATAAGATTAAAAATCCAGATTTTCATAAACTGTGCACATATGAGCTTGGAACAAATAAAGTAATGAAAACATAAGACATATGTGCACTCTTTATGGTGGGGAGCAAAACTACGTGTGTGTGTGAGCAATATTCGTGGAGAGAATGAGATAATTTACATAATCATATCAACATCAAACATATATGTCAATTTCAAAGCACAAACATAGATTATATCAAAACACAATCACACACTTCATAACCATGACTAGAAACATAATAAAAACATAATGAAAGTTTTACAACCCCAATAACAGTCTTACAGTACCAAAATCACAACAAAGAGCAAAAGATGCAAAGGAGATCTCATGTCTCAATTACTGCTAGACCTAGTGACTCCCCCTCAATCTCTCCCCCTTTGGCATCAAGTCACCAAAAAGAAGGAGAGGAGGGATCTAGTGATTTTCGTCGACTCACTCCTTGTTGTCGGTCCACTCGTCGTCTTCATTGTCGACAGCTTGAGGAGGAGGAGTATGAGAACCACTTGCAGCGCCCCCAATGCCAAAATAGGTAAGTTCAGAAGGTGAGAGGGGTGGAAGCTCCGAGAAGTCAGAAGGAGAGTCCTTAGAGATGACAGGAGACCCAATAGGCTCAATCTCCAACTTCTGGCATATGGCTTTGACATTTTGCTTTATGTATCTCATATCCCCTTTCCTTTCCTTGTTCAACTTGTGGACATTCACCTCAGCCTTCTTGGAGGAGCCAAAGATGGAGGCCAAGTACTTCAAAATTCCACTAGGAGACCTTTTTTGAGAAGGGGTCCTAGTAGTGGGAGCAGTCCTTGCATCTCCTTGAGCCCTCCTCGGAGCCTCTTCACTTGACATAGGAGATGGAGTAGCTGGGAGAGAGGCTTGGGGAGGCTTCTGGGGCCTCAGAGGAGTGTGCTCTACATCCTTCATGAACTCAATTCCTGTGACCTTTTCTATCATAAACATGATATAAGGCACATAGCCACAAGAGCGGTTCGGTGTGAAGGAGATATTCACCATATCATTCCAAATATAGTCAAAGACATCGAACTTCCTGTTCTTGCTTATCATCTTCATCAGTGTCCTTAGTTAACCTTGAACACTTCCTGCATCTCCATCTTTTGGAGCTATTGTCTTACTCAGCACCCTGTTGAGAACCATGAAGAAAGGCTTCATGTTCTTGGTTGATGGAGGGTTGTACTTTAGGCGGGTGTCATATCGGAACTCCATCTTGTCATTCTCCAGTATGCCAATATTATGGATGATGAGATCATTGTTGCCAGTGTCTTCCAGTTGAAGCAATCTTGCAAAATCATCATACGTCATGGTGTACATCGATCCGTGAGTCATCCAAGTCACTCTCTCTTCTTCATCACTAGCAAAATAGAAGGTAGCATAGAACTTAGCAATAACTTCATCATTCCAGTTGTATCTAAAGGCAAAAAGATCCTTCAGACCATGCCTCACCATAGCTGCAATCACATCATAAAAGGTTGGGCAACTCTTCTTCTCAAAGTGGCTCCAGTCAATCCACTGGTTGCGGACCACTGGAGTCTTCATGGTGAGATACACGGAACTATAGCAGTCCGCGTGGAAGTTTCTCCAAAACCTTGCATCAGCTGCCTTCCTGGAACTGCTGTAACAGTCAATTGTCCTGAGCTTAGAAGCCACATCGCTTCCTTTGCCATTGAATCTTTCCTCAGATGGGTCCCTGTTCCCCTGTCTCGGAGCACTCATCTGGAGAGGGCCAATTGGGCCAAAGGCGATCCCATTCCCTTTGCCCTTAGCTTGGCAAGAAGCTGCTGAGCTAGGGCCAGCTGCATCCTTTCCTTTGGATGCGGGCTTCTTGGCCACAACCTTTCGCCACACCTGAGGTGGAATGTGTGACGGGTCAGCAGCACGTTGTTGCCGCTTCTTGCTTTGGCCTAGCGAGGACCGAAGCATCGACTCTTCGTCCATCTTGGCCTCTGTTGACGGTTGTTATTTACCAATTTCATCCGTCAATTTAACTCAATTGTGTGAAGGATTTGTCATTTCTTGCACACGTCACCTTTCTATCTAACCAATTTCCACTTGGACTTGGAGAAATATGTGTATGCAGCATTTTATGCAGGAAATGAGGAAATGTAGAGGGACCAATCCTATAAAATATCATCCTAGCCAATCAGGCGATGACACGTGGCATCCCATGGATCAAATGGCCCACAAACAAAGTATCTAAGGAGATCCAATGGTGTATCACCCATATACATCAATGGGACCCACCTGGTAGCCACCTGGAGAAAGCACACGAGAAACGGTGCAATGACCAGGTCAGCCGAACCAGGGGGTCGACCGACCTGGTCTCTGCACCAAACTCGGTCAGCCTCCACGTGTTGGCTCCTCCCGACTTCCTGGAGTCAATGGTGACTGATTTGTGTGCTTTTGGTGGCGGGAACCGACCTCAACACTAGTATAAATAGGACCCCCTACCCCTCACTTCAACACACACCACTTGAGCTTCATCTCTATTGTATACACTATCATCCATAGTCTTAGAGGAGTTAGGTTGTAGAGAGGAGAGTCTCTAGTCCCAAGTCCAAATTGGGAAAGGAGTAAGGAGTCTCTCTCTTCCCGATCCTACATTGGGAAAGGTATGGCCCATGTATTCTTTCTTGTATTTGTGACTTTATGCATAATAAAGATAGTATCTTTAGTCTCTACTTATACATATACTTGGGCAAAGCGTTTCTTGTTTGATTGTGGAGTCCATGTATGTAGAAGGTATAGCTTCTATGACTGTTTCATCATGAACATATCTCATTATCATAGAATCTATAGACCCCCACTATAGTCTAGTTAATTATAACATAACTAGGTTAGTATGGATAATTATGTTGTGTATCAACATTGGTTCAATGATGATTCAATTCATTGCCTTAGGATGGATTGTGCTTAGGCTCTTAAGGTAAGTACTTAATATGCTAGCATGGTGCTAGGATAGCTAAGTAGCATTGGATGTCTCGTAGACCCACGGATTGAAGAGGTAGGCAGTTGGTGGTGATAGCCCTATTTGTCCTTTGTAATCCTCCACGTTCGGCTATGCCACAGGCTCCTGGCGAGAGTCGCCCTAGTATTGCTAGGGGTAAGCCCATGCCCGATGTGTTGAACCACATAGCATAAGTATTCACTATTAATCTGGCTTATGAATAACTAGTTTAGACTATGTATATGTACAATAGAGCATAATAGGAGTACCTCCATAACTCTCAACTTTAACTAACCTCTAGGACCCTCTTATCCCCCTTAGACTTGAAAGCTTTTGTGTATGTCACACTACCTCCACTATTATTTTATCCATCCTTACTAGATTCTTACCTAGACCCTTCTACCCTTTCCACTTGATGATTGTTATATCTCTACCCCGCCTTCCTTTGGGATCAAATAAATGACACCCTTGGGAATACTCTTAAGGGGAAATGTTACAATGATATCTTCGTGCGCTTGCAGAATTCACTCAGTGATCCAATAGAACCATTAACAAGCATTTCTGACACATCAGTTGGAGATGTTTAGTTAATGGTGCATAAGTAATACCGACAAGCATTTCTGGCACCGTTTCCAGAGATGATTTGTTAGTATATCTTAGGAGCCGTCAACAAGCATTTCTGGCGCCGTTGCCGAGGATGATTTGTTCTTATATCTTAGGAGCCGTCAATAGCCTCATAGTTGGAGATCTCATCATTGGAGCTCGACATGGTCCTGACAAGAGAATTACACAATATGTTGATGAGGATTGCTGGCAAGGAAATGCATTGAGTAGTTGGATTTTTAGGGTTGGGTTCAGTAAAAAATTGGACTTGTCCTGGTGCTCAAGTGCGTACTAGTCCGGAGTACCGGACTTGTCCATACAGAGACCGGACTAGTCCGGTGTTCAACCGCTCAAACCCTAACTAGCAAATCAATGTAGTTTCTCAATGCAACAATAGCTCAAGGTGAATGTAATACAACAAAGAGACATGTATTAACTAGTGGAGCTAAGCTATTTGGTCCATAATACAAGAAACCGAAGATTCTAGGGTTTTGAAGAAGGTTTACCAAAGTCCTTCGATTCTTGAGGTTGGAGGGGTTGTTGGTGCGGACAAGTTCGTGGACCTCGATCCCCTTGTAATGAAGATTGTTTTCCACGGAGAGTTGACAAAATTTGGTTGAGGAATCGCCAAATCACCTTTGGGAAGCTCGAGTGAGGAGAGAAAGTGAGGAACGTCATGAGGATGAAGAAGATTAGGGTTTGGCGGCCCTAGGGTTATTGAGTTGAAAAATCGGACTAGTCAGTGATCAACCAGACTAGTCCGGACTACCGGACCTCTCCATACTAATCTGCAGTGTGCGGACTAGTCCGGGTAACCATGGACTTGTCCGTGGTCACCAGAACAAAAGCATTTAGGCCATTCGTATATATTTGAAGGTGCTTACAAAGAAAATAGGGGGCAAAACACAAATAATCTTGATGAATATGATCAGTAAACATCCAACAATCAAGCTATGACCATAATTCACCAAGATCAAGTAATTGAAATAGATTTCAGAGAGAATAGAGAGAGATGATTTTCATAACACAATCAATGGATTTTGAAGATGCCATACAAGTATGCAAGTTTTCAAGCAACGTTCCGAGCATCAAGGATATTTAGTTCATTTCAGAGCTCGCAAAATAGTTTTTCATCAAGTGGCTTGGTAAATATATCGGCTAGTTGTTTTTCGCTGTTGACATGGGAAATGGCTATGTCTCCTTTTATTGAGTGGTCTCTCAAAAAGTGATGCCGAATGTCTATGTGTTTGGTCCTAGAGTGATCAACGGGGTTATGGGCAATTTTAATAGCACTCTCATTATCGCGAAGGAGCGGAATACGACTCATATTGTAACCATAGTCCCTTAGAGTTTGTCGCATCCAAAGGATTTGTGCACAACAACTCCCGGCTGCAACATACTCTGCTTCGGCCGTGGATAAGACAATGGACTTTTGTTTCTTTGAGGACCAAGAATCTAGGGATCTAACTAGGAATTGGCATGTACCGGAGGTACTTTTTCTATCTACTTTGCATCCGGCATAATCTGCATCAGAGTATCCAATGAGATTGAATTTGGAACTTTTAGGATACCAAAGGCCTAGGTTGGGTGTATGAACTAAATATCTCAAGATTCTTTTTATGGATGTCAAATGAAACTCCTTAGGATTGGCTTGAAATCTTGCACACAAACATACACTCAACATAATATCAGGTCTAGATGCACATAAGTGAAGTAGGGATCCAATCATGGAGCAATATACCTTTTGATCCACGTTTGCTACGTCTTCATTGAGATCCAAGTGTCCATTTGTTGTGATGGGAGTCTTTATAGGCTTCGCCTTGTCCATTCCAAACTTCTTGAGTATGTCTTGAGTATACTTATTTTGTCTTATGAACGTCCCTTCCTTTTGTCGCCTCACTTGGAATCCCAAGAAATATCTTAATTCTCCCACCATAGACATCTCGAATCTATTTGTCATAATCTTACTAAATTCTTCACAAAAGGATTTGTTAGTTGAACCAAATATAATATCATCAACATAAATTTGATAGATAAATAGATCATTGTCAAAGTGCTTGGTGAACAATGAGTAATCAGCTTTGCCAATCTTAAATCCATTTTCAATTAAAAAACTCTAAGGAACTCATACTAAGCTCTAGGAGCTTGTTTGAGGCCATAGAGAGCCTTACGCATTTTGAACACGTGGTCGGGGAACTCTTCATCTTTGAATCCTGGGGGTTGCCCCACGTACACCTCCTCCTTGATTGGTCCGTTGAGGAAGGTGCTTTTCACATCCATTTGATAGAACTTGAAATAATGGTGAGTAGCATATGCAAGTAATATTCTAATCGATTCAAGGCTAGCTACGGGAGCAAAAGTTTCATCAAAATCCAAACCTTCGACTTGTGAATACCCTTTGGCCACAAGTCGCGCCTTGTGTCTTGTCACCACCCCGTGTTCAACTTGCTTGTTGCAGAAGACCCATTTAGTGCCAATGACGTTGAACTTGGGCCTTTTGACAAGTTCCCACATCTCATTCTGTTTGAAGTTGTTCAATTTTTCTTGCATTGCCACCACCCAATCCGGATCTTTCAATGCATCTTCCACCTTATGAGGTTCCAAAGAGGATACAAACGAGTAATGTTCACAAAAATTAGCAATTCGAGATCTAGTTGTTACTCCCTATTGGATGTCACTGATTATGTTGTCGACGGGGTGATCTCTTTAGATGCATTGGTGTACTCTTGGATGTGGCACTTGTGGTCTTGAATCTTCATAGTAATCTTCTTCTACTGCTAGATGGTTGCCCTCATTGATTTGTTGGTCACCTTGATCTTCATGAGGTTGATCTTGTGTAGAAGCTCCCCCTTGATCAATTACCTCCACTTGTGGTTCATATTCTTCATTTGCATTGGGAGGTGGCGCTTGTGGTCGAACATCGCCCAACACCATTCTTCTCAACGCTTGACATGGAGCTTCTTCTCTATCTAGCACACATTAATCAACTTGCTCTTCTCGAGAGTCGTTAGTTTCATCGAACACTACGTCACATGCTACTTCAACAACTCCAGAGACCTTGTTGAAGACACGATAGGCGTAGGAGTTCGAATCATAGCCAAGCAACAAACCTTCATCGAAATTCGAAGCTAACATTGAAGTCCTAGGCTTCTTGTTCAAGATTTAACATTTAGAACCAAAAACTCAAAAATAGGAAATATTAGGCTTGTTACTGGTGAGTAGTTCATATGACATTTTCTCGAGTAGGCGATGAAAATAGAGTCAATTTATGGTGTGACAAGCGGTGTTGACCGCTTCAACCCAAAATCGATCTGAAGTCTTGTACTCATCAAGCATTGTCCTCGCCATCTCTATGAGGGTTCGGTTATTCCTTTCGGCTACTCCGTTTTGTTGATGGGGGTACGGTGCTGAAAATTCATGTTTTATGCCTTCTTCGTCTAGGTACTCCTCAACTTGGGTGTTCTTGAACTCCGTGCCATTGACACTTCGTATATTCTTGATCTTCAATTAAAATTCATTTTGGGCACGCTTGAGAAACTTCTTGAGGGTTCCTTGAGTTTCTGTCTTATCATGCAAAAAGAAAACCCAGGTGAAGCGCAAAAAATCATCAACAATTACTAAACCGTATTGGTTACCGCTGATGCTTATGTAAGCAATTGGACCAAATAGGTCCCTGTGAAGTAGCTCGAGTGGTCTTGTCGTTGTCATGACGTTCTTCGCAGGATGGGGTGCTCCTACTTGCTTCCCGGCTTGGCACGTGCTACAAGGCCTATCTTGCTCAAAAACAACATCCTTTAAACCAAGGATGTGATCGCCCCTAAGGAGTTTTTGAAGATTCCTCATACCAACATGTGCTAGCCGTCTATGCCACAGCCAACCCATGTTGGTCTTTGCAATCAAGCATGTGTCAAGTTTGGCTTTATCTTTGTTGAAGTCAACAAGATAAAGCTTTCCCTTTAACACACTCTTGAATAACTACAGGAATTCCGATGATTTGCGACGGCCAGGGCCGTTACAAATAAGGCAAATACCGTCGCAAATAAGCTATTTGCGACAGCTTCTCTTATTTGCGACAGTTTTTGGCTGTCGCAAATAATTCATCACATTAATCTTAATTGCGACCGACACCGTCACAATTAAGGATTTTTGCGACGGCCTGCGAAAGCCATCGCGAGTTATTGCCTGGGGGCTGGTCGGGCCATCGCAAATAATGTCAGCCGGCAGGCCGTCGCAATAACTTATTTGCGACGGTACTTTTTGCAGCCGTCGCAAATAAGGCTTTATTTGCGACGGCTTCTTTATTTGCGACAACCCTAGGGTTGGTCGTCGCAAATTAGACCTTATTTGCCACGGCCCTAGGGTTGGCCATCGCAAATTAGTTCTTATTTGCGACGGCCTTCTTATTTGCGACGACCACAGAAATGTCGTTGCAATTTAAGTTATTTGGGATGGCTGGCCGTCGCAAATGAACGCGTTTCCTGTAGTGAATGCAACCGAGTCATCAGTCCTTCTAGAGACGGTCACGCCCTCATTAGTGAACAAGAAATTGTAATACTTGTCACATAATTGAGATATGGACAAACGGTTATAATCTAAAGAGTCGACATGTAAGACATGAGAAAGAGTGTGTTGAGACGATATTGCAATTTTACCGGTACTGTGCACCCTTCCTTGATTGTTGTCTCCAAAATAGATGCCTTCGCTTGGATCTTCATTTTCTTCATATTCTACAAACATCCTTCTTTCTCCGGTCATGTGGTTGGTGCATCCACTATCTAGCACCCATTTTGATCCACCGGATGAATAGGCCTGCTGTCGGTGGTTTGGAACCGGCAGATCTCCCTACACTGCTAAAGTGATAGGGGAGTTTGATGTTCGGTATGGGCGCGCGGAGATTCAAGAAGGTGAGTAGGAATTGACACAGGAGACACAAGAGTTTACGTGGTTCGGGCCGCCTGAGCGTAATACCCTACTCCATGGGTGTGTTGGTGTTATATTAGCTGTTTGAGCTTGTGTTGAGCGTCAATGGCGTATGTGTGTGTGTGTGTCTAGCCCTCTGAACGTGTCGTCGGCCTGTCCTTTTATAGTACAAGGGCAGGCCGTTACAAGTTAGCCTGGCCCGACATGTGGCCCCATCGGTTACTAGTATTGACACTTATTTAACACATTTAATCGCTCTTAATGACCCTGTAATGGGCTTTGACAGCACCGTTATTGGTGTTAAGATCGTCCGTTTAAGTGTCATTAATATGGTATTAGTGACACTTAATCGGGTCTTGAAGTCCTTGGTTCCCCTTTGAAGATCCGGAGCCGTTGTGGGGTCTTCCGGAGGTTAGAGGCTGAAGATCTGACGGTTGGACACGTGGCAGCTCCGGAGCATACTGTGGAAACAGGTAGCTCTGGGGCTATCCGACACGTGTCAGGTCCGGAGCTTCTCTCGGTCTGGGGCTAAGTCCGGAGGTGCCATTCCGGTACATGGCCTGGAGCTTCCCCCTTGTGGGCGGTAGCTCCGGTTTGGTAGTACACATGGCGACCCAGGGATTAACCATGTTGGAGAAGCGGGTCCGGTTATGTCTGACATGTGGGCCTTCGAGGGTCTTCAAACACTACAGGAAAAGCGATCATTTGCGACGGCTAGATTTATTTGCGACGGCCAGCCGTCGCAAATAGATTAAATTGCGACGGCACGCTTCTGGCCGTCGCAAATAAAAAAGACATTGCAAATAACTGCTTATTTGCGACGGTCCGCCACCGAGCCGTCGCAAATAACGACTTATTTGCGACGGCCAACCCTAGAGCCGTCGCAAATAAGGCAGCCGTCGCAAATAAATGTTTATTTGCGACTGCTGCCAAAAAGGCCGTCGCAAGTAACATTAATTGCGACGGCCGTATTGTCAGGCCGTCGCAATTTAGGGTACCGTTGCAAATAAGGGCCTTTATCCCGACCCGACGGTTCATTCTCATTCAATCGTTCACTCGCTGCGCCCGCCGTCGTCGCCCCGCCGCCACCACACCATCGCCGCCCCGCCGCCGCCCCGGCTCACCGCCCCAGGTCCGTCGCGGCCCCGGCGTCGCCGCCCTTGGCCTCGGGTCGCCGCGCCCCGGCCCGCCGCGCCCCCCGCCGCCCCGGCCCGCCGCGCCCCCGCCGCCCCGTCCCGCCGCGCCCCCGGCGTCGCCGCCGCCGGCCTCGCCGGCCTCGGAGCTCCGCGTCCCCGTTGCGCCCCCGCCGCCCCCGGCCCCCAATGCCTCCGAGGTGAGCGCCCCCTAAACCCTAACCCCTGCGTATTTGCTTTTTGTGAGAACAGGTTCTGTGAACTGCTGCAACCTAACCCCTATGGTGATGAGCTAGTATAGGTGTCAATTTTTCCCTTTTGTTGGAATATCTCTCTCCGATCATTGGTTGCCCGCTCCATGATTGCATAGCTAGGTTGGGTACTGGCTGCAGAGATCGATGAATGAAGCCAGAAAGTTGGGCCATGTTATACGTAGGTGATATTGTTGTTTGTGCTCGGGGAAACGTACCACGTGCACCGAGTGAATGAATCGAGCTAGAGTTCTGAGGCAAATTCATTTGCTCCGTCCGCTCAAATCTATAACTGGACAAACAAACAAAAAATGTTGTAAACGACAAAAGATCAGCATCTGAAGAAGAAGCCTTGTTAATACACGGTAGATCTTGTTTTTTCTTTTTCTGTATGGTTAGTTAAAAATAAACTAGTTGGTGATAAATAAAAATAAATAGGGGGAGTATTAGAGAGATACTCCATTTAATTTATTTGTTATTAGGACAACCTTCATTAGTTTATTTTTAATTTTTTTATTGTTTGAAACGACAATTATTTCAGAATGGAAGCAGTAACATTTACTCCTTACATCGTTAAATAAATAAAAAATTTGAACTAATTATAGTTAAAAAATGTCATGGGCTAACAAGGCTCGATACGGGTAGTAGTGGGTGGTTCTCATTGTTAACGAATTGGAAGGCTGGCGCTGCACACACGACTCTGCGGTCGAAGCTCCATGAACACAGGCTGTCTTTGAGTCAGCACCACCACACGTACGGTCTGGGATGGGATCAACGCCTAGAACTGTCCTCCATTTCATTCGATATAAAGGTATACAGTACAATATATCTTGAAAAATGGATTGGATTTTAGGCTATCTTTTTTGCTAATATGTTTTTTGTCTTGCATAATTGACTAATATGCTTTATATGCTCTCTTGTATTACACTTGTGATTTCACACTTGTCCATTGTGGCTAATATGTTTTTTATTCAGATTTTGTAGTAAATGCATAATTAGATTTTGTAAATGCTTTATATGCTTTATATATTTTTGTCTATAGCTTGGTCTGTCATTCTGAATTTCTATTCTGTTTAGTGTATGTTTGGACTTTAGTGCATTCATATAATGTTCTTGAGTGACTACTTAATATATATAAATAAAGGGGTTTTAGGTCGGCTCGGACCAACCCGGAAGGACACGACACATAATAAGTGTGATCGTGCCGTGTAGACCATTGTAGTGGTACCGTATGCGTCAAGTCGACACGGAAGCGAACGGGTTGGTAAGGACGTCAATGACCCGCGATTGCGTGGACGGTGGAAATGGATGTGGAATTGTCATCGAAGACCAACTTTCCTCTCACTCTTTCTCTAGTTCTTTCCTCTCTCTTAAATGACCTGAAAATAAAAATGAGCAACGTAACCTATAGCAATGTATTACCCGTTTCGGATCGGCACGTCTCACATGCCATTGGCAAGTGAGACGTGCAGGTTCGGAATTGTCCCTTTTTGGACAGCCTCGGAGTGACCGAGGGGGCGTGGCTTGTGACGAGACGCGGGTCCGGATTTGGACGAGATTTCGGTGGCGTAACCCTGTTGTTCTCTGCTGCACCATTTTTGGGCGTGTAGTGGAGAACAGCGGGGTTATGCTGCCGAAATTTCGTTCGAATCCGGATCACGCGTCTCGTCATGGGCACGCTCCGCTCGGTCACTCTTGGGTGGGTTTAGGATCTATCTGCCTAGGTTGTAGGGCCGTGACATAACACAACAATACATTAACGACAATTTCTTTCTCGTTAAAATGCAGAGTCAAACATGGGTGAAGACCGCAGTTGGATGTATACTGGCTGGAAGAGCAGAACTGGTGGTCATTCCGATGAGTGGTTTATCAAGTTAGATCAATTTTTGGATCGAGCATTTTCGTTGTCAACGGAAGATATGGTGCGGTGCCCATGTACAAAGTGTCGGAACACCAAGTTTTTGAGAAGATTGGAGCTTTCGTTTCACTTATGTCGAAACGGTTTCACTCCACATTATGAAGTGTGGACCTTTCACGGCGAGACTAATTCTCGAGTCATAGCCGAAGTGGATGAGGATGATGATATAACAGAGGTTGATAGGATGGATGAGATGCTAGAAGCTCTTGAAGCGGAGGATCCTCTTACAAATGAGGCAGAGAAGTTCTTCGAGGATCTGAAGAAATCACAAGAGCCGTTGCATGAACACACGGCTGTGACCGTACTTGCTTTCTTGACCAGATTTATGGCAATTAAGTCCAAGTACTTTTTTTCCATCAACTGCTACAATGATCTCATAAAATTGATCTGCGATATCCTTCCACAACCTCACAAAGCGCCACCAGATATGTATCAGTCAAAGATCAAGATATCTGGTCTCGGTATGAAGTATGAGAAAATTGATGTGTGCCCAGACAACTGCATGCTATTCTGGAAAGAGCACGCCAATGAGAAGATGTGCTTGAAATGTGGTAAATCGAGGTATGTCGAAGTTGTTAATGATGATGGCGATAATGTGATGACAGATGTCGCACATAAGCAGCTTCGTTACTTGCCTGTGACACCTCGGTTGAAGCGTATGTTTCTTTCAAAAAGAACCGCAAGACACATGAGATGGCACAAAGAAGGTAAACGTGAGAACAAAGAATTCTTGACGCATCCGTCCGACGGTGATGCATGGAAGGCGCTAGACCGTTTTGATCCAGACTTTTCTCGTGATGCGAGGAATGTTCGCATCGGATTAGCGACAGACGGATTCTCACCGTTCAGTACGAATGCCACGCCATACTCATGTTGGCCTGTCTTTGTCATTCCGTACAACCTGCCACCTGCTTTTTGTACGAGGAACGAGTTCATGTTTCTCAGCCTCATTGTACCTGGACCTGATCACCCCGGGTCACGTCTCAACGTGATGTTAAAAACGCTGATCGAAGAATTGAAAGTCTTGTGGACAGGAGTCGAAGCGTACGACAGTTACAAGAAGCAGAAATTCAATCTTCGAGCTGCTTATTTGTGGTCCGTCCATGATTTGCCGGCATACGGCATGTTTTCCGGATGGAGCACTCACGGTCGTCTGACGTGTCCGATATGTGCTTCAGACACGGATTGCTTTCGACTAACTCATGGAGTCAAAATATCTTACTTCGATTGTCACAGACGTTGGCTGCCCTCGAATCATATATTTAGGCAGCAGAGGCATGTCTTTCGAAAGAACACTGTTGTCACTAAAGGACCACCGAAGCGTCTCAACGGGTCAGAAATTTCTGATATGTTGGACAAACTGGTGCCTGATGAAGGTCGTCCTGGATATTTCGTAGGTTATGGAGAGGAACACAATTGGACTCACATATGTGGACTTTGGGAGCTACCATATGTGAAGTCGTTGATTCTAATGCACAACATTGATGTCATGCATCAGGAGCGTAATATGAGCGAAAGTATCATAAGCACTTGCATGGATATGCCTGGCAAAACGAAAGACAATTACAAAGCTAGACTAGATTTGGCAGACATTTGTCACCGTCCAACTCTTGAAATCTCTGAAAGTGGTGGAAAGCCACGTGCTTCTTTCTGTCTTCGATCGAAAGAAAAGAAAGAAGTTATGAAATGGATGAAAACTTTGAAATTCCCAGATAGTTACGCAGCTAGCCTGAAACGAGCCGTAAATGTTAACACAGGAAACCTCATTGGGTTGAAGAGTCATGATTATCACATTATAATGGAAAGACTCCTACCTGTTATGTTCCGAGGCTATCTAGATGATGCGGTGTGGAAGGTTTTAGCCGAGCTCAGCTATTTTTATAGACAGCTTTGTGCTAAAGAAATCAAGATCGGTATGATGGATAAGTTAGAGAAGGAGGTACCCATACTTTTATGTAAGATGGAAAAAAATTTTCCACCGGGTTTCTTCAATCCAATGCAACATCTGCTTATCCATCTTCCATTCGAAGCTAAAGTTGGCGGTCCTGTGCAATATAGGTGGATGTATCACATTGAAAGAGCGCTACGATATCTGAAACCAATGGTTGGCAATAGGGCAAGGGTGGAAGGGTGCATCGCTGAAGCATATGCTCTTAAGGAAGTTGGATACTTTTCAAGTGTCTACTTTGCGGAAGAAAACAATATCAATACTTCGGCGATGCGGTACAATGTGGACGAAACACCCCCCCTAAGCGACCTTTCCATTTTTCAAACGAGAGGTGCCACCGTTGGTAGCTACACGACCTACGAGCTATCCGAACAGGAAAGGACTGTTGCTTTACTCTACATGTACGCGAATATAGAAGGCATGCAGGAATACTTCGAGTAAGTGTTTCTCCTATGTTTATGTTAATCTACATATTTTGCTACACATGTACTCTAAAAGATGTTTTTTCATGTTCAGCGAGTTCCACAGACAATATTGGCCACATAGGCATCAACCTACGGCCAAACAAGTAGAAGCGATGCGAAAGGAAGGAATAAATGGGGGGCAGAGTTTTCTATCTTGGTTTCGAGAATATGTAATATTCTCTCGTCTTCTATGTATTATAAATTACTATTATTAAAGAAGTATTATGTAATATTCTCTCGTCTTTTATAACAGTGTCGGACTCACAATGTCCATGAAGATTTGCGGCAGCTATCTTATGGATTGGTGAATGTTAGAAGCTATGGTCGATATGACGTAAATGGCTTCCGATTCCGTACAACTCATTTTGAAGCTCATCGTCCTCTTGTGGCAACATTAAATTCCGGTGTTGTGACGAGAGCAATGGACACTCAAGGGAATTTAACCGATTATTATGGTATCATTAACAAAATCCTTGAATTTACTTTTACCGGAAATAAGACCCTTCGAGTTGTCTTCTTTGACTGTGACTGGTTTGATCGTACTCATGGAACTCGAGAAAACCAATTTGGAATGGTGGAAGTGAAACATAAGGACCGACTACGAGGTTACGATACATTTGTTCTTGCGCATCAAGTTGAACAAGTGTATTATCTACCTTATCCATGCACGAAGCTCAGTGCTTGGTGGGTGGTATATAAGGTGAATCCTCGTGAGCGGCTATATACTCCTGGGGATGATGGTTACCATGATAGCGAAGACGTTGAAGAAGTGTACCAAGAAGAAGAGTTGCCAGACACTTTTATCGTCGAGCTTGGTGCAGGACTCGATCAATTAGTTGGAGATGTTGAAGACGTTGAAGATGTAGAGGTAGATGATACGCGAAAACGAATATTAGAACAGGCTACGATGGAAGATCGTTGGGCTGGTTTAAGGAGTAGGGCACAGGCACATGACAATGATGTTGATGAATTTTGAAAGTGACTACAAGTAATGTTTTCTTGAAGATAGTAACATGAATTTTATATATTTTATTTGCATATTTACTAATTATCTAATTATAATAGGATGGCGTCAAAGAAGGGTAAGAAGGTGCCGCCGACGAGGGGGTTCTACCCCTCTAGACCTGAGGACGCTTTTGTTGGTGCCTCGTCGACTGGCAGCAGATGCTCTCAGCTGCTGGGGCACGTTCAGACCAGCTCTAGAGCTTCGTCACAGGTAAATGTCACTCGTTTTTTACAAATTCTTTAAATTCAAATTCACATTAAACTTACTTATCAATCATTTGAATGTTGTGGTCCTCACCGGCTGACTCAGAGGCTGCGGCGCCTTCGGTGAGACAGCCCTCGGCGAGGCAGCCCTCGGTGAGGCAGCCCTCAGCCAGCCAGCCCTCGGCGAGGCAGCCCTCGGCGAGTCAGCCCTCGGCGAGCCAGCCCTCGGCCAGCCAGCCCCCGGCTGACGATGAGTTTGTTCCTGAGGCCTTTGACTCGGCTGGTGAGGAGCCGTCTGGGTCACCTGATGTGGCGCCCCAGCAGACGCGTTGGACGAGGAGGACTCACTTTGTCAGTCCTCCCGCGGTCCCTTCACAGAGGACCGTGATTCGTCCAGTCGGAGACAGGTAATAAAAATTATAGTTTTCAATTTTAGTTTCTTTTGATTACTTAAGTAATGAATGAATGAATAAATATCTTACAGGGCTTGGGACGACTTGTCTTTCACCGGTGAGAAACACCAAAGACCGGTGAACGGTGTCCTCAGGTCTATAGTGCGTTTGCACTATCCCGGGGTCATCGACGGGGTGCCTGCTCTTTTGTGGGAGGACTACGCACGCGTCCATCACCAGGAGCACGGCAACCTTCAGGAGGCCGTATGGGCCGATTTTATGGTAAGTATGTTAAAAAATTTCTAAGTTACAACTCTTAAACTCTTTTAGTGAACATCTCTTCAATATATTCTTTATCGCAGGCAAGATATACTTTAGAGGACCCGAACGACCGTCGCATGTTTGAGGATGCGAGGCGAGTGTTTCACTTCAACGCTGCCAAGGCGCTTCGACAAGCTTTGTCGAACGCCCGTGTTCAAATCATTAATGAGCACTTGAAGGCGAACCAGCAGCACGTGTTACACTTCCGACAAGAGAGCGAGAGGCACCTGACGGAGGAGGAGTACGCGCAGGTACGTGGAGTGTAGTAAGTATTTTTTTTTCTGATAATGTCCTCGATGGTACTTTTAACGACTTCGAACTATGTGCAGGGCCACGTGAGCTGGTTGCAGGGTCGGACCGATGCATTTCGGGCCCTTTGTCGCTACTGGGCTAGCGACGAGTTTAAAGCTAAGTCTGAGAAGGCTCGAGACTGCAGAGGGGTGGAGGGGAAGAGCAGGCACGGGCAAGATAACCACTTGCATTTAGCTAAACACATGGTAAGTGTGTGTAACTTATGTTTATATATTAATAATATATTGTTTGTACTAACACGTATTGACAGGAGCGCGAGACGGGGGTGCCGCCCACCCCTGCTGAGGTTTGGAAGAGAGGTCACAGGGACCCTTCTCAGCCGACGGGGTGCAGTCAGGCTGCAGCCGAGCGTTTGGTAAGTTTAGAAATCATTCATATTAAATATAACTATATAGATTGTTGAACTTACACGATTTTATTGTTTTGTAGGCTAAGTACGAGGAGGAGGCTAGGAAGATACACGGCGAGGATTTCGATTGGGAACGTCAACCGATCGATCCTCAAGCCGCGTATGCAACCGGTGGTGGAAAAGCACACGGAAGGTGAGTTTGCAAGTCATTTTATCGTTTTCAATTCAAAGTATTCAAGATATTTTAATTTCATATTGCTGACTCTCTTTTTTATAGGCTCGCCATATTCGACGGAGTTGTCGACTCGAGGGCGGGTAGACCTGCGAGAGGCAGCTCCACGCAGGCTTCGGGTACGGGAGGTCGCCGCGTGTCGCAGAGGGACATTGAGATGCAGTCCCTCCGAGAAACTGTAGAAGAAAATGAAAGGCGACATGAGGAGGAAAGGAGGGCGATGGAGGCCACGATCCAAACCCAGGCAGCAGCGTTGGCGCAGATGCGGGAAGCAATGGAGGTAACAATCAAAAAATTAAAATTCTCATTAATTCAGCTTAAATGACTTACTAATAGGTAGCATTTAATGTTTGCAATGACAGGCCATCGCTCGGGCGCAGGGTCTGGGAATCTAGCTACCGGTACTACCACCGGTCCTCCCAGGCGATCCTTCTTCAGCGGGTCAGGTAAGTCTCTATGTAATCCTTCTTCTCCAGAGTAATAAGATTGAGATAGATGAAAGAGAGAGATAGTTATATAGAAGAAAATGATTGAGATAGAAGAAAGAAAGAGATAGAAGAAAGGGAGACAGAAGAAAGAGTGAAAGATAGATAGAGTAGGATGGGAATGAAGAGAGAGTAAGATGTAGATGGAGATAGAGAGAGGGGAAGATAGAGGGAGGGAGATGTAGATGGAGATAGAGGGAGGAAGATAGAGGGAAAAGGATAGCAATAGAGAGATAGAGTGAGCAAGAAAGATAGAGTGAGAGACAAAGAGAGAAATGAAAAGAGAGAGGAAGAGAGGGTGATCTAGATGAAGATAGAGGGAGAGGGAGGGAGAGAGATGTTGATGCATATATTCTAACTCTAAGTTTTATTAATTGCAGGGATCCGCGACGGCTGCACAAACGCCGTCGCCTTCGCTACCGCCGCTTGGATTGAGGCGCGACGACGACGACTTCCACTTCGGAGGTGGCTTCGGAGGTTAGATGGGCGAGTGAGCCCTTTTATTTACTTTGTTGATGACGATGTGAGATGTATCGAAATTTTAGTTTGTGATTGTGATGACGGCTTTTTATACAGTACTGTCGCAAATAAGTGTACGAGCCGTCGCAATTAAGCCACAGTTATTTGCGACGGCCTGGCCGTCGCAAATAAGCATTAATTGCGACGGCCTGGCCGTCGCAAATAGAGTCGTTGGTCCCGAAGGAGGACACATGGGCCCTGCCCTCTGAACTTATTTGCAACGGCCAGGCCGTCGCAAATAGTGGCCCTTAATTGCGACGGCCGTGCCGTCGCAAATAAGCTTTAATTGCGACGGCGCAGCCGTCGCAAATAAGTGAGCGGGGCCCACCAGCCCGCAGCAATAAGTTGCGACGGCCTCTCCTAGGCGTCGCAAATAAGCTTATTTGCGACGGTGGCCATCGCAAATAAGCTAATTTGCGACGCCATATTTGCGACGGCCGAAAGCCGTCGCAAATAAAGAAAGCCGTCGCAAATAGCTTATTTGCGACGGCATCTGGCTTATTTGCGACGGCCGCGGCCGTCGCAAATCGTCGGGATTCTTTTAGTGAAACCAAGTAAATGATTTTCCTTTGAGATCTTTATAACCTCAAGGGGTGTACGGTTTCTAGGATACCGACAGTGGCCCCCTGGACCTATCTCTGGGGAAGTCATTCAGCCGGAGGTGGGTCCATCCTCGCGACCTTTGAACTGAGTCTTCAAGGGTCTTTGAGGGTGCCGTTGGCAAGGACTTGGAATTAAATCCTCGCCGCGTGGCGTATCCCGCGTGCGGCAGATGAGATCTTTGGCGTGCGGATCTCACGCAATTGAAGGTCGCCGGTTCCCGATACGAAAACCGTATCGGTTCCGCGCGCATTGTCAGGCCGCCGCCTTTGGGCTTCCCGCCTCTTGATGACAACCGTTCACCTGGGTAAGAACCTCGACTTGATCGTCGGGGTGGTCCCAGGCCCGCTTGTCATCGGCTGGGTGGAATTTTTGGGTGGTACCTTCGACTTCCTTGTGGTTTCCATCCAAGCGTTGTGAGGGCTTACTTAAGAAGGAAAGTGCGCACCGTCGGGAGTTCTTTACGCCTCTCATCTGTTCTTGCGATCAAACTCCCAACTTGTGCTCCGCTTTTCTTCTCTTGCCTAGCTGTGCCGCGATGGAGTTGGGTCTCCGCGAGAGTCGCTTGAAGACCGATGGTGATTTGAAGAAGGTCCGGGCCCTCATGGGGTGGTCCTCGGACTTCTTCAACCATTCGGTCCGCGCCAGTGGAGAGCTCCCGTTCGAGAAGGAGCACTCCGGCGAAATGGTGTACTTCTCCTCGTACGCCATGGTGGGGTTGATCCCACCTTTTTCTTCCTTTTTCTTGATGCTGCTAGACTTCTATGGTCTGCAGTTATACCACCTTGGCCCTCACTCCATTCTCCTCGTGTCCATCTTCGTCCACTTCTGTGAGATGTGGGTGGGCATCCCCCCTGCATTGAACTCTTCCGGACCTTCTTCATCGTCCACACCACTGGCCGGAGCAATGAGTACCTTGACTTCTACTACTTTGTGAAGCGCAAGAAGTGCCCGTTCAAGTACCTCTTGTCATTTCCCTCTGGGAAGTGGGATGACTGGAAGAAAGACTGGATAGTCATCAGGGTGGAGGAGCACGAGAGGTTGGAGCTGCCCGATGGTCTTCCCGGCATCGACACAACGATCTGGAGTGAAGCTCTGGTGCTGTCGGAAGCTTTCAACCCTGCATTGACCAGGATCCGCCAATGCGTGGAGGGAGGATTGACTCCTTAGGCGGTATTTTGCAATTTCTTGGTCAACAGGTGGGCGCCGTTGAAGAGGAGGGAGAAACTCGCTTGGGCCCTCAACAGCGTGATGGACGACGACCGGGTTGAGACCGGGTTGAAGTCCAACATGGTGGGGAAACCTTGGAGTTCGACCTCAAGAAGTTCCAGCACGACATCGACGTCGACGGCAATGACTTGACTCCGCCGTCTGCTTTTCTTCCTCTGAACGTAGAAGTGGAGTTCAGCAGGGAGCTCCGGCGGAAGATGCCCATGCTTGACGACCTTGGTGTCGTCGAGAGAAGACCAACCTCCGGGGTAGCGATCCCCGGAGTACCCAAGGATGGCTCCGGCTCTGCTCCTAAGCCGAGGGGAGAAGTCGTCGGCAAGGGCAAGGAGCTGGCGGATGAACCAGTGAGCCGGAAGAGGAAGTTGCAGCACGCCGACGGGAGGTCCATCGGGCCCACTACTTCAGCGTCGGCTCCTTCTCCCCGGAGGGGAAGGTCCTCTGCAGCTGCGGCGACTGTTCCCGTAGTGGGGTCATCCCGGAACGTGACTGTTCCCCCGGTGGGGTCCTCTCGGAGCACGACTGTTCCCGCAGTGGGGTCCTCCCGGGGCGTTAGCTCCGGTCGTACAACTCCAGCTCCTGGGCCGGTGGAGGCCTCCAGGTCCGGGGGTTCTTCCCGATCGAGGGGAGCCCCGACCCGGGAAACACCCGTGGCCGCGACGAGTTGCGGGGGGCCTTCCGGAGCTTCCACGCCGGCTATGGCTAGCCCAGAACGCCCGGGAAAAAGGTTCCGCGCAAGCTGGTGCGGAAGCCTCCCAAGGTAATTTTTGACTTCTACCTTGGATAGTTGTTTTAATTGGAGCAACTATTTTAATGTTCTTCGTTCATCATCTGCAGCGTCTCCAAGAAGGGGAGTGAAGCTCCACCCTCGGCCACAATGGCTGAAGTCGTGAGAGCGGGAGCTTCTGCTCCTGTCCCGGTGCCGCCCCAAGTGGTGGCCGAAGCTGCGACAGCTCCGGCGCCGGCTGTCGTGGTCATGGACCTCGACTCATCCCCAGAAGTTCCCGTGGTAGTGCCGGACCACGGGAGTGAAGATGCGCCAGCGGCACATGTCCCGGAGGTTGAAGCCCCGGGTTCTGGTGCTGCGATGATGGAAGCTCTGGCTGTGGAGCCGGAGGAAGCAGTAATCCCGGCCTCAGAGCCGGAAATTGTTGAAGCCCCGGCGGTTGAGCCGGAGGTGATTGAAGCTCTGGCGTGCGCGCCGGAAACTGAGGTAGTTCCGGCAGTTGGGCCGGCTACCTCTGAAGCACCGGCCGCTGAGCCGGTCATTGTTGGAGCTCCAGCCACAGGGTCGGTCGATGTTGAAGATCTTTCGGCTCCTGAGCCGGTTGTCAAAGAGGTGATGGAGCTTGAGCCCTCATCGGAAGAGGTGCCCAGACCAGAGCCAGTAGCGGCTCCTGCTCCGGAAGCGACAACGTCAGAGGTACCTGCGGCAGAGCTGGACTGCAGCATCGAAGTCGCTGGCCCCCAGCCTGAGGGGGTGAACGAAGATTTGGCAGCGGGGCCTTCTTTGATGGCGACTGAGGCCATCCCGGAGGACGGCCCTAGTGACATGGAGACCCAAGGGACCACTCTTGTATAGTGGGACCCAATTTTTGTATCCGAGGACCCGCTGGAACCAGCGGAGGAGACCCCAGCAGGTCCGGAACCCATCCCGTTGTAGCTGTCCATTGACAACGCATGTTCCAGTCTGCGTCAAGTCCAACTGGCCTTCTTCCACGACAGCAAGGCTCTTGAAGAGGAGCGCCAAACCCTTAGGCGGTGGCGTAATCGGCTCTACTTCGAGACCAAGCTGGCGCAGTCGAGGCTAGCGGACGACAAGGAGTGGATCAAGCGGGAGAAGATCCGCCTGGAGTACTGGGGCAAGTTACTGGATGACAGGGAGAGTATGACTCGTGCCCTCGGCGCTCAATCCCGAGAGATCTACGATCAGGCCAAAGCTGCCAATAATGCGGCCGATGCACGCCACAAACAGCTTGAGGCCATTAACACCGCGCTCATCAAGCGCCGAGAGGCACTTGAAGAGAGGGAGAAACGACTCGAGGATGAAGAGCAGAAACTCCTAGAGCTGCGGGATGATGTCCTGAGGAGGGAGGAGGAGCTCACCGAGAAGGTGGCTCTGGCTGACAAGGGTCTCGAGGAGCGCGCCAAGAAATTGGAAGAGCGCTGCCAAGAGGAAGAGGAGAAGACCTAGGTGAAAGGGCAGGAACTCTACGAACAAGAGTGTGCCCTTACTGCCAGGGAGAAGAAAGTGAGAAGTAGAGAGAAGGACCTGGTTGACCACTGGAACAAGATCCACCTTCGGGAGGAGGAGCTCGGAAAACTCGAAAGGCGGGTTGCTGAAAAGATTCAGCAAAATGCCAAAGAAGTTGAGCGCCTTGCCCGTGAGAATTCTGAACTGGTGGCGGCCAAAAGATCCCTGGAAGAGATGAAGGGCTTGAGGGCTGAGGACTCCCTACAGATTTGGGAGTTCTTGAGCAAGGCCAATGATGCACTGACGCCGATGGGTTTCTGCCCCGTGCGCCCGGATGAT
This sequence comes from Tuctoria greenei, assembly GCA_036927565.1. Classification (NCBI taxonomy): domain Eukaryota; kingdom Viridiplantae; phylum Streptophyta; class Magnoliopsida; order Poales; family Poaceae; genus Tuctoria; species Tuctoria greenei. The sequence continues at coordinate 254,190,590 of JAYESD010000002.1, forward strand.
CCGGAGCCGGAGCCGGACCTAGCACTGCAGGCGTTGAGCGCAGCAGGTAGCAAGCTCTCCAAGGTGGGCGATGTCATCGCGGACCAACTGGAGGTTGAGGGGCAATCCCTGGCGAAGAACGTCGCAGAGTATGTGCTGACGTGCTACACCAGCCGGGACTCCCAATTTCCTCTGGACCCGGTGCTTGAAGGCCCCGTCGAAGGAGAAGGCGAAGCTACCCGAGCCAGCGTATCAGAGGTTGCCCAGAAGGTCGCCCAATTCTTCCATAGGGTCTAGGACCATCTCTATAGTTCTCACTTGTATTTTCTTTTCTTCTTCCTCAATTTTGTACCCTTGTCTCCAGATGTAATCCCTTGTCTCCAGATAAATGAAATCCCCAATATTTTTGTGAATTTTAATTTTTGTCTTCAACACTCTTATCTTCACTTGGACCCCTGGTAGATGTACACAATTTGATTGTGAATATGTACCAAGAGGATATTGTGCATTGTTGAAGACTCTTTTGCTCCGAATTTGTAGAATTTAGGTTCGAAGTCTTCGATAGTGAAGGCCCCCTGAGGTTGTCGGAGCTTAGAAGCTCCGGCATTGTCTATCGCTGGAGCTTAGTAGCTCCGGCAATAGTCTCTATCAACACGTAGAGCATCGATAGTTAATCCTCTGGGGTGTCGGAGCTTAGTAGCTCCGGCAATGACCTTTGCCAACACTCAGTTTGTTGGCAGCAGACTCCATTTACGGGGTCTTCTCACCATCTTTTATTCGACGTCGACGGCTGGCCCCCCTTAGGGGAGTCGGATCTTAGTTAGCTCCGGCTTTTCTCTATCAACGTAGATTTTATTTTTCCTGCACACTTAAGCCAAGAAAAATAGTAAAATTTGTTTCTTGTCTATAACTTCGTCGCGGCTTATGACTCGCAAGAAGATTTTAAGTCAAACGCGATTCTAAATACAACCGAATGTGTTGTCTTTTCTTCTAGATCCAACTGTACACGGACCCGCCTTACTTCGGCCTGCCGAGGTGTAGGTTGAGTGGCGTACTTAGGGTGCTTGACCAGGCTAAGTCGATAGCACACTCCAGCCCTAGATTGGCTTGGCGGCTTTCAGGCGAGTAGGCCATGAACAATATTTGAATCCAAAAGAATTGACAATACAACTCGAATCGTATATAAACCGATTGGACTAAAATTTCTTAAGAATTGCACGACTTTGTTATAGACAAGAAAGAGAAAAATAAAAATATTGAGCCTGTACAAAATAAATGCACGTGGAGTCTATTTCACATGAAGATGTCTTTCATTATAGGTCCGGGGTACAAGGGAAACAAGTACACTCTTAGGGTACAGAACCAGGCTAAGTGTGTTTCATTTCTCGTTTGACCCAGGGTAGTTAGCCACACTTTTAGTCCGGAGACTGTGACAAGTGTTGCATGAACCTTGAGGAACTACCCGACTCTGTACAATGACTCTATAACATACATCTCAAGTTACTCAAGACTCACCTCCGTGGTATTAAGTGTAGAACTTACGGAGGTGCTCGATGTTCCAAGGATTTGGGAGAGGTGTCCCATCCTCGGTAGCCAAGCGAATGCTTTCGGGACGGGATACTTTAATCACTCGGAAGGGTCCCTCCCAGCCGGGGGAGAGTTTGTTTAACCCTTCTCTGGATTGTATTCTCCGTAGCACCAGATCGCCTTCCTCGAGCTGTCGGTTGTGTACATGCCGCTGGTGATAACGCCGTAGAGCTTGGCGATATTGGGCGTTCCGAACAGCTGCTTGGCACCTTCCCTCCTCAAGGAGGTCTAGGTCTTCACGCCGGAGCTAGTCCTGCGCGGCTTCGTCGAAGATCTGGACTCGGAGTGAACCCAAGGTGATTTCTGGAGGAAGGATTGCTTCAGCTCCGTACACCAGAAAGAAGGGTGTCTCTCCGGTTGACCGGTTTGGAGATGTCCTGTTGGCCCATAGAGTGGGCGGAAGCTCTTCGATCCAGTTGGCTCCATGTTTTTTCAAGCGCTCATAAGTGCGCGTTCTAAGTCCTTTAAGGATTTCAGCATTTGCTCTCTCGGCTTGGCCATTGCTGGCTGGGTGAGCTACGGAGGCGTAGGAAACTTGTATGCCGAGGTGTTCGCAATATCCTTGGAATGTGGAGCTTGTGAATTGGGTCCCATTATCAGTGATGATTTTGTTTGAAACTCCAAATCTGCATACAATGGACTGCAGAAAGTTGATAGCAGATTGTTTGTTGATTGTCACAACTGGAGTTGCTTCCGGCCACTTGGTGAACTTGTCAATGGCGACGTACAGGAACTTGTAACCTTCGACGGCTCTTGGGAAAGGTCCCAAGATGTCCATCCCCCACACAGCGAAGGGCCATGTAGGAGGTATCATTTGTAAGGGCTGAGCTGGCGTGTGAATTTGCTTTGCATGAAATTGGCATGCTTTGCATTTTTTCACCAGCTCAGTTGCATCCTGGAGTGCTGTAGGCCAGTAGAAGCCATGCCAAAAGGCTTTACCAACCAGCGTGCGGGAAGACGCGTGGTTCCCACACTCGCCTCCATGGATTTCTGTGAGGAGCTCGCAGCCTTCTTCCCTTGTGATGCACCGCATTAGGATGCCGTTGGCACCGCGCCGGTATAGATCCCCTTCTACCAACGTGTATCTTTTAGCCAATCTGACTACCCGGTCAGCGGATACATCATCATCAGGAAGGATGTTGTCTTTCAAATAGTTCCAGATCTCCGAGATCCATGCATCGGAACTAACTTGAGCATTTGAGTCTTGCGTGCTGGGTTGCTCGGAGCTTCCGGCAGCACCTACGACCCTTGATGGCTGCCATGGTAATAGGGCCATCGGGACCGTCAACTTTGGGATGCTGATCTCGCCCCCTTCGCTCAGTTCGGCAGGCTGAGCTGTGGGTTTCGACAATCTCCGGACAAAAGTTCCGTCAGGAGCCGAAGCTCCGGTTGACGCTTTCGTCGAGAGTTCGTCGGCTTCAGCGTTGTGGGCACGCTGAACATGGTGGAGATCTAGGACTTCAAAGTCCTTCTGAAGCCTCTGAACTTCAAGGAGGTAAGCAGCTAACTGGAGATTATTGCAGGAGCATTCACCCTTCACCTGCTTAATGATGAGCTGTGAATCTCCCTTGACCAGCAATTGCTTGACACCATATGACAGTGCCACCTTTAGTCCGTAGATGAGTGCTTCATACTCTGCCATGTTGTTGGTTGCCTTGAAATCAAGGTGTACCATGTATTTCACCTTCTCCCCAGTTGGTGCAAGGAGAAGGATTCCAGCTCTGGCCCCCTGCTTCTGCATGGAGCCATCGAAGTAGAGGGTCCAGTGAGGCTCGGTGAAGGTTGGAGTTTGATGCTCCGTCTTCTGCTCGCTGGGGCCCCCAGGGTTTGACGGAGAGGGAGTCCATTCTGCCACAAAATCTGCCAATGCTTGACTCTTGACTGCATGCCTTGAAATAAATTCAAGATCAAATTCAGCCAATTTCACTGCCCATTTTGCAATATTCCCCGTTGAATTGGGATTATGCAAAATTGCTCGAAGTGGATAGGAGGTCACCAGTGAAACTTTGTGAGCTTGGAAGTAATGGCGAAGCTTCCTGGAGGCAATAAGAACTGCATAGAGCAGCTTATGAACCTCTAGGTATCGAGTCTTGGCATCATGTAGTACTTCACTAATGAAGTACACTGGGCGCTGAATGGTCCGGACCCTCCCGGAGGGGTCCGGAGCTTCCTCTTCACTGATTCGGATCCTCCCGGAGGAGACCGGATTTTCTTTAGGGACCTCCGGGTTCTGGCTGGAGGAGCCCGGAGCTTCCTCAGAAATGACCTGGACCCTCCCGAAGGGGTCTAGGTCTCCTGAAGCGACTTCTTGTGGATTCGAATCTGGGAGCTGAGACCCAGACTCGCTTTCAGGAAACTCCAGACCCTCCCGAAGGGGTCTGGATTCCTGAGTATGGGGTAGTTCTGGTCTCTCCGCAACCAGAACCATACTGACGACTTCGTCAGTAGCTGAAATATAAAGCAACAAAGGCTCACCAGGGTTCGGAGCTACCAGAATTGGTAGGGTGGTGAGGAACTGTTTCAGCTCCTGGAATGCCTTTTCTGCTTCTTCGGACCATTGGAAGGGTCCAGACTTCCTCAATAACTTGAAGAAGGGGAGTGCCCGTTCTGCCAGTCTTGAGATGAACCGGCTGAGGGTTGCTAGACATCCAGTTAATTTTTGGACGTCCTTGATGCGGGTTGGTGGCCGCATGTCTTCAATGGCTTTAATCTTCGTCGGATTAGCTTCTATGCCCCGATGACTTACCAGGAAACCAAGAAGTTTTCCGGAGCTAACCCTGAAGACACACTTGTCTGGGTTTAGCTTTGTGCGGCCCGCAGCTTGTCAAAGACAGCCTGCAAGGTGTTAAGGAGTGACTCCTTGTTCCTGACCTTGACCACGATGTCATCGACGTACACTTCCACTATGTCTCTAACAAGTTCTTCAAAAGTTTTGTACATAGCTCGTACAAAAGTTGAAGCTGCATTCTTTAGACCAAAGGGCATGGTTGTGTAACACTACAATCCATCTACTGTGATGAATGAAGTATGCTCTTCATCTTCCCTAGACATCCTGATTTGATGATATCCGGAATATACATCTAGGAAACACAGTTATTCACACCCGGAGGTGGAATCCACTATCTGATCTATTCTAGGTAGTGGGAATGGATCTTTTGGACATGCCTTATTTAGTGTGGTGTAGTCGATACATATCCGAAGCTTCCCGCCGGCCTTGGGCACAGCGACTAGGTTTGCCAGCCATTTTGGATGGAAGACTTCTCGGATGAATCCGGCTTCGAGCAACATCTTCACTTCTTGTCGGATGATATTCTGTCTCTCTACCGATTGCTTCTGAGGCTTCTGATGCACAGGCCGGGCATCGGGGTAGATCTTCAGATTGTGCTCAATCACTTCCCTGGGGATCCCAGGCATTTGTGACGGTTGCCAAGCAAACACATCTACGTTAGCCCGGAGGAAAGTGATGAGCGCGAGTTCCTATTTGTCGTTCAATCCTCCCGATATACGGGTGGTTTGAGCGGCATCGGAACCAATTTGGACGACTTTGACGGGAATGTCGGTGTCGCCGCTTGGCTGCACTCGAGGTGCAGAAGTCGAGCCTTGTTGACGAATGCTCGGGGGTTTTGGAGCTCGCTCCTGCCTGGAGTCCTCCTCTTGCGCCGTGGTGAGCGCATGGAGCTCTTCCAGTGCAGTTACTCTGGCAGTACGATCTCCGCGGATCCGAAGAACGCCTACTGGCGTTGGCATCTTCAACACCAGATAGCCATAATGAGCAGCTGCCATGAATTTGTACAAGGCAGGTCTACCCAAGATGGCATTGAAGGGTAAGTTGATCTGCACGACGTCGAAGATCAACTTCTCGGTGCGGTACTTCTCCCGTGTCCCGAAGGTAACAGGGAGAGTAATAGATCCGAGTGGGGTGATGGCCCCCGGACCTACTCTAGAGAAAGGTCGAGAGGGGTGGAGATCCGAAGGTCAGAGCTGAAGCTTAGTGAAAGCTTCGAAGCTGATGAGGTTAAGCCCCGAACCTCCGTCTACCATGACGTGGTGGAGCTGGATGTTGTTGATGGTAGGAGATACCATCAAGGGTAACTGTCCTGCCCCAACCATGCTCCAGGGACAATCCGAAGCATCAAAAGTGATGGCTGTGTCCATCCACTTTTGGTGAGGTTCCGGCCTGACTGTAGGAGCTACAGTGGCCATATCCCGACGCATAGTCTTGATGACGCGACGGGAGGTGATATCCCATGATCCACCAAAAATGGTGTTCATGGTCTTCCGACGCTCGTTATCAGAGACGTCAGAATCATCATTGACGGAGGTGTAGACGGCCTTCAGGACCTTTTTGGGATCCTGTAACCCTAGCTCCTCTTCAGCCGGAGCTTTGTCAACTTTTTGCTTTCCTTCCCTCTATCGGAAAGGAGATTCTTCTCGGCGCTTGTTGTAGCGCTCGACAAGGTTTCGGACCTCCCGGTAGTCTTCCAAACTGTGGCTCCCGTTTTGTGAATGGGACACCACACTTTGGGTTTGCCACCATCTTCAGAGGACGGTCGAGGTCGCTTCTCGGGGCGTGGCCCCCGGCCACCCGGAGCTGCAGCAGCTGCAACATTGGATGTGCCGGCCGACGGCTTCTTCTTACCGTTGGTCTTCTTTTTCTTCTTGCCACCCCCGGAGGTAGCGACTTCTTCTTTGGATGATTTCTTGTGACCCTTCGAGGTTGGTTTAGAGTGCATCTCACGGCCCTCCGCAGCTCTAGCACATTTGTCAGCCAAGCTGAAGAGTTCCGTGACACTGGTGATCTCCTTGATCGCCAGTTTCTCAAACATCTTCTTGTCCCGTACACCCTGTCTAAGTGCCACAATGACAGAGGCACTAGAGATAGAAGGGATAGTGTTTCGTACCTGAGAGAATCTCTGGATGAATGATCGCAAGGATTCTCCCCCTTTTTGCACGGCCGCAAAAAGGTCTAGTTCAGTGCCTGGTCGGGTGTATGAACTCCCGAAGTTGGCAGTGAACTGATGGCACAGCTCCTCCCAACTGTTGATAGAGTTGGGTGGAAGGCTCATAAACCAAGACCTGGCAGTCCCAGTTAAGGCCACTGGAAAGTAACTGGCCATCACGGCCTCGTTTCCTCCAGCTGCCAAGATTGCAGTGGAGTAGATCTGAAGAAATTCGGCGGGATTGACAGTCCCGTCGAATTTTTCTGGCAGGTGAGGCCGGAACTTTTGTGGCCACCTTACCATGCGCAGGTGCATGGCTAGGGCTGAACAACCTCCTCCCACTCCTTCAGGAGCAGAAAGGTCCTGAGCTTCCCGTCTTTCACGGGCACGCTCAATATGGACCCGGCCGTCCTGCCGGCGGTATCGGTGATCAAGCTCCGCTCGGAGGTCGTGAGTCGAAAGCCTGGATACCGTGTGAGTGCGTCGTGCCCCGGAGGGCAACGACGTCACTTGTTGTGATGCAGCACGTCTCCTGCTATTGGAGACGTGCGGACCAAGTCTTCCAGACAAAGTCCGCCGCTGCGACAGGGCTCTTCCTGAAGGAGGAGCACCCTGGTTGCTGAGGCGTTCGGCTGCTGCTGTAACCAAATGCTCCACATCGGCCCTCCACTGCTCCAGTGCATCCCGGGATGCATCCGGAGGTGGTGGACGTTGGAGAAGAGCACGCGCTGCATGGAGCGCGTGTTCCGGGTTGTCATGATTTGCCAACGCAATAATTGACGCCAGCGCACCATCACGTTGCCCAGCACGAATTGCTAGAGGAGACGGTGGTGGTGGGAGTGTGACTCCTGCTGGTGCTGAGGCTCCTGCTAGTGGCTGCCTGTTGGAGGGATTGCTCCCAACAGCCTGAGCAGCAGGTTGGCCGTTGGATGATCCAGCAGCAGAGTTCACCATTCTCAAAATCTCAGGCGCCCCCTACCTGGCGCGCCAACTGTCGGTGGTTTGGAACCGGCAGATCTCCCTACACTGCTAAAGTGATAGGGGAGTTTGATGTTCGGTATGGGCGCGCAGATATTCAAGAAGGTGAGTAGGAATTGACACAGAAGACACAAGAGTTTACGTGGTTCGGGCCGCCTGAGCGTAATACCCTACTCCACGGGTGTGTTGGTGTTATATTAGCTGTTTGAGCTTGTGTTGAGCGTCAATGGCGTATGTGTGTGTGTGTGTGTCTAGCCCTCTGAACGTGTCGTCGGCCTGTCCTTTTATAGTACAAGGGCAGGCCGTTACAAGTTAGCCTGCCCCGACATGTGGCCCCGGCGGTTACTAGTATTGACACTTATTTAACACATTTAATCGCTCTTAATGACCCTGTAACGGGCTTTGACAGCACCGTTATTGGTGTTAAGATCGTCCGTTTAAGTGTCATTAATATGGTATTAATGACACTTAATCGGGTCTTGAAGTCCTTGGTTCCGCTTTGAAGATCCGGAGCCGTTGTGGGGTCTTCCAGAGGTTAGAGGCTGAAGATCCGACGGTTGGACACGTGGCAGCTTCGGAGCATACTGTGGAAACAGGTAGCTCCGGGGCTACCCGACACATGTCAGGTCCGGAGCTTCTCTCGGTATGGGGCTAAGTCCGGAGGTGCCATTTCGGTACATGGCCCAGAGCTTCCCCCTTGTGGGCGGTAGCTCCGGTTTGGTAGTACACGTGGCGACCCAGGGATTAACCATGTTGGAGAAGCGGGTCCGATTATGTCTGACATGTGGGCCTTCGAGGGTCTTCAAACCAAGTAAATGATTTTCCTTTGAGATCTTTATAACCTCAAGGGGTGGGTGTACGGTTTCTAGGATACCGATACCTGCAAAAACAAATTACGCCTTGGTTTTAGGTACCCAAGCTTGCTTGGGTCCTTTGAGGTTAGTTGCAAGTGATTTGGGCACCCACACTGTATACTTGGTGTTCCCATGGCGTGGCCCAACATATTTAGCATAAACTCTACCAAAATTATTTTTCATGAGAACATATGATGCGCCAAAAGTTCTAAACAATAGTTGTTGTTCATGTGTGTTAACATTTTTAGACTTATCAACATTACTAGGCTTTCTAGCTTGAGAGGAGTTTCCGTTGAAAAAAAGCAATGTGTTCCTTGTTATTCTTGTGGCTTCTAGCATTTTTCCTTCCACCATAAGAATACCCAACGCCATATTTGACATTAGGAGGTCTTGTGGTCAAGTATGCACTACGTGCATAATTGACCTTCTCCTTGTCAAATATGCCACTACGGGAAGGATGCTTGTCCTTTCTGAAGTTCGACTTATCCTTCATGTTAGTGTCAATTTTAGCACATGCACAAGTAATATTAGTTTCAGATTTTAAGTGTTGAGAACGTGAGCTTGAAGAGGATGAAGGTTCACTTTGCTTGAGTGACTCAACTTGTAACTCAAGGATCTTGTTAACTTTGGTTAAGTTAGCGAATTCATCCTTGATGGTTACATTTGAGTCGCTTAACTTCAAGCAAGCTTCCTTGCTTGAAGCTAACTCAAGCTCTAGTGACTTGCTTCGCTCCTTTTCAAGTTCAAGGAGCTTTTTGATCTTAAGATACTCCTCCTTTTGAAGGATGATCATATCTTCTTGGCGATCAACAAGCTCCTCCTTATCAATAGGTTTATCCATCAAGAATTTCATTTTTGCAGCAGTTTTCTTATCTAAGCCAACAAGCATATCTTTATTATCATTATAAGCATTACTATCGCTAGAGTAAGAATACGAGGAGGAAGATTTAGTTGTTACCTTTCTTTTACCTTCCTTCGCCATTATACATGTGTCATTGTCCTTCCTTGCGCCAATAGCTGGGAAGAGGGTGGATTTCTTGGTTGTCTTTTTGATGGTTATGCTAGCCATCTCCTCTTCCTCTTCAGATGAGGACTCATCATTGGAGTCCCATTCCTTTCCTAGGTGCTCCTGTCCAATTTGATTTTTCTTTTTGAACATCTTCTTGGGTTGAGGCTTTCTATCATTGCTCTTCTTCTTGTTTTATTCATAAAGACAATCAACTATAAAGTGGTCGTATTCACCATAGTTATAGCAGGCGCGCCTCAACTTTGGTCTTGATTTGTCTTTGTGTTTTCCTTTATTTTATCTTCCACCTTGTCTTCTTTTCATCATTTTCTTGAATTTCTTCATAAAGAGGATCATATCTTCTTCATCTATATTGCTGCTTTCGTCGTCGGTGTCCTCTTCTTGTTGAGCTTCTCGAGCTTCTTTTGACATAGGCTTGCAAGTGGACTTCAAAGTGACTCCTTTTTTCTTTGTTGAGGTGAGGTCGGCAATCTCTTTGACATGTTTTGCTTTCTTCTCCATCATCTCGAAATTGATGATCTTTCCAAGCAATTCATCTGGGGTCATTTTCTTGTACTCGGGGCTTTCTCTAATCATCGAACAGAGAGTCATGTTGCGAGGCATGAAGTCTCTTAGAATTATATTCACCACCTCGTGGTCATTCCATTTTTTGCTTCCATAGGCTCGAACTTTATTGATGAGAGTCTTCAACCGATTGTACATGTGTTGCAGTGACTCATCTTTCTCTATGGCGAATCTTCCCAATTTGCCATCGATCATTTCAATCTTGGCCTCTCGCACATGACAATCACCTTCATGTGCAGTTTGTAATGTGTCCCATATCTCTTTTGCAATTTTGAGTCCATCCACTTTGGTGAACCCATCTCGACTCAATGATGAAGTTATGACAGCCACAACTTGAGCATTCCGATGAATAGCTTGCTCTTGACTAGGTGTGAGCTCTTCATCGTCATCCGGGATATCTATCCCTGTACACACTATATGCCACAAGCTGGGGTTAAGTGATATTAAATGCATTTTCATATTTTGCCTCCACATTGAGTAATAATTGCCATCAAAGTGTGGGACTTTTCCTAGAGGAATTGATAAATAATTATTATTATTTGAATTTAACCGATCATAGTTAAAAGGATATCGAGAGTAGTCGGTGTGACTACTCCTCTTCTTCTTCTTCTCATCCTCGATCTTTATATTTTCTTTAGAGAGGGCCTTCTTCCTTAGGAGCGCCTTGAGTTCAAGCGTCTCCTCATCATCATCCTCGAAATCTTGGATGGCGTCGAGGAGCTTCTCCAACTTTTGAGTCTTTTCATCTTCAACATTCTCTTGGTTGAAGTTCTTGTGCACATCCTTGATGTCCGACATCTTCTCTTCGAGCGATTAGTCTCCTTTTGAAGAGCCTTGCTCTTATACCAATTGAATGTAGCCTAGAGGGGAGGTGAATAGGCTTTTTGAACTTTTTGTCAGAACCTAAAATAGTTAGCAACCTGATCAAACACAGAGAAATCGGACTAGTCCGGTAGGGTGCAGACTAGTCCGGTGTATACGGACTAGATTGATCAAGTTTGATCAATGATTTTGATCAAAGTACTCTATGCAACGGAAATTGAGTTACAAATAGAGTGTATTGATTCAATGAAACTAGATGTGGCACAAGTTAACTTCAGTTCCAAAGTTTTAAAGTAAGTTGAACAACATTGAGCAAACCCTAGATTACAATGAATAGTAAGAACAAAAGCAAGGACACAATGAGTTTTATCCCGTGGTTCAATTCCACAGAGGAAATATAAATCCACGTTGAGGAGCCCACGGAGGACCGGGTCTTCACCAACCCTACCCTCGTCGAATCGCCATGGAGGTTGATTCTCCTCCACTAATCACAAAGGGGTAAATAACTGTGTTCAAGGGGCCTTCTCACAAGTTGAGGGCTCCCCAAGATTTACAAATAAAAACTCCACCAAACACACTCGAAAAGTATGCAATGAAACAGCGAGAGTGTTTGAGAGAATCAAATGCAAGAGCTCAAGATGTGAAGAACGTGTCTCTCCTTTGATATATGGTTAATCCTCAAGGATTTGATCTTTCTTGATTTGGATTGTGTGGAGAGACGTGCTTTCTAGGCACTTGGAGGGTGTGACGGCAAGGGGTCGAGAGAGTTTGATTAGGGGTCATACACCTCTATTTATACTAGGGTTTTCAAGGGTTACCGTTAAGGTTTACAAAGTCCAGACTAGTTCATGGTGGACTCCGGACTAGTCCGGTGTGCGACGTGTGGAAAATCCTAAGTGTCCTGAATTGTCGGACTTGTCCGGCCCTGGGCGGACTGGTCCAATTTTGTCTTTGGACATGTTCGGACTAGTCTGGAAAATATCGCAGTAGTCCAGTGTGGTGAATTCCATTGTGAATTGAGGACAAGTCCGCACTTATAGGACTTATCCGATTTTAGTCAGAGAGGTTATCGGACTAGTTCGGATGATATCGAACTAGTCCGGTGTCGTGAAATTTTGAGGGGCCAAGGACAAATCTGAAATTGGGGGGACTTGTCCAATGTTGGCTAGTCTGTGGAATATCGGCCTTATCCAATATTGATCAGAAGGATTATCAGACTAGTCCGTACTTTATCGGACTAGTCCGGCGCGGACAAGTCCGCATTGGGAGGACATGTCCGATCCTGGACAGAGAGGTTATCGGACAAGTCCGGTGAACATCAGACTAGTCCGGACCTGTGTAAATTTGTGCAGTGAGAGTGATTTCTTTTGCTTGAGCTCTTGGGGTGTGTTTATCCAACACACTCCATACACAAAAAAGTATTATATTCATCTTCTTGAGCTCTTTTCAACTTGATTCTTCACTCTCCTTTCTTTTTGCACTTTCTTCATACTCTCATTGAAACCTGCGCTCATCTCAACAATTTGGTTAGGATCTCATTTGTTTGTCATAAATCGACCAAAATCCACAAGGGATGCCTAGATGCACTTTCAATTGTTGTAGTGTGGAGTTGAGGTTGATGAATTGAGCGTACATGTGTTGTTGCCAATCTTGGGTACCTTGGACATGCCCTTGGAGAGTGTTGTAGATGTCACCCATTCTTACTTCAAGCTCACCCATACGTCTAGTGAGATCCGTCATTCCTTGGCTATAGTCATGATGACTTCTAGCGAGAGAGAAACGACATCTTCTCATGGACGATGGAGCCAAGCTGCTAGATATTGAAGTGGATAGGGGCAGCTCCCATGTGGCACCTGGTCATCCATGCCAAGATGGACCTTCGATTTCATACGATGGAGGTTGATTCCATCCAATTGCATCACCCATTGGGTTCTCTTCCTCTTTGCACTCATGGACCATGGAGGTTGTCGGGGCCATAGTTGCTCTCCTTGTACGGCTTCTAGTTACCCTGCCAGAGACATTACTTCTTGCGGCTTCCTCGATGGGAAGGAGGTCAATGGTTAGCTTCTGGCATTTGTACAAATGATAATTCGGGTTAGGTAACCAAATTTCATTGACAAAGCCGGGATAATAAAATATCAAAGAGCCATCTTGATCATGCTTAAGGGTATGTCCTTGCACTAAATAATCTTCATCATTTAATTCTTTTTCATTTTCAATATACTAAAATGAAGAATATCCTGGTGCGCCTACCCTAGTAGCAATACGGGTAATTGAAAGCATCTAGGCCCCATGAGGTACGGTTTCGGTGATTAATGACAACCATTCGATATTACTAATGAATTTGTGAATGCAAGGTCTCAATAACACTCAATCAAATGAAATCAAAATTACATTGGAGACACATATAAAATCAACGAATGAGATCAAATCAAATCATATGAAGACAAGAAGTGAAAGCTCTAACTTGATATCACTCAATACTTGAAGACAATCAAAACAACATTTCAAACAAGTGTCAAAGAGGTCACAAGTTCAAATTCCAAAAGAACAACTCAAAACAACTCGAAGTCAACAAGTTGAACACACCGGATCAACCGACGTTCTATGAGTTGACTACATCGGTCGAGTTGGTTCAACTGAAGAAGAAGACCTCAGACAAATGCACTCACCGGATCATCCGATGTGAGTGGCTCAGTGACATCGGTCCATCATCACAGATTGCAATACCATTGGACCAAGTGAAGCACCGGATCATCCGATGTACAGACTTACATACATCGGTTGAATATCCCAGTAAGCCTCAAGATCAAACAAAATTCTGGAGGAAGAGCCACCGGATCATCCGATGAGAAGACAGATCAACATCGGTCTAACAACGGTCATATCTGACACAGTGACATCAGCTAATTTGGCTTTGACCGATGTTAACTGAAGGGGGGACATCGGATCATCCGGTGTTCGCAGAGAAGTGATGTCAGCCTACTTTTCCAACGGCTATCTCGTGGAGGCTGGCTATTTATACCCCTTCAACCTGTCAAATCGATAAGACTCGAAGCCCAGACATACTCTACACATCCTAGAGCATTCAAGCAATAGAGCTACCACTTTCACATCATTTGCTCATCATTTGTACACCAAGAGATAGGCTAGAACTAGCTAGAGATAGTGCTTAGGTGCCTCCATTCTTGGTGATTGGAGTCTCTAGTGTAGTGAGAGCCCTAAGGGAGTGTCCCTTGGTGTGTGCGACTTCCGGAGCTTGCCAAGAAGATTGTGGAAGCCCGGAGGATTCCAAAGTGTACAAGGCTTGAGCTCCACCTTGTCGAGGTTGGCGAACGGAGAAGAATAGTGAAGAAACCCCTTGTCTCGGTGACTTGGGAGTGGCAAAACCCTTTGGTGGGTGCCACAACGTGGATGTAGGTAGATCCTTGTGATCTTACCGAACCACGGGATAAACTCCGTGTCCCTTGAGCGTTTGCATCCCTCTCCCTTTTTACACTTATGCAATCTTCATTCCGCAACTTTAATTTACATTGATTGCATAGTTTAATTGCATAGGGAATTAGGCTTTAAGTTGTTAGTTTTTAATTGTCTTAAAATTTGAAAGAAAGCCCAATTCACCCCCCCCTCTTGGGCGTTTCGATCCTTACAATTGGTATCAGAGCAAGGTTACTCATAGGATCATTCTAGCTTCACCGCTAGAGAGCTTAAATGGCCAAGAATGGGGGTTCGGTTCCCACCTTCGAGGGCAAGAACTTTGCCTATTGGAAAGCACGCATGTGTGCCTACCTAGAGGCTATTGCTCCCGAAGTTTGGGAAGCGACCCATGCGGGATTTGGAGATCTCAATTATGTTGGTGATCAACTAAAATGGGATGCTAAGGCTAGAAATGCCATCTATGAATGCATAAGTCAAGACGTTTTTGCTAGAATTGCTAGTAAAGAGAAAGCTTGTGAAATTTGGGCATGTCTAATTGAAATTCATGAGGGCTCATCTCGTGTTAAAGAACTCAAATATCACTTGCTAAAATCCATGTATGATGAATTCAAAATGCTTCCTCATGAGAATGTTAACCAAATGTTTTCTCGCTTAAATGTGCTCATTGAGGAGATTAACGCACTTGACATTGCTTCTCTTGGTAAGGGACTTATCAACCGCAAGATCCTCATGCTTCTACCTAAGCCCAAGTACAACATTATCAACTCAATGCTCCAAAAGGAATCACTTGACAACATTGAAGTCTCGGAGCTCATTGGAGAAATTCATGCTCATGAGATGAGCGTACTTGGAATGATGGAGGAGTCATCATCAAAAACTATTGCTCTCAAGGCTTCAACCAAGAAGACAACTCCCAAGAAAAAGAAAGTGGTTGAGCCTAGCTCAAGCGAAGAAGAGCAAGAAACAAGCGAAGATGACGATGATGAGCTTGCGTTGATGATGAGAAAATTCTCACGTCTAAACTCCAAAATCGCAAAGAAGGGATACTCTTTTGATCCAAAGAAGAAAGCCTTCCTCCCAAGAAAAGATGAAAACAAGACATGCTACAATTGTGGTGATCAAGGCCACATATCATATGATTGTCCAAGACCCGACAAGAGGAAGGACAACCACAAAGGAAAGTATAGAAAGCTAGAAGGAAGTGATGAAGATGAAGAAGAGGTCAAACCCAAGCGCTCCTTTGGTAAGAAGAAATTTGACAAGGGCAAGAAGACCAAGCTCTTTCCAAAGAAGAGAAGAGGGCCTCAAAAAGTCTTCATGTGCGAGGCAAATGAGTGGATCACGGATGAAGAGTCAAGCGATGAAGAGAGTGAAGATGAAGAAAACTTGGCGGGCCTTGCCATCGTCGACAAAGACAACTCACCTCTTCGTCCACCTCCTATGTGCCTCATGGCTAAAGGTAACTCTAAGGTATGTGACGATTCTAGCGATGATGATGATGAGCTCTCCCCCGATGAACTAGCATCTATGATTAATGAATACCATGTCATCATAAAAAGGGAGAAGAACAAGGTTAAGGCACTTGAACAAGCTTGTGCCACGCTTGAGAGTGCAAAGCTCGATTTGCATGACAAGTATGTAACCATACTTAAAGAGCATGACACGCTCAAATCACATGTCAAGCAAATCGAGAAGGAGAATGCTCAAATCAAGCATGATCATCATGAGCTTGACTTAGCAAACCAAGCACTCTTGGGAAAGCACAATGACTTGGTTCAAGAACATAAAGTGCTTAACCTTGCTTATGAAGCAATTGAACTAAAAATGAAAAACATGAAAAAGGAAACCCTTGATGGCAAAATATCAACTATTTCACATGCCACTAATACTTTGGATAAGTATTTGCCTTTGAAAGCAAGCCTTAGGGAGAAGGAATTGATGGACGAAATTGAAAGTCTCCGCACTAGTGTGGTGAGACTTTCCAAGGGGGAGGACAAGCACAAGGAAATCCTCTACCAACAAGCCAAAGGCTTCAACAAGAGAGGACTTGGATCCTTCCCGGTGCTCAACAAAGGGAAGGTGCCCTCACCGGAGCTTAGGACGAGCTTCATCAAAGAAGTTGGATCCTATTGCCAACATTGTGAGGTCACCGGACACCACATGAGGGAGTGTCCTCTTCCCAACCGTCCTTCTCCCAAATTGCCTCCTAACTACAAATCCACTTTTCATGATTATCACTATCTCTTAAGCAAAGTAGGTGGCAAGGTGAAGGCAAGGTTCATCGGCAAAGACATTAAGGGCATGAAGGGGAAGCTCCCCAAGCAACTTTGGGTCCCAAAATCACTTGTATCACACATACAAGGACCTAAGTTAGCTTGGGTGCCTAAACTCAAAAACTAACTTCATGTGTGTAGGTGAACTACAAAGCCGGAGGAAAGCATTGGGTACTCGATAGCGGGTGCACTCAACATATGACCGGCAATGATGGTATGTTCACCACCTTAGAAAACCCCGGTAATCATGAACAAGTTACTTTTGGTGACAATTCTAAGGGTAAGGTAATAGGATTAGGTAAAATTGCTATCTCGAATGATTTATCCATTTCTAATGTGTTGTATGTTAAGTCACTTAGCTTTAATCTACTTTCCATTGCACAACTTTGTGATCTTGGACTAACATGCACATTTAGCAAGGATGATGTTGTTGTGAGTAGTGAGGCAAGCAAAGAGCTTATCTTCAAAGGATTTCGGCATGGACATCTCTACTTAGTAGATTTCTCCAACAAGAATGCTAGCCTAACCACTTGTCTTTTCACTAAGACAAGCTTGGGTTGGCTATGGCACCGACGCATAGCACACATTGGAATGAGCAAACTTAAGAAGTCATTCAAGCTTGGGATGGTGACCGGCGTGAAGGATGTGACGTTTGAGAAGAACAAGCTTTGTAGCGCATGTCAAGCCGGGAAGCAAGTTGCTTCACACCACCCAATGAAGACAATGGTGTCAACCTCCAAGCCACTTGAACTACTCCACATGGACCTCTTCGGACCGTCCACATACCAAAGTCTTGGCGGTAACTTCTATTGTCTTGTTATAGTTGATGACTACTCTCGCTATGCTTGGACTCTATTTTTAGGTGACAAGAGTGAAACTCCGGAAGTGTTCAAGACCTTCGCCAACCGTGCTCAAAGGGAATTCCAACTTCCCATTATCAAGGTCCGGAGTGACAACGGCACCGAATTCAAGAACTACAACATTGGGGAGTGGTGTGACCGTGAAGGTGTGAAGCATGAATTCTCCGCCACGTACACTCCTCAACAAAACGGTGTTGTTGAGAGGAAGAACAAAACCCTCATCACTCTTGCAAGAGCAATGCATGATGACTACGGCACGTCGGAGAAGTTTTGGGCCGAAGCAATCAACACGGCGTGCCATGCCGCAAATAGGGTCTATCTTCACCGACTACTCCAAAAGACCCCATATGAGCTCCTCATTGGGAGAAAGCCCAACATCTCCTACTTTAGAGTCTTTGGGTGCAAATGCTACATCTACCGCAAGAAAAGGCTCGGTAAGTTTGAAAGAAGATGTGATGCTGGTATTTTTCTTGGTTATGCATCAAACTCAAAAGCATATCGAGTATTCAACCAAACCTCCGGTCTAGTTGAAGAAAGTTGTGATGTTGAGTTTGATGAGACTAATGGCTCCCAAGAGGAGAGTTTTGGTCATGATGAAATAGATGATGAGCCTCTACGAGAAGCCATGAAAAACATGACCATTGGAGACATCAAGCCGGAAGTCGAAGAGGGCCATGATCAAGGGGGAGCTTCAAGTTCCAACAACAACACCTCCATGGCGCCTCAAGTAGACGAAGAGGAGAAAGATGATCCATTGCCAACTCAAGACTCACAAGCAACACAACATCAAGATGGAGAAGAAGTCCATGATCAAGTCCAACCACAAGAGGAACAACACGCTTCACCACCGCCAAGTGCTTCACAACCACTTATGAGGCATGGACGCATCTCCAAGGCGCATCCAATGGACCAAATCATTGGAAGTCCTTCAAGGGGCGTAAGTACTCGTTCCCGCCATGTTGCTTCATTTTGTGAGCACTACTTGTTTGTTTCGTGTGTAGAACCCACTCACATCGAGGAAGCGCTCCAAGACCCAAATTGGGTAATGGCTATGCAAGAAGAACTCAACAACTTCATCCGCAATGAAGTTTGGGTGTTGGTGGAGCGACCCAAGGACAAGAACGTCATCGGAACAAAGTGGGTGTACCGCAACAAACAAGACGAGAATGGCGTTGTGGTCCGCAACAAGGCAAGACTTGTGGCCAAAGGGTTCTCCCAAGTTGAAGGACTGGATTTTGGCGAAACATTTGCTCCGGTCGCCCGGTTAGAGGCAATTCGTATACTCCTTGCCTTTGCTTCACATCATAACATAATGCTTTATCAAATGGATGTGAAAAGTGCCTTTCTTAATGGCTATATTAACGAGCTTGTTTATGTTGAGCAACCTCCCGGGTTTGAAGATCCGAGGAATCCTAATCATGTGTATAGGCTACACAAGGCGCTCTACGGACTCAAGCAAGCACCTAGGGTGTGGTATGAACGACTAAGGGATTTCCTAGTCACGCAAGGATTCAAGATCGGGAGGGTGGATACTACACTCTTCACCAAGGACATCAACGGAGATTTATTTCTTTGTCAAATTTACGTTGATGACATTATTTTTGGCTCAACTAACAAAGCTCTTAGCCATGAGTTTGGCAAAATGATGTCTAGGGAATTCGAGATGTCAATGATTGGAGAGCTCAACTTCTTCCTTGGATTCCAAATCAAGCAACTTCAAGAGGGAACTTTTGTCTACCAAGAGAAATACACCAAGGACCTCTTGAAGAAATTTGAGATGGGAGATTGTAGCTCAAGAAGCACTCCAATGGCAACAAATTGCCATCTCGACGCGGATAAGGACGGTAAACCTATTGACCAATCTCACTACCGCTCTATGATTGGTTCATTGCTTTATCTTACCGCATCTAGGCCCGATATAATGTTTAGTGTATGCTTATGTGCTCGCTTTCAAGCGGCTCCTAAAGAATCGCATAAGAAGGCGGTCTTTAGGATACTTAGGTATCTTAAGCATACCCCTAGTATGGGCTTGTGGTACCCTAAAGGTACAACCTTCCAACTCTTGGGATACTCGGATTCGGACTTTGCCGGATGCCGCATAGATCGCAAGAGTACCTCCGGTGGGTGCCACTTGCTTGGGCGTTCCCTAGTGTCTTGGTCTAGCAAAAAGCAGAATTCCGTGGCTTTGTCCACCGCGGAAGCGGAGTATATAGCGGCCGGTGCATGTTGTGCCCAAATTCTATATATGAAGCAAACCCTTTTGGACTTTGGAATTAAAATTGGTTGTGTGCCTCTCCTTTGTGACAATGAAAGTGCGGTTAAGATAGCTAGAAACCCCGTTCAACACTCCCGCACTAAGCACATTGATATTCGCCATCACTTCTTGCGTGATCATGAGGCTAAAGGAGACATCTCTTTGCAAGGTGTTAGATCCGAAGAACAATTGGCGGATATTTTCACTAAACCACTTGATGAGAAAACCTTTTCTAGACTTAGAAATGAATTAAATGTGCTAGATGCATCTAACGTCATGTAAGTTGCCATGTTCATGTAAGGATGCATATCATATAGGTCTTGTCTAACTCCCAAAGGATAGGGGTGAGCTAGAAATAGTTTTCCCTGAGGAAGCCTTTGGAAGGTTTAAACTTGGCAAGATAGATTTATTTTATGCGTTGCATGATCCCTGCCATATAGACTTGCACTCTTTTAATCTCTTGCACTATAATTTGTTTGGCATTGCATACGGTAGATTGTCACAAAGGGGAACCCACCTCATGAGAAGGAGACTTGTTTGAAATGCAATATCTCAACTCATATAAGGTGGAAAGAACAAAATGTTAGGTACGTTAATGCCTAGAGGATCATGCTTCAAAGAGATAGAAGTCTTCATACTCTACCTCACAAAGCATGGACCTTACATTTTATTTGTATATTTTCCTCCATTTTTCTCGGTGTTCCATTTGCGTTAAGGTCTAGCCAAGCTATTGGCATATTAGCTTCTTGAGGGGTAAGGGGTTGCCCAAAAAGTCCTAAGACATGTGTTTCTCTTCGATTGTTTGTTTGGTCAAAGGACATATATGGGATGTTTTCGTTCTGTTGTCATCGGATTATCCGATGCCTATGTTAATTCCTCATCGGTCCAATAGGTGTTCAATCTTCAAAGCCAAATTCTGTCTGAATTCTAAATGATCCGACGCGTTCATTCCGAAAAACATCGGTCCATCCGATGTTCATTCTTCTGGAGCTGTGATCAATTCAACCGATGTTTACTTCCCCCTACGTCGGATCATCCGGTGTCAACATTCCTCTTTCGAACACCCCTACTGTGCCATTCGACCGATGACCCAAACCCTAAACGTCGGTCCATCCGATGTCAACAGCAATTTTTGAATATCCTTACTGTGGCATTCGACCGATGTTCGTTTCACCTAGCATCGGTCCATCCGGTGTTAAAATTTCAGCTAGGGTTTGGGGTCCACTATTTAAACCCGCGCGCCGCCGCCTCCTTCTCTCTCCCCGACGCCATCGCTCTCCCGTGCCCTCGCCACCGCCTCTCGCCCACCTCGCCGCAGCCAACCGCGCCGCCACCTCCTCCGCCGCCGGCCGCCGCCGCCGCCGCCCACAGCGCCGCCGTCGTGCTCCCGCCGGGCGCCGCCACCGCACACCCGCGCCGCCTCACCTCCAAGCGCCGCGCCGCCGCCTCCTCCCTCGCGACGTTCGTCGCACCGCCGCCTCCACGCACCTCTCCACCGCATCCAAGCACCGCCACCACTCTTCCCTCCATCGCAGCGCCTCCACCCCGCGACGCCGCCATCTCCGGTCACCTCCCCGTCGCTAGGTTTTCCCGAGCTCCATCGTCGCTAAGGTTTGCTCCGTGCCGTGCGACATCCCTCGTTGCTTCTCTCGTCGTTCGTTTTCATCGTTGCTAACCTTACCTCTCCATTGCATCAAGATGGGTCGCGATCGCAAAGGAAAGTTCAAGGCAATCGCGGAGCCCGCCGCGAAGAAGCGCAAACTGTCGAAGGACGAGAAGAAGGCCCTTATGGCCGCTCGCGCCGCCGAGGAGCGTGAGGGTGGCCGAGGGGGTTCCCTGAGGATTCGCGAGGCCCGTCCGAGGCAGCCTCCCGTGATCGACGACTCCGACGCCGAAGAGGAGCCGGTTGAGCCTCTCGTCCGCCGGCGCTCAGCCCGGACGCGTGGGGGTCACACCGAGGCTGCTCCTCATCCGAGACCGACGGCTGCCGACCGTCGTGAGGACAGGGAGGCCGAGAGGGCCATCTACGAGATGGACACGGCCGTCCGTGTCGGTGAGGGAGTCCGGTTGACGGACTACTGGAAGATGAAGGCCAAGCAGCTACGCAAGCTTCGTTGGAACGTGCTGCTTGAGGAGTGGTTCCCACAGCCCCGAGAGACTCTTGTGGACAGTCGCTTCTGGACTGTCACCCAGGCGTCTCTCTATGAGACCTACAGGCGTCGGGGGCACAAGCTCTTTCAGCACAACTACCTGGACTGGGGGCAGCTTGCAGTGGCAGCGGAGACTGAGGTCCGTCCTTTCTTTGAGAGATACAGAGGTTTGGTGCAGCTGCTGGCTTTTGAGAGAAGTGCTTATGTGGAAGAGTGGGTCTGTGTCTTCTACGCGACCCTGTACATCTCAGAGGGCAGGAGGTCGATTGACTTCATGTTCAATGGTCAGCGCTTCCACCTCTCGAGGCAGACTTTGGGGCAGCTTCTTGGTTTGGTCCTGCACGACACCTGCGTGCACGAGAAGGTCTATGGGCAGGCAGATCCACCGAGGAGGCCACTTACTGGAGGGGTAGCACCTCAGCTTGACGAGATCCGCTCTCTGTTTGGCCCCTCGTTCTCTCCGGACCAGCCGAGAGTTCCAGCTCTCCTGACCCCAGCTGCGCGCATTGTGCACCTCGCCTTGCGCCGCACGCTCCTGCCGAGGTCAGGTTACTTGGAGGGATTCACGAGTCTGCAGCAGACACTCCTGTTCTACATAATGAACGGGATGGATTTCGATATCGTGGACATACTCCTATGCGATATGGAAGACGTAATCACGGATGGGATTGGCATGATGAGGCAGATGGTCTATGGGCACTGGATCAGTTACATTTGCTCTATGATGGTGCCTGAGGGACATACAGCACAGGCCCGGCTTGCTGACGAGAGTGTGACTCGCTTTGGTCACTATCGTGCCTCTGCTCCTGGAGACCGCCGCCTTGGCCGTCCAGTTGAGCGCCAGGTCAGGGCTCGCTTGACTGAGGAGGATTGGTCTGACCTCGAGAGGGAAGATGAGTGTCTGGCTGAGGCAGAAGCTCAAGGTGGAGACTTGCAGCACGTCTGGTCCGAGAGCGACACAGACGAGAGTGTCGAGGAGTACTTCCCTCCCCCTCCACCTTCACCGAGGCAGCACGACGCCGAGGCAGGAGGATCAGCTGCTCCGCCACCAACACCACCTCCTGTGTCCGAGGCGCAGGTGTCACAGCCGTCCGAGCTGTCGACACTTCTCCAGCAGATGATCGAGCAGCAGCGCCAGGATAGGCTCGCTGCTGAGCAGGCCAGGGCAGAACAGGCTGCTCACCTGGACAACTGCAGCGGCAGCAGCAGGAGCTCCAGCTAGAGATCGCCCGTCAGAGGCGAGAGGATACGGACCGGTTCACCAACCTGGTAGATCAGATGCACCGCCGTACCCTCGACCAGCAGCAGCAGACCCAGCAGGCCATGATGGGGATCCTAGGGTTGATCACCAACCTTTACACTCAGACCGGGATCGCCCTTCCTCCACAGCAGCCTGGACTGGGACTGGCTCCAGGTGTTGCTCAGGTGCCTACTACTCCTATCCCTTCAATCAGTATGTCACCACTTCTGGCATCTAGCGCACCGATTCACTCACCACTGCCGGCGACGATCTTGTTCTAGCAGACGCCAGCGTCCGTGGTGAGCGCTCCACTTCCTCCAGCTCCACCGGCACCTCCAGTACCGGCTTCCTCTCCTCCAGCACCGGCAGCGGACCCTCCAGCTCCCGCCGCTCCGGCAGCTCCGACGACCGGCGACTCTAGCTCCGACGACTGCGACGGTGCCCAGTTCGTCCTCGCGCCCAGCTCTCAGGGTCTGTAGGCTTTCTGATCCCTTTTTTGGTGTCTTGATGCCAAAGGGGGAGAAGATGTAGAAGAGTCAAGGGGAGTGGTAGTAGTAGTGGAGATGTAGAAGAGTCAGGGGGAGTGGTAGTAGTAGTCTTAGGGGGAGTGAAGGGGGAGTGTGTGTCTATCCTTTGTATTCGTGCTTGAGTACTCTTTTGTAATTTTAATTAAGCACTCTTTCGCTTGTCTCATTTGCTTATGATTTTAATCAATTGAGCTTTTCGCTCCACAAATTTCTTTTGCATTTTACAAGCTTAATGTGTCCTATGCTGTATTCATTGCATATATACTTGAGTATTATCATCAAATTCATTATTATTGCGCTTTAAATTATTGTGTTGTCATCAATCACCAAAAAGGGGGAGATTGAAAGCATCTAGGCCCCATGAGGTACGGTTTCGGTGATTAATGACAACCATTCGATATTACTAATGAATTTGTGAATGCAAGGTCTCAATAACACTCAATCAAATGAAATCAAAATTACATTGGAGACACATATAAAATCAACGAATGAGATCAAATCAAATCATATGAAGACAAGAAGTGAAAGCTCTAACTTGATATCACTCAATACTTGAAGACAATCAAAACAACATTTCAAACAAGTGTCAAAGAGGTCACAAGTTCAAATTCCAAAAGAACAACTCAAAACAACTCGAAGTCAACAAGTTGAACACACCGGATCAACCGACGTTCTATGAGTTGACTACATCGGTCGAGTTGGTTCAACTGAAGAAGAAGACCTCAGACAAATGCACTCACCGGATCATCCGATGTGAGTGGCTCAGTGACATCGGTCCATCATCACAGATTGCAATACCATTGGACCAAGTGAAGCACCGGATCATCCGATGTACAGACTTACATACATCGGTTGAATATCCCAGTAAGCCTCAAGATCAAACAAAATTCTGGAGGAAGAGCCACCGGATCATCCGATGAGAAGACAGATCAACATCGGTCTAACAACGGTCATATCTGACACAGTGACATCAGCTAATTTGGCTTTGACCGATGTTAACTGAAGGGGGGACATCGGATCATCCGGTGTTCGCAGAGAAGTGATGTCAGCCTACTTTTCCAACGGCTATCTCGTGGAGGCTGGCTATTTATACCCCTTCAACCTGTCAAATCGATAAGACTCGAAGCCCAGACATACTCTACACATCCTAGAGCATTCAAGCAATAGAGCTACCACTTTCACATCATTTGCTCATCATTTGTACACCAAGAGATAGGCTAGAACTAGCTAGAGATAGTGCTTGGGTGCCTCCATTCTTGGTGATTGGAGTCTCTAGTGTAGTGAGAGCCCTAAGGGAGTGTCCCTTGGTGTGTGCGACTTCCGGAGCTTGCCAAGAAGATTGTGGAAGCCCGGAGGATTCCAAAGTGTACAAGGCTTGAGCTCCACCTTGCCGAGGTTGGCGAACGGAGAAGAATAGTGAAGAAACCCCTTGTCTCGGTGACTTGGGAGTGGCAAAACCCTTCGGTGGGTGCCACAACGTGGATGTAGGTAGATCCTTGTGATCTTACCGAACCACGGGATAAACTCCGTGTCCCTTGAGCGTTTGCATCCCTCTCCCTTTTTACACTTATGCAATCTTCATTCCGCAACTTTAATTTACATTGATTGCATAGTTTAATTGCATAGGGAATTAGGCTTTAAGTTGTTAGTTTTTAATTGTCTTAAAATTTGAAAGAAAGCCCAATTCACCCCCCCTCTTGGGCGTTTCGATCCTTACAGTAATCAATTAAGTACATTGAATCGGCCCTACCCTTGGAATGTAATCTAACCATTGTGTCATCATGGCAATAAATGGAGCAACATTTATCTTTTTAATCATGGCAAATAAAATTTTCAACTCATCATCGCGCACTACCCTTACATCTCCTCTATGGAATATATTCATATCCACCCATCAATGCATGAAGCGCAAAGTAGGGTTGTGCAAGTGGCTATTCCTAGGTGCACTACATCTGACCTCACCAGTTAAATCTTGCCAAAAACTTTGTTTGTTAAACTTGGGAAAAGTGTCTAAAACTAGCAAAGACCATTTATGGAAGTCTAGGATTTCACTTAATTCTTTCCATAGGATGTTGTACTCTTTTTGAAATAATCTAAAAGTAATACCATCAGATCCTATTTTGAGTGAGCAAAGGAGTTGTATGGAGAGAAGGTGTGAACCTTTCGCTTCTATGTGAGCAAAGTTTTCCCACCCTAATGCACGCCAAATGGAAAAGAATTCGGAATCCATACCTATTTTGGAGATCAAAACCGGATCATAAGCTTTCGTATGAGAAAACTCACGATCTTGGTGGATATTGCGTGCTTGATCTTCAACTTCACTTTGGATGTCGAGATCATCGTCGTGAAGAAGTTTGTGTGGGTTGCTCCTCTCACCCATGGGAGTTTCTTCACCTACACTCCTCCTCCGTGAACTTGGTGTAGCAATAGAAGAGGGGCGTGCACTCGAGTCTCCACCATGGCTTAATCCTGCAACCTTTCTCTTTCCAAACAACCTCTTCATTCCTTTCATGGCCACAACAAACAAGAACACAACAAGGCAAAAACTCGAAAGAGGTGATGTTAGCAAAATCCAAACCCCGTCGAATTATTCCTTGAAGAACTTGAGACCAAATTGCAAATGCAAACAAAAGCAAATTTTTTGAGTTGGATTTTCAGCAAGAGTACTTCAATGAAGAGCAAGAAAAACAATGTGAGCAAGAGTGACTTTGGGGAGGTTGAAATGAGGTGAAGTGTGAGGAGAAGAGCTCCTCACAGCTGCCATTTATAGTGTACAATCCCCAACGGTCACTAGGGAACCAAATGTAGTTGTTGGAGGAGAAAGAGCCAAAATGGCCCTTTCCCCATGTCGGCCGAACAGGGGGGGGGGGGGTCAACCAACCTGACAGTTGGCCCCCCCTGTTTACCCTTTTGGCAGGTGGCTCCCCAACGGCTATGGGATTAGCACGATGATGATTTACCACTTTTGCATCTCAAAAAAATTGTTTTCCAAATAAAAACTCCTTTTTCAAAACCCAGCAATTTTCTTTTTGTGAAAATAAAGAAATAAAAATGATAGTTGAGAATATAAGATTCTCAACTTACTAAGAAAATAAAATATGCAGTGGGGAAAATCAAACTAAATGGGTAAAACCAAATAAAGAGAAAAAAAACAAAGAAAAGGATAACTACCAATTTATCCTATTGGCTAGGAATCACCATCGTCCGATGAGATGGACATTCCCCATTCTTCATTTCTTGACATCCAGGCCCAAAGGGATGGGCTTGGACTTGTCTAGCTTCTTCCGCCATAACTTCTTTGGCGTCTTGGTGGACTTGGGCCTTTGGGGAGGTCCGGACTCCTCCGTCTTCTTGGTGTGTCGGCGTGGACGATAAGACGGGTTTTCCCCATAAATCAAATTCCTCATGAGTGCAATGAGCGGGTCCACCTTTGGGGGAGTGATTTCGACCTCTTGGATGTGTTTAACATTCAGTCCATACTTTATATGGATCCTGGAGCATTGCTCCAACTTTGGGCAAATGTTAAACTTCTCCTTCTTGCCATTGATACTGAAGTGAATTTCTCCAGCTCCCACATCTATGCGAGCCTTCGCAGTGCTTAGGAATGGTCGCCCAAGAATGAGTGGCGTATCCTTCTCGACCTCCATGTCGAGCACTACAAAATCCACGGGTATGAAGCAGTTCCATATTTTCACCGGAACATCTTTAGCGATACCCGCCAGGTAACGGACTGAGGAATCAACCAGTTGGAGCTGCATTGGTGTTGGAATAAGTTCCGTGAAGTTCGGCTGGTCGAAAACCACTTTGGGCGTCACACTCACACTTGCTCCAAGGTCACAAAGGGCCTTGTCAAAGTGGTGTGCCCCAATTGAGCATGAGATTGTAGGACATCCAGGGTCCTTCTTTTCTGGAAGCCTATTGGGGATGGTTGCGCTGCAATCTTCCATAAGCTTGACAACCTCAGTGGTGGGCAATGGCCACTTGTTATTCAATATGTCCTTGAGATAGCGAGTATAAGTCGGTACTTGCATCGAGTCAATCAAGGGCACATTGATGTGGATTTTTTTGGATGATCTCAGCAAAGCGGTTGAATTGCTCATCCACTGTTGGCTTCCTTTGCCTGTGAGGGAATGGCAATAAGTTGGTGTCCTCAAAGTTCTTGGCCATTCTATCACTAAGTGGTTCACTTATGCCAACTTGGACATCCTCCTTGTCCTTTGTAGTTGTCATCTTCTCTTGTGTGGGGTACGGTGGGTCATGAGTGGTCTTGCCACCTCTCGTAGCCACCGCACTCACTTTCTCAATTGGAGGAACAACTGCAGCCAGTTGAGCCAATTGAGTTTCTAGCATCTTGTTGAAACTCAATTGATTCTTGAAGGCTGAGGATAGCCCTTTAATATTGGCATTTATGATCTCTAGGGTCTTGTCCTTGGCCGGCACCTTCTTGGATATAGCCTCATTGATCTTCAGCTGGTGAATGGCAAGTTCTCTCAAGTTGGGTTGATTTTCATTGTTGCCATTGTTGTTGTACCCTCCATGAAAGAAGGGATGTGGTTGGCCCCACCCTTGACCTCCTGGATGATAGCATTGTTGTTTCCATTATTGGCTACGTAATAGGCATCCTCACGGGTTTTTGGGAAGTCATTGCCCAAATGGCCCGTGTTGCCACATACTTCACAAGTGACGTGAGAGTCTAAGGCATTGGCATTGCCACATACCTCACCATTGCCTTGTCCATCAATCTTCTTCATAAGGAGGTCCATCATGTCCACCTCCTTCAAAGTGTGCATGCCTCGCTGGCGGATATGGAGACGCTCGTCGCTCCAAACCATGTTTGACACCATCTTCTCAATCAAATCTTTAGTTTTGGGCACCGTCAATGAGAAAAAGGCACCTCCAGCAGCAGCATCAACATGGTCATGGGCGGAAGGGATCAGCCCGTTGTAGAAGTTTTGGATGATGAGCCAGTCATCCATCCCATGGTGTGGACAGGCTAGGATGTACTCCTAAAGCTTTTCCCAAGCCTCGGGAATATATTCCTTGGCATCTTGCTGGAAGCTCGAAATTCTTCCATGTAGGGCATTGGTCTTGCCCAACGGGAAAAACTTGGTGAGGAATGCTGTCGAGGTGTGTGATCGACACTTACCCCGGACCTGCTAAGGAGCAGCCCGTAGGGGTTCTTTTTGGAGAGGAGAATTTCTTGGAACTACGAGCTAGATGAACACGGAGGATTTTTACGTGGTTCGGGCTGCCGAGAGGCGTAATACCCTACATCTATGAGGAGTTGTGTTGTATTGTATGAGCGAGGTGTTAGCCCGCCCTGACTCCTATCATGGTTGCCTCGTCCTTTTATAGGTGATGGGCCGGCAGGTTACATTATGATCGGGAACCAACTAGTGGCCCCGGGTTAATTAGCCATAAAAGTGTATTAACGTGCCTTAATAACACATTAATGGATCTTAATGGCACATTAACGTGTCCTGATGATACATTAATGGTCTTGATGGTGCACTAACATGTCCTGATGACACGTTAATGGTATTCATGGTGCACTAAGGTGTTTTGATGACACATTAATGCTATGTTGATGGCGTGTTAATGCAGTCTTGAGAGTACACGTCGCCTTCCAGAGCTGCGGGGCGCGCGATGGCGGCATCAGACCTCCCCTCAGCCAAAAGGCTAGGTCCAGAGTCCTCGGGACGCGTGGCAGTACTGAAGGTCCGGTGCCGTGGAGCACGTGGCAGCACCAGAGCTACTCTTGGCAGGGAGGTAGGTCCGGAGCCACGGGTCGCATGGAAGCACCGAAGGTCCAGAGCTGCGGAGCACGTGGCAGCACCGGAGCTACCCATAGCAGGGAGGCAGGTCCGAAGCTACAGACATGTGGCAGCACCGGAGCCACCCTTAATAGGGAGGGGGGTACGAAGCTGCAGGACACGTGGTAGCTTCTAGGTATTTCCCCTCTTGGGAGGTAGAACACAGCGTCTTGTCTTCCTTGTATGTGAGAGTACCCAGTCTGCAGGGTATCGACAGTGGCCCCCGGGCCCCCCTCAGGAGAAGCGACGATCCTGGAGGTGGGACCACCATCATCAATGCTAAGAACATCAACAGCGGGCCCCCCCTCAGAGGCGTCGATGTCGGAGCTTGAGGTCCGACGGCGGAGCTTGGTGAAGGTGCAGGAGCGTCCACCATCAATGCTAAGAACATCGACAGCGGGCCCCCTTGGAAGGTGCCGGTGCCGGAGGTTGAGTTCCGACGGCAGAGCCCGAAGAAGAGTGAAGTCCTGCACAAGAGTGACAACAAAAAGAGTAATAGTGCTCATTGGTTGCAATCTTCCTGCCCTTAGTTTTGTTGTGGCCTATGGTCCTTAGTCGGGCTATGGGGCCTGAGTAATTCAGTGCGATAGTATCCAAGTACTGGTTGCCGCCTCACCTAGGAATGTGTGTTGTCCGGACCCGCCTTACTGTGACGCAACACCAAAATAGGTAGAGTGGCTTACTTAGGGTGCTGGACCAGGCTAAGTCTTTAGCCGACTCCGGACCTATCATTGGCATTGTATTTTAGGCGAGCAGGCCATTCAGCGGGCACGAGATCCCAAATGAGAAACTACCAAAAATACCCAAATACATCACAAGTACTTCAGGCTGTCCGTCTGCAGCAGGATAGCACAACTCCCACTGTGGGCAAATCGAACGATATAACAGAGCGAAAAAGGGAATAATATGCATATTATTTAAGCATAATTATGTAAAGACGGCTCCGAATCCCTCGGGACGCGTGGCAGTACTGAAGGTCTGGTGCCGTGGAGCACGTGGCAGCACCAGAGCTACCCTTGGCAGGGAGGCAGGTCCGGAGCCGCGATTCGCGTGGTAGCACCGAAGGTCCGGAGCTATGAAGCACGTGGCGGCATCGGAGCTACCCTTAGTAGGGAGGCAGGTCCGGAGCTACAGACACGTGGCAGAACCGGAGCCACCCTTAGTAGGGATGCAAGTTCGGAGCTATGGACATGTGGCAGCACTGGAGCCACCCTTAGTAGGGAGGCATGTCCGGAGTTGCGGGGCACGTGGTAGCTTCTGGGTATTTCCGGTCTTGGAGGTGGAACCCAGCGTCTTGTCTTCCTTGTATGCGGGGGTACCCGGTCTACAGGGTATCGACAAATGTTGTAGAACATTTCTCCCAAGTGTTTACCGCACTTCGGTTCGTGTGTAACCACTGTTTCGCTCCCCCAAGAAGAGAGAATGGAAACAGCCTAAGACAGACATCATCGGGAGACACGTTCTTTATCTTAAAAGTGTTGCAGATCTCAAGGAACTGTTGAAGGTGAGCACTTGCATCCTCGTTATCCTTCCCACAAAATGGGTTGGCTTGCACCATAGTGATAAGGCCAGTCTTGATTTCCAAGTTTACGTCTCCTGTGTTAACATTGGGCCCAACAGGCACATTGTTAGCAGAGGGTGGTGAAAACTCACGAACGGTCTTCTAGGCCATTGGTGTTTCGGTTGTTGGTGCAGTTGTGCTAGCTTGTTTTGCTGCTTGAAGCTTCTGAGGAGTAATGACACGAGGTCGATCTCTCAGAAGGGATTCGGGATCTTCAACAAAGTTTTTCGGCAAGCGGAAACCAGACATACACTACTACCCTATATTCACATAAAATGTGAAAACAAAGAAGGGTCATCCTACTAAAACCTACCAGGCTCCTATTCTATTCACTCAATAATGCAATACTTCGGCTGCCTACCCCGACAACGACAACGGAAATGCTTGTTGATGGTTTCTACGCACTACTAACAATTCATCTCTAGCAGTGGTGCCAGAAATGCTTGTTAATAGGTTTTTTTATACATATAAATACTCAAGCGCACGGAAACTATTGATGTAGCATTTCCACTCTAAGAGTATTCCCAAAAGGGTGTCACTTATATTCTCCCAAAGGAAGGCTAGATGGAGGTAAAACAATCATCAAGTGGAAAGGCTAGGTTGGCCTAGGTACTAGCAAGGATGGATAAATGATAGTTGGAGTAGTGTGACACACACAAGAGCAACCTCCTAAGAGGATAAATGAGGTAAAGAGGGGATAGGCTAAGGGTTAGGTACAGACTCCTACTATGCTTCGAATGTACATATACATAGCCTAAGTTAGTTACTAATGATCATGCCAATTATGAATTCTCATGCTAAGTGGATTAATACATCGAGCATGGGTTTATCCCTAGCAATACTAGGACAACTCTAGCCAAGAGCATGTGGCATAGCCAACGTTAAGGGTTACAAAGGACAGATAGGGATGTCACCACCTACTGCCTATATCTTCAATCTGTGGGTCTACGAGACATTCAACGCTACTCTCTATCCTAGCACCATGCTAGCATATTAAGTAATTACCTTAAGAGCCTAGGCACAAGCCATCCTAAGGCAATGAACTAAATCATCATTGAACCAATGTTAATTCGTAGCATAAGTGATTCATGTTAACATAATCAAGTCATAGCCAATTAGATTATAGTGGAGTTTTATAGTGTTTATGATGATATATTGAGAATGGTATAGCATAATCATAAATACTACTCCTACCACATACATGAAATCCACAATCAAAAAATAAATGCTTCATCCAAGTATATGAACAATGGAAGACTAAATATAACATCTTTATTAAAAACAAAGTCACAAATACAAATAGGAATATAAGAGACATACCTTTCCCAGTTGGAAATTGGGAAGAGTCTCATTCTACTGCTCTCCTACTTGGACTATGGACTAGAGACTCTCCTCTCTACAGCCTACACTCCTCTAAACCTGTGGAGAGTAGCGGATACAAGGGATGAATACTCAAGCGGTGTGTGTTGAAGTGAGTGAGGGGTCCTATTTATACCTTGGAGAAGGGTCGGTTCCCACAACCAAAAGCGCGCGAATCAGTCTTCATCGTGACCAGGGCACCACAGGGAGTCAACATGTGGAAGCTGACCAAGTTTGACGCCAGGAAGGGTTCGGTCGAACCCCCTAGTCGACCGAACAAAAATGTTGACCATTTCTAATGTGCTTCATCAGGGTGACTTCCAGATGGGTCCCATTGACTGATATTGGTGCTACACCGTTGGATGGCCTCGAATACTTCTGTTTGTGGGCCATTTGATCCATGTGGTGCCACATGGCATCGCCTGATTGGTTGGAATAATATTTTGTAGGATCCATACCCTTGTTTCACTTCAATTCTGCATAGAATGTCTGCATGCACTACTTTCTCCAACGACAATTGGAAATAGGTTAATTAGAAAGGTGATGTGTGCAAGAAATGATACTTCCTTCACATAATTGAGTTATATTGATGGGTAAATTTGGTATATAATAGCCGTCAACAATGCACTTTCAAGTTCTTATCTCCACGGTGTAGCTCGCGGTGCGCCTAGGGGCGGGGTCGGGTCACGGAAGTCACCGTTGTACCTGCCCCAGCCTTGTCGCCTACCAATGTCATATTGCAGTGCACGCCCACCTCTACGTTGGATGGGATTGAGCTTGGAAGGTGTCAACAGGGCCTGCAACCTCCGCGAGGAGAACGCTCGAGTGTGACTTTCCCATCGGCAATAAAGTTGTTTGCTCCACCCATGCCATATTGAATATTGCTGCCAACCCTGCTCTAGAGTTGGGGCTCGGGTGGCTTCAACGCCAACCTCAGTGGTCAGGGGTTGGCCACGTTCATCGCTGACCTTGTTGGTCGGGGTCTGGATGTCGGGTGTCGTCTGAGCCGGTAGTCGGATACGACCACGTGTTGTATCCTGTCAGAGCTCGATCGTTGATGCACGCCTTTTGATAGCCCGGTACAGAAGCCCGTCAGCTATAATATAAGATCTACTATTATCAATGTTTAGTACATCGACATATGAGCTTAGCATTAACCACCCTTTGGGATTCAACTGGAGGTCGAATATGTTGGCCTGTCGCATATGATTTAAAAAACAGAAAGCACCCAAGAAAGCCAGGTATGGAAGAAACTGTGGCAACTCAATATTCCATCAAAAATTAATATGTTTGCTTGGCGTGCTTTGCACAGATTTGTGCCTTGCAATGGTGTTTTGACAAACCGTCATATCGGGAATACGAGTCAAAGCCTGATGTGCAAAATGGGGTGTGAGGATATTAAACATTTGTTATTCACGTGCAGTAGAGCTCAATCTGTATGGTCCAATCTTGGTATATTGAGTCATTTGAATGAAGCAATTAGAGTTGGTCGGTCTGGTTCCTTGGGACGCGAGCATATCATATTAAATATGGGAACATGTCCAAACTTCTATGACATAGATTTTGTAGAACTAATACCCATGGACACATGGTATATCTTGTGGGAAAGACGGCAAAGTACACATGGAAAAAATATTCAGAATGCATATAGTAGTGCTATATCAATTGGAGTCCTTGCCACAAACTATTGGAGAGCTAGGAGAAAACCAATAAACAAGAATAGAGTCTTGGATATGCCCTCCAGAAGGTATGATAAAAATTAATGTTGATGATGCCTGTAATATTGATCAAGGAAGAGGAAGCATGGGAGTTATAGCATGGGATTTTAGTGGTAAATTCATTGGTACAAGCTGTAAGGAGATCCATTTTGTTATTGATGTTATGATGGCAGAAGCTTATGCCCTTAGAGAAGGAATTCTAATGGCACAATTTTTGAGCTGCAATAAATTCATCATCCAATCTGACAATATGCAGGTAATTGAGAGTATGAATTCTGGAGGCTTCTCTTCAACATCGTCGGCTGCAATTTTTGATGACTGCAGAATCTTATCTTCTGATTACGTAAGTTTATTTTTGAACATTGTAATAAGGAAGCTAATCACGTAGCTCATGAGCTTGCTAGTCATATTTGTTGAAACGGGTTGATTGTTTTTGGGATGATGATTCCCTTAGTTTTTTATTACCAAAACGCATAAACGATGTAAGTTTATTTTCTAATCATGAAGCACATCGAATGGCTTCCGATAAAAAAAAATAGAAAGCACCCAGAGAGCTTATTATGAGGGTAATAATCCTTTATGTTGCATCTATATATCATCTTGTGTTTCATGTGCAAGAGAGAGAAATATAAGAAAGTATCATCCAACACGAGAGCGAGAGTGAGGGAGAGGAAAAGGAAACTCCTCTATTTCCCTGATTTCGTCCTCCTCTTGTATACCCCAAGAGGGGAACCACTGTAACAGGTTGAGGTAATGTTATAGCGGTACAATCTATAATGTTTGACAAGACATTTATTTTATTTAGAAACATTTATCGGTTTTCTTAACCTCTTGATGCACGAACACAACAAATTTTGTCTTTATTCTTTTAGCACGAGACCTTCATCTTTTACCACTAGCACTACAAGAAAACCACAAGCACTACAAGAAAACAAAATATTTTAGGTCAAGAATCCACGAAAATAAATTTATTTTCGTGAACTGTCCACGAAAATAATTCTATTGTCATCGGCCAGTTCCGCCCCATGAAAATAAATCTGTTTTTGTGAGCTATACAATAGCCCATGAGAATAATTTTCTTTATTTTCATGAGCCAGTTGATGGTCCACGACAATACATGACAGTTATTTTCGTGGACCAACTTTTGGCTCATGAAAATAAAGAATGTTATTGCCGTGAGACCTCTTACTCATGAAAATACAACCTAATATTTTTGTGGCTCCGCTTCAGGCTCATGACACTACAACCTAATATTTTCAGCAAATTCGACAAGCTGACTTTTTTCAGCAAATTTCGACAATAAAATATGGTTTGTACTTTGGTACCAGAGTGTGTGAAATTATTATTTTTCCATAAAATTGACCTCGAATGGTCTAATAACCATGTTTTCGTCTGTGCATGAATGCACGGAATCTCAAAAAATGTAGAAAAGCAGTCAAAGCTTACAATAACGCCCAAGTTGGAAACATTGTCTCAGTTACGATATTGTCCAATTAGAAAATATGGTTGTTATATTATATGTCATCTACATAACGCCAGTTCCTGATAATGATGATGAAACATTAGGACCTCAGTGCCTCTGTTGGTAAGAATGCTGTGCAGCTTCAATTTCTCATCTGACTAACAGCTGACACATATTTTGAAACATAGTAGCAATCGCAGGCATAAGAGATTGTACAGCTCAAAAGGCCAATACATGATCTATGAGATAGCATGCATATATATGGTCAATAATTGGTGATAGCAGGTTCAGGTAACAGGAAAAAAACGCAGAACTAAAATGTTACACCAAGTGCAGAAAGAGGCATTACAGCACCTGCTCTGGTGTGATGGGCACGGGCGGAAAGCGCGGGGGGGGGGGGGGGGGGGGGGCAGAGGTGGGCGGCATGAGCACAGCCGATTCCGAAGGCGGAGGGAGTCGGGGACAGAGGCCAGCGGCGCAGCGGTGCAGCAGTGGTGGCTGGGGTGGGGTAGGGTGGGGTAACGGTTGCGTGACCAGGGCGGGGTGGGGCAGGGCGTGGCGGAGTGGCGGCAGCAGACGGCGCAGGGCGTGGTGGCGGCTCTTGGTGGCAAACGGGTCGTGCCGGGTTGGTACGAAGGGGCTCCGGCCTGAAAAACATGGGCCCGACACGGCCCATAAAATGGTGGGTCGTGTCGGGCTGGCATGCGGGCGAGAGGCAGAGGCCCGAGCACGGCCCGGGTCCTCTTTTGCCGGGTTGGGCCGTGTCGGGCCCGTCCCGAAGCCCAGTTCACAAACAGAGACCGCTAGAGTAAGGCGCGGAGCTTCATCGCCGCAGCCCCCTTATGGCCCGCATGCCACTGCAAGGAGTTGAACAGATCAGAGATCGAAACAAAACTCGGTTATCATCTTCCTCCGTCGGTCATCTTCCTCACGTAGGGGAGGGAGGGCCTCATTGTTTTCGTGTACAGAGGGGAAGAGGAGGCCGGCGGGTTCGCGCCATCTGGGCCAAGGAGCGGACGGGGACTTTGCAAGCAGAGGCCGGTGGTTGGGTCGTGGCATCGCACCGGCGCCAGGCAGACGGGGACGGGAGCGAAGCGCCGGTGCTGAGGAGGGGAGGAAGAGGAGGCCGGAGGGGTCACGGCCTCGTGCCGTTGTGAGCTGACGAGAACGAAAGCCGCCGAGTCGGAGCAGCGCTCGCTCGAATGGGGACAGGAATCGGCGCTGGCTCAGCGAAGGAAGGAAGCTGGCGACGGCTGGTTGCTGGTAGGTTAAGATTAGGGTTGCGGGTTACCAGTCTATTGGACCATTTATACATTTGACGGGCTAATGGGCCGTGCCCGTGCCGGCCCATCCGAGCCGCTTCACCGAGCCTAACGGGCTGACCGAAAATATGCCGTGTCGGGCCAGCCCGACGGGCCTGAGGCCAAGCCCGAGCACAGTCCGTACCGGGCTTCAGGTCAGCCCGGGCCCGTCCCCATCGCGTCGTGCCATGTTCGGGCCGTGCTTTTTTATCCGGCTTTTGGGTCAGTCCGTTTAGCCCGGCCCATTTGGTGACCTATAGTGGCTGCGACAAGAGCATATCGACACGGGGCACGGGTGGGGGCGGCGTGCAAACAATAACACACATTTTATATGTTCCTCTATATGTGACTTTAGTGATCTTGTTCCTTTATCACCGACAAATATGAATATTTTCTAAAGGTTGTACCTCGTGGCCCATGCTCCCACGCAAATATTAATACTTTTTAAATTCAATTTTTTATCAATATTTCATATAAATTATGTCAACATTTCATAT
Source organism: Tuctoria greenei (assembly GCA_036927565.1). Taxonomy (NCBI): domain Eukaryota; kingdom Viridiplantae; phylum Streptophyta; class Magnoliopsida; order Poales; family Poaceae; genus Tuctoria; species Tuctoria greenei. The sequence continues at coordinate 254,227,794 of JAYESD010000002.1, forward strand.
GTAATATATCGATATACTAGATGTGTTATACCAATATTTTTTGAAAAATGTTGAACAAATTCTTTTAAAATGTTGAAACATATTTATAAATATTATACGTGTTATTTAAAATATTGAATAATCGTTGATAGGCTAATTACGCCAGATTACTCATATTTAGTAGACTGTCAGGCTGATATGTATGTCAATAGGCGCGACTATGAGATATGGATCCGTTATTTTCATGCTGAAAATGGGGGAAAGCCACTGCCTCTGCCTAATGGCTCCCAGGTCTCGCGGCAGAGCCAGATGTCAGAGACTCAGAGTGGGAGGCAGAGGCTCTGCAGCAGAACGCGTCAACGCGCAGCGACGGAGCCGCGACCCGCTTCTGGCACGGACGGGTTACGCCTCGGTGTCGACCTCGGCGGCGCCCGCACCGGCTTCGCGGTGGGCAGGGGAATCTCGCTCCCAGGCAACCTCACGGCATGCACTCTCGCGCTCGAATAGTCGAATCCACTGTTCGGAGCAGACCAATGAGGTTTCGGGCCGACGAAGCTTGTGCCCGGGTAGCTTCGGAACCTGCAGCTCACGCTGCTCGGCCTTGCTCGGCAGCAGGTGCTGCTCCACTTGGCGTGTTCCTGTGTCCGCTCTGAAGCTGTCGCATTTCAAATACGATGATGCCATGATGGATGGGGTGTGTTTTGAACTCTTCGCTTCGCAATGCGATCGCAGGAGGCGGACGAGCTCATCGTCGGTCTCCCCGTTCGGTCGACGGCAGCAGGACGTCGCAGTCCAACAAGGTGTGGAGCGTCACCGTACGAGCGGCCGAGAGGTGCATGCGCTTTTAAATTCGAATTCGAATGAAACAGGGCGGCCGTAGCCATCTGTGATTGTGTCCGCGCGTTACAGAAGATCTCCACATCCCCGACTTTTTGCAGTGCTCGGTGATTTGTTCGGTGCGCGATGTGTTGATTGTTGAGTGCTTCAGTGGGTTTGTTTGAACAGCGAAGGGGCTTGAGGGTGTAGCTGCAGGATGAATTCGGGACGTCCATCCAAGTGTGAGTGTTCATTGCAACTCTTCCACATTTCAACATGCTAGAATTCCGAGCACGCTATTGACTCTGATCACCTGCTAATTGAACTCTTGCTTCTGTTTCTTTTTCTTGAAGTGTCTAGTACTGTTTTGTGCCAAACTACATGGATTGCTTCCATCTATAGACTACTGAGATCATGGAATCTTATCGAGTTACTAGTTTCTGAACCGCCGAGAAGTTTGTTTCAGTATGAACCTCATTTTCTAGGGTCGTTGAAGTCTGTTGTCGGTGATGTCAAATCCGATGCATACGCTGCTGTGGTGCATGCCGTGCGATTCTGACCTTTTTTTTCGAAAATAAACACTTTATTAAACTCAAAAGCATTAAGATAATACAATAAAGTATGCACCTCGCATTCTGATTTATCGTAGCCGTCCCTATTTTTTAGTTAATCATATTTGCTTCGGTTGCAGATGATTTTGGAGAAATATTTCTCATTATCTGATCAAGGGGCTAAGACCGTCCGCAGAGACATACTGTAAAGCTTACTAGATAAGTGTAAATTTAGAAAATTTAGATTAAGATACTGGAAAAATAGAGGAAGATAAGTCGCTTTAGAGAATGCTGGTGCAGATAGCCTAATATCGTTCTTCCTAGGCAACCAGAACTACAGGACAAGCTAAGGCTGCCCGCAGCAGCAACGCCACATCCTCCGCTAAATGGTTTCAGCGACCGCAGCTAGCCGCAGCGGCAGCGGCAAACGGACCGCTAAATGAGCGGCGGCAATAGTGGACCGCCAAACTTGGCGATGCCGCCACCGGCGGAAAAGAAGGAAAGAAGAAAGAGAAAAGAAAGGAAGAAGGAATAAAAGAAGGGAAAAAATAAAGAAAAGGAGGAAAAATATAAAATATGTGGGAGTTAGTATAGAGGTGTAATTATAGAGGTGAAGGAGCGTAGGAAACGAAACTTTAAAGAGAAAATCTTTTTAAAGGTAGGATATAGAGATGAAATATAGAGGTCCACGAGTGTGGACAGTCTAATAGCTCGACCTAGGAGAGATGTTGAAATAGGAGAACATTTCTTCTTGGCCCATTATGATTTTGCCTCTAGTTTGAAAGCTAGTTGTGAATTTATCATCCAAATTGAGACTTTGTGAATTTACCTCTGTTTTTTTAAACGAATGCAAAGTTACCCCTATTCCATTTTTGCATGTTTAGCGGTGTTAAGGATGATGAAAAAGACTATAATGCCCTTTTGATTTTACCCCTATTTTATTACATATTTGTGATTCGACCCCTACTTTATTACTATTTTGACAATATTTTCATATTACTTACACAACATTTTAGAATTATTTATACAACATTTCAGCATTATTTGCATAATATTTCAGCATTCTTTACACAATATTTCAGCATTATTTACACACCTTTTCAGCATATGTACACAATATTTCAGCAACATTTTGAGAGTATTTTTCTACTTGACTTAACATTTCAGCAACAATATGTTGATAGCAAATATAGAAAAATAAAATAATACATAGTGTCACATAAACATATTGCACTACAGGAATCCTGACGATTTGCGACGGCCACGGTCATCACAAATAAGATATTTGCGATGCCTTCCCTTATTTGTGACGGTTTTTGGCCGTCACAAGTTTTTCATCGCAATTTATCTTATGCTATTTGCGACGGCCCACTGCAGCCATCGTGAATTATTGCCCGGACGCCGATGGGCCCCACAAGGCTATTTGCGACAGCCTGGCCGTGGCAATTTAGCTCTTATTTGTGATGGCCAGGCCATCGCAAACAGGTCCTTAATTGCGACGGCCAGGCCATCGCAAATAACACAGGTTAGTTTGCGACGGCAGGAGCCTTATTTGCAACGATACTATATAAAAAGCCGTCACAAATAAAGTTTTTTATTGTTTAAAACAAAGAATGCTACCATAGTCGATGCCCAGAAACACAGAACAAACAATATATAACAACAGTCACAAAACACATCACAACAGTCACAAAACACATCACAACACATCGTCAATACATCGCATCACCATCAACAAACCAAACAAGGGCTCACTCGCCCGTCTGACCTCCGAAGCCACCCCCGAAGCCATCGAAGTCGTGTCGCGCCTCACTCCAGGTGGCCGCCGCGACGGTGATGGAGTTTGAGCACCCGCTGCGATTAATGAAATTTAGAGTTTGAATAGAAATGCATCAACATCTCTCTCCCTCCCTTCCTCTCCCTCTATCTCCATCTACACCTCCCTCTCTCCCTCTCTCTCTTCATTCCTCTCTCTCTATCTCAATTTATCTCTCTCTCCCACTCTATCTCCCTATTTCTATCCGTTTCCCTCTATCTTTCTCCCTCTATCTCCATCTACATCTCCTTCTCTCCCTCTATCTCCATCTACATCTCCCTCTCCCTCTTCATTCCTCTCCCACTTTATCTCAATCATTTTCCCTCTATCTTCCTCCCTCTTCTAACTCCATCTCTCACTCTATCTAACTATGTCACACTCTCACTCTCTTTCCTCGCTTTATTTTGGCTAAGTTGAGGTAAAACTAGAATTGTTATGTTGACATAGAAAATTATCTGACCCACAGAAGAAGGGTCGCCTGGAAGGACTGATAGTGGCGGTAGCTGGATCCACAGACCTTGCGCCCGAGCCATGGCCTGTCATTGCAAACATTAGATTTACCTATTAGTAAGTCATTTACGTTGAATTAATGAGAACTTCAGTTTTTAATTTTGTTATATCCATTGTGTCCCACATCTACGCCATCCAGGCTGCCTGGGAATAGATGGTGGCCTCCATCGTGATCCTTTGTCATTCCGCATCCCTCCTTTACTCCTCTTGTCGCCTAAGGTTCTCTTCTACGGTTTGTCGGAGGGACTGCATCTCAGCGTCCCTCTGCGAGACGCAGTGACCTGACGTGCCCATCGACGAAGCCTGCGTGGAGCCGCGTCTCGCAGGTCTCACCGCCAGCGAGTCGACATTTCCATCGAATATAGCGAGCCTATAAAAAAAGAGTTAGTAATATGAAATTGAAATATCTTGAATACTTTAAATTGAAAACGATAAAATGACTTACGAACTCACCTTCTGTGTGCTTTTTCACCTCTGCTTGCATACGCAGCTTGAGGATCAATTGGTTCATGTTCCCAATCAAAGTATTCGTCGTGTATCTGCTTAGCCTCCTCCCCGTACTTAGCCTGGAAAACAAGAAAATCGTGTAAGCTCAACAATCCATATAGTTATATTTAATATGAATGATTTCTAAACTTACCAATTGCTTGGCTGCGGCTTGACTGCACCCCTGAGGCTGAGAAGGGTCCCTGTGACCTCTCTTCCAGATCTTAGCAGGGGTCGGCTGCACCCCCATCTCGCGCTCCTGTCAATGCATGTTAGTATGAACAGTATATTATGAATATATAAACATAAGTTACATACACTTACCATGTGTTTAGCTAAATGCAAGTGATTATCTTGGTGGTGCCTGCTCTTCCTCTTGACCCCTCTGCACTCTCGAGCCTTCTCGGACTTAGCCTTAAACTCATCGCTAGCCGAGTACCGACAAAGGGCCCGAAATGCATTGGACCGACCCTGCAACCAGCTCATGTGACCCTGCACATAGTTGTAGGTTGTTAAAAATACCATCGAAGAAATTATCAAAAAAATATTTACTACACCCCATGTACCTATGCGTACTCCTCCACCGTCAGGTGCCTCTCGCGCTCTTGCCGGAAGTGTAGCACGTGGTGCTGGTTCGCCTCCAAGTGCTAATTGATAATCTAAACACGAGCATTCGACAAAGCTTGTCAAAGCGCCTTGGCAGCATTGTAGTGAAGCACTCTCCTCGCATCCTCAAATATGTGAGGGTCGTTTGGGTCCTCTAAAATATCTTGCGTGTGATAAAGAATATATTGAAGATATGTTCATTAAAAGAGTTTAAGAGTTAAAAAATAGAAACTTTATTTAACATACTTACCATAAAATCGGCCCATACGACCTCTTGAAGTTGTCGTGCTCCTTGTGATGGACACGTGCGTAGTCCTCCCAGAAAGAGCGGGCACCCCGTCGATGACCCCGGGATAGTGCAAACGCACTAAGGACCCGAGGACACCTTTCACCGGTCTTTGTTGTCTCTCACTGGTGAAAGACGCAAAGTACCAAACCCTGCAAGATATTTATTGATTTATTACTTAAGTAACCAAAAGAAACTAGAATTGAACACTACTATTTTTTACCTGTCTCCGACCGGATGAATCACGATCCTCTGTGAAGGGACCGCATGAGGACTAACAAAGTGAGTCCTCCCCGTCCTCCGCGTCTGCTCGGGTACCACGTCAGGTGACCTAGAAGGCTCATCACCAGCTGAGCCAAATGGCTCAAGAACAGAAGGCTCACCAACCGAGGGCTGGCTCACCGAAGGGTAGCCAAGCTCAACTGGCACCATAGCCTCTGAGTCAGTTGGTGAGGACTACAATATTCAAATGATTCATAAGTAAGTTTAATTGGAAATTGAATTTGAAGAATTTGTCAAAGACGAGTACAAAGCCCTAGAGCTGCTCAGAACGTGTCCCAGCAGTTGAGAGCGTCTGCTCCCGGTCGACGAGGCACTAGCGAAAGCGTCCTCAGGTCTAGAGGGGTAGAACCCCCTCGTCGGCGGCACCTTCTTACCCTTCTTTGACACCATCCTGTTTTAATAGATAATCAGTAAATATACAAATAAGATATATAAAATTCAAGTTACTATCTTTAAGAAAACGTTACTTGTAATCACTTTGAAAATTCATCAAAATCATTATCATGTGCCCTACTCCTTAAACCAGCCCAACGATCTTCTATTGTGACCTGTTCCAATTTCCATTTTCGCATATCATCTGTCTCTACATCTTCAACATCTCCAGCTAATTGAGCGAGTCTTGCATCAAGCTTGACGATAAAAGTGTATGACAACTCTTATTCTTGGTACACTTCTTCAACGTCTTCACTATCATGGTAACCATCATCCCCAAGAGTATCTAACCACTCACGAGGATTTACCTTATATACCACACATCAAGCACTGAGCTTCGTGCATGGATAAGGTAGATAATACACTTGCTCCACTTGATGTGCAAGAACAAATGTGTCGTAACCTCGTAGTCGGTCCTTATGTTTCACTTCCACCATTATTGGTTTTCTTGAGTTCCATGAGTGCTATCAAACCAGTCACAGTCAAAGAATACAACTTGAAGGGTCTTATTTCCGATAAAAGTAAATTCAAGGATTTTTTTAATGATCCCATAATAATTGATTACATTCTCTTGAGTGTCAATTGCTCTCGTCACAACACTGGAATTTGATGTTGCTGCGAGATGACGAAGAGCTTCAAATTGGGTTGTACAGGATCGAAAGCCATTTACGTCATATCGACCGTAGCTTCTAACATTCACCAATAGATAAGATAGCTGCCACAAATCTTCATGGACATTGTGAGTCTGACACTATCAAAAATGATCGTAAGTTAAAATAATACTTCTTTAATAATAGTAAGTTATAATATACATAAGAAAATAGAGTATTACATAATCTCGAAACCAGGATAGGAAACTCGGCCCTCCATTTATTCCTTCTTTTCGCATCCCTTCTACTTGTTTGGCCGTAGGTTGATGCCTATGTGGCCAACATTGTCTATGGAACTCACTGAACGTGAAAAACCATCTTTTGGAATACATGTGTAGCAAAATATGTCAATTAGCATAAATGTAAGACAAACACATACTCGAAGTGTTCATGCATGCCCTCTATATTTGTGTACATGTACAGGAAAGCAACATTCATGTCACGTTCGAGTAGCACGTAGGTCGTGTAGCTACCAACGGTAGTGCCTCTCGTTTGAAAAATGGAGAGGTCGCTTAAAGGGGGTTCTTCGTCCACATTGTATCGCATCACCGAAGTATTGACATTTTTTTCTTCTGCAAAGTAAAAGTATCTTACTTCCTTAAGAGCATATGCCTCATCGATGCTCCCTTCGACCTTGCCCTGTTGCCAACTATTGGTTTCAGATATAGTAGTGCTCTTTCAATGTGATACATCCACCTGTATTGCACAGGACCGCCAACTTTAGCTTTAAATGGAAGATGGATAAGTAGATGTTGCATTAGATTGAAGAAACCCGGTGGAAAAAAATCCATCTTACATAAAAGTATGGGTATCTCCGTCTCTAACTTATCCATCATCCCTATCTTGATTTCTCTAGCACAAAGTTGTCTATAGAAATAGCTGAGCTCAGCTAAAACCTTCCCCACCACATCATCTAGATAGCCCCGAAACATAAAAGGTAAGAGTCTTTCCATTATAATGTGATAATCATGACTCTTCAACCCAGTGAGGTTTCATGTGTTCACATTCACGACTCGTTTGAGGCTAGCTGCATAACTATCTAGGAATTTCAAAGTTTTTAACCATTTCATGACTTCTTTCTTTTGTTCAGATCGAAGACATAAATAAGCACGTGGCTTACCACCACTTTTAGAGATTTCAAGAGTTGGACGGTGACGAATGTCTGCCAAATCTAGTCCAGCTTTTATATTGTCTTTCGTTTTGCCAGACATATCCATGCAAGTGCTTATGATACTTTCGCTCATGTTACGCTCCTGATGCATGATATCAATGTTGTGCATTAGAATCAACGACTTCACATACGGCAGCTCCCAAAGTCCACATATGTGAGTCAAATTATGTTCTGTAAGAACCTCATTTTCATGCATCATGCCCTGCATCCAATATTAAACATGTTTACCATAGAGAAACATAAAAAGAAATAAGTTTAAAATGAATTTAGAGCAAAACCGCACTTGAGAATTCTGGAAAGTGCAGACTAGTCCGGTCTTGGTGCGGACTAGTCCGATTTCTCTCTGACTTCCATCGGACTTGTCTGTTTTGCTGCTGACTAGTTTGTTTTTCCCTCTGCACACTTTCAAACTTGTCCGGTCCTGTGCGGACTAGTCCGGTGTTCTAATTCCTTGAAAATTTGCTAAGTCCCTGGACTTGTCTGCACTTGTCCGGTGTTCCAGCGGACTTGTTCGTTTTTCTTCTCACCAAGTACGGACTTGTCTGATGTAGTCCGGACTTGTCCGATATATCTCTGACCAACTTCGGACTAGTTCGAACCTTTTGCGGACTTGTTCGATAAATCGTTACTCCAAGTTGATCTTTTGTTTCACGACTTGGTTCTTGGGTTTTATGTTAAGTGGGCCTAGGGACATCATGCCTAACTCTTTTAGAACCCATGTGGGACTCTAAACCGACCCCTACTCATCTCAAACTCGAAATCCATCCAACCCTAGCCTCCACCTCTATATAAACGACCCCACCCCTTGGCTTGACATCCATTTTCCACTTTTGCAACCTCAACCAAACCCTAGCTCGTGAATAGCCACCACCTAGGAGCGAGAAGGAGATCTAGAGCAAGAAGAAGAAGAGGAGGAAACGAAAGAGGGTCAAGATCCCCATCAAGTTTCATTCTCCATCTCCAATTCACCATCAAGTTCTTCAACAACCCTACATCGTCAAGATCCAAGTGTTATCTCCAAGACCCTTGATTCATTGGAGTTCTAAACACCTGGTATACCTTCTATTCTCTTTTTCTCACGTGAAGTCGACCCCGTTTCTCAATATTCACGTCGATCGAGAAAATCCTAGTTCGCTAGTTCTGCGAAGTGCGGACTTGTCCGGTCTCTAGCAGACTAGTCCAATTTTCCTTGATAAATTCTATTGAATTAATTCTAAATTGACTCGAATAAATTCCAAACCTGACCAAACTTGTAAATAACTATTAGAATTAGTTAGTAAACATTAATAGTAATTCATTAACTAGTTTTGCTTCACAATTGCATTAATAATGCATATCATGTCATATTGAGTAATATATCTATTGATTGAAACTCTTGTCTTGTATGTTCATTGTGTGGATTACACAGATTTGCGCTAGAGAGTGCCACGGAGGACCTCCAACACCAAGAGTTTGAAGGCTTTGACCCGAACCAATCCCAAGAGCAAGGCACGTGTCCTTGAAGCATATTGATCCTTTTTTGAAAGTAAATGTTTCGTTTGCCAAACTGCATGCTTATGTCAATTTTGATGGGAATCCTATGATAGGAAGTTTACTAGATTTGTTTGACCACCCTTGTCACCTGGAATTTATGGTTGTCTTTACCTTTTTGCTCGCTAAATTATTTGGGAGGGAACACAACTATACCACTTAACTTAATTATGCATTTACGAGATTATGATTAATATGAACTTGTTAATATGATGTGGTAATGGGTGATATAAGCAAGCTGGAATGTGGATGGGTTGGATGCTATGGTGGTTGCTTTCTTTAGATCTAAGGACCGATTCATGGAGCGACCATCTAGGATATATAGTGCCACCACGAGGCCAAGTATGGGTGTGGCGTAGCTGACTAATTAGGGCTTTGCCAATGCTATTTGGACCATTAAGGATGCTCAGGGAAGGGGTAGTCAGATTGGGTTTGTTCATGATTTGTGGGACTACCCTGGGATCCGAATGGCTCAAGAGGGGGCCCTTGGTTGAAGATGTGCTCAGTTGGAGGCATCGCCACCGGTGAAACCTCAGTGGGGTCTAAATAGGCTAATAATGCCTTTGTAAAGGATATTTTGTAATCTCTTGGCCACACACCTAAGGAAGTCTGAGACGGCATAATTGAGATTCTATAGTTATCGAAAGGTGATGAAATCACAAACACATGGGTAAAGTGGTACAACCTGTGCACAGTGTATTAAAACTATCATGATAGCCGTGCTCCCGGTTATGAGAAACCTGGACCCTCACATGATTAGAAGGAAACTTGGTATTGAGATGGTTTGGTAACTGTTATGGTTAATGATATAGTTATGGTTGGTTATTAATTAACTTCTGATATTGATTATGGTTATTGGTAATGAGAAATCTGGAATATGGATGATCGTAATGAAATATGGACTGGTATTATGATGATTACATGGTTTATGATTGGTTTGTTTCACATAAATATAATATATTGCTTTTCAAATGTTTTTATATACTTTTCAACACTTAGCCATTATTATATTCGTCATCTGAATCAGCTACATGTCATACTTTCCACACTTGCTGAGTACGACATGTACTCACCCTTGCAAACCCCCACCAACAGTTGCAGGTCAGGATTGGGAGTTCAACGATGATAATGCAGAGTTCTAGGCCGTGTCTGCCGTGAGCTTGTCTGTGGTGTTGATTGGAGTTGTGTTATACCCTTTTTTCTTATGCTGCTTAGTTTCTTATTTTGCTTATTTAGTTTATTTCCGCTGCATTAGTTGAAACTTGTCATTAATATTCATTAGTGCTTGTATTCGAGGATAATATGGTTTGTGTAATAAAAGTGCTTAATTAATCTTTTCTTGTGGTAATTTTTTGTATATCCTTTTGTAATTGCACTCGTGTATGTGTGTTGAACATCCTGGGCACACATATGCGTTCACTTGGTCCATTTTCGGAACCGGGTGTCACAAATTGGTATTAGAGCCACAAGTTCACCGTAGTACGTAGCCTAGATAGAATGGACACTTTAGAGCACATAGGAGCACTCAGGAATCGATGTGTTTTTCTTTGGTGTGTTGTTTGCTATATATTGTTTGCTTGTGTGCTTAATAGGGGATTTTGGGATGCTTTAGCATTGCCATGTCCATATAGGCTAGTATAGTTCGTTGCTTAGTTTCATATCCCTTGATGCATATAGTTGGGAATTCGTTCTATCTCTCTTTTCTATCTCTTTCAACCTCTCTCAATGGAAGATGGACACAACTACAAGATTGAGTATTTCAGACAAAGCTGCATGGAAGATGAGAACAAAGATAGTATGCCCAAAAGTAAGTATTTCCATAAGGGGGTAGAATTCATCACTGACCTTAATGTTTTGGTTTCACAAGGATTGGACAAGAGGGGTTGCTCATGGCTTGGAAGTTGACCGACGAGGACGTCGGTGTTCTAAGGGAGGAGGATTGTGACATACTACTTGGAATGGATTGGCTACAGAAGCACGATGGAGTAATTTAGTATGCCACCAAGACCGTGCAATTGTCAATGTGAAGGAGTCAATCCTAAAAATTATGTGTCATAGTAACTGTCGGAGAAACAAGGCTACATATTCGGCAACAAATCAGCACCGTGTTCAAGAACCTAGCCTTGTGTGATGTGTGCCAACGAGTGAAGGCGGAACATCAAAGACTAGCGGGATTTTTGCAGCCATTGAAGATCCCGGAATGGAAGTGGGAAGAGATTGGTATGGACATTATAGTTGGATTGCCGCGTACTCAGTCCGGTTATGATTCAATTTGGGTAATTGTGGATCGTTTGATCAAATCAGCTCACTTTCTTCCCATCAAGACCACCTTTAATGGAGAGAATTAGTGGAACTGTATATCGGAAGAGTAGTATGTTTGCATGGAGTTCCAAAGAAGATAGTATCGGATAAAGGTTCTAAATTTACCTCTAGGTTTTGGCAGAAATTGCATGAAGCTTTGGGAACAAGGTTGAATTTCAGCTCAGCATATCATCCTCAAACGGATAGACAAACTGAGAGAACCAATCAAATTTTAGAGGATATGTTAAGAGCTTGTGCTTTGAAGCATCGGAAGAGTTGGGACAAGAGCTTGCCATATGCGGAATTTTCATACAACAATAGTTACCAAGCAAGCTTGAAAATGTCACCCTATGAAGCACTTTATAGAAGGAAGTGTAGGACAGCTTTATTCTGGAATGAGACAGGGGAGAATCAAGTATTTAGATCTAACATGTTGCAAGAAGCTGAAAAACAAGTTCAGATTATTCAGGAGAACTTGAGGGCTGCTCAATCAAGAAAAAAAGGCTATGCCGACAATAGGAGAAGAAAATTAGCCTTTGAAGTGGGAGATTTTGATTACCTTAAGGTGTCACCAATGAGAGGTCATAAGAGGTTTAACTGTAACACCCTCATTTTCATGCATCATGCCCTACATACACTCATATACATGTTTAACATTAACCCACAACAAGAGGAACGAGTTTAAAATTGATTTGGAGCATTTAAAATTTATTTGGAGCAAAACCGCACTTAAAATGCAGGAAAGTGCGGACTAGTCCTATTTTACTGAGGACTAGTCCGATTTCTCTCTGACTAAAAATGGACTTGTCCGTTTTTGCTGCGGACTAGTCCGATTTTGCCTCTGGAAACTTTTGGACTTGTTCGATTTTGTGCGGACTAGTCCGATATTCCAAGAATCCTTAAAAATTTGCTAAGTCCTTGGACTTTTAAGGACTAGTCCGGTGTTCCAATGGACTTGTCCGATTTCCTCTCTGTTTAAAATCGGACTTGTTCGATTTTTGGCCAAACTTGTCCGGTATTTCGCGACTCCGATTTGATCTTTTGTTTTACTACTTATTCCTTGGGTTTCACGTTAAGTGATCCTAGGGACGTCGTGCCTAACTCTTTTAGCGCCCATGTGGGACTCTAAACCGGTATCTACTCCTCTCAAACTCGAAATCCATCTAACCCTAGCCTCCACCTCTATATAGACAACCCCACCCCTTGGCTTGACATTTATTTGCCACTTTTCCACCCCACCCAAACCCTAGTTCGTGGAGAGCCACCATCCAGGAGGGAGGAGAAGATCAAAAGCAAGAAGATGAAGAGGAGGAAACGAAAGAGGATCAAGATCTCCACCATGTTTCGTTCTTCATCACCAATTCATCTCCAAGTTAATCACCAACCCTAGATCATCAAGATCCAAGTGCTACCTCCAAGTTTCTTGATTCATTGGAGTCCGAAACACTTGGTATACCTTCTATTCTCTTTTCTTTACGTGAATTCAACCCCTAATTTCCAAATTCACATCGATATAGAAAATCCTAATCTGCTGATCTCGCAGAGTGCGGACTTGTCCGGTCCCTAGCGGACTAGTCCAATCCTTCTGGTTAAATTGTGTTGAATTGATTCTAAAGTTTTATCTAATCACATCCAAACCTGTATAAACTTGTTAAAAGCTATTAGAACTAGTTATTGACCATTAAAGCAATCTATTAACAAGTTCTACCTTGCATTTGCATTAATCATGCATGTCATGTCATATAGAGTAATGTTTGTACACTCTCTGATTGTGTTTCTTGTTTGTATGTCTATTGTGTGGATTAGACGGATTTGCGCTAGAGAGTGCCGCGGAGGATCTACAGCACCAAGAGTTTGAAGGCTTTGATCCTAATCAACCGCAAGAGCAAGGCAAGTGTCCTTGAAGCATATTGATCCTATTTTTGAAAATAAATGTTTTGTTTGCAAAATTGCATGCTTGTGTCAATTTGATGGGAATACTATGACAGGAAGTTTACTAGCTTTTGTTTAACCACCCTTGTCACTTGGAATTATGGTAGAGAGTCGGGATGGACTTTTTACCTTTTTGCTTCGCTTAATTAATTGGGATGGGAAAACAATACTACACATTTAATTATGCATTAATGATATTTTGGTTAACATGAACTGGTCAATATGATATGGTAATGGGTGATCTAAGCAAGCCCGGTACTTGGATGGGTTGAATATCATGGTGGTTTGCTTGCTTTAGATCTAAGGACCGATTCATGCGAGAATAAGCCAGGATTATAGTACCACCACGAGGCCAAGTATGGGTGCGGCTTAGCTGATTTATTAGGGCTTTGCTAGTGCTGTTTAGACCATTGTGGATGCTCGGGGAAGGGGTAGTCGGATTAGGTTTGTTGATGATTGGTGGGACTACCCTGGGATCCGAATGGCTCAAGAGGGGGCCCTTGGTTGAAGATGTGCTCAGTTGGAGGCATCGCCACCGGTGAAACCTCAGTGGGGTCTAAATAGGCTAGTAATATCTTTGTAAAGGCTATTTTGTGATCTCTTGGTCACACACCAATGGAAGTGTGAGACGACATAATAGAGGTTCTAGTCATCGAAAGGTGATGAAATCACGAACACGTGGGTAAAGAGGTACAAACTCTGCAGAGTGTGTTAAAACTATCATGATAGCCGTGCTCCCGGTTATGAGCACCTGGACAACTTCCATGATTAGAGGGAAATTGGGATTTTGGATGGTTATGGTTGGTATTATGTTTATGGATTAATTTCTGGTATTGAATATGGTTATTGGCAAATGGTGAAATCTGGAATTATTGATGAGGATGGTGAATTGTGGACTGGTATTATGATATTACTTATTATTATGATGGGTTTGATTCATATACATATAATATATTGCTTTTCAAATGTTTTAATGTACTTTTCAGCACTTTGCCATTATTATTGTCGTCATTTGAATCAGCCACATGTCATACTTTCCACACTTGCTGAGTACGACATGTACTCACTCTTGCGATCCCCCCCCCCCAACAGTTGCAGGTCAGGATTAGGAGTTTAATGGTGATAATGCGGATATCTAGGCCGTGTCTACCGTCAGCTTTGCCTTTGATGTTTTTGGAGCCACGCTACCCCTTATGCTTAGTTTGCTTAGTTGCCTAATTAGTTTATTTCCGCTGCATTAGTTGAACTTGTCATAAATATTCATTAGAGGTTGTAATCGAGGATAATATGGTTTGTGTAATAAAATTGGGTTAATTAATTTTGTTCCGTAGTAGTTTTCTGTATATCCTTTTGTGATTGCACTCGTGTATGTGTGATGAACATTCTGGGCACACATATGCGTTAGCTTGGTTCATTTCCGGAACCGGGCATCAAAGATTGGTATCAGAGCCACAGGTTGACCGTAGGATGCAGCCTAGATAGAATGGACACTTTAGAGCACATAGGAGCACTCAGGAATCGATGTGTTTTTGCTTGAAGTGTTGTTTGCTATATATATTGTTTTCTTGTGTGCTTAATAGAGGATTTGGGTGCTTTAGCATTGCCATGTCCACGTAGGCTAGCTAGTTGTTTAGTTTCATATCCCTTGGTGCATATAGTTGGGGACGTTCTCTAATTCTTACCTATTGCTTTTCTTCAGATGGTGAGGACTCGCAACCAGAGGGATGACAATGATGAGGACGAGAACAATGGAGTGCCTCAGAACAACATTGGACAAGGATCTACTCAGGGAGCTATCAACATTGAGCAGCTATTGGCTATGCAAAACCAGCTCATGCAGACCATGATACAAACAATGGGACAGCTGCAGGCTGGCAACATCAACAATCAGCCCCACATGCCTCCACCGCCACCCCCACCTCCTCATAACCGGTTGGGAGAGTTTATGAGGACTAGGCCATCGACCTTTGCTCAAGCTGCTGACCCTATGGATGCGGATGACTGGCTCAAGTCCGTGGAGAAGAAACTTGCTATTGTCCAATGCAGTGACCGGGAGAAGGTGCTTTTCGCTTCTCATCAACTAGTTGGAGCAGCTGCGGATTGGTGGGATTCTTTATGCAATGCTCATGAGAACCAAGAGAGAATCACTTGAGCCGACTTCTAAGAGAGCTTGCATTCTCATTATGTGCCTGAGGGTGTTATGATTGTGAAGAGGCAAGCATTTGAGATCTTGAGGCAAGGAAGATCGAGCGTGAGTGAATATCTCAATAAGTTCACTCAACTCTCAAGGTATGCGCCCGAGGATGTTAGTCGGGACAGCCGGAAGCAATATTTGTTCATGAGAGGCTTGAACAATGAAATCCAAGTGCAACTACTCAACTGCGATTATGCCAATTTTCAGAAGCTCGTGGACAAAGCAATTGTGGTGGAGAATAAGGTCCGTGAGATGGAGCAAGACAACAAGAGGAAGGCACCATATCAAGGACAGCAACAAGTAAGTAATGTGCGCCCTCACCTTGCACCACCCAAAGCGCCCTATTACAGCTCCTCTATTCCTACTCAACGCCCTGGATTTGCACCGCGCCCAACTCAGTTTGTGCAGCAGCGCCCTGTCATGCAAGCAACTAGGCCTCCAATGCCTTATGCACCTCGCGCTAACTTTCCTGCTGCAAGTGTTCAAAACCAAGCACGTCCCAATAATTCTGGTGGAGTTAAGAAGTGCTATACTTGTGGAGAAGCTGGACACTTTGCACATCAATGTCCTAAGTCAAGCCTTGGTCAATGAAGCGGTGCGATGAGGCAAAACCCAAGACCCAATGGAGGACAGCCACAAGGGAACCGTGGACAGTAGAATTTTGCTCGTGGCAACGTGAACCATGTCTCTACAGAGAATGCTCAACAAGCGGATGACGTGGTCATTGGCATGTTTCTCGCCAACTCCAACCCCGCGACTATGTTATTTGATTCTGGAGCATCACATTCATTTATTGCATCGAAGTATGTTGCCAAGTATAGTTTGCCTATCTCTCATATGAAGTTTACTCTATTGGTTAGGTCTCCTGGAGGAGAGATGAGGACAAATATAGTATGTCCAAAAGTAAGCCTTATAATAAAAGGGGTAGACTTCTCCGCCAACCTCATTGTTTTGGACTCTCAAGGATTGGACATTATACTTGGTATGAACTGGTTGAGGAAGCACAATGGAGTTATTGAGTGTGCCACGAAGACGGTGAAGTTGACCAATGAGGAAGGGATCACCATAGAATTTGAAGCATATCAAACTGCACCGAAGCAATTGGAGCTGAATCATATGGACGGTGCCGCAATTGAGGAGATTCCGGTGGTGTGTGAATTTTTTGATGTTTTTCCAGACGAGTTGCCAGGTATGCCACCTGATCGAGACATTGAGTTTGTTATTGATTTAATACCTAGAACTGCACCTATAGCTAAGAGGCCGTATAGGATGCCTCCTATGGAATTAGCGGAGCTCAAGAAGCAAATTCAAGAGCAAGTAGAGAAGGGTTTTATTCGCCCTAGCTCTTCACCTTGGGGAGCGCCCGTTCTATTCGTGGACAAGAAGGATGGATCCCAAAGGATGTGCGTAGATTACCGAGCTTTCAACGAGGTAACAATCAAGAACAAGTATACCTTGCCACGTATAGAAGACTTGTTTGATCAGATGAAGGATGCTTGTGTCTTCTCTAAGATTGATTTGAGGTCGGGATACTTTCAAATGAGGATTAGACCATCAGACATACCCAAGACAGCTCTTAGGAGACGGTATGGATCTTATGAGTACACCGTGATGTCTTTTGGATTGACAAATGCGTCTACCTACTTTATGTACCTCATGAATAATGTCTTCATGGAGTACTTGGATAAGTTCGTTGTGGTGTTTATTGATGACATTATGATCTACTCGAAGGATGAGATGGAACATGAGGAACACTTGAGGCTTACATTGCAGAAATTGAGGGAGCATCAATTGTATGCCAAGTTCAACAAGTGTCTGTTTTGGTTGAGAGAGGTGTCATTTTTGGGTCATATCATCTAAAGGAGGAGTATCGATTGACCCCAGAAAGGTGAGAGACGTGTTGAAGTGGGAGCCCACGCAAAATGTAAAGGAGATCAGGAGTTTTCTTGGAATGGCTGGATATTACCATAGATTCATCAAGGACTTTTCCAAGATAGCCAAGCCAATGCGGAATTGCTAATGAAGGGAAAGGCTTTCCAATGGACTCAAGCTTGCCAAAACAGTTTTGAGGAGTTGAAGAAGAGGTTGACAACAGCCCCAGTTTTGGTACTGCCGGATGTGAGCAAGGGTTTTGATATTTATTGCGATGCATCGAGACAAGGACTTGGATGTGTATTGATGCAAAAAGGTCAAGTGGTTGCATATGCTTTGAGACAACTGAAGAAACATGAGCAGAATTACCCAACACATGATTTAGAACTTGCAGCCGTGGTACATGCGTTGAAGATTTGGAGACACTATATCCTTGGACATTGGTGTGAAATTTATATGGATCATAAGAGTTTGAAGTATATTTTCACACAAACGGATCTGAACTTGAGGCAACGGAGATGGTTGGAGCTCATCAAAGATTATGATTTGGGAATCAACTATCATCCGGGAAAAGCCAATGTAGTGGCCGATGCTTTGAGTAGGAAAGGAGTAAGTCATCAACTCACAGTTCGAGAGTTACCATTCGAGTTATGTAAGGAGTTTGAATGGTTGAACCTCGGGTTTGTAAATGAGATGGAGATGATAGAGTTAAATCCAACCTTGGAGCAAGAAATTCTAGATGCACAAACCACGGATGAGGAGATCAAGGAAATCAAAGAAAGGACCGAGGAAGGGAGAGAATTTAGATTTGATGAAGATGAATATGGTACCTTATGGCTTGGAAAAAGGATTGTCGTACCTAAGGTGAAGCATAATCGGGAGACAATATTAAAGGAGGCACATGACTCGCCTTACTCGATTCACCCTGGTTGTACGAAGTTGTACAAAGACTTGAAGGCTTGCTACTGGTGGGATAGCATGAAAAAGGACATAGCTGAATATGTGGCATTGTGTGATGTGTGTCAACGAGTCAAGGCGGAACATCAAAGGCCAGCTGGATTATTGCAACCATTAAAGATTCCGGAATGGAAGTGGGAAGAAATCGGTATGGACTTCATAGTTGGGTTACCACGTACTCAGTCCGGGTATGACTCAATTTGGGTAATTGTGGATCGCTTAACCAAGTCAGCTCATTTTGTCCCTATAAAGACCAAATATACAGCTGCACGATTGGCCGAAATATACATGGAGCATATTGTGTGTCGACATGGAGTCCCTAAGAAGATAGTCTCGAATAGAGGTTCTCAATTCACTTCCAGGTTTTGGCAAAAATTGCATGAAGCTTTGGGAACAAGGTTGAATTTCAGTTCGGCATATCACCCTCAAATGGATGGACAAACCGAGAGGACCAACCAAATTTTAGAGGACATGTTAAGAGCTTGTGCTTTAAAGCATGGGAAAAGTTGGGAGAAAAGCTTGGCATATGCGGAATTTTCATACAATAATAGTTACCAAGCAAGCTTGAAAATGTCACCGTATGAAGCGCTTTATGGGAGGAAGTGTAGGACACCTTTATTCTGGAATGAGGCAGGAGAAACTCAAGTATTTGGTCCGGATGTGTTTCAAGAAGCCGAAAAGCAAGTCCAAATAATTCGTGAAAACTTGAGGGCTGCCCAATCAAGGCAAAAAGGCTATGCGGACAATAGAAGAAGGAAATTAGCCTTTGAAGTGAGAGATTTTGTTAACCTCAAGGTGTCACCAATGAGGGGTCATAAGAGGTTTAACATAAGAGGAAAGCTAGCACCTCGCTATATTGGACCGTTCAAGATTTTGGACAAAAGAGGAGAAGTAGCATATAAGTTGAAGATGCCAGGTCATCTTTCGGACGTACATGATGTCTTTCATGTTTCGCAGCTCAAGAAGTGCATGAGAGTACTGGAAGAACAAGTGCCAATGGAAGGATTGGAATTAGAGGAAGATTTGACTTATGCCGAGCAACCGGTCAAGAAACAAGGTTATTAGATGGTGTAAAGTTCAATGGAAGCACCACACAGAAAAAGAAGCAACGTGGGAATTGGAGGATGATCTCAAGAAGGAATTTCCCTATCTCTTCTCTTCTGTGTCGAATCTCAAGGGCGAGATTCATTTTAAGGGGGTAGGTTTGTAACACCCTCATTTTCATGCATCATGCCCTACATAAACTCATATACATGTTTAACATTAACCCACAACAGGAGGAACGAGTTTAAAATTGATTCAGAGCATTTAAAATTGATTTGGAGCAAAACTGCACTTAAAATGCAGGAAAGTGCGGACTAGTCCGATTTCTCTCTGACTAAAAACGGACTTGTCCGTTTTTGCTGCGGACTAGTCCGATTTTGCCTCTGGAAACTTTCGAACTTGTCCGATTTTGTGCGGACTAGTCCGATATTCCAAGAATCCTTAAAAATTTGCTAAGTCCTTGGACTTTTTCGGACTAGTCCGGTGTTCCAGCGGACTTGTCCGATTTCCTCTCTGTTTAAAATCGGACTTGTCCGATTTTTGGCTAGACTTGTCCGATATTTCGCGACTCCGAATTGATCTTTTGTTTTACGACTTGTTCCTTGGGTTTCATGTTAAGTGGGCCTAGGGACGTCGTGCCTAACTCTTTTAGAGCCCATGTGGGACTCTAAACCGGTCTCTACTCCTCTCAAACTCAAAATCCATCTAACCCTAGCGTCCACCTCAATATAGACAACCCCACCCCTTGGCTTGACATCTATTTGCCACTTTTCCACCCCACCCAAACACTAGTTCGTGGAGAGCCACCATCAAGGAGGGAGGAGAAGATCCCAAACAAGAAGAAGAAGAGGAGGAAACGAAAGAGGATCAAGATCTCCACCAAGTTTCGTTCTTCATCACCAATTCATCTCCAAGTTCATCACCAACCCTAGATCATCAAGATCCAAGTGCTACCTCCAAGTTTCTTGATTCATTGGAGTCCTAAACACTTGGTATACCTTCTATTCTCTTTTCATTACGTGAATTCAACCCCTAATCTCCAAATTCATGTCGATCTAGAAAACCCTAATATGCTGATCTCGCAGAGTGCAGACTTGTCCGGTCCCTAGCGGACTAGTTCGATCTTTCTGGTTAAATTGTGTTGAATTGATTCTAAAGTTTGATCTAATCACATCCAAACCTGTATAAACTTATAAAAAGCTATTAGAACTAGTTATTGACCATTAAATGACCATTAAAGCAATCTATTAACAAGTTCTACCTTGCATTTGCATTAATCATGCATGTCATGTCATATAGAGTAATGTTTGTGCACTCTTTGATTGTGTTTCTTGTTTGTATGTCTATTGTGTGGATTAGACGGATTTGCGCTAGAGAGTGCCGTAGAGGATCTACAGCACCAAGAGTTTGAAGGCTTTGATCCAAATCAACCGCAAGAGCAAGGCAAGTGTCCTTGAAGCATATTGATCCCGTTTTTGAAAATAAATGTTTTGTTTGCAAAATTGCATGCTTGTGTCAATTTGATGGGAATCCTATGATAGGAAGTTTACTAGCTTTGTTTAACCACCCTTGTCACCTGGAATTATGGTAGAGAGTCGGGATGGGCTTTTTACCTTTTTGCTTCGCTTAATTAATTGGGATGGGAAAACAATACTACACATTTAATTATGCATTAATGATATTTTGGTTAACATGAACAGGTCAATATGATATGGTAATGGGTGATCTAAGCAAGCCCGGTACGTGGATGGGTTGGATGTCATGGTGGTTTGCTTGCTTTAGATCTAAGGACCGGTTCATGCGAGAATAAGCCAGGATTATAGTGCCACCACGAGGCCAAGTATGGGTGTGTCGTAGCTGATTAATTAGGGCTTTACTAGTGCTGTTTGGACCATTATGGATGCTCGGGGAAGGGGTAGTCGGATTGGGTTTGTTGATGATTGGTGGGACTACCCTGGGATCCGAATGGCTCAAGAGGGGGCCCTTGGTTGAAGATGTGCTCAGTTGGAGGCATCGCCACCGGTGAAACCTTAGTGGGGTCTAAATAGGCTAGTAATCCCTTTGTAAAGGCTATTTTGTGTTCTCTTGGCCACACACCGACAGAAGTGTGAGACGGCATAATAGAGGTTCTAGTCATCGAAAGGTGATGAAATCACGAACACGTAGGTAAAGAGGTACAAACTCTGCAGAGTGTGTTAAAACTATCATGATAGCCGTGCTCCTGGTTATGAGCACCTGGACAACTTCCATGATTAGAGGGAAATTGGGATTTGGCATGGTTATGGTTGGTATTATGGTTATGGATTAATTTCTGGTATTGAATATGGTTATTGGCAAATGGTGAAATCTGGAATTATTGATGAGGATGGTGAATTGTGGACTGGTATTATGATATTACTTATGATTATGATGGGTTTGATTCTTATACATATAATATATTGCTTTTCAAATGTTTTAATGTACTTTTCAGCACTTTGCCATTATTATTGTCGTCATTTGAATCAGCCACATGTCATACTTTCCACACTTGTTGAGTACGACATGTACTCACTCTTGCAATCCCCCCCCCCAACAGTTGCAGATTAGGATTGGGAGTTTAATGGTGATTATGCGGAGTTCTAGGCTGTGTCTACCGTCAACTTTGCCTGTGGTGTTTTTGGAGCTGCACTATCCCTTATGCTTAGTTTGCTTAGTTGCCTAATTAGTTTATTTCCGCTGCATTAGTTGAACTTGTCATAAATATTCATTAGAGGTTGTAATCGAGGATAATATGGTTTGTGTAATAAAATTTGGTTAATTAATTTTGTTCTGTGGTAATTCTCTGTATATCCTTTTGTGATTGCACTCGTGTATGTGTGATGAACATCCTGAGCACACATATGCGTTAGCTTGGTTCATTTCCGGAACCGGGCGTCACATTAACATAAGAGGCAAGCTAGCACCTCGATACATTGGGCCATTCAGGATTTTAGACAAAAGAGGAGAAGTAGCGTATAAGTTGGAGATGCCAGCTCATCTTTCAGATGTTCATAATGTGTTTCATGTTTTCCAGCTCAAGGAGTGCTTGAGAGTACCGGAAGATCAAGTGCCAATGGAAGAATTGGAACTAGAGGAAGACTTGACTTATGCCGAACAACCGGTCAAAATCTTGGAAACCAAGGAGAGGGTTGTTGACGGTCCTTAAGTACCATATTTTGACACCGTCAATTCTCCTTATAATGTGCATAAAAGAAACACAAAACATAGTGGTAGGGCTATACACTAACCTAATTCCAAAAGTGTTAGTGTTTATTTGTATGCAGGTGAATTATTACCCAAAATACCAAAACATGCAGGGATGAATCCATCAAAATGGATTTCAACGAATCAGTGATGACACGTGGCAACACATGGATCAAATGGCCCACAAACAGAAGAATACGAGAGATCCAACGGTGTTGCACCCATATACATCAAGGGGGCCCATTTGGAAGCCACCTGGAGGAAGCACTCCCCGAGGGGAGGCTTGACCAGGTCGTCTGAACCAGGGGTTCGACCGACCCCTTCCTGGCACCAAACCCGATCAAATGACACGTGTTGGCTCCTCCAGGCTCCCTGGAGTCAATGGTGACTGATTCGCGCGTTAGTTGTGGCGGGAACCGACCCTTCTCCACCTATAAATAGACCCCCACACCTCACTTCTCACACACACCAAAAGTTGAGAATAGTGCTACACTCCAAAGGTTTAGAGTAGTCCTAGAGGCTACCAAAGTAGAAGGAGAATGTGGTGAAGAGTCTAGGAGAAGGAGGCTTGGGCTTGTCAAGTCCCTCTTCTACACTTGTACCCCTACAAAGGTTTTACTCAATCAAGTAAGCCTTTGTGAATTCAATACAAGTTTGATCTTTTATTCTTAGTATTTTGCACAAGTAGTTACTTGTGGGTTCACTACTTTAATTCATTTGAGGCTCTAGTTGTAGCTTTGTGTTCGAAACAACTAGAGTAGTGATTTAGAACATAAGTGTGGTGCTTAGGTTATAAATCATTAGTGGATATCTCGTAGACCCACGGATTGAAGAGGTAGGCAATAGGTGGTGACAGCCCTATCTTTCCTTCGTAATCCTCCATGTTCGGCTATGCCATAGGCTCTTGGCGGGAGTCGTCCTAGTATTGCTAGGGTAAGCCCGTGCCTGAAGCAAGCATCTACTGCAAACTACCTTGAATTAGGATCAATACTTTAAATTCCTCTCTGTTCCTTTCCTACCAAACAACTTTGTGTCCTTGGGTGAGCTAGTTCGAAAGACTAGCACACGCGTTCTTTGGATTCGATACCCTTGGGAATACTCCTTAAGGGGAAGTGCTACAACGGTATTTCTGTGCGCTTGCGGATAACTCTGTGGTGTTAAGAAATACCAACAAGCATTTTTGGCACCGTTGCCAGGGAACGATTGCTGTTAATCTTCGAACCAAGATCACCCTCGTATCATATCCCCCTTATCTATCATCTTACCTTTCTTATTCTTACCTTACCACCACCATATAAATGAGCAACCCACCATTCTTTCTTACTCTGCTCCGAAGGGCAAGTTCTGTGAGCCACCACCTTTAGCGGAACCTATTTGTTCAACCAGCTATGAACTTCGCCATGGCTTTATAGCCATGGTTCAGGAACAATACTTCTCAGGAACAGATTGTGAAAACCCTTACCACCATCTACGAGAGTTAGAACAACTATGTTCATGCCTTATAATCAAAGGTATGACAGAGGAAACTCTCAAATGGAAGTTGTTTCCTTTTTCCCTCAAGGAAAAAGCCAAACAATGGTACAACCACTACGTTGGGAAGACAAACGGTGATTGGAGTGAATTACGAGACAAATTTTGTCTTGCTTTCTTTCCCATTGCCCGAATTGTTTCCTTACGAAAGGAAGTACTATGCTTCCAGCAGATGGAGAAGGAATCCATAGGTGCAGCTTGGGACAGATTTTCTCTTTTGAAAAATTCTGGCCCAGATTTGTTAATCCCTGATCCAATACTTTTGCAACATTTCTTCATGAGATTGAACAAAGAGTTTGCTCTATATCTTGACATTATGGCTGGAGGATCTTTCCTCCATAAGACTCCAGAAGAAGGCAATGATCTTCTGGACAGAATTCTAGAAATTTCTTCCTTTATTATGGGTCTTAATGAGCCTCCCCAAGAGGAAGTCGTGTCAAGAACGGAGGATACACTCTTGGATAAGGATGAACCCATTTCTTGTTTACCCCAAGCCTTGCCAGAGGAATCCTCTCCCGAACCTGAGACTACGAAGGTAGAAGAAATTCAACCCTCGCAGTTTCAATTTTACTTCGAGGAAGGGCTTTTTGAAGATTATGGAAATAGCTCGAAGTATTGTTTCTATAGGAAACCTTAATTGCCACCAACTCCACCTGAACCACCTGACAGGGTGTCCGTCCGTCAGACGATCAAGGAGTTGACCTCTATCCTAAGTAGAGAGTGGACAGCTGAAGTCGAGAATTCACCAAAAATTCTTCGGATGACCTCACCTTTGGCTACCATTTTATGTTCTATTAGAGGGACACCAATGAGAATCCTATACAACCCTACTGTTGGAGCAAATCTCATTTTCGATTCTTGTTCTCTCGCCATTCTTGGCGATGTGCCATTGGCACCAACAAGCAAATCCTTCCGAGATTCATTCGGAACCATTCTTGAAGGATGTGGGGTTCTGCAACAAGTTTCTGTTAGACACAAAGATGTTGAGGCTCTCCTAGATTTTCACGTGTTCGAAATCCAAGATTTCGACATCATGATAGGGATTCCCATAGAGAAATTTCTCATGGAAGTTCCTTTGGATGGAATCCTCAATATGAATCTTGGAGGGAGAAATTTCTCCATGCCTATTCTGCGTTCAAAGAACACATCTACAGAATCTTCCATCCAAGATGCGCCAATGGATGAGGTTAGGACTCTTCAATTTTTAGAACCTCCTGAAATTAAAGGAGAAGAAGACTTCGTCCAAGAGGAGGATGAATTTCAGGACGAAATTGAATTGCCAAAAGAAGATCCCTCCCCAAAACCTCCTGTTGAGCTCAAGATTCTACCTCCAGGCCTACGTTATGCCTTTCTAAATGGCGATTTGGAAGCCCTAGTCATCATAAGTGACAAGATTTCAGATGATGAAACGCTCAAACTCATAGCCATGTTAGAAAGGCATAGAGCTATTTTTGGATATTCACTTCAGGATCTCAAGGGAATTAGTCCAACGTTATGCACCGTATCCATTGTATTCCTATTGACCCTGAGAGTGTCCCCTCAAGGGAACCTCAAAGGTGATTGAATAATGCAATACGGGAAGTTGTCAAGAAAGAAGTCTTGAAACTTCTGCATGTCGGGATTATTTACCCTGTTCCTCATAGGGAATGGGTAAGTCCAGTTCAAGTAGTGCCTAAGAAGGGAGGTATGACGGTCGTTCAAAACGAGAGGAATGAATTAATTCCTCAACGGACCATCACAGGATGGAGGATGTGCATTGACTACTGAAAACTTAACAAGGCAACAAGGAAAGACCATTTTCCATTGCCCTTCACCGATGAGATGTTAGAGCGATTGGCAAAACACTCCTACTTCTGTTTCCTTGATGGGTATTCAGGATATCATCAAATTCCTATCCATCCCGATGATGAAAGTAAGACCATGTTCACATGTCCTTACGGGACCTAAGCCTACCGGTGTATATCCTATGGACTATGTAACGCTCCTGCTTCTTTCCAAAGATGTATGATGTCTATATTTTCAGACATGATCGAGGATATCATGGAAGTTTTCATGGATGATTTCTCCGTCTAAGGAAAAACTTTTGATCATTGTCTAGAAAATTTAGACAGGTTCTTACAAAGATGCCAGGAGAAGGACCTCGTGCATAATTGAGAAAAGTGCCATTTCATGGTCCGGGAAGGCATCGTTCTTGGACACTTGGTGTCTGGGAGAGGGATAGAGGTGGACAAAGCTAAAATTGAAGTTATTGAAAAAATTCCACCTCCTATCAATGTTAAGGGAATCCGCAGCTTTTTAGGTCATGCGGGGTTCTACCGACGATTTATCAAGGATTTCTCCAAAATCGCTAGACCCCTCACCAACCTATTAGATAAAGAAGATCCCTTTGATTTCGATGATGAATGCCTTAAATCATTTGATATACTCAAAAAGGCACTCATCTCAGCTCCAATTATCCAACCTCCTGATTGGACGCTGCCATTCGAAATCATGTGTGATGCCAGTGAATTTGCTGTTGGTGCGGTCTTAGGCCAAACCAAAGATAAAAAGCATCACGCAATAGCCTACGCTAGCAAAACTCTAATAGGAGCCCAAGTCAATTATGCCACAACTGAGAAAGGGCTCCTAGCAGTAGTTTGTGCTATCGACAAGTTTATATCCTATTTGGTTGGAGCAAAGGTCATAGTCTACACAGACCACGCTGCATTGAAATATCTGCTTACTAAAAAGGATGCTAAACCCATGCTAATTCTATGGATTCTTCTACTCCAAGAATTTGATCTGGAAATAAGAGATAAGAAAGGAGTAGAGAATTCAGTAGCAAATCATCTTTCACGTATGGAAGTCACACAAACCATGGACATACCTATCAATGACTTCCTACGAGATGATATGCTCCTCGATATCGTGAACTTTATGGTCACGAAATACGTACTACTAGGGGAGAACAAAAAGAAACTCATTTATGAGAGTCGTAGACACCATTGGGATGACCCTTACCTCTATCGAGTATGTGCCAGTGGCCTTCTTAGAAGGTGTGTCCCATCAATCAAAGGCACCAAAATTATAGAGAAATGCCATGCTGGCCCCTGTGGTGGTCATTACAGCGTTTACTGTACTCAGGCAAAGATCTCGCAGAGTGGATTCTATTGGCCTTCAATGTATGAAGATACCAAGGAATTCATTGCAGATGTTGGAAATGCCAGAATCTTGGAGGAATCTCCGCTCGCGATGCGATGCCCCTAACATACAATCTCCAAGTGGAATTATTTGATGTATGGGGTATTGATTTCATGGGACCTTTTCCTAGGTCTTATGATTGTGGGTATATTCTGGTTGCCGTCGATTATGTGTCAAAATGGGAAGAAGCATTGCCATGCAAAAATGTTGATTCCAAACAAGCAAGAAAAATGTTCCATGAGATCATTTTCCCACGCTTCGGAACTCCCCGTATGGTCATAAGTGATGGAGGGTATCATTTCATAGATAAGACCTTTCGGAACTTTTTATGGGAACTTGGAGTCCAGCATAACATTGCTACCCCATACCACCCACAGACAAATGGTCAAGCAGAAACATCTAATAAGCAAATTAAGAATATTCTGCAAAAGGCTGTCTTGGAAATGGAAACGGGATGGAAGCAAAAGCTACCCGACACATTGTGGGCATATCGTACTGCCTACAAGACACCTATCGACATGTCTCCTTTCCAACTTGTCTATGGGAAGACTTTCCATCTTTCCGTAGAATTGGAACATAGAGCGTATTGGGCCATCAAGCGGTGGAACATGAATCTTAACGAAGCTGGAAATCACCGATTGAAGCAAATCTCTGAGTTGGAGGAATGGAGAGATAAGGCGTACCACAGTGCCAGAATTTATAAAGAGAGAACCAAAAGATGGCATGATAATAGGATTACACCGAAAGAGTTCAAAACTGGAGATAATGTTTTACTCTTTAACTCTAGGGTTAAACTCTTTGGACATGGGAAGCTTAGAAGTAAATGGGAAGGAGCCTTCACTGTAGTACAGACTTTATCCCATGGAGCAATCACACTCCAAGGTGATGACGATCAACTATTGAAAGTGAATGGGCACTGACTCAAATTATTTCTCGATTCCCAAAAGAATACAGAAAAAGAATTTGACATGGTAAATCTAATCGATTTCCATGCCATTTATTTCAATTCTATTTAAATTCTCCACGTCCAACTAATGGGCCCATCACATTCTTCATCTATGAGGCCCATTTATTCGACTCGAGAAAATATGGCCTGAACGGAGCTAGAAGGGGGTCGACCGAACCCTAGGGTCGGCCGACTCTCCCTTCGCGCCGTTCGCGTTCTGTATTCTCGTGATGATCATCCTCGATATCCTCCACAAAATCCTCGGTGAAACGCGTCGTTCCCCGCCTACTTAAAGGACAGAAACAGAGAGGAAAGTTATACACCTCATTGAATCATCATCTTCCTCCCGTCCTCGTCATGGACGACAAGAAGATTGTGCCTCACGCCTCCTCCAGCTCAACCTTCAACCTGAGCAGGGACATTACGCCAGCCAACGACAAAACTTCCCTCGTCTTGGAGTCTGTCAAGGCGATCGATGTCAAGCCCCTTTCCATGATCCCGCCTGCGACGACTCCGCGCGGGCACAACCCTACACCTCGTAGCGCTGTCCGGTCGCTCTCCCCTCGGAGAACGCCGTTAAAGTCGACGACGCCATGCTGTCCGACTTTGGCTAGACTGAACCCAGTCAAGACACTTCTTTTCCAGAGAAAAGACGATTCTCTCCCATCGTTGCTGCCCGGCGAGGAGTTCATGTACACACTGAAGACTATGAAGGGCGATGTAGTGAGCCACCACTACAAGACGCCCACCTGTACCTCGCCGGAACGCATGGGAGATCGCTTTCTTATCCACGGGGTGCGCAAACCCGAAGGAGGCTACGCTAAGGGCCTATTCAAGCGCGTGGATTATCTAGCGATGGAGCAGTCGACGGGCTTGTCGCCCTCCAAGATTAGGGGACACGTCCCACCACCTGCCATCAACGGGCCACCTGGTCAGTTCGAGGGTTGTGATGAGGACTCTCCTCGTGCCCCTAAAGTGGCACAACTGACCAAGGAGTTCGCTTCTCTCTGCTTGGAGAACAAGAAGCTGACTGACTTGGTGGCTGAAGGGCGCATCGAGAGGGCAAAACTAAAGGATGAAATATTGACCCACAAGGAGGAGATTGACGGTGTTCGCCGTAGCATGAGCGCCAAACTGCGGCGCTTGTGCAATGCCGTCGGGGAGTCCGACATCTACAACGCACCATAGTTTAGATGTCCCGATAGCATAGGATGCTTACTACTTAGGATTTTATTTTTTAAAAAACATTTGTTTTCTAAAGCTAGGTTAAATAATGTAAGTATCCCCATATTTTGATTTCAATAAAGTGAACTTACCGGTTCATCTAACACCGGTAAAGTTCCCCCTTTAGTTTATTTTGTTGAATAAAGAATTCAGGAAACAAGTGTGGGGGAAACATGTCTCCAAGTCATGAAATCCCGACGTGAAAAAAATCAACGTTGCATATCAAAATACGTCGTGACCGAATGAGAAAAACGACACGACGAAATAGAGCCATAGAAGAGCCAACAGGATGTCGGCTGAACCCCCTGGTCGGCCGTCTTGTTTTCTGCACCGTACGACTCCGTTTTGCTCCAGAAAATTAGTTTGGATTTCTTTTCCCCAATTTTATGCGCTACCCTGCTGTTTGAGTTGATTTCATATTTTTTGTTGCATATCTAAAATGAATCGACTCAAGAGATTGAATAAAAAATTTTGGTAGTCAAGAATTTGCTTAAGCTAAAAATTTGAATACTTTATATTTCAATTCATTACCTTGTTTATGATTCCCATAATTCAATAGGGAAAACACATCA
Source organism: Tuctoria greenei (assembly GCA_036927565.1). NCBI lineage: Eukaryota > Viridiplantae > Streptophyta > Magnoliopsida > Poales > Poaceae > Tuctoria > Tuctoria greenei. The sequence continues at coordinate 254,257,883 of JAYESD010000002.1, forward strand.
TCTAGGTATTTGACTAGTGTGATATGGTAAATGAGTTCTTTAGAAATCATCCTTTTGCTTGAAATTGATTTTGACATTTGTAACTATTTGAAGTCTTGAACTTTGCCTAAATCTCTCATTGGAAATTTATATACCCACCAAGGCCATATGATACATTCATTGAGAACCACAAGCATATGCCACTTTGTTTTTCATTGAACTTTGTCAATCCCGTGACCCAATTGAGTTACATGCATGAACTTTTTGAATTGAAAACTCTTGTGCACTCCATTCATGCAAAATTTCTCACATTGACAGTTTGCATCCATCGATTACCCATCTGTCAAAAAGAAACTCCATACAATACAAATGAAAGCCTCTCTAAAAATAAAAAGGAGTAGAAGACATGGCTACAAGAAAAAGAAAAAGCATCCACTCTTGAGAAAGAGTAAGAGTGCTAAAAAAAGTAGCCATGTTTCATCCTTAAAAAAAAGAGTAAATTCATGGGAGCTATCACCTCACCCCTCCATTCCATTCATGTGCACAAGAATTTTCCCTTCACTTTGTTCATTGCATAAGTATCTCATAGGATCAAGTTTTTGACTTAGTAACATATGCATTGCAAATATGTGCCACATTCATCCCTACCAAGCTCCAGATATAGCCACTTTTAGTATAGGGACAAGAATTGGCGAAACATGCCATGGTGAGGACTCAAACACTTTGAGAGATTTGAGAGATTCCGATCGAGAAGGCAAGGGCAAATGTTCCTATGACATTCAAATATAGCAATTGCAAGATCATTTCAGCAGAGAATGATCCAGGGGAACTTCATTCTAACGGTTCCACTTTTCAAACACCCAAGATTGATGTGGTAGCCACATACACAAAGGGGATCCATGAATTCAGGTATAAGTTGAAATATCTAGTATCCTTATTTTCTACCTTATAGCAAATTCATGACAACACTCTAGTTCTTCTTTCCTTGACTCGAGGACGAGCAAAGGACTAAGTGTGGGTGAGTTTGTTGATGGTCCTTAAGTACCATATTTTGCCCGTCAATTCACCTCATAATGTGCACAAAAGAAACACAAAGCATAGTGGTAGGGCTATACACTAACCCAATTCCACAAGTGTTGGTGTTTATTTGTATGCAGGTGAATTATTACCCAAAATACCAAAACATGCAGGGATGAATCCATGAAAATGGATTTCAACAAATCAGGCAATGACACGTGGCAACACATGGATCAAATGGCCCACAAACAGAAGAATACGAGGAGATCCAACGGTGTTGCAACCATATACATCAAGGGGGCCCACTTGGAAGCCACCTGGAGGAAGCACTCCCCGAGGGGAGGCTTGACCATGTTGGCCGAACCATGGGTTCGGCCGACCCCTTCCTGGCGCCAAATTCGGTCAAATGACACGTGTTGGCTCATCTCGGCTCTCTGGAGTCAGTGGTGACTGATTCACGCGCTAATTGTGGCGGGAACCAACCCTTATCCACCTATAAATAGACCCCCTCACCTCACTTATCACACACACCAAAAGTTGAGAATAGTGCTACACTCCAAAGGTTTAGAGTAGTCCTAGAGGCTACCAATGTAGAAGGAGAATGTGGTGAAGAGTCTAGGAGAAGGAGGCTTGGGCTTGTCAAGTCCCTCTTCTACACTTGTACCCCTACAAAGGTTTTACTCAATCAAGTATGCCTTTGTGAATTCAATACAAGTTTGATCCTTTATTCTTAGTAGTTTGCACAAGTAGTTACTTGTGGGTTCACTGCATTAATTCATTTGAGGCTCTAGTTGTAGCTTTGTGTTCGAAACAACTAGAGTAGTGATTTAGAACGTAAGCGTGGTGCTTATGTTATAAATCATCAATGGATATCTCGTAGACACACAGATTGAAGAGGTAGGCAGTAGGTGGTGACATCCTTATCTGTCCTTCGTAATCCTCCATGTTCGGCTATGCCATAGGCTCTTGGCGGGAGTCGTCCTAGTATTGCTAGGTGTAAGCCCGTGCCCGAAGCAAGCATCTACTGTAAACTACCTTGAATTAGGATCAATACTTTGAATTCCTCTCTGTTCCTTGCCTACCAAACAACTTTGTGTCTTTGGCTAAGCTAGTTCAAAAGATTAGCACACGTGTTCTTTGGATTCGATACCCTTGGGAATACTCCTTAAGGGGAAGTGCTACAACGGTATTTCCGTGCGCTTGCAGATAAATTTGTGGTGTTAAGAAATACCAACAAGGGTCACAAGAAACAAGGTTATTAGATGGTGTAAAGTTTAATGGAAGCATCATATAGAATTGGAAGCAACATGGGAGTTGGAGGATGATCTCAAGAAGGAATTTCCCTATCTCTTATCTTCCGCGTCGAATCTCGAGGGCGAGATTCATTTTAAGAGGGGTAGGTTTGTAACACCCTCATTTTCATGCATCATGCTCTGCATCCATCATTAAACATGTTTAACATTGAGAAACATAAAAAGGAATAAGTTTAAAATGAATTTAGTGCAAAACCGCACTTAAGAATTCTGGAAAGTGCGGACTAGTCCGGTCTTGGTGCGGACTAGTCTGATTTCTCTCTGACTTCCATCGGACTTGTCCGTTTTGCTACTGACTAGTCTGTTTTTCCCTCTGGACACTTTCGGACTTGTCCGTTCGTGTGCGGACTAGTCCGGTGTTCCAATTCCTTGAAAATTTGCTAAGTCCTTGGACTTGTCTAGACTTATCTGTTTTTCCTCTGACCAAGTTCGGACTTGTCCGATGTAGTTCGGACTTGTTCGATATCTCTCTGACCAACTTCGGACTAGTCCGACCCTTTTGCGGACTTGTTCGATAAATCGCGACTCTGAGTTGATCTTTTGGACAACTTGTTTCTTGGGTTTTACATTAAGTGGGTCTAGGGACGTCATGCCTAACTCTTTTAGAGTCCATGTGGGACTCTAAACTGACCCCTACTCATCTCAAACTTGAAATCCATCCAACACTAGCCTCCAACTCTATATAAACGACCCCACCCCTTGGCTTGACATCTATTTGCCACTTTTCCAACCTCACCCAAACCCTAGCTCATGAATAGCCGCCACCAAGGAGGGAGAAGGAGATCTTGAGCAAGAAGAAGGAGAGGAGGAAACGAAATAGGGTCAAGATCTCCATCAAGTTTCGTTCTCCATCGCCAATTCACCATCAAGTTCTTCATGAACCCTAGATCGTCAAGATCCAAGTGTTACCTCCAAGACCCTTGATTCATTGGAGTTTTAAACACCTGGTATACCTTCTATTCTCTTTTTTGCACGTGAATTTGACCCCGTTTCTCCAGATTCACATCGATCTAGAAAACCCTAGTTCGCTAGTTCTGCGAAGTGCGGACTTGTCCAGTCTCTAGCGGACTAGTCCGATTTTCTTGGTTAATTTCTGTTGAATTAATTCTAAATTGACTCGAATAAATTCCAAACCTGACCAAACATGTAAATAACTATTAGAACTAGTTAGAAAACATTAATAGTAACCCATTAACTAGTTTTGCTTTACAATTGCATTAATCATGCATATCATGTCCTATTGAGTAATATATCTATTGATTGAAACTCTTGTCTTGTATGTTCATTGTGCAGATTAGACGTATTTGGGCTAGAGAGTGCCGTGGAGGACCTCCAGCACCAAGAGTTTGGAGGATTTGACCCGAACCATTCCCAAAAGCAAGGCAAGTTTCCTTGAAGCATATTGATCCTGTTTTGAAAGTAAATGTTTCGTTTGCAAAACTGCAAGCTTGTGTCAATTTTGATGGGAATCCTATGATAGGAAGTTTACTAGATTTGTTTGACCACCCATGTCACCTGAAATTTATGGTAGAGAGTCGGGATGGGATCTTTACCTTTTTGCTTCGCTTAATTATTTGGGAGGGAACACAACTATACCACTTAACTTAATTATGCATTTATGAGATTATGATTAACATGAACCTGTTAATATGATGTGGTAATGGGTGATCTAAGCAAGCTGGTATGTGGATGGGTTGGATGTTATGGTGGTTGCTTGCTTTAGATCTAAGGACCGGTTCCTGGAGCGACCATCCAGGATTTATAGTGCCACCATGAGGCCAAGCATGGGTGTGGCGTAGCTGATTAATTAGGGCTTTGCAGTGCTATTTGGACCATTAAGGATGCTCAGGGAAGGGGTAGTCGGATTGGGTTTGTTGATGATTGATGGGACTACCCTCGGATCCGAATGGCTCAAGAGGGGGCCCTTGGTTGAGATGTGCTCAGTTGGAGGCATCGCCACCGGTGAAACCTCAGTGTGATCTAAATAGGCTAGTAATCCTTTTGTAAAGGCTATTTTGTGATCTCTTGGTCACACACCTAAGGAAGTGTGAGATGGCATAATTGAGATTCTATAGTCATCGAAAGGTGATTAAATCATAAACACGTGGGTAAAGTGGAACTAACTTTGCGGAGTGTCTTAAAACTATCATGATAGTCGTGCTCCCGGTTATGAGCAACATGGACCCTCACATGATTAGAAGGAAACTTGGTATTGGTATGGTTTGGTAACGGTTATGGTTATTGATATGTTATGGTTGGTTATGAATTAACTTCTGATATTGATTATGGTTATTGGTAATGAGAAATCTAGAATATGGATAATGGTAATGAAATATGGACTGATATTATGATGATTACATGGTTTATGATGGGTTTATTTCACATATATATAATATATTGCTTTTCAAATGTTTTAATGTACTTTTCAGCACTTAGCCATCATTATATTTGTCATTTGAATCAGCTACATGTCATACTTTCCACACTTGCTGAGTACGACATGTACTCACCCTTGCAATTCCCCCACCAACAGTTGCAGGTCAAGATTGGGAGTTTAACAATGATAATACGGAGTTCTAGACCGTGTCTGCCGTCAGCTTGCCTGCGGTGTTGATTGGAGCTGCATTATACCCTTTTTGCTTATGTTGCTTAGTTGCTTAGTTTGCTTATTTAGTTTATTTCTGGTGCATTAGGTTAAACTTGTCATTAATATTCATTAGTGCTTGTATTTGAGGATAATATGGTTTGTGTAATAAAAGTGTTTAATTAATCTTGTCTTGTGGTAATTTTCTGTATATCCTTTTATGATTGCACTCGTTTATGTGTGTTGAACGTCCTGGGCACACATATGCGTTCACTTGTTTCATTTTCGGAACCGGGTGTCACATGTTCCTCTCCATAACCAACAAAATATCCAGGACGATCTTCATCTGGCACCAGTTTGTCGAACATATTAGAAATTTCTGACCCATTGAGACGTTTTGGTGGTCCTTTGGTAACAACAGTGTTCTTTCTATAGACATGCCCCTGTTGCCAAAATAGGTGATTCGAAGGCACCCAACGTCTGTGACAATCGAAGTAAGATATTTTGCCTCCATGAGTTAGTCGAAAGCAATCCGTGTCTGAAGCACATATTGGACACGTCGGACGACCGTGAGTGCTCCATCCAGAAAACATGTCGTATGCCGGCAAATCATGGACGGAACACAAATAAGAAACTCGAAGTTTGATTTTTTGCTTCTTGTAACTGTCGTACGCTTCGACTCCTGTCCACAACACTTTCAATTCTTCGATCAGCGGTTTCAACATCATATTGAGACGTGACCCGGGATGATAAGGTCCAGGTACAATGAGGCTGAAAAACATGAACTCGTTCTTCGTACAAAGAGCCGGTGGTAGGTTGTACGGAATGACAAAGACGGGCCAACAAGAGTATGATGTGGTGTTTGTACTGAATGGTGAGAATCCGTCTGTCGCTAATCCGATGTGAACATTTCTCGCATCACGAGAAAAATCTGGATCGAAACGGTCTAGCGCCTTCCATGCAACACAGTCGAACGGATGCGTCAAGAATTCTTTGTTCTCACGTTTACCTTCTTTGTACCATCTCATGTATCTTGCGGTTTTTTGAAAGAAACAACCGTTTCAACTGAGGTGTCACTGGCAAGTAATGAAGCTGCTTATGTGCGACATCTGTCATCACATTATCGCCATCTTCATTAACAACTTCGACATACCTCAGTTTACCACATTTCAAGCACATGTTCTCGTTGGCGTGCTCTTTCCAGAATAACATGCAGTTGTCTGGGCACACATCGATTTTCTTATAGTTCATACCGAGACCAGATATCTTGATATTTGACTGATACATATCTTTAGACGCTTTGCGAGGTTGTGGAAGGATCACAGATCAATTTCATGAGATCATTGTAGCAGTTGATGGAAAAAAGTACTTAGACATAATTGACATAAATCTAGTCAAGAAGGCAAGGACTGTCATAGCCGCGTGTTCATTCAACGGTTGTTGTGCTTTCTTGAGCTCCTTGAAGAACTCCTCTTCCAGAGCTTCTAGTATGTCATCCATCCTATCAACCCCTATTATATTATTATCATCCTCATCCACTTCTACTATGACTTGAGATTTAGTCTTGCCTTGGAAGGTCCACACCTCATAATGTGGCGTGAAATTGTTTCAACATAAGTGAAACAAAAGATCCAATCTGCTTAAAAACATGGTGTTCCGACATTTTGTACATGGGCACCGCACCTTATTATCCATTGACAACGAAAATGCTCGATCCAAAAATTTATCTAACTTGATGTACCACTCATCCTAGTGACCACCAGTTCTGCTCTTCCAGCCAGTGTACATCCAACTACGGTCTTCATCCATGTTTGACTCTGCAGTTTAAAGCGAAAGAAATTATCCTTAATATATGCAGGATAGGTCCTAAAATTTTGGCAGCATAACACCGCCTATTTAACACTACACCCCCCTATTCGGTGCAGTTCTTCAAGTAAAAAGGGGATGGCTATACGGTTATAGCCGTCATATGTATCTCAGCCGCTCGCTGGGGGCTACAGCTCTTCAAGACGAGAGAGGAGGAAAGAACGAGGGAGAGAGAGAGAGAGATAGGGAAGTGGGTCTGTTGAGGTCCGCCATCCTCACACGCGGATGCTTGTTGTCTGCAGCGTCGTCGTTCGTCTCCGTGTTCGTTTAGACGCATACTTTAACTTCTAACTAAATATTCCTTGTCGGGCCCTAAATCGGTTGTATCGGGTCAAGCTGACCCGAATCCCATTTTTGTACATATAGTAACACTCAAGCAACCAAATGAAAAATTATAACCATAATCTAAAAAACAAATCAATTCAATTAAAAGTAAACATAACAATTATTAATTTGTAACTTATCAATTAATAAACATAAACCTAAACATAAACAATTTTATCATAGCTTAGCAAACTTAATCTCAATTAACAAAAAATTGAACCTAGGCATCAATAAACCTAAACATTATTAAACCTAAACCTAGCTAAGCATGATTAACATAGACATAAGCATTATCAATTTAATACAATAGTTCTTCCACTAATCAACAATTTAATCCAAGAATTACACAATTCAATCAACTAATAACCAATTTAACCAACGAATTACACAATTCAATCCTCTAATCAGCTAATCACCAATTAACCTAACTAAATCAACACATTAAGAAAAAGTCGACACTAACTAAACACATTAAGCTATGGAGGAGGGGAGGGAGGGAAGGGGCGGCCATGGAGAGGGGCGGCCATGCAAGGTGGGGGGGGGGGGGGGGGGGGAGGGATCGGCTAGAAGGAAGGGGAGGGGGGAGGGGCGGCCATGGAGGGGGGAGGTAGGGGGGTCCGCTAGGAGGGGGGCGACCATGGAGGGGGGGGAGGAGGGGGCGACCATGGATGGGGGAAGAGGGGGGCGACCATGGAGGGGGAGGCGGACCGGCTATGGAGGGGAGGGAGGGGGGAGAGGGCGGCCATAGATATAAAGAGGGAGAAGAGGAGGGGCGGCCATGGAAGGGGAGCTTACCTTGAGCGGCGGCGGTGGGCGCGGCGAGCGGCAGCGGGCACGTCGAGCGAAGGAGGCAGCGGCAAAGAAAACGCGCTCGGTTTGGAAATGAGTCGGAAGAAGGGTATAGGGCTTTGATTTGCGACGGCCAGGTTCATTGCGACAACCCTAGGGTTGGCCGTCGCAATTAACATTATTTGCGACGGCTTGAGAAACCAACTGTCACAAATAAGCTTTATTTTCGACAGTCGGCCCATTTGCGACGGCTCCCGGGACGGCCGTCGCAAATTAGACGCCTATTTGCGACAGCTTTTGTTATTTGCGACGGTTGGTCGTCGCAAATAGGCTTATTTGCGATGGTCGGCCGTTGCAAATTAATTCGCCCATCGCAAATGATCGTATTTCCTGTAGTATTGTGCAAGTCAATTAAAATCGCAAAAATAGTGCAACAATTCAACCGTCACACGATTATACAAAAGCAACACCTAAGACATAGCTAAGATAATCATTAAAGTCCAAGCAATGTAGATAGTCTCTCTCCTCTTCCTCTTCTTCCACCTCTCGTCCTTTCTCTTCCTCTTCCTCTTTCACTTGCACTACACATTAGAGAGGAAAATGGGTAACTATACAAGTCTATATATATAAAATATAAAAAACTTACTTGAACTTCGTACTTAATAAAAAAACTTACTTAGATGTATTTTTTTGAAGATGAAAGTCTCATTCTCTTCTCTTTATTTTTGGGACCTCCTTGACAATGCTTCGTTGTATGGCCTAGTTCATGACATTCACTACATTGTCGCTTCTTTTTTGTGCCAACCTCATCAGATGCATTGATTCTTGTTTTTCTTGTTCTTCTTGGTTTTCTTCTCAATTTAGGCTCGTGGATTTTGTAACCTAAATCAACACGCGTCCATTGATGCTTGGATGTCATTGGATTGGAAACACCTGCATATGCCTTTCTCAACATATCAACAGAAAAGAATTCATGGACAAAATTATCTGTCTGCACCTCCATCTGATTCAATGTCTGTCGAAGTGTGGACTAGGACACTTGCCCCGATACTACTAAGAAGTAGTCCGTGGAGGTTCGTATTAGGTTGGGGCGTGAGTGAAGATCGAGACAAGAGGTGAACATCAAGAGTTTTACGTGGTTCGGGCTGCCTGAGCATAATACCCTACTCCACGGGGTGTGTGTTGATTGTATGAGGTGGCTTGAGATCAGTTATGATCGCCTGAGATAGCTTGTACTTCTACCGTGCAGTGCAGCCCTTGTATATGCCAAGGACAGGCTGTTACAGTATGTGCTTGCCCGACAGATGGCCCCGGCTGTATTAAATCACTCTATACACGACCTAAGGTGTTAAGTGTGGTTAATATTGTGATAACGTGCCTTAATGGAAGCGTTACCAGCCTTGATAGTCCTCTGATCGTGCATCATTGATATAACATTAATGACGTGTTAACCAGGTCTTGTAACGGCTAATTGATAGCCCTTGAATGTCCGCGCCATTGGAGATCCCGTAGTCTTCTCGTTGCTGACGTAGGTCCGAACGTTGGCACGTGGAAGCTTCAGAGCTTCCCTCTACTGGGGGATAGGTTTGGTGCCATTGGACACGTGGTAGTGTCGGAGCTTCCATGAGGAGGGAGGTAGGTTCGGCTCTGCAGGACATGTGGCAGCACCAGAGCTACCCAAACGAGGGAGGCAGGTTCGGCCTTTCTGGACACGTGGCTACACCAGAGCCACTCTAAGGAGGGAGGTAGATCCGGTTCCACAGGATGTGTATCCGCTTTGGACACCTGCCACTTGGACATAGGAACTTCTCGGCTTTGTTTGTGGTACCAGGGGGTACCCAGTACGCAGGGTACTGACAGTGGCCCCAAGGCCCACCTCAGGGAGAGGTCCTCAGGAAGAGGTTTTGCTACCAGAGGTGTGCCATCATCGATTCTCACGTTGCAGCTTCAAAGTCTTTTCCTGGGCGGTCGAGCCAATGCACACAGTTATGTCATCGCCACGTGGCCCTTCTTGATATGGTTAGTAGGATCCTGACATGCATATCTCACGCAATTGAAGGTAGTCAGTTCCCAGCGTAATGTTTGTAGCCCTATCAGGCTACCGCCCTCGGGCTTCCAACTTTCCATCATGACAATGGTTCGCCTGGTGTGACCTTTTACCGGGTCCCCTTGTCATTGACGAGGTCATTCATGATTCGGGTCTGGAGGTAGTTTCCATCTAAGTCTTGCGGGGGCTTACTAAAGGGAGAAAGTTCGCATGGGGAGAGAACTATTTACGCATTCATTTGATCTTGCGCTTAGAGCTCTCCTCCCTTGCATTGTTTTTACACCTCTGCTCCACTTTGCGGCGATGAAGTTGGGTCTTCCTCGTAGCCGGATCAAGAGCGATGAAAAGTTGTCAAGATTCTGCACCTACATGGGGTGGTCGAGTGACTCTTTCAACAACTCGATTTGCCTCAGCAAGCTCCACTTCAAGAAGGAAAACACCGGTGAGATTGTATATTTCTCAGCGTCCGCCATGGTGGGGCTCATCCCGCTGTCCTCCAGCTTTCTGCTGATGCTGCTGGACTTCTACGGCCTGCATCTCCACCACCTCGGCCCCTAATCCTTCTTGCTAGTGGTGACATTCGTCCACTTTTGCGAGATGTGGGTTGGTGTGCCGCCCTGCATCGAGCTCTTCTACACCTTCTTCAAGGTCTACACAATCGAGAAAGGGAATGAGCTTCTCGACTCTATTACTTCATGAAGCGCAAGAACTCACCATTCAAGTACTTGAAGATGTTCCCTTCTGGGAAGTGGGATGGTTGGAAGAAGGATTGGTTGGACATCATGGTGGATCGCCACAGCATGCTGGAGCTGCATGGAAGCCTTCCCGCCATTGACACCGATGCCTGGGAGGTAGTGCCGAAGCTGTCGGAGGCATATAACCCGATCTTGTCAAGGATCCAGAAGTGTGTGGAAGGAGGAGTGACTCTCCTAATGGTGATCACAAACTTCCTGTCCAACCGTTGGCCTCCGCTGAAGATGAGGGAATGGCTAGCATGGGAATTCGGTGGAGAAATGGATCCATATAGGATTTTTGTTGGCATCAGGTCAAATTTGGATGAAAAGGATTTGAAGCTTCATCTGCAAAAGTTGCAGCACGGATCCATCAATCCTGACGATCTAATACCTCCGGCGGAGTTCCTACCCCTGAACATGGTTCCGGAGTTCAGGAGGGAGCTGCGGAAGAAGATGCCAATGCTTGATGACTTGGGCATTGTGGATAGGCGTCAAAGCACTCCTCCAGCAGGGATTGTGATCCCTGGAGCTCATTTTTGTCAGGAAGGCTCTAGACCTATGCCAGTCAGTGGCAAAGCCAAAGGTCTCGCCGCTTCACCTCCCAATAAATCAGTCTCAAGTCGAGGCAAGGAGAAAGCTCCCTTCAAATCTCCAAGTCGCAAGCGCGAGTTGCCCAGAAGCAACGGGAGCCATGTGAGGGACACTCCGAGAGAAGCAACTCCTCAACCTCAATTGAGGACTATGGTGGTTGTGCCCCCAACAACGGTTAATCCTTCGGATCTAGTGTCTACAGTGAGCGATGGGTCCGGCAAGCTAGCTCTAGTTCCGATGCCAACGGAGGGCTCCGGGTCCGAAACAATTGCCCCTATGACAGAGGTACGAGACGTGGTAGTGCCAGCGGCTGCCACAACACCTGGTTCGGATCCTAGAGTGTCCGCCACACCGACAATAGTAGGCTCTAGCTCCAAGCGCCCGAGGAAGAATATTCGTACCGATTGGAGTGGCAACGTCCCTAGGTAAGGTCCAACTCTTTAGCTTTTGTCATGATTCTATTTATTGCTTTATTTTGAATCCTATATCCTTTGTTTCTAGAGTATCGAGAGCTGGCGGTCGAGGCAGTAGACGCCGCAGCTCAGGAACCAACTAGCACTGAGGCAGCCTCAGTACTGACGACTGATGAAGAGGCTATGGTGGTGCCGAAGCAAGCTTCAAACATTCTGGAACCAGCGCCGGAGGTACTGGCGCCAGTGCCTACTTCTCCAGAGCCTGCACTAGAGGTACCGGCACCAGTACCGGAGGCTCTGAAGGCTGCGATTGAAACTCCAACACCGGTCCCGGATATGACGAAGCCATTGGCCGAAGATCCGGTTGCAGGACATGTTTACTTTGCACCGGTGTTTGAAGATTCGGCGGCAAGACCCTCCTCATCGGCCCCGAAAGTAGAAGATCCATCTGTGGGACCTTCTTTTACTGCACCTAATGTTGAGGAGCTTTTGGAGATTGGCCCTGCCGACGTTGAGCTGCCGGAGAAGACGCTCGTGCCATGGGCTCCTACAGTTATTTTGGAAGACCCATTGGAGCTTGCAGAGGCACCTCAAGCGGGCCCAGAGCCCATTCCCTTGGCGTTGTCGATTGACAATGCCTGTTCAAGTCTCTGCCAGGTCCAGCTTGATTTCGACTACAAAAGCAAATCTCTTGAAGAAGAGTGCAACACCCTAAGGCATTGGCGCAGTAGACTTCATTTTGAGAAGAGGCTGACGCAGTCCTAGCTTGCGGACCAGTAGGAGTGGGTGGAGAAGGAAAAGGCTTGGCTGACGCATTTGAACAATGCACTCAATGAGAGAGAGGCCACCAAAAAGGCCCTCGGTGAGAAGACCCGAGATGTCTACGAGCACACTCAGTAGGCCAACGAATTGGTTGGCAGTCGCTCGGAGAGCCTTGATGAGTTGAGGGAACATCTCCTCAAGTGCTGAGAGGGACTTGATGAAAGGGAGGTCAAACTCCAAGAGGAGAATGAAATCCTGCAGGGAGAGGATGAGCTCTCCCAGAAGCTGGCACGCGGGGAACAAGACTTGGCTAACTGCGTGGAAGAACTCAAGTCATGGTGCGAACAAGAGAAGCACCGATTGTGGTAGGCAAGGCAACGAGTTAGCCAAAGAGAATATGTTGTCTCTGCTAGGGAGGAGAAGGTGAAGGCAGAAGAGAAATACCTTGCAGATAGACGAGGCTACGTCCACCTCTGAGAGAAATATGTCGCCGACCAAGAAAAGCTGCTGGCCGAACGGATCCAGCATCACACCAAGGAGGTCGAGCACTTCTCGAAGGAGGGTTCTGCGAAGCTCTCTTCTGCAAAGGGGTCACTGGAGAAGATCCAGAGCTCGAGAGAAGTTGAGTCTCAGCAAGTCTAGGACTTCCTCGGGCGAGTAAATGAAGCTCTGGTGTGTCTGGGATTTAGTCCGGTCTGACCGGATGACTCAAAGACAAAGATGGTCAAAGCCTTGACGGCGCTGAACTCTACCAGAACTAAGCTAGATGCTCTGGGAGATGTGGTCGTCGACCAGTTGGAGACTGAAGGGAAGTCCTTGGCTAAGAATGTCACAGAGTATGTGCTAACGTGTTACAGAAGTTGAGACCCCACAATGTCTTTAGCTCTAGTGGTTGAAGGACCCATCGCCGAGGAGGAGGAAGCTGCTTAGGCCAGTGTCCAAGAAGCCGCCGAGAAGGTTTCTTCGTTCTTCATGAGGAACTCTAGTAGCCAGGACCTTCCTCTTTGTACCTTCCCCTTGTAAATCTTCAATTTTGAAGAATGAGATCCTTTCGAATACCATTTTTGTGTCTTCAATGCACTGCCCTTTATATTGTCGGCCCCCTGATAGATGTGTTCAATTGATTGAGGACATCTGCCATGAGGAATTTGACAATGTCTTGAAAACTTGTTTGCTCTTACTTGTAGCCAATATGATAGATCCGGGGTCCGAGTCTTGCTTCCGAAATCTCCAAGGACCCTTTGTTACATCGAGGGCGGGACCCCTGGGAGTTTTCAGAGGTTGGTAGCTTCGATGTTGCCCACTATCAATGCGTAGAATGTCGATGGCGGGGCTCCTGGGGGTTGTTGTAGCTTAGTAGCATCGACGGCGCCCACTATCAACGAGTGGAACATCGACGGCAGGCTCCCTGTTGGTTGTCGGAGCTTGGTAGCTTAGACGGTGGCCACTGTCAATGCGTAGAATGTCGACGGCCGGCCCCCTGGGGGTCATCAAAGCTTGGTAGCTTCGACGGCGCCCGCTATCGACGCATAGAACGTCAATAGTGGGCTCCCTGGGGGTTGTTCGAGCTCGGTAGCTTCGACGGCACCCGCTATCAACGTGTAAAACATTGGTGGCGGGCCCCCGGGGAGTTGTCGGAGCTTGGCAGCTTCGATAGCGCCCACTGTCAACGCATAGAACATCGATGATGGGACCCCTGGGGTTGTTAGAGCTTGGCATCTTTGACGGCGCCCACTATCAACGCGTAGAACGTCGATGGTGGGCCACCTGGGGATTGTCAAAGCTTTTTACTCTGGCAACATCCACCATCGCCCGTGTAAATTGCTGTTAGATGTTCATTTTTCCTACACATGAAAGACAAGAAAAGCAGTAAAATTCATCCTCTTGCCTATAGCTTAGTTGCGGCTTATTGTCCTTACTTGAAACTTAGGTTCCAACAAATTCATTGAAAATACAAGTTTTATGATTAACTTTCCAAAGATATGTACGCTTTCAGAACCCACCTTACTAAAACATGTCGGAATAGGTAGAATGGCATACTTGGGGTGCTGGACCAGGCTAAGTCGATATCACACTCTGAACCTGTGTTGGCTTTGGTTTTCAAGCGAGTACACCGTCTAGTAATGACCGGAATCCAATGGAAAATGATCATTAATACTTACATATTTCCAAGGAAAATTTAGGACCTTATTTCAAGCGGATTGCACAACATTACCATTGACAAGAAGATACAAAATGAAATGAGCTTGCACAAATGAAATGCACATAAAGTCTGTTTGTATAAAATGTTTCTCATTAATCTCCGAATAACAGGGGAATACAAGTACACACTTAAAGTACAGGAACAAGTTAAGTGTGCTATTCACCTTGCAATGACTCAGGGAAGGTAAAGACACGCCTAAAGTACAGGACCAAGTTAAGTGTGCTTTTGGCCTAAGACCCTCCTGACTCTGCCACTAGACTCTATGAGATACAACTTATACAAATATGGATTCAGCTCCGTGAACTAGGTGTAGAACTTACGAAGGTGCTCAATGTTCGAGGGGTTGGGAAGTGGTATCCCATCCTCTATTGCCAAGCGGACGCATCCAGGGTGAGAAGCTTTGATAACCAGGAAATGTAACATCCTCATTTTCATGCATTATACATTGCATCAATCCATAATCATGTTTAACATTAATCCACATAAAAATAAATAAGTTTCAAATGAATTTAGAGTAAAACCACACTTAAGAATTCTGGGAAGTGCGGAATAGTCTGTTTTTTGTGCGGGCTAGTCCGATTTCTCTCTGACCTTCGTCGGACTAGTCCGTTTTTCTGCGGACTAGTATATTTTTCTCTCTGGACAATTTCGGATTTGTCTGGTCTATTACGGACTAGTCTGGTATCCCAATTCCTTGGAAATTTTGCTAAGTCCCTGAACTTGTCCGGACTAGTCCGATATTCCAGCGGACTTGTCCATTTTTCTTCTTACTAAAATCGGAATTGTTTGATTATGGTCAGACTTGTCTGATTTCTCTCTGACCAAGTTCGAACTTGTCCGATATAGTCCGGACTTGTCCAATATCTCTCTGTCCAACTTCGGACTATCGGCCCTTTTTCGGACTTGTCCGATAAATTGAGACTCTGAGTTGATCCTCTGTTTCACGACGTGTTTTTGGGTTTTACTTTAAGTGGGCCTAAGGACATTGTGTCTAACTCTTTTTGGAGCCCATGCGGGACCCCACACTGGCCTCAACGCTCCCTAAACTTGAATTCATTGAAACCTTAGCCTCCACTTCTATAGAAACAACCCCACCCCTTCACATTGCATCCTTTTGCCTCAATTAAGAGACCACCCAAACCCTAGTTCGTGGAGAGCCACCATCAAGGAGGGAGAAGGAGATCCCAAACAAGAAGAAGAAGAGGAGGAAACGAAAGAGGATCAATATCTCCATCAAGTTTTGTTCTCCATCAACAAGTCACCATCAAGTTCTTCATCAACCCTAGATCGTCAAGATCCAAGTGTTACCTCCAAGACCCTTGATTCATTGGAGTCCAAAACACCTAGTATACCTTCTATTCTCTTTTTCTCACGTGAATTTGACCCCATTTCTCCAAATTCACATTGATCTAGAAAACCCTAATTCGTTGTTCCTGCGCATGCAGACTAGTCCGACCTTGCTGCAGACTTGTCCGATATTGCAATCTGAATTATGTTAAATTAAATTCTAAATTTATTCGAATAAATTCCAAACATGTATAAACTTGTTTAAACCATTAGAACTAGTTACTAAAGATTATTAACAACTCATTAACTAGTTTTGCTTTGCATTAATCATGCATGTCATGACATATTGAGTAATATATGTGCACTTATTGATTGTTATTCTTGTCATGTATGTTCATTGTGCGATTAGACGGATCTGCGCTAGAGAGTGTCACGGAGGATCTCCAACACCAAGAATTTGAAGTCTTTGATCCTAACCAAGCTCAAGAGCAAGGCAAGTATCCTTGAACATATTGATCCTGTTTTGACAATAAATGTTTTGTTTTTAAAACTGCATGCTTGTGTCAATTTTGATGGGAAATCCTATGATAGGAAGTTCACTAGATTCGTTTAACCACCCTTGTCACGTGAAATATATGGTAGAGAGTCTGGAAGGGCTTTTTACCTTTTTGCTTCGCTTAATTAATTGGGATGGGAAAACAACTATACTATTTAATTATGCATTAATGAGATTATGGTTAATATGACATGGTGATGGGTGATCTAAGCAAGCATGGTATGTGGATGGGTTGGATGTTAAGGTGGTTTTGCTTGCTTTAGATCTAAGGACCGATTCATGCGAGAATAAGCCAGGACAACTGTGCCACCACGAGGCCAAGTATGGGTGCGGCGTAGCTGATTAATTAGGGTATTGCTAGTATTGCATGGATCATTTGGTGCATCACGGAAGGAGAGTCAGATTAGGTTTGGATATGGTTGGTGCGACTCCCTGGGATCTGAATGGCACAAGAGGGGGCCCTTGGTTGAAGATGTGCTCAGTTGGAGACATCGCCACTGGTGAAACTCCAGTGGGTCCGTAAATGCTAGTAGTCCCTTTGTAAAGGCTATTTTGTGATCTCTTGGCCATACACTAAAGGAAGTATAATTGGCATAAGGGAGGTTCTTTAGTCGCTGATGGGTGATGAAATCACAAACACGTGGATAAAGTGGTACAAACTCTGCAAAGTATTAAAACCTTCATGATAGCCGTGCTCCCGGTTATGAGCACCTGGATGACCTACATGATTAGTGGGAAATTGGGATTTGGGATGGTTATGGCTTGGTACTGGTTATGGGATGGTATTATAGTTCATGGTGATGAATATGATTAATGTTAATGAGAAATATGGAAGTTGGATGATGGTAATGAAATATAGATTGGTATTTTGATAGCTACATGGTTCATGATGGGTTTACTTTACATACATAATATATATTTCTTTCCAAATGTTTTAATGTACTTTTCAGCACTTAGCCTTTATTATATTCGTTATTTGAATCAGCTACATGTCATACTTTTCACACTTGCTGAGTACGACATGTACTCACCCTTGCAATTCCCCCACCAACAGTTGCAGGTCAGATTTGGGAGTATAACGATGATAATGCGGAGTTCTAGGCCGTGCCTGCCGTCAACTTTGCCTGTGGTGTTGTTGGAGCTGCGCTATACCCTATTTTCTTATTGCTTAGCTGCTTAGTTTGCTCGGTTTAGTTTATTTCTGTTGCATTAGTTCAAACTTGTCATTAATTTTTATTAGAGCTTGTATTCGAGGATATTTTGAATTCTGAAATAAAAGTGGTTAATTAATCTTTTTCTGTGGTAATTTTTCTGTATATCTTTTTGTGATTGCACTCTTGTATGTGTGTTGAACGTCTTGGGCACACATATGCGTTCACTTGGTTCATTTTCGGAACCGGGTGTCACAAATTGGTATCAAAGCCAAAGGTTGACCGTAGGACGCAACCTAGATAGAATGGACACTTTAGAGCACATAGAAACACTCAGGAATCGATGTGTTTTTGCTTGGTGTGTTGTTTGCTATATATTGTTTGCTTACGTGCTTAGTAGAGGATTTTGGGATTCTTTAGCATTGCCATGTCCATATAGGTTAGTATAGGTAGCTGTTTAGTTTCATATCCCTTGATGCATATAGTTGGGGACGTTTTCTAAACTCTTATCTCTTGCTTTTCTTCACATAGTGAGGACTCGCTACTAGAGGGATGGCAATGATGAGGAGGAGAACAATGGAGCGTCTCAGAACAATAATGGACAAGAACTTGCCCAGGGAGCTATTAATAATTAGCAGCTATTAGCCATGCAAAACCAGCTCATGCAGACCATGATACAGACTATGGGACAGCTGCAGGCTGGCAACAACAACAATCAGCCCCACATGCCTCCACCGCCACCCCCACCGCCTCTTAAAAGGTTGGGTGAGTTCATGAGGACTAGGCCACCAACCTTTGCTTAAGCCGCTGACCCTATGGATGCCGATGATTGGCTCAAGTCTATGGAGAAGAAGCTAGCTATAGTCCAATGCAGTGACTGGGAGAAGGTTCTCTTCGCATCTCATCAACTTGTTAGAGCAGTTGCAGATTGGTGGGATTCGCTATGCAACGCCCATGATAACCAAGAGAGAATTACTTGGACTGAGTTAAGGAGAGCTTCCGTTCTTATTATGTGCCAGAAGGAGTTATGATCTTGAAGAGGCAAGAATTTGAGTACTTGAGGCAAGGAAGGTTGAGTGTGGGTGAATACCTCAATAAATTCACTCACCTCTCAAGATATGCGCCTGAGGATGTGAGTCGGGACAGCCGGAAGCAATACTTGTTCATGAGGGGCTTGAACAATGAGATCCAAGTGTAATTGCTGAACTGTGATTATGCAAACTTCCAGAAGCTTGTGGACAAAGCAATTGTGGTGGAGAACAAGGTTCGTGAGATGGAGCAAGACACCAAGAGAAAGGCGCCATATCAAGGACAACAACAAGGAAGTAATGTGCGCCCTCGCTTTGCACCACCCAATGCACCTTAATACAACTCTTCTGCGCCTACTCATCGCCCTGGATATGCACCGGGCCCAACTCAGCTTGTGCAGCAACGCCTTGTTATGCAAGACCTAGGTCTCCAATGCCTTTTGCACCTCATGCTAACTTTCCTGGTGCCACTGCGCAGAATCAAGTCCGTCCAAATTCTGGTGCAGTTAGGAAGTTCTATACATGTGGACAAGCAGGACACTTTGCACATCAATGTCCTAAGTCAGGCCTTGGTCAAGGAAGTAATGCTCAAAGACAAAACCCAAGACCCAACGGAGGACAGCCGCAAGGAAATCATGGACAGCAGAATTTTCCTCGTGGCAACATGAACCATGTCTCTACGAAGGATGCACAACAAGCGGATGACGTGGTGATTGGTATATTCCTCGCAGACTCCAACCCGGTGACTATGTTATTTGATTCTGGAGCATCGCATTCATTCATTGCATCAAAATATTTTGCCAAGTATAGTTTGCCTATCTCTCATATGAAGTTTAATCTATTGGTTAAGTCTCCTAGAGGAGAGATGAGGACAAATATAGTATGTCCAAAAGTAAGACTCCGAATAAGGGGGTAGACTTCTTTGCCAACCTCATTGTTTTGGATTCTCAAGGATTGGACATTATACTTGGTATGGACTGGTTGAGGAAGCACAATGGAGTCATTGAATGTGCCACGAAGACGGTGAAGCTTACCAATGAGGAAGGGATCACCATAGAGTTTGAAGCATCTCAACGCGCATCGAAACAATTGGAGCTGAATCACATGGGTGGTGCCGCAGTTGAGGAGACTCCGGTGGTGTGCCTCTGATTCTGTGTGAGCCACAGGTCATCCTCCTCTGATGATATCAGAGGCAACTTGGGAGTTGGAGGATGATCTCAAGAAGTAATTTTCCTATCTCTTTCCTTCCGCGTCGAATCTCGAGGGAGAGATTCATTTTAAGGGGGTTAGGTTTGTAACACCCTTATTTTCAAGCATCATGCATTGCATAAGTCCATAATCTTGTTTACATTAATCCACATAAAAGGAATAAGTTTAAAATGAATTTAGAGTAAAACCGAACTTAAGAATTCTGGGGAGTGCGGATTAGTCAATTTTTTTGGCAGACTAGTCTGATTTCTCTCTAACCTTCGTCAGACTAGTCCTTTTTGCTGCGGACTAGTCCGTTTTTCTCTCTGGACAATTTCAGACTTGTCCGGTCCATTGTGGACTAGTCTGGTATCTCAATTCACTGGAAATTTTGCTAAGTCCCTGGACTTGTCCGGACTAGTCCGGTATTTCAGCGGACTTATCCGATTTTCTTTTGACTAAAATCAGACTTATCTGGTTTTGGCCAGACTTGTCTGATTTCTCTGTGATCAAGTTCGGACTTGTCCGATATAGTCCAGACCTGTCCGATATCTCCCTGTCCAACTTTGGACTAGTCTGACCCTTTTGCGGACTTGTCCGATAAATCGTGACTCCGAGTTGATCCTCTGTTCCACAACTTGTTTTGGGGTTTTACTTTAAGTGGGCCTAAGGATGTCGTGTCTAACTCTTTTTGGAGCCCATGCGGGACCCCACATCATCCTCAACCCTCCCCAAACTCGAATTCATTGAAACCCTAGCCTCCACCTCTATATAAACAACTCCACCCCTTCACTTTCCATGCTTTTGCCTCACTTAAAAGACCACCCAAACCCTAGTTCGTCGAGGTCCACCATCAAGGATGGAGAAGGAAATCCCGAACAAGAAGAAGAAGAGGAGGAAACGAAAGAGGATCAAGATCTCCATCAAGTTCTTCATCAACCCTAGATCATCAAGATCCAAGTACTACCTCCAAGACCCTTGATTCATTGGAGTCCTAAACACCTAGTATACCTTCTATCCTCTTTTTCTCACGTGAATTCGACCTCGTTTCTCTAAATTCACGTCGATCTAGAAAATCCTGATCCGCTATTCCTGCGTAGTGCAGACTAGTCCAGCCCTGCTGCGGACTTGTCCGATCTTGCAATCTGATTCTGTTAATTTAAATTCTAAATTTATTTGAATCAATTCCAAACCTGTATAAACTTGTTTAAACCATTAGAACTAGTTATTAAACATTATTAACAACTATTAACTAGTTTTTCTTTGCAATTGCATTAATCATGCATGTCATGACATATTGAGTAATATATGTGCACTTATTGATTGTGATTCTTGTCTTGTATGTTCGTTGCGCAATTAGATAGATTTGCGCTAGAGAGTGTCGCGGAGTATCTCCAACACCAAGAATTTGAAGTCTTTGATCCTAACCAAGCTCAAGAGCAAGGCAAGTGTCCTTGAACATATTGATCCTATTTTGACAAAAAATGTTTTGTTTTTAAAACTGCATGCGTGTGTCAATTTTGATGGGAAATCCTATGATAGGAAGTTTACTAGCTTTGTTTAACCACCCTTGTCACCAGGAATATATGATAGAGAGTCGGGAAGGATTTTTTTACCTTTTTGCTTCGCTTAATTAATTAGGATGGGAAAACAACTATACTATTTAATTATGCATTAATTAGATTATGGTTAATAAACTGGTTAATATGATATGGTGATGGGTGATCTAAGAAAGCATGGTATGTCGATGGGTTGGATGTTATGGTGGTTTCGCTTGCTTTAGATCTAAGGACCGGTTCATGCGAGAATAAGCCAGGACAACAGCGCCACCACGAGGACAAGTATGGGTGCAGTGTAGCTGATTAATTAGGGTATTGCTATTATTGCATGGATCATTTGGCGCATCAGGGAAGGGGAGTCGGATTGGGTTTGGATATGGTTGGTGGGACTCCCTGGGATCCGAATGGCACAAGAGGGGGCCCTTGGTCGAAGATGTGCTCAGATGGAGAAATCGCCACCGGTGAAACCTCAGTGGGTCCGTACATGCTAGTAGTCCCTTTGTAAAGGCTATTTTGTGATCTCTTGGTGATACACCAAAGGAAGTGTAATTGGCATAAGGGAGGTTCTTTAGTTCACCGTTGGGTGATGAAATCACAAACGCGTGGGTAAAGTGGTACAAACTCTGCAGAGTATTAAAACTATCATGATAGCCGTGCTCCCGGTTATGAGCACCTAGATGACCTACATGATTAGAGGGAAATTGGAATTTGGGATGGTTATGGCTTGGTACTGGTTATGGGATGGTATTATGGTTCATGGCGATGAATATGGTTAATGTTAATGAGAAATTTGGATTTTGGATGATGGTAATGAAATATGGACTGGTATTATGATAGCTACATGGTTCATGATGGGTTTACTTTACATACATAATATATATTGCTTTCTAAATGTTTTAATGTACTTTTTAGCACTTAGATTTTATTATATTCGTCATTTGAATCAGCTACATGTCATACTTTCCACACTTGCTGAGTACGACATGTACTCACCCTTGCAATTCCTCCATCAACAGTTGCAGGTCAGATTTGGGAGTATAACGATGATAATACGGAGTTCTAGGCTGTTCTTGCCGTCAGCTTTGCCTGTGGTGTTGTTGGAGTTGCGCTATACCCTATTTGCTTATTGCTTAGCTGCTTAGTTTGCTCAGTTTAGTTTTTTAACGCTGCATTAGTTCAAACTTGTCATTAATTTTCATTAGAGCTTATATTCGAGGATATTCTCAATTCTGTAATAAAAGTGTTTAATTAATCATGTTCAGTGGTAATTTTATGTATATCTTTTTGTGATTGCACTCGTGTATGTGTGTTGAACGTCATGGGCACACATATGCGTTCACTTGGTTCATTTTCGGAACCGAGTGTCACAGGGAAGGACCCTCCCATCTGGGGGAGAGTTTGTTCATCCCTTCTCTAGTCAAATATTCTCCGCAGCACCAGATCATCTGCTTCTAGCTGTCGATTGCGCACATGCCTTTGTTGATAGCGCTGGAGCACCTTGCGGTATCGCATGTTCTGGATAGCTCCTTGGCACCTTGCCTCGTCAAAGAGGTCTAGGTCTTCATGCCGGAGCTGGTCCTGCGTGGCTTCACCGAAGGTCTGGACCCGGATAGAACCCACTGTGATCTCCGGAGGAAGGACAACTTTAGCTCTGTAAACCAAGAAGAAGGGTGTCTCTCCTGTGGCCCGGATTGGTGTAGTCCGACTCGCCGACAATGCAGATGGAAGCTCTTCTATTCAGTTGGCATCATGTTTCTTCAAGCGCTCATAAGTGTGCACCTTGAGTCCCTTGAGTATTTCTGCATTTGCTCCCTTAGCCTGCCCATTGCTTGTCGGATGAGCTACAGATGCGTAGCTAACTAATATGCTGAGGTCTTCGCAGTACTCCTGGAATGCTGCATTTGTGAATTATGTTCCGTTGTCAGTAATGTTTCTGTTTAGAACTCCAAATCTGCAGAAAACGAACTTCAAGAATTTGGTGGTTGATTTCTTGTTGATAGTCATAACTGGAGTTCCTTTCGGCCACTTTGTGAACTTGTCGATGGCGACATACAAGAACCGGTAACCTCCAATGGCTTTTAGGAAAGGTCTCAAAATGTCCATCCCCCACACAGTGAATGGCCACGTGGAAGGTATCATCTGCAGTGACTGATTCGGTGTGTGAATCTACTTTGCATGAAACTGGCACGCTACACACTTCTATACTAGCTTGACTACATCCTGGAGCGAAGTAGGCCAGTAAAAGCCATGCCGAAAAGCCTTACTGACCAGCGTGCAGGATGACGCGTGGTTCTCGCACTCGCCTCCATGGATCTCTATGAGGAGCTCAAAGCCTTCTTCGTGGGAAATGCACCTCATTAGAATGCCGTTGGCGCCACGTCGATAGAGATCCCTTCTACCAATGAGTATATTTTAGCCAACCTAACAATTCTCTCAATGAATACACCATCTTTAGGAAGGATGTTGTCTTTCAAGTAGTACCGGACTTCCAAGATCCATGCATCGGGACTGGCTTGAGCTTTCGAATCTTGCGCGCTTGTGAGTCCTATGTGTGCTGAATA
Organism: Tuctoria greenei; assembly: GCA_036927565.1. Lineage (NCBI taxonomy): Eukaryota > Viridiplantae > Streptophyta > Magnoliopsida > Poales > Poaceae > Tuctoria > Tuctoria greenei. The sequence goes on from JAYESD010000002.1 coordinate 254,281,835, forward strand.
CATTGGCTTTGATGATTAAAGTTCTAAAATTCTGCTAAAACACCTTTTTAGCAAAGTCTGACTCTAGCTTCGAGCTTCTGCAAGGTCCGACAATAGGTCCGACTTGCTTTGTCAAGGTTCGACATGTTTTTGGGTAGCTCCGATGAGCTTTGTCTTTAGCTCCGGCATGTCTTTGTTAAGCTCCGATATGTTTTGCTAGGTACAACTTATGTTGGTTAGCTCCTACATGTTTTTCTAGCTCTGGCGCTAGGTCCGACTAGCATTGGTTAGCTCCGGCGCTAGGTTGTACTATCTTTGCTAAGCTCCGGCACTAGGTTGTACTAGATTTGGTAAGCTTTGGCGCTAGGTTGTACTAGCTTTGGTAAGCTCTGGCTCAATCTCCGGTTTGTTTTGGAAAGATTCGGAGCTTGATCGCAATGTTCCTGTTTTTACTGCGAATTGTTTCGAACTTGCTTTACATTGTTGGAAAGATTGCTTAGTATTCATTTGCTAAGTTTTTGGTGCGTTTTGGTTGATATGTATGATATCGTTTTACTGTGGTTTTGCAACATGCTTATGTGAGGTGCTCACGTAAGGTGTTGTGGTTTCGGAACTAACGAGAGTCAAGTTGAGGACTTGTGCTCGAAAGTATTTGTTGTTTATTCATGTGCAGGTGTTTCTTGAGTTCAAGACATGGCTGGTGACGGTATCCAATGAACTAATCTTAGGGAGAAGATGAGCTTCAACAACCAAGTTCGGGAGGAATTGTGGTTGAGTTGATCGGGAGGTTGCGCAACATGTTTGAATCGAGAACAATGCATATGAAGGTATCGTGGACGTCATTGGAAGATGTTTTCATGTGTGTAAGGAGTGCATGGACGTGGCTGCATGGTTCCAAGTCATGATGAAGAGATGTGGATGTAAGAATTGGTCAGAAAGGTCCAACCGACTAGGTTATGGACTCAGGCTGCGACTGAGTCGGGTTTGACTCAAATATGGAAAGATTTGAGTTGGTTATGATAGTATTTCATGTGGGTCACAAATTTGAGTTGTTTTAGGAATGTGGTATATGTTCCTAAGATGTTTGGAAGTCTTAAGATTGCTTCTATCTGTGTATAGAAGAGTCCTAAGCAGTTATGGAAAGTTTCGATTCGTGATTTGAGTAGGATTATAGTCCTAGTTGAGATTGGGTTGGCCTAAGGGTTGGTTATATATGCAAGGGAGGCCAGAGCTCGTGGTGCACGACTTTGGGGCTGTTCCTCTTGTGTTCTATTGAATAAAGATCATAGTTTAAAAGAACTTTTGTGCCTTGTTCGTCCGACTTGTTTCTGTCAAGTCTTTCTCCTCGAGTTTCTGCACAACACTACCTTTCTTTGGTGGTTTTATCATAACTCGAGTTTTACAAATCCAATTGACGTGATTCTTTTTTGGTTGTCTTCACAAGTTGATTATATATCATATGTAAAAATTTCATGGTCATTGGATTTATGGTTTTTGATCTACACGAGTTTCTTTGCAGTATTATAAATCTGTTTTTTACTCGGTAGAACAGATTGACCTTTGTTCGATCTTTCGATCATAACTTGAGTTTCTTTTGACGGATTTGAGTAATTCTTATTGTGTTGTCTTCGTGACATGATTCTCTCTGATATATATCACTTTTGTCACAGTGAAACACATTTAGATTAGTCTCTCACACGATTTCTTTAACAGATTGTTTTTCTGCCGAGGGGTTTTCCTTGCTTCCGCTGAAAAAGTTTTAATCTACCATTCACCCCTCTGTGGTAGCTTTTCACGTGCTCTTTGATCCTACAATTGGTATCAGGGCCACGGTGCTCTAATCTTTGTAATTTGCACGTGTTTTGACTAATTAACATGGAGAAATACTCCGCAAAACCTTGTGTCTTTAGTGGTGTTGATTTTCAGGTTAGGAAGGGACGTATGGAAGCCTTCATCCAGGCTCAAGGCTTCGCAACATGGGAGAAGGTATACAAGCCTTACGAAGTGCCGCCAAACGATCAAGTTACAGCTACAAATCTGAGAGATGTCGACAACAACAACAAGGCTCGTAACTTGATCATACAAGGATTAACTCAAAGCGACTTCGACCGTGTTGCACACCTCCAATCTGCATATGATGTGTGGAAAGCACTTTGTGACTACCACGAAGGATACAACGAGATCAAGGAGGTACGGCAAGACATGTTCAAGAAATAATACATGCGATTCGAGATGCAGCCCGGTGAGTCTATTGATGACATTTTTGCTCGCTTTAATAAAATTCTCAGCAACTTGCATAGTGTCAATGTTAATTTTCAGATGCTGAAAATGCTAGGCAATTGTTAAGTGCATTAGATATGTCAATTTGGGAGATGAAAGTCACATCTATTCGAGAATCTACTGTCATGAGTACACTCACTTTATATGTGCTATATTTCACGTTAAAAACTCATGAAATTGACATAATATCACGTAAGAACCCAAACAAGTCTATTGCTTTTTTTTTCTCAACGTGATATGCCTAGCTCCGGCCAATCTTCATCTTGTGGTACACTTGCTTTGTTGTCCTCTCTAACCCTTGAACAGATTGAGGAGTTTCGAGAGGAGGAGCTAGTACTTCTCTCTAATAGGTTCTCGAAAGCATTGCAGAATGTGAGAACTAGAAGGAGAGGAAGCTCCGGACCTCAACGATGTTTCGAATGTGGTAAGACAGGACATTTTTGTTCAGATTGCCCTAACCTTTCAGGTCCTACTTCCTAGGATGAAAAGCAAACAAGGACGAAGCACTCCTTTGCAAAAGATACGAAGAAAAAGAAAGGTTGTATAGGAAGTCAATTGGTGAGCAGTTTTATCTCCGCACTTCAAGAACTTGGCTCAAGCGATGTGGACATTGGAAGTGACAAAGATGAAGATGATTTGGCAAACTTGTGCTTCATGGCGGGCAAGTCAAGATCAAGTATGGAGGAGGCTGAACACAACAATGACAATGAAGAGGTATGTCCTACTTGTGAAAAATGTGTGATGCTATTTCTCGTGCCACTATTATAGTTAAGAAAAAGGACAAAAAGCTTAGGGACAATGCTATTAAAATTGAGTCACTAGAATCTGAAATTAATCGTTTGAAATCTTTGATTCCTAGTGATGATTCTTGTTCCTCATGTGAATTAATATATGAACAATTGTCCTCATTAAGAAGTGTGCACACCTCCACACCTGATAAACTTGAATTAGAAATTGAAAAGAACAAAGAGCTTGCTGCACTTAATGATAAAAACTTGAAAGATGCTAGCTGTTCTACAATATATTTGCATTGTTCTATTTGTGATGATCTTGATAAGAAACTACAAGATGCTATGAATGAAATTTCTATATTGAACAATGCTTTACGTTCTCATGAAGTTAAATATTGTTCCAATTGCAAATTAAAAGGAAAAACATCATGTGATAATTGCCTTGATCTGTCCAATAAACTTGATAACATGCATAGGACGTTAGATCGGTTTTGTAATGGGAATAAGAACCTAAACTTGTTACTGAATTCTTCCAAGTCTTGCAATGATAAAACCGGTTTAGGTTTTGATTCTCATGCTCATGCTAAGGCACATCCACCTAAAATTGTAAAGTCATTAGGAAGTGGTTTGATTCAAACAACTCCTAAACAAAAAGAAGCGGTTTTCAAATCTACAGGAGTGTTGTCTCATTCAGTTTCAAATAAAAATGTTGCTTGCTCATCTAGACATAAACACAAAGTTAAATTTCATTGTACCTACTGTGGTAGAGATGGTCATGTCATAGATTTTTGTTATAGACTAGCTAAACAACAGAAAAAAGAAAGAATAATTGCTAGATCTCATAACTTTCATGCAAAATTTGCAGCACTTGCTAAACCGAATGATAGGAACATGCAATCTGCTGTAATGAGTCCAAAACATGCAAAGTTTGCTCCCAAACCTACTGTTTTTCGTGCTACTCATGTAACATCTCGTAGGACAGCAGTTGGGTACAAAAATCCTCATGCTTTGGCTCATAAACCTGATGTTTTATCTCAGCTTTCGCGTGTTATTCCTGTTGGACGTCGTGTGACTCAGTACTGGATTCCTAAATGCCTTTTGACTAACCCCAGTATTGAGTCATCGACGTATTGTTCTTCTATGTAGGTTACACGCTTGAGGAAAGAGAACATTTGGATTGTGGATTCAGGTTGCTCACGCCACATGACCGGTAACAAAGAATGGTTCTCCTCCCTCTCTTTTGTGTCACGTGTAGAGAATGTTACTTCTGCTGATAATTCTTCAACTCCTATAATTGCTAAGGATTCAGTTAGAGTAAATAATCACTACACTTTGAAGGATGTGGCACTTGTTAAAAATTTGAAATACAACTTGCTTTCTGTTTCACAACTGCTAGATGAAAATCTGGAAATCTTTTTCACTAAAAATTGTTGTAAAGTTGTAAATTCAAATAGTGAGCTTATTTTTAACATGTCTCGGTTTGGAAGAGTTTTTAAAGCTGATTTTGATATGTCTTCCTCTAAGCATAGGTGTCTAGTTGCTAATGATTAAAAGGACTTATATTTTTGGCATCGTAGACTTGGTCACGTAGGCTTTGATCATCTAACGCGTGTTAGTGCTCTTGATCGCATACGTGGGCTGCCTAAGCTTACGGGGGACAAAGAAATTGTGTGCTCTTCTTGTAGACATGCTAAGATGGTTGCAGGTTCACATACTCCTCTCACAATGATCATGACAACTGAACTGGGTCAACTTTTGCACCTTGACACCGTAGGACCTTCACGCGTTCAATCCTTCGAAGGTAAATGGTATGTTCTTATGATTGTTGATGATTATTCTAGATACTCTTGGGTTTACTTAATGGCATCTAAGAATGAAGCTTTTAGTCACTTTAGAACTTTATTTCTTAGATTATCAATTGATCACCCAGGATCTTTAAAAGCAATTAGAAGTGATAACAGAACCGAATTTAAAAACCAATCTTTTGATCACTTTTGTGCTGAAAATGGAATAGATCATCAATTTTATTCACCATATGTACGTCAACAAAATGGTGTTGTAGAAGGAAAGAACAGAACCTTAGTTGAGATGGCTAGGACTATGCTTGATGAATATCAAACTCCTAGGAAAATTTGGGCTGATTGGATTGCAACCGCTTGTTATGTCTCAAATCGTGTTTTCTTGCGTGCTAAGCTAGGTAAAACACCATATGAGCTACGGTTTGGACATAGGCCTAGTTTCACACACTTTCAGGTCTTTGGATGCAAATGCTTAGTTAAGAAACATGGTAATCCTGATAAATTTGAACCTAGATCCATTGATGGCATGTTTCTTGGTTATCCATCTCGTACTAGAGGCTACCGTGTGCTTTTACCTGACACTAACAAAATTGTGCAGACTTGAGATGTGTCTTTTGATGAAGCTAGCATAAGTACTAGCTCAAACATTGCAGGTCCGGATCCATATCTGCAGGAGGAGAGCATTTTCATTGAAGATGAGGAAGAGGTGGAGCTGCTGCCCGAAAATTCAGCAGCAAATGACATTGTTCCAGCTCCTGATTTTGATTCACAGCCAGCACCGACGACCACCATTGTTGGTCCAGATCCTCTTCAAGTGACAAGCTCAGCGAGATGTAATGAACATGAAGAAGAAGAAGCTTGTGAAGTGTCCACTCCCCTCCGGGTTCTCAAAAGTCATCCTCCACAACAAATTATTGGAAGCTTGCACGAACGAGTCACACGGTCTAGGTTTTGCGATCCAAACTCTCATGCTCATTCTGCTTTTGTTGCTTCTTTTGAACCCAAAGATATATCACACGCACTCACTAATGAATCTTGGATTATTGCCATGCAAGAAGAGTTATAAAATTTTGAAAGAAATAATGTTTGGAAACTTGTACCTCCACCTCAACGTCACACTTTAATTGGAACTAAACGGGTGTTTAAAAATAAACAAAGTGAGGATGGGGTTGTGGTTAGTAATAATGCTAGGTTGGTTGCTCAAGGTTTCACTCAAGTTGAATGTCTAGATTTTGATGAAACTTTTGCTCCTGTTGCTAGTTTAGAAGCCATAAAAATTTTGTTAGCTTTTGCTGCATGTAAAGGTTTTAAACTATATCAAATTGATGTTAAAAGTGCTTTTCTTAATGGCTACATAGATGAGGAGGTTTATGTCAAACAACCACCGGGTTTTTGAAAATTTAGATTTTCCTAATTATGTTTACAAACTGTCCAAAGCCATGTACGGTCTCAAACAAGCCCCTAGAGCATTGTATGATAGGTTAAAAACATTCTTACTTGAAAAGGGGTTTACCATGGGCAAGGTTGATAAAACTCTTTTTGTGCTTAAGCATGGCAATGACTGATTATTCGTTCAAGTTTATGTGGATGATATTATCTTTGGTTGTTCTTCTCATGATCTTGTGTCCAAGTTTTCACCTATGATGAGTTCAAAATTTGAGATGAGTATGATGGGAGAACTCGCGTACTTTTTGGGGCTGCAAATCAAGCAAACCAAGGAGGGTACCTTTGTGCATCAAACAAAATATACAAACGATCTCCTAAGGCGCTTCAACATGGACAAAAGCAAGCCTCTTCAGACACCAATGGGAACAGCAACAACACTTGAACTTGATGAAGATGGTGAACCCATAGATCAGAAAGAATATAGAAGCATGATCGGATCACTTTTGTATCTCACGGCATCAAGACCGGACATACAATTCAGCGTATGTCTTTGTGCACGATTTCAAGCCTCCCCACGTGCTTCACATCGTCAAGCCGTCAAAAGAATTTTGAGGTACTTACATGGAACTTAAGATTTTGGCATTTTTCTTCCTTCTTCCTCAACCATTACTTTGAAAGCTTTTTCGGATGCTGATTTTGGGGGTTGTAGGATTGATAGGAAAAGTACTTCTGGTGCTTGTCATTTTCTTGGTAATTCACTTATTACTTGGTCCTCTAGAAAACAAAACTCAGTTGCACAATCTATAGCTAAATCTGAATATGTAGCTGCTGCTAGTGCTTGCTCACAAATTCTTTGGATTGTTCAAACACTTAAGGACTATGGGGTTGATCTACATAGTGTTCCACTGTTTTGTGATAACACTGTTGGTTAGAATAAGGCATATGCGCATATATTCTCTTGCAAATATCATATGATCAAAATTTGTGCTTTGAAAAATAATAAAATGCAGCAACTAGTGTCACGCTTTCAGGTTTTCAAATAGTTATGTTTGTGAGATCATGACTTGCTTAAATTGTAAATTACATTTGATCTCTAGCATGGCTTACACTACTTTATGTATCTCATTGACGTGATAGTGTAAGTTACTTGATATTATGACTTGGATGAGCTTTGTTTATATGTATATGTTATAATATGTTCATAACATTTGAAATTTCTCTTTTGAACCTTGCTGAATACGTTGTCAAAGGGGGAGAGACAATATGTGAATTCTTAAAAAAAGATAAGTATGCAAGGGGGAGAATTTGTTTTTCTTCTCATTTTATTTCTGTTTTACAAAGGGGGAGAAATTGTTTTCAAAACTTTTAATGTGAATAAGCCAATGTTCGGATTTTAAGTTTTTGCCAATGCATTCATCAAGGGGGAGTGAAAGTGCATCTAGGACTCCCTTGTGGGTTTTGGATGATTTATGACAAGCAATTGAGATCCTAACCTCCTTGTTGAGATGAGTGCAGGATTTTAATAGGAAAATGAGCAAAGTGCCAAAAAGAAGGAAGAATGAGAAGCAAAGTGGAAATGAGCTCGAGGAAGAAGAGTAGTAGATTATTATGTATGGAGTGTGTTAAGGAAACACACCCCAAGAGCTCAATCACAATTAAACACACACATTGCACAAAGTTACACAGGACCGGAATAGTCCGATCACAACCGGACTAGTCCGATAACCTTTCTGCACCAGATCGGACAAGTCCGATATCTGTCGGACTAGTCTGATATTCTTCTGACTGGAATCGGACTAGTCCTCCCCAGTATGGACTAGTCCTAAAAACACTTCACAAGTCACACAAAATCGGACAAGTCCGATCACAACCGGACTAGTCCGATATTCTTTCTGATCCAAATCGGACAAGTCCGATGTCTACACTGACTAGTCCGAAATACTCTCTGATCTGAATCGGACAAGTCCCCCAGTGCGGACTTGTCATCCTATACACTTAGGGTCTCACATGTCCAGACAAGTCTGATGACTATCGGACTAGTCCGAAGATTTCCAGTAGTGAAATCGGACAAGTCCGTTCCTAGTCGGACTAGTCCGATATTTTGGGGTACTTAGGGTTTGCTACACACAGCACACCGGACTAGTCCGGTGACCACCACGGACTAGTCCGAACTTTCTGAACCCTAATGGTCACTTTTAGAAATCCCATATAAATAGAGGTGCATGGCCCAATTATGACAACTCTCGAACCCTAGTGCCGTCACACCACCCAAGAGCCTCAAAAACTACATCTCTCCACAAAATTAAGTGCAACAACGATCAATCCTTTGAGGATTCACTCTAGATCATTGGAGAGACACTTGCAACACCACATTGATCTCTTGGTTTGATTCTCTAACACACTCCTGCGATTCATTTGTAATTTGTGAGTGTGTTCTTGGTGGTATTTTCTGTTGTAATCCAAGGGAGCTCTCAATGTGTGAGAAAGCCCCTTGAATTCGGTTATTCACCCCTTTGTGATTAGTGGAAGAGGATTGGCCTTCATGGCGATCTGATGAGGGTAGGGTTGGAGAAGACCCGGTCATTTTGTAGACTCCTCAACGTGGATGTAGGTTGCCTTTTGTGGTAGCCGAACCACGGGATAAATCCTTGTGTTTTGCTTTTGGTGTTCATCATTCTCATTCATCAATATAATCTAGGCTTTCAACAACCATTGCTCATCTTACGTTGAATTGTCAAACATAAGAATTAATTGTGATATAATCTAATATATAACATTGGAACCTTTATTTGATTATATATTTCCGCTGCATACATAAAAGAACCAACCTAATCGATCAAGCTTAAACAACTCAGTCCGTGAACACCGGACTAGTCCGCACATTACCGGACTAGTCCGATATCTCTGGTATTGAACTTGTTGTTGAGTGTTGCAGGATCCGACAAAATTCAAAAAGGCCTATTCACCCCCCCTCTAGGCCCACATTCAATTGGTATCAGAGCGAGGTTCTTCAAGAAAGAGTCTAATCACTCAAAGAGATCATGTCGGAAATGAAGGACATCCACAAAATCAACAACCAAGAAGAGGTTAACAATGACAAGACTCAAAAAGTGGAAAAGTACCTTGAAGCCATTCAAGACTTGGAGGACGACGATGAGGAGACACTGGAGCTAAAGGCGCTCCTTAGAAAGAAGGCACTTTCCAAAGGGAAAGTGAAAGTTGAAGAGAAGAAGAAGGGGAGTAGTTACACCGACTACTCCCGATATCCTTTTAAGTATGATCGTCTAAATTCCAATAACAATCATTACTTATCCATCACACTTGGAAAAGCCGCACACTTCGATGGAAGTGATTACTCAATGTGGAGGCAGAATATGAAAATGCATTTGATTTCTCTCAATCCAAGTCTATGGATGTTGTATGCACAGGGATAGACATTCCGGACGACGATGAAGAGCTCACCCCAAGCCAAGAGCAGGCCATTCATAGAAATGATCAAGCCGCAGCTGTAATCACCTCCTCACTCAGTCGGGACGAGTTCACCAAGGCGGATGGACTCGAAATTGCTAAGGAGATTTGGGATACACTGCAAACTACACATGAAGGTGACCAACATGTGCGTGAAGCAAAGATTGAGATGATTGAAGGCGAACTAGGAAGATTCGCAACTGAGGAAGACGAGTCACCCCAAGATATGTACAATCGATTGAAGACACTTGTCAACAAAGTTTGATCATACGGGAGCAAGAAGTGGAATGACCACGAGGTGGTAAAGCTCATCCTTAGAGCTTTTATGCCTCGCAATGTCACGCTATGCTCCATGATTAGAGAAAGTCCCGGATAGAAAAGTATGACTCCGAATGAATTGCTTGGAAAAATCATCAACTTTGAGATGATGGAAAAACAAGCAAAGCACGTCAAGGAAATTGCTGACCTCACCTCGGCTAAGAAGAATGGGGTTGCTTTAAAGTCCACCCTCAAGCCTCTATCCAAAGAGGCAAGAGAAGCACAACTAGAGGAAGACAGTGACGACGAGAGCAGTGAGCTAGATGAAGAGGACATGATATTATTCATGAAAAAGTTCAAGAGAATAATGAAGAAAAGACGAGGGACAAAATCAAGTGAAGGAAAGTACAAGGAAAGAACGAAGCCAAAGTTGAGGCGGGCATGCTATAATTGTGGTGAGTATAACCACTTTATAGTTGATTGCCCATATGAGGAGAACAAGTAGAAGACCAAAGAATCCAAGCCTCAACCTAAGAAATTCTTCTAGAAGAAGAAGCAAGCCGAACAAGTGCACATTGGGAAGGAGTGGGACTCAAACAATGAGTCCTCATCATCCGAAGAAGAAGAGATGGCTAGCGTAGCCATCGAGAGCACGTCCAAGAAATCTACACTCTTCCCCACACTCGGCGCAAGGAAGGGAAATGGCACTTGCCTTATGGCAAAGGAAGGTAAACGCAAGGTAATCATCAAACCCCCTTCCGTGCATTCCTACTCTAGTGATGATGAAATGAATAGTGATGATGAGAATATGCTTAGTGGACTAGATAGGAAAGCTGCAACAAAAATGAAATTTTTACTTGATCAACTTGTTGAGAAGGAGAGGTTAATTCATAATCAAGAGGACATGATTATCTTCCAAAAGGAGGAGTATGTCGAACTTGACAAACTTCTAGAACTTGAAAAGGAGAAAAGCAACTCACTAGAGCTTGAGTTAGCTTCAAGCAAGAAAGCTTGCTTGGAGTTAACTGACTCAAATGTTGCAATCAAGGACAAACTTGCTGACCTGATCAAGGTCAACAAGATCCTTGAAGTGCAAGTTGAGTCACTCAAGCTGAGTGAACCTTCCTCCTCTTCAAGTTCACCTTCTCAATCCACTAAAACTGATTTTGCTCATATGTGCACATGTAGTAAAATAGACACCAGTTTGAAGGAGAAGTCAACCTCCACAAAGGATAAAAAACCTACCCAATGTGGCATATTTGACAAGGAGAAGATCAACTGTGCACGTGGTGCATACATGGTCCAAAGACCTCCAAATGTCAAGAATGGCATTGGTTACTCTTATGATGAAAAACAGCATGCTGGAAGTCATAAGAATAACAAGGGGAGGATTTCCTTTGTGAAGGAAAGACCCTCTCAAACTCATAAGTCGAAGGGTAAAAACCTAAACTCACACAAACACCGAACTAGTCCGGTGAGTGTCCGAACAAGTCCGGTCCTCTGGACAAGTCCGGCCTTCCAGAGTAGCCCTGTATACAAACAACAACAATTACTCTTTAGAACCTTTGATGCCTCCTATGTGTTAATGAGAAATAATCTAGGTAAGGTTTATGCTAATTATGTTGGGCAACGCCATGGGAACACCAAATCTCATGTGTGGGTGCCCAAATGTATTGTAACTAACCTTCAAGGACCCAAGCAAGCTTGGGTACCTAAAACCAAAGCATAATTTGTTTTTGCAGGCCTATTCCTCCGGTGGATGCAAATGGGTGCTAGACAGTGGCTGCACCAACTATATGACCGGAGAAAGAAGGATGTTCGTGGAATATGAATAGAATGAGGACCCAAACGAAACCATCTACTTTGGAGATAATAGTCAAGGAATGGTGCTTGGTACCGGTAAAATCGCAATATCTTCTACACACACACTTTCTCATGTTTTACATGTTGAATCCTTAGATTATAACCTGTTGTCCATATCTCAACTATGTGACAAAGGTTATAATTGCTTGTTCACTAACGAGGGTGTGACCGTCTCTAAGAGGAGTGATGGTTCCATTGCATTCAAGGGTATGTTGAAGGGAAAGCTTTACCTTGTTGACTTCAACAAGGATAAAGCCGAACTTGACACATGCTTAATTGCAAAAACCAACATGGGTTGGCTGTGGCATAGACGGCTAGCGCATGTTGGTATGAGGAATCTTCAAAAACTCCTCAAGGGCGATCACATCCGCGGTTTGAAGGATGTTGTTTTTGAGAAAGACAGGCCTTGTAGCGCGTGCCAAGCCGGGAAGCAAGTTGGAGCACCTCATCCCGCAAAGAACGTCATGACTACAACAAGACCGCTCGAACTACTTCACATGAACTTGTTTGGTCCAATTGCTTACATAAGCATCGGCGGTAACAAATATGGTTTAGTAATTATTGATGACTTTTCTTGCTTCACTTGGGTTTTCTTTTCGCACGATAAGTCAGAAACACAAGGAACACTCAAGAAGTTCCTCAAGCGAGCTCAAAACGAATTCTCATCGACAATCAAGAGTATTCGAAGAGACAACGGCACGGAGTTCAAGAACACACAAGTGGAGGAGTACCTTGATGAAGAGGGTATCAAGCACGAATTTTCAGCGCCATACTCGCCACAACAAAACGGAGTTGCTGAAAGAAAGAACCGAACACTCATAGAGATGGCAAGAACAATGCTCGATGAGTACAAGACCTCGGATCGATTTCGGGCGGAAGCGATTAACACCGCTTGCCACGCCATAAATCGACTTTATCTTCATCGACTACTCAAGAAGACATCATATGAGCTACTCACCGGTAACAAACCAAATATCTCATATTTTCAAGTTTTTGGTTCTCCATGTTATATCCTGAACAAGAAGCCTAGGACTTCAAAGTTCGCTTCGAAGTCCGATGAAGATTTCTTGCTTGGTTATGATTCGAACACTTACGCCTATCGTGTTTTCAACAAGGCCTCCGGACTTTTTGAAATAGCACGTGACGTAGTGTTCGATGAGACTAATGGCTCCCAAAAGGAGCAAGTTGATCCATGTGAATTAGGTAAAGAAGAAGCTCCTTGTCAAGCATTAAAAAGAATGGCTCTAGGTGAAGTTCGACCACAAGAGCCACCATCACACGTACATGAGGAAGATGAACCACAATAGGAGACCAAAGATCAAGGGGGGGCTTCAGCACAAGATCAACCACAAGAATACGAAGATGATCAACAAGTCAACGAAGGCAACTACTTAGGGGGAGAAGCAGATGATCATGAAGACACAACTCCTCAAGTGCCACACCCAAGAGTACACCAATGCATCCAAAGGGATCACCCAATCGACAATATCATCGGTGACATCCAAAAGGGAGTAACCACTAGATCTCGCATAGCTAACTTTTGTGAGCATTATTCGTTTGTATCCTTTTTGGAACCACGCAGGGTTGAGGATGCATTGAAAGATTCAGACTAGGTGGTGGCAATGCAATAAGAATTGAACAACTTCAAGCGAAACGAGGTGTGGGAACTTGTGGCAAGACCCAATGCAAACATCGTCGGCACCAAGTGGGTCTTCCGCAACAAACAAGACGAACACGGGGTGGTGACAAGGAAAAAAACACGACTTGTGGCCAAAGGGTATTCACAAGTCGAAGGTTTGGATTTCGATGAGACTTTTGCTCCAGTAGCTAGGCTTGAATCTATTAGAATATTACTTGCATATGCTACTCACCATGATTTCAAGTTGTATCAAATGGATGTAAAAAGCGCCTTCCTCAACGAACCAATCAAGGAGGAGGTGTACGTGGAGAAACCACCCGGGTTTGAAGACGAAGAGTTCCCCAACCACGTATTCAAATTGCGTAAAGCTCTCTACAGCCTCGAACAAGCTTCTAGAGCTTGGTATGAGTGTCTTAGAGATTTCTTAATTGAGAATGGTTTTCAAATTGGCAAAGTAGATTATACTCTATTTACAAAGAATTTAGACAATGATTCTTTTGTCAAATTTATGTTGATGATATAATCTTTGGGTCAACTAATCAATCGTTTTGTGAGGAATTTAGAAAAATCATGACAGACAGGTTTGAAATGTCAATGATGGGAGAATTAAAGTACTTCTTGGGATTCCAAGTGCGGCAACAAAAGGAAGGGACATTCATAAGCCAAACCAAGTACACGCAGGACATACTTAAGAAGTTTGGCATGGACAAGCCAAAGCCCATAAAGACCCCCATGGCAACAAATGGCCACTTGGATCTCAATGAAGATGGACCTAGCGTCGACCAAAAGGTATATCACTCCATGATTGGATCTCTACTCTATTTATGTGCATCTAGGCCAGACATTATGTTGAGTGTATGTTTGTGTGCAAGATTTCAAGCCAACCCTAAGGAATGTCACTTGACAGCCGTAAAAAGGATCTTGAGATATTTAGTTCATACACCCAACCTTGGTCTTTGGTACCCAAAAGGCTCAAAATTCAATCTCATTGGTTACCCCGATGCAGATTATGCCGGGTGCAAAGTAGATAGAAAAAGCACCTCCGGCACATGACAATTCCTAGGGAGATCGTTAGTTTCTTGGTCCTCCAAGAAACAAAATTCCATTGCCTTATCCACAGCCGAAGCTGAGTATGTTGCAGCTGGGAGCTGTTTTGCACAACTCCTTTGGATGCGACAAACTCTAAGGGATTACGATTACAATATGAATCGTATTCCTCTCCTTTGTGACAACGAGAGTGCCATTAAAATTGCCCACAATCTAGTTGAGCACTCTAGAACTAAACACATAGACATAAGACATCATTTTTTGAGAGACCATCCCATGAAAGGAGATATAGCCATCTCACATGTCAATACCCAGAAACAATTGGCCAACATATTCACCAAGCCACTTGATGAAAAGCGCTTTTGCGAACTCCGAAATGAACTAAATATCCTCGATGCTCGGAGTGTGGCTTGAAAAGTTGCATACCTGTTTGAATTCTTCAAAATATATTGATTGAATTGTGAAAATCAACTCTCTCTCTCAATTTTTCCCGAAAAACTATGTCAATTACTAGATCTTGGTGAGTTATGATGATTGCTTGATTGTTGTATGCTTACTGGTCATATTCATCAAGATCATTTGATTTAATTTGCCTCTCTATTCTCTATTTATGAACCTTCAAATATATATGAATGGGCTATGCAAATTTCTCCTGGTGACCACGGACTAGTCCGTGGTTACCCGAACTAGTCCGCACATGCAAACTAGTCCGCAGAGTGCCGGTTAGGCCGGACTAGTCCGATAACACCACGGACTAGTCCGATATTGCTCTCTGGATGAGTTCGAACTAGTCCGGTCACATCCGGACTTGTCCGATTTTTCGTTTCCATAACCCTAGCCGCAACCGAACCCTAATCCCTTCATCCTCCACTCTTGCTCACGCGTTCTCTCTCCTCCGCTCGAGCTCTCAAGGCGATTTCTTGCTCCCTCCATCAAAAATCTCCGCATTTGGGCGGAAATCAGGCTTGCCCTCTTGAGGATTGAAGCTAGCGGACTTGTCCGGCCTTCAACACCCTCATCTCCAAGCTTCAATCGATTTCTTCGGTAATTTTCTCCCAAACCCTAGAAATCTCGTTTTTCTTCATTATTGGTCGAATAGCCTAGCATCTTTCACTATATGCATGCCTCCTTTATGTATCACGTGTATGCTAGACTTATTGTGCATTAGGAATCAGCTTTTGTCAAATCTCTTAGGTTTTTGAGGATGAACACCGGACTAGTCCAGTCCATGAACGGACAAGTCCGGTTCCTCTCGGACTAGTCCGTACCTATGCACCGGACAAGTCCGATGTTTCTGAACTCAAAACCTAACTCTTCAATTCCTCAATACAATTCCTTGCTATCCTTTCATACCTATGCCTTGTATCACTCATTATCATTCTTGAAGCTCATTCTCAGGTCATGTCGAGCTCAAACGATGAGGTTTCCGATTTTGAGGCCGAGATGGACCACGAGGTGGCACCTCGGACCTCAACAAGTCTTGGCAAGAAGCGCCAAGAGCGACCTACCGAGCCAGCTCCGTCTCCTCCACAAGTTCGGAGGAAAGTGCTAGCGAAGAAGCCGGCCTCCAAGGTGCCAGTTTCTAGGGCTACCGCCAGTGGTGGCCCTAGCTCGGCAAGTGCCCGCCTAGCCAAAGGCAAGGGCAAGGGGATAGCGACGGGTCCAGTTGGACCATTGAAGCTGCATGCTCCCAGGGAAGGGGTCCAGGACCCCACTGAAGAAAAGTTCAACGGGAAGGGCAGTGACTCGGCGGCCAAATTCAAAAGCATCGATTGGTATGGCCGACCAAAGCAAGCAGCTGATGGAAGATTCTGAAGCAACTTCCATGCTGACTTCTACAGATCAGTGTATCTCCCAATGAAGACACCGGTGGTGCGCAGTGGATTGACTGGGCACATTTTGAGAAGAAGGGCTGCTCACTGTTCACTGATGTGGTGAGAGCCATTGAGAAGCATGGACTAAGAGATATATTTGCTTTCAGAAATAACTGGAATGATGAAGTGATTGCGCAGTTCTTTGCGAACTGTCACTTCTCTAGTGAGGATGAGGAGAGTGTCACTTGGATGTACCACGGATCCAGTTCTTTGCGACCTGTCACTTCTCTAGTGAGGATGAGGAGAGTGTCACTTGGATGACCCATGGATCCAAGTACAGCATTACTCAAGAAGGTTTCGCTAACCTTCTTCATCTTGACACCACAAGATCTGATTGCTTGGTCATACACAACATTGGTGTCATTGACAAGGATAGGATGAAGTTCCTATATGAGCCAAACTCAAAGTTCAACCCTCCTTCCACCAAAAACATGAAGCCATTCTTTGTGGTGTTGAACAGAGTGTTAAGGAAGACAATTGCTCCCAAGGATGGAGATGCTGGGAGTGTGCAAGGATACCTCCGGACTCTGATGAGAGTCATAAGCAAGGACCGCCCATTTGATGTGGTGGAGTACATTTGGAATGATATGGTGAATATATCCTGCACTCCCAACAGATCTTGCAGATACGCTCCTTACTTAATGTTTGTGATTGAAAAAGTCACCGGCATTGAGTTTGTGAAAGATGTGGAGCATCTCCCCTTGAGTCCTCAAATGCCTCAAAAGCCTAGTGTGCAGGCTGCTCCCTCGCCGGCCTCCAGTCTCGAGGCACCGGCAAGAATAGAGAAGATGTCAGAGCTGCTCCAAGTTCAAGGGCAGCCGCACAGAGAGGATCAGCTAGTGGAATCCTCAAATACCTGGCTGCCATTTTCACCTCCTGCAAGAAGGCCGAAGTGAAGGTCCACAAGCTCAACATGATAAGAAAGGAGGACATGAAGTACATCAAGGAAAATGTGAAGCAAATTTGCCAGAAGCTGGAGATCGACCCCATTGGATCTCTAGTGATTTCTGAGGACTCCGACCTAGACTACACTGAGCTCGGGCCCTTGACCCCATCCGAGCTTGCCTACTTTGGCATTGGGGGCTCGAGCGTCTCCGCCCCTCCTCCTTCTCCTCCTCATCAAGCTGAAGATGAAGAAGATGAAGACGACGATGAGAGGACCGACAGTGAAGAGTGAAGACATTAGGACCCTCCTCTCCTTCTTTTTGGTGTCTTGATGCAAAAGGGGGGGGAGATTGAGGGGGAGTCTTAGCTTTAGCTGTAAGGTGCGAGGAGAGAGCTCTCTTTATGTTTTCTTAACTCTTTTGTGGCTTGTAATGTTTTAACAATGATCTTATGTTAATTATGGTTCTGTGATGCAATGATTTGATCCTTTGAGTAGTGTTTATGAAAACTGAGATTTTGTTCTAAAATGACATATATTCTTGTTATTGGTTGATTAAAGTCAATTATGTCATTCTTCATGTTCCAGTGTACTTAGTTATGCATCCCACCATAAAGAATGCACATATGGATTATACTCTCACTGCTTGATGTATTTTGGACCCATATGTGCATGCTTTATGAAAATCTCAATTTTTATCATATTTTGTGAAATCTCAATTGGTTGTCATCAATCACCAAAAAGGGGGAGATTGAAAGTGCATCTAGGACTCCCTTGTGGGTTTAGGATGATTTATGACAAGCAATTGAGATCCTAACCTCCTTGTTGAGATGAGTGCAGGATTTTAATAGGAAAATGAGCAAAGTGCCAAAAAGAAGGAAGAATGAGAAGCAAAGTGGAAATGAGCTCGAGGAAGAAGAGTAGTAGATTATTGTGTATGGAGTGTGTTAAGGAAACACACCCCAAGAGCTCAATCATAATTAAACACACACATTTCACAAAGTTACACAGGACCGGACTAGTCCGATCACAACCGGACTAGTCCGATAACCTTTCTGCACCAGATCGGACAAGTCCGATATCTGTCGGACTAGTCCGATATTCTTCTGACTAGAATCGGACTAGTCCTCCCTAGTACGGACTAGTCCTCAAAACACTTCACAAGTCACACAAAATAGGACAAGTCCGATCACAACCGGACTAGTCCGATATTCTTTCTGATCCAAATCGGGCAAGTCCAATGTCCACACGGACTAGTCCGAAATACCCTCTGATCTGAATCGGACAAGTCCCCCAGTGCGGACTTGTCATCCTATACACTTAGGGTATCACATGTCCGGACAAGTCCGATGACTATCGAACTATTTCGAAGATTTCTAGTAGTGAAATCGGACAAGTCCGTTCCTAGCCAGACTAGTCCGATATTTCGGGGTACTTAGGGTTTGCTACACGCAGCACACCAGACTAGTCCGGTGACCACCATAGACTAGTCCGAACTTTCTGAACCCTAACGGTCACTTTTAGAAACCCCATAAAAATAGAGGTGCACGGCCCAATTATGACAACTCTCGAACCTTAGCGCCGTCACACCACCAAAGAGCCTCAAAAACTACATCTCTCCACGAAATTAAGTGCAACAACGGTCAATCCTTTGAGGATTCACTCTAGATCATTGGAGAGACACTTGCAACACCACGTTGAGCTCTTGGTTTGATTCTCTAACACACTCCAGCGATTCATTTGTAATTTTTGAGTGTGTTCTTGGTGGTATTTTCTGTTGTAATCCAAGGGAGCTCTCAACGTGTGAGAAAGCCCCTTGAATTTGGTTATTCACCCCTTTGTGATTAGTGGAAGAGGATTGGCCTTCGTGGCAATCCGACGAGGGTAGGGTTGGAGAAGACCCGGTCCTTTGTGGACTCCTCAACGTGGATGTAGGTTGCCTTTTGTGGTAGCCGAACCACGGGATAAATCCTTGTGTTTTGCTTTTGGTGTTCATCATTCTCATTCATCAATATAATCTAGGGTTTCAACAACCATTGCTCATCTTACGTTGAATTGTCAAACATAAGAATTAACTATGATATAATCTAATATATAACATTGGAACCTTTATTTGATTCTATATTTCCGCTGCATACATAAAAGAATCAACCTAATCGATCAAGCTTAAACAACTTAGTATGTGAACACCGGACTAGTCCGCACATTACCGGACTAGTCCGATATCTCTGGTATTGAACTTGTTGTTGAATGTTGCAGGATCCGACAAAATTCGAAAAGTCCTATTCACCCCCCCTATAGGCCCACATTCAGGGAGATTGTGAGACCTATGTGTGCTGAATACATTGGCTTTAATGATAAAAGTTCTGAAATTTTTCTAAAACACCTTTTTAGAAAAGTCTGACTCTAGCTCCGAGCTTCTGCAAGGTCCGACAATAGGTCCGACTTGCTTTTTCAAGGTTCGACATGTTTTTGGGTAGCTTTGGTGAGCTTTGTCTTCAGCTCCGACATGTCTTTGTTAAGCTCCTATATGTTTTGCTAGGTCCGACTTATGTTGGTTAGCTCCGACATGTTTTTCTACCTCCGGCGCTAGGTCCAACTAGCTTTGGTTAGCTCCGGCGCTAGGTTGTACTAGCTTTGGTAAGCTTCGGCGCTAGGTTGTACTAGCTTTTGTAAGCTCCGGTTCAAGCTCCGGTTAGTTTTGGCAAGATTCGGAGCTTGATTGCAATGTTCCTGTTTTTACTGTGAATTGTTTAGAACTTGCTTTACATTGTTGGAAAGATTGCTTAGTATTCATTTGCTAAGTTTTTGGTGCGTTTTGGTTGATATGGCTGATATCGTTTTACTGTGGTTTTGCAACATGCTTATGTGAGGTGCTCACGTAAGGTGTTGTGGTTTCGGAACTAACGGGAGTCAAGTCGAGGACTTGTGCTCGAAAGTATTGGTTGTTTATTCATGTGCAGGTGTTGCTTGAGTTCAAGGCATGGCTAGTGATGAGATCCATTGAACTAATCTTAGGGATAAGATGAGCTTCAACAACCAAGTTCGGGAGGAATTGTGGTTGAGTTGATCGGGAGGTTGCGCAGCATGTTTGAATCAAGAACAATGCATATGAAGGTATCGTGGACGTCGTTGGAAGATGTTTGCATGTGTGCAAGGAGTGCATGGACGTGGCCGCATGGTTCCAAGGCGTGATGAAGAGATGTGGACATAAAAATTGGTCAGAAAGGTCCAACCGACTAGGTTATGGACTCAGGCTGCGGTTGAGTCGGGTTTGACTCAAATATGGAAAGATTTGAGTTGGTTTTGATAGGATTTCGTGTGGGTCATGAATTTGAGTTGTTTTAGGAATGTGGGGTATATTCCTATGGCGTTTGGAACTCTTTAGATTGCTTCTATCTGCGTAGAGAAGAGTCCTAAGCAGTTATGGAAAGTTTCGATTTGTGATTTGAGTAGGATTAGAGTCCTAGTTGAGATTGGGTTGGCCTATGGGCTGGTTATATATGCAAGGGAGGCCAGAGCTCGTGGTGCACGACTTTGGGTCTGTTCCTCTTGTATTCTATTGAATAAATATCATAGTTTAAAGGAACTTTTGTGCCTTGTTCGTCCAACTTGTTTCTCTCAAGTCTTTCTCGTCGAGTTTCTGCACATCACTATATTTCTTTGGTGGTTTTATCAGAACTCGAGTTTTAAAAATCCAATTGATGTGATTCTTTTTGGGTTGTCTTCACAAGTTGATTATATATCATCTGTCAAAATTTCACGGTCATTAGATTTGTGGTTTTTTATCTACACGAGTTTCTTTGCAGTATTACAGATCTGTTTTTTACTCGGTAGAATAGATTGACCTTTGTTCGATCTTTAGATCGTAACTTGAGTTTCTCTCGACGGATTTGAGTAATTCTTGTTGTGTTGTCTTGTGACTTCATTCTCTCTGATATATATCACTTTTTTCACGGTGAAGCACATTTAGATTAGTCTCTCACACGATTTCTTTAACGGATTGTTTTTCTGCCGAGGGGTTTTCATTGCTTCCGCTGAAAAAGTTTTAATCTACCATTCACCCCCCCCCCCCCCCCCCCCCCCGCCTTTGGTAGCTTTTCATGTGCTCTTCTATCCTACAGCGCTTAGTTTATCGGAGCTTCCTGTAGCACCTATGATCCTTGGTGGGCGCCATGGTAACAGGGTCACTGGGACCGCCAGCTCCGAGGTGCTGGTCTTGCCCCCATCACTCAGTTCGGCAGGCTGAGCGGCAGGTGCTAGTAGTCTCTTGTCAAAAACTCCATAGGGAGCTTGAGCCCCTATTGAATCCTTCATTGAGAGGTCATCAGCTTCAGCATTGTTGAGACACTGGACATGGCAGAGGTCCAGGACATGGAAGTCTTTTGCAGCTTCTAAACTTCAAGTAGATATGCAGCAAGGAGAGGGTTATTGCAACTACATTCACCTTTTGCTTGCTTGATAATGAGTTGCGAGTCACCCTTCACCAGGAGCTATCAGACGCCATATGATAGCACCACCTTGGGTCCAAAGATGAGAGCTTCATGTTCCGCCATGTTGTTGGTTGCCTTGAAATCGAGGCGCACCATGCATTTTACCTTCTCCCCCGTTGGAGCGAGGAGAAGAATTCCATCTCCGGCCCCCTGCTTCTACACGGAGTTGTCGAAGTAGACAGTCCAGTGAGGCTCGGTGAGTACTAGGACCTTAGGTTCTGGCTTCTGCTCATCGAGGCCCCTTGGAGTTGATGAAGAAGGTGTCCACTCTCCTATGAAATCAGCCAGTGCCTGTGTGAGACCTATGTATGCTGAACACATTGTCTATGACGATAAAAGTTTTGAATATTGGCAAATCACCCTTTTTGGCAAGGTCCGACATAAGGTCCAACTTACTCTGTCTAGGTCCGACTTGTTTTGGGTAGCTCCGGTAAGGTCCGACGTATGGTCTGACTTACTTAGTCTAGCTCTGACTTGTTTTGGTAAGGTCCGACTTACCTTGTCTAGGTCTGACTTGTTTTGGCTAGGTCTGACTTGCTGTGGCTAGGTACAAAATGTTTTTGCTAGGTCTGGCGCAAGGTCTAACTAGCTTTGTTAAGCTCCGGTGCTAGGTCCTGCTAGCTTTGGTAAGCTCCGACTCAAAGTCCTGTTAGTTTTGGCAAGGTTCGGAGCTAGATTGCAATGGTTCTGCTTTTACCTTGCAATGTTTCAAACTTGCTTTACACTTATGGAAGGTTTGCTTAGTATTCTTTTACTAAGTTTTTGGTGTGTGTTGGTGGTTATGGTTGATATTTATTTTGCTATGGTTTGCAACATTCTTATGTGAGGTGCTCACGTAAGGTGTTGTGGTTATCGAAACTAACAAAAGTCAAGTCGAGGACTTGTGATCGAAAGTATTGGTTGTTTATTCATCTGCAGGTGTTGTTGAGTTCAAGACATGGCTGGTGACGGGATCCATTTAACTAGTATTAGGGAGAAGATGAGGTTCAACAACTAAGTTCGGGAGGAATTGTGGTTGAGTTGATCGGGAGGTTGCGCAACATGTTTGGATCAAGAACATTGCATATGAAGGTATTGTGGACACCATTGGAAGATGTTTACACGTGTGCAAGGAGTGCATGGACGTGCCTACATGGTTCCAAGGCGTGATAAAGAGATGTGGACATAAGGAATTGGTCGGAAAGGATCAACCGACTAGGTTATGGACTCGGGTTGTGGCTGAGTCGGGTTTGACTCAAATATGGAAAGATTTGAGTTGGTTATGATAGGATTTCGTGTGGGTCACGAAGTTGGGTTGTTTTAGAAATGTGGTATACATTACTAAGATGTTCGGAAGTCTTAAGATTCCTTGTATCTGTAGTTATGGAAAGTTTCGGTTGAATCTAAGTAGGATTTGAGTCCTAGTTAGGATTGGGTTGGCCTAAGTGGTGGTTATATAAGCAAGGGAGGCCAGAGCTCGTGGTGCACGACTTTGGGGCTGTTCCTCTTGTGGTTTTATCAATAAAATTTGTAGTTTAAAAAAAAAATTGTGCCTTGTTCGTCCGACTTGTTTTCGTCAAGTCTTTCGCGTCGAGTTTCTGCACAACACTACCTTGCTTCGTAGTTTTATCATAACTCGAGTTTTACAGATCCAATTGACGTGATTCTTTTTGGGTTGTCTTCAAAACTTTATTATATATCATCTTTGAATTTTCACGCTCATTAGATTTATAATTTTTGATCTACAAGAGTTTCTTTGCAGTGTTGCAGATCCAGTTTTTCTCTGGTAGAACAAATTTACCTTTGTTCAATCTTTCGATCGTAACTTGAGTTTTTATTGACAATTTTTTGTGATTCTTGTTTTCGTGTCTTCGTGACTTGATTCTTCACAATATATACTGGTTTTTTCACGATTTATTAAGATTAGATTAGTCGTACACATGATTTCTTAACAGATTGATTTTCTACCAAGGGGTTTTTGTTGCTTTTGCTGAAAATTTTTAATCTACCATTCACCCCCTGGTAGATTTTCACGTGTTCTTTGATCCTCAATTGGTATCAAAGCCACGATGCTCTAATTTTTGTGATTTGCACGTGTTTTTGACTAATCATCATGGAGAAATACTCCGCAAAACCTTGTGTTTTTAGTGGTATTGATTTTTAGGTCTCGAAGGCACATATGGAAGCTTTCATCCAGGCAAAAGGCTTCGCTATATGGGATAAGGTGTACAAGCCTGATGACGTGCCGTCAGACGATCAAGTCACGGCTACAAACATGAGAGATTTCAACAACAACAGCAAGTCTTGCAACTTGACCATACAAGGATTAACTCAAAGCGACTTCGACCATGTTGCTCACCTTCGATCTGCATACGATGTGTGGAGGGCACTCTGCGACTGCCATGAAGGATCCAACACGATCAAGGAGGTAAGGCAAGACATGTTAAACAAGGAGTACATGCGCTTTGAGATGCAACTAGGTGAGTCCATCGACGAACTCTTTGCTCGCTTTAATAAAATTCTCAGCAACTTGCGTTGTGTCAATGTTAGTTTTTCAAATGCTGCGAATGCTAGGCAATTACTAAGTGCATTAGACATGTCAATTTGGGAGATGAAAGTCACATCTATTCATGAATCTACTGTCATGAGTAAACTTACTTTAGATCTTCTATATTCTAAATTGAAAAATCATGAAATTGACATAATCTCACGTAAGAACCCCAACAAGTCTCTTGCATTTGTTTCTTGACGTAACATGCCTAGCTCTAGCCAATCTTCAACTTGTGGAACACTCTCTTTGTTGTCCTCTCTAACCCTTGAACAGATTGAAGAGTTTCCAGATGAAGAACTTGCACTCATCTCTACTCGATTTTCAAAAGAATTGCAAAATGTGGGAACTAGAAGGAGAGGAAGTGTCAGACCTCAATGATGCTTAGAATGTGGTAGACAGGACATTTTTGCATGGATTGCCCTAACCTTTCAGGTTCTACTTCCCGTGATGAAAAGCAAACATGGACGAAGCACTCCTCTACAAACAACAACAAGAAAAAGAAAGGTTTTACATAACACCAATTGGTAAATAGTTTATCTTCGCACTTCAAGAACTTGGCTCGAGCGATGTGGACATCAGAAGTGACGAAGATGAGGATGATTTGGCAAGCTTGTGTTTCATGGCAGGCAAATCAAGATCAAGTATGGAGGAGGCAGAACACAGTAGCAACAATGAAGAGGTATGTCCTACTTGCGAAGAAATGTGTGATGCTATTTCTCATGCCACTATTATAGTTAAGAAAAAGAACAAAAAGCTTAGGGACAGTGCTATTAAAATTGATTCACTAGAATCTGAAATTAATTGTTTGAAATCTTTGATTCCTAGTGATGATTCTTGTTCCTCATGTGATTTAATATATGAACAATTGTCCTCTCTAAAAAGTGCACACGCCTCCACACTTGATAAACTTGAACTCGGAATTGAAAAGAACAAAAAGCTTGCTACACTTAATGATAAAACTTGAAAGATGCTTGCTATTCTACAATTGATTTGCATTGTTCTACTTGTGATGATCTTGATAAGAAACTACAAGATGCTATGAATAAAATTTCTATGTTGAATAATGCTTTACATTCTCATGAAGTTAAAAATTGTTTCAATTGCAAATTAAAAGGATAAACTTCATGTGAAAATTGCCTTGATTTGTCAAATAAACTTGATGACATGCATAGGACATTAGATCGGTTTTGTAATGTAAATAAGATCCTAAACTTGCTGCTGAATTGCGCTAAATCTTGCAATAATAAATATGGTTTAGGTTTTAATTCTCATGCTCATGCTAAAGCACATCCAGCTAAAATTCTCAAGTCATTAGGAAGTGGTTTGATTAAAACAGTTCCTAAATGCCGAAGTGTAGCAAGGACACTTCCTCCGGTACTACTAAAGTATAGCCCACAGAGGTTCTTGTTTCAGTTGGGGCACGCAGAGATCAAGATCAAAATGGCGACAACAGAGATTTACGTGGTTCGGGCCGCCTGAGCGTAATACCCTACTCCACGGGGTGTGTGTGTGTTGTATTATTAATCGCTAGAAAGCGTAGTCTCTCGCTCAGCTTGGAGTTGTCATTTGTATCATGCGGCTCAGTCCTTTTATAGTCCAAGGACAGACCGTTACATCATTAGCCTGGCCCGACATGTGGTCCTGGTGTATTAAATAGCCTAATACACTGTCTACAGGTATTAAGCATGGTTAATAGTGTGATAATGTGCCTTAATGGCTGTGTTACCTCTATCAACAGTGCTCTGATCGTGTGTCGTTAATACAGCATTAACAATACATAATCATGTCTTGTAACTGCCGCTTTGACTGTCTCTTGAATGTTCGTGCTGAAGGAGATCTGCCAATGTATTCGTTGATGAAGATTCGGAGGCTCCACACATGACAGCTTTGGTGCTTCTCTTTGCGGGAAGGTAGCTCTGGAAACGTTGTACACGTGTCAACACCGGAGCTTCCCTCTGCTGGGGGTTAGGTCCAGGGTCATTATACACGTGTTGATCGTGAAGCTTCCTTGTGTTGAGAGGTTAGCTCCGGATCTATATTACACGTGTCAATCTCCAGAGCTACCCATATGAGGGATGCGGGTCCGGTGTAATATGACATGTGGGGTCTGAGGAGGCCTTGAATTTTGACGGGTAAAACTCTTTCGCACTTCTTGCGTTATCATACGGTACCCGGTATGCAGGGTACTGACAGTGGCCCCCAGGCCCATCTTTGGGAGAAATCCTTTGGGTTAAGTTATTCTACCAAAGGTTGGGCCATCCTTGATTCCCGCGCTTAGACTTCAAAAGTCTCATAATGTGTCGTTGGGGCGATGGTCTGAGGTTAAACCATCACCGTGTGGCTTGTTGTGAATGTGGCAGATGAGATCTTTGAGTGCGGATCTCACACAATTGAAGGTCGCCAGTTCCCCATACAAAAACCGTATCAGTTCCGAGCGCCTTGTCAGGGTGCCACCTTTGGGTCTCTCACTGCCCATCTTGACAACGGTTCGCGTGGGGATAACCTCGATCTCTTTGTCGGGGTGGCCCCGCACCCATTCGTCATGGACGGGGTAAATTTACGAAATGTGACCCCACTCTTGTTGCGGTTTCCAACCAAGCATCGCGGAGGCTTACTTAAGAAGGAAAGTGTGCGCAGTTTAGGTACTCTTTATGCTTTTGATCAGACTTGTGCTCATAGCCTCCCAAACTTCGCATAACTTTCTCTTCCTTCACTCCACTTTGCCGCGATGGAGTTAGGTATTCCCAAAAGTCGCCTCAAGAGAAAGGACGATTGTTGAAGTTCCAGACCTATATGGGGTGGTCCAGTGACTCCTTCAGCCACCTGATCCGCGCCAGCGAGCTCCCGTTCAAGAAGGAGCTTAATGGCGACATGGTGTACTTCTCTACGTACGTCATGGTGGGATTGATCCCGCCTTTTTCAACCTTTCTTTTAATGCTGCTAGACTTTTACGGCCTCCATCTGTATCATCTTGGCCCCCATTCTCTTCTGCTAGTGGCGACCTTTGTCCACTTTTGCGATATGTGGGTGGGTGTTCCCCCTGCGTCAAGTTTTTTTGTACCTTCTTCACCATCCAATCGACTGGCAAGGGGACTAAGCTTCTTTGCTTCTACTACTTCGTGAAGTGCAAGAACTGCCCCTTCAAATACTTGAAGTCATTTCTTTCCGGCAAATGGGATGACTGGAACAAGGACTACGTCATCATTGTAGTGGAGGAGCACGAGAGGTTGGAGATGTCCGAAGGACTCCCCAACAATGACACCGACGCTTGGAGTGTAGTTCCGGTGCTGTCAGATGCCTACAACCCCGTCCTGAACAGAATCCGTGAATGCGTGGAGGGTGGAGTGACCCCTCAGATTGTTTTCTGCAACTTCCTGGTCAACTGAGGCGAGGGAAGAAAAGCTTCTTGAGCAGCAGGAGGATGTTGTGAAAAGAGAGGCGGAGGTCACCCAGAAATTGACTCTGGGTGAATAGAATTTGGCAGATCGCAGCAAGAAGTTGGATCTATGGAGCAAAGAGGAAAAGGAGAAGTATTGTAAACTAGGGCAGGAGCTCTCGAAAAGAGAAGCTGATGTTGCCACCAGGGAAGGGAAGGTGAAAGGCAGGGAAAAGGACTTGGAGGAAAGGCGGAACCGCATCCACCTCTTGGAGACGAAGCTGACCGATCGTGAGAAGCAAGTTGTCGAGAGTATGCAACAACATGCTAAATTGGTCGAGCGCCTCTCTCGGGAAGGTTCGAAGCTTGCTGCCGCCCAGAAGTCGCTGGAGGAGCTGCGGAGCTTGAAGGACACGAAGTCCATTAAAGTGTGGGACTTCTTGGGGCGTGCCAACGACGCGATGACACCACTAGGCTTCAGTCCCGTACGTCCGGACAACCCAGAGTTGGACTTGGACCGAGCGTTGGTAACCCTCAATGGTGTTGGCGGCAAACTCAATGTGATGGGCGACGTTATTGCGGACCAGCTCGAGACAGAGGGGAAGTCTTTGTCTATGAACGTTGCGGAGTATGTGCTTACGTGCTATGTAAGCCGAGACCCCCAATTCTCCCTGGACTCGGTGCTTGAAGGTCCCATTGCTGAAGAGGAAGACGCCGCCAAAGCTAGCGTCCAAGAGATTGCCAAGAAATTCGCTTCATTCTTCCGCAGGTCTTAGACCCTCCAGTACATAGGAATTTTTCCTTCTGCCTTGTGATGTAATCCCAATTTTGTAATCTGGTGCTTCAAATTAATAAAATCCATTTTGCCATGAACTTCACTTTATTTTTGTCTTCAATATAGTGTGCCCTGTCTTGTTGGCCCCCTGGTATATGTGTACAATTGAATTGTGTACATGTACCAAAGGATTTGACAGTATCTTGATGACTTGAACGCTTCGCACTTTTAGATTTTAGGTCTGAAGTCTTCATTTCTGATGCGACGACGGCAGGCCCCCTGAGATTGGCGGAGTTTTGTAGCTCCGACAGTACTCACTATCAACATATAAAACGTTGACAATGGGCCCCCTAGGATTTATCGGAGATTGGTAGCTCCTGATGTCACTGCACGAATAGTTGAAGGTAGGCACCCCGGGGGTTGTCGGAGCTTTGTAACTCCGACATTACCCACTGTCATCATATTAAATATTGACAGTGGATACCCTCGGAGGATGTCGGAGCTTAGTAGCTCCGGCTTCATTCCCATTGCTATGAATTTCTATTTTTCCTGCACATTAAATACAAGAAAAAAAGTAAAATTTGTCCTCTTGTCTATAAATCGTTTGTGACTTATTGTTCTTACTTGAGTTTTTATTCCGAAGTAACTCGATATGGTAGCAAGTATATTGATATAACCCTTCCGGACACATATGCTTTTTTAGTACTCACCCTACTGAGGCATGTCGGAGTGTGGGTAGAGTGGCGTACTTAGGGTGCAGGACCAGGCTAAGTCGATAGCACACTCCGGACCTATGTTGGCTTGGCGTTCAGGCAAGTAGACTATACAGCATGTTAAGACCCAAAGAGATCAACAATATAACATGCAACGCATATGAATAACTTGGGTAAAAACTAAAAAAGAATTGTACAACTTCATTATAGACAAGAAGGTTAAAAACAATAATTTGATAGATTGAGCCTTGTATAAAAATAAATGCACGTGGAGTCTGTTTTTACACAACAATGTCTTTCATTATAGGTCTGAATTACAGGGGATACAAGGACACACTTAGGGTGCGGGACCAAGCTAAGTGCGCTATACATCTTGTTCTGACCCAGGATAGGTAGTTACACTTTTAGTGTTGTGACTGTATGAAGTGTACGTGAACTTCCTGGACCTTCCCGGAGGGGTCCGGACGTTCTCCCGGAGGACCTACCCATGTCTGTTTAATGACTCTATAACATACATCGTGCGTAATTGCAGACTCACCTCCATGATTCTAAGCATAAAACTTACAGAGGTGCTCGATGTTCCATGGATTAGGAAGTGGAATCCCTTCCTCAGTTGCCAACCGAACGCATCCGGGTCGTGATACTTTGATCACTCGGAAAGGACCTTCCCAGCTGGGGGAAAGTTTGTTCATTCCTTCACGAGTTAGTATCTTCTGAAGCACCAGATCGCCGTCCTCGAGTGGTCGGTTGTGCACATTCCTTTGATGATAGTGCCAGAGCGCTTGGCGATAACGTGCATTCTGAATAGCTGCTTGGCACCTTCCCTCATCGACGAGGTCAAGGTCTTCACGCCGGAGCTGGTCCTGCATGGCTTCATCGAAGGTCCGGACCCGGAGGGACCCCAAGGTGATCTCCAGAGGAATAACTGCTTCAGCTCCGTACACCAGGGAGAATGGAGTTTCCCCGGTTGACTGGTTTGGAGTTGTCCTGTTCGCCGATAATGTGGACCGAAGCTTCTCAATCCAGTTAACCCCATGCTTTTTCAGGCGCTCATATGTGCGCATCTTGAGTCATTTTAAAATTTCTGCATTTGCTCTCTCAGCTTGGCCATTACTTGCTGGATGAGCTACTGAGGCATAGTTGAGTTGAATGCCAAGGTCTTCACAATATTCTTGAAATGCAGCACTTGTGAATTGGGTTCCATTCCGCATCCTGGAGTGCTATAGGCCAGTAAAAGCCATGCCGGAAAGCTTTACCGACCAGCGTGCGAGAAGAAGCATGGTTCCCGCACTCGCCTCCGTGGATTTCCGCGAGGAGCTCGCGGTCTTCTCCCCTTGCAATGCACCACATTAGGATGCCATTGGCACCGCGCCGGTAGAGATCCCCTTCTACCAACGTGTATCTTTTAGCCAATCTCACAACCCGGTTAGCGGTTACACTGTCTTCAGGAAGGATATTGTCTTTCAAGTAGCTCTGAATCTTCGAGATCCATGCATCAGAGCTTACTTGAGCTTCTGAGTCTTGCATTTTGGGTTGCTCGGAGCTTCCAACAGCACCTACGACCCTTGGTGGACGCCATGGTAACAGGCCCACCGGGATTGCCAGCTTCGTGGTGCTGGTCTCGCCCCCTTTGCTCAATTCAGCAGGTTGAGTTGTTGGTTTTTACAACCTCCGGACGAAGATTCCGTCAGGATCTGGAGCTCCAGTTGAGGCTTTCGTCGAGAGTTCGTCGGCTTCAGTGTTTTGAAGACGCTGAACATGGTGGAGATCCAGGACTTCGAAGTCCTTCTGAAGCCTATGGACTTCAAGGAGATAAGCAGCTAGTTGAGGATTATTACAGGAGCATTCTCCTTTGACTTGTTTGATGATGAGTTGTGAATCTCCCTTCACCAGTAGCTGTTTGACACCATAAGATAGTGCCACCTTGAGTCCGTAAATGAGAGCTTCATACTTCGCCATGTTGTTGGTTCCCTCGAAATCAAGGTGAACCATATACTTGACTTTCTCCCCAGTCGGAGCCAGGAGAAGGATTCCAACTCTGGCCCCCTGCTTCTGCACGAAGCCATCAAAGTAGAGAGTCCAGTGAGGCTCGGTGAATACCAGAACCTTGTGTTCTGGTTTTTGCTCACTATGGCCCCTAGGGTTTGACGGAGAGGGATTCCATTCCGCCACGAAGTCTGCCAAAGCTTGACTTTTGATTGCTTGTCGTGAAACGAATTCTAGATTGAACTCGGCCAGCTCCGCTGCCCACTTTACAATGTTCCCAGTAGAGTTAGGATTATGCAAAATAGCACACAGTGGAAAAGAAGTTACCACTGATATTTTGTGGGCTTGGAAATAGTGACGAAGCTTCCTTGACGCAATAAGAACTGCGTAAAGCAGCTTATGTACCTCAATATGTCTTGTCTTGGCGTCGTGGAGCACTTCACTGATGAAGTACACAGGGCGTTGGACGGTCCAGAACCTTTCGAAGGGACCCAAAGCTTCTTCTCCATCAACCTGGACCCTCCTGGAGGAGTCCAAAACTTCTTCTTGTTTGACTCGGACCTTAATAGAAGGTTCTAGATCATCTTGGTCAGCCAGGTGAACCCCCTTAGGTGCATGAGGTTGATCTCTTATTACTTTGTCTTGAGGTTCCGTGTTTGGGGGCTGGGACCCAGACACGCCTTCATTTAACTTCGGACCCTCCCGGAGGGGTCTGGGTTCCTGGACTGGATGTGAATCAGTCATTCCGCAACCAGGACCATACTAACAACTTCGGTGGTTGCCGAAATGTAAAGTAGTAAAGGCTCACTAGGATTCGGAGCTACCAATATCTGTAGTGTGGTGAGGATTTGTTTCAGCTCTTGAAACGCCTTTTCTGGTTCTTCGTACCAATGAAATGGTCCAGACTTCCTCAAGAGTTTGAAGAAGGGTAGCGTCCGTTCAGCCAGTCTTGAGATGAATCGGTGAGCACAACTAGACATCCAGTTAGCTTCTGGACATCCTTGATGCGGGTTGGGGGACACATATATTATATGCCTTGATCTTCGCCAGATTTGCTTCAATCCCTCAGTGAGTCACCAAGAAACCTAGAAGCTTTCCGGAGCTAACCGTGAAGACACATTTGTCCGGGTTCAGCTTGGTGCGCGTGGTGCGCAGCTTGTCGAAGACGACTTGTAAATTGTCAAGGAGTGACTCCTTGTTTTTTATCTTCACAATGATGTCATCGACGTACACCTCCACCAAGTCTCTAATTAGCTCTCCAAATGTTTTGTACATAGCTCGCACAAATATTGAAGCAGCATTTTTAAGACCAAATGGCATGGCTGTATAACAGTACAATCCATCTACTGTTACGAAGACAGTATGCTCTTCATCTTCCTTAGACATTTGGATTTGATGATATCCAGAATATGCATCTAAGAAACACAATAGCTCACACCCGGAGGTAGAGTCCACTATCTGATCTATTCTAGGTAGTGGAAATGGATCCTTTGGACATGCCTTATTTAAGGTGGTGTAGTCGATACACATCCGAAGCTTCCCGCCGGCCTTGGGTACAACAACTGGGTTTGCCAGCCATTTTGGATGGAAGACTTTCCGGATGAATTCAGCTTCGAGCAACTTCTTGATTTCTTGTCAGATGAAGTTTTGTCGCTTGATTGATTGCTTCTTGGGCTTCTGGTGTACAGGCCGTGCGTCAGGGTAAATCTTCAGATTGTGCTCAATCACCTCCCTAGGGATCCCAGGCATTTGTGACAGTTGCCAGGCAAACACGTCAACATTACCACGGAGGAAAGTGATGAGCGTGAATTCCTATTTGTTGTTCAGACCTCCCGATATACGGGTAGTCTGAGCAGCATCGAAACAAATTTGGACGACTTTGATGGGAACGTCGGTGTCGTCGCTTGGTTGCACACGAGGTGCGGAGGTAGAGCCTTTATGACGAATGCTCGGAGGGTTCGGAGATAGCTCCTTACAGGATGCTTCCTCTTGCGCTGTGGTAAGCGCATAGAGTTCTTCTAAAGCAGTAACTCCTGCAGTGCGATCTCCGCGGATCCAAAGAACGCCCGTGCGTGTTGGCACCTTCAACACTAAGTAACCATAATGAGCTGTGGCCATGAACTTGTACAAGACTGGCCTGCCCAGAATGGCATTGAACGGCAGACTGATTTGCGCAACGTCGAAGACCAATTTCTCAGTTCTATAGTTCACCTGAGTCCCGAAGGTCACTGGGAGTGTGATGGAATCGAGAGGAGTAATGGTTCCCGGACCTACCCTAGTGAAAGGTCGGGATGGGCGAAGGTCCGAAGGCCAGAGCTGAAGCTTAATGAAATCTTCGAAG
The DNA here is from genome assembly GCA_036927565.1 of Tuctoria greenei. Lineage (NCBI taxonomy): Eukaryota > Viridiplantae > Streptophyta > Magnoliopsida > Poales > Poaceae > Tuctoria > Tuctoria greenei. Next base: position 254,315,256 of record JAYESD010000002.1, read on the forward strand.
CTTCTGAGGTTTAGACCTGAACCTCCGTCCACCATTACATGGTGGAGTTGGATATTGTTAATGGTGGGTGACACCATCAACGGGAGTTGGCCGGCCCCGATCATGTTTCGGGGGCAGTCCGAAGCATCAAAAATGATGGGGGTATCCATCCACTTCCGATGAGGCTCTTCCTTAGCTGTGGGAGCTTCCACAACCATGTCCCGCCGCATTGTCTTGAGGATGCGGTGAGAGGTGATGTCCTAAGAACCACCATAGATGGTGTTTAGGGTCTTCCGGCGCTCATTGTCAGAGACATCGAATCATCGTCAATAGTGTTGTAGACGGCTTTCAAGACCTTTTTGGGGTCCTGGAAACCTAGATCCTCCTCAGCCGGAGCTTCATTGACTTTTTGTTTTCCTTCCCGCTGACGGAAAGGAGCTTCTTCCCGGTGCTTGTTATAGCGCTCAGCAAGATTCTGGACCTCCCGGCATTCTTCCAGGCTGTGTCTGTCCATCTTGTGGATCGGACACCACGCCTTTGATTTGTTGCCCTCTTCTGACGAAGGACGAGGTCGCTTCTCGGGGCGTGGCCCCCGGCCATCCGGAACTGCAGCAGCTGCAGCGGCTGGTGCACCGGCCAACAGCTTCTTCTTTCCATTGGGCTTATTTTTCTTTTTGCCACCACCGAAGGTAGTTGCTTCAGTTTTAGAGGACTTCTTGTTGGCCTCCAGAGCTGGCTTGGACTGCATTTCACGGCCCTCCGCAGCTCTAGCACATTTGTCTGCTAGGATGAAGAGTTTCGTGACGCTGGTGACTACTTTGATTGCAAGCTTTTCCAGCATCTTTTTATCTCGAACACCCTATCTGAATGCAACGATTACTGAAGATCTCGAGATTGAAGGAATAGTATTCCGTACCTGAGAAAACCATTGGATGAAGGATCACAACGATTCCCCTGTTGTTTGCTTTACAGCAAACAAATCCAATTCACTGCCAGGCCGTGTGAAAGAACTCCCAAAGTTGGCAGTGAATTGCTGGCATAGCTCCGCCCAGCTATTAATGGAGTTGGGTGGAAGACTCATGAACCAGGACCTTGCAGTCCCAGTTAAAGCCACCGGGAAATAATTGGCCATCACAGCCTCATCACCTCCCGCTGCTAGTATGGCAGTGGAGTAGATTTGTAGGAACTCGGCGGGGTTGACAGTCCCGTCGAATTTTTACGACAAGTGAGGCTAGAGCTTTTGTGGCCATCTGACCATGTGTAAATGCATGGCTGAGGCAGAACAACCTCCTCCTACTGCCTGAGGAGCAGGGTTGTCCCGAGCCTCTCGCCTCTCACGAGCACGCTCGATATGGACATGGTCGTCTTGCTGCCGGTAACGACGATCAAGTTCCGACCGCAGGTCATGAGTTAGAATCCTGCTGATGGAGTGGGTGCGTCATGCCCCGGAAGGCAATGAAGTCACCTGCTGGGATGCAGCACGTCTCCTTTGTTGCGAGACTTGTGGACCAAGTCTGCCCGACAAGGTCCATTGTTGTGATGGTGCTCGCCCCGAAGGAGGAGGACCTTGATTGCTGATGCCATCAGCTGCAGCTGCAACCAAATGGTCTACATCAGCTCTCCACTGTTCCATAGCATCCTGAGGTGCCTCTGGAGGTGGTGGATGTTGTAGAAGAGCTCGCGCATCAATGAGTGCGTGCTTAGGGTTGTTGTTCGTAGATGCAGTGATCGACGCAGATGCCCCATCTTGTCGTCCAGCATTATTTGCTGGAACAGAAGGTGGCTGTGGTGCCATAGTCCCTGCAGGAACAATGGCACCTGCTGGCTATGGCACATTGAGTCTATTGCCACCAGCAGGATGTTTAGCTCGATTGCCGTTGGAGGATCCTGCAGCGGAATTCACCATCTTGAGATCTCGGGAAGCCGCCCCTACCTAGTGCGCCAAATGTCGAAGTGTAGCAACGACACTTCCCCCGGTACTACTAAAGTGTAGCCCGCGGAGGTTCTTGTTTCAGTTAGGGCACGCAGAGATCAAGATCAAGATAGCGACACCAGAGATTTACGTGGTTCGGGCCGCCTGAGCATAATACCCTACTCCACGGGGTGTGTGTGTGTGTGTGTGTGTGTGTGTGTGTGTGTGTGTTGTATTATGAATCGCTAGAAAGTGTAGTCTCTCGCTCAGCTTGGAGTTGTCCTTTGTATCGTTCGGCTCAGCCCTTTTATGGTCCAAGGACAGACCGTTAAATCATTAGCCTGGCCTGACATGTGGCCCTGGTGTATTAAATAGCCTAATACACTATCTACGGGTATTAAGCATGCTTAATAGTTTGATAACGTGTCTTAATGGTTGTGTTACCTCTCTTAATAGTGCTCTGATCTTGTGTCGTTAATAAAGCATTAACGACACGTAATCAAGTCTTGTAACTGCTGCTTTGACTGTCCCTTGAATGTCCGTGCTGAAGGAGATCTGCAAATGTATTCGTTGATGAAGATTCGGAGGCTCCACACATGATAGCTTCGGTGCTTCTCTTTGCAGGGAGGTAGCTCCGGAACCTCTGTACACGTGTCAACACCGGAGCTTCCCTCTGCTGGGGGGTAGGTCTAGGGTCATTATACACGTGTTGATCACGGAGCTTCCCTGTGTTGAGAGGTTAGCTCCGGATTTATATTACACGTGTCAATCTCCGAAGCTACCCATATGAGGGACGCGGGTCTAGTGTAATATGACATGTGGGACCTGAGGAGGCCTTGAATTTTGACGGGTAAAACTCTTTCGCACTTCTTGCAGTATCATAGGGTACCCGGTATGCAGGGTACCGACACTAAACATAAAGAAGAGGTTTTCAAATCTGCAGGGGTGTTATCTCATTAGGTTGTTAATAAAAATGTTGTTTGCTTATCTAGACATGAACACAAAGTTAAATTTCATTGTACCTACTGTGGTAGCAATGGTCATGTCATAGATTTTTGTTACAGGAAAAGGAAAGAATGATTGTTAGATCTCATAACTTTCATGCAAAATTTGTTGCACATGCTAAACCGAATGATAGAACATGCAACCTGTTGTAATGAGTCAAAGACATGCAAAGTTTGCTCCCAAACTTACTGTTTTTCGTGCTACACATGTAACACCTCGTAGGTCAGTAGTTGGGTACAAAAATCCTCAAGTTTTAGCTCATAAACTGTGACACCCGGTTCCGAAAAATTTTGCGGTCATTGGATTTGTGGTTTTGGATCTACACAAGTTTCTTTGTAGTGTTGCAGATCTGGTTTTTCTCGGGTAGAACAGATTGACCTTCGTTCAATCTTTCAATCGCAACTTGAGTTTTTGTTCATGATTTTTTGTGATTCTTGTTGTCGTGTCTCCGTGACTTGATTCTCCACAATATATATTGGTTTTGTCACAACTTATCAAGTTTAGATTAGTTGCACACACGATTTCTTAATAGATTGATTTTCTTCCAAGGGGTTATTGTTGCTTCCGCTGAAAAAGTTTTAATCTACCATTCACCCTCGCCCCTCTGGTAGCTTTTCACGTGCTCTTTGATCCTACAGCTTGACTCTTGATTGCATGTTGAGGCAGGAATTCGAGGTTGAATTCTGCCAACTCCGCTGCCCACTTGGTGATATTTCCTGTAGAATTAGTCGCATCATGAAGTACTTCACTGATGAAGTACACCGGCCGCTGGACAGTTCCGACCCTCTCAGAGGGGTCCAGAGCTTCTTCTTCACCAACCCGGACCCTCCTGGAGAGCTCCAGACCTTCTTCTTCTTGAGTAGGTACTCCCTCGGATGAGGGAGGTTGATCCACAGGCATCTTGTCTTTAGGATTCATGCCTGGGGGCTGGGACCCAGACTCACCTTCAGGTAGCTCTGGACCCTCCAGGAGGGGTCTAGGCTCTCGAGTTGAAGATGTTTCTGGTCTCTCCGCAACCAGAACCATGCTGACAACCTCCATAGTTGCGGCGATGTAAAGCGGAAGAGGCTCACCAGGTTCTGGAGATATCATGATTAGTAGTGTGGTGAGGAGTTGCTTGAGCTCCTGGAATTCTTATCTGCTTCTTCAGACCAGTGAAATGGTTTGGGCTTCCTCAATAGCTTGAAGAAGGGAAGTGCCTGCTCTGCCAGTCTTGAGATGAACCGGCTGAGTGAAGCTAGACACTGAGTTAGCTTCAGGACATCCTTGATATGGGCTGGAGGCCGCATCTCTTCAATGGCTTTGATCTTCGCCGAATTTTCCTCAATTCTCGGGTGATTCACTAAGAAACCAAGGAGCTTTCTAGAGCTAACCCTGAAGACACGTTTGTCCGGGTTAATCTTCGTGCGCGCTAGGCACAACTTGTCGAAGACAGCTTGAAGCAGGAGTGAACTCTAATTCTTCACCTTGATGACGATGTCATCGATGTAGACTTCCACCAGGTCCCTAATTAGCTGCCCAAAGGTTTTGTGCATGGCTCACACAAAAGTTGAGGCATCATTTTTTAAGACCAAAAGGCAAGGCAGTATAACAATACAATCCATCTACTGTTATGAAGGCAGTATGCTCTTCATCTTCCTTAGACATTGGAATTTGATGATATCCAGAATATGCGTCTAAGAAACATAGTAAATAACTTCTGGAGGTGGAATCCACTATCTGATCTATCCTTGGTAGTGGAAATGGGTCTGTTGGACATGCCTTATTTAAGGTGGTGTAGTCGATGCACATCCAAAGCTTCCCGCCGGCCTTTGGCACAACGAATGGGTTTGCCAGCCATCGTGGATGATGAACCTCCCTGATGAATCCAGCGTCAAGTAGCTTTTTGACTTCTTGTCTGATGAAGTTTTGTCGCTCAACATGTTGCTTTTGGGGCTTCTGTTGTATGGGTTGTGTGTTGGGGTATATCTTAAGATGGTGCTCGATCACCTCCCTGGGGATCCCAGACATTTGTGACGGCTGCCATGCAAACATGTCGACATTTGCCCGAAGGAAAGTGACGAGCACAAGTTCCTATTTGTCACCCAAACCTCCCTATATACGGGTGGTCTGGTTGGCATCAGAACCAATTTGGACGACATTGACGGGAATGTCGGTGTCGCTGCTTGGTTGCACACGAGGCACAGAAGATGAGCCACGCTGGCGTGAGCTCGGAGGTTGAGCAGCTTGTTCCTTACTCGATTCTTCTTCTTGCGATGTTGTAAGCGCATGAAGTTCTTCCAGCGCAGTGACTATAGCAGTGCGATCCCCTCGGATTCGGAGGACGCCTGAAGGAGTCAGCATCTTCAACACGAGGTAGCCGTAGTAGACCATGGCCATGAACCTATACAGAGTTGGCCTGCCTAGGATCGCATTGAAGAGTAGGTTGATGTGTGCCACATCAAACACTAGCTTTTTTGACTGGTAGTTGTCCTGTTTCCCAAAGATCACAGGTAAAGTAACCGATCCAAGAGGTGTGATAGCTCTTGAACCTACTCCATAGAAGGGGCGTGAGGGCCATAGGTCCGAGAGGTTGAGCTAGAGCTTCACAAAAGCTGCGAAGTTGAGGAGGTTGAGCGTTGTGCCTCCATCCATCAGGACATGGTAAAGCTGGATGTTGTTGATAGTCGGGGAGACCATCATGGGTAATTGTCCAGCTCCTGCCATGTTCTTCGGACAATACAAAGCATCAAAAGTGATGGAACTATCCATCCACTTCTGATTTGGTTCCGCTTTGGCAGTAGGAGCTACAGCGGCTATCTCCCGACGCATAGTCTTCAGAATGCATGAGGAGGTGATGTCCCAGGACCCTCCATACATCATATGGAGAGTCTTCCGACGCTCGTTGTCAGAGATGTCAGAGTCGTCGTTGACGGTGTTGTAGACCGCCTTTAATGCCTTCTTGGCTTCTTGGAAGCCTAGCTCCTAGTCAAACGGAGCTTCATTGACTTTCTGCTTCCCTTCCCGTTGGCAGAAAGGGGTCTAGTCTTGGCGCTTGTGGGCATCTACCGGACTAGTACGAAATGTTTTTGACTAAGATCGGATTAGTCCGCACCTCAACAGACTAGTCCGGTATCCATCAACACTTAGGATTTCTCGCATACATGCACACCGGACTAGTCCGGTGTCCACCATGGACTAGTCTAGACATCGCAAACCCTAATGGTAACTTTTGAAAACCTAGTATAAATAGAGGTGTACGGCATACATTAATTACACTCGACCCCCTGCACCGTCACACCTCCCAAGAGCCCAGAATTCACTTCTCTCCTCACATTCTAACCCTAAAAGGAACAAATCTTTGAGGATTAGCAATTGATCAAAGGAGAGACCTTTTCTACACATCTTGAGCTCTTAGGTTTGATCTCTCGCACACTCTAATCGTTTTATTGTATATCTTTTGAGTGTGTTTGGTGGTGTTCATCGTTGTAATTATTGGGGAGCCCTCAACTTGTGAGAAGGCCCCTTGAACAAGTTATTTGCCCCTTTGTGATTACTGGAAGAGAATCGGCCTCCGTGGTGATTCGACGAGGGTAGGGTTTGTGAAGACCCTGTACTCCGTGGACTCCTCAACATGGATGTAGATTTCTTCCGCGGGATCGAACCTCGGGATAAAATCTTGTCTCGCACCCTTTTGTTTCATCGTTCATCATATTCTAGGATTTGCATAATCTTGTGTAACTCACATTGAAACATTGGAATTAGAATTGATATTTGCCATACATTTTTTCATTGTCGGAATACATCCGAGTTGCCAATTACTTTCCTCTTCATAGGGTACTAGAAGTGAAATTATCGATCAATCTTGATCTTTCTAGTCCACGCATACCGGACTAGTCCGCACTATACCAGACTAGTCCGATCTCCCTGTATTTGATCAATCTCTTAAGTGTTTCAGGGATCGACAAAGAATAAAATAGCCTATTCACCCCCCTCTAGGCTACATTCAATCGGTAATTGTTGAAGTGTTAGAGCGACACTTCCCCCGGATCTGCTAAGTAGTAGCTCGTGGAGGTTCTTTGTTCGACGGGGCTTAGGCCTCAATCAAGTGTTCTAGCGGGTGAATGTATGAGACAGTGGTTTTTACGTGGTTCGGGCCGCAAGGACCGTAACACCCTACTCCACGGTGGATGGTATTGCTAGTGTGTGTGTATGTGTGTGTGTGTGTGTGTGTGTGTGTGTGTGTGTGTGTGTGTGTGTGTGTGTGTGTGTGTGTGTGTGTGTGTGTGTGTGTGTGATGTTCGATGTGGGGATTTCGGTGTGATGTCAGGGATGTCTAAGTTGGTGGCTGCCCGGTCCTTTTATAGTCCAAGGGTGAACGGCTTAGAAGTGGGGCCCAGGGCTCGACAGGTGCCCCCGGGCTGATCTTATCCTGTACAGGACCTAAGACTTCTTGTGTACATTGCCTCTGATAGTACTTTAGACTTGCTGTCTTGCCGCGTCGGTCGCCAGTGGCAGGACGTTGTCATTGTAGATGGCAGGGAATGTCCCATCCATCTTGTCGCCGTAAGCTACCCACTTGGCGGTGTGGGGTAGGCCTGCAGCGCCTTCACTGTGATGTGATTGGGTGTTGCGGTACCTGACAGGGGCATGCGTTGCACCGTGCGCCTAGGGAAGGCACATGCCTTCAACGCGCGAATGTACAAGACGCTCCGCCCTTTACTCTTTGGGGTCCGGCTCATTGCAGGTCATGGGATATACTCCAGCTCCGGAGCCCTCCTCGGTGGGAGTAAGGGCCCGGAGCCGGAGGACGCGTGGCAGCTCAGGAGCCCTCCTCAGTGGGAGCAAGGGCCCGGAGCCGTATGACAGTTGGCAGCTCCAGAACCCTCCTCGACGAAGAGGACGGGTTCGGAGCTTCGTCTTGTATGCGGGGGTACCCGGTCTTGAGGGTACCGATAGTATCAGAGCCAAACTCTTCAAAAGAGACTCACCGCTCAAAGAGATGATGTCAGACAACAAGGATGTACACAAGAACTTCAACAACGAAAAGGTAATGATGAAAAGACCCAAAATCTAGAGAAGCTCCTCGACGCCATTTAAGACTGTGAGGACGATGATGAGGAGATGCTCCAACTCAAAGCTCTTCTACGGAAGAAGGCACTATCTCCAAAAGGGGAGAAGAAAACTCAAGATGAGAAGATGAAGGGGAGTAGTCACACCGACTACTCCCGATATCCTTTTAACTATGAATGTTTGAATTCTAACAATAGTCATTACTTATTAATTCCTTTAGGCAATGCACCTTACTTTGATGGCAATGACTATTCAATGTGGAGATAAAACATGAAAATTCACCTTATATCTCTTAACCAAAGTCTTTGGCATATAGTGTGTACAGGGATAGATACCCTGAATGATGATGAAGAGCTGACTCCAAGCCAAGAACAAGCCATTCATCGGAATGCTCAAGCTGTAGCTATGATCACTTCATCACTGAGCCGAGACGAGTTCACCAAGGTGGATGGACTCGAGATTGCCAAAGACATATAGGAAACTCTACAAAACACACATGAAGGTGATCGTCATGTACGTGAAGCCAAGATTGAGATGATTGAAGGTGAATTGGGAAGATTCACTATAGAAGAACATGAATCACTACAAGATATGTACAATCGATTAAAGTCTCTCGTGAACAAAGTCCGAGCATATGGCAGCAAAAAGTGGAATGATCATGAGGTCGTAAAGTTGATTCTTAGAGCATTCATGCCTCGCAACGTAACTCTTTGCTCTATGATTAGAGAAAGCCCTGGGTATCGGAAAATGACCCCGGACGAACTTCTTGGCAAGATTATCAACTTTGAATGATGGAGAAGCAAGCCAAGCATGTCAAGGAAATTGCCGATCTTACCTCGGCAAAGAAGAAAGGAGTTGCCTTGAAGTCAACTTGTAAGCCCGTATCAAAACAAGCTCGAGAAGTTCATGGAGAAGACGACAGCGATGACGAAAGCAGTGATATCGATGAAGCATACATGATCTTGTTCATGAAGAATTTCAAGAAAATGATGAGAAGAAGAAAGGGTGGTAGCTCAAACGAAGGAAGACAAAGGGACAAACAAAGACCTAAGATGAGATGGGTGTGCTACTATTGCGGAGAATATGATCACTTCATAGTAGATTGTCCACATGAAGAAAATAAGAGGAAGACTAAGGACAACAAGCCTCAACCAAAGAAAATGTTCAAGAATAAGAAGCAATATGGCCAAGTGCATCTAGGGAAGGAGTGGGACTCCAATGATGAATCCTCATCCGAAGAAGAAGAGTAGATGGCCACCATAGCCATTAAGAAGACTACCAAGAAATCCACTCTATTCCCAACCATGGGCGCATGGAAGGACACCAACCACACATGTCTAATGGCCAAGGAAGGTAGCAAATAAATCTTCTCCTCCTCGCATTCTTTTACTAGTGATAGCGATAATTCTAGTGAGGATGATAGCAGTGATGAAAGTGAATACATGGTTAGGGGTTTAGTCAAAAATACAACCACTAAAATGAAATTTTTACTTGATAAGATTGTTGATAAGGAGAAGTTAGTCAATCGTCAGGAAGATTTGATCATCTCCCAAAAAAAAGGAATATCTTGAGATTGAAAAGCTTCTTGAACATGAAAAGAAGCGAAGTAAATCACTAGAACTTGAGTTAGCTTCAAGCAAGGAAGCTTGCTTGAAGTTAAAAGACTCAAACGCCACCATCAAGGATGAACTTGCTAACTTAACCAAAGTTAACAAGATCCTTGAGGTACAAGTTGAGTCACTCAAGCAAAGTGGTTCTTCATCCTCTTCAAGTTCACCTTCTTAGCATATAAAATCTGAAACTATTATTACATGTGCTTGTGCCAAAAATGACACTAACTTGAAGGAAAAGCCAAACTTGACAAAGGACAAGCAACCTTCCCAAAGTGACATATTTGACAAGGAGAAGGTCAAGTATGCATGCAGTGCATACTCGTTCACTGTTGACGGCTGTTATATACCAATTTCATCAGTCAATTTAACTCAATTATGTGAAGGATTAGTCATTTCTTGCACACATCACCTTTCTATCTAAGCCAATTCCACTTGGACTTGGAGAAATATGTGTATGCAGCATTTTATGCAGGAAATGAGGAAATGTAGAGGGACCAATCCTACAAAATATCATCCCAGCCAATCAGGCGAGAACACATGGCATCCCATGGATCAAATGGCTCACAAACAGAAGTATCCGAGGAGATCCAATGGTGTATCACCCAGATACATCAAGGGGGCCCACCTGGCAGCCACCTGGAGGAAGCACTCCACGTTTGGAGTGCTGACCAGGTCGGCCGAACTAGGGGTTTGGCCGACCCCTTCCTGGCGCCAAACGCGGTCAAACAACGTGTGTTGGCTCCTCCTTGCTTGAAGGAGTCAATGGTGACTGATTTGCGCGCTTTTGGTGGCGGGAACCGACCTCAACACTAGTATAAATAGGACCCCCTACCCCTAACTTCAACACACACCACTTGAGCTTCATCTCTGTTGTATATATTGTCATCCATAGTCTTAGAGGTTAGGTTGTAGAGACGAGAGTCTCTAGTCCCAAGTCCAAATTGGGAAAGGGGTAAGGAGTCTCTCTCTTCCCAATCCTACATTGGGAAAGGTATGGCTCATGTATTCTTTCTTGTATTTGTGACTTTATGCATAACAAAGATAGTATCTTTAGTCTCTACTTATACATATACTTGGGCAAAGCATTTCTTGTTTGATTGTGGAGTCCATGTATGTGGAAGGTATAGCTTCTATGACTGTTTCATCAGGAACATGTCTCATTATCATAGAACCTATAGACCCCCACTATAGTCTAGTTAATTATAACATAACTAGGTTAGTATGGATAATTATGTTGTGTATCAACATTAGTTCAATGATGATTCAATTCATTGCCTTAGGATGGCTTGTGCCTAGGCTTTTATGGTAATTACTTAATATGCTAGCATGGTGCTAGGATAGCTAAGTAGCATTGGATGTCTCGTATACCCACGGATTGAAGAGGTAGTCAGTAGGTGGTGACAGCCCTATCTGTCCTTTGTAATCCTCCACGTTCGGCTATGCCACAGGGTACTGGCGGGAGTCGCCCTAGTATTTATAGGGGTAAGCTCATGCCCGATGTGTTGAACCACATAGCATAAGTATTCACTATTGACCTAGCTTAGGGATAATTAAATTAGGCTATGTATATGTACAATAGAGCATAGTAGGAGTACCTCCATAACTCTCAACCTTAACTAACCTCTAGGATCCTCTTATCCCACTTAGACTTGAATGCTTTTGTGTGTGTCACACTACCTCCACTATTATTTTATCCATCCTTGCTAGATTCTTACCTAGACCTTTCTACCCTTTCCACTTGATGATTGTTATATCTCTTCCCTGCCTTCCTTTGGGATCAAATAAATGACACCCTTCGGAATACTCTTAAGGGGAAATGCTACAATGATATTTTCGTGCGCTTGCAAAATTCACTCTGTGATCCAATAGAACCATTAACAAACATTTTTGACACATCAGTTGGAGATGTTTAGTTAATGGTGCATAAGAAATACCAACAAGCATTTATGGCGCCGTTGTTGGGGATGATTTGTTAGTATATCTTAGGAGCCGTCAACAAGCATTTCTAGCGCTGTTGCCGGGGAAGGCATATAGATATATAACATGACAGAGTGAATAGGATAGAACCCTGGGTAGGATTTTAGTAGGATAACCATTCTTTGTTTTTGCATTTATTTTAAATGTGAAAACAGGGTAGTGTATGTCTGGTTTCCGCCTGGCAGAAAACTTTGTTGAAGATCCTGAATCTCTTCTGAGAGACCGACCCCGTGTCGTTACTCCTCAGATGATTCGAGCGGCAAAGCTAGCCAACATTTCTGCACCAACAATTCAAACGCCAATGGCTCAGAAGACCCTTCGTGAGTTCTCAGCTCCCTCTGCTAACAAGTGCCTATTGGGCCCACTATTAACATGGGAGATGTGAACTTCGAGATCAAAACTGGCCATATCACTATGGTGCAAGCCAACCCATTCTGTGGGAAGGCTAACGAGGATGCAAGTGCTCACCTGCAACAATTCTTCGAGATCTGCAACACTTTTAAGATCAAGGACATGTCTCCGTATGTGGTCCGTCTGAGACTATTCCCGTTCTCTCTCCTTGGGAGAGCGAAACAGTGGTTCTACGTGAACCGAAGTGCTGTAGACACTTGGGAGAAGTGTTCTACGGCATTCCTCACCAAATTCTTCCCATTGGGCAAAACCAATGTCCTACATGGAAGGATTTCCAGCTTTCAGCAAGAGCTTAAGGAATCTATTCCCGAGGCATGGGAAAGGCTTCAAGAGTACATCCTAGCCTGTCCCCACCATGGGATGGATGACTGGCTCCTTATTCAGAATTTCTATAACGGGTTGATCCCATCACCTCGTGACCATTTGGATGCTGCTGCTGGAGGAGCCTTATTCTCATTGATGGTACCAAAAGCTAAAGATCTTATTGAGAAGATGGTGTCCAACATGGGCTGGAACGACGAGCATCTCCATACCCGACAGCAAGGCATGCACACCTTGAAGGAAGTGGACATGATCGCTGCAAAATTGGACCTCCTAATGAAGAAAATTGATGGACAAGCCAATGGTGAAGTGTCTGGCAATGCCTATGCCCTAGACTCTCACATCACGTGTGAAGTCTGTGGCAACACGGGTCATATGGGCAATGATTGCCCAAACACTCGTGAGGATGCCATATACCTCGCCAACAACGGAAATTTCAACAACAACAATGGCTATCGTCCAGGAGGTCAAGGGTGGGGTCAACAACGCCCATTCTTTCAAGGAGGGTACAACAACAATGGCAACCCTGGAAATCAGCCCAACTTGAGAGAACTTGCCATTAACCAGCTCAAGATCAACGGTGCCCTATCCAAGAAGCTGTCAGCTAATGACAAGAACGTCAATGCCAAGATTGAAGGACTATCCTCATCATTCAAGAATCAACTAAGCTTCAACAAGATGTTGGAGACTCAGCTGGCACAACTTGCTGCAGTTGTCCCTCCATTGGAAAACTACAGAACTCCAGGGTAGTCAGAAGCCCCAGTGGAGAACGTCAATGCAGTGGTTACGAGAGGAGGAAAGACTACTTGTGACCCACCATATCCCACACAAGAAAAGAGGACAACTGAGCCTGAGAAGGAGGATGTCCCAAGTGAATTACTTGGTGAGAGAATGGCCAAACACTTTGAAGACACCAACTTATTGCCATTCTCTCACAGACAAAGGAAGCCAACAGTGGATGAGCAATTCAACCGTTTTGTTGAGATCATCCAAAAGATCCACATCAATGTGCCCTTGATTGATGCGATGCAAGTACTCACTTATGCTCGCTATCTCAAGGACATATTGAACAACAAACGGCCATTGCCCACCACTGAGGTCGTCAAGCTTACGGAAGACTGTAGTGTAGCCATCCTCAATGGGCTTCCTGAAAAGAAAAAGGACCCTGGATGTCCTACCATTTCATGATCAATTGGGACTCACCACTTTGACAAGGCACTTTGTGATCTAGGAGCAAGTGTCAGTGTGATGCCCAAGGTTGTGTTCGACCAGCTGAACTTCACAGAGCTGACTCCAACACCAATGCAGCTACAACTAGCTGACTCTTCAGTCTGTTATCAAGCTGGTATTGCTGAAGACGTCCCGGTGAAGATCCGGAACTGCTTCATACCCATGGATTTTGTGGTGCTAGACATGAACACTGAGAAAGATACACCACTCATTCTTGAGCGCCCATTCCTCAGCACTGCAAAAGCTCGCATAGATGTGGGAGCTGGAGAAATCCACTTCCATATCAATGGCAAGGAGGAAAAGTTTAACTTTCGGCCAAGATCAGAGCAATGCTCCATGATTTGAATCAAGTATGGGCTGAATGATAAACACATGAGAGAGGTCGAAGTCACACCTCCAAAGGTGGACTCACTCATTGCATTCATGAGAAGATTAATCTATGAGGAGAATCCGTCGTTTCGACCACGCTGATATCCAAAGGCGACAAAATCGTCTGGACCTTCCCGAAGGCCCAAGTCCACCAAGCCGCCAAAGAAGGAATGGCGGAAGAAGAAGCAAGACAAGCCGTTCGAGCCCATTCGTCCGGGCCCGGATGTGAAATGAAGACGGAGGAATGTCCATCTCATCGGACGGTGGTGAGACCTACGCCAATAGGTTAAATTGGTAATTATCCCACTTTGTTTTTCTTTCTTTCTTGTTTCCACCCCATTTGGATTTTTCCCATTGCATATTTGATTTTTCCTAGCAAGTTGAGAATCTTATATTCTCAAACTATCATTTTTCTTTCTTTCTTTTCAAAAGAAAAATTTTATTGGATTTGAAAAAAGGTTTTTATTTGAAAAACATTTTCTGAGCTGCACATGTGGCATTTCACCAACGTGCTAACTTTATAGTCGTTGGGGGGCCACATGCCAAAAGGGGAACCAGGGGGGCCACCTGTCAGGTCGGCCGAACACGGAGTGGAGCCAAATTGGCTCCCCTTCCTCCAACAGCTATATTTTGAACCCCAAGTGACCGTTGGAGGGTGCACCCTATAAATTGTGGTCGTGAGGAGCACCTCTCTTCACACACCACATCATTTTACACCTCCCCAAGTCACTCTCTAGCTCACCTTGTTTTTCTTGCTCTTCATTGTGACACTCTTTCTCAAATACATCCCCAAAAAGATTTTCTTTTGTTTGCATTTGCATTTTACACTCAAGCTTTCAAGAGGAGAAAATTTGTTGAGAGTTTTGTATTCCAAACATCGCTTCTTTTTGGATTTTTCTCGCCTTGTTTTGTTCTTGCTTGTTGAACTCAATAAGACATGAAGAGGTTGTCCGGAAAGAGGAAGGGGGCTGTAAGCTCAAGCCATGGTGAAGGTTCTAGTGCACGCCTCTCTTCCATGGGTACAAGCCCAAGGAGGAGAAGTGTGTGTGAGGACACTCCCATGGAAAAGAGAAGCAACCCACACCAACTTCTTCATGACAACAACCTCGATATACGAAGCGAAGTTGAAGATCAAGCACGCAGGCTTCTCCAAGATCGTGAGTTCCGCCACACCAAGGCTTACGATCCACATTTGATCTCCAAAATAGGTATGGACTCTGAATTTCTTTCCATTTGGCATGCAATTGGATTTGATGACTTTGCTCACATAGAGGAGAAAGGTTCACGCCTTCTCACTATCCAATTCCCTTGCATGCTAAGAACAGGATTTGATGGTATTACTTTTAGATTATTTCAAAAAGAATACAACATCCAATGGAAAGAATTAGGTAGCATCCTAGGCTTCCATAAATGGTGTTAAATAGATTTAGAAAATTTGCCTAAGTTTAACAAATAAAGTTTTTTGCATGAGCTAACCAGTGAGGTCACATGTAAGGCTCCTAGGAATAGCCACATCCAAAACCCTACCTTACACTTCATGCATAGATGGGTGGCTATGACTATGTTCCCTAGGGGAGATGTTAGGGTTGTGTGAGATGATAAATTGAAAATTTTGTTTGCCATGACTAAAAAAATAATAGTTGCTCCAGTCAAAGCCATGATGACACAATGGTTAGATTACATTTCAAAATCAGGACCAATTGAATGCACTTCATTGATTACTCATATTGCTGATAGGGTAGGGGAACTTAAATACTCTTCATTTGAATATATTGAAACTGAAAGAGAATTAATTGATGAAGACTATTTAGTGCAAGGACATTCCTTTAAGCATGATCATGATGGCTCCTTGATATTCTTCTATCCCGGCTTTGTTAATGAAATTCGGTTACCTAACCCAGATTTTCATTTGTACAAATGTCAGAGGCTAACCATTAATCTTCTTCCCCTTGAGGAAGCAAGAAGAAGTAATGTTTCTGGCAGGGTAACAAGGAATCGTGCGAGGGCTGCAACCACAGGCATGCCACCGATAACCTCTCCGGTCCATGAATACCAAGAGGAAGAGAACCCAATGGGTTATGCGCCCAGATGGACTCAACCTCTGACGTATGAGACTGGGGGATCATCTTGGCAAGAATGGCAAAGGGATCCACCCTTATCCACTTCAAGCTCTAGCAGCTTGCCCCTAACGTCCATGAGAGGACGTCATTCCTTTTCGGATAGAAGTCATCATGACTATAGCCAAGGAATGACGGACCTCACTACACGTATGGGAGAACTTGAAGTGAGAACGGGTGACATCTACAGCACACTCCAGGAGCATGTTCAAGGTACCCAGGATTGGCAACAACACATGAATGCTCAATTCACCAACTTCAACACGGCGCTACAACTACAACAAGCCGATCTTGCAGCGTACTTCCGTCGTCAAGGGTTCAACCCTTATCACGGAGGTAGTTGAAGAACAAGCTTGGGGGAGGACCCCCACTTGAGGTAACATGTATCACATTCCTTGCATTGTTATTTTCCATCCATCCATCATCCACCTTGCATTTATATATATATATATATATATATATATATATATATATATATATATATATATATATATATATATGTATGTATGTATATGTATATATATATAGGTTAGATTTGCTTTCATCAAATAAAGATGTGCGGTAATAATGGTTTAGAATTCACATAGATGAAATGATGAATAGTTGCTCTGTTTTATTTTCCTAAGTCTCTAGTTTACAACTTGCTACTCTCTAAATATTGCTTTCATTGGTTTGAAATACTTTTACCTTAATTTGGAAGTTGTGGGTAGCAAAAGCTTAATCTAATTCTAGGTTGTTGCAAGATAAGAATTAGTAATAGGGCTTCTAGTCCTAGTTTGAAAGTAAAACTTAGATTTCCGGAGAAATTCTAAAAAGATTTAAGTTTCCCTTAATTGATTGGAAATACCTACCAAAGTCATATGATGTTCATACATAGACAAAACCTTATGCATATGCTATTTGATTTCACATTGAGCCTAGTCAAACTAGTATAGACTTATGTGAGAAATAATTCAACTCTTTTTGAATTCAAGACTTCACTTGCACATGCCATACTTCTACACTAGAAGTAAGCAAAACGTCCATCATATCCACCATACCACAACAAAAAGAGAAACTCCATGTTATTCATGTCTAGCACTCTCTTCAAAATTCATTGCAAAGAAAGGGAGTAGAAGACATGGCTACAAAAAGAAAATGAAAAAAAAAGGGCATTCTTACATCATAAGCATGAGAAAAAAAAAGAGAGAAAAGAAAAGTAGCCATGTTTCATCCATGCAAAAGAAAGAGAGATTATACCAAAAAGGAGTTATCTCAAGTATCCACATCCACTTCCACTCCATCACACATGCACTAGTCTTGAATTAAAAAGTTTTGATTTGAATTCTCCTAATGCTTACTCTTTTGACTTAGCAATATATGTGATGCAAATATGCCTACTTACTTTCCTTACCAAGCTCCACATACAAGCCATATTCAATGAGTAGGAATAGTAGAGGCACAATGCTTTGGTGAGGAAATATTTCCACTATCCACAAAGGAGTGATTGAGAGAATCAAATTGAGGTACTTAATATCTAAACTGAATTCTCCGGGATTTAAGTGGAACTTGATTTCTAGGCTATGTTTGCTCCATTTGCTATTCTACCTTTCAACTACTCATGAATATGAAAAAGCATAAGCCCCATGATAACTTAAGAAAGGTAGATAATCATAGCCAATTTCTGCAATACTAGGTAGAGTATCTTGTTGTGCATTAGATACTTTTGAAAATAAGACATTGTAGCAACTCCTGATCATCAACCTAAAGTCTTGACTTAGCTCGGGACGAGCAAAGGATAAGCTTGGGGGAGTTTGTTGACGGCTGTTATATACCAATTTCATCCGTCAATTTAACTCAATTATGTGAAGGATTTGTCATTTCTTGCACACATCACCTTTCTATCTAACCCAATTCCACTTGGACTTGGAGAAATATGTGTATGCAGCATTTTATGCAGGAAATGAGGAAATGTAGAGGGACCAATGTTATAAAATATCATCCCAGCCAATCAGGCGATGACACATGGCATCCCATGGATCAAATGGCCCACAAACAGAAGTATCCGAGGAGATCCAACGATGTATCACCCAGATACATCAAGGGGGCCCACCTGGCAGCCACCTGGAGGAAGCACTCCACGTTTGGAGTGCTGACCAGGTCGGTCGAACTAGGGGTTCGGCTGACCCCTTCCTGGCACCAAACGCAGTCAAACGACGCATGTTGACTCCTCCTGGCTTGAAGGAGTCAATGGTGACTGATTCGCGTGCTTTTGGTGGCGGGAACCGACCTCAACACTAGTATAAATAGGACCCCCTACCCCTCACTTCAACACACACCACTTGAGCTTCATCTCTATTGTATATACTATCATCCATAGTCTTAGAGGAGTTAGGTTGTAGAGAGGAGAGTCTCTAGTCCCAAGTCCAAATTGGGAAAGGAGTAAGGAGTCTCTCTCTTCCCAATCCTACATTGGGAAAGGTATGGCTCATGTATTCTTTCTTGTATTTGTGACTTTATGCATAATAAAGATAGTATTTTTAGTCTCTACTTATACATATACTTGGGCAAAGCGTTTCTTGTTTGATTGTAGAGTCCATGTATGTGGAAGGTATAGCTTCTATGACTGTTTCATCATGAACATATCTCATTATCATAGAACCTATAGACCCCCACTATAGTCTAGTTAATTATAACATAACTAGGTTAGTAAGGATAATTATGTTGTGTATCAACATTGGTTCAATGATGATTCAATTCATTGCCTTAGGATGGCTTGTGCCTAGGCTCTTAAGGTAAATACTTAATATGCTAGCATGGTGCTAGGAAAGCTAAGTTGCATTGTATGTCTCGTAGACCCACAAATTGAAGAGGTAGTCAGTAGGTGGTGACAGCCCTATCTGTCCTTTGTAATCCTCCATGTTCGGCTATGCCACAGGCTCTTGGCGGGAGTCGCCCTAGTGTTGCTAGGGGTAAGCCCGTGCCCGATGTGTTGAACCACATATCATAAGTATTCACTATTGACCTAGCTTAAGGATAATTAGATTAGGCTATGTATATGTACAATAGAGCATAGTCGGAGTACCTCCATAACTCTCAACCTTAACTAACATCTAGGATCCTCTTATCCCCCTTAGACTTGAAAGCTTTTGTGTGTGTCACACTACCTCCACTGTTATTTTATCCATCCTTACTAGATTCTTACCTAGACCTTTCTACCCTTTCCACTTGATGATTGTTATATCTCTTCCCTGCCTTCGTTTGGGATCAAATAAATAACACCCTTGGGAATACTCTTAAGGTGAAATGCTACAATGATATTTCCGTGCGCTTTCGGAATTCACTCTGTGATCCAATAGAACCATTAACAAGCATTTCTGACACATCAGTTGGAGATGTTTAGTTAATGGTGCATAAGAAATACCAACAAGCATTTCTGGCGTTGTTGCCAAGATGATTTGTTAGTATATCTTAGGAGGCGTCAACAGTCACAAGACCTCCTAATATCAAATATGGCATTGGGTATTCTTATGGTGAAAAGCAAAACGCTCTAAGCCAGAAGAATAACAAGGATTACATTGCCTTTGTCAAGGGAAACTCTTCTAAAGTTAGAAAACCTAATAATGTTGATAAATTTAACATTGTGAACACATATGAACAACAACTCCTATTTAGAACTTTTGATCCTTCATATGTAGTTATGAAAGGTAATATTGAAAGAGTTTATGCTAAATATGTTGGGCCACGCCATGGTAACACCAAGTCTCATGTGTGGGTGCCCAAATCACTTGTGACTAACCTCAAAGGACCCAAGCAAGCTTGGGTATCTAAGACCGAGGCATAATTTGTTTTTTGCTGACTTATTCATCCGAGCAAAATAGGTGCTAGATAGTGGATGCACCAATCACATGACCAGAGAAAGAAGGATGTTCGTGGAATATGAAGAAAATGAAGACCCAAGCGAAAGCATTTATTTTGGTGATAATAGTCAAGGAAGGATGATTGGTACTGGTAAAATTGCAATTTCATCACAACATACTCTTTCTCATGTTTTACATGTTGACTCCTCAGATTATAACCTTTTGTCCATATCTCAATTATGTGACAAAGGTTATAATTGTTTATTCACTAATGAGGGTGTGACCATCTCTAGGAGTGATAACTCGATTGTATTCAAGGGTGTGTTAAAGGGAAAACTTTATCTAGTTGACTTCAACAAAGATAAAAGATAAAGTCGAACTTGACACATGCTTGATTGCAAAGACCAACATGGGTTGGTTGTGGCATAGACGGCTAGCAAATGTTGGTATGAGGAATCTTCAAAAACTCCTTAAAGGCGATCACATTCAAGGTTTAAAGGATATTGTTTTTGAGAAAGACAGACCTTGTAGAGCGTGCCAAGCCGGGAAGCAAGTAGGAGCACCCCATCCTGCAAAGAATGTCATGACTATAACAAGACCGCTTGAGCTCCTCCACATGGATCTATTCGGTCCAATTGCTTACATAAGCATCGGTGGTAATAAGTATGGTTTAGTCATTGTCGATGATTTTTCACGCTTCACGTGGATTTACTTTTTGCATGATAAGACAGAAACTCAAGGAACCCTCAAGAAGTTCATCAAGAGTGCCCAAAATGAATTCTCACTGAAGATCAAGAACATATGAAGTGACAATGGGACAGAATTCAAGAATACTCCAGTTGAAGAGTATCTAGATGAGGAAGGAATAAAGCATGATTTTTCAGCACCATACTCTCCTCAACAAAATGGGGTAGCCGAAAGGAAGAATCGAACACTCATTGAGATGGCGAGGACAATGCTCGATGAATACAAGACTTCGGACAGGTTTTGGGCTAAAGCGGTTAACACTGCTTGTCATGCCATAAATCGACTCTATCTTCATCGTCTACTCAAGAAAACCTCATATGAACTACTCACGGGTAACAAACTAAAAATTTCATATTTTCAAGTCTTTGGTTCAAAATGTTACATTTTAAACAAGTTTAACAGGCTTCAAAGTTTGCTTCAATTCTGATGATGGTTTCTTACTTGGCTATGATTTGAACTCCTACGCCTATCGTGTCTTCAACAAGGCCTCTGGACTTGTTGAAGTGCCACGTGATGTAGTGTTCGATGAAACTAACAACTCTCAAGAAGAGCAAGTTGATAAATGTGTGCTAGATCAAGAAGAAGCTCCATGTCAAGCATTGAGAAGAATGGTGTTGGGCAATGTTCGACCACATGTGCCACCTCCAAATGCGAATGAAGAAGATGAACCACAAGTGGAGGAAAATGATCAAGGGGGAGCTTCCACACAAGATCAACCTCAGAAGATCAAGGTGATCAAAACACCAATGAGGGCAACTATCCAGGGGGAGAATAAAATGATAATTATGAAGATTCAAGACCACAAGTGCCACATCCAAGAGTACACCAAAGCATCCAAAGAGATCACCCCGTCGACAACATAATCGGAGACATCCAAAAGGGAGTAATAACTCAATCTCGCATAGCCAATTTTTCTGAACACTATTCTTTTGTATCCTCTTTGGAACCATACAGGGTTGAAGATGCATTAAAAGATCTGGATTGGGTGATGACGATGCAAGAAGAATTGAAGAACTTCAAAAAGAACGAAGTGTGGGAGCTTGTTTAAAGACCCAAGTCCAATGTCGTCGGCACTAAATGGGTCTTCCGCAACAAGCAAGATGAACATGGAGTGGTAACAAGGAACAAGGCATGACTTGTGGCCAAAGGGTATTCACAAGTCGAAGCACCTTCCTCAATGGACCAATCAAGTAGGAGGTGTACGTGGAGCAACCATCAGGTTTTGAAGATCAAGAGTACCTCGACCATGTGTACAAACTGCGTAAGGCTCTCTATGGCCTCAAACAAGCTCCTAGAGCTTGATATGAGTGCCTTAGAGATTTTTTTTGGTTGAGGATGTCTTCAAAATTGATAAAGCTGATTACACCTTGTTTACCAAACACATTGATGATGATCTCTTCGTTTGCCAAATATATGTAGATGACATCATATCTTGTTCAACTAACAAATCTTTTTGTCAATAATTTAGTAATATTATAACAGATAGATTCGAGATGTCCATGATGGGAGAGTTGAGATAGTTTTCGAGATTCCAGGTGAAGCAACAAAAGGAAGGGACGTTCATAAGACAAATAAAGTACACTCAAGACTATCTCAAGAAGTTTGGAATGGACAAAGTGAAGCCCATAAAAACTACCATGGCGACAAATGGACACTTGGGTCTCAATGAAGATGGACCAAACCTAGATCAAAAGGTATATCATTCCATGATTGGCTCTTTACTATATTTATGTGCATCTAGGCCAGATATTATGTTAAGTTTATGTTTGTGTGCAAGATTTCAAGCCAATCCTAAGGAATGTCATTTGACAGCCGTTAAAAGGATCTTGAGATATTTAGTTCATACACCCAACTTAGGCCTTTGGTATCCCAAAGGTTCAGAATTCAATCTCATTGGATACTTTGATGCAAACTATGCCGGATGCAAGGTAGATGGAAAAAGTACCTCCGGTACTTGCCAATTCCTAGGAAGATCCCTAGTTTCTTGGTCCTCCAAGAAACAAAATTCAATTTCCTTATCCACGGCTGAAGCGGAGTATGTTGCAGCCAGGAGTTGTTGTGCACAACTCCTTTGGATGCGACAAACTCTAAGGGATTATGGTTACAATATGATATGTATCCCACACCTTTGTGATAATCAGGGTGCCATTAAAATTGCTCATAACCCCGTTTAGCACTCTAGAACCAAACACATAGACATCCGGCATCACTTTTTGAGAGATCACTCAATGAAAGGAGACATAGCCATTTCCCATGTCAACACTGAAAAACAACTAGCCGATATCTTTACCAAGCCACTTGATGAAAAATGCTTTTGTGAGCTCTGAAATGAACTAAATATCCTTGATGCTCGGAACATGGCTTGAAAACATGCATACATGTATGCCATCTTCAAAATCATGTTGATTGTGTTGAAAAATCATCTCTCTCTATTTTCTCCAAAAAACTATGTTAATTACTTGATCTTGGTGAATTATGGTCATAGCTTGATTGTTGTATGTTTACTGATCATATTCGTCAAGATTATTTGTGTGTTATTGCCCCTATTTTTCTTTTTAAGCACCTTCGAATATATATGAAAGGCCTATATTTTTCTGTCCAAGTGACCACAGACTAGTTTGTGGTTACTCGGACTAGTCCGCACATTGAGACTAGTCTGCTCAGTTCTCCGGTAGTCCGGACTAGTCCGGTCCAACCACGGACTAGTCTGATTTTTCGACTCCATAACCCTAGGGCCGGCGCAAACCTAAATCTTCTTCCTCCTCACAACTCCTCTAATGATCTCTCCCCTCACTCAAGTGATCCCAAGGCAATTTCGCGAGTTCTCCATCAAATCCACTCAAATCTCCGTGGGAATCGATCTCCACTGCAAGCTGATTGAAGACCTCGGACTAGTCCGCATCAAGAACTCCTTCAATGCCTCGAATGGAAGGATTTGGTAAATTTCTCTCCGAACACTAGTACCTTCGATTTTCCTTGTTTTTGCTCAAATATCTTAGCTTCTCCATTCAAGACATGCC
The DNA here is from genome assembly GCA_036927565.1 of Tuctoria greenei. NCBI lineage: Eukaryota > Viridiplantae > Streptophyta > Magnoliopsida > Poales > Poaceae > Tuctoria > Tuctoria greenei. The sequence continues at coordinate 254,338,848 of JAYESD010000002.1, forward strand.
TCCCTGTTTGTACTACAACTACACTACTTCACTTTTGCATTGAGGAATTCCATTACTTCGTTGGCTAGGGTTTAAGCAGCCAAATATCAGACTAGTCCGTTATCGGCGCGGACAAGTCCGATTTTTGTTGAACAAAACCCCAACATTCTTCAACTCGATGCTTTCCCTTGCAACCAATTCTTATCTATGTCATATATCACCTTCTTGTCAGGACAATGTCGAACTCAAACGAGGATATCTCCGACTTCGAGGCCAAATTGGATCAAGATACTTTGCCTCATGTTTCGACGGGCCATACCAAGAAAAGGCAAGACCGTACCGCTGACCCCTCGCCCACTCCACCTAGGGTGCGGCGAAAGGTTCCAGCTAAGAAACCAGATTCTAGAGGGAAACATGTGGTTGGTCCTAGCTCGGCTGCTCATCGCCAAGCTAAGGGAAATGGAAAAAGAACTGCCTCCGGCCTGATTGGCCCCCTTAAGACGACAGCTCCAAGACAAGGAAATAGGGACCCCTCGGAGGAGAAGTTCAATGGCAAAGGAAGCGATGTAGCATGGAATCTAAGGAAGATTGATGCCTATAGCAGTGGGAAAAAGGCAGCTGACCAAAGATTTTGGAGTCACTTCCACTCGGACTACTACAGCATAGTGTACCTCCAAATGAAGACTCCAGTGGGCTGTAGCCAATGGATTGACTGGAGCCACATTGAAAGAAAGAGATGTGGTGCTTTTAATGAGGTGATAGAGGTTGCAGAGAGGCATGGTCTAAAGGACCTATTTTCCTTTAGATACAACTGGAATGATGAAGTGATAGCCCAGTTTTACTCTACATGCTATTTTGCCAGCGATGAAGAAGAGAGAGTGACTTGGATGACACATGGAACCAAGTACACAGTTACTTATGCTGAGTTTGTCAGACTGCTACACCTTGAGGACACCGGTAGCAATGAGATTGCGATTCACAATATTGGTGTTTTGGAGAAGGACAAGATGGATTTTCTTTATGATAGTCACCTCAAATACAATCCTCCCTCAACCAAGAACATGAAGCCCTTCTTCATTGTTCTCAATAGAGTGCTCCGAAAGATAATTGCTCCAAAAGATGGAGATGTCGGGAGTATCCAAGGTTACTTGAGAACCTTGATGAAAGTGATTAGCAGGAGGCGGAAGTTTGATATCTTCGATTACCTCTAGAATGACATGGTGAAAATCTCATGCACACCAAACCTCTCCTGTGGCTATGCACCATACTTGATGTTCATGATTTGAAAAGTCACAGGAATTGAGTTTGTGAAGGATGTGGAGCATACTCCTCTAAGGCCTCAAAAGCCTCCTCAAGCCTCTCTCCTAGCTGATCCCTCACCTGCCTCGATTGAGGAACACCTGGAGAAAGCTCAAGAAGATACAAGGCCTTCCTCTAGCACTAGGGCCCCTCCATTTAGCGAAGGGTCCTCTAGTGGAATCATGAAGTACTTGGCAGCTATCTTTGGCTCTTGCCGAAAAACTAAGGTGAAGGTTCATAAGATGAAAAATGCAAGAAAAGAGCAAATGAGATACATGAAGGACAATTTCAAAGCAATTTGTCAAAAACTGGAGATTGAGCCTATTGGGTCTCCAGTTATCTCATAGGACTCCGCTTCTGACTTCTCAGAGCTTGCACCTCTCTCTCCTTCTAAGCTTGCCTACTTTGGCCTTCAGGGCACGACGAGTGGTTCTTCTCCTCCTCCTCCTTAGGCTTACAACAAAGATGATGAAAGGACCGATAGCGCGGAGTGAGCCAGCAATGATGAGTAGATCTCTCTTCTCCTTACTTTTGGTGCCTTGATGCCAATGGGGGAGAGATTGAGGGGAAGTCTTAGTTCGTAGCATTAGGTTGAGAGAGAGAGCTCTATTCCTCTTTTGTATTTTTGTTGCTACTCTGTCATGCTTTTGGGTTAGTAAAACTTTAATTATGCTCTCTCATGCTTTTGGACATGTGTTGTGAAACGATGACTATGTTATGCTTATGATCAATGGTTTATGTTTAAAATTGCTATGTATGCTTGAGATTCTTGATGTTATTATGATTATGCCTCTTATGATATCCACATCAATATTATTGCTCACACACATAGCTTTGCACCCCACCATAAAGAGTGCACATATGTATTACTCTTACATTTGCTATTTTTGCTCAAAAGTCATATGTGCACACTTTATGAAAATCTGAATTTTTCATCATATTTGTGTAATCTCAATTGGTTGTCATCAATCACCAAAAAGGGGGAGATTGAAAGTGCATCTAGGAATCCCTTGTGGGTTTTGGTTGATTAATGACAAACAAATGAGATCCTAACAAAATTCTTGAGATGAGCGCATGTTTTAAAGAAATGAGAAAGAAAGCACAAAAGGAAAGAGAATGAGGATTTAAAGGGAAAAGAGCTCAGGAGCTGAAAAGATTAGATTATTTTGTATGGAGTGTGTTGGAGAAAGACACCCCAAGAGCTCAAGTGAACAAATAATCCAACTCACTGCACATTTCACAGGAAGAGCGGACTACTGTGATATACACCGGACTAGTCTGATATCTCTCTAACTAAAAATGGACAAGTCCTCCCCTAGTGCGTACTTGTCCGCAGCCCTTCACATTTGCACAACATCGGACAAGTTCGATATTGACCGGACTAGTCTGAACACTCTCTGACTAAAATCGGATAAGTCCCTCCAAGTGCAGAATTGTCCATAGTCCTACACGGTGTTCATGACACCGGACTCTTCCGATATCTATTGGACTAGTCCGAAATGTTTCCGACTAAGATCGGACTAGTCCGCACCTCAATAGACTAGTCCGGTATCCATCAACACTTAGAGTTCCTCGCATACACGCACACCGGACTAGTCCGGTGTCCACCACGGACTGTCCGGACATCGGAAACCCTAACGGTAACACCGGACTCTTCCGATATCTATTGGACTAGTCCGAAATGTTTTCGACTAAGATCGGACTAGTCTGCACCTCAATAGACTAGTCCGGTATCCATCAACACTTAGGGTTCCTCGCATACACGCACACCGGAATAGTCTGGTGTCCACCACGGACTGTCCAGACATCAGAAACCCTAACGGTAACTTTTGGAAACCCTAGTATAAATAGAGGTGTACGGCCATACATTAATTACATTCGACCCCCTGCTCCATCACACCTCCCAAGAGCCCAGAATTTACATCTCTCCACACATTCTAACCCTAAAAGGATCAAATCTTTGAGGATTAGCAATTGATCAAATGAGAGACTTGTTCTACACATCTTGAGCTCTTGGGTTTGATCTCTCGCACACTCCAATTGTTTTATTGTATATCTTTTGAGTGTGTTTGGTGGTGTTCATCATTGTAATTCTTGGGGATCCCTCAACTTGTGACAAGGCCCCTTGAACAAGTTATTTGCCCCTTTGTGATTACTGGAAGAGAATTGGTCTCCGTGGCGATTTGACGAGGGTAGGGTTGGTGAAGACCAGGTCCTCCGTGGACTCCTCAACGGGGATGTAGATTTCCTCCATGGAATCGAACCTCGGGATAAAATCTTGTCTCGCGCACTTTTGTTTCATCGTTCATCATATTCTAGGGTTTGCATAATCTTGTGTAACTCAAGTTGAAATATTAGAATTAAAATTGATCTTTGCCATACATTGTTTCATTGTTTGAATACGTCCGAGTTGCCAATTACTTTCCGCGGCATAGGGTACTAGAAGTGAAATTATCGATTAATCTTGATCTTTCTAGTCCATGCATACCGGACTAGTCCGCACTGTACCAGAATAGTATGAACTCCCTGTATTTGATCAATCTGTTAAGTGTTTCAGGGATCCACAAAGAATCAAATGGCCTATTCACCCCCCCCCCCCTAGGCTACATTCAGCTTGTTGTTGCATTCAGCAAGCCTTTTATCGTCACGACAGTCTTCAATATTGTGAGTTGTCGATTCGTGGATTGGACACCACATATTTTCACCGCCGTCTTCATAGGATGGTCGATATCATTTGTCGGGACGTAGCCCCTGACCACCCGGAGCTGCAGCAGCGGCAGCAGTAGCTGTGCTGGTAAGTGACTTCTTATTGTCACTTGACTTCTTCTTCTTTTTTCCACTGCCCGGGGTAGTAGCTTTAGCTTTGGAGGATTGCTTTGCCTCCACAGCTAGTTTGGAGTGCATCTCACGACCCTCCGTAGCTCTAGCACATTTGTCTGCCAGGCTAAAGAGCTCCATGACGCTACTGACATTCTTGGTTGCCAGCTTCTACAGCATCTTCTTATCTTGGACCCCCTGTCGAAATGCGACAACGACAGAAGCGTTGGAGATAGAAGGGATGGTATTTTATACCTGAGAGAATCGCTGGATCAAGGGGCGCAGCGACTCCCCCGACTTCTACGGTACGGCGAAGAGGTCCAGCACGGTGGCAGGCTGGGTGTAGGAGCTCCCAAAGTTGGCGGTGAACTGGCAATAGAGTTTTGTCCAACTGTAGATGGAGTCAGGTAGTAAGCTCATAAACCAAGACCTTGCAGTCCCAATTAAGGCCACGGGGAAATAGTTGGCCATCACAACCTCATTGCCTCCAGCCGGGAGGATGGCGGTGGAGTAGATCTGAAGAAACTCGACGGGGTTGATTGTCCCGTCGTATTTCTCTGGCAAATGAGGCCAGAACTTGGGTGGCCACTCAACCATGCGGAGGTGCATGGCAAGGGCTGAAAAGCCGCCCCCAACTCTCAAAGGAGAAGGGTTTTCTCGAGCAATGCGCCTCTCACGAGCACGCTCGATGTTGACACGAGCGTCTTGCCGCATGTTGCGGTGATTGAGCTCCGACTAGAGATCCTGAGTCGGAAGCCTAGTCACCGTGTGAGTACGGCAAGCCCTAGCGGGCAGTGATGTCACTTGCTAGAAGGGCGCACATCTCCTGTGCTGTGACGCCTGATGACCAAGTCTACCAGACAAGGTCCTGTTACGTGAAGGTGCTAGTCCTGCGTGGTGCGGACCTTAGTTGTTGATCGCATTGGCTACGACTGAAACCAAATGCTCCAGATCAGCGTGCCACTATTCTAGCACGGCAGGAGGAGCTCTCGACGTTGGTGGACGCTGGAGAAGAGTTCGTGCTGCATTCAGCGTGTTCTCAGGGTTGTTTGTCAATGAAGAGACCGACGCGAATGCACCATCCTGCTGAGATGGTGGGGTGGTGGAAGAACAACACCCGCCAGAACGACAACGTTGGTCGGCTGCTGCATATTGGAGGGATTTCCTCTAGTAGGCTGTACAGCAGGTCTGTTGGATGAAGCAGCAGCGTAGTTCACCATCTTGAATCTTGAAAGCCCCCTACCTGGCGCGCAAAATGTCGAATTGTGGACTATGACACTTCCCACAGTACTACTAAGAATTAGTCCGCGGAGGTTCGTATTCTGTTGCGGCGCGAGTCAAGACCGAGACAAGGGGTGAACACCGAGAGTTTTACGTGGTTCAAGCCACTTGAGCATAATACCCTACTCCATGGGGTGTCTGTTTATTGTATGAGATGGATTGTGATCAGTTGTGATCGCCTGAGATAGCTTGTCCTTCTACCGTGCAGTGTAGCCCTTTTATATGCCAAGGACTGGCTATTACAGTATGCGCCTGGCTAGACAGATGGGCCCGGCTATATTAAACCACTATATACACGATCTAAGGTGTTAAGTGTGGTTAATAGTGTGATAATGTGCCTTAATGGTAGTGTTACTAGCCTTGATAGTCCTCTGATCGTGCATCACTAACATAGCATTAATGACACGTTAACCAGGACTTGTAATGGCTAATTGATAGCCCTTGAATGTCCGCGCTGTTGGAGATCCCGTAGTCTTCTCGTTGCTCACGTAGGTCAGGACATTGACACATGGAAGCTTTGGAGCTTCCCTCTACTGGGGGGTAGGTCCAGTGCCGATGGACACGTGGCAGTGTTGGAGCTTCTATGAGGAGGGAGGTAGGTCCAACTCTGCAGGACACATGGCAGCACTAGAGCTAGCCAAACGAGGGAGGTAGGTCCGGCTCTTCTGGACATGTGGCCACACCGAAGCCACCCTAAGGAGGGAGGTAGATCCGGTTCCAGGGGATGTGTATCCCCTTCGGACGTCTGCCACTTGGACATAGGAACTCCTCGGGTTTGTTTGCGGTACCAGGGGTACCGGTACGCAGGGTACCGACAGTGTTAGAATATGCATCCTCATTTGTGGCTCTCTCAATTGTTGTATTGGGCATATCTTCAGTCACTTGTGATAGATCAACATGAAAGACCATAGATGGGGTTATAGTCCTCAATGTCTCAATCAATCTTTCCCTCACTTTAGGGTGGCATCGACATTTAGTAGGTGAAGATTGCAATGGCCCATCAAAATCTTTGATCTCAACATCGATGCACATAACCCCATTCTCAAGATTAAGGTCAACCCAACCCAAAAGTTGTTCATTACTTTTTATTTGAATTGCAACATTATCTGAAGTAGAACACCACAATGTAATGTATTGCTTTGAACCACAGATGCATGTGCCACCAATGTAATCTACAAAATTCAATATCCGACAATTATGTCTATCAATAGCAAATGATGATAAGGTACTTCTTCGACAATAGCATTTTGGTTCCCCATCCGGCATAGCAAAATAAGGACCAACATTAACCACGACTTCCAAATTATGATGTGTGGACCTACAAATCAAAACACAATATCTACTACAAATCACAAATTATGATGTATGAATTGAACCAAGCATATACAACAAATACTAATTGAACACGCATGTTACAAATGTGAAAGTCTTACCCCAGAAACTCAAAATTAGAATTAATTCTTGTTGTAAAATTTCTTGCAGCTTAATCGAACAACCAAATCTGGAATAAATTCAATATATATATTAATCTATCTGAATAAAAAAATTCACAAGAGTATAATCACTTACGGACTTACCAGTGCACACGGGGAATTCCTGAGGGCGGTTGTGGCTCTTGCGCACGCCGGCACCCAGGTCATGACTACGATGCAAAAAGCGGTACCACGGTAGGGGTCAGGAGGCGGGCGGCTCCCGAGGTCGGCCGCTCATGCATCACACAACCGGGTGGCACCCCGCATTGATGCAGGCGGGCGGCCCCCGCATCGAAGCCAGGCGCAGGCGGGCAGCGCCCCGCATCGCGTCGAAGCCAGGCAGGGAGGGCGGGGAGCGGCTCACGAGGCGTGCTGCAAAGTCGAGGTGAGGCTACCGAGTCGGCGTCCTAAACCGTCAGGCGGCAGCGGCTATGGAGATACACGGGGGCGTGGCCACGTGGGTGATGTGGTCCCGTGCTCCCGTGCCCTAGGAAGATGTACAGTAACCGTTTGTTAATCGAAGGGTATTTTAGTCTTTTTATATTCCAATCTTTTATTATATTTCTTTAAATCTGTTAATCCTGGGCAAACTAATGGAGTTAGGAAGGAGGGGCAAACGTGACTTAATCTAAAAAAGAGGGGTAATTTCACAAACTATCAATCTGAAGGCCAAAATCACAATTGAACCTCAAAACAGGGGTTAAATCAAAATAATCCCTTTCTTCTTCATCTTTTTCCAGCTGTAGACATCAAATTTACTAGTCATTAATAGCTCAGTCCATTATCAAATAAGAATTTTTTTGCCCAGTGACTTATGTCAAACCTTGGACAATCTTTATGAGCAATTAATTTCAACATCTCTCGTGCTGTCTATTCCGTAGTTGATCATCCGAGATATTTTGCTTCTATTGTTGTCATTAGAACATTCTAATTTGAAAAATGAACTATAATTGTTATCCGCACAATATCAATTTAAAAACATGGGGAGTACTGAAATATGGAAGATGTTAATAATGTGATCCATTTTGCGATTTGAGTAGCATATCTTTTGTTCTCCTAACCTTTCAGAATTTTTTATACTTTTGCAATTTGAGAAACATATTTGTTGCTGTGCTCATAAGCTGTCCAAATTTTGTATGTTTTTAGTACAAATACTTCTAATTAGTATCTTACTAGAGGAATTTTGTGATGTGCATGTTAGAGATAATCTTATTTTATAGTTACTTTAAGAGTATGTGAGCATATTTGTTCAGATCAGATCGGTTCAAGTTAGTTGGGTCTATAAGATAGAGTTAGTTTATATCTCCGGTAGCTAGAGTCCTAGAGATAGAATTGCAAGTTTAAAAGAGTCCATGTGCAAGAGGCCATAGATATCCAGCATCACTGAGGAATAAAAGTAGGCAATTTAAATTATTTCTTACCTGAAAATTTGCAACATTTTGTATCGAGAGTTTGAGTTTTAGATCCTGCCTTGGGGAGGACGTGCTCCCGGGGGTGACCAATGACATAGATTAGAAGTGAATTTGGGAGGAGACCAAGGTTGGATGTACCTCGATGAGGAGGCAGATCCCATCCTTCCCAAGGACGGATTGGGTCAAGCTCGACACAAAATTGATGGATTGTGAATTGAGTCATGAGTAGACCATTTTGATGATTCTCGCATCCAGCGATGGCACAGATTCGATCCAACGTGTCGCACCGCGGCCAGTGGGAGAAGAGAGAGGTGAGGAAGAAAATAGTGAGTTTTGATTCAAAGTGGAGTGGATACTATTTTATGAACCTGACCTGAAATATGATCTGACGGTTCCAATACATTGGGCAGACTCATCCCAACTGAAAATGTCCCAAAGGGGGCGAATAGGCTAAGAAAACCTAAAAACACTTAATCTAATGAGATCAAATTCCAGAGAACGGACTAGTACGATCTCAGGGCGGACTAGTCCGGTCTTGGTACAAGAAATAGACAAAGGTTGGATTTTTATGAGTTTTTCTTTGATTTTGTTTAAGCGGTTGTTATATAAATAAACTAGTGACCTAACTAAACAAGTAAGAATACAATATGCAAGTTAGATTGCAAGATTAAGGTGATGAACTTCAATGTAAAGGGACAAGAGACACGAATTTATCCCGAGGTTTGATTCCACACATGAATCTACGTCCCCGTTGAGGAGTCTATGAAGGACATGTTCTCTTTCAACCCTAACCTTTCCAAGTTGTCACAAATGCCAAATCGATTCTCCAAATCACAAGGGTAAATACAAGATCTTTCGAGCTTCTCACAAGTTGAGGCTCCCACAACAACCTAGCAGTTCTAGGAATTGAAATTACCACAACACAAAGCATGAATCGATCACAAAGAGCGAGAGAATCAAACCGAGAGCCCCAAACCGATGAACCACCCTTCTCTCCTCTCCCAAATCCCAAGAACCCTCAAGAATCACTCTTACGGATCAAGAAAGTGAGGAGGAAGGCTTAGAGGAGCTCTAGGTTTGCTATGGCTTAGAGGAGCTCTAGGCTTAGACGAGGTCTAGATTACACCATTAACACTAACTAACGGAGTAGGGTACACTTTGCCTTCGTTTCAAAAAACCAGGGGCAAAATCACAAATCTTGGAGGGTAAAATCACAATTACACTTCAAACCAGGGGTAAAATCTTAATAGCCTCTTATAAAAAACCTAGTTCCGCTTGTACATGGCAAGAATTGTCCATGCAGGTATTTTATACAGAATCAAGATAAATCCAAGGGAGAGATCATGAAATATACATTCCCATCCAGCCAGACGTCGACACGTGGCAGTACACAAATCAAATGGCTCACCTATAAGAGTATCCGAGATAATCCAACAGCATAGCACCCAGAAGTGGTCAGGGGGCCCACCTGCCAGCCACCTGGAGAAAACACAAGCAGGAGGGGCCAGGGCCAGGTCGATCGAACCCCTAGCTCGGCCGACTTATTCCTGGTGCTAAACCCGATCTACTTCTAGGTGTCGATTCCCTGTGGTGCCCTGAAGGCAGCTCTGACTGCTTCGCACGCAAAAGGTGGCGAGAGTCAACTGAAGTTCGTGTATAAATAGGACCCCTCACTTCTACACATACCACTTGATCATCACTCTCTTGTATACAATAGTTCTCCAAGTCCTTAATGGAGTTTAGGCTATAGGGAGGAGCCCCTAGTACCAAGTCCATTTTGGGAAAAGTATGACTCATGTATATTTTCTTCTTTAGGTGACTTTATGCATTATAATAATATTAGTCCTTTATTATTCACATGCTTGGGTGAAGTGTTTCGTATGTGATTGTGGAACCCATGTATGTGGTAGGTTTAGTTGTTCTTATGATAGTATAGTAACCATGTTATTATGTTATCATAAACATCATAGGCCTCCATTGTAGTCTAGTTAGGTATAACAAGATTATGTTAGTATGAATAACATAGTGCTTGGTTCCAACATTGGTTCAACGATGTTTAGTTTAGTCATTGTCTTAGAAATATATTTGGTACCTAAGCTTCTAAAGTATTTACTTAACATGTAAGTATGGTGCTTAGATAGTTAAGTAGCGTTGGATGTCTCGTAGACCCATGGATTGCAGGAGTAGGTGGCATGTGGTGACAGCCATGCCCGTCCTTTTTACTCCCCCACATTCAGCTACGCCAGTAGCGGGATTCATTCTTGTTTTTTCGGAGGTAAACTCGTGCCCGATATGTTGGACCACTAAGCTCACCACTAGCATATCCATGTGTACACTATGTTATGCTAGTGTGTGTGTTTGTGTGTGTGTGTACAAATATATATATATATATATATTAAACATATTAGAAATGACTGTTTCTTAGCTTAACTCTCATTAGGACTACATTATCTCTAGGAGTAGATTGCTTAGTGTGTGTCACACTACCCATATTATCAACTTATCCCTGTTGTGATAAATACTTAGTACTCTATATCTTGATCATAAGAATAGTGTTTACTTTACTTCATCGCTTTCTTGTGGGATAAATACGATACCCTTGGAAATACTCTTGGGTGAAATACTACAACGGTATCTTTCGTGCGCTTGCGGATCTCATATCTCACCGTAGATGATCTGTGATGTTAAGAAGTACCAACACTAGTCCGATGTGCCACCGAGGCAACTTTTCTAGGGCAAAACGGACAGGTCCGCTGCCTCGGCAGAGGCACTCAGTGCTTAAGTCCTCAACAGTCAGACTATTTCGAATCGCACCACAAACTAGTCTGATGTATTATAGTGGCTCTTAGTCCGTTTGAAAACTGACTACTCTGTTGCACTCCAAATTTCCTAGAAAAGTTCAAGTCCTCACACATCGGACTTGTCCGCACTAGGCCGGATTAGTTTGTTCTACTACAGCAGGCCCTATTCCGATCAAAAACAGACAAGTCTGCAAGGGACTTAGCTTCTCAGGTTCAAGGTTGAACATGTCTGGACTAGTCCGTCCCAACACGAACAAGTCCAAACTACTATAGAGTCATTTTCTCTGTAGTCTCCTCGTAACTAGCAACTGGCATTGATGGTACAACAATTGAGGATCCAACATCTTCACCAAATAAAGCCCTTTCTTCTGAAGTGAGCTCCGGATAAGGGGTAATCTCATCATCACTTTGATCCAAAGGAGACATAGGGATCTTGAGCTTCTCACACGCAGCTTCCAAATACTTCTCATGCCTCCGATCCATCCTCTGGGTCCGCACCTCCACAAGTTGGAAGGAGGTGAAGATGGACTTTAAAAACTTCAATAGGCCAGTGGATGAGCCTCTAGAAGTGTAACACCCTCATTTTCATGCATCATGCCCTGCATACATTCATATACATGTTTAACATTAATCCACATAAAGAGGAATAAGTTTAAAATTTATTTGGAACAAAACCACACTTAAAATTCTGGAAAGTGTAGACTAGTACGATTTTAGTGCGGACTAGTCCGATTTCTCTCTGACCTTGATCGGACTTGTCTGTTTTTGCTGCGGACTAGTCTGTTTTAGCCTCTGGACACTTTCGGACTCGACCGGTCCTATGTCGACTAGTCCGGTGTTCCAAGAATCCTTGAAAATTTGCTAAGTCCCTGGACTTATCTGGACTAGTCTGGTATTCCAGCGGACTTGTCCGTTTTCCTCTCTGACTAAAGTTGGACTTGTCCGAGTTTTTGCCAGAGTTGTCCGATTTTTCTCTAGACAACTTCGGACTAGTCCGACCCTTTTCGGACATGTCTGATAAATCGCGACTCCGAATTGATCTTTTGTTTTACGACTTGTTTCTTGGGTTTCATGTTAAGTGGGCCTAGGGATGTCATGTCTAACTCTTTTAGAGCCCATGTGGGACTCTAAACCGGCCTCTACTCATCCCAAACTCAAAATCTATCTAACCCTAGCCTCCACCTCTATATATACAACCCCACCCCTTGGCTTGACATCTATTTGCCACTTTTCCAACCCACACAAACCCTAGTTCATGGAGAGCCACCATCAAGGAGGGAGGAGGAGATCCCAAGCAAGAAGAAGAAGAGGAAGAAACAAAAGAGGATCAAGATCTCCATCAACTTTGCGTTCTTCATCACCAATTCATCTCCAAGTTCATCATCAACCCGAGATCATCAAGATCCAAGTGTTGCCTCCAAGATCTTGGTTCTTTCGAGTCCTAAACACCTGGTATACCTTCTATTCTCTTTTTCTTACGTGAATTCGACACCTAATCTCCAAATTCACATCGATCTAGAAAATCCTAATCTGCTGATCTCGCGCAGTGCGGACTAGTCCAGTCCCTAGCGGACTAGTCCGATTTCCTGGTTGAATTGTGTTGAATTAATTCTAAAATTAGACCGAATCAAATCCAAACCTGTATAAACTTGTTAAAATCTATTAGAACTAGATAGTGATCATTTAAAAGTAATATATTAACAAGTTCCACCTTGCATTTGCATTAATCATGCATATCATGTCATATTGAGTAATATATGTGCACTCTTTGATTGTGTTTCTTGTCTTGTTTGTTTATCGTGCGGATTAGACGGATTTGCGCTAGAGAGTGTCGCGAAGGATCTTCAGCACCAAGAGGTTGAAGGCTTTGATCCTAATCAATCCCAAAAGCAAGGCAAGTGTCCTTGAAGCATATTGATCCTGTTTTCAAAATAAGTGTTTTGATTGCAAACTGCATGCTTGTGTCAATTTGATGGGAATCCTATGCTAGAAAGTTTACTAGCTTTGTTTAACCACCCTTGTCACCTGGAATACATGGTAGAGAGTCGGGAAGGGTTTTTTATGTTTTTTGCTTCGCTTAATTAATTGGGACGGGAAAACAACTATACCACTTACCTTAATTATGTAATTATGAGATTATGATTAACTTGAATTGGTTAATATGATATGGTAATGGGTGATCTAAGCAAGCCTGGTATGTGGATGGGTTGGATGTTAAGGTTGTTTGCTCGCTTTAGATCTAAGGATCGGTTCATGCGAGAATAAGCCAGGACCACAGTGCCACCACGAGACCAAGTATGGGTGCGGCGTAGCTCATTAATTAGGGCTTTGTTAGTAATGTTTGGACCATTAAGGATGCTCGGGTAAGGGGTAGTCGGATTGGGTTTGTTGATGATTGGTGGGACTACCCAGGGATCCGAATGGCTCAAGAGGGGGGCCTTGGTTGAAGATGGGCTCAGTTGGAGGCATCGCCACCGATGAAACCTCAGTGGGGTCTAAATAGGCTAGTAATCCCTTTGTAAAGGCTATTTTGTGATCTCTTGTCCATACACCTATGGTAGTGTTTTGGCATAATCGAGGTTTTCTTTAGTCGCCGATGGGTGATGAAATCACAAACACGTGGGTAGAGTGGTACAAACTCTGCAGAGTCTAATAAAAACTATCATGATAGCCGTGCTCCCGGTTATGCGCACCTGGACAACTTCCATGATTAGAGGGAACTTGGTATTGGGATGATTTTTGGGAAGGTTATGGTTTGGTACTGGTCATAGGATGCTATTATGGTTTATGGCAATGGTTATGGTTAATGGTAATGTGAAATCTCGAATATGGATGATGGTAATGAATATGGATTGGAATTATGATGATTACATGGTTTATGATGGGTTTACTTAACATACATATAATATATTGCTTTTCAAATGTTTTAATGTACTTTTCAGTACTTGGCCATTATTATTGTCGTCACTTGTATCAGCTACATGTCATACTTTCCACACTTGCTGAGTACGACATGTACTCACACTTGCAACCCCCCCCCCCCCCCCCCCGACAGTTGCAGGTCAGGATTGGGAGTATAACGATGACAATGCAGAGTTCTAGGTCGTGTCTACAGTCAGCTTTGCCTGTGGTGTTCATTGGCGCTGCGCTACCCTATTGCTTATGCTGCCTAGCTGTTTAGTTTGCTTGTTTAGTTTATTTCCGCTGCATTAGTTGGAACATGTTATTAATAATCATTAGTTCTTGTATTCGGGGGTATTCTGAATTTTGTAATAAAAGTGGTTAATTAATCTTGTCTTGTGGTAATTTTCTGTATATCCTTTTGTGAATGCACTCGTGTATGTGTGTTGAACATCCTGGGCACACATATGTGTTCACTTGGTTCATTTTCGGAACCGAGTGTCACAAATTGGTATCAGAGCCACAGGTTGATCGTAGGACACAACCTAGATAGAATGGACACTTTAGAGCACATATGAGCACTCAGGAACTGATGTATTTTTGTTTGGTGTGCTGTTTGCTATATATTGGTTGCTTGTGTGCTTAATAGAGGATTTTGGGATGCTTTAGCATTGCCATGTCCACCTAGGCTAGTATAGTTAGTTGTTTAGTTTCATATCCCTTGATGCATATAGTTGGGGATGTTTCTAAATTCTTATCTTTTGCTTTTCTTCAGATGGTGAGGACTCGCAACCAGATGGATGGCAATGATGAGGAGGAGAACAATGGAGCACCTCCGAACAACAATGGGCAAGGACCTGCTCATGGAGCTATCAACATTGAGCATCTCTTGGCGATGCAGAACCAGCTCATGCAGACCATGATACAAACTATAGGACAGCTGTAGGCTGGTAACATCAACAATCAGCCCCACATGCCTCCACTGCCACCCCCACCTCCTCATAACTGGTTGGGAGAGTTTATGGGGACTAGGCCGCCAACCTTTGCTCAAGCCGCTGACCCTATGGATGCGGATGATTGGCTCAAGTCCATGGAGAAGAAGCTAGCTATTGTCCAATGCCGTGACCGGGAGAAAGTGCTTTTTGCTTCTCATCAACTGGTTAGAGCAGTTGCGGATTGGTGGGATTCACTATGCAATGCTCATGAGAACCAAGAGAGGATTACTTGGGCTGAATTCAAAAAGAGCTTCGGTTCTCATTATGTGCCAGAAGGTGTTATGATTTTGAAGAGGCAAGAATTTGAGAACTTGAGGCAAGGAAGATCAAGCGTGAGTGAAGATCTTAATAAGTTCACTCAACTTTCAAGGTATGCGCCTGAGGATGTGAGCCGGAACAGCTGAAAACAATACTTGTTCATCAGCTTTGCTTGTGGTGTTGATTGGAGCTGCGCTACCCTATTTCTTATGCTGCCTAGTTGTTTAGTTTGCTTGTTTAGTTTATTTCCGCTTCAATAGTTGGAACATGTTATTAACAATCATTAGTGCTTGTATTCGAGGATATTCTAAATTCTGTAATAAAAGTGGTTAATTAATCTTGTCTTATGGTAATTTTTTATATATCCTTTTGTGAATGCACTCGTGTATGTGTGTTGAATGTCATGGGCACACATATGCGTTCACTTGATTCATTTTTGGAACCGGGTGTCACAAGAAGTGAACTGGGAAGGGAGAGATGGAGAGGCAGGTGCACTTTCTTGGGCAGATTTTTGTCTTCTCCTCAAGGCTTCTGAGGGAGGAGGTAGAGGAGTTGGAATCTAGAGTTGGAGCTTTTGGTGCTTCACATCTTTCACAAATGTCACCTTTAAGACTGCTTCAATCATCTTTAGAATGTACAGTGCATAGACACATGATTCGTTGGGGCGTGTGAAATGTTGTAAATATCATTGTAGATGTAATAAAAAATATTGAACTTCTCCTCCTCACGTATGATCTGCGTTAGATTCCTTGGAAGGCCTTGGATACTCCCAGAATCACCATCCCTAAGGGCTATTGTCTTTCTCAAGACACGATTCAACACCCCAAAGAAAGGTTAATGTTCTTGGTTGAGGGTGTCTCAAAGGTGTAATGCTTGTCATTAATGAAGTCCATCTCATTTCTATCTAGGGAATTGAGATTGTGTACAATTAGCTCATTGTCTAAACTGCTCTCTAAGTCAAGTATAGATGCAAAATGGCTGTAAAGTATTGAGTACTTTACCCCATCAGTCATCCAAGTGATCTCTCTAGTACCCTCTCTGGAAAAGTACATTGTGGAGTAGGATTGACAGATAATCTCAGTGTTCCAAGGATACTCCATAGCCATTAAGTCCTTGATGTCATGCTTCTCAACTACGTAGCTCAATGACTGCATTAAAATCTTAGTGATTCATCCTGACCATATAATCCCAATCAATCAAATAGTGTCTACCACCAGTTTCTTCATCATCAAGTATATCAACCGATAGTAGTCGCAATGGAAATCACTCCAAAAGCAAGGATCGACTGTCTTCTTGGCTGAGCCATACACGTTTTTGTCCCTGAACTTTCTAGCATTGTTTACACCCTTGCCTTTGAACACTTAAGTCGAGTGGCGTCTATTGGGTTCATGCAAGGGAGGAGCCATCTCGAGATGTCTAGATGGTCGCTCCCTAGAGCTCCCACCAATATAAAGAGCCCCAAACTGAGAAGTAGGAGATTTTCCTTTGGGCTTGGTGAAAGCATCTAGGCCCCATGAGGTATGGTTTCGGTGATTAATGACAACCATTGGTTTTTGCTAATGAATTTGTGGATGTCAGGTCTCCCATATCACTCATCACAATCAAATGAAATCTATATGAATATCATCTACTGCTCATTGTATATAATTGGAGACCCCTAAACAATCATTCTATGAGATCAATCAATGTTTATAAAGATTAGAAGTAAAAGCTCATATGTCAAAATTATTCAACCAAAATTGACAGCACTCAATGCCTGATAATCATCAGAAGAATGTTTCCAACCAATGCCTAAGAGATCAATCGAGCAAATTCCAAAAGAATCACTTAGAACAACTCGAAGCAAACAAAATCAACTCACCGGATCAACCGATGTTTCCAGAAAACAACACATCGGTCGAGTTGGTTCAGCAGAAGAAGAAGACCCCAAAACTAAGTACTCACCGGATCATCCGATGATAAAAGGCATATTACATCGGTCCATCAATACAGTAAGCAATCTCCCTGGACCAAGTATAACACCAGACCATCCAATGTACAACATTAAACACATCTGTCAATCACTCCAGTAAGCATCAATTCTGAACCAATTCTGGATGAAGCGCCATCGGATCATCCGATGAGAAGGCAAGTGTAACATCGGTTTAACAACGGTCATATCTGACATGGTGACATCAGCTAATTTGTATTTGACCGATGATGACTGAAGGGAGAACATCGGATCATCCGGTGTTCGCAGAACAGTGATGTCAGCCTACTTTTCCAACGGCTATTTCGTGAAGGCTGGCTATTTATACCCCTTCAACCAGTCTATTCGACAAGTCTTGACAACCAGAGCTACTCTACACATTCTCAAGCATTCAATACGTTGAGCTAACAGTCCTACATCATCTACACCACTTACACACCAAGAGATAGGCTAGAACTTGCTAGAGATAGTGCTTGTGTGCTTCCATTCTTGGTGATTGGAGTCTCTAGTATAGTGAGAGCTGTAAGGGAGTGTCCCTTGATAATTGTATTGGAGAGAACCTTCCGGAGCTTGCCAAGACGATTGTGGAAGCCCGGAGGATCCAACTTGTACAAGGCTTGAGCTCCACCTTGCCGAGGTTGGCAAACGGATAAGTATAGTGAAGATCCCTGGTCTCGGTGACTTGGGAGTGGCTATACCCTTTGGTGGGTGCCACAACGTGGATGTAGGAAGATCTTGACAATCTTGTCGAATCACGGGATAAATCTCCGTGTCTTCGTGTCTCCTCAAGAGTTTGCGCTTTCTTCCTCTCCCCTTGCACTTATGCATTTCTTATACCGCAAAGTTACTATTCACTTGAATGCATAGGTTGTTTGCATAGGGAATTGGGCTTTTAGTAATTAAGTCTCATTGCTTTAATTTTTGAAAAGAATCCCAATTCAACCCCCCCCCCTCTTGGGCATTCGATCCTTACAATTGGTATCAGAGCGAGGTTGCTCATTGGATGATTCTAGCTTCACCGCTAGAGAGCTAAAATGGCCAAGAATGGGGGTTCGGTTCCTATCTTCGAGGGTAAGAACTTTGCCTATTGGAAAGCACGCATGCGTGCTTATCTAGAGGCTATTGCTCCCGAGGTATGGGAAGCGACCCATGCGGGGTTTGGTGAGCATAATTATGTTGGTGATCAAATCAAGTGGGATGCTAAAGCTAGAAATGCCATTTATGAATGCATTAGCCAAGATGAGTTTGCTAGGATTGCTAGCAAAGAAAAAGCATGTGAAATTTGGGCTTGCTTGATTGAAATTCATGAGGGTTCTTCTCGCGTCAAAGAACTAAAATATCATATGCTTAAAGCCAAATATGATGAGTTCAAAATGCTACCTCATGAAAATGTCAATGAAATGTTTTCTCGCTTGAATGTGCTTATCGAGGAAATTAATGCTCTTGACATTGCTTCTCTTGGCAAGGGACTCATCAACCGCAAGATTCTTATGCTCCTTCCCAAGCCAAAGTACAACATCATCAACTCCATGCTTCAAAAAGAATCTCTTGACCACATTGAAGTTTCGGAACTTATTGGAGAGATTCACGCTCATGAGATGAGTGTACTTGGGATGATGTAGCAATCATCTTCAAAGACAATTGCTCTAAAGGCCTCCACCAAGAAAACAAGTCTCAAGAAAAAGAAAGTGGTTGAGCCCAGCTCAAGTGAAGAAGAGCAAGCATCAAGTGAAGATGACGATGATGAGCTTGCTTTGATGATGAGAAAGTTCTCTCGCTTGAACTCCAAAATTGCCAAGAAGGGATACACCTTTGATCCCAAGAAGAAATCTTTTTTACCAAGGAGAGATGATAGAAAGACTTGCTACAATTGTGGTGATCAAGGCCACATCTCCTATGATTGACCAAAACCGGACAAAAGAAGAGAGAACCACAAGGTCAAGCATTGCAAGCTTGAAGATAGTGAGGATGATGAAGAGGACAAGACCAAACCAAGATCCTTTGGGAAGAAGAAACATGACAAGGGCAAGAAGGCAAAACTCTTCCCAAAGAAGAGGAAAGGTCCAAAAAAGGTGTTCATGTGTGAAGCAAATGAATGGATCACCGACGAAGAATCAAGTGATGAAGAGAGTGAAGCGGAAGCAGAAAGTTTGGCCGACCTTGCCATTGCCAACAATGATGACTCACCTCTACACCCACCTCCCATGTGCCTCATGGCTAAAGGTAACACCAAGATATGTGATGACTCTAGCGATGATGAGCTTCCCCCTGATGATTTAACTTCATTAATAAATGAATACCACACAATCATTAAGAGGGAAAAGAGTAAGGTCAAGGCCCTTGAAGAAACTCGTGCTAAGCTTGAGAGTGCTAACCTTGATTTGCTTGACAAGTATGAAAGCATACTTAAGGAGCATGACACGCTCAAATCTCATGTCAAGCAAATTGAGGAGGATAAGGCTCAAATCAAGCTAGATCATCATGAGCTTGACTTAGCCCACCAAGCACTCTTGGGAAAGCACAATGAGTTAATCCAAGAGCATCAAGTACTTAACCTTGCTTATGAAGTTCTTGATCAAGAATTAAAAACTATAAAGAAAGAAACTCTTAATAATAAGGTATCTATTAATTCTCATGCCGCTAATGTCTTGCACAAGTCTTTGCCTTTGAAAGAGAATGCTAGGGAGAAGGACTTGTTGGAAGAAATTGAAAGTCTCCGCACTAGTGTGGCAAGACTATCTAAAGGTGAAGTCAAGCACAAGGAAATCCTCTTCCAACAAGCAAAGGCCTTCAACAAGAGAGGACTTGGATCCTTCCCGGTGCCTTAGAAAGGAAAGGTGCCCTCACCGGAGCTTAGAACAAGCTTCATCAAGGAAGTTGGTTCCTATTGCCAACATTGTGAGGTCACTGGTCACCATACAAGGGAGTGTCCTCTTCCTAGTCGGCCTTCTCCAAAATTGCCTACTAATTACAAATCTACTTTCAATGATCATTATTATCTCTTAAGTAAAGTAGATGGCAAGGTGAAGGCAAGGTTCATTGGCAAGGACATAAAGGGCATGAAGGGGAAGCTCCCCAAGCAACTTTGGGTCCCAAAAACACTTGTATCACACATACAAGGACCTAAGTTGGCTTGGGTGCCTAAAGTCAAAAATTGAAGTCATGTGTGTAGGTGAACTACAAAGCCGGAGGAAAACATTGGGTACTCGATAGCGGATGCACTCAACATATGACCGGCAATGATGGTATGTTCACCACCATAGAAAACCCCGGCAATCATGAACAAGTCACCTTTGGTGATAACTCTAAGGGGAAGGTAATTGGTTTAGGTAAGATTGCAATTTCAAATGATTCATCTATTTCCAATGTATTGTATGTTAAGTCACTTAGTTTCAATTTGCTTTCTATTGCACAACTATGTGATCTTGGACTAACGTGCACCTTTAGCAAAAATGATGTTGTTGTGACTAGTGAAACAAGCCAAGAACTAATCTTCAAAGGATTTCGGCATGGACATCTTTACCTAGTAGACTTCACCAACAAGGATGCTAGCTTGACCACTTGTCTTTTCACTAAGACAAGTTTGGGTTGGCTATGGCATCGACGCATAGCGCACATTGAAATGAGCAAGCTCAAGAAGTCATTCAAGCTTGGGATGGTGACCGGCGTGAAGGATGTCACATTTGAGAAGAACAAGCTTTGTAGCGCTTGTCAAGCCGGGAAGCAAGTTGCTTCACACCACCCGATGAAGAAAATGGTGTCAACCTCCAAGCCACTTGAGTTACTCCACATGGACCTCTTCGGACCGTCCACATATCAAAGTCTTGGCGGTAATCTCTATTGTCTTTTTATAGTTGATGACTACTCTCGCTATGTTTGGACTTTGTTTCTAGGTGACAAGGGTGAAACTCCGGAAGTGTTCAAGACCTTCGCTAACCGTGCTCAAAGGGAATTTCAACTTCCCATCATCAAAGTCCGGAGTGACAACGGCACCGAATTCAAGAACTACAACATTGGGGAGTGGTGTGACCGTGAAGGCATGAAACATGAGTTTTCGGCCACATACACTCCTCAACAAAATGGTGTCGTTGAAAGGAAGAACAATACTCTCATCACTCTTGCACGAGCAATGCTTGATGAATATGGCACGTCCGAGAAGTTTTGGGCCGAAGCAATCAACACGGCGTGCCATGCCGCAAATAGGGTCTACCTACATCGACTACTTCAAAAGACCCCATACAAACTTCTCATTGGGAGAAAGCCCAACATCTCCTATTTCCGAGTCTTCGGGTGCAAGTGCTACATCTACCGCAAGAAAAGGCTCGGTAAGTTTGAAAGAAGATGTGATGTTGGTATATTTCTTGGTTATGCATCAACCTCAAAAGCATATCGAGTATTCAACCAAACCTCCGGTTTAGTTGAGGAAAGTTGTGATGTTGAGTTTGATGAAACTAATGGCTCCCAAGAGGAGAGTTTTGGTCATGATGAAATAGATGACGAGCCTCTACGAGAAGCTATGAAGAACATGACCATTGGTGACATCAAGCCGAAAGTTGAGGAGAGTCATGATCAAGGGGGAGCTTCAAGTTCCAACATCAACACATCTATGGCGCCTCAAGTTGACGAAGAAGAGAAAGATGATTCATTGCCGACACAAGATTCACAAGCTGATGAGAAGGTTTAGGCCCGATCTTCCGAAAGGTATGTCGATTGGGGTGGAGAACTCGACGTTGATGATCCGCGGCACTCGAGCGGTTCGAGTACCCCTGCAATCACTACACCACGGCTCCGTTGGTTATCAACCATGCTGCACACGCTTGACCTCGCCAAGAAGGCTAATCCCTGCAAGTGCAATCGAGAACACGAGCAAGAACAAGGTAGACACGATCTGAAATCGCGAAGTTGGGGTCTCACAAACCGAAAACGGCGATATTATTGATCTAAGCAAAACCCACCGAATATGACCGGCGGCTGCAGTATTTATAGGCTAGGGTTCGACCAAAACACGATTAGACGCGTCCCTAATGGACTCTTACGGGATACAAGGCCCAAAGGCCCGATTCGGTGGCGCAGCACCGGACAAAAATCTGGACTCGACTTGTTTCGACGATTCCCAATGACTCCGGAGGAATTTTGAGGTGGGACCAGAACCATTGGAAAGTTTATCTTCTCCTCTTTCCGTGCATATGTAGAACGTCAAAAACGGAGTCCGTATGCCTCCTGGGCGTCTGTTTTAAGGTGGTCTGCTCCTGGACTCCGAGTTGAACTCGAGTCCGAGTTGTAAACTGTTTCCATCTACTTGTGGACGTCCCAGGTGGTTCTCCACGCTCCCAAGGCCTCCTTCCTTCACTTGTTGATCTTTTCCATTATTCCTAATAAAAATTAAGTCATCACATAGCAATCTATTCTCAAACTCACATGCAAAAGAAGTTAAGAACGAATTCACCTGCTGATTTAATAACCGTGCCCGTGCTCTTGTGATTGGTCCTTGCAGTTCAATGCGTGTCTCTGCTGTTGTGATGTCCTCATCATCCTCCCCCTCTTGAATTGGAGTCGTCCTCGACTCAAGTTCATCTTCTTCTCCCAAGTACGGTCGCAAATCTGAAATGTTAAATGTAGGACTAACCCCAAAATCGGGAGGCAATTCAAGCTTATATGCATTATCATTAATCTTTTCAACGATCTTAAAAGGAGCAGCAGCTCGTGGCATAAGTTTAGATTTTCTCAAGTCGGGAAATCGCTCTTTTCTCAAATGTAACCACACCAAATCGCCTGGTTCAAGTTTTACTTCTTTCTACCTTTACTACCTGCAATCCTATACTTCTCATTCATCATTTCAATATTTTTCTTTGTAGTTTCATGCATCTTAAGAATGAATTCAGATCGTTGTGTAGCATCCAAATTTATAGTTTCAGAAGGAGGCAAAGGTAGTAAATCAATAGGAGCACGGGGATTGAAACCATACACTACCTGGAATGGACTTACCTTTGTCGTGGAGTGAACAGATCTGTTGTAAGCAAATTCTATATGTGGTAAACACTCCTCCCACAACTTCAAATTTGTTTTCAAGACAGCCCGTAACATAGTGGATAAAGTACGATTAACTACCTCAGTCTGTCCATCCGTTTGTGGGTGACATGTAGTTGAAAACAGCAACTTGGTTCCCAATTTATACCACAAAGTTCTCCAAAAATGACTTAAAAATTTTGCATCACGATCAGAAACAATGGTATTTGGCACACCATGTAAACGAACAATTTCCGTCATAAATAAATCAGCAATGTGTGAGGCATTATCATTCTTATGACAAGGTATAAAGTGTGCCATTTTGGAAAAATGATCAACAACTACAAAAATACTATACCTCCCCTTCTTAGTCCTTGGCAATCCCAAAACAAAGTCCATAGAAATATCCTCCCAAGGTACACTAGGAACACGAAGAGGCATATAAAGACCATGTGGGTTAAGACGAGACTTAGCTTTGTTGCAAGTAGTGCATCGTGACACGTAGCGCTCGACATCACGCCTCATCTTTGGCCAAAAGAAGTGTGTGGACAGCACGTCTTCAGTTTTCTTCACTCCAAAATGTCCCATCAAACCTCCTCCATGTGCTTCCTGCAAAAGCAATAGACGAACGGAGCTAGCTGGAACGCATAGCTTGTTAGCACGATAGAGGAGACCCTCTCGCAGCACATATTTATTCCAAGTTCTTCCTTCTCTACAATTTTCAAAAGCAACTTTGAAGTCCAAATCAGTATGATATAATGCTTTAATTGTTTCCAAACCAAAGATTTTATGATCAAGTTGGGACAGCATGGTATAACGCCTAGATAATGCATCGGCAATGATATTTTCCTTCCCTTTCTTATGCTTAATGATGTATGGAAACGACTCTATGAACTCAATCCATTTAGCATGTCGTTTATTCAGATTGGTTTGACACTTAAGATACTTCAATGATTCATGATCGGAATGTATGACAAACTCCTTAGACCAAAGATAATGTTGCCATGTTTGTAATACACGGACTAAGGCATACAATTCCTTATCATAAGTGGAGTAATTCAGAGAAGGACCATGAAGTTTTTCACTAAAGAAAGCAACGGGTTTACCTCCTTGTATGAGAACGCCTCCAATACCAATGCCGCTTGCATCGCATTCTAGCTCAAAGGTCTTGTCAAAATCAGGAAGTTGTAGTAATGGTGCTTGTGTAAGCTTCGATTTGAGAGCATCAAAAGCTTGTTGCTGCTGTTCGCCCCATCGAAATGGAACTCCCTTCTTCGTTAGCTCATGTAGAGGTGCTGCAATGGTGTTGAAATCCCGCACAAAGCGCCGATAAAATCCTGCAAGACCAAGAAAACTACGAACCTGTGTGACGGTAGTTGGGGCTGGACAGCTGGTGATTGCTTCAATTTTTGCCTCATCCATCTCAATTCCCTGCGAGGAAACGACATAGCCAAGAAACGAGACTCGATTGGTGCAAAAAACGCACTTTTCGAGGTTACCAAACAAACGTGCATCTCTCAAAACAGTAAAAACAGCACGTAAATGATTAAGATGTTCATCATATGACTTGCTGTAAATGAGGATATCATCGAAGTAAACCACCACAAATTGTCCAATGAAAGCACGTAAAACCTCGTTCATTAATCGCATAAAGGTGTTGGGTGCATTAGTTAAACCAAAAGGCATGACTAACCACTCATAAAGTCCAAACTTGGTTTTAAATGCAGTTTTCCATTCATCTCCTAGTGCCATTCTAATTTGGTGGTAACCACTACGCAAGTCAATTTTTGTGAAGATGATAGCACCACTCAATTCATCAAGCATGTCATCTAATCGAGGAATAGGATAACGATATCGAATGGTGATGTTATTAATCGCTCGACAATCAACACACATGCGCCAACTACCATCTTTCTTAGGAACCAAAAGAACAGGAACGGAACAAGGGCTAAGGCTTTCACGAATGTACCCGCGGTCCAAAAGATCTTGGACTTTTCGCTGAATTTCCTTAGTTTCTTGTGGATTCGCCCTGTATGCTGCACGATTTGGCAAACTTGCTCCTGGAATCAAATCGATCTTGTGTTCAATGCCTCTCATCGGTGGTAAACCAGGGGGTATCTCGGAGGGAAACACATCCTCAAACTCCTGCAAAAGGTTAGCAACAGCAGGGGGCAATGCAATAGACAATTCATGAAGTGAAAACATGGCTTCTTTGCAAACTAAAGCATAGCACATCCCCTTAGCATCGAATAAATCAGCAAGTTCAGATTTAGTTGCGAGCAATGATGGTGATTTTAACTTAATAACTTGCTGTTTTTCAGATTCTAATTTAGTTGCTTTGCCCTCACGAATTTTACTCTTCTCAAAATGCACAATTTCAGCAGGAGTCATGGGGAGCAAAGTGATTTTCTTTCCCTTATGCATGAGAGTATATTTATTGGTTCTACCATGATGAATAGCATCTGTATCAAATTCCCAAGGACGACCCAATAAAAGAGAACAAGCATCCATAGGAACAACATCAAAATCAGCAAAATCATGGTATGAACCAATTGAAAAATGGATTCTCGCTGTTTGTGTTACCCGAACCTTACCGCTGTTGTTGAACCATTGAATGTGGTACGGATGAGGGTGTGCTCTTGTTGTCAAACCGAGTTTCTTGACAACGTCCATATTCACCAAGTTATTGCAGCTACCTCCATCAATTATAGTGTGTACACGGCAGTCCTTGACGACGAGAAACATGTGGAAGAGGTTGTGTCGTTGTAGCTTGTCGTCGGTCTCCACTTTGGAGCTCAAGGCACGCTGCACAATGATGCTCCTATAGTTCTCCGTCGCCGTTGTACCAAGTACCTCTTCTTCGGTGTGTTCGTCATTTGGATCTATAAAGTCAGTAGCAAGAGAATTTTCATCTTCAACATCCGAAGTACTATCATACCCGCCATCGTCGCGTGCTATGTATGCCCGTTTGCTCGGGCAATCTCTCATCATATGACCAAGTCCCTGGCAGCGGTGACACTTAATGTCGGAAGTACGACCCGTAGAAGGAGTGGACGACGAAGGCTTGAATGATGTCGCCTTGCTGCCTTCCAGCACGCGAGAAGGTGGAGCAGCAGGTATAGTTCGTTGGCCGCCATTGGGTGGTGTAGTCGCTGCACGGGGGGCCGAAGATGGTGCTGTTTTGGATGGTGTAGTTGCTGCACGCGGCGTGAAGTTGCTCCTCGTGCGTTGTTGCTGTTGTTGTCGGCCCTGCAATTCTTTTTCTGCCAACATAGCAAGCTGAAACAATCTGTTAACAGTATCATATTCTTTGTAATCAACAATGTCCTGAATTTCACGCCTCAACCCCCCATAAAAACGAGCTATTTTATCATCCATGTCCTCTACTACCCCACAACGCAGCATACCCTTTTGTAACTCTTGATAATACTCCTCTACGGACATGTTACCTTGGTCTAAACGCTGCAATTTTTTGCGAAAGTCCCGCTGAAAAGATGGAGGAACAAATCGAACACGCATAGCTTCCTTTAATCTATCCCATGTTGGAGGATCAGTTCTAGTTTTAACAAGTTCATTCCACCATATTATAGCAAAGTCCTTAAACTCACTAGTGGCTTGACGAACTCTATGTTGTTCAGGAACAAGATGGGAATTAAATTTTTGCTCTACTGTCATCTCCCAATCAAGATAAGCCTCAGCATCATAAGCACCAGAAAAAGAGGGTATAGTAAATTTCACTTTAGCAAAAGGATCATCAGGAGGGCGGTTATATGATTATTACCTCCCATACCTCGACGATAAAGTGGCAGTCTTGGCTGATTACTGTGATCTTCCAGTTCATCATAAGCATTGTCTTCTTGTCTTCCAGCGAGAGGCAACCGAGCCTCAAAAGTATTCATCCGAAGAGCAAGGTCATCCAGTTTGCGAGTCAAGTTCACTAATGACTCCTCCGTTGATGCGTTGTATTTGGCGAACATATCACGTAACTCAACATGTTGAACACATTCGTCATTATTTTCTTCTCCTGCCATTGTTAGTAGGAAACAAAAGACAACAAAAAAAAATGTTATCCCTATCAACTACAGTGACAATGTGGAAGGTGGAAGAAAACAATCTCTCTCGCTCAAGCGTCTTACCACGCTCTTACAAGTGTTCTTACCGACACAGCAGGTGGTGTGGACGGTGAGATGAACCAATGAAGCGTGGGGTGATTGCAAAGGTACCTGTTATGCTCAAGAGAAAGGTGGAGCTTGGATGGCACAATATGGTGGCTAATAAGCAGAAAATTGTTAACAGCTAAACAAAGTTGAATAAGTATTCAATGTAGGAAACTGTTGCTGGTCAACTGAGTGCCCTAGAACCTAGCACAACACAAGAAAGTATCAAGGCAAAAGAAAGACAGAATGATATAACCAAACAAACAGCACCAAGTGGTATAGGCCAATTGCTTTAATATGCGTGCTCTTCACTATTTTTTTTTTCTTTTTTGTAATATTTTTTTGATATTTTTTCTTTACTCAGTAGCACAAATATAGGAAGCACACAAATTTGCAGCTCAATTGGATGTAATATGCGGCCTATAGAAAATTAAGAAGGTTCTTTAAAATTCGTGCTGAAACTTCGGAGGCCGGATAGCCTATCTTCCGAGGGGAATTTGGGCAATCTAATTTCGCCGAACGCGGCTACGCCGGAAAATCAGATGCGAAATTTCGCGTAGATGAATTTGAAAAAAAAATTCGCCCGATTTCGAGTTCGTATGCGAAAGTTATGGTCGTTTTAAGGTAGGCTGTCCGAGTTACGTTTTTTTTGGATGTTGATTCCAACTCGGTTTGAGAATAGAACTCGCAAACGGATACGAAAATGATCAGGAATTTGCGCAGCAACTAATGGGGTGGTGTGTGATGATTCAAGGATGAATGGCACAAAGATTTGTCACCTAATCTAGGGCTGGCGATGCGGGAGTTCACGCAAGGCGGCTAGCTAGGGCAAACCGATGAACGTGGCGGATCGGTTTGTTATTTAGGGATTGTGGAATAGGTGTCGAATAGCAAGAAAACAAGGACGAAACACGATAAATAGGACCAAAAAACACAAAGCTAAACCAGCAACAAGACTCAACCACAAGAATGCAAACTCAACAATGCAAACTGAAAAATGAAACTGCAGGCACTATAGTCTGGGAAGCGGTAAAAACGATCTAATTTTTTTGTGGCTTTTTTATGGACTCTAGGTACGAAACAAAATCGATCTAATGGAAGGAAGGAAAACAAAGATACCTCACGGGCAACCTGGAAATCTGATACCAATTGATGAGAAGGTTTAGGCCCGATCTTCCGAAAGGTATGTCGATTGGGGTGGAGAACTCGACGTTGATGATCCGCGGCACTCGAGCAGTTCGAGTACCCCTGCAATCACTACACCACGGCTCCGTTGGTTATCAACCGTGCTGCACACGCTTGACCTCGCCAAGAAGGCTAATCCCTGCAAGTGCAATCGAGAACACGAGCAAGAACAAGGTAGACACGATCTGAAATCGCGAAGTTGGGGTCTCACAAACCGAAAACGGCGATATTATTGATCTAAGCAAAACCCACCGAATATGACCGGCGGCTGCAGTATTTATAGGCTAGGGTTCGACCAAAACACGATTAGACGCGTCCCTAATGGACTCTTACGGGATACAAGGCCCAAAGGCCCGATTCGGTGGCGCAGCACCGGACAAAAATCTGGACTCGACTTGTTTCGACTATTCCCAATGACTCCGGAGGAATTTTGAGGTGGGACCAGAACCATTGGAAAGTTTATCTTCTCCTCTTTCTGTGCATATGTAGAACGTCGAAAACGGAGTCCGTATGCCTCCTGGGCGTCTGTTTTAAGGTGGTCTGCTCCTGGACTCCGAGTTGAACTCGAGTCCGAGTTGTAAACTGTTTCCATCTACTTGTGGACGTCCCAGGTGGTTCTCCACGCTCCCAAGGCCTCCTTCCTTCACTTGTTGATCTTTTCCATTATTCCTAATAACAATTAAATCATCACATAGCAATCTATTCTCAAACTCACATGCAAAAGAAGTTAAGAACGAATTCACCTGCTGATTTAATAACCGTGCCCGTGCTCTTGTGATTGGTCCTTGCAGTTCAATGCGCGTCTCTGCTGTTGTGATGTCCTCATCACAAGCCACACAACATCAAGAAGAAGAACAAGTCCATGATCAAGTTCAACCACAAGAAGAGCAACATGCATCACCACCGCCAAGTGCTTCACAACCACTCATGAGGCATGGACGCATCTCCAAGGCGCATCCGATTGACCAAATCATCGAAAGTCCGTCAAGGGTAGTAAGTAAACGTCCTCACCATTTCGCTACATTTTGTGAGCACTACTCGTTTGTTTCATCTGTAGAACCCACTCACATTGAGGAAGCACTCCAAGATCCAAATTGGGTGATGGCCATGCAAGAAGAACTCAACAACTTCATCCGCAATGAAGTTTGGGTGTTGGAGGAGCGACCAAAGGACAAGAACGTCATTGGAACAAAGTGGGTGTACCGCAACAAACAAGATGAGAACGGCGTTGTGGTCCGCAACAAGGCAAGACTTGTGGCCAAGGGTTTCTCGCAAGTTGAAGGACTAGACTTTGGGGAGACATTTGCTCCGGTCGCCCGACTAGAAGCCATCTGTATACTTCTTGCCTTTGCATCACATCATACCATAAAGCTTTATCAAATGGATGTGAAAAGTGCCTTTCTTAATGGTTATATTAACGAGCTTGTCTATGTTGAACAACCTCCCGGGTTTGAAGATCCGAGGAATGCTAATCATGTGTTTAGGTTGCACAAGGCGCTCTACGGGCTCAAGCAAGCACCTAGGGCGTGGTATGAACGACTACGAGATTTCTTGATCATGCAAGGATTCAAAATCGGGAGGGTGGACACTACACTCTTCACCAAAGACATCGACGGAGAATTATTCATTTGTCAAATTTATGTCGATGATATTATTTTTGGTTCAACTAACGAAGCTCTTAGCCATGAGTTTGGCAAAATGATGTCTAGGGAATTCGAGGTGTCGATGATTGGAGAGCTCAACTTCTTCCTTGGATTTCAAATCAAGCAACTTCGAGAGGGGACCTTCATCTATCAAGAAAAGTATACCAAGGACCTCTTGAAGAAATTTGAGATGGGAGATTGTAGCTCAAGAAGTACTCCAATGGCAACAAATTGTCATCTCGTCGTGGATAAGGATGGTAAACCTATTGACCAATCTAATTACCGTTCTATGATTGGTTCATTGCTTTATCTTACCGAATCTAGGCCCGATATCATGTTTAGTGTATGCTTGTGTGCTCGCTTTCAAGCGGCACCTAAAGAATCGCATCGGAAGGCGGTCTTTAGGATACTTCGGTATCTCAAGCATACCCCAAGTGTAGGCCTGTGGTACCCTAAAGGTGCCAAATTTGATCTCTTGGGTTACTCGGATTCGGACTTTGCTGGATGCCGTGTGGATCGCAAGAGTACCTTCGGTGGGTTCCACTTGCTTGGGCGTTCCCTAGTATCTTGGTCAAGCAAGAAGCAAAATTCCGTTGCCTTGTCCACGGCGGAAGCGGAATATATTGCGGTCGGTTCATGTTGTGCCCAAATTCTTTATATGAAGCAAACCCTTTTGGACTTTGGTATTAAACTTGGTTGTGTGCCTCTCCTTTGTGATAATGAAAGTGCGGTTAAGATAGCTAAAAACCCCGTTCAACACTCACGCACTAAGCACATTGATATTCGCCATCATTTCTTAAGGGACCATGAAGCTAAGAGGGGCATCTCCTTGCGAGGTGTTAGGTCCGAAGAACAATTGGCGGATATCTTCACTAAACCACTTGATGAGAAAACTTTTTCTAGACTAAGAAGTGAATTAAATGTGCTAGATGCATCGAACGTCATGTAAGTTGCCATGAGCATGTAAGAATGCATCTCATATAGGTCTTGTCTAACTTTCAAAGGATAGGGGTGAGCAAGGGTTAGCTTGGGATGGAGGTTCTTTTGGGTTTCCCCAAAGCTTGGAGAGTGGCTCTCCCTGAAGAAGCCTTTGAAAGGTTCAAATTTGGCAAGATAGAATTAATTTATGTCTTGCATGATGCCTGCCATATAGACTTGCACTCACGTTTAATTTCTTGCATTATAAACTGTTTGGCATTGCATACGGTAGATTGTCACAAAGGGGAACCCACTTCATGAGAAAGAGACTTGTTTGAAATGCAATATCTCAACTCATATGATGTGGAAAGAACAAAATGTTAGGTGCGTTAATGCCTAAAGGAACATGCTTTAAAGAGATAGAAGTATTCATCCTCTAGCTCACAAAGCATGGGCCTTATATTTTATTTGGATATTTTTTGTCCTTTTTCTTCGGTGTTCTATTTGCTTAAGGGTTTAGCCAAGTTATTGGCAATTAGTATTTTTGAGGGGTAAGGGGTTGCCCAAAAGGTCCTAAGACTTGTGTTTCTCGTTGTGTGTTTAAGTCAAAAGACATATATGGGATGTTGCTGTTTTGTAGTCATCGGATTATCCGATGCATAGGCCAGAAGCTCATCGGATCAGTTTGTGTTCAAATGCCAAGGGTCAGTTCAGTCAGTAAGACAAATCAACCGATGAGTTCTTCCTGAGAAACATCAGTGCATCCGATGTTCACATTTCTGGAGTTGTGCTAAATTCCACCGATACAAATCCTTTCCACGTCGGACCATCCGATGTCAATGGTGCCTCTGGAATACCCTCACTGTACCATTCGACTGATGCTCCTATCATCTAACGTCAGTTCATCCGGTGTTAAAATTTGAGCTAGGGTTCGGGCCCCACCTATTTAGCGTGCCACCTCACCTTTTCACCTTCTCTCTCCCCGACCCGCTGCTCCATCGCCGCCGTTCCGTCGTCGCCGCTCCGCCCTTCACCCTGCTCCGCCCTCTGGCCGCCGCTGCCCTCCAGCCGCCGCCGCCCTCCGACCGCCGCCGCCCTCAGAGCCGCCGCCACTGCCGCTCAGAGCCGCCACCATGCGCCCCTTCATCGCCACTGTCGCTAAGCACCGCCGCCGCTTTCCCAGGCCCCACTGCCGCCGCCCCACGCCATCCTAGGTACCACACCGCCACACTCTGCGCCACCGTGGTGCCCCCCCTACGGTCGCTGTCGATTCGCCGCTAGGGTTCCCGGCCGCGACGATCTTTGTGTCGCCATCCCGTCCGCCCGAGCTCGTGTCCCGCGACCCCGTCTTCGTCGTCATCATGGGTCGTGACAAGAAGGGAAAGGGCAAGGCTATTGAGGAGCCGGCCGCCAAAAAGCAGAAGTTGTCGAAGGAGGCGAAGAAAGCCCTAATGGTTGCTCGCGCCGCTGAGGAGCGAGAGCGTGGCCGAGGAGGATCGTTGAGGATCCGCGAGGCCCGACAGAGGCAGCCTCCCTTGCCAGAGGAGTCAGAGGAAGAAGAGGAGCCCGAAGTGCCGCTTGTTCACCGGCGCTCAGCCAGGACCCGTGGAGGTCATCCAGCTGTAGCCCCGAGACCGAGACCATCAGCACCTGACCTTCGAGAGGACAGGGCGGCCCAGAGAGCCGTCTATGAGATGGACACCAGCGTCCGTGTTGGTGAGGGTGTCCGGCTGACAGACTACAGGAAGTTGAAGGCCAAGCAGCTCAGGAAGCTCAGGTGGAGCATTTTACTTGAGGAGTGGTTCCCGCAGCCCAGAGAGGCACTTGTGGACACCCGCTTTTAGACCCTGACACAGGCATCACTGTACGAGACTTACAGGCGTCGGGGCCACAAGCTCTTCCAGCACAATTTCCTGGATTGGGATCAACTTGCTCTCGCAGCCGGGACAGAGATACGCCCTTACTTTGAGAGGTATAGAGGGCTAGTGGAGCTGATGTCTTACGAGAGGAGTGCCTACGTGGAGGATTGGGTCCGAGTATTCTATGCCACACTCTACGTCTCTGAGGGCCGCAGATCTATTGATTTCATGTTCATGGGCTAGCATCATCACTTGACCAGGCAGACTTTGGGATAGTTGCTAGGAGTGGATCTCCATGACACTTGCCTACACGAGAGGGTGTATGGACAGGCTGACCCACCGAGGAGGCCGCTCACTGGAGGAGTGGCACCACCACTTGAGGAGATATGCTCAATGTTTGCTCAGCCTTTCTCTCCAGACCAGCCGAGGGTACCGGCACTACTCACTCCAGCTGGGCGCACTGTGCACCTTGCCTTGCGTCGCACACTTTTGCCGAGGTCCGGATACCTTGAGGGGTTCACCAGCTTGCAACAGACTCTCCTGTTCTATGTCATGAACGGGATGGAGTTTGACATTGTGGACATCCTGATCTGTGAGATGGAGGACGTAATCACAGATGGAGTCGGGATGATGAGGCAGCTAGTGTTTGGTCTCTGGATCAGCTACTTGCTCTTCATGGTAGCTCCA
This sequence comes from Tuctoria greenei, assembly GCA_036927565.1. Lineage (NCBI taxonomy): Eukaryota > Viridiplantae > Streptophyta > Magnoliopsida > Poales > Poaceae > Tuctoria > Tuctoria greenei. The sequence continues at coordinate 254,372,487 of JAYESD010000002.1, forward strand.
GAGGGGTCCGCCGTGCATGACAGTTTCACCGACGAGAGCGTCACACGGTTCGGACACTACCGTGCTCCAGCTCCTGGAGACCGCCTCCTTGGCCGTCTAGTTGAGCGTCAGGTCTGTGCCCGTCTCTCAGAGGAAGACTGGCCAGACCTGGAGAAGGAAGATGAGAGACTAGCACAGGCAGAGGCTCAGGGTGAGGATCTACAACATATTTGGTCCGAGAGTGACACCAGCGACAGTGTCGAGGAGTACTTCCCACCTCCTCCCTCACCCAGGCAGCACGACGCGGAGGCTGGAGGCTCAACTATGACACCTCCCACTCCACCTCCGGTGTTAGAGGCACAGGTCTCTCAACCATCTGAGATTACCTCTCTACTCCAGCAGATGGTTGAGCAGCAGCGTCTGGATAGGCTTGCAGCTGAGCAGGCCCGAGCTAAGCAGGCTGCACGTCTCTTGGAGCTCCAACAGCAGCAGCAGGAGATGCAGCGACATATCACCCGTGAGAGGTGAGAGGACACTGACAGGCTAACTGGGCTGATTGATCAGATGCACCAGCGCTCTCTCGATCAGCAGAAGCAGATGCAGCAGGCGATGATGGGCATTCTGGGGTTGATCACCAACCTCTACACGGAGACCAGGATTGCCCTGCCATCGCAGCTTCCAGGCCTTGCTCCAGGTCTGCCTGTCCTGGCACCAGCTTCAGCGCCAGTGCCGACTACGCCGATACCGTCGATCAGCATGTCCCCACTACTTTCTCCAGGTGCTCCTATCCACTCTCCCTTGCCGGCTACAACGCTTTTCTAGCAGACGTCAGCATCCGTTGTTAGTGCCCCTCTTCCTGCAATCCAGTCTCAGCAGGCACCGACAGCAGCTCCTACAGCTCCCGTCACAGCTACTCCAGCTTCGACAGCAGTAGGCAGCAGCTCCGACGACAGCACCCCTGACGGTGACCAGTTCGTCATCGCCCCGAGCGCTCAGGGTCCTTAGGCACTCGGCTTCCTTTTTGGTGTCTTGATGCCAAAGGGGGAGAAGAGTCAGGGGGAGGATAGCTTAGTCTCAGGGGGAGTCCTAGCTGTAGGGGGAGCTTCCTAGCTGTAGGGGGAGCTTATCTTCTTGAGAGTTCTTTTGTAATTTGGAGATTTGCTACTCTTTTGCTATTTCATTGAGTATTCGTGTGCCACTTATTCTCTTGAGTTATTGATCGATTGAGCTTTTGAGCTATTGATTGTTTTTGAGCCTTCAAGTTTAAGTGTGCTAACCTTTGTACTTATTGCATATCCTTTTGAGTATCGTATTCTCAAATTCATTACTATTATGCTTTACTTGTTGTGTTGTCATCAATCACCAAAAATGGGGATATTGAAAGCATCTAGGCCCCATGAGGTATGGTTTCGGTGATTAATGGCAACCATTGGTTTTTGCTAATGAATTTGTGGATGCAAGGTCTCCCATATCACTCATCACATCAAATGAAATCTATATGAATATCATCTACTGCTCATTGTATATAATTGGAGACCCCTAAACAATCATTCTATGAGATCAATCAATGTTTATGAAGATTAGAAGTAAAAGCTCATATGTCAAAATTATTCAACCAAAATTGACAGCACTCAATGCCTGATAATCATCAGAAGAATGTTTCCAACCAATGCCTAAGAGATCAATTGAGCAAATTCCAAAAGAATCACTTAGAACAACTTGAAGCTAACAAAATCAACTCACCGGATCAACTGATGTTTCCAGAAAACAACACATCGGTCGAGTTGGTTCAGCGGAAGAAGAAGACCTCAGAACTAAGTACTCACCGAATCATCCGATGATAAAAGGCATGTTACATCGGTTCATCAATACAGTAAGCAATCTCCCTGGACCAAGTATAACACCGGACCATCTGATGTACAACCTTAAACACATCGGTCAATCACTCCAGTAAGCATCAATTCTGAACCAATTCTGGATGAAGTGCCACTGGATCATCTGATGAGAAGGCAAGTGTCACATCGGTCTAACAACGGTCATATCTGACACAGTGACATCAGCTAATTTGTATTTGACCGATGATGACTGAAGGGAGAACATCGGATCATCCGGTGTTCGCAGAACAGTGATGTCAGCCTACTTTTCCAACGGCTATTTCGTGGAGGCTGGCTATTTATACCCCTTCAACCAGTCTATTCGACAAGTCTTGACAACCAGAGCTACTCTACACATTCTCAAGCATTCAAGACGTTGAGCTAACACTCCTACATCATCTACACCACTTACGCACCAAGAGATAGGCTAGAACTTGCTAGAGATAGTGCTTGTGTGCTTCCATTCTTTGTGATTGGAGTCTCCAGTATAGTGAGAGCTGTAAGGGAGTGTCCCTTGGTGATTGTATTGGAGAGAACCTTCTGGAGCTTGCCAAGACGATTGTGGAAGCCCGGAGGATCCAACTTGTACAAGGCTTGAGCTCCACCTTGCCGAGGTTGGCAAACGGAGAAGTATAGTGAAGATCTCTGGTCTCGGTGACTTGGGAGTGGCTATACCCTCTGGTGGGTTCCACAACATGGATGTAGGAAGACCTTGACGATCTTGCCGAACCACGGGATAAATCTCCGTGTCTTCGTGTCTCCTTGGGAGTTTGCGCTTTCTTCCTCTCCCCTTGCACTTATGCATTTCTTATACCGCAAAGTTACTATTCACTTGAATGCATAGGTTGTTTGCATAGGGAATTGGGCTTTTAGTAATTAAGTCTCATTGCTTTAATTTTTGAAAAGAAGCCCAATTCACCCCCCCCCTCTTTGGCATTCGATCCTTACACTTGGAAGCCCCCGCGACTAGTGCCTTGACTTTGTTTATAGCCCTCACTGGCTTGTTGCTCACAACAGTTCTCCTCGCGGGAAGAGGAGAAGGTTGCTTGTCAGTGGATCCACAATCTTGTCTCTTCTTGGTTCTGGCATCCTTGGATGCTTCTTCACGGGTTGCTACTGCTTGAGCCAGGGCCGCCTGGCGATAAATTTCTTGGCAGGATGCCTAGGTGGCAGGATCCGCTAGAGGAGCGTCACTGCCATCGTTATGACTCGACATGGTTCTTGATCAAAGAGAGAAAACATGAGATTAAGGAATGAAGGTTATTGCGATAGAAATAAGACAAAGTATAAAAGTTAGGGATTGAGGCTGTTAGATCTGGACTTGTTCGGTTGGGGTCAGACTTATCCGCACTGAGCGTACTTGTTCGTCCTTACCCCGGACTAGTCCGATGTTAACAGACTTAAACCCTAACTTTTAAACTTTTCATGATTTCTCAACAAACTTTCGCTATATACCACAAGGAAATTCACAAACCATAATGTTGTGGATACAAGGCATAAGGCATAATCAACGTGACCTAGAAGGAAGGTATTTGAAGAAGAGTATCCTAGGTCAAAAAGTACCTTAAGAATGTTGAATCCAACAAAATCAAGTCGTCAGAATAGGTTTGTGATGGATTCCCAATCCTCTAGAGGCTTCAATCAATAGAAACGAATCAAGATTTGGTGGAGAATGTAAAAAAAATCCCCTAGGGAGTGGTTTTTGAGAGAAAGAAAGGAGCGGTTGAGTGGAATGAGGAAGTAGAAAGGGTGTGTCCAAAATCCCGAGGGTTAAGTCCCCATAGGACGAACTAGTCTGGTAAAGGGTTCGGACTAGGCCGGTGTGTCGAACGAGGTCCAGACTTCTCAGTGGTCCGGACTAGTCAGTGCATAGGGCAGGCTAGTCCATTGTAGACATGTTTGCGCCTACCAGAACTAGTCTAGGAGCCAAGACTTGTCCGATCCTAGGGGCGTACTAGTCCGGTTCTAGAAGAAAAGTTCTCGTATATATTGAGAATTTTGCCAAGATTGATCCATATGGACTAATTTTTACAAATATTCTTAATAGATATGGGTAGAAACAAAATCAATCAATCAAGCAATGACCATAATCCACCAAGACACAATAAGGTAATATAATATGAGAGAAAATTGAGGAGGGTGAGTTTTCACAAGCATGCAAGTTTTTGAAGATCCTAATCTACTAGCAATCAGATGTGCAACCTCTCAAGTCACATTTGGAGAATCAAGGATATTTAGCTCATTTTTAAGTTCGCAAAAGCGTTTTTCATCTAGTAGTTGGGTGAAAATGTTGGATAGTTATTTTTGGTTCTAACATGTAAAATTACTATATCACCCTTCCTTTATCGAGTGCTCTTTGAAGAAGTGGTGTGGAATGTCTATGTGTTTGATCCTAGAATGTTTAAAGGTGTTATGGCAATCTTAATGATACTCTCATTATCATATAGGAGTGAAATATTTGTGCACAACAACTTCTGACTGTGATATACTCCGTTTCGGCTGTGGATAAGGCAATGGAGTTTTGTTTGTTGGATGGCCATGACACAAGGGACCTACCTAAGAATTGAAAAGTTCCGGATATACTCTTTCTATCTACCTTACACCCGGCGTAATCCGCATAGGAATATCCGATGAGATTAAACTTAGACCCTTTAGGATACCATAGCCTAAGGTTTGGTGTATGAACTAAATATCGCTAGATTCTCTTAACGATAGTCAAATGACACTCTTTAAGTGCGGCTTGAAATCTTGCACACATACACACACTAAGCATAATATCGGGCCTAGATGCACAAAGATAGAGTAAAGAGCCTATCATGGAATGATATACCTTTTGGTCCACTGTTGGTCCATCTTCGTTGAGATCAAGGTGTTCATTTATCGACATGGACGTCTTGATTGGTTTAGCCTTGTCAATATCAAACTTCTTGAGTATGTCTTGTGTGTACTTCGTTTGACTTATGAATGTGCCTTTCTTGAGTTGTTTGACTTGAAAACCTAAGAACTTCAACTCCCCCATCGTAAACATTTGGAACCTCTCGGTCATTATCTTAATAAATTTATCACAAAAGACTTGTTAGTTGAACCAAATATAATGTCATAGACATATATTTGGCACAGAAATGAATCATCATCAGTATTTTTATTAAAGAGAGTGTAATACGTTTTTCCTATCCTAAAATCATTTTAAGAAGAAAGTTTACTAAGAGTTTCTTGTTGATTCATTGAACATACAGGTGTATTCAGAAGTGATCTGATCATGTAGAATTTGATCATGATCTGAGATATGCTTTGAATGTAGATGTGTCCATCCCGATGTTAAGTACAGGATGAAAAAGTTGTGCCGCCATCAAGGAATGAAGATGTACTCATCTCGAGCTATGCAGGGTGAAAAAGTTGAGTCACGATCCTGAGAATGCAGATGTTCTCATCCCGAGTTGTGCAGGGTGAAAAAGTTGAGTCACCATCCTAAGACTGACTCAAACGGAGTATGCAAACGGACATTCAAATGTGAAATGGGTCTTCAATGTCTACTGTAGCATCAATCTCTAAAGGAATAGCCAAGGGGACACACATTTCAGGGGAGGGGTCGAATGGGGACGCAGATATGCGTTCCCTTCCCGACTCCCCCATCTACTGTGCTCAACAACTTCGCGACTAGGATTCGAGGGCGGTGAACAATGGCGCGTGAGTGTTTCGGTAGACGCGAGGAAGGAGGTGACGTCCTGGAAGCGTTCGGCGAGGGTGGCTGTGAGCTCCGAGAGTTCCTCGCGGATGCAGCGCGGCGGCGAGCAGATGGGGGGCATAGGAACGGACATCATCATCGTTGTCGCCTTGCCACCGAACCGGATGACCAGGCCCGGGCCAAGGCACGTGCAACCTGTGCACCGGCACAGGGCCCCCAAAATTTGAGGGGCCCCGGTCCACCAAAACATCCACTGGCGCAGCAGATAAGCATTATCGCACTACGTGTCGGGAGAGTCACGAGAGAGCGCATGTCTGTGAAATAGGCAGTATGGTACGTGATTACAATACAGTCGGCCTAACCAGTTCATTAGCATTGGCTGCGTAGGCAAATCCAACTCTGGCAGCGCAACAGCTGGGCATGCGGGACCATCAAGCAAACCTAACTGGCATGAAACTGAAAACATGGTTCGTTCGTGCATCATGACAGGACACAACTGTTGTATTTGGTGGACCACGATCGCAAGGGCAGATTGCCACTATCTCACATCTTTCAAAATGTTCTAAGCTAATAGAGATGATTGTTACGTATATGTTAAATTATTTTATTGATTTGTAATATGTCTAATTAATGATTTAAGTAATGATTGTATCACTAGCTAACAAATATTACCTTTTAAATTAACAGCGTTAAATAAAATGAAACGAAAGAGTATTTCACTACTGTTTCAACTCAGCTAATTAGTAGCCAGTTATCTATTTACCCTCATAATCCTACTCCTACTATCTTCTACCTTATCAAGTTCCACCATTATTATCTCTAAATAATCTTGAAGAAATTTTGGTATTTCGTACGGGGCCTCGAATTTTACTGGCTCGGCCCTGCGGATGACGTGCATCTTCGTCGGCACCGCCCCGTGGACATGCTCCCACGCGCGGCGCCTTCGCCCGCCGCACGGCCCCGCTGCTCCGCGACTTGCCACTGCTGTTGCTTTCGGGGAGGGTGACTGCCCCACGGAGGCTATGCGCGCGGGGCATGGTACCAGCCTTTCGCCGCGTGGGGAGCTAAGGCGAGGGCAGCTACAGGAGACAGGACAACTAAGATCTCACTTTGATGTTCTCTCACAGTGATTGGTGATAGTCTATGCACAGGCTTACATCCAGACCTGAAATCGAGCCAGATGAAGCTGGCGTAGCTGGAGCAGGATCTCACCATCGTCGGGCGGCAGCAGATAGAGGTAGAGCTAGGAAAAATTAAGGATTGGGTCATGGCTAATCGCAGCTGCCATTGCTGGTTTGATCTCTGCAGGGCATGTCGTGAGTGGGGGCATAAGAGAATCCGCTAAGTCGCTAACACCAACTGCTGTTGTTGATTCTGGTCAGGTTACTGGGCGACCTCATAGACGCCGGGCTCGCTCACTATGACGCGCTGTTCAGCATCAGGTTCGCGGCAGCGAGGTCGGACACCTTCCTTGTGCTATTCACTCATGTTCTGAGCTCGCTTCGGGCGACGTGCCACTGGAGCCGGCGTAAAATCACCGCGACATCAAAGAGGAAAGGCGGCATTGACTCGTGACCGGATCGAGTCTGAGCGGCAAGAAGCGCCGTCGTAGGCGGCAGGCGCTATGAAGGTGGCCGGCCTTGTAAACAGTAGGGATGCGTTTGGTTGGGAGTCAAAGTGGGATCCATCCCAGTTTTTAGAGATGAGATGGTCCCGTTTTCTGTTTGTCTAGAGGGATGGGACGATCCCTGTTTCTTGTTTGTTTTGTGGGATGGTGTGGGACGGAATGATCCCGTCTCTTGTTTGAATGAAAGGATGAGACAGGGACATGTGAGTATGAGTACTTCTGTAAGGTCGTGCGCCTGTCTCCACGGAGGTGGGACGGATCCGTCCCCATGTTTTTGGTGGGATGGTTCCATCCCGCATCTAGGTGGAATATTCTCTTTTGAAGGATGACTCCATCTCACATATCTCCAAACCAAACAACAGAAAAGTAGGATCGTCCTGTCCCGTCCCACTATATCACTCGAACCAAACACACCCTAGGAGACCCGCGAACTAACCATCCTCACCTATTTTCAGTGGAAGGTTGGAGACCAAACATGTTGGGTCTCCTCTCTTGACCCTGTTCATCACCTATATTGTCAATTGGGTACTCTGATTTGCATATTCCTGTTGAAGTCAGCCTAAGATGTGTAAATATGACTATCCCAAAATTGAATACATGGTAGAATAGGTGTCACCGTCATTGGGTGAAATACGTGTCGTAATACTTAGCTAGTGCAAGTGTGTAGGGCGATAAAATGAAGTGTCCATCATCCCGAGTAAAGTGTTCTAGAAAACAAATTAAAAAGATGATTGTTGTATGTGGGCAGATCTGTTTAGATCAGATGGGTTCTAGTTCGTTGGGTCTAATGGAGTCGTAGCGATAGAATTGCAAATTTAAAGGTCATCTGTAAGAGGTTATAAATAACCAACATCATTGAGGTAAAATTAAACAATTCAATCCATTTTTCACCGGACTCAAATCCTCTGCAGTAACTGCACTGCAGTTACTGCAGCTGACAGGTGGGCCCCATGCCCCCTGGCCCCACCAGTCAGCTGCAATAACTGTAGTACAGTTACTGCAGGGGATTTCATTCCTTTTCCACCCCGGACTACCAACAGTGCAACTAGCCTGTTAGGCTTATCAAGCTCCCTATCTGATAGTGTATAACTGGATAACTGTATATGTAGCTTCCATAATGTAGACAATAAAAGAAATGCATACAAATGCTGAATATGGCAAGGCAAATTATAATTTGCAACAGTCCCATGTCCCATGGCTTGCAACAAATATTCCCTTTTCCAATTAGTGCAAGTGATCTGCACTCCCTGTATCAGCATCAATCATGGTTGCCGCAGGCAATGTCTATACATCAGTATCAGTAAACTGTGGGATGTTTGAGCCAACACCGTCAGAATCAATCAAGAATCAGCCACTGGTTTGATGACAAAGCATCTCAAATTTGCGCTAAAAAGAATCAGTAAAGCTTGCTGAACTCAGTCTCTTGTGATGGCTCACCAAGACGGGGGAAGAGTGGATCCCTCTCAAGCATCGTCTGCAATGAGTCCATCATCCTCATTACAGATGCCCACAAGAATGGAGCAGAGCAAAATGAGTATCCGAAGATTGCCAGAACCCTGACAACACCACCATGGTACCATGGGAATGCCATGATGAAGAGCATGCCGGCAACTCCGATCCAGGTGGTAAGAACAGCAAGTGGTGGAAGCAGAAAAACATTGATCACGAGTACTGACAAGGAGAGTGCACCGAACAGGTAGATGGACCAGCCCATGATCGGGTGAACTGTGCGTGGGATTACAAAGAACGGTATGGTATATGCAGCCACCACAGCAACGATTGCAGTGAGTTTGATCAGCCAGTGTACCAGGGCATTTTGCTTCTCAAGCCGCCTGTTATAGCACAGTTTTATCATCCCTGGCTTTGCAAATCTGGTGATTGATATGATCACTATGTACATCAACACCTCCATCAGGAGCACTGGCATTTCAGCGGCATATCTGTGAAATTGAAACAAGTTAGGTGCACAGAAGATTAAAGAAGTTTTTCTATCTGCTCACGTACATAATTATCTTGGAGGATGTTTTGTGTAACTCACCCAAGATCATCCCAACGCTGCTTGTGCCAAGAAAGGCCCAGTGGCAAGATTGGCCAAGACCACCAGTACCAAGGTTTAAACCAGGGAGCGCTGGGGAATGTGACTACACTGTTTGGCCCACATGGGACATGCCAATGCAGCTTAAGATCTGTTTCATCAAAAGGGTGATTAAAAGCTTTGAAAGCAAGAGCCATAAGCAGGTGCCATTTGGTATTAAGTTGTGTAGCTGTGACACTTACAGTAGTAGGATGCATCCATTTGATAGCCGAGGGGGAGGCGATAAGTCCCATTGAGCTTTGTGCCATTCTCTGGTGGGTGAAACATTGGTTTGTCGAGCAAGTCTGGGTAGCAACCAACCAGAAAGCCTTGGTCAGCACCATCTGAATTGTCACGGCCAATTTCGAGGTCGTGAAGCATGCCCTTGAATACATCCATAGAAGGCTGCAAGTTGAATAAATAACTAATGTCAGTCTATTTCACTGCCATTACATATGCCAGAGCGCAGTACTCAGGTGTGAATTATTGGTGGTTGCAATATCAAGGTGTAAATTCAGATGGAGCCTTCGAATCAGCCTTCAAATTCAGATGCAATATTAAGAGAATATTTGCATTTATTTTTAGGATTCGATACCTACTCCACTTATTAGTTATTGCCCAACTGGCTAACAACCATTTACCATTAGCTATGGGGCAGAATCAAATTAAGACCTGTAATCCTAATCCACTAAATAAGTATGTCTAAAATGGAAAATGGATCAGATCAGAGATCAAATTAGGGTCTGTACTCCTAATCCAATAAAAATATATATGAACCTGGTGTAGATCACAGCTCTAACCGAGAAGCAGTCGAAGCCCAGATCATTTCAAGCAACGGTTTTGAGCTATTTGGACAGATGGTACAGACTAATAAACATGAATTAAGGTGATACCTGGAGCACGAAAAGACCAGTGTGGAAGTAGCATGGGTTGATGAAAACTGCACAGAACTGTCCACATTGGAAGAGCTCATCGGTGTTTTGGAGGAAGATGTTGTCGGAGTCAATCATGACGACACGTTCGTAGTCCACCAGGGTCCAGGCATAGAGCTTGTTCAGTGTCAGCTTAAACCTCCGGTTGATCCCTCCAAGGTTGTTCTCATAAGGATTCCTCAGGTTGTCCACTATGACAACCCTCATGCCATCCTCCTCCCTCCTGCAAAATGTCCCTTTTATCATCACATTTTGCAGCACAAACTACTGTTGATATTGATACAATCAAACAACTATTCAACTCAAAAGTAAATCAAGTAACAATCAAACCACTATTCAACTCAAAAGTAAATCACGCACATATAACCAAAGTTCCAAAGAAAAGGCATTATTTGCTGCCCTCAGCGAAACGACTAAGCCATGAATTGGGCAAGGACGCCACAGATTCAAATTAATCATTTGGGATTGAATTTAAAATAGCCGAGGAAAAGACATCTTAACTATAGACAACTGCCAAAGAACATTTATTTTCTCAGAAAATAGTGTAAGATGCAACCCCTATTTTTTTTAAGTAGAAAGAAGATAGTTGACCAGTTTAATCAGAGATCAGCAAATTAACAACAGCAAGTTGCCACCAGAGGCCTTATGGTCAAAGCTTCAGAGCCAATGCCCCCACAATAGCGTTTTTGCGATTTTATTCGAACAAAGCATGTACTATTAATAATATCTACTGTACTAGCACATGACAAGAGTAAAATACTCCTAATCTAACCAGACCGCTAGAATACCGAGACCTGCATGCAGAATATCTCTCGCTTCATGTGAAGAAAAGTTACTCCACTAGAGTTAGAAAAAGAGAAAAACCAGGTCAAGCTAGCGTGAAGAAGCTTCGTGCCTGCAAGTGGAACCCACACCACTTCCCCATCCTGCAAACCATCAAGCTGAAAAATATTGCCCAAAACACCCCTCCTAGTCGTCGCCGCCTTCAGTTTGTCCGGCACACAACACAACGAGAACGGAAACGGCCGCGTTGGCGTCACTTAATCAACTAATAACTGGTCAATCAGCACTAACAAAACCGCAATGGATGCTTGAACCAGCAATCGGCCGGCGATTAAGCGAGGGAACCTAAACCACGGAGGCGCGGGCGGGGAGAGGAGGCGGCAGCGCTGGATACGGTACTCACATTGCGCGGATCCAGTCGCGGGGCACGTCGGCGGAGGCGATGAGGACGCGGTCGGCGTCGGCGCCGACGCGGGCGAGGGAGCGCATCATGACGCGCACGGCGACGTAGAACTCGTAGTCCCTGGGCGTGCCCATGTACATCATCGCCGCGTACGCGTGGCGGTGCCGCGCCGGCCCCAGCGTCGTTCGCACCTGCAGGGCCCTCCGCTGCCCCGCCTCCTCTCCGGCCGCCGCCGCCGCCACGGTCGCCACCGCGAGCAGCCACACCGCTGCCGAGAACACTGCGAGCCGACACCTGTACCCGGCGGCCCGCGGCGGGCCCATCGGTGCCGGACCGGCGACTGGTGTTGCAGACAACGACGAAAGCGGCGCTGATCAGCTAGCGCGTGCAGTACCGAGGTACGGCCTGCTTCCTCTGGTCCCTGCCTCTCGGAAGCGCGCGTGCGCGTGTGGATGCTGCCGCTTATTGGGTGCGCGAGAGATCAGAGACGAGAGATGCCGCCTTGATGCTTCTGGTTGGAAAAGGAAGAACGGAGAGAGGCGTGAGAATCAGAGGAGGTGAACCGGGCCGGCGTTTATTTATGTGTTCTGGTAGGGTGACCGGTCGGAGCTGCCGATGCTTTTCCCCTTGTCTCGGTCCAGCCGCGTAGACTAGACCCTGCGGCACACCTCGTGTACCTACTAGTTTATATGTGGGGTTATAAATCAGTAGGGCCCGAGGTATATGCACGCGGGGTACCGCCAAAGGCAACGCCTCTATCGAGACGTGAACACGGTGCGGTGCCCACTGGATTGGGTTGGTGGGACGGGACGGCCGCAGCCCGGAGGCGGATGCACCGGACCAGTTCCCCTCTACGCGCACTCCCGGAAGTGGCAAGTGTCAACTCCAGCGGAGCTACTCATCGGGTCTAATACACGTTTTTGGTGCAAGTGGCAACTCCAGCAGGGCTGCCAGCCGTGCCTTCTAATTTTTCTATATATAGGATATACAAAAGGTGATGAAATCAATCGGACCTTTTTTTGACCGAAGAATCTATCGGACTTCAACTTCCTCCTTCCCTGCTGCTTCTTGATGTCTTCTTGTTCGGGCCTTCCGCCACTCTGTCAAACTTTTCTAAGCTTTCGGCTCTCTTTAGTATAGTTTTATGTTGATGATTTTCAATAAGAATCAGAAAAGTTGTGTCAAACATTATTTATAAGAAAAATGAATTTTGATTGATCATGTGAAGTGATTTTTAGTTATGAAGTACTCCCTCGGTCCCATTGCAAGTTTATTTGTAGCATTCAAATAGCAGATGATTAAAGAAAGAAAAAGATTGCAATACCCTTCATCAAACAGAGTCTGCTACATTACGTTTAATGCATGTCGGAACTAAGTTGTTCTCACAACCAATCAAACTGCAACGGAAATTAAAATAGCATACAAGTATAGGTCTATTTGGAAAGAGAAAAACAGATGTTATGGAAGGACAGGGCAGGCAACCTTTCTCCACTTGAAGATAGAGTTTGTATGGGACAAAAATTCTTTTCTACAAATAAGGTTCCAATGGGATGGAGGTAGTAAGGGGTTGGAAGATGAAAAGTATATTTATTTTCTGATTCTGAGAAACGATTCTTTGCTCTGATTCTAAAAGTTTATTGTGGAGAAGCAGTATAAGAATGCTTGATTATTTACTCAGAGAGATGGTTACATATTTAGGCGGCGTGCCCTAGTATAGGCGAGCGAAAGCGAGCGCTAAACGTGCATAGTGGCAGTGCAAACTAACTGTGTAGCGTGCGGAGGTGGGCGCGCGTAAGTCGCGCGATAGATCTGCTTGCATGCATGGTGTGATCCGGTTTTGATGGCGTCGGTTGCAGATGGATGCTTGCACTGTTGAGGCATACGTGCTGGAGATGGTGTTGCTAACACCCCCACAGACAGAGCATGGGGTGGCCTGACGCAGAGGCTGATCCGGAATCCTTTAATGACGGATGTCAGAAGCCTTTTAGTCATCACATCTGCGAACTGATGGTCGGAGGGCACGTGATGCACCTAGATTTCTCCGATGGATACCTTCTCCCGAACGAAGTGAATGTCAATTTCAATATATTTTGTGCGACGATGATTGACCGGATTGTGTGATATGTAGACGGCAGAAACATTGTCACAATATAATTGTTGCTTTCTCGGTGAAGCAGCAAAGTTCTTGAAGAAGCTGGCGAATCCATGCACACTCGGCAGTGGCATTGGCAATCGCACGGTATTCCGCCTCGGCACTTGAGCGGGAGACCGTCGGTTGTCTTTTGCTGGACCATGAAATGAGAGAATCACCTAAATAAATGCAGTAACCAGAGGTAGTCTTCGGGTGTCAGGACACTCTGCCCAGTCGGCACCTGTGTATGCTCTGATTGTTGAGAAATAGGTGGTATGCTACTCTAGCAATTATACCGCATCACACAGGAAACATGCGAGTACAGAGGTCATAGATCATTACCAATAGACGCGCATCGGTGTAAGGGAAGTAGATGATCTCGTTCGTCTCCACCTCGCCCTCGTCGCAGCAGTAGGTAGACGAACACGTTCGTCGTAGCCGATCAGCGCAGCAATAGCAGCAGCGCCTCCACGCAGTCTACACGTAAAGAGAGGAACACCGTGTGCCGGTGTGCTAGCACCGCGCGCGCGGCAAGGGTCTCGGCGTGAGGCCTTCGAGGGGTGGCGGCTAGGGCTGTCACGTGGTGGAGTAATTAGCCCCTAACCCTACCCCTCGTATTTATAGGCATACTAATGGGCTTTTAGGTCGCAGGCCCATTAGTATCCTAATTGCTTATGGATCAAATATCCAACAGGTCTTAACCAGAATTGTTATGATTGCCTCTTGGGCATATCACCAAGAATCTCCCACTTGCACTAGAGACAATCATCTAGCTAAGCTTTTCAATATTCCAACCCCTTAAGTGTGTGACCCGTTAGGTTTATGTGCAGTTGGTTGTGAATGGAAATCATTTCCATTCATAAGTCAGTAGAGGTACCTAGCAGGACATACTGACTCCCGAATGTACATAAAGATCATATCGACCGAACCTAGATACATTCAACATGCTAATCCCTATGCCTCACGATATTAGTCAAGCTCAAGGCGATATGCGTGTCATCCTTGTGATAGCTCGACCATTCACTCGATCAAATAGTGTATTCGTTACATGAATAACTTTTACTCATGTGATTAACTTTTAATCATCTTGGCATGTCCATGCACTTTCAAATCCAACTATCTTGAGGGACCCAGAGATATCTCTCCTGTTATTAAAGAGGAGCAAATCTCATCTTGATCCGCGCACATCCCATTTTATGTTTCATTATGTACCCGAAGACTACTTTTATTACTAACCAGTTACGGAGTAGTGTTTGGTAGTCTTAAAGTACACAACTACACATAGTGAGAAACAATGGCGATCTCAGGTCTAGAGATCTAGTAGGTGTATCACTCAAGACCAACTGATGACACATATGGAAATAACAATCCCAACAGTGTCTCAGAGTGGATCAATCCAACACCATGTTCACTAATATGTGTTCACATTATTAGTTTGATATCTCCATATCTATGATCTATGAAACGTGATCATCAATTAATACATGTGCTAGTCTGTGTGACATCATTATCTCATATAATGATATAGACTAGGGAACATTCAGAGTAAATTACTATTAACACAGAGTTTCATGAATAAGTCACATACTTGATGATCAATGTAAATAACGATTACTCATATGACAATTTATTTAATAATACATACACATAGCTATGACACATGTCTCTCACTACACACTATGATCACTGATGTAAGTATCTAATACCCATAAATCTCGTGTGCTCCTCAAGCTTTGAATGTGGAAGAGGCTTTATCAATGGATCTGCAACATCTAAATCCGTGTGCACCTTGCATATCTTCACATCACCTCGGTCGATAATCTCTCGAATGAGGTTATAGCGTTGTAGTATATGTTTGGATCGTTTGTGTGATCTAGACTCCTTTGCCTGTGCGATGGCTCCACTATTGTCACTGTAGGATCGAAGAGCACATGTAAAGCTACCAGAGGGGGGTGAATGGTAGATTAAAACTTTTCAGCGAAAGCAACGAAAACACCCCTCGACAGAAAACCGATTTGTTAAAGAAATTGTGTGTGCGACTAATCTAAACGTGTTCAACTGTGACATGTAACACACTCATTTTCATGCATCATGCCCTACATACATTCATATACATGTTTAACATTAATCCACATAAAGAGGAATGAGTTTAGAATTGATTTGGAACAAAAACGCACTTAAAATTCTGGAAAGTGCGGACTAGTCCGATTTTGGTGCGGACTAGTCCGATTTCTCTCTGACCTCGATCGGACTTGTCCGTTTTTGCCTCTGGACACTTTTGGACTTGTCCAATCTTATGCGGACTAGTCCGGTGTTCCAAGAATCCTTGAAAATTTGCTAAGTCCCTGGACTTGTCCGGACTAGTCCGATGTTCCAGCAGACTTGTCCGTTTTCCTCTCTGACTAAAGTCGGACTTGTCGATTTTTTACTAGAGTTGCCCGATTTCTTTCTGACTAACTTTGGACTAGTCCGATCCTTTTCGGACTTGTTTGATATTTCGCGACTCCGAATTGATCTTTTGTTTTACGACTTGTTTCTTGGGTTTTACGTTAAGTAGGCCTAGGGACGTCGTGCCTAACTCTTTTACAGCTCATGTGGGACTCTAAACCGACCTCTACTCATATCAAACTCGAAATCCATCTAACCCTAGTCTCCACCTCTATATAAACAAGCCCACCCCTTGGCTTGACCTCTATTTGCCACTTTTCCACCCCATCCAAACCCTAGCTAGTGGAGAGCCACCACCAAGGAGGGAGGAGGAGATCCCAAACAAGAAGAAGAAGAGGAGGAAACAAAAGAGGATCAAGATCTCCATCAAGTTTCGTTCTTCATCACCAATTCATGTCCAAGTTCATCACCAACCCTAGATCATCAAGATCCAAGTGCTACCTCCAAGTTTCTTGAGTCATTAGAGTTCTAAACACCTGGTATACCTTCTATTTCCTTTTTCTTAACTGAATTCGACCCCTAATCTCCAAATTCACGTCGATCTTAGAAATCCTAATCTGCTAATCTCGCGCAGTGTGTACTTGTCCGGTCCCTAGCGGACTAGTCTGATTTTCCTGGTTAAATTGTGTCAAACTAATTCTAAAATTAGATCGGATCAATTCCAAACCTGTATAAACTTGTTAAAATCTATTGGAACTAGTAAGTGATCATTAAAAGCAACTCATTAACAAGTTGTACCTTGCATTTGTATTAATCATGCATGTCATGTCATATTGAGTAATATTTATGCACCCTTTGATTGTGTTTCTTGTTGTATGTTTATTGTGTGGATTAGACGGATTTGTGCTAGAAAGTGCCACGAAGGATCTACATCACCAAGAGTTTGAAGGCTTTGATCCGAACCAATCCCAAGAGCAAGTCAAGTGTCCTTGAAGCATATTGATCCTGTTTTAAAATAAATGTTTTGCTTGCAAAACTGCATGCTTGTGTCAATTTGATGGGAATGCTATGGTAGGAAGTTTACTAGCTTTGTTTGACCACCCTTGTCACCTGGAATATATGGTAGAGAGTCGGGATGAGATTTTTACCTTTTTGCTTCGCTTAATTAATTGGGATGGAAGAACAACTACACTACTTAATTTAATTATGCATTAATGAGATTGTGGTTGACATAAACTGGTTAAATCTGATATGATAATGGGTGATCTAAGCAAGCCTGGTACGTGGATGGGTTGGATGTATGGTGGTTTACTTGCTTTAGATCTAAAGACCGGTTCGTGGAGCGACCATCCAGGATTTACAGTGCCACCACGAGGCCAAGTATGGGTGCAGCGTAGCTGATTAATTAGGGCTTTGCCAGTGCTATTTGGACCATTAAGGATGCTCAGAGAAGGGGTAGTTGGATTGGGTTTATTGATGATTGGTGGGACTACCCTGGGATTCGACTGGCTCAAGAGGGGGCCCTGGGTTGAAGATGTGCTCAGTTGGAGACATCACCATCGGTGAAACCTCAGTGGGGTCTAAATAGGCAAGTAATCCCTTTGTGAAGGCTATTTTGTGATCTCTTGGCCACACACCTATAGAAGTGTGAGACGGCATAATTGAGATTCTATAGTCATCAAAAGGTGATAAAATCACAAACATGTGGGTAAAGTGGTACAACCTCTGCAGAGTGTGTCTAAAACTATCATGATAGTCGTACTCCCGGTTATGAGCAACCTGGACCCTCACATGATTAGAGGAAAATTGGGATTTGGGATGGTTATGGTTGGTATTATAATTATGGATGGTTATGAATTGAATTCTGGTATTGAACATGGATATTGGTATATGATGATGGATATGAAATATGGACTGGTATTATGATAACTACATGGCTTATGATGGGTTTATTTCATATACATGTAATATATTACTTTTCAAACATTTTAATATACTTTTCAGCACTCAACCATTATTAAATTCGTCATTTGAATCAGCCACATGTCATACTTTCCAAGTATGACATGTACTCACCCTTGCAATCCCCCCCAACAGTTGCAGGTCAGGATTGGGAGTTTAATGACAATAATACGGAGTTCTAAGCCGTGTCTGCCATCAGCTTTTCCTGTCATGTTGATTGGAGCTGCGCTACCCTACTGCTTATGCTGCCTAGCTGTTTAGTTTGCTTAATTAGTTTATTTCTGCTGCATTAGTTGAACTTGTCATTAACATTCATTAGAGTTTGTATTCGAGAATATTCTGAATTTGTAATAAAAGTGGTTAATTAATTTTGTTCTGTGGTAATTTTCTGTATACTCTTTTGTGAATGCACTCGTGTATGTGTGTTGAACGTCCTGGGCACACATATGCATTCACTTGGTTCATTTTCGGAACCGGGTGTCACAAATTGGTATCAGAGCCACAGGTTGACCGTGGGACACAACCTAGATAGAATGGACACTTTAGAGCACATAGGAGCACTCAGGAATCATTGTGTTTTTGCTTGGTGTGTTGTTTGCTACATATATTGTTTGCTTGTGTGCTTAATAGAGGATTTTGGAATGCTTTAGCATTGCCAACTCCACCTAGGCTAGTGAGTTGTTTAGTTTCATATCCCTTGATGCATATAGTTGGGGACAGTTTTCTAATTCTTACCTATTGTTTTTCTTCAGATGGTGAGGACTCGCAACCAGAAGAATGCTAATGATGAGGAGGAGAACCATGGAGCACCTCAGAACAACAATGGACAAGGACCTCGCCAAGGAGCTATTAATATTGACCAGCTTTTGGCTATGCAGAACCAGCTCATGCAGACCATGATACAAACTATGGGACAGCTACAGGCTGGCAATATCAACAATCAGTCCCACATGCCTCCACCGCCACCCCCGTCTCCTCATAACCGGTTGGGAGAGTTTATGAGGACTAGTCCGCCGACCTTTGCTCAAGCCGCTGACCCTATGGATGCGGATGATTGGCTCAAGTACGTGGAGAAGATTGCTATTGTCCAATGCAGTGACCGGGAGAAGGTCTTATTTGCTTCTCATCAACTAGTTGGAGCAGCTGCTGATTGGTGGGATTCACTATGCAATGCTCATGAGAACCAAGAGAGAATTACCTGGGCAGAATTCAAGGAGAGCTTCCGTTCTCATTATGTGCCGGAAGGAGTTTTGATTTTGAAGAGGCAAGAATTTGAGAACTTAAGTCAAGGAAGATCAAGCATGAGTGAATATCTCAATAAGTTCACTCAACTCTCAAGATATGCTCCTGAGGATGTTAGTCGGGACAGCTGGAAACAATACTTGTTCATGAGGGGCTTGAACAATGAGATCCAAGTGCAATTGCTCAACTGTGATTATGCCAACTTTCAGAAGCTTGTGGACAAAGCAATTGTGGTTGAGAGCAAGGTCCGTGAGATGGAATAGGATAACAAGAGGAAGGCGCCATATCAAGGACATCAACAAGGAAGTAATGTGTGCCCTCGCTTTGCGCCTCCTAATGCGCCTTGCTTCAGCTCTTTTGCGCCTACTCATCACCCTGGATTTGCACTGCGCCCAACTCAGTTCGTGCAGCAGCGCCCTGTTATGCAAGCACCTAGGCCTCCGATGCCATATGCACCTCGCACTAACTTTCCTGGTGCAAGTGTTCAAAACCAAGCTCGTTCCAATAATTCTGGTGGAGTTAAGAAGTGCTATACTTGTGGAGAAGCTGGACACATTGCACATTAATGTCCTAAGTCAGGCCTTGGTTAAGGAAGCAATGCACTGAGGCAAAACCCAAGACCCAATGGAGGACAACCACAGGGGAACCGTGGACAGCAGAATTTTGCTCGTGGCAATGTGAACCATGTATCTACGGAGGATGCTCAACAAGCGAATGACATGGTCATTGGTATGTTTCTCGCGAACTCCAACCCCGCGACTATGTTGTTTGATTCTGGAGCATCGCATTCATTCATTGCATCGAAGTATGTTGCCAAATATAGTTTGCCTATCTCTCATATGAAGTTTACTCTGTTGGTTAAGTCTCCTGGAGGAGAGATGACGACCCAAAAGTAAGCCTTAGAACAAGGGGGGTAGACTTCTCCGCCAACCTCATTTTTTTGGATTATCAAGGATTGGACATTATACTTGGTATGCACTGGTTGAGGAAGCACAATGGAGTTATCGAGTGTACCATGAAGACGGTGAAGTTGACCAATGAAGAAGGGATCACCATAGAATTTGAAGCATCTCAAACCGCACCGAAGCGATTGGAGCTGAATCATATGGACGGTGCCGCAATTGAGGAGATTCCGGTGGTGTGTGAATTTTTGGATGTTTTTCCAGATGAGTTGCCAGGTATGCCACCTGATCGAGACATTGAGTTTGTCATTGATTTAATACCTAGAACTGCACCTATAGCTAAGAGGCCGTATAGGATGCCTCCTATGGAATTACAGAGCTCAAGAAGCAAATTCAAGAGCAACTAGAGATGGGTTTCATTCGTCCCAGCTCTTCACCTTGGGGAGCGCCCGTTCTATTTGTGGACAAGAAGGATGGATCCCAAAGGATGTGCGTAGATTACTGAGCTCTCAACGAGGTAACCATTAAGAATAAGTACACCTTGCCACACATAAAAGACTTGTTTGATTAGATGAAGGGTGTTTGTGTCTTCTCTAAGATCGATTTGAGGTTGGGATACTTTCAAATGAAGATTAGACCGTCGGACATACCCAAGACAGCTTTTAGGATGCGGTATGGATCTTATGAGTACACCGTGATGTCCTTTGGATTGACCAATGCACCTGCATACTTTATGTACCTCATGAATAAGGTCTTCAAGGAGTACTTGGATAAGTTCATTGTGGTGTTTATTGATGACATTATGATCTACTCGAAGGATGAGAAGGAACATGAGGAGCAGTTGAGGCTTACGCTGCAGAAATTAAGGGAGCATCAATTGTATGCCAAGTTCAACAAGTGTCAGTTTTGGTTGAAAGAGATGTCTTTTTTGGGTCATATAATCTCAGGAGGAGGAGTATCGGTTGACCCAGGAAAGGTGAGGGACGTGTTGAAATGGGAACCCCCGCAAAACATAAAGGAAATAAGGAGTTTTCTTGGAATGGTTGGATATTACCGTCGATTCATCAAGGGCTTTCCCAAGATAGCCAAGCCAATGACGGAATTGCTAATGAAGGGAAAGGCTTTCCAATGGACTCAAGCTTGTCAAAACAGTTTTGAGGAGTTGAAGAAGAGGTTGACAACAGCCCCTGTTTCGGTACTGCTGGATGTGAGCAAGAGTTTTGATATTTCTTGCGACACGTCGAGACAAAGACTTGGATGTGTATTGATGCAAGAAGGTCAAGTGGTCGTCTATGCATCAAGACAATTGAAGAAACATGAGCAGAATTACCCCACACATGATTTAGAACTTGCAGTCGTGGTACATGCATTGAAGATTTGGAGACACTATATCCTTGGACATAGGTGTGAAATTTATACGGATCACAAGAGTCTTAAGTATATTTTCACACAAACGGATCTGAATTTGAGGCAACAGAGATGGTTGGAGCTCATCAAAGATTATGATTTGGGGATCAACTATCATTCGGGAAAAGCCAATGTAGTGGCCGATGCTTTGAGTAAAAAAAGAGTAAGTCATCAACTCACAGTTCGAGAGTTACCATCCAAGTTATATAAGGAGTTTGAACGGTTGAACCTTGGATTTGTAAATGAGATGGAGGTGATGGAGTTAAACCCAACCTTAGATCAAGAAATTCGGGAAGGCCAAACTAAGGATGAGGAAATTCAAGAAATCAAGGAAATGACCCAAGAGGGGAGAGAATTCAGATTTGATGAGGATGAACATGGTACTCTATGGCTTGGTAAGAGGATTGCTGTGCCTAATGTGAAGCATATTTGGGAGACAATAATAAAAGAGGCACATGACTCACCATACTCAATACATCCTGGTTGTACAAAGATGTACAAAGACCTGAAGACGTGTTATTAGTGGGCTAGCATGAAGAAGGACATAGCTGAATACGTAGCATTGCGTGACGTGTGCCAACGAGTCAAGGCGGAACATCAAAGGCCAGCTGGACTATTGCACCCGTTAAAGATTCTGGAATGGAAGTGGGAAGAGATCGGTATGGACTTCATAGTTGGTTTACCACGTACTCAGTCCGGTTAAAAGTAAATTTGGATAATTGTGGATCGGTTAACTAAGTCAGCCTACTTTATTCCCGTCAAGATCACATATAATGGAGAGAAATTGATGGAACTGTATATGGGAAGAATAATATGTTTGCATGGAGTTCTGAAGAAGATAGTCTCGGATAGAGGTCCACAATTCACTTCCAGGTTTTGGCAAAAATTGCATGAAGCTTTGGGAACGAGGTTGAATTTTAGTTCAGCATATCACCCTCAAATGGATGGACAAACCGAGAGGACCAATCATATTTTAGAGGACATGTTAAGAGCTTGTGCTTTAAAACATGGTAAAAGTTGGGACAAGAGCTTGCCATATGCAGAATTTTTATACAACAATAGTTACCAAGCAAGCTTGAAAATGTCACCATATGAAGCGCTTTATGGAAGGAAGTGTAGGACACCTTTATTTCGGAATGAGGCAGGAGAAACTCAAGTATTTGGTCCGGATGTGTTGCAAGAAGCCGAAAAGCAAGTCCAAATAATTCGTGAAAACTTGAGGGTTGCCCAATCAAGACAAAAGGGCTATGCGGACAATAGGAGAAGGAAATTAGCCTTTGAAATGGGAGACTACGTTTACCTTAAGGTGTCACCAATGAGAGGTCATAAGAGGTTTAACATAAGAGGCAAGCTAGCACCTCGCTATATCGGACCATTCAAGATTTTGGACAAAAGAGGAGAAGTAGCATATAAGTTGGAGATTCCAACTCATCTTTCAGATGTTCATGATGTTTTTCATGTTTCCCAGCTCAAGAAGTGTTTGAGAGTACCGGAAGAACAAGTGCCAATGGAAGGATTGGAATTAGGGGCAAATTTGTCTCATGCCGAACAACCGGTAAAAATCTTGGAAATCAAGGAGAGGGTCACAAGGAACAAGTTTATTAGATGGTGTAAAGTTCAATGGAAGCACAACACAAAAAAACAAGCAACGTGGGAATTGGAGGATGATCTCAAGAAGGAATTTCCCTATCTCTTCTCTTCCGCGTCGAATCTCGAGGGCGAGATTCATTTTAAGGGGATAGGTTTATAACACTCTTATTTTCATGCATTATACCCTACATACATTCATATACATGTTTAACATTAATCCACATAAAGAGGAATGAGTTTAAAATTGATTTGGAACAAAACCACACTTAAAATTCTGGAAAGTGCGGACTAGTTCGATTTTGGTGTGGACTAGTCCGATTTCTCTCTGACCTCGATCGGACTTATTTGTTTTTGCTTCGGACTAGTCCATTTTTGCCTCTGGACACTTTTGGACTTGTTCAGTCCTATGCGGACTAGTCCGGTGTTCCAAGAATCCTTGAAAATTTGCTAAGTCCATGGACTTGTCCGGACTAGTCCGGTGTGCCAGCGGACTTGTCCGTTTTCTTCTCTAACTAAAGTCGGACTTGTTCGATTTTTGGCCAGAGTTGTCCGATTTTTTGGCCAGAGAGAATCAAGTCACGAAGACGACACAACAAGAATCACTCAAATCCGTCGAGGGAAACTCAAGTTACGATCGAAAGATTAAACAAAGGTCAATCTGTCCTACCCGAGAAAAACAGTTCTAGAAGACTGCAAAGAAACTCGTGTGGATCAGAAACCACAAATCCAATGACTGTGAAATTTATGCAGATGATAGAAAATCAAGTTGTGAAGACAACCCAAAAACAATCATGTCAATCGGATCTATAAAACTTGAGTTATGATAAAACCACCGAAGCAAGCTAGTGTTGTGCAGAAACTCGACGAGAAAGACTTGACGAAACAAGTCGGACGAACAAGGCACAAAAGTTCCTTCAAACTATGAATTTTATTGATAAAAATACAAGAAGAACAGCCCCAAAGTCATGCACCATGAGCTCTGGCCTCCCTTACTTATATAACCAGCCCTTAGGCCAACCCAAACTTACCTAGGACTCTACTCCTAATCAATTCACGAATCGAAACTTTTCATAACTGCTCAAGACTCTTCTATACACAGATAGAAGCAATATTAGGACTTCCAAACACCTTAGGAACGTAACCCACATTCCTAAAACAACTCAAATTGACCCACATGAAATCCTATCATAACCAACTCAAAACTTTCCATATTTGAGTCAAACACGACTCAACCGCAACCTAAGTCCATAACCTAGTCGGTTGGACCTTTCCGACCAATTTTTTACGTCGACATCTCTTCATCACGTCTCGGAACCATGTAGCCACTTCCATGCACTCCTTGCACACGTGCAAACATATTCCAACGATGTCCAATTTTCTTCACATGCATTGCCCTTGATTCAATCATCATGCATGACCTCCTGATCAGCTCAACCATAGTTCCTCCCGAACTTGGTTGTTGGAACCTCATCTCCTCTCTGAGACTAGTCCAATGGACCCCGTCACCGGCCATGTCTTGAACTCAAGCAACACCTGCACATGAATAAACAACCAATACTTCCGATCACAAGTCCTCGACTTGACTCTCATTAGTTCTGAAACCACAACACGTTACGTGAGCACCTCACATAAGCATGTTGCAAACCATAGGAAAAACAATATCAGCCATGACCACCAAAACACACCAAAAACTTAGTAAAAGATTACTAAGCAAAATTTCCATAATCCAAAAAAAAACAAGTTCAAAACTTTGCAAATTAAAAGCAGAACCACTACGATCAAGGTCCGAACCTTGCCAAAGCTAACCGGACCTTGGACCAGAGCTTACCAAAGTTAGCAGGACCTAGCGCTGGAGCTAACCAAAGCTAGTAGGACGTAGCGTCGGAGCTTACCAAAGCTAGTGGGACCTAGAGCCGGAGCTAACCAAAGCTAGTCGGACCTAGACAAAGAAGTTGGACCTAGCCAAAGCAAGTTAGAACTTATGTCGGACTTTGCTGGAGCTCAGACCTAGAGTCGGACTTTGATGATAAAGGTGTTTTTGTGGTATTCAAAACTTTTATCACCATAGCCAATGTATTCAACACACATATGTCTCACAATCTCCCCCTTGATGAATGCATTGGCAACACCACTTAAAATCCGAACATTGGCTTATTCACATGAAAAGTTTTGAAAACAATTTCTCCCCCTTTTTGAAAATCAAATGAGATAGAAATAAATTCCCCCCCTATGCTTATTTCTCCCCCTTGCATACTTCTCCCCATTTGACAATGTATTCAACAAGGTACAAAAGAGAAATTTTAATTTGTTATGAGCACATTATAACATATACATATAGAACAAAGCTCATCCAAGTAATACTATCTAGTAACTTACACTATCACAACAATGAGATACATAAAGTAGTGTAAGCCATGCTAGAGATCAAATGTAATTTTCAATTTAAGCAAGTCATGATCTCACAAACTTAACTATCTCAAAACCCAAAAGCATGACATTTGTTGCTGCAATTTTATTTTCTTTTAA
This sequence comes from Tuctoria greenei, assembly GCA_036927565.1. Lineage (NCBI taxonomy): Eukaryota > Viridiplantae > Streptophyta > Magnoliopsida > Poales > Poaceae > Tuctoria > Tuctoria greenei. Next base: position 254,397,992 of record JAYESD010000002.1, read on the forward strand.
TCACAAATTTTTAACATATGTCATTTGCAAGAGATTATATGCAACATCTGCCTTATTCTAACCAACCAAGCCAAGCCAATATCATTTGACAATCAGAAGCTTAAGGACATGGTTTTAGTCATACACAACTTCTTCTAAGTTCATATCTAAATGCAATGATAAGCCATCTCAAAAGAAGAAGTGCGATGCATGCATATTCTCTTGATCTTATCTCATTTTTTTATTTGAACATAAAAGCTCAACATGTGGATAGTTGATTGATTAATTTTTCATTATTAAAAGCACTTGTGAGCATGCAATAAGTTCAAAACAACAAGAAAGTTCGATCATTACCAGATTTAGTATAAGTAATTATTCCAATTACTAGTCATGGCAAAAACTACAAAATGTATAACATGAGTAATTTAGTAAGAACTTTCAGCATGTAAAAGGAATCACAAAGTCATATATGTATGAAATACTGTGCTCATATTATTTTAAATTCAGATTCACACATAAACTTCCGAAGTTTCAAAACTCCCCCTTAATTTAAGCCATGAGGATGCATAACCCATATTTCACTACGAATGTAACAAAAACGAGTGAAATCCAAAGATTTTATATAAATGTCAGCCAACTATTGTTCGGTATCTACATGGTGAAGCACAATGTTTCTTTTCTCAACATTATCACGGAGAAAGTGATACCTAATATCAATGTGCTTAGTTCTAGAATATTGCACGGGGTTTTTAGCAAAGCAAATGGCACTGGTGTTATCACAAAATAATTGAACACTATCTAGATCAACCCCATAGTCCTTAAGTGTTTGAACAAATCCAAAGAATTTGTGAGCAAGAACTAGCAGCAGCTACATATTCAGATTTGGCTGTGGATTATGCAACTGAACTTTGTTTTCTAGAGGACCAAGCAACAAGTGACTAAGAAAATGACAAGCACCAGAAATACTTTTCCTATCAATCCTACAACCCCCAAAATCAGCATCCAAAAAAGCTTTCAAAGTAACGGTTGAGGAAGAAGGAAGAAAAATGTCAAATTCATGTGTTCCATGTAAGTACCTGAGAATTCTTTTGATGGCTTGATGATGTGAAGCACGTGGGGAAGCTTGAAACCGTGCACAAAGACATATGCTAAATTGTATGTCCGGTCTTGATGCCGTGAGGTACAAAAGTGATCCAATCATGCTTCTATATTCTTTTTGATCCACGGGTTCACCATCTTCATCAAGTTCAAGTTTTGTTGCTGTTCCCAATGGTTTCCGAAGAGGCTTGCTTTTGTCCATGTTGAAGCGCTTAAGAAGGTCTCTTGTATACTTCGTTTGATGCACAAAGGTTCCCTCCTTAGTTTGATTGATTTGCAGCCCCAAAAAAGTGTGTGAGTTCTCCCATCATACTCATCTCAAATTTTGAACTCATCATAGCTGAAAACTTGGACACAATATCATGAGAAGCACAACAAAAGATAATATCATCCACATACACTTGAAAGAATAATGAGTCATTGCCATGCTTAAGCACAAAAAAAGTTTTATAAACCTTGCCCATGGTAAACCCCTTTTCAAGTAAGAATGTTTTTAACCTATCATACCATGCTCTAGGGGCTTGTTTGAGACCGTACAAGGCTTTGGACAGTTTGTAAACAGGATTACGAAAATCTGTATTTTCAAAACCTGGTGGTTGCTTGACATAAACCTCGTCATCTATATAGCCATTAAGAAAAGCACTTTCAACATCCATTTGATATAAATTGAAACCTTTAGATGCAGCAAAAGCTAATAAAATTCTTATGGCTTCTAATCTAGCAACAGGAGCAAAAGTTCATCAAAATCTAGACCTTCAGTTTGTGTGAAACCTTGAGCAACCAACCTAGCCTTATTCGTAATCATAACCCCATCCTCACTTTGTCTATGTTTAAACACCCAGTTAGTTCCAATTAAAGTGTGACCTTGAGGTGGAGGTACAAGTTTCCAAATATTATTTCTTTCAAAAATTTCTAACTCTTCTGGCATGGCAATAATCCAAGAATCATTAGTGAGTTCGTGTGATATATCTTTGGGTTCAAAAGAAGCAACAAAAGCAGAATGAGCGTGAGAGTTTGGATCGCAAAACCTGGACCGTGTGACTCGTTCCTGCAAGCTTCCAATCATTTTTTGTGGAGGATGACTTTTGAGAATCCGGAGGGGAGTAGACACTTCACAAGCTTCTTCTTCATCATGTTCATCACAAATCGATGAGCTTGTGACTTGAGGACAATCTGGATCACCAATGATGGTTGTCGGTGCTGGTTGAGAATTAACATCCGGAGCTGAACCAAAGTCATTAGCTGCTGAATTTTCGGGTAGCAGCTCCACTTCTTCCTCATCTGCAACGAAAATGCTCCCCCCTGCAGATATGGATCCAGACCTGCAATGATTGAGCTAGTACCTGGGCTAGCTTCATCAAAAGGCAGCTCACAAGTCTCCACAATTTTATTAGTGTCAATTAAAAGCACACGGTAGCCTCTATATGAGATGGATAACCAAGAAACATGCCATCAGTGGATCTAGGTTCAAATTTATCAGGATTACCATGTTTCTTAACAAATAATTTGCAACCAAAGACCCAAAAGTGTGTAACACTAGGCCTATGTCCAAACCAAAGCTCATATGGTGTTTTACCTAGCTTAGCACGCAAGAAAACATGATTTAAGACATAACAAGCAGTTGCAATTGCCTCAACCCAAAATTTTCTAAGAGTTTGATATTCATCAAGCATAGTCCTAGCCATCTCAACTAAGGTTCTGTTCTTTCTTTCTACAACAACATTTTGTTGAAGTACATATGGTGAAGAAAATTTTTGATCTATTCCATTTTCAACGCAAAAGTGATCAAAAAATTGATTTTTAAATTCAGTTCCGTATCACTTCTAATTGCTTTTAAAGATCCTGGGTGATCAATTGATAATCTAAGAAATAAAGTTCTAAAGTGACTAAAAGATTCATTCTTAGATGCCATAAAGTAAACCCAAGAGTATCTAGAATAATCATCAACAATCACATGAACATATCATTTACCTCCGAAGGATTGAGCACGTGAAGGTCCTACGGTGTCAAGGTGCAAAAGTTGACCCGGTTCAGTTATAATGATCATTGTGAGAGGAGTATGTGAACCTGCAACCATCCTAGCATGTCTACAAGAAGAGCACACAATTTCTTTGTCCCTTTTCAGCTTAGGCAGCCCACATATGCGATAAAGAGCACTAACACGTGTGAGATGATCAAAGCCTACGTGACCAAGTCTATGATGCCAAAAATATAAGTCTTTGGAATTATTAGCAACTAGACACCTATGCTTAGAAGAAGACATATCACAATCATCTTTAAAAACTCTTCCAAATCGAGACATGTTAAAAATAAGCTCACTATTTGAATCTACAACTTTGCAGCAATTTTTATTGAAAATAATTTCCAAATTTTCATCTAGTAATTGTGAAACAGAAAGCAAGTTGTATTTCAAATTTTTGACAAGTGCCACAACTTTCAAAGTGTAGTGATCATTTACTCTAACCGAACCCTTAGTAATTATAGGAGTTGAAAAATTATCGGCAAAAGTAACATTCTCTACACGTGACACAAAAGAGAGGGAGGAGAACCATTCTTTGTTACCGGTGATGTGGCGTGAGCAACCTGAATCCACAATCCAAATGTTCTCCTTCCTCAAGCGTGTAACCTACATAGAAGCACAATACGTCGATGACTCAATGCTGGGGTTAGTCAAAAGGCGTTTAGGAATCCAGTACTGAGTCACACGACGTCCAGCAGGAATAACACGGGAAATCCGAGACAAAATAGCAGGTTTCTGAGTCAAAGTTTGATATTTCTTGTTCTTAACTGCTAACCTATGAGGTGTTACTTGTGTAGCATGAAAATCAGTAGCTCTGGAAGCAAAAACATAAGGTCCGGAGATAAAAACTGAAGCTCCGGAGGTAAACTTTGAATGTTTTTGACTCATAACAGCAGGTTGCATGTTTCTGACATTCGGTCTAGTATGTGCAGCAAATTTTGCATGAGAGTTATAAGATCTAGCTTGCATTCTTTCCTTTTTATGTTGTTTAGCTAGTCTATAACAAAAATCTATGACATGACTATCTCTAACCACAATAAGTACAATGAAATTTAATTTTGTGTTTATGTCTAGATGAGCAGCAACATGTTTATTAGATCCCGAATGTGACAACTGAATGTGGCCTAGAGGGGGGGTGAATAGGCCTTTTTGAAATTATTCGGAACCTGCAACACTTAACAACCAGTTCAAAACCAGAGATATCGTACTAGTCCGGTGTGTACGGACTAGGTTGATTAAGTTTGATCAATTAATTTGATTCTTCAATGTATGCAACGGAAATATACAATCAAATGAAGTGTTACAAGGTTATGAACCAGGTTATATCACAACTCAATCTTGTATTTGATGATTCAACTTGAAGTAAGCAATAATGATTGAAAACCTAGATTATAGTAAAGAATAAGAACGATGAACACAAAAACAAGACACAAGGATTTATCCCGTGGTTCGGCTCCTACAGAGGCAACCTACGTCCACATTGAGGAGTCCACAAAAGGACCGGGTCTTCTCCAACCCTACCCTCGTCAGATCGCCACAAAGGCCAATCCTCTTCCACTTATCACAAAGGGGTGAATAACCGAATTCAAAGGGGCCTTCTCACACGTTGAGAGCTCCCTTGGATTACAACACGAAATACCACCAAGAACACACTCAAAAGATTACAATGAAATCACAGGAGTGTGTTAGAGAATCAAACCAAGAGCTTGATGTGGTGTTGAACGTGTCTCTCCAATGAACTAGAGTGAATCCTCAAAGGATTGATCTTTGTTGCACTTAATTTCGTGGAGAGATGTGGTTTTTGAGGCTCTTGGGAGGTGTTACGGCGCTAGGGTTTGAGAGAGATTGAAATATGGCCGTGCACCTATATTTATATGGGTTTCTAAAAGTGACCGTTAGGGTTCAGAAAGATCGGACTAGTCCGTGGTGGTCATCGGACTAGTCCGGTGTGCTGTGTGTAGAAAACCCTAAGTGTCCCAAAATATCGGACTAGTCCGGCTAGGAGCGGACTTGTCCGATTTTGCTTCTGGAAATCTTCGGACTAGTCCGATAGTCATCGACTTGTCCGGACATGTGAAACCCTAAGTGTATTGGGTGACAAGTCCGCACTTGGAGGACTTGTCCGATTTAGTTCAGAGGGTCTTTCGGACTAGTCCGTGCAAATATCGGACTTGTCCGATTTGGACAAGAGAGAATATCGGACTAGTCCGGTTGTGATCGGACTTGTCCGATTTTGTGTGACTTGTGAAGTGATTTGAGGACTAGTCCGCACTGGGGAGGACTAGTCCGATTCTAGTCAGAGAGATATCACACTAGTCCGATGGATATCAGACTTGTCTGATTTTGTGCAGAGAGGATATCGGACTAGTCCGGTGTCAGTCAGACTAGTCCGATCCAGTGTAACTTTGTGCAATGTGTGTGTTTAATTGTGATTGAGCTCTTGGGGTGTGTTTCCTTAACACACTCTATACACAATGATCTACTATTCTTCTTCCTTGAGCTCATTTCCACTTTGCTCCTCATTCTTCCTTCTTTTTGGCACTTTGCTTATTTTGCTATTAAAAACCTGTGCTCATCTCAACAAAAAGGTTAGGATCCCAATTGCTTGTCATAAATCATCCAAAACCCACAAGGGATTCCTAGATTCACTTTCAATCTCCCCCTTTTTGGTGATTGATGACAACCAATTGAGATTTTATAAAACATGATAAAAGTTGAGATTTTCATAAAGTATGCACATATGAGTTTACAATACATCAAGCAATGAAAACATAATCCATATGTGCATTCTTTATGGTGGGATGCATAACTAAGTACATTTAAACACTAGGAATGACATAATTGACATTAATCAACCATAAGCAATCATATATGTCATTCTAGGAGCAAAATCACAGATTTCAACAAATACTTCTCAATAGACCATAACATTGCATCACAGAACCATACTTAACTTAAGAACAAAGTTAAAGCTTTACAATACACAAAATAGTCAAAAGAAAATAAAAGAGAGCTCTCTACTTGCATCCTATAGCTAAGGCTAAGACTCCCCCTCAATCTCTCCCCCTTTGGCATCATGACACCAAAAAGAAGGAGAGGAGGGTCCTAAGGTCTTCACTCTTCGCTGTCGGTCCTCTCATCGTCGTCTTCGTCATCTTCATCTTTAGCTTGATGAGGAGGAAGAGGAGGAGGTGCGGAGCCACTCGAGCCCCCAATGCCAAAGTAGGCCAACTCGGAGGGGGTCAAGGGCCCGAGCTCAGTGACGTCTGAATTGGAGTCCTCAGAAATCACTGAAGATCCAATGGGGTTGATCTCCAGCTTCTGGCAAATTTGCTTCACATTTGCCTTCACGTACTTCATGTCTTCCTTTCTTTTCTTGTTCAGCTTGTGGGCCCTCACTTCAGCCTTCTTGCATGAAGAGAAGATGGCAGCCAGATATTTGAAGATTCCACTGGTTGATCCCCTTTGAGGGGCTGCCCTACTAGCAGGGGCAGCTCTTGCATCTTCAAATCTTCTTGCTGGTGCCTCAGGACTGGAGGCCGGCACGGGGGCAGCCTGGAAACTTGGCTTCTGAGGCATCTGAGGCCTCAAAGGTAGATGCTCCACATCCTTGACAAATTCGATCCCGGTGACCTTCTCGATCACAAACATTAGATATGGGGCATACCCACAAGACCTGTTGGGTGTGCAAGAAATGTTCACCATATCATTCCAAATGTAGTCCGCCACATCAAACTGGCGGTCTCTGCTTATCACCCTCATCAGCGTCCGGAGATAACATTGCACACTCCCAGCATCTCCATCCTTGGGAGCAATAGTCTTCCTCAAGACTCTGTTTAGAACCACAAAGAAAGGCTTCATGTTCTTTGTGGAGGGTGGGACAAACTTTGAGTTTGGCTCATATAGGAATTTCATCTGATCCCTCTCAATGACACCTATGTTGTGGATGATCAAACAGTCAGATCTTGAGGTGTAAAGGTGAAGTAGGCTTGCAAAATCTTCTTGGGTGATATTGTACTTGGATCCATGAGTCATCCAAGTAACACTTTCCTCATCTTCACCCGAGAAGTGGCAAGTTGCAAAGAACTGCGCAATCACTTCATCATTCCAGTTATTCCTGAAGACAAAAAGATCCTTCAGGCCATGCCTCTCAATGGCTTCCACTACTTCAGTGAATGGGGAGCAGCCCTTCTTCTCAAAATGTGCCCAGTCAGTCCACTGACTGCGCACAACTGGTGTCTTCATTGGGAGATACACAGATTTGTAGAAATCAGCATGGAAGTTGCACTTGAATCTTCCATCAATAGCTTGCTTCGGTCGACCATACCAATTGATGCTTCTGAATTTTGCTGCCGAATCACTGCCCTTCTCGTTGAACTTCTCTTCAGTGGGGTTCCAGACCCCTTCCCTTGGAGCATGGAGTTTCAACGGGCCAACTGGGCCCGTCGCTATCCCTTTGCCCTTGCCTTTGGATAGGCGGGCACTTGCTGAGCTAGAGCCACCGCCGGTGGTGGCCTTAGAAGCTGGCACCTTAGAGGCCGACTTCTTTGCTAGCACTTTCCTCCGAGCCTGTGGAGGAGACAGAGCTGGCTCATAAGGTCTCTCTTGGCGCTTCTTGCCAAGACTTGTCAAGGTCCGAGGTGCCACCTCGTGGTCCATCTCGGCCTCAAAGTCGGAGACTTCATTGCCCAAGCTCGACATGACCTGAGAATGAGTGGCATGATTGAGAATGAATGGTACAAGGCATAGGTATGGAAGGATGGCAAGGAATTGCATTGAGGAACTGAAAAGTTAGGTTTTGAGTACAGAAAAATTGGACTTGTCCGATGCACAAGCACGGACTAGTCCGGGGGACCGGACTTGTCCGTGCATGGACCGGACTAGTCCGGTATTCATCCTCAAAAATCTAGGATACCAGTCAAATGGTGATTCCTAATGCACAATAAGCGTAGAATAAATGTAATACATCAAGGAGGAATGTATATAGTGAGATATGCTAGGCTATTCGATCAACAATGAAGAAATTTGGAATTTCTAGGGTTTGAGTGAAAATTACCGAAGAATTCGATTGATGCTCGAAGAGGAGGGTGTTGAAGTGCGTACTTGTTCATGAACTTCAATCTTCGAGCAAGGATGCTTGATCTCCACCCAAATGCGGAGCTTTTTGGTGGAGGGGATGCAAAATCGCCTTGGGAGCTCGAGTGGAAGAGAGAGAACGCGTGAGGCAAGAGTGGAGGTTAATGAATTAGGGTTTGGCGGCGGCTAGGGTTATGGACACGAAAAATCAGACAAGTCCGGAGATGACCGGACTAGTCCGAACTAACCGGCACTCTGCGGACTAGTCTGCATGGGCGGACTAGTCCGGGTAACCACAGACTAGTCCGTGGTCACCAGGTAAGAATTTCTTAGCCCATTCATATATATTTGAAGGTACATATATAGAGAATAGGAAGGCAAATCAAATCAAATAATCTTGATGAATATGACCAGTAAGCATACAACAATCAAGCAATGATCATAATTTACCAAGATCTAGTAATTGACATAGTTTTTCGAAGAAAATTGAGAGAGATGATTTTCATAATCCAATCAACATATTTGAAGAATTCATACAGGTATGCAACATTTTAAGCCACACTCCGAGCATCAAGGATATTTAGTTCATTTTGGAGTTCACAAAAGTGTTTTTCATCAAGTGGCTTGGTAAATATGTCGGCCAATTGCTTTTGGGTGTTAACATGGGAAATGGCTATGTCTCCTTTCATGGCATGATCTCTCGAAAAGTGATGTCTTATATCTATGTGTTTAGTTCTGGAGTGCTCAACTGGGTTGTGGGCAATTTTGATGGCACTCTCATTGTCACAAAGGAGTGGAATATGGTTCATATTGTAACCATAACCCCTTAGAGTTTGTCGCATCCAAAGAAGTTGTGCACAACAACTCCCGGCTGCAACATACTCCGCTTCGGCTGTGGATAAGGCAATGGAATTTTGTTTCTTAGAGGACCAAGAAACTAAGGATCTCCCTAGGAATTGGCATGTACCGGAGGTGCTTTTTCTATCTACTTTGCACCCAGCATAATTTGCATCAGAGTAACCAATGAGATTGAATTTTGAGCCTTTTGGGTACCAAAGACCAAGGTTGGGTGTATGAACTAAATATCTCAAGATCCTTTTTACGGCTGTCAAGTGACATTCCTTAGGATTGACTTGAAATCTTGCACACAAACATACACTCAACATAATATCTGGCATAGATGCACATAAGTAGAGTAGAGATCCAATCATGGAGCGATATACCTTTTGGTCGACACTAGGTCCATCTTCATTGAGATCCAAGTGGCCATTTGTTGCCATGGGAGTCTTTATCGGCTTCGCCCTGTCCATACCAAACTTCTTGAGTATGTCTTGCGTGTACTTGGTTTGCCTTATAAACGTCCCTTCCTTTTGTTGCCACACTTGGAATCTCAAGAAGTACTTTAGTTCCCCCATCATTGACATTTCAAACCTATCTGTCATGATCTTACTAAATTCCTCACAAAAAGATTGATTAGTTGACCAAAAAATTATATCATTAACATAAATTTTACAAATAAAAAGATCATTGTAAAAATTCTTTGTAAATAGTGTTTAATCAGCTTTGCCAATCTTAAAGCCATTTTCAATTAAGAAATCTCTAAGACACTCATACCAAGCTCTAGGAGCTTGTTTGAGGCCGTAGAGAGCCTTACACAATTTGAATACGTGGTCGGAGAACTCTTCGTCTTCAAACCCGGGGGGTTGCTCCACACACACCTCCTCCTTGATTGGTCCATTGAGGAAGACGCTTTTCACATCCATTTGATATAGCTTGAAATCATGGTGAGTAGCATATGCAAGCAATATTCTAATGGATTCAAGTCTAGCTATGGGAGCAAAGGTTTCATCGAAATCCAAACCTTTGACTTGTGAATACCATTTGGCCACAAGTCGTGCCTTATTCCTTGTCACCACCCCGTGTTCGTCTTGTTTGTTGCGGAAGACCCACTTGGTGCCGACAATGTTTGCATTTGGTCTTGCCACAAGTTCCCACACCTCGTTCCGCTTGAAGTTGTTCAATTCTTCTTGCATTGCCATCACCCAATCCAGATCCTTCAATGCATCCTCAACCCTGTGCGGTTCCAAAAAGGATACAAACGAATAGTGCTCACAAAAGTTAGTTATGCGACATCTAGTGGTTACTCCCTTTTGAATGTCACCGATGATATTGTCGATTGGGTGATCCCTTCGGACGCATTGGTGTACTCTTGGGTGTGGCACTTGAGGCGTTATATCTTCATGATCATCTTCTTCTCCCACTGAATGGTTGCCTTCGTTGACTTGTTGATTATTTTCATATTCTTGTGGTTGATCTTGTTCTGAAGATCCCCCTTGATTGTTGGCCTCCTCTTGTGGTTCATCTTCCTCATGTACGTGTGGAGGTGGCTCTTGTGGTCGAACTTCACCTAGAGCCATTCTTTTCAATGTTTGACAAGGAGCTTCTTCTTTACCTAGTTCACATGGATCAACTTGCTCCTTTTGGGAGCCATTAGTCTCATCGAACACCACGTCACGTGCTACTTCAACAAGTCCGGATGTCTTGTTGAAAACACGATAGGAGTAAGTGTTCGAATCATAACCAAGCAAGAAACCTTCATCGGACTTCGAAGCGAACTTTGAAGTCCTAGGTTTCTTGTTCAAGATATAACATGGAGAACCGAAAACTCGAAAATATGAAATATTTGGCTTGTTACCGGTGAGTAGCTCATAGGATGTCTTCTTGAGTAGTCGATGAGGATAAAGTCGATTTACGGCGTGGCAAGCGGTGTTAATCGCTTCGGCCCAAAATCGATCCGAGGTCTTGTACTCATCGAGCATTGTTCTTGCCATCTCTATGAGTGTTCGGTTCTTTCTTTCGGCAACTCCGTTTTGTTGTGGGGAGTATGGAGCTGAAAATTCATGCTTTATGCCTTCTTTATCAAGGTACTCCTCCACTTGTGTGTTCTTGAACTCCGTGCCATTGTCACTTTGAATATTCTTGATTGTCAATGAGAATTCGTTTTGAGCTCGCTTGAAGAACTTCTTGAGTATTCCTTGTGTTTCTGACTTATCATGCAAAAAGAAAACCCAAGTGAAGCGAGAAAAATCATCACGACAACTAAACCATATTTGTTACCGCCGATGCTTATGTAGGCAATTGGACCAAACAAGTCCATGTGTAGAAGCTCGAGCGGTCTTGTTGTAGTCATGACGTTTTTGGCGGGGTGAGGTGCTCCAACTTGCTTCCCGGCTTGGCACGCGCTGCAAGGCCTGTCTTTCTCAAGCACAACATCCTTTAAACCTCAGATGTGATCGCCTTTGAGGAGTTTTTGAAGGTTCCTCATACCAACATGCGCGAGCCGTCTATGCCACAGCCAACCCATGTTGGTCTTTGCAATCAAGCATGTGCCAAGTTCAGCTTTATCCTTGTTGAAGTCAACAAGATAAAGCTTTCCCTTTAACATACCCTTGAATGCAATGGAACCATCACTTCTCCTAGAGACGGTCATACCCTCGTTAGTGAACAAGCAATTATAACCTTTGTCATATAACTGAGATATGGACAACAGGTTATAATCTAAGGATTCAACATGTAAAACATGAGAAAGTGTGTGTTTAGAAGATATTGCAATTTTACCGGTACCGAGCACCTTTCCTTGACTATTATCCCCAAAGTAGATGCCCTCGTTTGTGTCCTCATTCTTTTCATATTCCACGAACATTCTTCTTTCTCCGGTCATATGGTTGGTGCAGCTACTGTCTAGCACCCATCTAGATCCACCGGAGGTATAGGCCTGCAAAAACAAATTATGCTTTGGTTTTAGGTACCCAAGCTTGCTTGGGTCCTTGGAGGTTAGTTACAATACATTTGGGCACCCACACATGAGACTTGGTGTTCCCATGGCGTGGCCCAACATAATGAACATAAACCTTGCAAAAATTACTTCTCATTAAGACATACGAGGCATTGAAAGTTTTAAATAGTAACTGTTATTGTTTATGTACATGACTAGTCTGGGAGGACAGACTTGTCCGGAGGACCGGACTTGTCCGGTAATCATGAGTAATTACTGTCTTAATCTTTGACTTTCCAGTTTGAGAGAGTCTTTCTTTTACAAAGGTAATCCTCTCCTTATTATTCTTATGGCTTCTAGCATGCTGCTTTTCACCATAAGAGTAACCAATGCCATATTTGAAATTTGGAGGTCTTTTGACAAAGTATGCACTGCGTGCATATTTGATCTTCTCCTTGTCAAATATGCCACTTTGGGCAGGATGTTTATCCTTTGTAGAGGTTGACTTGTCCTTCAAACTGGTGTCAACTTTCTTACATGTACAAGCATGAGCAAACTCAGTTTTAGTGGGTTGAGAAGGTGAGCTTGAAGAGGAAGAAGGTTCACTTAGCTTGAGTAACTCAACTTGCACTTCAAGGATCTTGTTAACCTTGATCAGGTTAGCAAGTTGGTCCTTGATTGTAGCATTTGAGTCGGTTAACTCCAAGCAAGTTTCCTTGCTCGAAGCTAACTCAAGCTCTAGTGATTTGCTTCGTTCCTTTTCAAGTTCTAGAAGCTTGTCAAGTTCGACATATTCCTCCTTTTGGGAGATGATCATGTCCTCTTGACGATGTATTAACCTCTCCTTCTCAACAAGTTGATCAAGCAAAAATTTCATTTTTATGGCTGTTTTCCTATCTAGTCCAATAAGCATGTCCTCATTATCACTATTGATTTCATCATCGCTAAAATAGGAATGCACGGAAGGGGGTTTAATAGTTACCTTGCGTTTACCTTCCTTTGCCATAAGGCAAGTGCCATCTCCCTTCCATGCGCCAAGTGTAGGGAAGAGGGTAGACTTCTTGGATGTCTTCTCGATGGCTATGCTAGCCATCTCTTCCTCTTCGGATGATGAGGACTCATCATTTGAGTCCCACTCTTTCCCAATGCGCGCTTGTTCAGCTTGTTTCTTCTTTTTGAAGAATTTCTTTGGTCGAGGCTTGGCTTCTTTGGTCTTCTTCTTGTTCTCCTCATATGGGTAATCAACGATAAAGTGGTTATACTCACCACAATTATAGCATGCCCGCCTCAATTTTGGCTTTGTTCTTTCCTTATATTTTCCTTCGCTTGACTTTGTACCTTGTCTCTTTTTCATTATTCTCTTGACTTTCTTCATGAAAAATATCATGTCTTCTTCATCTAATTCACTGCTCTCATCGTCACTATCTTCCCCCAGTTGTGCTTCTCTAGCTTCTTTGGATAGGGGCTTGAGGGTGGACTTCAAAGCAACCCCTTTCTTCTTTGCCCAGGTGAGGTTGGCAATCTCCTTGACATGCTTTGCTTGTTTTTCCATCATCTCGAAGTTGATGATCTTTCCAAGCAGTTCATTCGGAGTCATCCTTTTGTATCCGAGGCTTTCTCTGATCATGGAGCATAGGGTGACATTGCGAGGCATGAAAGCTCTAAGGATGAGAGTTACCACCTCGTGGTCATTCCACTTCTTACTTCAGTATCATCTGACCTTGTTGACGAGTGTCTTTAATCGATTGTACATGTCTTGGGGTGACTCGTATTCTTCAATTGCAAATCTTCCTAACTCGCCTTCAATCATTTCGATTTTTGCTTCACGCACATGTCGATCACCTTCATGTGCAGTTTGTAGTGTGTCTGTAAGACCTATATGTGCTGAATACATTGGCTTGTAGTGAATACACTTGGCTTTGATTATAAAAGTTTTTAATATCACCAAAACACCTTTTTAGCAAGATCCGACTCTAGCTCCGAGCTATAGCAAGGTCCGACCATAGGTCCGACTTGTTTTGGGTAGCTCCGGCTATGTTAGATGCTAGGTCCGACTTCTTGGTAAGGTCCGACTAGCTTTGGTTAGCTCCGGTGAGCTTTATCTTTAGCTCCGGCATGTCTTTGTTAGCTCCGGCATATATTTGATAGCTCCGGCATGTCTTTGTTAGCTCCGGCACATATTTGATAGCTCCGGCATGCTTTTGCTAAGCTCCGACGTACTTTGTCTAGCTCCGGTTTTTGGTTGACTAGTTTTGACTAGTTTTTGGTAAGCTCTGGTGCTAGGATCTACTAGTTTTGGTAAGCTCCGGCAGGTGCTTCATTATACTAGTTTTGGTAAGCTCCGGGTCAAGCTCCGGCTTGCTGTGGGATGGTCCGGAACTTGACCGCAATACTTCTGCTTTTCATTTGCAAAGTTTTGAACTTGCTTTACATTGTTGGAAAGATTGCTTAGTATTCATTTGCTAAGTTTTTGGTGTGTTTTGGTTGATATGGATGATATCGTGTTACTGTGGTTTTGCAACATGCTTATGTGAGGTTCTCACGTAGGGTGTTGTGTTCGGAACTAACTTGAGTCAAGTCGAGGACTTGGGCTCGTATGGATTGGTTGTTCATTCATGTGCAGGTGTTGCTTGATTTCAAGACATGGCTGGTGACGGGATACATTGGACTAGTCTCAGGGAGGAGATGAGGTTCCAACAACCAAATTCAGGAGGAATTGTGGTTGAGCTGATCAGGAGGTCGCGCAGGATGATTGAATCAAGGGCAGTGCATATGAAGGTTACTGAACGTCGAAGGAAGGTATTCGCACGTATGCATGCGGTGCATGACGTGGCAAAATGGTTCCGAAGATGGGATAAGGAAGGAAAGATCTGGTTGGAAGGTTCGGATCGTAACAGTTGATGACTTTGGCTGCGGCGGAGTCGGTTATGGCTCGGTATGGAAAGTATCGAGTTGGTTATGATAGGATTTCGTGTGGGTCACGAATTTGAGTTGTTTAGGAATGTGGGATACGTTCCTAAGGTGTTTGGAAGTCTTAAGATTGCTTCTATCTGCGTATAGAAGAATCTTGAGCAGTTATGGAAAGTTACGATTCATGATCTTAGTAGGATTGGAGTCCTAGTTGTTATTGGGTTGGCCTAAGGGCTGGTTATATAAGCAAGGGAGCCCAGAGCTCGTGGTAGACGACTTTGGGGCTGTTCCTCTTGTGTTCTATTGAATAAAATTCGTAGTTTGAAGGAAATTTTGTGCCTTGTTCGTCCGACTTGTTCCAGACAAGTTTTACTCGTCGAGTTTCTGGACAGCACTACCTTTCGTCGGTTATTTTATCATAACTCGAGTTTTACAGATCCAATTGACGTGATTCTTTTTCGGTTGTCTTCAAAACTTGATTAACTATCATATATCAAAATTTCAAGGTCATTGGATTTGTGGTTTTTGATCTACACGAGTTTCTTTGCAGCGTTCTAGAACTGTTTTTTTAGTAGGTCAGATTGATCATTGTTTGATCTCTCGATCATAAGTTGAGTTTTTCTCAACGGATTTGAGTGATTCTTTTTGTGTTGTATCCGTGACTTGATTCTCTCTGATATCTATCACTTTTTTCACGGTGAAACACGTTAACATTAGTCTCACACACGATTTCTTTAACAGATCGTTTTTCTGCCGAAAGGGTTTGGGGTTTAATTGTTTCCGCTGCGTAAGATTTTTAAATCTACCATTCACCCCCCCTCTGGTAGCTTTTCACGTGCTCTTCGATCCTACAATTGGTATCAGAGCCACGGTGCTCTAATCTTTGAGATTTGCACGTGTTTTTGACTAATCATCATGGAGAAGTACTCCGCCAAACCTTGTGTGTTTGCTGGTATTGATTTCCAGGTTTGGAAGGCACGCATGGAGGATTTCATCCAGGCATAAGGCTTTGAAATATGGGAGAAGGTGTATAAGCCTTATGAAGTGCCACCCAATGATCAAGTCACGGCCACAAACCTACGGGACGTCGACAACAACAACAAAGCCCGAAACTTGATCATCCAAGGACTCACTCAAAGCGACTTTGATCGTGTCGCGCACCTCCGATCAGCATACGATGTTTGGAGAGCTCTCTGTGATTATCATGAAGGATCCAACACAATAAAGGAGGTAAAACAAGATATGTTCAAAAAGGAATATATGCGTTTTGAGATGCAACCAGGTGAGTCTATCGATGACCTCTTTGCTCGTTTCAATAAAATTCTCGGCAACTTACGTAGTGTCAATGTAAATTTTTCTGATGCTGAGAATGCTAGGCAACTTCTTAGTGCATTAGACATGTCAATTTGGGATATGAAAGTAACATCTATTCGTGAATCAACTGTCATGAGTTCTCTTACATTAGATGTACTTAATTCTAAACTAAAAACTCATGAAATTGATATCCTAGCACGTAAGAACCCAAATAAGTCTATTGCATTTGTCTCACAACGTGACATGTCTAGCTCCGTCCAATCATCATCCTGCAGTACTCTTGCTTTGTTGTCCTCACTAACCCTGGAGCAGATCGAAGAATTTCCAGAAGAGGAGTTGGCACTCATCTCTACTAGATTCTCAAAAGCATTGCAAAATGTGAGAACTAGAAGGACAGGAAGCTCCAGACCTCAACGCTGTTTTGAATGTGGTAAAACAGGACACTTTCGTACAAAATGCCCTAACCTTTCAGGTCCGACCACCCGGGAAGAAAAACAAAGCAAGGTCCGGACCTCCTCTGGAAATTCCAACAAGAAGAAGAAAGGTACCATAGGACGCAAGATGATCAATAGTTTCATCACCGCGCTTCAAGAGTTCAGTTCAAGCGATGTGGACATTGGAAGTGATGAAGATGATGACGATCTGGCCAACTTATGCTTCATGGCGGGCAAAACAAGATCAAGATCAAGTTAGGAGGATGCAGAACACAACAGTGAAGACGATGAGGTATGTTCTACCTGCAATGAAATGTGTGATGCTATTTCTCGTGCAACTATCATTGTCAAGAAAAAGGACAAAAAGCTTAGGGATAATGCTGCTAAAATTGAATCACTAGAATATGATATTAACCGTTTAAAAACTTTGATTCCTAGTGATGATGCATGTCCCTCATGTGACTTGATCTATGAACAATTGTCCTCCCTAAGAAGTGCACATTCCTCCACACTTGATAAACTTGAACTTGAAATTGAAAAGAACAAAAAGCTTGCTGCACTTAATATTGGAAACTTAAAAGATGCTTCTTGTTCTACAATTGATTTGCATTGTTCTAGTTGTGATGATCTTAATAAAAAACTGCAAGATGCTATGAATGAAATTTCTATATTGACAATGCTTTACGTTCTCATGAAGTTAAATTTTGATCAAATTGCAAACTAAAAGGAAAAACTTCATGTGAAAATTGCCTTGATCTGTCCAATAGACTTGATGACATGCATAGGACATTAGATCGGTTTTGTAATGGGAATAAGAACCTAAACTTGCTGCTGAATTCTTCCAAGTCATGCAATGATAAAACTGGTTTGGGTTTTGATTCTCATGCTCATGCTAAGGCACATCCACCTAAAATTGTAAAGTCATTAGGAAGTGGTTTGATTCAAACAGTTCCTAAACAAAAAGGAGTGGTTTTCAAATCTGCAGGAGTGTTGCCTCATTCGGTTTCAAATAAAAATACCGTTTGCTCATCTAGACATGAACACAAAGTTAAATTTCATTGTACCTACTGTGGTAGAGATGATCATGTCACAGATTTTTGTTATAGACTAGCTAAACAACAGAAAAAGGAAAGAAAAATTGCTAGATCTTATAACTTTCATGCAATTAGAAAAACACAACCTGTTTTAGTGAGTCAGAAATTTGAAAAGGTAGCTTCCGGACCTTCTGGTAAGAAATCCGCAAAAGCAGCTCCGATAGTTCCGATAGCTCCGAGAGCTCCCGGACCTTCTGTTGTTTCCTTCGGAACTTCAGCTTTTGCTTCCGGAGCTTCAGCCTTGTCTTTTGGAACTGCTGCTTTTACCTCCGGAGCTACTGGTTTTTGTGCTAAAAGAGTTAAGAATAGAAAACCTCAAACTTCGACTCATAAACCTGCTGTTTTATCTCAGCTTTTGTGTGTTTTTCCTGCTGCACGTCGCGTGACTCAGTACTGGATTCCTAAATGCCTTTTGACTAACCCCAGTATTAAGTCATCGACGTATTGTGCTTCTATGTAGGTTACACGTTTGAGGAAGGAGAACATTTGGATTGTGGATTCAGGTTGCTCACGCCACATGACCGGTAACAAAGATTGGTTCTCCTCCCTCTCTTTTGTGTCACGTGTAGAGAATGTTACTTTTGCCGATAATTCTTCAACTCCTATAATTGTTAAGGGTTCGGTTAGAGTAAATGATCACTACACTTTAAAGGATGTGGCACTTGTCAAAAATTTGAAATACAACTTGCTTTCTGTTGCACAATTGCTAGATGAAAATCTAAAAATTATTTTCAATAAAAACTGCTGCAAAGTTGTGGGTTCAAATAGTGAGCTTATTTTTAACATGTCTCGGTTTGGAAGAGTTTTTAAAGCTGATTTTGATATGTCTTCCTCTAAGCATAGGTTTCTAGTTGCTAATGATTCGAAGGACTTATATTTTTGGCATCGTAGACTTGGTCACGTAGGCTTTGATCACCTAATGCGTGTTAGTGCTCTTGATCGCATACGTGGGCTGCCTAAGCTTAAAGGGGACAAAGAAATTGTGTGCTCTTCTTGTAGACATGCTAAGATGGTTGCAGGTTCACATACCCCTCTCACAATGATCATGACAACTGAACCATGTGAACTTTTGCATCTTGACACCGTAGGACCTTCACGTGTTCAATCCTTCGGAGGTAAATGGTATGTTCTTGTTATCGTTGATGATTATTCTAGATACTCTTGGGTTTACTTTATGGCGTCTAAGAATGAAGTTTTTAGTCACTTTAGAACTTTATTTCTTAGATTATCAATTGATCACCCAGGATCATTAAAAGCAATTAGAAGTGATAATGGAACTGAATTTAAAAATCAATCTTTTGATCACTTTTGTGCTAAAAATAGAATAGATCATCAATTCTCTTCACCATATGTACCTCAACAAAACGGTGTTGTAGAAAGAAAGAACAGAACCTTAGTTGAGATGGCTAGGACTATGCTTGATGAATATCAAACTCCTAGGAAATTTTGGGCTGATGCGTTAGCAACCGCTTGTTATGTCTCAAATCGTGTTTTCTTGCGTGCTAAGCTAGGTAAAACACCATATGAGCTCCGGTTTGGACATAGGCCTAGTGTTACACACTTTCGGGTCTTTGGTTGCAAATGCTTTGTTAAGAAACATGGTAATCTTGATAAATTTGAACCTAGATCCATTGATGGCATGTTTCTTGGTTATCCATCTCATACTAGAGGCTACCGTGTGTTATTACTTGACACTAACAAAATTGTGGAGACTTGTGAAGTGTCTTTTGATGAAGCTAGCCCAGGTACTACCTCCGGTGTTGCAGGACCAGATCCGTATCCTCAGGGGGAGGGTATTTTCGAAGATGAAGAAGAGCCGGTGATACTGCCTGGTAGTTCCGAAGTTGACACGTGTCCAGCTCCGTACATTGAACAAGCTCTGGCTATCACCTATGCTGGTCCTGATCGTCCACAAGTCACAAGCTCATCAATCTACGATGAACCTAATGAAGAAGAAGCTTGTGAGACATCTGTTCCCCTACGTTTTTACAAAGATCATCCCCCACAACAGATGATTGGAAGCTTGCATGAACGAGTCACACGGTCCAGGTTTTGCGATCCAAACTCTCATGCTCATTCTGCTTTTGTTGCTTCTTTTGAACCTAAAGATATATCACACGCACTCACTAATGAATCTTGGATTATTGCCATGCAAGAAGAGTTAGAAAATTTTGAAAGAAATAATGTTTGGAAACTTGTACCTCCACCTCAAGGTCACACTTTAATTGGAACTAAATGGGTATTTAAAAATAAACAAAGTGAGGATGGGATTGTGGTTAGGAATAAGGCTAGGTTGGTTGCTCAAGGTTTCACTCAAGTTGAAGGTCTAGATTTTGATGAAACTTTTGCTCCTGTCGCTAGATTAGAAGCCATAATAATTTTGTTAGCTTTTGCAGCATCTAAAGGTTTTAAGCTATATCAAATGGATGTTAAAAGTGCTTTTCTTAATGGCTACATAGATGAGGAGGTTTATGTCAAACAACCACCGGGTTTTGAAAATCCAGATTTTCCTAATCATGTTTACAAACTGTCCAAAGCCTTATACGGTCTCAAACAAGCCCCTAGAGCATGGTATGATAGGTTAAAAACATTCTTACTTGAAAAGGGGTTTACCATGGGCAAGGTTGATAAAACTCTTTTTGTGCTTAAGCATGGAAATGACTCATTATTCGTTCAAGTGTATGTGGATGATATTATCTTTGGTTGTGCTTCTCATGATCTTGTGTCCAAGTTTTCAGCAATGATGAGTTCCGAATTTGAAATGAGTATGATGGGTGAACTCACTTACTTTTTGGGGCTGCAAATCAAGCAAACCAAGGAGGGTACCTTTGTGCATCAAACGAAGTATACCAAAGACCTTCTAAGGCGCTTCAACATGGACAAAAGCAAGCCTCTTCGGACACCAATGGGAACAGCAACAACACTTGAACTTGATGAAGATGGTGAACCCGTGAATCAAAAAGAATACAGAAGCATGATCGGATCACTTTTGTACCTCACGGCATCAAGACCGGACATACAATTTAGCGTATGTCTTTGTGCACGGTTTCAAGCTTCCCCACGTGTTTCACATCGTCAAGCCGTCAAAAGGATTCTCAGGTACTTACATGGAACTCAAGAATTTGGCATTTTTCTTCCTTCTTCCTCAACCGTGACTTTGAAAGCTTTTTCGGATGCTGATTTTGGGGGTTGTAGGATTGATAGGGAAAGTACTTCTGGTGCTTGTCATTTTCTTGGTAATTCTCTTGTTGCTTGGTCCTCTAGAAAACAAAATTCAGTTGCACAATCCACAGCCGAATCTGAATATGTAGCTGCTGCTAGTTCTTGCTCACAAATTCTTTGGATTGTTCAAACACTTAAGGACTATGGGGTTGATCTAGATAGTGTTCCACTATTCTGTGATAACACTAGTGCCATTTGCATTGCTAAAAACCCCGTGCAACATTCTAGAACTAAGCACATTGACATTAGGTATCACATTCTCCGTGATAATGTTGAAAAAGGAAACATTGTGCTTCACCATGTAGATACCGAACAACAATTGGCTGACATTTTTACAAAACCTTTGGATTTCACTCGTTTTTGTTACATTCGTAGTGAAATAGGGGTTATGCATCCTCATGGCTTAAATTGAGGGGGAGTTTTTTTGAAACTTGGGAAGTCTATGTGTGGATCTGAAATAAAAATAATATGAGCATAGTATTTCGTACATATATGACTTTGTGATTCCTTTTACATGCTGAAAGTTCTTACTACATTACTCGTGTTATACATTTTGTAGTTTTTGCCATGTCTAGTAATTGGAATAATTACTTACACTAAAACTGGTCATGGTCGAACTTTCTTGCTGTTTTGAACTTGTTACATGTTCACAAGTGCTTTTAATCATAAAGAATTAATCAAGTAATCAACTCACATGTTGAGTTTTTATGAACAAATATAAATTGAGAAAAGATCAAGAGAATATGCATGCATCGCACTTCTTTTGAGATGGCTTGTCATTGCACTTAGATATGAACTTGGAAGAAGTTGTGTATGACTAAAACCATGTCCTTAAGCTTCTGATTGTCAAATGACATAGGCTTGGCTTGGTTGGTTAGAATAAGGCAGATGCGCATATAATCTCTTGCAAATATCATATGATATAAATTTATTCTTTGAAAAATAATAAAATGCAGCAACTAGTGTCATGCTATGAGGTTTTGAGATAGTTAAGTTTGTGAGATCATGACTTACTTAAATTGAAAATTACATTTGATCTCTAGCATGGCTTACACTACTTTATGTATTTCATTGATGTGATAATGTAAAGTACTTGATAGTATGACTTGGATGAGCTTTGTTTATATGTATATGTTATAATATGCTCATAACAACTAAAGGGGGAGAGATAAATTGTTTATATGCTCATGACTTGCTGAATACATTGTCAAACGGGGAGAGATAAGCATGAAGAGAAAGAGAATATGTGCATAAGGAGAGATAATAAAGGGGGAGAGATTTTCTTCTCATTTTACTTTTGATTTACAAAAGGGGAGAAATTGCCTTCAAAACTTTTATGTGAATAAGCCAATGTTCGAATTTCAAATGGTGTTGCCAATGCATTCATCAAGGGGGAGATTGTAAGACCTATATGTGCTGAATACATTGGCTTGTAGTGAATACACTTGGCTTTGATTATAAAAGTTTTTAATATCACCAAAACACCTTTTTATCAAGGTCCGACTCTAGCTCCGAGCTATAGCAAGGTCCGACCATAGGTCCGACTTGTTTTGGGTAGCTCCGGCTACGTTAGATGCTAGGTCCGACTTCATGGTAAGGTCCGACTAGCTTTGGTTAGCTCCGGTGAGCTTTATCTTTAGCTCCGGCATGTCTTTGTTAGCTCCGGCATATATTTGATAGCTCCGGCATGTCTTTGTTAGCTCCGGCATATATTTGATAGCTCCGGCATGCTTTTGCTAAGCTCCGACGTACTTTGTCTAGCTCCGGTTTTGGGTTGACTAGTTTTGACTAGTTTTTGGTAAGCTCCGGTGCTAGGATCTACTAGTTTTGGTAAGCTCCGGCAGGTGCTTCATTATACTAGTTTTGGTAAGCTCCGGGTCAAGCTCCGGCTTGCTGTGGGATGGTCCGGAACTTGACCGCAATACTTCTGCTTTTCATTTGCAAAGTTTTGAACTTGCTTTACATTGTTGGAAAGATTGCTTAGTATTCATTTGCTAAGTTTTTGGTGCGTTTTGGTTGATATGGATGATATCGTGTTACTGTGGTTTTGCAACATGCTTATGTGAGGTTCTCACGTAGGGTGTTGTGTTCGGAACTAACTTGAGTCAAGTCGAGGACTTGGGCTCGTATGGATTGGTTGTTTATTCATGTGCAGGTGTTGCTTGATTTCAAGACATGGCTGGTGACGGGATCCATTGGACTAGTCTCAGGGAGGAGATGAGATTCCAACAACCAAATTCAGGAGGAATTGTGGTTGAGCTGATCAGGAGGTCGCGCAGGATGATTGAATCAAGGGCAGTGCATATGAAGGTTACTGAACATCGAAGGAAGGTGTTCGCATGTATGCATGCGGTGCATGACGTGGCAACATGGTTCCGAAGATGGTATAAGGAAGGAAAGATCTGGTTGGAAGGATCGGATCGTAACGGTTGATGACTTTGGCTGCGGCGGAGTCGGTTATGGCTCGGTATGGAAAGTATCGAGTTAGTTATGATAGGATTTCATGTGGGTCACGAATTTGAGTTGTTTAGGAATGTGGGATACGTTACTAAGGTGTTTGGAAGTCTTAAGATTGCTTCTATCTGCGTATAGAAGAATCTTGAGCAGTTATGAAAAGTTACGATTCATGATCTTAGTAGGATTGGAGTCCTAGTTGTTATTGGGTTGGCCTAAGGGCTGGTTATATAAGCAAGGGAGCCCAGAGCTCGTGGTAGACGACTTTGGGGCTGTTCCTCTTGTGTTCTATTGAATAAAATTCGTAGTTTGAAGGAACTTTTGTGCCTTGTTCATCCGACTTGTTCCAGACAAGCTTTACTCGTCGAGTTTCTGGACAACACTACCTTTCGTCGGTGGTTTTATCATAACTCGAGTTTTACAGATCCAATTGACGTGATTATTTTTCGGTTGTCTTCACAACTTGATTATCTATCATATATCAAAATTTCAAGATCATTGGATTTGTGGTTTTTGATCTACACGAGTTTCTTTGCAGCGTTCCAGAACTGTTTTTTTTAGTAGGTCAGATTGATCATTGTTTGATCTCTCGATCATAACTTGAGTTTTTCTCGACCGATTTGAGTGATTCTTTTTGTGTTGTCTTCGTGAATTGATTCTCTCTGATATCTATCACTTTTGTCATGGTGAAACATGTTTAGATTAGTCTCACACACAATTTCTTTAACAGATCCTTTTTCTGCCGAAAGGGTTTGGGGTTTAATTGTTTCCGCTGCGTAAGATTTTTAAATCTACCATTCACCCCCCCTCTGGTAGCTTTTCACGTGCTCTTCGATCCTACAGTGTCCCATATCTCCTTAGCAATTTCGAGTCCATCCACCTTGGTGAACTCGTCCCGATTGAGTGAAGAGGTAATTATGGCCGCGGCTTGAGCATTTCGGTGAATAACCTGCTCTTGGCTTGGTGTGAGCTCTTCGTCGTCGTCCGAGATATCTATCCCTATGCACACAATATACCATAAACTTGGATTGAGAGAAATTAGATGCATTTTCATATTTTGCCTCCACATTGAGTAATCACTTCCATCGAAGTGTGGGGCTTTTCCAAGTGGGATAGACAAATAATGATTGTTATTGGAATTGAGACGATCATAGTTAAAAGGATATCAGGAGTAGTCGGTGTGACTACTCCCCTTCTTCTTTTCTTCAATATTCACTTTCCCTTTGGAAAGTGTCTTCTTTCTTAGGAGCGCCTTTAGTTCTAGCGTCTCCTCATCGTCGTCAACCTTGAGGAGCTTCTCCACCTTGAGGTTGTTTTCATCATCAACCTTTTCTTGGTTGTTGCTCTTGTGAGTGTCCTTCATGTCCGACATGATCTTCTTTGAGCGATTAGTCTCTTTCTTGAAGAACCTGCTCTGATACCAATTGAATGTGTCCTAGAGGGGGGTGAATAGGCCTTTTTGAAATTATTCGGAACCTACAACACTTAACAACCAGTTCAAAACCAGAGATATCGGACTAGTCCGGTAAAGTGCGGACTAGTCCGGTGTGTACGGACTAGGTTGATTAAGTTTGATCAATTAATTTGATTCTTCAATGTATGCAGCGGAAATATACAATCAAATGAAGTGTTACAAGGTTATGAACCAGGTTATATCACAACTCAATCTTGTATTTGATGATTCAACATGAAGTAAGCAATAATGATTGAAACCCTAGATTATAGTGAATAATAAGAACGATGAACACAAAAACAAGCCACAAGGATTTATCCCGTGGTTCGGCTCCCACAAAGGCAACCTACGTCCACGTTGAGGAGTCCACAAAAGGACTGGGTCTTCTCCAACCCTAACCTCGTCGGATCGCCACGAAGGCCAATCCTCTTCCACTTATCACAGAGGGGTGAATAACCGAATTCAAAGGGACCTTCTCACACGTTGAGAGCTCCCTTGGATTACAACATAAAATACCACCAAGAACACACTCAAAAGATTACAATGAAATCACAGGAGTGTGTTAGAGAATCAAACCAAGAGCTCAATGTGGTGTTGAATGTGTCTCTCCAATGAACTAGAGTGAATCCTCAAAGGATTGATCTTTGTTGCACTTAATTCCGTGGAGAGATGTGGTTTTTGAGGCTCTTGGGAGGTGTGACGGCGCTAGGGTTCGAGAGAGATTGAAATATGGCCGTGCACCTCTATTTATATGGGTTTCTAAAAGTGACTGTTAGGGTTTAGAAAGATCGGACTAGTCCGTGGTGGTCACCGGACTAGTCCGGTGTGCTGTGTGTAGCAAACCCAAGTGTCCCGAAATATCGGACTAGTCCGTCTAGGAGCGGACTTGTCCGATTTCGCTTCTGGAAATCTTCGGACTAGTCCGATAGTCATCGAACTTGTCCGTACATGTGAAACCCTAAGTGAATTGGGTGACAAGTACGCACTTGGAGGACTTGTCTGATTTAGTTCCGAGGGTTTTTCGGACTAGTCCGTGCAAATATCGGACTTGTCCGATTTGGACCAGAGAGAATATCGGGCTAGTCCGATTGTGATCAGACTTGTCCGATTTTGTGTGACTTGTGAAGTGATTTGAGGACTAGTCCGCACTGGGGAGTACTACTCCGATTCTAGTCAGAGAGATATCGGACTAGTCCGATGGATATCGGACTTGTCCGATTTTGTGCAGAGAGGATATCAGACTAGTCCGGTGTCAGTCGGACTAGTCCGGTCCCGTGTAACTTTGTGCAATGTGTGTGTTTAATTGTGATTGAGCTCTTGGGGTGTGTTTCCTTAACACACTCCATACACAATGATCTACTATTCTTCTTCCTTGAGCTCATTTCCACTTTGCTCCTCATTCTTCCTTCTTTTTGGCACTTTTCTTATTTTCTATTAAAAACCTGTGCTTGAATGTGGCCTAGAGGGGGGAGGGGTTGAATAGGACTTTAAAGTTTCCTGCACACTCAATAGAATTGTTAAAACTTGGTTGACCGGACTAGTCTGGTTGCGTTGGCGGACTAGTCCGGTGTGCTAGAAATATGTGTGTTGATTAAGCGTTATTTGGGAAATCAAATTCTTTTAGCAGCGGAAATGAGAACAACTGATATTTTTATTTGAGATTAATGTAAGAATGCAAGTAAAAACCTATAAGTGCCTTAGATTGATGTTTTAGTAATCAAGTGATCTAATGAACAAAATGTAAAGGAAATAAGGCACAAGACACACAAATTTTTCCCGAGGTTCGATCTCACCACGAGATCTACGTCCTCGTTGAGGAAGCTCACACAGAGCCGGATCTCCAACCCTTTCCCTCTTCAAGTCACCACGAAGGCCGACTTGATTCCACTATCACGGGTAATCACCAAGTTTGTGGGGCAACCTCACACGTTGAGGGCTCCCACAAAAACTACAACGAAAGAAGTGATCAAATACACTCGAAAGTATTACAATGTAGAGTATGAGTGTAGAAAGATCAAACCCCAAGAGCTCACAATGAAAGAACGATGATCTCACAATCCCGAATCCAAGTGTTCAATTGATTTAACTCTTTTTGCACTTTAGATGTGTGGGGAGATGTGTTTTGGGCTCTTGGGACGAAGTGGCGGCACTAGGGTTTGTGTTTTCATCAATATTCGACGTGTGTTTCTTTGGAAGGCCGTGGATTCTCTATTTACAGGGTTTCCAAAAAGTAACCGTTGAAAAACCCTAATACCAGACTAGTCCGGTGCAAGTCCGGACTTGTCCAGTCACTGTATATTTTGAAGTCCAGAAAGTCTGCCGGACTAGTCCGGTCCAAGCTCGGACTAGTCCTGTTCTGTGTGAAGGTGAACTCCACAAAGTTCAACGGACTAGTCCGATCTCCACATATGGGAGACTCTAGAAAGGTCAACAGACTAGTCCGGTGGACACACAGACTAGTCTGGTCCCTCAATATGAGAGACTCCAGAAAGTTCAACGGACTAGTCCGGTGGACACACGGACTAGTACGGTCTCCCAATAAGAGAGATTCTAGAAAGTTAAACGGACTAGTCCGGTCCATGATCGGACTAGTCTGGTGCATTATGAAAGTTAGGTTAATTTTAATCACTTATCCTAGCGCAAAGTTGTGAGCTCTTGGAGTGTGTATTTCATACACTCCCTATACATTCAAAATCTAATTTGGTCTTCCAAGCTCCATCAAAGTATCCCTCTTTGGACACCACTTCATTTTTCACCTTTTTTGTGTGCACCGAGCTGTTTCACTTGTTTGTCCTGCAATCATCTCAATAGTTTCATTAGGATCTCATATGTTTGTCATCAATTAGCCAAAACCCACAAGGGATATCCTAGATGCACTTACAATCTCCCCCTTTTTGGTGATTGATGACAACCATTTGAGATATCACAATTGAGAATAAAATCTTGATTTTCATAAGGTGTGCACATATGAGAATAACGATAAATCCACAAAAAGCTTCTCACATATGCACACACCTTATGGTGGGGTGCCTAACAGGTGTGTGATCAACAAGGTGTGATGAAATAAAGGTAATCAATAATGAGCATAGAGATAATCATTCAAGTAACAATAAGCATCACACATAAGAGAAGAAATACTCCCTCCGTTTGAAAATGATCTGCGTATTAGCTTTGGACGCGAAGACCAACGAAAAAACTCACTCACGCGCTTCATCTTTAGTTTGCATGGGATGTAGCATCAACCATGCCGGTTACCAATCACGAGCGCTCTCCGTGCGCGCACTTCTCTGCGCGCTGCACTTCTGGTATTCGCCCTCGTTTCTTCTGCCTTGCTGGCGCTTTAAATAATGCTAAGAAATGGGCTGGCCAGGAGCGATGAAATGGATACAGCCAGCTGCGTTTAATCACCAAAGCAGATGTAGAGTTGCAATGCTTTAACTATGGGCAAGCAACAAAGCATTTTCGACGTTACACGTAGATGATACATAGAAAACCGCTTTTGGCTACGGCGCGGGTCATTCACGGACGGAGGGAGTAGTGCATTACAAGGTTTTAAAAATAAGTACATGTCCTCGATCACAAAAACAAAAAGACACCAACTAGAGAAACTACTAGTCTCAATCTCCCCCCCTTTGGCATCAAGGCACCAAAAAGGGAAAAATTGAGGGGAATCACTCATCGCCGCTCTCTTCTTCAGTTTCGGTCCGGTCTTCATCTTCACCACCATCATCATTCGCTGGAGCAGGCTCTTCCTCAGAGTCCTCGAAGGCGGGCGGGGATCTAACCGGATCAATCTCAAGCTTGTCACAAATAGCTTTGATGTTGGCATTCACATATTGTTGATGCTTCTTCTGCCTGACTTCAATCTTGCGGCAGCAGGCAAAGATGGAGGTGAGCATTTTGAGCACACCACCGAAGGGTTCATGAGCAGGTGCAGAGCTAGGAGGAGCAGCTGCAGATTTTGTGGCATGCACATCCCGAGCTTGTTTTGACCTCCTCTCAGCTTCATAGGAGGGAGGTGCACCAAGAGCTGAGGGTAGAGTGTACTCGGTGGGATTTTGCGGCTTCAACCCCGTATGGTGAACATCCTTGACAAACTCAAGTCCAGTCACTTTCTCAATCATGTACATGATGTACGGGGCATACCCGCAAGATCTGTTTGGAGTGATTGAGATGTTCACAATGTCATTGTAGATGTATTCAAAGACATTGAATGGTCTCCTCCCACCAATGACCTTCATTAGGGTCCTCAAAGTTCCTTGAATAGTCCCCGCATCTCCATCTTTCGGGGCTATTGTCTTCCTCAAAATTCTGTTGAGGACCACATAGAAGGGCTTCAAATATTTGATAGTGGGAGGGACGTAAGGCATCCTTGTGTCATAGAGAAATTTGAGCTCATCCTTCTCCAAGGGTTGCATATTGTGGATGACAAGATCATGATCCAAAGTGTGCTCAAGGTGGAGGATCCTTGCAAATTCATCATAAGTGACACTGTACTTGGAACCATGAGTCATCCAAGTAAGACTGTCTCCATCACCACGAGTAAAGTAGAGGGTAGAGTAAAATTGGGTGATGACCTCATTGTTCCAATCATACTCAAAGGCAAGCAGATCCTTCAAGCTGTGCCTCTCCAGGGCCTCAACCACCTCACGAAAGGCAGGATATCTCTTCGACTATAAGTATCCAACATTCACCCATTGACTCTCTACTACGGGATTCTTCATCTTCATGTACACATGCTCGTAGTAGTCAGCATGGAAGTTGCTCCAAAATCTTGGGTCTGAGCATTGTCGAGGTTGATCATACACATTGACCTGCCTGAAGCTATCAGCAAGCTCACCCCCTTTTCCGGTGAAATCCTTACTCGAGCGCTGCCTGTTGCGGTGACTTGGGTTCTTCATCTTCAGGGGCCCAATGGGACCACTAGCAAGCCCCTTTCCTTTGTTGAGAGTCCTCTTTGGCCCTGAGGAGCTCTCGCCAGCTTTTCCTTGGGCCTTCTTAATAACCACCTTCCTTTTCTTGGGCAAATTGTAGTTGGAGGGTGGAGAGTGCACATTGACATCATGTCTTTTCTTCATGTACCTCTCCTTGGTTCTCTTCACGTTTTCACGTTCAACTTCTTCATCAACGTGGAAAGAGCTGTCATCTGAGCTTGAAGACATCTGAGCTGGCCCAAGTTGGGTGTGTGCACAAGGTACCTTAGGATTCTTTTTATAGCAATTAAGTGACACTCTTTGGGTGCGGCTTGAAACCTTGCACACAAGCAAACACTAGGCATAATATCTGGCCTAGATGCACATAAATAAAGTAAGGAGCCGATCATGGACAGATATACCTTTTGGTGCACATTGGGATCGTCTTCATTGAGGTCGAGATGTCCGTTAGTGGCCATGGGTGTCTTGATGGGCTTGGCTTTGTCCATGTTGAATTTCTTGATAATGTCCTGTGTATATTTGGTTTGGCTTATAAATGTACCTTCTCTTAATTGCTTCACTTGGAATCCCAAGAAGAACTTCAATTCGCCCATCATTGACATCTCGAACCTATCTGTCATAATTTTACTAAATTCTTCACAGAAAGACTTGTTAGTGGATCCAAAGATAATGTTGTCAACATAAATTTGGCATACGAATAGATGATCATCACAATGTTTAGTGAAGAGTGTATAGTCAGCTTTACCAATCTTGAATCCATTTTGAGTCAGAAAATCTCTAAGACACTCATACCAAGCTCAAGAAGCTTGTTTGAGGCCATAGAGAGCCTTACGCAATTTGTAGACATGGTTGGGATACTTTTGGTTTTCGAATCCTGGTGGCTGCTCCACATAAACTTCCTTCTTGATTGGACCGTTTAAGAAAGTGCTTTTGACGTCCATTTGATACAGCTTAAAATTATGGTGAGTAGCATATGCCAATAAAATACGAATGGACTCAAGTCTAGCTACAGGAGCGAAAGTTTCATCGAAGTCCAAACCTTCGACTTGAGAATAACCTTTGGCCACCAATCTTGCTTTATTTCTTGTTACTACTCCATGTTCATCTTGCTTGTTTCGAAGGACCCATTTGGTTCCAACTATGTTCGCCTTTGGTCTCTCCACCAGCTCCCACACTTCATTTCTCTTAAAGTTGTTCAACTCTTCTTGCATTGCAATCACCCAGTCTGGATCCCTTAAGGCTTCTTCTACCCTGTATGGTTCCAAAAAGGACACAAAAGAATAGTATTCACAAAAATTTGCAATTCGAGATCTAGTAGTTACTCCCTTAGCAATATCTCCAATGATATTGTTGACAGGGTGGTCTCTTTGCACGCTCTGGTGTACTCTCGGGTGTGGAACTTGTGTAGTTGCTTGTTCTTCATTATCTTCATGTGCATTGTCTCCCCCTAGATCATTGCTTCCATGAATGTCCTGATTTTCTTGATCTTCCTCCTCTTGATCTTGTGCAAGAGCTCCCCCTTGATCATTGCCTCCATGTTGAGGTTCATCTTGTGCATTTGAGTCAAATGTTTGCTCTTGTGGTAAGATATCACCAAGTCCTATTTTCTTCAGTGCTTCATATGGAGCTTCCTCTTTATCTAGCACACACTTATCAACTTGCTCCACTTGTGAGCTGTTAGATTCATCGAACACTACATCACGTGCTACTTCAACAAGGCTGGACACCTTGTTGAAGACACGATAGGCGTAGGCATTCGATTCATAACCGAGCAAGAACCCTTCATCGGACTTTGAAGCGAACTTCGAGGTCCTCGGTTTCTTGTTCAGAATAAAACATTTACAACCAAATACTTTGAAATAAGAAACATTAGGCTTTTTACCGGTAAGGAGCTCATATGGAGTTTTCTTCGGTAGTCGATGGAGGTACAACCGATTTGTGGCATGACAAGCGGTGTTCACCGCTTCTGCCCAAAATCGATATGATGTCTTGTATTCATCCAACATAGTTCTTGCCATTTCGATCAATGTTCTGTTCTTCCTTTTGGCCACCCCGTTTTGTTGAGGGGAGTAGGGTGCCGAGAACTCATGTTTTATCCCTTCTTCATCAAGATACTCTTCAACTTGGAGGTTCTTAAATTTTGTCCCGTTGTCACTTCTGATGTTCTTTATAGTTGATGAGAATTCATTCTGAGCTCTTTTCAAGAACTTCTTGAGGATTCCCTGAGTTTCTGATTTATCATACAAGAAAAATACCCAGGTAAATCTTGAAAAATCATCAACAATTACTAAACCATATTTGTTACCGCCGATGCTGATGTACGAAATTGGACCAAAGAGATCCTTGTGGAGGAGTTCCAGCGGTCTTGTGGTAGTCATCACATTCTTGGCGAGGTGTGGTGCTCCGGCTTGTTTTCCCGCTTGACAAGCGCTGCAAGGCCTGTCTTTTTCAAACACCACATCCTTAAGACCATGGATGTGACTACCTTTTAGAAGTTTCTGCAGATTTCTCATCCCAACATGGGCTAGCCGTCTATGCCACAGCCATCCCATGTTGGTCTTAGCAACCAAGCAAGTGTTGAGTTCGGCTTTATCTTTGTTGAAGTCAACAAGATAAATCTTGCCCTTCAACATTCCCTTGAATGCAATCGAGCCATCGCTTCTTCTAAAAACGGTCACACCATCATTAGTGAACAAACAGTTGTAGCCTTTGTCGCATAGCTGAGATATTGACAAAAGGTTATAATCTAGAGATTCTACATGTAAAACATTGGATAAGGTATGTTGAGAGGATATTTCAATGTTACTGCTACCAAGGACCTTTCCTTGGTTGTTGTCTCCGAAGTATATGCCTTCACCTGGATCCTTGTTGTACTCGTACTCCACAAACATACCTCTCTCTCCGGTCATGTGATTTGTGCATCCACTATCAAGCACCCATTTAGATCCACCGGAGGAGTAAGCCTGCAAAAAAAATAATTCTTTGGTTTTAGGTACCCAAGCTTGCTTGGGTCCTCTCAGGTTAGTCACAAGAGTCTTGGGCACCCACACACAAGTTTTTAAGTTCTTGTGGCGTGGCCCTGTATATTTAGCAATGACTTTTCCATGTTTGGCTTTCATAAGAACATAGGAAGCATCAAATGTATGAAATAATATTTGTAAATCAGATTCATGGGATTTTTCCTTAATAAAGACAATTTCATTCTTAGCGTGATTGGGAGTAGACATGTGTTTGTTTCTGTCAAAACCAAGGCCATCTTTGACATTAGGAGGTCTAGTGACAATATATGCACTGCGTGCATATTTGATCTTCTCCTTATCAAAGATGCCGCTTGGGGAGGCATGATTATAAGTTGAATTATTAGAAATAACATTCTTCTTACTAGAGCAAGTGCAAGTTCCGGTTGTTGTCGAACTCATATCTTTGGAGGAAGAGGAGTCACTTTTGCTTGAGCGACTCAACTTGCACCTCAAGGATCTTGTTAACTTTGACAAGTTAGCAAGTTCTTCCTTGATTGCAATATGCGAGTCTTCTAGCTTTGAGTAAGTTTCCTTACTCAAGGCTAGCTCAACCTTAAGCGACTCGTTCTTCTCTCTTTCAAGCTCGAGAAGCTTTTCAACTTCCTGATATCTCTTCCTTTCACGGATGAGCATATCTTCTTGTCAGTTAAGAAGTTCCTCCTTTTCAAAAAATTCGTTCGACAACATTTCCATTTTCTTTAGAGCAATTTTACTTAGTCCTCTAAACATTTCTTCATTATCACTAGAGCTATCAAAGTCATCAATAGAGGAATTTAGCGTAGGAGGGGTGAGTCGTACCTTTTTATTGCCTTCCTTAGCCATAAGGCAAGTGTGGTTGTTCATATCCCATCCTCCCATGTTTGGGAAGAGTGTGGCCTTCATAGTAGGTTTCTTGATTGCGATAGTGGCCATCTCTTCTTCTTCATCGGAGGAGGACTCGTCGTTTGAGTCCCACTCCTTGCCAATGTGAGCTTGATGGGCTTGTCTTCTTTTTCTGAAATTTTTCTTTTCTTGAGATCTTGTTTCCTTCTTCTTTTTGTTTTCTTCATAAGGGCAGTCCACCATGAAGTGACCATACTCTCCGCAGTTGTAGCAAGTGCGTCGAGCCTTGGATTTTCCTTTATCCTTGCTTTTGCCTTCATTTGAGTTGTTGCCGTGTCTTCTTTTCATCATTCGCTTGAACTTCTTGATATAGAGTACCATTTCTTCATCATCAAGATTGGTGCTCTCGTCGCTTGTATGCCACTCATCTTGATCTTCACGAGTTTCTTTGAGTTTGGGTCGGCATGTTGCTTTGAGAGCAACCTCTTTCTTTTTGGAAGAAGTGAGTTCGGCCAAGTCTTTGACGTATTGTGCCTCTTTCTCCATCATTTCATGATTTATGATCTTCCCCAACAATTCATTGGGAGTCATTTTGTGAAACCCGGGGCTTTCTCTAATCATTGAGCAAAGTGTGACATTTCTTGGCATGAAGGCTCTGATCATTCTCTTGACCACCTCGTGATCCGTCCATTTCTTACTTCCATAGACACAAATTTTGTTGATGAGTGCCTTCATCCGGTTGTACATGTCTTGAGGTGATTCACCTTCTTCAATAGCAAATCTCCCCAACTCTCCTTCAAGCATCTCGATTTTAGCTTCACGAACTGACCTATTTCCTTCGTGAGCTGTCTTGAGTGTATCCCAGATTTCTTTTGCACTTTCTAAGCCATCGATCTTGGTGAATTCCTCTCTGCTTAGTGATGACGTGATCACGGCGACAGCTTATGCATTTCTGTGAATCTCTTGTTCTTGTTCTGGGGTGAGTTCCTCATCCGTGTCCGGGATATCTATGCCAGTGCAAACAATGTGCCACAGACTAGGATTTAGGGATATTAGATGCATCTTCATGTTGTACTTCCACATGGTATAGTCGCTTCCGTCAAACTGTGGAGGTTTTCCCATAGGAATGGAGAGGTAGTGATTGTTTGAATTGAGACGGTTGTAGTTGTAAGGATGTCGGGAGTAGTCGTGATGACCACTCCCCGTCGTCTTCTCATCTTCTTTTCCTTTTTGTCCTAGCAGTTTCTTCCTCAGGAGTGCCTTTAGTTGTCGCACTTCTTCATCATCATGTGGACTTTCTTTCAGCACATCGAAGGCTTTAGCTTCTAGTTCCTCTTCATTGATGTTCATCTTCAAGATACCGTTGTTCTTCTCAGAGGCCATTGATCTCTCCGAGATGTGAGTCTTGTTGGTGAAGAACCTCGCTCTGATACCAATTGAAGGTGGCCTAGAGGGGGGTGAATAGGCCTTTAAAGTTTCCTGCACACTTAATAGAATTGTTAAAACTTGGTTGACCGGACTAGTCCGGTTGCATGGGCGGACTAGTCCGGTGTGCTAGAAATATGTGTGTTGATTAAGCGTTATTTGGGAAACCAAATTCTTTTAGCAGCGGAAATGAGAACAACTGATATTTTTATTTGAGATTAATGTAAGAATGCAAGTAAAAACCTATAAGTGCCTTAGATTGATGTTTTAGCAATCAAGTGATCTAATGAACAAAATGTAAAGGAAATAAGGCACAAGACACACGAATTTTTCCCGAGGTTCGACCTCACCACGAGATCTACGTCCTCATTGAGAAAGCTCACACAGAGTCGGGTCTCCAACCCTTTCCCTCTTCAAGTCACCACGAAGGCCGACTTGATTCCACTATCACGGGTAATCACCAAGTTTGTGGGGTAACCTCACACGTTGAGGGCTCCCACGAAAACTACAATGAAAGAAGTGATCAAATACACTCGAAAGTATTACAATGCAGAGTATGAGTGTAGAAAGATCAAACCCCAAGAGCTAGCAATGAAAGAACGATGATCTCCCAATCCCGAATCCAAGTGTTCAATTGATTTCACTCTTTTTGCACTTTAGATGTGTGGGGAGATGTGTTTTGGGCTCTTGGGACGAAGTGGCGGCACGGTTTGTGTTTTCAGCAATATTCGACGTGTGTTTCTTTGGAAGGCCGTGGATTCTCTATTTATAGGGTTTCCAAAAAGTAACCGTTGAAAAACCCTAATACCAGACTAGTCTGGTGCAAGTCCAGACTTGTCTGGTCACTGTATATTTTGAAGTCCAGAAAGTCTGCTGGACTAGTCCGGTCCAAGCTCGGACTAGTCCGGTTCTTTGTGAAGGTGAACTCCAGAAAGTTCAACGGACTAGTCCGCAGACTAGTCCGATCTCCACATATGGGAGACTCCAGAAAGGTCAACGGACTAGTCCGGTGGACACACGGACTAGTCCGGTCCCTCAATATGAGAGACTCCAGAAAGTTCAATGGACTAGTCCGGTGGACACACGGACTAGTCCGGTCTCCCAATAAGAGAGATTCCAGAAAGTTAAACGGACTAGTCCGGTCCATGATCGGACTAGTCCGGTGCATTGTGAAAGTTAGGTTAATTTTAATCCCTTACCCTAGTGCAAAGTTGTGAGCTCTTGGAGTGTGTATTTCATACACTCCCTATACATTCAAAATCTAATTTGGTCTTCCAAGCTCCATCAAAGTATCCCTCTTTGGACACCACTTCATTTTTCACCTTTTTGTGTGCACCGAGTTGTTTCACTTGTTTGTCCTGCAATCATCTCAATAGTTTCATTAGGATCTCATATGTTTGTCATCAATTAGCCAAAACCCACAAGGGATATCCTAGATGAACTTACAGTGCCCATCTCAACAAATAGGTTAGGATCCTAATTGCTTGTCATAAATCATCCAAAACCCACAAGGGATTCCTAGATGCACTTTCAACAACACTCCTGCAGATTTAAAAACCACTTCTTTTTGTTTAGGAACTATTTTAATCAAACCACTTCCCAATGACTTTATAATTTTGGGTGGATGTGCTTTAGCTTGAGCATGGGAATCAAAACCTAAACCAGTCTTATCATTGCAAGATTTGGATGAATTCAGCAGAAAGTTTAGATTTTTGTTCCCAATACAAAACTGCTCTAGTGTCCTATTCATGTCATCAAGTTTCTTAGACAATTCTAGGCAGTTTTCACATGAAGTTTTTCTTTTTAGTTTGCAATTAGAACAATATTTAACTTCATGAGCACATAAAGCATTGTTCAAAACAGAAATCTCATTCATAACATCATGCAGTTTCTTATGAAGATCATCACAACTAGAATAATGCAAATCAAATGTAGAACAAGAAGCATCTTTTCAGTTTCCAATATTAAGTGCAGCAAGCTTTTTGTTCTTTTCAATTTCAAGTTCAAGTTTATCAAGTGTGTAGGTATGTGCACTTCTTAGGGAGGACAATTTTTCATATATTAAGTCACATGAGGAACAAGAATCATCACTAGGAATCAAGGATTTCAAACGATTAATTTCAGATTCTAGTGACTCAATTTTAACAGTATTTTTCCTAAGCTTTTTGTCCTTTTTCTTAACAATAACAATGGCACGAGAAATAGCATCACACATTTCTACGCAAATAGGACATACCTCTTCATTATCGCTGTTGTGTTCTGCCTCCTCCATACTTGATCTTGACTTGCCTGCCATGAAGCACAATTTTGCCAAATCATCTTCATCTTTGTCGCTTCCAATGTCCACGTCGCTTGAGCCAAGTTCCTGGAGTGCGGAGATAAAACTGTTCACCAGTTGGCGACCTGTAAAACCCTTCTTCTTCTTCTTATCGTTTGTTGAGGAGTGCTTCATCCTTGATTGTTTTTCTTCCTGGGAAGTAGGACTTGAAAGGTTAGGTCAATCTGTATGAAAGTGTCCTGTCTTACCACATTCGAAGCATCGTTGAGGTCCGGAGCTTCCTCTCCTTCTAGTTCTCACATTTTTCAATACTTTTGAGAACCTAGGAGAGTGAAGTGCTAGCTCCTCCTCTAGAAACTCCTCAATTTGTTCAAGGGTTAGAGAGGACAACAAAGCAAGTGTACCACAAGATGAAGATTGACCGGAGCTAGGCATGTAACGTTGAGAAACAAAAGCAATAGACTTGTTGGTGTTCCTACGTGATATTATGTCAGTTTCATGAGTTTTTAACTTGGAATATAGCACATCTAAAGTAAATGTACTCTTGAAAGTAGATTCATGAATGGATGTAACTTTCATCTTCCATATTGACATGTCTAATGTACTTAGTAATTGCCTAGCATTCTTAGCATCTGAAAAGTTAACGTTGACACTACGCAAGTTGCTGAGAATTTTGTTAAAGCGAGCAAAGAGATTATCGATAGACTCATCGGTTTGTATCTCGAAACGCATGTATTCCTTTTCGAACATATCTTGTATTACCTCCTTGATTGTGTTAGATCCTTCGTGGTAGTCACAGAGTGCTCTCCAAACATCATACGCCGATCGGAGGTGTGCAACACGGTCGAAGTCGCTTTGAGTTAGTCCCTGTATGATCAAGTTCCGGGCTTTGTTGTTGTTGTCGACAGCTCTTAAATTCGTAACCGTGACTTGGTCGTTCAGTGCATGTCGTAAGGCTTGTACATCTTTTCCCATATTACGAAGCCTTGCGCCTGGATAAAAGCTTCAATGCGTGCCTTCCAAACCTGAAAATCAATGCCAACAAACACACAAAGTTTTGTCGAGTATTTTTCCATGTCGATTAGTCAAAACACATGCAAATCTCAAATATTAGAGAACCGTGGCTCTGACACAAATTGTAGGATCGAAGAGCACGTGTAAAGCTACCAGACGGGGGTGAATGGTAGATTAAAACTTTTCTGCGGAAGCAACGAAAACACCCCTCGGCGAAAAACCGATCTATTAAAGAAACCATGTGTGCGACTAATCTAAACGTGTTCAACTGTGAAAAAACTAGATATATTGTAGAGAATATAGTCACGAGGATGTCACAACAAGAATCACAAAAATTTGTCAAGAGAAATTCAAGTTACGATCGAATGATCGAACAAAGGTCAATCTGTCCTATCCGAGAAAAACAGTTCTGGAACACTGCAAAGAAAATCATGTATATCAGAAACCACAAATCCAATGACTGTGAAATTTTCAAAGATGATAGAAAATCAAGTTGTGAAGACAAAACAAAAAGAATCATGTCAATCGGATCTATAAAACTCAATTTATGATAAAACCACCAAAGCAAGGTAGTGCTATGTAGAAACTCAACGAGAAAGACTTGACGAAACAAGTCGGACAAACAAGGCACAAAAGTTCCTTCAAACTATGAATTTTATTGATAAAAATACAAGAGGAACAGCCCCAAAGTTGTGCACCACGAGCTCTGGCCTCCCTTGATTATATAACCAGCCCTTAGGCCAACCCAAACTTAACTAGGACTCTAATCCTACTCAATTCACGAATAGAAACTTTCCATAACTGCTCAAGACTCTTTTATACGCAGATAGAAGCAATCTTTAGACTTAAAAACACCTTAGGAACGTATCTCACATTCCTAAAACAACTCAATTTCGTGACCCACACGAAATCCTATCATAACCAATTCAAAACTTTCCATATTTGAGTCAAAAATGACTCAGCCGCAGCCTGAGTCCATAACCTAGTCGATTGGACCTTTCCGACCAATTATCTACGTCCACATATCTTCATCACACCTCGGAACCATGTATCCATGTCCATGCACTCCTTGCACATATGCAAACATCTTCCAACGACATCCAATTTCCTTCACATGCATTGCCCTTGATTCAAGCATCCTGCGTGACCTCCTCATCAGCTCAACCACAGTTCCTCCCGGACCTGGTTGTTGGAACCTCATCTCCTCCCTGATACTAGTCCAATGGATCCCGTCACCAGCCATGTCTTTAACTCAAGCAACACCTGCACATGAATAAACAACCAATACTTCCGAGCACAAGTCCTTGATTTGACTCTCGTTAGTTCCGAAATGACAACACCTTACGTGAGCACCTCACATAAGCATGTTGCAAACCATAGCAAAAACGATATCAGCCATGACCATCAAAACACACCAAAAACTTAGTAAAAGATTACTAAGCAAACTTTCTATAATCTAAAAAAACAAGTTCGAAACTTTTCAAATTAAAAGCAGAACCACTACGATCAAGCTCCGAACCTTGCCAAAGCTAACCGGACCTTGGACCGGAGCTTACCAAATCTACCAGGACCTTGCTCCAGGAGATAACCAAAGCTAGTCGGACCTAGCGCCGGAGCTTACCAAAGCTAGTGGGACCCAAAGCCGGAGCTAACCAAAGCTAGTCGGACCTAGTCAAATCAAGTTGGACCTTACATCAGACCTTGCCGGAGCTTGGATCTAAAGTCAGAACTTAATGATAAAGGTGTTTTGGTAGTATTCAAAACTTTTATCGCCATAGCCAATGTATTCAACACGTATAGGTCTCACAATCACAATAGAGATCCACAGGACTGGACGCGCTAGGAACAACACCCAA
Source organism: Tuctoria greenei (assembly GCA_036927565.1). Taxonomy (NCBI): domain Eukaryota; kingdom Viridiplantae; phylum Streptophyta; class Magnoliopsida; order Poales; family Poaceae; genus Tuctoria; species Tuctoria greenei. Next base: position 254,438,170 of record JAYESD010000002.1, read on the forward strand.
CTCAGAAACAAATTTTCTGATCCAAACAGCTTCCTTTGCAGCTGTCGGTACCCTGCGTACCGGGTACCCCACGGTACCGCAAGAAGTGCAAGAGAGTTCTACCTATCAAAGTTGAAGGTATCCTCAGGCCCCACATGTCACACTACACCGGACCCGCATCCCTCATATGGGTAGCTCCGAGATTAATACGTGTAATGTAAGTTCGGAACCAAACTCCCAACACAGGGAAGCTACGCAATCAACACGTGTATAACTACCCCGGACCTAACCCCCAGCAGAGGGAAGATCTGGTGCTGACACGTGTATAGCGGGTCCGGAGCTACCTCCCCGCAAGGGAAAGCTCCAGGGCTGCCACGTGTGGAGCCTCCGGACCTACATCACCAACAGGTACATGGGCGGATCTCCTTCAGCGCGAACATTCAAGGGATAGTTAAAACAACAGTTACAAGACCTGATTACGTGTCATTAATATTGTATTAATGACACACGATCAAAGTACTGTTAATAGGGGTAACGCAGCCATTAAGGCACGTTATCACACTATTAACCACACTTAATGCTCATAGACAGTGTATTAGACTATTAAATACGCCAGGGCCACATGTCGGGCAAGGCAAACGTTGTAACGGTCAGTCCTTGGATTATAAAAGGACTACGCCACACGATACAGAGGGGGACTAAGAACGACGCACACAAGCAACAACAACAACAACAACAACCAAGTCTTTGTCCCAAACAAGTTGGGGTCGGCTAGAAATGAAACCCAACAATTTTGAAGAAAAGTAATAGAAAATAAGATGAAAGTATAAATAATAACAATAATAATAAAATACAAATACAATAAGATTCTAAATTTTATTTATTTTAGAAATGGGTTAATAAGAAAGAAGATAAGAGTAACAAATTACGAATAAATTAAGATTCTGGCACATGAATTGCTATTTCCATGCAATCCTATTATGAGCCAAATCTCTAGGTATGTCTCACTCGTTTAAGTCTTGTTTTACCGCCTCCTGCCATGTCAACCTTGGTCGACCTCTACCACTCCTAAAATTTTTCTACTCTCTATAATCCCACTGTTAACCGGTGCTTCTGGAGGTCTTCGCTGGATATGCCCAAATCACCGTAGGCAATGTTGGACTATCTTCTCCTCAATCGGTGCCAGCCCTACCCTATCAGGTATCACCTCGTTCCTAATTTTGTCTCTTCTTGTGTGACCGCACATCCACCGTAGCAAGCGCATCTCCGCAACACTCATTTGTTGGACATGTTGCCTTTTAGTTGGCCAACATTCTGCTCCATACAGCATCGCAGGTCTAATCACCGTCCTATAGAATTTTACTTTCAATTTTTGTGGAACTTTCTTATCACATAAGATTCCAGATGCTTGTCGCCACTTCATCCAACTGATCTTGATCCTTTTGCAAACATCTTCGTCAATATCACCATTGCTTTGTAACATTGATCCTAAATATTGAAATGTGTCTCTCCTAGGTACTACTTGTCCTTGTAAACTAACATTACCATCCTCGCACCCAACATCACTAAAGTCGCATCTCATATACTCGGTCTTGGTTCTACTATGTCTAAACCCCTTAGACTCTAAAGTCTGCCTCCATAGCTCCAATTTTCTATCAACACCATCCCTAGTTTCATCTACCAACATTACATCATCAGCAAAGAGCATACACCAAGGGATATCCCCTTGTATATCCTATGACACCTCATCACTAAGGAAAGGATGTAAGGACATAAGGCTGATCCTTGGTGTAACCCTATTGTGATAGGAAAAGTGTCGGTCTCACTATCTCTTACGCGTACACTTGTCAGCACATTATCGTACATATCCTTGATAAGGTTAATGTACTTTGTTGGAACTTTGTGTTTCTCTAGTGCCCACCACATGACCGGTCTTGGTACCTTATTGTATGTCTTCTCCAAGTCAATGAATATCATATGTAGATCCTTATTTTGCTCCCTATACCTCTCCATAAGCTGACGGAGTAAGAAAATCGCCTCCATAGTGGACCTCCCAGGCATAAAACCAAACTGTTTTTTAGTGACATTGGTCACTTTCCTCAAGCGGTGTTCAATAACTCTCTCCAAGAGCTTTATAGTATGACTCATGAGCTTAATTCCTCGGTAATTAGTACAACTTTGAACATCTCCTTGATTTTTGACAATGGGTACTAAAATACTTTTCTGCCACTCTTCACGCATTTTGTTTGACTGAAAAATGCGGTTGAATAGTTTAGTGAGCCATACTATTTCTACATCCCCCAGACATCTCCACACCTCAATGGGGACATCATCGGGGCTGCGGGCCTTTCCTCCTTTCATCCTTTATAAGGCCTCTCTAACCTCAGACTCTTGTATCCTCCGCATGAATCGTCTGTTGGTGTCATCAAATGAGTCATCCAACTCGAACCTAATACTCTCATTCCCGTCATTGAATAGTCCATTGAAGTTGTCCCGCCATCTGTTCCTAATTTCTTCCTCCTTCAATAGAATTTGGCCTGCCTCATCCTCAATGAATTTGACTAGGTTGAGATCTCTCACCTTTCTCTCGTGAAGTTTCTCCATCTTGTATATATCCTTTTCGCCTTCTTTTGTCCCGAGCCTCTCATATAGCGCATCATAGGCCTGCCCCCTTTCTTTACTCACAACACGCCTTGCATTTTTCTTAGCCTCTTTATACTTCGCCATGTTACTTGCGCTTCTCTCATGATGCCAGCTCTTATAAGACTCCTTCTTCTCCTTAATAGCTTTTTGTACATCTTCATTCCACCACCAAGTGTCTTTATCTACAAGTTTCTTACCTTTTGTCCACTCAAGCACCTCCCTAGCTGCCTTCCTAATGTAAGTCGCCATCTTCACCCACATACTATCCGCATCTTCCTCTTCGCTCCAAGGTCCTTCTGTGATCATCTTCCTTTTGAATGATTGTTGCGCTTCATCCTTCAACTTCCACCACTTTGTTCTTGCAGTTTTAACACCTTTGTCTCATGACACACGCACCTGGAAACGAAAGTCGGCTACCAAAAGTTTATGTTGTGGAACAACACATTCCCCAGGAATCGCCTTACAATCTAAACATGCCCCTCTCTCCCTTCTCCTGATGAGGATATAGTCGATTTGACTAGAATGTTGGGCACTAGTAAAGGTCACTAAGTGAGATAGCCTCTTCTTAAAGAGGGTGTTAGCTACCAATAGGTCATAGGCTACGACAAAGTCTAGGATATCCTTACCCTCCTGGTTTCTATCGCCACACCCAAAACCTCTGTGTACCCCCTCAAAACCTACGTTAGTTGTACCTACATGACCATTGAGATCTCCTCCTATGAAGAGCTTCTCGGTTACCGGTACACTACTAACCATATCCTCCAAGTCCTCCCAAAATTGTCTCTTAGTGCTCATGTCGAGCCCAACTTGTGGGGCATAAGCACTAATGCCATTCAATATAAGGTCCCCGACAACTACCTTGACTAGGATGATCCTATCCCCTCATCTACGGACATCCACTACTCCATCCTTGAGGCCGTATAGGATGCCTCCTATGGAATTAGCGAAGCTCAAGAAGCAAATTCAAGAGCAACTAGAGAAGGGTTTCATTCGGCCCAACTCTTCACCTTGGGGAGAGCCCGTTCTCTTTGTGGACAAGAAGGATGGATCCCAAAGGATGTGCGTAGATTACCGAGCTCTCAACGAGGTAACAATCAAGAACAAGTACACCTTGCCACGCATAGAAGACTTGTTCGATCAGATGAAGGGTGATTATGTCTTCTCTAAGACTGATTTGAGGTGGGGATACTTTCAAATAAAGATTAGAACATCGGACATACCCAAGACAGCTTTTAGGACGCGGTATGGATCTTATGAGTACACCGTGATGTCTTTTGGATTGACCAATGCACCTGCGTACTTTATGTACCTCATGAATAAGGTCTTCATGGAGTACTTGTATAAGTTCGTTGTGGTGTTCATTGATGACATTATGATCTACTCGAAGGATGAGAAGGAACATGAGGAACACTTGAGGCTTACGCTTCAGAAATTAAGGGAGCATCAATTGTATGCAAAGTTCAACAAGTGTCAGTTTTGGTTGAAAGAGGTGTCGTTTTTGGGTCATATAATCTCAGGAGGAGGAGTTTCGGTTGACCCCAAAAAAGTGAGGGACGTGTTGAAATGGGAACCCCCGCAAAACGTAAAGAAAATAAGGAGTTTTCTTGGAATGACTGGATATTACCATCGATTCATCAATGACTTTTCCAAGATAGCCAAGCCAATGACGGAATTGCTAATGAAGGGAAAGGCTTTCCAATGGACTCAAGCTTGTGAAAACAGTTTTGAGGAGTTGAAGAAGAGGTTGACAATGCCCCAGTTTTGATATTGCCGGACGTGAGCAAGAGTTTTGATATTTATTGCGACGCATCAAGAGAAGGACTTGGATGTGTATTTATGCAAGGTCAAGTGGTCGCCTATGCATCAAGACAATTGAAGAAACATGAGCAGAATTACCCAACGCATGATTTGTAACTTGCAGCTGTGGTACATGCGTTGAAGATTTGGAGACACTATATCCTTGGACATAGGTGTAAAATTTATACGGATCAAAAGAGTCTTAAGTATATTTTCACATAAACGGATCTGAATTTGAGGCAACGGAGATGGTTGGAGCTCATCAAAGATTATGATTTGGGGATCAACTATCATCCGGGAAAAGCCAATGTAGTGGCTGATGCTTTGAGTAGAAAAAGAGTAAGTCATCAACTCACAGTTTGAGAGTTACCATTCGAGTTATGTAAGGAGTTTGAACGGTTGAACCTCGGGTTTGTAAATGAGATGGAGATGATGGAGTTAAACCAAACCTTAGAGAAAGAAATTTAGGAAGGCCAAACTAAGGATGAGGAAATTGAAGAAATCAAGGAAAGGACCCAAGAGGGGAGAGAATTCAGATTTGATGAGGATGAACATGATACTCTATGGCTTGGTAAGAGGATTGTCGTCCCTAATGTGAAGCATATTCGGGAGACAATATTAAAAAGGCACATGACTCACCTTACTCAATTCACCCCGGTTGTACGAAGATGTACAAAGACTTGAAGACTTGCTATTGGTGGGATAGCATGAAAAAGGACATAGCTAAATATGTAGCATTGTGTGATGTGTGTCAACGGGTCAAGGCGGAACATCAAAGGCCAACTGGATTATTGCAACCATTGAAGATCCCGAAATGGAAGTGGGAAGAGATCGGTATGGACTTCATAGTTGGTTTACCACGTACCCAGTCCAGTTACGACTCAATTTGAGTAATTGTGGATCGGTTAACTAAGTCAGCCCACTTTATTCCCGTCAAGACCACCTATAATGGAGAGAAATTGGAAGAACTGTATATGGAAGAATAGTATGTTTGCATGGAGTTTCGAAGAAGATAGTCTCGGATAGAGGTTCACAATTCACTTCCAGGTTTTGGCAAAAATTGCATGAAGCTTGGGGAACGAGGTTGAATTTTAGTTCAACATATCACCCTCAAACGGATGGACAAACCGAGAGGGCCAATCAGATTTTAGAGGACATTTTAAGAGCTTGTGCTTTAAAGCATGGGAAAAGTTGGGACAAGAGCTTGCCATATGCAGAATTTTCATACAACAATAGCTACCAAGCAAGCTTGAAAATGTCACCATATGAAGCGCTTTATAGAAGGAAGTGTAGGACACCTTTATTCTGGAATGAGGCAGGAGAAACTCAATTATTTGGTCCGGATGTGTTGCAAGAAGCCGAAAAGCAAGTCCACATAATTCGTGAAAACTTGAGGGCTGCCCAATCAAGACAAAAAGGCAATGCGGACAATAGGAGAAGGAAATTAACCTTTGAAGTGGGAGATTTTGTTTACCTCAAGGTGTCACCAATGAGGGGTCATAAGAGGTTTAACATAAGAGGCAAGCTAGCACCTTGCTACATTGGACCATTCAAGATTTTGGACAAAATAGGAGAAGTAGCGTATAAGTTGGAGATGCCAACTCATCTTTCAGATGTACATGATGTATTTCATGTTTCCCAGCTCAAGAAGTGCCTGAGAGTACCGGAAGGACAAGTGCCAGTGGAAGAGTTGGAATTAGAGGCAGATTTGACCTATGTCGAGCAACTGATCAAAATTTGGAAAACAAGGAGAGGGTCACAAGGAACAAGGTTATTCGATGGTGTAAAGTTCAATGGAAGCACCACACAGAAAGAGAAGCAACGTGGGAATTAGAGGATGATCTCAAGAAGGAATTTCCCTATCTCTTCTCTTCTGCGTCGAATCTCGAGGGATATATTCATTTTAAGGGGGGTAGGTTTGTAACACCCTCATTTTCATGCATCATGCCCTACATACATTCATATACATGTTTAACATTAATCCACATAAAGAGGAATGAGTTTAAAATTGATTCGGAACAAAACCACACTTAAAATTCTGGAAAGTGCGGACTAGTCTGATTTTAGTGAGGACTAGTCCGATTTATATCTGACCTCAATTAGACTTGTCCGTTTTTGCTACGGACTAGTCCGTCTTTGCCTCTGGACACTTTCGGACTTGTCCGGTCTTATGCGGACTAGTCCGGTGTTCCAAAAATCCTTGAAAATTTGCTAAGTCCCTGGACTTGTCCGGACTAGTCCGGTGTTCCAGCGGACTTGTCCATTTTGCTCTCTGACTAAAATCGGACTTGTCCGATTTTTGGCCAGAGTTGTCCGATTTCTCTCTGGACAACTTCAGACTAGTCCGGTCCTTGTCGGACTTATCCGATATTTTGCGACTCCGAATTGATCTTTTGTTTTACGACTTGTTTCTTGAGTTTCACGTTAAGTGGGCCTAGGGACGTCGTGCCTAACTCTTTTAGAGCCCATGTGGGACTCTAAACCGACCTCTGATCCTCATAAACTCGAAATCCATCTAACCCTAGCCTCCACCTCTATATAAACAACGCCACCCCTTGGCTTAACCTCTATTTGCCACTTTTCCACCCCACCCAAACCCTAGTTCGTGGAGAGCCACCATCAAGGAGGGAGGAGGAGATTCCAAGCAAGAAGAAGAAGAGGAGGAAACAAAAGAGGATCAGGATCTCCATCAAGTTTCGTTCTTCATCACCAATTCATCTCCAAGTTTATCCCCAACCCTAGATCATCAAGATCCAAGTGCTACCTCCAAGTTTCTCGATTCATTGGAGTCCTAAACACCTGGTATACCTTCTATTCTCTTTTTCTTACGTGAATTCGACCCCTAATCTCCAAAATCACGTCGATCTAGAAAACCCTAATCTGTTGATCTCGTAAAGTGCGGACTTGTCCGGTCCCTACCGGACTTGTCCGATTTTCCTGGTTAAATTGTGTTGAATTAATTCTAGAATTAGATCTAATCACATCCAAACATGTATAAAATTGTTAAAGGCTATTAGAACTAGTTAGTGATCATTAAAAGCACTCTATTAACAAGTTCTACCTTGCATTTGCATTAATCAAGCATGTCATGTCATATTGAGTAATATTTGTGCACTCTTTGATTGTGTTTCTTGTTTGTATGTTTATTGTGTGGATTAGACGGATTTGCGCTAGAGAGTGCCGCGGAGGATCTTCAGCACCAAGAGTTTGAAGGCTTTGATCCTAATCAACCGCAAGAGCAAGGCAAGTGTCCTTGAACCATATTGATCCTGTTTTGAAATAAATGTTATGTTTGCAAAACTGCATGCTTGTGTCTATTTGATGGGAATCCTATGATAGGAAGTTTACTAGCTTTGTTTAACCACCCTTGTCACCTGGAATATATGGTAGAGAGTCGGGATGGGATTTTTACCTTTTTGCTTCGCTTACTCAATTGGGATGGAAGAACATGCATTAATGAGATTGTGGTTTACATGAACTGGTTAAATCTGATATGGTAATGGGTGATCTAAGCAAGCCTGGTATGTGGGTGTGTTGAATGTATGGTGGTTTACTTGCTTTAGATCTAAGGACCAATTCGTGGAGCGACCATCCAGAATTTACAGTGCCACCACGAGGCCAAGTATGGGTGCGGCGTAGCTGATTAATTAGGGCTTTGCCAGTGCTATTTGGACCATTAAGGATGCTCGGGGAAGGGGTATTTGGATTGGGTTTGTTGATGATTGGTGGGACTACCCTGGGATCTGAATGGCTCAAGAGGGGGCCCTTGGTTGAAGATGTGCTCAGTTGGAGACATCGCCACCAGTGAAACCTCAGTGGGATCTAAATAGGCTAGTAATCCCTTTGTAAAGGCTATTTTGTGATCTCTTGGCCACACACCTACGGAAGTGTGAGACGACATAATTGAGATTCTATAGTCATCGAAAGGTGATAAAATCGCAAACACGTGGGTAAAGCGGTACAACCTCCGCAGAGTGTGTCTAAAACTATCATGATAGCCGTTCTCCCGGTTATGAGCAACCTGGACCCTCACATGATTAGAGGAAAATTGGGATTTGGGATGGTTATGGTTGGTATTATGGTTATGGATGGTTATGAATTGAATTCTGGTATCGAATATGGTTATTGGTATATGATGATGGATATAGAATATGGAATGGTATTATGATAACTACATGGCTTATGATGGGTTTATTTCATATACATATATTATATTGCTTTTCAAATGTTTTAATGTACTTTTCAGCGCTCCACCATTATTATATTCCTCATTTGAATCAGCTACATGTCATACTTTCCACACTTCCTGAGTACGACATGTACTCACTCTTGCAATCCCCCCAACAGTTGCAGGTTAGAATTGGGAGTTTAATGGCGATAATGCGGAGTTCTAGGCCGTGTCTACCATCAACTTTGCCTGTGGTGTTGCATGGAGCTGCGCTATACCCCTTTGCTTAGTTTGATTAGTTGCTTAATTAGTTAATTTTTGCTGCATTAGTTGAACTTGTCATTAATATTTATTAGAACCTGTATTCGAGGAAGATATGGTTTGTGTAATAAAATTTGGTTAGTTAATCTTGTTCTATGGTAATTTTCTGTATACTCTTTTGTGAATGCACTCGTGTATGTGTGTTGAACATCCTGGGCACACATATGCGTTCACTTGGTTCATTTTCGGAACCGGGTGTCACAATTTGGTATCAGAGCCACAGGTTGACCGTAGAACGTAGCCTAGATAGAATGGACACTTTAGAGCACATATGAGCACTCAGGAATCGATTTGTTCTTGCTTTGTGTGCTATTTGCTATATATTGGTTGCTTGTGTGCTTAATAGAGGATTTTGGGATGCTTTAGCATTGTCGTGTCCACGTAGGCTAGTTAGTTGTTTAGTTTCATATCCCTTGATGCATATAGTTGGGGACGTTTCTAAATTCTTATCTTTTGCTTTCCTTCAGATGGTGAGGACTCGCAACTAGAGGAATGGCAATGATGAAGAGGAGAACCATGGAGTACCTCAGAACAACAATGGACAATGGCCTGCTCATGGAGCTATCAACATTGAGCAGCTTTTGCATATGCAGAACCAACTCATGCAGACCATGATACAAACTATGGGACAACTGCAGGCTGGTAACATCAACAATCAGCCCCACATGCCTCCTTTGCCACCCCCACCTCCTCATAACCGGTTGGGAGAGTTTATGAGGACTAGGCCACCAACCTTTGCTCAAGCCGCTGACCCTATGGATGCGGATGATTGGCTCATGAGAATCAGAATGATGAGTAGCTTTAGGCCCGATCTTCCGAAAGGTAAGTCGATTGGGGTTGGAGAACTCGACGTTGATGATCCGCGGCACTCGAGCGGTTCGAGTAACTCTGCAATCATTACACCACGGCTCTGTTGGTTATCAACCGTGCAACACACACTTGACCTCGCCAAGAAGACTGATCCCTGCAAGTGCAACCGAGAACACGAGCAAGAACGTCGAAGACACGATCTGAAACCGTGAAGTTGGGGTCTCACAAACCGTAGAACGGCGATATTATTGATCTAAGCAAAACCCACCGAATATGACTGGCGGCTGCAGTATTTAAATACTAGGGTTCGGCCAAAACACGATTAGATGCGTCCCTAATGGACTTTTACGGGATACAAGGCCCAAAGGCCCGATTCAGTGGCGCAGCACCAGACAGAAATCTAGACTCGACTTGTTTGGACGATTCCCTATGACTCCGGCGGAATTTTGAGGTGGGACAAGAACCATTGAAAATTTTATCTTCTCCTCTTTCCGAGTATATGTAGAACGTACAAAACGGAGTCCGTATGCCTCCTGGGCGTCCGTTTTAAGGTGGACTGCTCCTGGACACCGAGTTGAACTCGAGTCCGAGTTGTAAACTGTTTCCATCAACTTGTGGACGTCGCAGCTGGTTCTCCACGCTCCCAAGGCCTCTTTCCTTCACTTGTCGATCTTCTCCATTATTCCTAATAACAATTAAATCATCACATAGCAATCTATTCTCAAACTCACATGCAAAAGAAGTTATGAGCGAATTCACCTGTTGATTTATTAACCGTGCTCGTGCTCTTGTGATTGGTCCTTGCATTTCAATGTGTGTCTCTGCTGTTGTGATGTCCTCATCACAGAAGAGGATCACTTGGGCCGAATTCAAGGAGAGTTTCCGTTCCCATTATGTGCCCGAGGGTGTTATGATCTTGAAGAGGCAAGAATTTGAGAACTTGAGGCAAGGAAGATCGAGTGTGCATGAATATCTCAATAAATTCACTCAACTCTCAAGGTATGCGCCTGAGGATATGAGCCAGGACAGCCGGAAACAATACTTGTTCATGAGGGGCTCGAACAATGAGATCCAAGTGCAATTGCTCAACTGTGATTATGCCAATTTTCAGAAGCTTGTGGACAAAGCAATTGTGGTTGAGAACAAGATTCGTGAGATGGAACAGGATAACAAGAGGAAGGCGCCATATCAAGGACAGCAACAAGGAAGCAATGTGCGCCCTCGCTTCACACCGCCCAATGTGCCTTACTTCAGCTCTTTTGCGCTTACTCATCGCTCTGGATTTGCACCGCGCCCAACTTAGTTCGTGCAGCGGCGCCCTGTTATGCAAGCACCTAGGCCTCTAATGCCATATGCACCTCGTGCTAATTTTCCTGGTGCAAATGTTCAGAACCAAGCTCGCTCTGATAATCCCAGTGGAGTAAAGAAGTGTTGTACTTGTGGAGAAGTTGGACACTTTGCACATTAATGTCCTAAGTAAGGCCTTGGTCAAGAAGGCAACGCGTCGAGACAAAACCCAAGACCTAATGGAGGACAGCCACAAGGGAACCATGGACAGCAGAATTTTGCTCGTGGAAACGTGAACCATGTCTCTATGGAGGATGCTCAACAAGCGGATGACGTGGTCATTAGTATGTTTCTTGTCAACTCCAACTCCGCGACTATGTTGTTTAATTCTAGAGCATCGCATTCATTCATTGCATCGAAGTATGTTGCCAAGTATAGTTTGCCTATCTCTCATATGAAGTTTACTCTATTGGTTAAGTCTCCTAGAGGAGAGATGAGGACAAATATAGTATATGAAGTAAGCCTTAGAATAAGGGGGGTAGACTTCTACTGGCCTACAACACTCCAGGATGCAGTAGAGTTGGTGAAAAAGTGTGAAGTGTGCCAGTTTCACACAAAACAAATTCACACACCAGCTCAGTCACTACAAATGATTCCTCCTACATGGCCATTCTCTTTATGGGGCATTGACATCTTGTGACCTTTCCCAAAAGCCATTGAAGGTTACATGTTCATGTATGTCACCATCGACAAGTTCACCAAATGGTCGGAAGCTACTCCAGTTGTGACTATCAATAAGCAATCAACAATCAAGTTCTTGAAGTCCACAGTATGCAGATTTGGAATTCCGAATAGAGTCATCACTGACAACGGAACCCAATTTACGAGTGCAACATTTCAAGAGTACTGCAAAGACCTCAACATTCAAGTCAGCTACGCATCAGTAGCTCACCCGGCAAGTAATGGCCAAGCCGAGAGAGCAAATGCAGAGATCTTAAAAGGACTCAAGACGCGCACCTATGAGCGCCTGAAGAAACATGGAGCCAACTGGTTCGAGGAACTTCCATCCGCACTGTGGGCAAGAAGGACTACACCTAACCGGTCTTCTTGAGGGACACCCTTCTTCTTGGTGTACGGAGCTGAAGCAGTACTTCCTCCGGAGATCACCATGGGGTCACTCCAGATCCGGACCTTCGATGAAGCCATGCAGTACCAGCTTCGACGTGAAGACATTGACCTCGTTGACGAGGGAAGGTGCCAAGCAGCTGTTCGGAATGCACATTATCGCCAAGCGCTCCGGCGCTATCACTAAAGGCATGTGCGTAACCGACAGCTCGAGGAAAACTATCTAGTGCCCCGGAAAATACTGACTCGAGAAGGGATGAACAAACTTTCCCCCAACTAGGAAGGTCCCTTCTGAGTGATCAAAGTATCCCGTCCCGGATGCGTTCACTTGGAAAATGAGGATGGGACCCCACTTCCTAATCCTTGGAACATCGAGCACCTCCGTATGTTTTACGCTTAGTATCACGGAGGTGAGTCTGTAATTACATGCAATGTAAATTATAGAGTCTATACACAGAGTCGGGTAGGTCCTCTGGGAGAACATCCAGACCCCTCCGGGAGGGTCCGAGAGGTTCAAGGAACACTTGACAGTCGTAGCACTAAAAGTGTAACTACCTGCCCTAGGTTAGTACAAGATATATGGCACACTTAGCTTGGTTCCGTACCCTAAGTGTATCCTTGTCTCCCCTGTAATTCGGACCTATGATGAAAGGCACTGTTGTGTAAAAGCAGACTCCACGTGCATTAATTTTGTGTAGGCTCATTCTCTTTTATTTATCCTTATCCTTCTTGTCTATAATGAAGTTGTGCAATTCTTTTTGAGTTTTAGTCCAAGTTATTCATATGTTGTACAAGTTATATTGTTGGTCTCTTCAGATACTAGCATTGCTGCATGGTCTACTCGCCTGAACGCCAAGCCAACACAGGTCCGGAGTGTGCTCTCGACTTAGTCTAGTCCTGCACCCTAAGTACACCACTCTACCTACATTCCGGCAGGCCTCAGTAGGGCGGGTCCTAAAAGCATTTGGATCTGAAAATATTACATCAATGTGCTTGTTATCATATTGAATTCCTTCGAGTCTAAAATCCAAATAATGACTGCTAAGTCATAAACGAGTTATAGACGAGAAGACGAATTTTACTATTTTTCTTGTATTTGATGCACAGGAAAAAGGAAAACTCATGACGATGGTGAACGATGCCGGAGCTACCAAGCTCCGACATCCCCCAAGGGGGCCCGCCGTCGATGTTTGAAACTTTAAAAGTGGGCACCGTCGGAGCTAACAAGCTCCGACAACTCTCATGGGGGCCCGCCGTTGACGTGGAGCATAATGGCAACTGAAGATGGTGGAACCACCCGAGGGGATTCGCCGTCGACGTATTCTACGATTGATGGTGGATATCATCGAAGCAAGGAAGCTCTGACAAACTGAGGGGGCCTGCTATCGACGTTTTACACGCTCATAGTGGGTGCCATCAGACCTACTAAGCTCTGACAACCCCAGAGGGCCCGTTGTCGTTGTTTCACGTGCTGACAGTGGGTGCTATCGGACCAACCAAGCTCTGACAACCCCAGGGGGCCTGTCATTGACATTTAACGCGTTAACAGTGGGTGTCGTCAGACCTACCAAGCTCCGACAACCCGAGGGGGCCCGCCGTCGACGCCACAAAAGCTCCATGGAAAAGTCAGAAATAAACTTCAGACTTAAAAGCTACAAGTTCGAAGTGTCCAAGTCATCAACACATCGTCAAATCCTTTTGGTACATGTTCGCAATCAAATTGTGTACATCTACCAGGGGCTAAACAAGATAAAGGACAATGTATTCAAGACAAGGACAAAATGGAATTATTTGCAGAAAGAGTGGATTTCATTCATCTGAAGTACTGGATTACAAAATGAGTATTACAGCAAAAGGCAAAAGGAAAAGGTCCTAGCTACTGGAGGAACTAAGTCCTGCGAAAAAACGATGCAACCTTCTCGGCAACTTCTTGGACGCTAGCTCTGGCGGCATCCTCCTCTTCGGCATTGGGTCCTTCAAAGACTGGATCTAGAGAAAGTTGGGGGCCTCGGCTCTTGTAACACGCCAGGACATATTCGACGACATTCTTGGCCAGAGATTTCCCCTTCGTCTCCAGCTGGTCGGCGATGAAATCACCCGTTGCATCGAGTTTGCTGCCAGCAGATCCAAGTGGCACTAGTGTCTCATCCAACTCCGGTGCTGGGTTTTTTGGACGTACTGGGCTAAAGCCAAGAGGCACCAAAGCTCTGTCCGCACGCCCTAGAAAATCCCACACCTGCTGAGACTCAGTTGCCCTCGAGCTCTGCAGCTCCTCTAGTGGCCTTCTGGCCGCTGCAAGCTCTGAACCTTCCCGAGCGAGGTGCTCGACCACTTTGGCATGTTGGTCAATACTCTAACCTATTTGCTTTTTGCAGTCAGCTAGCTCCGTCTCCTGGAGGTGGATGTGGTTCCACCATTCGGCCAGGTCCTTCTCCCTGCCTCTTACTTTCCCTTCTCTGGTGGCAACATCAACTTCTCTTTTTGAGAGCTCCTGCCCCAGTTTCCAGTACTTCTCTTCCTCTTCCTTGCTCTGCAAATCAAGCTTTTTGGTGCGGTCAGCCAAATTTTGCTCTCCTAGAGTCAGCTTCTAGGCGAGCTCCTCCTCTCTTTTCAAAATATCCTCCTGATGTTCCAGGAGTTTCTCTTCCCTTGCATCGAGGTCCGCTCGGTGCTTCAGGAGAATCTCGTTAATGTATTGTGGCTGTCATGACGTTTGTCAGCATCATCATTGCTTTTCCTTGCATGTTCGAGAATCTCACAAGAATTAGTGTCGAGAGCCCTGATGGAGGCCTCCTTTTCCTCCAGCAACTTGGCCCAGTATTCCATCCGGGCCTTCTCCTTCTTGACCCATTCCTTCTGATCAGCAAGTCTCGTTTGTGCAAGCTTGGTCTCGAAGTGGAGCCTGTTGCACCAACGCCTCAAGGTGTGGTGCTCTTCTTCGAGGACCTTGCTGTCTTGGTTGAAGGTGAGTCAGACCTGTCGGAGGCTCAAGCAGGCATTGTCAATAGATAATGCCAAGGGAATAGGCACCGAACCTGCCGAGGTCATCTCCACCGGCTCCAAGGGGTCTTCAAGAATAAAAATGGGGTCCCCTGTGGCCCTGCGGCACTAGGGAAGCCCTCAAGAGGTACCTCAGCCTCCATTGTCACCGAGGAAGGCCCCGCCGGAGGAACTTCATGTTTTGAACTGTCGGAACTGATGACGAAGGCTCCCCTGCCGAAATTTCCACTGTTGGGTCAGCGGGTGGAGGGCCTACTACAGACTCTTCTGGGTGCTCCGGCTTGTACATGGGCTCCTCCGGAGCTATCACCTCCGTGGCGGACGCTGGAATTTTGTCCGGATCCCCCATCACCTCCGGCTCAGGCGCCGAAACATCAACCAACTCCGGCATGGAGGCCGGAGCTTCGACTATCTATGGCACAAAGGTCGGGACTGCGGGGACCTCCGGCTCAATTGTCGGCTCTTGAACAACTTCCGGCATAAGCGTTGGAGATTCGGTTGCCTCTAGCTCAATTTTCGGAGCTTCTGCCATCTCCGTGTCTTGCACCGGAGCTTCAGCCACCAGCGCTACCATTGCCGGCGTTTCTTCACAAATATCTTATCTGTGGTCCGGCGCTACCACGAGAGCCTCTAGTGTCTCTTCAGGATCCAGATCCACGACAGCCGACGCCGGAGCTGTCGTGACCTCAGCCACCACTTGGGGAGGCGTAGGGGTCGGCGTTGGAACTTCCGCCTGCACAGCCTCAATTGTTGGGGCGGGTGTCGGAGCTTCAGAGCCCTTCCTCGTTGCTCTGCAAACAAAGAATCGAAAGATTCAATACATGACGAAAAATAAAAACAGCAACTCAAGGTGAGGACGCAATGTCTACCCTAGAAGGTTGCCGCTCCAAATAATGCGAAACTTCTTAACTGTGTGATCGGAGCCAGAGACCGCTACGGACGGTGTGGCCAGAGCTCCGAATTGCTGCCCGGAACTTGTCGCCGCCTTCAGCGTCGGCTCAGCTGGGACCTCCCTCAACTAGGAAGGACCTCTGGACCCGGAGCCTACAGCTGGCACCGGAGCCGGAGTTGATCTGCCGGAGTTGGTGCCCCATGAGGACGCTTACGTCGGAGGAGGTGTGGCCAGCGAAGATCTACCTCGCCGGGGAGAAGAAGCAGTTGTAGTCGGAGCTGACCTGATGTGGCTCCCGTCAGCATGCGTCAACTTTCTCTTCCGGCTAGAGGATTCGGCTAGCTCCTTGCCTTTACCCTTGCCCTTGCCGATGTCATCGACATTCTGGTTCGCGGCAAGGGTAATTACTCTCTTAGAAGCTCCAGGGATCACAACCCTTGAGATAGGGTGCCTCTCGACCACGCCCAAGTCACCCAATGCTGGCATTCTCCTACGGATCTCCCTGCTAACTTACGAAACCATGTTAAGAGGCAGGAAGGCAGCCAGCGGGGTCAGGGCGTCATGAGAGATACCTCTATTTTGAAATTTTTTGAGATGGATCTTTAAAGATTCATCATCCAAGTTGGTGTTCAAACCGACTTCAATTCGGTTATGATCCATCTCACTATTGAACGTCCATGCGGCCCATTCCCTAGTCTTCAGCGGGACCCACCTGTTCACTAAGAAATTGCCGAAGACCATTTGGGGGGTCACTCCTCCCTCTATGCATTCTTCAATCCTTTCCTGGATGGGCTTGTATGCATTCGACAGCTCTGAAACTACGTTCCAAGCGTCAATGTCGACATTGGGAAGGTCCTTGGGCAGCTCCAGCTTCTCATGCTCCTCCACAGTGATGATCACCCAATACTTCTTCCAATCATCCCACTTGCCGGAGGGGGGAGGACTTCAAGTACTTGAAGGGGCAATTATTCTGCTTCACGAAATAGTGGAAACCAATGAGCTTCGTCCCCTTGCCGGTGGTGTGGACTGTGAAGAAGGTCCAGAACAGCTCGATGCAGGGACTCACGCCCACCCACATCTCGCGGAAGTGGATGAAAGTCGCCACTAGCAAGAGGGAGTGGGGGCCGATATGATAAAGCTGGAGGCCGTAGAAGTCCAGCAACATCAAGAGGAAGCTTGATAAAGGTGGGATCAGACCCACCATGGCGTACACCGAGAAGTACACCATATCTCCGGGTGGGCTCCTTCTTGAAGGGGAGCTTGTCGAAGCGGATGTCCTTGTTGAAGGAGTCGCTGGACCAACTAATGTAGGTCCAAACACTCACCATCTCCTCGTCGGTCTTGAACTTGCTGCGGGGAAGACCCAACTACATTGCGGCAAAGTGGAGCGAAAGTTGGAAGGTTATGCGAGCATTGGGAGGCTCTGAGTGCGAGTTCGATTGAAAGTGTGAAGAGTCTTCAAACCGTGCGAGCTTTCCTTCTTACGTAAGCCTCCGCAATGCTTGGATGGAAACCGCAATAGGACGCTAAGATCTCACCTGCCACATTCAAAAGAAACCACGTGGTGATGGTTTAAACACAGAGCATCGCCCCAACGGAACATCGGAAAATCGTTGAAGCCGCAACGCTAGAATCAAATATGGCCCCACCTCCGGTAGAATACCTTAACCCAAAGGATTTCTCCTGAAGGTGGGCCCGAGGGCCACTGTCGGTACCCTGCGTACCGGGTACCCCATGATACCGCAAGAAAAGCTAAGGAGTTCCCCACATTCAAGCTGAAGACCTCTAAAAGCCACTCGTCTTGCATAGTATTGGACCTTCCTCCCTCGTTTGGGTAGCTTCGACACTGACACATGTATCACAAGGCCAAACCTAAAACCCGTCATAGGGAAGCTCTAGTCTTGCCATGTGTCCAGTGACCCCGGACCTAACCCCCAGAAGAAGGAAGCTCCGGTGCTACCACGTGTATAGTGGCTCCGAACCTGCCTCCTTACGACGGGAAGCTCCGAAGCCGCCACGAGACGAACCTCCAGAGCTAGGGCTTCAACAGAAGACAGAGAGATCCCCAACGGCTCGGACCTTCAAGGGACATTTAAAGTGATAGTTACAAGACCTGATTACGTGTAATTAATGACATATTAATGACACACGATCAGTGGACTGTTAATAGGGTAACACCATTATTAAGGTGCGTTATCACTTTTAATTATGCTTCATACCTGTAGATCGTGTATTAGGCTGTTAATCACACTAGGGCCACATGTCGGGCCAGACAAGTATTGTAACGGCCAGTCCTTAGACTATAAAAGGGTTGCACCGCACGATACAGAGGGAAGCGGATACACATATAATGCTATAGACACATAAGCTACAGAGACATTTTCATACATACAACACACAACCGGTGGAGTACGGTGTTACGCTCAGGCGGCCCGAACCACGTAAATCCCTCATGTCATTGTCTTGTACAAATCTTACGCGCTCCAACCAATCAAGAACCTCCACGGACTACTATCTAAGTAGTACTGGGGGAAGTGTCGATCGCACACTTTGACATTCAACCTCACGATCAGATCGTAGAAGTTTAATTTTCTTGCCCAATTGATTTTGTACTTCATTCTGAAATTCTTTGAACTTTTCGAATGATTCAGACTTGTGCCTCATTAGGTATACATAACCATATGTACTAAAGTCATCAGTAAATGTGATGAAGTACTGAAAACCACCTCTGGCAATTTAACTCCACATACATCTGTATCTATAAGTCCCAACAAGACAGTCGCCCTCTCACTTTGACCAGTGAAGGGTGATTTGGTCATCCTCCCAAGCAAACAAGATCCGCATGTATCAAGTGATTCAAAATCCAATGAGCTTAGTAAACCATCTTTATGGAGTTTTTCAATACGTTTCTCATTTATATGACCTAAGGGACAATGTCAAATAAAATTGGGATTTAGATCATTTTGTTGAGCCCTTTTGGTATTAATGTTACAAACAATTTTATCCTCAAGATCAAGAACATATAATCCATTCACCAATGAACATTGAGCATAGAAAATATTATTGTAATAAATGGAACAACATTTGTTCTTTATTACAATCTCATAACCATCAACTTCTTCTAAATACGAAGAAGAGATAATGTTCTTGCGCAAAGTAGGAATGCAATAACAATTATTCAATTCCAATACTAATCCTGAGGATAATGACAAGTGGTAGGTTCTGACAGCTATGACCGCAACCTTTGCTCCATTGCCGACACGAACATCCAACTCGTCTTTTGCAAATCTGCTAGTTTCACTTAGGTCCTGCAACGATTTGCAAGTGTGAATCATTGATCCAGTATCAAATATCCATGATTCACTAGAAGATAATGCAATATTAATTTCTATAACATTTATACCTGAAGCGGAAGTCTCACTTCCCTTCTTCTTCTTCTTCATATCCTCCAAGTACTTTTTGCAGTTCCTAGACCAGTGCCCCTTAGCACGATAGTGAAAGCATTCATCATGAGGAGAAGGGCCAGATTTTCCCTTTGGCTTAGAGTTTGAGTTTGAAGGCTCATCTGGAACCTTTCCCTTGCCTTTGCATTTAGGATGCGTCACACACTTCCTCTTTTTATTCTCCTTTTGTACCATCATCACATGAGTGGCGTTTTTCTTAATGCTTTCTTCGGCTGTTTTGAGCATCCCATGCAATTCAGCTAAAGTTTTCTCCATGCCATTCATTTAAAAATTCAATATAAATGGCTTGTAGCTCGGTGGGGGCGACTGGAGAACAACGTCAATACTAGATCATCTTTGAGTTCAGAACCAAGTTTTCCCAAAGTTTCAATGTAACCAATCATTTTGATTACATGAGGGCTGACCGGGCTACCCTCCGCCAGCTTGCATGAGAACAAGCACTTTGAGATGTTATATCTCTCATCTCTAGCTTGATTCTCAAACATTCCACGCAGTCCCTCAATCATAGAATAAGCATATGTCTGCTCATACTGTTTTTGCAGATCAGGGGACATAGTAGCGAGTATGAGGCAGCTTACATTAAGCGCATCATCGCAGTGCTTCGTATAAGCCCTATGTGTCGCAGTAGTTGTGTCAGCTGGGAGGTCATCTGGGAGCAGAAGAACGTACTCGGTTTTCTCTTGCCTAGGAACTATTCTGAGGTTGCGGTACCAATCGATAAAGTTAGCTACATTGAACTTTTCCTTTTCAAGTACATATCAGAAATTGAAACCGGAATTGTTACTAACAGACATGATCTACAATAGATAATAAATATGCAAGATTTAAAACTATGTTATGTACCAATCGTCTATTAATAGTTTAATAAAAGAAATGACCACTATATGATCATCGCTTTCCCTCTAACGATATATAGTGGTTCAAGATCCATATTCACTAATTCTTAGTGAGCTTTGGCTTCACTGCTAGGAAATTAGTGACATAGGTAAACAACAATTGTTAATCATATCCCGATATGACTCTTATTTGTTGGGTGACATCCAATGCCCCGACACCCAACTCTATGTCATAAAGCCCAAAACCGTTTTGATAGCTTTGTTTAGTAAACCAACACTATGCATGCGAATGTCCAACATTCACTCTATGCATTATGATAGATGATGGTATTTTGTTTTGGCAAACCTACCACACAACGATCAAAACAACATAGGTGCAACTATTGGTAAATGGCATCAAATGCTCAATTTTTGCGAGGGAAGCTATTCTTTCATGACAAAACATCCACCATATGAAAACATGAAAAGAATAGTAAGAAATAAACATCATAGGCATATGATCATATCATATTGTGAATAGTATGACCTTTAAAATCGTAATGGTATCCATCGCCTAGGTTCCATCATGATCTGAGCTGCCATGCCTCCCTTCTTGTGGTGATCTCCATCTCCACATGCTTGAAGACATCTCCATGGTCATTAAAAGAAGCTAATACAACTAATAGCTACCAAATAAATTACATGAGAGATCAAGCATCACTGGTCGACACGCAGGTCGTTAAACAATTATGTGACAACCTCAACCCGGTTGTGTTAAATTTGCAACATGCAGGCTACACAAATATTACACACAGATCATCACATCACATTAAGGTCATATCATTCACATCATTCCCCGCAAAAATGAGTTAAGCGTAGAACGGTTTTTAGCGCGAAACAATATTATGTAATCGCTATAGCAGACAACAAATTGTGGGTTTCAAGGCAACACCCTGAACACCAAAAGGAATTACATAGATTGCATCTATGAAATCACTATGAAAATCTCATTGGATTGATCAAATCAACTTGAATCCAAGTCATTCAGAATGCCTCAGTTTTCAATGTGACTGGTTATTCATATGTAGATCGCGACTCATGATTGTGGTATGTTGGCTCAATCTGTTAGCTAGGTACGCGATTAGTCCCGATGGTGATTCCAGCCGGTAGGGACAGGTTGCACATACAGCAGAGAAGAAGCACAAACTGACCCTTTAGTCATATACGATCGCAATGTACTATAACCAATTCCAAACCCCCAAAATCGTGCGAAAAAATTCATCGTATGAACATGTCTGCAGTAGATCCCATCTACTAGCAAGATCGAGACCAAAAAATATGCAAGTCGGCTCTGATGCCGTTGTTGGGAAATAGGGGGTACGCTACTCTAGCAATTCTACCGCATCACCAAGGAAACATGCGAGTACAGAGGTCATAGATCATTACCACTAGACGCGCATCACAGCGGAACGTAGATGCGCGTCGGTGTAAGGGAAGTAGACGATCTCGTTCGTCTCCTCCTCACCCTCGTCATAGCAGCAGGTAGACGAACACGTTCGTCATAGCCGATCAGCGCAGCAGTAGCAGTAGCGCCTCCACGCAGTTCACATGTACGAAGAGGAACACCGGCGCTGTTGTGCTAGCACCGCGCGTGCGGCAAGGGTCTCAACGTGAGGCCTTCGAGGGGTAGCGGCTAGGGCTGTCACGTGGTGGAGTAATTAGCCCCTAATCCTGCCCCTCCTATGTATTAGCGTACTAATAGGCTTTTAGGTTGCAGGCCCATTAGTACCATAATTTCTTATGGATCAAATATCCAATAGGTTTTAACCCGAATTGTTATGATTGCCTCTTGGACATATCACCAACACTGATACCATGTGGAGAAGCAATATAAGAATGCTTGATTATTTACTCACACTACGTAAGAAAGGCTCATACGAGACGGGCCCGAATGAAGAAGGGAGACGAACAAACTGTGCGTCTCCGTCGTCGCGTCTCGCATTACATTGGCATCAGAGACAGGCTTCAAGGCGCGTCGCCGATCGAACTAGGTGCGAGACACACTCAAAAGAAGTGCATCTCCTTTCTTTTTGTCATAACTGATGATCTTTACGGTGTCATTGGAGACGCCGCTGGCGCGCGTCGCCCACCAGTTTACAAGCGTGACAACCTATACAAAGCATGTCGCAGATATATTGACTAATCTGAGATGCTCTGTTATGTATCACATCGCAGATTCATTAACTTATGTGAGACAGGCTTTATAGAAGTTTGTCTCCTTTATTTGGGTTATCCGAGACACTCTCTGCTACAGCTCGTCACGGATTGTTTACATGCACTATTATTAGGAGCTAGCCAGGATTTGGCAGCCGTATTACCAGTGTCAGCAACATACTGTTCATGAACATATGCATAGACAAAATTATCACAAGTTAAATTATAATGACCAATCAAATATTACCAAAGTGTCAATCGTGGTTATCAAATATACTACTTACACAACAAAGACTGTTCATCCTGATTACAATGTAACTAATTACACACATCATAATTGTCATCATCTAATCCTATATACCGTAACGAAAATTCTCCAGATCAATGACTTCATTGAAGATGAGCCTTCATAGCCTCTAATGCTCTGACTGAGACATCCTAAAATTCAACTGTAATAAACACAAGAACAAATTGGTATACAATTGTAATAAACACAGGAACTGTTAGTGAACAGAGAACAGAGATTACTTGTAGCACATGCAGTTGGTGAGCATCTGCAAGGCATCAGCAGAGAAATTGTTCTCATGGTAAAGGACATGGTACTGAGCTGGTTTGCTTGTCCCCTAAAAAACAAACAATTTACATTCCACTGATGCTTTTATATCCTGATATCAAAAACTCGTGAGAGAAACATCGATTATTGCATAGGTACCTTGATTCCAGCATGGCTTTAGAGGTAGAAATCAAACTCAGTTGGATGGCAAATGCTAGTGTCAACCACAGTTCCTACAGTTTCAAGGGTTTGCGAATCATAATTTATTATATATTGATAGTCCAAACAAATACATTACTTCTGCATTAGACATAAACAAGAAGGAATGGAAATTCTCCCTTTGGATCAATGACTTCATTAACGATGAGCCTTCACTGGACATCCTCAAATTCAATAGAATCACTGGAATGCACGCTCTGAGGGCAGGGTCGAGGCGGCGGCGTGCTCAGGGGAAAGGGGATGCGGCGGCGTGCTCCGGGACGAGCTGGCGGAGGCGCCGGAGTGGCAGTTCCTCAACTCTCTGATGACAACAGGTCGGCATGCTCCGGGGACAGGGAGAACATACTGATTACCGAGGTCAGGGTCGAGGCGGCGGCATGCTCTGGGGATACGGGACGAGACGGCGTGCTCGAGTGTGCTCAACTATCTGATGACGAAGGTCGGGGTTGACGGCAGGGTTGGGGTCAACGCCGGCAGTGTGACAATGACAAAGAGCGCATTGAGAGAGAGGGACGGCGGCGACGTGCTCCGGGGACAGGGGACGAGGCAGCGTGCTCTAGCGTGCTCAACTCTCTGATTACGCGAAGGTCGGGGTCGACGGCGACAACGTGCTCTAGATCTGCAGTTTATAGGTCGAGAGAGCATGCGAAAGCTAAAATTTTTTGACAAATGTTGGGAGAGAGCACGCGATGGACAAAAAATTTTGGCGTAAATCGGAGATGCGCCAACGGAAGACGTGTCTCGCATTAGCTCTTCGTTAGGAATTGGAGACGGGCGTATATAACACCCGTCTCGCGCTATTTTGTCGGTAGAATGGGCATCCAGTAGAACGGACATCCAGTATGCGAAAGATGCACAACAGTGCTGAAGCAAGGAACATCATTCGCATACTGGATGCTGGCCAACTGCAACTGTGCGCAATGTCTTATATGATCGTTGCAATGTGCTTAGCTTTCCGCAGTGGGACAAAAGATCTTCGGCATAAATCGGAGACGGGTCAACGGAAGGTGCGTCTTATATTATTTTGATGCCCCGAACACCCCGAAGTGCCCTAGATGCGCCACGGTGTGCTGAAGCCACTAAAAACATTCAGGACATTCCGGCGTGTCCAACTAGCAACTGTGCGCAATGCCTTATATGATCGTTGCATTGTGTTTAACTTTCTGAGGTGGAACAAAAGATCTTCGGCGTAAATCGGGGACGAGCCAACTGAAGGCGCGTCTCGCATTAATTTGTGGTCGAATAGGCATGCCGTATGTCAAAGATGCGCCACGGTGTGCTTGAGCCAGGAACATCTTTGGCATTTGCGCATGTCCAACTATCAACTGTGCGCAATGCCTTATACAATCGTTGCAACGTGCTCAACTTTACGAGGTGGGACAAAAACGGAACAAATCGGGAGACGAGCCCGTGTAAGGCCCGTCTCCCTTTTGCCGAATATCAAGTATCTGAGACGCGCCTTTCTAAAGTTCGTCTCTCATGCTCTCTCCACATTACCACTCACACGAAATCATGAACCGTTGCAGGGATAAACAAACACAATAACATTGCAATTCATGGATTAATTGGAATTCAGGGATAAACAAACGCAGTGACATTGCAATCAGAGATAATTTGCTACTCAATGAATTTTATAGTTCATACATTGTGTGCCCTCTAAACTAATTTTGAATCTAAACTTATTCCTAAAGCTCCATCAATCAATCTAAACTGTACCGTCCAGCTTGCTCCCGAACACGTCTCTTATATTCTCCTGGATCCTGAAAATATTGACATTCTTTTAAATTAACAAATGTCAAAGGAGGAATGAATAACCTACTCAAATGTCACTAACTCAAAGTGTCGTCTAACCTTCATAAGTAGATTATAGCAATCATTTTCAACATCGGGCGCATTTGGCTGATGCAGCAAACGCTGAACTTCAAGTAGTATAGTTTTGATTGTAAAACCAGTCCACCACTCCTACGAAATATAATTTAAGCAAAATAGGTTCAGCAACAATTAAGTATTAATTACACGAGCAAAATAGGTCTATCTTACAGTCTCTTGATCAAGAATCCCGATGCAGAGTGCTCCTGAGCAATGAACATTTGGGTGGAAGAACCCACTTGGAAAGGCGCATCTTGGAGGCAACAAGGGATAGTCCTCAGAGAAGGAGATTGTCGGGGGGTAGTAACCACCTTCCCATTCAGTCTACAAGGAAAATTCATTAATAGGAGGGCGATGGTTAAACTCATATTGTGCTTGTTCTTCATGACTTACCCCTTCTTTACCAGGGACGATGCACTGACACTTCAATAAATCTCCCAATTCAGGCTTCGCAGAGAAACCCTACGCAGAGAAATTGAAAATACCAAAAACAAACAAGACAGAAAAACGAAACTACAACTAAGTTCACCAGTCCATTGCAGATCTACATATAAACAACCATGCAACTGGTGTGCCATATGTACATACATGGGGATGGTTCTTGCGCCACGCCAAGCGCTCCTCCTTCAATCGGCTACACACCAAGTCGATACCAGCCATGGACAGTGACGGTGATGAGGAAGAAGGCGACGACGAGGACGGTGACAATGACGACGACGAGTACGGCGTCGACGACGACAACGGCGATGGCGAACAGAGGAGGCGATTGCACTGGAGTTGGTCGATTAGTAAGGACCATTGGTCGATTAGTAAAGGAGCACCGGAGGCGAAGAGACAAGTGAGATAAATGTGAGACGCGCTATAACAATGAGAGACGTGCGTTAAGCTAAAACACGTCTTCCATTGTTGAAGAGACGAAGAGACGAGGGAGATAAATGCGAGACGCGCTATAACAAATAGAGACGTGCTTTAAGCTAAAGCGTGTTATCGAAAGAGAGACACGCAACACGAGGTCTGCGGAGAACTTAATTTCGGCGGCGTGGTGCAGAGACGTGTGCGACGTCCGTGCGCGACCTTTCGTTTCCCCGGGCCGGTATCGATGTGTCCCATCGTTCCATCAATGCACGGGAAACCAACCGCTCCCTCGACGACTCCGCGCGAACCTTATTTAAGACGAGCCATCACCAGTGAGTTCTCCACAAGCGCGTCGCTCACTTTGAATCCTCTTCTTTTCTTCGATCGTCTTCTCTGCCCCGACGACCCACCACCACCATGGCCGACCTTCTGCCGCCAAGCCCGCCGAGAGAGCCACCCTGCAAGAAACTATGTTACAGCTCCCCCGAGAGGTTCAACACCGAGCAATGCCTCCTTATGGCGTAGGAGGCATACAACAATACGTCTCGTGCCATGAGTTCCTTGGGTCTGGGTATCCTTCCCCAGTTTACTGGAATGGGTACCATCGGCCACCATCTCTTTGCCCTCACGGGGGTGGCCGATCATCTCGACATTCTGTTCGAGACGATGGCCCAGATGCTTGGCCCCGGGGCCGCAGAAACTTGGTGGAGGCGACAGAGAGCAACATCGTGTTCACGGGGTTGCACCGCCGATGCAGCTGGCGCAGCCAGAGCAGCCGATCGAGGCTCCTGTTGCACCAGCGCCGGAGTCGCCGGTGGGGAATGAGGAGGAGGAGGAGGAGGAGGAGGAGGAGGAGGAGGAGTAGGAGTAGGATTTAGTTTTTCTTTGTTGTTTTTAGTAGCTTCTGTTTTATATATTTTGTTAATGAATGAATTCTCTTGAATATTATCTTGTGTGTTCTTTAACTGTGTGAATATTGTCTTGTGTATTCTTCAACTGTGTGAATATTATCTTGTGTGTTCTTCAACTGTGTGAATGAATGAATTGGTGGTGTGTTTATCGTGTTCCTCAGGTATCATAAGGAAAGATGTGATTATATTCAGGTATCAAGTGAGAATGTGCTCTGAGTTCAGTGATGTGTGATATCAACAGTAAACCGAAGCAAAATGGAGAAATCACGAAGCTAAAGGTGACGTGAGGAATCGGAGACACGCTTCCAATTAGAGGGCGTCTCTCTTTTAGCAGAGGAGAGGGAGACGTCGGTCATAGGAGACGTGCTGCGTTTTATGCGCGTCTCCCACTTTTGAGAGATGATAGCGTGTCTCGGATACTAATTTAACTGAGACGGGATTTGTTTTAACGCGTCTCCTTGTACTTTCAGCCGAGCCATGTCAGATCCCCGCTGAAGCGGGCTCGTCTCGCTTAACATTATCAGAGACGCCGCCTTTGAGCGCGTCACCTATATTTGTCTCCTATTTGGGTTTCTTATGTAGTGTCAGAAAGATGGTTACATATATAGTTGGCGAGCCCCAGTACAGGCGAGCGAAATCGAGCGCTAAACGTGTACAATGACATGCAAACTAACTTTGTAGTGTGCGGAGATGGGCGCGCGTAAGTCGCGCGATAGAGCTGCTTGCATGTGATCCGGTTTTGGTGGCGTCGGTTGCAGATAGATACTTGATCCGTTGAGACATACGTGTTGGAGATGACGTCGCTAACATTTTAGACAATCACATAGAATTACTTTCAGCCAAAAATCACTTCACTAAAGAATAGGTGTGTTCTTCCGTGCCTCCGTCGGCACTCACCGATCCAGGATGGACGGACGGCGAGGAGGCGCGCTGTACGATGGCGTTACGCTTACATGTTTCGAACTCGGTAGTGTGTTGCATCGTCTATCCTGCCTTACGAGCATGTAAGGACTAGACTAGTCTGACCCCGCCATAGCGCCACGCCGTTTCCGTGACCTAGAGCACGAAAATAACGAGCATGCGTGGACCGGACCACTCGGCCTGGTACGTGGTACCCTGCGGTCGGACTCGAACCGGCAGGGAACGCGGGAGTTCCTACGGGATCGGTCATTTAGCCTGAGCAAGCAGGACGCAGGATAAACGTCTAGTGAAACAGGCTGCCAGTGAAACAAACAAAGGGAAAGATGACACGAGCGACAGCTGCGTGATCAGCACTTCAGCAGGTGCCCGGGGCTCGTAGTACAAAAGTCAAACCGCCCAGCGTTATCAATCACGTGACGTCTCGCTCCGGTTTACCGAGCAAGGAATCTGGGCTGGGATGATGGCCGATCCGACGGACCGACACAACAAAAAAGCGTGTGTGTGATTGGATGTCAGACGTCACCGTCATCCAAAGAGATGATCCCGAGCCAGCCAGCGCACTTGGTTTTCGTATAAGATCAACAGCGATGAGACGAGGCGCACATCAACAGTAGCGATCACGGCTCGCCGCCGCAGTCGGAAAAAGAAAAGAGAGAGAAAAGATTCAGGCTCGCCGCCGATGGGTTGCCGGTCGTCATCCATCTTGCGCTGCTGTTTCGTCCGCAGGCCCACCACTACCGAGCGCCCTGACCGGGGCATGGCAAGCGCCGCTGCTGACTCCGTCACCGCCTCGGTGGAGAGAAGCGAGCTCGTAAAGTCGAGCCCATCCTCTGCCGCGTGCTTCTTGGTTTTTCCCTGGGCTACGACCGTCCGTATACTTTCCGTGTACTACGTCCGCGAAAAATATCTAGACAACGGGTGAGCCAAAGTCTCCTCCGTCTCTCTCGCTCGCGCGTTTTTCTTCACCTTTTTGGGTTGCCGCTCTGTTGACCGCCCCGAATGCCTACCCCGGAAGCAACCCCCAACCAGTCCACGCGGAGAGGATGGCGTGGAAACAGTCGCGGATGGCAACGATGAGCAGGCGCCGATGCGCTGTGGACCTCGTGGACTTTGAATTCCATCTTGTGTCCTAATAACGGCATTTGCCACACTGTCAGTGTCATGGGTGCACCGCCGTTCCTCGGATGTCATACCGGGGGGGGGGGGGGGGGGCGTCGTGGGCCGTTTTGAATTTTGATATCTGCGGATCTGCCTACTGATTAAGGTATCCTAGGTAGGAGTTCCAGATAATGAAGCGGTTTATGACATGGAGGGGCTTTAACTCCTGAGCAGCATCTAGTGGCGCTGGTATGTGTGGGTGACGCCTAATCCGTGTTCCTGTGATCACCGGTCTTTCTCCTCAGTCCGGTTTGGAATAGAGTATTTTCAAAGGAATTTTGAAGTATTGAGTTCTTGTGACGTCAGGTGCTGTTTGGATGGGAAAGAAATGATGCTTCTAATTTCTCTGGAAAAGAACTCTTCCTCCACAAAATGAAGAAACAAAAAATGAGGTTGGAACTCAGGAAAAACTAGCTGTAGCTAATCATGCTTCTCTGTTATGCTAAAAGCCAGGAACAAGTATTGTTCTTCCCCAAGTTATTGAGAAACAACAAAGAATAAAAAACCAACACAAAATTTTAAATCAAATAGGAAAAAGAAAAAAATCAGGAGAGTAACAGGAAGTTGAAAGTGCTAGTGTATCGTGGTGCTGTTGACATGAGCAGATATAAGAAGAGAAAAATAAAGAGAGGAACAGGAAAAAAAGATAAAAAAAAGTAACAAGAAAAAAAAAGAGTAACAGAGAAGAAAAGAGAAAAAATGAGGAGAGTAACAGAAAAATATATAAGGAGCTGGGCACGAGCTGGGCATGAGCAGTTCGACCATATTCCTTTTGAATTATTCATATTTGGTGCTAATGTTGTGTTAACTTCTATAATTTTAATATAGCTTCTAATATTATTGTATTTCTATTCCTACAATCCAAACACATAAAATTTTTCATCCCTCCACTTTAGATTCCTGTGATTTATTCACGTTTCCAATTCCTATATTCTCTTCGTTTCTGTGTTTATTTCCATTTCTGTATTTTTCATTCCTCCGGTCACCTCATCCCTTCGAAGGCTTCCGACCCGTTGTTGGCCAACGGGATGTCGCCACCGTGGCTAGTTGAGGTCGCTTTGTGCCGTCCTTCCACGTTTCAGGCATGCGTTATTTCACCCAGGTGAAGTCAGTTCGTCGCGGTGGTGCGGCATTTTGCCGGTCGTCGTCCTCTGGTTGGGCTGCATCCTTCCTCCCGATAGCCCAGACGTTCGTCATCCTCCATCCAGGCCGCAGGATAGCGGCCCAACCAAAATCAATTAAACTGTGCGCGCAGGCTTTTTGCAAGCTGCACCAGCTACGGCATTCCACTAGACAACTTGATCTATTGAGACTGCCCACACCGATTCTACTGGATAGAATACTCGGTAGTGTAAATTTAGAGTAAATGCTGAAAAAGTAGAAGAAGAATAGTGTATAGTAGAGTATAGAGTAACGAGTGCAGATAGTCTGACCAACAACCGGTCCCAGCCAATGTACAAAACCCGTAGCGCGAAACGGCAGCTGTTGGTTTCGGCCCTGGCCTAACCGTCGAGACCATCCTCGTCCGGGACACGACTTGTATACTCTCATTCAGTGCTCCCATACATGCTCCTGCATAGGTGTCATGATTTTATTAGCTCTTCATTTACCCAACATAATACCTGATTTAACTACAACCAATTAGATGATGACACATAAGCGAGAGTATGCATAGGAGTACAAACGGGAGCACCCAAGTTGCATCCCCTCGTTGGCGCCCTGGCCAGCTACAAGCCAGCTAATTAAAATCCAACACTGTACCCTCTATATATGGAGGTATCTGTTCCTAATTTCAAATGTTAGACTAATGCAAACGTTTGAGTTTAATAAAACGTCTTTTCTTCATCGTAAAAAACAAAACATCCTGTGATTAGTCCAAGCTTGTTCTTTCGCACTACGTAAGAAAGGCTCATCCGAAACGTGCCCGAACGAAGAAGGGAGACGAACAAACATAGCGTCTCTGTCGTTGCGTCTCGCATTACGTTGTCATCAGAGACGAGCGACAGGCGTATCACTGATCAGACTAAGTGCGAGACAAGCTCAAAGATAGCGCATCTTCTTTCGTTGGGTCATAACAGACAGGCTTTACGGGGTCATTGGAGACGGGCATCGCGCGCGTCGCTCATCAGCGTACATGCGAGATAAGCTCGGATATAGCGTGTCACAGATTTATTGACAGATCCGAGACGGACTTTATATTAGCCCGTCGCAGATTTGTTGACTGATCTGAGACGTGCTATAAGAAAGCGTGTCTCCTTTATTTAAGTAATCCAAGACAATCTCTGTTACAACACGCCATGTACTGTTTACAGACAGGATCACTGCGGTACTAATAGGGAGACGCTTCTTGCTAGATGCACGTCTCCTATTGGGTGCCCTCACCCCTGATTATCTTGGTTGCCGACTGCATCCTGGAGCTAGCCGGGATTTGGTAGCCGCATTGCCAGTGTCAACAACATACACATATAGAAACATATGTATAGCCAAATGGAGATCACACACATTGACCAATCAACTATTAACAAAGTGTCAATCGTGGTTACTAAGTAACTATTTACACAAAGAATTCCCCTGTTTATCCAGCTTAACAAATAACTAATTACACAAAGAATAACTGTCACTTAATCCTCTAGTTGGTAATAAAATTCTCCCTTCAAATCAATGATTTCAGAAATGATGAACCTACATAGTACATCGCTAATTTGCTCGAGGCTATGATTTCCAACATTTCTGAAGGCGGGTCAGTAGTCCCACCACACGATAAAATGAGATTTAGCTATAGATTACTAATAAAGTAAAATAAATGCACTTACACATACATTTCAATTAGGTTGTTCTCCAAATAAAGTCATGTGTAAGCAGACATGGAAGATGCACGTGTTGCCCAAAGCTTGTTGTGGAACGTCGAATGTAGTATAATGTTTAAGTTGTAAGTGTTTTCCTTTCACTTGTACAAAATCCTAAACAAAAACATTTACAGTTAATGTAAAATTATCGTGCAAGGACGAAACAGTCAAAAACTAAAGTGAAGAAGGAACTTACTCGTCAATAACGGAAGATATATCATTCCATTTACGGGTTATTCGCTTGCCAGATTTTTCATCTCTTGGTCTTGAGGAGTCACAGTACCATACTTGGTCGTACCTTGTAGAAATTGCTATGGTTACCCAATGGTTACACAGGTTGAACGGTACGACTAGGAGCTCCTTATCACTGTAGTGTTTCACTGCCTTCACAAAATATTGAACAACATATTTTCAATCGCTCGACGTTTGAATATAAGTTCTCGCTGGTACTTGCGGTTCAAGATATGCAGGAGACGCCTTTCCGTGTTATGACGAGTATGTTGTTGTTGATGCCTACACAAAAAATGCCAAATTTATTATATATAACACTTATATTGAGTATATGTATTGAAGAACCTAGTTTTTTAGGACTTACAATGCGAAGCAGCATAATAGAGAGACATCCAACACGTCGAGGTTGAAAAACTCGTAGAGATCAGACCATACGATGACAAAAGCGCCATCACCTGAGAGAAAGTGTTTATCCTTGAATTCCTGTAGTATGGTTTTACACTTTTTGTAATTTTCCATGTAGTGATGATGAAGTTGAACACAAGGTTTACCAACTTGTTTGAGTAAGCCCGCAATTAACATCGGCTTTCCGATTTCAAACTTTGGATTTGCATGCGTCATAGCTTTCGGTGCCCTCGGGTTAGCTCCCAACTCGTTCATTGGTTTCTTGCAAGCTTCCTTCGATGATAATCGCCGTTGCGGCTGACTCTTGTTCTTCAGATGTACATTTTTTGTCGGCTTTGTCGGTGGCTAATCAGGCGTAGGGAGCAGCAGGGCACCCTGAGTGCGAGGTGTAGACCGACGCGACTCCTCTTGAAGTGGAGACTTTTGCAACAACTCTAGAGTTGGAGACAAATGCGGCTTCTCTATGACTACAGGCAACTGCTCTCCAATTGGAGACTTCTACTGATTCTCTATAACTGGAGGCAACGATAGCTCTGGAATTAGAGACAGATACATCTGCTCTAGATTTGGATGCAGAAGCAGACGTGCCTCAGAAGACATCAAAGCATTATACATGGACACGAAAGCTACTGCTGCTGGGTCAACAACAATAAGGCTCAGTCTCCACTGAACCCTTCTAGTAACTGCATCCTGCATAGTCAGCGTTGTATCTTTTGGTGGCACTTCAAGCTACAGGTTTTTCGTATTTTCATGCACCATGTCGACCTTGACCACAACATAGGATGTTGTGTCCACCTGAATGTTGTCAAGCATGGTCTCATCGGGATATAATAGCCCTCTCCCGACCTCCATTCGAGTGATTCCCCTGACCATTAGCAGAAGGTTGCATGTTGTTGGCTGAGCCTAGTTATCTAACGTGTCTGGCTTAATTTAAGGTCCACACGTTGTGTCTGAAGATCCTCCTGTGGTTGTCCACCCCCAGGTGTTGTAGAAGCAAAGCTTCTCCTACACTCCTCGTTGTTACTTAAGACAAAAACGCATTAAGGATTGTTATACCTGCTCCCTCCAACATATGCTTCACATCTCCTAGGAGCTCCCTTCTCAGTTGTTGTTTCAGCTCCTAGACATCAACATGTGATGTCGATACCATTTTACACCTCCAATACGTATTTTTGTGTTCCGGAAAACCCTCCCTCCAGGTCAACTTACTGGAAATACCACGAACACAGCCTCGTTGCTCCGGTCTTTGCAGGGCCTTGTTGAGGGCATCGTTTCCCCTCTCACCATTTGTGTCTTCGCTGCTCAGGCTCCAGGCTCTTTGAGCGACATGTAAGCTGCTCGGGCTGTAGAAGCTGATAGGTCCTGACTCAGACAGTTGTGAACGAGCACGCATAAATGGTTTTAGCCGTCCACTGAAACTGTCGTATGGATTTGCAACACCTAGCTTGGCCAATGTTTCATCCTGTTCTTCCCAAATCCTTTTTTTCTGGCATAACTGGTGTTGCCGAGGTGGTGGTCAAGCTCATTCTGCGATCGGAGCCACTTCATATGTTCACTATTCTTGGCAAAATCTTGTGATTCCCACTTTTCAACAGATCTCACCCAATCATCTTCTGACACATGTGGATACATATAGAAGGGGGTATCATGGTGCCTCCAAAGATTCACAAGCTTACTTTTGTAGGTCCTCCATGCATGAGAGATCATCTTCATAGATAGCTTCTTCCCCTTCTGTTTCATATGTTCCGGATATTGAACGTATGGTTGGATAGAGCTTTCGAAGAGTTCATCCTTTTCATTTTTGGTCAACTAATCGAATCCCTACAGGTTTAGCGGCACCCTTTCTGGAGCAGCTAGACCACAAACTCTGGGCAGTCTCGTATTCATATTATGGTCCAGGGTTAGCCTTCGTCATTGGCCTCATCAACAGTCAAAACGTCTATCGGCCACATCGCCCGCGACCTTTTCTTTCTTGTGTTACCAGAGGCAGATGCATCCTCTTCATGAGTCTGCTGTTGAGCCTCCTCTTCAATAAGCTGTTGATGCTCTATCTGAGACATCTTCAAATTCAAAAAAATTCACTAAAATCCTGTAAAACATTATCAAATTTCAGTCACATTCGCACAAACAGTCACATAAGGGAGTAAATTCTCTCATGATAAGAAAAATATCTATGTGCCAAGTGTAAGGACAATCCAAACCAAGCAATTATTAAATGATAGACCATGACAAGTCTATCACACAAGTCACAGGTATGCGAGACCTTCGTAAATATACTAAATATTGATCGGTACTAGCCAAAGTGTAATAATCTAAGCATAGGACTCTAGAAATATACTAAACATTAACTGATGAACCACCAGAGCGCAGACCATTTCGACTCCAACCAAAGCATAATACTCTAAGCGTAGTACTTTGAAAATATACTAAATATTGATCGGTGAACCACCAAAGCACGGACCATTTCAACTCCAACCAAAGCGTAATACTCTAAGCGTTGTACTTTGAAAGATTGACCGGTGAACCACCAAAGCGCGAACCATTTTGACTCCAACCAAAGCGTGAACAAACCTAATTAGGGCAGTGCCGAGCTGGTCGAGGGGGAGTCAAGGCTCGACGGCGGCAATGTGACAATGATCAGGGCAGTGTCGAGGTGGCGGCGAGCTCTGGGGAAGGGACCGACACGATGATGTGCTTTGAGGAAGGGGACGACGCGACAGCGGTTTCTAGGGCAAAAAGAGATCAACGCGCGAGAGCTAAAGTGTCAAAAAGTTTTGTTAAGTGTTGGGAAGAGAGCACATGAGAAAGCTAAAAGTACCTTAGGGAAACAATCGGAGACGCGCCTCAGAAGGCCGATGCGTCTCCCTTTCACTCCAACAAAAAGAATAATTTGGTCCAACATGTATGCAAGTCCATATTAGAGACACGCTTTGTAAGAGCACATCTTTTTTCTTTTGAATTAATGCGAGCCATTGCCAATAATGCCATTCACGCAGAATTCGAAGCGTCTAAATCAGAGACGGGCTCTTGAAAAATGCGTCTCCCATTACCTTGCATGCGAGACACGCCATTGTGAGGCACATCTTGCATCACGTTTGTCACCCATTTTCTAGGGCAGAGCAAGTGCTATATTCAGTAGTGCTTCCTTAAGAAACAGAACACAAAGCATGAGTACTTCTCTATAAGAAACAGAACACATATGACCAATGAAAGTCACATTTTCACTCAAACGGCAATATTTTCACACATTTGAGCATATATCACACAAATATCCAAATGGAAGTCTTTTTTTACTCAATTGACCATATTTTCACACATTTGAGCATATTTAAACACAATCAATTTGGTACTTTATGTTACGATCTTGGTTTTTTTGAAATTCTTGACTTTTTAATGGTGGTTGTTCTGCAAGTAAGGAAGTTCGTTGGCCGATGGTATTCTTGGCTTGATCATCGAGGTGACAAAAGGAGGAATCTCATTAAATTGGTCAAACTCTACCTCATCGACGACATTCTCGACTCCGATGATTCGTCGTTTCCATGTACAACCACCTTGATTCTTTTATTTGTTGTGTCTGGAACATAGAACACTTGAGCAACGTGTTCTGCTAACACGAAAGGCTCTAACTTCTATCCTTGACAGTTAAGATCAACGCTAATAAACCCGTACTTGTCTTGTAAAACACCTTTGATTCCATCAACCCAGTTGCAACAGAAAAGAGGAATCTTGAATCCTTGAAAGTCAAGCTCCCAGATCTCTTGTATTTGACCATAGTACATGTCTTTGTCTTAGCCCGCAGTATTATAAGCATCAACGCGGACACCACTATTTTGATACGTGCTTTTCTTATCTTGTTCTACAGTGTAGAACGTGTATCTATCGTACCCTTGATATGTAATAACTGTGAATATAGGACCACAAGCCAACTTTTTAGGTATTCACTTGTTTGAGTATCCGATGAGTGAGAAATCCGATCCCAGAGCCAGCCAATGAGTTTTATCCTGTGTTCATCTGCTAACCATGATTCATTGCGGCGAGGATTTTCTCTAAGCACCACTTCCTTGTGCTCATCGAAGTACTCTGACACAATGGAAATATGTACATGGAAATTAGCGCAGAAGAATAAATGTGAATATGGAGTTATAGCCTTCTTCCCAATGGTCCCTTTTCCTGTGAGTCTCTCCTCATGACGAGACTTGCGAACACCAATCGGGTTACTTGGGTTAGTGTAGTTTGGAGCCCACTCCACAACTTCCTCTGTAGAGTATCCTTGTACCATGCTACTCTCAGGGTAAGCTCGATTTCCAACGAAGGACTTCGGTATGCCGTTGAATCTCTCGTACACATACATCGGTGAAGGAACACAGGGCTAAGTAGCTTTACCTCCTTAATAAGATGAGTTATGAAATGGACACTCATGTCAAAAAAGGCAGGTGGAAAATACATTTCAAGAAAACATAAAATTTCATAGTGCCTTTTTTCCAATGACTCAAGATCTTCTTCACATAGTAATTTTTGACCAATTGCATTGAAGAAAAAGGAAAAGTTCATTATAGCCTCCTGAACATTGAACGGTAGGATATTTTGAATTCCAACAGTAATCATCTGCATAAGAAATACATGGTAATCATGAGACTTTACACCATGAGCCACTTTTAGATATGAAAATGAAATAAGCCTTGAGACGTTTGTCGAGTAGCCGGATGGTACTTTCACATTTTTCAAGAACCCACAAAACTCTTTCTTTTCATTTTTTGAAAGGGTGATGCATGATGTGGGTAGTTCCGTTCCTTTTACCGAGTCATCGACAGACAACTCAGGCCTAATTCCCATTTTCTTTAGATCTGCCCGTGCATGTCCATGGTCCCTAGTTTTCCCATCTGTGTTAAGCAATGTCCCAAGTAGGCTCTCGCACACATTATTCTCAACGTGCATCACATCAATCGAATGATGGACGTCTAAGTCTTTCCAATACGGTAGCTCCCAAAAAATCGATTGCTTCTTCCATATGTCATCTTCGCCAGTATTTTTGCCATTCCTTTTCCACTTACCAAGGACAACAGGATATCCTTGACCATTTGATAGACTTCATGACCCGTGAGATGAGGTGGAGGACGCCTCTTCTGAATGTCACCATTGAAATTATCCTTGATACTCCAAAACATGTGCTTCGTTGGAATTTAGCTTCGATGTCCCATGTACACTATTTTTCGTGACTTGCTCAAATATTTTGAGCATGTTTCTCTCAAACAATGTGGACATCCACAAGCTACTTTCTTACTCTGTCCGGACAAGTTACATGCTGCTGGAGAATCACTAACAGTCACAAATAAAATGGCTTTGAGGCAAAAGTACTCACACTTGTGGTCATCCCAGACCTGCACTCCGTCGTTTTACCACAACTGCTTCAGATCTTCAACCAGAGGCCTGAAATAAGTGTCGATGTTATTCCCAGGTTGTTGTGGCCCCGGTATCAATAATAACATCATAATATATTTCTGTTTGTTGCACAACCAAGGGGGAAGGTTCAAAATTGTTAGCACAAAGTGCCATGTGCTATGTGTGATACTGTTCAAAAAAGATTCATGCCATCAGTGCTCATTGCGATCCTAATATTCCTATGATCAATGGCAAATTTAGGATTTCATGAATTAATGTTTCGCCACTGTGTGGCATCAACATGATGTCTTATCATTCCAGCATCCTCCTTGTGCTTCTCTTTGTGCCATTGCAACAATTCTGACTCCTTGTTTGCAAACCAACGCTTCAAACATGGAATGATAGAAAAGTACCAAAACACCTTTTAGGCCCTCTTTTTCTTCTATTGCAGTTCTCGTCATCACCGTCGTCTTTCCTATGATTGAAGCGGTCCACTCCACAAATAGGGAATTTCTCAAGGTTTTCGTACTCAGGTCCAAAATATAAAATGCAATCATTCTTGCACGCGTGGATTTTCTCTACCTCCAAACCCAAATGGACATATTATCTGTTTTTCCTCATAAACTGTCGTAGGGACTGTGTTGCCTTGGGGTAACATGTCCTTAAGGAGCATCAACAATTCCTTAAAACTACAATCAATCTATCCGTTGCTCGCCTTCAACTAAAAAAGTTTTATCATCAAAAATAGTCTAGTGTACCTAGCCTCACAACCATGATACAATAGCTTCTTCGAGTCTTCCTGCATCTTCTTGTAATTTGCAGGTTCACCATAACTGTACAAATCATTGTCGCCATGTCTCTGTACCCTCTCCTCTATGTTATGCACCAGAAACTCAATATCATCATTGGAGAACCCTGATATATCTGGCATGTTCACATCATCGTTGTGATCTTTTTCGACACTGGTAGGGACCTCCCTCTCCAGATTTGAATCTCTCATCTCTGCTTCATTAACCCCTCCTCCCCATGTCTGTTCCAACCTTGATAATCCACCATGAATCCATACATGATCAAATGTGACCTCAACACTTCATCTGTGCGATATCTCTTCTCATTCTTGTGGTGTTTGCAAGGACAA
Source organism: Tuctoria greenei (assembly GCA_036927565.1). Taxonomy (NCBI): domain Eukaryota; kingdom Viridiplantae; phylum Streptophyta; class Magnoliopsida; order Poales; family Poaceae; genus Tuctoria; species Tuctoria greenei. The sequence goes on from JAYESD010000002.1 coordinate 254,477,170, forward strand.
CAAATAGTCCCTCTAATATTGTCCAACATGTCTTTCTTCACGAAATTGATAAATGCATATACCCCTTGGATATATTCATTGCAAAGGTGCATCCCATATATCCAACTTTGATCCGACGACATCTACATAAAGAAAAGAAGAGCTAAATCAAAAAAATTCGAAACCATTGATAATCAAGATCTAAAGGGATAAAAAATAATAAGGAACAGGAGAGGAGGAGAGGACTAACCCATTGTTTTAAGATCCATTGATAATCACCGCAAGACTTTTAGAAGGTCACCTCCGAAGAGGGCAAGAACAGGGCAAGAACAGGGCAGATCTGGCAACCACTTGTTCTTCCACAGCTGGGAGGTCGTAGAAGGGCAACAGAAAATCGAGATGAATCGATTTAACGCAAGTCTCTCTATAGAGGGAATGGGAGATGAGCCCGCTTCCATGACAAAAGGATACACGCCTGATCGATGGTTATGGGAGACGTGTCAGCTTCGATTATGAAAGGAGACAATCTCTAAGGAAAGTACATTTCAGTTACAGAACAAATATGAGTCGAGCTCAAGTAAAGCGCGTCTCCCATTTGTTAGAGAGGAGAGCACGTCTCAGATACATATTTAACTGAGACAGGCGGTATAATAACATATCTCCTTGTACGTTCAACCGAGCTAGGTCAGATCCTCGCTGAAGCAGGCTTGTCTCACTTAACCTTATCAGAGACGATCGCTTTTGAGCACGTCGCCCATCTTTGTCTCCTATTTGGATTTCTTACATAGTGTCGGAAACCACTCCACGTCACGATAAATTTAGTACTCTAGAGTAAAATTTAGAAAGAATAGAATCCATCGTCTCAAAGCTGTTGAATGAATGATTGAATCTTTGTTTCTCGATCTTTTTTATCTCTAATGAAATGTGACCAACCACCGATCTGTCTCACTTCTAGTTTGATTATCTCTATCAAGAATGATCTTTTGGATCATCCTCTTTTGTATTTTTTGTTAGAATTCTGGTGCTAACAATTATGACCCAAAACAAAATTACTAATAAATCTCAAAGGACAGTGTATCACAATAGGTGAGAGCTAAACTTTAGCACCACATGGAGAGTTGGATGTCATTGAGACTCTCTTATAGATGGAAGTATTCTATCATTTTCTAAATGAGTGAGTAGAGGAGTGGTACACATATGCTCCTCTTCCTCCTCTCACTCGCACATAGAGCCGTGCACTGGCCGCGTTTTGTGAACTGGATAATCGAGTTGAAGTTGGTTCAAGTCACTCCTGAATTGACTCAAACATGACATGGACTCAGAGTCAGTTGTTGAAATCGACTCGAACAAGAGTCCAAGTCATATGGAATTATCAAGTCCTGGATCCTCTCTATATAAAGAGGCAGTACGCTAGAATATACAACTTACTGCGATCTTAGTTTTGCCTCCCTTGCTACATTCTTCACCACCATAATCTAAATCTCGAACATTAACTTGCACTGATAAACAGGAGAGCAGGTCTCGGAAATCACTCATCCTTGCAATCCTGTACTGAGAGAGAGTGAAGTGAATAAGTTTTTTTTGGATTCATCACGAGAACCCATTGTATCCTCATGACATTACATTATACTATCAACATCCATATCAAGCATCTCAGATTTGACTACAAGAAGTCTATAAATAATGCTCTGTCTCCGTTGATCATAATCTAAAAATGTATGATCCATTATTATTGGTTTAAGCTTGTATTTCTTGAAGATTAAAATTTTGACCTTTGTCAAACATCCTCAATTGTGCAAGTAAGAAAGTGATGATTTTCTTCCACTCCACTTCTCATAAGTGGTTTTATCTTTATTCTTATTTCAAACTTGGTTCAATACATGACATAAAGTCAATAAAACTGACTCACCATGTCTTAGATAAACAGTTGGTGCCCTGCGTATCGGGTACCCCATGATACCGCAAGAAAAGCTAAGAAGTTCCCCCATTCAAGTTGAAGACCTGTGAAGGCCATACGTGTAGCGCAGTGCTGGACTCGCCTTCCTCATTTGGGTAGCTCCGACACTGACACGTGTATCACAAGACCGGACCTAACACCCATCATAGGGAAGCTCCGGTCTTGCCACATATCCAGTGACCCCGGACCTAACCCCTAGTAGAGGGAAGCTCCGGTGCTACCACGTGTTAGTGGATCCGGACCTACCTCCCCATGATGGGAAGCTCCGGAGCCACCACGTGTCGAACCTCCAGAGCTAGGACTTCAACGGAAGACAGAGAGAACTCTAAAGGCTCGGACCTTCAAGGGACAGTTAAAGCAACAGTTACAAGACCTGATTACGTGTCATTAATGCCATATTAATGACACGCAATCAGTAGACTGTTAATAGGGGTAACACCATCATTAAGGTGCATTATCACCCTATTAACCACACTTAATATTCAGCGATCATGTATTAGACAGTTAACTACGCTAGAGCCACATGTCGGGCCAGACAATTGATGTAACGACCAATCCTTAGACTATAAAAGGGTTGCGTCGCACGATACATGACAACCAAGCTCATACGCACGCAAGCACCAGTGAATCCCGAATACAACAACACACACCCCGTGGAGTAGGGTATTATGCTCAGGCGGCCCGAACCACGTCAATCCTCTGTGTCATCATCTTGTCTAGAATCTCCGCGCGCCCAAACCGATCCAAGAACCTCCGTGGGCTACAATTTTGTAGTACTGGGGGAAGTGTTGTTCGTACGCTTCGACATTTGGCGCGCTAGGTAGGGGGCGCCTGAGATCTCAAGATGGTGAACTCTGCCGCAGGATCATCCAACGACAACAACACTGAGCAGCCTTCTGGAGGGAATCCCTCCAACATCCAACAGCCAGCAGCCGCCGTTGTCCCGGCGGGCGTCATGCCACCAACACCACTATCTGTTCCGGCAAATAATGCTGGACAGCGGGATGGAGTACTCACGTCGATCACGACATCGATGAACAAGAACCCCGAGCACACGCTAATTGCTGCGTGTACTCTACTCCAACGTCCACCACCTCCAGGAGCACCCCAGGGTGCGATGGAGCAGTGGAGGACTGATGTTGAACATCTGGTTGCAACTACGACCAATGGCATAAGTAACCAGGGTCTTGCTCCTTCGGGGCAGGCACCTTCAGAACACCGGATCTTGTCAGGAAGACTTGGTCTGCAAGCTTCACAGCACAGGAGACGTGTTGTATCCCAACAGGTGACCTCGTTGCCCTCCGGGGCACATCACACCCACACTACGTCGAGACTTTCGACGCATGACCTGTGGTCAGAGCTCGACCGCCGCTACAGATAGCAGGATGGTCGCGCCCACATCGAGCGTGCTCGTTAAAAGCGGGGGGGGGGGGGGTCGCGAAAACCCTCCTCCTTCGGGAGTAGGGGGTGGTTGTTCATCCTTGTCCATGCACTTGCGCATGGTCCGCTGACCCCAGAAGTTCTGGCCTCATCCGTAAGAAAAATTCGACGGGATTGTCAACCCCACTGAGTTCTCCAGATTTACTCCACCGTCGTTCTAGCGGCGGGTGGCAATGAGGCCGTGATGGCCAACTACTTCCCGGTGGCTCTGACTGGGACCGCCAGGTCTTGGTTTATAAGTCTGCCGCCTGACTCTATCAACAGTTGGGCGGAGCTATGCCAACAGTTCACCGCCAACTTCGGGAGTTCCTACACCTGACCAGGCATCAAACTGGATCTTTTTGTTGTGAAGCAAATAGCGGGAGAATCGCTGTAGTCCTTTATCCAGCAATTTGCTCATGTACGTAATACCATTCCCTCCATCTCCAATGCATCTGTCATCATGGAATTCAGACAGGGTGTCAGATATATAAAGATGTTGGATGAGTTGGCGACAAAGGAGGTCACCAGCGTCACGGAGTTGTTCAGCCTGGTCGACAAGTGCGACCGGGCCGCAGAGGGTCGGGAAATGCACTCAAAGCCAGCTCCAGAGGTTAATAAAAAACCTTTCAAAGCTGAATCCACTACCTCTGTTGGTGGAAAGAAGAAGAAAAAGTCCAACGGAAAGAAGAAGCCATTGGCCGACACACTTACTGCTGCAGCAGCTGCAGCTCCGGGTGGCCGGTGGCCATGCCCCAAAAAACGACGTCGACCTTCGTCAGAAGACGGCGGTAGTTCCAAGAGGGGGTGTCCAATCCACAAGACGGATAAGCACAGTTTGGAGGATTGCCGAGGGGTCCAGAACCTTGTCGAGCGCTACAACAAGCGCCGAGAAGAAGCTCCTTTCCGTCAGCGGGAAGCAATGCAAAAAGTCGAGGAAGCTCCGGCTGAAACAGAGCTAGGCTTCCAGGACCCCAAGAAGGTCCTAAAGGTTGTGTACAACATAGTTGATGATGATTCTGATGTCTCTAACAATGAGCGTCAGAGGACCCTCAACACCATTTATGGGGGATCCTGGGACATCACATCGAGCCGCGTCCCCAAGACAATGCAGCGGGAAATGGCTTCAGTAGCCCCTGCTGCCAGGGCAGAACCATATCGGAAGTGGATGGACACTCCCATCACTTTTTATGCAACGGACTGCCCCAGGAACATGGTCGGAGCTAACCAACTGCCACTGATGGTGTCTCCAACCATCAACAATGTTCAGCTCTACCTCTTGGTAGACGGAGGCACATCGCTCAATCTATTGATCTTTGAAGCGTTCATGAAGATCCAGCTCCAACTCTCGGACCTTCGCCCCTCAAGACCTTTCTCTGGGGTAGTTCCGGGGGCCATCAGCCCTCTCGGATCCATTACACTCCCAGTGACCTTCAGGACTCGGGAGAAGTACAAGACTGAGAAGCTGGTCTTCGACGTCGCTCATATCAGTCTGCCCTTCAATGCCATCCTAGGCAGGCCTGCCCTGTACAGGTTCATGGTCGCGGCTCACTTTGGCTACCTGGTGTTGATGATGCAAACACCCTGCGGCGTTCTCCAGATCCATAGAGATCGCACTGCAGGAGTTACTGCGCTGGAGGAACTCCATGTGTTTGCCATGGTGCAGGAAGTAACCTCCGACAAAGAGCTAGCTGCTCAACCTCCGAGCACTCGTCGTCGAGGCTCGACATTTGCACCACGTGTGCAGCCAAGTGGCGACACCGACGTTCCCGTCAAAGTCATCCAAATCGGGTCCAATGCTGCCCAGGCCACCCGTATATCAGAAGGTCTGGACAACAAATAGGAAATTGCGCTCATCACTTTCCTCCAGGTGAATGTTGACATGTTTGTCTGGCAACCGTCACAAATGCCTGGGATCCCTAGGGAGGTGATTGAGCGTAATCTGAAGATTTATCCCGATGCACAACCAGTACACCAGAAGCCCCGGGAACAATCAGTTGAAAGGCAAAACTTCATCTGATAGGAGATCAAGAAGTTGCTCAAAGCTGGTTTCATCCGGGAGGTTCATCACCCAAAATGGTTCGAAAATCCAGTCGTTGTACCCAAGGCCGGTGGGAAGCTTTGGATGTGTATCGACTACACCACCTTGAATAAGGAATCCCCAAAAGATCCATTTCCACTACCTAGAATAGATCAGATAGTGGACTCCACCTGCGGGTGTGAGTTATTGTGTTTCCTAGATGCCTACTCTGGATATCATCAAATCCAGATGTCTAGGGAAGATGAAGAGCATAATTCCTTCATAACAGTAGATGGATTATATTGTTATACTGCTATGCCATTTGGTCTCAAAAATGTTGCTTCAACTTTTGTGTGAGCTATGCACAAAATTTTTGGAGAGCTAATCAGGGACTTGGTGGAGGTGTATATCGATGACATCGTTGTGAAGGTCAAGAGCAAGGAGTCACTCATTGACAACTTGCAAGCCGTCTTCGACAAGCTGCGTATCACCCGCACTAAGTTGAACCCGAACAAGTGTGTCTTCGGAGTTAGCTCTGGAAGCTCCTTGGTTTCTTGGTGACTCACCGAGGAATTGAGGCAAACCCGGCAAAGATCAAGGCTACAGAAGATATGCGGCCCCCAGCCTACATCAAGGATGTTCAGAAGCTAAATAGATGTCTAGCTGCGCTCAGACGGTTCATCTCAAGACTGGCGGAGCGGACACTTCAATTCTTCAAGCTTTTGAGGAAGATCGGGCCTTTCCATTGGTCTAAAGAAGCAGAAAAGGCATTAAGAGATCAAGCAGCTCCTCACCACACTACCAATATTGGTAGCTCCGAACCCTGATGAGCCACTACTGCTTTATATTTCTGCAACTACAGAGGTTTTCAGCATGGTCCTGGTCGCGAAAAGATCAGAACCACTTCTAGTTTAGGAGCCCAGACCCCTCAGGTAGGGTCTGGAGCTACCCGAAGGCAAGTCTGGGTCCCAGCCCCCAGGCACAGATCTTCAAGGTGAAATGTTAGAAGATCAACCTCTCTCATCTGCGGGAGTTCACACGGCTGATCAGGAAGATTCGGACCCCTCCGGGAGGGTCAGGATTGAACAAGAAGAAGTTTTGGACACCTCCGAGAGAGTCCGGGAAGTTCAACAAGAAGGTCCAGACCCCTCCGGGAGGGTCCAGATCGATCAACGAGAAGGTTCGAACCCCTCCGGGAGGGTCCAGATTGATGGAGAAGAAGGTCCGGATCGATGGAGAAGAAGCTCTGGGCCCCTCCGAGGGAGTCTGGACTGTCCAATGACCAATATTCTTCATCAGCGAAGTACTCCATGACGCCGAAACCAGATACATCGATGTGCATAAGCTGCTTTATGCAGTTCTTATTGCCTCAAGGAAGCTTCATCTTTATTTCCAAGCCCACAAGATATTAGTGGTAACCTCTTATCCACTGCATGCAATTCTACATAATCCTAATTCTACTGGAAACATTGCTAAGTGGGCAGCGGAGCTGGCAGAATTCGATCATGAATTCCTGCCATGACAAGCTATCAAGAGTCAAGCCTTTGCTTTGTGGTGGAGTGGACTCCTTATCCATCAAATCCTGAGGGCCAAAGAGAGCAGAAGCCGGAACCCAAAATCCCGGTCTTCACTGATCCTCATTGGACCCTCTACTTCGATAGCTCTGTGTAGAAGCAGGGGGCCAGAGCTAGAATACTTCTCCTCGCTCCGACCAGTGAGAAGGTCAAATATATGGTGCACCTTGATTTCAAGGCGACCAATAACATGGAGGAATATGAAGCTCTCATCTATGGGATCAAGGTGGCGCTATCTTTTGGCATCAAGCAGATGCTAGTGAAGGGTGACTCGCAGCTCATCATCAAGCAAGTCAAAGGCGAATGCAGCTGCAACAACCCCCAACTTGCTGCTTATCTCCTTGAAGTCCAGAAGCTCAGAAGGACTTTCATGTCTTGGACCTCTGCCATGTCTAGTGTCTCAACAACGCAGAAGTTGATGAACTCTTGACGAAGGCTTCAACAGGGGCTCCGGTTCCCGATGGAGTATTTGTCCGAATATTGTCAAGACCAACCGCCCAGCCCGCCGAACTGAGTGAAGGGGGCGAGACCAGCACCTCGAAGCTGGCGGTCCCAGTGGCATTGTTACCATGGCATCCATCACGGGTCGTAGGTGCTGCAGGAAGCTCTGAGCAAACTAGCACACAAGATTCAGAAGCTCAAGTTAGCTCCAATGCATGGATCTTGGAGATCCCGAGCTACGTGAAAGACAACCACCTTCCTGAAGACGGTGTATCCGCTGACCGAATCTTCAGATTGGCTAAAAGATACACGCTGGTAGAAGGGGATCTGTACCGGTGCGGTGCCAATGGCGTCCTAATGCGGTGCATTGCCATGGAAGAAGGCCGTAAGCTCCTCACGGAGATCCATGGAGGCGAGTGTGGGAACCATGCGTCTTCCCGCATGCTGGTCAGCTAAGTCTTTCGGCATGACTTATATTGGCCTACAGCACTCCAGGATGCAGTAGAGTTGGTAAGAAAGTGTGAAGCGTGCCAGTTCCACGCAAAACAAATTCACACACCGGCTCTGTCACTACAAATGATTCCTCCAACATGGCCATTCGCTGTGTGGGGGCATGGACATCTTGAGACCTTTTCCAAAAGCCGTCGGAGGATATATGTTCTTGTATGTCGCCCTCGACAAGTTCACCAAGTGGCCGGAAGCTACTCCAGTTGTGACTATCAATAAGCAGTCAGCAATCAAGTTCTTGAAATCCTTAGTCTGCAGATTTGGAGTTCCGAACAGAGTCATCACTGACAACGAAACCCAATTTACAAGTGCAGCATTTCAAGAGTATTGTAAAGACCTCGACATTCAAGTCAGCTACGCATTAGTAGCTCACCAAGCAAGTAATGGCCAAGCTGGGAGAGCAAATGCAAAAATCTTAAAAGGACTCAAGACACATATTTATGAGTGCTTGAAAAAACATGGAGCCAACTGGATCGAGGAGCTTCCGTCCGCACTGTGGGCAAGCAGGACTACACCTAATCGGTCTACTAGAGAGACACCATTCTTCCTGGTGTATAGAGCTGAAGCAGTCCTTCCTCTGAAAATCACCATGGGGTCACTCCGGGTCCGGACCTTCGATGAAGCCATGCAGGACCACCTCCGGCATGAAGACCTTGACCTCCTCGACCAGGGAAGGTGCCAAGCAGCGGTTCGGAATGCATGTTATCGCCAGGCGCTCCAGCGCTATCATCAAAGGCATGTGCGCAACCGATAGCTCTAGGAAGGTGATCTGGTGCTGCAGAGAATACTAACTCGTGAAGGGATGAACAAACTTTCCCCCAGCTGGGAAGGTCCTTTCTGATTGTTCAAAGTATCCTATCCCAGATGCGTTCGCTTGGCAACTGAGGATGGGACCCCGCTTCCTAATCCTTGGAACACCGAGCACCTCTGTAAGTTCTATACTTAGTGTCATGGAGCTAAGTCTGTAATTGCACACGATGTAAGTTATAGAGTCCATACACAGAGTCGGGTAGGTCCTCCGGGAGAACATTCGGACCCCTCCGGGAGGGTCTGAGAAGTTCAAGCAACACTTGACACAATCGCAGCACTAAAAGTGTAGCTACCTGCCCTGGGTTAGTACAAGATGTATAACACACTTAGCTTGGTTCCGTACCCTAAGTGTGTCCTTGTATCCCGTGTAATCCGGACCTATAATAAATGACATTGTTGTATAAAAGCAGACTCCACGTGCAGTAATTTTGTGCAGGCTCATCCTCTTTTATTTATTCTTCTCCTTCTTGTCTATAACGAGTTGTGCAATTCTTTTTAAGTTTTAGTCCAAGTTATTCATATGCTGTACAAGTTATATTGGTGGTCTCTATAGGATCAAAGAGCACGTGAAAATCTACCAGAGGGGGGGTGAATGGTAGATTTAAAAATCTTACGCAGCGGAAACAATTAAATCCCAACCCCTTCGGCAGAAAAACGATCTGTTAAAGAAATCATGTGTGAGACTAATATAAAAGTGTTTCACCATGACAAAAGTGATATATATCAGAGATAATCAAGTCACAAAGACAACACAAGAAGACTCACTCAATTCCGTCGAGAGAAACTCAAGTTATGATCGAAAGATCGAACAAAGGTCAATCTGACCTACCCGAGAAAAACAGTTTCTGGAATGCTGCAAAGAAACTCGTGTAGATCAAAAACCACAAATCCAAGGACCGTGAAATTTTGACATATGATAGATAATCCAGTTGTGAAGACAACTCAAAAAGAATCACGTCAATTGGATCTGTAAAACTCGAGTTATGATAAAACCACCGACGAAAGGTAGTGCTGTCCAGAAACTCGACGAGTAAAACTTGTCTGGAACAAGTCTGATGAACAAGGCACAAAAGTTCCTTCAAACTACGAATTTTATTCAATAGAACACAAGAGGAACAGCCCCAAAGTCGTGCACCACGAGCTCTGGGCTCCCTTGCTTATATAACCAGCTCGAAGGCCAACTCAACTCAGATCAGGAACTTAATCCTACTCTGTTCACAAATCGTAACTTTCCATAACTGCTTAGGATTCTTCTATACGCAGATAGAAGCAATCTTAAGACTTCCAAACACCTTAGGAATGTATCCCACATTACTAAACAACTCAAATTCGTGACCCACATTAAATACTATCATAACCAACTCAAATCTTTCCATATTTGAGTCAAACCCGACTCAACCGCAGCCTGAGTCCATAACCTAGTCGGTTGGACCTTTCCGACCAACTCTTTATGTCCACATCTTTTCATCATGTCTAGAAACCATGTAGCCACGTCCATGCACTCCTTGCACACGTGCAAACATCTTCCAATGATGTCCACGATACCTTCACATTCATTGTTCTTAATTCAATCATGCTGCACAACCTCCTGATCAGCTCAACCACAATTCCTCCTGAATTTGGTTGTTGGAACCTCATCTCCTCCCTGAGACTAGTCCAATGGATCCCATCACCAGCCATGTCTCGAACTCAAGCAACACCTGCACATGAATAAACAACCAATCCATACGAGCCCAAGTCCTCGACTTGACTCAAGTTAGTTCCGAACACAACACCTTACGTGAGAACCTCACATAAGCATGTTGCAAAACCACAGTAACACGATATCATTCATGTCAACTAAAAACACACCAAAGACTTAGCAAATGAATGCTAAACAATCTTTCCAGAGATGTAAAGCAAGTACGAAACATTGCAAGTGAAAAACAGAAGCATTGCGGTCAAGTTCCGGACCTTGCCAGAGCAACCCGGACCTTGAGCCGGAGCTAACAAAAGCTAGTAGAACCTAACGCCGGAACTTACCAAAACTAGTATAACCAAGCTCCCGCCAGGGCTTAAAAAACTAGCAGGACCTTAATAAAAAAAGGTGTTTTGGTGATATTCAAAACTTTTATCGTCAAAGCAAGTGTATTCACTACAAGCCAATGTATTCAACACACATAGGTCTTACAATCTCCCCCTTGATGAATGCATTGGCAACACCATTTAAAATCCGAACATTGGTTTATTCACATAAAAGTTTTGAAGGCCATTTCTCCCCCTTTGTAAATCAAAATTAAAATGAGAAGAAAATCCAAAAATTATCCCATATTATCAAACCCCCTTTATTATCTCCCTCTCTCTTCATGCTTATCTCTCCCCCTTTGACAATGTATTCAGCAAGTCATGAGCATATAAACAAATTATCTCTCCAACTTTAGTTGTTATGAGCATATTATAACATATACATATAAACAAAACTTATCCAAGTCATACTATCAAGTACCTTACATTATCACATCAATGAAATATATAAATTAGTGTAAGCCATGCTAGAGATCAAATGTAATTTTCAATTTAAGTAAGTCATGATCTCACAAACTTAACTATTTCAAAACCTGAAATCATGACACTAGTTGCTGCATTTTATTATTTTTCAAAGCATAAATTTATATCATATGATTTTTGCAAGAGATTATATGCGCATCTGCCTTATTCTAACCAACCAAGCCAAGCCTATGTCATTTGACAATCAGAAGCTTAAGGACATGGTTTTAGTCATACACAACTTCTTCCAAGTTCATATCTAAGTGCAATGATAAGCCATCTCAAAATAAGAAGTGCGATGCATGCATATTCGCTTGATCTTTTCTCAATTTATATTTGTTCATAAAAACTCAACATGTGAGTTGATTACTTGATTAATTCTTAATGATTAAAATCACTTGTGAACATGTAACAAGTTCAAAACAGCAAGAAAGTTCGACCATGACCAGTTTTAGTGTAAGTAATTATTCCAATTACTAGACATGGCAAAAACTACAAAATGTATAACACGAGTAATGTAGTAAGAACTTTCAGCATGTAAAAGGAATCACAAAGTCATATATGTATGAAATACTATGCTCATATTATTTTAATTTCAGATTCACAAATTGACTTCCCAAGTTTCAAAACTCCCCCTCAATTTAATCCATGAGGATGCATAACCCCTATTTCACTACGAATGTAACAAAAACGAGTGAAATCCAAAGGTTTTGTAAAAATGTCAGCCAATTGTTGTTCGGAATCTACATGGTGAAGCACAATGTTTCCTTTTTCAACATTATCTCGGAGAAAGTGATACCTAATGTCAATGTGCTTAGTTCCAGAATGTTTTTAACCTATCATACCATGCTCTAGGGGCTTGTTTGAGACCGTACAAGGCTTTGGACGGTTTGTAAACATGATTAGGAAAATCTGGATTTTCAAAACCTGGTGGTTGTTTGACATAAACCTCCTAATCTATGTAGCCATTAAAAAAAGCACTTTTAACATCCATTTGGTATAGCTTAAAACCTTTAGATGCAGCAAAAGCTAACAAAATTCTTATGGCTTCTAATCTAGCAACAGGAGCAAAAGTTTCATCAAAATCTATACCTTCAACTTGAGTGAAACCTTGAGCAACCAACCTAGCCTTATTCCTAACCACAACCCCATCCTCACTTTGTTTATTTTTAAATACCCATTTAGTTCCAATTAAAGTGTGACCTTGAGGTGGAGGTACAAGTTTCCAAACATTATTTCTTTCAAAATTTTCTAACTCTTCTTGCATGGCAATAATCCAAGATTCATTAGTGAGTGCGTGTGATATATTTGGGTTCAAAAGAAGCAACAAAAGCAGAATGAGCATAAGAGTTTGGATCGCAAAACCTGGACCGTGTGACTCGTTCGTGCAAGCTTCCAATCATCTGTTGTGGGGGATGATCTTTGTAAAACCGTAGGGGAACAGATGTCTCACAAGCTTCTTCTTCTTCATGTTCATCACAAATCGATGAGCTTGTGACTTGAGGACGATTTGAATCAGCATTGATGGTTGTCGGTGCTGGTTGAGAATTAACATCCGAAGCTGAACCAAAGTCTTTAGCTGCTGAATTTTCGGGCAGCAGCTCCAATTCTTCCTCATCTTCAACGAAAATGCTCCCCCCTGTGGATATGGATCTGGACCTGCAATGTTTGAGCTAGTACCTGGGCTAGCTTCATCAAAATACACTTCACAAGTCTCCACAATTTTGTTAGTGTCAAGTAAAAGCACACGGTAGCCTCTAGTATGAGATGGATAACCAAGAAACATGCCATCAATGGATCTAGGTTCAAATTTACCAAGATTACCATGTTTCTTAACAAAGCATTTGCAACCAAAGACCCGAAAGTGTATAACACTAGGCCTATGTCCAAACCGGAGCTCATATGGTGTTTTACCTAGCTTAGCACGCAAGAAAACACGATTTGAGACATAACAAGAGGTTGCTAACGCATCAGCCCAAAATTTCATAGGAGTTTGATATTCATCAAGCATAGTCCTAGCCATCTCAACTAAGGTTCTGTTCTTTCTTTCTACAACACCATTTTGTTGAGGTACATATGATGAAGAAAATTGATGATTTATTCCATTTTTAGCACAAAAGTGATCAAAAGATTGATTTTTAGATTCAGTTCCGTTATCACTTATAATTGCCTTTAAAGATCCTGGGTGATCAATTGATAATATAAGAAATAAAGTCCTAAAGTGACTAAAATCTTCATTCTTAGACGCCATAAAGTAAAACCAAGAGTATCTAGAATAATCATCAACAATCACAAGTACATACCATTTACCTCCGAAGGATTGAACACGTGAAGGTCCTACGGTGTCAAGATGCAAAAGTTGACATGGTTCAGTTGTCATGATCGTTGTGAGAGGAGTATGTGAACCTGCAACCATCTTAACATGTCTACAAGAAAAGCACACAATTTCTTTGTCCCCTTTAAGCTTAGGCAACCCACGTATGTGATCAAGAGCACTAACACGCGTTAGGTGATCAAAGCCTATGTGACCAAGTCTACGATGCCAAAAATATAGGTCCTTTGAATCATTAGCAACTAGACACCTATGCTTAGAGGAAGACATATCAAAATCAGCTTTAAAAACTCTTCCAAACCGAGACATGTTAAAAGTAAGCTCACTATTTGAACTTACAACTTTGCAGCAGTTTTTATTGAAAATAATTTCCAGATTTTCATCTAGCAATTGTGAAACAGAAAGCAAGTTGTATTTCAAATTTTTGACAAGTGCCACATCCTTCAAAGTGTAGTGATCATTTACTTTAACTGAACCCTTAGCAATTATAGGAGTTGAAGAATTATCGGCAAAATTAACATTCTCTACACATGACACAAAAGAGACGGAGGAGAACCAATATTTGTTACCGGTCATGTGGCGTGAGCAACCTGAATCCACAATCCAAATGTTCTCCTTCCTCAAACGTGTAACCTACATAGAAGCACAATACATCGATGACTCAATACTGGGGTTAGTCAAAAGGCATTTAGGAATCCAGTACTGAGTCACACGACGTGCAGTAGGAAAAACACGCGAAAGCTGAGACAAAACAGCAGGTTTATGAGTCAAAGTTTGAGATTTTTTATTCTTAACTACTGACCTATAAGGTGTTACTTGTGTAGCACAAAAATCAGTAGCTCCGGGGGCAAAAACAGAAGGTCCAGAGGTAAACTTCGAATGTTTTTGACTCAAAACAGCAGGTTGTTTATTCGGTTCAATATGTGCAGCAAATTTTGCATGAAAGTTATGAGATCTAGCAACCATTCTTTCCCTTTTATGTTGTTTAGCTAGTCTATAACAAAAATCTATGACATGACCATCTCTACCACAGTAGGTACAATGAAATTTAACTTGTGTTCATGTCTAGATGAGCAAGCAATATTTTTATTTGAAACCGAATGAGACAACACTCCTGCAGATTTGAAAACCACTCCTTTTTGTTTAGGAGCTGTTTGAATCAAACCACTTCCTAATGAATTTACAATTTTAGGTGGATGTGCCTTAGTATGAGCATGAGAATCAAAACCTAAACCAGTTTTATCATTGCAAGACTTGGAAGAATTCAGCAGCAAGTTTAGGTTCTTATTCCCATTACAAAACCAATCTAATGTCCTATGCATGTCATCAAGTTTATTGGACAGATCAAGGCAATTTTCACATGAAGTTTTTCCTTTTAGTTTGCAATTGGAACAAAATTTAACTTCATGAGAACGTAAAGAATTTTCAATATAGAAATTTCATTCATAGCATTCTGTAGTTTCTTATCAAGATCATCACAAGTAGAACAATGCAAATCAATTGTAGAACAGCTAGCATCTTTCAAGTTTTTATCATTATGTGCAGCAAGCTCTTTGTTCTTTTCAATTTCTAACTCAAGTTTATCAAGTGTGGAGGTGTGCGCACTTCTTAATGAGGACAATTGTTATTAAATCACATGAGGGACATGCATCATCACTAGGAATCAAAGTTTTTAAACGGTTGATTTCAGATTCTAGTGATTCAATTTTAGCAGCACTATTCCTAAGCTTTTTGTCCTTTTTCTTAACAATAACAGTGACACGAGAAATAGCATCACACATTTCTTCGCAAGTAGGACATACCTCTTCATTGTCGCTGTTGTGTTCTGCCTCCTCCATACTTGATCTTGACTTGCCCGCCATAAAGCACAAGTTTGCCAAATCATCTTCATCTTCGTCACTTCCAATGTCCACATCACTTGAGCCAAGTTCCTGGAGTGCGGAGATAAAACTGTTCACCAGTTGACGACCTGTAAAACCCTTCTTTTTCTTTGTATCTTTTGCAGAGGAGTGCTTCATTCTTGTTTTCTTTTCATCCCGGGGAGTAGGACCTGAAAGGTTAGGGCAATCTGAACGAAAATGTCTTGTCTTACCACATTCAAAGCATCGTTGAGGTCCGGAGCTTCCTCTCCTTCTAGTTCTCACATTTTGCAATGCTTTTGAGAACCAGGTAGAGATGAGCGCTAGCTCCTCCTCTGGAAACTCCACAATCTGTTCAAGGGTTAGAGAGGACCGCAAAGCAAGTGTACCACAAGATGATGTTTGACCGGAACTAGGCATGTCACGTTGAGAAACAGAAGCAATAGACTTGTTGGGGTTCTTACGTGAGATTATGTCAATTTCATGAGTTTTTAACTTGGAATATAGCACATCTAAAGTAAGTGAACTCATGACAGTAGATTCACGAATAGATGTGACTTTCATCTCCCAAATTGACATATTTAATGCACTTAGCAATTGCCTAGCATTTTCAGCATCTGAAAAATTAACATTGACACTACGCAAGTTGCTGAGAATCTTATTAAAGCGAGCAAAAAGGTCATCAATAGACTCACCGGGTTGCATCTCGAAGCGCATGTATTCTTTCTTGAACATGTCTTGCCTTACCTCTTTGATCGTGTTGGATCCTTCGTGGTAGTCACAAAGTGCTTTCCACACATCATATGCAGATTGGAGGTGTGCAACACTGTCGAAGTCGCTTTGTGTTAATCCTTGTATGATCAAGTTCCGAGCCTTGTTGTTGTTGTTGACATCTCTCAGATTTGTAGGTGTAACTTGATCGTTTGATGGCACTTCGTAAGGCTTGTATACCTTCTCCCATATTTCAAAGCCTTGTGCCTGGATGAAAGCCTCCATGCGTGCCTTCCAAACCTGAAAATCAATACCAGCGAGCACACAAGGTTTGGCAGAGTATTTCTCCATGATGATTAGTCAAAACACGTGCAAATCACAAATATTAGAGCACCGTGGCTATGATACCAATTGTAGGATCGAAGAGCACGTGAAAAGCTACCAGAGGGGGGGTGAATGGTAGATTTAAAAATCTTACGCAGCAGAAACAATTAAACCCCAACCCCTTCGGCAAAAAAATGATCTGTTAAAGAAATCATGTGTGAGACTAATCTAAACGTGTTTCACCGTGACAAAAGTGATAGATATCAGAGATAATCAAGTCACAAAGACAAAAAAAGAAGAACACACAATTCCGTTGAGAGAAACTCAAGTTATGATCGAAAGATCGAACAAAGGTCAATCTGACCTACCCAAGAAAAACAGTTTCTGGAATGCTGCAAAGAAACTCGTGTAGATCAAAACCACAAATACAATGACCGTGACATTTTGACAGATGATAGATAATCAAGTTGTGAAGACAACCCAAAAATAATCACGTCAATTGGATCTGTAAAACTCGAGTTATGATAAAACCATCGACGAAAGGTAGTGCTGTCCAGAAACTCAACGAGTAAAACTTGTCTGGAACAAGTCTGACGAACAAGGCACAAAAGTTCCTTCAAACTACAAATTTTATTCAATAGAACACAAGAGGAACAGCCCTAAAGTCGTGCACCACGAGCTCTGGGCTCCCTTGCTTATATAACCAGCTCGAAAGCCAACTCAACTCAGATCAAGAACCTAACCCTACTCCGTTCACGAATCGTAACTTTCCATAACTTATTAGGATTCTTCTATACGCAGATAGAAGCAATATTAAGATTTCCAAACACCTTAGGAATGTATCCCACATTCCTAAATAACTCAAATTCGTGACCAACATGAAATCCTATCATAACCAACTCAAATCATTCCATATTTGAGTCAAACCCGACTCAGCCGCAGCCTGAGTCGATAACCTAGTTGGTTGGACCTTTCCGACCAACTCTTTACGTCCACATCTCTTCATCATGTCTCGGAACCATGTAGCCACGTCCATGCACTCCTTGCACACGTGCAAACATCTTCCAATGATGTCCACGATACCTTCACATGCATTGTTCTTGATTCAATCATGCTGCGCAACCTCCTGATCAGCTCAACCACAATTCCTCCTGAATTTGGTTGTTGGAACCTCATCTCCTCCTTGAGACTAGTCCAATGGATCCCGTCACCAGCAATGTCTTGAACTCAAGCAACACCTGCACATGAATAAACAACCAATCCATACGAGCCCAAGTCCTCGACTTGACTCAAGTTAGTTCTGAACACAACACCTTACGTGAGAACCTCACATAAGCATGTTGCAAAACCACAGTAACACGATATCATTCATGTCAACCAAAAATGCGCCAAAGACTTAGCAAATGAATACTAAGAAATCTTTCAGAGATGTAAAGCAAGTACGAAACATTGCAAATGAAAAACAGAAGCATTGCGGTCATGTTTTGGACCTTGCCAGAGCAACCCAGACCTTGAGCCGGAGCTAACAAAAGCTAGTAGAACCTAGTGCTGGAACTTACCTAAACTAGTATAACCAAGCTCCCGCCGGGGCTTACAAAACTAGCAGGACCTTAATAAAAAAGGTGCTTTGGTGATATTCAAAACTTTTATCGTCAAAGCAAGTGTATTCACTACAAGCCAATGTATTCAGCACACATAGGTCTTACAGTCTCTTGGGATCTTAGCATTGCTGCATGGTCTACTTGCCTGAAAGCCAAGCCAACACAGGTCCGGAGTGTGCCATCAAGTTAGCCTGGTCTTGCACCCTAAGTATGCCACTCTACCTACTTTCCGACAGGCCTCGATTTTAAAAGCATTCGGATCTGGAAAGATTATATCAATGTGCTTGTTATCTTATTGAGTTTCTTCGGATCTAAAATTCAAATAAAAATAGTAAGTCGCAAAATAGTTATAGATGAGAAGACAAATTTTACGGTTTATCTTGTCTTTGATGCACAGGAAAAAAATGAAAACTCATGGCGATGGTGGACGATGCCAGAGCTATTAATCTCTGACAACCTCCAAGGGGGCTCGCCATCGATGTTTTGAACGTTGAAAGTGGGCGCTGCCAGAGCTAACAAGTTCCAACGACTCCCATGGGGGCCCACCGTCGACGTGAAGCATAATGCCAATTCAAGTGAAGATGGCGAAACCAACCAAGGGGTTCGCCGTCAATGTATTCTACAATTGATGGTGGATATCGTCGAACCCAAGAAGCTCCGACAACCCCAGGGGACTAGCCGTCGGCGTTCTACGCGTTGACAGTGGCTGTCGTCGGACCTACTAAGCTTCGAAAACCCCAAGGGGCATGTCATCAACGTTTTACGTGTTGACAGTGGGTGTTGTCGAACCTACCAAGCTCCGACAACCCCAGGGGCCCCGCTGTCGACGTTTCACGCGTTGATAGTGGGTGTTGTCGGACCTAACAAGCTCTGACAACCCTAGGGGGCCCGCCGTCGATGTTCTGTCAACGCAACAAAAGCTCCATGAAGAAGTCAGAAATAAAATTTGGACCTAAAAGCTACAAGTTCGAAGCTTCTAAGTCATCAACACATCATCATGTCCTTTTGGTACATGTTCGCAATCAAATTGTGTACATCTACCAGGGGCAAACAAGATAAAGGACAATGTATTGAAGACAAGGACAAAATGAAATTCATTTTACAAATAAAGATTGGATTTCAATCATTCGAGGAGATTACAAAATTGGAGGGTTACAAGTGGGAGCAAAAGGCAAAAGTCCTAGGTTCTGCGGAAGTATGAGGCAACCTTCTGGGCAACCTTCTGAACGCTGGCCTTGGCGGCGTCTTCTTTAGCAATGGGTCCTGCGAGCACCGAATCCAGAGAGAATTGGGGGTCTCGACTCTTGTAACATGTCAGCACATATTCTGCGACGTTCTTGGCCAAATATTTCCCCTCGGTCTCCAGTTGGTCCACAATGACATCACCCATCTCATCGAGTTTGCCGCCAGCAGAGCTGAGTGCCACCAGGGCTTGGTCCAGCTCCGGCTCTGGATTGTCCGGACGTACTAGACTGAAGCCCAACAGCATCAAAGCATCATTGGCTCGTCCCAAGAAGTCCCACACCTGCTAAGACTCAGTCACCCTCAAATTCTGCAGCTCCACTAGTGACCCTCTGGCGGCTGTAAGCTCTGAATTTTCCCGAGTGAGGCACTCGACCACTTTGGCATGTTGCTGAATACTCTCAGCTATTTGCTTTCCGCGGTCTGCAAGCTCCATCTCCTAGAGGTGGATGCGGATCCGCCGGTTGGCCACGTCTTTCTCCCTGGCCCGCACTTTCTCCTCTCTGGTGGCAATATCAGCTTCTCTTTTTGAGAGCTCCTACCCCAGTTTCCAGTACTTCTCACCCTCTTCCTTGCTCCTCAGATCAAGCTTCTTAGTGTGATCTGCCAAATTTTGCTCTGCCAGAGTGAGGTTCTAGGTGAGCTCCTCCTCTCTTTTCAAAATATCCTCCTGTTCTTCCAGGTGTTTTTCTTCCCTCGCATCGAGGTCTGCTCGGTGCTTTAGGAGAATCTCGTTTAATGCATTGAGGATGTCGTGACGTTCATCAGCAATATAATTCCTTTACTTAGAATGCTCCAGAATCTCCCGAGAATTAGCATCGAGGGCCCTGATGGCGGCCTCCTTTTTCTCCAGCAACTTGCCCCAATATTCCATCCGGTTCTTCTCCTTCTAAACCCACTCCTTCTGATCAGCAAACCTCGTCTGTGGAAGCTTGGTCTCGAAGTGGAGCCTATTGTGCCAACACCTTAAGGTGGGGCGCTCTTCTTCAAGGACCTTGCTGTCGTGGTTGAAGGCGAGTTGGACCTGTCGGAGGCTCGAGCAGGCATTGTCAATAGACAACGCCAAAGGAATAGGATCCGGACCTGCCGGGGTCATCTCCACCGGCTCCAAGGGGTCTTTAAGAACAAAAATTGGGTCCCACACCACAAGCATGGTCCCCTGTGGTCCTGCAGCACTAGGGCCGCCTTCAGGAGGTGCCTCAGCCTCCTCTCTCGTCGAGGAAGGCCCCACCGGGGGGGACTTTAACTTCTAGAGCTGATGACGAAGGCTCCCTCGCTAGAATTTCCACCATTGGATTAGCGGGGGGTGGACCTGCTACATACTCCTCAGGGTGCTCCGGCTCGGACATGGGAACCTCCAGAGCTATCACCTCCGGGGCGGATGCTGGAGCTTCGTCTGGAGCCCCCACCTCCGCCAGCTCAGGCGCTAATACATCCTCCGCCGGCTTAGGCGCCGGAACATCAGCCATTTCCGGTTCAGCGGCTGGAGCTTCAACTATCTCCGACACAGAGGCCAGAGCTTGGGGCACTTCCTTCTCAATCGCCGGATCTTGAGCCACATCTGACAAAGGCGCCGGAGCTTCGGGTACTCCCATCTCAAGTGTCGGAGCTTCCGACACCTCCGACTCCTACACCGGAGCCTCAGTCTCTGGCGCTGTTGCTGGTGGTGCATCTTCAACAACTTCTCCCTCGTGGTTCGGCGCTACCCTGGGAGCTTTTGGCATCTCTTTTGGATCCAAGTCCACGACAGCTGGCGCCGGAGCTGTCGTGTCTTCTGCCACCACCTGGGGAGGCTCAATGGTTGAAGTCGGAGCTTCAGCATGCACAACTCCAGTCGCTGTAGCAGATGCCGAAGCCCCGAACTTTTGATGTCGCCGCTGAATCTCTTCTTCTGAGGCCCCCGAGTCAGAGCCCACCAATAGTAACTTGGGACCTTGGTCGGGGGCCGTCTGCAGCAGCTGGAGTCTTCTCACCCGCAATCCCCCTTGGCTGGGAAGGACCTCCGGACTCGGAGCTCACAGCTGGAACCAGAGCTGGTGTTGACCTGCCAGAGCTTGTGTCCCTCGAGTGCGCTAGCACCGAAACAGTTGTGGTCATCGAAGGTCTCCTTACCGTGGAGAAGGGGCTGTTGGAGTAGGAGTAGTGTAGGATCGAAGAGCACGTGAAAAGCTACCAGGGGGTGAATGGTAGATTTAAAAATCTTACGCAGCGGAAACAACTAAATCCCAACCTCTTCGGCAGAAAAACGATCTGTTAGAGAAATCGTGTGTGAAATTAATCTAAACGTGTTTCACCGTGACAAAAGTGATATATATCAGAGAGAATCAAGTCAAGAAGAAAACACGAAAAGAATCACTCAAATCCGTCGAGAGAAACTCAAGTTATGATCGAAAGATCGAACAAAGGTCAATCTGTCCTACCCGAGAAAAACAGTTCTGGAACACTGCAAAGAAACTCGTGTAGATCAGAAACCACAAATCCAATGACCGTGAAATTTTGACAGATGATAGATAATCAAGTTGTGAAGACAACCCAAATAGAATCATGTAAATTCGATCTGTAAAACTCGAGTTATGATAAAACCACCGACGAAAGGTAGTGATGTCCAGAAACTCGACGAGTAAAACTTGTCTGGAACAAGTCAGACGAACAAGGCACAAAAGTTCCTTCAAACTACGAATTTTATTCAATAGAACACAAGAGGAACAGCCCCAAAGTGGTGCACCATGAGCTTTGGCCTCCCTTGCTTATATAACCAGCCCTTAGGCCAACCCAATCTCAACTAGAACTCCAATCCTACTCCGATCACGAATCAAAATTTTCCATAACTGCTTAGGACTCTTCTATACCCAGATAGAAGCAATCTTAAGACTTCCAAACACCATAGGAACATATCCCACATTCCTAAAACAACTCAAATTTGTGACCCACATGAAATCCTATCATAACCAACTCGATACATTCCATACCGAGCCATAACTGACTCCGCCGCAGCCAAAGTCATCAACCGATACAATCCGATCCTTCCAACCAGATCTTCCCATTCATAAACCATCTTTAGAACTATGTTTTTTTTGAAGCAAAACTGCAAGGGAAGCCCCGATAGTGTTATATATTGATTAAAGGGGTGGTGAATACACCACAAAATAGACACCAAAGGTAAGAATGGTTGGGGGGGGGGGGGGGGAAAGCATGTCGCTCTTGAGATAAGAGCAGACAGAGCTTAGTCTAACAGCCCAAACCAATCACCCGGAACAACCATTACAAACTGAAACGACCGATACAAACTGACACTACCGATAGAAACTGACACGACCGATACAAACTGACGCGACCAAACAGGAATAGCAGATGACCAACAACTACTACCACCTAAGCATGCTGCAAAGCAAACCAACTAACTAGAAGGTAATATGGCAGCTTCATGGATCATCGGATCCAGATCATCGGACAGGCACTCAACGACTACTGGATGAAAATTGCACAGCGGCGTCCAAGCAGTGTGACCATGAGGTCTTTACAACCCCAGTGTAAGACCCCATAGCCGATTTGAGATCCTGTTCCTTGTCAAGGTGGATGACCACTCGACGAACTTTGACTTGGTGTAGCGAGGCGCGAGAAGAAGCATCCAGAGCAGCTGTAGCCAGAGATAAGGGGCAGCTACTACAGTCACACTCTAGCTTTCCAGAGGCAATGGTGATGCAGATTTCATCTTGGGATGTTGATGTAGCCACAGGAGATGTTGGGGGAGGCGGCGTCGCATTCGTCGAGGGGGAAGAACGTCGATGGGCAAGTGCGCAGTTCCGTGATTTGTGACCTTCCCCCTTGCAGCGGAAGCATCGTGTGGCCTCCTTACACCTGGCAGCAAAGTGGCGGCGGGAGAAGCAGTTGAAGCATTTACCGATCAGATCTGTAGGGACTGATCGAGCAACATGCCGACGAGGGCTGCCTATAGATTGCTTGTAATCACTACAAGGGTGAGCCGGTTGACCCAGAGGCCTGCGAGGGGATGGCGGGGAGGGTAGTAGAGGAGGGAGAGGCGATTTTGGGGGAGGCGACCTTGGAGAAGACAAAGCTGGGGATGGAGGAGGCAGTAATGCGGCGGATGTGGTAGGCAGCAAAGCGGCGGAGCTAGCAGGCAGTGAAGTGGCTGAGCTGGCAGGCAATGTAAGGGGGGCGGGATCAAGGCCAAGCAGCACATTGAGCACGGTTGGCTGGGTGAGGAGCAGCACGACGAACGGGGAAGCAGCAGAGTTGGACCGAGTCGGAAGGGTGACTAGCGGAACTGCCAAAGAGGGGACCCGCAGCGAAGGCGTGATCTTCGACTTGTTTGTGGACAACCAACCCTTCCTCATCCAGGAGAAGCTGGCGGGGGCGGAGGAGTGGGCAGGTAGTGGTGGTTCGAGCGACGACACAGAAGTTGAGGATTCCACAACCGATGAAGGATTGGAGGGCACCTTCAGTCGGGCTGCCGTGGCATCACCGCTAGAGATCGAAGACACCAGGGCAGGCGGCGCCTGCTAAGTCTCCAAGTGCGCAAGAGATAAAGCGGTGGGCAAACAAGGCAGTGCGGTGGAGGAGGGGGCGGTGGGGCAATCCATGGCTGAGGAGTGTGTGATGCCTGGGTAGAGTCGACCACCAGCGGCACCGGAGCTGGGGGTTCTGGATCTGGCGTTGGAACCAGATCAGGCCGGCCCGGAGCAGGGGGACGTGTGGGATGAAGGGGCAGAGATGGCGGAGAGGGGGACAACACCAGATCTGGTCGTAGAGCTGTCGGACAGGGGGGAGGTGGGGAGGCGCACTTGGAAGAAGCTGGAAAAGAGAAGAGTGGTGACGGGACCAGAGGGAAGGACGGACTAGGGCGGCGCGCCAGCCGCAGGACCACAGCCGGACACACTGGTGACTGGGCAGGGGCTGTTGCTACTGGTGCGCCGGAGCAGAGTGTTGCGACGACCGCGGAGCGACACCAGGGGCGGGGGACCGAAGCGGGAGGGCCCAGGGAGGAGGCTGGAGGGGAGGGAGGCGACCGCCGGGGAGGCACCCGCGGGGGATGGCGCGGTCGCCCTCCGCGCCGCCCGCTGCCGAGCGGAGCGACCATTCCTCCCTCGGTACGTGATTAGAGTCCTAGTTTCTTTAGAACTATGTTTCTACGTCATGCACCGCATGCATACGTGCAAACACCTTCCTTCGACGTCTAGTAACCTTCATATGCACTACCCTTGATTCAATCATCCTACGGGACCTCCTGACCCGCTCAACCACAATTCCTCCTGATTTTGGTTGTTGGAACCTCATCTCCTCCCTGAGACTAGTCCAAAGGATCCTGTCACCAGCCATGACTTGAACTCAAGCAACACATGCACATGAATAAACAACCAATCCGTACGATCCCAAGTCCGCGACTTGACTCAAGTCAGTTCCGAACACAACACCTTACATGAGCACCTCACATAAGCATGTTGCAAAGCATATCAAAACGATATCAGCTATATCAACCAAAACGCACCAAAAACTTAGCAAATGAATACTAAGCAATCTTTCTAAGAATATAAAGCAAGTTCCATTTTCAGCACAAAAGTGATCAAAAGATTGATTTTTAAATTCCGTTCCGTTATCACTTCTAATTGCTTTTAAAGATCCTGGGTGATCAATTGATAATCTAAGAAATAAAGTTCTAAAGTGACTAAAAGCTTCATTCTTAGATGCCATAAAGTAAACCCAAGAGTATCTAGAATAATCATCAACAATCACAGGAACATACCATTTACCTCCGAAGGATTGAACACGTGAAGGTCCTACGGTGTCAAGGTGCAAAAGTTGAGCCGGTTCAGTTGTCATGATCATAGTGAGAGGAGTATGTGAACCTGCAACCATCTTAGCATGTCTACAAGAAGAGCACACAATTTCTTTGTCCCCTTTAAGCTTAGACAACCCACATATGCGATCAAGAGCACTAATACGTGTTAGGTGATCAAAGCTGAAAGTGCATCTAGGACTCCCTTGTGGGTTTTGGATGATTTATGACAAGCAATTGGGATCCTAATCTCTTTGTTGAGATGATTGCAGGCTTATGATAGAAAAATGAGCAAAGTACCAAAAAGAAGGAAGAATGAGGAGCAAAGTGGAAATGAGCTCAAGGAAGAAGAGTAGTAGATTATTGTGCATGGAGTGTGTTAAGGAAACACATCCCAAGAGCTCAACCACATTTAAACACACACATTGCATAAAGATACACAGGACCGGATTAGTCCGACATACACTGGACTAGTCCGATATCCTTTCTGCACGAAATCGGACAAGTCCGATATCCATCGAACTAGTCCGATATCTTTTCTGACCAGAATCGGACTAGTCCTCCCCAGTGCGGACCAGTCCTCAAAACACTTCACAAGTCGCACAAAAACGGACAAGTCCGATCACAACCGGACTAGTCCGATATTCTTTCTGATCCAAATCGGACAAGTCCAATGTTTGCACGAACTAGTCAGAAAAACCCTCTGATCTGAATCGTACAAGTCCTCCAAGTGCGGACTTGTCATCCTATAGACTTAGGGATTCACATAACCGGACAAGTCCGATGACTATCAGACTAGTCCGAAGATTTCCAGTAGCGAAATCGGACAAGTCCGCTCCTAGCCGGACTAGTCCGATATTTCGGGACATTTAGGGTTTGCTACACACAGCACACCGGACTAGTCCGGTGACCACCACAGACTAGTCCGATCTTTCTGAACCCTAACGATCACTTTTAGAAACCCATATAAATAGAGTTGTACGGCCATATTTTACTCTGACTCGAACCCTAGCGCCGTCACACCTCCCAAGAGCCTCAAAAACCACATCTCTCCACGAAATTAAGTGCAACAACGATCAATCCTTTGAGGATTCACTCTAGATCATTGGAGAGACACGTTCAACACCACATTGAGCTCTTGGTTTGATTCTCTAACACACTCCTGCGATTTAATTGTAATCTTTTGAGTGTGTTTTGGTGGTATTTCGTTTTGTAATCCAAGGGGCTCTCAACGTGTGAGAAGGCCCCTTTGAATTCGGTTATTCACCCCTTTGTGATTAGTGGAAGAGGATTGGCCTTCGTGGCGATCCGACGAGGGTAGGGTTGGAGAAGACCCAGTCCTTTTGTGGACTCCTCAACATGGACGTAGGTTGCCTTTGTGAGAGCCGAACCACGGGATAAATCCTTGTGTCTTGTTTTTGGTGTTCATCGTTCTTATTCATCAATATAATCTAGGGTTTCATAATCATTGCTTATCTCACGTTGAATTTTTAAACATAAGATTTAATTGTGATATAATCTAGCATATAACATTGAAACCTTTATTTGATTCTATATTTCAGCTGCATACATAAAAGAATCAATCTAATCGATCAAGCTTAATCAACTTAGTCCGTGAACACTAGACTAGTCCGCACTTTACCAGACTAGTCCGATATCTCTGGTATTAAACTGGTTGTTAAGTGTTGCAGGATCTGACAATTTGCAAAAAAGTCCTATTCACCCCCCTCTAGGCCACATTCAATTGGTATCAGAGCGGTTTCTTCAAGAAAGATTCTAACCACTCGAAGAGATCATGTCGGAGATGAAGGACATCCACAAAATCAACAACCAAGAAGAGGTTAACACCAACAAAAATCAAAAGGTGGAGAAGTACCTCGAAGCCATTAAAGACTTCGAGGACGATGATGAGGAGACACTGGAGCTAAAGGCGCTCCTCAGAAAGAAGGCGCTTTCCAAAGGTAAAGTGAAAGTTGAAGAGAAGAAGAAGGGGAGTAGCCACACCGACTACTCCCGATATCCTTTTAACTATGATCGTCTAAATTCCAATAATAATCATTACTTATCTATCCCAGTTGGAAAAGCCCCACACTTCGATGGAAGTGATTACTCAATGTGGAGGCAGAATATGAAAATGCATTTGATTTCCCTCAATCCAAGTCTATAGCATGTTGTATGCACAGGGATAGATATTTCAGACGATGACGAAGAGCTCACCCCAAGCCAAGAGCAGGCTATTTATAGAAACGCTCAAGTCACAGCAGTAATCACCTCCTCACTCAGTCGGGACGAGTTCACCAAGGTGGATGGACTCGAAATTGCTAAGGAGATATGGGATACACTGCAAACTGCACATGAAGGTGACCGACATGTGCTGAAGCAAAAATCGAGATGATCGAAGGCGAATTAGGAAGATTCGCAATTGAGGAAGACGAGTCACCCCAAGAAATGTACAACTGATTGAAGACACTCATCAACAATGTTCGATCATATGGAAGAAAGAAGTGGAATGACCACGAGGTGGTAAAGCTCATCCTTTGAGCTTTTATGCCTCGCAATGTCACACTATGCTCCATGATTAGAGAAAGCCCCGGATACAAAAGGATGACTCCGGATGAATTGCTTGGAAAGATCATCAACTTTGAGATGATGGAAAAACAAGCAAAGCACGTCAAGGAAATTGCCGACCTCACCTCATCAAAGAAGAAAGGGGTTGCTTCGAAGTCCACCCTCAAGCCCCTATCAAAAGAAGCTAGAGAAGCACAACTAGAGGAAGATAGTGACGATGAGAGCAGTGAATTAGATGAAGAAGACATGATATTGTTCATGAAGAAATTCAAAAGAATCATGAAGAAGAGACAAGGTACAAAGTCAAGCGAAGGAAAGTACAAAGAAAGAACAAAGCCAAAGTTGAGGCGGGCATGCTATAATTGTAGTGAGTATAACCACTTTATAGTTGATTGCCCATATGAGGAGAACAAGAAAAAGACTAAAGAAGCCAAGCCTCAACACAAGAAATTCTTCCAGAAGAAGAAACAAGCCGAACAAGCGCACATTGGGAAAGAGTGGGACTCAAATGATGAGTCCTCATCGTCCGAAGAAGAAGAGATGGCTAGCATAGCCATCAAGAAGACATCCAAGAAGTCTACCCTCTTCCCTACACTCGGCGCAAGGAAGGGAAATGGCACTTGCCTCATGGCAAAGGAAGGTAAACGCAAGGTAACCATCAAAGCCCCTTCTGTGCATTCCTACTCTAGTGATGATGAAATAAATAGTGATAATGAGGACATGCTTATTGGACTAGATAGGAAAGCTACAACAAAAATGAAATTTTTACTTGATCAACTTGTTGAGAAGGAGAGGTTAATTCATCATCAAGAGGACATGATTATCTCCAAAAAGGAGGAGTATGTTGAACTTGACAAACTTCTAGAACTTGAAAAGGAGAAAAGAAATTCACTAGAGCTTGAGTTAGCTTCAAGCAAGGAAGCTTGCCTGGAGTTAACCAACTCAAATGTTGCAATCAAGGACCAACTTGCTGACCTAATCAAGGTTAACAAGATCCTTGAAGTGCAAGTTGAGTCACTCAAGCTGAGTGAACCTTCCTCCTCTTCAAGCTCACCTTCTCAACCCACTAAAACTGATTTTGCTCATGATTGCACATGTAAGAAAGGTGACACCAGTTTGAAGGAAAAGTCAATCTCCACAAAGGATAAACATCTTGCCCAAAGTGGCATATTTGACAAGGAGAAGATCGACTATGCACGTAGTGCATACTTGGTCCAAAGACCTCCAAATGTTAAATATGGCATTAGTTACTCTTATGATGAAAAGTAGCATGCTAGAAACCATAAGAATAACAAGGAGAGGATTTCCTTTGTGAAGGGAAGACCCTCGCAAACTAGTAAGTCGAAGGGTAAAAACTTGAACTCACACGAACACCGGACTAGTCCGGTCAGTGTCCGGACAAGTCTGGCCTCCCAGACTGGTCCTGTTTACAAACAACAACAATTACTCTTTAGAACCTTTGATGTCTCCTTTGTGTTGATGAGAAATAATTTTGGTAAGGTTTATGCTCATTATGTTGGGCCACGCCATGGGAACACTAAATCTCATGTGTGGGCGCCCAAATGTATTGTAACTGACCTCCAAGGACCCAAGCAATCTTGGGTACCTAAAACCAAAGCATAATTTGTTTTTGCAAGCCTATTCCTCCGGTGGATCTAAATGGGTGCTAGACAGTGGCTGCACCAACCATATGACCGGAGAAAGAAGAATGTTCGTGGAATATGAAGAGAATGAGGACCCAAATGAGGGCATCTACTTTGGAGATAACAGTCAAGGAAGAGTGCTCAGTACCGGTAAAATTGCTATATCATCTAAACACACACTTTCTCATGTACTACATGTTGAATCCTTAGATTATAACCTGCTGTCCATATCTCAACTATGTGACAAAGGTTATAATTGCTTGTTCACTAATGAGGGTGTGACCGTCTCTAGGAGGAGTGATGGTTCCATTGCATTCAAGGGTATGTTGAAGGGAAAGATTTACCTTGTTGATTTCAACAAGGATAAAGCCGAACTTGACACATGCTTGATTGCAAAGACCAACATGGGTTGGCTGTGGCATAGACGGCTAGCGCATGTTGGTATTAGGAATCTTCAAAAACTCCTCAAGGGCGATCACATCCGCGGTTTGAAGGATGTTGTTTTTGATAAAGACAGGCCTTGTAGTGCATGCCAAGCCGGGAAGCAAGTTTGAGCACCTCATCCCGCAAAGAACGTCATGACTACAACAAGACCGCTCGAACTACTACACATGGACTTATTTGGTCCAATTGCTTACATAAGCATCAGCGGTAACAAATATGGTTTATTAGTTGTTGATGACTTTTCTCGCTTCACTTGGGTTTTCTTTTTTCATGATAAGTCAGAAACACAAGGAATACTCAAGAAGTTTTTCAAGTGAGCTCAAAACGAATTCTCATTGACAATCAAGAATACTCGAAGCGACAACGGCACGGAGTTCAAGAATACACAAGTGGAGGAGTACCTTGATGAACAAGGCAGCAAGCACGAATTTTCAGCACCATATTCCCCACAACAAAACGGAGTTGCCGAAAGGAAGAATCGAACACTCATAGAGATGGCAAGAACAATGCTCGATGAGTACAAGAATTCAGATCGATTTTGGGCGAAAGCGATTAACACCGCTTGCCACGCCGTAAATCGACTTTATCTTCATCGACTACTAAAGAAGACATCATATGAGCTACTCACCGGTAACAAACCAAATATTTCATATTTTCGAGTTTTCGGTTCTCCATGTTATATCTTTAACAAGAAGCCTAGGACTTCAAAGTTCACTTCGAAGTCCGATGAAGGTTTTTTGCTTGGTTATGATTCGAACACTTACGCCTATCGTGTTTTCAACAAGACCTCCGGACTTGTTGAAATAGCACGTGACTTAGTGTTCGATGAGACTAATGGCTCCCAAAAGGAGCAAGTTGATCCATGTGAACTAGGTAAAGAAGAAGCTCCTTGTCAAGCATTGAAAAGAATGGCTCTAGGTGAAGTTCGACCACAAGATCCACCTCCACACGTACATGAGGGTGATGAACCACAAGAGGAGACCAACGATCAAGGGGGAGCTTCAGGACAAGACCAACCACAAGAATACGAAGATAATCAACAAGACAACGAAGGCAATTACTTAGGGGGAGAAGCATATGAACATGAAGAAACAACTCCTCAAGTGCCACACCCAAGAGTACACCAATGCGTCCAAAGGGATCACCCAATCGACAATATCATCGGTGACATCCAAAAGGGAGTAACCACTAGATCTCGCATAGCTAATTTTTGTGAGCATTATTCGTTTGTATCCTTTTTGAAACCACGCAGGGATGCATTGAAAGATCCGGACTGGGTGGTAGCAATGCAAGAAGAATTGAACAACTTCAAGCGGAACGAGGTGTGGGAACTTGTGGCAAGACCCAATGCAAACATCGTCGGCACCAAGTGGGTCTTCCGCAAAAAACAAGACGAACACGGGGTGGTGATAAGGAACAAGGCACGACTTGTGGCCAAAGGGTATTCACAAGTCGAAGGTTTGGATTTTGATGAAACTTTTGCTCCAGTAGCTAGGCTTGAATCTATTAGAATATTACTTGCATATGCTATTCACCATGATTTGAAGTTGTATCAAATGGATGTGAAAAGCGCCTTCCTCAACGGACCAATCAAGGAAGAGGTGTACGTAGAGCAACCACCCGGATTTGAAGATGAAGAGTTCTCCGACCACGTGATTAAATTGCGTATGGCTCTCTACGGCCTCAAACAAGCTCCTAGAGCTTGGTATGAGTGTCTTAGATATTTCTTAATTGAAAATGGCTTTAAGATTGGCAAAGTAGACTATACACTGTTTACAAAGAATTTTCATGATGATCTTTTTATTTGTCAAATTTATGTTGACGATATAATCTTTGGGTCAACTAACCAATATTTTTGTGAAGAATTTAGTAAAATCATGACAGACAGGTTTGAAATGTCAATGATGAGAGAGTTAATGTACTTCTTGGGATTCCAAGTACGGCAACAGAAGGAAGGGACATTCCTAAGCCAAACCAAGTACACGCAGGACATACTCAAGAAGTTTGGCATGGACAAGGCGAATCCCATAAAAATCCCCATGGCAACGAATGGCCACCTAGACCTCAATGAAGATGGACCTAACATCGACCAAAAGGTATATCGCTCCATGATTGGATCTCTACTCTATTTATGTGCATCTAGGCTAGATATTATGTTGAGTGTATGTTTGTGTGCAAGATTTCAAGCCAACCCTAAGGAATGTCACTTGACAGCCGTAAAAAAGGATCTTGAGATATTTAGTTTATACACCCAACCTTGGTCTTTGGTACCCAAAAGGCTCAAAATTCAATCTCATTGGTTACTCCGATGCAGATTATGCCGGGTGCAAAGTAGATAGAAAAAGTACCTCCGGTACATGCCAATTCCTAGGGAGATCCTTAGTTTCTTGGTCCTTCAAGAAACAAAATTCCATTGCCTTATCCACAGCCGAAGCGGAGTATGTTGCAGCCGGGAGTTGTTGTGCTCAACTCCTTTGGATGCGACAAACTCTAAGGGACTATGGTTACAATATGAACCATATTCCACTCCTTTGTGACAATGAGAGGGCCATTAAAATTGCCCACAACCCATTTGAGCACTCCAGAACTAAACACATAGACATAAGGCATCACTTTTTGAGAGATCATGCCATGAAAGGATACATAGCCATTTCACATGTCAACACTCAAAAGCAATTGGCCGACATATTCACCAAGCCACTTGATGAAAAACGTTTTTGTGAACTCCGAAATGAACTAAATATCCTTGATGCTCGGAGTGTGGCTCGAAATGTTGCATACCTGTATGAATTATTCAAATATGTTGATTGGATTGTGAAAATCATCTCTCTCATTTTTCTCCGAAAAACTATGCCAATTACTAGATCTTGGTGAATTATGATCATTGCTTGATTGTTGTATGCTTACTGATCATATTCATCAAGATTATTTGATGTGTTTTGCCTATATTTTCTCTAAATATGTACCTTCAAATATATATGAATGGGCCAAAAATTCTTACCTGGTGACCACGCACTAGTCCTTGGTTGCCCGGACTAGTCCGCCCATGCAGACTAGTCTGTAGAGTGCCGGTTAGACCGGACTAGTCCGGTAGACAACAGACTAGTCCGATATAGCCCCTGGAAAAGTTCGGACTAGTCCGGTCATCTCCGGACTTGTCCAATTTTTCGTGTCCATAACCCTAGCCGCCACCAAACCCTAATCCCTTCATCCTCCACTCTTGCCTCACGCGTTCTCTCTCTGTCACTCGAGCCCCCAAGGCGATTTCTTGATTTCTCATTCAAAACTTC
Organism: Tuctoria greenei; assembly: GCA_036927565.1. Classification (NCBI taxonomy): domain Eukaryota; kingdom Viridiplantae; phylum Streptophyta; class Magnoliopsida; order Poales; family Poaceae; genus Tuctoria; species Tuctoria greenei. The sequence continues at coordinate 254,510,211 of JAYESD010000002.1, forward strand.
GCAAGTTTGGGTGGGATTTGATCGACATTGCATCGGGATTGAAGTTCTCGGACTAGTCCGGCCTTCAACGTCCTCTTCTTCAAGCTCCAGTCGATTTCTTCGGTAATTTTTCACCCTAACCCTAGAAATCCCAAATTTCTTCATTGTTGATCAAATAGCCTAGCATATTTCACTATATACATGCCTCCTTGATGTATTATGTTTATGCTATGCCTGTTGTGCATTAGGAATCACCATTTGTCTAGTTTCCTAGGTTTTTGAGTTTGAATATCGGACTAGTCCGGTCCATGCACAGACAAGTCTGATATCCCGGACTAGTCCGTGCCTGGACACTGGACAAGTCTGACTTTTCTGAACTCAAAACCTAACTTTTCAATTCCTCAATGCAAGTCCTTGCTATACTTTCACACCTATGCCTTGTACCATTCATTCTCAATCAAGCCACTCATTCTCAGGTCATGTCGAGCTCAAACGATGAAGTTTCCGATTTTGAGGCCGAGATGGACCTTGAGGTGGCACCTCGGACCTCGACGGGTCTTGGCGAGAAGCGCCAAGAAAGGTCGTCCGAGCCAGCTCAGTCTCCTCCACAGGCTCGGAGGAAAGTGTTGGCTAAGAAGCCAGTGTCCAAGGCAGCTGCATCATCGAGTGGCCCTCGCCAAGCAAAGGGCAAGGGCAAAGGGATTGTTACGGGTCCAGTTGGCCCGTTGAAGCTACATGCTCCGAGGGAAGGGGTCCGGGACCCCACTGAAGAGAAGTTTAATGGAAAGGGCAGTGACTCAGCGGCCAAGTTCCGCAGTGTGGATTGCTACAGTCATCCAAAGCAAGCTGCAGATGGAAGATTCTGGAGAAATTTTCATGCTGACTATTACAGGGCTGTTTACCTGCAGATGAAGACACCGGTGGTGCGCAGTCAGTGGATTGACTGGGCACATCTTGAGAAGAAGAGATGCTCTACATTTGATGAAGTGATTGCAGCAGCTAAAAGACATGGCTTGAAGGACCTCTTTGCCTTCAAGTACAATTGGAATGATGAAGTGGTGGCTCAGTTCTATGCCACTTGTTACTTTGCAAGCGATGAAGAAGAGAGAGTGACTTGGATGACTCATGGATCCAAGTACACTATCACATATGAAGAATTTGCAAGGATGTTGCATCTTGACACCTCAAGCAATGACAATGTGATTATTCACGATGTTGGTGTCATCGAGAAGGAAAAGATGAAGTTTCTCTATGAGCCGAACTCAAAGATCATCCCTCCTTCCATGAAGAACATGAAGCCATTCTTTGTGGTGCTAAATAGAGTCCTGAGGAAGACAATAGCCCCTAAGGATGGGGATGTAGGGAGTGTGCAAGGATACCTCCGAACTCTGATGAGGGTCATAAGCAAAAACCGCCCATTTGATGTGGCAGAATACATTTGGAATGACATGGTGAACATATCCTGCACTCCTAACAGATCGTGTGGCTATGCCCCTTACCTCATGTTCATGATTGAGAAAGTCACAGGGATCGAGTTTGTCAAAGATGTGGAGCACACACCTCTGAGGCCTCAGAAGCCTCAACAAGTAAATTTCCAGGTTGCTCCCTCGCCGGCCTCCAGCCCTGAGGCACCGGCAAAAACAAGAGAAGATGCAAGTGCTGCCCCTGCTGGTAGGGAAGCCCCTCAAAAAGGATCAGCTAGTGGAATCCTTAAATATCTCAGTGCAATCTTTGCCTCCTGCAAGAAGGCCGAAGTGAAGGCCCACAAGCTCAATCAGAAAAGAAAGGAGGACATGAGGTACATCAAGGCAAATGTGAAGCAAATTTGCCAGAAGCTGGAGATCAACCCCATTGGATCTCCAGTGATTTCTGAGGACTCCGACCCAGACTTCACTGAGCTTGAGCCCTTGACCCCCACCGAGCTTGCCTACTTTGGCATTGGAGACTCGAGTACCTCCGCACCTCCTCCTCCTCTTCCTCATCAAGCTGAAGATGAAGATGATGAAGACGACATTGAGAGGACCGACAGCGAAGAGTGAAGACCCTGGGACCCTCCTCTCCTTCTTTTTGGTGTCTTGATGCCAAAGGGGGAGAGATTGAGGGGGAGTCTTAGTCTTAGCTGTAGTTTGCGAGGATAGAGTTCTATGCTTTTCTTTTTAACTCTTTTGTGGTCTGTAATGTTTTAACTTTGTTCTTAAGTTAATTATGGTTCTGTGATGCAATGATTTGATCCTTTGAGTAGTATTTATGAAAACTGTGATTTTGCTCTAGAATGACATATATGCTTGCTATTGGTTGATTAATGTCAATTATGTCATTCTTTATGTTTCAGTGTACTTAGTTATGCATCCCACCATAAAGAATGCACATATGGATAATACTTTTCACTGCTTGATGTATTTTGGACTCATATGTGCATACTTTATGAAAATCTCAATTTTTATCACATTTTGTGAAATCTCAATTGGTTGTCATCAATCACCAAAAAGGGGGAGATTGATAGTGCATCTAGGACTCCCTTGTGGGTTTTGGATGATTTATGACAAGCAACTGGGATCCTAACCTCTTTGTTGAGATGAGTGCAGGCTTATGATAGAAAAATGAGCAAAGTACCGAAAAGAAGGAAGAATGAGGAGCAAAGTGGAAATGAGCTCAAGGAAGAAGAGTAGTAGATTATTGTGTATGGAGTGTGTTAAGGAAACACATCCCAAGAGCTCAACCACATTTAAACACACACATTGCACAAAGATACACAGGACCGGACTAGTCCGACAGACACCGGACTAGTCCGATATCCTTTCTGCATGAAATCGGACAAGTCCGATATCCATCGGACTAGTCCGATATCCTTTCTTACCAGAATCGGACTAGTCCTCCCCAGTGCAGACCAATCCTCAAAACACTTCACAAGTCGCACAAAATCGGACAAGTCCGATTACAACCGGACTAGTCCGATATTCTTTCTAATCCAAATCGGACAAGTCTGATATTTGCACGGACTAGTCCGAAAAACCCTCTGATCTGAATCGGACAAGTCCTCCAAGTGCGGACTTGTCATCCTATACACTTAGGGTTTCACATAACCGGACAAGTCCGATGACTATCGGACTAGTCCGAAGATTTCCAGTAGCGAAATTGGACAAGTCCGCTCCTAGCCGGACTAATCCGATATTTCGGGACATTTAGGGTTTGCTACACACAACACACTGGACTAGTCCGGTGACCACCACGGACTAGTCCGATCTTTCTGAACCCTAACGGTCACTTTTAGAAACCCATATAAATAGAGTTGTACGACCATATTTTACTCTGACTCGAACCCTAGCGCCGTCACACCTCCCAAGAGCCTCAAAAACCACATCTCTCCACGAAATTAAGTGCAACAACGATTAATCCTTTGAGGATTCACTCTAGATCATTGGAGAGACACGTTCAACACCACATTGAGCTCTTGGTTTGATTCTCTAACACACTCCTGCGATTTAATTGTAATCTTTTGAGTGTGTTTTGGTGGTATTTCGTGTTGTAATCCAAGGGAGCTCTCGACGTGTGAGAATGCCCCTTTGAATCTGGTTATTCACCCCTTTGTGATTAGTGGAAGAGGATTGGCCTTCGTGGCGATCCGATGAGGGTAGGGTTGGAGAAGACCCGGTCCTTTTGTGGACTCCTCAACGTGGACATAGGTTGCCTTTGTGGGAGCCGAACCATGGGATAAATCCTTGTGTCTTGTTTTTGGTGTTCATCGTTCTTATTTATCAATATAATCTAGGGTTTCAAAATCATTGCTTATCTCACGTTGAATTTTTAAACATAAGATTTTATTGTGATATAATCTAGCATATAACATTGAAACCTTTATTTGATTCTATATTTCCGCTGCATACATAAAAGAATCAATCTAATCGATCAAGCTTAACCAACTTAGTCTGTGAACACCGGACTAGTCCGCACTTTACCGGACTAGTCCGATATCTCTGGTATTGAACTGGTTGTTAAGTGTTGCAGGATCCGACAATTTGCAAAAAAGGCCTATTCACCCCTCCTCTAGGCCACATTCAAAAGCCTACATGACCAAGTCTACAATGCCAAAAATATAAGTCCTTTGAATCATTAGCAACTAGACACCTATGCTTAGAGGAAGACATATCAAAATCATCTTTAAAAACTCTTCCAAACCAAGACATGTTAAAAATAAGCTTACTATTTGAACCTACAACTTTGCAGCAGTTTTTATTGAAAATAATTTCCAGATTTTCATCTAGCAATTGTGAAACAGAAAGCAAGTTGTATTTCAAATTTTTGACAAGTGCCACATCCTTCAAAGTGTAATGATCATTTACTCTAACCGAACCCTTAGCAATTATAGGAGTTGAAGAATTATATGCAAAAGTAAAATTCTCTACACGTGACACAAAAGAGAGGGAGGAGAACCAATCTTTGTTACCGGTCATGTGGCGTGAGCAACCTGAATCCACAATCCAAATGTTCTCCTTCCTCAAATGTGTAACCTACATAGAAGCACAATACGTTGATGACTCAATACTGGGGTTAGTCAAAAGGCATTTTGTTATCCAGTACTGAGTCACACGACGTGCAGCAGGAAAAACATGCGAAAGCTGAGATAAAACAACAGGTTTATGAGTCAAGGTTTGAGGTTTTTTATTCTTAACTACTGACCTATAATGTTTTACTTGTGTAGCACAAAAATCAGTAGCTCTGGAGGAAAAAACAGAAGGTCCGGAGGTAAACTTTGAATGTTTTTGACTCATAAAAGCAGGTTGCATGTTCCTGGCATTCGGTTTAATATGTGCAGCAAATTTTGCATGGAAGTTATGAGATCTAGCAATCATTCTTTCCCTTTTCTGTTGTTTAGCTAGCCTATAACAAAAATCTATGACATGACCATCTCTACCACAGTAGGTACAATGAAATTTAACTTTGTGTTCATGTCTAGATGAGCAAGCAATATTTTTATTTGAAACCGAATTGGACAACACTCTTGCAGATTTGAAAACCACTTCTTTTTGTTTAGGAACTGTTTGAATCAAACCACTTCCTAATGACTTTACATTTTTAGGTGGATGTGCCTTAGCATGAGCATGAGAATAAAAACCTAAACCATTTTTATCAGTGCAAGACTTGGAAGAATTCAGTAGCAAGTTTAGATTCTTATTCCCATTACAAAACCGATCTAATATCCTATGCATGTTATCAAGTTTATTGGACAGATCAAGGCAATTTTCAGATGAAGTTTTTCCTTTTGATTTGCAATTGGAATAATATTTAACTTCATGAGAACGTAAAGCATTATTCAATATTGAAATTTCATTCATAGCATCTTTTAGTTTCTTTTCAAGATCATCACAACTAGAACAATGCAAATCAATTGTAGAACAAGAAGCATCTTTTTAGTTTCCAATGTCAAGTGCAGCAAGCTTTTTGTTCTTTTAAATTTCAAGTTCAAGTCTATCTAGAGTAGAGGAATGTGCATTTCTTAATATGGACAATTGTTCATAGATTAAATCACACGAGGGACAAGAATCATCACTAGAAATCAAGGTTTTCAAATGGTTGATTTCAGATTCTAGTGATTCAATTTTACCAGCATTATCCGTAAGTTCTTTGTCCTTTTTCTTAACAATAATAGTTGCACGAGAAATTGCATCACACATTTCATTACAGGTAGAACATACCTCATCATCGTTAGTGTTGTGTTCTGCATCCTCCTGACTTGATCTTGATCTTGTTTTGCCCACCATGAAGCATAAGTTGGCCAAATCATCTTCATCTTCGTCACTTCCAATGTCCACGTCGCTTGAGCCAAGTTCCTGGAGTGCGGAGATAAAATTGTTCACCAGTTGGCGACCTGTAAAGCCCTTCTTCTTCTTCTTCTTCTTCTTCTTCTTCTTCTTCTTATCATTTGTTGAGGTGTGCTTCGTCCTTGATTGTTTTTCTTCTCGGGAAGTAGAACCTGAAAGGTTAGGGAATTCTGTACGAAAGTGTCCTGTCTTACCACATTCGAAGCATCGTTGAGGTCCGGAGCTTCTTCTCCTTCTAGTTCTCACACTTTGCAATGCTTTTGAGAACCTAGTAGAGAGAAGTGCTAGCTCCTCTGGAAATTCCTCGATCTGCTCCAGGGTTAGTGAGGACAACAAAGCAAGAATATTGCAAGATGATGATTGGTCGGAGTTAGGCATATCACGTTGTGAGACAAATGCAATAGACTTATTTGGGTTCTTACGTGATAAGGTATCAATTTAATGAGTTTTGAGTTTAGAGTAAAGCACATCTAAAGTAAGTGTACTCATGACAGTAGATTCATGAATAGATGTAACTTTTATCTCCCAGATTGACATGTCTAATGCACTAAGAAGTTGCCTAGCATTTTCAGCATCAGAAAAATTAACATTGACACTACGCAAGTTACTGAGAATTTTGTTAAAGCAAGCAAAGAGATCATCGATGGACTCACCGGGTTGCATCTCGAAGCGCATGTATTATTTCTTGAACATGTCTTTCCTTACCTCCTTGATCATGTCGGATCCTTTGTGATAGTCACAAAGTGCTCTCCATATATCGTATGCCGATCGGAGATGTGCAACGCGATCGAAGTCGCTCTGAGTGAGTCCTTGGATGATCAAGTTTCGGGCTTTGTTATTGTTGTCGATGTCCCGTAGGTTTGTAGCTGTAACTTGATCATTAGGTGGCACTTCGTAAGGCTTGTACACCTTCTCCCATATTGCGAAGCCTTGCGCCTGGATGAAAGCCTCCATGCGTGCCTTCCAAACCTGAAAATCAATACCAGCAAACACACAAGGTTTGGTGGAGTATTTCTCCATGATGATTAGTCAAAAATACGTGCAAATCACAATGATTGGAGCACCGTGGCTCTAATACCAATTGTAGGATCGAAGAGCACGTGAAAATCTACCAGAGTGGGGTGAACGGTAGATTTAAAAATCTTACACAGCAGAAACAATTGAATCCCAACCCCTTCGGCAGAAAAACGATCTGTTAGAGAAATCATTTGTGAAACTAATATAAACATGTTTCACCGTGACAAAAGTGATATATATCAGAGAGAATCAAATCACAAAGAAAATATAAAAGGAATCACTCAAATCCGTTGAGAGAAACTCAAGTTATGATCGAAAGATCGAACAAAGGTCAATCTGTCCTACCCGAGAAAAACAGTTTTGGAACGCTGAAAAGAAACTCGTGCAGATCAGAAACCACAAATCCAATGACCATGAAGTTTTGACAGATGATAGATAAACAAGTTGTGAAGACAACTCGAAAAGAATCACCTCAATTGGATCTGTAAAACTCGAGTTATGATAAAACCACCAAAGAAAGGTAGTGCTGTCCAAAAACTCAACAAGTAAAACTTGTCTGGAACACGTCGGACAAACAAGGCACAAAAGTTCCTTCAAACTACGAATTTTATTCAATAGAACACAAGAGGAACAGCCCCAAAGTCGTGCACCACGAGCTTTGGCCTCCCTTGCTTATATAACCAGCACTTAGGCCAACCCAATCTCAACTAGAACTCCAATCCTACTCCGATCACGAATCGAAACTTTCCATGACTGCTTAGGACTCTTCTATACGCAGACAGAAGCAATCTTAAGACTTCCAAACACCTTAGGAACATATCTTACATTCCTAAAACGACTCAAATTTGTGACCCACACGAAATCCTATCATAACCAACTCGATACTTTCCTTACCGAGCCATAACCGACTTCGCCGCAGCCAAAGTCATCAACGGATACGATCTGATCCTTCCAAATAGATCTTCCCATTCATAAACCATCTTAGGAACCATGTTGCCACGTCATGCACCGCATGCATACGTGCAAACACCTTCCTTCGACGTCCAGTAACCTTCATATGCACTGCCCTTGATTCAATCATCTTGCGTGACGTCCTGACCCGCTCAACCACAATTCCTCCTAAATTTGGTTATTGGAACCCTATCTCCTCCCTGAGACTAGTCCAAAGGATCCTGTCACCAGCCATGACTTGAACTCAAGCAACACCTGCACATGAACAAACAACATATCCGTACGAGCCCAAGTCTGTGACTTGACTCAAGTCAGTTCCGAACATATCACCTTACGTGAGCACCTCACATAAGAATGTTGCAAAGCATATCAAAATGATATCAGCCATATCAACCAAAACGCACCAAAAATTTAGCAAATGAATACTAAGCAATCTTTCTAAGAATATAAAGCAAGTTCGAAACATTTCAAGATAAAGGAAGGAACATTGCGATCAAGCTCCGAATCTAGACAAAGCTAACCGGAGCTTGAGCTGGAGCTTACCAAAGCTAGTACAATCTAGCGCCGGAGCTAACCAAAACTAGTCGGAACTAGTCATCCCAAAAGTCGGAGCTAGAAAAACATGTCAGAGCTAACCAACATAAGTCGGATCTAGCAAAACATATCGGAGCTTAAAAAGACATGTCGGAGCTATCAAAGACATACCGGAGCTATCAAAGACATGCCGGAGCTATCAAAGACATGCCGGAGCTATAAAAGACATGCCGGAGCTAAAGACAAAACTTCACCGGAGCTACCCAAAAACATGTCGGGCCTAGACAAAGAAAGTTGGACCTATTGTCGGACCTTGCAGAAGCTCGGAGCTAGAGTCAGACCTTGCTAAAAATATATTATGGCAGCATTCAAAACTTTTGTTGTCAACGCCAATGTATTCAGCACACATAGGTCTCACAAGTAGACCCGATGGGACTCCCGTCGATATGCCTCAACTTCCTCTTGCGCCTGGAAGATTCAGCCGGTTCCTTGACTTTACCCTTGCCCTTGCTGACGTCATCGACTTTCTGGCTCGCGGCAGGGGTAGTCACCCACTCAGAAGCTACGGGGATTGTAACCCTAGAGACAGGGTGCCTCTCTACCACGCCCAGGTCATCCAATGCTGGCATTCTCCTTCAGATCTCTCTGCTGACCTCCGGAACCATGTTTAGAGGCAGGAATGCAGCCGGTGGAGTCAGGGCGTCACGAGAGACACCTCCATTTTGAAATTTTTTGAGATGGATCTTCAAAGCTTCATCATCCAAGTTGGTGTCCAAACCAACTTCAATTCGGTCATGATCCATCTCACTATTGAACACCCATGCGGGCCATTCCCTAGTCTTCAGTGGGGCCCACCTGTTCACCAAGAAATTGCAGAAGACCATTTGGGGGTCAATCCTCCATCTATGCATTCTTCGATCCTTTCCAGGATGGGCTTGTACACATTCGACAGCTCTGGAACTATGTTCTAGGCGTCGGTGTCGACATTGGGAAGGCCCTCGGGCAGCTCTAGCTTCTCATGCTCCTCCACAGTGATGATCACCCAAGACTTCTTCCAATCATCCCACTTGCCAGAGGGGAAGGACTTCAAGTGCTTGAAGGGGCAATTCTTCCACTTCACAGAATAGTAGAAGACGATGAGCTCCGTTCTCTTGCCGCTGGTGTGGACCGTGAAGAAGGTCCGGAACAGCTTGATGCAGGGAGGCACGCACACCCACATCTCGCAGAAGTGGACGAAAGTCGCCACTAGCAAGAGGGAGTTGGGGCCGATATGATAAAGTTGGAGGCTGTAGAAATCCAGCAACATTAGGAGGAAGCTTGAGAAGGGAGGGATCAGACCCACCATGGCGTACGCCAAGAAGTACACCATATCTCTGGTGCGCCCCTTCTTGAAGGGGAGCTTGCCGAAGCAGATGTCCTTGTTGCACGAGTCACTGGACCAACCCATGTAGGTCCGTACACTCGCCATCTCCTCCTTGGTCTTGACCTTGCTGCGGGGAAGACTCAATTCCATCGCGGCAAAGTGGAGTGAAAGTTGGAAGGCTATGCAGGGATTGAGAGGCTCTGAGTGCGAGTACGATTGAAAGTGTGAAGAGTCCCCAAACCGTGCGAGCTTTCCTTCTTTAATAAGCCTCCACAACGCTTGGATGGAAACTGCAACGGGACCGAGGTTACGCTCTAAAAAGTCTACCTTGCCAATGACGAATGGACCCGGGTCTACTTCGGCAGAAAGGCCGAAGCTTCTGCCCGAGGTGAACCGTTGTCATGATGGGAGGTTGGAAGCCCGAGGGCGGCGGCCTGACAAGGCACACGGAACTGATACGGTTTTTACATCGGGAACCAGTGTAAGGATCGAATGCCCGAGAGGGGGGGGTGAATTGGGCTTCTTTAAAAATCTAAGCGATAAAACTTAATTCCTAAAAACCCAATTCCCTACGCAAACTATCTATGCATTCAAGTAAATAGGAACTTTGCGGAATGTAAAATGCATAAACGTAAGGGAAAGGAGGAGGATGCAAACTCCCTAGGAGACACGAGGATTTATCCCGTGGTTCGGCAAGATCGTCAACATCTTCCTACATCCACGTTGTGGCACCCACCAAAGGGTTTTGCCACACCCAAGTCACCAAGACGAGGGATCTTCACTATTCCTCTCCGTTTGCCAACCTCGGCAAGGTGGACCTCAAGCCTTGTACAACTTCGACCCTCCGGGCTTCCACAAATGCCTTGGCAAGCTCCGGAAGTCTCCTCACAGTTACAAACACCAAGGGCACTCCCTTGAGGCTCTCTCACTATCCTAGAGAGTCCACTCACCCAGAATGGAGGCACACAAGCTCTCTCTCTCTAGCTAGTTCTAGCCTAACTCTTGGTGTATAGGTGATCGAAATGCTGTGGAAGTGATTGCTCTTGGTCTTGAATGCTTGTGGATGTGTTGAGAATGTTTTCTGATCAAGACATGGCGATATGACAGGATTAGGGGGTATTTATAGCCAGCCTCCCCGAAATAGCCATTGGAAAAGTAGGCTGACAGAACTTTACTGTGAACACCGGATGATCCGATGTCTCCCCTTTAGTTATCATCGGTCAAGTTTACTTTAGCTGACGTCATTGTGTCAGATATGACCGTTGTTAGACCAATGTTGCTCCTATCTTCTCATCGGATGATCCGGTGGCTCTTCCTCCAGAATTGACTCAAACTTGATGCTTACTGGAGTGATTGACCGATGTGTATATTTCTGTACATCGGAGGATCCGGTGCTACACTTGGTCCAATGATATTGCAAACTGTACTGATGGACTGATGTAGATGAGCCATTCACATCGGATGGTCTGGTGAGTGCTTTGTTCTGAGGTCTTCTTCTTCTACTGAACCAACTCGACCGATGTGTATATTTCTGGAAACATCGGTTGATCCGGTGAGTTGATTTTGTTTGCTTCGAGTTGTTTCTAAGTGGTTTTGTATCTTGCTCGATTGACCTCTTTGATATATGTTGCAAAGGCATTTCTGATGATCTTCAAGCATTGAATGTTGTCAATTTAAAGTTGTATGATTTTGACATAAGAGCTTTCACTTCTTGTCTTCATATAATTGATTTGATCTCATAAATTGATTGTATATGGGTCTCCAATGACATATTGATTTCATTTGATTGAGTTATTATGGGGACCTTGCATTCACAAATTCATTAGTAAAATCTAATGGTTGTCATTAATCACCGAAACCATACCTCATGGGGGCCTAGATGCTTTCAACCGGTGACCTTCAATTGCATGAGATCGGCACGCAAAGATCTCACCTGCCACATTCAAAAGAAGCCACATGGTGATGATTTAACCACAGAGCATCGCACCAACGGCACATCAGAAGACCTTTGAAGCCGCGGCATGGGAATCGAAGATGGCCCCACCTCCGATAAAATAACTTAACCCAAAAGGTTTCTCCCGGATGTGGGCCCGAGGGCCACTGTCGGTACCCTGTGTACCGGGTACCCATGATACCGCAAGAAAAGCTAAGGAGTTCCCCCCATTCAAGTTGAAGACCTCTGAAGGCCACACGTGTAGCGCAGTGCTGGACTCGCCTCCCTCGTTTGTGTAGCTCCAACACTGACACGTGTATCACAAGACCGGACCTAACACCCATCATAGGGAAGCTCCGGTCTTACCACGTGTCCAGTGACCCCGAACCTAACCCCCAGTAGAGGGAAGCTCCAGTGCTACCACGTGTATAGTGGCTCCGGACCTACCTCCCCATGATGGGAAGCTCTGTAGCCGCCACGTGTCAAACCTTTAGAGCTAGGACTTCAACAGAAGACGGAGAGAACTCTAACGGCTCGGACCTTCAAGAGACAGTTACAAGACCTGATTACGTCTCATTAATGCCATATTAATGACATGCGATCAGTAGACTGTTAATAGGAGTAACACCATCATTAAGGTGCGTTATCACCCTATTAACCACACTTTTATATTCAACGATCATGTATTAGACAGTTAACTACGCCAGGGCCACATATCGGGCCAGGCAAGTGATGTAACGATCAATCCTTAGACTATAAAAGGGTTGCATCACACGATACAGGACAACCAAGCTCATACGCACGCAAGCACCAGTGAGTCCCGAATACAACAACACATACCCCGTGGAGTAAGGTATTACACTCAGGCGTCCCGAACCACGTAAATCCTCTATGTCATCATCTTGTCTAGAATATTCGTGCGCCCAAACCGATCAAAGAACCTCCGCAGGCTACAAATTAGTAGTACCAGGGGAAGTGTCGTTCGTACACTTCGACATAAACCAATAGGATCTAACAAAGCATTCACCAAGAAAATCAATATGTGATTTTTCCTTCCAGTGAACCATTTGATTGTGGTGAATATGAAAGTATTCTCTGATGCGTAAAATAACGTTTCTCACTGAAATCATAAAATAATATGGTATAATTCTCACAATCATGTTTCTCTCTAAATTTGTATCTATAGATTGAAATAAATAAGCATAGCTTAATCTAGTAGCATCATCATTAATGTCATAAAATATTTCTATCAAACTTTTGTCATCACAATATTCATCTCGCATAAATCAGAATGTATGAGTTCTAAAGGTGTCAAGTTTCTCTCCCTGTTGTCATAAGAGGCTTTCGAGGATGCTTTGATTCAACACAGTTATGATACTTTGAACCTTTGACAAAAGTGAATGCTGAAATTAAATTCATATTATATAGTTGAGAGATTAAATCAAAACTAACATGACATAAACAAAAGTGTCGAATATTCGCATCAACATTAACATCATCACAGATATCACACACTTATTACAAAACTCTAAAAATAAAAAGTGAAACAAACATTCACACTCATATCCTTCACTAAAAGTTGTACATGTTTGGACACAACTACTTTATCTAACACTAATATAAATTCATCTCTATATAGAAGGGAGTCGTTCATAAGATTCTTATTCATACATGGAACATGTTACACTTTCCTCAATTGCACAATCTTTCTTAAAGTGAACTTTAGATTGTCATGACAATATCACAAACATAATCATATGATCTATTCTCAAAGAATCCTAGACGAACTGATAAGAAGTGAACATAGAGGTATCAACACACATGAGAATATTAGCACCCGTGTTAAAATACAGAAAGGACATTTAATAAATCACCGTATCCATGTATTGCAAAAATTCATATTGTTAACATTCTTGAGACCCATTTTCTCTCGACGGTCTACAAGTTCAGGACAATAGTTGAAAAATATTTGTGCCCTCCACAAGTATAGCAACATTCTTTAACTTTGTTCACTTCTTCTTGAGAATATTAGTCTTGTTTGGATAGAATGAGGGTTCATAATTTCCTTGATTATTGACATTAGTTTCTACAACATCTTGGTGCTAAAAGGGCCCTAACCTCATTTCTCACTAGCATCCTTAGCACGAGTGTTGATATTTCCTACGCACTACTAACAATCCATCCCTAGCAGGGGTGCCAGAAATGCTTGTTAATAGATTTTAGATTACAAATGTAAGTCCGCAAGTCCACGAAATCTATCGATGTAGCATTTTTTCTTTTAGAGTATTCCCAAAGGGTGTCATTTATATTCTCCCAAAGGAAGGCTAGGTGGGAGCAAAGCAATCATCAAACGGAGAGGCTAGGTTTGTCTAGGTAGGGTTCTAGCATAGATGGGTAATTGATAAGTTGGAGGTAGTGTGACACACACAAGATAATTCTATCCTAAGGGGGTAAATGAGGTAAAGAGGGACTAGGCTAAGAGTTAGGTAAATACCCCTACTATGCTTCTAATGTACATATACATAGCCTAAGTTAGTTACTAATGATAATATTAATTATGAATTCTCATGCTAAGTGGATTAACACATCGGGCACGGGTTTACCCCTAGCAACACTAGGACGACTCCCGCCAAGAGCCTGTGGCATATCCGAACGTGGAGGATTACAAAGGGCAGATAGGACTGTCACCACCTATTGCCTACCTCTTCAGTCCGTGGGTCTACAAGACATTCAATGCTACTTATCTATCCTAGCACAATGCTAGCATATTAAGTAATTACCTTAAGAGCCTAGGAACCAGCCATCCTAAGGCAATGAACTAAATCATTGATGAACCAATGTTAATTCATAGCATACGTTATTCATATTAACATAATCATGTCATAGCTAATTAGACTATAGTGGGGGTTTGTCGTGTTTATGATGATATAATGAGAATGATATGGCATAATCATAAATACTACTCCTACCACATATATGGAATCCACAATCAAACAAGAAACACTTCATCCAAGTATATGAACAGTAGAAGACTAAAGATAACATCTTTATTAAGAGCAAAGTCACAAATACAAATAGGAATATGGGAGCCATACCTTTTCCAATTAGGAATTGTGAAGAGACTCCTACTACTCTCCTACTTGGACTATGGGCTAGAGGCTCTCCTCTCTACAGCATATACTTCTCTAAACCTATGGAGAGTAGTGGATACAATGGATGAATACTCAAGTGGTTTGTGTGTGTGAAGTGAGGGTAGGGGGTCCTATTTGTAGGTGGAAAAGGGTTGTTTCCCGCCACCAAAAGCATGCAAATCAGTCATCACTGACTTCTTCAAGCCGGGAGGAGCCAACACGTGGAAGCTGATCGAGTTTGGCGCCAGGACCAAGTCAGCCGATTAGGCAGGTCGGCCGACCTAGTCTTTGCACCATTTCTCGTGTGCTTTCTCCAGATCACTGCCAGGTGGGTCCCATCCCTTGTTATGGTGCTACACAGTTGGATGGCCTCGTATACTTCTGTTTCTGGGCCATTTAATCCATGTGGTGCCACATGTCGTTGCTTGACTGGCTGGGCTGGGATGCCATCAAAAATCTCCCCTAAGCTTATCCTTTGCTCGCCTAGAGCAAAGTGAATACTTTAGGTTGATGATCAGGTGTTGCTACAATGTTCTATTTTTAAAAAGTACCATGTGCACAACAGAATACTCTATCTAGTATTGCAAAAATTGGCATGGTACTTCACCCATCTCAAGTTATTATGGGGCTTATGCCTTCTCCTATTCATGGGTGGTTGAAAGATAGAACAGAAATTGGAGCACACATACCCTAGAAATTAAGTTCCACTGAAATTCCGTAGAGTTCAATTTAGATTTTAAGCAACTCAATTTGATTCTCTCGGTCTCTCCTTTATATGTAGTGGAAATATATCCTCACCAAGGCATTTTGCCTAAAATTCATCCTACCTCTAAATAAGGATTGTATGTTGATCTTGGTAGGAAATATAGTAGGTATATTTGCAACACATAATATTGCTAAGTCAAAAAAGCAAGCCTTAAGAGAAATCAATTCAAAACAATTCGATTCAAGACTTGTGCATGTGTGATGGGATGTAGTGGATGTGGACATTTGAGAGGACTCCTTTTTGAGTGGACTCTCTTATTTTGCAGGGATGAAACATGGCTAATTTTCTTTTTCTCTTTTTTTTTTCTCATGCTTATGATGTAAGCATGCATTTTCTTTTTTTTTCTTGTAGTCATGTCTTCTACTCCCTTTTATGCAATAAATTTCGGAGAGAGTACTAATCTTGAATGATGCAGTTTCTCTTTTTATTGTGGAATGGTGGTATGATGGGAATTTGCTTACTTCTAGTGTAGAAGTATAGCATGTGCAAGTGAAGTCTTGAATTCAAAAAGTAATGAAAGAAATCTCACATAGGTCTATACTAGTTTGACAAAGCTCATTGTGAAGGCAAATAGCATATGCATAAGGTCTATAAAAGTAATATATCATATGGCTTTGGTAGATATTTCAAATCAAATGAGAGTAACTTAAATCTTTTTAGAATTTCTCCGAAAATCTAAGTTTCACTTTCAATTAGGACCAGTAGCCCTATCACTATATCATATCTCACAACAACTTAGAATGGATTAAGCTTTTGCTACCCACAATTTCCAAATCAAGGCAAAATCAATTTTAGCCAATGAGAGCAATATATTGGAGAGTAGTAAGTGGTAAACAAGGGACTTAGGAAAATTAAAACAGAGCAACCATTCATCACTTCATCTATGTGAACTCCAAGTCATTCTTACCGCACATATTTTATTTTATTTCAAAACAAATCTATCCTACTTATTATTATATTATTTTTTGTATGCAAGGTGGATGATGTGTGAATGATAAATAAATATGCAAGGGGTTGATACAATTTACCGGAAGTGGGGGTCCTTGTTGACAGCTATTATATACCAATTTCACCCGTCAATATAACTCAATTATGTATAGGAAATATCATTTCTTGCACACATCACCTTTCTATTTAACGTTTTCCCACTTGTACTTGACGAAATTGGTGCATACAAGTATTTTATACAGAATTTAAGTGAAACAAGGGGATGGATCCTATAAAATATTATGCCAGCCAATCAAGCGCTGACATGTGGCACCACATGGATCAAATGGCCCACAAACAGAAGTATATGAGGCCATCCAACAGTGTAGCACCCATATCAAGGGGTGGGACCCACGTGGAAGTCATCCTGAGAAAGCACAGACCATTTGGAGGACTTACGAGGTTGGTCGACCCCCTAGTCGGCCGACCTGGTCTTTCCTCCAAACTCGGTCAGCTTCCACATATTGGCTCCTCCTAGCTTGAAGAGGTTAGTGGTGACCATTCACGCGCTTTTGGTAGCGGTAACCTACCCTTCTCCACCTATAAATAGGACCCCTCACCCCTCACTTCAACATACACCACTTGAGCATCATTCTATTGTATACACTAGTTCTCTTAGTCCTTAGTGGAGTTAGTCTATAGAGAGGAGAGCCTCTAGTCCCAAGTCCAAGTTGAGAAAGGTATGACTCATGTATATTTTCTTATATTTGTGACTTTATGCATAATAAAGATATTATCTTTAGTCTTATTTTATTCATATACTTGGGTGAAGCATTTCTTGTTTGATTGTGGATTCCATGTATGTGATAGGAGCAGTCTTTATGATTATGCCATATCACTCTTAATATATCATCATAAACACTACAAACCCCTACTATAGTCTAATTAGTTATGATATGATCATGTTAATATGAATCACTTGTGCTATGTATCAACATTGGTTCAACGATGATTTAGTTCATTGTCTTAGGATGGCTTGTGCTCGGGCTCTTAAGGTAATTACTTAATATGCTAGCATGGTGCTCGGATAGAAAGTAGCGTTGAATGTCTTGTAGACCCACAGATTGAAGAGGTAGGCAGTAGGTGGTGACAGCCCTATCCGTCCTTTGTAATCCTCCACGTTCGGCTATGCCACAAGCTCTTGGCGGGAGTCGCCTAGTGTTGCTAGGGGTAAAACCGTGCTCGATGTTTTGAACAACTTAGCATAAGTATTCACCATTGACACGCTCATTAGTAATTAACCTAGTCTATGTATATGTATATTAGAAGCATTGTAGCAGCAACTCCCCAACTCTAGGTCTAACCTCCACTAGGACCCATTTACCCCTTAGAATAGATTGCTTAGGTGTGTGCCACACTAGCCATATATTATCAACTTACCCCTGTCTTGATAATTGATTAGTATCCCATAGCTTGATCATAAGAGTAGTGTTTACTTTACTCAATTAACTTCCTTTAGGATAAATACGATACTCTTGGGAATACTCTTGGGTGAAATGCTACACTATAGTTTCCGTGCGCTTGCAAACCTCCTCTCTTTCGAGAGATGATCTGTGACGTAAGAAACGTCAACAAGCATTTCTGGCGCCGTTGCTGGGGAAGGCAAAGCAAGTGAAGGATAACTATCACTTGTGATTAATCTATAGGTACTAATAGTTATTAGACAGGATTACCCTTGTTTGTTTCTCTTTTTGTGGTGAAATAGGGTAGTGTTGGCTAACCAATTTCATGGGATGGCCAACGAGGACTCTAGTGCTCAACTGCAAGATGATTCATGGCGTACCTTAATAAATGTTCGCTAGGCAACACCATTGCCTCTTGCGGAACAATTTCAGCTTCTAGTAGGAGCTAAATACATCCATTCCCAAGCTTGGGGGAGGCTCTAAGAGTTCTTTTTGGTTTGCCTCCACCATTGGTTGGATGGTTGGCTCCTCATCCAACATTCATGTCATGGGTTGGTCCAGCAATCCATGACTACATTTGTGCTGGAGCTGAAGGAGTCCTATTCTCATTCATCATGGATGAGAATATGGTCTCTACTCAAGGGGTGGATTGAATAATGCTCTAGTTTCCTTATCTTAGCATGCACACCACTTAGAAAGGTGGACATGCTAGCTAAGGAACTACACCTCCCACTAAAGTATCATGAAGACCAAACCAATGGAGGAGTGTTTGGATGATCCATGCCATGTATATTCACATGATTTGTGAAAATTCATGTCATCATGGGCCACTTTGGGAATCATTTCCCTAAAGACCCATGATGATTCTTCCTTCCAAACACAACTCCAATGGCTATCACCTACAAGGAGGTCAAGGGTGAATCAACATCACCCTTGTAATCAAGGAGGCTATGCGGATTTCAAGGGATTTAAGTTTAACTAGCCTACCTTGAAGTAACTTGTCCATGGCCAAAAAAGAAATCAAGACAACATTTACATGAAGTTATTGACCAAGGACAAGAAACTTAAAAAGCATTCAAGATCCAAGATATCCCACAATCACTTGCTGGGATTCCTACCCTTAAACCAAGCCCATGCAACCTAGGGCAAGTGACATTGTGGATGAAGCGTTTCTTGTTTGGTTGTGGAGTCTACATGTCATCATACCAAAGGAAGCTTTTGATCCATGATCAAGGTACGAGTTGACCTTAATGAATATCAAGAAGGTCTAAGTGACACCCCTAAAAGAAGGACAAGCCTCACCATGCTCATGAGAGAATATCTTCAAGAGGGAAAAGTCTTCACTACATCAACAAGTCTTCATCAAGATGATAGAGAGGCTCGGGCCACCATGTGGTCCACATGACCAAATAACATGCCAATGGAGATTTGGCATGGCAATCAAGAGAAGTTGTCCACATCTTCAACTCCGGGATTGGACAACAAATCATCACACTAAAACAGGACGGAGGTAAGTTCCACTCATTGGACTTCGAAAATTCGATGAGTCCTTGACAATAGGTTAATTGGTAGTTATCTCATATTTAATTTTCCAATTGCATATTTGAATTTCCCGTCAAACCACATTCGCATTTTAGCATGTTTGAATTTCCACACTTGCATGTTGGAAAATAAAATTTCCAACCATCATAAAACTAAAATTTTCAATTAGGAAATAAATTTAATTGGATATGAACCTTGGGCGTAACCACTTGAATTAATCTTCCTAATTCAAACCAAAAATATTTCCCCTAATATTCAATGCATTTGAAAGTTGTTTCAAGTTGAGGAAATCAATTTGGCAAACGGTACAACATGTTTTTTAGCTAACATAACCCATTTTCAACTTGTTTTGTTTGTTCTTGATTTTAGTGCAGCCAAGACAAAATCTGTAAAGAGGTTGGAAGGCACCATCAAACGCATATCCCTCCGTCAATATCATTTTGAGTTCATGGTGGAGGAATGCTCAAGATGGTGGTGCAATGGAGGAACAAGAGGAAGCTCATTCTACTCCAATCTCAACTTGGCAATGAACATGAAGGCTACACCAAAATCCATAGACGTGAGTTTCTCACACAGTGACCTTCAACCCGAACTGTTGTACAATTGAGGTACAAGTTCAAATTTTCCGTCGTTTTAGTTGCATTCGGATTGAATGATTTTTTGCTTACGTTGGAAAGGAAGGTTTATACCTTCTCATCATTCAACTCTTATACATCCTCACGAGAGTAAGTGTTGGCATTTCCCTTTTTGATTCTTCAAAAAGGAATGTCACCTTACTTGGGAATAAATTTAAACAAGTATCTAGAATTTCATAAGTATTGCTAAAATTGACTTAGACATTTTCTGCCTAGGTAATGCTTATGGAATAACTTAATGGTTGAATTGGTATGTAGCAACCTAGGAATAGTGATATCCATAATTTTGATTTGAAAATCATTCATGCATGGATCACTAAATTTCAAATTCCCAGGCAAGAAAATTAAAAATGTTCAGGAGGAGAAAATTGAGAATCTTGATTGCCATGACCTAAATGATAAACATTTGCTCTTGAGTAAAAAGCTATGATGGTAAGAAAATTTACAAGATAAAGTGATCCATATAGTGTATTCATATCACTTGCAATGCTATGAGTAGGAGCTTTAGAAAATGTTCAACTTTATTTATCCATAAATCCCCACTCCTAGCAACGATTCATACATTGTTCATGGATACACTAGAAATTGGACTCAATGCATCTTTGGTCTTGTTCTTCCCCCCGTGCGTACAAATGAAGATTCAATTACCTAACCCGAAAATTCATTTGTACAGGTATTGGGAGCTAACCATCCCTCTCTATCATAGAGAGGAAGTTTGCAGGAGTAAAATAACTATGTAGCCATTCAAAGATCCGATTGTTGGAAATCCTAAGAGGATTCCATTTCAATATCTCTTGGCCAAGGAGTAAATTAGGATGGTTGCTACCTATCAGAAATTAAGCCTGAAGGTCAACCATAACTATACGAGGTCGGAGATTTGACATGGAAACCCTCCGTGAGCAACCAATGGGCTGATACGAATATGTGAGAGCATTATACTCTCAACTATTCTAAGCACTCATTCAAGCTCAAGGGTATTGCCACCATCTTTGGGTGTAAGTTCTTCCTTTGTGGATAAAAGGTATGATGTACCTTGACCAAGGAATGACAGGATCACATCCAATGTATATTGGGTGCAAGTTGTTCATATGTGGCCAGAAGGTATTTTATACCTTAGCCAAGGAACAACGGGTCACACTCAACTCATGTTGAGTGCACATCATCCCTTTGTGGTTATAGCTATGTTGTATCTTAGCCAAGGAATAACGGATTGTACTCAACACATGTTGGGTACATGTCACTCCTTTGTGGCTCAAGTGTATAATTACCTCAGCCAAGGCATGCCGGATCACACCCAATGCATGACGGGTACAAGTTATTCCTTTATTGCAAGAAGGTATGATACACCTTAGTCAAAGAATGACGGAACACACTCAATGCATGTTGAGTGCATGTCATGCCTTTGTGCTAAGGGTTATCACTACCTTAGCCATGGAATAACAAAGTACATCCAACCTATGGGAACCTTGAGGTGTGGACGAGCGACATCGAAAACACTCTCCTCGACCACACTCATGAAACCCATGGAAGGCAATCCAACATCGGGACTCAACCCTCCAATGCCAAAGCTATGTTGTAGCAAGGTTAGGCCAACCTCATGGCCTACAACCATTGTTAGGGTTTCAACCCCTATCGCGGACCTTGAACAAGAACAAGCTTGGGGGAGGACCCCCACTTGAGGTAACTTGTATCACACCCCTAGCATATTTATTTTCTATTCACACATCATCCACCTTGCATATAAAAAAACTTAAAAATAAGTAGAGTAGGTTGCTTTCAAAATAAAATAAAATATGTGCGGTAAGAATGATTTGGAATTCAGATAGATGAAATGATGAATAGTTGCTTTGTTTTAATTTTCCTAAGTCCCTAGTTTACAAATCACTACTCTCCAAAATATTGCTTTCATTGGCTATAATTACTTTTGCCTTGATTTAGAAATTGTGGGTAGCAAAAGCTTAATCTATTCTAAGTTGTTGTGAGATATGATATAGTGATAGGACTGCTATTCCTAATTTGAAAGTGAAACTTAGATTTCCGGAGAAATTCTAACAAGATTGAAGTTATTCTCATTTGATTGGAAATACCCACCAAAGCCATATGATACATTATATTGATAGACCTTATGCATATGCTATTTGTCTTCACATTGAGCTTTGTCAAACTAGTATAGACCTATGTGAGATTTAATTCATTACTTTTTGAATTCAAAACTTCACTTGCACATGCTATACTTCTACACTAGAAGTAAGCAAAGTTCCATCATACCACCATTCCACAATGAAAAGAGAAACTCCATATCATTCATGCTTAGTACTCTCTCCAAAATTCATTGCATAAAAAGGGAGTAGAAGACATGGCTATAAGAAAAAGAAAAAGAAAAAAGAAAAAGAAAATGCATGCTTACAACATAAGCATAAGAAAAAAAAGAAGAAAAGTAGCCATGTTTCATCCCTGCAAAATAAGAGATCCCACTAAAAAGGAGTCATCTCGAGATCCACATCCACTCCATTCCATCACACATGCACAAGTCTTGAATCAATTTATTTTTAATTGATTTTTCCTAAGGCTTGCTCTTTTGACTTAGTAATATTATGTGTTGCAAATATACCTACTATATTCCCTACCTAGGTCCACAAACAAGCCTTATGTAGAGGTAGGATGAATTTAGGCAAAATGCCTTGGTGAGGACATATTTCCACTACACATGAAGGAGAGACTTGAGAGAATAAAATTGAGATACTTAAAATCTAAATTGAACTCTCCAGAATTTGAGTAGAACTTGATTTCTAGGGTATGTGTGCTCCATTTGTTGTTCTATCTTTCAACCACCCATGAATAGGAGATGGCATAAGCCCCATAATGACTTAATATGGGTGAAGTATCATGCCAACTTTTGCAATACTAGGTAGAGTATTTTGTTGTGCACATGGTACTTTTGAAAAATTGAACATTGTAGCAACTCCTGATCATCAACCTAAAGTCTTGACTTTGCTCGGGACGAGCAAAGGATAAGCTTGGGGGAGATTGTTGATGGATGTTTTATACCAATTTGACCTGTCAATATAACTCAATTATGTGAAGGAAATATCATTTCTTGCACATGTCACCTTTCTATTTAACCTATTTCCACTTGTACTTGGAGAAATTGGTGCATGCAGGTATTTTATACAGAATTGATGTGAAACAAAGGGATGGATCCTATAAAATATCATCCCAGCCAATCAAGCGCAGACATGTGGCACCACATAGATGAAATGACCCACAAACAGAAGTATTCGAGGCAATCCAACGGTGTAGCACCCATATCAAGGGATGGGACCCACCTGAAAGTCACCCCGAGAAAGCACAGACTTTTTGGAGGACTTACTAGGTCGGCTGACCTGGTCTTTCCTCCAAACTCGGTCAGCTTCCACGTGTTGGCTCCTCCCGGCTTGAAGAGGTCAGTGGTGACTGATTTGCGCGCTTTTGATGGCGGGAACTGACCCTTCGCCACCTATAAATAAGACCCCTCACCCCTCACTTCAACACACACCACTTGAGCATCATTCTATTATATACACTAGTTCTCTTAGTCCTTAGTGTAGTTAGGCTATAGAGAGGGGAGCCTCTAGTCCCAAGTCTAAGTTAGGAAAGGTATGACTCATGTATCTTTTCTTATATTTGTGACTTTATGCATAATAAAGATATTATATTTAGTCTTCTTTTATTCATATACTTGGATGAAGCGTTTCTTGTTTGATTGTGGATTCCATGTATGTGGTAAGAGTAGTGTTTATGATTATGCCATATCACTCTTAATCTATCATCATAAACCCTACAAACCCCCACTATAGTCTAATTAGTTATGATATGATCATGTTAATATGAAACACTTGAGATATGTATCAACATTGGTTAAACGATGATTTATTTCATTGCCTTAGGATGGCTTGTGCCCGGGCTCTTAAGGTAATTACTTAATATGATAGCATGGTGCTAGGATAGAAAGTAGCATTGAATTTATCGTAGACCCACGGATTGAAGAGGTAGGCAGTAGGTGGTGACAGCCCTATCTGTCCTTTGTAATCCTCCACGTTCGGCTATACCACAAGCTCTTGGCGGGAGTCGCCTAGTGTTGCTAGGGGTAAACCCGTGCCCGATGTGTTGAACAACTTAGCATAAATATTCACCATTGACATGCTCATTAGTACCTAACCTAGACTATGTATATGTATATTAGAAACATTGTAGGAGCAACTCCCCAACTCTAGGTCTAACCTCCACTAGGACCCATTTACCCCTTGGAATAGATTGCTTAGGTGTGTGTCACACTACCCATATATTATCAACTTACCCCTGTCTTGATAATTGATTAGTATCTCATAGCTTGATCATCAGAGTAGTGTTTACTTTACTTCATTGCCTTGCTATGGGATAAATACAATACCCTTGGGAATACTCTTGGGTTAAATTCTACACGATAGTTTCCATGCGCTTGCAGGCCTCATCTCTTTAGAGAGATGATCTGTGACATAAGAAACGTCATCAATCCTCCCCCAAGCTTGTTCTTCACTCACCTCCATGATGAGGGTTGAACCCTTAATGACGGAAGTATGCCGCCAGATCGGCTTGTTGTTGTAGTGTGGAGTTGAAGTTGGTGAATTGAGCTCCATGTGTTGTTGCCAGTCTTGGGTACCTTGGACATGCCCTTGGAGAGTGTTATAGATGTCACCCGTTCTCACTTCAAGCTCTTCCATACGTCTAGTGAGATCCGTCATTCCTTGGCTATAGTCACGATAACTTCTAGCCAAAGAGGAACAACATCTTATCATGGACGTTGGAGGCAAGCTGCTAAAGCTTGAAGTGGATAGGGGTGGCTCCCATGTGGCACCCGACCATCCATGCCAAGACAGACCTTCGTTCTCATACGATGGAGGTTGAGTCCATTCGGGTGCATCACTCAATGGGTTCTCTTCCTCTTCGTACTCATGAACTGTGGAGGTTTTCGGGGACATGGCCGCTCTCCTTCTACGGCTTCTAGTTACCCTGCCAGAGACATTACTTTTTCGGGGTTCCTCGATGGAAAGAAGGTCAATGGTTAGCCTCGGGCATTTGTACAAATGATAATCCGGGTTAGGTAACCGAATTTCATTGACAAAGCCAAGATAATAAAATATCAAAGAGCCATCCTGATCAAGCTTAAGGGCATGTCCTTGCACTAAATAATCTTTATCAACTAATTCTTTCATTTTCAATATACTCAAATGAAGAATATTCTAGTGCTCCTACCCTAGTAGCAATATGAGTAATCAATGAAGTGCATTCTATTGGCCCTGTTCCTAGAATGTAATCTAACCATTGTGTCATCATGGCAATAACTGGAGCAACTTTTATCTTTTTAATCGTGGCAAATAAAAATTTCGGCTCATCTTCACGCACTACCCTTACGTCTCCTCTAGGGAACATAGTCATAGACGCCCATCTATGCATGAAGCGTAAAGTACGGTTGTGTAAGTGGCAATTCGTAGGTGCACTACATCTGACCTCACTAGTTAAATTTTGCCAAAAACTTTGTTTGTTAAACTTAGGCAAAGCGTCTAAATCTAGCAAACAACGTTTATGGAAGCCTAGGATTTCACTTAATTCTTTCCATAGGATGTTTTATTCTTTTTGAAATAATCTAAAAGTAATACCATCAAATCCTATTTTGAATGTGCAAAGGAATTGTATGGAGAGAAAGTGTGAACCTCTCTCCTCTATGTGAGCAAAGTTTTCCAATCCGAATGCACGCCAAATGGAGAAGAATTTGGAATCCATACCTATTTTGGAGATTAAATCCGGATCATAAGCTTTTGTATGAGAAAACTCACAATCTTGGAGGAGCTCGCATGCTTGGTCTTCAACTCCACTTTGTATATCGAGGTCATTCTCGTGAAGAAGTTGGTGCGGGATTCTCCTCTCACCCATGGGAGTGTCCTCACCTACACTCCTCCTCCGTGAACTTGGTTTAGCAACGGAAGAGGGGCGTGCACTTGAATCTCCACCATGGCTTGAGCTTGCAGCCTACTTCCTCTTTCCAAACAACCTCTTCATTCCTTTCATGGCCACAACAAACAAGAACACCACAAGGCAAAACTCAAAAGAGGTGATGTTAGTAAAAGAAAAACCCATGACGAATTTTCCCTTAAAGAACTTGATAGCAAATTGAAAATGCAAACGAAAGCAAATTTTTTTGAGTTGGAAATCGATCAAGAGTACTACAATGAAGAGCAAGAAAAACAATGTGAGCAAGAGTGACTTTGGGGAGGTATGAAATGAGGTGAAGTGTGAGGAAAAGTGCTCCTCACGACCACCATTTATAATGTGCACTCCCCAACAATCACTAGGGAATCAAAGTAGCCGTTGGAGGTGAGAGAGCCAAAATGACTCTTTCCCCTAGTCGGCCGAACGGGGGGGGAAGAGTTGACTGAACTGACAAGTGGGCCCCCCTATTCTCCCTTTTGGCAGGTGGCTCCCCAATGGCTATGGAATTAGCACGTTGGTGAATTACTACTTTTGCAACTCAAAAAATTGTTTTCTGAATAAAAACTCTTTTTCGAAACCCAACAATTTTCTTTTTGAAAAATAAAGAAGTAAAAATGATAGTTGAGAATAGAATATTCTCAACTTGCTATGAAAAACCAAATATGCAGTGGAGAAAAATAAAACTAAATGGAGAAAACCAATGAAGAGAAAAGAAAAATTAAAGAAAAGGATAACTACCAACTTAACCTATTGGCTAGGTCTCACCACCGTTTGATGAGATGGGCATTCCTCCTTCTTCATTTCTTAACATCCAGACCCAGAGGGATGGGCTTGGACGCCTTGTCTTGCTTCTTCCACCATTCCTTCTTTGGCGGCTTGGTGGACTTGGGCTTTTGGGGAGGCCCGGACTTCTCTGTCTTCTTGGGGTATCGGTGTGGATGATAAGACGGGTTTTCCACGTAGATCAAATTCCTCATGAATGCAATGAGCGGGTCCACCCTTGGAGGTGTAATTTTGACCTCTTGAATGTGCTTAACATTCGTCCCATACTTGATACGGATCATGGAGCATTGCTCCAACTTTGGGCAAAAGTTAAACTTCTCCTCCTTGCCATTGATATGGAATTCTCCAGCTCCCACATCTATGTGAGCCTTCGCGGTGCTAAGGAATTGTCTCCCGAGAATGAGCAGCATATCCTTCTCGACTTCCATGTCGAGCACCACGAAATCCATGGGTATGAAGCAGTTTCGGATTTTCACTGGAACATCTTAAGCGATACCCGCTGGATAACAGATTGAAGAATCAGCTAGTTGGAGCTACATTGGTGTTGGAGTAAGCTCTGTGAAGTTCAGCTGGTTGAAAACCACCTTGGGCATCACACACACACTTGCTCCAAGGTCACAAAGGGCCTTGTCAAAGTGGTGAGCCCTGATTGAGCATGACATTGTAGGACATCCAAGTTCCTTTTACCAGTTGCCTCCTTGTAGAGAAATCATGTTAGCACTTTCTACAGGAGGCTCCAATTGTCCTGGCATCTTGCCATTCTCCACTGGAGGAACAACAGCTGCCAGTTGAGCCAACTGAGTTTCTAACATCTTGTTGAAACTCAATTGATTCTTGAAGGCCGAGGATAATCCTTCGATCTTGGCATTTATGCTCTCTAGGGTCTTGTCATTAGCCGACAATTTCTTGGATAGAGCATCATTGATTTTCAGCTGGCCAATGGCAAGTTCTCGATTTTCCCCATACTTTAAGTATTTGTATTTCTGTTTTATTAAATTTAAAAGTTTTTTTCGAATTATGATATATTTTAATAATTTTAAATATTTTTCAGGACTTGTAACTTATTTTTCGATTTTTACTGTTTTATTAAATCTAAATATTTTCTCTAATTATTTTATATTTTCCGTAATTTTAAATATTTTTTTAACAAGTATGAAAATTGAAGGGTAAAAAGGTCATTTTGGTTCAGTTTTACTGTCAAAGAACTTCATCAAGTGTGAAATCTCATCTGGAAAAGAGCAAATTGTGCAGTATTATAATGAGATTTTAGCAATTGACATGTTGAAGATAGTATTTTGACGAATCCCGCTATTGTGAGTGGGAAAATATCAATTGTCTCCAATCATTATACCTCTCCATTCTATCTACCTCATGGTGAAACAAACCTCGTTTTCCTTCTCCGCTCGTAGCGTCAACGCCCAGCTCGCCGCTCCTCTTTTCAACGCCGGCGCCGTCGAGTCCTTCGTTGTTTCACCTCGCTTCCAAAAGCAAAATCAACCGTGAGCTTCTCCTCTACCTTTTTCTCGTGCAAACACCTCAAGTTGTTGGCTAAATGACTGCTATTTCTTATGTTTGCTGTTGACCACCTTTGATCCCGCCGTGGACGACCTCACGTTCCTTACGACCTTCTCTTCTTCTCTACAGCACCACAAGGTTTGCCACAACGCTCTAAGTTTGTTTGGCATTGGTCATTCGTGTTCCACCTCGGTTTTCCCTAGCGCCGTCGAGATATTTCGGTTTGGTATGGAAACCGAATTGGGGAGAGTAGACATTCTGGTTGTAGGCTCCATATTGCTTTAATTCAATGAGGTAGTAGAATCCTTATGCCATGGCGCATCCCCCAGTGCAAAAATTTAGAGTCGTCGTGGTCAGGGTTGCATTTCCGGCTAGTTTTTGTGGCCACCGTGCATAAACCCTAGCTCGCCGGTGGGCTTCATGTTTTCATTGATGTGAACCCAATTAGGTGCCGATTTCTTATTTACCATGCCCATTGGTGGTCCTTGACATCTTGCTTCGTCGTATTAGGGTCCCGGAGTGGTGGTTCATTGGAGCCGCCATTTGTGCCGCCGCCTCTCACCGTGGCACCTCCCTATTCCGGCGATACTGTGCTCTAATTTCATGTCCATCATGTGTACCGTGCGCCATAGTACATTTCCCCTTTTATCTCTCTGCCGGAGGCGCCATTCTGGCGAGGAGGAACGGCCGCCGCCGCCGTGGCCGTCTGCCTCTCCTTGGTCTTGGCCAGAGGATGAAGAACCTCATATCCTCTGCGCCGACTGGATTTTGTGTGGCCGCGCAGGGTATTTGTGTGGCCCATGTGTCGCTGCGGCTGGGTGGGTTTTAAAGCCCAGTGGGCCCCAAGTGTCAGCCCTAAGACAATTCCCTTTGGAAGAAAAATTCAGAATAATCTCCAATTTTTGAAAATCCATATCTCTGTGAGGGTTCATTCAAAAATTACCAAAACAATTTTGCTAGAACCCCCTCAGTGAGTATTTTTCAGAAAGTTAAGGTTCACTGTACGAAACTCAGTAGAACATCTTGTATAATTCATTTTTCTAAAAATCTTTGTGCATTTATTCTGGGACACCTAGACCACGAAAAATTCTCAAATTTTGCCAGAAAATACATCATGTCACCGTGTATCACCAGAAAATACCCAAGTTTATTTAACTTTATTTGCTTGGTTAAATCAAGGAAGTTGTCTCAGCTGTGCTGAAAATGGTAGAAACTACCAGAGAAAATAACCTAAATTAATTCAAACTTCAAAGTTGATTGTGAGCTTTAGATTGATCAGAAAAATTGTAAAACAAATTTTCCTAGCACCTTTATGATCTTCTCTACATGTTTGTCAACTTATTTCACCTAATCAACCTTGTTCAATTTCTGTGATGAATTTCTTTATAAGGATCTTCATCACCTTCGCATCACCTATTCTTTTCATGAATACAGCTGCATCTTTTGGTCCTTAATCCTCTCTGAACTGTTCCAACCTCTGCAAAAACTCCCAAGAACAGTGCTAATCAATTGCTTAAGCATTTCTTACTGATGTTCATTAATCCATGTAGTGTATATTTCACAAATTGCATTATTATCTTCATATTGAATAGAAGGAACTCTCGAGGAGCAGTCGGATCCCATTAACTATATTCCACCGGAGTTGGACTATTATTTTGATGAACACCAAGGCAAGCCTCGGTTTGCATTTAAGTTAACAAGCTTTTATTTACAATGGTTACCGTGTGTCTAGTTGATATGTGCATTACGTCTTGGTTTTATTGTCACTCTACTTGCATGGCCAGAAATCCTTGGAGTCTATGGTTTATGTACTGCTTAATTGATGATTAGTAATGCTATGCTAATATTACTGATATAGGTTTAATGTTATAACTCGAGTATGGCAATTTTTCGTGCTCGTGCACTGGTAGAAGTGAAACCAGTTGAGGAGATGGATATTGATTCACTTAATAGTTAATTGAGACTGGGCGGGAACGTAGGAAACAACAGAGCGGAGATCTACATGCATAGTCTGGCCTTTGTCGATTGAGGATTGTACCATGTGCGGCCCTGCTGAAAAAGTTTGAATATGTACCGGATGTATACTGGGCTTATGGGATCCAAGAAACTTGTGTAACTTGCTCACTTGGATGTTGAGGCATACCCCACTGTTATAGACACCACGCACGTCATGAGGAGAGTAGAGACCACTGCGACGAATCTGTAGGTGGGGCTTGCTTCCTGGATAGTGGGACTGGCTCAATGTTCAAGTGTCTTAAGAAAGGTTGTCACTTATAGCATCACGGGGGAGAACTGTAAGTCTCTTTTGGGCGGGTGTATGTGACGTGCAAGCTGGGTGTATCTTGATTTAAATCACTATCACTCGTGGAAGGGAGCATACCTGTTCACTGCCCTATGACGTAGTAACAATCGGAATTGTATGAAACTTGCTAGTTGGATAAGCAACTTGGGTGAAGTAGTTGAGAAGCGAACTAAAGTTATGATTTTAATACTTAACCCGACGTTTAAAAGTGATGATAAGGATCCACAGCTATTTTAGTGCCATGAACAGCTTTACTATTAATGTAATTTCCTGCATGTATAAGTAGTGAGACGGTTAAGTCTTGTTGAGCGTAAGCTCATGGTTTGTTGATCCATTTTTGCAGGTAACGTTGCAAGCAACAATGTTATAGATGAGGGCGAGCCAAGTGATGCAGCACCTGATGAGGGGTGTGAGGCTCACTAGGAACACTGCACGCTGCCGTGAAATTTTGGTGTTGCTAATGTGAAGCTTCCGAGGGCCGGATGACTTCACTCTTGCTTAGTATAGGCTATAAGGCGTGAGTTGTATCTTATCTTTCCACTGCTTGTACTAATGTACAGTTTTTTAACTGACAATACTATGAAATAAAGGCCCAATGTATTAGTACTCAAGGTACAGACCACAACAGCAATAGTGGTGGAAACAGCGTATTGCTCCACGTGCATTCGTTCATCAGCAAAACACACCCAGTTATCGTCCTCTGACTCAAGCAGGATCTACGAGGTATACATGTTTCACCTGTGGCCGTACTGGTCACTTCGCCAGAGACTGCCCACAAGCTCAACGGGGCGGTGGAAAAGCACCTGTGCAAGATGCGAATCAACCACGCGCACTGCCTAAGTGGCCAGCACCAAAAGGAGGCAACATCCATAATATCGCTTTGGAGGTTTTAACGGAAGGAGAACTTGTGCTCACGGGTACGTTCACTCTCAACAAACTACCCCTATATGTTTTATTTTATTCTAGAGCTACACATAATTTCATCAGTTTATCATTTGTGTGCAATGCTGAGTTAGCTACTACTACCAGAAACACTAGCTACCTCATCAGCTCACGTGGAGGCAATATAGACACTAGTGAAATGGTAGTCAAAGCACCGTTATGCTTAGGAGGAAAGATATATCCTACCACACTCATTGTCTCAGAAGGACATTGAATTGATGTTATTCTGGGAATGTTATGGTTGAAGTACCATGGTGCTGTTCTTGACATCAATCCTTAGATTATTTAGTTAGACTCTCCAATCCATTGTCTTCACACTCTCATTCTTGAAGATTTAAACTCCGAGACTCCAGCTACTTATCACACTAAAACCACTAAACTTGAAGACATCCTAGTGGTCCATGAATATGCCACCAGAGCATGACATAGAGCGTGACCACTAAATGTATTTCCAGATGATCTCCCGGGTATGCCACCAAAGCGTGACATAGAGTTCAAGATTGAGTTAGCACCCGGATCTACACCTCTATCTCGAAGGTCGTATCATCAGATTAAGATTCAGGTGGAAGATATTCCGAAGACCGCATTTTCAACCAGATACGAACTTTATGAATATATTGTTATGTCTTTCGGTCTAACCAATGCACCTGTGTACTTCATGTACCTTATAAATACTGTATTCATGCTAGTTGGATCGATTTGTCGTGGTATTCATCGATGGCATACTGGTATACTCCAAATCAGAGGAAGAGCATGTTGAACATCTTCATATTGTACTACAACGATTAAGAGAGCATAAGTTATATGCTAAGTTCAGTAAATGTGATTTTTGGATTAACAAAGTACATTTTCT
Organism: Tuctoria greenei; assembly: GCA_036927565.1. Lineage (NCBI taxonomy): Eukaryota > Viridiplantae > Streptophyta > Magnoliopsida > Poales > Poaceae > Tuctoria > Tuctoria greenei. The sequence continues at coordinate 254,542,672 of JAYESD010000002.1, forward strand.
TGGTCATATTATCTCAGCGCAGGGTGTGGTAGTTGACCCAAGTAAGGTTGTATAAGTACTAAAATGGGAATTTCCAAAGTCACTCCATCAGATGCATAGCTTTTTGGGACTAGCTGGTTATTATAGAAAATTTGTTCGCAACTTTTCAAAGATTGCTAAATCAATGACTGAGCTATTGAAGAAAGGAAACAAGTATGGGTGGACTTAAGAATGTGAGGAAGAATTTCAAACTTTGAGAAATCATCTTACGACATCACTAGTCTTAGCTCAATCGGATATGACTAAGCCTTTTGACGTATACTTTGAAGCATAAGGCACGAGACTTGGATGTGTTCTGATGCAAGATAGGCATGTAATTGCATATGGATCACACCAGCTCCTCAACCACGAGTAGCACTACCCTACTCATGATTTGGAACTTGCTGCTGTGGTACTAGTGTTGAAGATGTGGAGACACTATCTACTTGGAAACCTAGTGCACCTCTACACTGACCATAAAAGCCTCAAATAGATATTTGCTAAGAACGAATTCAATATGAGGCAACGAAGATGGTTGGAACCAATCAAGGATTACGAGCTTGAGATCCATTTTCATTCGGGAAAGGCTAACGTGGTGGTTAATGCGCTACGTCGCAAATCTCATGTTAATAATATATCAGTGATTTCGGATGAGGGAGAAGAAACTAGCTTATGTGTGGTTCCGTACGGAGCGTTGTTTGACCTCGCTCTCATATCTACAATACGAGAGGAGATTGTACGGGCAAAAAAGCAAGACAAAGCCATGTATATACTCTGGCAGAGGATTAAAGCTGGTGAAAAGCTATGTTTCCGGCAAAATGATGAAGGTACTCTATGGTTTAAGAATCGAATAGTAGTACCTCGAAACATGAAGCTCAAGAAGAAAATCATGGACGAAGCCCATATGTCCAAGTATTTTATACATCCGGGTAGCAACAAGATGTATTAAGATCTCCGGAGTAAATTTTGGTGGACCAAAATGAAGTGAGAGATTGCTAAATACGTATATGAGTGTGATATGTGTCAAAGAGTTAAAGCTGATCATGTAAAGAAAGTGGGGACACTCCAAAACTTAAGTGTTCCAGCAAAGAAATGGGAGGACATTAGTGTGGATTTTATTGTTGCGTTACCTCCCACAATCAGGAAACATGATTCTATTTGGGTGATCGTAGATCGGTTGACCAAATAAGCCCATTTCATTTCGGTTCATACTAAGTATGTCGCTACATAATATGCTGAGTGTACACTTTAAGGATTGTGTGTTTACACGGAATTCCCCGTATCGTTGTCTCTGACCGCGGATATCTGTTCGTTGCTCGCTTTTGGGAGCAACTACATGAGTCTCTAGGAACCAAGTTAATCAGAAGCTCTGCATATCATCCTCAGATCGATGGTCAGACTGAAAGAGTAAATCAGATCTAAGAAGATGTCCTGAGAGCCTGTGCCATTGATCATAGAAAGAATTGGGATGACCACTTATCATTAGCAAAATTCTCTTACAACAACTATTATCATTCAAATATCAAGATGGCACCTTATGAAGCACTCTATGGACATAAGTGTCATATACCACTCAATTGGTGTGAATCTGGTGAGCGAGTTATTTTCAGAATTGATGTTGTTAAAGAAGCGGGAGAACGAGTCAGGCTCATTCAAACTAATCTTAAAGCTGCCCAGTCTCGTCAGAAGAGCTATGTAGACAAGCGACACCGTCCGTTATAATTTCAAGTCAGTGATCAAGTGTATCTCAGTGTTTCTCCAATGAAAGGAATTCATTGATTCAGAGTCAAATTAAAAATGGCACCTCGTTTCATTGGGCTGTTTGCTATCACACTGAGAAATGTGGATCCGTCGCCTACCATTTGGAACTGCCAACGTCTTTAACAGGGACTCATGACATATTTCATGTATCTCAATTGAGGAAATGTCTAAAGCAAACAACAAAAGTTCTTACAGAAGGCATAGAAGCATTGCAACCAGACCTAACCTATGTTGAACAACAGGTTCAAACCATTGATGAAAATACTCGTGAGACAAGAAATCGGTTGTTGTGGTCTTACAAGGTGTTATGGAGTAATCACACCGCCGATGAAGCTACATGGGAAAGCGAGGATTTTCTTCAAAACAATTATCTGGACTTGTTATCGTCATATCAACGGTAACCTTCACAACATCTCATTATCATTCTAATCCCGAGAAGAGATTCTTTTAAGGAGGGAGGGTTGTAAAAACCCAACTTTCAGGTTTTCTATTTCTCCCCACCTTTCCAACCTCGCATAGGGAAAAAATGTTCAAACTTCACATAAGGCCAATAATTGATCAAGGATAAAATATTATGCCAAGATTAGAGAAAACGTATTGCAAATAAAGGACATGAATTAAATATTAAAAATTCAAATTTGAACTTTGCAGTTCAATTCAATTGTGCTACTGTTAATGAATTCAGAAAATTTGCAAGGTTCAAACATAAACTGTGAGAGCACCATTGGATTCCTCAGGTCCAAATTAGGGGGACTACCAAGTTTGAGGATTTTTTGAGCTAATTTCCATTTTCAAATCTATTTTAAAAATTTCAGTGAGGGAAGGGGTATGACAGGTGGGACCCACCTATCAGGGGACCTACAACACGTGCCCTGGTGAATCCCTCGCCTCTCTGCTCACGCCACGAGCACAGGGCACCGCTGAGCGGCTGCTGGCCGCCTTGGAGCCGGCTGTTACCGCAAGCAAAGCCTTCAATGCATCTCAATCAGTCTACCTCTCCATTCTATATACCTCACCGTGAAACCAAACCTCGTTTTCCTTCTCCGCTCGTAGCTTCGATCCCAGCTCGCCGCTTCTGTGTTCGACGCCGGTGCCGTCGATTCCTTCGTCATTTCACCTTGCTTCCAAAAGCAAAATCAACCGCAAGAACCTGAAGTTGTTGGCTAAATGACTGCTATTTCTCAGGTTTGTCGTCGACCACACCTTTGGCACGATGTTCTAAGTTGGTTTGGCACGTTGTTCATTCATGTTCCACCTCGGTTTGCCCTAGCACCGTCGAGATATTTCAAGTTGGTATGGAAACCGAGTTGGGGAGAGTTGAAATTCGGGTTGTAGGCTCCATCTTGCATCAATTCGATGAGGTAGTACAATCCTTATTCCATGGCGCATCCCCCAGTGCAAAAATATAGAGCCGCCGTGGTCGGGGTTGCATTTCTGGCGAGTTTTCATGGCCGTCGGGTGTAAACCCTAGCTCGCTGGTGGACTTCATGGTTTTGTAGATGTCAACCCAATAAGGTGAGGATTTATTTTCTCCCATGCCCCAATGGTGGTCCTTGACATCTTGCTTCATCAAATTAGGGTCCCAGAGTGGTGGTTCATCGGAGCCGCCATTTATGCTGCCGTCTCTCACCCTAGAACCTCCCTATTCTGGCAAGGACGTGCCCTAATTCCATGTCCATCGTGTGTGTCGTGAACCATAGTACATTTCCCCTTTTATCCCTTCACCAGAGGCACCATTCCGGCGAGGAGGAACGACCGCCGTCCTTGGTCCTGGCCAGAGGTTGAAGAAGCTCGGATCCTCTGCGCTGATTGGATTTTGGTGGCCGCATGGGGTATTTGTGTTGCCCTTGTGTGGATGCGGCTGGGTGGGTTTTAAAACCCAGTGGGCCCCAAGTGTCAGCCCTAAGACAATTCTCTTTGGAAAAAATTCAGAATAATTTCCAATCTTTGAAAATCCATATCTCAGTGAGGATTCATTCAAAAATTACCAAACCAACTTTGGTAGAACCCTCTTAGTGAGTACTTTTCAGAAAGTTAAGGTTCATGGTATGAAATTCTGTGGACTGGAGTCTCTCCATTTCAGAAATTAAATAAGTGGTGTCGTGCGATGCAGCACCCAACAACACACATGAAAAACAACACAAAATAACCAACACAAATCTTAATTTTACAAGATAGTCATGTTTACAACATATTGTACAACTCGTGTATGCACGTAGCAAAAAGTATACATACTCACACTCTAAACCTAGCTATGCACAAGAGAAGTCGTCCATACCCGCGGACGCTTCTCACTAGCAACAGGAAATATATAAGCAGCAACAAGGTTATCCCGTGAGAGATACACTCGACAAACTCAAGGTCTCACGGACAACCCTCAACATAAGCATAAGTAATACCTGCAAAAATCACAATAAAGAAATCGTGAGCTTGAAGCTCAACAAGACTTAATCGTCTCACCTAAATCATGAAACTCTACATGTTGGAAACATTAAAGACGGGAAAGCTAAATTTGCATAAATGAACTCACCGAAAGTAAATCCTTAGTGGTCAGGTTTAAAGTAGCATACACGATCCATGGGCATAGCATCATTGTGAATTTCACAATCAAACAAGAAACGCTTCATCCACAATGATACTCGGTCAAAGTTGCATAAGCTTCATTCAAGTTAAATGTTCGGAAATGGTAAATTTAATTGTGCTATCCCTAACAGCCAAGGTTACAATACATATTATATTCATAGCAGCATATTATCAATCTTCCAACTACTCTTTATTACTACGTCAAGACTCAGTGACCAAGTATGCTCAATCCATAACTGCGAGTGATGGTGATTCGAATCAAAAACACCCGGACTGCACGACTCGTATGCCTATACTCAAAGTTTCAATGGCACACTCCACTATGTCGCACGCAACCACCTTTCCCAAGATTCGCCCATATCGAAATAGTTTGATCGACCCGAGCAGCAAGCTCCCTCAAGGTGCACCTCCGCTGTGAGATGTTCAAGAGCGTGTTGACTCCCACTGTACTAACAGCCGACAACTTAAGCCGTGTGAAAAGGTTCCAACATAACATCTTCAAGGTACATTGGTTTCCTGAGTCCCATATAGCCAGTATGTCTTCCGATATAGTTCAAACTTTTTCAACGGGGCGAAGCATGAGATGGGCCCTAACCGACATAGACGGGGCTATCAATCCACCTTCACAAGCGATGCCTCACCCTTCGAGCTAAGAGCATTCTTATACAAACCAACCTACACAAATCCCCGTCCACGTCTCATATTAAAAGTGAATATTATAGTAGCATCTCGCGAGTGGGTTTCCCTCACTCGACTTCTCTCGCAAGTAGAATTCAACTACTTGACTTTTGGTCAATAAAATATGACCAATCTCGCGAGTAGTATCCAACATACTCGACTTCTACCGATCTTCTAATTAAACATTAAGCATAGCAATGTAACCCGATGGAGTCTTATTCTACCCATCCACTCCAAGGATTATTTGGTCATGCATGTGGAGTATTCAATCAACGTAGACTTAACACACATATCAAGTCTATTCAATGAAGTGTGTATAAAGAAAAACTTTAGAAAGACACATAAATGGAAACCGGAGCTTGCCTTAGGTTGCGACTAGGTAAATGTCAATATAGTCAGCGGCTTTATCATCTGGATGCAGCTTCTCATCACTTTCCTCCTCTTCTTGTCTTTATTGCTGCTTGGGCAAATATTGCTTGCAGCGAACTCCATACATGTGCCTCCTCCTCCGAGCGGTGCTCCTCGTCCATCTCCACTCGTCGAATGTCGTCGTCGTGATCGCTATCAATATGAAAATGCATATTAGAAAATTATGCAACTTAAGCAATTACAAATGAAGTTGTTATAAATTGAGAAGAAGTAACTGGATAGGAGGGGAAAAGTCTGTTGCTGGGGTGTATAGCAATAGGAGAGAATCAATGTGGACATACAAGTATTTGATAGAAAATGAGATAGGTATTATATGGATCCTAGGTAAATCATCATTGAGTTACATGGTTGAGTAAGTCCACTGATTTTGTAGGATTCACAGTGGAGTCCACTAGCTAGGAATAGAATGACCTGCTGCTGTGAAGTGCAAGAACATGAAGAAATCTAAGTGAATCAAAAGAATATTGGAGATGAAGTGCGAAGTGCATAAGAGAAGATTGTGATTTAGTAATTGACAACTGAAGTTGTTTATAACACAAGGAGTAAACCAGCTAGGAATGAAATCTCTGCTTCTGGGAGATACAGGAGCAGGGAAGAAACAATTGAAACATAGGAGATTTGATATATGGAATGACATGACCAATGTTTTGGACATTAGTGCACTTATCATTAAACAAACAGAACTTTAACAGATCCACTGGCCTGGGAATTTTAAAGTGGGTTAATACAGTCATGGATGATCAACCCTAAAAGTTTCAGCTAAAACAAGTGAAGATCATGGTCTACAAAATTCCAACAAATTAAGGTTTCTCTGAATTGTCATGGTAAAAAAGTAGCTTTGTCATGAGTGAAATTGTGTTTTCTAGATAGTGATGTTCCTATGGAGCCCAATAAAATTGGTTTCAGATTTTCTAAGGATTCTACAGCCATATATCGATTTTACAAGTTTCCCAAATTTCTGAAAATGTTTCTGGACTTTTACGGATTTTCTAACTAACCTGAGATTAATCTCCAGAACTAACCACCTTAATGAAGGTTAATGAGGCTGAAATTTTTATTGGGATTTAAAGGTATTATTAAGATGAGTCTGGTAAATTTTGGAAATTTTCTAATGATATTTGCTCTTGGAATTAATGCCCAAGTGATTTAGATAAATGGAATTAATCAGAACAAAAAAAGTTGTTTCATGCTGATTGAATTGCTCCAGTGCAAAGTACTTAAATGAGGACTCCAACAAAAATTATTTCATAATTATTGTCAATTATACATGGAGATATGATTTTTCCAACTCTTGCTTATTTACTGCATTTTCTTTTCTATGGAAAAATTTATCCACAGGCCCGCAATTGGGCCCACGAGTTGAAAAGGCCAATGATGTTGAAGCAACACAGGGTGTTACAATCTAACCCACCGCCACATGGATCCGAGCCACATTAGATCTGGGGTGGAAGAAATAAGTTGCTGACAAGTGGGACCACCTGGACTTTCTTCTACCTTGCTCCCGAGCTGGAGCAGGCGGCTCCCCTCGCCGACAACAAACTCCCGAGCTCATGTGGCTTTATCCTTTTCCGCCAGAGCCTACCTGCACCCCTGGAGCACATAGGTGGGGGCGGGGAAGGCCGGAAATGGCCTCCCCACAGCGGCGGCGGACGGCATGGCTCCGGCGAGGTCAATCTCGGTCACCCCTTGATAAAAGTATCGGGAGTTTCACTAAAAGTACCCCGGTGAGGTGTAGGTTACTAAAGTGAACCCTAATTGAGTGGAAAAATGGCTTGAAACAGTTATTCAACCGTGACCTAGGTCAGAATGCAAGGCGGCGGCAAAAACTTGAATAACCGAGGCTAGGCTTGACTAATTTTACTAGTTTTCGTTTCGGGTTACTGGTGAGCACCTATGGAACAAGTTTCTATAACTGGATTGAGGGATTGTTTCGCATCCTGCCCGAATTGCTTGAGTTTTTTACCATGGTTCGTAGACTTCGCCGACGGATAAACAAGCACTATGGTGTGGATATGTGACGGGGAAGGGAGAAACACTGTGGGGAGCTTGACAAGAGAATCGCCTACCTTTTTGGTGGCTCAGTGGAGCAGCAACACCGCCGGAGATGCCTGGCGTCGTGGAGCCGATAGGGGCGGCGGCAAGGAAGCGATGAACATATCTGTGTTCTCTGGGACGCTGCAGCAAACAAGGAGGGAGCGTGTCGGGGAAGTAGACGACTGTCCGACACATCCTTCTGTGCTGTAGCTGCGGGGGGAAAACACCAGAGGCATCGGGCCTCGACTGCCTGCCGGATGCACCACGGCGTCTAGCAACAGAGGATAAGTTTTTGCGCTGTATTGAGATGAAGGAACCAAGCTAGTCCAAGGAAGAATGGAACGTGTATGGGGAGGACAGAGGCTAGCCGATGCCTTGCCCAGTGGTCTCTGCAGGTGCTGGAACTGTGAGGACAAGGTGGTACGAGGGTGTGAGATTTATGTGTGCTGAATACATTAGCAATTTAAATAAAAGCGAGGGTTCACACACAAAGTTTGAATATTGCTGAAAGCCCATATCGGATTGTCCGAACTTGCGAGAATCCATTTTGCACTGTGCAAACTTCATTGCACGTGAGTTGCACGTGTTTTCTCGCTTCGGATTGGCTGTACTTTTCTCACGTGACTTGCACATGTTCGACACTTAGGATTGTCCGAACTTTCACACACGTGAGATGCATATGAGTCGACAAGGGTCAAACTTTTGAATGTGTTCTTAGGAGTAATGTTATCCTCAATGGTTTAGGACTATCCAAACTTTCTCAATGCATTTCAGGAGTAACATTTACTCTTTATTTGGTTAGGACTGTCCGAACTTTCGGTCACGTGATTTGCACGTGAATTTGGGATTGGAATGTCTGATCTTTTGCCTCTACATTTCAGTGCCGCTTTTGGTTAATTCGATAATTTTATTTGCTGAAATAATTGTGCGGGCGGATCTGTTTTAACTTGCAATGTTTCAAACTTGATTTTGGCTTACAGAAAGGTTGCTTAGTATTCTCTACTAATTTTTTGATGTGTTATGGCTGATTATGGCTGATATCATTTTGCTATGGTTTGCATCATGCTTATGTGAGCTGCTCACGAAAGGTGTTGTGTTTTTCGGACTAACGAGAGTCAAGTCGAGAACATGGGCTCGCAAAGATTGGTTGTTTGTTCATGTGCAGGTGTTGCTTGAGGTCAAGTTATGGCTGGTGACGGGATCCATTGAACTAGTCTTAGGGAGAAGATGGGGTTCAACAACCAAGATCGAGAGGAATTGTGGTTGAGTTGATCGGGAGGTCACGCAACATGTTTGGGTTAAGAACAATGCATATGAAGGTATGATGGATGTTGTTGGATGGTATTTTCACATGTGCAATGAGTGCATGGAAATGGAAACATGGTTCCAAGATGTGATGAAGAGATATGGACATGAAGATGTGCCCAAAAAGGTCCAACCGGCTGGATTATGAACTCAGGCTGCAGCTGAGTCGGTTATGGCTCAAATATAGAAATATTTGAGTTGGTTTTTGTTAGAATTCGTGTTGGACACGAAGTAGAGTTGTTTTAGGAATGTGGGATACGTTCCAAAAATTTTTGAAAGTCTTGATATTGCTTCTATCTGCGTATGGAGGAGTCCTAAGAAGTTATGGTAAGTTTGAGTTAGAGTCCAAGTAGGATTAGAGTCCTAGTTTGGATTGGGTTGGTATTAGGGCTGGTTATATAAGCAAGGGAGGCCAGAGCTCGTAGTTCACGACTTTGGGGTTGTTTCTCCTGTATTTTGATCAATATAATTCATAGTTTAGAGGAGCTTTTGTGCCTTGTTCGTCCGACTTGTTTCAGACAAGTTTTTCTCACCGAGTTTCTGGACAAACCAACATTGTTTCAGTATTTTGATCATAACTCGCGTTTTACTACTCCATTTTATGTGATTATTCTTGTTTTGTCTTCACAACTCAATTATATATCATCTATGAAAGTTTTTCACGGTCATTGGATTTATGGTTTTTTATTTATACGAGTTTCTTTGCAGCATTGTTGATCCATTTTAAATCGGGTAGAACAATTTGACCTTCGTGTAGTACTTTGATCATAACTCAAGTTCTACTTAATGTTTTCACGTGATTCTTGCTGCATTGGTTCTGTGAATTGATTCTCTACAACCTTTACTAGTTTTGTCACAGTTGAACATGTTGAAAATAGTTGCACATACGGTTCCTTTAACATATCAATTTTCTGTCGAGGGGTTTTTACTGCTTCTGCTGAAAAAGTTAAAATCTACCATTCATCCCACGCTCTGGTAGCTTTTCACGTGCTCTTCGATCCTACAAAGGAAGAGCCGTGGACGGCGGCACCAAAACAGAGAGCACGGGCTGAGGCAGAGAGGAAGAGCACGGTGCAGCTCAGAAGAAAAGAGAAATATCGCATGGGTTGGACGAGAAGGAACTGAGGCAGTGTGGTCCTGGTTCTGCAGGGAGAAAGGGCAAACGCGAGCTGGCCTTTGCATGCCCTCGCGGTAGCACCCTAGGAGCAACCAAGCAAACATAGCATGCCTGCTCAGGTTGTGCCCAGGATGATAAGTGGGTCCCACATTTTCTCCCCCCTTATCCTCTCATTCTTACTCAAATATCTCAGCTAAAACAGCAAAGGCTTGGGTACAAATTTGACAGGGCATTAAGGAGAATATTAGGAAGATGGTGACACACTAAAAATCTGAAAATTGAGAAGTTAAATTTGGAAATTAAAATTTGAATTTGAATTCACTCTTTTTACAATTGCTAATTCTTCCTTCATATTTTCTTTCATTCTCTAATGCTTTCCATAACTGAATTGCACAAAGTTATTTTCTAGCTTTTACAGAAACTCAGTAGAACATCCTGTATAATTCATTATCTCAAAATTTTGTGCATATATTCTGGGAAACCTAGACCATGAAAAATTCTCAATTTTTTCCAAAAAAAACTTCATGTTACCTTGTATCACCAGAAAAATCCCCATGTTTACTTAACTTGATTTGCTTGGTTAAATCAAGGAAGTTGTCTCAGCTGTGCTGAAAATGGTAGAAAATACTAGAGAAAATACCCTAAATTGATTCAAACTTCAAAATTTGATTGTGAGCTGTGCTAATCAATTGCTTAAGCTTTTCTTGCTAATGTTCATTAATCCATGTAGTGTATATTTCACTAATTGCATTATTATCTTCATATCGAATAGAAGGAACTCTCGAGGAGCAGCCAGAGCCCATTAACTATATTCCAGTGGAGTTTGACTATCATTTTGATGAACACCAAGGCAAGCCCCGATTTGCATTAAGTTAACAAGCTTTTATTTACAATGGTTACTGTATGTCTAGTTGGTATGTGCATTACGTCTTGATTTTATTGTCACTCTACTTGCATAGCCAGAAATCCTTGGAGTCTATGGTTAATATACTGCTTAATTGATGGTTAGTAATGCTATGCTAATATTACTGATATGGATTTAATGATATAACTCGAGTACGACATTTTTCCTGCTCGTGCAGCGGTAGAAGTGGAACCAATTGGAGAGATGGATATTGATTCACGTAATAGTTAATTAAGACCAAGTAGAAAGGTAGCAAGCAGCAGAGCGGAGATCTGCGTGCATAATCCTGCCTGTGTCGATTGAGGACTGTACCGTGTCCAGCTCTGTTGGACAAGTTTGAATCTGTACCGAATGTATACTAGCATATGGAACCCAGGAAACTGATGTAACTTGCTAACTTGGGTGTTGACGCATACCCCACTGTCCTAGACACCACACACATCATGAGGAGAGTAGAGACCACTGCGGTGGACCCATAGGTGGGGCTTACTTCCGTGATAGTAGGACCGACTCAATGTTCGAGTGTATTGTGAATGGTTGTCACTTATGGCGTCACGGGGGAGGATCGTAAGTCTCTTCTGGGAGGGTGTATGTGACGTGAAAGTCAGATGTATCTTGATTTGAATCACCGTTGCTCGTGGAAGGGGCATACTTGTTCACTGCGCTGTGACATAGTAACAACTGGAACTGGATGGAACTTGCTGGTTGGATAAGCAACTTGGGTGAAGTAGTTGAGAAGCGAACTAAAGTTATGACCCTAATACTTAACCTGATGTTTAAAAGTGATGATAAGGATCCACTGCTATATTAGTGCTATGAACAACTTTATTATTAATAGTAATTCCTTGCATGTATCGGTAGTGAGATGGTTAAGTCTTGTAGAGCATAAGCTCATGGTTTGTTGATCCATTGTTTTGCAGGTAACGTTGCAGGCAACAACGTTACAGATGAGGGTGAGCCTAGTGAGGCAGCACCCGATCAGGGGTGCGAGGCTCACGTGGAACCCTGCACGCCGTCGTGAAATATTGGTGTTGCTATTGTGAAGCTTCCAAGGGCCGGATGACTTCACTCTTGCTTAGTATAGGCTATAGGGCATGAGTTGTATCTTATCGTTCCGCTGCTTATACTGATGTATATTAGTTTGTAAACTGATAATACTATGGAATAAAGGTCCAATTTATTGTAAATGTGTGTTTTGTGTATTGTGCTGTTAGGTATCGAAATGTACAACACCACCCAATGCGATTCCAGGAACGTGGGGACTGGGGTCCCCACACCGGACTTACCAGATATGCATGCTGGACCGTCAGATTTCTGCACCACAGCCGCCTTCTTGCACGCGACTTCGTAGATTTATCCGCAAGAGGGAGGGGGTCCTCACTGCCAGCATCCTCACACGCTCCCAACCTGCGAGGAGCGTGTTTTGGTAGCAGTGAGGTGGGGAGGAGCTGGTGGAAGGGCTTGTGGCAGATCGGGTTGCGCTGCCGCCCGAGTGGCCCGTGCCGAGCGATGCGGGGGCCTCTACTTCCCATAACTCACTTGTTTTCAACTTTCTTTTTTTTCTGTATCCTCACTTGTTTTCATGTGTATTAGGTAGGGTATGCGTGATTTATTTTGGCAAATACATACCCTCGCAGGCAAAGCTAACTAAGGGTGTACGTGAGGGTAAAGAAATGTATATAGAAATACACGGTGTAATAAGTATCAAATTGTTAGCATACCCATCATTCTTATTCTATATCAAAAGTTGTGAGTGTAAAATGTCGATTGAGAATGTATGGGTCAGTTTTCATTTTCTAAATAACATAAATACTAGATTTTATCTCGACCTCTGTCTCAAAGTGTCACAGAACCTTCATGCCAACCAAGAGCTTTACCATTATGTCCTTTAAAAATTGCCTAAGTAGACTGTTGATTTGTGTTAAAATGATATGCTTAGTATTTTTGAAGGGATGGATTACTATTATGTAAGTGACATGGTCCAATATTGTGTTGAATAATCGATGCCACGATCGAGTCATGGGTGTATTGTGAGGCAGAGGCAACGGGGGTCCGCACACACGGGGATTGCACCATGGCTGCCTCATGATGACGTGTGCAATCCGCTCGGTAGAAGCCCGATTCAACTGGTGTGCGTGTAGACCAAGTAGTTTGGATCATGGACGACGTTCTGGCGTGGAGAAATTGGCGCCGATATGGGTGAACTGGTGCCTCAACGACCGAAACATATCAATGGGTTGCCTCGCTATTGGTGCGCATGATTGCCGGATCAAGAGTGTGATTGCCGACGAGGAGGAGTGTCTCTTGGGCCTATATAACCACATGTACACCCCCATGAATGAATCCAACCGAGTTGTGTGAGAATTGCATCAAATGGTGTCCATGTTCATAGCTCCGGCGAGCTCCCCTATTTTAAGTGCGTGTGAGCGGTTCCGATCTGCAATTTTGTTTGATTTCGAGTGCACTCGGTTCTGACAAGTGATATCAGAGCTAGAGATTGAGATGCTGACCACACCAGCGAATATTGGCTCCCCGACGGTGCGGAATTCCGGTGAAATTGTTGCCACGGAGTGTATCGCCCGCGGTTCCTCATCGGTGGAATTGCCGATCCTCACGAAGTCAAATTACCATGAATGTTCATTGATAATGAGGGTCAGTCTGGAGGCTCTCAATCTGTGGGATGCCATCAAGAAGGTATCCGTCCGTTGATGTGAAGACCGCCCCACACTGTCTGCGATTTTGCACAGACTGCCGATGAAGCTAAAAGCACCAATTGCGGAGAAGAAGACCGCTTTCGAGGCATGGGCTGCGATCAGGAGGTTGCGCATGGGCGATTAGCACGTGAAGGAAGCCAATGCCCAGCAACTCATGAAGCAATTCGATACAATTGTGAATGTAGCCTAGAGGGGGGGTGAATAGGCCTTTTTGAATTTTAGTCGGAACCTGCAACACTTAGCAACTTGATCAAATACCAGGAAATTGGACTAGTCCGGTAGAGTGCGGACTAGTCTAGTGCGTGCGGACTAGATCGATCAAGTTTGATCGATTATCTCGATCCTAGACTCTATGCAGCAGAAATATACTTGTAATTAGAGTGTAATACTTCTATGAAACTGGATGTTGCACAATTTAACCTTATATTCAATGTTTTAACATAATATGAATAAGATCAAGTAAAACCCTAGATACCAACAAAAGTAAGAACAAAATGCACAAAGTGAAGACACAAGATTTTTATCCCGTGGTTCGGTTCCCACAAAGGCAACCTACGTCCATGTTGAGGAGCCCACGAAAGGACCAGGTCTTCACTGAGCCTAACCCCGTCGAATCGCCACGAAGGTCAATTCTCTTTCACTATCACAAGGGTAAGTCACGATTTCAAGGGGCCTTCTCAGAAGTTGAGGGCTCCCCAAGATTACAAAGCAAAGAACACCAAGAACACACTTTTAAGATCAACAATGAAACAGCAGGAGTGTGTTATAGATCAAACCCAAGAGCTCAAACGTATGGAATCGTGTCTCTCCTTTGATCCAAATTGAATCCTCAAGGATTTGATCTTTCTTGCGTTGGATTGCGTCGAGAGATGTGTTTTCTAAGCTCTTGGAGGGTGTGACGGCGCAGGAAGTTGAGAGTATTGAAAGTAGGGCCGTGCACATCTATTTATATGGTGTTTCCAAAAGTTACCATTAGTGTTTTGAGGGTCTAGACTAGTCCGAGGTGGAGTCCGGACTAGTTCGGTGTGCGGCGAGTAGGAAATCCTAAGTTCTCAAGAAGATCAGACTTGTCCAGCTTAGGGCGGACTAGTCCTATTTAGGCTCTGGAAAAGTTCGGACTAGTCCGATTGTTTTTGGACAAGTCCGGCTGTGGTGATCTCCTTAGTGAATTGGGGCAAATCCCCAATTCCGCATTTGGAGGACTTGTCCGATTTTAGTCAGAGAGGTTATCGGACTAGTCCGTGGTGATTTTGGACTTGTCCGATTTCGTGCAAATCTGTGAAGTGTAGAGGACTAGTCCATACTGGGGAGTACTAGTCCGATTCTAGTCAGAAAGATATCAGACTAATCTGTGGTGATATCGGACTAGTCCGGTCTGTGTAGACTCAGACTGTCACTACAGGAATCCCGAAGATTTGCGACGGCCATGGCCGTCGCAAATAAGCTAAATGCCATCACAAATAAGCTATTTGCGACAGCTTTCCTTATTTGCGACGGTTTTTGGCCGTCGAAAATAAATCGTCGCAATTAAGCTTATTTGCGACGGCCACCGTCGCAAATAAGCTTAATTGCGACGGCTAGGTGCGACCGTCGCAAGTTATTGCCGCGGGCCGGTGGGCCCCGCAACATTATTTGCGACAGCCGGGCCATCGCAATTAAAGCTTATTTGCGACGGCCAGGCTGTCGTAATTAAGTGCTTCTATTTGCGATGGTCGGGCCGTCGCAAATAAGTTCAGTGGGCAGGGCCCACGTGTCCTCCTCCGGGACCCACGATGCTATTTGCGATGGCCAGGCCGTCGCAATTAAACCTTATTTGCGACGGCCAGGCTGTCGCAAATAGCAGTGGCTTAATTGCGACGACTTGGTACCTTATTTGCGACGGTACTGTATAAAAAGCCGTCGCAAATAAGGTTTTTTATTTTTTTTAAAAAAACAGAAAATACTAACCGGCTCGATGGCCAGATTCACAGAACAGATTCACAGAACACATCACATCACAACAGTTTCAAAACACATCGTACAAACATCGCATCAACATCAACAAACTAAACATGGGCTCACTCGCCGGTCTGACCTCCGTATCCACCTCCGTAGCCACCTCCGGAGCCACCTTCGAAGTCAAAGTCGTCGTTGCGCCTCATTCCAGGCGGCGGTAGCGACGGCGACGGCGTTTGTGCAGCCGTCGCGGATCCCTACAATTAATGAAACTTAGAGTTAGAATATAAATACATCAACACCTCTCTCCCTCCCTTCCTCTCCCTCTATCTTCATCTAGATCCCCCTCTCTTCCTCTCTCTTTTCATTTCTCTCTTTGTCTCTCACTCTATCTTTCTCTCTCACTCTATCTCTCTATTGCTATCCTTTTTCCTCTATCTTCCTCCCTCTATCTCCATCTACTTCTCCCTCCCTCTATCTTCCCCTCTCTCTATCTCCATCTACATCTTACTCTCTCTCTCTTCATTCCCATCCTACTCTATCTATCTTTCACTCTTTCTTCTGTCTCTCTTTCTTCTATATCTATCTTTCTTCTATTTCAATCATTTTCTTCTATCTAATTATATATCTCTTTCATCTATCTCAATCTTATTACGCTGGAGAAGAAGGTATACATAGAAACTTACCTGACCCGCTGAAGAAGGATCGCCTGGAAGGACCGGTGGTAGTACCGGTAGCTGGATTCCCAGACCTTGCGCCTGAGCTATGGCCTGTCATTACAAACATTAAATGCTACCTATTAGTAAGTCATTTACGTTGAATTAATTAGAATTTTAGTTTTTATTTTGTTTCCTCCATTGCTTCCCGCATCTGCGCCAATGCTGCTGCCTGGGTTTGGATCATGGCCTCCATCGCGACCCTTTGGCGTTCCGCCTCCCTCCTTTCCTCCTCATGTCGCCTTTCGTTTTCTTCTACAGTTTCTCGGAGGGACTGCATCTCAATGTCCCTCTGCGATACGCGGCGAGACGTGCCCACCGACGAAGCCTGCGTGGAGCTGCCTCTCGCAGGTCTCCCCGCCCTCGAGTCGACAACTCCGTTGAATATGGCGATCCTATAAAAAAGAGAGTCAGTAATATGAAATTGAAATATCTTGAATACTTTGAATTGAAAACGATAAAATGACTTGTTAACTCACCTTCCGTGTGCTTTTCCACCACTGGTTGCATACGCGGCTTGAGGATCGATCGGTTGACGCTCCCAATCGAAATTCTCGCCGTGTATCTTCGTAGCCTCCTCCCCGTACTTAGCCTGCAAAACAATAAAACCGTGTAAGTTCAACAATCTATATAGTTATATTTAATATGAATGGTTTCTAAACTTACCAATTGCTCGGCTGTAGCCTGACTGCACCCCGTCGGCTGAGAAGGGTCCTTATGACCTCTCTTCCAGACCTCAGCAGGGGTGGGCGGCACCCCCGTCTCGCGCTCCTGTCAATACGTGTTAGTACGAACAATATATTATTAATATATAAACATAAGTTACACACATTTACCATGCGTTTAGCTAAACGCAAGTGGTTATCTTGCCCGTGCCTGCTCTTCCCCTCAACCCCTCTGCAGTCTCGAGCCTTCTCAGACTTAGCTTTGAACTCATCGCTAGCCCAGTAGCGACAAAGGGCCAGAAATGCATCGGTCCGACCCTACAACCAGCTCACGTGGCCCTGCACATAGTTGGAAGTTGTTAAAAATACCATCAAGGAAATTATCAGAAAAAAATATTTACTACACTCCACGTACCTGCGCGTACTCCTCCTCCGTCAGGTGCCTCTCGCTCTCGTGCCGGAAGTGTAGCACGTGCTGCTGGCTCGCCTTCAAGTGCTCATTAATAATTTGAACACGGGCATTCGACAAAGCTTGTCGAAGCGCCTTGGCAGCGTTGTAGTGAAACACTCGCCTCGCATCCTCAAACTGGCGACGGTCGTTCGGGTCCTCTAAAGTATATCTTGCCTGTGATAAACAATATATTGAAGAGATGTTCACTAAAAGAGTTTAAGAGTTGAAACTTAGAAACTTTTTTAACATACTTACCATAAAATCGGCCCATACGGCCTCCTAAAGGTTGTCGTGCTCCTGGTGATGGACGCGTGCGTAGTCCTCCCACGAAAGAGCAGGCACCCCGTCGATGACCCCGGGATAGTGCAAACGCACTATGGACCCGAGGACACCGTTCACCGGTCTGTGGTGTCTCTCACCGGTGAAAGACGTGTCGTCCCAAGCCCTGTAAGATATTTATTCATTCATTACTTAAGTAATCAAAAGAAATTAAAATTGAACACTATAATTTTTATTACCTGTCTCCGATTGGACGAATCACGATCCTCTGTGAAGGGACCGCGGGAGGACTGACAAAGTGAGTCCTCCTCGTCCTCCGCGTCTGCTGGGGCGCCACGTCAGATGACCACCAGTTCTGCTCTTCCAGCCAGTATACATCCAACTGCGGTCTTCACCCATGTTTGACTCTGCAGTTTAACGCGAAAGAAATTGTCGTTAATGTATTGTTGTGTTATGTCACGGCCCTACAACCTAGGCAGATAGATCCTAAACCCACCCAAGAGTGACCGAGCGGAGCGTACTCATGACGAGACGTGTGATCCGGATTCGAATGAAATTTCGGCAGCATAACCCCATTGTTCTCCACTGCACGCCCAAAAATGGTGCAGCCAACAGGGTTACGCCACCGAAATCTCGTCCAAATCTGGACCCGCGTCTCGTCACAGGCCACGCCCCCTCGGTCACTCCGAGGCTGTCCAAAAAGGGACAATTCCGAACCTGCACGTCTCACATGCCAATGGCATGTGAGACGTGCCGATCCAAAATGGGTAATACATTGCTATAGGTTATGTTGCTCATTTTAATTTTCAGGTCATTTAAGATAGAGGAAAGAACTAGAGAAAGAGTGAGAGGAAAGTTGGTCTTAGATGACAATTCCACATCCATTTCCACCGTCCACGCAATCGCGGGTCATTGACGTCCTTACCAACCCGTTCGCTTCCATGTCGCCTTGACTATTATGGTCTACACGGCACGATCACACTTATTGTGTGTCGTGCCCTTCCGGGTTGGTCTGAGCCGGCCCAAAACCCCTTTATTTATATATATTAATTAGTCACTCAAAAACATTATCTGAATGCACTAAAGTCCAAACATACACTAAACAGAATAGAAAAAAACTATTAATTCTAAACACTCACACAATCAAAAGAACAAGAGAAAAAATTATTAATTCTAGTAACCTACATAATAAACATATTTACCAAAGCATGACAAAAAATTATCTAAACCTAAGAAAACATAAGCATGTAGCAACATCTAGATCACACACTTGACATAGGCTGAACTAGTAACATGGTGATGCAAATCTAAAGAAAATGTGTTACATCATTAAAAGTTTGATAAAAAACAATTGGAACATTATACATATCAGAGCAGCTACTATACAATATGAGAAGAATGATGGTGCCATACCTGAGCAGTGAAGTGGATCTGAGTGTGCACGGTGGGGAGGGGACCTGAGCAATGTAAAGAAAATGCATAATGTCAAGACCGATTTGATAAAAATAGCTAGAACACTCAAAGAACTGAATATAATTGGACCAACTAGATCACCATATTATGATGCTTTTGGTTGATCCAGAAGCAAGTCCCCCACTCGCTAAAACACAATGGTTAATAACCTAAGAGGTTACTCTAGTGCTAATTTTCAGATTTAAGAGGCGCAGTCGGATCAAGCAGAAGCAGCAGGCCGCACCGGGGAAGGAAGTCAGAAAGAGTGAAACCAGCGGTCCCGGTCCGCACGCTTGATTTCGGCCGGAAAAATGAAGAATGGTGATGGCTGCCAGAGTTTCTGCTCTAGGAAGCACAAGAACGGAGGAAATTCGACTTTGCTAGCCAGGAGGTGATATTAAGGAGCGGAGAGAAGGATTAGGGCAAGTTGCGGCTGCACAACGACGTGACGTCTGAGCCTCCGCGCTAGACATGCATGCGGCAGGGCTGAATTTATTTGGCACTTGATTTCCGCACTGCTGAGTCACCCACTGCAGTTGTTAATTGTCATTTGTAGCTCTGATGAACAGTGACAGCAGATAGCTTCAGAAGGTCACGGCGGTTCCCGAAACTTCCAGTACGTACGGAAACCGCTACATGGGAACTTCCTCAGGCTCAATTAACCCTGGACATCTAGTTTAATTTCTACACTAGTAGAAACCGCTACAAACGGAAACATCTGAACTAATTGGCCTCGACGTCGGAACCACATACTATCATCATTCTCTTGAATATCGAACTATTGGGACCTAGTTGAGTTTGTTGGCATTTGACGTCAGACCATCGCACCACAACTGCTATGACCTCAGCTGCTTAGCACACCTTACTTGGGATTCTTTTGAAATGTTTCCTATACAATGTATAGTACTCCTACGCAACACAACATGTTGGGCGGGGCACGTACGGTGGATCATTTTCGAAATAAACAAGAGTAAGTTTAAGGTATGATGATTATATGAAATAAACAAGTGTAAGTTTAAGGTATGAGGATTGGACTGTCCACATTTTTTTTGCAATAAACAAGCATACACAATCAAATCAACTAATGGAGCTCACCTCGGAGGCGTCGGGGCCAGAGGCGGCACGAGCAGCGGGGCTGCGGTGGTCCGGCGCCGGCGAGGCCGGGGGCGCGGCGGGCCGGGGCGGCGGGGGCACAGCGAGCCTAGGCCGCGGCGGTGGGGCGGCGAGGCCGGGGGCGCAGCGGGCCGGGGCGGCGGGGGCGGCGAGCAGGGGCAGCGGCTGGGCGGCGACAGCGGGGCGGCAGGCTGGTGGGGGAGCAGCGACGGCGGGCCGGCGGCGGGGCGCGGCAGGGCGATGGGCAGGCGGCGGGGCGCGGAGGGCGGCGGGGCTGTGTGTTGGGTGGACGTGAATGAACCGTCGGGGTCGGGATAAAAGCCCTTATTTGCGACGGCCTTTTAAATTGCGACGGCCCCACCATACGGCCGTCGCAATTAAGGTTACTTGCGACGGCTACCTTAGTTGCGACGGTCCTAGGGTTGGCCGTCGCAAATAAGTTGTTATTTGCGACGGCTTTTTGATCTGCCGTTGCAAATAAAGTGTTATTTGCGACGGCCAAAGGCGGGCCATCGCAATTCAATCTATTTGCGACGGCTGGCCATCGCAAATAAAACCAGCCGTCGCAAATGATCATTTTTCCTGTAGTGTGTGCAGACAAGTCCACATTGGTAGGACTTGTCCGATTTTGAACAGAGGGGTTATCGGACTAGTCCGGATATTATCAGACTAGTCCAGACCTACATAAATTAGTACAGTGAGTGAGTTTTCTTGTGATTGAGCTCTTGGGGTGTGTTTCTCCAACACACTCCATACACAATGATCTAATCTATTTAGCTCTTGAGCTCTTTTCCATATAGATCCTCATTCTCCGGGTTTTTTGTGCTTTCTTCATAATTTTTTTTAAGACCTGCGCTCATCTCAACAATTTGGTTAGGATCTCATTTGTTTGTCATAAATCAACCAAAACCCACAAGGGATGCCTAGATGCACTTTCAATCTCCCCCTTTTTGGTGATTGATGACAACCAATTGAGATTTCACAAAATATGATAAAAATACATAATTTTCATAAAGTGTGCACATATGAGTTAGGTACAAGTTAAGCAGTGAAAACACAGGTCATATGTGCACTCTTTATGGTGGGGTGTAAAACTACGTGAGTGTGAGCAATAATTGTGATGAGAATGAAGTGATTGACATTAAAATACCAATATCAAGCATATACGTCAAATTCAAGGCAAAAACACAATTTCATAACATAAGCAAAGTCATTCCACCACACCACAATACCAAACATAGAGATAAGAGTATTAAGGTTTTACAACCCAAGAGAGACACAAAAAAGATACTCAAATGAAGTTATGAAGCTCTCATCTCTCAACCTACAGCTAGGACTAGTGACTCCCCCTCAATCTCTCCCCCTTTGGCATCAAGACACCAAAAAAGAAGGAGAGGAGGGATCTAGTGGCTCATTCCTCGTTGTCGGTTCTCTCCTCATCTTCATCTTCATCTTTTGGATGGGTAGGGGGAGGAGGAGCGGATCCACTCGAAGTGCCCCCAATGCCAAAGTAGGCAAGCTCGGGGGGAGTCAGAGGCCCGAGTTGAATGAAATCAGAGGCTGAATCGTCAGAGATGACTGGGGATCCAATAGGCTCAATCTCTAGCTTTTGGCAAATATGCTTGACATTTTCTTTGACATATCTCTTATCTGCTTTCCTCGCCTTGTTCAGCTTGAGAGTATTCACTTCGGCCGTCTTGCATGAGGCAATGATTGCTGCCAAATACTTCAGAATTCCACTAGGAGACCCTTTCGGGGGGGAGGGCTAGTGGAGGGGACATTCCTCTCATCTCCTCTAGCTCTCCTCAGAGCCTCTTCACTCGACACTGGATATGGGGCAGCTTGTACATTTGCTTGGGTAGGATTCTGGGGCCTCAAGGGAGTGTGCTCCACGTCCTTCACGAACTCGATCCCTGTGACCTTCTCAATCATGAACATCAAGTAGGGGGCATAGCCACAATATCTATTCGACGTGCAGAAAATGTTGACCATATCATTCCAGATATAGTCAAGATGTCAAACTTTCTGTTCTTGCTTATCACTTTCATCAAGGTCCTCAAGTAACCTTGGACACTTCCTGCATCTCCATCTTTTGGTGCTATTGTCTTCCTCAGCACCCTGTTAAGAACCATGAAGAAGGGCTTCATATTCTTGGTTGAGGGGGGTTGTACTTCAAGGTAGTGTCATAGAGGAGTTCCATTTTATCCTTTCCCAAGACACCGATGTTGTGGATAGTTAACTCATTGTCGCTGGTGTCTTCTAGGTGAAGGAGTCTTGCAAAATCATCATAAGTGATAGTGTACTTGGATCCATGAGTCATCCAAGTAACCCTTTGTATGATCGAAGAGCACGTGAAAAACTACCAGAGGGGGGTGAATGGTAGATTAAAAAATCTTACGCAGCGGAAACAATTAAATCCCAACCCCTTCGGCAGAAAAATGATCTATCAAAGAAATCGTGTGTGAGACTAATTTAAACGTGTTTCACCGTGACAAAAGTGATAGATATTAGAGAGAATCAAGTCACAAATACTACACAATAAGAATCACTCAAATCCGTCGAGAGAAACTCAAGTTATGATTGAAAGATCGAACAAAGGTCAATTTGTACTACCCGAGAAAAACAGTTCTGGAATGCTGCATAGAAACTCGTGTAGATCAGAAACCATAAATCCAATGACCGTGAAATTTTTACAGATGGTAGATAATCAAGTTTTGAAGACAACCCAAAAAGAATCACATCAATTGGATCTATAAAACTCGAGTTATGATAAAACCACCAAAGAAAGGTAGTACTATGCAGAAAACTCGACGAGAAAAACTTGTCTGGAACAAGTCAGACGAACAAGGCACAAAAGTTCTTTTAAACTACGATCTTTATTCAATATGGCACAAGAGGAACAGCTCCAAAGTCGTCTATCATGAGCTCTGACCTTCTGATGAGGACATCACAACAGCGGAGATGCGCATTGAACTGCAAGGACCAATCACAAGAGCACGGGCACGGTTATTAAATCAGCAGGTGAATTCGTTCTTAGCTTCTTTTGCATGTCAGTTTGAGAATAGATTGCTATGTGATGATTTAATTGTTATTAGGAATAATGGAGAAGATCAACAAGTGAAGGAAGGAGTCCTTGGGAGCATGGAGAACCACCTGGGACGTCCACAAGTAGATGGAAACAGTTTACAACTCGGACTCGAGTTCAACTCGGAGTCCAGGAGCAGTCCACCTTAAAACAGATGCCCAGGAGGCATACGGACTCCGTTTTTGACGTTCTACATATGCACGGAAAGAGGAGAAGATAAAATTTCCAATGGTTCTGGTCCCACCTCAAAATTCCTCCGGAGTCATTGGGAATCGTCGAAACAAGTCGAGTCCAGATTTCTGTCCGGTGCTGCGCCACCGAATCGGGCCTTTGGGCCTTGTATCCCGTAAGAGTCCATTAGGGACGCGTCTAATTGTGTTTTGGTCGAACCCTAGCCTATAAATACTGCAGCCGCCGGTCATATTCGGTGGGTTTTGCTTAGATCAATAAAATCGCCGTTCTACGGTTTGTGAGACCTCAACTTCGTGATTTCCGATCGTGTCTTCTACGTTCTTGCTCGTGTTCTCGGTTGCACTTGCAGGGATTAGCCTTCTTGGCGAGGTCAAGCGTGTGCAGCACGGTTGATAACCAACGGAGCTGTGGTGTAGTGATTGCAGGGGTACTCGAACCGCTCGAGTGCCGCGGATCATCAACGTCGAGTTCTCCACCCCAATCGACATACCTTTCGGAAGATCGGGGCTAAACCTACTCATCAATTGGTATCAGAGCCACAAAAAAATTAGATCGTTTTTACCGCTTCCCAGACTATAGTGCCTGCAGTTTCGTTTTTCAGTTTGCATTGTTGAGTTTGCATTCGTGTGGTTGAGTCTTGTTGCTGGTTTAGCTTTGTGTTTTTGGGTCCTAGTTATCGTGTTTCGTCCTTGTTTTCTTGCTATTCGACACCTATTCCACAATCCCTAAATAACAAACCGATCCGCCATGTT
Source organism: Tuctoria greenei (assembly GCA_036927565.1). NCBI lineage: Eukaryota > Viridiplantae > Streptophyta > Magnoliopsida > Poales > Poaceae > Tuctoria > Tuctoria greenei. The sequence continues at coordinate 254,566,855 of JAYESD010000002.1, forward strand.
CATCGGTTTGCCCTATCTAGCCGCCTTGCGTGAACTCCCGCATCGCCAGCCGATTAGGTGACAAATCTTTGTGCCATTCGTCCTTGAATCATCACACACCACCCCATTAGTTGCTGTGCAAATTCCCGATCGTTTTCGTATCCGATTGCGAGTTCTGTTCTCAAACCGAGTTGGAATCAACATCTAAAAAATTGTACTTGGATAGCCTACCTTAAAACGGCCATAACTTTCGCATACGAACTCGAAATCGGGCGAATTTTTTTTTCAAATTCATCTACGCGAAATTTTGCATCTGATTTTCCGCCGCATAGCCGCGTTCGGCGAAATTAGATTGCCCAAATTCCCCTCGGAAGATAGGCTATCCGGCCTCCGAAGTTTCAACACGAATTTTAAGAATCTTCTTGATTTTCTATAGGCCGCATATTACATCCAATTGATCTGCAAATTTGTGTGCTTCCTATATTTGTGCTACTGAGTAAAGAAAAAATATCAAAAAAATATTACAAAAAAGAAAAAAAAAATAGTGAAGAGCACGCGTATTAAAGCAATTGGCCTATACCACTTGGTGCTGTTTGTTTGGTTATATCATTCTGTCTTTCTTTTGCCTTGATACGTCCTTGTGTTGTGCTAGGCTCTAGGGCACTCAGTTGACCAGCAACAGTTTCCTACATTGAATACTTATTCAACTTTGTTTAGCTGTTAACGATTTTCTGCTTATTAGCCACCATGTTGTGCCATCCAAGCTCCACCTTTCTCTTGAGCATAACAGGTACCTTTGCAATCACCTCACGCTTCATTGGTTCATCTCACTGTCCACACCACCTGCTGTGTCGGTAAGAACACTTGTAAAAGCGTGGTAAGACACTTGAGCGAGAGAGATTGTTTTCTTCCACCTTCCACATTATCACTGTAGTTGATAGGGATAACATTTTTTTTGTTGTCTTTTGTTTCCTACTAACAATGGTAGGAGAAGAAAATAATGACGAATGTGTTCAACATGCTGAGTTACGTGATATGATGAAGACCATGACGGATATGTTCGCCAAATACAACGCAGCAACGGAGGAGTCATTGGCGAACTTGACTCGCCAACTGGATGACCTTGCTCTTCGGATGAATACTTTTGAGGCTCGGTTGCCTCTCGCCGGAAGACAAGAAGACAATACTTATGATGAACTGGAAGATCACAATAATCAGCCAAGACTGCCACTTTATCGTCGAGGTATGGGAGGTAATAATCATAACAATTATAATCGCCCTCCTGATGATCCTTTTGCTAAAGTGAAATTTACTATACCCTCTTTTTCTAGTGCTTATGATGCTGAGGCTTATCTTGATTGGGAGATGACAGTAGAACAAAAATTTAATTCCCATCTTGTTCCTGAACAACATAGAGTTCGTCAAGCCACTAGTGAGTTTAAGGACTTTGCTATCATATGGTGGAATGAACTTGTTAAAACTAGAACTGATCCTCCAACATGGGATAGATTAAAGGAAGCTATGCGTGTTCGATTTGTTCCTCCATCTTTTCAGTGGGACCTTCGCAAAAAATTGCAGCGTTTAGACCAAGGTAACATGTCCGTAGAGGAGTATTATCAAGAGTTACAAAAGGGTATGCTGCGTTGTGGGGTAGTAGAGGCCATGGATGATAAAATAGCTCGTTTTTATGGGGGGTTGAGGCGTGAAATTCAGGACATTGTTGATTACAAAGAATATGATACTGTTAACAGATTGTTTCAGCTTGCTATGTTGGCAGAAAAAGAATTGCAGGGCCGACAACAACAGCAACAACGCACGAGGAGCAACTTCACGCCGCGTGCAGCAACTACACCATCCAAAACAGCACCATCTTCAGCCCCCCGTGCAGCGACTACACCACCCAATGGCGGCCAACGAACTATACCTGCTGCTCCACCTTCTCGCATGCCGGAAGGCAGCAAGGCGACATCATTCAAGCCTTCGTCGTCCACTCCTTCTACGGTTCGTACTTCCGACATTAAGTGTCACCGCTGCCAGGGACTTGGTCATATGATGAGAGATTGCCCGAGCAAACGAGCATACATAGCACGCGACGATGGCGGGTATGATAGTACTTCGGATGTTGAAGATGAATATTCTCTTTCTATTGACTTTACAGATCCAAATGACGAACACACCGAAGAAGAGGTACTTGGTACAGCAGCGACGGAGAACTATAGGAGCATCATTGTGCAGCGTGCCTTGAGCTCCAAAGTGGAGACCGACGACAAGCTACAACGACACAATCTCTTCCACATGTTTCTCGTCGTCAAGGACTGCCGTGTACACACTATAATTGATGGAGGTAGCTGCAATAACTTGGTAAACACGGACGTCGTCAAGAAACTCGGTTTGACAACAAGAGCACACCCTCATCCGTACCACATTCAATGGTTCAACAACAGCATGAAGTTTTTCCTTTTAATTTGCAATTGGAACAATATTTAACTTCATGACAACGTAAAGCATTGTTCCATATAGAGATTTCATTCATAGCATCTTGCAGTTTCTTATCAAGATCATCACAACTAGAACAATGCAAATCAATTGTAGAACAAGAAGCATCTTTTAAGTTTCCAATATTAAGTGCAGCAAGCTTTTTGTTCTTTTCAATTTCAAGTTCAAGTTTATCAAGTGTGGAGGTATGTGCACTTCTTAGGGAGGACAATTGTTCATATATTAAGTCACATGAGGAACAAGAATCATCACTAGGAATCAAGGATTTCAAACGATTAATTTCAGATTCTAGTGACTCAATTTTAATTCTAGTGACTCAATTTTAACAGCATTGTTCCTAAGCTTTTTGTTCTTTTTCTTAACAATAACAGTGGCACGAGAAATAGCATCACACATTTCTTCGCAAGTAGGACATACCTCTTCATTGTCGCCGTTGTGTTCTGCCTCCTTCATACTTGATCTTGACTTGCCCGCCATGAAGCACAAGTTTGCCAAATCATCTTCATATTCATCACTTCCAATGTCCACGTCGCTTGAGCCAAGTTCCTGGAGTGCTGAGATAAAACTGCTCACTATTTGACGTCCTGTAAAACCCTTCTTTTTCTTCGTATCTTTTGCAGAGGAGTGCTTCGTTCTTGTTTTCTTTTCATCCTGGGAAGTAGGACCTGAAAGGTTAGGGCAATCTGAACGAAAATGTCCTATCTTACCACATTCAAAGCATCGTTGAGGTCCGGAGCTTCCTCTCCTTCTAGTTCTCACATTTTGCAATGCTTTTGAGAACTTCGTAGAGAGAAGTGCTAGCTCCTCCTCTGGAAACTCCTCAATCTGTTCAAGGGTTAGAGAGGACAACAAAGCAAGGGTACCACAAGATGAAGTTTGACCGGAGCTAGGCATGTCACGTTGAGAAACAAAAGCAATAGACTTGTTGGGGTTCTTACGTGAGATTATATCAATTTCATGAGTTTTTAACTTGGAATATAGCACATCTAAAGTAAGTGAACTCATGACAGTAGATTCACGAATAGAAGTGAATTTCATCTCCCAAATTGACATATCTAATGCACTTAGCAATTGCCTAGCATTTTCAGCATCTGAAAAATTAACATTGACACTACGCAAGTTGCTGAGAATCTTATTAAAGCGAGCAAAGAGGTCATCAATGGACTCACCGGGTTGCATCTCAAAGCGCATGAATTCTTTCTTGAACATGTCATGTCTTACCTCCTTTATCGTGTTGGATCCTTCGTGGTAGTCACAAAGTGCTTTCCACACATCGTATGCAGATCGGAGGTATGCAACACGGTCGAAGTCGCTTTGTGTTAATCCTTGTATGATCAAGTTCCGAGCCTTGTTGTTGTTGTCGACATCTCTCATATTTGTAGCTGTAACTTGATCGTTTGATGGCACTTCGTAAGGCTTGTATACCTTCTCACATATTGCAAAGCCTTGTGCCTGGATGAAAGCCTCCATGTGTGCCTTCCAAACCTGAAAATCAATACCAGCGAACACACAAGGTTTGGCAGAGTACTTCTCCATGATGATTAGTCAAAAACATGCGCAAATCACAAAGATTAGGGCACCTTGGATCTGATACCAATTGTAGGATCAAAGAGCACGTGAAAATCTACTAGAGGGGGGGTGAATGGTAGATTTAAAAATCTTACGCAGCAGAAACAATTAAACCCCAACTCCTTCGGCAGAAAAACGATCTGTTAAAGAAATCGTGTGTGAGACTAATCTAAACGTGTTTCACTGTGACAAAAGTGATAGATATCAGAGAGAATCAAGTCACGAAGACAACACAAGAAGAATCACTCAAATTCGTCGAGAAAACCTCAAGTTATGATCGAAAGATTAAACAAAGGTCAATCTGCCCTATCCAAGAAAAAAACAGTTCTGGAACGCTGCAAAGAAACTCGTGTAGATCATAGAACACAAATCCAATGACCGTGAAATTTTGACACATGATATATAATCAAGTTGTGAAGACAACCCAAAATGAATCACATCAATTGGATCTGTAGAACTCGAGTTATGATAAAACCACCGATGAAAGGTAGTGCTGTCCAGAAACTCGACAAGTAAAACTTGTCTGGAACAAGTCGGACGAACAAGGCACAAAAGTTCCTTCAAACTACGAATTTTATTCAATAGAACACAAGAGGAACAGCCCCAAAGTCGTGCACCACGAGCTCTGGGCTCCCTTGCTTATATAACCAGCCCTTAGGCCAACCCAATATCAACTAGGACTCCAATCCTACTCAGATCACGAATCGTAACTTTCCATAACTGCTTAGGATTCTTCTATACGCAGATAGAAGCAATCTGAAGACTTCCAAACACCTTAGGAACGTATCCCACATTCCTAAACAACTCAAATTCGTGACCCACTCGAAATCCTATCATAACCAACTCAAATCTTTCCATATTTGAGTCAAACTCGACTCAGCCGCAGCCTGAGTCCATAACCTAGTCGGTTGGACCTTTCCGACCAACTCTTTACGTCCACATCTCTTCATCACATCTCGGAACCATGTAGTCACGTCCATGCACTCCTTGCACACATGCAAACATCTTCCAATGACGTCCACGATACCTTCACATGCATTGTTCTTGATTCAATCATGTTGCGTAACCTCCTGATCAGCTCAACCACAATTCCTCCTGAATTTGGTTGTTGGAACCTCATCTCCTCCCTGAGACTAGTCCAATGGATCCCATCACCAGCCATGTCTTGAACTCAAGAAACACCTGCACATGAATAAACAACCAATCCATATGAGCCCAAGTCCTCGACTTGACTCAAGTTAGTTCCAAACACAACACCTTACGTAAGAACCTCACATAAGCATGTTGCAAAACCATAGTAACACGATATCATCCATGTCAACCAAAAACGTACCAAAGACTTAGCAAATGAATACTAAGCAATCTTTCTAGAGATGTAAAGAAAGTACAAAACATTGCAAATAAAAAACAGAAGCACTGCGGTCAAGTTCCGGACATTGCCAGAGCAAACCGGACCTTGAGCCGAAGCTAACAAAAGCTAGTAGAACCTAGCGACCAAGCTCCCGCTGGAGCTTACAAAACTAGTCGAACCTTAATAAAAAGGTGTTTTGGTGATATTCAAAACTTCTATCGTCAAAGCAAGTGTATTCACTACAAGCCAATGTATTCAGCACACATAGGTCTTACAATTTCAAATGTTATGAGCATATTATAACATATACATATAAACAAAGCTCATCCAAGTCATACTATCAAGTAACTCACACTATCATATCAATGAAATACATAAAGTAGTGTAAGCCATGCTAGAGATCAAGTGTAATATTTCAATTTAAGAAAGTTATGATCTCACAAACTTAACTATTTGAAAACCTGAAAGCATGACACTAGTTGCTGCGTTTTATTATTTTTCAAAGCACAAATTTAGATCATATGATATTTGCAAGAGATTATATGCGCATCTGCCTTATTCTAACCAACCAAGCCATGCCTGTGTCATTTGACAATCAGAATCTTAAGGACATGGTTTTAGTCATACAAAACTTCTTCCAAGTTCATATCTAAGTGCAATGATAAGCCATCTCAAAAGAAGAAGTGCAATACATGCATATTCTCTTGATCTTTTCTTATTTTTATTTGATCATAAAAGCTCAACATGTGAATAGTTGATTGATTAATTTTTCAATATTAAAAGCACTTGTGAGCATGCAACAAGTTCAAAACAGCAAGAAAGTTCGACCATGACCAGATTTAGTGTAAGTAATTATTCCATTTACTAGTCATGGCAAAAACTACAAAATGTATAACATGAGTAATGTAGTAAGAACTTTCAGCATGTAAAAAGAATCACAAAGTCATATATGTATGAAATACTATGGTCATATTATTTTAGTTTCAGATTCACACATAGACTTCTCAAGTTTGAAAACTCCCCCTCAATGTAAGCCATGAGGATGCATAACCCCTATTTCACTACGAATGAAACAAAAATGAGTGAAATTCAAAGGTTTTGTAAAAATGACAGCCAATTGTTGTTCGGTATCTACATGGTGAAGCACAATATTTCCTTTTTCAAAATTATCATGGAGAAAGTGATACCTAATGTCAATGTGCTTAGTTCTAGAATGTTGCACGGGGTTTTTAGCAATGCAAATGGCACTAGTGTTATCACAAAACAGTGGGACACTAAATAGATCAACCCCATAGTCTTAAGTGTTTGAACAATCCAAATAATTTGTGAGCAAGCACTAGCAGTAGCAACATATTCAGATTCAGTTGTAGATTGTGCAACTGAGTTTTTTTTCTAGAGGACCAAGCAACAAGTGAATTATCAAGAAAATGAAAAGCACCAGAAGTACTTTTCCTATCAATCCTACAACCCCCAAAATCACCATCCGAAAAATCTTTCAAAGTAATGGTTGAGGAAGAAGGAAGAAAAATGCCAAATTCTTTAGTTCCATGTAAGTACCTGAGAATCCTTTTGACGGCTTGACGATGTGAAGCATGTGGGGAGGCTTGAAATGGTGCACAAAGACACACGCTGAATTGTATGTCTGGTCTTGATGTCGTGAGGTACAAAAGTGATCCGATCATGCTTCTATATTCTTTTTGATCCACGGGTTCACCATCTTCATCCAGTTCAAGTGTTGTTGCTGTTCACATTGGTGTCTGAAGAGGCTTGCTTTTGTCTATGTTGAAGCGTCTTAGGAGGTCTTTTGTATACTTCGTTTGATGCACAAAGGTACCCTCCTTGGTTTGCTTGATTTGCAGCCCCAAAAAGTACGTGAGTTCTCCCATCATACTCATCTCAAATTATAAACTCATCATAGCCGAAAACTTGGACACAAGATCATGAGAAGCACAACCAAAGATAATATCATCCACATACATTTGAACGAATAATGAGTCATTGCCATGCTTAAGCACAAAAAGAGTTTTATCAATCTTGCCCATGGTAAACCCCTTTTCAAGTAAGAATGTTTTTAACCTATCATACCATGCTCTAGGGGCTTGTTTAAGACCCTACAAGGCTTTGGACAGTTTTTAAACATGATTAGGAAAATCTGAATTTTCAAAACTCTGTGGTTGTTTGACATAAACCTCCTCATCTATGTAGCCATTAAGAAAAGCACTTTTAACATCCATTTAATAAAGCTTAAAACGTTTAGATGCAGCAAAAGCTAACAAAATTCTTATGGCTTCCAATCTAGCAATAGGAGCTAAAGTTTCATCAAAATCTAGACCTTCAACTTGAGTGAAACCTTGAGCAACCAACCTAGCCTTATTCCTAACCACAACCCCATCCTCACTTTGTTTATTTTTAAACACCCATTTAGTTCCAATTAAAGTGTGACCTTGAGGTGGAGGTACAAGTTTCCAAACATTATTTCTTTCAAAATTTTCTAACTCTTCTTACATGGCAATAATCCAAGATTCATTAGTGAGTGCGTGTGATATATCTTTGGGTTCAAAAGAAGCAACAAAAGCAGAATGAGCATGAGAGTTTGGATCGCAAAACCTGGACCGTGTGACTCATTCGTGGAAGCTTCCAATAATTTGTTGTGGAGGATGACTTTTGAGAACCCGGAGGGGAGTGGACACTTCACAAGCTTCTTCTTCTTCATGTTCATCATAAATCGATGAGCTTGTGACTTGAGGAGGATCTGGACCAGCAATGGTGGTCGTCGGTGCTGGCTGTGAATCAAAATCAGGAGCTGGAACAATGTCATTAGCTGCTGAATTTTTGGGCAGCAGCTCCACCTCTTCCTCATCTTCAACGAAAATGCTCTCCCCCTGCGGATATGGATTTGGACCTGCAATGTTTGAGATAGTACCTAGGCTAGCTTCATCAAAAGACATCTCACAAGTCTCCACAATTTTGTTAGTGTCAAGTAAAAGCACACGGTAGCCTCTAGTATGAGATGGATAACCAAGAAACATGCCATAAACAGATCTAGGTTCAAATTTATCAAGTTACCATGTTTCTTAACAAAGCATTTGCAACCAAAGACCCGAAAATGTGTAACACTAGGTCTATGTCCAAATCGGAGCTCATATGGTTTTTTACCTAGCTTAACGCGCAAGAAAACACGATTTGAGACACAATAAGCAGTTGCAATCGCATCAGCCAAAATTTTCCTAAGAGTTTGATATTCATCAAGCATCGTCCTAGCCATCTCAACTAAGGTTATGTTCTTTCTTTCTACAACACCATTTTGTTGAGGTACATATGGTGAAGAAAATTAATGATCTATTCCATTTTCAGCACAAAAGTGATCAAAAGATTGATTTTTAAATTCGGTTTCATTATCACTTCTAATTGCTTTTAAAGATACTGGGTGATCAATTGATAATCTAAGAAATAAAGTTCTAAAGTGACAAAAAGCTTCATTCTTAGATTCCATAAAGTAAACCCAAGAGTATCTAGAATAATCATCAACAATCACAAGAACATACCATTTACCTTCGAAGGATTGAACGCGTGAAGGTCCTACGGTGTCAAGGTGCAAAAGTTGACCTGAATCAGTTGTCATGATCATTGTGAGAGGAGTATGTGAACCTGCAACTATCTTAGCATGTCTATAAGAAGAGCACACAATTTCTTTGTCCCCTTTAAGCTTAGGCAGCCCACGTATGCGATCAAGAGCACTAACACGCGTTAGATGATCAAAGCCTACGTGACAAAGTCTACGATGCCAAAAATATAAGTCGTTTGAATCATTAGCAACTAGACACCTATGCTTAGAGGAAGACATATCAAAATCAGCTTTAAAAACTCTTCCAAACGGAGACATGTTAAAAATAAGCTCACTATTTGAATTTACAACTTTGCAGCAATTTTTAGTGAAAATAATTTCCAGATTTTCATCTAGCAGTTGTGAAACAGAAAGCAAGTTGTATTTCAAATTTTTAACAAGTGCCACATCCTTCAAAGTGTAGTGATTATTTACTCTAACCAAACCTTTAGCAATTATAGGAGTTGAAGAATTATCGGCAAAAGTAATATTCTCTACACGTGACACAAAAGAGAGGGAGGAGAACCATTCTTTGTTACCGGTCATGTGGCGTGAGCAACCTGAATCCACAATTCAAATGTTCTCCTTCCTCAAGCGTGTAACCTACATAGAAGTACAATACATTGATGACTAAATACTGGGTTTAGTCAAAAGGCATTTAGGAATCCAGTACTGAATCACACGACGTCCAGCAGGAATAACACGCGAAAGCTGAGATAAAACAGCAGGTTTATGAGCCAAAGCTTGAGGATTTTTGTACCCAACTACTGTCCTATTAGATGTTACATGTGTAGCATGAAAAATAGTATATTTGGGAGCAAACTTTGCATGTTTTCGACTCATTACAGAAGATTGCATGTTCCTATCATTCAGTTTAGCAAGTGCAGCAAATTTTGCATGAAAGTTATGAGACCTAGCAATCATTCTTTCCTTATTCTATTGTTTATCTAGTCTATAACAAACATCTATGACATGACCATCTCTACCACAGTAGGTACAATGAAATTTAACTTTGTGTTCATGTCTAGATAAGCAAGCAACATTTTTTTTCTGAAACCGGATGAGATAATACTCCTGCGGATTTGAAAACCACTTCTTTTTGTTTAGGAACTGTTTGAGTCAAACCACTTCCTAATGACTTTAAAATTTTAGGTGGATGATCCTTAGCATGAGCATGAGAATCAAAACCTAAACCAGTTTTATCATTGCAAAACTTGGAAGAATTCAGCAGCAAATTTAGGTTCTTATTCCCATTACAAAACCGATCTAATGTCCTATGCATGTCATCAAGTTTATTGGACAGATCAAGGCAATTTTCACATGAAGTTTTACCTTTTAATTTGCAATTGGAACAAAATTTAACTTCATGAGAATGTAAAGCATTGTTCAATATAGAAATTTCATTCAAAGCATCTTGTAGTTTCTTATCAAGATCAACACAAGTAGAACAATGCAAATCAATTGTAGAACAGCTAGCATCTTTCAAGTTTTTATCATTAAGTGCAGCAAGCTCTCTGTTCTTTTCATTTTCTGACTCAAGTTTATCAAGTGTGGAGGTGTGCGCACTTCTTAATGAGGACAATTGTTCATATATTAAATCACATGAGGGACATAAATCATCACTAGGAATCAAAGTTTTTAAACGTTTGATTTTAGATTCTAGTGATTCAATTTTAGCAGCACTATCCCTAAGCTTTTTGTCCTTTTTCTTAACTATAATAGTGGCACGAGAAATAGCATCACACATTTCTTCACAAGTAGGACATACCTCTTCATTGTCGCTGTTGTGTTCTACCTCCTCCATACTTGATCTTGACTTGCCCGCCATGAAGTACAAGTTTGCCAAATTATCTTCATCTTCATCACTTCCAATGTCCACGTCGCTTGAGCCAAATTCCTAGAGTGCGGAGATAAAACTGCTCACCAATTGACGTCCTGTAAAACCCTTCTTTTTCTTCTTATCGTTTGTAGAGAAGTGCTTCGTCCTTCTTCGCTTTTCATCCCGGGAAGTAGGACCTAAAAGGTTAGGGCAATCTGAACGAAAATGTCCTGCACATTCGAAACACCGTTGAGGTCCGGAGCTTCCTCTCCTTCTAGTTCTCACATTTTGCAATGCTTTTGAGAACCTAGTAGAGAGGTACTAGCTCCTCCTCTGGAAACTCCTCAATCTGTTCATGGGTTAGAGAGGACAACAAAGCAAGTGTACCACAAGATGAAGATTGACCAGAGTTAGGCATGTCACGTTGAGAAACAAAAGCAATAGACTTGTTGGAGTTCTTACGTGATATTATGTCAATTTCATGAGTTTTTAACTTGGAATATAGCACATCTAAAGTAAGTGTACTCATGACAGTAGATTCACGAATAGATGTGACTTTCATCTCCCAAATTGACATATCTAATGCACTTAACAATTGCCTATCATTTTTAGCATCTGAAAAATTAACATTGACACTACGCAAGTTGCTGAGAATTTTATTAAAGCGAGCAAAAAGGTCAGACTCACCGGGTTGCATCTCGAAGCGCATGTATTCTTTCTTGAACATGTCTTGCCTTATCTCCTTGATCATGTTGGATACTTTGTGGTAGTCACAAAGTGTTTTCCACACATCGTATGCAGATCGGAGGTGTGCAACACGGTCGAAGTCACTTTGAGTTAATCCTTGTATGATCAAGTTCTGAGCCTTGTTGTTGTTGTCGACATCTCTCAGATTTGTAGCTGTAACTTGATCATTTGATGGCACTTCATAAGGCTTGTATACCTTCTCCCATATTGTGAAGCCTTGAGCCTGGATGAAGGCTTCCATACATGCCTTCCATACCTGAAAATCAATACCACTAAAGACATAAGGTTTTGCAGAGTATTTCTCTATGATGATTAGTCAAAACACATGCAAATCACAAAGATTAGAGCACCGTGGCTCTGATACCAATTGTAGGATCGAAGAGCACATGAAAAGCTACCAGAGGGGGGTGAATGGTAGATTAAAAAATCTTACGCAGCGGAAACAATTAAATCTCAACCCCTTTGGCAGAAAAACAATCTATTAAAGAAATTGTGGGTGAGACTAATTTAAACGTGTTTCACCATGAAAAAAGTGATAGATATCAGAGAGACTCAAGTCACAAATACTATACAACAAGAATCACTCAAATCCGTCGAGAGAAACTCAAGTTACGATTGAAAGATCGAACAAAGGTCAATCTGTCCTACCCGAGAAAAACAGTTTTGGAACGCTGCAAAGAACATAAATCCAATGACTGTGAAATTTTGAGAGATGATAGATAATCAAGTTTTGAAGACAACCCAAAAAGAATCACATCAATTGGATCTGTAAAACTCGAGTTATGATAAAACCACCAAAGAAAGGTAGTGATGTGCAGAAAACTCGATGAGAAAAACTTGTCTGGAACAAGTCAGACAAACAAGGCACAAAATTTCATTTAAACTATGATCTTTATTCAATAGAACACAAGAGGAATAGCCCCAAAGTCATCTATCACGAGCTCTGGCCTTCCTTGCTTATATAACCAGCTCTTAGGCCAACCCAATCTCAACTAGGACTCTAATCCTACTCAAATCACGAATCAAAACTTTTCATAACTGCTTAGGACTCTTCTATACACAGATAGAAGTAATATTAAGACTTACAAACACCTTAGGAACGTATCCCACATTCCTAAAACAACTCAAATTCGTTACCCACACAAAATCCTATCGTAACCAACTCAAATCTTTCCATATTTGAGTCAAACCCGACTCAGCAGCAACCTGAGTCCATAACCTAGTCGGTTGGACCTTTTCGACCAATTCTTTACATCCACATCTCTTCATACCGCCTCAGAACCATGTAGCCATGAACATGCACTCGTTGCATACGTGCAAACATCTTCCAACGACGTCCACGATACCTTCATGTGCATTGTTCTTGATTCAAACATGTTGCGCAACCTCCCGATCAACTCAACCACACTTCCTCCCGAACTTGGTTGTTGAACCTTATCTTCTCCCTAAGACTAGTTCAATGGATCTCGTCACCAGCCATGTCTTGAACTCAAGAAACACCTGCACATGAGTAAACAACCAATACTTCCGAGCACAAGTCCTCGACTTGACTCTCGTTAGTTCTGAAACTACAACATCTTACGTGAGCACCTCACATAAGCATGTTGCAAACCATAGTAAAATGATATCAATCATAACCACCAAAACACGCCAAAAACATAACAAATGAATACTAAGCAATCTTTCCATCAATGTAAAGCAAGTACGAATCATTCTAAGATAAAAGAATAACCACTGCGATGAAGCTCCGAACCTTGCCAAAGCTAACTGGACCTTGAACCAGGGCTTACTAAAGCTAGCCGGACCTAGTGCCGGAGCTAACCAAAGCTAGTCGGACCTAGACAAAGAAGTCAGACCTAGCCAAAGCAAGTCGGACCTTACGTCGGACTATGCCGGAGCTAACGAAAATAAGTCTTACCTATCATCGAACCCTGATGATAAAGGTATTTTGGTAGTATTCAAAATTTTTATCGCCATATCCAATGTATTCATCACACATAGGTCTCACAATCTCTCTTGCCGTTGAACTTCTCCTTAGAGGGATCTCTGTTTCCCTGCCTCAGAGCATGCATCTTGAGTGAGCCAACGAGGCCCGAAGTGATTCCCTTACCTTTACCCTTCACTTGGTGAAGAGCTGCCGAGCTGAGCCAGCTGCTTCCTTGGCCTTGGACGCATGCTTCTTGCGAGCACCTTGCGTCACACCTGAGGTGGGGAAGGTGCAGGCTCGAAGGGACGCTCCAGCCTCTTTTGAGCATGAAACTCTGAAGCTCTCGGCATCAAGTCTTGTTCCATCTCATCTTCAAAGTCGAAGATGTTCTTGTTCGACATTGTCCTGAGATAGCATTGCACAATGTATGGATAAGAATTGATGGCAAGGAGGTGCATTGAGGAATGAGAAATTAGGGTTGAGTTCAGGAAAATCGGACTTGTCCGTTGTACAGGTACGGACTAGTCTGGGGGTACCGTACTTGTCTGTACATGGATCGGACTAGTCCGGTGTTCATCACCTCAAACCCTAGCTAGATGACAAATGGTGATTCCCAATGCAAAACTAGTTCAAGATAAATAAATATAATACAGCAAGGAGGCATGTATTAACCGAGAGGAACTAGACTATTTAGTCAACAATGAATAAAATCACGATTTCCAGGGTTTGGGAGGAAATTTTACTGAAGATCCTTGATTCTTGGAGATGGAGAGGTTGAAAGTGCAGACAAGTATGTGGTCTTCAATCCCTATGCAATGGAGATCGTTTTCCACCCAAACTTGGAGGGATTCGATGGAGAACGAAGGAAATCGCCTTGGGAGCACTCGAGCGAGGAGAGAGGGTGTGGGGCAAGTTGTGAGGATGAAGAAGATTAGGTCTTGGCGATAGCTAGGGTTATGGAGTCGAAAAATTGGACTAGTCTGTGGTTGGCCGGACTAGTCCAAACTACCGGGCACTCTGCGGACTAGTCTGCAGTGTGTGGACTAGTCCGGATAACCACAGACTAGTCCGTGGTCACCAGAACAAATTAAATTAGCCCATTCGTATATATTTGAAGGTTCTTATAAAGAAAACATGGGGGCCAAAACAATCAAGTAATCTTGATGAATATGATCAGTAAGCATACAACAATCAACCAATGACCATAATTCATCAAGATCAAGTAGTTGAAATAGTTTTTGGAGAAAATTGAGAAAGATGATTTTCGCAACTCAAAAAATATATTTTGAAGAGTCCATAAAGGTATGCAAGTTTTCAAGCCACATTTCAAGCATCAAGGATATTGAGTTCATTTCGGAGCTCACAAAAATGTTTTTCATCAAGTGGCTTGGTAAATATATCGGCTAGTTGTTTTTCGGTGTTGACATGGGAAATAGCTATGTCTCCTTTCATTGAGTGGTCTCTCAAAAAGTGGTGCCGAATGTCTATATGTTTGGTCCTAGAGTGCTCAACGGGGTTATGGGAAATCTTAATGGCACTCTCATTATCACAAAAGAGTGGGATACAGCTCATATTGTAACTGTAATCCCTTAGAGTTTGTCGCATCCAAAGGAGTTGTGCACAACAACTCCTGACTACAACATACTCTTCTTCGGCCGTGGATAAGGCAATGGAGTTTTGTTTCTTGGAGGACCAAGAAACTAGGTATCTACCTAGAAATTGACATGTATCAGAGGTACTTTTTCTATCTACTTTGCATCCGGCACAGTCTGCATCGGAGTATCCAATGAGATTGAACTTGGAACCTTTAGGATACCAATGGCCTAGGTTGGGTGTATGAACTAAATACCGCAAGATTCTCTTTACGGCAGTCAAATGACACTCTTTTGGTTGGCTTGAAACCTTGCACACAAACATACACTCAACATAATGTCTGGCCTAGATGCACATAAGTAAAGTAGTGATCCAATCATGGAGCGATATACCTTTTGATCAACGTTTGGTCCATCTTCATTGAGATCCAAGTGTCCATTTGTTGCCATGGGAGTCTTTATAGGCTTCGCCATGTCCGTTCCAAACTTCTTGAGTATGTCTTGAGTGTACTTGGTTTGGCTTATGAACGTCCCCTCCTTTTGTTGCTTCACTTGCAATCCCAAGAAGTATTTTAGCTCTCCCATCATAGACATTTCAAACCTATCTGTCATAATCTTACTAAATTCTTCACAGAAAGATTTGTTAGTTGAACCAAAAATGATATCATCAACATAAATTTGGCAAACAAATAGATCATTATCAAAATGCTTCGTGACTAATGTATAATCAGCTTTGCCAATTTTAAAATCATTTTCAATTAAGAAATCTCTAAGACACTCATACCAAGCTCTAGGAGCTTTTTTGAGGCCGTAGAGAGCCTTACGCAATTTAAAGATGTGGTCGGGGAACTCTTCATCTTCAAATCCAGGGGGTTGCTCCACATACACCTCCTCCTTGATTGGTCCATTCAGGAAGGCGCTTTTCACATCCATTTGATAGAGCTTGAAATCATGGTGAGTAGCATATGCAAGTAATACTCTAATAGATTCAAGCCTAGCTGCGGGAGCAAAGGTTTCATCAAAATCCAAACCTTCGACTTGTGAATACCCTTTGGCCACAAGTCGCGCCTTGTTCCTTGTCACCACCACGTGTTCGTCTTGTTTGTTGCGGAAGACCCATTTGGTGCCGACGACGTTGAACTTGAGTCTTTCAACGAATTCCCACACTTCGTTCCGTGTGAAGTTGTTGAGTTCTTCTTGCATCGCCACCACCCAATCCGGATCCTTCAATGCATCCTCAATCCTGCGTGGTTCCAAAAAGGATACAAAAGAGTAATGTTCACAAAAATTAGCAATTCGGTACCTAATAGTTACTCCCTTTTGGATGTCCCCGATTATGTTGTCGATGGGGTGATCTCTTTGGACGCATTGGTGTAGTCTTGGGTGTGGCACTTGTGATCTTGAGTCTTCATGATCATCTTCTACTCCCCCTAGATGGTTTCCCTCATTGACTTGTTGATCATCTTCGTCTTCTTGATGTTGATCTTGTGTGGAAGCTCCCCCTTGATCGTTTACCTCCACTTGTGGTTCATTTTCTTCATTTGCATTTAGAGATGGCGCTTGTGGTCGAATATTGCCCAACGCCATTCTTCTCAATGCTTGACATGGAGCTTCTTCTCTATCTAGCACACATGGATCAACTTGCTCTTCTTGAGAGCCGTTAGTTTCATCGAACACTACGTCACGTGCTACTTTAACAAGTTCGGAGGTCTTGTTGAAGACACGATAGGCGTAAGAGTTTGAATCATAACCAAGCAAGAAACCTTCATCGGACTTCGAGGCGAACACTGAAGTTCTAGGTTTCTTATTTGAAATATAGCACTTAGAAACGAAAACTCAAAAATAGGAAATATTTGGTTTGTTACCCGTGAGTAGCTCATATGATGTCTTCTTGAGTAGTCGATGAAGATGTAAGACCTATATATGCTGAATACATTGGCTTGTAGTGAATATACTTGGCTTTGATGATAAAAGTTTTGAATATCACCAAAACACCTTTTTATCAAGGTCCGACTCTAGCTCTGAGCTACAGCAAGATCCGACGGTAGGTCCGGCTTGGTTTGGGTAGCTCCGATTACATTCGATGCTAGGTCCGACTAGCTTTGGTCAGCTCCGGTGAAGTTTTATCTTTAGCTCCGACATGTTTTTGATAGCTCCGACATGTTTTTGCTAAGCTCTGAGTTTTTTTCTAGCTCCGGCTTTTGGGTTTACTAGTTCCGACTAGTTCTGGTTAGCTCCGGCGCTAGGTCCTGCTAGTTTTGATAAGCTTCGGCGCTAGGTTCTACTAGCTTTTGTTAGCTCCAGCTCAAGGTCCGGGTTGCTCTAGCAAGGTCCAGAACTTGACCGTAGTGCTTCTGCTTTTCATTTGCAATGTTTCGTACTTACTTTACATGATTGGAAAGATTGATTAGTATTCATTTGCTAAGTTTCTGGTGCATTTTGGTTGATATGGATGATATCGTGTTGCTGTGGTTTTGCAACATGCTTATGTGAGGTTCTCACGTAGGGTGTTGTGTTCGGAACTAACTTGAGTCAAGTCGAGGACTTGGGCTCGTATGGATTGGTTGTTTATTCATGTGCAGGTGTTGCTTGAGTTCAAGACATGGCTGGTGACGGGATCCATTGGACTAGTCTCAGGGAGGAGATGAGGTTCCAACAACCAAATTCAGGAGGAATTGTGGTTGAGCTGATCAGGAGGTTGCGCAGCATGATTGAATCAAGAACAATGCATATGAAGGTATTGTGGACGTCATTGGAAGATTTTTGCACGTGTGCAAGGAGTGCATGGACGTGGCTACATGGTTACGAGACGTGATAAAGATATGTGGATGTAAAGAGTTGGTCGGAAAGGTCCAACCGACTAGGTTATGGACTCAGGCTGCGGCTGAGTCGGGTTTGACTCAAATATGGAATGATTTGAGTTGGTTATGATAGGATTTCATGTGGGTCACGAATTTGAGTTGTTTACGAATGTGGGATACGTTCCTAAGGTGTTTGGAAGTCTTAATATTGCTTCTATCTGCGTATAGAAGAATCTTGAGCAGTTATGGAAAGTTACGATTCGTGATCTGAGTAGGATTGGAGTCCTAGTTGATATTGGGATGGCCTAAGGGCTGGTTATATAAGCAAGGGAGCCCAGAGCTCGTGGTTCACGACTTTGGGGTTGTTCCTCTTGTGTTCTATTGAATAAAATTCGTAGTTTGAAGGAACTTTTGTGCCTTGTTCGTCCGACTTGTTCCAGACAAGTTTTACTCGTCGAGTTTCTGGACAGCACTACCTTTCGTCGGTGGTTTTATCATAACTAGAGTTTTACAGATCCAATTGACGTGATTCTTTTTCGGTTGTATTCAAAACTTGATTGTCTATCATATGTCAAAATTGCACAGTCATTGGATTTGTGGTCTATGATCTACACGAGTTTCTGTGCAGCATTCCAGAACTGTTTTTCCTCGGGTAGGGCAGTTTGACCTGTGTTTGATCTTTCAATCATAACTTGAGTTTTTCTCGTCGGATTTGAGTGATTCCTTTTGTGTTGTCTTCGTGACTTGATTCTCTCTGATATCTATAACTTTTTTCACGGTGAAACATGTTTAGATTATTCTCACACACGATTTCTTTAACAGATCGTTTTTCTGCCGAAAGCGTTTGGGGTTTAATTGTTTCCGCTGCGTAAGATTTTTAAATCTACCATTCACCCCCCCCCCCTCTGGTAGCTTTTCCCGTGCTCTTCGATCCTACAATTGGTATCAGAGCCACGGTGCTCTAATCTTTGAGATTTGCACGTGTTTTTGACTAATCATCATGGAGAAGTACTCCGCCAAACCTTGTGTGTTTGCTGGTATTGATTTCCAGGTTTGGAAGGCACGCATGGAGGCTTTCATCCAGGCACAAGGCTTTGCAATATGGGAGAAGGTATACAAGCCTTACGAAGTGCCATCAAATGATCAAGTTATAGCTACAAATCTGAGAGATGTCGACAACAACAACAAGGCTCGGAACTTGATCATACAAGGATTAACACAAAGCGACTTCGACCGTGTTGCACACCTCCGATCTGCATACGATGTGTGGAAAGCACTTTGTGACTACCACGAAGGATCCAACACGATCAAAGAGTTAAGGCAACACATGTTCAAGAAAGAATACATGCGCTTCGAGATGCAACCCGGTGAGTCTATTGATGACCTTTTTGCTCGCTTTAATAAAATTCTCAGCAACTTGCGTAGTGTCAATGTTAATTTTTCAGATGTTGAAAATGCTAGGAAATTGCTAAGTGCATTAGATATGTCAATTTGGGAGATGAAAGTCACATCTATTTGTGAATCTACTGTCATGAGTTCTCTTACATTAGATGTACTCTACTCTAAACTAAAAACTCATGAAATTGACATCCTAGCACGTAAGAACCCAAATAAGTCTATTGCATTTGTTTCACAACGTGATATGTCTAGCTCCGGCCAATCATCATCTTGCAATACTCTTGCTTTGTTGTCCTCACTAACCCTGGAGCAGATCGAAGAATTTCCAGAAGAGGAGTTGGCACTCATCTCTACTAGATTCTCAAAAGCATTGCAAAATGTGAGAACTAGAAGGAGAGGAAGCTCGGGACCTCAACGCTATTTTGAATGTGGTAAAATAGGACACATTCGTACAGAATGCCCTAACCTTTCAGGTCCGACCACCCGGGAAGAAAAACAAAGCAAGGTCCAGACCTCCTCTGGAAATTCCAACAAGAAGAAGAAAGGTACCATAGGACGCAAGATGATCAACAGTTTCATCACCGTGCTTCAAGAGTTCAGTTCAAGTGACGTGGACATTGGAAGTGATGAAGATGAAGATGATTTGGCAAACTTGTGCTTTATGGCGGGCAAGTCAAGATCAAGTATGGAGGAGGCAGAACACAACAGCGACAATGAAGAGGTATGTCCTACTTGCGAAGAAATGTGTGATGCTATTTCTCGTGCCACTATTATTGTTAAGAAAAAGGACAAAAAGCTTAGGGATAGTGCTGCTAAAATTGAATCACTAGAATCTGAAATCAACCGTTCAAAAACTTTGATTCCTAGTGATGATGCATGTTCCTCATATGATTTAATATATGAACAATTGTCCTCATTAAGAAGTGCGCACACCTCCACACTTGATAAACTTGAGTTAGAAATTGAAAAGAACAAAGAGCTTGCTGCACTTAATGATAAAAACTTGAAAGATGCTAGCTGTTCTACAATTGATTTGCATTGTTCTACTTGTGGTGATCTTAATAAGAAACTACAGGATGCTATGAATGAAATTTCTATATTGAACAATGCTTTACGTTCTCATGAAGTTAAATTTTGTTCCAATTGCAAACTAAAAGGAAAAACTTCATGTGAAAATTGTCTTGATCTGTCCAATAAACTTGAGAACATGCATAGGACATTAGATCGGTTTTGTAATGGGAATAAGAACCTAAACTTGCTGCTGAATTCTTCCAAGTCTTGCAATTATAAAACTGGTTTAGGTTTTGATTCTCATGCTCATGCTAAGGCACATCCACCTAAAATTGTAAAGTCATTAGGAAGTGGTTTGATTCAAACAGTTTCTAAACAAAAATGAGTGGTTTTCAAATCTGCAGGAGTGTTGTCTCATTCGGTTTCAAATAAAAATATTGCTTGCTCATCTAGACATGAACACAAAGTTAATTTTCATTGTACCTTCTGTGGTAGAGATGGTCATGTCATAGATTTTTGTTATAGACTAGCTAAACAACAGAAAAGGGAAAGAATGGTTGCTAGATCTCATAACTTTCATGCAAAATTTGCTACACACATTGAACCGAATGTACAATCTGCTGTTTTGAGTCAAAAACATTCAAAGTTTACCTCCGGACCTTCTGTTTTTGCGTCCGGAGCTCCTGATTTTTGTGCTACACAAGTAACACCTTATAGGTCAGTAGTTAAGAATAAAAAACCTCAAACTTTGACTCATAAACCTGCTGTTTTGTCTCAGCTTTCGTGTGTTTTTCCTACTGCACGTCGCGTGACTCAGTACTGGATTCCTAAATGCCTTTTGACTAACCCCAGTATTGAGTCATCGACATATTGTGCTTATATGTAGGTTACACGTTTGAGGAAGGAGAATGTTTGGATTGTGGATTAAGGTTGCTCACGCCACATGACCGGTAACAAAGATTGGTTCTCCTCCCTCTCTTTTGTGTCACGTGTAGAGAATGTTACTTTTGCCGATAATTCTTCAACTCCTATAATTGCTAAGGGTTCGGTTAGAGTAAATGAACACTACACTTTGAAGGATGTGGCACTTGTCAAAAATTTGAAATACAACTTGCTTTCTGTTGCACAATTGCTAGATGAAAATCTAGAAATTATTTTCAATAAAAACTGCTGCAAAGTTGTAGGTTCAAATAGTGAGCTTATTTTTAACATGTCTCGGTTTGGAAGAGTTTTTAAAGCTGATTTTGATATGTCTTCCTCTAAGCATAGGTGTCTAGTTGCTAATGATTCAAAGGACTTATATTTTTGGCATCGTAGACTTGGTCACGTAGGTTTTGATCACCTAACGCGTGTTAGTGCTCTTGATCGCATACGTGGGCTGCCTAAGCTTAAAGGGGACAAAGAAATTGTGTGCTCTTCTTGTAGACATGCTAAGATGGTTGCAGGTTCACATACTCCTCTCACAATGATCATGACAACTGAACCATGTCAACTTTTGCATCTTGACACCGTAGGACCTTCACGTGTTCAATCCTTCGGAGGTAAATGGTATGTTCTTGTTATTGTTGATGATTATTCTAGATACTCTTGGGTTTACTTTATGGTGTCTAAGAATGAAGTTTTTAGTCACTTTAGAACTTTATTTCTTAGATTATCAATTGATTACCCAGGATCTTTAAAAGCAATTAGAAGTGATAATGGAACTGAATTTAAAAATCAATCTTTTGATCAATTTGGTACTGAAAATAGAATAGATCATCAATTCTCTTCACCATATGTACCTCAACAAAACGGTGTTGTAGAAAGAAAGAACAGAACCTTAGTTGAGATGGCTAGGACTATGCTTGATGAATATCAAACTCCTAGGAAAATTTGGGCTGATGCGTTAGCAACCGCTTGTTATGTCTCAAATCGTGTTTTCTTGCGTGCTAAGCTAGGTAAAACACCATATGAGCTTCGGTTTGGACATAGGCCTAGTGTTACACACTTTCGGGTCTTTGGTTGCAAATGCTTTGTTAAGAAATATGGTAATCTTGATAAGTTTGAACCTCGATCCATTGATGGCATGTTTCTTGGTTATCCATCTCATACTAGAGGCTACCGTGTGCTTTTATTTGACACTAACAAAATTGTGGAGACTTGCGAAGTGTCTTTTGATGAATCTAGCCCAGGTACTAGCTCCGGTGTTGCAGGACCAGATCTGTATCCTCAGGGGGAGGGTATTTTCGAAGATGAAGAAGAGTCGGTGATACTGCCTAGTAGTTCCGAAGTTGACACGTGTCCAGCTTCGGACATTGAACAAGCTCCGGCTATCACCTATGCTGGTCCTGATCGTCCACAAGTCACATGCTCATCAATCTATGATGAAACTAATGAAGAAGAAGCTTGTGAAACATCTTTTCCCCTACGGTTTTACAAAGATCATCCCCCACAACAGATGATTGGAAGCTTGCACGAACGAGTCACACGGTCCAGGTTTTGCGATCCAAACTCTCATGCTCATTCTGCTTTTGTTGCTTCTTTTGAACCCAAAGATATGTCACACGCACTCACTAATGAATCTTGGATTATTGCTATGCAAGAAGAGTTAGAAAATTTTGAA
This sequence comes from Tuctoria greenei, assembly GCA_036927565.1. NCBI lineage: Eukaryota > Viridiplantae > Streptophyta > Magnoliopsida > Poales > Poaceae > Tuctoria > Tuctoria greenei. The sequence goes on from JAYESD010000002.1 coordinate 254,589,751, forward strand.
AGAAATAATGTTTGGAAACTTGTACCTCCACCTCTAGGTCACACTTTAATTGGAACTAAATGGGTATATAAAAATAAACAAAGTGAGGATGGGGTTGTGGTTAGGAATAAGGCTAGGTTGGTTGCTCAAGATTTCACTCAAGTTGAAGGTCTAGACTTTTGCTCCTGTCGCTAGATTAGAAGCCATAAGAATTTTGTTAGCTTTTGCAGCATCTAAAGGTTTTAAGCAATATCAAATGGATGTTAAAAGTGCTTTTCTTAATGGCTACATAAATGAGGAGGTTTATGTCAAACAACCACCGGGTTTTGAAAATCCAGATTTTCCTAATCATGTTTACAAACTGTCCAAAGCCTTATACGGTCTCAAACAAGCCCCTAGAGCATGGTATGATAGGTTAAAAACATTCTTACTTGAAAAGGGGTTTACCATGGGCATGGTTGATAAAACTCTTTTTGTGCTTAAACATGGCAATGACTCATTATTCGTTCAAGTATATGTGGATGATATTATCTTTGGTTGTGCTTCTCATGATCTTGTGTCCAAGTTTTCAGCAATGATGAGTTCCGAATTTGAAATGAGTATGATGGGTGAACTCACTTACTTTTTGGGGCTGCAAATCAAGCAAACCAATGAGGGTACCTTTGTGCATCAAACGAAGTATACCAAAGACCACCTAAGGCGCTTCAACATGGACAAAAGCAAGCCTCTTCGGACACCAATGGGAACAGCAACAACACTTGAACTTGATGAAGATGGTGAATTTGTGAATCAAAAAGAATAAGAAGCATGATCGGATCACTTTTGTACCTCACGGCATCAAGACCGAACATACAATTCAGCGTATGTCATTATGCACGGTTTCAAGCTTCCCCACGTGTTTCACATCGTCAAGCTTCAAAAAGATTCTCAGGTACTTACATGGAACCCAAGAATTTGGCATTTTTTTTTCCTTCTTCCTCAACCGTAACTTTGAAAGCTTTTTCGGATGCTGATTTTGGGGGTTGTAGGATTGATAGGAAAAGTACTTCCGGTGCTTGTCATTTTCTTGGTAATTCTCTTGTTGCTTGGTCTTCTAGAAAACAAAATTCAGTTGCACAATCCACAGCCGAATCTGAATATGTAGCTGCTGCTAGTGCTTGCTCACAAATTCTTTGGATTGTTCAAACACTTCAGGACTATGGGGTTGATCTAGATAGTGTTCCACTATTCTGTGATAACACTAGTGCCATTTGCATTGCTAAAAACCCCGTGCAACATTCTAGAACTAAGCACATTGATATTAGGTATCACTTTCTCCGAGATAATGTTGAAAAAGGAAACATTGTGCTTCACCATGTAGATACCGAAAAACAATTGGCTGACATTTTTACAAAATCTTTGGATTTCACTCGTTTTTGTTACATTCGTAGTGAAATAGGGGTTATGCATCCTCATGGCTTAATTTGAGGGGGAGTTTTTGAAACTTGGGAAGTCTATGTGTGAATCTGAAATTAAAATAATATGAGCATAGTATTTCATACATATATGACTCTGTGATTCCTTTTACATGCTGAAAGTTCTTACTACATTACTCGTGTTATACATTTTGTAGTTTTTGCCATGTCTAGTAATTGGAATAATTACTTACACTAAATCTGGTCATGGTCGAACTTTCTTGCTGTTTTGAACTTGTTGCATGCTCACAAATGCTTTTAATCATAAAGAATTAATCAAGTAATCAACTCACATGTTGAGTTTTTATGAACAAATATAAATTGAGAAAAAATCAAGAGAATATGCATGCATCGCACTTCTTCTTTTGAGATGGCTTATCATTGCACTTAGATATGAACTTGGAAGAAGTTGTGTATGACTAAAACCATGTCCTTAAGCTTCTGATTGTCAAATGACATAGGCTTGACTTGGTTGGTTAGAATAAGGCAGATGCGCATATAATCTCTTGCAAATATCATATGATCTAAATTTATGCTTTGAAAAGTAATAAAATGTAGAAACTAGTGTCATGCTTTCAGGTTTTGAAATAGTTAAGTTTGTGAGATCATGACTTACTTAAATTGAAAATTACATTTGATCTCTAGCATGGCTTACACTACTTTATGTATTTCATTGATGTGATAATGTAAGGTACTTGATAGTATGACTTGGATGAGCTTTGTTTATATGTATATGTTATAATATGCTCATAACAACTAAAGGGGGGGAGAAAATTTGTTTATATGCTCATGACTTGCTGAATACATTGTCAAAGGGGGAGAGATAAGCATGAAGAGAAAGAGAATATGTGCATAAGGAGAGATAATAAAGGGGGGAGATTTTCTTCTCATTTTACTTTTGATTTACAAAGGGGGAGAAATTGCCTTCAAAACATTTATGTGAATAAGCCAATGTTCGGATTTTAAATGGTGTTGTCAATGCATTCATCAAGGGGGAGATTGTAAGACCTATATATGCTGATACATTGGCTTGTAGTGAATACACTTGGATTTGATGATAAAAGTTTTGAATATCACAAAACACCTTTTTATCAAAGTTCGACTCTAGCTCTGAGCTACAGCAAGGTCCGACGGTAGGTCCGGCTTGGTTTGGGTAGCTCCGGTTATGTTCGATGCTAGGTCCGACTAGCTTTGGTCAGCTCCGGTGAAGTTTTATCTTTAGCTCCGGCATATTTTTGATAGCTCCGACATGTTTTTGCTAAGCTCCGAGTTGATTTTTCTAGCTCCGGCTTTTGGGTTTACTAGTTCCCACTAGTTCTGGTTAGCTCCAGCGCTAGGTCCTGCTAGTTTTGATAAGCTTCGGCGCTAGGTTCTACTAGCTTTTGTTTTATCCGGCTCAAGGTCCGGGTTGCTCTGGCAAGGTCCGGAACTTGACCGTAGTGCTTCTGTTTTTCATTTGCAATGTTTTGTACTTGCTTTACATGATTGGAAAGATTTCTTAGTATTCATTTGCTAAGTTTCTGGTGCATTTTGGTTGATATGGATGATATCGTGTTGCTGTGGTTTTGCAACATGCTTATGTGAGCTTCTCACGTAGGGTGTTGTGTTCGGAACTAACTTGAGTCAAGTCGAGGACTTGGGATCGTATGGATTGATTGTTTATTCATGAGCAGGTGTTGCTTGAGTTCAAGACATGGCTGGTGACGGGTTCCATTGGACTAGTCTCAGGGAGGATATGAGGTTCCAACATCCAAATTCAGGAGGAATTGTGGTTGAGCTGATCAGGAGGTTGCGCAGCATAATTGAATCAAGAACAATGCATATGAAGGTATTGTGGACGTCATTGGAAGATGTTTGCACATGTGCAAGGAGTGCATGGATGTGGCTACATGGTTCCGAGACGTGATGAAGAGATGTGGACTTAAAGAGTTGGTCGGAAAGGTCCAACCGACTAGGTTATGGACTCAGGCTGCGGCTGAGTCGGGTTTGACTCAAATATGGAATGATTTGAGTTGGTTATGATAGGATTTCGTGTGGGTCACGAATTTGAGTTGTTTAGGAATGTGAGATACGTTCCTAAGGTGTTTGGAAGTCTTAAGATTGCTTCTATCTGCGTATAGAAGAATCTTGAGCAGTTATGGAAAGTTACGATTCGTGATCTGAGTAGGATTGGAGTCCTAGTTGATATTGGGATGGCCTAAGGGCTGGATATATAAGCAAGGGGGCCCAGAGCTCGTGGTGCACGACTTTGGGGCTGTTTCTCTTGTGTTCTATTGAATAAAATTCGTAGTTTGAAGGAACTTTTGTGCCTTGTTCGTCCGACTTGTTCCAGACAAGTTTTACTCATCGAGTTTCTGGACAGCACTATCTATCGTTGGTGGTTTTATAATAACTCGAGTTTTACAGATCCAATTGACGTGATTCTTTTTGGGTTGTCTCCACAACTTGATTGTCTATCATATTTCAAAATTTCACGGTCATTGGATTTGTGGTCTATGATCTACACGAGTTTCTTTGCAGCGTTCCAGAACTGTTTTTCCTCGGGTAGGGCAGGTTGACCTGTGTTTGATCTTTCAATCATAACTTGAGTTTTTCTTGTTGGATTTGAGTGATTATTTTTGTGTTGTCTTCGTGACTTGATTCTCTCTGATATATATCACTTTTTTCACGGTGAAGAACTTTCAGATTAGTATCACACACGATTTCTTTAACAGATAGTTTTTCTGCCGAAAAGGTTTGGGGTTTAATTGTTTCTGCTGCGTAAGATTTTTAAATCTACCATTCACCCCCCCCTCTGGTAGCTTTTCACGTGCTCTTCGATCCTACAGAAGGTAGAGTCGGTTTATGGTGTGGCAAGCGGTGTTAATCGCTTCCGCCCAAAACCGGTCCGAGGTCTTGTATTCATCGAGCATTGTTCTCGCCATCTCTATGAGGGTTCGGTTCTTCCTTTCGCCAACTCCGTTTTGTTGAGGGGAATAATGTGCTGAAAAATCATGCTTTATCCCTTCTTCGTCTATGTACTCCTCAACTTGAGTGTTCTTGAACTCCGTGTTGTTGTCACTTCGTATGTTCTTGATCCTCAATGAGAACTCATTTTGGGCACGCTTGAGAAATTTCTTGAGGGTTCCTTGAGTTTATGTCTTGTCATGTAAAAAGAAAACCCAAGTGAAGCGCGAAAAGTCATCAACAATTACTAAGCCATATTTGTTACTGTCGATGCTTATGTAAGCAATTGGACCGAATAGGTCCATGTGAAGTAGCTCGAGCGGTCTTGTTGTAGTCATGACGTTCTTCGCGGGATAAGGTGCTCCAACTAGCTTTCTGGCTTGGCACGCACTACAAGGCCTGTCTTTCTGAAAAACAATATCATTTAAACCTCGGATGTGATCGCCCTTAAGGAGTTTTTGAAGATTCCTCATACCAACATGTGCTAGCCGTCTATGCCACAGCCAACCCATGTTGGTCTTTGCCATCAAGCATGTGTCATGTTTGGCTTTATCTTTGTTGAAGTCAACAAGATAAAGCTTTCCCTTCAATATACCCTTGAATGCAACCGAGTCATAACTCCTTCTAGAGACAGTCACACCCTCATTAGTAAACAAGCAATTATAACCTTTGTCACATAATTGAGATATGGACAGCATGTTATAATCTAAAGAATCAACATGTAAAACGTGAGAAAGAGTATGTTGAGATGATAGTGCAATGTTACTGGTACCGAGCACCCTTCCTTGACTATTGTCTCCAAAATAGATGCCCTTGCTTGGATCCTCATTCTCTTTGTAATCAACGAACATCATTCTTTCTTCGGTCATATGGTTGGTGCATCCACTGTCTAGCACCCATTTCGATCCACCAGAGGAATAGGACTACAAAATCAAATCATGTCTTGGTTTTAGGTACCCAAGCTTGCTTGGGTCCTTTGAGGTTAGTTACAAGAGATTTGGACACCCACACATGAGACTTGGTGTTCCCACGGCGTGGCCCAACATAATGAGCATAAACTTTACCACAACTTTTCATAAGAACATATGATGCATCAAAAGTTCTAAACAATAGTTGTTGTTGTTCATGAACAGAACTAGTTCGGGAAATCGGACTTGTCCGGAGGAACGGACTTGTTCGTGTAAGGACCGGACTAGTCCGATTTTCATATGTGTTAACTATCTTGGATTTATTAGTATCATTAGTCTTTCTAGCTTGAGGGGAGTTTCCCTGCACAAAGAAATATGCTCCTTGTTATTCTTATGGTTTCTAGCATTTTGCTTTTCACCATAGGAATACCGAATGCCATATTTGACATTAGGAGGTCTTGTGGTCAAGTATGCACTACGTGCATTTTTGACCTTCTCCTTGACAAATATGCCACTTTGGAAAGGATGATTGTCCTTGGTAGAGGTTCACTTGTCTTTCAAGCTAGTGTCAGTTTTAAGGGGTTGAGAGGGCGAGCTTGAAGAGGATGAAGGGTCACTTTGTTTGAGTGACTCAACTTGCACTTCAAGGATCTTGTTAACTTTGGTTAAGTTAACAAGTTCTTCCTTGATTATTGCATTTGAGTCGCTTAACTTCAAACAAGCTTTCTTGCTTGAAGCTAACTCAAGTTCAAGTGATTTGCTTCGCTCCTTTTCATGTTCAAGGAGCTCATTGATCTTGAGGCAATCCTCCTTTTGGAGGATGATCATATCTTCTTGACAATCAATTAGCCCCTCCCTATCAACAAGCTTATCCATCAAGAATTTCATTTTGGCAGCAGTTTTCTTGTCTAATCCAGCTAGCATGTCCTCATCATCACTATAGTTGTCACTATCACTATCAAAAGAACGCGAGAAGGTAGATTTTGTTGTTACCTTTCGTTTACCTTCCTTCGCCGTGAGGCAAGTGTCGTTGCCCTTCCATGCATCGATATTTGGGAAGAGGGTGGACTCCTTAGTTGTCTTCTCGATGGCTATGCTAGCCATCTCCTCTTCATCTTTGGATGAGGACTCATAATTTGAGTCCCACTCCTTTCCTAGGTGCGCTTATCCAGCTTGCTTCTTCTTCTTGAAGAATTTCTTGGGTTGAGGCTTCGTTTCCTTGGTCTTCTTCTTGTTTTCTTCATACGGACAATCAAATATAAAGTGATCATATTCACCACAGTTATAGCATGCCCGCCTCAACTTTGATCTTGACTTCTCTTTGTATTTTTCTTCACTTGATTTTCCCCCTTGTCTTTTCTTCATCATTTTCTTGAATCTTTTCATAAATAGGATCATGTCCTCTTCATCAATATCGATGCTCTCTTCATCGCTTTCCTCTTCTTGTTGAGCTTCTCGAGCTTCTTTTGACAAGGGTTTGCAAGTAGACTTCAATGTGACCCCTTTCTTCTTTGCCGAGGTGAGGTCGGAAATTTCCTTTACATGTTTAGCTTCTTTTTCCATCATCTCGAAGTTGATGATTTTTCCAAGCAGTTCGTCCGGGGTCATTTTCTTGTACCCGGGGCTTTCTCTAATCATTGAGCATAGGGTAACATTGTGAGGCATGAAAGATCTAAGGATGAGATTCACTACCTCGTGATCATTCCACTTCTTACTTCCGTATGCTCGAACCTTGTTGATGAGAGTTGTACATGTCCTGTGGCGACTCATCTTCTTCTATGGCGAATCTTCCCAATTCGCCTTCAATCATTTAAATTTTTGCCTCTCGCACATGACGATCGCCTTCATGTGTAGTTTGCGATGTGTCCCAGATTTCCTTTGCAATTTTGAGTCCATCCACCTTGGTGAACTCGTCCCGACTTAGCGAAGATGTGATGACTGCTGCAGCTTGAACATTCCGATGAATTGCTTGCTCTTGACTTGGTGTAAGCTCTTCATCATCGTCCAGGATATCTATTCATGTACACACAATATGCCACAAGCTGGGATTGAGTGAGATTAAGTGCATTTTCATGTTTTGCCTCCACATTGAGTAATCATTCCCGTCAAAGTGTGGGGCTTTTCCTAAAGGAATAGACAGACAATGGCTATTGTTAGAACTTAAGAGATTGTAGTTGAAAGGATATCGGGAGTAGTCGGTGTGACTACTCCCCTTCTTCTTGTCCTCGATCTTCACTTGCCCTTTGGAGAGGGCTTTCTTCCTTAGGAGCGCCTTGAGTTCAAGCGTCTCCTCATCATCATCCTCGAAGTCCTGAATGGCGTCGAGGAGCTTGTCCAGTTTTTGAGCTTTTTCATCTTCAACCTTCTCTTGGTTGAGACTCTTGTGCACGTCCTTCATGTCTCACATGTTCTCTTGGAGCGATTAGTCTCTTGCGAAGAGTCCCGCTTACCAATTGAATGTGACCTAGAGAGGGGGTGAATAGGCCTTTTTGAATTTTAGTCAGAACCTGCAACACTTAGTAATTTGATCAAATACCAGGAAATCGGACTAGTCTGGTAGAGTGCGGACTACTCTGGTGTGTGCGGACTAGATCGATCAAGTTTGATCGATTATCTTGATCCTAGACTCTATGCAGCAGAAATATACTTGTAATTAGAGTGTAATACTTCTATGAAACTGGATGTTGCACAAGTTAACCTTATATTCAATGTCTTAACATAATATGAACAAGATCAAGTAAAACCCTAGATATCAACAATAGTAAGAACAAAATGCACAAAGTGAAGACACAAGATTTTTATCTCGTGGTTCGGTTCCCACAAAGGCAACCTACGTCCACGTTGAGGAGCCCACGAAAGGACCGGGTCTTCACTGAACCTAACCTCGTCGAATTGCCATGAAGGCCAATTCTCTTTCACTATCACAAGGGTAAGTCACCAAGTTCAAGGGGCCTTCTCACAAGTTGAGGGCTCCCCAAGATTACAAAGCAAACAACACCAAGAACACACTCTTAAGATCAACAATGAAACAGCTCGAGTGTGTTAGAGATCAAACCCAAGAGCTCAAACGTGTGGAATCATGTCTCTCCTTTGATCCAAAGTGAATCCTCAAGGATTTGATCTTTGTTGCGTTCGATTGCATCGAGAGATGTGTTTCTAGGCTCTTGGAGGGTGTGACGGCGCAGGAAGTCGAGATTATCGAAAGTAGGGCCATGCACAGCTATTTATATGGTGTTTCCAAAAGTTACTGTTAGGGTTTCGAGGGTCCAGACTAGTTCGAGGTGGAGTCCGGACTAGTCCGGTGTGCAGCGAGTAGGAAACCCTAAGTTCTCAGGAAGATCGGACTTGTTCGGCTTAGGGCGGACTAGCCGATTTAGGCTCTGGAAAAGTTTGGACTAGTCCGATTATTTTTGTACAAGTCCGGCTGTGGTGATCTCCTTAGTGAATTGGGACGAGTCCGTATTTAGAGGACTTGACCGATTTTAGTCAGAGAGGTTATCGGACTACTCCGTGGTGATTTCGAACTTGTCTGATTTCGTGCAAATCTGTGAAGTGTAGAGGACTAGTCCGCACTAGGGAGGACTAATCCGATTTTAGTCAGAAAGATATCGGCTAGTACATGGTGATATCGGACTAGTCCGATCTGTGTAGACTCGGACTGTGCAGACAAGTCCGCACTGGGAGGACTTGTCCGATTTTGAACAGAGGGGTTATCGGACTAGTCCGGATATTATCGAACTAGTCCGAACCTGTATAAATTAGTGCAGTGAGTGGGTTTTCTTGTGATTGAGCTCTTGGGGTGTGTTTCTCCAACACACTCCATACACAATGATCTAATCTATTTAGCTCTTGAGCTCTTTTCCATATATATCCTCATTCTCCTTTCTTTTTGCGATTTCTTCATAATTTCTTTTAAGACTTGCGCTCATCTCAACAATTTGATTAGGATCTCACTTGTTTGTCATAAATTAACCAAGACCCAAAAGGGATGCCTAGATGAACTTTCAGATTGGCTTCACCGACGGTGAGTCCGTGGATGACTTTTGGTGAGAATTACTAGAGTTGCAGGAAATTTGCGCAAGTTGGGAGTAAGAGTCTATGAGAATCAATTGGTGCAAAAGATTCTACGTGTGCTCCCGCCAAGGTTCAATCAAATTGCATGTGCAGTTGAGATGTTCATCGACCTCAATCACGTGGCGAAAGAACTCATCGGCCGACTTTGAACTACAAAAGATCGCCTCAATGTCAAGGCAGCAAAGGACCACATCAGGCAACTGATGCTCACTGAGGAGCAGTTGGAGGCTCGGCGACGTCAACGTGGTAAGAGTCAACGTTGGCATTGCAGGAATCGGTAGCAGGAAGGTGATGAATATCGCAGTGACGGAAGATGCAGAGAATGCCATGAAGAGGACTCTGATGACGATGGTGGCAGCACGGTTTCCGGAAGAAGCAGGTGCAGGAGGAGTCGCTACTGCGGGAGGTGCTCCGTTTGTGGCAAGCACGGACTCATGGCGAAAGACTACCGAGCCGGAAAGATGAAAGAATCCATGCTCGCCGGAATCAACAAATCGTCAGCCCTTCTGTGAAGAATGTCTCGCCTTGTCGTAGATTAGGGAGTGTGCATTGAATTATCGATGCCACGTTCGAGTCGAACGGGTGTATTGCGAGATAGAGGCGAGACGGTGCACGCACACGGGGATTGCGAGATGACCGCTGCACGATGCAGTGAGCAATCTGCACGGTAGAAGCCTGATTCAACCAGTGTGCATGCAGACCAAGTAGTCTAGATCATGGACAACATGTTGGCACGGAGAAATTATCATTAATCGGGGTGAATTGGTGCTGCAATGGCCAGAACGTGCGAATGGGCCACCTTACTGTTGGGCGCACGATTGCCGGATCAAGAGCGCGGTTGCCGGCGATGAGATGTCTCTCGGGCCTATAAAACCTCCTGTACACCGCCATGAATGAATCAAACTGAGCTGTGTGAAAATTGCATTGAATTGTGTCCGTGTTCATAGCTCCGACAAGCTCCCCTGTTGTAAGTGTGTGCGAGCGATTCCGATCAGCAATTTCGTTCGATTTCGAGTGCGCTTGGTTCCAACATATTGTTTGTCTATGTTGCAGTATAGGTGTATGGATCAATGACAACATGTGTTGTACATACATGTCCTTCTATTTTGTATATAACTAATTATTGAAGTCTATTATGGTGCATTGAATTATATTGTGTCCCAACTTGTGCAGGCAAAATTTGTTCACATCACAGGCACAACATCGTAGTACATTTTTGTTGTTGTACGAGGAGTTCACATCACAGGCACATTAGCATGACAACAACATTGCTAAGACTAAATAGTACATAATTCTACTCCTACTTAGTAAGTTACGATGTGGTCGATTACCCAATGGTTCCGGGCCACCTCATCAGTTGGAGCAGAACATTTGGGTCCTGGGTTGGTACAGAAAGAATTGAGTAGCCGGTGAACATTTGGGTCATGGGTCTTTGGTTGATGCAGAACAGTTTGGGTCCTGGGTTGGTGTAGAAGCAATCGAGTAGCTGTTGAAGTTGTTGCGGGAGGGAAGATTGGCCCGCAAGACACGAGACCACACCATGGGCCACGCAGGCTGCTGCTATCGGGTCCTCCAAGGTGGAAGGCCATGGTTCCGTGCATCGCGATGACCTCCGCCGTTGCATCGTCATTTTCATGGCCACCATGAACCATCACCTCGGCCTTGTAGCTATTTGTGGGTATCATCAACAAAATCAGTCATATTAGAGAGCAGTTTGGAAGCCTATGCGAGTCTCTCATATGCTAAAGGGACAGTGAACAAGTTTGTGAAACCAGAGAAAGAGATCGTAGTTGGAAGCAAGATTAAGGCAAAGACAAGAAGTTCGAGCTTCAGTAGATTCATGGTATGGATATGGTGCGCGTACAGTAAGTTTGTATATTCCAAAAGAAAATTTCACTATGAAGCAGGGTCTATAGAGTCACCACAGCATACAATGAGTGTCACTGTAAGGTATGATGAATGCCTCCTCATAGAGCTACATAAAGAAGATATTTTAGACAAGATCTCACTTGGAATCATCGTAAGATACGGTAAGGTCACTGCAAAGTATGCACTCTAGAACCATCAAAAGGTATGATGGTTCAGTCACTATAGGATGTAGTGCATGTTATAGTGATGTAAGCTTCATGCCCATTGGAATTGGAAACCCTAAAGATATGAATGTTTTGATGATTGAATAAGAATCATGTAGGTGACTACAAAAATTCTTGCAACACTTATTTCCCAGACTTATTGTCAAGATTTAGATGATGGACTACCTTGCCAACTCCAAGTTTTATCCAAAGAGAGAGAGAGCTTCTTGATGGATGTACATGTCAAGAAATGTATTAATGCTAAGGATAACCTAGTGCAAGTAAGTGTGGTCACTTCATGTAGCCATTAGATTTTGAATCCAATAGAAAAATTGAACTATCAAGAGGGTTGAGTCATTTCTCTTAATCCACATTACTTGCAAAAGATTTTAAATTCCCTTTTAGTCTCTTGAGGGCTAGAGTTGCAATGGATATTATGAGGTGCCAAGTGAAGGAAGCTGGAAGTGGATTCAAGAAGAAGCCTCAATATCTAGCTTTGGATAATCATCGCACGGTACGATGGTGGTCACTATATGGTATGGTGATTCAACCTTACTTCAACATAGAGGATTTTAACATTGTGTAGATGAGATGGAGTCACGTACTGGACGTTGAGTGTCACCATATTAGATGATAAATAGATTTGGATTTTATACATGGAGGATTCAACTCTAGACTTGAAAACTTAGAGTCACCATACGGTATGCCTAGTTTGAGACTTGTAATCAATATATTCGATGATGCCATGGTAACCATCCCGTGCGATGGTTTGGACAATGACTATTCTGATAATTTTACTCTTGGTAATGGCTAGATTTTGGATAATTTTTATACATAGCCATTCCCCGACCCCATGGGGGCTCTGTTTGCGTAGTTTTAACCAGTGTGGTTTAGTGAGAGCAAGGAGAAGAAAGAGAGACATTTGAAGAAGATTGAGAGATAATCTTTTGTGCTTGAGAGTGTAGCAAGAACATTCATTTGCCTCGTGGGCTTGTATGCCTGTGGATGAACTTCTTAGCTTGTTACTCTTGGTTTATAGCAAGACCTATATATCAGTTAGGAGTCAGTGATTGAGGTTTCAGTAAATTTCGTGGAAGACTTCGCAAAGTTAGTACACGGTTTGAAGCCTCCGTTCAAAGGGGCATTATTAGTCAGTGTCTATGTTCTCACTTGGAGGGTGAGACGTGCCCACGGAGTGGACATCGCCATTGTGCGGCGGGAGGGTCATATAATCATCCGAGTGGACCAACATAGAGTAAGGGAAGGCATTATCCTTAAGCAACTACGAGAAAACACCAATGGGTAATCTATTGACTCTCTATTTGCTTTACTTTCTGGTTCTCCATTCTTGAAAGTAGAATTGGTAGGATTGTATATATATTCTTCCTAGTAGCATGTTAGGAATTGTGTGTTTTATATTACATTCTCTCTAGCATACATAGGGTCTTGGCTCACTAGAACTGTTGTAGGGAGGATCAAGTTGGTAAGATTAAATATTTCCTTAGTTTTTCCAGTTTTATTGGACTCCCAATTCACCGCCCCACCATCTCACTAGTTCGCACGATCCTTATAGTTGACTTAGCTATTGAATGACTAGGTAAAAAGTTTGAAAACTTTTTATTGTTAGAAATAGAAGGAAATTTACTGAAGAACTCTGAAAAAACACATGAATATGGCAACGATAAACAACAACAGATAGACGGGACGAGAATATTTGCGTATCGGTTTGAAGCTGGAGGAACCGTTGTAGACTTGAAGATGAACAGTCACTGCAGACGCTGGTGGCGATGTTGGGCAGCAGCACCTGATCTCCTCGGTAGGTGGCCCATGATAAAGAACACGAGTGGTCGCGCGGAGGGCTTCCTGAAAACCTTATTCGCTCTCTCCCGGTGATGAATCGCAAGGGCGAGCGATTTCAGAGACCTTCTCTCCCAATGGTTGATGCACGTCGATGCTCAGGATGGAGTAGACTATACGACAACGTAAGGAACTCGAACAGGGGAATAAGAGATCTAAGCGTGGGATACCCCCTCCTTCCGTGCACACCCTCTATAAATAGAGTCCCCGAGAGGCGGTTCGGTTGCGATCTGGAGGATCCGCATTGGAACTGATCGGTAGTTGTAAATGCATCCATCTCCATCTTGGATTCAGTCACGAAAGACCCAAAGCCAAAATAAATTTTCTACAAAAATATAAAATTTGGGCTTGGCTCGATGCTCGAATTCGTACGAACATGCGTGTGCGCTTGTGCGGGGCGGGCGGGGCGGGGCGAGGTGAGTGAGCGGGGAGGAGTCGCCGCGCTTGGGTCACCCCTCTCCTCTCTTCTTCTCTCTCACTCAAGGAGTGGAAGAACAACCTCTCTTATATGTAGGGGTTGCTCTCCTGCAACTTTCCATGTGGGACTAAACTCTTAACACCACCCTCTCTTGCATTGGGCCTTTGAGATTTATTAGGAATTAATTCTGAAATAATTATTGAGCCTAGCCCATTTATTCCAACAATCCCTCACGAGATCTCAAAGACATTAGAAGAGACATCATTCTCGTTCCTTGTTTGATATAATAATGTTTCAGCAGAGACTGTTAAGTCGAATGTTTGCCTAGATCCTTAAGTTACATCAGTTTACAACTTGGACAATGGACTACTCTTTAAATTGCAAGTTTTGTGCGAATCGACTTCACCTAAAGACCATTACTAGTACAATGACTATCAGTAGTCTACCGTGCGGGTGGAGCATATGCGTGTACTCTATGGTCTATTCATGAGTTTCTAGAGATTATCCAAATCTCACAGACCGTGACGTTAGACAATTGGAGCTCATATAGGCGTCTTTCTTTCAAGATTGCCCTGTAGGGTGGCATATTTGCTACACATAGCCAACAGAAACACATTAAGGCATAACACCAACCTGCCTTACATTTTTGAGAGTATAAGTGTGGATCTTCACATAGAGAGGGTCTTAATAAAATATTCTCCTTAGTGAACCACTAGCTTGTTTGTCCCATGTATTAATTCACGGGATCTCCGGTTACATAGGTTAGTTTGCCACTATGGTGTCACATCTATGGGTCTCAAACCTATCTCCCTCGATGCATTTTTTATCATATTATGTGATAGACCCTTCATAAAGGGATCTGCTAGGTTTTTATCTATTTGTATGTATGAAACAGTAATAACTCCGGAGTTTCTCATTATTCCGACAGATTTTAGAAGTCTCTTGATGTGTCTTGATGATTTTGCATTATTTTTTGAACTGATCACTTAAGCAATCACCGTTTGATTGTCACAGTTCATAAGGATTGCCAGCAATAGTTTCTCAACTACATGCAAATCCATCAAGAGCTCTCGCGGCCATTCTGCTTCTGCATTTCCTGTCTCTAAAATAGTGAGTTATGCTTCCATGGTTGACCTCGTGAAAATGGTCTGTTTGCAAGACCTCCATGATATAGCCCCACAAGCTAGAGTGAATACATATCCACTCGTGGCATAGAGCTCATCAACATCATAGATCCAGTTTTAATCACTATAACCCTCAGGCACAACCGGATGCCCAGTGTAGTAAATCCCATAACTCATTGTACCTCTCAAGTAGTGCATAACCCTTTTAAGTACATGTCAATGATCTATACCCGAGTTTGATATGAATTGGCTTAGTTTGCTCACGGCAAACGAGATATCAGGACATGTTGCGCTTGTTAAGTACATAAGTGAACAGATCATCTAAGAATATTTAAGTTGATCTCTTGACTCTTTCTTGTTCTTTTTGAGTATCACACTAGGACCATAAGGTGTTGGACTAGCCTTCCTTTTGAGTATAACCCTTTGCAACTAGCCTCGCTTTGTACTTTTCAAAAGTACCGTCAGGCCTAAGCTTCTTCTTAAACACTCACTTACATCCTACTGGTTTGCACTCGTACGTCCGTTCAGTTAACTCCTAATTTCTATTAGAAAGAATTGAATTTATCTTGCTATGAATTGCTTCCTTCCAGTCATCTGCATCATGTGATGCATATGTCTCTGCTATGGATTTAGGAGTATCATCCACAAGGTACACAATGGAATCATCACCAAAAAATTTTGCAATCCTTGGTCTCTTACTTTAAATTTATAGATTTTAAAATAGTCTAAAGCTTCATCTTTAGTTTGCAATAAGTAAATATAGCATAATCTAGTAGAATCATCTATTAACGACATAAAGTATTTATTTCCACCTTTTGTCAACACAATATACATCTTGCATAGATAAGAATGTATGAGTTCTAGTGGTGCAAAGTTTCTCTTCTCGGCTTCCTTGTGATACTTTCGAGGTTGCATTGATTGCACACAAATATAGCACTTAGAACCTTTGACAATAGTGAATTCTAAAATTAATTTGAGACTAGATAACCGATTCATTAAACCAAAATTAACGTGACATAAACGAGAATGTCAAACACTTGCGTCATCATTAACATTGCAACAAATATGGTTCACTGAGTTATTATTAAACCCCGAGAGAGAAAAGCGGAACAAACCTCCACATTCATAGTCTTTACCAACAAATTATCCATACTTCGACAAAACTATTTTGTTGCTCTAAAACTACTTTAAACCCATCTCTACATAGAAGGAAGCCACTAAAAAAATTCTTGTTCATAATAGAGACATGTTGCACGTTCTTTAGCAGGACAATTTTTCCCGAAGTGAACTTCGGATCGACCGTGCCAACACCACGAACAGAAGCATGTGACTCATTCCGCATTAGGACAAGGAATCCCGGATGAACTGGTAAGAATTAAACATAGATATGTCAGAACGTAGATGAACATTAGCATCCATATCAAACCAAGATGGTATTTGAGAAACAGAAAGAACAATAAAGGAATTATTATACCCATCCACATCGTAAGAAAAGCTCATCCGAGACGTCCCCGAATGAAGAAGGGAGACAAACAAACGGTGTGTCTCCGTCATCGCATATCGTATTACGTTGTCATCAGAGACGAGCTGATGGCACGTCGCCGATCAACCTAAGTGTGAGACAAGCTCAAAGATAGGGTGTCATTGGAGACGCTAGTCGCGTGCATCGCCCATCAGCATACATGCGAGACAAGCTCTATACAGCGCGTCGCAGATTTATTGAATGATCTGAGATGAGCTTTGTGGTAGCCCGTCACAAATTTGTTGACTGATCTGAGACATGCTTTAAGGAAGCTCGTCGCAGACATTCTCTGTTACAGCTCGTCGCGGATTGTTTACAGGCAGGATCTCCTATTACTGCCCCCACCCCTGATTATCCTGGTTGTTGTTTGCATCCTTGAGCTAGTCAGGATTTGGCAGCCGCATTGCCAGTGTCAGCAATATACACATACATGAACATATGTATAGCCAAAGAGATCACACTTTAAATTATATTGACCAATCAAATATTAACAAAGTGTCAATTTTGGTTATCAAGTATACTAATTACACAAAGAATGCACCCATGTTCATCTTGATTACAAAGTAACTAATTACACACATCATAAGTGTCATCATCTAATCTTGTATACCATAATTAAAATTCTCCCGATCAATGACTTCATGAACAATGAGCATTCATAGCCTCTAATGCTCCAACTGAGACACCCTCAAATTCAATAAAATCACTGAAATCATATAAAATATATTAAATTGCAGTCATATTCGCTTAAACAGTCACATGAGAGAGCAAATATCTGAAGGCTTAGGAACAAATTGGTATACAATTGTAATAAACACAGGAACTGTTAGTGAATGGAGAACCGAGCTTACTTGTAGCACAGACAGTTGGTGAGCAAGTGCAAAGCATCAGCAAAGAAATTGTTCTCATCATAAAGGACATGATAGTGAGTTGGTGTGTTTGTCCCCTGAAAAAACAAACAATTTACATTCCACTGATGCATTTATCGTCTGATACCAAAAACTCATGAGAGCAATACCAATTATCGCATAGGTACCTTGATTCCAGCATGGCTGCAGAGGTAGAAATCAAACTCACTCGGATGGCAAATGCTAGTGTCAACCACAGTTCCTGCAGTTTCAAGGGTTTGCGAATCAGAATTCATTATATGCATGATAGTCAAAACAAATACATTACTTCTGCATTAGACACAAACAAGGAAGATGAATGTATACTGTAATAAAAATTCTCCCTTTGGATCAATGACTTAACGATGCGCCTTCATTGGACATCCTCAAATTCAATAAAATCACTTAAATACATGCTCTGAGGGCAGGGTCGAGGTGGCGGCATGCTCTGGGACGAGCTGGCGGAGGCGCCGAAGCGGCGGTTCCTCAACTCTCTGATGACAGAAGGTCGGCATGCTCCGGGTACAGGAAGAATATTTCCACTTATGTGAAGGCGACAGCGTGCTCATACCGGATACTGAGGTCGGGGTCGAGGCGGCGGCATGCTCCGGGGACAGGGAATGAGGCGGTTTGCTCCAGCGTGCTCAACTCTCTAATGACGAAGGTCGGGGTCGACGGCAACAGTGCGACAATGACGAAGAGCGAGTTGAGGAAGAGGGATTATGGCGGCGTGCTCAGGAGCTGCTGTTTCTAGGTCAAGAGAGCACGCGAGAGCTAAAATTTTTCGCCAAGTGTTGGGAGAGAGCGCGCAAGAGATAAAAATCGCGAAACTTGGAGACGAGCCTCTATAACACCCATCTCTCATTTGAGTGACTTCCTTTGGTCGAGAGAGCACGAGTAAGTTTTGCGCAAAAAATTTTGCCAGAGAACGCGAGAGCTAAAAATAGGTCAAAATTGGAGACGGACATATATAAAGCTCGTCTCCCATTATTTTGTGGCCGAACGGGCACGTCGTATGCCAAAGATGCGCCATGGTGTGCTGAAGCCAGAAACAACACTTTGGCATACGGGCATGTCTAACTGGCAACTGAGCGCAGTACCTTATATGATCGTTGCAACATGCTCAACTTTTCATGGTGGGACAAAAGATCTTAGGCATGAATAAAAGACGTGTCCAGGGAAGGCGCGTCTCGCATTAGCTCGTCTCCCACGGGCCTTAAAACAATCCGTCTCTTTTTTGCTGGAGGTCAAAAATCAGATACGCTCCTGTTTAAAGTTTGTCTCTCATGTGCTCGTCTCCCTTTTTCCCCTCGCACGACATCGTGAACGTCCATTGCCACTAGCGTGTAGAGTTAACATTGTGAGCGTCCTAATTTCAGAGATAAACAAACACAGTGACAATGCAATTTAGGGATATAATTTGAATTCGGGGATAAACAAACGCAATAACATTGCAATTCAGAGATAATTTGCAACTCAATGAATTTCATAGTTCAAACACATTGTGTGCCATCTAAACTATACATTTTGATTCTAAACTTATTCCTATGAAGCTTCCATCGATCAATCTAAATTGTACCGTTCAGCTTGCTCCAGAACACGTCTCTTATATTCCCCTAGATCCTAAAAATATTGGCATTCTTTAAATTAACAAATATCGAATGAGGAATGATATATAACCTACCTTGTTCACTAACACAAAGTTCTAACCTTGATAAGTATATTATAGCAATCATTTTCAACATCAGGCGCATTTGACTCATGAAGCAAACGTTGAACTTCAAGTAGTATAGTTTTTATTGTAAAACCAGACCACCAACCCTAAGAAATATTAATTTAAGCAACATAAGAAACTAGTTCAAATAAGTTCGGCAATAATTACTAGTTACTTGAGCAAAATAACTCTATCTTACAGTCTCTTTGTCAGGAACCCCGCAACAGAGTGCTCATGAGCAATGGACATTCGGGTGGAAGAAACCACGTGTAAGGCACATGTTGGAGGCACCAACGGATCGTCTGTGACACCCGGTTCCGAAAGTGAACCAAGTGAACGCATATGTGTGCCCAGGACGTTCAACACACATACACGAGTGCATTCACAAAAGTATATATAGAAAATTACCACAACCAAGATTAATTAACAAATTTTATTACACAATTCATAATATCCTCGAATACAAACTCTAATGAATATTAATGACAAGTCTCAACTAATGCAGTGGAAATAAACTAATTAAGATACTAAGCAGCTAAGCAGCATAAGCAAATAGGGTATAGCGCAGCTCCATGCAACACCATAGGCAAAGCTGACCGAATCTGACCTGCAACTGTTGGTGGGGGAATTGCAAGAGTGAGTACATGTCGTACTCAGCAAGTGTGGAAAGTATGACATGTAGCTGATTCAAATGACGAATATAATAATGGCTAAGTGATGAAAAGTACATTAAAACATTTGAAAAGCATTGTATTATATATACGTGAAGCAAACCCATCATAAACCATATAATTATCATAATATCAGTCCATATTTCATTACCATCATCCATACACCAGATTTCGCATTACCATGAACCATATCCAATACCAGAATTTAATCAATAACCAACCATAACCAATACCAAACCATAACCATCCCAAATCTCAATTCCTCTCTAATCATGTGAGGGTCCAGGTTGCTCATAACCGGGAGCAAGGCTATCATGATAGTTTTAAGACACACTCTGCAGAGTTTGTACCACTTTACCCACATGTTTGTGATTTCATCACCTTTCAGTGACTAGAACCTCTATTATGCCATCTCACACTTCCGTCGGTATGTGGCCAAGAGATCACAAAATGGCTTTTATAAAGGGGTTACCAGCCTATTTAGACCCTACTGAGGTTTCACCGGTGGTGATGTCTCCATCTGAGCACATCTTCAACTAAGGGCCCCCTCTTGAGCCATTCGGATCCCAGGGTAGTCCCACCAATCATCAACAAACCCAATCCTACTACCCCTTCCCCGAGCATCCTTAATGGTCCAAAAAGCACTGGCAAAGCCCTAATTAATCAGCTACGCCACACCCATACTTGGCCTCATGGTGGCACTGTAAGTCCTGAATGCTCGCTCCACGAATCGGTCCTTAGATCTAAAGCAAGCAAACCAACATAACATCCAACCCATCCACATACCAGGCTTGCTTAGATCACCCATTACCATACCATATTGACCAGTTCACATTAACCAAAATATCATTAATGCTTAATTAAGTTAAGTGGTATAGTTGTTTTCCTATCCCAATTAATTAAGCGAAGCAAAAAGGATAAAAAGTCATTCCCGACTCTCTACCATAAATACCACGTGACAAGGGTGGTTAAACAAAACTAGTAAACTTCCTATCATAGGATTTCCCATCAAATTGACACAAGCATGCAATTTGCAAACAAAACATTTATTTAAAAAAAAAACAGGATCAATATGCTTCAAGGACACTTGCCTTGCTCTTGGGATTGGTTTGGATCAAAGCCTTCAAACTGTTGGTGCTGGAGATCCTCCGCGGCACTCTCTAGAGCAAATCCGTCTAATCCACACAATAAACATACAAGAGAAGAAACACAATCAAAGAGTGCACAAATATTACTCAATATGGCATGACATGCATGATTAATGCAAATGCAATGTGGAACTTGTTAATGAGTTGCTTTTAATATTTACTAACTAGTTCTAATAGCTTATAACAAGTTTATACAGGTTTGGATTTGATTCGATCTAATTTTAGAATTAATTCAATACAATTTAACTAGGAAAATCGGACTAGTCCGCTAGGGACCGGACAAGTCCGCACTTCGCAGAACTAGCAAACTAGGGTTTTCTTGATCGATATGAATTTGGAGATTTGGGGTTGAGTTCACGTAAGGAAGAGGAAGTAGAAGGTGAACCAGGTGTTTAGAACTCCAAAGAATCAAGGATCTTAGAGGCAACACTTGGATCTTGATGATCTAGGGTTGATGAAAAACTTGGAGATGTATTGGTGATGTAGAACGAAACTTGATGGATATATTGATCCTTTTTCGTTTCCTCCTCTTCTTCTTCTTGTTCTAGACCTCTTTCTCCCTCCTTGGTGGCGGCTATCCACGAGCTAGGGTTTGGGTGTGGTTGAAAAGTGGCAAATAGATGTCAAGTCAAGGGGTAGGGTTGTTTATATAGAGGTGGAGGGCTAGGGTTAGATGGATTTCGAGTTTGAGATGAGTAGGGGTCGGTTTAGAGTCCCACATGGGCTCTAAAAGAGTTAGGCTCGACGTCCCTAGGCCCACTTAGTAAAACCAGAAAACAAGTTGTGAAAAGAAAGATCAACTCGGAGTCGCGATTTATCGGACAAGTCCGAAAAGGGCCGGACTAGTCCGAAGTTGGACAGAGAGATATCGGACAAGTACGTACTGGACATCGGACAAGTCCAAACTTTTATCCAAAGGGGAAAAACAGACAAGTCTGGCCAAAATCGGACAAGTTCGACTTTAGTCAGAGAGGAAAACGGACAAGTCTACTGGAACACCGGACAAGTCCGGACACATCCAGAGACTTAGCGAAATTTCCAAGGATTTGGAACACCGGACTAGTCTGCACAAGACCGGACAAGTACGAAAGTGTCCAGAGAGAAAAACAGACTAGTCCGCAGCAAAACGGACAAGTCCGATGGAAGTCAGAGAGAAATCGGACTAATCCGCACCAAAATCGGACTAGTCTGCACTTCCCAGAATTGTTAAGTGTGGTTTTGCTCTAAATTCATTTTAAACTTGTTCCTTTTTATGTTGCTTAAGGTTAAACATATTTAATGATGGATGCAGGGCATTGATAGAGACAAAGGTGTCCCGTCTTTTGATGAGATGATAACTATCGTTTTTGGTGGAGTAGACTTTGACGATCCGACTACAAACGTGTGAGGATGTCGCACCTTAGCAATCGCTAAACCCACTCCGAGAGGTTATTGACCACGCCGGAGCACGATCAACCTGACCACAAGGGTCTATTTCCTGCAGGCAAACGAAGAACAAGCAAGAAACTAGGATTGCAATCTGGATATTGCGAATTCAAGAAGAAAACTTCATTGATGAAAGTGGGGTTCTAAAACGTCCTGGTCTGGTCGTTGGACACAAACGAGGTACGCGAGTTGCAGCTGTGGCAAACTTTAATCTAAACAAAACCCGCCCTGTCAAGGAGCTCTTGGCCTACATAAATAGGGGAGGGAAGAGGGAAATATGTCCAGCAACAAAGGTAGGACGTGATCTCCCTTATTCCCTTCCTTTTTCTGAGATAGACTACCTTTTAATAGGGAAAGAAAGAGGGAAATTCATCCAACAGCAAAGGCAGGATATGATTTCCTCTATTTCTTTCCTTATTATAGCACATCTATCTTCAAATGGGGAAGAAAGAGGGAATTTCGTCCAGCAGCAAAGTTGGACGAGATTTCCCTTATTCCTTTCCTTATTTGTCTAAATCTCTCTTTATTACATGGCCCCAGCCTCAAGATTTGGTGCACAGTACCCTATTCATCTACTTGACTTTATTCTGGTCCGCTAGCTTGTATATTTCGTCCATGTCTTTGTATGTCATCAAAGGTGGCTTCAAAGTGCTGAAAACTCCACTAGAAACTCCATTCTGGTTCCCTTCTCACGCGTCTTCATCTCCCTGCTTGATGATGCTCCCATGTTCATTCCTCTTGTCCATGCTAGGCCCTTCATTTGTAAGCAACACAAATGTATCCAATTTAGGCAGCATCATATTCTCATAAATATTAGAAACATTACCAAGAAACGAAAGTACCTGATAATTTAACTGGCGTGCGCGAGCTCTAGTAATTGGTCTCATATGTGTGGTAGCAGGGCTATGGGTGTAACTGTGGTAGTGATGTCCTCATCATCCTCCCCTTCTTGAATTGAAGTCGTCCTCGATAGAAGCACATATTCCTCACCCAAATAAGGCTTCAAATCTGCAATACTAAAAGCGGGACTAACCCCAAAGTCTGCAGGCAGCTCAAGTTTATATGCATTATCATTTATTTTCTTTAACACCTTAAAAGGACCATCAGCACGTGGCATTAGCTTTGATTTGCGCAAATCAGGAAACCTATATTTTTGTAAATGTAACCAAACAAGATCTCCTAGTTCAAACACAATATGTTTTCTACCCTTATCTCTAGCAAGTTTGTATTTAGCATTCCTGCGCCCAATGTTTTCCTTAGTTAACTCATGCATTTTTAAGATCAATTCAGCACATTGTTTAGCATCAAAATTAACCTTCTCCAAAGATGGAAGACGCAACAAATCAATAGGTGCACGAGGTAGGAAACCATACACAATTTCAAAAGGACACATCTTAGTAGTAGAATGCAGCGAACGATTATAAGCAAATTCAATATGAAGCAAGCATTCTTCCCACATTTTCAGGTTATTCATCAAAACCTCCCTAAGCATAGTAGACAATGTTCTATTGACTACTTTAGTTTGACCATCAGTTTGGGGGTGACATGTAGTACTAAAAAGCAGTTTAGTCCCCAACTTAGCCCATAAACATCTCCAAAAGTGGCTAAGAAATTTAGTGTCATGATCTGAAACAATTGTATTTGGCACACCATGCAAACGAATAATTTCACAAAAGAATAAATCAGCAACATTAGTAGCATCCTCGCTTTTGTGACATGGTATAAAGTGTGCCATTTTCGAAAATCTATCCACGATGACAAATATGCTATCCCTCCCCTTCTTTGTTCGAGGTAACCCTAAAACAAAGTCCATGGAGATGTCCTCCCATGGAACACTAGGTACAGGCAAAGGCATATATAAACCATGCGGATTGAGTCGTGACTTAGCTTTTTGACATGTAGTACAGCGAGCAACAAAACGCTCAACATCTCATCTCATCTTTGGCCAAAAGAAATGTGTAGCAAGTATGTCCTCAGTTTTCTTCACGCCAAAGTGTCCCATTAATCCTCCTTCATGTGCCTCCTGCAACAACAAAAGACGAACGGAGCTAGCTGGAATGCATAGCTTCTTAGCACGGAACACAAATCCATTATTACAGATGAACTTGTTCCATGTTCTTCCTTCCTTACAATTCTGCATTACATCTTTAAATTCAGCATCATGCAAATATTGATCTTTGATGGTCTCCAAACCAAATATTTTAAAGTCAAGTTGTGAAAGCATAGTATAACGTCGAGACAATGCATCAGCAATAACATTTTCTTTACCCTTCTTGTGTTTAATGACATAACAAAAAGTCTTAATGAATTCAGCCCATTTAGCATGTCTACGGTTCAGTTTTGCTTGACTTTTAATGTGTTTCATGGATTCATGATCAGAATGTATAACAAATTCTTTGGGCCATAAATAATGTTGCCATGTTTCCAAAGTCCGAACAAGAGCATATAATTCCTTATCATAAGTAGAATAATTCAGACTAGGCCCACTCAATTTTTTAGAAAAGTATGCAACAGGTTTACCATCTTGTAATAACACACCTCCTAATCCAATTCCACTAGCATCACATTCAAGTTCAAAAGTCTTAGTAAAATCAGGAAGTTGGAGTAAAGGAGCATGTGTCAACTTATCTTTCAATACCGTGAAGGCTTCTTCCTATGTGGTACCCCAAACAAAAGGCACATCCTTCTTTGTAAGATCATTGAGAGGTGCAGCAATGGTGCTGAAATCTCTCACAAAACGCCTGTCGAAACCAGCAAGACCAAGAAAACTCCTCACTTGTATGACCGTTTTGGGCTGCGGCCAACTCTCAATTGCTTCAACCTTGGCTTTATCAACTTCAATTCCCTGTGGAGTAATAACATAGCCAAGAAAAGATACCCGGTCGGTGCAAAAGGTGCACTTCCCAAGGTTACCAAACAAACGTGCATCATGTAGAGCAATAAAAACAGCACGTAAATGTTCCAAATGTTCCTCCAAAGTTCTACTATAAATCAGTATATCATCAAAATAGACTACCACAAATCGTCCAATGAAAGCACGTAAGACTTCGTTCATTAATCTCATGAATGTGCTAGGTGCATTAGTTAACCCAAAAGGCATGACTAACCACTCATATAATCCAAACTTAGTTTTAAATGATGTTTTCCATTCATCTCCCAATTTCATACGAATTTGATGGTATCCACTACGCAAATCAACTTTGGAGAATATGGTAGAACCACTTAATTCATCAAGCATATCATCGAGCCTAGGAATAGGATGACGATATCAAATAGTAATATTATTAATGGCTCTACAATCAACGCACATACGTTATTTACCATCCTTTTTTGGTACTAGTATAACAGGAACATCACAAGGACTAAGGCATTCGCGTATATAACCTTTGTCGAGTAGCTCCTGAACTTGACGCATAATCTCCTTCGTCTCATCAGGATTGGTACGGTATGGCGCACGATTGGGCAGCGAGGCACCGGGAATTAAGTCAATCTGATGCTCAATCCCGCGAATAGGTGGTAATCCCGGTGGCACCTCTTGTGGAAAGACATCAGCGAACTCCTGCAAAATGTTAGTGACAACAGGAGGCAAAGAGGGAGGCACGTCCTCGAATGAAAATAATGCCTCTTTGCACACAAAAGCATAGGAAACAGATTTGTTAAAATCCAGATCAGTAATATCAGATTTGGCGGCAAGTAAACAAGCACTTTTCAATTTTATTTCAGAGGCAACACTAGATGATGGTTTGTTAGTAGGCTTATGTTGTTGCTTAAATTCTTTTGCCACAATCTGATTTTCACTCTTATTTTGTTAATGCTTTGCCTTACTAGCGCTAGTAAGATCATCTTTCAAAATATGTTATGGAGACATAGGAAGCAAAGTAATGTTTTTATCCTTTCAAGAGTATACTGATTTTTCTTGCCATGGTGTACAGAATTTTTTATCAAATTGCCATGGTCTACCAAGTAAAAGGGAACATGCTTGCATGGGTACCACATCACAATCAACATAGCCCGCATATGTAGCAATACTAAAATGTACACGAACAGTAAGTGTTACTTTAACCTTGCCGCTGTTGTTGAACCATTGTATGTTGTAAGGATGAGGATGTAGTCTGGTGGTAAGAGACAACTTCTCCACCATGTCCATACTAGCTAAGTTGTTGCAACTCCCACCATCGATGATGATGCGGACACACCGTTCCTTAACAACTCCCTTTGTATGGAACAAATTGTGCCTCTGATTTTGCTCAGCATGTGTTACCTGCACACTCAAAACACGTTCGGAGGAGGAGGAGGAGGAGGAGGAGGAGGAGGAGGAGGAGGAGGAGGATTTAGTTTTTTTTCGTTGTTTTTAGTTGATTTTTTTATTTTCTTGTGTCTTCTTGTAGTTTTTTCTTGTGTTTTGTAATATATTGTGCTAATGAATGAAATTTATTTGTGTTCATCTGTGTGAATGAATATTATCTTGTGCATTCAACTGTGTGAATGAATGAATGTTTGGTGTCTTCATCGTGTTCCTCGGGAATCATAAGGAAGGATTTGATTCTTTTATGGACAAATGAATGATTTAGTTATCAAGTGAATGTGCTCTAAGTTCAGTAATATGTGATATCAACAGTGAACCGAAGAAAAATGTAGAAAATCATGAAGCTAAAGAAGACGTGGGGATAGGAGACGCGCTTTTCCTGTAAGCGCGTCTCTCTTTTAGCAGAGGAGAGGGAAACATCGAGCATAGGAGACGCACTTCGTTGCTAAGTGCATCTCTATTTTGCATCTCCGCATAGACCTTATATAAGGCGCCATCATCCTGTGCTCTTCTCTTCGTTCGTCTTCTCTGCGCACACAACCCACCATGGCCAATGTTCTGCTGCCAAGCCCTCTGAGGGAGCCACCGTGCAAGAAACAATGTTGCCGCTCCCCCAAGAGGCTCAACAACGAGCTGCTCGAGACGATGGCCCAGGTGCTCGAGATGTTGTTCAACAGGCTGTTCGACGGGTTCTAGAGGCTGCTCGAGACGATGGCTCGGCGCCGAGGGCCGCAGTAACCTGGTGGTGGCGATGGCGACGAACCTTGGTTGCAAGGTTGCACCGCCGGATCCGGACCAGCCGGAGCAACCGCGGAGCGGCCGGAGTGCCGGCCAAGACTCTTGTTGCACTGGCGCCGGATGGCCGCCGGAGGAGGAGGAGGAGGGGGAGGAGGAGTAGGATTTTGGTTTTCTTTTGTTGTTTTTAGTTTGTGTTCTTTTTCTTTTCTTCTGTTTTGTACTTTTTCTTGTGTTCTGTAATATATTGTTAATGAATGGATGTGTTATCTGTGTTCATCTGTGTGAATGAATATTATCTTGTGTGTTCAACTGTGAATGAATGAATGTGTTCATCGTGTTCCTCAGGAATGACAATTCATAAGGAAGGATTTGATTATTTTTTGTATTTAAAATACTACAGTGAATGTACTCTACATTGGAATGATTATTTAGTTACAAGTGAATGTGCTCCATGTTCGTACAACGATGTGTTCATGTCTGTCTATAACGGAAGACAAAGGAGACGTGTTTTCTGTAAAGTTCGTCTCATTTATTTTGCAAATAGGAGACGAGCTTTGTTAGATGTGCGTCCCCCGTTTATCAAAGGATCGGGTGCGTCTCGGATATTTTATTAAACGAGATGCGCCTTATAGTACCCCGTCTTCTTTTATGATTTCTGTCGTGAACCAGCATCATCACTGAGGCGGGCACGTCTCGTTTACCCATATCAGTGCAGTCGTCTTTGCGCTCCTCTCTGATCTTTGTATCCTATTTGTGTTTCTTACGTAGTGAGGTGATACATATGCCTCTGCTATGAATTTAGGAGTATCGTCCATAAGGTATACAATGAAATCATCACCAAAAATTTTTGCAATCCTTGTTCTTTTACTTTAAATTTATAGATTTTAAAATAGTCAAAAGCTTCATCTTTAGTTTGCAACAAGTAAACATAGCAGAATCTAGTAGAATCATCTATCAACGACATAAAGTATTTCTTTCCACCTTTTGTCAGCATACTATTCATCTCACATAGATAAGAATGTATGAGTTCTACTAGTGCCAAGTTTCTCTTCTCGGCTGCCTTGTGAGGCTTTCGAGGTTGCATTGACTGCACACAACTATAGCACTTAGAACCTTTGGCAATAGTAAATTCCGAAATTAATTTGAGACTAGATAGCCGATTCATTGAACCAAAATTAACATGACATAAACGAGAATGTCAAACACTTGCGCCATCATTAACACTACCACAAATATGGTTCACTGACTTATTATTAAACTCCGAAAGAGAAAAGCGGAACAAACCTCCACATTTATAGTCTTTACCAATAAATTGTCCATGCTTCGACACAACTATTTTATTAGTGTGACACCCTGTTTTCGAGTTTTGCCAAACTAAAAACTTAAATGGGAATTTAGAGTTAATAATAGGAAGAACTTGTTTTATAAAGAAAAATATAAAATATATGCATCTTATATTGCATTTTGCATTCATCCTCAAGCATTGAAATTTTTTTACCAAAATAAATACGCCGAAAGTGATTTATTTGCCATAACAAATATGAGATAAAAGAAATAAATGAAACTAAATGAATATATATAAATATAATAGTTTAGTTACATGATGACTTCATGCAAAATCATTAGTGCGATGAAAAGGAACAAACCTAAAAGAATTAGAAATAAACAAGTAAAAATTGAGCCTGACACCGGAATAGTCCGAAAAATAGCGGACTAGTCCGAATACCCTCAATGAACAATAACAGACTTATCCGGACCTATCCCGGACTAGTCCGGTACGCTCATACTTCATCAAAATTTCCTCTACCACGGACTTGTCCGTTACAACAACATACTAGTACGAAATCCCTTACTGTACAAATCCAGGACTATTACGACACCATAACGGACTTGTCCGATATACCTCTCTGTATCGAAACGGACTTGTCCAGTATTAAACGGACTAGTCTGGTACTATGCAGTTTGGTGTATTTTAACATTCACCACACCATATATGTATAAATAATAAACCTAAGTCAATTACTAGTCTTATCACAAATCGCACTAAAAAAACCTGACTGCACCACCAAAAAAATAAAAATAAGTAAGTAAAATAAATAAATAAATGAACAAATAAAATAATACATAAAAAGAAACAAAAAGAAAAGAAGTCAACCAAACCCTGGTCGTACCGCACGCAGAAGCCCCTGTACAATAAAAAGAAAAGCAGAAATGAAGAAACCCATCGTCATTCAAAAAGACAATATAGAAAAAAAAAAGGAAATAAAACAAAATAAAAGTCAACCCTGCTCCAGTCGTAGCCGCATCAAAGCCCTGGCCGCACAACCAGCCCGCACAGCCCTGGCCACCACCATGAAAAAAATAGAAAATAAAAAGAAAACTAATGGAAAACAAAACAAGCACCGTGTGCCCCAGTCACGGGAGCCACGATCGGCTCCCAAGGCCTACGGAGCGAGCCTGGACTCCGCACCCGATCGGGACTAAGTCCCGTGCGTTGCTCATGCGCGCTGCATCGTCTCGGCCTCCGCCTATAAAAAGGCACTAGCCTTCCGTATTGTCTGCCCACGAATTAGATCGAGAGGAAACAAAACCCAGCGCCTCTGGTACCGTGTGCGCTGCCAGCGGTAGAGAAAAAAAGATTAACCCTAGCCGCCAGAACCCCTAGGGCCGGGAGAGAAAAAAAAAGAGAACAAAGCTGCGCCAAGAAGAAAGAGAAAAAAAATCCAACGCCTCTAGTACCGTGTGCGCCGCCAGCGGTAGAGAAAAAAAGACTAACCCTAACCGCCAGAACCCCTAGGGCCGGGAGAGAAAAAAAAAAAGAGAACAAAGCTGCGCCAGGAAGAAAGAGAGAAGAAAAAAAGGGAGGAAGGAGAAAAAAAGAGGAGAGTGTATCCTCCGCTGAAGATCGTCGCGTCGCCGTCGGCGTGCCGTCGGAAGACTCTTGCGCCATCTACTTCGTCTACATCACGCCTTCATCCCGTAATCCTCGAAGCCGTCGCATCTACGGTAGGATTCATTTTTTCAATGCAAATTTTAGTGATGTATTAGATCTAATAGACGTAATTTGATCGTAGTTGCACCATCTTTTTATTTTCAGCAGCATTAGTTCTCGCTAAAACCCCTGTAAACTCGCATAAACACGTATGAAATAGTTGCAACTAATCAATAAACAACTATAGTTAATTAATAATTGAACTTTGCATGCATGCATGTCATCGCATGTTGATTAATATGTGTGCATCATGTTGATTTGTATGTATTTTTTTGTATGTGTGATCACAAGTAGAGGGAAGTGCTCAAGAGGTCGTGTACGAGGATTTCCAGAATCAAGACTTCAAAGCGCTTGAGCAACCCTATCCACCGGAGCAAGGCAAGTGTCCTTGAAGCATATTGATCCTGTTTTAAAATAAATGTTTAGTTTACAAAACTGCATGCTTGTGTCAATTTTGATGGGAAATCCTATGATAGGAAGTTTACTAGATTTGTTTGACCACCCTTATCACATAGAATACATGGTAGAGAGTCGAGATGGGCTTTTTACCTTTTTGCTTCGCTTAATTAATTGGGATGGGAAAACACCACTACACATGCATTAATGATATTCTGGTTAATGTGAACTGGTCAATATGATATGGTAATGGATGATCTAAGCAAGCCTGGTATGTGGATGGGTTGGATGTCATGGTGGTTTGCTTGCTTTAGATCTAAAGACCGATTCATGTGAGAATAAGTCAGGACTACAGTTCCACCACGAGGCCAAGTATGGGTGTGGCGTAGCTGATTAATTAGGGTTTTGCCAGTGCTATTTGGACCATTAAGGATGCTCGAGGAAGGGGTAGTCGGATTGGGTTGTTGATGATTGGTGGGACTACCCTGAGATCCAAATGGCTCAAGAGGGGGCCCTTGGTTCAAGATGTGCTCTGTAGGAGACATCGCCATCGGTGAAACCTTAGTGGGGTCTAAATAGGCTAGTAATCCCTTTGTAAAGACTATTTTGTGATCTCTTGGTCACACACCAACGGAAGTGTGTAATGTGACCGACGGGTCATGGGTATAAGGGAGGTTCTTAGTCACCAAAAGGTGATAAAATCACAAACACGTGGGTAAAGTGGTACAAACTATGCAGAATCTAATAAAACTATCATGATAGTCGTGCTCCCGGTTATGAGCACCTGGACAACTTCCATGATTAGAGGGAACCCGGTATTGGGATGGTTTTTGGGAAGGTTATGGTTTGGTACTGGTTATGGGATGGTATTATGGTTTATGGCAATGGTTATGGTTAATGGTAATGTGAAATCTGGGATATGAACTGGAATTATGATGATTACATAGTTTATGATGGGTTTATTTCACATACATAATACATATTGCTTTTCAAATGTTTTACTGTACTTTTCAGCACTTAGCCTTTATTACATTTCATCATTTGTATCAGCTATATGTCATACTTTCCACATTTGCTGAGTATGACATGTACTCACCCTTGCAATCCTCACACCAACAATTTCAGGTGATGTTTGGGAGTATAACAACGGTAATGCAGAGTTCTAGGCTGTGTCTACCGTCAGCTTTGTATGTGGTGTTGCATGGAGTTGCGTTATACCTTTTGCTTAGCTGCACATTTGCATATTTAGTTATTTCCGCTGCATTAGTTCAAACTTGTCATTAATATTCATTAGAGTTTGTATTCGAGGATATTATGAATTGTGTAATAAAATTTGGTTAATTAATCTTGTTCTGTGGTAATTTTCTATATATCCTTTTGTGAATGCACTCGTGTATGTGTGTTGAATATCCTAGACACACATATGCGTTCACTTGGTTCATTTTCGGAACCGGGTGTCAAAATTAGAGTCTAAAACTACTTTAAACCGATCTCTACATAGAAGAAAGCCACTAACAAGATTCTTGTTCTCAATAGAGACATGTTGCACGTTCTTCAGTGGGACAATCTTTCCCAAAGTGAACTTCAGATCGACTGTGCCAACACCATAAATAGAAGCATGTGACCCATTCCCCATTAGGACAGAGAATTCCAGATGAACTGGTAAGAAGTAAACATAGAGATGTCAGAACATAGATGAACATTAGCACTCGTATCAAACCAAGATGGTATTTGAGAAATAGAAAGAACAGTAAAGGAATTACAGTAGCTATCTGCATCGTTAGACATCACGATGTTGACATTCTTTTTCCCTTTGCGGTCTGTCCTGTCACGACAGTCCTCAGAAAAGTGTCCCTGCTCGCCGCAAGTATAGAAGCAGCCATTATTGGCTTTGTTTGACTTATTCTTCTTCTTGAAAGCAGTAGTTTTGTCTAGCTTGAATTGATACTTGTTGTTCCTTTTTTCTTGATATTGGGTTTCTGCACCATATTAGCATTGGCGTCAGATTGACCCTCACCTTCTTTCTCAATAGCTAAATGTGGCCTAGAGGGGGGTGAATAGGCTTTGAATTTTTTCCTGCACACTTAATTAAATCATCAAATAACAGAGGGACCGGACTTGTCCGGTTGGTGATACGGACTAGTCCAGTTGTTCAGATCAGGTGAAACAATTAAGCAATTATGCAGGAATCTCAAATGAAATTTCAGCGGAATATAATTACTATTCTTTCAAATTGAACAAGAGATAAGATTGCTTAATGTTCACGTGGATCACAAAATATTTGATTGATCAATTCTAATACCCTAAATGATAAAACTTGCAAAAGCAAATCAATAGAACACGCGAGACATAGATTTTTACTGAGGTTCGATCTCATCAAAAAGATCTACATCCTCGTTGAGGAAACCCACACAAAGTCGGGTATCTTCAAACCCTTTCCCTCGTCAAGTCACCACACAAGGCCGACTTGATTCTACTATCACGGGTAATCACCGAGTTGGTGGGGAAACCTCACACGTTGAGGGCTCCCACAAGAATTACAGCAGGAAAATGATCAAACTCTAAGAGATTATAATTAATGCAAGAGTGTAGAAAGATCAAACCCCAAGAGATCAATGACGCGTAGACAACAATCTCCCAATCCCAAATCTGAATTCTCAAAGGATTTCACTTTTGAGGATCTTAGATGCGTTGGGAGATGTGTTTTCGTGCTCTTGGGACAAGTGGCGGCGCTAGAGTTTCAGTTGTGAATAGTAGAATGAGTTGTGTTTATGTGGGGTCGTGGATATCCTATTTATAGTGTTTCCAAAAATTTTACCGTTAGGGATCCCGACGGCCCGACTAGTCCGTACTGAGTACCAGACTTGTCTAGTGTGCTGTGTAAAGTCGGCGTGAAATGTGCAGCACACTAGAAACCCTAAATTGTGTGAGGTATATCAGACTAGTCCGGCAGGAGTCCGGACTTGTCCGGTGCCCTATGAATTGGAACATCAGAAAGTTTCTCGGACTAGTTTGGTCCATAAACGGACTTGTCCAATGCAATGTGTTATGAAACATCAGAGAGTTCAACGGACTAGTCTGGTTTCTTAATGGACTTGTCCGGTGCACAGTGTATTGAGTTTACAGAAAGTTGAGCGGACTAGTTCGGTCCATAAACGGACTAGTCCGGTGCATTGTGAAGTGAGGTTCCAGAAAGTTGGTCAGACTAGTCCAGTTCATGAATCGTCCAAAAAGTTCATTAGGATCTCATTCATCTCAAAAAGTTAGGATCTCATTCATCTCAAAAAGTTCGGGCTTGAGGCCTGTGTGAGGAACATCTTTAACAAACTCTAGTCCTGTCACCTTCTCAATCATGTACATGATATAGCGTGCATAGCCACAGGACCTGTTTGGAGTAATGGAGATGTTCACAATGTCATTGTAGATGTATTCAAAGACATTGAAGGTACTTCTCTTGCTTATCACCTTCATCAAGGTCCTTAGAGTCCCTTGGATGGTTCCTGCATCTCCTTCCTTGGGAGCTATGATCTTCCTCAGAATTCTAGTCAAGACTGCAAATAATGGCTTCAAATATTTGGTAGTCAGAGACTTGTAAGGCATTATTGTATCATAGAGGAAATCTATCTCATCTTTCTCCAGAGGCTTCAAGTTATGAATAATGAGATCATTTTCCAAGGTACCTTCAAGATGAAGTATCCTGGCAAATTCCTCATAAGTGACACTGTACTTGGATCCATGTGTCATCCATATCATCTTGTCCCCATCATCATGGGCGAAGTATAGCGTGGAGTAAAACTAAATTATAACCTCATTGTTCCAGTCCCACTGGAAGGATATGAGATCCTTCAACTCGTGTCTCTCTAATGCCTCCAGGTCCTCTTGATAGGCTTGGCACTTCTTGGACTGGAGGTAGGTGATATTGACCCACTGACTTTCAATCAATGGGTTCCTCATCTTCATGTAAACATGCTCATAATAGTCAGCATGAAAGTTGCTCTAGAACCTTGGGTCAGCTGACTGTTTAGGCTGCTCATAGACCTCAATCTTCCTGTATTTGTCAGCCAGTTCACTTCCTTTTCTAGTAAAATCATCACTTGATGGCTGCCTGTTGCGGTGAATAGGAGCCTTCATCTTCAATGGGCCAAATGGACCACTAGCCAGTCCTTTGCCTTTGTTGAGGCTTCTCTTAGGTGCTGACGAGCTGCCGGCACCTTCCTTGCTCAGGGGCTTCTTCACTACCACTCTCCTCTTCTTACGAAGAACATTGTCGGGAGGAGAGAAGTGAGCATTGTGGTCATGCCTCTTCTTCATGACTTTCTCTTTGGCTCTTAGCACTCTTGCATAGTGACACTCTTCGTCATAATCAAACGAGTTGTCCTTGGTAGCTGACGACATCGTGTCTGACAGTGGAATTCAAGGATTGATAAGAATTGATTGTAGACTTTGTGCAAATAAGAATTTAGAGGTTCAAATTATCAGGGTACTAGACTTGTCTGTCTTCAGAGTGCGGACTTGTCTGGCGTACCAGACTTGTCCGCACCTGAACACCAGACTAGTCCGGGCTGACCTATGAACCCTAACTTCCTATTTTCAACAAATCTAGCTTGAATGATGCACAACGAGTAGGAATACAGTAGGAATTCATATAGAAAGCAACGTATGCCCTAGGAATCAAGAAAAATAAGCAAGATTGGAGAAACGGTGAGAACTAGGGTTGAGTGAGATTTCACCGAAATATTAAAGATTGGAGTTGGAGGAGTGGAGCAGGGTCCGGATTAGTCCGGAGTGGGAAAGCTTTGCACCGAGGAGAGGATTTCCCTTGGACAAATCTTCGATTTTGATGGCTAGATGCAAAAATCGCCTTGGGAGCTCAAGGTTGGAGAGAGAGAGAGAGAGAGAGAGAGAGAGAGAGAGAGAGCAAAAGTGATTATGAGAGGTGGAAGATGAAGTCCTGGTGATGGGCTAGGGTTAAGCCCGATAAATATGGACTAGTCCGATAGGGACCGGACAATCCGGTATGTCGGACCAGGGTTGGACTAGTCTGAGACAACGGACTAGTCCGGTTCTGGTGTCGAACTAGTCCGGGTCAGCTGGACAAAACAAAATGAAAAGAATTGATT
The DNA here is from genome assembly GCA_036927565.1 of Tuctoria greenei. Classification (NCBI taxonomy): domain Eukaryota; kingdom Viridiplantae; phylum Streptophyta; class Magnoliopsida; order Poales; family Poaceae; genus Tuctoria; species Tuctoria greenei. The sequence goes on from JAYESD010000002.1 coordinate 254,625,502, forward strand.
TTGGGAGTTTGAACTAATAGTGATCTAAATGATATCATTTCATAAATAATCTTGATGAACATGACCAGTAAGCAATCAACAATCATACAATGGCCATAAATCACCAAGATTCACTAATTTAAATAGTTTTCAAGAGAAAATCGAGATAAAGGGCAAATTTTTCGCAAAAAATGAGTAAATTTTGAAATCACAACTAGGTATGCAGTGTTTCAAGCCACATTTAGAGAGTCAAGTATATTTAGTTCATTTCTTACTCACAAAACCTCTTTTCATCTAATGGCTTGGTGAAAATGTCTGCAAGTTGTTTTTCAGTCCTAACATGTGAGATTACTATGTCACATTTTAATGAATGATCTCTTGAGAAATGATGATGAATATCTATGTGATTAGTTCTTGAGTGATCTACTGGGTTGTAAGCAATTTTTATAGCACTCTCATTATCACATAGGAGTGGAATATGGTTCAGATTGTAACCATAATCCCTTAGAGTTTGTCGCATCCAAAGTAGTTATGCGCAACAACTACCGGCTGCAACATACTCCGCTTCAGCTGTGGAAAGAGCAATGGAATTTTGTTTTTTAGGTGACCATGAAACTAAGTATCTGGCAAGAAACTGGCAAGTCCCTGACATGCTCTTTCTATCGACTTTGCATCTGGCATAGTCGGCATCAGAATATCCTATTAAGTTAAACTTGGATCCTTGTGTGTGCACAAGGTATCTTCAAATTCTTTTTACAACTATTAAATAACACTCTTTAGGTGCAGCTTGAAACCTTGCACACATACAAACACTAAGCATGATATCTGGCCTAAATGCACATAAATACAGTAATCAACCAATCATAAACCAATATACCTTTTGATCAACATTTGGACCATCTTCCTTGAGATCGAGATGTCCATTAGTTGCCATGGGTGTCTTGATGGGCTTGGCTTTGTCCATATTAAACTTCTTGAGGATGTCTTGCGTGTACTTGGTTTGGCTTATGAAAGTGTCTTCTCTTAATTGCTTCACTTGGAACCCCAAGAAGAACTTTAATTCGCCCATCATCGACATCTCGAATTAGTATGTCATAATCTTGCTAAATTCTTCACAAAAAGATTGATTAGTAGAACCAAACATTATATCATGCACATAGATTTGACATACAAATAAATGATCATCAAAATGTTTTGTAAACAAAGTATAATCAGCTTTTCCAATTTTAAAGCCATTTTTAGTTAGAAAATCTCTAAGGCACTCATACCAAGCTCGAGGAGCTTGTTTGAGGCCATAGAGAGCCTTATGCAGTTTATACACATGGTCAGGGTACTCTTGATCTTCAAGTCCCGGTGGTTGCTCCATGTAGACTTCCTTCTTAATGGGGCCGTTGAGGAAGGCACTTTTGATGTCCATTTTATACAGCTTAAAATTATAGTGAGTAGTATATGCCAATAAAATACGAATGGACTCTAGTTTAGCTATGGGATCGAAAGTTTCATCAAAGTCTAAACCTTCGACTTGTGAGTAACCTTTTGCCACAAGTTGCGCTTTATTCCTTGTTACCACTCCATGTTCGTCTTGCTTGTTCTGAAAGACCACTTGGTTCCTACGATGCTCGCCTTTGGTCTTTCTACAAGCTCACATACTTCTTTTCTCTTGAAGTTGTTCAACTCCTATTGCATTGCAATCACCCAATCTAGATCCTTTAGTGCTTCCTCTACCCTGTATGGTTCAATAAAAGAGACAAAAGAGTAATATTCACAGAAATTAGCTATGCGAGATCTAATGGTTACTCCCTTAGTAATGTCTCCAATGATGTTGTTGACGGGATGATATCTACTCTGATGTACTCTTGGGTGAGCGACTTGTGATGTTGCTTGCACTTCATTTTCTTCATTGTCATTGTCTCCCCCTAGATCATTGCTTCCATGATTATATTGATCTTCTTGATCTTGATCTTGATCTTGTGCATGAGCTCCCCCTTGATCATTGCTTTCATGTTGAGGTTCATCTTGAGCACTTGAGTCTTGTGGTTGCTCTTGAGGTCGAATATCACCAAGTGCCATTCTCCTCAATGCTTGGCATGGGGCTTCTTTTTGATCTAGCACACACTTATCAACTAGATCCACTTGGGAGTCGTTAGTTTCATCGAACACTATGTCACATGCTACTTCAACAAGGCCAGAGACTTTGTTGAAAACATGATAGGCATAGACGTTCGAATCATAACCAAGCAAGAACCCTTCATCAGATTTCGAAGCGAACTTCGAAGTCCTTGGATTCTTGTTCACAATAAAACATTTGCATGCAAATACTTTGAAATATGAAACAAAATTGTTCTGTTACCAGTGAGGAGCTCATATGGAATTTTCTTCAAAAGTCGACGAAGATATAGCCGGTTTGTAGCGTGACAAGCGGTGTTTACCGCTTCAGCCCAAAACCAGTCCGAAGTCTTGTATTCATCCAGCATTGTCCTCGCCATCTCGATGAGTGTCATGTTCTTCCTTTCGGCCACCCCATTTTGTTCAGGGGTAGGGTGCCGAAAATTCATGCTTTATTCCTTCTTCATCTAGTTACTTCTCAACTTGTGTATTTTTGAACTCCGTTCTATTGTCACTTCTAATGTTCTTCATAGTTGAGGAGAATTCATTTTGTGCCCTTTTCAGAAATTTCTTGAGGATTCCCTAAGTTTCTAATTTTTAATACAAGAAAACACCCAGGTAAATCTAGAAAAATCATCAACGATAATCAATCTGTATTTGTTACCGCTGATGCTTATATAAGTAATTGGACCAAATAGGTCCATTTGAGAAGTTTCAGCGGTCTTGAGGTAGTCATCACGTTCTTGGCGAGGTGTGGTGCTCCAACTTGTTTTCCCGTCTGGCATGCGCTGCATGGCATGTCTTTCTCAAAAACAACATCTTTTAAACCTCGGATGTGACAACCTTTTAGAAGTTTCTGCAGATTTCTCATCCCAACATGGGCTAGCCATCTATGCCACAGCCATCCCATGTTAGTTCTAGCAACCAAGCAAGTGTTGAGTTCAGCTTTATCTTTGTTGAAGTCAACAAGATAAAGCTTTTCCTTCAACATTCCCTTGAATGCAATTGAGCCATCGCTTCTTCTAAAAACAGTCACACCCTCATTACCGAATAAATAATTATAACCTTTGTCGCACAGCTGAGATATGGACAAAAGATTATAATCTAGAGAATTGACATATAAAACATTTGAAAGAGTATGTTGAGAAGAAATTTCAATTTTACCGCTACCAAGGACCTTTCCTTGGCTGTTATCTCCAAAGTATATTCCTTCGCTTGGATCCGCATTGCACTCATACTCCATGAACATACTTCTCTCTCCGGTCATGTGATTAGTGCATCCACTGTTCAGCACTCATTTCGATCCACAGAGGAGTAGGCTTGCAAAACAGAGTTATTTCTTGGTTTTATGTACCCAAGCTTGCTTGGGTCCTCGCAGGTTAGTCACAAGAGTCTTGGGCACCCACACACAAGTTTTTGAGTTCTTATGGCGTGGCCTAGCATATTTAGCAAAAACATGTCCATATATATCTTTCATAATTACATAGGAAGCATCAAAAGTACAAAATAGTATTTACAATTCAGATTCATTTGATGTTTCCTTAACAAAAGCAATTTGCTTCTTAACTAGAACATTAGTGGACATGTGTCTATTTCTAGTAAACCCAAGACCATCTTTGACGTTACGAGGTCTTGTGATCATATATGCGCTACGTGCATATTTAATCTTTTCCTTGTCAAAGATGCCACTTTGGAATGGATGTTTAGCATCTGAAGTAGAAGCATCATGTTTAACAGTATTTTTATCACTAGAGCAGGAGCAAATTACAGTTGTTGTGGATTTTACATCTTTGGAAGGTGAGCTCTTGGAGGAAGAGGTGTCACTTTGCTTGAGTGACTCAACTTGCACTTCAAGGATTTTGTTAACTTTTGACAAGTTAGCAAGTTCATCCTTGATTGCAATGTGTGAGTCTTCTAGTTTTGAGTAAGTTTCCTTACTCAAGGCTAGCTCATGCTCAAGTGACTTGCTCTTCTCCTTCTCAATCTCAAGGAGTTTCTCAACCTCTTGATATCTCTTCCTTTCGCGGATGAGCATATCTTCTTGTCGGTTGACAAGCTCCTCCTTCTCAAAAATTTCATCTGACAACATTTTCATTTTCTTTAAAGCAGTTTTACTTAAACTTCTAAACATTTCCTCATTTTTACTAGATCTATCAAAATCATCAATAGAGGAATTAAGCGAGGGAGGTGTGAGTCGAACATTTTTCTTGCCCTCCTTAGCCATGAGGCAAGTATGATTATGAGTCTCCCATCCTCCCATGTTCGAGAAGAGTGTAGACTTCTTGGTAGGCTTTTTGATGGCTATGGTGGCCATATCTTCTTCTTCATCGGAGGAGGACTCATCGTTTGAGTCCCACTCCTTGCCAATGTGCGCTTGGTGGGCTTGCCTCCTTTTCTTCAGGCTTCGCTTCCTTCTTCTTTTTATTTTTTTCATATGTGCAGTCAACCATAAAGTGACCGTACTAGCCACAGTTGTAGCAGGTACGTCGTGCCTTGGATTTTCCTTTTACTTTGCTCTTCCCATCACTAGAGTTGTTGCCTTTCCTTCTTCTCATCATGCGCTTGAATTTCTTGATGAAGAGTGACATCTCTCGGTGCTCACATCACTTGTGTCTTCCTCATCTTGTGTTTCACGAACTTCCCTTCCTTTAGGCTTACAATTTGCTTTGAGGGAAACGTCCTTCTTCTTGGAGGAAGTAAGTTCGGCTAAGTCTTTGACATATTGGGCCTCCTTTTCCATCATCTCGTGGTTGATGATTTTGCACAATAGTCCATCCGGAGTCATTTTGTGAAACCCCAGACTTTCTTGGATCATTGAGGACAAAGTGACATTGTGGAGCATAAATGCCCTTATCATTCTCTTTACGACCTCATGATCGGTCCACTTCTTGCTCCCATAGGACCTAATCTTGTTGATGAGTGATTCCATCCGATTGTTCATCTCTTGATGTGATTCGCCTTCCTCAATGGCAAACCTCCCTAATTTACCTTCAAGCATTTCAATTTTTGTTTCACGAACTAATTGATTTCCTTTGTGAGTTGTCTTAAGTGTATCCCAGGTTTCCTTGGCACTTTCTAGTCCATCAATATTGGTGAACTCTTCTCGGCTCAGAGATGAAGTGATCACTGCAACGGCTTGTGCGTTGTGATGAATTTCTTGTTCTTGTTCCAGAGTGAGTTCATCGTCTGTATCTGGGATATTTTACACCTGTACACACAATATGCCAAAGACAGGGGTTCAAGGAGATTAGATGCATTTTCATATTGTACTTCCACATAGTATAATCATTTTTGTCGAACTACAGAGGTTTTCCCATGGGAATTGAAAGATAATGATTATTGGAATTTAGATTATTGTAATTGTAAGGATATCGGGAGTAGTCATGATGACCACTCCTCGTTGTCTTCTCGTCTTCTTTTCTCTTTTGGTTTGGGCATTTCTTCCTTACAAGCGCCTTGAGTTGACACACCTTCTTCATCGTCGTGTATATTCTCCTTGAGTACATCGAATGCCTTTGAGTCTTGATCTTCTTCAGTGTTGGGCACCTCCGGGATCTCATTGTTCTACTCTGAGGTCATTTGATCTCTCCGAGAGGTGAGTCTCGTAGATGGAGAACCTTGCTCGAATACCAATTGAATGTGGCCTAGAGGGGGTGAATAGGCTTTGAATGGTTTCTTGCACACTTAATTAAATCATCAAATACCAGAGGGACCGGACTTGTCCGGTTGATGATACGGACTTGTCCGGTTGTTCAAATTAGGCGAAATTATTAGGCGATTATGCAGGAATCTCAAATGAAATTGCAGCGGAATGTAATTGCTATTATTTCAAATTGAACAAGAGATAAGATTGCTTAATGTTCACGTGGATCAAAAAATATTTGATTGATCAATTATAATACCATAAATGATAAAACTTGCAAAAGCAAAACAATAGAACACGTGAGACATAGATTTTTACCGAGGTTCGATCTCACCAAAGAGATCTACGTTCTTGTTGAGGAAGCCCACACAGAGCCTGGTCTCTTCAAACCCTTTCCCTCATGAAGTCACAAGGCTGACTTGATTCCACTATCACGATAATCACCGCATTAGTGGGGCAACGTAACACGTTGAGGGCTCCCACAAGAATTACAGCAGGAAAATGATCGAATACACTCAAAGAGATTACAATTAATGCAAGAGTGTAGAAAGATCAAACCCCGTAGACAACGATCTTCCAATCCCAAATCTGAATTCTCAAAGAATTTTACTTTTGAGGATCTTAGATGTGTGGGGAGATGTGTTTTTATGCTCTTGGGACAAGTGATGGCACTAGGGTTTCAGTTGTGAACAGTAGAATACGAGTTGTGTTTATGTGGGGTCGTGGATCTCCTATTTATAGTGTTTCAAAAAACGTTACCGTTAGGGATCTCGACGGTCGGACTAGTCCGTACTGGGTACCAGACTTGTCCGGTGTACTGTGTAAAGTCAGCGTGAAATTGCAGCACACTAGAAGCCCTAAATTGTGTGAGGTATACCAGACTAGTCGGGTAGGAGTCCGGACTTGTCCGGTGCCCTGTGAATTGGAACATCAAAAAGTTTCTCGAACTAGTTCAGTCCATAAACGGACTTGTCCGATGCAATGTGTTATGAAACATCAGAGAGTTCAACAGCTTGTTCGGTGCATAGTTTATTGATTTTACAGAAAGTTGAACGGGCTAGTCCGGTCCATAAACGGACTAGTCCAGTGCACTGTAAAGTGAGGTTCCAGAAAGTTGATCGGGCTAGTCTGGTCCATGAACGAACTAGTCTGGTGCACTGTGAAGTGAGACAACAGAGAGTTGAACGGACTAGTCAGGTCCATGAACGGACTAGTCTCATGCTTAGTGAATTTTAAGACTGATTTTAATCCTTTACCCCTACGCAAAGATTTGAGCTCTTGGGATGTGTCTCTCACACACATCCTATACAATTAAGTCTACTTTGCGCTTCATTCATCAGTTGGGCTTTTCTCTTTCTCATCACTTCATTTTCACTTTTTGAGTGCATCAAACTATCTCATTTTAGTTGACTTGCATTCATCTCAACAAGTTTCATTAGGATCTCATTCGTTTGTCATCAATCGTCCAAAACCCACAAGGGATTGCCTAGATGCACTTTCAGTAGCATCCTTAGTTTGAGCCTTCTCCTCAACATCAAGAGATGCTATCAGGTTTTCAACTGATATTTTCCGTCTCTTGTGTTTGAGAGCTGTGGCAAAGTCCCTCCATGAAGGAGATAACTTTGCAATAATGCACCCAACTACAAACTTGTCGAGTAAAGGACACCTGATGAGGTGGCGCTCTCTCGTGAGTCACTATGGGACGGTTGTTAACCATCTTGTAGTCATAAATTGCACCGGCTGCACCATACTTAGCATTAAGTGCATCCTAGAGCTCCTTTCCATCTGTGACTATTAGATAAACATCATAGAGTTTGTTGTCAAGAACGTTTAAGATAGATCTTCTTAGGGCAGAATTGGCTTACTTGAACTTCATCTGATCTTTAGCAGACAAAGGACCTTGAGGCCTGCCCTCGGTTACCCAGAAGATCTTAAGCGACTGGAGCCAGAGCGTGGCCTTAACTTGCCACCACTCGAAGTGCACACTAGAGAACTTCTCTAGCCTTAGTGCATCAGCTAAAGTCATCACATTCAACTCAGGAAAATTGTCTAAATAAGGTTTTTGGATTGACATAAATAGGAGGCAATTTACTGAAGAATTCTAGAAAAACACACGAATACGGGAGCGATAAACACCGGCAGGTAGACAGGATGAGAATATTCGCGTATCGATTTGAAGCCAGAGGAACCGTTGTAGATCTGATGACGAACATTAGCTGCATACGTTGGTGGTGATATTGAGCAGAAGCGTCCGATCACCTTGGTAGGTGACCCATGATAAAGAACACGAGCAGTCGCGCGGAGTGTTTCCCAAAAACCTTATTCGTCCTCTCCCGATGCAGGATCGCAAGGGTGAGCGGTTCTGAAGACCCGCTCTCCCGATCGTCGGTGCACGCTGGCGCTTGGGATATAGTAGACTAGACGGCGGTGCGAAGAACTTGACGTGGGAACAATAGATCTGATCGTGGGATACCCTCTCCTACCGCACACGCCCGCTATAAACAGGGTCCCCAACTCGATAGTTGTAGACGTGTCCATATCCAACTTGGACTCAGTCCCGGAAGCTCAAAATTCAAGAGCCCAAAAGCCCAAATAAATTTTCTGCAAAAATATAAAATCTAAGATCGGCTCGAGACTCAAATTTACACGAACACGCGCGCGTGAGACAAGGCGGGCGAGGAGGAGGAGGGGGTGGAGGAGCGCGCGTGGATCACCCCTCTCCTCTCTTCTTCTCTCTCACTCAAAGAGTAGAGGTTGCTCGCCTCCAACTTCTTATGTGAACTAAACTCTTACCACCATCCTCTCTTACACTAATGAGCATTTGAAATTTATTAGGAATTAATTCTGAAATAATTATTAGGCCTAACCCATTTATTCCAACATTTATGACCGTATGGTACAGTGCACTTATCACCGCATGTTATGGTGGATATTATGGTGACTGTTTCAGTAGACTATTTTTGGATAATATCTAGTTTATGGTTGACACGATGAGCGTGTTTGCCATGGCTCCACTCCACAGTAGAGCAACTCTGCTCGCAAATGCTGCGGTGGAGCAACTCTGCTGTAGAGATGGAGTTATTACTGAAGGTGTTTGGCTGTGATAGTGTTCCCAGCTCCAAAGAAGAGAGGTTTTAGAACGCATTGCCAATTTTACCCTTAGTCGTTAATGGGCCTGTTCAATCCATTTTGGGCCGAACTGCAAAAGCCTATGGGACTCTTTGAAGTAGTAGGACCGAAATTTAATTATATTTTCAATTTTTTTGAATAAATCACCGTGATTGATCTTTTAATCATGAAAACCGGTTCAAAGCCTGATCCTCTTGGGATACGTATAGAAAATGATAAAAATTAGTGTAATCATTGTTTTTTGTTTTTTCATAAATGGATGATATTGTGACATGCTAGAAACGTTGATAATATTTTTTTTTTTTTTGGTTCGAACCTGTATGCTGGATGACCTCCGGTAAAGAACATTGATCAAAGCTACAAAAAATTTGAAATAAAAATTAAGCATAAATCCTTTCTGTAAGTTTTGGATAAAATATATCCAAAATTATTAAAAAAATTACAATACCGAGTTTATCTGGTCAAACTTTGCTGTGAATTTCAGTTTTAAATCAAGCACTGGCAAGACACAAATTTAAATATTTTGTCAAATCGATAAGTTCCATTGAAATTTCAAAGGCCAGCAAGAACCGAACTTGAACGAGGAGACACGCACAGATCAGGTCGAAATCCCGAGAAAATGAAAAACAAAACAACGACCTGTTCAGCTCATGAGACACACAAATCTGCCAAATTCAACTAGGCATGCACCAAAGCACGAATTGGGATGAGCATTGGGATCCCCCGGAATCCAGGCACAAGGAACAGCCAAATCTGGATTGGAATCAAGAGGCAAGGAATCTAGAGGCATTGGATGAGCATTGGGATCTACCAAATCGGTGCCAGAACAGGAACAACCACCCCCGGAATCCAGAGGCAAGGGCGAAAGAGCATTGTGATGAGCTCCTGGAAGCGAGCACGGACAGAGGAACGATGAACTCAAGCGGTCACGAACGGGCGATGTGCCGAGGTGGCTGCGGACAGGTGGTGCGCCGAAGTAGGCGCCAATGAGCGGCGCGTCAAGCTGGGCGCGGAAGGGGGCTGCGAGGCCAGCAAAGAGGGGTGGGGAAGGGAGCTCGGAGCACTGTGCGGCCACTGGACCTGGCGGCGGTGGTGGGTAGTCGCGTTTCGGCAGTGGTTCTGCGGGGAAGAAAGACCCGTGGAATAGATGAATGAAACGTTTTTTCTGTAGCTCCTGAACTCCACGACTACGTATTTATTGGCTGTTTCTGGAGTAAGAAAATAGGTACTCCAAGAAAATGAACTAGAGCTCCTCAAACTCTGTAGAGTTGGAACGCTTCGTTGAGTTTTAGAGTTGAGGTGTTTGGCTGTTTTTTTCAGCTCCCTCTTGGAGTTAAACTCTGGAGCTATTTCAAACACCCTATATATATATATATATATATATATATATATATATATATATATATATATATATATATATATATATATATATATATATATATATATATATATATATATAGAGGTTCCCTTTGCGTCATGGGAGGTCTATTTGCCAGTTTTACCGGTGGTGGAACCTAGTAGGAGCCAAACAGAAGGAACAAAAGCAGAAGGGCAAGATTTGGAGGATCTTTTATGCTTGTTCAAACAGCAAGAGTGTCAATTCACCTCTAAACTTCTGTGGTTGTTAAGCCATCTTGATGTATTACTCTTGATCTTATGACAATCTTTAGACCAGCTTAGAGTTGGTGATTAACCTTATGTAAAGAATATAAAAATCTTTATAAGTTTGTACAGTTTGGAACCCTTCCTTCGAAGGAACATAACTAGAGAGCGTCAGTGTTCTCACTCAGTGTGAAATACCAGAAAGGAGTGGGTATCACGTAAAGCGGCGGAAAGAACCTAGACTCCATCGACACTGGTCTAATGAGGATTAGGAAAAGTGTCATATTTCTGATACCTCATGAAAACATTAAATGAATATTTCCTGATCCTTCTTTTGCTTACCTGCATTATACTTGATGTTCTTCACCTTCAATGCAAATACTTGATCATGACCTGGTTGCTCTCCTATGATTGTTTACTTTGTGTCGGTCATCTTTCCCTATACTAGTTGTTTGCTCTTCATACCTAATCACTAGTATGTTTAAATTTTGTACAGTCATGTTGTCCAACAGTACACGAGTGATCCAACTATACACCAAACATAAAAAAAAAGACCCTTGACACAACGGGACAGAGGAGTACCGCTTGCAATTCTTTATATAACAGTATTGTTAGCCACTTTCTTACATGTACTCTCTCAGTATCCACGTAAGTCTGCTTAAATGTCCTTTGGTTCATGACAACGAGGATGCAGGCTAGCTCAAATTTGCATGATGGAAACAACAAAGCAGATAACTTATGTATGCTTAATGAGATGTCAAGGCCTACTGAAAAACATTTCCTAATCCCTATATACTTGAGCTAGCATAGAGAGTGGATGATTGTGGCTTTGTGCTGTTAGACAAGCTGTTGCCAAATATGTCGCTACAACCAACCCATTTCCTTTGTGCCCTTGCCTCCCAGTAACCTCCGATGTAACGGAATGTACCATCCTCTCCGTCCCTTTGGAACCATCTTGGTTTCCAACCACTCTCCTGCATCTTCCTTGCCTACATATGAGGAAATGAATCGAGTTAGACCAGAAACCTAGTATGCATGGAAGGTAGCAGATCAAAAGCAGTGTGAACCACAAATCAAATTGACAGACTACATGAAAAGAACACGATGCAAAAGAATCAAAGGCATTAGTACAACCATCCGTTGCCTTGTCTCAAGGCCCAGTTTTTCAGCATTGGCCTTCTCGTACTCTCCATTCTCCAGGTGTAGTTGATCTGGTCTGAGCCTTGAATCCGTTGGTGGAAGCTTCTCCTTGGAAAGGGGAAAGTAGTGGGCATTAGCCTTTCACGTTCAGAATTGGCCAAACTAAAATGATGGTTTATAGTATAACCTATGCCTACCTTGAGCCCTGGTGTCAGCTCATTCAGTGTTATGGCAAATGAGGAGAGCTTGTATCGAGTAGGATTGGCTGCAGGCATGTTTTTCTTCCACAGCAAAGTGGCACCAGCACTATGTTGCGAACCATTGGAGCTAGCCTTAGAGGCATTATCACCGACCATGCAGTGCATGCTTTCATCCCATTTCCCCATCAAAGTTGCAACCTTGGTCCCATCAGAATTCTGAACAACTCCTTGAACCTTGCATAGAGCTATGTATATTAGTATGACCCATATAGGCAGTAAAGGAGTAAACTGGCTTCAATGGATAATTGCTGCTCATTTCTTACCTGGCGAGGATTTCTATCAAGGAAAGACTGCTCTTTAAACGTCAGCTTGCATGAGTATTGCCTATTCCCACTTATGTTCATTATGCCATGGTGATGGCAGTAGACTCGACCAATGATGAGGTTATTAATTGTTGTTGTGACCTGAGAAGGAAAGGAAAAAATTTAAGCATCATTGATCAAGAATATTTTCCTGCAGATCACTGAATATAATGTGTGCAGTTAGGTGGTTATCTTCCATAATAATAAGATAATCACAGAATCTAAATATGTTAAAGTAAACTGGTGTGGATCAACAATTGGAGGCTGGGAAAGATGAACATAAAAACAGGATTAGTTTCTAATCACCAAAAGAAAATAGTATTGAGTATTTGCCTCTTGCGAGGAATTTATACCTTGCTCCACTGGAAAGTTTCGCCATCATCAAACTCTAGAGTTAACATACCGGTAGGGTCCAGCCGAATGGACTGGCCCCAAAATTTGCTCTTTAGATTGCTGTCACCCCAAAATTTCCATCCTTTCCCTTCGCAATGGCATGCCACAACCATAGGATGATGACTGACCTGATGTCAAGAATGAACTTACACATTCACTCAAAAGTTACCACACATGTTATATGCAAAGTGCTAAAACTACTCTGGTGTCTGATTAGTAATTACACATGCCAAGAATAAACTTGCACAGTGATTACCACATGTATGATCACTGTTGTACATTAAGGAATCAACTGACAATCTGAGATTACTCAAATGTGTTGTGTACCTAACCTACCTTCTCCGAGAAGAAACGTATTCCCTTTTCAGGAAAATCAGCTTCGTAGGTTTCCCCTAACAATGGATTGAAAGGTTTACAGGGGCGAGAATCTGTGGAAGCATAACCAGAGACCGCAAAAGCAGCAACATAAAGAATTCTCATCAGGCTGTCCCCCTGAATGCAGATGAGACAAAACTATCAGATCAGTTCAGGATAAATACATAACACCAAATTTATGAAGGAGCCCGTTAGCTACTAATGATGCTCCAATTTCATCTGCTATATTTTAAAGACCTCAAAAAAGCAAAATTCCTTATTTCAAATCATTATGCAACTCTTAGCATCTATTTACAAGCTAATGTTTCACCAGGAAATGTTGTCACATGCATGGTAATGTCTATCATTTTGTTTCGATACTTGAAGTCTTTGGTCACAACAAAACTGGAAGGTAAAGAAAAAGGTGTACCATCAAACCACATTCATGCGCTTGATCCAATAAATGAGAGTACTCCAAGTCTTCAAAACACTTCTGAAGAGAAGACAAAGGCTCATTAAAGTAAACAGGAAGGCAGACTTTTGTAAGATCCTTTCCAACATTGTCCTTGATCATGGACCAAAGGCTAACACCTTTCTCCTTTTCAACTGGTTCAGGTAACTTTGTGCGCCTTTTGAAAGACAATAACCAATATTCATTGTTCTTATCAATATCTACTGTTTTACCAAACTTATCCTCTTCGTTTCCATTGTTTGAGCATCTCATACTCAGGTCAGGGCTAGCAGCACAATCACTGAAACTCTGCCTTGTATCATAAAAATGAAACTCATCTCCATCTGACAATTCACAAATCTCTTGTTTACCAACATCATCAGAAGATTCTGTATTGCTGTATTCTGATGAAATTAAAAAGTAGGAAAAATAAGAAAATGAAGGTGTAACATGAAACAAAACAAAAAAGAAACGATATTTCTTTCAAAAGGGAAAAGAAAGGAAAAATGGCATATATAATGAAGTTGTAATATGCATGGCCTATTTATTGATATTTCCATCATGTGATGTAAGGAGTAATACATTAATCAAGTCACAAAGAACAAAGAGTATCATTGATCAGATGATGGCTAGAAATTATTCCAATATATGTGAACTTCTATGCTGCTCTCGAAAATTTGAAGTTTAATGGATGATCATAGTTCAGGAATTGATACTGTTACATCGTTGGCATGGTAAACAGAATTCCAAATTATGGTTACTATGGCAAATTTAAAAGTTACTGTTGTTGGAATTCCGAAACTTGATTGCTTGTTTATTCCTCGGGTAAACCCGGTCTTTTATAGACTATTACGAATAGGAGTCTCTTTTAACTACGACTTGAACTCTTTAAACTACTATTTGGACTCTATTTCTATCTCTATTAGGCACATCCGAATCTGGACGCGATTTTCCTTCTAGAAACAAGATTATTTTCAACACACCCCCTAATCTTGTTTTCTAGGACACACTTAGGACGGAGACACACCTATCCATCCTACACACTTTGCGGGTGGACACAACTACACACTTGGGATGGACACAACTACATCCCGAACACGAATTTGGGTTTTATCCTTGGAGTGGCACAACTACACCCCCTGGGCATGGACACTTCCATCCTGAGCACGAATTTGGGTTTTATCCCTGGAGTGGACACAACTACACCCCCTGGGCATGGACACTTCCATCCCGAGCATACTTCAATGTGAGATCAAAATAATTCCCCTCCCGACGCAAAAAGCGTCTTCTCATCTTCCGCCTTCTCATCTTCTTCGTTATTGGGACACTCACTAGCAAAGTGCCCAAATTTATGACATTTGAAGCATCGAATCTTTAACTTGTCTATTTTCTTCTTCTTTCTCTCTTTTGCCTCTCTTGCTTTCCACTGTTCCTTTGTCAAAAGAAGCTTCTCTTCTCCCTTTTCCTCTCTTGTCTTTCGCTCCTCCCTTGTTAAATAGAGTTTCTCTTCATGCTCTTGGTTGCTGAAGCCATTCACTCGTTCTTCATGCGCTTTGAGTCTGTCAACGAGTTCCTCCATAGTCATCGTTTTCATATCAACAAATTGCTCAATAGTAGTTACAATATGGAGAAATTTCAAAGGCAAAACACGTAGCAATTTCTTTACGATATAACTTTCTTTAACTTCTCCACCAAGGCCACGAATCTTTGTGACGATTATCATCACTCTAGTGGCAAAGTCGTTGATGGAGTCTCCCCCGTTCATGCGGAACACATCAAGTTTATTTTGGAGAGTCTGAATCCTTGCTTCCATCACATGTTCTTCACCCAAGAATTTTATCTTGATCATCTCCCAAGCGTCTTTTGTCGTCTTCTTCTCGGAAATTCGCATGAGAGTGTCTTCATCAATAGCTTGATAGATGGCCGCAAGAGCCAATTGATACATTCTTGGATCAACATTATCCACTTTTTCCACATCCACAACCTTCCATACCCCTTGTGCCTTCAAAAATACTTCCATCTTAATAGCCCACGCCATATAGTTGGTCTTGTTTAGCATTTCCCTTCCATGACGTGAACACTTCTCTGTTTATTTTTATAGCTCAGCAGTCCTTTATTGAAACACCAGTGCCAGGCCCACGTCCAAAGCCCAATCTGCAGAAGAAAGACAAAGCCTCCCTGTCCTTATATTGGCCCGGCCCAGCTTTCCTTTGAGCCCGGCCCAGTCAACCACAGGGATAACCCTAGCACGGTTGGTGCCTGTCTCTGTGCCGAGCCGCCGCCGCTGCCAGCAACTCCCAGCCGCGCCCAACTCGACTCCCGCCGCCGCTCGAGAGCTCCGCCGTTGATTCGTACTCAAGGGTCGACGATCCAGCCGCGTGACTCTCCTTCCCCGAGCGCGTCGGCTTCCTTCACCGCCAGATTCCTCGTCCCGATGTCGGTGCCGACGCCCGACAGTCGACGCTTACGTCGGAATCCGCCTCGCCACCGCCGATTCAATCGCACAACTCCGCCGTCGTCACACGAGTCCTCGTCGACTACGCGCAGTGCATCCAGCCGACGTCCCAGTTTGGTCTACGGCGGTGCACTCGACGTGTGCCGCTTTCTACGTTCGGTGTGGACCCGCCAACGCCGTACTGTCGTCGAGGTACGCTCTCCCTCCTGGATCTACTAGCTCTGTATAGAAAATGTCGGAATTCTGGAACTTGATTGGTTGTTTATTCCTCGGGTAAACCCAGCCTTTTATAGGCTATTACAAATAGGAGTCTCTTTTAACTACGACTTGGACACTTTAAACTACTATTTGGACTCTATTTCTATCTCTATTAGGCACATCCGAATCTGGACGTGATTTTCCTTCTAGAAACAAGATTATTTTCAACAACTGTTGCAAAAAGAAAAGACAAACAGTGCTGGAAGCTCCCACACGAGGTGGGATCTGGGGAAGGATTATACCAGGCAAGCCTTACCCCTGCAATGTGCAATGCAGAGAGGCTGCTTCGAAATGAGAGATAAAATATTTAGACAAGCCATAATCTTATAAGAAGGAGAATAAAAAAAGAACATCAAGTACCACTACATTTTCCAGAGCTGGAAGAGTCATGCTTGTACAACTCTGATTGTGGCTTCTCAGAGATAGATGTATCTACTGAATCAACTACCTGCATGAACAGGATATAATTTCTGCTCAGCAGAGAGCATACCACCAATTTATTCTCATACTTTGTAACAAAGGATAAATAACCTTCTAAATAGACAAGTTATGATATGTTTTGCTGACAAAATATACTTAGGATGGTCCAACTTATCAAATACAAGAAATCGATGATAAAAATTTCAAAGTAGACAAGGAATCTAATACTAGTTCAAACCTGTTGAACATGTAGAAACTTGCCATAAAGGTCAGGATCCTATACCCTTTTTGAACAACTGATGAGACTACTTGAACATACAGCTCCAAAGGAAAATCAACAGATTTAATAAAACTAGACCTGTGGGGGAAGAACTGCCCTCATGGAATTTCATTTAAGTAGGGAACTGTACAACCTCGGTCTAGAACCCCCCCCCCCCCACCCCCAAACCATGGCACGTGCCCTCTAGGGGGGGTGGGGGGGGGGGGGGGGGGGGTGGGCAAAGTACCTTGGGCTGACGTAGCACTGTAACCAACAAGCTGGCGCAGCGCACCGTAACCTGGGTCAGCGCATGAGGATTTTTTTGTGCAATACTGAGGTTAGAACCGCAGTCGGCGGCTTATGACCACAACCGAGCTACCACTGAGCCATCATTCAGTTTGAATACCCTAATAAACCAATAAGATACCTTGACGTGAACGGTAACCATGCAAGTTGCTTAATTGAACTATCAAATTCCAGGAAAACATAATTACCTCAACTTCCCGTGGAAGACTGCCAATAAAACTTAAATATTCTTCACAGCGTTGCTTCATCTGTGTATGATAGTGTGAAAATTCTGAATGAATTAGCTGCTCGCAGTCTTTAATAGTTGCCTCACCAACACCTTCAACATGCAAGCGATTTCTGAGCTTATTTGTGGAAAATGTTGCATCATTCTGGTCGCCTGATAAATCTCCATTAAAAGAATATTCACTTCTTGCAGTGACAAGCGCTTCGATCCAAGCCGCCCTGTCCTTAGCACAGCCAGTCTTCAGCTGGAGTGTCTTGGTTGGAGTAATAATATAGAACCGCTTAACATCTGATTTACTTTCACTAAATGATGAAATCTGCAAACGATCCAAGAGAATGACCAGATCAGCAACCAGACCGACAACTTTACCGAAATACAAAGTCATTGTTGCAAGCATGGTGAAATTGGTTGACACTGTACTGCATTATGCTATCTATAGATGTATTAAAAGCCCATTGAATATTACTATTACTAGACAGGGAGTGATCTGACTACTGGGATTGATAGGATACAGACGTGCATAGCCACACTTGTAGTTCATTCAAATAAAATCCGAAAGTCTAGCCATTAGTTCAATAACGCCGGGTTCATGCGGCAAAACAACCTGAAAA
This sequence comes from Tuctoria greenei, assembly GCA_036927565.1. Lineage (NCBI taxonomy): Eukaryota > Viridiplantae > Streptophyta > Magnoliopsida > Poales > Poaceae > Tuctoria > Tuctoria greenei. Next base: position 254,643,396 of record JAYESD010000002.1, read on the forward strand.
CTAAAAAGACAAGTAATATAAATCCCATTGACCGAAGCAGCAGCCAGCAGGCGAGGTACCCCTCAGGAGAGGGGGAAACCGGAGAAAGTCGACCTTTCCGTGGATACGGATAGAGTTATCCGTACCACCTCATCACATTCCAACACCCACAGACATGCAAAACAGTACAAACCGAGGCGCCAAGCCAACATCAAGCCATTGGAACAAGATCCAGCCTGGAGCCCAGTTGCCCCACCGCTAAGCATCTCGCCGGCCCCTCCTCCACGGAGCACGCGACAGGGACGTTACTGTAGCTAATCGATTGAAAGACTGTTCTTTTGCACCGCTCGCGCAGCCAAGGGCCTTAGCTGTAACAAAAGTCCAGCTCCAATCAAAACAAGGCATCGCTTTATCCGACAAGCGGTAACCAATGCTTGTGACTTTCTTTCATTCCTTTCACTTCGAGTGTGAGGAGCGTTGTATGTTTGCGACTGGTGGATTATCTCTACCGAAGCGGGTGACAACGTACGGCACGAAGCGACATGGCCCATGTTGAGAGGGCGACTTTACAGCTGGGAACTGGAGTTGCGCCTGTGCTCATCTGTTGGACTGTTCCGATCCGATGCGACGCGGAAACCGAGGGGTCGAAGCGGACCACCTCGTAAGATTTTTTTTCTCTCGGTAGACTTATGTTAGAACTTGTAATGCTACTGGAAGAGACTGCCTGATGAAATGCCTACAGATTGACGAAAGAGTCGGTCGCTGTTCCGGAGCTTGGGGGATGAATCGAGGACTACAATGCGCCGTTGGTTTTAACACCAACGCTGCCTGGGACCATGGTCTACTACGGTTGTACAACGTTTTGGTAACTGTCCTAGTGTTTCGGGGACGAATCGAGGGATCGCAATGCGTGGTTGCCCTGTACAATGGTGTCTGAGATCATGGCGAATGGTAGGAAGGAAAAGAAAAATGGAAGGAGGAATCAGAAAAGAAAACGAAGCGAAACGAGACGAGACGAGAGGATGACGAGCGCGACGGCGTCACCTTGAGATGCACGAACCCGATGGGCCGCTCCGTGGCGCCGCCGCTGCGTGCCGCTCCGATCAGCCGGACGGCGGAGACGGGGGCCTGCTGGGTCGGCTCCGCGGCCACGCGGCGGCGGATCTTGGAGTAGGCGAGGACGCCGCCGCGGATCGCGAACCACCGCGGGCGCCAGCCACGACCGATGTTGGTCCACTTGTACAGGACCCCCGCCACCGCCGGCGGCGCGGGCGCCTCGAGCTCATCCGCCCCCTCCTCCTCCTGCGGGGCTGGGAGCCCCGCGCTGGGCTGCCACTCCCCGGCGAGGCAGCAGAGCGGGTGCAGGTCCCTCGCCCGCATCGCCAGTTCGCAGCACTCCCGAGACCGATCTCCTTCCTTCACGCGGCCCCCATTTGGGCTCCGATTACTCTATTCCACCCCGCTTGACGCGGCCGGCGGATTCGGGTTCAGCTTCGATGGCGAACAGAGAGACGAGACGAGGCGAGGCGGCGACTTGTTCTGACGCGGCGGGCGGTGGGCTTTCCTCTCTTTAGACCATCCGCACCAGCGTACTCTAAAGCATACTCTACACACTATTCTCCTTCACTTTTACAGTACGTATTCTAAATTACATTGTGAAACAGTATATCCAGTATTCTTTACAGTACGCCACTGCGGATGATCTTATGCGCGCAGGCGCAGGCGCGGGCGCAGCCTCATTGGCACTTGCGCCTGGCAACCAGTTCGAACGAAGTGGCTCGGGACGAAAGCGACGGCGCCTTCACAAGAAAGCCTGATGCCCCGCCGGTGTAAAGCGCGGCACAGTGGCCCCCGCCTGTCGGTGGCAGCGTGCGCGTCCCGTGCAGCACCGTTCCCGCCGGTGGTGAGGTGCGAGTGGCTGGGCGCCGGGCCCGGGCTGCCGTTTGCGCGCCGTGCGTGGTTGGGGTCTTGGTCGTGTGGCTGACACTGGCTAGTTGGCTAGTACTCCCTCCATTCTTAAAAAGATGTCGTTTTTAACACTAAATTTAGTGTTAAAAACGACATCCTTTTAGGGATGGAGGGAGTACGTGTCAGTGGAATTGGAACGGTAGGTGAGTAATTTCGGAGCAGCGTAGCTGTGCACACGGCTGGCTGGGCTGGTGGCACTGTGCCACGATGTCGAGCGGGGCCTACCTCACAGTTGGCGCCCAAAAAGAAAACATATTTATCAAGTAAACCAAAGTGTACCATCTCTATATCCGAGTTTATATCCGACCAAAACCATTATTACAATGTTTGCAATGTTCCGACTTTGTCTCCTCCGTAGCACACACACCATGGTCTAACTGGCTCATAATAAAATAATGAAGAAAAGCAAAATCATGAATCTAACAACAAGGGTAAAAATGGCACTCTATTTTTGCATTTGGGACATGCTACGTACATTTAACATATTCCATGTTCTCTCTTCTCCAACAGCAAACTCATTTTAGTCGCTCCAACCCCATCGCCGTTCTCCCGTGTGTCGCTTAATTTGGTAGTGTACCCCGGCACCATGCTGCACAAGAGCACCATCTTCAATGCCGCTGTTGGTATCTTGTAGATTGGGTACCCCGCATGCAAAGGAGACGAGACGTGGGTTCCACCTTCTAGGAGGAAGGTACCCAGAGACTACCACGTGTCTCGCAGTTCTGGGCCTGTCTCCCTCCTAAGGATGACTCTGGTGGTGTCACGTGCCCCGCAGTTCCGAACCTGCCTCCCTACTAAGGATGGCCCCGATGCTGCCACGTGTCCTCAGCTCCGGACATGCCTCTCTGCTAAAGGTGGCTCCGGTGCTGCCACGCGTCCTGCGGCTTCGGACTTACCTCCCCGCTGAGAAGTGCTCCGGTGCTGTTACGCGTCCGCAGCTTCGGACCCAACCTTCCCGCTTAATAGAGATTCGGTATTGCCACGCGTCCCGCGGCTCCGGACTCAGCCTCCCCGTCGAGGACAGGTCCGGTGTTGTCACACGTCCCGTAACTCATGAATGCAGCTTCAAGACACCATTAATGTGTCATCAAGACACCTTAGTGCACCATGAAGGCCCATCAAGACCCATAAACGTGTTATCAGGACACGTTAGTGCACCATCAAAAGCCATTCATATGTCATCAAGGCACGTTAATGCGTTTTTATGACTAATTAACCCGGGACCACCTGTCGGGCCCCGGTCATAATGTAAGCTGTTGTCCCTTGGCATATAAAAGAATCGGACAACCACCAACTTAGATAACTCTCTCACATCTCGCTCATACGCAAACAAGCTGAGCACACGCAATACAACACAACCCCCGTGGATGTAGTGTATTACGTCTCTCGGTGGTCTGAACCACGTAAAATCCTTTGTGTTCATCTAGCTCATAGGTCCAGGGAATTCGTCCATCTGAATACGAACCTCCGCGGACTGCCTCTTAGCAGGTCTGGAGGAAGTATCATTGGCACACTTTGACAGTCACTCATGTCAACACTAAGAATAACACGACGTTCATCATCCCCGTCATCAACACCTTCTCTAAAACAATGACAGTGTATAGCTATGGAAGAACTCAAACCGCGTCCGACCTCCGGTGTAAGGAGGGACCTACCACCCGAGCCCCGACCGTCGAGGTCGGACGACGCACTCTCCCGAGCTCGAGCTCAGGCAGGTAGCTGCATTCAATATGGATGTGCTTTGGAGCAGACGCCTTCAATATTGAAGGGACGACCACGTGCGATGTGACCCCGACACAAAGCATCGAAGGACGATGCAAACCGGGCAATGCGACGGGAGTAGATACTGCGGCAGCGACTTCTATGATCAAACAACCAAGGAGCATGCTGGCACGAACATTGTATCACCAGTCTCATTTATGAAGAGCCAGATTAGATAGTTTTGCCCTGCAATAAAAAGGGACCGAAGGCTACCTTCACAGACAGCTGAGCAGACCACGTTCAATAGGCATGTTAGAACACAACGCAACACCCCCGCACGAGAACTCTCCGAAGAGGACTCGCTCGTAAATTGTTGTAACCCTCTCTCGAGCTAACAAAGAGCAGGTGTCGACTAGACGTATGACATTCTTGCCTAAATCAGTATAAATCTCCCATGTCCCTTGTGTTTTGTTAGCTTGGTCATTCGATGACGAAACGTGAGGCAACACGATACTAGTCGGAATGGAAACACCGACATTAAGTATTGGACCATCCTGGAATCTATCGCCTTCTACCTCATCGGGAGCTCAAGTCTCCATTCATCTCTTTCCTCTGTTCACCAGCACCAGTGTTAATACATTGATGCATCTTTAAAAATGCAGGGCCTGGTGCTCTTGACCGTATTCGCGATCGTCCTCTCACTACGACCCGTGATGACGTGCAAGGTGGAGATGTCGTGCACACCGGCAACCAAGACCCAGTTTATCATCTTCTTCGTGGCTCGGTACCTGACGTCCATCGGCACGGGTGGTGTCAAGTCGGTGTTAGCGCCGTCAGGTGCAGAACAGTACGACGGTGATGGAGGCGAGGGCTACACCGAGCAACAGGAGTCGAAGTAGTCCCTCTTTAGCTAGTTCTTCTCCGCCATCAACCTGGGCATCTTTATCGCCCACCTTCGTCTCGCCCTTGAGCGGAGACAAGGGCCCTCGCGTCACCCTCGAGCAGGAATGAGGAGACCAGGGAGTAGAGCCGGGGAGGTGGGGCAGCATGCGATGCGATGGGAAGCAGGCCGGTGCGGTGGGTGACGGGGAGGGTGGCAGGGGAAGCCGGGAGGTGGGGAAGAGAGTCGGGAAGCATGTGCACGGGCGGGGTCTGGAATTTTTTTTTAATATACGATTTTTAATCCAAAATTTTATTAATAACCGTTGATTTAAAAAATTTGCAGATCTGACCCACCGTCGTATGAGTCCCATACGACATAATGAATGTCGTATGGGGCTCATACGACGGTCCGACGTGGCTGCCACGCGGCCAACGGTCGCCGCGGAAAACGAGGCGGCAGCGAACGTCGTATGAGCCTCATACGACTTGCGGTCACGGGCGAACCGTCGTATGAGGCTCATACGACGGTCTGCCAGTTATAAAACCGCGCGCTTCTCTTCTTTCCCCACTCGCCGCCGCCTGCCTCGCTCCCAGCCCGCCCCGCCCGCGACCTCCACCGCTCCCGCACGGCGCCTTGCCGTGCCGACGCTCGGTGCTCTCGCCTTTTTCGTCTCCGATCCGTCGTCCTCGGATCCTCGCGACTTCGGTATTGATTTTGCCACCGTACATTTGGATTGTTTTGTTGTCAATATAATATGAATGTGTATTATAGTATGATATTTGTTTGTATGAATGTATAGTGTTGATAACACACGCGACATAGTGTATTGTATTTAATTTTTGTACATGTTGTTCATGCATATAGTGTATTGTTGTCAATATAATATAATTGCATATTGTTACTCGTTGTGCACGCGATTGTTGTCAATATTATATGAATTCATATGGTTCATGCATATAGTTTAATATGAATTTTGTTAATATTCATGCGAATGTCATGATTACGGTAGAGTACATTATTGCAGCATGTTTTCTTAATGTATAGTTCGTATAATTAAAATGTACTCGTGTTTTTATATGATTTTTCAGTTTATAAATGTGTAATATATATTATATTATGTTTTATTAGTATTTATAAAATATTGTCATACATTACAGAGGAGCGTAAAATTGCTCCTGTAGTTACAAATGTGTGGCAAATATATACGTTTTATAGAGTCAAATTAATTTGGTTAGAGTAGATTATAATACGTTTGTTTATATTGAATACAGTAGGAATGTCGGACAAATTAATGTTTCGTATTTTCTACGGAGAAGGCACGCTTGTTTATGGGTCAACTGGGGTTGATATGTCTGCTTGGACATCGTTGGTGAGGGGGATAGCAAGACCAAATGAGAGGTCATTTGGTAGTCTGGAGAAATGGCTGATTAAAACGTTAAACCTTGATGAACAAGTATATCAAGTGAAACTGAAAGGATTGATTAATCGAGCAAGAGATGGATGTTATTGGGATTTCGTTCCTATTAAGGGGACACAGAATTGGAGGAAATGGGTAGATACAGTTGTGGAGCGGGGTTGGCCGCTGGTGTTTCTTGCGCAAGCAGAAACGAAAGAAGTTGAAGATTCAGCTGAAGCAGACGATATGGAAGATACTGAGGTAGAGGTCGAAGGCGGAGTGAACCAGATGCAAGAAGACCCACTTGGTGTCGCTGATGAAGGAGAGCACATCGAAGATTTAGTTGAACAAATTAGAATTGAGGACATGGAATATGAAAATGTTATTGAAGATGACTCCTCTGATGATGAGAATGATATTATCATTCCTGCAAACTGGAACAATGCTGTCGACTGTTGGAGTCGGCAGATCTCCTGACACTACTAAAGTGTTGAAGGAGTTTGTAGTTCGGTGTGGGCGCGCGGAGACTCAAGAAGGTGAATCACGATTGGACACGAGAGACACAGTGGTTTACGTGGTTCGGGCCGCCTGAGCGTAATACCCTACTCCACGGGTTAGTGGTGTTGTATTAGTTTATGTACGAAAGCTCACGTCAATGCGTGTGTGCTTGAGAGCGTTCGAGAGCCTTCTCTCCTCTTTCCGTGTATCGTCGGTCTGTCCTTTTATAGTACAAGGACAAACCGTTACAAGTTAGCCTGGCCCGACATGTGGCCCCGGCGGTTACTAGTATTGATACACGATTAATTGTTGTTAATAACCCTGTAACGGGCTCCGACAGTGCCGTTACAGGTGTTAAGATTGTCCGATTAAGTGTCATTAACATGGAATTAATGACAATTAATCGGGTCTTGAAGTCCGCGGCTATCCTTTGAAGATCCGGAGTCGTTACAATGTCTTCCGGAGGTTTGAGGCGGCCAGCTCCGACATTTGGACACGTGGTAGCTCCGGAGCTTGCTTGTGGGAAGCGGGAAGCTCCGGGGTGGCCTGGCACGTGTCAGGTCCGGAGCTTCTCTCGGTCAGGGGTTAAGTCCGGAGGTGCCATTTCGGTACCTAGCCCGGAGCTTCACCCTTGTGGGTAGTAGCTCCGGTCTGGCAGTACACGTGGCAACCTTGGGGTTAACCATGTTGGAGAAGCAGGTCCGGTTATGTCTGACAAGTGGGCCTCCGAGGGTCTTCAATTTGAGTAGACGTCCTTCCCTTGAGATCTTTGTAACCTCAGGGGGTGTATGGTTTTTAGGGTACCGACAGTGGCCCCCTGGACCTACCTCCGGGGAAAGTCACCGGGGTGAAGTCATTCCGTCGGAGGTGGGTCCATACTCGCGACTCTTGAACTGGGTCTTCAAGGGTCTTCGGAGGTGCCGTTGGCGGGGCTTTACGGTTAAATCCCGACGCGTGGCGCACCTCAGGCGGCAGATAAGATCTTTGACGTGCGGATCTCTCGCAATTGAAGGTCGCCGGTTCCCGATACGAAAACCGTATCGGTTCCGCGCGCCTTGTCAGGTCGCCGCCTTTGGGTTTCCCGCCTCGTGATGACAACTGTTCGCCTGGGTAAGAGCCTCGACTTGATCGTCAGGGTGGTCCCGGGCCCTCTTGTCATCGGCAGGGTTGAATTCTTGAGTAGTATCCTTGACTCCCCTGCAGTTTCCATCCAAGCGTTGCGAGGGCTTACTTAAGAAGGAAAGCGCACCGTCGGGAGTTCTTTACGCTTCCCATCTGTTCTTGCGCTCAAACTCCCAACTCGTACTTTGCTCCTCTTCTCTTGCCTAGCTGTGCTGCGATGGAGTTGGGTCTGCGTGAGAGTCAATTGAAGACTGACAGCGATCTGAAGAAGGTCCGGGCCCTCATGGGGTGGTCTTCGGACTTCTTCAACCGCTCGGTCCGCGCCGGCGGAGAGCTCCCCTTTGAAAAGGAGCACGCTGGCGAGATGGTGTACTTTTCCTCGTACGCCATGGTGGGGCTGATCCCACCGTTTTCTTCTTTCTTCTTGATGCTGCTGGACTTCTATGGTCTGCAGCTGTACCACCTTGGCCCTCACTCCATTCTCCTTGTGTCCATCTTTGTCCACTTCTGCGAGATGTGGGTGGGCATCCCTCCCTGCATCGAGCTCTTCCGAACCTTCTTCACCGTCCACACCACCGGCCGAAGCAATGAGTATCTTGGCTTCTACTACTTCGTGAAGCGCAAGAAGTGCCCATTCAAGTACCTCCGGTCATTCCCTTCCGAGAAGTGGGATGACTGGAAGAAAGATTGGATAGTCGTCCGAGTGGAGGAGCATGAGCGGTTGGAGTTGCCAGACGGTCTGCCCGGCATTGACACGTCGGTATGGAGCGAAGTTCCGGTGCTGGCGGAAGCTTTCGACCCTGTCCTGACCAGGATCCGCCAATGTGTGGAGGGAGGATTGACTCCCCAGGTGGTGTTCTGCAACTTCCTGTCCAACAGGTGGGCGCCGCTGAAGAGGAGGGAGAAGCTCGCCTGGGCCCTCAACAGCGTGATGGACGAGGACCGGGTTGAGACCGGGTTGAAGTCCAGCATGGTGGGGAAGACCTTGGAGTTTCACCTCAAGAAATTCCAGCACGGCTTCGACGTTTAAGGAGATTACTTGACTCCGCCGCCGGCCTTCCTCCCTCTGAACGTGGAAGTTGAGTTCAGCAGGGAGCTCCGGCAGACGATGCCCGCGCTTGACGACCTTGGTGTCGTCGAGAGAAGATCAACCACCCGATTGGCGATCCCCGGGTTGTCTGAAGACGGCTACGCCCCTGTCCCACAGCCAAGAGCTGAGGTCATCGGCAAGGGCAAGGAGCTGGTGGAGGAGCCGGAGAGCCGGAAGAGGAAGCTGCGACATGCTGACGGAAGGTCCATCGGGCCTGCCACTTCCCCCCCGGTTCCCCCTCCTCAGGAAGGAAGATCCTCCGCCGCCGTGGCGACTGTCCCCGTGGTGGGGTCCTTCCGGAACGTTACTGTTCCCGCGGTGGGATCCTCCCGGAGTGCGACTGTCCCCGTGGTGGATCCCTCCTGTGGTGCTAGCTTCGGGCGCGCGACTCCGGCATCTGGAGTGGTGAGGGCCTCCAGGTCTAGGAGTTCCTCCCGATCAAGGAGAGCTCCGACCCGGGAAACGCCCGCGGCTGTGGCAAGTCCTGGGAGTCCTCCCGGAGCTCCTACGCCGACCGTGGCCAGCCCGGATCGTCCGGGAAAGAGGTTCCGCGCAAGCTGGTGCGGGAGCCTCCCAAGGTAATTTTTCTTTTTTACCTCGATTAACTTTTTAATTGTAGCATCTGTTTGCTCAATTTCTTCGTTCTTCATCTGCAGCGTTCCCAAGAAGGGGAGTGAAGCTCCACCCTCAGCCACAGTGTCTGAGGCTGCGAGGGCTTCTGCTCCAGTCCCGGTGCCGCCCCAAGCGGAGGCTGCGACAGCTCCGGCGCCGGCTGTCGTGGTCATGGACCTCGACTCGTCTCCAGAAGTTCCCGTGGTAGCGCCGGACCACGGGAATGAAGATGCGCCAGCGGCACCCGTCCCGGAAGTGGAAGCTCCGGGTCCTGGTGCTGCAGTAGTAGAAGCTCCGGCTGTTGAGTCGGAGGAAGTAGCAGTCCCGGCTTCGGAGCCGGAAAGTGCTGAAGCCCCGGCGATTGAGCCGGAGGTGGCTGAAGCCCCGGCATGCGAGCCGGAAGTCGAAGTAATTCCGGCAGTTGAGCCGGTTACTTCCGAAGCTCCGGCCGCAGAGCTGATGATTGTTGGAGCGCCGGTCACAGAGCCGGCGGTTAAAGAGGCGAGGGAGCTTGAGCCTCCCTCAGAAGAGGTGTCCCGGCCGGAGCCAGTAGTGGCTCCTGCTCCGGAGGCGACGACGTCGATGGTACCTGTGGCAGAGCCAGAGTGCCTGAACGAAGTCGCCGGCCCCCTGCCTGAGGGGGCGAATGAAGACTTGGTGGCGGGACCTCCTTCGATGGCGACTGAGGCCGTCCCGGAGGAAGTCCCTAGCGCTTTGGAAGCTCGGGGTTCCACTCTCGTAGAATGGGACCCAATTTTTGTATGTGAAGACCCGCTGGAACCAGCGGAAGAGATCCCAGCAGGTCCGGAGCCCATCTCGCTGTCGATGTCCATCGACAACGCCTGCTCCAGTCTACGTCAGGTCCAACTGGCCTTCTTCCACGACAGCAAGGCTCTTGAAGAGGAGCGCCAAACCCTTAGGCGGTGGCGTAATCGGCTCCACTTCGAGACTAAGCTGGCGCAGTCGAGGCTTGCGGATGACAAGGAGTGGATCAAGCGAGAGAAGATCCGCCTGGAGCTCTGGGATAAGCTGCTGGACGAGAGGGAGAGCATGACTCACGCCCTCGATGCTCAATCCCGGGAGTTCCACGACCGAGCTAAGGCTGCTAACGACGCGGCCAATGCTCGGTTTGATCAGCTCAAGGCCATCAGCACCGCACTCATCAAGCGCCGAGAGGCACTTGAAGGGAGGGAAAGACGGCTCGAGGACGAGGAGCAAAAACTCCTAGAGCTACGGGATGACGTCTTGCGACGGGAAGAAGAGCTCGCCGAGAAAACAGCTCTGGCGGACAAGGGCCTCGAGGAGCGCACTAAGAAATTGGAAGAGCGCTGCCTCGAGGAAGAGGAGAAGACCTGGGTGCGGGGGCAGGAACTCTACGAATACGAGTGTGCCCTTGTCGCTCGGGAGAAGAAAGTGGAGGCTAGGGAGAAGGACCTGGTCGACCGCCGGAACAAGATCCACCTCCGGGAGGAGGAGCTCGGAAGACTTGAGAAGCGGGTTGCTGCGAAGATCCAGCAAAACGCCAAAGAAGTTGAGCGCCTCGCCCGCGTGAATTCGGAGCTGACGGCGGCCCGGAGATCCCTGGAAGAGATGAAGAACTTGAGGAAGGCGGACTCCCTGCAGATTTGGGAGTTCCTGGGCAAGGCCGACGACGCGCTGACGCCGATGGGTTTTGAGCCCCGTGCACCCGGATGATCCGGAGCCGGAGCCGGACCTTGCGTTGCAAGCGTTGAGCACCGCAGGCAGCAAGCTCTCCAAGGTGGGCGACGTCATCGCGGACCAGCTGGAGGTCGAGGGGCAATCCCTGGCTAGGAACGTCACAGAATATGTGTTGACGTGCTACACCAGCCGGAACCCTCGATTTCCTCTGGACCCGGTGCTTGAAGGCCCCGTCGAAGGAGAAGGCGAAGCTACCCGAGCCTGCGTGTCGGAGGTCGCCCAGAAGGTCGCCGAGTTCTTCCATAGGGTCTAGGACCGTCTCTTTTAGCCTTTACTTGTATCTTCTCTTCTTCCTCAATTTTGTAATCCCTTGTCTCCAGATGTAATCTCCGGTCTTCAGATGAAATGAAATCCCCAATTTTTTGCGAATTTCATTTTTTTTTGTCTTCAACATCTTTATCTTCACTTGGCCCCCTGGTAGATGTGCACAATTTGATTGTGGACATGTACCAAAAGGATGTTGAGTTTTGTTGAAGATGAATTTGCTTCGAACTTGTGGAATTTAGGTCCGAAGTTTTTGATAGTGAAGGTCCCCTGAAGTTGTCGGAGCTTAGAAGCCCCGGCACTGTCCATCGCTGGAGCTTAGTAGCTCCGGCAATAGCCTCTATCAACACGTTGAGCGTCGGTAGTTAATACTCCAAGGTGTCGGAGCTTAGCAGCTCCGGCAATGACCTTTGCCACACTTGGTTTGTTGGCAACAGACTCCAGTGACGGGGTCTTCTCACCATCTTTTAGTCAACGCCGACGGTTGACGCCCTGGTGGGAGTTGGAGCTTGGTTAGCTCCGGTTTTTCTCCATCAACGTAGGGTTCATTTTTCCTGCACACTTAAGCCAATAAAAATAGTAAAATTCGTTCCTTGTCTATAACTTCGTCGCGGCTTACGGTTCTCAAGAAAATTTTAAGTTGAACACGATTTTTAATACGACTGGATGAATTGTCTTTTCTTTTAGATCCAATTGTCCATGGACCCACCTTACTTTGGCCTGCCGGGATGTAGGTAGAGTGGCGTACTTAGGGTGCTTGACCAGGCTAAGTCGATAGCGCACTCCGGCCCTAGAATGGCTTGGCGGCTTTCAGGCGAGTTGGCCACAGACGATATTTAAATCCAAAAAATCTGACAATTCAACTCGAACCGTATGTAAACCGGTCAAACTAGAACTTCTTAAGAATTGCACGTTTCTGTTATAGACAAGAAAGAGAAAAATAAAAATGTCGAGCCTATGCAAAAATGAATGCACGTGGAGTCTATTTCACATGAAGATGTCTTTCATTATAGGTCCGGGGTACAGGGGAAACAAGTACACTCTTAGGGTACGGAACCAGGCTAAGTGTGTTTGGTTTCTCGTTTGACCCAGGGTAGTTAGCCACACTTTTAGTCCGGAGACTGTGTCAAGTGTTGCATGAGCTTTTCAAACCTTTCGGGAAAGGTCCGGCTGCTCTCCCGGAGGAACTACCCGACTCTGTACAATGACTCTATAACATACATTTCAAGTTACTTAAGACTCACCTCCGTGGAATTAAGTGTAGAACTTACGGAGGTGCTCGATGTTCCAAGGATTTGGGAGAGGTGTCCCATCCTCGGTAGCCAAGCGAACGCTTCCGGGACGGGATACTTTGATCACTCGAAAGGGCCCTTCCCAGTCGGGGGAGAGTTTGTTTTGCCCTTCTCTGGATAGTATTCTCCGTAGCACCAGATCGCCTTCCTCGAGCTGTCGGTTGTGTACATGCCGCTGGTGATAGCGCCGTAGAGCTTGGCGGTATCGGGCATTCCGAACAGCTGCTTGGCACCTTCCCTCCTCGAGGAGGTCTAGGTCTTCGCGCCGGAGCTGGTCCTGCGCGGCTTCGTCGAAGGTCCGGACTCGGAGGGAACCCAAGGTGATTTCCGGAGGAAGGATCGCTTCAGCTCCGTACACCAGAAAGAAGGGTGTTTCTCCGGTTGCCCGACTTGGAGAAGTCCTGTTGGCCCATAGAGTGGGCGGAAGCTCTTCGATCCAATTGGCTCCGTGCTTTTTCAAGCGCTCATAAGTGCGTGTTTTGAGTCCTTTAAGGATATCTGCATTTGCTCTCTCGGCTTGTCCATTGCTGGCAGGATGAGCTACGGAAGCGTAGCAAACTTGTATGTCGAGGTCTTCGCAATATCCTTGAAATGCGGAGCTTGTGAATTGAGTCCCATTATCAGTGATGATCTTATTTGGGACTCCGAATCTGCTCACGATGGATTGTAGAAAATTGATTGCAGATTGTTTGTTGATCGTCACAACGGGAGCTGCTTCCGGCCACTTGGTGAACTTGTCGATGGCGACGTACAGGAACTTGTAACCTCCGACGGCTCTAGGGAAGGGTCCCAAGATGTCCATCCCCCACACAGCGAAAGGCCATGTGGGAGGTATCATTTGTAAGGACTGAGCAGGTGTATGAATTTGCTTTGCATGAAATTGGCATGCTTTGCATTTCTTCACTAGCTCAGTAGCATCCTGGAGCGCTGTAGGCCAGTAGAAGCTGTGCCGAAAGGCTTTTCCGACCAGCGTGCGGGAAGATGTGTGGTTCCCACACTCGCCTCCATGGATTTCTGCGAGGAGCTCGCAGCCTTCTTCCCTTGTGATGCACCGCATTAGGATGCCGTTGGCACCGCGCTGGTAGAGATCCCCTTCTACCAACGTGTATCTTTTAGCCAATCTGACTACCCGATCAGCGGATACATCATCGTCAGGAAGGATGTTGTCTTTCAAGTAGCTCCGGATCTCCGAGATCCATGCATCGGAACTGACTTGAGCATTTGAGTCTTGCGTGTTGGGTTGCTCGGAGCTTCCGGCAGCACCTACGACCCTTGATGGTTGCCATGGTAACAGGGCCATCGGGACCGTCAGCTTCGGGATGCTGATCTCGCCCCCTTCGTTCAGTTCGGCAGGCTGAACTGTGGGTTTTGACAACCTCCGGACAAAGGTTCTATCAGGAGTCGGAGCTCCAGTTGACGCCTTGGTCGAGAGTTCGTCAGCTTCAGCGTTGTGAGCACGCTGAACATGGTGAAGGTCTAGGACTTCGAAGTCCTTCTGAAGCCTCTGGACTTCAAGGAGGTAAGCAGCCAGCTGGAGATTATTGCTGGAGCATTCACCCTTCACCTGCTTGATGACGAGTTGTGAATCTCCTTTGACCAGCAATTGCTTGACACCGTATGATAGTGCCACCTTTAATCCATAGATGAGTGCTTCATACTCCGCCATGTTGTTGGTTGCCTTGAAGTCAAGGTGTACCATGTATTTCACCTTCTCCCCAGTTGGTGCGAGGAGAAGGATTCCAGCTCCGGCTCCCTGCTTCTGCATGGAGCCGTCGAAGTAAAGGGTCCAGTGAGGCTTAGTGAAGGTTGGAACTTGAGGTTCCGTCTTCTGCTCGCTGGGGCCCCCAGGGTTTAATGGAGAGGGAGTCCATTCTGCCACGAAATCTGCCAATGCTTGACTCTTGATTGCTTGTCTCGGAATGAATTCAAGATCGAATTCAGCCAATTCTGCTGCCCACTTTGCAATATTCCCAGTTGAATTGGGATTATGCAGGATCGCTCGAAGTGGATATGAGGTCACCACCGAGACTTTGTGAGCTTGGAAATAGTGTCGAAGCTTCCTTGAGGCAAAAGAACTGCATAAAGCAGTTTATGCACCTCTAGGTATCGAGTCTTGGCATCATGTAACACTTCACTGATGAAGTATACCGGGCGTTGAATGGTCCGGACCCTCCCGGAGGGGTCCGGAGCTTCCTCTTCATTGATCCGGACCCTCTCGGAGGGGTCCAGACTCTCTTCGGGGACCTCCGGGTTCTGGGTGGAGGAACCCGGAGCTTCTTCAGAAATGACCTGGACCCTCTTAGAGGGGTCCGGGTCCTCTGAAGTGGCTTCTTGTGGGTTTGAGTCTGGGAGCTGGGACCCAGACCCGCTTTCAGGAACCTCCGGACCCTCCCGAAGGGGTCTGGATTCCTGAGTATTGGGTAGTTCCGGTCTCTCCGCAACCAGAACCATACTGACGACTTCGTCAGTAGCTGAAATGTAAAGCAACAAAGGCTCACCAGGGTTCGGAGCTACCAGGACTGGTAGGGTGGTGAGGAACTGTTTCAGCTCCTGGAATGCCTTCTCTGCTTCTTCAGACCATTGGAATGGTCCGGACTTCCTCAGTAACTTGAAGAAGGGAAGTGCTCTTTCTGCCAGTCTTGAAATGAATCGGCTGAGGGCTGCTATACATCCAGTTAATTTTTGGACGTCTTTGATGCGGGTTGGTGGCCGCATGTCTTCAATGGCTTTTATCTTCGCCGGATTAGCCTCTATGCCCCGGTGACTTACCAGGAAACCAAGAAGCTTTCCGGAACTAACCCCGAAGACGCACTTGTCTGGGTTTAGCTTCGTGCGGGTGGCCCGCAGCTTGTCGAAGACAGCCTGCAAGGTGTCCAAGAGGGACTCCTTGTTCTTGACTTTGACCACGATGTCATCGACGTACACTTCCACTATGTCTCTGATGAGTTCTTCGAAAGTTTTGTACATAGCTTGTACAAAAGTTGAAGCTGCATTCTTGAGACCAAACGGCATGGCTGTGTAACAATACAATCCATCCACTGTGATGAATGAAGTATGCTCTTCATCCTCCCTAGACATCCTGATTTGATGATATCCATAATATGCGTCTAGAAAACACAGTAACTCGCACCCGGAGGTGGAATCCACTATCTGATCTATTCTAGGTAGTGGGAATGGATCTTTTGGACATGCCTTATTCAGTGTGGTGTAGTCGATGCACATCCGAAGTTTCCCGCCGGCCTTGGGCACAACGACTGGGTTCGCCAGCCATTTTGGATGGAAGACTTCTCGGATAAATCCGGCTTCGAGCAACTTCTTCACTTCTTGTCGGATGAAGTTCTGTCGCTCTACAGATTGCTTCCGAGGTTTTTGATGCACAGGCCGAGCATCGGGGTAAATCTTCAGATTGTGCTCAATCACTTCCCTGGGGATCCCAGGCATTTGTGACGGTTGCCAAGCAAATACGTCAACGTTAGCCCGGAGGAAAGTGATGAGCGCGAGTTCCTATTTGTCATTCAACCCACCCGATATGCGGGTGGTTTGAGTGACATCGGAACCAATTTGGACGACTTTGACGGGGATGTCGGTGTCGCCGCTTGGCTGCACACGGGGAGCAGAGGTTGAGCCTCGTTGCCGAATGCTCGGAGGTTTTGGAGCTTGCCCCTGTCTGGAGTCCTCCTCTTGCGCAGTGGTGAGTGCATGGAGCTCCTCCAGAGCAGTTACTCCGGCGGTGCGATCTCCACGAATCCGGAGAACGCCTGCTGGTGTTGGCATCTTCAACACCAAGTATCCATAATGAGCAGCTGCCATAAATTTGTATAGGGCAGGTCTACCCAAGATGGCGTTGAATGGTAAGTTGATCTGAGCGACGTCGAAGACCAACTTCTCGGTGCGGTACTTCTCCCGTGTCCCGAAGGTAACGGGGAGAATTATAGCTCCGAGTGGGGTAATGGCCCCCGGACCTACTCCGGAGAATGGTCGAGAGGGCTGAAGATCCGAAGGTCGAAGCTGAAGTCTGGTAAAAGCTTCAAAGCTTATAAGGTTCAGCCCCGAACCTCCATCCACCATAACATGATGGAGCTGGATGTTGTTGATGGTGGGAGATACCATCAAGGGTAATTGGCCAGCTCCGACCATGCTTCGAGGACAGTCCGAAGCATCAAAAGTGATGGGTGTGTCCATCCACTTTCGATGTGGCTCCGGTCTAGCTGTAGGAGCTACAGCAGCCATATCCCGCCGCATAGTCTTGATGACACGACGAGAAGTGATGTCCCATGATCCACCAAAGATGGTGTTCATGGTTTTCCGACGCTCGTTGTCGGAGACGTCGGAGTCATCGTCGACGGAGGTGTAGACGGCTTTCAGGACCTTTTTGGGGTCCTGAAACCCTAACTCCTCTTCAGCCGGAGCTTCGTCAACCTTCTATTTTCCCTCCCTCTGTCGGAAAGGAGACCCTTCCCGGCGCTTGTTGTAGTGCTCGGCAAGGTTTTGGACCTCCCGGCAGTCTTCCAGCCTGTGGCTGCCCGTTTTGTGAATGGGGCACCACATTTTGGATTTGCCACCGTCTTCGGAAGACGGTCGAGGTCGCTTCTCGGGGCGTGGCCCCCGGCCACCAGGAGTTGCAGTGGCTGCCGCGTTGGATGTGCTGGCCGACGGCTTCTTCTTGCCGTTGGTCTTCTTTTTCTTCTTGCCACTCCCGGAGGTAGCGGCTTCTTCTTTGGAGGATTTTTTGTGATCCTCCAAGGCTGGTTTGGAGTGCATTTCACGGCCCTCCGCAGCTCTGGCACATTTGTCTGCCAAGCTGAAGAGCTCCGTGACGCTGGTGATCTCTTTGATCGCCAGCTTCTCCAACATCTTCTTGTCTCGTACACCCTGTCTGAATGCCACAATGACAGAAGCGCTTGAGATAGAAGGGATTGTGTTGCGTACCTGAGAGAACCTCTGGATGAATGACCGCAAAGATTCTCCCCCTTTTTGCACGACCGCAAAAAGGTCTAGTTCAGTGCCCGGTCGGGTGTATGAACTCCCGAAGTTGGCAGTGAACTGACGGCACAGCTCCTCCCAACTGTCGATAGAGTTGGGTGGAAGGCTCATAAACCAGGACCTGGCGGTCCCAGTTAAGGCCACTGGAAAGTAGTTGGCCATTACGGCCTCGTTTCCTCCAGCTGCTAAGATTGCAGTGGAGTATATCTGCAGAAATTCTACGGGGTTGACAGTCCCGTCGAATTTTTCCGGCAAGTGTGGCCGGAACTTCTGCGGCCATTTAACCATGCGCAGGTGCATGGCTAGGGCGGAACAGCCTCCTCCTGCTCCTTCCAGAGTAGAAAGGTCTTGAGCATCCCGTCTTTCTCGAGCTCGCTCGATATGGACACGGCCATCCTGTTGGCGGTATCGGCGATCAAGCTCCGCCCGGAGGTCGTGTGTCGAAAGTCGAGATACCGTATGGGTGCGTCGTGCCCCAGAGGGCAACGACGTCACTTGCTATGACGCAGCTCGTCTTCGGTTGTTGGAGACATGCGGACCAAGTCTTCCAGACAACGTCCGTCGCTGCGACGGGGCCCGCCCTGAAGGAGGAGGACCCTGGTTGTTGAGGCGTTCGGCTGCTGCTGCGACCAAATGCTCAACATCAGCCCTCCATTGCTCCATGGCATCTCGAGATGCATCCGGAGGTGATGGTCGCTGGAGAAGAGCACGCGCTGCATGGAGCGCGTGTTCTGGGTTGTCATGACTTGCCGGCGCAGTATGTGACGCCGGCGCACCATCATGTTGCCCGGCACGTTTTGCCGGAGAAGATGGTGGTGGTGGGAGTGTGACTCCTGCTGGTGCTGAGGCTCCTGCTGGTGGCTGCATGTTGGAGGGATTGCCCCCGACAGCCTGAGCAGCAGGTTGCCCGTTGGATGATCCAGCCGCAGAATTCACCATTCTTGAAAATCTCAGGCGCCCCTACCTGGCGCGCCAACTGTCGACTGTTGGAGTCGGCAGATCTCCTGACACTACTAAAGTGTTGAAGGAGTTTGTAGTTCGGTGTGGGCGCGCGGAGACTCAAGAAGGTGAATCACGATTGGACACGAGAGACACAGTGGTTTACGTGGTTCGGGCCGCCGGAGCGTAATACCCTACTCCACGGGTGTGTGGTGTTGTATTAGTTTATGTATGAAAGCTCACGTCAATGCGTGTGTGCCTGAGAGCGTTCGAGAGCCTTCTCTCCTCTTTCCGTGTATCGTCGGTCTGTCCTTTTATAGTACAAGGACAAACCGTTACAAGTTAGCCTGGCCCGACATGTGGCCCCGGCGGTTACTAGTATTGATACACGATTAATTGTTGTTAATAACCCTGTAACAGGCTCCGACAGTGCCGTTACAGGTGTTAAGATTGTCCGATTAAGTGTCATTAACATAGAATTAATGACAATTAATCGGGTCTTGAAGTCCGCGGCTATCCTTTGAAGATCCGGAGTCGTTACAATGTCTTCCGGAGGTTTGAGGCGGTCAGCTCTGACGTTTGGACACGTGGCAGCTCCGGAGCTTGCTTGTGGGAAGCGGGAAGCTCCGGGGTGGCCTGGCACGTGTCAGGTCCGGAGCTTCTCTCGGTCAGGGGTTAAGTCCGGAGGTGCCGTTTCGGTACCTAGCCCGGAGCTTCACCCTTGTGGGTAGTAGCTCCGGTCTGGCAGTACACGTGGCAACCTTGGGGTTAACCATGTTGGAGAAGCAGGTCCGGTTATGTCTGACAAGTGGGCCTCCGAGGGTCTTCAATTTGAGTAGACGTCCTTCCCTTGAGATCTTTGTAACCTCAGGGGGTGTATGGTTTTTAGGGTACCGACAAATGCAATCCCGAGTAATTTAGCAGCTGCAGAAAAATATTCTGGGTTATCTGGATATCATGAGAACCAGTTAACACAAGGAGATATTTTTAAAGACAAAGATGGTTTGAAAGATGCAGTAAAATATTGGTCTTTGTCTGTGCAGAGATCATTTACAGTTTACAAGTCTAGTCCAAAATTATATGATGTGAAATGTGTGTTCCCAACTTGTCCTTTTCGAGTTCATGGTTTCGAGGAGAAGTGGACGAAGCTTTGGAAAGTTTCAAAAATGGTTGATCACACATGTCAGTTGCAGGAATTGGAGAAGTGCAACGGTGCTTTGACCTCAGATTTCATTGCAAATCATATGTATGCCCGTATAGTGGACAACATACAGTTTGAACCAAAATCAATAATAGCCACTATTGAGGAAGAGTTCAAGTACACCATAAGTTACTCTAAAGCATGGAGGGCCAAACAGAAAGTGATTGAACAAAGATTTGGTACTTTTGAAGCGTCTTATGATAACCTTCCAAAGTTGTTGCAGACCATTCAGGAAAAAAATGTTGGTACTTTTTACGACATTATGGACATGCCGCATAGAAGTGTGTCTGGGAAGTTGTATCTGCACCGTGCATTCTTTGCATTAGGCCAATGTATTGCAGCTTTCAGACATTGTCGACCAATACTCTGCATTGATGGTACATTTTTAAAACTGAAGCAAACGAGTATCTTATTGAAATTGAAGGCATAGGAACATTTAAACGATACATTTAATGGAATAATGAAACATAGTTCGTAACTAGTACATTTTCACTTGTGGTGAGGACATTCACAGGACATATTGTTGCACTTAGGACTAGTATCATCCTCCAATTGTTCTAACTCCATATCCGCAATATGACCTACTAATTCTCGGTTTCGATTTCGCAAATATTTTATGTAATCTTGAATAGGCTTGATAGGTACTGGATCAACCCACAATGTGTATCCGCAGTTATCTTCATCGAAATAAGACTACAAAAAACAAATTTAAAGTAAACATAACAAAAAGAAATACAACGTGAACGTACACAAAAACGATATGAACTTACTGCACGAGCCACAGGGCAACGAAAGAATCGACGACCGCTATCCTCTTTTCCATCCATCATTTGCACCAAACAATCCAGGCCGCAACGACACTTGGGCCATTCTTCTTTGGTACTATCATATGGACGAAGAGGATTAAACACACCAAAATCACTTTTTCCTAATAGAGGGAATTCATCAAGTGGTTCATCGAACCACGAAGGACCGCCAACTAAGTAGTTCTGAGGCACTGGCCTAATGTTTCCTTCTCCTCTCCTTGCACGACCTTTGTTTTCCATTGTGTTACTACTAACTTTAATCGTATACGAAATGTAAGAGGTGCGGCCCTTTTATAGACGAACGTGAATGGGTCTATGGACCAAGTGTACGAAAGTCTATGGACCATGTCAGACGAATCTCGTAAAAGACACATACGACATTGCACTGGTACATGTCAGGGGAATCTCGTAAAAGACACATACGACAGTTCACTGGTACATGTCAGGAGAATCTCGTAAAAGACACATACGACAGTGCACTGGTACATGTCAGGGAAATCTCGTAAAAGACACATACGACAGTGCACTGCTACATGTCAGAGGAATAATCCAAATAGCCTCCCTGCAAAGTTTCAAGATTTTTGAATCCTTTTTGCTATTTTATTTCAGACGTTCAGGAAATTTCAATGAAATTCAAATCTGAATTTTAAAAATTTTTCAAAAAAAAATTAAAATAACATCTGACCATACCATTGTGTTCTGCATGTTTCGCTTGACATATCTACAAAGTTTCATATTTTTTGCAAGTCATCTTCTATTTTTAATTGAATAAATAAACTGGCTGTTTATGTCGTATGTGTCGTATGAGGCATACGACGGTACTGTGCATGTCGTATGCACCTCATACGACATGCCACCGTGGCCGGTTTCGGCCCCGCTGGACGGCCCAGCCGACACACGTGGCATGAGCCACCTCGAATGTCGTATGGGCCTCATACGACATTCGCATGTCGTATGGGCCTCATACGACATTCATTATGTCGTATGAGACTCATACGACGGCGGGTCAGATTTGAAAAAAATTTGAATCGAGGGTTATTAATATAAATTTGGATTAAAATACGTAAGGCTGTTCGCCTGTTCCATCCCATTCTCTTTTTGCATTTTGAGAGAAGAAAAACTGTTCTCCAACGCTCCATAAACAAAACCTATTTTGTATAGATCGTGTCCCGCTCCCCAGATATACTGACCGACAGGACCGAACCCAATCCAACGGCCGACACTGTTCTTCTCTCTTTCGGCTTTCCCCGTCGGTCCTCTTCCTCACCTCATCCTCATCCGCACGCCTGCTACTCCGTCGTCGGCCGCGGCACGAGGGCCCGCACCCAAGCCGCGGCATCCCCGACCTCAGGCCCGATCTCCCCATCCATAGTGAAGCAAGGGAGCAAGATCCGGCACCTCCTCAGCGCAGGTCCACCTTCCTCCCACCTCTCGCGCCGTAAGATCCGCACGCGAGCTCTTCCTTCGCGCCGCCCCGACGAGCTCCTCCTCTGCGCCGCCCCGTCGAGCTTCTCCTCCGCGTAGCCTCCTCGCGCACCGTCCCGGCGAGCACTCCTCGCGCGCCGCCCTGTCAGCTCCTCCCGTGCCTTTCTCGTCATCGCCATTCATGGTGCCGTCCAACCCAGCGGCGTCTTCGCCGCTTCGTCTTCACCGGCATTTGCCACGCCGGAGTCACTCCGTGGTGCTGGCAAGGCCGGCTTAAGCCCCGATGCAATTGCTGGAATTGCGGCGGGCGGCACCCTGTTCGTCCTTGCTCTAGCTTCACTGCTAGTAGCATGTTCCTGCTTGAGCCCGAGCTCCCTCTTGAAAGTGTCACGCCATGTAGCGTAGTTCTTCCGGGAGAAACTGCTGTGGCTAACCCAGAATGAGGTGACTGTTGGATAAAAAAATAAATGGGTTGTGTTGAGCACACTGTAGTGAGTCCTAAATGAGCAAATAGGCTTCTATTTTTAGCTCTCCTTTGGAGATAGCCTAATGAGCTGCAAAGGAGCACCCCTAGATTTGTGGTACGGACCAGAATGGGCATGAGCTTCACCTATGGGTTACCTGTTGGAGGCCGTTTGGGCTCTCCCTCAACATCCAAAATAAAGTTGAGATCCGGTTTGAAGGTATTGTTAGACATAGCCTAAGGCTATCTCCAACAGGTGTTCTAAATGGGAGCCTATTCCCATTCTGGATCGTGAGGGAGAGCCCAAACGCTTTCCACAGGTGTCCCAAAAGCGGAGCCTATTTTGCAACGATGCTCTCCCGTAGCCTAAATATGGGCGCACTAGCGACGGAAGCCATTCCAACTACCGACGCCGCTGGTTCTTCTCTCATCTTCCACCTTTCCATCAGTCGACTCCGGAATCCACTGCTCCTCCCCACCGGTGCTCCTCCTTGTGCCTTGCCGCATCGCATCGTGCCTCCTCTCCGTCGCCTGACATTCTTCCCCGCCTCGTCCACCAGGCACAATGACAGGCGAAATTGATACTCATCGATAGTACGAACATCGGTAGTTGGCACACAAGGTAGGTGGACTGTCATGCGTTCCACCTTTTCCACTTTGCTTCTTCGATGGTTTCACCACGCTCAGCCTTCGTGCGGTGAGCTTGAAGCCAGCTCCATCTTCCCAAGCACCACCAGGCTCTCTGTTTTGGATGTATGGACTTCTTCACCAGCAATGCTAACACTATTAGGGTCTCCAACGATAGATCTTGTGTCCAGCCTCCGACGGGCAAGGCGACTGACAACACCGATATGGACGCGGCCAGCAGCGTTTCAACGCTGCCCTTCATGGGGATGGTGGGTTGACTACTCGTCGTCCCTTCACCACGTCCTAGAGGGCGACACTGGCTTTGACTCGGGCCCCAACAACGACATCGAGGGGAGCAAGTATCCCTCTCACAAGTGCCACGACATTGAAGCTGACGACGGCTCCAACGTTGGCATGCCTACCAACACCCTGACACAGCTTAACCTCAACAGGTGTGGCACCGCGAGCTTGAGGTGCGATGTATTACCCTCGAGGTCGAGCAAGCTCGACTGGATGCTGATGCCGCCATATTCATGGTGAAGTTGGGTCCTTGCCCCAGCAAAGGCATAACACGCCTCCGTGCACGCCAAGTCCGGGCCGACATCACCAACGATGTTCATGCCCCCCCCCCCCCCCCCCACACACACACACTTCGAGCAGGTGAGCCAGAACATGCAATGGCGGCAACGATGTTCATGCCGCCGACCCGGAAGCCTAGCACGCATATCAGGACTTGCGGGTCCTGCTAGATAGGGTCGTCACTCAACATGCGGAGAACTCCCTAGATCGGCGGTGGGATTCATTAGTCTTCCGCACGAGCCAAGGGCACATCAAGAATGACGTGAGCCCCGCTAGGACATGTGAGAGGGCCGAATTGTCAACACCCTCATGCTACTCGGTCCACGAGCGCGTGGGGCCATCCAACCTCCATCGAACCCTCGAGGGTCGACATAAAGCCCGGTAAAGCACCGTGGACCCATGACCCAAGCCTCAACAGAATCTAACCCGCTGTGGCGACCGCTACGATGACAACGAGGATCAGAGTTCGAGTCCCAATTCTCCTGGGCCAAAGGTGTCGGGAGGCAGATATGTAACTAATTAAACCCTATTATTTCTAATTTTGACAACGATGATGCATTATCTGAGGCGGGTCCTAGAACTAATTAAACCCTATTATTTCTAATTTCCTGATCAAATTTAAATAGCAGCAATCACAAATATATTCAATGCAATTCATAATTTATATATTGCAATTTATAGTTCATACATTGCAATTCATAGTGTCTACATTGCAAAATATATTTCAATTATACATAGCAATTCACAGTTTCTCTCAGCTTGCATCTAATATTCATAGTTCAAACATTGCAATTCATAGCTTGCTTTCCCTAACATTGCAATGAATAGAAAACAATTGTGTTCCTATGAATAGGAAACAGTTGTGTTTCCTTTAATCTAGATCAAGCTGCAATCATTTCACCAAGCTTTCCAAACTGCAATATGGAAGACATGATTGTTGAAGTTCCACATCTCACATTGTAGCATCAATGTCTTCTCTGTTTCCAGCTTTTAACTTTAAAAAGAAGATGTAATCAGATTTGAGCATCAATGTTTTGTCACCACAATGTATAACTGAAAAAATATCAAAAAATAAGAAATTGTAACCAACCTTAGAGGCCTGTAGTACTATACCATCAAACTTTAATCTAAATCGAGCTGTTAGGTTTTTGTAGGCCGAGACCAAAAATTGTCCATGAAGACAAAAAGGGAAGGCACTACCTCCACACTGTCGTAACCATCAAAGACGACTGATAAATTCTTCATAGTCTTCTCTATGATCAAGGTCATGGAATCCACATAGATAATCTATACAAAGTAACAATATCACATACGAACATTCTGAGAGATAAAAATAACAGACTAAAGAGCAGATATCACATATGGAAAATTACACGAAGTAACAGTACAAAGAGTAGAAAATCTATAGAAAGTAACAATACAAAGTAACATTGTTGCATTCTGAGATATGACATATAGAAAATCTACACAAAGTAACAATACAAAGAGCAGAAAATCTATAAAAAGTAATAATACACAGTAACTTTGATGCATTATGAGATATCACATATAGAAAATCTATACAAAGTAACAATACAAAGAGTAGAAAATCTATAAAAAGTAACAATACAAAGTACACAGTAACTTTGAGGATGGCACTCAACAGCGACGGTGAGGGTGTGGACGACGCTTGGCGGCAACGGCGAGGGGAGAGGATGATGAAGGTGAGGACAGTGAGGGAGAGGACAGCGAGGGAGAGGACGACGAGAGTGAGGATGACGAGGGTGAGGATGGAGAGGGTGCGGACGGCGAGGGTGAGGACGGCGCTCGATGGCGATGGCGAGTGTCGAAGTGTGCCAACGACACTTCCCCCAGTACTACTAAGAAGTAGTTCGCGAAGGTTCGTCTTTAGGAAGGGCGCTAATCAAGATTCAAGAGCAAGGTGACATGAGGAGTTTTACGTGGTTCAGGCCTCCTGAGCGTAATATCCAGCTCCACGGGTGTGTGTTGCTTGAGAATGCATAAGCCTGAGATGACTTGCGTGTGCTTAGCTTAGATTCTACCGTGTAGCGCAACCCTTTTATATGCCAAGGACTGGCTATTACAGTGTCCGCCGTGGCCCGAGAGGTGGCCCCAGCTGTAATAACCACCCTATACACGATCTACGGGTGCTAAGGGTGGTTAATAGCGTGATAACATGCCTTAACGGCAGTGTTACCGGTCTTGATAGTCCTCTAATTGTGCATCATTAATATGGCATTAATGACGAGTTAATCAGGTCTTGTAACAATTGATTGATAACCCTTGAATGTTTGCGCTGTTGGAGATCCTGATGTCTTCCCGTTGCAGACAGAGATCCGGACGTGTGACACGTGGTAGCTCCGGAGCTTCCCTCTGCGTGGAGACAGGTCCGGAGCTACTAGACACGTGGATGCACCGGAGCTTCCTCTGTTGGGAGAGCAGGTCCAACACCTCAGGATATGTGGCAGCACCAGAGCCGCCCTAAGGAGGGAGGCAGGTCCGGCACTGTGGGACAGGTGGCAGCACCAGAGCCATCCTAAGGTGGGAGGCAGGTTCGGCACTGTGGGACACATGGCATCATTGGAGCCACTCTAAGGAGGGAGGCAGGTCCTACACTGCGGGACACGTGTTGCCTCTAGAAGTCCACAATACTGGAAGGTGGATCTCGACGCGTCTTTTTCTAGTACGAAGGGATACTTGGTATGCAGGGTATCGACAGTAGCCCTCGGGCCCCCCTTGGTGAGATTATGAGGTTTCGATACTGGAGGTTGGGCCATTATCTCTCCCGCATTGCTGCTTCAGACTTCCCTTTGGGACACACAACCCTTCTTGATTTGGTAGGTAAGATACATGACATGCTGATCTCACGAAATTGAAAGACGTCGGTTCCCAATACAATTTCCATATTGGTTCACAACGTAATCTTTGTAGCCCTGTCAGGCCGCCACCCTCGGGCTTCCAACTTCTCATCATGACAACGGTTCACCTAGTGCGACTTTTTTAACAAAGTGGACTCGGGGTCTCCTTGTCATTGACGAGGATATTTTGCAGAGCGTGATTATAGTCCAAATGCAGTTGCCATCCAAGCGTTGCGGAGGCTTAATAAAGGAAGTGGCGTTGCAAGGTGAGAGAACTCTTATGCATTGATCTATTCTTGCCATAGAGTTCCCCACTTGAACCCTTGCGCCACACTCCCACTTTTGTTCCACTTTGCAAGGATGTAACTCGAACTTCCCCCTAGCAAGATTGTGAGCGATGATGAGCTGCTGAGAGTTCGGAAGCTGATGGGTTGGACAAGTGATTCCTTCAACAATGCTATTTGCTGTAGAAAGCTCCCATTCAAGAAGGAGTCCTCCGGTGACAATGTTTACTTCTCTGTGTACGCCATGGTTGGGTTTGTTCTGCCAATGTCCAACTTCTTGCTGATGTTGTTGGAGTCGTACAGGCTCCAAATGCACCACCTCGAACCTCACTCCATCTTGCTGGTGGCGATCTTCCACTTTTGCAAGATGTGGGTGGTGTGCTGCCCTGCATCCCACTGTTCGGGACCTTCTTCACTCTTTGGGCGACAAGCAAAGGTAAATGCTTGTTGGGGTTCTAATACTTCGTAAAGCGTAGAAATCCCCCATTCAAGTACATCAAGACCTTTCCTTCCAGGAAGTGGGAGACTTGGAAGACCGATTGGGTTGAGATCCCGGTGGACCCTCATGATCGGCTGGAGCTGCCTGAAGGGTTTCCAATGACGGAATTCGACTCTTGAGAGGAGCTCCCAGAGATGTCCGAGAAGTACAACCCCGTGCTGACAAGGATCTAACACCTGGTGGACAGACGATTAATGTATCTGATGGTCCTCAACAACTTCCTCACAACCGCTGGACACCGCTCAAGGAGCGAGAGTTCTCGGCCTGG
This sequence comes from Tuctoria greenei, assembly GCA_036927565.1. Lineage (NCBI taxonomy): Eukaryota > Viridiplantae > Streptophyta > Magnoliopsida > Poales > Poaceae > Tuctoria > Tuctoria greenei. The sequence continues at coordinate 254,670,852 of JAYESD010000002.1, forward strand.
TCTTTCTCTGGTGAAATGGATTTTCTTCGAATTGAGGTTGGTCGAGGCAATAATCTAGACGAACATGTCTTGAAGTTCCATCTGCAGAAGTTGAACAACAAAACTTTTCAAGGGATGGCCTCGGACCTCCTGTTGAGTTCCTGCCTCTAAACATAGTTTTGGAGGTTAGGAGGGAGCTGCGGAAGATGATGCCACTGCTCGACAACACGGGTCTTGCAGTGTGCCAAAGAAGCACTCCACCAGCAGGGATTGTAATCCTCGGAGCTTCGGCGCCTTGCGCACATGAAGGGTCCGACTCTGCGCTTGTCAGCAAGGACAAGGTTGTTGTAGATCCAAGCCAAAAAAAGCCTGACTCAAGTTGAGGCAATAGCAAAGAGCCCATCGACTCCTCTAGTCGGAAGAGGAAGCTGACGCGATCTGATGGCAGTTCGGTTAGATCAGCTCCGACGGAAGCAACTCCTATGCCTCGCAAAACTTTGATGTTAGTGCTGGTTGTGCCTCCAGCAATGGCAACTCCGGCTCCAACAGCCGGATCATCTTCGGATCCAGCGCCTGCAGTGGGTGCTAGGTCCAGCAAGTTGACTCTGGTCCCAATGCCAACGACAGGCTCTAGGTCCAGAGTCCCTTCTCAGATGAGGGAGATCCCAGCTGAGGTGGCACCGATGGCTGCCATGACACCTGGGATGAAGTTTGGAGCCCCTGCCTCATCGACGACGGTGGGTTCTGACTCTGGTTGTCCAAGCAAGAAGCTTCGTGCCGACTGGAGCAGCAACGTGCCTAGGTAATGATCAACTCTTAGATTTGTATTTTGTTTTTGTTTTTTTTGCTTTTCCTTGAATTCTCTATCCCGTGTTTCTAGAGTATCGAGAAGAGGAGCTGCTGCTCCGACACCTGCAACAGCCACAGAGACTGCACGGACTGAAGCCCCCGCTGCTGATCCGACTCCTCCTATGGTCGTGGTGGACGACACGGTAGCTCCAGCACCGGCTGTCATCGAGACGACTTCAGTGCCAATAGTCGAAGAACTCGTGGTTGTGCTGGACCATGAGGAAGAAATGCTGGAGCAAGCTTCAGTTGTTCCGGTGCCAATTGCGCAGGTTCTGGCATCAACGCCAAAAATTTTTGAAGCTCCGACAGAAGTTCCGGCACTAGCTTCGGAGGTGACGACACATGACGTCGGTATGCTGAAGGTGTCCATGCATGAGTCGGCACAAGAAGATCTGGCTGCAGGGCCTTCCACTTCTGCGCTGGAGGTGGATGATCTCAAGGAGCTCAGCACTGCTTATGTCGAGCTGTTGGAGTCCATGCTTGTGCCATAGGCTCCGACGACTATTCCAGAAGACTCGGGGGAGCAAGAGGAGGAACCTCCGGCAGGTCCTGAATCAATCTCCCTGGATATGTTGATAGACAATGCCTGCTCAAGCCTCCGCCAAGTCCAACTCGCCTTCGACTACGAGCGCAAGGCTCTGGAAGAAGATCGTGACACCCTAAGACGCGGGCGCAAGCTGCTTGTCAGTATTTGGCGAACCGGGCACCCTCATATACAAGAAAGGAGGCACGCTGGGTCCCACCACCCATGGGGGCAGGATCCGACGTGGTTCTAGGGTGCCGCGTGACGTGCGGCATAGCCATGTCTCTCCACTGAGGGGAGGCCTGACTCAGCCACGTGTCCCGCAGCTCCAGGTGCATCTCCCTCACGGAAGGGAGCCCCGACGCTGCCACGTGTCTCGCAGGTCTGGGCCCACCTCCCCGCCAAGGAGGGGTCCGGCGTGCCCATCAGGTCAAGAGCCCCGGACCTGCCTCCCTGTAGGAAGAAGGTCCGGTGCAGCCACGTGTCCGGAAGGTCCGGGCCCGGACGCACCACAGAGGGAAGGTCCAAACTTGCCACGTGGTAAGCAGCGCCGTACTTAGCTCATCCTACGATAGTGGTAATAAAGTGGGACGAGCCTAGTGCACCTAATCGGGAAGGACACGCGTGTTCCCAAGGCAAGCAGGAGCTCACACTCATAAGTCAAAAGTCCTGTATCCAGCCCGTCTGTAACAGGCTGGCGCCAAACTACTACGTACGATGGGCGAATGAGAGGTCGCGACAGGACGAACGGGACGTCGCCTGCCATGATGAAGGGCTATGTGTAGCCCTGCAGCATAGCATGGTCAAGCGGCACATTGAAGCCATTTTCAGGGGATAACATTTACTCCCAAATATTAGGAGGGATTTGGTACACCCAGAGCCACATGTAGGGCCCCAGGACCCACTTGTAAGTCGCTCGGCCTTAGACTATAAAAGGACCGAGCGACAACCGACTAAGACACGTTCACTCAGACCCAGAGTTTGCTCGGACTCAGCAATACAACACACAAACCACCGTGGAGTAGGGTATTACGCTCAGGCGGCCTGAACCACGTAAAACCCCCATGTTCATCGTTCACTGCGCTTAATCTTGTTAGGACTAGCCCCTCGAATATACATCGAACTTCCGCGGACTACTTCCGAGTAGGTCCGGGGGAGGTGTCAGTTTAGACAATTCGACACTTCTGTACTTCAAAACGAAGTTAACGCAGTCGCAGCTTGCGGACCAAAGGGAGTGGCTAGAAGCTGAGAAAGCTTGACAGTCGCGTCTGAACAAGATGCTGGACGAACGAGAGGTTGCTATAAAAGCCCTCGATGACAAGACCCAAGAGATCTACGAACATGCCAAGAAGGTTAATGAAGTGGCAGATAGTCGCTCGGAGAGTATCGATGTTGTGAGGGAACATCTCCTCAAGCGTCGAGATGATCTTGATAATAAGGAGGATGAACCCCAAAGGAGAAAGGATAAAGTATCTAATAAGCTAGCATGTGGCGAGCAGGACTTGGCTGACTGTGTGTAAAAATTCAAGTCCTGATGTGAAAAAGAAAAGTACGAAGTATGGCTGGCAGGAGAAGGAGTCAACAAAAGAGAGAATGCTGTCTCTGCCAGGGAGAACAAGGTGAAGGACCTTGCGGAAAGGCGAGATCACTTTCAACTCCGAGAGAAGCAAATCGCTGACCAAGAGAGGCGACTGGCCGAACGGATCCAGTAGCATGCCAAAGAGGTCGAGCGATTCCCAAAGGAGGATTCTACGAAGCTATCATCCACAAGAAGGTCACTGGAAGAGCTCTGGAGCGCAAGATTAATTGAGTCCAGTAGGTCTGGGACTTCCTCGAGCAAGCAGAAGATGCTCTGTTGCCTCTGGGATTTAGCTCGGTTCGACTGACTGACCTAGAGAAAGAGATGGACAAGGCCTTGGTGGCGCTGAACTCCGCCGATGCTAAGCTGGATGCACTTGGAGATGTGGTTGTCGACCAGCTCGATATTGAAGGAAGTTCTCTGGCTAGGAGTGTCTTAGAATATGTGCTGACGTGCTTCCGAAGCTGGGACCCCAAGATGTCTTTAGCTCCAGTGATTGAAGGACCCATCTCCGAGAAGGAAGAAGTTGCCAAGGCTAGCATCCAAGAAGCCGCTCAGAAGGTTGCTTCATACTTTGAGCAGAACTCCAGTAGCTAGGTGTAACACCCTCATTTTCATGCATCATGCCCTACATGCACTCATATACATGTTTAACATTAACCCACAATAAGAGGAACGAGTTTAAAATTGATTTGGAACAAAACTGCACTTAAATCGCAGGAAAGTGCGGACTAGTCCGATTTTGCTGAGGACTAGTCCGATTTCTCTCTGACTAAAAACGGACTTGTCCGTTTTTGCTGCGGATTAGTCCGATATTTGCCCCTGGACAACTTCGGACTTGTCCGATCTTGTGCGGACTAGTCGGTATTCCATGAATCCTTGAAAATTTGTTAAGTCCCTGGACTTGTCCGGACTAGTCCGGTGTTCCAGCGGACTTGTCCGTTTTCCTTTCTGACTAAGATCAGACTTGTCCGATTTTAGGCCAGACTTGTCCGATTTTCTCTCTGGACGACTTCGGACTAGTCCGGTCCTTTCCGGACTTGTTCGTATTTCGTGACTCCGAGTTGATCTTTTGTTTTACGACTTGTTTCTTGGGTTTCACGATAAGTGGGCCTAGGGACGTCGTGCCTAACTCTTTTAGAGCCCATGTGGGACTCTAAACCGGCCTCTACTCATCCCAAACTCGAAATCCATCTAACCCTAGCCTCCACCTCTATATAAACAGCCCAACCCCTTGGTTTGACATCTATTTGCCACTTTTCCACCCACCCAAACCCTAGTTCGTGGGGAGCCACCATCAAGGAGGGAGGAGAAGATCCCAAGCAAGAAGAAGAAGAGGAAGAATTGAAGGAGGATCAAGATCTCCACCATGTTTCGCCCTTCACCACCAATTCCTCCCAAGTTCATCACCAACCCTAGATCACTAAGATCCAAGTGCTACCTCCAAGTTTCTTGATTCATTGGAGTCCTAAACACCTGGTATACCTTCTATTCTCTTTTCCTTATGTGCATTCAACCCCTAATCTCCGAATTTACGTCGATCTAGAAAACCCTAATCTGCTGATCTCGCAGAGGGCGGACTTGTCCGGTCCCTAGCGGACTAATCCGATCTTTCTGGTTAAATTGTGTTGAATTAATTCTAAAATTTGATCTAATCGAATCCAAACCTGTATAAACTTGTTAAAAGCTATTAGAACTAATTAGTGATCATTAAAAGCAATCTAGTAACAAGTTCTACCTTGCATTTGCATTAATCATGCATGTCATGACATATTGAGTAATATTTGTGCACTCTTTGATTGTGTTTCTTGTCTTGTATGTTTATTGTGTGGATTAGACGTATTTGCGCTAGAAAGTGCCGCGGAGGATCTACAGCACCAGGAGTTTGGAGGCTTTGACCCTAATCAACAGCAAGAGCAAGGAGCAAGGCAAGTGTCCTTGAAGCATATTGATCATGTTTTAAAATAAATGTTTTGTTTGCAAAACTGCATGCTGTGTCAATTTGATGGAATCCTATGGTAGAAAGTTTACTAGACTTGCTAAACCACCCTTGTCACCTGGAATTTATGGTAGAGCGTCGGGATGGACTTTTTACCTTTTGCTTCGCTTAATCAACTGGGATGGGAATAACTATACCACTCAATTTAATTATGCATGGATGAGATTATGGTTAACATGAACTGGTTAAATATGGTATGGTAATGGGTGATCTAAGCAAGCCTGGTATGTGGATGGGTTGGATGTTATGGTGGTTTGCTTGCTTTAGATCTAAGGACCGGTTCATGCGAGAATAAGCCAGGACTACAGTGCCACCACGAGGCCAAGTATGGGTGCGGCGTAGCTGATTAATTAGGGTTTTGCTAGTGTTGTTTGGACCATTGTGGATGCTCGGTGAAGGGGTAGTCGGATTGGGTTTGTTGATGATTGGTGGGACTACTCTGGGATCCGAATGGCTCAAGAGGGGGCCCTTGGTTGAAGATGTGCTCTGCGGGAGACATCGCCACCGGTGAAACCTCAGTGGGGTTTAAATAGGCTAGTAATCCCTTTGTAAAGGCTATTTTGTGATATCTTGACCATACACCAAAGGAAGTGTAATTGGCATGAGGGAGGTTCTTTAGTCGCCGACGGGTGATGAAATCACAAACGCGTGGGTAAAGAGGTACAAATTCTGCAGAGTCTAAATAAAACTATCATGATAGCCGTGCTCCCGGTTATGAGCACCTGGACAACTTTCATGATTAGAGGGTATTTGGTATTGGTAATGGTTATGGTAATGGTTATGGTGATGGTTATGGATGGTTATGGATTTATTTTTGGTATTGAATATGGTTATTGGCAATGGTGAAATCTGGAATTATGGATGAGGATGGTGAATTGTGGACTGGTATTATGGTATTACTTATGATTATGATGGGTTTATTTCACATACATGTAATATATTGCTTTTCAAATGTTTTACTGTACTTTTCAGCACTTAGCCATTATTATTGTCGTCATTTGAATCAGCCACATATCATACTTTCCACACTTGCTGAGTACGACATGTACTCACTCTTGCAATCTCCACCCCAACAGCTGCAGGTCAGGATTGAGAGTTTAATGGCGATAATGCGGAGTTCTAGGCCGTGTCTACCGTCAGCTTTGCCTGTGGTGTTGGTTGGAGCTGCGCACACATACCCTGTCGCTTATGCTGCATAGTTGCTTAGTTTGCTTAATTAGTTTATTTACGTTGCATTAGTTGAACTTGTCTTTAATATTCATTAGAGCTTGTATTCGAGGATAATCTGGTTTGTGTAATAAAATTTGGTTAATTAATCTTGTTCTGTGGTAATTTTCTATATACTCTTTTGTGATTGCACTCGTGTATGTGTGATGAACATCCTGGGCACACATATGCGTTAGCTTGGTTCTTTTTTCGGAACCAGGCGTCACAGATTGGTATCAGAGCCACAAGTTGACCGTAGGACGCAGCCTAGATAGAATGGACACTCTAGAGCACATAGGAGCACTCAGGAATCGATGTGTTTTTGCTTGGAGTGCTGTTTGCTATATATATTGTTTGCTTGTGTGTTTAATAGAGGATTTTGGGATGCCTTAGCATTGCCATGTCCACCTAGGCTAATATAGCTAGTTAGTTAGCTTCATATCCCTTGATGCATATAGTTGGGGACGTTTCTAAATTCTTACCTATTGCTCTTCTTCAGATGGTGAGGACTCGCAACCAGAGGGATGTCAATGATGAGGAGGAGAACCATGGAGTACCTCAGAACAACAATGGACAAGGACCTGCTCATGGAGCTATCAATATTGAGCAGCTACTGGCTATGCAAAACCAGCTCATGCAGACCATGATACAGACTATGGGACAACTGCAGGCTGGCAATGTCAACAATCAGCCCCACATGCCTCCACCGCCACCCCCGCCTCCTCATAACCGATTGGGAGAGTTTATGAGGACTAGGCCGCCAACCTTTGCTCAAGCCGCAAACCCTATGGATGCGGATGATTGGCTCAAGTCCGTGGAGAAGAAGCTAGCCATTGTCCAATGCAGTGACCGGGAGAAGGTCCTGTTCGCTTCTCATCAACTCGTTGGAGCAGCTGCGGATTGGTGGGATGCTTATTGAAGTGCTCATGAGAACCAAGAAAGAATCACTTGGGCCGAATTCAAGGAGAATTTTCGTTCTCATTATGTGCCCGAGGGTGTTATGATCTTGAAGAGGCAAGAATTTGAGAATTTAAGGCAAGGAAGATCAAGCGTGAGTGAATATCTCAATAAATTCACTCAACTCTCAAGGTATGCGCCTGAGGATGTTAGTCGGGACAGCCGGAAGCAATACTTGTTCATGAGGGGCTTGAACAATGAAATCCAAGTGCAACTACTCAACTGCGATTATGCCAATTTCCAGAAGCTTGTGGACAAAGCAATTGTGGTTGAAAACAAGATCCGTGAGATGGAGCAAGAAATCAAGAGGAAGGCGCCATATCAGGGACAACAACAAGGAAGTAATGTGCGCCCTCGCTTTGCGCCGCCCAATGCGCCATACTATAGCTCTTCTATTCCTGCTCAACGTCCTGGATTTGCACCGCGCCCAACTCAGTTTGTGCAGCAGCGCCCTGTCATGCAAGCACCTGGGCCTCCGATGCCTTATGCACCTCGTGCTGATTTTCCTGGAACCAATGTTCAAAACCAAGCTCGTCCCAATAATTCTGGTGGAGTTAAGAAGTTTTATACCCGTGGAGAAGCTGGACACATTGCGCATCAATGTCCTAAGTCAGGCCTTGGTCAAGGAAGCAATGCACCGAGGCAAAACCCAAGACCCAATGGAGGACAACCACAAGGGAATCGTGGACAGCAGAATTTTGCTCGTGGCAACGTGAACCATGTCTCTACGGATGATGCTCAACAAGCGGATGACGTGGTCATTGGTATGTTTCTCGCCAACTCCAACCCCGCGACTATGTTATTTGATTCTGGAGCATCACATTCATTCATTGCATCAAAGTATGTTGCCAAGTATAGTTTGCCTATCTCTCATATGAAGTTTACTCTGTTGGTTAAGTCTCCTGGAGGAGAGATGAGGACAAATATAGTATGTCCAAAAGTAAGCCTTAGAATAAGGGGGGTAGACTTCTCCGCCAACCTCATTGTTTTAGATTCTCAAGGGTTGGATATTATACTTGGTATGGACTGGTTGAGGAAGCAAAATGGAGTTATTGAGTGTGCCACAAAGACGGTGAAGTTGACTAATGAGGAAGGGATCACCGTAGAATTTGAAGCAACCCAACATGCACCGAAGCAATTAGAGCTGAATCATATGGACGGTGTCACCAATGAGAGGTCATAAGAGGTTTAACATAAGGGGTAAGATCGCACCTCGCTATATTGGACCATTCAAGATTTTGGACAAAAGAGGAGAAGTAGCGTATAAGTTGGAGATGCCACCTCATCTTTCAGACGTGCATGATGTCTTTCATGTTTCCCAGCTCAAGAAGTGTTTGAGAGTACCGGAAGAACAAGTACCAATGGAAGAATTGGAACTAGAGGAAGATTTGATGTATGCCGAGCAACCGGTCAAAATCTTGGAAACTAAGGAGAGAGTCACAAGGAACAAGGTCATTAGATGGTGTAAAGTTCAATGGAAACACCACACAAAAAAAGAAGCGACGTGGGAATTGGAGGATGATCTCAAGAAGGAATTTCCCTATCTCTTCTCTTCCGCGTCGAATCTCAAGGGCGAGATTCATTTTATGGGGGGTAGGTTTGTAACACCCTCATTTTCATGCATCATGCCCTACATGCACTCATATACATGTTTAACATTAACCCACAACAAGAGGAACGAGTTTAAAATTGATTTGGAACAAAACTGCACTTAAATCGCAGGAAAGTGCGGACTAGTCCGATTTTGCTGAGGACTAGTCCGATTTCTCTCTGACTAAAAACGGACTTGTCCGTTTTTGCTGCGGATTAGTCCGATATTTGCCCCTGGACAACTTCGGACTTGTCCGATCTTGTGCGGACTAGTCCGGTATTCCATGAATCCTTGAAAATTTGTTAAGTCCCTGGACTTGTCCGGACTAGTCCGGTATTCCAGCGGACTTGTCCGTTTTCCTTTCTGACTAAGATCGGACTTGTCCGATTTTAGGCCAGACTTGTCCGATTTTCTCTCTGGACGACTTCGGACTAGTCCGGTCCTTTCCGGACTTGTCCGATATTTCGTGACTCCGAGTTGATCTTTTGTTTTACGACTTGTTTCTTGGGTTTCACGATAAGTGGGCCTAGGGACGTCGTGCCTAACTCTTTTAGAGCCCATGTGGGACTCTAAACCGGCCTCTACTCATCCCAAACTCGAAATCCATCTAACCCTAGCCTCCACCTCTATATAAACAGCCCAACCCCTTGGTTTGACATCTATTTGCCACTTTTCCACCCACCCAAACCCTAGTTCGTGGGGAGCCACCATCAAGGAGGGAGGAGAAGATCCCAAGCAAGAAGAAGAAGAGGAGGAATCGAAGGAGGATCAAGATCTCCACCAAGTTTCGCCCTTCACCACCAATTCCTCCCAAGTTCATCACCAACCCTAGATCACTAAGATCCAAGTGCTACCTCCAAGTTTCTTGATTCATTGGAGTCCTAAACACCTTGTATACCTTCTATTCTCTTTTCCTTATGTGCATTCAACCCCTAATCTCCGAATTTACGTCGATCTAGAAAACCCTAACCTGCTGATCTCGCAGAGGGTGGACTTGTCCGGTCCCTAGCGGACTAGTCCGATCTTTCTGGTTAAATTGTGTTGAATTATTTCTAAAATTTGATCTAATCGAATCCAAACATGTATAAACTTGTTAAAAGCTATTAGAACTAATTAGTGATCATTAAAAGCAATCTAGTAACAAGTTCTACCTTGCATTTGCATTAATCATGCATATCATGACATATTGAGTAATATTTGTGCACTCTTTGATTGTGTTTCTTGTCTTGTATGTTTATTGTGTGGATTAGACGGATTTGCGCTAGAAAGTGCCGCGGAGGATCTACAGCACCAGGAGTTTGAAGGCTTTGACCCTAATCAACAGCAAGAGCAAGGCAAGTGTCCTTGAAGCATATTGATCCTATTTTAAAATAAATGTTTTGTTTGCAAAACTGCATGCTGTGTCAATTTGATGGGAATCCTATGGTAGGAAGTTTACTAGACTTGCTAAACCACCCTTGTCACCTGGAATTTATGGTAGAGCGTCGGAATGGACTTTTTACCTTTTGCTTCGCTTAATCAACTGGGATGGGAATAACTATACCACTCAATTTAATTATGCATGGATGAGATTATGGTTAACATGAACTGGTTAAATATGGTATGGTAATGGGTGATCTAAGCAAGCCTGGTATGTGGATGAGTTGGATGTTAAGGTGGTTTGCTTGCTTTAGATCTAAGGACCGGTTCATGCGAGAATAAGCCAGGACTACAGTGCCACCACGAGGCCAAGTATGGGTGCGGCGTAGCTGATTAATTAGGGTTTTGCTAGTGCTGTTTGGACCATTGTGGATGCTCGAGGAAGGGGTAGTCGGATTGGGTTTGTTGATGATTGGTGGGACTACTCTGGGATCCGAATGGCTCAAGAGGGGGCCCTTGGTTGAAGATGTGCTCTGCGGGAGACATCGCCACCGGTGAAACCTCAGTGGGGTCTAAATAGGCTAGTAATCCCTTTGTAAAGGCTCTTTTGTGATCTCTTGGCCATACACCAAAGGAAGTGTAATTGGCATGAGGGAGGTTCTTTAGTCGCCGACGGGTGATGAAATCACAAACGCGTGGGTAAAGAGGTACAAACTCTGCAGAGTCTAAATAAAACTATCATGATAGCCGTGCTCCCGGTTATGAGCACCTGGACAACTTTCATGATTAGAGGGTATTTGGTATTGGTAATGGTTATGGTAATGGTTATGGTGATGGTTATGGATGGTTATGGATTTATTTTTGGTATTGAATATGGTTATTGGCAATGGTGAAATCTGGAATTATGGATGAGGATGGTGAATTGTGGACTGGTATTATGGTATTACTTATGATTATGATGGGTTTATTTCACATACATGTAATATATTGCTTTTCAAATGTTTTACTGTACTTTTCAGCACTTAGCCATTATTATTGTCGTCATTTGAATCAGCCACATGTCATACTTTCCACACTTGCTGAGTACGACATGTACTCACTCTTGCAATCTCCACCCCAACAGTTGTAGGTCAGGATTGGGAGTTTAATGGCGATAATGCGGAGTTCTAGGCCGTGTCTACCGTCAGCTTTGCCTGTGGTGTTGGTTGGAGCTGCGCACACATACCCTGTCGCTTATGCTGCATAGTTGCTTAGTTTGCTTAATTAGTTTATTCCCGCTGCATTAGTTGAACTTGTCTTTAATATTCATTAGAGCTTGTATTCGAGGATAATCTGGTTTGTGTAATAAAATTTGGTTAATTAATCTTGTTCTGTGGTAATTTTCTGTATACTCTATTGTGATTGCACTCGTGTATGTGTGATGAACATCCTGGGCACACATATGCGTTAGCTTGGTTCTTTTTTCGGAACCGGGCGTCACACTAGGACTTTTCCTTTTGTACCTTCATATTGTAAATCTCCAAATTTTGAATGAATGAAATCCTTTCGAATTCTATTTTTGTCTTCAATACATTGCCTTTATCTTATTGGGTGTCTAGTACATGCGCTCAATTGATCGAGGACATCTACCATAAGGAATTTTACAATGTCTTGAAAACTTGATTGCGCCAAACTCGTAGCCAGTATGATAGATCCGAGGTCTGAGGCTTGCTTTTGAAATCTCCAAGGACCATTTGTCGCGTTGTTGACATCGACGACGGGCCCCCTGGGTGTTGTTGGAGCTTGGTTGCTTTGACAGCGCCCACTGTCAACGCATAAAACGTTGATGGCGGCCCCCTAGGTGTCGTCAGAGTTTGGTTGCTTCAACGACGCCCACTGTCAATTCATAAAACGTCAACGGAGAGCCCCTGGGTGTTGCTGGAGCTAAGTGCTCTGGCAGCTTCCACCATCGTCGTGCAAATTTCCGTCAATTATTCATTTTCCTACGTGTGAGAGACAAGAAAAGCGGTAAAATTCGTCCTCTTGTCTATAACTTATTTGCGACTTATTACCCTTCTATGAATTTTAGATCCTAACAAACTCACTTTGACAACATAAGTTTTCTGATGAAACTTTCTTAGATCCGTATGCTTTCCAAACCCGCCTTACTGAGACCCACCAGAATAGGTAGAGTGGCGTACTTAGGGTGCTAGACCAGGCTAAGTTGATAGCGCACTCCGGACCTGTCATTGGCTTTAGTTTTTAGGCGAGTAGACCATCGAGCAATACTAAGATCCAATAGAAGATTACCAATAAAACTTATATATCACATGAATTTCTAGGACTAAATTTCGAGTGGATTACACAACATGACTATTGACAAGAAGGTAAAAATGGGAAAAATAATGAGCATGCGCAAAATTAATGCATGTAGAGTCTGTTTGCACATAAATGTATTTCATTATAGGTCCGGATAACACGGAGAGAAGGACACGCTTAAAGTACATGACCAAGTTAAGTATGCTATTCATCTTGTACTAACCCATGGAAGGTAAAGACACACTTAAAGTACACGACCAAGTTAAGTGTGCTTTTCATCTAGGACCAACCCGACTCTGTTCATAGACTCTAAAAGATACATTTTATACAAATACAGACTCACCTCAGTGTAACTAAGTGTAGAACTTACGAAGGTGCTCAATATTCCCGGGGTTGGGAAGTGGTATCCCATCCTCTATTGCCAAGCGAACGCATCCGCGACCGCAAACATGACGACTCGAAACGGGACCTTTCCAGCTGGGGGAAAGTTTGTTCATCCCTTCATGAGTAAGTATTCGCCGCATCACCATATCGCCTTCTTCCAACTGCCGGTTGCGCACATACCTTTGGTGATAGCGCCGAAGCGCCTGGTGGTATCGCGTGTTTCGGACAGCTGCTTGACACCTTGCCTCACCGACGAGGTCTAGGTCTTCATGCCAGAGCTGGTCCTGTGTGGCTTTGTTGTAGGTCCAGACCCGAAGAGACCCCATGGCAATTTCCAGAGGAATGACAGCTTCGGCTCCGTATACCATGAAGAAGGGTGTCTCTCCTGTTGTCCGGCTAGGTGTTGTCCAGTTCGCCTACAGTGCAGACGAAACCTCTTCTATCCAGTTGGCACCATGTTTCTTCAAGCACTCATAAGTGCGCATCTTGAGTCCCTTGAGTATTTATGCATTTGCTCTCTCAGCTTGGCCATTGCTTACTGGATGAGCTACTCATGCATAGCTGACTGTTATGCCGAGGTCTTCACAGTACTTTTGGAACACTGCGCTTGTGAATTGGGTTCTGTTGTCAGTGATGACTATGTTCGAAACTTCAAAACTACAAACAGTGGACTTCCAGAACTTGATGGTAGATTTCTTATTGATTGTCACAACTAGAGTAGCTTCCTGCCACTTTGTGAACTTGTCGATGACGATGTATAAGAACCAGTACCCTTCGACGGCTTTTGGGAAAGGTCCCAAAATATCCATCCCCCACACAGTTAATGGCCATAAGGGAGGAATCATTTGCAGTGACTGCGCCGGTGTATGTATTTGCTTCACGTGTAACTAGAATACTTCACACTTCTTGACCAGCTCGACTGCATCCTGGAGTGTTGTAGGCCAGTAAAAACCATGCCGGGAGGCTTGACCAACCAGTGTGCAGGATGATGCATGATTCCCACACTTGCCTCCATGGATCTCTACGAGAAGTTCACAACCTTCTTCTCGAGAAATGCACTGCATTAGAACGCCATTGGCACCACATTAGTAGAGATCCCCTTCTACCAACATGTATATTTTAGCGAATCTGACAATTCGCTTAGCGGATGCACTGTCTTCAGGAAGGATGTTGTCCTTCAAGTACTCTCGGACCTCCGAGATCCATGCATCGGGACTGACTTGAGCTTCTGGATCTTGAGCACTTGGTTGCTTGGAGCTTCCTGTAGCGCCTACAATCCTTGGTGGACGCCATGGTAAGAGGACCACCGGGACCGCCAACTTCGGGGTGCTGGTCTCGCCCCCATCACTGAGTTTGGCAAGCTGAGCGGCAGGTGCTGGTAATATTCTGACAAAAACTCTGTTGGGTGCCTGAGCCCCGGTTGAAGCCTTCATCGAAAGATCATCATCTTCGGCGTTGTTGAGATGCTGGACATGGAAGAGGTCCAGGACGTGGAAGTCTTTCTGCAACTCCTGAACTTCAATTAGATATGCAGCAAGCTGAGGGTTATTGCAACTACATTCACCTTTGACTTGTTTGATGATGAGTTGCAAGTCACCCTTCACCAGTAGCCGTCGGACACATATGATAGCGCCACCTTGAGTCCAAAGATGAGAACTTCATATTCTGCCATGTTGTTGGTTGCCTTAAAGTCGATGCGCACCATGTACTTGACCTTCTCCCCTGTCAGAGCGACAAGAAGGATTCCAGCTCTGGCCCCCTGCTTCTGCACGGGGCCATCAAAGTAGAGAGTCTAGTGAGGCTCGGTGAATATCGGGACCTTAGATTCCGGCTTCTGCTCGTTGAGCCCCCCCCCCCCCCCCCCCCCACACCCCGGACTTGATGAAGAAGGTGTCCTCTCCGCGATGAAATCAGCCAGCGCCTCACTCTTGATTGCATGCCAAGGAAGGAATTCGAGATCGAATTCTGCCAACTCTGTTGCCCACTTGGCGATATTTCCCGTTAAATTGAGATTATGTAATATTGCACGCAATGGATAAGATATTACCACTGATATCTTATGGGCTTGGAAGTAGTGACGTAGCTTCCTTGAGGTGATAAGAACTGCGTACAGTAGCTTATGCACCTCAATGTACTGAGTCTTGATGTTATGAAGTACTTCACTGATAAAATATACTGGTCGTTGGACAGTTTGGACCCTCCTGAAGGGGTCTGAAGCTTCTTCTTCATCAACCTGATCCCTACCGGAGGTGTCCGGATCTTCTTCTTGAGCAGTATATATTCCCTCGGATGAGAGAGGTTGATCCACAAGCATCTTGCCTTTAGGATCTGTGGCCGGGGGCTAGGACCAAGACTTGCCTTCAGGTAGCTTTGGACCCTCCCAGAGGGGTCTAGGCTCCTGAATTGAAGATTTTTCTTGTCATTCCGCAACAAGAACTATGCTGACAACCTTCATAGTTGCAGTGATGTAAAGCAGAAGAGGCTCACCAGGTTCTGGAGCTCCCATGATTGGTAGTGTGATGAGGAGCTGCTTGAGCTCTTGGAACGTCTTCTCTGCTTCTTCAAACCAATGGAATCGTCCGGACTTCCTCAATAGCCTGAAGAAGGGAAGTGCCCGCTCTGCCAGCCATGAGCTGAACTGGCTGAGCGAAGCTAAACATCCAGTAAGCTTGTGGACGTCCTTGACATGGGATGGAGGCCGCATTGCTTCATTGTCTTTAATCTTGGCCGAATTTGCTTCAATTCCTCAGTGAGTCACCAAGAAACCAAAAAGCTTTCCAGAGTTAACCCCGAAGACACACTTGTCAGGGTTAAGCTTCGTGCGCGTCAGGCACAGCTTGTCAAAGACTGATTGAAGGTTGTCAAGGAGTGAGTCTTTGTTCTTCACCTTGACAACGATGTAATCAATGAAGACTTCCACTAGGTCCAGAATGAGCCCCCCAAAGGTTTTGTGCATAGCTCGCACAAAGGTGGAGAGTGCATTTTTGATACCATAAGGCATTGCTGTGTAGCAGTAGAGACCATCTACCGTAATGAAAGCAGTGTGCTCTTGATCTTCCTTAGAAATTGGAATTTGATGGAATCCAGAATATGCGTCTAAGAAACATAGAAGCTCACAGCCGGAGGTAGAATCCACTATCTGATCTATTCTCAATAGTGGGAAGGGGTCTTTTGGACATGCCTTATTCAAAGTGGTGTAGTCGATGCACATTCAAAGCTTTCTGCTGAACTTTGGTACAACGACTTGGTTTGCCAGCCATCGAGGATGATGAACCTCCTTGATGAATCCAGCGTCAAACAGCTTTTTGAATTCTACTCGAATGAAGTTTTGCTGCTCAACAGATTGCTTTCGAGACTTTTGTTGTATAGATCGTGCATCGTGCTAGATCTTCAGATGGTGCTTGATCATCTCCCTGGGGATCTCAGACATCAGTGATTGTATCACATCAACATTTGCCCAGAGGAAAGTGACGAGGCGAGTTCCTATTTGTCACCCAGACCTCCCGATATACGGGTGGTCTGAGCGACATCAGAATTGATTTCGACGACTTTGATAGGAACGTCGGTGTCGCTGCTTGGTTGCATGCAAGGTGCAGAGGTTGAGCCGCGCTGGCGCGAGCTCGATGATTGCAGAACATATTGCTCATTGCCAAATTCATCTTCTTGTGTTGTTGCAAGCGCATGAAGTTTTTCCAGCGTTGACTCTAGTAGTGTGATCCCCTCAGATCTAGAGGATGCCCGATGGAGTTGGCATTTTCAACACAAGGTAGCCGTAGTGGGCCACCACCATGAACCTATATAGGGCTTGCCTGCCCAGGATGGCGTTGAAGGGAAAATTGATTTGTGCTACATCAAACACCAGCTTCTCATATCGGTAGTTCTCCGGTGTCCTGAAGGTCACCGGGAGAGTAACTGAACCGAGAGGTGTGATAGCTCTCGGACCCACTCTAGAGAATGGGCGTAAGGTCCTGAGGTCCGAGAAACTAATTGTGAGTTCCACAAAGGCTGTGAAGCTAATGAGGTTGAGAGTCGCGCCTCCATCCACCAAGACATGGAAGAGCTGGATATTGTTGATAGTAGAGGAGACCATCAGGGGCAATTGTCCAACTCCTGCCATGTTCTTCGGACAGTCTGAAGCGTTGAAGGCGATGGGAGTGTCCATCCACTTCTGATGAGGTTCCGCCTTGGTCGTAGGAGCAGCAACAGCCATCTCCCGACGCATAGTTTTCAGAATGCGTCGAGAGGTGATATCCCAGGACTCTCCAGACATAATATGGAGAGTCTTCCAACGTTTGTTGTCGGAGTTGGTGTCGGAGTCATCGATAGTGTTGTAGATCGCCTTTAATGCCTTCTTGGCATCTTGGAAGCCTAGCTCCTAATCAGACGGAGCTTCGTCGACTTTTTTCTTTCCTTCCCTCTAGCGCAAAGGGGTTTCGTCTTGACGCTTGTTGTTCGTTCAGCAAGCCTCTTTACCTCGTGACAGTCTTCAAGATTATGGTCCGCGGATTTGTGGATTGGGCACCACATCTTGTCATCGTCCTCAGACAATTGTCGAGGTCACTTGTCGGGGCATGGCCCCCAACCACCGGGTGTCGCGACAGTTGCACCGGTAAGTGTGTTGGCAAGTGACTTCTTCTTGCCACTTGACTTATTTTTCTTTTTGTCACTGCTGGTGGTAGTAGCTTTGGATTTGGGGGCAGATTGACCAACCTCCGCAGCTGGTTTGGAGTGCATCTCATTTCCCTCCGCAGCTCTAGCACATTTGTCAGCCAGTTGAAAAGTTTCCTGACATTGCTGACATCCTTGGTTGCCAGCTTCTCCAAAATCTTCTTATCTCGAACTCAATGTCAAAATGCAACAATGACACACGCGTTGGATATCGAAGGTATAGTGTTCCGTACCTAAGAGAGTCGCTAGATGAGTGATCGCAGTGACTCTCCTGATTTCTGTTGTACGGCGAAGAGATACAACTCAGTGCCAGGTTGGGTGTAGGAGCTCCCGAAGTTGGCAGTGAACTAGCGACATAGTTCCCCCCCAACTGTAGATGGAGTCAGGGGGTAGGCTCATAAACCAGGACCTTGCAGTCCCGATCAAAGCCATGGGGAAGTAGTTGGCCATGATGGCCTCATTCCCTCCAGCCGCGAGGATAGCGGTAGAGTAGATTTGTAGAAACTCAACGGGGTTGACTGTCCCGTCGTATTTCTCTGACAGGTTAGGTTGGAACTTGGATGACCATTCCACCATGCAGAGATGCATGGCAAGAGCTAAACAGCTGCCTCCAACTCCTAGAGGAGAAGGGTTTTCATGACCAAGTTAGCTCTCACGAGTACACTCGATTTGACGCGGCCATCCTGCCTCATGTACCGACGGTCGAGCTTCGACCGAAGGTCTTGAGTCGGGAGCCTTGACACTGTATGAGTACAACGAGCTCCAAGGGGCAACTGTAGGATCGAAGAGCACGTGAAAAGCTACTAGAGGGGGGGTGAATGGTAGATTAAAACCTTTTTAGCGGAAGCAACAAAAAACCCCTCGGCAAAAAATCAATATGTTAAGAAATCATGTGTGCAACTGATTTAAACATGTTCAACCGTGACAAAAGTAGTATATATTATGAAGAATCAAGTCGCGAAGACACGACAACAAGAATCACGAAAAACCGTTGAGAAAAACACAAGTTATGATCGAAAGATCGAACAAAGGTCAATCTGTTCTACCCGAGTAAAAATAGATCTGCAACACTGCACATAAACTCGTGTAGATAAGAAACCATAAATCCAATGATTGTGAAATTTTCATAGATTATAGATAATCAAGTTGCAAAGACACCCCAAAAAGAATCACGAAAATTGGACCTATAAAACTTGAGTTATGATGAAAACACCAAAGCAACATAATTCTATGCAGAAACTCGACGAGAAAAACTTGTCTGAAACAAGTTGGACGAACAAGGCACAAAATCTCCTCTAAACCTATGATTTTTATTCAATATATCACGAGAGGAACAGCCCAAAGTCGTATATGACCATCCCTAAGGCCAACCCAATCCTAACTAGGACCCTAATCCTACTCAGTTTCAACCGAAACTTTTGATAACTGCTCAAGACTCTTCCATACGCAGATAGAAGCAATCTTAAGACTTCCAAACACCTTAGTAACGTATCCCACATTCCTAAAACAACTTAACTTCGTGACCCACATGAAAACTAACTAAAACCAACTCAAATCTTTCCATAAATGAATCATAACCACCTCAGCCGCAACCTGAGGCATAATCCACCCGGTTGGACCTTTCTGACCAATTCTTTACGTCCACTTATCTTCATCACGCCTTGGAACCATGTTGCCACATCCATGCACTCCTTTCACATGTGCAAACACCTTCCAACAACGTCCACGATACCTTCATATGCATTGTTCTTGACCCAAACATACTGCGTGACCTCCCGAGCAACTCAACCACAATTTCTCCCGAACTTGGTTGTTGAACCTCAGCTTCTCCGTAAGACTAGTCCAATGGATACTGTCACCAGCCATGTCTTGACCTCAATCAGCACCTGCACATGAACAAACAACCAATCTTTGCGTGCCCTATTCCTCGACTTGACTCTCGTTAGTCAAATAACCACAACACCTTATGTAAGCACCTCACGTAAGCATGTTGCAAACCACAATAATGTTTAACCACCATAATTAGCCAAAACACATCAACAATTTAGTCCAAAAGTACTAAGAAAATCTTCCCATAAGTGTAAAGCAAGTTTGAAACATTGTAAGTTGAAAGAAGAACCACTGCGATCTTGCACCAGACCTTGCCAAAGCTAGTCGGACCTTGCGCGGGACCTTGCCAAAGCTAATCTGACCTTGCACCGAACTTTACCAAAGCTAACCGAACCTTACGCCGGACCTAGTCAAAGCTAACCGGACCTTGCGTCGGACCTAGCCAAAGCTACCCAAACCATGCCGGACCTATCGTTGGACCTTGCCGAAGTTACACGAAACATGCCGGACCTATTTCGGACCTTGCCGGAGCTACCCAAAGCATGTCGGACCTATTGTCGGACCTTGTCGGAGCTCGGACCTAGAGTCTAACCTTGTTGAAAATGGTGTTTTGCCAATATTCAAAACTTTTATCGTAATAGCCAATGTATTCAGCACACATAGGTCTCAAAATCTCCCCCTTGATGAATGCATTGGCAACACCACTTAAAATCCGAACATTGGCTTATTCACATAAAAAGTTTTGAAAACAATTTTCTCCCCCTTTGAAAATCAAATCAGAAAGAAACTTAAAAAAACAAATATTCCCCCCCCCCCTACACACATTTACCCCCCATTGACAATGTATTCAGCAAAGTTCAAGAGAAAATTTCCAATAGTTATGAGCATATTATAACATATACAAATAAAACAAAGATCATCCAAGTCATACTATCAAGTATCTTACACTATCACATCAATGAAATACACAAAGTAGTGTAAGCCATGCTAGAGATCAAGTGTAGTTTTTCAATTTAAGCAAGTCATGATCTCACAAACTTAACTATTTCAAAACTTGAAAGCATGACACTTGTTGCTGCATTTTTAATATTTCATTATCATTTAAAGCACAAATTCGTATCATATGACATTTGTAAGAGATTATATGACGCATCAGCCTTATTTTAACCAACCAAGCCAAGCCTATGTCATTTGACAATCAGAAGCTTAAGGACATGGTTTTTGTCATACACAACTTCTTCCAAGTTCATATCAAAGTGCAATGATAAGCAATCTCAAAAGAAGAATTGCGATGCATGCATATTCTCTTGATCTTTTCTCAATTTTTCATTTGATCATAAAAGCTCAACATGTGAGTTATTACTTGATTAATTCTTTATGATTAAAAGCACTTGTGAGGATGCAACAAGTTCAAAACAACAAGTTAGTTTGATCATGACCAGATTTAGTGTAAGTAATTATTCCAATTACTAGTCATAGCAAAAACTACGAAATGTATAACATGAGTAACGTAGTAAGAACTTTCAACATGTAAAATGAATCACAAAGTCATATATGTATGAAATACTATGCTCATATTATTTTAAATTCAGATTCACACATAGACTTTCCAAGTTTCAAAACTCCCCCTCAATTTAAACCAGGAGGATGCATAACCCCTATTTCACTACGAATGAAGAAAAAACGAGTGAAATCCAAAGGTTTTGTAAAAATGTCAGCCAATTGTTGTTCGGTGTCTACATGGTGAAGCACAATGTTTCCTTTTTCAACATTATCACGGAGAAAGTGATACCAAATGTCAATGTGCTTTGTTCTAGAATGTTGCACCGGGTTTTTAGCAATGCAAATGGCACTAGTGTTATCACAAAACAGTGGAACACTATCTAGATCAACCCCATAGTCCTTAAGTGTTTGAACAATCCAAGGAATTTGTGAGCAAGCGCAAGCAGCAGCTACATATTCAGATTCGATTGTGGATTGTGGAACTGAATTTTGTTTTCTATAGGTCCAAACAACAAGTGAATTACCAAGAAAATGACAAGCACCCGAAGAACTTTTCCTATCAATCCTACAACCCCCAAAATCAGCATCCGAAAAAGCTTTCAAAGTAACGGTTGATGAAGAAGGAAGGAAAATGCCAAATTCTTGAGTTCCATGTAAGTAACTGATAAGTCTTTTGATGGCTTGGCGATGTGAACCACATGGGGAGATTGAAATCGTGCACAAAGACATGCGCTGAATTGTATGTCCGGTCTTGATGTCGTGAGGTACAAAAGTGATCTAATCATACTTCTATATTCCTTTTGATCAATTGGGTCACCATCTTCATCAAGTTCAAGTGTTGTCGTTGTTCCCATTGGTGTCCGAAGAGGCTTCTATTTTTCCATGTTGAATTGCTTAAGAAGGTCTCTTCTATACTTCGTTTGATGCACAAAAGTACCCTCCTTGGTTTGCTTGTGTAAGACCTATGTGTGCTGAATATATTGACTTGTAGTGAATACACTTGGCTTTGATGATAAAAGTTTTGAATATCACCAAAACACCTTTTTATCAAGGTCCGACTCTAGCTCTGAGCTACAGCAAGGTCCGACGGTAGGTCCGACTTAGTTTGGGTAGCTCCGGTTACGTTCGATGCTAGGTCCGGCTTCTTGGTAAGGTCCGACTAGCTTTGGTTAGCTCCGGCATGTCTTTATTAGCTCCGACATGTCTTTGATAGTTCCAGCGTGTTTTTGCTAAGCTCCGAGTTGTTTTTTTCTAGCTCCGGTTTTTGGTTGTACTAGTTTTGGTAAGCTCCGGCAGGTGCTTCATTGTACTAGTTTTGGTAAGCTCCAGCGCTAGGTTCTACTAGCTTTTGTTAGCTCCGGCTCAAGCTCTGGGTTGCTCTGGCAAGGTCCGGAACTTGACCGTAGTGCTTCTGCTTTTCATTTGCAATGTTTCGTACTTGCTTTACATTGTTGGAAAGATTGCTTAGTATTCATTTGCTAAGTTTTTCGTGCATTTTGGATGATATGGCTGATATTGTTTTGCTATGCTTTGCAACATGCTTATGTGAGGCTCTCACGTAAGGTGTTGTGTTTGGAACTAACTTGAGTCAAGTCGAGGACTTGGGCTCGTATGGATTGGTTGTTTATTCATGTGCAGGTGTTGCTTGAGTTCAAGTCATGGCTGGTGACGGGATCCATTGGTCTAGTCTCGGGGAGGAGATGAGGTTCCAACAACCAAGTTCGGAAGGAACTGTGGTTGAGTTGATCAGGAGGTCGCGCAGGATGATTGAATCAAGAACAATGCATATGAAGGTATCATGGACGTCATTGGAAGATGTTTGCACATGTGCAAGGAGTGCATGGATGTGGCTACATGGCTCCGAGACGTGATGAAGAGATGTGGACGTAAAGAATTGGTCGGAAAGGTCCAACTGACTAAGTTATGGACTCAGGCTGCGACTGAGTCGGGTTTGACTCAAATATGGAAAGATTTGAGTTGGTTATGATAGGATTTCGTGTGGGACACGAATTTGAGTTGTTTAGGAATGTGGGATACGTTCCTAAGGTGTTTGGAAGTCTTAAGATTTCTTCTATCTGCGTATAGAAGAATCTTGAGCAGTTATGGAAAGTTACGATTCGTGATCTTAGTAGGATTGGAGTCCTAGTTGATATTGGGTTGGCCTAAGGGCTGGTTATATAAGCAAGGGAGCCCAGAGCTCGTGGTGCACGACTTTGAGGCTGTTCCTCTTGTGTTCTATTGAATAAAATTCGTAGTTTGAAGGAACTTTTGTGCCTTGTTCGTCCGACTTGTTCCAGACAAGTTTTACTCGTCGAGTTTCTGGACAACACTGCCTTTCGTTGGTGGTTTTATCATAACTCGAGTTTTACAGATCCAATTGATGTGATTCTTTTTGGGTTGTCTTCACAACTTGATTATATATCATCTGTCAAAATTTTACGGTCATTGGATTTGTGGTATATGATCTACACGAGTTTCTTTGCAGTGTTCCAGAACTGTTTTTTCTCGGGTAGGACAGATTGACCATTGTTTGATCTTTCGATCATCGTTGGATTTGAGTGATTCTTTTTGTGTTGCCTTTGTTACTTGATTCTATCTGATATCTATCACTTTTTTCATGGTGAAACACGCTTAGATTAGTCTCACACACGATTTATTTAACAGATCGTTTTTCTGCTGAAAGGGTTTGGGGTTTAATTGTTTCCGCGCGTAAGATTTTTAAATCTACCATTCACCCCCCTCTGGTAGATTTTCACGTGCTCTTCGATCCTACAATTGGTATCAGAGCCACGGTGCTCTAACTTTGTGATTTGCACGTGTTTTTGACTAATCATCATGGAGAAGTACTCCGCCAAACCTTGTGTGTTTGCTGGTATTGATTTCCAGGTTTGGAAGGCACGCATGGAGGCTTTTATCCAGGAACAAGGCTTTGCAATATGGGAGAAGGTGTATAAGCCTTATGAAGTGCCATCTAATTATCAAGTCACGACCACAAACCTACAGGGCGTCGACAACAACAACAAAGCCTGAAACTTGATCATCCAAGGACTCACTCAAAACGACTTTGATCGTGTCGCACACCTCCAATCAGCATACGATGTTTGGAGAGCTCTCTGTGATTATCATGAAGGCTCCAACACAATCAAGGAGGTAAAACAATATATGTTCAAAAAGGAATATATGCTTTTTGAGATGCAACCAGGTGAGTCTATCGATGATCTTTTTGCTCGCTTTAATAAAATTCTCAGCAACTTGCGTAGTGTCAATGTTAATTTTTCAGATGCTGAAAATGCTAGGCAATTATTAAGTGCATTAGACACGTCAATTTGGGAGATGAAAGTTACATCTATTCGTGAATCTACTATCATGAGTACACTTACTTTAGATGTGCTATATTCCAAGCTAAAAACTCATGAAATTGATATAATATCACGTAAGAACCCCAACAAGTCTATTGCTTTTGTTTCTCAACGTGATATGCCTAGCTCCGGCCAATATTCATCTTGTAGTACACTTGCTTTGTTGTCCTCTCTAACCCTTGAACAGATTGAGGAATTTCCAGAAGAGGAGTTGGCACTCATCTCTACTAGATTCTCAAAAGCATTGCAAAATGTGAGAACTAGAAGGAGAGGAAGCTCCGGACCTCAACGCTGTTTTGAATGTGGTAAGACAAGACATTTTCATTCAGATTGCCCTAACCTTTTAGGTCCTACTTCACGGGATGAAAAGAAAACAAGAACGAAGCACTCCTCTGCAAAAGATACGAAGAAAAAGAAGGGTACCATAGGACGCAAGATGATTAACAGCTTCATCACCGCACTTCAAGAACTTAGTTCAAGTGATGTAGACTTTGAAAGTGATGAAGATGATGACAATCTGGCCAACTTATGCTTCATGGCGGGCAAAACAAGATCAAGATCAAGTCAGGAGGATGCAGAACACAACAGTGAAGACGATGAGGTATGTTCTACCTGCAATGAAATGTGTGATGCTATTTCTCGTGCAACTATTATTGTCAAGAAAAAGGACAAAAAGCTTAGAGATAATGCTGCTAAAATTGAATCACTAGAATCTGAAATTAACCGTTTAAAAACTTTGATTCCTAGTGATGATGCATGTCCCTCATGTCACTTAATCTATGAACAATTGTCCACATTAAGAAGTGCACACTCCTCCACTCTAGATAGACTTGATGAAGAAATTGAAAAGAACAAAAAGCTTGCTGAACTTAATATTGGAAACTTAAAAGATTCTTCTTGTTCTACAATTGATTTGCATTGTTCTAGTTGTGATGATCTCGATAAAAAACTGCAAGATGCTATGAATGAAATTTCTATATTGAACAATGCTTTACGTTCTCATGAAGTTAAATTTTGTTCAAATTGCAAACTAAAAGGAAAAACTTCATGTGAAAATTGCCTTGATCTGTCCAATAAACTTGTTGACATGCATAGGACATTAGATTGGTTTTGTAATGGGAATAAGAACCTAAACTTACTACTGAATTCTTCCAAGTCTTGCAATGATAAAACTGGTTTAGGTTTTGATTCTCATGATCATGCTAAGGCACATCCACCTAAAATTGTAAAGTCATTAGGAAGTGGTTTGATTCAAATAGTTCCTAAACAACAAGGAGTGGTTTTCAAATCTGCAGGAGTGTTGCCTCATTCGGTTTCAAATAAAAATATTGCTTGCTCATCTAGACACGAACACAAAGTTAAATTTCTTTGTACCTTCTGTGGTAGAGATGGTCATGTCATGGATTTTTGTTATAGACTAGCTAAACAACAGAAAAAGGAAAGAAAAATTGCTAGATCTTATAACTTTCATGCAATTAGAAAAACACAACATGTTTTAGTGAGTTAGAAATTTGAAAAGGTAGCTTTCGGACCTTCTGGTAAGAAATCAGCAAAAGCAGCTCCGATAGTTCTGATAGCTCCGAGAGCTCCCGGACCTTCTGTTGTTTCCTTCAGAACTTCAGCTTTTGCTTCCGGAGCTTCGGCCTCGTCTTTTGGAACTGCTGCTTTTACCTCCAGAGCTACTGGTTTTTGTGCTAAAAGAGTTAAGAATAGAAAACCTCAAACTTCGACTCATAAACCTGCTGTTTTATCTCAGCTTTCGCGTGTTTTTCCTGCTGCATGTCGTGTGACTAAGTACTGGATACCTAAATGCCTTTTGACTAACCCCAGTATTGAGTCATCGACGTATTATGCTTTTATGTAGGTTACACGTTTGAGGAAGGAGAACATTTGGATTGTGGATTCAGGTTGCTCACGCCGACCGGTAACAAAGATTGGTTCTCCTCCCTCTCTTTTGTGTCACGTGTATAAAATGTTACTTTTGCCGATAATTCTTAAACTCCTATAATTGCTAAGGGTTCGGTTAGAGTAAATGATCACTACACTTTGAAGGATGTGACACTTGTCAAAAATTTGAAATACAACTTGCTTTCTGTTGCACAATTGCTAGATGAAAATCTAGAAAGTATTTTCAATAAAAACTGCTGCAAAGTTGTAGGTTCAAATAGTGAGCTTATTTTTAACATGTCTCGGTTTGGAAGAGTTTTTAAAGCTGATTTTGATATGTCTTCCTCTAAGCATAGGTGTCTAGTTGCTAATTATTCAAAGGACTTATATTTTTGGCATCGTAGACTTGGTCACGTAGGCTTTGATCACCTAACGCGTGTTAGTGCTCTTGATCGCATACGTGGGCTGCCTAAGCTTAAAGGGGACAAAGAAATTGTGTGCTCTTCTTGTAGACATGCTAAGATGGTTGCAGGTTCACATACTCCTCTCACAATGATCATGACAACTGAACCATGTCAACTTTTGCATCTTGACACCGTAGGACCTTCACGTGTTCAATCCTTCGGAGGTAAATGGTATGTTCTTGTTATTGTTGATGATTATTCTAGATACTCTTGGGTTTACTTTATGGCGTCTAAAAATGAAGTTTTTAGTCACTTTAGAACTTTATTTCTTAGATTATCAATTGATCACCCAGGATCATTAAAAGCAATTAGAAGTGATAAAGGAACTGAATTTAAAAATCAATCTTTTGATCACTTTTGTGCTGAAAATAGAATAGATCATCAATTCTCTTCACCATATGTACCTCAACAAAACGGTGTTGTAGAAAGAAAGAACAGAACCTTAGTTGAGATGGCTAGGACTATGCTTGATGAATATCAAACTCCTAGGAAATTTTGGGCTGATGCGTTAGCAACTGCTTGTTATGTCTCAAATCGTGTTTTCTTGCGTACTAAGCTAGGTAAAACACCATATGAGCTTCGGTTTGGACATAGGCCTAGTGTTACACACTTTCGGGTCTTTGGTTGCAAATGCTTTGTTAAGAAACATGGTAATCTTGATAAATTTGAACCTAGATCCATTGATGGCATGTTTCTTGGTTATCCATCTCATACTAGAGGCTACCGTGTATTTTTACTTGACACTAACAAAATTGTGGAGACTTGTGAAGTGTCTTTTGATGAAGCTAGCCCAGGTACTAGCTCCGGTGTTGCAGGACCAGATCCGTATCCTCAGGGGGAGGGTATTTTCGAAGATGAAGAAGAGCCGGCTATACTGCCTGGTAGTTCCGAAGTTGACACGTGTCTAGCTCCGGACATTGAACAAGCTCCGGCTATCACTTATGCTGGTCCTGATCATCCACAAGTCACAAGCTCATCAATCTATGATGAACCTAATGAATAAGAAGCTTGTGAGACATCTGTTCCCCTAAGTTTTTACAAAGATCATCCCCCACAACAGATGATTGGAAGCTTGCACGAACAAGTCACATGGTCCAGGTTTTGCGATCCAAACTCTCATGCTCATTCTGCTTTTGTTGCTTCTTTTGAACCCAAAGATATATCACACGCACTCACTAATGAATCTTGGATTATTGCCATGCAAGAAGAGTTAGAAAATTTTGAAAGAAATAATGTTTGGAAACTTGTACCTCCACCTCAAGGTCACACCTTAATTGGAACTAAATGGGTATTTAAAAATAAACAAAATGAGGATGGGGTTGTGGTTAGGAATAAGGCTAGGTTGGTTGATCAAGGTTTCACTCAAGTTGAAGGTCTAGATTTTGATGAAACTTTTGCTCCTGTCGCTAGATTAGAAGCCATTAGAATTTTGTTAGCTTTTGCAGCATCTAAAGGTTTTAAGCTATATCAAATGGATGTTAAAAGCGCTTTTCTTAATGGCTACATAGATGAGGAGGTTTATGTCAAACAATCACCGGGTTTTGAAAATCCAGACTTTCCTAATCATGTTTACAAACTGTCCAAAGCCTTATACGGTCTCAAACAAGCCCCTAGAGCATGGTATGATAGGTTAAAAACATTCTTACTTGAAAAGGGGTTTACCATGGGCAAGGTTGATAAAACTCTTTTTGTGCTTAAGCATGGCAATGACTCATTATTTGTTCAAGTGTATGTGGATGATATTATCTTTGGTTGTGCTCTCATGATCTTGTGTCCAAGTTTTCAGCAATGATGAGTTCCGAATTTGAAATGATTATGATGGGTGAACTCACTTACTTTTTGGGGCTGCAAATCAAGCAAACCAAGGAGGATACCTTTGTGCATCAAACGAAGTATACCAAAGACCTCCTAAGGCGTTTCAACATGGACAAAAGCAAGCCTCTTCAGACACCAATGGGAACAGCAACAACACTTGAACTTGATGAAGATGGTGAACCTGTGAATCAAAAAGAATATAGAAGCATGATCGGATCACTTTTGTACCTCACGGCATCAAGACCGGACATACAATTCAGCGTATGTCTTTGTGCACAGTTTCAAGCTTCCCCACGTGCTTCACATCGTCAAGCCGTCAAAAGGATTATCAGGTACTTACATGGAACACAAGAATTTGGAATTTTTCTTCCTTATTACTCAACCGTTACTTTGAAAGCTTTTTCGGATGCTGATTTTGGGGGTTGTAGGATTGATAGAAAAAGTACTTCCAGCGCTTGTCATTTTCTTGGTAATTCTCTTGTTGCTTGGTACTCTAGAAAACAAAATTCAGTTGTACAATCCACAGCCGAATCTGAATATGTAGCTGCTGCTAGTGCTTGCTCACAAATTCTTTGGATTGTTCAAACACTTAAAGACTATGGGGTTGATCTAGATAGTGTTCCACTGTTTTGTGATAACACTAGTGCTATTTGCATTGCTAAAAACCCCGTGCAACATTCTAGAACTAAGCACATTGACATTAGGTATCACTTTCTCCGAGATAATGTTGAAAAAGGAAACATTGTGCTTCACCATGTAGATACCAAACAACAATTGGCTGACATTTTTACAAAACCTTTGGATTTCACTCGTTTTTGTTACATTCGTAGTGAAATAGGGGTTATGCATCCTCATGTCTTAAATTGAGGGGGAGTTTTTGAAACTTGGGAAGTCTATGTGTGAATCTGAAATTAAAATAATATGAGCATAGTATTTCATACATATATGACTTTGTGATTCCTTTTACATGCTGAAAGTTCTTACTACATTACTCGTGTTATACATTTTGTAGTTTTTTCCATGTCTAGTAATTGGAATAATTACTTACACTAAAACTGGTCATGGTCGAACTTTCTTGCTGTTTTGAACTTGTTGCATGCTCACAAATGCTTTTAATCATAAAGAATTAATCAAGTAATCAACTCACATGTTGAGTTTGTATGAACAAATATAAATTGAGAAAAGATCAAGAGAATATGCTTGCATCGCACTTATTCTTTTGAGATGGCTTGTCATTGCACTTAGATATGAACTTGGAAGAAGTTGTGTATGACTAAAACCATGTCCTTAAGCTTCTGATTGTCAAATGACATAGGCTTGGCTTGGTTGGTTAGAATAAAGCAGATGCGCATATAATCTCTTGCAAATATCATATGATCTAAATTCATGCTTTGAAAAATAATAAAATGCAGCAACTAGTGTCATGCTTTCAAGTTTTGAAATAGTTAAGTTTGTGAGATCATGACTTGCTTAAATTGAAAATTACATTTGATCTCTAGCATGGCTTACACTACTTTATGTATCTCATTGATGTGATAATGTAAGTTACTTGATAGTATGACTTGGATGAGCTTTATTAATATGTATATGTTATAATATACTCATAGCAACTAAAGTTGGAGAGAGAATATGACTTGCTGAATACATTGTCAAAGGGGGAGAGATAAGCATGAAGAGAAAGAGAATATGTGCATAAGGAGAGATAATATGGGAATTTTTGTTTCTCATTTTACTTTTGATTTACAAAGGGGGAGAAATTGTTTTCAAAACTTTTATGTGAATAAGCCAATGTTCGGATTTTAAATGGTGTTGCCAATGCATTCATCAAGGGAGAGATTGTAAGACCTATGTGTGCTGAATACATTGGCTTGTAGTGAATACACTTGGATTTGATGATAAAAGTTTTGAATATCACCAAAACACCATTTTATCAAGGTTCGACTCTAGATCTGAGCTACAGCAAGGTCCGACGGTAGGTCCAGCTTGGTTTGGGTAGCTCCGGTTACGTTCGATGCTAGGTCTGGCTTCTTGGTAAGGTCCGACTAGCTTTGGTTAGCTCCGGCATGTCTTTATTAGCTCCAACATGTCTTTGATAGTTCCGGCGTGTTTTTGCTAAGCTCCAAGTTGATTTTTCTAGCTCCGGTTTTTGGTTGTACTAGTTTTGGTAAGCTCCGGCAAGTGCTTCATTGTACTAGTTTTGGTAAGCTCCGGCGCTAGGTTCTACTAGCTTATGTTAGCTCTGGCTCAAGCTCCGGGTTGCTCTGGCAAGGTCCGGAATTTGACCGTAGTGCTTCTGCTTTTCATTTGCAATGTTTCGTACTTGCTTTACATTCTTAGTATTCATTTGCTAAGTTTTTGGTGCGTTTTGGATTATATGGCTGATATTGTTTTGCTATGCTTTACAACATGCTTATGTGAGGCTCTCACGTAAGGTGTTGTGTTCGGAACTAACTTGAGTCAAGTCGAGGACTTGGGCTCGTATGGATTGGTTGTTTATTCATGTGCAGGTGTTGCTTGAGTTCAAGTCATGGATAGTGATGGGATCCATTGGACTAGTCTCAGGGAGGAGATGAGGTTCCAACAACCAAGTTCGGAAGGAACTGTGGTTGAGTTGATCAGGAGGTCGCGCAGGATGATTGAATCAAGAACAATGCATATGAAGGTATCGTGGACGTCATTGGAAGATGTTTGCACGTGTGCAAGGAGTGCATGAACGTGGCTACATGGTTCCAAGACGTGATGAAGAGATGTGGACGTAAAGAATTGGTCGGAAAGGTCCAACCGACTAAGTTATGGACTCAGGCTGCGGCTGAGTCGGGTTTGACTCAAATATGGACAGATTTGAGTTGGTTATGATAGGATTTCGTGTGGGACACGAATTTGAGTTGTTTAGGAATGTGAGATACGTTCTTAAGGTGTTTGGAAGTCTTAATATTTCTTCTATCTGCGTATAGAAGAATCTTGAGCAGTTATGGAAAATTACGATTCGTGATCTGAGTAGGATTGGAGTCCTAGTTGATATTGGGTTGGCCTAAGGGCTGGTTATATAAGTAAGGGAGCCCAGAGCTCGTGGTGCACGACTTTGGGGCTGTTCCTTTTGTGTTCTATTGAATAAAATTCGTAGTTTGAAGGAACTTTTATGCCTTGTTCGTCCGACTTGTTCCAGATAAGTTTTACTCGTCGAGTTTCTGGACAGCACTACCTTTCGTCGGTGGTTTTATCATAACTCGAGTTTTACAGATCCAATTGACTTTATTCTTTTTGGGTTGTCTTCACAATTTGATTATCTATCATCTGTCAAAATTTTACGGTCATTGGATTTGTGGTCTATGATCTACACGAGTTTCTTTGCAGTGTTCCAGAACTGTTTTTTCTCGGGTAGGACAGATTGACCATTGTTTGATCTTTCGATCATAACTTGAGTTTTTGTCGTCGGATTTGAGTGATTCTTTTTGTGTTGCCTTCGTTACTTGATTCTCTCTGATATATATCACTGTTGTCACGGTGAAACACGCTTAGATTAGTCTCACACACGATTTCTTTAACGGATTGTTTTTTTGCCGAAAGGGTTTGGGGTTTAATTGTTTCCGCTGCGTAAGATTTTGAAATCTACCATTCACCCCCCTCTGGTAGCTTTTCACGTGCTTTTCGATCCTACAACTTG
Organism: Tuctoria greenei; assembly: GCA_036927565.1. NCBI lineage: Eukaryota > Viridiplantae > Streptophyta > Magnoliopsida > Poales > Poaceae > Tuctoria > Tuctoria greenei. The sequence goes on from JAYESD010000002.1 coordinate 254,702,766, forward strand.
ATTTGTAGCCCCAAAAGTACGTGAGTTCTCCCATCATACTCATCTCAAATTCTGAACTCATCATAGCTGAAAACTTGGACACAAGATCATGAGAAGCACAACCAAATATAATATCATCCACATACACTTGAACGAATAATGAGTCATTGCCATGTTTAAGCACAAAAAGAGTTTTATCAACCTTGCACATGGTAAACCCCTTTTCAAGTAAGAATGTTTTTAACCTATCATACCATGCTCTAGGGGCTTGTTTGAGACCATACAAGGCTTTGGACAGTTTGTAAAAATGATTCGGAAAATTTGGATTTTCAAAACCCAGTGATTGCTTTACATAAACCTCCTCATCTATGTATCTGAAAGCATCTAGGCCCCCATAAGGTATGGTTTCGGTGATTAATGACAACCGTTGGATATCACTAACAAGTTTGTGGATGCAAGACCTCTCATATAACTCATCACACTTAATGGACTCTATATTTATATCATCTACTGCTCATTAGATACAATTGGAGACCCCTCAACAAACTAATTTACGAGGTCAATCGATTTTCATGAAGACTAAAAGAAAAAAACATATATGTCAAAATTATTCCATCAAAATTGACAGCACACGAGACTTAGTCGTCATCAGAAGAACATTTCAAACCAATGTCTAAGAGGTCACTCAGACAAATTCCAAAAGAATCACTTAGAACAACTCGAAGCAGACAAAATGAACTTACCGGATCATCCGATGTATCAAGAAAAAACTATCGGTTGAGTTGGTTCTGCAGCAGAAAAATACCTCAGTCTTGGGTATACACCGGATCATCCGATGTTGAAGCATGTGTTACATCGGTCGATCATTCCAATAAGCAATTTCCCTGGACCAAGTAACACCGGACCATCCGATGTACAAATATGCCACATCGGTCGATCAATTTAGTAAGCATTATTTCTGGACCATCCTGGACCAAGTGTCATTGGATTATCCGATGTACAGGTGTATACAACATCGTTCGATCAACGGTCATATCTGACACAGTGACCTCAGCTAATTTGTATTCGACCAATGATAGCTGAAGGGAGAACATCGAATCATCCGGTGTTTGCAGAACAGTGATGTCAGCCTACTTTTCCAACGGCTATCTCGTGGAAGCTGGCTATTTGTACCCCTTCAACCAGTCATTTAGACAAGTTTTGATGCCCTGAGCTACTCTACACATTATCAAGCATTCAAGACGTTGAACAACCACTTCCACATCATTTACACCACTTGTACACCAAGAGATAGGCTAGAACTTACTAGAGATGATGCTTGTGTGCTTTCATTCTTTGTGATTGGAGTCTCTAGTCTAGTGAGAGCTGTAAGAGAGTGTCTCTTGGTGATTGCATTCATCGTGTATCAGTCGGTGATCGGAGAGATCCTTCCGGAGCTTGCCAAGTCGGTTGTGGAAGCCCGGAAGATCAAACTTGTACAAGGCTTGAGCTCCACCTTGCCGGAGATGGTGAAAGGAGACTCTTAGTGAGATCCCTGGTCTTGGTAAGTTGGGAGTGGCTACACCCTTGGTGGGTGCCACAACGTGGATGTAGGAAGGTCTTGATGATCCTGCCGAACCACGGGATAAATCACCGTGTCTCCGTGTCTTCTCGGGAGTTTGCATACTCTTCCTTTCCCGTTATACTTATGCATTTCATATACCACAAACTTATTATTCACTTGAATGCATAAGTTGTTTGCATAGGGAATTGGGCTTTTAGTAGTTGAGTTTTTATTGCTATAGTTTTTAAAAAGAAGCCCAATTCACCCCCCTCTTGGGCATTCGATCCTTACTATTGGTATCAGAGCAAGGCTGCTCATTGGATCGTTCTAGCCTCACCGCTAGAGAGCCAAAATGGCCAAGATTGGGGGTTCGGTTCCCATCTTCGAGGGCAAGAACTTTACTTATTGGAAAGCACATATGCGTGCTTATCTAGAGGCTATTGCTCCCGAGGTATGGGAAGCGACCCATGTGGGGTTTGGTGAGCATAACTACATAGGTGATCAAATCAAGTGGGATGCCAAGGCTAGAAATGCTATTTACAAATGCATTAGTCAAGATGTGTTTGCTAGGATTGCTAGCAAAGAAAAAGCTTGTGAAATTTGGGCTTGCTTGATTGAAATTCATGAGGGTTCTTCTCGCGTTAAAGAACTAAAGTATCACATGCTTAAGGCCAAATATGACGAGTTCAAAATGCTACCTCATGAGAATGTCAATGAAATGTTTTCTCTCTTGAATTTTCTTATTGAGGAAATTAATGCTCTTGATATTGCTCCTCTTGGCAAGGGACTCATCAACCGAAAGATTCTTATGCTCCTTCTAAGCCAAAGTACAACATCATCAACTCCATGCTTCAAAAGGAATCTCTTGATCACATTGAAGTTTCTGAACTTATTGGAGAGATTCGCGCTCATGAGATGAGTGTGCTTGGGATGATGGAGGAATCATCTTCAAAGACAATTGCTCTAAAGGCTTCCACCAAGAGAACAAATCTTAAGAAAAAGAAAGTGATCGGGCCTATCTCAAGTGAATAAGAGCAAGCATCAAGTGAAGATGACGATGATGCGCTTGCATTGATGATGAGAAAATTCTCTCGCTTGAACTCCAAGATTGCCAAGAAGGGATACAACTTTGATCCCAAAAAGAAAGCATTTCTACCAAGGAAAGATGACAACAAGACCTACTATAACTGTGGTGATCAAGGCCACATCTCCTATGATTGTCCAAAACCAGACAAAAGAAGAGAGAACCACAAGGGCAAGCATCGCAAGCTTGAGGATAGTGAGGATGATGAAGAAGAGGTCAAGCCCAAGCCAAGATTCTTTGGGAAGAAGAAGTATGACAAAGGCAAAAAAGGCAAAACTCTTTCCAAAGAAGAGAAAAGGTCCACAAAAGGTGTTCATGTGTGAGGCAAATGAATGGATCGCTGAAGAAGAATCTAGTGATGAAGAGAGTGAAGCTGAAGAAGAGAGCATGGCCGACCTTGCCATTGCCAACAATGATGATTCATCCCTTCGTCCACCTCCCATGTGCCTCATGGTAAAAGGTAACACCAAGGTATGTGATGACTCTAGCGATGATGAGCTTTCCCCCGATGACTTAGCTTCAATGATAAATGAATATCACACTATCATTAAAAGGGAAAAGAGTAAGGTCAGGGCTCTTGAAGAAGCTCGTGCTAAGCTCGATAGCGGGTGCACTCAACACATGACCGACAACGATGGTATGTTCACCTCCATAGAGAACCTTGACAATCATGAACAAGTCACCTTTGGTGACAACTCTAAGGGGAAGGTAATTTGGTTGGGTAAGATTGCAATTTCACATGATTTATCTATTTCCAATGTGTTGTATGTTAAGTCACTTAGTTTCAATTTGCTTTCTATTGCACAATTATGTGATCTTGGACTAACATGCACCTTTGGCAAGAATGATGTTGTTTTGACTAGTGAAACAAGCAAAGAACTAATCTTCAAAGGGTTTCGGCATGGACACCTCTACTTAGTAGACTTCTCCGCCAAGGATGCTAGCTTGACCACTTGTCTTTTCACCAAGACGAGTTTGGGTTGGCTATGGCATCGACGCATCGCTCACATTGGAATGAGCAAGCTCACGAAGTCATTCAAGCTCAGGATGGTGACTGGCGTGAAGGATGTCACATTTGAGAAGAACAAGCTCTGTAGCGCTTGTCAAGCCGGGAAACAAATTGCTTCACACCACCCGATGAAGACAATGGTGTCAACCTCCAAGCCACTTGAGTTGCTCCACATGGACCTCTTCGGACCGTCCACATATCAAAGTCTTGGTGGTAATCTCTATTGTCTTGTTATAGTTGATGACTACTCTCGGTATGCCTGGACGTTGTTTCTAGGTGACAAGAGTGAAACTCCGGAAGTGTTCAAGACCTTCGCTAAACGTGCTCAAGGGAATTTCAACTTCCCATCATCAAGGTTCGGAGTGATAACGGCACTGAATTCAAAAACTACAACATTGGGGAGTGGTGTGACCGTGAAGGCGTGAAACATGAATTTCAGCCACATACACTCCTCAACAAAATGGTGTCGTTGAAAGGAAGAACAAGACTCTCATCACTCTTGCACGAGCAATACTTGATGACTATGGCACGTCCGAGAAGTTTTGGGCCGAAGCAATCAACACGGCGTGCCATGTCGCAAATCGGGTCTATCTACATCGACTACTTCAAAAGACCCCGTACGAACTCCTCATTGGAAGAAAGCCCAACATCTCCTATTTCCGAGTCTTCAGATGCAAGTGCTATATCTACCGCAAGAAAAGGCTCGGTAAGTTTGAAAGAAGATGTGATGTTGGTATCTTTCTTGGTTATGCATCAAACTCAAAAGCATATCGAGTATTCAACCAAACCTCCGGTTTAGTTGAGGAAAGTTGTGATGTTGAGTTTGATGAAACTAATGGCTCCCAACAGGAGAGTTTTGGTCATGATGAAATAGATGATGAGCCTCTACGAGAAGCTATGAAGAACATGACCATTGGATACATCAAGTCTAAAGTTGAGGAGAGCCATGATCAAGGGGGAGCTTCAAGTTCCAACATCAACACATCTATGGCACCTCAAGTTGACGAAGTAGAAAAAGATAATCCATTGCCGACACAAGATTCACAAGCCACACAACATCAAGAAGAAGAACAAGTCCATGATTGTGACACCCGGTTCCGAATATGAACCAAGCATAACGCATATGTGTGCCCAGGAAGTTCATCACACATATACGGTTGCATCACAAACGATATACAGAATTTAACCACGTCTTAACTAATAAATAAGTACTTTATTACAATAATCCAATAGTTCACGAATAATAAAACTCTAAATAATTGCAGCGGAAAATAAACTAAATAGCACGACTCCAATCCACAGGCAATTGACGGCGTACGCAACCTAGTACTCCACGTGATCCTCAGGGTACTCCCAATTGTCTCCAGTAGCTATTGGGGGGGGGATTGCAAGGGTGAGTACATGTCGTACTCAGCAAGTGTGGAAAGTATGACATGTGGCTTATTCAAATGACGAATGTAATAATGGCTAAGTGCTGAAAAGTACAGTAAAACATTTGAAAAGCATTATACTATGTCTATGTGAAACAAATCCCATCATAACCATCATATTAACAAAATATAAACCATATCCAATTATTGCCAACATTACCATTATCCATGTCCAATTACCATAACTCAAATTCGTATCCATGACCATAATCCATAAACCATGACCATTACCAAACCATAACCATAAACCAACCATAACCCAATTCCAGACCATAACCATCCCAAATCCCAATTCCAACTCTAATCATGTAGGTCATCCAGGCGCTCATAACCGGGAGCACAGCTATCATGATAGTTTTTAACACTCTGCAGAGGTTGTACCACTTTACCCACATGTTTGTGATTTTATCACCTTTCGATGACTAAGAAACCTCCATTGTGCCATCTCACACTTCCGTAGGTGTGTGGCCAAGAGATCACAAAATAGCCTTTCAAAAGGGACTACTAATATGTACGGGCCCACTAAGGTTTCACCGGCAGGCTTGAATCTCTATTCTCCCACCCACGGGCCCCCTCGTGTGCCATGCGGATCCCAGGGCAGTCCTCCTCGACTCCCATTCCCCGCGCCATCCAATGGTCCATACAATACTAGCAGCGCTCCTAATTATTCAGCTACGCCGCACCCATACTTGGCCTTGTGGTGGCACTGTTGACCTGGCATATTCTCGCATGAACCGGTCCTTAGATCTAAGGCAAGCAAACCACCATGACATCCAACCCATCCACAAAATCATGCTTGCTTAGATCACCCATCATATTGACCAGTTCACATTAACCAGAATATCATTGGTGCATAATTAAATGTGTAGTGTTGTTTGCCATCCCAATTAATTAAGCGAAGCAAAAAGGTAAAAACTCTTCCTGACTCTCTACCATAAATTCCAGGTGACAAGGGTGGTCAAAAAAAAACTAGTAAACTTCCTACCATAGGATTCCCATCAATTTGACACAAGCATGCAAGTTCGCAAACAAAACATTTAATAAAACAGGATCAATATGCTTCAGGGACACTTGCCTTGCTCCGGCGGATGGGGTTGCTCAAGCGCTTCGAAGTCTTGGTTTTGGAAATCCTCGTATGCAGCCTCTTGAGCACGTTCCTCTACGCGTGATCATACATACAAGAAAATACATACAATTCAATACGATGCACACAAAATAATCAACATGCAATGACATGCATGCATGCACAGTTTAATAATTAATTTACTACGGTCATTTATTAATTAGATGCGATCAGTTCATACGTGTTCATATGAGTTTACGGGGGTTTTAGGGTGGATTAATGCTGCTGAAAATAAAATTATGGTGCAACTAAAATCAATTCACGCCTATTAGATTCAATATGATCGCTAAAATTCGCATCGGGAACATGTCCTACCGTAGATCTGACGGCTTGACGGTCGCGGAACAACGCAACGCGTAGACGAAGTGGATGGCGCAGCAGACCTTCGGAGGCACGACGACGGCGGCGCGATGTCGGCGACGATCTCCGGCGAACGGTGGCGCCCTCCTCTTTTTCTTCCTCTTCTTCCCCTTCCTTTTCCCTTTTTTTCTTCCCTGGGCGCAGCTCTCTGGACTCCTTTTTTTTCCTCTCTGTACCGGCGGCTGCTTCTGGCGGCTGGAATCGTGGGGCTTCGGTCGTATTTATAGAAGCGGCGGGAGCTATCGGGGGAATCTGTTGCGGAGTCGGCGGGATCGGGAAAAATCGTAACCGCGTCGGTGGCGGGAGTGGTTCCGCGCGTGATGGAAGGCGTACGGCGGCGGGAGTGTCGGGGCGGGACGGCGCGGAGGCCACGCGCGGGAGGGGCCCAGCGGGGCTGGCGCGGAGCCCGCTGCGGCCTCGGGGCTGGCGTCCGGTACGGCGGGGCCAGGCGCCTCGGCGCTGGTGGGTGGGGCCTGGCGGGACGGCGCGCGGGCGCAGCCATCGCGCGGGAGATGCCCGCTGGCTGGGCCAGCTCGGCCTGGCCAGCAGTGATTCCTTTTTTTTAATACTTTTTTTATAACTTATTATATATATATATATATTATATATATTATTAATATTATATATTTATTATTTTTATAACATATATTATTAATATATTTTTATTTTTATATATTGTTATATATATTATTTATATATATATATATATTTATATATATTTTATTTATGTGTAGCAAAAGAAGAAAAAGAAAACAATAATTATAGCCTAAAACTTGTAATAGGGAATAAGTATAAAAATAATAATTTTGTATATGTATATGTTTTATTATTTTTCTTTTATTCTACTAGTGTTTAATGCATGACCATGTATGCAATGCATAATGCGAAAATTTAGGGTGTTACAAACCTACCCCCCTTAAAGTGAATCTCGCCCTCGAGATTCGATAGCGTGGAGAAAAGATGAGGGAATTCTGTCTTCAAGTCTTCTTCACGTTCCCATGTAGCTTCGGCTTCCGTATGGTGTTTCCATTGCACTTTGCACCAACGGATCCTCTTATTTCTCGTGACCCTTTCCTTCATATCCAAAATTTTGATAGGTTGCTCGACATAGGACAATTCCTCCTGAAGTTCTAACTCGTCCATTGGCACTTGTTCTTCCGGTACCCTGAGACACTTCTTGAGTTGAGAGACGTGAAACACGTCGTGTACATCGGAGAGATACGTCGGCAACTCAAGTCGATAAGCTACCTCTCCTCGCTTGTCCAGAATCTTGAATGGTCCGATGTAACGTGGTGCCAGTTTTCCTTTGACGTTAAACCGTCGCTGACCTCTGATAGGTGACACTTTGAGGTATACAAAATCTCCAACTTCAAAAGTCAAACTCCTTCGCCTATTATCAGCATAACCTTTCTGTCGAGACTGGGCAGCCTTTAAGTTTTCCCGTATTATTTGGACTTGCCTTTCAGCTTCTTGTAACACGTCGGGACCAAACACTTGATTCTCTCCGGTTTCATTCCAAAACAAGGGAGTCCTACATTTCCTTCCGTATAATGCTTCATAAGGTGACATTTTCAAACTTGCTTGGTAACTATTGTTGTACGAGAATTCAGCATACGACAAACTTTTATCCCAACTTTTCCTATGCTTTAAAGCACATGCTCTGAACATGTCTTCCAAAATTTGGTTGGTCCTCTCGGTTTGTCCATCCGTCTGAGGATGATATGCTGAACTAAAATTCAACCTCGTTCCCAAAGCTTCATGCAATTTTTGCCAAAATCTGGAGGTAAACTGAGAACCTCTATCCGAGACTATCTTCTTCGATACTCCGTGTCGACACACAATATGTTCCATATACAATTCTGCTAGCTTCGCGGTGGTATATGTGGTCTTGACAGGGATGAAATGAGCTGATTTTGTCAATCGATCCACAATAACCCATATTGAATCATAGCCAGACCGAGTTCGCGGTAATCCAACTATAAAGTCCATACCAATCTCTTCCCACTTCCACTCCGGGATCTTCAATGGTTGTAGCAATCCGGCTGGCCTTTGATGTTCAGCTTTAACTTGTTGGCACACATCACAAAGTGTAACATATTCGGCTATGTCCTTTTTCATGTTGGCCCACCAGTAGCATGTCTTTAAGTCCTTGTACATCTTCGTACAGCCAGGATGAATTGAGTAAGGCGAGTCATGTGCCTCTTTCAATATTGTTTCCCGAATGTGCCTAACATTAGGTACCACAATCCTCTTTCCAAGCCATAAGGTACCCTGTTCGTTCTCATCAAACCGGAATTCTTTTCCTTCTTGGGTCCTTTCCTTGATTTCCTGTATTTCCTTGTCCTTTGTCTGTCCTTCCCGTATTTCCTGCTCTAATGTTGGGTTGACTTCCATCGTTCCCATCTCATTTATGAATCCAAGGTTCAATCGTTCAAACTCCTTGCATAACTCGGATGGCAGCTCTCGAACTGTGAGTTGATGACTTACTCCTTTTCGGCTCAAAGCATCGGCCACTACGTTGGCCTTCCCTGGGTGATAGTTGATTCCTACGTCATAATCCTTGATGAGCTCCAACCATCGGCGTTGCCTCAGATTCAGATCCGTTTGCGTAAATATGTACTTGAGACTCTTATGATCCGTATAAATCTCACATCGGTGACCAAAAACATAGTGTCTCCATATCTTCAAGGCGTGTACCACGGCTGCGAGTTCAAGGTCGTGCGTAGGATAATTCAACTCATGTTTCTTTAGTTGCCTCGATGCATAAGCTACCACTTGGCCTTCTTGCATGAGCACACATCCTAATCCTTGTCTTGATGCATCACAGTATATATCAAAACTCTTGCTCACGTCTGGTAATACTAACACCGGCGCGGTTGTCAAACTTTTCTTTAACTTCTCAAAGCTATCCTGACAAGCTTGAGTCCATCGGAATGCCTTTCCCTTCATGAGTAATTCGGTCATAGGCTTGGCTATTTTGGAGAAATCCTTTATGAATCGGCGGTAATATCCAGCCATTCCAAGGAAACTCCAAATTTCCTTGACATTCTGTGGCGGTTCCCACTTAAGCACATCTCTCACTTTCCCTGGGTCAACTGATACTCCTCCTCCGGAAATAATATGTCCTAAGAAAGAAACTTCCCATAACCAAAATTGACATTTACTGAACTTGGCATACAATTGATGCTCCCTCAATTTCTGCAGCGTAAGCCTCAAGTGTTCCTCATGTTCCTTCTCATCCTTCGAGTAGATCATAATATCATCGATGAACACTACAACGAACTTATCCAGATATTCCATGAAGACCTTATTCATGAGATGCATAAAGTACGCAGACGCGTTTGATCATCCAAATGACATGACGGTGTACTCATAAGATCCATATCGTGTCCGAAATGCTGTCTTGGGTATATCCGATGGTCTAATCTTCATTTGGAAGTATCCTAACCACAAGTCGATTTCGGAGAAGATACAGGCACCCTTCATTTGGTCGAACAAATCCTCAATACGGGGCAGTGAGTACTTGTTCTTAATTGTCACTTCATTGAGAGACCTATAGTCCACACACATCCTCTGGGTTCCATCCTTCTTATCTGCGAAGAGCACTGGGGCTCCCCACGGGGACGAGCTTGGGCGTATAAAACCCTTCTCTAGCTGCTCTTGAATTTGCTTCTTGAGCTCTGCTAATTCCTTAGGAGGCATCCTATACGGCCTCTTAGCTATAGGTGCAGTTCCGGGTATCAACTCAATGGTGAATTCTATGTCACGATCAGGTGGCATACCTGACAACTCATCTGGAAACACGTCCGGGTACTCGCGAACGATCGGAATGCTTTCCAATGTCACTTCTTCCACGTGATTCAGCATCGCTTTCCCTCTTGAAGGTTGGGCTGCTTCAACTTCAATGCGGGTACCATGTTCACTTGTCAACTGCACAATCCTCTCGGCGCATTGAATGACTCCATTATACTTGCTCAACCAGTCCATTCCAAGTATTATGTCTATTCCTTGGGAGTCCAATACTATGAGATTTGCGAGAAAGTCTACCCCCCTTATTTTAATGCTTACTTTCGGACATACTATATTTGTCCTCATCTCTCCGCTAGGAGAACTTACTAGCATAGTTTGCTTCATATGAGATATAGGCAAATTGTACTTGGCAACATACTTTGACGAGATGAATGAATGAGATGCTCCCGAATCAAATAAAACAGTCGCGGGGTTGGAGTTGGCGAGAAACATACCAATCACGACGTCATCAGCTTGCTGGGCTTCCTCAGTAGAGACATGATTGACATTGCCACGAGCAAAATTCTGCTGTCCACGGTTGCCTTGTGGTGCTCCTCCATTTGGTCGCGGGTGATTTGGCCTTGGTGCATTGTTCATAGGTCCATTGTTTCTCTTGGGGCATTGACTTGCAAAGTGTCCGGGTTCTCCACACGCATAGCATGTCTTACCACCCATAGCATTGGGGAAGTTTGGGCGCAACTGGTTTTGAGCATTTGCCGCCATGTTAGGACGCGGCGCAGGTGGCACAGGATTGCGAGGCGCTTGCATGGCGGGGCATTGCTGCGGTGGCTGATTTGGGCGGGGCGGATAAGCAGTGCGGTATGCAGGAGCAGAGGGGTTGTATTGTGGTGCAGTAGGTGGTGCATAGCGGGGGCGAACATTGCTTCCCTGTTGCGGTCCATGATGTGACATCTTCCTCTTGTTGTCCTGCTCCATCTCACGAATCTTGTTCTCAACCACAATAGCCTTGTCAACCAGCTTTTGGAAGTTTGGATAATCAGTATTGAGCAACTGGACTTGAATTTCATTGTTGAGACCCCTCATAAACAGATACTGCTTCCTACTATCAGTTTTGATGTCTTCTGGGGCATATCTTGATAATTGAGTGAATTTGTTGAGATACTCACTCACGCTCATCCTTCCTTGCCTGAGATTTTCAAAGTCTTGTCTCCTCAGTATCATAACTCCTTCAGGTACATAGTGGGAACAGAAACTCTGCTTAAACTCAGCCCAAGTGATTGTCTCCTGATTATCATGAGCGTTGCAAAGAGCTTCCCACCAGTCAGCGGCTGCTCCAACTAGTTGATGTGATGCAAAGAGAACCTTCTCCCTGTCAGTGCACTGGACAATAGCAAGTTTCTTCTCAACGGACTTCAGCCAATCATCAGCTTCCATTGGGTCTGTGGCTTGTGCAAAGGTGGGCGATCTGGTCCTCATGAACTCTCCCAAACGGTTGTGATGTGGCGGGGGTGGCGGTGGAGGCAGGTGGGGCTGATTGTTGTTGCCAGCTTGCAGCTGTCCCATGGTCTGTATCATGGTCTACATGAGCTGGTTCTGCATAGCTAACAGTTGTTCAATGTTGATAGCTCCATGAGCATGTCCCTGGCTGTTCTGAGGTACTTCATTGCGCTCCTCCTCATCGTTGGCATCCCTCTGGTTACGAGTTCTCACCATCTGTTGGCGAAAGAAAGGTGGGGACAGGAGGATTTAGAATTTGGAAAGAAACGTCCCAACTATATGCATCAAGGTATGTGACACTAAATAATCCTTTATTAATATAGACCTATATTATGAGGATGTGGACAATTGCCGAAGCATCCCACAACTCTCTACTAAGCACACAAGCACTCAAACAAGCACCAAACAGAATTTACAAAGATCCTAAAAGAAGTAACACAACTCAAGGTCACACGAGTATATCTACATTGCTCTTATTTAACTAATGGGGGTGTGCCTATCCTTGAGTCGTGGCATAGGTCGAGGACTACTCGTCGTCGAGCGGGAACTCATCCGGGTCCTCGTCGTCGTCGTCGTCGTCGTCGGGGTCCTCGGGGTCCTTTGAGTCCTGGGGTGGTGAGGCAGCAGGCGGCGGTGGTGCGGTAGACGCCACACTGGAAGGCTCCTCATCAGAGGACTCCTCAGAGGATGACTCACGCTGACCATTGCGACGGTCTGGAGAGTCTGGGGTCCACATCGGGGTGTCGGACGCGTAGTCGTCCGGGTCCTCGTCGGTGATCCGACGATACCTCCTGATTATCGCCTCGTGGCGCTGGGCGAGGTCACACCCATCCTGAATCTCCTGCTGCGCCCTCTGAAGTCGGGCACTGAGCTGGGCCACGTCGTCAACAGTCTGACGAGACTGCGGGAGGTCCAGGGGTCCCTCCACGTGCCTGGAGACGAAGCGCGCAGTGCCACTGGGACGTTGCGGGACGAAGGCGTGCACCGTGTCCTCCAAACGGAAACGGCGGGCGTGGCTCCAAAAAGTGGCTGCTTCCCAGCTAGCATCCTGCTCTGCAGATCGGCGGGAGCTCCTCCAAGCGGGGCTGCTGTGGGTCTTCACCAACTCGTCACCGTAGTAGATATAGATCTTGCAGCTCCAGTCCTTCCTGCCGGGGCGCTGCCCTCCAGTGGTGTGGTAGGAGAGCGAGAGGCTGTGGTGACGGTAGCTAGCCTCGCGGAGTAGGGCACGTAGACGGTGACGCAGTTGTCCTGCGGCTCTGCCGTCAGAACGGATCACCACGGGGTGACGGGGGTCGACGGCCGGAGAGCGACTGGCCAACCTACGCGGGGGCACAAGTCCTCCGGTCGACTTACGAGGGGTTGTCTTGGTGCGGGCCATCTACAGAAAACAAGAATACATTAGAGGAAAAAGAAATAACCAAATACAAATCTGAAAATTTCAGCAGCTAAAACGGCGGAAAAAGAGCGGTGCAGCGGTTCCAAAAGAACGAAAAATAAAGAGAAAAAATACAGCAATCAACACAATAGTTTTACCCACACATAACAGCAGCAAAACACACATTTTTCGCGAAAATTTAAGCAGCAAAACAGCAGCACTTAATATTGCTCACTTCTGAAAATTTTTACCAAAAACGCAGCAGTGATCAATACTTTTTGCAGCTGAAAATAAAGGAACAAAACAGCAGCAAATTTTTTCGAAAATAGCAGATTAGAAGAGTGTTCCTAAGTGCTCTAGAGTGTCCATTCTACCTAGGCTTGCGTCCTACGGTCAACGCGGCTCTGATACCAATTTGTGACACCCGGTTCCGAATATGAACCAAGCGTAACGCATATGTGTGCCCAGGAAGTTCATCACACATATACGGTTGCATCACAAACGATATACAGAATTTAACCACGTCTTAACTAATAAATAAGTACTTTATTACAATAATCCAATAGTTCACGAATAATAAAACTCTAAATAATTGCAGCGGAAAATAAACTAAATAGCACGACTCCAATCCACAGGCAATTGACGGCGTACGCAACCTAGTACTCCATGTGATCCTCAGGGTACTCCCAATTGTCTCCAGTAGCTGTTGGGGGGGATTGCAAGGGTGAGTACATGTCGTACTCAGCAAGTGTGGAAAGTATGACATGTGGCTTATTCAAATGACGAATGTAATAATGGCTAAGTGCTGAAAAGTACAGTAAAACATTTGAAAAGCATTATACTATGTCTATGTGAAACAAATCCCATCATAACCATCATATTAACAAAATATAAACCATATCCAATTATTACCAACATTACCATTATCCATGTCCAATTACCATAACTCAAATTCGTATCCATGACCATAATCCATAAACCATGACCATTACCAAACCATAACCATAAACCAACCATAACCCAATTCCAGACCATAACCATCCCAAATCCCAATTCCAACTCTAATCATGTAGGTCATCCAGGAGCTCATAACCGGGAGCACGACTATCATGATAGTTTTTAACACTCTGCAGAGGTTGTACCACTTTACCCACATGTTTGTGATTTTATCACCTTTCGATGACTAAGAAACCTCCATTGTGCCATCTCACACTTCCGTAGGTGTGTGGCCAAGAGATCACAAAATAGCCTTTCAAAAGGGACTACTAGTATGTACGGGCCCACTAAGGTTTCACCGGCAGGCTTGAATCTCTATTCTCCCACCCACGGGCCCCCTCGTGTGCCATGCGGATCCCAGGGCAGTCCTCCTCGACTCCCATTCCCCGCGCCATCCAATGGTCCATACAATACTAGCAGCGCTCCTAATTATTCAGCTACGCCGCACCCATACTTGGCCTTGTGGTGGCATTGTTGACCTGGCATATTCTCGCATGAACCGGTCCTTAGATCTAAGGCAAGCAAACCACCATGACATCCAACCCATCCACAAAACCATGCTTGCTTAGATCACCCATCATATTGACCAGTTCACATTAACCAGAATATCATTGGTGCATAATTAAATGTGTAGTGTTGTTTGCCATCCCAATTAAATAAGCGAAGCAAAAAGGTAAAAACTCTTCCCGACTCTCTACCATAAATTCCAGGTGACAAGGGTGGTCAAACAAAACTAGTAAACTTCCTACCATAGGATTCCCATCAATTTGACACAAGCATGCAAGTTCGCAAACAAAACATTTAATAAAACAAGATCAATATGCTTCAAGGACACTTGCCTTGCTCCGGCGGATGAGGTTGCTCAAGCGCTTCGAAGTCTTGGTTTTGGAAATCCTCGTATGCAGCCTCTTGAGCACGTTCCTCTACGCGTGATCATACATACAAGAAAATACATACAATTCAATACGATGCACACAAAATAATCAACATGCAATGACATGCATGCATGCACAGTTTAATAATTAATTTACTACGGTCGTTTATTAATTAGAGGCGATCAGTTCATACGTGTTCATATGAGTTTATGGGGGTTTTAGGGTGGATTAATGCTGCTGAAAATAAAATTATGGTGCAACTAAAATCAATTCACGCCTATTAGATTCAATATGATCGCTAAAATTCGCATCGGGAACATGTCCTACCGTAGATCTGACGGCTTGACGGTCGCGGAACAACGCGACGCGTAGACGAAGTGGATGGCGCAGCAGACCTTCGGCGGCACGATGACGGCGGCGCGATGTCGGCGACGATCTCCGGCGAACGGTGGCGCCCTCCTCTTTTTCTTCCTCTTCTTCACCTTCTTTTTCCCTTTTTTTCTTCCCTGGGCGCAGCTCTCTGGACTCCTTTTTTTTCCTCTCTGTACCGACGGCTGCTTCTGGCGGCTGGAATCGTGGGGCTTCGGTCGTATTTATAGAAGCGGCGGGAGCTATCGGGGGAATCTGTTGCGGAGCCGACGGGATCGGGAAAAATCGTAACCGCGTCGGTGGCGGGAGTGGTTCCGCGCGTGACGGAAGGCGTACGGCGGCGGGAGTGTCGGGGCGGGACGGCGCGGAGGCCACGCGCGGGAGGGGCCCAGCGGGGCTGGCGCGGAGCCCGCTGCGGCCTCGGGGCTGGCGTCCGGTACGGCGGGGCCAGGCGCCTCGGCGCTGGTGGGTGGGGCCTGGAGGGACGGCGCGCGGGCGCAGCCATCGCGTGGGAGATGCCCGCTGGCTGGGCCGGCTCGGCCTGGCCAGCGGTGATTCCTTTTTTTTATACTTTTTTTTATAACTTATTATATATATATATATTTATATATATTATTAATATTATATATTTATTATTTATAATTTATTATTTTTATAATATATATTATTAATATATTTTTATTTTTATATATTGTTATATATATTATTTATATATATATATATATTTATATATATTTTATTATTATTATTATTTTTATACTTATTCCCTATTACAAGTTTTAGGCTATAATTATTGTTTTCTTTTTCTTCTTTTGCTACACATATTTGTATATGTATATGTTTTATTATTTTTCTTTTATTCTACTAGTGTTTAATGCATGACCATGTATGCAATGCATAATGCGAAAATTTAGGGTGTTACAATGATCAAGTCCAACCACAAGATGAACAACACGCATCACCACCGCCAAGTGCTTCACAACCACTTATGAGGCGTGGACGCATCTCCAAGGCGCATCCGATTGATCAAATTATCGGTAGTCCGTCAAGGGGAGTAAGTACATGTTCTCGCCATTTCGCTATGTTTTGTGAGCACTACTCGTTTGTTTCATGTGTAGAACCCACTCACATTGAGGAAGCACTCCAAGATCCAAATTGGGTAATGGCCATGCAAGAAGAACTCAACAACTTCATCCGCAATGAAGTTTGGGTGTTGGAGGAGCGACCCAAGGACAAGAACGTCATCGGGACAAAGTGGGTGTACCACAACAAACAAGACGAGAACGGTGTTGTGATCCGCAACAAGGCAAGACTTGTGGTCAAGGGTTTTTCGCAAGTTGAAGGACTAGAGTTTGGAGAAACATTTGCTCCGGTCGCTCGACTAGAAGCCATCCATATACTTCTTGCTTTTGCCTCACATCATAATATAAAGCTTTATCAAATGGATGTGAAAAGTGCCTTTCTTAATGGTTACATTAACGAGCTTGTCTATGTTGAACAACCTCCCGGGTTCGAAGACCCGAGGAATCCTAATCATGTGTATAGGTTGCACAAGGTGCTCTACGGGCTCAAGCAAGCACCTAGAGCGTGGTATGAACGACTACGGGATTTCTTGATCATGCAAGGATTCAAGATCGGGAGGGTGGACACTACACTCTTCACCAAAGACGTCGATGGAGAACTATTTGTTTGTCAAATTTATGTCGATGATATTATTTTTGGTTCAACTAACAAAGTTCTTAGCCATGAGTTTGGCAAAATAATGTCTAGGGAATTCGAGATGTCGATGATTGGAGAGATTAACTTCTTCCTTGGATTTCAAATCAAGAAACTTCGAGAGGGGACCTTCATCTATCAAGAAAAATATACCAAGGACCTCTTGAAGAAATTTGAGATGGGATATTGTAGCTCAAGAAGTACTCCAATGGCAACAAATTGTCATCTCGACGCGGATAAGGACGGCAAACCTGTTGACCAATCTAATTACCGTTCCATGATTGTTTCATTGCTTTATCTTACTGCATCTAGGCCCGATATCATGTTTAGTTTATGCTTGTGTGCTCGCTTTCAAGCGGCACCTAAAGAATTGCATCGGAAGGCGGTCTTTAGGATACTTCGGTATCTCAAGCATATCCCAAGTGTAGGCCTGTGGTACCCCAAAGGTGCTAAATTCCATCTCTTGGGTTACTCGGATTCGGACTTTGCCGGATGCCGTGTGGATCGCAAGAGTACCTCCGGAGGGTGCCACTTGCTTGGGCGTTCCCTAGTGTCTTGGTCTAGTAAGAAGCAAAACTCCGTTGCCTTGTCCACTGCGGAAGCGGAATATATAGCGGCTGGTGCATGTTGTGCCCAAATAATATTTGTGAAGCAAACCCATTTGGACTTTGGTTTTAAATTTGGTTGTGTGCCTCTCCTTTGTGACAATGAAAGTGCGGTTAAGATTGCTAAAAACCCCTTTCAACACTCCCGCACTAAGCACATTGATATTCGCCATCATTTCTTGCGGGACCATGAAGCTAAGGGAGACATCTCCTTCCAAAGTGTTAGGTTCGAAGAACAATTGGCGGATATCTTCACTAAACCACTTTATGAGAAAACCTTTTCTAGACTAAGGAGTGAATTAAATGTGCTAGATGCATCGAACGTCATGTAAGTTGCCATGGTCATGTAAGAATGCATCACATATAGGTCTTATCTAACTTTCGAAGGATAGGGGCGAGCAAGGGTTAGCTTGGGATGGCGGTTTTTTGGGTATCCCCAAGGCTTGGAGAATGGCTCTCCCTGAATAAGCCTTTGAAAGGTTCAAACTTGGCAAGATAGATTTAATTTATGTCTTGCATGATGCCTGTCATATAGACTTGCACTCACGTTTAATATCCTGCATTAAAAATTGTTTGGCACTGCATACGGTAGATTGTCACAAAGGGGAACCCACTTCATGAGAAAGAGACTTGTTTGAAATGCAATATCTCAACTCATATGATGTGGAAATAACAAAGTGTTAAGTGTGTTAATGCCTAAAGGAACATGTTTTAAAGAGATAGAAGTCTTCATCCTCTAGCTCAAAAAGCATGGGCCTTACATTTTGTTTGGATTTTTCCTTGGTTTTTTTGGTGTTCTATTTGCTTTAGGGCTTAGCCAAGTTATTGGAAACTAGCGTTAAAGTCCTTTTGAGGGGTTAGGGGTTGCCCAAAAAGTCCTAATACTTGTGTTTCTCTTTGTTTGTTTAAGTCAAAAGACATATATGGGCCGTTGCTGATCTTTTGTAGTCATCGGATTTTCCGATGCTTAGGGCAGAAGCATCATCGGATCAGTTTGTGCTTAAGTACAAGGGTCAACACAGACAGAAAGTCAAACCAACTGATGAGTTCATTTTGAGAAATATCGGAGCATCCAATGTTCACATTTCTGGAGTTGTGCCAGATTCAACCGATGATAACACTTCGGATCATCTGATGCTGAAGGTGCCTCTGGAATAACCTTACTATACCACTCGACCGATGCACCCTCTCAACTGACGTCGGATCATCCAATGTTAAAAATCGAGCTAGGGTTTGGGCCACACCTATTTAGCGCGCCTCTCCGTTTTCTTTCTTTTTTTCTCTCTTTTCTCCGCCGCCGCCGCTCCGCGCTCCTCGCCTTGCCGCTGCCCGCCATCGCGCTCCGGCCGCCGTCGCACTCAGCGCCGCCACCGCCCTCAGCGCCGCCGCTAGTCGCGCCGCCACTCCTCGCGCCCAGCCACCGCGCTCCCCGTCGCGCTGCCGCCCTCTGCGCCACCGCGCCATTCCTCTTCGCCCGACCACGTCGTACTTTGCGTCGCCGCCTCGTGCGCCCGGCATCATCGCCTCGTGAGACCCTGTGACCTACGCCACTTCCTCGTCGTTCGCCATCGCACATTCTCCGAATTCGCCGTCGTCAACCCTAGCCCGCGATCTCATCTTTGCCGTCATCACTCTTGTCATCAAGATGGGCTATGACAAGAAAGGAAAGGGAAAGGCCATTGAGGAGCCGGCAGCTAAGAAGCAAAAGCTGTCGAAAGAGATGAAGAAAGCTAGACAAGCTGAGATGGCCGCTCGCGCCGCTGAGGAGCGTGAGCGTGGCCGAAGAGGACCCCTAAGGATCCGGGAGTCCCTACAGAGGCAGCTACAGCCACAGCAGACATAGGAGACAGAGGACTCTGAGGAGCCGCTTGTTCGTCGGCGCACTGTCAGGACCCATGGAGGTCATCCAGCTGCAGCCCCAAGTCAGAGACCATCTGCAGCCAAGCTTCGGGAGGACAGAGCGGCCGAGAGAGCCGTCTATGAGATGGACACCAATGTCCGGGTTGGTGAGGGTGTCCGCCTGACTAACTACAGGAAAATGAAGGCAAAGCAGCTCAGGAAGCTTCGATGGAGCATTCTGCTTGAGGAGTGGTTCCCGCAGCCCAGAGAGCCACTTGTGGACAGCCACTTCTGGACCCTGACACAGGCGTCGCTGTATGAGACTTACAGGTGTCGGGGCCATAAACTTTTCTAGCACAACTTCATTGACTGGGATTAGCTCGCACTTGCAGCCAGCACTGAGATTCAACCTTTCTTTAAGAGGTACAAAGGGATAGTTGAGCTTATGTCTTTCTAGCGGAGTGTCTACGTGGAGGACTGGGTCCGAGTTTTCTTTGCCACACTCTACGTTTCAGAGGGCCGCAAATCCATTGACTTTATGTTCATGGGCCAGCATCACCATCTAACTAGACAGACCTTGGGACAGCTGCTAGGCGTGGATCTCCATGACACCTTCCTACACGAGTTAGTCTATGGACAGGCTGACCCACCGAGGAGGCCACTCATTGGAGGTGTGGCACCAACTTTTGAGGAGATTCGGTCACTGTTTGCTCAGCCCTTCACACCTGACCATCCTAGGTTACCTGCTCTACTCACTCTGGCTGCATGTACTGTTCACCTTGCCTTGCGCCGCATGCTACTACCCAGGTCAGGATACCTTGAGGGCTTCACCAGTTTGCAGCAGACCTTCCTATTCTATGTCATGAACGGGATGCAGTTTGACATCGTGGATATCCTCATCTGTGAGATGGAGGATGTCATCACAGATGGAGTTGGGATGGTGAGACAGCTCGTGTTTGGCCACTGGATCAGTCACCTGCTCTACCTATTGGCTCCGGAGGGATCCGCCGTGCGTGACAGTCTCACCGACGAGAGTTTCACTCGGTTCAGACACTACCGTGCTCCACCTCCTGGAGACCGCCGTCTTGGCCGCCCAGTTGAGCTTCAGGTCCGAGCTCAACTTTCAGAAGAAGACTGGGCAGACTTAGCAAAGGAAGACAGGCTCCTAGCACACGCTGAGGCTCAGGGAGGGGATCTACAACATATCTGGTCAGAGAGTGACACTAGTGACAGTGTCGAGGAGTACTTCCCACCTCCTCCCTCACCCAGGCAGCACGACGCGGAGGCTGGAGGCTCGACTACACCACCACCTCCTACCCCACCTCCGGTGTCCGAGGCACATGTCTCTCAGCCACCCGATCTTACTTCTCTACTACAACAGATCGTTGAGCAGCAGCGACAGGATCGGCTTGCAGCTGAGCAGGCTGCACGTCTTGTGGAGATCCAACAGCAGTAGCAGGAGATGCAGCGTCAGATAGCCCGCGAGAGGCGAGAGGACACTGACAGGCTCACTCGACTCATTGACCAGATGCATCAGCATACTCTTGACCAGTAGCAGCACACGCAGCAGGCCATGATGGGCATCCTCGGATTGATCACCAACCTCTACACTCAGACCGGGATTGCCCTGCCCTCACAGCTTTCTGGTCTAGCTCCAGGTCCACCTGTCCTAGCACCAGTCTCAGCTCCAATGCCGACCACGCCGATACTGACTATCAGCATGTCACCACTGCTTGCCCCAGGCGCACTGATTCACTCTCCTTTGCCGGCTACGATCCTCTTTCAGCAGACTCCGGCTTCGGTTGTCAGTTCCCCGCTACCGGCAAGCCCGACTCACCAGGCACCCTTAGTATCGACAACGGCTCCCACAGCCCCGGTCTCCTCCACTCTAGCCTTAGCAGCAGCAGGCAGCAGCTCCATCTCTCCAGGAGATGGGACCGACAACAGCACCCCCGACGGTGACCAGTTCATCATCGCCCCAAGCGCTCAGGATCCTTAGGCACTCGGCTTCCCTTTTTGCTGTCTTGATGCCAAAGGGGGAGAAGAGTCAGAGTCAGGGGGAGGGATAGCATAGTCTTAGGGGGAGTCCTAGTTGTAGGGGGACTATTTTGGGAGCTTTTGTAATTTGGGAGCTTTGCTATTCCTTTGCTATCCTTGAGTATCCGTGTGCTACTTAATTCTCTTATGTTTTATTGATCGTTTTTTAGCCTTCGAGCTTCGTGTGTTGGATCTTGTACTTGTTACATATCTTTTTGAGTATCGTATTCTAAATTTCATTACTGTTATGCTTTACTCATTGTGTTGTCATCAATCACCGAAAAGGGGGAGATTGAAAGCATCTAGGCCCCCATAAGGTATGGTTTTGGTGATTAATGACAACCGTTGGATATCACTAACAAGTTTGTGGATGCAAGGCCTCTCATATAACTCATCACACTGAGTCGACTCTATATTTGTATCATCTACTGCTCATTGGATACAATTGGAGACCCCTCAACCAACTATTTTACGAGGTCAATCGATTTTCATGAAGATTGAAAAAAACATATATGTCAAAATTATTCCATCAAAATTGACAGCACACGAGACTTAGTCGTCATCAGAAGAACATTTCAAACCAATGTCTAAGAGGTCACTCGGACAAATTCCAAAAGAATCACTTAGAACAACTCGAAGCATACAAAATCAACTCACCGGATCATCTGATGTATCCAGAAAAAACTACATCGGTTGAGTTGGCTCTGCAGCAGAAAAAGACCTCAGTCTTGGGTATACACTGGATCATCCGATGTTGAAGCATATGTTACATTGGTCGATCATTCCAGTAAGCAATTTCCCTGGACCAAGCAACACCGGACCATCCGATGTACAAATATGCCACATCGGTCGATCATTCCAGTAAGCATTATTTTTGGACCATTCTGGACCAAGTGTCACCGGATTATCTGATGTACAGGTGTATACAACATCGGTCGATCAACGGTCATATCTGACACAGTGACCTCAACTATTTTGTATTCGACCGATGACAGCTGAAGGGAGAACATCAGATCATCCGATGTTTGCAGAACAGTGATGTCAGCCTACTTTCCCAACGGCTATCTCGTGGAAGCTGGATATTTGTACCCCTTCAACCAGTCATTTAGACAAGTTTTGATGCACTGAGCTACTCTACACATTATCAAGCATTCAAGACGTTGAACAACCACTTCCACATCATTTACACCACTTGTACACCAAGAGATAGGCTAGAACTTACTAGAGATGATGCTTGTGTGCTTCCATTCTTTGTGATTGGAGTCTCTAGTTAGTGAGAGCTGTAAGTGAGTGTCTCTTAGTGATTGCATTCACCGTGTATCAGTCGGTGATTGGAGAGATCCTTCCGGAGCTTGCCAAGTCGGTTGTGGAAGCCCGGAAGATCAAACTTGTACAAGGCTTGAGCTCCACCTTGCCGGAGATGGTGAACGGAGACTCTTAGTGAGATCCCTGGTCATGGTAACTTGGGAGTGGCTACACCCTTGGTGGGTGCCACAACGTGGATGTAGGAAGGTCTTGATGATCTTGCCGAACCACGGGATAAATCATCGTGTCTTCGTGTCTTCTCGGGAGTTTGCATACTCTTCCTTTCCCATTATACTTATGCATTTCATATACCACAAACTTACTATTCACTTTAATGCATAGGTTGTTTGCATAGGGAATTGGGCTTTTAGTAGTTGAGTTTTTATTGCTTTAGTTTTTAAAAAGAAGCCCAATTCACCCCCCTCTTGGGCATTCGATCCTTACAGTAGCCATTTAGAAAAGCACTTTTAACATCCATTTGATATAGCTTAAAACCTTTTGATGCAGTAAAAGGTAACAAAATTCTTATGGCTTCTAATCTAGCAACAGGAGTAAAAGTTTCATCGAAATCTATACCTTCAACTTGTGTAAAACCTTGAGCAACCAACTCAGCCTTATTCCTAACCACAACCCCATCCTCACTTTGTTTATTTTTAACCTACATAGAAGCACAGTACGTCGATGACTCAATACTAGGGTTAGTCAAAAGGCATTTAAGAATCCAGCGCTGAGTCACACGACGTCCAACATGAATAACACACAAAATCTAAGATAAAACAGCAGGTTTATGAGCCAAAGTATGAGGATTTTTGTACCCAGCTACTGACCTAGGAGTTGTTACATGTGTAGCACAAAAAACAGTAGGTTTGGGAGCAAACTTTGCTTCTTTTTGACTCATAAAAGCTGGTTGCAGGTTCCAAACTTTCAATTCAGCATGAGCAGCAAATTTTGCATGAGTGTTATAAGATCTAGCTTGCATTCTTTTCTTTTTTGTTGTTGTTTAACTAGTCTATAACAAAAATCTATGACATGACCATCTCTATCACAGTAGGTACAATGGAATTTAACTTTATGTTCATGTCTAGATGAGCAAACAATATGTTTATTAGAAACTGAATGAGACAACACCCCTACAGATTTGAGAACCACTTCTTTATGTTTAAGAACTGTTTGAATCAAACCACTTCCTAATGACTTTACAAATTTAGGTGGATGCGCCTTATAATGAGCGTGAAAATCAAAACCTAAACCAATTATATCATTGCAAGACTTGGAAGAACTCAACAACAAGTTTAGGTTCTTATTTCCATTACAAAACCGCTCTAGTGTCCTATTCATATCATCAAGTTTCTTAGACAAGTCTAGGCAGTTTTCACATGAAGTTTTTCTTTTTAATTTGCAATTAAAATAATATTTAACTTCATGAGAGCGTAAAGCATTGTTCAATATAGAAATCTCATTCATAGCATCGTGTAGTTTCTTACCAAGATCATCACAAGTAGAACAATGCAAATCAATTGTAGAACAACAAGCTTCTTTCAAGTTTTTATCATTAAGTGCAGCAAGATTTTTATTCTTTTCTATTTCAAGTTCAAGCTTATCAAGTGTGGAGGTGTGCACACTTCTTAAAGAGGACAATTGTTCATATATAAGCTCACA
This sequence comes from Tuctoria greenei, assembly GCA_036927565.1. Taxonomy (NCBI): domain Eukaryota; kingdom Viridiplantae; phylum Streptophyta; class Magnoliopsida; order Poales; family Poaceae; genus Tuctoria; species Tuctoria greenei. The sequence goes on from JAYESD010000002.1 coordinate 254,727,320, forward strand.
TGAGGAACAAGAATCATCACTAGGAATCAAGGATTTTAAACGATCCAATTTTAACAGCTTTGTCCCTAAGTTTTTTTGTCCTTTTTCTTAACTATAACTGTGGCATGAAAATAGCATCACACATTTCTTTGCAAGTGGGACATACCTCTTCATCATCGCTGTTGTGTTATACCTCCTCCATACTTGATCTTGAGATGCCCGCCATGAAGCACATATTTGCCAAATTTTCTTCATCTTCTTCACTTCCGATGTCCACATCACTCGAGCCAAGTTCTTGAAGTGCTGAGACAAAATTGTTTGCCAATTGGCAACCTGTAAAACTCTTCTTCTTCTTGTTGTTGTTGTTTGCAGATGAGGATTTGAACTTTGTTTGCTTCTCATCGCGGGAGGTAGGACCTGAAAGATTAGGGCAATCCGTACGAAAGTGTTCTGTTTTACCACATTCGAAGGATCATTGAGAACCATCACTTCCTCTCCTTCTAGTTCTCACATTTTGCAATGATTTTGAGAATCAAGTAGAGAGAAGTGCTAGCTCCCCCTTTAAAAACTCTTCAATCTATTCAAGGGTTAGAGAGGAAAACAAGGCAAGTGTACCACAAGATGAAGATTGGCTAGAGCTAGGCATGCCATGTTGAGAAACAAATGCAAGAGACTTGTTGGGTTTTTACGTGATATTATGTCAAGTTCATGAGTTTTAGCTTAGAATATAGCACATCAAAAGTAAGTGTACTCATGACAGTAGATTCACGAATAGATGTAACTTTCATCTCCCAAATTGACATGTCTAAAGCACTTAGTAATTGCCTAGCATTCTCAACATCCGGAAAATTAACGTTGATACTACGCAAGTTGCTGAGAATTTTATTAAAGCGAGCAAATAAATCATCGATGGACTCATACGGTTGCATCTCCAAGCGCATATACTCTTTCTTGAACATATCTTGACTTATCTCCTTGATCATGTAGGATCCTTCGTGGTAGTCGCAAATTACCTTCCACACATTGGACGCTGATCAGAGGTGTGCAACACGATCGAAGACGCTTTGAGTCAATCCTTGTACGATCAAGTTCCGAGCCTTGTTGTTGTTGTCGACATCTCTCATGTTTGTAGTTTTGACTTGAACATTTGACGACACATCATAACTCATGTAAACCTTTTCCCATATTGCAAAGTCTTGTGCATGGATGAAAGCCTTCTTACATGCCTTCCAAACCTTAAAATCAATGTCACTAAACACATAATGTGCGATACCGAACTAGTCCGGCCTAAACTTGGACTGTGCAGACAAGTCTGCACTGGGAAGACTTGTCCGATTTTGAATAGAGGGATTATCGGACTAGTCCGGGGTATATCGGACTAGTCCGATCCTGTGTAAATTTGTGCACTGAATGAGTTTTCTTGTGCTTGAGCTCTTCCGGTGTGTTTCTCCAATACACTCCATACACACTGATCTAATCTATTCGGCTCTTGAGCTCTTTTCCATATAGATCCTCATTCTCCTTTCTTTTTGCGCTTTCTTCATAATTTCATTAAAATTTGCGCTCATCTCAACAATTTGGTTAGGATCTCATTTGTTTGTCATAAATCAACCAAAACCCACAAGGGATGCCTAGATGCACTTTCAATCTCCCCCTTTTTGGTGATTCATGACAACCAATTGAGATTTCACAAAATATGATAAAAATACAAATTTTTCATAAAGTGTGCACATATGAGTTTGGTACAAGTTAAGCAATGAGAACATAGGGCATATATGCACTCTTTATGGTGGGGTGTAAAACTACGTGAGTGTGAGCAATAATCATGATGAGAATGAAATGATTGACATGGAAATACCAATATCAAGCATATATGTCAATTCCAAAGCAAAATCATAGATTATCTCAAATCATCATCATAAATTTCATAACATAAGCATAAACATAGTCATTCCATCACACCACAATACTAAAGGTAGATATAACATAATTAAAGTTTTACAACCCAAAAGAGACACAAAAAAGATACACAAGTGAAGCTCTCATGTCTCAACCTACAACTAGGATCTAGTGACCCCCTCAATCTCTCCCCCTTTGGCATCAAGATACCAAAAAGAAGGAGAGGAGGGATCTAGTGGCTCATTCCTCGCTGTCGGTCCTCTCCTCGTCTTCATCTTCATCTTCAGGTTGAGTAGGAGGAGGAGGAGCGGACAAGTCCGTGGTCTTCAATCCCCTAGCAATGGAGATCGATTTCCACCCAAACCTGAAGGGATTTGATGGGGAGATCGCGAAATCTCCTTGGGGGCTCTTGAGTTAAGAGACAAAATGTGGGGCAAGTTGTGAGGATGAAGGAGATTGGGTTTTGGCGGTGCCTAGGGTTATGGAGTTGAAAAATCGGACTAGTCCGCGGTCTACCGGACTAGTCCGGACTACTGGACACTATGCGGACTAGTCTGCAGTGTGCGGACTAGTCCGGATAACCACGGACTAGTCCGTGGTCACCAAAACAGATATTATTAGCCCATTCGTATATATTTGAAGGTTCTTCTAAAGAAAAGTAGGGGCCAAAATAATCAAATAATCTTGATGAATACGATCAGTAAGCATACAATAATCAAGCAATGACCATAATTCATCAAGATCAAGTAGTTGAAATAGTTTTTGGAGAAAATTGCGAAAGATGATTTTTGCAACTCAAACAATATATTTTGAAGAGTCCATATAGGTATGCAAGTTTTCAAGCCACATTCCGAGCATCAAGGATATTGAGTTCATTTCAGAGCTCGCAAAAACGTTTTTCATCAAGTGGCTTGGAAAATATATCGGCTAATTGTTTTTCGGTGTTGACATGGGAAATATCTATGTCTCCTTTCATTGAGTGGTCTCTCAAAAAGTTGTGTTGGATGTCTATATGTTTGGTCCTAGAGTGCTCAACGGGGTTATGGGCAATCTTAATGGCACTCTCATTATCACAAAGGAGTGGGATACGGCTCATATTATAACCATAATCCCTTAGAGTTTGTCGCATCCAAAGGAGTTGTGCACAACAACTCCTGGCTGCAACATACTCCGCTTTGGCCGTGGATAAGGTAATGGAGTTTTGTTTCTTGGTTGATCTACCTAGAAATTTGCAAGTATCGGAGGTACATTTTCTATCTACTTTGCATCCAGCATTGTTTGCATCAGAGTATCCAATGAGATTGAACTTGGAACCTTTAGGATACCAAAGGCCTAGGTTGGGTGTATGAACCAAATACCGCAAGATTCTCTTTACAGCAGTCAAATGACACTCTTTTGGGTTGGCTTGATGTGAGACCTATGTGTGCTGAATACATTGGCTTTGACAATAAAAGTTTTGAATGATGCCATAACATCTTTTTAGCAATGTCCGACTCTAGCGCTGATATGTTCTGCTAGGTCCGACTTATGTTGGTTAGCTCTGACATGTTTTTCTAGCTCCGACTTTTGGGATGACTAGTTTCGACTAGTTTTGGTTAGCTCCAGCGCTAGGTCCGACTAGCTTTGGCAAGCTCCAGCGCTAGGTTGTACTAGCTTTGGTAAGCTCTGGCGCTAGGTTGTACTAGCTTTGGTAAGCTCCGGCTGAAGCTTCGGTTAGCTTTGGCAAGGTCCGGTGCTTGATTGCAATGTTCCGGCTTTTAATGTGAAATGTTTTGAACTTTCTTTACATTGTTGGAAAGTTTGCTTAGTATTATTTTACTAAGTTTTTGGTGCGTTTTGGTTGATATGGCTGATATCATTTTGCTATGCTTTGCAACATGCTTATGTGAGGTGCTCACGTAAGGTGTTATCTTCGGAACTAACTTGAGTCAAGTCGTGGACTTGGGCTCATATGGATTGGTTGTTTGTTCATGTGCAGGTGTTGCTTGAGTTCAAGTCATGGCTGGTGACAAAATCTTTTGGACTAGTATCAAGGAGAAGATGAGGTTCTAACAACCAAATTTAGGAGGAATCGTGGTTGAGCGGGTCAGGAGGTCGCGCGAAATGATTGAATCAAGGGCAGTGCATATGAAGGTTACTGGACGTCGAAGGAAGGTGTTTGCATGTATGCATGCGGTGCATGAAGTGGCAACATGGTTCCAAAGATGATTTATGGATGGGAAGATCTGGTTGGAAGGATCGGATCGTATCGGTTGATGACTTTGGCTGCGGCGGAGTCGGTTATGGCTCGATATAGAAAGTATCGAGTTGGTTATGATAGGATTTTGTGTGGGTCACGAATTTGAGTTGTTTTAGAAATGTGGGATACGTTCCTAAGGTGTTTGGAAGTCTTAAGATTGCTTCTATATGCGTATAGAAGAGTCCTAAGTAGTTATGGAAAGTTTCGATTCGTGAACGGAGTAGGATTAGGGTCTTGATTTGAGTAGAGTTGGCTTTCAAGCTGGTTATATAAGCAAGGAAGGCCAGAGCTCATGGCAAACGACTTTGGGGGCTGTTCCTCTTGTTTTCTATTGAATAAAATTCGTAGTTTGAAGGAACTTTTGTGTCTTGTTCGTCTGACTTGTTCCAGACAAGTTTTACTCATTGAGTTTCTGGACAACACTACCTTTCGTTGGTGGTTTTATCATACCTCGAGTTTTACAGATCCAATTGACATGATTATTTTTGGGTTGTCTTCACAATTTGATTATATATCATCTATCAAAATTTCACGTTCATTGGATTCATGGTTTCTGATCTACACGAGTTTCTTTGTAGCATTCCAGAACTATTTTTTCTCGGGTAGGACAGATTGACCTTTGTTCGATCTTTCGATTAACTTGCGTTTCTCTCGACGGATTTGAGTGATTCTTCTTGTGTTTTCTTTGTGACTTCATTCTCTCTGATATATATCACTTTTGTCATGGTGAAACACGTTTAGATTAGTTTTACACATGATTTCTCTAACATATCATTTTTCTGCCGAAGGGGTTGGGATTTAATTGTTTCCGCTGCGTAAGATTTTTAAATCTACCATTCACTCCCCTCTGGTAGCTTTTCACGTGTTCTTCGATCCTAACATTGGTATCATATCCACGGTTCTCTAATCATTGTGATTTGTACATGTTTTTTACTAATCATCATGGAGAAATACTCCGTCAAACATTGAACAAGCTCCGGCTGTCACCTCTGCTGGTCCTGATCGTCCACAAATCACAAGCTCATCAATCTACAATGAACCTAATGAAAAAGAAGCTTGTGAGACATCTGTTCCCCTACGTTTTTACAAAGATCATCCCCCACAACAGATGATTGGAAGCTTGCATGAACGAGTCACACGGTCCAGGTTTTGCGATCCAAACTCTCATGCTCATTCTGCTTTTGTTGCTTCTTTTGAACCCAAAGATATATCACACGCACTCACTAATGAATCTTGGATTATTGCCATGCAAGAAGAGTTAGAAAATTTTGAAAGAAATAATGTTTGGAAACTTGTACCTCCACCTCAAGGCCACACTTTAATTGGAACTAAATGGGTATATAAAAATAAACAAAGTGAGGATGGGGTTGTGATTAGGAATAAGGCTAGGTTGGTTGCTCAAGGTTTCACTCAAGTTGAAGGTCTAGATTTTGATGAAACTTTTGCTCCTGTCGCTAGATTAGAAGCCATAAGAATTTTGTTAGCTTTCGCAGCATCTAAAGGTTTTAAGCTATATCAAATGGATGTTAAAAGTGCTTTTCTTAATGGCTACATAGATGAGGAGGGTTATGTCAAACAACCACCAGGTTTTGAAAATCCAGATTTTCCTAATCATGTTTACAAACTGTCCAAAGCCTTATATGGTCTCAAACAAGCCCCTAGAGCATGGTATGATAGGTTAAAAACATTCTTACTTGAAAAGGGGTTTACAATGGGAAAGGTTGATAAAACTCTTTTTGTGCTTAATCATGGCAATGACTCATTATTCGTTCAAGTGTATGTGGATGATATTATCTTTGGTTGTGCTTCTCATGATCTTGTGTCCAAGTTTTCAGCAATGATGAGTTCCGAATTTGAAATGAGTATGATGGGTGAACTCACTTACTTTTTGGGGCTGCAAATCAAGCAAACCAAGGAGGGTACCTTTGTGCATCAAACAAAGTATACCAAAGATCTCCTAAGGCGCTTCAACATGGACAAAAGCAAGCCTCTTCGGACACCAATGGGAACAGCAACAACACTTGAACTTGATGAAGATGGTGAATCCGTGGATCAAAAAGATTATAGAAGTATGATCGGATCACTTTTGTACCTTACGGCATCAAGACCGGACATACAATTCAGCGTATGTCTTTGTGCACGGTTTCAAGCTTCCCCACGTGTTTCACATCGTCAAGCCGTCAAAAGGATTCTCAGGTACTTACATGGAACTCAAGAATTTGGCATTTTTCTTCCTTCTTCCTCAATCGTTTCTTTGAAAGATTTTTCGGATGCTGATTTTGGGGGTTGTAGGATTGATAGGAAAAGTACTTCCGGTGCTTGTCATTTTCTTGGTAATTCTCTTGTTGCTTGGTCTTCTAGAAAACAAAGTTCAGTTGCACAATCCACAGCCGAATCTGAGTATGTAGCTGCTGCTAGTGCTTGTTCACAAATTCTTTGGATTGTTCAAACACTTAAGGACTATGGGGTTGATCTAGATAGTATTCCACTGTTCTGTGATAACACTAGTGCTATTTGCATTGCTAAAAACCCCGTGCAACATTCTAGAACTAAGCACATTGACATTAGGTATCACTTTCTCCGTGATAATGTTGAAAAAGGAAACATTGTGCTTCACCATGTAGATACCGAACAACAATTGGCTGACATTTTTACAAAACCTTTAGATTTCACTCGTTTTTGTTACATTCGTAGTGAAATAGGGGTTATGCATCCTCATGGCTTAAATTGAGGGGGAGTTTTTGAAACTTAGGAAGTCTATGTGTGAATCTGAAATTAAAATAATATGAGCATATTATTTCATACATATGACTTTGTGATTCCTTTTACATGCTGAAAGTTCTTACTACATTACTCGTGTTATACTTTTTGTAGTTTTTGCCATGTCTAGTAATTGGAATAATTACTTACACTAAATCTGGTCATGGTCGAACTTTCTTGCTGTTTTGAACTTGTTGCATGCTCACAAATGCTTTTAATCATTAAGAATTTATCAAGTAATCAACTCACATGTTGAGTTTTTATGAACAAATATAAATTGAGAAAAGATCAAGAGAATATGCATGCATCACACTTCTTCTTTCGAGATGGCTTGTCATTGCACTTAGATATGAACTTGGAAGAAGTTGTGTATGACTAAAACCATGTCCTTAAGCTTCTTTTTGTCAAATGACATAGGCTTGGCTTGGTTGGTTAGAATAAGGCAGATGGGCATATAATCTCTTGCAAATATCATATTATCTAAATTTATGCTTTGAAAAATAATAAAATGCAGCAACAAATGTCATGCTTTCAGGTTTTGAAATAGTTGAGTTTGTGAGATCATGACCTGCTAAAATTGAAAATCACACTTGCTTTCTAGCATGGCTTACACTACATTATGTATCTCATTGATGTGATAGTGTAAGTTACTTGATAGTATGACTTGGGTGAGCTTTGTTTATATGTATATGTTATAATATGCTCATAACAACTAAAGAAGGAGAGATAATTTGTTTATATCTCATAACAATTAAATTTCTCTTTTACCTTGCTGAATACATTGTCAAAGGGGGAGAGATTAATCACACATTAGAAAAAAAAGGAAAGATAATAAAGGGGGAGACATTTTCATTTTCAAAAGGGGGAGAGATTTTCATTTACGTTTGTTTTAAAAAAGGGGAGAAATTGTTTTCAAAACTTTTATTTGAATAAGCCAATGTTCGGAATTTTAAATGGTGTTGCCAATGCATTCATCAAGGGGGAGATTGTAAGACCTATGTGTGCTGAATACATTGGTAGTGAATACACTTGGCTTTGATGATAAAAGTTTTTAATATCACCAAAATACCTTTTTATCAAGGTCCGACTCTAGCTCCGAGCTACAGCAAGGTCCGACGATAGGTCCGGCTTGCTTTGGGTAGCTCCGGTTACGTTTGATGCTAGGTCCGGCTTCTTAGTAAGGTCCGACTAGCTTTGGATAGCTCCGGTAAGCTTTATGTTTAGCTCCGGCATGTCTTAGATAGCTCCGGCATATATTTGATAGCTCCGGCATATATTTGATAGCTCCGGCATGTCTTTGATAGCTCCGGCATATACTTGATAGCTCCGGCATGCTTTTGCTAAGCTCCGACGTACTTTGTCTAGCTCCGGGTTTTGGGTTGACTAGTTCCGATTAGTTTTGGCAAGCTCCGGATCCAGGATCTACTAGTTTTGGTAAGCTCCGGATCCAGGATCTACTAGTTTTGGTAAGCTCCGGATCCAGGATCTACTAGTTTTGGTAAGCTCCGGCGCTAGGTTCTACTAGCTATTGTTAGCTCCGGCTCAAGCTCCGGGTTGCTCTGGCAAGGTCCGGAACTTGACCGCAGTGCTTCTGCTTTGCACTTGCAATGTCTCGTACTTGCTTTACTTGATTGGAAAGATTGCTTAGTTTTCATTTGCTAAGTTTTTGGTGCGTTTTGGATGATACGGTTGATATCGTTTCTACTGTGGTTTTGCAACATGCTTATGTGAGGTTCTCACGTAAGGTGTTGTGTTCGGAACTAACGTGAGTCAAGTCGAGGACTTGGGCTCGTAAGGATTGGTTGTTTATTCATGTGCAGGTGTTGCTTGAGTTCAAGTCATGGCTGGTGACAGGATCCTTTGGACTAGTCTCAGGAGGAGATGAGGTTCCAACAACCAAGTTCGGGAGGAACTGTGGTTGAGCGGGTCAGGAGGTCGCGCAGGATGATTGAATCAAGGGCAGTGCATATGAAGGTCGAAGGAAGGTGTTCGCACGTATGCATGCGGTGCATGACGTGGCAATATGCTTCTAGAGATGGATTATGGAAGGAAGATCTGATCGGAAGGATTGGATCGTATCGGTTGAAGACTTTGGCTGCGGCGGAGTCGGTTATGGCTCGGTATGGGAAGTATCGAGTTTGTTATGTTAGGATTTCGTGTGTATCACGAAATTGAGTTGTTTAGGAATGTGGGATACATTCCTAAGGTGTTTGGAAGTCTTAAGATTGCTTCTATCTGCGTATAGAAGAATCTTGAACAGTTATGGTAAGTTCCGATTGTGATCGGATTAGGATTGGAGTCCTAGTTGAGATTGGGATGGCCTAAGGGCTGGTTATATAAGCAAGAGAAGGCCAAAGCTCATGAGAGACGACTTTGGGGGCTGTTCCTCTTGTGTTCTATTGAATAAAATTCATAGTTTGAAGGAACTTTTGTGCCTTGTTCGTCCGACTTGTTCCAGACAAGTTTTACTCGTCGAGTTTCTGGACAGCACTACCTTTTGTCGGTGGTTTTATCATAACTCGAGTTTTACAGATTCAATTGACGTGATTCTTTTTGGGTTGTCTTCACAACTTGATTGTCTATCATATGTCAAAATTTCACGGTCATTGGATTTGTAGTTTCTGAGCTACACGAGTTTCTTTGCAGCATTACAGAAACTGTTTTTCTCGGGTAGGTCAGATTGACCATAGTCTGATCTTTCGATCATAACTTGAGTTTTTCTCGACGGATTTGAGTAATTCTTTTTGTGTTGTCTTCGTGACTTGATTCTCTCTGATATATATCACTTTTGTCACGGTGAAACACGTTGAGATTAGTCTTATACACGATTTCTTTAACAGATCGTTTTTCTACCGAAGGGATTAGGGTTTTATTGTTTCCGCTGCGTAAGATTTTTAAATCTACCATTCACCCCCCCTCTGGTAGCTTTTCACGTGCTCTTCGATCCTACAATTGGTATCAGAGCCACGGTGCTCTAATCTTTGTGATTTGCACGTGTTTTTGACTAATCATCATGGAGAAGTACTCCGTCAAACCTTGTGTGTTTGCTGGTATTGATTTTCAGGTTTGGAAGGCACGCATGGAGGCTTTTATCCAGGCACAAGGCTTTGCAATATGGGAGAAGGTGTATAAGCCTTATGAAGTGCCACCCAATGATCAAGTCACGGCCACGAACCTCCGGGACGTCGACAACAACAATAAAGCCCGAAACTTGATCATCCAAGGACTCACTCAAAGCGACTTTGATCGTGTCGCGCACCTCCGATCAGCATACGACGTTTGGAGAGCTCTCTGTGATTATCATGAAGGCTCCAACACAATCAAGGAGGTAAAACAAGATATGTTCAAAAAGGAGTATATGCGTTTTGAGATGCAACGAGGTGAGTCTATCGATGACCTCTTTGCTCGGTTCAATAAAATTCTCAGCAACTTACGTAGTGTCAATGTTAATTTTTCTGATGCTGAGAATGCTAGACAACTTCTTAGTGCATTAGACATGTCAGTTTGGGAGATGAAAGTAACATCCATTCGTGAATCAACTGTCATGAGTTCTCTTACATTAGATGTACTTTATTCTAAACTAAAAACTCATGAAATTGACATCCTAGCACGTAAGAACCCAAACAAGTCTATTGCATTTGTCTCACAACGTGATATGTCTAGCTCCGGCCAATCATCATCTTGCAATACTCTTGCTTTGTTGTCCTCGCTAACCCTGGAACAGATCGAAGAATTTCCAGAAGAGGAGTTGGCACTCATCTCTACTAGATTCTCAAAAGCATTGCAAAATGTGAGAACTAGAAGGAGAGGAAGCTCCGGACCTCAACGCTGTTTTGAATGTGGTAAAATAGGACACTTTTGTACAGAATGCCCTAACCTTTTAGGTCCGACCACCCGGGAAGAAAAACAAAGCAAGGTCTGGACCTCCTCTGGAAACTCCAACAAGAAGAAGAAGGGTACCATAGGACGCAAAATGATCAACAGCTTCATCACCGCGCTTCAAGAGCTCAGTTCAAGTGACATTGATTTTGATAGTGATGAAGAAAATGATGACCTGGCCAACATATGCTTCATGACGGGCAAAGCAAGATCAAGATCAAGTCAGGAGGATGCAGAACACAGCAGTGAAGACGATGAGGTATGTTCTACCTGCAATGAAATGTGTGATGCTATTTCTCGTGCAACTATTATTGTCAAGAAAAAGGACAAAAAGCTTAGGGATAACGCTGCTAAAATTGAATCACTAGAATCTGAAATTAACCATTTAAAAACTTTGATTCCTAGTGATGATGCATGTCCCTCATGTGACTTAATCTATGAACAATTGTCCACATTAAGAAGTGCACACTCCTCCACTCTAGATAGACTTGATGAAGAAATTAAAAAGAACAAAGAGCTTGCTGCACTTAATGATAAAAACTTGAAAGATGCTAGCTGTTCTACAATTGACTTGCATTGTCCTACTTGTGATGATCTTGATAAGAAACTAAAAGATGCAATGAATGAAATTTCCATTCTGAACAATGCTTTACGATCTCATGAAGTTAAAAATTGTTCCAATTGCAAACTAAAAGGAAAAACTTCATGTGCAAACTGCCTAGACTTGTCTAAGAAACTTGATGACATGAATAGGACACTAGGTCGGTTTTATAATGGGAATAAGAATCTAAACTTGCTGCTGAATTCTTCCAAGTCTTGCAAAGATAAAACTGGTTTAGGTTTTGATTCTCATGCTCATTCTAAGGCACATCCACCTAAAATTGTAAAGTCATTAGGAATTGGTTTGATTCAAACAGTTCCTAAACAAAATAGAGTGGTGTTCAAATCTGCAGGAGTGATGCCTCATTCCATTTCAAATAAAAATATTGCTTGCTCATCTAGACATGAACACAAAGTTAAATTTCAATGTACCTTCTGTGGTAGAGATGGTCATGTCATAGATTTTTGTTATAGACTAGCTAAACAACAGAAAAAGGAAAGAAAAATTGCTAGATCTTATAACTTTCATGCAATTAGAAAAACACAACCTGCTTTAGTGAGTCAGAAATTTGAAAAGGTAGCTTCCGGACCTTCTGGTAAGAAATCCGCAAAAGCAGCTCCGATAGTTCCGATAGCTCCGAGGGCTACCGGATCTTCTGTTGTTCCTTCCGGAGCTTCAGTTTTTGCCTCCGGACCTTCTGCTTTTACCTCCGGAGCTACTGGTTTTCACTCTAAACATGTAACAACTTCTAAATCAACTGTTAAGAAAAGAAAACCTCAATCTTTGACTCATAAACCTGCTATTTTATCTCAGCATTCGCGTGTTTTTCCTGGTGCACGTCGCGTGACTCAGTACTGGATTCCTAAATGCCTTTTGACTAACCCCAGTATTGAGTCATCGGCGTATTGTGGATTCAGGTTGCTCACGCCACAAGACCGGTAACAAAGATTGGTTCTCCTCCCTCACCTTTGTGTCACGTGTAGAGAATGTTACTTTTGCCGATAATTCTTCAACTCCTATAATTGCTAAGGGTTCGGTTAGAGTAAATGATCACTACACTTTGAAGGATGTGGCACTTGTCAAAAATTTGAAATATAACTTGCTTTCTGTTTCACAATTGCTAGATGAAAATCTAGAAATTACTTTCAATAAAAACTGCTGCAAAGTTGTAGATTCAAATAGTGAGCTTATTTTTAACATGTCTCGGTTTGGAAGAGTTTTTAAGGCTGATTTTGATATGTCTTCTTCTAAGCATAGGTGTCTAGTTGCTAATGATTCAAAGGACTTATATTTTTGGCATCGTAGACTTGGTCACGTAGGCTTTGATCACCTAACGCGTGTTAGTGCTCTTGATGGCATACGTGGGCTGCCTAAGCTTAAAGGAGACAAAGAAATTGTGTGCTCTTCTTGTAGACATGCTAAGATGGTTGCAGGTTCACATACTCCTCTCACAATGATCATGACAACTGAACCATGTCAACTTTTGCATCTTGACACCGTAGGACCTTCACGTGTTCAATCCTTCGGAGTTAAATGGTATGCTCTTGTTATTGTTGATGATTATTCTAGATATTCTTGGGTGTATTTTATGGCGTCTAAGAATGAAGTTTTTAGTCACTTTAGAACTTTATTTCTTAGATTATCAATTGATCACCCAGGATCATTAAAAGCAATTAGAAGTGATAATGGAACTGAATTTAAAAATCAATTCTTTGATCACTTTTGTGCTGAAAATAGAATAGATCATCAATTTTCTTCACCATATGTACCTCAACAAAACGGTGTTGTAGAAAGAAAGAACAGAACCCTAGTTGAGATGGCTAGGACTATGCTTGATGAATATCAAACCCCTAGGAAATTTTGGGCTGATGCGTTAGCAATCGCTTGTTATGTCTCAAATCGTGTTTTCTTGCGTGCTAAGCTAGGTAAAACACCATATGAGCTCCGGTTTGGACATAGGCCTAGTGTTACACACTTTCGGGTCTTTGGTTGCAAATGCTTTGTTAAGAAATATGGTAATCTTGATAAATTTGAACCTAGATCCAATGATGGCATGTTTCTTGGTTATCCATCTCATACTAGAGGCTACCGTGTGCTTTTACTTGACACTAACAAAATTGTGGAGACTTGTGAAGTGTCTTTTGATGAAGCTAGCCCAGGTACTAGCTCCGGTGTTGCAGGACCAGATTCATATTCTCAGGGGGAGGGTATTTTCGAAGATGAAGAAGAGTCGGTGATACTGCCTGGTAGTTCCGAAGTTGACACGTGTCCGGCTCCGGACATTGAACAAGCTCCGACTGTCACCTCTGCTGGTCCTGATCGTCCACAAATCACAAGCTCATCAATCTACAATGAACCTAATGAAAAAGAAGCTTGTGAGACATCTGTTCCCCTACATTTTTACAAAGATCACCCCCCACAACAGATGATTGGAAGCTTGCATGAACGAGTCACACGGTCCAGGTTTTGCGATCCAAACTCTCATGCTCATTCTGCTTTTGTTGCTTCTTTTGAACCCAAAGATATATCACACGCACTCACTAATGAATCTTGGATTATTGCCATGCAAGAAGAGTTAGAAAATTTTGAAAGAAATAATGTTTGGAAACTTGTACCTCCACCTCAAGGCCACACTTTAATTGGAACTAAATGGGTATATAAAAATAAACAAAGTGAGGATGGGGTTGTGATTAGGAATAAGGCTAGGTTGGTTGCTCAAGGTTTCACTCAAGTTGAAGGTCTAGATTTTGATGAAACTTTTGCTCCTGTCGCTAGATTAGAAGCCATAAGAATTTTGTTAGCTTTCGCAGCATCTAAAGGTTTTAAGCTATATCAAATGGATGTTAAAAGTGCTTTTCTTAATGGCTACATAGATGAGGAGGGTTATGTCAAACAACCACCAGGTTTTGAAAATCCAGATTTTCCTAATCATGTTTACAAACTGTCCAAAGCCTTATATGGTCTCAAACAAGCCCCTAGAGCATGGTATGATAGGTTAAAAACATTCTTACTTGAAAAGGGGTTTACAATGGGAAAGGTTGATAAAACTCTTTTTGTGCTTAATCATGGCAATGACTCATTATTCGTTCAAGTGTATGTGGATGATATTATCTTTGGTTGTGCTTCTCATGATCTTGTGTCCAAGTTTTCAGCAATGATGAGTTCCGAATTTGAAATGAGTATGATGGGTGAACTCACTTACTTTTTGGGGCTGCAAATCAAGCAAACCAAGGAGGGTACCTTTGTGCATCAAACAAAGTATACCAAAGATCTCCTAAGGCGCTTCAACATGGACAAAAGCAAGCCTCTTCGGACACCAATGGGAACAGCAACAACACTTGAACTTGATGAAGATGGTGAATCCGTGGATCAAAAAGATTATAGAAGTATGATCGGATCACTTTTGTACCTTACGGCATCAAGACCGGACATACAATTCAGCGTATGTCTTTGTGCACGGTTTCAAGCTTCCCCACGTGTTTCACATCGTCAAGCCGTCAAAAGGATTCTCAGGTACTTACATGGAACTCAAGAATTTGGCATTTTTCTTCCTTCTTCCTCAATCGTTTCTTTGAAAGCTTTTTCGGATGCTGATTTTGGGGGTTGTAGGATTGATAGGAAAAGTACTTCCGGTGCTTGTCATTTTCTTGGTAATTCTCTTGTTGCTTGGTCTTCTAGAAAACAAAGTTCAGTTGCACAATCCACAGCCGAATCTGAGTATGTAGCTGCTGCTAGTGCTTGTTCACAAATTCTTTGGATTGTTCAAACACTTAAGGACTATGGGGTTGATCTAGATAGTATTCCACTGTTCTGTGATAACACTAGTGCTATTTGCATTGCTAAAAACCCCGTGCAACATTCTAGAACTAAGCACATTGACATTAGGTATCACTTTCTCCGTGATAATGTTGAAAAAGGAAACATTGTGCTTCACCATGTAGATACCGAACAACAATTGGCTGACATTTTTACAAAACCTTTGGATTTCACTCGTTTTTGTTACATTCGTAGTGAAATAGGGGTTATGCATCCTCATGGCTTAAATTGAGGGGGAGTTTTTGAAACTTAGGAAGTCTATGTGTGAATCTGAAATTAAAATAATATGAGCATATTATTTCATACATATATGACTTTGTGATTCCTTTTACATGCTGAAAGTTCTTACTACATTACTCGTGTTATACTTTTTGTAGTTTTTGCCATGTCTAGTAATTGGAATAATTACTTACACTAAATCTGGTCATAGTCGAACTTTCTTGCTGTTTTGAACTTGTTGCATGCTCACAAATGCTTTTAATCATTAAGAATTTATCAAGTAATCAACTCACATGTTGAGTTTTTATGAACAAATATAAATTGAGAAAAGATCAAGAGAATATGCATGCATCACACTTCTTCTTTCGAGATGGCTTGTCATTGCACTTAGATATGAACTTGGAAGAAGTTGTGTATGACTAAAACCATGTCCTTAAGCTTCTGATTGTCAAATGACATAGGCTTGGCTTGGTTGGTTAGAATAAGGCAGATGAGCATATAATCTCTTGCAAATATCATATTATCTAAATTTATGCTTTGAAAAATAATAAAATGCAGCAACAAATGTCATGCTTTCAGGTTTTGAAATAGTTGAGTTTGTGAGATCATGACCTGCTAAAATTGAAAATCACACTTGCTTTCTAGCATGGCTTACACTACATTATGTATCTCATTGATGTGATAGTGTAAGTTACTTGATAGTATGACTTGGGTGAGCTTTGTTTATATGTATATGTTATAATATGCTCATAACAACTAAAGAAGGAGAGATAATTTGTTTATATCTCATAACAATTAAATTTCTCTTTTACCTTGCTGAATACATTGTCAAAGGGGGAGAGATTAATCACACATTAGAAAAAAAAGGAAAGATAATAAAGGGGGAGACATTTTCATTTTCAAAAGGGGGAGAGATTTTCATTTACGTTTGTTTTAAAAAAGGGGAGAAATTGTTTTCAAAACTTTTATTTGAATAAGCCAATGTTCGGAATTTTAAATGGTGTTGCCAATGCATTCATCAAGGGGGAGATTGTAAGACCTATGTGTGTTGAATACATTGGTAGTGAATACACTTGGCTTTGATGATAAAAGTTTTTAATATCACCAAAACACCTTTTTATCAAGGTCCGACTCTAGCTCCGAGCTACAGCAAGGTCCGACGATAGGTCCGGCTTGCTTTGGGTAGCTCCGGTTACGTTTGATGCTAGGTCCGGCTTCTTAGTAAGGTCCGACTAGCTTTGGATAGCTCCGGTAAGCTTTATGTTTAGCTCCGGCATGTCTTAGATAGCTCCGGCATATATTTGATAGCTCCGGCATATATTTGATAGCTCCGGCATGTCTTTGATAGCTCCGGCATATACTTGATAGCTCCGGCATGCTTTTGCTAAGCTCCGACGTACTTTGTCTAGCTCCGGGTTTTGGGTTGACTAGTTCCGATTAGTTTTGGCAAGCTCCGGATCCAGGATCTACTAGTTTTGGTAAGCTCCGGATCCAGGATCTACTAGTTTTGGTAAGCTCCGGATCCAGGATCTACTAGTTTTGGTAAGCTCCGGCGCTAGGTTCTACTAGCTATTGTTAGCTCCAGCTCAAGCTCCGGGTTGCTCTGGCAAGGTCCGGAACTTGACCGCAGTGCTTCTGCTTTGCACTTGCAATGTCTCGTACTTGCTTTACTTGATTGGAAAGATTGCTTAGTTTTCATTTGCTAAGTTTTTGGTGCGTTTTGGATGATACGGTTGATATCGTTTCTACTGTGGTTTTGCAACATGCTTATGTGAGGTTCTCACGTAAGGTGTTGTGTTCGGAACTAACGTGAGTCAAGTCGAGGACTTGGGCTCGTAAGGATTGGTTGTTTATTCATGTGCAGGTGTTGCTTGAGTTCAAGTCATGGCTGGTGACAGGATCCTTTGGACTAGTCTCAGGAGGAGATGAGGTTCCAACAACCAAGTTCGGGAGGAACTGTGGTTGAGCGGGTCAGGAGGTCGCGCAGGATGATTGAATCAAGGGCAGTGCATATGAAGGTCGAAGGAAGGTGTTCGCACATATGCATGCGGTGCATGACGTGGCAATATGCTTCTAGAGACGGATTATGGAAGGAAGATCTGATCGGAAGGATTGGATCGTATCGGTTGAAGACTTTGGCTGCGGCGGAGTCGGTTATGGCTCGGTATGGGAAGTATCGAGTTGGTTATGTTAGGATTTCGTGTGTATCACGAAATTGAGTTGTTTAGGAATGTGGGATACGTTCCTAAGGTGTTTGGAAGTCTTAAGATTGCTTCTATCTGCGTATAGAAGAATCTTGAGCAGTTATGGTAAGTTCCGATTGTGATCGGATTAGGATTGGAGTCCTAGTTGAGATTGGGATGGCCTAAGGGCTGGTTATATAAGCAAGAGAAGGCCAAAGCTCGTGAGAGACGACTTTGGGGGCTGTTCCTCTTGTGTTCTATTGAATAAAATTCATAGTTTGAAGGAACTTTTGTGCCTTGTTCGTCCGACTTGTTCCAGACAAGTTTTACTCGTCGAGTTTCTGGACAGCACTACCTTTTGTCGGTGGTTTTATCATAACTCGAGTTTTACAGATTCAATTGACGTGATTCTTTTTGGGTTGTCTTCACAACTTGATTGTCTATCATCTGTCAAAATTTCACGGTCATTGGATTTGTAGTTTCTGAGCTACACGAGTTTCTTTGCAGCATTACAGAAACTGTTTTTCTCGGGTAGGTCATATTGACCATAGTCTGATCTTTCGATCATAACTTGAGTTTTTCTCGACGGATTTGAGTAATTCTTTTTGTGTTGTCTTCGTGACTTGATTCTCTCTGATATATATCACTTTTGTCACGGTGAAACACGTTGAGATTAGTCTTATACACGATTTCTTTAACAGATCGTTTTTCTACCGAAGGGATTAGGGTTTTATTGTTTCCGCTGCGTAAGATTTTTAAATCTACCATTCAACCCCCCCCCCTCTAGTAGCTTTTCACGTGCTCTTCGATCCTACACCTTTTAGGTCCTACTACCTGTGAAGAAAAACAGAACAAGGTCAAGACCACCTTTGGAAACCCCAATAAGAAAAAAGAAGGGTACCATAGGACGCAAGATGATTAATAGCTTCATCATTGCACTTCAAGAGCTCGGTTCAAGCGATGTAGACTTTGAAAGTGATGAAGACGATGACGATTTGGCCAACTTATGCTTCATGGCAGGCAAAACAAGATCAAGATCAAGTCAGGAGGATGCAGAACACAATAGTGACGACGATGAGGTATGTTCTACCTGTAATGAAATGTGTGATGCAATTTCTCGTGCAACTATTATTGTTAAGAAAAAAAGACAAAAAACTTAGGGGTAATGCTGCTAAATATGAATCACTAGAATCTGAAATCAACCATTTGAAGACCTTGATTCCTAGTGATGATTCTTGTCCCTCGTGTGATTTAATCTATGAACAATTGTCCACATTAAGAACTGCACATTCCTCTACTCTAGATAGACTTGAACTTGAAATTGAAAAAAACAAAAAGCTTGCTGCACTTGACATTGGAAACTTAAAAGATGCTTCTTGTTCTACAATTGATTTGCATTGTTCTAGTTGTGATGGTCTTGAAAAGAAACTAAAAGATGCTATGAATGAAATTTCAATATTGAATAATGCTTTACTTTCTCATGAAGTTAAATATTGTTCCAACTGCAAATTAAAATGAAAAACTTCATGTGAAAATTTGCCTTGATTTGTCCCATAAACTTGATAACATGCATAGGACATTAAATCGGTTTTGTAATGGGAATAAGAACCTAAACTTGCTGCTGAATTCTTCCAAGTCTTGCAAAGATAGAACTGGTTTAGGTTTTGATTCTCATGCTCATGCTAAGGCACATCCACCTAAAATTGTAAAGTCATTAGTAAGTGGTTTGATTCAAACAGTTCCTAAACAAAAAAAAGTGGTTTTCAAATCTGCAGGAGTGTTGTCTCATTTGGTTTCAAATAAAAATATTGCTTGCTCATCTAGACATGAACACAAAATTAAATTTCATTGTACCTAGTGTGGTAGAGATGCTCATGTCATAGATTTTTGTTATAGAGTAGCTAAACAACAGAAAAGGGAAAGAATGATTGCTAGATCTCATAACTTCCATGCAAAATTTGTTGCACATATAAACCGGATGTCAGAAACATGCAACCTGCTGTTATGAGTCAAAAACATTCAAAGTTTACCTCTGGGCCTTCTGTTTTTGCCTCCAGAACTACTGATTTTTGTGCTACACAAGTAACACCTTATAGGTCAGTAGTTAAGAATAAAAAACCTCAAACTTTGACTCATAAACCTGTTGTTTTATCTCAGCTTTCGTGTGTTTTTCCTGCTGCACGTCGTGTGACTCAGTACTGGATACCAAAATGCCTTTTGACTAACCCCAGTATTGAGTCATCGACGTATTGTGCTTTTATGTAGGTTAGACTCTTGAGGAAGGAGAACATTTGGATTGTGGATTCAGGTTGCTCACGCCACATGACTAGTAACAAAGAATGGTTCTCCTCCCTCTCTTTTGTGTCACGTGTAGAGAATGTTACTTTTGCTGATAATTCTTCAACTCCTATAATTGCTAAGGGTTCGGTTAGAGTAAATGATCACTACATTTTGAAGGATGTGGCACTTGTCAAAAATTTGAAATACAACTTGCTTTCTGTTTCACAATTGCTAGATGAAAATCTGGAAATTATTTTCAATAAAAACTGCTGCAAAGTTATAGGTTCAAATAGTGAGCTTATTTTTAACATGTCTCAGTTTGGAAGAGTTTTTAAAGCTGATTTTGATATGTCTTCCTCTAAGCATAGGTGTCTAGTTGCTAATGATTCAAAGAACTTATATTTTTGGCATTGTAGACTTGGTCACGTAGGCTTTGATCACCTAACGCGTGTTAGTGCTCTTGCTCGCATACATGGGATGCCGAAGCTTAAAGGGGACAAAGAAATTGTTTGCTCTTCTTGTAGACATGCTAAGATGATTGCAGGTTCACATACTCCTCTCACAATGATCATGACAACTGAACCGGGTCAACTTTTGCACCTTGACACCGTAGGACCTTCACGTATTCAATCCTTCGGAGGTAAATTGTATGTTCTTGTGATTGTTGATGATTATTCTAGATACTCTTGGGTTTACTTTATGGCATCTAAGAATGAAGCTTTTAGTCACTTTAGAACTTTATTTCTTAGATTATCAATTGATCACCTAGGATCTTTAAAAGAAATTAGAAGTGATAACGGAACTGAATTTCAAAATCAATCTTTTGATCACTTTTGTGCTGAAAATGGAATAGATCATCAATTTTCTTCACCATGTGTACCTCAACAAAACGGTGCTGTGGAAAGAAAGAACAGAACATTAGTTGAGATGGCTAGGACTATGCTTAATGAATATCAAACTCCTAGGAAATTTTGGGCTGGTGCGATTGCAACCGCTTGTTATGTCTCAAATCGTGTTTTCTTGCGCTCTAAGCTAGGTAAAACCACATATGAGCTCCGGTTTGGACATAGGCCTAGTGTTACACACTTTCGGGTCTTTAGTTGCAATTGCTTTGTTAAGAAACATGGTAATCTTGATAAATTTGAACCTAGATCCATCGATGGCATGTTTCTTGGTTATCCATCTCATACTAGAGGCTACCGTGTGCTTTTACTTGACACTAACAAAATTGTGGAGACTTGTGAAGTGTCTTTTGATGAAGCTAGCCCAGGCACTAGCTCAAACATTGCAGGTCCAGATCCATATCCGCAGGGGGAGAGCATTTTCGTTGAAGATGAGGAAGAGGTGGAGCTGCTGCCCGAAAATTCAACAGCTAATGACATTGTTCAAGCTCCTGATTTTGATTCTCAGCCAGCACCGACGACCACCATTGCTGGTCCAGATCCTCCTCAAGTCACAAGCTCATCGATTTGTGATGAACATGAAGAAGAAGAAGCTTGTGAAGTGTCCACTCCCCTCTGAGTTCTCAAAATTCATCCTCCACAACAGATTATTGGAAGCTTGCACGAACGAGTTACACGGTCCAGGTTTTGCGATCCAAACTCTCATGCTCATTCTACTTTTGTTGCTTCTTTTGAACCCAAAGATATATCACACGCACTCACTAATGAACCTTGGATTATTTCCATGCAAGAAGAGTTAGAAAATTTTGAAAGAAATAATGTTTGGAAACTTGTACCTCCTCCTCAAGGTCACACTTTAATTGGAACTGAATGGGTGTTTAAAAATAAACAAAGTGAGGATGGGGTTGTGGTTAGGAATAAGGCTAGGTTGGTTGCTCAAGGGTTCACTCAAGTTGAAGGTCTAGATTTTGATGAAACTTTTGCTTCTGTTGCTAGATTAGAAGCCATAAGAAGTTTGTTAGCTTTTGCAGCATCTAAAGGTTTTAAGCTATATCAAATGGATGTTAAAAGTGCTTTTCTTAATGGCTACATAGATGACGAGGTTTATGTCAAACAACCGCCGGGTTTTGAAAATTCAGATTTTCCTAATCATGTTTACAAACTGTCCAAAGCCTTGTACGGTCTCAACAAGCCCCTAGAGAATGGTATGATAGGTTAAAAACATTCTTACTTGAAAAGGGGTTTACCATGGGCAAGGTTGTTAAACTCTTTTTGTACTTAAGCATGACAATGACTCATTATTCGTTCAAGTGTATGTGGATGATATTATCTTTGGTTGTGCTTCTCATGATCTTGTGTCCAAGCTTTCAGCTATGATGAGTTCAGAATTTGAGATGAATATGATGGGTACAAATCAAGGAGGGTACCTTTGTGCATCAAACGAAGTATACAAAAGACCTCCTAAGGTGCTTCAACATGGACAAAAGCAAGCCTCTTCAGACACTAATGGGAATAACAACAACACTTAAACTTGATGAAGATGGTGAACCTGTGGATAAAAAAGAATATAGAAGCATGATCGGATCACATTTGTACCTCACGACATCAAGACCGGACATACAATTTAGCGTATGTCTTTGTGCACGGTTTCAAGCCTCCCCACGTGCTTCACATCATCAAGCTGTCAAAAGGATTCTCAGGTACTTATATGGAACTCAAGAATTTGAGATTTTTCTTCCTTCTTCCTCAACCGTTACTTTTAAAGCCTTTTCCGATGCTGATTTTGGAGGTTGTAGGATTGATAGGAAAAGTACTTCCGGTGCTTATCATTTTCTTGGTAATTCACTTGTTGCTTGGTCCTCTAGAAAACAAAGTTCAGTTGCACAATCCACCGCCAAATCTGAATATGTAGCTACTGCTAGCGCTTGTTCACAAATTCTTTGGATTGTTCAAACACTTAAGGACTGTGGTTGATCTAGATAGTGTTCCACTGTTTTTTGACAACACTAGTGCTATTTGCATTGCCAAAAACCCCGTGCAACATTCTAGAACTAAGCACATTGATATTAGGTATCACTTTCTCCGTAATAATGTTGAAAAATGAAACATTATGCTTCACCATGTAGATACCGAACAACAATTGGCTGACATTTTTACAAAACCTTTGGATTTCACTCATTTTTGTTTCATTTGTAGTGAAATAGGGGTTATGCATCCTCATGGCTTAAATTGAGTGGGAGTTTTGAAACTTGGGAAGTCCATGTGTGAATCTGAACTTAAAATAATATGAGCATAGTATTTCATACATATATGACTTTGTGATTCCTACATGCTGAAAGTTCTTACTACATTCTCATGTTATACATTTTGTAGTTTTTGCCATGACTAGTAATTGGTATAATTACTTACACTAAATCTGGTCATGGTTTAACTTTCTTGCTGTTTTGAACTTGTTGCATGCTCACAAGTGTTTTTAATCATAAAGAATTAATCAAGTAATCAACTCACATGTTGAGTTTTTGTGAACAAATATAAGTTGAGAAAAGATCAAGAGAATATGCATGCATCGCACTTCTTCTTTTGAGATGGCTTATCATTGCACTTAGATATGGACTTGGAAGAAGTTGTGTATGACTAAAACCATGTCCTTAAGCTTCTGATTGTCAAATGATATAGGCTTGGCTTGGTTGGTTAGAATAAGGCAGATGCGCATATAATCTCTTGCAAATATCATATGAGCTAAATTTGTGCTTTGAAAAATAATAAAATGCAGCAACAAGTGTCATGCTTTCAGGTATTGAAATAGTTAAGTTTGTGAGATCATGACTTGCTTAAATTGAAAATTACATTTGATCTCTTGCATGGATTACACTACTTTATGTATCTCATTGTTGTTATAGTGTAAGTTACTTGATAGTATGACTTGGATGAGCTTTGTTTTATATGTATATGTTATAATATGCTCATAACAATTAAAATTCTCTTTTGAACCTAGCTGAATATATTGTCAAAGGGGGAGAGATAATATGGTGAATTATGCAAGGGGGAGAAATGTGTATAGGGGAAAAAATTTGTTTCTATCTCATTTGATTTTCAAAAATGGGGAAATTGTCACTACAAGGATTCTGACCTATTGCAACGATTGTACTACAACAAATACTAAATTGTTGCAGTAAGCTTGGCTTTTTGCCACAACTCACTAGTTCGTAGCACTAGGATCTATCACCACAGAACACAATCGTTGCATTAGGATCTGTTGCCATGAGTCACTAGTGCGTGGCACTAGGATCTATCGCCACGGAACACAATCGTTTCATTAGGATCTGTTGCCACGAATTATTGGTTCGTTGCGTTACAGGATCTATCGCCACGGAACACAATCGTTGCATTAGGATCTGTTGCCACGAATTACTGGTTCGTGGCGTTACAGGATCTATCACCACGGAATACAATCGTTGCATTAGGATATGTTGCCACGAATTACTGGTTCATGGCGTTACAGCTTTATTGCCACAGAACACAATCGTTGCATTAGGATCTGTTGCCACGAATCAGCAAACAGTTGCATTTGGACCGTAATGCAACGAAACAGAATCGTTGCATTAGGATGTGTTGCCACGATACTCTGGTTCATGGCGTTAGTATCAATGGCCACGGACCCCAATCGTAGAAATTAGGATGTGCGGCCACAATTCAATTTTTCGTGGCGTCGGGATGCTAATGCAACGAAACACAGTCGTTGCATTAGGACATGTTCTAAAAAATTTGCATGCCAATGTTCCGATTTAAATGGTGTTGCCAATGCATTCATCAAGGGGGAGATTGTGAGACCTATGTGTGCTGAATACATTGGCTTTGACAATAAAAGTTTTGAATATTGCCATAACATCTTTTTAGCAAGGTCCGACTCTAGCTCCGATATGTTCTGCTAGGTCCGACTTATGTTGGTTAGCTCCAACATGTTTTTCTAGCTCTGACTTTTGAGATGACTAGTTCCGACTAGTTTTGGTTAGCTCCAGCGCTAGGTCCGACTAGCTTTGGCAAGCTCCGGCGCTAGGTTGTACTAGCTTTGGTAAGCTCCGACGCTAGGTTGTACTAGCTTTGGTAAGCTCCGGCGCTAGGTTGTACTAGCTTTGGTAAGCTCCGGCTTAAGCTTCGGTTAGCTTTGGCAAGGTCCGGTGCTTGATCGCAATGTTCCGGCTTTTAATGTGCAATGTTTCGAACTTGCTTTACATTGTTGGAAAGTTTACTTAGTATTCTTTTACTAAGTTTTTGGTGCGTTTTGGTTGATATGACTGATATCGTTTTGCTATGCTTTGCAACATGCTCATGTGAGGTGCTCACGTAAGGTGTTTTGTTCGGAACTAACTTGAGTCAAGTCGCGGACTTGGGCTCGTACGGATTAGTTGTTTGTTCATGTGCAGGTGTTGCTTGAGTTCAAGTCATGGCTGGTGATAGGATCCTTTGGACTAGTCTTAGGGAGGAGATGAGGTTCCAACAACCAAATTCAGGAGGAATTGTGGTTGAGTGGGTTAGGAGGTCGCGCAGGATGATTGAATCAAGGGCAGTGCATATGAAGGTTACTGGACATCGAAGGAAGGTGTTTGCATGTATGCATGCAGTGCATGACGTTACAACATGGTTCCGAAGATGGTTTATGGATGGGAAGATCTGGTTGGAAGGATCGGATCGTATCGGTTGATGACTTTGGCTGCGGCAGAGTCAGTTATGGCTCGGTATGGAAAGTATCGAGTTGGTTATGATAGGATTTCGTGTGGGTCACGAATTTGAATTGTTTTAGGAATGTGGGATACGTTCCTAAGGTGTTTGGAAGTCTTAAGATTGCTTCTATCTGCGTATAGAAGAGTCCTAAGCAGCTATGGAAAGTTTTGATTCGTGAACGGAGTAGGATTAGAGTCCTGATTTGAGTAGAGTTGGCTTTCGAGCTGGTTATATAAGCAAGGAAGGCCAGAGCTCATGGTAGACGACTTTGGGGGCTGTTCCTTTTGTTTTCTATTGAATAAAATTTGTAGTTTGAAGGAACTTTTGTGCCTTGTTCGTCCGACTTGTTCCAGACAAGTTTTACTCGTCGAGTTTCTGGACAGCACTACCTTTTGTTGGTGGTTTTATCATAACTCGAGTTTTACAGATCCAATTGATGTGATTCTTTTTGGGTTGTCTTCACAACTTGATTATCTATCATCTGTTAAAATTTCACGGTCATTGGATTTGTGGTTTCTTATCTAAACGAGTTTCTTTGCAGCGTTCCAGAACTATTTTTTCTGGGGTAGGACAAATTGATCATTGATCGATCTTTGGATCATAACTTGAGTTTCTCTCGACGGATTTGAGTGGTTCTTCTTGTGTTTTCTTCGTGGCTTGATTCTGTCTGATATATATCACTTTTGTCATGATGACACTCGTTTAGATTAGTTTCACACACGATTTCTCTAACAGATCGTTTTCCTGCCGAAGGGGTTGGGATTTAATTGTTTCCACTGCGTAAGATTCTTAAATCTACCATTCACCCCCCCTCTGGTAGCTTTTCACGTGCTCTTCAATCCTACACTTGAAACCTTGCACACAAACATACACTCAACATAATGTTAGGCCTAGATGCACATAAGTAAAGTAGTGATCCAATCATGGAGTGATATACCTTTTGATCGACGTTTGGTCCATGTTCATTGAGATCCAAGTGTCCATTTGTTGCAATGGGAGTCTTTATAGGCTTCGCCTTGTCCATTCTAAAATTCTTGAGTATGTCTTGAGTGTACTTGGTTTGTCTTATGAATGTCCCCTCCTTTTGTTTCTTCACTTAGAATCTCAAGAAGTATTTTAGCTCTCCCATCATAGACATTTCAAACCTATTTGTCATAATATTACTAAATTCTTCACATAAATATTTGTTAGTTGAACCAAAAATATTATCATCAACATAAATTTGGCAAACAAAGAGATCATTATCAAAATGCTTCGTGAATAATGTATAATCATCTTTGCCAATTTTAAAACCATTTTCAATCAAGAAATCTCTAAGGCACTCATACAAAGCTCTAGGAGCTTGTTTGAGGCCATAGAGAGCCTTACGCAGTTTAAACACGTGATCGGGAAACTCTTGATCTTCGAATCCAGGGGGTTGCTCCACGCACACCTCCTCTTTGATTGGTCCGTTGAGGAAGGCGCTTTTCACATCCATTTGATAGAGCTTGAGATCATGGTGAGTAGCATATGCAAGTAATATTCTAATAGATTCAAGCCTAGCTACGGGAGCAAAGGTTTCGTCGAAATCCAAACCTTCAACTTGTGAATACCCTTTGGCTACAAGTCGTGCCTTGTTTCTTGTCACCACCACGTGTTCGTCTTTCTTGTTGCGGAAGACTTATTTGGTGCCGACGATGTTGAACTTGGATCTTTTGATGAGTTCCCACACCACGTTCTGTTTGAAGTTGTTCAATTCTTCTTGCATTGCCACCACCCAATCTGGATCTTTAAATGCATCTTCAATACTGTGCGGTTACAAAAAGGATACAAAAGAGTAGTGTTCACAAAAATTAGCAATTCAAGATGTAGTAGTTTCTCCCTTTTGGATGTCCCCGATTATGTTGTCAATGGGGTGGTCTCTTTGGACGCATTGGTGTACTCTTGGGTGTGGCACTTGTGGTCTTGAGTCTTCATGGTCATCTTCTACTCCCCCTAGATGGTTGCCCTCATTTGAGTGTTGATCATCTTTGTCTTCTTGAGGTTGATCTAGTGTAGAAGCCCCCCTTGATCCAGTACCTCCACTTGTGGTTCATCTTCTTCATTTTCATTTGTAGATGGCACTTGTGCTCAAACATCGCCCTACGCCATTTCTCTTAACGCTTGACAAGGAGCTTCTTCTCTATCTAGCACACATTGATCAACTTGCTCTTCTTGAGAGCCGTTAGTTTCATCGAACACTACATCGCGTGCTACTTCAACAAGTCCGGAGACTTTGTTGAAGACACGATAGGCGTAAGCGTTCGAATCATAGCCAAGCAGGAAACCTTCATCGAACTTTGAAGTCCTAGGCTTCTTGTTCAAGATATAGCATTTAGAACCGGAAACACGAAAATAGTAAATATTAGGTTTGTTACTCGTGAGTAGCTCATATGATGTCTTCTTGAGTAAGAGATGAAGATAAAGTCGGTTTATGGCGTGACAAGCGGTGTTGACCGCTTCAACCCAAAATCGATCCGATGTCTTGTACTCATCAAGCATTGTTCTTCCCATCTCTATGAGTGTTCAATTCTTCCTTTCGGCCACTCCATTTCGTTGAGGTGAGTATGGTGCTGAAAATTCATGTTTGATGCCATCTTCGTCTAGATATTCCTCAACTTGAGTGTTCTTGAACTCCGTGCCGTTGTCGCTTCGTATGTTCTTGATCTTCAATGAGAACACATTTTGGGAACGCTTGAGAAACTTCTTGAGGGATCCTTGAGTTTCTGTCTTACCATGCAAAATGAAAACCCACGTGAAGCGTGAAAAGTCATCAACATTTGAGATTTCACAAAATATGATAAAAATACAAATTTTCATAAAGTGTGCACATATGAGTTAGGTACAAGTTAAGCAGTGAAAACACAGGTCATATGTGCACTCTTTATGGTGGGGTGTAAAACTACATGAGTGTGAGCAATAATTGTGATGAGAATGAAGTGATTGACATTAAAATACCAATATCAAGCATATACGTCAATTTCAAGGCAAAAACATAAATTTCATAACATAAGCAAAGTCATTCCACCACACCACAATACCAAAGATAGAGATAAGAGTATTAAGGTTTTACAACCAAAGAGAGACACAAAAAAAATACTCAAATGAAGTTATGAAGCTCTCATCTCTCAACCTACAGCTAGGACTAGTGACTCCCCCTCAATCTCTCCCCCTTTGGCATCAAGACACCAAAAAAGAAGGAGAGGAGGGATCTAATGGCTCATTCCTCGCTGTCGGTTCTCTCCTCATCTTCATCTTCATCTTCTGGCTGGGTAGGGGAGGAGGAGCGGATCCACTCGAAGTGCCCCCAATGCTAAAGTAGGCAAGCTCGGAGGGAGTCAAAGGCCTGAAATCAATGAAATCAGAGGCTTAATCGTCAGAGATGACTGGGGATCCAATATGCTCGATCTCTAACTTCTGGCAAATATGCTTGACATTTTCTTTGACATATCTCATATCTGCCTTCCTCGCCTTGTTCAGCTTGTGAGTATTCACTTCGGCCTTCTTGCATGAGGCAAAGATTGCTGCCAAGTACTTTAGGATTCCACTAGGAGACCCTTTTTGGGGAGGGGCCCTAGTGGAGGGGGCAGTCCTCTCATCTCCTCTAGCTCTCCTCGGAGCCTCTTCACTCGACAATGGAGATGGGGCAGCTTGGACATTTGCTTGGGGAGGCTTCTGGGGCCTCAAGGGAGTGTGCTCCATGTCCTTCACGAACTCGATCCTTGTGATCTTCTCAATCATGAACATCAAGTAGGGGCATAGCCACAGGATCTGTTCGGCGTGCAGGAGATGTTGACCATATCATTCCAGATATAGTCAAAGATGTCAAACTTTCTGTTCTTGCTTATCACTTTCATCAAGGTCCTCAAGTAACCTTGTCTTCCTCAGCACCCTGTTAAGAACTATGAAGAAGGGCTTCATGTTCTTGGTTGGGGGGGGGGGGGGGTTGTACATCAGGGTAGTGTCATAGAGGAGGTCCATTTTGTCCTTTCCCAAGACACTGATGTTGTGGATAGTTAACTCATTGTCGCTGGTGTCTTCTAGGTGAAGGAGTCTTGCAAAATCATCATAAGTGATAGTGTACTTGGATCCATGAGTCATCCAAGTCACCCTTTCCTCCTCATGACTGGCAAATAAACAAGTGGCATAGAACTGAGCAATAATTTCATCATTCCAATTAAATCTGAAGGCAAACAGCTCCTTCAGTCCATGCCTCTCCACTTCATTTATAACCTCATCAAACGCTAAATAGCTCTTCCTCTCAAAGTGATTCCAGTCCATCCACTGGCTGCGGACCATCGGAGTTTTCATTGTAAGGTAAACCGAGTTGTAGAAGTCTGCATGAAAGTTGCTCCAAAATCTGGCATCAGCAGCTTTCTTGGAACAGTTGTAGCAATCAACAAATTTGAGTGTGGAAGCAGTGTCGCTTCCCTTGCCATTGAACTTCTCCTCGGAGGGACCCCTGTTTCCCTGCCTCGAAGCATGCATCTTGAGTGGCCCGACGGGGCCCGAAGCAATTCCCTTTCCTTTACCCTTCACTTGGCGAAGAGCTGCCAAGCTAGAGCCAGCTGCGTCCTTGGCCTTAGACGTAGGCTTCTTGGCGAGTGCCTTGCATCGCACATGAGGTGGAGAAGGTGCAGGCTCGGAGGGACGCTCCTGCCTCTTTTGAGCGCGAGACTCTGAAGCTCACGGCAACAAGTCTTGTTCCATCTCATCTTCAAAGTCGGAGATGTTCTCATTCGACATTGCCCTGATAGAGCATTGCATAATGTATGGATAAGAATTGATGGCAAGGAGGTGCATTGAGCAATGAGAAATTAGGGTTCAGTTCAGGAAAAATCGAACTTGTCTGGTGTAGAGGTACGAACTAGTCCGGGGGTATCGTACTTGTCCTTACATGGACCGGACTAGTCCGGTGTTCATCACCTCAAACCCTAGCTAGACGACAAATGGTGATTCCCAATGCAAAACTAGTTCAAGATAAATGTAATACAGCAAGGAGGCATGTATTAACCGAGAGGAACTAGGCTATTTAGTCAACAATGAATAAAATCACGATTTCTAGGGTTTGGGAGGAAATTTTACCGAAGATCCTTGATTCTTGGAGATGGAGGGGTTGAAGGTGCGGACAAGACCGTGGTCTTCAATCCCTATGCAATGGAGATCGTTTTCCACCCAAACTTGGAGGGATTCGATGGAGAACGAAGGAAATCGCCTTGGGAGCACTCAAGCGAGGAGAGAGAGCGTGGGGCAAGTTGTGAGTATGAATAAGATTAGGACTTGGCGGTGGCTAGGGTTATAGAGTCGAAAAATCGGACTAGTCTGTGGTTGGCTGGACTAGTCCGGACTACCAGACACTCTGCGGACTAGTCTGCAGTGTTTGGACTAGTCCGGATAACCACAGACTAGTGTGTGGTCACCAGAACAAATTAAATTAGTCCATTCGTATATATTCGAAGGTTCTTATAAAGAAAACACGGGGGCCAAAACAATCAAGTAATCTTCATGAATATGATCAGTAAGCATACAATAATCAAGCAATGACCATAATTCATCAAGATCAAGTAGTTGAAATAGTTTTTGGAGAAAATTGAGAAAGATGATTTTTGCAACTCAAACAATATATTTTGAAGAGTCCATACAGGTATGCAAGTTTTCAAGCCACATTCTGAGCATCAAGGATATTGAGTTCATTTTGGAGCTCGCAAAAATGTTTTTCATCAAGTGGCTTGGTAAATATATCGGCTAGTTGTTTTTCGGTGTTGACATGGGAAATAGCTATGTCTCCTTTCATTGAGTGGTCTCTCAAAAAGTGGTGTCGGATGTCTATATGTTTGGTCCTAGAGTGCTCAACGGGGTTATGGGCAATCTTAATGGCACTCATTATCACAAAGGAGTGGGATACGGCTAATATTGTAACCGTAATCCCTTAGAGTTTGTCGCATCCAAAGGAGTTGTGCACAACAACTCCCGGCTGCAACATACTCCGCTTCGGCCGTGGATAAGGCAATGTAGTTTTGTTTCTTGGAGGACAAAGAAACTAGGGATCTACTTATAATTTGGCATGTATCGGAGGTACTTTTTCTATCTACTTTGCATCCGACATAGTCTACATCAGAGTATCCAATGAGATTGAACTTGGAACCTTTAGGATACCAAAGACTTAGGTTGGGTGTATGAAATAAATATCGCAAGATTCTCTTTACAGCGGTCAAATGACACTCTTTTGGGTAGGCTTGAAATCTTGCACCCAAACATACACTCAACATAATGTCTGGTCTAGATGCACATAAGTAAAGTAGTGATCCAATCATGGAGCGATATACCTTTTGATCGACGTTTGGCCCATCTTCATTGAGATCCAAGTGTCCATTTGTTGCCATGGGAGTATTTATAGGCTTCGCCTTGTCCATTCCAAACTTCTTGAGTATGTCTTGAGTGTACTTGGTTTGGCTTATGAATGTCCCCTCCTTTTGTTGCTTCACTTGGAATTCCAAGAAGTATTTTAGCTCTCCCATCATAGACATTTCAAACCTATCTGTCATAATCTTACTAAATTCTTCACAGAAAGATTTGTTAGTTGAACCAAAAATAATATCATCAACATAAATTTTGCAAACAAAGAGATCATTATCAAAATGCTTCGTGAATAATGTGTAATCAGCTTTGCCAATTTTAAAACCATTTTCAATCAAGAAATCTCTAAGGCACTCATACAAAGCTCTAGGAGCTTCTTTGAGGCCATAGAGAGCCTTACGCAGTTTAAACACGTGGTCGGGAAACTCTTGATCTTTGAATCCAGGGGGTTGCTCCACGTACACCTCCTCTTTGATTGGTCCATTGAGGAAGGCGCTTTTCACATCCATTTGATAGATCTTGAGATCATGGTGAGTAGCATATGCAAGTAATATTCTAATAGATTCAAGCCTAGCTACGGGAGCAAAGGTTTCGTCGAAATCCAAACCTTCAACTTGTGAATACCCTTTGGCCACAAGTTGTGCCTTGTTTCTTGTCACCACCCCGTGTTCGTCTTGCTTGTTGCGGAAGACCCATTTGGTGCTGATGACGTTGAACTTGGGTCTTTCGATGAGTTCCCACATCTCGTTCTGTTTGAAGTTGTTCAATTCTTCTTGCATTGCCACCACCCAATCCAGATCTTTAAATGCATCTTCAATACTGTGCAGTTCCAAAAAGGATACAACATAGTAGTGTTCACAAAAATTAGCAATTCTAGATGTAGTAGTTACTCCCTTTTGGATGTCCCCGATTATGTTGTCGACGGGGTGGTCTCTTTGGACGCATTTGTGTACTCTTGGGTGTGTCACTTGTGGTCTTGAGTCTTCATGGTCATCTTCTACCCCCCTAGATGGTTGCCCTCATTTGAGTGTTGATCATCTTCGTCTTCTTGAGGTTGATCTAGTGTAGAAGCTCCCCCATGATCCATTACCTCCACTTGTGGTTCATCTTCTTCATTTTCATTTGGAGATGGCGCTTGTGGTCGAACATCGCCCAACGCCATTCGTCTTAACGCTTGACAAGGAGCTTCTTCTCTATCTAGCACACATTGATCAACTTGCTCTTCTTGAGATCAAAATACTCAAATGATGTTATGAAGCTCTCATCTCTCAACCTACAGCTAGGACTAGTGACTCCCCCTCAATCTCTCCCCCTTTGGCATCAAGACACCAAAAAAGAAGGAGAGGAGGGATCTAATGGCTCATTCCTCGCTGTCAGTTCTCTCCTCATCTTCATCTTCATCTTCCGGCTGGGTAGGGGAGGAGGAGCGGATCCACTCGAAGTGCCCCTGTCGGTGGTTTTGATCCGGCAGATCTCCCGACACTACTAAAAGTGTTTGCGAAGTTGAAGTTCGGTGTGGGCGCGCGGAGATCCAATAAGGTGAAATGTAAAATGACACAGGAGACACAAATATTTATGTGGTTCGGGCCGCCTGAGCGTAATACCCTACTCCATGGTTTGTGTTGGTGTTGTATTAGATGTATGAACTCAACTCAGGTGACGTGAGTTGAGAGCGCGTGTTAGCCGATCAGACCAGCTCAGATCTCTATGTATTGTCGGCCTGTCCTTTTATAGTACGAGGACAGGCCGTTACAAGTTGGCCTGGCCCGACATGTGGCCCCGGCGGCTACTAATATTGATACACATTTGATGCGCTTAATTACCCTTAATGACCAAGTTAGGGGATTTGACAGCGCCGTTACCGGTAATAAGGGTCGTCCGATCGTGTGTCATTAACATAGTATTAATGACACTTAATCGGGTCTTGAAGTCCTTGATTCCCCTTTGAAGATACGGAGCCGTTGTGGAGTCTACCGGAGGTTTGAGGCTGAAGATCCGACGGTTGGACACGTGGCAGCTCCGGAGCATACTGTGGGGAACAGATAGGTCCGGTGCCACCAGACACATGTCAGTTCTGGAGCTTCCCTCGATCTGGGGTTAGGTCCGGGGGTGCCGTTATGGTACATAGCCCGGAGCTTCCTCTTGTGGGCGGTAGCTCCGGTTTGATGGTACACGTGGCGACCCTGGGGCTAACCATGTTGGGGAAGCAGGTCCTGTTATGTCTGACATGTGGGCCTCCGAAGGTCTCCAAATCAAGTAGATGACATTTCCTTGAGATCTTTGCAATCTCAAGGGGTATACGGTACTCAGGGTACCGACAGTGGCCCCCTCGGCCCACCTCTAGGGAAGACCCCTTGGGTGAAGTCATTCCGCCGGAGGTGGGTCCATCCTTCCACTTTTGAGCTGAGTCTTCAAAGGTCTTCAGATGTGCCCTTGGCGATAGTTTTGGAGTTAAATCCTCACCGTGTGGCATATCTCGGGTGCGGCAAATGAGATCTTTGGTGTGCGGATCTCATGCAATTGAAGGTCATCGGTTCCCGATACGAAAATCGTATCGGTTCCGCGCGCCTTGTCAGGCCGCCACCTTCGGGCTTCCCGCATTTCATGATGACAACCGTTCGCCTGGGTAAGAACCTCGACTTGATCGTCGGGGTGGTCCCGGGCCCTCTTGTCATCGGCAGGGTGAAATTTTTGAATAGTATCTTCGGCTTCCCTGCGGTTTCCATCCAAGCGTTGCGGGGGCTTACTTAAGAAGGAAAGCGCGCACCGTCTGGGGTTCTTTACACCTCTCATCTGAACTTGCGCTCGAACTCCCAAACTTGTGCTTGCTTTTCCTCCCTTGCCTCGCTGTGCTGCGATGGAGTTGGGTCTCCGCAAGAGCCGCTTGAAGACCGAAAGGGACCTGAAGAAGGTCCGGACCCTCATGGGGTGGTCCTCGGACTTCTTCAACCACTTGGTCCGCGCTGATGGGAAGCTCCCGTTCGAGAAGGAGCATGCCGGCGAGATGGTGTACTTCTCTGCGTACGCCATGGTGGGGTTGATCCCACCTTTTTCCTCCTTTTTCTTGATACTGCTAGACTTCTATGGTCTGCAGCTGTACCACCTTGGCCCCCACTCCATTCTTCTAGTGTCTGTCTTTCGTCCACTTCTGTGAAATGTGGGTGGGCATCCCCCCCTGCATTGAGCTATTCCGGACGTTCTTCACCGTCCATACCACCGGAAAGGGTGATGAGTACCTTGGCTTCTACTACTTTGTGAAGCGCAAGAAGTGCCCATTCAAGTACCTCCGGTCGTTTCCCTCTGGAAAGTGGGACGATTGGAAGAAAGACTGGATAGTCATCCGGGTGGAGGAGCACGAGAAGCTAGAGCTGCCCGAAGGCCTCCCCAACATCAACACTGCAGTCTGGAGTGAAGCTTCGGTGCTGTCGGATGCCTTCAACCCTGCTCTGACCAGGATCCGCCAATGTGTGAAGGGAGGATTAAGTCCTCAGGTGGTATTTTGCAATTTCCCGGTCAACAGGTGGGCACCGCTAAAGAGGAGAGAAAAACTCGCTTGGTCCCTCAACAGTGTGATGGACGACGATCGGGTCGAGACCGGGCTGAAGTCCAACATGGAGGGGGCGA
This sequence comes from Tuctoria greenei, assembly GCA_036927565.1. Taxonomy (NCBI): domain Eukaryota; kingdom Viridiplantae; phylum Streptophyta; class Magnoliopsida; order Poales; family Poaceae; genus Tuctoria; species Tuctoria greenei. The sequence goes on from JAYESD010000002.1 coordinate 254,762,798, forward strand.
CCTTGGAGTTTCATCTCAAGAAGTTCCAGCACGACATCGACGTCGCGAGTGATGACTTGACCCCGCCACCAGCTTTCCTCCCTCTGAACGTGGAAGTACAGTTCAACATGGAGCTCCGGCGGACGATGCCGGTGCTTGATGACCTCGGTGTCGTCGAGAGACGATCGACTTCCAGGGTGGTGATCCCTGGGGATTCTGAAGGTGGCTCCGCCCCTGCCCCGAAGCTAAGGACCGAAGTCGTCGGCAAGGGCAAGGAGCCGGCGGCCGAACCCTCGAGCCAGAAGAGGAAGCTAAAGCATGCCGACGGAAGGTCCGTCAAGCCTGCACCCTATGCAGCAGCTCCTTCTCCCCGGAGGGGGAGGTCTTCTACAACTGCGACGACTGTACCTGCAGCAGTGTCTTCCCGGGGTGCTAGCCCCGGGCATGTGACTCCAGTACTAGGGCCAGCTGAGGTCTCTAGGTCCGGAGGTCCTTCCCGGTCGAGGGGGGCCTCGACTAAGGAAATGCCCGCGGCTGCAACAAGTTCCGGGGGGCCTTCCGGAGCTACCACGCCGGCGGCGACCATGGTCAGTCCAGAACGCCTGGGAAAGAGATTCCGTGCAAGGTGGTGCGGAAGCCTTCCGAGGTAATTTTTAATCTTTACCTCAGACAGTTGTTTTGTTGTAGTAACTGTTTTTTAAGTTTCTTCATCCATCATGTGCTGCGTCCCCAAGAAGAGGAGTGAGGCTCTGCCTTCAACCACATCAGCTGAAGATGTGAGGGCGGAGGCTTCTGCTCCTATCCCGGTGCCGCCCCAAGTGGTGGCTGAAGCTGCGGCAGCTCCGGCGCCAGCTGTCATGGTCATGGACCTCGACTCATCCCCCGAGACTCCCGTGGTAGCGCCGGACCACGGGAGAGAAGATGTGCCAGCAGGACCTACCCCGGAGGTTGAAGCCCCGGGTCTTGATGCTGAGATGTTGGAAGCTTCGGCCGCTGAGCCGGAGGAAGCAGTGATTCCGGCCCCAGAGCTGGAAATTGTCGAAGCCCCGGCGGTTGATCCGGAGGTTATTAAAGTCCCGGCGAGCGAGCCGGATGTTGAGGAAGTCCCGACGGTTGAGTCGGCTACCTCCAAAGCTCCGGCCTCAGAGCCGGTTGCCACTGAAGCTCCGGCTGCAGTGCCGGTTGTAGTTGAAGATCTTCCAGCGCCTGAGCCGGTTGAGGTTGAAGCTCCGGCCTCAGGGCCGGTTGTTGTTGACCTTCCGGCGCCCGAGCCGGTCGTTGCGGAGGCATCAGCACTCGAACCTATGATGGTCGAGGTGCCAACACCTGAGCCACCAGCGGAGGAGGAGCCCAGGCCGGAGCCGGAAGTAGCCCCTGCTTCGGAAGTGATGACGGTGGAGGTGCCTGCTGCTGAGCCAGGGTGCCCTGATGAAGTCGCTGGCTTCCTGCCTAAGGGGGCAAATGAAGACCTGGCGGCAGGGCCTTCGGAACCACTTCCGGAGGTCGGAACTTCTTCTGCGGGACACTCCTTGGTGGCGACTGAGGCTATCCCAGAGGACGGCCCTAGTGCCGTGGAGGCTCAGGGGACCACTCTTGTGGAGTGGGACCCAATTTTTGTAAGCGAGAACCCGCTGGAACCAGCAGAGGAGACCCCAGCAGGTACGGACCCTATTCCCCTATCGTTGTCCATTGACCACGCTTGCTCCAGTCTGCGTCAAGTCTAGCTGGCGTTCTACCACGACAGCAAGGCTCTTGAAGAGGAGCGCCAAACCCTTAGGCGGTGGCGTAATCGGCTCTACTTCGAGACCAAGCTGGCGCAGTCGAGGCTGGTAGATGACAAGGAGTGGATCAAACAAGAGAAGGTCCGCCTGGAATACTGGGGAAAATTATTGGATGATAGGGAGAGCTACTCGTGCCCTCGACACTCAATCCCGGGCCATTTATGAGCAGGCCAAGGCAACTAATAGTGCGGCTGATGATCGCCAACAAAGGCTTGAAGCCATTAACACTAGCCTCATCAAGCGCCGGGAGGCACATGAGGAGAGGGAGAAGAAGCTCGAAGACGAAGAGCAAAAACTCCTAGAGCTGCGGGATGATGTCTTGAAGAGGGAGGAGGAGCTCGCCGAAAAGGTGGCTCTGGCTGACAAGGGCCTCGAGGAACGCACCAAGAAATTGGAGGAGCGTTGCGTTGAGGAGGAGGAGAAGGCCTGGGTGCGAGGGCAGGAACTCTACAAGCAAGAGTGTGCCAGGGAGAAGAAAGTTAGGGGCCGGGAGAAGGACATGGTCGACCGCCGGAACAAGATCCGCCTCCGGGAGGAGGAGCTCGGAAAACTCGAGAAGCAGGTTGCTGAAAAGATTTAGCAAAATGCCAAAGAGGTTGAGCGCCTTGCTCGTGAGAATCCTAAACTGGCGGCGGCCAAAAGATCCTTGGAGGAACTGAAGGGCTTGAGGACTGCGGACTCCCTACAGGTTTGGGAGTTCCTGAGCAAAGCCAACAACGCGCTGACACATATGGTCTTCAGTCCCGTGCGTCCGGATGATCCGAAGCCAGAGCCGAACCTGGCGTTGCAAGCGTTGAGCTCGGCGGGTGACAAACTCTCCAAGGTGGGTGACGCCATCGCGGACCAGTTGGAGGCTGAGGGGCAGTCCCTGGCGAAGAACATCGCAGAGTATGTGCTGACGTGCTACACCAGCCGGGATCCCCAATTTCCTATGGACCCGGTGCTTGAAGGTCCCGTCGAAGGAGAAGGTGAAGCCACCCGAGCCAACGTGTCGGAGGTTGCTCAGAAGGTCGCCCAGTTCTTCCATAGGGTCTAGGACCATCTTTGTAGCTCCCACTTGTATTCTCTCTTTTTCTTCCCCAATTTTGTAATCCCTTGTCTCCAGATGAATGAAATCCACAATTTGTTAATGAATTTCATTTTTGTCTTCAACACTTCTGTCTTCACTTGGCCCCCTGGTAGATGTACACAATTTGATTGTGAACATGTACCAAGAGGATATTGTATTTTGTTGAAGACTCGTTTTCTTCGAACTTGTAGAGTGTAGGTCCAAAGTCTTCGATAGTGAAGGCCCCGTGAGGTTGTCGGAGCTCAGAAGGTCTGGCATTGACTACCGTCGGAGCTTAGTAGCTCCGTCAATAGTCCCTATCAACGCGTAGGGCATCGATAGTTAGCCCTCCGGGGTGTCGGAGCTTAGTAGCTCCGGCAGTGACCTTTGCCAACTCGTAGCTTGTCGGCAGCAGACTCCGCTTGTGGGGTCTTCTCACCATCTTTTATTCTGCATCGACGGCTGGCCCCCCTAGCTTTGCTGGAGCTTGGTTGCTCTGGTGATGCTCGTTTTCAATGTTTAACATCGATCACAAGCCACCTAGGGGGAGTCGGAGCTTTGTTAGCTCCGGCTTTTCTCCATCAACGTGGATTCTTTATTTTTCCTGCATACTGAAGCCAAGAAAAATAGTAAAATTCGCTCCTTGCCTATAACTTCATTGCGGCTTACGATTCCCAAGAAAGTTTTAGGTCAAACACAATTCTGAATACAACCGAATGCGTTGCCTTCTTTCTTCCAGATCCAATTGTACTTGGACCCGCCTTACTTTGGCCTGACAGGGTGTAGGTAGAGTGGCGTACTTAGGGTGCTTGACCAGGCTAAGTCGATAGCATACTCCGGCCCTAGATTGGCTTGGCAGCATTCAGGAGAGTGGGCCATGAACAATATTTGAATCCAAAAGAATTGACAATACATCTCGAATTGTACATGAACTGGTCGAACTAAAATTTCTTAAGAATTGCACAACTTTGTTATAGACAAGAAAGAGAAAAATAAAAAATGTTGAGCCTGTACAAAATAAATGCACGTGGAGTCTGTTTCACATGAAGATGTCTTTCATTTTAGGTACGGGGTACAGGGGAAACAAGTACACTCTTAGGGTACGGAACCAAGCTAAGCGTGTTTCATTTCTCGTTTGACCCAGAGTAGCTAGCCACACTTTTAGTTCTGAGACTGTGACAAGTGTTGCATGAACTTTGCGAACCTTTCGGGAAAGGTCCGGTTGTTCTCTCGGAGGAACTACCCCACTCTGTACAATGACTCTATAACATACACCTCAAGTTACTACAGACTCACCTCCGTGATATTAAGTGTAGCACTTACGGAGGTGCTCAATATTCCAAGGATTTGGGAGAGGTGTCCCATCCTCGGTAGCCAAGCGAACGCTTCCGGGACGGGATACTTTAATCACTCGGAAGGGTCCCTCCCAGCTGGGGGAGAGTTTGTTTAACCCTTCTCTGGATTGTATTCTCCGTAGCACCAGATCGCCTTCCTCGAGCTGTCGGTTGCGTACATGCCGCTGATGATAGCACCGAAGGGCTTGGCGGTATCGGGCATTCCGAACAGCTACTTGGCACCTTCCCTCCTTAAGGAGGTCTAGGTCTTCAAGCCGGAGCTGGTCCTGCGTGGCTTCGTTGAAGGTCCGGACCTAGAGTGACCCCAAGGTGATTTCCGGAGGAAGGATTGCTTCAGCTCCATACACCAGGAAGAAGGGTGTCTCTCTAGTTGACCGGTTTGGAGTTGTCCTGTTGGCCCATAGAGTGGGCGGAAGCTCTTCAATCCAGTTAGCTCCATGGTTTTTCAAGCGCTCATAGGTGCGCATTTTGAGTCCTTTCAGGATTTCAGCATTTGCTCTCTCGGCCTGGCCATTTCTTGCCGGGTGAGCTACAGAGGCGTAGCAAACTTGAATGCTGAGGTCTTCGCAATATCCTTGAAATGCAGAGCTTGTGAATTGGGTCCCGTTATCAGTATTGATTTTGTTTGGGACTCCAAATCTGCATACAATGGACTGCAAAAAGTTGATAGCAGATTGCTTGTTTATTGTCACAACTGGAGTTGCTTCCAGCCACTTGGTGAACTTGTCAATGGCGACATACAGGAACTTGTAACCTCCGACAGCTCTTGGGAAAGGTCCCAAGATGTCCATCCCCCACACAGCGAAGGGCCATGTAGGAGGTATCATTTGTAGAGGCTGAGCTGGTGTGTGAATTTGCTTTGCATGAAATTGGCATGCTTCACATTTCTTCACCAGCTCAGTTGCATCCTGGAGTGCTGTAGGCCAGTAGAAGCCACGCCGGAAGGCTTTACCGACCAGCGTGCGGAAAGACGCGTGGTTCCCACACTCGCCTCCATGGATTTCTGCGAGGAGCTCGCAGCCTTCTTCCCTTGTGATGCACCGCATTAGGACGTCGTTGGCACCACGCCGGTAGAGATCCCCTTCTACCAACGTGTATCTTTTAGCCAATCTGACTATCCGGTCAGCGGATACATCATCGTCAGGAAGTATGTTGTCTTTCAAGTAGCTCCGGATCTCCGAGATCCATGCATCGGAGCTAACTTGAGAATTTGAGTCTTGCGTGCTAGGGTGCTCGGAGCTTCCGGCAGCACCTACGACCCTTGATGGCTGCCATGGTAGCAGGGCCATCGGGACTGTCAGCTCCAGGATGCTGATCTCGCCCCCTTCGCTCAGTTCGGCAGGCTGAGCTGTGGGTTTTGACAACCTCCGGACAAAAGTTCCATCAGGAGCTGGAGCCCCGATTGACGCTTTCGTCGAGAGTTCATCGGCTTCAGCGTTGTGGACACACTGGACGTGGTGGAGGTCTAGGACTTCGAAGTCCTTCTGAAGCCTCTGGACTTCAAGGAGGTAGGCAGCTAGCTGGAGATTGTTGCAGGAGCATTCACCCTTCACTTGTTTAATGATGAGCTGTGAATCTCCCTTGACCAGCAGCTGCTTGACACCGTATGACAGTGCCACCTTTAGTCTGTAGATGAGTGCTTCGTACTCCGCCATGTTGTTGGTCGCCTTGAAGTCAAGGTGTACCATGTATTTTACCTTCTCCCCAGTTGGTGCGAGGAGAAGGATTCCAGCTCCAGCCCCCTGTTTTTGCATGGAGCCGTCGAAGTAGAGGGTCCAGTGAGGCTCGGTGAAGACCGGAGCCTTGTGTTCTGGCTTCTGCTCACTGGGGCCCCCAAGGTTTGATGTAGAGGGAGTCCATTCCGCCACAAAAATCTGCCAATGCTCGACTCTTGATTGCTTGTCTTGGAATGAATTCGAGATCGAATTCGGCCAATTCTGCTGCCCACTTTGCAATATTCCCAGTTGAATTGGGATTATGCAAGATTGCTCAAAGTGGGTAAGAAGTCACCACTGAAATCTTGTGAGCTTGGAAGTAATGGCGAAGCTTCCTGGAGGCGATAAGAACTGCATAGAGCAGCTTATGCACCTCTAGGTATCGAGTCTTGGCGTCATGAAGTACTTCACTGATGAAGTACACTGGGCGCTGGATGGTCCGGACCCTCCCGGAGGGGCCCGAAGCTTCCTCTTCATTGACCCAGATCCTCTCGGAGGGATCCAGACCTTCTTCGGGGACCTCCGGGTCCTTGCTGGAGGGACTCAGAGCTTCTTCAGAAGCGACTTGGACCCTCCCGGAGGGGTCTGGGTCTTCTGAAGTAACTTCTTGTGGACTCAAGTCTGGGAATTGGGACCCAGACTCGCTTTCAGGAACCTCCGGACCCTCCCGGAGGCGTCTGGATTCCTGAGCATGGGATGGTTCTGGTCTCTCCACAACCAGGACCATAATGACGACTTCGTCAGTTGCTGAAATATAAAGCAGCAAAGACTCACCAGGGTTCGGAGCTACCAGAGTTGGTAGGGTGGTGAGGAGCTGTTTTAGCTCCTGGAACGCCTTTTCTACTTCTTCAGACCATTGGAATGGTCCGGACTTCCTCAATAACCTGAAGAAGGGAAGTGCCCGTTCCGCCAGTCTTGAAATGAACCAGCTGAGGGCTGCTAGACATCCAGTCAACTTTTGGACATCCTTGATGCGGGCTGGTGGCCGCATGTCTTCAATAGCTTTGATCTTTGCCGGATTAGCCTCTATGCCCCGGTGATTTACCAGGAAACCAAGAAGTTTTCCAGAGCTAACCCCGAAGACACACTTGTCTGGGTTTAGCTTTGTGCGGGCGACCCGCAGCTTGTCGAAGACAGCCTGTAAGGTGTCAAGGAGTGACTCCTTGTTCTTGACCTTGAACACGATGTCATCGACGTACACTTCCACTATGTCTCTAATGAGTTCTTCAAAAGTTTTGTACATAGCTCGTACAAAGGTTGAAGCTGCATTCTTGAGACCAAATGGCATGGCTGTATAATAGTACAATCCATCTACTGTGATGAAAGAGGTATGCTCTTCATCTTCCCTAAACATTATGATTTGGTGATACCCAGAATATGCGTCTAGGAAATACAGTAATTCACACCCGGAGGTGGAATCCACTATCTGATCTATTCTAGGTAGTGGGAATGGATCTTTTGGACACGCCTTATTTAGTGTTGTGTAGTCAATACACATCCGAAGCTTCCTGCCGGCCTTGGGCACAACGACTGGTTTTGCCAGCCATTTTGGATGGAAGACTTATCGAATGAATCCAGCTTCGAGCAACTTCTTCACTTCTTGTCGAATGAAGTTTCGTCGCACTACTGATTGCTTCCGAGGCTTCTGATGCACGGGCCAGACGTCAGGGTAGATCTTCAGATTGTGCTCAATCACTTCCCTGGGGATCCCAGGCATTTGTGACGGTTGCCAGGCAAAACGTCGATATTAGCCCGGAGGAAAGCGATGAGCGCGAGTTCCTATTTGTCATTCAGTCCCCCCGATATACGGGTGGTCTGAGTGGCATCGGAACCGATTTGGATGACTTTGACGGGAATGTCGGTGTCGCCGCTTGGCTGCACACGAGGTGCAGAAGTCGAGCCTCGTTGACGAATGCTCGGGGGTTTTGGAGCTTGCTCCTGCCTAGAGTCCTCCTCTTGCGCCGTAGTAAGCGCATGAAGTTCTTCCAGAGCGGTTACTCCGGCAGTGCGATCTCCGCGGATCCGGAGAACGCCTATTGGTGTTGGCATATTTAACACCAGGTAGCCATAATGAGCAGCTGCCATGAATTTGTACAAGGCAGGCCTACCCAAGATGGCATTGAAAGGTAAGTTGATCTGAGCAACGTCAAAGACCAATTTCTCAGTGCGATACTTCTCCCGGGTCCCGAAGGTAACGGGGAGAGTAATAGCACCGAGTGGGGTAATGGCTCCCGGACCTACTCTGGAGAAAGGTCGAGAGAGGTGAAGATCCAAAGGTCGGAGCTGAAGCTTGGTAAAAGCTTTGAAGCTTATGAGGTTCAGCCCCGAACCTCCGTCTACCATAATATGGTGGAGCTGAATGTTATTGATGGTAGGAGATACCATCAAAGGTAACTGGCCTGCTCCAACCATGCTTCGAGGGCAGTCCGAAGCATCAAAAGTGATGGTTGTGTCCATCCACTTCCAATGAGGCTCCGCCCTGGCTGTAGGAGCTACAGCGGCCATGTCCCGACGCATTGTCTTGAGGATGCGGCGGGAGGTGATGTCCCATGATCCACCAAAAATGGTGTTCATGGTCTTCCGACGCTCATTGTCAAAGACGTCAGAATCATCATCGACGGAGGTGTAGACGACCTTCAAGACCTTTTTAGGATCCTGGAAACCTAACTCCTATTCAGCCGGAGCTTCGTCAACTTTTTGTTTTCCTTCCCTCTGTCGGAAAGGAACTTCTTCCCGGCGCTTGTTGTAGCGCTCGTCAAGGTTTTGGACCTCCCGGCAGTCTTCCAAACTGTGGTTGTCCGTCTTATGAGTTGGACACCACACCTTGGGTTTGCCACCGTCTACAGAAGACGGTCGAGGTCGCTTCTCGGGACGTGGCGCCCGGCCACCCGGAGCTGTAGCAGCTGCAACATTAGATGCGCCGGCCGACAACTTCTTCTTACAGTAGGTCTTTTTCTTCTTTTTGCCACTCCCGGAGGTAGTGGCTTCGCCTTTGGAGGATTTCTTGCGATCCTCTGGAGATGGTTTGGAGTGCATTTCACGACCCTCCGCAGCTCTGGCACATTTGTCGGCCAAGCTGAAGAGTTCCGTGACACTGGTGATCTCCTTGATCGCCAGTTTCTCCAACATCTTCTTATCCCGTACACCCTGTCTAAATACCACAATGACAGAAGCGCTAGAGATAGAAGGGATAGTGTTTCGTACCTGAGAGAATCTCTGGATGAATGATCGCAGGGATTCTCCCCCTTTTCTCACGACTGCAAAAAGGTCCAGTTCGGTGCCTGGTCGGGTGTATGAACTCCCAAAGTTGGCGATGAACTGTTGGCACAACTCCTCCCAACTGTTGATGGAGTTAGGCGGAAGGCTCATAAACCAGGACCGGGCAGTCCCAGTTAAAGCCACTGGAAAATAGTTGGCCATTACAGCCTCATTTCCTCCGGCTGCCAGGATAGCAGTGGAGTAAATCTGAAGAAATTCGACTGGATTAACGGTCCCGTCAAACTTCTCCGGCAGGTGAGGCCGGAATTTCTGTGGCCACCTGACCATACGCAGATGCATGGCCAGGGCTGAACAGCCTCCTCCTACTCCTTCAGGAGCAGGAATGTCCTGAGCTTCTCGTCTTTCACGAGCAAGCTCGATATGTACTCGGCTGTCTTGTTGACGGTATCGGCGATCAAGCTCCGCCCGGAGGTCATGAGTTCAAAGCCTTGATACCGTGTGAGTGCGTCGCGCCCTGGAGGGCAACGACGTCACTTGCTGTGATGCAGCACGTCTCCTATTGTTGGAAACGTGCGGACCAAGTCTGCCAGACAAGGTCCGTCGCCGCGACGGGGCCCGTCCTGAAGGAGGAGGACCCCGGTTACTGATGCGATCGGCTGCTGCTGCAACCAAGTGTTCCACATCGGCCCTCCACTGCTCCATTGCATCCCGAGATGCATCCGGAGGCGGTGGGCGCTGAAGGAGAGCACATGTTGCATGGAGCGCGCGTTCTGGGTTGTCATGATTCGCTGACGCATTGATTGACACCGGTGCACCATCGCGCTGCCCAGCTTGATTTGCTGGTGGAGGCGGCGGTGGTGGAAGTGTGACTCCTGCTGGAACTGAGGTTCCTGCTGGTGGCTGCATATTAGAGGGATTGCCCCCAGCAGCTTGAACAGCAGGATGACCATTGGATGATTCAGCAGCTGAGTTCACCATTCTTGAAATCTCAGGCGCCCCCTACCTGGCGTGCCAACTGTCGGTGGTTTTGATCCGGCAGATCTCCAGACACTAGTAAAAGTGTTTGCGGAGTTTGAATTTTGGTGTGGGTGCGCGGAGATCCAAGAAGGTGAAATGCAAAATGACACAGGAGACACAAAGATTTACGTGGTTCAGGCCGCCTGAGCGTAATACCCTACTCCACGGGGTGTGTTGGTGTTGTATTAGATGTATGAACTCAACTCAGGTGACGTGAGTTGAGTGCGCGTGTGAGCCGATCAGACCAGCTCAGATCTCTATGTATCGTCGGCCTGTCCTTTTATAGTACAAGGACAGGCCGTTACAAGTTGGCCTGGCCCGACATGTGGCCCCGGCGGCTACTAATATTGATACACTTTTGATGCGCTTAATTACCCTTAATGACTGAGTTACGGGCTTTGACAGCGCCTTTACTGGTAATAAGGATCGTTCGATCGTGTGTCATTAACATAGTATTAATGACACTTACTCGGGTCTTGAAGTCCTTGATTCCCCTTTGAAGATCCGGAGTTGTTGTGGAGTCTACCGTAGGTTTGAGGCTGAAGATCCGACGGTTGGACACGTGGCAGCTCTGGAGCATACTGTGGGGAACAGATAGGTCCGGTGCCACCAGACACGTGTCAGTTCTGTAGCTTCCCTCGGTCTGGGGTTAGGTCCGGGGGTGCCATTATGGTACATAGCCCGGAGCTTCCCCCTTGTGGGCGGTAGCTCCGGTTTGATGGTACACGTGGTGACCCTGGGACTAACCATGTTGGGGAAGCGGGTCCGGTTATGTCTGACATGTGGGCCTCCGAAGGTCTTCAAATCAAGTAGATGACATTTCCTTGAGATATTTGCAATCTCAAGGGGTATATGGTACTCAGGGTACCGACAGCCCCCAATGCCAAAGTAGGCAAGCTTGGAGGGAGTCAAAGGCCCGAACTCAATGAAATCAGAGGCTGAATCATCAGAGATGACTGGGGATCCAATATGCTCGATCTCCAGCTTCTGGCAAATATGCTTGACATTTTCTTTGACATATCTCATATCTGCCTTCCTCGCCTTGTTCAGCTTGTGAGTATTCACTTCGGCCTTCTTGCATGAGGCAAAGATTGCTGCCAAGTACTTCAGGATTCCACTAGGAGACCCTTTTTGGGTAGGGGCCCTAGTGGAGGGGGCAGTCCTCTCATCTCCTCTAGCTCTCCTCGGAGCCTCTTCACTCAACACTGGAGATGGGGCAGCTTGGACATTTGCTTGGGGAGGCTTCTGGGGCCTCAAGGGAGTGTGCTCCACATCCTTCACGAACTCGATCCCTGTGACCTTCTCAATCATGAACATCAAGTAGGGGGCATAGCCACAGGATCTATTCGGCGTGCAGGAGATATTGACCATATCATTCTAGATATAGTCAAAGCTGTCAAACTTTCTGTTCTTGCTTATTACTTTCATCAAGGTCCTCAAGTAACCTTGGACACTTCCTGCATCCCCATCTTTTGTTGCTATTGTCTTCCTCAGCACTCTGTTAAGAACTATGAAGAAGGGATTCATGTTCTTGGTTGAGGGGGGTTGTACTTTAGGGTAGTGTCATAGAGGAGGTCCATTTTATCCTTTCCCAAGACACACCGATGTTGTGGATAGTTAACTCATTGTCGCCGGTGTATTCTAGGTGAAGGAGTCTTGCAAAATCATCATAACTGATAGTGTACTTGGATCCATGAGTCATCCAAGTCACCCTTTCCTCCTCATGACTGGCAAATAAACAAGTGGCATAGAAATGAGCAATAATTTCATCATTCCAGTTAAATCTGAAGGCAAACAGCTCCTTCAGTCCATGCCTCTCCACTGCATTTATAACCTCATCAAACGCTGAACAGCTCTTCCTCTCAAAGTGATTCCAGTCGATCCACTAGCTGCGGACCACCGGAGTTTTCATGGTAAGGTAAACCGAGGTGTAGAAAGTCTGCATGAAAGTTGCTCCAAAATCTGGCATCAGCAACTTTCTTTGAACGGCTGTAGCAATCAACAAATCTGAGTTTGGAAGCAGTGTCGCTTCCCTTGCCATTGAACTTCTCCTCGGAGGGATCTCTGTTTCCCTGCCTTGGAGCATGCATCTTGAGTGGGCCGACGGGGCCCTAAGCGATTCCCGTTCCTTTAGCGTTCACTTGGCGAAGAGCTGTCGAGCTAGAGCCAGCTGTGTCATTGGCCTTGGACGCAGGCTTCTTGGCGAGCACCTTGCGTCGCACCTGAGGTGGAGAAGGTGCAGGCTCGGAGGGACGCTCCTGCCTCTTTTGAGCGCGAGACTCTGAAGCTCGCGGCAACAAGTCTTGTTCCATATCATCTTCAAAGTCGGAGATGTTCTCGTTCGACATTGTCCTGAGAGAGCATTGCACAATGTATGGATAAGAATTGATGGCAAGGAGGTGCATTGAGGAATGAGAAATTAGGGTTGAGTTTAGGAAAAATCGGACTTATCCGGTGTACAGGTACGGACTAGTACGGGGGTACCGGACTTGTCCGTACATGGACCATACTAGTCCGATGTTCATCACCTCAAACCCTAGCTAGACAACAAATGGTGATTCCCAATGCAAAACTAGTTCAAGATAAATTTAATACGGCAAGGAGGCATGTATTAATCAAGAGGAACTAGGCTATTTGGTCAACAATGAATAAAATCATGATTTCTAGGGTTTGGGAGGAAATTTTACCGAAGATCCTTGATTCTTGGAGATGGAGGGGTTGAAGGTGCGGACAAGACCGTGATCTTCAATCCCTATGCAATGGAGATTGTTTTCCACCCAAACTTGGAGGGATTCGATGGACAACGAAGGAAATCGCCTTGGGAGCACTCAAGCGAGGAGAGAGAGCGTGGGGCAAGTTGTGAGTATGAAGAAGATTAGGTCTTGGCGGCGGCTAGGGTTATTGTGACGCTCGGTTCCGAAAAGAACCAAGCTAACGCATATGTGTGCCCAGGACGTTCATCACACATACACGAGTGCATTCACAAAAAAATTACCACCGAACAAGATTAATTATCAAATTTTATTACATAATCATATTATCCTCAAATACAACCTCTAATGAATATTAATGACAAGTTCAACTAATGCAGCGGAAATAAACTAATTAAGCAACTAAGCAAACTAAGCATAAGGGATAGCGCAGCTCCAATCAACACCACAGGCAAAGCTGACGGTAGACACGGCCTAGAACTCCGCATTATTGCCATTAAACTCCCAATCCTGACCTGCAACTGTTGGGGGGATTGCAAGAGTGAGTACATGTCGTACTCAGCAAGTGTGGAAAGTATGACATGTGGCTGATTCAAATGACGACAATAATAATGGCAAAGTGCTGAAAGTACATTAAAACATTTGAAAAGCAATATATTATATGTATGTGAAGTAAACCCATCATAATCATAAGTAATATCATAATACCAGTATGAATTCATTACCATCGTCAATAATTCTAGATTTCACCATTTGCCAATAACCATATTCAATACCAGAAATAAATCCATAACCAACCATAACCATTACCAAACCATAACCATCCCAAATCCCAATTTCCCTCTAGTCATGAAAGTTGTCCAGGCGCTCATAACCGGGAGCACGGCTATCATGATAGTTTTATTTAACTCTACAGAGTTTGTACCACTTTACCCACGTGTTTGTGATTTCATCACCTTTTGATGACTAGAACCTCTATTATGTCGTCTCACACTTCCATCGGTGTGTGGCCAAGAGATCACAAAATAGCCTTTACAAAGGGATTACTAGCCTATTTAGACCCCACTAAGGTTTCACCGGTGACGATGCCTCCAACTGAGCACATCTTCAACCAAGGGCCCCCTCTTGAGCCATTCGGATCCCAGGGTAGTCCCACCAATCATCAACAAACCCAATCCGACTACCCCTTCCCCGAGCATCCACAATGGTCCAAACAGCACTAGCAAAGCCCTAATTAATCAGCTACGCCGCACCCATACTTGGCCTCGTGGTGGCACTGTAGTCCTGGCTTATTCTCGCATGAACCGGTCCTTAGATCTAAAGCAAGCGAACCACCATACGTCCAACCCATCCACATACCAGGCTTGCTTAGATCACCCATTACCATATCATATTTAACCAGTTCATGTTAACCATAATCTCATCCATGCATAATTAAATTGAGTGGTATAGTTGTTTCCCATCCCAGATGATTAAGCGAAGCAAAAAAGGTAAAAAGCCCATCCCGACTCTCTACCATAATTCCAGGTGACAAGGGTGGTTAAACAATGCTAGTAAACTTCCTATCATAGGATTCCCATCAAATTGACACAAGCATGCAATTTTGCAAACAAAACATTTATTTTAAAAACAATATCAATATGCTTCAAGGACACTTGCCTTCCTCTTGCTGTTGATTAGGATCAAAGCCTTCAAACTCTTGGTGTTGTAGATCCTCCGCGGCACTCTCTAGCGCAAATCCTTCTAATCCACACAGTAGACATACAAGACAAGAAACACAATCAAAGAGTGCACAAATATTACTCAATATGTCATGACATGCATGATTAATGCAAATGCAAGGTAGAACTTGTTAATAGATTGCTTTTAATGATCACTAACTAGTTCAAATAGCTTAACAAGTTTATACAGGTTTGGAGTTGATTAGATCAAATTTTAGAATTAATTCAACACAATTTAACCAGAAAGATCGGATTAGTCCCCTAGGGACCGAACAAGTCCGCACTCTGCGAGATCAGCAGATTAGGGTTTTCTAGATCGACGTAAATTTGGAGATTAGGGGTTGAATTCACGTAAGGAAAAGAGAATAGAAGGTATACCAAGTGTTTAGGACTCCAATGAATCAAGAAACTTGGAGGTAGCACTTGGATCTTGATGATCTAGGGTTGGGGATGAACTTGGAGATGAATTGGTGATGAAGAACGAAAGCTTGGTGGAGATCTTGATCCTCTTTCGTTTCCTCCTCTTCTTCTTCTTGCTTGAGATATTCTCCTCCCTCCTTGGTGGTGGCTCTCCACGAACTAGGGTTTGGGTGGGGTGGAAAAGTGGCAAATAGATATCAATCCAAGGGGTGGGGTTGTTTATATAGAGGTGGAGGCTAGGGTTAGACGAATTTCGAGTTTGAGAGGAGTATAGGCCGGTTTAGAGTCCCACATGGGCTATAAAAGAGTGAGGCACGACGTCCCTAGGCCCACTTAACGTGAAACCCAAGAAACAAGTCGTAAAACAAAAGATCAACTCGGAGTCACAAAATATCGGACAAGTCCGGAAAGGACCGGACTAGTCCGAAGTCGTCCAGAGAGGAAATCGGACAAGTCTGGCCAAAAAATAGGACAAGTCTGACTTTAAACATAGTGGAAATCGGACAAGTCCGCTGGAACACCGGACTAGTCCGGAAAAGTCCAAGGACTTAGCAATTTTTCAAGGATTCTTGGAATATCGGACTAGTCCGCACAAAATCGGAAAAGTCCTAAAGTTTCGAGAGACAAAATCGGACTAGTCCGCAGCAAAAACGGACAAGTCCGTTTTTAGTCAGAGAGAAATCGGACTAGTCCTTAGTAAAATCGGACTAGCCCATACTTTCCTGCGTTTTAAGTGCGGTTTTGCTCCAAATAAATTTTAAACTCGTTCCTCTTGTTGTGGGTTAATGTTAAACATGTATATGAGTGTATGTAGGGCATGATGTATGAAAATGAGGGTGTTACAAACCTACCCCCCTTAAAATGAATCCCGCCCTCGAGATTCGACGCGGAAGAGAAGAGATAGGGAAAGTCCTTCTTGATATCATCCTCCAATTCCCATGTCGCTTCTTTTTCTGTGTGGTGCTTCCATTGAACTTTGCACCATCTAATAACCTTGTTCCTTGTGACTCTCTCCTTGGTTTCCAAGATTTTGATCGGTTGCTCGGCATAAGTCAAATCTTCCTCTAGTTCCAATTCTTCCATTGGCACTTGTTCTTCCGGTACTCTCAAGCACTTCTTGAGCTGGGAAACATGAAAGACATCATGGACATCCGAAAGATGAGCTGGCATCTCCAACTTATACGCTACTTCTCCTCTTTTGTCCAAAATCTTGAATGGTCCAATATAACGAGGTGCGAGCTTGCCCCTTATGTTAAACCTCTTATGACCTCTCATTGGTGACACCTTGAGGTAAACAAAATCTCCCACTTCAAAGGCTAATTTCCTTCTTCTATTGTCCGCATAGCCTTTTTGCCTTGATTGGGCAGCCCTCAAGTTTTCACGAATTATTTGGACTTGTTTTTCGGCTTCTTGCAACACATCCGGACCAAATACTTGAGTTTCTCCTGCCTCATTCCAGAATAAAGGTGTCCTACACTTCCTCCCATAAAGTGCTTCATATGGTGACATCTTCAAACTTGCTTGGTAACTATTGTTGTATGAAAATTCCGCGTATGGCAAGTTTTGTCCCAACTTTTCCCATGCTTTGAAGCACAAGCTCTTAACATGTCCTCCAAAATTTGATTGGCCCTCTCGGTTTGTCCATCCCTTTGAGGGTGATATGCCGAACTAAAATTCAACCTCGTTCCCAAGGCTTCATGCAATTTTTGCCAAAATCTGGAGGTAAATTGAGAACCTCTATCTGAGACTATCTTCTTAGGTACTCCGTGTCGACACACAATATGCTCCATGTATATTGCAGCCAATTGTGCAGCTGTATATTTGGTCTTCACAGGGACAAAATGAGCTGACTTGGTTAAACGATCCACAATTACCCAAATTGAGTCATACCCGGACTGAGTACGTGGTAACCCAACTATGAAGTCCATTCCAATTTATTCCCACTTCCATTCTGAAATCTTCAATGGTTTCAATAATTCGGCTGGCCTTTGATGTTCCGCCTTCACTCGTTGGCACACATCACACAATGCCACATATTCAGCTATGTCCTTCTTCATGCTATCCCACCAATAGCTAGTCTTCAAGTCCTTGTACATCTTTGTACAACTAGGGTGAATTGAGTAAGGTGAGTCATGTGCCTCTTTTAATATCGTCTCCCGAACATGCTTCACATTAGGCACAACGATTCTCTTTCCAAGCCATAAGGTACCATGTTCGTCTTCATCAAATCTGAATTCTCTCCCTTCTTCGGTCCTGTCCTTGATTTCCTTGATCTCCTCATCCGTGGTTTGTGCTTTTCGAATTTCTTGCTCCAAGGTTGGGTTTAACTCCATCATCTCCATCTCATTTACAAATCCGAGGTTCAACCTTTCAAACTCCTTATATAACTCGGATGGTAACTCTCGAACTGTGAGTTGATGACTTACTCCTTTCCTACTCAAAGCATCGGCCACTACATTGGCTTTTCCCAGATGATAGTTGATCCCCAAATCATAATCTTTGATGAGCTACAAGCATCTCCGTTGCCTCAAGTTCAGATCCGTTTGTGTGAAAATATAATTCAAACTCTTATGATCCGTATAAATTTCACACCTATGTCCAAGGATATAGTGTCTCCAAATCTTCAACGCATGTACCACGGCTGCAAGTTCTAAATCATGTGTTGGGTAATTCTGCTCATGTTTCTTCAGTTGTCTCGAAGCATATGAAACCACTTGACCTTCTTGCATCAATACACATCCAAGTCCTTATCTTGATGCATCGCAATAAATATCAAAACCCTTGCTCACATCCGGCAGTACCAAAAATGGGGTTGTTGTCAACCTCTTCTTCAACTCCTCAAAACTGTTTTGGCAAGCTTGAGTCCGTTGGAAAGCCTTTCCCTTCATTAGCAACTCCGTCATTGGCTTGGCTATCTTGGAAAAGTCCTTGATGAATCTACGGTAATATCCAACCATTCCAAGAAAACTCCTGATCTCCTTTACAGTTTTCGGGGGCTCCCACTTTAACACGTCTCTCACTTTTCCGGGGTCAACCGATACTCCTCCTGTGATGATATGACCCAAAAACGACACCTCTCTCAACCAAAACTGACACTTGTTGAACTTGGCATACAATTGATGCTCCCTCAATTTCTGCAACGTAAGCCTCATGTGTTCCTCATGTTCCTTCTCATCCTTCGAGTAGATCATAATGTCATCAATAAACACCACAACAAACTTATCCAAGTACTCCATGAAGACCTTATTCATGAGGTACATAAAGTAGGCAGGCGCATTTGTCAATCCAAAATACATCACGGTGTACTCATAAGATCCATACCGTGTTCTAAAAGTTGTTTTGGGTATGTCCAATGGTCTAATCTTCATTTGAAAATATCCCGACCTCAAATCAATCTTAGAGAAGACACAAGCACCCTTCATTTGATCAAACAAGTCTTCTATGCGTGGCAAGGTGTACTTGTTCTTGATTGTTACTTCGTTGAGAGCTCAGTAATCCACGCACATCCTTTGGGATCCATCCGTCTTGTCCACAAATAGAACGGGCACTCCCCAAGGCGAAGATCTAGGGCGAATAAAACCCTTCTCTAGTTGCTCTTGAATTTGCTTCTTGAGCTCCACTAATTCCAAAGGAGGCATCCTATACGGCCTCTTAGCTATAGGTGCAGTTCCAGGTATTAAATCAATAACAAACTCAATGTCTCGATCAGGTGGCATACCTGGCAACTCGTCCGGAAAAACATCCAAAAATTCACACACCACCGGAATCTCCTCAATGGTGGCACCGTCCATATGATTTAGCTCCAATTGCTTCGGTGCGGTTTGAGATGCTTCAAATTCTACGGTGATCCCTTCTTCATTGGTCAATTTCACCGTCTTCGTGGCACACTCAATAACTCCATTGTGCTTCCTCAACCAGTCCATACCAAGTATAATGTCCAATCCTTGAGAATCCAAAACTATGAGGTTGGCGGAGAAGTCTACCCCCCTTATTCTAAGGCTTACTTTTGTACATACTATATTTGTCCTCATCTCTCCTCCAGAAGACTTCACCAATAGAGTAAACTTCATATGGGAGATAGGCAAACTATACTTGGCAACATACTTTGATGCAATGAATGAATGTGATGCTCCAGAATCAAACAACATAGTCGCGGGGTTGGAGTTGGCGAGAAACATACCAATGACCACGTCATCCGCTTGTTGAGCATCCTTCGTAGAGACATGGTTCACGTTGCCACAAGCAAAATTCTGCTGTCCATGGTTCCCTTGTGGTTGTCCTCCATTGGGTCTTAGGTTTTGCCTCGGTGCATTGCTTCCTTGACCAAGGTCTGACTTAGGACATTGATGCGCAAAGTGTCCAACTTCTCCACAAGTATAACACTTCTTAACTCCACCAGAATTATGGGGACGAGCTTAGTTTTGAACATTGGCACCAGGAAAATTAGCACGAGGCGCATAAGGCATTGGAGGCCTAGGTGCTTGCATGAGAGGGCGCTGCTGCACAAACTGAGTTGGGAGCGGTGCAAATCCAGGGCGTTGAGCAGAAATAGAGGAGCTGTAATAGGGCGCATTGGGTGGTGCAAGGCGAGGGCGCACATTACTTACTTGTTGTTGTCCTTGATATGGCGCCTTCCTCTTGTTGTCTTGCTCCATCTCACGGATCTTGTTCTCAACCACAATTGCTTTGTCCACAAGCTTCTAGAAATTTGCATAGTCACAATTGAGCAATTGCACTTGAATCTCATTGTTCAAGCCCCTCATGAACAAATATTGCTTCCGGCTGTCCCGACTAACATCCTCAGGCGCATACCTTGAGAGTTGAGTGAACTTGTTGAGGTATTCACTCACGCTTGATCTTCCTTGCCTTAAGTTCTCAAATTCTTGCCTCTTCAAAATCATAACACCTTCCGGCACATAATGAGAACGGAAACTCTCCTTGAATTCTACCCAGGTAATCCTCTCTTGATTCTCGTGAGCATTGCATGAAGAATCCCACCAATCCGTAGCTGCTCCCAACTAGTTGATGAGAAGCAAATAGAACCTTCTCCCAGTCGCTGCATCGGACAATAGCTAGCTTCTTCTCCACGGACTTGAGCCAATCATCGGCATCCATAGGGTCAGCAGCTTGAGCAAAGGTCGGTGGCCTAGTCCTCATAAACTCTCCCAACCGGTTATGGGGAGGTGGGGGTGGCGGTGGAGGCATGTGGGGCTGATTGTTGATGTTTTCAGCCTGCAGCTGTCCCATTGTTTGTATCATAGTCTGCATGAGCTGGTTTTGCATAGCCAATAGCTGCTCAATGTTGATAGCTCCCTGAGTAGATCCTTGTCCAATGTTGTTCTGAGGCACTCCATTGTTCTCGTCCTCATCATTGCCATCCCTCTGGTTGCGAGTCCTCACCATCTGAAGAAAAGCAATAGGTAAGAATTAGAGAACGTCCCCAACTATATGCATCAAGTGATATGAAACTAAACAACTATCTACACTAGCCTAGGTGGACATGGCAATGCTAAAGCATCCCAAAATCCTCTATTAAGTACACAAGCAACCAATATATATAGCAAACACACACCAAGAAAAAACACATCGATTCATGAGTGTTCCTATGGGCTCTAAAGTGTACATTCTATCTAGGCTGCATCCTACGGTCAACCTGTGGCTCTGATACCAATATGTGACGCCCGGTTCCGAAAAGAACCAAGCTAACGCATATGTGTGCCCAGGACGTTCATCACACATACACGAGTGCATTCACAAAAGAGTATACAGAAAATTACCACATAACAAGATTAATTATCAAATTTTATTACACAATCATATTATCCTCAAATACAACCTCTAATGAATATTAATGACAAGTTCAACTAATGCAGCGGAAATAAACTAATTAAGCAACTAAGCAAACTAAGCATAAGGGATAGCGCAGCTCCAATCAACACCACAGGCAAAGATGACGGTAGACACAGCCTAGAACTCCGCATTATCGCCATTAAACTCCCAATCCTGACCTGCAACTGTTGGGGGGGGGGGGGGTTGCAAGATTGAGTACATGTCGTACTCATCAAGTGTGGAAAGTATGACATGTGGCTGATTCAAATGACGACAATAATAATGGCAAAGTGCTGAAAGTACATTAAAACATTTGAAAAGCAATATATTATATGTATGTGAAGTAAACCCATCATAATCATAAGTAATATCATAATACCAGCCTGAATTCATTACCATCGTCAATAATTCCAGATTTCACTATTTGCCAATAACCATATTCAATACCAGAAATAAATCCATAACCATTACCAAACCATAACCATCCCAAATCCCAATTTCCCTCTAATCATGGAAGTTGTCCACGTGCTCATAATCGGGAGCATGGCTATCATGATAGTTTTATTTAACTCTGCAGAGTTTGTACCACTTTACCCACGTGTTTGTGATTTCATCACCTTTCGATGACTAGAACCTCTATTATGCCGTCTCACACTTCCATCGGTGTGGCCAAGAGATCACAAAATAGCCTTTACAAAGGGATTACTAGCCTATTTAGACCCCACTGAGGTTTCACCGGTGGCGATGCCTCCAACTGAGCACATCTTCAACCAAGGGCCCCCTCTTGAGCCATTCGGATCCAAGGGTAGTCCCACCAATCATCAACAAACCCAATCCGACTACCCCTTCCCCGAGCATCCACAATGGTCCAAATAGCACTAGCAAAGCCCTAATTAATCAGCTACGCCGCACCCATACTTGGCCTCGTGGTGGCACTGTAGTCCTGGCTTATTCTCGCATGAACCGGTCCTTAGATCTAAAGCAAGCGAACCACCATACGTCCCCATCCACATACCAGGCTTGCTTAGATCAACCATTACCATATCATATTTAACCAGTTCATGTTAACCATAATCTCATCCATGCATAATTAAATTGGGTGGTATAGTTGTTTCTCAACCCAGTTGATTAAGCGAAGCAAAAAGGTAAAAAGCCCATCCCGACTCTCTACCATAATTCCAGGTGACAAGGGTGGTTAAACAATGCTAGTAAACTTCCTATCATAGGATTCCCATCAAATTGACACAAGCATGCAATTTTGCAAAAAAAACATTTATTTTAAAAACAGGATCAATATGCTTCAAGGACACTTGCCTTGCTCTTAATGTTGATTAGGAACAAAGCCTTCAAACTCTTGGTGTTGTAGATCCTCCGCGGCACTCTCTAGCGCAAATCTGTCTAATCCACACAATAGACATACAAGACAAGAAACACAACCAAAGAGTGCGCAAATATTACTCAATATGTCATGACATGCATGATTAATGCAAATGCAAGGTAGAACTTGTTAATAGATTGCTTTTAATGATCACTAACTTGTTCTAATAGCTTTTAACAAGTTTATACAGGTTTGGAGTTGATTAGATCAAATTTTAGAATTAATTCAACACAATTTAACCAGAAAAATCGGACTAGACCGCTAGGGACCGAACAAGTCCGCACTCTACGAGATCAGCAGATTAGGGTTTCCTAGATCAACGTAAATTTAGAGATTAGGGGTTGAATTCACGTAAGGAAAAGAGAATAGAAAGTATACCAAGTGTTTAGGACTCCAATGAATCAAGAAACTTGGAGGTAGCACTTGGATTTTGATGATCTAGGGTTGGGGATGAACTTGGAGATGAATTGGTGATGAAGAACGAAAGCTTGGTGGAGATCTTGTTCCTCTTTCGTTTCCTCCTCTTCTTCTTCTTGCTTGAGATCTTCTCCTCCCTCCTTGGTGGTGGCTTTCCATGAACTAGGGTTTGGGTGGGATGGAAAAGTGGCAAATAGATGTCAATCCAAGGGGTGGGGTTGTTTATATAGAGGTGGAGGCTAGGGTTAGATGGATTTCGAGTTTGAGAGGAGTAGAAGCCGGTTTAGAGTCCCACATGGGCTATAAAAGAGTTAGGCACGACGTCCCTAGGCCCACTTAACGTGAAACCCAAGAAACAAGTCGCAAAACAAAAAATCAACTCGGAGTCACGAAATATCGGACAAGTCCGGAAAGGACCGGACTAGTCCGAAGTCGTCCAGAGAGAAAATCGGACAAGTGTGGCCAAAAAATCGGCAAGTCCGACTTTAAACAAAGAGGAAATTGGACAAGTCCGCTGGAACAGCGGACTAGTCCGGAAAAGTCCAAAGACTTAGCAATTTTTCAAGGATTCTTGGAATATCGGACTAGTCCGCACAAAATTGGACAAGTCCGAAAGTTTCCAGAGGCAAAATCGGACTAGTACGCAGCAAAAACAGACAAGTCCGTTTTTAGTCAGAGAGAAATCGGACTAGTCCTCAGTAAAATCGGACTAGTCCGCACTTTCCTGCGTTTTAAGTGCGGTTTTGCTCCAAATCAATTTTAAACATGTTCCTCTTATTGTGGGTTAATGTTAAACATGTATATGAGTGTATGTAGGGCATGATGTATGAAAATGAGGGTGTTACAGTTATAGAGTCCAAAAATTGAACTAGTCCGTGGTTGGGCGGACTAGTCCGGACTACCGGACACTCTGCGGACTAGTCTGCAGTGTGCGGACTAGTCCGAATAACCACGGACTAGTGTGTGGTCACCAGAACAAATTAAATTAGTCCATTCGTATATATTCGAAGGTTCTTATAAAGAAAACATGGGGGCCAAAAAAATCAAGTAATCTTGATGAATATGATTAGTAAGCATACAACAATCAAGCAATGACCATAATTCATCAAGATCAAGTAGTTGAAATAGTTTTTGGAGAAAATTGAGAAAGATGATTTTTGCAACTCAAACAATATATTTTGAAGATTCCATACAGGTATGCAAGTTTTCAAGCCACATTCTGAGCATCAAGGATATTGAGTTCATTTTGGAGCTCGCAAAAATGTTTTTCATCAAGTGGCTTGGTAAATATATCGGCTAGTTGTTTTTTGGTGTTGACATGAGAAATAGCTATGTCTCGTTTCATTGAGTGGTCTCTCAAAAAGTGGTGTCGAATGTCTATATGTTTGGTCCTAGAGTGCTCAATGGGGTTATGGGCAATCTTAATGGCACTCTCATTATCACAAAGGAGTGGGATACGACTCATATTGTAACCGTAATCCCTTAGAGTTTGTCGCATCCAAAGGAGTTGTGCACAACAACTCCCGGCTGCAACATACTCTGCTTCGTCTGTGGATAAGGCAATGGAGTTTTGTTTCTTGGAGGACCAAGAAACTAGGGATCTACCTAGAAATTGGCATGTATCGGAGGTACTTTTTTATCTACTTTGCATCCGACATAGTCTGCATCAGAGTATCCAATGAGATTGAACTTGGAACCTTTAGGATACCAAAGGCCTAGGTTGGGTGTATGAACTAAATACTGCAAGATTCTCTTTACGGCAGTCAAGTAACACTCTTTTGGGTTGGCTTGAAACCTTGCACACAAACATACACTCAACATAATGTCTGGCCTAGATGCACATAAGTAAAGTAGTGATCCAATCATGGAGCGATATACCTTTTGATCGACGTTTGGTCCATCTTCATTGAGATCCAAGTGTCCATTTGTTGCCATGGGAGTCTTTATAGGCTTCGCCTTGTCCATTCCAAACTTCTTGAGTATGTCTCGAGTGTACTTGGTTTGGCTTATGAACGTCCCCTCCTTTTGTTGCTTCACTTGGAATCCCAGTAAGTATTTTAGCTCTCCCATCATAGACATTTCAAACCTATCTGTCATAATCTTACTAAATTCTTTACAGAGAGATTTGTTAGTTAAACCAAAAATAGTATCATCAACACAAATTTGGCAAACAAAGAGATCATTATCAAAATGCTTCGTGAAGAATGTATAATCAGCTTTGCCAATTTTAAAACCATTTTCAATCAAGAAATATCTAAGGCACTCATACAAAGCTCTAGGAGCTTCTTTGAGGCCATAGAGAGCCTTACGCAGTTTAAACACGTGGTCGGGAAACTCTTGATCTTCGAATCTAGGGGGTTGCTCCATGTACACCTCCTCTTTGATTGGTCCGTTGAGGAAGGCGCTTTTCACATCCATTTGATAGAGCTTGAGATCATGGTGAGTAGCATATGCAAGTAATATTCTAATAGATTCAAGCCTAGCTACGGGAGCAAAGGTTTCGTCGAAATCCAAACCTTCAACTTATGAATACCCTTTGGGCACAAGTTGTGCCTTGTTTCTTATCACCACCCCGTGTTCGTCTTGCTTGTTGCGGAAGACCCATTTGGTGCCGATGACGTTGAACTTGGGTCTTTCGACGAGTTCCCACACCTCGTTCCGTTTGAAGTTGTTCAATTCTTCTTGCATTGCCACCACCCAATCCGGATCTTTAAATGCATCTTCAATATTGTGCGGTTCCAAAGAGGATACAAAAGAGTAGTGTTCACAAAAATTAGCAATTTGAGATCTAGTAGTTACTCCCTTTTGGATGTTCCCAATTATGTTGTCGACGGGGTGGTCTCTTTGGACGCATTGTTGTACTCTTGGGTGTGGCACTTGTGGTCTTGAGTCTTCATGGTCATCTTCTACTCCCCCTAGATGGTTGCCCTCATTTGAGTGTTGATCATCTTCGTCTTCTTGAGGTTGATCTAGTGTAGAAGCTCCCCCTTGGTCCATTACCTCCACTTGTGGTTCATCTTCTTCATTTTCATTTGGAGATGGCGCTTGTGGTCGAACATCGCCCAACGCCATTCGTCTTAACACTTGCCAAGGAGCTTCTTCTCTATCTAGCACACATCAATCAACTTGCTCTTCTTGAGAGCCGTTAGTTTCATCAAACACTATGTCACGTGCTACTTCAACAAGTCTGGAGACTGTGTTGAAGACACGATACGCGTAAGTGTTCGAATCATAGCCAAGCAGGAAACCTTCATCAGACTTCAAAGTGAACTTTGAAGTCCTTGGCTTCTTGTTCAAGATATAGCATTTAGAACCGAAAACACGAAAATAGGAAATATTAGGTTTGTTACCCGTGAGTAGCTCATATGATGTCTTCTTGAGTAAGCGATGAAGATAAAGTCGATGTATGGCGTGACAAGCGGTGTTGACCGCTTCAGCCCAAAACCGATCCAATGCCTTGTCCTCATCAAGCATTGTTCTTGCCATCTCTATGAGGGTTCGGTTCTTCCTTTCGGCCACTCCATTTTTTTGAGGTGAATACAGTGCTGAAAATTCATGTTTGATGCCATCTTCGTCTAGATATTCCTCAACTTGAGTGTTCTTGAACTTCGTGCCGTTGTCGCTTCGTATGTTCTTGATCTTCAATGAGAAATCATTTTGGGCATGCTTGAGAAACTTCTTGAGGGTTCCTTGAGTTTCTGTCTTATCATGCAAAAAGAAAACCCACGTGAAGCGTGAAAAGTAATCAACAATTATTAAGCCATATTTGTTATTGCCGATGCTTATGTAAGCGATTGGACCGAATAGGTCCATGTGAAGTAGCTCGAGCGGTCTTGTCGTTGTCATGACGTTCTTCGCGGAATGGGGTGCTCCTACTTGCTTCCTGGCTTGGCACGCGCTACAAGGTTTGTCTTTCTCAAAAACAACATCCTTCAAGCCTCGGATGTGACCACAGTCAACCCATATTGGTCTTTGCAATCAAGCATGTGTCAAGTTCGGCTTTATCTTTGTTGAAGTCAACAAGATAAAGTTTTCCCTTTAACACACCCTTGAATGCAGCCGAGTCATCACTCCTTCTAGAGACGATCACACCCTCATTAGTGAACAAGCAATTATAACCCTTGTCACATAACTAAGATATGGACAGAAAGTTATAATCTAAGGAGTCAACATGCAAAACATGAGAAAGTGTGTGTTGTGATGAGATTGTAATTTTACCGATACTGAGCACCCTTCCTTGACTATTGTCTCCAAAATAGATTTCGTCGCTTGGATCCTCATTTACTTCATACTCAACGAACATTCTTCTTTCTCCGGTCATACGGTTGGTGCATCCATTGTCTAGCACCCATTTTGCTCTGCTGGAGGAATAGGCCTGCAAAAACAAGTTATGCCTTGGTTTTAGGTACCCAAGCTTGCTTGGGTCCTTTGAGGTTAGTTAGAAGTGATTTGGGCACCCACACATGGGACTTGGTGTTCCCATGGTGTGGCCCAACATATTTGGCATGCACTTTACCAAAACTATTTTTCATAAGAACATAAGATGCATCAAAAGTTCTAAATAATAATTGTTGCTCATATGAATCAACATGTTTGGACTTGTCAACATTATTAGCCTTTATAGCTTGAGGTGAGTTTCCCTTGATAAAGGCAATGCACTCCTTGTTATTCTTAAGGCTTCTAGCACTTTGCTTTTCACCATAAGAATACCCAATGCCATATTTGACATTAGGAGGCCTTGTGGTCAAGTATGCACTGCGTGCATACTTGATCTTCTCCTTGTCAAATATGCTACTACGGGAAGGATGCTTGTCCTTTGCCAAGTTCGACTTATCCTTCAAGATAGATTCAACTTTAGCACATGTACAAGTAGTAGCAGTTTCAGTTTTAAGGGGTCGAGAAAGGGAGCTTGAAGAGGATGAAGGTTCACTTTTCTTGAGTGACTCAACTTGAACTTCAAGGATCTTGTTAACTTTGGTCAAGTTAGCAAGTTCATCCTTGGTAATAGCATTTGAGTCGCTTAACTTCAAGCAAGCTTCCTTGGTTGAAGCTAGCTCAAGTTCAAGTGACTTGCTTCGCTCCTTTTCAAGTTCAAGGAGCTTTTTGATCTTAAGATACTTCTCCTTTTGAAGGATGATCATATCTTCTTGTCGATCAACAAGCTCCTCCTTATCAATAAGTTTGTCCATTAAGAATTTCATTTTAGCGGCAGTTTTCTTATCTAGGCCAACAAGCATATCTTCATTATCACTATAGGCATCACTCTTGCTGGAGTAAGAATGCGAGGAGGAGGATTTAGGTGTTACCTTTATTTTACTTTCCTTCGCCATGAGGCATGTGTCGTAGTCCTTTCTTGCGCCAATGTTGGGGAAGAGGGTCGATTTCTTGGTCGTCTTGTTGACGGCTATGCTAGCCATCTCCTCTTCCTCTTTGAACGAGGACTCATCATTTGAGTCCCACTCCTTTCCTAGGTGGGCCTGTCCAGCTTGCTTTTTCTTCTTGAATAAATTCTTAGGTTGAGGCTTTATTTCCTTGGTCTTCTTCTTGTTTTATTCATAAGGACAATCAACTATAAAGTGGTCATATTCACCACAGTTATAGCAGGCCCGCCTCAACTTTGGTCTTGACTTTTCTTTGAGTTTTCCTTCACATTATTTCTCCCCTTGTCTTCTCTTCATCATTCTCTTGAATTTCATCATGAAGAGGATCATGTCTTCCTCATCTATGTCGTTGCTCTCATCATCATTGCCATCTTCATCTTGAGCCTCTCAAGCTTCTTTTGATAAGGGCTTGCAAGTGGATCTTAAGGTGACCCCTTTCTTCTTTGTCGAGGTGAGATCGACAATCTCCTTGACATGTTTAGATTGATTCTCCATCATTTCAAAGTTGATGATCTTTCCAAGCAATTCGTCCGGGGTCATTTTCTTGTACCCGGGACTCTCTATGATCATCGAGCACAAGGTAACATTGTGAGGCATGAAAGCTCTAAGGATGAGCTTCACCACCTCGTGATCGTTCCACTTTTTACTCCCATATGATCTAACCTTGTTGATGAGAGTCTTCAACCGGTTGTACATGTCTTGCGGCGACTCATCTTCTTCTATGGCGAATCTTCCCAATTCGCCTTCGATCATTTCGATCTTCGCCTCTTGCACATGACAATCGCCTTCATGTGCATTTTTTCAATGTGTCCCATATTTCCTTTGCAATCTTGAGTCCATCTACCTTGGTGAACTCGTCCTGACTTAGTGATGATGTGATGACCGCTGCAGCTTGAGCATTCCGATGAATTGCTTGCTCTTAGCTTGGTGTGAGCTCTTCATCACCGTCTGGGATATCTATACATGTGCACACTATATGTGACAAGCTGGGGTTAAGTGAGATTAAATACATTTTCATGTTTTGCCTCCACATTAAGTAATCATTGCCATCAAAGTGTGGGGCTTTTCCTAGAGGAATAGTAAAATAATGGCTATTGTTAGAATTTAGACGATCGTAGTTGGAAGGATATCGGGAAGAGTCGGTGTGACTACTCCCCTTCTTCTTCTTCTTGTCCTCGATCTTTATTTTCCCTTTGGAGAGAGATTTCTTCCTTAGGAGCGCCTTGAGTTCCAGCGTCTCCTCATCGTCATCCTCGATGTCTTGAATGGTGTCGAGGAGCTTCTCCAACTTTTGCGCCTTTTCATCTTCAACCTTTTCTTGGTTGAGGCTCTTGTGCACATCCTTCATGTCCGACATTTTCTCTTCGAGCGATTAGTCTCCTTTTGAAGAGTCTGGCTCTAATACCAATTGAATGTGGCCTAGAGGGGGGTGAATAGGCCTTTTTGAATTTTAGTCGGAACCTACAACACTAAGCAACTTGATCAAATATCAAGAAATCGGACTAGTCCGGTATAGTGCGGACTAGTCCAGTGCGTGCGGACTAGATTGATCTAGTTAGATCAATAATCTTAATACCATCACAGTACGCAACGGAATATAGTATGTAACTTGTAGGTATTGAGTCAATGAAATCAAGTGTAGCACAAACTAACTTTGGTTTCAATGTTTTAACGTAAGATATGCAAGATCAAGTAAAACCTAGAATGTGATATGAAAAACTAAGAACAAGATTGACACAAGAGTTTATCTCGTGGTTCAGTTTCCACAGAGGCAACCTATATCCACGTTGAGGATCCCACGAAAGGATCGGGTCTTCTCCAACCCTACCCTCGTTGAATCGCCACGAAGGCCGATTCTCTTCCACTAATCACAAAGGGTAAATCACCAAGTTCAAGGGGCCTTCTCACAAGTTGAGGGCTCCCTAAGATTACAAATCAAACACCACCAAGAACACACTCGTAAGATCCACAATAAAACAACAAGAGTGTGTTAGAGAGTCAAACCCAACAGCTCAAGACGTGAGAATCGTGTCTCTCCTTTGATCCAAAGTTAATCCTCAAGGATTTGGTCTTTCTTTCGACGGATTGTGTGGAGAGATGTGTTTTCTAGGCTCTTGGAGGGTGTGAAGGCGCAGGGAGTCGAGAGAGGTCAAAGTAGGGTCGTGCACATCTATTTATATGGAGGTTTCCAAAGGTTATCGTTAGGGTTTCGAGAGTCCGGACTAGTCCGTGGTGGAGTCCGGACTAGTACGGTGTGCGGCGTGTAGGAAACCCTAAGTTTTCAGGAATATCGGACTTGTTAGGCCTTGGGCGGACTAGTCCGATTTAGGCTCTGGAAAAGTTCAGACTAGTCCGGTCATTATCGGACTAGTCCGACTGTGGTGAACCCCTTAGTGAATTGAGGAAAAGTCTGCACTTGGAGGACTTATCCGATTTTAGTCAGAGAGATTATCGGACTAGTCCGGATATTATCGGACTTATCCGATGTCGTTCAAAGTTGTGAAGTGTTGAGGACTAGTCTGCACTGGAGAGGACTAGTTCGATCTTAGTCAGAGAGATATCAGACTAGTCTGTGGCGATATCAGACTAGTCCGGTCTGTGTAAACCTGGACTGTGCAGATAAGTCTGCAATGGGAGGACTTGCCCGATTTTGAACAGAGGGATTATCGGACTAGTCTAAGATATATCAGACTAGTCTGGTCTTGTGTAAATTTGTGCAGTGAATGAGTTTTCTTGTGCTTGAACTCTTGGGGTGTGTTTCTCCAACACACTCCATACACACTGATCTAATCTATTCAGCTCTTGAGCTCTTTTCCATATATATCCCCATTCTCCTTTCTTTTTGCGCTTTCTTCATTAAAACCTGCACTCATCTCAACAATGTTGTTAGAATCTCATTTGTTTGTCTTAAATCAACCAAAACCCACAAGGGATGCCTAGATGCACTTTCAGGACTGAGCCCAAGACGCCGTATGGAGCGAGATGTATCTCGCGCCATTTTGAGGAGGGTGAACTCCATGATCGGGGGGAGTCCGGTCACAGTCGCTTACCCTTTGGGTCCTTGGGCGAGCTTGGCGGCGGCGTGTTCTTGTCAGCCATTTTGGTATTCTTGGCGCGGTTTTGCGGAGAAGAGAGGAAGAGTAGTTGTGTGGAGAAGACGATGGCGCACATAGGTTATCTTATAGCATCGTAGAAGCCCGGTGTTTCGTCTCTCGACGCACGCAGTGGTGATGGGACATGGAGCGGTTCAAATTAAATTCAAAGGATCCACATGTGTTGCGCGCGTTTAAGGCATCTCGGTAACTGGCGCGCACATCCGGTGCGCTCGGTCGCATCAGCCACCTGCATTAATAGCTATTATGCAGGCGGCTGGTCCTTCAAAGCCTGCATGTACAAATAAGTTTCTTTACATCGGCGGATCATTTATGTGAGTTGCCTGTGAAGTTTCTTATCACAGACGGCTATTAACTCATTCGACAGGTGGATTTTTTAAGGGCGCGCCCGTGTAAAAAAATCTAAAGCCTGTAAAAATGCTTTTTTAGTGGTGCTTCATCTAATGACTACTACATTTTTGCATTTGAACTGTACCATCTAATAACATAAATGCAGTATAAACAATATTATTAGGTGCAAGGGTTTAAGTGAAAAATATATTAATCATTGTATAGAAAATGGTGTTGCTCAAATTAAATTTTACAGAGTGATGTTTGTATTGTGATTGTTTCTATGAAAACAATACCAACGAGATACAATGCATTCAAAGGGACTGTCTACATTTCAGATGCCTGAAATTTGAAAAAATTTCATGCACCGAGTAATTAGCAGCTAATTACTATTATTAACCACTAATCATTGTAATTAATTATTAACCTTTAATTCTATAAGTTAATCAATCACAAAATTATTTGTTATATTTTTACAATTAATATAACCTTTACAAATTACAGATTAACAATTAACAAAATATAAAATAATCATCTTCATCTATCCTCCGCCTGCCGCGCCCCGCGTGAGCCCAGGCACGGTCGCCTGACTGCTCAGGCTACTGAAGTTTAGGATTGCCGGCATTCAAATGGTCCGTCTTAGACCATCCGCACCAGTGTACTCTAAAGCATACTCTATACACTATTCTCCTTCAGCTTTTACAGTACGTACTCTAAATTACACTGCGAAACAGTGTATCCAGTATGCTTTACAGTACGCCACTGCGGGTGGTCTTATAACCCAATGGGAGCACGGTTTGAAAGCAGGCAACATCTGCATCGCCATGACGAATTGAGGACGACGCACGTGGCGGCCAGGAACGCCGCGCCGTGCATACAATGAAACGTGGTCGCCAGCCAGCAGCGTCCAATCCTAGTGACGTCAGTGGCTGGCGAGAGGAGAGGACCGACGTTCCGGTCGCGTCGCGTGCACGACGGCCGGTTGGATGGATGCCTTCCGTCGGTTGGTTGCCTCGCTTTAGGAGGCAGCGGGTTCCCTTGTCATGTGCCGTCGCCGCTTTGTCGCGCCTGCACGTTTCGTTGGCATCAAAACAAGCTCCTTGAACGGATCGATGAATTAGCATGTGGTTGATTTAAGTGTTGCGATAGTCAGGTCAGAAGATGCGGTGCCAAAAGTGTATAATCATTCATAGACTTCTGTGTCTCGTACTACATGGACTTTGACTTTGACAGTGGAACTGTGAGCACCACGATCTGATAACTTTCTTGCGAGAAACTTGGGCCTCGTGTCTGTTCAGCTGTGTCTGGGCCGGCCTAACTTTGCACGACGAGGAGAGTTCACGGGTTTGGGCCCTCTAGACATGCAACTGAAGGATGGTCAGCTGGGCCCTGTGCACAAACTAAAGCATACTGGCGCCTCCTCAGAGGTGCATGAGTGCATCCTGCTCAATCAAAACTAGCCGGCGCGGGCACCCGCGGTCCGTCCTCGCCTCCTCGGACATGCATCCCAACTCATTGTACTCAATTGGCGTATCCATCCATGGCTCCACACGCCTGATACCTCCCCACCAACCACCATACCGGGGTAAAGGCAGCGGCATGCACGAAAACCAAAGCCCGTCTCTTTACCAGCAATGGTAGCAGCCAGTACTAGTTGCCGCTCGTAGTCGCTTCCAAGCTCTCATGCACTCCCTCCCTCCGTTCGTGGCATACTGGCACTGCTTTTGTTGCCATCGATCTCTCCCCTTTTTCCTTGTTCTTTCAATATTCCCATCCCATCTGCCGCCCTCTAGCCTTTGTTGGGCTCCTCTCTAGTAGTCTCCTCTGGGCAGAAATGCAAAAGCTGGTGCCTTTCTCGTTGGCCTTTTGTGACCTCGTCTGCCGCCGTTGTACGACAGCCACTGACTGGTGCTAGTGGCCGTGGAGATGGAGCTGCCAGCTTTGTTTCGTATCACCAACCATATCCACGGAGAAAGCGAGCACTTCCCGTTTACCAATTAGGGATGATGTGTCTTGTCTTGCTTCGATGGGAGTGATTCAGCATCCGCAAACAACGTCTTCTTTTCTACAACCAAGTGCATTACTACATATGAGCATATTACGATCTGCTGCATCTCTCTGTCGGTCTGCCATTGAAACAGGAGAAACTAAAATGAGCGACTGACCCTGTTGTTCATAACAGAGGAAGCCGCTGATCACGCGCATTAATTGAACTACCAATCAATTGGACGCACAATGCCTGCTAGTCTACAGGAGCTGGGGAAGTGATCAAACAGTATTACTGTATAGTACACGTGTCTTTCCCAACTACTGTCGCTACAGCTACTAGTTGTATAGACGAATCATCTCTTGGGCACTACGCAAAAGCAAAGACCATGTAACTTGTGAAGCGCAGAAGCTAGAGCAAATGAGCAATGGCTGGCAACATCCATCCCTCTGTCTCTGTGGTCGATCGAGTTGGTTGTTGGGTGGAACTGCAGCGTCCTGGTCGTCCAACACATCCACGGCAATCTTCCAAGTCCCAGCTAACACTTCTTAATCATCCAGACTGACTAGGAGTTGAGGTTAGGTGGCCCGGTGCACTAGTCTGCCTTGCACATCAGCCAGTCGCTCTATCAGGCAAGAAGGCAACGAACGTCCTTTAACCTTTTTGCAGGGACGAAGACCTAAAGCAAGCAGTAGCACAAGTTATTAATTAACTTGGGATACTGCTGCGTGCTCCTTATTCAGTTACTACTACTTTGTGACGAGCCTGAGCCCCGAAGTGATCACGTTAGGTTGAGTGTGTGTGCGCGGCGAGTTGGACCGTCTCTTTCGGAGCTTGAGTGCATCAACCGTGCATCGCGCGAACGACGGAATGAATAGCAACGATCGAGACTTAGGTGGCTTCAGACAGTTTCGAATGGTGCGTTGCAGGCTTGCAGCCTTTGTCATGCCGCAATGAGTTGTCCAGATCTCTCGGGAGCCGGAGCAGGCGGCGGACATGGATTTGGGAATCATAGCTGAGCAGATTTCCACGGCTCTGACCTCTGACAGAGTAAGCTACGAGGTGTGCTGGACTGCTAGGTGCAGTAGATCGCGGCGCCTATTCTGCCGTTCGTCGATCAATCACTGCTACAATACAATGCAGGTTTATACTGTAGACTCGGCAGACTCACTCCAACAGAGTACTCATATGGGAAAATGAGTACTCGACTCATATGGGAACTCATACCGAAAATGAGTACTTGAGTGATATTTTCACATCTCTAACCGAATACCTATAGGAGGACTGATTTGTAGGGAGTCCATCGAAGCAAACCCAGATACGGATGGCCTTCTGCCGTGACCTAGCATTATTGACCAACGACCACACCTCCGCGAGGGTAGAAAGGTGACGCGATTCAGCGGCGGAGACGAAGACCGCAGAGCAGGTTCGGTGACTGCAGCGGCACGAAGAGCTTGGACGAGGTTTGACGGCGGGGAGCGAAGGTGTGGCAGGACTCAAGCGGCATGTCCGCGAGGAAGAAGGAAGAGTCGGAGGTATAATCGCATTCCCAAATATCGTTGCGGTCGCTTCCTCCAAATCCAGTGAGTTGATGAGTAGATCTCACTGCAGCAGTGTGTGTATGTGGAGAATTTTGGTTGATTTGCATCTCCTTGTATAAGTAGCTCTGTTCAGTGATTGAATGATAATGTAAACTTCACCCACACACGCCAGCTACTACTGTAAATGATAATGTGTATTATCATAAGTAGCTCTGTTCAGTGATTGAATTACTTTTTCGATGAACATGTTATTTGTTCAGTGATTCAAAGAAACTTGTTCATTGGTGGACCTCTGAAGTATAATTAATTATCCTCTGTATTTGACATGGTAATAGAAAGAAACTGGTTCATTGGTGTTACTTTGCAGTGATGGACAACCATAGATCTGGGTGTGAGCAGGGGATTCAGAGCAGTAATAATCCATTTGTTGTGCCCGATGGGGAGTCAGTTCAACCAACACTGGTGCATAGTAATATTTTTGGCGATGATGAGTGGGCATACTGGCTTGCAGCCTTCCTATGACACCTGGAACCTGAAGAGGTATTTCCCATGCAGAAACATGCATCTGTATATAGAATAATGTGAAAATACATGACTGGATTATTATTGCTGAGAAATAGAACACAAATGGATAGTTGAACTCAACAGAGCAATGACAGCTCCATCACAGTAGGCAAAGGAAATAAAATTTGTTGTCACGCCCAGTCATTATAAAGATGAACAGACGCTAATCATATGTACGCTAGAATCAGTTGAATCGTACGTGCGTTGACGAAAGTGAAATATCATTACATAGCCATGTTCGAATACATAGATAGTCATACAATACGACCCGAAGGTCTATAAATACACACTACAAACCTATTTACAACACCTAAACAGTTCACATAGTCCAAACTATAGCGGAAACGCAAATAGATAATCTAGGGCTCCATCTTCACAGGCAGTCGCGTGAAGGATCGCCAGCCTAGACCCAGTCCTCCAGTGACGAAGAAGTCTTCCGGTGCCGCTTCTTCTTCATATTCTAATGGAAAAATAAACGCTTGAGTACATAGAGTAATCAGCAAGTGTGGGAAGAGAATGACATGATTGGCTAGAACAAGGATAGGCCAATTATGGCTTAAGCACTATGCTTAGATCCTATCCTTAGCTTTCAATTATCAATATCATAATTCAAGAAATAATTCAACACATAATTAAAGATGATAAATGTAACTTGAATCATAAATAAACACCACTTCCCAACCATAAGATAATTATGAACTGGCCCTAAGCCGCTCTTGTCCGTGAGCACGACTGTCATGACAGTTTTACCAAATCTCTGCAGAGAGTGTACCCTTTACCCACAAGCAGTGATTGCATCCCCTGTTGTCAGGTGGACTAAGTGAACCTCTCTGAATGCCCGTGGTAGCTAACCACATTACACACTTCCTTTGGTGTGAGGCCAGGAGATCACTACATGGTCATTACAAAGGTACTCCCGACTAGTGCTAGCCCTCTAAGGTTTCCACCACTGAGGCATTTCTGGAGTAACCCTCCGCCTCAGAGCCCCCTCTTGAGCCTTGCGGTTCCCAGAGCAGTACCCCTGCATCATTCCCCGCACCATCCAACTACTAGTATTTCATCGAGAGGAACCTAATTAATTGACCAAGCTACCCCACCTCAGTCTCGTGGTGGTACTATAAAGCTTAGTGGCTTCCTCCATAAACCGGTCCTTAGAATCAGGCGGTGCCAAACCCAATCCCGGGTCTCGTGCAAACTGCACCATACCAAAACTATCCAACCACCAGATTCCTATCCACTACTATTGTGTGACCATCACAATTAAAGTAATCATAAATCTTAACATGTCACATTTGTATGAAATCCCATTCCCAATGTCTAAGCATGGCTAAGCATAATTAATACCTATCTACTTCCCAACCCAAATCAGGTGACAAGGAATTATGTGGAACAAGGCATGTAACATGAAATAGGACATCATTTTATTTAGCATGCATCTAACTAAAATCCTAAAATTGGTACAAGATGGTGAAGGGCACTTGCCTTCTTCGAAGACTTGATTGTTGGTGAAGTCTTGGTCTTGGAGATTAAAGTTGGGGTCGTAGTACGACTCTAAATATATTGCCCAAGCATGGCAAGAAGAAATAAAAACTAAATAAGTAAATAGCACACAATACATGGCATCACAACATACACATAAGAATAAAATTCTATACTAATGCGTCCCTACGAAGCATTTATTATTTTACATAGCCAAAATATGCATTTTATATTTATCTTACATTTTTAGGATTTATTTATGGCCTAAAATCATTTTTATTGAATTTTCTATGGCCAAAAATGTATTTTTAACATTTTTAATAAATTTTTCATGGTCAAAATATATTTTATTTACACTCTACAATTTTATTACAGCAATAAAACATTTTACACAAATTTTCCTACTGTTTTTACATTTATTTACCATTTTTATCTAATTTCTACACATTAAATACTCCTATAAACAATATTCAGCAATTAAATAAAAGCTCAGGGACTTCCTGGTAATTTTCCTACACTGTACAGGGGCCAAATCACTAATTCTACAAATTTCCAGGGGCTAGATTGCTTAATTAAGTGATTAAATCAATTTCTAGAGAGTCCAGGGGCTAGATTGACAATTCTAGGGGTTAGCTTTGCATTTCAGCAAAGTCCAGGGGGTAGCCAGCAAGATTCCAAGGGCTTCGGTGTAAATGCGGAGGGGGGGAATTGAATTGAATGCGGGCCGTTAGATTTGAATCTGATGGTCCGGATTTAATTAAAACAAACCGGTACACACTATCCAATCTTGGCCGTTGGCTTCCATCCAAGGGCCAGGATAGGGCCACGTCACCCTAAAGCCGGCGTCAGCGCCTTGCGCGACGATGCACGGCGGCCGACGGCGGCGACCTCGCCGGTGCATGGCCAAAACGACAAAATCTATGTCTAAACAACGCGCTACTTGCATGGAACGAAAGAGGGGGAGAAGGGGAGCATACCTCGAGGGTTTTCGGGGTGCGAAATCGAGTGGAGATGAGTCGGCGATGAGGGGCCACGGCGGTTGGCATCGGCTCCCGTCGAACTTGGCGAATTCCCGGCTAATCTCCCGCGCAAACTTGTCCAGCGTGACCCTAGCGACAAGGCAAAGCGATTAGGGAAGGGGGGAGCTGAGGTTAGGCATTGGATCGACGGGAACGTGCGCGACGTACCAAGGACGGCGGTTGGATAGGGTTTGGGCGCGGGGAAGAAGAAAGAGAAGGGGGGGCTGATTTATTATGGGGGAGAAGGGCGGCGGTTGATGGCGCGTGCGTGGGGTAGTTCCCCGGGGTGAATCGGCGTGGGGAGAGGCGGTTGGAGGGGGAGGTTGGCGCGGCGCAGGCGCGAGAAGAAGAGGGAGGCGGCGGTTGCTCCCTGGAAGGGATGACATGTGGGTCCCGGGCGGCAGAGAGAGAGGAGAGGAGGGGAGTAAGCTGGGTCGCGGGTGAGGAGAGGGGGAATTGGGCCGGGGTGGGAAATTTGGCCCAGGGAAGGGTTTGATTCTTTTTCTTTTTCTTTTTCCATTTCTTTTCTTTTGATTTGATTTCAAATTCAAATTTCAACGAATTCTACTCGTTTGAACTTCAAAATTCACATAAAAATGCAACACACAAATGCACCTTTGTCGGTACCCTAAAAACCATACACCCCCTGAGGTTACAAAGATCTCAAGGGAAGGACGTCTACTCAAATTGAAGACCCTCAGAGGCCCACTTGTCAGACATAACCGGACCTGCTTCTCCAACATGGTTAACCCCAAGGTTGCCACGTGTACTGCCAGACCGGAGCTACTACCCACAAGGGTGAAGCTCCGGGCTAGGTACCGAAACGGCACCTCCGGACTTAACCCCTGACCGAGAGAAGCTCCGGACCTGACACGTGCCAGGCCACCCCGGAGCTTCCCGCTTCCCACAAGCAAGCTCCGGAGCTGCCACGTGTCCAAACGTCGGAGCTGGCAGCCTCAAACCTCCGGAAGACATTGTAACGACTCCGGATCTTCAAAGGATAGCCGCGGACTTCAAGACCCGATTAATTGTCATTAATTCCATGTTAATGACACTTAATCGGACAATCTTAACACCTGTAACGGCACTGTCGGAGCCCGTTACAGGGTTATTAACAACAATTAATCGTGTATCAATACTAGTAACCGCCGGGGCCACATGTCGGGCCAGGCTAACTTGTAACGGTTTGTACTTGTACTATAAAAGGACAGACCGACGATACACGGAAAAAAAAGAAGGCTCTCGAACGCTCTCAGGCACACATGCATTGACGTGAGCTTTCATACATAAACTAATACAACACCACACACCCGTGGAGTAGGGTATTACGCTCAGGCGGCCCGAACCACGTAAACCACTGTGTCTCTCGTGTCCAATCATGATTCACCTTATTGAGTCTCCGCGCGCCCACACCGAACTACAAACTCCTTCAACACTTTAGTAGTGTCAGGAGATCTGCCGACTCCAACAGTCGACAGTTGGCGCGCCAGGTAGGGGTGCCTGAGATTTTCAAGAATGGTGAATTCTGCGGCTGGATCATCCAACGGGCAACCTGCTGCTCAGGCTGTCGGGGGCAATCCCTCCAACATGCAGCCACCAGCAGGAGCCTCAGCACCAGCAGGAGTCACAGTCCCACCACCACCATCATCTCCGGCAAAACGTGTCGGGCAACATGATGGTGCGCCGGCGTCACATACTGCGCCGGCAAGTCATGACAACCCAGAACACGCGCTCCATGCAGCGCGTGCTCTTCTCCAGCGACCACCACCTCCCGATGCATCTCGAGATGCCATGGAGCAATGGAGGGCTGATGTTGAGCATTTGGTCGCAGCAGCAGCCGAACGCCTCAACAACCAGGGTCCTCCTCCTTCAGGGCGGGCCCCGTCGCAGCGACGGACGTTGTCTGGAAGACTTGGTCCGCATGTCTCCAACAACCGAAGACAAGCTGCGTCACAGCAAGTGACGTCGTTGCCCTCTGGGGCACGACGCACCCATACGGTATCTCGGCTTTCGACACACGACCTCCGGGCGGAGCTTGATCGCCGATACCGCCAACAGGATGGCCGTGTCCATATCGAGCGAGCTCGAGAAAGACGGGATGCTCAAGACCTTTCTACTCTGGAAGGAGCAGGAGGAGGCTGTTCCGCCCTAGCCATGCACCTGCGCATGGTTAAATGGCCACAGAAGTTCCGGCCACACTTGCCGGAAAAATTCGACGGGACTGTCAACCCCGTAGAATTTCTGCAGATATACTCCACTGCAATCTTAGCAGCTGGAGGAAACGAGGCCGTAATGGCCAACTACTTTCCAGTGGCCTTAACTGGGACCGCCAGGTCCTGGTTTATGAGCCTTCCACCCAACTCTATCGACAGTTGGGAGGAGCTGTGCCGTCAGTTCACTGCCAACTTCGGGAGTTCATACACCCGACCGGGCACTGAACTAGACCTTTTTGCGGTCGTGCAAAAAGGGGGAGAATCTTTGCGGTCATTCATCCAGAGGTTCTCTCAGGTACGCAACACAATCCCTTCTATCTCAAGCGCTTCTGTCATTGTGGCATTCAGACAGGGTGTACGAGACAAGAAGATGTTGGAGAAGCTGGCGATCAAAGAGATCACCAGCGTCACGGAGCTCTTCAGCTTGGCAGACAAATGTGCCAGAGCTGCGGAAGGCCGTGAAATGCACTCCAAACCAGCCTTGGAGGATCACAAAAAATCCTCCAAAGAAGAAGC
Source organism: Tuctoria greenei (assembly GCA_036927565.1). NCBI lineage: Eukaryota > Viridiplantae > Streptophyta > Magnoliopsida > Poales > Poaceae > Tuctoria > Tuctoria greenei. The sequence goes on from JAYESD010000002.1 coordinate 254,803,531, forward strand.
CGCTACCTCCGGGAGTGGCAAGAAGAAAAAGAAGACCAACGGCAAGAAGAAGCCGTCGGCCGGCACATCCAACGTGGCAGCCACTGCAACTCCTGGTGGCCGGGGGCCACGCCCCGAGAAGCGACCTCGACCGTCTTCCGAAGACGGTGGCAAATCCAAAATGTGGTGCCCCATTCATAAAACGGGCAGCCACAGGCTGGAAGACTGCCGGGAGGTCCAAAACCTTGCCGAGCGCTACAACAAGCGTCGGGAAGGGTCTCCTTTCCGGCACAGGGAGGGAAAACAGAAGGTTGACGAAGCTCCGGCTGAAGAGGAGTTAGGGTTTCAGGACCCCAAAAAGGTCCTGAAAGCCGTCTACACCTCCGTCGACGATGACTCCGACGTCTCCGACAACGAGCGTCGGAAAACCATGAACACCATCTTTGGTGGATCATGGGACATCACTTCTCGTCGTGTCATCAAGACTATGCGGCGGGATATGGCTGCTGTAGCTCCTACAGCTAGACCGGAGCCACATCGAAAGTGGATGGACACACCCATCACTTTTGATGCTTCGGACTGTCCTCGAAGCATGGTCGGAGCTGGCCAATTACCCTTGATGGTATCTCCCACCATCAACAACATCCAGCTCCATCATGTTATGGTGGATGGAGGTTCGGGGCTGAACCTTATAAGCTTTGAAGCTTTTACCAGACTTCAGCTTCGACCTTCGGATCTTCAACCCTCTCGACCATTCTCCGGAGTAGGTCCGGGGGCCATTACCCCACTCGGAGCTATAATTCTCCCCGTTACCTTCAGGACACGGGAGAAGTACCACACCGAGAAGTTGGTCTTCGACGTCGCTCAGATCAACTTACCATTCAACGCCATCTTGGGTAGACCTGCCCTATACAAATTTATGGCAGATGCTCATTATGGATACTTGGTGTTGAAGATGCCAACACCAGCAGGCGTTCTCCGGATTCGTGGAGATCGCACCGCCGGAGTAACTGCTCTGGAGGAGCTCCATGCACTCACCACTGCGCAAGAGGAGGACTCCAGACAGGGGCAAGCTCCAAAACCTCCGAGCATTCGGCAACGAGGCTCAACCTCTGCTCCCCGTGTGCAGCCAAGCGGCGACACCGACATCCCCGTCAAAGTCGTCCAAATTGGTTCCGATGTCACTCAAACCACCCGCATATCGGGTGGGTTGAATGACAAATAGGAACTCGCGCTCATCACTTTCCTCCGGGCTAACGTTGACGTATTTGCTTGGCAACCGTCACAAATGCCTGGGATCCCCAGAGAAGTGATTGAGCACAATCTGAAGATTTACCCCGATGCTCGGCCTGTGCATCAAAAACCTCGGAAGCAATCTGTAGAGCGACAGAACTTCATCCGACAAGAAGTGAAGAAGTTGCTCGAAGCCGGATTTATCCGAGAAGTCTTCCATCCAAAATGGCTGGCGAACCCAGTCGTTGTGCCCAAGGCCGGCGGGAAACTTCGGATGTGCATCGACTACACCACACTGAATAAGGCATGTCCAAAAGATCCATTCCCACTACCTAGAATAGATCAGATAGTGGATTCCACCTCCGGGTGCGAGTTACTGTGTTTTCTAGACGCATATTCTGGATATCATCAAATCAGGATGTCTAGGGAGGATGAAGAGCATACTTCATTCATCACAGTGGATGGATTGTATTGTTACACAGCCATGCCGTTTGGTCTCAAGAATGCAGCTTCAACTTTTGTACGAGCTATGTACAAAACTTTCGAAGAACTCATCAGAGACATAGTGGAAGTGTACGTCGATGACATCGTGGTCAAAGTCAAGAACAAGGAGTCCCTCTTGGACACCTTGCAGGCTGTCTTCGACAAGCTGCGGGCCACCCGCACGAAGCTAAACCCAGACAAGTGCGTCTTCGGGGTTAGTTCCGGAAAGCTTCTTGGTTTCCTGGTAAGTCACCGGGGCATAGAGGCTAATCCGGCGAAGATAAAAGCCATTGAAGACATGCGGCCACCAACCCGCATCAAAGACGTCCAAAAATTAACTAGATGTCTAGCAGCCCTCAGCCGGTTCATTTCAAGGCTGGCGGAAAGAGAACTTCCCTTCTTCAAGTTACTGAGGAAGTCCGGACCATTCCAATGGTCTGAAGAAGCAGAGAAGGCATTCCAGGAGCTGAAACAGTTCCTCACCACCCTACCAGTCCTGGTAGCTCCGAACCCTGGTGAGCCTTTGTTGCTTTACATTTCAGCTACTGACGAAGTCGTTAGTATGGTTCTGGTTGCGGAGAGACCGGAACTACCCAATACTCAGGAATCCAGACCCCTTCGGGAGGGTCCGGAGGTTCCTGAAAGCGGGTCTGGGTCCCAGCTCCCAGACTCAAACCCACAAGAAGCCACTTCAGAGGACCCGGACCCCTCTAAGAGGGTCCAGGTCATTTCTGAAGAAGCTCCGGGTTCCTCCACCCAGAACCCGGAGGTCCCCGAAGAGAGTCTGGACCCCTCCGAGAGGGTCCGGATCAATGAAGAGGAAGCTCCGGACCCCTCTGGGAGGGTCCGGACCATTCAATGCCCGGTATACTTCATCAGTGAAGTGTTACATGATGCCAAGACTCGATACCTAGAGGTGCATAAACTGCTTTATGCAGTTCTTATTGCCTCAAGGAAGCTTCGACACTATTTCCAAGCTCACAAAGTCTCGGTGGTGACCTCATATCCACTTCGAGCGATCCTGCATAATCCCAATTCAACTGGGAATATTGCAAAGTGGGCAGCGGAATTGGCTGAATTCGATCTTGAATTCATTCCGAGACAAGCAATCAAGAGTCAAGCGTTGGCAGATTTCGTGGCAGAATGGACTCCCTCTCCATTAAACCCTGGGGGCCCCAGCGAGCAGAAGACGGAACCTCAAGTTCCAACCTTCACTAAGCCTCACTGGACCCTTTACTTCGACGGCTCCATGCAGAAGCAGGGAGCCGGAGCTGGAATCCTTCTCCTCGCACCAACTGGGGAGAAGGTGAAATACATGGTACACCTTGACTTCAAGGCAACCAACAACATGGCGGAGTATGAAGCACTCATCTATGGATTAAAGGTGGCACTATCATACGGTATCAAGCAATTGCTGGTCAAAGGAGATTCACAACTCGTCATCAAGCAGGTGAAGGGTGAATGCTCCTGCAATAATCTCCAGCTGGCTGCTTACCTCCTTGAAGTCCAGAGGCTTCAGAAGGACTTCGAAGTCCTAGACCTTCACCATGTTCAGCGTGCTCACAACGCTGAAGCTGACGAACTCTCGACCAAGGCGTCAACTGGAGCTCCGGCTCCTGATGGAACCTTTGTCCGGAGGTTGTCAAAACCCACAGTTCAGCCTGCCGAACTGAACGAAGGGGGCGAGATCAGCATCCCGAAGCTGACGGTCCCGATGGCCCTGTTACCATGGCAGCCATCAAGGGTCGTAGGTGCTGCCGGAAGCTCCGAGCAACCCAGCATGCAAGACTCAAATGCTCAAGTCAGTTCCGATGCATGGATCTCGGAGATCCGGAGCTACTTGAAAGACAACATCCTTCCTGACGATGATGTATCCGCTGATCGGGTAGTCAGATTGGCTAAAAGATACACGTTGGTAGAAGGGGATCTCTACCGGCGCGGTGCCAACGGCATCCTAATGCGGTGCATCACAAGGAAAGAAGGCTGCGAGCTCCTCGCAGAAATCCATGGAGGCGAGTGTGGGAACCACGCATCTTCCCGCACGCTGGTCGGAAAAGCCTTTCGGCACGGCTTCTACTGGCCTACAGCGCTCCAGGATGCCACTGAGCTGGTGAAGAAATGCAAAGCATGCCAATTTCATGCAAAGCAAATTCATACACCTGCTCAGTCCTTACAAATGATACCTCCCACATGGCCTTTCGCTGTGTGGGGGATGGACATCTTGGGATCCTTCCCTAGAGCCGTCGGAGGTTACAAGTTCCTGTACGTCGCCATCGACAAGTTCACCAAGTGGCCGGAAGCAGCTCCCGTTGTGACGATCAACAAACAATCTGCAATCAATTTTCTACAATCCATCGTGAGCAGATTCGGAGTCCCAAATAAGATCATCACTGATAATGGGACTCAATTCACAAGCTCCGCATTTCAAGGATATTGCGAAGACCTCGGCATACAAGTTTGCTACGCTTCCGTAGCTCATCCTGCCAGCAATGGACAAGCCGAGAGAGCAAATGCAGAGATCCTTAAAGGACTCAAAACACGCACTTATGAGCGCTTGAAAAAGCACGGAGCCAATTGGATCGAAGAGCTTCCGCCCACTCTATGGGCCAACAGGACTTCTCCAAGTCGGGCAACCGGAGAAACACCCTTCTTTCTGGTGTACGGAGCTGAAGCGATCCTTCCTCCGGAAATCACCTTGGGTTCCCTCCGAGTCCGGACCTTCGACGAAGCCACGCAGGACCAGCTCCGGCGCGAAGACCTAGACCTCCTCGAGGAGGGAAGGTGCCAAGCAGCTGTTCGGAATGCCCGATACCGCCAAGCTCTACGGCGCTATCACCAGCGGCATGTACACAACCGACAGCTCGAGGAAGGCGATCTGGTGCTACGGAGAATACTATCCAGAGAAGGGCAAAACAAACTCTCCCCTGGCTGGGAAGGGCCCTTTCGAGTGATCAAAGTATCCCGTCCCGGAAGCGTTCGCTTGGCTACCGAGGATGGGACACCTCTCCCAAATCCTTGGAACATCGAGCACCTCCGTAAGTTCTACACTTAATTCCACGGAGGTGAGTCTTAAGTAACTTGAAATGTATGTTATAGAGTCATTGTACAGAGTCGGGTAGTTCCTCCGGGAGAGCAGCCGGACCTTTCCCGAAAGGTTTGAAAAGCTCATGCAACACTTGACACAGTCTCCGGACTAAAAGTGTGGCTAACTACCCTGGGTCAAACTAGAAACCAAACACACTTAGCCTGGTTCCGTACCCTAAGAGTGTACTTGTTTCCCCTGTACCCCGGACCTATAATGAAAGACATCTTCATGTGAAATAGACTCCACGTGCATTCATTTTTGCATAGGCTCGACATTTTTATTTTTCTCTTTCTTGTCTATAACAGAAACGTGCAATTCTTAAGAAGTTCTAGTTTGACCGGTTTACATACGGTTCGAGTTGAATTGTCAGATTTTTTGGATTTAAATATCGTCTGTGGCCAACTCGCCTGAAAGCCGTCAAGCCATTCTAGGGCCGGAGTGCGCTATCGACTTAGCCTGGTCAAGCACCCTAAGTACGCCACTCTACCTACATCCCGGCAGGCCAAAGTAAGGTGGGTCCATGGACAATTGGATCTAAAAGAAAAGACAATTTATCCAGTCGTATTAAAAATCGTGTTCAACTTAAAATTTTCTTGAGAACCGTAAGCCGCGACGAAGTTATAGACAAGGAACGAATTTTACTATTTTTCTTGGCTTAAGTGTGCAGGAAAAATGAACCCTACGTTGATGGAGAAAAACCGGAGCTAACCAAGCTCCGACTCCCACCAGGGCATCAACCGTCGGCGTTGACTAAAAGATGGTGAGAAGACCCCGTCACTGGAGTCTGTTGCCAACAAACCAAGTGTGGCAAAGGTCATTGCCGGAGCTGCTAAGCTCCGACACCTTGGAGTATTAACTACCGACGCTCAACGTGTTGATAGAGGCTATTGCCGGAGCTACTAAGCTCCAGCGATGGACAGTGCCGGAGCTTCTAAGCTCCGACAACTTCAGGGGACCTTCACTATCAAAAACTTCGGACCTAAATTCCACAAGTTCGAAGCAAATTCGTCTTCAACAAAACTCAACATCCTTTTGGTACATGTCCACAATCAAATTGTGCACATCTACCAGGGGGCCAAGTGAAGATAAAGATGTTGAAGACAAAAAAAAAATGAAATTCGCAAAAAATTGGGGATTTCATTTCATCTAAAGACCGGAGATTACATCTGGAGACAAGGGATTACAAAATTGAGGAAGAAGAGAAGATACAAGTAAAGGCTAAAAGAGACGGTCCTAGACCCTATGGAAGAACTCGGCGACCTTCTGGGCGACTTCCGACACGCAGGCTCGGGTAGCTTCGCCTTCTCCTTCGACGGGGCCTTCAAGCACCGGGTCCAGAGGAAATCGAGGGTTCCGGCTGGTGTAGCACGTCAACACATATTCTGTGACGTTCCTAGCCAGGGATTGCCCCTCGACCTCCAGCTGGTCCGCGATGACGTCGCCCACCTTGGAGAGCTTGCTGCCTGCGGCGCTCAACGCTTGCAACGCAAGGTCCGGCTCTGGCTCCGGATCATCCGGGTGCACGGGGCTGAAACCCATCGGCGTCAGCGCGTCGTCGGCCTTGCCCAGGAACTCCCAAATCTGCAGGGAGTCCGCCTTCCTCAAGTTCTTCATCTCTTCCAGGGATCTCCGGGCCGCCGTCAGCTCCGAATTCTCGCGGGCGAGGCACTCAACTTCTTTGGCGTTTTGCTGGATCTTCGCAGCAACCCGCTTCTCAAGTCTTCCGAGCTCCTCGTCCCGGAGGTGGATCTTGTTCCGGCGGTCGACCAGGTCCTTCTCCCTAGCCTCCACTTTCTTCTCCCGGGCGACAAGGGCACACTTGTATTCGTAGAGTTCCTGCCCCCGCACCCAGGTCTTCTCCTCTTCCTCGAGGCAGCGCTCTTCCAATTTCTTAGTGCGCTCCTCGAGGCCCTTGTCCGCCAGAGCTGTTTTCTCGGCGAGCTCTTCTTCCCGTCGCAAGACGTCATCCCGTAGCTCTAGGAGTTTTTGCTCCTCGTCCTCGAGCCGTCTTTCCCTCCCTTCAAGTGCCTCTCGGCGCTTGATGAGTGCGGTGCTGATGGCCTCGAGCTGATCAAACCGAGCATTGGCCGCGTCGTTAGCAGCCTTAGCTCGGTCGTGGAACTCTCGGGATTGAGCATCGAGGGCGTGAGTCATGCTCTCCCTCTCGTCCAGCAGCTTATCCCAGAGCTCCAGGTGGATCTTCTCCCGCTTGATCCACTCCTTGTCATCCGCAAGCCTCGACTGCGCCAGCTTAGTCTCGAAGTGGAGCCGATTATGCCACCGCCTAAGGGTTTGGCGCTCCTCTTCAAGAGCCTTGCTGTCGTGGAAGAAGGCCAGTTGGACCTGACGTAGACTGGAGCAGGCGTTGTCGATGGACATCGACAGCGAGATGGGCTCCGGACCTGCTGGGATCTCTTCCGCTGGTTCCAGCGGGTCTTCACATACAAAAATTGGGTCCCACTCTACGAGAGTGGAACTCTGAGCTTCCAAAGCGCTAGGGCCTTCCTCCGGGATGACCTCAGTCACCATCGAAGAAGGTCCCGCCGCCAAGTCTTCATTTGCCCCCTCAGGCTGGGGGCCGGCGACTTCGTTCAGGCACTCTGGCTCTGCCACAGGTACCATCGACGTCGTCGCCTCCGGAGCAGGAGCCGCTACTGGCTCCGGCCGGGACACCTCTTCTGAGGGAGGCTCAAGCTCCCTCGCCTCTTTAACCGCCGGCTCTGTGACCGGCGCTCCAACAATCACCGGCTCTGCGGTCGGAGCTTCGGAAGTAACCGGCTCAACTGCCGGAACTACTTCGACTTCCGGCTCGCATGCCGGGGCTTCAGCCACCTCCGGCTCAATCGCCGGGGCTTCAGCACTTTCCGGCTCCGAAGCCGGGACTGCTACTTCCTCCGACTCAACAGCCGGAGCTTCTACTACTGCAGCACCAGGACCCGGAGCTTCCACTTCCGGGACGGGTGCCGCTGGCGCATCTTCATTCCCGTGGTCCGGCGCTACCACAGGAACTTCTGGAGACGAGTCGAGGTCCATGACCACGACAGTCGGCGCCGGAGCTGTCGCAACCTCCGCTTGGGGCGGCACCGGGACTGGAGCAGAAGCCCTCGCAGCCTCAGACACTGTGGCTGAGGGTGGAGCTTCACTCCCCTTCTTGGGAACGCTGCAGATGAAGAACGAAGAAATTGAGCAAACAGATGCTACAATTAAAAAGTTAATCGAGGTAAAAAAGAAAAATTACCTTGGGAGGCTCCCGCACCAGCTTGCGCGGAACCTCTTTCCCGGACGATCCGGGCTGGCCACGGTCGGCGTAGGAGCTCCGGGAGGACTCCCAGGACTTGCCACAGCCGCGGGCGTTTCCCGGGTCGGAGCTCTCCTTGATCGGGAGGAACTCCTGGACCTGGAGTCCCTCACCGCTCCAGATGCCAGAGTCGCGCGCCCGGAGCTAGCACCACAGGAGGGATCCACCACGGGGACAGTCGCACTCCGGGAGGATCCCACCACCGGAACAGTAACGTTCCGGAAGGACCCCACCACGGGGACAGTCGCCACGGCGGCGGAGGATCTTCCTTCCTGAGGAGGGGGAACCGGGGGGGGGGGGGGGGGAAGTGGCAGGCCCGATGGACCTTCCGTCAGCATGTCGCAGCTTCCTCTTCTGGCTCTCCGGCTCCTCCGCCAGCTCCTTGCCCTTGCCGATGACCTCAGCTCTTGGCTGTGGGACAGGGGCGGAGCCATCTTCGGACAACCCGGGGATCGCCAACCGGGTGGTGGATCTTCTCTCGACGACACCAAGGTCGTCAAGCGCGGGCATCGTCCGCCGGAGCTCCCTGCTGAACTCAACTTCCACGTTCAGAGGGAGGAAGGCCGGCGGCGGAGTCAAGTAATCTCCGTCAACGTCGATGCCGTGCTGGAATTTCTTGAGGTGAAACTCCAAGGTCTTCCCCACCATGCTGGACTTCAACCCGGTCTCAACCCGGTCCTCGTCCATCACGCTGTTGAGGGCCCAGGCGAGCTTCTCCCTCCTCTTCAGCGGCGCCCACCTGTTGGACAGGAAGTTGCAGAACACCGCCTGGGGAGTCAATCCTCCCTCCACACATTGGCGGATCCTGGTCAGGACAGGGTCCAAAGCTTCCGCCAGCACAGGAACTTCGCTCCATACCGACGTGTCAATGCCGGGCAGACCGTCTGGCAACTCCAACCGCTCATGCTCCTCCACCCGGACGACTATCCAATCTTTCTTCCAGTCATCCCACTTCCCGGAAGGGAATGATCGGAGGTACTTGAATGGGCACTTCTTGCGCTTCACGAAGTAGTAGAAGCCAAGATACTCATTGCTTCGGCCGGTGGTGTGGACGGTGAAGAAGGTTCGGAAGAGATCGATGCAGGGAGGGATGCCCACCCACATCTCGCAGAAGTGGACAAAGATGGACACAAGGAGAATGGAGTGAGGGCCAAGGTGGTACAGCTGCAGACCATAGAAGTCCAGCAGCATCAAGAAGAAAGAAGAAAACAGTGGGATCAGCCCCACCATGGCGTACGAGGAAAAGTGCACCATCTCGCCAGCGTGCTCCTTTTCAAAGGGGAGCTCTCCGCCGGCGCGGACCGAGCGGTTGAAGAAGTCCGAAGACCACCCCATGAGGGCCCGGACCTTCTTCAGATTGCTGTCAGTCTTCAAGCGACTCTCACGCAGGCCCAACTCCATCGCAGCACAACTAGGCAAGAGAAGAGGAGCAAAGTACGAGTTGGGAGTTTGAGCGCAAGAACAGATGGGAAGCGTAAAGAACTCCCGACGGTGCGCTTTCCTTCTTAAGTAAGCCCTCGCAACGCTTGGATGGAAACTGCAGGGGAGTCAAGGATACTACTCAAGAATTCAACCCTGCCGATGACAAGAGGGCCCAGGACCACCCTGACGATCAAGTCGAGGCTCTTACCCAGGCGAACAGTTGTCATCACGAGGCGGGAAACCCAAAGGCGGCGACCTGACAAAGCGCGCAGAACCGATACGGTTTTCGTATCGGGAACCGGCGACCTTCAATTGCGAGAGATCCGCACGTCAAAGATCTTATCTGCCGCCTGAGGTGCGCCACGCGTCGGGATTTAACCGTAAAGCCCCGCCAACGGCACCTCCGAAGACCCTTGAAGACCCAGTTCAAGAGTCGCGAGTATGGACCCACCTCCGACGGAATGACTTCACCCCGGTGACTTTCCCCGGAGGTAGGTCCAGGGGGCCACTGTCGGTACCCTAAAAACCATACACCCCCTGAGGTTACAAAGATCTCAAGGGAAGGACGTCTACTCAAATTGAAGACCCTCAGAGGCCCACTTGTCAGACATAACCGGACCTGCTTCTCCAACATGGTTAACCCCAAGGTTGCCACGTGTACTGCCAGACCGGAGCTACTACCCACAAGGGTGAAGCTCCGGGCTAGGTACCGAAACGGCACCTCCAGACTTAACCCCTGACCGAGAGAAGCTCCGGACCTGACACGTGCCAGGCCACCCCGGAGCTTCCCGCTTCCCACAAGCAAGCTCCGGAGCTGCCACATGTCCAAACGTCGGAGCTGGCCGCCTCAAACCTCCGGAAGACATTGTAACGACTCCGGATCTTCAAAGGATAGCCGCGGACTTCAGGACCCGATTAATTGTCATTAATTCCATGTTAATGACACTTAATCGGACAATCTTAACACCTGTAACGGCACTGTCGGAGCCCGTTATAGGGTTATTAACAACAATTAATCGTGTATCAATACTAGTAACCGCCGGGGCCACATGTCGGGCCAGGCTAACTTGTAACGGTTTGTCCTTGTACTATAAAAGGACAGACCGACGATACACGGAAAAAAAAAGAAGGCTCTCGAACGCTCTCAGGCACACACGCATTGACGTGAGCTTTCATACATAAACTAATACAACACCACACACCCGTGGAGTAGGGTATTACGCTCAGGCGGCCCGAACCACGTAAACCACTATGTCTCTCGTGTCCAATCGTGATTCACCTTCTTGAGTCTCCGCACGCCCACACCGAACTACAAACTCCTTCAACACTTTAGTAGTGTCGGGAGATCTGCCGACTCCAACAGTCGACAACCTTGTTTTATACATTTTATGTACATGAAATATGGGTGTTACAGTTGCTAAGCCAAAGAAAGTTGCCATACGCGGGGAAGCATTCTTGAAGGAAGAAGACAATGTCATATGCTCATCGTTAGCAAGGACCCATTACAGGTTAGTCTTTGTAATTGTATTTTTTTCTTCAAAAATGTAATGCTTTCGACCTACTATAATTTGTGTATTGACTTCAGGAGTTAATAAGAGCAGTGGAGGTTACTACAAACGCATAGATGATTACTTCAACGAGCATAAGCCTGAAGCTAGTCATAGAAGTCAGGTACCTATTCAACATCGCTGGGCACTCATCCAAAAGGGCGTGAATAGGTTTTGTGGCATCAAATCAGTTATTTATAGGAGGAACAAGAGTGGTAAGAATGAACATGACAGGGTAATGTTCATTCTATTTGAGTCTCTGATTATTGTTCTATTTGACTTTTTGTTGATCTCGTGCTCTCATTTCTTCACCATATAGATTGAAGATGTTGTGAACATGTTTGAGAAGACAGAGACATTTATGTTCATGCACTGTTGGAAGGTACTTCGTAATGAGCCAAAGTGGAATGATAGACTGTTAGAGCTGAACACAAAAGATGCACCTACTAAACCACCCCAACACCCCCATGGCAACAACACTGAAATTCCTTTTCAGTCTGAAACTAACACTTTTGACCCACCACGGCCAGAAGGTAGAGAAAGTGCTAAACGGCGAAGGTCACGGGGTGCAGGAGATGCATTCTCTTCTAGCACTGTTGTGGAAGTGTTGCAACGTTTGAATGAAAGGAGTGAGAAGTCTGAGGTCAAGCAAGACCAACACATGGAAGATATCCTCGGTATGAAGGGAAATAAAATGAAGTTAGGAGATATGATATATGACCTACAAAAGCAAGATATGGAGGTTCGAACCAAGTTGAAGGAAGAACAAATTAGTCTCACTAAGAAGGACATTGAGGTCAGAGAGAAACAAAGCGAAGCACAACTTAAACAAAGCGAAGCACAACTTTTAACTGCTGAGTTAGGGATAATGGGAGCAGATTTAGAGAAGCTTGCTCCACAAGTGAAGGTGCACACATAGCAATGCAGCAAAAGATCATGGAGCGTAGAGGGATCAACATTCCTGAGAACAACAATGTGTAATCTTTATGTGTCCCTGAGTTGTAATGTTGAAGACCATGTTATGTGTAATATTTTTCGAAGACCTTGTTGTGTGGAACTTGATGTATGTTCAAGACTCTATTTCTTTGCGCACAACTGTCATGCGGAATTTGCAGAACAGATTTGTAGAACTTTTTTATGTATCATAAACTGGAACATGCATCATATTGATAATACAGAACCTAATCACATTGAAACTTACACAAATATCATATCCACATATATTTGTTTCTGCTTGCCACATATACAAGCACAAATCATACATATATTTGTTTCTGCTTGCCACATATACAAGCACAAAAGCATACATATATTAGTTTCTGCTTGCCACATATACAAGCACAAAAGCATACATAGATTTGTTTGTGCTTGCCACATATACAAGCACAAAAGCATACAATATTTGTTTCTGCTTGCCACATATACAAGCACAAAAAACATTCTATGATATCCTACACATTAAGGCATTGCGTTAGCCATGAAAGGTCCTGAGTTAGAGCCATATAGTACCCACATGTGCTCCATAAGGTCAGATTTCAGGAGTGTTGAGGTTTCTTTATCATGAATCATGGAGAGGGCATCTATAAACTCCTCAATTCCAGGAGTTGCATGTACTTGTTTGGTTGTAGGGTTACTTGTCCCTGGCCACTCAGACACATGCACTTTAGGCAAATCAACTCCACCCTCATCGTCTATGACCATGTTGTGAAGGATGATACATGCACACATTATGGAATTAAGGTCCTTTTGATTCCATAATCTAGCTGGCCCATGCAATATCTTCCACTTTGCTTGGAGAACCCCAAAAGCTCGCTCAACATCCTTAGGACATGCCTCTTGCTGCCCTGCAAACATCTTATGTTTGTTGCTAATAGGGGCACTGTCAAAGTGTTTTATGTGACACTTCCCCCGGATCTGCTAAGGAGCAGCCCGTGAAGGTTTTTGTTCGGCGGGGCTTAAGCTTCAATCAAGTGTACACGCTTATGAGAGTGTATGAGACGGTGGTTTTTACATGGTTCGGGCCGCAAGGAGCGTAACACCCTACTCCACGGTGGATTGTATTGCTAGTGTGTGTGTTGCATGTGTATCGGGGATTCAATGTTCAGTCCTTTGTAACAGTAGTGGTTCGGTCCTTTTATAAACAAGGTTGGACACCTTACAAGTGGGGTCCGAGGCCTGACAGGTGGTCCCGGGCGATCTTATCCTAATGATCTAAGGCTTCTCGCATCTCGTGGCAGTGAAGACTCGCCGTATTGCCGCCTCTCTCATCAATAGTCCTTGCACCGTTGATGACGATGGCATAAGTGTCCCATCAGCCTGTCTTGTTGTCGCAAGCTACCCACTTAGCTGAGTGGGATAGGCCTGCAACGCCTTCATTGTGATGCGATTGGTCATAACGGTCTCTGACCATTGGTGTGCTCCATGTTGTGCATCGGAGGTAGGTGCGCGTCTTCAATAGGAGATGTTTTCCCATTGAACACGTGGCAGTGTGGGGGCTGGCCCCTGCTGGGGAGGCCAGTCCCGGTTCTTCATGACGCATGGAAGCTTTGGGGCTCTCCATGGGACATGGCAGCTCCAGGATCTTAGCCGCAGGAGGTGTCTGGTCTGGTGCTCTGAGCCACGTGGCTGCACCGGAGCTCTTCCCCAAGGTTGGGTGAGGTACCTTCCTAACACGTGGCGTCTCGGGAGCCCAGCTCACTGAAGGAGCCGAGTCCCATCTTCAAGGCCCTCTTGGCAGTGCTGGAGCTCGTCCTTTAGGAAGACCGAGGTCTGGCACCTTCGGGACACGTGTCACCGCCGGCGTGCCTCAGTGTTTTCATCCTATGTGCGAGGATACCCCGTCTGCAGGTTACGGACAGGCACTAATTGTCTTCACCAATGTCGCCCATTAGGGATAAATCCCATCAGCCAAATAGTAACCAATGGTGTAGGTGTTCCCGTTCACATTAAGTTCAATAGGAGATGTTTTCCCATTTGCTAAATCATCAAACACAGGAGAACAATTGATGAGGACATCACTTCTATGGATACAAACAACACTCCATTGAACATACAAGATGCAATCAATAGAGTTCATACACAACAACTAATTTCAGAGGTGAACTCGTTCTTATATATTTCCTTATATGTTTTTGAGCATAGATTGCTACTTAATGATTTAATTGTGATTAGGATCCATGAAGAGGTTCAAGGAGTACTTGGAGGAAGTATTAGGGACGTGGAAGACCAGAGAATTCGTTCAAAGAAGATGGAAACCGAATCAAACTCCAAATCGTATCCAACTCGGAGTCCAGGAGCAGTATGCACTAAAACGGACGCCCAGGACGCATACGAACTCCGTTTTTGACGTTCCACATATGCACGGAAAGGAGAGAGGATATCCTTTCTAATGGCGCTGGTCCCATATCAAAATTCCCTCGGAGTCGACGGGAATCGTCGAAATAAAATCGAGTTCAGAATCTGTCAGGGTGCTGCGCCATCGTATTGGGCTATTGGGCCTTGTATCAAGTCTAAGTCCATTATTTTCGTGTGTTAGGGTTAGGTGATGACCCCAACACCCCCTTGGACGTCTTCCCACCTATATATACTCCATAGTAGACGCCATGAACAATTGGGTTTTGCTTAGATCAATAATATCGCCGTTCTACGGTTTGTGAGACCCCAACTTCACGATTTCAGATCGTGTCTTCTACGTTCTTGCTTGTGTTCTCGGTTGCACTTGCAGGGATTAGCCTTCTTGGAGAGGTCAATCGTGTGCAGCACGGTTGATAACCAACGGAGCGGTGGTGTAGTGATTGCAGGGGTTGTTCGTGTTCTACTCGAGAGCCTCGGATCATCAACGTCGAGATCTCCATCAATCGACTTATCCATTACCTTTCGGAAGATCGGGACAAATTCTCCTATCAATTGGTATCAGATTTCCAGGTTGCCCATTAGGTAATTCATCTATCCATTATATTAGTTTTGTTTTTCATACCTAGAGTCCACAAAAAAACTTGCAGTTTAGTAGATCTGTTCATTACTTGGTCCAAACCACATTGAGCCTTTGCAACTTTGTTATTCAGTTTGGTTTTGTTGAGTTTGTGTTCGTGGTTGAGTCATATTGCTGATTTAGAAGTGTTTTTAGTCTTAGTTTGAGTTTTGCATTGTGTTGATTCATCCTTTTGAATCACGTCATCACATCCAGATTAGATTCATCTCTGTCTAGTTCACTATTTTCATCATATCTAGCTCATACGAACTCCGATTTTCGTGTTCTTATACTTTATGGAAATCTTAAGAAGTTCTATATAACTTTCTTATTCATCATTGTCCCAGAAAATATAGTTATCAATGTTGAAATTGCATTAGATCCGAATCTGTTATTGACCTAAAAATTCTGAACAGTCTGTATTTCGGGGGCAGTATCTCCTATTTTTCTTTTCCAAAATAGGTCTTCCATATATTGAAATTAAAGAGGAGAGATATATCTACAATCTTTCTGTTCTAAGTTTTCCAATTTAGAGCCTATAAGTGTGCCTATTTGTCCTTGGAAGATTGAGCAGAAAATCTGCGACAGACACACGAGATATCTTGGATTGTTTTTCATTGTGTTCTTCCCTTGCAGCACATTCTGAAAAAAAAGGAAGAAAAAAGAAAAAGGCAAGTGCAAAACAAGAAAAAAAGCCGCACAAAAAAAGAGGAAAAAACAACAAAAAAACAGAAGTGCTTGCATTCTTTGTGTCATCTAGTTTTGTCTCATGTCTTGCTAGCTTGAACTACTAGAAACACATTTAGGCCAGCAACTTTGACAAGTACTTTGGACACTTATTCAACTTTACTATCTGATTTTATTGTTGCTAATCCTTGCTACATAGAAAGTGCCATCCAAGGTACACCTTACTCTTGAGAAGAATCGATACACCTTTGCAATCATCTCACGCTTCATTGGTTTCTTCATACCGTCCACCGTTTGCCACCTGCAGTGTCGGTAAGAACACTTGTAAGAGCGTGGTAAGATGCTTGAGAGTGTGTGATTCCACTTCCACTTTGCCATTATCCTTTGTAGTTGATAGGGATAACATATTTTTTTGTTGTCTTCTGTTTGCTACTAACAATGTCAGGTAAAAGCAAGAATCATGCATTATATGCTGAGATGATGGACATGATGAAGACAACGATGGAGTTGCTCACTACAAATCAAACATCAACCAAGGTTTCACATGACATTCAGACCACCTTTACAACACCTTCCATAAGAAGTAATTACATTCTCCCATCTCTTCCTTCTTATGATGGTTTTGGTTACGATGAATATATTACTTGGGAAATAGAGGTGGATAAATTTTTTGGACAATGTCATATGTGTGAGAGGAGAAAGATTAGAAATGTTGTAAGTGCATTAGTAGATTGTGCATTAACTTGGTGGAACAATTTAAATGAATTAGAAAAACCTCGAACATGGAAAGAAACGAAAATTCCTATGCGAGAAACTTTTGCTAATGTATCTATGTACAAAGAAGAAATTCAACAATTTGAGAAGAAATTTCTTGTTGTACCTCCTTTTGTGTCTAACGTTTTGCAGGACAATATAGAAAATTACCTCCTTTTGTGTCTAACGTTTTGCAGGACAATATAGAAAATAATATAGATGATGCAAAAGAGAACGAGGCTTTCGACAACACTTGTGAAATTTTAGATGGATCAACTCATAATGCACTCGAAATCACTGCCGGAAATGGTAAGACAAAACATTCTATAAATAGAGAAGATGTTCTGAATTTTTCCACCAATCATGCTATTTTTGAGGAGCAACTATTAGAATCGTTTATTTATATACCATTGTCACATGTTGATTTTCCTGCTGAGCGTTGCGCTAAGAAAGAGTTGTGTGCTGATAACTCTATTATACCTATGCAAAAACAAGTTAATGTACAAGATGATTATGTTTTGGATTCACCTACTTGTGCTGAAATTCATAATTTGATCACCGCTACTGCTGAAAATGATGAGCTGGAATTTTTGTCTTCTCTAAATACTTTGGGTTATATTGAATTTGACACTCTTTGTGATCTAAATATTGTAGAGAGGAGAATATTTTCACAATCTGAATTGCCTTTATTAAGTAGAAACATTTTTCATGCTATAGGCAACTATGAAGATAGTTGTGAATTTATGGTGCATAAAGTTTACATATGTTCAAATGTGCAAGCTCCTTTTGTGCTGCAACAACATGGTGAAATGAATGGATGCACTAACACTAATAATGTATTGTCAAGTTTTTCTAGTATTTTTTGCTTGCAGCAGGGACAACAAAAGCATTATTCACTGTGGTTGTGCATTATGGACATCACTCATTCTACCTCCAAAGCAAGCCTCTTTGCTGGACATACGAGCAAGCCGAGGACGGCTTGTCATAAAGAAGGGGAGAATGATGAGATCACACACATTATTATTGCACGTATAAACATGACACAATGTTTATTTGTTTCGGATCCCGGCTCAAGTGAATGTGCACTCTTATTTGATGGACAAGATCAAGATGGCGCACTATGTCGTCCACAACCTTGGCCTCCTCCATTCATGCATACAAGAAGATTTGATGGCGTTGCACATTTGAACCAACACATGAGAGAAGATGAACTTGAGTCGAGGACGACTCAAATTCAAGAAGGGGAGGATGATGAGGACATCACTTCTATGGATACAAACAACACTCCATTGAACAAACAAGATGCAATCAATAGAGTTCATACACAACAATTAATTTCAGAGGTGAAATCATTCTTATATATTTCCTTATATGTTTTTGAGCATAGATTGCTACTTAATGATTTAATTGTGATTAGGATACATGGAGAGGTTCAAGGAGTACTTGGAGGAAGTATTAGGGACGTGGAATACTAGAGAATTCGTTCAAAGAAGATGGAAACCGAACCAAACTCCAAATCGTATCCAACTCAGAGTCCAGGCGCAGTACGCACTAAAACGGACGCCCAAGACGCATACGGACTCCGTTTTGGACGTTCCACGTATGCAAGGAAAGGGGAGAGGATAACATTTCTAATGGCTCTGGTCCCATATCAAAATTCCTTCGGAGTCGACAGGAATCGTCAAAACAAAATCGAGTTCAGAATCTGTCAGGGTGCTGCGCCATCGTATTGGGCCATTGGGCCTTGTATCAAGTCTAAGTCTATTATTTTCGTGTGTTAGGGTTAGGTGACGACCCCAACACCCCCTTGGACGTCCTCCCACCTATATATACTCTATAGTAGCCGCCATGAACAATTGGGTTTTGCTTAGATCAATAATATCGCCGTTCTACGGTTTGTGAGACCCCAACTTCACGATTTCAGATCGTGTCTTCTACGTTCTTGCTTGTGTTCTCGGTTGCACTTGCAGGGATTAGCCTTCTTGGCGAGGTCAATCGTGTGCAGCGCGGTTGATAACCAACGGAGCGGTGGTGCAGTGATTGCAGGGGTTGTTCGTTTTCTACTCAAGAGCCTCGGATCATCAACGTCGAGATCTCCATCAATCGACTTATCTATTACCTTTCGGAAGATTAGGACTCATCTTTTTCCTATCAACAATGCAACACATTAATATCATTTTGAGACCCTAGAAGTCCAAAATATGCATGCCATATCTTAAGGTCTTGTGTTGCAACTGCGTCTAGTATTATGGTTGGTTTGCCCTTATGGCCCTTATATATATCAGCCAAAGCTGTGGGGCAATTTTACCACTCCCAATGCATACAATCTATACTCCCCAACATGCCAGGAAAACCTCTCGCCTCATTCACTTGTAGGATATGTTGAACTTCATCTTCATTTGGTGGTCGAAGGAATTGTGGCCCAAAAACTGTTATCGCCATTTTAACAAACTTCCTTAAGCATTCAGGAATCGTACTCTTGCCCATACGAATGCCATCATCATGAGCATATGCTACTCCACCGTAGGCAACATCTTAATAGCAATTGTACACTTTTGTTTTGGAGATAACCCAAGCTTACCATATGCATCCTTCTTCTGTTTAAATTTGTCATTTACTAAGGTCAATTGGTCAACTATCTTAAGAAAGAGACTCCTGCGCATACAAAATCTGTTGTACATATAATTTCATAGGATATTAGTACAAAGCTATGTATTTGTATTTGCATAACGAACAATCAAATCATTTCAAAGAGTGGTCATTACCTCCTCCGAAAGGTTTCCAGGTTATAGAGTGGCCTCTCAACGAAGTAGTCATTGTGTAACCGTTTGTCGCCACCTGCATGATCATGGTCATTTGTTTCTTGGCCATAAACTGATCCTCCCCAACACCTCTTTTGGCCCATAGTTGCAAGTACGGCTGCTACTGCCAGCAACTCCTCCTTTTATGATGAAGTTTCCTTAGACCCATAGGTTGACAACTTCAAGTACCAACACACCATTATCTAAGTAATAGGGTAAACAGTGAGCAATCAATAATGTTAGCTTAGCTTTGTGTTTTGTCAGCTCTCTGTTTCTTAGTCACTTGCTACATTATGCATAGTTCACCTTATGGTTAATTCTAAAGCATAGTCACTTGCAACCGCGGCTCCTACTAAATGATTCTATGATTCAATAAATAAACTAAACATTTCACCAAACTCGTCAGATGAAATTGAGCAATTTCTACAACTCTAAGAGAAATGTAGACAAATTATCCTTCTTTTATTTTTACGGAAGTCAAGAACAGGATCGTACCTTCAGTGGCAGAGGTCTTCAGCAGATGAGGTCGTAAGCACCAGAGGGTCCAGCAACGGTCGACTTCAGCGTTAGACGGCACCAGCACCGGAGGTCTTTGTTGGCATAGGGCTTCAATGACGGAGGGCTCCAGCGGAGGTCGGTGTTGACATTTCTTATGTCACAGATAAAAATCTGCAAGCGCACAGAAATTGTTGTGTAGCACTTCCCCTTTAGAGAGTATTCCCAAGGGTATTGAATCCAAGAAACGTTGTGCTAATCTCACAAACCAATCCACGCAAGGACACAAAGTTGTTTTGTAGGCAAGGAAGAGAGAGGAATTCAAAGTATTGATTCTAATCCAAAGGAATTTGCAGTAGCTACTTGCTTTGGGCACGGGTTTACCCCTAGCAACACTAGGACGACTCCCGCCAAGAGCTTATGGCATAGCCGAATGTGGAGGATTACTAAGGACAGATAGGGTTGTCACCACCTATTGTCTAGCTCTTGAATCCGTGGGTCTACAGGATATTCACTGGTGATTTCTAACCTAAGCACCACGCTTATGTTCTAATCACAACTCTAGTTGTTTCGAACACAAAGATACAACTAGAGCCTCTAATAAATTAAAGCAATGAACCCACGAGTAACTACTTGTGCAAACTACTATGGACTGATATCAAACTTGAATTGAATTCACAAAGGGCTTACTTGATTTGGGTACACCTTTGTAGGGATACAAGTGTAGAAGAGATACTTGACAAGCCCAAGCCTTCTTCTCCTAAACTCTCACCACACTCTCCTTCTACTAGGCAGCCTCTAGGACAACTCTAAACCTTAGGAGTGATATTATATTCTCAACTTTTGGGTGTGTGTGTGAAATGAAGTGTGGGGTTCTATTTATAGGGGGAGAAGGGTTGGTTCCCGCCACCAAATGCGTGCGAATCAGTCACCCATGACTTCTTCAATCCAGGAGGAGCCAACATGTAGCATTTGACCGGGTTTGGCGCCACTCCCTAGTCGGCCGACTTGGTCTCAGCCCCGTTGTGGTTGTGCTTCCTCCAGGAGGTCTGCCTGGTGGGTCCTATCCCTTTATATGGGTGCTACACCATTGGATGGCCTCAGATACTTCTGTTTATGGACCATTTGATCCATGTGATGACACATGGCATCATCTGATTCGTTGAAATCTAATTTTATGGATTACTCCCTGTATGTCTTGGTATTTTGGGTCTAAATTCACCAGCATACAAATAAACACCAACACTTGTGGAATTGGTTAGTTTTTAATCCGACCACTACGTTGTGTTTCTCTTTTGTGCACATTGTGAGGTGAATTGACGGTCTAAATATGGCACTTAAAGACTGTCAACAAACTCCACCACACTTAGTCCTTTGATCGTCCTTGTGTGAAGGCAAGAAAAAAAACTAAGGTGATGTCATAAATTTGATATAAGTTAGAAAAAGAGAATACTAGATATTTCAACTCATACCTCAATTCATAAATTTCCTTTGTGTAATGTGGCTACCACATCAATCTTGGGTGTTTGAAGAGTGGAATGGTTGGAATGTAGTTCTCTTGGATCTTCCCCTGTCGAAAGTATCTGACGATTTGCTATATTCAGAAAGTCAAACAAACAATTGCCCTTATTTCTCATTTGGAATATCTCAAGTCTCTCAAAGTGTTTTCATCCTCACCTTGGCGTGTTGTGTCAATTTTGTCCCTATACTAAATATGGCTATATCTGGAGCTTGGTAGGGATAAATGTGGCACACATTTCAATTCATATATTACTAAGCTAAAAACTTGATCCTATGAGAGACTTATGCAACAAACAAATTAACAAAGAAAATTCTTGTGCACAAGAATGGAATGGATATTTGTGGACTCCATGATTTTCTCTATTTAAGGATGAAACATGGCTACTTTCTTTCTCCCTCTTTTTTTGGCATACTTCCTCTTTTGAAGAGTAGATGTTTTTCTCTCTCTTTTTTCATATCCATGTATTCTACTCCTTTTTATTTTTTTAGAGAGATTTTGATGACCAAAAGGTGTGGAGTTTCTTTATTGGATGGATGAATGGTGGATGCAAATTCTCAATGTGAGATATTTTGCATGAATGGGGTGCACAAGAATTTCTAAGTCAAAAAGTTCATGCAAGTCGTTGAATTGGGTCATGAGTTTGACAAAGTTCAATGAAAAAACAAAGTGGCATATGCATGTGGTTGTTCAAGAATTTGTATCATATGGTTGTGGCGGGTATTTAAATTTCCAATGAGAGAATCAGGCAAAGTTCAAAACTCCAAATTGTGCAAACATCAAAATAAATTTCAAGCAAAGAGACATCTCCTCGAATAACTCATTTACCATATCACACTAGTCAAATACTTAGATGACGCGTTGTTCCTATTTTAATTGTGGGAATCACAAACAAGGCAATAAATCAAAATATAAAGTATTCAAATTTTCAGCTCAAGCAAATTTTGACTACCAAGTTTTAATTTTTTTAATTTTTGAGTTGAATTGCTTTCAAATATTCAGTATCAAATATTAAATCAACTCAAACAGTAATGTAGCATGCATATTCAGGGATAGAAGATCCAAATCAAATTTGTGGAGCGAAACGGAGCTGTATGGGGCCCACACCAGGTCGGTCGACCAGGGGGTTCGGCCGACCCCCTTCTGGCCTCTCTATTGCTCTGTTGGGTTGCGACGTGTGGAGTCATATGTTCGGTTGTGGCGTGTTTTGAGATGCAACACTATTTTTGCACGTCGGGATTTCGCGAATTGGGGGTGCCTCCCCCACACTTGTTCTCTGAATTCTTTATTCAACAAAAATAAACTAAAGGGAGAACTTTACCGGGTTAGATGAACCAGTAAGTTCACTTTATTGAACTCAAAATTTGGGGTTGCTTACATTATTCAATCTAAATAAAAATTTGAAATAAAACTAAACTAAGCAAGTAAGCATCCTATGCAGTCGGGACATCTAAACTATGGAGCATTGCAGATGTCGGGCTTCCCGACGGCATTGCATACGCGCCGTAGCTTGGCGCCCATGCCACGGCGAACACCATCAATCTCCTCCTTGAGGTATATGAGTTCATCCTTCAGTTCTGCTCTCTCTATGCGCCCTTCAACCACTAAGTCCAATAGTTTCTCATTCTCCAAACGGAGGGAAGCTAACTCCTTAGGAAGTTGTGCAACTTTAGGTCTACGAGGAGATTTCCTGTCGTTGTCCTCAAATTGGCCAGGTGGCACTCAAATGGCAGGTGGCGAGAGGTGACGCCTAATCTTGGAGGGTGACGAGTCCGTCGATTCCTCCATCGCCAAATTATCCACTTGCTTGAAAAAGCCTTTTGCATAGCCTCCTTCAGGCTTACGCACCCCATGGATAATAAGGCACTCTCCCACACGCTCAGGCGAGGTACGCGTAGGTTACTTGTAGTGGTGGCTCTCTACGTCACCGTCCTTGGTCTTCAGAGTATACATGAACTCCTCGCCAGGCTGCAGCTTTGGGAGAGACTCGCCTTTTTCAGGAAAAAGACGGGTCTTGACTAACTTAAGGCTAGCGGTAGTCAAACAACGTGTAGGTGTTGTTGACTTCATGGGCGTCCTCCGAGGGGAGAGCGACTGTGCACCACCACGAGGCGTGGTGCTACGCCCACACGGAGTCATCGTTGGCTGCGGGATCATGGCGAGATGTACGACATCCCATGCCATGACGGACTCCAAAGCGAGCGTGGACTTGTCATTGGCTGGCACGATGTTTCCGCTCAGGTTGAAGGTTAAACTAGAGGAGGCATGAGTCGCAATTTTCTTGCCGGCCATGACTTGGATGGGAGGAACAAGAGATGGGTTTTTTCTAGATGGTGCAAGGTTGTCCTCTCTGTTCCTGTCAATAAATAAGCTAGGAATGTACGATAGCACCAAGAGTCTTGTTGGGATACGTCGGGAGAGTCCGCGTGAGAAAACAGAAAGCTGACGGCACAAGGGGGAGGTCGGTCGACCCTAGGGTTCGACCAAACCCTTCCTGGCTCCATGCAGGCTATGTTTTCGTGGGTTGGATTAATGGGACCCATGGATGAATAATTGGATGGGCCCATCAATTAGACGCGGAGAATTTAGACAGAATTTAAATAAACAGCATGAAAATTGATAAGATTTATGACGTCAATTTCTTTTTCGCCTCCTCCTCCTGGGATTCCAAAAATAATTTGAGTCGGTGCCCATTCACTTTTGGGGATATTTTCACCTGTGCAAACATTATGCCAAAGTGTAGGATTGAGAGAAATAAGATGCAACTTCATGTTATGTTTCCACATGGTATAGTTAGTGCCATCGAAATGTGGAGGTTTGCCATAGGAATATACAAGTAGTTGGAATGAAAGTTCAAGCACTCATAGTTAAAAGGATATCGTGTGTAGTCATCTTCGGGCTTCTTGAGCTTCTTCTCCTTCTCAAGCCTTCTCCTCCTATTTGCTTTGTCTCTTTCCTTGAAGAAGGTCCGCGAGACACTTCACTTCTTCATCTTCGTCTTCGATCTCGCCATCGAAAGGAGGAAGCTTTGGCTTGTCCTTTGGTCGTGTTGTCAGTCTTGTTCGGCGAAGACTTGGATCCTTGCTCACTGTTGACGCTATTCCCGCCAGTGCTAGTGGCGACGATCGACAAGTCCTTCTCATCGTTTTACCCCGTCTGCTCTCGAAGCGGTTAAGCTCTTTAGGAAAGTTAGGCTCTGATACCAATTGAAAGTTGCCTAGAGGGGGGGTCAATAGGCGAAAAACCTGAAATTTGACCTAATAAAAGCTAATCAGCAAACAGGGGGCGGACTAGTTCGGTCTGGGGCAGACTAGTCCAGTCATGATCTTGAAACTAAAGAAAGGTGATATTTTTATGCGATTCTACAAGATCAACTTGATGAAATGTAAAGTAGAACAGCCTAGCAATCTAGTAGAGTAATTGCACAAAGAGTAAATGACTAGATCTAGGTGAATCGCAAGATTGGGTCGAAGAACATGAAGAATCCTAAAGTTGATCTAGCGAAGAACGAGGAAGACAAATCAAGAGCACAAGACACAAGATTTATCTTGTGGTTCAACTTCACGAAGAAGCCTACATCAACGTTGAGGAGTACACTATTGACGGCTATTATATACCAATTTCATTCGTCAATATAACTCAATTATGTGAAGGAAATATCATTTCTTGCACACATCACCTTTCTATTTAAGCTATTTCTACTTTTCCTTGGAGAAGTTAGTGCATGCAGGTATTTCATACAGAATTGAAGTGAAACAAGGTGATGGATCCTATAAAATATCATACTA
Source organism: Tuctoria greenei (assembly GCA_036927565.1). NCBI lineage: Eukaryota > Viridiplantae > Streptophyta > Magnoliopsida > Poales > Poaceae > Tuctoria > Tuctoria greenei. The sequence continues at coordinate 254,828,591 of JAYESD010000002.1, forward strand.
GCCAATCAAGCATCGACACATGGCACCACATGGATCAAATGGCCCACAAACAGAAGTATCCAAGGCCATCTAATGGTGTAGCACCCATATCAAGGGATGGGACCCACCTAGAAGTCACCCAGAGAAAGCACAGACCGTTTGGAGGACTTACCAGGTCAGCCGACCCCCCTAGTCGGCCGACCTGGTCTTTCTTCCAAACTCGGTCAGCTTCCACGTGTTGGCTCCTCCCGGCTTAAAGAAGTCAGTGGTGACTGGCTCACGAGCTTTTCATGGCAGAACCGACCCTTCTCCAAGCTATAAATAGGACCCCTCACCCCTCATTTCAACACACAACACTTGATCATTCACTCTCTTGTATACATTAGTTCTCCAGGTCCTTAGTGGAGGTTAGGTTATAGAGAGGAGCCTCTAGTCCCAAGTCCAAATTGGGAAAGGTATGGCTCTTGTATCTTCTCTTGTATCTATGACTTTGTGCATTATAATAATAGTATTATTAGTCTCTATTTATTCATATACTTGGGCAAAGCGTTTCTTGTTTGATTGTGGAGTCCATGTATGTGCTAGGTGTAGATAATGTTATGATCTATACATAATGCCATTATCCTGTTATCATAAACATCATACACCACCACTATAGTCTAATTAAGTAATAATATGATTATGTTAATATGAATATGTTAGTGCTTGGATCCAACATTGGTTCAACGATGTTTAGGTTAGTCATTGCTTTAGGATGTCATTATTCTTAAGGTATTTACTTAGTATGCTAGCATGGTGCTAGGATAGTGAGTAATGTTGGATGTCTCGTAGACCAACGGATTGCATAGGTAGGCCGTAGGTGGTGACAGTCCTATCTGTCCTTTGTAATCCTCCACGTTCGGCTATGCCACAGGCTCTTGGTGGGAGTCGCCTAGGATTGCAAGGGGTCAACCCGTGCCCGATATGTTGGACCACTAAGCCCTAGTATTCACCATTAGCATATTCATGTGTACTTTATTAGGCTATGTATATGAGTAATTAGAGCATAGTAGGAGTATCTCCGTCTTGTAGTCCAACCCTCGCTAGGACAACCTTACCCCTAGAGTAGACTGCTTAGGTGTGTGTCACAGTACCTATATTATCAACTTACCCTTGTCTTGATAATTGATTAGTATTCCATAGCTTGGTCATGAGAGTAGTATTTACTTTACTCCATTGCCTTCCTTTAGGATAAATATGATACCCTTGGGAATACTATTGGGTGAAGTGCTACACAATAGATTCTGTGCGCTTGCGGACCTCATCTCTTTCGAGAGATGATCTATGACGTAAGAAACGTCAACATCCACAAAGGATCGGGTTTCACTCAACCCTTTCCTCACCAAGCCACAACGAAGGTCGGCTTGTTCTTGCCCTAAATCTTGGGGAAATCACAAAGATTCATGGGGCAGCTCACAATCTGAGGCTCCCACAAGATTACAACTCAAAGAGATCACGAACCAAAACCCACACGAACTCAAATCAGTGAGTCAAACCGAGAGAATCAACCAAGAGCTCAAGTCAAAGCACACTCTTCTCTCCCAAATCTCACAAACCCTCAAGATTCATTCTTAGGGCTCAAAGATACGAAGACAAAGGGCTAGGAGGGCTATTGGAAGGCTATCGCGACACTAGGGTTCAAGAGAGGGCATTAGAAGCCCGGGGGATCCTTTTTTATAGGGGTCCCGACAATTAGTCGTTGCCACCAGAAAAGTGTGGACTAGTTCGGCCTTGGACCTAGAACTAGTCCAGCCTGTGGGGACTAGTGATGTCATCCTTTACCAACCACAAAGTCCCCCACCACCTTTTGAATTCAAATGGTCACGGCACAACAGATTAGTCCGTCCAAAAATGGACTAGTCTGATCTCACACAGAACCTTTTGTTTCGGATGAGAACGGACAAGTCTGGTCCACCAGACTAGTCCGGCCACAAAGGGCGGACAAGTTTGGCCATCCAGTGCTTAGGCTATCCACACTCGTGTACTCTAAAGCATACTCTATACACTATTCTTCTTCTACTTTTCTATTATCTTATTCTAAATCCTCTAAATTTACACTATCCAGTATGCTTTTCTGTATGCCCTCTGCGGACAGTCTTAGTCCCAACAGCACCTCCAAGTCCTAAACGGACTATTATGTCCCACAACGGACTAGTCTGAACTCACACAGGAACTTCTTTTCTAGTTAGAAACGGACTAGTCTGACAGAGCGAACTATTTCAGCCCTCTAGGGCGGACTAGTCCGATCCTTCAGGACTTAGTCCCAGAAGGACTCAGACACACTCACCACAGACCGTTCTGTCCCCAAATGGACAAGTTCAAACTCACACAGTACCTCTTGGTCCGCCTAACATCGGATCAGTCCAATGTGGCCGAACTAGTCTAGCCTTCTAGCCCGGACAAGTCAGGCCCTGTCTTTAGGGCTGCCTCAACTCATCTCTCCAACTAACCTAACTTGTACTAAGAGCTCTTAGATGATTCTCAATACTTTGACACATCGAACACACTCATTCTAAGGCTAAACTCGCTGCAAAAAATTTAATCCCTAAATTCTACTCTTCGAGTTTTTCTGCCTTTTTCTCCTCCTTTTCCTTTTTAGTGTTTCCAATTTTGTCCATCATTTAATCACCTTTAATAACACATGAAATGCTCATGAGTCTCTTAAGTTTGTCATTAGTCATCAAAACCCACGGGGATTTAGCCTAGATGCACTTTCAGATGTAGGGTTAGGTTACAGGAGCTGGAGACTAAGTCAGGGTCATGGGCGCTGAGTTAAACTTGTGTTGGGGACTGGGATGTTTGTGCCGCATTTTAGTTTTTAGTGGGTGTTTACGGCTCCTAAGAAACACTAACAAATCATCCCCGACAACGACACCAGAAATGCTTGTTGGTATTTCTTAACACCTTAGATCATCTCCGATAGGAGATGAGATCCGCAAGCGCATGTAAGATACTGTTATAGCATTTCACCCAAGAGTATTCCCAAGTGTATCGTATTTATACTAAAGGAAGGCGGTGAAGTAAAGTAAACACTATTATTATGATCAAGGTATAGAGTACTAAGTGTTTATCAGAACAGGGGTAAGATGATAATAGGGATAGTGTGACACACACCTAAGCAATCTACTATAAGGGTAAGGTTGTCCTAGTGAGGGTTAGACCACGAGACGGAGCTACTCCTACTGTGCTCTAATTACTCATACACATAGCCCAATAAAGTACACATGAATATGCTAATGGTGAATACTAGGGCTTAGTGGTCCAACATGTCGGGCACGGGCTTACCCTGATCTGTCAGGCGACTCCCGCCAAGAGCCTATGTTGTAGCGGAACGTGGAGGATTACAATGGACGGATATGGCTGTCACCACCTACCGCCTATCGCTACAACCTGTGGACTATGATGCAACAAACGCTACTTAACTATCCAAGCACCACACTTGCATGCTAAGTAAATACCTTAAGAGTTGCAATATAATATTCATCCTAAGGCAATGACTAACCTAAACATTGTTGAACCAATGTTGGATCCAAGCACTAATATATTCATATTAACATACTCATATTATTACCTAATTAGACTATAGTGGTGGTGTATGATGTTTATGATAACATGATAATGGCAGTATCTTTAGATCATAACACCATCTACACCTAGCACATACATGGACTCCACAACCAAACAAGAAATGCTTTATCCAAGTATATGAATAAGTAAAGACTAATAACATTAATATAAAGCACAAAGTCACAAATACAAGAAAAGATACATGAGCCATACCTTTCCCAATTCGTACTTGGGACTAGAGGCTCCTCTCTACATCCTAACCTCCATTAAGGACTAAGAAAAGTAGTGTATACAATAGAATGATGCTTAAGTGGTGCGTGTTGAAGTGAGGGGTAGGGGCTCCTATTTATAGCTGGAGAAGGGTTGGTTCTCGCTACCAAAAGCACGCAAATCAGTCATAATCATTAGGGAACCACAAGTAAGTGACATGTGGAAGTTGACCGTGTTTGGCGCGAAGAACAAGTCGATTGAATAGGGGGTTCGCCGACCTGGTCATTGCGCCAATTCTCGTGTGCTTTCTCCAGGTCACTTCCAAATGGGTCCTATTGACTGATATGGGTGATATACCATTGGATCTCCTCGAATACGTGAAAGTGCATCTAGGATCCCTGTGGGTTTTGGATGATTGATGATGACAATTAAGTGACTAATAAGCTCAGTGATCTTAAGAACAGGTGTGGACTCAAGTGGAAGCACAATCCCTCAAAAAGGAAAAGGATGAAAACGGCGATGTCAACTCGAAAAGGAGAAACTAGGGTTTCTAGTGTGTCGAGTTTGGACTAGGCAAATATGTGTGAGGATGTGTGTGTAAAGTGCATTGAGATCAAGTTGGGAGCTCAAAGCGGTTTAGAGGTCAAACCCATTGAGAGAAGAGAGTTGAAAGAGTCTGGCAGTAGGGCCGGACTAGTCCGTGCAGGTGGCCGGACTAGTCCGCTCCTGGCCGGCCAAGTCCGTTTTCAGCTGGACCAGAAGGGTCTAACTGAGTTCGGACTAGTCCGTAGTGGGACGGACTAATCCGGGTAGTCGTGAAGTGGGTTTTGGGGACTAAGTCCCAAAACCACGGACTTGTCCGTTTTGGTCCGGACCAAGAGGTCCTTACTGAGATCGGACTAGTCCGCCCTGGGGGCCGGACTAGTCCGGGTTTGAGAGAAGTCGGTGCTTCAGAGACTAAGTTTGGGAAGGTCGTACTAGTCCACCCTGGGGGACGGAACAAAAGGTTCTGTGTGAGATCGGACTAGTCCGGTGAGGGCCGGACTAGTCCATTGTTGAAGTGACCGTTTGAATTTGAAGTTTGGCGGGTAGTGTGACGATTGCCGCGCAGTGCGACAGTTGTCAGGGACGTCAGTGGTACCCTAGGCCGGACTAGTCCGGGCTGTAGGCCGGACTAGTCCGCCCATCTGCTGAAATCAGCAGTATGGGCTTGGAACCTCTATAAATAGAGGACCCCTGGGTTCATTTGAACCAACCTTTGAGCAAGTTGAAACCCTAGCGCCGCCACAACAACCTTGAGCCTCCAAAAAGCCTCCTTCTTGCCTACATTCCCTCTAAAACTAATTCTTGTGTGGATTAGGGTTTGGTGAAGTGAAGAAGAGGAAGAACACCGCTCTTTGGCTCTCAGTTTGATCTCCTGCACTTTGTGAATCTTTGTGATATGTGGCTTGAGTCAATCTTGGGCTTGGAACCTCTATAAATAGAGGACCCCTGGGTTCATTTGAACCAACCTTTGAGCAAGTTGAAACCCTAGCGCCGCCACAGCAACCTTGAGCCTCCAAAAAGCCTCCTTCTTGCCTACATTCCCTCTAAAACTAATTCTTGTGTGGATTAGGGTTTGGTGAAGTGAAGAAGAGGAAGAACACCGCTCTTTGGCTCTCAGTTTGATCTCCTGCACTTTGTGAATCTTTGTGATATGTGGCTTGAGTCAATCTTTGTGATTTGTGATTGTATTTGTGGTGGGAGCCTCAGATTGTGAGAAGCCCCAACGAATCTTGTATTCACCCTTTGTGATAGTGGAGAACTAAGTTAGGCCCGTGCGGTAAACTTGGTGAGGGAAGGGTTGTTGAACCCGGTCCTTCGTGGACTCCTCAACGGGGACGTAGATTCCTTTGTGGGATCGAACCCCGGGATAAAATCCTTGTGTCACTTGTGTTCTTAGCTTTCATCCATCACATATTGCTTCTAGGGTTAGCTTTACCGGTTTTGTTCATCACCTTTGTTTCATCGTGATCCTTAGCTTCATACTTGCCATATAACTTGTTAAGGCTCACTAAGTCATTCTAACAAACTTTGCATCACAAGAATTGGACTAAAACTTGTTAGAAACCCTTTTTAGGCTTTTCCCTGTAGGTGGACCAAACTAGTCCGCCCCTGGACCGGACTAGTCCGCCCCCCTGAGTATTAATCTCATTTTATTAAGTCATTTCAGGTCGATTAGCCTATTCACCCCCCTCTAGGCAACTTTCAATTGGTATCATAGCAGGACTCTCCCAAAAGAGTCTAGCAACTCGGAGAGAAGATGGTCGGAGTGGGGTACGAAGAAGTCTCAACCAGTGAGGTCCAAGCAACTCCAGAAGAGATTCTCTTCTATCAAGACAAATCAAAGGATGACAAAGAGATTTGCCAGCTCAAGGCAAAACTTCAAGAGAAGTTGAAGATTCCCAAGGTTGACACCTCAACCTCCACATCGAGTGGCACAATCAACTACAACCAACAAGGCTACAACTATGAACGCCTTGTCTCCAACAACCACTACATTTCCATCCCATTGGGGAAACCTCCCCAATTCGATGGAACCGACTACGGGATGTGGAAGCACAACAAGAAGATCCACCTTGTGTCACTCAACCCCTCACTATGGCAAATTTTGTTGATCGTGGTGCACATCCTGAAGAATGAAGAAGATATCACTCCGGAGCAAGCCGTGCTCCTTCACAGCAATGCCCAAGCGGCCAGAGTGGTCATCTCATCTCTCTCAAGAGATGAGTCCAACCGAGTGGATGGACTTGAGGTGGCCAAGGACATTTGGGACACTCTCAAGACGTCTCATGAAGGGAACCGAGTCGTGAAAGAAGCAAAGATTGAGCTCATAGAAGGAGAGCTCAGGAGGTTTGTCATTATGGATGGTGAATCTCCCCAAGAGATGTACAACTGCCTAAAGATACTCATCAACAAGAGTAGATCTTATGGCTGTACCAAGTGGACGGACCACGAGGTGGTAAAGAGGATGATTCGGTCATTCATGCCTAGAAACGTCTCTCTTTGCTCCATGATCCGAGAAAGCCCGGGGTTTGCCAAAATGACCCCGGAGGAGGTCCTTGGAAGGATCATCAACCACGAGATCATGGAGAAGGAGGCGCTCTTCTACAATGACCTTCAAAGGTTCACCGCCTCGAAGATGAAGAATGTTGCACTCAAAGCAACATCCTCCTCAAAAGAGCAAAACGAAGATGATGAGGAGAGCCTTGACACCGATGAGGAAGAGGCCTTCTTCATCAACAACTTCAAGAGGATGATGAGGAGAAGAAAAGGAGGATACAAGCATGAGAGCAAAGGCAAAGAAAAGGCAAGGCCCAAAACCAAGAGGGCTTGCTACAATTGTGGCGAGTACGGGCACTTCATTGTAGATTGCCCACATGAAGATGGCAAGAATAAGAAGGAGGGCAAGCCACAAGAGAAGAAGTTCTACAAGAAGAAGAGACCCTCCGGTCATGCTCACTTAGGCAAGGAGTGGGACTCTAACGATGAGTCCTACTCGTCCGAAGATGAGGAGAAGATGGCAACCATAGCCATCAGGAGGAGCTCCAAGGGAAGCAAGCTCTTCCCCAATCTCTACGACCACAAGCCAACTTGCCTCATGGCAAAACAAGGAAGGAGAAAGTTTAATTCTAACTCATCCTCTTCCATATCCTCCCATGATGATTTTGATAGTGCTAGCGAAAATGAACACATGTTTAAGGGTATAAGTAAGAGCACATTGCGAAGAATGAAATTGCTTTCGGATGAGATTTTTGAGAAGGAGGAGCTCATAGATAGGCAAGAGGACTTGCTTATCCAAGAAAAGGAAAGATGCAAAGAGCTCATTGAGCTCCTTGAGCTTGAGAGAGAGAAGAGCAAGGCATTAGAGGATGAACTTGCTCTAAGCAAGAAAACATGCTCAAGTCTTGAGGAGACAACCATTGATCTCAAGGACGAACTTGGAAACTTGACAAAAGTTAACAAGATCCTTGAGACTCAAGTTGAGTCCCTTAAGACTAATGTAGCCTCTTCCTCCAAAAGCTCATCCTCCTCAAAAGTTGCATCCGAAGCAATCTCAACTTGCAAATGTTCTAACTTGATTCTTAGATTAAAGGATGAGCTTAAGTTGACTCAAGGCAAGCAAGCACCTAAGGGTGGCATCTTTGACAAAGAGAAGGTGGCGTATGCACGAGGTGCATACACCAACACAAGACCTCCCAATGTCAAGGATGGTCTTGGGTATACTAGAGGTGGAAAGCAAAATGCCAAAACCTCCAAGTATGGCAAAGACTTGATTGTCTTTGTCAAAGGAAGCTCATCCCCAACTAAAATTGAGAAGAATACTTCAACTAGCACTTACATGCCTAAATCTGAACCGCATCCTCCATTTCATGATTTTGATGCATCATATGTTTTGATGACGAATAAGCATGGCAAAGTATATGCTAGATATGTTGGGCCACTCCGCAAGAGCCCCAAACCTTGCGTGTGGGTGCCAAAATGTCTCACCACTAACGTCAAAGGACCCAACTCCGCTTGGGTACCTAAAAGGAAGGCATAATCCTGTTTTGTAGGCGTAATCCTCTGGTGGATCCAAATGGGTGCTCGATAGTGGGTGCACAAACCACATGACCGGAGAGAGGAAGATGTTCGAGGAGTATGAGGAACATGATGATCCAAATGAAGGAATCCTCTTTGGGGACAATAGCCGAGGGAAAATCCTTGGCTCCGGTAAAATTGTCATTTCTCCCCAACATACTCTTTCTAGCGTTTTACATATTGATTCTCTAGACTATAACCTTTTGTCCATATCACAACTATGTGACAAGGGTTATAATTGTGTTTTCACTAATGAGGGTGTGAGCGTCCTTAGAAGAAGTGATAACTCAATCGCTTTTAAGGTTGTGCTCAAGGGAAAGCTTTATCTTGTGGACTTTGCCTCGGATAAAGCTCAACTTGACACATGCTTAATGGCGAAAACCAACATGGGATGGCTTTGGCATAGACGGCTAGCCCATGTTGGTATGAGGAACTTACAAAAGCTTCTTAAGGGCGAGCACATTCATGGTTTGAAGAATGTTGTATTTGAAAAGGATAGGCCATGTAGTGCTTGCCAAGCGGGGAAGCAAGTGGGAGCTCAACACCCCCCCAAGAACATTATGACGACAACAAGACCGTTGGAGCTGCTACATATGGACCTTTTCGGGCCAATAACCTACATTAGCATTGGCGGTAACAAATATGGTCTTGTTATTGTTGATGATTTTTCTCGTTTCACTTGGGTGTTCTTCTTGCATGATAAGGGTGAAACTCACGGTGTCCTCAAAAGGTTCTTGAGGAGAGCTCAAAATGAGTTCGCCTCAAGAATCAAAGCTATAAGAAGTGACAACGGCACCGAATTCAAGAACACTCAAGTGGAAGAATTCTTGGATGAGGAGGGCATCAAGCATGAATTTTCGGCTCCATACTCCCCTCAACAAAATGGGGTGGCAGAACGGAAGAATAGGACACTCATTGAGATGTCAAGGACAATGCTTTATGAGTACAAGACATCGGATCGGTTTTGGGCGGAGGCAGTTAACACCGCTTGCCACACCGTCAACCGGTTATACCTTCACCACCTCCTCAAGAAGACTCCCTATGAGCTTCTAGTTGGTAAGAAACCCAGTGTATCATACTTTAGTGTTTTTGGGAGCAAGTGCTATATTCTCAACAAGAAGCCTAGGACTTCGAAGTTTTTTTCAAAGTCCGATGAAGGTTTCTTGCTTGGTTATGACTCAAACACCCACGCCTACCGTGTATTCAACAAAACCTCCAGAATTGTTTAAATAGCACGCGACGTGGTGTTTGATGAAAATAATGGATCCCAAGTGGAGCAAGTTGATCAAAGTGTGCTAAATCAAGAAGACTCTCCACAAGAAGCTCTTAGGAGGATGGCACTTGGAGATGTTCGACCACAAGAACAACCTCAATGCTCAAGTGACCAACAATAAGATGATGCAAGTATTCCCCCACGCGATCAAGTTGAAGATGGACAAGTGGCACCTCAACACAATCAAGAAAATGAAAGTCAAGGGGGAGGCATTCATCAAGGGGGAGATCAAGAAGAAGAAGAAGATGATGATGACTCAAGAGCTCAACCTCCACATCCTCGTGTGCATCAAAGTGTTCAACGGGATCACCCCGTTGACAACATACTAGGAGATATTACTAAAGGGGTAATCACTCGTTCTCTTGTTGCAAATTTTTGTGAACATTACTCTTTTGTCTCTTCTTTGGAGCCCCATAAGGTTGAAGATGCCTTGAGAGACCCGGATTGGGTGGTGGCCATGCAAGAGGAGCTTAACACTTTGAGAGGAACAAAGTTTGGGAGCTTGTCAAGCATCCACAAGCAAATGTTGTGGGCACCAAGTGGGTGTTCCGCAACAAGCAAGATGAACATGGTGTTGTGACAAGGAACAAGGCACGACTTGTGGCCAAGGGGTACTCACAAGTCGAAGGTTTGGATTTTGATGAAACCTTTGCTCCCGTAGCTAGGCTAGAGTCAATTCGTATATTACTTGCCTTTGCTACTCACCATGATTTTAAGCTCTACCAAATGGACGTCAAGAGTGCGTTCCTAAATGGCCCAATCAAGGAGGAAGTCTATGTGGAGCAACCACCGGGCTTCGAAGACCAAGAATTCCCAAACCATGTCTTCAAATTGCATAAGACTCTCTATGGCCTCAAACAAGCTCCTAGATCTTGGTATGAGTGTCTTAGAGACTTTCTAATTCAAAACGGTTTTAAGATAGGAAAAGCTGATTACACTCTCTTTACAAAGCACTTTAATGATGATCTGTTTGTGTGCCAAATATATGTTGATGACATTATATTTGGTTCTACTAACAAAGTGTTTTGTGATGAGTTTTCTAAGATAATTACGGAGAGATTTGAGATGTCCATGATGGGGGAGTTGAAGTTCTTTTTAGGTTTTCAAGTCAAGCAACTCAAAGAAGGCACGTTTATAAGTCAAACAAAATACACTCAAGACATATTAAAGAAGTTTGACATGGACAAGGTCAAACCCATCAAGACTCCTATGGCAACAAATGGACACTTAGACCTAGACAAAGATGGTCCAAGTGTGGACCAAAAGGTATATCGTTCCATGATTGGCTCTTTGTTATATATTTGTACATCTAGACCGGATATTATGCTTAGTGTGTGTATGTGTGCACGTTTTCAAGCTGCACCTAAGGTGTGTCATATGACCACCGTGAAGAGAATTCTTAGATATTTAGTTCACACACCTAGCCTAGGACTTTGGTACCCCAAAGGATCCAAGTTTAACCTCATTGGATATTCCGATGCGGATTATGCGGGGTGCAAAGTTGATAGAAAGAGCACATCCGGGACATGCCAATTTTTGGGTAGATCATTAGTGTCTTGGTCCTCTAAGAAACAAAATTCCATTGCTCTTTCCACAGCCGAAGTGGAGTATGTCGCAGCCGGAAGTTGTTGTGCACAACTTCTTTGGATGAGACAAACTCTAAGGGATTATGGTATAAACTTGCGCCATATTCCTCTCCTATGTGACAATGAGAGCGCCATCAAAATAGCCCATAATCTGGTTGAGCATTCAAGGACCAAACACATAGATATTAGACACCACTTCTTGAGAGATCATTCCTTAAAGGGGGGTATAGTGATTTCCCATGTGAGAACCAAGAACTAACTAGCCGACATATTCACCAAGCCCCTAGATGAGAAGTGATTTTGTGAGCTTAGGAGTGAGCTCAATATCTTAGATTCTCGAAATGTGGCTTGAAACATGCACATCTGAATGTTTACTTTTTGCCTTATTCAAAAGAATGCATGTGGTTGAAAAATTCATCTCTATCTCGATTTTCTTCAAAATATTTGAAAAACTAGTGACTTTGTGAGTTATGGTCATAGTTTGAATGTTGATTGCTTACTGACCATATTCATAAAGTTTTGTTGTGGCAATATGTCCAAAAGGATCATCTATAGTGGCTAAAAATCAAATATATATGTTTTTAGCCTCCTTGAACCGGACTAGTCCGCCCTTTGGCCGGACAAGTCCGGATCCGAAATGGTCCGGGTCTGGTCCGCTGACCGGACTAGTCCGGCCCCTGGGGACTTAAACTCCCCAGGAGGCGGCCGACCCCTCCACTTCCTTTTTGCTGTCTCTCTATCTCCCATGCGTGCGAAACCGCCCTCTTTCGGCGATTTTTGATTCAACCACCAAAAATTGTTTCCAATCCGTGTATTGGAAGCCCCGGAGGTGTGGGAAACTTTTCCCGATCACTTGCGACGCGATCCATCCTCGATTCCATTGTTTTCTCAAGATTTGAATAGGTATCCCTCACTTTTCAAAATCTTGCCTCATTCTTGATTCATTGAGTTTTTGATAGATGCCTCTTCATTAAAGTTGCTTCTAGTGACCTTGTGATCATAGCCTAGGAATATTGTGACTTGATTCCAAAATTTCTCGAAAAACCGTTAGAGTTAGGGTTTAACCTGTGTAAACCGGACTAGTCTGGTGCCAGGCGGACTAGTCCGCCCCTGGGGCGGACAAGTTCGGTGTACACAGGTCAAACTCCAACTTTGGTTGTTTCCCAAGATTTCTTTCGCATTATTCCAACTCCTTGACCTACTATCTTATGGCTTCTATTATTTTCAGCTGAAATGGCCGCTCCTCACTGTTCCGCTTTTCCCCCCACTGACCCCGAGTGGGAGGCGGAGCAGCTTTGCCTCGGCGAAGAACGGGCAAGAGCAGTGGTTGAGGTTGCCAAGAAGTTTCTCAAGCAGCATGAGAGGGCTAAAGCAGCCAAGAAGCAACAAGCAAGGGCCGCAGCTTTGGCCTATAACGAAGATGAAGCAATGGCTCGGGCCATTGAGGAGTCCCGCAAGGAACTCCGGAAGAAGAAGAGAGAGGAGCGCGAGGCTCATAAATCTCAGGTCGCTGCTGCACAAGTCTCTAAGAGGAAGAGACTTGTGACACTTGGAGAGAAAGACAAGGGCAAGGAGCCAGCCCAAGAAGAAATTGTTGAACACCGGATCGACCGAGATCCGAAGAAGGGCAAGGCTCTGGCTCCCGTAGAGCCCAAGAAAAGGAAGCCCACAGTGAAGGTCCCGGCTGTGAAGGCCAAGGGCATTGCTATCAAGGAGAAAGGGAAAGCCAAACCGATTGGCCCCCTGTAAGTGAACACTCTCGAGAGGAATCCCAACAGGCAGCATGAAATAGCTGCAAATGTCTTCTATGGAAAGGGAGCTGAGAAAGAAAGAAGGCTCCGGACGGACAAGGTATACAAGTATGAAAGGAGCACCGCCGACCCTCGGTTTTGGTGTGACTTTCATTGTGATTATTACCATCTTGTCAACCAAAGCATGAAGAAGCCTATGATTGAAGCACAGTGGGTGGACTGGGAGTACATGGCCAAGAAGCAACATTCGGCTTTTGATGCGGTCATTGAAGCAGTTGAGCGCCATGTGCTCAAGAAGATCATGGGATTCAAGTACGACTGGAATGTTGAAATCAACCTGCAGTTCTATTCCACCATTTACTTCACCACCTCTGGTGATAGACGGATCATATGGATGACGCATGGCGAGCAGCTTTCAGTCACTTTTGAGGAGTTTGCAAAGATTCTAGGTCTTGAGGCTCACCTGGACCATGAGATCATCATCTCTAACCTCAAGGCTGTAGACCAAGATGAACTTGCCTACATGTATCCGAGTCACGTTCAACTTGACGCCGGGCATGCTCGCAACATCAAGCCTTTCTACAGCATTCTGAACAAGATCCTGAGGCGGACCATAGCACCAAAGGATGGTGATGCAAGGGTGATTCAAGGCAACCTGAGGCATCTTCTACTTCTTATTGATGGGGAGGAGAAGTTCAATCTTGTTGATTACATCTTCGACGACATTTTCAACATCTCGCATACCCCCAACCGTGCTTGCGGGTATGCCCCCTACATCATGTATCTCATTGAGAAGGTGTCGGGTGTGACCTTCGTCAAGGATGTGACTCATCGCCCGCTCCATCCTCAGACACCTCCTGCAGTCCCGCCTCCTCCGCGTCGGAAGAATGCGGAGCCTCCCTCTTCCTCGGCGATGCCAGCTTCTCGCCCCGTGGCGCCTCCTTCCCCACCTCCGCCTCAATCCATGAACGCTTTCTTCAAGTGCTTCAAGGTGATCTTCACTTCTTGCCAGAAGCAGGAGATTAGGAACCAAAGGGCACACAAGCGCCAAGAGAAGTACCTCAAGGCGGTGTGTGACAATATGGAGGTTCCTTTGTCTTCTCCGGAGGCGAGCGACGAGGAGATCACTCCCTTCCCCAACTTCATCGGCGACGAGCTCGCCCAGCTCCAAGAGGACGGGAGCTCTTACCGGGCAGCTCCTTCGGCTCATGCCTCCGACGACGACGACGACAACCACGAGGACCCGGAGGCCACGGAGAGCGACTCCGACGCTGGGGCCGATGATAGTGAGGACGGCAACGACTAAACGGATAGACTTCGTAGTTCCCTTCTTCTTTTCCTTTTTGGTGTCTTGATGCCAAAGGGGGAGAGTTAGATGGGAGTTAGACAGGGAGAGTTAGAAAGGATGGTAATTAGTTGTATCCCTTTATTTGGGATCCTTGGACATGTTGCATTTCTTATTGTAATATTCTATCATGTAGGCTGTTTAAATTTGTGCAAGACTATGTTTTGAATGTTTAATATCAATATGATGCTTTGAATGTCTATCTCTCAATCATATTCATATTTGTTATGTCTTGTCACAAATTGTTGAGCACAACACGTAGGCACCCCACCATAACGTGTGTATGTATGAAGGACTTCCTCAATCTTTCATTTATGATGCATTCATTGAGGGGGAGTCACTCATACATCCGCACGTTATGAAAACCACAAATTTATACTCTTATATGTGAAGACTTAATGTGTTGTCATCAATCACCAAAAAGGGGGAGATTGAAAGTGCATCTAGGATCCCCGTGGGTTTTGGATGATTGATGACGACAATTAAGTGACTAATGAGCTCAGTGATCTTAAGCACAGGTGTGGACTCAAGTGGAAGCACAATCCCTCAAAAAGGAAAAGGATGAAAACGACGATGTCAACTCGAAAAGGAGAAACTAGGGTTTCTAGTGTGTCGAGTTTGGACTAGCCAAATATGTGTGAGTATGTGTGTGTAAAGTGCATTGAGATCAAGTTGGGAGCTCAAAGCGGTTTAGAGGTCAAACCCATTGAGAGAAGAGAGTTGAAAGAGTCTGGCAGTAGGGCCGGACTAGTGGCCAGACTAGTCCGCTCCTGGCCGGCCAAGTCCATTTTCAGCCGGACCAGAAGGGTCTGACTGAGTTCGGACTAGTCCGTAGTGGGACGGACTAGTCCGGGTAGTCGTGAAGTGGGTTTTGGGGACTAAGTCCCAAAACCACGGACTTGTCTGTTTTAGTCCGGACCAAGAGGTCCTGACTGAGATCAGACTAGTCCGCCCTGGGGGTCGGACTGGTCCGGGTTTGAGAGAAGTCGGTGCTTTAGAGACTAAGTCTGGGAAGGCCGGACTAGTCCGCCCTGGGGGCCGGACTAGTCCGTGGTCCTCAGACTAGTCCGTTTTCACACGGAACAAAAGGTTCTGTGTGAGATCGGACTAGTCCGGTGAGGGCCGGACTAGTCTGTTGTTGAAGTGACTGTTTGAATTTGAAGTTTGGTGGGAAGTGTGACGATTGCCGTGCAGTGCGACATTTGTCAGGGACGTCAGTGGGCCCCTAGGCCGGACTAGTCCAGGATGTAGGCCGGACTAGTCTGCCGATCTGCTAAAGTCAGCAGTATGGTCTTGGAACCTCCATAAATAGAGGACCCCTGGGTTCATTTGAACCAACCTTTGAGCAAGTTGAAACCCAAGCGCCACCACAACAACCTTGAGCCTCCAAAAAGCCTCCTTCTTGCCTACATTCCCTCTAAAACTAATTCTTGTGTGGATTAGGGTTTGGTGAGATGAAGAAGAGGAAGAACACCGCTCTTTGGCTCTCGGTTTGATCTCCTGCACTTTGTGAATCTTTGTGATCTGTGTCTTGAGTCAATCTTTGTGATTTGTGATTGTATTTGTGGTGGGAGCCTCAGATTGTGAGAAGCCCCAACAAATCTTGTATTCACCCTTTGTGATAGTGGAGAACCAAGTTAGGCCCATGCGGTAAACTTGGTGAGGGAAGGGTTGTTGAACCCGGTCCTTCGTGGACTCCTCAACGGGGACGTAGATTCCTTCGTGGGATCAAACCTCGGGATAAAATCCTTGTGTCACTTGTGTTCTTAGCTTTCATCCATCGCATATTGCTTCTAGGGTTAGCTTTACCGGTTTTGTTCATCACCTTTGTTTCATCGTGATCCTTAGCTTCATACTTGCCATATAACTTGTTAAGGCTCACTAAATCATTCTAACAAACTTTGCATCACAAGAATTGGACTAAAACTTATTAGAAACCATTTTTAGGCTTTTCCCTGTAGGTGGACCGGACTAGTCCGCCCCTGGACCGGACTAGTCCGCCCCCCTGAGTATTAATCTCGTTTTATTAAGTCATTTCAGGTTGATTAGCCTATTCACCCCCCCTCTAGGCAACTTTCAATACGTCTGTTTGTGGGCCATTTGATCCATGTAATGCCACGTGTCATCGCCTGATTGGTCGAGATGGTACTTTTTAGGATTGCTCTCCCTCTTTCACCTCAATTCCTACATAAAAAGCCTACATGCACTATTGTCCAAGAACAAGTGGAAATAGGTTAATTAGAAAGGTTATGTGGGCAAGAAATAACTTGTCCTTCACATAATTGAGTTATATTGACGGGTGAAACTAACTTATCCTTTGCTTGTCCTGAGCAAAGTCAAGACTTTAGGTATGATCAGGAGTTGCTACAATGTTCTATCTTTCAAAAGTACCAAGTACACAACAAAATACTCTACCTAGTATTGCAAAAATTGACTATGGTACTTCACCCTCCTTAAGTCATTATGGGTCTTATGTCCTCTCCTATACATGGATAGTTGAAAGATAGAACAGTAAATGGAGCAAGCATAGTCTAGATATCAAGTTCCACTCAAATTCCAGATGGTTTCAATTTATATTCTAAGTATCTCGATTGATTCTCTCAATCGCTCCTTTGCATTTCCAATCAAATGAGGGTAAATTAAATCTTTTTAGAATTTCTCTGGAAATCTAAGTTTCACTTTCAAACTAGGAATAGCAACCCTATCACTATTTCAAGTCTCATAAGAACCTAGAGTTAGATTAAGCTTCTGCTACCTACAATTTCTAAATTAATACAAAGTTATTTTAGCCAATGAAAGCAATATCTGGAGAGTAACAAGTTGTAAACTAGGGAGTCAGGAAAAATAAAACAGAGCAACTATTCATCATTTCATCTATGTGAATTCTAAATCATTCTTATTGCACATCTTTATTGGACGGAAATCAAATCAACATTACTTATTTTTATATTTTCTTTATATGGAAGGTGAATGGTGGATGAATGGAAAATAAATATGCAATGGGTGTGATACAAGTTACCTCAAGTGGGGGTCCTCTCCCAAGCTTATTCTTGATCAAGGTCCACTATAGAGGTTGAGTCCCTAGCGATGGAGGTAGGCCATGAGGTTGGCCTATCCTTGTTGCAGCGTGGCTTTGACAATGGAGGATTGTGTGTCGATGTTGTGTTGCCTTCCACGGATTCTAGGGATTCCAACAATCGGCTCCTTGAATGCCTACACAATAATATTACTCCTGCAAACTTCCTCTCTTTGATAGAGAGGGATGGTTAGCTTCTGATACTTGTACAAATAATTTTTTGGCTTAGGTAACCGAATTTTTATTTGTACATACGAGGAAGAACAAAATAAAAGATGCATTCGTTCCAATTTCAAGTGTATCCATGAGCAATGTATTATTCATTGAAAAGAGTGAGACTTTATAGATAAATCAATTTGCACATTTTCTAAAACTCCTACTCATATCAATGCAATTGACA
The DNA here is from genome assembly GCA_036927565.1 of Tuctoria greenei. Classification (NCBI taxonomy): domain Eukaryota; kingdom Viridiplantae; phylum Streptophyta; class Magnoliopsida; order Poales; family Poaceae; genus Tuctoria; species Tuctoria greenei. Next base: position 254,846,437 of record JAYESD010000002.1, read on the forward strand.
TAAATACAATATATGGATTCCTTCATCTTTTTTAGTTTCTAACCATCATAACTTTTTACACAAGAGCAAATGTTATCATTTAGATCATGGTAAACAAGGTTCTCAATTTTATCCCCCTGAACTTTTCTAAGAATTTGAAATTTAGTGATTCCACATAAACATGCAATTCAAATTAAGATAAGGGATATAACTTATTCTCCTAGTATTTTGAAATTTAGTGACACCATATATGTATGAAGCACAAATCAAATCATGGTCATCACTATGCCTAAGTTGCTACATGCCACTCCACCCATTAAGTTATGCCCAAAAAGTTATGTTTTCTAAACCTAGGCTAAAACTACTAAGTCTATAAAACAATGCTTAAGGGATTCTGGGTACTTGTTTTAGCTTTTTTCAAGTAAGGTGGTATTTCCTTTTGGAGATCCAAAAGATAATACTGACACTTACTCTTGTGAGGATGCATGAGAAATGAATGATGAGGAAGTGGCAACCTTTCTCATGAATGCAAGCAAGAATATTCAATTCTAAGGCAAACCAAATAATGAAAAATGCTAAACTGATACCTCATTTGAAAGGCGGTTGGTGATGAAGGCCTTCGTGTGAGAAACTCACAGCCTTGGATTTTGGCGTAGACTTGATGTTTGAAGTCAAATGCCAAGTTGAGGTTGGATTTGGCGATGGATTTGGTTGAGGCTTCTTCTTGTTCCTCCATTGGGTCATCATCTTGATTATTTTTGTACCTCAAATTCAAAATGAGTTTGAAGGAGATATGCGTTATCAAATCCTCCCAATGGTGGCTTGAGCTTGATGTGGCCTCCTTTTTCTTGCCAAACCACCTCTTTACAATTTGTGTCCTGCTACAATTCAATCAAGAACAAATAAAACAACTCGGGAACTGGTTATGTTAGCCAAAAGCAAATTGATCCCTATTGTAAAATTGTCTTGCCCAACTTGAAACAACTTGTGAATGCAATGAGGCATAAAGTAAATCTTTTTGCGTTGAATTAAAAAAAATTAGGTTGTCATGCCCAGAGTTCATATCCAATTAAATTTCTTCCCTAATTCAAATTTTTAGTTTTATGATGGTTGGAAATTTTACCTTCCAACATGCAAGTGTGGGAATGCAAATGATGACAAATTCAAATATGCAATTGGGAAATAAATATAAGATAACTACCAATTAACCTATGACAAGGACTCATCGAATTTTGAAGTCTGATGAGTGGGACTTACCTCCGTCCTATTTTGTGCGATGATTTGTTGTCCAATCCTGAAGTTGAAGATGTGGACAACTTGTCATGCTTGACATGTCAAATCTCCTTTGGCATGTCAGTTGGACATGTGGGCCACATGATGGCCCTAGCCTCTCTGTCGTCCTGATGAAGACTTGTTGATGTAGTGACGGCTTCTCCCTCTTGAAGATATTATTTCATGTGCATAGTGAGACTTGTCCTTCTTTAGAGGTGCCACTTTGACCATCTTGATGCTCCTTCAAGTTAGCCCATACTTTGATCATGGATCAAATACTTCCTTCAGTATGATGACATGTGGGCTCGACAATCAAGCAAGAAACGCTTCATCCACAATGTCACTCGCCCTAGGTTGCACGGGCTTGGTCAAAGTGTATGAATCCCAACAAGTAATTGTGGGATAGTTTGGATCTTGAATGCTCTTTCAATTTCTTGTCTTTAGCCAACAGCTTCATTTGAATGTTGTCTTGATTTATACTTGGCCATGGATATAATATTTCAAGGTAGGCTAGTTGAACTTAAATCTCTTGAAATCCTCATAGCCTCCTTGATTACAAGGGTGATGTTGATTCCACCCTTGACCTCCTTCTGAATGGTAGCCATTGTAGTTGTTGTTTGAAAGGAAGAATCCCCATGGGTCTTAAGAAAATAATTCCCCAAAGTGTCTCATGTTGACATGGATTTTCACAAATCATGTGAATATCCATAGCTTGGATCATCCAAACACTTCTCCATTGGATGAATCTTCATGTTACTTCAATAGGAGGTGTAGTTCCATAACTGCATGTTCACCTTGTTAAGTGGTGTGCATGCCAAGCTAAGAGAACTAGAGCATTCTTCAATCCACCCCTTGAGTGGAGATCATCTTCTCATCCATGATGAATGAGAATAGGGCTCCGTCAGCTTCAGGGTGAATGTAGTCATGGATTGGTGGAGCCAACCCATGACATGAGTGTTGGATGAAGAGCCAACTATCCATCCATCATAGAGGAAAACCAAGAAGAACTGTTGGAGCCTCCCCCAAGCTTGGTAATGGATTTCTTTGGCTCATGCTGGAAGCTCAAATTCTTCTGCGAAGGGCAATGATGTTGTCTAGCGGACATTTGTTGAGGTACGCCTTGACTCATCTTGCAGTTGAGCGCTTGCGTCCTCGTTGGCCATCCCATAAAATGGGTTAGACAACACTACCCTATTTTCGAACAAAAGGATAAAACAAGCAAGGGTAATCCTGTCTAATAATTATTAGTACCTATAGCTTAATCACAAGTGATAACTATCCTTCACTTCCTTTGCCTTCCCCGGCAACAGCGCTAGAAATGCTTGTTGACGGCTCCTACGAAACACTAACAAATCATCCCCAGCAACAACACTAGAAATGCTTGTTGATATTTCTTAACACCACGGATCATCTTCGATAGGAGATGAGATCCACAAGCGCACAGAAGATACTGTTGTAGCATTTCACCCAAGAGTATCTCAAGGGTATCGTATTTATCCCAAAGGAGGACGGTGAAGTAAAGTAAACACTATTCTTATGATCAAGGTATAGGGTACTAAGTGTTTATCAGAACGAGGTAAGATGATCATAGGGGTAGTGTGACACACACCTAAGCAATCCACTCTGTCGGTCGTTTGGATCCGGCAGATCTCCCGACACTACTAAAGTGTTAGAGGAGTTTGATGTTCGGTGTGGGCACGCGGAGATTCAAGAAGGTGAATTGTAAATGACACAGGACACACGGAGATTTACGTGGTTCGGGCCGCCTGAGCGTAATACCCTACTCCACGGGATGTGTTGGTGTTGTATTGGTTGTCTGAGCTCAAAGTGAGTTCAGAGTGTAGAGTGAGCGTATAGTGTATCGAGCATGTATGGAACGTTGTCGGCCTGTCCTTTTATAGTACAAGGGCAGACCGTTACAAGTTAGCCTGGCCCGACATGTGGCCCCGACGGTTACTGTTATTGACACACATTCAACACGTTTAATTGCCCTTAATGAGGGAGTTATGGGCTTTGACAGCACCGTTACTGGTATTTAAGGTCGTCCGATCGTGTGTCATTAATATGGTATTAATGACACTTAATCGGGTCTTGAAGTCCTTGATTCCCCTTCGAAGATCCAGAGCCGTTGTGGAGTCTTCCGGAGGTTAGAGGCTGAAGATCTGACGGTTGGACACGTGGCAGCTCCGGAGCATATTGTGGGAAACAGATAGCTCTGGAGCTACCTGACACGTGTCAGTTCCGGAGCTTCCCTCGGTCTGGGGTTAGGTCTGGGGGTGCCATTTCGGTACATAGCCCGGAGCTTCCCCCTTGTGGGTGGTAGCTCCGGTTTGTTAGTACACGTGGCGACCCTGGGACTAACCATGTTGGAGAAGCGGGTCCGGTTATGTCTGACATGTGGGCCTCTGAAGGTCTTCAAATCAAGTAGATGACTTTCCCTAGAGATCTTTGTAATCTCAAGGGGTGTACGGTTCCCAGGTTACCGACAGTGGCCCCCTGAGCCAACCTCTGGGGAAGACCCCTTGGGTGAAGTCATTCCGCCAGAGGTGGGTCCATCCTCACGACTTTTGAACTGAGTCTTCAAAGGTCTTCGGATGTGCCATCGGCGATGGTTTGGAGTTAAATCCTCGCCGTGTGGCGTATTCCGTGTGCGGCAGATGAGATCTTTGGCGTGCGGATCTCACGCAATTGAAGGTCGCCGGTTCCCAATACGAAAATTGTATCGGTTCCGCGCGCCTTGTCAGGCCGCCGCCTTCGGGCTTCCCGCCTCATGATGACAACCATTCGCCTGGGTAAGAACCTCGACTTGATCGTCAGAGTGGTCCCGGGCCCTCTTGTCATCGGCAGGGTAGGATTTTTGAGTAGTATTTTTGACTTCCTTGCGATTTCCATCCAAGCATTGCGAGGGCTTACATAAGAAGGAAGGCGTGCATTGTCTGGAATTCTTTACGCCTCTCATTCGATCTTGCGCTCAAACTCCCAACTTGTGCTCGCCTTTCCCCTCTTGCCTTGTTGTGCTGCGATGGAGTTGGGTCTCCGCGAGAGCCGTTTGAAGACTGACAGCGACCTGAAGAAGGTCCGGGCCCTCATGGGATGGTCCTCGGACTTCTTCAACCGCCTGGTCCGCGCCGGGGGAGAGCTCCCGTTTGAGAAGGAGCACGCCGGCGAAATGGTGTACTTCTCTTCGTATGCCATGGTGGGGTTGATCCCACCTTTTTCCTCCTTTTTCTTGATGCTGCTAGACTTTTATGGTCTGCAGCTATACCACCTTGGCCCCCACTCCATTCTCCTTGTGTCTATCTTCGTCCACTTCTGTGAGATGTGGGTGGGCATCCCCCCTGCATTTGAACTCTTCCGAACCTTCTTCACCGTCCATACCACCGGTAGGAGCAATGAGTACCTTGGCTTCTACTACTTCGTGAAGCGCAAGAAGTGCCCATTCAAGTACCTCTGGTCGTTTCCCTCTGGGAAGTGGGATGATTGGAAGAAGGACTGGATAGTCATCCGGGTGGAGGAGCACGAGAGGCTGGAGCTGCCCGAAGGCCTCCCCAACATTGACACAACAGTTTGGAGTGAAGCTCCGGTGCTGGCGGACGCCTTCAACCCTGCTCTGACCAGGATCCGCCAGTGGGTGGAGGGAGGATTAACCCCTCAGGCGGTGTTTTGCAACTTCCTGGTCAACAGGTGGACACCGCTGAAGAAGAGAGAAAAACTCGCTTGGGCCCTCAACAGTGTGATGGACGACGACCGGGTCGAGACCGGGCTGAAGTCCAACATGGTGGGGACAACCTTGGAGTTTCATCTAAAGAAGTTCTAGCATGGCATCGACGTTGCGGGAGATGACTTGACTTCGCCATCAGCCTTTCTCCCTCTGAACGTGGAAGTGGAGTTCAGCAGGGAGCTCCGGCGGAAGATGCATGTGCTTGACGACCTTGATCGAGAGGAGATCGATCTCCAGGGTGGCGATCCCTGGGGTTTCCGAGGGTGGCTCCGACCCTGCCCCGAAGCCAAGGGCCGAGGTCGTCGGCAAGGGCAAGGAGCCGGCGGACGAACCCTTGAGCCAGAAGAGGAAGCTGCAGCATGCCGACGGAAGGTCCGCCAGGCCTACCACCTCTGCATCAGCTCCTTCTCCCCGAAGGGGTGGTCTTCTACAACCGCGGCGATTGTACCCGCAGCGGGGTCCTCCCGGGGCGCTAGCTTCGGGCATGTGACTCCAGCACCAGGGCCGGTTGAGGCCTCTAGGTCTGGAGGTTCTTCCCGATCGAGGGTGGCCTCGACTAGGGAAACGCCCGTAGCTGCAACGAGTTCCGGGGGGCCTTCCGGAGTTCCATGCCGGCAGCGGCTATGACCTGCCCAGAACGCCCGGGAAAGAGGTTCCGCGCAAGCTGGTGCAGAAGCCTCCCAAGGTAATTTTTAATATTTACCTTGGACAGTTGTTTAGTTGTAGTAACTATTTCTTAAGTTTCTTCGTCCATCATCTGCAGCGTTCCCAAGAAGAGGAGTGAGGCTTCACCCTCAGCCACAGCGGCTGAAGCTGTGAGGGCGGAAGCTTCTGCTCCTGTCCCGGTGCCGCCCCAAGTGGTGGCTGAAGCTGCGATATCTCCGGCGCCAGCTGTCGTGGTCATGGACCTCGACTCATCCCTAGAGACTCCCTTGGTAGCGCTGGACCGCCGGAGAGAAGATGCGCCAGCGGCACCTGCTCCGGAGGTTGAAGCTTCGGGTCCTGGTGCGGAGATGATGGAAGCTCCGGGCGTTGAGCCGGAGGAAGCTGTAATTCCGGCCCCAGAGCCGGAAATTGTCGAAGCTTCGGTGGTTGAGTCGGAGGTGATTGAAGTCTCGGCGTGTGTGCCGGATGTTGAGGAAGTCCCGGCGGTTGGGCCGGCTACTTCTGAAGCACCGGCCGCAGAGCCGGTCATTGTTGGAGCTCCGGCCGCAGGGCCGGTTGATGTTGAAGACTTTCCGGCCCCCGAGCCGGTTGTTGCGGAAGCGTCGGTGCTCGAGCCCCCAATAGATGAGGTGTCCAGGCCGGAGCCAGAAGCGGCCCCTGCTCTGGAAGTGACGACGTCGGAGGTACCCGCGGCTGAGTCGGAGTGCCCAGAAGAGGTTGCTGGCCCCCTGCCTGAGGGAGCAAATGAAGACCTTGCGGCAGGGCCTTCGGAACCACTTTTGGAGGTCGGAACTTCATCAGCGGGACCCTCCTCGATGGCGACTGAGGCCATCCCGGAGGACGGCCCTAGTGCCATGGAGACCCAGGGGACCACTCTTATGGAGTGGGACCCAATTTTTGTATCTGAAAACCCGCTGGAACCAGCGGAGGAGACCCCAGCAGGTCCGGAACCTATCCTGTTGTCATTGTCTATTGACAACGCCTGTTCCAGTCTGCGTCAAGTTCAACTGGGCTTCTTCCACTACAGCAAGGCTCTTGAAGAGGAGCGCCAAACCCTTAGGCGGTGGTGTAATTGGCTCTACTTCGAGACCAAGCTGGCGCAGTCGAGGCTAGCAGATGACAAAGAGTGGATCAAGCGGGAGAAGGTCCGCCTGGAATACTGGGGCAAATTATTGGATGACAGGAAGAGTATGACTCGCGCCCTCGACGCTCAATCCCGGGCCATTTACGAGCAGACCAAAGCATCTAATAGTGCGGCCGATGAACGCCAAGAGAGGCTTGAGGCCATTAACACTACTCTCATCAAGCGCCGGGAGGCACTTGAGGAGAGGGAGAAAAGGCTCGAAGATGAAGAGCAGAAACTCCTAGAGCTACAGGATGACGTCCTGAGGAGGGAGGAGGAGCTCACCGAAAAGGTGGTTCTAGCCGACAAGGGCCTAGAAGAGCGCGCCAAGAAATTGGAAGAGCGCTGCAATGAGGAGGAGGAGAAGGCCTGGGTGCGAGGGCAGGAACTCTACGAGCAAGAGTGTGCCCTTGCTACCAGGGAGAAGAAAGTGAGGGGTAGGGAGAAGGACCTGGGTGACCGCCGGAACAAGATCCACCTCCGGGAGGAGGAGCTCGGAAAACTCGAGAAGCGAGTTGCTGAAAAGATTCAGCAAAACGCCAAAGAAGTTGAGCGCCTCGCTCGCGAGAATTCTGAACTGGTGGCGGCCAGAAGATCCTTGGAAGAATTGAAGGGCTTGAGGACTGCGTACTCCCTACAGATTTGGGAGTTCCTGGGCAAGGCCAACGACGCGCTGACACCGATGGGCTTCAGTCCTATGCGTTCGGATGATCCGAAGCCGGAGCCAGACCTAGCGTCGCAGTCGTTGAGCTTGGCAGGTAGCAAACTCTCCAAGGTGGGCGACGTCATCGCGGACCAATTGGAGGTTGAGGGGCAATCCCTGGCGAAGAACGTCGCAGAGTATGTGCTGACGTGCTACACCAGCCGGAATCCCCAATTTCCTCTGGACCCGGTGCTTGAAGGTCCCGTTGAAGGAGAAGGTGAAGCTGCCTGAGCCAACGTGTCGGAGGTTGCCCAGAAGGTCGCCCAATTCTTACATAGGGTCTAGGACCATCTCTGTAGTTCCCACTTGTATTCTCTCTTCTTCTTCCTCAATTTTGTAATCCCTTGTCTCCAGATGAATGAAATCCCAAAATTTTTGTGAATTTCACTTTTTGTCTTCAACACTTTTGTCTTCACTTGCCCCCCTGTTAGATGTACACAATTTGATTGTGAACATGTACCAAGAGGATATTGTGTTTTGTTGAAGACTCATTTGCTTCGAACTTGTAGAGTGTAGGTCCGAAGTCTTCGATAGTGAAGGCCCCCTGAGGTTGTGAGAGCTTAGAAGCTCCGGCATTGTCTATCGTCGGAGCTTAGTAGCTCCGACAATAGTCCCTATCAACACGTAGAGCATCGATAGCTAGTCCTCCGGGGTGTCGGAGCTAGTAGCTCCGGCAGTGACCTTTGCCAACACGTATTTTGTTGGCAGCAGACTTCGTTTGCGGGGTCTTCTCACCATCTTTTATTTAGCGTTGACGGCTGGTCCCCCTAGCTATACCGGAGCTTGGTTGCTCTGGTGATGCTCGTTTTCAATGCTTAACATCGATTACAAGCCACCTAGGGGAGTCGGAGCTTTGTTAGCTCCGGCTTTTCTTCATCAACGTAGATTTTATTTTATTTTTCCTGCACACTGAAGCCAAGAAAAATAGTAAAATTCGTTTCTTGCCTATAACTTCGTCGCGGCTTACGATTCTCGAGAAAATTTTAGGTCAAACGCGATTCTAAATACAACCGAATGCGTTGTCTTTTCTTCCAGATCCAATTGTACTTGGACCCGCCTTACTTCGGCCTGCCGGGGTGTAGGTAAAGTGGTGTACTTAGGGTGCTTGACTAGGCTAAGCCGATAGCACACTCCGGCCCTAGGTTGGCTTGGCGGCATTCAGGCGAGTGGTCCATGAACAATATTTGAATCCAAAAGAATCGACAATACAGCTCGAATCGTATATGAACTGGTCGAACTAAAATTTCTTAAGAATTGCACGTCTTTGTTATAGACAAGAAAGAAAAAAATAAAAAATGTTGAGCCTGTACAAAATAAATGCACGTGGAGTCTGTTTCACCTGAAGATGTCTTTCATTATAGGTCCGGGGTACAGGGGAAACAAGTACACTCTTAGGGTACGGAACAAGGCTAAGTGTGTTTAATTTCTCGTTTGACCCAGGGTAGCTAGCCACACTTTTAGTTCTGAGATTGTGACAAGTGTTGCATGAACTTTGCGGATCTTCCGGGGAAGGTCCGGCTGTTCTCCCAGAGGAACTACCCGACTCTGTACAATGACTCTATAAAATACACCTCAAGTTACTACAAACTCACCTCCGTGATATTAAGTGTAGAACTTACGGAGGTGCTCGATGTTCCAAGGATTTGGGAGAGGTGTCCCATACTCGGTAGCCAAGCGAACGCTTCCGGGACAGGATACTTTAATCACTTGGAAAGGTCCCTCCCAGTTGGGGGAGAGTTTGTTTAACCCTTCTCTGGATTGTATTCTCCGTAACACCAGATCGCCTTCCTCGAGCTGTCGGTTATGTACATGCCGCTGATGATAGCGCCAAAGGGCTTGGCGGTATCGGGCATTCTGAACAGCTGCTTGGCACCTTCCCTCCTCAAGGAGGTCTAGGTCTTCACGCCGGAGCTGCTCCTGCGTGGCTTCGTCGAAGGTCCAGACCTGGAGTGACCCCAAGGTGATTTCCGGAGGAAGGATTGCTTCAGCTCCATACACCAGGAAGAAGGGTGTCTCTCCAGTTGACCGGTTTGGAGATGTCCTGTTGGCCCATAAAGTAGGCGGAAGTTCTTCAATCCAGTTGGCTCCATGTTTTTTCAAATGCTCATAGGTGCGCGTTTTGAGTCCTTTAAGGATTTCAGCATTTGCTCTCTCGGCTTGGCCATTGCTTGCTGGGTGAGCTACGGAAGCGTAGCAAACTTGAATGTCGAGGTCTTCGCAATATCCTTGAAATGCAGAGCTTGTGAATTGGGTCCCATTATCAGTGATGATTTTGTTTGGGACTCCAAATCTACATACAATGGACTGCAAAAAGTTGATAGCAGATTGCTTGTTGATTGTCACAACTGGACTTGCTTCCGGCCACTTGGTGAACTTGTCAATGGCGACGTACAGAAACTTGTAACCTCCGACGGCTCTTGGGAAAGGTCCCAAGGTGTCCATCCCCCACACAGCGAAGGGCCATGTAGGAGGTATCATTTGTTGGGGCTGAGCCGGTGTGTGAATTTGCTTTGCATGAAATTGACATGCTTTGCATTTCTTCACCAGCTCAGTTGCATCCTGGAGTGCTGTAGGCCAGTAGAAGCCATGCCGAAAGGCTTTACCAACCAGCGTGCGGGAAGACGCGTGGTTCCCACACTCGCCTCCATGGATTTCTGCGAGGAGCTCGCAGCCTTCTTCCCTTGTGATGCACCACATTAGGATGCCGTTGGCACCGCGCCGGTAGAGATCCCCTTCTACCAACGTGTATCTTTTAGCCAGTCTGACTACTCGGTCAGCGGATACATCATCGTCAGGAAGGATGTTGTCTTTCAAGTAGTTCCGGATCTCCGAGATCCATGCAACAGAACTAACTTGAGCATTTGAGTCTTGCGTGATGGGTTGCTCGGAGCTTCCGGCAGCACCTACGACCCTTGATGATTGCCATGGTAACAGAGCCATCGAGACCGTCAGCTTCGGGATGCTGATCTCGCCCCCTTCGCTCAGTTCGGCAGGCTGAGCTGTGGGTCTTGACAACCTCCGGAAAAAAGTTCCGTCAGGAGCTGGAGCTCCGGTTGATGCTTTCGTCGAGAGTTCGTCGGCTTCAGCGTTATGGACACGCTGAACATGGTGGAGATCTAGGACTTCGAAGTCCTTCTGAAGCCTCTGGACTTCAAGGAGGTAAGCAGCTAGCTGGAGATTGTTGCAGGAGCATTCACCCTTCACTTGCTTAATTATGAGCTGTGAATCTCCCTTGACCATCAGTTGCTTGACACCGTATGACAGTGCCTCCTTTAGTCCGTAGATGAGTGCTTTGTACTCTGTCATGTTGTTGGTCGCCTTGAAGTCAAGGTGTACCATGTATTTTACCTTCTCCCCGGTTGGTGCGAGGAGAAGGATTCCAGCTCCGGCTCCTTGCTTTTGCATGGAGCCGTCGAAGTAGAGGGTCCAGTGAGGCTCGGTGAAGACTGGAGCTTGATGTTCCAGCTTCTGCTCACTGGGGCCCCCAGGGTTTGATGGAGAGGAAGTCCATTCCGCCACGAAGTCTGTCAATGCTTGACTCTTGATTGCTTGCCTTGAAATGAATTCGAGATCGAATTCGGCCAATTCCGCTGCCCACTTTGCAATATTCCCAGTTGAATTGGGATTATGCAAGATTGCTCGATGTGGGTAAGAGGTCACCACTGAGATTTTGTGAGCTTGGAAGTAATGGCGAAGCTTCCTGGAGGCAATAAGAACTGCATAGAGCAGCTTATGCACCTCTTGGTATCGAGTCTTGGCATCATGTAGTACTTCACTGATGAAGTACACCGGGCGCTGAATGGTGCGGACCCTCGCGGAGGGGCCCGGAGCTTCCTCTTCACTAACCCGGACCCTCCCGGAGGGATCCAGATTTTCTTCGGGGACCTCCGGGTTCTGGCTGGAGGAACTCGGAGCTTCTTCAGAAGCGACCTGGACCCTCCCGGAGGGGTCTGGGTCTTCTGAAGTGACTTCTTGTGGATTCAAGTCTGGGAGCTGGGACCCAGACTCGCTTTCAGGATTCTCCGGACCCTCCTGGAGGGGTCTGGATTCCTGAGTATGGGGTAGTTCTGGTCTCTCCGCGACCAGGACCATACTGATGACTTTGTCAGTCGCTGAAATGTAAAGCAACAAAGGCTCACCAGGGGTCAGAGCTACCAGAATTGGTAGGGTGGTGAGGAACTGTTTTAGCTCCTGGAATGCCTTTTCTGCTTCTTCAGACCATTGGAATGGTCCGGACTTCCTCAATAACTTGAAGAAGGGGAGTGCCCGTTCCGCCAGTATTGAAATGAACCGGCTGAGGGCTGCTAGACATCCAGTTAGCTTTTGGACATCTTTGATGCGGGCTGGTGGCCGCATGTCTTCAATGGCCTTGATCTTCATCGGATTAGCTTCTATGCCCCGGTGACTTACCAGGAAACCAAGAAGTTTTCCGGAGCTAACCCCAAAGACACACTTGTCTGGGTTTAACTTTGTGCGGGTGACCCGCAGCTTATCGAAGACGGCCTGCAAGGTGTCAAGAAGTGACTCCTTGTTCTTGATCTTGACCACGATGTCATCGACGTACACTTCCACTATGTCTCTAATGAGTTCTTCAAAGGTTTTGTACATAGCTCGTACAAAGGTTGAAGCTGCATTCTTAAGACCAAATGGCATGGTTGTATAACAGTACAATCCATATACTGTGATGAAAGAGGTATGCTCTTCATCTTCCCTAGACATCTTGATTTGATGATACCTAGAATATGCGTCTAGGAAACACAGTAATTCACATCCGGAGGTGGAATCCACTATCTAATCTATTCTAGGTAGTGGGAATGGATCTTTTGGACATGCCTTATTTAGTGTTGTGTAGTCGATACACATCCGAAGCTTCCCGCCGGCCTTGGGCACAACGACTGGGTTTGCCAGCCATTTTGGATGGAAGACTTCTCGGATGAATCCAGCTTCGAGCAACTTCTTCACTTCTTGTCGAATGAAGTTCTGTCGCTCTATAGATTGCTTCCGAGGCTTCTGATACACAGGCCGGGCGTAGGGGTAGATCTTCAGATTGTGCTTAATCACTTCCCTGGGGATCCCAGGCATTTGTGACGGTTGCCAGGCAAACACGTCGACATTAGCCCAGAGGAAAGTGATGAGCGCGAGTTCCTATTTGTCATTCAATCCCCCCGATATACGGGTGGTCTGAGCGGCATCAGAACCGATTTGGACGACTTTGACGAGAATGTCGACGTTGCCGCTTGGCTGCACACGAGGTGCAGATGTCGAGCCTCGTTGACGAATGCTCGGGGGTTTTGGAGCTTGCTCCTGCCTGGAGTCCTCCTCTTGCGCCGTGGTAAGTGCATGGAGTTCTTCCAGAGCAGTTACTCCGGCAGTACGATCTCCGCGGATTCGGAGAACGCCTACTGGTGTTGGCATCTTTAACACCAGGTAACCATAATGAGCAGCTGCCATGAATTTGTACAAGGCAGGCCTACCCAAGATGACATTGAAGGGTAAGTTGATCTGAGCAACGTCAAAGACCAACTTCTCTGTGCGATACTTCTCTCGGGTCCCGAAGGTAACGGGGAGGGTAATAGCTCCAAGTGGGGTAATGGCTCCCGGACCTACTCCGGAGAAAGGTCGGGAGGGGTGAAGATCCGAAGGTCAGAGCTGAAGCTTGGTAAAAGCTTCGAAGCTTATGAGATTGAGCCCCGAACCTCCGTCTATCATAACATGGTGGAGCTGGATGTTATTGATGGTAGGAGATACCATCAAAGGTAGCTGACCTGCTCCAACCATGCTTCGAGGGCAGTCCGAAGCATCAAAAGTGATGGCTGTGTCCATCCACTTCCGATGAGGCTCCGGTCTGGCTGTAGGAGCTACAGCAGCCATGTCCCGACGCATAGTCTTGATGACGCGGCGAGAGGTGATGTCCCATGATCCACCAAAAATGGTGTTCATGGTCTTCTGATGCTCGTTGTCGGAGATGTCAGAATCATCGTCGACGGAGGTGTAGACGGCCTTCGGGACCTTTTTGGGATCCTGAAAACCTAACTCCTCTTCAGTCAGAGCTTCGTCAACTTTTTGTTTTCCTTCCCTCTGTCGGAAAGGAGCTTCTTCCCGGCGCTTGTTGTAGCGCTCGCCAAGGTTTTGGACCTCCCGGCAGTCTTCCAAACTGTGGTTGTTCGTTTTGTGAATTGGACACCACACTTTGGGTTTGCCACCGTCTTCAGAAGACGGTTGAGGTCGCTTCTCGGGGCGTGGCCCCCGTCCACCCGGAGCTGCAGCAGTTGCAGCATTGGATGCACCGGCCGACGGCTTCTTCTTGCCGTTGGTCTTTTTCTTCTTCTTGCCACTTCCGGAGGTAGCGGCTTCTTCTTTGGAGGATTTCTTGTGATCCTCCGGGGTTGTTTTGGAGTGCATTTCACGGCCTTCCGCGGCTTTGGCACATTTGTCGGCCAAACTGAAGAGTTCCGTGACACTGGTGATCTCCTTGATCGCCAGTTTCTCCAACATCTTCTTATCCCGTACACCCTGTCTAAATGCCACAATGACAGAAGCGCTAGAGATAGAAGGGATAGTGTTTCATACCTGAGAGAATCTCTGGATGAATGATCGCAGGGATTCTCCCCCTTTTTGCATGACTGCAAAAAGGTCCAGTTTAGTGCCTGGTCGGGTGTATGAACTCCCGAAGTTGGCGGTGAACTGCCGGCACAGCTCCTCCCAACTGTTGATGGAGTTGGGTGGAAGGCTCATAAACCAGGACCTGGCGGTCCCAGTCAAAGCCACTGGGAAATAATTGGCCATTACGACCTCATTTCCTCCAGCTGCCAAGATAGCAGTGGAGTAAATCTGAAGAAATTCAACAGGATTAACGGTCCCATCGAACTTCTCCGGCAGGTGAGGCCGGAACTTCTGTGGCCACCTGACCATACGTAGATGCATGGCCAGGGCTGAACAGCCTCCTCCTACTCCTTCAGGAGCAGGAACGTCTTGAGCTTCTCGTCTTTCACGAGCACGCTCAATATGGACCCGACCGTCTTGTTGGCGATATCGGCGATCAAGCTCCGCCCGGAGGTCATGAGTTGAAAGCCTAGATACCGTGTGAGTGCGTCGTGCCCCGGAGGGCAATGACGTCACCTGCTGTGATGCAGCACGTCTCCTGTTGTTGGAAACGTGCGGACCAAATCTGCTAGACAAGGTCTCGTCGCTGCGATGGGGCCCGTCCTGAAGGAGGAGGGCCCTGGTTGCTGATGCGGTCGGCTGCTGCTGCAACCAAATGTTCCACATCGGCCCTCCACTGCTCCAGTGCATCCCGGGATGCATCCGGAGGTGGTGGGCATTGGAGAAGAGCACATGCTGCATGGAGCGCGTGTTCCGGGTTGTCATGATTTGCCGACGCAGTGATGGACGCCGGTGCACCATCGCGTTGTCCAGCTTGATTTGCTGGTGGAGGCGACGGTGGTGGTAGTGTAACTCCTGCTAATGCTGAGGCTCCTGCTGGTGGCTGCATATTGGAGGGATTGCCCCCAACAGCTTGAACAGCAGGATGACCGTTGTATGATCCAGCAGCTGAGTTCGCCATCCTTGAAATCTCAGGCGCCCCCTACCTGGCGCGCCAACTTTCGGTGGTTTGGATCCGGCAGATCTCCCGACACTACTAAAGTGTTAGAGGAGTTTGATGTTCGGTGTGGGCGCGCGGAGATTCAAGAAGGTGAATTGTAAATGACACAGGTGACACAGAGATTTACGTGGTTCGGGCCGCCTGAGCGTAATACCCTACTCCACGGGATGTGTTGGTGTTGTATTGGTTGTCTGAGCTCAAAGTGAGTTCAGAGTGTAGAGTGAGCGTATAGTGTATCGAGCGTGTATGGAACGTTGTCGGCCTGTCCTTTTATAGTACAAGGGCAGGCCGTTACAAGTTAGCCTGGCCCGACATGTGGCCCCGGCGGTTACTGTTATTGACACACATTCAACACGTTTAATTGCCCTTAATGACCGAGTTATGGGCTTTGACGGCACCGTTACTGGTAATTAAGGTCGTCCGACCGTGTGTCATTAATATGGTATTAATGACACTTAATCGGGTCTTGAAGTCCTTGATTCCCCTTCGAAGATCTGGAGCCGTTGTGGAGTCTTCCGGAGGTTAGAGGCTGAAGATCTGACGGTTGGACACGTGGCAGCTCCGGAGCATACGGTGGGAAACAGATAGCTCCGGAGCTACCTGACACGTGTCAGTTCTGGAGCTTCTCTCGGTCTGGGGTTAGGTCCGGGGGTGCCATTTCGGTACATAGCCCGGAGCTTCCCCCTTGTGGGTGGTAGCTCCGGTTTGATAGTACACGTGGCGACCCTGGGACTAACCATGTTGGAGAAGCGGGTCCGGTTATGTCTGACATGTGGGCCTTCGAAGGTCTTCAAATCAAGTAGATGACTTTCCGTAGAGATCTTTGTAGTCTCAAGGGGTGTACGGTTCCCAGGGTACCGACACACTCTAAGGGTAAGGTTGACCAAGTGAGGGTTAGACCACGAGATGGAGCTACTCCTACTGTGTATAGCCTAATAAAGTTCACATGAATATGCTAATGTGAAAGTGCATCTAGGACTCCCTTGTGGGTTTTGGATGATTTATGACAAGCAATTGGGATCCTAATCCTTTTGTTGAGATGAATGCAGGCAAATAATGAAAAATGAGCAAAATGCCAAAAAGAAGGGAAATGAGAAGCAAAGTGAATTTGAGCTCAAGGAGAAGAAAATAGTAGATTACTATGTATGGAGTGTGTTAAGGAAACACACCCAAGAGCTCAATCACTTTCAAGCATGCACACACAATGCACAAAGTTATACAGGACCGGACTAGTCCGATATCAGCCGGACTAGTCCGATATCACTTTCTGCACTAGATCGGACAAGTCCGGTATCCACCGGACTAGTACGATATCTTTCTGATCCACTTCGGACTAGTCCTCCCCAATGCGGACTAGTCCTCAACACAATGCACAAGTCACACAAAATCGGACAAGTCCGTTGTGATCCGGACTAGTCCGATATTCTTTCTGATCCACTTCTGACAAGTCCGGTGTCTACACGGACTAGTCCGATATACACACTGATCTAAATCAGACAAGTCCTCCAAGTGCGGACTTGTCATCCTAAACACTTAGGGTTTCATATGTCCGGACAAGTCCGATGGCAATCGGACTAGTCCGAAGATTTCCAGTAGTGAAATCGGACAAGTCCGTTTTCAACCGGACTAGTCCGATATTCCTGGACACTTAGGGTTTGCTACACACAGCACACCGGACTAGTCCGGTGACCACCACGGACTAGTCCGATCTTTCTGAACCCTAACAGTCACTTTTAGAAACCCCATATAAATAGAGGTGCACGGCCCACTTTTACAATCTCTCGAACCCTAGCGCCGTCACACCTCCCAAGAGACTCAAAAACCACCTCTCTCCACGAAATTAAGTGCAAAATCGATCAATCTATTGAAGATCACTTCTAGATCATTGGAGAGACACTTGGCACACATCATTGAGCTCTTGGTTTGATTCTCTAACACACTCTTGCGTTTCAATTTGTAATTTTCGAGTGTGTTATTGGTGGCTTTGTAAGTTGTAATCAAGGGAGCTCTCAACTTGTGAGAACGCCCCTTCAACTTGGTTATTTACCCTTTGTGATTAGTGGAAGAGGATTGGCCTTCATGGCGATCCAACGAGGGAAGGGTTGGAGAAGACCCGGTCCTTTTGTGGGCTCTTCAACGTGGACGTAGGTTGCCTTCGTGGTAGCCGAACCACAGGATAAATCGTGTGTCTTGTCCTTTTGCGTTCTTCATCTTAATTGATCAACTTAATCTAGGGTTTGATTCACTTTGTTTAATTTGAGTTAAAATTGTTGAACAAGAGCCTTAATTGTAATAGAATTTGACATACAACTATTAAACTGTCATCCAAGTTTATATTTCCGCTGCAAACATTAACGAATCAATCAAATTGACTGAACTTGATCAACTTAGCCCGTAAAAACCGGACTAGTCCGCACTTTACCGGACTAGTCTGATATCTCTAGTATTGACTTTGTTGCTGAGTGTTACAGGAACCGAGCAAATTCAAGAAGGCCTGTTCACCCCCCCCCCCCCCTCTAGGCCTACATTCAATTGGTATCAGAGCAGGTTCTTCAAGAAAGAGTGCAACCACTCGAAGAGATCATGTCGTACATGAAGGAAGTTCAGAAAATCAACAACCAGGAAGAAGTGAACAACGACAAGAACCAAAAGCTGGAAAAGTATCTCGAAGCAATTCAAGACTTCGATGATGATGACGAGGAGACGCTAGAGCTGAAAGCACTCCTCAGAAAGAAAGCACTTTCCAAAGGGAAAGCTAAAGTTGAAGAAAAGAAGAAGGGGAGTAGTCACACCGACTACTCCCGATATCCTTTTAACTATGATCGTTTAAATTCAAACAACAGCCATTACCTATCTATTCCTCTTGGAAAAGCCCCACACTTCGATGGGAGTGATTACTCCATGTGGAGGCAAAATATGAAGATGCACTTGATTTCCCTTAACCCAAGTTTATGGCATATTGTGTGCACAGGAATAGACATCCCAGATGACGACGAAGAGCTCACCCCAAGTCAAGAGCAAGCCATCCACAGAAACGCTCAAGCCGCAGCCGTAATCACCTCCTCTCTAAGTCGAGATGAATTCACAAAGGTGGACGGACTGGAGATTGCCAAGGAAATATGGGACACACTACAAACAACCCATGAAGGTGACCGGCACGTGCGGGAGGCAAAAATTGAAATGATCGAAGGCGAACTAGGAAGGTTCGCAATTGAGGAAGACGAGTCTCCCCAGGACATGTACAACCGATTGAAGACACTTGTAAACAAGGTTCGATCATATGGGAGCAAGAAGTGGAATGACCACGAGGTTGTAAAGCTCATCCTTAGAGCCTTTATGCCTCGCAATGTCACACTATGCTCTATGATCAGAGAAAGTCCCGGGTACAAGAGGATGACTCCAGATGAATTGCTTGGCAAAATCATCAACTTTGAAATGATGGAGAAACAAGCCAAGCACGTCAAAGAAATAGCCGACCTGACATGAGCCAAGAAGAAGGAGTTGCCTTAATGTAACACCCTAAATTTTCGCATCATGCATTGCATACATGATCATGTATTAAACACTAGTAGAATAAGAGAAAAGATAAAACATACAAATATGGGTAGCAAAAGAAGAAAAAGAAAATAATAATTATAGCCTAAAACTTGTAATAGGGAATAAGTATAAAAATAATAATAATAAAATATATATAAATGTATATAAATAATATATATAACAATATATGAAAATAAATAAAATATTAATATTAATAATATACATTATAATAATAATAAATAATATATATATATATAATATAAATAATATATATATAATATATATAATAAATTATTTAACAAAAGAAAGTAAAAAAAAAGAAAAAAAAAAGGGGGACCCGCCGGCCAGGCCGCCGAACGGCCCAGCCAGCGCCCCAGCCCCGCCCGCGCTGCCACGACACGCGCCCGCGCGCGCGCGAGCCCCGATGCCGCGGCGCCCCGCACTGGGCCCCTCCCCGCAGCGCGCCCCGCGTCCGACCCGGCCGAACGCCGCCCCCGGTCCGATCCCGCCCGCTCCCGATTCCAGCTCCGAATCCCGCCGCCGTATCGCGCCCGCCCTCGAGTCCCGCGCTGACCGAACCGGACTCCCGATCGTCCTCCCGCCCGCGCCTATAAAAGGCCCCGTGGCCTCGTGAGTTTACCGATCCAGGAACCCTAGCCGCCGGTATCGAAGGCAAAGGAAAACAGAGAACGAGAGGGCTGCGCCCAGGGAAGAAAAAGGAGAAAAAGAAGGGGAAGAAGAGGAAGAAAAAGAGGAGGGCGCCACCGTCCGCCGGAGATCATCGTCGCCATCGCGCCGCCATCGTCGTGCCGCCGGAGGACGCATCTACTTCGTCTACGCATTGTCCCCATCCCGCGATCATCGAAGCCATCGCATCTACGGTGGGCCATGTTCCCGATGCGAATTTTAGCGATCATATTGAATCTAATAGACGTAAATTGATTTTAGTTGCACCATGATTTTATTTTCAGCAGCATTAATCCACCCTAAAACCCCCGTAAACTCATATGAACACGTATGAACCACTTGCATCTACTTAATAAACAACCGTAGTAAATTAATAATTGATCTTTGCATGCATGCATATCATCGCATGTTGATTAATGTGTGTGCATCATGTTGATTTGTATGTATATTCTTGTATGTGTGATCACGAGTAGAGGGAAGTGCTCAAGAGATCGTGTACGAGGATTTTCAGAACCAAGACTTCGAAGCGCTCGTGCAACCCTGTCCGCCGGAACAAGGCAAGTGTCCTTGAAGCATATTGATCCTGTTTTAAAATAAATATTTTGTTTACAAAAACTGCATGCTTGTGTCAATTTGATGGGAATCCTATGGTAGGAAGTTTACTAGACTTGTTAAACCAGCCTTGTCACCTGGAATTTATGGTGGAGAGTCGGGAAGAGTTTTTACCTTTTTGCTTCGCTTAATTAATTGGGATGAAAAACCAACACTACACATTTAATTATGTATTAATGATATTCTGGTTAATGTGAACTGGTCGATACGGTATGGTAATGGGTGATCTAAGCAAGCCTGGTATGTGGATGGGTTGGATGTTATGGTGGTTTGCTTGCTTTAGATCTAAGGACCGGTTCATGCGAGAATAAGCCAGGACTACAGTGCCACCACGAGGCCAAGTTATGGGTGCGGCGTAGCTGATTAATTAGGGCTTTGCTAGTGCTGTTTAGACCATTGTGGATGCTCGGGGAAGGGGTAGTCGGATTGGGTTTGTTGATGATTGGTGGGACTACCCTGGGATCCGAACGGCTCAAGAGGGGGCCCTTGGTTGAAGATGTGCTCAGTTGGAGGCATCGCCACCGGTGAAACCTCAGTGGGGTCTAAATAGGCTAGTAATCCCTTTGTAAAGGCTATTTTGTGATCTCTTGGCCACACACCAACGGAAGTGTGTAATATGACTGACGGGTCATGGGCATAAGGGAGATTCTTAGTCGCCGAAATGTGATGAAATCACGAACACGTGGGTAAAGAGGTACAAACTCTGCAGAGTTAAATAAAACTATCATGATAGCCGTGCTCCCGGTTATGAGCGCCTGGACAACTTCCATGATTAGAGGGAAATTGGGGTTTGGGATGGTTATGGTGTGATAATGGTTATGGTTTGGTGATGGTTATGGTTGACATTATGATTATGGTTATGGTTATGGATGGAATTATAGTTTATGACATTGATTATGGTTATTGGTAATGGTGAATTATGGACTGGTATTATGGTATTATTTATGGTTTATGATGGGTTTACTTCACATAATATGATATATTGCTTTTCAAATGTTTTACTGTACTTTTCAGCACTTTGCTATTATTATTGTCGTCATTTGAATCAGTCACATGTCATACTTTCCACACTTGCTGAGTACGACATGTACTCACTCTTGCAATCCCCCCAACAGTTGCAGGTCAGAATTATGAGTTTAATGGTGATAATGCGGAGTTCTAGGTCGTGTCTACCGTCAGCTTTGCCTGTGGTGTTTATTGGAGCTGCGCTATCCCTTTTGCTTAGTTTGCTTAGTTGCTTAATTAGTTTATTTCCGCTGCATTAGTTGAACTTGTCATTAATATTCATTAGAGCTTGTATTCGAGGATAATATAGTTCGTGTAATAAAATTTGATAATTAATCTTGTTCTGTGGTAATTTTCTGTATACTCTTTTGTGATTGCACTCGCGTATGTGTGTTGAACATCCTGGGCACACATATGCGTTAGCTTGGTTCAGTTTTCGGAACCGGGCGTCACACTTAAAGTCCACACTCAAGCCTCTATCCAAAGAAGCAAGAGAAGCACAGCTTGAGGAGGACAGCGATGATGAAAGCAGTGAGCTGGACGAAGAGGATATGATTTTGTTCATGAAAAAGTTCAAAAGAATAATGAAGAAAAGACAAGGAACAAAATCAAGTGAAGGCAAGTACAAGGAGAGGACAAAGCCGATGATGAGACGGGCGTGCTATAATTGTGGTGAGTATAACCACTTTATAGTCGATTGCCTGTATGAGGACAACAAGAAGAAGAATAAAGAAGCCAAGCCTCAACCGAAGAAATTCTTCAAGAAGAAGAAACAAGCTGAACAAGCACACATTGGAAAGGAGTGGGACTCAAACGATGAGTCCTCATCATCCGATGAAGAAGAGATGGCTAGCATAGCCATTGAAAGCACATCCAAGAAACCCACACTCTTCCCCACGCTCGGTACAAAGAAGGGAAATGGCACTTGCCTCATGGCAAAGGAAGGTAAACGCAAGGTAAACATCAAAACTCCATCCATGCATTTCTACTCAAGCAATGATGAACTAGATAGTGATGATGAAGATATGTTAATTGGATTAGATAGAAAAACTGCTGCTAAAATGAAATTTTTACTTGACCAACTTGTTGAGAAGGAATGGCTAATTGATCGTCAAGAGGACATGATTATCTCCCAAAAGGAGAAGTATGTCGAACTTGACAATCTTCTAGTTCTTGAAAAGGAGAAAAACAGCTCACTAGAGCTTGAGCTAGCTTCAAGCAAGAAAACTTGCTTGGAGTTAACCAACTCAAACGTTGCAATAAAGGATCAACTTGATGACCTGATCAAGGTTAACAAGATCCTTGAAGTGCAAGTTGAGTCACTCAAGCTAAGTGAATCTTCCTCCTCTTCAAGTCTACTTTCTCAACCCACTTCAACTAATCTTGTTCATATGTGCAAATGTGGTAAAATCAACACCAGGTTGAAGGAAAAGTCTACCTCCACAAAGGATAAAAATCCTACCCAATGTGAAATATTTGACAAGGAGAGGATCAACTATGCACGTAGTGCATACTTGGTCCAAAGACCTCCAAATGTCACGTATGGCATTGGTTACTCTTATGATGGAAAGCAAAATGCTGGAAGTCATAAGAATAACAAGGGAAGGATTACCTTTGTGAAGGGAGGACCCTCACAACCTGGTAACTCGAAAATTAAGAACCTGAACTCTCATGAACATCGGACTAGTCCGGTTGTGGTCCGGACAAGTCCGGTCATTCGGACAAGTCCGGTCACCCAGACTAGTCCGATCCATAAACAACAGCAACTTTTGTTCAAAACCTTTGATGCCTCTTATGTATTAATGAGAAACAATCTTGGTAAAGTTTATGCTTATTATGCTAGGCCACGCCATGGGAACACAAAATCCCATGTGTGGGTGCCCAAATGTATTGTAACTAGCCTCCAAGGACCCAAGCAAGCTTGGGTACCTAAAACCAAGGCATAATTTGTTTCCGCGGGCCTATTCCTTCGATGGATCCAAATGGGTGCTAGACAGTGGATGCACCAACCACATGACCGGAGAAAGGAGGATGTTCGTAGAATATGAAGAAAACGAGGACCCAAACGAAGGCATCTACTTTGGAGATAATAGTCAAGGAAGGGTGCTCGGTACCGGTAAAATAGCAATATCCTCTGAACACACTCTTTCTCATGTTTTACATGTTGAATCTTTAGATTATAACCTGCTGTCCATATCTCAATTATGTGACAAAGGTTATAATTGCTTGTTCACTAACGAGGGTGTGACCGTCTCAAGGAGGAGTGATGGTTCCATTGCATTCAAGGGTATGTTGAAGGGAAAGCTTTATCTTGTTGACTTCAACAAGGATAAAGCCGAACTCGACACATGCTTGATTGCAAAAACCAACATGGGTTGGTTGTGGCATAGACGGCTAGCACATGTTGGTATGAGGAATCTTCAAAAACTCCTCAAGGGCGATCACATCCGAGGTTTGAAAGATGTTGTTTTTGAGAAAGACAGGCCTTGTAGCGCGTGCCAAGCTGGGAAGCAAGTTGGAGCACATCATCCCGCAAAGAACATCATGACTACGACAAGACCGCTCGAACTACTTCATATGGACTTGTTTGGTCCAATTGCTTACATAAGCATCGGCGGTAATAAATACGGTTTAGTCATTATTGATGATTTTTCCCGCTTCACTTGGGTGTTCTTTTTGCATGACAAGTCAGAAACACAAGGGACACTCAAGAAATTCTTCAAGCGAGCGCAAAACGAGTTCTCACTATCGATCAAGAGTATTCGGAGCGACAACGGCACGGAGTTCAAGAACATACAAGTGGAGGAGTACCTTGATGAGGAGGGAATCAAGCACGAATTTTCAGCACCATACTCTCCACAACAAAACGGAGTTGCCGAAAGGAAGAACCGAACGCTCATAGAGATGGCAAGAACAATGCTCGATGAATACAAGACTTCGGATCGATTTTGGGCGGAAGCAATTAACACCGCTTGCCACGCCGCAAATCGACTCTAACTTCATCGACTACTCAAGAAGACTCCTTATGAGCTACTCACCGGTAACAAACCAAACATTTCATATTTTCGAGTTTTCGGCTCTCCATGTTATATCTTGAACAAGAAGCCCAGGACTTCAAAGTTCGCTTCAAAGTCCGATGAAGGTTTCTTGCTTGGTTATGATTCGAACACTTACGCCTATCGTGTTTTCAACAAGGCCTCCGGACTTGTTGAAGTGGCACGTGATGTAGTGTTCGATGAAACTAATGGCTCCCAAAAGGAGCAAGTTGATCAATGTGAATCAGGTAAAGAAGAAGCTCCTTATCAAGCATTGAAGAGAATGGCTCTAGGCGAAGTTCGACCACAAGAGTCATCGTCACAAATACAAGAGGAAAGTGAACCACAGGAGGAGATCAACAATCAAGGGGGAGCTTCGATACAAGATCAATCACAGGAATATGAAGATGATCAACAAATCAACGAGGGCAACCACTCAGGGGGAGAAGAAAATGATCACCAACACACAACTCTCCAAGTGCCACACCCAAGAGTACACCAATGCATTCAAAGGGATCACCCAATCGACAACATCATCGGTGACATCCAAAAGGGAGTAACCACTAGATCTCGTATAGCTAATTTTTGTGAGCATTACTCGTTTGTCTCCTTTTTGGAACCACGCAGGACTGAGGATGCATTGAAGGATCCGGACTGGGTGGTGGCAATGCAAGAAGAGTTGAACAACTTCAAGAGAAACGAGGTTTGGGAACTTGTGGCAAGACCCAATGCAAATATAGTGGGCACCAAGTGGGTCTTCCGCAACAAGCAAGACGAACACGGAGTGGTGACAAGAAACAAGGCACGACTTGTGGCCAAAGGTTACTCACAAGTCGAAGGTTTGGATTTCGATGAGACTTTTGCTCCAGTAGCTAGGCTTGAATCAATTAGAATATTACTTGCATATGCTACTCACCATGATTTCAAGCTGCATCAAATGGACGTGAAAAGCGCCTTCCTCAACGGACCGATCAAGGAAGAGGTGTACGTGGAGCAACCACCCGGGTTTGAAGACGAAGAGTTCCCCGACCATGTATATAAACTGCGTAAGGCTCTCTATGGCCTCAAACAAGCTCCTAGAGCTTGGTATGAGTGTCTTAGAGATTTCTTAATTGATAATGGTTTTCAAATTGGCAAAGTAGATTATACATTATTCACAAAGAATCTAGATAATGATCTTTTTATTTGCCAAATCTATGTTGATGATATAATTTTTGGGTCAACTAACCAATCTTTCTGTGAAGAATTTAGTAGAATTATGACAGACAGGTTTGAACAAAGGGAAGGAACATTCATAAGCCAAACCAAGTACACGCAGGACATACTCAAGAAGTTTGGCATGGACAAGGCAAAGCCCATAAAGACTCCCATGGATACGAATGGCCACTTGGATCTCAATGAAGATGGACCGAGCGTCGACCAAAAGGTATATCGCTCCATGATTGGATCTTTACTCTACTTATGTACATCTAGGCCAGATATTATGTTGAGTGTATGTTTGTGTGCAAGATTTCAAGCCAACCCTAAGGAATGTCACTTGACAGCCGTAAAAAGAATCTTGAGATATTTAGTTCATACACCCAACCTTGGTCTTTGGTACCCAAAAGGCTCCAAATTCAATCTCATTGGTTACTCCGATGCAGATTATGCCGGCTGCAAAGTTGATAGAAAAAGCACCTCTGGCACATGCCAATTCCTAGGAAGATCTTTGGTTTCTTGGTCATCTAATAAACAAAATTCCATTGCATTATCCACAGCCGAAGCAGAGTATGTTGCAGCCGGGAGTTGTTGTGCACAACTCCTTTGGATGCGACAAACTCTAAGGGATTACGGTTATAATATGAACCGTATTCCTCTCCTTTGTGATAATGAGAGTGCCATTAAAATAGCCCACAATCCAGTTGAGCACTCTAGGACTAAACACATAGACATAAGACATCATTTCTTGAGAGACCATTCCATGAAAGGAGACATAACCATCTCACATGTCAACACCCAAAAACAATTGGCTGACATATTCACCAAGCCACTTGATGAAAAGCGTTTTTGCGAACTCCGAAATGAGCTAAATATTCTTGATTCTCGGAGTGTGGCTTGAAAAGTTGCATACCTGTATGATTGCTTCAAAAATGTTGATTGAATTGTGAAAATCATCCCTCTCCATTTTTCTCTCGAAAAACTATGTCAATTATTAGATCTTGATGAATTTTGATCATTGTATGATTGTTGTATGCTTACTGGTCAAATTCATCAAGATTACTTGAATTGTTTTGCCTCTCTATTTTCTATTATTGAACATTTAAATATATATGAATGGGCTATGCAATTCTTTCCTGGTGACCACGGACTAGTCCGTGGTTACCCGGACTAGTCCGCCCATGCAGACTAGTACGCAGAGTGCCGGTTAGGCCGGACTAGTCCGATAGACCACGGACTAGTCCGATATAGGTCTCTGGATGACTTCGGACTAGTCCGGTCATGTCCGGACTTGTCCGATTTTTCGTGTCCATAAACCTAGCCGCCACCAAACCCTAATCTCCTCCTCCCTCTCCTCCTCGTCAAGCGGAGAGCGAAGAAGACGAAGAAGATGACGAGAGGACAGACAGCGAAGAGTGAAGAACCTAGGACCTTCCTCTCTCTCTTTTTGGTGTCTTGATGCCAAAGGGGGAGAGATTGAGGGGGAGTCAAGTCTTAGCTTTAGCTGTAATAGGATGCGAGGAGAGAGCCTTCTCTGTACTTTTATTTGTGATTGTAATAGTTTAACACTGTTTTCATATTAAGTTTGGTCTTGTGATGAATTGCTCAATTTATTTGCGAGTATGTGATGAAAACTGCATTTTTACTCCTGGAATGTCATATGCACTTGGTATCGGTTGATTAATGTAAATTCTGTCATTCTCAATGTATTCATGCACTTAGTATGCATCCCACCATAAAGAATGCACATATGGATAATTCTCTTGTTGCTTGATGTATTTTTGAGTCATATGTGCATACTTTATGAAAATCTCATTTTTTGCCTTATTTTGTGAAATCTCAATTGGTTGTCATCAATTACCAAAAAGGGGGAGATTGAAAGTGCATCTAGGACTCCCTTGTGGGTTTTGGATGATTTATGACAAGCAATTGGGATCCTAATCCTTTTGTTGAGATGAATGCAGGCAAATAATGAAAAATGAGCAAAATGCCAAAAAGAAGGGAAATGAGAAGCAAAGTGAATTTGAGCTCAAGGAGAAGAAAATAGTAGATTATTATGTATGGAGTGTGTTAAGGAAACACACCCAAGAGCTCAATCACTTTCAAGCACACACAGACAATGCACAAAGTTATACAGGACCGGACTAGTCCGATATCAGCCAGACTAGTCCGATATCACTTTCTGCACTAGATCGGACAAGTCCGGTATCCACCGGACTAGTCCGATATCTTTCTGATCCACTTCGGAATAGTCCTCCCCAATGCGGACTAGTCCTCAACACAATGCACAAGTCACACAAAATCGGACAAGTCCGTTGTGATCCGGACTAGTCCGATATTCTTTCTGATCCACTTCGGACAAGTCTGGTGTCTACACGGACTAGTCCGATATACACACTGATCTAAATCGGACAAGTCCTCCAAGTGCGGACTTGTCATCCTAAACACTTAGGGTTTCATATGTCCGGACAAGTCCGATGGCAATCGGACTAGTCCGAAGATTTCCAGTAGTGAAATCGGACAAGTCCATTTTCAACCGGACTAGTCCGATATTCCTGGACACTTAGGGTTTGCTACACATAGCACACCGGACTAGTCCGGTGACCACCACGGACTAGTCTGATCTTTTTGAACCCTAACGGTCACTTTTAGAAACCCCATATAAATAGAGGTGCACGGCCCACTTTTACAATCTCTCGAACCCTAGCGCCGTCACACCTCCCAAGAGACTCAAAAACCACCTCTCTCCACGAAATTAAGTGCAAAATCGATCAATCTATTGAAGATCACTTCTAGATCATTGGAGAGACACTTGGCACACATCATTGAGCTCTTGGTTTGATTCTCTAACACACTCTTGCGTTTCAATTTGTAATTTTCGAGTGTGTTATTGGTGGTTTTGTAATTTGTAATCAAGGGAGCTCTCAACTTGTGAGAACGCCCCTTCAACTTGGTTATTTACCCTTTGTGATTAGTGGAAGAGGATTGGCCTTCGTGGCGATCTGACGAGGGAAGGGTTGGAGAAGACCCGGTCCTTTTGTGGGCTCCTCAACGTGGACGTAGGTTGCCTTCGTGGTAGCCGAACCACGGGATAAATCGTGTGTCTTATCCTTTTGCGTTCTTCATCTTAATTGATCAACTTAATCTAGGGTTTGATTCACTTTGTTCAATTTGAGTTAAATTGTTGAACAAGAGCCTTAATTGTAATAGAATTTGACATACAACTATTAAACTATCATCCAAGTTTATATTTCCGCTGCAAACATTAATGAATCAATCAAATTGACTGAACTTGATCAACTTAGCCCGTGAAAACCGGACTAGTCCGCACTTTACCGGACTAGTCCGATATCTCTGGTATTGACTTTGTTGTTGAGTGTTACAGTAACTGAGAAAATTCAAGAAGGCCTATTCATCCCCTCCCCCTCTAGGCCTACATTCATAATAGTGAATACTAGGGCCTAGTGTTCCAACATGTCGAGCACGGGCTTACCCTGGTTTGCGAGGCGACTCCCGCCAAGAGCCTATGTCGTAGCCGAACGTGGAGGATTACAACGGACGGATAGGGCTATCACCACCTACCGCCTACCTCTACAACCTGTGGACTATGATGCATCCAATGATACTTAACTATCGAAGCACCACGCTTGCATGCTAAGTAAATACCTTAAGAGTTGCAATATAATATTCATCCTAAGGCAATGATTAACCTAAACATCGTTGAACAATGGTTGGATCCAAGCAGTAACATATTCATATTAACATAATCATATTATTACCTAACTAGACTATAGTGGTGGTGTATGATGTTTATGATAACATGATAATGGCATTATGTTTAGATCATAACAACATCTACACCCAGCACATACATGGACTCCACAACCAAACAATGAACACTTTATCCAAGTATATGAATAAGTGAAGACTAATAACATTAATATAAAGTATAAAGTCACAAATACAAGAAAAGATACATGAGCCTTACCTTGCCCAATTTGGACTTAGGAATAGAGGCTCCTCTCTACAGCCTAACCTCCACTAAGAACTAAGAAAAGTAGTGTATACAATAGAATGATGCTCAAGTGGTGTGTCTTGGGGTAGGGGGTCCTATCGTAATCGTTATCAGGGCACCACAAGTGAGTGACACGTGGAAGTTGATCGCGTTTGGCGCGAAGAACAAGTCGGCCGAACAGAGGGTTCGGCCGACCTGGTCATTGCACCAATTCTCGTGAGCTTTCTTCAGGTCACTTTCAGGTGGGTCCTATTGACTGATATGGGTGATACACCGTTGGATCTCCTCATATACGTCTGTTTGTGGGTCATTTGATCCATATGATGCCACGTGTCGTCGCCTGATTGGTCGGGATGGTACTTTTTAGCATTGCTCCCCATCTTTCACCTCAATTCCTGCATAAAAATTCTGCATGCACTATTTTTCTAAGGACAAGTAGAAAGGTGATGTGTGCAAGAAATGATTTGTCCTTCACATAATTGAGTTATATTGATGGGTGAAGTTGAGATATAACAGCTGTCAACAGTGGCCTAGATCATATTTCGGGTACCCAACAGGTCAACCGTTGTGAGAAATAAAACCCACACCCGTAAAGCTTTGGTCGGGTGCAGGTCAGATTCGCGGTTAAAATATCCACCCGCATCCGCACTCGTCGGATGCAAAGCTCGACGATTACTCGCACCTACGAGTGGGACTGTCATCACCTTGTGACCGACGTAATGCCCGTTTGGCGACATGTCACTCCGCAACTCGGGAAGCTGCCACCATTAGGCGAGGTGTGAGACAGCCCGCGACCTAAGGCTTTCCACACTTATTTCCTTTAAAGCATACTATATATATTATTCTTTTTTTACTTTTACAGTATCTAATCTGCTTTAGAGTACGCACTGCCGACAGCGTAACCCACCCCCCCCCCCCCCCCCCCCGCCCCCCGCCATGAGCTAGTGCGCTAGGAGGAGCTGCCCCGGGCTCCGAAAAATTAGGGGCGCCATCTGATTATGAACATTCGGCTAGGCCCACCAACAAAAAAATAAAATATATAAAGAGTTTTAGGACACACAAGTACACAACGTAACAACGCATGCACGCGGCCGCAAGTGAAGTCAGGGCAGCAGGGTTCTTCACACGGCACGCGCTTGTGCAGTACTTATTAGCTGTTGCATGTAAGTCTGTTGAAGGCAAGAAGGCTGCTGCCTGTTGAACGTCGACGATTTTCTCTGATTTATGAACCGTTGAAGAACTTTTTTCCCTATCATCTTTGTGTGTTAATTCGTAGGATTGTTGTGGCCCAATCGAATCACATGTCTTCCACTGGATGATACTGAATTTAGAGATCGTTGCACCAGATTTACTCAGAGTTCCTCTTCAAATGATTCAATACGATGCAAATTTAAGTGATCTAATGTCTAAATTAAATATTTTGCAGCTGACTTTGCTGCAAAGACAAATGTATGCTACGGAGATTTTAGTTTGTTAGAGAAGTGGACAATCATCCCAATGTATCTATTGCTTATCCAATATTGTTTACTATACCGATAACCGTCGCATAAGCTGAAAGAAGCTTTTAAAAGTTGAAGTTATTGAAAATCTATTTGAGATCTCTCAAGAAAGGCTAAATAGTTCTGCTACTTTGTGCATTGAGAGAAGAGACTGTAGGATGAAATTGATATGGACTCTATAATTAGTGATTTTACATCTAAAACTGTTAGGAGGGATTATAGGTGGCCAGTGGGCGTGCCAGGCTCGAGCCTTAAAAGTCTCGGTCCAACATGGTCTAAAAATGAAACGGATCGTGACGGGCCAGCCCGCAGGCCAAGGTCAAGGCTTAGATTCATTTTATGCATGTCGGGCCCGGCACAAGACTCAGTTATTTAAATATATTAAAATAGAAAAAAATAAACAGACTTAAACGGGTCGTGCCAGTCCAGACCCCCGCGGGCTAACCGGGTCATACCATCGGGCCGGTTGGGTCGATTTTAAACCGATCGTGCTAGGTGAGCCCGACGGGCCGAAGGTCAAGGCTCGGGCACGCCCGTGTCGAACTTCGGGCCAGCCTGGGACCGGTTTTGTCGTGTCGGGTCATTTTTGTCGGGCTTCGGGCCAGCCCGACTGATCGGTCCATTTAGTCACCTATAGGAAGAATCATTTTAAATATTTTTCATATAGTTTGATATTTATATTTTAATCATATTATTGTGACCTGGTTAGTGGCAAAGATAATTTATAATATAATTATAATTGATATTTATCTTAATATATTTATAGTTAAGTAGGGCTCCAAATTTTGATTCATCCCGGAGCCCGAAAAAGTCCGAACCAGCCCCGGGCTCGTCTCTTCATGGGCCAGCACTTCTTGATCCAGGTTGTGGTTCGTGCATTTCTTTTGACGCTTTGTTTCCGTCGAGGCCCCCGCGGTGATGCCGCGTATGACAGAATCCACATCCAATGGTTATATGAATGACTTAAAGATTAACAAAATCTCAGTGACCTAAGAAGGAGACGGCCCGTTAAACCAAACGTGGAAGCGTATGCGTGCGTCATCCAATGCCGTAGTATACAGCGGTGCGTGTCGCGCGTGTTCGTGTTAGGCTGTCGGTGTTTCGTAGATTCTTGGGGTGCAAGGGAAGACGAAGCAATGACGGAATATTTTTCTGAACAAGTTACACTTGAGTGGAAGGTTCGTTCGTCAACTATGTAAACCAATTATTTTTATCAGGATCGCATTACCTATTGGTCGATATAACAACATCCTACTGATGATCGAACTGTGAGATTATTATATACTGGTGCAGGACAAGCAGGTGATGTGTTGTCTTCGTGACCTACTCCATTCCGCGTTGTGTAGTACTTTCAGCGTGAACTTGAATGTTTAACGAGTGGAACTCGGATAGCTCATCAGTTTGACAGTCCTACTGGCGATCAAGGTAGCACCCTCATAATCAGCATTAATTTGTAGACGGTAACTGAAGAGCGTTTTCAATCAGTAGTTTCAAAAAATGAAAAGGGAGTCCGCTACCAACTGAAATGGCCAAAAGGGATGTCCCTTCTGTGGACACCTAGAAATCATAGACACGTTAGAAATAGATCAACGCGTGCAATAGGAACTGCACAAACTGTAGGCCACAATTGCAGGAAAAAAAGGCGTCCACTGGACTCCGTGAACGCTGTTGCAGCGCCACTCCTAATAAAAGGAGATGAAAGAGCATTCGAAAATAAAAGGAGATGAAAGAAAGGTTGCAAAAGAGACAAAAAAAAAGGGGCAAAGTCCACTGGAAATGGCCCCAAATCTTCACCATTCCCATTCCCGAGAAACCATGATACCAAATGGAACCAAATTTTAGAGAAGATAGACCAAACCCAAACCAAAATGAAATCCAGCACAAAGTTGCAGAAACACAACTACTACACTAGGCGTGGGACCGATAATCCGATTTAGTTATTTCTGTCTTTCTCAAATTTTGGATTTTAAAATCATCATCCGAGATATTGTAAAATATTAGGTACCCGAATAATCTAGAAAATTGAATTTCGGATCAATCCTCGGTCTTAACCTAAATATCCAAGTTGTACATTATACTCATATCATGCTGTTAATAGACAACATAATCCAATATCTAAATTTAATCTCACAAATTATAATTTCACTAAGACAAAATCATAAATAAGTGGTTGAATCTAACGACTTCATGTATCAAAACTCACAAATGAAATATTAAAATTTAGATAGTCATAGTATGTAGATCAAAAATTAACTTGAGATTTTATGGGACAGTAGTTCAGTTTTTTAAGTACCCAAACATGAAATTTATATTTCAGTTATTTAGATTTATTATCCGAGCCGATATCCTGTATTTTGATCTTTTCAATTTCGTTTGATTTTGCAGTCACTATTTTTATGCTCACCTCTACTTACCAACCCACTCTCACTGACATTTCGGGGCCATCATGGTTCTGTCCCCATTTTTCAGGAAAGTGACGAGCAATGGAAATGCAGCGTGATAATGTCAGTGGCACGGCTGCCCACAGGCAGCCGGGGTGAATAAATCGGGAGCCATCGTAACACCTGGAGCCAGTTCGCCAGCCAGCCGTCTGCGGCCACCACCACCCACCGAAGCCAACAGCGCGGCCAGCAGCTGTGAGGGCGCAAAGAGCCTCTCTCGGCGACAATGGCGACGGCGTGGGTGCGGTCGCTCAGCTGCAGGTCCTCCCACGCCGTCACAGACGTCGCCATTGCACCATCTCCTGCCAGGAAGCCGCCGTCGCCGCCGCTCCCGTTGTCGTGCGCTGCTGCTGCGACCGCAGACGTGATGGACGCCGCGGCGTTGGCGCGGCAGATGAGGAAGAAGAAGCTGGGAACGGAGAGGGAGCGGCGGAGGGAAGCGCGGGAGCGGCACGAGCCCCGCCCCCGGCCCAAAAAGAAGCCGAAGTCGATGGCGACAAAGGCGCTGTTCATGGCATCGCCGGCGCCGGCGGCAGCACCCGCGAGCGCGGCGTTCCTGACGATGGCGGAGTTTCCGGAGGGGCACTCGTCGCGTCGGGTGGTCGAGCTCATATTCTCGTCCGGGTGGGGCGACGCAGCGGGGGTCCCGGCGGTGGAGGCGCTGTTCCGCGTCCACTGTGCGGTGGCGCGGTTCGAGGAGGCGAGGGCGGCCGCGCGCGCGCACGGCGCCGCGGCGCGGTGCGGCGCCGATGGCAACGAGATGATGCGCTTCCAGTGCCGCGTGTCCACCGACGCCGGCGGAGTGTTCGGCGCCGGCGTCGCCACCTGCCGCCTCGGCTCGTCCGTCTCCGCAGTGCGCACGTTCGCCTGCAGCGGCGCCGCGCACGCCAGCGCGGGCGGCGTCTGTGGCACTGCCTCCGGCCGAAGGGCGATGCTGGTTTGCCGCGTCATCGCCGGCCGCGTCCGCCTCGCCAACGATCCCGGGGCGCGCCACAGCCACGCCTCCGCCATCGACTACGACTCCGTGGACATGGGCAATGGCGAGCTCGTGGTGCTCGACAGCAGCGCCGTGCTCCCTTGCTTTCTCATCATCTACAAGATCTAGACTATCGACGACAGCATTAACTAACCAATCCCAGTGACCGTTAACCCTCGTTAATTACCGTGATAATCGCTAGGCTTCTTCTCCCCTCCTCTTTTTGGGCCTCGTCTTTACTCTGCTTCCCGGAGTGCCAGGTGTGGTACCTATTGAAATGGAGCCTGTGTGTAAATACCAGTAAAAACCGCTTCTTTTTTGGCTTTGGATCTTGAAATGGTATAGAAACATTTCGCTTTCTGTTCTCCATTCAAACAGCTCTCTCTTCTAGCGCATCACCACTGCACGCACGCAATGTAGCTTCACCTTCTTTGCCTCTGCTCTGCACAAAGACGCCACCAGAGGCGCCAGAAGACCGAGCTCCCGCGTATCTCGGCCGTCCGTGTCGCCTGGTGGACGGTCCCAATCGCTCGAACGGCTTCCGGTGACAGCGAAATTTACCGTATCTTTTAGCCATTACCCCTTTCCAGCGCAGAGATTTGTCGCCGCAGGGTTAAAGCGTTTTTGGCGCCGGTCCCATACTGATTACTGACCTCCTCCTCTTGCCCGTTGCTACTGGTTTGTCTTCGGGCCTGTGTGGTTGGTGGTTAAAATTGTTACAACTAACCTTAGTTAAGTGTAATTTGTTACAAAGAAAGTGTGATCAATAATTTTTAATCATAAATATAGTAAAGTTAGACAAAAAAATGAGAGTATGACATGTGAATCAGGAAGTAACTAAATAGCTGCTTCAAATTCTATTGTGCAACTAGGAAAAAAATTTCTGCAGCACTGCTGCAAACTTCCTCCTATGCAGCACCTTTTATGCACGTCACGTGTCGTATACGGATCTCAGCGCGCGCGGCATCGTTGTTCCCACGTCCGGCCACTACGTAAGAAATCCAAATAGGAGACAAAGATGGACGAAGCGCTCAAAGACGGCGTCTCTGATAATGTTAAGCGAGACGAGCCCGCTTCAGCGAGGATCTGACATGGCTCGGCTGAAAGTACAAAGAGACGCGTTAAAACAAAGCTCGTCTCAGTTAAATTGGTATCCGAGACACACTATCCTCTTTGAAAAGCGGGAGACAAGCATAAAACACAGCACGTCTCCTATGATCGACGTCTCCCTCTCCTCTGCTAAGAGAGGGACGCACTCTAATGGAAAGCGTGACTCCAATTTCTAACGTCACCTTTAGCTTCGTAATTTCTCCATTTTGCGTCGGTTCAATATTGATATCACACATCACTGAACTCATAGCACATTCTCGCTTGATACCTGAATATAATCAAATTTTTCCTTATGATACTTGAGAAACACGATGAACATACCACATATTCATTTATTCACACAGTTGAAGAACACACAAGATAGTATTCAATCACATAAATAAACAAAGATATAATTCATTTATTAACAATATTTATAAAACTGAAGCTACTAAAAACAACAGAGAAAAACTAAATTCTACTCCTACTCCTACTTCTACTACTACTACTACTCCTCCTCCACCTCCTCCTCGTCCTTCGGCGGCGACTCCGATAGCGGTGCAACAAGAGCCTGGGTCGGCTGCGCCGATTGCTCCGGCTGTGCTGGCTGCGCCGACGGTGCAACCCCCTGAACGAGGTTGCTCTCCCTTCGCCTCCACCAGGTTTCTGCAGCCCTCGAGGCCAAGCACCTGGGTCATCGTCTCGAACAGAATGTCGAGACGATCGACCACCCCTATGAGGGCGAAGAGGTAGTGGTCAATGGTACCCATTCCAGTAAACCGGGGAAGGGTACCCAAACACAAGGAACTCATTATGCGAGATGTATTGTTGTACGCCTCTTGCGCCATAAGGAGGCATTGCTCGGTGTCGAACCTCTCGGGGAGCTGCAGCACAGTTTCTTGCACGATGGCTCCCTCGGAGGGCTTGGCGGTGGAAGGTCGACCATGGTGGTTGTGGGTCGTCGGGGTGGAGAAGACGAAGAAAATAAGAGGATTCAAAGTGATCAACACGTTTGTGGAGAACTCACTGGTGATGGTGCATCTTAAGTAAGGTCTGTGCGGAGTCGTAGAGGGAGCGGTTGGTTTCCCGCGTATTGATGGAACAATGGGACGCATCGATACCGCCTCGGGGAAACGAAAGGTCGCGCACGGACGTCGCACGCGTCTCTGCACCACGTCGTCGAAATTAAGTTCTCCGTAGACCTCGTGTCGCGCGTCTCTCTTTTGACTATGGAATACGCGCTTTAGATTAACGTGTGTTTCTCTTTGTTATAGCGCGTCTCGCATTTATCTTCCTCGTCTCTTCGTCTCTTCGACAATAGAAGACGCTCTTTAACTTAACGCGTGTCTCGCATTTATCTCCCTCGTCTCTTCTTCGCCTCTTGTGCTCCTTTATTACTAATCGACCAACGGTCCTTTACTAATCAACCAACTCCAGTGCGACTGCCTCCTCTGTTCGCCATCGCCGTTGTCGTCGTCATCACCGTCATCGTCGTCGTCATCATTGTCGTCCTCGTCGTCGTCATCTTCGTCCTCCTCGTCGTTGCTACTGTTCATGGCTAGTATCGGCTTGGCGCGTAGCCGACTGAAGGAGGAGCGTTTGGTGTGGCGCAAGAATCATCCCCATATATGTACATATGGCACACCGATCGCATAGTTGTATATATGTAGATCTGCAATAGACTGATGAACTTAAATTTAGTTTTGTTTTTCCGTCTGCGTAAGGTTTCTCTGCGAAGCGTGAATCGGGAGATTTATTGAAGTGGCAGTGCATCGTCCCCGATAAAGAATGGGTAAGTCATGGAGAACAAGCACAATACGAGTTTAATCATCATCCTCCTATTAATGATTTTCCTTTGTAGACTGACTGGAAGGTGGTTACTACCCCCTGACAATCTCCTTCTTAGAGGACTATCAATTCGTGCCTCCAAGATGCGCCTTTTCAAGTGGTTTCTTCCACCTAAATGTCCATCGTTCAGGAGCACTCTACATTAGGATTTTTGATCAAGAGACGGTAAGATAGACCTATTTTGCTCATGTAATTAGTAATTATTGCTGAACTTATTTGAACTGGTTTCTTATATGTTGCATAAATTGATATTTCATAGGGGTGGTGCACTGGTTTTACAATCAAAACTATACTACTTGAAGTTCAGCGTTTGCTGCATCAGCCAAATGCGCTCAATGTTGAAAATGATTGCTATAATCTATTTATCAAGGTTAGACACTTTGTCTTAGTGACCAACATAGGTTATTCATTCCTCCTTCGATATTTTTTTAATTTAAAGAATGTCAATATTTTCAGTATTCAGGGTAATATAAGAGACGTGGTCGGGAGCAAGTTGGACGGTACAGTTTAGATTGATCGATGGGAGCTTTAGGAATTAGTTTAGATTCAAAATTAGTTTAGAGGGCACGTAATGTATGACCTATGAAATTCACTGAGTTACAAATTATCTCTGAATTGTAATGTCATTGCATTTGTTTATCTCTAAATTCCAATTAATTCGTGAATTGCAATATCATAGCGTTTGTATATCCCTGCAACGGTTCACGATGTCGTGCGAATGGCAATGTGCAGAGTGCATGAGAGACGAAATTTAGAAAGGCGCGTCTCAGATACCTGGGATCTGGCAAAAGGGAGACGGGCCTTACACGGGCTCAACTCCGATTTATTCCAAAGATCTTTTATCCCACCTCGTAAAGTTGACCACGTTGCAACGATTGTATAAGGCATTGCACACAGTTACCAGTTGGAAACGTTGGAATGTTCTGGATGTTGTTCTGTCTTCAGCACACCGTGACGCATCTAGGGCACTCCAACGTTTCTAGGGCCACAAAATAATGCGAGACGTGCCTTTCAACGGCGCATCTTCGATTTACGTCGAAGATCTTTTGTCCCACCTCGGGAAGCTGAGCGCAATGTAATGATCATATAAGGCATTGCACAAAGTTACCAGTTGGACACGTCGTAATGTCCTCAATGTTGTTATTGGCTTCAGCACACCGTGGCACATCTAGGACACTGCGGCGTGTACGGGGCCACAAAATAATGTGAGGCGTGCCTTTTAGTGGCGCGTCTTCGATTTTTGCCGAAGATCTTTTGTCCACCTCGGAAAGATGAGTGCGATGCAATGATCATATAAGGCATTGCGCACAGTTACAGTTAGACACGCCGGAATGTCCTGGATGTTGTTCTTGACTTCAGCACACCGTAGCGCATCTAGGACACTCTAGGGTGTCCGGGGCATCAACATAATGAGAGATGCGCCTTAAATTTGGCGTCTCCGATTTACGCCGAAAATTTTTGTCCATTGCGCGCTCTCTCCCAACATTTGGCGAAATTTTTTAGCTGTCGCACGCTCTCTCGACCTATAAACCGCAGATCCTGAGCACGCTGCCGTCGTCGACCCTAACCTTCGCGTCATCAGAGAGTTATGCACGCTGGAGCATACCGCTTCGTCCCTTGTCCCTGGAGCACGTCACTGTCGTCCCTCTTTCTCAACTCGCTCTTCGTCATTGTCGTACTGCCGGCGTCGACCCCTACCCCGCCGTCAACCCCGACCTTCGTCATCAGAGAGTTGAGCACACTGGAGCACGCTGCCTCGTCCCGTATACCCAGAGCACGCCGCTGCCTCGACCCCGACCTTGGTAATCGGTATGAGCACGCCTCCACCTTCACGTAAGTGGAAATGTTCTCCCTGTCCCCGGAGCACGCCGACCTGCTTTCATCAGAGAGTTTAGGAACCGCCACTTCAGCGCCTCCGCCAGCTCGTCACGGAGCACGCCGCCGCGTCCCCTATCGCGAAGGACGCCGCCGCCTCGACCATGCCCTCAACTTGCATTCCAGTGATTTTATTGAATTTGAGGATGTCCAATGAATGCTCATCATTAATGAAGTCATTGATCCAAAGGGATAATTTTCATTACGGTATACATTCATCTTCTTTGTTTATGTCCAATGCAGAAGTAATGTATTTGTTTTGACTATTAATGTATATAATGAATTCTGATTAGCAAACCCTTGAAAATGTAGTAATTGTGGTTGACACTAGCATTTACAATCCCAGTGAGTTTGATTTCTACATGGAATCAAGATATCTATGTTGAAATCAGGCTATAAATGCATCAGTGGAATGTAAATTGTTTGTTTTTTCAGGGGACAAGTACACCGGCTCACTACCATGTCCTTTACCATGAGAACAATTTCTCTGCTGATGCTTTGCAGATGCTCACCAACTGTCTGTGCTACAAATAAGCTCAGTTCTTTATTCACTAACAAATATTTGCTATCTTATGTGACTGGTTAAGCGAATGACTGCAATTTGATAATGTTTTATATGATTTCAGTGATTTTATTGAATTTGAGAACGATGTCTCAGTTGGAGCATTAGAGGCTATGAAGGCTCATCATTAATGAAATCATTGATTGGGAGAATTTTCATTACGGTATACTGAATTAGATGATGACAGTTATGATGTGTGTAATTAATTATATTGTCATCAGGATAAACAATCTTTGTTGTGTAATTAGTATACTTGATAATCACGATTGACACTTTGGTAATATTTGATTGATCAATATAATTTAACGTGTGATCATTTTGGCATATGTTCATGTTGCTGAAACTGATAATACGGTTGTTAAATTCTGGCTAACTCCTAATAGTAGACCCTGCATGTAAACAATCCGCGACGAGGTATAACAGAGAGCGTCTCGGATAATCTATATAAAGGAGACAAGCTTCCATAAAGTCCGTCTCATATAAGTTAATAAATCTGCGACGCGCTACAACATAGAACGTCTCAGACCAGTTATTATATCCGCGATGGGCTTTGTAAGAGCCTGTCACGTATGTACGCTGATGGGCGACGCGCGCCAGCGGCGTCTATCCCGTAAAGGTCGTCTGTTATGACACAAAGAAAAGAGACGTTCTTCTTTTGAGCGTGTCTCGCACCTAGTTTGATCGGCGGCGCGCCTTGAAGCCCGTCTCTGATGCCACCGTAATGCCAGATGCGACGACGAAGAGATACAGTTTGTTCGCCTCCCTTTTTTGTTCGGCCCGTCTAGTATGAGCTTTTCTGGCATAGTGGGCTTGGCTTCACGCGCGATTACCTCCGCCCGACGGCTCCAAGACCTGCACGCTGGTTAGGGTTCATGGCCGCCATCCGTGCAGACCGCCGCCACCGGCGCGAGAGCCGCCGCCGCTCTCGAGAGAGCCTCTGCTCACGCAGATCGCTGCCCGTGCCTCGTCTTCGTTCTTCTGCATGTTCTTCTCGCCTTGGTGATTGCCCATTTCAAATGCCTCTCACGACGGAACGTACAGAGCAATTGCTGGAACACCTTTGCTGTTTCCCGAAAGACCTTTGATAATGTCTGAAATGCTATCTTAATCTTTTTTCTTCTGCATTACTGCCTTTGAAGACCAGACATTTCGTTAGAATGGGCACGTTGCATGCTTGGGATGAGCTAAAACCGAGCCGATGAGAGAACGAGGGTGAAACCCGATCAAGCCGAGA
Organism: Tuctoria greenei; assembly: GCA_036927565.1. Lineage (NCBI taxonomy): Eukaryota > Viridiplantae > Streptophyta > Magnoliopsida > Poales > Poaceae > Tuctoria > Tuctoria greenei. The sequence goes on from JAYESD010000002.1 coordinate 254,887,116, forward strand.
GCGCGAGTGATCCGGCCACTACTTCCATCCAAAGCGCAACCGTGTTTGAGATCTGTGCATAGACATGTGGCGCATATCTAAAAGGTGAGAGTTTACAGCAGTGCTGCAGAAATCTTTTTTCCGTGCAACTAACCTTAGACGTGGCAATGTTATAGGCAGCAACCAAAACATGCCCTTCGTCTTCCATGGCTGCCTGGTCATTAGAGTATCAGCAAGGTGAGCAGGTTCCAGTGACAACGGTTTGGCAGGTTGGGAATAAAAGGGAGTTGGCAACATCTTCAGAAGCCGGGGACAGGGGGTTGCAGCGGGGCTCGTGTCCTGGCGCGGTTTGGTTTGCAGCAAAAGTACCCGTGTCTGATGCTTAGATTCTTGGAAGCCTTACCATTTGTGTTTGTCTTACTAGCTCTCTCTCTCTTTGGTTGCTTGCTCTCCCTTGTCATGCAGTCTCCTTGCTAGGACTAGAAGGTTGTTTTTTCCTTTCCGCTAGAGTGAGAAATTTCAGGGCCTTACTCTAAGATCATGTTCTTTTGTTTTTTGAAAGCCAGCTGGTCCAAGCGGCCAGCGGTACCGATTTAAGAAAGAGGTGAACATCTGGGGTGAGCAGCGCTCGAACCCGGGCGGACGCAGCGCTGCCCTTGCGGCGCTGGCCAGTCGAGCCCCCGCTCGACTCCCACTTTAGATCATGTTCACGAGTTCAGTTTGCAGCATACCACATAAGTACATCACTACTGCTTGTTTTTTCAAAAATGGCTTTCCGTTCAATATGGTTAGATGTTTGTTTTGTTCGGTAGCAACTGCAAAAGTAGCCGGCATGTTAACGTGGAGTAAATGCTAAGGTACAACTAGGTGCCATTTTAAGTTTGAACGAACACTGGCTTGCTTGGCTCCAAAGGATCTTGTGGAACGGCAATGCAGATAATAGTTTGCCTTTTCCTCGTTTGATGACAATGTAAACTCGTTTTGAGCCAATGTTAGCTGAAGACTACTCGTGCACTCTGACAACCCCCGATGTTGACATGTCAAATTTGGGCTCACACCAAACGTTCCCTGTATCCCCATGTGCACTGATCATATTCCGAAAACAGCACTGATGTATTATCTGGAGACATTTTTCTTTCATTTTTTTAGAAGTAAGAGCGGAGACAGTTTTCTTTTTGAAAGGTCATTCGGAGTGTTAATTTTCTACGGGGACATAAATTCAATAATTTCTGGGCAATGTCATTAAAGAAAAGCCCTTTGGAACTTCAGCATGTGTTTCTGCAGACATGGTATTAGATGCTTGTCCAAAAAAGCAAAAGGATCTGCATTGTCGATCAGAAGCTGACAGCTTCGACATCGACTCCTCGAGAACAAACTGGAGACCATTCCTTTGCATGCTGGAGTATGATTTTTTTCATCGGAAATCTACAAATCCGGATGATGATGACCCAATACCCATCAGCGATTGGTTGTGATATGTATGTTCCTGGTTGTGGTTAGGACATGCTTATGAATAGAGCTAGTTACTTGCTATATATAGTCACATCCATGTCAGCATATAGATAGATCTAGAGACGGATAGCTTAGCATGTTATCTCTAACATTAACGATAACATTTATGATGTTCACATTAGAGTTGTCAATGAAGCTCGAGTCTCGTGATCTACTCAAGTTCGGTTCACTAAAATCTTGATTCGAGCTCGACTCAAAATATAAATAAGTCAAACTGAAACTTAATTACAAACTCACGAGCATGACGAGCTCGAGCTCAAATAGCTTGACAAGGCTCGCTTATATGAGTAGCATGTAATTCGTTCTATATTTATTACCCGTCTACGCAATTATTTGTTGAAGTCATATGACCCAAGTCGACAAGAAATCACAACTCTATACAATATAATAGATGAGCTATCCAACTACAATCTACAATTGTCTGGTCATGGACATTACTTGTTATTGATTCTTCCCTGACTATTGCTTGTTGTTGTTTAAACAAGTATGCCGAGTTCGAACTCGAGTTTCATCCAAGTCAAACTATTTAAGCGAAACTTACCGAGCTCGAACTCAAGCTTTTACGAGCTTCAGTCAAGATAGACTCTAATTAAATAAGAATATATAGGCTAAAATATAAAACTTTATAGTTTATAGGTCTAAAATATATTTGCAACTAGTTCCAGAATCTTGAATATAGTTATTAAGAGTTTTAAGGACTAAATATAAATATAGATAGTTTTCAAGGGTTGCTATGTAATTCTAGATGTTTTAGGGACTAATATGCAAATATTGATAAGTTTTATGGGGTTAATATGTAATACAAATATGTTCAAGGGTTAATATGTGAACGTCGATAAGTTCAGGAGCTAACATGTGAATATAGATAAGTTTCAGAATGCAGAATAAATATTTGTTAATTACATAGGTTAAAACATAATTTTGGACATTTTCAAGGTCTAGACTGTAATTTTGTCCTAGTACGGAGGCCTAGCAGAAAAGTTGGGACTAAAAATATGGTAACTGTAAAGAGCATGATCTAAACATTGTTTACAGAAAATCTAGAGTTTGGTACATGACTGAACCTAATTTATAATAACTACGAGGGTGTAGTTGTAAAAGTGCATTTACATGGATTTATCATATTTAATTTTGCGATTGAAAATGCATGGACTTGGTTAGCGATGGTCGTTCGGGATTACAATAGGGAAAAAATAGCAGCGAAATCACCATTCCAGCAGCAAAAATGAAGTTTTAGCAACAGTAAATATAAGAGAACAACAACATTATAATGGCAAAAAAAGCGGCAGCAAAATCAACATTTCAGTAGCATTACAACAAAAGTAACAAAATATCAAGAACATTACAACAGTATTGCACATAAAAAGATGTTGTTTTCACACAACAAAATTCAGAAATTCAGGTACAACGGGTTGTATACCAAAGAGTCAAGAATTGTGTTCAGCTTTTGACAATTTCTACCAAAATATTATTTTCGAGATTCAGATTTTTCGATTTCAGGTTTGATCTTCGGATTCAGGTTTCATGCCTACTAATAAACTTGGTCCACAGGTCTCGTGGATTGGCTACTAGAGATGGCAACAGATCGGGTAGACCAAAAACCCGACCCGAATTGAAATAGTGAACGGATAGATTTGTATACCCGTACTTGTACCCGCACCCGCACTCGACGGGTTTTGGATAACTGTCGGGTATGACATAATGTAACAAAAAACATAGATTCGATTCAAACTTCAACTTCGACACAAGTTAAAGTTGACTAGAGGTAGACATACATAACAACAATCATCACAGACTCGGTCACAGGTTTAAGTTCAACACAGGAGCATAAAAGTTTAATACAGATTAGAGGAACATATTCAATTTAACTGAGCTTGCAGATCCCAAAACTTCTAACTTTTCAATCTTCATTTTTCAAATCAGATCCAAGTCGTCAACTGAGCATCCAGACCTTGAAGCATTCATCAATCAACACTAGATTATTAACACCACAAAAGTGAGGAAATCTACATGGCAGTTCTTAGGATGAGGATAGCGAGCATGGTGCGCCGGCCATACCTTGTTGACAACGGCGGGCTCTCAACATGAGATCAAAACCTTGACACCGGATACCGAGGCAGCGACGGAAGGCTTGATTTGGCAAGTGGAGACGGGCCCGACAGCTAGGTTAAGGAGTCAAGCGGCTAGAGTTACGGGATGGCAGACCAAAAGCAGTGGTCAGATGGGAGGCGGTGAGGGTAGTGGCCGGGGCCGCACGCTGCGGCGCACGGGGTCAGGGTGGCGTCGGCGCAAGGGTTGGGAGGTGGTGGTGGTGCAAGGGATGGGGGTGGCAGCGACGCACGAGCTACTATAAGAAACGATAAATAGGACATCAGTTTATTTATAGATGTCAGGTCCGTCAAATTTAAAATGTCTAAAACTGTCGATTTTATATGCCCGACGTACATAACTTCAAATAGTCGGCTACCTTAGGGAAACCGACGTAGGAAAATATATCTGTCGACTCTTCCTTACATATCAACAGCTGTAAAATTGAGCCCAACGCGCGCGCAAACTTAAATACGTTAGAACCGTCGGCCAACCCAAGAAACCGACGGTCTTGTATTAAAAAAGTCGGTACAGCAGTACCACCGACGGGTGTAGCAAATTCAAAACCCCAGCCGCCGCTTAATTATCCCACCCGGCCGCACAGGCCCACACTCCCAGCCGCCACCCTCTTCCCCACACCCACGTCCTTCTCTCCGCAGGCGAATCCGGCCGGCCCCGTATGATGTGCGCCTCCACTCCACCGGTGTGGCCAATGTCGGCCGTTCTTTTCATCGGCACATGCTCCGGCAGCGGACCCGAATGTGGCGGCAGGCTCTCGGCTTGAGCTCCCGATGGCGCGAGCGCGGTGCGGGCTCCCCTCCCGGCGGCGCGGCCTCCCGGCAGCGTGAACTCCCCATGGCGCGAGCTCCTGGCGGCTCCCCTCCCCACGACGCGGGCTCCTGGTGGCGCGAACTCCCCATGACGCGACCTCGCGGCGGTGCGGGCTCCCTCACGACGCGGTCTCCAAGATATTCTTTGCTGCACTTCGATCCTCTTCCTGCTTCGATCGGCCTCCCAGATCTTGGTCGCGCCTCCCAGATTGGCTTTTCTTGCCCTGTGCTGTTCTTGTTTTTTTTTTTGAACTGGCTTCGATCGGCTTCTGCTTGTGATATGTAGGATGTATATGATTCCAAACTTGTTAATAGCAAAATCTTGTTAAGGCTCCAGACTTGTTGATATGATTCCAGACTCCAGACTTGTTGGCGGCCATCTTGGAGCTCACGACGACGAGTTGTCAGTGTCCGGAGAGGAGCTCGGTGCCCTGCGGTACGAGTTCGAACGTGAGCTGCAGTTAATTTTTTTGTGTGATTGCATTAAGGACGTCGGGTGTGGTGGTTGGCCGACAGTCATAAGAAGAATAAAGATGTCGGTGTGATACAACTGATGACTTTAGTTCTATGAACGTCGGTGCGTAAGAGCCAATGGTAATAATTTTTATAACTGTCGGCACCGACATCCATACGAGTTAAAATCGTCGACTTAAAGGCGTCAGGTAAAGCAGTTGGGTCACCGACGTTTATACGTTATGGCCATCGGCTATAGTAGCTAAGCGACAACTATAGCCCCGACACCCTTTTATTCGTTTCCTGTAGTGAGCTTGGGAGTGGTGTGACGCAAGAGCTGGGAGGTGGCGGTGATGCAAGAGATGGGGGTGGCGGCGACGCACAAGCTCGGGAGTGGCAGCGTTGGCGCACGAGCTCGGGAGTGGTGGCAGCGAGGCGGACGCGCTCAGTCGTTCACGCTGTGCACGAGGCATCGGGAGGAGGAGTCAGCGCCTAGGGGAGATTTTGAGGTGAGTGTATACCGATTAGGGTTACTCTCGTATTTATATGAGTTGTGTTGTATGACTTCAGGTTGCTGTGGGCTGAATGCATAGAAGAAAATACACATTCGGCTACCCACGGGTGGACAATAATGCCCGTACCCGTAACATGTCGGGTCGAGTGCGGATTAGATCCGTGGGTAAAATTTTGCACCCGTACCCGTTGGGTGCCAAACCCAATGGGTACCCATGCCAAATCCTACGGGGACCCGCAACAGCGGGTAGAATTGCCATCCCTACCGGCTACAACTGTTGGTCCATGGATCCACCGTGGAATGGGCTCATACCCCAATTAGGTTAATCCAATTGAAACTGCCGGATTGAGTTCTAAGGGACCACAACTAAGGAGATAAGGACGGTGATGCCATGGGCAGACTCGTCAAAGATGACGTAAAACACACTATGAGACTCCAGAATCGATGGGAATTAGTGCAAAACAGAGACAAGCTCGCAGGACAATCACCGTGGTGGTTGCATGTTGGCGATGATGGTTGGTGACGGGTGTGTGTGGCGGGGATCGGTTATCATGCCTCGAGCGCCTCAGATCAAGGGAACAATTAAGCAGCCTTGACCCTAGTGCCCAAGTCCCAAACAGAGCCACCCTTATCAGATCTATGGGTAAAAACTTAGGCCTCATTTGGTACGGTTTCAGATTCACATAGAATCAGAAATGTTTCAGTTCTAATGCTGAAACGGTTTCAGACTCTGGAATAGAATCACTTTAGAAACTGTTTGGCTAGCATATTTGTTTCAGTATCAGGAGAGAGGAGAGAAATGCTGAATTGACCCATTTAACCCTAGTTGGTTTGTTGTTGTTCTTCATTTATGTTTGTGATTATGTAATAACGTTGACAATAAAAAAAATAGCCTCCGGTCGTAATGTTGACCCCTAGTGAGAACGTTGTAATATATCATGTCTGTTATTTGATTGCTGTAAGTTTTTATTTTATTTGTATTATCACATTGACGAGTTTAGAAAAAAACGAAGATAAAAATTTTTTGGCCACTGACCCGAAGCATTCTAAGGTGATGACAAATCTTCGTAATTTTTCTTGAACTTAGACCCGAGTTACTATTGATCAAAGTGTTCTAAGGTGTGGAACACCTTTTCAGGTGTTCCACCTCCACAGTTCAAAAAAGCGAATCACTTCAGAGTGATTCTCCCCTGAAGCATTTCTCTTTTTTGCCGTCTGGATCAATTTCAAGTGATTCTACCCATAATCAGAAACGTTTCATCCATCCAAACGGGTCCTTAATCCAATTATGGATGGACTTCGATGGCTCCTTTGGCATCGCATACTCTCTGGAATGTCGTCTTGGAGATCTCCAATGGAGGCCTTGCGGCTATGTTCTTTGGTTGTTGCGACCCTCCGTACAGTTGGAGGACACGCTATGACCATATTGTGCCTTCAGTGGACACCCCTTATGCCCACCACTACTACAAAAAGCATTTTTACAGGCGCCTTAAATTTTCAAACATAGGCGATCCTTAAAAATATGCGACTGTGATGACGAATGATATAATAACCGCCTGTGATGAAAGAACAACACAGGCGGATTTTAAAAAACAACCGTCTGGGTAAATACATGATCTTCACAGGCGGTTCTTAATTAATAACCGCTTGTAATGTAATGAACTTCATAGGCGGATTTTAAAAAACAACCGCCTGGGTAAATACATGATCTTCATAGGCGGTTCTTAATTAATAACCGCCTGTAATGTAATGAACTTCACAGGCGGTTCTTAATTAACAACAGCCTGAGAAGATCATGTATTTTCACCGACGGTCATTGTGTAAGAACCGTATGTAGTTGTTCAATTATCACAAGCGGTTTTCATTGAAATTAAAGGGATGTAGTCGTTGCAATTATCACAATCGTATGTAGTCGTTGCAGGGAAAATTGTATCAAGAAAAAAACATAGATGAGCGGATACTAGTACAGTAATGCATTATAGGAAATGCTCGATCACCACAATTGTGATAATACACCATTAGAGACTTTACAATTGTTCAAAGATAATTTCTTTACACACTGAGCAAAAATAATGCTACATTCATTGTAAATCGACGATGAAGCTCCCATCGATCAATCTAAATTGTACCATCCTGCTTGCTCCCGAACACGTCTCTTATATTCCGCTGGATCCTGAAAATATTGACATTATTTAAATTAATAAATGTCGAAGGAGGAATGAATAACCTACATTGGTCACTAAGTCAAAGTGTCATCTAACCTTGATAAGTAGATTATAGCAATCATTTTCAACATCAGGCACATTTGGCTGATGCAACAAACGCTAAACTTCAAGTAGTATAGCTTTGATTGTAAAAGCACTGCACCACCCCTACGAAATATAATTTAAGCAATATAAGAAACCAGTTCAAATAAGTTCGACAACAATTATAAGTAATAATTCATGAACAAAATAGGTCTATCTTACATTTTCTTGATCAAGAATCCCGATGCAGAGTGCTCCCGAACGATGGACATTTGGGTGGAAGAACCCAATTGGAAAGGCGCATCTTGGAGGCACCAAGAGATAGTCCTCAGAGAAGGAGATTGTCAGGGGGTAGTAACCATCTTTCCATTCAGTCTGCAAAAGAAATTTATTAATAGGAGGACGATAGTTAAACTCATACTGTGCTTGTTCTTCATGACTTACCCCTTCTTTACCGGGGACGATTGTGACACCCGGTTCCGAAAAATGAACCAAGCTAACACATATGTGTGCCCAGGACGTTCATCACACATACACGAGTGCAATCACAAAAGAGTATATAGAAAATTACCACAAAACAAGATTAATTAACCAAATTTTATTAAACAAACTATATTATCCTCGAATACAAGCTTCAATGAATATTAATAACAAGTTCAACTAATGCAGCGGAAATAAACTAATTAAGCAACTAAGCAAACTAAACAGCTATGCAACATAAGCAATAGGGTATAGCGCAGCTCCAATCAACACCACAGGCAAAGCTGACGGTAGACGCGGCCTAGAACTCCGCATTCTCACCATTAAACTCCCAATCCTGACCTGCAACTGTTGGGGGGGTTGCAAGAGTGAGTACATGTCGTACTCAGTAAGTGTGGAAAGTATGACATGTGGCTGATTTCAAATGACGACAATAATAATGGCAAAGTGCTGAAAAGTACATTAAAACATTTGAAAAGCAATATATTATATGTATGTGAAGTAAACCCATCATAACCATAAGTAATATCATAATACCAGTCCACAATTCACCATCCTCATCAAAAATTCTAGATTTCACCATTTGCCAATAACTATATTCAATACCAGAAATTAATCCATAACCATAATACCAACCATAACCATCCCAAATACTATCCCAATACAGAGTACCCTCTAATCATGGAAGTTGTCCAGGTGCTCATAACCGGGAGCACGACTATCATGATAGTTTTATTTAACTCTGCAGAGTTTGTACCACTTTACCCACGTGTTCGTGATTTCATCACCTTTCGGTGACTAAGAACCTCCCTTATGTCCATGACCCGTCGATCACATTACACACTTCCGTTGGTGTGTGGCCAAGAGATCACAAAATAACCTTTACAAAGGGATTACTAGTCTATTTAGACCCCACTGAGGTTTCACCGGTGGCGATGTCTCCCGCAGAGCACATCTTCAACCAAGGGCCCCCTCTTGAGCCATTCGGATCCCAGGGTAGTCCCACCAATCATCAACAAACCCAATATGACTACCCCTTCCCCGAGTATCCTTAATGGTCCAAATAGCACTGGCAAAGCCCTAATTAATCAGCTACGCCGCACTCATACTTGGCCTCGTGATGGCACTGTAATCCTGGCTTATTCTCGCATGAACCGGTCCTTAGATCTAAAGCAAGCAAACCACCTTAACATCCAACCCATACACATACTAGACTTGCTTAGATCACCCATTACCATACCATATTGACCAGTTCACATTAACCAAAATATCATTAATGCTTAATTAAATGTGTAGTGTTGTTTTCCCATCCCAATTAATTAGGCGAAGCAAAAAAGGTAAAAGCCCTTCCCGACTCTCTACCATAAATTCCAGGTGACAAGGGTGGTTTGACAAATCTAGTAAACTTCCTACCATAGAATTCCCATCAATTTGACACAAGCATGCAATTTTGCAAACAAAACATTTATTTGAAAAAAAAACCGGATCAATATGCTTCAAGGACATTTGCCTTGCTCTTGGGATTGGTACGGGTCAAAGCCTTCAAACTCTTGGTGTTGTAGATCCTCCGCGGCACTCTCTAGCGAAAATCCGTCTAATCCGCACAATAGACATACAAGACAAGAAACACAATCAAAGAGTGCACAAATATTACTCAATATGACATGACATGCATGATTTATGCAAATGCAAGGTAGAACTTGTTACTAGATTGCTTTTAATGATCACTAACTAGTTCTAATAGATTTTAACAAGTTTATACAGGTTTGGAGTTGATTCGAATCAATTTTAGAATTAATTCAACACAATTTAACCAGAAAGATCGGACTAGTCCGCTAGGGACCGGACAAGTCCGCACTCTGCGAGATCAGCGGATTAGGGTTTTCTAGATCGACGTGAATTTGGAGATTAGGGGTTGAATTCTCGTAAGGAAAAGAGAATAGAAGGTATACCAGGTGTTTAGGACTCCAATGAATCAAGAAACTTGGAGGTAGCACTTGGATCTTGGTGATCTAGGGTTGGTGATGAACTTGGAGATGAATTGGTGATGAAGGACGAAACTTGGTGGAGATCTTGATCCTCTTTCGTTTCCTCCTCTTCTTCTTCTTGCTTGGGATCTTCTCCTCCCTCCTTGGTGGTGGCTCTCCACGAACTAGGGTTTGGGTGGGGTGGAAAAGTGGCAAATACATGTCAATCCAAGGGGTGGGGTTGTTTATATAGAGGTGGAGGCTAGGGTTAGATGGATTTCGAGTTTGGGATGAGTAGAGGCTGGTTTAGAGTCCCACATGGGCTCTAAAAGAGTTAGGCATGACATCCCTAGGCCCACTTAACGTGAAACCCAAGAAACAAGTCGTAAAACAAAAGATCAATTCGGAGTCGCGAAATATCGGACAAGTCCGGAAAGGAACGAACTAGTCCGAAGTCATCCAGAGAGAAAATCGGACAAGTCTGGCCAAAAATCGGACAAATCCGAATTTAAACAGAGAGGAAGTCGGATAAGTCCACTGGAACACCGGACTATTCCAGAAAAGTGCAGGGACTTTGCAAAATTTCAAGGATTCTTGGAATATCGGACTAGTCCGCAAAAAATCGGACAAGTCCGAAAGTTTCCAGAGGCAAAATCAGACTAGTCCACAGCAAAAACGGACAAGTCCATTTTTAGTCAGAGAGAAATCGGACTAGTCCTCAGCAAAATCGGACTAGTTCGCACTTTCCTGCGTTTTAAGTGCGGTTTTGTTCCAAATCAATTTTAAATACTCCGAATCAATTTTAAACTCATTCCTCTTTATGTGGGTTAATGTTAAATATGTATATGAGTGTATGTAGGGAATGATGCATGAAAATGAGGGTGTTACAATGATGCACTGCCACTTCAATAAATCTCCCGATTAGGGCTTCACAGAGAAACCCTACACGGAGAAATTGAAAATACCAAAAACAAACAAGACGGGAAAACAAACTACAGTTAAGTTCATCAGTCCATTACAGATACATATGTATATACAACCATGCGACCGGTATGCCATATGTACATACATGGGGATGGTTCTTGCGCCACGCCAAGCACTCCTCCTTCAATCGGCTGCACGCCCGAGACATCATTATCTGAAAGACCAAACATCCAAACTTCCAAATTATTAAGTCCAAACACATATGTACACAAATGCAAGAGGACACAATCCATATACCATCACACAAAACTGGCAGCTTATGAAAATATACAAAGAAAAAGGTCGCATGCAATGCATAGTAAGGAAACTATGCGAATTTACTTAGGTACCTCGTGGCACGATGTGGGACTGGGCAGAGGCGTGCCTCCGCGGGGTCTTTATATAGGCGTCAGTTTTTCATAGGCGGTTTTTAAATTTTTCACAGGCGGTTAGTACTTAATAACCGCCTCTGATGCTGCTAAGCTCCTGTAAAGCTAATCCCTACACAACAAGCTATTGTAGATGCAAGTAACACCCGTGACTCATCATTTGAATTGTTGAAAGCATCAATTTGAAGCCTGACGATCCTTGGAAGGATTTTCCCATCCATTTGAATGATTTCTTTCCCTCCCGTCCATTTGAAAACTTAGGAAGATGCTCCTTTCTCAGTTTTAATGCCTAAATATATTGACTAAAAATCAGTACCCACTTTCTTAGTACTTCACACAAGCGAGTAAGCGAACAACTTCAATCATAAATCTTGTTTTTACACTTTCATAGGGATTTAATCTTAATCTTTCAAGCATAGATTTATCAAATAAGTGAAGCTTCCTTATCACACATGTTAGTGGCAGTTATAAGTGAAGAATGTGTCGAAGCTAACGAAATCTGAATCGGACTGAAGATAAAGAGATCCTGCATGATTGACAATGTCCAAGTTAAACAGCGTGAAGCTATGATGACAACCTTCAACAACATGAAAAGTGATGCCAAAGTTATGCTTGCATCAACCAAGGCATGTTGTGAGGGTATAACACTTGTTAGGGCAAGCATAACCTTGGCCAAAATCAGAAATCACGCCACCGTGGATTACTCTAAAGCCGCCATGGATTACTCTGAAGGTTTCTCTGTGCGTACTCGGTAAACTTCAGAGTAATCCATGGCGCCTTTAGAGTAATCAACGGTGGCGTGATTTCTGATTTTCGCCAAGGTTATGCTTGCCCCAACAAGTGTTATACCCTCACAACATGTCTTGGTTGATGCAAGCATAACCTTGGCATCACTTTTCATGTTGTTGATGGCTGTCATCATAGCTTCATGTTGTCTAACCTGGACATTGTCAATCATATGCAACATCTCTCTGTCTTCAGTGCCGTTGAGATTTCGTTAGCTTCAACACACCCTTCCCTTGTAACTGTCATTAACATGTCTGATGAGGAAGCTTCAATTATTGATAAATCTATACTTGAAAGATTAAGGTCAAATTCTTATGAAAATGGTACAAACAAGATTTGTGATTGAAGTTGTACGTTTCGTCGCTTGTGTAAAGCACTAAGAGAGATGGTACTGATTTGTAGTCAATATATTCAGCCATTAGAACTGATAAAGTAGCATCTTCGTAAGTTATCAAAATGGAGAGAAGAGAAAGAAATCTTGCAGGGCTTGTTTGGGTGTACTCCTATCCAAACAAGCCCTCAAATGGACGAGAAGTATCGTCAGACTTCAATTGAAGATTTTAACAATCCAAATGATGAGTCATGGGTGTTACTTGCATCTACAAGAGCTTGCTGTGAAGGGATTAGCTTGACAGGAGCTCGAAACATAAGCTGAATTTAATAATGTTCGAAACATGCTATCTAAAGCTGAAATAGAACATTGTTCTAAGTTGATTTCAGAAGATACAAATATATACAATATATATCATCTCGCATTGCTATATACATTTTTTTCCAGCATTGACATCTTCTTGCATATAGGGTTTCAAATTCTTTTTAATGCTTCTCTCTACGCGCTTGATGTTTTCTGGTTCGGTGAAAAGGTACATCTCTTTATACTGATTATATTCCTCTTCATCATATCCCACATTCTCAACTCCAATAATATTTTGCTTTCCAGAAACAACTACGTGCAACTTCTCAGTTTCTGAATCTTGAACATAAAAAACTTGTGCAACATTATCGGCGAGAACCCACAGGTCATCTTTGTAACCCACTTTATTCAAGTCTACCAGTGTCAGCCCGTAATTGTCCACTTTCAAACCATCAGGATGTTTGACCCATTGGCACTTAAATACGGGCATTACCATTCTTTCGCCATAATCGAGTTCCCATATTTCCTCTATGAACCCGAAGTATGTGGTCTTATGCCCTTGTGAATCATAAGCCTCAATACGAACACCACTATTTTGTGCAACACTCTTACCGTCTTTTTCTTTAGTGTAAAATGTGTAACCATTGATGTCATATGCTTGCCATGATGTCACTAAAGCAGATGGGCGAGAAGCTAACTTCTTCATTGTTGTCTCTTCTATAGTGTTTTTGTATGGTATATTTTTGTCCATTAACCATTCAGTTAAACATCTTCTGTGCTCTTTCATGATCCAGTCCTCTGTGTGGTCTTGGTTTTTATCACGAAGCTCAATTTGGTGTTCCTCGATGTACGACTCAGCTATTGCGAGCTGTTGTAGTACACCAAAATGTGCACGGTGTATATTCTTGTAATCTTGAACAATAAAAGTTTTCTTACCCACTTTGCCTCTCTCACGTAGTCTACCCTCATGTACCGGTATAGGCACACCTATCGATTTTCCATCTTTGATGTAATCAGAGCAACCCTCAATCACTTCTTCAGTGGTGTATCCTTCCATAATTGAAGCCTCTGGGTGAGCATGGTTCCACACATAACCTTTTAATACTCCTAAATATCTCTACAACGAAAACATATGATGTAAATATAGTGGCCCCAATGCTTTTATCTGATCAACAAGATGTATGATTAGGTGTACTTGCATATCAAAAAAGGATGGTGGAAAACACATCTCAAGCTTGCACATTGTCTCGACGATGTATGTTTTCAGATAGTCTAAATCTTCATGTGCTATCACCTTTTGCGATACTGCATTGAAGAAGTAACACAAACGTGTGATGACAACTTTTATATGCTCAGGTTTGATTACTCTTATTGCAATGGCAAGGAAAACTGTCATCATCATGTGACAGTTGTGAGAATTATAACCGAATAAAGACAAGTCTTTCATCGAGACTAGTTTGCGGATATTGGATGAGACTAGGTTGCGGATATCCAGTCTGTTATATCTTGACGTCGGATCCCATCCAACGATGGTAACTAAATGGGTGAGTTATAAAACCATCTCCCTAGAAAGCTAACCCTAATCACTCCTTCAAAATATATGCAAGCAGGAGGTACGCACACACAAGTAGCATATTGAAAAGGAAAACTATAAAACTACAATTACAAGTTCGGGTAAACTTCATGCATCTTAATATATTACAATAGCATCTGTTAATTAAACATCATATTCATGTCACATAATAGGTACAAAAAGGAAACAATCCATATAGTCCATACATCAATATACCAGAACACAATCCATACAGTCCTTACACATGCAAAAGGACAGAATCCATATACCAGAACACACAAAACTAACAGCTTATCAGCTAATGAAAATATACAAAGAAAAAGTAAGGAAACTACATTTACCTTGCATCTGTTAATTAAACAATAGCATCTTATATATATTACAATAGCATATGTTAATTAAACATCATATTCATGTCACATAATAGGTACAAACTACAATAAGCTTATTACAATATAGTCCATACATCAATATATAAAAGACCAAACTAGCAGAACAAACAAAAAGGAAACAATCCATATAGTCCATACATCAATATACCAGAACACAATCCATATAGTGCTTACACATGCAAAAGGACATAATCCATATACCAGAACACACAAAACTAACAGCTTATCAACTAATGAAAATATACAAAGAAAAAGTAAGGAAACTACATTTACCTTGCAGAGGCGTCAGCACGGTGGGCCGACTGGGTGGAGAAGTGGCGGTGCGGGGTTGAGCGGCGGCGCGACAGTATGGGCTGGGCGGCGGAGCAGCGGCGCGACGCAGGGGAAATTCAATAGCCTTGCGGCGTCAATATAAATTCTCTAGGGTTGCGTTTTGACTACGATGAGGGGTCCTTATATAGGCGTCAGTTTTTCACAGGCGGTTTTTAACTTTATCTCAGGCGGGTTTTACTTACCAACCACCTGAAAAGATATTTAATCAAGAATATTAATTAAGAAGAAGTAAATATTTTCACAGGCTGTTGGTACTTAATAACCGTCTGAGAAGATGTTTATCTCAAGCGGTTGTTACTAACCAACCGCCAGAGATAATGCCTGATACTGTTCTTTACTAAGGGGGCCGTGCGGAGTCGTAGATGGAGCAGTTGGTTTACCGTGCATTAAAAGGTCGCGCCTCGGGAAAAGAAAGGTCGCGCACGGACTTTCACAGGCGCATTCGATGATTCTTTCTTCTACATTTGTATGAACATATTTGTATCATTTAAACATGTATGAATTTTGTCAATTTTTTTAAAAGCATTCCAACATGTCAAACTTCAAATTATCCATCATTCTAACTAAATGCTCATATACATATGAGACATTCATCAAATTATGAACACACATTGATTCAAAAAAATTTAAAAAAATCTGAAAAAATTCATAGAGGTTGGTATGATGAGTAAAAATGTCCACTAAAAAAATAAATGAAAAAAGCATTATATTCATCAAGATAGAAAAATGAAAAATAGTATTTGTTGTATGTTTTTTATGTTCTGACCAATTTCAAAGGATTTATGAAGTGAAATTTAATTGTAACCTTTACTTATCAATAATATTATAAGAAAGTGGAATTTTGCCTTTTTAAAGGACCCACATTTAATCAAGAATATTAATTAAGAAGAAGTAAATATCTTCACATGTGGTTGGTACTTAATAACCGCCTGAGAAGATGTTTATCTCAAGCGGGTATTACTTACCAACCGCCAGAGATAATTCTCGATACTGTTCTTCAGTTTCCTTATCCCTTGCTTCTTTTTTATTTAGATTCCAATATAAATACTCAAACATGTTTAGATTCTGCAAATTGTGTCCAAATTCGATGATTCTTTCTTCTACATTTGTATAAAATTAACATCTACCACCTAAACAAAATATTTTTAAAACTTGTATAGCTGACATTGTAATGTTTTGGTAAATATCAAATTAATTCTACTCACATATTATTCTCATTTGTGTATCTCATAAAAAAAGTTCCTTCACTCAAAATTGTTGGTATGAACATATTTGTATCATTTATACATGTATGAATTTCGTTAAATTTTTTTAAAGCATTCCAACATGTCAAACTTCAAATTATCCATCATTCTAACTAAATGCTCATATACATATGAGACATTCATCAAATTATGAACACACATTGATTCAAAAAAGTTTAAAAAAATCTGAAAAAAATCATAGAGGTTGGTATGATGAGTAAAAATGTCCACAGAAAAATAAATGAAAAAAGCATTATATTCATCAAGATAGAAAAATGAAAAATAGCATTTGTTGTATGTTTTTTATGTTCTGACAAATTTCAAAGGATTTATGAAGTAACATTTAATTGTAACCTTTACTTATCAATAATATTACAAGAAAGTGGAATTTTGCCTTTTTAAAGGACCCACATTTAATCAGGAATATTAATTAAGAAGAAGTAAATATCTTCACAGGCGGTTGGTACTTAATAACCGCCTGAGAAGATGTTTATCTCAGACGGGTATTACTTACCAACCGCCAGAGATAATGTCCGAAACTGTTCTTCAATTTCCTTATCCCTTGCTTCTTTTTTATTTAGATTCCAATATAAATACTCAAACATGTTTAGATTCTGCAAATTGTGTCCAAATTCGATGATTCTTTCTTCTACATTTGTATAAAATTAACATCTACCACCTGAACACAATATTTTTAAAACTTGTATAGCTGACATTGTAATGTTTTGGTAAATATCAAATTAATTTCTACTCACATATTATTCACATTTGTGTATCTCATAAAAAAAATTTCCTTCACTCAAAATTGTTGGTATGAACATATTTGTATCATTTATACATGTATGAATTTTGTTAATTTTTTTTAAAAGCATTCCAACAGGTCGAACTTCAAATTATCCACCATTCTAACTAAATGCTCATATACATATGAGACATTCATCAAATTATGAACACACATTGATTCAAAAAAAATTAAAAAAATCTGAAAAAAATCATAGAGGTTGGTATGATGAGTAAAAATGGCCACTGAAAAAATAAATGAAAAAAATATTATATTCATCAAGATAGAAAAATGAAAATAGCATTTGTTGTATATTTTTTATGTTCTGACCAATTTCAAAGGATTTATGAAGTGAAATTTAATTGTAACCTTTACTTATCAATAATATTAAAAGAAAGTGGAATTTTGCCTTTTTAAAGGACCCATATTTAATCAAGAATATTAATTAAGAAGAAGTAAATATCTTCACAGGCGGTTGGTGCTTAATAATCGCCTGAGAAGATGTTTATCTCAGACGGGTATTACTTGCCAACCGCCAGAGATAATGCCCGATATTGTTCTTCAGTTTCCTTATCACTTGTTTCTTTTTTATTTAGATTCCAATAAAAATACTCAAACATGTTTAGATTCTGCAAATTGTGTCCAAATTCGATGATTCTTTCTTCTACATTTGTATAAAATTAACATCTACCACCTGAACAAAATATTTTTAAAACTTGTATAGCTGACATTGTAATGCTTTGGTAAATATCAAATTAATTTCTACTCACATATTATTCACATTTGTGTATCTCATAAAAAAAAGTTCCTTCACTCAAAATTGTTGGTATGAACATATTTGTATCATTTACACATGTATGAATTTTGTTATTTTTTTAAAAGCATTCCAACATGTCAAACTTCAAATTATCCACCATTCTAACTAAATGCTCATATACATATGAGGCATTCACCAAATTACGAACACACATTGATTCAAAAAAATAATCTGAAAAAATTCATAGAGGTTGGTATGATGAGTAAAAATGTCCACTGAAAAATAAATGAAAAAAGCATTATATTCATCAAGATAGAAAAATGAAAAATAGCATTTGTTGTATGTTTTTTATGTTCTGACCAATTTCATAGTATTTATGAAGTGAAATTTAATTGTAACCTTTACTTATCAATAATATTACAAGAAAGTGGAATTTTGCCTTTTTAAAGGACCCACATTTAATCAAGAATATTAATTAAGAAGAAGTAAATATCTTCACAGGCGGTTGGTACTTAATAACTGCCTGAGAAGATGTTTATCTCAGGCGGGTATTACTTACCAACCGCCACAGATAATGCCCGATACTGTTCTTCAGTTTCCTTATCCCTTGCTTCTTTGTTATTTAGATTCTAATATAAATACTCAAACATGTTTAGATTCTGCAATTTGTGTCCAAAATCGATGATTCTTTCTTCTACATTTGTATAAAATTAACATCTACCACGTGAACAAAATATTTTTAAAACTTGTATAGCTGACATTGTAATGTTTTGATAAATATCAAATTAATTTCTACTCACATATTATTCACATTTGTGTATCTCATAAAAAAAGTTCCTTCACTCAAAATTGTTGGTATGAACATATTTGTATCATTTATACATGTATGAATTTTGTTAATTTTTTTTAAAAGCATTACAACATGTCAAACTTCAAATTATCCACCATTCTAACTAAATGCTCATATACATATGAGGCATTCATCAAATTATGAACAGACATAGATTCAAAAAAATTTAAAAAAATCTGAAAAAATTCATAGAGGTTGGTATGATGAGTAAAAATGTCCACTGAAAAATAAATGAAAAAAGCATTATATTAATTAAGATAGAAAAATGAAAAATAGCATTTTTTGTATGTTTTTTATGTTCTGACCAATTTCAAAGGATTTATGAAGTGAAATTTAATTGTAACCTTTACTTATCAATAATATTACAAGAAAGTTGAATTTTGCCTTTTTAAAGGACCCACATTTAATCAAGAATATTAATTAAGAAGAAGTAAATATCTTCACAGGCGGTTGATACTTAATAACCGCCTGAGAAGATGTTTATCTCAGGCCGGTATTACTTACCAACCGCCTGAGATAATCTTCTTCTCAGGCAGGTTTTAATTAACGATGAACACACTACACATTCATTCATTCACCAAGTTGAAGAACACACAAGATATTCATTCCTTAACAATATTCAATCACACATCTCACAAAAGAACACACAAGATGCACAATATTTACACAAGAACACACAAGAACATACAAGATACACAAGTAATATTCAATCACATAGATGAACAAAGATAGATTTCATTCATTAACAATATTTACAAAACAGAAGCAACTAAAAACAACAAAGAAAAACTAATTAAATCCTACTCCTACTCCTAATCCTACTCCTCTCCTCCTCCTCCTCCTCCTCCTCCTCGTCCTCCGGTGGCGACTCCGGCGCCGGTGCAATAGGAGACAGGGACGGTTGCACCAGCTGCACCGGCTGCACTGGCGGTGCAACCCCGAGGTTGCTAGCCGTCGCCTCCACCAGCGTTCTACGGCCCTCGGGGCCAAGAACCTGGACCATCGTCGCGAACAGAATGTCGAGACGATCAGCCACCCCTGTGAGGGCGTAGAGGTAGTGGCCCATGGTACCCATTCCAGGATACTCTGGAAGGGTACCCAGCCCCAAGGCACTCATGGCGCGAGACGTATTGTTGTACGCCTCTCACACCATGAGGAGGCGCTGCTGGGTGTTGATCTTCTCGGGGGAGCTGTAATATAGTTTCTTGCAAGGTGGCTCCCTCGGAGGGCTTGGCGGCAAAAGGTCGACCATAGTGGTGTTGGGTCGTCAGAGCGGAGGAAGACGAAGAAAACAAGAGGATTCAAAGTGAGCGACACGCTTGTGGAGAACTAAAGGGTGATGGCGCGTCTTTAATAAGGGTCGCGTGGAGCAGTTGGTTTATCACGCATTGAAAGGTCGCGCCTCGGGGAAAAGAAAGGTCGTGCCTCGGGGAAAAGAAAGGTCACGCACGGACGTCGACACGTCTTCACAGGCGGTTGGTACTTAATAACCGCCTGAGAAGATGTTTATCTGAGGCGGGTATTACTTAACAACCACCTGAGATAATTGTATCTTCTCAGACGGTTGGTAAGTAAAACCAGCCTGAGGTAACAATCTTCCCAGGCAGTCGGTACTTAAAATCCGCCTGAGAAAATGGGAGTCTATATATACCTCTCGGCAGCGTTGGAAAAACCTAACCCGAGCGAAACACTTAGACGCCGTTAGGGTGCCAAAATTTCGTTTGCCGCCAAGTGTTCGCCCTCGTCACTTCCAGGTACGCCGCCGAGCTTCGCCGTTGTAAGGACCGAATGCCCAAGAGGGGGGGGGGTGAATTGGGCTTTCTTCGAAAAAATCTTAGCAACGAAACTTAAATTCTAAAGCCCAATTCCCTACGCGACTATCTATGCATTCTAGTAGACAGAAACTTTGCGGAATCTAAAACGCATAAAAGTAAGGGAAGGAGAAGGATGCAAACTCCCGAGCAGACAAGGATTTATCCCGTGGTTCGGCAAGATTGTCAAGATCTTCCTACATCCACGTTGTGGCACCCACCAAAGGGTTTTGCCACACCCAAGTCACCGAGACGAGGGGTCTTCACTATTCCTCTCCGTTCGCCTCCTTGGCAAGGTGGAGCTCAAGCCTTGTACAACTTTGACCTTCCGAGCTTCCACACACGCCTTGGCAAGCTCCGGAAGTCTTCTCACGATTACAAACACCAAGGGCACTCCCTTGAGGCTCTCACACTAACCTAGAGAGTCCACTCACCCAGAATGGTGGCACACAAGCTCTCTCTCTAGCTAGTTCTAGCCTAAACCTTGGTGTAGAGATGATCGAAATGGTGTGGAAGTGATTGCTCTTGGCCTTGAACACTTGTGGATGTGTTGGTAGCTTCTGGTGATCAAGACTTGACGAAATGACAGGGTTAGGGGGTATTTATAGCCAACCTCCCCGAAATAGCCGTTGGAAAAGTAGGCTGACAGAACCTTACTATGAACACCGGATGATCCGATGTCTCCCCTTTAGTTATCATCGGTCTAATTACTTTGGCTGACGTCATTGTGTCAGATTTGACTGTTGTTAGACCGATGTTGCTCCTGTCTTCTCATCGGATGATCCGGTGGCTCTTCCTCCAGAATTTGCTTAATCTTGATGCTTACTGGAGTGATTGACCGATGTGTGCTTCTCTGTACATCGGATGATCCGGTGCTTCACTTGGTCCAATGGTATTGCAAACTGTACTGATGGACCGATGTCACTGAGCCATTCACATCGGATGATCCGGTGAGTACATTGTTCTGAGGTCTTCTTCTTCAGTTGAACCAACTCAACCGATGTGTACATTTCTGAAATCATCGGTTGATCCGGTGAGTTGATTTTGTTTGCTTCGAGTTGTTTTTGAGTGAGTCTTTTGTGTCTTGCTCAGATGACCTCTTAGACATTTGTTTCATAAGCCTCTCTGATGATCTTCAAGCATTGTATGTTGTCAACTTATGGTTGAGTGACTTAGACATAAGAGCTTTCACTTCTTGTCTTGATCTCATTGATTTGATCTCAAAAGTTGATTGTATATGGGTCTCCAATGACTTATTCATTTCATTTTATTGAGTGATTATGGGGACCTTGCATTCACAAATTCATTAGTAAAGTTCAATGGTTGTCATTAATCACCGAAACCGTACTTCATGGGGGGCCTAGATGCTTTCAATCTCCCCCTTTTTGGTGATTGATGACAACACAATAATCAAAGCGCAATAGTAATGAATTTGATAGAATGAAACTTAAAAGAATATGCAATGAATACAGGATGTCACACTTGAAGCTTAAGCATCAATTAATAACTCAAGTGTGAACAATAAGTGATCATAAACATAGATAAACACCAAATGAGCCCAATCGATTAATAACTCATGGAAATAAGTTCATTAGAGCTCAAAATTAGCAAATGAGTAGCAAACACACTGAATTACAAGAATGATAAACGATAAATGATAAAAGAGACTCCCCCTGACACTAAGACGCTCCCCCTGACTCCTCTAACTCTTCTCCCCCTTTGGCATCAACACACCAAAAAGGGATCCGAGCGCCTAAGGACCCTGAGTGCTGGGCGCGATGACGAACTGGTCACCGTCGCTGTCGTCGGAGCTGCTGGCTGGAGTAGCGGTGGAGGGAGCTGCCGGAGCCGTAGGAGCCACCGTCGGTGCCTGCTGTGGAGGAGCTGCTAGAGCAGGGGCACTGACGACGGAGGCCGGCGACTGCTGGAACAAAGTCGTGGCCGGCAGCGGGGAGTGAAGCGGAGCACCAGGAGCCAGAAGTGGAGACATGCTGAAGAAAGGAATCGGCGTAGAAGGTACTGGGGCCACTGGAGCGGCAGCTGGAGCCAAGACTGGAGGTGGTGGAGCGACTCCTGGCAGCTGCGATGGGAGGGCAATCCCGGTCTGGGTGTAGAGGTTGGTGATCAACCCCAGGATGCCCATCATCGCCTGCTGCGTCTGCTGCAGCTGGTCGAGAGTGCGCTGGTGCATCTGGTCGATAAGCCCCGTCAGCCTGTCAGTGTCTTCACGCCTCTCACGGGCGATCTGACGCCGCATCTCCTCCTCCTGCTGCTGGAGCTCAAGGAGACGGGCAGCCTGCTCCGCTCGGGCCTGCTCGGCTGCCAGCCTGTCCAGACGCTGCTGCTCAACCATCTGCTGGAGGAGCGACGTCAACTCTGACGGCTGTGTGACCTGCGCCTCAGTGACGGGGGGTGGAGTAGGTGGTGGCACTGTAGAGCCTCCAGCCTCCGCGTCGTGCTGCCTGGGTGAGGGCAGAGGAGGGAAGTACTCCTCGACACTATCATCGGTGTCGCTCTTTGACCAGATATGTTGCAAGTCCTCCCCCTGTGCCTCAGCCTAGGCAAGCCTCTCATCCTCCTTCTCTAAGTCAGACCAGTCCTCCTCAGACAGTCGGGCCCTGACCTGACGCTCAACTGGACGGCCAAGGCGGCGGTCTCCAGGAGCTGGGGCATGGTAGTGACCGAACCATGTCACACTCTCGTCAGAGATACG
This sequence comes from Tuctoria greenei, assembly GCA_036927565.1. Taxonomy (NCBI): domain Eukaryota; kingdom Viridiplantae; phylum Streptophyta; class Magnoliopsida; order Poales; family Poaceae; genus Tuctoria; species Tuctoria greenei. Next base: position 254,910,411 of record JAYESD010000002.1, read on the forward strand.
GTCGTGCACAACGGACCCCTCAGGAACCATCATAGTGAGCAGGTAGCTGATCCAGTGTCCATATACAAGCTGCCTCATCATCCCCACTCCATCTGTGATCACATCCTCCATATCGCATATGAGGACGTCCACGATGTCGAACTCCATCCCGTTCATGATGTAGAACAGGAGAGTCTGCTGCAAGCTGGTGAACCCCTCAAAATAGCCAGACCTCGGCAGGAGCGTGCGGCGCAAGGCGAGGTGCACTGTGCGCGCAGCTGGAGTCAACAAAGCTGGTACTCTCGGCTGGTCAGGAGAGAAAGTGGGACCAAACAGAGAACAAATCTCCTCCATCGGTGGTGCCATTCCTCCAGTGAGCGGCCTCCTCGGTGGATCTGCCTGACCGTAGACCCTCTCATGCACGCAGGTGTCGTGCAAGTCCACTCCTAGCAACTGTCCCAGCGTCTGCCTCGTCAGGTGGTAGTGCTGACCCATGAACATGAAGTCAATTGATCTTCTGCCCTCAGAGACATAGAAAGTGGCGTAGAAGACGCGGACCCAATCTTCCACATAGGCACTCCGCTCATATGCCATCAGCTGCACCAAACCTCGGTACCTCTCAAAATAAGGACGAATCTCCGTCTCTGCTGCCAAAGCTAGCTGTCCCCAATCCAGATAGTTGTGTTGAAACAGCTTGTGACCTCGACGCCTGTAGGTCTCATAGAGTGATGCCTGGGTGACAGTCCAGAAGCGACTATCCACCAGAGCCTCTCTGGGCTGCGGGTAACACTCCTCAAGCAGCACATTCCACCTGAGCTTGTGAAGCTGCTTGGCCTTCATCTTCCGGTAGTCGGTCAACCAGACTCCTTCAACGACATGGACAGTGGTGTCCATCTCGTAGATCGCTCGCTGGGCCACCCTGTCCTCACGACGGTCGGTAGCCGTCGGTCTTGGACGAGGAGCTGCCGAGGGATGACCCCCACGGGTCTGGGCTGAGCGCCGGCGGACGAGAGGCTCTACCGGCTCCTCTTCGGCCTCGGAGTCATCAATCACCGGAGGCTGCATCGGACGAGCCTCACGGATCCTTAGGGATCCCCCTCGGCCACGCTCACGCTCCTCGGCGGCGCGAGCGGCCATCAAGGCCTTCTTCTCCTCCTTCGACAACTTTTGCTTCTTCGCGGCCGGCTCCGCGATAGCCTTCCCCTTGTTCTTCTTGTCGCGAGCCATTGTGATCGCTCGATTGAATGGAGTCGACGACGGTGACGTGGAGATCAACGGGGTTGCGAAAACCTAGAGGTGATTGATGCACCGTGATGGCAAGATGGTAGCGTGGGGCGGCGGTGGCGCTGTGGTGATGGGGGAGAGCGGTGGCGGCGCTTGGTGGAGCGGCGGCGGTTGGAGGCGGCGGCGCTTGGATGGCGCGGCGACGGGCGGCGGCGGCCCGAGGGCGGCGGCGGCGTCCGGCGGGAGCACGGTGGCGGCAGCCGGAGACGGCGGCAGCGGTTGGTGGTGGCGCGGCGAGAGGAACGGTGGTGGCGGCGTCGGGATCGGGAGAGGGAAGAAGAAGAACGAACGGCCGGTTTAAATAGTGGGTCCCAAACCCTAGCCGTATTTTTAACATCGGATGGACCGATGTTGAACGACGGGAGCATCGGTCGAATGATACAGTAAGGGTGTTCAAAAAAGGAATGTTGACACTGGATGGTCCGACGTTGGAGGAAGTAACATCGGTGGAATTTGGCACAGTTCCAGAAGAGTGAACACCGGATGGACCGATGTTTTTCAGAATGAACGCGTCAGTTTAATTGAGATACTGACTGAACTGGCCCTTGGAGATTGAACACCTATTGATCCGATGAGGGATTGACCTAGGCATCGGATAATCCGATGACTACAGAACAAAACATCCCATATATGTCATTTGACCAAACAAACAAGCAAAGAGAAACATATGTCTTAGGACTTTTTGGGCAACCCCTTACCCCTCAAAAAGGCTAATATGCCAATAACTTAGCTAATCCTTAAAGCAAATGGAACATCGAGAAAAATAGGAGGAAATTATCCAAATAAAATGTAAGGCCCATGCTTTGTGAGGTAGAGTATGAAGACTTCTATCTCTTTAAAGCATGATCCTCTAGGCATTAACGCACCTAACATTTTGTTCCTTCCACCTTATATGAGTTGAGATATTGCATTTCAAACAAGTCTCTTTCTCATGAGGTGGGTTCCCCTTTGTGACAATCTACCGTATGCAATGTCAAACATTTTATCATGCAAGAAATTGTAAGTCTATATGGCAGGCATCATGCAAGGCATAAAATAAATCTATCTTGCCAAGTTTGAACCTTTCAAAGGCTTCTTCAGGGAGAGCTACTCTCCAAGCTTTGGGAAAACCCAAAAGAACCACCATCCCAAGCTAACCCTTGCTCACCCCTATCCTTTAAGAGTTAGGCAAGACCTATATGAAGTGCATTCTTACATGACATTCGTTGCATCTAGCACATTTAATTCACTTCTTAGCCTAGAAGAAGTTTTCTCATCAAGTGGTTTAGTGAAGATATCCGCCAATTGTTCTTCGGACCTAACACCTCTTAAAGAGATGTCTCCCTTAGCTTCATGGTCCCTTAAAAAATGATGGCGAATATCAATGTGCTTAGTGCGAGAGTGTTGAACAGGGTTTTTAGCTATCTTAACTGCACTTTCATTGTCACAAAGGAGAGGCACACAACCAAGTTTAATACCAAAGTCCAAAAGGGTTTGTTTCATATAAAGAATTTGGGCACAACATGCACCGACCGCAATATACTTCGCTTTCGCCGTGGACAAAGCGATGGAATTTTGCTTCTTGCTTGACCAAGAAACTAGGGAACGCCCAAGCAAGTGACACCCACTGGAGGTACTCTTGCAATCCACGCGGCATCCGGCAAAGTCCGAATCCGAGTATCCCACAAGATGGAATTTTGCACCTTTAGGGTACCACAAGCCCACACTAGGGGTATGCTTAAGATACCTAAGTATCCTAAAGACCGCCTTCCTATGCGATTCTTTAGGTGCCGCTTGAAAGCGAGCACACAAGCATACACTAAACATGATATCGGGCCTAGATGCGGTAAGGTAAAGCAATGAACCAATCATAGAACGGTAGTTAGATTGATCAATAGGTTTACCGTCCTTATCCGCGTCGAGATGACAATTGGTTGCCATTGGAGTGCTTCTTGAGCTACAATCTCCCATCTCAAATTTCTTCAAGAGGTCCTTGGTGTACTTCTCTTGATAGACGAAGGTCCCCTCTTGAAGTTGCTTGATTTGAAATCCAAGGAAGAAGTTGAGCTCTCCAATCATTGACATCTCGAATTCCCTAGACATCATTTTGCCAAACTCATGGCTAAAAGCTTCGTTAGTTGAACCAAAAATAATATCATCAACATAAATTTGACAAATGAACAAATCTTCGTTGATGTCCTTGGTGAAGAGTGTAGTGTCCACCCTCCCGATCTTGAATCCTTGCATGATGAGGAAATCTCGTAGTCGTTTGTACCACGCCCTAGGTGCTTGCTTGAGCCCGTAGAGCGCCTTGTGCAACCTATACACATGATTAGGATTCCTCAGATCTTCAAACCCGGGAGGTTGTTCAACATAAACAAGCTTGTTAATGTAACCATTAAGAAAGGCACTTTTCACATCCATTTGATAAAGTCTAATACTATGATGTGATGCAAAGGCAAGAAGTATACGGATGGCTTCTAGCAGGGCGACCGGGGCAAATGTCTCCCCAAAATCTAGTCCTTCAACTTGCGAGAACCCTTTGGCCACAAGTCTTGCCTTGTTGCGGACCACAACGCCATTCTCGTCTTGTTTGTTGCGGTACACCCACTTTGTTCCGATGATGTTCTTGTCCTTGGGTCGCTCCTCCAACACCCAAACTTCATTGCGGATGAAGTTGTTGAGTTCTTCTTGCATGACCATCACCCAATTTGGGTCTTGGAGCGCTTCCTCAATGTGAGTGGGTTCTACACACGAAACAAAAGAGTTGTGCTCACAAAACGAAGCAACGTGGCGAGAACATGTACTTACACCCCTTGACGGACTTCCAATGATTTGGTCCATTGGATGCGCCTTGGAGATGCGTCCATGCCTCATAAGCGGTTGTGAAGCACTTGGCGAAGGTGATGCGTTTTGCTCCTCTTGTGGTTGGAATTGATCATGGACTTCTTCTTCCTCTTGATGTTGTTGTGCTTGTTAGTCTTGAGTTGGCAATGTATCATCCTTCTCCTCTTCGTCAACTCGAGGTTCCATGGAGGTGTTGTTGTTGGAACTTGAAGCTCCCCCTTGATCATGGCTCTCCTCAACTTCTGGCTTGATGTCTCCAATGGTCATGTTCTTCATGGCTTCTCGTAGAGGCTCATCATCTATTTCATCATGACCAAAACTCTCCTCTTGGGAGCCATTAGATTCATCAAACTCAACATCACAACTTTCCTCAACTAAACCAGAGGTGTGGTTGAATACTCGATATGCTTTTGAGTTTGGTGCATAACCAAGAAATATGCCAACATCACATCTTCTTTCAAACTTACCGAGCCTTTTCTTGCGGTAGATGTAGCACTTGCATCCAAAGACTCGAAAGTAGGAGATGTTGGGCTTTCTCCCAATGAGGAGCTCGTACGTGGTCTTTTGAAGTAGGCGATGTAGGTAGACCCTATTTGCGGCATGGCACGCCGTGTTGATCGCTTCGGCCCAAAATTTCTCCGACGTGCCGTAGTCATCAAGCATTGCTCTTGCAAGAGTGATGAGTGTCTTGTTCTTCCTTTCAACGACACCATTTTGTTGAGGAGTGTATGTGGCCGAAAACTCATGTTTTACTCCTTCACGGTCACACCACTCCCTAATATTGTAGTTCTTGAATTCGGTGCCGTTGTCACTCCGGACCTTGATGATGGGAAGTTGAAATTCCCTTTGAGCGCGGTTGGCAAAGGTCTTGAACACTTCCAGAGTTTCACTCTTGTCACCTAGAAATAAAGTCCAAGCATAGCGAGAATAGTCATCAACAATAACGAGACAATAGAGGTTACCGCCAAGGCTTTGATATGTGGATGGTCCGAAGAGGTCCATGTGGAGTAGTTCAAGTGGCTTGGAGGTTGACACCATTGTCTTCATTGGGTGGTGTGAAGCAACTTGCTTCCCGGCTTGACAAGCGCTACAAAGCTTGTTCTTCTCAAATGTGACATCCTTCACGCCGGTCACCATCCAAAGCTTGAATGACTTCTTGAGTTTGCTCATTCCAATGTGCGCTATGCGTCGGTGCCATAGCCAACCCAAGCTTGTCTTAGTGAAAAGACAAGTGGTCAAGCTAGCATTCTTGTTGGCGAAGTCCACTAGGTAGAGATGTCCATGCCGAAATCCTTTGAAGACTATGTCTTGGCTAGTTTCACTACTCACAACAACATCATTTTTGCTAAATGTGCACGTTAGTCCAAGACCACATAGTTGTGCAATAGAAAGTAAATTAAAGCTAAGTGACTTAACGTACAAAACATTAGAGATGGACAAATCATTTGAAATAGCAATTTTACCTAATCCAGTTACCTTTCACTTAGAGTTATCACCAAAGGTGACTTGTTCATGATTGCCGGGGTTTTCTATGGTGGTGAACATACCATCATTGCCGGTCATATGTTGAGTGCACCCGCTATCGAGTACCCAATGCTTTCCTCCGGCTTTGTAGTTCACCTACACACATGAATTCAATTTTTGACTTTAGGCACCCAAGCCAACTTAGGTCCTTGTATGTGTGATACAAGTGTATTTGGGACCCAAAGTTGCTTGGGGAGCTTCCTCTTCATGCCCTTCATGTCTTTGCCAATGAATCTTGCCTTCACCTTGCCTTGTACTTTACTCAAGAGATAATAATGATCATTGAAAGTAGATTTATAGTTAGTAGGCAATTTTGGATAAGGTCGGTTAGGAAGAGGACACTCCCTTGTGTGGTGACCGGTGACCTCACAATGTTGGCAATAAGAACCAACTTCCTTGATGAAGCTTGTTCTTAGCTCCGGTGAGGGCACCTTTCCTTTGTTAGGCACCGGGAAGGATCCAAGTCCTCTCTTATTGAAGGCCTTTGCTTGTTGGAAGAGAATTTCCTTGTGCTTGACTTCTCCTTTTGAAAGTCTAGCCACACTAGTGCGGAGACTCTCAATTTCTTCCAACAAGTCCTTCTCCCTAGCATTAGCTTTCAAAGGCAAAGACTTGTGCATAGCATTAGTGGCATGAGAAGTAATGGATATCTTATCATTAAGGGTTTGCTTCTTCATATTTTTCAACTCTTGATCAAGCATGTCATGAGCAAGGTTAAGTGTTTGATGTTCTTGTATTAACTTGTTGTGCTTTTCCAAGAGTGTTTGGTGTGCTAAGTCAAGTTCATGATTATCTATCTTGATTTTAGCCTTTTCTTCCTCAATTTGCTTGACATGGGATTTGAGCGTGTCATGCTCTTTGAGTATGCTTTCATACTTGTCAAGCAAATCAAGGTTAGCACTCTCAAGTTTAGCACGAGTTTCTTCAAGCACTTTAACCTTACTCTTTACCCTCTTAATGATAGCATGATATTCATTTATCAAAGAAGTTAAATCATCGGGGGAAAGCTCATCATCGCTAGAGTCATCACATACCTTGGTGTTACCTTTCGCCATGAGGCACATGGGCGGTGGATGAAGAGGTGCATCATCATTGTTGGCGATGGCGAGGCCGGCCAAGCTTTCTTCTTCCTCTTCACTCTCTTCATCACTTGTTTCTTCGTCGGTGACCCATTCATTTGCCTCACACATGAACACCTTTTGTGGGCCATTTCTCTTCTTTGGGAAGAGCCTTGCCTTATTGACCTTGTCATGTTTCTTCTTCCCAAAGGACCTTGGCTTTGGTTTGGCTTCTTCTTCATCATCATCACTTCCTTCAAGCTTGCGATGCTTGCTCTTGTGGTTCTCTCTTCGTTTGTCCGGTCTTGGACAATCATAGGAGATGTGGCCTTGATCACCACAATTGTAGCAAGTCTTGTGATCATCTCTCCTTGGTAGAAATGCTCTCTTCTTAGGATCAAATGTGTATCCCTTCTTAGTGATCTTGGAGTTCAAGCGTGAGAACTTTCTCATCATCAACGCAAGCTCATCATCATCATCTTCACTTGATGCTTGTTCTTCTTCACTTGAGCTAGGCTCAACCACCTTCTTCTTCTTGTGGCTTGTTTTCTTGGTGGTGGCCTTTAGAGCAATTGTCTTTGATGATGATTGCTCCCTCATCCCAAGTACACTCATCTCATGAGCGTGTATTTCTCCAATGAGCTCCGAAACTTCAATGTGGTCAAGTGACTCTTTTTGGAGCATGGAGTTGATGATGTTGTACTTTGTCTTGGGGAGGAGCATGAGGATCTTGCGGTTGATGAGTCCCTTGCCAAGAGAAGCAATGTCAAAAGCATTGATTTCTTCAATAAGCACATTCAAGCGAGAGAACATTTCATTGACATTTTCATGAGGAAGCATTTTAAATTCATCATATTTGGTTTTAAGCATGTGATATTTTAATTCCTTGACACGAGAAGAGCCCTCATGAATTTCTATTAAGCAAGCCCAAATTTCACAAGCTTTTTCTTTACTAGCAATTCTAGCAAATACATCTTGACTAATACATTCATAAATAGCATTCCTAGCTTTAGCATCCCACTTAATTTGATCACTAACATAATTGTGTTCTCCAAACCCCGCGTGGGTCGCTTCCCATACTTCCGTAGCAATAGCCTCAAGGTAAGCGCGCATGCGTGCTTTCCAATAGGCAAAGTTCTTGCCCTCGAAGATAGGAACCGAACCCCCAACCTTGGCCATTTTAGCTCTCTAGCGGTGAAGCTAGAATGATCCTATGAGCAACCTCGCTCTGATACCAATTGTAAGGACCGAATGCCCAAGAGGGGGGGGGTGAATTGGGCTTTCTTCGAAAAAATCTTAGCAACGAAACTTAAATTCTAAAGCCCAATTCCCTACGCGACTATCTATGCATTCTAGTAGATAGAAACTTTGCGGAATATAAAATGCATAAAAGTAAGGGAAGGAGAAGGATGCAAACTCCCGAGGAGACAAGGATTTATCCCGTGGTTCTGCAAGATCGTCAAGATCTTCCTACATCCACGTTGTGGCACCCACCAAAGGGTTTTGCCACACCCAAGTCACCGAGATGAGGGGTCTTCACTATTCCTCTCTGTTCGCCTCCTTGGCAAGGTGGAGCTCAAGCCTTGTACAAATTCGACCTTTCGTGCTTCCACACACGCCTTGGCAAGCTCCGGAAGTCTTCTCACGATTACAAACACCAAGGGCACTCCCCTGAGGCTCTCACACTAACCTAGAGAGTCCACTCACCCAGAATGGTGGCACATAAGCTCTCTCTCTAGCTAGTTCTAGCCTAAACCTTGGTGTAGAGATGATCGAAATGGTGTGGAAGTGATTGCTCTTGGCCTTGAACACTTGTGGATGTGTTGGTAGCTTCTGGTGATAAAGACTTGACGAAATGACAGGGTTAGGGGGTATTTATAGCCAGCCTTCCCGAAATAGCCGTTGGAAAAGTAGGCTGACAGAACTTTACTGTGAACACCGGATGATCTGATGTCTCCCCTTTAGTTATCATCGGTCTAATTACTTTGGCTGACGTCATTGTGTTAGATATGACCGTTGTTAGACCGATGTTGCTCCTGTCTTCTCATCGGATGATCCGGTGGCTCTTCCTCCAGAATTTGCTTAATCTTGATGCTTACTGGAGTGATTGATCGATGTGTGCTTCTCTGTACATCGGATGATCCGGTGCTTCACTTGGTCCAATGGTATTGCAAACTGTACTGATGGACCGATGTCACTGAGCCATTCACATCGGATGATCCGGTGAGTACATTGTTCTGAGGTCTTCTTCTTCAGTTGAACCAACTCAACCGATGTGTACGTTTCTGAAATCATCGGTTGATCCGGTGAGTTGATTTTGTTTGCTTCGAGTTGTTTTTGAGTGAGTCTTTTGTGTCTTGCTCAAATGACCTCTTAGACATTTGTTTCATAAGCCTCTCTGATGATCTTCAAGCATTGTATGTTGTCAACTTATGGTTGAGTGACTTAGACATAAGAGCTTTCACTTCTTGTCTTTATCTCATTGATTTGATCTCAAAAGTTGATTGTATATGGGTCTCCAATGACTTATTCATTTCATTTTATTGAGTGATTATGGGGACCTTGCATTCACAAATTCATTAGTAAAGTTCAATGGTTGTCATTAATCACCAAAACCGTACTTCATGGGGGGTCTAGATGCTTTCAGCCGTCGCCGCCGAGCTTCGCCTCGTCACTTCCAGGTACGCCGAGCGAAGCCATTGTCGTCGTCGCCGAGCTTCAAGGTAAACCCTAAACCCTTCAACCTTCCATCCTTCTTCGCCGTGCCGCCTCCCTCCCCGCCCTCGCCACCGCCTTGCATATCCTTAGTTAGGGTTCGGGAATTGGAAAATGGTAGGCATCCTTGGTTAGGGTTCGGTGGAATTCAAAAAACTGTCAAGTTCGGTGGCATCTTTGGTTAGGGTTCGGTGGGTAGGCATCCTTGGGTTGTCGGTGTACTTCCATCAATTCTACACAGCAACAGTTCCAGCAACCCAATGTCCTCACCTGGCCGGAATTCGAATACGTAATGAACTGGAATATTCATGGTGACTCACACTCGATACACAAAATGAGTTAGGTTGAGGGGGTAACTGCAATGAGAACTCTATTGGAAGTAGGTGTGTCCATCTTCTAGCGGTGCTGGATGCCAAACATATGATGTGTCACTCAAACACGTAGGATTGTGATGATAATGGCCATATTGGCACAATTGAATGAAATTAGTGGCTATGATTTGCATTTTTAGTACAATGGTCAAATCGAAATACATGAACACGTACAATAAACATATATGTATCTTATCCTTTGGAGAATGATATATTACTATGTTGAATAATTCTTGCTGATAGTGTAGCTGTTATATGACTATGAGTTTGTTTATTGAATAGCTTATTCAATCATGATGATGTGAAGAATTACAGAAGGATTGCATGCGTTAAAACAATTATGTATCCCATTATTGAACTCAGCTTAATATTAAGGCATTTCATAGGAAAAAAGTTTATGTACCCATTTATGATTTGTTAGCACCATTTGAATCAAACTAGATATATTGGGACTTCATTTTTGTTGGATGATCTGGGTATCTGGTGCACCCAGTAGAGGAGTCGAACTTGGACTTTGGACAAAGTTGCGGAAACACCAGTCTAGGGGTATATGATTGTTCTAGATAAAGCAGATTTCATCCTTAACGATATTAGTAGAGTCCTACTCTGAATAGAGTTAGGAGTCAGATTCAGTTTAGGACAAGTCCTAGTCCTAGTACGAATTGAGTTACAATCCATATAGGATTTGGAGTCACATGAAGGGGGATTTCAAAAATAAGCCCCCAACCCCTCGACATGGTTAATCCCATCCTATCAGAAATATTCCACCAAAGGTTTCATATGCCCAGACTTGATCAAGTCACCTAAACCTTGTGAACCTCTAGAACTCACCAAGTTTATCACTATAGGAGGCGCCAACTTCCCTGTCCTATTTTCTAAACAGCCAGGACCATTGACCATCCCAGAAATACTTGGTGCCATCATATGTGGGGTATGTAATGCCTTTCATGATGGCTGAACCTGCTACCATGATGAGCCCATTTGGTGCGGCCGGGCACACCAGGATTAGATTTTGGCGAATGTTTCCGGATTCCTGATTCATTTGAGAATGTGGGTCTTTTATCTCTTTTTACCGTGCAAATCCCACGATTGTAGAGATGATCGCTGAAAAAGAGTGTCTCTTCTCGCCTGCAGCTACCTCGCCTTGCCTCACCTCACCATCCAAATCCAAGTGCCACACTTTGCGATTCTTGATACTAGAAAAAGGCTGGAGGATTTGCTTTTTGTCCCTTGCTTGATCAGTTATAGGTCCGGAGCTAGGCGTCGCCTAGTAAACCTCAAGAACATGGTCGCCACTCTGAACGAAGCTAGCCTATTTAGAATAAAAAGATAAAATTGTCATTGCTGGTGATCAACTTTAACATGCTTGTCACCCTCGCAATGTATAGGAACCTTTTGTTCAGTCGCCTTAAACCCTAGAATGCCTTATCAAATCCTAGAATGCTTCCATCTTTTTCTTCATGCAACACTTCATGTAGAGTTAATATGCCATTCATTATATTTTTTGTCTTATTAGATCTAGCATGGAAAGCCCTAAGAAGACTAGTCCTGGTAGTAACAACAAAGAAGACAATATGGAGTTTACTGACTCCAGCAGTTCAGGCTCCTATCACAGTCCATCGGATCCTTTTCTGAATATAAAAAATAAAAAGACTTTAGTGGATCTAGACCCGGAATATGATCCTGTCGACGAGGTATGGATCACGAATCTTAACTTCAGCAGTTCAAGTTAATGTTGGTTGTCAAGTATACGAAGTCTTATAATTTTTTTCTACCTAGATTAATCGCGAAGACAATGAGGTGACATCGGCTCCTAAAATCGCAGAAGGTTCTCCAATGGATGAATCCTCAGCTTCACTCAAGCGGAAACGAGGGCAACGAGGTCCCAATAAGGGTCCATTGGACCGCATCATGTACATAACAAGGGTCGGTCCAGGTGGGCTTCCCCAAGAACCACTGGATTCAGTTACCAAGTACTGTAATGCATGCGGTTTTCTTGTTAGGGGGGTTGTGCCGATCACAACCGAGAATTGGAGGAAATTACCCGAGCATACCAAGAATGAGTTGTGGGAAAAGATAAAGAAACAATTCAAGTTCCCGAAAAGCACAGAAGAAGCTGTAAAGAAAGCAACATTGGTCTCTTGCGGCAAGAAGTTTCGATGCTGGAAGAGTGAAATGAATGCTTATGTTAAGGCTGATAAGGTCCCTAGCCCGAGGAAGATGGGAAAAATCACACAAGCTCAGTGGCAAGAGTTTGTTCGTCAAAAGAGCACACCTGATGCAAAAGCTCTAAGTGCAACTAGGTCAGAGCTTGAAAAAAAGAACAAATACCATCATCGCTTGGGGTCTGCCGGATATGCCCCCAAAGTCCAGAAATGGAATAAGATATTAGACGAAATTACCAGTAAGGGAAATCCTCACCCATTAGAAGGGTGCGATGAGCGAACTCAACGCTGGGTCTTTGCTCGGTTAGGTTTGACCAGCGAGGGCAAACTTGAAAAGCCCGACTCTTTGAATGAAGTAGAGGATAAAATGAAAGAAGTAATTGAAAAGCAACAGAAGGGTCTCTTCAAGCCGAAGAGGGAGAATGACCAACTTACCGCTATCTTAGGAAACCCTGAACACAGCGGATGGGTTCGAGCGGTCTCTTCTCAAATGTCTTGGCTAGATGGTTTCCCTAAAGATAAAGACACATATAGAAGACGTGAGAAGTTTAAGAAAACACTTGATGAAACAATTGCTCAAAAGGTCAAAGAAAATATGCAAGAAATAATGGAACAACTTAGACAATCGGGACAATTAGTGGCACCGAGTACAGTGATGGTTTCGGGGCAAAAGGAGCAATTAGTATTTCCAACTGCCTATCCTAGCAGCGTTGGTTCCGTGCCAGGCTCAGGGTCAACCCATAAGTTCACTGTCGATGATATTGCTAACGACAAATCTTGTCGTCTTCTTGTCCCGATAGGCAGAGTAGGGAACAAAACCAAACAGGTTGCCACTGCTATGGCAAAGCCTGATCGTGACTTCAACGGGAATCCACTTCTGTTGTATTATGCTGTGGTGCAAGTCCTTCAGATCATTGATAATGATTATGAAGAATATGAAATAGACCACGTCACACCTGAGGGGATCGCGACTCTGGGGCAGGCTATCAACCAATTAATCCTTTGGCACCAGCGCGATATCGTGTTGGACGATGAGCCAATTTCTAGCCCCGTCGCATTTCCAAATACTGCAACCCCATCTTCTAAGGCAAAAGTGCATGAAGATCCACTCCCAGTCCAGGAAGATCCACTCCCCCTATGTCTCAGCAAGGATGATATCCAAGAGCAACAAGTTGGAAAATAGCTTCAAGCAGTACCAGAACAAGCTGTTGCTAGTAAAGAGCAACCAGTTGAGCAACAGCTTGAAGTAGTACTAGAGCCAACTACTGGGAGTAAAGAGCAATCAGTTGAACAACAGATTCAACAACAAGCCAGTGTCCAACTTCCGACGACTACTCCTCGATCATCAGTGCCTATCAAAGTTACCCCATACGAAAATAAGAAACCTTCATCAGAAGTGTCAAAATATTTGGAAACTATGAACGAAAATATTATAAAATCGAGTGCATGTCGTTCTTCTCATGAGCCATCATTAGGAGATATCGAGGAGTGGGAAGAAGACGGTGTCATGTATAATCGGCGGACGGCTTTAGTTAAATCAGGAGTTCCAATATACAAGCTTGAGGATGTTCCTCCTAAATTTAAGAATGGGAAGCCGTTCATGACATCCGTACAACTTAGCAAACAACCCGTCCAGCTCAGAAGAATGCATGAGTGGTACATCACTGCCAGCATAAAATATGGTCTTAATTGTGTCACATTTCGTATTCCAAAAAAAGCATTCTGGAGCACTGGAGTAAATAGACGAGTTATTTTATTTGAAGTGTTGCATGCCCTTTTCCATCGGGGCATGCTCGAAATCAACCTGCTGCTCGTCTGGTGCTTGTAAGTGTTCTAATATTTTGTATTTGCTTTTCTTACTACACGCATACGCATTTCATGAGATTATAACCATTCTGGACTTCTTCAATAGGATGCAATACATGGATAATGAAAAATTGGAGCGCAAGACAGGTATCCTTGACCCTACTAGGATTGCAAAGTCGCTATTCGACGTCTAGGCAAATCGAGACTCAGCACAGTACAAACACATGAAAAAAAAATATTTTGACAAATTAATCGTAAAACTTAAGAAGGATAGAAGGACAGAAGTTGCAGCTTACATAGGACATGTGATGTTTAACTTTGTCAGAGACGGCAAGGACCTCGTAAAGGCTTCGTACCACTTCGAGTAAGCTCGACACATGACATTGAAATAACAATTATTGGTAATTGTTAACACGTGTGTTTGTATGTTTGCAGTAATCACTACATAATGATCTTTATCAAGCCAACGCAGGGAATGACAACAGTCTTGGACTCGGCCGATTTCTCACCAGATCGTTACAAAGATTTCCTTTCCATTTTGAAACTGTACGTTTATTCAATAATTTTAATTTACGCACATTTAGAATGTGTTGACAAGTTGTATATGACATTTCTTGTATTACAGCGCTTGGCAGTTTTACGCGGAACAGCTTGGCGGTGAGAGACCTTCCAATACGAATGCATTGGACATTAAAACGTATTATGCTTGTCCAAAGCAGCCTGCTGGGAGTGTCTTATGCGGGTATTATGTATGCGAGCATCTTCGGACCGCCGGCGTATATAGAGTGAATCGTGAGGATGTAAGTTATCCTTAATGTCGATACCTTATTTTCTTACTTTTGTGTTTTATTTTCATTGTAACTAGCATAGTTTAATGCTTATATTCTCTGCTGTTCGATATTATCAGAAACATTATTTTCATATTTTGATTCCAACTTCAAAATTCAATTGCTCATAGTACAACTGCTCCAAAAATACCAAATAAATTCATACATACTCTCACTTTGATCTATACTTTGAGATTGTTCAAACCAATACATTCTAAACCTTGTTATGTGTTATATTGCAGCACACGAAGAATCTGAACGAAGAATGGCCGGTTTGTAAAAGTATTCCTAGTGGAGGAGCCGACAAGATTGCTGCTGAACTCTGTCAGTTCATTCGTCGTGAAATTTTGCACAAAAAAGTGAAGTTCTTTGATGAGAATTGTGCAGCAGCTGATGTGCCAGAACTTTGCGACTATGCCAATAGAAACAATTTTTAGTGAAAACTTGTAAACTTTGAGATGAATTGTATCTGTAACTTGTACATATGTATATTGTTTTAGTAAAATTGACTTCTGTGATGATAATATTGTTGACTTTTGTTCTGTGATGATATTGTTGTTTTTTGTTCTGTGATTATATTGAATTGACCTGGAAATTAGAAATAACAGCAGTAGTACTGCATAGGTTATACCTTATCATAGGCAGTTATTAACCAACGGCTAGGCATGCCTGTGAAAAACAATTATCACAGGCGGCTAGATACAAGTAAAGCACCATCTGTGATAACCTAATTATCACAGGCGGTTACTGTTATGGTAGAAACCGGCTGCGTTAAAAGGTCTTCACAGGATGCTGATGTAGGTCAACGTTCGCCTGTGATAACACTATTATCATAGGCGGTTAGTTATGCTGCAATACCTGCCTGTGATAAGACATTTATCACAGGCGGTTATATATGCTGCACGACCCGCCTGTGATAAAATATCTTCACAGGCGGCTAGCCTAAGTAAACAACCGCCTATGATAATGTGTCTTCACAGGCAGTATCACTTCTCCGTTTGTGAAATTGCGAATTATCACAGACTCTTCGTTTCAGTCGGTTTTAAAAGCCGTTTGTGATAATAGGTTTGGAGCCGTCTGTGATGAGGCTTATTATAGTAGTGCACCTTCATGGTCAGATGGAGTTGACGGATCAATAGTTCGTCTCGTATCCTCCATCAACAACGGCCTAGTTTGTTATCATTATTCATCATTTATCTGTCTCATGTGCGACTACGAAGGCTTGATTTAAGTGGTTAATGGTCGAATCCACACACTATAGGTTGTTGTATACATTAGTGACCTTCATATGACGGTGGGTTAATAGCAAGCAATTATGAAGATGACGGAAGAAGTCACTTTACACTAGATGTATGTGACGTATAGTACAAATATTCGTGTACTAAATTTATATTTTCCTTTTTTATTTTTATTTATGTAATAAATTAGGTTGTGTGCACGTCGATTGTTTACGGACACATAGAGGTTTGACATATAATTCCATTTTCTAAAGAAAAAACTACAACTTGTACACTAAGATACCAAAGCGACATGTACATATGAGCCAATAAAGAAAAATCTTACGTGTACTCAACTTTCATTTTTCTATAAAATTTTAAGTCTTAAATGCAGACAAGGACCATTAGCGAGTTACAAGCAATTATCATCAGAGATCATTATTACCAAGGAATATATGCTAATTGATTAGTAATCCACAACACTAACAATTCAGAGACTCTTCAAATTCACAATATGTTGTGCAACCTGGCAATCACGTGGCAGGTAAGAAAAAACAGTGTGGATGACTGGCTTGGACTAGGGACAGAAATGAACCGCTGTGTCCAAAGTTAACAAAATTGACGCCGTAAAAGTTCAAAAATGAATTAAAGTTTTAGTGATATTTTGTGGATGAATTTGGCTATTTGCCAAAGAAAAACACTGAAGACAAGTGCATGTCCAGCACCAAGGACTCTGGTTCCTTGGCCCCATTCCAGTTATTCCTCGAAGACCTCTGATCTCATCATCCTTCAACTGTTCTTGGCAGTGGCTGCAGCCAACAGCCGTACAGTGCAGAACATCTCTGAATGATAAGCACCCATAAAATCTATGTTGGTCTTGTCAAGCTGCCTTGACTAGTCTCATCGCAGAGACAGGTCCTTCTGGCAGTAGAGAGCAGCAAGTCCGGCAATGATGCTGGGTGTGCGGGCAGTTGTGGCTTTGCCACCGGCCATGTCTTCTCTTTATTGCAAGAAATGGCCGACGCGAGTCATAAAAGTTTACGCAGTACTCTATACTTACAACTACATCATGGCCTCAGGGATCATGGTAGTAAGATCTTTATTAGTCTTAGGTCTTCTCCCACGGTTCAAGCATCATATCTTCCAAGTGTATCCGTAGTGCACTTATGCCGCATTTGCCATTCTCGCGCATACCTTCTACAAGTTATATGCGTACTGAGTTCCATGCACTAACTTGGAATGTGGTAAGTTCATCGGAGCTGTAATTTCATGAAGGTTGCTTCACGTTGCTTCTGTAGTAAGTACACACCCTAGCTCGCCATTTACTGACTGACTGGACTCATTTCATGGCGTAAATAACTGGACGCGTCATAAATTACTCGGTACAGTTCAGTAGACGCATTATTTCGGTGGAGCTGAGCTAGCCATCGATCTGATGTCTCGTGACACTGGACGTTATGATCCTCTCCGTACTTCTTCATGGCCTCTTGTTCGTCAATGTCGACGTCTCAACATCAGGTGACCGGGAGAAGAAATTAAGATCCCTTTGGCAGAGCTGATTCTCGAGCAGAACCTGAGAAGCTGTGTCAAATACTGTTTTTCAAGAGAAGTGATTTTTGGCTGATTCTGTGAAGTAGTTTTATGAAATAAACTATGAGAATGAAAACTGAAAAAGTAGTTTCTCCTAATTCTGTGAAGTGATTCTCTATCCTGATTATATGAGTTTATTTTAGAAAATCATAGAGAATCAGAAGTGAATCTAGAGAATCAACTCGGTGTAACTCTGCCATGTTAGGTTGATCCCGGTCCAACCCGTTGGGCAACAACCAACGGGGAGGACTCTATCCTCACATCAGAGTCGGACGTGGGGTAACAACCCCACGCCGAGTCTCTCAGCCACGCGCGTTACCATAGGGGGCGCAACAGACTCGTTCTGTTGCAGCCCCCACCTTGGTGCGCGCTATATAAGTCGCAGGGGGACCTCAGGGCGTAGATACGTGAGTGCACACGTTCCCAGAGGCCCCCGCCATAACCTAATCTAATCTCTCGCCAGCGCCGCACGCGCTGCACCGAACCGCCACTGCGTCGAGGTCTCCCTGCACCGCCGGTCACCCTGCTTCGACTCGATCTCCAGCGACCATCCACTTGAGCCCAATGGCGGCAAGTGGACCCTCTGAAGGTATCCTCACCTCTCACCATACCCCTTATAATCCTATTATGTCTACTGTGATCATAGGTTGCTAGTTAGACTGCTTGCTTAAGTTGATTGTAATTGAATTAAAACTGAGTATTCTCGGTTAGAGGATTACTAAATTAGTTCTAAGGCATCTCAGTTTTCTACATTGGCATCAGAGCCAGGCTAGTTAATCACTAATCGAGAAATTTAGTTTTGATTAAGTCTAATTGGTTTCTAATCATGTTTTAGTTAAGTAATTGGTCTCTGTTGATTAAGATTAAGTTCAAATTAGTATTAAGTCTCAATTAAGCAATTAGAAGGAGGGGATTTTGTTTTTAGTCCTAGATCAATTAGATCTAAACTCAGAAATAAGAAAAGAAAGGCGAATCGATGATGATCGATCAACTCAAAATAAGAAGGATGGATCTGACTTAAGTGAAGGACGGCGTACCTATTCTCCTTCGAGGGGAGTTGTTACCGCCGTCTTCTTCGCGTTTGGTGAACCCGTACTTCATGGGATCCAGCGCCATTAGATCCACCATCGGCGCAACCATTAGAGGCGCTGCCTGCCTGGTCCTTCGACGACAGCGCACTCGAAAGAGCGTGCACACCGGCGGAAAACCAACGGCGGCACCGTGGCCTAAGCACGTCAGACTAGGGTTAAGGGCCAAAACCCTAACCCTAGGCGAATCTCACCTTTGGCGGCACAATCTATGCGTCATGGTGGAGGGCTTGGCGGCGCCGACGAACCTGCAGACATAATCACTCAGAAACACTCAGTCCTCGCCGGGGCTAGGGTTAAGGGTTGGAACCCTAACCCTAGGCGTGGGTTTTCTTCAACGGCGACCGACCTGCTTCCTCGGCCGACGACGAGCAACCCTCTCGGTCACTCGCCAGCGGCAGAAGTGCGACCGTGCCGGAAGTCCCCATGACGAGCCCTCCAACTCAGATCCGGCGAAGCATCAGTTTTCCTCGACGGCTGCCCTGGTGTCGCCGACGCCAACGAGGAAGCACCTCGCGGTGCCGTTCCCTCGCCAAAGTCGACGACACAGTGGCGCCAGAGGTCCCGCGCCGCCGTCTCACTCGCCCGCCTCGGCCGCTGAAAGCATCTAGGCCCCCATGAGGTATGGTTTCGGTGATTAATGACAACCATTGGATTTTACTAATAAATTTGTGAATGCAAGGTCTCCCATATCACTCAATCAAATGAAATTTATATGAACATCAATATCAACTACTAATCATTGGAGACCCATATACAATCACTTCATGAGATCAAATCAATGATATGAAGATAAGAAGTAAAAGCTCTTATGTCAAAGTCATTCAACCACAATTGATGACACTTAATGCTTGACGACCATCAGAAGTACATTTCCAACAAATGTCTAAGAGGTCAATCGAGCAAAGTTCAAAAGAATCACTTAGAAACAACTCGAAGCAAACAAAATCAACTCACCTGATCAACCGATGTTTCCAGAGAACAACACGTCGGTCGAGTTGGTTCAGCAGAAGAAGAAGACCTCAAAACAAAGTACTCACCGGATCATCCGATGTTAAGGGCTAAGCTACATCGGTCCATCATTACAGTTTGCAATATCCTTGGACCAAGTGTAGCACTGGATCATCCGATGTACAGGAATATACACATCGGTCAATCACTCTAGTAAGCATCAAGTTTGAGCCAATTCTGGAGGAAGAGCCACCGGATCATCCGATGAGAAGACAAGTGCAACATCGGTTTAACAACGGTCATATTTGACACAATGACGTCAGCTAAAGTAAACTTGACCGATGATAACTAAAGGGGAGACATTGGATCATCCGGTGTTCGTAGAAAAGTTCTGTCAGCCTACTTTTCCAACGGCTATTTCGTGGAGGCTGGCTATAAATACCCCCTAAACCTGTCAGATCGACAAGTCTTGATCACCAGACATTCTCTACACATCCACAAGCGTTCAAGACCAAGAGCCATCACTTCTACATCATTTAGATCACTTACACACCAAGAGATAGGCTAATACTAGCTAGAGAGAGAGCTTGTGTGCCTCCATTCTTGGTGAGTGGAATCTCTAGGGTAGTGAGAGCTTCAAGGGAGTGTCCCTTTGTGTGTGTAATTGAGAGAAACTTCCGGAGCTTGCCAAGAGGATTGTGGAAGCCCGGAGGACCAAAGTGTACAAGGCTTGAGCTCCACCTTGCCGAGGTTGGCAAACAGAGAAGAATAGTGGAGATCCCTCGTCTCGGTGACTTGGGTGTGGCTATACCCTTTGGTGGGTGCCACAACGTGGATGTAGGAAGATCTTGACGATCTTGCCGAACCACGAGATAAATCCTCGTGTCTCCTCGGGAGTTTGCATCCTCTTCCTCTCCCTTACATTTATGCATTTATATTCCGTGAAGTTGCTATTTACTTCAATGCATAGATTGTTTGCGTAGGGAATTGGGCTTTTAGGAATTAAGTTTTGTTGCTCAGATTTTTGAAAAGAAGCCCAATTCACCCCCCCTCTTGGGCATTCGATCCTTACAATTGGTATCAGAGCTAGGTTGCTCATAGGATCATTCTAGCTTCACCGCTAGAGAGCTAAAATGGCGAAGGTTGGGGGTTCGGTTCCTATCTTCGAGGGCAAGAACTTTGCCTATTGGAAAGCACGCATGCGCGCTTATCTAGAGGCTATTGCTTCCGAAGTATGGGAAGCGACCCACGCGGGGTTTGGAGAACACAACTATGTTGGTGATCAAATTAAATGGGATGCTAAAGCTAGGAATGCAATCTATAAATGTATTAGTCAAGATGTGTTTGCTAGGATTGCTAGCAAAGAAAAAGCTTGTGAAATTTGGGCTTGCTTAATAGAGATTCATGAGGGTTCTTCTCGAGTCAAGGAACTTAAATATCACATGCTTAAAGCAAAATATGATGAATTTAAGATGCTACCTCATGAAAATGTCAATGAGATGTTCTCTCGCTTGAATGTACTTATTGAGGAAATTAATGCTCTTGACATTGCTTCTCTTGGCAAGGGACTTATCAACCGCAAGATCCTCATGCTCCTTCCCAAGCCAAAGTACAACATCATCAACTCCATGCTTCAAAAGGAGTCTCTGGACCACATTGAAGTTTCAGAGCTCATTGGAGAAATTCACGCTCATGAGATGACTGTACTTGGGATGATGGAGCAATCATCTTCAAAAACAATTGCTCTAAAGGCCTCCACCAAGAAAACAAGACTTAAGAAGAAGAAGGTGGTTGAGCCTAGCTCAAGTGAAGAGGAGCAAGCATCAAGTGAAGATGAAGATGATGAGCTTGCATTGATGATGAGGAAGTTCTCACGCTTGAACTCCAAGATTACCAAGAAGGGATACACATTTGATCCCAAGAAGAAAGCGTTTCTACCAAGGAGAGATGATCGCAAGACTGCTACAATTGTGGTGATCAAGGCCACATCTCCTATGATTGTCCAAAACCGAACAAAAGAAGAGAGAACCACAAGAGCAAGCATCGCAAGCTTAAAGAAAGTGAAGATGATGAAGAAGAGGCCAAACCCAAACCAAGATCCTTTGGGGAGAGGAAACATGACAAGGGCAAGAAGGCAAGACTCTTCCCAAAGAAGAGAAATGACCCACAAAAGGTGTTCATGTGTGAGGCAAATGAATGGGTCACCGACGAAGAAACAAGTGATGAAGAGAGTGAAGTGGAAGAAGAAAGTTTGGCTGGCCTCGCCATTGCCAACAATGATGACTCACCTCTTCATCCACCGCCCATGTGCCTCATGGCGAAAGTTAACACCAAGGTATGTGACGACTCTAGCGATGATGAGCTTTCCCCCGATGATTTAACTTCTTTGATAAATGAATATCATGCTATCATTAAGAGGGAAAAGAGTAAGGTTAAAGCTCTTGAAGAAACTCGTGCTAGACTTGAGAGTGCTAACCTCGATTTGCTTGACAAGTATGAAAGCATACTCAAAGAGCATGACACGCTCAAATCTCATGTCAAGCAAATTGAGGAAGAAAAGGCTAAAATCAAGTTAGATAATCATGAGCTTAACTTAGCACACCAAACACTCTTGGAAGAGCACAACAAGTTAGTACAAGAACATCAAACACTTAACCTTGCTCATGATGTGCTTGATCAAGAGTTGAAAAATATAAAGAAGCAAACTCTTAATGATAGGATATCCATTACTTCTCATGTCACTAATGCCTTGAACAAGTCTTTGTCTTTGAAAGCAAACGCTAGGGAGAAGGACTTGTTGGAAGAAATTGAGAGTCTCTGCACTAGTATGGCTAGACTTTCAAAAGGGGAAGTCAAACACAAGGAAATACTCTTCCAACAAGCAAAGGCCTTCAACAAGAGAGGACTTGGATCCTTCTCGGTGCCTAACAAAGGAAAGGTGCCCTCACCGGAGCTTAGAACAAGCTTCATCAAGGAAGTTGGTTCTTATTGCCAACATTGTGAGGTCACCAGTCACCACACAAGGGAGTGTCCTCTTCCTAACCGACCCTCTCCCCAGTTGCCCATTAATTACAAATCTACTTTCAATGATCGTTATTATCTCTTGAGTAAAGTAGATGGCAAGGTGAATGCTAGGTTCATTGGCAAGGACATGAAGGGCATGAAGGGAAAGCTCCCCAAGCAAATTTGGGTCCCAAAGACACTTGTATCACACATACAAGGACCTAAGTTGGCTTGGGTGCCTAAAGTTAAAAATTGAATTCATGTGTGTAGGTGAACTACAAAGCCGGAGGAAAGCATTGGGTACTCGATAGCGGGTGCACCCAACATATGACCGGCAATGATGGTATGTTCACCACCATAGAAAACCCCGACAATCATGAACAAGTCACCTTTGGTTATAACTCTAAGGGAAAGGTAATTGGGTTAGGTAAAATTGCTATTTCAAATGATTTATCCATTTCCAATGTTTTGTATGTCAAGTCACTTAGTTTTAATTTACTTTCCATTGCACAACTATGTGATCTTGTACTAACATGCACATTTAGCAAAAATGATGTTGTTGTGAGTAGTGAAACAAGCCAAGACATAGTCTTCAAAGGACTTCGGCATGGACATCTCTACCTAGTAGACTTATCCAACAAGAATGCTAGCTTGACCACTTGCCTTTTCACTAAGACAAGCTTGGGTTGGCTATGGCACCGACGCATAGCGCACATAGGGATGAGCAAACTCAAGAAGTCATTCAAGCTTGGGATGGTGACCGGCGTAAAGGATGTCACATTTGAGAAGAACAAGCTTTGTAGCGCTTGTCAAGCCGGGAAGCAAGTTGCTTCACACCACCCAATGAAGACAATGGTGTCAACCTCCAAGCCACTTGAGCTACTCCACATGGACCTCTTCGGACCGTCCACATATCAAAGCCTTGGCGGTAACCTCTATTGTCTTGTTATAGTTGATGACTACTCTCGCTATGCTTGGACTTTATTTCTAGGTGACAAGAGTGAAAATCCGGAAGTGTTCAAGACCTTCGCTAACCGCGCTCAAAGGGAATTTCAACTTCCTATCATCAAGGTCCGGAGTGACAACGGCACCGAATTCAAGAACTACAACATTGGGGAGTGGTGTGACCGTGAAGGAGTAAAACATGAGTTTTCGGCCACATACACTCCTCAACAAAACGGTGTCGTTGAAAGTAAGAACAAGACACTCATCACTCTTGCAAGACAATGCTTGATGACTACGGCACGTCGGAGAAATTTTGGGCCGAAGCGATCAACACGGCGTGCCATGCCGCAGATAGGGTCTACCTACATCGCCTACTTCAAAAGACCCCGTACGAGCTCCTCATTGGGAGAAAGCCCAACATCTCCTACTTTCGAGTCTTTGGATGCAAGTGCTACATCTACCGCAAGAAAAGGCTCGGTAAGTTTGAAAGAAGATGTGATGTTGGCATATTTCTTGGTTATGCACCAAACTCAAAAGCATATCGAGTATTCAACCAAACCTCCGGTTTAGTTGAGGAAAGTTGTGATGTTGAGTTTGATGAATCTAATGGCTCCCAAGAGGAGAGTTTTGGTCATGATGAAATAGATGATGAGCCTCTACGAGAAGCCATGAAGAACATGACCATTGGAGACATCAAGCCGGAAGTTGAGGAGAGCCATGATCAAGGGGGAGCTTCAAGTTCCAACAACAACACCTCCATGGCACCCCAAGTTGACGAAGAAGAGAAGGATGATCCATTGCCAACTCAAGACTCACAAGCACAACAACATCAAGAGGAAGAAGAAGTCCATGATCAAGTCCAACCAAGAGAGGAGCAACACGCATCACCTTCGCCAAGTGCTTCACAACCGCTTATGAGGAATGGACGCATCTCCAAGGCGCATCCAATGGACCAAATCATTGGAAGTCCGTCAAGGGGTGTAAGTACACGTTCTCACCACGTTGCTTCGTTTTGTGAGCACTACTCTTTTGTTTCGTGTGTAGAACCCACTCACATTGAGGAAGCGCTCCAAGACCCAAATTGGGTGATGGCCATGCAAGAAGAACTCAACAACTTCATCCGCAATGAAGTTTGGGTGTTGGAGGAGCGACCCAAGGACAAGAACGTCATCGGAACAAAGTGGGTGTACCGCAACAAACAAGATGAGAATGGTGTTGTGGTCTGCAACAAGGCAAGACTTGTGGCCAAAGGGTTCTCGCAAGTTGAAGGACTAGACTTTGGGGAGACATTTGCTCCGGTCGCCCGGCTAGAAGCCATCCGTATACTTCTTTCCTTTGCATCACATCACAATATTAGACTTTATCAAATGGATGTGAAAAGTGCCTTTCTTAATGGTTACATTAACGAGCTTGTTTATGTTGAACAACCTCCCGGGTTTGAAGATTTTAGGAATCCTAATCATGTGTATAGGTTGCACAAGGCGCTCTACGAGCTCAAGCAAGCACCTAGGGTGTGGTATGAACGACTACGGGATTTCCTTATCATGCAAGGATTCAAGATTGGGAGGGTGGACACTACACTCTTCACCAAAGACATCAACGGAGATTTGTTTATTTGTCAAATTTATGTTGATGACATTATTTTTGGTTCAACTAACGAAGCTTTTAGCCATGAGTTTGGCAAAATGATGTCTAGGGAATTCGAGATGTCAATGATTGGAGAGCTCAACTTCTTTCTTGGATTTCAAATCAAGCAACTTCAAAAGGGGACCTTCGTCTATCAAGAGAAGTACACCAAGGACCTCTTGAAGAAATTTGAGATGGAATATTGTAGCTCAAGAAGCACTCCAATGGCAACATATTGTCATCTCGACGCGGATAAGGACGGTAAACCTATTGACCAATCTAACTACCGTTCTATGATTGGTTCATTGCTTTATCTTACCGCATCTAGGCCCGATATCATGTTTAGTGTATGCTTGTGTGCTCGCTTTCAAGCGGCACCTAAAGAATCCCATAGGAAGGCGGTCTATAGGATACTTAGGTATCTTAAGCATACCCCTAGTGTGGGCTTGTGGTACCCTAAAGGTGCAAAATTCCACCTCTTGGGATACTCGGATTCGGGCTTTGCCGGATGCCGCGTGGATCGCAAGAGTACCTCCGGTGGGTGCCACTTGATTGGGCGTTCCCTAGTATCTTGGTCTAGCAAGAAGCAAAATTCCGTCGCCTTGTCCACGGCGGAAGCGGAATATATTGCGGCCGGTGCATGTTGTGCCCAAATTCTTTATATGAAACAAACCCTTTTGGACTTTGGTATTAAACTTGGTTGTGTGCCTCTCCTTTGTGACAATGAAAGTGCGGTTAAGATAGCTAAAAACCCCGTTCAACACTTCCTCACTAAGCACATTGATATTCGCCAACATTTCTTGAGGGACCATGAAGCCAAGGGAGACATCTCATTGCGAGGTGTTAGGTCCGAAGAACAATTGGCGGATATCTTCACTAAACCACTTGATGAGAAAACTTTTTCTAGGCTAAGAAGTGAGTTAAATGTGCTAGATGCAACGAACGCCATGTAAGAATGCATCTCATATAGGTCTTGCCTAACTCTCAAAGGATAGGGGTGAGCAAGAGTTAGCTTGGGATGGAGGTTCTTTTGGGTTTCCCCAAGGTTTGGAGAGTGGCTCTCCCTGAAGAAGCCTTTGAAAGGTTCAAATTTCGCAAGATAGATTTATTTTATGCCTTGCATGGTGCCTGCCATATAGACTTGTAATTTCTTGTACTATAAAATTGCTTGGCATTGCATACGGTAGATTGTCACAAAGGGGAACCCACCTCATGAGAAAGAGACTTGTTTGAAATGCAATATCTCAACTCATATAAGGTGGAAAGAACAAAATGTTAGGTGCGTTAATGCCTAGAGGAAAATGCTTTAAAGAGATAGAAGTCTTCATACTCTAGCTCACAAAGCATGGGCCTTACATTTTATTTGGATAATTTCCTTCCCATTTTTCTTCGGTGTTCTATTCGCTTTAAGGCTTAGCCAAGCTATTGGCATATTAGCATTTTTGAGGGGTAAGGGGTTGCCCAAAAAGTCCTAAGACACGTGTTTCTTATTGCTTGTTTGTTTGGTCAAAGGACATATATGGGATGTTGCTGTTTTTTTTAGTCATCGGATTATCCGATGCTTAGGTCAGTCCATCATCGGATCAGTTGGTGTTCAAAAGCCAAGAGTCAGTTCAGTCAAGTTTGACAAATCAACCGACGAGTTCATTCTGAAACACATCGGTCCATCCGATGTTCACACCTCTGGAACTGTGATGAATTCCACCGATGATATTCCCTTCCACGTCGGACCATCCGGTGTCAACGGCACCGCCTTGAATTCCCTTACTGTGCCATTCGACTGATGTTTCTATCGTTTCTACATCAGTCCATCCGGTGTTAAAGTTTCGGCTAGGGTTTGGGACCCACTATTTAAACAGCCTTTCATCTCCTTTTCTCTCTCTTCCCGATCCCGATGCAGCCCTCACCGCCGCCGCCGATCCTCTCACCCAAGCTGGGCCACCGCCGTCTCCGGTCGCCGCCGCCGATCCTCTCACCCAAGCTGGGCCACCGCCGTCTCCGGTCGCCGCCGCCGCACTCCAGCCGCCGCCGCCGCCCTCCGGTCGCCGCCGCCGACCTCCGGCCGCCGCCGCCATCCTCCAGCGCCGCCGCCGCATCATCTAGCGCCGCCGCCACTCGCCTCCACCGCAGCCCACCGCCGCTCCACCCAGCCGCCGCTGCCGCTCCACCCAAGCGCCGCCGCCGCCTCTCTCCACCACCACAGCCGCCCCACGCACACACCACCCTCTGCGTCGTTGGTACCTCCACCGGTCGCCGATGCTAGGGTTTTCGACCGCATCAACCTTCGTGTCGCCGTTCCATGCATCGTCGACTTCGTTCACGCGCTTTGCCTCGTCGCAATGGCTCGTGAAAAGAAGAACAAGGGCAAGGCCATTGCAGAGCCGGCCGCAAAGAAGCAGAAGCTCTCGAAGGAGGAGAAGAAGGTGTTGATGGCCGCTCGCGCCGCCGAGGAGCGAGAGCGTGGCCGAGGAGGATCTTTGAGGATCCGCGAGGCTCGTCCAAGGCAGCCTCCCATGATCGATGAGTCCGAGGCCGAAGAAGAGCCGGAAGTGCTTCTTGTTCGCCGGTGCTCCGCCAGGACCCGTGGGGGTCATCCCGCGGCAGCACCACGTCCGAGACCGACGACTGCCGATCGTCGTGAGGACAGGGCGGCCCAGAGAGCCGTCTACGAGATGGACACCACCGTCCGCGTTGGTGAAGGTGTCCGGTTGACTGATTACCAAAAGATGAAGGCCAAGCAGCTAAGAAGACTC
Source organism: Tuctoria greenei (assembly GCA_036927565.1). Taxonomy (NCBI): domain Eukaryota; kingdom Viridiplantae; phylum Streptophyta; class Magnoliopsida; order Poales; family Poaceae; genus Tuctoria; species Tuctoria greenei. Next base: position 254,938,139 of record JAYESD010000002.1, read on the forward strand.
AGATGGAGTGTTTTACTTGAGGAGTGGTACCCGCAGCCCAGAGAGGCTCTTGTGGACAGTTGTTTCTGGACCGTGACACAGACATCTCTATACGAGACCTATAGACGCCGAGGCCACAAGCTCTTCCAGAACAACTTTCTGGATTGGCATCAGCTCGCCCTGGCAGCAGAGACAGAGATACGCCCATACTTTGAGAGGTATCGAGGGCTGGTGCAGTTGATGTCCTACGAGAGGAGTGCATATGTGGAGGATTGGGTCCACGTATTCTACGCTACCCTATATGTCTCTGAGGGCCGCAGATCGATAGACTTCATGTTCATGGGCCAGCACTATCACTTGACGAGGCAGACGCTGGCACAGCTGCTGGGAGTGGACCTGCACGACACTTGTGTGCATGAGAGGGTATACGGTCAGGCAGACCCGCCGAGGAGGCCGCTCACTGGAGGAGTGGCACCACCACTGGAGGAGATCTGCTCTCTGTTTGGACCGACCTTCTCTCCAGACCAGCCGAGGGTACCGGCACTACTGACTCCTGCTGCGCGCACAGTGCACCTTGCCTTGCGCCGCACACTCTTGCCGAGGTCAGGATACTTAGAGGGGTTCACCAGCCTGCAGCAGACCCTCCTGTTCTACATCATGAACGGGATGGAGTTTGATATTGTGGACGTCCTCATATGCGAGATGGAGGATGTGATCATCGATGGAGAGGGCATGATGAGGCAGCTTGTGTATGGACACTGGATCAGCTACCTACTCTCCATGATGGTTCCTGAGGAGTCCGCCGTGCATGACCGTCTCACTGACGAGAGTGTCACACGGTTCATCCACTACCGTGCTCGAGCTCCTGGAGACCGCTGCCTTGGTCGTCCAGTCGAGCGTCAGGTCAGGGCTCGTCTATCTGAGGAGGACTGGTCAAATCTGGAGAAGGAGGATGAGAGGCTGGCAGAGGCAGAAGCTCAGGGTGAGGACCTGTATCATATATGGTCCGAGAGCAACACGGATGACAGTGTCGAGGAGTACTTCCCACCTCCTCCCTCACCCAGGCAGCACGACGTGGAGGATGGAGGCTCTACAGTTCCACCCCCTACTCCACCTCCCGTCATAGAGGCATAGGTCTCTCAGCCGTCAGAGCTCACCTCACTTCTGCAGCAGATGGTTGAGCAGCAGCGCTTGGACCGGCTTGCAGCTGAGCAGGCCCGAGCTGAGCAGGCAGCACGTCTTCTGGAGCTCCAGCAGCAGCAGGAGGAGATGCAGCGCCAGATCGCCCGTGAGAGGCGAGAGGACACTGACCGGCTGACTGGGCTGATCGACCAGGTGCACCAGCGCTCCCTCGACCAGCAACAGCAGATGCAATAGGCGATGATGGGCATTCTAGGGTTGATCACCAACCTCTACACCCAGACTGGGATTGCCCTGCCGTCGTAGCTGCCAGGCGTTGCTCCACCACCACCTGTCCTTGCTTCAGCTGCAGCTCCGGTGCCGACCACGCCGATCCCGTCGATCAGCATGTCTCCACTGCTGGCTTCGGGTGCGCCGATCCACTCTCCGCTGCGGCTACGACGCTGTTCCAGCAGACGCCGACATCCGTCGTCAATGCCCCCTTGCCAGCAGCTACTACTCAGCAGGCACCGACGGCGGCTCCTATGGCTCCGACAGCTCCTTCCACCTCTACTCCAGGCAGCAGCTCCGACGACAGCACCCCCGACGATGACCAGTTCGTCATCGCGCCTAGTACTCAGGGTCCTTAGGCACTCGGATCCCTTTTGGTGTCTTGATGCCAAAGGGGGAGAAGAGTTAGAGGAGAGTCAGGGGAGGATAGCTTAGTCTCAGGGGGAGTGTCCTAGCCTCAGGGGGAGTTTACCTATATCATCTTTTGTAATTCGGTGTTTTTGCTACTCATTTGGTGTTTATTGAGTACTCTTAAGTTATTAATCGATTGAGATTATTTGGTGTTATGATCACTTATTCACTTGAGTTATTCCTTGATTGAGCTTTCAAATTCATTACTATCAAGTGTGATAATCTTGTATTCATTGCATATCCTCTTAAGTTTTGTACTATCAAATTCATTACTATTATGCTTTAATTGTTGTGTTGTCATCAATCACCAAAAAGGGGGAGATTGAAAGCATCTAGACCCCCATGAGGTATGGTTTTGGTGATTAATGACAACCATTGGAGTTTACTAATGAATTTGTGAATGCAAGGTCTCCCATATCACTCAATCAAATGAAATTTATATGAAAATCAATATCAACTACTAATCATTGGAGACCCATATACAATCACTTCATGAGATCAAATCAATGATATGAAGATAAGAAGTAAAAGCTCTTATGTCAAAGTCATTCAACCACAATTGATGACACTTAATGCTTGACAACCATCAGAAGTACATTTCCCACAAATATCTAAGAGGTCAATTGAGCAAAGTTCAAAAGAATCACTTAGAAACAACTCGAAGCAAACAAAATCAACTCACCGGATCAACCGATATTTCCAGAGAACAACACGTCGGTCGAGTTGGTTCAGCAGAAGAAGAAGACCTCAGAACAAAGTACTCACCGGATCATCCGATGTTAAGGGCTAAGCTACATCAGTCCATCAGTACAGTTTGCAATATCCTTGGACCAAGTGTAGCACCGGATCCTCCGATGTACAGAAATATACACATCGGTCAATCACTCCAGTAAGCATCAAGTTTGAGCCAATTCTGGAGGAAGAGCCACCGGATCATCCGATGAGAAGACAAGTGCAACATCGGTCTAACAACGGTCATATCTGACAAAATGACTTCAGCTAAAGTAATCTTGACCGATTATAACTAAAGGGGAGACATCGGATCATCCGGTGTTTGCAGAAAAGTTCTGTCAGCCTACTTTTCCAACAACTATTTTGTGGAGGCTGGCTATAAATACCCCCTAAACCTGTCAAATCGACAAGTCTTGATCACCAGACATTCTCTACACATCCACAAGCGTTCAAGACCAAGAGCCATCACTTCTACATCATTTGGATCACTTACACACCAAGAGATAGGCTAGTACTAGCTAGAGAGAGAGCTTGTGTGCCTCCATTCTTGGTGAGTGGAATCTCTAGGGTAGTGAGAGCCTCAAGGGAGTGTCCCTTTGTGTGTGTAATTGAGAGAAACTTCCGGAGCTTGCCAAGAGGATTGTGGAAGCCCGGAGGACCAAAGTGTACAAGGCTTGAGCTCCACCTTGCCGAGGTTGGCAAACGGAGAAGAATAGTGGAGATCCCTCGTCTCGGTGACTTGGTGTGGCTATACCCTTTGGTGGGTGCCACAACGTGGATGTAGGAAGATCTTGACGATCTTGCCGAACCACGGGATAAATCCTCGTGTCTCCTCGGGAGTTTGCATCTTCTTCCTCTCCCTTACATTTATGCATTTTATATTCCGCGAAGTTGCTATTTACTTCAATGCATAGATTGTTTGCGTAGGGAATTGGGCTTTTAGGAATTAAGTTTTGTTGCTCAGATTTTTGAAAAGAAGCCCAATTCACCCCCCCTCTTGGGCATTCGATCCTTACAGCTGCGCCGTCGCTCGTAGTGGAGAGGAGAGAGAGAGCGAGAGAGAAAATGAATTAGGATTTGGGCATTTCAGCGACAGAGAGATTTTTATACCTCCGATCTCGTTGCTCGACCGTCCGATCAAAAATGTGTGGTCCAGATCAATCCAAATATTAAGTGCTCAGCCGATTAGGGCCGTCGGATCGAGATCTGACGACCATCAGTGCGCGCGTGCCGCCGCTTAGCTTTAGTGGGCTCCGAGCCCCGACGGGAAGAGGGATGGGCCGCCTTGGGCTGCCCTTTCAATTTTTCTGGGTTTTTGCAATTTTTGGCCGGGCTTTATCTTGTGTTGGGCCTTTTAAGAGTTGTGGGCCGCGTGTGTGAATTTCCTTTCTTTACAGGGAATTTATTCAGTGGGCTGATGGGCCACATGTTTTATTGGGCTGATTTCTGGATTTGAACCCATTAAGGAATTTTTCAGCCTTTTCATTTACAGAAATCAGTTCATATGGAATTTAATTCCAGAAAATTGAGAAATGGTTAGAAAATTTAGTTAAATAGCTGGGAAAATTTTGAGAAATTTGTGTGATGATTGTGTGCATTTTATTGCATTTTTCCTGCATTTTATACTATTTATTACCAATAAGAGCATATTCTCAGTTATTTAAATGCTATTAAGTGCTTTTTCAAGCAACTTTCATCAATTAAGAAATTGAGTTTTAGCTTCCGCTGTAATTAAGTGATAAATTAATTGAGTAACCAAAGTGAAATTTTAATTTATCAAGTTTTGAGTTTAAATTAAGTTATGTTATGTTTATCAGTGGTAATCTAAATGAGTAACCAACGTGAAAGTTTGAATTTGCCAATTAATTTTAAGTTTATTTATTTGAGCTTGTGCTTAAGTTTATATTTATGATTATTTAAGATTCATTGAGTAACCAACGTGAAAAATGATGTGTTAAGTCAATTATGCATGGAATTTGAAAGTAACCAACGTGAAATTGAATTGCCATGATTAATTTAAGTTTGCTTTTAAGTTTATCATATTAAGTTTAGTTATCATGTTAAGTTTCAATGTTTAAGGACATTTTTTGCTAAGTAACCAACGTGAAAAAGCAAAAATATCATTCTTAAGTCATGATTTATCATAAATTTTTGTCATTAATCCTCAAATCTTTATTTTTGAAGGATCGGGCTTGTCCTCAGCACTTAGCTATATCTCCGCAATTGAGACCCTGAATGGTCAAAATTACGGGGTATGGAAAGAGAGGCTACAGATGGCTCTAGTAGTCTCTGACCTCGACTTTGCGATTACGTCGCCTCGACCCACTGAGCCACCTGTCCCCGTTGTTGAGACTGGGGAATCCGAGGAGTCTTTTGCTACGCGGAAGGCTAAGTACCTAAGCTTGAAAGATCAGTATGAGAAGGATCTCCCTAAGTGGGACACTTCCAACAGGAAGTGTCTCGTGATCATTAAGAGCACCATAACTGACTCAATTAAGAGAGGAATCCCTGATTGTGACACCGCCTCTGAGTACTTAGAGAGAGTTCATAGTCAGTTTACTGGCTCTACTAAGGCAAGTGCAAGCACTCTCATGAGAAAGATTGTTACTGAGAAGTACTCTGGGGGTGGTGTGCGTGAGCACATCAATAAAATGAGTCACTATAACTCTAAGCTTAGGGAGCTAAACATTGTGATGCCAGATGAGATGCTCATTTACTTCATCCAAAGTTCTCTTTCTAAGGAGTTTGAGGCCTTTGTGGTCAATTATAACACACTCCCTAAGACCTGTAACATTGATAAGATTGTTGCTATGTGCGTTCAGGAAGAGGAACGCATAAAGAGCTCTAAGAATGGTGATTACATCAATTTGGCTGACACTAAGGGTAAGGGAAAGGCAAAGAGATACTTTGCCTCTCTCAAACCACCTTCCTTCAAGGTTTCAGGCTCCAGTTCTTCAGCAAATAAGTTCAAAGGCAAGTCCTCTCAAAAGAGGGATAAGGATAAGTGTCACTTCTGTGGCTCAGATGAACATTTCCAGAAGGACTGTGTTGGATTCATTAAGTGGTGTGCTAAGAAAGGTAATGATATAATTACTTTTGTAAATGAGGCCTTACATGTGAATTATTCATGGTCCACTTGGTGGATTGACTCAGGTGCCACTATGCACATTTGTAATTCAATGCAGGCATTAAGTACGATGAAAACTATAAGAAGAAGGGAAAGAGTGATTAAGGTGGCAGATAGGCGTGAAGCCGAAGTCGAAGCCATTGGAGACTTATCTCTTAGATTACTTAGTGGCTTTGTACTTAGGCTAAATAATGTTCTTTATGTCCCTTCATTAGAAAGGAACTTGATTTCAGTTTCGGGTTTGGATGATTCAGGATACATTTGTCATTTCGGTAATGATAAGTATTCTATCAGTTATAATAATGAGATTATTGGTCTTGCCTTCCGACAAGACATGCTCTACTTATTGTCCACTCACGAGAATGTGTTTGCTATATGTGATGATCAAGTTTCGTCTAAGAACGACTTAGGACGTAATAAGCGCAAAAGAAGCGATTTAGATACTTCGTCGAAATTATGGCATTGTTGTTTATGCCATATTTCGAAGGGTGGGATCGAACAATTAGTATCTCAATCGATTCTTCCACACTTAAACTTTTCAAATTCTAAGGAATGCATTGATTGCATTAAAAGAAAATTCTCCAAAAAGATTAAGAAAAACGCCAAACGTAACTCGGGAGTCCTAGAAATAATCCACACAGATATTTGTGGACCTTTTCCCATGACATCGGTAGATGGTTATGATTCCTTCATAACATTTACAGATGACTTTAGTCGTTATGGCTATATCTATCCAATCAAGAAGCGATCCGAAACGTTGGATAAGTTTAAGATATTTAAGGCTGAAGTAAAAAAATCAGCACGACATTAAGATTAAAGTAGTAAGGTCCGTCCGTGGAGGTGAGTACTACGATCGACACACCCCTTATGGCCAAGTCCCTGGACTTTTTGTGAGGTTTTTACAGGAAAATGGCATAGTAGCCCAATATTCTACATCGAGCGAACCTCAGCAGAACAGTGTAGCGGAACGGCGAAACCGTACGCTTATGGACATGGTAAGAAGCATGTTAAGCTATTCTTCACTACCAATTAGTTTGTGGATGGAGGCCTTAAAGACCGCCATTCACGTGCTTAACCGTGTTTCATCTAAGTCAGTACCTAAGACACCGTATGAGATGTGGACGGGACGTAAGCCCTCACTAAACTATCTACATGTGTGGAGATGTCCAGCTGAGGCTAAGATGTTCAACCCGAACTTAAGCAAACTGGATTCTAGAACAATTAGTTGCCATTTTATTGGCTATCGTGAAAAGAGTAAAGGATTTAGGTTCTATTGTCCAGGTAGACACACTAAGTTTATTGAGACTAGACATGCCGTGTTTTTAGAGGACACTATGATCAGGGGGAGCACCGTACGACGTGAAATAGACCTTGAGGAGGAACAAATTAGTCTACCCGTTCCGATGACTCAAGAGCCTTATTTCACCCTACCTGCTGCCGTCGTGCCACCCACCTGGTGCTAGTGACACAACGCCTGTCGTTGCACCTCCGTCGGCCACAACAAAAATAAGTGAGGTTCCACCTCCTCAGCCTGTTGAAAATGTGGTCGAACAAGATGAGGTTCAACAACAGCCTCAACCCTCAGATGATGCACAAATAAGAAGATCACAAAGAGTAAGACGATCGGCAATTCCAAGTGATTATCAGTTATACTTAAGTGAAGAAATTCATGTTGAGGATGATCCCACCTCTTTTGAAGATGCCATGAGTAGACCTCAGTCACCCGAATGGCGTAAAGCCATGGAAGATGAAATAAGATCCATGAGTGCCAACAAAGTCTGGGACTTAGTAGAGATTCCTAAAGGAGCCAAAACGGTAGGCTGTAAATGGGTCTACAAAATTAAGCGTGACTCCAAAGGGAAGATCGAAAAGTATAAGGCTAGGCTTGTGGCTAAGGGATTCACACAACGGGAAGGTATTGATTATAGCGAGACCTTCTCTCCTGTGTCGTCTAAGGATTCGTTTCGAATTATCATGGCATTAGTAGCACATTACGACTTAGAATTGCATCAAATGGATGTAAAGACGATGTTCCTCAATGGGGATCTTTATGAGGACGTCTACATGGCTCAACCAAAGGGTTTTGTCATTGAGGGTAAGGAACACATGGGGTGCCACTTGAAGAAGTCTATTTATGGACTTAAGCAAGCTTCAAGGCAATGGTACCTAAAGTTCGATGAGACGATAAGAAAGTTTGGGTTTAAGGAGAATGAGGAGGATAACTGCATTTATGCTAAGTTTAAGAATGGAAAATTTATTTTTCTTATACTATACAAATGATGACATACTACTTGCAAGTAGTGATGTCAACCTACTCTTAGAAACTAAGAAGTGTTTGTCCTCAAACTTTGAGATGAAGGATTTAGGTGAAGCTTCCTATGTCCTAGGAATTGAGATTCACCGAGATCGTAGAAAGGGGGTATTAGGACTATCTCAGAAGGCATACTTAGAAAGCGTACTCAGAAAGTACGGTATGCAAGGTTGTAAGCCCTCGTCTGTCCCAATAGTTAAGGGTGACAAATTTTCACAATCGCAATCACCTAAGAATCAGTATGAGGTTGATCAGATGAGAGGAATTTCGTATGCTTCTGCTGTCGGAAGCTTAATGTATGCTCAAACATGTACGCGCCCTGACTTAGCTTTCGTGACTAGGATGCTTGGCAGATATCAAAGTAATCCAGGCTTAGACCCCTGGAAAGCACTTAAGAAGGCTCTAAGATACATTCAGGGTACTAAGAACCTCATGTTAAGGTATAGTAAGTCGGACCCATTAGAAATAGTGGGTTACTCAGATTCAGATTACGCGGGTTGTGTGGATACTAAGAAATCCACATCAGGCTATATATTCACCCTCGCGAATGGAGCTATATCGTGAAGAAGCTCCAAGCAAGTCATAACTGCATCATCGACAATGTATGCTGAGTTCATAGCTTGTTATGAGGCCACTGGACATGCATCTTGACTTAAGAAATTTGTTCCCGGTCTAAGAGTGGTAGACAACATTCATAAACCACTTAAGTTATACTGCGATAATGAGCCAGCAGTGATATACTCTCACAACAACAAGTCGAGTGGTGCTGCCAAATACATCGACATTAATGTTGTAAAGGAGAGAATCCAGGATAATTCAATTAGTCTCGAGCATATAAGAACTAATCAAATGCTTACGAATCCGCTAACCAAAAGTCTCCCTCCCAATGTGTTTAGAGAACACGTAGCCGACATGGGATTAGGGAAGAGCCTGTGAAACTAGGGATAGCAATTGTACCCGCGGGTACGGGTACCCGTCGGGTATTGTACCCGACGGGTACGGGTACATTTTTTTACCCGCGGGTACAACCCGTACCCGACCCGACATATTTCGGGTATGGGTACGTGTATGATTTTTTACCCGCAGGTATCCGACGGGTTACCCGGTTTCTTAAATCTAGGCCCAAGAAATATAACTTGGCCCATTAAACAAATCCTAACACATCTTCTGGTACCCTCATTTGAAGACGCATTTGAATGAATTATTATAGTTGCAGTTAGCTTCTTCCTCCTTGAAATATAGCTTAATTAATTCCTAAGATCTGTAGTTAAGGTGAATGGTGTTTGTTTGTATGGTGTATATCGTATGGTTGAATTAGCTGCTGAAAATTGAAATTTGATATGTTATTTAAGCTGTTCAGCATTTAAATTATGATTTATGGATTTTTTTTGTTATGTTTGGTCATACCCGACGGGTACTCGAAACCCGCCCGAAACCTGTCGGGTATGGGTACGGGTACAAAATTTTACCCGCGAGTACGGGTACGAGTACGAAATTTTACCCGCGCACAGTTTCAGTTCGGGTCGGGTATTTGCTCTACCCGACCCGAACCTGACCCGTTGCCATCCCTATGTGAAACAAATCCTGGATACTAAGGGGGCACCTAAGCATAAAGTTATTTCTAATTGTGAGACATATTGTGGTCTTCGAGTCGAACATTACGTAAATGGCTGTTTCTGATGCGTCGTGCTCCTTATGTCAAAGCAAGAAGAAATATACATAAGTTTAGTAATTAAGAATAAGAATAAGCTAAGTAAGAATTAAGTTGTCCCAAGATCAAGGGAGAGAATGTTAGGTTGATCCCGGTCCAACCCGTTGGGCAACAACCAACGGGGAGGACTCTATCCTCCCATCAGAGTCGGACGTGGGGTAACAACACCACGCCGAGTCTCTCAACCACGCGCGTTACCGTAGGGGGCGCAACAGACTCGTTCTGTTGTAGCCCCCACCTTGGTGCACACTATATAAGTCCCAGGGGACCTCAGGGCGTAGACACGTGAGTGCACACATTCCCAGAGGTCCCCGCCATAACCTAATCTAATCTCTCGCCGCCGCCGCACGCGCTGCACCGAACCGCCACTGCGTCGAGGTCTCCCTGCACCGCCGGTCACCCTGCTTCGACTCGATCTCCAGCGACCATCTACTTGTGCCCAATGGCGGCAAGTAGACCCTCTGAAGGTATCCTCACCTCTCACCGTACCCCTTGTAATCCTATTATGTCTACTGTGATCATAGGTTGCTAGTTAGACTGCTTGCTTAAGTTGATTGTAATTGAATTAAAACTGAGTATTCTCGGTTAGAGGATTACTAGATTAGTTCTAAGGCATCTCAGTTTTCTACATGCCAAAGAGGGCCTAAGGCATTTTCCTAGACAAATTTTGCATGAAATGCCAATACTTTGCAAATGACAGCAAATCGGGGACCATTAGGACCGCTTAATGGTTGTAAGTTGCAATAACAGAGAGAATTTCTTTGATTCACAGAGGCAAAGCAGCGATCTAATAATCAGGTGAGAAGTGAGGACTGATCCAGAGATGCAGTAAACCAAGAGGCTCAAATGATTTGACAAAGGGAGGCATATATTCCCCGTCATGCAAAGTACTCCTTCCTTTCTCAAAAAGTTATAACCTTTAGTTAAAAAATGAATTAAAAGTGACAATCTTTTGAGAAAGAAGAGAGTATAAGTCATGACAAAATACTAGCTTACCATCGGATACCATCATTTGGCTTTCCCCAACTTTTGATCAAAGGCTTTAAATGGCTTAGCTTTCAAGACTGGATATTATGAAATATCACTACACGCCTTCTTGTTGAACTCAAATACCAAAGTTAAGAAGCTTTAATCTAATATCCTGATCAAAGAAATGGAAAATGAAAAGGAAAAAGTATACCCGCAACTGAATGGCTAAGTAGGCATGAATATTCACGTGGCTAGAACGACCTCTTAAGATCTAAGGCGTCTAACTTGTGGCAGCCTGTCATGGAATGCAGATGCTGTTGGTCACTTCCTGGAAGCAGCACCACGCTTGCGTAGCCTTGATCGAGATGAGGATGCACCTTGGCCCCTGACAGTTTTCCTAGATCGGGTCTTCTTTGGCTCATAACCTACAGCATGCAAGTCATTGCATATATCTTGCCTCGCTAAAGACACAAGTCCAGGTATTATCTCCCTCTGAAAATTCCTCATCCCTCTTCCTCTCTTAAGCTTGATCCCGCATGGTGGTTCATTCTTGTCAGGTGGTATGATAGGAATGGATTGCCCATCGTCTCTGACCTCCTCTAGATTCAACACAATTTCCTCAAAAGAGTCCAGTGAACACTGAGGCTCGTTTCCATCCAGAGCTGATATCTGACTAGTGCTTCCTGGGCAGTCTGCAGCGTGTGCATAATTATGCCTAAAAATAGAAATAAGTGTTTCAGCTGCATGAGCAACCACTTTTTCATCACCTTCTGCCTCAGCTCGAAGGATGCTAACAGTCACTTGAGGATTTGATGGACCATCATGGGACATCCCAGGTCCTGGACAGGCACGATTATCAACTAGAGTCTCCTGAATAAAAATTTTCGACTGTGATGTATCAATATCTTGTGTTGTTGGAATCGTATGAAGCATAAAACTGTTGATTATTTCTGATGGCATGTCAGTGCTTTCAAGAGGAACATTTAGGTCAATAAGGCCTATCCGCTGAAATGAGGATGCGGCTGCCACATTCATCGAACTGCCAGCAGCAGAGTTGGGCACAATCAACGTGATGGAGGATTCTTCCAGTGATCCAGTGCTAGAGGCAACTTCCTTTTGGAAAACTTGCAATGAATTTGTTGAAAACACTCCAGGACATGGTGAATATGAATGAGACAAAGGAGGATATATTTCTTGAGGTGGTGCACAGTAAACATGAAGGCTTTCCTCTTGAGGTTCATTCAGGTCAATAAGTGAGTGCCTTGATTGAGTATTTCTCTGTTTGATGGGGGACTGGCAGCTTGGAGTCCCACTAGATCCAATTGAACCTGAAAATGCTATATGATGATGCTATCTTGTTTGGTTATCAATCAGATTGCAATAAACAAAGCATGTCCCAACATAACTGTAAGGATCATAAAAGCAAGGAAATATTGCTAATCACCTAATTGTGTTTGTAATCATGTAAAATCATGATGGCAAGTATTAGCTAATGAACGCTACAATGAGCGCTCGAGAAACTGTAAGGCTTGGAGCTCACATACACCACAAACCTAGAAGTTTCTAATTTTCCCCTTATCAAGCAGTGATATCCAGAGGTGCAATAGAGCATAATTCCCAGTTCCTTTTTTGCACTAAACTAAATTTCATATCATGTTAGGACTAGACCAGAAATGCAACACATGTTCCCTAGGAAAGGAAGGAGTTACGTATTAAACTGCAAACATGAAAATAGTTGAGAAGATGCACAGCACTGGGACATAGAGCCACTAAAATGATAATACTTATTTTCAGAATTGCATTCTTGCCCATAGTTAGCCATTGATATATCAACATTTTGATACAAAACTAATGTAATTATGCATTGATAACGGAAAAACAAAAAGGGGTCAATTTAGTCCCTAAACTTTGGATGGCTGTTCATTTCCGTCCCTAGTCCAAGGTGGTCATCCACATTGTCGTGCCATGTCATTGCCAGGTTGCACAACTTATTTAGTGTTGTGGATTACTAATCAAGTAGCATATTACTAATCAACTTATGGAGGAATGAATTTACTCTAGCAAGACTACAATTTTATGATTCTATAGTAAATTAGCAAGTTTTCATGAAACGGGGTCTTGCCATGAGGGTATCTAAATGCTAATTACCTTTTTTTAAGACGACAAAAAATCATAATATCCTAAGTGGGATGGGAGGTTAGATGATGTGGCACAAAAGCTTTCATGTTGCACCAATGTGAACTCGGACTAGGGACGAAAATAAACCCGGGTCTAAAGTTCAGGGACTAAATTGACCCCTTTGAAAATTTAAGGATGAAGCTCAGCTTTGAGTGATAGTTTGTGGACGAATTTGACTATTCCGCCTAAATATATCGTACTAAGATAATTAGTACTAGCAAGGTTGCACCTAAGCAGTTCGGAAATATGTTAGAAAAATATATGGCTGAACTACTGACAAACAAAGGAGAGATATGCAAGCGCTCACCAGGGCTTACTCGGAAAGATTTGGGTTCTTGACACAGCAGACCTGTTTCTTCAAGTGAGGTATTCTCTGGCAAAACACAGCAGGAACTTTGTTGAGACCTTACAGTGCGGTTGGCAGGGTTGCCGAAGCCAGTGTAAACAACAATTTCAGAAACATCATCCGATGTCTCTGCCTTCTCCAAATCAATCCGATTGTGATAAGCATGCTTCATCGGCATAGCCACATCCGATTTACTCAGGACTGAATAACTAGCATCAAAATTCTGCTCTGCAGCATTTAAGTGTGTGTTGTGCTTGTTATAACTGCTTGACACATGTGGATTTGGATTGCCTCTCTCATAACTCATCTGTGACATCAAAATCTTTCATTTAGAGTGAAAGAAAAAATAGGAACAATTTATGGAAAACTAATATGCTGTTGTTTCGTTCACCAGCTTATGCTCATGCGTAGAAGGAAGGGTACTTGGTGCAGCACTGGATTGCTTCCAGAAGTATCCATACAGCTTATGTTGGTCCATCTGTAAAAAGACGATAACACATCACACTCACGCGCCATATAACACAGACAAACCTCACAATCCAATCCCTCCAATACACTTCGCCCTAATTTTGAATTATACAGCCAACCAAATCAATCAGCTCAATCAGAAACTGGAAATAAAATTTAGATATACGGCCAACCAAATTTTGTTCTTTTTTTTTGCCCTCGTCTTGAATAACAACAACTACATGGCTACCAATAGTAGAGCAACGAAGTGGATTGAACCTGATCAGGGAAGGGCTGTTCTTGTGCAAGCATTGCCAGCCGGGGCTCCTCCGGCGACGGCGGGCAGCAGTTGAGATCCAAATCCACTAAAGCAGCCATCTTTGTCGCCAAGAGCCTCCTACCAGGACCGACCCAATTCAATTCAGTTCAAATCAACGAATTCAATCGCAAGACACGGAGTAAACACATAATCGTAGGCGGCGGCTACGACCAGGAAGCAGAAAAAATAAAAGGGAACTTACGGCGAATGAATATAGGAACAAAAAGGAACAGCTGTCTGAGCCGTCAACAGCAGCCTCCTTCCTGCGGCGATTTATTTTCTTCGCGCATCTCCTCCTCGGACTTGGACTTGGTCTTGGATCTTCTTCTTAATTCCTTAATTTTGATCTTGGTCGAGGTCGATGCTGCTGATGTTGGGGCAGGCGGCTGTCCCCGTGCTGTCAGGCGCTGGAGCCGCTGCTCACGCCTTCCTGTTGTTTTCCCCTATTTTCTCTCGGCTCTCTCTCCCATCCTACCACCACCTACTCGGTTTACTGATGCATGGACAGTGGGAGATGGAGATAGGGACCGATTCCTATTTCTAATCTAATCTTTCCAGGGCTCTAACTTTCGTGCATGCCGCAGATGCAGGGGCAATGGGGTGGGGTTGGCGATGGGGATGTGACAACTGTGTGTGGTGGTCTGGAGATGGAACACAAATTTGGGGGGAGGAAAGAGATAGAAGCAGCACTTTGAGCTGAGAGATTGCATTCATTTGGAGTGCATCTATCTTTGCATTACCTACACATTAATGCGTGTGGCGAACGAAATATCCCACTGACATCAGTTACTTATCATTTTACGTCTTTCTATCTTTACACTGCATCAGTATCTTTACAATTGCATAGTGTGTGTCAATATATTTTTAATATAATTTGAAATGCTACAAACATATATATACTGAGATGGCGGAACTAGTAGTAAAAAGTAACCCAGATTCTTTATTTCGTGAACTAGTTTTTGAAGGGAAAAAACCATATACACGCGGAGACATGAGCAAATTATTTATTCGTTCCTTGGATTTGCGACTCAATGCTGATAGCGATGGCTGGTAGATCCACGGCGGCAAATAAAAAGGAGCGAAAACAATAAATATATCTTTTATTTATACAAATATACTGTATACCGTTTCATCTGTACGACCGGAAAGGCTGTCACGGGGAATACCAGAACAGTACTACAGTACTAGATACATTTCATCTGTAATACGGAGTACGTGGGCAGGACGCTTCAGCTTGACCGAAAAGCCCATTCCATTTGTTTTTCTCTCTCTTTATTTTTTTTTTTCAAAAGATAGCCCCTTCCATTGATCGTCTCAAACACCTGCTGCTCCAGCCATCAGAACGACCAGCGAGTCATCTTTTTTTTTTTTCTCGAAACCGAGATCAGCTGGTCATCGCAGCTAATAAGCTCCGCATCAGTAAGTATTCAGTGCTATGGCAGAGTAGAAGAAATGGAAGGTAGACCAAGTGTCTGACAGACAGCTACTACGTGAAGTGGAAGGAAAGGGCAACGTTCAGAAAGAAGTATGTTACTCAGCTTTCCTGCGGACTGTCAGCAGATTCAATGAAGAGGAAAATGGTTTTCGTATTGACTTCCAATTCATGCCGATCCACCGACGCACGGCAAACAAAGAAGTAGCATTACTGGCACCGTTTTACGCGTAGTTATAAAAGCTTAACCACATACTGACAGACACGGTGATGCTTTCGACTTTCCTTGCTGTGTGTGAAGCGTCACCTTGAAGACGAAGGGGTAGCGCCCCACCTGCCAGTGGCCGGCCGACTAGAGCTAGTCAGTCAAAAGGCTCCAATGACCAGCAGATGCACGTGCATCAGCAAGCAATCCGGCCATCAAGTAATAAACAACCACCACTAGTCAGGTCCCGGAAGATTACGCCCGCAGTTTGCATCAAAAACTCAAAAATTGCTTCTCGCAGTAGAGTACAATACAACTTGTTGTGGCCGGAATTTGAAACTCTCGCGTCCATCTGAGCGTCTGGTACGTTACAGAAAAACGTGATGGACTGACGGTACCGGTAGACTGGGTCCACCGGCAGTACCTCTTCGGCTCTTCCCCACTTGAGACACACTCGGCTACTGTTTGTTAGGACGGCCGGGGACGCGGAGGGTCGCCACGGGGCTGGGTCCCCGCGAACAGCAAACAGGCGATACCGAGTACGTTTTTTCAAGCCTCCCAAACCAGCTCCGGTCTTCGTGAGGCCGGGGCGGCGGTCCGATTTTGGTCCTTATCTTTTGGCAAACAGGCTAGATTAGTGCGCTGCGGCAGTGTCTGTGTGTCGGTACAAATGTACCTTGTGGTTGTGTTGGCTCTTGCTTTTCGGGTCCGTTTTATTCTAACTTTACCACATCTAAATCTAGTCATGCCATAGATTCTTAGGTAATTATTTGACTAATTGTTATAGTTGTAATAAACCACACTTTTCTTAGCACTCTGATCCAACTATCGTTCTCTCAATTTTGTGCCTAACTTTACTACACTTCCGAGTAAGAATTTGTTAGCCATGTTTTTTTAACAAATCTGTCGAAGTGTGCGATCAACACTTCTCCCGATACTACTAAAAAATAGTCCGCGGATGTTCTTTTTTATGAGGGACGTGACTCGAAGAACTCAAGAACAGAGGTGACATAGATTTTTACATGGTTCGGACTGTCTGAGCATAATACCCTACTCCACGAGGGTCTATTTGCTTGAGCGTATTACTGAGACTAAGTCAGTATGTAGGTGACTCAAATCAGAGTTGTTTTCTACCGTGCCGCGCAGACCTTTTATATGTCAAGGTCTGACTGTTATAGCAAGGTAGAGGCCCGACAGGTGGTCCCGGACTATTAAGCACCCTGTACACGATCTAGGCGCTTAACAACGGTTTATTTGTGTAATAACGTGTCTTAATGATAGCATTACCACGCTTGATGGCCCTTTGATCATGCATCATTAATGTAGAATTAATGACGCGTTAACCAGGTCTTGTAATAGCTGATTTATAGCCACTTGAATGTCCGCGCCGTTGGAGATCCCGGAGTCCTTCCCGTTGGAGAGGTAGGGTCCGACACGTGGCAGTTTCGGAGCTACCCTTAGCAGGGAGGTCTAGAACCGCGGAACACGTGGTAGCACAGGAGCCATCCTTAGGAAGGAGGCATGTCCGACGCTACGGGACACATGACAACACCGGAGCTACCCTTAGCAGGGAAGTAGGTCCGGCGCCGCAAGACACATGATAGCACCGGATCCACCCTTAGAGAGGAGGCAGATCCGACAGTACGAGACACATGACCGCACTGGAGCCACCCTTAGGAGGGCCCTTCTTGATTTGGCAGGTGATACGCGACGTGCGGATCCCACATCTTGAAGAGCGTCGGTTCCCAATACGATTTTCATATCGGTTCCCAGCACAATCTTTGTAGCCTTGTCAGGCTGCCTTCCTTAGGCTCCCAACTTCTCATCATGACAATGGTTCACCTTGTGCGACTTTTTTTTTTGGCAAAGTGGACCCATGCCTCCTTTTCATAGACGAGATAACTATGCGGTGCGTAATCATGATCCCCGTGCAGTTACCTTCCAAGTGTCGCAGAGAGTAATAAATAGAAGAGTTACGCAGTGAAGGAACTCTTACGCTTTGATGTGTTTCCTTGCGCATAGGACTCTCTGCTTCCTTCTCTGCATTGCGCTTGTTATTTTCGATCTGTTTTACTCGCAGCCATGGAACCTGGTCTTCTCCCCTCTAAGATTGTGAGCAAGAGAGACATTGTGAGAGTTCGGAAGCTGATGGGCTAGCAAAGCCCTTCCTTTGACAACGCGATGCACTGTGGGAGCCTTCCCTTCACGAAGAAAATCTCCAGTGACATCATTTTCTTCACAGCGTATTCCATGGTTGGGTTAGTCCCGCCAGTTTTCTCCTTCCCACTGATGCTGCTAGAGGTGTACGAGCTTCAACTCCAACATCTCAGCCCTCACTCAATCCTGTTGGTGGCCATCTTCGTCCACTTGTGTGAGATGTGGATCTGTGTGAGGCCCTGTGTGCCGCTGTTCAAGACCTTCTTCACCCTCCGGCCGAATGGGAAAGGTATCGGCCTCATCAGAGCTTACTACTTCACGAGGCACAGGAATGCTCTGTATAAGTACATCAGCTCCTTCTCCTCCAAGAAGTGGGAGACCTGGAAGAGCGACTGGGTGATAATCCGGACGGACCAACATGACCGCTTGGAGCTACCTACCAAAGTTCCCACCACAGAAACTGATTTCTGGGAGATCATTACTGACCTATCCGCGGAGTACAACCCGCTGCTCACGAGGATTTGACACCTGATTGAAAGAGGCTTGACTTCACTGATGGCGCTCGACGACTTCTTGTCTCGACGTTGGGCTCCACTTAAGCAGAGGGAGTTTCCAGCCTGGACATACAGCGGAGAGATGGACTTCAACCGGATTGAGGTTGGCTTGGGTACTGACTTGGATGAGGAGGCTCTACTATTTAGTCTGGCGAAGCTGTACAGCGGTTCCATCTCCAGAGACGACCTCATGCCTCCATCAGAGTTCTTGCTGGTGTTTGCTGTTCCGGAGATAAAGAGGCAACTACTGAAGGAAATGCCAACACTTGGCAACACTGGCATCACTGTGCGATAGAGGTGTGACGCCTTCGGAGGATATTATATCCGAAGCTTCGACCCCCAGTCAACAGAAGAGGTCCGAGTAAAGCTAGAGCAAGGGGAAGAAGCTTGCTGATTCCTCCAGTGGGAAGTGGAAGTTGAAGCAAGTTGATGCGAGCTCCGCCAGGCCACTTCCAATAGAAGCATTGCCATCATCTGTGCCTCGCCCAACCTTGAAGTCCGTGGTAGTCGTACCTCCCATGATTTCAGCTTCGGCCCCAACGCCATAGGCAAGCACCATTTCCGAAAGATCTTCATCTTCAGTCCCAATGACAACGGTGGGCACTGAGTCCAAAAAGTCTTCACCTTTGGCCCCGGTGCCAACGGCGGGCACCAGGTCCGGAAAAGAATCCAACTACGGTGACTCCGGTAGCAGAAGATGGGACGTCTATGTAACATCCTCATTTTTCATGCATAATGCATTGCATACATCCTCATGCATGTTTAACATAAAGCAACCTTAAAAGGAACAAGATTTAAAATGAATTTATGTCTAATGAGGAATTCAACTCTGTTAGGAAACAGACTTGTCCAACCCCAAACCCGGAATTGTCCGGTATTCCCCTTCTGTTCAGAAAATTCAGACGTATTCAGAGCCCGGACTTGTCCGGCACAATGCACGTACTATTCCGTTTGAGGTTCTGATGCTTTTCCTGACTTGCCCGATTTTAAGCGGACTAGTCCGTTCTGGCCCAGTTTTCAACCAGGAAGTCTTTTATTTTGCAGCCCCGGACTTGTACGGCCATACATACTGGACTTGATCGAAAACCTTTCTGTTTCCAAATGGACATGTCCGGCCAAGTTGTGAGACCTATGTGTGCTGAATACATTGGCTTTTATGATATAAGTTCTAAAATTCTGTCAAAACACCCTTTTTAGCAAATTCCGACTCTAGCTCCGAGCTTCTGCAAGGTCCGACTTGCTTTGTCAAGGTCCAACATGTTTTTGGGTAGCTCCGGTATGTCTTTGATAGCTCTGTCATGTCTGTGTTAAGCTCTGATATGTTTTTGCTAGGTCCGACTTATGTTGGTTAGCTCCGACATGTTTTTCTAGCTCCGGCTCTAGGTTGTACTAGCTTTGGTAAGCTCCGGTGCTAGGTTGTAATAGCTTAGGTAAGCTCCGGCGCTAGGTTGTACTAGCTTTGGTAAGCTTCGGTGCTAGGTTGTACTAGCTTTGCTAACCTCCGGCTCAAGCTCCGGTTAGCTTTGACAAGATTCGGAGCTTGATCGCAATGTTCCTGCTTTTATTGTGAAATGTTTCGAACTTGCTTTACATTGTTGGAAAGATTGCTTAGTATTCATTTACTAAGTTTTTGGTGCATTTTTGTTGATATGGCTGATATCGTTTTACTGTGGTTTTGCAACATGCTTATGTGAGGTGCTCACATAAGGTGTTGTGTTTGGAACTAATTTGAGTCAAGTCGCGGACTTGGGCTCGTATGGATTGGTTGTTTATTCATGTGCAGGTGTTGCTTGAGTTCAAGACATGACTGGTGACAAGATCCTTTGGACTAGTCTTAGGGAAGAGATGAGGTTCCAACAACCAAATTCAGGAGGAATTGTGGTTGAGTGGGTCAGGGGGTCGCGCAAGATGATTGAATCAAGGGCAGTGCATATGAAGGTTACTGGACGTTGAAGGAAGGTGTTGGCACGTATGCATGCGGTGCATTACGTGGCAACATGGTTCCGAAGATGGGCTAAGGAAGGAAAGATATGGTTGGAAGGATTAGATCGTATCGGTTGATGACTTCGGCTGCGGCGAAGTCAGTTATGACTCGATATGGAAAGTATCGAGTTGGTTATGATAGGATTTCGTGTGGGTCACAAATTTGAGTTGTTTTAGGAATGTGGGATATGTTCCTAAGGTGTTTGGAAGTCTTAAGATTGCTTCTATCTGCGTATAGAAGAGTCTTGAGCAGTTATGGAAAGATTCAATTTGTGAACTGAGTAGGATTAGAGTCCTAGTTAGGATTGGGTTGGCCTAAGGGCTGGTTATATAAACAAGGGAGGTCAGAGCTCATGGTGTACGACTTTGGGGCTGTTCCTTGTGAGTTTTGATCAATAAAATTCGTAGTCTAAAGGAGCCTTTTTGCCTTGTTCGTCCGACTTGTTCCAGACAAGTTTTTCCCGTCGAGTTTTCTGCACAACACTACCTTTCTTTGGTGGTTTTATCATAACTCGAGTTTTAAAAATCCAATTGACGTGATTCTTTTTTGGTTGTATTCACAACTTGATTATCTATCATCTTTGAAAATTTTACGGTCATTGGATTTGTGGTTTAGATCTACACGAGTTTCTTTGTAGTATTACAAATATGTTTTTTACTCGGTAGAACAGATTGACCTTTGTTCGATCTTTCAATCGTAACTTGAGTTTCTCTCGACGGATTTGAGTGATTCTTATTGTGTCGTTTTTGTGACTTGATTCTCTCTGATATATATCACTTTTGTCATGGTGGAACACGTTTAGATTAGTCTCACACAAGAATTTTTTAACAGATCGTTTTTCTGCCGAGGGGTTTTCATTGCTTCCGCTGAAAAAGTTTTAATATACCATTCACCCCTGGTAGCTTTTCACGTGCTGTTCGATCCTTCAATTGGTATCAGAGACAATCTAATCTTTGTGATTTTCACATGTTTTTGACTAATCCTCATGGAGAAGTACTCCGCAAAAACTTTTGTGTTTGTTGGCATTGATTTTCAGGTTTGGAAAGCACGCATGAAAGCTTTTATGCAGGCGCAAGGCTTCGGCATATGGGAAAAGGTATACAAACCTTATGAAGTGCCACCAAACGATCAAGTTACGGCTACAAATCTACGGGACGTCGACAACAACAACAAAGCTCGGAACTTGATCATCCAAGGACTCACCCAGAGCGACTTCGACCGCGTTGCACACCTCCGATCGGCATACGATGTGTGGAGAGTGCTTTGTGACTATCACGAAGGATCCAACACGATCAAGGAGGTGAGACAATATATGTTCAAAAAGGAATACATGCATTTCGAGATGCAACCCGGTGAGTCTATCGATGACCTTTTTGCTCGCTTCAATAAAATTCTCAGCAATCTGCGTAGTGTCAATGTTAACTTTTTTGGTGCTGAAAATGCTAGGAAACTTCTTTGTGGATTAGACATGTCAATCTGGGAGATGAAAGTTACATCTATTCATGAATCAACTGTCATGAGTTCTCTTACATCAGATGTGCTTTACTCTAAACTAAAAACTCATGAAATTGACATCTTATCACGTAAGAATCCAAGTAAGTCTATTGCATTTGTCTCACAACAGGATATGCCTATCTCCGCCCAATCATAATCTTGCAATACTCTTGCTTTGTTGTCCTCACTAACCCTGGAGCAGATTGAGGAATTTCCAGAAGAAGAATTAGCACTCATCTCTACTAGATTCTCAAAAGCATTGCAAATGTGAGAACTAGAAGGAGAGGAAGCTCCAGACCACAACGCTGCTTTGAATGTGGTAAGACGGGACATTTCCGTACAGAATGACCCAATCTTTTCGTCCTACTACCCATGATGAGAAGCAGAACAAGTCGAGACCATCATTGGAAACTCCAGCAAGAAAAAGAAGGGTACCATAGGATGCAAGATGATAAACAGCTTCATCTCCACACTTCAAGAACTTGGCTCAAGCGATGTGGACATTGAAAGTGACGAAGATGAAAATGATTTAGCAAACTTGTGCTTCATGGCGGGCAAGTCAAGATCAAGTATGGAGGAGGCTGAACACAACAGTGACAATGAAGAGGTTACACGCTTGAGGAAGGAGAACATTTGGATTGTGGATTCAGGTTGCTCACGCCACATGAACGGTAACAAAGAATGGTTATCCTCCCTCTCTTTTGTGTCACGTGTAGAGAATGTAACTTTTGCCGATAATTCTTCAACTCCTATAATTGCTAAGGGTTCAGTTAGAGTAAATGATCACTACACTTTGAAGGATGTGACACTTGTTAAAAATTTGAAATACAACTTGCTTTCTTTTTCACAACTGCTAGATGAAAATATGGAAATTATTTTCACTAAAAATTGCTCCAAAGTTGAAATTCAAATAGTGAGCTATTTTTAACATGTCCTGGTTTGGAAGAGTTTTTAAAGCTGATTTTGACATGTCTTCCTCTAAGCATAGGTTTCTAGTTGCTAATGATTCAAAGGACATATATTTTTGGCATCGTAGACTTGGTCACGTAGGCTTTGATCATCTAATGCATGTTAGTGCTCTTGATCGCATACGTCGGCTGCCTAAGCTTAAAGGGGACAAAGAAATTGTGTGCTCTTCTTGTACACATGCTAAGATGGTTGCAGGTTCACATACTCCTCTCACAATGATCATGACAACTGAACCGAGTCAACTTTTGCACCTTGACACCGTAGGACCTTCACGTGTTCAATCCTTCGGAGGTAAATGGTATGTTCTTGTGATTGTTGATGATTATTCTATATACTCTTGGGTTTACATTATGACATCTAAGAATGAAGCTTTTAGTCACTTTAGAATTTTATTTCTTTGATTATCAATTGATCACCCAGGATGTTTAAAAGCAATTAGAAGTGATAACGAAACTGAATTTTAAAATCAATCTTCTGATCAATTTTCCGCTGAAAATGGAATAGATCATCAATTTTCTTCACCATGTGTACCTCAACAAAACAGTGTTGTAGAAAGAAAGAACATAACCTTAGTTGAAATGGCTAGGACTATGCTTGATGAATATCAAACTCATGGGAAATTTTGGGCTGATGCGATTGCAACTGCTTGTTATGTCTCAAATCGTGTTTTCTTGCGCACTAAGCTAGGTAAAACACCATATGAGCTCCGGTATGGACATAGGCCTAGTGTTACACATTTTCGGGTCTTTGGTTGCAAATGCTTTGTTAAGAAACATGGTAATCTTGATTATTTTGAACCTAGATCCATTGATGGCATGTTTCTTGGTTATCCATCTCATACTAGAGGCTACCGTGTGCTTTTACTTGACACTAACAAAATTGTGGAGACTTGTGAAATGTCTTTTGATAAAGCTAGCACATGTACTAGCTCAAACACTGCAGGTCCAGATCCATATCTCCAGGGGGAGAGCATTTTCGATGAAGATGAGGAAGAAGTGGTGCTGCTGCCCGAAAATTTAGCAGCTAATGACATTGTTCTAGCTCCTGATTTTGATTCACAGCCAGCACCGACAACCACAATTGCTGGTCCAGATCCTCCTCAAGTCACAAGCTCATCGATCTGTGATGAACATGAAGAAGAAGAAGAAGCTTGTGAAGTGTCCACTCCCCTCCGGGCTCTCAAAAGTCATCGTCCACAACAAATTATTGGAAGCTTGCACGAACGAGTCACACGGTCCATGTTTTGCGATCCAAACTCTCATGCTCATTCTGCTTTTGTTGCTTCTTTTGAACCCAAAGATATATCACACACACTCACTAATGAATCTTGGATTATTGCCATGAAAGAAGAGTTGGAAGATTTTGAAAGAAATAATGTTTGGAAACTTGTACCTTCACCCCAAGATCACACTTTAATTGGAACTAAATGGGTGTTTAAAAATAAAAAAAGTGAGGATGGGGTTGTGGTTCGGAATAAGGCTAGGTTGGTTGCTCAAGGTTTCACTCAAGTTGAAGGTCTAGATTTTTATGAAACTTTTGCTCCTGTTGCTAGATTAGAAGTTA
Source organism: Tuctoria greenei (assembly GCA_036927565.1). Classification (NCBI taxonomy): domain Eukaryota; kingdom Viridiplantae; phylum Streptophyta; class Magnoliopsida; order Poales; family Poaceae; genus Tuctoria; species Tuctoria greenei. Next base: position 254,962,437 of record JAYESD010000002.1, read on the forward strand.
TAAGAATTTTATTAGCCTTTGCTGCATCTAAAAGTTTCAAGTTATATCAAATAGATGTAAAAAGTGCTTTTCTTAATGGCTACATAGATGAGGAGGTTTATGTTAAGCAACCACCTGGTTTTGAAAATCCAGATTTCCCTAATCATGTTTTCAAAGCGACTAAAGCCCTGTATGGTCTAAAACAAGCTCCTAGAGCATGGTATGATAGGTTAAAAACATTCTTACTTGAAAATGGATTTACCATGGGCAAGGTTTATAAAACTCTTTTTGTGCTTAAGAATGGCATTGGCTTATTATTCATTCAAGTGCATGTGGATGATATTATCTTTGGTTGTGCTTCTCATGATCTTGTGTCCAAGTTTTCAACTATGATTATTTCAGAATTTGAGATGAGTATGATGGGAGAACTCACGTACTTTTTGGGGCTGCAAATCAAGAAAACCAAGGAGGGTACCTTTATGCATCAAACGAAGTATACAAGAGACCTCCTAAGGCACTTCAACATGGACAAAAGCAAGCCTCTCCGGACACCAATGGGAATAGCAACAACACTTGAACTTGATGAAGATGGTGAACCTGTGGATCAAAAAGAATATAGAAGCATGATCAGATCACTTTTGTACCTCACGACATCAAGACCGGATATACAATTCAGCGTATGTCTTTGTGCACGGTTTCAAGCCTCCCCACGTGCTTCACATCGTCAAGCCGTCAAAAGGATTCTCAGGTACTTACATGGAACTCAAGAATTTGACATTTTTCTTCCTTCTTCCTCAACCGTTACTTTGAAAGCTTTTTCGGATGCTTATTTTGGGGGTTGTAGGATTGATAGGAAAAGTACTTTCGGTGCTTGTCATTTTCTTGGTAAGTCACTTGTTGCTTGGTCCTCTAAAAAACAAAACTCAGTCGCACAATCAACAACCGAATCTGAATATGTAGTTGCTTTTAGTGCTTGCTCACAAATTCTTTGGATTGTTCAAATACTTCAGGACTATGGGGTTGATCTAGATAGTGTTCCACTGTTTTGTGATAACACTAGTGCCGTTTGCATTGCTAAAAACCCCGTGCAACATTCTAGAACTAAGCACATTGATATTAGGTACCACTTTCTCCGTGATAATGTTGTAAAAGGAAACATTGTGCTTCACCATGTAGATATCGAACAACAATTGGCTGACATTTTTACAAAACCTTTGGATTTCACTCGTTTTTGTTTCATTCGTAGTGAAATAGGGGTTATGCGTCTTCATGGCTTACATTGAGGGGGAGTTTTGAAACATGGGAAGTCTATGTGTGAATTTGAACTTAAAATAATATGAGCATAGTATTTCATACATATATGACTTTGTTATTCCTTTTACATGCTGAAAGTTCTTACTACATTATTCATGTTATACATTTTGTAGTTTTTGCCATGACTAGTAATTGGAATAATTACTTACACTAAATCTGGTCATGATCAAACTTTCTTGCTATTTTGAACTTGTTGTGTGCTCACAAGTGCTTTTAATCATAAAGAAGTAATCAAGTAATCAACACACATATTGAGTTTTTATGATCAAATGAAAAATTGAGAAAAGATCAAGAGAATATCCATGCATCACACTTCTTCTTTTGAGATGACTTATCATTGCACTTAGATATGAACTTGGGAGAAGTTGTGTATGACTAAAACCATGTCCTTAAGCTTCTGATTGTCAAATGACATAGACTTGACTTGGTTGGTTAGAATAAGGCAGATGCGCATATAATCTCTTGCAAATATCATATGATCTAAATTTGTACTTTGAAAAATAATAAATTGCAGCAACAAGTGTCATGCTTTCAGGTTTTGAAATAGTTAAGTTTGTGAGACCATGACTTGCTAAAATTGAAAATTACATTTGGTCTCTAGCATGGCTTACACTACTTTATGTATTTCATTGATGTGATAGTGTATGTTACTTGATAGTATGACTTGGATGAGCCTTGTTTTATATGTATATGTTGTAATATGCCCATAGCATTTAAAATTTCTCTTTTGAACCTCGCTGAATACATTGTCAAAGGGGTGAGAAAATATGTGAATTTTTAAGAGAAGTATGCAAGGGGGAGAAATTGATTACACATTGCACATATTCACAAGTGTTTTTGGCACGATTTTTCTCAAAAGAAAAAAATTGTTTATGTGGTGTTGCCAAAGGGAGAGAAATTGTTTTCAAAATTATTAATGTAAATAAGCCAATGTTCGGATTTTAAGTGGTGTTGCCAATGCATTCATCAAGGGGGAGATTGTGAGACATATGTGTGCTGAATACATTGGTTTGTACTAAATACATTGGCTTTGATGATATAAGTTATAAAATTCTGCCAAAACACCATTTTTAGCAAGGTCCGACTCTAGCTCCGAGCTTCTACAAGGTCCGACAATAGGTCCAACTTGATTTGTCAAAGTCCAACATGTTTTTGGGTAGCTCCAGTGAGCTTTGTTTTTAGCTCTGGCATGTCTTTGATAGCTCCGACATGTCTTTGTTAAGCTCCGATATGTTTTTGCTAGGTCCGACTTATGTTGGTTAGCTCCGACATGTTTTTCTAGCTCTGGCGCTAGGTTGTACTAGCTATGGTAAGCTTCGACGCTAGGTTGTACTAGCTTTGGTAAGCTCCGGTGCTAGGTTGTACTAGCTTTGCTAACCTCCGGAAGCTCCGGTTAGCTTTGGCAAGATTCGAAGCTTGATCGCAATGTTCCCGCTTTTACTGTGAAATGTTTCGAACTTGCTTTACATTGTTGGAAAGATTGCTTAGTATTCATTTGCTAAGTTTTTGGCGCGTTTTGGTTGATATGACTGATATCGTTTTACTGTAGTTTTGCAACATGCTTATGTGAGGTGCTCACATAAGGTGTTGTGTTCGGAACTAATTTGAGTCAAGTTGCGGACTTGGGCTCGTATGGATTGGTTGTTTATTCATGTGCAGGTGTTGCTTGAGTTCAAGATATGGCTGATGACAGGATCCTTTGGACTAGTCTTAGGGAAGAGATGAGGTTCCAACAACCAAATTTAGGAGGAATTGTGGTTGAGCGGGTCAAGAGGTCGCGCAAGATGATTGTATCAAGGGCAGTGCATATGAAGGTTACTGGACGTCGAAGGAAGGTGTTGGCACATATGCATGCGGTGTATTACGTGGCAACATGGTTCCGAAGATGGGCTAAGGAAGGAAATATATGGTTGGAAGGATCGATCGTATCGGTTGATGACTTCGGCTGCGGCGAAGTCGGTTATGACTCGGTATGGAAAGTATCGAGTTAGTTATGATAGTATTTTGTGTGGATCACGAACTTGAGTTGTTTTAGGAATGTGGGATACGTTCCTAATGTGTTTGGAAGTCTTAAGACTGCTTCTATATGCGTATAGAAGAGTCCTGAGCAGTTATGAAAATATTCGATTTGTGAACTTAGAAGGATTAGAGTCCTAGTTAGGATTGGGTTGACCTAAGGGTTGGCTATATAAGCAAGGGAGGCCAGAGCTCGTGGTGCACGACTTTGGGGCTTTTTCTTGTGATTTTTTATCAATAAAATTCGTAGTCTAAAGGAGTTTTTGTGCCTTGTTCGTCCGACTTGTTCCAGACAAGTTTTCCCCATTGAGTTTTCTGCACAACACTACCTTTCTTCGGTGGTTTTATGATAACTCGAGTTTTACAAATCCAATTGACGTGATTCTTTTTGGTTTGTCTTAAAAACTTGATTATCTATCATTTGTAAAAATTTCAGGGTCATTGTATTTGTGGTTTTAGATCTACACGAGTTTCTTTGCAGTATTGCAGATCTGTTTTTTACTCGGTAGAACAGATTGACCTTTGTTCGATCTTTCGATCGTAACTTGAGTTTATCTCGACGGATTTGAGTGATTCTTGATGTGTAGTCTTCGTGAGTTGATTCTCTCTGATATCTATCACTTTTGTCATGGTGGAACACGTTTATATTAGTCTCACATACGAATTTTTTAACAGATCATTTTTCTTGTGAGGGATTTTCATTGCTTCCGCTGAAAAAGTTTTAATCTACCATTCACCACCCTTTCTGCCCAGGAGTTCAGAAGCAAGGAGGATGAGGAGAAGAGGGAGAAGGATCAATCAAGATCGATCTTCATCACTTTTTGACAATTTACATTCTTCATCATCAAATCTTCATGAACCCATCTTCATCGAGCCCTAAACATCAAGATTCAAGTGTTGCATCCAATCTTCAATGCTTGGATATGTAAATACGTGGTACACCCTCTACATCCACTTTTACACGTGAAATTAATCCCAAATTCTCGCTGATTAGAAAACCCTAAATTCACAGTTCTGATCAGGGTGGACTAGTCCGGCCCTAACAGCAGACTAGTCTGGTGTCTGAATCTGTTAATGCTGAATTGAATTCAAATTGACTTAAATCAATTCCAAAATTTTTTCAAACTTGTTAGAAACCATTGTAACTAGTTAGTAAACATCACTAGCAACTCATTAACAAGTTTTACTTCACAATTGCATTAATCATGCATATCATGGCATATTGAGTAATATATGAACATTTATTGATTGTAATGTTGTTTTGCATGTTTGTCGCATGGAATAGAAGGTATGGCTGTAGAGAGTGCTTTCGAGGACCTGCAGAACCAGGACTTCAAAGCCTTCGATCCAAACCTAGCTCAAGAGCAAGGTAATTGCCCTTGATCATTTTGAACCCGTTTTTAAATGTTTTGTTTGCAAAATTGCATACTTGTGTCAATTGATGGGAAAATCCAATTGTAGGAGTTTACTTGTTTTGTATGACCACTGTTATCGCTTGAACACAATGTAGAGAGTCGGGAATGGTATTTTACACTTTTGCTTCGTTATACTCAATTGGGTTTGGAAACAATCGTATTGCTTAATTATGAACTATTGAACACATGAATGATGGAATTTGACATTAATAACCTTTTAGCAACATGGTGCCTAGGGATCTAAGCAAGACGGTTATGTGGAATGGGTTGGACTGTTTGGGTGATTTTGCTTGCTTTAGATCTAAGGACTGATTCCTGGAGCGACCATCTAGGATTTACAGTGCCACCACAGAGCCAAGTATGGTGAGACTTAGCTGACTAATTAGTGTATTGATGGTACTATTTGGACCATTAGGAATGCTCGAGGAAGAGTAGTCGGATGGGTTTGCAGTGATGGTGGGACTACCCTGGGATCCGAATGGCTCAAGAGGGGGCCCTTGGTTGGATGTGCTCAGTTGGAGACATCACCACCGGTGAAACCTAAGTGGGGTCTAAATATGCTAGTAATCACTTTGTAAAGGCTATTTTGTGATCTCTTGGCCACACACCTAAGGAAGTGTGAGACGGCATAATTGAGATTCCTTAGTCATCGAAAGGTGATGAAATCACAAACTTGTGGGTAAAGTGGTACAACCTCTGCAAAGTGTGTTTAAAACTATCATAATACCGTGCTCCCGGACATGAGCAACCTTGACCCTCACATGATTAGAGTTTGGACTTTAACACGGTTTAATGGCTGCAATTGAATTGGAAATTGGTATTGGTTTATTAATTGGTTTTGGTATATGGAATTGATGAAAATGAGACATATGAGCAGTTATGAATTGGTTACGGATTATTATTGCTGGTATTGGTTATTTAAGTTGAAATTGATGTTATCTGGGTTATTTTGGGGAGGACCTCACTTAATGATGATATTATTGCATTTTCAACTGTTTTGAATGTACTTTGATGCAATTAGCCCATTTTATTATCATTCCTTATTTAAGCTACACGTCATACTTTCCCACACTTGGTGAGTATGACATGTGCTCACCCTTGCTACTCCCCCAAAAAATTTAGACGCAGGCGTCAATGTTGAGTACCCGGAGGTCTTTGAGAAGTTCTAGGCGCGCGTGTTACCGTCAAACTTGCCTGTGGAGTTTTGAGTCATTAGTGTTTAGTGTTTTCCGCTGCAGTTGTTTAGAGCTTGTATTCAAGACTATTTGGTTTGTAATAAGTACTATTATTAGTGTTATTATTCAAGACATGGTTATATCTGTTTATCGTTTGTGAATCACTTGTATATGTATGTTAAACATACTAGGCACACATATGCATCACGCTTGGTTCATTTTCGGAACTGAGTTTCATAAATTGGTATCAGAGCCCTGTTTGACCGTAGGACGCAATCCTAGTTAGAATGGACACCACAAATCACTTAGGACTTCTTTTATATTCAAAATTAGTCTGTTTTGCACTATTTTGCCTTCCACTAGCTATATAAAGTGGGGAAAATTTGTGTTTTTGCTGCCGCTGCAAATTTTTTTGCTATTTTACCATCTTTTTGAGCAAATGCACATCTTGTTATCTTGATTTATGGACGCTGCAATTTAAAAACTTATATTTGTGTTTTCCTCTATTTTTCTCATGTATTCTTGTAGATGGCTCACACCAAAATGAGCCCGCAAGAGAGCTCGTTTGCCACTCCTTGGAAGCAAGCTTAGGCCTCGCAAAGTGCAACAAATGGAACTAGCCCAAGAGGAGGAGGAAGTGAAGTATCGCACGAAGGAAGTTGAGCATGACCACTCCAAAACGATGGAGGAAGATCCAGAGGAGGTGGAATCCAATGAAGATGAGGAAGAGGAAGACCCTGAGATTGTGGAATTCTATGATAGTGAGGAAGAGGAAGGTGAAGCCCATGAGGAGAATGAAGATGAAGCCCAAAATGAGGATGAACCCGCTGCACAAGAAGAAGTACCCGAAGCCCAAAGGAATACATCACAACCTAGTGAAGCCAAAAAGGAGGACAAATGCCTAGTTTACCGCGATGCCCAAGAATTCCGTTCCGACGACACTGATGGGGGATTTGCAGCCAGGCAATTGAAGGAGTTCCTTGATCTATGCAAGATGCACCCAGAGTATTATGTTAAGAGGATTCCTCGCCATGGACGTGAAGAGTGGAGGGCTCAAGTTACTGTTCTTTCCCAAGATGAGGGGAGCAAACTATTGATGATTTTGCTTGGGATGCACTTACTAGATTGTGCCACATCTATTGAGAGTAGGTTGGAGGTACTAGTTTTGCAAAACACGCGCAACGCAAGAAAGGAACAAGGAAAGTTTTAAGACCGCAAGATGGAGTTAAAATCAGTTCTCGTGCCTTTGACAGATCTCAGGAAGTATTGGTGAATTTGGGAAATCACTTTGCTGATGCCATGGAAGAGATCCGCTACCTCCGTAAGAAGTTGTTCATCATGGAGAAGCAAGAGGAAGTCCGTGCCACCGTGGAGGTCAATGGTGTAGCAACCTCTGCAGCGCCTACTTGGATAACCAATTCACCCTTCTGTGCACCCATGTATGCCTCGCCGTCGCCGTCGCCTTCGCCGCCTCACGGCCAGGACAACCACGGTTCACATAATTAAGACTAGGTCTCCTGTTTAGAAGTTAGAAAAGTGTTTATATCATCTAAGTCATGTTTAGTGTGGTGTGCTGAATTTTCGTGTTGTGTGCCTGTGCTCGTGTGGTTGGTGCGAGTTGTGCGACATCTAGCGTTTTGTCCACATCCGCAAGTAGTAGTGAGTTGTGGGATCCTTGTCCACATCCTCTAATAGGGATTTTAGTATTAATAAAAGAGTTGTTAGCTACATATACCTTGCACTACAGGAATAGGGCAAAAGGCCGTCAGCCATATAGGCGTTGGTAACCTAAAGAAACTGATGCCTTTAATGTATATACGTCGATAAACCGACGTTCATAGACGACGATCCAGATTCGACGTTTTTAAATGGTATGGACGTCGGGGCCGACGCCTTTATGGCCTATAGCCATCGGTTTGCAGCACCGACACATTTAAGTTCTAAATACGTCGGTGCCATACCCGACGCCTTTATGGTGCGTAAGAGCGTCGACCTTGGTCCCAAGCCAACGTTTTTAAGGCGAGTAAGAATGTCGGCCAGGTTTCCGACTGACGCCTTTAAGTCGGATAAGAACGTCGGCCTGGGGCCCTACCCGATGCCTTTAACCCCCATAAGACCGTCGGCTCGGCTCTAAACCGACACCTACAGTTGTTTTTTTAAAATATCCATCGATTTTCCTCCCCGCCGGGTTGGGCAGCCTCCAGGCCGGAGCCGTAGCCCTAGTGACCACAAGTTCACAAGTTACAGCACAAGTTCACAAATTCACAACAAATCATAAACATTTACAACACAAGTTCGATATTTCACACATATATAAACCACATCACAAGTTCACACATATGCATATAAACGAGCACCATCAGTTCAACACAAAATAGGAATGAAAACAAAGGTCACATGTTCACATAAAGTTCACAGAGTGGCAATAAAAATGACATTCATGCATTGTTATGGGATCCTCCGCCACTCGCACCTCCCTCGTTCAAATTCAGAAAATCATCATCACAACCTTGCAAATGATCGGAACCCTGCAAGAAACAAATACAAGTTACACTTTGCATTTATACTTATAATTCGAGTGTCTTAATCTCTCTAAAATGTGTTAATTGACTTATTTGTTACATAACTCACAAATATGCTAATTTGACTCAAATCGCTAAGTATTATTCAAAGTAACCTATGTTTTTATGGGAAATAACGATTTAGAAGTCATACCGCTGTGGCCGGAGTTGTTGATGGGTTAGTCTGTCCCGGATTAAAGGGCATCAGTGGTAGAACACCTGGATACGGCTGCAATCTAGGAGCCAACAATGACATAAATCCCTGAGGTTGCGAAACAAATGGTTGACCACTGTGAGAACCCTATTACACATATGGTTATAATTTTGTTTTCGAGGAGCCAATATGTTGTCCTGGCTGCATTGGACAAGGCATACCACCTTGAGTGAAGAACTACATCAAGTAAAGATATTCAGTTAAGTTAATTTAACACATAGTAAAGAGTATTGTAACTTGAATAAAACAACAAGTATACCTGTGACATCATGTCAAACTGAGGTGGTTGTGGTGTGCCAAACGGAGTACCGATGCTACTGTGACCCAAAAACTGCATCAAGTAAATTATTTGTGAGATCTTAAGCGAAACATTTTAAAGCCGAATAAATATCTCAATTGTTAAGATACCTGTGCCATATTGTAGGATCGAAGAGCACTAGAAAAGCTACCAGAGGGGGGGGGGGTGAATGGTAGATTAAAACTTTTTTAGCGGAAGCAATGAAAACCCCTAACCCCTTCGGCAGAAAAATGATATGTTAAAGAAATCGTGTGTGAGACTAATCTAAATGTGTTTCACCGTGACAAAACTGATAGATATCAGAGAGAATCAAGTCACGAAGACGACACAACAAGAATCACTCAAATCTGTCGAGAGAAACTCAAGTTACGATTGAAAGATCGAACAAAGGTCAATCTGTCCTACCGAGTAAAAAACAGATCTGTAATACTGCAAAGAAACTCGTGTAGATCAAAAACCACAAATCCAATAATCATGAAATTTTCACAGATGATAGATAATAAAGTTGTGAAGATAACCCAAAAAGAATCACATCAATTGGATTTGTAAAACTCGAGTTATGATAAAACTACCAAAGAAAGGTAGTGCTGTGCAAAAACTCGACGAGAAAGACTTGACAGAAACAAGTCGGACGAACAAGACACAAAAGTTCCTTTAAACTATGATCTTTATTCGATAGAACACAAGAGGAACAGAACCAAAGTCGTCTCTCATGAGCTCTGACCTCTCTTGCTTATATAACCATCCCTTAGGCCAACCCAATCTCAACTAGGACTCTAGTCCTACTCAAGTCACGAATCATAACTTTCCATAACTGCTCAAGACTCTTCTATACGCAGATAGAAGCAATCTTAAGACTTCCAAACACCTTAGGAACATATCCCACATTCCTGAAACAACTCAAATTCGTGACCCACACGAAATCCTATCATAACCAACTCAAATCTTTCCATATTTGAGTCAAACACAACTCACCCGCAGCCTGAGTCCATAACCTAGTCGGTTGGACCTTTCCGACCAATTCTTTATGTCCACATATCTTCATCACACCTCGGAACCATGTAGACACGTCCATGCACTCCTTGCACACGTGCAAACATCTTCCAACGATGTCCATGATACCTTCATATGTATTGTTCTTGATTCATACATGTTGCGCGACCTCCCGATCAACTCAACCACAATTCCTCCCGAACTTGGTTGTTGAACCTCATCTTCTCTCTAAGACTAGTTCAATGGATCCCGTCACCAGCCATGTATTGAACTCAAGCAACACCTGCACATGAACAAACAACCAATACTTCCGAGCACAGGTCCTCGACTTGACTCTCGTTAGTTCTGAAACTACAACATCTTACGTGAGCACTTCACATAAGCATGTTGCAAACCATAGACAATGATATCAACCATATCAACCAAAACGCACCAAAAACTTAGCAAATGAATACTAAACAATCTTTCCAACAATGTAAAGCAAGTTCGAAACATTTCACAGTAAAAGCAGGAACATTGCGATCAAGCTCCGAATCTTGCCAAAACTAACTGGAGCTTGAGCCGGAGCTTACCAAAGCTAGTAGAACCTAGCGCTGGAGCTAGAAAAATATGTCGGAGCTAACCAACATAAGTTGGACCTAGCAAAAACATATCGGAGCTTAACAAAGACATGCCTGAGCTATCAAAGACATGCCGAAGCTAAAGTCGAACCTTGCTAAAAAGATGTTATGGCAGCATTCAAAACTTTTATTGTCAAAGCCAATGTATTCAGCACACATAGGTCTCACAATCTCCCCCTTGATGAATGCATTGGCAACACCACTTAAAATCCGAACATTGGCTTATTCACATTAAAAGTTTTGAGAACAATTTCTCCCCCTTTGTAAAACTGAAATAAAATGAGAAGCAAGACAAATTATTTCCCTGAGAAGAATCGTGTCAAAACAATTTATGAATATGTGCAATGTGTAATCAAATTCTCCCCCTTGCATACTTATCTTTAAAAATTCACCATATTATCTCCCCCCTTTGACAATGTATTCAACAAGGTTTATAAGACAAATTTTAATTGTTATGAGCATATTATAACATATACATATAAAACAAAGCTTATCCAAGTCATACTATCAAGTAACTTACACTATCACATCAATGAAATAAATAAATTACTGTAAGCCATGCTAGAGATCAAATGTAATTTCCAATTTAGCAAGTCATGATCTCACAAACTTAGCTATTTCAAAACTTGAAAGCATGACACTTGTTACTGCATTTTATTATTTTTCAAAGCACATATATAGATCATATGATATTTGCAAGAGTTTATATGTGCATCTGCCTTATTCTAACCAACCAAGCCAAGCCTATGTCATTTGACAATCAGAAGCTTAAGGACATGGTTTTAGTCATACACAACTTCTTCCAAGTTCATATCTAAGTGCAATGATAAGCCATCTCAAAAGAAGAAGTGCAATGCATGCATATTCTCTTGATCTTTTCTCATTTTTATTTGATCATAAAAGCTCAATCATGTGAATAGTTGATTGATTAATTTTTCATTATTAAAAGCACTTGTGAGCATGCAACAAGTTCAAAACAGCAAGAAAGTTTGATCATGACCAGATTTAGCATAAGTAATTATTTCAATTACTAGTCATGGCAAAAACTACAAAATATATAACATGAGTAATGTAGTAAGAACTTTTAGCATGTAAAAGGAATCACAAAGTCATATATGTATGAAATACTATGCTCATATTATTTTAAGTTCAGATTCACACATAGACTTCTCAAGTTTCAAAACTCCCCCTCAATGTAAGTCATGAGGATGCGTAACCCATATTTCACTACGAAAAAAACGAGTGAAATCCAAAGGTTTTGTAAAAATGTCAGCCAATTGTTGTTCGGTATCTACATGGTGAAGCACAATGTTTCCTTTTTCAACATTATCACGGAGAAAGTGATATCTAATGTCAATGTGCTTAGTTCTAGAATGTTGCATGAGGTTTTTAGCAGTGCAAATGGCACTAGTCTTATCACAAAACAATAGAACACTATGTAGATCAACCCCATAGTCCTTAAGTGTTTGAACAATCCAAAGAATTTGTGAGCAAGCACTAGCAGCAGCTACATATTCAGATTCAGCTGTGGATTGTGCAACTGAGTTTTGTTTTCTAGAGGACCAAGCAACAAGTGAATTACCAAGAAAATGACAAGCACCAGAAGTACTTTTCCTATCAATCCTACAACCCCCAAAATCAACATCCAAAAAAGCTTTCAAATTAACAGTTGATGAAGAAGGAAGAAAAATGCCAAATTCTTGAGTTCCATGTAAGTACCTGAGAATCCTTTTGACGGCTTGACGATGTGAAGCACGTGGGGAGGCTTGAAACCGTGCACAACGACATACGCTGAATTGTATGTCCGGTCTTGATGCTGTGAGGTACAAAAGTGATCCGATCATGCTTCTATATTCTTTTTGATCCACAGATTCACCACTTCATCAAGTTCAAGTGTTGTTGCTGTTCCCATTGGTGTCCAAAAAGGCTTGGTTTTGTCCATGTTGAAGCGCCTTAGGAGGTCTTTTGTATACTTCGTTTGATGCACAAAGGTACCCTCCTTGGTTTGCTTGAATTGCAGCCCCAAAAAGTACGTGAGTTCTCCCATCATACTCATCAAAAATTCTGAACTCATCATAGCTGAAAACTTGGACACAAGATCATGAGAAGCACAACCAAAGATAATATCATCCACATACACTTGAACGAATAATGAGTCATTGCCATGCTTAAGCACAAAAAGAGTTTCATCAACCTTGCCCATAGTAAACCCCTTTTCAAGTAAGAATGTTTTTAACCTATCATACCATGCTCTAGGGGCTTGTTTGAGACTGTAGAAGGCTTTGGACAGTTTGTAAACATGATTAGGAAAATCTGAATTTTCAAAACCCGGTGGTTGTTTGACATAAACCTCCTCATCTATGTAGCCATTAAGAAAATCACTTTTAACATCTATTTGATAAAGCTTAAAACCTTTAGATGCAGCAAAAGCTAACAAAATTCTTATAGCTTCTAATCTAGCAATAGGAGCAAAAATTTCATCAAAATCTAGACCTTCAACTTGAGTTAAATCTTGAGCAACCAACCTAGCCTTATTCCTAACCACAACCCCATCCTAACTTTGTTTATTTTTAAACACCCATTTAGTTCCAATTAAAGTGTGACCTTGAGGTGGAGGTACAAGTTTCCATACATTATTTCTTTCAAAGTTTTCTAACTCTTCTTGCATGGCAATAATCCAAGATTCATTAGCGAGTGCGTGTGATATATCTTTGATTTCAAAAGAAGCAACAAAAGCAGAATGAGCATGAGAGTTTGGATCTTAAAACCTGGACCGTGTGACTCGTTCGTGCAAGCTTCCAATAATTTGTTGTGGAGGATGACTTTTGAGAACCCGGAGGGGAGTGGACACTTCACAAGCTTCTTCTTCTTCATGTTCATCACAAATCGATGAGCTTGTAACTTGAGGAGGATCTGGACCAGCAATGGTGGTCGTCGGTGCTAGCTGTGAATCAAAATCAGGAGCTGGAACAATGTCATTAGCTCCTGAATTTTCGGGCTGCAGCTCCACCTCTTCCCCATCTTCAACAAAAATGTTCACCCCTTGTGGATATGGATCTAGACCTGCAATATTTTAGCTAGTAGCTAGATTCATAAAGAGACACCTCATAAGTCTCCACAATTTTGTCAGTATCAAGTAAAAGCACACGGTAGCCTCTAGTATGAGATTGATAACCAAGAAACATGCCATCAACAGATCTAGGTTCAAATTTATCATGATTACCATGTTTATTAATAAAGCATTTGCAACCAAAGGCCCGAAAGTGTATAACACTAGGCCTATGTCCAAACCGGAGCTCATATGGTGTTTTACCTAGCTTAGCGTGCAAGAAAACACGATTTGAGACATAACAAGCAGTTGCAATCGCATCAGCCCAAAATTTCCTAGGAGTTTGATATTCATCAAGCATAGTCCTAGCCATCTCAACTAAGGTTCTGTTCTTTCTTTCTACAACACCATTTTGTTGAGGTACATATGGTGAAGAAAATTGACGATCTATTCCATTTTCAGCACAAAAGTGATCAAAAGATTGATTTTTAAATTCGGTTCCGTTATCACTTCTAATTTCTTTTAAAGATCATGGGTGATCAATTGATAATCTAAGAAATAAAGTTCTAAAGTGACTAAAAGCTTCATTCTTAGATGCCATAAAGTAAACCCAAGAGTATCTAGAATAATCATCAACAATCATAAGAACATACCATTTACCTCTGAAGGATTGAACGCGTGAAGGTCCTACGATGTCAAGGTGCAAAAGTTAACCCGATTCAATTGTCATGATCATTGTGAGAGGAGTATGTGAACCTTCAACCATCTTAGCATGTCTACAAGAAGAGCACACAATTTCTTTGTCCCTTTTAGGCTTAGGCAGCCCACGTATGCGATCAAGAGCACTAACACGCGTTAGATGATCAAAGCCTACATGACCAAGTCTACGATGCCAAAAATATAAGTCCTTTGAATCTTGCAACTAGACACCTATGCTTAGAGGAAGATATATCAAAATCAGCTTTAAAAACTCTTCCAAACCGAGACATGTTAAAAATAAGCTCACTATTTGAATTTACAACTTTGCAGCAATTTTTAGTGAAAATAATTTCCAGATTTTCATCTAGAAGTTGTGAAACAGAAAGCAAGTTGTATTTCAATTTTTTAACAAGTGCCACATCCTTCAAAGTGTAGTGATTATTTACTCTAACGGAACTCTTAACAATTATAGGAGTTGAAGAATTATCGGCAAAAGTAACATTCTCTACACGTGACACAAAAGAGAGGGAGGAGAACCATTCTTCGTTAATGGTCATGTGGCGCGAGCAACCTGAGTCCACAATCCAATTGTTCTCCTTCCTCAAGCGTGTAACCTACATAGAAGAAAAATACATCGATGACTCAATACTGGGTTAGTCAAAAGACATTTAGAAATCTAGTACTGAGTCACACGATGTCCAACAGGAATAACACGCGAAAGCTGAGACAAAACAATAGGTCTATGAGCCAAAGCTTGAGGATTTTTGTACCCAACTACTAACCTACGAGGTGTTACATGTGTAGCACAAAAACAGTAGATTTGGGAGCAAACTTTGCA
Organism: Tuctoria greenei; assembly: GCA_036927565.1. NCBI lineage: Eukaryota > Viridiplantae > Streptophyta > Magnoliopsida > Poales > Poaceae > Tuctoria > Tuctoria greenei. Next base: position 254,977,608 of record JAYESD010000002.1, read on the forward strand.
TATTTTCGACTCATTACAGCATATTTCATGTTCCTATCATTCGGTTTAGCAAGTGCAGCAAATTTTGCATGAAAGTTATGAGATCTAGCAATCATTCTTTCCTTTTCCTGTTATTTATCTAGCCTATAACAAAAATCTATGACATGACCATCTCTACAAAAGTACAATGAAATTTAACTTTGTGTTCATGTCTAGATGAGCAAGCAACATTTTTATTTGAAATCGAATGAGACAACACTCCTGCAGATTTGAAAACCACTTCTTTTTGTTTAGGAATTATTTGAATCAAACCACTTCCTAATGACTTTACAATTTTAGGTGGATGTGCCTTAGCATGAGAATGAGAATCAAAACCTAAACCAGTTTTATCATTGAAAGACTTGGAAGAATTCAACAGCAAGTTTAGGTTCTTATTCCCATTACAAAACCGATCTAATGTCCTATGCATGTTATCAAGTTTATTGGACAGATCAAGGCAATTTTCACATGAAGTTTTTCCTTTTAATTTGCAATTGGAACAAAATTTAACTTCATGAGAACGTAAAGCATTATTCAATATAGAAAGTTCATTCATAGCATCTTGTAGTTTCTTATCAAGATCATCACAAGTGGAATAATGCAAATCAATTGTAGAACAACTAGCATCTTTCAAGTTTTTATCATTAAGTGCAGCAAGCTCTCCGTTCTTTTCAATTTATGACTCAAGTTTATCAAGTGTGGAGGTGTGCACACTTCTTAATGAGGACAATTGTTCATATATTAAGTCACATGAGGAACAAGAATCATCACTAGGAATCAAGGATTTCAAACGATTAATTTCAGATTCTAGTGACTCAATTTTAACAGCACTGTCCCTAAGCTTTTTGTCTTTTTTCTTAACTATAACGGTGGCACAAGAAATAGCATCACACATTTCTTCGCAAGTAGGACATACCTCTTCATTATCGCTGTTGTGTTCAGTCTCCTCCATACTTGATCTTGACTTGTCTGCCATGAAGCACAAGTTTATCAAATCATCTTCATCTTCATCACTTCCAACGTTCACATCGCTTGAGCCAAGTTCTTGAAGTGCGGAGATAAAACCGCTCACCAATTGACGTCCTGTAAAACCCTTCTTTTTCTTCGTATCTTTTGCAGATGAGTGCTTCGTCCTTGTTTGCTTTTCATCCCGGGAAGTAGGACCTGAAAGGTTAGGGCAATCTGAACGAAAATGTCCTGTCTTACCAAATTCGAAACATCATTGAGGTCCGGAGCTTCCTCTCCTTCTAGTTCTCACATTTTGCAATGCTTTTGAGAACCTAGTAGAGAGAAGTACTAGCTCCTCCTCTGGAAACTCCTCAATCTGTTCAAGGGTTAGAGAGGACAACAAAGCAAGTGTACCACAAAATTAAGATTGGCCAGAGCTAGGCATATCACGTTGAGAAACAAAAGCAATAGACTTGTTGGGGTTCTTACGTGATATTATGTCAATTTCATGAGTTTTTAACTTGGAATATAGCACATCTAAAGTAAGTGTGCTCATGATAGTAGATTCACGAATAGATGTGACTTTCATCTCCCAAATTGACATATCTAATGCACTTAACAATTGCCTAGCATTTTCAGCATCTGAAAATTGACATTGACACTACGCAAGTTGCTCAGAATTTTATTAAAGCGAGCAAAAAGGTCATAAATAGACTCACCAGGTTGCATCTCGAAGCGCATGTATTCTTTATTGAACATGTCTTGCCTTACCTCCTTGATCGTGTTGGATCCTTCGTGGTAGTCACAAAGTGCTTTCCACACGTCGTATGCAGATCGGAGGTGTGCAACACGGTCGAAGTCGCTTTGAGTTAATCCTTGTATGATCGAGTTTCGAGCCTTGTTGTTGTTGCCAACATCTCTCAGATTTGTAGCTATAACTTGATCATTTTACGGCACTTCGTAAGGCTTGTATACCTTCTCCCATATTTCGAAGCCTTGAGCCTGGATGAAGGCTTCCATACATGCCTTTCAAACTTGAAAACCAATACCACTAAATACACAAGGTTTGGCGGAGTATTTCTCCATGATAATTAGTCAAAAACTTGTTCAAATCATAAAGATTAGAGCACCGTGGCTCTGATACCAATGGTAGGATAAAGACCTCGTGAAAATCTACCAGAGGGGGGTGAATGGTAGATTAAAACTTTTTCAGCGGAAGCAATGAAAACCCCTAACTCCTTCGGCAGAAAAACGATCAGTTAAAGAAATCGTGTGTGAGACTAATATAAATGTGTTTCACCGTGACAAAAATAGTAGATATCATATAGAATCAAGTCACGAAGATGACACAACAAGAATCACTAAAATCCGTCGAGAGAAACTCAAGTTACGATTGAAAGATCGAACAAAGGTCAATCTGTACTACCGAGTAAAAAACAGATCTGTAATACTGCAAAGAAACTCGTGTAGATCAAAAACCACAAATCCAATGACTGTGAAATTTTCACAGATGATAGATAATCAAGTTTTGAATACAACCCAAAAAGAATAACGTCAATTGGATTTGTAAAACTCGACTTATAATAAAACCACCGAATAAAGGTAGTGCCATGCAGAAACTCGACGAGAAAGACTTGACAGAAACAAATCGGACGAACATGTCACAAAAATTTCTTTAAACTACGATCTTTATTCGATAGAACACAAGAGGCAGAGCTCCAAAGTCGTCTCTCACGAGCTCTGGCCTCCCTTGCTTATATAACCAGTCCTTAGGCCAACCCAATCTCAACTAGGACTCTAATCCTACTCAAATCACGAATCGTAACTTTCCATAACTGCTCAAGACTATTCTATACGCAGATAGAAGCAATCTTAAGACTTCTAAACACCTTAAGAACATATCCCACATTCCTAAAACAACTCAAATTCGTGACCCACATGAAATCCTATCATAACCAATTCAAATCTTTTCATATTTGAGTCAAACACGACTCAGCCGCAGCCTGAGTCCATAACCTAGTCGGTTGGACCTTTCTGACCAATTCTTTATGTCCATATCTCTTCATCACGCCTCGGAACTATGTAGCCACATCTGTGCACTCCTTGCACACGTGCAAACATCTTCCAATGATGTCCATGATACCTTCATATGCATTGTTCTTGATTCATACATGTTGCGCGACCTCCCGATCAACTCAACCACAATTCCTCCCAAACTTGGTTGTTGAACCTCATCTTCTCCCTAAGACTAGTTCAATGGATCCCGTCACCAGCCATGTCTTGAACTCAAGCAACACATGCACATGAACAAACAACCAATACTTTCGAGCACAAGTCCTCGACTTGACTCTCGTTAGTTCCGAAACTACAACATCTTATGTGAGCACTTCACATAAGCATGTTGCAAACCATAGCAAAATGATATCAACCATATCAACCAAAATGCACCAAAAACTTAGCAAATGAATACTAAGCAATCTTTTCAACAATGTAAAGCAAGTTCGAAACATTTCACATTAAAAGTAGGAACATTGCGATCAAGCTCCGAATCTTGCCAAAACTAACCGGAGCTTGAGCTGGAGCTTACCAAAGCTAGTACAACCTAGCACTGGATCTAGAAAAACATGTCGGAGCTAACCAACATAAGTCGGACCTAGCAAAAACATATTGGAGCTTAACAAAGACTTGCCAGAGCTATCAAAGACATGCCGGAGCTAAAGTTGGACCTTGCTAAAAAGATGTTATGGCAGCATTCAAAACTTTTATTGTCAAAGCCAATGCATTCAGCACACATAGGTCTCACAAATATACAGATACTGCATCTGTTGCTGCCCCTGTTGCTGTATCTGTTGCTGCATCTGTTGCATCTGCATCTCTGTCTAGTGCTACTGCTGTTGCTGTTGCAACTAGGTCTACATCTCTTCCTAAGTGAGTCTCATCTCTTCTCTTAATGCATCCGTCTTCGCAGTAGATTGGGACCTACTAGAACTAGCACTGGAGTGCCGTCACCTAACATAGGCCTCACGCTCCACATACCCGTCGCCCAATCCAAGTCTACAAAAGATACAAGTGCGATGAATCGACAATCATTTACTTAGAAACATCATTATCTTTAGACATACCTCCCTTGCGGTACACCTCCACTGGCTTCGTACGCCGCACCCACATCCAACAGCGCTCTTACAAAATCCGCCTCATATCCATGATTTCCTGAAGCACTCAATTATATTTCGCCTGCGAGGATACAATGATTTCATGCATAGATATAATAAAAGGTAAAATGACTTGGATAGGTAATACTTACCACTTTTTGCGTTGCTGCCTCATCACATAATTGCTCCGGACGATTTGGGTCTGGAACTCTATGCCCCTTCAGGTAAATACCAGTTTCAGCATGCTGCAATAACAAATTCGAAGTTGAGTCAATACAATTATTTGAAGCAATCTAAGTTTGATTTTAAGAATTCATACCATTCTTTGTTCCATCCGCGCATGTCCATCCAGCCCATAGTAATGCTGTCCTGGCTTGCTCTTCCAGTTTTTTCAGTTTCTATCTGAAACTAACTTTAACTCATCCGATGCCCAATACTCACTTAACCATTGCCAAGCTTCCGAATTCACACATATCCAATCCACGTTGCTATTCAAGTACTCCTTAGTTACATGTAACTTGACTGCTTCATTTTTTGATATACGTGTCAACAACTTAGTCTTGTAGTACACAATCACAACTTTGATCCCAACATTGGAGAAGGAGTCCTTTGTGCGCCTTTTTGCTGACTCATGGAAAACCGCTCTTTCATATGCTTCACCCTCGCCTTCTTGCAAACCAAACACACCCTGCAATACAAACAACAATTAATGTCAATCAGAACAAGATGTAATATAATTGAAGGACTATGAATACACTTACCCAAAACATATCCCAAACTCTATTCTGACAAGTACCCGCAGGGGCATACTCTTTCAGTGCATAGTGATCCCAACTATGCGCGTCAATTCTTTGACCATCCAACACAACCATCCTGGGAAAGCAAAACCGGATGGTGTTTCCCAAGTCCGTGTTAATTACTCGTCGATGCCCCCCTGCCACTCCAATTAACCTCGACCCAGCACCTAGTACCCTTCGGCTTTATAACTATCCACTCATCCAAGCTTTTGCTTGGAGTACATAAAAGGTGCATCCGTAGCCTGTTCAAAAAATATTAGTTAATTAGTTAACAATTAAAAAAGATAAAAGATAGCTTATCAATTAATCCGAAATAGTACCTGAAAGGGCATCGAGCGGGCGACTGACCTGCCTCAGCTAGCTCCGCAAGTCTTGCCAACCTCCTATCTCGCTCGGGATCATCCCCCTCTTCATCATCGCCGCCCTCGTCGTCCCCCTCATAACCACGCTCAGAGTAGGACCGCCCAAAGACCGCTGCAATCATCCGGTCTCTCGTTTCTGAACTTGAGTCTCTTCCCTGCTCTGATGACTGTCTCACAATATCTATCTCCTCCTCGTGCAAGTCCTGAGCCAGACTTGACTCTGGCTCTCATGAGGGCTCTGGCTGTCGTGAGGGCTTCGACTCTGTGACACACCGCATGAGCCGCCTCTGCCTATCCACACTTACGCTTGTACCCTGCAAATGAAAATAAATATGTAACAAACATTATATAGTTAATTATAATACTAATATGCATTTAAAAATAAACAAGTACCTGAAACAAGCCTGTGTGCTCTGAACTACTAGTGTGGTCCGAACTACCACTGCGCTTTTTCCTACCAAGTTTGATATGCTTGAACATCTGCATAAATTTCAAAATAATGATTAGTTATACAAGACAAATTATAAATAATAAAATATACTCAAAATGCGTACAATAAGATTAAAAATTGGACAGGATGCGTACAATAAGAATCAAAATCTAACAGAATGCATACAATAAGAATTAAAAATCATCAGCATCAGAATCTGCTTCTGCCACACGTGCTTGAAGATGTTCATGTGTCTCTTGTTCTTCTATCTCTTCTTCAAACTCTTCTCCTTCACTGTCCTGATCAAATTCTTCTTGATACTCAATAATCCTTTTTTGTTTTTTTTCAATAATCCTTTGTGACTGTCGAATATGTTTCCTTGAAATGCCAGTATGTTCTTCAGACATTAACCCAAAAGTACCACTAGCTATCTCTGCTAGTCCCGTCCCTCTAGATATCCTAAAATCTTCTACTTCCTCAACTTCATCTTGATAGACACCACAATCATCATCTTCCCGATTCTCTATGTATCCATCATAATGATGATGGTCCACTTCAGGATTAACTTTGCATACAACCCACCAATTTTTGAAACTTGGATGAGGATAACTTAAATAGTACACTTGTTCCACTTGATGGGCAAGTACAACATTGTTGTTATGAGCTGTGTACCCTGAGTTGTGGTTAACCTCCACCATTCCAAAATCATCGATTCGTGTTCCCGATGTTGGATCGAACCATTGACAGTCGAAAATCATAAGCTTCAGTTCTTTTGGACCGCCAAATGTGTACTCGATCATTTTTTGAAGAACACCGTAGTAAGCATTGACTTCTCCACTACCCTCCGCTGCCGTTATCATTACTCCACCATTTGATGTGGCTGCAAGTGGGCGGCTTGCTCCTAAACTTGCGGTACCAAAATGATATCCGTTGATATCGTATCGGCTAAATTCTCTTGCTTTCAGTTGACCATGTGAAATATGTCGCAAGTCATCTGAGATATTGCGATCTTGCATACACTACAAATATAGACAATGTTAGCATCTTACGACAAGCATGTGAACTATAATTGAAGACAAAAGATGGATAGAAACATTACATGTTCACAGAACCATGCCACAGAGCTTAGCCCACCATTTATGCCATACTGTCGCATCTTATCCAATTAACTTTGTGTAGGTCTTCGAGAAGATGTCCAATACAACTTGTCATATATTTCAAAATATGGTAACACTTCCTCCATGTTGAAAAACATGTAAAGCATGGTGTAGTTCCTCTCTTGCTCTGAAATATGATGAGAATTGGCAGATCCAACACCTTTGTACTTCCAATTAAAAATCTTAAGCTCAGTCATATGTTGCTCTTCTACATCATTATATTTTGTCTTAGATGCATTCACATTGTTGGCACGTGAGAAATATTTCATAAAAAAGTTTGTAATCTCTTTAGCTGCAAATGCCTCTGCAATACACCCCTCAACTCTTGCCTTGTTGTGTATTGTAGCTCTAATTTTTTTTCAATTCCCTTTTTTTACTATACATCCACCTGAACTATGCAGGACCTGCTACCAACGCTTCATAAGGTAAATGCACCAGCAAATGTTGCATAACATTCATAAAACCAGGTGGAAAGAATTTTTCCATCTTACATACAAGCACAACAATTTCTTTCTCCCACTGTCGCATCATCTTCTTCGACACTTCTTTAGCGCCTATCTGCCTATAAAGTAACTAAGTTCAGCAAATATCTTTCACAAATCAGGTTTGAAGTAGCCACTGAACATTACGGGCACAAGTCTCTCCATCATAATATGGTAATCATGATTCTTCAACACATTTAGTTTACCGGTAATAAGGTTAACACATTGTTTTATGTTAGCTACATAGCGGTCCGGAAACTTTAATGTCTTCAACCAAGTAAGTATTTGCCTCCTTTCTTCTGGCTTGACACAGTAAGGAGCTCGTGGCCTACTATCATTTCCACTTGAATTAGTTATAATATCAAGTCTAGGACGATCGCAAAGATCAACTAAGTCTTTCCTCGCATTCATATTATCTTTGGTTTGACCTGTGAAACCAAAACACATGCTTATGATGCTTTCAGCCACATTACGCTCCTGGTGCATCAAATCTATGTTGTGCGGTAAAATCAATGCCTTTGCATATGGTAGCTCATAAAGAAAATAAATATGAGTCCAATTGTGTTTTGTACCATACACTTCAAAACCACCTTCAGTGGACTCCTTTAACTTTGCATGGCATGCCATTTTTGTTCACTTGTCAATCAACGAGACGAACCTTTTCTAACCATTTTGCCTTTCTGAAATGATTGCGTATCACTCCTGAAAGGATGCTTTGAAGAAAGGAATTGTTGATGACAATCAAAGAAGCTGACTTTTTTTCTATACTTTAACCTGATAGCATCGGTGTCAGCCATACATATGGGACAACACAATTGTCCGTGAACACACCAACTAGACCAAATGCCATATGCCAACAAATTATGGACCGACCATAAATACGCGACACGTAAGGTAAATTCACATTTCAGATGATTGTCATATGCCTTTACACCATGCCATAACTCTTTCAGCTCTTCAATCAATGGCTGCATAAACACATTGTTTTTCTACCCAGGATGTTTAGGGCCAGGAATGGTAGCCGTGAGAAATATGTATCCTTATTTCATGCACATGTTGGGAGGAAGATTGTATGGCATGATAAATACAGGCCAACAAGAGTATGGACTGCTACTGGTTCTGAAAGGAGTGAAACCATCTGTTGACAATCCAAGACGAACATTTCTTGGATCTCTTGCAAACTCCGAATCAAAACGGTCTAGAGCTTGTCATGCCGCGCCATCAGAAGGATGTGTCATAATATCATTGTCATCGCTCTCACATATCCCTTCAAAATGCCACCCCATCTGTTTTGCTGTTTCTTGGGACAGAAGCAACTTTTTAGCCTTGTTGTGACAGACATGTACCAAAGTTATTTAATCGGTACTTTTGTATTTGTTTCCTCTCCATCATCGTTCAGAACCTTGACATATCTAGATGCATTGCAATGCATACAATGGGTATCGTTCATGTGTCCCTTCCAAAACAACATGCAATTATTATCGCACGCATCAATCTTCTTATAGTTCATGCCCAGATCACTCAAAATCTTCTTAGAGTTGTATATGTCTTGCGGTATCTTATGCCCAGATGGAAGGAGATCACCAATTAGCTTCAAGATACCATTATAGCATTGCGAAATTGAACTTGGACTTCAACGCTATAAGTCGTGTCACCGCCTGCAGAACACTCACATTGGTGCTCTCATGCACTTTTTCACCTGAGGCGGCAAGATGGTTGTAAAACTCCTTCACCTCATTCGACATTGACCCATCTTCGTACTCTCTACAAATGTCCGCTAACATCTCATCCATCCGATCATCATCCTCGTTTCTGTTCAACTGATTGTCATGAACCATCTCCCCATGCTTGTGCCATACTAGATAGTCAGGCATAAAACTGTGCTTGCAAAGGTGCAAATCAATTTCATCCTTATATAGATGTCGACAATTCCGACACTTACTACACAGACGCTTCGCAAGATGAGCACCACTAGCAAAGGCTTGGTTGATAAAAACATTCATGATACGAGCCCATTCCATAGTGTGGGCACCACTTGGACTCCAACCATCATACATCGCTTTACGATCGTCACTCATTTTAGCTTATACCTTCAAAGCAGAAAATGTAAAAAATCTAATAGATAATACACACAAACCATATAACTATATATAAGATGTATAATTCTTTTATGGATGACAACACGGAGACTCACTCTACATTACCTATTGAACATAACACACTAAAAATAACCACAATTTTGTAATAAGAGTCTAGAAAGAAAATAATCAATCAATTATGCTATCACTAATAGCTAAAAAAGTATGTTAACATACATTTCAAACATACATTAGAAATTCAACTAATTAATATCTAGAAATGCAACTAATAGCTAGAAACATATATTGGAAATTCAACTAATTAATAGCTACAAATGCAACTAATAGATAGAAACATACATTAAAAATTCAACTAATAAATAGCTACAAATACAACTAATAGCTAGAAATATACATTGGAAATTCAACTTAATAGCTAAAAATAAAACTAATGCTTCTACAATTCACAAGAGTCATTTCTTTCTTATTATCTGATTATTATTTGATCCAAGATAGTTTTTACCTTTATTCTTTTTTGTTGAAGCCGGATGGGCGAGCGTCGGGGGATCGGACGGCAGGCGGGCACCGGGCGGTCGGAGGGCTGTAGGACGGCGCGCAGGCAGCGCTAAGGCAGGCGGCGGCGTCGGGCGGGCGGAGGGCAGCCGCTGGGCGGGCAGGCGCGGGGGCCGGAGGGCGGCAGCACCCGTAGCGGGCGGAGGGTGACCGCCGGATTGGCGAGTGCGGGTGCCAAAGGGCGGCTGCACGCAGAGCGGGCGAAGGCGGCACCGCGCGGCGCACGAGCGACGGGCTAGGGATGGCAGGCGCATGGCCGGGGAGTGAGAAGCTGCGGGAGGGAGTTAGGGTTAACGCGCCGCGTCAGCCGGGCCCAGTTATGGCCGTTGGTGGTCCAAAACCGACGCCAATAACTTATCACCGTCATTCCTCTCTAAGGCACCAACGACCATAACCCTCCAACAACGGGTCCCATCTCCACCGCTTGTCGGGCCCACATTAAAACCGTCGGCCGGACCCTGCGAACCGACGGCCTTAATAGAGCCGTTGGTTTCTGACAAGTGACCGACGACTTAAATGTAAAGACCATCGGTCCGTGTGCTCCAGCCAACATATTTAAGTAAATACGCCGGCTGGCCGATGCTCATAAAATTATGTACGTCGGGTGCCAAAAACCAACGCTTCTATGTTTCTAAATCCGGCAGCCCCGACGGTCTTTTTTGGAACCGATGTCTGTTTGCCCTTTTCCTGTAGTGTTGATGCATATAGTTGAGGCGTTCTTTTCAAATTCTAAATTCTTCCGTCTCTACTATTCTTTCACCAACATATGTTGAGGACTCGCAACCAAAGGAATACCAATGGTGAGGAGGAGAGCAATGAAGCACCCTAGAATAACCAGGGACCTGCGCATGGAGATATCAACCTTGAGCAGCTATTGGCTATGCAGAACCAGCTCATGCAATCCATGATACAGACCATGGGACACCTGCAAGCTGGTAATAACAATCAGCCCCACATGCCACCACCACCACCACCGCCACCCCACAACCGTTTGGGAGAGTTTATGAGGACCATGCCGCATACCTTTGCTCAAGCCAATGACCCTATGGAAGCTGATGATTGGATGAAGTCCGTAGAGAAGAAACTTGCTATTGTCCAGTGTAGTGACAGGGAAAAGGTTCTTTTTGCCTCACACTAGTTGATTGGAGCTGCTACAGATTGGTGGGAAGCTCTATGCAATGCCCATGAAAATCAAGAGAGAATCATCTGGGCTAAATTCAAGGAGAAGTTTTGCTCTCACTATGTACCTGAGGGAGTCATGATATTGAGAAGACAAGAATTTTAAAACCTCAAGCAAGGAAGGATGAGTGTGAGTGAGTATCTCAATAAATTCACTCAGTGTTGATGGCTCCTAAGGTATACCAACAAATCATCCCCGACAATAGTGCCAGAAATGCTTGTTGGTATTTCTTACGCACCATTAACTAAACATATCCAACTGATGTGTCAGAAATGCTTGTTAATGGTTCTATTGGATCACAGAGTGAATTTCGCAAGCGCACGTAGGTATCATTGTAGCATTTCCCCTTAAGAGTATTCCCAAGGGTGTCATTTATTTGATCCCAAAGGAAGGTAGGGAAGAAATATAACAATCATCAAGTGGAAAGGGCAGAAAGGTCTAGGTAAGAATCTAGTAAGGATGGATAAAATAATAGTGGAGGTAATGTGACACACACAAAAGCTTTCAAGTCTAAGGGGGGTAAGAGGATCCTAGAGGTTAGTTAAGGTTGAGAGTTATGAAGGTACTCCTACTATGCTCTATTGTACATATACATAGTCTAAACTAATTATTCATAAGCTAGATCAATAGTGAATACTTATGCTATGTGGTTCAACACATCGGGCACGGGCTTACCCCTAGCAATACTAGGGCGACTCCCACCAAGAGACTGTGTCATAGCCGAACGTGGAGGATTACAAAGGACAGATAGGGTTGTCACCACCTACTGTCTACCTCTTCAATCCGTGGGTCTACGAGACATCCAATGATACTTAGCTATCCTAGCACCATGCTAGCATATTAAGTAATTACCTTAAGAGCCTAGGCACAATCCATCCTAAGGCAATGAATTGAATCATCATTGAACCAATGTTGATACACAACATAATTATCCATACTAACCTAGTTATGTTATAATTAACTAGACTATAGTGGGGGTCTATAGGTGTAAGTGCATCTAGGATATCCCTTGTGGGTTTTGGCTAATTGATGACAAAGATATGAGATCCTAATGAAACTATTGAGATGATTGCAGGACAAACAAAGTGAAACAGCTCGGTGCACACAAAAAGGTGAAAAATGGAGTGGTGTCCAAAGAGGGATACTTTGATGGAACTTGGAAGAACAAATTAGATTTTAAATGTATAGGGAGTGTATTAAAGACACACTCCAAGAGCTCACGACCTGCCCAGGGGTAAGGGTTTTAAAATTAACCTAACATTCCACAGTGCACCGGACTAGTCCGTTTTCTAACCGGACTAGTCTGCCAGACTTTCTGAAGTCTGTTTTCACATAGGGCCGGACTAGTCCATTTTCCAACCGGACTAGTCCGCCAGACTTTCTGAAGTCTGCTTTCACATAGGGCCGGACAAGTCCGTTTTCCAACCAGACTAGTCCGCCAAACTTTCTGGACTTTAAGTTGCACTGTGACCAGACAAGTTTGGACTTGCACCGGACTAGTCCGGTATTAGGGTTTTTCAACGGTAACTTTTTGGAAACTCTATAAAAAGATAATCCACGGCTTTCCTATGAATATACACGTCGAATACTGATGAAAATACAAACCCTAGCACCGCCACTTTGTCCCAAGAGCCCAAAACACATCTCCCCACACATCTAAGGTGCAAAACGAGTCAAATAATTTGAACACTTGGATTCGGGATTGGGAGATCGTCGTTCCTTCGTTGCGAGCTCTTGGGGTTTGATCTTTCTACACTCATACTCTGCATTGTAATACTTTCAAGTGTATTTGATCGCCTCTTTCATTGTAATTCTCGTGGGAGCCCTCAACGTGTGAGGTTGCCCCACAAACTCAGTGATTACCTGTGGTGACTTGAAGAGGGAAAGGGTTGGAGACCCAACTCTGTGTGAGCTTCCTCAACGAGGACGTAGATCTCGTGGTAAGATCGAACCTTAGTAAAAATTCGCATCTCTTGTGCCTTATTTCTTTTACATTTTGTTCACTAGATCACTTGATTACTAAACATCAATTAAGTTGCTTATAAGTTTCCACGTGCATTCATACATTAATCGTAAACCAAATATCTGTTGTTCTCTTTTCCGCTGCTAAATGAATCTATTTTCCCAAACAATACTTAATCAATTACATTTTTCAGCACACCGAACTAGTTCGCCCACACAACCGGACTAGTCCGGTCAATCAAGTTTTTGACGACTCTATTAAGTGTGCAGGAAATTTTAAAGGCCGATTCACCCCCCTCTAGGCCACATTCAATTGGTATCAGAGCAAGGTTCTCCGTCAATGAGACTCACATCTCAGAGAGATCAATGGCCTCTCAGAAGAACAACGATATCCCGAAGATGAACATCAATGAGGAGGAACAAGAAGCTAAAGCCTTCGATGTGCTGAAAGAAAGTCCACATGATGATGAAGAAGTGCGACAGCTAAAGGCACTCCTGAGAAAGAAGTTGCTGGCACAAAAAGGAAAAGAAGAAGAGAAGACAACCGAGAGTGGTCATCACGACTACTCCCGATATCCTTACAACTACAACCGTCTCAATTCAAACAATCACTATCTCTCTATTCCTATGGGAAAGCCTCCACAGTTTGACGGAAGTGACAACACCATGTGGAAGTACAACATGAAAATGCATCTAATATCCCTGAATCCTAGTCTGTGGCACATTGTTTACACAGGCATAGATATCCCAGACATGGATGAGGAACTCACTCCAGAACAAGAACAAGAGATTCACAGAAATGCACAAGCAGTCGCCGTGATCACATCATCACTAAGCAGAGAGGAATTCACCAAGATCGATGGTTTAGAAAGTGCAAAAGAAATCTGGGATACACTTAAGACAGCTCATGAAGGAAATAGGTCAGTTCGTGAAGCTAAAATTGAGATGCTTGAAGGAGAGTTGGGGAGATTTGCTATTGAATAAGGCAAATCACCTCAAGACATGTACAACCGGATGAAGGCACTCATCAACAAAATTCGTGCCTATGGAAGTAAGAAATGGACGGATCACAAGGTGGTCAAAAGAATGATTAGAGCCTTCATGCCAAGAAATGTCACACTTTGCTCAATGATTAGAGAAAGCCCCAGATTTCACAAAATGACTCCCGATGAGTTATTGGGGAAGATCATAAATCATGAAATGATGGAGAAAGAGGCTCAATACGTCAAAGACTTAGCCGAACTCACCTCTTCCAAAAAGAAAGAAGTTGCTCTCAAGGCAACGTGCAAACCCAAACTCAAAGAAACTCGTGAAGACTAAGACAATGGAGATACAAGCGACGAGAGCACTGATCTTGATGATGAAGAAATGGTACTGTTTATCAAGAAGTTCAAGCGCATGATGAAAAGAAGACACGACAATAATTCAAATGAAGGCAAAAGCAAGGATAAAGGAAAATCCAAGGCTCGACGCACTTGCTACAACTGCGGAGAGTATGGTCACTTCATGGTGGACTGCCCCTATGAAGAAAATAAAAAGAAGAAGGAAACAAGACCTCAAGAAAAGAAAAATTTCAGAAAAAGAAGACAGGCCCATCAAGCTCACATTGGCAAGGAGTGGGACTCAAACGACGAGTCCTCCTCCGATGAAGAAGAAGAGATGGCCACTTTGCGCTCAAGAAACCTACTATGAGAGCCACACTCTTCCCAAACATGGGAGGACGGGATATGAACAACCACACTTGCCTTATGGCTAAGGAAGGCAAGAAAAAGGTTCGACTTACTCCTCCTACGCTAAATTCCTCTATTGATGACTTTGATAGCTCTAGTGATAATGAAGAAATGTTTAGAGGATTAAGTAAAATTGCTTTATGGAAATGTTGCCGAACGAAATCTTTGAAAAGGAGGAACTTGTTAACCGACAAGAAGATATGCTCATCCGTGAAGGGAAGCGATATCAAGAAGTTGAAAAGCTTCTTGAGCTTGAAAGAGAGAAGAACGAGTCACTTGAGTTTGAGCTAGCCTTAAGTAAGGAAACTTACTCAAAGCTAGAGGACTCGCATATTGCAATCAAGGAAGAACTTGCTAACTTGTCAAAAGTTAACAAGATCCTTGAGGTGCAAGTTGAGTCGCTCAAGCAAAGTGACTCCTCTTCCTCCAAGAGCTCTTCCTCCAAAGATATGAGTTCGACAACACTCAGAACCTGCACTTACTCTAGTAAGATGAATGTTATTTCTAATACTTCAACTTCTCATAATATGCATCCTTCCACAACCGGCATCTTTGATAAGGAGAAGATCAAATATGCACGCAGTGCATATATGGTCACTAGACCTCCTAATGTCAAAGATGGTCTTGGTTTTGACAGGAACAAACATATGTCTACTCCTAATCATGCTAAGAATAGAATCACTTTTGTTAAGGAGAAATCTCATGAATCTGATTTACAAATACTGGTTCGTACATTTGATGCTTCCTATGTTCTTATGAAAAACAAATATGGAAGAGTCATTGCTAAATATACAGGGCCACACCACAAGAACTTGAAAACTTGTGTGTGGGTGCCGAAGACTCTTGTGACTAACTTGAGAGGACCCAAGCAAGCTTGGGTACCTAAAACCAAGGAATAATTCTATTTTGCAGGCTTACTCCTCCGGTGGATCTAAATGGGTGCTAGATAGCGGATGCACAAATCACGTGACCGGAGAGAGAGGTATGTTTGTGGAATACGAGTACAACAAGAATCTAGGTGAAGGCATATACTTTGGAGATAACAGCCAAGGAAAGGTCCTTGGTAGCAGTAACATTGAAATATCCTCTCAACACACCTTATCCAATGTTTTACATGTAGACTCTCTAGATTATAATCTTTTTCAATATCTCAACTATGCGACAAAGGTTACAACTATTTATTCACTAATGAGGGTGTGACCGTTTTTAGAAGAAGCGATGGCTCAATTGCTTTCAAGGGAATGTTGAAGGGAAAGCTTTATCTTATTGACTTCAATAAAGATAAAGCCGAACTCAACACTTGCTTGGTTTCTAAGACCAATATGGGATGGTTGTGGCATAGACGGCTAGCCCATGTTGGGATGAGAAATCTGCAGAAACTTCTAAAAGGTGGTCACATCCGTGGCCTTAAGGATGTGGTATTTGAAAAAGACAGGCCGTGCAGCGCTTGTCAAGCAGGAAAACAAGTCAGAACACCACACCCCACCAAGAATGTAATGACTACCGCAAGACCGCTGGAACTTCTCCACATGGATCTCTTTGGTCGAATTGCGTACATCAGCATCAACAGTAACAAGTACAATTTAGTAATTGTTGATGATTTTTCAAGATTTACTTGGGTATTTTTCTTGTATGATAAATCAGAAACTCAGGGAATCCTCAAGAAGTTCTTGAAAAGAGCTCAGAACGAGTTCTCATCAACCATAAAGAATATCAGAAGTGACAATGGGACAAATTCAAGAACACCCAAGTTGAAGAGTATCTCGATGAAGAAGGGATAAAGTATGAGTCCTCAGCACCCTACTCCCCTCAACAAAACGGAGTGGCCGAAAGGAAGAACAGAACATTGATCAAAATGGCCAGAACTATGACGTCAAATTGATTTTGGGCAGAAGCGGTGAACATCGCTTGTCATGCCACGAATCGGTTGTACCTCCACCGACTACTGAAGAAAACTCCATATGAGATCCTTACCGGTAAAAAGCCTAATGTTTCTTATTTCAAAGTCTTTGGTTGTAAATGTTTTATTCTGAACAAGAAACCGAGGGCCTCGAAGTTCGCTTCAAAGTCCGATGAAGGGTTCTTGCTCAGTTATGAATCGAATGCCTACGCCTATCGTATCTTCAACAAGGTGCCCGACCTTGTTGAAATGGCACGTGACGTAGTGTTCGATGAATCTAACGGCTCACAAGTGGAGCAAGTTGATAAGTGTATGCTAGATAAAGAGGAAGCTCCATATGAAGCGCTGAAGAAAATGGCACTTGGTGATATCTTACCACAAGAGCGAATGTTAGATTCAAATGCACAAGATGAACTTCAACACGGAGGAAATGATAAAGGGGGAGCACTTGAACAAGATCAAGATGAGGAAGATCAAGAATATCAAGACAATGATGGAAGCAATGATCTAGGGGGAGACAATAAACATGAAGACAATGAAGAACAAGAAACTACACAAGTTCTACACCCAAGAGTACATCAGAGCGTGCAAAGAGACCATCCTGTCAATAATATCATAGGAGATATTGCTAAGGGAGTAACTACTAGATCTCGAGTTGCAAATTTCTGTGAATACTATTCTTTTGTGTCTTTTCTGGAACCATACAGGGTAGAAGAAGCCTTAAGAGATCCAGATTGGGTGATGGCAATGCAAGAGGAGTTGAGCAACTTCAAAAGAAATGAAGTGTGGGAGCTTGTGGAGAGACCAAGGGTGAACATCATTGGAACTAAATGGGTCTTTCAGAACAAGCAAGATGAGCATGGAGTAGTAACAAGAAATAAAGCGAGATTGGTGGCCAAAGGCTATTCCCAGGTCGAAGGTTTGGACTTCGATGAAACTTTCGCTCCTGTAGCTAGACTTGAGTCCATTCGTATTTTATTGGCATATGCTACTCACCATAATTTTAAGCTGTATCAAATGGACGTCAAAAGCGCCTTCCTAAATGGTCCAATCAAGGAGGAAATTTATGTGGAGCAGCCACCGGGATTCGAAGACCAAGAGTATCCCAATCATGTCTACAAACTGCATAAGGCTCTCTATGGCCTCAAACAAGCTCCTCGAGCTTGGTATGAGTGCCTTAGAGATTTTCTGACTCAAAATGGGTTCAAAATTGGTAAAGCTGACTATACACTCTTCACTAAACATCTTGATGATCATCTATTCATATGTCAAATTTATGTTGATGACATTATCTTTGGATCCACTAACAAGTCCTTCTGTGAAGAGTTTACCAAAATTATGACAAATAGATTCGAGATGTCAATGATGGGCGAATTGAAGTTCTTCTTGGGATTCCAAGTGAAGCAACTGAGAGAAGGTACATTTATAAGCGAAACCAAATATACACAGGACATTCTCAACAAATTCAATATGGATAAGGCCAAGCCCATCAAGACACCCATGGTC
The DNA here is from genome assembly GCA_036927565.1 of Tuctoria greenei. Taxonomy (NCBI): domain Eukaryota; kingdom Viridiplantae; phylum Streptophyta; class Magnoliopsida; order Poales; family Poaceae; genus Tuctoria; species Tuctoria greenei. Next base: position 254,995,883 of record JAYESD010000002.1, read on the forward strand.
ATCAACGGACATCTCGACCTCAATGAAGATGGTCCAAATGTGGACCAAAAGGTATATCGGTCCATGATCGGCTCCTTACTTTATTTATGTGCATCTAGGCCAGATATTATGCTTAGTGTTTGCTTGTGTGCAAGGTTTCAAGCCGCACCTAAAGAGTGTCACTTAATTGCTGTAAAAAGAATCCTAAGGTATCTTGTGCACACACCCAACTTGGGCCTTTGGTACCCCAAAGGATCCAAGTTTATCTTGATAGGCTACTCCGACCCCGACTATGCAGGATGCAAAGTTGATAGAAAGAGCACGTCAGAGACTTTTCAATTACTTGGTAGGTCCCTAGTTTCTTGGTCATCTAAAAAGAAAAACTCCATTGCTCTTTCCACAGCGAAAGCAGAGTATGTTGCAGCCGGTAGTTGTTGCGCACAACTACTTTGGATGCGACAGACTCTTAGGGACTACGACTACAATCTTAGCCATATCCCGCTTCTATGTGATAATGAAAGTGCTATAAAAATTGCACACAACCCTGTAGAGCAATCAAGAACTAAGCACATAGATATCCGTCATCTCTTAGAGATCATTCGTTAAAAGGTGACATTGCTATTTCACATGTTAGGACTAAAAAACAACTTGCGGATATTTTTACCAAACCTTTAGATGAGAAAAGGTTTTGTGAACTTAGGAATGAGCTTAACATACTTGACTCTCGAAATGTGGCTTGAAACGTTGCATATCTGGTTGAAACTTCAAATGTTACATTTTATTGTTAAAACTGCTCCTCATCTATTTTTCTTCTAAGAAAACTATTTTAATGAAGAAATCTTGCAATTTATGACCACTTTTCATTGTTGCTTATCTACTGGTCGTATTTATCAAAATTATTTGCAAAACTATTGTCCTTGGATCACTATTAATCATTTCTCTATGTATCTAGTCTGTTGAAACCAGACTTGTCAGGTTTTCCACCGGAATAGTCCAGACAGACGAAATTCCTAGGTTTTCCAGGGGCACCGGACTAGTCCGGTCCACCACGTATATAAGTCGTTGGCCGGCCCAATTTGAATCCCAAACCTCTCTCTCCACTTGGTCTCCCTCTCCTCTCCTAAACCCTAGCCCCCAAAGTGATTTTCGGGTTGAGCCCTTAAAATCGAAGCCTTCTCCGTGGGAAATCCTCTCCTCGTCGAGTGGAATCTCTTATCCGGACTCATACGGACAGATTCTTGCTCCTTCAACGCGTATCTTCAAATATCGGTAAATTTCACCCTAAAACCAAAATCTCAACTTTTCTCGTTCTAGCTCGTTTCCTTTGATTCCAAAGTTGTACATTGGCTTCATAGATGTATTCCTACTACTTTCCTGTCCTTTTGTATCTCTAGATAGAAGTTTTGAATTCAAAGGAAATCGTTAGGGTTCTTATGCCAGGCCGGACTAGTCCAGCGCTCAGATACAGACAAGTCCGGTACGCCGGACAAGTCCGCACTCTGAACCCGGACAAGTCCGGTCTCTGACATCTGAATCCCTACTTTGTCTTCAATCCTTGGTTCCTTCTTATCTAATACATGAACTCCTTATTAGGCACGATGTCTTCTTGCTTAGATGACAGCTCTTTCCACATTTATGAAGAAGTTCAACGCGAAAGAGTGAGGAGAGCCAAGGGGAGAGTTATGAAGAAAAGTCATGATGTCAATGTCCACTCTCCATCCTCCGACGACAATCTGCCTAAGAAGAGGAAGGTCATTGTCAAAAAGGCTCAAGGAAAAGCTGCTGCTGAGAGCTCCTCAAGGCCAAAGAGGGTTCTCAATAAAGGGAAGGGACTTGCTAGTGGTACCATTGGGCCCTTGAAGATGAAAAACCCCAGTCACCGCAACAGACAACCTTCTAGTGAGGATGTCACCGGAAAAGGGGGTGAGCTAGCCGATAACTTTAGGAAGATTAATGTGTACAATGAACCTAGGCAATGCTCTGACCCAAGAATTTGGAGTAACTTACATGCCGACTACTACGAGCACGTGTACATGAAGATGAATCCTGTTGTGGAGAGTCAATGGGTGAATATTGGATATCTGCAGTCAAAGAAGTATCCTGCTTTTCGTGATGTGGTTGAGGCTCTAGAGAGGCACGGTCTGAAGGAACTGCTTTCCTTTGAGAATGACTGGAACAATGAGATCATCACACAATTTTACTCTACCCTCTACTTTGCTCTTGTAATGGAGACAGTCTTACTTGGATGACTCATGGTTCCGAGTATAGTGCCACTTATGATGAATTTGCAAGGATTCTTCACCTTGAACACACTCTGGATCATGATCTTGTCATCCACAATCTGCACCCTTGGAGAAGGATGAGCTTAAGTTCCTCTATGACACAAGGATGCCCTATATTCCTCCCAACATCAAATATCTGAAGCCCTTCTTTGTGGTGCTCAACAGAATCTTGAGGAAGACAATAGACCCAAAAGATGGAGATGCGGGGACTATCCAAGGAACCTTGAGGACTCTAATGAAGGTCATTAGTGGAAGGAGACCGTTCAATGTTTTTGAGTACATCTACAACGACATTGTGAACATCTCAATCACTCCCAATAGGTCTTGCGGGTATGACCCGTACATCATGTTCATGATTGAGAAAGTGACGAGACTTGAGTTTGTCAAGCATGTTTCTCATATGGGGTTGAAGCCACAAAAGGCCATCGAGTACACCCTTCCCTCAGCACCAACTGCCCCTTCCTCCCCCAGAGCTGAGAGGAGGTCTAAACAATCTCAGGATGTGAATGCCACAAGATCTGCAGCTGCTCCTCCTGGCTCTGCTCCTGTCCATGAACCCTCCGGTGGCATCCTCAAAACGCTCTCCTCCATCTTTGCCTACTGCCGCAAGATCGAAGTGAGGCAGCGGAAACATCAACAGTATGTGGATGCCAATATCGAGTCTATCTGTGAGAAGTTGGAAATTGAGCCTGTTGGATCACTGCCCGCCTACGAGGACTCAGAGGAAGATCCTGCTCCGGTGAATGATGATGATGATGAAGATGAAGATCGGACCGAAACTGAAGAAGGGAGCAGCGATGAGTGATTCCCCTCGATTTTTCCCTTTTTGGTGCCTTGATGCCAAAGGGGGAGAGATTGAGAATAGATTGAGACTCAAACTTTCTCTAGTATTAGTTATTAAGCTTGTGTGATCAAGGACTTGTACCTATTTTTAAAACTTTATAATGCAACATTTCCTTTCCTATGTGTGATGCTTTTTGTTGCTCTAATGCTTACTTCTATGCTCATTATTGTTTATCTTTATTTCATCACACTTTGTTGATCACACACCTGTTAGGCACCCCACCATAAGGTGTGTGCATATGTGAGAAGCTTTTTGTGAATTTATCGTTATTTTCATATGTGCACACCTTATGAAAATCAAAATTTTACTCTCATTTGTGATATCTCAAATGGTTGTCATCAATCACCAAAAAGGGGGAGATTGTAAGTGCATCTAGGATATCCCTTGTGGGTTTTGGCTAATTGATGACAAATATATGAGATCCTAATGAAACTATTGAGATGATTGCAGGACAAACAAAGTAAAACAGCTCGGTGCACACAAAAAGGTGAACAATGGAGAGGTGTCCAAAGAGGGATACTTTGATGGAACTTGGAAGAACAAATTAGATTTTAAATGTATAGGGAGTGTATGAAAGACACACTCCAAGAGCTCACGACCTGCGCAGGGGTAAGGGTTTTAAAATTAACCTAACATTCCACAGTGCACTGGACTAGTCCATTTTCCAACCGGACTAGTCCGCCAGACTTTCTGAAGTCTGTTTTCACATAGGGCCGGACTAGTCCGTTTTCCAACCGGCCTAGTATGCCAAACTTTCTGAAGTTTGCTTTCACATAGGGCCGGACAAGTCCGTTTTCCAACTGTACTAGTCTGCCAAACTTTTTGGACTTTAAGTTGCACACCGGACAAGTTCGGACTTGCACCGGACTAGTCCGGTATTAGGGTTTTTCAACGGTAAATTTTTGGAAACCCTATAAAAAGAGGATCCACGGCTTTCCTATGAATATACACGTCGAATACTGCTGAAAATACAAACCCTAGTGCCGCCACTTTGTCCCAAGAGCCCAAAACACATCTCCCCACACATCTAAGGTGCAAAACGAGTCAAATAATTTGAACACTTGGATTCGGGATTGGGAGATCGTCATTCCTTCGTTGCGAGCTCTTGGGGTTTGATCTTTCTACACTCATACTCTGCATTGTAATACTTTCAAGTGTATTTGATCACCTCTTTCATTGTAATTCTCGTGGGAGCCCTCAACGTGTGAGGTTGCCCCACAAACTCGGTGATTACCCATGCTAGTGGAATCAAGTCGGCCTGTGTGGTGACTTGAAGAGGGAAAGGGTTGGAGACCCGACTCTGTGTGAGCTTCCTCAACGAGGACGTAGATCTCATGGTGAGATCGAACCTCGGTAAAAATTCGCTTCTCTTGTGCCTTATTTCTTTTTACATTTTGTTCACTAGATCACTTGATTACTAAACATCAATTAAGTTGCTTATAAGTTTCCACGTGCATTCATACAATAATCGTAAACCAAAGTATCCGTTGTTCTCATTTCCGTTGCTAAAAGAATCTATTTTCCCAAACAATACTTAATCAATTCACATTTTTCAGCACATCGGACTAGTCCACGCACACAACTGGACTAGTTCGGTCAATCAAGTTTTTGACGACTATATTAAGTGTGCAGGAAATTTTAAAGGCCTATTCACCCCCCTCTAGGCCACATTCAATAGGTTCTATGATAATGAGATATGTTCATGATGAAACAGTCATAGAAGCTATACCTTCCACATACATGGACTCCACAATCAAACAAGAAACGCTTTGCCCAAGTATATATATAAGTAGAGACTAAAGATACTATCTTTATTATGCATAAAGTCACAAATACAAGAAAGAATACATGACCCATACCTTTCCCAATGTAGTATTGGGAAGAGAGAGACTCCTTACTCCTTTCCCAATTTGGACTTGGGACTAGAGACTCTCCTCTCTACAACCTAACTCCTCTAAGACTACGGATGATAGTGTATACAATAGAGATGAAGCTCAAGTGGTGTGTGTTGAAGTGAGGGGTAGGGGGTCCTATTTATACTAGTGTTGATGTCGGTTCCCGCCACCAAAAGCGCGCGAATCAGTCACCATTGACTCCAGGAAGCCGGGAGGAGCCAACACGTGGAGGCTGACCGAGTTTGGTGCAGAGACCAGGTCGGCCGACCCCCTGGTTCGACCGACCTGGTCATTGCACCGTTTCTCGTGTGCTTTCTCCAGGTGGCTGCCAGGTGGGTCCCATTGATGTATATGTGTTATACACCATTGGATCTCCACGGATTCTTCTGTTTGTGGGCCATTTGATCCATGGGATGCCACGTGTCGTCGCCTGATTGGCTGGGATGATATTTTATAGGATTGGTCCCTCTACATTTCCCCATTTCCTGCATTAAATGATGCATACACATATTTCTCCAAATCCAAGTGGAATTGGATTAGATAGAAAGGTGATGTGTGCAAGAAATGACAAATCCTTCACATAATTGAGTTAAATTGATGGATGAAATTGGTGTATAACAGCTGTCAACATACTCCCCCAAGCTTATCCTTTGCTCGTCCCGAGCAAAGTCAAGACTTTAGGTTGATGATCAGGAGTTGCTACAATATCTTATTTTCAAAAGTATCTAATGCACAACAAGATACTCTACCTAGTATTGCAGAAATTGGCTATGATACTCTACCTTTCTTAAGTTATCATGGGGCTTATGCTTTCTCATATTCATGAGTAGTTGAAAGGTAGAATAGCAAATGGAGCAAACATATCCTAGAAATCAAGTTCCACTTAAACCCCAGAGAATTCAATTTAGATATTAAGTACCTCAATTTGATTCTCTCAGTCACTCCTTTGTGGATAGTGGAAATATTTCCTCACCAAAATATTGTGCCTCTACTATTCCTACTCATTGAATATGGCTTGTATGTGGAGCTTGGTAAGTAAATTAAGTAGGCATATTTGCATCACATATATTGCTAAGTCAAAAGAGTTAGCCTTAGGAGAATTCAAATCAAAACTTTTTGATTCAAGACTAGTGCATGTGTGATGGAGTGGAAGTGGATGTGGATACTTGAGATAACTCCTTTTTGGTATAATCTCTCTTTCTTTTGCAGGGATGAAACATGGCTACTTTTTTTTTCTCATGCTTATGATGTAAGCATGCTTTTTTTTTGTAGCCATGTCTTCTACTCCCTTTCTTTGCAATGAATTTTGAAAAGAGTGCTAAACATGAATAACATGGAGTTTCTCTTTTTATTGTGGTATGGTGGATATGATGGACGTTTTGCTTACTTCTAGTGTAGAAGAATAGCATGTGCAAGTGAAGTATTGAATTCAAAAAGAGTTGAATGATTTCTCACATAGGTCTATACTAGTTTGACTAGGCTCAATGTGAAAGAAAATATCATATGCATAAGGTTTTGTCTGTGTATGAAAATCATATGGCTTTGGTAGGTATTTCCAATCAATTGAGGGAAACTTAAATCCTTATAGAATTTCTCCAGAAATCTAAGTTTTACTTTCAAACTAGGACTAGCAGCCCTATTACTAATTCTAATCTTGCAACAACCTAGAATTAGATTAAGCTTTTTCTACCCACAATTTCCAAATTAAGGTAAAAGTATTTCAAACCAATGAAAGCAATATTCGGAGAGTAGCAAGTCATAAACTAGAGACTTAGGAAAATAAAACAGAGCAACTATTCATCATTTCATCTATGTGAATTCTAAATCGTTCTTACCGCACATCTTTATTTGATGAAAGCAAATCCCTATATTTTTTTAAATGCAAGGTGGATGATGGATGGATGGAAAATAAATATGCAAGGAATGTGATACATGTTACCTCAAGTGGGGGTCCTCCCCCAAGCTTGTTCTTCAACTGCCTCCATGGTAAGGGTTGAACCCTTGATGACGGAAGTATGCTGAAAGATCAGCTTGTTGTTGTTGTAGCGCCGTGTTGAAGTTGGTGAATTGAGCATCCATGTGTTGTTGTCAATTCTGGGTACTCTGAACATGCTCTTGGAGTGTGTTGTAGATGTCACCTATTCTCACTTCAAGTTCTCCCATACGTCTAGTGAGGTCCGTCATTCCTTGGCTATAGTCATGATGACTTCTAGTCGAAAAGGAACGACGTCCTCTCATGGACATTGGGGGCAAGCTGCTAGAGTTTGAAGTGGATAAGGGTGGATCCCTTTGCCCTTCTTGCCAAGATGATCCCCCAGTCTCATACGTCGGAAGTTGAGTCCATCCGGGCGCATAACCCGTTGGGTTCTCTTCCTCTTGGTATTCATGGACCGGAGAGATTATCAGTGGCATGCCTGTGGTTGCAGCCCTCGCATGATTTCTTGTTACCCTGCCAGAGACATTACTTCTTCTTGCTTCCTCAAAGGGAAGAAGATTAATGGTTAGCCTCCGACATTTGTACAAATGAAAATCTGGGTGAGGCAACCGAATTTCATTGACAAAGCTGGGATAGAAAAATATCAAGGACCCATCTTGATCATGCTTAAGGGTATGTCCTTGCACTAAATAGTCTTCATCAATTAATTCTCTTTCAGTTTCAATTTATTCAAATGAAGAGTATTTAAGTGCTCCTACCCTATCAGCAATATGAGTAATCAATAAAGTGCATTCAATTGGTCCTGATTTTGAAATGTAATCTAACCATTGTGTCATCATGGCTTTGACTGGAGCAACATTTATCTTTTTAGTCATGGCAAACAAAATTTTCAATTCATCATCTCGCACAACCCTAACATCTCTCCTATGGAACATAGTCATAGACACCCATCTATGCATGAAGCGTAAGGTAGGGTTTTGGATGTGGCTATTCCTAGGAGCCCTACATGTGACCTCACTAGTTAGCTCATTCCAAAAACTTTGTTTGTTAAACTTAGAAAAATTGTCTAAATCTAGCAAACACCGTTTATTGAAGCCTAGGATGCTACCTAATTCTTTCCATAGGATGTTGTATTCTTTTTGAAATAATCTAAAAGAAATACCATCAAATCCTATTCTTAGCGTGCAAAGGAATTGGATAGTGTGAAGGCGTGAACCTTTCACCTCTATGTGAGCAAAGTCATCAAATCCAATTGCATGCCAAATGCAAAGAAATTCGGAGTCCATACCTATTTTGGAGATCAAATGTGGATCGTAAGCCTTGGTGTGGCGGAACTCACGATCTTGGAGAAGTCTGCATGCTTGATCTTCAACTTCGCTTCGTATGTCGAGGTCGTTGTCATGAAGAAGTTGGTGTGGGTTGCTTCTCTCTTCCATGGGAGTGTCCTCACGCACACTTCTCCTCCTTGGGCTTGTACCCATGGAAGAGAGGCGTGCACTAGAACCTTCACCATGGCTTGAGCTTGCAGCCTCCTTCCTCTTTCCGAACAACCTCTTCATGTCTTTTTGAGTTCAACAAGCAAGAACAAAACAAGGCGAGAAAAATCCGAAAAGAAGCGATGTTTGGAAAACAAAACTCTCAACAAATTTTCTCCTCTTGAAAGCTTGAGTGTAAAATGCAAATGCAAACAAAAGAAAATCTTTTTTGGGGATGGATTTGAGCAAGAGTGTTGCAATGAAGAGCAAGAAAAACAAGGTGAGCTAGAGAGTGACTTGGAGAGGTGTAAAACGAAGTGGTGTGTGAAGAGAGGTGCTCCTCACAGCCACAATTTATAGGGTGCACCTTCCAACGGTCACTTAGGGTTCAAAATGTAGCCGTCGGAGGAAGGGGAGCCAAATTGGCTCCACTCCCTGTTCGGCCGACCAGGGGGTTCGGCCGACCTGACAGGTGGCCCCCTGGTTCCCCTTTTGGCAAGTGAAACTCAACGGCTATAAAGTTAGCACGTTGGTGAAATGCCACATGTGCAGCTCAGAAAAATTGTTTTTCAAATAAAACCCTTTTTCTTAAATCCAATAAAAATTTTCTTTTGAAAAGAAACAAAGAAAAATGATAGTTGAGAATATAAGATTCTCAACTTGCTAGGAAAAATCAAATATGCAATGGGAAAAATCCAAATGGGGTGGAAAAAGAAAGAAAAATAAAGTGGGATAACTACTAATTTAACCTATTGGCGTAGGTCTCATCACCGTTCGATGAGATGGATATTCCTCCGTCTTCATTTCACATCCGGGCCCGGAGGGATGGGCTTGGACGGCTTGTCTTGCTTCTTCCGCCATTCCTTCTTTGACGGTTTGGTGGACTTGGGCCTTCGGGAAGGTCCAGATGATTCTGTCGCCTTTGGATATCGGCATGGTCGAAACGACAGATTCTCCTTGTAGATTAATCTTCTCATGAATGCAATGAGTGAGTCCACCTTTGGCGGTGTGACTTTGGCCTCTCTGATGTGTTTAGCATTCGGCCCATACTTGATTCGAATCATGGAGCATTGTTCTGATTTTTGCCGAAAGTTAAACCTTTCCTCCTTGCCATTGATATGGAAGTGGATTTCTCCAGCTCCCACATCTATGCGAGCTTTTGCAGTGCTTAGGAATGGACGCCCAAGAATGAGTGGTGTATCCTTCTCGATCTCCATGTCTAGCACCATAAAATCTATGGGTATGAAGCAGTTCTAGATCTTCATCGGGACATCTTCAGCAATACCCGCTGGATAACGGACTGAAGAGTCAGCCAGTTGTAGCTGCATTGGTGTTGGAGTCAACTCTGTGAAGTTCAACTGGTCGAACACAACCTTGGGCATCACACTAACACTTGCTCCCAGATCACAAAGTGCCTTGTCAAAGTGGTGAGCCCCAATTGAGCATGAAATGGTAGGACATCCAGGGTCCTTCTTCTTTTCAGGAAGCGTATTGAGGATGGCTGCACTGCAGTCTTCCGTAAGCTTGACGACCTCAGTGGTGGGCAATGGCCGTTTGTTGTTCAATATGTCCTTGAGATAGCGAGCATAAGTGGGTACTTGCATCGCATCAATCAAGGGCACATTGATGTGGATCTTTTGGATAATCTCAACAAAATGGTTGAATTGCTCATCCACTGTTGGCTTCCTTTGTCTGTGAGGGAATGGCAATAAGTTGGTGTCTTCAAAGTATTTGGCCATTCTCTCACCAAGTAATTCATTTGGGACATCCTCCTTATCAGGCTCAGTTGTCCTCTTTTCTTGTGTGGGATATGGTGGGTCACGAGTGGTCTTTCCTCCTCTCGTAACCACTGCACTGACGTTCTCCACTGGGGCTTCTGGTTGCCCCAGAATTTTGTTGTTTTTCTAATGGAGGGACAATTGCAGCAAGTTGTGCCAACTGAGTCTCCAACATCCTGTTGAAGCTTAGTTGATTCTTGAATGCTGAGGATAGTCCTTTAATCTTTGCATTGATATTCTCTAGGGTCTTGTCATTAGCTGACAACTTCTTGGATAGGGCCTCGTTGATCTTGAGTTGGCTAAAGGCAAGTTCTCTCAAGTTGGGCTGATTTACAGGGTTGCCATTGTTGTTGTACCCTCCTTTAAAGAATGGGCGTTGTTGACCCCACCCTTGACCTCCTGGACGATAGCCATTGTTGTTGAAATTTCCGTTGTTGGCGAGGTATAAGGCATCCTCACGAGTTTCTGGGCAATCATTTCCCATATGACTCGTGTCGCCACAGACATCACACGTGATGTGCGAGTCTAGGGCATAGGCATTGCCAGACACTTCAGCACTGGCTTGTCCATCAATTTTCTTCATTAGGAGGTCCAATTTTGCAGCGATCATGTCCACCTCCTTCAAGGTGTGCATGCCTCGCTGTCGGGTATGGAGACGCTCATCGTTCCATCCCATGTTGGCCACCATTTTCTGAATAAGATCTTTAGCTTTTGGCACCGTCAATGAGAAGAAGGCTCCTCCAGCAGCATCCAAATGGTCACGAGCTGATGGGATCAGCCCGTTATAGAAGTTTTGAATAAGGAGCCAATCATCCATCCCATGGTGGGGACAGGCTAGGATGTACTCCTGAAGCCTTTCCCATGCCTCGGAAATAGATTCCTTGGGCTGTTACTGAAAGTTGGAAATCCTTCCACGTAGGGCATTGGTTTTGCCCAACGGGAAGAATTTGGCAAGGAATGCCGTAGAACATTTCTTCCATGTGTCTACAACACTTTTGTTTGTGTAGAACCACTGTTTCGCTCTCCCAAGGAGGGAGAACAGGAATAGTCTCATACGGACCGCATACGGAGAAACGTCCTTGATCTTAAAAGTGCTGCAGATCTCGAGGAATTGTTGCAGGTGAGCACTTGCATCCTCATTAGTCTTCCCACAGAATGGGTTGGCTTGCACCATAGTGATAAGGCTAGTTTTGATCTCGAAGTTCACATCTCCTGTGTTAATAGTGGGCCCAATAGGCACATTGTTAGCAGAGGGAGCTGAGAACTCACGAAGGGTCTTCTGTGCCATTGGCGTTTGGATTCTTGGTGCAGAAATGCTGGCTTTCCTTGACGCTCGAATCTTCTGAGGAGTAATGACACGGGGTCGGTCTCTCAGAAGAGATTCGAGATATTCAACAAAGTTTTCCGGCAGGCGGAAACCAGACATACACTACCCTGTTTTCACATTAAAAATGCAAAAACAAAGAATGGTTATCCTACTAAAATCCTACCCAGGGTTCTATCTTCTTCACTTATTCATGTTATATATCTATTTGCCTTCCCCGACAACGGCGCCAGAAATGCTTCTTGACGGCTCCTAAGGTATACTAACAAATCATCCCTGGCAACGGCGCCAGAAATTCTTCTTGATGGCTCCTAAGGTATACTAACAAATCATCCCCGACAATGGTTCCAGAAATGCTTGTTGGTATTTCTTACGCACCATTAACTAAACTTATCCAACTAATGTGTTAGAAATGCTTGCTAATGGTTTTATTGGATCACAGAGTGAATTTCGCAAGCGCACGGAGGTATCATTGTAGCATTTCCCCTTAAGAGTATTCCCAAGGGTGTCATTTATTTGATCCCAAAGGAAGGCAGGGAAGAAATATAACAATCATCAAGTGGAAAGGGTAGAAAGGTCTAGGTAAGAATCTAGTAAGGATGGATAAAATAATAGTGGAGGTAGTGTGACACACACAAAAGCTTTCAAGTCTAAGGGGGTAAGAGGATCCTAGAGGTTAGTTAAGGTTGAGAGTTATGGAGGTACTCCTACTATGCTCTATTGTACATATACATAGTCTAAACTAATTATTCATAAGCTAGATCGATAGTGAATACTTATGCTATGTGGTTCAACACATCGAGCACGGGCTTACCCCTAGCAATACTAGGGCGACTCCCGCCAAGAGCCTGTGGCATAGTCGAACGTGGAGGATTACAAAGGACATATAGGGTTGTCACCACCTACTGCCTACCTCTTCAATCCGTGGGTCTATGAGACATCCAATGCTACTTAGCTATCCTAGCACCATGCTAGCATATTAAGTAATTACCTTAAGAGCCTAGGCACAATACATCCTAAGGAAATGAATTGAATCATCATTGAACCAATGTTGATACACAACATAATTATCCATACTAACCTAGTTATGTTATAATTAACTAGACTATAGTGAGGGTCTATAGGTTCTATGATAATGAGATATGTTCATGATGAAACAGTCATAGAAGCTATACCTTCCACATACATGGACTCCACAATCAAACAAGAAACGTTTTGCCCAAGTATATGTATAAGTAGAGACTAAAGATACTATCTTTATTATGCATAAAGTCACAAATACAAGAAAGAATACATGAGCCATACCTTTCCCAATGTAGGATTGGGAAGAGAGAGACTCCTTACTCCTTTCCCAATTTGGACTTGGGACTACTCTCCTCTCTACAACCTAACTCCTCTAAGACTATGGATGATAGTGTATACAATAGATATGAAGCTCAAGTGGTGTGTGTTGAAGTGAGGGGTAGGGGGTCCTATTTATACTAGTGTTGAGGTCGGTTCCCGCCACCAAAAGCGTGCGAATCAGTCACCATTGACTCCAGGAAGCTGGGAGGAGCCAACACATGGAGGCTGGCTGAGTTTGGTGCAGAGACCAGGTCGGCCGACCCCCTGGTTCGACCGACCTGGTCATTGCACCGTTTCTCGTGTGCTTTCTCCAGGTGGCTGCCAGGTGGGTCCCATTGATGTATATGGGTGATACACCGTTCGATCTTCTCGGATACTTCTGTTTGTGGGCCATTTGATCCATGGGATGCCACGTGTCATTGCCTGATTGGCTGGAATGATATTTTATAGGATTGGTCCCTCTACATTTCCTCATTTCCTGCATAAAATGCTGCATACACATATTTCTCGAAGTCCAAGTGGAATTGGGTTAGACAGAAAGGTGATGTGTGCAAGAAATAACAAATCCCTCACATAATTGAGTTAAATTGACGGATGAAATTTGTATATAACAGCCGTCAACACTCAGCTGTCTAGATATGCTCCAGGGGACATTAATACTGATAGCAGGACGCAATATCTGTTCATGAGGGGTCTCAATAATGAAATTCAAGTTCAGTTGCTCAATGTTGACTATGCAAATTTTCAGAAGCTGGTTGACAAGGCCTTTGTGGTCGAGAACAGGATCCGTGATATGGAGCTAGATCACAAGAGGAAAATGCCATATCAAGGATAGTCGCAAGGGAGCAATGTCCGACCTCGCTATGCACCGCCTGCTGCACCCTATTACAACCCGTCTGCTGCTGCGTATCACCCTGCTTATCCACCGCGACCGCAACAGCCAATGCAGCAACGTCTGCCCATGCAAGCACCTCGCTTACCTATGTAGACTGTGCCACACCCAAATATGCCTGCTTATGCTTAGAACCCGCCTCGCCCTAACTTTGCTGGTGCCACTGGTGGAAAGACTTGCTATACTTGAGGTTAAGCGGGACATTTTGCAAATCAGTGCCTAAGATTAGGTCAGGGACAGATGAACAATGCTCCAAGGCAGAATCCAAGGCCCAATGGAGGAGTTTCGCTCGTGGCAAGGTGAACCATGTATCTGCAGAAGAGACTCAACAAGCTGAAGATGTTGTGATTGGTATGTTTCTCGCAAACTCCAACCCTGCTACTATATATTTGATTCTGGAGCATCCCATTCATTCATCTCATCAAAGTATGTTGCAAAGCATAGCATGCCTATCATACCTGAAGTATACTCTGTTGGTTAAATCTCCTGGAGGAGAGATGAGGATGAATATAGTATGTCCAAAAGTAAGTATTTCCATAAGGGGGTAGATTTTCTCGCCAACCTTATAGTCCTGAATTCACAAGGCTTGGACATCATACTTGGAATGATTGGCTAAGGAAGCATAACAGAGTAATTCAGTGTGCCACTCGGACAGTGCAATTGACAAATGAAGAAGGAGTCAATATAGAATTCAAGGCAGTTTAGCTGACAATCGAGAAGGAAATGGTAAATCATGCAGAAGGAATAACTTTGGAGGAAATTCTGATTGTTCGTGAGTATCCAGATGTGTTTCTTGAGGAATTTCCAGGTATGCCACCCGATCGTGACATCGAGTTCGTCATTGATTTAATACCTGGAACTGCACCTATAGCAAAGAAGCCATATAGGATGCCTCCTAAGGAATTAGCAGAGCTCAAGAAGCAGAATCAAAAGCAGTTAGAAAAGGGTTTTATATGCCCAAGCTCATCGCCATGGGGAGCCCCAGTGCTTTTCGTATATAATAAAGATGGATCTCAAAGAATGTGTGTGGATTACAGGTCTCTCAACGAAGTGACGATCAAGAATAAGTACATGCTGCCCCGTATGGAGGACCTATTCGACCAGATGAAGGGAGCTAGAATATTCTCTAAGATTGATCTTCGGTCGGAATATTTCCAAATGAAGATTAGACCATCAGACATACCCAGAACAACTTTCAGGACATAGTATGGATCCTATGAGTATACGGTCATGTCATTTGGATTGACTAATGGACCCACATACTTCATGTATCTTATGAACAAGGTTTTCATGGAGTATTTGGATAAGTTCGTGGTAGTTTTCATAGATGACATCATGATTGTTGATGGTTCCTACGCACTACTAACAATTCATCTCTAGCAGTGGTGTCAGAAATGTTTGTTAATAGATTTTAGATTATACATGTAATTCCGCAAGCACACAAAAACTATCGATGTAGAATTTCCCCTCTAAGAGTATTCCCAAAGGGTGTCATTTATATTCTCCCAAAGGAAGGCTAGATGGAAGTAAAACAGTTATCAAGTGGAGAGGCTAGGTTGGCCTAGGTAGGGTTCTAGCAAGGATGGATGAAGGATAATTGAGGTAGTGTGACACACACTAGAGCATTCTATCCTAAGGGGATAATATGGGGCAAAGAAGGACCATGCTAAGAACTAGGTAGAGACTCCTACAATGCTTCTAATGTACATATACATAGCCTAGGTTAGTTACTAATGATCATGTCAATTATGAATTCTCATGCTAAGTGGATTAACACTTCGGGCACGAGTTTACCCCTAGCAATACTAGGACGAATCCCGCCAAGAGCCTGTGGCATAGCCGAACGTGGAGGATTACAAAGCACAGATAGGGCTGTCACCACCTACTGCCTACCTTTTTAATCCGTGGGCATACGAGACATTCAACGCTACTCTCTATCCTAGCACCATGCTAGCATATTAAGTAATTACCTTAAGAGCCTAGGCACAAGCCATCCTAAGGCAATGAACTAAATCATCATTGAACCAATGTTAATTCATAGCATAAGTGATTCATGTTAACATAATCATATCATAGTTAATTAGAAAATAGTGGAGGTTTATAGTGTTTGTGATGATATAATGTTAATGGTATAGCAGAATCATAAATACCACTCCTACCACATACATGGAATCCACAACCAAACAAGAAACGCTTCATCCAAGTATATGAATAATGGAAGACTAAAGATGACATCTTTATTAAGAATAAAGTCACAAATACAAATAGGAATATAAGAACCATACCTTTCCCAATTAGGAATTGGGAAGAGACTCCTTCTACTCCTCTCCTACTTGGACTATAGACTAGAGACTCTCCTCTCTACAGCCTATACTCCTCTAAACCTATGGAGAGTAGTGGATAGAATGGATGAATCCTTAAGTGGTGTGTGTTGAAGTGAGGGGTGAGGGGTCCTATTTATAACTTGGAGAAGGGTTGGTTCATGCAACCAAAAGCGCACGAATTAGTCACCCATGAACTCTTCAAGCCGGGAGGAACCAACACGTGGTGTTTGACCGCGTTTGGCGCCAGGACCTAGTCGGCCGACTAGGGGGGTTAGCCGACCTGGTCTTGGCTCCTTTTGCAGTGTGCTTCCGCCAAGTCTATGCCAGGTGTGTCCCATTGATTGATATTGGTGCTACACCGTTGGATGGCCTCAGATACTTCTGTTTGCTGTCCATTTGATCCATGTGGTGCCACATGGTGTCGCCTGATTGGTCGGAATGATATTTTATAGGATCCATCCCCTTGTTTCACTTCAATTCTGCATAGAATCCCTGCATGCACTACTTTCTCCAAGGAAAAGTGGAAATAAGTTAGATAAAAAGGTGATGTGTGCAATAAAAGATATTTCCTTCACATAATTAAGGTATACTGACGGGTGAAATTGGTATATAACAGCCGTCAACAAACTCCCCCAAGCTTATCCTTGGCTCGTCCCGAGCAAAGTCAAGACTTTAGGTTGATGATCAATAGTTGCTACTATGTTCTATTTTTCAAAATTACCATGTGCACAACAAAATACTTTACCTAGTATTGCAAAAATTGGCATGGTACTTCACCCATCTTAAGTCATTATGGGGCTTATGCTATCTCCTATTCATGGGTGGTTGAAAGATAGAACAGCAAATGGAGCACACATACCCTAGAAATCAAGTTCCACTCAAATTCCAGAGAGTTCAACTTGTATTTTAAGTATCTCAATTTAATTCTCTCAAGTCTCTCCTTTGTGTGTATTGGAAATATATCTTCACCAAGGCATTTTGCCTAAATTCATCCTGCCTCTACATAAGGCTTGTATGTGGAGCTTGGTAGGGAATATAGTAGGCATATTTGCAACAAATAATATTGCTAATTCAAAAGAGTAAGCCTTAGGAGAAATCAATTCAAAACAATTTGATTCAACACATGTGCATGTGTGATGGAATGGAGTGGATGTGGATCTTGAGATGACTCCTTTTTGAGTGGACTCTCTTATTTTGCAGGGATAAAACATGACTACTTTTTTTCTCATGCTTATGATGTAAGCATGCATTCTTTTTCTTTTCTTGTAGTCATGTCTTCTACTCTGTTTTTATGCAAGAAATTCTGGAGAGAGTACTAAGCATGAATGATATGAAGTTTTTTTTTGTGCAATGGTGGTATGGTGGAATTTTGCTTACTTCTAGTGTAGAAGTATAGCATGTGCAAGTGAAGTCTTGAATTCAAAAAAGTAATGAATGAAATCTCACATAGGACTATACTAGTTTGACAAAGCTCAATGTGAAGACAAATAACATATGCATAAGGTCTATCAATGTAATGTATCATATGGTTTTGGTAGGTATTTCCAATCAAATGTGAGTAACTTAAATCTTTTTAGAATTTCTTCGGAAATCTAAGTTTCACTTTCAAACTAGGAATAGCAGCCCTATCACTATATCATATCTCACAAGAACTTAGAACGGATTAAGATTTTGCTACCTATAATTTCCAAATCAAGGCAAAAGCAATTTTACCCAATGAGATCAATATGTTGCAGTGTAGTAAGTTGTAAACTAGGGACTTAAGAAAATTAAAACAGAGCAACTATTCATCATTTCATCTATGTGAATTCCAAGTTATTCTTACCGCACATCATTTATTTTATTGAAAAACAAATCTATCCTAACTTTCTTTCCATTTGCAAGGTGAATGATGATCTAAAGGAAAATAAATATGCAAAGGGGTTAATACAATTTACCTCAAGTGGGGGTCCTCCCCCAAGCTTGTTCTTCACTCACATCCGTGTCGAGGGTTGAACCCTTGATGACGGGAGTATGCCGTGAGATCGGCTTGTTGTTGTTGTAGCGTGGAGTTGAAGTTGATGAATTGAGCGTCCATGTGTTGTTGCTATTCTTGGGTACCTTGGACATGCCCATGGAGAGTGTTGTGGATGTCACCCGTTCTCACTTCAAGCTCATCCATACGTCTAGTGAGATCCGTTATTCCTTGGATATAGTCATGATGACTTCTAGCCGAAGAGAACGACATCTTCTCATGGACAATGGAGGCAAGCTGCTAGAGTTTGAAGTGGATAGGGGCGGCTGCCATGTGACACCTGGCCATCCATGCCAAGACGGACCTTCGGTCTCATATGATAGAGGTTGAGTCCATCCGAGTGCATCACCCGTTGGGTTCTCTTCCTCTTCGTACTCATGGACCGTGGAGGTTGTTGGGGGCATAGCCGCACTCCTTGTACGGCTTCTGGTTACCCTACCAGAGACATTACTTCTTCCGGCTTCCTCGATGGGAAGGAGGTCAGTGGCTAGCTTCCGACATTTGTACAACTGATAATCTGGGTTAGGTAATCGAATTTCATTGCAAAGCTGAGATAATAAGATATCAAAGAGCCATCTTGATCATGCTTAAGGGTATGTCCTTGCACTAAATAATCTTAATCAAATAATTCTCTTTCATTTTCAATATACTCAAACGAAGAATTTTCTAGTGCTCCTACCCTAGTAGCAATACGGGTAATCAATGAAGTACATTCAATTGGCTCTATCCTTGGAATGTAATCTAACCATTGTGTCATCATGGCAATAACTGAAGCAACTTTTATCTTTTTAATCATGGCAAATAAAATTTTCAGCTCATCATCACGTATTATCCTTATATCTCCTCTAGGGAACATAGTCATAGCCACCCATCTATGCATGAAGCCTAAAGTAGGATTGTGCAAGTGGCTATTCCTAGGTGCATTACATCTGATCTCACCAGTTAAATCTTGCCAAAAACTTTGTTTGTTAAACTTAGGCAAAGTGTCTAAATCTAGCAAACAACGTTTATAGAAGCCTAGGATTTCACTTAATTCTTTCCATAGGATAGTGTCGGTACCCTTGATACTAGGTACCCCCTGTTACCGCACTTAAAACCAATGAGTTCCTATGTCCGAGTTGAAGACTTTCGAAGGCAACACACGTCTGATAGCATTGGGCCCATATCCTTCATTGGGTAGCTCCAGTGCTACCACGTATTTTGCGAGACCAAACCTACCTCCCTTCATAGGGAAGCTCCAGTCCCACCATGTGTCCAGCAAGTCTGGACCTAACCCCCAATAGAGGAAGCTCTGGTGACGCCACATGTCAAGAGGCTCCGAACTTGGCTCTCCACAGAGGGAAGCTTCAGAACTGCCACGTGTTGGACCTCCGGACCTAAGCCTACAACGACTACAGGATCTCCAGTGGCATGGGCATTCAAGAGGCTATTAAACAGCCGTTACAAGACCTGATTAACGTGTAATTAATTCAACATTAATGACACACGATCAGAGGACCATCAATATAGGTAATGTTGCCATTAAGGCGTGTTACCACACTGTTAATCACAATTATGCATGTATATCATGTATAGGTAAATTATTACAGCCGGGGCCACCTGTCGGGCCAGGCATATATTCTAATGGCCAGTCCTTAGCATATAAAGGGCTGCGTCACATGGTAAAAGGCAACTGAGCTCACACGCATACAAGAAACCACTAACACTCGCCACAGACACACATACTCAATCAACAACCACAACCCCATCCTTACTTTGTTTATTTTTAAACACCCATTTAGTTCCAACTAAAGTGTGACCTTCAGGTGGAGGTACAAGTTTCCAAACATTATTTCTTTCAAAATTTTCTAACTCTTATTGCATGGCAATAATCCAAGATTCATTAGTGAGTGCATGTGATATATCTTTGGTTTCAAAAGAAGCAACAAAAGCAGAATGAGTGTGAGAGTTTGGATCGCAAAACCTGGATCGTGTGACTCGTTCGTGCAAGCTTCCATTCATTTGTTGTGGAGGATGACTTTTGAGAATCCGGAGGGGAGTATACACGTCACAAGCTTCTTCTTCTTCATGTTCATCACAAAACGATGAGCTTGTTACTTGAGGACGATCTGGGTCAGCAATGATGGTTTTCGGTGCTGGTTGAGAATCAACATCCGGAGCTGAACCAAAGTCATTAGCTGCTGAATTTTTGGGTAGCAGCTCCACTTCTTCCTCATCTTCAACAAAAATGCCCCCCCCTGTGGATATGGATCCCGACCTGCAATGTTTGAGCTAGTACCTTAGCTAGCTTCATCAATAGATACCTCACAGGTCTCCGCAATTTTGTTAGTTTGAAGTAAAAGCACATGACATCCTCTAGTATGAGATGGATAACCAAAGAACATGCCATCAATGGATCTAGGTTCAAATTTATCAAGATTACCATGTTTTTAACAAAGCATTTGCAACCAAAGATCCGAAAGTGTGTAACACTAGGACTATGTCGAAACCGAAGCTCATATGGTGTTTTACCTAGCTTATCACTCAAGAAAACACGATTTGAGACGTAACAAGCAATTGCAATTGCCTCAGTACAAACTTTTCTAGGAGTTTGATATTCATCAAGCATAGTCCTAGTCATATCAACTAAGGTTCTGTTCTTTCTTTCTACTACACCATTTTGTTGAGGTACATATGATGCAGAAAATTGATGATCTATTCCATTTTCAGTGCAAAAGTGATCAAAAGATTGATTTTTAAATTCAATTCCGTTATCACTTCTAATTGCTTTTAAAGATCCTGGGTGATCAATTGATAATCTAAGAAATAAAGTTCTTAAGTGACTAAAAGCTTCATTCTTAGATGCCATAAAGTAAACCCAAGAGTATCTATAATAATCATCGACAATCACAAGAACATACCATTTACCTCCGAAGGATTGAACACGTGGAGGTCCTACGGTGTCTAGGTGCAAAAGTTGACCCGGTTTAGTTGTCATGATCATTGTGAGAGGAGTATGTGAACCTGCAACCATCTTAGCATGTCTAAAAGAATAACACACAATTTCTTTGTCCCTTTTCAGCTTAGGCAGCCCACGTATGCGATCAAGAGCACCAACATGCGTGAGATGATCAAAGCCTACGTGACCAAGTCTACGATGCCAAAAATATAAGTCTTTAGAATTATTTGCAACTAGACACCTAAGATTAGAAGAAGACATATGAAAATCAACTTTAAAAAGTCATCCAAACCGAGACATGTTAAAAATAAGCTCAATATTTGAATTTACAACTTTGCAACAATTTTTAGTGAAAATAATTTTTAGATTTTCATCTAGCAGTTGTGAAATAGAAAGAAAGTTGTATTTTAAAATTTTAACAAGTGCCACATTCTTCAAAGTGTAGTGATCATTTACTCTAACTGAACCCTTAGCAATTATAGGAGTTGAAGAATTATCGGCAAAAGTAACATTCTCTACACGTGACACAAAAGAGAGGGAGGAGAACCATTCTTTGTTACCGGTCATGTGGCATGAGCAACCTGAATCCACAATCCAAATGTTCTCCTTCCTCAAGCGTCTAACCTACATAGAAGCAAATTATGTCGATGACTAAATACTAGGGTTAGTGAATAGGTATTTAGGAATCCTGTACTGAGTCACACGATGCCCAGTAGGAACAACACACGACAGCTGAGATAAAACATCAGGTTTATGAGTCAAAGTTTGAGATTTTTTGTTCTTAACTACTGACATATAAGATGTTACTTGTGTAGCAAGAAAATTAGTAGCTCCGGAGGTAAAAACTGAAGCTCCGAAGGTAAACATTGAGTGTTTTTGACTTATAACAGCAGATTGCATGTTTCTGACATTCGGTTTAGTATGTGCAGCAAATTTTGCATGAGAGTTATAAGATCTAGCATGCATTTTTTCCTTTTTATGTTGTTTATCTAGTCTATAACAAAAATATATGACATGACCATCTCTACCACAATATGTACAATGAAATTTAACTTTGTGTTCATGTCTAGATGAGCATGCAATATGTTTATTTGAACCCGAATGTGACAACACTCCTGTAGATTTAAACACCACTTCCTTTTGTTTAGGAACTGTTATAATCAAACCGCTTCCTAATGACTTTATAATTTTGGATGGATTTGCTTTAGTATGTGTAGGATCAAAGAGCACGTGAAAAGCTACCAGAGGGGGGGTGAATGGTAGATTTAAAAATCTTACGCAGCAGAAACAATTAAACCTCAACCCCTTCGGCAGAAAAACGATCTGTTAAAGAAATCGTGTGTGAGACTAACTTTAACGTGTTTCACCGTGACAGAAGTGATATATATCAGAGAGAATCAAGTCACGAAGACAACACAAAAAGAATCACTCAAATCCGTTGAGAAAAACTCAAGTTATGATCGAAAGATCGAACAAAGGTCAATCTAGTGACTCAATTTTAACAGCATTGTCCCTAAGCTTTTTGTCCTTTTTCTTAACAATAATAGTGGCACGAGAAATAGCATCACACATTTCTTCGCAAGTAGGACATACCTCCTCATTGTCGCTGTTGTGTTCTGCCTCCTCCATACTTGATCTTGACTTGCCCGCCATGAAGCACAAGTTTGCCAAATCATCTTCATCTTCATCACTTCCAATGTCCACGTCGCTTGAGCCAAGTTCCTGGAGTGCTGAGATAAAACTGCTCACCAATTGACGTCCTGTAAAACCCTTCTTTTTCTTTGTATCTTTTGCAGAGGAGTGCTTCGTTCTTGTTTTCTTTTCATCCCAGGAAGTAGGACCTGAAAGGTTAGGGCAATCTGAACGAAAATGTCCTGTCTTACCACATTCAAAGCATCGTTGTGGTCCGGAGCTTCCTCTCCTTCTAGTTCTCACATTTTGCAATGCTTTTGAGAACCGGGTAGAGATGAGCGCTAGCTCCTCCTCTGGAAACTCCTCAATCTGTTCAAGGGTTAGAGAAGACAGCAAAGCAAGTGTACCACAAGATGACGTTTGACCGGAACTAGGCATGTCACGTTGAGAAACAAAAGCAATAGACTTGTTGGGGTTCTTACGTGAGATTATGTCAATTTCATGAATTTTTAACTTGGAATATAGCACATCTAAAGTAAGTGAACTCATGATAGTAGATTCACGAATAGATGTGACTTTCATCTCCCAAATTGACATATCTAATGCACTTAGCAATTGCCTAGCATTTCCAGCATCTGAAAAATTAACATTGACACTACGCAAGTTGCTAAGAATCTTACTAAAGTGAGCAAAAAGGTCATCAATAGACTCACCGGGTTGCATCTCGAAGCGCATTTATTCTTTCTTGAACATGTTTTTCCTTACCTCTTTGATCGTGTTGGATCCTTCGTGGTAGACACAAAGTGCTTTCCACACATCGTATGCAGATCGGAGGTGTGCAACACGGTCGAAGTCGCTTTGTGTTAATTCTTGTATGATCAAGTTCCGAGCCTTGTTGTTGTTGTTGTTGTCGACATCTCTCAGATTTGTAGCTGTAACTTGATCGTTTGATGGCACTTCGTAAGGCTTGTATACCTTCTCCCATATTGCAAAGCCTTGTGCCTGGATGAAAGCCTCCATGCGTGCCTTTCAAACCTGAAAATCAATACCAGAGAACACACAAGGTTTGGCAGAGTACTTCTCCATGATGATTAGTCAAAACACGCGCAAATAACAAAGATTGAAGCACCGTGGCTCTGATACCAATTGTAGGATCGAAGAGCACGTGAAAAGCTACCAGAGGGGGGGGGTTGAATGGTAGATTTAAAAATCATACGCAGCGGAAATAATTAAACCTCAACCCATTCGGCAGAAAAACGATCTGTTGAAAAAATCATGTGTGAGACTAGCCTAAACGTGTTTCACCATGAAAAAAGTGATAAATATTAGAGAGAATCAAGTCACGAATACAACACAAAAAGTATCACTCAAGTCCGTTGAGAAAAACTCAAGTTATGATCGAAAGATCGAACAAAGGTCAATCTGCCCTACCCGAAAAAAAAAATAGTTCTGGAATGCTGCAAAAAACTTGTGTAGATCATAGACCACAAATCCAATGACCGTGAAATTTTAAAAGATGATAGAAAATAAAGTTGTGAAGACAACCCAAAAATAATCACATCAATTGGATCTGTAAAACTCAAGGTATGATAAAACCACCGATGAAAGGTAGTGTTATCCAGAAACTCAACGAGTAAAACTTGTCTGGAACAAGTCGGACGAACAAGGCACAAAAGTTCCTTCAAACTACGAATTTTATTCAATATAACACAAGAGGAACAGCCCCAAAGTCGTGCACCACGAGCTCTAGGCTCCCTTGCTTATATAACCAGCTCGAAAGTCAACTCAACTCAGATCAGGAACCTAATCCTACTCTGTTCACGAATCGTAACTTTCCATAACTACTTAGGATTCTTCTATACGCAGATAGAAGCAATCTTAAGACCTCCAAACACCTTAGGAACGTATCCCACATTCCTAAAAAGCTCAAATTCGTGACCCACACAAAATCCTATCATAACCAACTCAAATCTTTCCATATTTGAGTCAAACCCGACTCAGCCGTATCCTAAGTCCATAACCTAATCGGTTGGACCTTTCCGACCAACTCTTTACGTCCACATCTCTTCATCACGTCTCGGAACCATGTAGACACGTCCATGCACTCCTTGCACACATGCAAACATCTTCCAATGACGTCCACGATACCTTTACATGCATTGTTCTTGATTCAATCATGTTGCGCAACCTGCTGATCAGCTCAACCACAATTCCTCCTGAATTTGGTTGTTGGAACCTCATCTCCTCCCTGAGACTAGTCCAATGGATCCCATCACCAGCCATGTCTTGAACTCAAGCAACACTTGCACATGAATAAACAACCAATCCATACGATCCCAAGTCCTTGACTTGACTCAAGTTAGTTCCGAACACCACACCTTACGTGAGAACCTCACATAAGCATGTTGCAAAACCACAGGTTTATAATTTTGTTCCCAATACAAAACTGCTCTAGTGTCCTATTCATGTCATCAAGTTTCTTAGATAATTCTAAGTAGTTTTCACATGAAGTTTTTTCGTTTTAGTTTGCAATTAGAACAATATTTAACTTCATGAGCACGTAAAGCATTGTTCAAGAAAGAAACCTCATTCATAGCATCTTGCAGTTTCTTGTCAAGATCATCACAACTAGAACAATGCAAATCAAATGTAGAACAAGAAGCATCTTTTAAGTTTCCAATATTAAGTGCAGAAAGCTTTTGTTCTTTTCAATTTCAAGTTCAAGTTTATCAAGTGTGGAGGTATGTGCACTTCTTAGGGAGGATAATTGTTCATATATTAAGTCACATGAGGAACAAGAATTTTCACTAGGAATCAAGGATTTCAAACGATTAATTTCAGATTCTAGTGACTCAATTTTAAAAGCATCATCCCTAAGCTTTTTGTCATTTTTCTTAACAATAACAGTGGCACGAGAAATAGCATCACACAATTCTTCGCAAGTGGGACATACCTCTTCATTGTCGCTGTTGTGTTCTGCCTCCTCCATACTTAATCTTGACTTGCCCGCCATGAAGCACAAGTTTGCCAAATCATCTTCATCTTCGTCACTTCCAATGTCGACGTTGCTTGAGCCAAGTTCCTGGAGTGCGGAGATAAAACTATTCACCAGTTGGCGACCTGTAAAGCCCTTCTTCTTCTTCTTCTTCTTCTTCTTCTTATCGTTTGTTGAGGAGCGCTTCGTCCTTGATTGTTTTTTCTTCTCCTGAAGTAGGATCTGACAGGTTAGGACAATCTGTACGAAAGTGTCCTGTATTACCACATTCGAAACATCGTTGAGGTCCGGAGCTTCCTCTGCTTCTAGTTCTCACATTTTGCAATGCTTTTGAGAACCTAGTAGAGAGAACTGCTAGCTCCTCCTCTGGAAACTCCTCAATCTGTTCAAGAGTTAGAGAGGACAACAAAACAAGTGTACCACAAGATGAAGATTGACCAGAGCTAGGCATGTCACATTGAGAAACAAAAGAAATAGACTTGTTGGGGTTCTTACGTGATATTATGTCAATTTGATGAGTTTTTAAAATATAGCACATCTAAAGTAAGTGTACTCATGACAGCAAATTCACGAATAGATGTGACTTTCATCTCTCAAAATTACATGTCTAATGCACTTAACAATTGCCTAGCATTTTCAGCATCTGAAAAATTAACATTAACACTACGCAAGTTGTTGAGAATTATATTAAAGCGAGCAAAAAGGTCATCAATGGACTCACTGGGTTGCATCTCGAAGCGCATGTATTCCTTTTTGAACATATCCTGCTTTACCTCCTTGATCGTGTTGGATCCTTCGTGGTAGTCACAAAGTGCTCTCCACATATCGTACGCTGATCGGAGGTGTGCAACACCGTCAAAGCCGCTCTGAGTTAGTCCTTGGATTATCAAGTTGTGGGCTTTGTTGTTGTTGTCGAGATCATTTAAGTTTGTAGGCATGACTTGATCGTTCGGCAGCACATCGTAAGGCTTGTACACTTTTTTCCCATATCGCGAAGCCTTGCGCCTGGATAAAAGCTTCCATGTGTGACTTCCAAACCTGGAAATAATACCAACAAACACACAAGGTTTTGTCGAGTATTCCTCCATGAGGATTAGTCAAAAACACATGCAAATAACAAAGATTAGAGCACCGTGGCTCTGACACCAATTGTAGGATCGAAGAGCACATGTAAAGCTACCAGAGAGGGTTGAATGGTAGATTAAAACTTTTCAGCGGAAGCAACAAAAAACCCCTCAGCAGAAAAACGATCTGTTAAAGAAATTGTGTGTGCGACTAATATAAAGGTGATCAATTGTAACTAAACAAGTATACATTATGCAGAATCAAGTCACTAAGAGGTCACAACAAGAATCACGAAAATTCGTCGAGAAAAACTCAAGTTACGATCGAAAGATCAAACAAAGGTCAATCTGTCCTACCCGAGAAAAATAGTTCTGGAACACTGCAAAGAAACTCGTGTAGATCAGAAACCACAAATTCAATGACCATGAAATTTTCACATATGATAGAAAATCAAGTTGTGAAGACAACCCAAAAATAATCACATCGATCGGATCTGTAAAACTCGAGTTATGGTAAAACCACCGAAGCAAGATAGTGCTGTGCAGAAACTCGACGAGAAAGACTTGAACAAAATAAGTCGGACGAACAAGGCACAAAAGCTCCTTTAGACTACGAATTTTATTGATCAAAACTCACAAGGAACAACCTCAAAGTAATCTACCACGAGCTCTGGCCTCCCTTGCTTATATAACCAGCCCTTAGGCCAACCCAAACCTAACTAGGACTCTAATCCTACTCAATTCACGAATCGAAACATTCCATAACTGCTCAAGACTCTTCTATACGTAGATAGAAGCAATGTTAAGACTTACAAATACCTTAGGAATGTATACCACATTCCTAAAACAACTCAAATTTGTGTCCCACATGAAGTCCTATCATAACCAACTCAAAACATTCTATATTTGAGTCAAACACGACTCAGTCGTAGCCTGAGTCCATAACCTAGTCGATTGTACCTTTCCAACCAATTATTTACGTCGACATATCTTCATCACACCTCCGAACCATGTAGCTACGTCCATGCACTCCTTGCACCTATGCAAACATCTTCTAACGACATCCACGATACCTTCATATGCATTGTTCCTGATTCATACATGCTGCGCAACCTCCCGATCAACTCAACCACAATTCCTCCCGAACTTGGTTGTTGAACCTCATCTTCTCCCTAAGACTAGTTCAACGGATCCCGTCACCAGCCATGTCTTGAACTCAAGCAACACCTGCACATGAATAAATAGCCAATACTTCCGAGCACAAGTCCTCGACTTGACTCTAGTTAGTTCCAAAACCACAACACCTTACGTGAGCACCTCATGTAAGCATGTTGCAAACCACAAAAAAATGATATCAGTCATAACCTCCAAAACACACCAAAAACTTAGTAAAAGAATACTAAGCAAACTTTCCATAATCCAAAAAGTAAGTTCGAAGCATTGCAAGTTAAAAGCAGAACCACTGTGATCAAGCTCCGAACCTTGCCAAAGCTATCCGGACCTTGAACCAGAGCTTACCAAAACTAGTAGGACCTAGCACCAGAGCTTACCAAAGCTAGTCAGACCTAGATCCGGAGCTAACCAAAGCTAGTCGGACCTAGACAAAGAAGTCGGACCTAGCGTCGGACCTTGCCAAAGCTGCCAAAAACAAGCCTGACCTATCGTCGGACCTTTCTGGAGCTCAGACCTAGATGATAAAGGTGTTTTGGTAGTATTTAAAACTTTTAACGCTATAGCCAATGTATTCAACACACATAGGTCTCACAGCCATCAGTAACCAAGGTATGCCCACTGCGGGGCAGGCACCTTCAAGGAACAGGACCTTGTCTGGTAGACTTGGTCCTCAGGCGTCACAGCACATGAGACTTGCACCCTCCCAGCAAGTGATGTCACTGTCTTCCGGGGCACGCCATACTCATACGGCGTCGAGGCTCCCAACTCAGGATCTCCGGTCGGAGCTCGACCGCCGATATATGAGGCAAGACGACCGCGCCCTTATGGAGCGTGCCCGCGAGAGGCGAGAGGATCGGGAAAACCCTTCTCCTTTGGGAGTGGCGGGCGGATGTTCGGCCCTTGCCATGCATCTTTGCATGGATAATTGGCTACCTAAGTTCTAACCTCATCTACCGGAGAAGTATGATGGGACAGTCAACCCTATAAAATTTTTTCGAATCTAGTTCATTGCCATCCTCACGCCTAGAGCCAATGAGGCCGTGATGGCCAACTATTTCCCTGTGGCTCTAACCGGGATATCAAGGTCCTAGTTCATGAGTCTCCCTCCTGACCATCTATAGTTGGGGGGAACTTTGTTGTCAGTTCACTGCCAACTTTGGGAGCTCCTACACTCGGCCTGGCATAGAGCTGGACTTATTCGCCATACAGCAAAAGGCGGGAGAATGTCTATGATCATTCATCCAGCGGTTTTCTTAGGTATGGAACAATATTCCTTCTATCTCCAATGCCTCTGTCGTTGTTGCATTCCGACAGGGAGTTAAAGACAAGAAGATGCTGGAGAAGGTGGCAACCAAAGATGACAACAGTGTCACGGAGCTCTTCAGCCTAGCCAACAAATGTGCTAGGGCTGCGGTGGGCTGTGAGATGCACTCTAAACCAGCTGCGGAGGCTGGTAAATCCACCTCTAAAGATGAAGCTACTGCCTTCAGCAATGGGAAGAAGAAGAAGAAGTCCAACGGGAAGAAGAAGTCATTGGCCGGCACACCTACTCCTGCTGCTGCAGCTCCTGGTGGCTAGGGGCCACGCCCTAAAAAACAACCTCGACCATCGACTGAAGATGGAACGGCGAGAAGATGTTGTGTCCTATCCATAATCGAACACCCACAACCTCAAAGACCATCGTGAGGTCCAGCGGCTTATTGAACGTAGCAATAAGCATCAAAAAGAAGCCCCATACCTCTAACGGGAGGGGAAACAGAAAGTCAGAGAAGATCCGTCAGAGTAGGAGCTTGGCTTCCAGGATGTCAAGAAGTCCCTGAAGGCGGTCTACAACACGGTGGACGATGACTCCAACACCTCCGACAATGAACGTCGAAAGA
Source organism: Tuctoria greenei (assembly GCA_036927565.1). Classification (NCBI taxonomy): domain Eukaryota; kingdom Viridiplantae; phylum Streptophyta; class Magnoliopsida; order Poales; family Poaceae; genus Tuctoria; species Tuctoria greenei. The sequence goes on from JAYESD010000002.1 coordinate 255,025,652, forward strand.
CTCTCCATATGATATATGGAGGGTCCTGGGATATTACCTCCCGGCGCATCCTCAAGACTATGCGTCGGGAGATGGCTGCCGTAGCTCCCACCACCAAGGCAGAACCTCATCAGAAGTGGATGGACATTGCCATCACCTTCGATGCTTCGGATTTCCCGAATAACATGACCGGAGCTGGTCAGTTGCCCTAGATGGTATCTCCAACTATCAATGATATTCAGCTCTATCATGTCATTGTGGATAGATGTGCAGCACTCAACCTCCTTAGCTTCGCGGCTTTCACAAAGCTCCAACTCAGCCTATCGGACCTTAGGCCCTCACGTCCTTTCTCCAGAGTAGGTCCGGGAGATATCACTCCTCTCGGATCAATTACACTCCCGGTGACCTTCGGGGCCAGAGACAATTATAGGTCTGAGAAGCTAGTTTTTGATGTGGCACACTTTAGCCTTCCCTTCAACGCCATCCTAGGCAGGTCGGCCTTGTATTGGTTCTTGGTTGTAGCTCATTACGGCTATCTGGTGTTGAAGATGCCGACTCCTTCATGAGTCCTCCGGATCCGTGGAGATCGCACTGTTGGGGTCACTACGCTAGAAGAACTTCATGCGCTCGCAACAGAAGAAGAATCTGGCAAGTAGTGACCAACCCAACAACCCTCGAGTTCACGTCAGCGTGGCTCAACTTCTACACTTCATGTGCAACCAAGCGGTAACACCAACATTCCCGTCAAAGTTGTCCAAATTGATTTTGATGCTACCTAGACCACTCATATATCGGGAGGTCTGGACGACAAATATGAAATCGCATTCGTCACTTTCCTTCGGGCGAATGTTGATGTGTTTGCATAGCAACCGTCGCAGATGCCTGGGATACCTAGGGAGGTGATCGAGCACAACCTAAAGATATACCCCGATGCACGGCCAGTATATCAGAAGCCCCAGAAGCAATCCGTCAAACGGCAAAACTTCATCAGACAAGAAATCAAGAAGCTGCTTGATGTTGGTTTCATCTGAGAGGTTCACCATCCTAGGTGGCTGGCAAACCCAGTCGTCGTACCAAAGGCCGGCGGGAAGCTTCAGATGTGCATCGACTACACCACCTTGAATAAGGCATGCCCAAAACACCCATTTCCACTTCCTAGAATAGATCAGATAGTGGATTCTACCTTCGGGTGTGAGTTAATGTGTTTCCTAGATGCGTATTCTGGATATCATCAGATACAAATATCTAGGAAATATGAAGAGCATACCACCTTCATTACATTAGATGGGTTATATTGTTACACTGTCATGCCTTTTGGTCTCAAAAATGCTGCTTAAACTTTTGTGCGAGCCATGCACAAAACATTTGGAGAGCTTATTAGGGACTTGGTGGAGGTCTATGTCCATGATATTGTCGTCAAGGTGAAAAACAAGGAGTCACTCCTTGTCAATATGCAAGCCGTCTTGGACAAGCTGCACTTGACGCGTACGAAGCTCAACCCGGACAAGTGCGTCTTCGGGGTCAATTCCGGAAAGCTCCTCGGTTTCTTTGTGACTCACTGAGGAATTGAGGCAAATCCGGCTAAAATCAAAGCCATTGAAGAGATGCGGCCCCCAACCCGTGTCAAGGACGTCCAGAAGCTAACTGGATGTTTAGCCGCGCTTAGCCGGTTCATTTCAAGACTGGTGGAGCGTGCACTTCCCTTCTTCAAGCTATTGAGAAAGCCTGGACCATTTCATTGGTCCGAAGAAGCAGAGAAGGCGTTTTAAGAGCTCAAGTAGGTCCTCACCACACTACCGATTCTGGTAGCTCCGGAGCCTGGAGAGCCTCTTCTGCTTTACATTTCGGCAACTACGGAGGTTGTCAGCATGGTCCTGATCATGGAGAGACATCTTCAGCTCAGGAGCCTCGACCCCTATGGGAGGGTCCGGAGCTACTTGAAGGGGAGTCTGGGTCCCAACCCCCAGGCACGGATCCTAAAGGCAAGAGGCCTGCGGATCATCCTCTCTCAATCGAGGGAGTTCCCGCAATACAAGAAGAAGGTCCAAACCCTTCTAAGGAGGTTCGAGCCAATGAAGAACAAGATCCGGACCCCTCTGGGAGGGTCTAGGTCACTCAAGAAGAAGATCTAGACCCCTCCGGGAGAGTCTGGGTTGATGGAGAAGAAGCTCCGGGCCCCTCCATGAGGGTCCAGACTGTCGAGCGGCTAGTGTACTTCATCAGTGAAGTACTACATGATGCCAAGACTCACTACATTGAGGTGCCTAAGCTGTTGTATGCAATCCTTATTACCTCAATAAAGCTACATCATTACTTCCAAATCTACAAGATATCAGTGGTAACATCTTTTCCATTGCGTGTTATATTACGTAATACAAATTCTACTGGAAATATTACCTAGTGGGCTGCAGAGCTGGCATAAATTGATCTCGAATTCTTGCCTCGACATGCTATCAATAGTTAGGCAGTGGCTGACTTTGTGGCTGAATGGACTCCATCATCAACTCCACGGGGCCTCAGTGACCAGAAGCCGAAACCTAAGGTCCTGGTCTTCACTGAGCCTTACTAGACACTCTACTTCGACGACTCTATGCAGAAGCACAGGACCGGAGCTAGAATCCTTCTCCTCACTCCGACCGGGGAGAAGGTCAAATACATGGTACACCTTGACTTCAAGGCAACCAACAACATGGCAGAGTACGAATCTCTCATCTACGGACTCAAGGTGGCGCTATCATATGGCGTCAGGCAGCTACTTTGCAACTCATCATCAAACAAGTCAAATGTGAATGCAGTTGTGACAATACCCAACTTGTTGCTTATTTACTTGAAGTCCAGAAGTTGCAGAAAGACTTCCACATACTGGATCTCTATCATATCCAGCGCCTCAACAATGCTGAATCTGATGATCTCTCGACGAAGGCTTCAACAGGAGCACAAGCTCCGAATGAAGTTTTGTCAGAAGACTGTTAGGACCTGTCGCTCAGCCCGCCGAACTGAGTGATGGGGGCGAGACCAGCACCTCGAAGTTGGCGGTCCCGGTGGCCCTGTTACCATGGCGCCTAGCAAGGACCGTAGGCGCTGTAGGAAGTTCCAAGCAACCCAGTGCGTGTAACATCCCATTTTTCATAGGATAATGAATCAAACTTATAGAGTAAATTAACAAGCATAATTATGTACACCATTAAAATTACATCATCAAATGATAAATAATAGTTGGGAAATAAATAAAGGAAAAAATGAAATAATAATAATAGTAAAAAGAGGGAATATGAGGTAATGGGCAGCAAGTAACGTGCTCTTCCTGATCCATCTTTCTAGGCAAAGCAACTTTCCCCAAACACCCTCCTCCTTTTCTATAATCGCGAGAAGATCCTGCACCTATTCACATGAAACTTTCTCTGTATCAGGCCAGTCCATTGTTTTTCATCCACACCCTCCTTATTTCACTTATTTACAAAAAACTCCATTTCTCCTTCCTCCAGTCAAAGGTCACACGCTCTCCTGTGGAGCAGCACCAGCACCATTACGGCAGGAGCAAACTCATCCATTCTCTCCTCCCCTCTTCTCCATTGCTCTCAAAAAGTGGCCGCCACCTACCTCTCTTAACCCGCGTCACGACGACGACGGCGACGACCACCTCGGCTGTCAGAGCACATCACCACTAGACGACGCCGGACCGGACGGACGCGACATGACAGACAGGCGTCAACCGTGGACCCGACGGGCTTGACAAGGAGGTACAGCAAAGTTATTCCGTTCGTCGGGTTTCTGGCCGCCTACCTCTGTCCACCACCTTCCCTGCCCATAAAACCGACGGTGCGAGCTGCCCCTCACTCACAGCCGCGCAAGCGACCGAGCACAGGTAAGCAGCTGCCGTCCCTTCCCTTTTTCTTCCTCCTCTGCGAACATCAGCTGCCATGGCCGCTCTCCTTCGAGCATCTTCCGTTCCCCTCGATCCAGGCCCAAATCGGTATCTCAATCGGGTTTGTCGGGCTCTGAGCCTTCGATTTTCCCATTCCCAGCAACCCTCTCCCTAGTTCTTCTTCCGCCGATTTGAACCGTCAAGCATTATCTTTGTGTGTCCGGAGGTAGACGAAGACGAGTTCACGAGCTGTTCGTTTGCCTCCGAAGGCCAACCGGCTAGCCATATTAGTTTATTAACCGTGGACCCATGTGCTAAGAGGAGCCCAAGCAGACGCATCTGACTGGACTTGAACCAGACCCATGAGCCGGAAGTTTTATTAGATAATACCTTCATTAGCTGAAAAGACAATAAATAATTACCTATCAGCCCATGTGGCCCACGCCCAGACCCAAAGCACGTTGCTCAACCGTAGACATTACCAGCCATTAGTGTTATTGATTTGGATAATGGCCTATTAACCTCGGCCCACGTGCCCTTAACATGCTATAAGACCAGACCAAAATCAGGCACTGGACCCACAAGCACTTGACCAGACCGTGCGCCACAGCCAAGCTAAAAACAATATTTTAATATTTGTCACCTAGTATTTTCGGATTTAATCCAGCCACCACCTTATAATACTCATAACTTACTTATACAAACCCCAATTAATTTGATTCCTTCCTTATAAATCATCTAAAAACATAATATATTTAATACAACTAAAATTGTATGATTTATTGATATATGTATGTTTTGCTTGTATGTTTGTTTGTGTGCTCGTTGCCGGAGCAGACGCAGTGCCGGAGTAGAACCCGGAGGAACGAGCTGAGCAGGAGCACGACGCCGCAGACGGTAGCGAAGGCAAGTTCCATCTATCTCTTTTTGATCATATCGCACCTATGTGAGATTTATCCATTGTAGCCAGTAGATTAGCTTATTGTATTTGTGGAGTGTCGAATGATAGAGTAGAGCTATGCTAGTTCCATTCGCTGCATATTAGAATGATGAGATTATACATGATGATGTTGCCTCTTGCATGTTGTATGGTTGGTGAGAGCATGCATGAGTTGTGACCGGGGCAGATGGATTAGAGTTGGTGTCGGTGCTACCGTGGTGGTAGACTTATGGCGAGCTCTATCATGAGGATAGGCTCGTGATGTGTGTATGGAGGCTGCCCTGATGAGCCTTAAGGACCGTGTTGTTTTGATATCTCACCTAACTTCCTTTCAGTACGACCACAAGCCTAATCCCGGTGGCTAGCCCGACAGTCGTCCACGGTGGAGAGAGAGTTATGTTGAGAGATTACTGAGCTCACTGATGATATTGTTACTGGGTTTGGGACGACTGGTCTGGGTGATGTTTCAACTAGGTGTCGGTTATGTCGGGCTGTCGTTGATGGTCTGTGCATGTGGATACAACGTACAACCTCTGCAGAGTGTAAAATCCATTTGGATGGCCATGTCCTTGGTATAGGATGGGTTACGGTGTGGTCCTAACAACTAGAAAACTACCTATGTGAGACTGAGGTGAGGAATTTGTCTGTGGAAGATATTCGCTTGTATTAGTTGCATTAGGTTGCATTGACATTTATCTTGTGCATTGCATTTATATCTGTTTATTCCCCTCTCAGAGGGCGAGGTGGAGCTTGTTGAGTACTTTTGTACTCAAACGTTGTTGATTGATTGTTTTCAGAGGATCCCGACTTTGTACCGGAGGACTTTGAGTAGAGTCACGTCTGCACCCAAGTCATGTGTAGTGGATTAGATGACAAGGAGCTACTAGTCTTGTTGTCGACTATTATATTAGATTTGTTAGTAATTATAGTGTTTATGCATAAGGTTATGATGTTGAAAGAAAGTTATGTATGGTTGTGACTCCACTTGTAATGTAATATTATGTACCGAACTTGTTGTTGGTAATAATATTGCATGTTCAGTTTCGATCTCATTGGTCGGGATGCTTCAAGTGGTATCAGAGCGATACTTGGCTGTAGGATGCGGACCCTAGGGCGAAGGTGACCGTAGGATATAGTAGAATGGCTTTACTGTAGGAACCTTTGACCGTAGAGCCTTGGTGATAGGTTTGCCCTCATCTAACCCCTTGTGCATTATTGTAATCCAGATGTGTGACGACCGCATCACCACCTTCTGCATCAACGAAGATGGCTTTCCCAAGGTGCTCTATGCTGCCACGACCGGACTTGGTATTCCACACCGCCCAGAATATGTGGGTCATGAGTTCATAGAGCACGACATCGAAAGTTGTGAGGTCACAGTGCACATCGGCGCCAGTAAGAGATTCCTGGAGATGAAACCATGAAACGTCACTGCCACTGGATGCGGATGAAAGACACCTGCCAACTGGTGGCCCGCAAGGCTCTAAAGTACTTGTGCCACATGTTTGACTGGCACTTGGGTTCCTTACCCATGAAATACTTCCCACCGTTAGATCGTAGTCGTCCCGCCTTGGCGGCAAGGATCCACAACTTGGAAGGCCTTGGGACTACCGAAGACGACCCCACCGTTGTTGCCATGTTCGGCTAATTATTGAGCCTGGACGATCTGTGCGGCCAGCTGAACCAGCGTGTGAAGAAGCTCATCAAGCACGCTGAGGCATTGGAGACCCATTGGCAAAAGGCTAAGCTAGCGCTAGCACATGCCGAGGCCCGTGTTGTGAGAGCCGAAAGTCGTGTCGCCTTGGCCAAAGAGAACCTTAGGGAGCAGGCCGACCGCCACAGTCAGCTCCTTAGGGGTGTCTACCTCGTGGACCGTGCCAAGCGGAAGGACCATCAAGCCTGTGCGACGGCCGAACCGCTCACTCTTGAAGGGACTCCGGTGTACCATCTATCCAAGCCCCGTAGGAGGATTTGTGAGCCTATGCCGCCCACTCCTCCGACTTCACCCCGCGAAGCCTTGCATGAAGACCCTGAAGACCAGGACGTAGGACCGAGTAGTCAGGAAGAGGTCCCGGCTGACCCTTAAGGGGACGGACCTAGGGACTACATGCCTAATGTATATTGTACCCATTTGCTTGAATGAATGAATGTTTGGTGCTGCTTGCAATGCTTGATGCTTATGTGCCTTGTGTGATATAAAATAATAGTTATAATATTTGCATATATACTTTGTGTGTATATATACATACACATAAATAATAATAATAACAAAAAAGTAACAAGCCACATATCAACACACTCTAATAATACACTCTAACAATAAACTCTAAATCGCACTCTTGACTTGTCACAGATGTCTCGCCGCTCGAGTCGAGCCAGAAATGGGCAGGAGGTGGAACAAGGACTCCGGGAGATCCCCCCTGTACTGAGCGAGCATGATGAGCATGACACGGCGGAGAGTAACCCCGTCCTCCCACGACCGCCTCCCCAAGCACTTGCTGTTGACCTGACTGCCATCCTGGACCATCAGACTCGACTCCTTGAGATGCTGGCGAACACATTTGCTGCTCAGGGCAACAATGGACTCAACAACCGTCATGCAGCATCTCAGAACAATCATCAGATCGCAGACTTCAACAGGATGAGCCCACCCAAGTTTGCTAGATCTGAGGATCCCATTGAGGCAGATGATTGGCTAAGGGAGATTGAGATGAAGCTTGAGGTTGTCCATGCTAATGAGAAAGATAAGGATCTACTTGCAGTTCAACAACTAAGAGGACCTGCTTTAGCATGGTGGCAAAGCTACAGGGAGATGCATGCAGATGCAAAGACTATGATATGGGATGAGTTCGTAAATCTATTCAGAGAGCATCACATTCCTAGCAGCATTGTGAAGCTAAAGAAGGAAGAATTCATGAACCTCAACCAAAAGGGTCTCACTATGACGAAGTACCTACACAAGTTCACAGGATTATCCCACTATGACCCTCACTCTGTGGATACTGATGAGAAGAAGCAAGAAGCTTTTCTTCGTGGTATTAACCTAGAGATCAGGACCTTGATTGGAGCACCGGTCTATCTTGATTTCAGCACTATGGTCAACAAGGCTATTACTACAGAGAAGAACATGGAGGATGAGCAGCGAGAGAAGTAGAAGAAGTTTGAGAGCAAGAAGATGTTCCAGCAAGCAAAGTTTCAGAAGATTAGCCAGCCTGCTTATTCTGGACAAAGGACACAACGGCCAGCTTACTCCATGAAAAGGACCCAGCAATGGGCTTACTTAGGATAAAAGACTCATAGTGGAATGTTCTACAAAGCACCAGTTACAACATTCAAGAAGCCAGTGCAGTCCGCCAACCCACAAGGCTCCTTTCGCCCTCAGCAGTCTGGATTGAGTCACACTAGTGACCCGAGGATTTGCTTCATTTGTCGTGAGCCTGGTCACATATCTATTATCTGTCCCTACAAGAACAAGCCGACACCTTCTATCGTCTCAACCTCTGTTAATGGTCCAAGGCAACCAGCCAGAGTTAGCCGTGGAGCACCCACAAGGACCCAACAATCCTTCGGAAAGGCTACGGTGAACCACGTCTACGCTGAGGAGGCAGATGCAGCACCAAGAGTTCTACTTGGTGAGTTTTTGGTTCAGTTAGTTTTGGCTTCAGTACTATTTGACTCTGGTGCATCACATTCCTTTGTATCATCCCACTTCGTGGAGGCACATGATATAGCCACAATAGCCCTTAAGAGGCCCTTAATAACCCGATCACTGGGAGGTTATATACCCTGTCGCTTAGGAGTTAACAACATCCCTTTAAACCTAAGTGGGGTAGTATTCTTGGTTAACCTAGTGGTGCTCGACTCCACGGGATAGATGTAATCCTTGGCATGGATTGGTTAGCCAAGTGCAAAGGGAGCATAGCATGTACAGAAAGGAATGTGACTGTGACAAACCAAGAAGGAAAGACAGTTACATGTCATGTTCAATCCAGTATATCTGAGCCAGTGATAAATCACTTGAAGGCTAAAACACCCCAAGAAGTGCCAGTGATCAAGGAGTGCGTTGATGTGTTCCCGAAGGAATTACCCGACATGCCACTTGAAAGAGAAGTGCAGTTCTCCATTGATCTAGTCCCAGTAACTGCTCCCATCGCCAAGAGACCTTATAGGATGGCAGCCCCAGAACTGGAAGAGTTGAAGAAGCAGTTGAATGAGTTACAGCAAAAGGGATACATCAGACCCACTGCATCACCATGGGGCGCACCAGTCCTCTTTGTAAAGAAGAAGGACGGAAGCATGAGATTATGTCTGGATTATCGAGCTCTCAATGATGTGACCATCAAGAACAAATACCCTCTACCACAGATAGATGACCTATTTGACCAGTTAAAAGGAGCTAAGTTCTTTCAAAGATTGACTTAAGGTCCGGGTATCATCATGTAAGGATCAAGCCTGAGGACATACCCAAGACGGCATTTGTGACTTGCTATGGCCAGTTCGAGTTCACAGTGATATCCTCTGGATTAACCAATGCCCCTTCTTATTTCATGAACTTGATGAACCGAGTGTTTATGGAAGAGCTAGATAAGTTTGTGGTTGTCATTGATGACATCCTAGTCTATTCATGAAGTGAAGAAGAGCACGCTCAACATTTGCACATTGTTTTGAGCCGACTTAGAAGCCATCAGCTGTATGCCAAGTTCAGCAAGTGCGAGCTTTGGTTACAGAGAGTCAGCTTCCATGGATATGTTCTAACAGTTGAAGGAGTTGCAGTTGATCCAAAGAAGGTTGAGGCAGTATCATCGTGGAAGCAACCAACATTGGTCTGAGAGATTCATAGTTTCCTAGGTCTGTCCGGCTATTATCGATGGTTCATCAAAGGATTTTCCAAGCTAGCCCGACCGATGACGGAGCTACTTAGGAAGGATAAGAAGTTTGTATGGATTGAATCATGTGAGCGAAGTTTTAGTGAGTTGAAGAAAAGACTAACCATATCTACAGTCTTAGTCCTACCAGATATTCACAAGAGCTTCGTCATTTTTTGTGATGCTTCAAGACATGGCCTAGGATGTGTTCTTATGCAAGAGGGACGAGTGGTGTCCTATGCCTCTCGTCAGTTAAGGCCTCACGAGCAGAACTACCCGACCCATGACTTAGAATTGGTTGCAGTAGTTCATGCTCTTAAGATTTGGAGGCATTACCTAATCGGTAACAAGTGTGAGATCTACACAGACTACAAGAGCCTTAAGTATATCTTTACCCAGCCTGGCCTCAACCTAAGACAACAAAGATGGTTGGAGCTAATAAAGGATCACGAATTGGAGATTCACTACCACCTGGGTAAAGCAAATATGGTAGCTGATGCTCTTAGTAGGAAAGCATACTGACATCACTTGGTGACCCAAGTACCACAACTATGTGAGGAAATGAGGAAGTTGAACCTAAGTGATTTACCTCACTCCTACAACTACAATCTTTGTGTTTAGCCTGTTCTAGATGAACAAATCAAGAAGGCTCAACATGATGATGAGAAGTTGATGGAGATCAAGGAACAAACCGGTGAAGGAAGGCCCCAGATTTTTAATTCGATAGAGATGGAATCTTATGGTTCAAGAAACGATTGTGTGTGCCTTCACATGGTCACTATCGGAACACCATCATGAATGAAGCTCATAGCTTCGCATACTCTATCCACCCTGGAGCAACCAAGATGTACTTGGATCTTAAGCAGAAGTATTGGTGGATTGGTATGAAAGGTTACATAGCTAGATTTGTAGCCTGCTGCGATGTGTGCCGAAGAGTCAACACTGCTACAATAAGCCTCATCACAGGCGGCTCCAAACCTATATCACAGACGGCTTTTAAAACCGCCTGAAACTAAGAGTATGTGATAATCCGAAATTTCATAGGCGGAGAAGTGAAACCGCCTGTGAAGACACATTATCATAGGCGGTTCTTCACTTAGGCTATCCGCCTGTGAAGACAAATTATCATAGGCGGTTAGCAATATCATCGACAAGGAACTTATGGGCTGACCCTGAGCCTGGCACGGAACCAACGCTGCTAGGGTAGGCAGTTGGAGATACTAATTGCTCCTTTTGCACCGGAACCATCATTGTACTTGATGCCACTAATTGTCCTGATTGTCTAAGTTGTTCCATTATTTCTTGCATATTTTCTTTGACCTTTTGAGCAATCGTTTCATCAAGTGTTTTCTTAAACTTCTCACGTCTTCTATATGTGTCTTTATCTTTAGGGAAACCATCTAGCCAAGACATTTGAGAAGAGACCGCTCGAACCCGTCCGCTGTGTTCAGGGTTTCCTAAGATAGCGGTAAGTTGGTCATTCTCCCTCTTCGGCTTGAAGAGACCCTTCTGTTGCTTTTCAATTACTTCTTTCATTTTATCCTCTACTTCATTCAAAGAGTCGGGCTTTTCAAGTTTGCCCTCGCTGGTCAAACCTGACCGAGCAAAGACCCAGCGTTGAGTTCGCTCATCGCACCCTTCTAATGGGTGAGGATTGCCCTTACTAAGAATTTCGTCTAATATCTTATTCCATTTCTGGACTTTGGGGGCATATTCGGCAGACCCCAAGCGATGATAGTATTTGTTCTTTTTTGCAAGCTCTGACCTAGTTGCACTTAGAGCTTTAGCATCAGGTGTGCTCTTTTGACGAACAAACTCTTGCCACTGAGCTTGTGTGATTTTTCCCATCTTCCTCGGGCTAGGGACCTTATCGGCCTTAACATAAGCATTCATTTCACTCTTCCAGCATCGAAACTTCTTGCCGCAAGAGATCAATGTTGCTTTCTTTACAGCTTCTTCTGTGCCTTTCGGGAACTTGAATTGTTTCTTTATCTTTTCCCACAACTCATTCTTGGTCTGCTCGGGTAATTTCCTCCAATTCTCGGTTGTGATCGGCACAACCTCCCTAACAAGAAAACCGCATGCATTACGGTACTTGGTAACTGAATCCAGTGGTTCTTGGGGAAGCCCACCTGGACCGACCCTTGTTATGTACATGATGCGGTCCAATGGACCCTTATTGGGACCTCGTTGCCCTCGTTTCCGCTTGAGTGAAGCTGAGGATTCATCCATTGGAGAACCTTCTGCGGTTTTAGGATCCGATGTCACCTCATTGTCTTCGAGATTAATCTAGGTAGAAAAAAATTATAAGACTTCGTATACTTGACAACCAACATTAACTTGAACCGCTGAAGTTAAGATTCGTGATCCATACCTCGTCGGCAGGATCATATTCTGGGTCTAGATCCACTGAAGTCTTTTTAATTTTTATATTCGGAAAAGGATCCGAAGGACTGTGATAGGAGCCTGAACTGCTGGAGTCAGTAAACTCCATATTGTCTTCTTTGTTGTTACTATCAGGACCAGTCTTCTTAGGGCTTTCCATGCTAGATCTAATAAGACAAAAAATCTAATAAATGGCATAACTAAATTTGGTCATATTTAAAACAAATTTTCTCAATTTTGGCTCAATTAAGTAAATTGAGCCAAAACACATTTTTGAAGTTATATAGGTCTAACTAAATTCTTGTATCATAGAGATCGGCATCATATGCTCAGACTCCATCGCCACACCTAGTGGTACCTAGATATGGGCGTGAGGATGCTCCTGGCATCACAAATGAGTTGGCCAGCAACTTGTTTGGCTTTAGAGCTAAATATAGCATAACTTTGGTAGCTCAGATTAGGTACAATTGCTCAAATGAAGCTGATGGAGCCACAAGTGCAGACATCTTTGGTAGCACAGATTAGCTACAATTGCTCAAATGAAGCTAACTTAGAGAAATAAAAGCAAACTTAGCCAAACTTAGTCTAGCATAGCTAACTCTAAGCAAAAGTAGCCAAATATAGCTAAATATAGCATAACTTAGTCAAAATTAGTCAAGTATAACTATATCTAATGTAACTTAGCCAAAATTAGCCAAATTTGCTCAACTTAACCAAATATAGCTAAATCTTGCCCCTAATAGAGAATTATGTGGCATATGCAAGGCCGATGACAGAAATAGGGAATATACTGCTGTTACTAGAGTCTAGAATCATGTTTACCACTAATGTGTCAGAACAGAATAGGATCATGCACAATGCGATGACAGAACGCGCAGACTGACAGTTTTGCTACATGATCCTACAGGCTTTGCTCCAATAAATATAACGAAGTGGAACTTCTTTAGCATATATTTGGTAAACCTATTCATTCGAACTTGAAAGTTTTATCTCTGTAAACTACTAGAAGATAAAATGCAACTGATTTCACAGTTTCAGACACACAAAACCAACTGCCAATTTATGGTGATATAACCATCCACATAAATCTTGTCCCACCGAACCCTAACCAAAGATGCCACCGAACTTGACAAATTTTCGAATTCCACCAAACCCTAACCAAGGATGCCTACCATTTTCCAATTCCCGAACCCTAACCAAGGATATGCAAGGCGGCAGCGAGGGCGGGGAGGGAGGCGGCACGGCGAAGGAGGATGGAAGGTCGAAGGGTTTAGGGTTTACCTTGACAGCAATGGCTTCGCTCGGCGTACCTGGAAGTAACGAGGGCGAAGCTCGGCGGCGACGGCAATGGCTTCGCTCGGCGTACCTGGAAGTGACGAGGGCGAAGCTCGGCGGTGACGGCGAAGCTCGGCGACGGCGAAGCTCGGCGGCGTACCTGTAAGTGACAAGGGCGAACATTTGGCGGCAAACGAAATTTTGGCAGCCTAACGGCGTCTTAGTGTTTCGCCCGGGTTAGGTTTTTCCAATGCTGCCGAGGGGTATATATAGACTCACATTTTCTCAGGCGGATTTTAAGTACCGACCGTCTAAGAAGATGGTTACCTCAGTCGGATTTTACTTACCAACCGCCTGAGAAGATACAATTATCTCAGACGGTTGGTTAGTAACACCCGCCTGAGTTAAACATGGGCCTGTGAAGATATTTACTTCTTCTTAAAGACCCCTCACCAATCGTGCGCGCCCTTTCTTTTCCCCGAGGCGCGACCTTTCTTTTCCACTCCGCACGGCCTTAAAGACGCGCTATCGCTCACAAGCGCATCGCTCAATTTGAATCCTCTTGTTTTCTTCGTCTTCCTCCGCTCCGACGACCCAACACCACTATGGCCGAACTTCCGCCGCAAAGCCCTCCGAGGGAGCCACCTTGCAAGAAACTATGTTGCAGCTCCCCCGAGAAGATCAACACCGAGCAGCGCCTCCTCATGGCGTGAGAGGCGTACAACAATACGTCTCGCGCCATGAGTGCCTTGGGGCTGGGTACCCTTCCAGAGTATACTGGAATAGGTACCATGGGCCACTACCTCTACGCCCTCACGGGTGTGGCTGATTGTCTCGACATTCTGTTTGCGATGATGGCCTAGGTTCTTGGCCCTGAGGGCCGTAGAACGCTGGTGGAGGCGACGTCTAACAACCTCGGGGTTGCACCGCCGGTGCAGCCGGTGCAGCCAGTGTAGCCGGTGCAGCCGGTGCAGCCGGCCCTGTCTCCTGTTGCACCGGTGCCGGAGTCGCCGCCGGAGGACGAGGAGGAGGAGGAGGAGGAGGAGGAGGAGGAGGAGGAGGAAGAGGAGTAGGAGTAGGATTTAATTAGTTTTTCTTTTTGTTGTTTTTATTTGCTTCTATTTTGTAAATATTGTTAATGAATGAAATCTATCTTTGTTCATCTATGTTAATTTTATACAAATGTAGAAGAAAGAATCATCAAATTTGGACACAATTTGCAGAATCTAAACATGTTTGAGTATTTATATTGGAATCTAAATAAAAAAGAAGCAAGGGATAAGAAAACTGAAGAACAGTATCGGGCATTATCTCAGGCGGTTGTTAAGTAATACCCGCCTGAGATAAATATATTTTCAGGCGGTTGTTAAGTACCAACCGCCTGTGAAGATATTTACTTCTTCTTAATTAATATTGTTGATTAAATGTGGTCCTTTGAAAGGAAAAAATCCACTTTCTTGTAATATTATTGATAAGTAAAGGTTACCATTAAATTTCACTTCATAAATCCTTTGAAATTGGTCAGAACATAAAAAACATACAACAAATGCTATTTTTCATTTTTCTATCTTGATGAATATAATGCTTTTTTCATTTATTTTTTCAGTGGACATTTTTACTCATCATACCAACCTCTGCGAATTTTTTCATATTTTTTTAAATTTTTTTGAATCAATGTGTGTTCATAATTTGATGAATGCCTCATATGAATATGAGCATTTAGTTAGAATGGTGGATAATTTGAAGTTTGACATGTTGGAATGCTTTTAAAAAAATTAAAAAAATTCATACATGTATAAATTATACAAATATGTTCATACCAACAATCTTGAGTGGAGGAACTTTTTTTATGAGATACACAAATGTGAATAATATGTGAGTAGAAATTAATTTGATATTCACCAAAACATTACAATGTCAGCTACACAAGTTTTAAAAATATTTTGTTCAGGTGGTAGATGTTCATTTTATACAAATGTAGAAGAAAGAATCATCGAATTTGGACACAATTTGCAGAATCTAAACATGTTTGAGTATTTATATTGGAATCTAAATAAAAAAGAAGCAAGGGATAAGGAAACTAAAGAACAGTATCGGGCATTATCTCAGACGATTGTTAAGTAATACCCGTCTGAGATAAATATATTTTCAGGCGGTTGTTAAGTACCAACCGCCTATGAAGATATTTACTTCTTCTTAATTAATATTCTTGATTAAATGTGGTCCTTTAAAAGGCAAAAATCCACTTTCTTGTAATATTATTGATAAGTAAAGGTTACCATTAAATTTCACTTCATAAATCCTTTGAAATTGGTCAGAACATAAAAAACATACAACAAATGCTATTTTTCATTTTTTCTATCTTGATGAATATAATGCTTTTTTCATTTATTTTTTCAGTGGACATTTTTAATATAACCCATAGAGTATAACACGTTATGGGAGAACAGGTCATACTTGCGCTCAATCCTACAGTTCTCAGTACAGAAGACGGTCTCGGACCACCCTCGCATGCTGCAGCGGGCAGGCCCCTGGTTCCCCCCTGTTGGGCAGCGGCAAACGCCATCGTCAATGTCGGGCAGCGCCACCGGCGACGGTCCGGGAGAAGGCCTACGCAGTAACCTCCATCTCACGGAAACGTCAAGCCTCTGCATAGCTTGATTACGACACCGGCAACACTCCTTGTTGGTCCTCTTCATCGTGACGGACCCGACCGCGTTGTCTCCGATGTGGGCCTCGCCTTCGACCTGCCGGATATACTCGAGGGCGTCGCGGTCCCTGCGGTCGGCGTCGTAGCGGAGCATGGCGAGGACGTAGGCCGCCACCTTGTGGCCATTCCGGCCGCCCGGGCAAGGAACTGGGTGCCCCGCTGCGCCTGCGCGCGACCGTAGTTGAAGACGAGGTCGAACCCGATGACGTAGCACGCATGAGGGTTGCCCACGTTGGCCAGGCGCTCCACGAGGGCGTCGTAGCTCCCGTTCCCATGCCGTTGGAACCACTCCCAGCTGCTCTTCCGCTCCAGCGCCACGCGCCTGCCCATGGTGGGATCACGGCACGCCGCGTGCATGGCCTTGCAGGTGGCGCGCAGACTGGAGAGGTCGTCCATGGGCTGGGTGGAGGTTGCGGCGACCCACCCCGCGATCAGGACCGCAATATCGTGCGGCAAGGGGAACTCCATGGGCTTATCTCAGGCGGTTGGTAAGTAACACCCGTCCCCGAGATAAATATATTCTCAGGCGGTTGGTAAGTACCAACCGCCTGAGAAGATGTTAATTAACTGACGTGCCGCACGAGGTCTGCGGAGAAGTTAAGAAGCCGTGGTGCAGGGACGCGTACGACGGAAGGATCTCTGAAGATCGACTTCCACAGTGGTTTAATTGTGCGCCGCACGAGGTCTGCAAAGAGTTCAATGCGCAATGAACAAAATATTTTGTTCAGTTGGTAGATGTTAATTTTATACAAATGTAGAAGAAAGAATCATCGAATTTGAACACAATTTGCAGAATGTAAACATGTTTGAGTATATATATTGGAATCTAAATAAAAAAAGAAGCAAGGGATAAGGAAACTGAAGAACAGTATCGGGCATTATCTCAGGCGGTTGTTAAGTAATAACCGCCTGAGATAAACATTTTTGAAAATACAAGATGTTAATTAATGGCCTGAGAAGATGTTAATGAATTGACGCGCCGCACGAGGTCTGCGGAGAAGTTAAGAAGCCGTGGTGCAGGGACGCGTGCGACAGAAGGATCTCTGAAGATCGTCTTCCACAGTGGTTTAATTGTGCACCGCACGAGGTCTGCAAAGAGTTCAATGCGCAATGAACAAAATATTTTGTTCAGTTGGTAGATGTTAATTTTATACAAATGTAGAAGAAAGAATCATCGAATTTGAACACAATTTGCAGAATGTAAACATGTTTGAGTATTTATATTGGAATCTAAATAAAAAAGAAGCAAGGGATAAGGAAACTGAAGAACAGTATCGAGAATTATCTCAGACGGTTGTTAAGTAATACCCGTCAGAGATAAATATATTCTTTGACGGTTGGTGAGTACCAACCGTCTGTGAAGATTTTTACTTCTTTTTTTCTCAGGCGGTTTGTAAGTAATACCCGCTTGAGATAAACATTTTTGAAACTACAATATTTTAATTAACGGCCTGATAAGTGTTAATTAACTGACGCGCCGCACGAGGTCTGCGGAGAAGTTGAGAAGCCGTGGTGCAGGGACGCGTGCGACAGAAGGATCTCTGAAGATCGTCTTCCACAGTGGTTTAATTTTGCGCCGCACGAGGTCTGCAAAGAGTTCAATGCGCGAGAAACGAACCGCTCCCTCATCTACTCCGCACAGACCACATATAAGACGCGTCGTCGGTTATGTACAAGCACAGAAGTTTTGCACTCCTTTCTTCTTCTTCCATCGTTCCACCTCTCCTAGCCCGGCGCCGACGAACCACCACAGCCATGGCCAACCTTCCGCCACCTAGCCCGCCGAGGCAGCCACCCTGCAAGTGGATACGCTGCAGCTCCCCCGAGAGGGTGAATGACGACCAGCGCGTTCCACCGCCGGTGCAGCCGGAGCCACCGGTACAGCCAGAGCAATCGGCTCAGCTGGAGCAGCCGACCCACTCTCCTGCTGCATCGTCGCCGGAGGAGGAGGAGAAGGAGGAGGAGGAGGAGGAGGAGGAGGAGGAGGAGGAGGACGACGACGACGACGATGATGACGATGATGACGACGAGTCGTCCTCCGACGACGGCGACGACGAGTCGTCCTCCGACAACGGCGACGACGACGGCGACCACCACCATGGTGACGACTACGACGACGACGACGACGAGTCGGAGGAGGACCGCTTGGCGTGGTTTGAGAAGTTGGCGGAGAGGATGGAGGAGGCGGGGCCGTAGTGTAGTTTTAGGATTTCAATCAAGTGTTCTTGTACATATTTCTTGTGTTTTGTACATATTTGAATCAAGTGTCAATGAATACTGGTGGATAATTTGAAGTTTGACATGTTGGAGTGCTTTTAAAAAAATTTAAAAAATTCATACATGTATAAATTATACAAATATGTTCATACCAACAATTTTGAGTGAAGGAACTTTTTTTTATGAGATACACAAATATGAATAATATGTGAGTAGAAATTAATTTGATATTTACTAAAACATTACAATGTCAGCTATACAAGTTTTAAAAATATTTGTTCAGTTGGCATTATCTCAGACGGTTGTTAAGTAATACCCGCCTGAGATAAAAATCTTCTTAGGCGGTTATTAAGTACCAACAGCCTGTGAAGATATTTACTTCTTAATTAATAAACATCTTCTCAGGCGGTTGGTAAGTAAAACCCGTCTGCGATAAAGTTAAAAACCGCCTGTGAAAAACCGACGTCTATATAAGGACCCCTCACTGCAGTCAAAACGCAACCCTGGAGAATTTATATCGACGCCGCAAGGCTGTTGAATTTCCCCTGCGCCGCGCTGCCGCTCCGTCGCCCAGCCCATACTGCCGCGCTGCCGCTCAACCCCGCACCGCCACTTCTCCACCCAGCCGGCCCACCGTGCTGACGCCTCCCCACCGTGCTGACGCCTCTGCAAGGTAAATGTAGTTTCTTTACTTTTTCTTTGTATATTTTCATTAGCTGATAAGCTGTTAGTTTTGCGTGTTCTGGTATATGGATTCTGTCCTTTTGCATGTGTAAGGACTGTATGGATTGTGTTCTGGTATATTGATGTATGCACTATATGGATTGTTTCCTTTTTGTACCTATTATGTGACATGAATAATATGTTTAATTAACAGATTCTATTGTAATATATATAAGATGCATCTGGGCCTGTTTCCCGATATAACGGACCGGATCCCACCCAGACCTAGCCCATGCTGCTGGGCCTGTTTCCCCCTTTGACTTCGTCCGCCTCAAGACGTCGCCCATCTCCTACATTAGTCGCCCTAATCATATTGTTATGTCCCTGTAAATTCATTTTATAGAAGACCTTTAGAGAATATTTGTGGCCAAATTTTGTAAATCTGACAAAAATTCTATTATTGAAGCATGGACCGTCGAGCGTGGATGTATAACATGCCAAGACCCGATCCTATGTACATTCGTAATGTTGCAAATTTTATTGAAGCATCCAAGAGACATGCAAAGTTGCAAAAGATAGATGACATATTATGTCCATGTATCGACTGCGAAAATAAGATTGCTTGGACGGATACTATAGTAATCCAATCTCATTTGGTGAAAAGAGGTTTCAAAAATAACTACACAATATGGACAGAGCATGGTGAGTTAGATACACATGATGTGGATAAAGATGATGAGAGAGGCTCAGATGATGATAATGTTCATATCGATGATGGTACTGACAATCAAGCTGGTGATGATGATGATGATGAGTTCGATTGTGAGGAGATGTTGCGTCACATTGAACCATATGTACTGACTTCTATGGGAGCAAGCAAAGGTTCAAGTAAAATGGAGACATTGCAGAATGCGGCGACAGATCTTTTATATGATGAATCAAACGGTTGTGATAAAGAGTTTACTACATTGCGTGTAGTCTTAAAACTACTAAAGTTAAAAGCTACGCACGGATGGTCCGATTGTAGTTTCTCTGATCTTTTGAATCTTCTGGCAGAAATTCTTCCAAATCCAAATAAACTGCCCAGAAGCACTTATAAAGCGAAGAAACTTCTTTGCCCGATGGCACTAGGTGTGACAAAAATACACGCTTGTGTGAACCATTGTATTCTGTATCGCAAAGAGCATGAGCTCGCAACTAGATGCCCCATTTGTGGTGTCAGTAGATACAAGAAGGACTACAATCACCAGTATGTTACCAACATGAAAAAGACTCAGAAGAATAAGAAGTTTATTATTGGTCCTGAAGGTGACAATGACGATACTTCTGGCGATGCAGACGGGAAGAATAAGAGAAAAATTCCTGCATTGGTGATTTGGTACCTTCCGATAATTGATCGCTTGAAGCGTTTGTTCTCAAACCCTAGGGAGGCTGAACTTATGCGTTGGCATTCCGAGCAACGCAAGAAGAATGAAAAACATATACGACACCCTGGTGATGCAACGCAGTGGAAAATTTTTGATATTCAGTATCCAGAATTTGCGAAGGAAATCAGAAATGTGAGGTTTGCCTTTGGTACAAATGGAATGAATCCGTTTGGTGAAAAAAGGAGCATACACAGCACATGGCCCGTGGTCTTAACTATGTACAACGTACCGACGTGGTTGTGTCACAAAAGGAAATATATCTTATTATCTGTTCTTATCCAAGGTCCGAAACAACCCGGCATCGAAATTGATGTGTTCTTGGAACCTTTAATGGAAGATATGGCGAAATTGTGGAATGAAGGGGTACGTACATGGGATGAGTACAAGCGGGAGTATTTCACGCTAAGAGCAATGATATTCGTTACCGTGCATGATTATCCCGGACTGTTTACATTATCGAGACAAATGAAAGGGAAGAAAGGTTGCGTTAGGTGTGTGTGGATAGAACTGGATTTCTATACCTCACTTCATCCAGAAAGACGGTGTACATGAGACATCGATGGTTCTTGACAGATACACACAAGTATAGGAAGATGAAAGAACAATTTGATAACAAAATTGAAAAATATACTGCACCGAAACCTTACAGTGGAAAACTTGTGTTTGAAATGGTCAAGAACATTCATATTGCTTTCGGTAAGGGAAAAAAGAGTAAAGGAATTAAGAGAAAGAAAAGTACATCTTCGGATGATACAACTGTCATGGCTTTCAAGAAACAATCAATTTTTTTCAAGTATCTTCCGTATTGGAAGAATCTGGAATTTTGCCATAGTATTGATTTGATGCACGTTACAAAGAATGTATTTGACAGCATCATTGGGACCTTGCTGGACATGCTGATGAAAACAAAGGACGGATTAAATTCACGTATGGACCTAGTAAATCTTGATTTGAGACCAGAGCTTCATCCAGTAGAAAAGGTGAACGGGAAGCATTACCTTCCCCCAGCAGCTACAAATTGACGCTAGAAGAGAAAAAAGCAATTTGCGAATGCTTGCGTGGGATCAAAGTGCCCACAAGTTTCTCATCCAATATCCACAAACTAGTCTCGATGAAAGACTTGTCTTTATTCGGTTATAATTCTCACGACTGTCACATGATGATGACAGTTTTCCTTGCCATTGCAATAAGAGTAATCAAACCTCTGCATATAAAAGTTGTCATCACACGTTTGTGTTACTTCTTCAATGCAGTATCGCAAAAGGTGATAGCACGTGAAGATTTAGACTATCTGAAAACATACATCGTCGAGACAATGTGCAAGCTTGAGATGTGTTTCCCACCATCCTCTTTTGATATGCAAGTACACCTAATCATACATCTCGTTGATCAGATAAAAGCATTGGGGCCACTATATTTACATCATATGTTTTCTTTGGAGAGATATTTAGGAGTATTAAAAGGTTATGTGCGGAACCGTGCTCACCCAGAGGGTTCAGTTATGGAAGGATACACCACTGAAGAAGTGATTGAGGGTTGCGCTGATTACATCAAAGATGGAAAATCGATTGGTGTGCCTATACCGGTACATGAGGGTAGACTACGTGGGAGAGGCAAAGTGGGTAAGCAAACTTTTATTGTTCAAGATTACAAGAATGTACACCGTGCATATTTTGGTGTACTACAACAGCTCGCAATAGCTGAGCCGTACATCGAGGAACACCAAATTGAGCTTCGTGATAAAAACCAAGACCGCAAAGAGGACTGGATCATGAAAGAGCACAGAAGATGTTTCACTGAATGGTTAATGGACAAAAATATATCATACGGAAACACTATAGAAGAGGCAACAATGAAGAAGTTAGCTTGTGGCCCATCTGCTTTGGTAACATCATGGGAAGCATATGACATCAATGGTTACACATTTTACACTAAAGAAAAAGACGGTAAGAGTGTTGCACAAAATAGTGGTGTTCTTATTGAGGCTTATGATTCATAAGGGCAGAAGACCACATACTTCGGGTTCATAGAGAAAATATGGGAACTCGATTATGGCGAAAGAATGGTAATGCCCGTATTTAAGTGCCAATGGGTCAAACATCCTGATGGTTTGAAAGTGGACAATTACGGGCTGACACTAATAAACTTGAATAAAGTGGGTTACAAAGATGACCTGTGGGTTCTCGCCGATAATGTTGCACAAGTTTTTTATTTTCAAGATCCAGAAACTGAGATGTTGCACGTAGTTGTTTCTGGAAAGCAAAATATTGTTGGGGTTGACAATGTGGGAGATAATGAAGAGGAATATAATCAGTATGAAGAGATGTACCTTTTCACTGAACCAGAAAACATCAAGCGCGTAGAGAGAAGCATTAAAAAGAATTTGAAACCCTATATGCGAGAAGATGTCAATGCTGGAAAAAATGTATATAGCAATGCGAGATGATATATATTGTATATATTTGTATCTTCTGAAATCAACTTAGAACAATGTTGCTATATGGATTGTGTCCTTTTGCATTTGTGTACATATGCGTTTGGACTCAATGATTTGGAAGTTTAGTCCTTCAAATAATGATGTCTCGGGCGTGTAGCCGATTGAAGGAGGAGCACTTGGCGTGGCGCAAGAACCATCCCCATGTATGTACATATGGCACACCGGTCACATTGTTGTATATACATATGTATCTGTAATGGACTGATGAACTTAACTGTAGTTTGTTTTTCTGTCTTGTTTGTTTTTGGTATTTTCAATTTCTCCGCGTAGGGTTTCTCTGCGAAGCCTGAATCGGGAGATTTATTGAAGTGCCAGTGCATCGTCCCTGGTAAAGAAGGGGTAAGTCATGAAGAACAAGCACAATATGAGTTTAACCATCGTCCTCCTATTAATAAATTTCTTTTGCAGACTGAATGAGAAGATGGTTACTACCCCCTGACAATATCCTTCTCTGAGGACTATCCCTTGGTGCCTCCAAGATGCGCCTTTCCAATTGGGTTCTTCCACCCAAATGCCCATCGTTCGGGAGCACTCTGCATCGGGATTCTTGATCAAGAGACTGTAAGATAGACCTTTTTTGTTCATGTAATTATTACTTATAATTGTTGTCGAACTTATTTGAACTGGTTTCTTATATTGCTTAAATTATATTTCGTAGGGGTGGTGCAGTGCTTTTACAATCAAAACTATACTACTTGAAGTTCAACGTTTGCTGCATCAGCCAAATGTGCCTGATGTTGAAAATGATTGCTATAATCTACTTATCAAGGTTGGATGACACTTTGACTTAGTGACCAATGTAGGTTATTCATTCCTCCTTCGACATTTGTTAATTTAAATAATGTCAATATTTTCAGGATCCAGCGGAATATAAGAGACGTGTTCGGGAGCAAGCAGGACGGTACAATTTAGATTGATCGATGGGAGCTTCATCGTCGATCTACAATGAATGTAGCATGATTTTTGTTCAGTGTGTAAAGAAATTATCTTTGAACAATTGTAAAGCCTCTAATGGTGTATTATCAGAATTAAGCCAGCCTCACTGGTGATCGAGCATTTCCTATAATGCATTACTGTACTAGTATCCGCTAGCTCATCTGTGTTTTTTTCCTGATACAATTTTGCCTGCACGACTACATACGGTTGTGATAATTGCAACTACATCCCTGTAATTTCAATGAAAACCGCTTATGATAATTAAACAATGACCGCCACTGAAAATACATGATCTTCTTAGGCTGTTGTTAATCAAGAACCGTCTATGAAGTTCATTGCATTACAGACGATTATTAATTAAGAACCGCCAACGAAGATCATGTATTTACCCAGACGGTTGTTCCTTAAAATCCATCTGTGAAGTTCATTGCATTACAGACGGTTATTAATTAAGAACCGCCAACGAAGATCATGTATTTACCCAGGCGGTTGTTTCTTAAAATCCGTCTGTGAAGTTCATTGCATTACAGACGGTTATTAATTAAGAACCGTCTATGAAGATCATCTATTTACACAGGCGGTTGTTTCTTAAAATCCGTCTGTGAAGTTCATTGCATTATTGACGGTTCTTAAATAAGAACCGTCTGTGAAGATAATGTATTTACCCAGACGGTTGTTCTTTAAAATTCGACCGTGTTGTTCTGTCATCACAGATGGTTATTATATCATTCGTTATCACAGTCGCATATTTTTAAGGACCGCCTGTGTTTGAAATTTTGAGGCGCCTGGAAAAATGCTTTTTGTAGTAGTGCAAGGCCGAGCATCAGAAGCCATGTGGCCTACTACAACCTCTTCCGATCCCAGTTTGGAAATGGGATGAAGTAGGGATGGATTTTATCAAGGGGTTACCAGGAACCAATAATGGTAACGACTCCGTGTGGGTAGTGGTCGACCGTCTTATGAAGGTTGCACACTTTATTCCTGTACGCACTACCTACGACGGAGACAAGCTGGCCAAGCTGTATATAGACCGTATCATGAAGCTACATGGTGTGCCTTCGAGGATAGTCTCAGACAGAGGTACCCAATTTACTTCGAGATTTCAGAGAAGTCTACAGAAAGCACTTGGTACTAAGTTGGATTTTAGCTCGGCGTATCACCCTCAGACAAATGGTCAGACAGAAAGGATCAACCAAATCTTGGAGTACATGTTGAGAGCCACCACTCTTACAACAACAATTATCAGGCTACTATCAAGATGTCTCCGTTTGAAGCTGTCGGTGGTTTGGAACCGGCAGATCTCCCTACACTACTAAAGTGATAGGGGAGTTTGATGTTCGGTATGGGCGCGCGGAGATTCAAGAAGGTGAGTAGGAATTGACACAGGAGACACAAGAGTTTACGTGGTTCGGGCCGCCTGAGCGTAATACCCTACTCCACGGGTGTGTTGGTGTTATATTAGCTGTTTGAGCTTGTGTTGAGCGTCAATGCCGTATGTGTGTGTGTGTGTGTCTAGCCCCTTGAACGTGTCGTCGGCCTGTCCTTTTATAGTACAAGGGCATGCCGTTACAAGTTAGCCTGGCCCGACATGTGGCCCCAGCGGTTACTAGTATTGAAACTTATTTAACACATTTAATCGCTCTTAATGACCCTGTAACGGGCTTTGACAGCATTGTTATTGGTGTTAAGATCGTCCGTTTAAGTGTCATTAATATGGTATTAATGACACTTAATCGGGTCTTGAAGTCCTTGGTTCCCCTTTGAAGATCCGGAGCCGTTGTGGGGTCTTCCGGAGGTTAGAGGCTGAAGATCCGACGGTTGGACACGTGGCAGCTCCGGAGCATACTGTGGAAACAGGTAGCTCCGGGGCTACCAGACACGTGTCAGGTCCGGAGCTTCTCTCGGTCTGGGGCTAAGTCTGGAGGTGCCATTTCGGTACATGGCCCGGAGCTTCCCCCTTGTGGGCGGTAGCTCCGGTTTGGTAGTACACGTGGCGACCCAGGGATTAACCATGTTGGAGAAGCGGGTCCGGTTATGTCTGACATGTGGGCCTTCGAGGGTCTTCAAACCAAGTAGATGATTTTCCTTTGAGATCTTTATAACCTCAAGGGGTGTACGGTTTCTAGGATACCGACAGTGGCCCCCTGGACCTACCTCCGGAGAAGTCATTCCGCCGGAGGTGGGCCATCCTTGCGACCTTTGAACTGAGTCTTCAAGGGTCTTTGAGGGTGCCATTGGCAAGGACTTGGAATTAAATCCTCGCCGCGTGGCGTATCCCGCGTGCGGCAGATGAGATCTTTGGCGCGCGGATCTCACGCAATTGAAGGTCGCTGATTCCCGATACGAAAACCGTATCGGTTCTGCGTGCCTTGTCAGGCCGCCGCCTTTGGGCTTCCCGCCTCTTGATGACAACCGTTCACCTGGATAAGAACCTTGACTTGATCGTCGGGGTGGTCCCAGGCCCGCTTGTCATCGGCTGGGTGGAATTTTTGGGTGGTACCTTCGACTTCCTTGCGGTTTCCATCCAAGCGTTGCGAGGGCTTACTTAAGAAGGAAAGTGTGCACCGTCGGGAGTTTTTTACGCCTCTCATCTGTTCTTGCGATCAAACTCCCAACTTGTGCTCCGCTTTTCTTCTCTTGCCTAGCTGTGCTGCGATGGAGTTGGGTCTCCGCGAGAGTCGCTTGAAGACCGATGGCGACCTGAAGAAGGTCCGGGCCCTCATGGGGTGGTCCTCGGACTTCTTCAACCGCTCGGTCCGCGCCGGTGGAGAGCTCCCGTTCGAGAAGGAGCACTCCGGCAAAATGGTGTACTTCTCTTCGTACGCCATGGTGGGGTTGATCCCACCTTTTTCTTCCTTTTTCTTGATGCTGCTAGACTTCTATGGTCTGCAGTTATACCACCTTGGCCCTCACTCCATTCTCCTCGTGTCCATCTTCGTCCACTTCTGTGAGATGTGGGTGGGCATCCCCCCTGCATTGAACTCTTCCGGACCTTCTTCACCGTCCACACCACTGGCCGGAGCAATGAGTACCTTGGCTTCTACTACTTTGTGAAGCGCAAGAAGTGCCCATTCAAGTACCTCTGGTCATTTCCCTCTTGGAAGTGGGATGACTGGAAGAAAGACTGGATAGTCATCAGGGTGGAGGAGCACGAGAGGTTGGAGCTGCCCGATGGTCTTCCCGGCATCGACACAACGATCTGGAGTGAAGCTCCGGTGCTGTCGGAAGCTTTCAACCCTGCTTTGACCAGGATCCGCCAATGCGTGGAGGGAGGATTGACTCCTCGGGTGGTATTTTGCAATTTCTTGGTCAACAGGTGGGCGCCGTTGAAGAGGAGGGAGAAACTCGCTTGAGCCCTCAACAGCGTGATGGACGACGACCGGGTTGAGACCGGGTTGAAGTCCAACATGGTGGGGAAAACCTTGGAGTTCCACCTCAAGAAGTTCCAGCACGGCATCGACGTCGACGGCGACGACTTGACTCCGCCGCCTGCTTTTCTTCCTCTGAACGTAGAAGTGGAGTTCAGCAGGGAGCTCCGGCGAAGATGCCCATGCTTGACGACCTTGGTGTCGTCGAGAGGAGACCAACCTCCGGGGTAGCGATCCCCGGAGTACCCAAGGATAGCTCCGGCTCTGTTCCTAAGCCGAGGGGAGAAGTCGTCGGCAAGGGCAAGGAGCTGGTGGATGAACCAGTGAGCCGGAAGAGGAAGTTGCAGTACGCCGACGGGAGGTCCGTCGGGCCCGCTACTTCTGCGTCGGCTCCTTCTCCCCGGAGGGGAAGGTCCTCTGCGGCTGCGACGACTGTTCCCGTAGTGGGGTCATCCCGGAATGCGACTGTTCCCGCGGTAGGGTCCTCTCGGAGTGCGGCTGTCCCCGTAGCAGGGTCCTCCCGGGGTGTTAGCTCCGGGCGTGCAACTCCAGCTCCTGGGCCGGTGGAGGCCTCCAGGCCCGGGGGTCCTTCCCGATCGAGGGGAGCCTCGACCCGGGAAACACCCGTGGCCGCGATGAGTTCTAGGGGGCCTTCCGGAGCTTCCACACCGGCTATGGCTAGCCCGGAACGCCCGGGAAAAAGGTTCCGCGCAAGCTGGTGCGGAAGTCTTCCAAGGTAACTTTTGATTTCTACCTTGGATAGTTGTTTTAATTGTAGCAACCATTTTTTGATTTTCTTCGTTCATCATCTGCGGCGTCTCCAAGAAGGGGAGTGAAGCTCCACCCTCGGCCACAGTGGCTGAAGCCGTGAGAGCGGGAGCTTTTGCTCCTGTCCCGGTGCCGCCCCAAGTGGCAGCCGAAGCTGCGACAGCTCTGGCGCCGGCTGTCGTGGTCATGGACCTCGACTCGTCCCCAGAAGTTCCCGTGGTAGCGCCGGACCACGGGAGTGAAGATACGCCAGCGGCACATGTCCCGGAGGTTGAAGCCCCGGGTTCTGGTGCTGCAATGATGGAAGCTCCGGCTGCTGAGCCGGAGGAAGCAGTAATCCCGGCCTCTGAGCCGGAAATTGTTGAAGCCCCGGCGGTTGAGCCGGAGGTGATTGAAGCTCCGGTGTGCGCGCCGGAAACTGAGGTAGTTCCGGTAGTTGGGCCGGCTACCTCCGAAGCACCGGCCGCTGAGCCGGTCATTGTTGGAGCTCCGGCCACAGGGCCGGTCGATGTTGAAGATCTTCCGGCTCCTGAGCCGGTTGTTGAAGAGATGACGGAGCTTGAGCCCTCATTGGAAGAGGTGCCCAGACCAGAGCCAGTAGCGGCTCCTGCTCCGGAAGCGACGACGTCGGAGGTACCTGCCGCAGAGCCGGAGTGCCCCATCGAAGTCGTTGGCCCCCAGCCTGAGGGGGTGAACGAAGATTTGACGGCGGGGCCTTCTTCGATGGTGACTGAGGCCATCCCGGAGGACGACCTAGTGCCATGGAGACCCAGGGGACCACTCTTGTAGAGTGGGACCCAATTTTTGTATCCGAGGACACACTGGAACCAGCGGAGGAGACCCCAGCAGATCCGGAACCCATCCCGTTGTCGTTGTCCATTGACAATGCATGTTCCAGTCTGCGTCAAGTCCAACTGGCCTTCTTCCATGACACCAAGGCTCTTGAAGAGGAGCGCCAAACCCTTAGGCGGTGGCGTAATCGGCTCTACTTCGAGACCAAGCTGGCGCAGTCGAGGCTAGCGGACGACAAGGAGTGGATCAAGCGGGAGAAGATCCGCCTGGAGTACTGGGGCAAGTTACTGGATGACAGGGAGAGTATGACTCGTGCCCTCGACGCTCAATCCCAGGAGATCTACGATCAGGCCAAAGCTGCCAATAATGCGGCCGATGTACGCCACGAAAAGCTTGAGGCCATTAACACTGCGCTCATCAAGCGCCGAGAGGCACTTGAAGAGAGGGAGAAACGACTCGAGGATGAAGAGCAGAAACTCCTGGAGCTGCAGGATGACGTCCTGAGGAGGGAGGAGGAGCTCACCGAGAAGGTGGCTCTGGCTGAAAAGGGTCTCGAGGAGCGCGCCAAGAAATTGGAAGAGCGCTGCCAAGAGGAAGAGGAGAAGGTGTGGGTGCGAGGGCAGGAACTCTATGAACAAGAGTGTGCCCTTACTGCCAGAGAGAAGAAAGTGAGGGGTAGAGAGAAAGACCTGGTTGACCGCCGGAACAAGATTCACCTCCGGGAGGAGGAGCTCGGAAAACTCGAAAGGCCAGGTTGCTGAAAAGATTCAGCAAAATGCCAAAGAGGTTGAGCGCCTCGCCTGTGAGAATTCCGAACTGACGGCGGCCAGAAGATCCCTGGAAGAGATGAAGGGCTTGAGGGCTGAGGACTCCCTACAAATTTGGGAGTTCTTGAGCAAGGCCAATGATGCACTGACACCGATGGGTTTCAGCCCCGTGCGCCCGAATGATCCGGAGCCGGAGCCGGACCTAGCGCTGCAGGCGTTGAGCGCAGCAGGTAGCAAGCTCTCCAAGGTGGGCGATGTCATCGCGGACCAACTGGAGGTTGAGGGGCAATCCCTGGCGAAGAACGTCACAGAGTATGTGCTGACGTGCTACACCAGCCGGAACTCCCAATTTCCTCTGGACCCGGTGCTTGAAGGCCCCGTCGAAGGAGAAGGCGAAGCTACCCGAGCCAGCGTATCGGAGGTTGCCCAGAAGGTCGCCCAATTCTTCCATAGGGTCTAGGACCATCTCTATAGTTCTCACTTGTATTTTCTCTTCTTCTTCCTCAATTTTGTAATCCCTTGTCTCCTGATGTAATCCCTTGTCTCCAGATAAATGAAATCCCCAAAATTTTTGTGAATTTCAATTTTTGTCTTCAACACTCTTATATTCACTTGGCCCCCTGGTAGATGTACACAATTTTATTGTGAACATGTACCAAGAGGATATTGTGCATTGTTGAAGACTCTTTTGCTCCGAATTTGTAGAATTTAGGTTCGAAGTCTTCGATAGTGAAGGCCCCCTGAGGTTGTCGGAGCTTAGAAGCTCCGGCATTGTCTATCGCTGGAGCTTAGTAGCTCCGGCAATAGTCTCTATCAACACGTAGAGCATCGATAGTTAATCCTCTGGGGTGTCGGAGCTTAGTAGCTCCGGTAATGACCTTTGCCAACACTCAGTTTGTTGGCAGCAGACTCCATTTACGGGGTCTTCTCACCATCTTTTATTCGGCGTCGACGGCTGGCCCCCCTTAGGGGAGTCGGAGCTTAGTTATCTCCGGCTTTTCTCCATCAACGTAGATTTTATTTTTCCTGCACACTTAAGCCAAGAAAAATAGTAAAATTTGTTTCTTGTCTATAACTTCGTCGCGGCTTATGACTCTCAAGAAGATTTTAAGTCAAACGCGATTCTAAATACAACCGAATGTGTTGTCTTTTCTTCTAGATCCAACTGTACATGGACCCGCCTTACTTCGGCCTGCCGGGGTGTAGGTAGAGTGGCGTACTTAGGATGCTTGACCAGGCTAAGTCGATAGCACACTCCAGCCCTAGATTGGCTTGGCGGCTTTCAGGCGAGTTGGCCATGAACAATATTTGAATCCAAAAGAATTGACAATACAACTCGAATCGTATATAAACCAATTAGACTAAAATTTCTTAAGAATTGCACGTCTTTGTTATAGACAAGAAAGAGAAAAATAAAAATGTTGAGCCTGTACAAAATAAATGCACGTGGAGTCTATTTCACATGAAGATGTCTTAGGGTACGGAACCAGGCTAAGGGTGTTTCATTTCTCGTTTCACCCAAGGTAGTTAGCCACACTTTTAGTCCTGAGACTGTGACAAGCGTTGCATGAGCTTTGCGGACCTTTCGGGAAAGGTCCGGCTGCTCTCCCGGAGGAACTACCCAACTCTGTACAATGACTCTATAACATACATCTCAAGTTGCTCAAGACTCACCTCCGTGGTATTAAGTGTAGAACTTACGGAGGTGCTCAATGTTCCAAGGATTTGGGAGAGGTGTCCCATCCTCGGTAGCCAAGCGAACGCTTCTGAGACGGGATACTTTAATCACTCGGAAGGGTCCCTCCCAGCCAGGGGAGAGTTTGTTTAACCCTTCTTTGGATTGTATTCTCCGTAGCACCAGATCGCCTTCCTCAAGCTGTCGGTTGTGTACATGCCGCTGATGATAACGCCGTAGAGCTTGGCGATATTGGGCATTCCGAACAGCTGCTTGGCACCTTCCCTCCTCAAGGAGGTCTAGGTCTTCACGCCGGAGCTGGTCCTGCGCGGCTTCGTCGAAGGTCCAGACTCGGACTGAACCCAAGGTGATTTCCGGAGGAAGGATTGCTTCAGCTCCGTACACCAGAAAGAAGGGTGTCTCTCCGGTTGACCGGTTTGGAGATGTCCTGTTGGCCCATAGAGTGGGCGGAAGCTCTTCGATCCAGTTGGCTCCATGTTTTTTCAAGCGCTCATAAGTGCGCGTTCTAAGTCCTTTAAGGATTTCAGCATTTGCTCTCTCGGCTTGGCCATTGCTGGCTAGGTGAGCTACGGAGGCGTAGCAAACTTGTATGCCGAGGTCTTCGCAATATCCTTGGAATGCGGAGCTTGTGAATTGGGTCCCATTATCAGTGATGATTTTGTTTGGGACTCCAAATCTGCATACAATGGACTGCTGAAAGTTGATAGCAGATTGTTTGTTGATTGTCACAACTGGAGTTGCTTCCGGCCACTTGGTGAACTTGTCAATGGCGACGTATAGGAACTTGTAACCTCCGATGGCTCTTGGGAAAGGTCCCAAGATGTCCATCCCCCACACAGCGAAGGGCCATGTAGGAGGTATCATTTGTAAGGGCTGAGCTGGCGTGTGAATTTGCTTTGCATGAAATTGGCATGCTTTGCATTTTTTCACCAGCTCAGTTGCATCCTGTAGTGCTGTAGGCCAGTAGAAGTCATGCCGAAAGGCTTTACCAACCATCGTGCGGGAAGACGCGTGGTTCCCACACTCGCCTCCATGGATTTCTGCGAGGAGCTCGCAGCCTTCTTCCCTTGTGATGCATCGCATTAGGATGCCGTTGGCACCGCGCCAGTAGAGATCCCCTTATACCAACGTGTATCTTTTAGCCAATCTGACTACTCGGTCAGCGGATACATCATCATCAGGAAGGATGTTGTCTTTCAAATAGTTTCGGATCTCCGAGATCCATGCATCGGAACTAACTTGAGCATTTGAGTCTTGCGTGCTGGGTTGCTCGGAGCTTCCGGCAGCACCTATGACCCTTGATGGCTGCCATGGTAATAGGGCCATCGGGACCGTCAGCTTCGGGATGCTGATCTCGCCCCCTTCGCTCAGTTCGGCAGGCTAAGCTGTGGGTTTCGACAATCTCCACACAAAAGTTCCATCAAGAGTCGAAGCTTCGGTTGACGCTTTCGTCGAGAGTTCGTCGGCTTCAGCGTTGTGGGCACGCTGAACATGGTGGAGATCTAGGACTTCAAAGTCCTTCTGAAGCCTCTGGACTTCAAGGAGGTAAGCAGCTAACTGGAGATTATTGCAGGAGCATTCACCCTTCACCTGCTTAATGATGAGCTGTGAATCTCCCTTGACCAGCAATTGCTTGACACCATATGACAGTGCCACCTTTAGTCCGTAGATGAGTGCTTCATACTCTGCCATGTTGTTGGTTGCCTTGAAATCAAGGTGTACCATGTATTTCACCTTCTCCCCAGTTGGTGCAAGGAGAAGGATTCTAGCTCTGGCCCCCTGCTTCTGCATGGAGCCATCGAAGTAGAGGGTCCAGTGAGGCTCGGTGAAGGTTGGAGCTTGATGCTCTGTCTTCTGCTCGCTGGGGCCCCCAGGGTTTGACGGAGAGGGATTCCGTTCTGCCACAAAATCTGCCAATGCTTGACTCTTGACTGCTTGCCTTGAAATAAATTCAAGATCAAATTCAGCCAATTCCGCTGCCCATTTTGCAATATTCCCCGTTGAATTGGGATTATGCAAAATTGCTCGAAGTGGATAGGAGGTGACCACTGAGACTTTGTGAGCTTGGAAGTAATGGCGAAGCTTCCTGGAGGCAATAAGAACTGCATAGAGCAGCTTATGCACCTCTAGGTATCGAGTCTTGGCATCATGTAGTACTTCACTAATGAAGTACACTGGGCGCTGAATGGTCCGGACCCTCCCGGAGGGGTCCGGAGCTTCCTCTTCAATGATTCGGATCCTCCCGGAGGAGACCGGATTTTCTTTAGGGACCTCCGGGTTCTGGCTGGAGGAGCCCGGAGCTTCCTCAGAAATGACCTGGACCCTCCCGAAGGGGTCTAGGTCTCCTGAAGCGACTTCTTGTGGATTCGAATCTGGGAGCTGAGACCCAGACTCGCTTCCAGGAACCTCCAGACCCTCCCGAAGGGGTCTGGATTCCTGAGTATGGGGTAGTTCTGGTCTCTCCGCAACCAGAACCATACTGACGACTTCGTCAGTAGCTGAAATATAAAGCAACAAAGGCTCACCAGGGTTCGGAGCTACCAGAATTGGTAGGGTGGTGAGGAACCGTTTCAGCTCCTGGAATTCCTTTTCTGCTTCTTCGGACCATTGGAATGGTCCAGACTTCCTCAATAACTTGAAGAAGGGGAGTGCCCGTTCCGCCAGTCTTGAGATGAACCGGCTGAGGGCTGCTAGACATCCAGTTAATTTTTGGACGTCCTTGATGCGGGTTGGTGGCCGCATGTCTTCAATGGCTTTAATCTTCACCGGATTAGCTTCTATGCCCCGGTGACTTACCAGGAAACCAAGAAGTTTTCCGGAGCTAACCCCGAAGACACACTTGTCTGGGTTTAGCTTTGTGCGGGTGGCCCGCAGCTTGTCGAAGACAGCCTGCAAGGTGTCAAGGAGTGACTCCTTGTTCCTGACCTTGACCACGATGTCATCGATGTACACTTCCACTATGTCTCTAATAAGTTCTTCAAAAGTTTTGTACATAGCTCGTACAAAAGTTGAAGCTGCATTCTTGAGACCAAAGGGCATGGCTGTGTAACAATACAATACATCTACTGTGATGAATGAAGTATGCTCTTCATCTTCCCTAGACATCCTGATTTGATGATATCCGGAATATGCATCTAGGAAACACAGTAATTCACACCCGGAGGTGGAATCCACTATCTGATCTATTCTAGGTAGTGGGAATGGATCTTTTGGACATGCCTTATTTAGTGTGGTGTAGTCGATACACATCCGAAGCTTCCCGCCGGCCTTGGGCACAACGACTGGGTTTGCCAGCCATTTTGGATGGAAGACTTCTCGGATGAATCCGGCTTCGAGCAACTTCTTTACTTCTTGTCGAATGAAGTTTTGTCGCTCTACGGATTGCTTCCGAGGCTTCTGATGCACAGGCCGGGCATCGGGGTAGATCTTCAGATTGTGCTCAATCACTTCCCTGGGGATCCCAGGCATTTGTGACGGTTGCCAAGCAAACACGTCGACGTTAGCCCGAAGGAAAGTAATGAGCGCGAGTTCCTATTTGTCGTTCAATCCTCCCGATATACGGGTGGTTTGATCGGCATCGGAACCAATTTGGACGACTTTGACGGGAATGTCGGTGTCGCCGCTTGGCTGCACTCGAGGTGCAGAAGTCGAGCCTCGTTGACAAATGCTCGGGGGTTTTGGAGCTTGCTCCTGCCTGGAGTCCTCCTCTTGCGCCGTGGTGAGCGCATGGAGCTCTTCCAGTGCAGTTACTCCGGCAGTACGATCTCTGCGGATCCGAAGAACGCCTACTGGTGTTGGCATCTTCAACACCAGATAGCCATAATGAGCAACCGCCATGAATTTGTACAAGGAAGGTCTACCCAAGATGGCATTGAAGGGTAAGTTGATCTGCGCGACGTCGAAGATCAACTTCTCGGTGCGGTACTTCTCCCGTGTCCCGAAGGTAACAGGGAGAGTAATAGCTCCGATGGGGTGATGGCCCCGGACCTACTCCAGAGAAAGGTCGAGAGGGGTGGAGATCCGAAGGTCGGAGCTGAAGCTTAGTGAAAGCTTCGAAGCTGATGAGGTTAAGCCCCGAACCTCCGTCTACCATGACGTGGTGGAGCTGGATGTTGTTGATGGTAGGAGATACCATCAAGGGTAACTGTCCTGCCCCAACCATGCTCCGGGGACAATCCGAAGCATCAAAAGTGATGGCTGTGTCCATCCACTTTCGGTGAGGTTCCAGCCTGACTGTAGGAGCTACAGCGGCCATATCCCGACGCATAGTCTTGATGACGCGACGGGAGGTGATATCCCATGATCCACCAAAAATGGTGTTCATGGTCTTCCGACGCTCGTTGTCAGAGACGTCAGAATCATCATTGACGGAGGTGTAGACGGCCTTCAGGACCTTTTTGGGATCCTGGAACCCTAACTCCTCTTCAGCCGGAGCTTCATCAACTTTTTGCTTTCCTTCCCTCTGTCGGAAAGGAGATTCTTCCCGGCGCTTGTTGTAGCGCTCGGCAAGGTTTTGAACCTCCCGGCAGTCTTCCAAACTGTGGCTGCCCGTTTTGTGAATGGGACACCACACTTTGGGTTTGCCACCATCTTCAGAAGACGGTCGAGGTCGCTTCTCAGGGCGTGGCCCCCTGCCACCCGGAGCTGCAGCAGCTGCAACATTGGATGTGCCGGCCGACGGCTTCTTCTTGCCGTTGGTCTTCTTTTTCTTCTTGTCACCCCCGGAGGTAGCGACTTCTTCTTTGGAGGATTTCTTGTGACCCTCCGAGGTTGGTTTGGAGTGCATCTCACGGCCCTCCGCAGCTCTGGCACATTTGTCAGCCAAGCTGAAGAGTTCCGTGACACTGGTGATCTCCTTGATCGCCAGTTTCTCCAACATCTTCTTGTCCCGTACACCCTGTCTAAATGCCACAATGACAGAGGCGCTAGAGATAGAAGGGATAGTGTTTCGTACCTAAGAGAATCTCTGGACGAATGATCGCAAGGATTCTCCCCCTTTTTGCACGACCGCAAAAAGGTCTAGTTCAGTGCCTGGTCGGGTGTATGAACTCCCAAAGTTGGCAGTGAACTGATGGCACAGCTCCTCCCAACTTTTGATAGAGTTGGGTGGAAGGCTCATAAACCAAGACCTGGCAGTCCCAGTTAAGGCCACTGGAAAGTAATTGGCCATCACGGCCTCGTTTCCTCCAGCTGCCAAGATTGCAGTGGAGTAGATCTGAAGAAATTCGGCGGGATTGACAGTCCCGTCGAATTTTTCCGGCAGGTGAGGCCGAAACTTCTGTGGCCACCTTACCATGCGCAGGTGCATGGCTAGGGCTGAACAACCTCCTCCCACTCCTTCAGGAGCAGAAAGGTCCTGAGCTTCCCGTCTTTCACGGGCACGCTCAATATGGACCCGGCCGTCCTGCTGGCGGTATCGGCGATCAAGCTCCGCCCGAAGGTCGTGAGTCGAAAGCCTGGATACCGTGTGAGTGCATCGTGCCCCGGAGGGCAACGACGTCACTTGTTGTGATGCAGCACGTCTCCTGCTATTGGAGACGTGCGGACCAAGTCTTCCAGACAAAGTCGGCTGCTGTGACGGGGCTTTTCCTGAAGGAGGAGGACCCTGGTTGCTGAGGCGTTCGGCTGCTGCTGCAACCAAATGCTCCACATCGGCCCTCCACTGCTCCAGTGCATCCCGGGATGCATCCGGAGGTGGTGGACGTTGGAGAAGAGCATGCGCTGCATGGAGCGCGTGTTCCGGGTAGTCATGATTTGCCGATGCAGTAATTGACGCCGGCGCACCATCACGTTGCCCAACACGATTTGCTGGAGGAGACGATGGTGGTGGGAGTGTGACTCCTGCTGGTGCTGAGGCTCCTGCTGGTGGCTGCCTGTTGGAGGGATTGCCCCCAACAGCCTGAGCAGCAGGTTGGCCGTTGGATGATCAAGCAGCAGAGTTCACCATTCTCAAAATCTTAGGCGCCCCTACCTGGCGCGCCAGCTGTCGGTGGTTTGGAACCGGCAGATCTACCTACACTGCTAAAGTGATAGGGGAGTTTGATGTTCGGTATGGGCGCGCGGAGATTCAAGAAGGTGAGTAGGAATTGACACAGGAGACACAAGAGTATACGTGGTTCGGGCCGCCTGAGCGTAATACCCTACTCCACGGGTGTGTTGGTGTTATATTAGCTGTTTGAGCTTGTGTTGAGCGTCAATGGCGTATGTGTGTGTGTGTCTAGCCCCTTGAACGTGTCGTCGGCCTGTCCTTTTATAGTACAAGGGCAGGCCATTACAAGTTAGCCTGGCCCGACATGTGGCCCCAGCGGTTACTAGTATTGACACTTATTTAACACATTTAATCGCTCTTAATGACCCTGTAACGGGCTTTGCCAGCACCGTTATTGGTGTTAAGATCGTCCGTTTAAGTGTCATTAATATGGTATTAATGACACTTATCGGGTCTTGAAGTCCTTGGTTCCCCTTTGAAGATCCGGAGCCGTTGTGGGGTCTTTCGGAGGTTAGAGGCTGAAGATCCGACGGTTGGACACGTGGCAGCTCCGGAGCATACTGTGGAAACAGGTAGCTCCGGGGCTACCAGACACGTGTCAGGTCCGGAGCTTCTCTCGGTCTGGGGCTAAGTCCGGAGGTTCCATTTCGGTACATGGCCCGGAGCTTCCCCCTTGTGGGCGGTAGCTCCGGTTTGGTAGTACACATGGCGACCCAGGGATTAACCATGTTGGAGAAGCGGGTCTGGTTATGTCTGACATGTGGGCCTTCAAGGGTCTTCAAACCAAGTAGATGATTTTCCTTTGAGATCTTTATAACCTCAAGGGGTGTACGGTTTCTAGGATACCGACAGAAGCCCTCTATGGAAGGAAGTGTCAGACTCCGCTTATATGGTCAGAGTTTGGAGACCATATTATATAGCGACCGAATTTTGTCATGGAAGCAGAAGACAGGGTAGTAGAGATACAGGCGAATCTGAAGGCGGCTCAGTCGCGCCAGAAAAGCTATGCAGACAAGAGAAGACGTGAACTCACCTTTATGGTTGGGGACCACATATATCTTGAGGTGTCTACAATCCGTGGCACGCGAAGATTCCAAGTGCGAGGAAAGTTGGCACCACGGTATATTGGTCCCTTTCCAGTCCTAAAAAGGATCAGAGCTGTGGCGTATGAGATCCAGCTACCCGCTCAGCTACCCGAAGAGATGGCAGGCGTGCATAATGTCCTTCATGTGTCGTAGTTGAGAAAGTGCCTACGAGTTTTCGAGGAACATGTGGTACGCGACACTCTAGACCTACAAGATGATCTGCGATACCAAGAGGTGCCAGTCAAGATCTTGGATACCGTCACCCTAAGAACAAGGACAAACTCCATCAATCTTTGTCGAGTTCAGTGGAGTAGACACTTGGAGGCCGAAGCTACATGGAAAAGGGAAGATGCGCTTCGAGCCGAGTTTGCCCATCTTTTTGAAGACCAACCGAATCTCGATGACGAGATACTACCTAAGTGGGGTAGGTCTGTAACATCTTATTTTTCATAAGATAATGAATCAAACTTATAGAATAAATTAACAAGCATAATTATGCGCACCATTAAAATTACATCATCAAATGATAAATAATAATAGGGAAAATAAAAAGGAAGGAAAATGAAATAATAATAATAGTAAAAAGAGGGAATATGAGGTATGAGCAGCAAGTCACGCGCTCTTCCTGATCCATCTTTCTAGGCAAAGCAACTTTCCCTAAACACCCTCCTCCTTTTCTATAATCGCGAGAAGATCCTGCACCTATTCACACGATACTTTCTCTGTATCAGGCCAGTCCATTGTTTTTTATCCACACCCTCCTTATTTCACTTATTTACAAAAAACTCCTTTTCTCCTTCCTCCAGTCAAAGGCCGCACGCTCTTCTGGAGCAGCACCAACACCATTACGACAAGAGCAAACTCGTCCATTCTCTCCTCCCCTCTTTTCCATTACCCTCAAAGACTCCCGAACGTGTACGGCGCATTCATTGTTGACCGCTGCTGCTCAAAAAGTGACCGCCACCTACCTCCCTTAACATGCGTCACGACGACGACGGCGACGACCACCTCGACTGTCACAGCACGAAACCACTAGATGACGCCGGACCGGACGGAAGCGACACCACAGGCAGGCATCAACCATGGACCCAATGAGCTTGACAAGGAGGTATGGCGAAGTTATTGCGTTCGTTGGGTTTCCGGCCGCCTACCTCCGTCCACCGCATTCCCTGCCTATAAAACTGACACTGCGAGCTGCGCCTCGCTCACAGCCGCGCCGAGCGACCGAGCACATGTAAGCAACTGTTGTCCCTTCCCTTTTTCTTCCTCCTTCGCGAACAGCAGCCGCCATGACCACTCTCCTTCGAGCAGCCACCGTTCCCCTCGACCAAGGCCCAAATCGGTGCCTCAATCGGGTTCGTCGAGCCCTGAGCCTTCGATTTTCCCATTCCTAGCAACTCTCTCCCTAGTTCTTCTTTTGCCGATTTGAGCCGTTAAGCATTCTCGTTGTCTGTCCGGAGGTAGAAGAAGACGAGTTCACGAGCTGTTCGTTTGTCTCCGAAGGCCAACCGGCTAGCCATATTAGTTTATTAACCGTGGACCCACATGCTAAGAGGAGCCCAAGCAGACGCATGTGACTGGACTTGAACCAGACCCATGAGCCAGAAGTTTTATTAGCTAATACTTTCATTACCTGACAAGACAATAAATAATTCCCTATCAGACCATGTGGTCCACGCCCAGACCCAAATCACGTTGCTCAACCGTAGACATTACCAGCCATTAGTGCTATTGATTCGGATAATGGCCTATTAACCTCGGCCCACGTGCCCTTAACCTGCTATAAGACCAGACCATAATCAGGCACCGGACCCACAAGCACTTGACCAGACCGTGCGCCACGGCCAAGCTAAAAACAATATTTTAATATTTGTCACCTAGTATTTTTGGATTTAATCCAGCCACCACCTTATAATACTCATAACTTATTTATACAAACCCCAATTAATCTGATTCCTTCCTTATAAATCATCTAAAAACATAATATATTTAATACAACTAAAATTATATGATTAATTGATGTATGTATGTTTTGATTGTATGTTAGTTTGTGTGCACGTTGCCGGAGTAGACCCAGTGTGGGAGGAGAACTCGGAGGAGCCAGCTGAGCAGGAGCACGACGCCACAGACGGTAGCGAAGGCAAGCTCCATCTATCCCTTTTTGATCATATCGCACCTATGTGATATTTATCCATTGTGGCCAGCAGATTAGATTATTGCATTTGTGGAGCATCGAGTGATAGAGTAGAGCTATGCTAGGTCCATTCGCTGCATATTGGAATGATGAGATTATACATGATGATGTTGCCTCTTGTATGTTGTATGGTTGGTGAGAGCATGCATGAGTTATGACCAGAGAAGATGGGTTAGAGTTGGTGTATGTGCTACCGTGGTGGTAGACTTAAGGCGAGCTCTATCATGAGGATAGGCTCGTGATGTGTGTATGAAGGCTGCCCTGATGAGCCTTAAGGACATAGTTGTTTTGACATCTCACATAACTTTCTTTCAGCACGACCACATGTCCCTGTATAGGTGGGGCTTAGTCGAATCCCGGTGGCTAGCCCGACAGTCGTCCACGGTGGAGATAGAGTTATGTTGAGAGATTACTGAGCTCACTAATGATATTGTTACTGGGTTTGGGACGACAGGTGTGGGTGATGTTTCAACTGGGTGTAGGTTATGTCGGGCTGTCGTTGATGGTCCGTGCATGTGGGTACAGTGTACAACCTCTACAGAGTGTAAAATCCATTCAGATGGTCGTGTCTTCGATATAGGATGGGTTACGGTGTGGTCCTAACAACTAGAAAACCACCCATGTGAGAGTGAGGTGAGGAATGTGCCTGTGGAAGATATTCGCTTGCATTAGTTGCATTAGGTTGGATTGATATTTATCTTGTGCATTGCATTTATATCTGTTTATTCCCCTCCCGGAGGGCGAGGTGGAGCTTGTGGAGTACTTCTGTACTCAAACGTTGTTGATTGATTGTTTTTTAGAGGATCCCGACTTCGTACCGGAGGACTTTGAGTAGGGTCGCGTCCGCACCCAAGTCATGTGTAGTTGATTGGACGACAAGGAGCTACTAGTCTTGTTGTCGACTATTATATTAGCTTTGTTAGTAATTATAGTGTTTATGCATAAGGTTATGACATTGAAATAAAGTTATGTATGGTTGTGACTCAACTTGTAATGTAATATTATGTACCAAACTTGTTGTTGTAATAGTATTGCATGTTCAGTTCCAATCTCATGGGTCGGGACACTTCAACGCGCAAGGTTTAGAAGCTCAAGTTAGCTCCGATGCATGGATCTCGAAGATTCGGAGCTACTTGAAGGACAATATCCTTCCTGAAGATGGTGCTTCTGCTGATCAAAATGCTAGACTAGCTAAAAGAAACATGTTGGTAAAAGGGGATCTCTATCGACGTGGTGACAACAACGTTGTAATGCCGTGCATTTCACGGGAAGAAGGTCGCGAGCTACTTGTAGAAATCCATGGAGGCGAGTGTGGGAACCACGCACTTCTTGCACGTTGGTTGGTAAAGCCTTCCGGCATGGCTTTTACTAGCCTACAACACTTCAGGATGTAGTTGAGTTGGTAAAGAAGTGTGAAGCATGCCAGTTCAACATGAAGCAGATTCACACACTAGCTCAGTCAGTGCAAATGATACCTCCCACGTGGCCTTTTGCTTTGTAGGGGATGGACATTTTGGGACCTTTCCCAAAAGCCGTCGGAGGTTACATGTTCCTGTACGTTGCCGTCAACAAGTTCACCAAGTGGCCGAAAGCTACCCCAGTTGTGACAATCAAAAAGCAATCTGCTATCAAGTTCTTGAAGTCCATAATCTGCAGATTCGGCATTCCGAACAGAGTCATTACTGACAACAGAACCCAATTCACAAGTGCAGCATTCCAAGAGTACTGCCAAGATCTCGGCATACAAGTCAGCTACGCTCAGTAGCTCACCCAGCAAGCAATGGCCAAGCTGAGAGAGCTAATGGAGAAATACTCAAGGGACTCAAGATGCACACATATGAGCGCTTGAAGAAACAAGGAGCCAACTGGATAGAGGAGCTTCTGTCTGCATTGTGGGCAAGCAGGACAACACCTAGCCAGGCAGTTGGGGAGACACCTT
The DNA here is from genome assembly GCA_036927565.1 of Tuctoria greenei. NCBI lineage: Eukaryota > Viridiplantae > Streptophyta > Magnoliopsida > Poales > Poaceae > Tuctoria > Tuctoria greenei. The sequence continues at coordinate 255,068,009 of JAYESD010000002.1, forward strand.
TCTTTTTGGTGTATGGAGTTGAAGCAGTCCTTCGTCCGGAGATCAGCATGGGTTCCCTCTGAGTCCGGACCTTCGACGAAGCCACGAAGGACAAGCTCCGGCGTGAAGACCTGGACCTCGTAGACGAGGCAAGGTGCCAAGCGGTAGTTTGGAACGCACGATACCGCCCGGCGTTCCAACGCTATAAACAAAGGTTCATGCGCAACCGGCAGTTAGAAGAAGGCGATCTGGTGCTGCGTAGAATACTGACTCGAGAAAGGATGAACTAACTCTCCCCAGGCTGGGAAGGTCCCTTCCGAGTTATCAAAGTTTTCCGCCCGGATGCATTCGCTTGGCAACAGAGGATGGGACTCCGCTTCCCAATCCATGGGATATTGAGCACCTCCATAAGTTTCATGCTTAGCTGCACGGATGTGAGTTTGTTGTATAAATTGTATCTCTAGTAGTCCATGCACAGAGTTGGGAAGGGTCTTAGTGTAACACCCTCATTTTCATGCATCATGCCCTACATGCACTCATATACATGTTTAACATTAGCCCACAACAAGAGGAACGAGTTTAAAATCGATTCGGAGCATTTAAAATTGATTTGGAGCAAAACCGCACTTAAAACGCAGGAAAGTGCGGACTAGTCCGATTTTACTGAGGACTAGTCCGATTTCTCTGTGACTAAAAACGGACTTGTCCGTTTTTGCTGCGGACTAGTCCGATTTTGGCTCTGGAAACTTTCGGACTTGTCCGATTTTGTGCGGACTAGTCCGATATTCCATGAATCCTTGAAAATTTGCTAAGTCCCTGGACTTTTCCGGACTAGTCCGGTGTTCCAGCGGACTTGTCCGTTTTCCTTTCTGACTAAGATCGGACTTGTCCGATTTTTGGCCAGACTTGTCCGATTTTCTCTCTGGACGACTTCGGACTAGTCCGGTCCTGTTCGGACTTGTCCGATATTTCGTGACTCCGAGATTGACCTTTTGTTTTACGACTTGTTTCTTGGGTTTCACGTCAAGTGGGCCTAGGGACGTCGTGCCCAACTCTTTTAGAGCCCATGTGGGACTCTAAACCGGCCTCTACTCATCCCAAAACTCGAAATCCATCTAACCCTAGCCTCCACCTCTATATAAACAACCCCACCCCTTGGTTTGACATCTATTTGCCACTTTTCCACCCACCCAAACCCTAGTTCGTGGGGAGCCACCATCAAGGAGGGAGGAGAAGATCCCAAACGAGAAGAAGAAGAGGAGGAAACGAAGGAGGATCAAGATCTCCACCAAGTTTCGTCCTTCACCACCAATTCATCCCCAAGTTCATCACCAACCCTAGATCATCAAGATCCAAGTGTTACCTCCAAGTTTCTTGGTTCATTGGAGTTCTAAACACCTGGTATACCCTCTATTCTCTTTTCCTTACGAGAATTCAACCCCTAATCTCCAAATTCACGTCGATCTAGAAAACCCTAATCCGCTGATCTCGCAGAGTGCGGACTTGTCCGATCCCAAGCGGACTAGTCCGATCTTTCTGGTTAAATTGTGTTGAATTAATTCTAAAATTTGATCTAATCGAATCCAAACCTGTATAAACTTGTTAAAATCTATTAGAACTAGTTAGTGATCATTAAAAGCAATCTAGTAACAAGTTCTACCTTGCATTGCATCAATCATGCATGTCATATTGAGTAATATTGTGCACTCTTTGATTGTGTTTCTTGTCTTGTATGTTTATTGTGTGGATTAGACGGTTTTGCGCTAGAAAGTGCCGCGGAGGATCTACAACATCAGGAGTTTGAAGGCTTTGACCCTAATCAACAGCAAGAGCAAGGCAAGTGTCCTTGAAGCATATTGATCCTGTTTTAAAATAAATGTTTTGTTTGCAAAACTGCATGCTTGTGTCAAATTGATGGGAATCCTATGGTAGGAAGTTTACTAGACTTGTTAAACCACCCTTGTCACCTGGAAATTATGGTAGAGAGTCGGGAAGGGTTTTTACCCTTTTGCTTCGCTTAATCAACTGGGATGGGAACAACTATATCACTCAATTTATTTATGCATGGATGAGATTATGGTTAACATGAACTAGTTAAATATGGTATGGTAATGGGTGATCTAAGCAAGCCTGGTATGTGGATGGGTTGGATGTTACGGTGGTTTGCTTGCTTTAGATCTAAGGACCGGTTCATGCGAGAATAAGCCAGGACTACAGTGCCACCACGAGGCCAAGTATGGGTGCGGCGTAGCTAATTAATTAGGGCTTTGCTAGTGCTGTTTGGACCATTGTGGATGCTCGGGGAAGGGGTAGTCGGATTGGGTTTGTTGGTGATTGGTGGGACTACCCTGGGATCCGAATGGCTCAAGAGGGGGCCCTTGGTTGAAGATGTGCTCTGCGGGAGACATCGCCACCGGTGAAACCTCAGTGGGGTCTAAATAGGCTAGTAATCCCTTTGTAAAGGCTATTTTGTGATCTCTTGGCCACACACCAACGGAAGTGTGTAATGTGACCGACGGGTCATGGGCATAAGGGAGGTTCTTAGTCGCCGAAAGGTGATGAAATCATGAACACGTGGGTAAAGAGGTACAAACTCTGCAGAGTGTTAACTAAAACTATCATGATAGCCGTGCTCCCGGTTATGAGCGCCTGGACAACTTCCATGATTAGGGGGAAATTGGAATTTGGTAATGGTTATGGTTATGGATGGTTATGGATTAATTTCTGGAATTGATTATGGTTATTGACGATGGTGAAATCTGGAATTATTTATGATGGTAAGGAATTCAGTTTGGTATTATGGTATTATTTATGGTTATGATGGGTTTATTTCACATACTCATAATATATTGCTTTTCAAATGTTTTACCGTACTTTTCAGCACTTTACCATTATTATTGTCGTCATATAAATCAGCCGCATGTCATACTTTCCACACTTGCTGAGTACGACATGTACTCACTCTTGCAATCCCCCACCCCAACAGTTGCAGGTCAGGACCGGGATTTTAATGGCGATAATGCGGAGTTCTAGGCCGTGTCTACCGTCAGCTTTGCCTGTGGTGTTGATTGGAGCTGCGCATATACATACCCTGTCGCTTATGCTGCATAGTTGCTTAGTTTGCTTAGTTGTTTAATTAGTTTATTTCCGCTGCATTAGTTGAACTTGTCATTAATATTCATTAGAGCTTGTATTCGAGGATTTAATGAATTGTGTAATAAGAATACTTATTTAATAATTTGAGCTGTGGTAATTTTCTGTATATCCTTTTGTGATTTCACTCGTGTATGTGTGGTGAACATCCTGGGCACACATATGCGTTAGCTTGGTTCATTTTCGGAACCGGGCGTCACAGATTGGTATCAGAGCCACAGGTTGACCGTAGGATGCAGCCTAGATAGAATGGACACTTTAGAGCACATAGGAGCACTCAGGAATCGATGTATTTTTGCTTGGAGTGCTGTTTGCTATATATATTGCTTGCTTGTGTGCTTAATAGAGGATTTTGGGATGCTTTAGCATTGCCATGTCCACCTAGGCTAGTGTAGCCAGTTGTTTAGTTTCATATCCCTTGATGCATATAGTTGGGGACGTTTTCTAATTCTTACCTATTGCTTTTCTTCAGATGGTGAGGACTCGCAACCAGAGGGATGGCAATGATGAAGAGGAGAACAATGGAGTACCTCAGAACAACAATGGGCAAGGATCTACTCAGGGAGCTATCAACATCGAGCAGCTATTGGCCATGCAAAACCAGCTCATGCAGACCATGATACAGACTATGGGACAGCTGCAGGCTGGCAATATCAACAATCAGCCCCACATGCCTCCACCGCCACCCCCACCTCCTCATAACCGATTGGGAGAGTTTATGAGGACTAGGCCGCCAATCTTTGCTCAAGCTGCTGACCCTATGGACGCTGATGATTGGCTCAAGTCTGTGGAGAAGAAGCTAGCCATTGTCCAATGCAGTGACCAGGAGAAGGTGCTATTTGCTTCTCATCAACTCGTTGGAGCAGCTGCAGATTGGTGGGATTCTTATTGTAGTGCTCATGAGAACCAAGAGAGAATTACCTGGGCGGAATTCAAGGAGAGTTTCCGTTCTCATTATGTGCCGGAAGGTGTTATGCTCTTGAAGAGGCAAGAATTTGAGAACTTGAGACAAGGAAAATCAAGCGTGAGTGAATATCTCAATAAGTTCACTCAACTCTCAAGATATGCGCCTGAGGATGTTAGCCGGGACAGCCGGAAGCAATACCTGTTCATGAGGGGATTGAACAATACGATCCAAGTGCAATTGCTCAACTGTGATTATGTCAATTTTCAGAAGCTTGTGGACAAGGCAATTGTGGTTGAGAACAAGATCCATGAGATGGAGCAAGAAATCAAGAGGAAGGCGCCATATCAAGGACAGCAACAAGGAAGTAATGTGCGCCCTCGCTTTACGCCGCCCAATGCGCCTCATTACAGCTCCTCTATTCCTGCTCAGCGCCCTGGTTATGCACCGCGCCCAACTCAGTTTGTGCAGCAGCGCCCTGCTATGCAAGCACCTAGGCCTCCAATGCCTTATGAGCCTCGTGCTAGTTTTCCTGGAGCCAATGCTCAAAACCAAGCTCGTCCCAATAATTATGGTGGAGTTAAGAAGTGCTATACTTGTGGAGAAGCTGGACACTTTGCACATCAATGTCCTAAGTCGGGCCTTGGTCAAGGAAGCAATGCATCGAGGCAAAACCCAAGACCTAATGGAGGACAGCCACAAGGAAGCCGTGGACAGCAGAATTTTGCTCGTGGCAACGTGAACCATGTCTCTACGGAGGATGCTCAACAAGCGGATGATGTGGTCATTGGTATGTTTCTCGCCAACTCCAACCCCGCGACTATGTTATTTGATTCTGGAGCATCGCATTCATTCATTGCATCGAAGTATGTTGCCAAGTATAGTTTGCCTATCTCTCATATGAAGTTTACTCTGTTGGTTAAGTCTCCTGGAGGAGAGATGAGGACAAATATAGTATGTCCAAAAGTAAGCCTTAGAATAAGGGGGGTAGACTTCTCCGCCAACCTCATTGTTTTAGATTCTCAAGGGTTGGATATTATACTTGGTATGGACTGGTTGAGGAAGCACAATGGGGTTATTGAGTGTGCCACAAAGACAGTGAAGTTGACCAATGAGGAAGGGATAACTGTAGAATTTGAAGCATCTCAAACCGCACCGAAGCAATTGGAATTGAATCATATAGACGGTGTCGCAATTGAGGAGATTCCGGTGGTGTGTGAATTTCTGGATGTTTTTCCGGACGAGTTGCCAGGTATGCCACCCGATCGAGACATTGAGTTTGTTATTGATTTAATACCTGGAACTGCACCTATAGCTAAGAGGCCGTATAGGATGCCTCCTATGGAATTAGCGGAGCTCAAGAAGCAGATTCAAGAGCAATTAGAAAAGGGTTTCATTCGCCCTAGCTCTTCGCCTTGGGGAGCGCCTGTTCTATTTGTGGACAAGAAGGACGGATCCCAAAGAATGTGCGTGGATTACCGAGCTCTCAACGAGGTAACAATCAAGAACAAGTACACCTTGCCACGCATAGAAGACTTGTTTGATCAGATGAAGGGTGCTTGTGTCTTCTCTAAGATTGACTTGAGGTCGGGATACTTTCAAATGAAGATTAGACCATCGGACATACCCAAGACAGCTTTTAGGACACGGTATGGATCTTATGAGTACACCGTGATGTCCTTTGGATTGACAAATGCACCTGCCTACTTTATGTACCTCATGAATAAGGTCTTCATGGAGTACTTAGATAAGTTCGTTGTGGTGTTTATTGATGATATTATGATCTACTCGAAGGATGAGAAGGAACATGAGGAACACTTGAGGCTTACGCTGCAGAAATTGAGGGAGCATCAATTGTATGCCAAGTTCAACAAGTGCCAGTTTTGGTTGAAAGAGGTGCCATTTTTAGGCCATATTATTTCCGGAGGAGGAGTATCAGTTGACCCAGGGAAGGTGAGAGATGTGTTGAAGTGGGAACCGCCGCAAAACGTCAAGGAAATAAGGAGTTTTCTTGGGATGGCTGGATATTACCGTCGGTTTATCAAGGATTTTTCCAAGATAGCCAAGCCTATGACGGAGTTGCTAATGAAGGGAAAGGCATTCCAATGGACTCGAGCTTGTCAAGAGAGTTTTGAGGAGTTGAAGAAGCGGTTGACAACAGCCCCAGTTTTGGTACTGCCGGATGTAAGCAAGAGTTTTGACATTTATTGCGATGCATCAAGACAAGGGCTTGGATGTGTATTGATGCAAGGAGGTCAAGTGGTCGCCTATGCGTCAAGACAATTGAAGAAACATGAGCAGAATTACCCCACGCATGATCTTGAACTAGCAGCCGTGGTACATGCATTGAAGATTTGGAGACACTATATTCTTGGACATAGGTGTGAAATTTATACGGATCATAAGAGTTTGAAGTATATTTTCACACAAACGGATCTGAACTTGAGGCAACGAAGATGGTTGGAACTCATCAAAGATTATGATTTGGGGATCAACTATCATCCGGGAAAAGCCAATGTAGTGGCTGATGCTTTGAGTAGAAAGGGAGTAAGCCATCAACTTACAGTTCGAGAGTTACCGTTCGAGTTATGCAAGGAGTTTGAGCGGTTGAACCTTGGGTTTGTAAATGAGATGGATATGATGGAGTTAAACCCAACCTTGGAGCAAGAAATTCGAGAAGCACAAACCACGGATGAGGAGATCAAGGAAATCAAGGAAAGAATCAAAGAAGGAAGAGAATTCAGATTTGATGAAGACGAACATGGTACCTTATGGATTGGAAAGAGAATTGTTGTGCCTAATGTAAAGCATATTCGAGAAACAATATTAAAGGAGGCACATGACTCGCCATACTCAATCCACCCTGGTTGTACGAAGATGTACAAGGATTTGAAGACTTGCTATTGGTGGGAAAGCATGAAAAGGGACATAGCTGAATATGTAGCATTATGTGATGTGTGCCAACGAGTCAAGGCGGAACATCAAAGGCCAGCCGGATTATTGCAACCGTTGAAGGTTCCGGAATGGAAGTGGGAAGAAATTGGTATGGACTTCATAGTTGGGTTACCACGTACTCAGTCCGGGTATGACTCAATTTGGGTAATTGTGGATCGTTTAACCAAGTCAGCTCATTTTGTCCCTGTGAAGACCAAGTATACAGCTGCACGATTGGCCGAAATATACATGGAGCATATTGTGTGTCGACATGGAGTCCCTAAGAAGATAGTCTCGGATAGAGGTTCTCAATTTACCTCCAGATTTTGGCAAAAATTGCATGAAGCTTTGGGAACGAGGTTGAATTTTAGTTCAGCATATCATCCTCAAACGGATGGACAAACCGAGAGGACCAATCAGATTTTGGAGGACATGTTAAGAGCTTGTGCTTTAAAGTATGGGAAAAGTTGGGACAAAAGCTTGCCCTACGCGGAATTTTCATACAACAATAGTTACCAAGCAAGCTTGAAAATGTCGCCATATGAAGCGCTTTATGGGAGGAAGTGTAGGACACCTTTATTCTGGAATGAGGCAGGAGAAACTCAAGTATTTGGTCCGGACGTGTTGCAAGAAGCCGAAAAGCAAGTCCAAATAATTCGTGGAAACTTGAGGGCTGCCCAATCAAGGCAAAAAGGCTATGCGGATAATAGGAGAAGGAAATTAGCCTTTGAAATAGGAGATTTTGTTTACCTCAAGGTGTCACCAATGAGAGGTCATAAGAGGTTTAACATAAGGGGTAAGCTCGCACCTCGTTATATTGGACCATTCAAGATTTTGGACAAAAGAGGAGAAGTAGCATATAAGTTGGAGATGCCAGCTCATCTTTCAGACGTACATGATGTGTTTCACGTTTCCCAGCTCAAGAAGTGCTTGAGGGTACCGGAAGATCAAGTGCCAATGGAAGAATTGGAACTAGAGGAAGATTTGACGTATGCCGAGCAACCGGTCAAAATCTTGGAAACCAAGGAGAGAGTCACAAGGAACAAGGTGATTCGATGGTGTAAAGTCCAATGGAAGCACCATACCGAAAAAGAAGCAACTTGGGAGCTAGAAGATGATCTTAAGAAGGAATTTCCCTATCTCTTCTCTTCCGCGTCGAATCTCGAGGGCGAGATTCATTTTAAGGGGGGTAGGTTTGTAACACCCTCATTTTCATGCATCATGCCCTACATGCACTCATATACATGTTTAACATTAGCCCACAACAAGAGGAACGAGTTTAAAATCGATTCGGAGCATTTAAAATTGATTTGGAGCAAAACCGCACTTAAAACGCAGGAAAGTGCGGACTAGTCCGATTTTACTGAGGACTAGTCCGATTTCTCTGTGACTAAAAACGGACTTGTCCGTTTTTGCTGCGGACTAGTCCGATTTTGGCTCTGGAAACTTTCGGACTTGTCCGATTTTGTGCGGACTAGTCCGATATTCCATGAATCCTTGAAAATTTGCTAAGTCCCTGGACTTTTCCGGACTAGTCCGGTGTTCCAGCGGACTTGTCCGTTTTCCTTTCTGACTAAGATCGGACTTGTCCGATTTTTGGCCAGACTTGTCCGATTTTCTCTCTGGACGACTTCGGACTAGTCCGGTCCTGTTCGGACTTGTCCGATATTTCGTGACTCCGAGATTGACCTTTTGTTTTACGACTTGTTTCTTGGGTTTCACGTCAAGTGGGCCTAGGGACGTCGTGCCCAACTCTTTTAGAGCCCATGTGGGACTCTAAACCGGCCTCTACTCATCCCAAAACTCGAAATCCATCTAACCCTAGCCTCCACCTCTATATAAACAACCCCACCCCTTGGTTTGACATCTATTTGCCACTTTTCCACCCACCCAAACCCTAGTTCGTGGGGAGCCACCATCAAGGAGGGAGGAGAAGATCCCAAACGAGAAGAAGAAGAGGAGGAAACGAAGGAGGATCAAGATCTCCACCAAGTTTCGTCCTTCACCACCAATTCATCCCCAAGTTCATCACCAACCCTAGATCATCAAGATCCAAGTGTTACCTCCAAGTTTCTTGGTTCATTGGAGTTCTAAACACCTGGTATACCCTCTATTCTCTTTTCCTTACGAGAATTCAACCCCTAATCTCCAAATTCACGTCGATCTAGAAAACCCTTATCCGCTGATCTCGCAGAGTGCGGACTTGTCCGATCCCAAGCGGACTAGTCCGATCTTTCTGGTTAAATTGTGTTGAATTAATTCTGAAATTTGATCTAATCGAATCCAAACCTGTATAAACTTGTTAAAATCTATTAGAACTAGTTAGTGATCATTAAAAGCAATCTAGTAACAAGTTCTACCTTGCATTATATCAATCATGCATGTCATATTGAGTAATATTGTGCACTCTTTGATTGTGTTTCTTGTCTTGTATGTTTATTGTGTGGATTAGACGGTTTTGCGCTAGAAAGTGCCGCGGAGGATCTACAACATCAGGAGTTTGAAGGCTTTGACCCTAATCAACAGCAAGAGCAAGGCAAGTGTCCTTGAAGCATATTGATCCTGTTTTAAAATAAATGTTTTGTTTGCAAAACTGCATGCTTGTGTCAAATTGATGGGAATCCTATGGTAGGAAGTTTACTAGACTTGTTAAACCACCCTTGTCACCTGGAAATTATGGTAGAGAGTCGGGAAGGGTTTTTACCCTTTTGCTTCGCTTAATCAACTGGGATGGGAACAACTATATCACTCAATTTATTTATGCATGGATGAGATTATGGTTAACATGAACTAGTTAAATATGGTATGGTAATGGGTGATCTAAGCAAGCCTGGTATGTGGATGGGTTGGATGTTACGGTGGTTTGCTTGCTTTAGATCTAAGGACCGGTTCATGCGAGAATAAGCCAGGACTACAGTGCCACCACGAGGCCAAGTATGGGTGCGGCGTAGCTAATTAATTAGGGCTTTGCTAGTGCTCTTTGGACCATTGTGGATGCTCGGGGAAGGGGTAGTCGGATTGGGTTTGTTGGTGATTGGTGGGACTACCCTGGGATCCGAATGGCTCAAGAGGGGGCCCTTGGTTGAAGATGTGCTCTGCGGGAGACATCGCCACCGGTGAAACCTCAGTGGGGTCTAAATAGGCTAGTAATCCCTTTGTAAAGGCTATTTTGTGATCTCTTGGCCACACACCAACGGAAGTGTGTAATGTGACCGACGGGTCATGGGCATAAGGGAGGTTCTTAGTCGCCGAAAGGTGATGAAATCATGAACACGTGGGTAAAGAGGTACAAACTCTGCAGAGTGTTAACTAAAACTATCATGATAGCCGTGCTCCCGGTTATGAGCGCCTGGACAACTTCCATGATTAGGGGGAAATTGGAATTTGGTAATGGTTATGGTTATGGATGGTTATGGATTAATTTCTGGAATTGATTATGGTTATTGACGATGGTGAAATCTGGAATTATTTATGATGGTAAGGAATTCAGTTTGGTATTATGGTATTATTTATGGTTATGATGGGTTTATTTCACATACTCATAATATATTGCTTTTCAAATGTTTTACCGTACTTTTCAGCACTTTACCATTATTATTGTCGTCATATAAATCAGCCGCATGTCATACTTTCCACACTTGCTGAGTACGACATGTACTCACTCTTGCAATCCCCCACCCCAACAGTTGCAGGTCAGGACCGGGATTTTAATGGCGATAATGCGGAGTTCTAGGCCGTGTCTACCGTCAGCTTTGCCTGTGGTGTTGATTGGAGCTGCGCATATACATACCCTGTCGCTTATGCTGCATAGTTGCTTAGTTTGCTTAGTTGTTTAATTAGTTTATTTCCGCTGCATTAGTTGAACTTGTCATTAATATTCATTAGAGCTTGTATTCGAGGATTTAATGAATTGTGTAATAAGAATACTTATTTAATAATTTGAGCTGTGGTAATTTTCTGTATATCCTTTTGTGATTTCACTCGTGTATGTGTGGTGAACATCCTGGGCACACATATGCGTTAGCTTGGTTCATTTTCGGAACCGGGCGTCACACTTAGCGCACTTAACTTGGTCCTGTACTTTAGGTATGACTTTACCCTCCCTGGGATAGATCAAGACGAATAACACACTTAACTTGGTCATTGTACTTTATGTGTGTCCTTGTCCCCCCTGTAATTTGGACCTTAATGAGAAACGTTTTATATGGCAGATTCTTTGTGCATTTTAATTGTACAAGCTCCGTATTTTTATTATTTTTTACCTTCTTATCTATAACAAAGTTGTGCAATCCTCTTAAAATTTAATCCTAGGTATTTATGTGATATATAAGTTGTATCGGTAATCTATTTTCGGGGTCTTAGCATTGCTGCATGGTCTAATTGTCTGAAAACCAAAGCTAATGACAGGTTTGGAGTGTGCTATTGACTTAGACTGGTCAGGCACCCTGAGTACGCCACTGTTGGTGGTTTGGATCCGGCAGATCTCTCGACACTACTAAAGTGTTAGAGGAGTTTGTGGTTCGGTGTGGGCGCTCGGAGATTCAAGAAGGTGAATTGGAAATGACACAGGAGACACAGAGGTTTACGTGGTTCGGGCCGCCTGAGCGTAATACCCTACTCCACGGGTGTGTTGGTGTTGTATTAGCTATATGAGCTTGTGTCGAGTGTCTATGGCACGTGTGTCCAGCCTTACTCAACGTGTCGTCGGCCTGTCCTTTTATAGTACAAGGGCAGGCCGTTACAAGTTAGCCTGGCCCGACATGTGGCCCCGGCGGTTACTAGTATTGATACTCATTCAACACGTTTAATTGTCCTTAATGACCGGTTAATGGGCTTTGACAGCACCGTTACTGTTAATTAAGGTCATCCGAGCGTGTGTCATTAATATGGTATTAATGACACTTAATCGGGTCTTGAAGTCCTTGATTCCCCTTTGAAGATCCGGTGCCGTTGTGGAGTCTTACGGAGGTTAGAGGCTGAAGATCCGACGGTTGGACACGTGGCAGCTCCGGAGCATACTGTGGGAAACAGGTAGCTCCGGAGCTGCCTGACACATGTCAGGTCCAAAACTTCTCTTGGTCTGGGGTTAAGTCTGGAGGTGCCATTTCGGTACATAGCCCGGAGCTTCCCCCTTGTGGGCGGTAGCTCCGGTCTGATAGTACACGTGGCGACCCTAGGATTAACCATGTTGGAGAATTGGGTCCGGTTATATCTGACATGTGGGCCTCCGAAGGTCTTCAAATCAAGTAGATGACTTTCTTTTGAGATCTTTGTAACCTCAAGGGGTGTACGGTTTCCAGGGTACCGACAGTGGCCCCTTGGACCCACCTCTGGGGAAGACCCCTTGGGTGAAGTCATTCCGCCGGAGGTGGGTCCATCCTCGTGACTTTTGAACTGAGTCTTCAAAGGTCTTCGGAAGTGCCGTTAGCGAGGGTTTGGAGTTAAATCCCCGCCATGTGGCGTATCCCGCGTGCGGCAGATGAGATCTTTGGCGTGCGGATCTCACGCAATCGAAGGTCGCCGGTTCCCGATATGAAAACCATATCGGTTCCGCGCGCCTTGTCAGGCCGCCGCCTTCGGTTTTCCTGCCTCATGATGACAACCGTTCGCCTGGGTAAGAACCTCGACTTGATCGTCGGGTTAGTCCCGGGCCCCCTTGTCATCGGTTGGGTGGAATTTTTGAATGGTATCTTCAACTTCTTTGCGGTTTCCATCCAAGCGTTGTGAGGGCTTACTTAAGAAGGAAAGCACGCACCGTCTGGAGTTCTTTACGCCTCTCATCTGATCTTGCGCTCAAACTCCCGACTTGTGCTTCGCCTTTCCTCTCTTGCCTTGCTGTGCTGCGATGGAGTTGGGTCTCCGAGAGAGTCGTTTGAAGACCGACGGCGACCTGAAGAAGGTCCGGACCCTCATGGGATGGTCCTCGGACTTCTTCAACCGCTCGGTCCGCGCCGGGGGAGAGCTCCCGTTTGAGAAGGAGCACTCCGGTGAAATGGTGTACTTCTCCTCGTACGCCATGGTGGGGTTGATCCCACCTTTTTCCTCCTTTTTCTTGATGCTGCTGGACTTTTATGGTCTGCAGCTATACCATCTGGGCCCTCACTCCATTCTCCTCGTGTCTATCTTTGTCCATTTCTGTGAGATGTGGGTGGGCATGCCCCCCTGCATTGAACTCTTCCGGGCCTTCTTCACCGTCCATACTACCGGTAGGAGCAATGAGTACCTTGGCTTCTACTACTTCGTGAAGCGCAAGAAGTGCCCATTCAAGTACCTCCGGTCGTTTCCCTCTGTGAAGTGGGATGACTGGAAGAAGGACTGGATAGTCATCCGGGTGGAGGAGCACGAGAGGCTGGAGCTGCCCGAAGGCCTCCCCAACATTGACACGACGATCTGGAGTGAAGCTCCGGTGCTGGCGGACACTTTCAACCCTGTTCTGACCAGGATCCGTCAGTGTGTGGAGGGTGGATTAACCCCTCAGGCAGTGTTTTGTAACTTCCTGGTCAATAGGTGGGCACTGCTGAAGAGGAGAGAAAAACTCGCTTGGGCCCTCAATAGCGTGATGGACGACGACTGGGTCGAGACCGGGCTGAAGTCCAACATGGTGGGAACAACCCTGGAGTTTCATCTCAAGAAGTTCCAGCACGGCATCGACGTCGAGGGTGACGATCTGACTCCGCCATCAGCTTTTCTTCCTCTGAACGTGGAAGTTGAGTTCAGCAGGGAGCTCCGGCGGAAGATGCCCGTACTTGACGACCTTGGTGTCGTCGAGAGAAAATCAACCACCAGGGTGGCGATCCCTGGAGTGTCCGAAGGTGGCTCCGACCCTGCCCCGAAGCCAAGGGCCGAGGTCATTGGTAAGGGCAAGGAGCCGGCGGACGAACCCCTGAGCCAGAAGAGGAAGCTGCAACATGCCGACGGAAGGTCCGTCAGGCCTGCCACCTCTGCATCGACTCCTTCTCCCCGAAGGGGGAGGTCTTCTGCAACCGCGGCGACTGTACCCGCAGTGGGATCCTCCCGGAGAGCTAGCTCCGGGCATGCGACTCCAGCACCGGGGCCGGTTGAGGCCTCCAGGTCCGGAAGTTCTTCCCGATCGAGGGGAGCCTCGACCAAGGAAATGCCCGTGGCTGCTACGAGTTCCGGGGGGCCATCCGGAGCTTCCACGCCAGCTATGACCAGCCCAGAACGCCCGGGAAAGAGGTTCCGCGCAAGCTGGTGCAGAAGCCTCCCAAGGTAATTTTTAATCTTTACCTTGGACAGTTGTTTTGTTGTAGTAACTATTTTTTTAAGTTTCTTCATCCATCATCTACAGCGTTCCCTAGAAGAGGAGCGAGGATCCACCCTTAGCTACAACAGCTGAAGCTGTGAGGGCGGTGGCTTCTGCTCCTGTCCCGTGCTGCCCCAAGTGGTGGCTGAAGCTGCGACAGCTCCGGCGCCGGCTGTCGTGGTCATGGACCTCGACTCATCCCCAGAGACTCCCGTGGTAGCGCCGGACCACGGGAGAGAAGATGCGCCAACGGCACCTGTCTCGGAGGTTGAAGCTCCGGGTCCAGGTGCTGAAATGATGGAAGCTCCGGCTGTTGAGCCGGAGGAAGCAGTAATCCCGGCCTCAGAGCCGGAAATTGTCGAAGCCCCGGCAGTTGAGCCGGAGGTGATTGAAACCCTGGCGTGCGCGCCGGAAGCTGAGGAAGTTCTGGCAGTTGGGCTGGCTACCTCTGAAGCACCAGCCGCAAAGCCAGTCATTGTTGGAGCTCCAGCCGCAGGGCCGGTCGATGTTGAAGATCTTCCGGCTCCCGAGCCGGTTGTTGAAGAGGTGTCGGAGCCTGAGCCCCCATCAGAGAATGTGCCCAGACCGGAGCCAGCAGCGGCCCCTGCTCCGGAAGTGACGACGTCGGAGGTACCCGCAGCCGAGCTGGAGTGCCCAAGCGAAGTCGCTGGCCCCCCTGCCTGAGGGGGTGAACGAAGACCTGGCGGCGGGGCCTTCCTCGATGGCGACTGAGGCCATCTCGGAGGACGGCCCTAGTGCCATGGAGACCCAGGGGACCACTCTTGTGGAGTGGGACCCAATTTTTGTATCTGAAAATCCGCTGGAACCAGCAGAGAAGACCCCAGCAGGTCCGGAACCTATCCCGTTGTCACTGTCTATTGACAACGCATGTTCCAGTCTGCGTCAAGTTCAACTGGCCTTCTTCCACGACAGCAAGGCTCTTGAAGAGGAGCGCCAAACCCTTAGGCGGTGGCGTAACCGGCTCTACTTCGAGACCAAGCTGGCGCAGTCGAGGCTAGCGAACGACAAAGAGTGGATCAAACGGGAGAAGGTCCGCCTGGAATATTGGGGCAAGTTACTGGATTACAGGGAGAGTATGACTCGTGCCCTTGACACTCAATCCTGGGAGATTTTTGAGCAGACCAAAGCAGCTAACAGTGCGGCCGATGAACGCCAAGAAAGGCTTGAGGCCATTAACACTACACTCATCAAGCGCCGGGAGGCACTTGAGGAGAGGGAGAAACAGCTCGAAGATGAAGAGCAGAAACTCCTTGAGCTGCGAGATGACGTCCTGAGGAGGGAAGAGGAGCTCACCGAGAAGGTGACTCTAGCTGACAAGGGCCTCGAGGAGCGCGCTAAGAAATTGGAAGAGCGCTGCATTGAGGAGGAGAAGAAGGCCTGGGTGCGAGGGCAGGAGCTCCATGAGTGGGAGTGTGCCCTTGTTGCCAGGGAAAAGAAAGTGAGGGGCAGGGAGAAGGACCTGGTTGACAGCCGGAACAAGATCCACCTCCGGGAGGAGGAGCTCGGAAAACTCGAGAAGCGGGTTGCTGAGAAGATTCAGCAAAACGCCAAAGAAGTTGAGCGCCTCGCCCGCGAGAATTCTGAACTGGTGGCGGCCAGAAGATCCCTGGAGGAATTAAAGGGCTTGAGGACTGCGGACTCCCTACATATTTGGGAGTTCCTGGGCAAGGCTAACGACGCGCTGACACCGATGGGCTTCAGTCCCGTGCGTCCGGATGATCCAGAGCCGGAGCCGGACCTGGCGTTGCAGGCGTTGAGCTCAGCAGGCAGCAAACTCTACAAGGTGGGCGATGTCATCGCGGACTAATTGGAGGTTGAGGGTCAATCCATGGCGAAGAACGTCGCAGAATATGTGCTGACGTGCTACACCAGCCGGAACTCCCAATTTCCTCTGGACCCGGTGCTTGAAGGTCCTGTTGAAGGGGAAGGCGAAGCTGCCAGAGCCAACGTGTCAGAGGTTGCCTAGAAGGTCGCTCAATTCTTCCATAGGGTCTAGGACCATCTCTGTAGTTTTCACTTGAATTTTCTCTTCTTCTTCCTCAATTTTGTAATCCCTTGTCTCCAGATGAATGAAATCCCTAAATTTTTGTGAATTTCACTTTTTGTCTTCAACACTTTTGTCTTCACTTGGCCCCCTGGTAGATGTACACAATTTGATTGTGAACATGTACCAAGAGGATATTGCGTTTTGTTGAAGACTCATTTGCTCCGAACTTGTAGAATTTAGGTCCGAAGTCTTCGATAGTGAAGGTCCCCTGAGGTTGTCGGAGCTTAGAAGCTCCGGCATTGTTTATCAACGCGTAGAGCATCGATAGTTAGTCCTCCGGGGTGTCGGAGCTTAGTGGCTCCGGCAGTGACCTTTGCCAACACTTAGTTTGTTGGCAGCAGACTCCGTTTGCGGGGTCTTCTCACCATTTTTTATTTAGCGTCGACGGCTGGCCCCCCTAGATTTACCGGAGCTTGATTACTCCGGTGATGCTCGTTTTCAATGCGTAACATCGATTACAAGCCACCTAGGGGAGTCGAAGCTTTGTTAGCTCCGGCTTTTCTCCGTCAACGTAGATTTTATTTTTCTTGCACACTTAAGCCAAGAAAAATACTAAAATTCGTTTCTTGTCTATAACTTCGTCGCGACTTACGATTCTCAAAAAGATTTTAAGTCAAACGCGATTCTAAATACAACCGAATGCGTTGTCTTTTCTTCCAGATCCAACTGTACATGGACCCGCCTTACTTCGGCCTGCCGAGGTGTAGGTAGAGTGGCGTACTTAGGGTGCTTGACCAGGCTAAGTCGATAGCACACTCCAGCCCTAGATTGGCTTGGCGGCTTTCAGGCAAGTTGGCCATGAACAATATTTGAATCCAAAAGAATCGACAATACAACTCATATCGTATATGAACCGGTCGAACTAAAATTTCTTAAGAATTGCACGTCTTTGTTATAGACAAGAAAGAGAAAAATAAAAAATGTTGAGCCTGTACAAAATAAATGCACGTGGAGTCTATTTCACATGAAGATGTCTTTCATTATAGGTCCGGGGTATAGGGGAAACAAGTACACTCTTAGGGTACGGAACCAGGCTAAGAGTGTTTCATTTCTCGTTTGACACAGGGTAGCTAGCCTCACTTTTAGTCCTGAGACTGTGACAAGTGTTGCATGAACTTTGCGGACCTTTCGGGAAAGGTCCGGCTGTTCTCCCGGAGGAACTACCCGACTCTGTACAATGACTCTGTAACATACAACCCAAGTTACTACAGACTCACCTCCGTGATATTAAGTGTAGAACTTATGGAGGTGCTCAATGTTCCAAGGATTTGGGAGAGGTGTCCCATCCTCAGTGGCCAAGCGAATGCTCCCGGGACGGGATACTTTAATCACTCGGAAGGGTCCCTCCCAGCTGGGGGTGAGTTTGTTTAACCCTTCTCTAGATTGGATTCTCCGTAGCACCAGGTCACCTTCCTCGAGCTGTCGGTTGTGTACATGCCGCTGATGATAGCGCCGAAGGGCTTGGCGGTATCGGGCATTCCGAACAGCTGCTTGGCACCTTCCCTCCTCCAGGAGGTCTAGGTCTTCACGCCGGAGCTGGTCCTGCGTGGCTTCATCGAAGGTCCGGACCCGGAGTGACCCTAAGGTGATTTCTGGAGGAAGGATTGCTTCAGCTCCATACACCAGGAAGAAGGGTGTCTCTTCAGTTGACCGGTTTTGAGATGTCATGTTGGCCCATAAAGTGGGCGAAAGCTCTTCAATCCAGTTGGCCCCATGTTTTTTCAAGCGCTCATAGGTGCGCGTTTTGAGTCCTTTAAGGATTTCAGCATTTGCTCTCTCGGCTTGGCCATTGCTGGCTGGGTGAGCTACGGAGGCGTAGCAAACTTGAATGTCGGGGTCTTCGTAATATTCTTGAAACGCGGAGCTTGTGAATTGGGTCCCATTATCAGTGATGATTTTGTTTGGGACTCCAAATCTGCATACAATGGACTGCAAAAAGTTGATAGCAGATTGCTTGTTGATTGTCACAACTGGAGTTGCTTCCGGCCACTTGGTGAACTTGTCAATGGCGACGTACAAGAACTTGTAACCTCCGACGGCTCTTGGGAAAGGTCCCAAGATGTCCATCCCCCACATAGCGAAGGGCCATGTAGGAGGTATCATTTGTAGGGGCTGAACCGGTGTGTGAATTTGCTTTGCATGAAATTGGCATGCTTCGCATTTCTTCACCAGCACAGTTGCATCCTGGAGTGCTGTAGGCCAGTAGAAGCCATGCCGAAAGGCTTTACCAACCAGCGTGCGGGAAGACGCGTGGTTCCCACACTCGCCTCCATGGATTTCTGCGAGGAGCTCGCAGCCTTCTTCCCTTGTGATGCACCGCATTAGGATGCCGTTGGCACCGCGCCGGTAGAGATCCCGTTCTACCAACGTGTATCTTTTAGCCAATCTGACTACCCGGTCAGCGGACACATCATCGTCAGGAAGGATGTTGTCTTTCAAGTAGTTCCGGATCTCCGAGATGTAACACCCTAAATTTTCGCATCCTGCATTGCATACATCATCATGCTTTAAACATAAGTAGGATAAAAGAAAAAAAATAATAAAACATAAAGGATGGAGCATATACGTACAAATGTATGTAGCAAAAGAAAAAATAGAAAATAATAATTATAGCCTAAATCATGTATTAGGGAATAAATATCAATAATAAAATAATATATATATATATATATAAAAATATATATATATAAATAAATCATGTAATAATAAATATATACATATATAAAATAATAAATAAATAAATGAATAAGATAAATAAAAATAATAAAGCATAAATAATAATATAATAATATATATATAAATAAAAAAAGAAAGAAAAAAAAAGAAGAAAAAAGCTGCTGGTGCTGGCCAGCGACCGAGCCGCCAGCGCCGACCGCGGCCTGCCCCGGGCCCCGCCCACGTGCCGACCGGCACCGGCCACGCCACCCCCGCCGCCCGAGGCGCCGGGCCCCGCTCCCACGCACCTCCCTCCGCTCCCGCCCGCCCGTACACGCTGCCTGCGCCCGGCCCCGCAGCGCTCCCGCTCCCGATGCACGCGCCGCCCGCCGCCCGAGGCCCCCACGCACCGACGCGCTGCCCCGCGTGGGCCCCGCCTCCCGCGTACGCGCCCGACGCAGCGCCCCCACGCCCGCCTCCCACGCTGGCCCCGCCGCCTTGGGTCCCGCGCGACGCGCCTCCACGCGCGCCGATTCCCGCCGGGCCCCGCCGAAACGCGCCGCCCGCACGGCCTCCGCGCTTCGCGCGCCTTGATCCCACCCCTCTCCCGCGATTTTTCCCCGCCCGTCGAAAACTCCCGCCGATTTTCCCGCCCCCTCACGCGCGCTCCCCGCCGCCAGCGCGAATCTCGCACCGCGCGTGCCTCACCCCGATTCTCGCGCGTTCCGCGCGCACGCACTCCCGCGCCGGCCCTAGCCACTGGCTATAAAAGCCAGGGCTCCGTAAATCCCCGATCCCAGGAACCTAGCCGCCGGAAAACGCCACCGCCATCCCAGAAAACAGCGCCGCCGGTACAGAAAATAAAAGAAGCACCAGGGGGCTGCGCCCAGGGAAGAAAAAGAAGAAAAAAAAAGGGAAGAAGAGGAAGAAAAAGAGGAGGGTGCCACCGTCCGCCGGAGATCGTCGCCGTCGTCGTGCCGCCGAAGGACTGCTGCACCATCTACTTCGTCTATGCGTCGCATTTGTTCCGCGACCGTCAAACCGTCAGATCTACGGTAGGATTCGTTCCCGATGCGAATTTTAGCGACGCATTAGATCTAATAGACATAAATTGATTTTAGTTGCACTATAATTTTATTTTCAGCAACATTAATCCACGTTAAAACCCCCGTAAACTCGTATGAACACGTATGAACTAGTTGCATCTAATTAATAAACAACCGTAGTTATTTAATTATTGTACTTTGCATGCATGCATATCATCGCATGTTGATTAATGGGTGTGCATCATGTTGATTTGTATGAATATTCTTGTATGTGTGATCACGAGTAGAGGGAAGTGCTCAAGAGATCGTGTACGAGGATTTTCAGAACCAAGAATTCGAAGCGCTTGAGCAACCCCATCCGCCGGAGCAAGGCAACTGTCCTTGAAGCATATTGATCCTGTTTTAATAAATGTTTTGTTTGCGAACTTGCATGCTTGTGTCAAATTGATGGGAATCCTATGGTAGGAAGTTTACTAGTTTTGTTTGACCACCCTTGTCACCTGGAATTTATGGTAGAGAGTCGGGAAGGGTTTTTACCTTTTTGCTTTGCTTAATTAATTGGGATGGCAAACAACACTACACATTTAATTATGCATCAATGATATTCTGGTTAACGTGAACTGGTCAATATGGTATGGTAATGGGTGATCTAAGCAAGCCTGGTATGTGGATGGGTTGGATGTTATGGTGGTTTGCTTGCTTTAGATCTAAGGACCGGTTCATGCGAGAATAAGCCAGGACTACAGTGCCACCACGAGACCAAGTTATGGGTGCGGCGTAGCTGATTAATTAGGGCTTTGCTAGTGCTGTTTGGACCATTGTGGATCCTCGGGGAAGGGGTAGTCGGATTGGGTTTGTTGATGATTGGTGGGACTACCCTGGGATCCGAATGGATCAAGAGGGGGCCCCTGGTTGAAGATGTGCTCAGTTGGAGGCATCGCCACCGGTGAAACCTCAGTGGGGTCTAAATAGGCTAGTAATCCCTTTGTAAAGGCTATTTTGTGATCTCTTGGCCACACACCAACGGAAGTGTGTAATGTGACCGACGGGTCATGGGCATAAGGGAGGTTTTTAGTCGTCGAAAGGTGATGAAATCACGAACACGTGGGTAAAGAGGTACAAACTCTGCAGAGTTAATTAAAACTATCATGATAGCCGTGCTCCCGGTTATGAGGACCTGGACAACTTCCATGATTAGAGGGAAATTGGGATTTGGGATGGTTATGGTTGGTTTATGGTTATGGATTGGTAATGGTTATGGTTGGTTTATGGTTATGGTTTGGTAATGGTTATGGTTTATGGATTATGATCATGGATATGAATTTGAGTTATGGTAATTGGACATGGATAATGGTGATGTTGACAATAATTGGATATGGTTTATATTTTGTTAATATGATGGTTATGATGGGATTGTTTCACATAGACATAGTATAATGCTTTTCAAATGTTTTACTGTACTTTTTAGCACTTAGCCATTATTACATTCGTCATTTGAATCAGCCACATGTCATACTTTCCACACTTGCTGAGTACGACATGTACTCACTCTTGCAATCCCCCCAACAGTTGCAGGACAGGATTATGAGTTTAATGGCGATAATGCGGAGTTCTAGGCCGTGTCTACCGTCAGCTTGCCTGTGGTGTTGCATGGAGCTACGCTATCCCTTTTGCTTAGCTGCTTAATTGGTTTATTTCCGCTGCATTAGTTGAACTTATCATTAATATTTCATTAGAGCTTGTATTCGAGGATTTAATGAATTATGTAATAAGAGTACTTATTTAATAATTTGAGCTGTGGTATTTATCTGGTTATCATTTGTGAATCACTCGTGTATGTGTGTTGAACATCCTGGGCACACATATGCGTTAGCTTGGTTCATTTTCGGAACCGGGCGTCACACGAGATCCATGCATCGGAACTAACTTGAGCATTTAAGTCTTGCGTGCTGGGTTGCTCGGAGCTTCCAGCAGCACCTACGACCCTTGATGGCTGCCATGGTAACAGGGCCATCGGGACCGTAAGCTTCGGGATGCTGATCTCGCCCCCTTCGCTCAGTTCGGCAGGCTAAGCTGTGGGTTTTGACAACCTCCGGACAAAAGTTCTGTCAGGAGCCGGAGCTCCGGTTGATGCTTTCGTCGAAAGTTCGTCGGCTTCAGCGTTGTGGGCACGCTGGACATGGTGGAGATCTAAGACTTCGAAATCCTTCTGAAGCCTCTGGACTTCAAGGAGATAAGTAGCTAGCTGGAGATTGTTGCAGGAGCATTCACCCTTCACTTGCTTAATGATGAGCTGTGAATCTCCCTTGACTAGCAGTTGCTTGACACCGTATGACAGCGCCACCTTTAGTCCGTAGATGAGTGCTTCGTACTCCGCCATGTTGTTGGTCGCCTTGAAGTCAAGGTGTACCATGTATTTTACCTTCTCCCCGGTTGGTGCGAGGAGAAGGATTCCAGCTCCGGCCCCCTGCTTTTGCATGGAGCCATCAAAGTAGAGGGTCCAATGAGGCTCAGTGAAGACCGGAGCTTCATGTTCTGGCTTCTGCTCTCTGGGGCCCCCAGGGTTTGATGGAGAGGGAGTCCATTCTGCCACGAAGTCTGCCAATGCTTGACTCTTGACTGCTTGCCTTGAAATGAATTCGAGATCGAATTCAGCCAATTCTGCTGCCCACTTTGCAATATTCCCAGTTGAAAATGGATTATGCAAGATTGCTCGAAGTGGGTAAGAGGTCACCACTGAGATTTTGTGAGCTTGGAAATAATGGCGAAGCTTCCTGGAGGCAATAAGAACTGCATAGAGTAGCTTATGCACCTCTAGGTATCGAGTCTTGGCATCATGTAGTACTTCACTGATGAAGTATACTGGGCGCTGAATGGTCCAGACCCTCCCGGAGGGGCCCGAAGCTTCCTCTTCACTGACCCGGATCCTCCCGGAGGGATCCGGAGTTTCTTCGGGGACCTCCAGGTTCTGGCTGGAGGCACCCGGAGCTTCTTCATAAGTGACCTGGATCCTCCTGGAGGGGTCTGGGTCTTCTGAAGCAACTTCTTGTGGATTCGAGTCTTGGAGCTGGGACCCAGACTCGCTTTCAGGAACCTCCGGACCCTCCCGAAGGGGTCTGGATCCCTGAGTATGGGGTAGTTCTGGTCTTTTCGCGACCAAGACCATACTGACGACTTCGTCAGTAGCTGAAATGTAAAGCAACAAAGGCTCACTAGGATTCGGAGCTACCAGAGTTGGTAGGGTGGTGAGGAACTGTTTTAGCTCTTGGAACGCTTTTTTTGATTCTTCACACCATTGGAATGGTCCGGACTTCCTCAATAGCTTGAAGAAGGGGAGTGCCTGTTCCGCCAGTCTTGAAATGAACCGGCTGAGGGCTGCTAGACATCCAGTTATCTTTTGGACATCTTTGATGCGGGCTGGTGGCCGCATGTCTTCAATGGCCTTGATCTTCGCCGGATTAGCTTCTATGCCCCGGTGACTTACCAGGAAACCAAGAAGTTTTCCGGAGCTAACCCCGAAGACACACTTGTCTGGGTTTAGCTTTGTGCGGGTGACCCGCAGCTTATCGAAAACAGCCTGTAAGGTATCTAGAAGTGACTCCTTGTTCTTGATCTTGACCACGATGTCATCAACATACACTTCCACTATGTCTCTAATGAGGTCTTCAAAGGTTTTGTACATAGCTCGTACAAAGGTTGAAGCAGCATTCTTGAGACCAAAAGGCATGGCTGTATAACAGTACAATCCATCTACTGTGATGAAAGAGGTATGCTCTTCATCTTCTCTAGACATTCTGATTTGATGATACCCAGAATATGCGTCTAGGAAACACAATAATTCACACCCAGAGGTGGAATCCACTATCTGATCTATTCTAGGTAGTGGGAATGGATCTTTTGGACATGCCTTATTTAGTGTTGTGTAGTTGATACACATCCGAAGCTTCCCGCTGGCCTTGGGCACAATGACTGGGTTTGCCAGCCATTTTGGGTGGAAGACTTCTCGGATGAATCCAGCTTCGAGCAACTTCTTCACTTCTTGTGGAATGAAGTTCTGTCGCTCTACAGGTTGCTTCCGAGGCTTCTGATGCACAGGCCAAGTGTCAGGGTAGATCTTCAGATTGTGCTCGATCACTTCCCTGGGGATCCCAGGCATTTGTGACGGTTGCCAGGCAAACACGTCGACATTAGCCCGAAGGAAAGCGATGAGCGCGAGTTCCTATTTGTCGTTCAATCCTCCCGATATACGGGTGGTCTCAGCGGCATCAGAACCAATTTTGACGACTTTGATGGGGATGTCGGTGTCGCTGCTTGGTTGCACACGAGGTGCAGATGTCGAGCCTCGTTGATGAATGCTCGGAGGTTTTGGAGCTTGCTCCTGCCTGGAGTCCTCCTCTTGCGCCGTGGTAAGTGCATGGAGTTCTTCCAGAGCAGTTACTCCGGCAGTACGATCTCCGCGGATCCAGAGAACGCCTACTGGTGTTGGCATCTTTAACACCAGATAGCCATAATGAGCAGCTGCCATGAATTTGTACAGGGCAGGCCTACCCAAGAAGGCGTTGAAGGGTAAGTTGATCTGAGCGACATCAAAGACCAACTTCTCGGTGCGATACTTCTCCCGTGTCCCGAAGTTAACGGGGAGAGTAATAGCTCCGAGTGGGGTAATGGCCCCCGGACCTACTCCGGAGAAAGGACGGGAGGGGTGGAGATCCGAAGGTCAGAGCTAAAGCTTGGTGAAAGCTTGAAAGCTTATGAGGTTAAGCCCCGAACCTCCGTCTACCATGACATGGTGGAGATGGATGTTATTGATGGTAGGAGATACCATCAAAGGCAGCTGACCCACCCCAACCATGCTTCGAGGGTAGTCCGAAGCATCAAAAGTGATGGCTGTGTCCATCCACTTCTGATGAGGCTCCGGTCTGGCTGTAGGAGCTACAGCAGCCATGTCCCGACGCATAGTCTTGATGACGCGGCGGGAGGTGATGTCCCATGATCCACCAAAGATGGTGTTCATGGTCTTCCGACGCTCGTTGTCAGAGACGTCAGAATCGTCGTCGACGGAGGTGTAGACGGCCTTCAGGACCTTTTTGGGATCCTGAAAACCTAACTCCTCTTTAGCCGGAGCTTCATCGACTTTTTGTTTTCCTTCCCTCTGTCGGAAAGGAGTTTCTTCCGGCGCTTGTTGTAGCGCTCGGCGAGGTTTTGGACCACCCGACAGTCTTCCAAACTGTGGCTGCCCGTTTTGTGGATTGGATACCACACTTTGGGTTTGCCACCGTCTTCAGAAGACGGTCGAGGTCGCTTCTCGGGGCGTTGTCCCCGGCCACCCGGAGCTGCCGCAGCTGCAACATTGGATGTACCGGCCGACGACTTCTTCTTACCATTGGTCTTCTTTTTCTTTTTGCCACTCCCGGAGGTAGTGGCTTCTCCTTTGGAGGATTTCTTGTGATCCTCCGGAGTTGGTTTGGAGTGCATCTCACGGCCATCCACAACTCTGGCACATTTATCGGCCAAACTGAAGAGTTCCGTGACACTGGTGATCTCCTTGATCGCTAGTTTCTCCAGCATCTTCTTATCCCGTACACCCTGTCTGAATGCCACAATGACAAAAGTGCTAGAGATAGAAGGGATAGTGTTTTGTACCTGAGAGAACCTCTGGATGAATGATCACAGGGATTCTCCCCCTTTTTGCACTACTGCAAAAAGGTCTAGTTCAGTGCCTGGTCGGGTGTATGAACTCCCGAAGTTGGCGTTGAACTGCTGGCACAGCTCCTCCCAACTGTTGATGGAGTTGGGTGGAAGGCTCATAAACCAGGACCTGGCGGTCCCAGTCAAAGACACTGGGAAATAGTTGGCCATTACGACCTCATTTCCTCCAGCTGCCAAGATAGCAGTGGAGTAGATCTGAAGAAATTCAACAGGATTGACAGTCCCATCGAACTTCTCTGGAAGGTGAGGCCGGAACTTCTGTGGCCACCTGACCATACGCAGATGCATGGTCAGGGCTGAACAGCCTCCTCCCACTCCTTCATGAGCAAGAACGTCCTGAGCTTCTCGTCTTTCACGAGCACGCTCAATATGGACTCGACCGTCCTGTTGCGGTATCGGCGATCAAGCTCCGCCCGGAGGTCATGAGTTGAAAGCCTGGATACCGTATGGGTGCGTCGTGCCCCGGAGGGCAACGACATCACCTGCTGTGACGCAGCTCGTCTCCTGTTGTTGGAGACGTGCGGACCAAGTCTACCAGACAAGGTCCGTCGCTGCGACGGGGCCCGTCCTAAAGGAGGAGGACCCTGGTTGCTGATGCGGTCGGCTGCTGCTGCAACCGAATATTCCACATCAGCCCTCCACTGCTCCAGTGCATCCCGAGATGCATCCGGTGGTGGTGGGCGTTGGAGAAGAGCACGCACTGCATGGAGCGCGTGTTCCGGGTTATCATGATTTCCCGACGCAGTGACTGACGCCGGTGCACCATCGCGTTGTCTAGCTTGATTTGCTGGTGGAGGTGGTGGTGGTAGTGTGACTCCTGCTGGCGCTGAGGCTCCTGCTGGTGGCTGCATATTGGAGGGATTGCCTCCAGCAGCTTGAGCAGCAGGATGACCGTTGGATGATCCAGCAGCTGAGTTCACCATTCTCGAAATCTCAGATGCCCCTACCCGACGCGCCAAATGTCGGTGGTTTGGATCCGGCAGATCTCCCGACACTACTAAAGTGTTAGAGGAGTTTGTGGTTCGGTGTGGGCGCTCGGAGATTCAAGAAGGTGAATTGGAAATGACACATGAGACATAGAGGTTTACGTTGTTCGGGCCGCCTGAGCGTAATACCCTACTCCACGGGAGTGTTGGTGTTGTATTAGCTGTATGAGCTTGTGTCGAGTGTCTATGGCACGTGTGTCCAGCCTTACTCAACGTGTCATCGGCCTGTCCTTTTATAGTACAAGGGCAGACCGTTACAAGTTAGCCTGGCCCGACATGTGGCCCCGGCGGTTACTAGTATTGATACTCATTCAACACGTTTAATTGTCCTTAATGACCGGTTAATGGGTTTTGACAGCACCGTTACTGGTAATTAAGGTCATCCGATCGTGTGTCATTAATATGGTATTAATGACACTTAATCGGGTCTTGAAGTCCTTGATTCCCCTTTGAAGATCCGGAGCCGTTGTGGAGTCTTCCGGAGGTTATAGGATGAAGATCCGACGGTTGGACACGTGGCAGCTCCGGAGCATACTGTGGGAAACAGGTAGCTCCGGAGCTGCCTGACACGTGTCAGGTCCGGAACTTCTCTCGGTCTGGGGTTAAGTCTGGAGGTGCCATTTTGGTACATAGCCCGGAGCTTCCCCCTTGTGGGCGGTAGCTCCGGTCTGATAGTACACGTGGCGACCTTGGGATTAAACATGTTGAAGTGGGTCCGGTTATATCTGACATGTGGGCCTCCGAAGGTCTTCAAATCAAGTAGATGACTTTCCTTTGAGATCTTTGTAACCTCAAGGGGTGTACGGTTTCCAGGGTACCGACAGCCACTCTACCTATTCCTGGCAGGTCCCAGTAGGGCGGGTCTGGAAGGCATTCGGACCTAAAGAGATTTAATTAATACACTTATGTCGTCATGTTAAATTCTTCAGGATCTAAAATTAAAGGAAATACAATAAGCCACAAATAAGTTGTAGACAAGAGGACGAATTTTACTATTTTTCTTGTCTTGATGGTGGATGCTGCCGGAGCACTAGCTCCGACAACCCCCAGGGGGCCCGTCGTCGACGTTTCATACATTGACAGTGGGCGTCATCAGACCTACCAAGCTCCGACAACCCCCAGGGGGCCCGCCATCAACGTTCTACACGTTGATGTTGGGCGTCGTTGGACCTACCAAGCTCCGACAACCCCCAGGGGGCCCGCCATCGATGTTTCACGCGTTGATGTTGGGCATCATCAGACCTACTAAGCTTCGACAACCCCCAGGGGGCCTGCCATCGACGTTTCATACGTTGATAGTGGGCGCAGTCAGACCTACCAAGCCCCTACAACCCGCAGGGGGCCCGTCGTCGATGTTTCATACATTGATAGTTGGCGCTGTCGGACCTACCAAGCTCCGACAACCCCCAGGGGGCCCGCCGTCGATGCAGCAAAGGGTCCCTGGAAATGTCGGAGGAAAAACTCAGAACTTGGAGCTATCATATTGGCTACAAAGTCAGAGCTATCGAGTTTTCAAGACGTTGTCTAAATCCTCATGGTAGATACATTCAATTCATTGAACACATCTACCAGGGGGCCAACAATATAAAGTCAATGCATTGAAGACACAAAAAATGGAATTTAGAAGAATTTCATATTTCATTCACTCAAAACTAAGTTGAAGGAAAAAAAAGAAAAAGTCCTAACTACTGGAGTTCCTATTGAAGAAAGAGGCAACTGTATGGGCAACTTCTTGAACGCTAGCCCTAGCTTGAGCTAAAGACATCTAGGGGTCCTGACTTTTGGAACATGCCAACACATATTCGAAAGCGTTCTTGGCCAGAGTCCTTCCTTCAGTCTCCAGTTCGTCGACGACTATGTTGCCCACTGCGTCAAGCTTCTTGCCGGCGGAGGTCAACGCCACCAGCGCCTTCTCCATCTTTGGCTCCACGTCAGACGGACGTACCGGGTTGAAACCAAAGGGCACCAGAGCTACGTTGGCATGCCCTCAGAAGTCTTAGACTTGCTGGAACTCAGTTGCTCTCAAGCTCTTTAGTTCCTCCAGCGACTTCCTAGTAGACAAAAGTTCCGCACAACCTTCCTTCGAGAAGCGCTTGACTTCCTTAGCGTGTTGTTGAATACTTTCAGCCATCCGCCTTTCTTGGTCGCCATGCTCTTTCTCCCGGAGGTGGATACGGTTCCTCCGCTCTGCCAAGTCCTTCTCCTTGGCCTTCACCTTATCCTCCCGGGTGGAGATATCAGTCTCTCTTCTGGAGACGTCTACTCCCACCTGCCATATCCGCTACTTCTCTTGATCGCACCACTTATCAAACTTTTTGGCGCGATCAGCCAGGCTTTGCTTTCCCAACGACAGCCTCCGGGTAAGCTCCTCCTCCCCCTTCACAAGGTCTTCCTATTTATCTAGGAGCTTATCCTCCTTTTGATCGAGGGCTTCCCAACGCTTGAGTAGATGCTCATTCAGTTCATTTAGGCTGTCCGAACGGTCGTCGTCCACCTCATTGACCTCCTTAGAGTGATCAAATATCTCCCGGGTCTTATCATCGAGAGCCTTAATCATGGCCTCTCTTTCATTGAGCGCACGGTCCAACCGCGCCAGCCCAACCTTCTCCTTGGCCACCCACTCGTTTTGGTCAGCCAGCCGAGACTGCGTCAGCTTCATCTCAAAATGAAGTTTGTTGCGCGACCGCCTTAAGGTGTTGCGCTCTTCTTCGAGAGTCTTTGTTTTGTTGTCGAAGGCGAGCTAGACCTGGCGGAGGCTTGAGCAAGCATTGTCGATAGACAACGCCAGGGTGATCGGCTCTGGCCCCGCCTGAAGTGCCTTAGCGGGCTCCAGTGGGTCTTCCAAAATCACTATCGGATCTCATGGCGCGAGCATGTTATCCAACAGCTCTAAATCGCAGGGGTCGACCTCCGAGAGCTCATCAATATTCACCGCGGCAGAAGAAGGTTCCGCCGCAGGAGCTTCAACCTCAGGGGCTGATGAAGAGGGTCCCTCAGCCGGGTATTCAATCATTGGCTCAACATATGAAGGACCCGTAGCCGGATCTTTGGGTTGCGCCATCTTAGACATAACCACCTCCGGAGCTACCGCTTCTAGAGCTAACAATGAAGCATCGGTCGGAGCTTCACCCTCTTCCGGCACCGATGCCTGAGCTTCTACGGCAGGCTCCGAAAATGTCAGAGCTTCAACAAACTCTTCCTCTACGGCAGGCTCCGAAAATGCCGACGCTACCACGGGAGCTTCGGTTGCTGACTCTGGACTTGTTTCCACCACAGCTGGTGCCGGAGCTGTCGTGTCATCTGCCACTTCCACTGGGGGAAAAGCAGGAGACAGTGCAGGAGCTTCAGCCGATGCAGCCTCCGGAGCCGCAGTAAGCACCGAAGCTGTTGTGCTTGTTGTCCACATTCTGGAAAAAGAAAATAAAGAATTTAAGACAATGCAAGGACCAAAATCAAAATGAAAGTAAAAAATTTGATTCCTACCTTGTAGTATTGCCGCTCCAATTAGCGCGAATCTTTTTCCTCAAGCGCTGGGAGCTAGAGCCTGCTGTCACCAGTGTGGCAGACGCTCCAGGGCCCGAACCTGGAGTTGAGGCAGCCACAGGCGCTGCCTCCT
This sequence comes from Tuctoria greenei, assembly GCA_036927565.1. NCBI lineage: Eukaryota > Viridiplantae > Streptophyta > Magnoliopsida > Poales > Poaceae > Tuctoria > Tuctoria greenei. The sequence goes on from JAYESD010000002.1 coordinate 255,098,323, forward strand.
ATGGGACCTTTGTCATCGGAGGTTGCACTCCGGACCCAGAGCCACCATCTAGCATCGGGGCAGGAGTTGACTTGCTGGAGCCAGTGCCCTCAGCGGGCACTGAAGCTGAAGAACCAACCGGAGCTGGAGGCACGATCACCACAGACCTAAGCCGAGGTGGAGGGGTCACTTCAGTCGATGCTTCCCTCACTCCGCTCCCTTCGCTCATCGTTAGCTTCCGCTTGCGACTCGAAACTTCAATGGGAGCCTTGTCCTTGCCTCGGCCAGAGGTAGACTTCTTTGGAGGGGAAGCTGCGGGACCTTTACCTTTGCCACTGACTGGCGCAGGTCGGGAGCTTTCATGGGAGCAACAATCCTGGCCGGAGGAGTGCTCCGACGCTTGTCCACGAGGCCCAAGTCATCAAGAGCCGGTATCTTTTTCCATAGATCCCTCCTGACCTCTAGCACCATGTTTAGAGGCAGGAAATATGCCGGAGGGGTCAGACCATCAGGGTGAATGACTCCGTGATGCAACTTCTAGAGATGGAGCTTCAAAGCTCCTTCATTCGGATTGGATCCGAAGCCCGTCATGATTCGGTTGTGATCATGCTCTCCACTGAATGCCCAAGAAGGCAACTCCTTGTCTTCAGCGTATCCCACCGGGTTAGTTAGGAAGTTGGCGATGACCATCGGAGGAGTCACTCCTCATTTGGCGCACTCCCGAATCCTTGTCAAGATCGGGTTGTACTCCTCTAATAGCGTTGGAGCTACCTCCCAAACATCAGTGTCGATGGCCGAAAGGCTGTCAGGCACCTCGAGCATATCATGGCGATCAACCGTGATGGCCACCCAGTCTTTTTTCTAGCTATCCCACTTCCCGGAAGGGAAGGTCTTCAGGTACTTGGGCGGCGAGTTCTTGCACTTCACGAAGTAGTAGAAGCCAAGGTACTGGTTGCTCTTCCCAGTTGCGTGGATCGTGAAGAAGCTCCAAAAGAGTTCGATGCAGCGCTACACACCCACCCACATCTCACAAAAGTGGACAAAGGTCGCCACTGGAAAGAAGGAGTGGGGGTCGAGGTGATGAAGCTGCAGATCGTAGAAGTCCAGCAGCATCAGCAGGAAGCTTGAGAATGGTGGGATGAGCCCCACCATGGCATACGACAGGAAGTAGACGATCTCGCCCGGGTTCTCCTTCTTGAAGGGCAACTTGCTAATGTGGATCTAGTTGTTGAAGGATTCGCTCGACCACCCCATGTAGGTGCGAACAATCGACAAGTCTTTATTTTTCTTGATCTGACTCCAAGGAAGTCCCAACTCCATCGCCGCAAAGTGGAGCAGAGGAGGAACAAAGGTTGCCAGGGCAGATATCTCTAAGCGAAATGTCAGAGGAAGGCATAAAGAGTTCTCTCTCTCTGCTATAACACCCCCATTTTCATGCATCATGCATTTCCTAAGTTCATATACATGTTTAACATTCATCCACATAAAAAGGAATGAGTTTAAAATGAATTTAAAACAAAACCGCACTCAAAAGTTCTGAGAAGTGCAGACTAGTCTGTTTTTGGTGTGGACTAGTCTGATTTCTGCCTGACCTCCCTTGGACATGTCCATTTTTGCTGCGGACTAGTCCGTTTTTCTCTCTGTATCATTTTCGGAGCCTATGTGGGACCCAAAACTAGCCTCTATCCATCTTAGACTCGGAATCCATCAAACCCTACACCTCCACCCCTATATAAACAACCCAACATCCCACCTTTTCATCTCTTTGCCACTTTTGAATCACACCCAAACCCTAGCTCGTGGATAGCCGCCGCCAAGGAGGGAGAAGGAGATCCAAAGCAAGAAGAAGAAGAGGAGGAAACGAAAGACGATCAAGAGGCCAAGATCTCCATCAACCTTGCATTATTCATCAACAATTCACCATCAAGTTCTCTTCATCAACCCTAGATCATCGAGATCCAAGTGTTGCCTGCAAAACCCTTGATTCATTGGAGTTTTAAACACCTGGTATACCTTCTACTTCCTCTTTCTCACATGAATTCAACCCCGTTTCTCCAAGTTCACGTTGATCTAGAAAATCCTAACTCGCTGGTTCAGCGTAGGGCAGACTAGTCTAGCCAGCAGCGGACTTGTCCGATCTCCATATCCATTTAATAATGAATTAATTCCATTTTGATGTAATATCAACATGAACCTGTGTAAACTTGTTAATAACCATTGTAAAAGATTAGTGAACCTTAATAGTAACTCATTAACTAGTTTTGCTTCGCATTTGCATTAATCATGCATGCTTGTCATATTGAGTAATATATGTGCACTTATTGGTAATTCTTGTCTTGTATGTTTGTTGTGCGGATTAGACGGATTTGCGCTAGAGGGTGTTGCAGAAGACCTCCAGCACCAGCACTTTGGAGTCTTTGGTCCCAATTAAGCCCAAGAGCAAGGCAAGTGCCCTTGAACATATTGATCCTATTTTTACAATAAATGTTTTGTTTTCAAAACTGCATGCTTGTGTCAATTTGATGGGAATTCTTTTGATAGCAAGTTTACTAGCTCTGTTTAACCACCCTTGTCACTTGGAATACATGGTAGAGAGTCAGGAAGGGCTTTTTACCTTTGCTTCGCCTAATTAATTGGGATTGGAAAACAACTATACCATTTATTTATGTATTATTGAGATTATGGTTAATATGAACTGCTTAATATAATATGGTAATGGGTGATCTAAGCAAGCCTGGTATGTGGATGGGTTGGAAAACATGGTGGTTGCTTGCTTTAGATCTAAGGACCAGTTCATGCGAGATTATGCCAGGACAACAGTGCCACCGCGATGCCAAGTATGGGTGTGGCGTAGCTGATTAATTAGGGTATTGCTAGTACTGCGCGAATCATTTGGCGCACCGGAGAAGGGGAGTCGGATCGTGTTTGGATTTGTGGCAGGACTCCCTGGGATCTAAATGGCACAAGAGGGGGACCTAGGTTGAAGATGTTCTCAGTTGGAGGCATCACCACTGGTGAAACTTTAGTGGGTCCGTACATGCTAGTAGTCCCTTTGTAAAGGCTATTTTGTGATCTCTTGGCCATACACTTATGGTAGTGTTTTGGCATAATGGAGGTTTCCTTTAGTCACCGACGGGTGATGAAATCACAAACTTGTGAGTAAAGCGGTACAAACTCTACAGAGTGTTAAAAACTATCATGATAACCGTGCTCCCGGTTAAGAGCACCTGGATGACCTACATGATTAGAGGGGTTTTTGATTGGGATGGTTTGGTACTGGTTATGAGATGATATTATGGTTTATGGCAATGGATATGGTTAATGGTAATGAGAAATCTGGTATATGGATGATGGTAGTGAAATATGGACTGGTATTACGATAACTACATGGTTTATGATGGGTTTACTTCACATACGTACAATATGATGCTTTTCAAATGTGTTAATGTACTTTTCAGCACTTAGCCTTTATTGTTGTCGTTATTTGTATGAGCTACATATCATACTTTCCCACATTTGCTGAGTATGACATGTACTCACCCTTGCGATTCCCCCACCAACAGTTGCAGGTCAGGATTGGGAGTATCACGACGTTAATGAGGAGTTCTGGGCTGTGTGCTGCCATCAGCTTTGCCTGTGGTGTTGCTTGAAGCCGCGCTACCCTTTTGCTTATCTTGCTTATTTTGTTTAGCTCATATTTTGTTATTTCCACTGCAGTATTAGTAGTTTCATTGTTAATAATCATTAGAGCTGTAATTTGAGGATATTCTAAATTTTGTAATAAAAGTGCTTAATTAATCTTGTTCTGTGGTTATTTTCTGTATATCTTTTTGTGAATGCACTCGTGTATGTGTGTTGAACGTCCTAGACACACATATGTGTCACGCTTAGTTCATTTTCAGAACCGGGTGTCACAAATTGGTATCAGAGCCACAGGTTGATCATAGGGCGCATCCTAGATAGAATGGACGCTTTAGAGCACATAAGGGCACTCAGAAAGCGTTGTGATTTGTTTGGTGTGCTGATTGCTATGTATTGTTGCTTATGTGCTTAGTAGAGGATTGTGGGTGAAAGTGCATCTAGGCATCCCTTGTGGGTTTTGGTTGATTTATGACAAACAAATGAGATCCTAACCATATTATTGAGATGAGCACAGGTTTTAATGAAAGAATGAAGAAAGTGCCAAAAATAAAGGAGAATGAGGATCAATTCGGAAAAGAGCTCAAGAGCTGAATAGAATGAAGACGAAGATGATGAGAGTACCGACAGCGAGGACTGAAGTTCTTAGATCCCTCCTCTCCTTCTTTTTGGTGTCTTGATGCCAAAGGGAGAGAGATTGAGGGGGAGTCATCAATAGATCTTAGTTGTAGGTTGAGATATGAGAGCCTCTCTTATGCATCTTTCTATGTCTTTTGGGTTGTAAGACTTAATATTGTGCTCTTTTGGTACTTTTAATCCTGTGATGAAGTGCTATAAATGATTTATGCTCATATTCATGAAATCTGTGATTTTGCTTTATAATTGACATATATGCTTGTTGATTGATATATTGATGTCAATTATTTCACTGTCATCATGACTACTGCTCTCACTCATTTAGTTTTGCATCCCACCATAAAGAGTGCACATATGTCTTATGTTGTCATTGCTAAATAAGTTTCAAGCTCATATGTGCCCACTTTATGAAAATTCTGCATTTTTGTCATATTTTGTGAAACCTTAATTGGTTGTCATCAATCACCAAAAAGGGGGGAGATTGAAAGTGCATCTAGGCATCCCTTGTGGGTTTTGGTTGATTTATGACAAACAAATGATATCCTAACCATATTATTGAGATGAGCGCAGGTTTTAATGAAAGAATGAATAAAGTGCCAAAAGAAAGGAGAATGAGGATCAATTCGGAAAAGAGCTCAAGAGCTGAATAGAATACATCATTATGTAGGGAGTGTGATGGTGTAACACATCCCAAGAGCTCAAGCACAAAAATCCTCACACACTTCACATTTCACAGGAAAAACGGACTAGTCCGATATACACCGAACTAGTCCGATATCCTCTCTGGACAGGTTTAGACAAGTATAGCCAATGCGGACTTGTCTACACCGGACTAGTCCAAAAAAGTCTGGACTAGTCCGATAATGCCTCTGACTAAAATCGGACAAGTCCTCCAAGTGCGGACTTGTCCTATGTTCACTAAGGGCATCACCACACCGGACAAGTCCGAAAATCGTTCTGACTAAAATCGGACAAGTCCGCTCCTAGCCGGACAAGTCCGATATTTCTGGACACTTAGGGTTTCCTACACGCCGCACACCAGACTAGTCCGGACTCCACCACAGACTAGTCCGGACCCTCGAAACCCTAACGGTAACTTTTGAAACCCTAATATAAATAGATGTGCACGTCCCAACTATCATATCTCTCGACCCCCTGCGCTGTCACAACTTCCAAGAGCCTAGAAAACACATCTCTCCATGCAATCCAACACAAGAAAGATCAATCCCTTTAGGATTCACTTTGGATCAAAGGAGAAACATGATTCTACACTTTTAAGCTCTTGGGTTTGATCTCTAACACACTCCTGTGGTTTCATTGTTGATCTTACAAGTGTGTTCTTCGTGGTGTTTGAATTGTAATCTTGGGGAGCCCTCAACTTGTGAGAAGGCCCCTTGAACTTGGTGATTTGCCCCTTTGTGATAGTGGAAGAAGAATTGGCCTTCATGGCGATTCGACGAGGTTAGGGTTAGTGAAGACCCAGTCCTTTCGTGGGCTCCTCAACCTGGATGTAGGTTGCCTCTGTGGGAACCGAACCACGGGATAAAATTGTGTGTCAAACTTGCTATTAAAGTTTCTCATATCATATTCTAGGGTTTGATTGATTTTGTCCATCTTACGTTAGAACATTCATATCAAAGCTAATTTGCACTACACTTAACTTCATTCAATCAATACTTGCAAGTTACATACTATTTTCCGCTTCATACTATCCTTGAATTGAAATCATTGATCGAACTTGATCAATCTAATCCGCACGCACCGGACTAGTCCACACCCTACCGGACTAGTCCGATATCTCGGGATTTGATCAGTTTGTTAAGTGTTGCAGGTTTTGACTAAATTTCAAAAAGGTATATTCACCCTCACTCTAGGCCACATTCAATTGGTATTAGAGAAGGTTTCTACGCAAGAGACTAATCGCTCGAAGAGAACATGTCGGACATGAAGGATGCACACAAGAGTCTCAACCAAGAGAAGGTTGAAGATGAAAAAGCTCAAAAATTGGAAAAGCTCCTTGATGCTATCCAGGACTTCGAGGACAATGATGAGGAGATGCTTGAACTCAAGGCGCTCCTGAGGAAGAAAGCACTCTCAAAAGGCAAAGTGAAGGTCGAGGACGAGAAGAAGAAGAAGGGGAGTAGTCACACCGACTACTCCCGATATCCTTTTAATTATGATCGTTTAAATTCTAACAATAATCACTACCTATCTATTCCCCTTGGAAAAGCCCCACACTTTGATGGTAATGACTACTGAATGTGGAGACAAAACATGAAAATGCACGCGATCTCACTCAATCCAAGCTTGTGGCACATTGTGGTTACAGGAATAGATATCCCCGACGGTGATGAGGAGCTCACGCCTAGCCAAGAGCAAGAAATCCATTGAAATGCCCAAGCTGCAGTAGTCATCACCTCATCACTTAGTCGGGATGAGTTCACCAAGGTGGATGGACTCGAGATTGCAAAGGAAATATGGGACACACTGCAAACTGCACATGAAGGCAATTGTCATGTGCGAGAGGCGAAGATCGAAATGATCGAAGGCGAATTGGAAATATTCGCTATTGAAAAAGACGAGTTGCCACAAGACATGTACAACCGCTTAAAGACGCTCATCAACAAGGTTCGAGCATACGGAAGCAAGAAGTGGAATGATCACGAGGTGGTGAAGCTCATCCTTAGAGCTTTCATGCCTTGCAACGTCACCCCGTGCTCGATGATTAGAGAAAGCCCCGGGTACAAGAAAATGACCCCGGATGAGCTACTTGGGAAAATCATCAATTTCAAGATGATGGAAAAGAAAGCAAAGCATGTCAAGGAGATTGCCGACCACACCTCGGCAAAGAATAAAGGGGTCACTTTGAAGTCCACTTGCAAGCCCATGTCTAAAGAAGCTCGAGAAGATCAACAAGAAGAGGACAACGATGTTGAGAGCAGCGACATCGACGAAAAGGACATGATCCTCTTTATGAAGAAATTCAAGAAAATGATGAATAAGAGACAAGGGGGAAAATCAAGTGAAGGAAAATATAAAAAGAAGTCAAGACCAAAGTTGAAGCGGGCATGCTATAACTGTGGTGAATATGACCACTTTATAGTTGATTGCCCATACGAAGAAAACAAGAATAAAATAAAGGAAACAAGACCTCAACCCAAGAAATTCTTCAAGAAAAAGAAGCAAGCTGGACAAGTGCATCTAGGAAAGGAGTGGGACTCAAATGATGAGTCGTCATCCGAAGAGGAAGAGGAGATGGCTAGCATAGCCATCGAGAAGACATCTAAGAAGTCCACCCTCTTCCCAACTCTAGGCGCATGGAAGGGCAACAACACTTGCCTCATGGCAAAGGAAGGTAAACGAAAGGTAACAACCAAATCCTCTTCCTTCATTCCTATTCTAGTGCTAGTGAAGTGACTAGTGATAATGAAGACATGCTTGTTGGCTTAGATAAGAAAACAACAGCAAAAATGAAATTCCTACTTGATCAGCTTGTTGAGAAGGAGAAGATTAATAAACCGTCAAAAAGATATGATTATCTCCCAAAAGGAGGAATATCTTGAACTGGAATATCTTGAACTTGACAAACTTCTCGAACTTGAAAAGTAGGGAGTCAAGTCAATAGAACTTGAGTTAGCCTCAAGCAAGGAAGGTTGCTTGAAGTTAAGCGACTCAAACACCATTATCAAGGATGAACTTGCTAACCTATCCAAGGTTAACAAAATCCTTGAGGTACAAGTTGAGTCACTCAAACGAAGTGACCCCTCATCCTCTTCAAGCTCACCTTCTCAACCACTTAAAACTCAATCTACTATTACTTCCTCATGTGCTAAAATTGACACTAGCTTGAAGGAAAAGTCAACCTCTACCAATGACAAGCATCCTTCCCAAATTGGCATATTTGACAAGGAGAAGATCAAATATGCACGTAGTGCATACTTGGTCACAAGACCTCCTAATGTCAAATATGGCATTGGTTATTCTTATGGTGAAAAGCAATATGCTAGAAGCCATAAAAATAACGAGGAGAGCATTGCCTTTGTGAGAGGAAACTCCCCTCAAGCTAGAAAAACCAATAATGCTAATAAATCCAAGATAGTCAACACATACAACAACCGGACTAGTACGGTTTGTAACACCCTCATTTTCATGCATCATGCCTTGCATACACTCATATACATGTTTAACACTAACCCACAACAAGAGGAACGAGTTTAAAATTGATTTGGAGCAAAACCGCACTTAAAATGCAGGAAAGTGCGTACTAGTCCGATTTTACTGAGGACTAGTCCGATTTCTCTCTGACTAAAAATGGACTTGTCTGTTTTTGCTGCGGACTAGTACGATTTTGCCTCTCGAAACATTCAGACTTGTCCGATTTTGTGCGGACTAGTCCGATATTCCAAGAATCCTTGAAAATTTGCTAAGTCCCTGGACTTTTCCGGACTAGTCCGGTGTTCCAGCGGACTTGTCCATTTTCCTCTGGCTAAAGTTGTACTTGTCCAATTTTTGACCAGACTTGTCCGGTTTTCTCTCTGGACAACTTCGGACTAGTCCGGTCCTTTTCGGACTTGTCCGATATTTCACGACTCCGAGTTGATCTTTTGTTTTACGACTTATTTCTTGGGTTTCACGTTAAGTGGTCCTAGGGATGTCGTGCCTAACTCTTTTAGAGGCCATGTGGGACCCTAAACCGGCCTCTACTCCTCTCAAACTCGAAATCCATCTAACCCTAGCATCCACCTCTATATAAACAACCCCACCCCTTGGCTTGGCATCTATTTGCCACTTTTCCACCCCACCCAAACCCTAGTTTTTGGAGAGCCACTATCAAGGAGAAAGGATGAGATCTCAAGCAAGAAGAAGAAGAGGAGGAAACGAAAGAGGATCAAGATCTCCACCAAGCTTTCGTTCTTCATCACCAATTCATCTCCCAGTTCATCCCCAACCCTAGATCATCAAAATCCAAGTGTTACCTCCAAGTTTCTTGGTTCATTGGAGTTCTAAACACCTGGCATACCTTCTATTCTCTTTTCCTTACGAGAATTCAACCCCTAATATCCAAATTTACGTCGATCTAGAAAACCCTAGTTCGCTAGTTCTACGAAGTGCGGACTAGTCCGGCCTTCTGCAGACTAGTCCAATTTTCTTGGTTAAATTGTGTTGAATTAATTCTAAAAGTAGATCTAATCAAATCCAAACCTGTATAAACTTGTTAAAATATATTAGAACTAGTTAGTGATCATTAAAAGCAATCTATTAACAAGTTCTACCTTGCATTTTCATCAATCATGCATGTCATGTCATATTGAGTAATATTTGTGCACTATTTGATTGTGTTTCTTGTCTTGTATGTTTATTGTGTGGATTCGATGGATTTGCGCTAGAGAGTGCCGCGAAGGATCTACAGAACCAAGAGTTTGAAGGCTTTGACCCTAACCAACCGCAAGAGCAAGGCAAGTGTCCTTGAAGCATATTGATCCTGTTTTAAAATAAATGTTTTGTTTGCAAACTGCATGCTTGTGTCAATTTGATGAGAAATCCTATGGTAGGAAGTTTACTAGAACTGTTAAACCACCCTTGTCACCTGGAATTATGGTAGAGAGTCGGGATGAGCTTTTTACCTTTTTGCTTCGCTTAATTAATTAGGATGGGAAAACAATACTACACATTACTGATATATTTATGAGACTATGATTAACATGAACTAAATAATATGATATGGTAATGGGTGATCTAAGCAAGCCTGGTATGTGGATGGGTTGGATGCCATGGTGATTTGCTTGCTTTAGATCTATGGACCGGTTCATGCGAGAATAAGCCATGATTATAGTGCCACCACAAGGCCAAGTATGGGTGCGGCGTAGCTGATTAATTAGGAATTTGCTAGTGTTATTTGGACCATTAAGGATGCTCGGGGAAGGGGTAGTCGGATTCGCTTTGTTGATGATTGGTGGGACTACCCTGGGATCCGAATGGCTCAAGAGGGGGCCCTTGGTTGAAGATGTGCTCAGTCTGAGACATCGCCACTGGTGAAACCTCAGTGGGGTCTAAATAGGCTACTAATCCCTTTGTAAAGGCTATTTTGTGATCTCTTGGCCACACACCAATGGAAGTGTGTAATGTGACCGACGGGTCATGGGCATAAGGGATGTTCTTAGTCGCCGAAAGGTGATGAAATCACAAACACGTGGGTAAAGTGGTACAAACTCTACAGAGTCTAATAAACAATCATGATAGCCGTGCTCCCAGTTATGAGCACCTGGACAACTTCCATGATTAGAGGAAAATTGGGATTTGGAATGGTTATGGTTGGTATTATGCTTATGGATGGTTATGAATTAAATTCTGGTATTGAATATGGATATTGGTATATGATGATGGATATGGAATATGGACTGGTATTATGATTACTACATGGCTTATGATGGGTTTGATTCATATACATATAATATATTGCTTTTCAAATGTTTTAATGTACTTTTCATTACTTAGCCTTTATTACATTCGTCATTTGAATCAACCACATGTCATACTTTCCACACTTGCTGAGTACGACATGTACTCACTCTTGCAATCCCCCCCCCCCAACAGTTGCAGGTTAGGATTGGGAGTTTAATGGTGATAATGCGGAGTTCTAGACCGTGTCTACCGTCAGCTTGCCTGTGGTGTTGATTGGCGCTGCGCTATACCATATCGCTTATGCTGCCTAGCTGTTTAGTTTGCTTATTTAGTTTATTTCCACTGCATTAGTTGAACTTGTCGTTAATATTCATTAGAGTTTGTACTCGAGGATAATATGGTTTGTGCAATAAAATTTGATAATTAATCTTCTTCTTTGATAATTTTCTGTATACTCTTTTGTGATGCACTCGTGTATGTGTGTTGGACATCCTGGGCACACATATGTGTTCACTTGGTTCATTTTCAGAACCGGGTGTCACACGGTCCTTACTTGGACAAGTCCGGTCCTCCGGACAATTCTGATTTCCTGGACTGGTTCTATTTATAAACAGCAACAAATACTATTAAAGACTTTCGATGCATCCTATGTTCTAATGAGAAGCAATTTTGGTAAATTTTATGCTCATTATGTTGGGCCACGCCATGGGTACACCAATTCTCATGTGTGGGTGCCCAAATCTCTTGTAACTAACCTCCAAGGACCCAAGCAAGCTTGGGTACCTAAAACCAAAGCATGATTTGTTTTTGTAGGCCTATTCCTCCGGTGGATTGAAATGGGTGCTAGACAGTGGTTGCACCAACCATATGACCAGAGAAAGAAGGATGTTCGTTAAGTATGAATAAAATGAGGATCCAAGCGAGGGCATCTATTTTGGAGACAATAGTCAAGGAAAGGTGCTCGGTACCAGTAAAATTACCATATCATCTCAACATACTCTTTCTCATGTGTTACATATTGATTCCTTAGATTATAACTTGCTGTCCATATCTCAATTATGTGACAAAGGTTATAATTGCTTGTTCACTAATGAGGGTGTGACTGTCTCTAGAAGGGGTGATGGTTCCATTGCATTCAAGGGTATGTTAAAGGGAAAGCTTTACCTTGTTGACTTCAACAAAGATAAAGCCGAACTTGACACATGCTTGATTGCAAAGACCAACATGGGATGGCTGTGGCATAGACGGCTAGCGCATGTTGGTATGAGGAATCTTCAAAAACTCTTCAAGGGGGATCACATCCAAGGTTTGAAGGATGTTGTTTTTGAGAAAGACAGGCCTTGTAGCGCGTGCCAAGCCGGGCAGCAAGTTGGAGCACCTCACCCCGCGAAGAACGTCATGACTACAACAAGACCGCTCAAGCTACTTCACATGTACCTTTTCGGTCCAATTGTTTACATAAGCATCGGCGGTAACAAATATGGTTTAGTGATTGTTGATGACTTTTTGCGCTTCACTTGGGTTTTCTTTTTGCATGATAAGATAGAAACTCAAGGAACCTTGAAGAAGTTTTTCAAGCGTGGTCAAAATGAGTTTTCATTGACGATAAAGAACATTCGAAGCAACAACGGAACGGAGTTCAAGAACATCCAAGTTGAGGAGTACCTAGACGAAGAAGGCATAAAGCATGATTTTTCAGCACCTTACTCTCCTCAACAAAACGGAGTTGCAGAAAGGAAGAACCGAACCCTCATAGAGATGGCGAGAACAATGCTCGATGAGTACAAGACCTCATATCGATTTTGGGCGGAAGCGGTTAACACCACTTGCCACGTGATAAATCGACTCTATCTTCATCGACTACTCAAGAAGACATCCTATGATCTACTCACCGGTAACAAGCCAAATATTTCTTATTTTCGAGTTTTCGATTCTATGTACTATATTTTCAACAAGAAGCCTAGGACTTCAAAGTTCGCTTCGAAGTCTAATGAAGGTTTCTTGCTTGGTTATGATTTGAACTCTTACGTCTGTCGTGTCTTCAACAAGACCTCCAGACTTGTTGAAGTAGCACGTGATGTAGTGTTCGATGAAACTAACGGCTCCCAAAAGGAGCAAGTTGATCCATGTGTGCTAGATAGAGAAGAAGCTCCTTGTCAAGCATTGAGAAGAATGGCGTTGGGCGAAGTTTGACAACAAGAGCCACCTCTACATGTGCATGAGGAAGATGAACCGCAAGTGGAGGCCAATGATCAAGGGGGAGCTTCCACACAAGATCAACCTCAAGAAAATGAAGATGATCAACAAGTCAATGAGGGCAACCATCTAGGGGGAGAAGAAGAAGATCATGAAGACACAAGACCGCAAATGCCACACCCGAGAGTACACCAATGCATCCAAAGAGATCACCCAATCGACAACATAATCGGTGACATCCAAAAAGGAGTAACAACTAGATCCTGCATAGCTAACTTTTGTGAGCATTACTCTTTTGTGTCCTTTTTGGAGCCATGCAGGATTGAGGATGCATTGAAAGATTTGGACAGGGTGGTGGCGATGCAAGAAGAACTGAACAACTTCAAACGAAACGAGGTGTGGGAACTCGTTGAAAGACCTAATGCGAATGTCGTCGGCACCAAATGGGTCTTTGGCAACAAACAAGACGAACACGGGGTGGTGACAAGGAACAAGGCACGACTTGTGGCCAAAGGGTATTCACAAGTCGAAGGTTTGGATTTCGATGAAACCTTTGCTCCCGTAGCTAGACTTGAATCAATTAGAATATTGCTTGCATATGATACTCACCATGATTTCAAGCTCTACCAAATGGATGTGAAAAGTGCCTTCCTCAACGGTTCAATCAAGGAGGAGGTGTACGTGGAGCAACCTCCCGGATTTGAAGATAATGAGTTCCCCGACCACGTCTTTAAACTATGTAAGGCTCTTTACGGCCTCAAACAAGCTCCTAGAGCTTGGTATGAGTGTCTTAGAGATTTCTTAATTGAAAATGGTTTCAAGATTAGAAAAGCAGATTATACACTATTTACGAAACACTTCGACAATGATCTTTTCATCTGTCAAATCTATGTTGATAACATTATCTTTGGTTCAACTAACAAATCCTTTTGTGAAGAATTTAGTAAGATTATGACAGATAAGTTTGAGATGTCTATGATGGGAGAACTGAAGTACTTCTTGGGATTCCAAGTGAGACAACAAAAGGAAGGAACATTCATAAGCCAAACTAAGTACACTCAAGACATACTCAAGAAGTTTGGGATGGACAAGGCGAAGCCTATCAAGACTCCCATGGCAACCAATGTACACTTGGATCTCAATGAAGACCAAGCATGGATCAAAAGGTATATCGCTCCATGATTGGATCCTTACTCTACCTATGTGCATCTAGGCCTGATATTATGTTGAGTGTATGTTTGTGTGCGAGATTTCAAGCCAATCCTAAGGAGTGTCATTTGACAGCGGTTAAAAGGATCTTGAGATATTTGGTTCATACACCCAACCTAGGCCTTTGGTATCCCAAAGGTTCCAAGTTCGATCTCATTGGATACTCCAATGCAGATTATGCCGGATGCAAAGTATATAGAAAAAGTACCTCCGGCACCTGCCAAACAAAATTCCATTGCCTTATCCACGGCCGAAGCAGAGTATGTTGCAGCTGGGAGTTGTTGTGCACAACTCCTTTGAATGCGACAAACTCTAAGGGATTACGGTTACAATATGAGCCGCATTCCACTCCTTTGTGATAATGAGAGTGCCATCATAAATTGCTCATAATCCAGTTGAACACTCTAGAACCAAACACATAGACATCCAGCATAACTTTTTGAGAGATCATTCAATGAAAGGAGACATAGCCATTTCCCATGTCAACACCAAAAAGTAACTAGCCGATATATTTACCAAGCCACTAGATGAAAAACGTTTTTGCGAGCTCCGAAATGAACTCAATATCCTTGATGCTCGGAATGTGGCTTGAAAACTTGCATACCTGTATGAACTCTTCAAAATATATTGTTTGAGTTGCGAAAATCATCTTTCTCAATTTTCTCCAAAACTATTTCAGCTACTTGATCTTGATGAATTATGATCATTGCTTGATTGTTGTATGCTTACTGATCATATTCATCAAGATTATTTGATTTGCTTTGCCTCCCTATTTTCTTAATAAGTACCCTCGAATATATACGAATGGGCTAAGCATTTCTTCCCTGGTGACCACAGACTAGTTCGTGGTTGCCCGGACTAGTCCGCTTATGCAGACTAGTCCCCAGAGTGACTGGCAGTCCGGACTAGTCTAATCGTCTACGGACTAGTCCGATGTAGGCTCTGGAAAAGTTTGGACTAGTCCGATTATTTTCGGACAAGTCTGATTTTTTTACTCCATAACCCTAGCCACCGCCAAAACATAATCTCCTTCACCCTCACACTTGCCTCAAGCTCTCTCTCTCCTAGCTCGAGCTCCCAAAGGTGATTTCCTTCGTCCTCCATCAAATCTCTTCATGTTTTGGTGGAAAACGACCTCCATTGCTCAGGGATTGAAGACCATGGACTTGTCCGCACCTTCAACTCCTCCATCTTCAAGAATCGAGCAATTTCAAACAATGTCGAGCACCAACAACGAAATCTCTGACTTCGAGGCCGAGATGGACCAAGAAGCCTTGCTTCGGTCCTCGACGGGCCAAGGCAAGAAGCGCCAAGAGCGTCCATCCGAGCCGGCACCCTCTCCATCTCAGGCTCTACGAAAGGTGCTCGCCAAGAAGCCTACCTCCAAGGCTTCAGCTGGTGGTGGCCCTAGCTCGACAATTGCCTGCCAAGCTAAGGGCAAGGGCAAAGGGATTGCCACGGGCCCAATTGGCCCCCTCAATATGACAGCTCCAAGGCAAGGGACTCGGGATCCCTACGAGGAGAGGTTCAATGGCAAGGGAAGCGACACTGCTTCCAAGTTCAGAAATGTGGACTGCTACAGCCGACCCAAGCAAGCAACTGATGGAAGGTTCTGGAGCAACTTCCATGCGGACTTCTATAAGTCTGCCTACCTCACGATGAAGACTCCAGTGGTGCGCATCCAATGGATTGATTGGGCGCACTTTGAAAGGAAGAGTTGCTCGGCCTTTGATGAAGTAGTTCAAGAAGTTGAAAGGCATGGCTTGAAGGATCTCTTTGCCTTCCGGAACAACTGGAACGACGAATTCATTACTCAGTTCTATGCTACATTCCACTTTGCAAGTGATGAGGAAGAGCAGGTGACTTGGATGACTCATGAATCCAAGTACACCATTACCTATGACGAATTTGTGAGATTGCTGCATCTTGATAGCTCCAGCAATGACAACTTGATCATTCACAACATTTGTGTCCTTGAGAAGGACAATATGAAGTTTCTTTATGACACCCATTCAACTTTCAACCCTCCTTCCACCAAGAATATGAAGCCATTCTTTGTGGTCCTCAACAGGGTTCTGAGGAAGACTATCGCCCCAAAGGATGGGGATGCAGGAAGTGTCCAAGGCTATCTAAGGACACTGATGAAAGTGATTAGCAAAGACAGGAAGTTTGATGTCTTTGATTACATATGGAATGACATGGTGAACATCTCCTGCACTCCAAACAGGTCATGTGACTATGCACCTTACTTGATGTTCATGATTAAGAAGGTCACAAGGATAGAATTTGTGAAGGATGTGGAGCATACTCCATTGAGGCCACAAACGCCTCCTCAAGAAACGATCCAAGCTGCTCCCTCTCCGGTGTCTAGTTAAGAGGCACCAAGGAGAGCTAGAGGTGATGCAAGGGCTGATCCCACCGCTAGGGCCCCTCCCCAAAAAGGGCCCCCTAGTGGCATCTTGAAGTACTTGACAGCTATTTTTGCCTCTTGCAAGAAGGCCGAAGTGAACAAGCACAAGCTGAACAAGGCGAGAAAGGCCGATATGCGGTATGTCAAAGAGAATGTGAAGCACATTTGCCAAAAGCTGGAGATCGAGCCCATTGGATCTCCAGTCATTTCTGATGATTCAGCCTCAGATTTCACAAAGCTCGGTCCTTTGACTCCCTTCGAGCTTGCTTATTTTGGCATTGGGGGCTCGAGTGGATCCGCTCCTCCTCCTCCTCCTCAGCCCGAGAATGAAGACGAAGATGATGAGAGTACCGACAGCGAGGACTGAAGTTCTTAGATCCCTCCTCTCCTTCTTTTTGGTGTCTTGATGCCAAAGGGGGAGAGATTGAGGGGGAGTCATCAATAGATCTTAGCTGTAGGTTGAGATATGAGAGCCTCTCTTATGCATCTTTCTATGTCTTTTGGGTTGTAAGACTTAATATTGTGCTCTTTTGGTACTTTTAATCCTGTGATGAAGTGCTATAAATGATTTATGCTCATATTCATGAAATCTGTGATTTTGCTTTATAATTGACATATAAGCTTGTTGATTGATATATTGATGTCAATTATTTCACTGTCATCATGATTACTGCTCTCACTCATTTAGTTTTGCATCCCACCATAAAGAGTGCACATATGTCTTATGTTGTCATTGCTAAATAAGTTTCAAGCTCATATGTGCCCACTTTATGAAAATTCTGCATTTTTGTCATATTTTGTGAAACCTTAATTGGTTGACATCAATCACCAAAAAGGGGGAGATTAAAAGTGCATCTAGGCATCTCTTGTGGGTTTTGGTTGATTTATGACAAACAAATGATATCCTAACCATGTTATTGAGATGAGCGCAGGTTTTAATGAAAGAATGAAGAAAGTGCCAAAAAGAACGGAGAATGAGCATCAATTCGGAAAAGAGCTCAAGAGCTGAATAGAATACATCATTATGTAGGGAGTGTGATGGTGCAACACATCCCAAGAGCTCAAGCACAAAAATCCTCACACACTTCACATTTCACAGGAAAAACGTTCTAGTCCGATATACACCGGACTAGTACGATATCCTCTCTGGACAGGTTCGGACAAGTACAGCCAATGCGGACTTGTATGCACCGGACTAGTCCAAAAAAGTCTGGACTAGTCCAATAATGCCTCTGACTAAAATCGGACAAGTCCTCCAAGTGCGGACTTGTCCTATGTTCACTAAGGTCATCACCACACCGGACAAGTCCGAAAATCGTTCTGACTAAAATCGGACAAGTCCGCTCCTATCTGGACAAGTCCGATATTTCTGGACACTTAGGGTTTCCTACACGCCGCACACCAGACTAGTCCGGACTCCACCGCAGACTAGTCCGGACCCTCGAAACCCTAACGGTAACTTTTGAAACCCTAATATAAATAGATGTGCACGTCCCAACTATCATATCTCTCGACCCCCTGCGTTGTCACACCTTCCAAGAGCCTAGAAAACACATCTCTCCATGCAATTCAATGCAAGAAAGATCAATCCCTTGAGGATTCACTTTGGATCAAAGGAGAAACACGACTCTACACTTTTAAGCTCTTGGGTTTGATCTCTAAAACACTCCTGTGGTTTCATTATTGATCTTACGAGTGTGTTCTTCATGGTGTTTGAATTGTAATCTTGGGGAGCCCTCAACTTGTGAGAAGGCCCCTTGAACTTGGTGATTTGCCCCTTTGTGATAGTGGAAGAAGAATTGGCCTTCATGACGATTCGACGAGGTTAGGGTCAGTGAAGACCCGGTCCTTTCGTGGGCTCCTCAACGTGGATATAGGTTGCCTCTGTGGGAACTGAACCACGGGATAAAATCGTGTGTCATACTTTCTCTTAAAGTTTCTCATATCATATTCTAGGGTTTGATTGATTTTGTCCATCTTACGTTAGAACATTCATATCAAAGCTAATTTGCACTACACTTAACTTCATTGAATCAATACTTGCAAGTTACATACTATTTTCCGCTGCATACTGTGCTTGAATTGAAATCATTGATCGAACTTGATCAATCTAGTCTGCACGCACCGGACTAGTTCGTACCCTACTGGACTAGTCTGATATCTCAGGATTTGATCAGTTTGTTAAGTGTTGCAGGTTCCGACTAAATTTCAAAAAGTCCTATTCACCCCCCCTCTAGGCCACATTCAATGGGATGCTTTAGCATTGCCATGTCCATATAGGCTTGTGTAGTTAGGTTCATAGTTTCACATCCCTTGATGCATATAGTTGGGGACGTTTTCTAAATTCTTCTCTCTTGCTTTTCTTCAGATGGTGAGGACTCGCAACTAAAGGGATGTTAATGATGAGGAGGAGAACAATGGTGTGCCTCAGAAAAAACTAGGGACCTGCCCAGGGAGCTATCAACCTTGAGCAACTATTGGCTATGCAAAACCAGCTCATGTAGACCATGGTACACACTGTGGGACAACTGCAAGCTGGCAACAACAATCAGCCCCACATGCCTCCACCGTCGCCACCCCCACCACCTCATAACTGGTTGGGAGAATTTATGAGGACCAGGCCACCCACCTTTGCTCAAGCCACCGACCCTATGGGCACCAATGATTGGCTCAGGTCTGTGGAAAAGAAGCTAGCTATTGTCCAATGCAGTGACCATGAGAAGGTTCTATTTGCTTCCCACCAACTAGTTGGAGCAGCTGCGGATTGGTGGAACTCCCTGTGTAACGCCTATGGGAATCAGGAGAGGATTACTTGGGCCGAATTCAAGGAGAGCTTCCGTTCTCATTATGTACCGGAAGGTGTGATGATCCTAAAGAGACAAGAATTTGAGAACTTGAGGCAAGGAAGGTCAAGCGTGAGTGAATATCTCAATAAGTTCACTCAACTTTCAAGGTACACCCCTGAAGATGTCAGCCAGGACAACCATAAGCAATACTTGTTCATGAGAGGCTTGAACAATGAGATCCAAGTACAATTGCTCAACTGTGATTATGCAAACTTACAGAAGCTAGTGGACAAGTCAATTATGGTGGAGAACAAGGTCCGTGAGATGGAGCTAGAAACTAAGAGGAAGGCACCATATCAAGGACAACAACAAGGAAGCAATGTACGCCCTCGCTTTGCACCACCCAATGCGCCATATTACAGCACCCCTGCGCCTGCTCAACGCCCTGGTTATCAACCTCGTCCAGCTCAGCCTCAGTTTGTACAGCAGCGCCCCGTCATGCAAGCACCTAGGCCTCCGGTGCCTTATGGACCTCGTGCCAATTTTCTTGGAGCAAATGTTCAGAATCAACCTCGTCCAAATAATTCTGGTGTAGCTAGGAAGTGTTATACTTGTGGTGAAGCAAGACATTTTGCAATTCAATTTCCTAAGTCAGTCCTCGGTAAAGGAAGTAATGCCCCTAGAAAGAACCCAAGACCGAATGGAGGAGCATCACAAGGCAACCATGGACAGCAGAATTTTGCTCATGGCAATGTGAACCATGTCTCTACGGAGGAAGCACAACAAGCGGATGACGTGGTGATTGGTATGTTTCTCGCAAACTCCAACCTGACGACTATGTTCTTTAATTCTAGAGCATCCCATTCATTCATTGCATCGAAGTATGTTGCCAAGTATAGTTTGCCCATCTCTCATATGAAGTATACACTATTGGTTAAGTCTCCTGGAGGAGAGATGAGGACGAATATAATATGTCCAAAAGTAAGCCTTAGAATAAGGGGGGTAGACTTCTTTGCCAACCTCGTTGTTTTGGATTCTCCTTCAACTCCTCAAAGCTGTCTTGACAAGCTTGAGTCCATCGGAAAGCTTTCCCCTCCATTAGCAATTCTGTCATTGGCTTGGCTATCTTGGAAAAGTCCTTGATGAACCTACGGTAATATCCAGCCATCCCAAGAAAACTTCGGATCTCCTTTACATTTTGGGGGGGTTCCCATTTCAGCACATCTCTCACTTTTCCCTGGGTCAACCGATAGTCCTCCTCCGGAGATGATATGGCCTAAAAATGACACTTCCCTCAACCAAAACTGACACTTGCTGAATTTGGCGTACAATTGATGCTCCTTCAATTTCGACAACGTGAGCCTCAAATATTCCTCATGCTCCTCCTCGCTTATCGAGTAGATCATAATGTCATCAATGAACACCACAAAAAATTTATCCAAGTACTCCATGAAGATCTTATTCATGAGGTACATAAAGTACGTAGGTGCATTTGTCAATCTAAAAGACATCACGGTGTACTCATAAGATCCATATCGTGTACGAAAAGTTGTTTTGGGTATATCCGACGGTCTTATCTTCATTTGGAAGTAGCCTGACCTCAAATCAATCTTAGAGAAAACAAAAGCACCCTTCATCTGATCGAACAATTCCTTTATGCGGGGCAAAGTATACTTGTTATTGATTGTCACCTCGTTGAGAGCTCGGTAGTCCACACACATCCTTTGGGATCCATCCTCCTTGTCCACGAAAAGTACGGGCGCTCAGTTGATGGCTCCTAAGAAATACTAACAAATCATCCCCGACAACGGTGCCAGAAATGCTTGTTGGTATTTCTTATGAACCATTAACTAAACATCTCCAACTGATGTGTTAGAAATGCTTGTTAATGGTTCTATTGGATCACAGAGTGAATTTCGCAAGCGCACGGAAATATCATTTTCACATTTCCCGTTAAGAGTATTCCCAAGGGTGTCATTTATTTGATCCCAAAGGAAGGCAGAGAACAGATATAACAATCATCAAGTGGAAAGGGTAGAAAGGTCTAGGTAAGAATCTACTAAGGATGAATAAAATAATAGTGGAGGTAGTGTAGTTAAGATTGAGATTTATGGAGGTACTCCTACTATGCTCTATTGTACATATACATAGCCTAATCTAATTATCCCTAAGCTAGGTCAATAGTGAACACTTATGCTATATGGTTCAACACATCGGGCATGGGCTTACCCCTAGCAATACTAGGGCGACTCCCGCCAAGAGCCTGTGGCATAGCCGAACGTGGAGGATTACAAAGGACAGATAGGGCTATCACCACCTACTGCCTACCTCTTCAATCTGTGGGTCTACGAGACATCCAATGCTACTTAGCTATCCTAGCACCATGCTAGCATATTAAGTAATTAACTTAAGAGCCTAGGCACAAGCCATCCTAAGGCAATGAATTAAATCATCATTGAACCAATGCTGATACACAACATAATTATCCATACTAACCTAGTTATGTTATAATTAACTAGACTGTAGTGGGGGTCTATAGTTTCTATGATAATGAGATATGTTCATGATGAAACCGTCATAGAAGCTATACCTTCCACATACATGGACTCCACAATCAAACAAGAAACGCTTTGCCTAGGTATATGTATAAGTAGAGACTAAAGATACTATCTTTATTATGCATAAAGTCACAAATACAAGAAAGAATACATGAGCCATACCTTTCCCAATGTAGGATTGGGAAGAGAGGCTCCTTACTACTTTCCCAATTTGGACTTGGGACTAGAGACTCTCCTCTCTACAACCTAACTCCTCTAAGACTATGGATGATAGTATATACAATAGAGATGAAGATCAAGTGGTGTGTGTTGAAGTGAGGGGTAGGGGGTCCTATTTATACTAGTGTTGAGTTGGTTCTAGCCACCAAAAGCGTGCGAATCAGTCACCATTGACTCCTTCAAGCCAGGAGGAGCCAACACGCGTCCTTTGACCACGTTTGGCGCCAAGAAGGGGTCGGCTGAACCCCTGGTTCGGCCGACCTGGTCAGCACTCCAAACGTGGAGTTCTTCCTCCACGTGGCTGCCAGGTGGGCCACCTTGATGTATCTAGGTGATACACCATTGGATCTCCTCGGATAGTTTTGTTTGTGGGCCATTTGATCCATGGGATGCCACGTGTCATCGCCTGATTCGCTGGGATGATATTTTGTAGGATTGGTCCCTCTACATTTCCTCATTTCCTGCATAAAATGTTGCATACACATATGTCTCCAAGTCCAAGTGGAATTGGGTTAGATAGAAAGGTGATGTGTGCATGAATGACAAATCCTTCACATAATTGAGTTAAATTGACGGATGAAATTGGTATATAACAGCCGTCAACAAACTCCCCCAAGCTTATCCTTTGCTCGTCCCGAGCAAAGTCAAGACTTTAGGTTGATGATCAGGAGTTGCTACAATGTCTTATTTTCAAAAGTATCTAATGCACAACAAGATACTCTACCTAGTATTGCAGAAATTGGCTATGATACTCTACCTTTCTTAAGTTATCATGGGGCTTATGCTTTTTCATATTCATGAGTAGTTGAAAGGTAGAATAGCAAATGGAGCAAACACAGCCTATAAATCAAGTTCCACTTAAACCCCGGAGAATTCAATTTATATATTAAGTACCTCAATTTGATTCTCTTAATCACTCTTTGTGGATAGTGGAAATATTTCCCCACCAAAGCATTATGCCTCTACTATTCCTACTCATTGAATATGGCTTGTATTTGGAGCTTGGTAAGGAAAGTAAGTAGGCATATTTGCATCACATATATTGCTAAGTCAAAAGAGTAAGCCTTAGGAGAACTCAAATCAAAACTTTTTGATTCAAGACTAGTGCATGTGTGATGGAGTGGAAGTGGATGTGGATACTTGAGATAACTCCTTTTTGGTATAATCTCTCTTTCTTTTGGAGGGATGAAACATGGCTACTTTTCTTTTCTCTTTTTTTTTTCTCTTGCTTATGATGCAAGCATTTTTTTGATTTTCTTTCTGTAGCCATGTCTTCTACTCCCTTTCTCTGCAATGAATTTTGAAGAGAGTGCTATACATGAATAACATGGAGTTTCTCTTTTTGTTGTGGTATGGTGGATATGATGGACGTTTTGCTTACTTCTAGTGTAGAAGTATGGCATGTGCAAGTGAAGTCTTGAATTCAAAAAGAGTTGAATGATTTCTCACATAGGTCTATACTAGTTTGACTAGGCTCAATATGAAAGCAAATAGCATATGCATAAGGTTTTGTCTATGTATGAACATCATATGGCTTTGGTAGGTATTTCCAATCAATTGAGGGAAACTTAAATCTTTTTAGAATTTCTCCGGAAATCTAAGTTTTACTTTCAAACTAGGACTAGCAGCCCTATTACTAATTCTAATCTTGCAACAACCTAGAATTAGATTAAGCTATTGCTACACACAACTTCCAAAAATATCAAGGAGCCATCATGATCATGCTTAAGGGTATGTCCTTGTACTAAATAGTCTTCATCAATTAATTCTCTTTCAGTTTCAGTATATTCAAATGAAGATTATTTAAGTGCTCCTACCCTATCAACAATATGAGTAATCAATGAAGTGCATTCAATTGGTCCTGATTTTGAAATGTAATCTAACCATTGTGTCATCATGGCTTTGATTGGAGCCACTTTTATCTTTTTAGTCATGACAAACCAAATTTTCAATTCATCATCTCGCACAACTCTAACTTCTCCCCTAGGGAACATAGTCATAGACACCCATCTATGCATGAAGTGTAAGGTAGGGTTTTTGATGTGGCCATTCCTAGGAGCCCGACATGTGACCTCACTAGTTAGCTCATGCCAAAAACTTTGGTTGTTAAACTTAGGCAAATTGTCTAAATCTAGCAAACACCGTTTATGGAAGCCTAGGATGCAACCTAATTCTTTCCATAGGATGTTGTATTCTTTTTGAAATAATCTAAAAGTAATACCATCAAATCCTATTCTTAGCGTGCAAAGGAATTGGATAGTGAGAAGGCGTGAACCTTTCTCCTCTATGTGAGCAAAGTCATCAAATCCAATTGCATGCCAAATGAAAAGAAATTCGGAGTCCATACATATTTTGGAGATCAAATGTGGATCGTAAGCCTTGGTGTGGTGGAACTCACGATCTTGGAGAAGCCTGCGTGCTTGATCTTCGCTTCGTATGTCAAGGTCGTTGTCATGAAGAAGTTGGTGTGGGTTGTTTCTCTCTTCCATGGGAGTGTCCTCACACACACTTCTCCTCCTTGGGCTTGTACCCATGGAAGAGTGGCGTGCACTAGAACCTTCACCATGGCTTGAGCTTGCAGCCCCCTTCCTCTTTCCGAACAACCTCTTCATGTCTTTTTGAGTTCAACAAGCAAGAACAAAACAAGGCGAGAAAAATCCGAAAAGAAGCGATGTTTGGAAAACAAAACTCTCAACGAATTTTCTCCTCTTGAAAGAGTGTAAAATGCAAATGAAAACAAAAGAAAATCTTTTTGGGGATGGATTTGAGCAAGAGTGTTGCAATGAAGAGCAAGAAAAATAAGGTGAGCTAGAGAGTGACTTGGGGAGGTGTAAAATGATGTGGTGTGTGAAGAGAGGTGCTCCTCACGGCCACAATTTATAGGGTGCACCCTCCAACGGTCACTTGGGGTTCAAAATATAGCCGTTGGAGGAAGGGGAGCCAATTTGGCTCCACTTCCTGTTCGGCCGACCAGGGGTTTCGGCCGACCTAATAGGTGGCCCTGGTTCCCCTTTTGGCAAGTGGCTCCCCAACGGATATAAAGTTAGCACGTTGGTGAAATGCCACATGTGCAGCTCAGAGAAAAAAATTATTTTTCAAATAAAAACCTTTTTTCAAATCCAATAAAAAATTTTCTTTTGAAAAGAAAGAAAGAAAATGATAGTTTGAGAATATAAGATTCTCAACTTGCTAGGAAAAATCAAATATGCAATGGGAAAAATCCAAATGGGGTGGAAAAAAATGAAAGAAAGAAAAACAAAGTGGGATAATTACCAATTTAACCTATTGGCGTAGGTCTCACCACCGTCCGATGAGATGGACTTTCCTCCTTCTTCATTTCACATCCGGGCCTGGAGGGATGGGCTCGGATGGCTTGTCTTGCTTCTTCTTTCACCATTTCTTCTTTGGCGGCTTGGTGGACTTGGGCCTTCTGGAAGGTCCAAACGATTCCGTCGCCTTTGGATATCGGTGTGGTCGAAACGACGGATTCTCCTCGTAGATTAATCTTCTCATGAATGCAATGAGTGAGTCCACCTTTGGAGGTGTGACTTCGACCTCTCTGATGTGTTTATCATTCGACCCATACTTGATTCGAATCATGGAGCATTGCTCTGATCTTGGCCGAAAGTTAAACTTTTCCTCCTTGCCATTGATATGGAAGTGGATTTCTCCAGCTCCCACATCTATGCGAGCTTTTGCAGTGCTGAGGAATGGGTGCCCAAGAATGAGTGGTGTATCTTTCTCAGTGTCCATGTCTAGCACCACAAAATCCACGGGTATGAAGCAATTCCAGATCTTCACCGGGATGTCTTCAGCAATACCCGCTGGATAACGGACTGAAGAGTCAGCCAGTTGTAGCTGCATTGGTGTTGGAGTCAGCTCTATGAAGTTCAGTTGGTCGAACACAACCTTGGGCATCACACTGACACTTTCTCCCAAATCACAAAGTGCCTTGTCAAAGTGGTGAGCCCCAGTTGAGCATGAAATGGTAGGACATCTGGGGTCCTTTTTCTTTTCAGGAAGCCTATTGAGGATGGCTGCACTGCAGTCTTCCATAAGCTTGACGACCTCAGTGGTGGGAATGGCCGTTTGTTGTTCAATATGTCCTTTAGATAGCAAGCATAAGTGGGTACTTGCATCGCATCAATCAAGGGCACATTGATGTGGATATTTTGTATGAACTCAACAAAACGGTTGAATTGCTCATCCGCTGTTGGCTTCCTTTGTCTGTGAGGGAATGGCAATAAGTTGGTGTCTTCAAAGTGTTTGGCCATTCTCTCACCAAGTAATTCACTTGCGACATCCTCCTTCTCAGGCTCAATTGTCCTCTTTTCTTGTGTGGGATATGGTGGGTCACGAGTGGTCTTTCCTCCTCTCGTAACCACTGCATTGACGTTCTCCACTGGGGCTTCTGGCTGCCCTGGAATTCTGTTGTTTTCCAATGGAGGGACAACTGCAGCAAGTTGTGCCAGCTAAGTCTCCAACATCTTGTTGAAGCTTAGTTGATTCTTCAATGCTGAGGATAGTCCTTCAATCTTGGCATTGATGTTTTCTAGGGTCTTGTCATTAGTTGACAGCTTCTTGGATAGGGCATCGTCGATCTTGAGCTGGCTAATGGCAAGTTCTCTCAAGATGGGCTGATTTCTAGAGTTGCCATTGTTGTTGTAACCTCCTTGAAAGAATGGGCGTTTTGACCCCACCATTGACCTCCTGGACTATAGCCATTGTTGTTGTTGAAATTTCCGTTGTTGGCGAGGTATAGGGCATCCTCACGAGTTTTTTGGGCAATCATTTCCCATATGACCCATGTTGCCACAGACTTCACACGTGATGTGAGAGTTTATGGCATAGGCATTGCCAGACACTTCACCACTGGCTTGTCCATCAATTTTCTTCATTGGGAGGTCCAATTTTGCAGCGATCATGTCCACTCCCTTCAAGGTGTGCATGCCTCGATGTCGGGTATGGAGACACTCATCATTCCATCCCATGTTGGAAACCATCTTCTCAATAAGAACTTTAGCTTTTGGCACCGTCAATGAGAAGAAGGCTCCTCCAGCAGCAGCATCCAAATGGTCATGGGCTGATGGGATCAGCCCATTATAGAAATTCTGAATAAGGAGCCAGTCATCCATCCCATGGTGGGGATAGGCTAGGATGTACTCCCGAAGCCTTTCCCATGCATCGAGAATAGATTCCTTGAGCTCTTGCTGAAAGCTGTAAATCCTTCCACGTAGGGCATTGGAAGAATTTGGCGAGGAATGTCGTAGAACACTTCTCCCAAGTGTCTACAGCACTTCGGTTCGTGTAGAACCACTGTTTCACTCTCCCAAGGAGAGAGAACGGGAACAGGCTCAGACGGATCGCATCCGGAGACACGTCCTTGATCTTAAAACTGCTACAGATCTCGAGGAATTGTTGCAGGTGAGCACTTGCATCCTAGTTATCCTTCCCAAGGAATGGGTTGGCTTGCACCATAGTGATAAGGCTAGTTTTGATCTCAAAGTTCACATCTCCCGTGTTAATAGTGGGCCCAATAGGCACATTGTTAGCAGAGGGAGCTGAGAACTCACGAAGGGTCTTCTGAGCCATTGGCGTTTGGATTGTTGGTGTAGAAATTCTAGCTTGCTTTGCCGCTCGAATCTTCTGAGGAGTAACGACACGGGGTCGGTCTCTCAGAAGAGATTCGAGATCTTCAGCAAAGTTTTCCGACAAGCGGCAACCAGACATACACTACCCTGTTTTCACATTTAAAAAAAATACGAAAACAAAGAATGGTTATCCTACTAAAATCCTACCCAGGGTTCTATCCTATTCACTCAGCCATGTTATATATCTATATGCCTTCCCCGGCAACAGCGCCAAAAATGCTTGTTGACGGCTCCTAAGATATACTAACAAATCATCCCCGGCAACAACGCCAGAAATGCTTGTTGGTATTTCTTATGCACCATTAACTAAACATCTCCAACTGATGTATCAGAAATGCTTGTTAATGGTTCTATTGGATCACAGGGTGAATTCCGCAAGCTCACGGAAATATCATTGTAGCATTTCCCATTGAGAGTATTCCCAAGGGTGTCATTTATTTGATCCCAAAGGAAGGCAGGGAAAAGATATAACAATCATCAAGTGGAAAGGGTAGAAAGGTCTAGGTAAGAATCTAGTAAGGATGGATAAAATAATAGTGGAGGTAGTGTGACACTATTGTACATATACATAGCCTAATCTAATTATCTTTAAGCTAGGTCAATAGTGAATACTTATGCTATGTGGTTCAACACATCGGGCACGGGCTTACCCCTAGCAATACTAGGGCGACTCCCGCCAAGAGCCTGTGGCATAGCCGAACGTGGAGGATTACAAAGGACAGATAGGGTTGTCACTACCTACTGCCTACCTCTTCAATCTGTGGGTCTACGAGACATCCAATGCTACTTAGCTATCCTAGCACCATTTTAGCATATTAAGTAATTACCTTAAGAGCCTAGGCACAAGCCATCCTAAGGCAATGAATTGAATCATCATTGAACCAATGTTGATACACAACATAATTATCCATACTAACCTAGTTATGTTATAATTAACTAGACTATAGTGGGGGTCTATAGGTTCTATGATAATGAGATATGTTAATGATGAAACTGTCATAGAAGCTATACCTTCCACATACATGGACTCCACAATCAAACAAGAAATTCTTTGCCCAAGTATATGTATAAATAGAGACTAAAGATACTATCTTTATTATGCATAAAGTCACAAATACAAGAAAGAATACATGAGCCATCCTTTCCCGATGTAGGATTGGGAAGAGAGAGACTCCTTACTCCTTTCCCAATTTGGACTTGGGACTAGAGACTCTCCTCTCTACAACCTAACTCCTCAAGACTATGGATGATAGTATACACAATAGAGATGAAGCTCAAGTGGTGTGTGTTGAAGTGAGGGGTAGGGGGTCCTATTTATACTAGTGTTGAGGTCGGTTCTCGCCACCAAAAGCGCGCGAATCAGTCACCACTGACTCCTTCAAGCCAGGAGGAGCCAACACGCGTCGTTTGACCGCGTTTGGTGCCAGGAAGGGGTCGGTCGAACCGCTGGTTCGGCCGACCTAGTCAGCACTCCAAACGTGGAGTGCTTCCTCCAGGTGGCTGCCAGGTGGTCCCCCTTGATGTATCTGGGTGATACACCGTTGGATCTCATCGGATACTTCTGTTTGTGGGCCACTTGATCCATGGGATGCCACGTGTCATCGCCTGATTGGCTGGGATGATATTTTATAGGATTGGCCCCTCTACATTTCCTCATTTCCTGCATAAAATGCTGCATACACATATTTCTCCAAGTCCAAGTGGAATTGGGTTAGATAGAAAGGTGATGTGTGCAAGAAATTACAAATCCTTCACATAATTGAGTCAAATTGACGGATGAAATTGGTATATAACAGCCATCGACACGCTCCCCAAGGTGAAGGGCTTGGGCGAATAAAACCCTTCTCCAGTTGCTCTTGAATCTGCTTCTTGAGCTCTGCTAACTCCTTAGGAGGCATCCTATATGGCCTTTTAGCTATAGGTGCAGTTCCAGGTATTAATTCATTAGCAAATTCTATGTCTCGATCAGGTGGCTTACCTGGCAACTCATCCGGAAACACATCCAAGAATTCACACACCACTGGAATCTCCTCAGTTGCGATACCATCCATGTGATTCAGCTCCAGTTGCTTAGGTGCATGTTGAGATGCTTCAAATTCTATGGTGATCCCTCCCTCATTGGTCAACTACACCGTCTTTGTGGCACATTGTATAACTCCATTGTGCTTCCTCAACCATTCCATAACAAGTATAATGTCCAATCCTTGAGAATCCAAAACAATGAGGTTGGCAAAGAAGTCTACCCCCCTTATTCTAAGGCTTACTTTTGGACATATTATACTCGTCCTCATCTCTTCTCCAGGAGATTTAACCAACAAAGTATACTTCATATGAGATATAGGCAAACTATATTTGGCAACATACTTCGATGCAATGAACGAATGCAATGCTCCATAATCAAATAACATAGTCGTCGGGTTGGAGTTTGTGAGAAACATACCAATAACCACGTCATCCGCTTGTTGCGCTTCGTCCGTAGAGACATGGTTCACATTGCCACAAGCAAAATTCTACTGTCCACGGTTGCCTTGTGGCGCTCCTCCATTCGGTCTTGGGTTCTGTCTTGGGAGCATTGCTTCCTTGACCAAGGCCTGACTTAGGACATTGAGATGCAAAGTGTCCTACATCACCACAAGTATAGCACGACCTTGCTACACTAGCATTGTTAGGATGAACTCAATTTGGGGCATTGGCAGGAAAGTTGGCGCGGGGCGCTTGAGGCATTGGAGGACGAGCTGCTTGCATAGCGGGGCATTGCTGCATTGGTTGAGTTGGACGTGGTGGAATAGCAGCGCGATATGCAGGAGCCGATGGGGTTGTAGTATGGCACGTTGGGTGGTGCAAAGCGGGGACGAACATTGCTTCCTTGTGGTTGTCCTTGATATGGTGCTTTCCTCTTAGTTTCTTGCTCCATCTCACGAACATTGTTCTCAACCACAATTGCTTTGTCCACAAGCTTCTGAAAGTTGGCATAATCACAGTTGAGCAATTGCACTTGGATCTCATTGTTAAGGCCCCTCATAAAAAAATATTGCTCCTGGTTGTCCCGACTGACATCTTCCGGCGCATACCTTGAAAGTTGAGTGAATTTACCAAGATATTCACTCACTCTTGATCTTCCTTGACTCAAGTTCTCAAATTCTTGCCTTTTTAGGATCATAACACCTTTCGGCACATAATGAGAACAGAAGCTCTCCTTGAATTCAGCCCAAGTGATCATCTCCTGATTCTCATGGGCATTGCATATAGAATCCCACCAATCCGCAACTACTCCAACTAGTTGATGAGAAGCAAATAGGAACTTCTCCCGGTCGCTGCATTGGACAATAGAAAGCTTCTTCTCCACGGACTTCAACCAATCATCCGCCTCCATAGGATCAATAGCTCGAGCAAAGTTGGGTGGCCTGGTCCTCATAAACTCTCCCAACCAGTTATGAGTTGGTGGGGGTGGTGGCGGTGGAGGCATCTTGGGCTGATTGTTGTTGTTACCAGCCTGCAGCTGTCCCATAGTTTGTATCATGATCTACATGACCTGGTTTTGCATAGCCAATAGCTGCCCAAGGTTGATAGCCTCAGGTCCAGGTCTAATGGTGTTGTGACACCTGGTTCCGAAAATGAACCAAGTGCAACGCATATGTGTGTCCAGGACGTTCAACACACACATACAAGTGCATCACAAACGATAACTTGAAAATGACCACAGAACAGATTAATTAAGTAGCTTTAATTACAATATTCCAATAATCTTCAAGATACAACTCTAATGATTATTATTAAAAGTCTGAAAGTAAAGCAGCGGAAGAATCTAATTAAGCAACTAAGCAAGCTGGGTGAAAGGGAATGTGCGGCTCCAAGCAACACCACAGGCAAGCTGACGACAGCACACAACCTAGAACTCCGCATTAACATCGTTATACTCCCAATCTTGACCTGAAACTATTTGTGGGGGAATTGCAAGGGTGAGTACATGTCGTACTCAGCAAGTGTGGGAAAAGTATGACATGTAGCTTAACAAATGACGACAATACATAAAGGGTAGTTGCTGAAAAGTACATTTGAAACATGTACAAAAGCATTATATTATATTTATATATGTGAAGTAATCCCATCGTATCCCATATAATTATCATGGTACAAATCTATATTCAATATCCGTTACCATTATTCCAGATTTTTACCATCACCATTATCCATATCCATAACCATACCGGTACCAATACCATAACCATCCCAATACCAAGCTCCCTGTAGTCATGGAAGTTTTCCAGGTGCTCTTAATCGGGAGCACGGCTATCATGATAGTTTTTAACAATCTACAGAGGTTGTATCACTTTACCCACGTGTTCGTGATTTCATCATCTTTCAGTGACTAAGAACCTCCCTTATGTCTGTGACCCATCGATCACATTACACACTTCCGTTGGTCTGTGGCCAAGAGATCACAAAATAGCCTTTACAAAGGGACTACTAGCATGTACAGACCCACTGAGGTTTCACCGATGGCGATGCCTCCAACTGAGCACATCCTAAACAAAGGGCCCCCTCTTGTACCGTTCGGATCCCAGGGAGTCCCGCCACTATTTCCAACTCAATTCGACTCCCATTACCCGCTCTTTTAAATGGTTTGCGCAATACTAGCAATACACCTAATTAATCAGCTATGTTACACCTATACTTTGCCTTGTGGTGGCACTGTAGTCCTGGCCTATTCTCGCATGAACCCTAAGATCCCAAGCAAGTATACCACCATAACATCCAACTCATACCACAAAACATGCTTGCTTGGATAACCCAAGTCCCATATTACCATTAACCATGTTCATCATCTACATTGTCCATGATGTCATTAATTCATAATTAAGTTGTTTGGTTGTTTTCCCATCCCAATTTATTTGAGCGAAGCAAAAGTAAAAAGCCCTTCCTGACTCTCTACCATGTGATACAAGCGACAAGGATGGTTCAACAAATCTAGGAAAAACCTATCATAGGTTTTCCCATCAAATCGACACAAGCATGCAGTTTTGAAACAAAATTTTTAATAAAAATATGATCAATATGTTCAAGGATACTTACCTTGCTCTTTAGCTTGGTGTAAGGATCGAAACGCCCAAGAGGGGGGGTGAATTGGGCTTTCTTTCAAATTTTAAGGCAATTAAAAATGAACTACTTAAGCCCAATTCCCAATGCGGTTCTAACTATGCAATCAACGTAGATATAACTTGTGAAGTAAAGATTGCATAATGTAAAGAGAGGGAGAGAAATGCAAACGCTAGGGGACACGAAGGTTTATCCCGTGGTTTGGCAAGATCGCAAGGATCTTCCTACGTCCACGTTGTGGCACCCACCGAAGGGTTTTGCCACTTCCAATGTCACCGAGACAATGGAGTCTTCACTAATCTTCTCCGTTCGCCATCTCCGGCAAGGTGGAGCTCAAGCCTTGTACAACCTTCGATGTTCCGGGCTTCCACACACACCTTGGCAAGCTCCGGAACGATCTTCTTCAACTTCTCACTAGCCTAGAGAGTTCAATCACAAAGAAAGAACGCACACAAGCTTCTCTATAGCCTATTACAAATGATCTAAAAGTGTGGAAATGTATGCTCTATAGTCTTGAATGCTCTTGGATGTGTAGTTGGCTTTAGGTGATCAAGACTCTTCGGAATGACAGGGTTAGAGGGGTTTTATAGCCAGCTTAACTGAAATAGCCGTTGGAAAAGTAGGCTGACAGAACTTTACTGTGAACACCGGATGATCCGATGTCTCCCCTCTAGTTATCATCGGTGTAATTACTTCGGCTGACGTCATTTTGTCAGATATTACCGTTATTAGACCGATGTTGCCCCCTGTCTTCTCATCGGATGATCCGGTGGCTCTTCCTCCAGAATTTGCTTGATCTTGATGCTTACTGAAGTGATCAACCGATGTGTGTAAGTCTGCACATCGGATGATCCGATGCTTCACTTGGTCCAATTGTACTGCAAACTGTACTGATGCACCGATGTTGTTGAGCCCTTCACATCGGATGATCCGATGAGTTCATTTGTCTGAGGTCTTTTTCTTCAGTTGAATCAACTCAACCAATGTGTTCATTTTGGAAATCATCGGTTGATCCGGTGAGTTGATTTTGTTTGCTACGAGTTGTTTTGAGTGAATCTTTTGAGTCTTGCTCGAATGACCTCTTAGACATTTGTTCCACAAGGCTCTCTGATGATTCTTAAGCATTGTATGTTGTCAATTTTTGATTGAGTGACTTAGACATAGAGCCTTTACATCTTGTCTTTATCTCATGAATTTGATCTCGAAAGTTGAGTATCTATGGGTCTCCAATGACATGTTCATTTCATCTTATTGAGTGTTTATGGGGACCTTGCATTCACAAATTCATTAGTAAAGTTCAATGGTTGTCATTAATCACCAAAACCGTACTACATGAGGGGGGGGGGGCCTAGATGCTTTCAGTCTCCCCCTTTTTGGTGATTGATGACAACACAATAATCAAAGCGCAATGGTAGTGAATTTGATAGAATGAGATATTCAATGAATACGGATGACACACTTGAAGCTCTAAACATCAATTAATAACACAAGTGTGAATTCAAAGAGATCATAATCATAGATAAACATCAAATGGGTTCAAAAGATTAACGACTCATGGAAATAGGTTCATTACACACCAAATGTAGCAAATACGCAAATACAATAAAGATAATCAAAGATAAGCTGGACTCGACTCCCCCTTACACTAGGACTCCCCCTGACTCCTCTAACTCTTCTCCCCCTTTGGCATCAAGGCACCAAAAAGGGATCCGAGCGCCTACGGACCCTGAGAGCTGGGCGCGATGACAAACTGGTCACCGCCGCTGTCGTCGGAGCTGCTGGCCGGAGTAGCGGAGGAGGGTGCTGCCGGAGCCGAAGGTGCCACCGTCGGTGCCTGCTGAGGAGGAGGTGCTGGAGCAGGGGCACTGGTGATGGAGGCCGGCGTATGAAGAAACAGTGTCGTGCCGGCAGTGGGGAGTGAAGAGGAGCACCAGGAGCCAGCAGCGGGGACATGCTGAACGAAGGGATCAGAGTGGAGGGAACTGGAGCCACTGGTGCAGCAGCTGGAGCCAAGACGGGAGGCAGAGGAGCTACTCCAGGCAGCTGCGATGGGAGGGCGATCCGGTATGGGTGTAGAGGTTGGTGATGAGCCCCAGGATCCCCATCATCGCCTGCTGCGTCTGCTGCTGCTGGTCCAGAGTGCGTTGGTGCATCTGGTCGATGAGCCCCGTCAACCGGTCAGTGTCTTCACGCCTCTCACGGGCGATCTGACGCTGCATCTCCTGATGCTACTGCTGGAGCTCAAGAAGACGTGCAGCCTGCTCCGCGCGGGCCTGCTCGGCGGCCATCCTGTCTAGTCTCTGCTGCTCGACCATCTGCTGGAGGAGCGAAGTCAGCTCAGACGGCTGCGTGACCTGCGCCTCAGTGACGGGAGGTGGAGTGGGTGGTGGCGCTATAGAACCTCCAGCCTCCGCGTCGTGCTGTCGGGGAGAGGGGGGAGGAGGGAAATACTCCTCGACACTGTTGTCAGTGTCGCTCTCTGACCAAATGTGCTGCAGGTCCTCCCCCTGAGCCTCAGCTTCTAAAAGTCTCTCGTCCTCCCGCTCTAGCTCGGACCAATCTTCCTCTGTCAGACTGGCCCTGACCTGGCGCTCAACTGGACGACCAAGGCGGCGGTCTCCAGGAGCCGGGGCACGGTAGTGACCAAAGCGAGTCACACTCTCGTCAGCAAGTTTGACCTGTGCTGCACCCCCCTCAGGCACCATCATAGTGCATAGGTAACTGATCCAGTGCCCGTAGACCATCTGTCTCATCATGCCTACCCCATCTGTGATCACGTCTTCCATCTCGCACAGGAGAATGTCCACAATGTCGAAATCCATCCCATTCATTATGTAGAACAGGAGGGTCTGCTGTAAACTAGTGAACCCCTCCAAGTACCCCGACCTCGGCAGGAGCGTGCGGCGCAAGGCGAGGTGCACAATGCGCGCAGCTGGGGTCAGAAGTGCTGGAACTCTCGGCTGGTCCGGAGAGAACGTGGGGCCGAACAGGGACCGGATCTCCTCAAGTTGTGGTGCCACCCCTCCAGTAAGTGGCCTCCTTGGTGGATCTGCCTGCCCGTATACTCTCTCGTGCACGCAGGTGTCGTGCAGGTCCAAACCAAGAAGCTGCCCCAATGTCTGCCTCGTGAGGTGGTAGTGATGACCCATAAACATGAAGTCGATCGACCTCCTGCCCTCAAAGATGTACAGGGTCGCGTAGAAGACACGGACCCAATCTTCCACATATGCACTCCTCTCGTAAGCTAGCAGCTGCACCAATCCTCGGTATCTCTCAAAGAACGGACGGACCTCCGTCTCTGCTGCCAATGCAAGCTGCCCCCAGTCCAGGTAGTTATGCTGAAATAACTTGTGCCCCCGACGTCTGTAGGTCTCGTAGAGAGACGCCTGGGTGACAGTCCAGAAGCGACTGTCCACAAGAGCCTCTCGGGGCTGTGGGTACCACTCCTCAAGCAGCACGTTCCATCGAAGCTTGCGTAGCTGCTTGGCCTTCATCTTCCGGTAGTCCGTCAACCGGACTCCCTCGGCCACGTGGACAGTGGTGTCCAACTCGTATATGGCCCGCTGAGCTTCCCTGTCCTCACGACGGTCGGCGGCCGTCGGTCTTGGACGAGGAACGGACGGGGACTGACCCCCACGTGTCCGGGCTGAGCGCTGGCGGACAAGCGGCTCAACCGGCTCCTCTTCGATGTCGGATTCGTCGATCATAGGAGGCTGCCGAGCCTCGCGGATCCTCAGGGATCTCCCTCGGCCACGCTCACGCTCCTCGGCAGCGCGAGCGGCCATTAGTGCCTTCTTCTCTTCTTTGGATAGCTTCTGTTTCTTCGCGGCGGGCTCCGCGATCGCCTTGCCTTTGTTTCTTTTGTCGCGAGCCATAGTGATGAGGGAGAATGAACTTGAAGACGTGGAACAACGTTGGGCGGCCGGAAACCCTAGCGGCGACGAGGATGTGGAAGGTGATGGTGGAGCTTGGTGGCAATGGGGATGGGCAGTGGTGATGCTTGGAAGCGGTGGAAACGGCGGCGGTGAGGAGAGGCGGCGGCGAGGTCGATGGCGGTGGAGATGGACAAAGCCGGCGCATGGAGCGGCGGTGCGGGAGCGGCGGCGGCGCAGTGGCATGGGTGACGGCGGTGCGGCGAGCGTGGGAGGTGGCCGGAGACGGCGGCGGCGGCCTGAGGGCGACGGCGTCCGGCGGCGGAGGAGATGGAGGGCGCGAGATAAACCCTAAGGATCGGCTGGCGGCGTCGGGATCAGGAGAAGGAAGACGAAAGGGGCTACGGCCGAGTTAAAATAGTGGGTCCCAAACCCTAGCCGTTTTTTAAACACTGGATGGACCGATGCTTATCGATGTGGACATCGGTCGAATAGTACAGTATGGATATTCAAAGAGTCACTGAAGACATCGGATGGACCGACGTTTAGGGTTTTGATCATCGGATGAATGGCACAGTAAGGGTATTCAGGAGAGGGAATTTGACACCAGATGGTCCGACGTTAGATGGAAAAGCATCGGTGGAATTCATCGAGGTTTCAGATTTGTGAACATCGGATGGACCGATGTTTTTCTGTTTGAACACATCGGTCGATTTTGGATATTGACTTAACTGGCACTTGGATTTTGAACACCTACGGATCCGATGGGGGATGGACCTAGGCATCGGATAATCCGATGATAACTAAACACCAACATCCCATATATGTCCTTTGACCAAACAATCAAACAATGGGAAACACATGTCTTAGGACCTTTTGGGCAACCCTTACCCCTCAAAAATACTAGTATGCCAATAATTTGGCTAGTCCTTAAAACAATTTGAACAATCGAAAAAAATGGGAGGAAATTATCCAAATGAAATGTAAGGCCCATGCTTTGTGAGGTAGAGTATGAAGACTACTATCTCAATGAAGCATGTTCCTCTAGGCATTAACGCACCTAACATTTCGTTCTTTCCACCTTATATGAGTTGAGATATTGCATTTCAAACAAGTCTCTTTCTCATGAGGTGGGTTCCCCTTTGTGACAATCTACCGTTATGCAATGCCAAACATTTTAATGCAATAGATATGGCAGGCACTATGCAAGACATAAAATAAATCTATCTCGCCAAATTTGGTCCTTTCAAAGGCTTCTTCAGGGAGAGCCACTCTCCAAACCTTGGGTACACCCAAAAGAACTTTCATCCCAAGCTAACCCTAGCTCACCCCTATCCTTTGAGAGTTAGGCAAGACCTACATGATATGCATTCTTACATGACGTTTGTTGCATCTAGCACATTTAATTCACTTCTAAGCCTAGAAAAGGTTTTCTCATCAAGTGGTTTAGTGAAGATATCCGCCAATTTTTCTTCGGACCTAATACCTCGGAATGAGATGTCTCCCTTAGCTTCATGGTCCCTCAAGAAGTGGTGGCGAATATCAATGTGCTTAGTGCGGGAGTGTTGAATGGGGTTTTTAGCTATCTTAACCGCACTTTCATTGTCACAAAGGAGAGGCACCCAACCAAGTTCAATACCAAAGTCCAAAAGGGTTTGCTTCATGTAAAGAATTTGGGCACAACATGCAACGGCCGCTATATACTCCGCTTCCGCCGTGGACAAGGCGACGGAGTTTTGCTTTTTGCTAGACCAAGACACTAGGGAACGCCCAAGCAAGTGGCACCCACCGGAGGTACTCTTGCGATCCACGCGGCATCCGGCAAAGTCCGAATCCGAGTATCCCAAGAGTTGGAAGGTTGTACCTTTAGGGTACCACAAGCCCATACTAGGGGTATGCTTAAGATACCTAAGTATCCTAAAGACCGCCTTCTTATGCGATTCTTTAGGAGCCGCTTGAAAGCGAGCACATAAGCATACACTAAACATTATATCAGGCCTAGATGCGGTAAGATAAAGCAATGAACCAATCATAGAGCGGTAGTGAGATTGGTCAATAGGTTTACCGTCCTTATCCGCGTCGAGATGGCAATTTGTTGCCATTGGAGTGCTTCTTGAGCTACAATCTCCCATCTCAAATTTCTTCAAGAGGTCCTTGGTGTATTTCTCTTGGTAGACGAAGGTTCCCTCTTGAAGTTGCTTGATTTGGAATCCGAGGAAGAAGTTGAGCTCTCCAATCATTGACATCTCGAATTCCCTAGACATCATTTTGCCAAACTCATGGCTAAAAGCTTCGTTAGTTGAACCAAAGATAATATCATCAACATAAATTTGACAAATGAACAAATCTCCGTTGATGTCTTTGGTGAAGAGTGTGGTGTCCACCCTCCCGATCTTAAATCCTTGCATGATGAGGAAGTCCCGTAGTCGTTCATACCACGCCCTAGGTGCTTGCTTGAGCCCGTAGAGCGCCTTGTGCAACCTATACACATGGTTAGGATTCCTCGGATCTTCAAACCCGGGAGGTTGTTCAACATAAACAAGCTCATTAATGTAGCCATTAAGAAAGGCACTTTTCACATCCATTTGATAAAGAGTAATATTATGATGTGAAGCAAAAGCAAGGAGAATACGAATTGCCTCTAACCGGGCGACCGGAGCAAATGTCTCCCCAAAGTCTAGTCCTTCAACTTGCGAGAACCCGTTGGCCACAAGTCTTGCCTTGTTGCGGACCACTACGCCATTCTCGTCTTGTTTGTTGCGGTACACCCACTTTGTTCCGTTGACGTTCTTGTCCTTGGGTCGCTCCTCCAACACCCAAACTTCATTGCGGATGAAGTTGTTGAGTTCTTCTTGCATAGCCATCACCCAATTTGGGTCTTGGAGTGCTTCCTCAATGTGAGTGGGTTCTACACACGAAACAAACGAGTAGTGCTCACAAAATGAGGCAATGTGGCGGGAACGAGTACTTACGCCCCTTGAAGGACTTCCAATGATTTGGTCCATTGGATGCGCCTTGGAGATGCGTCCATGCCTCATAAGTGGTTGTGAAGCACTTGGCGGTGGTGAAGCGTGTTGCTCCTCTTGTGGTTGGACTTGATCATGGACTTCTTCTTCATCTTGATGTTGTATTGCTTGTGAGTCTTGAGTTGGCAATGGATCATCTTTCTCCTCTTCGTCTACTTGAGGCGCCATGGAGGTGTTGTTGTTGGAACTTGAAGCTCCCCCTTGATCATGGCCCTCTTCAACTTCCGGCTTGATGTCTCCAATGGTCATGTTCTTCATGGCTTCTCGTAGAGGCTCATCATCTATTTCATCATGACCAAAACTCTCCTCTTGGGAGCCATTAGTCTCATCAAACTCAACATCACAACTTTCTTCAACTAGACCGGAGGTTTGGTTGAATACTCGATATGCTTTTGAGTTTGATGCATAACCAAGAAAAATGCCAACATCACATCTTCTTTCAAACTTACCGAGCCTTTTCTTGCGGTAGATGTAGCATTTGCACCCAAAGACTCTAAAGTAGGAGATGTTGGGCTTTCTCCCAATGAGAAGCTCATATGGGGTCTTTTGGAGTAGTCGGTGAAGATAGACCCTGTTTGCAGCATGGCACGCCGTGTTGATTGCTTCGGCCCAAAACTTCTCCGACGTGCCGTAGTCATCAAGCATTGCTCTTGCAAGAGTGATGAGGGTTTTGTTCTTCCTCTCAACGACACCGTTTTGTTGAGGAGTGTATGTGGCGGAGAATTCATGCTTCGCACCTTCACGGTCACACCACTCCCCAATGTTGTAGTTCTTGAATTCGGTGCCGTTGTCACTCCGGACCTTGATAATGGGAAGTTGGAATTCCCTTTGAGCACGGTTGGCGAAGGTCTTGAACACTTCCGGAGTTTCACTCTTGTCACCTAAAAATAGAGTCCAAGCATAGCGAGAGTAGTCATCAACTATAACAAGACAATAGAGGTTACCGCCAAGGCTTTGGTATGTGGACGGTCCGAAGAGGTCCATGTGGAGTAGTTCAAGTGGCTTGGAGGTTGACACCATTGTCTTCATTGGGTGGTGTGAAGCAACTTGCTTCCCGGCTTGACAAGCGCTACAAAGCTTGTTCTTCTCAAATGTGACATCCTTCACGCCGGTCACCATCCAAAGCTTGAATGACTTCTTGAGTTTGCTCATTCCAATGTGTGCTATGCGTATGTGCCATAGCCAACCCAAGCTTGTCTTAGTGAAAAGACAAGTGGTTTGGCTAGCATTCTTGTTGGAGAAGTCTACTAAGTAGAGATGTCCATGCCGAAACCCTTTGAAGATTAGCTCTTTGCTTGTCTCACTACTCACAACAACATCATTTTTGCTAAATGTGCATGTTAGTCTAAGATCACAAAGTTGTGCAATGGAAAGTAGATTAAAGCTAAGCGACTTAACATACAACACATTAGAAATGGATAAATCATTAGAGATAGCAATTTTACCTAATCCTATTACCTTACCCTTAGAATTGTCACCAAAAGTGACTTGTTCATGATTACCGGGGTTTTCTATGGTGGTGAACATACCATCATTGCCGGTCATGTGTTGAGTGCACCCGCTATCGAGTACCCAATGCTTTCCTCCGGCTTTGTAGTTCACCTACACACATGAAGTTAATTTTTGACTTTAGGCACCCAAGCCAACTTAGGTCCTTGTATGTGAGATACAAGTGTCTTTGGGACCCAAAGTTGCTTGGGGAGCTTCCCCTTCATGCTCTTCATGTCTTTGCCAATGAACCTAGCTTTCACCTTGCCATTCACTTTGCTAAGAAGATAATAGCGATCATTGAAAATAGATTTGTAGTTAGTAGGCAATTTAGATGAAGGTCGGTTAGGAAGAGGACACTCCCTTGTGTGGTGACCGATGACCTCACAATGTTGGCAATAAGAACCAACTTCCTTGATGAAGCTTGTTCTAAGCTCCAGTGAGGGCACCTTTCCTTTGTTGGGCACCAGGAAGGATCCAAGTCCTCTTTTGTTGAAGGCTTTTGCTTGTTGGAAGAGGATTTCCTTGTGCTTGACTTCAACTTTTGAAAGTCTAGCCACACTAGTGCGGAGACTCTCAATTTCTTCCAACAAGTCCTTCTCCCTAGCATTAGCTTTCAAAGACAAAGACTTGTCCAAGACATTAGAGACATGCGAAGTAATGGATATCTTATCATTAAGAGTTTGTTTCTTTGCATCTTTTAACTCTTGATCAAGCATGTCATGAGCAATGTTAAGTGTTTGGTATTCTTGAGTTAGCTTGTTGTGCTCCTCCAAGAGAGTTTGGTGTGCTATGTTGAGCTCATAATTGTCTACCTTGATTCTAGCATTTTCTTCCTCAATTTGCTTGACATGAGATTTGAGCGTGTCATGCTCTTTAAGTATGCTTTCATACTTGTCAAGCAAATCAAGGTTAGCACTCTCAAGTTTAGCATGAATTTCTTCATGAGTTTTAACCTTACTCTTCTCTCTCTTAATGATAGCATGATATTCATTAATCAAAGAAGTTAAATCATCGGGGGAAAGCTCATCATCACTAGAGTCGTCACATACCTTGGTGTTACCTTTAGCCATGAGGCACATGGGTGGTGGAGGAAGAGGTGAGTCATCATGATTGGCAATGGCAAGGCCGACCAAGCTTTCTTCTTCTTCTTCACTCTCTTCATCACTTGTTTCTTCGTCGGTGACCCATTCATTTGCCTCACACATAAACACCTTTTGTGGACCACTTCTCCTCTTTGGGAAGAGTCTTGCCTTCTTGCCCTTGTCTTGCTTCTTCTTCCCAAAGGCTCTTGGTTTGGGCTTGGCTTCTTCTTCATCATCATCACTTTCTTCAAGCTTGCGTTGCTTGCCTTTGTAGTTCTCTCTCCTTTTTTCCGGTTTTGGACAATCATAGGAGATGTGGCCTTGATCTCCACAATTGTAGCATATCTTGCGATCGTCTCTTCTTGGTAGAAATGCCTTCTTCTTGGGATCAAAGGTGTATCCCTTTTTGGTGATCTTGGAGTTCAAGCGTGAGAACTTTCTCATCATCAAGGCAAGCTCATCATCGTCATCTTCACTTGACGCTTGCTCTTCTTCACTTGAGCTAGGCTCAACCACCTTCTTCTTCTTGAAGCTTGTCTTCTTGGTGGAGGCCTTTAGAGCAATTGTTTTTGATGATGATTGCTCCATCATCCCAAGTACACTCATCTCATGAGCGTGTATTTCTCCAATGAGCTCCGAAACTTCAATGTTGTCAAGTGATTCCTTTTGGAGCATGGAGTTGATGATGTTGTACTTCGGCTTGGGAAGGAGCATGAGGATCTTGCGGTTAATAAGTCCCTTGCCAAGAGAAGCAATGTCAAGAGCATTAATTTCCTCAATAAGAACATTTAAGGGTGAAAACATTTCATTAACATTTTCATGAGGAAGCATCTTAAATTCATCATATTTAGCTTTGAGCATGTGATATTTAAGTTCCTTTACACGAGATGAGCCCTCATGGATTTCTATCAAGCAAGCCCAAATTTCACAAGCTTTCTCCTTACTAGCAATCCTAGAGAAGACATCTTGAGTTATGCATTCATAAATAGCATTCCTAGCCTTAGCATCCCACTTAACTTGATCACCCACATAGTTAAGTTCTCCAAATCCCGCATGAGTCGCTTCCCAAACTTCGGGGGCAATGGCCTCAAGGTAAGCGCGCATGCGTGCTTTCCAATAGGCAAAATTCTTGCCCTCGAAGATAGGAACCGAACCCCCAACCTTGGCCATTTTTGCTCTCCAGCGGTGAAGCTAAAATGATCCTATGAGCAACCTTGCTCTGATACCAATTGTAAGGATCGAAACGCCCAAGAGGGGGGAGTGAATTGGGCTTTCTTTCAAATTTTAAGGCAATTAAAAACGAACTACTTAAGCCCAATTCCCAATGCGGTTCTAACTATGCAATCAACGTAGATATAACTTGTGAAGTAAAGATTGCATAATGTAAAGAGAGGGAGAGAAATGCAAACGCTAGGGGACACGAAGGTTTATCCCGTGGTTCGGCAAGATCGCAAGGATCTTCCTACGTCCACGTTGTGGCACCCATCGAAGGGTTTTGCCACTTCCAATGTCACCGAGACAATGGAGTCTTCACTAATCTTCTCCGTTCGCCATCTCCGGCAAGGTGGAGCTCAAGCCTTGTACAACCTTCGATGTTCCGGGCTTCCACACACACCTTGGCAAGCTCCGGAATGATCTTCTTCAACTTCTCACTAGCCTAGAGAGTTCAATCACAAAGAAAGAACGCACATAAGCTTCTCTCTAGCCTATTACAAATGATCTAAAAGTGTGGAAATGTATGCTCTATAGTCTTGA
Organism: Tuctoria greenei; assembly: GCA_036927565.1. Taxonomy (NCBI): domain Eukaryota; kingdom Viridiplantae; phylum Streptophyta; class Magnoliopsida; order Poales; family Poaceae; genus Tuctoria; species Tuctoria greenei. The sequence goes on from JAYESD010000002.1 coordinate 255,142,331, forward strand.
ATGCTCTTGGATGTGTAGTTGGCTTCAGGTGATCAAGACTCTTCGGAATGACAGGGTTAGAGGGGTTTTATAGCCAGCTTAACTGAAATAGCCGTTGGAAAAGTAGGCTGACAGAACTTTACTGTGAACACCGGATGATCCGATGCCTCCCCTCTAGTTATCATCGGTGTAATTACTTCGGTTGACGTCATTTTGTCAGATATTACCGTTATTAGACCGATGTTGCCCCCTGTCTTCTCATCGGATGATCCGGTGGCTCTTCCTCCAGAATTTGCTTGATCTTGATGCTTACTGGAGTGATCAACCGATGTGTGTAAGTGTGCACATCGGATGATCCGGTGTTTCACTTGGTCCAATTGTACTGCAAACTGTACTGATGCACCGATGTTGTTGAGCCCTTCACATCGGATGATCCGGTGAGTTCATTTGTCTGAGGTCTTTTTCTTCAGTTGAATCAACTCGACCGATGTGTTCATTTTGGAAATCATCGGTTGATCCGGTGAGTTGATTTTGTTTGCTACGAGTTGTTTTGAGTGAATCTTTTGAGTCTTGCTCGAATGACCTCTTAGACATTTGTTCCACAAGGCTCTCTGATGATTCTTAAGCATTGTATGTTGTCAATTTTTGATTGAGTGACTTAGACATAGAGCCTTTACATCTTGTCTTTATCTCATGAATTTGATCTCGAAAGTTGAGTATCTATGGGTCTCCAATGACATGTTCATTTCATCTTATTGAGTGTTTATGGGGACCTTGCATTCACGAATTCATTAGTAAAGTTCAATGGTTGTCATTAATCACCAAAACCGTACTACATGAGGGGGGGGGGGCCTAGATGCTTTCACTTGGTTAGGGTCAAAGGCTTCGAAGTCCTGGTGCTGAAGGTCCTCAACAGCACCCTCTAGAGTGAATCCTTCTATTCCGCGCAACAAACATACAAAACAATAATTACAATCAATAGATGCTCATGTGTTACTCAATATGACATGACATACATGATCAATGCAAATGCGAAGTGAAACTAGTTAATGAGTTACTATTATTGTTCATAAATCAGTTACAATGGTTTTTAACAAGTTTGAACAGGTTTCAAGTTTATTTACAACAATCTGGAATTAATTTAGCACCAATTAAATCTAGATACCGAACAAGTCCGCTAGTGACCGGACTAGTCCGCCCTTCGCAGAACTAGCGAATTAGGGTTTTCTTGATTTGCGAGATTTGGGAGGATTGGGGTTGAGTTCACGTGGAAAAGGAAAAAGTAGAAGGTGTAACACATGTTTAGACCTCCAAGGATCAAGAGTTCAGAGGCAACACTTGGATCTTGATGATCTAGGGTTGATGATGAAGAGTTGAGGGTGAATTGGTGATGAAGAATGAAAACTTGATGAAGATATTGTTCACTTGATTCTCTTCCGTTTCCTCCTCTTCCTCTTGCTGTTGGATCTCCTCTTGACGGCGGCACCCAGGAACTAGGGTTTGGTAGTCTTTCAAAAGTGGCAAAGAGATGATAAGTTAGGGTGTTGGGTTGTTTATTGTAACACCTATGTGTCCTGAATACATTGGCTTGTCATGAATACACTTGGCCTAGATGATAAAAGTTTTGAATATCACCAAAACACCTTTTTATCAAGGTCCGACTCTAGCTCCGAGCTACAGCAGAGTCCGACTAGCTTTGGTCAGCTCCGGTGAAGTTTTGTCTTTAGCTCTAGCATGTCTTTGATAGCTCTGACATAATTTTGATAGCTCCGCCGTGTTTTTGCTAAGCTCCGAAGTTGATTTTTCTAGCTCCGGCTTTTGGGATTACTAGTTCCGACTAGTTCTGGTTAGCTCCGGCGCTAGGTCATGCTAGTTTTGTAAGCTCCGGCGGGAGCTTGGTTGTACTAGTTTTGGTAAGCTCCGATGCTAGGTTCTACTAGCCTTTGTTAGCTCCGGCTCAAGGTCCGGGTTGCTCTGGCAAGGTCCGGAACTTGACTGTAGTGCTTCTGCTTTTCATTTGCAATGTTTCGTACTTGCTTTACATTGTTGGAAAGATTGCTTAGTATTCATTTGCTAAGTTTTTGGTGCGTTTTGATTGATATGGATGATATCGTGTTACTGTGGTTTTTGCAACATGCTTATGTGAGGTTCTCACGTAGGGTGTTGTGTTCGAAACTAACTTGAGTCAAGTTGAGGACTTGGGCTCGTATGGATTGGTTGTTTATTCATGTGCAGGTGTTGCTTGAGTTCAAGACATGGCTGGTGACGGGATCCATTGGACTAGTCTCAGGGAGGAGATGAGGTTCCAACAACCAAGTTAGGAAGGAACTGTGGTTGAGCTGATCAGGAGGTCGCGCAGGATGATTGAATCAAGGGCAGTGCATGTGAAGGTTACTGGACGTCATTGGAAGATGTTTGCACGTGTGCAAGGAGTGCATGGACGTGGCTACATGGTTCCGAGACGTGATGAAGAGATGTGGGCGTAAAGAGTTGGTCGGAAAGGTCCAACCGACTAGGTTATGGACTCAGGCTGCGGCTGAGTCAGGTTTGACTCAAATATGGAAAGATTTGAGTTGGTTATGATAGGATTTCGTGTGGGTCACGAATTTGAGTTGTTTAGGAATGTGGGATATGTTCCTAAGGTGTTTGGAAGTCTTAAGATTGCTTCTATATACGTATAGAAGAATCCTAAGCAGTTATGGAAAGTTACGATTCGTAAACAGAGTAGGATTAGGTTCCTGATTTGAGTTGAGTTGGCTTTCGAGCTGGTTATATAAGCAAGGGAGCCCAGAGCTCGTGGTATACGACTTTGGGGCTGTTCCTCTAGTGTTCTATTGAATAAAATTCATAGTTTGAAGGAACTTTTGTGCCTTGTTTGTCAGACTTGTTCCAGACAAGTTTTACTCGTCGAGTTTCTGGACAGCACTACTTTTCGTCGGTGGTTTTATCATAACTAGAGTTTTACAGATCCAATTGACGTGATTCCTTTTGGGTTGTCTTCACAACTTAATTGTCTATCATCTGTCAAAATTTCACGGTCATTGGATTTGTGGTCTATGATCTACACGAGTTTCTTTGCAGTGTTCCAGAGCTGTTTTTTTCTCGGGTAGGGCAGATTGACCATTGTTTGATCTTTCGATCATAACTTGAGTTTTTCTCGACGGATTTGAGTGATTCTTTTGGTGTTGTCTTAGTGACTTGATTCTCTCCGATATCTGTCACTTTTGTCATGGTGAAACACGTTTAGATTAGTCTCACACACGATTTCTTTAACAGATTGTTTTTCTGCCGAAAGGGTTGGGGTTTAATTGTTTCCGCTGCGTAAGATTTTTAAATCTACCATTCACCCCCCTCTGGTAGCTTTTCACGTGCTCTTCGATCCTACAATTGGTATCAGAGCCACGGTGCTCTAATCTTTGTGATTTGCGCGTGTTTTTGACTAATCATCATGGAGAAGTACTCTGCCAAACCTTGTGTGTCCGCTGATATTGATTTTCAGGTTTGGAAGGCACGCATGGAGGATTTCATCCAGGCACAAGGCTTTGCAATATGGGAGAAGGTATACAAGCCTTACGAAGTGCCATCAAACGATCAAGTTACAGCTACAAATTTGAGAGATGTCGACAACAACAACAAGGCTCGGAACTTGATCATACAAGGATTAACACAAAGCGACTTCGACCGTGTTGCACACCTCCGATCTGCATACGATGTGTGGAAAGCACTTTGTGACTACCACGAAGGATCCAACACGATCAAAGAGGTAATGCAAGACATGTTCAATAAAGAATACATGCGCTTCGAGATGCAACCCGGTGAGTCTATTGATGACCTTTTTGCTCGCTTTAATAAGATTCTCAGCAACTTGCGTAGTGTCAATGTTAATTTTTCAGATGCTGAAAATGCTAGGCAATTGCTAAGTGCATTAGATATGTCAATTTGGGAGATGAAAGTCACATCTATTCGTGAATCTACTGTTACGAGTTCACTTACTTTAGATGTGCAATATTCCAAGTTAAAAACTCATGAAATTGACATAATCTCACGTAAGAACCCCAATAAGTCTATTGCATTTGTTTCACAACGTGATATGTCAAGCTCCAGCCAATCATCATCTTGCAATACTCTTGCTTTGTTGTCCTCACTAACCGTGGAGCAGATCGAAGAATTTCCAGAAGAGGAGTTGGCACTCATCTCTACTAGATTCTCAAAAGCATTGCAAAATGTGAGAACTAGAAGGAGAGGAAGCTCCGTACCTCAACGCTGTTTTGAATGTGGTAAAACAGGACACTTTCATACAGAATGCCCTAACCTTTCAGGTCCGACCACCCGGGAAGAAAAACAAAGCAAGGTTCGAACCTCCTCTGGAAATTTCAACAAGAAGAAGAAAGGTACCATAGGACGCAAGATGATCAACAGTTTCATCACCGCGCTTCAAGAGTTCAGTTCAAGCGACGTGGACATTGGAAGTGATGAAGATGAAGATGTTTTGGCAAACTTGTGCTTCATGGCGGGCAAGTCAAGATCAAGTATGGAGGAGGCAGGACACAACAGGGATAATGAAGAGGTATGTCCTACTTGCGAAGAAATGTGTGATGCTATTTCTCGTGCCACTATTATTGTTAAGAAAACGTACAAAAAGCTTAGGGATAGTGCTTCTAAAATTGAATCACTAGAATTTGAAATCAACCGTTTAAAAACTTTGATTCCTAGTGATGATGCATGTTCCTCATGTGATTTAATATATGAACAATTGTCCTCATTAAGAAGTGCGCACACCTCCACACTTGATAAACTTGAGTTAGAAATTGAAAAGAACAAAGAGCTTGCTGCACTTAATGATAAAAACTTGAAAGATGCTAGCTGTTCTACAATTGATTTGCATTTTTCTACTTGTGATGATCTTGATAAGAAACTACAGGATGCTATGAATGAAATTTCTATATTGAACAATGCTTTACGTTCTCATGAAGTTAAATATTGTTCAAATTGCAAACTAAAAGGAAAAACTTCATGTGAAAATTGTCTTGATCTGTCCAATAAACTTGATGACATGCATAGGACATTAGATCGGTTTTGTAATGGGAATAAGAACCTAAACTTACTGCTGAATTCTTCCAAGTCTTGCAACGATAAAACTGGTTTAGGTTTTGATTCTCATGCTCATGCTAAGGCACATCCACCTAAAATTGTAAAGTCATTAGGAAGTGGTTTGATTCAAATAGTTCCTAAACAAAAAGGAGTGGTTTTCAAATCTGCAGGAGTGTTGCCTCATTCGGTTTCAAATAAAAATATTGCTTGCTCATCTAGACATGAACACAAAGTTAAATTTCATTGTACCTTCTGTGCTAGAGATGGTCATGTCATAGATTTTTGTTATAGACTAGCTAAACAATAGAAAAGGGAAAGAATGGTTGCTAGATCTCATAAATTTCATGCAAAATTTGCTGCACACATTGAACCGAATGTACAACCTGCTATTTTGAGTAAAAAACATTCAAAGTTTACCTCCGGACCTTCTGTTTTTGCCTCCGGAGCTACTGATTTTTGTGCTACACAAGTAACACCTTATGGGTCAGTAGTTAAGAATAAAAAATCTCAAACTTTGACTCATAAACCTGCTGTTTTGTCTCAGCTTTCGCGTGTTTTTCCTGCTGCACGTCGCGTGACTAAGTACTGGATTCCTAAATGCCTTTTGACTAACCCCAGTATTGAGTCATCGACGTATTGTGCTTCTATGTAGGTTACACGTTTGAGGAAGGAGAACATTTGGATTGTGGATTCAGGTTGCTCACGCCACATGACCGGTAACAAAGATTGGTTCTCCTCCCTCTCTTTTGTGTCACGTGTAGAGAATGTTACTTTTGCCGATAATTCTTCGACTCCTATAATTGCTAATGGTTCGGTTAGAGTAAATGATCACTACACTTTGAAGGATGTGGTACTTGTCAAAATTTTGAAATACAACTTGCTTTCTGTTTCACAATTGCTAGATGAAAATTTGGAAATTATTTTCAATAAAAACTGCTGCAAAGTTGTAAGTTCAAATAGTGAGCTTATTTTTAACATGTCTCGGTTTGGAAGAGTTTTTAAAGCTGATTTTGATATGTCTTTCTCTAAGCATAGGTGTCTAGTTGCTAATGATTCAAATGACTTATATTTTTGGCATCGTGGACTTGGTCACATAGGCTTTGATCACCTAACGCGTGTTAGTGCTCTTGATCGCATACGTGGGCTGCCTAAGCTTAAAGGGGACAAAGAAATTGTGTGCTCATCTTGTAGACATGCTAAGATGGTTGTAGGTTCACATACTCCTCTCACAATGATCATGAGAACTGAACCATGTCAACTTTTGCATCTTGACACCGTAGGACCTTCACAAGTTCAATCCTTCGAAGGTAAATGGTATGTTCTTTTTATTGTTGATGATTATTCTAGATACTCTTGGGTTTACTTTATGGCATCTAAGAATGAAGTTTTTAGTCACTTTAGAACTTTATTTCTTAGATTATCAATTGATCACCCAGGATCATTAAAAGCAATTAGAAGTGATAACAGAACTGAATTTAAAAATCAATCTTTTGATCACTTTTGTGCTGAAAATGGAATAGATCATCAACTTTCTTCACCATATGTACCTCAACAAAACGGTGTTGTAGAAAGAAAGAACAGAACCTTAGTTGAGATGGCTAGGACTATGCTTGATGAATATCAAACTCCTAGGAAATTTTGGGCTGATGCGTTAGCAACCGCTTGTTATGTCTCAGATCGTGTTTTCTTGCGTGCTAAGCTAGGTAATGCACCATATGAGCTCCAGTTTGGACATAGGCCTAGTGTTACACACTTTCGGGTTTTTGGTTGCAAATGATTTGTTAAGAATCATGGTAATCTTGATAAATTTGAACCTAGATCCATTGATGGCATGTTTCTTGGTTATCCATCTCATACTAGAGGCTATCGGACAAGTCCACAATGGACCACACTAGTCCGATAGCTAGTCAGAGAGAAAACGGACAAGTCTGGCCAAAACAGGACAAGTCCAATCTTAGTCAGAGAGCAACACGGACAAGTCTGGCAGAAAATAGACAAGTCTAGGGACTTGGCAAAATTTTCGAAGGATGGGGTGAATGGATTAGTCCGCACTAGACTGGACAAGTTCGAAAACAGAACAGAAAGAAAACGAACTAGTCCGTAGCAAAAACGGACATGTCTGAAGAGGGGTCAGAGAGAAATCGAACTAGTCCACACCAAAAACGGACAAGTCCGAAATTCTTAGAACTTTTGAGTGCGGTTTTGCTTCTAATTCATTTTAAACTTGTTCCTTTTTATGTTACTTGATTTTAAACATGTATTAGAATGCATGCAATGCATGATGGATGAAAATGAGGGTGTTACAAACCTACCCCCCTTAAAATGAATCTCGCCCTCGAGATTCGACGCAGAAGGAAAGAGATAGGGAAAATCCTTCTTGAGATCATCTTTCAGCTCCCAAGTTGTTTCCAATTCTTTATGATGCTTCCATTGTACTTTACACCATTTAATGACCTTGTTTCTTGTGACCCTATCCTTGGTTTCCAAGATTTTGACTGGTTGCTCGGCATAAGTCAAATCTGCCTCTAATTCCAATTCTTCCATTGAAACTTGTTCTTCTGGTACCCTCAAGCACTTCTTGAGCTGGGAAACATGAAACATATCATGGACATCTGAAATGTGTGTTGGCATCTCAAGTTTATATGCTACTTCTCCTCGTTTGTCCAAAATCTTGAATGGTCCAATATAGTGAGGTGCTAACTTGCCTCTGACATTACACCTATTATGTAACACCCTCATTTTCATGCATCATGCCCTACATACATTCATATGCATGTTTAACATTAATCCACATCAAGAGGAATGAGTTTAAAATTGATTTGGAACAAAACCTCACTTAAAATGCTGAAAAGTGCGGACTAGTCCAATTTTAGTGAGGACTAGTCTGATTTCTCTCTGACCTCGATCAGACTTGCCCGTTTTTGCTGCGGACTAGTCCGATTTTTCCTCTGGACACTTTCGGACTTGTCCGATCTTATGCGGACTAGTTCGGTGTTCCAAGAATCCTTGAAAATTTGCTAAGTCCCTGGACTTGTCTGGACTAGTTCGGTGTTCCAGCGGACTTGTCCGTTTTCCTCTCTAACTAAAGTCGGACTTGTCCGATTTTTTGCCAGACTTGCCTGATTTCTTTCTGACTAACTTCGAACTAGTCCGATCCTTTTTGGACTTGAACAATATTTCGCGACTCCGAATTGATCTTTTGTTTTACGACTTGTTTCTTGGGTTTCATGTTAAGTGGGCCCAGGGACGTCGTGCCTAACTCTTTTAGAGCCCATTTGGGACTCTAAACCGGCCTCTACTCATCTCAAACTCGAAATCCATCTAACCCTAGCCTCCACCTCTATTTAAACAACCCCACCCCTTGGCTTGACATCTATTTGCCACTTTTCCACCCCACCCAAACCCTAGTTCGTGGAGAGCCACCATCAAGGAGGGAGGAGGAGATCCCAAGCAAGAAGAAGAAGAGGAGGAAACGAAAGAGGATCAAGATCTCTACCAAGCTTTCGTTCTTCATCACTAATTCATCTCCAAGTTCATCACCAACCCTAGATCAACAAGATCCAAGTGTTACCTCCAAGTTTCTCGATTCATTGGAGTCCTAAACACCTAGTATACCTTTTATTTCCTTTTCCTTACGTGAATTCGACTCCTAATCTCCAAATTCACATCGATCTAGAAAACCCTAGTTCGTTAGTTTCGCGCAAGTGCGGACTTGTTCGGTCCCTAGCGGACTAGTCAGATTTTCCTGGTTAATTTCTGTTGATATTAATTCTAAAATTAAGATCTAATCACATCCAAACCTGTATAAACTTGTTAAAAGCTATTAGAACTAGTTAGTGATCATTTAAAAGCAATCTATTAACAAGTTTTACCTTGCATTTGCATTAATCATGCATGTCATGTCATATTGAGTAATATTTATGCACTCTTTGATTGTGTTTCTTGTCTTTTATGTTTATTGTGCGGATTAGACAGACTTGCGCTAGAGAGTGCCGCAGAGGATCTCCAACACCAAGAGTTTGAAGTCTTTGATCCTAATCAATCTCAAGAGCAAGGCAAGTGTCCTTGAAGCATATTGATCCTATTTTTGAAAAAAATATTTTGTTTGCAAAACTGCATGCTTGTCTCAATTTCATGGGAATCCTATGGTAGGAAGTTTACTAGCTTTGTTTAACCACCCTTGTCACCTGGAATATATGGTAGAGAGTCGGGATGAGATTTTTACCTTTTTGCTTCGCTTAATTAATTGGGATGGAAGAACAACTACACTAATTAATTTAATTATGCATTAATGAGGTTGTGGTTGACATGAACTGGTTAAATATGATATGGTAATGGGTGATCTAAGCAAGCCTAGTATGTGTATGGGTTGGATGTTATGGTGGTTTTGCAGGATTTACAGTGCCACCACGAGGCCAAGTATGAGTGCGGTGTAGCTGATTAATTAGGGCTTTACCAGTGCTATTTGGACCATTAAGGATGCTCGGGGAAGGGGTAGTCGTATTGGGTTTGTTGATGATTGGTGGGACTACCCTAGGATCCGAATGGCTCAAGAGGGGGCCCTTGGTTGAAGATGTGCTCAGTTGGAGACATCGCCACTGGTGAAACCTCAGTGGGGTCTAAATATGCTAGTAATCCCTTTGTAAAGGCTATTTTGTGATCTCTTGTCCACACACCTACGAAAGTGTGAGACGGTATAATTGAGATTCTATAGTCATCGAAAGGTGATAAAATCCCAAACACGTGGGTAAAGCGGTACAAACTTTGCAGAGTATAATTAAAACTATCATGATAGTCGTGCTCCCGGTTATGAGCAACCTGGACCCTCACATGATTAGAGGAAAATTGGGATTTGGGATGGTTATGGTTGGTATTATGGTTATGGATGGTTATGAATTGAATTCTGGTATTGAATATGGATAATTGTATATGATGATGGATATGGAATATGGACTGGTATTATGATAACTACATGGATTATGATGGGTTTATTTCACATACATGTAATATATTGCTTTTCAAATGTTTTAATGTACTTTTAAGCACTTAGCCATTATTATATTCATCATTTGAATCAGCCACATGTCATACATTCCACACTTGCCAAGTACGACATGTACTCACTCTTGCAATCCCCTCCAATAGTTGCAGGTCAGGATTGAGAGTTCAATGGCGATAATGCGGAGTTCTAGGTCGTGTCTACCGTCAGCTTTGCCTGTGGTGTTGATTGGAGCTGCGCTATACCCTATTGCTTATGTTTTCTAGCTGTTTAGTTTGCTTAATTAGTTTATTTCTGCTGCATTAGTTGAATTTGTCATTAATATTTATTATAACTTGTATTCGAGGATGATATGGTTTGTGTAATAAAATTTGGTTAATTAATCTTGTTTTGTAGTAATTTTCTGTATACTCTTTTGTGAATGCACTCGTGTTTGTGTGTTGAACATCCTGGACACATATATGCATTCACTTGGTTCATTTTCGGAACCGGGTGTCACAGATTGGTATGAGAGCCACAGGTTGACCGTAGGACGCAACCTAGATAGAATGGACACTTTAGAGCACATAGGAACACTCAGGAATCGATGTGTTCTTGCTTGGTATGCCGCTTGCTATATATATTGGTTGCTTGTGTGCTTAATAGAGAATTTTGGGATGCTTTAGCATTGCCATGTCCACGTAGTCTTATTAGTTGCCTAGTTTCATATCCCTTGATGCATATAGTTGAGGACGTTTTCTAATTCTTACCTATTGCTTTTCTTCAGATGGTGAGAACTCGCAACCAGGGGGATGGCAATGATGAGGATGAGAACAATGGAGCACCTCAGAATAACCGTGGACAAGGACCTGCTCAGGGAGCTATCAACATTGAGTAGCTTTTGACTATGCAGAACCAGCTCATGTAGACCATGATACATACAATGGGACAGCTGCAGGCTGGTAACATCAACAATCCGCCCCACATGCCTCCACCGCCATCCCCACCTCCTCATAACCTATTGGGAGAGTTTATGAGGACTAGGCCGCCAACCTTTGCTCAAGCCCCTGACCCTATGGATGTGGATGATTGGCTCAAGTCCGTGGAGAAGAAGCTTGCTATTGTCCAATGCAGTGACCGGGAGAAGGTCTTATTTGCTTCTCATCAACTAGTTGGAGCAGCTGCGGATTGGTGGGATTCTTATTGCAATGCTCATGAGAACCAAGAGAGAATTACTTGGGCCGAATTCAAAGAGAGTTTCCGTTCTCATTATGTGCCAGAAGGTGTTATGATTTTGAAGAGGCAAGAATTTGAGAACTTAAGGCAAGGAAGATCAAGCGTGAGTCAATATCTCAACAAGTTCACTCAACTCTCAAGGTATGCACCTGAGGATGTGAGCCGGGATAGCCGAAAGCAATATTTGTTCATGACAGGCTTGAATAATAAGATCCAAGTGCAATTGCTCAACTATGATTATGCTAACTTTCAGAAGCTTGTGGACAAAGCAATTGTGGTTGAGAACAAGGTATAACAAGAGGAAGGCACCGTATCAAGGACAACAACAAAGGAGTAATGTGTGCCCTCACTTTGCACCACCCAATGCGCCTTACTTCAGCTCTTCTGCACCTGCTCATCGCCCTGGTTATGCACCGCGCCCAACTCAGTTTGTGCAGCAGCGCCCTGTTATGCAAGCACCTAGGCCTCCAATGTCTTATGCACCTCGTGTCAACTATCCTGGTGCCAATGCTCAGAACCAAGCTTGTCCCAATAATTCTAGTGGAGTTAAGAAGTGATATACATGTGGAGAAGCTGGACACTTTGCGCATCAATGTCCTAAGTCAGGACTTGTTAAAGGAAGCAATGCGCCAAGGCAAAACCCAAGACCCAATGGAGGACAACCGTAAGGGAACTGAGGACAGCAGAATTTTGCTCGGGCAAAGTGAACCATGTCTCTACGGAGGATGCTCAACAAGCGGATGACGTGGTCATTGGTATGTTTCTCGCCAACTCCAACCCCGCGACTATGTTGTTTGATCCTGGAGCATCACATTCATTCATTGCATCAAAGTATGTTGCCAAGTATAGTTTGCCTATGTCTCATATGAAGTTTACTCTATTGGTTAATTCTCCTGGAGGAGAGATGAGGACAAATATAGTATGTCCAAAAGTAATCCTTAGAATAAGGGGGGTAGACTTCTTCACCAACCTCATTGTTTTGGATTCTCAAGGATTGAACATTATACTTGGTATGGACTGGTTGAGGAAGCACAATGGATTTATTGAGTGTTCCACGAAAATGGTAAAGTTGACCAATGAGGAAGGGATCACCGTAGAATTTGAAGCATCTCAAACCGCACCAAAGCAATTGGAGCTGAATCATATGGACGGTGCCGCAATTGAGGAGATTCCGGTGGTGTGTGAATTTTTGGATGTTTTTCGGACGAGTTGCCAGGTATACCACCTGATCAAGACATTGAGTTTGTTATTGATTTAATACCTAGAACTGCACCTATAGCTAAGAGGTTGTATAGGATGCCTCCTATGGAATTAGCGGAGCTCAAGAAGCAAATTCAAGAGCAACTAGAGAAGGGTTTCATTCGGCCCAACCCTTCACCTTGGGGAGCGCCCGTTCTATTTGTGGACAAGAAGGATGGATCCCAAAGGATGTGCATAGATTACCGAGCTCTCAATGAGGTAACAATCAAGAACAAGTACACCTTGCCACGCATAGAAGACTTGTTTGATCAGATGAAGGGTGATTGTGTCTTCTCTAAGATTGATTTGAGGTCAGGATACTTTCAAATGAAGATTAGACCATCGGACATACCCAAGACAGCTTTTAGGACGCGGTATTGATCTTATGAGTACACCGTGATGTCCTTTGGATTGACCAATGCACCTGCATACTTTATGTACCTCATGAATAAGGTCTTCATGGAGTACTTGGATAGGTTCGTTGTGGTGTTTATTGATGACATTATGATCTACTGGAAGGATGAGAAGGAACATGAGGAACACTTGAGGCTTACGTTGTAGAAATTGAGGGAGCATCAATTGTATGCCAAGTTCAACAAGTGTCAGTTTTGGTTGAGAGAGGTGTCGTTTTTGGGTCATATCATCTCAGGAGGAGGAGTATCAGTTGAGCCCAGAAAAGTGAGAGACGTGTTGAAGTGGGAACCACCGCAAAATGTAAAGGAAATAAGGAGTTTTCTTGGGATGGCTGGATATTAGCGTCGATTCATCAAGGACTTTTCCAAGATAGCCAAGCCAATGATGGAATTGCTAATGAAGGGAAAAGCTTTCCATTGGACTCAAGCTTGTCAAGAAAGTTTTGAAGAGTTGAAGAAGAGGTTAACTACAGCCCCAGTTTTGATATTGCCGGATGTAAGCAAGAGTTTCGATATTTATTGCGATGCATCAAGACAAGGACTTGGATGTCTATTGATGCAAGAAGGTCAAGTGGTCGCCTATGCATCAATACAATTGAAGAAACATGAGCAGAATTATCCAACGCGTGATTTGGAACTTGCAGCCGTGATACACGCATTGAAAATTTGGAGACACTACATCCTTGGACATATGTGTGAAATTTATACGGATCATAAGAGTTTGAAGTATATTTTTAGACAAACGGATCTGAATTTGAGGCAACAAAGATGGTTGGAGCTCATCAAGGATTATGATTTGGGAATCAACTATCACCCAGGAAAAGCCAATGTAGTGGCCGATGCTTTGAGTAGAAAAGGATTAAGTAATCAACTCACAGTTCGAGAGTTACCATCTGAGTTATGCAAGAAGTTTGAACGGTTGAATCTCGGATTCATAAATGACATGGGACTATGGAGTTAAATCTGACCTTGGAGCGAGAAATTCAAGAGGCACAGACCAAGGATGAGGAAATCTAAGAAATCAAGGAAAGGACCCGAGAAGGGAGAGAATTCAGATTTGATGAGGATGAACATGGCACCCTATGGATTGGTAAGAGGATTGTCGTGCCCAATGAAAAGCGTATTCGGGAGACAATACTAAAGGAGGCACACGACTCGCCATACTCGATTCACTCAGGCTGCACATAGATGTACAAAGACATGAAGACGTGTTATTGGTGGGCTAGCATGAAGAAGGACATAGTTGAATACGTAGCATTGTGTGATGCGTGCCAACGAGTCAAGGCGGAACATCAAAGGCCAGCCGGATTATTACAACCATTGAAGATCTCAGAATGGAAGTGGGAAGAGATCGGTATGGACTTCATAGTTGGGTTACCACGTACTCAGTCCGGTTACGACTCAATTTGGATAATTGTGGACCAGTTAACTAAGTCAGCCCACTTTATTCCCATCAAGACCACCTATAATGGAGAGAAATTGGCGGAACTGTATATGGGAAGAATAGTATGTTTGCATGGAGTTCCGAAGAAGATAGCCTCAGATAGAGGTTCACAATTTACCTCTAGATTTTGGCAGAAATTGCATGAAGCATTGGGAACAATGTTAAATTTTAGTTAAGCATATCACCCTCAAATGGAGGGACAAAGCGAGAGGACCAATCAGATTTTAGAGGACATGTTGAGAGCTTGTGCTTTAAAGCATGGGAAAAGTTGGGACAAGAGCTTGCCATATGCAGAATTTTCATACAACAATAGTTACCAAGCAAGCTTGAAAATGTCACCATATGAATCGCTTTATGGAAGGAAGTGTAGGATACCTTTATTTTGGAATGAGGCAGGAGAAACTCAAGTATTTGGTTCGGATGTGTCGCAAGAAGACGAAAAGCAAGTCCAAATAATTCATGAAAACTTGAGGGCTGCCCAATCAAGACAAAAAGGCTATGTGGACAATAGGAGAAGGAAATTAGCCTTTGAAATGGGAGACTACGTTTACCTCAAGGTGTCACTAATGAGAGGTCATAAGAGGTTTAACATAAGAGGCAAGCTAGCACCTCGTTATATTGGACCATTCAAGATTTTGGACAAAAGAGGAGAAGTAGCGTATAAGTTGGAGATGCAACCCATCTTTCAGATGTACATGGTGTCTTTCATGTTTCCCAGCTCAAAAAGTGCTTGAGAGTACTAGAAGAACAAGTGCCAACGGAAGAATTGGAATTGGAGGCAGATTTGACCTATGTCGAGCAACCGATCAAAATTTTGGAAACCAAGGAGAGAGTCACAAGGAACAAGGTGATTTGATGGTGTAAAGTTCAATAGAAGCATCACACAGAAAAAGAAGCAACATGGGAGTTGGAGGATGATCCCAAGAAGGAATTTCCCTATCTCTTCTCTTCCGCGTAACACCCTCATTTCCATGCATCATGCCCTACATACATTCATATACATGTTTAACATTAATCCACATCAATAGGCATGAGTTTAAAATTGATTTGGAATAAAACCGCTCTTAAAATGCTGAAAAGTGCGGACTAGTCCGATTTTAGTGAGGACTAGTCTGATTTCTCTCTGACCTCGATCAGAATTGTCCATTTTTGCTGCGGACTAGTCCAATTTTGCCTCTCGACACTTTTGGACTTGTCCAATCTTATGCGGACTAGTCCGATGTTCCAAGAATCCTTGAAAATTTGCTAAGTTCCTGGACTTGTCCGGACTAGTCCGGTGTTCCAGCGGACTTGTCCGTTTTCCTCTCTAACTAAAGTCAGACTTGTCTGATTTTTTGCCAGACTTGCCCAATTTCTTTCTGACTAACTTCAGACTAGTCCGGTCCTTTTCGCACTTGTCCGATATTTTGCGACTCCGAATTGATCTTTTGTTTTACGACTTGTTTCTCGGGTTTCATGTTAAGTGGGACTAGGGACGTTGTGCCTAACTCTTTTAGAGCCCACGTGGGACTCTAAACCGGCCTCTACTCATCTCAAACTCGAAATCCATCTAACCCTAGCCTCCACCACTATATAAACAACCCACCCCTTTGGCTTGACATCTATTTGCCACTTTTCCACCCCACCCAAACCCTAGTTCGTGGATAGCCACCATCAAGGAGGGAGGAGGAGATCCCAAGCAAGAAAAAGAACAGGAGGAAACAAAAGAGGATCAAGATCTCCATCAAACTTTCGTTCTTCATCACCAATTCATCTCCAAGTTCATCACCAACCCTAGATCATCAAGATCCAAGTGTTACCTCCAAGTTTCTCGATTCATTGGAGTCCTAAACACCTGGTATACCTTCTATTTCCTTTTCCTTATGTGAATTTGACTCCTAATCTCCAAATTCACGCTGATCTAAAAAACCCTAGTTCGTCAGTTTTACGCAAGTGCGGACTTGTCCGGTCCCTAGCGGACTAGTCCGATTTTCCTGGTTAATTTCTGTTGAATTAATTCTAAAATTAAGATCTAATCACATCCAAAACTGTATAAACTTGTTAAAAGCTATTAGAACTAGTTAGTGATCATTTAAAAGCAATCTATTAACAAGTTATACCTTGCATTTGTATTAATCATGCATGTCAAGTCATATTGAGTAATATTTGTGCAGTCTTTGATTGTGTTTCTTGTCTTGTATGTTTATTGTGCGGATTAGAAGGATTTGCGCTAGAGAGTGCCGCGGAGGATCTCCAACACCAAGATTTTGAAGTCTTTAATCCTAATCAATCCCAAGAGCAAGGCAAGTGTCCTTGAAGCATATTGATCCTATTTTTGAAATAAATATTTTGTTTGCAAAACTGCATGCTTGTCTCATTTTGATGGGAATCCTATGGTAGGAAGTTTACTAGCTTTGTTTAACCACCCTTGTCACCTGGAATATATGGTAGAGTCAGGATGACATTTTTACCTTTTTGCTTTGCTTAATTAATTGGGATGGAAGAACAAATACACTACTTAATTTAATTATGCATTAATGAGATTGTGGTTGACATGAACTGGTTAAATATGATATGGTAATGGGTGATCTAAGCAAGCCTGGTATGTGAATGGGTTGGATGTTATGGTGGTTCTGCTTGCTTTAGATCTAAGGACCGGTTCGTGGAGCGACAATCCATGATTTACAGTGCCACCACGAGGCCAAGTATGGGTACGGTGTAGCTAATTAATTAGGGCTTTACCAGTGCTATTTGGACCATTAAGGATGCTCGGGGAAGGGGTAGTCGGATTGGGTTTGTTGATGATTGGTGGGACTACCCTGGGATCCAAATGGCCCAAGAGGGGGCCCTTTGTTGAAGATGTGCTCAGTTGGAGACATCGCCACCGGTGAAACCTCAGTGGGGTCTAAATAGGCTAGTAATCCCTTTGTAAAGGCTATTTTGTGATCTCTTGGCCACACACCTACAGAAGTGTGAGACGGCATAATTAAGATTCTATAGTCATCGAAAGGTGATAAAATCACAAACAGGTGGGTAACGCGGTACAAACTCTGCAGAGTTTAATTAAAACTATCATGATAGCCGTGGACCCGGTTATGAGCAACCTGGACCCTTACATGATTAGAGGAAAAATGGGATTTGAGATGGATATGGTTGGTATTATGGTTATGGATGGTTATGAATTGAATTCTAGTATTGAATATGGATATTGGTATATGATGATGGATATGGAATATGGACTGGTATTATGATAACTACATGGCTTATGATGGGTTTATTTCACATACATGTAATATATTGCTTTTCAAATGTTTTAATGTACTTTTCAGCACTTAGCCATTATTATATTCGTCATTTGAATCAGCCACATGTCATACTTTCCACACTTGCTAGTACGGCATGTACTCACTCTTGCAACCCCCCCCCCCCCAACAGCTGCAGGTCAGAATTGGGAGTATAATGGCGATAATGCGGAGTTCTAGGCCATGTCTACCGTCATCTTTGCCTGTGGTGTTGAGTGGAGCTGCGCTATACCCTATTGCTTATGCTGCCTAGCTGTTTAGTTTGCTTAATTAGTTTATTTCTGCTGAATTAGTTGAACTTGTCATTAATATTTATTAGAATTTGTATTCGAGGATGATATGGTTTGTGTAATAAAATTTGGTTAATTAATCTTGTTCTGTGGTAATTTTCTCTATACTCTTTTGTGAATGCACTCGTGTATGTGTGTTGAACATCCTGGGCACACATATGCGTTCACTTGGTTCATTTTCGGAACTGGGTGTCACATCTTATGACCTCGCATTGGTGACACTTTCAGGTAAACGAAGTCTCCCATTTCAAATGCTAGGTCTCTCCATCTATTATCCGCATATCCTTTTTGTCTTTCTTGGGCAGCCCTCAAATTTTTGCGGATTATTTGAACTTGTTTTTTAGCTTCTTGCAACACATCAGGTCCAAATACTTGGTTCTCCCCTGTCTCACTCTAGGGTGTCCTACACTTCCTTCCATATAGTGCTTAATATGGTTACATCTTCAAACTTGCTTCCTAACTATTGTTATATGAGAATTCCGCATATGGCAAGATTTTGTCCCTACTTCTTCCATGCTTTAAAGCACAAGCTCTTAACATGTCCTCTAAAATTTGATTCGTTCTCTCGATTTGTCCATCGGTTTGAGGGTGATATGCTGAACTAAAATTCAAATTGTACCCAATGCTTCATGCAATTTGTGCCAGAACCTAGAGGTGAATTGAGAACTCTATATGAAACTATTTTCTTTGGAACTCCATGTCGGCACACAATATGCTGCATATATAGGTCTGCCAGTTGTATTGCGGTATACTTGGTCTTGACAGGGATGAAATGAGCTGACTTGGTTAACCGATCCACAATAACCCATACTGAGTCATAGCCAGATTGGGTACGCGGTAGTCCAACTATGAAATCCATTCCAGTTTCTTCCCACTTCCACCGGAATCTTCAATGGCTGCATAATCCGGCTTGCCTTTGATGTTCAGCTTTGACTCTTTCACACACATCACACGAAGCTACATATTCAGCTATGTCCTTTTTCATGCTATCCAACCAATAACATGTCTTCAAATCCTTGTACATCTTTGTACTAACGGGGTGAATTGAGTAAGGCGAGTCATCTGCCTTATTTAGTATCGTTTCGTGAAGTTGCTTCACATTAGGCACAACAATCCTCTTTCCAAGCCATAAAGTACCATGGTCATCCTCATCAAACCAGAATTCTCTCCCCTCTTTGGTCCTTTCCTTAATTTCTTGGATTTCCTCATCCTTTGTTTGTGCTCCTCGAATTTCTTGCTCCAAGGTCGGATTTAACTCCATTATTCCCATCTCATTCACAAATCCAAAATTCAATCGTTCAAACTCCTTACATAACTCGGAAGGCAACTCCTTAATAGTGAGTTGGTGACTTACTTCTTCTCGGCTCAAAGCATCGGCCACTACATTAGCCTTACCCGGGTGATAATTGATTCCCACATCATAATCCTTGATAAGATCCAACCATCTTTGCTGCCTCAAATTTAGGTCCGTTTGCGTGAAAATGTACTTGAGACTCTTATGATCCGTATAAATTTCACACATATGACCAAGAATGTAATGTCTCCAAATCTTCAAGGCATGTACCACGGCTGCAAGTTCGAGACCATGTGTTAGATAATTCTGCTCATGTTTCTTCAATTGTCTCGATGCATAGGCTACCACTTGAACTTCTTGCATGAGCACACATCCAAGTCCTTGTCTTGAGGCATCACAATAGATATCAAAACTTTTGCTCACATCCGGCAATATCAAGATTGGGGCTGTAGTTAACCTCTTCTTCAACTCCTCAAAGCTATCTTGACAAGCTTGAGTCCATCGAAAAGCTTTCCCCTTCATTAGAAATTCTGTCATTGGCTTGGCTATCTTGGAAAAGTCCTTGATGAACCTACGGTAATATCCAGCCATCCCAAGAAAACTTTGGATCTCCTTTACATTCTGCGAGGGTTTCCATTTCAGCACATCTCTGACTTTTCCTGGGTCAACCAATAGTCCTCCTCTGGAGATGATATGGCCTAAAAACGACACTTCCCTCAACCAAAACTGGCACTTGCTGAATTTGGCATACAATTGATGCTCCCTCAATTTCTGCAACGTGAGCCTCAAATATTCCTCATGCTCCTCCTCGCTTCTCGAGTAGATTGTAATGTCATCAATGAACACCACAACAAATTTATCCAAGTACTCCATGAAGATCTTATTCATGAGGTACATAAAGTACGCAGGTGCATTTGTCAATCCAAAAGACATCACAGTGTACTCATAAGATCCACACCATGTCCGAAAAGCTGTTTTGGGTATATCCAACAATCTTATCTTCATTTGGAAGTAGCCTGACCTCAAATCAATCTTGGAGAAAACACAAGTACCCTTCATCTGATTGAACAATTCCTCTATGCAGGGCAAAGTATACTTGTTCTTTATTGTCACCTCGTTGAGAGCTCGGTAGTCCACACACATCCTTTGGGATCCATCCTTCTTGTCCACGAAAAGTACGGGCGCTCCCCAAGGTGAAGAGATTGGGTGAATAAAACCCTTCTCCAGTTGCTCTTGAATTTGCTTCTTTAGCTATGCTAACTCCTTAGGAGGCATCCTATATGGCCTCTTAGATATAGGTGCAGTTCCAGGTATTAATTCAATAGCAAATTCTATGTCTCGATCAAGTGGCATACCTGGCAACTCGTCCGGAAACACATCCAAGAATTCACACACCACTGGAATCTCCTCAATTACGGCACCGTCCATGTGATTCAGCTCCAATTGCTTCGGTGCATGTTGAGATGCTTCAAATTCTATGGTGATCCCTTCCTCATTGGTCAACTTCACCATCTTTGTGCCAAATTGTATAACTCCATTGTGCTTCCTCAACCAGTCCATATGAAGTATAATGTCCAATCCTTGAGAATCCAAAACAATGAGGTTGGCAAAGAAGTATACCCCCCTTATTCTAAGGCTTACTTTTGGACATATTATATCTGTCCTCATCTCTTCTCCAGGAGATTTAACCAACAAAGTATACTTGATATGAAAGATAGGCAAACTATATTTGGCAACATACTTCGATGCAATGAATGAATGCGATGCTCCAGAATCAAATAACATATTCGTCGGGTTGGAGTTTGCGAGAAACATTCCTATCACCACGTCATCCGCTTGTTGCGCTTCCTCCGTAGAGACATGGTTCACATTGCCACGAGCAAAATTCTGCTGTCCATGGTTGCCTTGTGGCGCTCCTCCATTCAGTCTTGGGTTCTTTATTGGAGCATTGCTTCCTTTACCAAGGCCCGACTTAGGATATTGAGATGCAAAGTGTCCTACCTCACCACAAGTATAGCACGACCTTGCCGCACCAGCATTGTTAGGACGAACTCAATTTTTTGCATTGGTAGGAAAGTTGGCGTGGGGCGCTTGAGGCATTGAAGGATGAGGGGCTTGCATAGTGGGGCGTTGCTGCATTGGTTGAGTTGGACGCGGTGGAATAGTAGCACGATATGCAGGGGCCGAGGGGTTGTAGTATGGCGCACTGGGTGGTGCAAAGCGGGGGCAACATTGCTTCCTTGTGGCTATCCTTGATATGGTGCTTTCCTCTTAGTTTCTTGCTCCATCTCACGAACTTTATTATCAACCACAATTGCTTTGTCCACAAGCTTTTGAAAGTTGGCATAATCACAGTTGAGCAATTGCACTTGGATCTCATTGTTAAGGCCCCTCATAAAAAAATATTGCTTCTGGCTGGGCTGACATCTTCCGGCGCATACCTTAAAAGTTGAGTGAATTTACCAAGATATTCACTCACGCTTGATCTTTTTTGCCTCAAGTTCTCAAATTCTTGCCTCTTTAAGATCATAACACCTTCCGGCGCATAATGAGAACGGAAGCTCTCTCTGAATTCAGCCCAAGTGATCCTCTCCTAATTCTCATGGGCATTGCATAAAGAATACCACCAATCTGCAGCTGCTCCAACTAGTTGATGAGAGTCAAATAGGACCTTCTCCTGGTCGCTGTATTGGACAATAGCAAGCTTCTTCTCCAAGAACTTCAACCAATCAACCGCCTCCATAGGATAAATAGCTTGAGCAAAGGTGGGTGGACTGGTCCTCATAAACTCTCCCAACCGGTTATGAGTTGGTAGGGGTGGTGGCGGTGGAGGCATGTGGGGTTGATAGTTGATGTTACCAGCCTATAGCTATCCCATAGTCTGTATCATGGTTTGCATGAGCTGATTTTGCATAGCTAATAGCTGGCCAAGGTTGATAGCCTCAAGTCCAGGTCCTTTGTTGTTTTGAGGTTCTCCATTGTTCTCCTCCTCATCATTGGCATCCCTCTAGTTGCGAGTCCTCACCATCTGAAGAAAAGCAAGAGATAGAAGAATTTAGAAAATGTCCCCAACTATATGCATCATGGGATATGAAACTTAACAACTAACTATACAAGCCTATATGGACATGGCAATGCTAAAGCATCCCACAATCCTCTACTAAGCACACAAGCAACATATATATTAAACAGAACACCAAACAAATCACAATGCTTCCTGAGTGCCCCTATGTGCTCTAAAGTGTCCATACTATCTAGGCTGCATCCTATGGTCAACCTGTGACTCTGATACCAATTTGTGACACCTGGTTCCGAAAATGAACCAAGTGCGACACATATGTGTGCCCAGGACGTTCAACACACATATACAAGTGCATCACAAATGATAACCAGAATATTACCACAGAACAAATTAATTAAGTACCTTTTATTACAATAATCCAATAATCCTCAAGATACAACTGTAATGATTATTATTAAAAGTATGAAAGTAAAGCAGCAGAACAATCTAATTAGGCAACTAAGCAAGCTGAGCAAAGGGAATGCGCGGATCCAAGCAACATCATAGTCAAGCTGGCGGCAGCACACAGCCTAGAACTTCGCATTAACATCGTGATACTCCCAATCCTGACCTGAAATTCTTGGTGGGGGAATTGCAAGGGTGAGTACATGTCGTACTCAGCAAGTGTGGGAAAAATATGATATGTAGCTTAACAAATGATGACAATAAATAAAGGCTAGTTGCTGAAAAGTACATTAAAAACATGTAGAAAAGCATTATGTTATATATATGTGAAGTAATCCCATCATATCCCACATAATTATCATGATACAAATCCATATTCAATATCAATTACCATTATTCCAGATTTTTTCCATCACCATTATCCATATCCATAACCATACCAGTACCAATACCATAACCATCCAAAAACCATCCCAATACCAAGTTCCTTATAGTCATGGAAGTTGTCCAGGTGCTTTTAAATGGGAGCACGGCTATCATGATAGTTTTTAACACTCTGCAGAGGTTGTACCACTTTACCCACGTGCTCGTGATTTCATCACCTTTCGGTGACTAAGAACCTTCCTTATGCCCGTGACCCATCGGTCAAATTACACACTTTCGTTGGTGTGTGGCCAAGAGATCACCAAATAGCCTTTACAATGGGACTCCTAGCATGTACGGACCCACTAAGGTTCCACCAGTGGTGATGCCTTCAACTTAGCACATCCCAAACCAAGGGCCCACTCTTGTGCCGTTCGGATCCCAAGGAGTCCCGCCACTATTGCCAACCCAATTCGACTCCCATTCCCCGCTCTTTCAAATGGTCCGCACAATACTAGCAATACACTTAATTAATCAGCTACGCCGCACGCATACTTGGCCTCGTGGTGGCACTGTAGTCCTGGCTTATTCTCGCATGAACCCTAAGATCCCAAGCAAGCATAACACCATAACATCCAACCCATACCATAAACCATGCTTGCTTGGATCACCCAAGTCCCATATTACCATTAACCATGTCATCATTTACATTGTCCACAATCTCATTAATTCATAATTAAGTTGTTCGCTTGTTTTCCCATTCCAATTTATTTGATCGAAGCAAAAGTAAAAACTCCTCCCTGACTCTCTACCATGTGATACAAGCGACAAGGATGGTTCAACAAATCTAGTAAACATCTATCATAGGTTTTCCCATCAAATTGACACAAGCATGCAGTTTTGAAACAAAATATTTAATAAAAATAGGATCAATATGTTCAAGGACACTTGCCTTGCTCTTGAGCTTGGTTAGGGTCAAAGGCTTCGAAGTCCTGGTGCTGAAGGTCCTCAGCAGCACCCTCTAGAGTGAATCCTTCTATTCCGCACAACGAACATACAAAATAATAATTACAATCAATAGATGCTCACATGGTACTTAATATGACATGACATGCATGAGAATGCAAATGCGAAGTGAAACTAGTTAATGAGTTACTATTATTGTTCATACATCAATTACAATGGTTTTTAACAAGTTTGAACAGGTTTCAAGTTTATTTTCATCAATCTGGAATTAATTTAGCACCAATTAAATCTAGAGACCGTACAAGTCCGCTAGGGCCCGGACTAGTCCGCCCTTTGTAGAACCAGCAAATTAGGGTTTTCTAGGATTTTCTTGATCTGCGAGATTTGGGAGAATCGCGGTTCAATTCACATGGAAAAAGAGAAAGTAGAAGGCGTACCATGTGTTTAGAACTCCAATGATCAAGAGTTCGGAGGCAACACTTGGATCTTGACGATCTAGGGTTGATGATGAAGAGTTGAGAGTGAATTGGTGATGAAGAACGAAAACTCAATGAAGATCTTGTTCACTTGATCATCTTTTGTTTCCTCCTCTTCTTCTTGCTGCTGGATCTCCTCTTGATGGCGGCTCACACAAACTAGGGCTTGGTGGTCTTTCAAAAGTGGCAAAGAGATGAGAATTTGGGGTGTTGGGTTCTTTATATAAGGGTGGAGGTGTAGGGTTTGATGGATTTCGAGTTTGGGAGTGGGTGGAGGCCGGTGTGAGGTCCCACATTGGCTCCAAAAGGTTAGAAACGACATCCTTGGGCCCATTTAAGGTAAAAACCTAAAACAAGTCATGGAGGAAAAGATTGAATCAGAGTCGCGAATACCAGATAAGTCTGCAATGAATCGGACTAGTCCGATAGCTAGTCAAAGAGAAAACGGACAAGTCAGGCCAAAATCGGACAAGTCCGATATTAGTCAGAGAGCAACAAGGACAAGTACGGCAGAAAACGGACAAGTCTAGACAAGTGCGGGGACTTGGCGAAATTTTCGAAGGATGGGGTGAACGGACTAGTCCGCACTAGACCGGACAAGTCCGAAAAATAATAGAGAGAAAAAGGACTAGTTCACAGCAAAAAATGGACATGTACGAAGAGAGGTCAGAGAGAAACCGAAATAGTCCGCACCAAAAATGGACAAGCCCAAAATTCTCAGAACTTTTGAGTGCGGTTTTTGCTTATAATTCATTTTAAACTTGTTCCTTTTGATGTTACTTCATTTTAAATATGTATTAGAATGTATGCAATGCATGATGGATGAAAATGATGGTGTTAGAGTCTTCTTGAGGTGTCAGCGTGGACGATACAATGGGTTTTCCGCATAGATCAAATTTCTCATGAATGCAATGAGCGGGTACACCTTTGGTGGTGTGATTTCGACCTCTTGAATGTTTTTAACACTCGCTCCAATGCGGATCATTGAGGATTGCTCCAACTTTGGGCAAAAGTTAGACTTCTCCTCCTTGCCATTGATATGGAAGTGGATTTCTCCAGCTCCCACATCTATGTGATCCATCGCGGTGCTTAGGAATGGGCGCCCAAGAATGAGCGGTGTATCTTTCTCGACCTCCATGTCGAGCACCACGAAGTCCATGGTTATGAAGCAGTTATGGATTTTCACCGGGACATCTTCAGCGATACCCACCAAATAACGGACTGAGGAATCAGCTAGTTGGAGCTGCATTGGTGTTGGAATAAGTTTTGTGAAATTTAGCTAGTCGAAAACCACCTTGGACATCACACTCACACTTTCTCCAAGGTCACGAAGGGCCTTGTCAAAGTGGTGTGCCCCAATTGAGCATGAAATTGTAGGACATTCAGGGTCCTTCTTCTTTTCTAGAAGCCTATTGAGGATGGTTGCGCTGCAGTCTTCTGTAAGCTTGATAACCTCATTGGTGGGCAATGGCCGCTTGTTTGTGACACCAGGTTCCGAAAATGAACCAAGTGAACGCACATGTGTGCCCAGGACGTTCAACACACATACACGAGTGCATTAACAAAAGAGTATACAGAAAATTACCACAGAACAAGATTAATTAACCAAATTTTATTGCACAAATCATATTATCCTCGAATACAAGTTCTAATGAATATTAATGACAAGTTCAACTAATGCAGCGGAAATAAACTAAATAAGCAAACAAAACAGCTAGGCAGCATAAGCAATAGGGTATAGCGCAGCACCAAAACACCACAGGCAAGCTGACGGTAGACATAGCCTAGAACTCCATAGTATCGCCGTTAAACTCCCAATCCTGACCTGCAAATGTTGGGGAGTGGATTGCAAGAGTGAGTACATGTCGTACTTAGCGAGTGTGGAAAGTATGACATGTGGCTGATTCAAATGATGACAATAATAATGGCCAATTGCTGAAAAGTACTAAAACATTTGAAAGGCAATATAATATATGTAAGTGAATAAACCCATCATAAACCATAAGTAACATCATAGTACCAGTCCATATCCATTACCATCATCAATAATTCTAGATTTCACCATTTGTCAATAACCAGATTCAATACCAAAAATTAATCTATAACCAGCCATAACCATTACCAAACCATAACCAACCAGCCATAACCATCCCAAAATCCCAATTTTCCTCTAATCATGTGAGGGTCCAGGTTGCTCATAACCGGAAGCACGGCTATCATGATAATTTTAGACACACTCTGCAGAGGTTGTACCGCTTTACCCACGTGTTTGTGATTTCATCACCTTTCGATGACTATAGAATCTCAATTATGCCGTCTCACACTTCCGTAGGTGTGTGGCCAAGAGATCACAAAATAGCCTTTACAAAGGGATTACTAGCCTATTTAAACCCCACTGAGGTTTCACCGGTGGCGATGTCTCCAACTGAGCACATCTTCAACCAAGGGCCCCCTCTTGAGCCATTCGGATCCCAGGGTAGTCCCACCAATCATCAACAAACCCAATCTGACTACCCCTTCCTCGAGCATCCCTAATGGTCCAAATAGCACTGACAAAGCCCTAATTAATCATCTATGCCGCACCCATACTTGGCCTCGTGGTGGCACTGTAAATCCTAGACGGTCGCTCCACGAACCGGTCCTTAGATCTAAAGCAAGCAAAACCACCATATCATACAACCCATCCACGTACCAAGCTTGATTAGATCACCCATTATCATATCATATTAACCAGTTCATGTTAATCATAGCCTCATAAATGCATAATTAAATTGAGTGGTATAGTTGTTTTCCCATCCCAGTTGATTAAGCGAAGCAAAAGGTAAAAAGCCCTTCCCGACTCTCTACCATATATTCCAGGTGACAAAGGGTGGTCAACAAAACTTGTAAACTTCCTACCATAGGATTTCCCATCAAATTGACACAAGCATGCAATTTTAAAACAAAACATTTATTTTAAAACGGGATCAATATGCTTCCAGAACACTTGTCTTGCTCTTGCAGTTGATTAGGGTCAAAGCCTTCAAACTCTTGGTTCTGTAAATCCTCCATGGCACTCTCTAGCGCAAATA
This sequence comes from Tuctoria greenei, assembly GCA_036927565.1. Lineage (NCBI taxonomy): Eukaryota > Viridiplantae > Streptophyta > Magnoliopsida > Poales > Poaceae > Tuctoria > Tuctoria greenei. The sequence goes on from JAYESD010000002.1 coordinate 255,169,918, forward strand.
CGTCTAATCTGCATAATAAACATACAAGACAAGAAACACAATCAAAGAGTGCACAAATATTACTCAATATGACATGACATGCATGATTGATGCAAATGCAAGGTAGAACTTGTTAATAGATTGCTTTTAAGGATCACTAGCTAGTTCTAATAGCTTTTAACAAGTTTATACATGTTTGGAGTTGATTAGATCTACTTTTAGAATCAATTCAACACAATTTAGTCAGCAAAATCGGTCTAATCTGCAGAAGGTCAGACTAGTCCGCACTTCGCAGAACTAGCGAAAAAGAGTTTTCTAGATCGACGTGAATTTGCAGATTAGGGGTCGAATTCATGTAAGGAAAAGAGAATAGAAGGTATACCAGGTGTTTAGAACTCCAATGAATCAAAAAACTTGGAGGTAACACTTGGATCTTGATGATCTAGGGTTGGGGATGAACTTGGATATGAATTGGTGATGAAGAATGAAACTTGATGGAGATCTTGATCCTCTTCCGTTTCCTCTTCCTCTTCTTCTTGCTTGGGATCTCCTCCTCCCTCGTTGATGGTGGCTCTCCACGAACTAGGGTTTGGGTGGGGTGGAAAAGTGGCAAATAGATGTCAAGCCAAGGGGTGGGGTTGTTTATATAGAGGTGGAGGCTAGGGTTAGATGGATTTCGAGTTTGAGAGGAGTAGAGGCCGGTTTAGAGTCCCACATGGGCTCTAAAAGAGTTAGGCACGATGTCCCTAGGCCCACTTAACATGAACCCCAAGAAACAAGTCGTAAAACAAAAGATCAACTCGGAGTAGCGAAATATCGGACAAGTCCGAAAAGGACCGGACTAGTCTGAAAATGTCCAGAGAGAAAATCGGACAAGTCTGGCCTAAAATCGGACAAGTCCGACTTTAGTCAGAGAGGAAAACGGACAAGTCTGCTGGAACATCGAACTAGTCCAGAAAAGTCCAGAGACTTGGAAAATTTTCAAGGATTCTTGGAATATCAGACTAGTCCGCACAAAATCGGACAAGTCCGAAAGTTTCCAGAGGCAAAATCGGACTAGTCCACAGCAAAAACAGACAAGTGCGTTTTTAGTCAGAGAGAAATCGGACTAGTCCTCACTAAAATCGGACTAGTCCGCACTTTTTAGCATTTTAAGTGCGATTTTGTTCCAAATCAATTTTGAATGTTCCAAATCAATTTTAAACTCGTTCCTCTTTATGTGGTTTAATGTTAAACATGTATATGAATGTATGTAGGGCATGCTGCATGAAAATGAGGGTGTTACAAACCTATCCCCCTTAAAATGAATCTCGCCCTCGAGATTTGACGTGGAAGAGAAGAGATAGGGAAATTCCTTCTTGAGATCATCCGCCAACTCCCATGTTGCTTCTTTTTCTGTGTGGTGCTTCCATTGAACTTTACACCATCTAATAACCTTGTTCCTTGTGACTCTCTCCTTGGTTTCCAAAATTTTGACTGGTTGCTCAACATAAGTCAAATCTTCCTCTAGTTACAATCCTTCCATGGGCACTTATTCTTTCGGTACTCTCAAGCATTTCTTGAGCTGGGAAACATGAAACCCATCATGTACATCTGAAAGGTGAGTGTGCATCTCCAACTTGTACGCTACTTCTCCTCTTTTGTTCAAAATCTTGAATGGTCTAATGTATCGAGGTGCTAGTTTGCCCCTTATGTTAAACCTCTTATGACCTCTCATTGGTGACACCTTAAGGTAAACAAAATCTCCCACTTCAAAGGTTAATTTCCTTCTCCTATTGTCCGCATAGCCCTTTTGTCTTGATTGGGCAGCCCTCAAGTTCTCACGAGTTATTTGGACTTGATTTTCGGCTTCTTGCAACACATCCGGACCAAATACTTGAGTTTCTCCTGCTTCATTCCAGAATAAACGTGTCCTACACATCCTTCCATATCGTGCCTCATATGGTGACATTTTCAAGCTTGCTTGGTAACTAGTGTTGTATGAAAATTCTGCATATGGCAAGCTCTTGTCCCAATTTTTCCCATGCTTTAAAGCAAGCTCTTAACATGTCCTCTAAAATCTTATTGGTCCTTTTGTCCATCCGTTTGAGGGTGATATGCTGAACTAAAATTCAACCTTGTTCCTAACGCTTCATGCAATTTTTTCCAAAACCTGGAAGTGAATTGTGAACCTCTATCCGAGACTATCTTCTTCGGAACTCCATGCAAACATATTATTCTTCCCATATACATTTCCACCAATTTCCCTCCATTATAGGTGGTCTTGACGGGAATAAAGTGGGCCAACTTAGTTAACCGATCCACAATTACCCAAATGGAGTCATAACCGGATTGAGTACGTGGTAAACCAACTATGGAGTCCATACCGATTTCTTCCCACTTCTATTCTGGAATCTTTAATGGTAATAGTCTAGCTGGCCTTTGATGTTCCGCCTTGACTCGTTGGCACACATCACACAATGCTACGTATTCAGCTATGTCCTTCTTCATGCTATCCAACCAATAGCAAGTCTTCAAGTCTTTGTACATCTTCGTACAACCGGGGTGAATTGAGTAAGGTTAGTCATGTGCCTCTTTTAATATCGTCTCCCGAATATGCTTCACATTAGGCATGACAATCCTTTTTACCAGCCATAAGGTACCATGTTCATCTTCATCAAATCTGAATTCTCTCCCTTCTTCGGTCCTTTCCTTGATTTCCCGGATTTCCTCATCCTTGGTATGTGCCTCTCGAATTTCTTGCTCCAAGGGTGGGTTTAAATCCATCATCTCCATCTCATTTACAAATCCAAGGTTCAACCGTTTGAACTCCTTACATAACTCGGATGGTAACTCTTGAACTGTGAGTTGATGACTTACTCCTTTTCTACTCAAAGCATCGACCACTACATTAGCCTTCCCTGGATGATAATTGATTTCCAAGTCATAATCCTTGATGAGCTCCAACCATCTTTGTTGCCTCAAATTCAGATCCGTTTGTGTGAAAATATACTTAAGACTCTTGTGATCCATATAAATTTCACACCTATGTCCAAGGATATAGTGTCTCCAAATCTTCAATGCATGTACCACGGCTGCAAGTTCCAGATCATGTTTAGGATAATTCTGCTCATGTTTCTTCAATTGTCTCGATGCATAGGCAACCATTTTACCTTCTTGCATCAATACACATCCAAGTCCTTGTCTTGATGCGTTGCAATATATGTCAAAACTCTTGCTTACATCCGGCAGTACCAAAACTGGGGCTGTTGGCAACCTCTTATTTAACTCTTCAAAACTATTTTGACAAGCTTGAGTCCATTGGAAAGCCTTTCCCTTCATTAGCAATTCCGTCATTGGCTTGGCTATCTTTGAAAATTCCATGATGAATCGACAGTAATATCCATCCATCCCAAGAAAACTCCTTATTGCCTTTACATTCTGCAGAGGTTCCCATTTCAACACGTCTCTCACTTTTTCGGTGTCAACCGATACTCCTCCTCCTGAGATTATATAACCCAAAAACGACACCTCTCTCAACTAAAACTGACACTTGTTGAACTTGGCATACAATTGATGCTCCCTTAATTTCTTCAACGTAAGCCTCAAGTGTTCCTCATGTTCCTTCTCATCCTTCGAGTAGATCATAATATCATCAATAAACACCACAATGAACTTATCCAAGTACTCCATGAAGACCTTATTCATGAGGTACATAAAGTACGCAGGTGCATTGGTCAATCCAAAGGACATCACGGTATACTCATAAGATCCATACCGCGTCCTATAAGTTGTCTTGGGTATGTCTGATGGTCTAATCTTCATTTGAATGTATCCCGACCTCAAATCAATCTTAGAGAAGATACAAGCACCCTTCATCTGATCAAACAAGTCTTCTATGCATGGCAACGTGTACTTGTTCTTGATTGTTACCTCATTGAGAGCTCGGTAATCTACACACATCCTTTGCGACCCATCCTTCTTGTCCACAAATAGAACGGGCGCTCCCCAAGGTGAAGAGCTGGGTCGAATGAAACCCTTCTCTAGTTGCTCTTGAATTTGCTTCCTGAGCTCCGCTAATTCCATAGGAGGCATCCTATATGGCCTCTTATCTATAGGTGCAGTTCCAGGTATTAAATCAATAACGAACTCAATATCTTGATCATGTGGCATACCTGGCAACTCATCCGGAAAAACATCCAAAAATTCACACACCACTGGAATCTCCTCAATTGTGGCACCGTCCATATGATTTAGCTCCAATTGCTTCGCTGCGGTTTGAGATGCTTCAAATTCTACGATGATCCCTTCCTCGTTAGTCAACTTCACCGTCTTCGTGGCACACTCAACAACGTCCATACCAAGTATAATGTCCAACCCTTAACAGTCCAAAACAATGAGGTTGGCAGAGAAGTCTACCCCCGTTATTCTAAGGCTTACTTTTGGACATACTATATTTGTCCTCATCTCTCCTACAGGATACTTAACCAATAGAGTAAACTTCATATGAGAGATAGGCAAGCTATACTTGGCAACATACATCGATGCAATGAATGAATGCGATTCTCCGGAATCAAACAACATAGTCGTGGGGTTGGAGTTGGTGAGAAATATGCCAATGACCACGTCATCCGCTTGTTGAGCATCCTCCATAGAGACATGGTTCAAGTTGCCACGAGCAAAATTTTGCTGTCCACGGTTCCCTTGTGGTTGTCCTCCATTGGGTCTTGGGTTTTGCCTCGGTGCATTGCTTCCTTGACCAAGGCCTGACTTAGGACATTGATGCACAAAGTGTCCAGCTTCTCCACAATTATAGCACTACTTAACTCCACTAGAATTATTGGGGCGAGCTTGGTTTTGAGCATTGGCACCAAAATAGTTGGAACGAGGTGCATAAGACATTGGAGACCTAAGTGCTTGCACGACAGGGCGCTGCTGCACAAACTGAGTTGGGCGCGGTGCATAACCAGGGCGCAGTATAGGAGTAGAGGAGCTGTAATATGGCGCATTAGGAGGCGCAAAGCGAGGGCGCACATTACTTCCTTGTTGCTGTCCTTGATATGGCGCCTTCCTCTTGTTGTCTTGCTCCATCTCACGGACCTTGTTCTCAACCACAATTGCTTTGTCCACAAGCTTCTGAAAATTAGCATAATCACAGTTGAGAAATTGCACTTGGATCTCATTGTTCAAGCCTCTCATGAACAAGTATTATTTCCGGCTGTCCCGGCTCACATCCTCAAGCGCATATCTTGAGAGTTGAGTGAATTTGTTGAGATATTCACCCATGCTCGATCTTTCTTGCCTCAAGTTCTAAAATTCCTGCTGCTTCAAGATCATAACTCCCTCCAACACATAGTGAGAACGAAAGCTCTCTTTGAATTCGGCCCAAGTAATTCTCTCTTGGTTCTCATGAGCATTGCATAAACAATCCCACCAATCCGCAGATGCTCCAACTAGTTGATGAGAAGCAAAAAGCACTTTCTCCCGGTCACTGCATTGGACAATAGCTAACTTCTTCTCCACGGACTTGAGCCAATCATCCGCATCCATAGGATCAGTGGCTTGAGCAAAGGTCGGTGGCCTTGTAACACCCTCAACTTTCGCATCATGCATTGCATACATGTTCATGCATTAAACATTAGTAAAATAAAAGAAAAATGATAAAACATAAAATGTACATATACAAATATGATGTAGCAAAAAGAAGAAAGGAAAATAATAGCGTAAAACTTGTAATAGGGAATAAGTATAAAAATAATAATAACATATAAAAATAAAATAAATAAAAGGTATATATAAATAATATATATAATAATATATAAAAAATAAAATAAAATATAAATAATAAAATATATTATAAAGAATAATATAAAGAATAAATAAATAATAATATATTTATAAAAAAAAAGAAAAAGAAAAAAAACAGTCGCCCGCTGGTCAGGCCGAGCGGCCCAGCCAGCAGCGCGCGACCCCGCGCGACGACTCCGCGCGCCGTGCGACCCCGCCCCGCCGCCTGGGCCCCGCCTGCCCACGCCGTACTGCGCGCAGCCCCACGCCGGGCCCCACCGCGCCTGCTTCAGCGCTGACCGCGCCTGCCGGCCTTGCACCACGCGCCCGCGACCGCGTGCCCCAACACCCGCCATCCCACGCGACCGCGTAGCGCCCCGGCTCCCGCCCACCTGCACCGACGCCCGCTTGGGCCCCGATCCCGCGCGCGCCCTCCCGCGTCCCGCGCGCACGCACTGTCGGGCGCCACCCCGCACCGCCTCCCGCTCCCGCGCGCCGATCCGCTCGCGCGCGGTGTCCCACCCGACCCCGAGCCACGCGCTCTGCGCGTTCCGCGCCTGGCCCCGCTCGCCCGCGCTGTCCCTAGCCCTGGCGCCTATAAAAGCCATAGGGGCTTCGTAATCCCCCGATGCCCAGGAACCCTAGCCACCAGGAAACGCCGCCGGTACAGAAAAAAAGGGGGAACCAGAGGCTGCGCCGCCAGGGGAAGAAAAAGAAGAAAAAAAGAGGGGAAGAAGAGGAAGAAAAAGAGGAGGGTGTTGTCGTCCACCAAGAGATCGTCGTCTCCGTCGTCATGCCGCCGGAGGACTGCTGCACCATCCACTTCGTCTACACGTCGTCTTCATTCCGCGATCGTCAAGCCGTCACATCTACGGTAGGATTCGTCCCCGATGCGAATTTTAGCGACGTATTAGATCTAATAGACGTAAATTGATTTTAGTTGCACCATAATTTTATTTTCAGCAGCATTAATTCTCGCTTAAACTCCTGTAAAATCATATGAACACGTGTGAACTAGTTGCATCTAATCAATAAACAACCGTAGTTAATTAATAATTGATCTTTGCATGCATGCATATCATCGCGTGTTGATTAATGTGTGTGCATCATGTTGATTTGTATGTATATTCTTGTATGTGTGATCACGAGTAGAGGGAAGTGCTCAAGAGGTCGTGTACGAGGATTTTCAGAATCAAGACTTCGAAGCGCTTGAGCAACCCTATCCGCCGGAGCAAGGCAAGTGTCCTTGAAGCATATTGATCCTGATTTAAAATAAATGTTTTGTTTGTAAAACTGCATGATGTGTCAATTTGATGGGAATCCTATGGTAGGAAGTTTACTAGATTTGTTAAACCACCCTTGTCACCTGGAATATATGATAGAGAGTCGGGAAGAGTTTTTACCTTTTTGCTTCGCTTAATTAATTGGGATGGCAAACAACACTACACATTTAATTATGCATCAATGATATTCTGGTTAATGTGAACTGGTCAATACGATATGGTAATGGGTGATCTAAGCAAGCCTGGTATGTGGATGGGTTGGATGTTATGGTGGTTTTCTTGCTTTAGATCTAAGGACCGGTTCATGCGAGAATAGGCCAGGACTACAGTGCCACCACGAGGCCAAGTATGGGTGCGGCGTAGCTGATTAATTAGGGCTTTGCTAGTGCTGTTTAGACCATTGTGGATGCTCGTGGAAGGGGTAGTCGGATTGGGTTTGTTGAGGATTGGTGGGACTACCCTGGGATCCGAATGGCTCAAGAGGGGGCCCTTGGTTGAAGATGTGCTCAGTTGGAGGCATCGCCACCGGTGAAACCTCAGTGGGGTCTAAATAGGCTAGTAATCCCTTTATAAAGGCTATTTTGTGATCTCTTGGCCATACACCAAAGGAAGTGTAATTGGCATGAGAGAGGTTCTTTAGTCGCCGACGGGTGATGAAATCACAAACACGTGGGTAAAGTGGTACAAACTCTGCAGAGTATTAAAACTATCATGATAGCCGTGCTCCCGGTTATGAGCGCCTGGATGACCTACATGATTAGAGGGAAATTGGGATTTGGGATGGTTATGGTTTGGTAATGGTTACGGTTGATATTATGATTATGGTTATGGTTATGGGATGGCATTATGGTTTATGACATTGATTATGGTTATTGGTAATGATGAATTATGGACTGGTATTATTATGGTTACATGGTTTATGATGGGTTTACTTCACATAAATATGATACATTGCTTTTCAAATGTTTTACTGTTTTTTCAGCACTTAGCCATTATTATTGTCGTCATTTGAATCAGCCACATGTCATACTTTCCACACTTGCTGAGTACGACATGTACTCACTCTTGCAATCCCCCCCTCCAATAGTTGCAGGTCAGGATTGTGAGTTTAATGGCGATAATGCGGAGTTCTAGGCCGTGTCTACCGTCAGCTTTGCCTGTGGTGTTGCATGAAACTGCGCTATCCCTTTTGCTTAGTTTGCTTAGTTGCTTAATTAGTTTATTTCCGCTGCATTAGTTGAACTTGTCATTATTATTCATTAGAGCTTGTATTCGAGGATAATATGGTTTGTGTAATAAAATTTGGTTAATAAATCTTGTTCTGTGGTAATTATCTGTATATCGTTTGTGATTGCACTCGTATATGTGTGATGAATATCCTAGGCACACATATGCATTAGCTTGGTTCAGTTTTTGGAACCGGACGTCACAGGCCTAGTCCTCATAAACTCTCCCAACCAGTTATGAGAAGGTGGGGCTGGCGGTGGAGGCATGTGGGGCTGATTGTTGATGTTGCCAGCCTGCAGCTGTCCCATTGTTTGTATCAAGGTCTGCATGAGCTGGTTCTGCATAGCCAATAGCTGCTCAATATTGATAGCTCCATGAGTAGGTCCTTGTCCATTGTTGCTCTGAGGTGCTCCATGGTTCTCCTCCTCATCATTAGCATCCCTCTGGTTGCGAGTCCTTACCATCTGAAGGAAAGAAAAATATAAGAATTAGAAAATGCCGCAAACTATATGCATCAAGGGATATGAAACTAGACAATTGACTAGCCTACGTGGACATGGTAATGCTAAAGCATCCCAAAATCCTCTAATAAGCACACAAGCAAACAATTGAATGTGGCCTAGAGGGGGGGTGAATAGGCCTTTTTGAAATTTGTCGGAACCTTCAACACTTAACAACCCCTTCAAAACCAGAGATATCGGACTAGTCCGGTAAAGTGCAGACTAGTCTGGTGTGTACCGACTAGGTTGATTAAGTTTGATTGATTAATTTGATTCTTCGATGTATGCAGCGGAAATATACAGTCAAATGAAGTGTTGCAAGATTATGGACTAGGGTATATCACAATTCAACCTTATATTTAATGATTCAATGTAAGGTAAGCAATAATGATTGAAACCCTAGATTTTTGTGATGAATAAGAACGATGAACACAAAGCAAGACACAAGGTTTTATCGCGTGGCTCGGCTCCCACAGAGGCAACCTACATCCACGTTGAGGAGTCCACAAAAAGACCAGGTCTTCTCCAACACTACCCTCGTCGGATCGCCACCAAGGCCAATCCTCTTCCACTTATCACGAAGGGGTGAATAACCGAATTCAAAGGGGCCTTCTCACACGTTGAGGGCTCCCCTAGATTACAACACAAAATACCACCAAGAACACACTCAAAATATTACAATGAAATCACAGGAGTGTGTTAGAGAATCAAACCAAGAGCTCAATGAGTGTTGAATGTGTCTCTCCAATGATCTATAGTGTATCCTCAAAGGATTGATCTTTGTTGTACTTAATTTTGTGGAGAGATGTGTTTTTGAGGCTCTTGGGAGGTGTGATGGTGCTAGGGTTCGAGAGTGTTTTTAGTTGTGTCGTGCACCTCTATTTATATGGGGTTTCTAAAAGTGACCGTTAGGGTTTAGAAAGATTGGACTAGTACGTGGTGGACACCGGACTAGTCCGGTGTGCTGTGTGTAGCAAACTCTAAGTGTCTCAAAATATCGGTCTAGTCCGGCTAGGAGCGGACTTGTCCGATTTCGCTTCTGGAAATCTTTGGACTAGTCTGATGGACATCGGACTTGTCCACACAGTGAAACCCTAAGTGGTTATGAGGACAAGTCCGCACTTGGAGGACTTGTCCGATTTAGGTAAGGGAGTTTTTTTCGGACTAGTCCGTGCTAATATCGGACTTGTCCGATTTAGATCAGAATAAATATCGGACTAGTCCGGTGGTGATCGGACTTGTCCGATTTTGTGTGACCTGTGAAGTGTTTTGAGGACTAGTCCACACTGGGGAGGACTAGTCCGATTCTAGTCAGAGAGATATCGGACTAGTCCGATGGATATCGGACTTGTCTGATCTTGTGCAGAAAGGATATCGGACTAGTCCGGTGACATTCGGACTAGTCTGGTCCTGTATAACTTTGTGCAATGTGTGTGTTTAATTGTGATTGAGCTCTTGGGGTGTGTTTCCTTAACACACTCCATACACAATGATCTACTATTCTTCTTCCTTGAGCTCATTTCCATTTTGCTCCTCATTCTCCCTTCTTTTTGGCACTTTGCTTATTTTGCTATTAAAACATGTGCTCATCTTAACAAAGAGGTTAGGATCTCATTTGCTTGTCATAAATCATCCAAAACCCACAAGGGATTCCTAGATGCACTTTCAATCTCCCCATTTTTGGTGATTGATGACAACCAATTGAGATTTCACAAAATGTGATAAAAATTGAGATTTTCATAAAGCATGCACATATGAGTCTAAAATACATCAAGCAATGAAAACTTAATCCATATGTGCATTCTTTATGGTGGGATGCATAACTAAGTATATTGAAACAATGAGAATGACATAATTGACATTAATCAACCAAAAACCAAGCATATATGTCATTCTAGGAGCAACAACACAGTTTCCAACGATTACTTCTCAAGTAGATCAAAATAATACATCACAGGACCATAATTAACTTAAGAACATAGTTAAAGCTTTACAACCCGCAAAATAGTCAAAAAGCATAAAAGAGAGCTCTCTCCTCGCATCCTACAACTAAAACTAAGACTCCCCTCAACCTCTCCCCCTTTGACATCAAGAGACCAAAAAGAAGGAGAGGAGGGTCCTAAAGTCTTCACTCCTCGCTGTCGGTCCTCTCATCGTCTTCATCATCGTCTTCGGGCTGATGAGGAGGAGGAGTAGGAGGTGCGGAGCCACTCGAGCCCCCAATGCCAAAGTAGGCAAGCTCAGAGGGGGTCAAGGGCCCGAGCTCGGTGAAGTCTGAATCAGAATCATCGGAGATCACTGGAGATCCAATGGGCTCGATCTCTAGTTTTTGGCATATTTGCTTCACATTGGCCTTGACATACTTTATATCTTCCTTTCTTCTCTTGTTAAACTTATGGGCCTTCACATCGGCCTTTCTGTAGGAGGCGAAGATAGCAGTCAAGTACTTGAAGATCCCACTTGCAGATCCCCTTTGAGGAGCTGCCCTAGTAGCAGGGGCAGCCCTTGCATCTTCATTTCTTCTCGCCGAAGCCTCAGGACTGGAGGCCGGAGAGGGAGCAGCCTGGATGCTTGGCTTCTGAGGCCTCAAAGGTAGGTGCTCCACATCTTTCACAAACTCTATGCCAGTGACTTTCTCAATCATAAACATAAGATAGGGAGCATAGCCACATGACCTGTTGGGCGTGCAAGATATGTTGACCATGTCATTCCAAATATAATCTGCCACATCAAACTGACGGTCCTTGCTTATGACCCTCATCAGGGTTCGGAGATAATCCTGCACACTCCCAGCATCTCCATCCTTGGGAGCAATAGTCTTCCTCAAGACTCTATTCATGACCACAAAGAAAGGCTTCATGTTCTCTGTGGAGGGAGGGTTGAACTTGGAGTTTGGCTCATATAGGAACTGAATGTAGGCCCAGAGGGGGGGTGAATAGGCCTTTTCGAATTTTTCTTGGTTCCTGTAACACTCAACAACACAGTCAATACCAGAGATATCGGACTAGTCCGGTAAAGTGCGAACTAGTCCGGTTTTCACGGGCTAAGTTGATCAAGTTCAGTCAATTTGATTGATTCGTTAATGTAGGCAGCAGAAATATAGACTTAAATGACAGTTTAATAGTTGTATGTCAACTTCTATAACAATTAAGGCTCTTGTTTAACAAATTAACTCAAATTGAACAAATTGAATCAAACCCTAGATTAAGTTGATCAATTAAGATGAAGAACACAAAAGGACAAGACACAAGATTTATCCCATGGTTCGGCTACCACGAAGGCAACCTACATCCACGTTGAGGAGCCCACAAAAGGACCGGGTCTTCTCCAACCCTTCCCTCGTCGGATCGCCACGAAGGCCAATCCTCTTCCACTAATCACAAAGGGGTAAATAACCAAGTTGAAGGGGCGTTCTCACACGTTGAGAGCTCCCTTGATTACAACTTACAAAGCCACCAATAACACACTCGAAAATTACAAATTGAAACGCAAGAGTGTGTTAGAGAATCAAACCAAGAGCTCAAAGATGTGTGCCAAGTATCTCTCCAATGATCTAGAAGTGATCTTCAATAGATTGATCGATTTTGCACTTAATTTCGTGGAGAGAGGTGGTTTTTGAGTCTCTTGGGAGGTGTGATGGCGCTAGGGTTCGAGAGATTGTGAAAGTGGGCCGTGCATCTCTATTTATATGGGGTTTCTAAAAGTGACCGTTAGGGTTTAGAAAGATCGGACTAGTCCGGTGTGCTGTGAGTAGCAAACCCTAAGTGTCCAGGAATATCGGACTAGTCCGTTTGAAAACGGACTTGTCCGATTTCGCTACTGGAAATCTTCGGACTTATCCGGACACATGAAACCCTAAGTGTTTAGAATGACAAGTCCGCACTTGGAGGACTTGTCCGATTTAGATCAGTGTGTATATCGGACTAGTCCGTGTAGACACCGGACTTGTCCGAAGTGGATCAGAATGAGTATCGGACTAGTCCGAATTACAACGGACTTGTCCGATTTTGTGTGACTTGTGCATTGTGTTGAGGACTAGTCCGCATTGGGGAGGACTAGTCCGAAGTGAATCAGAAAGATATCGGACTAGTCCGGTGGGGACCGGACTTGTCCGATCTAGTGCAGAATGTGATATCGGACTAGTCCGGCTATTTTCGGACTAGTCCGGTCCTGTATAACTTTGTGCATTGTGTGTGTGTGCTTGAAAGTGATTGAGCTCTTGGATGTGTTTCCTTAACACACTCCATACATAATAAACTACTATTTTCTTCTCCTTGAGCTCACATTTACTTTGCTTCTCATTTCCCTTCTTTTTGGCATTTTGCTCATTTTTCATCATTTGCCTACATCTCAACAAAAGGATTAGGATCCCAATTGCTTGTCATAAATCATCCAAAACCCACAAGGGAGTCCTAGATGCACTTTCAATCTCCCCCTTTTTTGTGATTGATGACAACCAATTGAGATTTCACAAAATAAGGCAAAAATTTGAGATTTTCATAAAGTATGCACATATGACTCAAAAATACATCAAGCAACAAGAGAATTATTCATATGTGCATTCTTTATGGTGGGATGCATACTAAGTGCATGAATACATTGAGAATGACAGAATTTACATTAACCAACTGATACAAAGTGCATATGACATTCCAGGAGCAAAAATGCAGTTTTCATCACATACTCGCAAATAAATTGAGCAATTCATCACAGGACCAAACTTAATAGGAAAACAGAGTTAAACTATTACAATCACAAATAAAAGATAAAGAGAACTCTCTCCTCGCACCCTACCACAGCTAAAGCTAAGACTCCCCCTCAATCTCTCCCCCTTTGGCATCAAGACACCAAAAAGAAGGAGAGGAGGGTCCTAGGGTCTTCACTCTTCACTGTCGGTCCTATCGTCATCATCTTCATCTTCTTCGCTTTCCGCTTGACGAGGAGGAGGGGGAGGATGAGGAGCAGAGCTGCTCGAGCCCCCAATGCCAAAGTAGGCAAGCTCGGAGGGGTTCAGAGGCCCAAGCTCGGTGATGTCAAGATCAGAATCTTCAGAAATTACTGGAGATCCAATGGGGTTGATCTCCAGCTTTTCACTCAGTTGCTTCACGTTGGCTTTGATGTATCTCATATCCTCCTTCCTCTTATGATTGAGTTTATGAAGCTTTACTTCAGTCTTCTTGCAGAAGGAGAATATGGCGGTCAGGTACTTGAGGATCCCACTAGCTGATCCTCTCTGAGGGGCTTCCCTGGAGGTAGGGACAGCCCTGGCAGCATCTCCTTCTCTTGCCGGTGCCTCAGGACTTGAGGCCGGTGAGGGAGCAGCCTGGACACTCATAGGCTGAGGCTTCTGAGGCCTCAGAGGAGTGTGCTCCACATCCTTCACGAACTCAATACCTGTGACTTTCTCAATCATAAACATCAGGTAGGGAGCATAGCCACAGGACCTGTTGGGGGTGCTTGAGATGTTGACCATATCATTCCATATGTAATCTGCAACATCAAACTGCCTCTTCTTGCTTATGACCCTCATTAGAGTCCGGAGGTAGCCCTGTACACTCCCTGCATCCCCATCCTTGGGGGCAATGGTCTTCCGAAGAACTCTGTTCAGGACCACAAAGAAGGGCTTCATGTTCTTTGTGGAGGGAGGAACATACTTAGAGTTGGGCTCATACATGAACTTCATTCCGTCCCTCTCAATGGCCCCTATGTTGTGGATGATCAGCCTGTCATTGTCAGAGGTGTCCAGATGAAGCAGATTATTGAAGTCCTCTTGAGTGATACTATACTTGGATCCTTGGGTCATCCAAGTCACACTCTCTTCATCTTCACTCGAGAAGTGGCACGTTGCATAGAACTGTGCAATCACCTCATCATTCCAGTTATGCCTGAAGGCAAAGAGATCCTTCAGGCCATGCCTCTCAGCTGCTGCAATAACTTCATCAAACGTTGAGCACTTCTTCTTCTCTAGGTAGGACCAGTCAATCCACTGACTGCACACCACCGGAGTCTTCATTGGCAGGTAAACCAGCCTGTAGAAATCTGCATGGAAGTTTGTCCAAAACCTTCCATCAGCTGCCTGCTTTGGCCTTGCATAGCAATCAGTGCTTCTGAGCTTGGCTGCCACATCACTGCCTTTTCCATTGAATTTCTCTTCATTGGGGTCCCGGACCCCTTCCCTGGGAGCATGGAGCTTCAAGGGCCCAACTGGCCCCGTTGCTACTCCCTTGCCCTTTCCTTTTGCTTGACGAAGGCCGCTTGTAGACAGAGCAGCCTTCGAGGCTGCCTTCTTGACACAAACCTTCCTCCGAACTTGGGGAGGGGAAGTAGCAGGCTCGGAAGGTCTTTCTTGGAGTTTCTTGCCAAGTTCCGCCGAGGACCAAGGTGCCACCTCGTGGTCCAACTCGGCCTCAAAGTCGGAGATCTCGTTGTCGGAGCTCGACATGATCTGAGAATGATTGAGCAAGAATAATGACAAGTTATACAAGGCATTGGTAAGACAAGATAGCAATGGATGACATTAAGGAATTAAGGAATTAGGTTTCAGGTTCAGAAACATCGGACTTGTCCGGTGCTCAGGAACGGACTAGTCCGGGGTACCGGACTTGTCCGTGTATGGACCGGACTAGTCCGGTGTTCATCCTCAAAAACCTAACAGATTGGTCAAGGGATGATTCCTAATGCAAATCTAGTCTAGCATACACGTAGTACATCAAATAAGCATGTATCTAGTGAAGGATGCTAGGCTATACGATCAACAATGGAGAAAAACAAGATTTCTAGGGTTTTGAAGAAATTTACCAAAGAAATCGATGGAGGCTCGAAGTGTTGGGGGTTGGAGGTCGGACTAGTCCGATAGCTTCAATCCCCAAGAGGTCAAGCTCGATCTCCGCCCAAATGTGGACTTTTTCGACGGAGGGAGGAGAAAATCGCCTTGGGAGCTCGAGCGCAAGAGAGAGGAGGCGTGAGCAAAAGTGGGGATGAGGAGATTAGGGTTTGGTGGCGGCTAGGGTTATGGAAACGAAAAACCAGACAAGTCCGGACATTACCGGACTAGTCCGAAGTCATCCAGAGACCTATATCGGACTAGTCCGTGGTATATCGGACTAGTCCGGCCTAACCGGCACTCTGCGGACTAGTCTGCATGGGCGGACTAGTCCGGGTAACCACGGACTAGTCCGTGGTCACCAGGAAAGAATTGCATAGCCCATTCATATATATTTGAAGGTTCAATAATAGAGAATAGAGAGGCAAAACAAATCAAGTAATCTTGATGAATTTGACCAGTAAGCATACAACAATCATACAATGATCAAAATTCATCAAGATCTAATAATTGACATAGTTTTTCGAGAGAAAAATGGAGAGGGATGATTTTCACAATTCAATCAACATTTTGAAGCAATCATACAGGTATGCAACTTTTCAAGCCACACTCCGAGAATCAAGAATATTTAGCTCATTTCGGAGTTTGCAAAAACGCTTTTCATCAAGTGGCTTGGTGAATATGTCGGCCAATTGTTTTTGGGTGTTGACGTGTGAGATGGTTATGTCTCCTTTCATGGAATGGTCTCTCAAAAAATGATGTCTTATGTCTATGTGTTTAGTCCTAGAGTGCTCAACTGGATTGTGGGCTATTTTAATGGCACTCTCATTATCACAAAGAAGAGGAATACGGTTCATATTGTAACTGTAATCCCTTAGAGTTTGTCGCATCCAAAGGAGTTGTGCACAACAACTCCCGGCTGCAACATACTCCGCTTCGGCTGTGGATAATGCAATGGAATTTTGTTTCTTAGATGACCAAGAAACTAAAGATCTTCCTAGGAATTGGCATGTGCTAGAGGTGCTTTTTCTATCAACTTTGCACCCGGCATAATCTGCATCGGAGTAACCAATGAGATTGAATTTGGAGCCTTTTGGGTACCAAAGACCAAGGTTGGGTGTATGAACTAAATATCTCAAGATTCTTTTTACGGCTGTCAAATGACATTCCTTGGGGTTGGCTTGAAATCTTGTACACAAACATACACTTAACATAATGTTTGGCCTAGATGCACATAAGTAGAGTAAAGATCCAATCATGGAGCGATATACCTTTTGGTCGGCGCTTGGTCCATCTTCATTGGCCATTCGTAGCCATGGGACTCTTTATGGGCTTTGCCTTGTCCATGCCAAACTTCTTGAGTATGTCCTGCGTGTACTTGGTTTGGCTTATGAATGTTCCTTCCCTTTGTTGCCGCACTTGGAATCCCAAGAAGTACTTCCATTCTCCCATCATTGACATTTCAAACCTGTCTGTCATAATTCTACTAAATTCTTCACAGAAGGATTGGTTAGTTGACCCAAAAATTATATCATCAACATAGATTTGGCAAATAAATAGATCATTATCTAGATTCTTAGTGAATAATGTATAATCTACTTTGCCAATTTGAAAACCATTATCAATTAAGAAATGTCTAAGACACTCATACCAAGCTCTAGGAGCTTGTTTGAGGCCAAAGAGAGCCTTACGTAGTTTATATACATGGTCCGGGAACTCTTCGTCTTCAAACCCGGGTGGTTGCTCCACGTACACCTCTTCCTTGATCGGTTCGTTGAGGAAGGCACTTTTTACGTCCATTTGATACAGCTTGAAATCATGGTGAGTAGCATATGCAAGTAGTATTCTAATTGATTCAAGCCTAGCTACTGGAGCAAAAGTCTCATCGAAATCCAAACCTTCGACTTGTGAGTAACCTTTGGCCACAATTCGTGCCTTGTTTCTTGTGACCACTCCGTGTTCATCTTGCTTGTTGCGGAAGACCCACTTGGTGCCCACTATATTTGCATTGGGTCTTGCCACAAGTTCCCAAACCTCGTTTCTCTTGAAGTTGTTCAACTCTTCTTGCATTGCCACCACCCAGCCCGGATCCTTCAATGCATCCTCAGTCCTGCGTGGTTCCAAAAAGGAGACAAACGAGTAATGCTCACAAAAATTAGCTATACGAGATCTAGTGGTTACTCCCTTTTGGATGTCACCGATGATTTTGTCGATTGGGTGATCCCTTTGAATGCATTGGTGTACTCTTGGGTGTGGCACTTGGAGAGTTGTGTGTTGGTGATCATTTTCTTCTCCCCCTGAGTGGTTGCCCTCGTTGATTTGTTGATCATCTTCATATTCTTGTGATTGATCTTGTATAGAAGCTCCCCCTTGATTGTTGATCTCCTCTCGTGGTTCACTTTCCTCTTGTATTTGTGACGATGACTCTTGTGGTCGAACTTCGCCTAGAGCCATTCTCTTCAATGCTTGATAAGGAGCTCCTTCTTTACCTAATTCACATTGATCAACTTGCTCCTTTTGGGAGCCATTAGTTTCATCGAACACTATGTCACGTGCCACTTCAACAAGTCCGGAGGCCTTGTTGAAAACGCGATAGGCGTAAG
The DNA here is from genome assembly GCA_036927565.1 of Tuctoria greenei. NCBI lineage: Eukaryota > Viridiplantae > Streptophyta > Magnoliopsida > Poales > Poaceae > Tuctoria > Tuctoria greenei. The sequence goes on from JAYESD010000002.1 coordinate 255,188,099, forward strand.
TGTTCGAATCATAACCAAGCAAGAAACCTTCATCGGACTTCGAAGTGAACTTTGAAGTCCTGGGCTTCTTGTTCATAATATAACATGGAGAACCGAAAACTCTAAAATATGAAATGTTTGGTTTGTTACCGGTGAGTAGCTCATAAGGAGTCTTCTTGAGTAGTCGATGAAGGTAGAGTCGATTTGCAGCGTGGCAAGCGGTGTTAATTGCTTCCGCCCAAAATCGATCCGAAATCTTGTATTCATCGAGTTCGGTTCTTCCTTTTGGCAACTCCGTTTTGTTGTGGAGAGTATGGTGCTGAAAATTCGTGATTGATTTCCTCCTCATCAAGGTACTCCTCCACTTGTATGTTCTTGAATTCTGTGCCGTTGTGGCTCCGAATACTCTTGATCGATAGTGAGAACTCGTTTTGCGCTCTCTTGAAGAATTTCTTGAGTGTCCCTTGTGTTTCTGACTTGTCATGCAAAAAGAACACCCAAGTGAAGCGGGAAAAATCATCAATAATGACTAAACCGTATTTATTACCGCCGATGCTTATGTAAGCAATTGGACCAAACAAGTCCATATGAAGTAGTTCGAGCGGTCTTGTCGTAGTCATGATGTTATTTGCGGGATGATGTGCTCCAACTTGCTTCCCGGCTTGGCACGCGCTACAAGGCCTGTCTTTCTCAAAAACAACATCTTTCAAACCTTGGATGTGATCGCCCTTGAGGAGTTTTTTAAGATTCCTCATACCAACATGTTCTAGCCGTCTATGCCACAGCCAACCCATGTTGGTTTTTGCAATCAAACATGTGTCAAGTTCGGCTTTATCCTTGTTGAAGTCAACAAGGTAAAGCTTTCCCTTCAACATACCCTTGAATGCAACGGAACCATCACTCCTCCTTGAGATGGTCACACCCTCGTTAGTGAACAGGCAATTATAACCTTTGTCACATAATTGAGATATGGACAGCAGGTTATAATCTAAAGATTCAACATGTAAAACATGAGAAAGAGTGTGTTCAGAGGATATTGCTATTTTACCGGTACCGAGGACCCTTCCTTGACTATTATCTCCGAAGTAGATGCCTTCGTTTGGGTCCTCATTTTCTTCATATTCCACGAACATCCTCCTTTCTCCGGTCATGTGGTTGGTGCATCCACTGTCTAGCACCCATTTGGATCCACCAGAGGAGTAGGCCTGCAGAAACAAATTATGTCTTGGTTTTAGGTACCCAAGCTTGCTTGGGTCCTTGGAGGTTAGTTACAATACATTTGGGCACCCACACATGGGATATTGTGTTCCCATGGCGTGACCCAGCATAATAAGCATAAACTTTACCAAGACTGTTTCTCATTAATACATGAGAGGCATCAAAGGTTTTGAACAAAAGTTGTTGTTGTTTGTTGATCAGACTAGTCTGGGTGATCGGACTTGTCCGTATGACCGGACTTGTCCGGATCACAACCGGACTAGTTCGGTGTTCATGAGAGTTCAGGTTTTTAACTTTCGAGTTACCAGATTGTGAGGGTCCTCCCTTCACAAAGGTAATCTTTCCCTTGTTATTCTTATGACTTCCAGCATTTTGCTTTCCATCATAAGAGTAACCAATGCCATACTTGACATTTGGAGGTCTTTGGACCAAGTATGCACTACGTGCATAGTTGATCCTCTCCTTGTCAAATATTCCACATTGGGTAGGATTTTTATCCTTTGTGGAGGTAGACTTTTCCTTCAAACTGGTGTTGATTTTACTACATTTGCACATATGAACAAGATTAGTTGAAGTGGGTTGAGAAGGTAGACTTGAAGAGGAGGAAGATTCACTTAGCTTGAGTGACTCAACTTGCACTTCAAGGATCTTGTTAACCTTGATCAGGTCATCAAGTTGATCCTTGATTGCAACGTTTGAGTTGGTTAACTCCAAGCAAGTTTTCTTGCTTGAAGCTAGATCAAGCTCTAGTGAGCTATTTTTCTCCTTTTCAAGAACTAGAAGATTATCAAGTTTGACATACTTCTCCTTTTGGGAGATAATCATGTCCTCTTGACGATCAATTAGCTGTTCTTATCAACAAGTTGGTCAAGTAAAAATTTCATTTTAGCAGCAGTTTTTCTGTCTAATCCCATTAACATATCTTCATCATCACTATCTAGTTCATCATTACTTGAGTAGGAATGCATGGAAGGAGTTTTGATGTTTACCTTGCGTTTACCTTCCTTTGCCATGAGGCAAGTGCCATGTCCCTTCTTTGTACCGAGCGTGGGGAAGAGTGTGGGTTTCTTGGACGTGCTTTCAATGGCTATGCTAGCCATCTCTTCTTCATCAGATGATGAAGACTCATCGTTTGAGTCCCACTCCTTTCCAATGTGTGCTTGTTCAGCTTGTTTCTTCTTCTTGAAGAATTTCTTTGGTTGAGGCTTGACTTCTTTATTCTTCTTCTTGTTGTCCTCATACGGGCAATCGACTATAAAGTGGTTATACTCACCACAGTTATAGCACGCTCGCCTCATCTTTGGCTTTGTCCTCTCTTTGTACTTGCCTTCACTTGATTTTGTTCCCTGTCTTTTCTTCAATATTCATTTGAACTTTTTCATGAACAAAATCATATCCTCTCCATCCAGCTCACTACTTTCATCATCGCTGTCCTCCTCAAGCTGTGCTTCTCTTGCTTCCTTGGATAGTGGCTTGAGTGTGGACTTTAAGGCAACTCCCTTCTTCTTGGCCGATGTGAGGTCGGATATTTCTTTGACGTGCTTGGCTTGTTTCTCCATCATTTCAAAGTTGATGATTTTGCCAAGCAGCTCATCTGGAGTCATCCTCTTGTACCCGGGACTCTCTCTGATCATAGAGCATAGTGTGACATTGCGAGGCATAAAGGCTCTAAGGATGAGCTTTACAACCTCGTGGTCATTCCACTTCTTGCTCCCATATGATCGAACCTTGTTTACAAGTGTCTTCAATCGGTTGTACATGTCCTGGGGAGACTTGTCTTCCTCAATTGTGAACCTTCCAAGTTCGCCTTCGATCATTTCAATTTTCGCCTCCCGCACATGTCGGTCACCTTCATGGGCTGTTTGTAGCGTGTCCCATATTTCCTTGGCAATCTTCAGTCCGTCCACCTTTGTGAATTCATCTCGACTTAGAGAGGAGGTGATTACGGCTGCGGCTTGAGCGTTTCTGTGGATGGCTTGCTCTTGACTTGGGGTGAGCTCTTTGTCGTCATCTGGGATGTCTATTCCTGTGCACACAATATGCCATAAACTTGGGTTAAGGGAAATCAAGTGCATCTTCATATTTTGCCTCCACATGGAGTAATCACTCCCATCGAAGTGTGGGGCTTTTCCAAGAGGAATAGATAGATAATGGCTGTTATTTGAATTTAAACGATCATAGTTAAAAGGATATCGGGAGTAGTCGGTGTGACTACTCCCCTTCTTCTTTTCTTCAACTTTGGCTTTCCCTTTGGAAAGTGCTTTCTTCCTGAGGAGTGCTTTCAGCTCCAGCGTCTCCTCGTCATCATCATCGAAGTCTTGAATTGCTTCGAGATACTTTTCCAGCTTTTGGTTCTTGTCGTTGTTCACTTCTTCCTGGTTGTTGATTTTCTGAAGTTCCTTCATGTCCGACATGATCTCTTCGAGTGGTTGCACTCTTTATTGAAGAACCTGCTCTGATACCAATTAAATGTAGGCCTAGAGGGGGGGTGAATAGGCCTTTTTGAATTTTTCTCGGTTCCTGTAACACTCAACAACACAGTCAATACCAGAGATATCGGACTAGTCCGGTAAAGTGCGGACTAGTCCGGTTTTCACGGGCTAAGTTGATCAAGTTCAGTCAATTTGATTGATTCGTTAATGTAGGCAGCGGAAATATAGACTTAAATGACAGTTTAATAGTTTTATGTCAACTTCTATAACAATTAAGGCTCTTGTTTAACAAATTAACTCAAATTGAACAAAATGAATCAAACCCTTGATTAAGTTGATCAATTAAGATGAAGAACACAAAAGGACAAGACACAAGATTTATCCCGTGGTTCGGCTACCACGAAGGCAACCTACATCCACGTTGAGGAGCCCACAAAAGGACCGGGTCTTCTCCAACCCTTCCCTCGTCGGATCGCCACGAAGGCCAATCCTCTTCCACTAATCACAAAGGGGTAAATAACCAAGTTTAAGGGGCGTTCTCACACGTTGAGAGCTCCCTTGATTACAACTTACAAAGCCACCAATAACACACTCGAAAATTACAAATTGAAACGCAAGAGTGTGTTAGAGAATCAAACCAAGAGCTCAAAGATGTGTGCCAAGTGTCTCTCCAATGATCTAGAAGTGATCTTCAATAGATTGATCGATTTTGCACTTAATTTTGTGGAGAGAGGTGGTTTTTGAGTCTCTTGGGAGGTGTGACGGCGCTAGGGTTCGAGAGATTGTGAAAGTGGGCCGTGCACCTCTATTTATATGGGGTTTCTAAAAGTGACTGTTAGGGTTTAGAAAGATCGGACTAGTCTGTGGTGGTCACCGGACTAGTCCGGTGTGCTGTGAGTAGCAAACCCTAAGTGTCCAGGAATATCGGACTAGTCCGTTTGAAAACGGACTTGTCCGATTTTGCTACTGGAAATCTTCGGACTAGTCCAATTGCTATCGGACTTGTCCGGACACATGAAACCCTAAGTGTTTAGAATGACAAGTCCGCACTTGGAGGACTTGTCCGATTTAGATCAGTGTGTATATCAGACTAGTCCGTGTAGACACCGGACTTGTCCGAAGTGGATCAGAATGAATATCGGACTAGTCCGGATTACAACGGACTTGTCCGATTTTGTGTGACTTGTGCATTGTGTTGAGGACTAGTCTGCATTGGGGAGGACTAGTCCGAAGTGAATCAGAAAGATATCGGACTAGTCCGGTGGGGACCGGACTTGTCCGATCTAGTGCAGAATGTGATATCGGACTAGTCCGGCTATTTTCGGACTAGTCCGGTCCTGTATAACTTTGTGCATTGTGTGTGTGTGCTTTAAAGTGATTGAGCTCTTGGATGTGTTTCCTTAACACACTCCATACATAATAAACTACTATTTTCTTCTCCTTGAGCTCACATTTACTTTGCTTCTCATTTCCCTTCTTTTTGGCATTTTGCTCATTTTTCATCATTTGCCTGCATTCATCTCAACAAAAGGATTAGGATCCCAATTGCTTGTCATAAATCATCCAAAAACCACAAGGCAGTCCTAGATGCACTTTCAGGAACTTCATCCTATCCTTCTCAATGACACTTATGTTGTGGATGATCAAGCAGTCAAGTCTTGAGGTGTCAAGGTGAAGCAGGCTTGCAAAATCTTCTTGAGTTATATTGTACTTGGATCCGCGAGTCATCCAAGTAACACTCTCTTAATCTTCACTCGAGAAGTGGCATGTCGCAAAGAATTGCGCAATGACCTCGTCATTCCAATTGTTTCTGAAGGCAAAGAGGTCCTTCAGTCCATGTCTCTCAATTGCTTCCACCACTTCAATGAACGGGGAGCAGCCCTTTTTCTCAAAATGTGACCATTCAATCCATTGACTGCGCACAACCGGTGTCTTCATTGGGAGATACACAGATTTGTAGAAATCTGCATGGAAATTGCTCCAAAATCTGCCATCGGCAGCTTGCTTCGGACGGCCATACCAATCAATGCTCCTGAACTTCACCGCCGAGTCACTGCCCTTCCCATTGAATTTCTCTTCAGTGTGGTCCCGGACCCCTTCCCTCGGAGCATGCAGTTTCAATGGCCCAACTGGACCCGTTGCTATTCCTTTGCCCTTGCCCTTGGCTAGGCGGGCACTTGTCGAGCTAGGGCCACCACCAGCGGTAGCCCTAGAAGCTGGCACCTTGGAGGCCAGCTTCTTCGCTGGCACTTTCCTCCTAGCCTGTGGAGGAGACGGAGCTGGCTCAGAAGGACGCTCTTGGCGTTTCTTGCCAAGGCTCGTCGAGGACCGAGGTGCCACCTCATGGTCCATCTCGGCCTCAAAGTCAAAAATATCATCATCCATGCTCGACATGTCATGAGAACGAGTTGAGCAATACATGAATGATAATGGATGATACAAGGCATGGGTGCGAAAGAATAACAAGGAATTGCATTGAGGAATTGACACGTTAGGTTTTGAGTTCAGAAAACTCAGACTTGTCCGGTGTAAAGGCATGGACTAGTCTGGGGTGATCGGACTTGTCTGTGCATGGACTGAACTAGTCTGGTATTCATCCTCAGAAACCTAAGAAACTAGACAAATGGTGACTCCTAATGCACAACTAGCTTAGCACAAACGTAATACATCAAGGAGGCATGTATATAGTGAAATATGCTAGGCTATTCGATCAACAATGAAGAAATTTTGGGATTTCTAGGGTTTGAGTGAAAATTACCAAGGAATTCGCTTGATTCTCGAAGAAGGAGGTGTTGAAGTCCGGACTTGTCCGAGAACTTCAATCTTCGGGGGAGGAAGCTTGATTTCCACCCAAATGCGGAGCTTTTTGGTGGAGGGGATGCAAAATCGCCTTGGGGGCTCGAGTGGGAGAGAGAGAACACGTGAGGTAAGAGTGGAGGTGAAGAAATTAGGGTTTGGCGGTGGCTACGGTTATGGACACGAAAAATCGTACGAGTCCGGAGACGACCGGACTAGTCCGAACTTTTCCAGAGGCTATATCGGACTAGTCCGTTGTCTACCGGACTAGTCCGGCCTAACCGGCACTCTGCGGACTAGTCTACATGGGCGGACTAGTCCGGGTAACCACGGACTAGTCCGTGGTCACCAGGCAAGAATTTCTTAGCCCATTCATATATATTTCACGGTACATATTTAGAAAATAGGGAGGCAAATCAAATCAAATAATCTTGATGAATATGATCAATAAGCATACAACAATCAAGCAATGATCATAATTCACCAAGATCTAATAATTAACATAGCTTTTCGGAAGTAACTTGAGAGAGATGATTTTTACAATCCAATCAACATATTTTTAAGAATTCATACAGGTATGCAACATTTCAAGCCACAATCCGAGCATCAAGGATGTTTAGCTCATTTCGGAGTTCAAAAAAGCGCTTTTCATCAAGTGGCTTGGTGAATATGTCGGCCAATTGCTTTTGGGTGTTGACATGGGAAATGGCTATATGTCCTTTAATGGAGTGGTCTCTCAAGAAGTGATGCCTTATGTCTATGTGTTAGGTTCTAGATTGCTCAACGGGATTATGGGCAATTTTAATGGCACTTTCATTGTCACAATGGAGTAGAATATGGTTCATATTGTAACCGTAATCCCTCAGAGTTTGTCGCATCCAAAGGAGTTGTGCACAACAACTCCCAGCTGCAACATACTCCGCTTTGGCTGTGGATAAGGCAATGTAATTTTGTTTCTTGGAGGACCAAGAAACTAAAGATCTCCCTAGGAATTGGCATGTACCGGATGTACTCTTTCTATCTACTTTGCATCCGGCATAATCTGCATCGGAGTAACCAATGAGATTGAATTTTGAGCCTTTTGGGTACCAAAGACCAAGGTTGGGTGTATGAACTAAATATCTCAAGATCATTTTTACGGCTGTCAAATGACACTCCTTGGGATTGGCTTGGAACCTTGCACACAAACATACACTCAACATAATGTCTCGCCTAGATGCACATAAATAGAGTAGACATCCAATCATGGAGCGATATACCTTTTGGTCCACGCTAGGTCCATCTTCATTGAGATCCAAGTGGCCATTTGTTGCCATGGGAGTCTTTATAGGCTTTGCCTTGTCCATACCAAACTTCTTGAGTATGTCTTGCGTGTACTTGGTTTGGCTTATGAACGTCCCTTCCTTTTGTTGCCGCACTTGGAATCCCAAGAAGTACTTTAGTTCTCCCATCATTGACATTTCAAACCTATCTGTCATGATTTTACGAAATTCCTCACAAAAAGATTGATTAGTTGACCCAAAGATTATATCATCAACGTAAATTTGACAAATAAAAAGGTCATTGTCAAAATTCTTTGTAAATAGTGTATAATCTATTTTGCCAATCTTAAAACCATTTTCAATTAATAAATCTCTAAGACACTCATACCAAGCTCTAGGAGCTTGTTTGAGGCCGTAGAGAGCCTTACGCAATTTAAATACGTTGTCTGGAAACTCTTCGTCTTCAAACCCGAGGGGTTGCTCCACATACACCTCCTCCTTGATTGGTCCGTTGAGGAAGGCTCTTTTCACATCCATTTGATACAGCTTGAAATCATGGTGAGTAGCATATGCAAGCAATATTCTAATGGATTCAAGTCTAGTTACGGGAGCAAAGGTCTCATCGAAATCCAAACCTTCGACTTGTGAATACCCTTTGGCCACAAGTCGTGCCTTGTTCCTTGTCACCACCCCGTGTTCATCTTGTTTGTTGCGGAAGACCCACTTGGTGCCGACAATGTTCGCATTGGGTCTTGCCACGAGTTGCCACACCTCGTTCCGCTTGAAGTTGTTCAATTCTTCTTGCATTGCCACCACCCGGTCCGGATCTTTCAATTCATCCTCAACCCTGCGTGGTTCCAAAAAGGATACAAACGAATAGTGCTCACAAAAGTTAGCTATGCGAGATCTAGTGGTTACTCCCTTTTGGATGTCACCATTGATATTGTCGATTGGGTGATCCCTTTGGGCGCATTGGTGTACTCTTGGGTGTGGCACTTGAGGCGTTGTATCTTCATGATCATCTTCTTCTCCCTCTAAATGGTTGTCCTCGTTGACTTGTTGATTATCTTCGTATTCTTGTGGTTGATCATGTGTGGAAGCTCCCCCTTGATCGTTGACCTCCTCTTGTGGTTCATCTTCCTCATACACGTGTAGAGGTGACTCTTGTGGTCGAACTTCACCTAAGGCCATTCTTTTCAACGCTTGACAAGGAGCTTCTTCTTTACCTAGAACACATGGATCAACTTGCTCCTTTTGGGAGCCATTAGTTTCATCGAACCCTACGTCACGTGCTACTTCAACAAGTCCGGAGGTCTTGTTGAAAACACGATAGGTGTAAGTGTTCGAATCATAACCAAGCAAGAAACCTTCATCGGACTTTGAAGCGAACTTTGAAGTCCTGGGCTTCTTGTTAAAAATATAACATGGAGAACCGAAAACTCAAAAATATGAAATATTAGGCTTGTTACCGGTGAGTAGCTCATAGGATGTCTTCTTGAGTAGTAGATGAAGATAAAGTCGATTTACGGTGTGGCAAGCGGTGTTAATCGCTTCCGCCCAAAATCAATCCGAGGTCTTGTACTCATCGAGCATTGTTCTTGCCATCTCTATGAGAGTTCAGTTCTTTCTTTCGGCAACTCTATTTTGTTGAGGGGAGTACAGAGCCAAAAACTCGTGCTTTATGCCTTCTTCATCAAGGTACTCCTCCACTTGTGTGTTCTTGAACTCCGTGCTGTTGTCGCTTCGAATGTTCTTGATTGTCAATGAGAATTTATTTTGAGCTCGCTTGAAGAACTTCTTGAGTATTCCTTGTGTTTCTGACTTATCATGCAAAAAGAAAACCCAAGTGAAGCGAGAAAAATCATCAACAACTACTAAACCATATTTGTTACCACCGATGCTTATGTACGCAATTGGACCAAATAAATCCATGTGAAGTAGCTCGAGCGGTCTTGTTGTAGTCATGACGTTCTTGGCGCGGTGAGGTGCTCCAACTTGCTTCTCGGCTTGGCACGCACTACAAGGCCTGTCTTTCTCAAAGACAACATCCTTTAAACCTCAAATGTGATCGCCCTTGAGGAGTTTTTGAAGGTTCCTCATACCAACATGCGCTAGCCGTCTATGCCACAGCCAACCCATGTTGGTTTTTGCAATTAAGCATGTGTCAAGTTCAGCTTTATTCTTGTTGAAGTCAACAAGATAGAGCTTTCCCTTTAACATACCCTTGAATGCAATGGAACCATCACTCCTCCTAGAAACGATCACACCCTCGTTAGTGAACAAGCAATTATAACCCTTGTCACATAATTGAGATATGGACAGCAGGTTATAATCCAAGGAATCAACATGTAATACATGAGAAAGTGTGTGCTTAGATGATATGGCAATTTTATCGGTACTGAGCACCTTCCCTTGATTATTATCTCCAAAATAGATGCCCTGATTTGGATCCTCATTCTCTTCATACACAACGAACATTCTTCTTTCTCCAGTCATATGGTTGGTGCAGCCACTGTCTAACACCCATTTAGATCAACCAGAGGAATAGTCCTGCAAAAACAATTTATGCCTTGGTTATAGGTACCCAAGCTTGCTTGGGTCCTCGGAGGTTAGTCACAAGAGATTTGGGCACCCACACATGAGACTTGGTGTTCTCATGGTGTGGCCCAACATAATGAGCATAAATTTTGCCAAAATTATTTCTCATTAAGACATACGAGGCATCGAAAGTTCTGAACAATAACTGATGTTGTTTATGTACAGGACTAGTCTGGGAGGCCGGACTTGTCCGGAGGACCAGACTTGTCCGGACACCGACCGGACTAGTCCTTTGTTCATGGGTGTTTAATGTTTTAATCTGGAACTTTTCAGTTTGAGAGGATCTTCCCTTTACAAAGGTAATCCTCTCCTTGTTATTCTTATAGCTTCTAGCATGTTGCTTTTCACCATAAGAGTAACCAATGCCATATTTGATATTTGGAGGACTTTTGACCAAGTATGCACTGCGTGCATATTTGATCTTCTCCTTGTCAAATATGCCACTTTGGGCAGGATGCTTATCCTTTGTAGAGGTTAGCTTGTCCTTCAAACTGGTGTCAACTTTATTACATGTACAAGCATAAGCAACCTCAGTTTTAGTGGGTTGAGAAGGTGAACTTGAAGAGGATGAAGGTTCACATTGATTGAGTGACTCAACTTGCACTTCAAGAATCTTGTTAACCTTGATCAGGTCAGCAAGTTGGTCCTTGATTGTAGCATTTGAATCGGTTAACTCCAAGCAAGTTTCCTTGCTTGAAGCTAACTCAAGCTCTAGTGATTTGCTTCGTTCCTTTTCAAGTTCTAGAAGTTTGTCAAGTTTGACATGTTCCTCCTTTTGGGAGATAATAATGTCCTCTTGACGATGTATCAACCTCTCCTTCTCAAAAAGTTGATCAAGTAAAAATTTCATTTTTGTGGCAGTTTTCCTATCTAGTCCAATAAGCATATCCTCATTATCACTATTGATTTCATCATCGCTAGAATAGGAATGCACGGAAGGGGGTTTGGTGTTTACCTTGCGTTTACCTTCCTTTGCCATGAGGCAAGTGTCATTTCCCTTCCATGCGCCGAGTGTAGGGAAGAGAGTAGACTTCTTTGGATGTCTTTTCGATGGCTATGCTAGCCATCTCTTCTTCTTCAGATGATGTGGACTCATCATTTGAGTCCCACTCTTTCTATATGTGTGCTTGTTCGGCTTGTTTCTTCTTCTTGAAGAATTTCTTGGGTTGAGGCTTGTCTTCTTTGGTCTTCTTCTTGTTTTCTTCACAATTATAGCATGCCCGCCTCAGCTTTGACTTTGTTCTTTCCTTGTACTTCCCTTCGCTTGATTTAATGCCTTGTCTTTTCTTCATTATTCTCTTGAATTTCTTCATGAACAATATCATGTCTTCTTCATCTAATTCACTGCTCTCATCATCACTGTCTTCTTCTAGCTGAGCTTCTCGAGCTTCTTTATATAGGGGCTTGAGGGTGGACTTCAAAGCAACCCCTTTCTTTTTTGCCGAGGTGAGGTCGGCAATTTCCTTGACATGCTTAGCTAGTTTTTCCATCATCTCGAAATTGATGATTTTTCCAAGTAATTCATCCAGAGTCATTTTTTTGTGTCCGGGGCTTTCTCTAATCATTGAGCATAGGGTGATGTTGTGAGGCATGAAAGCTCTAAGGATGAGCTTCACCACCTCGTGGTCATTCCACTTCTTGCTTCTGTATGATCGAACCTTGTTGATGAGCGTCTTTAACTGGTTATACATATCTTGAGGTGACTCGTCTTCTTCGATTGCGAATCTTCCTAATTCGCCTTCGATCATTTTGATCTTTGCTTCACGCACATGACTGTCACCTTCATGTGCAGTTTGCAGTGTGTCCCGTATCTCCTTAGCAATTTCGAGTCCATCCACCTTGGTGAACTCGTCTCAACTGAGCGAAGAGGTGATTACTGCCGCGGCTTGAGCATTTCGGTGAATTGCTTGCTCTTGGCTTGGTGTAAGTTCTTTGTCTTCGTCTGGGATATCTATTCCTGTGCACACAATATGCCATAAACTTGGATTGAGAGAGATTAGATGCATTTTCATATTTTGCCTTCACATTGAGTAATCACTTCCATCAAAGTGTGGGGCTTTTCCGAGTGGAATATACAAGTAATGATTATTGTTGGAATTGAGACGATCATAGTTGAAAGGATATCAAGAGTAGTCGGCATGACTACTCCCCTTCTTCTTTTCTTCAATCTTTACTTTCCCTTTGGAAAGTGTCTTCTTTCTTAGGAGCGCCTTTAGTTCTAGTGTCTCCTCATCGTCGTCCTCGAAGTCTTGAATGGCTTCGAGGAGCTTCTCCACCTTTAGGTTCTTGTCATCATCAACCTTTTCTTGGTTGTTGCTCTTGTGGATGTCCTTCATGTCTGACATGATCTTCTTCGAGCGGTTAGTCTCTTTCTTGAAGAACCTGCTCGGATACCAATTGAATGTGGCCTAGAGGGGGGGTGAATAGGCCTTTTTGAAATTTGTCAGAACCTGCAACACTTAACAACCAGTTCAAAACCAGAGATATCAGACTAGTCCGGTAAAGTGCGAACTAGTTCGGTGTGTTCCGACTAGGTTGATTAAGTTTGATCGATTAATTTGATTCTTCGATGTATGCAGCGGAAATATACAGTCAAATGAAGTGTTGCAAGATTATGGACTAGGGTATATCACAATTCAATCTTATATTTAATGATTCAATGTAAGGTAAGCAATAATGATTGAAACCATAGATTGTTGTGATGAATAAGAACGATGAACACAAAGCAGGACACAAGGATTTATCCCGTGGTTCGGCTCCCACAGAGGCAACCTACATCCACGTTGAGGAGTCCACAAAAGGACCAGGTCTTCTCCAACCCTACCCTCGTCAGATCGCCACCAAGGCCAATCCTCTTCCACTTATCACAAAAGGGTGAATAACCGAATTCAAAGGGGCCTTCTCAAACGTTGAGGGCTCCCCTAGATTACAACACGAATACCACCAAGAACACACTCAAAATATTACAATGAAATCACAGGAGTGTGTTAGAGAATCAAACCAAGAGCTCAATGAGTGTTGAACGTGTCTCTCCAATGATCTAGAGTGTATCCTCAAAGGATTGATCTTTGTTGCACTTAATTTCGTGGAGAGATGTGTTTTTGAGGCTCTTGGGAGGTGTGACAGCACTAGGGTTCGAGAGTGTTTTTAGTTGTGCCATGCACCTCTGTTCATATGGGGTTTCTAAAAGTGACCGTTAGGGTTTAGAAAGATCGGACTAGTCCGTGGTGGACACTAGACTAGTCCGGTGTGCTGTGTGTAGCAAACCCTAAGTGTCCCGAAATATCGGACTAGTCCGGCTAGGAGCGGACTGTCCGATTTTGCTCCCGGAAATCTTCGGACTTGTCCGATGGACATCGGACTTGTTCGCACAGTGAATCCCTAAGTGGTTATGAGGACAAGTCCGCACTTGGAGGACTTGTCTGATTTAGGTCAGAGAGTTTTTTTGGACTAGTCCGTGCTAATATCGGACTTGTCCGATTTAGATCAGAATGAATATCGGACTAGTCCAGTGGTGATTGGACTTTCCAATTTTGTGTGACTTGTGAAGTGTTTTGAGGACTAGTCCACACTGGGGAGGACTAGTCTGATTCTAGTCAGAGAGATATTGGACTAGTCCGATGGATATCGGACTTGTCCGATCTTGTGCAGAAAGAATATCGGACTAGTCCGGTGACATTCGGACTAGTCTGGTCCTGTATAACTTTGTGCAATGTGTGTGTTTAATTGTGATTCAGCTCTTGGGGTGTGTTTCCTTAATACAATCCATACAAAATGATCTACTATTCTTCTTCCTTGAGCTCATTTCCATTTTGCTCCTCATTCTCCCTTATTTTTGGCACTTTGCTTATTTTGCTATTAAAACCTGTGCTCATCTCAACAAAGAGGTTAGTATCTCATTTGCTTGTCATAAATCATCCAAAACCAACAAGGGATCACAAGACCATAATTAACTCCAAACCAAGTGCATCTAGGAATCCCTTGTGGGTTTTGGATGATTTATGAAAAGCAAATGAGATCCTAACCATTTTGTTGAGATGAGCACAGGTTTTAATGTGAAAATAAGCAAAGTGCCAAAAAGAAGGGAGAATTAGGAGCAATGTGGAGAAGAGCTCAAGGAACAAGATTAGTAGATCATTGTGTGTGGAGTGTGTTAAGGAAACACAACCAAAGAGCTCAATCACAAATAAACACACACATTGCACAGATTTATACAGGACTGGACTAGTCCGACTGACACCGTACTAATCCGATATCTCTCTCTGCACAAGATCGGACAAGTCCGATAAAACCACGGACTAGTCCGATATCTCTCTAACTAGAATCGGACTAGTCCTCCCCATTGCGTACTAGTCCTCAAAACACTTCACAAGTCACACAAAATCGGACAAGTCCGATCACACACCGGACTAGTCCGATATCTTTCTGATGTCAATCAGACAAGTCCGATATTAGCACGGACTAGTCCGAAAAACTCTCTGACCTAAATCGGACAAGTCCTCCAAGTGCGGACTTTTCCTCATAACCACTTAGGGTTTCACTGTCCGGACAAGTCCGATGTCTATCGGACTAGTCCGAAGATTTCCAGAAGCGAAATCGGACAAGTCCGTTCCTAGCCGGACTAGTCCGATATTTCGGGACACTTAGGGTTTGCTACACAATGTACACCGGTCCACCACGGACTAGTCCGATCTTTCTAAACCCTAACGGTCACTTTTAGAAACCCCATATAAATAGAGGTGCACGGCCCAACTTTAACCTCACTCGACCCTTTGCGCCGTCACACCTCCCAAGAGCCTCAAAAACACATCTCTCCATGAAATCAAAAGACACAAAGATCAATCCTTTGAGGATACACTTTGAAACATTGGAGAGACACGTTTCATCACTCTTGAGCCCTTGGTTTGATTTCCTAACACACTCTTGTGATTTTCATTGTAATCTTTTGAGTGTGTTCTTGGTGGAGTTGTCATTGTAATCTAGGGGAGCCCTCAATGTTTGAGAAGGCCCCTTGAAGTCGGTTATTTACCCTTTGTGATAAGAGAAGAGGATTGGCCTTTGTGGCGATCCGATGAGGGTAGGGTTGGAGAAGACCCAGTCCTTTTGTGGACTCCTCAACGTGGATGTAGGTTGCCTCTGTTGGAGCCGAACCATGGGATAAATTGTTTTTGTTCTTGCTTTTTTTTCATCATTCTTATTCATCACAACAATCTAGGGTTTGAATCAATATTGCTTAATTTACGTTGAATCATTAAGTATAAGATTGAATTGTGATATATCCTAGTCCATAATCGTGCAACACCTAAGTCACAAGTATATTTCCGCTGCATACATCCTAGAATCAAATTAATTGATCAAACTTGATTAACTTAGTCGGTATACACCGGACTAGTCTGCACTTTACCGGACTAGTCCGATATCTCAAGTTTTTATCTGGTGGTTAAGTGTTGCAGGTTCCGACAAATTTCAAAAAGGCCTATTCACCCCTCCCTCAAGGCCACATTCAATTGGTATCAGAGCAAGGTTCTTCAAGAAAGAGACTAATCACTCGAAGAGATCATGTCGGACATGAAGGACGTACACAAGTGCAACAACCAAGAGAAGGTTGATGATGACAAGAATCAGAAAGTTGAAAAGCTCCTCGAAGCCATTCAAGACTTCGAGGGTGATGATGAGGAGACGCCTGAACTAAAGGCGCTCCTAAGAAAGAAGACTATTTCCAAAGGGAAAGTGAAAGTAGAAGATGAAAAAAAAAAGAAGGGGAGTAGTCACACCGACTACTCCCGATATCCTTTCAACTATGATCGTCTTAATTCCAGCAATAATCATTATTTATCTATCCCTCTAGGAAAAGCCCCACACTTCTATGGAAGTGATTACTCAATGTGGAGGCAGAATATGAAAATGCATCTAATCTCTCTCAATCCAAGTTTATGGCATAATTGTGTGCACAGGGATAGATATCCCGGACGACGACGAGGAGCTCACACCAAGCCAAGAGCAGGAAATTCATCGAAATTCTCAAGCTACGGCAGTTATTACCTCTTCGCTAAGTCGAGACGAGTTCACCAAGGTGGATGGACTTGAGATTGCAAAGGAGATCTAGGACACATTGCAAACTGCACATGAAGGTGATCGTCATGTGCGTGAAGCGAAGATCCAAATGATCGAGGGCGAATTGGGAAGATTCGCAATTGAAGAAGATGAGTCACCTCAAGATATGTACAACAGACTTAAGACGCTCGTCAACAAGGTTCGATCTTACGGAAGCAAGAAGTGGAACGACCACGAGGTGGTGAAGCTCATCCTTAGAGCTTTCATGCCTCGCAACGTCACCTTATGCTCCATGATTAGAGAAAGCCCCGGATACAAGAGAATGACTCCGGATGAGCTACTTGGTAAAATCATCAATTTCGAGATGATGGAAAAGCAAGCAAAGCATGTCAAGGAAATTGCCGACCTTACCTCAGCAAAGAAGAAAGGGGTTGCCTTGAAGTCCACCCTCAATCCCTTATCTAAAGAATCACGAGAAGCTCAATTAGAGGAAGACGGTGACGATGAGAGCAGTGATTTGGATGAAGATGACATGATACTATTCATGAAGAAATTCAAGAAAATGATGAAGAAGAGACAAGGCGCCAAATCAAGTGAAGGAAAATACAAGGAAAGAACAAAGCCAAAGTTGAGGCGGGCATGCTATAATTGTGGTGAGTATAGCCACTTTATAGTTGATTGCCCATATGAAGAGAACAAGAAGACTAAAGAAGCCAAGCCTCGACCCAAGAAATTCTTCAAGAATAAGAAACAAGCCGAACAAGCGCACATAGGGAAAGAGTGGGACTCAAATGATGAGTCCTCATCATCAGAAGAAGAAGAGATGGCTAGCATAGCCATCGAAAAGACATCCAAGAAGTCTACTCTCTTCCCTACACACGGCGCATGGAAGGGGAACGGCACTTGCCTCATGGCAAAGGAAGGTAAACGCAAGGTAACGACAAAACCCTCCTCCATGCATTCCTATTCTAGTGATAGCGAGATTGCTAGTGATAATGAAGATATGCTTATTGGATTAGATAAGAAAACAACCACTAAAATGAAATTTTTACTTGATCAACTTGTTGAGAAGGAGAGGTTAATACACCGTCAAGAAGACATGATTGTCTCCCAAAAGGAGGAATATGTCGAACTTGACAAACTTCTAGAGCTTGAAAAGGAGCGAAGCAAGTCACTAGAGGTTGAGTTAGCTTCAAGCAAGGAAGCTTGCTTGGAGTTAAAGGACTCAAATGCTACAATCAAGGAAGAAAATGCTAACCTAATCAAGGTTAACAAGATTCTTGAAGTGCAAGTTGAGTCACTCAAGCAAGGTGACCCTTCATCCTCTTCAAGTTCACCTTCTCAACCCATTAAAATTGAAGTTGTTTCTACTTGTACATGTGGTAAAATTGACAACAGTTTGAAAGGCAAGTCACCCTCCACCAAGGACAAGCATCCTGCACAAACTGGTATATATGACAAGGAGAAGATCAAATATGCACGTAGTGCATACTTGGTCACAGGACCTCCAAATGTCAAATATGGCATTGGTTACTCTTATGGTAAAAAGCAACAAGCTAGAAGCCATAAGAATAACAGGGATAGCAATGTATTTGTAAAGGGAGGAGTCTTCCAAACTGGAAAATCAAAAATTAATGAGTACAACACGCATGACCGCCGGACTAGTCCGGTCAGGGTCCGGACAAGTCCGGTACTACGGACAAGTCCGGCCTCCCAGACTAGTCCTGTGTATAAAAAACAAAAGTTACTATTCAGAACTTTCGATGCATCTTATGTCTTAATGAGAAGTAATTATGGAAAGGTCTATGCTCATTATGTTGGGCCACGCCATAAGAACACCATATCTCATTTGTGGGTGCCCAAATCCCTTGTGACTAACCTAAGAGGACCCAAGCAAGCTTGGGTACCTAAAACCAAGGCATAATTTGTTTTTGCAGGCCTATTCCTCCGGTGGATTCAAATGGGTGCTAGACAGTGGTTGCACCAACCATATGACCGGAGAAAGAAGGATGTTCGTTGAATATGAAGCAAATGAGGATCCAAGAGAGGGCATCTACTTCGGAGACAATAGTCAAGGAAAGGTGCTCGATACCGGTAAAATTGCCATATCACCACAACACACTCTTTCTCACATAATACATGTAGATTCCATAGATTATAACCTGCTGGCCATATCTCAATTATGTGACAAAGGTTATAATTGCTTGTTCACTAACGAGGGTGTGACCGTTTCTAGGAGGAGCGATGCTTCCATTGCATTCAAGGGCATGTTAAAGGGAAAGCACTATCTTGTTGACTTCAACAAGGATAAAGACGAACTTGACACATGCTTGATTGCAAAGACCAACATGGGTTGGCTGTGGCATAGACGGCTAGTGTATGTTGGTATGAGGAACCTTCAAAAACTCCTCAAGGGCAATCACATCCGAGGTTTAAAGGATGTTGTGTTTGAGAAAGACAGGCCTTGCAGCGCGTGCCAAGCCGGGAAGCAAGTTGGAGCACCTCACCCCGCCAAGAACGTCATGACTACAACAAGACCGCTCGAGCTACTTCACATAGACTTATTTGGTCCAATTGCCTACATAAGCATCTGCAGTAACAAATATGGTTTAGTAGTTGTTGATGATTTTTCTCGCTTCACTTGGGTTTTCTTTTTGCATGATAAGTCAGAAACACAAGGAATACTCAAGAAGTTCTTCAAGCGAGCTCAAATGAACTCTCATTGACAATCAAGAACATTCGAAGAGACAATGACACGGAGTTCAAGAACACACAAGTGGAGGAGTACATAGATGAAGAAGGCATTAAGCACGAGTTTCAGCTCCGTACTCCCCTCAACAAAACGGAGTTGCCGAAAGAAAGAACCGAACTCTCATAGAGATGGCGAGAACAATGCTCGATGAGTACAAGACCTCAGATCGATTTTGGGCGAAAGCGATTAACACCGCTTGCCACGCCATAAATCGAATTTATCTTCATCGACTACTCAAGAAGACATCCTATGAGATACTTACCGGTGACAAGCCTAATATTTCATATTTTCAAGTTTTCGGTTCCCCACGCTATATTTTAAACAAGAAGCCTAGGACTTCAAAGTTCGCTTCAAAGTCTGATGAAGGTTTCTTGCTTGGTTATGGTTCGAACACTTACGCCTATCGTGTTTTCAACAAGACCTTTGGACTTGTTGAAATAGCACGTGACGTAGTGTTCGATGAAACTAATGGCTCCCAAAAGGAGCAAGTTGATCCATGTGTGCTAGATAAAGAAGAAGCTCCTTGCCAAGCATTGAGAAGAATGGCGTTAGGCGAAGTTCGACCACAAGAGCCACCTCTACATATCCACGAGGAAAATGAACCACAAGAGGAGACCAATGATCAAGGGGGAGCTTCCATACAAGATCAACTTGAAGAAAGTGAAGATGATCAACAAGTCAACGAAGGCAATCATTTAGGGGGAGAAGAAGATGACCATGAAGATTCAAGACAGCAAGTACCACACCCAAGAGTACACCAATGCGTCCAAAGGGATCACCCAATCGACAACATCATCGGCGACATCCAAAAGGGAGTAACTACTAGATCTCACATAGCTAATTTCTGTGAGCATTACTCGTTTGTGTCCTTTTTGGAACCAGGCAGGGTTGAGGATGCATTGAAGGATCTGGATTGGTTAGTGGCCATGCAAGAAGAACTCAACAATTTCAAGAGAAACGAGGTGTGGAAACTAGTCGAAAGACCCAAATCCAACATCGTCGGGACCAAATGGGTCTTCCGCAACAAACAAGACGAACACGGGGTGGTGACAAGGAACAATGCACGACTTGTGGCCAAAGGGTATTCACAAGTCAAAGGTTTGGATTTCGATGAGACCTTTGCTCCCGTAGCTAGACTTGAATCCATTAGAATATTACTTGCATATGCTACTCGCCATGATTTCAAGCTCTATCAAATGGATGTGAAAAGCGCCTTCCTCAACGGACCAATCAAGGAGGAGGTGTATGTGGAGCAACCCCCCGGGTTTGAAGATGAAGAGTTCCCCGACCACGTATTTAAATTGCGTAAGGCTCTCTACAGCCTCAAACAAGCTCCTAGAGCTTGGTATGAGTGTCTTAGAGGTTTCTTAATTGAAAATGGCTTTAAGATTGGCAAAGTAGATTATACACTATTTACAAAGAATTTTGGCAATGATCTTTTTGTTTTTCAAATCTATGTTGATGATATAATCTTTATTTCAACTAACAAATCTTTTTGTGAGGAGTTTAGTAAAATTATGACAGATAGGTTTGAGATGTCTATGATGGGAGAGCTAAAGTACTTCTTGGGATTCCAAGTGAGGCAACAAAAGGAAGGGACGTTCATAAGCCAAACGAAGTACACTCAAGACATACTGAAGAAGTTTGGTATGGACAAGGCGAAGCCCATAAATACTCCCATGGCAACAAATGGCTACTTGGATCTCAACGAAGATGGACCTAGCTTCGACCAAAAGGTATATCGCTCCATGATTGGATCCCTACTCTATTTATGTGCATCTAGGCCAGACATTATGTTGAGTGTATGTTTGTGTGCAAAATTTCAAGCCAATCCTAAGGAGTGTCACATGACAGCCGTAAAAAGGATCTTGAGATATTTAGTTCATACACCAAACATTGGTCTTTGGTATCCAAAAGGCTCCAAATTCAATCTCATTGGTTACTCCGATGCAGATTATGCCGGATGCAAAGTAGATAGAAAAAGTACCTCCGGTACATGCCAATTCCTAGGTAGATCCCTAGTTTCTTGGTCCTCCAAGAAACAAAACTCC
This sequence comes from Tuctoria greenei, assembly GCA_036927565.1. NCBI lineage: Eukaryota > Viridiplantae > Streptophyta > Magnoliopsida > Poales > Poaceae > Tuctoria > Tuctoria greenei. The sequence goes on from JAYESD010000002.1 coordinate 255,209,241, forward strand.
ATTGCCTTATCCACAGCCGAAGCGGAGTATGTTGCAGCCGGGGGTTGTTGCACACAACTCCTTTGGATGCGACAAACTCTAAGGCATTACGGCTACAATATGAACCGTATTCCACTCCTTTGTGACAATGAGAGTGCCATTAAAATTGCCCATAATCTAGTTGAGCACTCTAGAACCAAACACATAGACATCCGGCATCACTTCTTGAGAGACCACTCCATGAAAGGAGATATAGCCATTTCCCATGTCAACATCGAAAAACAATTGGCCGACATATTCACCAAGCCACTTGATGAAAAATGCTTTTGCGAGCTTTTGAAATGAACTAAACATCCCTGATGCTCGGAATGTGGCTTGAAATGTTGCATACATGTATGAATTCTTCAAAATATGTTGATTGGATTGTGAAAATCATCTCTCTCAATTTTCTTCGAAAAACTATGTCAATTACTAGATCTTGGTGAATTATGGTCATTGCTTGATTGTTGTATGCTTACTGATCATATTCATCAAGATTGGTTGATTTGATTTGCCTCCCTATTTTCTAAATATGTACCTTCAAATATATATGAATGCGCTAAGAAGTTCCTGCCTGGTGACCACGAACTAGTTCGTGGTTACCCGGACTAGTCCGCACATGCAGACTAGTCCGCAGAGCGCCGGTTAGGCCGGACTAGTCCGGTAGACCACGGACTAGTCCGATATAGCCTCTGGAAAAGTTTGGACTAGTCCGGTCTTTTCCGGACTTGTCCTATTTTTTGTGTCCTTAACCCTAGCCGCCGCCAAACCCTAATCCCCTCACCCTCACAACTTGCCTCAAGCTTCTCTCTCTTCGCACTCGAGCTCCCAAGGATATTTCTTGTTTTCTCCACCAAAAAGCTCCACATTTGGGCGGAAATCAAGCTTGCTTGCTCGGAGATTGAAGTTCGCGGACTTATCCGGCCTTCAACACCCTCATCTCCAAGTTTCAAGTGATTTCTTCGGTAATTTTCACCCACACCCTAGAAATTCCTATTTTCTTCATTGTTGATCGAATAGCCTAGCATCTTTCACATAATACTAGTGTCCTTGATGTATTACATTGCTGTTAGGCTAATTTTGCATTGAGATAGTCCATTTGTCTCATATGTTAGATTTTTGAGGATGAATATCGGACTAGTCTGGTCCATGCACAGACAAGTCCGGTCACCCGGACTAGTCCGTGCCTGTACACCGGACAAGTCCGATTTTTCTGGACTCAACCCTAACCTTAATTCCTCAATACAAATTCTCTTGTCATCCATTCAATTCCTTGACATCCATTCTTATCCATACCTTGTACAATTCATTCTCAAGACATGTTGAGCTCTCACGACAAAGCTTCGGACTCGAAGCCAAGATGGCCCAAGAAGCCCCACTTCGGTCCTCGACGGACCAAAGCAAGAAGCGGCCTTCCAAGCCAGCCCCCTCTCCTCCTCCGTCTCAAAAGGGGGTGGCTCAACGCAAGGTGCCTGCTTCCAGGGCTGCCGCTGGTGGTGGCCCTAGCTCGGCGAGTGCCCGCCTAACCAAGGGCAAGGGCAAGGGGATCGCGACGGGCCCGATTGGCCCCCTGAAGATGTCAGCCACGAAGCAAGGGGCATGGGATCCCGCAGAAGACATGTTCAATGGGAAGGGCAGCGACTCGGCTGCAAAATTCAGAAATGTTGATTGGTATGGCCGCCCGAAGCAAGCTATGGATGGCAGATTTTGGAGTAACTTCCATGCAAACTTCTACAAGTCTGTATATCTCCACATGAAGACGCCTGTAGTGCGCAGCCAGTGGATTGATTGGGCACACTTTGAGAAGAAGGGCTGCTCACAATTTGTTGAAGTGGTGGAAGCAATTGAGAGGCATGGCCTGAAGGATCTCTTTGCCTTCAGGAACAACTGGAAAGATGAGGTCATAGCGCAGTTCTTTGCAACTTGCCATTTCTCCAGTAATGATGAAGAGAGTGTTACTTGGATGACTCACGGATCCAAGTATAGTATATCCTATGAAGATTTTGCAAGCCTGCTGCACCTTGACACCTCAAGCAATGACTGCTTAATCATTCACAACCTAAATGTCATCGAGAAGGATAGGATGAAGTTCCTCTATGAGCCCAACTCCAAGTTCAACCCCCCTTCTACCAAGAACATGAAGCCATTCTTTGTGGTGGTGAACAGAGTTTTGAGGAAAACAATTGCCCCCAAGGATGGAGATGCTGGGAGTGTGCAGGGCTATATCCGGACCCTAATGAGGGTCATAAGCAAGGACCGCATGTTTGATGTGGCTGACTACATCTAGAATGATATGGTCAACATCTCTTGCACACCCAACAGGTCGTGCGGCTATGCTCCATATCTTATGTTCGTGATTGAGAAAGTCACCGGGAATGAGTTTGTCAAAGATGTGGAGCATCTACCTTTGAGGCCCCAGATGCCTCAAAAGCCAAGCACTCAAGCTGCTCCCTCCCCTGATTCTGCTGCAGAGGCTCCAGCGAGAGCGAGTGGAAATGCCAGGGATGCCCCTACCACTAGGGCAGCTCCTCAAAAAGGGGCTGCGAGTGGCATCCTGAAGTATCTTGCGGCCATCTTCGAATCTTTCCGCAAGACTGAGATCAAAAGTCACAAGCTCAACCAAAAGAGAAAAGCTGATATGAGATATGTGAAGGCAAATATCAAGCAGCTAAGTCAAAAGCTGGAGATCGACCCCATTTGATCTCCAGTAATTTCTGAGGACTCTGACCCTGACATCACCGAGCTCGGGCCCTTCACCCCCTTCGAGCTTGCCTACTTTGGCGTTGGGGGCTCGAGCATCTCCGCACCTTCTCCTCCTCCTCATAAGCCCGAAGATGAAGATGAAGACGATGACAGGACCGACAGCGAGGCGTGAAGACTTTAGGTCCCTCCTCTCCTTCTTTTTGGTGTCTTGATGCCAAAGGGGGAGAGATTGAGGGGGATTCTTAGGTCTTAGGCCTTTAGCTGTAGGATGCAAGGAGAGAGCTTCCATTGTGCTTTTTGTCTATTTTGTGGGTTGTAAAATTGCTTAATATGCTATTTTGTTACTTAATGGTTCTGAGATGCAATGCTATGAACTTGTTATGCTCGTATTGATGAAATATGTGTTTCTGGTTCAACATTGTCTTTTATGCTTATTGTTGGTACATCCATGTCAATTAACTCAATATCATAACAATTGTTGCTCATACTCATTTAGTTTTGCATCCCACCATAAAGAGTGCACATATGGATCATGTTTTCATTGATTAATGTGTTTTAAACTCATATGTGCATACTTTATGAAAATCTCAACTTTTTATCATATTTTGTGAAATCTCAATTGGTTGTCATCAATCATCAAAAAGGTGGAGATTGAAAGTGCATCTAGGAATCCCTTGTGGGTTTTGGATGATTTATGACAAGCAAATGAGATCCTAACAACTTTGTTGAGATGAGCACATGTTTTAATGTGATAATAAGCAAAGTGCCAAAAAGAAGGGAGAATGAGGAGCAATGTGGAGAAGAGCTCAAGGAACAAGATTAGTATATCATTGTGTGTGGAGTGTGTTAAGGAAACACAACCCAAGAGCTCAATCACAAATAAACACACACATTGCACAAATTTATACAGGACCGGACTAGTCCGACTGACACCGAACTAGTCTGATATCTCTCTTTGTGGACTAGTCTGATATCTCTCTGACTAGAATCGGACTAGTCCTCTCCAGTGCGGACTAGTCCTCAAAACACTTCACAAGTCACACAAAATCGGACAAGTCCGATCACACACCGGACTAGTCCGATATCTTTCTGATGTCAATCAAACAAGTCCGATATTAGCACGGACTAGTCCGAAAAACTCTCTGACCTAAATCAGACAAGTCCTCCAAGTGAGGACTTGTCCTCATAACCACTTAGGGTTTCACTATCCGGACAAGTCCAATGTCTATCGGACTAGTCCGAACATTTCCAGAAGCGAAATCGAACAAGTCCGCTCCTAGTCGGACTAGTCCGATATTTTGGGACACTTAGGGTTTGCTACACACAGTACACCGGACTAGTCCGGTGTCCACCACAGACTAGTCTGATCTTTCTAAACCCTAATGATCACTTTTAGAAACCCCATATAAATAGAGGTGCATGGCCCAACTTTAACCTCACTCAACCCTCTGCGCCGTCACACCTCCCAAGAGCCTCAAAAACACATCTCTCCACAAAATCAAAAGATACAAAGATCAATCCTTTGAGGATACACTTCGAAACATTGGAGAGACACATTTCATCACTCTTGAGCTCTTGGTTTGATTTCCTAACACGCTCTTGTGATTTTCAGTGTAATCTTTTGAGTGTGTTCTTGGTGGAGTTATCATTGTAATCTAGGGGAGCCCTCAACGTGTGAGAAAGCCCCTTACCCTTTGTGATAACACAAGAGGATTGGCCTTCGTGGCGATCCGACGAGGGTAGGGTTGGAGAAGACCCGGTCCTTTTGTGGACTCCTCAACGTGGATGTAGGTTGCCTCTGTGGGAGCCGAACCATGGGATAAATTGTTTGTGTTCTTGCTTTGTGTTCATCGTTCTTATTCATCACAACAATCTAGGGTTTGAATCAATATTGCTTAATTTACGTTTAATCATTAAGTATAAGATTGAATTGTGATATATCCTAGTCCATAATCGTGCAACACCTAAGTCACAAGTATATTTCCGCTGCATACATCCTAGAATCAAATTAATTGATCAAACTTGATTAACTTAGTCGGTATACACCGGACTAGTCCGCACTTTACCGGACTAGTCCGATATCTCAAGTTTTGATCTGGTGATTAAGTGTTGTAGGTTCCGACAAATTTCAAAAAGCCTATTCACCCCCCCTCTAGGCTACATTCATGAAGACTTTCCCAAGCCTCGGGAATAGATTCCTTGGCATCTTGCTGGAAGCTAGAAATTCTTCCATGTAGGGCATTGGTCTTGCCCAACGGGAAAAACTTAGCGAGGAATGCCGTAGAACACTTCTCCCAAGTATCTATAGTAATTCGGTTTGCATAGAACCACTTTTTTGCTCTCCCAAGAAGAGAGAACGGAAATAGCCTAAGACGGACAGCATCGGGAGATATGTCCTTTATGTTAAAAGTGTTGCAGATCTCAAGGAACTATTGTAGGTGAGCACTTGCATCCTCATTAGCCTTCCCACAAAATGGGTTGGCTTGCACCATAGTGATAAGGCCAGTCTTGATTTCAATGTTTACGTCTCCCGTGTTAAAGTAGGCCCAATAGGCACATTGTTAGCGGAGGGAGCTGAAAACTCACGGAGGGTCTTCTGGGCCATTATAGTGTTGGTGGTTGGTGCAGTTTGCTCGCTTGCTTTGCCGCTGAAAGCTTATGAGGAGTAATGACACGAGGTCGATTTCTCAGAAGGGGTTCGGGACCTTCAACAAAGTTTTCCAGCAAGCGGAAATCAGACATCCACTACCCTGTTTTCACATAAAGTGCGAAAACAAAGAAGGGTCATCCTACTAAAACCTACCAGGGTCCTATCCTATCCACTCAATCATGTAATACTTCGGTCAGCTTCCCCGGCAACGGCGCCAAAAATGCTTGTTGACAGTTCCTACGCACTACTAACAATTCATCTATAGCAGTGGTGCCAGAAAAGTTTGTTAATAGATTTTAGATTATACATGTAAATCCGCAAGCACACGAAAACTATCGATGTAGCATTTCCCCTCTAAGAGTATTTCCAAAGGGTGTCATTTATATTCTCCCAAAGGAAGGCTAGATGGAAGTAAAACAATCATCAAGTGGAGAGGCTAGGTTGGCCTAGGTAGGGTTCTAGCAAGGATGGATGCACGATAATTGAGATAGTGTGACACACACTAGAGCATTCTATCCTAAGGAGATAATATGGGGTAAAGAAGTCCAGGCTAAGAACTAGGTAGAGACTCCTACAATGCTTCTAATATACATATACATAGCCTAGGTTAGTTACTAATGATCATGTCAATTATGAATTATCATGCTAAGTGGATTAACACATCGGGCACGGGTTTACCCCTAGCAATACTAGGACGACTCCTGCCAAGAGTTTGTGGTATAGTCAAACGTCGAGGATTACAAATGACAGATAGGACTGTCACCACCTACTGCCTACCTCTTCAACCCGTGGGCATACGAGACATTCAACGCTACTCTCTATCCTAGCACCATGCTAGCATATTAAGTAATTACCTTAAGATCCTAGGCACAAGCCATCCTAAGGCAATGAACTAAATCATCGTTGAACCAATGTTAATTCATAGCATAAGTGATTCATATTAACATAATCATATCATAGCTAATTAGACTATAGTGGAGGTTTATAGTGTTTATGATGATATAATAATAATGGTATAGCATAATCATAAATACTACTCCTACCACATACATGGAATCAACAATCAAACAAGAAACGCTTCATCCAAGTATATGGACAATGGAAGACTAAAGATAACATCTTTATTAAGAAATAAGTCACAAATACAAATAGGAATATAAGAGACATACCTTTCCCAATTAGGAATTTGGAAGAGACTCTTTCTATTCCTCTCCTACTTGGACTATGGACTAGAGACTCTCCTCTCTACAGCCTATACTCCTCTAAACCTATAAAGAGTAGTTTATATAATGGATGAATAATCAAGTGGTGTGTGTTGAAGTGGGGGTGAGGGGTCCTATTTATAGCTGTTAGAAGGGTCGGTTCCCACCACCAAAAGTGCGCAAATCATTCACCCATGACCTCCTCAAGCCGGGAGGAGGCAACATGTGGCGTTTGACCACGTTTGGCACCAAGACCTAGTCGGCCGACTAGGGGGGTCGGTCGACCTGGTCTTGGCTCCTTTTGCGGTGTGCTTCCTTCAGGTCTCTGCCAGGTGGGTCTCATTATTGATATTGGTGCTACACTGTTGGATGGCCTCAGATACCTCTATTTGTGGGCCATTTAATCCATGTGTGCCACGTGGCATTGCTTGATTGGCTGGAATGATATTTTATAGGATTCATCCCCTTGTTTCACTTCAATTCTGCATAGAATCCCTGCATGCACTACTTTCTCCAAGGACAAGTGGAAATAGGTTAGATAGAAAGGTTATGTGTGCAAGAAATGATATTTCCTTCAAATAATTGAGTTATATTGACGGCTGAAATTGGTATATAGTGGCCGTCAACAATGATGTACTCGAAAAGTGAAGAAGAGCACGAAGAGCATCTAAGGTTGACTTTGCAGAAACTATAAGAGCACCAGTTGTATGCCAAGTTTAACAAGTTCCAATTCTAGTTGGGGGAGATATCATTCCTAGGCCATGTCATATCTGGAGGAGGAGTGTCAGTCAACCCAGGAAAGGTTAGAGATGTGCTAAAAAGGGAATCGTCGCATAATGTCAGGGAAATAAGGAGTTTTCTGGGAATGGCTGGATATTACCGTTGGTTCATCAAGGACTTTTCCAAGATAGCAAAGCCCATGACTGAACTGTTAATGAAGGATAGGCCTTTCAAGTGGACTCAAGCTTGTCAAGACAGTTTTGAGGAGCTAAAGAAGAGATTGACAACAACACCTGTGTTGGAATTGCCATATCTGAGCAAGAGCTTTGATATCTGTTGCGATGCTTCGAGGCAAGGACTTGGTTGTGTATTGATGCAAGAAGGTCGAGTAGTAGCTTATGCATCCAGGCAATTGAATAAACATGAGCAGAATTATCCTACGCATGATCTCGAACTTGCAGCCATAGTGGCATGCGTTGAAGATTTGGAGACATTATGTTATTGGCCATAGATGTAAGATCTATACGGATCATAAGAGTCTCAAGTACATGTTCACGCAAACGGATATGAATTTGAGACAACGACGATGGTTGGAACTCATTAAGGATTATGATGTGGGAATTAATTATCATCCAGGAAAAGCCAATGTAGTGGTTGATGCTTTGATTCGAAAGGGAGCAAGCCACCAGCTCACTGTTAGGGAGTTGCCACTCGAGCTATGAAATGAGTTTGAAATGGAATGGAAGTGGGAAGAGGTTGGTATGGATTTCATAGTTGGGTTACCTCGCACTTCAGCGGGATATGATTCAATATGGATTATTGTGGATCGATTGACGAAATCAGCACATTTCATTCCTGTCAAGACTACCTATAGTGGAGCAAAGTTGGCATAATTGTATATGGGAAGAATAGTGTGCTTACACGGAGTACCAAAGGAAATAGTGTCTGATAGAGGTTCTCAATTTACCTCGAGATTCTGACAGAAGTTGCACGAGTCTATGGGAACTCAATTGAATTTCAGTTCTGCCTATCACCCTCAAACGAATGGACAAACCGAGAGAACAAATCAAATATTGGAGGATATGCTAAGAGCTTGTGCGTTAAAGTATAGAGGAAGTTGGGACAAGAGCTTGCCATATGCTAAATTTTCCTACAACAACAATTATCAAGCAAGTTTGAAGATGTCGCCATATGAAGTATTGTATGGGAGAAGGTGTAGAACACCCTTGTTTTGGAATGAAACAAGAGAAACTCAAGTATTTGGACCTGACGTGATCCAGGATGCCGAAAAGCAAGTTCAGACAATCCGCAAGAATTTGAGAGATGCTCAGTCGAGACAAAAGGGTTATGCGGATAATAGATGAATAAGCCTATCTTTTGAGGTGGGAGACTTCGTATATCTCAAAGTGTCACCCATGCGAGGTCACAAGTGGTTTAATGTCAAAGGCAAGTTGGCACCTCGCTATATTGGACCTTTCAAGATTTTAGACAAACAGGGAGAAGTAGCATATAAGTTGGAGATGCTTGCGCATTTTTCCGATGTCCATGATGTGTTTCATGTTTCTCAGCTCAAGAAGTGCTTGAGAGTTCCGGAAGAGCAAGTGCCAACGGAAGAATTGGAGCTTGAGGAAGATTTGTCCTATGTTGAACAACCTGTCAAAATTTTGGACACCAAGGAAAGGATCACAAGGAACAAGGTGATTAGATGGTGGAAAGTGCAATGGAAGCATCATATAGAATCGGAAGCGACTTGGAAGCTGGAAGAAGATCTCAAGAACGAATTTTCCTATCTCCTTCCTTCCACGTCGAATCTCAAGGGCGAGATTCATTTTAAGGGGGGTAGGTTTGTAACACCCTCATTTTTCATGCATAATGCATTGCATAAATCCTCATGCATGTTTAACATAAAGCAACCTTAAAAGGAACAAGATTTAAAATGAATTTAGGTCTAATCAGGAATTCAAGTCTGTTAGGGAATGGACTTTTCCGGCCCCAAACCCGGACTTGTCCGGTATTCCCCTTTCGTTCAAAAAATTTAGAATTCTTCAGAGCCTAGACTTGTCCAACACAATGCAAGGACTAGTCCGTTTGAGATTCTAATGCTTTTCCGGACTTGCTCGATTTTAAGCTGACTAGTCTGATCTGGCCCAGTTTTCAACCCGTAAGCCTTTTATTTTGCAACCCTGAACTTGTCCGGCCATAGATACCGGACTTGTCCGAAAACCTTTCTATTTCCAAATGGACTTGTCCGAAAATGTCTTTGTTCCATAACGTAATTGACTGGTTCCTTATGCGGACTAGTCCGACCTACTGAATTCAACTCGGATTCTATTATTCTTCCATGATTGGTCATTGGGTAATTTCCTTTATTGGGCCCAAGAACTTTGTTCTCAACCTCAAAGAAGTCCAAGTGGACCCCACTTCGTATCCTACTCGTTCCTCACCGAAATCCACTTGAAATTCACCTCAAAACCCTACCTCTCCACCCCTATATAAACAACCCTCACCTCTCCAACCTTTGCGAAAAACCCTCGCCACCGTTCCTTCATCGTGTGCCGCTGTCAAGAAGGAGTCCAAAAGCAAGGAGGAGGAGGAGAAGAGGGAGAAGGATCAATAATTGATCTTCATAAACTTTTTGACATGTGGTGTTTGATAGGAAAAAGATGAGGCCCGATCTTCCGATTGGTAACGGATAGGTCGATTGATGTGGAGATCTCGACGTTGATGATCTGAGGCTCTCGAGAGAACACGAAAAACCCCTGCAATCACTACACCACCGCTCCGTTGGTTATCAACCATGTTTCACATGATTGACCTCGCCAAGAAGGCTAATCTCTGCAAGTGCAACCGAGAACACAAGCAAGAACGTAGAAGACACGATCTGAAATCGCGAAATTGGGGTCTCACAAACCGTAGAACGGCGATATTATTGATCTAAGCAAAACCCAATTGTTCATGGCGGCTACTATGGAGTATATATAGGTGGAAGGACGTCCAAGGGGGTGTTGGGGTCGTGACCTAACCCTAACACAGGAAAATAATGGACTTAGACTTGATACAAGGCCCAATGGCCCAATACGGTGGCGTAGCACCCTGACAGATTATATACTTGATTTTGTTTCGCCGATTCCCGTAGACTCCGAAGGTATTTTGACATGGAACCGGCTCCATTGGAAAGGATATCCTCTCCCCTTTCCGTGCATATGTAGAACGTCTAAAACGGAGTTCGTATTCATCTTAGGCGTCCGTTTTAGTGTGTACTGCTTCTAGACTCCGAGTTGGATACGATTTGGAGGTTGGTTCGGTTTTCATCTTCTTTGAACGAATTCTCTGGTCTTCCATGTCCCTAATACTTCCTCCAAGTACTCCTTGAACCTCTCCATGGATCCTAATCACAATTAAATCATTAAGTAGCAATCTATGCTCAAAAACATAAAAGGAAATATATAAGAACGAGTTCACCTCTGAAATTAATTGTTGTGTATGAACTCTATTGATTGTGTCTTGTATGTTCAATGGAGTGTTGTTTGTATCCATAGAAGTGATGTCCTCATCAGTCCTGCACAAGAGTTATAGCAAAAAGAGTAATAGTGCTCATTGTTTACAATCTTCTTGCCCTTAGTTTTGTGGTGGGCAGACAGAAAGATGTAACAGAGCGAAAAAGGGAATATTGTGCATAATAATTAAGCATAATTATGTGAACATGGTGACAGTATCCGGATTTTGGTTATTGCTTTGTCCAGGAGCATGTGCCTTTCAGTCCCCAGTACTGAACCACAGTGTTGGGGAGGAAGAGTGTGCTGGCTTAGGGTCACGGGGCACAACTTTGGGTGCAAGACCAGGCTAAGCAGGCTACACACTCTTGACCTCCCACTGACATTAGTCTTTCGGGAGATGTCTGACCCTTGGTACTCAGCCTTGACGTTGGAAAGGTAGAGTGTTCATACATAGGGTGCAGGATCAGGCTAAACAGGTAGCACACTCCGGACCCCCAGTATTCGTCCGCAAGATAGGTAGAGTGCGCATACTTAGGATGCATGACCAGGCTAAGAAGACAGCGCACTCCGGACTCTCTATTGGCATTGGCCTTTCGTGGGAGTGACCGTTTAGTGACATGGGACTCCGAAGAGGAAAATAACCAAGGAGACCGAATACGTCACAGTTACCTGGTGGCATCATTGTTATCGTGGTTGCAGGTAGTCACCGTATGGTGGCGGAAGTAGCCATGAGGCAAAGTGTACATGATTAGGGTCATGGGGCACTTGTTGAGAGTGCAAGACCAGGCTAAGCAGGCTGCACACTTTGGACCCCCCACTGGCGGCAGTGGCATAGCCACCGGTACGGAGCGTGTGTCCGCCGGGTCAGCCCGCTATGGGGCAGGAAGTGGTGCCGTCTTCCCTACTCCCTTCATGGCGTGAGGTTCGAGAAGAGCCGGCGATGTACTGAATATTCAGCATCGAGATGAGGCTCGTCGATCCAAAAATGTGCCCCCTACCTGGCGTGCCAAAATGTCGAAGTGTTGGATATGTCCCCCGGACCCGCTGAGAAGCAGCCCGCAGAGGTTCTCTTTTGGAGGGGCGAATTTCTTAGAACTACGAGCTTGATGAACACAAAGGATTTACGTGGTTCGGGCCACCGAGAGGCGTAATACCCTACATCCATGAGGGGTTGTGTTGTATTGTGTGTACTCAGCTTGTTTGCGTATGAGCCAGATGTGAGAGAGTTCTCCCTCTTGTCGTGTCTGCCTGATCCTTTTATAGGTGAAGGCCGATAGCTTACATTATGACCGGAGCCCAACAGGTGGCCCCGGGTTAATTAGACATGAAAGCACATTAACGTGCCTTGATGACACGTTGATGGGTCTTGATAGTGCATTAAAGTGTCTTGATGACACGTTAATCGGTCTTGATGGGTCTTCATGGTGCATTAATGTTTCTTGAAGACACATTAATGTTGTGTTGACGGCGTGTTAATACGGTCTTGAGTGTACACGTCGCCTTTCAGAGCTGCGGGATATGCGGTGGCAGCATTGGACCTCACCTCTAGGTCCCGAGGCAGCACGGGACCTCTCCTCAGCGGGAAGGATAGGTCTGAAGTCCTTGAGATGTGTGGCAGCACCAGATCTTTCCTCAGCGGGGAGGCTAGGTCCGGAGTCTTCGAGATGCGTGGCAGCACCGGACCTCTCCTGAGCGGGGAGGCTAGGTTTGGAGTCTTCGAGACGCATGGCAGCACCGAACCTCTCCTCAGCGAGAAGGCTAGGTCCGGTTTCGCCGGGACACGTGGCAGCATCGGACCTCTCCTCAGCGGAGAGGCTAGGTCCAGAGCTGCAGGTTGTCGGAGCTGTCTTGTCTTCCTTGTATGCAGGGGTACCCGGTCTGCAGGGTATCGACAAGAGGGTCAACCGGCCTGGTATCTTCGGTCGCGACGCTAGACTGGCCTGCTGGTGGCATCCGAGCAGCAACTGGCCTCGAAGCTCTGGAAACAGAGGAATCAGCAAGAAGCAATAAATGAAAAAAAAACACAACTTCCTAATATTCCATCATACCTGGGGGCTCGGTAGCTCTAGTTGACCCGAAACTTCTTCCTTGGGCGGCCGGAGTCATCTGATCCCACCGTCACCGGTGATGAAGATGGTCCAGACTTAACTCCAGGAGTTCCCGAAGAAGAAGTCTGCTTCACAACCACAAGGACCTTCAAAGCAGACTGTGACACCCGGTTCTGAAAATAAACCAAGCGTGATGCATATGTGTATCCAGGATGTTTAACACACATACACAAGTGATTCACAAACAAGAAACAGATATAACCATGTCTCGAATAATAACACTAATAATAGTACCTTATTACAAACCAAATAGTCTTGAATACAAGCTCTAAACAACTGCAGCGGAAAACACTAACACTAATGACTCCAAACTTCACAGGCAAGCTTGACGGTAACACGTGCGCCTGAAACTTCTCAAAGACCTCCGGGTACTCCTCATTGACACATGCATCTGAATTTTTTGGGAGAACAGCAACGGTGAGCACGTCGTACTCAGCAAGTGTGAGAAAGTATGACATGTAGCTTAAACAAGGAATGATAATAAAATGGGCTAATTGCATAAAAGTACATTCAAAACAGTTGAAAATGCAATAATATCACCATTAAGTGAGGTTCTTCCTAAAATAACCCATATAACATCAATTTTCAACTTAAATAACTGATACCAGTAATAATAATCCATAACCAATTCATAACTGCTCATATCTCTCATTTTCATCAATTCCATATACCAAAGCCAATTAATAAACCAATACCAATTCCCAATTCAATTCCAGCCACTAAACCATGTTAAAGTCCAAACTCTAATCATGTGAGGGTCCAGGTTGCTCATGTGTGGGAGCACGGCTATCATGATAGTTTTAAACACACTCTGTAGAGGTTGTACCACTTTACCCACAAGTTCGTAATTTCATCACCTTTCGATGACTAAAGAATCTCAATTATGTCGTCTCACACTTCCTTAGGTGTGTGGCCAAGAGATCACAAAATTGCCTTTACAAAGTGATTACTAGCATATTTAGACCCCCACTGAGGTTTCACCGGTGCTGATGTCTCCAACTAAGCACATCCAGCCAAGGCCCCCCTCTTGAGCCATTCAGATCCTAGGGCAGTCCCACCATCACTGCAACCCATCAGACTACCCCTTCCTCGAGCATTCCTAATGGTCCAAATAGTATCGATAATACACTAATTAGTCAGCTAAGCCGCACCCATACTTAGCCCTGTGGTGGCACTGTAAATCCAGGATGGTCGCTCCATGAACCGGTCCTTAGATCTAAAGCAAGCAAAACTACCCAAACAGTCCAACCCATTGCACATAACCGGCTTGCTTAGATCCCTAGGCATCATGTTGCTAAAAGGTTATTAATATCAAATTCCATCATTCATGTGTTCAATAGTTCATAATTAAGCAATTGATTGTTCCCAAACCCAATTGAGTATAGCGAAGCAAAAGTGTAAAATACCCTTCTCGACTCTCTACATTGTGTTCAAGCGACAAGGGTGGTCATACAAAACTAGTAAACTCCTACAATTGGGTTTTCCCATCAATTGACATAAGCATGCAATTTTTCAAACAAAACATTTAAAAGCAAGTTCCAAACGATCAACGACACTTGCCTTGCTCTTGAGCTTGGTTTGGACCGAAGGCTTTGAAGTTCTGGTTCTCTAGGTCCTTGAAAGCACTCTCTACAGCGATACCTTCTATTCCGCACGACAAATATGCAAAACAACATTACAATCAATAATGCTCATATATTATTCAATATGCCATGATATGCATGATTAGTGCAATTGTGAAGTAAAACTTGTTAATGAGTTGCTATTAATGTTTACTAACTAGTTACAATGGTTTCTAACAAGTTTGAAAAAGTTTGGAATTGATTTGAGTTAATTTGGATTCAATTCAGCATTAACAGATTTAGACACCGGACTAGTCCGCCCTGATCAGAACTGTGAATTTAGGGTTTTCTGATCAGTGGGAAGTTGGGGTTAATTTCACGTGGAAAAGTGGATGTAGAGGGTGTACCACGTATTTAGAGATCCAAAGGTTGACGTTTGGATGCAACACTTGAATGTTCACGTCTAGGTCCTGATGAAGATGGGTTGATGAAGATTTGATGATGAAGAACACTGATGAGATCATGCACATTATTATTGCACCTACAAACATGACACAATGTTTATTTGTTTGAGATGCTGGCTCAAGTGAATATGCACTCTTATTTGATGGGCAAGATCAAGATGGCGCACTATGTCGGCCACCACCTTGGCCTCCTCCATTCATGCATACAAGAAGATTTGATGGCGTTGCACATTTGGACCAACACATGAGAGGAGATGAACTTGAGTCGAGGACGACTCCAATTCAAGAAGGGGAGGATGATGAGGACATCACTTCTATGGATACAAACAACACTCCATTGAACATAGAAGATGCAATCAATAGAGTTCATACACAACAATTAATTTCAGAGGTAAACTCGTTCTTATATATTTCCTTTTATGTTTTTGAGCATAGATTGCTACTTAATGATTTAATTGTGATTAGGATCCATGGAGATGTTCAAGGAGTACTTGTAGGAAGTATTAGGGACGTGGAAGACCAGATAATTCGTTCAAAGAAGATGAAAACCAAACCAAACTCAAAATCGTATCCGACTCAGAGTCCAGGAGCAGTACGCACTAAAACGGACGCCCAAGATGCATACGAACTCCGTTTTAGACATTCTACATATGAACGGAAAGGGGAGAGGATAACCTTTCCAATGGAGCCGGTATCATGTCAAAATTTCTTTGGAATCGACGGGAATCATCGAATCAAAATCAAGTACAGAATCTGTCACGGTGCTGCACCACTGTATTGGGCCATTGGGCCTTGTATCAAGTCTAAGTCCATTATTTTCCTGTGTTAGGGTTAGGTCACGACCCCAACACCCCCTTGGACGTCCTTCCACCTATATATACTCCATAGTAGCCGCCATGAACAATTGGGTTTTTCTTAGATCAAAAATATCGCCGTTCTACGGTTTGTGAGACCCCAATTTCGCGATTTCAGATCGTGTCTTCTACGTTCTTGCTTGTGTTCTCAGTTGCACTTGCAGAGATTAGCCTTCTTGGCGAGGTCAATCGTGTGAATCATGGTTGATAACCAACGGAGCGGTGGTGTAGTGATTGCAGGGGTTTTTCGTGTTCTACTTGAGAGCCTCAGATCATCAACATCGAGATCTCCACATCAATCGACCTATCCATTACCTATCGGAAGATCGGGACCAATTTTCCTATCAATTGGTATCAGATTTCCAGGTTGCCCGTTAGGTAATTCATCTATCCATTACATTAGTTTTGTTATTCATACCTAGAGTCCACAAAAAAATTGTAGTTTAGTAGATCTGTTCATCACTTTGTCCAAACCACCATTGAGCCCTTTGCAACTTTGTTATTCAGTTTGGTTTTGGTGAGTTTGTGTCCGTTGTTGAGTCATATTGCTGGTTTAGAAAGTGTTTTTGGTCTTAGTTTGAGTTTTGCATTGTGTTGATTCATCCTCTTGAATCACGTCATCACGTCCAGATTAGATTCACTTCTGTCCAGTTGGGTATTTTCATCATATCTCGCTCATACAAACTCGTATTTTTGTGTTCTTGTACTTTCTGGAAATCTTAAGAAGTTTTCTATAACTTTCTTATTCATCATTCTCCCAGAAAATATAGTTATCGATGTCAAAATTGCATTAGATCTGAATCTGTTATTGATCTAGAAATTCTGAACAGTCTGTATTTCGGGGGCAATATCTCCCGTTGTTCTTATCCAAAATAGATCTTCCATATACTGAAATTAAAGAGGAGAGATAGATATATAATATTTCTGTTCAAAGTTTTTAGATTTGGGGACTATAAAGGTGCTTCATTGTCCTTAGAACATTGAGCAGAAAATCTGTAACAGACATACGAGATATCTTTGAGTGTTTGCATTGTGTTCTTCCTTTGCAGCACATTCTGAAAAAAAAAAGGAAGAAAAAAGAAAAACGCAAGTGCAAAATAAGATACAAAAGCCGCACAAAAAAGGAGAAAAAAAACAACAAAAAAAACAGAAGTGCTTGCATTCTTTGTGTCATCTAGTTTTGTCTCATGTCTTACTAGCTTGAACTACTAGGAACACATTTAGGCCAGCAACTTTGACAAGTACTTTGGACACTTACTCAACTTTACTATCTGATTTCATTGTTGCTAATCTTTGCTACATATAAAGTGTCATCCAAGCTACACTTTACTCTTGAGCAGAATCGATACACCTTTGCAATCATCCCACGCTTCATTGGTTTCTTCATACCGGCCACCGTTTGCCACCTGCAGTGTCAGTAAGAACACTTGTAAGAGCGTGGTAAGACGTTTGAGAGTGTGTGATTCCACTTCCACTTTGTCATTATCTTTGTAGTTGATAGGGATAACATATTTTTTTGTTGTCTTCTGTTTGCTACTAATAATGTCAGGTAAAAGCAAGAATCATGCATTATATGCTGAGATGATGGACATGATGAAGACGGCGATGGAGTTGCTCACTAAAAATCAAACATCAACCAATGTTTCACATGACATTCAGACCACCTTTACAACACCTTCCATAAGAAAGTAATTACATTCTCCCATCTCTTCCTTCTTATGATGGTTTTGGTTATGATGAATATATTACTTGGGAAATAGAGGTGGATAAAATTTTTGGACAATGTCATATGTGTGAGAGGAGAAAGATTAGAAATGTTGCAAGTACATTAGTAGATTGTGCATTAACTTGGTGGAACAATTTAAATGAATTAGAAAAACCTCAAACATGGAAAGAAACAAAAATTCTTATGCGAGAAACTTTTGCTAATGTATCTATGTGCAAAGAAGAAATTCAGTAATTTGAGGAAAAAAAAGTCTTGTTGTACCTCCTTTTGTGTCTAACGTTTTGCAGGACAATATAGAAAATAATATAGATGATGCAAAAGAGAACGAGGCTTTTGACAACACTTGTGAAATTTTAGATGGATCAACTCATAATGCACTCGAAATCACTGCTGAAAATGATAAGGCAAAATATTCTACAAATACAGAAGGTGAGAAGTTTTTGGATGTTCTGAATTTTTCCACCAATCATGCTATTTTTGAGGAGCGACTATTAGAATCGTTTATTTATACACTATTGTAACATGTTGATTTTCCTGCTGATCGTTGCGCTAAGAAAGAGTTGTGTGCTGATAACTCTATTATACCTATGCAAAAACAGGTTAATGTACAAGATGATTGTGTTTTGGATTCACCTACTTGTGCTGAAATTCATAATTTGATCACCGCTACTGCTGAAAACGATGAGCTGAAATTTTTGTCTTCTCTAAATACATTGGGTTATATTGAATTTTACACTCTTTGTGATCTAGATATCATAGAGAAGAGAATATTTTCTCAATCTGAATTGCCTTTGTTAAGTAGAAATATTTTTCATGCTATAGGCAACTATGAAGATAGTGGTGAATTTATGATGCATAAAGTATTCATATGTTCCATTGTGCAAGATCCTTTTGTGTTGCAACATGGTCAAGTAAATGAATGTTCTAACGCTAATAATGTCTTGTCAAGTTTTCTAGTATTTTTTCCTTGTAGCAGAGACAACAAAAGCATTATTCACTACGGTTGTGCATTATGGACAACACTCATTCTACCCCCAAAGCAATACTTTTTGCTGGACATACGAGCAAGCTGAGGACGGCTTGTCATAAAGAAGGGGAGAATGATGAGATCATGCACATTATTATTGCACCTACAAATATGACACAATGTTTATTTGTTTGGGATCCTGGCTCAAGTGAATATGCACTCTTATTTGATGGGCAAGATCAAGATGGCGCACTATGTCGGCCACCACCTTGGCCTCCTCCATTCATGCATACAAGAAGATTTGATGGCGTTGCACATTTGGACCAACACATGAGAGGAGATGAACTTGAGTCGAGGACGACTCCAATTCAAGAAGGGGAGGACGATGAGGACATCACCTCTATGGATACAAACAACACTCCATTGAACATACAAGATGCAATCAATAGAGTTCATACACAACAATTAATTTCAGAGGTGAACTCGTTCTTATATATTTCCTTTTATGTTTTTGAGCATAGATTGCCACTTAATGATTTAATTGTGATTAGGATCCATGGAGAGGTTCAAGGAGTACTTGGAGGAAGTATTAAGGACGTGGAAGACCAGAGAATTCGTTCAAAGAAGATGAAAACCGAACCAAACTCCAAATCGTATCCAACAAGGAGTCCAGGAGCAGTACGCACTAAAACGGACTCCCAAGATGCATACGAACTCCGTTTTAGACGTTCTACATATGCACGGAAAGGGGAGAGAATAACCTTTCCAATGGAGCCGGTCTCATGTCAAAATCCCTCCGGAGTCGACGGGAATCTTCGAAAAAAAATCAAGTACAGAATCTGTCAGGGTGCTGCGCCACCGTATTGGGCCATTGGGCCTTGTATCAAGTCTAAGTCCATTATTTTCCTGTGTTAGGGTTAGGTCACGACCCCAACACCCCCTTGGACGTCCTTCCACCTATATATACTCCATAGTAGCCGCCATGAACAATTGGGTTTTGCTTAGATCAATAATATCGCCGTTCTACGGTTTGTGAGACCCCAATTTCGCGATTTCAGATCGTGTCTTCTACGTTCTTGCTTGTGTTCTCGGTTGCACTTGCAGAGATTAGCCTTCTTGGTGAGGTCAATCGTGTGAAACATGGTTGATAACCAACGGTGCGGTGGTGTAGTGATTGCAGGGGTTTTTCGTGTTCTACTCGAGAGCCTCAGATCATCAACGTCGAGATCTCCACATCAATCGACCTATCCATTACCTACCAGAAGATCGGGCCTCATCTTTTTCCTATCAAGGACTTCACCCTTCGGGCACTGTCGTCGGACCTCAAGCTCTTACAACGACACCTCTCAAGGGAGCTCGTCGTTGACGTTCTTAGCGTTAATGATGGTGGCCCCACCTCAGGATTGTTGCCTCCCTCGAGGTGGGCCCGGGGGCCACTGTTGATACCCTCCAGACCGAGTACCCCTGCATACAAGGAAGACAAGACAACTCCGACAACCTGCAGCTCCGGACCCAGCCTCTCCGCTGAGGAGAGGTCCGGTGCTGCCACGTGTCTCGGCGAAACCGGACCTAGCCTTCCCGCTGAGGAGAGGTCCGGTGCTGCCACGCGTCTTGAAGACTCCGGACCTAGCCTCCCCGCTGAGGAGAGGTCCGGTGCTGCCGCGTGTCTCGAAGACTCCAGACCTAGCCTCCCCACTGAGGAGAGGTCTGGTGCTGCCACGCGTCTCAAGGACTCCGGACCTATCCTTCCCGCTAAGTAGAGGTCCGGTGCTACCTCCAGACCTAGAGGTGAGATCTGATGCCGCCACCGCGCATCACGCAGCTCTGAAAGGCGATGTGTACACTCAAGACCGTATTAACACGCCATCAACACAACATTAATGTGTCATAAAGACACATTAATGCACCATGAAGACCCATCAAGACCCATTAACGTGTCATCAGGACACGTTAATGCACTATCAAGACCCATCAACGTGTCATCAAGGCACGTTCATGTGCTTTCATGTCTAATTAACCCGGGGCCACCTGTCGGGCCCCGGTCATAATGTAAGTTGTCGGCCTTCACCTATAAAAGGATCAGGTAGACACGACAGGAGGGATAACTCTCTCACATCTGGCTCATATGCAAACAACTTGAGTACACGCAATACAACACAACCCCCCCGTGGATGTAGGGTATTATGCCTCTCGGCGGCCCGAACCACGTAAATCCTTTGTGTTCATCTAGCTCGTAGTTCCAAGAAATTCGCTTCTCCAAAAAAGAACATCCGCGGGCTGCTTCTCAGCGGGTCAGGGGGAAGTGTCGTATCCAACACTTCGACACTGCTGGTTGATGTCGTGGCTCCTTCCAAGGTAGTTGCACATATTGCAGTGGAGCTGGAGTCAACTGATGTCGGGATGACTTCGGTGCCAGCCGGTGATGCCGCGGTCGTGTTGGACCATGCGAAAGAAGTCGCACCAGCACCGGAGCTGGCAACAGTGTTGGGGCCAACTCTGGAGCTGGTGATGGATGCTGAGGTAACACCAGAGCCACCGGTTGGGACCTCAACTGTGTTGGAGCCAGCGATCGACGTCGAGCCAGAGTTGGCACTTGACGCCATGGAGGCATTTGAACCAGTATCTGATGCCACACCGGAGCTGTTGGCTGACACCATGGAGGTGCCAAAGGCATCGGCTGATGCTGCATCAGCATCGACACCGAGGGAGGACGACCTCTTTGAGATCAACATTGTTTATGAAGACATGCCAGAGTCCATGCTCGTGCCATGCGCTCCGACAACTCTTCCTGATGCGGTGGGTGCCGGCGGACCCGATGGAAGGTTTGTAGCCGATCCCTTTGTCTCTCTCCATAAAGAACGCCGGCTCATGTCTTCGCCAAGTGCAACTTAGCTTTTACCATGAGAGCAATGTTTCGGAGGCAGAGCGAGAAACTCTAAGGCGGTGGCGGAAGCTTCTGAATTTCAAGACAAAGCTGATGCAGACCCATCTGGCCAATGAGAGGGACTGCCTCGCAAGTTAGCGGGTACGGTTGAAACGCCTAGACGAGCTGTTAAATGACAAACAAGTTGTCATCAAAGTGCTGGACGAGAAGACTTGTCATATTTATGATGAAATGGTGACCGCCAATGACTTAGCAAATGCCCGTTTCAAGACTTTGAATAAGTTGAAGGAGGAGCTCCTCCAACGCCAAGAGGCGACTGATAATAAGGAGCGGGAGCTCCTAAGGAGAGATGCAGAGATATCTCAGAAGCTATAGCGCAGAAAGAAGGACTTAGCTCTCCGCGTTGATCTATTTATATCCCGCCCTAAAAAGGAGAAAAAGCAAGTATGACAGGTGGGACAGGAAGTCAACAAGCGAGAGCTTGCTGCCTCTGCCAATAAGGATAAGATAAAGATAGAGGCAAAAAACTTGGCAGCGATGAAGGATCACCTCACCCTCCATGAGAAACAAGTTGCAGACCAAGAAAGGCAGCTGGCTGAGCGGATGTAGCAACATGCCAAGGAGGTCGAACGGTTCTTTAAGGGGGGCTTCTTAGAGCTGAAGACCGCCAAGAAATCTCTGGAGGAGTTGCAGGCTATGTGGAGAGTAGAAGCCCAACAGATTTAGGACTTCTTGGGGCGTGCAGAAAATGCACCAGTACCTCTGGGCTTCAGTTTAGTTCAGTCGAGCGACCCAGATCCAGAAGTTGGTCAGGCGTTGATAGCTATGAACTCCACTGGGACCAAGCTGGGAGTGTTGGAAGATGTCATCAATGACCAACTTGAGACAGAGGGGAGGAACCTGGCCAAGTCAATAGTAGAATATGTATTGAATTGCTTCTACAGCTAGGACCCCTCTATCTCAATAGCTCTGGTGGTCGAAGGGCCCGTCAAAGAGACGAAGGAAACTGCCAGGGCCAGCGTGCAGGACACTACCAAGCAGGTCGCCGCGTGGTTTCAATGCAACTCCAACGACAATTAGATCCTCTTCATCCTCTTGTATCTGCCATTGTATTTTCAAACTCTTTGTAAAAAGTTTGGAACTTGAATGAAATTCTTGTGAACTTCATATTTTGTCTTCATTGTTGTCATTGCCATAGCTTACTTGGCCCCCTGGTAGATGTACTCAATTGATTGAGGACATCTACCATCAGGAACTAGGCAATGACTTGAAGCTTCTAATATAGCTCCGAGACTGATAGTGTCCTCTAGGAGCATCGACGGGACCCCTTGTTAATGTGCAAAACGTTAGCATTGGGCTCCCTGGAAGCGCTGGAGATTATTAACCTGAGGGACCTATTGTCGACGTGTGGAACGTTAACATTAGGCCCCCTGGGAATGCCGGAGCTTCCAGATCGAGCATTTAATTCATTTGTCCTGCACATGAGAGACAAGAAAAGTAGTAAAAGTGCTTTTTCTTGCTTATAGCTTAGTTGTGGCTTACTGTCCTTACTTGAGTTTCGGGTCCTAACCAATTCAACGTGATAATACTAGTATATTGGTTGTGCTTCCATAGGTCCGTGTGCTTCCCAGACCCACCTTACTTTGACGCAACACTAGAATAGGTAGAGTGGTGTACTTAGGGTGCTTGACCAGGCTAAGTTTATAGCACACTCCGGACCTGTCATTGGCATTGGTTTTCAGGCGAGTAGGTCATTCAACGAACACTAGATCCCAAAAAATACTACCAAAATTACTTGAATATGTATCACATGAATTCTTAGAAACCAATTTTCAACAGGATTGCACAACTTTACTACTGGCAAGAAGGTATAAAAGAGCAAGTAAACATGCATAATGTAAATGCACGTAGAGTCTATCTTGATGCTATTATATTTTATAATAGGTCTAAATAACAGGGGAGGCAAGGGTACACACTTAGGGTACAAAACCATGCTAAGTATGTGTTGACGGCTGTTATATACTAATTTCATCCGTCAATTTAACTCAATTAT
This sequence comes from Tuctoria greenei, assembly GCA_036927565.1. Taxonomy (NCBI): domain Eukaryota; kingdom Viridiplantae; phylum Streptophyta; class Magnoliopsida; order Poales; family Poaceae; genus Tuctoria; species Tuctoria greenei. Next base: position 255,232,649 of record JAYESD010000002.1, read on the forward strand.
GTAAAGGATTTGTCATTTCTTGCACACATCACCTTTCTATCTAACCCAATTCCACTTGGACTAGGAGAAATATGTGTATGCAGCATTTTATGCAGGAAATGAGGAAATGTAGAGGGACCAATCCTATAAAATATCATCCCAGCTAATCAGGCGACGACACGTGGCATCCCATGGATCAAATGGCCCACAAACAGAAGTATCCAAGGAGATCCAACGGTGTATCACCCATATACATCAATGGGACCCACCTGGCAGCCTCCTGGAGAAATCACACGAGAATTGGTGCAATGACCAGGTCAGCCGAACCAGGGGGTCGGCCGACCTGGTCTCTGCACCAAACTCGGTCAGCCTCCACGTGTTGGCTCCTCCCGGTTTCCTGGAGTCAGTGGTGACTGATTCGTGCGCTTTTGGTGGTGGGAACCGACCTCAACACTAGTATAAATAGGACCTCATACCCCTCACTTCAACACACACCACTTGAGCTTCATCTCTATTGTATACACTATCATCCATAGTCTTAGAGGAGTTAGGTTGTAGAGAGGAGAGTCTCTAGTCCCAAGTCCAAATTGGGAAAGGAGTAAGGAGTCTCTCTCTTCCCAATCCTACATTGGGAAAGGTATGGCTCATGTATTCTTTCTTGTATTTGTGACTTTATGTATAATAAAGATAGTATCTTTAGTCTCTACTTATACATATACTTGGGCAAAGCGTTTCTTGTTTGATTGTAGAGTCCATGTATGTGGAAGGTATAGCTTCTATGACTATTTCATCATGAAGATATCTCATTATCAGAGAACCTATAGACACCCACTGTAGTCTAGTTAATTACAACATAACTAGGTTAGTATGGATAATTATGTTGTGTATCAACATTGGTTCAATGATGATTCAATTCATTGCCTTAGGATAGATTGTGCCTAGGCTCTTAAGGTAATTACTTAATATGCTAGCATGGTGCTAGTATAGCTAAGTAGCATTGGATGTCTCGTAGACCCACGGATTGAAGAGGTACGCAGTAGGTGGTGATAGCCCTATCTGTCCTTTGTAATCCTCCACATTCGGCTATGCCATATGCTCTTCGCGGGAGTCGCCCTAGTATTGCTAGGGGTAAGCCCGTGCCCGATGTGTTGAACCACATAGCATAAGTTTTCACTATTGATCTAGCTTATGAATAATTAGTTTAGACTATGTATATGTACAATAGAGCATAGTAGGAGTACCTCCATAACTCTCGACCTTAACTAACCTCTAGGATCCTCTTACCTCCCTTAGACTTGAAAGCTTTTGTGTGTGTCACACGACCTTTACTATTATTTTATCCATCCTTACTAGATTCTTACCTAGACCTTTCTACCCTTTCCACTTGATGATTGTTATATCTTTATCCCGCCTTCCTTTTGGGATAAAATAAATGACACCCTTGGGAATACTCTTAAGGGGAAATGCTACAATGATATCTTTGTGCGCTTGCGGAATTCACTCTGTGATCCAATAGAACCATTAACAAGCATTTCTGACACATCAGTTGGATAAGTTTAGTTAATGGTGTGTAAGAAATACCAACAAGTATTTCTGGTACTATTGCCGGGGATGATTTGTTAGTATACCTTAGGAGCCGTCAACAAGCATTTCTGGCGCCGTTGCCGGGGAAGGCAAATAGATATATAACATGACTGAGTGAATATGACAGAACCCTGGGTAGGACTTTAGTAGGATAACCATTCTTTGTTTTCGCATTTTTAATGTAAAAACAGGGTAGTGTATGTCTGCTTCCGCCTGCCGGAAAACATTGCTGAAGACCCCGAATCTCTTCTGAGAGACCGACCCCGTGTCATTACTCCTCCGAATATTCGAGCGGCAAAACAAGCCAGCATTTCTGCACCAACAATCCAAACGCCAATGGCTCAGAAGACCCTTCGTGAGTTCTTAGCTCCCTCTGCTAACAATGTGCCTATTGGGCCCACTGTTAACACGGGAGATGTGAACTTCGAGATCAAAATTGGCCTTATCACTGTGGTGCAAGCCAACCCATTCTTTGCGAAGGCTAACGAGGATGCAAGTGCTCACCTGCAACAATTCCTCGAGATCTACAGCACTTTTAAGATCAAGGACGTATCTCCGGATGCGGTCCGTCTGAGACTGTTCCCGTTCTCCCTCCTTGGGAGAGCGAAACAGTGGTTCTACGCGAACCAAAGTGTTGTAGACACTTGGGAGAAATGTTCTACGGCATTCCTCGCCAAATTCTTCCCGTTGGGCAAAACCAATGACATACGTGAAAGGATTTCCAGCTTTCAGCAAGAGCCCAATGAATCTATTCCCAAGGCATAAGAAAGTCTTTAGGAGTACATCCTAGCCTGTCCCCACCATGGGATGGATGACTGGCTCCTTATTCAAAACTTATATAACGGGTTGATCCCATCAGCTCGTGACCATTTGTATGTTGCTGCTCGAGGAGCCTTCTTCTCATTAACGGTGCCAAAAGCTAAAGATCTTATTGAGAAGATGATATCCAACTTGGGATGGAACGATGAGCGTCTCCATACCCGACAGCGAGGCAAGCACACCTTGAAGGAGGTGGACATGATTGCTGCAAAAGTGGACCTCCTAATGAAGAAAATTCATGGACAAGCCAGTGCTGAAGTGTCTGGCAATGCCTATGGCCTAGACTCTCACATCACGTGTGAAGTCTGTGGCGACACGGGTCATATGGGCAATGATTGCCCAGAAACTCGTGAGGATGCCTTATACCTCCCCAACAACGGAAATTTCAACAACAATGGCTATCGTCCAGGAGGTCAAGGGTGGGGTCAACAACGCCCATTCTTTCAAGGAGGGTACAACAACAATGGCAACCCTGGAAATCAGCCCAACTTGGGAGAACTTGCCATTAGCCAGCTCAAGATCAACGAGGCCCTATCCAAGAAGCTATCAGCTAATGACAAGACCCTAGAGAATATCAATGCAAAGATTGAAGGACTATCCTCAGAATTCAAGAATCAACTAAACTTCAACAAGATGCTGGAGACTCAGTTGGCACAACTTGCTACAGTTGTCCCTCCATTAGAAAACAACAAAATTTCAGGGCAGCCAGAAGCCCCAGTGGAGAACATCAGTGCAGTGGTTACGAGAGGAGGAAAGACCACTCGTGACCCACCATATCCCACACAATAAAAGAGGACAACTGAGCCTGAGAAGGAGGATGTCCCAAGTGAATTACTTGGTGAGAGAATGGCCAAACACTTTGAAGACTCCAACTTATTGCCATTCCCTCACAAACAAAGGAAGCCAACAGTGGATGAACAATTCAACTGTTTTGTTGAGATTATCCAAAAGATCCACATCAATGTGCCCTTGATTGATGCGATGCAAGTACCCACTTATGCTCGCTATCTCAAGGACATATTGAACAACAAACAGCCATTGCCCACCACTGAGGTTGTCAAGCTTACGGAAGACTGCAGTGCAGCCATCCTCAATAGGCTTCCTGAAAAGAAGAAGGACCCTGGATGTCCTACCAATTCATGCTCAATTGGGGCTCACCACTTTGACAAGGCACTTTGTGATCTGGGAGCAAGTGTTAGTGTGATGCCCATGGTTGTGTTCGACCAGCTGAACTTCATAGAACTGACTCCAACATCAATGCAGCTACAACTGGCTGACTCTTCAGTCCGTTCTCCAGCGGGTATTGCTGAAGACGTCCCAGTGAAGATCCGGAACTGCTTCATACTCGTGGATTTTGTGGTGCTAAACATGGACACTAAGAAAGATACACCACTCATTCTTGGGCGTCCATTCCTAAGCACTACAAAAGCTCGCATAGATGTGGGAGCTGGAGAAATCCACTTCCATATCAATGGCAAGGAGGAAAGGTTTAACTTTTGGCCAAAATCAGAACAATGCTCCATGATTCGAATCAAGTATGGGCCGAATGATAAACACATCAGAGAGGTCGAAGTCACACCGCCAAAGGTGGACTCACTCGTTGCATTCATGAGAAGATTAATCTACAAGGAGAATCCGTCGTTTCGACCACGCCGATATCCAAAGGCGACGGAATCATCTGGACCTTCTCGAAGGCCCAAGTCCACCAAACCGCCAAAGAAGGAATGGCGGAAGAAGCAAGACAAGCCGTCCAAGCCCATCCCTCTGGGCCCGGATGTGAAATGAAGACAAAGGAATGTCCATCTCATCGGACGGTGGTGAGACCTATGCCAATTGGTTAAATTGGTAGTTATCCCACTTTATTTTTCTTTCTTTCTTTTTCCACCCCATTTGGATTTTTCCCATTGCATATTTGATTTTTCCTAGCAAGTTGAGAATCTTATATTCTCAACTATCATTTTTATTTCTTTCTTTTCAAAAGAAAATTTTTATTGGATTTAAGAAAAAGGGTTTTTATTTGAAAAAAAAATTCTGAGCTGCACATGTGGCATTTCACCAACGTGCTAACTTTATAGGCATTGGAGAGTCACTTGCCAAAAGGGGAACCAGGGGGGCCACCTGACAGGTCAGCCGAACCCCCTGGTTGGTCGAACAGGGAGTGGAGCCAATTTGGCTCCCCTTCCTCCAACAGCTACATTTTGAACCCTAAGTGACCATTGGAAGGTGCACCCTATAAATTGTGGTCGTGAGGAGCACCTCTCTTCACACACCAAATCATTTTACACCTCTCCAAGTCACTCTCTAGCTCACCTTGTTTTTCTTGCTCTTCATCGCAACACTCTTGCTCAAATCCATCCCCAAAAAGATTTTCTTTTGTTTGCATTTGCATTTGCATTTTACACTCTAGCTTTTTGTAAGTGCATCTAGGATATCCCTTGTGGGTTTTGGCTAATTGATGACAAACATATGAGATCCTAATGAATCTACTGAGATGATTGCAGGACAAACAAGTGAAAACAGCTCGGTGCACACAAAAAGATGAAAAATGAAGTGGTGTTCAAAGAAAGATAATTTGATGAAGCTTGGAAGACCAAATTAGATTTTGAATGTATAGGGAGTGTATGAAAGACACACTCCAAGAGCTCACAACTTTGCGCGAGGGTAAGGGATTAAAATTAACCTAACTTTCACAAAGCACCGGACTAGTCCGATCATGGACCGGACTAGTCCGTTCATCTTTCTGGAATCCCACTTATGGGGAGACCGGACTAGTCCGTGCATCCATCGGACTAGTCCGTTGATGTTTCTGGAGTCTCTCATATTGAGGGACCGGACTAGTCCGATCATGGACCGGACTAGTCTGTTGAACTTTCTGGAATCTCCCATTCGTGGAGATCGGACTAGTCCGATGAACTTTCTGGAGTCACCTTCACACAGCACCGGACTAGTCCGAGCTTGGACCGGACTAGTCCGGCAGACTTTCTGGACTTCAAAATGCACTGAGACCGGACAAGTCCGGACTTGCACCAGACTAGTCCGGTGTTAGGGTTTTTCAACGGATACCTTTTGGAAACCCTATAAATAGAGAGTCCACAGCTTTCCTAACAACATACACGTCGAATACTGATCAAACAACAAACCCTAGCGCCGCCACTTTGTTCCAAGAGCCCAAAACACATCTCCCCACACATCTAAAGTGCAAAAAGAGAGAAATCAATTGAACACTTGGATTCGGGATTGGGAGATCGTCGTTCTTTCATTGCGAGCTCTTGGGGTTTGATCTTTCTACACTCATACTCTGCATTGTAATACTTTTGAGTGTATTTGATCACTTCTTTTGTTGTAATTCTCGTGGGAGCCCTCAACGTGTGAGGTTGCCCCACAAACTTGGTGATTACCCGTGATAGTGGAATCAAGTCGGCCTTCGTGGTGACTTGAAGAGGGAAAGGGTTGGAGACCCAGCTCTGTGTGAGCTTCCTCAACGAGGATGTAGATCTCGTGGTGAGATCGAACCTCGGGAAAATTCGTGTGTCTTGCGCCTTATTTCATTTGAATTTTGTTCACTAAATCACTTAAGTGCTAAAACATCAACCTAAGGCAATTATAAGTTTTACCTGCATTCCTATATTAACCTCAAATAAAAATATCAGTTGTTCTCATTTCCGCTGCTAAAGAAACTTAGATTCCCAATCAACACTTGATCAACACACATATTTTTAGCACATCGGACAAGTCCGCCCACACGACCGGACTAGTCCGGCCAACCAAGGTTTGACGATTCTATTAAGTGTGCAGGGAATTCAAAAGGCCTATTCACCCCCCCCCCCCCTCTAGGCCACATTCAATTGGTATCAGAGCAAGGTTCTCCACCAACGTGACTCACATCTCGAAGAGATCAATGGCCCCTGAGAAGAACAATGATATCTCAAAGATGAACATTAATGAGGAGGAACAAGAAACTAAAACTTTTGATGTGTTGAAAGAGAGCCCACATGATGATGAAGAAGTGCGACAATTGAAGGCACTTCTGAGAAAGAAACTGCTAGGACAAAAGGGAAAAGAAGAAGACAAGACGACGGGGAGTGGTCATCACGACTACTCCCGACAGCCTTACAACTACAACCGTCTCAATTCAAACAACCATTATCTTTCCATTCCTATGGGAAAACCTCCACAGTTTGACGGAAGCGACTATACAATGTGGAAGTACAACATGAAGATGCATCTAATATCCCTAAATCCTAGTCTATGGCACATTGTTTGCACTGGCATAGACATTCCAGACACGGATGAAGAACTCACCCCAGAACAAGAACAAGAGATTCACAGAAATGCACAAGCCGTCACCGTGATCACATCATCACTAAGCAGAGAGGAATTCACCAAGATTGATGGCTTAGAAAGTGCAAAGGAAATCTGGGATACACTCAAGACAGCTCACGAAGGAAATAGATCGGTTCGTGAAGCAAAAATCGAAATGCTTGAAGGAGAGTTGGGGAGATTCGCTATTGAAGAAGGCGAATCACCTCAAGACATGTACAACCGGATGAAGGCACTCATCAACAAAATACGTGCCTATGGAAGTAAGAAATGGACGGATCACGAGGTAGTCAAGAGAATGATTATAGCCTTCATGCCAAGAAATGTCACACTTTGCTCAATGATTAGAGAAAGCCCAGGGTTTCACAAAATGACTCCCGATGAGTTGTTGGGAAAGATCATAAACCATGAAATGATGGAGAAAGAGGCACAATACGTCAAAGACTTGGCCGAACTCATTTCTTCCAAAAAGAAGGAGGTTGCTCTCAAAGCAACATGTCGACCCAAACTCAAAGATGCTCGTGAAGATCAAGACGATGGGCATACAAGTGACGAGAGCACCGATCTTGATGATGAAGAAATGGTACTCTTTATCAAGAAGTTCAAGCGAATGATGAAAAGAAGTCACGGCAACAACTCAAATGAAATCAAAAGCAAGGATAAAGGAAAATCCAAGGCTCGACACACTTGCTACAACTGCGGAGAGTATGATCACTTCATGGTGGACTGCCCTTATGAAGAAAACAAAAATAAGAAGGAAACAAGATCTCAAGAAAAGAAAAATTTCAGAAAAAGAAGACAAACCCATCAAGCTCACATTGGCAAGGAGTGGGACTCAAACGACGAGTCCTCCTCCGATGAAGAAGAAGAAGAAATGGCCACTATCGCAATCAAGAAACCTACTATGAAGGCCACACTCTTTCCAAACATGGGAGGATGGGACATGAACAACCATACTTGCCTTATGGCTAAGGAAGGCAAGAAAAAGGTGCGACTCACTCCTCCTACGTTAAATTCCTCTATTGATGACTTTGACAGCTCTAGTGATAATGAAGAAATGTTTAGAGGACTAAATAAAATTGCTCTAAAGAAAATGGAAATGTTGTCGAACGAAATCTTTGAAAAGGAGGAACTTCTTGACCAACAAGAAGATATGCTCATCCGTGAAAGGAAGAGATATCAAGAAGTTGAAAAGCTTCTCGAGCTTGAAAGAGAGAAGAACGAGTCACTTGAAGTTGAGCTAGCCTTGAGTAAGGAAACTTACTCAAAGCTAGAAGACTCGCATATTGCAATCAAGGAAGAAGTTGCTAACTTGTCAAAAGCTAACAAGATCCTTGAGGTGCAAGTCGAGTCGCTCAAGCAAAGTGACTCCTCATCCTCCAAGAGCTCCTCCTCCAAAGATATAAATTTGACAACAATCGGAACTTGCACTTGCTCTAGTAAGAAGAATATTATGTCTAATACTTCAACATCTCATAATATGCATGCCCCTGCAAACGGCATCTTTGATAAGGAGAAGATCAAATATGCATGCAGTGCATATATGGTCACTAGACCTCCTAATGTCAAAGATGGCCTTGGTTTTGATAAGAGCAAACACATGTCTACTTCTAATCATGCTAAAAATAGAATTGTCTTTATTAAGGAAAAATCCCATGAATCTGAACCACAAATATTGTTTCATACATTTAACGCTTCTTATGTTCTTATGAAAGCCAAATATGGAAAAGTAATTGCCAAATATACAGGGCCACTCCACAAGAACTTGAAAACTTGTGTGTGGGTGCCCAAGACTCTTGTGACTAACCTGAGAGTACCCAAGCAAGCTTGGGTACCTAAAACCAAGGAATAATTCTTTTTGCAGGCTTACTCCTCCGGTGGAACAAAATGGGTACTTGGTAGCGGATGCACAAATCACATGACCGGAGAGAGAGGTATGTTTGTAGAGTACGAGTACAACAAGGATCCAGGTGAAGGCATATACTTCGGAGACAACAGCCAAGGAAAGGTCCTTGGTAGCGGTAACATTGAAATATCCTCTCAACATACCTTATCAAATGTTTTACACGTAGATTCTCTAGATTATAACCTTTTGTCAATATCCCAACTATGCGACAAAGGTTACAACTGTTTATTCACTAATGAGGGTGTGACTGTTTTTAGAAGAAGCGATGGCTCGATTGCATTCAAGGGAATGTTGAAGGGCAAGCTCTATCTAGTTGACTTCAACAAAGATAAAGCCGAACTCAACACTTGCTTGGTTGCTAAGACCAACATGGGATGGTTGTGTCATAGGCGGCTAGCCCATGTTGGGATGAGAAATCTGCAGAAACTTCTAAAAGGTGGTCACATCCGTGGTCTTAAGGATGTGGTTTTTGAAAAAGACAGGTCGTGCAGCGCGTGTCAAGCAGGAAAACAAGTCGGAACACCACACCCTGCCAAGAATGTGATGACTATCGCAAGACCACTGGAACTTTTCCACATGGTTCTCTTTGGTCCAGTTTCGTACATCAGCATCGGCGGTAACAAATACGGTTTAGTAATTGTTGATGATTTTTCAAGATTTACCTGGGTATTTTTCTTGTATGATAAATCAGAAACTCAGGGGATCCTCAAGAAGTTCTTGAAAAGAGCTCAGAATGAATTCTCATCAACCATAAATAATATCAGAAGTGACAATAGGACAGAATTCAAGAACCTCCAAGTTGAGGAGTTTCTCGATGAAGAAGAGATAAAGCATGAATTCTCGGCACCCTACTCCCCTCAACAAAATGGAGTGGCCGAAAGGAAGAACAGAACATTAATCGAAATGGCGAGAACTATGTTGGATGAATACAAGACATCAGATCGATTTTGGGCAGAAGCAGTGAACACCGCTTGCCATGCCACAAATCGACTGTATCTCCATCGACTACTGAAGAAAACTCCATATGAGCTCCTTACCAGTAAAAAGCCCAATGTTTCTTATTTTAAAGTTTTTGGTTGAAAATGGTTTATTCTGAACAAGAAACCGAGGGCCTCGAAGTTCGCTTCAAAGTCCGATGAAGGATTCTTGCTCGGATATGAGTTGAATGCCTACGCCTATCGTGTCTTCAACAAGGTGTCTGGCCTTGTTGAAGTAGCACGTGACGTAGTGTTCGATGAATCTAACGGCTCGCAAGTGGAGCAAGTTGATAAGTGTGTGCTAGATAAAGAGGAAGCTCCATATGAAGCACTGAAGAAAATGGGACTTGGTGATATCTTACCACAAGAGCAAACATTCGACTCAAATGCACAAGATGAACCTCAACACGGAGGCAATGATCAAGGGGGAGCTCTTACACAAGATCAAGAGGAGGAAGATCAAGAAGATCAGGACAATCATGGAAACAATGATCTAGGGGGAGACAATGCACATGAAGATAATGAAGAACAAGCAACTACACAAGCTCCACACCCAAGAGTACACCAGAGCGTGCAAAGAGACCACCCTGTCAACAATATCATTGGAGATATTGCTAAGGGAGTAACTACTAGATCTCGAGTTGCAAATTTCTGTGAATCCTATTCTTTTGTGTCTTTTCTGGAACCATACAGGGTAGAAGAAGCCTTAAGGGATCCAGACTGGGTGATTGCAATGCAAGAGGAGTTGAACAACTTCAAGAGGAATGAAGTATGGGAGCTGGTTGAGAGACCAAAGGCGAACATAGTTGGAACCAAATGGGTATTTCGGAACAAGCAAGATGAACATGGAGTAGTAACAAGAAATAAGGCAAGACTGGTGGCCAAAGGTTATTCTCAGGTCGAAGGTTTGGACTTCAATGAAACTTTCGCTCCTGTAGCTAGACTTGAGTTCATTCGTATTTTATTGGCATATGCTACTCACCATAATTTTAAGTTATACCGAATGGACGTCAAGAGCGCTTTCTTAAATGGCCCAATCAAGGAGGAAGTTTATGTGGAGCAGCCACCAGGATTCGAAGACCAGAAGTATCCCAACCATGTCTACAAACTGCGTAAGGCTCTCTATGGCCTCAAACAAGCTCCTCGAGCTTGGTATGAGTGTCTTAGAGATTTTCTAATTCAAAATGGATTCAAAATTGGTAAAGTTGACTATACACTTTTCACTAAACATTGTGATGATCATTTATTTGTATGTAAAATTTACGTTGATGACATTACCTTTGGATCCACTAACAAATCCTTCTATGAAGAATTTAGCAAAATTATGACAGATAGGTTCGAGATGTCAATTATGGGCGAATTAAAGTTCTTCTTGGGATTCCAAGTGAAGCAACTAAGAGAAGGTACATTTATAAGCCAAACCAAATATACACAAGACATTCTCAAGAAATTCAATATGGACAAAGCCAAGCCCATCAAGACACCCATGGCAACTAATGGACACCTCGACCTCAATGAAGATGGTCCAAATGTGGACCAAAAGGTATATCGGTCCATGATTGGCTCCTTACTTTATTTATGTGCATCTAGGCCAGATATTATGCTTAGTGTTTGCTTGTGTGCAAGGTTTCAAGCTGCACCTAAAGAGTGTCATTTAGTTGCTGTAAAAAGAATCCTAAGGTACCTTGCGCACACACCCAACTTGGGCCTTTGGTATCCCAAAGGATCCAAATTTAACTTGATAGGGTATTCTGATGCCGACTATGCAGGATGCAAAGTCGATAGAAAGAGCACGTGAGGGACTTGTCAGTTTCTTGGTAGGTCCCTGGTATCTTTGATAGGAAAAAGATGAGTCTCGATCTTCCGAAAGGTAATGGATAAGTCGATTGATGGAGATCTCGACGTTGATGATCCGAGGCTCTCGAGTAGAACACGAACAACCCCTGCAATCACTACACCAACGCTCCGTTGGTTATCAACCGTGCTGCACACAATTGACCTCGCCAAAAAGGCTAATCCCTGCAAGTGCAACCGAGAACACAAGCAAGAACATAGAAGAAGCAATCTGAAATTGCTGAATTGGGGTTTCACAAATCGTAGAACGGCGATATTATTGATCTAAGCAAAACCCAATTGTCTATGGCGGCTAGAATAGAGTATATATAGGTGGGAGGACGTCCAAGGGGGTGTTAGGGTCGTGACCTAACCCTAAGATACGAAAATAATGGACTTAGACTTGATACAAGGCTCAATGGCCCAATACGGTGGTGCAGCACCCTGACAGATTCTGTACTTGATTTTGTTTCGACGATTACCCTCGACTCCGAAGGAATTTTGACATGGGACCGGCGCCATTCGAAAGGCTATTCTCTCCCCTTTCCGTGCATATGTAGAACGTCCAAAACGGAGTTCGTATGCGTCCTGAGCGTCCGTTTTAGTGCGTACTGCTCCTGGACTCCGAGTTGGATATGATTTGGAGTTTGGTTCGGTTTCCATCTTCTTTGAACGAATTCTCTGGTCTTCCACGTCCCTAAGACTTCCTCCAAGTACTCCTTGAACCTCTCCATGGATCTTAATCACAATTAAATCATTAAGTAGCAATCTATGCTCAAAAACATATAAGGAAATATATAAGAACGAGTTCACCTCTGAAATTAATTGTTGTGTATGAATTCTATTGATTGCATCTTGTATGTTCAATGGAGTGTTGTTTGTATCCATAGAAGTGATGTCCTCATCATCCTCCCCTTCTTCAATTGGAGTCGTCCTCGACTTAAGTTCATCTCCTCTCATGTGTTGGTCCAAATGTGCAACGCCATCAAATCTTCTTGTATGCATGAATGGAGGAGGCCAAGGTGGTGGACGACATAGTGCGCCATCTTGATCTTGTCCATCAAATAAGAGTGCACATTCACTTGAGCTAGGATCCCAAAAAAATAAACATTGTGTCATGTTTGTAGGTGCAATGATAACGTGTATGATCTCATCATTCTCCCCTTCTTTATGGCAAGCCATCCTCGGCTTGCTTGTATGTCCAGCAAAGAGGCTTTTGGGGATAGAGTGAGCACTGTCCATATTGCACAACCGCAGTGAGTAATGCTTTTGTTGTCCCTGCTGCAAGGAAAAAATACTAGAAAAACTTGACAAGATATTATTAGCGTTAGTACATTCATTTACTTGACCATGTTGTTGCAGCACAAAAGGAGCTTCCTCATTTGAACATATGTAAACTTTATGCACCATAAACATACCACTATGTTCATATTTGCCTATAGCATGAAAAATATTTCTACTTAACAAAGGCAATTCAGATTGAGAAAATGTTATTTTCTCTACGATATCTAGATAGCAAAGAGTGTCAAATTCAATATAGCCCAAAGTATTTAGAGAAGATAACAATTTCAGCTCATCCCTTTCACAAGTAATTGGAATCAAATTCTTAATTTCAGCACATGTGGGTGATAAAGTATCAAATTCATTCAGTTGTTCTAGCATAGGTACAATATAATTATTAGCACACAACTCAATTTTAACAGAAGGATCGGCAGGAAAATCAACATGTGGCAATGGTGTATCAATAAAAGATTCCACTAGTCGCTCCTCGACAATAGCATGATTGGTGAAAAAATTCAGAACATTCAAAAACTTCTCACCTTCAACAAGTGTGTTGTGATATTCGTTACCTTTATTCTCATTTTCAGCAGTAATTGTGGGTGAAATATGAATTGATAGATCTGAATTTTCACAGGAGTTGTTGAACACCTCATTTGCTTTTGGATTTTCTACAATGATTGGTTCTTGTTCCTGCAAAAGGTTAGGCATAGGAGGAGGTACAACAAGAAAATTCTTCTCAAGCTCATGTATTTCATCTTTACAATTGGATACACTAGTAATGTTTCTCGCATAAGAATTTTCATATCTTTCGATGTTCGAGGTTTTTCTAAATCATTTAAATTGTTCCACCAAGTTAATGCACAACCTACTAATGCACTTGCAATATTTCTAATCTTCCTCCTCTCACACATATGACATTTTCCAAAAAATTTATCCAACTCTATTTCCCAAGCAATATATTCATCATAACCAAGACCATCAAAAGAAGGAAAAGATGGGAGAATGTAATTACTTATTGTTGAAGGAGTTGTAAAGGTGGTCTGAACGTAATGTGCAACCTTGGTTGATGTTTGATTTTTGGTGAGCAACTCCATCGTCGTCTTCATCATGTCAATCATCTCAGCATATAATGCATGATTCTTGCTTTTACCTGACATTGTTAGTAGCAAACAAAATACAACAAAAATAATATGTTGTACCTATCAACTACAAAGGGTAATGGCAATGTGGAAGTGGAATCTCAAACTCTCAAGCGTCTTACCACGCTCTTACAAGTTTTCTTACCGACACTGCAGGTGGCAAACGGTGGCCGATATGATGAAACCAATGAAGCGTGGGATGATTACAAAGGTGTATCGATTCTGCTCAAGAGTAAAGTGTAGCTTGGATGGCACTTTATATGTAGTAAGGATTATCAACAATGAAATCAGATAGTAAAGTTGAATAAGTGTCCAAAGTACTTGTCAGAGTTGCTGGCCTAAATGTGTTCCTAGTAGTTTAAGCTAGCAAGGCATGAGACAAAACTAGATGACACAAAGAATGCAAGCACTTCTGTTTTTTTTTTTGTGCGGCTTTTGTTTCTTGTTTTGCAATTGCCTTTTTCTTTTTTCCTCTTTTTTTTCAGGATGTGCTGCAAGGGAAGAACACAATGAAAATCAATCAAAGATATCTCGTGGGTCTGTCACAGATTTTCTGATCAGTCGTCCAAGGAAAAATAGACATACTTAGAGGATCCAAATAGAAAAACTAACAACAGCAAGATTGTACATATATATCTCCTCTTTAATTTCAATATATGGAAGACCTATTTTGGAAAAGAGCAATAGGAGATATTGCCCGCGAAATACAGACTGTTCAGAATTTTTAGGTCAATAATGGATTCAGATCTAATGCAATTTAGACATCGATAACTATATTTTCTGGGAAAATGATGAATATGAAAGTTATATAGCACTTCTTAAGCTTTCCAGAAAGTACAAGAATACCAAAATCCGAGTTCGTATGTGCGAGATATGATGAAAATACTGAACTGGACAGAGGTGAATCTAATCTGGACGTGATGACGTGATTCAAAAAGATGAATCACACAATGGAAAACTCAAACTAAGACCGAAAACACTTTCTAAACCAGCAATATGACTCAACAATGGACAAAAACTCAACAAAACTAAATTGAAAACAAAAGTTGCAAAGGCTCAATGGTTGTTTGGACAAAGTAATGAACAGATCTATTAAACTGCAAGTTTTTTTGTGGCTTTTTTGTGGACTCTAGGTATGAATAAAAAAACTAATGTAATGGATAGATGAATTACCTAACGGGTAACCTGGAAATATGATACCAATTGATAGGAAAATTGGTCCCGACCTTCCGAAAGGTAATGGATAAGTCGATTGATGGAGATATCGACGTTGATGATCCGAGGCTCTCGAGTAGAACACGAACAACCCCTGCAATCACTACACCAACGCTCCGTTGATTATCAACCGTGCACACAATTGACCTCGCCAAAAAGGCTAATCCCTGCAAGTGCAACCGAGAACACAAGCAAGAACGTAGAAGAAGCAATCTGAAATTGCTGAATTGGGGTTTCACAAACCGTAGAACGGCGATATTATTGATCTAAGCAAAACCCAATTGTCTATGGCGGCTAGCATGGAGTATATATAGGTGGGAGGACGTCCAAGGGGGTTTAGGGTCGTGACCTAACCCTAAGACACGAAAATAATGGACTTAGACTTGATACAAGGCTCAATGGCCCAATACGGTGGCGCAACACCTTGACAGATTCTGTACTTGATTTTGTTTCGATGATTCCCCTCGACTCCGAAGGAATTTTGACATGGGACCGGCGCTATTGGAAATTTTATCCTCTCCCCTTTCCGTGTATATGTAGAACGTTCAAAACGGAGTTCGTATGCGTCCTGGGCGTCCGTTTTAGTGCGTACTGCTCCTGGACTCCGAGTTGGATATGATTTGGAGTTTGGTTCGGTTTCCCTCTTCTTTGAACGAATTTTCTGGTCTTCCACGTCCCTAATACTTCCTCCAAGTACTCCTTGAACCTCTCCATGGATCCTAATCACAATTAAATCATTAAGTAGCAATCTATGCTCAAAAACATATAAGGAAATATATAAGAACGAGTTCACCTCTGAAATTAATTGTTGTGTATGAACTCTTATTGATTGCATCTTGTATGTTCAATGGAGTGTTGTTTGTATCCATAGAAGTGATGTCCTCATCAATCTTGGTCATCTAAAAAGCATAACTCCATTGCCCTTTCCACAGCAGAGGTAGAATATATTGCAGCCGGTAGCTGTTGCGCCCAATTACTTTGGATGCGACAAACCCTTAGGGACTACGGCTACAATCTTAACCATATCCCACTTCTATGTGACAATGAAAGTGCTATAAAAATTGCACACAACCCAGTAGAGCACTCAAGAACTAAGCACATAGATATTCGTCATCATTTCCTTAGAGATCATTCATTAAAAGATGACATTGCTATTTCTCATGTTAGAACTGAAAAACAACTTGCGGATATTTTTACCAAACCATTGGATGAGAAAAGGTTTTGTGAACTTAGGAATGAACTTAATATTCTCGACTCTCGAAATGTGGCTTGAAACGTTGCACACCTGGTTGAAACTTCAAATGTTACATTTTATTGCTAAAACTGCCCCTCACCTCTTTTTCTCCTAAGAAAACTATTTTTAATGAAAAAATCTTGGAATTTATGACCATGTTTTTGTGTTGATTGCTTTCTGGTCATAATCACCAAGATTTTTTGCAAAACTTGTCCTTGGATCACCTTTAGTTATCTCTAAATACTCAGTTTTTCCAGGGACACCGGACTAGTCACGTTTGCCACCGGACTAGTCCGGACAGTCCCTCCTTCTAGGTTTTCCAGGGGCACCGGACTAGTCCGTCCTTTGACCGGACTAGTCCGGTCGGCCGCGTATATAAGCAGCTGGTTGGCCCAAAACCATTTCAAACCTCCCTCCACTTTGAGTTGAACCCTCACCTCTCAAACCCTAGCCCCCAAAAGTGATTTTCGAGTTGAGCCCTCAAAATCCAAGCTTTCTCCGTGGGAAATCCTCCCCTCGACGAGTTGATACTCCACTCCAAACTCATCTGGACAGATTCGTGCTCCTTCAACGCGAATCTTCAAATCTCGGTAAATTTCTCCCTAAAGTCAAACTCTCAACTTTTCTAGTTCTAGCTTATTTCTCTTGATTCCAAGGAAGTACATTAGCTTCAGAGATGTATTCCTTTCACCTTCATGCTCATTTGCACCCTTAGATAGAAGTTGTGATTCTAGTTTTGTTAGGGTTCTTGTGCCAGGGCGGACTAGTCCGGCTCCCAGATACGGACTAGTCCGGTACACTGGACAAGTCCGCACTCTGAAACCGGGCAAGTCCGGTCTCTGACATTTGAATCCTCACATCACCTTCATTCTTAGTTCATTCTCATCTAAATCATGAACTCCTTGTTAGGCACGATGTCTTCAAGCTCAGATGACAGCTCCTTCCATATTGATGAAGAAGTTGAGCGCGAAAAAGTGAAGAGAGCCAAGGAGAGGTACATGAAGAAAAGGCATGATGTAAATGTGCACTCTCCACCCTCCGACGACAACTTGCCCAAGAAAAGGAGGGTAGTTGTGAAGAAGGCCCAAGGAAAGGCTGGTGAGAGCTCCTCAGGGCCAAAGAGGACTCTCAACAAAGGAAAAAGGCTTGCTAGTGGTCCCATTGGACCCCTGAAAATGAAGAACCCAAGTCACCGCAACAGGCAGCGCTCAAGTAAGGATTTCACTGGAAAAGGGGGTGAGCTTGCCGATAGCTTCAGGCAGGTTAATGTGTATGCTAAACCTCGGCAATGCTCAGACCCAAGATTTTGGAGCAACTTCCATGCCGACTACTACGAGCATGTGTACATGAAGATGAAGAATACCATTGTGAAGAGTCAATGGGTGAACATTGGTTACATGCAGTCGAAGAAGTATCCTGCCTTCCGTGAGGTGGTTGAGTCTCTGGAGAGGCACGGACTAAAGGAACTGTTTTCCTTTGAGAATGATTGGAACAATGAGGTCATCACCCAATTCTACTCCACCCTCTACTTTGCTCGTGGTGAAGGAGACAGTCTCACTTGGATGACTCATGGTTCCAAGTATAGTGTCACTTATGATGAGTTTGCAAGAATCCTCCACCTTGAACACACTTTGGATCATGATCTTGTTATTCACAATCTGCAACCCTTGGAGAAGTATGAGCTTAAATTTCTCTATGACACAAGGATGCCTTATGTCCCTCCAAATATCAATTATTTGAAGCCCTTCTATGTGGTCCTCAACAGAATTTTGAGGAAGACAATAGCCCCGAAATATGGAGATGCGGGGACTATTCAAGGAACCTTGAGGACCCTAATGAAGGTCATTGGTGGGAGGAGACCGTTCAATGTCTTTGAATACATCTACAATGACATTGTGAACATCTCAATCACTCCAAACAGATCTTGCGGGTATGCCCCGTACATCATGTACATGATTGAGAAGGTGACTGGACTTGAGTTCGTAAAGGATGTTCACCATACGGGGTTGAAACCGCAAAAGCCCACTGAGTACACTCTACCCTCGGCTCCTGATGCACCTCCATCCCCTGAAGCAGAGAGGAGGACTAAACAAACTCAGGATGTGAATGTCACTAGATCTTCAGCTACTCCTCCTAGCTCTGCACCTGCCCCCGAATCCTCCGGTGGTGTGCTCAAAATGCTCACCTCTATCTTTGCTTGTTGCCGCAAGATTGAAGTCAGGCAGAAGAAGCATCAACAATATGTCAACGCCAACATCAAAGATATTTGTGACAAGCTGGAGATTGAGCCGGTGGGATCCCCGCCCGCCTTCGAGGACTCCGAAGAAGAGTCTGCTCTAGTGAATGATGATGATGGTGGTGAAGATGAGGACCGGACCGAGACTAAAGAAGAGAGTGGCGATGAGTGATTCCCCTCAATTTTTCCCTTTTTGGTGCCTTGATGCCAAAGGGAGAGAGATTGAGACTAGTAGCTTGAGACCATCTCTAGTTGGTGTCTTTATGTTTTTGTGATCAAGGACATGTACTTATTTTTAAAACCTTGTAATGCACTATTTCTTCTCTTATGTGTGATGCTTATTGTTACTTGGATGATTATCTCTATACTCATTATTGATTACCTTTACTTCATCACACCTTGTTAATCACACACCTGTTAGGCACCCCACCATAAGGTGTGTGCATATGTGAGAAGCTTTTTGTGGACTTATCTTTATTCTCATATGTGCACATCTTATGAAAATCAAGATTTTATTCTCAATTGTGATATCTCAAATGGTTGTCATCAATCACCAAAAAGGGGGAGATTGTAAGTGCATCTAGGATATCCCTTGTGGGTTTTGGCTAATTGATGACAAACATATGAGATCCTAATGAATTCACTGAGATGATTGCAGGACAAACAAGTGAAACAGCTCGGTGCACACAAAAAGGTGAAAAATGAAGTGGTGTTCAAAGAAAGATACTTTGATGAAGCTTGGAAGACCAAATTAGATTTTGAATGTATAGGGAGTGTATGAAAGACACACTCCAAGAGCTCACAACTTTGCGCGAGGGTAAGGGATTAAAATTAACCTAACTTTTACAAAGCACCAGACTAGTCCGATCATGGACCGGACTAGTCCGTTCATCTTTCTGGAATCCCACTTATGGGGAGACCGGACTAGTCCGTGCATCCACCAGACTAGTCCGTTGATGTTTCTGGAGTCTCTCATATCGAGGGACCGGACTAGTCCGATCATGGACCGGACTAGTCCATTGAACTTTCTGGAATCTCCCATTTGTGGAGATCGGACTAGTCCGATGAACTTTCTGGAGTCACCTTCACACAGCATCGGACTAGTCCGAGCTTGGACCGGACTAGTTCGGCAGACTTTCTGGACTTCAAAATGCACTGAGACCGGACAAGTCCGGACTTGCACCGGACCAGTCCAGTGTTAGGGTTTTTCAACGGATACCTTTTGGTAACCCTATAAATAGAGAGTCCACAACTTTCCTAACAACATACACGTCGATACTGATCAAACAACAAACCCTAGCGCCGCCACTTCGTCCCAAGAGCCCAAAACACATCTCCCTACACATCTAAAGTGCAAAAAGAGAGAAATCAATTGAACACTTGGATTCGGGATTGGGATATCGTTGTTCTTTCATTGCGAGCTCTTGGGGTTTGATCTTTCTACACTCATACTCTGCATTGTAATACTTTTGAGTGTATTTGATCACTTCTTTTGTTGTAATTCTCGTGGAATCCCTCAACATGTGAGATTGCCCCACAAACTTGGTGATTACCCGTGATAGTGGAATCAAGTCGGCCTTCGTGGTGACTTGAAGAGGGAACGGGTTGGAGACCCGGCTCTGTGTGAGCTTCCTCAACGAGGACGTAGATCTTGTGGTGAGATTGAACCTCGGGAAAAATGTGTGTGTCTTGTGCCTCATTTCATTTGAATTTTGTTCACTAGATCACTTAAGTGCTAAAACATCAACCTAAGGCAATTATAAGTTTTACCTGCATTCCTATATTAATCTCAAATAAAAATATCAGTTGTTCTCATTTCCGCTGCTAAAGAAACTTAGATTCCCAATCAACACTTGATCAACACACATATTTTTAGCACACCAGACAAGTCCGCCCACACGACCGGACTAGTCCGGCCAACCAAGGTTTGACGATTCTATTAAGTGTGCAGGGAATTCAAAAGGCCTATTCACCCCCCCTCTAGGCCACATTCACTTTCAAGAGGAGAAAATTCGTTGAGAGTTTTGGTTTCCAAACATCGCTTCTTTTTGGATTTTTCTCACCTTGTTTTGTTCTTGCTTGTTGAACTCAAAAAGACATGAAGAGGTTGTTCGGAAAGAGGAAGGAGGCTGCAAGCTCAAGCCATGGTGAAGGTTCTAGTGCACGCCTCTCTTCCATGGGTACAAGCCCAAGGAGGAGAAGTGTGTGTGAGGACACTCCCACACACTCCAACTTCCTCATGACAACGACCTCAACATACGAAGCGAAGTTGAAGATCAAACACGCAAGCTTCTCCAAGATCGTGAGTTCCGCCACACCAAGGCTTACGATCCACATTTGATCTCCAAAATAGGTATGGACTCCGAATTTCTTTCCATTTGGCATGCAATTGGATTTGATGACTTTGCTCACATAGAGGAGAAAGGTTCACGCCTTCTCACTATACAATTCCTTTGCACGCTAGTATAAGATTTGATGGTATTTCTTTTAGATTACCTCAAAAAGAATACAACTTCCTATGGAAAGAATTAGGTAGCATCCTAGGCTTCCATAAACGGTGTTTGCTAGATTTAGACAATTTGCCTAACTTTAACAAACAAAGTTTTTGGCATGAGCTAACTAGTGAGGTCACATGTAGGGCTCCTAGGAATAGCCACATCCAAAACCCTACCTTACGCTTCATGCATAGAAGGGTGGCTATGACTATGTTCCCTAGGGGAGATGTTAGGGTTGTAGAGAGGAGAGTCTCTAGTCCCAAGTACAAATTGGGAAAGGAGTAAGGAGTCTCTCTCTTCCCAATCCTACATTGGGAAAGGTATGGCTCATGTATTTTTTCTTATATTTGTGACTTTATGCATAATAAAGATAGTATCTTTAGTCTCTACTTGTACATATACTTGGGCAAAGCGTTTCTTGTTTGATTGTGGAGTCCATGTATGTGGAAGGTATAGCTTCTATGACTATTTCATCATGAAGATATCTCATTATCATAGAACCTATATACCCCCACTATAGTCTAGTTAATTATAACATAACTAGGTTAGTATAGATAATTATGTTGTGTATCAACATTGGTTCAATGATGATTCAATTCATTGCCTTAGGATGGATTGTGCCTAGGCTCTTAAGGTAATTACTTAATATGCTAGCATGGTGCTAGGATAGCTAAGTAGCATTGGATGTCTCGTAGACCCACGGATTGAAGAGGTAGGCAGTAGGTGGTGACAGCCCTATGCCACAGGCTCTTGGCGGAAGTCGCCCTAGTATCGCTAGGGGTAAGCCCGTGCCCGATGTGTTGAACCACATAGCATAAGTATTCACTATTGATCTAGCTTATGAATAATTAGTTTAGACTATGTATATGTACAATAGAGCATAGTAGGAGTACCTCCATAACTCTCAACCTTAACTAACTTCTAGGATCCTCTTACCTCCCTTAGACTTGAAAGCTTTTGTGTGTGTCACACTACCTCCACTATTATTTTATCCATCCTTACTAGATTCTTACCTAGACCTTTCTACCCTTTCCACTTTATGATTGTTATATCTCTACCCCGCCTTCCTTTCGGATCAAATAAATGACACCCTTGGAAATACTCTTAAGGGGAAATGCTACAATGATATCTCCGTGCGCTTGCGGAATTCACTATGTGATCCAATAGAACCATTAACAAGCATTTCTAACACATCAGTTGGATATGTTTAGTTAATGGTGCGTAAGAAATACCAACGAGCATTTCTGACACTATTGTCGGGGATAATTTGTTAGTATA
This sequence comes from Tuctoria greenei, assembly GCA_036927565.1. NCBI lineage: Eukaryota > Viridiplantae > Streptophyta > Magnoliopsida > Poales > Poaceae > Tuctoria > Tuctoria greenei. Next base: position 255,254,945 of record JAYESD010000002.1, read on the forward strand.
CCTTAGGAGCCGTCAACAGTATGCTAAACATCTTGGACCAACCTGACTTCTTGTTCATAGACACTATGAAATACTACAGCAAAAATAGAGTCACCTTCGTGCTAAGTGCAGAAATTACGGAGGTGCTATATATTCCAGGGGTTGGGAAGCGGTGTCCCATCCTCTGTTTCCAAGCAAATGCATTCGGGGCAGGATACTTTTATCACTCGGAAGGGATCCTCCCAGCCGGGGGCAACTTGTCCAGTCCTTCTCGAGAAAGTATGCGCCACAGCACCTGATCGCCTTCTTCAAGCTGCCGATTACGCATATGCCTTTGTTGATAGCACCGGAGCTCCTGGCAGTACCACGCATTACGGACAACTACTTGGCACCTTGCCTCTTTGGCAAGGTCTAGATCATCGCGTTGGAGATGATCCTGCATGGCTTTGTCGTAGGTCCGGACTCGGAGAGACCTCATGGTGACTTCTAGAGGGAGAAAATTTTCTGCTCCGTACACCAAGAATAAGGGTGTCTCTCATGTAGCCCAGCTGGGTGTTGTCCGGATTGCCCACAGGGCAGATGGAAGCTCCTCAATCCATTTGGCACCATACTTTTTCAAGCGTTCATAGGTGCAGGTTTTGAGTCCTTTGAATATTTCAACATTTGCTCTCTCGGCCTGGCCATTGCTTGCCAGGTGCGCTATTGATGCGTAGCTGATCTTGATGTCGAGGTATTTGCAATATTCTTGGAATCCCTCACTTGTGAATTGGGTCCCGTTATCAGTGATGACTTTGTTCGGGAATCCAAATCTGCAAACTATGGACTTCAAGAACTTGATTGTTGATTGCTTGTTGCTTGTCACAATAGGAGCTGCTTCCGGCCACTTTGTGAACTTGTCGATGTCAACATAAAGAAGCCGGTACCCCTCCAATGGCTTTGGGAAAATGTCCAAGAATATCCATCCTCCCCACAGCGAATGGCCATGAGGGAGGAATCATTTGCAGTGACTGTGCTGGTGTGTGGATCTGATTGGCATGAAACCGGCATGCCTCGCATCTCTTGACCAGCTCGACTGCATCCTGGAGAGTCGTGGGCCAGTAAAAACCATGCTGGAAGGCCTCACCGACCATCACGTGGGATGAAGCATGATTCCCACACTCGCCTCCATGGATTTCCACGAGGAGCTCACAACCATGTTCCCGAGATATGCACCGCAATAGGATGCCATTGGCGCCACATTGGTAGAGATCCCCTTCTTCCAATGTGTATCTCTTAGCCATACGAACAATCCGTTCAGCGGATACATCTTCTTCAGGAAGGATGTTGTCTTTCAAGTAGTCCTGAACCTTCGTGATCCATGCATCGGGACTTACTTGAGCTTCTGGATCTTGCGCACCGGGTTGTAAAGAGCCTCCTGTGGTGCCTACAATCCTTGGTGGACACTATGGTAACAGGGCCATCGGGACCACCAACTTCGAGGTGCTGGTCTCAACCTCTTCACCCAGTTCTGCAGGCTGGGCGAAAGGTGCTAGTAGTCTCCTTTCAAAAACTCCGTCAGGTGTCAAAGCCCCGGTAGAAGCTTTTTTTCAGAATTTGTGAGCTTCAACATTGTTGGCACGCTGGACATGGCAGGACCTGGAATTCCTTCTGCAGCTTTTGGAGTTGAAGAAGCTATACTGCTAATTGTGGATTGTTGCAACAACATTCACCTTTAACTTGCTTCATGATGAGTTGCAAATCCCCTTTGACCAGTAGCTGTTGGACACCAAAGGACAACACTGTCTTCAGTCCGAAGATGAGAGATTTGTATTATGCCATGTTGTTTTGTTGCCTTGAAGTCAAGGCATACCATGTACTTTACTTGCTCCCCAGTTATTGCGCGGAGCAGAGTTCCAGCTTCGACCCCCTGCTTCTGCATGGAGTCGTCGAAGAAGAGGGTCCAGTGAGGCTCGATGAAGATCGGGACCTTAGGTTCCGGCATACCGACGTCGAGACCTCCTAGTCCAGATGGAGATGGAGTCCACTCCGCCAAAAAGTCAGCTAGCGCTTGACCCTTGATGGCTTATCGAGGTAGGATTTCAAGGTCCAATTCCTCTAGCTCCACGGCCCACTTGGCAATGTTTCCCGTTGAATTGGGATTATGAAGTATAGCCCACAGTGGATAAGAGGTTACCACTGAGATCTTGTGAGCTTGAAAATAGTGACAGAGCTTTCTTGATACGAAAAGAATTGTGTATAGTAGCTTATGCATTTCAATATATGTTGTCTTGGCGTCATGGAGGACCTTAGTGATGAAGTAGACAGGTCGCTGGATAGTCTAGCCCCTCTCGAAGGGGTCCAGTCCATCTATCCGGACCCTCCTGGAGGGTTCAAGTCTTCTTCTTGAGCAGTCAGGACCCTCTTGAATTGATCCGTATCTTCTTGTAGAGATAGGTCTAGAGGCCCCCGGCCATCGGGACCTTTTTCAATGTCTGGGGCTGGGACCCAGACTCGCCTTGATTTCCTCCAGGTGGCTCCGGACCCTCCTGGAGGGATCCCAACCTTTGTGAAGAGGAACTCGGAGATGCTTCTGGCCTCTCCGCACAAGGACCATGCTGACAACCTCTGTCATTGCAGCAATATAAAGCAACAAAGGCTCACCAGGTTCCAGAGCTACCATGATGGGCAGTGTTGTGAGAAACTGCTTTAACTCCTGGAATGCCTTGTCTACTTCACCAGATTGAAGAAGGGAAGAGCCTGCTCAACCAGTCTAGAGATAAACCGACTGAGTGAGGGCAGACATCCCGTAAGCTTCTGGACATCCTTGATGCGGGCAGGAGGCCGCATCGCTTCAGTGGCTTTTATCTTCTCTGGATTTGCTTCAATTCCTCGGTGTGTTACCAGGAATCCGAGAAGCTTCCCAATGGAAATCACGGAGACACACTTGTCGGGATTCAGCTTCGTGCACACCATGCGCAGCTTGTCGAGGACCGACTGAATATTATCCACCAAAGAGTCTTTTGTCTTGACTCTGATGATGATGTCATCGATATAGACTTCCACAAGGTCTTGGATAAGCTCCCAAAACGTTTTATGCATTGCTCGCACAAAAGTTGAGAGAGCATTCTTGAGACCATAAGGCATGGCAGTGTAGCAGTAAAGACCATCTACTGTGATAAAGGTTGTATGTTCTTCATCTTCCTTAGCCATTGGTATTTGATGAAACCGGAATACGCATCCAGGAAGCATAATAATTCATAACCAGAAGTATAGTCCACTATCTGATCTATTCTTGGAAGTGGAAAATGGTCTTTGTGACATGCCTTAATAAGAGTGGTGTAGTCGATGAACATCCGAAGCTTCCTGCCAGCCTTGGGTATGATGACTGGGTTTGCAAGCCATCGCGGATGATGTACCTCCCAGATGAATCCAGCATCGAGCAACTTCTTGATTTCTTCACGGATGAAGTTTTGTCGCTCGATGGACTATTTATGGGGCTTCTGTTGGATCGATCGTGCGTCGGGATAGATCTTCATATGGTGCTCAATCACCTCCCTAGGGATCCCAAGCATTTGTGACAGTTGCCATGCAAACACGTCAACATTTGCCCAGAGGAAGGTGATGAGCACGAGTTCCTATTTGTCACCCAGACTTCTCGCAATGTGAGTGGTCTGAGCAGCTTCAAAACCGATTTGGATGACTTTGACGGGAACGTCGTTGTCGCTGCTTGGCTGCACGCGGGGTGGAGAAGTTGAGCCGTGTTGGTGCGTGCTCGGTTGTTGTTGAGCTGATTGCTCCTTGTTGGAATCAGCTTCTTGCGAAGCAGCTAGCGCATGAAACTTCTCCAACACAGTGACTCTAGTAGTATGGTTCCCTCGGATCCGAAGAATGCCCATCAGAGTCGTCATCTTCAACACCAGGTAGCCGTAGTGAGCTATCGCAATGAAATGGTATAGGGCCGGTCTGCCGAGGATGGCATTGAAGGGAGGGTTGATCTCCACTACGTCGAAGATCAGTTTCTCCGATCGGTAGTTCTCATGAGTCCCAAATGTTACCAGCAGAAATACACAACCGAGCGAAGTGATAGCTCACGGGCCCACTCCAGAGAATGGGCACGAAGGCTTAAGGTCTGACATGTGGACCTGCAGCTTCTTGAAGGCAACGAAGTTGATGAGGTTGAGAGTCGCCCAACCATCAACCAGAATATGGAAGAGTTGCAGGTTGTTTATAGTCGGGGAGACTATCAGCGGAAGTTGCCCAGCTCCCGCCATGTTCTTGGGGCAGCCAGGGGCGTCGAAGGTGATCGAATTCTCCATCCACTTCTGATGAGGCCTTTCCTTAATGGTGGGAGCTACAACAGCTACTTCCCAATGCAAGGTTTTCACCATGCATCAGGAAGTAATGTCCCACAACCCTCCATACATCATATGGAGAGTCCTCCTCCGCTTGTTGTCAGAGCTTGTGTTGTAGTTGCCAACATTATTACAGACCGCCTTCAACGCCTTGTTGACATCTTGGAAGCCTAGATCATGCTTTGATGGACCTTCATCGACCTTCTATTTGCCCTCCGACTGGCGGAAAGGCGCGTCTTCTCGATGCTTGTGTTGGGCATGTTCGACCAGCCTTTTGATCTTTCAACAATCCTCGAGGCTATGACCCGAAGAGTTGTGGATCGGGCACCACATCTTGTTATTGTCATTGTTAGACGACGGTCGTGGGCGCTTGTCGGGGCGCGGCCCCCCGACCACCTGGAGCCTTTGCGACTACAGATGTTGGTGCGCCGACAAGTGGCTTTTTGTCAGTTGCCTTCTTCTTCTTCTTCTTCTTCTTCTTCTTACCACTGCCTTGGGCAGTGGCTCCCGCTTTGGAAGCAGATGGCACTCCTGCCTTTCGCGGCTCGTTTGGAGTGACAGTCACGCCCTTCTGCAGCCCTGACGCATTTGTCTGCCAGGCTGAAGAGTTCCATAACATCATGGATGTTCTTAGTGGCCAACTTCTCCAACATCTTCTTGTCTCTCACGCCGTGTCAGAATGCAAAAATAACAGAGGTGTTCGAGATAGAAGGAATTGTGTTTTGTACTGAGAGAACCTCTGGATGAAAGATCGTCGTAACTCTCCCTAATTTTGTCGTACGGCAAAGAGATCCAGTTCAGTGTCAGGGCGAGTATAGGAACTTCTGAAGTTGGCCGTGAACTGGCGGCATAGCTCTCTCGAACTGTCGATAAAGTTGGGGGAAGGCTCATAAACGATGATCGGGTAGTTCTGGTCAAGGCTACGGAAAAGTAGTTGGCCTTGACAGCCTCATTCCCTCCTGCAGCGAGTATGGCGGTGGAGTGATCTGTAGGAATTCAATGGGGTTGACAGTAGTGTCATACTTCTCTGACAGATGAGGCCAGAACTTAGGTTACCACTCCACCATGCGAAGGTGTGATGCGAACGCGGCACAACCACCACCTGCTCCTAGAGGGGAAGATTCCTCTAGGATGTGTCGCCTCTTGTGGTTACGCTCGATCGTGACGCAACCATCTTGCTCTGCATAATGGCGGTTGAGCTCCGCCTTGAGGTCTCCCGTCGGGAGCTTGGACACTGTATGAGTACGGCGAGCCAGCGAAGGGCTATGAGACGTCGTGTGATGCGACAACACATGTCCCCTCTGCGACGGCCTGGGACCAAGTCGTCCCAACAAGCTCTTGTTGCGTGTAGGTGTCGGTCTAGGCTCATGTAGCGGCAAATTATTAAGCGTCGTGGCTGCTGCAGTGATCAGATGGTCGACGTTGTTGCGCCACTGCTTTAGCGCTTCTGGAGGCGCGTCCGACGCAGGTGGACGCTAAAGAAGAGCCCGCGCTGTAATCAGCGCGTTCTCTGGGCTTGAGGTCAATTCAATGACCGATGCTAGGACACCATCCTGCAGCTGACCAGCAGCGGCTGCTGCTTGAGCAGGTGGTGATACGTTGTATCCAGGCTGTTGTCCTGAAGCTCCAACTTGTGGATCAGTGGCAGGATTGCCACCAGAACTACGAGAGGTGTCGCCAACTTCATTCCCTCTACCAACCCGTGCATCCGGGTTAGTGGAAGCAGCAGTGAAGTTCACCATCGTCGATCTTGAGATTCTTGAGAGCGACCCCCTTCCCGGCGCACCAAATGTCGAAGTGTGCATCCACACTTCCCCCGGTACTACTAAAAAATAGTCTGCAGAGGTTATTTTTTAGGAGGAGCGTGACTCGAAGAACTCAAGATCAGAGGTGACACAAAGATTTTTATATGGTTAGGGCCGCCTGAGCATAATACCCTAGTCCACGGGGGTGTGTTGTATGCTTGAGCGTGTTACTGAGTCTGAGTCAGTACGTGGGTGACTGATATCAGAGTTGTTTTCTACCGTGCAACGCCGACCTATTATATGCCAAAGTCCGGCTGTTACAGCGAGGCCGATGTCCGACAGGTGGCCCTGGGCTATTAAGTACCATGTACACGATCTAGGTGCTTAACAACAATTTATTTGTGTAATAATGTGCTCTGATGGTAGCATTACCACGCTTGAAGGCCCTCTGATCGTGCGTCATTAATATTGAATTAATGACGCATTAACCAGATCTTGTAAGGGCGGATTTATAGCCACTTGAATGTCTGTGCCGTTGGAGATCTCAAAGTCCTTCCCGTTGGAGAGGTAGAGTCCGACACGTGGCAGTTTTGGAGCCACCCTTAACAGGGAGGCAGGTCCGGAGCTGAGGGACATGTGGCAGCACTGGAGCCATCCTTAGGAAGGAGGCAGGTCCGGCGCCACGGGACACGTGGCAGCACCAGAGCTACCCTTAGCAGGGAAGCAGATCCGGCGCCGCAAGACACGTGGCAGCACCGGAGCCATTCTTATGGGGGAGGCAGGTCCGACACTGCGAGACACGTCGCAACACCGGAGCCACCCTTAGGATAGAGGCAGGTCCGGCGCCGCGGACACGTGGTAGCACCAGAGCCACCCTTAGCAGGGGAGGAAGGTTCGGCGCCACGGGACACGCCACCTCTGAAAAGTGGAACTCAACGCTTATTATTCTGATACGCGAGGGTACCTGATCCGCAAGGTACTGACAAAATCATAGTTAACTAGAGTTAGTTGTGACAAACTTAGTCATAAATCAAACAGGTGAATACTCTTTCCGTTCCTAACAACTTGTCGTTTTGTAGTTCATTTTTGAACTACAAATCGACAAATTTCGAGGAGGAAGTGAGTATAATTTTTCAAACCTCTCAGACCAGATCCGGTCTTCGTGAGGCACTGAGACACGAGATGTTGACTTTTGTTTTTCATGTGAGGCACTGAGACGGATGGGCGGACACAACTAGGGTAATAGTGATGCGGACTCACCCGTCTATATTATTATTCCCTTTACCTTACACAAATTTTATTCCTATTATTCAAACAGCACATCAGTGGATGAAAGGAAATTACATTAGTATTCTTCGTCAATGAATATCAATCCTCGTTTGCATATTGTAAATTTAATACACAATAGCGTGGTTCATGTCAGCTGATAAGAATGAGTGGAGGATGGGAGAAGAAATTGGGATAGGGAGAGTGGAGTAATAAGTAGATGTGACGTGGGTGTACGGGAGCAAATAGAGTAAGGTTCTTAGAGCAATAAAATAGATTTTCTCCTACTATGATTAAGCTATCTAACAGATCGACGGGAAAACCCGATTTGCGCAAGCCTCGGTGATTATGAGCCTAGTCCATTTCTAGAGGTGGCAATCGCATCATGCCGGGTTGGGACAGCACGATCCGTTCGTACTTCGGACCGTTGTGGCCCATGGCATGAAAGCCCGACAGGCCTGCATGCCAGGCCAGTCGTGCTAGCGGCAAAAAATCTCGACTTAAGCACAACCTGTTGCACGATAGGCCGCCTTCGAGCCGAGGCCCGAGCACGGCCCAATACTGTGATTTAACTCACAAACAATTAAAATTTGAAAAAAAAATCGTTTTTTATAAAAGACACGAATAAAATAAATACGAATAATAATAATAAAATACTAAAGTGACAGAGATTATTTTTTGAAGAATTTAGAAAAAAATCATCAAATTTCGGACTGCCGAGCCAGTTTCGTGCTCGGATTGTTCTCGAACCGCCGGGTACTTGGGCTGTTCTCGGGCCGCCGCACCGGTTTCGTACCGTGCCAGCCCGAGTACGACCATTTCTCATGTTGGGCCGTGCCGCCTATCGTGCTCGAGATCCATACACAACACAATCCGATGGTTTGTGTCGAGCCGGCACGGCTGCCCGTGCTTCGGGCGGCTCGAATTTAGCCCGGTCTAATTGCATCCTCTATCCATTTCCAAATTTCTCCTCACGCAAGCAGCGAACACAAAAGTAGCACACGTCTCACGGAAACAACCTACGCTAGCAAACAAGAAACAAGAAAGGGTGGAAAACGCACGAGATCATCTCCCAGTGCCACACGTCTCTGCGCCTGCCAAACATGCCGTCGGCCTCCCTCCGCCTGGCCGTCGTCGGCGCTGGCGCAGCGGGCCTGGCGGCGGCGCGCGAGCTCTGCCGCGAGGGACACGCGCCCGTTGTCTTCGAGCGCGCCGCCGCCGTGGGGGGCACCTGGCTCTACACGTCCCCGCCGGCGGCGAGCGCCGACCCGCTCGGCGCCGCTGCTACGCACTCCAGCCTCTACGCCTCGCTCCGCACCAACCTGCCTCGCGAGGTCATGGGCTTCCTCGACTTCCCCTTCACCGCCGAGCCGGGCTCTGCCGACAAGCGCAGATTCCCGGGGCACGAGGAGGTGCTCCGGTACCTCGAGGCGTTCGCGCGGCGGTTCGATCTGCACCGCCTCGTCCGGTTCGAGACGGAGGTGCTGCGCGTTCGCAGGGAGCCTGGCGGGGGGTGGGCGGTGGCGTCCAGGAAGCTTGGGGACAAGGGGAGCGGCGACGAGGAGGTGTACGACGCCGTCGTGGTCTGCAATGGACACTACACGGAGCCTCGCGTCGCCGTCATTCCTGGTAAATTTCGGCGCTAAGCAACATGTAGTCGTTTAATTCGAAATTTTAACACGCGTATGCTCCTAAACACTTGATCATTCATTTGGATGCCTCATTACAATGTTGTAATCATCCTGGGAAGCGACATAATCCGCAGTAGTTTTCCAGGCACTGTGAATTCTGTATGGTTGCCGCCTTATTGGCATCTCACTCATCAGTTCTATGCTATCAAAATCCTTGACAGGGGTTGATACTTGGCCTGGGAAGCAGATGCACAGCCACAATTACCGGGAGCCGGAGCCGTTCCTAGATCAAGTGTGTGTTTTTCCTCTCCGCGATTTGTACTATCATAATCCATTTCCTATCATAACGAAGAGTACTCCTGCATTGCATCCATAGGTAGTGATTATAATTGGGGCCTCAGCGAGTGCTTTTGACATTTCAAGAGACATTGCAAGCATTGCCAAAGAGGTGCATATTGCCGATAGATCAGCGCCAGCTTCCACATGTGAGAAGCAACCCGGCTACGATAATCTCTGGCTTCACTCAATGGTAAACGATCTTTCTCCCTGGTGAGTCAGAATACGGCAGCTTTGTCCACTGAAAGACCTGCCACAATCTGTGTGTTTGCAAAACTAACGTTCAAGCTGTAGATTGATCGTGCGCAGGTGGATGGCAGCTTAGTGTTCCGGGATGGAAGCTCAATTAAAACTGATGTCATCATGCACTGCACTGGGTAAAGAAACTTGTTGTACCCATGAAATTCCATAGTCTTAAGCTGACAAAGCATAACCTAGTGCTCTCCATAGTACTTCGGCCGCCATGGATGGTGTCTGGAGCTGCCATGTCCCTTTCATCCGACGTGGTCGCCTCCTCTTGTGTGTCGTGGCGCTTTCCTCACCGCTCATGCATCCTTTTATACAAAGCATGCAGCCTTTTATACTTTGGTTGAAGCTAATCATGTGTTTTATGTTGGGTAGATACCTGTATGACTTCCCATTCCTGGGAGACGATAGTACTATCGTTGTGGATGACAATCGTGTTGATCCCCTATACAAGCATGTTTTCGCACCTGAAGTGGTTCCTCAACTGTCCTTCATCGGTTTACCATGGAAGGTTAGTTTGGTTACAAAAATGCTAACCTTCAGTTCGAGTGCAGTTGTAACTTACCGCCGTATGATGCTCGAAGATCTGAAAGCTTTCATTTCTCACAAAAAGGAAAAAAAAATATAGATATGAAAACTTCTAGGTTCTGTTTCATCCAGGTGATTCCCTTTCCGCTGTTTGAACTCCAAAGCAAGTGGGTTGCTGGGGTTCTATCAGGACGGATCACACTCCCATCAAAAGACGAAATGATGGAAGATGTGAAAGCATATTACTCAAATCTTGAGGCTCGAGGATGGCCTAAAAGATACACTCATAATTTTTCGAAGTATCAGGTAGCGTCACCTTCAGTAGTTAATGAAGTTTGACTTGACCATTGTCCCCCACAGTATTTCATGGTTGATTCCTTTGAAGCCCCTCATCAAGCATGCTTTACCTGCAGTTTGAATATGATGATTGGCTTGCTGAGCAATGTGGCTATCCACCGATTGAGGAATGGAGGAAGCTGATGTATGACGCTAATGCGAAGAATAAGGATGCCCATCCTGAGACATATCGGGACGAGTGGGATGACAAACGTCTAGTGGTTGAAGCAAATGAAGATTTCAAGAAATACTTGTAGAATCTGTCTCATAATTCCCATTCCAGATTCAATTTTTGTAAATCTATGTGCCCATCATTGGAATAAATCAATTAGCCTTACAGGTAAGTAATTTGTAAATGAGAGCCTCCACTCTGTAGTTGGCAGGTATACTTTGTCGACATTTAGTTTGTTTTGAAGATGGGCAAACTGAGCAATTAAAGAATTATTGTACCTAGTGGTGTTTGGAAAACAGTTTCTATAGATTTAGAGTCTTGAGGAGATTGTTTAGAGTCACGGAGAGATTGTTGAGTATGACTCTTAAGTTCCTATAAATATGCCACCATGTATCTGTACTTCAACACAAAAAGCTGCCCATCCTGAGACATCGGATGAGTGGGATGACGAACATCTATTGGTTGAAACAAATGAAGATTTCAAAAAATACTTGTAGAATCTGTCTCATAATTCCCATTCCAGATTCACTTCTTATAAATCTATGTGCCCATCAATGGAATAAGTCAATAAGCCTTGCAGGTAAGTAATTTGTACATGAGAGCCTCAACTCTGTAGTTGGCAGATATACTTTTGTCGACATTTATTTTGCTTTGAAGACGGCCGAATGGAGCAATTAAAGAAAAGACTGCAAAAGAAAGACTTTGTGCACCAGACGGGAATCGAACCCGGGTCTGTACCCTGGCAGGGTATTGTTCTACCACTAGAGCACTGGTGCGTCTGAGATTTAGCAGAACATTGATTTATATAAAGCGGAAATTGATATGTCATGCACAACACCACATTTCTGGATTGTTCCACGGGCTAAAAGGCTTAAAAATAGGATTTATTAACTTTTTCATTTTTTTATCGTGAACGCAACACAATTGTGAGATACCACTTGAAACAACACGATGAACACACCAAAATTGTTAGCTTTAGTTGTGAAAGGCATAAATAGTTACTATTACAAGGAACGGAATGCTTTCATGCATGCTAATTTTTTAATCTGGATCGAATTTGTATAAATTATAGGCAATTATGAAAATGCAATTTGATTTATGATGTAATTATACAATCAGTTATCTCTAGTCATTGGATGTCCATCCTACAGTAGTTACGACTTTTCACTTAATACCTTTTATCGACTCGGCTCAGGTAGAGGGAGTTAAATGAAAAAGACGCAACTACCGTATAATGGGTATTTAATGGTTGAGAATGATTGATTATATAATTGCACTATAATTCAGAATGCATTCTAATCATTGTCATAAATTATATTTTTTCCTATAGTCAATATATCAACAGGATTTTTAGACATTACACCATCTTAAAAAAACAACTGAAAAAAACAAACCAATCATGCGGTCAGGTGGGCATTCGGTTAATCCGAAATCGAACAGTTCGATTTCCAAGTTTCTTTCAAAGTTCGGTTATAAGAAACGAAAGAGTAGTGCTTACAAAATAAAAAACCTGTCTTCTTGGGAATTTCGGTTCAATTTTTTATTAAATCAAGAAAACCAAAACAGAGCAGACACCTCTGCCCGGGGCGGCGGGGTGAGCCGAAGGGGAGGGTGCAGGTCGTCGAGGTGAGGTGTCATCAGGGTGCGGGGCGGTGAGGCGCCCAGTCGCTGGGGCGAGGCGGCGTTGGAGCTCGTCAGGGTGTCAGGCGGCAGGGCGACGAAGCGCAGGGTCGTCGAGGTGCGTGTGCGGGGGGGGGGGGGGGGGGTGGGGGGGGGGGGGGGTGGGGGCGGAGGGCACCGACTTTGCCAATGTCGTGAGGTGCTAGCACGGGTCGTCGGAGGGTGCGCGTTGGGCGACATGGCTAGCCTCGTGTCATATCCGGGTAGTCTTGCGCTATGGATATGCCAAATTCGATGGCGGAAGCGGGAACTTCGAATGCTGGCGGAAAGATTCAAGTTGGCGGGCCGCGTGAATACTATGGCCCAGCTGAAGCGGAGTATGGCCCGTAGCCCAAGACAAAGGACGGTCGTTAAAAGGAGTCGTGCGCCACTAGCTAAGGCATCTGAGTTTGTTGCGATTCTGTTATCCCCTGTCTCCTCTCCCTCTTCTCTATTCTTCCTTTCTTCTCCTTCAAGCTGGTTGTAATATGATACGATGAGTGGTGAAATGATCAAGGGAGTGATCTGAGAATGCTCCGCCCCATATCGCTGGTGCTCTATGTTTGAGTTTCGCTTGCCGATTTATTTACTTTGTTCGTTTGCTCTGCTGCTGTGATATTCTCTCGTGGTTTATCGTGTGAGATCGGTGGGGTATTACACTGGTATTAGAATAGCCCTGGGATTTCTGAGGTTTTTTTGTGGTTCTTACAAGTTTGCAAACATGGCTCCTACGAAACCTGGTCCGCAGGCTCACTTTATTATTGCTAAAATGGCAGGTGCAGTGCAAACTCTGCAAGAATCTATTGTCCAGATCAATGAAAGGCTCGAGTCTCTTGAAACCAAATTCTCTTCTGAGTTGTAGGAAGTTGCTAACAAAGTCGATCTCACTATGACTCACATGAATCTCGTACAACAGGAACATGTGCAGGTTTCCAGGAGGCTACGAGTGGCCTTGGGTGGTAAAACTCCCGTGGTTGACAATGGAGATATCGGTGCAGCACCGCAGTTTGCTACAATAGGATCCTCTCTTCATCAAGGATCTCCATCTACTCCTGTTATGCCTTAAAAGGTATTGACCCACCTGCACCAAACTGTTTACAATCTCACACTTGGGGTATGGTTCCTGAATCTGATAAGAATGGGGAAGGGAAACGTCCTTGGATGCCTAAGATGGATTTTCCTGTATTTGATGATCTGATTTAAAGTTTGGTTGCATAAGTGTGCTACTTATTTGGAGCTATATCAGATTCCTGCATCTCACAAGATCATAGCTGCATCTCTGCATATGGTACATCGTGCTGCATACTGGTTTCAGACCGTTAATCAAACTGTCAGGTTTCAGAGTTGGGAACATTTTGCTTATGCAGTGACTGGAGAATTTGATATTGATATTCACAGATCTAAAACTATAGAGTTAGTAGCCTTAAAAAAACTCGGTTCAGTGGAAGAGTACCACAAGTCCTTTGATGAATTAGCATATCACATAAGAATGTATGACCCCACCCTAAATGAAACTATGTTAGTTTGTCAGTTTCTCGTTGGACTTAAAGAGGATATTAGATCAGTGGTGGGACTACATTTTCCTGATATTGTTGCCAAGGCTTCTTCTCTTGCACTTACACATGAACGAGCACTACTTAGGAACAAGAGGTTCTCTGGTAAACCACAATTCAGACAATCTGCTGTTACTGCAGCCAAAGATAACAAACAATCCTTCAGTAGTGCAGATATGTGGAGAGCCAAACAACTGAAGGAATTTCGCAGGCTGAACGGTTTATGTTTTAAATGTGGTGAAAAGTATAACCCCACTCATAAGTGTAACTTGGTAAACAATCCTCAGATACACGCCTTGTGGTCTGAAACTTCTAATGGTGGTGGATTTCTCTCTGAAGATATGTTGGATGCTATTGAATACCTTGTTCCCCCTTCAAGTGATGTTGACCATTTCTTATCTCTGCATGCCCTTTGAGGGAGACAGGGTTCCAAAAACACTTCAGTTGAGAGCATTGGTGCAAAACCAAGTGATGCTAATTTTACTGGACTCTGGCAGCACTGACACCTTTGTTAATTCTATTTTTGCAGCAAGATTGCAATGCAATTTTTCCGAGATACCTCCTCTGCAGGTGAAAATGGCCAATGGGAATACCATACAGTGTGCTGCTGAGATATAGTCTTTTGAGTGGTATTTGCAGGGGCATACTTTTGATTGCTCCGCTAAACTACTGGATATGGGGGCTTATGACATGGTTTTAGGGATGAATTGGTTGGAAGCTCACAATCCTATGACTTGTGACTGGGCTAACAAAACTATTTCATTTGTTCATCATGGTAATACCATTACTCTGCAGGGTATTTTAGAGGATTCTACTCACTCTATATGTGAAATCTCTGCTGAACAAGTTATCAAGTATTGTAAAGTAAATGATCTTTGGGCAGCTGTATTATTGGAGCCAGTGTCTGAATCTGCATTATCTGAAGATAACTGCAAAGTGCCTGCACCGGTTATTCCCAGACCATGCAAGAGCTTATTGCCAAGTTTGATAATCTTTTTCAAGAACCAACTGAACTACCTCCTCATAGAGATTATGACTACTCTATATCCTTGCTACCTAATGATAGAATGAATTGCTTAATTAATCATAGGGTCTAGGTACATATTTATAGATACATAGATGGGCCGTACAGGCTAGGCCCAAACACAGTCCAACACCCCCCCGTAGTCCCAACATCTAGCCACAACAGATGTTGAGACTGGACCGAAACTCAGAAAACAAAGTCGACGGGAGTCCCTTCGTGAAGATATCGGCAAACTGTGACGTCGTCGGCACGTGGAGAACTCGAACCTCACCGCGTGCAACCCGCTCACGAACAAAGTGAAGATCAATCTCCACATGTTTCGTGCGCTGGTGCTGGACGGGATTGGTGGAGAGGTAAACGGCGCTGACATTATCACAGTAGACCAACGTGCTCCGGGCGACAGGGGAGTGGAGCTCCTGAAGTAACTGCTGGAGCCAAGACGCCTCTGCTACGCCGTTAGCCACGGCGCGGTACTCCGCCTCAGCGCTGGAGCGAGAAACCACGGGCTGCCGCTTCGAGGACCAGGAGACAAGATTCCCCCCAGGAAGACGGCGTAGCCAGAGATGGAACGGCGGGTATCAGGGCACCCTGCCCAATCAACGTCGGTGTAGACCACCAACTCAGAAGGCGAGTCACGTCGAAGGAGAAGGCCGTAGTCGAGGGAGCCGCGCAGGTACCGAAGAATCCGCTTCATCGCCGTGAGGTGCGTCTCCCGCGGATCATGCATGTGGAGACACACCTGCTGAACCGCGTATGAGATATCCGGCCTGGTGAAGGTGAGGTACTGCAGGGCACCTGCAAGACTCCTGTAAGAGGTGGGGTCGGCGACCGAGGCGCCGTCAGCCGAAGCCAGCTTCGCCTGAGTGTCCACGGGAGTGGAGCACGGCTTACAATCAGCCATGCCCGCTCGCTCGAGGATATCCAGGCAGTACTGGCGCTGGTGGAGGAACAGAGCGTCCGGACGGTGCTCGACCGCAACGCCCAGGAAGTGGTGGAGCTGGCCGAGGTCCTTCATCGCGAACTCGCGCTGCAGTGCGGAGATCGTGCGCTGAAGAAGAGCCGAGCTGGACGCCGTGAGGACAATATCGTCCACGTACAGGAGGAGGTAGACAGTGTCACCCTCATACCTGTAAACGAAGAGCGAGGTGTCCGACTTGGCCTCGACGAAGCCAAGCGAGGCCAGGAAGGAGGCGAACCGGCTGTACCAAGCCCGAGGCGCCTGCTTCAGCCCGTATAGAGACTTGTTCAGCCGGCAGACCAAGTCTGGACGGGCTGAATCGACGAACCCTGTCGGCTGACTGCAGTACACCGTCTCTGTCAGCGTCCCGTGAAGGAAGGCGTTCTTAACGTCCAGCTGGTGGACAGGCCAAGAACGCGAGAGAGCCAACGACAGAACAGTCCGTACTTTCGCTGGCTTAACCACCGGACTGAAGGTCTCGTCGTAGTCCACTCCAGGGCGCTGAGTGAAGCCCCGAAGTACCCAACGAGCCTTATATCTCTCCAGGGAGCCATCCGCCTTCCTCTTATGCGTGAAAACCCACTTGCCTGTGACAACGTTGCCACAGGAAGGACGGAGAACCAAGTCCCATGTCCGATTGGCAAGTAGGGCCGCATACTCCTCCTCCATAGCGCGGCGCCAGTGAGGGTCAGCGAGTGCGCTACGGACGGAGGTCGGTATAGGTGATACCGAAGAGGAAGTGGATGGTGTCGGTGTCGTCGAAGAGAGTACCACTCCGGAGAACCTCTCAAGAGGCCGGAGAACCCCAGCGGCACGTCTAGTCACCATCGGGTGAACGTGTCCTGGGTCCCGGTGAAGCAACGGTGGGTGGTACACCGAGGGCTCCGGACGCGCAGGCGTAGAGGCACCAACCTGCTCTCGTCGCTGGTAGACAAGAGCAGGATCGGCGAACCGTGGAACAGGGGCCGCGCATGGCGCAGCGGGGGACGCGGGAGCCGGATTAGTCGTCGGGTCCCCGCACAGCGCAGGAGTCGAGGCCGGAGACGCCGAGGCCGCGCGTGGCGCAGCTGTAGGGGTCGCCAGGGCCGCGCGTGGCGCGGGAGTCGAGGCCGGAGACGATGGGGCCGCGCGTGGCGCAGCCGTAGGGGACGTAGGGGCCTCGTGTGCCGCAGGAGTCGAGGTCGGAGACACCGTTGCCGCGTGTGGCGCAGCTGTAGAAGGCGTCGGGACCTCATGTGGTGCAGGAGACGAGGTCGGAGACGCCAGGGCCGCGAGTGGCGCAGCAGGAGACGTCGGTGCCACGCATGGTGCGGCACTCGTCCCCAGGGTCGACGGAGCCTGGGCACCAACCCGCACTCGTCGCTGGTAGACGAGAGCAGGGTCAGTGAACCGCCGAGTCGTGGCTGTAGGAGGCACAGCCGGAGTCACCACAGGTGTCGGTGCTGCATAAGGTGCAGCTGGCGACGTCGTGGGAGCCACCTGAGAGCTGGTGGGTGATGTACCTGCAAAAAAGGGCCAAGACAGCTGTGGTGGAGCAGCCTCGGTGTCAGTAGGAAAAAGCGAGTCCAGCTCTGCAGCTGAACCAGAAGTGGAGGAAGAAAAGGGAAAGGATGACTCGTCGAAGACGACGTGCCGAGAGATCAAAATGCGGTGGGTAGAGAGGTCGAGGCACCGATATCCCTTATGCTCAAGGGAGTACCCAAGAAAGGCACACCTAGTAGAGCGGGGCGCAAGCTTATGTGGAGCAGTGGCGGAAAGATTAGGGTAGCAGGCGCACCCGAAGACACGGAGGTGGTCGTAGAGAGGGGTAGTGCCATACAGGGCAAAGAAAGGAGTCGGTGCCCGAATCGCCTTGGTAGGAAGGCGATTAAGGAGGAAGGTGGCAGTGTGAAGTGCCTCTACCCAGTAGCGAGCGGGGATGGATGCCTGAAACATCAGGGAACGCATGACATCATTAGTGGTGCGAAGCATGCGCTCAGCCTTGCCATTCTGAGGAGATGTGTATGGGCAAGACATGCGTAGCTGTGTGCCATGTGTAAGGAGAAAGTCACGGAGTCGCGAGTTGTCAAACTCTCGTCCGTTGTCACACTGGAGAGCACGAACAGTACGCCCAAACTGTGTGGAAACCCAAGTGAAGAAGTAAGAGAGAGTATCAAATGTCTCAGATTTCAGACGTAATGGAAAATTCCAAGAGAAATGTGAGAAATCATCAAGTACCACCAGCGGCATGGGGGGCGCCGGCCGTGGCGTGGAGGGCACCGGCCATGGGGAGAAGAGGGGCGGCCAGGAGGCGGCCGCCGGCGGCTGCAGCGGCGGGGGGGACGCCGGCGGCTGCGGCGGCGGGGGGAACGCCGGCGGCGGCGGCCATGGAGGGGGGGGGGGGGGGGGGGCCGCCGGCGGCGGCGGCGGCGCAGGGTAGGGCGCCGGCCATGGGGGGAAGGGGTGGCGGCTAGGGTTAGGGTTAGGGTGGGGATTAGGGTTTGGCTAATGATACCATGATAGAATGAATTGCTTAATTAATCATAGGGTATAGGTACATATTTATAGATACATAGATGAGCCGTACAGGCTAGGCCCAAACACAGTCCAACACCTAACACTGCACCTGTGAATTGCAGGCCCTACAGGTATTCTCCTGAACAAAAAGTTGAAATAGAAAAACAGGTGACAAAAATGCTGAAAAATGGTATTATTGCTCTAAGCATTAGTCCTTTTGCTTCTCCTGTATTATTAGTAAAAAAATAGGATGGTACATGGAGATTTTGTGTAGATTATAGGAAACTCAATGCTATCACAATTAAAATTAAATTTCCAATGCCGATTATTGAGGAGTTTTTAGATGAGATAAATGGTGATAACTATTTTTCTACTCTGGATTTCAAGTCTGGTTTTCACCAAATTAGAATAGTACCTGATGATGAAGCCAAGACTGCAATTAAAACATACCATGAACATTTTCAATTTTGAGTAGTGCCATTTGGACTCACAAATGCCCCTGCCACATTTCAATGTGTGATGAACTCTGTATTTGCAACTTTTATGAGAAAATTTGTCCTAGTGTTTATAGATGATATCTTGGTATTCAGTAAAACTCTTGAGGACCATATTCATCACTTTAAGTTGGTTTTTCAGATTCTCGCTGACAACCATTCGTTTATTAAGTTCAACAAAAACTGTTTTACCCAAACTCAGTTAACCTACTTGGGGCATGTTATATCTAACAAGGGTGTATCTACTAACCCTTCTAAAACTGCAGCTATGCTTGAATGGCCAGTTCCTCATAATTTTACTGAGCTCAGTGGTTTTTTGGGCCTCACAGGATATTATAGAAGATTTGTTAAAAATTATGGAATATGGCTAAACTACTCACGTGTATTCTGAAACTGAAAACCTTTGCATGGTCTGAAGATGCTCAACGGGCCTTCACAACACTCAAACAAGCCATGACTTGCACCCCTTTGCTGGCCTTTCCCAGTTTTGCAGAGCAGTTTGAAGTTGAAACTGATGCTTGTAAGCAAGGTATTGGTGCTGTCTTGCTTCAGAAAGGGCACCCAATTGCTTATTTCAGCAAGGCACCGAGCAAGAAAAGTCAGCAGCTTTCAACCTATGAAAAGGACTTTTTAGCTGTTTTAATGGCCGTTGATAAGTGGAGAAGCTACTTACATAGAAGTCCATTCATTATTAGGACTGATCATAAGAGCCTATGCCATTTGCAGAACCAGTCTTTGTCAACAGACCTTCAGAAAAAGGCCATGTCAAAATTAGCTGGTTTACAATTCTCATTTCAGTATAAGGAAGGTAAAAACAATGTGGTGGCTGATGCCCTTTCAAGAGTGGGTCATTATTTCAATAGCATGGCTGTTTCTACATTTGTTCCTGTCTGGGTACAAGAGGTTATCAACACATATGTATCTGATCCTAAAGCTCAAGCACTTCTCTCTGAATTAGCCATTATCAGTCCTATTACACAAGGTTTTTCTCTGCACAATGGGTTGATCAGGTATAAGCAGAAGCTGTGGGTGGCTGATAACTCTGCTCTACAGACCAAATTGCTGACTGCTTTTCATTCCTCTCCCATGGGAGGTCACTCAGGAGTACAAGCAACATATGAGAGACTGAAACACGGGCTGGCATGGAACACTTTGTAGATGATTTTGTCAAATAATGTTTGGTGTGTCAGCAAGCCAAATATGAACATATTAAAGTCCCTGGTCTTTTACATCCTTTACCAATACCTTAAAATTCTTGGCAAGACCTGTCCATGGACTTTATTGAGGGCCTTCCTGTTTCTGATGGGTTTTCTGTCATCCTTGTAGTAGTTGACAGGTTCACAAAATATTCTCACTTCTTGCCTCTGAAACACCCATATTCTGCACAGCAAGTTACTCAGTTGTTCTTTCACAATGTGTTGAAGCTTCATGGCATCCCTAAGACTATAGTCTCAAATAGGGACAAAATCTTCAGTAGCTCCTTTTGGCAAGAATTGTTCAAGATGTTGGATACTAAATTGCAATTCAGTTCAGCATATCACCCACAGTTGGATGGGCAGACAGAGAGGGTCAACCAATGCCTTGAAATGTTCTTGAGATGTGCTGTGAATGACAATCCCAATCACTGGTCCAGATGGCTTTCTTGAGCTGCATTATGGTACAACACAGCTTTCCACACTTCTCTTCAGTGTTCACCCTATCAAGCCTTGTATGGAACAGATCCTTCTCCCGGATTGTTTCCTAATATCCACTCCTCTGACAATACTGAGGCAGTCAATACTCTGAAAGATTGACAGTTACTGCTGGAAGCACTAAAAAACAGTCTGAGCAAAGCCCAAGCACGTATTAAACAATATGCAGATGCTAAGAGAACTGAACGCAGTTTTGCAGTGGGTGATCAATTCTTGCTCAAACTTCAGCCATATGCTCAAAGCTCTGTTGTGAATAGACAGTTCCCCAAACTGGCTTTCAAGTTTTTTGGGCCCTTCAAGATTTTGGAAAAAATCAGAGCAGTGGCCTATAAGTTGGAGCTTCCTTCCTCCAGTCAAGTCCATCCAGTGTTCCACGAATCGCAGCTTACGCAATTTACCCCAAAATACTCTCCAGTTTTCAGCACCCTGCCTGACCCTGCCGCTCTGGATGTTACAGACTCAATACCTGACAAAATTTGGGAACGCCGTTTGGTTAAGAAAGGGAATTCAGCTACAGTGTCGATTCGTGTCTCTTGGTCTCGGATTCCTGAGAGTATGACAACATGGGAAGATTACTATGTTCTTAAGAATCGTTTCCCTGATGCAAAGATTTGGAGCATGGCTGATACTCAATTAGGGGGTCTTGTCATATCCGGGCAGTCCTGCGCTACGGATATGCCAGACTCGGTGGAAGAAGCGGGAACTTCGAATGCTGGCAGCAACATTCGAGTTGGTGGGCCGCATGAATACTACATCCCAGCTGAAGAGGAGTACGACCCGTAGTCCAAGACAGAGGACGGTCGTTAAAAGGAGTCGTGTGCCACTGGCTGAGGCATCGAGTTTGTTGCGATTCTGTAATCCCCTGTCTCCTCTCCCTCTTCTTTGTTCTTCCTTTCTTCTCCTCCAAGCTAGTTGTAATATGATACGATGATTGGTGAAATGATCAAGGGAGTGATCTGAAGACGCTCCGCCCCATATCGCTGGTGCTCTGTGTTTGAGTTTCACTTGCCGGTTTATTTACTTTGTTCGTTTGCTCTGCTGCTGTGATATTCTCTTGTGGTTTATCGTGTGAGATCAGTGGGGTATTACACCTCGGGAGTCTGGGGCTCAGGCCGATGGCTCGCACACCAAGGGAGGGAGTGAGGGGCGCGGGGTGAGGGGCAGATGTCTGAGTTAGGGTTTTTTTATTGTCTGGGCCGATGCGCTGGCTGTGAATCAAAATAAAAACCGAAATGAAGAGAATAATTAGGTTTGCGCAGACTAGTAACCAAAATATATTCTGGTTGGGGCGGTTTCAGTTTTTCCGGTACCAATTCTGATGTTTAGGTCTCGATTATTGCCCACCCTGATCTTGGAGCTAGGTAACTCTTCACTTGGAAGCCTGCAATGTTTCACAACCTGCAAAACCATTAAACTAGAGACTGTCCGAACATAACTGAATAGGACGTTCACAAGAACATTCCATGGATCCTACGCCTCAACGCGATCGTCCTCCATACCATCTCTAGCTGACCGTCCTCTAGCGCACGCATCCGCCACTGTATCCTCCACAGCGCACCATCCACGGCGAGTTTGATGGCATCCTTCTCCACCTTACTTAGATCCTCGGAGTTCTCTTGCCACCCATACATCACCCTCAGGGAATACTCCAGCACGCGCTCCCGCATCATCCGTATCACAGCCACCGGCACAGCTTCAAGCATCCATAGCCGTTTCCTGAGCTAGTGCCCAAGAGACGACCGCGCCTGGCCTTCAAAAATTAAGGGGTCCCATCTAGATTTAGCATATAGATATTATCAAGTCACTGGATTACACGAACGAATGTGGTCGAATTGACATCTGATAAATGGTTAGTGAACCAAGAATAACACCCAACATGACTGTGAATTTGACTTCTAGATTTTGCCTAAACGACTGCCTCACTTCAGGAGTCACGAAAATACCCATTGCGTTGCAAAGCCATAAAGATAGATCTACTCTGTGTTGCCACCTTGCGTATTCTTCTGAACTGAATGTCAATCTCATATTTTTAGCCCGTCAGTTGTCACGATTGTGACTTGCTGGACTTATCAAGGTTCTAGGTTTACATGTCATCACTCATTAGCTCATGGCTTCTAGACGATTTTGACCTTTCATCTTTATGCATTGGTCAATCTACGTATATTCTTCGACTAACCGATTTTCTCTTGTTTTATCTATCCAAGTGTATATTAATTAAACTTAATTGAGTGATAATGATGAAATTATGTTCCCGGGGTACCGAAGACATGGGACTCGACGACGGTACGCAACCACTATATGGCTACGAACCGTAACTACCCTTCGTCACGAGGAGGGGACCGCCACCCACGCCCTAACCTGGCGAGGTCGGGGTACCTAGCCTGTCCAAGTCCCGATCCGAGAGGTCGGGCAGATGATTCCTCCCGGGCTTGGGCCCAGGAGATATAGGTAGTTGGAGGCATTTATGGGGGACGGTGGGCGTCGTAACTTCTGTAGAAGGGATAACACGCGATGTTATGTGTTGCAGGATAAACCTGTCATCTGTCGCGGAAGGAATGATTACCCCACACTTGCGATGCTGCCTTGCGATGAAGAAGAAGTCAAGATAGTGAAGCTTCTGCAACCCGAGCAGCCCGAACGGCTAGAATGAACACTGTATAACTCGGCCTCACTATGAGAAATGTTGGTTAGATAGGACCGCATTGACACCCTATAAAAGGAGCCCCAATGCCTCCTCTGAGGGGGCAAATTCACATTATACTTGCTTTACTTACGTATTACCTCACACATTTACATATGTGCTTTACTTACGTACTAACATATGCATTTCTTTTACGCATTTCCTTTCCTAGAGTTCATACAGTCGAGCAAAACTCCCTTGTAATATGTTGTCTCGTCTCTTGAGCAAACAAAGATCACAGATGGGCTCCCTCTGGATGCAGAGCCTTTTTTGCTCAAATCAGGATAAATATTTTATCTTTTACAGCTAGCCATACGAAGACGAACGTGATTCAATACAAATTTACCGGTTAGTTTACGAAACACCTAAAATTGGAACACCAAGTAGGGGAATGCTATTGCTTGTTCTTCATCAGCTTTGCTGACTTCGACTTTCATCCCCGACGAGAAGGTCTGCACTAGCGACTTTGAGTTCCCCACCGTCAACAACCGGGGACTCAAGGCCAACCCCATCTTCACCTTGCACCAGGCTTTCCGCTTCAGAAGCCTGGACATCATCGCCGACAGCGGCAACATCCTTCAGAGAGTCTCCAATGACCACGCCAACAACACTATGGAGTTTTCCTTTGTCGGAGTGATCGACCACGCTGCACCACCTCTCCAAAACATTCCAAAGGAAACCACCGATTGTGAGTCTGACTCTGACAATGCTAGTACTTTTGACGGTCATTATATACCAATTTCAATCATCAAAATAACTCAATTATGCAAAGGAATAATATTTCATACAAACATCATCTTATTATTTAACATAATTCCACTCGTACTTGGAGAAATAGTGCATGGAGGTATTTTATTGCAGAAATGAGGATGAATGAGAGGAGCAATCCTAAAAAGTGACATCTCGATCAATCATGCGATGACATGTAGCATCACATGGATCCATAGACCCATTCTCAGGCGTATCTGAGAATCTAACATCAATTCATGTAGGGATGAGGTCAGGGCTCAATAGTCAGTGACCAGGAGAAAGAACAAGCCGAGGGGCGCCAGGACCAAGTCTGTCGAGCCCCTGGTTCATCCAACACCTTCCTGCGCCAAACTCAGCCAGCCGACGCGTGGCGCTCAACTGTGGCTCCATGACGGTGGTGAAGACTGATTCGTGCGGAAAAGGTGGCGGGAACTGACTGAACTTCGAGTATAAATAGGACACCTCACTTAACTACACACTACTTGAGCATTCACTCCATTGTATACACTAGTTCTTTTAGTCCTTAGTAGAGGTTACTGTAGAGATGTGTGACAGAACCGCCCCATATACGGGATGACTCGTCGATACAGGACCATAGGGTGTCCATTGACAAGCAATAGACCAAATAGTACAACATAGACAATATAGTTATATTACATGAACATGGTTAAAGTATTGCAATGGTTTAAGTCCATAGTGTCATGTCATCAAAATAAAGCGAGTTTATACAAAATATGCGGAAGCGTTCTTGCACTCAACATCATATCTGAATCCAAAGCATGTCGGCCCATAGACACGCTTCATCCTTCATGGCCATGTGATGGAGAGGCGGGAACCCAATCAATCGACCACTCCGCCAGGGGTTCACCCTCCCACACCACCTTGCCACAACAATCACAAAAATTTCCATGGTAGTAACCTGCAATAAAAATTTAATCCACAAAGCCTAAGCAACTAATACCCAACAAGACTTATCCGTCAAATCTTCGGTTCTCCATAACCGATTTCTACACCATGCATGGCTCAAGGGCTGGTTTTCATTTGCCAAAAACAGCACTATGAAATTGATCCTTATGCTAAGTTTTTAGTCAAGTTGAGAGGGTACATTAGAAAAATAAGTGTGCCGACATATACTAATTCACACATGGTTTGCATACATAATTAAAACAATTAAGCACCATATAAATAATTTTCTTTCTCTTTTATCACTACGATGTGACGAGATCACAAGGGGTACTCATTAACCGCGAAACACAGCGATTTAAATTTATTTACATCCTGCAGGAGAAACACAATCACACGTCATGTACGCCTTCCCGTGGAGTCATACATGACAACCTTTCACAACAAAACAACTAGAGTTAATCAAATCTCCCATCCCGAGCACCATAGCCATGCTCTCTCACATAAATAAATAAGAGAGGGGTTTAATGTCCAACAATCGTTGTAATTGAGTTACATTGCTAGTTCCCATATAACTAGTATGTGATTGGTACAATTCAAACTTGATCAACTAAGCCACATTCAATTCGGTCCTCAACTAACACGAGCAAAGCTACCGCACACAAGACCCATTCCTTGTTGCTCCCTAACTCCTCTTTGCTCGGTCTCCATTTCAATATCATGAATAAATCTCCAAGTAACAATGAGAGAATAATTCAAGCACCCTACAACTCCCGAAGGGGTTCCAATCCGCTTGATTTCTACCGATAGCTAGAAAAGTTAAGCATAGCGTAATGGGGTCTTAATATCAATCTAAAACAGCACATAATGGGATTATTTGGAGCACATGCAGCTGGAGTTTCAACCAAATCCTATATGTATAATGCACAATACACAACTCTCATTCATGTGATATAACTGGAAAATGTTTGCAATACTTGGGAGTGCACCCTGCACTGGGGCTTGCCTTGAGCTTGTGGATTAGAAGCACACTCAAAAGGAAGGGTTGGGTTAGTCTCCAAAGTTGCTGCTGCACCTCCATTAAGTTGATCTTCAATGTTGTTTCCTAGATGAGATGCAAAGATGCAATGCAATTATGATTATATGCACGTGAGAAGAAAGCCTCATATTATGAAGAAAGAACTAACACCAATTCCTGTAGATAGCTCATACGACAAATTTTTCATGAGTGGATGTAAGTGATCAAATAAACTTTCAGTTGGTAGTAACATTTATATTGCAAATACATAAAGGATTTCCATTCCAACACTAGTTAACAAAAGAATGTTTATGACGACTCTATGTGAACTAGGCTCAATGTGACATTACTAATGGAGAAGCATAAAACTATCAAGTTTCTTTTTGGGGTTTATAATGTTACAGGTGCTCTAATAATTTTACTTACACTAAACAATGATTGTCACACAACAAATTATGGGGGATATTGAAAGCAAAGTCTATAATGTTCTGCTACTCCAATGTACCTTAAATTTTAAAAGATGATCCCTACTAGGTTTATAAATTTACTGGCAAAATTTTCAGAATTTTTAATGTAATATATAATTTATCATGATTAAAATAAGGAAATATGATATTAAATCATTTTTTAACTGTATAAACAGAATCAGAAAGTGAAATTTGGTGTGGAGGTGTATATTATACTGGTAAGCAGGTGTGCAAATTATCAGGATTTTTGGAGCTACAAATATAGAGTAATTATTTTTATTACCATGCACCATCTAAAAATTATAATAATTCCATACAGCATGAACATATTGCTTTTTGTGTTTCACTGTGGATATATGATTATCACATAACTCACAAAATTTGTTTTACATTTTTTAGAATTTTCTACGATTTACTAGGCATTTTACAAGAGATGAAAATCTCAAAAACATAGAAAAACAAATTGAAAAAAGAAAACAGAGGTGGGCCAGTGCACCTGATGCACGGTCAGTGCAGGGCTCGGCTCCTGGCCAGCGTCCATGGCCGCACCTCACTGGAGGCTGGTGAGCACATCACCGGAGTTGTAAAACAACCACTAAAAATCTTAAGAAAATACTAGCATGAAGCATAGCTCGATGCACACCCATTGGAAGAATCCTCACCGGCTGCAAGGGTTCCAGCTCGCCGGCAGTGAGGTGGAACTTGCCGGACTTCGGCGAGATCATGTGTGTGAGACACAAGAGGAAACAAAAAGAAAATGGAGGGAGAGCTTCACCTCGTCGAGGAGAACACTGGTGTGTGGTTGGATTGGGGCGGGGAGCCCCGTAGGCGGAGATCGACGGTGGGAGTTCGAGCTCAAACAATGGAGAAGAGAGAGGATGGGGAAGAAAAGAGAGAGACCAAGGAAGGGGAGGAGTCCCCCCCCCCCGAGAGATGTGCGTGGGGGGAGGGAGCCAGGGCGCAGCCCTCTGTGGCCGCTGGCCACGTGGCGCCCGCCGCCCAAACCACCCAATGGAGGAAGAAGAAGACCCATGTTTGTCTGACAAGTGGGCCCGTCTGGCAATTTTTTTTTGTTGTATGTTACAATCCACCCCTTAAAGAAATCTCGTCCAGAAATTTAGGACTCAAAGTAGAGGGACCGAATATACATAACAAAGAGAGAGAGAGAGAAATCCAGAAAATTTGTACGCAAAAATTCTTCAGATTCCCATGTGGCTTCACGCTTGGTGCGGTTACTCCATTGGATCTTATAAAAATTGCTTACGACATTCCAAGTGACCCTTTCCTTATGGTCAACAATTTTAATAGGATACTCGAAATATGTAAGATCATCATGTAGATGCTCCACACCGGAAATCACCCTATCAATTGGAGGTTTCATACACTTCTTCAATTGTGAGACGTGAAAGATATTGTGAACTCTGGATAAGTTGCGCGGTAATTCCAGTTGATATGCTACAGCATCACATTTTCCAATGATCGGAAAAGGTCCTATGTAGCGAGGAGCCAACTTTCCTCTCACTTCGAATTTTCGTACACCCTTAGTTGGAGAGAAACGAAGATAGACATGGTCCCCAATTTCAAAAGATAAAGGTCGACGCAATTTGTCTGCATAACTCTTTTGGCGTGACTGAGCTGCCTTCAAATTTGCTTGGATGACCCAAACCTTTTATTCACTTGAGCCACTATATGAGGACCAAAACTTATTCTTTCGCCTGATTCAGACCAATTCAATGGAGTTCGACATGGACGACCATAAAGAGCTTCAAAAGGAGACGTTCTGATGCTCTCTTGATAGCTATTGTTATAAGAGAACTCAACCAATGGTAGATATTCAACCCAATTTTCTGTGTTATTCAGAACATAAGCCCATAGCATGTCTTCCAATACTTGATATGCCGAACATTGAATCAACCGCGTGCCCAAGCAAATATGCAATTGTTCCCAAAACCGAGAGAGAAATTGTGTTCCCCGATCAGAAATGATGGTCTTAGGAACTTTGTGCAAGCACAAGACTCGAGCAATGTAGAGCTCAACATACTTTCGTGCGGTGTACCGAGTATGAACCGGTATAAAGTGAGCTGCTTTTGTTAACCGGTCTAAAATAACCCATATGGAGTCGTGATGACGAGAGGTAGGAGGTAATCCGACAATGAAATCCATGCTAATGTCTTCCCACTTCCAATCTGGAACATTGAGGGGTTGGAGAAGACCTGTTGAACATAGATGATCAACCTTCACTTTTCGACACGTGTCACATTTTGACACATATTTTGCAATCTCCCTCTTCATTCTTGTCCACCAAAACTTGCGCTTTAAATCATGATACATTTTTTTTTGCAACCAGGGTGCATGGAATATTTAGATAAATGAGCCTCATCTAAAATTTTCCGATGCAACTCATGATTTTTGGGCACCACAAAATGGTTCTTGAACCATATCACATCCTCATCATCTTCATGGAAACAAAGTGCTTCACTTTGATGGAGTCGTTCTTTAATTTTTGCCACTCCCACATTTTTGCTTTGAGCCTCAACAATTTCTTTTTGAATAGTTGGAATAAGTGCAAGATTGTACAATGCTCCATGTGGTATTATTCTCACACATGGTTCCTCTTCGAGAGTAGAAATTTCAGCATCACTTGTCAATTGTGACAATAAGACTTACGACTCAAGACGTTGGCAACTACATTGGCTTTTCCCGAATCATAGTGAATCTCCAATTCATAGTCTTTGATTAATTCTAGCCACCTTCTTTTCCTCATATTCAGATCACTTGGAGTGAAAATATATTTCAAGCTCTTATGATCCATATATAAGTGTACGAGATTTCTGAGAAGGTAATGTCTCCACACCTACAAGGCTAGGACCACGGAAGCCAATTCCAAGTCACGAGTAGGATAATTTTATTCATGATGATGAAGTTGCCCTGAAGCATAAGCAATAATTCGGAAGTCTTGCTGAAAGTGCATCTAGGACTCCCTTGTGGGTTTTGTATGATTTATGACAAGCAATTGGGATTCTAACCTTTTTGTTGAGATGAATGCAGGCCAATAATGAAAAATGAGCAAAATACCAAAAAGAAGGGATAATGAGGAGCAAAGTGAACTTGAGCTCAAGGAAAAGAAATAGTAGATTATTGTGTATGGAGTGTGTTAAGGAAACACACCCAAGAGCTCAATCATATTTAAGCACACACACATATTGCACAAAGTTACACAGGACCGGACTAGTCCGATATCCTTTCTGCACCAGATCGGACAAGTCCGATATCTGTTGGACTAGTCCGATATCTTTCTGACTTGAGTCGGACTAGTCCTCCCCAGGGCGGACTAGTCCTCAACACACTTCACAAGTCACACAAAATCGTACAAGTCCGTTGTTAACCGGACTAGTTCGATATTCATTCTGATCCACTTTGGACAAGTCCGATGTTTACACGGACTAGTCCGAAATACCCACTGATCTAAATCGGACAAGTCCTCCAAATGCGAACTTGTCATCCAACACACTTAGGATTTCATATGTCCGGACAAGTCCGATGGCTATCGGACTAGTCCGAAGATTTCCAGTAGTGAAATCGGACAAGTCCGTTTTCGACCGGACTAGTCCGATATTTCGGGACACTTAGGTTTTGCTACACACAGCACGCCGGACTAGTCCAGTGACCACCACGGACTAGTTCGATCCTTCTGAACCCTAACGGCCACTTTTAGAAACCCCATATAAATAGAGGTGCACGGCCCACTTTTACAATCTCTCGAACCCTAGCGCCGTCACACCTCCCAAGAGACTCAGAAACCACCTCTCTCCACAAAATTAAGTGCAAAATCGATCAATCCTTTGAGGATCACTTCTAGATTATTGGAGAGACACTTGGCACACATCATTAAGCTCTTGGTTTGAATCTCTAACACACTCCCGCGTTTCAATTGTAATTTCTGAGTGTGTTTTTGGTGGTATTGTGATTTGTAATCTAAGGGAGCTCTCTACGTGTGAGAACGCCCCTTGAATTTGGTTATTCACCCCTTTGTGATTAGTGGAAGAGGGTTGGCCTTCGTGGCGATCCGACGAGGGTAGGGTTGGAGAAGACCCGGTCCTTTTGTAGGCTCCTCAATGTGGATGTAGGTTGCCTTCGTGGTAGCCGAACCACGGGATAAATCGTGTGTCTTGTCCTTTTTGTGTTCATCACTCAAATTGATCTACTTACTCTAGGGCTTGATACTCATTGTTCAATTTAGATTAAATTGTTGAATACAAGCCTTAATTGTGATACAATCTAATATATAACTGTTAAACTGTTGTTTGATTCTATATTTCCGCTGCATACATTAAAGAATCAACCTAATCGATTAATCTTGATCAACTTAGTCCGTGAACACCGGACTAGTCCGCACTTTACTGGACTAGTCCGATTTATCTGGTATTGAACTTGTTGTTGAGTGTTGCAGGATCGGACAAAAATTCAAAAGGCCTATTCACCTCTCCTCTAAGCCTACATTCAATTGGTATGAGAGCAGGTTCTTCAAGAAAGAGTTTAACCACTCGAAGAGATCATGTCGGACATGAAGGACGTCCACAAAATCAACAACCAAGAGGAAGTCAACAACGACAAGACCCAAAAACTGGAGAAGTACCTCAAAGCCATTCAAGACTTCGAGGACGACGATGAGGAGACGCTGGAGCTAAAGGTGCTCATCAGAAAGAAGGCACTTTCAAAAGGGAAAGCGAAAGTTGAAGAGAAGAAGAAGGGGAGTAGTCACACCGACTATTCTCGATATCCTTTTAATTATGATCATCTAAATTCCAATAACAATCACTACTTATCTATCCCACTTGGAAAAGCCCCACACTTCGATGGGAGTGATTACTCCATGTGGAGGCAGAATATGAAGATGCATTTGATTTCCCTCAACCCAAGTTTATGGTATGTTGTATGTACAGGGATAGATATTTCGGATGACGACGAAGAGCTCACCCCAAGTCAAGAGCAGGCCATCCATAGAAACGCTCAAGCCGCAGCCGTAATCACCTCCTCTCTCAGTCGAGACGAGTTCACCAAGGTGGATGGACTCGAAATTGCTAAGGAAATATGGGATACACTACAAACAGCACATGAAGGTGACCGGCATGTTCGTGAGGCAAAAATTGAAATGATCGAAGGGGAACTAGGAAGATTCGCAATTGAGGAAGACGAGTCACCCCAGGACATGTACAATCGATTGAAGACACTTGTCAACAAGGTTCGATCATATGGGAGCAAGAAGTGGAATGACCACGAGGTGGTAAAGCTCATCCTTAGAGCTTTTATGCCTTGCAATGTCACGCTATGCTCAATGATCAGAGAAAGCCCCGATTACAAAAGGATGACTCCAGATGAATTGCTTGGTAAAATTATCAACTTTGAAATGATGGAGAAACAAGCCAAGAACGTCAAAGAAATTGCCGACCTCACCTTGGCCAAGAAGAAAGGAGTTGCCCTAAAATCTACTCTCAAGCCTCTATCCAAAGAAGCAAGAGAAGCACAACTAGAGGAGGACAGTGATGACGAGAGTAGTGAGCTAGATGAAGAGGATATGATTTTGTTCATGAAAAAGTTCAAGAGAATAATGAAGAAGAGACAAGGAACAAAATCAAGTGAAGGAAAGTACAAGGAAAGGACGAAGCCAAAGATGAGGCGGGCGTGCTATAATTGTGGTGAGTATAACCACTTTATAGTCGATTGCCCGTATGAGGACAACAAGAAGAAAACTAAAGAAACCAAGCCTCAACCTAAGAAATTCTTCAAGAAGAAAAAACAAGCCGAACAAGCACACATTGGGAAGGAGTGGGACTCAAACGATGAGTCCTCATCATCCGATGAAGAAGAGATGGCTAGCATAGCCATAGAAAGCACATCCAAGAAATCCACACTCTTCCCCACACTCGGTGCAAAGAAGGGAAATGGATCTTGTCTCATGGCAAAGGAAGGTAAACGCAAGGTAAACATCAAAACCCCTTCCATGCATTCCTACTCTAGTGATGATGAACTAGACAGTGATGATGAGGACATGCTAAATGGACTAGATAGAAAAACTGCTGCTAAAATGAGATTTTTACTTGACCAACTTGTTGAGAAGGAGAGGTTAATTGATCATCAAGAGTACATGATTATCTCCCAAAAGGAGAAGTATGTCAAACTTGACAAACTCCTAGAGCTTGAAAAGGAGAAAAATGGTTCACTAGAGCTTGAGCTAGCTTCAAGCAAGAAAACTTGCTTGGAGTTAACCGACTCAAATGTTGCAATCAAGGACCAACTTGCTGACCTGATCAAGGTTAACAAAATCCTTGAAGTGCAAGTTGAGTCACTCAAGCTAAGTGAACCTTCCTCCTCTTCAAGTTCACCTTCTCAACCCACTAAAACTGATCTTGTTCATATGTGCACATGTAGTAAAATCAACACCAGTTTGAAGGAGAAGTCAACCTCCACAAAGGATAAAAATCCTACCCAGTATGGAATATTTGACAAGGAGAAGATCAACTATGCACATAGTGCATACTTGGTCCAAAGACCTCCAAATGTCAAATATGGCATTGGTTACTCTTAATATGAAAAGCAACATGCTGGAAGTCATAAGAATAACAGGGGAAGGATCTCCTTTGTGAAGGGAAGATCCTCTCAAACTGATAAGTTGAAGAATAAGAAACTGAACTCGCATGAATACCGGACTAGTCCGGTCGGTGTCTGGACAAGTCCGGTCATCCGGACAAGTCCGACCGCCCAGACTAGTCCGATTCATAAACAACAACAGCTTCTATTTAAAACTTTTGATGCCTCTTATGTATTAATGAGAAACAATCTTGGTAAGGTTTATGCTTATTATGTTGGGCCACGCCATGGGAACACAAAATGTATTGTAACTAACCTCCAAGGACCCAAGCAAGCTTGGGTACCTAAAACCAAAGCATAATTTGTTTTTGCAGGCCTATTCCTCCGGTGGATCCAAATGGGTGCTAGACAGTGGATGCACCAACCACATGACCGGAGAAAGGAGGATGTTCGTGGAATATGAAGAAAACGAGGACCCAAACGAAGGCATCTACTTCGGAGATAATAGTCAAGGAAAGGTGCTCGGTACCGTTAAAATTGCAATATCCTCTGAACACACGCTTTCTCATGTTTTACATGTTGAATCTTTATATTATAACATGTTGTCCATATCTCAACTATGTGACAAAGGTTATAATTGCTTGTTCACTAACGAGGGTGTGACCGTCTCAAGGAGGAGTGATGGTTCCGTTGCATTCAAGGGTATGTTGAAGGGAAAGCTTTACCTTGTTGACTTCAACAAGGATAAAGCCGAACTCGACACATGCTTGATTGCAAAAACCAACATGGGTTGGCTGTGGCATAGATGGCTAGCGCATGTTGGTATGAGGAATCTTCAAAAACTCCTCAAGGGCGATCACATCCGAGGTTTGAAAGATGTTTTTTTTTGAGAAAGACAGGCCTTGTAGCGCGTGCCAAGCCGGGAAGCAAGTTGGAGCACATCATCCCGCAAAGAACATCATGACTACAACAAGACCGCT
The DNA here is from genome assembly GCA_036927565.1 of Tuctoria greenei. NCBI lineage: Eukaryota > Viridiplantae > Streptophyta > Magnoliopsida > Poales > Poaceae > Tuctoria > Tuctoria greenei. The sequence goes on from JAYESD010000002.1 coordinate 255,288,776, forward strand.
CGAACTACTTCACATGGACTTGTTTGGTCCAGTTGCTTACATAAGCATCGGCAGTAACAAATACGGTTTGGTTATCATTGATGATTTTTCTCGCTTCACTTGGGTTTTCTTTTTGCATAATAAGTCAGAAACACAAGGAACACTCAAGAAATTCTTCAAGCGAGCTCAAAACGAGTTTTCATTGTCAATCAAGAGTATTCGAAGCGACAATGGCACGGAGTTCAAGAACATACAAGTGGAGGAGTACCTTAATGAAGAGGGCATCAAGAACGAATTTTCAGCGCCATATTCACCAAAACAAAATGGAGTTGCCGAAAGGAAGAACCGAACACTCATAGAGATGGCAAGAACAATGCTCGATGAATACAAGACTTCGGATCGATTTTGGGCGGAAGCGATTAACACCGCTTGCCACGCCGCAAATCGGCTTTATCTTCATCGACTACTCAAGAAAACTCCCTATGAGCTACTCACCGGTAACAAACCAAACATTTCTTACTTTCAAGTTTTCGGTTCTCCATGTTATATCCTGAACAAGAAGCCCAGGACTTCAAAGTTCGCTTTGAAGTCCGATGAAGGTTTCTTGCTCGGTTACGATTCGAACACCTACGCCTATCGTGTTTTCAACAAGGCCTCCGGACTTGTTGAAGTAGCACATGACGTAGTGTTCGATGAGACTAACGGCTCCCAAAAGGAGCAAGTTGATCCATGTGAATTAAGTAAAGAAGAAGCCCCTTGTCTAGCATTGAAAAAAATGGCTCTAGGTGAAGTTCGACCACAAGAGTCACCTTCACACATAAATGAGGAAAATGAACCACAAGAGGAGACCAACAATCAAGGGGGAGCTTCAACACAAGCACGAGAGTATGAAGATGATCAACAAGTCAACGAGGGCAACCACTCAGGGGGAGAAGAAAATGATCATGAAGACACGACTCCCCAAGTGCCCCACCCAAGAGTACACCAATGCATTCAAAGGGATCACACAATCGACAACATCATCGGTGACATCCAAAAGGGAGTAACCACTAGATCTCGCATAGCTAACTTTTGTGAGCATTACTCGTTTGTCTCCTTTTTGGAACCATGCAGGATTGAGGATGCATTGAAGGATCCGGACTGGGTGGTGGCAATGCAAGAAGAATTGAACAACTTCAAGAGGAACGAGGTGTGGGAACTTGTGGCAAGACCCAATGCAAACATAGTGGGCACCAAGTGGGTCTTCCACAACAAACAAGACGAACACGGAGTGGTAACAAGAAACAAGGCGCGACTGGTGGCCAAAGGGTACTCACAAGTCGAAGGTTTGGATTTCGATGAGACTTTTGCTCCAGTAGCTAGGCTTGAATCTATTAGAATATTATTTGCATATGCTACTCACCATGATTTCAAGCTGTATCAAATGGACGTGAAAAGCGCCTTCCTCAATGGACCGATCAAGGAAGAGGTGTACGTGGAGCAACCACCCGAATTTGAAGACGAAGAGTTCCCCGACCACATATATAAATTGCGTAAGGCTCTCTACGGCCTCAAACAAGCTCCTAGAGCTTGGTATGAGTGTCTTAGAGATTTCTTAATTGAGAATGGTTTTCAAATTGGCAAAGTAGATTATATATTATTTACAAAGAACTTAGATAATGATCTTTTTATTTGTCAAATTTATGTTGAAGATATAATTTTTGGATCAACTAATCAATCTTTTTGTGAGGAATTTAGCAAAATCATGACAGACAGGTTTGAAATGTCAATGATGGGAGAATTAAAATACTTTTTGGGATTCCAAGTGCGGCAACAAAGGGAAGGAACGTTCATAAGCCAAACCAAGTACACGCAGGACATACTCAAGAAGTTTGGCATGGACAAGGCAAAGCCCATAAAGACCCCCATGGCAACGAATGGCCACTTGGATGTCAATGAAGATGGACCTAGCGTCGATCAAAAGGTATATCGCTCCATGATTGGATCTCTACTTTACTTATGTGCATCTAGGCCAGATATTATGTTGAGTGTATGTTTGTGTGCACGATTTCAAGCCAACCCTAAGGAATGTCACTTGACAGCCGTAAAAAGAATCTTGAGATATTTAGTTCATACACCCAACCTTGGTCTTTGGTACCCAAAAGGCTCAAAATTCAATCTCATTGGTTACTCCGATGCAGATTATGCTGGGTGCAAAGTAGATAGAAAAAGCACATCCGGCACATGCCAATTCCTAGGGAGATCCTTAGTTTCTTGGTCATCCAAGAAACAAAATTCCATTGCTTTATCCACAGCCGAAGCGGAGTATGTTGCAGCCGGGAGTTGTTGTGCACAACTCCTTTGGATGCGACAAACTCTAAGGGATTACAGTTACAATTTGAACCGTATTCCTCTCCTTTGTGACAATGAGAGTGCCATTAAAATAGCCCACAATCCAGTTGAGCACTCTAGAACTAAACACATAGACATAAGACATCATTTCCTGAGAGACCATTCAATGAAAGGAGACATTACCATCTCACATGTCAACACCCAAAAACAATTGGCCGACATATTCACCAAGCCAGTTGATGAAAAGCATTTTTGCAAACTCCGAAATGAACTAAATATCCTGGATTCTCGGAGTGTGGCTTGAAAAGTTGCATACCTGTATGACCTCTTCAAAATTTTGACTGAATTGTGAAAATCATCTCTCTTCATTTTTTTCTCGAAAAACTATGTCAATTATTATATCTTGATGAATTATGACCATTGTGTGATTGTTGTATGCTTACTGGTCAAATTCATCAAGATTAATTGATTTGTTTTGTCCCACCTATTCTCTATTAATGAACCTTCAAATATATATGAATGGGCTATGCAATTTCTCCTGGTTACCCGGACTAGTCCGCTCTTGCAGACTAGTCCGCAGAGTGCCGGTTAGACCGGACTAGTCCGATAGACCACGGACTAGTCCGATATAGCTCTCTGGATGACTTCGGACTAGTCCGGTCATGTCCGGACTTGTCCGATTTTTCGTGTCCATAACCCTAGACGCCACCAAACCCTAATCTTCTCATCCCCACATTTGCTCATGCCTTCCTCTCTCTTGCGCTCGAGCTACCAAGGCGATTCTCTGCTCCCTCCGTCGAAAAATTCCACATTTGGGCGGAGATCAAGCTTGACCTCTTGGGGATTGAATCTAGCGGACTTGTCCGGCCTCCAACCCCCAAACCTTCAAGCTTCAATCGATATCTTCGGTAACTTTCTTCAAAACCCTAGAAATCTTGTTTTTCTCCATTGTTGATCGTATAGCCTAGCATCCTTCACTAGATACATGCTTATTTGATGTACTACGTGTATGCTAGACTAGATTTGCATTAGGAATCATCCCTTGACCAATATGTTAGGTTTTTGAGGATGAACACCAGACTAGTCCGGTCCATGCACGGACAAGTCCGGTCCTCCGGACTAGTCCGTGCCTGTGCACCGGACAAGTCCGATGTTTCTGAACTGAAAACCTAATTTTTCAATTCCTCAATGCAATTCATTGCTATCTTTTCATACCTATTCCTTGTATCACTTACCATCATTCTTGCAAAATCATTCTCAGATCATGTCGAGCTCAAACAATGAAATCTCCGACTTTGAGGACGAGTTGGATCACAAAGTGGCACCTCAGTCCTCGATGGGTCTTGGCAAGAAGCGCCAAGAAAGACCCTCCGAGCCTGCTCCTTCCCCTCCTCAGGTTCGGAGGAAAGTGCTAGCAAAGAAGCCGGCCTCCAAGGTGCCAGCCTCTAAGGCTGGTGGTGGCCCTAGCTCGACAAGTGCCTGCCAAGCCAAGGGCAAGGGAAAGGGGATAGCAACGGGGCCAGTCGGGCCCTTGAAGCTCCATGCTCCCAGGGAAGGGGTCCGGGACCCTATTGAGGAGAAGTTCAACAGCAAGGGCAGTGATTCTGCAGCCAAGTTCATAAGCATTGACTGGTATGGCAGGCCAAAGCAAGCTGTCGATGGAAGGTTTTGGTGCAACTTCCATGCAGACTTCTACAAATCGGTGTATCTACCGATGAAGACCCCCGTGGTGCGCAGTCAGTGGATTGACTGGGCACACCTTGAGAAGAAGAAGTGCTCAGCTTTTGATGAAGTCATTGCAGCAGTTGAGAGGCATGGCCTGAAGGATCTCTTTGCCTTCAGGCATAACTGGAATGATGAAGTGATTGCACAGTTCTTTGCAACTTGCCACTTCTCAAGTGAGGATGAAGAGAGTGTTACTTGGATGACACACGGATCTAAGTTTAGTATCACTCAAGAGGACTTTGCTAATCTGCTCCATCTGGACACCTCTGGATATGACAGGCTGATCATCCACAACATAGGTGTCATGGAGAAGGATAGGATGAAATTCCTATATGAGCCGAACTCAAAGTATGTCCCTCCCTCTACAAAGAACATGAAACCATTCTTTGTGGTCCTCAACAGAGTGCTGAGGAAGACTATTGCTCCTAAAGATGGAGATGCTGGGAGCGTGCAGGGTTACCTCCGAACCCTAATGAGAGTCATAAGCAAGGACTGCCCATTTGATGTGGCGGAATACATTTGGAATGATATGGTCAACATATCCTGCACACCTAACAGGTCATGTGGCTATGCTCCCTACCTCATGTATATGATTGAGAAAGTCACAGGTATTGAGTTCGTGAAGGATGTGGAGCACACTCCTTTGAGGCCTCAGAAGCCTCAACCAGTGAGTGTCCAGGCTGCTCCCTCGCCGGCCTCCAGTCCCGAGGCACCGGCAAGATCAAGAAGTGGTGCTAGGGCTGTCCCTACCTCTAGGGAAGCCCCTTAGAGAGGATCAGCTAGTGGGATCCTCAAGTACCTGACCACCATATTCTTCTCCTGCAAAAAGACCGAAGTGAAGGTCCACAAGATCAACAAGAGAAGAAAGGAGGACATGAAGTATATAAAGGCCAATATGAAGCAAATCTGCCAGAAGCTGGAGATCGACCCCATTGGATGTCCAGTGATTTCTGAGGAGTCCGACCCGGACTTCACCGAGCTCGGGCCTCTGAACCCCTCCGAGCTTGCCTACTTTGGCATTGGGGGCTCGAGCAACTCCGCTCCCCCCCCTCTCCTCCTCGTCAAGCGGAAAGCAAAGAAGATGAAGACGATGACGAGAGGACCGACAGTGAAGAGTGAAGATCTTAGAACCCTCCTCTCTCTCTTTTTGGTGTCTTGATGCCAAAGGGGGAGAGATTGAGGGGGAGTCTTAGCTTTAGCTGTGGTAGGGTGCGAGGAGAGAGTTCTCTTTATCTTTCATTGTGATTGTAATGCCTTAACGTTTTTTACATGTTAACTATGGTTCTGTGTTGAAATGCTTAATTAATTTACAAATATGTGTTGAAATCTGCAATTTTGCTCCTGAAATGACATATGTACTTTGTATTGATTCATCAATGTAAATTATGTCATTCTCAATGTTTCAATGCACTTAGTTATGCATCCCACCATAAATAATGCACATATGGATATTTCTCTTACTGCTTGATGTATTTTTGAGTCATATGTGCATACTTTATGAAAATCTCATCTCTTTTTGTCATATTTTGTGAAATATCAATTGGTTGTCATCAATCACCAAAAAGGGGGAGATTGAAAGTGCATCTAGGACTCCCTTGTGGGTTTGGGATGATTTATGACAAGCAATTGGGATTCTAACCTTTTTGTTGAGATGAATGCAGGCCAATAATGAAAAATGAGCAAAATACCAAAAAGAAGGGATAATGAGGAGCAAAGTGAACTTGAGCTCAAGGAAAAGAAATAGTAGATTATTGTGTATGGAGTGTGTTAAGGAAACACACCCAAGAGCTCAATCATATTTAAGCACACACACATATTGCACAAAGTTACACAGGACCTGACTAGTCCGATATCAACCGGACTAGTCCGATATCCTTTCTGCACCGGATCGGACAAGTCCGATATCTGTCGGACTAGTCTGATATCTTTCTGACTTGAGTCGGACTAGTCCTCTTGAGGGCGGACTAGTCCTCAACACACTTCACAAGTCACACAAAATTGGACAAGTCCGTTGTTAACCGGACTAGTCCGATATTCATTCTGATCCACTTCGGACAAGTCTGATGTTTACACGGACTAGTCCGAAATACCCACTGATCTAAATCGGACAAGTCCTCCAAGTGCGGACTTGTCATCCAACACACTTAGGGTTTCATATGTCCGGACAAGTCCGATGGCTATCGGACTAGTCCGAAGATTTCCAGTAGTGAAATCGGACAAGTCCGTTTTCGACCGGACTAGTCCGATATTTCGGGACACTTAGGGTTTGCTACACACAGCACACCGGACTAGTCCGGTGACCACCACGAACTAGTCCGATCCTTCTGAACCCTAACGGTCACTTTTAGAAACCTCATATAAATAGAGGTGCACGACCCACTTTTACAATCTCTCGAACCCTAGAGCCGTCACACCTCCCAAGAGACTCAGAAACCACCTCTCTCCATGAAATTAAGTGCAAAATCGATCAATCCTTTGAGGATCACTTCTAGATCATTGGAGAGACACTTGGCACACATCATTGAGCTCTTGGTTTGAATCTCTAACACACTCCTGCGTTTCAATTGTAATTTCTGAGTGTGTTTTTGGTGGCATTGTGATTTTTAATCTAAGGGAGCTCTCAACGTGTGAGAACGCCCCTTGAATTTGGTTATTCACCCCTTTGTGATTAGTGGAAGAGGGTTGGCCTTCGTGGCGATCCGACAAGGGTAGGGTTGGAGAAGACCCGGTCCTTTTGTGGGCTCCTCAACGTGGATGTAGGTTGCCTTCGTGGTAGCTGAACCACGGGATAAATCGTGTGTCTTGTCCTTTTTGTGTTCATCACTCAAATTGATCTACTTACTCTAGGGTTTGATACTCATTGTTCAATTTACATTAAATTGTTGAACACAAGCCTTAATTGTGATACAATCCAATATATAACTGTTAAACTGTTGTTTGATTCTATATTTCCGCTGCATACATTAAAGAATCAACCTAATCGATTAATCTTGATCAACTTAGTCCGTGAACACCGGACTAGTCCGCACTTTACCGGACTAGTCCGATTTCTCTGGTATTGAACTTGTTGTTGAGTGTTGCAGGATCGGACAAAAATTCAAAAGGCCTATTCACCCCGCTCTAGGCCTACATTCACTTGCATCAACACGCAGCCGAAACCCGTAGCAGAAGCATCACAATACACATCAATTAGCTTCGTGATGTCGAGTTGCGCCAACACAGGAGCCATGGTTAAATGCTTCTTGAGAGTTTGGAAAGCATGTTCCCATGCTTCATTCCACAGAAATTTAGTGTCCTTCTTGAGCAAGTCCGTTATAAGCTTGGCAATTTTTGAATAGTTTGTAATGAACCTTCGATAATACCCGGCAAGCCCAAGGAAGCTATGAACCTCTGACACGGTTGTGGGTGGCTCCCAATTCAACATATCTTGCACCTTGCTCGGGTCTACGGCGATGCCTTCTGCTGAAATGATATGACCCAAGAAAGGCACTTCTCGCAACCAAAACTCGCACTTGCTAAATTTAGCATAGAGTTTATGGTCACGTAGACGTTGGAGCACAATGTGGAGATGGTTGGCATGCTCTTCTTTGGACTTGGAGTACATGAGAACGTCGTCAATAAAAATCACCACAAACTTGTCCAATTCCTGCATGAAGAAAAAATTCATCAAATAAATAAAATAGGCAGGAGCATTTGTTAATCCAAACGACATTGCTAAGTACTCATAAAGACTGTACCGAGTAGTAATATCCTATGGCCGAATTTTAATTTGATGATATTCAGAGCGAAGGTCAATTTTTGAGAACACCTTGGCACCAACCAATTGATCAAAAATAATATCAATCCAAGGTAAATGATATTTGTTCTTGATGGTGACTGTGTTCAAACGGCGATAATCAACATAGCCGTAGGGACTTGTCTTTCTTCTTCACAAATAAAGCGGGACAGCCCCATGGTGATGAACTCGGTCGAATAGAGCCTTTGTCCATCAAGTCTTTTAGTTGGACTTTCAGCTCAGCCAACTCATTTGACACCATTTTATAAGGCCTTAGTGAGATAGGAGTGGTACCGGGTAGAAGCTCAATACAAAACTCCACCTCACGATCGGGAGGCATTCCCGGTAATTCCTCGGGGAAAACATCCGGGTCTTCGTACACTACTGGGATGGCTTCCAATATTTGGCCACTCACATGATTAATTTCAGATTTGGACATGTGAGGAATGGAGAGTTGAAGAATTTTGCGGCCATGAGAGGGACAGTGTAGCTGATTTTCGCGGGAAGACACATATATTACTGCATGATGGTGGTTCATCCAATGCATCTCTAAAATCACATCAATCCCTAGTCCATCTAGAACAATGAGGTTTGAAAGGTAAATATTTCCTCACAAGTTTAAAGGTGCAGAATTAATCACTTGAGTTGCAATTATTTTCCGACTGGGTGAGACAATAACATAGGGTGATTTTATAGTTGATGTAGGCAGCCAGTACTTATGAACATATGAGAGACTTATAAAATAATGAGTGGCACCTGAGTCAAAGAGAAACATAGAAGGGTGGTCGTGGAGGGAAAATATACCCGCGAGCACTTGTTCTCCTTCTGGAATCTCCTCAACCTAGGTATAGTTCACCCGGCCGGTTTTCGGATCATTTCCTTTAGGTGGCTGATTCTTATGAGAGGCTTGAAAGCGAGGATTGCGAGGATTTTGCTGCTGCGTTTTAGCATGACAATCCCTCACAAAGTGCCCCGAACGACCACAAGTGTAGCAAGAAGGAAACCCCGGTATTGCACTTTGTGGTCCCGATGACGGGAGACGAAAATCTTGTGGAGCATGCACTACTACAAAAAGCATTTTTACAGGCGCCTCAATTTTTCAAACACAGGCGGTCCTTAAAAATATGCGACTGTGGTGACGAATGATATAATAACCGTCTGTGATGAAAGAACAACACAGGCGGATTTTAAAGGACAACCGTCTGGGTAAATACATGATCTTCAGAATCGGTTCTTAATTAAGAACCGCCTGTAATGCAACGAACTTCACAGATGGATTTTAAGATTGTAAGTGCTCTAATATTTTGTATTTGCTCTTCTTACTACACGCATATGCATTTCATGAGATTATAACAATTCTGGACTTCTTCAATAGGATGCAATACATGGATAATGAAAAGTTGGCGCACAAGACAGGTATCCTTGACCCTACTAGGATTGCAAAGTCGCTATTCGACGTCCAGGCGAATCGAGAATCAAGCCAGTACAAACACATGAAAAAAAAAGATTTTGAAAGAGCAATTGCAAAACTTAAGAAGGATAGAAAGGCAGAAGTTGCAGCTTACATAGGACATGCGATGTTTAACTTTGTCAGAGACGGCCAGGACCTCGTAAAGGCTCCGTACCACTTCGAGTAAGTTCGACACATGGCATTGAAATAGCAATTATTGGTAATTGTTAACACGTGTGTTTGTATGTTTGCAGTAATCACTACATAATGATCTTCATCAAGCCAACGCAGGGAATGGCAACAGTCTTGGACTCGGCCGATTACCCACCAGATCGTTACAAAGATTTCCTTTCCATTTTGAAAAAGTACGTTTATTCAATAATTTTAATTTACGCACATTTAGAATGTGTTGACAAGTTTTATATGACATTTCTTGTATTACAGCGCTTGGCGATTTTACGCGGAACAGCTTGGCGGTCAGAGACCTCCTAATACGAATGCATTGGACATTAAAACGTATTATGCTTGTCCGAAGCAGCCTGCTGGGAGTGTCTTATGCGGGTATTATGTATGCGAGCATCTTCGGACCGCCGCCGTATATAGAGTCAATCGTGAGGATGTAAGTTATCCTTAATGTCGATACCTTATTTTCTTACTTTTGTGTTTCATTTTCATTGTAACTAGCATAGTTTAATGCTTATATTCTCTGCTGTTCAATATTACCAGAAACATTATTTTCATATTTTGATTCCAACTTCAAAATTCAATTGCTCATAGTACAACTGCTCCAAAAATACCTACTAAATTCTTGTATACTCTCACTTTGATCTATACTTTGAGATTGTTCAAACCAACACATTCTAAACCTTGTTATGTGTTATATTGCAGCACAAGAAGAATCTGAACGAAGAATGGCCGGTTTGTAGAAGTATTCCTGATGGAGGAGACGACAGGATTGCTTCTGAACTCTGTCAGTTCATTCGTCGCGAAATTTTGCACAAAACGGGGAAGTTCTTTGATAAGAGAGGTTCAGCAGCTGATGTGCCAGAACTTTCAGACTATACCAATCTAAACAGTTTTTAGTGAAAACTTGTAAACTTTGAGATGAAATTGTATCTGTAACTTGTGTGTATGTATATTGTTTTAGTGAAACTGACTTCTGTGATGATAATATTGTTGTCTTTTGTTCTGTGATGATTGTTGTTTTTTGTTCTGTGATTATATTGAATTGACCTGGAAATTAGAAATAACAGCAGTAGTACTGCATGACTGTGAAAAACAATTATCACAGGCGGCTAGATACAAGTAAAGAAACATCTGTGATAACCTAATTTTCACAGGCGGTGTCTGTTATGGTAGAAACCGGCTGCGTTAAAGGGTCTTCACAGACGGCTGATATAGGTAAACTCCGTCTGTGATAACACCATTATCATAGACGGGTTAGTTATGCTTCAATAACCGTCTGTAAAGACACATTATCATTGACGGTTAGTTATGCTTCAAAACCCGCCTGTGAAGACATATTATCATAGGCGGTTAGTTATGCTTCAAAATCCGCCTGTGAATACACATTATCATAGGCGGTTAGTTATGCTTCAATACCCGACTGTGAAGACTCATTATCATAGGCGGTTAGTTATGCTTCAAAATCCGCCTGTGAAGACAAATTATCATTGGCGGTTAGTTATGCTTCAATACCCGGCTGTGAAGACTTCTTATCATAGGCGGTTAGTTATTCTTCAATAACCGTCTGTGATAAGACGTTTATCACAGACGGTTATATATGCTGCACGACCCGTCTGTGATAAAGTATTTTCACAGACGGCTAGCCTAAGTAAAGAATCGCCTATGATAATCGGTCTTCACAGGCTGCTATCCTTAGTGAAGAACCGCCTATGATAATTAGTCTTCACAGGCGGTTTCACTTCTCCGCCTGTGAAATTGCGGATTATCACAGACTCTTCGTTTCAGGCGGTTTTAAAAGCCGTCTGTGATAATAGGTTTGGAGCCGCCTGTGATGAGGCTTATTGTAGCAGTGATGCGGTGGATATGACCGAGGTGCTGATTGTGGCTGCTGCAGTAGAGGACGATGACTTCCCCATTGAGGCACAAAGGTGTACCTCTGACCGGTAGGTGAGGTAACAACCAAACGGTATTTCGATGGGCCTTCGCTTGATGATCCCGTCATCACCCTCTTCTTCTTCTTTTCTTCTTTGTGGGCATCGATGGCATCCTCCATTGTAATAGTTGAGCTCACAAGTTCAGTAAAACTCATAGAGCGGTGGAGGGCCAACCGTTCTTGCAGCTTCGTTCTCAACCTTTTGAAGAAACAATTCTTCCTTTTCTCATCCGTGTCCACATGATAAGTAGCATACTGAGCCAAGTGGTTGAACTTGCAGGAATAATCATGTACGGAGCTGCTCCCTTGCTGCAAGTTTAGGAACTCCGTAAGCTTCCTTGTCATAAGTCCCGCAGGGATGTGTTGCGCACAAAAAGCAATCTTGAATTCTTCCTATGAAACTTGATGTCCCGCGGCAAGAGTAGCTTGGTAATATTCCCACCAAGCTTTGGCCGATCCACGAAGTTGTTGCGCGGCGAAGAGAGGCTTCTGATGATCCACACAATTGATGAGCCCAAATTTAGACTCAATGGTGCGAACCCAGTGATCGGCTTTCAGAAGGTCCACCATCTCATGGAAGATGGGTGGGTGTGTGGCCAGGAAATCTGCATAAGTCGCTAGTTGCGGTTGCTGGCCTTGACGGGAAGTTTCTGCGCCTGTAGTATTCTGAACAAGCAACCTCATCAACTCCTCATGCTCATGACGAGACTGCAAGATAGAAGCGATAGCTTCAACCAATGTGGAAGGGGTGGTGGAGGTCCTCCCTCATTGGAGTTCTCGGCCTCGTTATTATTTTGCGTACTCACCATTCTGCGACACACAAAAATTTGTGCACTGTTAGCTGAAACTTATCACAAGGATTAACAAGTCCCACAACATAACATGGTACAAAAATAAAAAAATTCAGATCTGAACCATGAAATGAAACAATGGTTTTCATTCCACAAAATACGGCCAACAATGAGAACCGTTGTACAATGATGTTTGATTACAAAAGAGGAGGTCACGGAATTAATGGCCTAAGGGAAATGCAGTCATTTCTCGTATTGTGGCTGCATACATTCGTGACAGACTATCTTAACTTGCATACATTAGTTGTTCATTCCTAAGCGACGTGAGAGCTATATACATAACTTGACTACTAAATTAACTAGGACTTTCTACACCGACGGGGGCTGTTGTGGCGGCACATGACTGTCTGCATCCAAGTTAATGTCCTCATCCATAGGAGATGGGGGAGCCTCGTAGTCAAGTCTGGAGATCGCTTCCCCTTCTCCTTCCTCTCCACCTATGCCTTCTCCTTCCGGGGGGCAACTGTGAGATTGAGCTGTAGCATCAGCTGCTTGATCTCATGGTGAGCTTCACCCAACTCGTCCTCAAGTTCAACGATAACTGCGTGCTGATTTTTAATGGTGGTGTTAGACTCAAGCAAGGTGGCTTGCTGATTTTGGGTGGTGGTATTGGCTGTAAGCAACTCATCATTAGTGTTAGTGAGCTGCTCGCTCAACCATTCAGTTGACTCCATAATATCCTGATAATCCTCTTGGATGTTGGAATTACTCCCCTCAAGCTCTTGGAGTTGCTGACTTAGGGTGAGTGTGCTCCTCAAGCGCAGGGAGTTTTGCTAAAGCCTTCTGGAGCTGCTGATCTAAGACGAGAGCTTGCTGCTAGAGCTCCGCAATGCGTGCTTCCTTAGCACGGATCTCCTGCGCATTCTCTTTACCGGCCATCCGCGGGAAGGTTTTGGAGACAATGTCAAACCATCTGAGCAGTTAACTCCTAAACTTTTGTCGAAGAACAGAATTCAGAGCCTAGTTAGGTTATAAAACATAGCAACCATACCCAAAAGTTCAACCTAGCTTCAAAATATTTGGACATTTTTCTGTCCCAAAAATAACAGCCATCAGAAAAGCTAAGATTAAAAATATTTGGAGGTGAGACTGGACAAACTATTGAATACCAAAGTTGTAGAGGACCTTTATAGCTTTCCAAAAAAATATTTATATACCTCAATCCAATTAATAGAACAGTTTTTATGACAGTCTAATATGGCAGCCAGAGTGCTAAAATCTGATTCAGTAACATAACAGTCTTCAGTTTCCGAGAGCAGTTTAAAATTATTTAACTACTGAATTTGGACAGGTGACTGTGGAACACATTATAGAGTAGGACATTGAGGTTCACAGACGGCTGAGCCAATAGCCTAAGTTCAAAGAATTGGGAAATATTATTTTTCAAAGTTGCTATTATGATCACTGTTTTCAGACTTGGACAGATTTCATTGAAAATGCATGCATGATATAATTCGGCCTATACGTCCTCACCAAATAAAAATTTTAGGCCAAATATACTGACCATACATTAATTTGGTGGCAACACATTCTCTCATGACACAGTTAGTCATTTTCTACACGTGCTAAGTAACGTGGTTAGCGTACCTGCAGAAAATTCCTCACACATACACATATTCATCACAGCGGTATAATATAATAAAATAAAACTTACCTTCTTACCTGAGTGTCGATGCGTCGTTACATAACTATAAAAATGCATGAAGTAAAGACAATAAAGTAAAAGTTAGCTTTGCCACCTGGACTATACACTAACATCCTTACATTGGGCCACACTAATACGTTTACTCACCGCAAAAGTAGTTTTTGAAAATAGGCCTAATTAGCGTTCTACTAACTCCGAACCTGGCTTTGATACCAGCCGTGATAGAACCGTCCCATATACAGGACGACTCGTCGATACAGGACCATCGGGTGTCAATTGACAAGCAATAGACCAAATAGTACAATATAGGCAATATAGTTATATTACATGAACATGGTTAAAATATTGCAATGGTTGAAGTCCATAGTGTCATTTCATCAAAATAAAGCGAGTTTATACAAAATATGCGGATATGTTCTCGCACTCAACGTCATATCCTAATCCAAAGCATGTCGACCCATACACACGCTTCATCCTTTGCGGCCATGTGATGGAGAGGTGGGAACCCGATCAATCGACCACTCCACCGGGGGTTCACGCTCACACACCACCTTGCCACAACCATCACGAAAGTTTCCATAGTAGTCACCTGCAACAAAAAATTAATCTACAAAGCCTGAGCAACTAATTCTTAGCAAAGACTTACCCGCCAAATCTTCGATTCTCCATAACCGATTCCTAGAACATGCAAGGCTCATGGGCTGCTTTTCATTTGCCAAAAACAGCACTATGAAATTGATCCTTATGCTCATGTTTTAGTCAAGTTGAGAGGGTACATTAGAAAAATAAAAGTGTGCCAACATATACTAATTCACACATAGTTTGCATACATCAGCACCATATAAATATTTTTCTTGCTCATTTCTTACTATGATGTGACGATATCACAAGGGGTACTCATTAATCGCGAGACACGACGATTTAAATCAATTTACATCCTGCAAGAGAAACCCAATCACACATCACGTACACCCTCTCATGGAGTCGTACGCGACAAACTTTCACAACAAAACAACTAGAGTTGATTCAAATTTCCCCTCCCGAGCACCATAGCTATGCTCTCCCACTTGAATAAAAAAGGGGAGGGTTTAATGTCCAACACTCATTGTAATTGAGTTACATCAGATTGCTAGTTCCCATATAACTAGTATGTGATTGGTACAATTCAAACTTGATCAACTAAGCCACATTCGATTCGGTCCTCAACCGACACGAGCAAAGCTACCGCACACAAGACCCATGCCTTGTTGCTCCCTAACTCTTCTTTGCTCGGTCTACATTTCAATGTCATGAATAAATCTCCAAGTAACAATGAGAGAATAATTCAAGCACCCTACAACTCGCGAAAGGGTTCCAATCCCCTCGACTTGTACCTATAGCTATAAAAGTTAAACATAGCATAATGGGGTCTTAATACAATCTAAAACAGCACATAATGGGATTATTTGGATCACATGCAGCTGGAGTTTCAACCAAATCCTATACGTATAATGCACAATACACGACTCTCTTTCATGTGATATAAAAGGAAAAATTTTGCAATACATGGGAGTGCACCGGAGCTTGCCCTGAGCTTGTGGATTAGAAGCATACTCAAAAGGAAGGGTTGGGTTAGTCTCCAAAGTTGCTTCTGCACCTCCAATTAGTCGATCTTCAACGTCGTTTCCTAGATGAGATGCAAAGATGCAATGCAATTATGATTATATGCATGTGAGAAGAAAATCTCATATTATGAAGAAAGAACTAACACCAATTCCTGTTGATAGCTCATAAGACAAGTTTTTCATGAGTTGATGTAAGTGATCAAATAAACTTTCAGTTGGTAGTAACATTTATATTGCAAATACATAAAGGATTTCCATTTCAACACTAGTTAACAAAAGATTGTTTATGACGACTCTATGTGAACTAGGCTCAATGTGACATTACCGCTGGAGAAGCGTAAAACTATCAAGTTTCTTTTTGGGGTTTATAATGTTACAGGTGCTGTAATAATTTTATTTACACTAAACAATGATTATCACACAACGAATTATGGGGGATATTGAAAGCAAAGTCTGTAATGTTCTGCTATTCCAATGTACCTGAAATTTTAAATGATGATCCCCACTAGGTTTATAAATGTACTGGCAAAATTTCAGAATTTTTCATGTAATATATAAATTATCATCATTAAAATAATAAAGACACTATTAAATCATTTTCTAATTGTATAAACAGAATCAGGAAGTGCAATTTTGTGTGGAGGTGTATATTTTACAGGTAAGCATCTGTGCAAATTATTAGAATTTTTGGAGCTACAAATATAGAGTAATGATTTTTCTTACCATGCAACATCTAAAAATTATAACAATTCCATACTGCATGAACATATTGATTTTTTTGTTCGAATGTGTAGGTATGATTATCTCATAACAAACAAAATTTGTTTTACATTTTTCGTAATTTTCTACGATTTACTAGGCATTTTACAAGGGATGTTAATCTCTAAAACATAGAAAAACAAATGGGAAAAGAAAACAGAGGTGGACCAGTGCACCTGACGCATGGTCAGTGCAGGGCTCGGCTCTCAGCCAGCGGCCATGGCTGCACCTCACTCGAGGCCGGTGAGAACATCAGCGGAGTTGTAAAATGACCAATAAAAATCTGAAAAAAATACTAGCATGAAGAATAGCTCGATGCATACCTATTGGAAGAATCCTCACCGGCTACAAGGGTCCCAGCTCGCCAGTCTTCGGCGAGACCGTGTGCGTGAGACATAAGAGGAAACAGAAAGAAAATGGAGGGAGAGCTTCACCTCGTCGAGGAGAACACCGGTGTGTGGTTGGTTTGGGGCGGGGAGCCCCGTAGACGGAGATCAACGGTGAGAGCTCGAGCTCCAACAATGGAAGAGAGAGAGGATGGAGAAGAAAAGAGAGAGACCAAAGAAGGGGAGGATTCCCTTTTCCCTCTAAGAGACGTACGTGGGGGAGGGAGCCAGGGCGCCGCCCTCTGTGGCCGCTGGCCACGTCCCACCCGCCGTCCAAACAACCCAATGGAGGAAGAAGCAGACCCATGTTTGACCGACGAGTGGGCCTGGCTGGGGATTTCTTTTTGTTTTTGTTTTTTTTGTGCTGTATTTTACAAGAGGAGCCTTTAGTCTCAAGTCAAAATTGGAAAATATATGGCTCATGTATCCTTCTTTCATTTTATGACTTTATGCATATTAATAATTTATTATTAGTCTCTTTTTGTTCATACTTGGGCAAAGCATTTCTTTTTTGATTATGGAGTTCATTTATGTGATACGTGTAGGTGTTATTATGGTATGATCGTAATGCCCATATCATGTTATCATAAATACCATATGCCTCCACTATAGTCTAATTAGGTAACATGATTATGTTAATATGAATATATTAGTGCTTGGTTCCAACATGGGCTCGATAATATTTAGGTTAGCCGTTGACTTAGAGAGGTACTTGTACTCGAGCCTCTAGGGTATTTAGTTAACATGCAAGCGTAGTCCTTAGATAGTTAAGTAGCGTTGGATGTCTCGTAGACCAACAGGTTGTAGGGATAGGCAGCAGGTGGTGACATACCTGTCCATCCTTTGCACTCCCCCACATTCTGCTACGCCACAGGCTCTTTGCAGAAATCGTCCTCGTGTTGCCAGAGTTAAACCAGTGCCCAATGTGTTGGACCACTAAGTCCTAGTATTCACAATTAGCATGTTCATGTGTACACTATTAGGCTATATACATGAGTAATTAGTGTTATGAATAGCACTTGTATTGATATGAGGTTAAGAGGCCCAAATATATAGAGTACAAGAGAGCATACAAATATGCAGGAAACCCTGTATACAAAAAGGAAAATACATAACCCCTTATACAAAAGGGAAAATACATATTTTCTATGTCTCTAACACCCCCCTCGAACTCAAGGTGCATCACAAACACTGAGTTTGGAGAGATAAAATCTGTGCTGAACCCAGGTTTATGCCTTCGTAAAGAAATAAGCTAGCTGAAGATCTGAAGGCACATATTGAAGATCCACAACACCATCCTTGACTTGTACTCGTGTATAAGAAGCATCAACATCAATATGCTTGGTAAGCTTATGCTTGACCGGATCACGAGCAATGCTGATAGCACCGGTACTGTCAAACAAAAGAGGAGTCGGCATAGAAATAGAAACACCAAAATCCTCAAAAAATCACCATAATAAGTAACCTCTACAGCCACAAGATCCATAGCACGTAACTCAACCTCTGTACTCAAACGTAAAACTGCTACCTGCTTCTTAGTCTTCCAAGCAATGAGGGAACCACCAAGAAAAACACAATAAGCAGAAAGAGATCCACGATCAGAAGAATCACTAGCCTAAGTAGCATCAAAATATGCTCTGGTTCTAAAGAGCTAGAGCGTGAAAGAACAAGCGTCTAGAAATAGTGCCACGAAGATAACGCAAGACACGAAGCAAGTGACTATAATGGACCTGGGTCGAAGCCGAAACGAACTGAATCAGAATGTGAATAGATGAGATATCAGGACGAGTGACACCAAGGTAAACTAGACTCCCAACAATATGACGATAACGAGTAGCATCATCAAGAGGCTCACCATCAGTGGATCAAAGATGGACATCAAGTTCCATGGGAGTCTCAATAGTCTGGTAATTAGTAAGAGAATACCGATCAAGAAGATCCTGAATGTACTTCTCCTATGATAGATAAATTCACTCAGAGGAGGAGGAAACCTCAATCCCACGAAAGTAGCGAAGAGGACCAAGATCGGACATAAGAAACTGCTCACTGAGAGAGACCTTCACAAAGGCTATGTACTTAGAATTGTCTCCGATGATGATCATGTCATCAACATAGAGAAGAGAAGAATGCGACTACGAGATGATGTGTGCACAAAAAGAGCGGGATCATGAGTACTGGCAGAGAAACCAGCAGTTGTGACCACAGACGCAAAATGCTGAAACCAAGCACGAGGAGCCTGCTTAAGACCATAAAAAGAGCGTCAAAGACGACAAACCATACCCTCAGGAATAGGATACCCAGGTGGTGGCTGCATATAAACCTCCTCATGCAGCTCACCATTAAGAAAGGCATTCTTTACATCAAGCTAAGAGATGGACCAACCACGAATAGAGGCCACAACAAGTAGAGTGCGAACAGTGGTCGTGTGAGCGACAAGAGCAAAGGTCTCATCATAGTCATGACCATGTTCCTACTGGAAGCCACATGCGACTAATCGAGTCTTATAGAGCTCAAGTGAACCATCAGAGCATGTATTAACCTTATACACCCACTTACAGGTCATAGGACAAACATGTGGGGGACAGGGCACAATTTCCCACGTGCCGGTGCGCCCGAGAGCATCAATCTCCTAGGCCATCGCATGCTGCCATTTTGGATGTGGAATAACATCACGATACGTAGCCAGTTCAAAAAGAGCTGTAGCAGCAAAGTTAGAAGGAGAGTACCTATCAGGAGGCTATCGAGTACGATGACCACGTCAAAGAGGATGATCAGGAGAAGAATCATAAGAAGGAGATTGTCGATACCCTGCATATCGGGTATCCCTTCGTACAAGAAGAAGACGCCTCAAGTTCCACCTTCCAATATTGTGGACTTCCAGAGGCAACACATGTCCCACAGTACCGAACCTGCCTCCCTCCTCAGGATGGCTCCGGTGCTACCATGTGTCCCGCAGTGACGGACTTGCCTCCCTCCTTAGGGTGGCTCCGGTGCTGCCACATGTCCCGCAGTACTAGACCTGCCTCCCTCCTTAGGATGGCTTCGGTGCTGCCACATGTCCCGGGGCAGCGGACCTGCCTCCCCGACATGGGAAGCTCCAGTGCTACCACGTGTCTAGTAGCTCCGGACCTGCCTTCCCGCAGAGGGAAGCTCCAAAGCTACCATATGTCACACATCCGGACCTATGTCTACAACGGGAAGACTTCGGGATCTCCAACGGCAGGAACATTCAAGGGCTATCAATCGGCCGTTACAAGACATGTTTAACGCGTCATTAATGTCATATTAATGACGCATGATCAGAGGACTATCAAGACCGGTAACGCTGCCATTAAGGCACGTTATCATGCTATTAACCCTCTTAACACACGTAGATCGTGTATAGGGTGGTTATTACAGCTGGGGCCACCTGTCGGGCCACGGTGCATACTGTAACAGCCAGTCCTTGGCATATAAAAGGGTTGCGCTACATGGTAGAAGCTAAGCACAAACTAGTTATCCATAGTCATACAAGACACAAACACACCATTGAGTAGGGTAATACGCTTAGGCGGCCCGAACCACGTAAAACTCCTCATGTAACCTTGCTCTTGGATCTTGATTAGCATCCCGCCTAAATATGAACCTCTGCGAACTACTTCTTAGTAACACCAAGGGAAGTGTCGTTGGCACACTTTGACATTTGACGCGCCTGGTAGGGGCAGTTTCAAGATCTCCAAGATGGTGAACTCAACCGCCGCTTCAAACAGACCGTGTGCACAAGTCGTTGGTGGAAATCCCTACATTGCTTAGCAGCCGGCTAACGTTGTTCTCCCGGTGAATGTTGTTCCACCACCACCACCACCTGCTGCAGCAGCAAACACTGGACAATAAGATGGTGACTTCCCGGTCACGAAATCGATGAATAACCTGGAGAACGCGCTGAACGCAGCGCAGACTCTTCTTCAGCGTCCTCCAGCGCCGAGAGCTCCTCTGGTCGCGCTGGAACAATGGCGTGCTGACGTTGAGCATCTGGTTGCAGCCGCAACCACTGCGCTCAACAACCAGGGTCTGCCCCCATGCAGGGCAGGCACCTTCACACAACAGGACCTTGTTTGGAAGGCTTGGTCCTACGGCGTCGCAGCCCAGGAGACGTGCACCCTCTCAGCATGCGACGTCTTTGCCCTCAGGGGCTCGTCGTACTCATACGGCGTCATGACTCTCGACTCAAGACCTTCGGTCGGAGCTCGACCGCCGACATGAGGTAGGATGGCCGCGTCAACATCGAGCGTACTCGTGTGAGGTGACTTGCTCATAAAAACCCTTATCCTTTGGGAGTAGGAGGTGGCTATTCGGCTCTCGCCATGCATCTCTGCATGGTGGAGTGGCCACCCAAGTTCTAGCCTCATATGCCTGAGAAAGACGATAGGACAGTCAACCCCGTCGAGTTTCTACAGATCTTGTAGGATCTAAGAGCACGTGAAAAGCTACCAGAGGGGGGGGGGGGGTGAATGGTAGATTTAAAAATCTTATGCAGCGGAAACAGTTAAACCCCAACCCCTTCGGTCGAAAAACGATCTGTTAAAGAAATTGTGTGTGAGACTAATATAAATGTGTTTCACCGTGACAAAAGTGATAGATATTAGAGAGAATCAAGTCACGAGGACAACACAACAAGAATCACTCAAATCCGTCGAGAAAAACTCAAGTTATGATCGAAAGATCGAACAAAGGTCAATCTGTCCTACCCGAGAAAAACAGTTCGGGAATGCTGCAAAGAAACTAGTGTAGATCATAAATCAAAAATCCAATGACCTTGAAATTTTGATAGATGATATATAATCAAGTTTTGAAGACAACCCAAAAAGAATCACGTCAATTGGATCTGTAAAACTCGAGTTATGATAAAACCACCAACGAGAGGTAGTGCTGTCCAGAAACTCGACGAGTAAAACTTGTCTGGAACAAGTCGGACGAACAAGGCACAAAAGTTCCTTCAAACTATTAATTTTATTCAATAGAACACAAGAGTAACAGCCCCAAAGTCGTGCACCACGAGATCTGGGCTCCCTTGCTTATATAACCAGCTCGAAATCCAACTCAACTCAGATCAAGAACCTAATCCTACTCTGTTCACGAATCGTAACTTTCCATACCTGCTTAGGATTCTTCTATACGCAGATAGAAGCAATCTTAAGACTTCCAAACACCTTAGGAACGTATCCCACATTCCTAAACAACTCAAATTCGTGACCCACACGAAATCCTATCATGACCAACTCAAATCTTTCCATATTTGAGTCAAACCTGACTCAGCCATAGCCTGAGTCCATAACCTAGTCGGTTGGACCTTTCCAACCAACTCTTTACGTCCACATCTCTTCATCACGTCTCGAAACCATGTAGCCACGTCCATGCACTCCTTTCACAGGTGCAAATATCTTCCAATGACGTCCACGATACCTTCACATGCATTGTTCTTGATTCAATCATGCTGCGCAACCTCCTGATCAGCTCAACCACAATTCCTCCTGAATTTGGTTGTTGGAACCTCATCTCCTCCCTGAGACTAGTACAATGGATCCCATCACCAGCCATGTCTTGAACTCAAGAAACACCTGCACATGAATAAACAACCAATCCATATGAGCCCAAATCCTCGACTTGACTCAAGTTAGTTTCGAACACAACACCTTACGTGAGAACCTCACATAAGCATGTTGCAAAACCACAGTAACACGATATCATCCATGTCAACCAAAAACGCACCAAAGACTTAGCAAATGAATACTAAGCAATCTTTTCAGAGATGTAAAGCAAGCATTGCGGTCAAGTTCCGGACCTTGCCAGAGCAACCCGGACCTTGAGCCGGAGCTAACAAAAGCTAGTAGATCCTAGCGCCGGAACATACCAAAACTAGTATAACTAAGCTCCCGCCGGAGCTTACAAAACTAGCAGGATCTTAATAAAAAGGTGTTTTGGTGATATTCAAAAACTTTTATCATCAAAGCCAAGTGTATTCACTACAAGTCAATGTATTCAGCAAACATAGGTCTTACAGATCTACTCCACCGCCATTCTCGCAACTGGAGGGAATGAGGCTGTCATGGCCAACTACTTTCCCGTGGTTTTGTTTGGGACTGCAAGGTCCTGGTTTATGAGCTTACGCCCTAACTCTATCTACACTTGGGGGGAACTAAGTCGCGAGTTCAGCGCCAACTTCGGGAGCTCCTACACCCGACCTGGCACCAAGCTGGATCTCTTCGCCGTACAATAGAAGTCGGGAGAGTCACTGTGATCTTTCATCCAGTGATTCTCTCAGGTACAGAACACCATACCTTCTATCTCCAACGCTTCTGTTGTTGTTGCATTCCGACAGGGAGTTAGAGACAAGAAGATGATATATAAGATGGCAACCAAGGATGCCAGTTGCGTCATGGAACTCTTCAGCCTAGGTGACAAATGTGCTAGACTTGCGGAGGGCCATGAGATGCACTTCAAACCAGCTATGGAGGCCGGTCAATTTGCCTCCAAGGTCGAAGCTACTGCCACCAACAGTGGCAAAAAGAAAAAGAAGTTAAGTGGCAAGAAGAAGTCACTTGCCGGCACACCTACAACTGTCGCTGCTGTAGCACCTAGTGGTCGGGGACGACCCAACAAGTGACCTAGACAATCGTCTGAGGATGGTGAAAATATGTGGTGCCCGATACACAAATCCACGGGCCATAATCTTGAAGACTATCGGGAGGTCAAGAGGCTTGCTGAACGCAACAGCAAGCGTCAAGACGACACCCCTTTTTGCCAGCGGGAAGGGAAACAAAAAGTCGATGAAGATCCGTCTGATCAGGGGCTAGGCTTCCAAGACGCCAAGAAGGCATTAAAGGTGGTCTACAACACCGTCGACAACTCCGACACCAACTCCGACAACAAACGTCGGAAGACTCTCCATATGATGTATGGAGGATCCTGGGACATCACCTCTCGATGCATTCTAAAAACTATGCGTCGTTAGATGGCTGCTGCTGCTCCCACGGCCAAGGTGGAGGCTCATCGGAAGTGGATGGACACACCCATCACCTTCAACGCTTCGGACTATTCGAAGAACATGGTAGGATATGGACAATTGCCCCTAATGGTCTCTCTGACTATCAACAATGTCCAGCTTTTCCATGTCTTAGTGGATGGAGGTGCGACACTCAACCTCATCAGCTTCGTAGTCTTTGTGAAGCTTCAGTTTAGCCTCTCGGACCTCAGGCCCTCACGTTCATTCTCCAGAGTGGGTCCGGAAGCCATCACACCTCTTAGGTCTGTTACTCCCCTGGTGACCTTCGGGACACCAGAGAACTACCAGTCTGAGAAGCTGGTGTTTGATGTAGCACACATCAACCTTCCCTTCAATGCCATCCTAGGCAAGACAACCCTATATAGGTTCATTGCGGTGGCACACTACAACTACCTCGTGTTGAAGATGACAACTCCGTCAAGCGTCCTCCAGATCTAAGGAGATCGCATTGCTGGAGTCACTGTGCTGGAAAAACTTTTTGTGCTCGCAACAGCGCAAGAAGATGAATCCAGCAAGGAGCAATCTGCTCATCAACCATCGAGCTCGCGCCAGTGCGGCTCAACCTCTGCACCTCATGTGCAGCCAAACGGTGACACCGACGTTCTCGTCAAAGTCGTACAAATTGGTTCTGATGCCACTCATACCACTCGTGTATCGGGAGGTATGGGCAAAAATTAGGAACTTGCGCTCGTCACTTTCCTTCGGGCAAATGTTGACGTGTTTGCACGGCAACAGTCACAAATGCCTAGGAGCCCTAGGGAGGTGATCGAGCACCATCTGAAGATCGACCCTGACGCACGACATATACAACAGAAGCCCCAGAAGCAATCTGTTGAGCGACAAAACTTCGTCCAAGAAGAAGTCAAAAAGGTGCTCGATGCTGGATTCATCCGGGAGGTTCATCATCCTCAATGGCTGGCAAACCCAGTTGTCGTACCAAAGGCCGACGGGAAGCTTTGGATGTGCATCGGCTATACCACTTTGAATAAGACATGTCCAAAAGACCCCTTTCTACTACCAAGAATAGATTAGACAGTGGATTCTACCTCCGACTGTGAGCTTTTATGTTTCTTAGACGCATACTCTGGTTTTCATCAAATTCCAATGTCTAAGGAAGATGAAGAGCACAATGCTTTCTTTAAGGTAGATGGTGTCTACTGCTACACAACAATGCCTTATGGTCTAGAAAATGCACTCTCCACCTTTGTGCGAGCTATGCACAAAACTTTTGGTGAGATTACTCGGGACCTAGTGGAAGTCTACGTCAATGACATAATTGTCAAGGTGAAGAACAAAGACTCACTCCTCGACAACGTTCAATCTGTCTCCGACGAGCTGCACTTGACGCGCACAAAGCTAAAACCTAACAAGTGTGTCTTCGGGGTTGACTCCGAAAAGATTATTGGTTTCTTGGTGACCCATTGAGGAATTGAAGCAAATCCGGCCAAGATCAAAGCCATCGAAGCGATGCGGCCTCCAGCCCGCATCAAGGACGTCCAGAAGCTTACAGGGTGTATAGCTTTGCTCAGACGGTTCATCTCAAGGCTGGCAGAGCAAGTGCTTCCCTTCTTCAAGCTATTGAGGAAGTTCAGACCATTCCATTGGACTGAAGAAGCAGAGAAGACGTTCCAGGAGCTCAAGCAGCTCCTCACCACACTACCAATCATGGTAGCTCCGGAACCTAGTGAGCCTCTTCTACTTTACATTGCTGCCACTACAGAGGTTGTCAACATGGTTTTGGTTGCGGAAAGACCAGAAACATCTTCAAAAAAGGAGCCTAGACCCCTTCAGGAGGGTCCGGAGCTACCCGAAGGCGAGTTTGGGTCCCAGCCCCTAGGCGGATCCTAAAGGCAAGATGCATGTGGATTAACCTCTCTCATTCGAGGGAGTATCTACTACACAAGAAGAAGATCCAGACCCGTCCGGGAGGGTACGGGTTGACGAAGAAGAAGCTTCGGACCCCACCGGAGGGGGGGGGGGGGTTCGAACAGTCCAGCGACCAGTGTCCTTCATCAGTGAAGTACATCACGATGCCAGGACTCGATACATTGAGGTGCATTACTTTGAAGCCCACAAGATATCAGTGATAACCTCTTATCCACTGCGAGCTATTCTACATAATCCCAATTCAATGAGAAATTTCACCAAGTGGGCTATAGAGCTGGCAGAATTCGATCTTGAATTCCTGCCTTGACATGCAATCAAGAGTTAGGTGCTGGCTGACTTCGGGCCAGAGTGGACACCTTCTTCATCAAGTCCAGGGGGGCCTCAACGAGCAGAAGCTAGAACTTAAAGTCCCGGTCTTGACTTAGTTACACAAAGGTGAGTTTGTATTTGTATAAATGTATCTTATAGAGTCTATGAACAGAGTCGGGTTGGTCCTAGATGAAAAGCACAGTTAACTTGGTCCTTTACTTTAGCTGTGTCTTTACCTTCCCTGCGTTAGTACAAGATGAATAGCACACTTAACTTGGTCCTGTACTTTAAGTGGGTCCTTGTCCCCCCTATTATTCGGACCTATAGTGAAATACATTTATTTGCAAACAGACTATACATGCATTAAATTTGCAAATGCTCATTTTTTTATCATCTTTTACATTCTTGTCAATAGCAATGTTGTGCAATCCACATGAAATTTAGTCCTAGAGATTCATGTGATATATAAGTTTTATTGGTAATCTTCTATTGGATCTTAGTATTGCTAGATGGTATATGTGACACTCGGTTCCGAAAAGGAACCAAGTGAACACATATGTATACCCAGGATGTTCAACACACATACACGAGTGCATTCAGGAAAGGATATATAGAAAATTACCACAGAACAAGACTAATTAAGCACTTTTATTACAGAATCATATTATCCTCGAATACGAGATCTATGAATATTAATGACAGGTTCAACTAATGCAGCGGAAATAAACTAAACTGAGCAAACTGAGCAACTAAGAAGCATAAGCAAATAGGGTACAACGCAGCTCCAACACTCCACAGGCAAAGCTGATGGTAAACACGACCTAGAACTCCACATTATCATCATTATACTCCCAAATCTGACCTGCAATTGTTGGTGGGGGGAATTGGAAGAGTTTGTGCATGTTGTACTCAGCAATATTTCAAATCGTGTTTTCTTTCGTGCTAAGCTAGGAAAAACACCATATGAGCTTCGGTTTGGACATAGGCCTAGTGTCACACACTTTAGGGTCTTTGGATGCAAATGCTTTGTTAAGAAACATGGTAATCTTGACAAATTTGAAGCTAGATCTATTGATGGCATGTTTCTTGGTTATCCATCTCATACTATAGGCTACCATTTGCTTTTACTTGACACTAACAAAATTGTGGAGACTCGTGAGGTTTCTTTTGATGAAGTTAGCCCAGGTACTTGCTCAAATATTGCAGGTTTGGATCCATATCT
Source organism: Tuctoria greenei (assembly GCA_036927565.1). Taxonomy (NCBI): domain Eukaryota; kingdom Viridiplantae; phylum Streptophyta; class Magnoliopsida; order Poales; family Poaceae; genus Tuctoria; species Tuctoria greenei. The sequence continues at coordinate 255,315,860 of JAYESD010000002.1, forward strand.
GTAGGGGGAGAGTATTTTCATTGAAGATGAGGAAGAAGAGGTGTTGCTGCCTGAAAAGAAGCTAATGATATTGTTCCAGCTCCTGATTTTAATTCACAACCAGCACCAACGACCACCATCGCTGGTTCAAATCGTCCTCAAGTCACAAGCTCATTGATTTGTGATGAACATGAATAAGAAGAAAAAGCTTGTGAAGTGTCTACTCCCCTCCGAGCCCTCAAAAGTCATCCTCCACATCAAATAATTGGAAGCTTGCACAAATGAGTCACACGGTCCAGGTTTTGCGATCCAAACTCTCATGCTCATTCTACTTTTGTTGCTTATTTTGAACCCAAAGATATATCACACGCAGTCACTAATGAATCCTAGATTATTGCCATGCAAGAAGAGTTAGAAAATTTTGAAAGAAATAATGTTTGTAAACTTATACCTCCACCTCCAGGTCACACTTTAATTGGAACTAATGGGTGTTTAAAAATAAAAAAAGTGAGGATGGGGTTGTGGTTATGAATAAGGGTAGGTTGGTTGCTCAAGGTTTCATACAAGTCGAAGGTCTAGATTTTGATGGAACTTTTGCTCCTGTTGCTAGATTAGAAGCCATAAGAATTTTGTTAGCTTTTTCTGCATCTAAAGGTTTCAAGTTATATCAAGTGGATGTTAAAAGTGCTTTTCTTAATGGCTACACAGATGAGGAGGTTTATGTCAAGCAACCACCGGGTTTTGAAAATCCAGATTTTCCTAATCATGTTTACAAACTGTCCAAAGCCTTGTACGGTCTCAAACAAGCCCCTAGAGCATGGTATGATAGGTCAAAAACATTCTTACTTGAAAAGGGGTTTACCATGGGCAAGGTTGATAAAACTCTTTTTATGCTTAGGCATGGCAATGACCCATTATTCGTTCAAGTGTATGTGGATGATATTATCTTTGGTTGTGCTTCTCATGATCTTGTGTCCAAGTTTTCAGCTACGATGAGTCTAATTTGACATGAGTATGATGGGAGAACTCACATACTTTTTGGGGCTGCAAATCAAGCAAACCAAGGAAGGTACCTTTGTGCATCAAAGAAAGTATACAAGAGACCTTCTTAAGTTCTTCAACATGGACAAAAGCAAGCCTCTTTGGACACCAATGGGTACAGCAACGACACTTGAACTTGATGAAGATGGTGAACTCGTGGATCAAAAAGAATATAGAAGCATGATTGGATCACTCTTGTACCTCATGGCATCAAGACCGGACATACAATTCAGCGTAAGTCTTTGTGCACAGTTTTAAGCTTCCCCATGTACTTCACATCGTCAAGCCGTCAAAAGAATTCTCAGGTACTTACATGGAACTCAAGAATTTGGAATTTTTCTTCCTTCTTCCTCAACCGTTACTTTGAAAGCTTTTTTGGATGCTGATTTTGGGGGTTGTAGGATTGATAGGAAAAGTACTTCAGGTGCATGTCATTTTCTTGGTAATTCACTTGTTGCTTGGTCCTCTAGAAAACAAAACTCAGTTGCAGAATCCACAACCGAATATGAATATGTAGCTACTGCTAGTGCTTGCTTACAAATTCTTTAGATTGTTCAAACTATTAAGGACTATGGGGTTGATTTAGATAGTGTTCTGCTGTTTTGTGACAACACTAGTGCCATTTGCATTGCTAAAAATCCCGTGCAACATTCTAGAACAAAGCACATTGACATTAGGTATCACTTTCTTCGTGATAATGTTGAAAAAAGAAACATTGTGCTTCACCATGTAGACACTGAACAACAATTGGCTGATATTTTTATAAAACCTTTGGATTTCACTCGTTTTTGTTTTATTCGTAGTGAAATAGGGGTTATGCATCCTCATGGCTTAAATTGAGGGGGAGTTTTGAAACTTGGGAAGTTTATGTGTGAATCTGAATTTAAAAGTAATATGAGAATAGTATTTCATACATATATGACTTTGTGATTCCTTTTCCATGGTGAAAGTTCTTACTACATTACTCATGTTATAAATTTTGTAGTTTTTGCCATGACTAGTAGTTGGAATAATTACTTACACTAAATCTGGTCATGATTGAACTTTATTGCTGTTTTGAACTTGTTGCATGATCACAAGTGCTTTTAATCATAAAGAATTAATTAAGTAATCAACTAACATGTTGAGTTTTTATGATCAAATAAAAAATTGAGAAAATATCAAGAGAATATGCATGCATCGCACTTCTTCTTTTCAGATGGCTTATCATTGCATTTAGATATGAACTTGGAAGAAGTTGTGTATGACTAAAACTATGTCCTTAAGCTTCTGATTGTCAAATGACATAGGCTTGGCTTGGTTGGTTAGAATAAGGCAGATGCGGCATATAATCTCTTGCAAATGTTATATGATCAAAATTTGAGCTTTAGATGATATTAAAAAAATGAAAAATACAGCAACAAGTGTCATGCTTTCATGTTTTGAAATAGTTAAGTTTGTGAGATCATGACTTACTTAAATTGAAAATTACACTTGATCTCTAGCATGGCTTACACTACTTTATGTATCTCATTGATGTGATAGTGTAAGTTACTTGATAGTATGACTTGGAAGAGATTTGTTTTATATGTATATGTCATAATATGCTCATAAAAATTGAATTATCTCTTTTGAACCTTGCTGAATACATTGTCAAAGAGAGAGAAATTGATCACACATTGCACACATTCACAAGTGTTTTGGCACGATTCTTCTCAGGGGGAGAATTATTGTTTTTCTTCTCATTTTATTTCTGATTTACAAAGAGGGAGAAATAAGTATAGGGGGAGAAATATTTATTTTGAAATTTCTTTCTTTCTCATTTGATTGTATTCAAAACTTTTCAGAAGCCAATGTTCGGATTTTAAGTGTTGTTGCCAATGCATTCATCAAGAGGGAGATTGTGAGACCTATGTGTCCTGAATACATTGGCTTTGTCGATAAAAGTTTTGAGTACTTCAAAAACACCTTTTTCAACAAGGTCTGACTCTAGGTCTGAGCTCCAGCAAGGTCCGACGGTAGGTCCGACTTGTTTTGGGTAGCTCCGGCAAGGTCCGACGTAAGGTCCGAGTTGCTTTGACTAGATCTAATTTCTTTGTCTAGGCCCAACTTGCCATGGCTAGGTCCGACATGCTTTTACTAGCTCCGGCGCTAGGTACAACTAAGCTTTAGTATGCTCCGGCGCTAGGTCCGAATAGCTTTGGTAAGCTCCGGTGATAGGTCCAGCTAGCTTTGGTAAGCTCCGACTCAAGGTCCGGTTAGTTTTGGCAAGGTCCGGAGCTAGATTGCAATGATTCTGCTTTTACTTTGAATTGATTTGAACTTGCTTTACATCTATGGAAAGTTTTCTTAGTATTCTTTTACTAAGTTTTTGGTGTGTTTTGGTGGTTATGGTTGATATTTTTTTTCTAAGGTTTGGAACATGCTTATGTGAGGTGCTCACGTAAGGTGTTGTCGTTTTCGAACTAACGAAAGTCAAGTCGAGGACTTGTGCTTGGAAGTATTGGTTGTTTATTCATGTGCAGATGTTACTTGAGTTCAAGACATGGCTGGTGACTGGATCCATTGAACTAGTCTTAGGGAGAAGATGAGGTTCAGCAACCAAGTCTGAGAGGAATTTTGTTGAGTTGATCGGGAGGTTGCGCAACATGTTTGAATCAAGAACAATGCATATGAAGGTATCATGGACATCGTTGGAAGGTGTTTGCTCATGTGCAAGGAGTGCATGGACGTGTCTACATGGTTCCAAGGTGTGATGGAGAGATGTGTACGTTAAGTATTGGTCAGAAAGGTCCAACCAACTAGGTTATGGACTCAGACTGCGACTGAGTCGGGTTTGACTCAAATATGGAAAGATTTGAGTTGGTTATGATAAGATTTTGTGTGGGTCACGAAGTTGGGTTGTTTTAGGAATGTGGGATACGTTTATAAGATGTTTGGAAGTCTTAATATTGCTTCTATCTACGTATGGAAGAGTCTTGAGCAGTTATGGAAAGTTTCGGTTGAATCTGAGTAGGATTTGAGTCCTAGTTAGGATTGGGTTGGCCTAAGGGCTGGTTATATAAGCAAGGGAGGCCAGATCTCATGGTGTACTACTTTGGGGCTGTTCCTATTGTGTTTTTATCAATAAAAATCATAGTTCGAAGGAACTTTTCTGCCTTGTTCGTCTGACTTGTTTCAGACAAGTTTTTCTTGTTGAGTTTCTACACAACACTACCTTTCTTCGGTTGTCTTATCATAACTCGAGTTTTACAGATCCAATTGATGTGATTCTTTTTGGGTTGTCTTGAAAAGTTGATTATCTATCATATGTGAAAATTTCACAGTCATTGGACTTGTGGTTTCTGATCTACACGAGTTTTTTGTAGTGTTTCAAAACTGTTTTTCTCGGGTAGACCAGATTGACCTTTATTCGATCTTTTGATCGTAACTTGAGTTTCTCTTGACGGATTTGCGTGATTATTGTTGTGGCGTCTTTAGGACTTGATTCTACACAATCTATACTAGTTTTTGTCACAATTTATCATGTTTATATTAGTGTCTCACACGATTTCTTTAACGGATTGTTTTTTCGCCGAGGGGTTTTCGTTGCTTCCACTAAAAGTTTTAATCTACTATTCACCCCCCACTCTAATAGCTTTACATGTGCTCCTCGATCCTACAAAGACGCGTCAAGTTCTGGAGGCAACACGTGTCCCGCAGTATCGGACATGCCTCCCTTCTCAGGGTGGCTCTGGTGCTGCCACGTGTTCTGCAGTGTGGACCTGCCTCCCTCTTTACGGTGGCTCCGGTGCAGCCACGTGTCTCGCAGTACCAGACCTGCCTCCCTCCTTAGGATGGCTCCAGTGCTGCCACGTGTCGCGGGGTGCCAGACCTGCCTCCCTCACAGGGGAAGCTCCAGTGCTTCCACGTGATCGGTAGCTCCAGACCTGCCTTCCCGCAGATGGAAGCTCCGGAGCTACCACGTGTCACACTTCCGGACCTATGTCTAGAACGGGAAGACTTTAGGATCTCCAACGGCGTGAACATTCAACAGCTACCAATCGACCGTTACAAGACCTAGTTAATGTGTCATTAATGCCATATTAACGATGCACGATCTAAGGACTATCAAGATCGGTAATCCTGCCATTAAGGCATGCTATCATGCTATTAACCCCCTTAGCACACGTAGATCATGTATAGGGCGGTTATTACAATCGGGGCCACCTATCGGGCCACGGCGCATACTGTAACAGCCAGTCCTTGGCATATAAAAGGGTTGTGTTGCACAGTAGAAACTAAGCACACACTAGTCATTCATACTCATACAATACACAAACACCCTGTGGAGTAGGGTATTATGCTCAGGCGGCCCGAACCACGTAAAACTCCTTGTGACACTTTGCTCTTGGATGTTGATTAGCGCCCCGCCTGAATACGAACCTCCACGGACTACTTCTTAGTAGTACCGGGGTAAGTGTCGTTGGCACACTTTAACAGAGATTATTCCTCAGGAGAAGAGGGTGCCTCAAGAGAAGACGGGTCATCAAACTAAGATGATTCAACTAGAGTAGAAGGATCATCAGAAGAAGGCGCAACTCGTCGAGTGTAAGGTTGTGTCACAGGAGGCTTTTTAGTGTAGTCAGGGACTAAAGAAGAAGACTCTGAAGAAGACACTATGGTACGCGACACTAAGTGTGAATGAGGTACACTAGCAACGGAGGTATCTGGAAGGGATAGGAACGAAATTGGATCGACCAAAGATATAGGAGGAGTATCCGAAGAAGGACGAGGATAGAAAGGACGTGTCTCATCGAAGACTACATCCTGCGAGATCCTCATCCGTCGACCAACAGGATCTCAACAACGATACTCCTTATGCTCAACACTATATCCATGGAAAACACACTCGACCGACTGAGCGGTGAGCTTAGTGTGCTCATGAGGTATGAGCAACACATAGCACACGCAACCAAAGAGAGGAAAGCATGTATAGTCAGGAATCTTGCCAGTAAGACGGTAAAAAGGAATCTCACTCTGAAAAGCATACGAGGCTGAATGTTAATCAGGTAAGTGGCAGTAGAAACAGCCTCAACCCAAAAGTGAAGGGGAACAGAGGAAGCAAGCAAAAGAGTACAAGCAGTTTCAAGGAGATGTCGATGCTTGCGTTCTGCCACACCATTTTGTGCATGAGCGCCAGGACAAGAAAACTAAGCAAGAGTACCTTGCTCAGAAAGAACCTGACGAAGAGCATCAGAAAGGTACTCACCAGCAGAATCAACACAAAAAACACGAATAGACGTGTCAAAATGAGTGTGGATCATAGCTGAAATAGTTTTATAAATAGACAAGGCCTCACTACAATGTTTCATAAAGTAAATCCATGTGTGGAGAGAAAATTCATCTATAAAAATGATGTAATTATCGATGTCCTCCTTTAGAAACAAAAGGATCTGCCATACATCTGAATGAACAAGATCAAACAGGAGCTCAGACACCGACTCACTAGAAGGATAGGGAAGTTGAATCTGCTTTCCTAACCGACAACCCTGACACTGAGCTAAGGACTAAGAACCTGAAACCAATCCTAAGACACCACGATGAACTAAGGTGGATAAGCGAGAGCTACAAATATGTCCTAGACGATGATGCCACTGAGCAAAAGGTGAGGTGGACGGAGTAGCAAAACTGGAGCTGACAAGACTAGGAGGCGCAGTGGGAGGAAGTTGAAGTCAGTGAAGCTCCCAGAAACACTGGTAATCACGATGACGAGGGCTAGTGGCAACCAGCTGACCCATACAACGATCCTGAATGTATCAAGAATCGGTATCAAGAATCACCCGACATCATGATCAGTGAGTTGCCCAATGAGCTGCATGGTCAGAATAGGAACGTAGGGAACATTAGGTACATCAAAAAAGTCAGATAAAAGGTTGCCCTGTCCAACAACCAAAAGAGGAGAACCATCAGCAGTATGAACAATAAGAGAACGAGAGGAAGGACTCAAAAAAGATAAACAGGTGGAATAAGGAGTCATATGTAACAAAGTTACAGAATTAAGAATCCATGGATGAGTACCTGAAAGAGAAGGAGAAGCTGGTCCCTCAGAGGAAGACTAAGAGCAGAAGCAGAACCTAAAGGTGCAGAAGGCTGAGTCACAAAACCAACAACTCCTAATGATGTAGAGGCAACAAGGAGACGAAGGAGCTCAAGCAACTGGGCATCTATAGTAGTAGAACTCCCCTAAGATCATCCAATATCAGTACCAGCAGCATCCTGTAAAGAATGATGAGCCTGAGCACCAACAGTGTGTCGAGTGACCAAACAACGAGTAGCCAAAACCGAAGAGGTCAGCAACAAGCCAACATCACAAAGACGAGTCTTATCATTACAACACTAGCGAGAGCATCCATAAGAGAGACATACGGGTGATGAGCGAGCAGCTGAGCACGAAGGGGCTCAAACTCGTCATGAAGCCGGGTCAAGAAGTCATAGATGCGCCAAAGTTCAAGTGTATCCTCCTGACTCTTATAGGACAAACATGTATCCGGTGATAACTAAGTACCAAGAGTGTCAAGCTGATGCCAAATAGCAGAAATCTGAGCAAAGAACTCATCCAATGTGGCATCTCCCTATCATAATAGTTGCTCCTGACAAATAGCAGCAAGATAGGTAGACTGCCGAGTAGGCTCATACCGGTAACGTAGAAAGGTCCACATCTGATGTGCAAACTTAAACTCCACTATATCAGCAGCAAGACGATCCTCCATACTAGCAGCAAGAATAGTAGCTGCCCGAGCATCCTCATCCAACTGCATCTTGTACACACTGAACTGAGACTCATAGGTAGCAAGACGAATCTCATAATCTTTAAGTAACTTTTGTTTCTCATCATCAGTAGTCTTCTCTCGAATGACAGCTATGAAGGAACAACAGGACATGATGGGCATTTGAGATCACTCGTGAGAAACTCCCAAAGATGAAGACCACACATATGTAGATGCATGTGAGGAACCCAGTCGCGATAATTGGTGCCATTGAAAAGCATCGGACAACGCAAGACTGGAACCCCGCCCAAAGAAGAAGTCATCCTGACCAGACAACAAGCGACGGCGAGAGCACAAAGTATGCAGCGGTGGGCGATGGCGAGAGAGCAAGAAAATAAGCAGTGCAAGCTGCAGATTTTTTCCTTTTTTTTACTCCACGGCCAACCTTACAACACCAACAGCCTTTGGCTTGTGGCGCACAAAATCAGGCAGCACCGTGGATTACGAGCAGATCAAGCAAGGAAGCACACAACAAGCACAGAGCAGGAAAGGAAGCCAGATTGAGGCAACTTCCTTCAACGCTTGGAGTGGGCGATGGATCAACGCTTCCTGTCATGTGCTGGCTGCGGAGGCTACTCGTGATCACCACCGAAACAAGATCAAGAGCGGCGCCTCGGAGAGAGGCATAGGTGGGGATTAGAGCCGAAGCTGCACCGGCCCCATGGGCACTATGCGATTTACCAAAGCGCGCAAGCTTCTTCGATCCACGAGGCCGACCAGGCCCCACGTGCACGACGCATTTTGGCGAAGCCGCACAGGCGCCAAGGAATCCCACGAGGACGAACAGCCAAAGCCGACGAGAGGAAATCGCAGCTGTGGCAGTGAAGAAAAATCACTGAAGTGCGGCTAGGGTAGAAAAGAAACTCTAGATGGCTCTAATACCATATTATGAATATCTCTTGTATTGATATGAGGCCAGTAGGCTCAAATATAGAGAGTACAGGAGAGGATACAAATATGCAAGAAACCCCTTATACAAAAGGGAAAATACATAACCCCTTATACAAAAGGGAAAATATATATCTTCTATATATGTAACAATTAGAGCACAATAGGAGTAGTCTCGTCTCATAGCATAACCTTCACTAGGACAACCCATAAGAGTAGAATGCTTATTTGTGTGTCACACTACCCGAACAACATCATATCCTACTAGGATCCTCACTAGAACACCCTACTATACCTATGATTTGCCTCATTTCACTTGCCTTCCTTTGGGATAAAATAAATACAATACCCTAGGGAATACTCTCGGGTGAAATGGTACAATGATACTTTTCATGCGCTTGCAAAAATCTTCTTGCTTTGGCTTAGGTTAGCCTAGTACCAACTTCATGTCTAGCACTCATTTCTAGGATGACCTGTAGACGTTAAGAAATAACAACAAGCATTTCTGGCACCGTTACCGGGGAAGGCACAAAAGTTTTGCATGATCAGGTGGTAGATAGTACTCTACTAAGTGTTTAGTAGGATAACCCTGCTTTGTTTTTGCATTCTTTGATGTGAAAACAGGAGAGTGTATGACCGGTTTCCATTTGCCGACAAACTACACTGAAGATCCCAAATCACCGCTAAGAAGTGTTCGACCTCGCGTCGTTCCTCCTCAGGTGATCCTATCCGCAAGGAAGCCAATCATTTCCGTGCCATGACGGTGCAAGCCAATGGCCCAGAAGACCCTTCGTGAGTTTTCGGCTCCCACTGCTGACAATGTGCTTACTAGGCCCAATGTCAACATGGGAGACGTAAACTTTGAAATCAAGACTGGCTAATCACTATGGTGCAGGTCAATCCCTTTTGTGGGAAAGCCAACGGGGATGCTAGTGCTCCCTTCAACAACTCCTGTAGATTTGTAGCACTTGCAAGATCTAGGATGTCACACAAGATGCCATCCGACTTCGACTACTTTGTTTTCCCTCCTTGGTAGAGCGAAGTAGTGGTTCTACGCGAACCGATGTGCTATAAACACTTGGGAAAAGTGTACTGCGGCATTCCTCACCAAATTCTTCCTGTTAGGCAAGACCAATGCCCTACAAGAAAGAATTACAAGCTTCCAGCAAGAGTCCAAGGAATCCATTCATGAGGATTGGGAGAGGCTTCAAGAGTACATCTTGGCCCGTCCTCACCATGGGATGGATGATTGGCTTATCATCCAAAATTTCTACAACGGGCTAACTCCGTCGGCTCGTGATCATGTCGATGATGTTGCTGGAGGTGCCTTGTTCTTACTTGCAATGCCTAAAGCAAAAGAATTGATTGAAAAGATGGTGTCCAACATAGGTTTGATAGACGAGCATCTCAAGCCCCAAAAGCGAGGCATGCATCCTTGAAGGAGGTGGACATGATCGCTGCAAATCTTGATCTCCTAATGAAGAAACTGGACTGCCAAGCAAATCGATATGTATTTCGTACCGCCCAGGCCTAAGATGCTCACATGACGTGTGAGGTCTGTGGCAACACGGTTCATATGGGCAGTGAATGCCCGAGACCTATGAGGATGCCTTGTACTTGTCAGATAATGAAAACTACAACAATGGTTACCATACAAGAGGTCAAGGGTGGGGTCAACCACGTCCTTTCTTTCAAGGGGGCTACAACGACAATAGCAATGAAAACCATCCCAATGTGAAGGAACTTTCCATTAGCCAATGCAAGATCAATGATGCTCTATCAAAGAAGTTTTCGGATAATGACAAGAACTTGAAGAATATCAATGCAAAGATTGAAGGATTAGCTTCTTCCTTCAACAAATAGTTGAGCTTCAACGAGATGTTGGAGACTCAATTAACTCAACTGGTAGTTGTTATCACTCCATCAGAAAATGGAAAGATTTTAGGGCAACCTGAAGCGCCCTTGGTAAATGTGAGTGCGGTTGCCACGAGAGGTGGAAAGACAACTCGTGACCTACTGTACCCCACTCAAGAGGAGGCAACAATTGAGAAAGACAAGGAGGGAATTCCTTCTAGTAAGGGATAAAAACTTAGTGAGAGAATGGCATGACAATTTGAGGATACAAACTTCATGCCATTCTCTCAAATAAATCAGAAGCCAACTCTGGATGAGCAATTCAATCACTTAGTTGAAGTTATCCAAAAGATCCATATCAGTAAGCCCTTGATTGATGCGATGCAAGTACCCACTTATGCTCGCTGTCTCAAGGACATATTAAAGAACAAGCTACCATTGCCCATCACAGAAGTTGACTGGATGACCTCTTTGTATACTCTGATGTACTCTTGGGTGAAGAACTTGTGAAGTTGCTTGCATTTCATTTTATTCATTGTCAATGTCTCTCCCTAGATCATTGCTTCCTTGATTATATTGATCTTCTTGATCTTCCTGATCTTGTCTTGTGCATGAGCTCCCCCTTGATCACTGCTTTCCTATTGAGGTTCATCATAAGCACTTGAGTCTTGTGGTTGCTCTTGAGGTCAAATATCACCAAGTTCCATCCTCCTCAATACTTGGCATGGGGCTTCTTCTTGATCTAGAACACACTTATCAACTTGCTCCACTTGGGAGCCATTACTTTCATCGAAGACTACGTCATGTGCTACTTCAACAGTGCCAGAGACTTTGTTGAAGACACGATAGGTGTAGGCATTCGATTCATAACCAAGCAAGAACCCTTCATCATATTTTGAAGTAAAATTCGAAGTCTTCAATTTCTTGTTCAAGATAAAACATTTGCATCCAAATGCTTTGAAATATGAAACATTTGGTCTGTTATCGGTGAGGAGCTCATATGGTGTTTTCTTCAAAAGTCAATGAAGATATAGCCGATTTGTGGCGTGACAAGCGGTGTTTACCAGTTCAAGCCAAAATCAGTCCGAAGTCTTGTATTCATCCAGCATTGTCCTCGCCATTTCGATGAGCGTCCTGTTTTTCCTTTCGGCCACCCCATTTTGTTCAGGGGAGTAGGGTGCCAAAAATTCATGCTCTATTCCTTCTTCATCTAGTTACTCCTCCACTGGGTATTCTTGAACTCCGTTCCATTGTCACTTCTAATGTTCTTGATGGTTGAGAAGAATTCATTTTGCGCCCTTTTCAAAAATTTCTTGAGGATTCCCTGAGTTTCTGACTTATCATACAAGAAAAACACCAAGTAAATCTAGAAAAATCATCAACAATAACCAATTCATATTTGTTAATGCCGATGCTTATATAAGCAATTGGACCGAAGAGATCCATATGAAGAAGTTCCAGCGGTCTTGAGGTAGTCATCACGTTCTTGGTGGGGTGTGGTGCTCCAACTTGTTTTCTCGCTTGGCATGCGCTGCACGACCTGTCTTTCTCAAGAACAACATGTATTAAACCTCAGATGTGACCACCTTTTAGAAGTTTCTGCAGATTTCTTGTCCCAACATGGGCTAGCCGTCTATGCCACATCCATCCCATGTTAGTTTTAGCAACCAAGCATGTGTTGAGTCCAGCTTTATCTTTGTTGAAGTCATCAAGATAAATCTTTCCATTCAACATTCCCTTGAATGCAATCGAGCCATCGCTTCTTCTAAAAACAGTCACACCCTCATTAGTGAATAAGAAGTTATAACCTTTGTTGCATAGCTAAGATATGGAAAAAAGATTATAATCTAGAGAATTGGCATGTAAACATTTGAAAGATTATGTTGAGAAGAAATTTCAATTTTACCGCTACCAAGGACCCTTCCTTGGCTGTTATCTCTAAAGTATATTCCTTCACTTGGATCAGCGTTGCACTCCTACTCCACGAACATATTCCTCTCCCCGATGTGATTAGTGCATCCACTGTCCAGCACCCATTTTGATCCACCGGAGGAGTAAGCCTGCAAAACAGAATTATTTCTTGGTTTTAGGTACCCAAGCTTGCTTGGGTCCTCGCAGGTTAGTCACAAGAGTCTTGGGCACCAACACACAAGTTTTTGAGTTCTTGTGGCGTGGCCCTGCATATTTAGCAAATCCATGTCCAGATTTATTTTTCATGAGCACATAGGAAACATCAAAATTACGAAACAATATTCGCAATTCAGATTCATGCGATGTTTCCATAACAAAAGTAATTTGCTTCTTAACATGAACATTGGTGGACGTGTTTATTTTTGGTAAACCCAAGACCAACTTTGACATTAGGAGGTCTAGTGACCACATATGCACTACGTGCATATTTGATCTTTTCCTTGTCAAAGATGCGACTTTGGGATGGATGTTTAGCATGTGAAGCAGAAGAATCATATTTATCAATATTTTTCTTACTAGAGCATGTGCAAGTTACAATTGTTGTCGAATTTACACCTTTGGAAGGTGAGCTATTGGAGGAGGAGGAGTCACTTTGCTTGAGTGACTCAACTTGCACTTCAAGGATCTTGTTAACTTCTAACAAGTTAGCAAGTTCATCCTTGATTGTAATATGTGAGCCTTCTAGGTTTGAATAAGTTTCCTTACTCAAAGCTAGCTCATGCTAAAGTGACTTATTCTTCTCCTTCTCAAGCTCAAGGAGTTTCTCAACCTCTTGATATCTCTTCCTTTCGCGGATGATCATATCTTCTTGTTGGTTGACAAGCTCCTTCTCCTCAAAAATTTCATCTAACAACATTTTCATTTTCCTTAAAGCAGTTTTACTTTAACCTTTAAACATATTATCATTTTCACTAAAGTTGCCAAAATCATAAATGGAGGAATTAATCAAGGGAGGTGTAAGTCGAACCTTTTTCTTGTCTTCCTTAGCCATGAGGCAAGTATGATTATGAGTTTCCCATCCTCCCATGTTTGGAAGAGTGTAAACTTCTTGGTAGGCTTCTTGATGGCAATGGTGGCCATCTCTTCTTCTTCATCTGAGGAGGACTTGTTGTTTGAGTCCCACTCCTTGCAATTGTGCGCTTGGTGGGCTCGCCTCCTTTTCTTGAGGGTATTCTTTTCTTGAGGCTTCGCTTCCTCTTTCTTTTTATTTTCTTCATATGTGCATTCAACCATAAAGTGATCATACTCGCCAAAGTTGTAGAAGGTACGTCGTTCCTTGGATTTTCCTTTTTATTTGCTCTTCCCATCACTAGAGTTGCTTCCCTTCCTTCTTCTCATTATACGCTTGAACTTCTTGTTAAAGAGCGCCATCTCTCCATCATCCAAATCAGTGCTCACATCACTTGAGTCTTCTTCATCTTGTGCTTCATGAGGTTCCTTTCCTTTAGGCTTACAAGTTGCTTTAAAGGGCAACTTCCTTCTTCTTGGAGGAAGTAAGTTCAGATAGGTCTTTGACGTATTGGGCCTCCTTTTCCATCATCTCATGTTTGATAATCTTGCCCAATAGTTCGTCCAGAGTCATTTTGTGAAACCCCGGGCTTTCACGGATCATGGAGCACAAGGTGACATTCCTTGGCATAAATGCTCTTATCATCCTTTTGACCACCTCATGGTCAGTCCACTTCTTGCATCCATAGGCACGAATCTTGTTCATAAGTGCGTTCATTCGGTTGTACATGTCTTGAAGTGATTCACTCTCCTCAATGGCAAACCTCCCCAATTCGAATGTGTAGGTATGATTATCTCATAACAAACAAAATTTGTTTTACATTTTTCGTAATTTTCTACGATTTACTAGGCATTTTACAAGGGATGTTAATCTCTAAAACATAGAAAAACAAATGGGAAAAGAAAACAGAGGTGGACCAGTGCACCTGACGCATGGTCAGTGCAGGGCTCGGCTCTCAGCCAGCGGCCATGGCTGCACCTCACTCGAGGCCGGTGAGAACATCAGCGGAGTTGTAAAATGACCAATAAAAATCTGAAAAAAATACTAGCATGAAGAATAGCTCGATGCATACCTATTGGAAGAATCCTCACCGGCTACAAGGGTCCCAGCTCGCCAGTCTTCGGCGAGACCGTGTGCGTGAGACATAAGAGGAAACAGAAAGAAAATGGAGGGAGAGCTTCACCTCGTCGAGGAGAACACCGGTGTGTGGTTGGTTTGGGGCGGGGAGCCCCGTAGACGGAGATCAACGGTGAGAGCTCGAGCTCCAACAATGGAAGAGAGAGAGGATGGAGAAGAAAAGAGAGAGACCAAAGAAGGGGAGGATTCCCTTTTCCCTCTAAGAGACGTACGTGGGGGAGGGAGCCAGGGCGCCGCCCTCTGTGGCCGCTGGCCACGTCCCACCCGCCGTCCAAACAACCCAATGGAGGAAGAAGCAGACCCATGTTTGACCGACGAGTGGGCCTGGCTGGGGATTTCTTTTTGTTTTTGTTTTTTTTGTGCTGTATTTTACAAGAGGAGCCTTTAGTCTCAAGTCAAAATTGGAAAATATATGGCTCATGTATCCTTCTTTCATTTTATGACTTTATGCATATTAATAATTTATTATTAGTCTCTTTTTGTTCATACTTGGGCAAAGCATTTCTTTTTTGATTATGGAGTTCATTTATGTGATACGTGTAGGTGTTATTATGGTATGATCGTAATGCCCATATCATGTTATCATAAATACCATATGCCTCCACTATAGTCTAATTAGGTAACATGATTATGTTAATATGAATATATTAGTGCTTGGTTCCAACATGGGCTCGATAATATTTAGGTTAGCCGTTGACTTAGAGAGGTACTTGTACTCGAGCCTCTAGGGTATTTAGTTAACATGCAAGCGTAGTCCTTAGATAGTTAAGTAGCGTTGGATGTCTCGTAGACCAACAGGTTGTAGGGATAGGCAGCAGGTGGTGACATACCTGTCCATCCTTTGCACTCCCCCACATTCTGCTACGCCACAGGCTCTTTGCGGAAATCGTCCTCGTGTTGCCAGAGTTAAACCAGTGCCCAATGTGTTGGACCACTAAGTCCTAGTATTCACAATTAGCATGTTCATGTGTACACTATTAGGCTATATACATGAGTAATTAGTGTTATGAATAGCACTTGTATTGATATGAGGTTAAGAGGCCCAAATATATAGAGTACAAGAGAGCATACAAATATGCAGGAAACCCTGTATACAAAAGGGAAAATACATAACCCCTTATACAAAAGGGAAAATACATATTTTCTATGTCTCTAACACCCCCCTCGAACTCAAGGTGCATCACAAACACTGAGTTTGGAGAGATAAAATCTGTGCTGAACCCAGGTTTATGCCTTCGTAAAGAAATAAGCTAGCTGAAGATCTGAAGGCACATATTGAAGATCCACAACACCATCCTTGACTTGTACTCGTGTATAAGAAGCATCAACATCAATATGCTTGGTAAGCTTATGCTTGACCGGATCACGAGCAATGCTGATAGCACCGGTACTGTCAAACAAAAGAGGAGTCGGCATAGAAATAGAAACACCAAAATCCTCAAAAAATCACCATAATAAGTAACCTCTACAGCCACAAGATCCATAGCACGTAACTCAACCTCTGTACTCAAACGTAAAACTGCTACCTGCTTCTTAGTCTTCCAAGCAATGAGGGAACCACCAAGAAAAACACAATAAGCAGAAAGAGATCCACGATCAGAAGAATCACTAGCCTAAGTAGCATCAGAATATGCTCTGGTTCTAAAGAGCTAGAGCGTGAAAGAACAAGCGTCTAGAAATAGTGCCACGAAGATAACGCAAGACACGAAGCAAGTGACTATAATGGACCTGGGTCGAAGCCGAAACGAACTGAATCAGAATGTGAATAGATGAGATATCAGGACGAGTGACACCAAGGTAAACTAGACTCCCAACAATATGACGATAACGAGTAGCATCATCAAGAGGCTCACCATCAGTGGATCAAAGATGGACATCAAGTTCCATGGGAGTCTCAATAGTCTGGTAATTAGTAAGAGAATACCGATCAAGAAGATCCTGAATGTACTTCTCCTATGAAAGATAAATTCACTCAGAGGAGGAGGAAACCTCAATCCCACGAAAGTAGCGAAGAGGACCAAGATCGGACATAAGAAACTGCTCACTGAGAGAGACCTTCACAAAGGCTATGTACTTAGAATTGTCTCCGGTGATGATCATGTCATCAACATAGAGAAGAGAAGAATGCGACTACGAGATGATGTGTGCACAAAAAGAGCGGGATCATGAGTACTGGCAGAGAAACCAGCAGTTGTGACCACAGACGCAAAATGCTGAAACCAAGCACGAGGAGCCTGCTTAAGACCATAAAAAGAGCGTCAAAGACGACAAACCATACCCTCAGGAATAGGATACCCAGGTGGTGGCTGCATATAAACCTCCTCATGCAGCTCACCATTAAGAAAGGCATTCTTTACATCAAGCTAAGAGATGGACCAACCACGAATAGAGGCCACAACAAGTAGAGTGCGAACAGTGGTCGTGTGAGCGACAAGAGCAAAGGTCTCATCATAGTCACAACCATGTTCCTACTGGAAGCCACATGCGACTAATCGAGTCTTATAGAGCTCAAGTGAACCATCAGAGCATGTATTAACCTTATACACCCACTTACAGGTCATAGGACAAACATGTGGGGGACAGGGCACAATTTCCCACGTGCCGGTGCGCCCGAGAGCATCAATCTCCTAGGCCATCGCATGCTGCCATTTTGGATGTGGAATAACATCACGATACGTAGCCAGTTCAAAAAGAGCTGTAGCAGCAAAGTTAGAAGGAGAGTACCTATCAGGAGGCTATCGAGTACGATGACCACGTCAAAGAGGATGATCAGGAGAAGAATCATAAGAAGGAGATTGTCGATACCCTGCATATCGGGTATCCCTTCGTACAAGAAGAAGACGCCTCAAGTTCCACCTTCCAATATTGTGGACTTCCAGAGGCAACACATGTCCCACAGTACCGAACCTGCCTCCCTCCTCAGGATGGCTCCGGTGCTACCATGTGTCCCGCAGTGCCGGACTTGCCTCCCTCCTTAGGGTGGCTCCGGTGCTGCCACATGTCCCGCAGTACTAGACCTGCCTCCCTCCTTAGGATGGCTTCGGTGCTGCCACATGTCCCGGGGCAGCGGACCTGCCTCCCCGACATGGGAAGCTCCAGTGCTACCACGTGTCTAGTAGCTCCGGACCTGCCTTCCCGCAGAGGGAAGCTCCAAAGCTACCATATGTCACACATCCGGACCTATGTCTACAACGGGAAGACTTCGGGATCTCCAACGGCAGGAACATTCAAGGGCTATCAATCGGCCGTTACAAGACATGTTTAACGCGTCATTAATGTCATATTAATGACGCATGATCAGAGGACTATCAAGACCGGTAACGCTGCCATTAAGGCACGTTATCATGCTATTAACCCTCTTAACACACGTAGATCGTGTATAGGGTGGTTATTACAGCTGGGGCCACCTGTCGGGCCACGGTGCATACTGTAACAGCCAGTCCTTGGCATATAAAAGGGTTGCGCTACATGGTAGAAGCTAAGCACAAACTAGTTATCCATAGTCATACAAGACACAAACACACCATTGAGTAGGGTAATACGCTTAGGCGGCCCGAACCACGTAAAACTCCTCATGTAACCTTGCTCTTGGATCTTGATTAGCATCCCGCCTAAATATGAACCTCTGCGAACTACTTCTTAGTAACACCAAGGGAAGTGTCGTTGGCACACTTTGACATTTGACGCGCCTGGTAGGGGTAGTTTCAAGATCTCCAAGATGGTGAACTCAACCGCCGCTTCAAACAGACCGTGTGCACAAGTCGTTGGTGGAAATCCCTACATTGCTTAGCAGCCGGCTAACGTTGTTCTCCCGGTGAATGTTGTTCCACCACCACCACCACCTGCTGCAGCAGCAAACACTGGACAATAAGATGGTGACTTCCCGGTCACGAAATCGATGAATAACCTGGAGAACGCGCTGAACGCAGCGCAGACTCTTCTTCAGCGTCCTCCAGCGCCGAGAGCTCCTCTGGTCGCGCTGGAACAATGGCGTGCTGACGTTGAGCATCTGGTTGCAGCCGCAACCACTGCACTCAACAACCAGGGTCTGCCCCCATGCAGGGCAGGCACCTTCACACAACAGGACCTTGTTTGGAAGGCTTGGTCCTACGGCGTCGCAGCCCAGGAGACGTGCACCCTCTCAGCATGCGACGTCTTTGCCCTCAGGGGCTCGTCGTACTCATACGGCGTCATGACTCTCGACTCAAGACCTTCGGTCGGAGCTCGACCGCCGACATGAGGTAGGATGGCCGCGTCAACATTGAGCGTACTCGTGTGAGGTGACTTGCTCATAAAAACCCTTATCCTTTGGGAGTAGGAGGTGGCTATTCGGCTCTCGCCATGCATCTCTGCATGGTGGAGTGGCCACCCAAGTTCTAGCCTCATATGCCTGAGAAAGACGATAGGACAGTCAACCCCGTCGAGTTTCTACAGATCTTGTAGGATCTAAGAGCACGTGAAAAGCTACCAGAGGGGGGGGGGGTGAATGGTAGATTTAAAAATCTTATGCAGCGGAAACAGTTAAACCCCAACCCCTTCGGTCGAAAAACGATCTGTTAAAGAAATTGTGTGTGAGACTAATATAAATGTGTTTCACCATGACAAAAGTGATAGATATTAGAGAGAATCAAGTCACGAGGACAACACAACAAGAATCACTCAAATCCGTCGAGAAAAACTCAAGTTATGATCGAAAGATCGAACAAAGGTCAATCTGTCCTACCCGAGAAAAACAGTTCGGGAATGCTGCAAAGAAACTAGTGTAGATCATAAATCAAAAATCCAATGACCTTGAAATTTTGATAGATGATATATAATCAAGTTTTGAAGACAACCCAAAAAGAATCACGTCAATTGGATCTGTAAAACTCGAGTTATGATAAAACCACCAACGAGAGGTAGTGCTGTCCAGAAACTCGACGAGTAAAACTTGTCTGGAACAAGTCGGACGAACAAGGCACAAAAGTTCCTTCAAACTATTAATTTTATTCAATAGAACACAAGAGTAACAGCCCCAAAGTCGTGCACCACGAGATCTGGGCTCCCTTGCTTATATAACCAGCTCGAAATCCAACTCAACTCAGATCAAGAACCTAATCCTACTCTGTTCACGAATCGTAACTTTCCATACCTGCTTAGGATTCTTCTATACGCAGATAGAAGCAATCTTAAGACTTCCAAACACCTTAGGAACGTATCCCACATTCCTAAACAACTCAAATTCGTGACCCACACGAAATCCTATCATAACCAACTCAAATCTTTCCATATTTGAGTCAAACCTGACTCAGCCATAGCCTGAGTCCATAACCTAGTCGGTTGGACCTTTCCAACCAACTCTTTACGTCCACATCTCTTCATCACGTCTCGAAACCATGTAGCCACGTCCATGCACTCCTTTCACAGGTGCAAATATCTTCCAATGACGTCCACGATACCTTCACATGCATTGTTCTTGATTCAATCATGCTGCGCAACCTCCTGATCAGCTCAACCACAATTCCTCCTGAATTTGGTTGTTGGAACCTCATCTCCTCCCTGAGACTAGTACAATGGATCCCATCACCAGCCATGTCTTGAACTCAAGAAACACCTGCACATGAATAAACAACCAATCCATATGAGCCCAAATCCTCGACTTGACTCAAGTTAGTTTCGAACACAACACCTTACGTGAGAACCTCACATAAGCATGTTGCAAAACCACAGTAACACGATATCATCCATGTCAACCAAAAACGCACCAAAGACTTAGCAAATGAATACTAAGCAATCTTTTCAGAGATGTAAAGCAAGCATTGCGGTCAAGTTCCGGACCTTGCCAGAGCAACCCGGACCTTGAGCCGGAGCTAACAAAAGCTAGTAGATCCTAGCGCCGGAACATACCAAAACTAGTATAACTAAGCTCCCGCCGGAGCTTACAAAACTAGCAGGATCTTAATAAAAAGGTGTTTTGGTGATATTCAAAAACTTTTATCATCAAAGCCAAGTGTATTCACTACAAGTCAATGTATTCAGCAAACATAGGTCTTACAGATCTACTCCACCGCCATTCTCGCAACTGGAGGGAATGAGGCTGTCATGGCCAACTACTTTCCCGTGGTTTTGTTTGGGACTGCAAGGTCCTGGTTTATGAGCTTACGCCCTAACTCTATCTACACTTGGGGGGAACTAAGTCGCGAGTTCAGCGCCAACTTCGGGAGCTCCTACACCCGACCTGGCACCAAGCTGGATCTCTTCGCCGTACAATAGAAGTCGGGAGAGTCACTGTGATCTTTCATCCAGTGATTCTCTCAGGTACAGAACACCATACCTTCTATCTCCAATGCTTCTGTTGTTGTTGCATTCCGACAGGGAGTTAGAGACAAGAAGATGATATATAAGATGGCAACCAAGGATGCCAGTTGCGTCATGGAACTCTTCAGCCTAGGTGACAAATGTGCTAGACTTGCGGAGGGCCATGAGATGCACTTCAAACCAGCTATGGAGGCCGGTCAATTTGCCTCCAAGGTCGAAGCTACTGCCACCAACAGTGGCAAAAAGAAAAAGAAGTTAAGTGGCAAGAAGAAGTCACTTGCCGGCACACCTACAACTGTCGCTGCTGTAGCACCTAGTGGTCGGGGACGACCCAACAAGTGACCTAGACAATCGTCTGAGGATGGTGAAAATATGTGGTGCCCGATACACAAATCCACGGGCCATAATCTTGAAGACTATCGGGAGGTCAAGAGGCTTGCTGAACGCAACAGCAAGCGTCAAGACGACACCCCTTTTTGCCAGCGGGAAGGGAAACAAAAAGTCGATGAAGATCCGTCTGATCAGGGGCTAGGCTTCCAAGACGCCAAGAAGGCATTAAAGGTGGTCTACAACACCGTCGACAACTCCGACACCAACTCCGACAACAAACGTCGGAAGACTCTCCATATGATGTATGGAGGATCCTGGGACATCACCTCTCGATGCATTCTAAAAACTATGCGTCGTTAGATGGCTGCTGCTGCTCCCACGGCCAAGGTGGAGGCTCATCGGAAGTGGATGGACACACCCATCACCTTCAACGCTTCGGACTATTCGAAGAACATGGTAGGATATGGACAATTGCCCCTAATGGTCTCTCTGACTATCAACAATGTCCAGCTTTTCCATGTCTTAGTGGATGGAGGTGCGACGCTCAACCTCATCAGCTTCGTAGTCTTTGTGAAGCTTCAGTTTAGCCTCTCGGACCTCAGGCCCTCACGTTCATTCTCCAGAGTGGGTCCGGGAGCCATCACACCTCTTAGGTCTGTTACTCCCCTGGTGACCTTCGGGACACCAGAGAACTACCAGTCTGAGAAGCTGGTGTTTGATGTAGCACACATCAACCTTCCCTTCAATGCCATCCTAGGCAAGACAACCCTATATAGGTTCATTGCGGTGGCACACTACAACTACCTCGTGTTGAAGATGACAACTCCGTCAAGCGTCCTCCAGATCTAAGGAGATCGCATTGCTGGAGTCACTGTGCTGGAAAAACTTTTTGTGCTCGCAACAGCGCAAGAAGATGAATCCAGCAAGGAGCAATCTGCTCATCAACCATCGAGCTCGCGCCAGTGCGGCTCAACCTCTGCACCTCATGTGCAGCCAAACGGTGACACCGACGTTCTCGTCAAAGTCGTACAAATTGGTTCTGATGCCACTCATACCACTCGTGTATCGGGAGGTATGGGCAAAAATTAGGAACTTGCGCTCGTCACTTTCCTTCGGGCAAATGTTGACGTGTTTGCACGGCAACAGTCACAAATGCCTAGGAGCCCTAGGGAGGTGATCGAGCACCATCTGAAGATCGACCCTGACGCACGACATATACAACAGAAGCCCCAGAAGCAATCTGTTGAGCGACAAAACTTCGTCCAAGAAGAAGTCAAAAAGGTGCTCGATGCTGGATTCATCCGGGAGGTTCATCATCCTCAATGGCTGGCAAACCCAGTTGTCGTACCAAAGGCCGGCGGGAAGCTTTGGATGTGCATCGGCTATACCACTTTGAATAAGACATGTCCAAAAGACCCCTTTCTACTACCAAGAATAGATTAGACAGTGGATTCTACCTCCGACTGTGAGCTTTTATGTTTCTTAGACGCATACTCTGGTTTTCATCAAATTCCAATGTCTAAGGAAGATGAAGAGCACAATGCTTTCTTTAAGGTAGATGGTGTCTACTGCTACACAACAATGCCTTATGGTCTAGAAAATGCACTCTCCACCTTTGTGCGAGCTATGCACAAAACTTTTGGTGAGATTACTCGGGACCTAGTGGAAGTCTACGTCAATGACATAATTGTCAAGGTGAAGAACAAAGACTCACTCCTCGACAACGTTCAATCTGTCTCCGACGAGCTGCACTTGACGCGCACAAAGCTAAACCCTAACAAGTGTGTCTTCGGGGTTGACTCCGAAAAGATTATTGGTTTCTTGGTGACCCATTGAGGAATTGAAGCAAATCCGGCCAAGATCAAAGCCATCGAAGCGATGCGGCCTCCAGCCCGCATCAAGGACGTCCAGAAGCTTACAGGGTGTATAGCTTTGCTCAGACGGTTCATCTCAAGGCTGGCAGAGCAGGTGCTTCCCTTCTTCAAGCTATTGAGGAAGTTCAGACCATTCCATTGGACTGAAGAAGCAGAGAAGACGTTCCAGGAGCTCAAGCAGCTCCTCACCACACTACCAATCATGGTAGCTCCGGAACCTAGTGAGCCTCTTCTACTTTACATTGCTGCCACTACAGAGGTTGTCAACATGGTTTTGGTTGCGGAAAGACCAGAAACATCTTCAAAAAAGGAGCCTAGACCCCTTCAGGAGGGTCCGGAGCTACCCGAAGGCGAGTTTGGGTCCCAGCCCCTAGGCGGATCCTAAAGGCAAGATGCATGTGGATTAACCTCTCTCATTCGAGGGAGTATCTACTACACAAGAAGAAGATCCAGACCCGTCCGAGAGGGTACGGGTTGACGAAGAAGAAGCTTCGGACCCCACCGGAGGGGGGGGGGGGTTCGAACAGTCCAGCGACCAGTGTCCTTCATCAGTGAAGTACATCACGATGCCAGGACTCGATACATTGAGGTGCATTACTTTGAAGCCCACAAGATATCAGTGATAACCTCTTATCCACTGCGAGCTATTCTACATAATCCCAATTCAATGAGAAATTTCACCAAGTGGGCTATAGAGCTGGCAGAATTCGATCTTGAATTCCTGCCTTGACATGCAATCAAGAGTTAGGTGCTGGCTGACTTCGGGCCAGAGTGGACACCTTCTTCATCAAGTCCAGGGGGGCCTCAACGAGCAGAAGCTAGAACTTAAAGTCCCGGTCTTGACTTAGTTACACAAAGGTGAGTTTGTATTTGTATAAATGTATCTTATAGAGTCTATGAACAGAGTCGGGTTGGTCCTAGATGAAAAGCACAGTTAACTTGGTCCTTTACTTTAGCTGTGTCTTTACCTTCCCTGCGTTAGTACAAGATGAATAGCACACTTAACTTGGTCCTGTACTTTAA
Organism: Tuctoria greenei; assembly: GCA_036927565.1. Classification (NCBI taxonomy): domain Eukaryota; kingdom Viridiplantae; phylum Streptophyta; class Magnoliopsida; order Poales; family Poaceae; genus Tuctoria; species Tuctoria greenei. The sequence goes on from JAYESD010000002.1 coordinate 255,340,051, forward strand.
GTGGGTCCTTGTCCCCCCTATTATTCGGACCTATAGTGAAATACATTTATTTGCAAACAGACTATACATGCATTAAATTTGCAAATGCTCATTTTTTTATCATCTTTTACATTCTTGTCAATAGCAATGTTGTGCAATCCACATGAAATTTAGTCCTAGAGATTCATGTGATATATAAGTTTTATTGGTAATCTTCTATTGGATCTTAGTATTGCTAGATGGTATATGTGACACTCGGTTCCGAAAAGGAACCAAGTGAACACATATGTATACCCAGGATGTTCAACACACATACACGAGTGCATTCAGGAAAGGATATATAGAAAATTACCACAGAACAAGACTAATTAAGCACTTTTATTACAGAATCATATTATCCTCGAATACGAGATCTATGAATATTAATGACAGGTTCAACTAATGCAGCGGAAATAAACTAAACTGAGCAAACTGAGCAACTAAGAAGCATAAGCAAATAGGGTACAACGCAGCTCCAACACTCCACAGGCAAAGCTGATGGTAAACACGACCTAGAACTCCACATTATCATCATTATACTCCCAAATCTGACCTGCAATTGTTGGTGGGGGGAATTGGAAGAGTTTGTGCATGTTGTACTCAGCAATATTTCAAATCGTGTTTTCTTTCGTGCTAAGCTAGGAAAAACACCATATGAGCTTCAGTTTTGACATAGGCCTAGTGTCACACACTTTAGGGTCTTTGGATGCAAATGCTTTGTTAAGAAACATGGTAATCTTGACAAATTTGAAGCTAGATCTATTGATGGCATGTTTCTTGGTTATCCATCTCATACTATAGGCTACCATTTGCTTTTACTTGACACTAACAAAATTGTGGAGACTCGTGAGGTTTCTTTTGATGAAGTTAGCCCAGGTACTTGCTCAAATATTGCAGGTTTGGATCCATATCTGTAGGGGGAGAGTATTTTCATTGAAGATGAGGAAGAAGAGGTGTTGCTGCCTGAAAAGAAGCTAATGATATTGTTCCAGCTCCTGATTTTAATTCACAACCAGCACCAACGACCACCATTGCTGGTTCAAATCGTCCTCAAGTCACAAGCTCATTGATTTGTGATGAACATGAATAAGAAGAAAAAGCTTGTGAAGTGTCTACTCCCCTCCGAGCCCTCAAAAGTCATCCTCCACATCAAATAATTGGAAGCTTGCACAAATGAGTCACACGGTCCAGGTTTTGCGATCCAAACTCTCATGCTCATTCTACTTTTGTTGCTTATTTTGAACCCAAAGATATATCACACGCAGTCACTAATGAATCCTAGATTATTGCCATGCAAGAAGAGTTAGAAAATTTTGAAAGAAATAATGTTTGTAAACTTATACCTCCACCTCCAGGTCACACTTTAATTGGAACTAATGGGTGTTTAAAAATAAAAAAAGTGAGGATGGGGTTGTGGTTATGAATAAGGGTAGGTTGGTTGCTCAAGGTTTCATACAAGTCGAAGGTCTAGATTTTGATGAAACTTTTGCTCCTGTTGCTAGATTAGAAGCCATAAGAATTTTGTTAGCTTTTTCTGCATCTAAAGGTTTCAAGTTATATCAAGTGGATGTTAAAAGTGCTTTTCTTAATGGCTACACAGATGAGGAGGTTTATGTCAAGCAACCACCGGGTTTTGAAAATCCAGATTTTCCTAATCATGTTTACAAACTGTCCAAAGCCTTGTACGGTCTCAAACAAGCCCCTAGAGCATGGTATGATAGGTCAAAAACATTCTTACTTGAAAAGGGGTTTACCATGGGCAAGGTTGATAAAACTCTTTTTATGCTTAGGCATGGCAATGACCCATTATTCGTTCAAGTGTATGTGGATGATATTATCTTTGGTTGTGCTTCTCATGATCTTGTGTCCAAGTTTTCAGCTACGATGAGTCTAATTTGACATGAGTATGATGGGAGAACTCACATACTTTTTGGGGCTGCAAATCAAGCAAACCAAGGAAGGTACCTTTGTGCATCAAAGAAAGTATACAAGAGACCTTCTTAAGTTCTTCAACATGGACAAAAGCAAGCCTCTTTGGACACCAATGGGTACAGCAACGACACTTGAACTTGATGAAGATGGTGAACTCGTGGATCAAAAAGAATATAGAAGCATGATTGGATCACTCTTGTACCTCATGGCATCAAGACCGGACATACAATTCAGCGTAAGTCTTTGTGCACAGTTTTAAGCTTCCCCATGTACTTCACATCGTCAAGCCGTCAAAAGAATTCTCAGGTACTTACATGGAACTCAAGAATTTGGAATTTTTCTTCCTTCTTCCTCAACCGTTACTTTGAAAGCTTTTTTGGATGCTGATTTTGGGGGTTGTAGGATTGATAGGAAAAGTACTTCAGGTGCATGTCATTTTCTTGGTAATTCACTTGTTGCTTGGTCCTCTAGAAAACAAAACTCAGTTGCAGAATCCACAACCGAATATGAATATGTAGCTACTGCTAGTGCTTGCTTACAAATTCTTTAGATTGTTCAAACTATTAAGGACTATGGGGTTGATTTAGATAGTGTTCTGCTGTTTTGTGACAACACTAGTGCCATTTGCATTGCTAAAAATCCCGTGCAACATTCTAGAACAAAGCACATTGACATTAGGTATCACTTTCTTCGTGATAATGTTGAAAAAAGAAACATTGTGCTTCACCATGTAGACACTGAACAACAATTGGCTGATATTTTTATAAAACCTTTGGATTTCACTCGTTTTTGTTTTATTCGTAGTGAAATAGGGGTTATGCATCCTCATGGCTTAAATTGAGGGGGAGTTTTGAAACTTGGGAAGTTTATGTGTGAATCTGAATTTAAAAGTAATATGAGAATAGTATTTCATACATATATGACTTTGTGATTCCTTTTCCATGGTGAAAGTTCTTACTACATTACTCATGTTATAAATTTTGTAGTTTTTGCCATGACTAGTAGTTGGAATAATTACTTACACTAAATCTGGTCATGATTGAACTTTATTGCTGTTTTGAACTTGTTGCATGATCACAAGTGCTTTTAATCATAAAGAATTAATTAAGTAATCAACTAACATGTTGAGTTTTTATGATCAAATAAAAAATTGAGAAAATATCAAGATAATATGCATGCATCGCACTTCTTCTTTTCAGATGGCTTATCATTGCATTTAGATATGAACTTGGAAGAAGTTGTGTATGACTAAAACTATGTCCTTAAGCTTCTGATTGTCAAATGACATAGGCTTGGCTTGGTTGGTTAGAATAAGGCAGATGCGGCATATAATCTCTTGCAAATGTTATATGATCAAAATTTGAGCTTTAGATGATATTAAAAAAATGAAAAATACAGCAACAAGTGTCATGCTTTCATGTTTTGAAATAGTTAAGTTTGTGAGATCATGACTTACTTAAATTGAAAATTACACTTGATCTCTAGCATGGCTTACACTACTTTATGTATCTCATTGATGTGATAGTGTAAGTTACTTGATAGTATGACTTGGAAGAGATTTGTTTTATATGTATATGTCATAATATGCTCATAAAAATTGAATTATCTCTTTTGAACCTTGCTGAATACATTGTCAAAGAGAGAGAAATTGATCACACATTGCACACATTCACAAGTGTTTTGGCACGATTCTTCTCAGGGGGAGAATTATTGTTTTTCTTCTCATTTTATTTCTGATTTACAAAGAGGGAGAAATAAGTATAGGGGGAGAAATATTTATTTTGAAATTTCTTTCTTTCTCATTTGATTGTATTCAAAACTTTTCAGAAGCCAATGTTCGGATTTTAAGTGTTGTTGCCAATGCATTCATCAAGAGGGAGATTGTGAGACCTATGTGTCCTGAATACATTGGCTTTGTCGATAAAAGTTTTGAGTACTTCAAAAACACCTTTTTCAACAAGGTCTGACTCTAGGTCTGAGCTCCAGCAAGGTCCGACGGTAGGTCCGACTTGTTTTGGGTAGCTCCGGCAAGGTCCGACGTAAGGTCCGACTTGCTTTGACTAGATCTAATTTCTTTGTCTAGGCCCAACTTGCCATGGCTAGGTCCGACATGCTTTTACTAGCTCCGGCGCTAGGTACAACTAAGCTTTAGTATGCTCCGGCGCTACGTCCGAATAGCTTTGGTAAGCTCCGGTGATAGGTCCAGCTAGCTTTGGTAAGCTCCGACTCAAGGTCCGGTTAGTTTTGGCAAGGTCCGGAGCTAGATTGCAATGGTTCTGCTTTTACTTTGAATTGATTTGAACTTGCTTTACATCTATGGAAAGTTTTCTTAGTATTCTTTTACTAAGTTTTTGGTGTGTTTTGGTGGTTATGGTTGATATTTTTTTTCTAAGGTTTGGAACATGCTTATGTGAGGTGCTCACGTAAGGTGTTGTCGTTTTCGAACTAACGAAAGTCAAGTCGAGGACTTGTGCTTGGAAGTATTGGTTGTTTATTCATGTGCATATGTTACTTGAGTTCAAGACATGGCTGGTGACTAGATCCATTGAACTAGTCTTAGGGAGAAGATGAGGTTCAGCAACCAAGTCTGAGAGGAATTTTGTTGAGTTGATCGGGAGGTTGCGCAACATGTTTGAATCAAGAACAATGCATATGAAGGTATCATGGACATCGTTGGAAGGTGTTTGCTCATGTGCAAGGAGTGCATGGACGTGTCTACATGGTTCCAAGGTGTGATGGAGAGATGTGTACGTTAAGTATTGGTCAGAAAGGTCCAACCAACTAGGTTATGGACTCAGACTGCGACTGAGTCGGGTTTGACTCAAATATGGAAAGATTTGAGTTGGTTATGATAAGATTTTGTGTGGGTCACGAAGTTGGGTTGTTTTAGGAATGTGGGATACGTTTATAAGATGTTTGGAAGTCTTAATATTGCTTCTATCTACGTATGGAAGAGTCTTGAGCAGTTATGGAAAGTTTCGGTTGAATCTGAGTAGGATTTGAGTCCTAGTTAGGATTGGGTTGGCCTAAGGGCTGGTTATATAAGCAAGGGAGGCCAGATCTCATGGTGTACTACTTTGGGGCTGTTCCTATTGTGTTTTTATCAATAAAAATCATAGTTCGAAGGAACTTTTCTGCCTTGTTCGTCTGACTTGTTTCAGACAAGTTTTTCTTGTTGAGTTTCTACACAACACTACCTTTCTTCGGTTGTCTTATCATAACTCGAGTTTTACAGATCCAATTGATGTGATTCTTTTTGGGTTGTCTTGAAAAGTTGATTATCTATCATATGTGAAAATTTCACAGTCATTGGACTTGTGGTTTCTGATCTACACGAGTTTTTTGTAGTGTTTCAAAACTGTTTTTCTCGGGTAGACCAGATTGACCTTTATTCGATCTTTTGATCGTAACTTGAGTTTCTCTTGACGGATTTGCGTGATTATTGTTGTGGCGTCTTTAGGACTTGATTCTACACAATCTATACTAGTTTTTGTCACAATTTATCATGTTTATATTAGTGTCTCACACGATTTCTTTAACGGATTGTTTTTTCGCCGAGGGGTTTTCGTTGCTTCCACTAAAAGTTTTAATCTACTATTCACCCCCCCACTCTAATAGCTTTACATGTGCTCCTCGATCCTACAAAGACGCGTCAAGTTCTGGAGGCAACACGTGTCCCGCAGTATCGGACATGCCTCCCTTCTCAGGGTGGCTCTGGTGCTGCCACGTGTTCTGCAGTGTGGACCTGCCTCCCTCTTTACGGTGGCTCCGGTGCAGCCACGTGTCTCGCAGTACCAGACCTGCCTCCCTCCTTAGGATGGCTCCAGTGCTGCCACGTGTCGCGGGGTGCCAGACCTACCTCCCTCACAGGGGAAGCTCCAGTGCTTCCACGTGATCGGTAGCTCCAGACCTGCCTTCCCGCAGATGGAAGCTCCGGAGCTACCACGTGTCACACTTCCGGACCTATGTCTAGAACGGGAAGACTTTAGGATCTCCAACGGCGCGAACATTCAACAGCTACCAATCGACCGTTACAAGACCTAGTTAATGTGTCATTAATGCCATATTAACGATGCACGATCTAAGGACTATCAAGATCGGTAATCCTGCCATTAAGGCACGCTATCATGCTATTAACCCCCTTAGCACACGTAGATCGTGTATAGGGCGGTTATTACAATCGGGGCCACCTATCGGGCCACGGCGCATACTGTAACAGCCAGTCCTTGGCATATAAAAGGGTTGTGTTGCACAGTAGAAACTAAGCACACACTAGTCATTCATACTCATACAATACACAAACACCCTGTGGAGTAGGGTATTATGCTCAGGCGGCCCGAACCACGTAAAACTCCTTGTGACACTTTGCTCTTGGATGTTGATTAGCGCCCCGCCTGAATACGAACCTCCACGGACTACTTCTTAGTAGTACCGGGGTAAGTGTCGTTGGCACACTTTAACAGAGATTATTCCTCAGGAGAAGAGGGTGCCTCAAGCGAAGACGGGTCATCAAACTAAGATGATTCAACTAGAGTAGAAGGATCATCAGAAGAAGGCGCAACTCGTCGAGTGTAAGGTTGTGTCACAGGAGGCTTTTTAGTGTAGTCAGGGACTAAAGAAGAAGACTCTGAAGAAGACACTATGGTACGCGACACTAAGTGTGAATGAGGTACACTAGCAACGGAGGTATCTGGAAGGGATAGGAACGAAATTGGATCGACCAAAGATATAGGAGGAGTATCCGAAGAAGGACGAGGATAGAAAGGACGTGTCTCATCGAAGACTACATCCTGCGAGATCCTCATCCGTCGACCAACAGGATCTCAACAACGATACTCCTTATGCTCAACACTATATCCATGGAAAACACACTCGACCGACTGAGCGGTGAGCTTAGTGTGCTCATGAGGTATGAGCAACACATAGCACACGCAACCAAAGAGAGGAAAGCATGTATAGTCAGGAATCTTGCCAGTAAGACGGTAAAAAGGAATCTCACTCTGAAAAGCATACGAGGCTGAATGTTAATCAGGTAAGTGGCAGTAGAAACAGCCTCAACCCAAAAGTGAAGGGGAACAGAGGAAGCAAGCAAAAGAGTACAAGCAGTTTCAAGGAGATGTCGATGCTTGCGTTCTGCCACACCATTTTGTGCATGAGCGCCAGGACAAGAAAACTAAGCAAGAGTACCTTGCTCAGAAAGAACCTGACGAAGAGCATCAGAAAGGTACTCACCAGCAGAATCAACACAAAAAACACGAATAGACGTGTCAAAATGAGTGTGGATCATAGCTGAAATAGTTTTATAAATAGACAAGGCCTCACTACAATGTTTCATAAAGTAAATCCATGTGTGGAGAGAAAATTCATCTATAAAAATGATGTAATTATCGATGTCCTCCTTTAGAAACAAAAGGATCTGCCATACATCTGAATGAACAAGATCAAACAGGAGCTCAGACACCGACTCACTAGAAGGATAGGGAAGTTGAATCTGCTTTCCTAACCGACAACCCTGACACTGAGCTAAGGACTAAGAACCTGAAACCAATCCTAAGACACCACGATGAACTAAGGTGGATAAGCGAGAGCTACAAATATGTCCTAGACGATGATGCCACTGAGCAAAAGGTGAGGTGGACGGAGTAGCAAAACTGGAGCTGACAAGACTAGGAGGCGCAGTGGGAGGAAGTTGAAGTCAGTGAAGCTCCCAGAAACACTGGTAATCACGATGACGAGGGCTAGTGGCAACCAGCTGACCCATACAACGATCCTGAATGTATCAAGAATCGGTATCAAGAATCACCCGACATCATGATCAGTGAGTTGCCCAATGAGCTGCATGGTCAGAATAGGAACGTAGGGAACATTAGGTACATCAAAAAAGTCAGATAAAAGGTTGCCCTGTCCAACAACCAAAAGAGGAGAACCATCAGCAGTATGAACAATAAGAGAACGAGAGGAAGGACTCAAAAAAGATAAACAGGTGGAATAAGGAGTCATATGTAACAAAGTTACAGAATTAAGAATCCATGGATGAGTACCTGAAAGAGAAGGAGAAGCTGGTCCCTCAGAGGAAGACTAAGAGCAGAAGCAGAACCTAAAGGTGCAGAAGGCTGAGTCACAAAACCAACAACTCATAATGATGTAGAGGCAACAAGGAGACGAAGGAGCTCAAGCAGCTGGGCATCTATAGTAGTAGAACTCCCCTAAGATCATCCAATATCAGTACCAGCAGCATCCTGTAAAGAATGATGAGCCTGAGCACCAACAGTGTGTCGAGTGACCAAACAACGAGTAGCCAAAACCGAAGAGGTCAGCAACAAGCCAACATCACAAAGACGAGTCTTATCATTACAACACTAGCGAGAGCATCCATAAGAGAGACATACGGGTGATGAGCGAGCAGCTGAGCACGAAGGGGCTCAAACTCATCATGAAGCCGGGTCAAGAAGTCATAGATGCGCCAAAGTTCAAGTGTATCCTCCTGACTCTTATAGGACAAACATGTATCCGGTGATAACTAAGTACCAAGAGTGTCAAGCTGATGCCAAATAGCAGAAATCTGAGCAAAGAACTCATCCAATGTGGCATCTCCCTATCATAATAGTTGCTCCTGACAAATAGCAGCAAGATAGGTAGACTGCCGAGTAGGCTCATACCGGTAATGTAGAAAGGTCCACATCTGATGTGCAAACTTAAACTCCACTATATCAGCAGCAAGACGATCCTCCATACTAGCAGCAAGAATAGTAGCTGCCCGAGCATCCTCATCCAACTGCATCTTGTACACACTGAACTGAGACTCATAGGTAGCAAGACGAATCTCATAATCTTTAAGTAACTTTTGTTTCTCATCATCAGTAGTCTTCTCTCGAATGACAGCTATGAAGGAACAACAGGACATGATGGGCATTTGAGATCACTCGTGAGAAACTCCCAAAGATGAAGACCACACATATGTAGATGCATGTGAGGAACCCAGTCGCGATAATTGGTGCCATTGAAAAGCATCGGACAACGCAAGACTGGAACCCCGCCCAAAGAAGAAGTCATCCTGACCAGACAACAAGCGACGACGAGAGCACAAAGTATGCAGCGGTGGGCGATGGCGAGAGAGCAAGAAAATAAGCAGTGCAAGCTGCAGATTTTTTCCTTTTTTTTACTCCACGGCCAACCTTACAACACCAACAGCCTTTGGCTTGTGGCGCACAAAATCAGGCAGCACCGTGGATTACGAGCAGATCAAGCAAGGAAGCACACAACAAGCACAGAGCAGGAAAGGAAGCCAGATTGAGGCAACTTCCTTCAACGCTTGGAGTGGGCGATGGATCAACGCTTCCTGTCATGTGCTGGCTGCGGAGGCTACTCGTGATCACCACCGAAACAAGATCAAGAGCGGCGCCTCGGAGAGAGGCATAGGTGGGGATTAGAGCCGAAGCTGCACCGGCCCCATGGGCACTATGCGATTTACCAAAGCGCGCAAGCTTCTTCGATCCACGAGGCCGACCAGGCCCCACGTGCACGACGCATTTTGGCGAAGCCGCACAGGCGCCAAGGAATCCCACGAGGACGAACAGCCAAAGCCGACGAGAGGAAATCGCAGCTGTGGCAGTGAAGAAAAATCACTGAAGTGCGGCTAGGGTAGAAAAGAAACTCTAGATGGCTCTAATACCATATTATGAATATCTCTTGTATTGATATGAGGCCAGTAGGCTCAAATATAGAGAGTACAGGAGAGGATACAAATATGCAAGAAACCCCTTATACAAAAGGGAAAATACATAACCCCTTATACAAAAGGGAAAATATATATCTTCTATATATGTAACAATTAGAGCACAATAGGAGTAGTCTCGTCTCGTAGCATAACCTTCACTAGGACAACCCATAAGAGTAGAATGCTTATTTGTGTGTCACACTACCCGAACAACATCATATCCTACTAGGATCCTCACTAGAACACCCTACTATACCTATGATTTGCCTCATTTCACTTGCCTTCCTTTGGGATAAAATAAATACAATACCCTAGGGAATACTCTCGGGTGAAATGGTACAATGATACTTTTCATGCGCTTGCAAAAATCTTCTTGCTTTGGCTTAGGTTAGCCTAGTACCAACTTCATGTCTAGCACTCATTTCTAGGATGACCTGTAGACGTTAAGAAATAACAACAAGCATTTCTGGCACCGTTACCGGGGAAGGCACAAAAGTTTTGCATGATCAGGTGGTAGATAGTACTCTACTAAGTGTTTAGTAGGATAACCCTGCTTTGTTTTTGCATTCTTTGATGTGAAAACAGGAGAGTGTATGACCGGTTTCCATTTGCCGACAAACTACACTGAAGATCCCAAATCACCGCTAAGAAGTGTTCGACCTCGCGTCGTTCCTCCTCAGGTGATCCTATCCGCAAGGAAGCCAATCATTTCCGTGCCATGACGGTGCAAGCCAATGGCCCAGAAGACCCTTCGTGAGTTTTCAGCTCCCACTGCTGACAATGTGCTTACTAGGCCCAATGTCAACATGGGAGACGTAAACTTTGAAATCAAGACTGGCTAATCACTATGGTGCAGGTCAATCCCTTTTGTGGGAAAGCCAACGGGGATGCTAGTGCTCCCTTCAACAACTCCTGTAGATTTGTAGCACTTGCAAGATCTAGGATGTCACACAAGATGCCATCCGACTTCGACTACTTTGTTTTCCCTCCTTGGTAGAGCGAAGTAGTGGTTCTACGCGAACCGATGTGCTATAAACACTTGGGAAAAGTGTACTGCGGCATTCCTCACCAAATTCTTCCTGTTAGGCAAGACCAATGCCCTACAAGAAAGAATTACAAGCTTCCAGCAAGAGTCCAAGGAATCCATTCATGAGGATTGGGAGAGGCTTCAAGAGTACATCTTGGCCCGTCCTCACCATGGGATGGATGATTGGCTTATCATCCAAAATTTCTACAACGGGCTAACTCCGTCGGCTCGTGATCATGTCGATGATGTTGCTGGAGGTGCCTTGTTCTTACTTGCAATGCCTAAAGCAAAAGAATTGATTGAAAAGATGGTGTCCGACATAGGTTTGATAGACGAGCATCTCAAGCCCCAAAAGCGAGGCATGCATCCTTGAAGGAGGTGGACATGATCGCTGCAAATCTTGATCTCCTAATGAAGAAACTGGACTGCCAAGCAAATCGATATGTATTTCGTACCGCCCAGGCCTAAGATGCTCACATGACGTGTGAGGTCTGTGGCAACACGGTTCATATGGGCAGTGAATGCCCGAGACCTATGAGGATGCCTTGTACTTGTCAGATAATGAAAACTACAACAATGGTTACCATACAAGAGGTCAAGGGTGGGGTCAACCACGTCCTTTCTTTCAAGGGGGCTACAACGACAATAGCAATGAAAACCATCCCAATGTGAAGGAACTTTCCATTAGCCAATGCAAGATCAATGATGCTCTATCAAAGAAGTTTTCGGATAATGACAAGAACTTGAAGAATATCAATGCAAAGATTGAAGGATTAGCTTCTTCCTTCAACAAATAGTTGAGCTTCAACGAGATGTTGGAGACTCAATTAACTCAACTGGTAGTTGTTATCACTCCATCAGAAAATGGAAAGATTTTAGGGCAACCTGAAGCGCCCTTGGTAAATGTGAGTGCGGTTGCCACGAGAGGTGGAAAGACAACTCGTGACCTACTGTACCCCACTCAAGAGGAGGCAACAATTGAGAAAGACAAGGAGGGAATTCCTTCTAGTAAGGGATAAAAACTTAGTGAGAGAATGGCATGACAATTTGAGGATACAAACTTCATGCCATTCTCTCAAATAAATCAGAAGCCAACTCTGGATGAGCAATTCAATCACTTAGTTGAAGTTATCCAAAAGATCCATATCAGTAAGCCCTTGATTGATGCGATGCAAGTACCCACTTATGCTCGCTGTCTCAAGGACATATTAAAGAACAAGCTACCATTGCCCATCACAGAAGTTGACTGGATGACCTCTTTGTATACTCTGATGTACTCTTGGGTGAAGAACTTGTGAAGTTGCTTGCATTTCATTTTATTCATTGTCAATGTCTCTCCCTAGATCATTGCTTCCTTGATTATATTGATATTCTTGATCTTCCTGATCTTGTCTTGTGCATGAGCTCCCCCTTGATCACTGCTTTCCTATTGAGGTTCATCATAAGCACTTGAGTCTTGTGGTTGCTCTTGAGGTCAAATATCACCAAGTTCCATCCTCCTCAATACTTGGCATGGGGCTTCTTCTTGATCTAGAACACACTTATCAACTTGCTCCACTTGGGAGCCATTACTTTCATCGAAGACTACGTCATGTGCTACTTCAACAGTGCCAGAGACTTTGTTGAAGACACGATAGGTGTAGGCATTCGATTCATAACCAAGCAAGAACCCTTCATCATATTTTGAAGTAAAATTCGAAGTCTCCAATTTCTTGTTCAAGATAAAACATTTGCATCCAAATGCTTTGAAATATGAAACATTTGGTCTGTTATCGGTGAGGAGCTCATATGGTGTTTTCTTCAAAAGTCAATGAAGATATAGCCGATTTGTGGCGTGACAAGCGGTGTTTACCAGTTCAAGCCAAAATCGGTCCGAAGTCTTGTATTCATCCAGCATTGTCCTCGCCATTTCGATGAGCGTCCTGTTTTTCCTTTCGGCCACCCCATTTTGTTCAGGGGAGTAGGGTGCCAAAAATTCATGCTCTATTCCTTCTTCATCTAGTTACTCCTCCACTGGGTATTCTTGAACTCCGTTCCATTGTCACTTCTAATGTTCTTGATGGTTGAGAAGAATTCATTTTGCGCCCTTTTCAAAAATTTCTTGAGGATTCCCTGAGTTTCTGACTTATCATACAAGAAAAACACCAAGTAAATCTAGAAAAATCATCAACAATAACCAATTCATATTTGTTAATGCCGATGCTTATATAAGCAATTGGACCGAAGAGATCCATATGAAGAAGTTCTAGCGGTCTTGAGGTAGTCATCACGTTCTTGGTGGGGTGTGGTGCTCCAACTTGTTTTCTCGCTTGGCATGCGCTGCACGACCTGTCTTTCTCAAGAACAACATGTATTAAACCTCAGATGTGACCACCTTTTAGAAGTTTCTGCAGATTTCTTGTCCCAACATGGGCTAGCCGTCTATGCCACATCCATCCCATGTTAGTTTTAGCAACCAAGCATGTGTTGAGTCCAGCTTTATCTTTGTTGAAGTCATCAAGATAAATCTTTCCATTCAACATTCCCTTGAATGCAATCGAGCCATCGCTTCTTCTAAAAACAGTCACACCCTCATTAGTGAATAAGAAGTTATAACCTTTGTTGCATAGCTAAGATATGGAAAAAAGATTATAATCTAGAGAATTGGCATGTAAACATTTGAAAGATTATGTTGAGAAGAAATTTCAATTTTACCGCTACCAAGGACCCTTCCTTGGCTGTTATCTCTAAAGTATATTCCTTCACTTGGATCAGCGTTGCACTCCTACTCCACGAACATATTCCTCTCCCCGATGTGATTAGTGCATCCACTGTCCAGCACCCATTTTGATCCACCGGAGGAGTAAGCCTGCAAAACAGAATTATTTCTTGGTTTTAGGTACCCAAGCTTGCTTGGGTCCTCGCAGGTTAGTCACAAGAGTCTTGGGCACCAACACACAAGTTTTTGAGTTCTTGTGGCGTGGCCCTGCATATTTAGCAAATCCATGTCCAGATTTATTTTTCATGAGCACATAGGAAACATCAAAATTACGAAACAATATTCGCAATTCAGATTCATGCGATGTTTCCATAACAAAAGTAATTTGCTTCTTAACATGAACATTGGTGGACGTGTTTATTTTTGGTAAACCCAAGACCAACTTTGACATTAGGAGGTCTAGTGACCACATATGCACTACGTGCATATTTGATCTTTTCCTTGTCAAAGATGCGACTTTGGGATGGATGTTTAGCATGTGAAGCAGAAGAATCATATTTATCAATATTTTTCTTACTAGAGCATGTGCAAGTTACAATTGTTGTCGAATTTACACCTTTGGAAGGTGAGCTATTGGAGGAGGAGGAGTCACTTTGCTTGAGTGACTCAACTTGCACTTCAAGGATCTTGTTAACTTCTAACAAGTTAGCAAGTTCATCCTTGATTGTAATATGTGAGCCTTCTAGGTTTGAATAAGTTTCCTTACTCAAAGCTAGCTCATGCTAAAGTGACTTATTCTTCTCCTTCTCAAGCTCAAGGAGTTTCTCAACCTCTTGATATCTCTTCCTTTCGCGGATGATCATATCTTCTTGTTGGTTGACAAGCTCCTCCTCCTCAAAAATTTCATCTAACAACATTTTCATTTTCCTTAAAGCAGTTTTACTTTAACCTTTAAACATATTATCATTTTCACTAAAGTTGCCAAAATCATCAATGGAGGAATTAATCAAGGGAGGTGTAAGTCGAACCTTTTTCTTGTCTTCCTTAGCCATGAGGCAAGTATGATTATGAGTTTCCCATCCTCCCATGTTTGGAAGAGTGTAAACTTCTTGGTAGGCTTCTTGATGGCAATGGTGGCCATCTCTTCTTCTTCATCTGAGGAGGACTTGTTGTTTGAGTCCCACTCCTTGCAATTGTGCGCTTGGTGGGCTCGCCTCCTTTTCTTGAGGGTATTCTTTTCTTGAGGCTTCGCTTCCTCTTTCTTTTTATTTTCTTCATATGTGCATTCAACCATAAAGTGATCATACTCGCCAAAGTTGTAGAAGGTACGTCGTTCCTTGGATTTTCCTTTTTATTTGCTCTTCCCATCACTAGAGTTGCTTCCCTTCCTTCTTCTCATTATACGCTTGAACTTCTTGATAAAGAGCGCCATCTCTCCATCATCCAAATCAGTGCTCACATCACTTGAGTCTTCTTCATCTTGTGCTTCATGAGGTTCCTTTCCTTTAGGCTTACAAGTTGCTTTAAAGGGCAACTTCCTTCTTCTTGGAGGAAGTAAGTTCAGATAGGTCTTTGACGTATTGGGCCTCCTTTTCCATCATCTCATGTTTGATAATCTTGCCCAATAGTTCGTCCAGAGTCATTTTGTGAAACCCCGGGCTTTCACGGATCATGGAGCACAAGGTGACATTCCTTGGCATAAATGCTCTTATCATCC
Organism: Tuctoria greenei; assembly: GCA_036927565.1. Lineage (NCBI taxonomy): Eukaryota > Viridiplantae > Streptophyta > Magnoliopsida > Poales > Poaceae > Tuctoria > Tuctoria greenei. Next base: position 255,355,160 of record JAYESD010000002.1, read on the forward strand.
TTTTGACCACCTCATGGCCAGTCCACTTCTTGCATCCATAGGCACAAATCTTGTTCATAAGTGCGTTCATTCGGTTGTACATGTCTTGAAGTGATTCACTCTCCTCAATGGCAAACCTCCCCAATTCTCGTTCAAGCATTTCAATATTCTCCTCACGAACTAAGCGATTTCCTTCATGTGTGGTCTTGAGTGTATCCCAGATTTCCTTGGCGCTTTCTAGTCCATAAATCTAGGTCAAGTCTTCTAGGCTCAAAGATGAAGTGATCACTGCAATAGCTTGTGCATTGTTGTGAATTTCTTGTTCTTGCTCCGGAGTGAGTTCATCGTCCGTATCTAGGATATCTACACCTGTACATACAATATGCCAAAGACTGGGGTTTAAGGAGATTAGATTCATTTTCATATTTTACTTCCACATGGTATAATCATTCCTGCCAAACTGTGGAGGTTTTCCCATGGGAATTGGAAGATAATGATAATTGGAATTTAGACGATTATAATTATAAGGATATCAGGAGTAGTCATGTTGACCACTCCCCGTCATCTTCTCATCTTCTTCCTTGACCTTTGTGCTTAGTAGTTTCTTTCTCAGAAGCGTCTTCAGTTGACGCACTTCTTCATCATCGTGTTTGTTTTCCTTGAGAACATTGAATGCATTTGTGTCCTATTCTTCTTTAGTGTTGGGTACCTTCGGGATCTCATTGTTCTTGTCAGAGGCCATTGATATCTCCGAGTGGTGAGTCTTGTAGATGGAGAACCTCGATCTGATAGCAATTGAATGTGGCCTAGAGGGAGGTGAATAGGCTTTGAAAACTTCTTGCACACTTAATAAAATTGTCAAATAAATGAGGGACCGGACTTGTCCGGTGTTGTAGCGGACTAGTCCGATGTGCTGATGTGTTGTGAGTTAATCAAGTGTTGATGCAACAATTGTAAATGTTATAGCAGCGGAAATTGAACAACTATTGAGATCACTTGATTGAACAGTAGTATTGCAAAATTACACGTGGAATACATTGTAATTCAAATGACAAGGTTGATCAACTTAGTGCCCTAAGTAATGATAATTGAAAAAGTAAATGAGCACATGGGACACGGATTTTTACCGAGATTCCATCTCACCAAAGAGATCCACGTCCTCGTTCACGAAAGCCCACACAGAGACGGGTCTCTTCAAACCATTTCCCTCATCAAGTCACCACACAAGGCCGACTTAATTCCACTATCACGGGTAATCACCAAGTTCATGGGGCAACCTCACACGTTGAGGGCTCCCACAAGAATTACAGCAGAAAAATTATCTAATACACTCGAAAATGATTATAAGTAATGCAAGAGTTTAAAGATATCAAACTCCAAGATCTCAATAACGCGTAGACAACGATCTCCCAATCCCAAATCTGAATACTCAAAGAATTTCACTTTTGAGGATCTTAAATGTGTGGGGAGATGTGTTTTTGTGCCATTGGCACAGGTGGTGGTGCTAGGGCTTGAGTTATGAATAGTACAATACAAAAGTTGTGTTTGTGGGGTCGTGGATCTACTATTTATAGTGTTTCTAAAAATGTTACCGTTAGGGATCCCGACGGTCGGACTAGTCCTTATTGGGGACCATACTTGTCCGGTGTGCTGTTTGAAATCCGCGTGGAATGTGCAGCACACTAGAAACCCTAATTTATGTGAGGTACACCGTACTAGTCCGGTAGTTGTCTGGACTTGTCCAGTGCCATGTGAATTGGAACATCAGAAAGTTTCTTGGACTAGTCCGGTCCATGAACAAACATGTCCAGTGCATAGTATTATGAAAGTTCAGAGAGTTTCTCAGACTAGTGCGATCCATGAACAGACTTGTCCGAAGCATAGTGTTATGGAACATCAGAATGATAAACGGACTAGTCCGATGCACTGTGAAGTGAGATTCCAAAGAGTTTGACGGATTAGCCCGGTCCGTGAACAGACTAGTCCGGTGCACTGTGAAGTGAGACATCAAAGAGTTGAACAGACTAGTCCGGTCTATGAATGGACTGGTCTGGTGCTCAGTGAATTTTAAGATTAATTTTAAACCCTTACCCCTATGCAAGGACTTGAGCTCTTTGGGTCTGTCTCTCACACAAATCCTATACAATTAAGTCTACTTTGCGCTTCATTCATCAATTGGGCTTTTCTTTTTCTTCATCACTTCATTTTTCACTTTTTGAGTGCACCAAACTATCTAATATGAGTTGACCTGCATTCATCTCAACATGTTAATTAAGATCTCAATCGTTTTTCATCAATCGTCCAAAACCCACAAGAGAATGCCTAGATGCACTTTCATCGGTAACTGTGTCGAAGGAGTTTGCGCCTCTGTCACTGAACCCTACAAAAGAACATTAGAGTTAGACATGTTACAAATGCATCTCTCTTTTTGTTTCTCTCACACTATTTCTCTCTCTCTCTAACTTCCATCCTCTCACTCTCTTCCTCTCCCTCTCTCTCTTTCTCTCACTCTCTTCCTCTCCCTCTTTCTCTCCCACTCTCTCACTCTCTTCCTCTCGCTCTCTTTCTCTCATTCTATCACTCTCTTCCTCTCCCTTTCTCTCCATCCACCCTATATTTCTCTCACTCTCTTCCTCTTCCTCTCTAGCATCCTCTCTCTCTCACTTTACCCTCTCTTGCACACTATCTCTCCCTATCTATGTCTCTCTTACTCCACCTCTATCTCACCCCTCTCTCTCAATCTATCTCTGTCTCTCTTACTCCACCTCTATCTCACTCTCTCTCACCCTATGTTCCACTTCCTTCTCTCCCTATGTGAAATGAATACTACAATATTAAGGAAAGAGTTTATTACCTGCGCTCAGGGCACCTGTGTTGGGGGCGCCTGTGCCGGGGTCGGCTGCGGTAACTGAAATGGAGGAATCTCAATCTGGTGACCGCTCTATTGAGCTAGGGACCACCATTGCAAAATATTAGAAGATATATGTTACTGAAATGCTATGAAATTAAATTATAGTAGTTTAAGTTACTTTCCTCCATTGTTGCCTACATCTGGGCAATGTAGCTGGTCGTGGCCTCCTAGATGGCCCTCGTCCTGTCGAGCTCCACCTGGGTCCGTGTCAGCGTCTCCTTCATGGCATGGAACTATAGGTCCCTCTGCGAGGGACGGCTACTTGATGGCTCAACAGACGAGGCCTTCGTCGATGAAGTGCCTCTCGAAGGTCGCGCCGACCTCGAGTCGACAGCTTCATCAAAAATGGCAAACTTGCAAAAGAATGAAAAATACTAAGTAAAGAAGGTAGATTGAAAAAAATGAAATAAATTATCAACTCACCGTCCATGAGCCTTCCCGCCTCCGCTCCCATACACAGCTTGGGGGTTGATCGTCGCGTTCCCAATCGTACCATTCGCCGTGTATCTTCATGACCTCCTACGCATACTTTTCCTAAAAAACAAAGAAATAGTGTAAGAATGTCTATCATTGTATTAGTTATAATTAAATTGATGAATTTTGCAAACATACCACTCGAACAGTCGTGACCTGACTGCACTGCCCAGGCTGCGAAGGGTCACTTCCCTTATGACCTCTCTTTCAAACGTGGGTCAGGGTCGGCTCTTGACTGGTCTCTCACTCCCGTGTAGCTGTGTTTGTGGGACAAATATATTATGAACATATAAATGAACTTAAAATGTACTTACCATGCGTTTAGCCAAATAAAATAGTCATCACCACCGTAGTTGTGCTCGTCGCCCGACCCCCTGCATCGTCGAGCCTTCATGGACTTCGCGATGAAAGCATCACTAGCCTAGTACCGCAAAGAGCTCGGTACGTGTCAGTTTGACCCTGTAACAAGGAAATACTAGACTACACATATTTCATATTTCATCAATACTGTTAACGTACATAACTATTGTAAATATTTAACTATAAAAACTTACCTCTGCGTACTCCTCCCCTCTCATGTATGTGTCGGCGTCCTTCCTAAATGGACCCCATTCCTGCTACTGCTGCTGATCAGGATGCTGCTGCTTGAACTCGTTCAGGGCCAGAATCCGAGCGTACGACAATGCCGTCATCGTGAGCTTCCGAGCGTTGTGGTGGACTATATGAGCTTCCGAACAAAATCTAATATTTAATACTATATGGTTTTTTACCTGTCTTTGACTGGACGGATAGTGATCCGCTCACGAGGAACCAGAGGAGGATCCGCAAAGTGGGTCCACCTCGCCCGTCGCCTCTGCGGCGAGACCACATCCTGTGACCCGGAAGGCTGGTCACCACCGGAGCCCGAAGGATCCACGCTTGACGACTCCAAAGGGAGGCCAGTCGGCTCCGTTGGCTGGCTAGTCTATGGCAGCGCCCTAGCCTCAGTCTCCGACTCAGATGACTCTGAGTGAAACTGCAAAAATAAAGGATTGATAAGAACTTGTTATTGATAAGTGCAATTTAAAATAACATAATTGTCAAATAAGATTTACCTCCATGCGTTGTAAGGCCACCTAACCAGACTCGACCTGACCTGCAAAGTTTGGAAGTTGCCTCATCAGCTGAGAGCGTTTGCTCGCAGCTGACGAGGTACATGAGAAAATGTCTCGTGCCTGCTCTTGTGCCTGGGTGAGGAACTCATTCACCCCCTTCCCCTTCTTTCCCTTTGATGATGACATCCTGTTGTAAGGAATAATTGATTAATATGCTAAGATAATATACAAAATTCATGTTAAGTTAGTGAAGAAAACATTACTTCATAAATTTCAAAATTCATCAATGTCACGGTCATGCACCTTACTCTTTAAACCAGCCCATCGATCTTCTTCCGTGACTGTCTTGGTTGCATTTTTTTTCGCATAGCAGCAGTCTCAATTTCTTGAGTGTCTCCAACTAAGTCATCGAGTCCTACACTAGGCTCAATTGTGAACGAGTCTGGCAACTCTTCCTCTTGGTAAAACTCATCAACCTCATCTTCCTCATGGTAATCATAATCTTCTTGAGTGTATAACCGCTCACAAAGATTCGCCTTATGTACCACCCACCAAGTTTGGAGTTTTTTGCATGGATAAGGTAGATAGTACACTTGCTCCACTTGTTGTGCAAGAACAGATGAATCGAATCCTCATAGCCATCCCTTGTGTTTTACTTCCACCATGCCAAATTGGTTTAGTCAAATTCCACGACTGGCATCAATCCATCACAGTCAAAGAATAATGCTCGAGTATCCTTGTTTCCGACAAAAGAAAATTCAAGGATTTTTTTTAATAATCCCATAGTATAGTTTCACGTCTTTGAGAAACGGTTGCCTTTGTAAGGATCGAAACGCCCAAGAGGGGGGTGAATTGGGCTTTCTTTCAAAATTTAAAGTAATTAAAAGCTAACAACTTTAAAGCCCAATTCCCTATGCGATTAATCTATGCAATCAATGTAAATTAAAGTTGCGGAATGAAGATTGCATAGATGTAAAAGGGAGAGGGATGCAAACGCTCAAGGGACACGGAGTTTATCCCGTGGTTCGGCAAGATCACAAGGATCTTCCTACATCCACGTTGTGGCACCCACCGAAGGGTTTTGCCACTCCCAAGTCACCGAGACAAGGGGGTCTTCACTATTCTTCTCCGTTCGCCAACCTTGGCAAGGTGGAGCTCAACACTTGTACACTTTGAATCCTCCGGGCTTCCACAATCCTCTTGGCAAGCTCCGGAAGTCTCACACACACCAAGGGACACTCCCTTATGGCTCTCACTACACTAGAGACTCCAATCACCTAGAATGGAGGCACACAAGCACTATCTCTAGCTAGTTCTAGCCTATCTCTTGGTGTACAAATGATGAACAATGATGTGAAAGTGGTAGCTCTATGTCTTGAATGCTCTAGGATGTGTAGAGTATGTCTGGGCTTCAAGTCTTGTCGATTTGACAGGTTGAAGGGGTATAAATAGCCAGCCTCCACGAAATAGCCGTTAGAAAAGTAGGCTGACATCACTTCTCGGCGAACATCGGATGATCCGATGTCTCCCCTTCAGTTAGCATCGGTCAAAGCCAAATTAGCTGATGTCACTGTGTCAGATATGACCGTTGTTAGACCGATGTTGACCCTGTCTTCTCATCGGATGATTCGGTGGCTCTTCCTCCTGAATTTGCTTGATCTTGATGCTTATTGGAGTAATCGACCGATGTGTGTAAGTCTGCACATCGGATGATCCGGTTCTTCACTTGGTCCAATGGTATTGCAATCTGTGATGATGGACCGATGTTACTCAGCCACTCACATCGGATGATCCGGTGAGTTCTTTGCTCTGAGGTCTTCTTCTTCTGCTGACACAACTCGATCAATGCAGTCAACTCAGAAACCATCAGATGATCCGGTGTGTTCAACTTGTTGTCTTCGAGTTGTTTTGAGTTGTTCTTTTGGAATTTGAACTTGTGACCTTTTTGATACTTGTTTGAAATGTTTTTTTGACAGTCTTCAAGCATTGAGTGATGTCAAGTTAGAGCTTTCACTTCTTGTCTTCATATGATTTGATTTGATCTCATTAGTTGATTTTATATGGGTCTCCAATGTAATTTTGATTTCATTTGATTGACTGACTATTGGGACCTTGCATTCACAAATTCATTAGTAATATCGAATGGTTGTCATTAATCACCGAAACCGTACCTCATGGGGCCTAGATGCTTTCAATCTCCCCCTTTTTACGAATTGATGACAACACAATAATTTAAAGCACAATAATAATGAATTTGATGATGGTACAATACTCAAGTAGATATGCAATGAATACAAGATAAGACACATCGAGCTTGTAGAAAGCAAATGAAATTAATGGTGCGAAAAACTCAATCGATTAAAACCATAAGCAAATGTGACAAGCGGAAAAGTGCTTAATTAAAAATACAAAAGAGGTACTCAAGCACGAATACAAAGGATAAACTCAAACTCCCCCTGAGACTACTACTACCACTCCCCCTGACTCCTCTACCTCTTCTCCCCCTTTGGCATCAAGACACCAAAAAGGGATCAGAGAGCCTACTGACCCTGAGAGCTAGGCGCGATGACGAACTGGTCACCGTCGCTGTTGTCGGAGCTGGAGTGGCCGGTCGTAGGAGCTGGAGCGGAGGGAGCTGGGGGATCCGCTGTCGGTGCTGGAGAGGAAGTAGCAGGTACGAGAGGCGCCAGTGGAGCTGGAGGAAGCGGGGCACTGACCACGGATGCCGGCGTCTGCTGGAACAAAGTCGTCGCCGGCAGAGGTGAGTGGATCGGTGCGCTGGGTGCCAGAAGTGGTGACATACTGATAGAAGGAATTGGAGTAGTAGGCACCTGAGCTGCACCTGGAGCCAGTCCCAGTCCAGGCTGCTGTGGAGGAAGGGCGATCTCGGTCTGAGTGTATAGGTTGGTGATCAACCCTAGGATCCCCATCATGGCCTGCTGAGTCTGCTGCTGCTGGTCGAGGGTACGGCGATGCATCTGATCGACCAAGTTGGTGAACCGATCCGTATCCTCTCGCCTCTGTCGGGCGATCTCCAGCTGAAGCTCCTGCTGCTGCCTCTGTAGCTGTGCCAGGTGAGCAGCCTGCTCTGCCCTGGCCTGCTCAGCCGCGAGCCTGTCCTGGCGCTGCTGCTCTATCATCTGCTGAAGAAGTGTCGACAGCTCTGACGGTTGTGACACCTGCGCCTCGGACAAAGGAGGTGGAGTCGGTGGTGGAGCAGCTGAACCTCCTGCCTCGGCGTCGTGCTGCCTCAGTGAGGGTGGAGGAGGAGGGAAGTACTCCTCGACACTCTCGTCTATGTCGCTCTCAGACCAGACGTGCTGCAGGTCTCCTCCCTGAGCTTCCGCCTCAGCTAGTTGCTCATCCTCTCTCTCAAGGTCAGACCAGTCCTCCTCAGTCAGTCGAGCCCTGACCTGACGCTCAACTGGACGGCCAAGGCGGTGGTCACCAGGAGCTGGATCTCGGTAGTGTCCGAACCGTGACACACTCTCGTCAGAGAGACGGTCGTGTGCGGCGGACCCCTCGGGAACCATCATGGTGAGCAGGTAGCTGATCCAGTGCCCATATACTAGCTGTCTCATCATGCCCACACCGTCGGTGATCACATCTTCCATCTCGCAGATGATGACATCCACTAGGTCAAAGTCCATCCCGTTCATGATGTAGGACAGGATCGTCTGCTGGAGGCTGGTGAAACCCTCAAGATAGTCGGACCTCGGCAGGAGAGAGCGACGCAGGGCAAGGTGCACCGTGCGCGCTGCAGGAGTCAACAAGGCCGGCACTCTCGGCTGGTCTGGAGAGAAGGTGGGTCCAAACAGTGATCTGATCTCCTCCAGGGCAGGAGCCACTCCTCCAGTGAGCGGCCTCCTCGGCGGGTCTGCCTGACCGTAGACTCTCTCATGTATGCAAGTGTCGTGCAGGTCTACTCCAAGCAACTATCCCAACGTCTGCCTCGACAGGTGGTAGTGCTGACCCATGAACATGAAGTCAATGGATCGTCTGCCCTCAGAGACGTAGAGGGTGGCTTAGAACACGCGGACCCAATCCTCCACGTAAGCACTCTGCTCATATGATAGCAACTGTACCAGGCCCCTGTACCTCTCAAAGAATGGCTTGATCTCTGTCCCTGCGGCTACTTCAAGCTGAACCCAATCCATGTAGTTGTGTTGGAACAGCTTGTGGCCACGGCGTCTGTAGGTCTCGTAGAGAGACTCCTGTGTGACCGTCCAGAAGCGACTGTCCACCAAAGCTTCCCGGGGCTGCGGGTACCACTCCTCAAGCAACACACTCCATCTGAGCTTCCGAAGTTGCTTGGCCTTCATCTTCCGGTAGTCCGTGAGACGGACTCCCTCAGCGATATGGATAGTGGTGTCCATCTCATAGATAGCACGCTGGGCCTCCCTGTCCTCACGACGGTCGGCAACCGTCGGTCTCAAACGAGGAGCAGCCTCGGTGTGACCCCCACGTGTTCGGGCTGAGCGCCGGTGGACGAGAGGCTCAACCGGCTCCTCTTCGGCCTCGGAGTCGTCGATCACGGGAGGCTTCCTGGAACAAGCCTCGCGGATCCTCAGGGACCCTCCTCGGCCACGCTCACGCTCCTCGGCGGCGCAAGCGGCCATCAAAGCCTTATTTTCTTCTTTGGACAACTTCTGCTTCTTCGCGGCGGGCTCCGCGATGGCCTTGCCCTTGTTCTTCCTGTCGCGAGCCATTGCGATCGCCGAGTTGAGCTTTGACGGGGTCGAGCGCACGGGGAGACGACAAAAGTGTCGCGGTCGAAACCCTAGCGGCGATGGAGCTCGGGAGGCACCACGGAGATGATGGAGAGGGGCGGTTTGCTGCGTGGGGCGGCTGTGGTGGAGAGAGGCGGCGGCGGCGCTTGGGCGCGGTGGTGAGGTGTGGAGACGGCGGCGCGGCGCTTGGAGGTGAGGCGGCGCGGGTGTGTGGCGGCGGCGTCTGGCGGGAGCACGACGGCGGCACGAGGGAGAGGCGGCGGCGTGAGGGAGAGGCGGCGGCGCGAGGGAGAGGCGGCGGCGCGGGGGAGAGGCGGCGGCGCGGTGGACGGTGGTCGGCTGCGGTGATTTGGGCGTGATCGGCGGCGACGAGAGCACGGGCGAGCGAGGCGTTGGGGAGAGAGAAGCTGGCGGCGGCGCGCGGGTTTAAATAGTGGGACCCAAACCCTAGCCGCTATTTTAACACCGGATGGACCGATGTTAGGAGAAATGAACATCGGTCGAATGCCACAGAAAGGATATTCAAAAATTGCAGTTGACACCGGATGGACCAACGTCTAGGGTTTTGAACATCGGTCGAATAGCACAGTAAGGGTGTTCAAAAGAGTGATGTTGACACCGGATGATCCGACGTTGGAGGAAGTAAACATCGGTTGAATTGGCCACAGCTCCAGAAGAGTGAACATCGGATGGACCGATGTTTTTTGGAATGAACGTGTCGGATCATTTGAAAATCAGACTGAACTGGCCCTTGAAGATTGAACACCTATTGGTCCAATGAGGGATTGGCTTAGGCAACGGATAATCCGATGACAACAGAACAAAAAACATCCCATATATGTCCTTTGACCAAACAAACAATCAAAGAGAAACACATGTCTTAGGACTTTTTGGGCAACCCCTTACCCCTCAAAAAGCTAATATGCCAATAGCTTGGCTATGCCTTAATTCAAATGGAACACTGAGAAAAATGGAGGAAAAATATCCAAAATAAAATGTAAGGCCCATGCTTTGTGAGGTAGAGTATGAAGACTTCTATCTCTTTGAAGCATGTTCCTCTAGGCATTAACGTACCTAACATTTTGTTCTTTCCACCTTATATGAGTTAAGATATTGTATTTCAAACAAGTCTCCTTCTCATGAGGTGGGTTCCCCTTTGTGACAATCTACCGTATGCAATGCCAAACCAAATTATAGTGCAAGAAATTAAAATGAGTGCAAGTCTATATGGCAGGGATCATGCAAGGCATAAAATAAATCTATCTTGCCAAGTTTAAACCTTCCAAAGGCTTCCTCAGGGAAAACTATTTCTACTTTGCCCCTATCCTTTGGGAGTTAGACAAGACCTATATGATATGCATCCTTACATGAACATGGCAACTTACATGACGTTAAATGCATCTAGCACATTTAATTCACTTCTAAGTCTAGAAAAGGTTTTCTCATCAAGTGGTTTAGTGAAGATATCCGCTAATTGTTCTTCGGATCTAACACCTTGCAAAGAGATGTCTCCTTTAGCCTCATGATCCCGCAAGAAGTGATGGCGAATATCAATGTGCTTAGTGCGGGAGTGTTGAACGGGGTTTCAAGCTATCTTAACCGCACTTTCATTGTCACAAAGGAGAGGCACACAACCAAATTTAATTCCAAAGTCCAAAAGGGTTTGCTTCATATATAGAATTTGGGCGCAACATGCACCGGCCGCTATATACTCCGCCTCCGCGGTGGACAAAGCCACGAAATTTTGCTTTTTGCTTGACCAAGATACTAGGGAACGCCCAAGTAAGTGGCACCCACCGGAGGTACTCTTGCGATCCACACGGCATCCGGCAAAGTCCGAATCCGAGTATCTCAAGAGGTGGAAACTAGCGTTATTGGGGTACCACAAACCTACACTTGGGGTGTGCTTGAGGTACCGAAGTATACTAAAGACCGCCTTCTTATGCGATTCTTTAGGTGCCGCTTGAAAGCGAGCACACAAGCACACACTAAACATGATATCGGGCCTAGATGCGGTAAGATATAACAATGAACCAATCATGGAACGGTAGAGAGATTGATCAATAGGTTTACCGTCCAAGTCCGCGTCGAGATGACAATTTGTCGCCATTGGAGTACTTCTTGAGCTACAATCTCCCATCTCAAATTTCTTCAAGAGGTCCTTGGTGTACTTCTCTTGGTAGATGAAGGTCCCCTCTTGAAGTTGCTTGATTTGAAATCCAAGGAAGAAGTTGAGCTCTCCAATCATTGACATCTCGAATTCCCTAGACATCATGGTGCCAAACTCATGGCTAAGCGATTTGTTAGTTGAGCCAAAAATAATATCATCGACATAAATTTGACAAATAAATAAATCCCCGTCGATGTCCTTGGTGAAGAGTGTAGTGTCCACCCTCCCGATCTTGAATCCTTGCATGACCAAGAAATCCCTTAGACGTTCATACCACGCCCTAGGTGCTTGCTTGAGCCCGTAGAGTGCCTTGTGTAACCTATACACATGATTAGGATTCCTCGGATCTTCAAACTCGGGAGGTTGCTCAACATAAACAAGCTCATTAATATAACCATTAAGAAAGGCACTTTTAACATCCATTTGATAAAGCATTATATTGTGATGTGAAGCAAAAGCAAGGAGTATACGAATAGCTTATAACCGAGCGACCGGAGCGAATGTTTCTCCAAAATCTAGTCCTTCAACTTGTGAGAAACCCTTGGCCACAAGTCTTGCCTTGTTGAGGACTACAACGCCATTCTCGTCTTGCTTGTTGCGGTACACCCACTTCGTTCTGATGACGTTCTTGTCCTTGGGTCGCTCCTCCAACACCCAAACTTCATTTCGGGTGAAGTTGTTGAGTTCTTCTTGCATGGCCATCACCCAATTTGGATCTTGGAGAGCTTCCTCTATATGAGTGGGTTCTACACACGAAAAAAACGAGTAGTGCTCACAAAACAAAGCGACATGGAGAGAACGAGTACTTACTCCCCGTGACGGACTTCCGATGATTTGATCAATCGGATGCGCCTTGGAGATGCGTCCATGCCTCATAAGAGATTGTGAAGCACTTGGCGGTGGTGAAGCATCTTGCTCGTCTTGTGGTTGGACTTGATCTTGGACTTCTTCTTCTTCTTGTTGATGTTGTGTGGCTTGTGAATCTTGCATTGGCAATGGATCATCATCTTTTTCTTCTTCTTCATCAACTTGAGGCGCCATGGAGGTGTTGATGTTGGAACTTGATGCTCCCCCTTGATCATAGCTCTCCTCAACTTCGGGCTTGATGTCTCCAATGGTCATGTTTTTCATGGCTTCTCGTAGAGGCTCATCATCTATATCATCATGACCAAAACTCTCCTCTTGGGAGCCATTAGTCTCATCAAACTCAACATCACAACTTTCTTCAACTAACCCGGAGGTTTGGTTGAATACGCGATATGCTTTTGAGTTTGACACATAACCAAGAAAGATACCAACATCACACCTTCTTTCAAACTTACCAAGCCTTTTCTTGCGGTAGATGTAGCACTTGCACCCGAAGACTCGGAAGTAGGAGATGTTGGGCTTTCTCCCAACGAGGAGCTCATATGGGGTCTTTTGAAGTAGTCGATGAAGATAGACCCTATTAGCGGCATGGCACGCCGTGTTGATTGCTTCGGCCCAAAACTTCTCCGACGTGCCATAGTCATCAAGCATTGCTCTAGCAAGGGTGATGAGAGTCTTGTTCTTCCTTTCAACGACACCATTTTGTTGAGGGGTGTATGTGGCCGAAAACTCATGCTTCACGCCTTCACGATCACACTACTCCCCAATGTTGTAGTTCTTGAACTCGGTGCCGTTGTCACTCCGGACCTTGATGATGGGAAGTTGAAATTCCCTTTGAGCACGTTTAGCGAAGGTCTTGAAGACTTCCGGAGTTTCACCCTTGTCACCTAGAAACAAAGTCCAAGCATATCTAGAATAGTCATCAACAATAACAAGACAATAGAGATTACCACCAAGACTTTGAAATGTGGACGGTCCGAAGAGGTCCATGTGGAGTAGTTCAAGCGGCTTCGAGGTTGACACCATTGTCTTCATTGGATGGTGTGAAGCAACTTGCTTACCGGCTTGACAAGCGCTACAAAGCTTGTTCTTCTCAAATGTGACATCCTTCACGCCTGTCACCATCCCAAGCTTGAACGACTTCTTGAGCTTGCTCATCCCAATGTGAGCAATGTGTCGATGCCATAGTCAACCCAAACTCGTCTTGGTGAAAAGACAAGTGGTCAAGCTAGCATCCATGTTGGAGAAGTCCACCAAGTAAAGATGTCCATGCCGAAAACCTTTGAAGATTAGTTCTTTGCTTGATTCGCTAGTCACTACAACTCCATTCTTGTCAAATGTGCACGTTAGTCCAAGATCACATAGTTGTGTAATGGAAATCAAATTGAAACTAAGATACTTAACATATAGCACATTAGAAATGGACAAATCATGCGAAATAGCAATTTTACCTAAACCAATTACCTTCCCCTTTGAGTTGTCACCAAAGGTGACTTGTTCATGATTGTCAGGGTTCTCTATTGAGGTGAACATACCATCATTGCCGGTCATATGTTGAGTGCACCCGCTATCGAGTACCCAATGCTTTCCTCCGGCTTTGTAGTTCACCTACACACATGAAGTTAGTTTTTGAGTTTAGGCACCCAAGCCAACTTAGGTCCTTGTATGTGTGATACAAGTGATTTTGGGACCCAAAGTTGCTTGGGGAGCTTCCCCTTCATGCCCTTAATGTCTTTGCCGATGAACCTTGCCTTCACCTTGCCACCTACTTTGCTCAAGAGATAGTGGTAATAATTGAAAGTAGATTTGTAGTTAGGAGGCAATTTGGGAGAAGGACGGTTGGGAAGAGGACACTCCCTCGTGTGATGTCCGGTGACCTCACAATGTTGGCAATAGGAACCAACTTCTTTGATGAAGCTTGTCCTAAGTTCCGGTGAGGGCACCTTCCCTTTGTTGAGCACGGGAAAGGATACAAGTCCTCTTTTGTTGAAGCCTTTAGCTTGTTGGTAGAGGATTTCCTTGTGCTTGTCCTCCCCCTTAGAGAGTCTTGCCACACTAGTGCGGAGACTTTCAATCTCGTCCATCAACTCCTTCTCCCTAAGGCTTGCTTTCAAAGGCAAAGACTTATCCAAAATATTAGTGGCATGTGAAATAGTTGATACTTTGCCATCAAGGGTTTCCTTTTTCATGTTTTTCATTTTTAGTTCAATTGCTTCATAAGCACGGTTAAGCACTTCATGTTCTTGAACCAAGTCATTGTGCTTTCCCAAGAGTGCTTGGTTTGCTAAGTCAAGCTCATGATGATCAAGCTTGATTTGAGCATTTTCCTCCTCGATTTGCTTGACATGTGTTTTGAGCGTGTCATGCTCTTTAAGTATGGTTACATACTTGTCATGCAAATCGAGCCTCGCACTCTCAAGCTTAGCACAAGCTTGTTCAAGTGCCTTAACCTTGCTCTTCTCCCTTTTTATGATGACATGGTATTCATTAATCATAGATGCTAATTCATCGGGGGAGAGCTCATCATCATCATCGCTAGAACGTCACATACCTTAGTGTTACCTTTAGCCATGAGGCACATAGGAGGTGGACGAAGAGGTGAGTTATCCTTGTTGACGATGGCAAGGCCCGCCAAGTTTTCTTCATCTTCACTCTCTTCGTCGCTTGACTCTTCATCCGTGATCCACTCATTGGCCTCGCACATGAAGACTTTTTGAGGCCCTCTTCTCTTCTTTGGAAAGAGCTTGGTCTTCTTGCCTTTGTCAAATTTCTTCTTTCCAAAGGAGCGCTTGGGCTTGACCTCTTCTTCATCTTCATCACTTTCTTTTAGCTTTCGATGCTTTCCCTTGTGGTTGTCCTTCCTCTTGTCCGGTCTTGGACAATCATATGATATGTGGCCTTGATCACCACAATTATAGCATGTATTGTTTTCATCTTTTCTTGGGAGGAAGGCTTTCTTCTTGGGATCAAATGAGTATCCCTTCTTTGCGATCTTGGAGTTTAGACGTGAGAATTTTCTCATCATCAACGCAAGCTCATCATCGTCTTCTTTGCTTGTTGCTTGCTCTTCTTCACTTGAGCTAGGCTCAACCACTTTCTTCTTCTTGGGAGTTGTCTTCTTGGTTGAAGCCTTGAGAGCAATGGTCTTTGACGATGACTCCTCCATCATTCCAAGTACGCTCATCTCATGAGCATGAATTTCTCCAATGAGCTCCGAAACTTCAATGTTGTCAAGTGATTCTTTTTGGAGCATTGAATTGATAATGTTGTACTTGGGCTTGGGTAGAAGCATGAGGATCTTGCGGTTGATAAGTCCCTTACCAAGAGAAGCAATGTCAAGTGCGTTAATCTCCTCAATGAGCACATTTAAACGAGAAAACATTTGGTTAACATTCTCATGAGGAAGCATTTTGAATTCATCATACTTGGATTTAAGCAAGTGATATTTGAGTTCTTTAACACGAGATGAGCCCTCATGTATTTCAATTAAACATGCCCAAATTTCACAAGCTTTCTCTTTACTAGCAATTCTAGCAAATACGTCTTGACTTATGCATTCATAGATAGCATTTCTAGCTTTAGCATCCCATTTTAGTTGATCACCAACATAGTCAAGATTTCCAAACCCCGCATGGGTTGCTTCCCAAACTTCGGGAGCAATAGCCTCTAGGTAGGCACGCATGCGTGCTTTCCAATAGGCAAAGTTCTTGCCCTCAAAGGTAGGAACCGAACCCCCATTCTTGGCCATTTTAGCTCTCTAGCGGTGAGGCTAGAATGATCCAATGAGCAACCTCGCTCTGATACCAATTGTAAGGATCGAAACGCCCAAGAGGGGGGGTGAATTGGGATTTATTTCAAAATTTAAAGTAATTAAAAGCTAACAACTTTAAAGCCCAATTCCCTATGCGATTAATCTATGCAATCAATGTAAATTAAAGTTGCGGAATGAAGATTGCATAAATGTAAAAGGGAGAGGGATGCAAACGCTCAAGGGACACGGAGTTTATCCCGTGGTTCGGCAAGATCACAAGGATCTTCCTACATCCACGTTGTGGCACCCACCGAAGGGTTTTGCCACTCCCAAGTCACCGAGACAAGGGGGTCTTCACTATTCTTCTCCGTTCGCCAACCTTGGCAAGGTGGAGCTTAAGCCTTGTACACTTTGAATCCTCCGGGCTTCCACAATCCTCTTGGCAAGCTCCGGAAGTCTCACACACACCAAGGGACACTCCCTTATGGCTCTCACTACACTAGAGACTCCAATCACCTAGAATGGAGGCACACAAGCACTATCTCTAGCTAGTTCTAGCCTATCTCTTGGTGTACAAATGATGAACAATGATGTGAAAGTGGTAGCTCTATGTCTTGAATGCTCTAGGATGTGTAGAGTATGTCTGGGCTTCAAGTCTTGTCGATTTGACAGGTTGAAGGGGTATAAATAGCTAGCCTCCACGAAATAGCCGTTGGAAAAGTAGGCTGACATCACTTCTCTGCGAACACCGGATGATCCGATGTCTCCCCTTCAGTTATCATCGGTCAAAGCCAAATTAGCTGATGTCACTGTGTCAGATATGACCGTTGTTAGACCGATGTTGACCCTGTCTTCTCATCGGATGATCCGGTGGCTCTTCCTCCAGAATTTGCTTGATCTTGATGCTTACTGGAGTAATCGACCGATGTGTGTAAGTCTGCACATCGGATGATCCGGTGCTTCACTTGGTCCAATGGTATTGCAATCTGTGATGATGGACCGATGTCACTGAGCCACTCACATCGGATGATCTGGTGAGTTCTTTGCTCTGAGGTCTTCTTCTTCTGCTGACACAACTCGACCGATGCAGTCAACTCAGAAACCATCGGATGATCCGGTGTGTTCAACTTGTTGACATCGAGTTGTTTTGAGTTGTTCTTTTGGAATTTGAACTTGTGACCTTTTTGATACTTGTTTGAAATGTTGTTTTGGCAGTCTTCAAGCATTGAGTGATGTCAAGTTAGAGCTTTCACTTCTTGTCTTCATATGATTCGATTTGATCTCATTAGTTGATTTTATATGGGTCTCCAATGTAATTTTGATTTCATTTGATTGACTGACTATTGGGACCTTGCATTCACAAATTCATTAGTAATATCGAATGGTTGTCATTAATCACCGAAACCGTACCTCATGGGGCCTAGATGCTTTCAATCTCCCCCTTTTTGGTGATTGATGACAACACAATAATTTAAAGCACAATAATAATGAATTTGATGATGGTACAATACTCAAGTAGATATGCAATGAATACAAGATAAGACACATCGAGCTTGTAGAAAGCAAATGAAATTAATGGCGCGAAAAGCTCAATCGATTAAAACCATAAGCAAATGTGACAAGCGGAAAAGTGCTTAATTAAAAATACAAAAGAGGTACTCAAGCACGAATACAAAGGATAAACTCAAACTCCCCCTGAGACTACTACTACCACTCCCCCTGACTCCTCTACCTCTTCTCCCCCTTTGGCATCAAGACACCAAAAAGGGATCAGAGAGCCTACTGACCCTGAGAGCTAGGCGCGATGACGAACTGGTCACCGTCGCTGTCGTCGAAGCTGGAGTGGCCGGTCGCAGGAGCTGGAGCGGAGGGAGCTGGGGGATCCGCTGTCGGTGCTGGAGAGGAAGTAGCAGGTACGAGAGGCGCCGGTGGAGCTGGAGGAAGCGAGGCACTGACCAAGGATGCCGGCGTCTGCTGGAACAGAGTCGTCGCCGGCAGATGTGAGTGGATCGGTGCGCTGGGTGCCAGAAGTGGTGACATACTGATAGAAAGAATTGGAGTAGTAGGCACCTGAGCTGCACCTGGAGCCAGTCCCAGTCCAGGCTGCTGTGGAGGAAGGGCGATCCCGGTCCGAGTGTATAGGTTGGTGATCATCCCTAGGATCCCCATCATGGCCTGCTGAGTCTACTGCTGCTGGTCGAGGGTACGGCGGTGCATCTGATCGACCAAGTTGGTGAACCGATCCGTATCCTCTCGCCTCTGTCGGGCGATCTCCAGTTGAAGCTCCTGTTGCTGCCTCTGTAGATGTGCCAGGTGAGCAGCCTGCTCTGCCCTGGCCTGCTCAGCCGCGAGCCTGTCCTGGCGCTGCTGCTCTATCATCTGCTGAAGAAGTGTCGACAGCTCTGACGGTTGTGACACCCGCGCCTCGGACACAGGAGGTGGAGTCGGTGGTGGAGCAGCTGAACCTCCTGCCTCGGCGTCGTGCTGCCTCGGTGAGGGTGGAGGAGGAGGGAAGTACTCCTCAACACTCTCGTCTGTGTCGCTCTCGAACCAGACGTGCTGCAGGTCTCCTCCCTGAGCTTCCGCCTCAGCTAGTCGCTCATCCTCTCTCTCAAGGTCAGACCAGTCCTCCTCAGTCAGTCGATCCCTGACCTGACGCTCAACTGGACGGCCAAGGTGGCGGTCACCAGGAGCTGGAGCTCGGTAGTGTCCGAACTGTGACACACTCTCGTCAGAGAGACGGTCGTGTGGGGCGGACCCCTCGGGAACCATCATGGTGAGCAGGTAGCTGATCCAGTGCCCATATACTAGCTGTCTCATCATGCCCACACCGTCGGTGATCACATCTTCCATCTCGCAGATGATGACATCCACTAGGTCAAAGTCCATCCCGTTCATGATGTAGAACAGGATCGTCTGCTGGAGGGTGGTGAAACCCTCAAGATAGCCGGACCTCGGTAGGAGAGCAGGGCAAGGTGCACCGTGCGCGCCGCAGGAGTCAACAAGGCCAGCACTCTCGGCTGGTCTGGAGAGAAGGTGGGTCCAAACAGTGATATGATCTCCTCCAGGGCAGGAGCCACTCCTCCAGTGAGCGGCCTCCTCGGCGGGTCTGCCTGACCGTAGACTCTCTCATGTATGCAAGTGTCGTGCAGGTCTACTCCAAGCAACTGTCCCAACGTCTGCCTTGACAGGTGGTAGTGCTGACCCATGAACATGAAGTCAATGGATCGTCTGCCCTCAGAGACGTAGAGGGTGGCGTAGAACACGCGGACCCAATACTCCACGTAAGCACTCCGCTCATATGACAGCAACTGTACCAGGCCCCTATACCTCTCAAAGAATGGCTTGATCTCTGTCCCTGCGGCTACTTCAAGCTGAACCCAATCCATGTAGTTGTGTTGGAACAGCTTGTGGCCACGGCGTCTGTAGATCTCGTAGAGAGACGCCTGTGTGACCGTCCAGAAGCGACTGTCCACCAAAGCTTCCCGGGGCTGCGGGTACCACTCCTCAAGCAACACACTCCATCTGAGCTTCCGAAGTTGCTTGGCCTTCATCTTCCGGTAGTCCGTGAGACGGACTCCCTCAACGATATGGATAGTGGTGTCCATCTCGTAGATAGCACGCTGGGCCTCCCTGTCCTCACGACGGTCGGCAGCCGTCGGTCTCGGACGAGGAGCAGCCTCGGTGTGACCCCAACGTGTTCGGGCTGAGCGTCGGCGGACGAGAGGCTCAACCGGCTCCTCTTCGGCCTCGGAGTCGTCGATCACGGGAGGCTGCCTGGAACGAGCCTCGCGGATCCTCAGGGACCCTCCTCGGCCATGCTCACGCTCCTCGGCGGCGCGAGCGGCCATCAAAGCCTTCTTTTCTTCTTTGGACAGCTTCTGCTTCTTCGCGGTGGGCTCCGCGATGGCCTTGCCCTTGTTCTTCCTGTCGCGAGCCATTGCGATCGCCGAGTTGAGCTTTGACGGGGTCGAGCGCATGGGGAGACGACAAAAGTGTCGCGGTCAAAACCCTAGCGGCGATGGAGCTCGGGAGGCACCACGGAGATGATGGAGAGGGGCGGTTTGCTGCGTGGGGCAGCTGTGGTGGAGAGAGGCGGCGGCGGCGCTTGGGCGCGGTGGTGAGGTGTGGAGACGGCGGCGCGACGCTTGGAGGTGAGGCGGCGCGGGTGTGTGGCGGCAGCGTCCGGCGGGAGCACGGCGGCAGCGCGAGGGAGAGGCGGCGGCGCGAGGGAGAGGCGGCGGCGCGGGAGAGAGGCGGCGGCGCAGTGGACGGTGGTCGGCTGCGGTGATTTGGGCGTGATCGGCGGCGGCGAGAGCACGGGCGAGCTAGGCGTCGGGGAGAGAGAAGCTGGCGGCAGCGCGCGGGTTTAAATAGTGGGACCCAAACCCTAGCCGCTATTTTAACACCGGATGGACCGATGTTAGGAGAAATGAACATCGGTCGAATGCCACAGAAAGGATATTCAAAAATTGCAGTTGACACCGGATGGACCGACGTCTAGGGTTTTGAACATCGGTCGAATAGCATAGTAAGGGTGTTCAAAAGAGTGATGTTGACACCGGATGATCCGACGTTGGAGGAAGTAAACATCGGTTGAATTGGCCACAGCTCCAGAAGAGTGAACATCGGATGGACCGATGTTTTTCGGAATGAACACGTCGGATCATTTGAAAATCAGACTGAACTGGCCCTTGAAGATTGAACACCTATTGGTCCGATGAGGGATTGGCTTAGGCATCGGATAATCCGATGATAACAGAACAAAAAACATCCCATATATGTCCTTTGACCAAACAAACAATCAAAGAGAAACACATGTCTTAGGACTTTTTGGGCAACCCCTTACCCCTCAAAAAGCTAATATGCCAATAGCTTGGCTAGGCCTTAATTCAAATGGAACATCGAGAAAAATGGAGGAAAAATATCCAAAATAAAATGTAAGGCCCATGCTTTGTGAGGTAGAGTATGAAGACTTCTATCTCTTTGAAGCATGTTCCTCTAGGCATTAACGTACCTAACATTTTGTTCTTTCCACCTTATATGAGTTGAGATATGGTATTTCAAACAAGTCTCCTTCTCATGAGGTGGGTTCCCCTTTGTGACAATCTACCGTATGCAATGCCAAACCAAATTATAGTGCAAGAAATTAAAATGAGTGCAAGTCTATATGGCAGGGATCATGCAAGGCATAAAATAAATCTATCTTGCCAAGTTTAAACCTTCCAAAGGCTTCCTCAGGGAAAACTATTTCTACTTTGCCCCTATCCTTTGGGAGTTAGACAAGACCTATATGATATGCAACCTTACATGAACATGGCAACTTACATGACGTTAGATGCATCTAGCACATTTAATTCACTTCTAAGTCTAGAAAAGGTTTTCTCATCAAGTGGTTTAGTGAAGATATCCGCCAATTGTTCTTCGGATCTAACACCTTGCAAAGAGATGTCTCCTTTAGCCTCATGATCCCGCAAGAAGTGATGGCGAATATCAATGTGCTTAGTGCGGGAGTGTTGAACGGGGTTTCTAGCTTTCATTGTCACAAAGGAGAGGCACACAACCAAATTTAATTCCAAAGTCCAAAAGGGTTTGCTTCATATATAGAATTTGGGCGCAACATGCACCGGCCGCTATATACTCCGCCTCTGCGGTGGACAAAGCCACGGAATTTTGCTTTTTGCTTGACCAAGATACTAGGGAACGCCCAAGTAAGTGGCACCCACCGGAGGTACTCTTGCGATCCACACGGCATCCGGCAAAGTCCGAATCCGAGTATCCCAAGAGGTGGAAACTAGCGTTCTTGGGGTACCACAAACCTACACTTGGGGTGTGCTTGATGTATCCGAAGTATCCTAAAGACCGCCTTCTTATGCGATTCTTTAGGTGCCGCTTGAAAGCGAGCACACAAGCACACACTAAACATGATATCGGGCCTAGATGCGGTAAGATATAACAATGAACTAATCATGGAACAGTAGAGAGATTGATCAATAGGTTTACCGTCCAAGTCCGCGTCGAGATGACAATTTGTCGCCATTGGAGTATTTCTTGAGCTACAATCTCCCATCTCAAATTTCTTCAAGAGGTCCTTGGTGTACTTCTCTTGGTAGATGAAGGTCCCCTCTTGAAGTTGCTTGATTTGAAATCCAAGGAAGAAGTTGAGCTCTCCAATCATTGACATCTCGAATTCCCTAGACATCATGGTGCCAAACTCATGGCTAAGCGATTTGTTAGTTGAGCCAAAAATAATATCATCGACATAAATTTGACAAATAAATAAATCCCCGTCGATGTCCTTGGTGAAGAGTGTAGTGTCCACCCTCCCGATCTTGAATCCTTGCATGACCAAGAAATCCCTTAGACGTTCATACCACGCCCTAGGTGCTTGCTTGAGCCCGTAGAGTGCCTTGTGTAACCTATACACATTATTAGGATTCCTCGGATCTTCAAACCCGGGAGGTTGCTCAACATAAACAAGCTCGTTAATATAACCATTAAGAAAGGCACTTTTAACATCCATTTGATAAAGCATTATATTGTGATGTGAAGCAAAAGCAAGGAGTATACGAATAGCTTCTAACCGAGCGACCGGAGCGAATGTTTCTCCAAAATCTAGTCCTTCAACTTGTGAGAAACCCTTGGCCACAAGTCTTGCCTTGTTGCGGACTACAACGCCATTCTCGTCTTGCTTGTTGCGGTACACCCACTTCGTTCTGATGACATTCTTGTCCTTGGGTCGCTCCTCCAACACCCAAACTTCATTTCGGGTGAAGTTGTTGAGTTCTTCTTGCATGGCCATCACCCAATTTGGATCTTGGAGAGCTTCCTCTATATGAGTGGGTTCTACACACGAAACAAACGAGTAGTGCTCACAAAACGAAGCGACATGGCGAGAACGAGTACTTACTCCCCGTGACGGACTTCCGATGATTTGATCAATCGGATGGGCCTTGGAGATGCGTCCATGCCTCATAAGAGATTGTGAAGCACTTGGCGGTGGTGAAGCATCTTGCTCGTCTTGTGGTTGGACTTGATCTTGGACTTCTTCTTCTTCTTGTTGATGTTGTGTGGCTTGTGAATCTTGCATTGGCAATGGATCATCATCTTTTTCTTCTTATTCATCAACTTGAGGTGCCATGGAGGTGTTGATGTTGGAACTTGATGCTCCCCCTTGATCATGGCTCTCCTCAACTTCGGGCTTGATGTCTCCAATGGTCATGTTTTTCATGGCTTCTCGTAGAGGCTCATCATCTATATCATCATGACCAAAACTCTCCTCTTGGGAGCCATTAGTCTCATCAAACTCAACATCACAACTTTCTTCAACTAACCCGGAGGTTTGGTTGAATACTCGATATGCTTTTGAGTTTGACGCATAACCAAGAAAGATACCAACATCACACCTTCTTTCAAACTTACCGAGCCTTTTCTTGCGGTAGATGTAGCACTCGCACCCGAAGACTCAGAAGTAGGAGATGTTGGGCTTTCTCCCAACGAGGAGCTCATATGGGGTCTTTTGAAGTAGTCGATGAAGATAGACCCTATTAGCGGCGTGGCACACCGTGTTGATTGCTTCGGCCCAAAACTTCTCCGACGTGCCATAGTCATCAAGCATTGCTCTAGCAAGGGTGATGAGAGTCTTGTTCTTCCTTTCAACGACACCATTTTGTTGAGGGGTGTATGTGGCCGAAAACTCATGCTTCACGCCTTCACGATCACACTACTCCGCAATGTTGTAGTTCTTGAACTCGGTGCCGTTGTCACTCCGGACCTTGATGATGGGAAGTTGAAATTTCCTTTGAGCACGTTTAGCGAAGGTCTTGAAGACTTCCGGAGTTTCACCCTTGTCACCTAGAAACAAAGTCCAAGCATATCTAGAATAGTCATCAACAATAACAAGACAATAGAGATTACCACCAAGACTTTGAAATGTGGACGGTCCGAAGAGGTCCATGTGGAGTAGTTCAAGCGGCTTGGAGGTTGACACCATTGTCTTCATTGGGTGGTGTGAAGCAACTTGCTTCCTGGCTTGACAAGCGCTACAAAGCTTGTTCTTCTCAAATGTGACATCCTTCACGCCGGTCACCATCCCAAGCTTGAACAACTTCTTGAGCTTGCTCATCCCAATGTGAGCAATGCGTCGATGCCATAGCCAACCCAAACTCGTCTTGGTGAAAAGACAAGTGGTCAAGCTAGCATCATTGTTGGAGAAGTCCACCAAGTAAAGATGTCCATGCCGAAAACCTTTGAAGATTAGTTCTTTGCTTGATTCGCTAGTCACTACAACTCCATTCTTGTCAAATGTGCACGTTAGTCCAAGATCACATAGTTGTGCAATGGAAAGCAAATTGAAACTAAGAGACTTAACATATAGCACATTAGAAATGGACAAATCATGCGAAATAGCAATTTTACCTAAACCAATTACCTTCCCCTTTGAGTTGTCACCAAAGGTGACTTGTTCATGATTGTCGGGGTTCTCTATTGAGGTGAACATACCATCATTGCCGGTCATATGTTGAGTGCACCCGCTATCGAGTACCCAATGCTTTCCTCCGGCTTTGTAGTTCACCTACACACATGAAGTTAGTTTTTGAGTTTAGTCACCCAAGCCAACTTAGGTCCTTGTATGTGTGATACAAGTGATTTTGGGACCCAAAGTTGCTTGGGGAGCTTCCCCTTCATGCCCTTAATGTCTTTGCCGATGAACCTTGCCTTCACCTTGCCACCTACTTTGCTCAAGAGATAGTGGTAATCATTGAAAGTAGATTTGTAGTTAGGAGGCAATTTGGGAGAAGGACGGTTGGGAAGAGGACACTCCCTCGTGTGATGTCCGGTGACCTCACAATGTTGGCAATAGGAACCAACTTCTTTGATGAAGCTTGTCCTAAGTTCTGGTGAGGGCACCTTCCCTTTGTTGAGCACGGGAAAGGATCCAAGTCCTCTTTTGTTGAAGCCTTTAGCTTGCTGGTAGAGGATTTCCTTGTGCTTGTCCTCCCCCTTAGAGAGTCTTGCCACACTAGTGCGGAGACTTTCAATCTCGTCCATCAACTCCTTCTCCCTAAGGCTTGCTTTCAAAGGCAAAGACTTATCCAAAATATTAGTGGCATGTGAAATAGTTGATACTTTGCCATCAAGGGTTTCCTTTTTCATGTTTTTCATTTTTAGTTCAATTGCTTCATAAGCACGGTTAAGCACTTCATGTTCTTGAACCAAGTCATTGTGCTTTCCCAAGAGTGCTTGGTTTGCTAAGTCAAGCTCATGATGATCAAGCTTGATTTGAGCATTTTCCTCCTCGATTTGCTTGACATGTGTTTTGAGCGTGTCATGCTCTTTAAGTATGGTTACATACTTGTCATGCAAATCGAGATTCACACTCTCAAGCTTAGCACAAGCTTGTTCAAGTGCCTTAACCTTGCCCTTCTCCCTTTTTATGATGACATGGTATTCATTAATCATAGATGCTAATTCATCGGGGGAGAGCTCATCATCATCATCGCTAGAATCGTCACATACCTTAGTGTTACCTTTCGCCATGAGGCACATAGTAGGTGGACGAAGAAGTGAGTTATCCTTGTTGACGATGGCAAGGCCCGCCAAGTTTTCTTCATCTTCACTCTCTTCGTCGCTTGACTCTTCATCCGTGATCCACTCATTGGCCTCGCACATGAAGACTTTTTGAGGCCCTCTTCTCTTCTTTGGAAAGAGCTTGGTCTTCTTGCCTTTGTCAAATTTCTTCTTTCCAAAGGAGCGCTTGGGCTTGACCTCTTCTTCATCTTCATCACTTTCTTCTAGCTTTCGATGCTTTCCCTTGTGGTTGTCCTTCCTCTTGTCCGGTCTTGGACAATCATATGATATGTGGCCTTGATCAGCACAATTATAGCATGTCTTGTTT
Organism: Tuctoria greenei; assembly: GCA_036927565.1. NCBI lineage: Eukaryota > Viridiplantae > Streptophyta > Magnoliopsida > Poales > Poaceae > Tuctoria > Tuctoria greenei. The sequence continues at coordinate 255,381,034 of JAYESD010000002.1, forward strand.
TCATCTTTTCTTGGGAGGAAGGCTTTCTTCTTGGGATCAAATGAGTATCCCTTCTTTGCGATCTTGGAGTTTAGACGTGAGAATTTTCTCATCATCAACGCAAGCTCATCATCGTCTTCTTCGCTTGTTGCGTGCTCTTCTTCACTTGAGCTAGGCTCAAACACTTTCTTCTTCTTGGGAGTTGTCTTCTTGGTTGAAGCCTTGAGAGCAATGGTCTTTGATGATGACTCCTCCATCATTCCAAGTACGCTCATCTCATGAGCATGAATTTCTCCAATGAGCTCCGAAACTCAATGTTGTCAAGTGATTCTTTTTGGAGCATTGAATTGATAATGTTGTACTTGGGCTTGGGTAGAAGCATGAGGATCTTGCGGTTGATAAGTCCCTTACCAAGAGAAGCAATGTCAAGTGCGTTAATCTCCTCAATGAGCACATTTAAACGAGAAAACATTTGGTTAACATTCTCATGAGGAAGCATTTTGAATTCATCATACTTGGATTTAAGCAAGTGATATTTGAGTTCTTTAACACGAGATGAGCCCTCATGTATTTCAATTAAACATGCCCAAATTTCACAAGCTTTCTCTTTACTAGCAATTCTAGCAAATACGTCTTGACTTATGCATTCATAGATAGCATTTCTAGCTTTAGCATCCCATTTTAGTTGATCACCAACATAGTCAAGATTTCCAAACCCCGCATGGGTTGCTTCCCAAACTTCGGGAGCAATAGCCTCTAGGTAGGCACGCATGCGTGCTTTCCAATAGGCAAAGTTCTTGCCCTCAAAGGTAGGAACCGAACCCCCATTCTTGGCCATTTTAGCTCTCTAGCAGTGAGGCTAGAATGATCCAATGAGCAACCTCGCCCTGATACCAATTGTAAGGATCGAAACGCCCAAGAGGGGGGGTGAATTGGGCTTTCTTTCAAAATTTAAAGTAATTAAAAGCTAACAACTTTAAAGCCGAATTCCCTATGCGATTAATCTATGCAATCAATGTAAATTAAAGTTGCGGAATGAAGATTGCATAAATGTAAAAGGGAGAGGGATGCAAACGCTCAAGGGACACGGAGTTTATCCCGTGGTTCGGCAAGATCACAAGGATCTTCCTACATCCACGTTGTGGCACCCACCGAAGGGTTTTGCCACTCCCAAGTCACCGAGACAAGGGGTCTTCACTATTCTTCTCCGTTCGCCAACCTTGGCAAGGTGGAGCTCAAGCCTTGTACACTTTGAATCCTCCGGGCTTCCACAATCCTCTTGGCAAGCTCCGGAAGTCTCACACACACCAAGGGACACTCCCTTATGGCTCTCACTACACTAGAGACTCCAATCACCTAGAATGGAGGCACACAATCACTATCTCTAGCTAGTTCTAGCCTATCTCTTGGTGTACAAATGATGAACAATAATGTGAAAGTGGTAGCTCTATGTCTTGAATGCTCTAGGATGTGTAGAGTATGTCTGGGCTTCAAGTCTTGTCGATTTGACAGGTTGAAGGGGTATAAATAGCCAGCCTCCACGAAATAGCCGTTGGAAAAGTAGGCTGACATCACTTCTCTGCGAACACCGGATGATCCGATATCTCCCCTTCAGTTATCATCGGTCAAAGCCAAATTAGCTGATGTCACAAATATGACCGTTGTTAGACCGATGTTGACCCTGTCTTCTCATCGGATGATCCGGTGGCTCTTCCTCCAGAATTTGCTTGATCTTGATGCTTACTGGAGTAGTCGACCGATGTGTGTAAGTCTGCACATCGGATGATCCGGTGCTTCACTTGGTCCAATGGTATTGCAATATGTGATGATGGACCGATGTCACTGAGCCACTCACATCGGATGATCCGGTGAGTTCTTTGCTCTGAGGTCTTCTTCTTCTGCTGACACAACTCGACCGATGCAGTCAACTCAGAAACCATCGGATGATCCGGTGTGTTCAACTTGTTGACTTCGAGTTGTTTTGAGTTGTTCTTTTGGAATTTGAACTTGTTACCTTTTTGATACTTGTTTGAAATGTTGTCTTGACAGTCTTCAAGCATTGAGTGATGTCAAGTTAGAGCTTTCACTTCTTGTCTTCATATGATTCGATTTGATCTCATTAGTTCATTTTATATGGGTCTCCAATGTAATTTTGATTTCATTTGATTGACTGACTATTGGGACCTTGCATTCAAAAATTCATTAGTAATATCGAATGGTTGTCATTAATCACCGAAACCGTACCTCATGGGGCCTAGATGCTTTCAGCCCTCATCACAACTCAGGTATTACATATTGCCACGAGAGGACGAATGGATTCAGATTGAGTTGTATGGAACCGGAAGTCGTTGACATCATATCGACTGTAGCTTCTAAATTTAACCAATCTATAGGATAGTTGTCGCAAGTCTTCATGGACATTGACATCTTTCATGCACTGTCCAAGATATAAAGTTATTAGAAAACTTTGTAAATATTCATAAGTTATTAGAAAACATTGTTAATACTGATAAGTTAATGACAAAATGTTACACAATCCCGAAACCAGGTAGAAAATTAGGCCCTCAATTTTTCATCCCGTCGCAGTCCTTCTACTTGTTTGCTCGTAGGATGTTGTCTATGTGTCCAATTTTGCTTGTGGAACTCACTATGTGAAAAGTGAAATTTTTAGAATAGATGCATTGCACAATATGCAAATTAGAATAAATGTAGGACAAACACTTACTCGAAATATTTGTCTATCTCATATATATTAGCATACATGTAGAGGAAAGCAACAATCCTTTCTTCTTCGCTAACGTCGTAAGAAGTGCAACTACAAACAATAGTGCCTCTTGTTGCAAAAATGGAGAGATCATTACAAGGAGGTTGCTCATCCATATTGTACCGCATTGACGAAGTATTGACATTGTGTTCCTTTGCAAAGTAAACACTTGAGAAGTATCCTACTTCCTTAAGAGTAAAAGCTTCGGCGATGCACCCTTTAAACCCTTGCCCTGTTACCAACCATTGGCTTCAGATATCTTAGTGCTCTTTCAATATGATACATCCACCTATAGTGCGCGGGACAGCCCACTTTCGCTTCAAATGAAAGATAGATAAGGAGATGTTGCATTGGATTGAAGAACCCTAGAGGAATTTTTTTCATGTTACACAATAGTACTGGTGTCTCCTTCTCCAACATACTCATCACCTCTGTCGTGATTTCTTTAGCACAAAGTTGTCTATAGAAGTGGCTAAGCTCGACTAACACCTTCTACATTGCATCGTCAAATAAGTCCCAAAACATAACAGGCAAAAGTCTTTCCATGATTATGTGATAATCATGACTCTTCAACCCATTGAGCTTTCTCATGTTCACATTCATGGCTCATCTCAAACTAGCTGCGCATTCATCTGGGTATTTCAAAATTTGCAACCATTTGAGAACTTCTTTGTTCTCTTTAGGTCGAAGACATAAAGAAGAACGTGGTTTACCACCACTTTCGGAGATCTCAAGAGTTGGATGGTTACAAAGCTCAGCCAAATCCTTTCGAGCCTTTAAATTGTCTTTCATTTTGTCAGTCATGTCCATGCATGTGCTTCTCCATTCGCCCATATTACGCTCTTGATGCATGACATCAATGTTGCACATTAGTATTAACGACTTAACATATGAGAGCTCCCATAGTCCACATATATGAGCCCAATTGTGATCCTCTTCGTAACCAAGAAAATATGCAGCACGACCATTATCTGGCACAAATTTGTCCAACATATCAGATATTTCTGACCCGTTAAGATGTCTCGGTGGTCCTTTAGTGACAATGATGTCCTTTTTGAAGACATTCCTTTGTTGCCTAAACACGTGATTCGAAGGTAGCCAATATCTGTGACAATCAAAGTACTAAACATGTGATTAGCCAATGTATGTGACAATCAAAGTAGCTTATCTTTCCTCTATGAGTAAGTCAAAAGTAATCAGTGGCCGAAGCACATATCGGACACGTCAAACGATCGTGAGTGCTCCATCTAGAAAACATGTCGTATGTCGAGAAATTATGGATGGACCACAAATACGCAACTCGAAGGTTGAATTTCTGCTTCTTGTAACAGTCGTACGCTTCGATTCTGGTCCACAACATTTTCAATTCTTCTATCAACGGTTTCAATATCCGGTTGAGACGTGGCCCAGGATGATTTGGCCCAGGTATAATGAGGCTAAGAAACATGAACTCATACTTCATGTAAAAAGCTGATGTTAGGTTGTATGGAATGACAAAGAAAGGCCAACGGGAGTATGGTGTGGCGTTTGTACTAAATGGCGAGAATCCATCTGTTGCCAATGCGAACATTTCTCGCTTCACGGCCGAAATCTGGATCGAACTGGTCTAGCGCCTTCCATGCCTCACCGTCGGACAGGTGCGTCTTGACTCCATTTTTCTGACGTACACCTTCTTTGTTCCATCTCATGTGTCTAGCAGTTTTTCTAAAAAGAACAACCGCTTCAACAAGGTGTCATGGGTAAGTAACGAAGCTGCTTACATGCGACTTCTGTCATCACAGTATCACTGTCGTTATTAACAACTTCGACAAACCTCGGTTGACCATATTTTAAACATTTGTTCTCATTGGCATGCTCTCTCCATAAAAGCATGCAGTTGTCCGAACCCATCAATCTTCTCGTATTTCATACCGAGGCTGGAAAAAAATTTCTTTGCTTGATACGTATCTTTAGACAGTTTACAGGGCTGTGGAAGGACATCACTGAACAATTTGATGAGGTCGTTGTAGCAGTTATTAGAAAAGAAGTACTTAGACTTAATTGCAATAAGTCTAGTCACGAAAGTGGGGAGGGTCATTTTAGTGTGTCCATGCAGCAGCTCTTCTGAAGCTTTGAGAAGCTCGAAGAACTTTTCAACCTCTATTGTAGGAGGATCCTCTATAAGCTCTGGTTGTATAGCTTCCAGCATCTCATCCATTATATCAACCCTTGTGTCATCATCATTGTCTGCTTCCACTTCTTGTACAACTTGAGAAGCTATCTCGCCGTGGAAGGTCCACACTTCATAATGTGACATGTAACCGTTTCGACACAAGTGTATCAAAAGTTTCACTTTGTCCAAAAACTTCTCGTTCCGGCATTTCGTACATGTGCACCGAACCTTATCAATATTTGGCAACAAAAAGGCTCGTTCTACAAAAACATCTATCATGGCGAACCACTCATTTGAGTGACCACCAGACCTGCACTTCCAACCAGTATACATCCATCTGTGATCTTCACCCATGTTTGACTCTGCAATATAAAACTAGAAAAATTATAGTTACTTTATACTTTTTTTAATATCATGACCCTACATCTATTGGAAAGGATAGGTCCTAAACCCACCCAAGGGTGTCCGAGGGGCGAGCTTATGACGAGACGCGTGGTCTGGATCCAGACGAAATTTTGGTAACATAACCCCGCTGTTCTCCAATTGCACACTTGATATTGGTGCAGTAGAGAACATCATGGTTATGTCATCGAAATCTCATCTGGATCCATACCTGCGTCTCGTCACAAGCCACATCCCCTCGGTCACTCTCAGGCTGTCCAAAAAAAGAATAATTTCAAACCTGCAAGCCTCACATGCGTAACACATGTGAGGCGGGCCGGTTCGAAATAGGTAACACAAATTTTACAGGTTAGGTTGATCTTTCAATTTTGAGTGATTTCCGGCAGAGAGTAAAGAACAAGAGAGAGAGGAGGAAAGAACGAGAGAGAGAAGGAACTGGTCAGCCATCCTAAGTTATACCCATTTGGGCCCGCTGCTAACAGTCGATCGGCTTTACGAGACAGTCATCATACTTTATGCTCCGTCTGATCCCGCCCCCACGCAGCCTAGAGCTCGTCCTATAGGTACCCCATCTTTACGTCCGGGAGCATGGGCATGGACTCCTGACATCCTCGCCGAAGGCGGAGAAGGCGGCAGGGGTTCTGTCCAAGCTTTGTGCACGAAAACACAAGGCTAGAGAGAGAGAGCAAGAAGTTGCAGAGCTCGCCGGAGAAGAGATCGAAGCTACAGAGCTACCGCGTGCACGGGCGAAGCTGCAGATCAAAGCTGCAGATCGATGTTGGGCCCACCACCCCCGGGAGAGAAGTGCGGGTCCATCGCCGCTGCCGCAGGCGTGCACCAGCCGATCACCATCCTCCTTTGGCAACAGAAGCAGGGAGGGGAGCCAAGAAGGCAATGGCCATAACCCTAGCCGACTGAGGGGTTGAGAGGGAGAGAGGAGCAGTGGCCGGGAGGGGAAGGAGGAAAAGGGGAGGCATCTAGCAATAATAAGGGGCCAATCCGAGGGGTAAAATAGGAAGGGGATGCTTTGGTCAGGGCGTTGCAGCGATAGTGGCATGAAAGGCGTGCTTGACAGTTGGGTTGAGTGAGGAGGGCGTGGCCTTTGCATACCATATTCAACAATTTTCATCCGGTTTCCTAGAAATCTTGACGCGGTTTCAAGATGCCAACATGCCATGCAAGCTCATTAGCTACTCCTGAAGCTTTAGAAGCGTGAAGTCCTTATCAACTCAAACGGAGTGCCAACCAAAATATTAGGAAAGTAACAACTAACAAAACATACGTACGTGTCATAGCCAAAATAAAATACTAGCAGTTTTGCTAAACATGGCTAATTGCACAAATAATTGGAATGGATAGTTGCTAAACATTTAATAGTTGCTAAACATGGCTAATTGCACAAACAGTTGCTAAACGTTTAATAAACAACAATTGATAATTGGAAAGGAAAAAAATACATGGCTCGGTGGCCGTCGGCATGGGGGCCAGCGTGGGGGCGCCGGCGGCCAGCCACGGCCATCGGCCGACGGGAGAGGGATCTGGGAGGTGTCATACCTGCATGCTGTGGCATGGATGGTGGCGGCGAGGGTGGCTGGTGAGGGCTGCATGCGGCGGGGATGGTGCAGAACAGTGGGAGGGCGCAAGGAGGAGCGACGGCAGCGCCGCTCCGGGCGGCGCAATGTCAGGAACGGCTCCAGCGTCAGCTAGGAGCGATAGTGGCGACAGCTAGCTGCGGCGGCGGTGGCGGCAGCTGCTCGGCGCGAGGAGGATGAAGGCGGCAGCGTTGGGCAAAAGTAGTCGGGTGCGTGGAATGGGCCGCGCGTGGCCCGCGCTGGATGCGGTTAAGTCGCTTACATACACTGGCCGCCTAACATATGTCGGCCTAGGATTTGGTCGATGTAAGTAGTGCATTAAATGCCATCAGTTCACTAACTTACGTCGGTCTAGGTCTGGACCGACGTAAGTAGTGCGTTTGTAAGACCTATGTGTGCTGAATACATTGGCTTGTAGTGAATATACTTGCTTTGACGATAAAAGTTTTGAATATCACCAAAACACCTTTTTATTAAGGTCCGACTAGCCTTGGTTAGCTCCGGTGAGTTTTGTCTTTAGCTCTGACATGTCTTTGATAGCTCCGGCGTGTTTTTGCTGAGCTCCGAGTTGATTTTTCTAGCTCCGGCTTTTGGGATTACTAGTTCTGACTAGTTCTGGTTAGCTCCAGCGCTAGGTCCTGCTAGTTTTGTAAGCTCCGGCGGGAGCTTGGTTGTACTAGTTTTGGTAAGCTCCGGCGCTAGGTTCTACTAGCTTTTGTTAGCTCCGGCTCAAGGTCCGGGTTGCTCTGGCAAGGTCCGGAACTTGACCGTAGTGCTTCTGCTTTTCATTTGCAATGTTTTGTACTTGCTTTATATTGTTGGAAAGATTGCTTAGTATTTATTTGCTAAGTTTTTGATGCTTTTTGGTTGATATGGATGATATCGTGTTACTGTGGTTTTGCAACATGCTTATGTGAGGTTCTCACGTAGGGTGTTGTGTTCGGAACTAACTTGAGTCAAGTCGAGGACTTGGGCTCGTATGGATTGGTTGTTTATTCATGTGCAGGTGTTGCTTGAGTTCAAGACATGGCTGGTGACTTGATCCATTGGACTAGTCTCAGGGAGGAGATGACGTTCCAACAACCAAATTCAGGAGGAATTGTGGTTGAGCTGATCAGGAGGTTGCGCATCATGATTGAATCAAGAACAATGCATATGAAGGTATCGTGGACGTTATTGGAAGATTTTTGCACGTGTGCAAGGAGTGTATGGACGTGGCTATATGGTTCCGAGACGTGATGAAGAGATGTGGACGTAAAGAGTTGGTCGAAAAGGTCCAACCGACTAGGTTATGGACTCAGGCTGCGGCTGAGTCGGGTTTGACTCAAATATGGAAAGATTTGAGTTGGTTATGATAGGATTTCGTGTGGGTCATGAATTTGAGTTGTTTAGGAATGTGGGATACGTTCCTAAGGTGTTTGGAAGTCTTAAGATTGCTTCTATCAGCGTATAGAAGAATCCTAAGCAGTTATGGAAAGTTACGATTCGTGAACAGAGTAGGATTAGGTTCCTGATCTGAGTTGAGTTGGCTTTCGAGCTGGTTATATAAGCAAGGGAGCCCAGAGCTCGTGGTGCACGACTTTGGTGCTGTTACTCTTGTATTCTATTGAATAAAATTCGTAGTTTGAAGGAACTATTGTGCCTTGTTCGTCAGACTTGTTCCAGACAAGTTTTACTCGTCGAGTTTCTGGACAGCACTACCTTTCGTCGGTGGTTTTACCATAGCTCGAGTTTTACAGATCCAATTGACGTGATTCTTTTTGGGTTGTCTTCACAACTTGATTGTCTATCATATGTCAAAATTTCACAGTCATTGGATTTGTGGTCTATGATCTACACGAGTTTCTTTGCAGCATTCCAGAACTGTTTTTTCTCGGGTAGGGCACATTGACCATTGTTTGATCTTTCGATCATAACTTGAGTTTTTCTTGACGGATTTGAGTGATTCTTTTTGTGTTGTCTTCGTGACTTGATTCTCTCTGATATCTATCACTTTTGTCATGGTGAAACACGTTTAGATTGGTCTCACACACGATTTCTTTAACAGATCGTTTTTCTGCCGAAAGGGTTTGGGTTTTAATTGTTTCCGCTGCGTAAGATTTTTAAATCTACCATTCACCCCCCCTCTGGTAGCTTTTCACGTGCTCTTCGATCCTACAATTAGTATCAGAGCCAGGTGCTCTAATCTTTGTGATTTGCACGTGTTTTTGACTAATCATCATGGAGAAGTACTCCGCCAAACCTTGTGTGTTTGCTGGTATTGATTTTCAGGTTTGGAAGGCACGCATGGAGGCTTTCATCCAGACACAAGGCTTTGCAATATGGGAGAAGGTATACAAGCCTTACGAAGTGTCATCAAACGATCAAGTTACAGCTACAAATCTGAGAGATGTCGACAACAACAACAAGGCTCGGAACTTGATCATACAAGGATTAACACAAAGCGACTTTGACCGTGTTGCACACCTCCGATCTGCATACGATGTGTGGAAAGCACTTTGTGACTACCATGAAGGATCCAACACGATCAAAGAGGTAAGGCAAGACATGTTTAAGAAAGAATACATGCGCTTCGAGATGCAACCCGGTGAGTCTATTGATAACCTTTTTGCTCGCTTTAATAAGATTCTCAGCAACTTGCGTAGTGTCAATGTTAATTTTTCAGATGCTGAAAATGCTAGGGAATTGCTAAGTGCATTAGATATGTCAATTTGGGAGATGAAAGTCACATCTATTCGTGAATCTACTGTCATGAGTTCACTTACTTTAGATGTGCTATATTCCAAGTTAAAAACTCATGAAATTGACATAATCTCACGTAAGAACCCCAATAAGTCTATTGCATTTGTTTCACAACGTGATATGTCTAGCTCCGGCCAATCATCATCTTGCAATACTCTTGCTTTGTTGTCCTCACTAACCGTGAAGCAGATCGAAGAATTTCTAGAAGAGGAGTTGGCACTCATCTCTACTAGATTTTCAAAAGCATTGCAAAATGTGAGAACTAGAAGGAGAGGAAGCTTCGGACCTCAACGTTGTTTTGAATGTGGTAAAACAGGACACTTTCGTATAGAATGCCCTAACCTTTCAAGTCCGACCACCCGGGAAGAAAAACAAAGCAAGGTTCAGACCTCCTCTGGAAATTTCAACAAGAAGAAGAAAGGTACCATAGGACGCAAGATGATCAACAGTTTTATCACCGCGCTTCAAGAGTTCAGTTCAAGCGACGTGGACATTGAAAGTGATGAAGATGAAGATGATTTGACAAACTTGTGCTTCATGGCGAGCAAGTCAAGATCAAGTATGGAGGAGGCAGAACACAACAACGACAATGAAAAGGTATGTCCTACTTGCGAAGAAATGTGTGATGCTATTTCTCGTGCCACTATTATTGTTAAGAAAAAGGACAAAAAGCTTAGGGATAGTGCTGCTAAAATTGAATCACTAGAATCTGAAATCAACCGTTTAAAAACTTTGATTCCTAGTGATGATGCATGTTCCTCATGTGATTTAATATATGAACAATTGTCCTCATTAAGAAGTGCGCACACCTCCACACTTGATAAACTTGAGTTAGAAATTGAAAAGAACAAAGAGCTTGCTGCACTTAATGATAAAAACTTGAAAGATGCTAGCTGTTCTACAATTGATTTGCATTGTTCTACTTGTGATGATCTTGATAAGAAACTACAGGATGCTATGAATGAAATTTCTATATTGAACAATGCTTTACGTTCTCATGAAGTTAAATTTTGTTCAAATTGCAAACTAAAAGGAAAAACTTCATGTGAAAATTGTCTTGATCTGTCCAATAAACTTGATGACATGCATAGGACATTAGGTCGGTTTTGTAATGGGAATAAGAACCTAAACTTACTGCTGAATTCTTCCAAGTCTTGCAATGATAAAACTGGTTTAGGTTTTGATTCTCATGCTCATGCTAAGGCACATCCACCTAAAATTGTAAAGTCATTAGGAAGTGGTTTGATTCAAACAGTTCCTAAATAAAAAGTTGTGGTTTTCAAATCTGCAGGAGTGTTGCTTCATTCTCATAGACATGAACACAAAGTTAAATTTCATTGTACCTTCTTGGTAGAGATGGTCATGTCATAGATTTTTATTATAGACTAGCTAAACAACAGAAAAGGGAAAGAATGGTTGCTAGATCTCATAACTTTCATGCAAAATTTGCTGCACACATTGAACCGAATGTACAACCTGCTGTTTTGAGTCAAAAACATTCAAAGTTTACCTTCGGACCTTCTTTTTTTGCCTCCGGAGCTACTGATTTTTGTGCTACACAAGTAACACCTTATAGGTCAGTAGTCAAGAATAAAAAATCTCAAACTTTGACTCATAAACCTGCTGTTTTGTCTCAGCTTTCGCGTGTTTTTCCTGCTGCACGTCGCGTGACTCAGTACTGGATTTCTAAATGCCTTTTGACTAACCCCAGTATTGAGTCATCGACGTATTGTGCTTTTATGTAGGTTACACGTTTGAGGAAGGAGAACATTTGGATTGTGGATTCAGGTTGCTCACGCCACATGACCGGTGAGGTGACAAAGATTGGTTCTCCTCCCTCTCTTTTTTGTCACGTGTAGAGAATGTTACTTTTGCCGATTATTCTTCAACTCCTATAATTGCTGAGGGTTCGGTTAGAGTAAATGATCACTACACTTTGAAGGATGTGACACTTGTCAAAAATTTGAAATACAACTTGCTTTCTATTGCACAATTGCTAGATGAAAATCTAGAAATTATTTTTAATAAAAACTGCTGCAAAGTTGTAGGTTCAAATAGTGAGCTTATTTTTAACATGTCTCGGTTTGGAAGAGTTTTTAAAGCTGATTTTGATATGTCTTCCTCTAAGCATAGGTGTCTAGTTGCTAATGATTCAAAGGACTTATATTTTTGGCATCGTAGATTTGGTCACGTAGGCTTTGATCACCTAATGCGTGTTAGTGCTCTTGATCACATACGTGGGCTGCCTAAGCTTAAAGGGGACAAATAAATTGTGTGCTCTTCTTGTAGACATGCTAAGATGGTTGCAGGTTCACATACTCATCTCACAATGATCATGACAACTGAACCATGCCAACTTTTGCATCTTGACACCGTAGGACCTTCACGTGTTCAATCCTTCGGAGGTAAATGGTATGTTCTTGTTATTGTTGATGATTATTCTAGATACTCTTGGGTTTACTTTATGGCGTCTAAGAATGAAGCTTTTAGTCACTTTAGGACTTTATTTCTTAGATTATCAATTGATCACCCAGGATCTTTAAAGGCAATTAGAAGTGATAATGGAACTGAATTTAAAAATTAATCTTTTGATCACTTTTGTGCTGAAAATAGAATAGATCATCAATTCTCTTCACCATATGTACCTCAACAAACGGTGTTGTAGAAAGAAAGAACAGAACCTTAGTTGAGATGGCTAGGACTATGCTTGATGAATATCAAACTCCTAGGAAATTTGGGCTGATGCGTTAGCAACCGCTTGTTATGTCTCAAATCGTGTTTTCTTGCATGCTAAGCTAGGTAAAACACCATATGAGCTCCGGTTTGGACATAGGCCTAGTGTTACACACTTTCGGGTCTTTGGTTGCAAATGCTTTGTTAAGAAACATGGTAATCTTGATAAATTTGAACCTAGATCCACTGATGGCATGTTTCTTGGTTATCCATCTCTTACTAGAGGCTACCGTGTGCTTTTACTTGACACTAACAAAATTGTGGAGACTTGTGAAGTGTCTTTTGATGAATCTAGCCCAGGTACTAGCTCAAACATTGCAGGTCCAGATCCATATCTGCAGGGGGGAGCATTTTCATTGAAGATGAGGAAGAATTGGAGTTGCTGCCAGAAAATTCAGCAGCTAAAGACTTTGGTTTAGCTCCGGATGTTAATTCTCAACCAGCACCGACAACCATCAATGCTGATTCAAATCATCCTCAAGACACAAGCTCATCGATTTGTGATGAACAAGAAGAAGAAGAAGCTTGTGAGACATCTGTTCCCCTACAGTTTTACAAAGATCATCCCCCAGAACAGATGATTGGAAGCTTGCACGAACGAGTCACACGGTCCAGGTTTTGCGATTCAAACTCTTATGCTCATTCTGCTTTTGTTGCTTCTTTTGAACCCAAAGATATATCACATGCACTCACTAATGAATCTTGGATTATTGTGATGCAAGAAGAGTTAGAAAATTTTGAAAGAAATAATGTTTGGAAACTTGTACCTCCACCTCAAGGTCACACTTTAATTGGAACTAAATGGGTATATAAAAATAAACAAAGTGAGGATGGGGTTGTGGTTAGGAATAAGGCTAGGTTGGTTGCTCAAGGTTTCACTCAAGTTGAAGGTCTAGATTTTGATGAAACTTTTGCTCCTGTCGCTAGATTAGAAGCCATAAGAATTTTGTTAGCTTTTGCAGCATCTAAAGGTTTTAAGCTATCAAATGGATGTTAAAAGTGCTTTTCTTAATGGCTACATAGATGAGGAGGTTTATGTCAAACAACCACCGGGTTTTGAAAATCCAGATTTTCCTAATCATGTTTACAAACTGTCCAAAGCCTTATACGGTCTCAAACAAGCCCCTAGAGCATGTTATGATAGGTTAAAAACATTCTTACTTGAAAAGGGGTTTACCATGGGCAAGGTTGATAATACTCTTTTTGTGCTTAAACATGGCAATGACTCATTATTCGTTCAAGTGTATGTGGATGATATTATCTTTGGTTGTGCTTCTCATGATCTTGTGTCCAAGTTTTCAGCAATGATGAGTTCCGAATTTGAAATGAGTATGATGGGTGAACTCACTTACTTTTTGGGGCTGCAAATCAAGCAAACCAAGGAGGGTACCTTTGTGTATCAAACAAAGTATACCAAAGACCTCCTAAGGAGCTTCAACATGGACAAAAGCAAGCCTCTTCAGACACCAATGGGAACAGCAACAACACTTGAACTTGATGAAGATGGTGAACCCGTGGATCAAAAAGAATATAGAAGCATGATCGGATCACTTTTGTACCTCACGGCATCAAGACCGGACATACAATTCAGCGTATGTCTTTGTGCACGGTTTCAAGCCTCCCCACGTGCTTCACATCGTCAAGCCGTCAAAAGGATTCTCAGGTACTTAAATGGAACTCAAGAATTTGGCATTTTTCTTCCTTCTTCCTCAACCGTTACTTTGAAAGCTTTTTTGGATGCTGATTTTGGGGGTTGTAGGATTGATAGGAAAAGTAATTCCGGTGCTTGTCATTTTCTTGGTAATTCTCTTGTTGCTTGGTCCTCTAGAAAACAAAATTCAGTTGCATAATCCACAACCAAATCTGAATATGTAGCTGCTGATAGTGCTTGCTCACAAATTATTTGGATTGTTCAAACACTTAAGGACTATGGGGTTGATCTAGATAGTAATAACACTAGTGCCATTTGCATTGGTAAAAACCACGTGCAACATTCTAGAACTAAGCACATTGACATTAGGTATCACTTTCTCCGAGATAATGTTGAAAAGGAAATATTGTCCTTCACCATGTAGATACCGAACAACAATATAACATTTTTACAAAACCTTTGGATTTCACTCGTTTTTGTTACATTCGTAGTGAAATAGGGGTTATGCATCCTCATGGCTTAAATTGAGGGGGAGTTTTGAAACTTGGGAAGTCTATGTGTGAATCTGAAATTAAAATAATATGAGCATAGTATTTCATACATATACGACTTTGTGATTCCTTTTACATGCTGAAAGTTCTTACTACATTACTCATGTTATACATTTTGTAGTTTTTGCCATGTCTAGTAATCGGAATAATTACTTACACTAAAACTGGTCATGGTCGAACTTTCTTGATGTTTTGAACTCGTTACATGTTCACAAGTGCTTTTAATCATTAATAATTCATCAAGTAATCAACTCACATGTTTAGTTTTTATGAACAAATATAAATTGAGAAAAGATCAAGAGAATATGCATGCATCGCACTTCTTCTTTTGAGATGGCTTGTCATTGCACTTAGATATGAACTTGGAAGAAGTTGTGTATGACTAAAACCATGTCCTTAAGCTTCTGATTGTCAAATGACATAGGCTTGGCTTGGTTGGTTAGAATAAGGAAGATGCGCATATAATCTCTTGCAAATATCATATGATCTAAATTTATGCTTTCAAAAATAATAAAATGCAGCAACTAGTGTCATGCTTTCAGGTTTTGAAATAGTTAAGTTTGTGAGATCATGACTTACTTAAATTGAAAATTACATTTGATCTCTAGCATGGCTTACACTACTTTATGTATTTCATTGATGTGATAATGTAAGTTACTTGATAGTATGACTTGGATGAGCTTTGTTTATATGTATATGTTATAATATGCTCATACCAACTAAAGGCGGAAATATAATTTGTTTATATGCTCATGACTTGCTGAATACATTGTCAAAGGGGGAGAGATAAGCATGAATAGAAAGACAATATGTGCATAAGGAGAGATAATAAAGAGGGAGAGATAATATGGGATAATTTTTGGATTATCTTCTCATTTTACTTTTGATTTACAAAGGGGGAGAAATTGCTTTCAAAACTTTTATGTGAATAAGCCAATGTTTGGATTTTAAATGGTGTTGCCAATGCATTCATCAAGGGGAAGATTGTAAGACCTATGTGTGTTGAATACATTGACGTGTAGTGAATATACTTGCTTTGACGATAAAATTTTTGAATATCACCAAAACACCTTTTTATTAAGGTCCGACTAGCCTTGGTTAGCTCAGGTGAGTTTTGTCTTTAGCTCCGACATGTCTTTGATAGCTCCGACGTGTTTTTGCTAAGCTCCGAGTTGATTTTTCTAGCTCTGGCTTTTGGGATTACTAGTTCCGACTAGTTCTGGTTAGCTCTGGCACTAGGTCCTGCTAGTTTTGTAAGCTCCGGCGGGAGCTTGGTTGTACTAGTTTTGGTAAGCTCCGGCGCTAGGTTCTACTAGCTTTTGTTAGCTCCAGCTCAATGTCCGGGTTGCTCTGGCAAAGTCCGGAACTTGACTGTAGTGCTTCTGCTTTTCATTTGCAATGTTTCGTACTTGCTTTACATTGTTGGAAAGATTGCTTAGTATTCATTTGCTAAGTTTTTGGTGCGTTTTGGTTGATATGGATGATATCGTGTTACTGTGGTTTTGCAACATGCTTATGTGAGGTTCTCACGTATGGTGTTGTGTTCGGAACTAACTTGAGTCAAGTCGAGGACTTGGGCTCATATGGATTGGTTGTTTATTCATGTGCAGGTGTTGCTTGAGTTCAAGACATGGCTGGTGACAGGATCCATTGGACTAGTCTCAGGGAGGAGATGAGGTTCCAACAACCAAATTCAGGATGAATTGTGGTTGAGCTGATCAGGAGGTTGCGCAGCATGATTGAATCAAGAACAATGCATATGAAGGTATCGTGGACGTCATTGGAAGATGTTTGCATGTGTGCAAGGAGTGCATGGACATGGCTACATGGTTCCGAGACGTGATGAAGAGATGTGGACGTAAAGAGTTGGTCGGAAAGGTCCAACCGACTAGGTTATGGACTCAGGCTGCGGCTGAGTCGGGTTTGACTCAAATATGGAAAGATTTGAGTTGGTTATGATAGGATTTCGTGTGGGTCACGAATTTGAGTTGTTTAGGAATGTGGGATACGTTCCTAAGGTGTTTGGAAGTCTTAAGATTGCTTCTATCTGCGTATAGAAGAATCCTAAGTAGTTATGGAAAGTTACGATTCGTGAACAGAGTAGGATTAGGTTCCTGATCTGAGTTGAGTTGGCTTTCGAGCTGGTTATATAAGCAAGGGATCCCAGAGCTCGTGGTGCACGACTTTGGGGCTGTTCCTCTTGTTTTCTATTGAATAAAATTCGTAGTTTGAAGGAAATTTTGTGCCTTGTTCGTCAGACTTGTTCCAGACAAGTTTTACTCGTCGAGTTTCTGGACAGCACTACCTTTCGTCGGTGGTTTTATCATAACTCGAGTTTTACAGATCCAATTGACGTGATTATTTTTGGTTTGTCTTCACAACTTGATTTTCTATCATATGTAAAAATTTCACGGTCATTGGATTTGTGGTCTATGATCTACACGAGTTTCTTTGCAGCATTCCAGAACTGTTTTTTCTCGGGAAAGGCAGATTGACCATTGTTTGATCTTTCGATCATAACTTGAGTTTTTCTCGAAGGATTTGAGTGATACTTTTTGTGTTGTCTTCGTTACTTGATTCTCTCTGATATATATCACTTTTGTCACGGTGAAACACGTTTCGATTAGTCTCACACACGATTTCTTTAACAGATTGTTTTTCTACCGAAAGGGTTTGGGGTTTAATTGTTTCCGCTGCGTAAGATTTTTAAATCTACCATTCACCCCCCTCTGGTAGCTTTTCACGTGCTCTTCGATCCTACAGCGTTAAATATTGTCGGTCCCTTTACATACGTTGGCCACGGGCCCATCGTCGACGTAAGTTAGTTAACTTACATCGGCTGCCACGGGCCGCTGTAAGTTTAGTAACTTACGTCGGCCGGTCAACGTAAGTTATTCTTGCCGACATAAGGTTGCGAGTTTCCTGTAGTGCATTTCAAGAAGACAGAGAAGTCAAGGCCATATGAATGGCCGAAGTGCACTAAACTGCCGAATAAAGGATGGCAGAAGAGACAAGCCATGTCGTTTGAGTTTTCTTCTCAAGGGCCGAAGACTAAAAATTGAAGCTTCACGAAGACGGAGGAAAATCCATGTCATGTGATTTTTGGATGAGACCTCGCCAATAGGTTAATTTGGTAGTTATCTCATTTTTGCCTTTTCCATCCCCATTTGAATTCTGTATTTTCCACAACATATTTGATTATTTCATAGGTTGTTGAGAATTAAGTATTCTCAACTTAGATTTGTTTTCTTTGACTTTTGAAAAAAAAAACAAAAATATTGGATTTGGGGAAGTTTTATTTGGAAAAAACAATTTTCCAAGGTAAATTTGTGGTCGATTCACCCAACAGCTAGAAACATAGCCGTTGGGGAACCACTTGCCAAAAGAGGGACCAGGGGGCCCACATTACAAGGCGGTCGAAAATGCCTAGCTGGCCGACTTGGGCCATTTTAGCTCTCCCTCCTCCAATAACTATATTCCCTTCTCTTGTGACCGTTGAGGGTGTTACACTATTTATACATGCCTAAGTGAGTGTGTTGCTTCACACTTCACACCGTTTTCACCTCCCCAACTCAGTCACTCGCTCAAAAAAATTGTTAGCTCTTCATTGAAGAACTTCTCTCAAAATGCCAATCCAAAAATATTTTCTTTCATCTCCATTTGCATTTGCATTTTCAAGTGCTCTGAAGCTTGGCAAAACAATTCGTCAGAGGTTTCGTTTGGTTTTCACTAACATAACCCGTTTTGAGTTCCATTTTGTTGTTTGTTTGTTCTCAAGTTGTGCAAGCATGAAGAAGGGAATGAAGAGGTTGTTTGGGAAGAGGAAAGGAGATTCATCAAGCTCAAGTCATGGGAGAGACTCAAGCTCACACCTCTCCTCCGAGCCTACACGAAGTTCACAGTGGGGAGGCGTGCAAGATGATGTCCCGATGGAGGAAGGCGATGCTCCACTCCGCCTTCTCAACAATGACAACCTCATCTTGGACATGATGTTGAACAACAAGCCTACAAACATCTCCAAGATCGTGAGTTTTCTCACACGAAGGCCTATGATCCGGTGCCACTCTCCAAAATTAGTATGGATCCTGAATTCTTTACCGTTTGGCAGCCATTAGAATGGGATGATTTTTCTCAAATAGATAACGAAGGTTCACGCCACGTCACTATTCGATTTCTATGCACCCTAAACATAGGATTCAAAGGTATTACTTTTAGTTTTTTCCGAAAAGAATATTTTGTCCTATGGAAAGAATTAAGTGAAATCCTAAGCTTCCATAAACATTGTTTGATAGATTTAGACACTTTGCCTAAGTTTCATAAACAAGGTTTTTTGCAAGAATTAACAAGTGAGATAGCATTTAGGGGTCCTTGGAATAGCCACTTGCAAAATCCCACTTTATGCTTTATGCATAGATGGGTGGCTATATCTATGTTCCATAGAGGAGATGTCAGGATTATGCGCGAAGATGAGCTTAGGATCTTTATGCTATGGTTAAACAAATCAAAATTGCTCCTATCAAGGCTATGATGTCTCAATAGCTAGAAAACACTAGAATGGCGGGTTCCATAGAATGTACTTCAGTAATTACCCGCATTTCTATAAAAGTAAGGCCTTTAAAAAAATGCTTTTCTTGAATATATTTCAATAAGTTGCTCCTTGATAGATGAGGATTATCTAGTGCAAGGACGTACTCTTAAACATGATCTAGATTGATCCTTGGTGTTTTATATCTTGGCTATGTGAATGAGATTCGCTTACCTAACCCGGATTTTGATTTATACAAATGCTAGCAACTAACCATTGCTCTTCAACCTATCGAAGAGGTCCGTAGGAGTAATGTTTCTGGTAGCGTCACAAGGAGCCGCTCAAGAAGAGTAGCCATGGAGATGCCTCCACGATCTAGTCCTGTCTATGAGTACCAAGAGGAAGTAGATCCGGCGGGTGATGCACTCGGTTGGACCCAACCTCAAACGTATGAGGCCGGAGGATCGTCATGGCAAGAGTGGACTACCACCGAAGAGAGATGGGACCCCTACAGTTCCAACTCAAGCTCTAGTAGCTTGCCTCCTCCACCAATGAGTACATGTCATTCCTTATCGGCCCGAGGTTCTCGTAACCGTGGAGACCTTGAAGTGAGGACAGGTAACGTCCTTAACACCCTTCAAGACCACATCCAGAGTACCCACAACTGGCAGCAACAAGTCGATGTGCAGTTCAACAATGTCAACGCCACGCTGCAGTAACAAGAAGCCGACCTCATGGCCTACCTCCATCATCAATGGTTCAACCCTAATATCACATCTTGAGGACAAGCTTGGGGGAGGACCCCCACTTGAGGTACCTTGTATCACATCCCATTTGCATTCCATTATTTGACTTCTTTCTTTCCACATGATTTGCATCTAAAAAAAATGTAGTATAGAATAGTTTAATAAATATAAAAGATGTGCAATTAGAATATTTTTGATTTGTATAAGTTGAAATTAAGAATAGTTGCCCTGTTTTATTTTTTCTTAGTCCCTTATATACAACTTAGTGTTATCCAAGTATTGCGTTTATTGGCTTAGAATACTCTTGCCTTAAACTTGGAATTTGTGGGTAGCATAAGATTAATCTAATTCTAGGTTGTTATGGGATATGATATAGTGATAAGAGATGCTAAAAACCTAGTTAAAAGTGAAACTTGATTTTTTGGAAAAATTCTAAAATGGAAGTTCCTCAATTGATAGAAATTCCTACCAATGCCATATGATGATTCAAATTTGATCAACTGTATGCATATACTATTTGCCTTCACATTGAACCTAGTCAAAATAGTATAGACCTATGTGAGAATCGTTTCATACTTCTGCACTAGAAGTTAGTGAAATTCCAGCATACAACTCCACCATCAAAAGATACTCCCTATCTTTCATGCATAACACTCTCTTCAAAATATTTGGAAAAAAAAGAGGAGTAGAAGACATGGCTACAAGAAAAGAAAAAGAAAAATGCATGCTCGTGTACAAGAGCATGAGAAAAAGAAAGAAAGAACATAAAATAAGTAGCCATGTTGCATTATCACAATAAAATGAGTCCACAAAAAGGAGTTATATTCATATTACCACTCCACTACATTCCATCACACATACACAATATTGATCAAAAGTATGATTTATTTTCTCCTAAAGCTTACTCTTTTGACTTAGCAATATTTGGTTGTAAATATGCCTACTCTTGATCCCTACCAAGATCCACATAAAAAGCCTTATTTAGATGTAGGACAAGAAAGACATTAACTTGGTGAGGAAAACATATTCCACTTACCATATAGGAGTAATTGGGAGCATCATTTGAGAAACTTAAACTTAAACACCATTTCAAACTCTCCAGAATTCGAATAAAACTTAGACAATAGGTGATGCATCCTCACTTTGTTGTTCTATCCTTCAACTGCCCAAGAAAAGGATCGATGAGGCATAAGCCCCATAATGACTAAAAAAAGGGTGAGGTACCATAGCCAATTTATTCAATGTAAGGCAGAATATTTTATTGTGCACTTGGTGCTTTTGAACGATAGGACTTCTAGCAACTTCTGATCAACAACCAAAATCTTCATCTTTGCTTTGGGGACGAGCAAAGGGTAAACTTAGGGGAGTTTGTTGACGGTCGTTATATACCAATTTTGATCATCAATATATGTCAATTATATGAAGAAATAAATATTTATTACACACATCACCTTATTATTTAATATAATTCCACTTGTACTTGTATAAATAGTGTATGCAGGTATTTTATTGTAGAAATGAGGAGGAATGTGGGAAGCAATCCTAAAAAGTAACATCCCGACCAATCACACGGTAACATGTGGCATCACATGGATCCATGAACCCATTCCCAGGCGTATCTGAGGGAATCCAATGTCAATTCACATGGGGATGAGGTTAGGGCCCACCAGTCAGTGACCAGGAGAAAGCACAAGCCGAGGGGCGCCATGACCAAGTTGGTCGAGCCCCTGGTTCGGCTGAACCCTTCCTGACGCCAAACTCGGTCAGCCGACGCGTGATGCTCTTTTGTGGCTTCCTGATGGTAGTGAAGATTGATTCGCATGCAATAGATGGCAGGAACCGAGTGAACTCCGTGTATAAGTAGGACACCTCACCCCTCACTTCAACACACCACTTGAGCATCCACTCCATTATATACACTAGCTCTCTTAGTCCTTAGTGGAGGCTAGGTTGTAGAGAGGAACCTCTAGTCCCAAGTCCAAATTGGGAAAGATATGGCTCATGTCTCTTTCTTTCCTTTTGCAACTTTACGCATATTAATAATATTATTATGTCATAGGTACCAAGGTAAGTAACTTCTGCCTCCCTGAATATTATGTCACAGGCGCCAGCGACGAGGTTCAAGACGCGACCGTCACCAACACACCACCACGACCAATCCTTGAGAAGGAGCCGTGAGCACCATTGAACCAGTTGAACTGCTCAAAGCACAACGCGCCACTCTCAACAATGAACGAGAGCGCTTGGACGCGGCCTGGGCGACCTTCCAAATGAAACCCGACCCACCTTGGAGATCAAGCACCGCGGGCCTTGAAGTTGTTGAAGCCAACCCTTCGCCGACGAGGTCGCCTCGCCATGATTTGAACGATAAAGAAAAAATGTGGAGGCCGCTGCAGCAATACAACGTGGCGTACCTAAACCCGTCAAGCCAGGATCTAGATGCACCTAACGAAACCTCCGTTCCCTTCTAGACACGGACGCCGTCCAACACGTGGAGAGCTCTCTCGCTTGACAGCTCGAAGCATCGACCCCACAACGGGAATCAAGGACAACAAGAGCATAACGGTAGACTAAGGAGGACACACACATCGAGTTGGATAAGCAAAGCTTAGAAATCCGAATCCTCAATACTCTCACCTAACCACACACATGAGCAAACAGGATTCCCCAGACCACATCCCCATCTGAAGCAATGTCAACCCCTTCCAGACAACCACAACGATGATGATGGGAGCCGAAGCCCGAGCCCAGATTCTCCGGGACCCAGGGCCTTCGGAAGACAGATATGTAGCGTGACATTCCTATCCTGTTTTCATGCCTTGACCAGCATCAAGGAATACGATGGTGAGTGAAACCCCGCGTCTAGCTGGAAAACTACGGCTTGGCCTGTAGAGCCGGCGAAGCCATGGACGACTACTTCATACAATACCTTCCCATTTACCTAGCAGACATGGCACGAGCATGGCTTGAATATCAGCCCGCTAACATCGTTCGGATTTGAGCCAAGATCAAATCCACCTTCGTAGGCAACTTATAGGACACGTATGTTCGCCCTAGTAATTCGTGGGACCTAAAGGGATGCCAGTAGAAGCCCGACAAGATCCTCCTCGGGTACATCCAACGCTTCTCAAAGAATCGTGGTGGAAAAGATAGACCCAAAACCTCGCGCTGACTCCTTTGAAAAGGCGCTCGAGAAATCGTGCATTAACCACACCTACATGGTCAACATGCCCACAAAGATTGCCTCCTCCTCTAACGATTCCTCAATAGGTTGCCAGGAAGCGATGGGGCCAGAAAATCCGAGCACCTGGGCGCCGAGCAAGAGATGGCGACCTTTCTTGAGCCGGACATATGCCTCTTGATTTTCGATAGTGCCTACTGGAAGTAATCACCCTCGAGCCGACTGTTCCGAACTATCTTCGGTGATTCGAGGCAGCCGTCACCTTCAATGTGACAGACCACCCAAGCCATATCCCGCAGTCCAGACGGTTCCACTTGGTTGTGGACCCTACCAAAGGAACTAAGCGGTTGACCAGAGTGCTCATGGACGGGGGAGCAGCCTCAACATCATGTATGTGGGGACCTTGGACACGATGGGGATCCCACGCTCTTGCCTTCGTCCTACTAGAGCCCATTTCCATGGTGTCATACTCGGGAAGTAGGCAATGCCACTCGAATAGATCAACCTTCCCGTCACGTTCGAAGATAAGTAAAACTTCTGCACGGAAACTCTTACGTTCAAGGAAGCCGACTTTGAAGGGTCTTATCATGCCATCATGGGATGTCCTCAGGCAAAGTTTATAACCATCCCGAACTACACTTACCTAAAGCTCAAAATCTTGATCCTATGCAGGGTGATTACACTAGACGCAGAGTTTTGACACACCCTGCTATACGAGCAAGACAGCTACCAGCTTGCTTTGGCAGAAGTGGCTGCTGCCGAGCTCAACGAGCTCGCCCAAGCTGTCGGCGCGAGCTCACCAGACTCCAGTTAGGCTTCAACCAAAGCCATCCAGGTGGACCCCATGGACTCGATGAAGTTGTGCCAACTGGCGCCACACTACCCTACAAATAGGAATGCGTGTTCGTCGACTTCCTCCGCACAAATCGGATATCTTCACCTGCCAACCCTCAGACATGCCCGACATCTTGAAGAAAGTCGCTGAGCACGCCCTGAACATAAAGCCGAGCTCCTGAACTGTAAAATAAAGGTTGCAACATTTTTACGAGAAAAAACTAGCTATCAGGACTTAGATCAACAAGCTCCTCATGGTCGGCTTCATCAAGGAGGTCAAACACCTCGACTAGTTTGCCAACCCAATCCTCGTCAGGAAGAAGAGCAGAAAGTGGAGGATGTGCGTTGACTACACGAGTCTTGAAAAGGTATGCATAAAAGACCCCTTCTCGCTACCTCGAATCGACTAGGCCATCGACCTAACTTCAAGGAGTGAATCTCTGAGTTTTCTGGATGCCTACTCGGGCTACAACCAGATTTCCCTTCGCGACGAGGCACAATTGGCTACCGCGTTGACCCCCTATGACTCCTACTACTATGTGAGGATGCTGTTTTGATTGATGAACGTAGGGGTCACGTATCAACGATGCATGCAGAAGTGTCTCGAGAAGCAGATCGAGCGGAACTTAGAAGTATACATCGATGAGATTGTGGTGAAATCCAAGAAGGTCTCAGAGCTCATCTCCGACATCGAAGAGACCTTCGCCAACCTCTGGAGCAACAACATCAAACTCAACCCGGAAAAATATGTCTTCAGCATACCTAGAGGTAAATTACTAGGTTTCATCATCTCGAAGCGTGGCCTTGAGGCCAATGCCAAAAAAATAATGGCCATCGCTGATATGGGACTCATATGTGATGTCAAGGGGGAACAAAGACTAATGGGATGCCTCACGGTGTTAAGCATCTCTGTTTCCCAGCTCAGGGAACGGGGCATGCCCTTTATCAGTTGCTTAATAAAACCGAGCTGTTGAAATGGACCGAGGAAGTGCAATCCACTCCGGATAAGGTAAAAGCTTTCCTTACAAACCCCGGAATTCTAGCATCTCCCAAGTCAAACGAGAAACTCCTCTCTACATATCAGTGACACATCAGGTGGTTAGCACAACTCTCGTAGTGGAAGGGGATAAGCCCGGGCATTCCCGCAAGGTACAGAGCCCGGTCTACTTCGTCGGCAAGGCACTGTCCGACTGCGAGACACACCGTCTGCATGTTCAGAAACTCGTGTACACCATGCTACTACCCAAGTGCAAGTTGCTTCATTTCATCGAGAGCCACCCTGTGCGGGTGGTCACGGCGCACGGGTTCGGAGCTCTAATCAACAACCAGGAAGCGTCAGCGAGGATCGCCAAGTGTGCTCTCGAACTTATGGGATTCGACATTGTGACACCCTGATTTTCGAGTTTTGGCAAATTAAAAACATAAATGAGAATTTAGAATTAATAATAGAAAGAAATTGTTTTTACAAAGAAAAATATAAAATATATGCATCTCATCTTGCATTTATCCTCAAGTATTGAAAATTAATTACCAAAATAAATACGCTAAAAGTAATTTATTTGCCATAATGAATATATGATGAAAGAAATAGATGAAACTAAATATACATATGTATATAATATTTTAATATGATGAATTCATACAAAAAGAATTAAGTATGATGAAAAGGAACAAACCTAAAAGAATTTAAAATAAAGAAGCAAGTAAAAATTTAGGCAGGCACCGGACTAGTCCGAGCAATATCAGACTAGTACGAATGTCTTTAGTGGACAACAACAGACTTACCCGGTACAATACCGGATTAGTCCGATATGCACAAACTTAATGAAATTTTTCCCCACCAATGACTTATCCATTACAACAACAGACTAGTCTGAAGTCCCTTACTGTACAAATCTCGGACTTGTCCGGCACCACACCGAACTTGTTAGATATACCTCTTTGTACTGGAATGGAATTGTCTAGTATTAAACGGACTAGTCCAGTACCCTACAGTTCAGTGTATTTTAATAATTCACTACACTAGATATATAAATAATAAACAAAAAGTGAAACGCTGATTTGATCACTTGTCGCACAAAGAGTTTGTCGCACGCGGAAGAAAATAAATAAACAAAAAATATTAAATAACAATTAATTAAGGAAAATAAATAAATAATAAACAAATAATATGAAAAAAAACAAAAGAAAAAACATAAGTCAACACCAGCAGCCTGACGGTACAGTGCTGGCCGCACAACTAGAACGAAAAGAAGAAAAAAAAAGAAACCACCCCTGGCCCAACAAAAAAAAGGCCAATCCAGCCTGGCCGCACAGGCCAGCAACCAGGGACTCCAAATCCTGTAGCTCACATAACGCCCGGCTGCTATAAAAAAACGAAAAAAAAAAGAAAAAAAAAGAACAACAAACAAACAAAAAAAAAAAGAGGAAATCAGAACCGCTCCTGGCCAGGGCAGAGTCCCATCCGGACTCCACCGTGGCCTGCCCACCCCCGCGCCCTATAAAACACCCGTGACCCTGCCGTGAGAAAAAAATCCACCGTGTCCCTGCCCCAATTGCTTTTCTCTCGAGTCAACCCAGCGGCCCAGGCTGCCCCTTTACCGTGCGCCAGCCGCACCCGCACAAACCAGCCGCCAGTAAAGAAAAAATCCTCAGAGGTCAG
This sequence comes from Tuctoria greenei, assembly GCA_036927565.1. NCBI lineage: Eukaryota > Viridiplantae > Streptophyta > Magnoliopsida > Poales > Poaceae > Tuctoria > Tuctoria greenei. The sequence goes on from JAYESD010000002.1 coordinate 255,407,548, forward strand.
GGCAGCAGCTATTGCCAGAAAAAAAAAGGCCAACCGAGGGCAGCCGTCACAAATAAGACCGGAGGAGAAGGAAGGAAGAAAAAAAAGATCAAGCAAAATCGTTGTGGCTGTTGTGTTCTTCTTCATCAACTTTTTCGACATCAACATTCTTCTTCTACATCTTGCCGTCGATTCGTCGTCAACAGATCTAGACGTCAAATTTCACGCGTTACGTCAAATCTTTAACCATTGGACCATTACATTCACGGTAACTATCTTAGATCCAGCATTCCACGTCGATTTTGAGTTCCACACTTGATTCAAACTATGTCCTAGTTGGGAAGTTTGCAAAATCCTAGACATAAGGACTTGTCCGGCCTCCTTCAGACTAGTCCGGTATTTTAAATTTTAGCAACCTCTAATTATCACAAGAACCACTATAATTGATCCAAAACTCACATAAACACTTGAGAACTAGATGAACCTAATTAGTAAACAACAATAGTGAATTAATACATGTGTTACACTTATAGTTGTGCATGCATCCATCATTTCATATTGATTAGTATGTGTGCATTGTATTGATTGAATGTGCTTATTTGCTAGTAGACGGGTACGCTAAAGAAGTTATGATCGAGAAGCGAATATTCGAGGATCTTCTGTGTAACACTTTGGTTTGATTGAGCAATGCAGTGCGGAATATTAAGAGAAGTGTCCTTGACCATTTTGATCTTGTTTTAAAATGTTTTGTTTGCAAAACTGCATGCTTGTGTAAATTTGATGAGAAACCCATTTATAAGTGTTTACTAGACTTGTTTGATCATCGTTGTCGTTTGTAATATATTGTAGAGAGTTGGGAAGGGTATTTTACCTTTTTGCTTCGCTCTAATTCATTGGGATGGAAAAATAACCAAATGGCTTAACTATGAATTACTGCACTTATGGACGATGTGAATTGATGAATATGGTAAATTGGTAACATGAGATTGGAAAATCTAAGCAATCATAGATTATGGACTGGGTTGGATGTTATGGTGGTTTCACTTGATTTAGATATAAGGACCGATTCGTGGAGCGACAATCCAAGATTTACAGTGCCACTACAAGGCGAAGTATGAGTGTGGCTTAGCTGATTAATTACGTGCATTGCTAGCATTGATCGGATTATTTGGAAGGCTCGGGGAATGAGAGTCGGTTGAGTTTGCAATAGTGGCGGGACTGCCCTGAGATCCGAACGGCACAAGAGGCAGCCCTTGGTTGGATGTGCTCAGTTGGAGGCATCACTTGCGATGAAATCTTAGTGGGTCTGAATATGCTGGTAGTCCCTTTGTAAAGGCTATTTTGTGGTCTTTTGACTACACACTGATGGAAGTGTGTAATGTGACCGACATGTCATGGGCATCATAGAGGTTCTTTAGTCACCGAAAGGGGACGAAATCACAAATTTATGAGTAAAGTGGTACAATCTCTGCAGAGTGTTAAAAACTATCATGATAGTCGTGCTCCCGGTTATAAGCGACCTGGACCCTCACATGATTAGAGTGGAACTTGGAATTTGGGATGGTTTGGTTATGGTTATGGTTTGAGTTGTGATAAATGAACATGGTTGATGATGATGATAAGAATTTGGTAAATGGATGGATAACTATTGATGGATGTGTTATGATGAAAAACGATATTGATGGACTCATAATTGTTAACTATTTGTGATATGATAGGATTAAATTCACATAGATATTGTAGGATGTTTTTTACATGTTTTAAATGTATTTTTAAGCAAATAACCATTATTTATTATAATTCTTGCTTTTAGCTACATGTCATATTTTCCCACACTTGCCGAGTACGACATGTACTCACCTTTGCTATTCCTACTTATTAGCTACATGAGATATTTTGGAAGATAAGGTGGAGCACTAGGCGTGCGTACTACAGTCTGTAGTGGCCTACACTAGATTATTTTCCACTGCAATAGAATCAAGGTATATTTATTATTCGTGACATGGTTAAATTTTGATTATCATTTGTGATAGTGATGTGTATGTGTGAAGTAACATCCTGGGCACGCATACACTGCACTTGGTTCGTTTTTCGTAACCGGGTGTGACCAAGTATTGTATTAATTGATTGCTAGTAGATGGATACGCTCAAGAAATTACAATCGAGAAGGGAATATCCAGGGATCTTCTGTGCAAGACTTTAGTTTAATTGAGCAATAAACTGCGGAATATTAAAGCAAGTGTCCTTGAACATTTTGATCCTGTTTTAAAATGTTTTATTTGCAAAACTGCATGCTTGTGTCAATTTGATGGGAACCCATTTATAGGTGTTTATTAGACTTGTTTGACCATCTTTGTCGCTTGGAATATATTGTAGCGAGTTGGGAAGGGTATTTTGCCTTTTTGCTTTGCTCTAATTAATTGAGATGGAAAATCAACCAAATAGCTTAACAATGAATTAATGCACTTATGGATGATGTGAATTGATGAATATGATAAATTGGTAACATGAGACTGGAAGATCTAAGCAAGCATGGATTGTTGACTGGGTTGGATGTTATGGTGGTTTTGCTTGCTTTAGATCTAAGGACTGGTTCGTAGAGCAACCATCCATGCTTTATAGTACCACCACAAGGCCAAGTATGGGTGTAGCTTAGCTGACTAATTTCGTGTATTGCCAGCATGGTTCGGATCATTTGGAAGGATCGGGGAATGGGAGTCGGTTGTATTTGCAATAGTGGCAGGACTGCCATGGGAAACGAACGGCACAAGAGACATCCCTTGGTTGGATGTGCTCAGTTGGAGGCATCACCACTGGTGAAACCTTGATGGGTCTGAATATGCTAGTAGTCCCTTTGTAAAGGCTATTTAATGCTCTTGACCACACACTAATGGAAGTGTGTAATGTGACCTACGGGTCACGGGCATAATGGAGGTTCTTTAGTCACCGAAAGGAGACAAAATCACAAACTTGTGGATAATGTGGTACAATCTTTGCAGAGTGTTAAAAACTATCATGATAGTCGTGCTCCCGGTTATGAGCGACCTGGACCCTCACATGTAGAGTGGAACTTGAGATTTGGGATGGTTTGGTTATGGTTATGGTTTGAGTTGTGATAAATGAACATGGGTGATGATGATGGTAAGAATTTGGTAAATGGATGGATAACTATTGATGGATGTCTTATGATGGAAAATGATATTGATGGACTCATAATTGTTAACTATTTGGGATATGATGAGATCACATAGATATTGTAGCATGATTTTTATATGTTTTAAATGTACTTTTCAGCAAATAGCCATTATTTATTATAATCCTTGCTTTTAGATACATGTCATATTTTTCCACACTTGTTGAGTACGACATGTACTCACACTTGATATACCCACTTAATTCCGCTACATGAGATATTTCGGCAGACAACACAGAGCACTAGGCATGCGTACTACCATCTGGAGTCGCCTACGCTAGATTATTTTCCGCTGCAATAGAATCAAGGTATATTTATTATTTGTGACATGGTTAAATTCTGATTATCATTTGTGATGTTGATGTGTATGTGTGAAGCAACATCCTGGGCACACATACACTGCACTTGGTTCGCTTTTCAGAACCGGGTGTCACAGACATATCCTACACCCCACGTACGCTGTGACACCCGGTTCCGAAAATGAACCAAGTGAACACATATGTGTGCCCAGGACGTTCAACACACATACACGAGTGCAATCACAAAAGATTATACAGAAAATTATCATAGAACAAGATTAATTAACCAAATTTTATTACACAAACCATATTATTATCGAATACAAGTTCTAATGAATATTAATGAAAAGTTCAACTAATGCAGCGGAAATAAACTGAATAAGCAAACTAAACAGCTAGGCAGCATAAGCGATTGGGTAGCACAGCTCCAATCAACACCACAGGCAAAGCTGACAATAGACACGGCTTAGAACTCCGCATTATCGCCATCAAACTCTCAATCTTGACCTGCAAATGTTGGGGGGAATTGCAAGAGTGAGTACATGTTGTACTCAACAAGTGTGGAAAGTATGACATGTGGCTGATTCAAATGACGAATATAATAATGGTTGAGTGCTGGAAAGTACATTAAAACATTTGAAAAGCAATATATTACATTTAAGAGAAATAAACTTATCATAAACCATGTAGTTATCATAATACCAATCCATACTCCATATCTATCATCCATATTCCAGATTTCACATTACCATTAGCCATAACCATTGCCATAAACCATAATACCATTCCATAACCAGTACCAAACCATAAACTTCCCAAAAACCATCCCAATACCAAGTTTCCTCTAATCATGTGAGGGTCCAGGTTGCTCATAACCGGAAACACAGCTATCATGATAATTTTAGACACACTCTGCAGAGGTTGTACCGCTTTACCCATGTATTTGTGATTTTATCACCTTTCGATGACTATAGAATCTCAATTATGCCGTCTCACACTTCTGCAGGTGTGTGGCCAAGAGATCACAAAATAGCCTTTACAAAGGGATTACTAGCCTATTTAGACCCCACTGAGGTTTCACCGGTGGTGATATCTCCAACTGAGCACATCTTCAACCAAGGGCCCCCTCTTGAGCCATTCGGATCCCAGGGTAGTCCCACTAATCATCAACAAACCCAATACGACTATCCCTTCCCCGAGCATCCTTAATGGTCCAAGTAGCACTGGCAAAGCCCCAATTAATCGCTATGCCGCACCCATACATGGCCTCGTGGTGGCACTGTAAATCCTGGATGGTCGCTCCACGAACCGGTCCTTAGATCTAAAGCAAGTAGAACCACCATAACATCCAACCCATCCATGTACCAAGCTTGCTTAGATCACCCATTACCATATCAGATTTAACCAGTTCATGTGAACCATAATCTCATCCATGCATAGTTAAATTGAGTGGTATAGTTGTTTTCCCACCCCAGTTGATTAAGCGAAGCAAAATGTAAAAAGCCCTTCCTGACTCTCTACCATGTATTCCAGGTGACAAGAGTGGTCAACAAAACTAGTAAACTTCCTACCATAGGATTTCCCATCAAATTGACACAAGCATGCAGTTTTGCAAACAAAACTTTATTTTAAAATAGGGCCAATATGCTTCAGGGACACTTGCCTTGCTCTTGCGGTTGATTAGGGTCAAAGCCTTCAAACTCTTAGTGCCGTAGATCCTCTGCGGCACTCTCTAGCGCAAATCCATCTAATCCACACAATAAACATACAAGACAAGAGACACAATCAAAGAGTGCACAAATATTACTCAATCTGACATGATATGCATGATTAATGCAAATACAAGGTAGAACTTGTTAATAGATTGCTTTTAAATGATCACTAACTAGTTCTAATAGCTTTTAACAAGTTTATACAGGTTTTGGATGTGATTAGATCTAATTTTAGAATAAATTCAACACAATTTAATCAGGAAAATCGGACTAGTCCGCTAGGGACCGGACAAGTTCGCACTGCACGAGAACAGCGGAATAGGGTTTTCTAGATCGACGTGAATTTGGAGACTTGGGGTTGAATTCACGTAATAAAAAGAGAATAGAAGGTATACCAGGTGTTTATGACTCCAATGAATCAAGTTTCTTGGAGACAACACTTGGATCTTGATGATCTAGGGTTGGTGATGAACATGGAGATGAATTGGTGATGAAGAACGAAACTTGATGGAGATCTTGATCCTCTTTTTCCTTCTCTTCTTCTTCTTTCTTGGGATCTCCTCCTCCCTCCTTGATGGTGGCTCTCCACGAGCTAGGGTTTGGGTGGGTTGAAAAAGTGGCAAATAGATGTCAAGCCAAGGGGTGGGGTTGTTTATATAGAGGTGGAGGCTAGGGTTAGAAGGATTTCGAGTTTGAGATGAGTAGAGGCCGGTTTAGAGTCCCTCATGGGCTCTAAAAGAGTTAGGCACGACGTCCCTAGGCCCACTTAACGTGAAACCCAAGAAACAAGTCGTAAAACAAAGGATTAATTCTGGGTCGCGAAATATCGGACAAGTCCGAAAGGACTGGACTAGTCCGAAGTTAGTCAGAAAGAAATCAAACAAGTCTGGACAAAAATTGGACAAGTCCGAATTTAGTCAGAGAGGAAAACGGACAAGTCCGCTGGAACACCGGACTAGTCCGGAAAAGTCCAGGGACTTAGCAATTTTTTAAAGATTCTTGGAATATCGGACTAGTCCGCACAAAATCGGACAAGTCCGAAAGTGTCTATAGGCAAAATCGGACTATTCCGCAGCAAAAATGGACAAGTCCGTTCGAACTCAGAGAGAAATCGGACTAGTCCTAACAAAAATCGGACTAGTCCGCACTTTTTAGCATTTAAAGTGCGGTTTTGTTACAAATCAATTTTAAACTCGTTCCTCTTTATGTGGGTTAATGTTAAACATGTATATGAATGTATGTAGGACATGATGCATGAAAATGAGGGTGTTACAAACCTAACCCCCTTAAAATGAATCTTGCCCTCGAGATTTGACGCGGAAGAGAAGAGATAGAGAAATTCATTCTTGAGATCATCCTCCAATTCCCATGTTGCTTCTTTTTTTGTGTGGTGCTTCCATTGAACTTTACACCATCGAATCACCTTGTTCCTTGTGACTCTCTCCTTGGTTTCCAAGATTTTGATTGGCTATTCGGCATAAGTCAAATCTTCCTCTAGTTCCAATCCTTCCATTTGCACTTGTTTTTCCGGTACTCTCAAGCACTTCTTGAGCTGGGAAACATGAAAAACATCATGAACATGTGAAAGATGTGTTGGAATCTCCAACTTATACACTACTTCTCCTCTTTTGTCCAAAATCTTGAATGGTCCGATATAGCGAGGTGCTAGCTTGCCTCTAATGTTAAACCTCTTATGACCTCTCACTGGTGACACCTTGAGGTAAACAAAATCTCCCACTTCAAAGGCTAATTTCCTTCTCCTATTGTCCGCATAGCCTTTTTGTCTTGATTGGGCAGCCCTCAAGTTCTCACAAATTATTTGGACTTGCTTTTCGGCTTCTTGCAACACATCTGGACCAAATACTTGAGTTTCTCCTGCCTCATTCCAACATAAAGGTGTCCCACACTTCCTTCCATAAAGCGCTTCATATGGTGATATTTTCAAGCTTGCTTGGTAACTATTGTTGTATGAAAATTCTGCACATGGCAAACTCTTGTCCCAACTTTTCCCATGCTTTAAAGCACAAGCTCTTAACATGTCTTCTAAAATATGATTGATCCTCTCAGTTTGTCCATCTGTTTGAGGGTGATATGCTGAACTAAAATTCAACCTTGTTCCCAAAGCTTCATGCAATTTTTGCTAGAACCTGGAAGTGAATTGTGAACCTCTATCCAAGACTATCTTTTTCGAAACTCCATGCAAACATACTATTCTTCCCATGTACAGTTCTGCCAATTTATCTCTGTTATAGGTGGTCTTGACGGGAATAAAGTGGGTTGACTTAGTTAACCGATCCACAATTACCCAAATCGAGTCATAACCGGACTGAGTACGTGGTAAACCAACTATGAAGTCCATACCGATCTCTTCCCGCTTCCACTCCGGAATTTTAATGGTTGCAATAGACCAGCTGACCTTTGATGTTCCCCCTTGACTCGTTGGCACACATCACACAATGCTACATATTCAGCTATGTCCTTTTTCATGCTATCCCACCAATAGCAAGTCTTCAAGTCTTTGTACATCTTCGTACAACCAGGGTGAATCGAGTATGACGAGTCATGTGCCTCTTTTAATATTGTCTCCCGAATATGCTTCACATTAGGCACAACAATCCTCTTACCAAGCCATAGGGTACCATGTTCGTCCTCATCAAATCTGAATTCTCTCCCCTCTTGGGTCCTTTCCTTGATTTCTTGAATTTCCTCATCCTTAGTTTGGCCTTCCCGAATTTCTCGCTCAAGTGTTGGGTTTAGCTCCATCATCTCCATCTCATTTACAAATCCAAGGTTCAACCGTTCAAACTCCTTACATAACTCAGATGATAACTCTCGAGTTGTGAGCTCATTACTTACTCCTTTCCGACTTAAAGCATCGGCCACTACATTGGCTTTTCCCGGATGATAGTTGATTCGTAAATCATAATCCTTGATGAGCTCCAACAATCTCCGTTGCCTCAAGTTTAGATCTGTTTGAAAATATACATAAGACTCTTGTGATCCGTATAAATTTCACACCAATGTCCAAGAATGTAGTGTCTCCAAATTTTCAATGTGTGTATCACGGCTGCAAGTTCCAAATCATGCGTTGGATAATTTTGTTCATGTTTCTTCAATTGCCTCGATGCATATGCAACCAATTGACCTTCTTGCATCAATACACATCCAAGTCCTTGTCTCGATGCGTCACAATAAATATCAAAACTCTTGCTTACATTTGACAATATCAATATTGGGGCTGTAGTTAACCTCTTCTTCAACTCCTCAAAACTTTCTTGACAAGCTTGAGCCCAATGGAAAGCTTTTCCCTTCATTAGCAATTCTGTCATTGGCTTGGCTATATTGGAAAAGTCCTTGATGAATCGACTGTAATATCCAGCCATCCCAAGGAAACTCCTTATTTTCTTGACGTTTTGCGGTGGTTCCCACTTCAACACGTCCCTCACTTTTCCTGTGTCAACCGATACTCCTCCTACTCCTAAAATTATATGACCCAAAAACGACACCTCTTTCAACCAAAACTGATACTTGTTGAACTTGGCATACAATTGATGCTCCCTTAATTTTTGCAATGTAAGCCTCAGGTGGTCCTCATGCTCCTTCTCATCCTTCGAGTAGATCATAATGTCATCAATGAACACCACGATGAACTTATCGAAGTACTCCATAAAGACCTTATTCATGAGGTACATAAAGTATGCAGGTGCATTGGTCAATCCAAAGGATATCACGGTGTACTCATAAGATCCATACCGCGTCCTAAAAGCTGTCTTGGGTATGTCCGATGGTCTAATCTTCATTTGAAAATATCCCAAGCTCAAATCAATCTTAGAGAAGACACAAGCACCCTTCATCTGATCAAACAAGTCTTCTATGCGTGGCAAGGTGTACTTGTCCTTGATTGTTACCTCGTTGAGGGCCCGGTAATCTACGCACACCCTTTGGGATCCATCCTTCTTGTTGACAAATAAAATAGGCGCTCCCCAAGGTGAAAAACTAGGACGAATAAAATCTTTCTCTAGTTGCTCTTGAATCTGCTTCTTGAGCTCCGCTAATTCCATAGGAGGCATCCTATACGGCCTCTTAGCTATAGGTGCAGTCCCAGGTATTCAATCAATAAGAAACTCAATGTCTCGATCGGGTGGCATACCTGGCAACTCATCTGGGAACACGCCCAAAAATTCACACACCACCAGAATATCCTCAATTGCGGCACCGTCCATATGATTCAGCTCCAATTGCTTCTGTGCGGTTTGAGATGCTTCAAATTCTACGGTGATCCCTTCTTCATTGGTCAACTTCACCGTCTTCGTGGCACACTCAATAACTCCATTGTGCTTCCTCAACCAGTCCATACCAAGTATAATGTCCAATCCTTAAGAGTCCAAAACAATGAGGTTGGCGGAGAAGTCTACCCCCCCTTATTCTAAGGCTTACTTTTGATTTATCCTCATGTCTCCTCCAGAAGACTTAACCAATAGAGTAAACTTCATATGAGAGATAGGAAAACTATACTTGGCGACATACTTCGATGCAATGAATGAATGCGATGCTCCAGAATCAAACAACATAGTCGCGGGGTTGGAGTTGGCGAGAAACATACCAATGACCACGTAATCCGCTTGTTGAGCATCCTCCGTAGAGACATGGTTCATGTTGCCATGAGCAAAATTCTGCTATCCACGGTTCCCTTGTGGCGCTCCTCCATTAGGTATTGGGTTTTGCCTCGACGCATTGCCTCCTTGACCAAGGCCTGACTTAGGACATTGATGTGCAAAGTGTCCAGCTTCTCCATAAGTATAGCACTTCTTTACTCCACCAGGATTATTGGGGTGAGCTTGGTTCTGAACATTTGCACCAGGAAAATTAGCACGAGGTGCATATGGCATCGGAGGCCTAGGTGCATGCATGACAGGGCGCTGCTGCACAAACTCAGTTGGGTGCGGTGCAAATCCAGGGTGATGAGTTGGCGCAAAAGAGGTGAAGTAAGGCGCATTGGGCGGTGTGAAGCGAGGGCGCACGTTACTTCCTTGTTGCTGTCCTTGATATGGCGCCTTCCTCTTGTTGTCCTGTTCCATCTCACGAACCTTGTTCTTAACCACAATTTGTCCACAAGCTTCTGAAAATTGGCATAGTCAAAGTTGAGTAGTTGCACTTGGATTTCATTATTCAGGCCCCTCATGAATGAGTATTGCTTCAGGATGTCCCGACTCACATCTTCAGGCGCATACCTTGAAAGTTGAGTGAATTTATTGAGATATTCACCCACGCTCGATCTTCCTTGCCTTAAGTTCTCAAATTCTTGTCTCTTCAAAATCATAACACCTTCCGACACATAATGAGAACGGAAACTCTCCTTGAATTCGGCCCAAGTGATCCTCTCTTGGTTCTCATGAGCATTGCAATAAGAATCCCACCAATCCGCAGCTGCTGCAACTAGTTGATGAGAAGCAAATAGCACCTTCTCCCGGTTACTGCATTGGACAATAGCTAGCTTCTTCTCCACAGACTTGAGCCAATCATCCGCATCCATAGGGTCAGCAGCTTGAGCAAAGGTCGGTGGCCTAGTCCTCATAAACTCTCCCAATCGGTTTTGAGGAGGTGGGAGTGGCGGTGGAGGCATGTGGGGCTGATTGTTGATGTTGCCAGCCTGCAGCTATCCCATTGTTTGTATCATGGTCTGCATAAGCTGGTTTTGCATAGCCAATAGCTGCTCAATATTAATAGCTCCTTGGGCAGGTCCTTGTCCATTGTTGTTTTGAGGTGCTCCATGGTTCTCCTCCTCATCATTAGCATCCCTCTGGTTGCGAGTCCTCACCATCTGGAGAAAAGAAATAGGTAAGAATTAGAAAACATCCCCAACTATATGCATCAAGAAGAATCTGGCAAGGAGTCACCAGCTCAACAACCTTCGAGCTCACGTCAGCGTGGCTCAACTTCTACACCTCATGTGCAACAAAGCGGCGACACCGACATCCCTGTCAAAGTCGTCCAAATTGGTTCTGATGCTTCCCAAACCACTCGTATATCGGGAGGTATGGATGATAAATAGGAACTCGCGCTCGTCACCTCTAAGCGAATGTAGACGTGTTTGCATGGCAACCGTCACAGTTGCCTGGTATCCCTAGGGAGGTGATCGAGCATAGCCTGCAGATATACCTCGATGCACAGGCAGTACATCAGAAGCCCCGGAAGCAATCTGTCGAGTGGCAAAAGTTCATCAGACAAGAAATAAAGAAGTTGCTCGACGCTGGTTTCATCTGGGAGGTTCACCATCCTCGTTGGCTGGCAAACCCAGTCGTTGTACCAAATGCCGGCGGGAAGCTTCAGATGTGCACCAACTACACCACCTTGAATAAGGCATGCCCAAAAGACACATTTGCACTTCCTAGGATAGATCAGATAGTGGATTCTACCTCCGGGTGTGAATTACTATGTTTCCTAGATGCATATTTAGGATATCGTCAGATTCAAATGTCTAGGGAAGATGAAGAGCATACTGTCTTCATTACAGTAGATGGGTTATACTATTATACTGCTATGCCTTTTGGTCTCAAAAATGCTGCTTCAACTTTTGTGCGAGCCATGCACAAAACATTTGGAGAGCTCATCAGAGACTTGGTGGATGTCTACATCGATGACATCGTCATCAAGGTGAACAACAAGGAATCACTCCTTGACAATCTGCAAGCCATCTTCGACAAGCTGCGCTTGACGTGTAGGAAGATCAACCCAGACAAGTACGTATTTGGGGTTAACTACGGAAAGCTCCTTGGTTCCTTGGTGACTCACTGAGGAATTGAGGCAAATCCGGCGAAGATCTAGGTCATCGAAGAGATGCAGCCTCCAGCCCGCATCAAGGATGTCCAGAAGCTAACTGGGTGTTTAGCTGCACTCAGCCAGTTCATTTCAAGACTGGCAAAGCGGGCACTTTCCTTCTTCAAGCTATTGAGGATGTCCGGGCCATTTCATTTGTCTGAGGAAGCAGAAAAGGCATTCCAAGAGCTCAAGAAGCTCCTCACCACACTACTAGTTTTGGTAGCTCCGGAGCCTGGTGAGCCTCTTCTGCTTTACATTTCGGCAACTACAGAGGTTGTCAGCATGGTCCTGGTTGTGGAGAGACCGGAGCCATGTTCAGCTCAGGAGTCAAGACCCCTCCGGGAGGTTCTGGAGCTACCTGAAGGCGAGTCTGGGTCCTAGCCCAGAGGCATGGATCATAAAGGCAAGAGGCCTGAGGATTAACCTCTCTTAATCGAGGGAGTTTCCGTAGTACAAGAAGAAGGTCTGGACCCCTCTAAGGAGGTTCGGGCCAAAGAAGAAGATTTGGACCCCTCCAGGAGGGTTTAGGTTGCTCAAGAAGAAGATACGGACCCCTCTGGGAGGGTCCAGGTTGATGGAGAAGAAGATTTGGGGCCCTCCGGGAGGGTCCGAACTGTCCAACGGCCAATTTACTTCATCAGTGAAGTGCTCCATGACGCGAAGACTCGATACATTGAGGTTCATAAGCTGCTATATGCAGTCCTTATTGCCTCAAGAAAGCTACGTCACTACTTCTAGGTCCACAAGATATCAATGGTAACCTCCTTTCCATTGCGTGCTATATTACATAATCCAAATTCTACTGCAAATATCGCCAAGCGGGCTGCGGAGATGGCAGAATTCGATCTCAATTCTTGCCTCGACATGCTATCAAGAGTCAGGCGCTGGCTAACTTCATAGCAAAGTGGACTCCTTATTCATCAACTCCAGGGGGCCTCAGTGAACAGAAGCCGGAACCTAAGGTCCTGGTCTTCACTGAGCCTCACTGGACACTTTACTTCAACAGCTCCATTCAGAAGCAGGGGGCCAGAGCTGGAATCTTTCTCCTCGCACCGACCGGGGAGAAGGTCAAGTACATGGTACACCTTGATTTCAAGGAAACCAACAACATGGCGGAGTAGAAACATCTCATCTACGGACTCAAGGTAGCGCTATCATATGGCGTCAGACAGCTACTGGTGAAGGGTGATTCGCAACTCATCATCAAGCAAGTCAAAGGTGAATGCAGTTGCAACAATCCCCAACTCGCTGTTTTTTTACTTGAAGTCCATAAGCTGCAGAAGGACTTCAACGTCCTGGATCTCTGTCATGTCCAGCGTCTCAACAATGCTGAAGCCGACGATCTCTCGACGAAGGCTTCAAAAGGATCTCAAGCTCCAAATAGAGTTTTTGTCAGAAGATTGTCAGGACCTGTCGCTCAGCCCGTCGAACCGAGTAATGGGGGCGAGACCAGCACCTCAAAGTTGTCGGTCTCGGTGGCCCTGTTACCATGGCGCCCACCAAGGATCGTAGGCATTGTAGGGAGCTCTGAACAACCCAGCGCGCAAGATCTAGAAGCTCAAGTTAGCTCTGATGCATGGATCTCAGAGATCTGGAGCTACTTGAAGGATAATATCCTTCCTAAAGATGGTGCTTCCGCTGATCGAATTGTTAGATTGATTAAAAGATACATGCTGGTAGAAGGGGATCTCTACCGACATAGTGCCAACAGCGTTCTAATGCGGTGCATTACCCGGGGGGAAGGTCGCGAGCTACTTGCAGAGATCCATGGAGGCGAGTGTGGGAATCATGCATCATCCCACACGTTGTTTGGTAAGGCATTTCGACATAGTTTTTATTGTCCTGCAACACTCCAGGATGCAGTTGAGTTAGTAAAGAAGTGTGAAGCATGCCAGTTCCACGTGAAGCAGATTCACATACTGGATCAGTCACTGCAAATGATACCTCCCACGTGGCTAGTCGCTGTGTGGGGGATGGACATTTTGGGACCTTTCCCAAAAGACGTTGAAGGTTAGAGGTTCCTGTACGTCTCCATCGACAAGTTCACCAAGTGGCTAGAAGCTACCACAGTTGTGACAATCAACAAGGAATCAGCTATCAAGTTCTTGAAGTCCATAGTCTGCAAATTTGGAGTTCTGAACAGAATCATTACCGACAACGGAACCCAGTTCACAAATGCATCATTCCAAGAGTACTGCGAAGATCTCGGCATACAAGTCATCTATGCATCAGTAGCTCTGCCAGCAAGCAATGGCCAAGTAGAGAGAGCTAATGCAGAAATAATCAAGGGACTCAAGACGCGCACATATGAGCACCTGAAAAGACATGGTGCCAACTGGATAGAGGAGCTTCCGTATGCATTGTGGGCAAGCAGGACAACACCTAGCCGGGCAACTCGAGAGACACCTTTCTTTTTGGTGTACGGAGCTGAAGCAGTCCTTCCTCCAGAGACCACCATGGGATCCCTTCAAGTCCGGACCTTCGATGAAGCCACGCAGGACAAACTCTGGTGTGAAGACTTAGACCTCGTCGACGAGGCAAGGTGCCAAGCAGCTGTTTGGAACGCACGATACCGCCAGGCCCTCCGACACTATCATCAAAGTCCGTGCGCAACCGGCTGCTAGAAGCAGACGATCTGGTGCTGCAGAGAATACTGACTCAAGAAGGGATGAACAAACCCTCCCCAGGCTAGTAAGGTCCCTTCTGGGTTATCAAAGTTTCCCGCCCCGGATGCGTTCGCTTGGCGACAGAGGATGGGACTCTGCTTCTGAATCCATGGAACATCGAGCACCTCCGTAAGTTTTATGCTTAGCTACATGGAGGTGAGTCTGTTTGTACAAATTGTATCTCTTATAGTCCATGGACAGAGTCGGGAAGGGTCCTAGCGCACTTAACTTGGTCCTGTACTTTAGGTGTGTCTTTAACCTCCCTGGGTTAGATCAAGATGAATAGCACACTTAACTTGGTCATTGTACTTTAAGAGTGTCCTTGTCTTCCCTTGTAATTCAGACCTTAATGAGAAAACTTTTATACGGACAGACTCTACGTGCATTTCATTTGTACAAGCTCGTTACTTTTATTATTTTTTACCTTCTAGTCTGTAATAATGTTGTGCAGTCACTTTGAAATTTAGACCAGGGTATTCATGTGATATATAAGTTGTATTGATAATCTTCTTTTGGGTCTCAGCATTGCTGTATGGTCTACTCGCCCGAAAACCAAAGCCAATGACAAGTCTAGAGTGTGATATAGACTTAGACTGGTCAGGCACCCTAAGTATGCCACTCTACCTATATCCTGGCAGGTCTCAGTAGGGCGGGTCCGGAAGGCATTCAGACCTAAAGATACTTAATCAATACACTTATGTCGTCATGTTAAATTACCTAGGATATAAAATTCAAAGAAGGATAATAAGCCGCAAATAAGTTATAGACAAGAGATGAAATTTACTACTTTTCTCGTTTTTTATGCGCAGGAAATATGAATATTCGATGGCAATTTGCTCGATGATGGTGGATGCTGCCGGAGCATTAGCTCCGACAACCCCCAGGAGGCCTGCCGTCGACGTTCTATACGTTGATAGTAAGCGTCGTCGAAGCTACCAAGCTCCGACAACCCCCAAGGGGCCCGCTGTCGACGTCCTATACGTTGATAGTGGGCGCCGTCAAAGCTACAAAGCTCCGACACCTCCCAGGGGGCCCGTCGTCGACGTTCTATACATTGATAGTGGGCGCCATCGAAGCTACCAAGCTCCGACAATCCCTAGGGGGCCAGCTGTTGACGTCCTATACGTTGATAGTGGGCGTTGAAAAAAGCTACCAATCTCCGACACCTCCCAGGGGGCCCGTTGTCGATGTTCTATATGTTGATAGTGGGCGCCGTCGAAGCTACCAAGCTCCGACACCTCTCAGGGGGCCCGCTGTTGACGTTCTATATGTGATAGTGGGAGCCTTCGAAGCTACCAAGCTCCGACAACCACCAGGGGGCCCACCATCGATGTCTTATACGTTGATAGTGGGTGCCGCCGAAACTACCAAGCTTCTACACTTCCCAGGTGGACCGCCGTCGACGTTCTATACGTTGATAATGGGCATCGTCGAAGGTACCAGGATCCGACAACCACCAGGAGCCCGCCGTCGACATTCTATACGTTGTCGGTGGGTGCTGTTGATGCTACAAAGCTCCAACAACTCCTAGGGGGCCATCGTCAACGTTCTATACGTTGTTAGTGGGCGCCGTCAAAGCTACCAAGCTTCGACACGTCCAAGGAGGCCTGTCGTCGACGTTCTATACATTGATAGTAGGCATCATCGAAGCTACCAAGCTCTGACACCTCCCAGGGGGCCTACCGTCGACGTTCTATACGTTGATAACGGGCACCGTCGAAGCTACCAAGCTCCGACATCCCCCAGGGGGCCCGCCATCAACGTTCTATATGTTGACAATGGGCGTTTTCAAAGCTATAAAACTCCAACAACTCCCAGGGGGCCCGCCGTCGATGTTCTATATGTCGTTAGTGGGCGCCGTCAATGCTATCAAGCTCCAACAACTCCCAGGAGACCAGCCGTCGAGGTAACAAAGGTTCCCTGGAGATATCGGAGACAAGACTCAGAACTCGGAGCTATCATACTAGCTACAAATTTGGAGCTATCGAGTTTTTAATACGTTGTCTAAATTCTCATGGTAGATGCCTTCAATTCATTGAACACATCTACCAGGGAGCGAACAATTTAAAAGGCAATGCATAGAAGACACAAAAAAAATGAAATTTGGAAGGATTTCATTCATTCAAAATCAGAGGATTACAAGATGAATTAAAAAAGGGAAAGTCCTGACTACTGGATTTCCTATTGAAGAATGAGGCAACTGTTTGGGCAACATCTTGAACATGGTTTTAGCGGCTTCTTCCTCCTCGGCAATGGGTCCTTCGAACACCGGAGCTAAAGACATCTGGGGTCCCGGCTCTTGAAACATACCAACACATATTCGGCAACATTCTTCACCAGGGACCTTCCTTCTGTCTCCAGTTTATCAATGACCACGTCTCCCACAGCTTCTAGCTTCTTGCCTATGGAGTTCAATGCCACCAGCGCTTTGTCCATCTCCGGCTCCGGGTCAGCCGGACGTACCAGACTAAAACCAAACGACACTAGAGCTTCATTGGCTTGCCACAAGAAATCCCAAACTTGCTGGGACTCAGTTGCTTTCAAGCTCCTAAGTTCCTCTAGTGACCTTCTGGCATCCAAAAGTTCCGCAGAACCTTCCTGGGAGAAATGCTCAACTTCCTTAGCATGATGCTGAATCATTTTAGCCACCTGTTTTCGTGGTCGCTGAGCTCCCTCTCTCGAAGGTGAATGTGGTTCCTCCACTCTGCCAAGTCCTTCTCCTTGGCCCCCACCTTTTCCTCCCTGGTGGAGATATCAGTCTCTCTTTTGGAGACTTTTACCCCACCTACCATATTCGACCCTTCTCTTGATCGCACCACAGATTGAACTGTTCGGCGCGATCAGCCAAGCTTTGCTCTCCCAGGGACAACTTCTGGGTGAGCTCCTCCTCCCTCTTCATGAGGTCTCCCTCTTTCTCCAGGAGCTTATCCTCCTTTTGATCGAGGGCTTTCTAGCGCTTGAGAAGTTGCTAATTCAATTCATTGAGGCTATCCGAGCGGCTGTCGGCCGCTTCACTAGCCTCCTTAGCATGCTCATAAACCTCCCGGGTCTTATCATCGAGGTCCTTAATTATGGCATCTCTCTCATTGAGCGCGCGATATAACTACGCCAGCCGGGCTTTTTCCTTGACCACCCACTCCTTCTGGTCAGCCAGCCGAGACTACGTCAGCTTCTTCTCGAAATGAAGTGTATTGCGCCAGCGCCTTAGGGTGTTGCGCTCTTTTTTGAGAGTCTTGGTTTTGTAGTTGAAGGCAAGCTGCACCTGATATTGTCGATAGACAACGCTAGAGGAATCGACTCCGGGCCCGCCTGAGGTGCCCCTGCAGGCTCGAGTGGGTCTTCAAAAATTACTATCGGATCCCACGTCACGAGCGTGTTCTCCAACAGGTCCACATCGCCAGGGCCGATCTCCGCGGGAGCTTCGACCTCCGGAGCTGATTAAGAGGGTCCCTCAGCCGGATCTTCAACCATCGGCCCAGAAGATGTAGGAACCGCAACTGGATCTTCAGTTTGTGCCGACTCAGACGTAAACACTTTCGAAGCTGTCACTTCTGAAGCTGGCATTGAAGCATTTGCCGGAGCTTCACCCACTTTTGGCACCGATGTCGGAGCTACCACAGCAGGCTCCGGAACTACCGGAGCTCCTGCAAGCACTTCTTCCCCGTGGTTCGACACTACCACGGGATCTTCGGCTGATGTAGGATCAAAGAGCACGTGAAAAGCTACCAGAAGGAGGGGTGAATGGTAGATTTAAAACTTTTTCAGCGAAAGCAATGAAAACCCCTCGGTAGAAAAACGATATGTCAAAGAAGTCGTGTGTGAGACTAATATAAACGTGTTTCACCGTGAAAAAGTGATATATATATATATATAAGATATAATCAAGTCACGAATACGACACAACAAGAATCACTCAAATCCGTTGAGAGAAACTCAAGTTACGATCAAAAGATCAAACAAAGGTCAATCTGTTCTACCGAGTAAAAAATAGATCTGCAATACTGCAAAGAAACTTGTGTAGATCAAAAACCGCAAATCCAATAACCGTGAAATTTTGAAAGATGATTGATAATCAACTTGTGAAGACAACCAAAAATGAATCACATCAATTGGATCTGTAAACTCGAGTTATGATAAAAATACCAAAGAAAGGTTGTGCTGTGCAGAAAACTCGACGAGAAAAACTTGTTTGGAACAAGTCGGACGAACAAGGCACAAAAGTTCCTTTAAACTATGATCTTTATTCAATAGAACACAAGAGGAACAACCCAAAAGTCGTCTACCACAAGCTCTGGCCTCCCTTGCTTATATAACCAGCCCTTAGGCCAACCCAAACCTAACTAAGACTCTAATCCTACTCAATTCACGAATCGAAACTTTCCATAACTGCTCAAGACTCTTCTATATGCAGATAAAAGCAATTTTAAGACTTCCAAACACATTAAGAACGTATCCCACATTCTTAAAACAACTCAAATTCGTGACTCACACAAAATCCTAACATAACCAGCTCAAATATTTCCATATTTGAGTCAAACACGGCTCAGCCTCATCCTGAGTCCATAACCTAGTCGGTTGGACCTTTCCGACCAATTCTTTACATCCACATCTCTGCATCACGCCTCAGAACCATGTAGCCACATCCATGCACTCCTTGCACACGTGCAAACATCTTCCAACAATGTCCATAATACCTTCATATGCATTGTTCTTGATTCATACATGTTGCATGACCTCCCGACCAACTCAACCACAATTCCTCCCGAACTTGGTTGTTGAACCTTATCTTCTCCCAAAGACTCGTTCAAAGGATCCCATCACCAGCCATGTCTTGAACTCAAGCAACACCTGCACATGAATAAACAACCAATACTTCCAAGCACAACTCCTCGACTTGACTCTCGTTAGTTCCGAAACTACGACATCTTATGTGAGCACCTCACATAAGCATGTTGCAAACCATAGCAAATTGATAACAGCAATAACCACAGTAAAACGATATCAGCCATATCAACCAAAACACACCAAAAACTTAGCAAAATAATACTAAGCAATCTTCCCAACAATGTAAAACAAGTTTGAAACATTTTATAGGGAAATTAGGAACATTGCGATCAAGCTTCGAACATTGAAAAAGCTAACCGGAGCTTATCAAAGCTAGTACAACCTAGCGCCAGAGCTTACCAAAGAAAGTACAACCTAGCACTGGAGCTTACCAAAGCTGGTACAACCTAGCACCCGAGCTTACCAAAGCTAGTCAGAACTAGTAAACCTAAAAGCCAGAGCTAGAAAAATTTGTCGGAGCTAACCAACATAAGTCGGACCTAGCAAAACATATTGGAGCTTAACAAAGACATGCCAGAGCTATCAAAGACATGCCAGAGCTAAAGACAAAGCTCACCGGAGCAACCCAAAAACATGTTGGACCTTGACAAAGCAAGTCAGGCCTATTGTCAGACCTTGCAGAAGCTCGGAGCTAGAGTCGTACCTTGATAAAAAGGTGTTTTAGCAGTTTTTCAGAACTTTTATCATCAAAGCCAATGTATTCATCACACATAGGTCTCACAATCTTCCTCTTGATGAATGCATTGGAAACACCACTTAAAATCCGAACATTGGCTTATTCACATTAAATGTTTTGAAAACAATTTCTCCCCCTTTGTAAAACAAAAATAAAACGAGAAGAAAAACAATTTCTCCTCCTGAGAAGAATCGTGCCAAAATAATTGTGAATATGTGTAATGTGTAATCAATTTCTCCCCCTTGCATACTTATCTTTAAAAATTCACATATTGTCTGTCCCCCTTTGACAATGTATTTAGCAAGGTTCAAAAGAGAAATTTCAAATGTTATGAGCATATTAGAACATATACATATAAACAAAGCTCATCCAAGTCATAAAATCAAGTAACTTACACTATCACATCAATGAGATACATAAAGTAGTGTAAGCTATTCTAGAGATCAAATGTAATTTTCAATTTAATAAAGTCATGATCTCACAAACTTAACTATTTCAAAACATGAAAGCATGACACTTGCTGCTGCATTTTATTATTTCAACGCACAAATTTAGATCATATGATATTTGCAAGAGATTATATACCGCATCCGCCTTATTCTAACCAACCAAGCCAAGCCTATGTCATTTGACAATCAAAAGCTTAAGGACATGGTTTTAGTCATACACAGTTTCTTCCAAGTTCATATCTAAGTGCAACGATAAGCCATCTCAAAAGAAGAAGTGCGATGCATGCATATTCTCTTGATCTTTTCTCAATTTTCATTTGATCATAAAAACTCAACATATGAGTTGATTTCTTGATTAATTCTTTATGATTAAAAGCACTTTTAACATCCATTTTATATAGCTTAAAACCTTTAGATGCAGCAAAAGCTAACAAAATTCTTATGGCTTCTAATCTAGCAACAGGAGCAAAAGTTTTATCAAAATCTAGACCTTCAACTTGAGTGAAACCTTGAGCAACCAACCTAGCCTTATTCCTAACCACAACCCCATCCTCACTTTGTTTATTTTTAAACACCCATTTAGTTCCAATTAAAGTGTGACCTTGAGGTGGAGGTACAAGTTTCCAAACATGATTTCTTTCAAAATTTTATAACTCTTCTTGCATCGCAATAATCCAAGATTCATTAGTGAGTGCGTGTGATATATCTTTGGGTTCAAAAGAAGAAACATAAGCAGAATGAGCATGAGAGTTTGGATCGCAAAATCTGGACCGTGTGACTCGTTCGTGCAAGCTTTCAATAATTTGTTGTAGGGGATGACTTTTGAGAACCCGGATGGGAGTGGACACTTCACAAGCTTCTTCTTGTTCAAGTTCATCAAAAATTGATGAGCTTGTGACTTCAGGAGGATCTAGACCAGCAATTGTGGTCGTCGGTGCTGGCTGTGAATAAAAATCAAGAGCTAGAACAATGTCATTAGCTGCTGAATTTTCAGGCAGCAGCACCACTTCTTCCTCGTCTTTAACAAAAATGCTCCCCCCCTGCGGATATGGATCTGGACCTGCAATTTTTGAGCTAGTACCTATGCTAGCTTCATCAAAAGACACCTCACAAGTCTCCACAATTTTATTAGTGTCAAGTAAAAGCACACGGTAGCCTCTAGTATGAGATGGATAACCAAGAAACATGCCATCAATGGATCTAGGATCAAATTTATCAAGATTACCATGTTTCTTAACAAAGCATTTGCATCCAAAGACCCGAAAGTGTGTAACACTAGGCCTATGTCCAAATCGGAGCTCATCTGGTGTTTTACATAGCTTAGCGCACAAGAAAACACGATTTGAGACATAACAAGCGGTTGCAATCGCATCAGCCCAAAATTTCCTAGGAGTTTGATATCGTCCTAGCCATCTCAATTAAGGTTCTGTTCTTTCTTTCTGCAACACCATTTTGTTGAGGTACATATGGTGAAGAAAATTGATGATCTATTCCATTTTGAGCACAAAAGTGATCAAAAGATTGATTTTTAAATTTGGTTCTGTTATCACTTCTAATTGCTTTTAAAGATCCTGGGTGATCAATTGATAATCTAAGAAATAAAGTTCTAAAGTGACTAAAATCTTCATTCATAGATGCCATAAAGTAAACTCAAGATTATCTAGAACAATCATCAACAATCACAAGAACATACCATTTACCTCCGAAGGATTGAATAGGTGAAGGTCCTACGGTGTCAAGGTGCAAAAGTTGACCAGTCATGTGGCGTGAGCAACCTGA
Source organism: Tuctoria greenei (assembly GCA_036927565.1). Classification (NCBI taxonomy): domain Eukaryota; kingdom Viridiplantae; phylum Streptophyta; class Magnoliopsida; order Poales; family Poaceae; genus Tuctoria; species Tuctoria greenei. The sequence continues at coordinate 255,429,965 of JAYESD010000002.1, forward strand.
GTCCACAATCCAAATGTTCTCCTTCCTCAAGCGTGAAACCTACATAGAAGCACAATATGTTGATGACTCAATATTGGGGTTAGTCAAAAGGCATATAGGAATCCAGTACTGAGTCATCACACGACGTTCAACAGGAAAAACACGCAAAAGCTAAGATAAAACAGCAGGTTTATGAGCCAAAACTTGAGGATTTTTGTACCCAACTACTGTCCTACGAGATGTTACATGTGTAGCACAAAAAACAGTAGGTTTGGGAGCAATCTTTGCATGTTTTCTACTCATTACAGCAGGTTGCATGTTCCTATCATTCGGTTTAGCATGAGCAGCAAATTTTGCATGTAAGTTATGGGATCTAGCAATCATTCTTTCCTTTTTATGTTGTTTTGCTAGTCTATAAAAAAATCTATTACATGACCATCTCTACTGCAGTAGGTACAATAAAATTTAACTTTGTGTTCATGTCTAGATGGGCAAGCAACATGTTTATTTGAAACCGAATGAGACAACACTCCTGCAGATTTGAAAACCACTTCTTTTTGTTTAGGAACTGTTTGAATCAAACCACTTCCTAATGTTTACAATTTTAGGTGGATGTGCCTTAGAATGAGCATGAGATTCAAAACCTAAATCAGTTTTATAATTGCAAGACTTGGAAGAGTTCAGCAGCAATTTTAGGTTCTTATCCCCATTACAAAACCGATCTAATGTCCTATGCATGATATCAAGTTTATTGAACATATCAAGGCAATTTTCACATGAAGTTTTTCCTTTTAATTTGCAATTGGAACAATATTTAACTTCATGAGAACGTAAAGCATTGTTCAATATAGAAATTTCTTTCAAAGCATCTTGTAGTTTCTTATCAAGATCATCACAAGTAGAACAATGCAAATCAATTGTAGAACAGCTAGCATCTTTCAAGTTTTTTTTTATTAAGTGCAGCAAGCTCTCTGTTCTTTTCAATTTCTAACTCAAGTTTATCAAGTGTGGAGGTGTGTACACTTCTTAATGAGGACAATTGTTCATATATTAAATCATATGAGGAACAAGAATCATCCCTAGGAATCAAGGATTACAAATGATTAATTTCAGATTCTAGTGACTCAATTTTAACAGCATTGCCCCTAAGCTTTTTGTCCTTTATTTTTAACTATAACAGTGGCACGAGAAATAGCATCACACATTTCTTCGCAATTAGGACATACCTCTTCATTGCCGTTGTTGTGTTCAGCCTCCTTCATACTTGATCTTGACTTGCCCGCCATGAAGCACAAGTTTGCCTAATCATCTTCATCCTCGTCACTTCCAATGTCCACATCGCTTGAGCCAAGTTCTTGAAGTGCGGAGATAAAACTGCTCACCAATTGACGTCATGTAAAGCCCTTCTTTTTCTTCGTATCTTTTGCACAGGAGTGATTCGTCCTTGTTTGCTTTTCATCCCGAGAAGTAGCACCTGAAAGGTTAGGGCAATCTGAATGAAAATGTTCTATCCTACCACATTCAAAACATCCATGAGGTGCGGAGCTTCCTCTCCTTCTAGTTCTCACAATTTGTAACGCTTTTGAGAACCTAGTAGAGAGAAGTACTAGCTCTCCTCTGGAAACTCCTCAATCCGTTCAAGCATTAGAGAGGACAACAAAGCAAGTATACCACAAGATGAAGATTGGCCAGAGCTAGGCATATCACATTGCAAAACAAATGCAAGAGACTTGTTGAGGTTCTTACGTGAGATTATGTCAATTTCATGAGTTTTCAATTTAGAATATAGTACATCTAAAGTAAGTGTACTCATGACAGTAGATTCACGAATAGATGTAACCTTCATCTTCCAAATTGACATGTCTAATTCACTTAGTAATTGCCTAACATTCTCAGCATCTGAAAAATTTACATTGACGCTACGCAAGTTGCTGAGAATTTTATTAAAGCAAGCAAAGAGATCATCAATGGACTCACCGGGTTGCATCTCAAAGCGCATGTATTCTTTCTTGAACATGTATTCTTGCCTTACCTCCTTGATCGTGTTGGATCCTTCGTGGTAGTCGCAAAGTGCTTTCCACACATCGTACGCAGATCGGAGGTGTGCAACACGGTCGAAGTCACTTTGAGTTAATCCTTGTATGATCAAGTTCCGAGCCTTGTTGTTGTTGTCGACATCTCTCAGATTTGTAGCTGTAACTTGATCGTTTGACGGCACTTCGTAAGGCTTGTACACCTTCTCCCATATCGCGAAGCCTTGAGCCCGGATGAAGGCTTCCATACGTGCCTTCCAAACCTGAAAATCAATACCACTAAAGACACAAGGTTTTGCGGAGTATTTCTCCATAATGATTAGTCAAAAATACGTGCAAATCACAAAGATTAGAGCACACTGGCTCTCATACCAATTGTAGGATCGAAGAGCATGTGAAAAGCTACCAGAGCGGGGGGTGAATGATAGATTTAAAACTTTTTTAGTGGAAGCAATGAAAACCCCTCGGTAGAAAAATGATCTGTTAAAGAAATCATGTGTGAGACTAATATAAACGTGTTTCACCATGACAAAAGTGATAGATATAAGAGAGAATCAAGTCACGAAGATGAGAAAACAAGAATCACTCAAATCCGTCAAGAGAAACTCAAGTTACGATCGAAAGATCGAACAAAGATTAATCTGTTCTACCGAGTAAAAATCAGATCTGCAATACTGTAAAGAAACTCGTGTAGATCAAAAACCGCAAATCCAATGACCGTGAAATTTTGACAGATGACAGATAATCAAGTTGTGAAGACAACCCAAAAAGAATCATGTACTTTGGATATGTAAAACTCGAGTTATGATAAAACCACCAAAGAAAGGTAGTGATGTGCCGAAAACTCGACGAGAAAAACTTGTCTGGAACAAGTCGAACGAACAAGGCACAAAAGTTCTTTTAAACTACGATCTTTATTCAATAGAACACAAGAAGAAAAGCCAAAAGTAGTCTACTACGAGCTTTGGCCTCCCTTTCTTATATAACCATCCCTTAGGCCAACCCAAACCTAACTAGGACTCTAATCCTACTCAATTCAGAATTGAAACTTTCCATAACTGCTAAAGACTCTTCTATATGCAGATAGAAGCAATCTTAAGACTTCCAAACACATTAGGAACATATCCCGCATTCCTAAAACAACTCAAATTCGTGACCCAAACGAAATCCTAACATAACCATCTCAAATCTTTCCATATTTGAGTCAAACACGACTCAGCCGCAGCCATAGTCCATAACCTAGTCGGTTGGACCTTTCCGACCAATTCTTTACGTCCACATCTCTTCATCACGCCTCAGAACCATGTAGCCACGTCCATGCACTCCTTGCACATGTGCAAACATCTTCCAACAATGTCCAGGATACCTTCATATGCATTGTTCTTGATTCATACATGTTGCGCGACCTCCCGACCAACTCAACCACAATTCCTCCCGAACTTGGTTGTTGAACCTCATCTTCTCCCTAAGACTAGTTCAATGGATCCCGTCACCAGCCATGTCTTGAACTCAAGAAACTCCTGCACATGAACAAACAACCAATACTTCGGAGCACAAGTCCTCAACTTGACTCTCGTTAGTTTCAAAACTACAACATCTTAAGTGAGCACCTCACATAAGCATGTTGCAAACCATAGCAAATTGATAACAGCAATAACCACAGTAAAATGATATCAGCCATATCAACTAAAACGCACAAAAAACTTAGCAAAAGAATACTAAGCAATCTTCCCAACAATGTAAAGCAAGTTCAAAACATTTCATAGGAAAATTAGGAACATTGTGATCAAGCTCCGAACGTTGCAAAAGCTAACCGGAGCTTACCAAAGCTAGTACAACCTAGCGCTGGAGCTTACCAAAGATAGTACAACCTAGTGTCGGAGCTTACCAAAGCTGGTACAACCTAGCGCTGGATCATACCAAAGATGGTACAACCTAGCACCGGAGCTTACCAAAGCTAGTCAGAAGTAGTCAACCCAAAAGCCGGAGCTAGAAAAACATGTCGGAGTTAACCAACATAAGTTGAACCTAGCAAAACATATCAGAGCTTAACATAGACATGTCAGAGCTATCAAAGACATGCCGGAGCTAAAGACAATGCTCACCGGAGCTACCCAAAAACATGTTATACCTTGACAAAGCAAGTCGGACCTATTGTCAGACCTTGCAGAAGCTCGGAGCTAGAGTCGGACCTTGATAAAAAGGTGTTTTAGCAGTTTTTCAGAACTTTTATCATCAAAGCCAATGTATTCAGCACACATAGGTCTCACAGTTGCTGGCTCTGGACTTGTCTCCACGACAGCCAGCGCCGTCGTGTCATCCTCCACCACCATTGGGGGAGAGGCAGAAGCCGAGGCGATAGCTTCAGCCGATGCAGCATCCAGAGCCACAGTAGGCACTGGAGCCATTGTACTTGTTCTCGACATTCTGGAAGCAGAAAGTAGAGAATTCAAGACAAAGCAAGAAAAAATAAAGACAAAAGCTAAAGAGTCGATCCTTAGCTAGGAGTATTACCGCTCCAATCGGCACAGATCTTCTTTCTAAGACGCTTGGAGCTAGAGCCCGCCGTCGTCGGTGTGGCGGATGCTTCGGGACCCGAACCTGGAGTTGAGGCGGCCACCGGCGCTGCCACCTTTGGTACCTCTATCGTCGGAGGATGAACTCCGGACCCAGAGCCACCAGCTGGCATTGGGGCGGGACTTGACTCGCTGGAGCAAGTGCCCTCTGCGGGCACTAGAGCCGAAGGACTAGCCGGAGCTGGAGGCACAATCACCACGGACCTAAGAAAAGGTTGAGGGGTCACTTCTTTCAGAGCTTCCCTCACACGGCTCCCATCGCTCCTTGTAAACTTCTGCTTGCGACTCGGAACTTCGATGGGATCTTTTTCTTTGCCTCGGGCGGAGGTTAATTTTTGGGAGGTGAAGCAACGGGACCTTTGCCTTTGCCACTGATTGGCATATGTCTGAAGCCTTCATGGGAGCAAGGAGCCCCGGGGATAACAATCCCTGCCAGAGGAGTGCTCCAACGCTTATCCATGAGATCCAGATCATCAAGTGCTGGCATCTTCTTCCACAACTCCCTCCTGACCTCTGGCACCATGTTCAAGGGCAGGAACTCCACTGGAGGAGTCAGATCAGCAGGGCGAATGGTCTCATGGTGCAGTTTTTGGAGATGAATCTTCGAAGCCTCTCCACCCAAATTCGTCCCAAGACCAATGTCAATACGGTTGTGATCCATTTCTCCACCGAACCTGATCAGTAGGTTTAGGCCCGATCTTCCGAAAGGTATGTCAATTGGGGTGGAGAACTCGACGTTGATGATCCGCGGCACTCGAGCGGTTCGAGTACCCCTGCAATCACTACACCACGGCTTTGTTGGTTATCAACCGTGCTGCACACGATTGACCTCGCCAAGAAGGCTAATCCCTGCAAGTGCAACTGATTACACGAGCAAGAACGTCGAAGACACGATCGGAAATCGCGAAGTTGGGGTCTCACAAACCGTAGAACGGTGATATTATTGATCTAAGCAAAACCCACCAAATATGACCGGCGGCTGCAGTATTTATAGGCTAGGGTTCGACCGAAAACACGATTAGACGCGTCCCTAATGGACTCTTACGGGATACAAGGCTAAAAGGCACGATTCGGTGGCGCAGCACCGGACAGAAATTTGGACTCGACTTGTTTCGACGATTCCCAATGACTCCGGAGGAATGTTGAGGTGGGACCAGAACCATTGGAAAGTTTATCTTCTCCTCTTTCCATGCATATGTATAACGTCGAAAACAGAGTCCGTATGCCTCCCGGGCGTCCGTTTTAAGGTGGACTGCTCCTGGACTCCGAGTTGAACTCAAGTCCGAGTTGTAAACTGTTTCCATCAACTTGTGGACGTCCCTGCTGGTTCTCCACGCTCCCAAGGCCTCTTTCCTTCACTTGTTGATCTTCTCCATTATTCCTAATAACAATTAAATCATCACATAGCAATATGTTCTCAAACTCACATGCAAAAGAAGTTAGGAACGAATTCACCTGCTGATTTAATAACCGTGCTCGTGCTCTTGTGATTGGTCCTTGCAGTTCAATGTGCGTCTCCGCTATTGTGATGTCCTCATCATCCTCCCTCTCTTGAATTGGAGTCGACCTCAACTCAAGTTCATCTTCTTCTCCCAAGTACGGTCGCAAATCTGAAATGTTAAATGTAGGACTAACCCCAAAATCGGGAGGCAATTCAAGCTTATATGCATTATCATTAATCTTTTCAACGATCTTAAAAGGACTAGCAGCTTGTGGCATAAGTTTAGATTTTCTCAAGTCGGTAAATCGCTCTTTTCTCAAATGTAACCACACCAAATCACCGGTTCAGGTTTTACTTCTTTTCTACCTTTACTACCTGCAATCCTATACTTCTCATTCATCATTTCAATATTTTTCTCTGTAGTTTCATGCATCTTAAGAATGAATTCAGATTGTTGTGTAGCATCCAAATTTATAGTTTCAAAAGGAGGCAAAGGTAGTAAGTCAATAGGAGCACGGGGATTGAAACTATACACTACCTGGAATGGACTTACCTTTGTCGTGGAGTGAACGGATCTGTTGTAAGCAAATTCTATATGTGTTAAACACTCCTCCCACAACTTCAAATTTGTTTTCTAGACAGCCCGCAACATAGTGGATAAAGTACGATTAACTACCTCGGTCTGTCCATCTGTTTGTGGGTGACATGTAGTTGAAAACAACAACTTGGTTCCCAATTTATACCACAAAGTTATCCAAAAATGACTTAAAAATTTTGCATCACGATCAGAAACAATGGTATTTGGCACACCATGTAAACGAACAATTTCCATCATAAATAAATCAACAATGTGTGAGGCATTATCATTCTTATGAAAAGGTATAAAGTGTGCCATTTTGGAAAAATGATCAACAACTACAAAAATACTATCCCTCCCCCTTTTAGTCCTAGGCAATCCCAAAACAAAGTCCATAGAAATATCCTCCCAAGGTACACTAGGAACAGGAAGAGGCATATAAAGACCATGTGGGTTAAGGCGAGACATAGCTTTGTTGCAAGTAGTGCATCGTGACACGTAGCGCTCGACATCACGCCTCATCTTTGGCCAAAAGAAGTGTGTGGACAGCACGTCTTCAGTTTTCTTCACTCCAAAATGTCCCCTCCAACCTCCTCCATGTGCTTCCTGCAAAAGTAATAGACGAACAGAGCTAGCTGGAACGCATAGCTTGTTAGCACGATAGAGGAGACCCTCTTGCAGCACATATTTATTCCAAATTCTTCCTTCTCTACAATTTTCAAAAGCATATTTGAAGTCCAAATCAGTAGGATATAATGCTTTAATTGTTTCCAAACCAAATATTTTATGATCAAGTTGGGACAGCATGGTATAACGCCTAGATAATGCATTGGCAATGATATTTTCCTTCCCTTTCTTATGCTTAATGATGTATGGAAACGACTCTATGAACTCAATCCATTTAGCATGTCGTTTATTTAGATTGGTTTGACACTTAAGATACTTCAATGATTCATGATCAGAATGTATGACAAACTCCTTAGACCAAAGATAATGTTGCCAAGTTTGTAATACACGCACTAAGGCATACAATTCCTTATCATAAGTAGAATAATTCAGAGAAGGACCATTAAGTTTTTCACTAAAGAAAGCAACGGGTTTACCTCCTTGTATGAGAACGCCTCCAATACCAATGCCGCTTGCATCGCATTCTAGCTCAAAGGTCTTGTCAAAATTAGGAAGTTGTAGCAACGGTGCTTGTGTAAGCTTTGATTTGAGAGCATCAAAAGTTTGTTTCTGCTGTTCGCCCCATCGAAATGGAACTCCCTTCTTCAGTAGCTCATGTAGAGGTGCTGCAATGGTGCTGAAATCCTGCACAAAGCGCCGATAAAAACCTGCAAGACCAAGAAAACTACGAACCTGTGTGACAGTTGTTGGGGCTGGCCAGCTGGTGATTGCTTCAATTTTTGCCTCATCCATCTCAATTCCCTGCGAGGAAACGACATAGCCAAGAAACGACACTCGATTGGTGCAAAAGACACACTTTTCGAGGTTACCAAACAAACGTGCATCTCTCAAAACAATAAAAACAACACGTAAATGATTAAGATATTCATCATATGACTTGCTGTAAATGAGGATATCATCGAAGTAAACCACCACAAATTGTCCAATGAAAGCATGTAAAACCTCGTTCATTAATCGCATAAAGGTGCTGGGTGCATTAGTTAAACCAAAAGGAATGACTAACCACTCATAAAGTCCAAACTTGGTTTTAAATGCAGTTTTCCATTCATCTCCTAGTACCATTCTAATTTGGTGGTAACCACTACGCAAGTCAATTTTTGTGAAGATGATAGCACCACTCAATTCATCAAGCATGTCATCTAACCGAGGAATAGGATAACGATATCGAATGGTGATGTTATTAATTGCTCGACAATCAACACACATGCACCAACTACCATCTTTCTTAGGAACCAAAAGAACAGGAACGGAACAAGGGCTAAGGCTTTCACGAACGTACCCGCGGTCCAAAAGATATTGGACTTGTCGCTGAATTTACTTAGTTTCTTGTGGATTCGCCCTGTATGCTGCACGATTTGGCAAACTTGCTCCTGGAATTAAATAAATCTTGTGTTCAATGCCTCTCATCGGTGGTAAACCAGGCAGTATCTCAGAGGGAAACACATCCTCAAACTCCTGCAAAAGGTTAGCAACAGCAGGGGGCAATGCAATAGACAATTCATGAAGTGAAAACATGGCTTCTTTGCAAACTAAAGCATAGCACATCCCCTTAGCATCGAATAAATCAGCAAGTTCAGATTTAGTTGCGAGCAACGATGGTGATTTTAACTTAATAACTTGCTGTTTTTCAGATTCTAATTTTGTTGATTTGCCATCACGAATTTTACTCTTCTCAAAATGCACAATTTCATCAGGAGTCATGGGGAGCAAAGTGATTTTCTTTCCCTGATGCATGAGAGTATATTTATTGGTTCTACCATGATGAATAGCATCTGTATCAAATTCCCAGGGACGACCCAATAAAAGAGAACAAGCATCCATTGGAACAACATCAAAATCAGCAAAATCATGGTATGAACCAATTGAAAAATGTATTCTCGCTGTTTGTTTTACCCTAACCTTACTGTTGTTGTTGAACCATTGAATGTCGTACGGATGAGGGTGTGCACTTGTTGTCAAACTGAGTTTCTTGACGACGTCCGTGTTCACCAAGTTATTGCAGCTACCTCCATCAATTATAGTGTGTACACGGCATTCCTTGACGAGAGAAACATGTGGAAGAGGTTGTGTCGTTGTAGCTTGTCGTCGGTCTCCACTTTGGAGCTCAAGGCACGCTCACCACCAGACCTAGGTCTGCAATGGAAAACTATCAGATCTCCAACGGTGCAGACATTCAATAGGCTATTAAACAGCCGTTACAAGACCTGATTAACGTGTCATTAATTAAGTATTAATGACACACGATCATAGGACTGTCAATACAGGTAACACCGCCATTAAGGTGGGTAATCACATTATTAATCACTTGTAATACCAGTATATCATGTATAGGGTAATTAATATAGCCGGGGCCACCTGTTGGGCCAGGCATGCTCTGTAACAGCCATTCCTTAATATATAAAAGGGCTGCGCCACACGGTAGAAAGCATCTAAGCTAATACGCATACAAGTAACTTTAGACACTCGCTACACACTCATACAATCAAGAACCACCCTTTAGAGTAGGGTATTACGCTCAGGCGATCCAAACTGCTTAAAAACTCCCGTGTCATCATCTTGTTCGTGATATTACGCGTGCTCCATCCGAGTATGAACCTCCGCGGACTACGCTTTAGTAGTACCGGGGGAAGTGCCGTTGCTACACTTCGACACATATCCAACATTCTTATTTACCATCACAATTCAATTATAATCGGTCAACAACTAATATCATCACCGTATGCCAATTTCATCTCTTCTCATAACCAACCATACTCATATGACGTAACTAATCCCATACCGAACCATCCAAAAAATCCAAGTCCAATTCTAATCATGGAAGTTATCAAGGTGCTCATAACCGGGAGCACGGCTATCATGATAGTTTTAACACTCTGCAGAGGTTGTACCGCTTTACCCACAAGTTAGTGATTTCGCCCCCTTTCGGTGACTAAAGAACCTCCATTATGCTTGTGACCCATCGGTCACATTACACACTTTCAACGGTGTGCGGCCAAGAGATCACAAAATAGTCTTTACAAAGGGACTACCAGCATGTTTAGACCCAATAAGGTTTCACCGGAGGTGATCTCTCACAACTAAGCACATCTAAGGGCCCCCCTCTTTTGCCGTTCGGATCGCAGGGTAGTCCCGCCACTATTGCAAATCCAACCGACTCCCATTTCCCGCTCCCCCAAATAATCCGAACAATGCTGGAAATACACCTAATTAATTGGCTAAGCCGCAATCATACTTGGCCTTGTGGTGGCACTGTTGTCCTGGCTTATTCTCGCATAAACCAGTCCTTAGATCTAAGGCAAGCAAAAACACCATCTCATCAACCCGAGTCCACAAACCATGCTTGCTTAGATCACCCAAGTTCCATATTGCTGAAATGGTCATTATCACCAATTCACTTAGTCCATATGTGCCTTAGTTTTTAATTAAGCCATTTGATTATCTCCAGCCCCAATTAAGTTAAGTGGAGCAAAAACTGGAAAATACCCTTCTCGACTCTCCACATAACATCCGGAGCGACAAAGGTGGGCATACAAGTCTAATAAACACCTATTCATGGGTTTCCCATCAATTTGACACAAGTATGCAGTTTTGCAAACAAAACATTTGAAAATAGGATCAAAATGTTCAAGGAGACTTTCCTTGCTCCAATGGCTGGTTTGGGTCGAGAGCTTCAAAGTTCTGGTGCTGAAGATCCTCATAAGCACCTTCTAGAGCATTACCTTCTATTCCGCAATAAACATGCAAAACAAGCATTACAGTCAATAAATGCTCATATAGTACTCAATATGCCATGATGTGCATGAATGATGCAATTATGTAGCATGTTGTTAGGGTACCACTGTTGCTTACTAACCAGTTACATTGAGTTTTACATGTCTAAGCAAGTTTCAAGTCATTTCAGGAAAAGCTTGGAAAGTTCTAGGATTTGAAGAATTCAGAGGCCGGACTAGTCCGCACAATGGACAGAACATATCCGCTCTGGACCATAAAGTTCAACGGACTAGTCCACACTGGACCGGACAAGTCCGCTATGTCTAGGGTTTTACGAACTTTCCATGTAGGGCATGATTTAAGTCAACGTTGGGATCATATTTGACGTGGAAAGTTGGAAATTGTATAGTTACCGTGAATACAAAGGTTCAACAATTGAGAATTAGGCGTATCACGTGAATTTTGACGTCTAGATCCGTTGAAAATGAAGGATTGGTGGAGAAAAACGTTGGCGATGAAGAGTTGATGAAGACCGCAGCAGCGATGACGTTCTCGCTTGATTCCTTCCCGTCCTTCTTCTTCCTTCTCTTCCTTACTTGCGGTGAGAGCTTTTTCTTCTTCTTGATGGCGGCTCACGAGAGAAACAGGCACTGGGGTTTCTTCTAATGTGGGCAAAGGGGTAAGGGGTGGGTGGTGGGGTGCTTATATAGGAGGAGAGTGGTGGGGTTGGGGTGAAATCCAAGTAAAAGTCGGTGGGGAAAAGTAGGGCCTTTGTGGGTCCCACTTGGGCTCCTCAGGGGTGAGGCACGACATTCTTGGGGCCAATTAAGGCAATTACCCAATAACTCATCGTGGAGGAAAAAATAGAATCCGAGTCGAAACCCTAGAAACCAGACTAGTCTGAAGGAGGTCGGACAAGTCCGTTCGGGGTACAGGGAGTTGATCGGACAAGTCCGGTTTGTTGCCGAACAAGTTCGTCCAAGGAACAGAAAGTTCAACAGATAAGTCTGGTGCTAAGCCGGTCAAGTCCAGGGTTTGTATAGTTTCAAAACCAGACTATGTTTTTTGTATTATTGGACAACTCCGAAGGATTCCATTGACAATCTTTGGACTAGTCTGTAGGCACTAACAAACAAGTCTGGATGGTAACAAAGATAAAACTAGATTAGTCTGTAACAATTAGTAGACAACTACGGACGACATCAATAGCGAAACTGGACTAGTCTGGGAGTAGGTCTGGACAAGTCCGTTGCCCTGAAGAAAATTGATTTAGGCCAAGCTGACGGGTATACCAGATTAGTCCGGGTTCAGGTCCGGACAAGAGCGAGCCCAAACAAATTTTTATTGTTGTTTCGCCTCTAATTATTTTACTCTTGTTCCTTTTTGTGTTGCATTATATTAAACATGTATTAGCATGAATGCAATGCATGATGGATGAAAATGAGGGTGTTACAAACCTAACCCCCCCCCCCCCCCTTAAAATGAATCTCGCCCTCGAGATTCAACGTAGAAGGAAAAAGATAGGGACTTGAGATCTTCTTTCCGCTCCCAAGTTGCTTCAGATTCAGTATGATGTTTCCATTGTACCTTGCACCATCGAATTACCTTCCTTCTCTTGACTCTCTCCTTTGTTTCAAATATTTTGATAGGTTGTTCGGCATAAGTTAAATGTTCTTCAAGCTGTGACACCCAATTATGAAAATGAAACAAGCGTGATGCATATGTGTGCCCAAGATGTTTAACACACATACACAAGTGATTCACAAATGATAAACAGATTAAACCATGTCTCGAATAATAACACTAATAATCGTACCTTATTACAAACCAAGTAGTCTCGAATATAAGCTCTAATAAGACTGCAACGGAAAACACTAAACACTAAAGACACCACCTCAACAGGCAAGCTTGACTGTAACACGCAAGCCAGAACTCCTCAAAGACCTCCTGGTACTCCACACTGTCGACTACGACTGAATTTGTTGGGGGAATAGCAAGGGTGAGCACATGTCGTACTCAGGAAGTGTGAGAAAGTATGACATGTAGCTTAAACAAGGAACGATAATAAATAATGGCCATTAGCATACATGTACATTTCAAACAGTTGAAAATGCAATAATATTATCATTAAGTGAGGCCTTTCCTGAAATAACCCAAATAACATTAATTTCAACTTAAATAGCCAATACCAATAATAATAATACATAATCAACTCATAACTGCTCATCTGTCTCAATTTCATCAATTCCATATTCCAAAACCAATTAAAGACCCAATGCCAACTCCAAGTCCAATTCTAGCAGAGGTTGTACTACTTTACCCACAAGTTCGTGATTTCGTCCCCTTTCGGTGACTAAGAACCTCTATCATGCCGTCTCACACTTCCTTAGGTGTGTGGCCAAGAGATCACAAAATAGCCTTTACAAAGTGATTACTAGCATATTTAGACCCCACTGAGGTTTCACTGGTGGTGATGTCTCCAACTAAGCACATCCAACCAAGGGCCCCCGCTTGAGCCATTCGGATCCGAGGGTAGTCCCACCATCACTACAAACCCATCCGACTACCCCTTCCCCGAGCTTTCCTAATGGTCCAAATAGAACTAGCAATACACTAATTAGTCAGCTAAACAACACTCATACTTGGCGTTGTGGTGGAAAAATAAAACCTGGATTATCGCTCCATTAATAGGTCCTTCGATCTAAAGTAAGCAAAATCACCAAATAGTCCAACCCATTCCACGTAACCGGGTTGCTTATATCCCTAGGCACCATGTTGCTAAACGGTCATTATTATCAAATTCCACCATTCATATGTTCAATAGTTCATAATTAGGCAATATGATTGTTTCCCAAACCCAATTGAGTATAGCAAAGCAAGAAAGTGTAAAATACCCATCCCGACTCTCTACGTTGTGCTCAAGCGACAAGGGTGGTCATACAAAACTAGTAAACTACTATAATTGGGTTTCCCATCAATTTGACACAAGCATGCAATTTTGAAAACAAAACATTTAAAAAACCTGGATCAAAATGATCAAGGACACTTGCCTTGCTCTTGAGCTTGGTTTGGATCGAAGGCTTTGAAGTCCTGGTTCTACAGGTCCTCGAAAGCACTTTCTTCAGCGATACCTTCTATTCTGCGCGACAACATGCAAAACAAACATTAGAATCAAATAATGCTCAAATATTACTCAATATGCCATGGTATGCATGATTTGTGCAATGGTGAGGTAAAACTTGTTAATGAGTCGCTATTAATGTTTACTAACTAGTTACAATAGTTTTTAACAGGTTTGAACAAGATTTGAATCAACTTAGATCAATTTGGATTTAACTCGGCCAAAACAGATCAGGAGGCCGGACAAGTCTGGTATCAGGGCCGGACTAGTCTACCCTGTCTAGAACTTACGAGTTAGGGTTTTTCTGGACAGCGAGATCAAGGGGTAAATTGACATGGAAAAGTGAATGTAGAGGGTATACCGTGAGTTTAGAGATCCAAGGATCAAGAATTGGGTGTGGAACTTGAATCTTGACAATTAGGGTTGATGGTGAGGTGTTGAGGAAAATTTTGTGATGAAGAATGTTGATTTCGAGAAGTTGATGAAGATCGTGCTTGACTGACCCGCCTCCTTATTCTCCTGCTTCCCCCTGTTGCTGGATCATCACTTGACGGCGGCACACATCAAGAACATGGCAGCGAGGGTTTTACAATGTGATGGAGAGGTGTGGGGGTATTGGGTTGTTTATATAGGGGTGGAGAGGTAGGGTTTTGGGGTGAATTCCAAGTAGAATTCGGTGGTGGGGGGACGAGTAGGGGCCATGGTGGGTCCACTTGGGCTCCTATGATGTTGGGCACGAAGTTCTTGGGCCCAATTAAGGCAATTACCCAATAACTTAACATGGGGAAAAAACAGAATCCGAGTTGAATTCTACAGGCCGGACTAGTCCGCAAGGATGGCCGAACAAGTCAGTTTTGGAATAGAGATGAAATCATACAAGTCCGATGCTGGGGGCCGAACAAGTCCGGGTTTGGCTAGAAAAGGCTGATACAGACTGAAAATTGGACACGGTAGGACTAGTCCGCTCGAAAAACGAACAAGTCCGGGCAACATCAGAAGCTCAACCATACTAGTACATACAGTGTGCCGAACAAGTCCAGAGTTCTGAAGAACTCTGAATTTCTGATACAGAGGAGGGATACCAGACTAATCCGAGGTTTAGGTCGGATAAGTCCACACCCTGGCAGGATTTAATTGCTGATTGGCCCTAAATTCATTTTAATCTTGTTCCTTTTAAGGTTTCTTTATGTGAAATATATATGAGGATGCATGCAATGCATTATGCATAAAAATGAGTGTGTTACAAACCTACCCCCCTTAAAATGAATCTCGCCCTCAATATTCAACATGAAAGGAAGAGATAGGAAACTTCCTTCTTGAGATCATCTTCTCGCTCCCAAGTTGCTACGGATTTTGTATGATGCTTCCATTGCACTTTGCACCATCGAACCACCTTGTTTCTTGTGACCCTCTCCTTGGTTTCCAAAATTTTGACAGGACTCCGTATAGATCAAATCTTCTTCAAGCTCCAATTCTTGCATTGGCACTTGCTCTTCCGAACCCAAAAGCACTTATTGAGCTAAGAAATGTGAAACACATCATGAACATCGGAAATACTCGCGGGCATCTCCAACTTATATTCTACTTCTCCCCGTTTGTCTAAAATCTTGAATGCTCCAATATAGCGAGGTGCCAACTTGCCTTTGACGTTAAATTGCTTATGACCTCGCATAGGTGACACTTTGAGGTATACAAAGTCTCCCACTTCAAAAGCTAAGCTTCTTCGTATGTTATCGGCGTAACCCTTTTGTATTGACTGAGCGGTTCTCAAATTCTCGCGGATTGTATGAACTTGCTTTTCGGCATCTTGTATCACATTGGGTCCAAATACTTGAGTCTCCCCTATCTCATTCCAAAACAAGGGGGTTATACACCTTCTCCCATACAAATTCTTCATATGGTGACATCTTCAAGCTTGCTTGATAACTGTTGTTGTAGGAGAATTCAACATATGGTAGACTTTTGTCCCAACGTCCTCCATACTTTAGCGCGCAAGCCTTTAGCATGTCGTCTAATACCTGATTCGTTCTATTGATTTGTCCATCCGTTTGAGGGTTATATGCAGAACTGAAATTCAACTGAGTTCCCATTGATTCGTGCAACTTTTGCCAGAACCTTGAGGTAAATTGAGAACCCCTATCAAACACTATTTTCTTTGGCACTCCGTGTAAGCACACTATTCTTCTCATATATAATTTTTCCAGCTTTGCTCCACTATAGGTAGTCTTGATAGGAATGAAATGCGCCGATTTCATCAACTGATCCACAATAACCCATATTGAATCATAACCTACCGAAGTGCGAGGCAACCAAACTATGAAATCCATACCAACCTCTACCCACTTATTTCGGAATCTTCAATTGTTGCAATAGTCCAGCTAGCCTTTCATGTTCATCCTTGACTAGTTGGCATACATCACATAATGCTACATATTCAGCTATGTCCCTTTTCATACCATCCCATCAGTAGTGTATCTTCAAATTCTTATACATCTTTGAACAGCCGGGATGGGCGGAGTAAAGTGAGTCATGTGCCTCCTTTAATATCAACTTTCGGAGTTGCTTCTCATTAGGCACAACAATCCATTTTCTAAGCCATAGAGTACCATGGTCATCCTCATCAAATCTGAATTCTCTCCCTTCTTGGGTCCTTTCTTTGATTTCTTGGATCTCCTTATCCTTCGTCTGGACTTCTCTTATTTCTTGCTCTAGGGTCGGGTTTAACTCCATTATCCCCATCTCATTCACAAATCCAAGATTCAACCGTTCAAACTCTTTGCATAGCTCAGATGGCAATTCCCTAACGGTGAGATGGTGGCCTGCTCCTTTCGACTCAAAGCATCAGCCACGATGTTGGCTTTTCCAGGGTGATAGTTGATTCCAACATCATAATCCTTAATGAGTTCCAACCATTGCCGTTGCCTAAAATTCGGATCCGTTTGCGTGAATATGTACTTGAGACTCTTAAGATTTGTATAAATCTCGCATCTATGGCCAAGAACATAATGTCTCCAAATCTTCAATGCATGCTACGGCTGCAAGTTCGAGATCATGCATAGGATAATTCTACTTATGATTCTTCAATTGCCTGGATGCATACACTACAAATCGGCCTTCTTGCATCAATACCAACGAAGTCCTTGCCTTGAAACATCGCAATAGATATCAAAGCTCTTGCTCACATCTGGCAGTACCAACACAAGTGCGGTCGTTAGTCTCTTCTTTAACTCCTCAAAGCTATCTTGACAAGCTTGAGTCCACTTGAAGGGCTTCTCCTTCATTAACAGTTCAGTCATGGGCTTTGCTATCTTGGAAATATCCTTGATGAATCGATGGTAATATCCAGCCATTTCAAGGAAACTCCTTATTTCTTTCACATTCTGTGGCGGTTCCCACTTTAGCACATCTCTAACCTTTCCTAATTCAACTGACACTCCTCCTCCAGAGGTGACATGGCCTAGGAATGATATCTCTGTCAACAAAAATTGGCACTTGTTAAACTTGGCATAC
This sequence comes from Tuctoria greenei, assembly GCA_036927565.1. Classification (NCBI taxonomy): domain Eukaryota; kingdom Viridiplantae; phylum Streptophyta; class Magnoliopsida; order Poales; family Poaceae; genus Tuctoria; species Tuctoria greenei. The sequence goes on from JAYESD010000002.1 coordinate 255,447,600, forward strand.
AACTGGTGCTCTCGCAATTTCTGCAACGTCAACCTTAAATGCTCTTCGTGCTCCTCTTCATTTTTTGAGTAGATCATGATGTCATCAATGAACACTACCACAAACTTATCCAAATACTCCATGAAGACCTTATTCATAAGATACATGAAGTTGGTGGGTGCATTAGTCAATCCAAATGACATGAATGTATACTCATAGGATCCATACTGTGTCCTGAAAGCCATTTTTGGTATGTCTGATGGTTTAATCTTCATTTGGAAATATCTTGACCGAAGATCGATCTTAGAGAATATTCTGGCTCCCTTCATTTGGTCGAATAGATCCTCTATGAGGGGCAATGTATACTTATTCTTAATTGTCACCTCGTTAAGAGACCGGTAATCCACACCCATTCTTTGGGATCCATCCTTCTTATCTACAAAAAGCACTGGGGCTCCCCATGGCGATGAGCTTGGGCATATAAAACCCTTCTCTAACTGCTCTTGAATATGCTTCTTGAGCTTCGCTAATTCCTTAGGAGGCGTCCTATATGACCTCTTTGCTATAGGTGCAGTTCCGGGTATTAAATCAATGACGAACTCGATGTCATGATCAGGTGGCATACCTGGCAATTCCTTACACTTTTGGGTACTCTCGAACAACCGGAATTTCCTCTAAGGTCACTCCTTCAGCATGATTTACCATTGCCTCCTCGGTTGTCGACTGAACTGCCTTGAATTCTATACTGGCTCTTTGCACTATCCGAGTGGTACACTGAATCACTCCGTTATGCTTTCTTAACCAATCCATTCCAAGTATGATGTCCAAGCCTTGTGAATTAAGGACTATAAGGTTGGCGAGGAAATCTACCCCCTTATGGAAATACTTACTTTTGGAGATACTATATTCGTTCTCATCTCTCCTCCAGGAGATTTGCAACATACTTTGATGAGATGAATCAATGAGATGCTCCATAATCAAATAATATACTAGTGGGGTTGGAGTTTGCAAGAAACATACCAAACACAACATCCTCGTCTTGCTAAGCCTCTTCTGCAGATACATGGTTCACCTTGCCACGAGCAAAATTCTATGGTCCTTGGTTGCCTTGAGTTGCTCCTCCATTGGAACTACGATTCTGCCTTCGAGAATTGTTCATTTGTCCTTTACCTGATCTTGGGCATTGATTTATAAAATGTCCAACTTCAACAAAAATTAAAGCAAGTCTTTGCACCAGTGGCACCAGAGAAGTTAGGGCGAGGCTGATTCTGAGCATAGGCAGCCATATTTGGATGTGGTGCCGGCTGCATTGGTAAGCGAGGTGCTTGCATGGAAGGGCGCTGCTGCATGGGCTGTTGCGGTCGTGGTGGATAAGCAGGGCGGTATGCAGCAACAAACGGGTTGTAATATGGTGCAGTAGGCGGTGCATAGCGAGGGCGAAAATTGCTTCCTTGAGGCTGTCCATGATATGACATCTTCCTTTTTTGATCTAGCTCCATCTCACGAATCTTGTTCTCAACCACAACGGCTTTGTCAACCAACTTCTGAAAGTTTGCATAGTCAGTATTGAGCAACTGAACTTGAATTTCATTGTTGAGACCTCTCATAAATGGATACTGCTTCCTGCTATCAGTACTGATGTCCTCTAAAGCATATCTAGACAGTTGAGTGAATTTTTTGAGATTCTCACTCACACTCATCCTTCCTTGCCTGAGATTTTCAAATTCCTACCTTCTCAGTATCATGACTCCCTTAGGTACATGGTGAGAGCGGAACTTCTCTTTAAATTCAGCCCAGGTGATTCCCTCTTGATTAGCATGGGAATTGCATAGAGATTCCCACCAATCTGCGGCAGCTCCAACCAACTGGTGTGAGACAAAAATAACCTTTTCTCTGTCACTACACTAGACAATAGCAAGTTTCTTCTCTACAGACTTCAACCAATCATCATCTTCCATAGGGTTTGTGGCTTGAGCGGCCTGGTCCTCATGAACTCTCTCAAAAGGTTGTGGGGTGGAGGGGGTGGTGGTGGTGGCGGCATGTGGGGCTGGTTGTTGTTGCCAGATTGCAGCTGTCCTATGGCCTGTATCGTGGTCTGCATGAGCTGGTTCTGCATAGCCAACAACTGCTCAAGGTTGATAGCCCCATGTCCAAGTCCATTGTTGTTCTGAGGTGCTCCATTGTTCTCCTCCTCACCATTGGCATTCCTTTAGTTTCGAGTCCTCGACATCTGCTGGTAAAAGAATAGCAGAGACGGAAGAATTTAGAATTTGAAAAGAAACACCGCAACTATATGCATCAAGGTATATGTAACTAAATAGCTCTCTTGTTAAAACTAAAAACCCTATTAGAGGATGTGGACAAGGATCCCACAACTCTCTACTACTTGCGGATGTGGACAAAACGCTGAGCGTCCCACAACTCGCACCAAGCACACAAGCACAAGCACACAACACGAAAATTCAGCACACCACACTAAATACTACCATTATGATCTAAACGCTTTTCTAAATTCTATATAGGAAACCTAGACTTAATTGTGTGAACGGTGGGTGTCCTGGCCGTGAGGCAGCGATTGCGACAGCGGCGGCGAGGCATACATGGGCGCACGCCAAGTTGAGGTTGCCGTCAATGTAGGCGCTGGAGAGGTTGCTACACCATTGACCTCCACGGTGGCACAGACTTCCTCTTGTTTTTCCATGATGAACAACTTCTTACGGAGGTAGCGGATCTATTCCATGACATCAGCATAGCAATTTTCCAAATTCACCAGTACTTCTTGAGATCTGTCAATGGCACAAGAACTGATTTGAGCTCCTTCTTGTGGTCTTAAGACTTCCCTTGTTCCCTTCTAGCATTGCAGGTGCAGAGCAAAACTAGTACCTCCAACTTGCCCTTGGTAGATCTGGCACAATTTAGTAAGTGCATCCCAAGCCACATCATCAATAGCTTGCTACCTGGTGCATCTCCATGTGGACGCAAAGTTTTGGCTGACCACCTCATTTTTGGCAAAAACAATAACTTGATCCCTCCATTCTTCACGTCCATGGTGAGGAATCCTCTTGACAGTATACTCCAGGTGCATTTTTCATAAATTAAGGAACTCCTTCAATTGCTTAGCTGCAAATCCTCCATCCGTGTCGTCGGAATGGAATTCTTGGGCATCACGGTACATGTTTATATTTCCTACGCACTACTAACAATTCATCTCTGGCAGTGGTGCCAGAAATGTTTGTTAATAGATTTTAGATTGTACATGTAAATCCGCAAGTGTACGGAAACTATCGATGTAGCATTTCCCCTCTAAGAGTATTCCCAAAGGGTGTCATTTATATTCTCCCAAAGGAAGGCTAGATGGAATTAAAACAATCATCAAGTGGAAAGGCTAGGTTGACCTAGGTAAGGTTGTAGCAAGGATGGATAAAGGGTAATTGAGGTAGTGTGACACACACAAGGGCATTCTATCCTAAGGGGATAATATGGGGTAAAGAGGGACTAGGCTAAGAACTAGTTAGAGACTCCTACAATGCTTCTAATGTACATATACATAGCCTAGCTTAGTTACTAATGATTATGTCAATTATGAATTCTCACGCGAAGTAAATTACACATCAGGCACGGGTTTACCCCTAGCAATACTAGGACAACTCCCGCCAAGAGCTTGTGGCATAGCTGAATGTAGAGGATTACAAAGGGCAGATAGGGCTGTCACCACCTACTGCCTACCTCTTCAATCCGTGGGCATATGAGACATTCAATGCTACTCTCTATCCTGCACCATGCTAGCATATTAAGTAATTACCATAAGAGCCTAGGCACAAGCCATCCTAAGGCAATGAACTAAATCATTGTTGAACCAACGTTAATTCATAGCATAAGTGAATCATGTTAAAATAATCATATCATAACTAATTAGATTATACTGGAGGTTTATAGTGTTTATGATGATATACTTATAATGGTATAGCATAATCAAAAATACTATTCCTACCACATACATGGAATCAACAATCAAACAAGAAATGCTTCATCCAAGTATATGAATAGTGAGGACTAAAGATAACATTTTTATTAAGAATAAATTCACAAATACAAATAGGAATATGGGAGACATACCTTTCCCAATTGGAAATTGGGAAGAGACTCCTTCTAATCCTCTCCTACTTGGACTATGGACTAGAGACTCTCCTCTCTACAGCCTATACTCCTCTAAACCTATGGAGAGTAGTGGATACAATGGATGAATACTCAAGTGGTGTGTCTTGAAGTGAGGGGTGAGGGGTCCTATTTATAGCTTGGAGAAGGGCCGGTTCCCACCACCAAAAGCGCGCGAATCGGTCACCCATGACCTCTTCAAGCCGGGAGGAGCCAACACGTGGCATTTGACCGTGGAAGGTGCCAAGACCTAGTCGACCGACTAGGGGGGTCGGCCAACCTGGTCTTGGCCCCTTTTGCGGTGTGCTTCCTCCAGCTCTCTGCCAGGTGGGTCCCATTGACTGATATTGGTGCTACACCATTGGATGACCTCGGGTACTTCTGTTTGTGGGCCATTTGATCCATGTGGTGCCATGTGGCGTCGTCTAATTAGTTGGAATGATATTTTATAGGTTCCATCCCCTTGTTTTACTTCAATTTTGGATAGAATCCCTGCATGCACTACTTTCTCCAAGGACAAGTGGAAATAGGTTAAATAGAAAGGCGATGTGTGCAAGAAATGATATTTCCTTCACATAATGGAGTTATATTGACGGGTGAAATTGGTATATAACAGCCGTCAACAAACTCCTCCAAGCTTATCCTTTGCTCGTCCTGAGCAAAGTCAAGACTTTAGGTTGATGATCAGGAGTTACTACTATGTTCTATTTTTAAAAAGTACCATGTGCACAACAAAATACTCTACCTAGTATTTCAAAAATTGGCATGGTACTTGACCCATCTTAAGTCATTATGGGATTTATGCCATCTCCTATTCATAGGTGGTTGAAAGATAGAACAACAAATGGAGCACACATATCCTAAAAGTCAAGTTCCACTCAAATTCTGAAGAGATCAATTCCGATTTTAAGTATCTCAATTTTATTCTCTCAAGTCTCTCCTTTGTGTGCATTGGAAATATATCCTCACCAAGGCATTTTGCCTAAATTCATCCTACCTCTACATAAGTCTTGTATGTGGAGCTTGGTAGGGAATATAATAGGCATATTTGCAACACATATTATTGTTATAAGTCAAAAGAGTAAGCCTTAGGAGAAATCAATTCAAAACAATTTGATTCAAGACTTGTGCATGTGTGAAGGAATGGAGTGGATGTGGATCTTGAGATGACTCCTTTTTTTTGAGTGGACTCTCTTATTTTGCAGGGATGAAACATGGATACTTTTTTCTCATGCTTATGATGTAAGCATGCATTTTTTTCTTTTTCTTGTAGCCATGCCTTCTACTCCCTTTTTATGCAATGTATTTTGGAGAGAGTACTATGTATGAATGATATGAAGTTCCTCTTTTTATTGTGGAATGGTGGTATGATGGGAATTTGCTTACTTCTAGTGTAGAAGTATAGCATGTGCAAGTGAAGTCTTGAATTCAAAAAGTAATGAATAAAATCTCACATAGGTCTATACTAGTTTGACAAAGCTCAATGTGAAGACAAATAGCATATGCATAAGGTCTATGAATGTGATGTATCATATGACTTTGGTAGGTATTTCCAATCAAATGAGAGTAACTTAAATTTTTTTAGAATTTCTCCGCAAATCTAAGTTCCACTTTCAAACTAGGAATAGCAGCCCTATCACTATGTCATATCTCACAACAACTTAGAACATATTAAGATTTTTCTACCCACAATTTCCAAATCAAGACAAAAGAAATTTTAGCCAATGAGAGCAATATGTTGGAGAGTAGTAAGTTGTAAACTAGGGACTTAGAAAATTAAAACGGAGCAACTATTCATCATTTCATCTATGTGAATTCCAAACCATTCTTACCGCACATCATTTATTTTATTGAAAAACAAATTTATCCTAAAATTGATAATTATATATTATTTATTTATTTATTTATTTTATATGCAAGGTGAATGATGGTCTAATGGAAAATAAATATGCAAATGGGTTGATACAATTTAACTCAAGTGGGGGTCCTCCCCCAATCTTATTCTTCACTCACCTCCGTGTCGAGGGTTGAACCCTTGATGACGGAAGTATGCTGCGAGATCGGCTTCTTGTTGTTGTAGCGTGGAGTTGAGGTTGATGAATTGAGCGTCCATGTGTTGTTGCCAGACTTGGGTACCTTGGACATGCCCTTAGAAAGTGTTGTAGATGTCACTCGTTCTCACTTCAAGCTCATCCATACGTCTAGTGAAATCCGTCATTCCTTGGCTATTGTCATGATGACTTCTAGCCGAAGATGAACAACATTTTCTCATGGATGATGGAGGCAAGCTGCTAGAGCTTGAAGTGGATAGGGGCGGCTCCCATGTGGCAACTAACCATCCATGCCAAGACGGATCTTCGGTCTCATACGATGGAGGTTGAGTCCATCCGGGTGCATCACCCATTCGATTCTCTTCCTCGGTACTCATGGACCATTGAGGTTGTCAGAGGTATAGCTGCTCTCATTGTACGGCTTCTAGTTACCCTGCCAGAGACATTACTTCTTCCGCCTTCCTCGATGGGAAGAAGTTCAATGGTTAGCCTCCGGCATTTGTACAAATGATAATCAGGGTTAGGTGACCAAATTTCATAGACAAAGCCAGGATTATAAAATATCAGAGAGCCATCTTGATCATGCTTAAGGGTATTTCCTTGCACTAAATATTCTTCATCAATTAATTCTCTTTCATTTTCAATATACTCAAATGAAGAATATTCTAGTGCTCCTACCCTAGTAGCAATACTGGTAATCAATGAAGTACATTCAATTGGCCCTACCCTTGGAATGTAATCTAACCATTGTGTCATCATGCAATAACTGGAGAAACTTTTATCTTTTTAATCATAGCAAATAAAATTTTCAGCTCATCATCACATATTATCCTTACATCTCCTCTAGGGAACATAGTCATAGCCACCCATCTATGCATGAAGAATAAAGTAGGGTTGTGCAAGTGGCTATTCCTAGGTGCACTACATCTAACCTCACCAGTTAAATCTTGCTAAAAACTTTGTTTGTTAAACTTAGGCAAAGTGTCTAAATCTAGCAAAAAACATTTATGGAAGCCTAGGATTTCACTTAATTCTTTCCATAGGATGTTGTATTATTTTTGAAATAATATAAAAGTAATACCATCAAATCCTATTTTGATTGTGCAAAGGAATTGTATGGAGAGAAGGCGTGAACCTCTCTCCTCTATATGAGCAAAGTTTTTCCATCCTAGTGCACGCCAAATGCAAAAGAATTCGAAATTCATACCTATTTTGGAGATCAAATCCAGATCATAAGCTTTCGTATGAGAAAACTCACGATCTTGGAGGAGCTTGTGTGCTTGATCTTCAACTTCACTTTGGATATCGAGGTCGTCATCATGAAGAAGTTTGTGTGGGTTGCTCCTCTCACCCATATGAGTGTCCTCTAGTACACTCCTCCGTGAACTTGGTGTAGCAACGGAAGAGGGGCATGCACTTGAGTCTCCACCATGGCTTGAGCTTGCAGCCTCCTTCCTCTTTCCAAACAACCTCTTCATTCCTTTTATGGCCACAACAAACAAGAACACAACAAGGCAAAAACTCGAAAGAGGTGATGTTAGTGAAAGCGTAACCCCGACGAATATTCCCTTGAGGAACTTGAGAGCAAATTGCAAATGCAAACAAAAGCAAATCTTTTTGAGTTGAGAAATTGAGCAAGAGTGCTTCAATGAAGAGTAAGAAAACAATGTGAGCAAGAGTGACTTTGGAGAGGTATGAAATGAGGTGAAGTGTGAGGAGAAGTGCCCCTCATGGTCACCATTTATAGTGTGCGCTCCACAACGGTCACTAGGGTACCAAATGAAGCCGTCGGAGGAGAGAGAACTAAAATGGCTCCTTCCCCTAGTCGGCCGAACAGGGGGGTCGGCCGACCTGACAGGTGGGCCCCCTATTCCCATTTTTGCAGGTGGCTTCCCAACGGCTATGAAATTAGCACGTTGGTGAAATACCACTTTCGCAGCTCAGAAAAATTGTTTTCCAAATAAAAACTCCTTTTTTCAAAACCCAACAATTTTCTTTTTGTGAAAAATAAGGAAATAAAAATGATAGTTGAGAATATAAGATTCTCAACTTACTAGTAAAATCTAATATGCAGTGGGGAAAATAAAACTAAGTGTGGGAAACCAAATAAAGAGAAAAGAAAAACAAAGAAAAGTATAACTACCAATTTAACTCTAGGTATCACCACAGTTCGATGAGATGGGCATTCCCCCTTCTTCATTTCTTGACATCCAGGCTTAGAGGGATGGGCTCGGACGGCTTTCTTGCTTCTTCCGCCATACCTTCTTTGGTGGCTTGGTGGACTTGGGTCTTTGGGGAGGCCCGGGCTTCTCTGTCTTTTTGGGGTGTCAGCGTGGACAATAAGATGGGTTTTCTGCATAGATCAACTTCCTCATGAATGCAATGAGCGGGTCCACCTTTGGAGGTGTGATTTTGACCTCTTGAATGTTTTTAACATTCGACTCATACTTGATACGGATCATGGAGCATTGCTCCAACTTCGGGAAGAAGTTAAACTTCTTCTCCCTGCTATTGATATGGAAGTGGATTTCTCCAGCTCCAACATCTATGCGAGCCTTCACGGTGCTTAGGAACGGGCGCCCAAGAATGAGCGGCATGTCCTTCTCAACCTCCATGTCGAGCACCAAGAAATCCACAGGTATGAAGCAATTCTGGATTTTCACCGGGACATCTTCAGCTATACTCGCCGGAAAACGGATTGAGGAATCAACCAGTTGTAGCTGCATTGGTGTTGGAGTAAGTTCCGTGATGTTCAGCTGGTTGAAAACCACCTTGGGCATCACACTGACACTTTCTCCAAGGTCACAAAGGGCATTGTCAAAGTGGTGTGCCCCAATTGAGCATGATATTGTAGGACATCCATGGTCCTTTAGCTAGTTGCCTCCTTGTAGAGAAATCATGTTGATATTTTCCACAGGGGGCTCAGGCTGTCCTGGCATCTTGACATTCTCCACTGGAGGAACAGCAGCTGCCAGTTGAGCCAACTGTTTCCAACAACTTGTTCAAACTCAATTGATTCTTGAAGGCTGAAGATAGTCCTTCAATCTTAGCATTTATGTTCTCTAAGGTCTTGTCATTGGCCGACAACTTCTTGGATATGGCCTCATCGATCTTCAGCTGGCCAATGGCAAGTTCTCTCAAGTTGGGTTGATTTCCATTGTTGCCATTGTTGTTGTAACCTCCTTGAAAAAATGGGTGTGGTTGGCCCCACCCTTGACCTCCTGGACGATTGCCATTGTTGATTCTATTGTTGTCTACGTATAGGGCATCCTCACGGGTTTCTTGGCAGTCATTGCCCAAATGGCCCGTGTTGCCACAAACTTCACAAGTGATGTGAGAGTCTAAGGCACAGGCATTGCCACACAACTCACCATTGCCTTGTCCATCAATTTTCTTCATAAGGAGGTCCAATTTGGTAGTGATCATGTTCACCTCCTTCAGGGTGTTCATGCCTCGTTGGCGGGTATGGAGACGCTCATCGCTCCAACCCATGTTTGACACCATCTTCTCAATCAAATCCTTGGCTTTGGGCATCGTCAATGAGAAGAAGACACCTCCAGTAGCAGCATCAACATGGTCACGGGCGGAAGGGATCAGCCAATTGTAGAAGTTTTGGATGATGAGCCAGTCATCCATCCCATGGTGGGGACAGGCTAGGATGTACTCCTGAAGCCTTTCCCAAGCCTTGGGAATAGATTCCTTGGCATCTTGCTAGAAGCTGGAAATTCTTCCATGTAGGGAATTGGTCTTTCCCAACGGGAAAAACTTGGCGAGGAATGCCATAGAACACTTATCCCAAGTATCTACAGCACATTAGTTTGCATAGAACCATTGTTTTGCTCTCCAAGAAGAGAGAACAGAAATAGCCTAAGATGGACAGCGTCGGGAGATACGTCCTTTATCTTAAAGGTGCTACAGACTCAATGAATTGTTGTAGGTGAGCACTTGCATCCTTGTTAGCCTTCCCATAAAATGGGTTGGCTTGCACCATAGTGATAAGGCCAGTCTTGATTTCGAAGTTTATGTCTCCCGTGTTAACAGTGGGCCCAACAGGCACATTGTTAGCATAGGGAGCTCAAAACTCAAGAAGGGTCTATTGGGGCCATTGGTGTTTCAGTTGTTGGTGCAGTTGTGCTGGCTTGCTTTGCCGCTCGAAGCTTCTGAGGAGTAATGACACGAGCTCGATCTCTCAGAAGGGATTCAGGATCATCAACAAAGTTTTCCGGCAAGCGGAAACCAGACATACACTACCCTGTTTTCACATAAAATGCGAAAACAAAGAAGGGTCATCCTACTAAAACCTACCAGGGTCCTATCCTATTCAATCAATCATGTAATACTTTAGCTGCCTTCCCCAGCAAAGGCGCCAAAAATGCTTGTTGATTCCTACACACTACTAACAATTCATCTCTAGCAGTGGTGCCAAAAATGTTTGTTAATAGATTTTAGATTGTACATGTAAATCCGCAAGCGCAAGGAAACTATATATGTAGCATTTCCCCTCTAAGAGTATTGCCAAAGGGTGTCATTTAAATTCTCTCAAAGGAAGGCTAGATGGAAGTAAAACAATCATCATGTGGAAAGGCTAGTTTGACCTAGGTAAGGTTCTAGCAAGGATGGATAAAGAGTAATTGAGGTAGTGTGACACACACAAGAACATTCTATCCTAAGGGGATAATATGGGGTAAAGAGGGAATAGGCTAAGAACTATGTAGAGACTCCTACAATGCTTCTAATGTACATACATAGCCTAGGTTAGTTCATAATGATTATGTCAATTATGAATTCTCATGCTAAGTGGATTTACACATCGAGCACGGGTTTACCCCTAGCAATACTAGGACGACTCCCACCAAGAGCCTGTGGCATAGCTAAACATGGAGGATTATGAAGGAAAGATAGGGCTATCACCACCTACTGCCTACCTTTTCAATCTATGGGCATACGAGACATTTAATGCTACTCTCTATCCTAGCACCATGCTAGCATATTAAGTAATTACCTTAAGAACCTAGGCACAAGCCATCCTAAGGCAATGAAGTAAATCATCGTTGAACCAATGTTAATTCATATCATAAGTGAATCATGTTAACATAATCATATCATAGCTAATTAGACTATAGTGGAGTTTCATAATGTTTATGATGATATAATGATAATGGTATAGCATAATCATAAATAATATTCCTACGACATACATGAAATCCACAATCAAACAAGAAATGCTTCATCCAAGTATATGAACAATGGAAGACTAAAGATAACATCTTTATTAAGAATAAGTCACAAATACAAATAGGAAATATGGGAGACATACCTTTCCCATTGGAAATTGGGAAGAGACTCCTTCTACTCCTCTCCTACTTGGACTATGTACTAGAGACTCTCCTCCCTACAACCTATACTCCTCTAAACCTATGGACAGTAGTGGATACAATGGATGAATACTCAATCAGTGTGTGTTGAAGTGAGGGGTCCCATTTATAGCTTGGAGAAGGGTCGATTTCCGCAACCAAAAGTGTGTGAATTAGTCACCCATGACCTCTTCAAGTCGGGAGGAGCCAACACGTGGTGTTTGACCGTGAAAGGCGCCAGGACCTAGTCGGTCGACTAGGGTGGTCGGTCGACCTGGTATTGGCCCCTTTTGTGGTGTGATTCCTCCAGGTCTCTGCCAGGTGGGTCCCATTGACTGATATTGGTGCTACACCATTGGATGGCCTCAGATACTTCTGTTTGTGGGCCATTTGATCCATGTGGTGCCATGTGGCCTCGCCTGATTGACTTGAACGATATTTTATAAGATCCACCCCTTGTTTCACTTCATTTCTACATAGAATCTCTGCATGCACTACTTTCTGCAAGGACAAGTGGAAATAGGTTAGATAGAAAGGTGATGTGTGCAAGAAATGATATTTCCTTCACATAATTGAGTTATATTGATGGGTGAAATTGGTATGTAACAGTGGTCAACATTACACTTGGCATTTGTCCTCCTTTCTGGCTTCGCTAGGTAGTGATGCATTCCTTTGGGCTGCTAGTACTTCTTCTTGTGCAACGGGTTCCTCCTCTTCTTGCAGTTCCACCTCACGTGTCTCGTCTTCACCCTCCTTATGTGTATCATCTTCCTCTTCCTCATCATGATAGATTTCCACCTCCTCAGGATCTTCCTCCTCTTCATAATCATTGAGTTCCACCTGCTCAGGATCTTCCTCTTCCTCCGTCGTGTTTGAGTGTTCTTGCTCAACTTCCTTTGCAGGTGAACTCACTTCTTCCTCCTCTTGGGCTGGTTCCATTCTCGGCTCCTCGCGAGGCCTAAGCTTGCTTCCAAGGAGTGACAAACGAGCTCTCTTGCAGACTATCATTTTTGTGTGAGCCATCTATAAGAAAACATGAGAATATCAGAGGAAAACGCAAATATAAGTTCTGAAACCATAAATCAAGATGCGAGGATGTGCATTTGCTCAAAAAGACGGAAAAGCTGTAAAAATTGCAGCAGCAGCAGCAAAAAGCACAAATTTTTCCCACATTATATAGCTAGTGGGGGCAAAATAATGCAAAACGGGCAAATTTCGAAGAGGGAAAAAGTCCTAAGTGATATGTGGTGTCCATTCTACCTAGGCTTGCGTCCTACGGTCAAACACGACTCTGATACCAATTTGTGACACCCGGTTCCGAAAATGAACCAAGCATGATGCATGTGTGTGTCCAAGATGTTTAACACACATACACAAGTGATTCACAAATGATAAACAGATTAAACCATGTCTCTAATAATAACACTAATAATAGTACCTTATTCCAAACCAAATAGTATGGAATACAAGCTCTAATAAGACTATAGTGGAAAACAATAAACACTAAAGACACCAACTCCACAGGCAAGCTTGACAGTAACACGCACGCCTATACTCCTCAAATACCTCCTGCTACTCCACATTGTTGCCTGCGACTGAATTTGTTGGGGGAATAGCAAGGGTGAGCACATGTCGTACTCAGCAAGGGTGGGAAAGTATAACATGTAGCTTAAACAAGCAACGATAATAAATAATGTCTATTTTCATAAATTTACATTTCAAACAATTGAAAATGCAATAATATTATCATTAAGTGAGGTCCTTCCTGAAATAACCCAAATAACATTAATTTCAACTTAAATAACCAATACCAGCAATAATAATCCATAATCAACTCATAACTGCTCATCTGTCTCAATTTCATCAATTCCATATTCCAAAACAAATTAAAGACCCAATACCAACTCCCAATCCAATTTCCACCATTAAACCAAGTTCTAGGTCCATAACTCTAATCATGTGAGGGTCCAGGTTGCTCATAATCGGGAGCACGACTATCATGATAGTTTTTAACACACTCTGGAGAGGTTGTACCACTTTACCCACAAATTCATGATTTTGTCCCCTTTCGGTGACTAAAGAACCTCTATCATGTCATCTCACACTTCCTTAGGTGTGTGGCCAAGAGATCACAAAATAGTCTTTACAAAGTGACTACTAGCATATTTAACCCCACTGAGGGTTCATCGGTGGTGATGTCTCCAACTGAGCACATCCAACCAAAGGCCCCCTCTTGAGCCATTTGGATCCCAGGGTAGTCCCACCATCACTACAAACCCATCCGACTACCCCTTCCCTGAGCTTTCCTAATGGTGGCAATACACTAATTAGTCAGCTAAGCCGCACCCCTACTTGGCCTTTTGGTGGCACTATAAAATCTAGATTGTCGCTCCACAAACTGTTCCTTAGATCTAAAGCAAGCAAAACAACCAAAACAGTCCAACCCATTCCACGTGACTGGCTTGCTTAGATCCCTAGGCACCATGTTGCTAAAGGGTCATTATTATCAAATTCCACCATTTATGTGTTCAATAGTTCATAATTAGGCAATATGATTGTTTCCTAAACCCAATTGAGTATAACGAAGAAAAAAGTGTAAAATACCCTTCCTGACTCTCTACATTGTGTTCAAGTGACAAGGGTGGTCATACAAAACTAGTAAACTCCTATAATTGGGTTTTCCATCAATTTGACGAAAGCATGCAATTTTGCAAACAAAACATTTAAAAAACCTGGATCAAAATGATCAAGGACACTTGCCTTGCTCTTGAGCTTGGTTTGGATCAAAGGCCTCGAAGTCCTGGTTCTGCAGGTCCTCAAAAGCACTTTCTACAGCGATACCTTCTATTCCGCGCGATAACATGCAAAACAAACATTACAACCAAATAATGCTCAAATATTACTCAATATGCCATGGTATGCATGATTTGTGCAATTGTGAGGTAAAACTTGTTAATGAGTTGCTATTAATTTTTACTAACTATTTACAATGGTTTTTTACAAGTTTGAACAAGAGTTGAATCAACATAGATCAATTTGGAATTAACTCAGCCAAAACAGATCAGAAGGCCGGACAAGTCTGGTATCAGGGCCGAACTAGTTCGACCTGTCCAGAACTTGCGAGTTAGGGTTTTGCTGGACAGCGAGATCAAGGGGTAAATTGACGCGGAAAAGTGAATGTAGAGGGTGCCCCGTGAGTTTAGAGATCGAACGATCAAGAATTGGGCGTGGAACTTGAATCTTGACGATTATGGTTGATGGTGAGGTGTGGAGGACAATTTGGTGATGAAGAACATTGATGCAGAGAAGTTGATGAAGGTCATGCTTGGTTGATCCTCCTCCTCCTTCTCCTCTCCCTGCGGCTAGATCTTCACTTGATGGCAGCACACATCAAGAACACAACAGCGACAGTTTTACAACGTGATGGAAAGGTGTGGGGGTATTGGGTTGTTTATATAGGGATGGAGAGGTAAGATTTTGGGGTGAATTCCAAGTAGAATTCAGTGGGGGGGGGGGGGGGGGGTCGTGTAGGGGCCATGGTGGGGTCTACTTGGGCTCCTCTGATGTTGGGCACGAAGTTCTTGGGTTCAATTAATGCAATTACCCAATAACTTAACGTAGGGGGAAAACAGAATCCGAGTTGAATTCTGCAGGTCGGACTAGTCCGCAAGGATGGTCGGACAAGTCAGTTTTGGAACAAAGACAAAATTGGACAAGTCCGGTGCTGGGGGCCGGACAAGTCTGGGGTTGGCTAGAAAAGGCTGATCCAGACTGAAAATTGGACACGATCGGACTAGTCCGCTCAGACAACAGACAAGTCCGAACAACATCAGAAGCTCAACTAGACTAGTCTATGCAGTGTGTCGGACAAGTCCGGAGTTCTGATGAACTCTGAATTTCTGAAACAGAGGAGGGATACCAGACTAGTCCGTGATTGAGGCCGGATAAGTCCGCACCTTGACAGGATTTAACTGTTGATCAGCCCTAAGTTCATTTTAATCATGTTCCTTTTAAGGTTGCTTTATGTGAAACATGTATGAGGATGCATGCACTGCATTATGCATGAAAATGAGGGTGTTACACAAGATCCAATTCTTCCATTGGTATTTGCTATTCAGGTACCCTTAAACACTTCTTGAGCTGGGAAACATGAAATACATCATGAACATCGGAAAGATGTGCTGGCATCTCCAATTGATATGCCACTTCTCCACGTTTGTCCAATATCTTAAATGGTCTAATATAGTGAGGTGCCAACTTGCCTTTAACATTAAATCGCTTATGACCTTGCATAGGTCACACTTTGAGATACATGAAATCTCCAACTTCAAAAGCTATGTCTCTTTGTCTATTATCCGCATAGCCTTTTTGCCGTGACTGAGCAGCCCTTAGGTTTTCACATATTATTTGAACTTGCCTTTCAGCGTCTTGTAACACATCAGGTCCAAATACTTTGTTCTCTCCTGTCTCATTCCAATATAAGGGTGTCCTACACTTCCTTCTATATAATGCTTCATAGGGTGACATTGTCAAGCTAGCTTGGTAACTATTGTTGTACGAGAATTTAGCATATGGCAAGCTCTTATCCCAGCTACGTCCATGCTTCAAAGCGCAAGCTCTCAACATAGCCTCCAATATCTGGTTTGTCTTCTCGATTTGCGCATTGATCTGTGGGTGATATGCGGAGCTGAAATTTAACCTGGTACCCATAGCCTCATGTAGTTTCTCCCAGAACCTAGAGGTGAATTGAGAACCTCTGTTAGAGACTATCCATTTCGAAACTCCATGCGGACATACAATATTCTCCATATACAACTTGGCTAACTGTGTCACGGTGTACTTGGTCTTGACAGGAATAAAGTGAGCAGATTTCGTCAACCGATCCACAATAACCCATATAGAGTCATAACCGGACTGGGTACGTGGTAATCCAACTATGAAGTCCGTACCAATTTCTTCCCACTTTCACTCGAGTATTTTCATTGGCTGCAATAATCCATCAGGTCGCTGATGCTCATCCTTTACTCGTTGACACGTGTCACATAGGACAACATATTCGGCTATGTCCTTCTTCATTCTATCCCACCAGTAGGTTGTCTTCAAGTCCTTGTACATTTTTGTACAACCCGGATGAATTGAATAAGGCAATTCATGTGCTTCCTTCAATATCGTCTACCGGAGATGATTTAAATTAGGCACAACAATTCGTTTCCCAAGCCAAAGCATGCCGGTGTCGTCTTCATCAAACATCCATTCTCTCCCCTCATGGATCCTTTCTTTGATCTCTTGTATCTCCTCATCCTTTGTCTGTCATTCTCGTATTTCTTATTCTAGTGTCGGGATTGTTTCCATTTCATTCACGAGTCTGAGGCGCAATCGTTCAAACTCCCTGCATAGGTCGGTTGGCAACTCTTGAACCATGAGTTGGTGGCTTACTCCTTTTTGACTCAAAGCATCCGCCACAACATTGGCCTTTCCTAGGTGATAGTTTATTCCCACATCGTAATCCTAAATGAGCTCCAACCATCTTTGTTGCCTCAAATTCAGATCCGTTTGCGTGAATATGTACTTGAGACTCTTGTGATCTGTGTAAATCTCACATCTATGACCAAGAATGTAGTGCCTCCAAATCTTCAAAGCATGCACTATGGTTGCAAGTTTGAGATCACGCGTAGGATAGTTCAGCTCATGTTTCTTCAATTGCCTCGATGCATAAGCTATAACTTGGCCTTCTTGCATGATCACACACTCAAGTCCATGTCTTGAGGCATGACAATATATATCAAAACCCTTGCTCACGTCTGGCAATACTAGCACTTGTGCCGTTGTCAACCTCTTCTTTAACTCCTCAAAGCTATCTTGACAAGCTTGAGTCCATTGGAATGCCTTCCCTTTCATTAGTAATTCAGTCATGGGCTTCACTATTTTGAAGAAATCCTTGATGAATTGGCGGTAATACCCAACCATTCCAAGGAAACTCGAATATCCTTCACCTTCTGCGGTGGGTTCCACTTAAACACCTCCTTCGATGTGAATTGTAATGTCTCAATTTCAATGCAGAAATCTGGAGTTTCCTCCAATGTCACACCTTCCACATGATTTAGCAGTGCCCTTCCAGTTGTTGGCTGAACTGCCTTGAATTTTATACTGACTCCCTCATCATTTGTCAACTGCACTGTTCGTGTGGCACACTGGATCACTCCCTTATGCTTCCGTAGCCAATCCATTCCGAGTATTATGTCCAATCCTTGTGGGTAGAAAACTATAAAGTTGGTGAGGAGTTCTACCCATCTTATTTTAATACTTACCTTTGGACATACTGCATTTGTTCTCATCTTCCATGTAGCTTCGTCCAAAATAGTGAATCTTCTAGTTGTGTCCATCTTCAATTAAGGTAGAAGTCGAACAAGGTAGAAAAGTGAGATAGAACAAATCCCCAACTATATGCATCAAGGTGTATGGAACTAAGTAACTCTCTTATTAATAAACCTATGTGAGAATGTGGACAAACGCCCAACCATCCCAAAACTCTCTACTAAGCACACAAGCAAGCAATCATCACATAGAATTCAGTGCACCATGCTAACTATAACTATTATGGAGTGTTCCTATATGCTCTAGAGTGCCCATTCTACCTAGGGTTACGTCATACGATCAACGCGGCTCTGATACCAATTTGTGAGACCCAGTTTCAAAAAAATGAACCAAGTGTTGAAAGTGCATCTAGGCATCCCTTGTGGGTTTTGGTTGATTAATGACAAACAAATGAGATCCTAAGAAAATTGTTGAGATGAGCGCAAATTTTAAAGAAATGAGGAAGAAAGTACAAAAAGGAAGGAGAATGAGGATCTAAAGGAAAAAGAGCTCAAGAGCAGAAAATATTAGATTACTTTGTATGGAGTGTGTTGGAGAAACACACCCAAGGAGCTCAAGTGAAATAGACTACACTCACTACACAAAAATCAGCATGTGCAAACTAGTCTAATATACACCGGACTAGTACGATATCTCTCTGACTAAAAACGGACAAGTCCTCCCCCAGTCCGGACTTGTCCGCAACCCTTCACATTTGCACAACACTGGACAAGTCTGATATAAACCAGACTAGTCTGATAGTTCTCTGCCTAAAATCGCACAAGTCCTCCAAGTCCAGACTTGTCCTTAGCCCCCTAAGGTTTTTCACTACACCGGACAAGTCGGATATCTACCGAACTAGTCCGAAAACTCTCTGACTAAAATCGGACAAGTCCCTCCAAGTGCGGACTTGTCCTTAGTCCTACACGGTGATCACCATACCAGACTAGTCTAATATCTACCGGACTAGTCCAAAGAGTTTTTGTACCCAGATCGGACTAGTTCGCACCTTAACGGACAGTCCGGTATCCATCAACACTTAGGGTTTCTCACATACAAGCACACCGAACTAGTCCGGTGTCCACCACGGACTAGTCCGGACATCGCAAACCCTAACGGTAACTTTTGGAAACCCTAGTATAAATAGAGGTGTACGGCCTCACAACTAACTCTCTCGACTCGCCTGCGCTGTCACACCTCCCAAGAGCCCAAAAATACATCTCTCCACTCATTCTAAACTGAAAAGGATCAAATATTTGAGGATTAGGGATTGGACAAAGGAGAGAATTGTTCCACACGATCTTGAGCTCTTTGGTTTGATCTCTCGCACACTCTAATTATTTTATTGTATATCTTTTGAGTGTGTTTGGTGGTGTTCATCGCTGTAATTCTTGGGGAGCCCTCAACTTGTGAGATTGCCCCTTGAACAAGTTATTTACCCCTGTGATTAGTGGTTCAGAATCGGCCTCCGTGGCAATTCAACGAGGGAAGGGTTAGTGAAGACCCGGTCCACCGTGGACTCCTCAACGGGGATGTAGATTTCCTCCGTGGAATCGAACCTCAAGATAAAATCTTGTCTCGCGCATCTTTGTTTTATAGTTCATCATATTCTAGGGTTTTCTTAAACTTGTATAACTCACGTTGAAATATCGTAATTAAAGTAGATCTTTGCAATACATTCTTTCATTACTGTAATACATCCAAGTTGTCAATTACCTTCCACTGCATAGAGTACTAGAGGTGAAATTAACGATCAATCTTGATCTTTCTAATCCACGTACACCGAACTAGTTCACACCGTACCGGACTAGTTTGTCCTTCCCTGTATTTTACCTATCTGTTAAGTGTTTTAGGGATTGACAAAGATTCAAAAATCCTATTCACCCCCCTCTAGCCTACATTCAATTGGTATCAGAGCCAAACTCTTCAAAAGAGACTCACCGCTCAAAGAGAGGATGTCGAACATCAAGGATGTACACAAGAACTTCAACAACGAGAAGGGTGATGATGAAAAGACCCAAAAGCTGGATAAGCTCCTCGACGTCATTCAAGACTGTGAGGACGATGATGAGGAGATGCTTCAACTCAAGGCTCTTCTCTACAAGAAGGCACTATCTCCAAAAGAAAAGAAGAATATTCAAGATGAGAAGATGAAGGGGAGTAGTCACACCGACTACTCCCAATATCCTTTTGACTATGAACGTATAAATTCTAATAATAGTCATTACCTATCAATTCCTTTAGGCAAAGCACCATACTTTGATGGAAATGACTATTCAATGTGGAGACAAAATATGAAATTGCACCTTATATCTCTTAAACCAAGTTTGTGGCATATAGTTGTACAGGGATAGATATTCCAGACAATGATGAAGAGTTGACACCAAATCAAGAACAAGCAATTCATCAGAATGCTCAAGTTGCAGCTGTTATCACTTCATCATTAAGCCGAGACTAGTTCACCAAGGTGGATGGACTCGAAATTGCCAAAGAGATATGGGACACTCTACAAACCGCACATGAAGGTGACCGTCAGGTACGCGAAGCAAAGATAGAGATGATCGAAGCTTAATTTGGAAGATTCGCTATAGAAGATGGTGAATTGCCTCAAGACATGTACAATAGACTCAAGAATCTTATCAACAAAGTCCGAGCTTATGGTAGCAAGAAGTGGAATGTCATGAGGTTGCGAAGTTGATTCTTAGGGCATTCATGCCTCGCAACGTGACTCTTTGCTCTATGATTAGAGAAAGCTTCGGGTATCGGAAAATGACCCCGGACGAACTTCTTGATAAGATTATCAACTTTGAAATGATGGAGAAGCAAGCCAAGCACGTCAAGGAAATTGCCGATCTTACCTCAGCAAATAAGAAAGGAGTTGCTTTGAAGTCAACTTGTAAACCTGCATCAAAAGAAGCTCGAGAAGCTATTGAAGAAGATGACAGTGATGATGATAGCAGTGATTTCAATGATGAAGACATGATCTTATTCATGAAAAAGTTCAAGAAGATGATGATAAGAAGAAAAGGTAATAGCTCAAACGAAGGAAGACAAAAGGACAAATAAAGACCCAAGATGAGATGGGCATGCTACAATTGCGGAGAATATGACCACTTCATAATAGACTATCCACATGAAGAAAATAAGAGGAAGAGTAAAGACAACAAGCCTCAACCAAATAAAATATTCATGAAGAAGAAGCAATATGGCCAAGCGCATCTAGGGAAGGAGTGGGACTCCAATGATGAGTCCTCATCTGAAAAAGAAGAGGAGAAGGCCACCATAGCCATCAAGAAGCCTACCGTGAAATCCACCCTCTTCCCAACCATGGGCGCATGGTAGGACACCGACCACACATGTCTAATGGCCAAGGAAGGAAAAAGAAAGGTAACATCTAAATCTTCCTCCTCACTTTATTCTGATAGTGATATTGATGATTATAATGATGAAGAAAACATGTTTATTAGTTTAGATAGAAAAACAGCTGCAAAAATGAAATTTTTAATGGATAAGATTGTTGATAAGGAAAAGCTAGTCAATCTCCAAGAAGATATGATCATTATCCAAAAGGAGAAATATCTTAAGATTGAAAAGCTCCTTCAACATGAAAAGGAGCGAAGGGAATCACTAGAACTTGAGTTAGCTTCAAGCAAGGAAGCTTGTTTGAAGTTAAAAGACTCAAACGTGTCCATTAAGGAAGAACTTGCTAACTTAACCAAAGTTAACAAGATCCTTGAAACACAGGTTGAGTCACTCAAGAAAAGTGGGTCTTCATCCTTTTCAAGTGCACCTTCTCAACACATCAAGTCCGGAACTGTTTTTTACTTGCTCTTGTGCTAAAAATGATATCAACTTGGAAGAAATTTTCAAATTGACAAAAGAAAAGCATCCCTCCCAAAGTGGAATATTTGACAAGGAGAAAGTCAAGTATGCACGTAGTGCATACTTGGTCACAAGACCCCCAAATGTTAAATATGGCATTGGGTACTCTTATGGTGAAAAGCAAAATGCTAGGAGCCACAAGAATAACAAGATTGAATTACATTTATCAAAGGAACTTCTTCTCAAGTTAGAAAACATAGTAACTTTGATAAAATTAACATTGTTAACTCATATGAACAACAAGTTTTATTTAGAACCTTTGATGCTTCATATGCACTTATGAAAACTGCTTATGGAAAAGTTTATGCGAAATATGTTTGGCCACGCCATGAGAATACCAAGTCTCGTGTGTGGGTGCCCAAATCACTTGTGACTAACCTTAAAGTACCCAAGCAAGCTTGGGTACCTAAGACCAAGGCATAATTGTTTTTTTTGCAGGCTTATTTATCCGATGGAGCAAAATAGGTGCTAGATAGTGGATGCACCAATCACATGACCGGAGAAAGAAGAATGGTTGTGGAATATGAAGAAAACGAAGACCCAAGCGAAGGCATTTATTTTGGTGATCGTCAGGGAAGGGTTCTTGGTACCGGTAAAATTGTAATTTCATCACAACATACTCTTTCTCATGTTTTACATGTTGACTCATTGGATTATAACTTTTTGTCCATATCTCAATTATGTGACAAAGGTTGTAACTGTTTATTCACTAATGAGGGTTTGACCGTCTCTAGAACGAGTGATAACTCGGTTGCATTCAAGGGTGTGTTAAAGGGACAACTTTATCTAGTTGACTTCAACAAAGATAAAGCCGAACTTGACACATGCTTGATTGCAAAGACAAACATGGGTTGGCTGTGGCATAGACGGCTAGCACATGCTGGTATGAGGAATCTTTGAAAACTCCTTAAAGGCGATCATATCTGAGGTTTAAAGGATGTTGTTTTTGAGAAAGGCAGGCCTTATAGAGCGTGCAAAGCCGGAAAGCAAGTAGGAGCACCCCATCCCACAAAGAATGTCATGACTACAACAAGACCACTTGAGCTCCTCCACATGGATCTATTTGGTCCAATTGCTTACACAAGCATCGGCGGTAATAAATACGGCTTAATCATTGTTGATGATTTTTCACACTTCACGTGGGTTTTCTTCTTGCATGATAAGACAGAAACTCAAGGAACCCTTAAGAAGTTCATTAAGCGTGCCTACAACAAATTCTAAGTGAAGATCAAGAACATACAAAGTGATAATGGAACAGAGTTCCAGAATACTCAAGTTGAGGATTATTTAGATGAAGAAGGAATAAAGCACAAATTTTCAGCACCATTTTCTCCTCAACAAAACAAAGTAGCTGAAAGGAAGAACCGAACACTCATTAAGATGGCAAGGACAATGCTCGATGAATACAAGACTTCGAACCGGTTTTAGGCTGAAGCGGTTAACACCGCCTGTGACACCATAAACCGACTCTGTCTTCATCGTCTACTCAAGAAAACCTCATATGAACTACTCACCGGTAACAAACTAAACATTTCATATTTTTTGAGTCTTTGGTTCATAATGTTATATTTTAAACAAGAAGCCTAGGGCTTCGAAGTTCACTTCGAAGTCCGATGAAGGTTTCTTGCTTGGCTATGATTCAAACTCCTACGCCTATCATGTCTTCAACAAGGCCTCCGGACATGTTGAAGTGTCACGTGATGTAGTGTTCGATGAAACTAATGGCTCTCAAGTAGAGCAAGTTGATCATTGTATGATAGATCAAGAAGAAGCTCCATGTCAAGCACTGAGAAGAATGGCGTTGGGCGATGTTCAACCACATGTGCCACCTCCAAATGTGAATGAAGAAGATGAACCACAAGTGGAGGTAAATGATCAATGGGGAGCTTCCACACAAGATCAACCTCAAGAAGATCAAGGTGATCAAAACATCAACGAGGGCAACTATCTAGAGGGAGAAGAAGATGATAATCATGAAGATTCAAGACCACAAGTGCCACATCCAAGAGTACACCAAAGCATCCAAAGAGATCACCTTGTCGACAACATAATCGATGACATCCAAAAGGGTGTAATAACTCTATCTCGCATAGCCAATTTTTGTGAACAATATTTTTTTGTATCCTCTTTGGAACCATATAGGTTTTGAAGATGCATTAAAAGATCCGAATTGGGTGATGGCAATGCAAGAAGAATTGAACAACTTCAAAAGGAATGAAGTGTGGGAGCTTGTTGAAAGACCCAAGTCCAACGTCGTCGGCACTAAATGGGTCTTCCGCAACAAGCAAGACGAACATGGAGTGGTAACAAGGAACATGACACAACTTGTAGCCAAAGGGTATTCACAAGTCGAAGGTTTGGATTTCGACGAGACTTTTGCTCCCGTAGCTAGGCTTGAATCGATTCGTATATTACTTGCATATGCTACTCACCATGATTTCAAGCTTTATCAAAAATGAACGTGAAAAGCGCATTCCTCAATGGACCAATCAAGGAGAAGGTGTACGTGGATCAACCACCCGGTTTTGAAGATCAAGAGTACCCCGACCATGTGTACAAACTGCGTAAGGCTCTCTATGTCCTCAAACAACCTCCTAGAGCTTGGGAGTGCCTTAGAGATTTTTTGGTTGAACATGGCTTCAACAATAGTAAAGCTGATTACACTTTGTTTATTGAACGCTTTGATGATGATCTCTTTGTTTGCCAAATCTATGTTGATGATATCATATTTGTTTCAACTAACAGATCTTTGTGTCAAGAATTTAGTAAGATTATGACACATAGATTCGAGATGTCCATGATGGGAGAGTTGAGATACTTTCTGGGATTCCAAGTGAAGAAGCAAAAGGAAGGGACGTTCATAAGCCAAACAAAGTACACTCAAGACATTCTCAATAAGTTTGGAATGGACAAAGCGAAGCCCATAAAGACTCCCATGGCGACAAATGGACACTTGGATCTCAATGAAGACGGACCAAACATGGATCAAAAGGTATATCATTCCATGATTTGCTAATTAGTATACTTATGTGCATCTAGACCAGATATTATGTTGAGTGTATGTTTGTGTGCAAGGTTTCAAGCCAATCCTAAGGAATGTCATTTGACAGCCGTTAAAAGGATCTTGAGATATTTAGTTCATACACCAACCTAGGCCTTTGGTATCCCAATCGTTCAAAATTCAATCTCACTGGATACTCCGATGCATATTATGCTGGATGCAAGGTAGATAGAAAAAGTACCTCTGGTACTTGCCAATTCCTTGGTAGATCCCTTGTTTCTTGGTCCTCCAAGAAACAAAATTCAATTGCCTTATCCACAGCCGAAGCGGAGTATGTTGCAGCCAGGAGTTGTAGTGCACAACTCCTTTGGATGCGACAAACTCTAAGGGATTACGGTTGCAATATGAGCCGTATTCCACTCCTTTGTGATAATGAGAGTGCAAGTAAAATTGCCCATAACCTATTGAGCACTCTAAAACCAAACACATAGAAATCTGACATCACTTTTTGAGAGATCACTCAATGAAAGGAGACATAGCCATTTTCCATGTCAACACTGAAAAACAACAAGTCGATATATTTACCAAGACACTTGATGAAAAGTGCTTTTTTGAGCTCTGAAATGAACTAAATATCCTTGATGCTCGAAACGTGGCTTCAAAACTTGCATACCTATATGCCATCTTCAAAATCATGTTGATTGTGTTGAAAAATCATCTTTCCTTGTTTTTTTTCTCCGAAAACTATGTTAATTACTTGATCTTGGAGAATTATGGTCATAGCTTGATTGTTGTATGCTTACTGATCATATTCATCAAGAATATTTGTGTGTCTTTGTCCCCTATTCCTTATTAGGAACCTTCAGATATATATATATATATATATATATATATATATATATATATATATATATACATATATATATATACGAATAGTTTTGTACTTTTCTGTACAGGGGACCACAGACTAGTTCGTGGACACCCCAGACTAGTCCGCACATTGTAGACTAGTCTGCACTGTGTTCGCTAGTCCGGACTAGTTCGGTATGACCACAAACTAGTCCATTATATCGAGTCCTCATCCTCTTAGGCCGTGCAAACCCCTCTTCTTCCTCCTCACAACTACCCTTATGTTCTCTCTCCTCTCTCAAGTGCTCCCAAGGTGATTTTTCGAGTCCTCCATCAAATCCCCTCAAATCTCCGCGAGAATCGATCTATATTGCAAGGAGATCAAAGACCCCGGACTAATCTGCTCCAACAACTCCTCAAGCCCTTTGAATCGAAGAATTTGGTAATTTTTGTCACCGAACCCTAATTCTTGAATTTTGTTTGATATGCTCAAATAGCTTAGCTCCTCCAGTCAGTACATGCCTCCTTGTTTGTATTACAGCTACAATACTCCACTTTTGCATTGAGGAATCCCATTACTTCATTGTCTAGGATTTGAGCAGCCGCATACCGGACTAGTCCATTATCGATGCGGACAAGTCCGGTACTCCGGACTAGTCCGCACTGAGCAACAGACAAGTCTGGTGTTTGCTGAATTAAACCCTAACATACTTAAACTCGATGTTTTCCCTTGCCACCAATTCTTATCCATGTCGTATATCATCTCTTTGTCAGGACATTGTCGAACTCAAACGAGCACCTCTCCGACTTCGAAGCTGAATTAGATCAAGAGGCATTGCCTCATGCTTCGATGGGCCAAACCAAGAAACGGCAAGACCGTGCTGCTGAATCTTTGCCCCCTCCACCTAGGGTGCGACGAAAGTTTCCGACCAAGAAATCAGCTTCAAAAGCGAAAGATATGGTTGCTCCTAGCTCGGCGGTTCCACGCCAAACTAAGGGCAAAGGAAAGGGGTTTGCCTCTGGCCCAATTGGTCCCTTGAAGACGAATTATCCGAGACAAGGGAGTAAGAACTCCTCGGAGGAGAAGTTCCATGGCGAGGGAAGTGACGTGGCATGGAAGCTCAGGAAGGTTGATGCCTATAGCAGTGGGAAAAAGGCAGTTGATCCGAGATTTTGGAGCCATTTCCACTCGGACTACTACAACTTTGTGTACCCCCAAATGAAGACTCCATGGTCCGCAGTCAATGGATTGACTGAAAACATTTTGGAAGAAAGAGATGTGATGCTTTTGATGAGGTGGTAGAAGCTGCAGAGAGACATGGTCTAAAGGACCTGTTTTCCTTTAGATATAACTGGAATGATGAAGTGATAGCCCAGTTTTACTCTACATGCTACTTTGCCCAGACGGGTGAAGAAAGAGTAACTTGGATGACTCAAAGCTCTATTTACTCAATCACCTACACTGAGTTTGCGAGGCAGCTACACCTTGAGGATAGAGGGGACAATGAGATAGTCATCCACAATGACAGTCCTTTGGGGAAGGACAAGATGGACTTTCTCTATGACACTCGCCTCTGCTACAATCCCCCATCAACCAAGAACATGCCATTCTTCATTGTCCTCAACAGAGTGCTTCGGAAGACAATTGCTCCTAAGGATGGGGATGTAGGCAGTGTCCAAGGTTACCTGAAAACCTTGATGAAGGTGATTAGCAAGAAGAGAATATTTGATGCATTCAACTACATCTGGAATGACATAGTGAACATCTCCTTCACACCAAACCGCTCCTGTGGCTATGCACCATACTTGATGTTCATGATTGAAAAAGTCATAGGATTTGAGTTTGTAAAGGATGTGGAGCACAATGCTTTGAGGCCTCAGAAGCCGCCTCAAGCTGCTCTCCCAACTGCTCCCTCACCTGCCTCAACTGAGGAACATCCGGAGAGAGATCAAAAGGATACAAGGCATTCCTCTGGCACTAGGGCCCCTCCATCTCGCAAAGGGTCCGCTAGTGGGATCATGAAGTATTTGGCTGCTATCTTTGACTCTTGCCGCAAAGCAGAGGTGAAGATACATGAAGGACAATGTCAAAGCCATTTGTCAAAAACTAGATATTGAGCCTATTGGGTCTCTAGTTATCTCAAATGACTCCACTTCTGACTTCTCGGAGCTTCCACCTCTCTCTCTCCTTCCGAGCTTGCCTACATTGGCCTTCAGGGCACGACGAGTGGTTCTTCTCATCCTCCTCAGACTGATGAATAAGATGAAGAAAGGACCAACAACACGGATGAAGGTGGCGACGACGAGTAGATACCTCCTTCTCTTCCTTTTTGGTGCCTTGATGCCAAAGGGGGAGATATTGAGGGGCAGTCTTAGGTCGTAGCATTAGTTTGAGAGAGAGAGAGAGAGCGTTATTCCCCTTTTGTATTTCTGTTGCTACTCTGTCATGCTTTTGGGCTTGTAAAACTTTAATTATGCTGTCATCATGCCTTTGGACATGTGTTGTGAAATGATGACTATATTATGCTTATGGTCAATGGATTATGATTAAAACTGCTATGTATGCTCGATATTCTTGATGTTGTTATGATTATGCTTTTATCTTATTCACATCAAGATTATTGCTCACACACACATTGTTTTGCATCCCACCATAAAGAGTGTGCATATGAATGTTAATTCGACTTTTACCATTGTTCTCAAAAATCATATATGCACTTTATGAAAATCTGATTTTTTTATCATTTGTGTATTCTCAATTGGTTGTCATCAATCACCAAAAAGGGGGAGATTGAAAGTGCATCTAGGCATCCCTTGTGGGTTTTGGTTGATTAGTGACAAACAAATGAGATCCTAACAAAATTGTTGAGATGATCGCAAATTTTAAAGAAATGAGGAAGATAATACAAAAACGAAGGAGAATGGGGATCTAAATGGAAAAGAGCTCAAGAGCTAAAAATATTAGATTATTTTGTATGGAATGTGTTGGAGAAACACACAAGAGCTCAAGTGAAATAGATTACACTCACTGCACAAAAATAACCATGTGCGGACTAGTCCGATATACACCAGACTAGTCTGATATCTCTCTGACTAAAAACGGACAAGTCCTCCCCCAATGCAGACTTGTACGCAGCCCTTCACATTTGCACAACACCAGAAAAGTCCGATATAAACCAGACTTGTCCGATAATCCTCTAACTAAAATTGGACAAATCCTCCAAGTCCGGACTCGTCCTTAGCCCCCTACGGTTTTTCACTACACCGGACAAGTTCGATATCCACCGGACTAGTATAAAAACTCTCTGACTAAAATCAGACAAGTCCCTTCAAGTGCGGACTTGTCCTTAGTCCTACACGATGTTCACCACATCGGACCAGTCTGATATCTACCGGACCAGTCCGATATCTATCGAACCAGTCTGAAAAGTTTCTGTACCTAGATCGGACTAGTCCGCACCTTAACGGACTAGTCCGGTATCCATCAACATATAGGGTTTCTCACACGCACGCAATCCGGACTAGTCCGGTGTCCACCACGGACTAGTCCAGACATCACAAACCCTAACAGTAACTTTTGAAAACCCTAGTATAAATAGAGGTGTATGGCCACACAACTAACTCCCTCGACTCCCTGCGCCGTCACACCTCCCAAGAGCCCAAAAATACATCTCCCCACTCATTCTAAACCTAAAAGGATAAAATCTTTGAGGATTAGGGATTGGACAAAAGAGAGAATCGTTCCACACGATCTTGAGCTCTTGGATTTGATCTCTCACACACTCTAATTATTTATTGTATATAAGTGTGTTTGGTGGTGTTCATCGCTGTAATTCTTGGGGAGCTCTCAACTTGTGAGAAGGCCCGTTGAACAAGTTATTTATCCCTGTGATTAGTGGTTGAGAGTCGACCTCCGTGGTGATTCAACGAAGGAAGGGTTAGTGAAGACCTGGTCTTCCGTGGACTCCTCAATGGGGATGTAGATTTCCTCCGTGGAATCGAACCTCGGGATAAAATCTTGTCACGTGCATCTTTGTTTTATAGTTCATCATATACTAGGGTTTGCTTGAACTTGTATAACTCACGTTGAAATATCGTAATTAAAGTTGATCTCTGCAATAAATTGTTTCATTACTGTAATACAACCAAGTTGTCAATTACATTCCGCTGCATAGAGTACTAGAGGTGAAATTAACGATCAATCTTGATCTTTCTAATCCACGTACACCGGACTAGTCCGCACCGTACCGAACTAGTCCGGTCTTCCCTGTATTTGATCAATCTATTAAGTGTTTCATGGATCGACAAAGTTCCAAAAAGCCTATTCATCCTCCCTCTAGGCTGCATTCAAGTGTAGTGTATTTTTTCCCAGGATGTTCATCACACATACACAGAACATCACAAACGATAATTAGAAATTAACCACGTCTCAAATAAATATTAACTACCTTATTAAAATAATCCAATGGTTCATGAATTATAAGTCTCTAATTATTGTAGCGGAAATGAACTAAGTAGCATGACTCCACACCACAAACAATTGACGATAGCATGCAACCTAGTACTCCACGTGATCCTCGTGGTACTCCCAAGAGTCTCCTGTAACTGTTTTAGTGTGGGAATAGCAAGGGTGAGTACATATTGTACTCAGCAAGTGTGAGAAAGTATGACATGTAGCTTGAACAAGGATGATAACAAACACTACTATAAAAAGCATTTTCACAAGTGGCTCGATTTTTCAAACACAAGCGATCCTTAAAAAATGCGATTGTGATGACGATTGATACAATAACCGCCTGTGATGAAAGAACATCACAGGCGGATTTTAAACAACAACCACCTTAGTAAATACATGATTTTCTCAAGCGGCTATTAATTAAGAACCGCCTGTAATATAAAAAACTTCATGGGCGGTTTTTAATTAACCATCGCCTGGGTAAATACATTATTTTCACGGGGGTCATTGTTTAAGAACCGTATGTACTGGTTCAAACATCACAAGCAGTTTTTATTGAAGAATCGCCTGGGCAAAGTCATTGTTTTCACAGGTTGCTTGTTAATTAAGAACCACCTGTGATGCTGATAAGCTCCTATCAAGCTAATCCCTGCACAACAAGCTCTTGTAGATGCAAGTAACACCCATGACTCATTGTTTGGATCGTTGAAAGCCTCTATTGAAGCCTGAAGATCCCTTGGAAGGATTTTCCCATCCATTTGAAAGATTTCTTTCCCTCTTGTCCATTTGAAAACCTAGGAAGATGCTCCTTTATCAGTCTTAATGCTTGAATATAATGACTAAAAATGAGTACCTTGTCTCTTTTTGCTTCACACAAGCGAGGAAGCGAACAACTTCAATCACAAATCTTGTTTTTACCCTTTCATTGGGATTTGACCTTAATCTTTTAAGCATAGATTTATCAATAAGTGAAGCTTCCTTATCACACATGTTAATGACAGTTATAGGCGAAGGAT
The DNA here is from genome assembly GCA_036927565.1 of Tuctoria greenei. Taxonomy (NCBI): domain Eukaryota; kingdom Viridiplantae; phylum Streptophyta; class Magnoliopsida; order Poales; family Poaceae; genus Tuctoria; species Tuctoria greenei. The sequence goes on from JAYESD010000002.1 coordinate 255,478,697, forward strand.
GTGTCGAAGATAACAAAATCAGAATTGGACTGAAGATAAAGAGATGCTGCATATGAGTGATAATGTCCAAGTTAGACAGCGTGAATCTATGATGGCAACCTTCAACAACATGAAAAGGGATGTTAAAGTTATGCTTGCATCAACCAATGCATGTTGTGAGGGTATACGACTTGCTGGGGCTAGCATAACCGTGATGCCCCAACAAGTGTTATGCCCTCACAATATGCCTTAGTTGATGCAAGCATAACCTTGGAATCACTTTTCATGTTGTTGAAGGCTGCCATCATAGCTTCATGCTGTCGAATCTTGACATTGCCACTCATATGCAACATCTCTTTGTCCTCAGTCCCGTTGAGATTTCGTTAGCTTCGACACACCCTTCACTCGTAACTGCCATTAACATGTCTGATGAGGAAGCTTCACTTATTGATAAATCTATGCTTGAAAGAATAATGTCAAATTCCTATGAAAAAGGTAAAAACAAGATTTGTGATTGAAGTCGTTCACTTCGTTGCTTGTGTGAAGCACTAAGATAGATTGTATTGATTTTTAGTCAGTATATTCAGCCATTAGAACTGATAAAGTAGCATCTTCGTAAGTTTTTAAAATGGAGAGAAGAGAAATAAATCCTTCAGAGCTTGTTTGGGTGTACTCAATCTAATAGGATTGAAGTGGATTGGAGTGGAAAATGAACTGATTTTCTCCTCAATCCAACTCAATCCACTTATATTGAAGTGGATCCACTCCTATCCAAACAAGCCCTCAAATGGATGGGAAGTATCGTCAAACTTCGTTTGAAGCTTTTAACAATCCAAATGATGAGTCTTGAGTGTTACTTGCATCTACAAGAGCTTGCTGTGAAGGGATTAGCTTGACCGGAGCTTCAAGAGTTGTGCTTCCAGATGTTGTTTGGAACCAAGCTGTTGGAAGTCAAGCGTGATCATTATAGGTCAGAAGAAATTTATATACACATACAATTTGATAACTTATGGAACAGATGAAGGTGATAAATATGATAGTCAACAAGCCAAAAAGGATCACTTGTCCAAATTAATCTTCTCTATAGAAGACGAATTTAATAATGTTCGAAATATGCTATCTAAAGCTGAAATGGAGCATTGTTCTAAGTTGATTTCAGAGGATACAAATATATACAATATATATCATACATTTTTTCCAGCATTGACATCTTCTCGCATATAGGGTTTCAAATCTTTTTTAATGCTTCTCTCTACGCGCTTGATGTTTTCTGGTTCAGTGAAAATGTACATCTATTCATACTGATTATATTTCTCTTCATTATCTCCCACACTCTCAACCCCAACAATATTTTGCTTTCTAGAAACAACTACGTGCATCTTCTCAGTTTCTGGATCTTGTACATAAAAAACTTGTGCAAGACAATCGGCGAGAATCCATAGGTTCTTTATAACCCACTTTTTTCAAGTCTACTAGTGCCAGCCCGTAGTTGTCCACTTTCACACTATCAAGATGTTTGAACCATTGGCACTTAAATACGGGCATTACCATTATTTTTCCATAATCGAGTTCCCACATTTCGTCTATGAACCTGAAGTATGTGGTCTTCTGCCCTTGTGAATCATAAGCCTCTATACAAACACCACTATTTTGTACAGCACTCTTACCATCTTTTTCCTTAGTGTAAAATGCGTAACCATTAATGTCATATGCTTGCCATGATGTCACCAAAGGAGATGGGCCAGAAGCTAACTTCTTCATTGTTGCCTCTTCTATAGAGTTTCCGTATGATATATTTTTGTCCATTAACCATTCAGTGAAACATCTTCTGTGCTCTTTCATGATCCAGTCCTCTGTGCGGTCTTGGTTTTTTTCGCGAAGCTTTGGTGTTCCTCGATGTACGACTCAACTATTACGAGCTGTTGTAGTACACCAAAATGTGCATGATGTACATTCTTGTAATCTTGAATGATAAAAGGTTTCTTACCCACTTTGCCTCTCCCACGTAGTCTACCCTCATGTACTAGTATAGGTACACCTATCGGTTTTCCATCTTTGATGTAATCAGCACAACCCTCAATCACTCCAGTGTTGTATCCTTCCATAATTGAAACCTTTGGGTGAGCACGGTTCCACACATAACCTTTTAATACTCCTAAATATCTCTCCAACGGAAACATATGATATAAATATAGTGGTCTCAATGCCTTTATCTGATCAACACGATGTATGATTAGGTGTACTTGCATATCAAAAAAGGATGGTGGGAAACACATATCAAGCTTGCACATAGTCTCGACGATGTACATTTTCAAATAGTCTAAATCTTCACGTGATATCACATTTTGCGATACTGCATTGAAGAAGTAACACAAACGTGTGATGACAACTTTTATATGCTCAGGATTGATGACTATTACAATGGCAAGGAATACTATCATCATTATGTGACAGTCGTGAGAATCATAGCCAAATAAAGATAAGTCTTTCATCAAGACTAGTTTGCGGATATTGGATGAGAAACTCATGGGAATTTTGATCCCATGCAAGCATCCGCAAATTGCCTTTTTTTCTGTTGTAGTGTCATGTTGTAGTTGGCTGGGGGAAGGTAATCTTCCCGTTCGCCTTTTCTACTGGGTGAAGCTCTGGTCTCATATCAAGATTTACTAGGCCCATACGTGAATTTAATCCGTCCTTTGTTTTCCTCGGCATGTCCAGCAAGGTCCCAATGATGCTGTCAAATACATTTTTTGTAGCGTGCACCAAATCAATACTATGGCAAAATTCAAGATTCTTCCAATACGGAAGATACTTGAAAAAATTGATTGTTTCTTGAAAGCCATGTCAGTTGTATCACCCGAAGATGTATTTTTCTTTCTTTTTGTTCCTTTACATTTTTTGCCCTTACCGAAAGCAATATAAATGTTTTTGACCACTTCGAACACGAGTTGTCCACTGTAAGGTTTTGGTGCAGTATCTATTTCGATTTTGTTATCAAAATGTTCTTTCACCTTCCTATACTTATGTGTATCTGCCAAGAACCGCTGGTGTCTCAGGTACACAGTCTTTCTGGATAAAGTAAGGTATTGAGATCCCGTTATTTTCGTGCACCTTACACAACCTTTCTTCCCTTTCATTTGTCCCGATAATTTAAAATGTCTAGCATAATCATGCACGGTAACGAATATCATTGCTCTTAGCGTGAAATACTCCTGATTGTACTCATCCCATGTACGTACCCTTTCATTCCACAATTTTGCCATATCTGCCATTAAAGGTTCCAAGAACACATCTTTTTCAATACCGAGTTGTTTCGGACCTTGGATGAGAACAGATAACAAGATATATTTCCTTTTGTGACACAAACACGTCAGTAGGTTGTACATCGTTAAGACCACGGGCCATGTGTTGTGTATATTCCTTTTTTTACCAAACGGATTCATTCCGTCTGTACCCAAGACAAACCTTACATTTCTGATTTCCTCTGCAAATTCTGGATACTGAATATCAAAATTTTCCACTGTGTTGCATCACCAGTGTGTCAAATATGTTTTTCATTCTTCTTGCGCTGCTCGGAATGCCAACGCATAAGTTCAGCCTCACTGGGGTTTGAGAACAAATGCTTCAAACGATCAATTACTGGAAGGTACCATATCACCAAGGAAAGAATTTTTCTCTTATGCTTCCCGTCTGCATCGTCAGAAGCATCGTCATCATCACCTTCAGGGCCAATAATAAACTTCTTATTCTTCTGAGACTTTTTCATGTTGGTAACATACCGGTGATTGTAGTCCTTCTTGTATCTACTGACACTACAAATAGGGCATCTAGTTGCAAGATCATGCTCTTTGCGATACATAATACAATGGTTCGCACAAGCATGTATTTTTTTCACACCTAGTGCCATCGGGCAAAGAAGTTTATTCGCTTTATAAGTGCTTCTTGGCAGTTTATTTGGATTTGGAAGAATTTCTTCCAAAAGCTTCAAAATATCAGAGAAACTACAATCGAACTATCCGCGTATCTTTCAACTTTAGCAGTTCTTGGACTGCACGCAATGTAGTAAACTCTTTATCACAACCGTTTGATTCATCATATAAAAGCTCCATCGCCGCATTCTGCATGTCGCCATTTTACTTAAATCTTTACTTGCTCCCATAGAAGTCAATACATATGGTTCAATGTGACGCAACATCTCCTCACAATCGAACTCATCATCATAATCACCATCTTGATTGTCACTACCATCATCGATATGAACATTATCATCATCTGAACCTCTCTCGTCATTTTTATCCACTTCATGTATATCTAACTCACCATGCTCTGTCCATATTGTGTAGTTTTTTTAAACCCATTTTCACCAAATGAGATTGAATTACTATAGTATCTATCCAAACAATCTTATTTTCGTAATCGATACATGGACATAATATGTCATCTATCTTTTGTAACATCGCATGTCTCTTGGATGCTTTAATAAAATTTGCAATGTTATGAATGTATATAGGATCAGGTCTTGGCATGTTATACATACACGCTCGACGGTCCATGCTTCAATACCAGAATCTTTATAAGATTTACAAAAAATGACCACAAATATTCCCTAAAGGTCTTCTTTAAAATGAATTTACAGAGATATAACTAGCATGTACCATATGTGTGAATACTCGTATCATGTAGGTATGTTCATAAGGGTTCCAAGAAAATTTGTTTCATAATTTTCTCAGCTTCCTACTGGCCATAATAGATTTTTTGAAGTTAGGCTTATTCATTGAAACATTTCATCGAACACGTGATGTGCGTGTATTAATCTTCAACCTTTAATCCTTCAAGTCTACTTCTTTTTCAACAAAATTCATGGGTGAGCTCATGGGGAGACTCAACTACATCTTTCAACCTTTAATCCTTCAAATCTACTACAAATCTCAAGTGGAGGGGGGAGGAGGGGCTGGAGGCATGCAAACTCAACAAAACTGAAAACAGGACAACAAATTGAAAACATGATAGTGAAGAAGAAGTCTCTTCTACTAACCTTTTCTCTGTTCGAAACTTGATCAACTGATGAATACAGGACCGGCCCGCTCACGGTGGAAAATTTTGGCGGCCTGACGGCGTCGATGGAAAATCTCCTGGGTTAGGTTTTTGTGGTGCTCGAGGGGCCCTTTATATAAGCATCAGTTTTCACAAGCGGGCATTAACGAAAAAACCACCTGTGATAAAAATAATTAAGTTCAGACATTTTTTTCAGAAGCTTTTTAACAGCTGCACAGGCGGTTGTTCCTAAACAACCGCCTATGATAATAGCCTGGGCCTGTTCTTCAACTTTCTTTTCCCTTGCTTCTTTTTTATTTAGATTCCAATATAAATATTCAAACATATATAGATTCTGCAAATTGAGTCCAAATTCGATGATTCTTTCTTCTATATTTTTCAAAAATTAATATCTACCATCTGGACCAAATATTTTAAAACTTGTATAGCTAACATTGTAATGTTTTGGTAAATATCAAATTAATTTATACTCACATATTATTCACATTTTTGTATCTCCTAAAAAAAGAGATCCTTCACTGAAATTGGTTTGTATGAACATATTTGTCTTATTTATACATGTATGAATTTTGTTAATTTTTTTAAAGCATTCTAACATGTCAAAATTCAAATTATCCATCATTCTAATCAAATGCTCATATACACATGAGGCATTCATCAAATTTTGAACACACATTGATTCAAAACTATTAAAAAAATCTGAAAAATTCATAGAGGTTGGTATGATGACTAAAATGTTCCATTGAAAAATTAAATGAAAAAATCATTATATTAATCAAGATAGAAAAATGACAAATAACCAATATTACTTGTTTTTTAAGTTCTGACCAAATTTCAAAGGTTTTCCCAAGTTAAATTTAGTGTTAACCTTTAATACTCAAGCATATTACAAGAAAGTGGAATTTGGGCTTTTAAAAGGCCCCACATTTAATCAAGAATATTAATTAATCCTACATAAGGATCTTTTCATGCGGTTGGTACTGAATAACTGCCTGAGAAGATGATTACCTCAGGCGGGTATTACTTACCAACCTCCTGAGATAATGGCCCGAGCCTGTTCTTCAGTTTTCTTTTCCCTTGCTTCTTTTTTATTCAGATTCCAATATAAATACTCAAACATGTATAGATTCTGCAAATTGAGTCCAAATTTGATGAATCTTTCTTCTATATTTTTCAAAAAATAATATCTACCACCTGGAACAAATATTTTAAAACTTCTATAGCTAATATTGTAATGTTTTGGTAAATATCATATTATTTTATACTCGCATATTATTCACATTTCTGTATCTCCTAAAAAATGGATCCTTCAATGAAATTGGTTTGTATGAATATATTTGTCTTATTTATACATGTATGAAGTTTGTTAATTTTTTAAAGCATTCCAACATGTCAAGATTCAAATGCTCATATACATATGAGACATTCATCAAATTCTCAACACACATTGATCCAAAAAAATTTAAAAAAAAAATCTAAAAAAATCATAGAGGTTGGTATGATGACTAAAAAGTTCCACTGAAAAACTAAATGAAAAAAATCATTATATTCATCAAGATAGAAAAATGAAAAATAACCAGTGTTACTTGTTTTTTAAGTTCTGACCAATTTCAAAGGTTTTCCCAAGTGAAATTTAATATTAACCTTTAATACACAAGCACATTACAAGAAAGTGGAATTTGGGCTTTTAAAAGGCCACACATTTAATCAAGAATATTAATTAAGCCTACATAAAGATCTTTTCAGGCGTTTGGTACTGAATAACCGCCTGAGAAAAGTCTTTATCTCAAGCGGATATTACTTACCAACCGCCTGAGATAAAAGTACATCTTCACAGGCGGTAGGTAATTGATAACCGCCTGAGATAAGTCCTCTTCTTAGGCTGTTGCTACTTAATAACCGCTTGAGAAGATAGGCGTCTATATATAGCCCTTGGCTGCGTTGGAAAAACCTAACCCGAGCGAAATCACTTAGACGCCGTCGGGTTGCCAAAATTTCATTTGCTGCCAAGTCTTTGCCGCCCTCACCACCGACCTTTGCTCTCGCCTCCGAGCTTCGCCATCGCCGCCGAGCTTCGCCGTCGTCGCCGGGCTTCGCCTCGCCGCTTCCTTTTCTTCTTTCCATGTACGCCGAGCTTTGCCCTTGTAGTCGCCGTCGAGCTTCGACCTTGTCGCCAGGTACGCTGCCGCTTCCTTCCCTCCTCTATCCCTGTGGTGCCTCCCTCCTCGCCCTCACCACCGACCGAGTGATGCCCTCACCGCCGCCGCACCCTAGATTTCCTTATATACTTTTGATACAAGCAATACACATTAATCAAAGTTTTTGAACCCTAGGTGCCTTGGTCAGTCACCACAAACCCTAGGTTCCTATATAATTTTCATTAATCAAGACACACAACAAAGTCAAATGAAGATTGTAGGTCATATGAAGATTGGCAATGAAGATTGTAGGCCATATGTTATCTCTTACCTAGAGAGTAGTTCCCTTTTTCTGACAAAAAAGAACAGTAGGAAGATTATTTTGTGAAAAAAATAACTTTTAAACTTTCCCCTGTTTAGAGCATTTACAATTATAGTATAAAGCAAAGAACCATGCAATGCAACTTGAAATAAAACATGAAGATAGAAGCATTATCAGTGATTTATGCTCTATCTTATTATTGTTCTAAATATAAAAATTAAAAAGACTTCAAAGGATCTTGACCCGGAATATAATCCTGCCGACAAGGTATGGATCCGAATCTTAGCTTCAGCACGTCAAGTTAATGTTTGTTGTCAAGTATAGGAAGTCTTATAATTCTTTTCTACCTAGATTAATCGCAAAGACAACGGGGTGACTTCGGCTCCTTAAACTACGGAAGGTTCTCCAATGGATGAATCCTCAGTTCACCAAAGTGGAAACGAGGGCAACAAGGTCCCAATAAGGTCCATTGGACCGCATCATGTACATAACAAGGTTCAGTCCACGTGGGCTTCCCCAAGAACCACTGGATTCAGTTACCAAGTACCGAAATACATGCGGTTTTCTTGTTAGAGAGCTCATGCCGATCACAACCAAGAATTGGAGAAAATTAACTGAGGAGAACAAGAATGAGTTGTGAGAAAGGATAAAGAAACAATTCAAGTTCCCAAAGGCACGGAAAAAGGATAAAGAAACAATTCAAGTTCCCAAAGGCACGGAAGAAGCTATAAAGAAAGCAACATTGGTCTCTTGCGGCAAGAAGTTTCATGGCTGGAAGAGTGAAATGAATGCTTATGTTAAGACCGATAAGGTCTCTAGCCCGAGGAAGATGGGAAAAATCACACAAGCTTCGTGGCAAGAATTTATTCGTCAAAAGACCACACCTGATGTAAAGCTCTAAGTGGAACTAGGTCAGAGCTTGCCAAAAATAACAAATACCATCATCGCTTGGGGTCTGCCGGATATGCCCCCAAAGTCCAGAAATGTAATAAGATATTAGACAAAATTAGCAGTAAGGGCAATCCTCACCCTTAGAAGGCTGCGATGAGAGAACTCAGCGGTGGGTCTTTGCTCGGTCAGGTTTGACCAGCAAGGGCAAATTTGAAAAGCCCGACTCTGTGAATGAAGTAGAGGAAAAAAATGAAAGAAGTAATTGAAAAGCAATAGAAGGGTCTCTTCAAGCCAAAGAGGGAGAATGACCAACTTACCGTTATCCTAGCAAACCCAGAACACAGTTGAAAGTCGCCTAGAGGGGGGTGAATAGGAAATCGTCCCTGAAATGACTTAATCAAACGAGAATAAATTCCTGAGGCCGGACTTGTCTGGACAAGGCCGGACTAGTCTGCTCAGCACAGGGTAAAAACCTAAAAACTTGGTTTCTACAAGTTATTTGCGGAATTTAAGTTCACAAAAGAGATAGACAATATGTGGTAGACTAGTACAATTCAGATTGTGAAGTTAAAGCGCTTAGATCACAAGTTTTCAACAATGATCAAAGTGAAAAGCAATATGAACAATATGAACCCTAATAGCAATGCTAGTGATCACAAGAAGTAAAAGGCAAGTGAGACAATATTTATCCCGTGGTTCAGCTCCACAAAGAATCCTACAACCAAGTTGTGAAGTCCACACAAGGACCGGGTCTCACTTGACCCTTCTCTCAACAAGCCACCACGATGGCCGGCTTGGTTTCCACTATATCAATGGGTAATCACCAATTTGAAGGGGCTGCTCACAAGTTGAGGCTCCCACAAATCAATACAATGAGGAGCACACGAAGCTCAACTCACACAATCCACAAAACACAATCACAATGTGCAAGAGATCAAACCGAGAGCCAAAGCGCAATGATCTTCCTTTACTCTCCTCCCCAAACCCTAATCTCTTTAAGATTTGATCTTAGAGGGTTAGTAGGAGGAGTATAAGGCTTTGGAAGGCTCTAGGATGCTTGCGGCGGCGCTAGGGTTCAAGACTTATTCAAATGAGGCCGGGGGTCCCCTTTTTATAGGGGTCCCGAGCCCCTTGTGCAGACCTCAACAGAAGGGCGGACTAGTCCGGCCTTTGGACCCGGACTAGTCTGGCCTTATGGGACCACTGAACTCTAGTCATTTTTCGACAACTACCGCACTGCACGACGATCATCATGCTAGCTGCCAAATTTCCAAATTCAAACAGTCACTAGACAACGGACTAGTCCGGTCCGAAATGGACTAGTCTGAAGTAGGACAGAAAGGTTTAGTTCGTCCCAAAACGGACTCAAGTGGACTGGCACGGACTAGTCCGGCCACATTGGGCGTACTAGTCCGCCCCACTAGGGTTTCTCTCAGATGATCTCACTAAGTCTCAAACGGATTGGTCCGTACCCAAAACGGACAAGTCCAAACTTTTCCAGAGAGCTTTGGTCTATCGAGAAACGAACAAGTCCGAACTTCTCGGACTTAACTCCAAATCCACTCAGATTCACTCTAGAGACGTTTGGTCTGTCTCAAAACAGACTTGTCTGCCTTGCCGGACTAGTCCCGCCTCCTAGGGTTTCTCTCATTTTTGGCTTCTCACATAGGTGTGTCACTGAACCACCACTTTGAGCCCTTTAGAATGATCTCATTGTACATGATACATCCACCCTCTCAAATGACACGGCTCATATGACCTCAACACCATAGAAACCCTAATTTCTACGCTTGAGTCTTTGACACCCGTTTTAACCTTTTCCATTTTGAGGGTTTTCATCTCATTTCAATCCTTGTACCTGTGCTTAAGATCACTTTAACTCATTAGTCTCTTAATTGTCGTCATCAATCATCCTAAACCCATGGGGATGCCTAGAAGCACTTTCAATCTCCCCCTTTTTGGTGATTGATGACAACACATTAAGACTTCGACAAAAAGGATAATGATTTTTTTCATAACGTGTATTTGTATGAGTGACTCCCCCTCAATGTATGCATCATGAGTAAGAGAGTTTGAGGGAATTTTCATACATATACATGTTATGGTGGGGTGCCTAAGTGATGTGCTCATGGGTTGTGATAAAGCAACACATATGCAAGACAAGCATGTAACTTAAGAATAACGTCACAATTGATATAAATTAAGTCTTACAACAAGTCTTACAACAATTTAAGCTTTAAACATACAAACATAAGTCCAATCTTGGATCAATTAAACTCTCCCACTCAATCTCACACTCAATCTCTCACCCTATCTAAGTGCCCGATCCACTAATCTCCCCCCCTTTGGCATTAAGAAACCAAAAAGGAAAAGAAGAGAGGAAGAGCCCTTAGGTCTACTGATCATTGGAGTCGTCATCATCATCTCCACCTTGGTGCCCGCTATTGCTCTCTATGGCCTCCGGATCAACCTTTGCATCATCATCATCGGTCGGGGCCGCGGTGGAAGTACCATCTTCACCAAATTGAGCGAGCTCATCGGCGGTGAACTCCGGGAATGGAGTGACCTCCCCATCACTTTCCTCTGCGGGAGACATGGGAATGTCCAACTTGTCGCACATCGCCTTGAGATACTTCTCTTGGCGACGCTCCATGCAACGTTGTCGAACTTCCGCCTTCCGGAAAGAAGAGAAAATGGCCTTGAAGCACTTGAGAAAGCCACCCCCGCATTGTGATGAAGGCGGAGGTGGCGGAGGAGATGGCATAAAGCGAGGAAGAAGCGGGAGGATCCACATTCTTCCTCCTAGGAGCAGCCGGCTCTGGAGGAGGGAGTTGAGGTTGAAGACTCCAGTGAATTATGTCTTTCTTGAAGGTGAGTCCGGAGATCTTCTTAATCATGTACATGATGTACGGAGCGTATCCACATAATCGGTTGGGAGTATGGGAGATGTTGAAGATGTCGTCGAAGATGTAGTCAACCACATTGAAGCGGACATCTCCATCAACGAGGGCCATCAAATGCCTCAAATTCCCTTGAATTATCCCTGCATCTCTATCCTTGGGGGCAATGGTCTTCCTGAGCACCCTGTTGAGGACACTGTAGAAGGTCTTGATGTTCCTTATGTGCGCCGCCTCAAAGGTTACATGGATAGGATACAAGTACTCTAGGGTATCGCGATCAACTGGCATCAAGTTAGAGATAATGACTTCATTGTCCAGTTGATCCTCTAGGTCAAGCAGCTGAGCAAACTCCCAGTAGGTGGTGGAGTATTGCTCTCCATGGGTCATCCAGGTAATCCTCCTGTCCCGATCGGTGTGGAAGTAGATAGTGGAATAGAACTGAGTGATGACTTCCACATTCCAGTCATACTAGAAAGCCATGAACTTCTTCAAACCGTGCCGCTCAACGGGCTCAATCACAGCATTGAAGGCCACGTGATCCTTTTCAGCCATATAGTCCCAGTCAATCCACTGAGCATCGGTGACTGGAGTCTGCTTGGTCATGTAGACCGTCCTGTAATAGTCATTGTGAAAGTCAGAACAGAAACGGGGATCCACTGTGCTCCTGTCTCGCTGATAGACATTGATCTTCCTCAGCTTGTGTGCCTTCTCGGCCCCTTTTCCCTTGAAGATGATAGCGTCGAAGGCAGGTGCACGATTTGGGTTCCATGCAGGAGAAGACATCCTCAAGAGGCCTATGGGTTGAGAGGCACCCTTCTTAACCTTCCTAGCAGCCTTCTTCACCACTATCACCCTCTTCTTGGGTGCAGCATCGACCAGGGCCTTTCCCTTATCCTTGGAGGACCTCGCCTCTTGGGCTCCAGCCTGATCTCCCAATGTCACAAGTCTCTTTTTCCTTGGGGCTTCCTCGGCTGCTGCAGAGTTGTGTGCTTCTTGCTACGTCTTCTTTGCTCTCTTTGATGCAAAGTATGCAGCAGCCATTTCTTGATCCTCGTGTTGCCTCCGGCGATAAAGAGCTTGCTTCTCCGCTTCGTCCTTGGAGTCAGAAGGTCGAACATACTCGTTATCCGACATGGTTGCTGATAAAAGAAGCAAGGGAATGTGTATGAGTCCAAGGAGTCAAGATAAAATGGTAGAATTCACAGAATCGATCAAGGTTAGGGTTTTGCTGTGTAATCCGGACTTGTCCGCCTAGGGGCCAGACTAGTCCGTACCCAACCGGACTTGTCCGGCCTAAAGCCGGACTAGTCCGGTTCACACAGCAAGAACCCTAATCTAGAGAAATTTTTTGAAAACTACGGATCCTACCAAAAAATGGAGGTACATGATCACAATGATGTGCACAACAACATTTGTGAAGAGGTTTCTATCAATAGACCTAAAAGAATTGAATTTTGGAGATTTTGGGTTAGGTCAAGAATACCTCTTCAAATCTTTGATTCGACGAAATGTGGGTGAGGAATCGGCCTCCGCTGCTTGTGGAAGAGTTCCCACGCACCTTAGGGCTTCAATCCACCGACCGGAATCAAGATTTTGTAGTTGGAATCGAAATTCGCCGATGAGGGGGCGGTTTTTGAGTGCTTTTGGAGAGAGACAGAGAGCTCGAGGTGAAGTGAAGAGGTCGGGGGCTCCCTGGGGAGGTGAAGTCCCCAAAGGTCGGACTAGTCCGGTCAGAGATCCGGACTTGTCCGGCTATCGGACCAGGGACGAACTGTTCTGAGCCACCAGACAAGTCCGGTCTGAGGGCGGACTAGTCTGGTCCTAAAGCTGAAAACTCCTATATATTGAGTTTTCAGTGGATATTTGATCCTTTTGACTAGACATCACAAAATATCTTTGTAAACATGGTCAGTAAGCAATCAACAATCAAACTATGACCATGATTCACAAGGATTCAATAATTTCAAAATAATTTGTAGAAAAATTGAGGAGGATGAGTTTTTGCAAGCATGTGTGAATTTTGAATATGACAATCAGATGTGCAAGATTCAAGCCACATTTCAAGAATCCAAGATATTAAGCTCACTCCTAAGTTCACAAAATATTTTCTCATCTAAGGGTTTGGTAAATATATTGGCCAATTGTTTATAGGTTCTGATGAGTAGGTTTAGGCCCGATCTTCCGAAAGGTATGTCGATTGGGGTGGAGAACTCGACATTGATGATCCGAGGCTCTCGAGTAGAACACGAACAGCCCCTGCAATCACTACACTACCGCTCCGTTGGTTGTAAACCGTGCTTCACACGATTGACCTTGCCAAGAAGGCTAATCCCTGCAAGTGCAACCGAGAACACAAGCAAGAACGTAGAAGAAGCAATCTGAAATTGCTAATTGGGGTTTCACAAACCGAAAAACGGCGATATTATTGATCTAAGCAAAACCCAATTGTTCATGGCGGCTACTATGAAGTATATATAGGTGGGAGAACGTCCAAGGGGGTGTTGGGGTCGTGACCTAACCCTAACACACGAAAATAATGGACTTAGACTTGATACAAGGCCCAATAGCCCAATACGGTGGCGCAGCACCCTGACAGATTCTGTACTTGATTTTGTTTCGACGATTCCCGACGACTCCGAAGGAATTTTGACATGGGACCGGTTCCATTGGAAAGTTTATCCTCTCCCCTTTCCGTGCATATGTAGAACGTCCAAAACGGAGTTTGTATGCGTCCTGGGCATCCGTTTTAGTGTGTACTGCTCCTGGACTCCGAGTTGGATACGATTTGGAGTTTGGTTCGGTTTCCATCTTCTTTGAACGAATTCTCTGGTCTTCCACGTCCCTAATACTCCCTCCAAGTACTCCTTGAACCTCTCCATGGATCCTAATCACAAATAAATCATTAAGTAGCAATCTATGCTCAAAAACATATAAGGAAATATATAAGAACGAGTTCACCTCTGAAATTAATTGTTGTGTATGAACTCTATTGATTGCATCTTGTATATTCAGTAGAGTGTTGTTTGTATCCATATAAGTGATGTCCTCATCATCCTCCCCTCCTTGAATTGGAGTCGTCCTCGACTCAAGTTCGTCTCATCTCATGTGTTGGTCCAAATGTGCAACGCCATCAAATCTTCTTGTATGCATGAATGGAGGAGGCCAAGGTGATGGATGACATAGTGCGCCATCTTGATCTTGTCCATCAAATAAGAGTGCACATTCACTTGAGCCAGGATCCCAAATAAATAAATATTGTGTCATGTTTGTAGGTGCAATAATAATGTGCATGATCTCATCAGGTTCTCACATGGGAAATTGCAATGTCTCCTTTGATGGAGTGATCTCTCAATAAATGATGGCGAATATCGATGTTCTTGGTCCTTGAGTGTTCAACTGGATTGTGGGCTATTTTGATGGCACTCTCATTATCACATAGGAGAGCGATATGGCATAAGTTTATGCCATAGTCCCTAAGAGTTTGTCGCATCCAAAGAAGTTGTGCACAACAACTTCCGGCGGAAACATACTCCGCTTCGGTTGTGGAAAGTGTAATGGAGTTTTGTTTCTTTGAGGACCAAGACACTAGAGATCTACCAAGAAATAGGCAAGTTCCCGATGTACTCTTCCTATCAACTTTGCACCCCGCATAGTCCGCATCGGAATATCCAATGAGGTTAAAATTAGAGCCTTTGGGGTACAAAAGTCCTAGGCTTGGTGTGTGAACCAAATATCTAAGAATTCTCTTAACGGTGGTCAAATGACACACCTTAGGGGCAGCTTGAAATCTAGCATACATACACACACTAAGCATGATATCGGGCCTAGATGCACATAAATAAAGCAATGAGCCTATCATGGAACGATATACCTTTTGGTCCACACTTGTACCATCTTCATTGAGATCGAGATGCCCATTGGTTGCCATAGGAGTCTTGATGGGTTTGGCCTTGTCCATGTCAAACTTTTTGAGTGTGTTGTGTGTACATAGTTTGACTAATAAATGTGCCTTCCTTGAGTTGCTTCACTTGAAATCCTAGGAAGAACTTCAATTCCCCCATCATGGACATCTCAAATCTCTCGGTCATTATCTTGGAAAACTCATCACAAAAAGCTTTGTTAGTAGAACCAAATATAATGTCATCGACATATATTTGGCAAACAAACAAATCGTCATTAAAATGCTTAGTGAACAAAGTGTAGTCCGCCTTCCCAATTTTCAAACCACTTTGAGTTAGAAAATCTCTAAGGCACTCATACCAAGCTCTAGGAGCTTGTTTGAGTCCATAGAGAGCCTTACGCAATTTGTACACATGGTTTGGGAGTTCTTCATATTCAAATCTGGGGGGTTGCTCCACATACACCTCTTCTTTGATTGGACCATTGAGGAATGCGCTCTTGACGTCCATTTGATATAGCTTAAAATTATGGTGAGTAGCAAAGGCAAGTAATATACGATTTGATTCAAGCCTAGCTACGGGAGCAAAGGTTTCTTCGAGTTCCAAATCTTCGACTTGTGAATACCCTTTGGCCACAAGTCGTACCTTGTTCCTTGTTACCACCCCATGTTCTTATTGTTTGTTGCGGAACACCCATTTGGTGCCTACAACATTCGCATTAGGCCTCTTCAAAAGCTCCCATACTTGATTTCTCTCGAAGTTGTTGAGCTCTTCTTGCATGGCCACCACCCAATCCGGATCTCATAGTGCTTCTTCAACCTTGTGGGGCTCCAAGGAAGAAACAAAAGAGTAATGTTCACAAAAGTTTGCAACACGAGATTGAGTAGTTACCCCCTTGGAGATGCCTCCAAGTATATTGTCAATGGGATGGTCCCATTGGATGCTTTGATGCACTCTTGGGTGAGGCGCTTGAAGTCTTGATTCATCATCTTGGACTTCCTCATCCTCATTGTCTCGCCCTTGATTGATGCCTCCATTTTCATCTTTATGGAGCGCATCTTGAGGAACTTGATCTTGATCATTTGAGGAAGAGCTTGCTTGATGTGTAGGATGGTCACTTGCATCTTAAGGTTGTTCTTGTGGTCGTATATCTCCATGTGCCATCCTTCCTATCACCACTTGTGGAGCTTCTTCTTGATCTAGCACATGACAATCAACTTGCTCCACTTGGGAGCCATTAGTCTCATCAAACACTATGTCATGTGCTACTTCAACAATTCTAGGGGATTTGTTAAAGACACGATATGCGTAAGTGTTTGGGTCATAACCGAGTGAGAAATCTTCATCAGACTTAGAAGCGAACTTCAATAGTCCTAGGCTTCTTGTTAAGAATGTAGCATTTGCTCCCAAAAACACGAAAGTAAGAGATGTTGGGCTTGTTACCGGTTAGGAGCTCATACGACATCTTCTTAAGTATGTGGTGAAGATACAACCGGTTTATGGCATGGCAAGCGGTATTGACCGCCTCCGCCCAAAACCGGTCTGATGTCTTGTACTCATCAAGCATGGTTCTTGACATCTCAATTAGAGTCCGATTCTTCCTCTCGGCCACCCCATTTTATTGAGGTGAGTAGGGGGCCGAGAACTCATGCTTGATGCCTTCTTCATCCAAAAATTCTTCAACTTGAGTATTCTTGAATTTGGTGCCGTTGTCACTCCTTATGGTCTTGATACTCAAGGAGAACTCATTTTGAGCTCTCTTCAAGTATCTCTTGAGAACACCTTGAGTCTCACTCTTGTCATGCAAAAATAATACCCAAGTGAAACGTGAAAAGTCATCACCAATAACAAGACCATATTTGTTACCACCGATACTAATTTAGGCGATTGGACCGAAGAGATCCATGTGTAGAAGTTCCAATGGTCTTGATGTTGTCATAACGTTCTTGGATGGATGTGGTGCTCCAACTTGCTTTCCGGCTTGGCATGCGCTACATGGCCTATCTTTTTCAAACACAACATTCTTTAAACCGCGAATGTGCTCGCCCTTAAGGAGTTTTTGCAAATTTCTCATCCCAACATGGGCTAGCCTCCTATGCCACAACCATCCCATGTTAGTTTTTGCAATTAATCATGTATCAAGTTGGGCTTTATCCATGGAGAAATCTACAAGATAGATCTTTCCCTTGAGTACACCCTTAAAGGCAATTGAGCCATTGCTTCTCCTTGTGACGGTCACACCCTCATTAGTGAATAAACAATTATAACCTTTGTCACATAGTGATATGGACAAGAGGTTATAATCTAGTGAATCAACATGTAGAACATTTGAAGGTGTATGATTAGGGGATATAGCAATTTTACCAGTGCCAAGGATTTTTCCTTGGCTATTGTCCCCTAAATAGATTCCTTCACTTGGATCTTCATTTAGCTCATACTCCACAAACATCTTCCTCTCTCCGGTCATATGATTAGTACACCCGCTATCAAGAACCCATTTGGTTCCACCGGAGGAGTATGCCTACAAGAAAGATTTAAGCCTTGGCTTTAGGTACCAAAATGGTGTTGGGTCCTTTGGTATTAGTCAAGAGGCACTTGGTCACCGACACACAAGGTTTGGGACTCTTGCTGTGTGGCCCAACATACCTAGCATAGGACTTTCCAAACTCGTTCCTCAATAAAACATATGATGCATCAAAGTCATGGAACAACGAATGAGGTTTTTTCTTAGGCATTTTGGGTGAAATAGCAATGTTCTTCCCTTTGTTGTTGTATGAGCCTCCTTTGACAAAAACAATCAAGTCTTTGCCATTCTTGGAAGTTTTGGCATTTTGCCTCATCTCCCTAGAATAATTAAGACCATCTTTGACAAGGGGATGTCTTGATGCACTATGTGCATATGCCACCTTCTCCTTGTCATAGATGCCACCCTTTGGTGTTTGATTGGTTTGTGCAAACTTAAGCTCATCTTTAAACTTTATGATCAATTTTGAGCATTTACATGGTTCGGATGCTTTGGATTTAATATTTTTGGAAGATGAGCTTGTAGAGGAAGAAGGTGCATTGACCTTGAGAGAGTTCACTTACGTCTCAAGATCTTGTTAGCTCGTGTCAAACTAACACGTTCATCCTTGAGCACAATTGTAGTGTTGTCAAGGTTTGAGCAAGCTTCCTTGCTCAAAGCGAGTTCACGCTCAATTGCCTTGCTTCTTTCTCTTTTAGGCTCCAAGAGCTCCTCAACCTCTTGACATCTCTCCTTTTGTTGGATGAGCATGTCCTCTTGACGGTTGATGAGTTCTTCCTTCTCAAATCTTTCCTCCGTTAACAATCTCAATCTCTTCAATGTACTTTTACTCATGTCCTTAAGCATATGTCCATTTTCACTACTACTATCAAAATCATCATGAGAAGAAATTGAAGAAGAGGATTTAGATTTAATATTCTTTCTTCCCTCCTTGGCCATGAGACATGTTGCCCTTGAAGTCTCCAAGTTGGGGAAGAGCATGTTTTCCGTAGTTGTCTTCTTCATAGCAATTGTTGCTATCTTCTCTTCTTCATCGGAGGAGGATTTCTCATTTGAATCCCACTCCTTTCCGAGGTGGGCATGTCCGGATTTCTTCTTCTTCTTGCAATACTTCTTCTCTTTGGACTTGCCCTCCTTCTTCTTCTTGTTTTCTTCATGTGGACAATCCACAATAAAGTGGCCATACTCTCCACAATTATAGCAAGCCCTCTTTGATCTTGTTTTGGTCTTGTCTTTGCTTCTCCTTTCACTTTGGTAGCTCCCCCTCCTCCTTCTAAACATCCTCTTAAAGTTGTTGATGAAAAGAGCCTCTTCTTCATTAGTATCGGGACTCTCTTCATCACTCTCTTCCTTTCCTTGTGATCTTGAGGATGTTGCCTTGAATGCAACATCCTTTTTCTTGGAGGAGGACAGCTTTTGTAGATCATTGTAGAACATAGCTTCTTGCTCCATCATTTCATGGTTGATGATCCTCCCTAGCACTTCTCCGAGAGTCATCTTGTGAAAGCCCAGACTTTCACGAATTAGTGAGCAAAGAGTGATGTTTCATGGCATGAATGCTCGAATCATCCTCTTTACCACCTCGCGGTCGGTCCACCAAGTGCTTCCATATGACCAACTCTTGTTGATGAGAGTCTTGAGGCAGTCATACATATCTTGGGGTGACTCACCCTCCATGATTGTGAATCTCCCAAGCTCTCCTTCGATCATCTCAATCTTTGCCTCCCTAATGACGAGGTTGCCTTCGTGCGCAGTCTTGAGTGTATCCCATATCTCCTTGGCAACCTCCAACACATCAATGCGATTGAACTCCTCTCGAGTCAAAGAGGTGGTAATCACTCCAACGGCTTGAACATTGCGATGGAGGAGAACGGCTTGTTCCAAAGTGATGTCTTCCTAATTCATCGGAAGATGAACACCTGTCATAACAATTTGCCACAAGCTAGGGTTTAAGGAAATGAGGTGCATCTTCATATTATGCTTCCACATGGAGTAATCATTTCCGTCAAACTGAGGAGGTTTGCCAATGGGAATTGATAAATAATGATTGCTCGCGGTTAGTTGCTCATAATTATAAGGATACCGGGAGTAGTCTTGTGAACTACTCCCATTGTCGGCGTAGGTCGCAGCAATTGGCTTGATCTCCTTCTTAGGAACGTTGAGCTTCTCACGAAGCCGTGCCTTGAGCATTCGAACTTCTTCGTCGCCGTTTGTATCATCTTGAAGAACATCCACGTTCTTCGTCTTGGTATCATCGACGACCATCGGAACTTCGTTGTCACCCCTTTCCCACCATTTCTTCTCTGAGTTGTTAGACTCTTTTGGAGAAGCCTGCTCTGATACCAATTGATAGTCGCCTAGAGGGGGTGACTAGGCAATAATCCCTGAAATGACTTAATCAAACGAGATTAAATTCCTGAGGCCGGGCTTGTCTGGACAGGGCCGGACTAGTCCGCTCAACACATGGTAAAAACCTAAAAACTTGGTTTCTACAAGTTATTTGCGGAATTTAAGTTCACCAGAGAGATAGACAATATGTGGTAGACTAGTACAATTCAGATAGTGAAGTTAAAGTGCTTAGATCACAAGTTTTCAACAATGATCAAAGTGAAAAGCAATATGAACAATATGAACCCTAATAGCAATGCTAGTGATCACAATAAGTAAAAGGCAAGTGAGACAAGATTTATCCCGTGGTTCAGCTCCATGAAGAATCCTACATCCACGTTGAGAAGTCCACACAAGGACCGGGTCTCACTTGACCCTTCTCTCACCAAGCTGATGGCCGGCTTGGTTTCTACTATATCAATGTGTAATCACCAAGTTTGATGCGGCTGCTCACAAGTTGAGGCTCCCACAAATCAATACAATGAGGAGCACATGAAGCTCAACTCACAAAAGCCACAAAACACAATCACAATGTGCAAGAGATCAAACCAAGAGCCAAAGCGCGATGATTTTCCTTTACTCTCCTCCCCAAACCCTAATCTCTTAAAGATTTGCTCTTAGAGGGTTAGTAGGATGAGTAGAAGGCTTTGGAAGGCTCTACGATGCTTGTGGCGACGCTAGGGTTCAAGACTTACTCAAATGAGGTCGGGGGTCCCCTTTTTATAGGGGTCCCGAGCCCCTTCTGCTGACCTCAGCAGAAGGGCGGACTACTCTGGCCTCTGGACCCGGACTAGTCTGGCCTTGTGGGACCACTAACCTCTGGTCAGTTCCCGACAACTGCCGCACTACGCGACGATCATCACGCTACCTGCCAAATTTCCGAATTCAAACGGTCACTAGGCAACAGACCAGTCCGGTCCAAAACAGACTAGTCTGAAGTAGGACAGAAATGTTTAGTCTGTCCCAAAACGGACTCAAGTGGACTGGCACGGACTAGTCTGCCCCACTAGGGTTTCTCTCAGATGATCTCACTAAGTCTCAAATGGACTGGATCGTACCCAAAACGGACAAGTTCGAACTTTTCTAGGGAGATTTGGTCCGTCCAGAAACGGACAAGTCCGGACTTCTCGGACTTAGCTCCAAATTCACTCAGATTCACTCTAGAGACGTTTGGTCCGTCTCAAAACAGACTTGTCTGCCTGGCCGGACTAGTCCGGACTCCTAGGGTTTCTCTCATTTTTGGCTTCTAACTTAGGTGTTTCACTAAACCACCACTTTGAGCCCTATAGAATGATCTCATTGCACATGATACATCCACCCTCTCACATGACACGGCTCATATAACCTCAACACCATAGAAACCCTAATTTCTACGCTTGAGTCTTTGACGCCCGTTTTAACCTTTTCCTTTTTGAGGGTTTTCATCCCATTTCAATCCTTGTACCTGTGCTTAAGATCACTTTAGCTCATTAGTCTCTTAATTGTCATCATCAATCATCCAAAACCCACAGGGATGCCTAGATGCACTTTCAACAGTGGACAGGTTCAAGCAATCTCTTCTCAAATGTCTTGGCTAGATGGTTTACCGAAAGTTAAAGAGACATATAGAAGACGTGAGAAGTTCAAGAAAACACTTGATGAAACGATTGTTCAAAAGGTCAAGTAAAATGTGCAAGAAATAATGGAACGACTTAGACAATCGGGACAATTAGTGGCACTGAGTACGTTCCCGTGCCAAAGGAGCATTTGGTATCTCCAACTATCTACCCTAGCAGCGTAGGTTTTGTGCCAGGCTCAGGGTAAACCCATAAGTTCGATGTCGATGATATTGCTAAGGACATATCTTGTCATCTTCTTATCCCGATCGCCAGAGCAAGGAACAAAACCAAATTGGTTGCCACTGCTATGGCAAAACCTGATTGTGACTTCAACGTCAATTCACTTCTGTTGTATTATGCTGTGGTGCAAGTTCTTTAGATCATTGATAATGATTATGAAGATTATGAAATATACCACATCACACACGAGAGGATTGCTACTCTGGGTCAAGCTATCAACCAATTAATCTTTTGGCACCGACGCGATATCGTGTTGGACGATGAGCTGATTTCTAGCCTCGTGGCATCTTAAAATACTGCAACCCCGTCTTCTAAGGCGAAAGTCTAGGAAGATCCTCTCCCAGTCTAGGAAGATCCACTCCTGCTATGTCTCAGCAAGGATGATAGTAACCTTGCTAGTAAAGATAACAAAGAGGTGTTGAACAACAGCTTCAAGCAGTACCAGATCAAGTTGTTGTTAGTAAAGAGCAACCAGTTGAGCAACAACTTGAAGTAGTACTAGAGCAAGGTGCTGGTAGTAAAGAGCAATCAGTTGAATAACAGGTTCAACAACAAGCCAGTGTCCAACTTCTGACGACTACTCCTCGATCATTAGTGCCTATCAAAGTTAGCTCATACAAAAATAAGAAACCTTCATCAGAAGTGTCAAAGTATTTGGAAAATATGAAGAGAAATATTAGAAAATCGAGTGCATCTCATTCTTCACATGAGCCAGCATTAGAATATATTGAGGAGTGGGAAGAAGACGGTGTCATGTATAATCGACGGGCGGCTTTAGTTAAACTAGGAGTTCCAATATACAATCTTGAGGATGTTCCTACTAAATATGTGAATGGGAAGCCGTTCATGACATTAGTACAACTTAGCAAAAAATCTATCTCGCTCAAAAGAATGCACGAGTGGTACATCACTGCCAGCACAAAATATGATCTTTCTTACGTCACATTTCTTGTGCCAAAGATGCATTCTTGAGCATTGGGGCAAATAAACGAGCCCTTTTCTTTGAATATCTACATGTCCTTTTCCATCGGGGCATGCTCGAAATCAAGACGCTATTAGACGTAAGGCGGATCTAGACTCAGTACAGTACAAGCACATGATTTTTTTTTTAAAAAATCAATCGCAAAACAAAAGAAGGATAGAAGGACATAAGTTGCAGCTTACATAGGTCATGCCACATTTAACTTTGTCAGAGATGGCAAGGACCTCAGAAAGGCTCCGTACCACTTCGAGTAAGTTCGACACATGACATTGAAATAGCAATTATTGCTAATTGTTAACTTAACATGTGTGTTTGTACATGTACAGTAAACACTAAATAATGATCTTCAACAAGCCAACTCAAGGTTTGGCATCAGTCTTGGACTCAGCCGATTACCCACTAGATCGTTACAAAGATTTCCTTTCCATTTTAAAATTGTATGTTTATTTAATACTTTTAATTTACACACATTTAGAATGTGTTTACAAGTTTTATATGACATTTCTTGTATTACAGCGCTTGGCGGTTTTACACGGAAAATCTTGGCGGTCAGAGACCTCCTAATACAAATGCATTAGACATTAAAACATATTATCCTTGTCCCATGCAGCCTGCTAGGAGTGTCTTATGCGGGTATTATGTATGCGAGCATCTTTGGACCGCCAACGAATATAGAGTGAGTCGTGAGGATGTAAGTTTTCCTTTATGTCAATATCTTTTCTTACTTTTGAGTTTCATTTTTATTGTAACTAGAGTATTTTAATACTTCTATTCTCTGCTGTTCAATATTACCAGAAACATTATTTTCATATTTTGATTCCAACTTTAAAATTCAATTGCTCATAGTACAACTACTCCAAAAATACCAAAAAAATTCATATATACTGTCACTTTGATATATACTTGGAGATTGTTCAAACCAACACATTCTAAACCTTGTTATGCATTTCATTGCAACACACGAAGAATGTTAACGAAGAATGGCTGGTTTGTAGAAGTATGCTTGGTGGAGGAGCCGACAAGATTGCTAGTGAACTGTGTCAATTCGTGCGTCGCCAAATTTTGCACAAAAGAGGAGTGTTCTTTGATGAGGATGGTGTAATAGCTGATGACAATAGAAACAGTTTCTAGTGAAACTTGTAAATTATGATATGACTTGTATGTGTAACTTGTACATATGTATATTGTTTTAGTGAAATTGACTTCTGTGAGATGACTTCTATTATTATATTGTTTACTTCTGTGATTATATTGTTGACTTCTGTGATTATATTGAATTGACCTGGAAATTAGAAATTACAGTAGACAGTACTGCATAGGGTATACCTTATCACAAGCGGTTATTTACCTACGGCTAGACCTGCCTGTGAAATATCATTATCACATGCGGCTAGATATAGGTAAATAACCATCTGTGATAACCTTATTATCACATGCAGTTATTATTATGGTACAAACCGGCTGCGATAAATTGTCTCCACAGGCGGCTTGTCATAGGTAAAGATCCGCCTGTGGTAACACCATTATCATAGGCGGTTATATATACTGCACGACCCACTTGTGATAATGTGTCTTCACAGGCGGCTAGTCATAAGTAAAGAACCGTCTTTGATAATACCATTATCATAGGCGGTTTCACTTCTCCGCCCGTGAAATTGTAGATTATCACCTCATGTGATAATACATTTGGAGCCGCCTGAGATGAGGCTTATTGTAGCAGTAAAATGGCTAATTGCAGAAAAGTACATTAGTTCATAAACATGTAAAAGCAACCTAGAATGTCTATGTGAGTTTAATTACTATCATATCCTAGGTAGTTATCATAATCCATATCCAACATTCTCATTCACCATCACAATTCAGTTATAACCGATCGACAACTAATATCATCATTGTATGCCAATTTCATCTCTTCTCATAACCGACCATACTCATATGACATAACCAATACCATACCGAACCGTCCCGAAAATCCAAGTCCAATTCTAATCATGGAAGTTTTCCAGGTGCTCATAACCGGAAGCACAGCTATCATGAAAGTATTAACACTCTGCAGAGATTGTACCGCTTTACCCACAAGTTCGTGATTGCGTCCCCTTTAGGTGACTAAAGAACCTTCATTATGCGTGTGACCCATTAGTCACATTACACACTTCCGATGGTGTGCGGCCAATAGATCACAAATAACCTTACAAAGGGACTACCAGCATGTTTATACCCACTAAGGTTTCACCGGAGGTGATGTCTCACAACTGAGCACATCCATCCAAGGAACCCCTCTTGTGTCGTCCGGATCCCAAGGTAGTCCCGCCACTATTGCAAACCCAACCGACTCCCATTCCCCACTCCCCCAAATGATCCGAACAATGCTGGCAATACACCTAATTAATTCGCTAAGCTGCATCCATACTTGGCCTTGTGGTGGCACTGTTGTCCTATCTTATTCTCGCATGAACTGGTCCTTAGATCTAAGGCAAGCAAAACAACCATCTCATCCAACCCAATCCACAAACCATGCTTGCTTAGATCACCCAGGTTCCATATTGCCTAAATGGTCATTATCATCAATTCACTTAGTCCATATGTGCATTAGTTGTTAATTAAGCCATTTGATTATCTCTAGTCCCAATTAAGTTAATCACAAAAACTGGAAAATACCCTTCCCGACTCTCCACATAATATCTCAAGCGACAAAGATGGGCATACAAGTCTAGTAAACACCTATTCATGGGTTTCCCATCAATTTGACAAGATAATGCAGTTTTGCAAACAAAACATTTGAAAATAGGATAAAAGTGTTCAAGGACACTTGCCTTGCTCTGATGGCTGGTTTGGGTCGAGAGCTTCAAAGTTCTGGTGCTGAAGATCCTCGTCTAGAGCGTGACCTTCTATTCCGCGCAATAAACATGCAAAACAAGCATTACAATCAATAAATGCTCATATAGTACCAAATATGCCTTGATATGCATGAATGATGCAATTATGATTTAATACATGTTATTAGGGTACTACTGTTGCTTACTAACCAGTTACAATTGAGTTTTACATGTCTAAGCAAGTTTCGAGTCATTTCGGGAAAAACTGGTGTGACACCCGGTCCCGAAAATGAACCAAGTGTGATGCATATGTGTGTCTAGGGTGTTTAACACACATACACAAGTGATTCACAAATGATAGCGAAATTTTAACTATGTCTCAAATAATAACACTAATAATAGTAACTTATTACAAGCCAAATAGTCTCGAATACAAGCTCTAAAAGACTGCAGTGGAAAACACTAAACACTAAAGCCACCAACTCACATGCAAGCTTGACGGTAACACACACGTATACAACTCCTCAAAGACCTCCGGGTACACCACATTGTCGTCTGCGTCTGAATTTGTTGGGGAAATAGCAAGGGTGAGCACATGTTGTACTCAACAAATGTGGGAAAGTATGACATGTAGCGTAAACAAAGAATGATAATTAAATGGCTAATTGCATAAAAGTACATTCAAAATAGTTGAAAATGCAATAATATGATCATTAAGTGAGGTCCATCCCTTAACAACCCATAAACAATTAATTTCATAACCA
Source organism: Tuctoria greenei (assembly GCA_036927565.1). NCBI lineage: Eukaryota > Viridiplantae > Streptophyta > Magnoliopsida > Poales > Poaceae > Tuctoria > Tuctoria greenei. The sequence continues at coordinate 255,505,193 of JAYESD010000002.1, forward strand.
ATACCATAATTCCAATATGAACAACCAAAACCATCATTAATATTCCATATTCAACTCATAACTGTCCATTCAACTCAATATTACCATTTTCATGTCCCAAACCCAATTAATGTAACAATACCGATTCCTAATTCAATTCCAGCCATTATCCGATTTCAAGGTCCATAACTCTAACCATGTGAGGGTCTAGGTCACTCATAACCGGGAGCACGACTATCATGATAGTTTTTAACACTCTGTAGAGGTTGTACCACTTTACCCACAAGTTAATAATTTGATCATCTTTCAATGACTAAGGAATCTCAATTATGCCATCTCACACTTCCTTTGGTGTGTGGCCAAGAGATGACAAAATAGTCTTTACAAAGTGATTACTAGCCTATTCGAACCCCACTGAGGTTTCACCAGTGGTGATGTCTCCAACTGAGCACATCCATCGAAGGGCCCCCTCTTGCACCATTCGGATCCCAGGGTAGTCCCACCATCTCTACAAACCCATCCGACTACCCCTTCCCTGAGCTTTCCATCTGGTCCGAACAATACTGGCAACACACTAATTAGTTAGCTTATTCGCACCCATACTTGGCCCTGTGGTGGCACTGTAAAACCTGGGTTGTCGCTCTACGAACCGGTCCTTAGATCTAAAGGAAGCAAACCACCAAAACAGTCCAAACCCATTCCATGTAACCGGCTTGCTTAGATTCCCTAGGTACCATCTTGCTAAAGGGTCATAATTATCAATTCTCATCATTTAGGTGCTCAATAGTTTATAATTAAGTAATATGATTATTTCTCAAACCCAATTGAGTATAGCAAAGCAAAAGTGCAAATATATTCTTCCCGACTCTCTACATTGTGTTCAAGTGACAAGGGTGGTCATACAAAACTAGTAAACTCCTATAATTGGGTCTTCCCATCAATTTGACACAAGCATGCAATTTTGCAAACAAAACATTTAAAACCTGGATCAAAATGATCAAGGACACTTGCCTTGCTCTTGAGATTGGTTTGGATTGAAAGCTTCGAAGTTCTGGTTCTGCAGGTCCTCAAAAGGACTCTCTACAGCAGTACCTTCTATTCCACGTGACAAACATACAAAACAACTATTACAATCAAATAATGCTCATATATTACCCAAATATGCCATGATATGCATTTGTGCAATTATGAGGTAAAACTTGTTAATGAGTTGCTATTAATGTTTACTAAATAGTTACAATGGATTATAACAAGTATGAACCATTTTTGAGTTGATTTGAGTCAATTTGGATCAATTTGGAATTAATTCAGCCAAAATAGATTCAGAGACCGGACAAGTCCGGTTTTAGGGCCAGACTAGTCTGCCCTGTCCAGAACTTGTGAGTTACGATTATTCCGGAAAGCGAGAATTGGGGATAAACTCATGAGTAAAATTGGATGTAGAGGGCGTACTGTGAGTTTAGAAATCTAAGGATTGAGAATTGGGTGCAACACTTCAATTTTGATGTCAAGGGCTTGACGAGAGGTGTTGAGGAAAATTTGGTGATGAAGAACGTCGATGTTGAGAAGTTGACGAAGATTGCACTTGCTTGATCCTCCCTCTTCTCCTTCTCCTTTTCCTTGCTGTTGGATCTTCTCTTGATGGCAGAAGACGGCAAAGAAACGGCAGTGAGGGTTTCCCAACGTGTGGAGAGGTGAGGGTATTGGGTTGCTTATATAGGGGTGGAGAGGTAGGGTTTTGGGGTGGATTCCAAGTAGATTTTGGTAGAGAATGAGAAGGGGCCATGGTGGGGTCCACGTGGGATCCTCTAAGGTTGGGCAGGAAGTTCTTGGGTCCACTTAAGGCAATTACCCAATAACTTAACGTGCAAGAAAAAAAGAATTCGAGTTGGAATCTGTTGACAGCTGCTATATACCAATTTCATCCGTCAATTTCACTCAATTATGTGAAGGATTTGTCATTTATTGCACACATCACCTTTCTATCTAACCCAATTCCACTTGGACTTGGCGAAATATGTGTATGCAGCATTTTATGCAGGAAATGAGGAAATGTAGAGGGACCAATCCTATAAAATATCATCCCAGCCTATCAGGCGACGACACGTGGCATCTCATGGATCAAATGGCCCACAAACAGAAGTATCCGAAGAGATCCAACGGTGTATCACCCATATACATCAATGGGACCCACCTGGCAGCCACCTGGAGAAAGCACATGAGAAACGGTGCAATGACCAGGTTGGCCTGACCGAGTTTGGTGCAATGACCAGGTCGGCCGAACCAGGGGGTCGGCCGACCTGGTCTTTGCACCAAACTCGGTCAGCCTCGACGTGTTGGCTCCTCCCGGCTCCCTGGAGTCAATGGTGATTGATTCACGCGCTTTTGGTGGCGGTAACCAACCTCAACACTAGTATAAATAGGACCCCCTACCCCTCACTTCAACATACACCACTTGGGCATCATTCTATTGTATACACTATCTTCCATCGTCCTTAGAGGAGTTAGGATGTAGAGAGGAGAGCCTCTATCCCAAGTACAAATTGGGAAAGGAGTAGAAGGAGTCTCTCTTCCCAATTCCACATTGGGAATGGTATGTCTCATGTATTCCTTCTTGTATTTGTGACTTTGTGCTCAATAAAGAAATTATCTTTAGTCTTCTTTTATACGTATACTTGGACAAAGTGTTTCTTGTTTGATTGTGGAGTCCATGTAAGTGGAAGGTATAGTCTTTATGATTGTACTCTCATGATCACATCTTATGGTCATAAACACTATAGACCCCCACTATAGTCTATGTAGTTATGATATGATTATGTTAATATGAATAACTATGCTATGCAATCAACATTGGTTCAACGATGATTTAGTTCATTGCCTTTGGATGGCTTGTGTTGCAGCTCTTAAGGTATTTGCTTAGTATGCTAGAATGGTGCTAGGGTATTTAAGTAGCGTTGGATGTCTCGTAGACCCACGGGTTGAAGAGGTAGGCAGTAGGTGGTGATAGCCCTATCTGTCCTTTGTAATCCTCCATGTTCGGCTATATCACAGGCTCTTGGCAGGAGTCGCCCTAGTATTGCTAGGGGTAAGCCCGTGCTCGATGTGTTGGATAGCATTGCATAGGAATACAACATTGACATGACCATTAGTATCTACCTCAGGCTATGTATATGTATTAGGAGCATTGTAGGAGCAAATCTCTAACTCTTAATCCAATCTTCCTCTAGGACCCATTTACCCTTTAGAATAGATTGCCTACGTGTGTGTCACACTACCCCTCTTATCAACTTACCCCATGTCCGGATAATTGATTAGTATCCCATAGCTTGACCAGAAGAGTAGTATATACTTTACTACATTGCCTTCCTTTGGGATAAATATGATACCCTTGGGAATACTCATGGGTGAAATGCTACAACGATATCTTCCGTGCACTTGCGGATCTCATCTCTTTACTGAAGATGATATGTGGTGTTAAGAAATACCAACAAGCATTTCTGGCGCAGTTGTGGGGATGATTTGTTAGTATATCTTAGGAGCTGTCAACAAGCATTTCTGGCGCCGTTGCCGGGGAAGGCAAAGGAAGTGAAGGATAGCTATCACTTGTGATTAAGCTATAGGTACTAATAGTTAGTAGACAGGATTACCCTTGTTTGTTTTCTCCTTTGTGTGAAAGCAGGGTAGTGTTGGCCAACCCATTGTATGGGATGGCCAACGAGGACGCAAGTGCTAAACTGCAAGATGATTCAAGGCGTACTTCAACAAATGTCCGCTAGGCAACACCATTGCCTTTTACGGGAGAATTTCAGCTTTCAGTAGGAGCCAAAGTCATCCATACCCAAGCTTGGGGAAGGCTCCAAGAAGTTCTTCTTGGTTTGCCTCCACCATGGGGTGGATAGTTGGCTCTTCATCCAACACTTGTGTCATGGGTTGGTTCCACCAATCCATGACCACATTCATGCTGGAGCTGAAGGAGTCCTATTCTCATTCATCATGGATGAGAAGAAGGTCTCCACTCAAGGGTGGATTGAAGAATGCTCAAGTTCCCATAGCTTGTCATGCACACCACATCACAAGGTGGATATGCTAGTTATGGAACTACACCTCCTATTGAAATGTCGTGAATATTCAAGTCGTTGGAGATTTTTTTGGACAATCCAAGATGTAGGATCGAAGAGCACGTGAAAAGCTACCAGAGGGGGGGGGGGGGTGAAAGGTAGATTTAAAAATCTTACGCGGCTGAAACAATTAAATCCCAACTCCTTCGGCAGAAAAATGATCTATTAAAGAAATTGTGTGTGAAACTAATCTAAACATGTTTCACCGTGACAAAAGTGATATATATCATAGAGAATCAAGTCATGAAGGAAACACAAAGAAGAATCACTCAAATCCGTCGAGAGAAACTCAAGTTATGATCAAAAGATCGAACAAAGGTCAATCTGTCCTACACGAGAAAAACAGTTCCAGAACACTACAAAGAAACTCGTGTAGATCAGAAACCACAAATCCAATGACCGTGAAATTTGGAAAGATGATAGATAATCAAGTTTTAAAGACAACACAAAAATAATAACGTCAATTGGATCTGTAAATATCGAGTTATGATAAAACCACCAACAAAGGTAGTGCTGTCCAGAAACTCGACAAGTAAAACTTGTCTGGAACAAGTCAGACGAACAAGACACAAAAGTTCCTTCAAACTACGAATTTTATTCAATATAACACAAGAGGAACAGCCCAAAAGTCGTGCACCACGAGCTTTGGCCTTCCCTGGCTTATATAACCAATCCTTAGGCCAACCCAATCTCAACTAGGACTCCAATCCTACTCTGATCACGAATCGAAACTTTCCATAACTGCTTAGGACTCTTCTATACGCAGGTAGAAGCAATCTTAAGACTTCCAAACACCTTAGGAACGTATCCCACATTCCTAAAATAACTCAAATTCGTGACCCACATGAAATCCTATCATAACCAACTCGATACTTTCCATACCGAGCCATAACCGACTCCGCCGCAGCCAAAGTCATCAACCGATACGATCCGATCCTTCCAACCAGATCTTCCCATCCATAAACCATCTCCGGAACCATGTTGCCACATCATGCACCGCATGCATATGTGCAAACACCTTCCTTCGACGTCCAGTAACCTTCATATGCACTTCCCTTGATTCAATCATCTTGCGCGACCTCCTGACCCGCTCAACCACAATTCCTCCTGAATTTGGTTGTTGGAACCTTATCTCCTCCCTGAGACTAGTCCAAAGGATCCTATCACCAGCCATGACTTGAACTCAAGCAACACCTGCACATGAACAAACAACCAATCCATACGAGCCCAAGTCCGCGACTTGACTCAAGTCAGTTCCGAACACAACACCTTACGTGATCACCTCACATAAGAATGTTGCAAAGCATAGCAAAACCACAATAAAACGATATCAGTCATATCAACCAAAACACACCAAAAACTTAGTAAAAGAATACTAAGCAACCTTTCCATAAGTGTAAAGCAAGTTTGAAACATTGCAAGATAAAAGCAGGAACATTGCGATCAAGCTCCAAACCTAGCCAAAGCTAACCGGAGCTTGAGCTGGAGCTTACCAAAGCTAGTACAACCTAGCGCCGGAGCTTACCAAAGCTAGTCGGACCTAGCGCCGGAGCAAACCAAAACTAGTCGGAACTAGTCATCCCAAAAGTTGGAGGTGGAAAAACATGTCGGAGCTAACATAAGTCGGACCTAGAAAAACATATCAAAGCTTAACAAAGACATGTCGGAGCTATTCAAAGACATGCCGGAGCTAAAGACAAATCTCACTGGAGCTACCCAAAAACATGTCGGACCTAGACAAAGCATGTCGGATCTTATGTCGGACCTTGCAGAAGCTAAGAGCTAGAGTCGGACCTTGTCAAAATGATGTTAGGGCAGCATTCAAAACTTTTATTGTCAAAGCCAATGTATTCAGCACACATAGGTCTCACACAAGACGTGGATATTCACATGATTTGTGAGAATCCATGTCATCATGGGACGTGTGGGAATTATTTCCCTAAGACCCATGAGGACCTTTTTCAAACAACAACTCCAATGTCTACAATTCACAAGGAGGTCAAGGGTGGAATTAACATCACCCTTGTATTCAAGGAGGCTATGGCTTTCCAAGGGATTTAAGTTCAACTAGCCTACCTTGAAGTATCTTGGCCAATCAGAAATCAAGACAACATTCACATGAAATCTTGGCCAAGGACAAGAACTTAAGGAGCATTCAAAGTCCAAGATATCCCACATCACTTGTTGGGATTCCCACACTTCGACCAAACCCATTCAACCTAGGGCAAGTGACATTGTGGATGAAGCGTTTCTTGTTGAATGTGGAGTCCACATGTCATCATGCCCAAGGAAGCCTTTGATCCATGATCAAGGTATGGGTTGATTCAATAGAATATCAATATGGTCAGAGTGGCACCCCTAAGAAGGACAAAGCACCACCATGCTCATGAAGGAATACATTCAAGAGGGAGAATCCGTCGCTACAACAACATGTCTATATCAATACAACGGGGAGAGGCTAGGGCCACCATGTGGCCCACATGTCCGAATGACAGCCAAATGAGTTTGGCATGTCAAAACAGAAGAAATCATCCACATCTTCAACTCCGGGATTGGACAACAAATCATCCTGTTGAACGGAGGTAAGTCCTACTCACCGGACTTCAAAAATTCGGTGACTCCTTTCCAATAGGTTAATTGGTAGTTATCTCATATTTGTTTTCCAAATTGCATCAACCCTTGCATTTGCATGTTTGAAATTCCACACTTGCATGTTGGAAAGTAAAATTTCCAACCATCATAAAACTAAAAATTTGAATTAGGGGAGAAATTTAATTGGATATGAACTACGTGCATGACCACTTGAATTTATCTTCCTAGTTCAAACCAAAAAGATTTGCTTTGACCCTCATTGCATTTACAAGTTATTTCAAGCTGGGCAAGACAATTTGAAAATTGGGTTCAATTTTCTTTTGGCTAACGTAACCCGTTTTTGAGTTGTTTTGTGTGTTCTTGATTAAAGTGGAGCTAGGTCAAAATTGTGAAGAGGTGGTATGGCAAGAAAGTGGAAGGTTTCATCAAGCTCAAGTCACCATTGGAAGGATTTGAGAACACTTCTCTCCTTCAAACTCATCTTGAGTTTGAGGAAGAGAAATGTTCAAGATGATGACCCAATGGAGGAGCCAGAACCAAATCCATTGCCAAATCCAATCTCAACTTGGCATTTGACATCAACCATCAAGCCTACGCCAAAAATCAAGGTTGTGAGTTTCTCACACAAAGATCTTCGTCACCAATTGCTCTTCAAATGAGGTATGAGTTTAGAATTTTTCATTGTTTGGTTTGGCATAGAATTGAATGTATTTGCTTGCATTTGTGAGGAAGGTTCACACTTCCTCATCTTTTAATTCTCATGCATCCTCACAAGAGTAAGTGTGGGTATTGACTTTCGGATCTCCAAAAGGAAATCCCACCTTACTTTGGAAAATCTAAAACAAGTACCTAGAATCCTTTAAGCATTGTTTTGTAGACTTAGTCATTTTTGTCTAGGTTTAGAAAATAAAACTTTTGGGCATGACTTAATTGGTGAATTGGCATATAGAAACTTGGGCATAGTGACAGCCATAATTTTTAATTGAGCTTCATGCATAGATGGTGTCACTAGATTTCAAACTCCTAGGAATAAGTGATATACTTGCTCTAAAATTGAATTGCATTTTTTGGAGGAGTCACTAAATTTTAAATTCCAAGTGAATTTTAGGAGTATAAAATTGAGAATCCTGTTTGTCATGGTCTAAATGATAAATTTGCTCTTGAAAGCTAAGATGGTTAGAAACTTTAAAAGATGTAGGGATCCATATAGTATATTTCTATCACATGCATTGCTATGAGTAGGAGCTTTACAAAATATGCAACATGAATTATCCATAAAGCTCCACTCTTATCAGTGAATAACACATTGATCAAGGATACACTTGACATTGGAACCAATGCATCTTTTATTTTGTTCTTCCTCGTATGTACAAATGAAAGTTCGGTTACCTAACCCGAACGTTCATTTGTACAAGTATCGGGAGCTAACCATCCCTCTCTATTCAAGAGAGGAAGTTTGCAGAAGTAATATTACTATGCAGGCATTCAAGAAGCTGATTGTTGGGATCCCTAGAGGATCCCATTTCAACATCTCTTGGCCAAGGAGTAAATGAGGATGGTTGATACCTATCGGAAATTATGCCCGAAGGTCAATCATAACTATACGAGGCTAGAGATTTGAAATGGAAACCCTCCATGAGCAACCAATGGGCTGCCACGGATGGGTGAGAGCATTATGCTCTCAACTATTCTAAGCACTCATTCAAGCTCAAGGGATTTGCCACCATCATTGGGTGCAAGTTGTTCCTATGTGGCTAGAAGCCAAGGAATGACAAATCACACCCAACACATGGAGACCCTGATGTGCGGACGATCAACATCGAAAACACTCTATTCAACCACACTCATGGTGTCCATGGGAGGCAACACAACAATCAGCACTCAACCCTCCATTGTCAAAGCTACGCTGCAACACGGATAGGCCAACTCATGGCCTACATCCGTTGTTAGGGTTTCAACCCCTATCACGGACCTTGATCAAGAATAAGCTTGGGGGAGGACCCCCACTTGAGGTAACTTGTATCACACCCACTACATTTTTATTTCAAATCATCCATTGCATATTTATTTTCCATACATCCCTCATCCACCTTACATTTAAAAAAATATATAAAAAAATAGGTTAGATTTGCTTTCATCAAATAAAGATGTGCGGTAAGAATGATTTAGAATTCATATAGATGAAATGATGAATAGTTGCTCTGTTTTATTTTCCTAAGTCTCTAGTTTACAACTTGCTACTCTCCGAATATTGCTTTCATTGGTTTGAAATACTTTTACCTTAATTTGGAAGTTGTGGGTAGCAAAAGATTAATCTAATTCTAGGTTGTTGCAAGACTAGAATTGGTAATAGGGCTGCTAGTCCTTGTTTGAAAGTAAAACTTAGATTTCCGGAGAAATTCTAAAAAGATTTAAGTTTCCCTCAATTGATTGGAAATACCTAACAAAGCCATATGATGTTAATACATAGACAAAACCTTATGCATATGCTATTTGCTTTCACATCGATCCTATTCAAACTAGTATAGACCTATGTGAGAAATCATTCAACTCCTTTTGAATTCAAGACTTCCCTTGCACATGCTATACTTCTACACTAGAAGTAAGCAAAACGTCCATCATATCCACCATACCACAACAAAAAGAGAAACTCCATGCTATTCATGTTTAGCACTCTCTTCAAAATTCATTGCAAAGAAAGGGAGTAGAATACATGGATATAAAAAAAGCATGCTTACATCATAAGCATGAGAGAAAAGAAAGAGGAAAAAAAAGTAGCCATGTTTCATCCCTGCAAAAAGAAAGAGAGATTATACCAAAAAGGAGTTATCTCAAGTATCCACATCCACTTCCACTCCATCACACATGCACTAGTCTTGAATCAAAAAGTTTTGATTTGAATTCTCGCTTACTCTTTTGACTTAGCAATATATGTGATGCAAATATGACTACTTACTTTCGTTACCAAGCTCCACATACAAGCCATATTCAATGAGTAGGAATAGTAGAGGCACAATGCTTTGGTGAGGAAATATTTCCAATATCCACAAAGGAGTGACTGAGAGAATCAAATTGAGGTACTTAATATCTAAATTGAATTCTCCAGGATTTAAGTGGAACTTGATTTCTAGGCTATGTTTGCTCCATTTACTATTCTACCTTTCAACTACTCATGAATATGAAAAAGCATAAGCCCCATGATAACTTAAGAAAGGTAGGGTATCATAGCCGATTTCCGCAATACTAGGTAGAGTATCTTGTTGTGCATTAGATACTTTTGAAAATAAGACATTGTAGCAACTCCTGATCATCAACCTAAAGTCTTGACTTTGCTCGGGACGAGCAAAGGATAAGCTTGGGGGAGTTTGTTGACGGCTGTTATATACCAATTTCATCCGTCAATTTAACTCAATTATGTGAAGGATTTGTCACTTCTTGCACACATCACCTTTCTATCTAACCCAATTCCACTTGGACTTGGAGAAATATGTGTATGCAGCATTTTATGCAGGAAATGAGGAAATGTAGAGGGACCAATCCTATAAAATATCATCCCAACCAATCAGGCGACGACACGTGGCATCCCATGGATCAAATGGCCCACAAGCAGAAGTATCCGAGGATATCCAACGGTGTATCACCCATATACATCAATGGGACCCACCTGGCAGCCACCTGGAGAAAGCACACGAGAAACGGTGCAATGACCAGGTCGGCCGAACCAGGGGGTCGGCCGACCTGGTCTTTGCACCAAACTCGGTCAGCCTCCACGTGTTGGCTCCTTCCGGCTCCCAGGAGTCAATGATGACTGATTTACACGCTTTTGGTGGCGGGAACCAACCTCAACACTAGTATAAATAGGACCCCCTACCCCTCACTTCAACATACACCACTTGGGCATCATTCTATTGTATACCCTATCTTCCATAATCCTTAGAGGAGTTAGTATGTAGAGAGGCGAGCCTCTATCCCAAGTCCAAATTGGGAAAGGAGTAGAAGGAGCCTCTCTTCCCAATTCCACATTGGGAAAGGTATGTCTCATGTATTCCTTCTTGTATTTGTGACTTTGTGCTCAATAAAGATATTATCTTTAGTCTTCTTTTATACGTATACTTAGACAAAGCATTTCTTGTTTGATTGTGGAGTCAATGTAAGTGGAAGGTATAGTCTTTATGATTGTACTCTCATGATCACATCTTATGGTCATAAACACTATAGACCCCCACTATAGTCTATGTAGTTATGATATGATTATGTTAATATGAATAACTATGCTATGCAATCAACATTGGTTCAACGATGATTTAGTTCATTGCCTTAGGATGGCTTGTGTTGCAGCTCTTAAGGTATTTTCTTAGTATGCTAGCATGGTGCTAGGGTATTTAAGTAGCGTTGGATGTCTCGTAGACCCACAGTTTGAAGAGGTAGGCAGTAGGTGGTGATAGCCCTATCTGTCCTTTGTAATCCTCCACGTTCGGCTATGCCACAGGCTCTTGGCGGGAGTCGCCCTAGTATTGCTAGGGGTAAGCCCGTGCCCGATGTGTTGATAGCATTGCATAGGAATTCATCATTTACATGACCATTAGTATCTACCTTAGGCTATGTATATGTATTAGGAGCATTGTAGGAGCAACTCTCTAACTCTTAATCCAATCTCCCTCTAGGACCCATTTACCCTTTAGAATAGATTGCCTAGGTGTGTGTCACACTACCCCTATTATCAACTTACCCCATGTCCGGATAATTGATTAGTATCCCATAGCTTGACCATAAGAGTAGTATATACTTTACACCATTACCTTCCTTTGGGACAAATACGATACCCTTGGGAATACTCATGGGTGAAATGCTACAACGGTATCTTCCGTGCGCTTGCGGATCTCATCTCTTTACCGAAGATGATCTGTGGTGTTAAGAAATACCAACAAGCATTTCTGGCGCCGTTGCCGGGGATGATTTGTTAGTATATCTTAAGAGCCGTCAACAGACTCTGAAGGCAGGACTAGTCCGCATGGATGGCTGGACAAGTCCGTTTTCGCCCGAGCCACCTGAGATATCTCAGGCGGGTATTACTTACCAACTCACTAAGATAATGGCCTGAGCCTGTTCTTCATTTTTCTTTTTCTTTGCTTCTTTTTTATTTAGATTCCAATATAAATATTCAAACATGTATAGATTCTGCAAATTGAGTCCAAATTCGATGATTCTTTCTTCTATATTTTTCAAAAATTCATATCTACCATATGGAACAAATATTTTAAAACTTGTATAGATAACATTGTAATCTTTTGGTAAATATCAAATTATTTTATACTCACATATTATTTACATTTCTGTATCTCCTAAAAAAAGGGACCCTTCACTGAAATTGGTTTGTACGAACAAATTTTTCTTATTTATACATGTATGAATTTTGTTAATTTTTTAAAGCATTCCAACATGTCAAAATTAAAATTATCCATCATTTTAATCAAATGTGCATATATATATATATGAGGCATTCATCAAATTTTGAACACACATTGATTCAAAATTTTTTTAAAAAAAACTGAAAAAATTCATAGAGGTTGGTATGATGACTAAGAAGTTCCATTGAAAAACTAAATCAAAAAAATCATTATATTCATCAAGATAGAAAAATGAAAAATAACCAGTGTTACTTGTTTTTTATGTTCTGACCAATTTCAAAGGTTTTCCCAGGTGAAATTTAATGTTAACCTTTAATACTCAAGCATATTACAAGAAAATGGAATTTGGGCTTTTAAAAGGCCCCACATTTAATCAAGAATATTAATTAAGCCTACATAAAGATCTTTTCAGGCGGTTGGTACTGAATAATTGCGTAAGAAAAGTCTTTATCTCAGGCAGATAGTACTTACCAACCGCCAGAGATAATAGTACATCTTCGCAGGCCGTTGGTAATTAATAAATGCCTGAGATAAGTCCTCTTCTCAAGCGGTTGCTACTTAATAACTGCCCGAGAAGATAGGCGTCTATATATAGCCCTCGGTTGCGTTGGAAAAACCTAACCCGGGCGAAATCACTTAGACGGCGTCAGGCTACCAAAATTTGGTTTGCCGCCAAGTCTTCGCCGCCCTTGCCGCCGTGCTACACCTCGCCGCTTCCTTTCCTTCCTTCCAGGTAGTCGAGCTTTGGCCTCGCAGTCGCCACTGAGCTTCGACCTTGCCGTCAGGTACGCTATCGCTTCCTTCCCTCCTCTATCCCCGTGTCGCCTCCCTCCTCGCCCTCTCCGCCGGCCGAGTGATGTCCTCACTGCCACCGCACCCTAGATTTCCTTATCTGCTTTTGATACAAGAAATACGCATTAATCAAAGTTTTTGAACCCTAGGTGCCTTGGTCAGTGGCCTCAAACCCTACGTTCCTATATAATTTTCATTTATCAAGACACGCAAAAAAGTAAAATGACAATTGTAGGTCATATGAAGATTGGCAATGAAGATTGTAGGTCATATGTTATCTCTTACCTAGAGAGTAGTTCCCTTTTTTGACAAAAAAATAGCAGGAAGATTATTTTGTGAAAAAAAATTAACTTTTAAACTTTCCCCTGTTTAGAGCATTTATAATTATAGTATAAAGCAAAGAACCATGCAATGCAACTTGAAATAAAACATGAAGATAGAAGCATTATCAGTGGTTTATGCTTTATCTTCTTATTGTTCCAAACATGAAGATGAAGATGGAAGATAGAGCATAAACCATATTGAAATTGGATTATGAAAAATCATATTGCAATAAAACATGAAAATGGAAGCATTATCAATGGTGCACTTAATATCGACTATCACAATATTCCCCCTATGTATTACTATTTTGCCATTTCTTCTTATGGTTTATGCTATATAAGTGAGACATATTTTCGCTATGTGTTAGAGTATTTATTTTTGTAGCTTTCATTGAAGTGGGAAATATTTTTTTATTAGTTCTAGAATGGAAAGTCCTAAGAAGACTGTTGCTGGTAGTAACAATTAAGAAGGCAATATGGAGTTTAGTGGCTCCAGCAGTTCGGGCTCCTTTCACAGTCCATCGGATCATTTTCCGAATATAAAAATTAAAAAGACTTCAGAGGATCTCGACCCGGAATATGATCCTGCCGAGGAGGTATAGATCCGAATCTTAACTTCAGCAGTTCAAGTTAATGTTTGTTGTCAAGTATACGAAGTCTTATAATTCTTTTCTACCTAGATTAATCGCGAAGACAATGAGGTGACTTGGGCTCCTAAAACCAAAGAAGGTTCCCTAATGGATGAATCCTCAGGTTCACTCAAGCGGAAACGAGGGCAACGAGGTCCCAATAAGGGTCCATTGGACCGCATCATGTACATAACAAGGGTCGGTCCACGTGGGCTTCCGCAAGAACCACTGGATTCAGTTACCAAGTACTGAAATGCATGCAGTTTTCTTGTTAGAGAGATCGTGCCGATCACAACCGTGAATTGGAGAAAATTACCTGATGAGACCGAGAATGAGTTGTGGGAAAGCATAAAGAAACAATTCAAGTTCACAAAAGGCATGGAAGAAGCTGTAAAGAAAGCAACATTGGTCTCTTGCGGCAAGAAGTTTCATAGCTGGAAGAGTGAAATGAATGCTTGTGTTAAGGCCGATAAGGTCACTAGCCCGAATACGATGGGAAAAATCACACAAGCTCAGTGGCAAAAATTTGTTCATCAAAAGACCACAGCTGATGCTAAAGCCCTAAGTGCAACTAGGTCAGAGCTTACCAAAAAGAACAAATACCATCATCGCTTGGGGTCTGCCGGATATGCCCTCAAAGTCCAGAAATGGAATAAGATATTAGACAAAATTACCAGTAAAGGCAATCCTCACCCGTTAGAAGGCTGCGATGAGAGAACTCAGCGGTGGGTCTTTGCTCGGTCAGGTTTGACCAACGAGGACAAACTTGAAAAGCCCGACTCTATGAATGAAGTAGAGGAAAAAATGAAAGATGTAATTGAAAAACAACATAAGGGTCTCTTCAAGCCGAAGAGGGAGAATGACCAACTTACCGATATCCTAGTAAACCCTGAACACAATGGACGGGTTTGAGCAATCTCTTCTCAAATGTCTTGGCTAGATGGTTTCTCGAAAGATAAAGAGACATATAGAAGGCATGAGAAGTTCGAGAAAACACTTGATGAAACAATTGCTCAATAGGTCAAGTAAAATGTGCAAGAAATAATAGAACAACTTAGATAATCGGTAAAATTAGTGGCACCGAGTACAACTATGGTTCCCGTGCTAAAGGAGCATTTGGTATCTCCAGCTGCCTACCCTAGCAGCGTAGGTTCTGTGTCAGGCTAAGGGTCAACCCATAGGTTCCCTGTCGATGATATTGCTAAGGACATATCTTGTCGTCTTCTTGGCCCGATTGGCAGAGCAGGGAACAAAACCAAACAGGTTGCCACTGCTATGGCAAAACCTGATCGTGACGTCAACGGTAATCCACTTCCGTTGTATTATGTTGTGGTGCAAGTTCTTCAGATCGTTGAAAATGGTTATGAAGATTATGAAATAGACCACATCACACACGAGGAGATCGCGACTCTGGGGCAGGCTGTCAACCAATTAATCCTTTGGCACCAACGCGATATCGTGTTGGACGATGAGCCGATTTCTAGCCCCGTTGCATCTCAAAATACTGGAACCCCATCTTCTAAGGCGAAAGTCTAGGAAGATCCACTCTCGCTATGTCTCAGCAAGGATGATACTAACCTTGCTAGTAAAAACAACCAAGAGCAACAAGCTAAACAACAGCTTCAAGCAGTATCAGAGCAAGCTGTTGTTAGAAAAGAGCAACCAGAGCAACAGTTTGAAGTAGTGCTAGAGCAAGGTGATGGTAGTAAAGAGCAATCAGTTGAACAACAGGTTCAACAACAACCCAGTGTCCAACTTCTGACAATTACTCCTCGATCATCAGTGCCTATCAAAGTTAGCTCATATGAAAATAAGAAACTTTCAACAGAAATGTCAAAGTATTTGCAAAATATGAAGGAAAATATTAGAAAATCGAGTGCATCTCGTTCTTCACATGAGCCAGCATTAGAAGATATTGAGGAGTGAGAAGAAGACGGTGTCATGTATAATTGGCGGACGGTTTTAGTTAAACCAGGAGTTCCAATATACAAGCTTGAGGATGTTCCTCCAAAATATGTGAATGGGAAGCTGTTCATGACATCAGTACAACTTAGCAAACAACCAATCCCGCTCAAAAGTATGCATAAGTCGTATATCACTGCCAGCACAAAATATGATATTTTTACGTCACATTTCGTGTGCCAAAAGTCTGGAGCACTGTAGCAAGTATACGAGCCCTTCCCTTTGAAGATCTACATGTCCTTTTCCATCGGGGCATGCTCGAAATCAACCTGCTACTCATCTGGTGCTTGTAAGTGCCTCTAATATTTTGCATTTGCTTTTCTTACTACACGCATACACATTTCATGAGATTATAACAATCTGGACTTCTTCAATAGGATGCAGTACATGGATAATGAAAAGATGAAACACAAGATAGGTATCCTTGACCCTACACAGATTGCAAAGACACTATTTGACGTTAAGGCGGATCGAGACTCAGTACAGTACAAGCACATGAAAAAAAAAGAATTTGATAAATCAATCGCAAAACAAAAGAAGGATAGAAGGACAGAAGTTGCAGCTTACATAGGACATGCCATGTTTAACATTGTCAGAGATGGCAAGGACCTTGTAATGGCTCCATACCACTTCGAGTAAGTTCGACACATGACATTGAAATAGCAATTATTGCTAATTGTTAATTTAACACGTGTGTTTGTACG
This sequence comes from Tuctoria greenei, assembly GCA_036927565.1. Lineage (NCBI taxonomy): Eukaryota > Viridiplantae > Streptophyta > Magnoliopsida > Poales > Poaceae > Tuctoria > Tuctoria greenei. Next base: position 255,521,700 of record JAYESD010000002.1, read on the forward strand.
TGTGCAGTAAACACTACATAATGATCTTCATTAAGCCAATGCAGGGTTTTGCAACAGTCTTGGACTTAGTCGATTACCCACCAGATCATTACAAAGATTTCCTTTCCATTTTAAAATTGTACGTTTATTCAATACTTTTAATTTACACACATTTAGAATGTGTTGACAAGTTTTATATGACATTTCTTGTATTACAGCGCTTGGTAGTTTTACGCGGAAATTCTTGGAGGCCAGAGACCTCCTAATACGAATGCATTGGGTATTAAAACATATTATCCTTGTCCCAAACAGCCTGCTCGGAGTGTCTTATGCGGGTATTATGTATGCGAGCATCTTCGGACCGCCAGCGAATATGTGAATCGTGAGGATGTAAGTTTTCCTTAATGTCGATATCTTTTCTTACTTTTGAGTTTCATTTTCATTGTAAGTAGCGTATTTTAATACTTCTATTCTCTGCTGTTCAATATTACCAGAAACATTATTTTTAGATTTTGATGCCAACTTCATAATTCAATTGCTCATAGTACAACTACTCCAAAAATACTAAAAAAATTATTGTATACTGTCACTTTGATCTATACTTTGAGATTGTTCAAACCAACACATTCTAAACCTTGTTATTCATTTCATTGCGGTACACGAAGAATGTGAACGAAGAATAGCCAGTTTGTAGAAGTATACCTGGTGGGGGAGCCGACAAGATTGCCGGTGAACTGTGTCAATTCGTGTGTCGCAAAAATTTGCACAAAAGAGGGGTGTTCTTTGATGAGGATGGTCTAATAGCTGATGTGCAAAAACATTGCGACTTGACACTAGAAACAGTTTCTAGTGAAACTTGTAAACTATGATATGACTTGTATGTGTAACTTGTACATATGTATATTGTTTTAGTGAAATTGACTTCTGTGAGATGAATTCTGTTATTATATTGTTTACTTTTGTGATTATATTGTTGACTTCTATGATTATATTGAATTGACCTAGAAATTAGAAATAACAGCAGACAGTACTGCATAGGGTATATCTTATCACAAGAGGTTATTTACCTACGGCTAGACCTGCCTGTGAAATATCATTATCACAGGCGGCTAGATATAGGTAAATAACCATCTGTGATAACCTCATTATCACATGCGGTTATTGTTATGGTACAAACCGGCTGCGATAAATTGTCTCCATAGGCGGCTTGTCATAGGTAAAGATCCGCCTGTGGTAACACCATTATCACTGGCGGTTATATATACTGCACGACCCGCCTGTGATAACGTGTCTTCACAGGCGACTAGTCGTAAGTAAACAACCGCCTTTGATAATACCATTATCATAGGCGGTTTCAGTTCTCCGCCTGTGAAATTGCAGATTATCAGCTCGTGTGATAATACATTTGGAGCCGCCTGAGATGAGGCATATTATAGCAGTAAAATGGCTAATTGCAGAAAAGTACATTAGTTCATAAACATGTAAAAGCAGCCTAGAATGTCTATGTGAGTTTAATTCCCATCATATCCTAGGTGATTATCATAATCCATATCCAACATTCTCATTCACCACCACAATTCAATTATAACCGATTGACAACTTATATCATCACCGTATGCCAATTTCATCTCTTCTCATAACCGACCATACTCATATGACATAACCAATCCCATATCGAACCGTCCCAAAAATCCAAGTCCAATTCTAATCATGGAAGTTGTCCAGGTGCTCATAACCGGGAGCTCAGCTATCATGAAAGTTTTAACACTCTGTAGAGGTTGTACCGCTTTACCCACAAGTTCGTGATTGCGTCCCCTTTCGATGACTAAAGAACATTCATTATGTGTGTGACCCGTCGGTCACATTACACAATTCCGATGGTGTGTGGCCAATAGATTATAAAATAGCCTTTACAAAGGGACTACCAGCATGTTTAGACCCACTAAGGTTTCACCAGAGGTGATGTCTCACAACTGAGCACATCCATCCAAGGAACCCCTCTTGTGTCGTCCGGATCCCAAGGTAGTCTCACAACTATTGCAAACTCAACCGACTCACATTCCCTTCTCCCCCAAATGTTCCGAACAATGCTGGCAATATACCTAATTAATTCGCTAAGACGCATCCATACTTGACCTTGTGGTGGCACTGTTGTCCTGGCTTATTCTCGCATGAACTGGTCCTTAGATCTAAAGCAAGCAAAACAACTATCTTATCCAACCCAGTCCACAAACCATGCTTGCTTAGATCACCCAAGTTCCATATTGACAAAATGGTCATTATCATCAATTCACTTAGTCAATATGTGCATTAGTTGTTAATTAAGCCATTTGATTATCTCTAGTCCCAATTAAGTTAATCACAAAAACTGGAAAATACCCTTCCCGACTCTCCACATAATATCTCGAGCGACAAGGATGGGGATACAATTCTAGTAACCACCTATTCATGGGTTTCCCATCAATTTGACACAAGAATGCAGTTTTGCAAACAAAACATTTGAAAATTGGATCAAAATGTTCAAGGACACTTGCCTTGCTCTGATGGCTGGTTTTGGTCGAGATCTTCAAAGTTCTGGTGCTGAATATCCTCCTAAGCACCTTCTAGAGTGTTACATTCTATTCCGCGCAACAAACATGTGAAACAAGCATTACAATCAATAAATGCTCATATAGTACCCAATATGCCTTGATATGCATGAATGATGCAATTATGATGTAATACATGTTATTAGGGTACTACTGTTGCTTACTATCTAGTTGCAATTGAGTTTTACATGTCTAAGCAAGTTTCGAGTTATTTCGGGAAAAACGGGTGTGACACCCGATTCAAAAAATGAACTAAGCATGATGCATATGTGTGTCCAGGATGTTTAACACACACACACAATGATTCACAAATGATAGCAAGATTATAACTATGTCTTGAATAATAACACTAATAATAGTACCTTATTACAAACTAAATAGTCTTGAATACAAGCTCTAAAAGACTACAGTGGAAAACACTAAACACTAATGACACCAACTCCACAGGCAAGCATGACGGTAACACGCACGTATACAACTCCTCAAAGACCTCCGGTTCAACACATTGTCGCCTGCATATGAATTTGTTTGGGAAATAGCAAGGGTGAGCACATGTTGTACTCAACAAGTGTAGGAAAGTATGACATGTAGTTTAAACAAAGAAGGATAATTAAATGGCTAATTGCATAAAAGTACATTCAAAACAGTTGAAAATGCAATAATATGATCATTAAGTGAGGTCCATCCCTTAACAACCCATGAACAACTAATTTCGAAACCAATACCATAATTCCAACATGAATAACCAAAACCATCATTAATATGCCATATTCAACTCATAAGTGTCCATTCAACTCAATATTACCATTTTCATGTCCCAAACCCAATTACTGTAACAATACCGATTCCCAATTCAATTCCAGCCATTATCCAATTTCAAGGTCCATAACTCTAATCATGTGAGGGTCCATGTCACTCATAACTGGGAGCACGTCTATCATGATAGTTTTTAACACTCTGCAAAGGTTATACCACTTTACCCACAAGTTCGTGATTTCATCACCTTTCAATGACTAAGGAATCTCAATTATGCCATCTCACACTTCCTTTGGTGTGTGGCCAATAGATGACAAAATAGCCTTTACAAAGTGATTAATAGCTTATTCAAACCCCACTAAGGTTTCACTGGTAGTGATGTCTTAATGTAGCCTAGAGGGGGTGAATAGGCTTTTTGAACTTTTGTCGGATTCTGAAAAACTTAACAAATCGATCAAATACAGACAGATCGGACAAGTATGGTACTGTGTGGACTAGTCTTGTATACGTGTACTAGAACGATCAGGTTTGATCGATGATTTCAATTTTAGTGCCCTATGCAGTGGAAAGTAATTTGTAACTTGGATGTATCACAACAATGAAACTAGGTATGGAACAGATTAACTTTGATTTCAGTGTTTCAACGTAAGTTACACAAGATTAAGTAAACCCTAGAATATGATGAACAATGAAACAAAAAATGCGAGACACGATTTTATCCCGTGGTTCGATTCCCACGAAGGAAACCTACATCCATGTTGAGGAGTCCACAGAGGACGGGGTCTTCACCAACCCTACCCTCGTCGAATCCCCACGGAGGCCGATACTCTTTCACTAATCACAAAGGGCAAATAACGTGTTCAAGGGGCCTTCTCACAAGTTGAGGGCTCGCGATGAATTGCAATGAATAACACCACCAAACACACTCCAAAGATATGCAATAAACAACAAGAGTGTGCGAGAGATTCAAACCCAAGAGCTTAAGATCATGTGGAACAAGTCTCTCCTTTGATCAATTTCTAATCATTAAAGATTTGATCCTTTTAGGGTTAGAATGTGTGGAGAGATGTGTATTTTGGGCTCTTGGGAGGTGTGACGACGTAGGGGTTCGAGAGAGTTGGTTGTAGGGCCGTACACCACTATTTATACTAGGGTTTCCAAAAGTTATCGTTAGGGTTTCCGATGTCCGGACTAGTCCTCGGTGGACTCCGGACTAGTCCGGTGTGCGGCGTGTGGAAAACCCTAAGTGTTCAGAGATATTGGACTGGTCCGTAAATGTGCGGACTAGTTCGATCTGGGCACTGGAAGTGTTCGGACTAGTCTGGCACATATCGGCCTAGTACGGTGTGGTGAACCTCGTGTAGAATTGAGGATAAGTCCGCACTTGGAGGACTTGTACGATTTTAATCAGAGAGTTTTCGGACTAGTATGATGGATATTGGACTTGTCTAGTGTCATGAAAAATTGAAGTGTTGAGGACTAGTCTGCACTAGGAGGGACTAGTCCGATCTTTGTGAGAAGGATATTGGACTAGTCTGTGGCGATATCAGACTAGTCCGGTGCTGTTTAATCTGGAGAGCTTGCGGACAAGTCCGCACTGGGGAGACTTGTCCATTTCTATTCAGAGACATATCGTACTAGTCCATGGTGATATCGGACTAGTCTGGATGTGCAGTTTTTTGTGTAGTGAGTGAGATCTCTTTTGCTTGAGCTCTTGGGGTTTGTTTCTACAACACACTCCATACAAAATAAATCTTTTCAGCTCTTGAGCTCTTATCCTTTTGATTCTTCATTCTCCTTTCTTTTTGAGCTTTCCTCCTAATTTTCTTTAAAACTTGTGCTCATCTCAACAATTTTGTTAGGATCTCATTTGTTTGTCATAAACCAACCAAAACCCACAAGGGATGCCTAGATGCACTTTCAATCTCTCCCTTTTGGGTGATTGATGACAACCAATTGAGATTACACAAATATGATAAAAATTCAGATTGTCATAAAGTGTGCACACACGAACTTGGAACAAAAAAGGCAATGCACACATAGGACAGATGTGCACTCTTTTATGGTGGGGTGCAAAACTATGTGTGTGTGAGCAATAATCGTGATGTGAATGAGGTAAATGGCATAATCATAACAGCATCAAGATTATCAAGTATGTATATCAATTTCAGAGCATTAACATAGATCATAACAAAGCATTATCACAAACTCCACAAACATGTCCAGAAGCATAATGCGGACATAATAAAAGTTTTACAGCACAAAAACTCTTACAGCACCAAAAGAAACAAAAATAGAGCTCCCATCTCTCAACCTACTGCTAGAACCGAAGACTCCCCCTAAACCTCTCCCCGTTTGCATCAAGGCACCAAAAAGAGGGAGAGGAGGGATCTACTCATTGTCGCAGGCTCACTCCGCATTGTCGGTCCTCTCATCGTATTCATCATCATCAGGCTGAGAAGGAGGAGGATGAGTGCCACTCATCGTGCCCCCAATGCCAAAGTAGGCAAACTCGAAAGGAGATAGAGGTGGAAGTTCAAAGAAGTTAGAGGCGGAGTCATCTGAGATGACTGGAGATCCAATAGGCTCAATCTCCAACTTTTGGCATATAGCTTCGACATTTTCCTTCATGTATCTCATTTGCACTTTTTCATCTTGTGAACCTTCACCTCAGTCTGGCGGCAAGAGCCAAAGATAGTTGCCAAGTACTTCATAATCCCACTAGGGGACCCTTTGTGAGGAGGAGGGGCCCTAGTGCCAGAGGATGGCCTTGTATCTTCTTGAGCTTTTTCTGGATGTTCCTCACTTGAGGCAGGTGAAGGACCAACAGGGAGACAGGCTTGAGGAGGCTTCTGAGGCCTTAGAGGAGTATGTGCTACATCCTTCACAAACTCAATTCTTGTGACTTTTTCAATCATAAACATCAAATATGGTGCATAGCCACAGGAGTGGTTCGGTGTGCAGGAGATGTTCACCATGTCATTCCAGATGTAGTCGAAGATGTCAAACTTCCTCTTCTTGCTAATCACTTTCATCAAGGTTCTTAGGTAACCTTGGACACTCCCTGCATCTCCATCCTTTTGGTCTTCCGAAGCACTCTATTGAGAACCATGAGGAAGGGATTCATGTTCTTGGTTGATAGAGGATTGTACTTGAGGCGAGTATCATAGAGAAAGTCCATCTTGTCCTTATCCAAAACACCAATATTGTGAATAATGACCTCATTGCTGTCGGTGTCCTCAAGGTGCCGCAGCCTAGCAAACTCATCATAAGTAACAGTGTACTTGGATCCATGTGTCATCCAAGTCACTCTCTCTTCTTCATCACTCGCAAAGTAGCAGGTTGCAAAGAACTATGCCATGACATCATTATTCCAGTTATTTCAGAAAGCAAACAAGTCCATGAGGCCATGTCTCTCCACAACCTCTATCACTTCATCAAAGGCTTGATAGCTCTTTCTCTCAAAGTGTGTCTAGTCGATCCACTGGCTGCAGACCACTGTTGTCTTCATCTGAAGGTACACAATATTGTAGTAGTCCACGTGGAAGTTGCTCCAAAATCTAGGATCAACTGCCTTTTTGCCATCACTATAAGCATCAATTTTCCTCATCTTCCAAGCCACATCACTTCCTTTACCATTGAAATTTTCCTCCAAGGTGTCCCTATTCCCCCATCTTGGAGCAGTCATCTCGAGGGCCAATCGGGCCAGAGGTAATTCCTTTGCCTTTTCTCTTAGTTTGACGAGGAGCCACCGAGCTAGGACCAACCATATCTTTCGCCTTTGAAGCTGGTTTCTTGGCCATAACCTTTTGCCGCAACCTAGGTGGGGTGGGCGAGGGGTCAGTGGTACAATCTTGTCTCTTCTTGGCTTCGCCCGTCGAAACGTGAGGCAAGGTCTCTTGATCCATTTCGGCGTCGAAGTCAGAGATGTCCTCGTTTGAGCTCGACATTGTCCTGACAAGAAGGTTATACATGACATCGATAAGGATTGGTGGCAAGGAAAGGCATTGAGTTGAAGAAGATTAGAGTTTTGTTTAGCTAACATCGGACTTGTCCGTTGATCAGGTGCGGACTAGTCCGATATTCAGTTGCTTGAACCCTAACTAACAGGATAATGGAATTTCTCAACGCAAAAGTGGAGCAATGTAGTTATGATCCAACAAGGGAGCATGTATTAACAGGAGGAACTAAGCTATTTGAGCAAAAACAAGGAAAAATCGAAGGTTCTAGGGTTTGGAGAGAAGTTATACCAAATCCTTCGATTCGCGGACAAGTCCGTGGTCTTCAATCCCCTTGCAATGGAGATCAAATCCCACCGAAACTTGAGTGGATCAGATGGAGAACTTGCCTAATCGCCTTGAGAGCACTTGAGTGAGGAGAGAGAATGTGAGAGGAGTTGTGAGGTAGAAGAGGATTAGGGTTGCGCCGGCCTTAGGGTTATGGGCTCGAAAAATCAGACTAGTTCGTGGTCGACCGGACTAGTTCGGACTACCGGAAATCTCAGTGGACTAGTCTGCATTGTGCGCACTAGTCCGGGGTAACCACGGACTAGTTTGTGGTCACCTGGACAGAAACATATATGGACCTTTCGTATATATTCAACGGTGCTTAAAAAGAAAATAGGGGGCAAAAACACACAAATATTCTTGATGAATATGATCAGTAAACATACAACAATCAAGCTATGACCATGATTCACCAAGATCAAGTAACTAACATAGTTTTCGGAGAAAAATAGAGAGAGATGATTTTTCAACACAGTGAACATGATTTTGAAGATGGCATACAGGTATGCAAGTTTTCAAGCCATGTTCCGAGCATCAAGGATATTTAGTTCATTTCAGAGCTCACAAAAGCATTTTTCATCAAGTGGCTTGGTAAAGATATCGGCTAGTTAGTTTTCAGTGTTGACATGGGAAATGGCTATGTCTCCTTTCATTGAGGGATCTCTCAAGAAGTGATGTCGGATATCTATGTGTTTGGTTCTAGAGTGCTCAACAGGATTATCGGCAATTTTAATGGCACTCTCATTGTCACAAAGGAGTGGAATACGGCTCATATTGTAATTGTAATCCCTTAGAGTTTGTCTCATCCAAAGGAGTTATGCACAACAACTCTCGGCTGCAAATTTTGTTTCTTGGAGGACCAAGAAACTAGGTATCTAGCTAGGAATTGGCAAGTACCGGAGGTACTTTTTCTATCTACCATGCATCCAACATAATCTGCATCGCAGTATCCAATGAGATTGAATTTTGAACCTTTGGGATACCAAAGGCCTAGGTTGGGTGTATGGACTAAATATCTCAAGATCCTTTTAACGGCTGTCAAATGACATTCCTTACGATTGGCTTGAAATCTTGCACACAAACATACACTCAACTTGATATCAGGTCTAGATACACATAAATAAAGTAAGGATCCAATCATGGAGCGATATACCTTTTGTTCCATGTTTGGTCCATCTTCATTGAGATCCAAATGTCCATTTGTCGCCGTGGGAGTCTTATGGTCTTTGCTTTGTCCATTCCAAACATCTTGAGAATGTCTTGAGTGTACTTTGTTTGGCTTTTGAAAGTCCCATCCTTTTGTTGCTTCACTTGGAATCCCAAAAAGTATCTCAACTCTCCCATCATGGACATCTCGAATCTATCTGTCATAATCTTGCTAAATTCTTGACAAAATGATTTGTTAGTTGAACCAAATATAATATCGTTAACATAGATTTGGCAAATGAAGAGATCATCATCAAAGTGTTTAGTAAATAAAGTGTAATCAGCTTTACCAATCTTGAAGCCATTTTCAATTAAAAAATCTCTAAGGCACTCATACCAAGCTCTAGGTGCTTGTTGAGGCCATAGAGAGCCTTACCCAGTTTGTACACATAGTCGGGGTACCCTTGATCTTCAAAACAGGGTGGTTGCTCCACGTACACCTCCTCCTTGATCGGTTCGTTGAGGAAGGCGCTTTTCACGCCCATTTGATAAAGCTTGAAATCATGGTGAGTAGCATATGCAAGTAATATTCGAATCGATTAAAGCCTAGCTACATGAGCAAAAATCTCGTCGAAATCCAAATCTTCGACTTGTGAGTACCATTTGGCCACAAGTCCTTCCTTGTTATTTGTTACAACTCCATGTTCGTCTTACTTGTTGCGAAAGACCCATTTAGTGCCGACGACGTTTGGCTTGGGTCTTTCAACAAGCTCCCACACTTTGTTCCTTCTGAAGATGCTCAATTATTCTTGCATCACCATCACCCAGTCGGGGTATTTTAGTGCATCTTCAACCCTGTATGGTTCCAAAGAAGATACAAAAGAACAGTGTTCACAAAAATTAGCTATACGAGATCAAGTTACTACTCCCTTTTGTATGTCACTAATTATGTTGTTGACGGGGTGATCTCTTTGGATGCTTTGATATACTCTTGGATGTGGCACTTGTGATCTTGAATCTTCATGATTATCATCTTCTTATCCCCCTGGATAGTTGCCCTCATTGATGTCTTGATCACATTGATTATCTTGATATTGATCTTGTGGGGAAGCTCCCCCTTGATCAGTGTCCTCCACTTGTGGTTCATCTTCTTCATTCGTGTTTGAAGGTGGCACTTGTGGTCGAATATCGCCCAATGCCATTCTCCTCAATGCTTGACATGGAGATTCTTCTTGATCTATCACACATTGATCAACTTGCTCTTCTTGAGAGCCGTTAGTTTCATCAAACACTACGTCACGTGCTACTTCAACAAGACTGGAGGTCTTGTCGAAGACTCGATAAGCGTAGGTGTTCGAATCATAGCCAAGTAAGAAACCTTCATTGGACTTTGACGCGAACTTTGAAGCCCTAGGCTTCTTCTTGAGAATATAGAATTTTGAACCAAAAACTCGAAAGTAAGAAATGTTTGGTTTGTTACCGGTGAGTAGTTCATACGAGGTTTTCTTGAGTAGATGATGAAGATAGAGTTGATTTATGGCTTGACAGGTGGTGTTAATCGCTTCTGCCTAAAACCTGTCCGAAGTCTTGTATTCATCGAGTATTGTCCTTGCCATCTCAATGAGTGTCCTGTTCTTCCTTTCGACTACTTCGTTTTGTTGAGGAGAGTATGGTGCTGAAAACTCATGCTTTATCCCTTCTTCGTCTAGATACTCCTCAACTTGGGTATTCTTGAATTCCATCCCATTGTCGCTTCGTATGTTCTTGATCCTCAATGAGAATTCATTTTGGGCACACTTTATGAACTTCTTGAGGGTTCCTTGAGTTTTTGTCTTATCATGCAAAAAGAAAATCCACATGAAGCGTGAAAAATCATTGATAATAAGTAATTCATACTTATTACCGTCGATGCTTATGTATGCAATTGGAACGAATAGATCCATGTGGAGGAGCTCAAGCGGTCTTGTTGTAGTCATGACATTGTTCGCGGGATGGGGTTCTCCTACTTGCTTCCCGGCTTGACATGCACTACAAGGCATGTCTTTCTCAAAAACAACATCCTTTAAACCTCGGATGTGATCGCCTTTAAGGAGTTTTTGAAGATTCCTCATACCAACATGTGCTAGCCGTCTATGCCACAGCCAACCCATGTTGGTCTTTGCAATCAAGCATGTGTCAAGTTCGGCTTTATCTTTGTTGAAATCAACTAGATAAAGTTTTACCTTTAACACACCCTTGAATGCAACCGAGTTATCATTCCTTCTAGAGACGGTCACACCCTCATTAGTGAATAGACAATTATAACCTTTGTCACATAATTGAGATATGGACAAGAGGTTACAATCCAAGGAATCAATGTGTAAAACATGAGAAAGAGTACGCTTCGATGAAATTTCAATTTTGCTGGTACCAAGCACCCTTCCTTGACTGTTATCACCAAAATAAATGCCTTCGCTTGGATCTTCATTTTCTTCATATTCCACGAACATTCTTCTTTCTCCGGCCATGTGATTGGTGCATCCACTATCTAGCACCCATTTAGCTCCACCGGATGAATAGGCATGTAAAAGACAAATTATGCCTTGGTCTTAGGTACCCAAGCTTTCTTGGGTCATTTGAGGTTAGTCACAAGTGATTTGGGCACCCACACATGAGACTTGGTGTCCCATGGCGTGGCCCAACATATTTGGCACTTCCAATATTACTTTTTACAGGTACATATGAAGCATCAAATGCTCTAAATAAAACTTGTTGTTCATATGAGTTCACAATGTTAAACTTATCAACATTAGTAAGTTTTCTAACTTGAGAGGAGTTTCCCTTGACAAAGGCAATGCGTTCCTTGTTATTCTTGTGGCTTCTAGCATTTTGCTTTTAACCATAAGAATCTCCAATGCCATATTTGACATTAGGAGGTCTTGTGATCGAGTATGCACTACATGCATACTTGACCTTCTCCTTGTCAAATATGCCATTGTGGGAAGGTTGCTTGTGCTTTGTCAAGGTTGGCTTTTCCTTCAAGTTAATGTCATTTTTAGCACATTTACAAGCAATAACCGTTTCAGATTTTATATGTTATGAAGGTGAGCTTGAAGATGATGAAGAACCACTTTGCTTGAGTGACTCTACTTTTACCTCAAGAATCTTGTTAACTTTGGTCAAGTTAGCAAGTTCATTCTTGATGGTTGCGTTTGAGTCGTTTAATTTCAAGCAAGCTTCCTTGCTTGAAGCTAACTCAAGTTCTAGTGATTTGCTTCGCTCCTTCTCAAGTTCAAGAAGCTTTTTGATCTTAAGATATTCTTCCTTTTGGAGTATGATCATATCTTCTTGACAATCAACTAGATCCTCCTTATCAACAATATTATCCAATAGAAATTTCATCTTAGCGGCAGTTTTCTTGTCTAAACCTCTTAGCATGTCTTCATCATCACTAGAATTATCACTATCACTAGTAAAAGAATGCAAGGAGGAAGATTTAGTTGTTACCTTCCTTCTACCTTCCTTGGCCATTAGACATGTGTTATCATAATCCTTACATCGGCCCATGGTTGGGAAGAGAGTGGATTTCTTGGTAGTCTTCGTGATGGCTATGGTAGCCATCTCTTCCTCTTCTTCAGATGAGGACTCATCATTGGAGTCCCACTCCTTCCCTAGATGAGCTTGGCCATATTGATTCTTCTTCTTGAACATTTTCTTAGGTTGAGGCTTGTTGTCCTTAGTCTTCCTCTTATTTTCCTCATGAGGATAGTCTACTATGAAATGGTCGTACTCTCCATAGTTATAGCAAGCACGCCTCATTTTTTGTCTTGGTTTGTCCCTATGTCTTCTTTCATTTGAGCTACCACCTTGTCTTCTTCTCATCAGTTTCTTATCTTCATGAATAGGATCATGTCTTCTTCATCGATATCACTACTTTCATCATCGCTGTCATCTTTTCCATGAGTTTCTTGAGCTTCTTTTGATATGGGTTTACAAGTTGAATTCAATGAAACTCTTTTCTTCTTTGCCGAGGTAAGACCAGAAATTTCCTTGACGTGCTTGGCTTGCTTCTCCATCATTTCAAAGTTCATAATCTTGCCAAGAAGTTCGTCAGGGGTCATCTTCCGATATTCGGGGCTTTCTCTAATCATCAAGCAAAGAGTCACATTGCGAGGCATGAATGCTCTAAGAATTAGCTTTACGACCTCATGATCGTTCCACTTCTTGCTGCCATATGCTAGGAATTTGTTAATAAGATTCTTCAATCCATTGTACATATCTTGTGGTAACTCATCTTCCTTAATGGCGAATCTTCCCAATTCGCCTTCAATCATTTCAATCTTGACTTCACGTACATGACGATCACCTTCATGTGCGGTTTGTGGAGTATCCCACATCTCCTTGGCAATTTTGAGTCCATCCACCTTGGTGAACTCGTCTCGGCTGAGTGACGATTTGATAACAGCTGCAGCTTGAGCGTTCTAATGAATAGCTTGTTCTTGGCTTGGAGTCAGCTCTTCATCATCATCCAAGATATCTATCCCTGTACACTCTATATGCCACAAACAGGGTTAAGAGATATGAGATGCATTTTCATGTTTTGTATCCACATAGAATAATCATTGCCATCAAAGAAAGGTGCTTTCCCTAGAGGAATTGACAAGTAATGATTATTGTTAGAACTTAACCGATAATAATTAAAAGGATATCGGGAGTGGTCGATGTGACTACTCCCCTTCTTCTTTTCAACCTCGATCTTCTTCTTCCCCTCTGGGGAGAGTGCCTTCTTCCTTAGAGTGCCTTGAGTTCAAGCATCTCCTCGTCATCGTCCTCACAATCTTGGATAGCATCGAGGAGCTTCTCTAGCTTTTGAGTTCTTTCTTCATCACCCTTCTCGTTGTTGAAGTTCTTGTGTACATCCTTGACGTCCGACATCTTATCTTTGTGCAGTGAGTATCTTTTGAGGAGTCCTGCTCTGATACCAATTGAATGTAGCCTAGAGGGGGGTTAATAGGCTTTTTGAACTTTTGTCGGATCCTGAAACACTAAACAAATCGATCAAATACAGAGAGATTGGACTAGTCTGGTACTGTGCGGACTAGTCCGGTATATGTGGACTAGAACAATCAGGTTTGATCGATGATTTCAATTCTAGTGCCCTATGGAGCGGAAAGTTATTTGTAACTTGGATGTATCATGACAATGAAACTAGGTATGGCACAGATTAACTTTGATTTCAATGTTTCAACGTAAGTTACACAAGACTATGTAAACCGTAGAATATGATGAACAATGAAATAAAAAATGTGAGACGCGATTTTATCCCGTGGTTCGATTCCCACGAAGGAAACCTACATCCACGTTGGGGAGTCCACGGAGGATCGGGTCCCTACCCTCGTCGAATCACAACAGAGGCCAATTCTCTTCCACTAATCACAAAGGGCAAATAACGTGTTCAAGGGGCCTTCTCACAAGTTGAGGGCTCCCCAAGAATTACAATGAAGAACACCACCAAACACGCTCCAAAGATATGCAATAAACAACAAGAGTGTGCGAGAGATTCAAACCCAAGAGCTCAAGATCGTGTGGAACAAGTCGCTCCTTTGATCAATTTCTAATCCTTAAAGATTTGATCCTTTTAGGGTTAGAATGTGTGGAGAGATGTGTATTTTGGGCTCTTGGGAGGTGTGATGACACAGGGGTTCGAGAGAGTTGGTTGTAGGTCCGTACACCTCTATTTATGCTAGGTTTCCAAAAGTTACCCTTAGGGTTTGTGATGTCCGGACTAGTCCGTGGTGGACTCCGAACTAGTCCGGTGTGCGGCGCGTTGAAAATCCTAAGTGTTCAGAGATATTGGACTTGTCCGTAAATGTGCGGACTAGTATGATCTGGGCACTAGAAGTGTTCGGACTAGTCCAGCACATATCGGCCTAGTCCGGTGTGGTGAACCTCGTGTAGAATTGAGGACAAGTACGCAATTGGAGGACTTGTCCGATTTCATTCAGAGAGTTTTCGGACTAGTCTGATAGATATCGGACTTGTCCGGTGTCGTGAAAATTGAAGTGTTGAGGACTAGTCCAATCTTAGTCAGAAGGATATCAGACTAGTCCATGGAGATATCGGACTAGTCCGGTGCTGTTTAATCTGGAGTGCTTGCGGCCAAGTCCGCACTGGGGAGACTTGTCCGTTTCTAGTTAGAGACATATTAGACTAGTCTGTGGTGATATCGGATTAGTCCGGATGTGCAGATTTTTGTGTAGTGAGTGAGATCTCTTTTGCTTGAGCTCTTGGGGTGTGTTTCTCCAACACACTCCATACAAAATAAACTATTCATTTCAGCTCTTCAGCTCTTATCCTTTTGATTCCTCATTCTCCTTTCTTTTTGAGCTTTCCTCCAAATTTTCTTTAAAACCTGCGCTCATCTCAACAATTTTTTTGGGATCTCATTTGTTTGTCATAAATCAACCAAAACCCACAAGGGATGCCTAGATGCACTTTCAATGTCTCTAACTGAGCACATCCATCGAAGGGCCCCCTCTTGCGCCATTCGTATCCCAGGGTAGTAGTCCCACCATCTCTACAAACCCATCTGACTACCCCTTCTCTGAGATTTCCAACTGGTCCGAACAGTACTAGCAACACACTAATTAGTTAGCTAAGCCGCACCCATACTTGGCCCTGTGGTGGCACTGTAAAACCTAGGTTTTTGCTCCACGAACTGGTCCTTAGATCTAAAGCAAACAAACCACCAAAATAGTCCAACCCATTCCATGTAACCGACTTGCTTAGATTCCCTATGTACTATGTTGCTGAAGGGTCATAATTATCAATTCTCATCATTCATGTGTTCAATAGTTCATAGTTAAGTAATATTATTATTTCCCAAAACCAATTGAGTATAGCAAAGCAAAAGTGCAAATATACTCTTCCCAACTCTCTGCATTGTGTTCAAGCGATAAGGGTGGTCATACAAAACTAGTAAACTCCTATAATTGGGTTTTCCCATCAATTTGACACAAGCATGCAATTTTGCAAACAAAACATTTAAAACTAGGATCAAAATGATCAAGGACACTTTCCTTGCTCTTGAGCTTGGTTTGGATCGAAAGCTTTGAAGTTCTGGTTCTGCACGTCCTCGAAAGCACTCTCTACAGCGGTACCTTCTATTCCGCGCGACAAACATGCAAAACAACTATTACAATCAATTAATGCTCATATATTACTCAATAAGCCATGATATGCATGATTTGTGAAATTATGAAGTAAAACTTGTTAATGAGTTGCTATTAATGTTTACTAACTAGTTACAATAGATTAGAACAAGTATGAACAATTTTTGAGTTGATTTGAGTCAATTTGGAATTAATTCAGCCAAAACAGATTCAGAGACCGGACAAGTCCGGTTTCATGGCCGGACTAGTCCGCCCTGTCCAGAACCTGTCAGTTAGGGTTATTTAGGACAGCGAGAATTGGGGCTAAACTCACAAGGAAAATTGGATGTAGAGGGCATACCGTGAGTTTAGAGATCCAAGGATCGAGAATTTGGTGCAACACTTGAATTTTGATTTCTAGGGATGGATGATAGGTGTTGAGGAAGATTTGGTGATGAAGAATGTCAATGTCGATAAGTTGATGAAGATTGCACTTGCTTGATCCTCCCTCTTCTCCTTCTCCTTCTCCATGCTGTTGGATCTTCTCTTGATGGCGGAAGATGGCAAAGAAACGGCAGTGAGGGTTTTCCAACGTGTGGAGAGGTGAGGGTATTGGGTTGCTTATATAGGGGTGAAGAGGTAGGGTTTTGGGGTGGATTTCGAGTAGATTTTGGTGGAGAATTATAAGGGACCATGGTGGGGTCCACTTGGGATCCTCTGAGGTTGGGCACGAAGTTCTTGGGCCCAATTAAGGCAATTACCCAATAACTTAACGTGGAAGAAAAACTGAATCTGAGTTGGACTCTGAAGGTCGAAGTAGTTCGCATGGATGGCCTGACAAGTCCGTCTTGGAACAGAGATGAAATCGGACAAGTCTGGTATAGTGGGCCGGACAAGTCCGGGGTTGGCTAGAAAAGGCTGATTTGGACTGAAAATTTAACAAGATCAGACTAGTCCGCTCAGACCACGAACAAGACCACACAACATCAGAAACTCAATCAGACTAGTCTGTGCAGTGTGCCGGACAAGTCCGGAGTTCTGAAGAACTGAATTTTCTGAAACAGGAAAGGGACACCAGAATAGTCTGGGGTTGAGGCCGGACAAGTCCGCACACTAACAGACTTAAATTGCTAATTAGCCTTAAATTCATTTTAATCAGGTTCCTTTTTAGGTTGCTTTCTGTGAAACATGTATGAGGATGCATGCAATGCATTATGCATGAAAATGAAGGTGTTACCAACCTACCCCGCTTAAAATGAATCTCGCCCTCGAGATTCGACGCGAAAGGAAAGAGATAGGGAAATTCCTTCTTGAGATCATCTTCTCGCTCCCAAGTTGCTTCTGACTCTGTATGATGCTTCCATTGCACTTTTCACCATCTAATCACCTTGTTCCTCGTGACCCTCTCCTTGGATTCCAGAATTTTGACAGGATGCTTAGTATAGGTCAAATCTTCTTCAAGCTCCAATTCTTCCATCGGTACTTGCTCTTCCGGAACCCTCAAGCACTTCTTGAGCTGAGAAACATGAAACACATCATGAACATCAGAAAGATGTGCTGGAATCTCCAACTTATATGCTACTTCTCCCTGTTTGTCCAAAATTTTGAATTGTCCAGTATAGCGAGGTGCCAACTTGGCTTTGACATTAAATCGCTTGTGACCTCGCATGGGTGACACTTTGAGATATACAAAGTCTCTCACATCAAAATATAAGCTTCTTCGTCTGTTATCCAGCATCCTGGATTACGTTAGGTCCAAATACTTGAGTTTCCCCTGTCTCATTCCAAAACAAGGGTGTTCTAGACCTTCTCCCATACAATGCTTCATATGGCGACATCTTCAAACTTGCTTGATAACTGTTGTTGTAGGAGAATTCAGCATACGGTAGACTTTTGTCCCAACTCCCTCCATACTTTAGCGCGCAAGCTCTTAGCATGTCCTCCAATATCTGATTTGTTCTCTCGGTTTGCCCATCCGTTTGAGGCTGATATGCAGAACTGAAACTCAAATGAATTCCCATAGACTCGTGCAGCTTTTGCCAGAACCTTGAGGTAAATTTAGAACCTCTATCGGACACTATTTTCTGTAGTAATTCGTGTAAACACACTATTCTTCCCATATACAATTCTGCCAACTTTGCTCCACTATAAGTAGTCTTGACAGGAATGAAATGCGCTAATTTCGTCAACCGATCCACAATAACCCATATTGAATCATAACCTACTGAAGTGTGAGGCAAACCAACTATGAAATCCATACCAACCTCTTCCCACTTCCATTCTGGAATCTTCAATTGCTGCAATAATCCAGCTGGCCGTTGATGTTCATCCTTGACTTGTTGGCATACATCACATAAGGCAACATATTCAGCTATGTCCCTTTTCATGTTATCCCACCAGTAGCACGTCTTCAGGTCCTTGTACATCTTCGTACAACCAGGATTGATGGAGTAAAGTGAGTCATGTGCCTCCTTTATTATCGCCTGTCGGAGACGCTTCTCATTAGGCACAACAATCCGCTTTCCAATCCATAGAGTACCATAGTCGTCCTCATCAAATCTGAATTCTCTCCCTTCTTTGGTCCTTTCCTTGATTTTCTGGATTTCCTTATCCTTCGTTTGACCCTCTCGAATTTCTTGTTCCAAGGTCGGATTTAACTTCATTATTCCCATCTCATTTACAAATCAAAGATTCAACCGTTCAAACTCCTTGCATAGCTCGGATGGCAATTCCCTAATGGTAAGTTGGTGGCTTGATCCCTTTCGACTCACTACATTGGCTTTTCCTGGATGATAATTGATTCTCACATCATAATCCTTAATGAGTTACAACCATCGCCGTTGCCTCAAATTTAGATTCATTTGCGTGAATATGTACTTGAGACTCTTATGATCCATATAAATCTCGCATCTATAGCCAAGAACGTAATGTCTCCAAATCTTTAATGTATGCACTACGGCTGCATGTTCGAGATCATGTGTAGCATAATTCTGCTCATGTTTCTTCAATTGCCTGGATGCATAAGCTACTATTTGGCCTTCTTGCATCAATACTCGAACAAGTCCTTGCCTTGAAGCATCACAATAGATACCAAAGCTCTTGCTCACATCTAGCAATACCAACACAAGTGTTGTTGTTAACCTCTTCTTTAGCTCCTCAAAACTGCCTTGAAAAGCTGGAGTCCACTTGAAAGGCTTCTCCTTCATTAATAGTTCAGTCGTGGGCTTTGCTATATTGGAAAAGTCCTTGATGAACCGACTGTAATATCTTGCCATTCCAAGAAAACTCATTATTTCCTTCAAATTCTGCGGCGGTTCCCACTTTAGCACATCTCTAACCTTTCCTGGGTCAACCGACACTCCTCCTCCAAAGATGACATGGCCTATGAATGATATCTCCCTCTCAACCAAAATTGGCACTTGTTAAACTTGGCATACAACTGGTGCTCTCACAGTTTCTACAACGTCAGCCCTAAATGATCTTCGTGCTCCTCTTCACTTTTCGAGTAGATCATGATGTCATCAATGAACACTACCATGAACTTATCCAAACTCCATGAATACCTTATTCATGAGGTACATGAAGTATGCAGGTGTATCAGTCAATCTAAATGACATGACCGTATACTCATAGGATCCATATTGTGTCCTGAAAGTTGTCTTAAATATGTCTTATGGTCTAATATTCATTTGGAAATATCCCGACCGAATATCAATCTTAGAGAATATTCTGGCCCCCTTCATTTGGTCAAACAGATCCTCAATGCGGGGCAGTGTGTTTTTATTCTTAATTGTCACCTCGTTAAGAGACAGGTAATCCACACACATTCTTTAGGATCCATCTTTCTTATGTATGAAAAGCACTGGGGCTCCCCGTGATGATGATCTTGGGCGTATAAAACCCTTCTCTAACTTCTTCTTGAATCTGCTTCTTGAGCTCCGATAGTTCCTTCGGAGGCATCCTATATGGCCTCTTTGCTATATGTGCAGTTCCAGGTATTAAATCAATGACGAACTCGATGTCACGATCAGGTGGCATACCTGGAAATTCCTTAGGAAACACTTTTGGGTACTCACAAACAATCAAAATTTCCTCCAAAGTAACTCCTTCTACATGATTTACCATTGCCTTCTCGGTTGTCTCCTGAACTGCCTTGAATTCTATATTGACTCCTTCCTTGTTTGTCAATTGCACTATCTGAGTGGTACACTGAATCACTCTATTATGCTTCCTTAGCCAATCCATTCCAAGTATGATGTCCAAGACTTGTGAATTCAAGACTATAACGTTGGCAAGGAAATCTACCCACCTTATGGAATTACTTACTTTTGGACATACTATATCCGTCCTCATCTCTCCTCTAGGAGATTTAACCAACAAAGTGTACTTTAGGTATGATATAGGCATGCTATGCTTTGCAACATACTTCGATTAGATGAGTGAATCGGATGCTCCAGAATCAAATAATATAGTAGTCGGGTTGGAGTTTGTGAGAAACATACCAATCAGAACATCTTTAGCTTGTTGAGCCTCTTCTGCATATAAATGGTTCACCTTGCCACGAGTGAAATTTTGTGGTCCTCGGTTTCCTTGAGTTGCTCCTCCATTGGGCCTAGGACTCTGCCTTTGAGCATTGTTCATCTGTCCATGACATGATCTTGGGCATTGATTAGCAAAATGTCCCACTTGACCACAGGTAAAGCAAGTCTTTGTACCAGTGGCACCAGAGAAGATAGGGAAAGGCTGATTCTGAGCATAGGCAGTCACATTTGGGTGTGGTGCAGGCTACATAGGTAAGCGAGGTGCTTGCATGGATGGGCATTGCTGCATTGGCTGTTGCGGTCTCGGTGGATGAGCAGGGCAGTATGCATTAGCAGATGGGTTATAATATGGTGCAGCAGGCGGTGCATAGCGACGGCGGGTATTGCTTCCTTGCGGCTGTTCATGATATGGCCATTTCCTCTTGTTGTCTTGTTCCTCTCATGAACCTTATTCTCAACCACAATAGCCTTGTCAACAAGCTTATGTAAATTAGCATAATCAGTGTTGAGCAACTGGACTTAACGTTCATTGTTAAGACCCCTTATAAACAAGTATTGCTTCCTGTTGTCGGTACTGATGTCCTCTAGAGCATACCTAGAAAGTTGAGTGAATTTATTGAGATACTCAC
Source organism: Tuctoria greenei (assembly GCA_036927565.1). Lineage (NCBI taxonomy): Eukaryota > Viridiplantae > Streptophyta > Magnoliopsida > Poales > Poaceae > Tuctoria > Tuctoria greenei. Next base: position 255,542,755 of record JAYESD010000002.1, read on the forward strand.
TCACACTCATCCTTTCTTGCCTGAGGTTTTCAAATTCTTGTCTTTCCAGCATCATGACTCCCTGAGGTACATAGTGAGAACGAAACTTCTCCTTAAGTTTAGCCCAAGTGGTTCTCTCTTGATTTTCATGGGCACTGCAAAGAGATTCCCACCACTCCGCAACAACTCCAACCAACCGGTGTGATGCAAAGAGAACCTTCTCCCTGTCACTGTACTGGACGATGGAAAGTTTCTTCTCAACGGATTACAGCCAATCATCAGCTTCCATAGGATCATTGGCTTAAGCAAAGGTAGGTGGCCTGGTCCTCATGAACTCTCCCAAACGGTGGTGGTGCGGCGGGGGTGGTGGTGGTGGAGGCGTGTGGGGCTGATTCTGGTTATTTGCTTGCAGCTGTCTCAGAGTTTGCATCACGTCCGGCATAAGCTGATTTTACATAGCCAACAGCTGCTCAAGGTTGCTAGCCCTAGGTCCAAGTCCATTGCTGTTCTGAGGTGCTCCATTGTTCTCCTCCTCACCATGCCTTTAGTTGGGAGTCATCGGCATCTGTTGGTGAAAGAATAGTAGAGACAGAAGAATTTAGAATTTGAAAAGAAACGCCCCCAACTATATGCATCAAGGTATATGTAACTAAGCAACTCTCTTATTATACTAAAAACTCTATTAGAGGATGTGGACAAGCATCCCACAACTCTCTACTACGTGAGGACGTGGACAAAACGCTAAGCGTCCCACAACTCGCACCAAGCGCACAAGCACAAGCACACACCACAAAAAATTCAGCACACCACACTAAATATAACCACTACAGGAATTCCGACAATAGACGACGACCAAAAACCATCGTCTATAAAGACCTTACCATTGTTTATAAGTTATAGACGACGGTAAATGCTTATTGTCGATGGTTTTTGGCCGTCTATGATTATTTTTTGTCTATAACTTATAGACGACGATAACCGTCGTCTATAACATAATTGACGACGGCCTCATACAGCCGTTGTCGATTAGCCAACATCGTCAATTATGAGTTAATTGACGATGGTTGGATTTAGCCTTCGTCAATTGTGAGTTAATTGACGACGGTTGGATTTAGCCTTCGTCCAATAATTAAAAGATGACGGTGCCGCCGTTAATTATTTTGGTTGTAATTTATTTTCGTGTTTCCTGTAGTGAACTAAAACGATCTAAACGCTTTTCTAACTTCTAGATAGGAGACGTAGACTTAATTGTGGGAGCCGTGGCTGTCCTGGCCGTGAGGCGGCGAATGCAATGGTGGCGGCGAGGCATACATGGGCGCATGCCAAGGTGAGTTGGCCGTCCATGTAGGCGTTGGAGAGGTCGTTGCACCGTTGACTTCTACGGTGGCACAGACTTCCTCTTGCTTTTCGATGATGAACAATTTGTCAAGGAGGTAGCGGATCTCTTCCATGGCATTAGCTTAGCAATTTCCCAAGTTCACCAATACTTCCTGAGATCTGTCAATGGCACGAGAACTCATTTGACCTCCTTCTTGTGGTCTTAAGATTTCCCTGGTTCCACTCCTGCGATGCGGGTGCAGTCCAAAACTAGTACCTCCAACCTGCTCTCGATAGATGTGGCACAATCTGGTGAGTGCGTCCCAAGCAACGTCATCAATGGCTTGCTCCCTGGTAGATCTCCATGTGGATGCAAAGTGTCGAGTGATCACCTCATCTTTAGCAAGAATAGTAACTTGAGCTCTCCATTCTTCACGTCTATGGCTAGGAATCCTCTTAACATAGTATTCCGGGTGCATTTTGCATAAATCAAGGAACTCCTTCAATTGCTTAGCTGCAAATCCTCCATAAGTGCCGTCAAAACGGAACTCTTGGGTGAAACGGAAAATTGGGTGTTTGTCCTCCTTTCTGGCGTCACTAGGCTGCGATGCACTCCTTTGGGCTTCGGGTACCTCTTCTGGCTCTGCGGGTTCAAACCTCTTGTAGTTTCTCCTCATGTGTCTTGTCTTCACCCTCCTTATGTGTATCATCTTCCTCTTCCTCATCATCTTCGATTTCCACCTCCTCAGGATCTTCCTCCTCTTTGTGTTGGAGTGTTCATGCTCAACTTCCTGTGTGGGAGAACTCACTTCTTCCTCCTCTTGGGATGGTTCCTGTTGACGGCTCCTAAGGTATACTAACAAATCATCCCTGGCAATAGTACCAGAAATGCTTGTTGGTATTACTTACGCACCATTAACTAAACATCTCCAACTGATGTTTCAGAAATGCTTGTTAATGGTTCTATTGGATCACAAAGTGAATTCCATAAGCGCACGGAGATATCATTGTAGCATTTCCCCTTAAGAGTATTCCCAAGGGTGTAATTTATTTGATCCCAAAGGAAGGCGGGGTAGAGATATAACAATCATCAAGTGGAAAGGGTAGAAAGGTCTAGGTAATAATCTAGTAAGGATGGGTAAAATAATAGTGGAGGTAGTGTGACACACACAAAAGCTTTCAAGTCTAAGGGGGTAAGAGGATCCTAGAGGTTAGTTAAGGTTGAGAGTTATGGAGGTACTCCAACTATGCTCTATTGTACATATACATAGTCTAAACTAATTATTCATAAGCTAGATCAATAGTAAATACTTATACTATGTGGTTCAACACATCGGGCACGGGCTTACCCCAAGCAATACTAGGGCGATCCTGCCAAGAGCCTGTGGCATAGCCGAATGTGGAGGATTACAATGGACAGATAGGACTGTCACCATCTACTGCCTACCTCTTCAATCCGTGGGTCTACGAGACATCCAATGCTACTTAGCTATCCTAGCACCATGCTAGCATATTAAGTAATTACCTTAAGATCCTAGGCACAATCCATCCTAAGGCAATAAATTGAATCATCATTGAACCAATGTTGATACACAACATAATTATCCATACTAACCTATTTATCTTATAATTAACTAGACTATAGTGGGGGTCTACAAGTTCTATGATAATGAGATATGTTCATGATGAAATAGTCATAGAAGCTATACCTTCCACATGCATGGACTCCACAATCAAAAAAGAAACGCTTTGCCCAAGTATATGTATAAGTAGAGACTAAAGATACTATCTTTATTATGTATAGAGTCACAAATGCAAGAAAGAATACATGAGCCATACCTTTCCCAATGTAGGATTGGGAAGAGAGAGACTCCTTACTCCTTTCCCAATTCGGACTTGGGACTAGAGACTCTCCTCTCTACAACCTAACTCCTCTAAGACTATGGATGATAGTCTATACAATAGAGATGAAGCTAAAGTGGTGTGTGTTGAAGTGAGGGGTAGGGGGTCCTATTTATACTAGTGTTGAGGTCGGTTCCCGCTACCAAAAGCGCGCGAATCAGTCACCATTGACTCCTTCAAGCCAGGAGGAGCCAACACGCGTCGTTTGATCGCGTTTGGCGCCAGGAAGAGGTCGTGCTTCCTCCAGGTGGCTGCCAGGTGGGCCCCCTTGATGTATATGGATGATACACCGTTGGATCTCCTCGGATACTTCTGTTTGTGGGACATTTGATCCATGGGATGCCACGTGTCGTCGCCTAACTAGTGGGATGATATTTTATAGGATTGGTCCCTCTACATTTCCTCATTTCCTGCATAAAATGCTGCATACACATATTTCTCCAGGTCCAAGTGGAATTCGGTTAGATAGAAAGGTGATATGTGTAAAAAAATGACAAATCCTTCACCTATTGGAGTTAAATTGACGGATGAAATTGATATATAACAGCCATCAACAAACTCCCCCAAGCTTATCCTTTACTCGTCCCGAGCAAAGTCAAGACTTTAGGTTGATGATCACGAGTTGCTACAATGTATTATTTTCAAAAGTATCTAATACACAACAAGATACTCTACCTAGTATTGTAGAAATTGTCTATGATACTCTATCCTTCTTAAGTTATCATGGGGCTTATGCTTTCTCATATTCATGAGTAGTTGAAAGGTAGAATAGCAAATGGAGCAAACATAGCCTAGAAATTAAGTTCCACTTAAATCCCGGAGAATTCAGTTTAGATATTAAGTACCTCAAATTGATTCTCTCAGTCACTCCTTTGTGGATAGTGGAAATATTTCCTCACCAAAGTATTGTGCCTCTACTATTCCTACTCATTGGATATGGCTTGTATGTGGAGCTTGGTAAGGAAAGTAAGTAGGCATACTTGCATCACATATATTGCTAAGTCAAAAGAGTAAGCCTTAGGAGAATTCAAATCAAAAATTTTTGATTCAAGACTAGTGTATGTGTGATGGAGTGGAAGTGGATGTGGATACTTGAGATAACTCCTTTTTGGTATAATCTCTCTTTCTTTTGCAGGGATGGAACATGGCTACTTTTTTTTCTTTTTTTTCTCATGCTTATGATGTAAGCATGCCCTTTTTTTCCTTTTTTTATTTTCTTTTTGTAGCCATGTCTTCTACTCCCTTTCTTTGCAATGAATTTTGAAGAGAGTGCTAAACATGAATAACATGGAGGTTCTCTTTTTATTGTGGTATGGTGGATATGATGGACGTTTTGCTTACTTCTAGTGTAAAAGTATAGCATGTGCAAGTGAAGTCTTGAATTCAAAAAGAGTTGAATGATTTCTCACATAGGTCTATACTAGTTTGAATAGGATCGATGTGAAAGCAAATAGCATATGCATAAGGTTTTGTCTATGTATGAACATCATATGGCTTTGTTAGGTATTTCCAATCAATTGAGGGAAACTTAAATCTTTTTAGAATTTCTCCGAAAATCTAAGTTTTACTTTCAAACTAGGACTAGCAGCCCTATTACCAATTCTAGTCTTGCAACAACCTAGAATTAGATTAAGCTTCTGCTACCCACAACTTCCAAATTAAGGTAAAAGTATTTCAAACCAATGAAAGCAATATTCGTATAGTAGCAAGTTGTAAACTAGAGACTTAGGAAAATAAAACAGAGCAACTATTCATCATTTCATCTATATGAATTCCAAATCATTCTTACCGCACATCTTTATTTGATGAAAGCAAATCTAACCTATTTTTTTATATATTTTTTAAATGTAAGGTGGATGATGGATGGATGGAAAATAAATATGCAATGGATTATTTGAAATAAAAATGTAGTGGGTGTGATACAAGTTACCTCAACTAGGGGTCCTCCCCCAAGCTTATTCTTGATCAAGGTTTGTGATAGGGGTTGAAACCCTAACGACGGAGGTAGGCCATGAGTTGGCCTATCCGTGTTGCAGCGTGGCTTTGACAATGGAGAGTTGAGTGTTGATTGTTGTGTTGCCTCCCATGGACACCATGAGTGTGGTTGAATAGAGTGTTTTCGATGTTGATCGTCCGCACATCAGGGTCTCCATGTGTTGGGTGTGATTTGTCATTCCTTGGCTTCTAGCCACATAGGAACAACTTGCACCCAATGATGGTGGCAAATCCCTTGAGCTTGAATGAGTGCTTAGAATAGTTGAGAGCATAATGCTCTCACCCATCCGTGGCAGCCCATTGGTTGCTCATGGAGGGTTCCCATTTCAAATCTCTATCCTCGTATAGTTATGATTGACCTTCGGGCATAATTTCCGATAGGTAGCAACCATCCTCATTTACTCCTTGGCCAAGAGATGTTGAAATGGGATCCTCTAGGGATCCCAACAATCAGCTTCTTGAATGCCTGCATAGTAATATTACTTCTGCAAACTTCCTCTCTTGAATAGAGAGGGATGGTTAGCTAGCGATATTTGTAAAAATGAACGTTCGGGTTAGGTAACCGAACTTTCATTTGTACATACGAGGAAGAAAAAAACCAAAGATGCATTGGTTCCAATGTCAAGTGTATCCTTGATCAATGTGTTATTCACTGATAAGAGTGGAGCTTTATGGATAATTCATGTTGCATATTTTGTAAAGCTCTTACTTATAGCAATGCATGTGATAGAAATATACTATATGGATCCCTACATCTTTTAAAGTTTCTAACCATCTTAGCTTTCAAGAGCAAATTTATCATTTAGACCATGACAAACAGGATTCTCAATTTTATACTCCTAAAATTCACTTGGAATTTAAAATTTAGTGACTCCTCCAAAAAATGCAATTCAATTTTAGAGCAAGTATATCACTTATTCATAGGAGTTTGAAATCTAGTGACACCATCTATGCATGAAGCTCAATTAAAAATTATGGCTGTCACTATGCCCAAGTTTCTATATGCCAATTCACCAATTAAGTCATGCCCAAAAGTTTTATTTTCTAAACCTAGACAAAAATGACTAAGTCTACAAAACAATGCTTAAAGGATTCTAGGTACTTGTTTTAGATTTTTCAAAGTAAGGTGGGATTTCCTTTTGGAGATCCGAAAGTCAATACCCACACTTACTCTTGTGAGGATGCATGAGAATTAAAAGATGAGGAAGTGTGAACCTTCCTCACAAATGCAAGCAAACACATTCAATTCTATGGAAAACTAAACAATGAAAAATTCTAAACTCATACCTCATTTGAAGAGCAATTGGTGACGAAGGTCTTTGTGTGAGAAACTCACAACCTTGATTTTCGGCGTAGGCTTGTGGTTGATGTAAAATGCCAAGTTGAGATTGGATTTGGCAATGGATTTGGTTCGTCATTCCTTGGCTATAGTCATGATGACTTCTAGCCAAAGAGGAACAACGTTCTCTCATGGACGTTGGGGGCAAGCTGCTAGAGCTTGAAGTGGATGAGGGTGGATCCCTTTGCCATTCTTGCCAAGATGATCCCCCAGTCTCATACGTCGGAGGTTGAGTCCATCCGGGCGCATAACCTGTCGGGTTCTCTTCCTCTTGGTATTCATGGACCGGAGAGATTATCGGTGGCATGCCTGTGGTTGCAGCCCTCGCACGATTCCTTGTTACCCTGCCAGAGACATTACTTCTTCTTGCATTCTCAAGGGGAAGAAGGTTAATGGTTAGCCTCCGGCATTTGTACAAATGAAAATCCGGGTTAGGTAACCGAATTTCATTGACAAAGTCAGGATAGAAAAATATCCAGGACCCATCTTGATCATGCTTAAGGGTATGTCGTTGCACTAAATAGTCTTCATCAATTAATTCTCTTTCTGTTTCAATATATTCAAATGAAGAGTATTTAAGTGCTCCTACCCTATCAGCAATATGAGTAATCAATGAAGTGCATTCAATTGGTCCTGATTTTGAAATGTAATCTAACCATTGTGTAATCATGGCTTTGACTGGAGCAACTTTTATCTTTTTAGTCATGGCAAACAAAATTTTCAATTCATCATCTCGCACAACCCTAACATCTCTCCTAGGGAACATAGTCATAGCCACTCATCTATGGACGAAGCGTAAAGTAGGGTTTTGGATGTGGCATTCCTAGGAGCCCTACATGTGACCTCACTAGTTAGCTCATGCCAAAAACTTTGTTTGTTAAACTTAGGCAAATTGTCTAAATCTAGCAAACACCGTTTATGGAAGCCTAGGATGCTACCTAATTCTTTCCATAGGATGTTGTATTCTCTTTAAAATAATCTAAAAGAAATACCATCAAATCCTATTCTTGGCGTGCAAAGGAATTGGATAGTGAGAAGGTGTGAACCTTTCTCCTCTATGTGAGCAAATTCATCAAATCCAAATGCATGCCAAATGGAAACAAATCCGGAGTCCATACGTATTTTGGAGATAAAATGTGGATAGTAAGCCTTGGTGTGGCAGAACTCACGATCTTGGAGAAGCCTGCGTGTTTGATCTTCAACTTCGCTTCGTATATCGAGGTCGTTGTCATGAAGAAGTTGGTGTGGGTTGCTTCTCTCTTCCATGGGAGTGTCCTCATACACACTTCTCCTCCTTGGGCTTGTACCCATGGAAGAGAGGCGTGCACTAGAACCTTCACCATGGCTTGAGCTTGCAGCCTCCTTCCTCTTTCCGAACAACCTCTTCATGTATTTTTGGGTTCAACAAGCAAGAACAAAACAAGGCGAGAAAATCCAAAAATAAGCGATGTTTGGAAAACAAAACTCTCAACGAATTTTCTCCTCTTGAAAGAAAATCTTTTTGGGGATGGATTTGAACAAGAGTGTTGCAATGAAGAGCAAGAAAAACAAGGTGAGCTAGAGAGTGACTTGGGGAGGTGTAAAATGATGTGGTGTGTGAAGAGAAGTGCTCCTCACGGCCACAATTTATAGGGTGCACCTTCCAACGGTCACTTAGGGTTCAAAATGTAGCCGTTGGAGGAAGGGGGCCAAATTGGCTCCACTCCCTGTTCGGCCGACCAGGGGGTTCGGCCGACCTGACAAGTGGCCCCCCTAGTTCCCCTTTTGGCAAATGGCTCCCCAACGGCTATAAAGTTAGCACGTTGGTGAAATGCCACATGTGTTGCTCAGAAAAAATGTTATTCAAATAAAAACCCTTTTTCAAATCCAACAAAAAAATTTTGAAAAGAAAGAAAGAAAAAAATGATAGTTGAGAATATAATATTCTCAAGTTGCTAGGAAAAATCAAATATGCAATGGGAAAAATCCAAATGGGGTGGAAAAAGAAAGAAAGAAAAATGAAGTGGGATAACTACCAATTTGACCTATTGGCGTAGGTCTCATTATCGTCCGATGAGATGGACATTCCTCCGTCTTCATTTCACATCTGGGCCCGGAGGGATGGGATTGGACGGCTTGTCTTGCTTCTTTTTCCATTCCTTCTTTGGCGGCTTGGTGGACATGGGCCTTCGAGAAGGTCCAGATGATTCTGTCACCTTTTGATATCGGCGTGGTCGAAATGACAGATTCTCCTCGTAGATTAATCTTCTCATGAATGCAATGAGTGAGTCCACCTTTGGAGGTGTGACTTCGACCTCTCTGATGTGTTTATCATTCAGCCCATACTTGATTCGAATCATGGAGCATTGTTCTGATTTTGGCCGAAAGTTAAACCTTTCCTCCTTGCCATTGATATGGAAGTGGATTTCTCCAGCTCCCACATCTATCCGAGCTTTTGCAGTGCTTAGGAATGGACGCCCAAGAATGAGTGGTGTATCTTTCTCAGTGTCCATGTCTAGCACCACAAAATCCACGGGTATGAAGCAGTTCCAGATCTTCATCGGGACGTCTTCAGCACTACCCACTGGATAACGGACTGAAGAGTCGGCCAGTTGTAGCTGCATTGGTGTTGGAGTCAGTTTTGTGAAGCTCAGCTAGTCGAACACAACCTTGGGCATCACACTAACACTTGCTCCCAAATCACAAAGTGTCTTGTCAAAGTGGTGATCCCCAATTGAGCATGAAATGGTAGGACATTCGGGGTCCTTTTTCTTTTTAGGAAGCATATTGAGGATGGCTGCACTGCAGTCTTCCGTAAGCTTGACGACCTCAGTGGTGGGCAATGGCCGTTTGTTTTTCAATATGTCCTTGAGATAGCAAGCATAAGTGGGTACTTGCATCGCATCAATCAAGGGCACATTGATGTTGATCTTTTGGATGATCTCAACAAAACGGTTGCATTTCTCATCCACTGTTGGCTTCCTTTGTGTGTGAGGGAATGGCAATAAGTTGGTGTCTTCAAAGTGTTTGGCCATTCTCTCACCAAGTAATTCACTTGGGACATCCTCCTTCACAGGCCCAGTTGTCCTCTTTTCTTGTGTGGGATATGGTGGGTCATGAGTGGTCTTTCCTCCTCTCGTAACCACTGCATTGACGTTCTCCACTAGGGCTTCTAGCTACCCCGGAATTTTGTTGTTTTCTAATGGAGGGACAACTGAAGCAAGTTGTGCCAACTGAGTCTCCAACATCTTGTTGAAGCTCAGTTGATTCTTGAATGCTGAGGATAGTCCTTCAATCTTTGCATTAATATTCTCTAGGGTCTTGTCATTAGCTGACAGCTTCTTGGATAGGGCCTCGTTGATCTTGAGCTGGCTAATGGCAAGTTCTCTCAAGTTGGGATGATTTCCAGGGTTGCCATTGTTGTTGTACCCTCCTTGAAAGAATGGGCGTTGTTGACCCCACCCTTGACCTCCTAGACGATAGCCATTGTTGTTGTTGAAATTTCCATTGTTGGCGAGGTATAGTGCATCCTCATGAGTTTCTGGGCAATCGTTGCCCATATGACCTGTGTTGCCACAGACTTCACACGTGATGTGAGATTCTAGGGCATAGGCATTGCTAGACACTTCACCACTGGCTTGTCCATCAATCTTCTTCATTAGGAGGTCCAATTTTGCAGCGATCATGTCCACCTCATTCAAGGTGTGCATGCCTTGCTGTCGGGTATGGAGACACTCATCGTTTCATCTCATGTTGGACACCATCTTCTCAATAAGATCTTTAGCTTTTGGCACCGTCAATGAGAAGAAGGCTCCTCCAGCAGTAGCATCCAAATGGTCCTGAGCTGATGGGATCAGCCCATTATAGAAATTCTGAATAAGGAGCCAGTCATCCATCCCATGGTGGGGACAGGCTAGGATGTACTCCTGAAGCCTTTCTCATGCCTCAGGAATAGATTCCTTGGGCTCCTGCTGAAAGCTGGAAATCCTTCCACGTAGGGCATTAATTTTGCCCAACGGGAAGAATTTGGCGAGGAATGTCGTAGAACACTTCTCCCAAGTGTCTACAACACTTCGGTTCGCGTAGAACCACCGTTTCGCTCTCCCAAGGAGGGAGAACGGGAACAGTCTCAAACGGACCGCATCCGGAGACACGTCCTTGATCTTAAAAGTGCTGCAGATCTCGAGGAATTGTTGCAGGTGAGCACTTGCATCCTCGTTAGCCTTCCCACACAATGGGTTGTCTTGCACCATAGTGATAAGGCCAATTTTGATCTCGAAGTTCACATCTCCCGTGTTAACAGTGGATCCAATAGGCACATTGTTAGCAGTGGGAGCTAAGAACTCACGAAGGGTCTTCTCAGCCATTGGCGTTTGGATTGTTGGTGCAGAAATGCTGGCTTGCCTCGCCGATCGAATCTTTTGACGAGCAATGACACGAGGTCGGTCTCTCTGAAGAGATTCGAGATATTCAACAAAGTTTTGTGGCAGGCGGAAACCAGACATACACTACCCCGTTTTCACATTAAAAATGTGAAAACAAAGAATGGTTATCCTACTAAAATCCTACCCAGGGTTCTATCCTATTCACCCAGTCATGTTATATATCTATTTGCCTTCCCCGGCAACGGCGCCAGAAATGCTTGTTGACGGCTCCTTAGGTATACTAACAAATAATCCCTGGCAATAGTGCCAGAAATGCTTGTTGGTATTACTTACGCACCATTAACTAAACACCTCCAACTGATGTGTTAGAAATGCTTGTTAATGGTTCTATTGGATCATAGAGTGAATTCCTCAAGCGCGCAGAGGTATCATTGTAGCATTTCCCCTTAAGAGTATTCCCAAGGGTGTCATTTATTTGATACCAAAGGAAGGCGGGGTAGAGATATAACAATCATCAAGTGGACAGGGTAGAAAGGTCTAGGTAATAATCTAGTAAGGATGGGTAAAATAATAGTGGAGGTAGTGTGACAGACACAAAAACATTCAATTCTAAGGGGGTAAGAGGATCCTTGAGGTTAGTTAAGGTTGAGAGTTATGGAGGTACTCCTACTATGCTCTATTGTACATATACATAGTCTAAACTAATTATTCATAAGCTAGATCAATAGTGAATACTTATGCTATGTGGTTCAACACATCGGGCACGGTCTTACCCTAGCAATACTAGGGCGACTCCCGCCAAGAGCCTGTGGCATAGCCGAACGTGGAGGATTACAAAGGATAGATAGGGCTGTCACCACCTACTGCCTACGTCTTCAATCTGTGGGTCTACGAGACATCTAATGCTACTTAGCTATCCTAGCACCATGCTAGAATATTAAGTAATTACCTTAAGAGCCTAGGCACAATCCATCCTAAAGCAATGAATTGAATCATAATTGAACCAATGTTGATACACAACATAATTATCCATACTAACCTAGTTATGTTATAATTAACTAGACTATAGTGGGGGTCTATAGGTTCTATGGTAATGAGATATGTTCATGATGAAATAGTCATAGAAGCTATACCTTCCACATATATGGACTCCACAATCAAACAAGAAACGCTTTGCCCAAGTATATGTATAAGTAGAGACTAAAGTACTATATTTATTATGTATAAAGTGACAAATACAAGAAAGAATTCATGAGCCATAGCTTTTGCAATGTAGGATTGGGAAGAGAGAGACTCCTTACTCCTTTCCCAATTTGGACTTGGGACTAGAGACTCTCCTCTCTACAACCTAACTCCTCTAAGACTATGAACAATAGTGTAGACAATAGAGATGAAGCTCAAGTGGTGTGTGTTGAAGTGAGGGGTAGGGGGTCCTATTTATACTAGTGTTGAGGTCGGTTCCCGCCACCAAAAGCGCGCAAATCAGTCACCATTGACTCCTTCAAGCCAGGAGGAGCCAACACGCGTCGTTTGACCGCGTTTGGCACCAGGAAGAGGTCGGCCAAACCAGGGGTTCAGCCTCCGAACCAGGGGTTCGACCGACCTGGTCAGCACTCCAAACGCGGAGTGCTTCCTCCAGGTGGCTGCCAGGTAGGCCCCCTTTATGTATATGAGTGATACACCGTTGGATCTCCTCGGATACTTCTGTTTGTAGGCCATTTGATCCATGGGATGCAACATGTCATCGCCTGATTGGTGGGATGATATTTTATTGAATTGGTCCCTCTACATTTCTTTAGTTCCTGCATAAAATGCTGCATACACATATTTCTCCAGGTCCAAGTGGAATTGGGTTAGATAGAAAGGTGATGTGTGCAAGAAATGACAAATCCTTCACATAATTGAGTTAAATTGGCGGATGAAATTGGTATATAACAGCCGTCAACAGTTCCATTTGCGGCTCCTCGCGAGGCCTAAGCTTGCTTCCAAGGGGTGGCAAACGAGCTCTCTTGTGGGTTGTCATTTTGGTGTGAGCCATTTATAAGAAAACATGAGAATATTAGAGGAAAACTAAATATCAGATCTAAAATTCTAGCAGCCATAAATTTAGATGAGAGGATGTGCATTTGCTCAAAAAGATGGGAAAGTGGCAAAAATTGCAGCAGCAGCAGCAAAAACACAATTTTTCCACATTATATAGCTAGTGGAAGGAAAAAATAATGCAAAAATTGCAAATTTTTAATAGGGGAGAAGTTCTAAGTGATGGGTGGTGTCCATTCTAACTAGGCTTGCGTCCTACGGTCAAACACGGCTCTGATACCAATTTGTGACACCCGGTTTTGAAAATGAACCAAGCGTGATGCATATGTGTGCCCAGGATGTTTAACTCACACACACAAGTGATTCACAAATGATATCCAGATTATATCCATATATCGATTAATAACACTAATAATAGTACCTTATTACAAACAAAATAGTCTTGAATACAAGCTCTAAAAGATTGCAGCGGAAAACACTAAACACTAAAGACACCAACTCTACAGGCAAGCTTGACTGTAACATGCATGCCTAGAACTCCTCATAGACCTCCGCGTACTCCACATTGTTGTCTGCTTCTGAATTTGTTGGGGGAAATAGCAAGGGTGAGCACATGTTGTACTCAACAAGTGTGGGAAAGTATAACATGTAGCTTAAACAAAGAATGATAATTAAATGGCTAATTGCATAAAAGTACATTCAAAACGGTTGAAAATGCAATAATATGATCATTAAGTGAGGTCCATCCCTTAACAACCCATAAACAATTAATTTCATAACCAATACCATAATTCCAACATGAATAACAAAAACCATCATTAATATGCCATATTCAACTCATAATTGTCCATTCAACTCAATATTACCATTTTCATGTCCCAAACCCAATTATTGTAACAATACCGATTCCCAATTCAATTCTAACCATTATCAAAGTTCAAGATCCATAACTCTAATCATGTGAGGGTTCAGGTCGCTCATAACCGGGAGCACGACTATCATGATAGTTTTTAACACTCCGTAGAAGTTATACCACTTTACCCACAAGTTCGTGATTTCATCACCTTTCGATGACTAAGGAATCTCAATTATGCCGTCTCACACTTCCTTTGGTGTGTGGCCAAGAGATGACAAAATATCCTTTACAAAGTGATTACTAGCCTATTCAAACCCCACCGAGGTTTCACCGGTGGTGATGTCTCCAACTGAGCACATCCATCCAAGGGCCCCCTCTTGCGCCATTCGGATCCTAGGATAGTCCCACCATCTCTACAAACCTATTCGACTACCCCTTCCCCATGCTTTCCAACTGGTCCGAACAGTAAAGGCAACAAACTAATTAGTCAGCTAAGCCGCAACCATACTTGGCCCTGTGGTAGCACTGTAAAACCTGGGTTGTTGCTCCACGAACCGGTCCTTAGATATAAAGCAAGAAAACCACCAAAACAGTCAAACCCATTCTACATAACCGACTTGCTTAGATTCCATAGGTACCATGTTGCTAAAGGGTCATAATTATCAATTCTCATCATTCAGGTGTTCAATAGTTCATAATTAAATAATATGATTATTTCCCAAACCCAATTGAGTGTAGCAAAAGTGCAAAAATACCCTTCCCAACTCTCTACATTGTGTTCAAGAGACAAGGGTGGTCATACAAAACTAGTAAACTCCTATAATGTGGTTTTTCCATCAATTTGACACAAGCATGCAATTTTGCAAACTAAACATTTAAAACCTAGATCAAAATGATCAAGGACACTTGCCTTGCTCTTGAGCTTGGTTTGGATCAAAAGCTTCGAAGTTATGGTTCTGCAGGTCCTCGAAAGCACTCTCTACAACGATACCTTCTTTTTCGCAAGACAAACATGCAAAACAACCATTACAATCAAATAATGCTCATATATTACTCAATATGCCATAATATGCATGATTTGTGCAATTATGAGGTAAAACTTGTTAATAAGTTGCTATTAATATTTACTAACTAGTTATAATGGATTATAACAAGTTTGAACAAGTTTCGAGTTGATTTGAGTCAATTTGGAATTAATTCAGCCAAAACAGATTCAGAGAACGGACAAGTCCGATTTTAGGGCCAAACTAGTCCGCCCTGTCAAGAACTTGCGAGTTAGGTTTTTTATGGACAACGAAAATTGTGGCTAAACACACATGGAAAATTGGATGTAAAGGGCATACCATGAGTTTAGAAATCCAAGGATCGAGATTTGGGTGCAACACTTGAATTTTGATGTCAAGGGCTTGATGAGAGGTGTTGAGGAAAATTTGGTGATGAAGAACGTCGATTTTGAGAAGTTGATGAAGATTGCACTTGCTTGATCCTCCCTCTTCTCCTTCTCTTTTCCTTGCTGCTGGATCTTCGCTTGATGGCGGAAGACGGCAAAGAAACGGCAGCGAGGGTTTTCCAACGTGTGGAGAGGTGAGGGTATTGGGTTGCTTGGGGTGGAGAGGTAGGGTTTTGGGGTGGATTCCAAGTAGATTTCGGTGGAGAACGAGTAGAGGCCATGGTGGGGTCCACTTGGGCTCCTCTGAGGTTGGGCACGATGTTCTTGGGCCTAATTAAGGCAACTACCCAATAACTTAACATGGAAGAAAAACAGAATCTGAGTTGGACACTGAAGGTCAGACTAGTACGCATGGATGGTCAGACAACTCTGTTTTGGATAGAGATGAAATTGGACAATTCTGGTACAGAGGGTCGAACAAATCCGGGGTTGGCTAGAAAAGGCTGATCTAGACTGAAAATTTAACAAGATCGGACTAGTCCGCTCAGAACACGGACAAGTCCTCACAACATAGAAACTCAATCGGACTAGTCCATGCAGTGTGCCGGACAAGTTCGGAGTTCTGAAGAACTGAATTTTCTGAAACAGGAAAGGGACACCGAACTAGTCTGAGGTTGACGTCGGACAAGTCTGCACCCTGACAGACTTAAATTGCTGATTAGCCCTAAATTCATTTTAATCAGGTTCCTTTTTAGGTTGCTTTCTGTTAAACATGTATGAGGATGCATGCAATGCATTATGCATGAAAATGACGGTGTTACAACTGCGAAAGTTCCAGGATTTCAGGAATCAGAGCTCGGACTAGTCTGCACAATAGGTCGAGCATGTCCGCTCCAGCCCAGAAAGTTCAACGGACTAGTCCGCACTAGACTGGACAAGTCCACTATGTATAGGGTTTTGCGAACTTCTCTTCTAGGGCATGATTTAAGTCAAGGTTGGTGAAAGTGCATCTAGGCATTTCCTTGTGGGTTTTAGATGATTGATGAGAAACAAACGAGATACTAATGAATTCGTTGAGATGAATGTAGGTCTAAAAGACTAGAACTTATGGTGCACTCAAACAGATGAAAAATGAGGAGCGAGAAAAGGAAAAGCCAAAATGATCAAGGAAGCGCAAAGTAAATATCAATGTATAGGATGTGTGTGAGAGACACATCCCAAGATCTTATATCTTTGCGTAGAGGGCGGGGTTAAAATCAATTAATTAAGTAATTCACTGAGCATTAGACAAGTCCGTTCACAAGCGGACTAGTTCGTTTCACTTACTATTCCCACACGAACAAGTCCAAAACAGTACCAAACTAGTCCATTCAACTCACTTACCTCACTCGGACAAGTTCGGACATGTGTCGGACAAGTCTGTTCAACTTTCTGATGTTCACTCAACACAAAGCACCGTGCATCGGACAAGTCCATCCTATTGAGGACTACTCAGATTGAGTCTTTGGACCCATCACGGACAAGTCCGCATAACTTTTTGTTCCAATATGAACAAGTCCGGTACACCTCACACAAATTAAGGTTTCACGTGTGCTGCACAATTCACGCAAATTTTACACGGCTCACCAGACTAGTTTGGTCCCCTGAGCGGACTAGTCCGGCCGTCGGGATCCCTAACGGTAACTTTTTTGGAAACTCTATAAATAGGTGATCCATTACCCCAGAATAGGTACCGTACACAACAGTGAACAACTGAGAACCCTAGCGCCGCCACTTGTCCCAAGAGCTAGAAACACTTGTCCCCACACATCTAAAGCCCTTAAAAGTTAAATCTTTTGGGAATCCATATTTGGGATAGGGAGATCGTCTTCTACGCATTGCTAAGCTCTTGGGGTTTGATCTCTTATACACTCTTGCTGCTATTGTAAATATTTTGAGTGTCTTTGATCGCTCTTCTCTCAGTAATTTTGTGGGACCCCTCAATGTTTGAGGTTGCCCCACCGACTTGGTGATTGCCCCCGTGATAGTGGAACTCAAGTTCGTCTTCGTGGTGACTTGAAGAGGTAAAGGGTTGATTGAGAACCCGCTCTATGTGGGCTCCTCAACAAGGACGTAGATCTCTCTAGTGAGATCGAACCTCGGTAAAAATCCTTGTCTCTTGTGTTCCTGTTATTTACTTTTGCAATCATCATCATCAACATCTAGGTCATAGGGTTGATTAATCTTGCAACTTATACTAATCTTGTGTTCCTCATTCAAATTAATCCTCCTAAAACTTACACAAGTTGTTAGGATAGTTTACTTAATTCCGCTGATATAACATTTGAGGAGAATATATTAAACAATCTATCTTTTCGTCGATATAACTAGCACACCAGACTAGTTTGTACCGATACTGGACTAGTCCGGCCCTCCTGTATTTGACAAATTTTTTAAGTATTGGAGGAAAAGTTTTCAATGCCTATTCACCCTCCTATAGGCCACATTCATTTGGGATCAGAATTGATGTGCAAAGTTGGATCTAGGATAGTTACCGTGAGTAAAAAGGTTCAACGGTTGAGGATTAGGCGTATCACGTGAATCTTGACGTCTAGATCCATTGATGATGAAGGATTGTTGGAGAAGAACATTGGCGATGAATAGTTGATGTAGATCACAACAGCGACAATGATCTCACTTGATTCCTTCCTCTCCTTCTTCTTCCTTCTCTTCCCTTCCTTGCGGTGAGAGCTTTTTCTCCTTCTTGATGGCGGCTCACAAGAGAAACAGGCGATGGGGTTTCTTCTAATATGGGAACATGGGTAAGGAGTGGGGTGGTGGCGTGTTTATATAGAGGGAGAGTGGTGGGGTTGGGGTGGAATCCAAGTAAAAGTCTGTGGGGACAAGTAGGGCCTTAGTGGTGTTTCACTTGGGCTCCTCAGGGGTGAGACACGACGTTCTTGCACCCAATTAAGACAATTACCCGATAACTCATTGTGGAGGAAAAAATAGAATTTGGGTCAAAAAACTAGAAATCGAACTAGTCTGAAGGAGGACGGACAAGTCCGTTTAGAGTACATAGAGTTGATCATACAAGTCTGATTTGGTGCGAGACATGTCCGTCCAAGGAATAGAAAGTTCAACAGACAAGTCCGGTGCTACGTCGGACAAGTCTGGGGTTTGTACAGTTTGAAAACTGGACTAAGTTTTGTCTATTACCAGACAACTCCGGAGGATTCTAGTAACGATCTTGGGACTAGTCCGTAGGCATTAACAGACAAGTCCAGATGGGAACAGAGACAAAACCGGATTCGACCGTCACAATTAGTGGACAAGTACAAAAGACATCAGTAGCAAAACCGTACAAGTTCGTTGCCCTAAATAAAACTAATTTAGGCCAGGCTGACGGGTGTACCGGATTATTCCGGGTTCAGGTCCGAACAAGTCCATACCCAAACAGATTTTATTGTTGTTTTGCCTCTAATTCATTTCAATCATGTTCCTTTTTGTGTTGCATTATATTAAACATGTATTAGCATGAATGCATTACATGATGGGTGAAAATGAGGGTGTTACAAAATCTCAAGCGCTCGCCGATTTCATCATTGAATGGATGGAGACTCAGGTATGGCCCCCGCTGACCAACCCCGAGTACTAGACGATGTATTTCGATGGCTCACTCAGCCTGAACGGCGCCGGTAGCAGCGTGATACTGACTTCCCCGAAAGGAGATTGACTCCAGTATGTGTTGCGGCTGCATTTTAAGGCCACGAACAACATTGCCGAGTTCGAAGCACTTCTCAACGGGCTGCGAATCATCGACGAGCTCGGCATACAAAGCCTCTGTGTATGAGGGGATTTTGAGCTGACGTTAACCAGGTAACAAAGGAATCTAGCTGCCACAACCCACGAACGATCGCTTACTGTAAGGAGGTAAGGAAGATGGAGGACATGTTTGAGGGCTCGAACTTTGCCACATCCATCAGCGAGACAACGAGGCCACCGATTCTCTGGTCAAGCTTGCCTCAAGTCGGGGGCTCGTTCCTCTCAGGGTCTTTGCCAGTGACATCCACGAGATGCCGACCCAAGGCAAGGAAGAGTGCTCGATCTTGCTGTCTGTACCTCGCCCTTGGGATAACCCAGGCGAAATAGTTGGCAGCCCGAGATTACCATAAGACGGTTGGCAGGCTTTCTTCATCGAATAATTTCAACATGGAAAATTACCATAAGACAAGACTGAAGTCTGATGGATAGCCCACCAAGATAAATCGATTGTCATCATCAATAACGAACTTTTTCGCTACAGCACCTCAGGCGTCCTCCAACGCTGCATCTCATGTAGCCAAGGAAGAGAGCTCTTGCTTGACATCCACGAAGGCGTTTGCGACCACCATGTGACCCCCAGGTCCCTAGTGGGCAAGACATACAGACAAGGCTTCTACTGGACAACTATGGTTGTTGACGCTCAGGAGACCGTGCGCACTTGCGAGGGTTGCTAGTTCTTTGCCCATCAGACACACCTGCTGGCCCAAGACCCGCGGACCATACCTGTCACTAGCAGTTCACCATATGGGGGCTCGATCTCCTCGGCCTCTTCAAGAAAGTGCCCGGGAGATTCACCGTTGTGACACCCAGTTCCGAAAATGAACCAAGTGAACGCATATGTGTGCCCAGGATGTTCAACACACGTACACGAGCGCATCAGAAAAGGATATACGGGAAATTACCACAAAATAAGATTAATTAAGCACTTTTATTAAAGAATTCAAAATATTCTCGAATACAAGCTCTAATGAATATTAATGACAAGTTCAACTTATGCAGCAGAAATAAACTACACAAGCAACTAAGCAGCTAAGCAATAGGGTATAGTGCAGCTCCAATCAACACCATAGGCAAAGATGACGGTAGACACGGCCTAGAACTCCGCATTATCATCGTTATACTCCCAAATCTGACCTGCAACTGTTGGTGGGAGAATTGCAAGGGTGAGTACATGTCGTACTCAACAAGTGTCGAAAGTATCACATGTAGCTGATACAAATGATGAATATAATAATGGCTAAGTGTTGAATAGTACATTAAAATATTTGAAAAACATTATATTATATGTATGTGAAGTAAACCCATCATAAACCATAATTAATAACATAGTACCAATCCATATTTCATTACCATCATCCATATTTCAGATTTTTACCATTACCTTTAACCATATTCAATACCAGTATTTAATCCATAACCAGTACCAAACCATAACCATCCCAAATCCCAATTTCCCTCTAATCATGTAGGTCATCCAGGTGCTCATAACCGGGAGCACGGCTATCATGATGGTTTTAATAGACTCTGCAGAGTTTGTACCGCTTTACCCACGTGTTTGTGATTTTGTCACCCGTCAGCGACTAAAGAAAACCTCCATTATGCCAAAACACTACCATAGGTGTATGGCCAAGAGATCACAAAATAGCCTTTGCAAAGGGACTACTAGCATGTACGGACCCACTGAGGTTTCACCGGTGGCGATCTCTCCAACTGAGCACATCTTAACCCAAGGGCCCACTCTTGTGCCATTCGGATCCTAGGGAGTCTTGCCAACCATATCCAAAACCAATCCGACTCCCCTTCCTCGGTTCACCAAATGATCCATGCAATAATAGCAATACCAAAATTAATCAGTTACGCCACACCCATACTTGGCCTCATGGTGGCACTGTTGTCCTGGAATATTATCGCATGAACCGGTCCTTAGATCTAAAGCAAACAACCACCATGACATCCAACCCATCCACATACCATGCTTTCTTAGATCACCCATTACCATATCATATTGACCAGTTCATATTAACCATAATCTTATTGATGCATAATTAAATAGTATAGTTGTTCTCCCATCCCAAATAATTAAGTGAACCAAAAAGGTAAAAAGGCCTTCCCGACTCTCTACCATGAATTCCAGGTGACAAGGGTGGTTAAACAAAGCTAGTAAACTGCCTCTCATAAGATTCCCATCAAATTGACATAAGCATGCAGTTTTGCAAACAAAACATTTATTGTCAAAACAGGATCAATATGTTCAAGGACACTTTCCTTGCTCTTGGGCTTGATTAGGATCAAAAGACTTCAAACTCTTGGTGCTAAAGATCATCTGTGGCACTCTCTAGCGCAAATTCGTCTAATCCGCACAATAAACATACAGGACAAGCATTACAATCAAAGAGTGCACAAATATTTCTCAATATGTCATGACATGCATGATTTATGCAAATGCAAAGTAAAACTTGTTAATGAGTTGTTAATGATGTTTACCAACTAGTTCCAATAACTTTCAACAAGTTTATACAAGTTTGGAATTGATTTGAAACAAATTTAGAATTAATTTAGCAGGAAACAGATTGCAAGATCGGACAAGTCCGCAGGAGGCCGGACTAGTTCGCCCGTCTCAGGAACAGCGAACTAGGATTTTCTAGATCGACATGAATTTGGAGAAACGTGGTCGAATTCACGTGAGAAAAAAAGAATAGAAGGTATACTAGGTGTTTAGGACTCCAATGAATCAAGGGTCTTGGAGGTAACACTTGGATCTTGACGATCTAGAGTTGATGAAAAACATGATGGTGACTTGTTGATGGAGAACGAAAGCTTGATGGAGATCTTGATACTCTTTCGTTTCCTCCTCTTCTTCTTGTTTGGAATCTCCTCCCTCCTTGACGGTAGATCCCACGAACTAGGGTTTGGTGGTCTTTCAATTGAGGCAAAAGGATGCAAAGTGAAGGGGTGGGGTTGTTTATATAGAGGTGGAGGCTAGAGTTTGATGGAATTCGAGTTTAAGATGGGTTGAGGTCAGTTTGGGGTCCCACATGGGCTCCAAAAATATTTAGACATGATGCCCTTTGGCCCACTTAAAGTAGAACCCAAAAACAAGTCGTGAAACAGAAGATCAACTCAGAGTCGCGATTATCGGACAAGTCCGAAAAGGGCCGGATGTAACACCCTCATTTTCATGCATCATGCCCTGCATCCATCATTCAATATGTTTAACATTAATCCACATAAAAAGGAACAAGTTTAAATGAATTAGAAACAAAACTGCACTTAAGAATTCTGGAATGTGCGTACTAGTCCGATCTGTGTGCGGACTTAGTCCGATTTCTCTCTAACCTTTCTCGGACTTGTCCGTTTTGCTGCGGACTGGTCTATTTTTCACTCTAGACATTTTTGGACTTGTACGGTCCTGTGCGTACTAGTCCAGTGTTCCAATTCCTTGTAAATTTTGCTAAGTCTCTAGACTTGTCCGAACTTGTCTGTTTTCCCTCTGACTAAAGTCAGACTTGTTCGATTTTGGCCAGACTTGTCTATTTTTCCCCTATGGATAAGTTCGGACTTGTCCAATATAGTTTTTACTTGTCCGATATCTCTATGTCCAACTTCGGACTAGTTCGGCCCTTTTCGAACATGTCCGATGAACCACAACTCCGAGTTGATCTTTTGTTTCACGACTTGTTTCTTGGGTTTTACATTAAATGGGCCTAGGGACGTCGTGCCTAACTCTTTTAGAGCCCACGTGGGACTCTAAACCAACCCCTACTCATCTCAAACTCGAAATCCATCTAACCCTAGCCTCCACCTCTATATAAACAACCCCACCCCTTGACTTGACATCTATTTGCCACTTTTCCACCTCACCCAAACCCTAGCTCGTGAATAGCCGCCACCAAGGAGGGAGAAGGAGATCTAGAGCAAGTGGAAGAAGAGGAGGAAACGAAAGAGGATCGAGATCTCCATCAACTTCACATTCTTCGTCAACAATCCACCATCAAGTTTTTCATCAACCCTAGATTGTCAAGATCCAAGTGTTGCCTCCAAGATCCTTGATTCATTGGAGTTCTGAACACCTTGTATACCTTATATTCTCTTTTCCTTACGTGAATTCAACCCCAAATTTCCAAATTCACGTCAATCTAGAAAACCCTAGTTCACCAATTCTGCGAAGTGCGGACTTGTCCGATCCCCAGCGGACTAGTCCGATTTTCGTGGTAAATTTGTGTTGAATTAATTCCAAGATTAGATCGAATCAACTCCAAACCTGTATAAACCTGTTAATAACCATTTTAAATGATTAGTGAACATCATTAATAACTCATTCACTAGTTTTGCTTTGCATTTGCATTAATCATGCATGTCATGTCATATTGAGTAATATTTGTGCACTTTTTGATTGTGTTTCTTGTCTTGTATGTTTATTGTGTGGATTAGACGGATTTGCGCTAGAGAGTGCTGCAAAGGATCTACAGCACCAAGAGTTTGAAGGCTTTGACCCAAACCAATCCCAAGAGCAAGGCGAGTGTCCTTGAAGCATATTGATCATGTTTCTAAAATAAAGGTTTTGTTTGCAAACTGCAAGCTTGTGTAAATTTGATGGGAATCCTATGATAGAAAGTTTACTAGATTTGTTTGACCACCCTTGTCACCTGGAATTCATGGTAGAGAGTCGGGATGGGCTTTTCACCCTTTTTGTTTCGCTTAATTAACTGGGATGGAAAACAACTATACCATTAATTATACATTAATGAGATTGTGGTTAAAATGGACTAGTTAATATGATATGGTAATGGGTGATCTAAGCAAGCCCGGTATGTGGATGGGTTGGATGTTATGGTGGTTTGCTTGCTTTAGATCTAAGAACCAGTTCATGCGAGAATAAGCCATGACTACAGTGCCACCACAAGGCCAAGTATGGGTGCAGCGTAGCTGATTAATTAGGGCTTTGCTAGTGCTGTTTGGACCATCAAGGATGCTCGGGGAAGGGGTAGTCGGATTGGGTTTGTTGATGGTTGGTGGGACTACCCTGGGTTCCGAATGGCTCAAGAGGGGGCCCTTGGTTGAATATGTGCTCTGTAGGAGACATCGCCACCGATGAAACCTCGGTGGGGTCCAAATAGGATAGCAATCCCTTTATAAAGGCTATTTTGTGATCTCTTGGCCATACACCAAAGGAAGTGTAATTGGCATAGGGGAGGTTCTTTAGTCACCGACGGGTGATGAAATCATAAACACATGGGTAAAGTGGTACAAACTCTGCAGAGTCTAATAAAACTATCATGATAGTCGTGCCCACGGATATGAGCACCTGGAAAACTTCCATGATTAGAGAGTACTTGGGATTCGGGATGGTTATGGTTTCGTAATGGTTATGGATGGTTTATGGCTTATGTTTATTGTTATGAATTTGAGTTATGGTAACTGGACATGGATAATAATGATGATAGCAATAATTGGATATGATTTCTTATTATGTCAATATGATGAATATGATGGGATTATTTCACATACATATAATATATTGCTTTCCAAATGTTTTAATGTACTTTTCAACACTTAGTCATTATTATATTTGTCATTTGAATCAGCTACATGTCATACTTTCCACACTTGCTGAGTACGACATGTACTCACCCTTACAGTTTCGCCACCAATAGTTGGAGGTCAGGATTTGGAGTATAACGATGATAATGCAGAGTTCTAGGCCATGTCTGCCATCTGCTTTGCCTGTGGTGTTGATTGGAGCTGCGCTATCCCTTTTGCTTAGTTTGCTTAGTTAGTTTATTTCCACTGCATTGGTTGAAACTTGTCATTAATATTCATTAGAGATTGTATTCGAGGATATTATGAATTGTTTAATAAAAATGGTTAATTAATGTTGTTCTGTGGTAATTATCTGGTTATCCTTTTGTGACTGCACTCGTGTATGTGTGTTGAAAATCCTGGCCACACATATGCCTTCACTTGGTTCATTTTCAGAACCGGGAGTCACAAATTGGTATCAGAGCCACAGGTTGATCGTAGGACGCAACCTAGATAGAATGGACACTTCAGAGCACATAGGAGCACTCAGGAACCAATGTGTTTTTGCTTGGTGTGTTGCTGATATATATTGTTTGTTGTGTGCTTAATATATGATTTTGGGATGCTTTAGCATTGCCATATCCACATAGGCTACTGTAGTAGTTGTTTAGTTTCATATCCCTTGATGCATATAGTTTAATACGTCTTCTAAATTCTTATCTCTTCTTTTATTCAGATGGTGAGGACTCGCAACCAGAGGGGTGGCAATGATGAGGAGGAGAACATTGGAGCACCTCAGAACAACAATGGACAAGGACCTGCTCAGGGAGCCATCAACATTAAGCAGCTATTGTCTATGCAGAACCAGCTCATGCAGACCATGATACAAACAATGGGACAGCTGCAGGCTGGTAACCTCAACAATCAGCCGCACATGCCTCCACCGCCACCCCCACCTCCTCATAACCGGTTGGGAGAGTTCGTGAGGACTAGGCTGCCAACCTTTGCTCAAGCTGCTGACCTTATGGATGCTGATGATTGTCTCAAGTCTGTGGAGAAGAAGCTAGCTATTCTCCAATGCAGTGACCGGGATAAGGTCCTATTTGCATCTCATTGACTTGTTGGAGCAGCTGCCGATTGGTGGGATTCGCTATGCAATGCCCAAGAGAACCAAGAGATAATTACTTGGGCTGAGTTCAAGGAGAGTTTCTTATCTCATTATGTGTCGGGAGGTGTCATGATTTTGAAGAGGCAAGACTTTAAGAACTTAAGGCAAGGAAGATCGAGTGTGGGTGAATATCTCAACAAATTCACTCAACTCTCAAGATATGCGCCTAAGGATGTGAGTCAGGACAGACGGAAGCAATATTTGTTCATGCGGGGCCTTAACAATGAGATCCAAGTCCAATTACTGAATTGTGACTATGCCAACTTCCAGAAGCTTGTGAACAAGGCAATTGTTGTGGAGAACAAGGTCCGTGAGATGTAGCAAGACAACAAGAGGAAGGCGTCACATCAAGGACAACAACAAGTAAGTAATGTGCACCCTCGCTTTGCACTGCTAAATGCACCTTATTTCAGCTCCTCTGCGCCTGCTCATCGCCCTGGTTATGCACCGCGCCCAACTCAGTTTGTGCAGCAGCGCCCTATTATGCAAGCACCTAGGCCTCCAATGCCTTTTGCACCTCATGCCAACTTTCCTGGTGCCAATGCGTAGAACCAAGTCCGTCCAAATTCTGGTGCAGCAAAGAAGTGCTATACTTGTGGAGAAGTTGGACACTTTGCGCATCAATGTCCTAAGTCAGGCCCTGGTCAAGGAAGCAATGCGCCGAGGAAAAATCCAAGACCCAATGGTGGAGCGCCACAAGGGAACCATGGACAGCAGAATTTTGCTCGTGGCAATGTGAACCATGTCTCTACGGAGGATGCTCAACAAGCAGATGATGTGGTGATTGGTATGTTTCTCGCAAACTCCAACCCGACTACTATGTTATTTGTTTCTAGAACATAGCATTAATTTATTTTATCGAAATATGTTGCCATGTATAGTTTTCCTATCTCTCATATGAAGTTTACTCTATTGGTTAAGTCTCCTGGAGGAGAGATGAGGACAAATATAGTATGTCCAAAAGTAAGCCTTAGAATAAGGGGGGTAGACTTCTCCGCCAACCTCATTGTTTTGGATTCTCAAGGATTGAACATTATACTTGGTATGGACAGGTTGAGGAAGCACAATGGAGTCATTGAATGTGCCACGAAGATGGTGAAGTTGACCAATGAAGAAGGGATCACCATAGAATTTGAAGCATCTCAACACGCACTGAAGCAATTGGAGCTGAATCACATGGACGGTGCTGCAATTGAGGAGATTCTGGTGGTATGTGAATTGTTGGACGAGTTCCCGGATGAGTTGCCATGTATGCCACCTGACCGAGACATTGAATTTGTTATTGAATTAATACCTGGAACTGCACCTATAGCTAAGAAGTCGTATAGGATGCCTCCGAAGGAGTTAGCATAGATCAAGAAGCAGATTCAAGAGCAACTAGAGAAAGGTTTCATTCTTCCCAGTTCTTCACCTTGGGGAGCCCCCGTTCTTTTCATGGATAAGAAGGATGGATCACAAAGGATGTGTGTAGATTACCGAGCTCTCAATGAGGTGACCATCAAGAACAAGTACACCTTGCCCCGTATAAAACACTTGTTTGATCAGATGAGGGGTGCTTGTGTCTTCTCTAAGATTGATTTGAGGTCAGGATACTTTCAAATGAAGGTTAGACCATCGGACATACCTAAGACAACTTTTAGGACATGATATGGATCCTATGAGTACACCGTGATGTCCTTTGGATTGACCAACGCACATGCCTACTTTATGTACCTCATGAATAAGGTCTTCATGGAGTACTTGGACAAGTTCATTGTGGTGTTCCATGATGACATTATGATCTACTCAAAGGATGAGAAGGAACACGAGGAACATTTGAGGCTTACGTTGCAAAAATTGAGAGAGCACCAATTGTATGCCAAGTTCAGCAAGTTCCAGTTTTGGTTGAAAGAAGTGTCATTTCTGGGCCATATCATCTCTGGAGGAGGAGTATCAGTTGACCCCGGAAAAGTGAGGGACGTGTTGAAGTGGGAACCCCCATAGAATGTCAAGGAAATAAGGAGCTTTCTTGGAATGGCTAGATATTACCGTCGATTCATCAAGGACTTTTCCAAAATAGCCAAGCCAATGACAGAATTGCTAATGAAGGGAAAGGCTTTCTGATGGACTGAAGCTTGTCAAAACAGTTTTGAGGAGCTAAAGAATAGGTTAGCAACAGCCCCAGTTTTGGTTTTGCCGGATGTAAGCAAAAGTTTCGACTTATATCGTGATGCATCAAGACAAGGACTTGGATGCGTATTGATGCAAGAAGGTCAAGTGGTCGCCTATGCATCAAGGCAATTGAACGTACATGAGCAGAAATATCCCACACATGATTTGGAACTTCCAGCGGTGGTACACGCATTGAAGATATGGAGACACTATATCCTTGGACATAGGTGTCAAATTTATACGGATCATAAGAGTCTTAAGTATATTTTCACACAAATGGATCTGAATTTGAGACAACAAAGATGGTTGGAGCTCATCAAGGATTATGATGTGGGAATCAATTATCATCCAGGGAAGGCTAATTTAGTGGCCGATGCTTTAAGTCAGAAAGGAGTAAGTCATCAAATCGTAGTTCAAGAAATGCCATCGACTTATGTAAGGAGTTTGAACGGTTGAACCTCGGATTTTTGAATGAGATGGGGATGATGGAGTTAAATCCGACTTTGGAGCATGAAATTCAAGAAGGTCAGACCAAGGACGAGGAAATCCGAGAAATCAAGGAAAGGACCCAGGAAGGAAGAGAATTCAGATTTGATGAGGATGAACATGGCAATCTATGGCTTGGTAAGAGGTTTGTCGTGCCTAATGTGAAGCATATACGAGAGACAATACTAAAGGAGGCACATGACTCACCATACTCAATCCATCCCGGTTGTACGAAGATGTACGAAGACTTGAAGACGTGCTATTGGTGGGCTAGCATGAAAAAGGACATAGCTGAATATGTAGCTTTGTGTGATGTGTGCCAACGAGTGAAGGCGGAACATCAAAGGACAGCTAGATTATTGCAACCATTGAAGATCCCAGAATGGAAGTGGGAAGAAACCGGAATGGACTTCATAGTTGGTTTACCGCGTACCCAGTCCGGTTATGACTTAATTTGGGTAATTGTGGATCGGTTGACCAAATTGGCTCATTTCATCCCGGTCAAGACCAAGTATACAGCTGCACAATTGGATAAAATATACATGGAGCATATTGTGTGCCGACATGGGGTTCCAAATAAGATAGTATCAGATAGAGGTTCTTAGTTTACCTCCAGGTTTCGGCAGAAATTGCATGAAGCTTTGGGAACAACATTGAATTACAGCTCAGCATATCACCCTCAAACGGATGGACAAACTGAGAGGACCAATCATATTTTGGAGGATATGTTAAGATCTTGTGCCTTGAAGCATGGGAAGAGTTGGGACAAGAGCTTGCCATATGCAGAATTTTCATACAACAATAGCTACCAAGCAAGTTTGAAGATGTCACCATATGAGGCACTATATGGAAGGAAGGGTAGGACACCCTTGTTTTGGAATGAGACAGGAGAAACTCAAGTATTTGGACTTGATGTGTTGCAAGAAGCTGAAAAGCAAGTCCAAATAATTCGTGAAAATTTGAGGGCTGCTCAATCAAGACAAAAAGGCTATGCGGATAATAGGCGAAGAAAACTAGCCTTTGAAGTGAGAGACTTTGTATACCTCAAGGTGTCACCAATGAGAGGTCATAAGAGGTTTAACATAAGAGGCGAGTCAGCACCTCGCTATATTGGACCATTCAAGGTTTTGGACAAAAGAGGAGAAGTAGCATAGAAATTGGAGATGTCAACTCATCTTTCAAATTTCCATGATGTGTTTCATGTTTCCCAGCTCAAGAAGTGCTTGAAAGTACCAAAAGAACAAGTGCCAATGGAAGAATTGGAACTAGAGGAAGATTTGACTTATTTCGAGCAACCGATCAAAATCTTGGAGACCAAGGATTGAGTCACAAGAAACAAGATTATTAGATGGTGTAAAGCTCAATGGAAGCATCATACAGAATCAGAGGCAACATGGGAGTTGGAGGATGATCTCAAGAAGGAATTTATCTATCTCTTCTCTTTCGCGTCGAATCTCGAGGGCGAGATTCATTTTAAGGGGGGGGGGGGGTAGGTTTGTAACACCCTCATTTTCATTAATCATGCCCTGCATCCATCATTAAATATGTTTAACATTAATCCACATAAAAAGGAACAAGTTTAAAATGAATTAGAAACAAAACCGCACTTAGGAATTCTAGAAAGTGCGGACTAGTCCGATCTTGGTGCGGACTAGTCCGATTTCTCTCTGACCTTGCACGGACTCTTCTGTTTTTCTTTGGATTGTTCTGTTTTTCACTCTGGACATTTTTGGACTTGTCCAATCCTGTGTGTACTAGTCCGGTGTTCTAATTCCTTGGAAATTTTGCTAAGTCCCTAGACTTGTCCGGACTTGTCCGGTGTTCCAGCGGACTTGTCTGTTTTCCCTCTGACTAAAGTCATACTTGTCCGATTTTGGCCAGACTTGTCTGTTTTTCCCATCTGGATAAGTTCGAACTTGTCCGATGTAGTTCGAACTTGTCTGATATCTCTCGGTTCAACTTCGAACTAGTCCGGCCCTTTTTGGACTTGTCTGATAAATCGCGACTCCGAGTTGATCTTTTTGTTTCACGACTTGTTTCTTAGGTTTTACATTAAGTGGGCCTAGGGACGTCGTGCCTAACTCTTTTAGAGCCATGTGGGACTCTAAACCGACCCCTACTCATCTCAAACTCGAAATCCATCTAACCCTAGCCTCCACCTCTATATAAACAACCCCACCCCTTGACTTGACATCCATTTGCCACTTTTCCACCTCACCCGAACCCTAGCTCGTGAATTGCCGCCACCAAGGAGGGAGGAGGAGATCTAGAGAAAGAATAAGAGGAGGAGGAAATGAAAGAGGATCGAGATCTCCATCAACTTCGCTTTCTTCATCAACAATTCACCATCAAGTTCATCATCAACCCTAGATCGTCAAGAACCAAGTGTTGCCTCCAAGATCCTTGATTCATTGGAGTTCTAAACACCTGGTATACCTTATATTCTCTTTTCCTTACGTGAATTCAACCCCAAATCTCCAAATTCATGTCGATCTAGAAAACCCTAGTTCGCCAGTTCTACAAAGTGCGGACTTGTCTGGTTCCCAGCAGACTAGTCCGATTTTCCTAGTAAATTTGTGTTGAATTAATTCCAAGATTAGATCGAATCAACTCCAAACCTGTATAAACCCGTTAATAACAATTGTAAATGATTAGTGAACATCATTAATAACTCATTCAATAGTTTTGCTTTGCATTTGCATTAATCATGCATGTCATGTCATATTGAGTAATATTTGTGCACTTTTTGATTGTGTTTCTTGTCTTGTATGTTTATTGTGCGGATTAGACGAATTTGCGCTAGAGAGTGCCACGGAGGATCTACATCACCAAGTGTTTGAAGGCTTTGACCCGAACCAATCCAAAGAGCAAGGCAAGTGTCCTTGAAGCATATTGATCCTATTTCTAAAATAAATGTTTTGTTTGCAAACTGCATGCTTGTGTAAATTTGATGGGAATCCTATGATAGGAAGTTTACTAGATTTGTTTGACCACCCTTGTCACCTGGAATGCATGGTAGAGAGTCGGGATGGGCTTTTTACCCTTTTTGCTTCGCTTAATTAATTGGGATGGAAAACAACTATACTATTAATTATACATTGATGAGATTGTGGTTACAATGAACTAGTTAATATGATATGGTAATGGGTGATCTAAGCAAGACCGGTATATGGATGGGTTGGATGTTATGGTGGTTTGCTTGCTTTAGATCTAAGCACGGGTTCATGCAAGAATAAGCCAAGACTACAGTGCCACCACGAGGCCAAGTATAGGTGCGGCGTAGCTGATTAATTAGGGTTTTGCTAGTGATTTTTGGACAATTAAGGATGCTCGGGGAAGGGGTAGTCAGATTGGGTTTGTTGATGGTTGGTGGGACTACCCTGGCATCCGAATGGCTCAAGAGAGGGCCCTTGGTTGAAGATGTGCTCTGTAGGAGACATCGCCACCGGTTAAACCTCAGTATGGTCTAAATGGGCTAGTAATCCCTTTGTAAAGGATATTTCGTGATCTCTTGGCCATACACCAAAGAAGTGTAATTGATATAAGGGAGGTTCTTTAGTCACCAACGGGTGATGAAATTACAAACACGTGGGTAAAGTGTTACAAACTCTGCAGAGTCTAATAAAACTATCATGATAGCCGTGCTCCCGGATATGAGCACCTGGACAACTTCCATGATTAGAGGGTACTTGGGATTCGGGATGGTTATAGTTTGGTAATGGTTATGGATGGTTTATGGCTTATGTTTATGGTTATGAATTTGAGTTATGGTAACTGGACATGATAATGATTATGATAGCAATAATTGGATATGATTTCTAATTATGTATATATGATGGATATGAATGGATTATTTCACATACATATAATATATTGCTTTCCAAATGTTTTAATGTACTTTTCAGCACTTAGCCATTATTATATTTGTCATTTGAATCAGCTACATGTCATACTTTCCACACGTGCTGAGTACGGCATGTACTCACCCTTGCAATTCCCCCACCAACAGTTGCATGTATGGACTGGGAGTATAACGATGATAATGCAGAGTTCTAGACCGTGTCTGCCGTCATCTTTGCCTGTGGTGTTGATTGGAGTTGCGCTATCCCTTTTGCTTAGTTTGTTTAGTTAGTTTATTTCCGCTGCATTAGTTGAAACTTGTCATTAATATTCATTAGAGCTTGTATTTGAGGACATTATGAATTGTGTAACAAAAATGGTTAATTAATCTTATTATGTGGTAATTATCTGGTTATCCTTTTGTGATTGCACTCGTGTATGTGTGTTGAACATCCTGGGCACATATGCGTTCACTTGGTTGATTTTCAGAACCGGGTGTCACACCGAACTAATCCGAAGTTAGACAGAGGCGAAATCGGACAAGTCCGAACTATATCGAACAAGTACCAACTTGGTCAGGGGAAAATCAGACAAATTTGGCCAAAACCGGACAAGTCAGATTTTAGTCAGAGGAAAAACGAACAAGTCCGTTGGAATACCGGACTAGTCCGGACAAGTCCAGGGACATAGAAAAATTTCCAAGGATTCGGTACACCGGACTAGTCCGCAATGAACCGGATAAGTCCCAAACTTTCCAGAGGCAAAAACAGACTAGTCCGCAACAAAACGGACAAGTCCAACGAAGGTCAAAGAGAAATCTGACTAGTCCGCACCAAAAACGGACTAGTCCGCGCATCCCAAAATTATTAAGTGCGGTTTTACTCTAAATTCATTTTAAACTTTTTTCTTTTTATGTGGAATAATACTAAACATGTATTAGAATGTATGTAATGCATGATGGATGAAAATGAGGGTGTTATAAACCTACCCCCCTTAAAATGAATCTCACCCTCGAGATTCGATGCGGAAGAGAAGAGATAGGGAAATTCCTTCTTGAGATCACCTTCCAGCTCCCAAGTTGCCTCTGATTCTGTATGATTTTTCCATTGTACTTTGCACCATTGAATAACCGTGTTCCTTGTGACTCTCTCCTTGGTTTCTAAGATTTTGACCGGTTGCTCGGCATAAGTCAAATCTGCCTCTACTTCCAACTCTTCCATTGGCACCTGTTCTTCCGGCACTCTCAAGCACTTTTTAAATTGTGAAACGTGAAACACATCATGAACATCCGATAAGTGAGCCGGCATCTCCAACTTATATGCTACTTCTCCTCTTTTGTCTAAAATCTTGAATGGCCCAATGTATCGGGATGCTAGCTTGCCTCGTATGTTAAACCTCCTATGACCTCTCATTGGTGACACTTTGAGGTAGACGAAGTCTCCCACTTCAAAGGCTAATTTCCTTCTTCTATTGTCCACAT
This sequence comes from Tuctoria greenei, assembly GCA_036927565.1. Lineage (NCBI taxonomy): Eukaryota > Viridiplantae > Streptophyta > Magnoliopsida > Poales > Poaceae > Tuctoria > Tuctoria greenei. The sequence goes on from JAYESD010000002.1 coordinate 255,576,386, forward strand.
AGCCTTTTTGCCTTGATTGAGCAGCTCTCAAGTTTTCGCGAATAATCTGATCTTCTTTTTTCAGCTTCTAGCAATACATCCGAACCAAATACTTGAGTTTCTCTTGTCTCATTCCAGAACAAAGGTGTCCTACACTTCCTCCCGTATAGTGCTTCATAAGGCGACATTTTCAAGATTGCTTGGTAACTATTGTTATATCAAAACTCCGCATATGGCAAGCTCTTGTCCCAACTTCTTCCATGCTTCAAAGCACAAGCTCTTTACATGTCCTCCAAAATCTGATTGGTCCTCTTAGTTTGTCCATCCGTTTGAGGGTGATATGCTGAGCTGAAATTCAACCTTGTTCCCAAAGCTTCATGCAATTTTTGCGAGAACCTGGAGGTAAATTGAGAACCTCTATCTGAGACTATTTTCTTTGGAACTCCATGTCGGCACACAATGTGATCCATGTATAGCTCTGCTAGCTTCGCGGTGGTATAGGTGGTCTTGACAGGAACAAAATGAGCTGACTTGGTCAACTGATCCACGGTTACCCATATTGAATCATAACCAGACTGGGTACGTAGCAAACCAACGATGAAGTCCATACTGATTTCTTCTGACTTCCATTCCGAAATCTGCAATGGCTGCAATAACAGTTGGCCTTTGATGTTCCGCCTTGACTCGTTGACACACATCACACAAAGCTACATATTTGGCTATGTCCTTTTTCATGCTAGCCCACCAATAACAAGACTTCATGTCCTTGTAGATCTTCGTACAGCCAGGATGAATTGAGTATGGAGAGTCATGTGCCTCTTTTAATATTGTCTCCTGAATATGTGTCACATTAGACACGACAATCCTTTTTCCAAGCCATAGGGTACCCTGTTCATCCTCATCAAATCTGAATTCTCTTCCCTCTTGGGTCTTTTCCTTGATTTCCTGAATCTCCTTATCCTTTGTTTGACCCTCTCGAATTTCTTGCTCCAAAGTCGGATTTAACTCCATCATCCCCATCTCGTTTACATATCCAAGGTTCAACCGTTCAAACTCCTTGCATAGCTCGGATGACAGCCCTCAAACCGCAAGTTGATGACTTACTCCTTTTCTACTCAATGCATCGGCCACAACATTAGCCTTCCCTGGATGATAATTGATTCCTAAATCATAATCCTTGATGAGCTCCAACCATCTTCGTTGCCTCAAATTCAGGTACGTTTGTGTGAATATGTACTTGAGACTCTTATGATCCGTATAAATTTCACACCTATGTTTAACGATATAATGTCTCCAAATCTTCAATGCGTGTACCACGACTTCAAGTTCCAAATCATGTGTTGGATAATTCTGCTCAGGTTTCTTCAATTGTCTGGATGCATAGGCGACCACTTGACTTTCTTGCATCACAATAAATATCAAAACTCTTGCTCAAATCCGGCAATACCAAAGATGGGGTTGTGGTTAACCTTTTCTTCAACTCCTCATTTCTTGACAAGCTTGAGTCCATTGGAAAGATTTCCCCTTCATTAGCAATTCCGTCATTGGCTTGTCTATCTTGGAGAAGTCCTTGATGAAACTACGGTAATACCCAACCATCTCAAGAAAACTTTGGATTTCCTTTACATTCTACAGGGGTTCCCATTTCAACATGTCCCTCACTTTTCCGGGGTTGACCGATACTCCTCCTCCCGATATGATATGACCCAAAAATGACACCTCTTTTAACCAAAACTGGCACTTGCTGAATTTGGCGTACAATTGATGCCCCCTCAATTTCTAAAATGTAAGCCTCAAGTGTTCCTCATGCTCCTTCTCATCCTTCAAGTAGCTCATAATGTCATCAATGAACACCACAACAAACTTATCCAAGTACTCCATAAAGACCTTATTCATGAGGTACATAAAGTAGGCAAGTGCATTGGTCAATCCAAAAGACATCACAGTATACTCATAGGATCCTTACTGTGTCCGAAAACTTGTCTTGGGTATGTACGATGGTCTAATCTTCATTTGAAAGTATCCCAACCTCAAATAAATCTTGGAGAAGACACATGCACTCTTCATTTGATCCAACAAGTCTTCTATACGTGGCAAGGTATACTTGTTCTTTATTGTCACCTCATTGAGAGCTCGGTAATCCACACACATCCTTTGTGATCCATCTTTCTTATCTACGAAAAGAACGAGCGCTCCCCAAGGTGAAGAGCTTGGGCGAATAAACCCCTTCTCTAGTTGCTCTTGAATCTGCTTCTTGAGCTCCACTAACTCCTTAGGAGGCATCCTATAGGGCCTCTTAGCTATAGGTGCAGTTCCAGACATTAAATTAATGACAAACTCAATATCTCGATCAGGTGGCATACCTGGCAACTCATCCGGGAACACATCCAAAAATTCGCACACCACTGGACTTCCCTCAATTGTGGCACCGTCCATGTGATTCAGCTCCAATTGCTTTGGTGCATATTGAGATGCTTCAAACTCCATGGTTATATCTTCCTCATTGGTCAACTTCACCGTCTTTGTGGCGCACTCAATGAATCCATTGTGCTTCCTCCGCCAATCCATACGAAGTATAATGTCCAATCCTTGTGAATCCAAGACAATGAGGTTGGCAAAGAAGTCTACTCCCCTTATTCTAAGGCTTACTTTTGGACATACTATATTTGTCCTCATCTCTCTTCCGGGAGACTTAACCAATAGAATAAACTTCATATGAGAGATAGGCAAACTATACTTGGCAACATATTTTGATGCAACGAATGAATGCGATGCTCCAGAATCAAATAACATAGTCGCCGGGTTAGAGTTTTCCAGAAACATACCAATCACCACGTCATCCACTTGTTGAGCATCCTCGGTAGAGACATGGTTCACGTTGCCACGAGCAAAATTCTGCTGTCCACGATTTCCTTACGGCTGTCCTTCATTGGGTCTTGGGTTCTGTCTCGGCGCATTGCTTCCTTGACCAAGGCCCGACTTGGGGCATTGATGTGCAAAGTGTCCCGCTTCTCCACATGTGTAGCACTTTCTAACTGCACCAGAATTTGAACGGACTTGATTCTGCGCATTAGCACCAGGAAAGTTGGCACGAGTTGCAAAAGGCATTGGAGGCCTAGGTGCTTGCATGACAGGGCATTGCTGCACAAACTGAGTGGGCGTGGTGCATAACCAGGGCGATGAGCAGGCGTAGAAGAGTTGCCGTAAGGCGCATTGGGTGGTGCAAAGCGAGGGCGCACATTACTTCCTTATTGCTGTCGTTGATATGGCTCCTTCCTCTTTGTGTCTTGCTCCACCTCATGGACCTTGTTCTCTACCACAATTGCTTTGTCCACAAGCTTCTTGAAGTTTGCATAATCACAATTCAGCAATTGTACTTGGATCTCATTGTTCAAGCCTCTCATGAACAAATATTGCTTCCTGCTGTCCCGACTGACATCCTCTGGTGCATATCTTGAGAGTTGAGTGAATTTTTTGAGATATTCACCCACACTTGATCTTTCATGCCTTAGGTTCTCAAGTTCTTGCCTCTTCAAAATCATAACACCCTCCAGCACATAATGAGAATGGAAGCTTTCCTTGAACTCAGCCCAAGTAGTCCTCTCTTGATTCTCATGGGCGTTGCATAGCGAATCCCACCAATCGGCAGCTGCTCCAACAAGTTGATAAGATGCAAATAACACCTACTCCCGGTCACTGAATTGGACAATAGCTAGCGTCTTCTCCACGGACTTGAGCCAATCATCGGCATCCATAGGATTAGCAGCTTGAGCAAAAGTCGATAGCCTAGTCCTCATGAACTCTCCCAACCAGTTATAATGAGGTGGGGGTGGCGGTGGAGGCATGTGGGGCTGATTGTTGATGTTGCCAGCCTGCAGCTGTCCTATAGTCTGTATCATGGTCTGCATGAGCTGGTTTTGCATAGCTAATAGATGCTCAAGGTTGATATCTCCCTGGGCAGGTCCTTGTCCATTGTTGTTCTCAGGTGCTCCATTGTTCTCCTCCTCATCATTGCCATCCCTCTGGTTGTGTGTCCTCACCATCTAAAGAGAAGCAAAAGAGAAGAATTTAGAAAACGTGTCCAACTATATGCATCAAGGGATATGAAACTAAGCAACTGACTATACTAGCCTTTGTGGACATGGCAATGCTAAAGCATCCCAAAATCCTCTACTAAGCACACAAGCAACAATACATAGCAATCAGCACACCAAATAAATGCACAATTCCTGAGTGCTCCTATGTGCTCTAAAGTGTCCATTCTATCTAGGTTGCGTCCTACAGTCAACCTGTGGCTCTAATACCAATTTGTGACACCTGGTTCTGAAAATGAACCTAGTGAACGCATATGTGTGCCTAAGACATTCAACACACATACACGAGCGCATCACAAAAGGATATACAGAAAATTACCACAGAACAAGATTAATTAAGCACTTTTATTACAGAATTCATAATATCCTCGAATACAAGTTCTAATGAATATTAATGACAAGTTTAACTAATGCAGCGGAAATAAACTACATAAGCAACAAAGCAGCTAAGCAATAGGGTATAGCGCAGCTCCAATCAACACCACAGGCAAACTGACGACAGACACGACCTAGAACTCCGTGATATCATCGTTATACTCCCAAATCTGACCTACAACTATTGGTGGGGGAACTGCAAGGGTGAGTACATGTCGTACTCAGCAAGTGTGGAAAGTATGACATGTAGCTGCTACAAATGACGAATATAATAATGGCTAAGTTTTGAAAAGTACATTAAATCATTTGAAAAAGCATTATATTATATGTATGTGAAGTAAACCCATCATAAACCATAATTAATAACATAGTACTGGTCCATATTTCATTACCATCATCCATATTCCAGATTTTTACCATTACCTTTAACCATATTTGTTGAAGTGTTTTATACGATATTTCCCCCGGACCCGCTGAGAAGCAGACCAAAGAGGTTCTTTTATGGTTGGGGCACGCAAAGATCAAGATCAAGATGGTGACCTCAAAGATTTACATGGTTAGGGCTGCCTAAGCGTAACACCTTACTCCTCGGGGTTTGTGTAATTGTATTGAGCGAGTGCGTTCACTAGGGTCAGGTTGAATCAGCTTGGATCCCCCTAGCTCAGCTTAGATCAGAGTGTGTCCATGTTCGTGCGGTGCAGCCCTTTTGTAGTTTTAAGGACTGACCGTTACCAAGCTGGCCTGACCCGCCATGTGGCCCTAGCGTGCTTAATGACCTAATACACTGTCTAAAGGGTATTAAATACAATTAATAGTGTGGTAACGTGCCTTCATGGCAGTGTTACCCCTATTAACGGTGCACTGATAAATATGGCATTAATGACACATTATCAGACCTTATAACTACCGCTTTAACCATCCTTGAATGTCTGTAATTGTGACACCCGGTTCCGAATATGAACCAAGCGTAACGCATATGTGTGCCCAGGATGTTCATCACACATATACGGTTGCATCACAAACGATATACAGAATTTAACCACGTCTTAACTAATAAATAAGTACTTTATTACAATAATCCAATAGTTCACGAATAATAAAACTCTAAATAATTGCAGCGGAAAATAAACTAAACAGCACGACTCCAATCCATAGGCAATTGAAAGCGGTACGCAACCTAGTACTCCACGTGATCCTCAGGGTACTCCCAAATGTCTCCAGTAGCTGTTGGGGGGGGGGATTGCAAGGGTGAGTACATGTCGTACTCAGCAAGTGTGGAAAGTATGACATGTGGCTGATTCAAATGACGACAATAATAATGGCTAAGTGCTGAAAAGTACAGTAAAACATTTGAAAAGCATTATACTATGTCTATGTGAAACAATTCCATCATAACCATCATATTAACATAATATAAACCATTTCCAATTATTGCCAACATTACCATTATCCATGTCCAATTACCATAACTCAAATTCATAACCATGACCATAATCCATAAACCAACCATAACCATTACCAAACCATAACCATCCATAACCATCCCAAATCCCAATTTCCAACTCTAATCATGTAGGTCATCCAGGCGCTCATAAACGGGAGCACGGCTATCATGATAGTTTTTAACACTCTGCAGAGGTTGTACCACTTTACCCACATGTTTGTGATTTCGTCACCCTTTGATGACTAAGGAACCTCAATTGTGCCATCTCACACTTCCGTAGGTGTGTGGCCAAGAGATCACAAAATAGCCTTTCAAAAGGGACTACTAGTATGTACGGGCCCACTAAGGTTTCACCGGCAGGCTTGAATCTCTATTCTCCCACCCACGGGCCCCCTCGTGTGCCATGCGGATCCCAGGGCAGTCCTCCTCGACTCCCATTCCCCGCGCCATCCAATGGTCCATACAATACTAGCAGCGCTCCTAATTATTCAGCTACGCTGCACCCATACTTGGCCTTGTGGTGGCACTGTTGACCTGGCATATTCTCGCATGAACCGGTCCTTAGATCTAAGGCAAGCAAACCACCATGACGTCCAACCCATCCACATAACCATGCTTGCTTAGATCACCCATCATATTGACCAGTTCACATTAACCAGAATATCATTGGTGCATAATTAAATGTGTAGTGTTGTTTGCCATCCCAATTAATTAAGCGAAGCAAAAAGGTAAAAACCCTTCCCGACTCTCTACCTTATATCCCAGGTGACAAGGGTGGTCAAACAAAACTAGTAAACTTCCTATCATAGGATTCCCATCAATTTGACACAAGCATGCAAGTTCGCAAACAAACATTTAATTTTAAATAGGATCAATATGCTTCAAGGACACTTGACTTGCTCCGGCGGATGGGGTTGTTCAAGCGCTTCGAAGTCTTGGTTTTGGAAATCCTCGTATGCAGCCTCTTGAGCACGTTCCTCTACGCGTGATCATACATACAAGAAAACATATACAATTCAACATAATGCACACAAAATAATCAACATGCAATGACATGCATGCATGCACAGTTTAATAATTAATTTACTACGGTCGTTTATTAATTAGATGCGACTAGTTCATACGTGTTCGTATGAGTTTACGGGGGTTTTAGGGTGGATTAATGCTGCTGAAATAAAATTTATGGTGCAACTAAAATCAATTCACGCCTATTGGATTCAATATGATCGCAAAAATTCGCATCGGGAACATGGCCTACCGTAGATGCGATGGCTTCGATGATCGCGGGATGGGGACAATGCGTAGACGAAATAGATGCGTTCTCCGGCGGCACGACGACGGCGACACGATGGCGACGACGGTCTCCGGCGAACGGTGGGGCCCTCCTCTTTTTCTTCCCCTTCTTCCCCTCTTTTTTTCTCCCTTTTCTTCCCTGGCGCAGCCTTCTGGACCTTGGTTCCGGCGGCTTTTTTTCTTTCCTCTGGCGGCGGCTGATTTGCTCGATCTGGAAAAAGCCTAGGGACCCCGGTCCCTTTTATAGGCGTGAGCTAGGGCTCCCGTGGAGTCCGGCTCGGTACCGACGGTTCGGGAGCGAGATTCGCGGAAGGCGGGGTCGAGCGGGAGTTTCGGCGGGGAAATCGGGAGCGGAGGCGGGATCGCGTACGGCGTAAGCCGCGTCGGGTGGCGTGGGACCGGGAGCGCGGGGGCAAGTGCGATACGGCGGCGGGGCGCGTGATCGCACGCGCGCGCGGGCGCGCGTCGGGGGTAGCGCGGGCGGGGCTGGGGCCGCGGGGTGGCTCGGCTGGCTGGGCCGCTTGGCCTGGCCGCAGGGTTGCCCTTTTTTCTTTTTTTTTTCTTTTTTTTTCTTTTCTTTTATTATATAATTTATTATATATATATTTTTTATATATATTATTAATATTGTACATTTATTATTTATTATTTATTATTTCTATAACATATATTATTATATATTTTTTTTCTATTTTTATATATTGTTATATATATTATTTATATATATTTTTATATATATTTTATTATTATTTTTATACTTATTCCCTATTACAAGTTTTAGGCTATAATTATTGTTTTCTTTTTCTTCTTTTGCTACACATATTTGTATATGTATATGTTTTATTATTTTTCTTTTATTCTACTAGTGTTTAATGCATGACCATGTATGCAATGCATGATGCGAAAATTTAGGGTGTTACAAACCTACCCCCCTTAAAGTTAATCTCGCCCTCGATATTCGATAGCGTGGAGAAAAGATGAGGGAATTCTGCCTTCAGGTCTTCTTCACGTTCCCATGTAGCTTCGGCTTCCGTATGGTGTTTCCATTGCACTTTGCACCAACGGATCCTCTTATTTCTCGTGACCCTTTCCTTCATATCCAAAATCTTGATAGGTTGTTCGACATAGGACAAATCCTCTTGAAGTTCTAACTCGTCCATCGGCACTTGTTCTTCCGGTACCCTGAGACACTTCTTGAGTTGAGAGACGTGAAACACGTCGTGTACATCGGAGAGATACGTCGGCAGCTCAAGTCGATAAGCTACCTCTCCTCGCTTGTCCAGAATCTTAAATGGTCCGATGTAACGTGGTGCCAGTTTTCCTTTGACGTTAAACCTTCGCTGACCTCTGATAGGTGACACTTTGAGGTATACAAAATCTCCAACTTCAAAAGTCAGACTCCTTCGCCTATTATCAGCATAACCTTCCTGTCGAGACTGGGCAGCCTTTAAGTTTTCCCGTATTATTTGGACTTGCCTTTCAGCTTCTTGTAACACGTCGGGACCAAACACTTGATTCTCTCCGGTTTCATTCCAAAACAAGGGAGTCCTACATTTCCTTCCGTATAATGCTTCATAGGGTGACATTTTCAAACTTGCTTGGTAACTATTGTTGTACGAGAATTCAGCATACGGTAAACTTTTATCCCAACTTTTCCTATGCTTTAAAGCACATGCTCTCAACATGTCTTCCAAAAATTTGGTTGGTCCTCTCGGTTTGTCCATCTGTTTGAGGGTGATACGCCGAACTGAAATTCAGCCTTGTTCCCATTGCTTCATGCAATTTCTGCCAAAATCTGGAGGTAAACTGAGAACCTCTATCCGAGACTATCTTCTTCGGTACTCCGTGTCGACACACAATGTGCTCCATATACAATTCTGCTAGCTTCGCGGTGGTATATGTGGTCTTGACAGGGATGAAATGAGCTGATTTTGTCAATCGATCCACAATAACCCATATTGAATCATAGCCAGACTGAGTTCGCGGTAATCCAACTACAAAGTCCATACCAATCTCTTCCCACTTCCACTCTGGGATCTTTAGTGGTTGTAACAATCCGGCTGGCCTTTGATGTTCAGCTTTAACTCGTTGGCACACATCACAAAGTGCAACATATTCGGCTATGTCCTTTTTCATGCTGGCCCACCAGTAGCATGTCTTTAAGTCCTTGTACATCTTCGTACAGCCAGGATGATTCGAGTAAGGCGAGTCATGTGCCTCCTTCAATATTGTTTCACGAATATGCCTAACATTTGGTACCACAATCCTCTTTCCAAGCCATAAGGTACCCTGTTCGTCCTCATCAAATCTGAATTCCTTTCCTTCTTGGGTCCTTTGCTTGATTTCCTGTATTTCCTTGTCCTTTGTCTGCCCTTCCCGTATTTCCTGCTCTAATGTTGGGTTGACTTCCATCGTTCCCATCTCATTTATGAATCCAAGGTTCAACCGTTCAAACTCCTTACATAACTCGGATGGCAGTTCTTGAACTGTGAGTTGATGACTTACTCTTTTTCGGCTCAAGGCATCGGCCACTACGTTGGCCTTCCCTGGGTGATAGTTGATTCCCACGTCATAATCCTTGATGAGCTCCAACCATCGGCGTTGCCTCAGATTCAGATCCATTTGCGTAAATATGTACTTGAGACTCTTGTGATCTGTATAAATCTCACATCGGTGACCAAAAACATAGTGTCTCCATATCTTCAAGGCGTGTACCACGGCTGGGAGTTCAAGGTCGTGTGTAGGATAATTCAACTCATGTTTCTTTAGTTGCCTCGATGCATAAGCTACCACTTGGCCTTCTTGCATGAGCACACATCCTAATCCTTGTCTTGATGTGTCCCAGTATATATCAAAACTCTTGCTCACGTCCGGTAATACTAACACCAGGGCGGTTGTCAACCTTTTCTTTAACTCTTCAAAGCTATCCTGACAAGCTTGAGTCCATCGGAATGCCTTCCCTTTCATGAGTAATTCGGTCATAGGCTTAGCTATTTTGGAGAAATCCTTAATGAATCGGCGGTAGTATCCAGCCATTCCAAGGAAACTCCGAATTTCCTTGACATTCTGTGGCGGTTCCCACTTAAGCACATCTCTCACTTTCCCTGGGTCAACTGATACTCCTCCTTCGGAAATAATATGTCCTAAGAAAGAAACTTCCCGTAACCAAAATTGACATTTACTGAACTTGGCATACAATTGATGCTACCTCAATTTATGCAGCGTAAGCCTCAAGTGTTCCTCATGTTCCTTCTCATCCTTCGAGTAGATCATAATATCATCGATGAACACTACAACGAACTTATCCAGATATTCCATGAAGACCTTATTCATGAGATACATAAAGTACGCAGGCGCGTTCGTTAATCCAAATGACATGACGGTGTACTCATAAGATCCATATCGTGTCCGAAATGCTGTCTTGGGTATATCCGATGGTCTAATCTTCATTTGGAAGTATCCTGACCGCAAGTCGATTTTGGAGAAGATACAGACACCCTTCATTTGGTCGAACAAATCCTCAATACGGGGCAGTGAGTACTTGTTCTTAATTGTCACTTCATTGAGAGACCTATAGTCCACACACATCCTCTGGGTTCCATCCTTCTTATCTACGAAGAGCACTGGGGCTCCCCACAGGGACGAGCTTGGGCGTATAAAACCCTTCTCTAGCTGCTCTTGAATTTGCTTCTTGAGCTCTGCTAATTCCTTAGGAGGCATCCTATACAGCCTCTTAGCTATAGGTGCAGTTCCGGGTATCAACTCAATGGCGAATTCTATGTCACGATCAGGTGGCATACCTGGCAACTCATCTGGAAACACGTCCGGGTACTCGCGAACGATCGGAATGCTTTCCAATGTCACTTCTTCCACGTGATTCAGCATCGCTTTCCCTCTTGCAGGTTGGGCTGCTTCAACTTCAATGCGGGTACCATGTTCACTTGTCAACTGCACAATCCTCTCGGCACATTGAATGACTCCATTATACTTGCTCAACCAGTCCATTCCAAGTATTATGTCTATTCCTTGGGAGTCCAATACTATGAGGTTTGCGAGAAAGTCTACCCCCCTTATTTTAATGCTTACTTTCGGACATACTATATTTGTCCTCATCTCTCCGCCAGGAGAACTTACTAGCATAGTTTGCTTCATATGAGATATAGGAAAATTGTATTTGGCAACATACTTTGACGAGATGAATGAATGAGATGCTCCCGAATCAAATAAAACAGTCGCGGGGTTGGAGTTGGCGAGAAACATACCAATCACGACATCATCATCTTGCTGAGCTTCCTCAGTAGAGACATGATTCACATTGCCACGAGCAAAATTCTGTTGTCCACGGTTGCCTTGTGGTGCTCCTCCATTTGGTCGCGGGTGATTTGGCCTTGGTGCATTGTTCATAGGACCATTGTTTCTCTTGGGGCATTGACTTGCAAAGTGTCCGGGTTCTCCACACGCATAGCATGTCTTACCACCCGTAGCATTAGGGAAGTTTGGGCGCAACTGGTTTTGAGCATTTGCCGCCATGTTAGGACGCGGCGCAGGTGGCACAGGATTGCGAGGCGCTTGCATGGCGGGGCGTTGCTGCGGTGGCTGATTTGGGCGGGGCAGATAAGCAGCGCGGTATGCGGGAGCAGATGGGTGGTATTGTGGTGCAGTAGGTGGTGCATAGCGGGGGCGAACATTGCTTCCTTGTTGCGGTCCATGATGTGACATCTTCCTTTTGTTGTCCTGCTCCATCTCACGAATCTTGTTCTCAACCACAATAGCCTTGTCAACCAGCTTTTGGAAGTTTGGATAATCAGTATTGAGTAACTGGACTTGAATTTCATTGTTGAGACCCCTCATAAACAGATACTGCTTCCTACTATCAGTTTTGATGTCTTCTGGAGCATACCTTGATAATTGAGTGAATTTGTTGAGATACTCACTCACACTCATCCTTCCTTGCCTGAGATTTTCAAAGTCTTGTCTTCTCAGTATCATAACTCCTTCAGGTACATAGTGGGAACGGAAACTCTGTTTAAACTCAGCCCAAGTGATTGCCTCCTGGTTATCATGAGCGTTGCAAAGAGCTTCCCACCAGTCAGCTTCCATTGGGTCTGTGGCTTGTGCAAAGGTAGGCGGTCTGGTCCTCATAAACTCTCCCAATCGGTTATGAGGAGGCGGGGGTGGCGGTGGAGGCATGTGGGGCTGATTGTTGATATTGCCAGCCTGCAGCTGTCCCATGGTCTGTATCATGGTCTGCATGAGCTGGTTTTGCATAGCTAGTAGCTGCTCGATATTGATGGCTCCATGAGCAGGTCCTTGTACGTTGTTGTTCTGAGGTACTCCATGGTTCTCCTCCTCATCATTAGCATCCCTCTGGTTGCGAGTCCTCACCATTTAGAGAAAAGCAATAGGTAAGAATTTAGAAATGTCCCCAACTATATGCATCAAGGGATATGAAACTAAACAACTAGCTACAGTAGCCTAGGTGGACATGGCAATGCTAGGGCATCCCAAAATCCTCTATTAAGCACACAAGCAAACAATATATATATCAAACAGCACACCCACAAAACACATCGATTCCTGGGTGCTCTTTTGTGCTCTAAAGTGTCCATTCTATCTAGGCTGCATCCTACAGTCAACCTGTGGCTCTGATACCAATCTGTGACACCCGGTTCCGAATATGAACCAAGCGTAACGCATATGTGTGCCCAGGATGTTCATCACACATATACGGTTGCATCACAAACGATATACAGAATTTAACCACGTCTTAACTAATAAATAAGTATTTTATTACAATAATCCAATAGTTCACGAATAATAAAACTCTAAATAATTGCAGCGGAAAATAAACTAAACAGCACGACTCCAATCCACAGGCAATTGACGGCGGTACGCAACCTAGTACTCCACGTGATCCTCAGGGTACTCCCAAATGTCTCCAGTAGCTGTTGGGGGGGGGGGATTGCAAGGGTGAGTACATGTCGTACTCAGCAAGTGTGGAAAGTATGACATGTGGCTGATTCAAATGACGACAATAATAATGGCTAAGTGCTTAAAAGTACAGTAAAACATTTGAAAAGCATTATACTATGTCTATGTGAAACAATCCCATCATAACCATCATATTAACATAATATAAACCATTTCCAATTATTGCCAACATTACCATTATCCATGTCCAATTACCATAACTCAAATTCATAACCATGACCATAATCCATAAACCAACCATAACCATTACCAAACCATAACCATCCATAACCATCCCAAATCCCAATTTCCAACTCTAATCATGTAGGTCATGCAGGCGCTCATAACCGGGAGCACGGCTATCATGATAGTTTTTAACACTCTGCAGAGGTTGTACCACTTTACCCACATGTTTGTGATTTCGTCACCCTTTGATGACTAAGGAACCTCCATTGTGCCATCTCACACTTCCGTAGGTGTGTGGCCAAGAGATCACAAAATAGCCTTTCAAAAGGGACTACTAGTATGTACGGGCCCACTAAGGTTTCACCGGCAGGCTTGAATCTCTATTCTCCCACCCACGGGCCCCCTCGTGTGCCATGCGGATCCCAGGGCAGTCCTCCTCGACTCCCATTCCCCGCGCCATCCAATGGTCCATACAATACTAGCAGCGCTCCTAATTATTCAGCTACGCCGCACCCATACTTGGCCTTGTGGTAGCACTGTTGACCTGGCATATTCTCGCATGAACCGGTCCTTAGATCTAAGGCAAGCAAACCACCATGACGTCCAACCCATCCACATAACCATGCTTGCTTTGATCACCCATCATATTGACCAGTTCACATTAACCAGAATATCATTGGTGCATAATTAAATGTGTAGTGTTGTTTGCCATCCCAATTAATTAAGCGAAGCAAAAAGGTAAAAACCCTTCCCGACTCTCTACCTTATATCCCAGGTGACAAGGGTGGTCAAACAAAAGTAGTAAACTTCCTATCATAGGATTCCCATCAATTTGACACAAGCATGCAAGTTCGCAAACAAACATTTAATTTTAAATATGATCAATATGCTTCAAGGACACTTGCCTTGCTCCTGCGGATGGGGTTGTTCAAGCGCTTCGAAGTCTTGGTTTTGGAAATCCTCGTATGCAGCCTCTTGAGCACGTTCCTCTACGCGTGATCATACATACAAGAAAACATATACAATTCAACATAATGCACACAAAATAATCAACATGCAATGACATGCATGCATGCACAGTTTAATAATTAATTTACTACGGTCGTTTATTAATTAGATGCGACTAGTTCATATGTGTTCGTATGAGTTTACGGGGATTTTAGGGTGGATTAATGCTGCTGAAATAAAATTTATGGTGCAACTAAAATCAATTCACGCCTATTGGATTCAATATGATCGCAAAAATTCGCATCGGGAACATGGCCTACCGTAGATGCGATGGCTTCGATGATCGCGGGATGGGGACAATGCGTAGACGAAATAGATGGGTTCTCCGGCGGCACGACGACGGCGACGCGATGGCGACGACGGTCTCCGGCGAACGGTGGGGCCCTCCTCTTTTTCTTCCTCTTCTTCCCCTCTTTCTTTCTCCCTTTTCTTCCCTGGCGCAGCCTTCTGGACCTTGGTTGCGGCGGCTTTTTTTTTTTTCTTTCCTCTGGCGGCGGCTGATTTGCTCGATCTGGAAAAAGCCTAGGGACCCCGGTCCCTTTTATAGGCGCGAGCTAGGGCTCCCGTGGAGTCCGGCTCGGTACCGACGGTTCAGGAGCGAGATTTGCGGAAGGCGGGGTCGAGCGGGAGTTTTGGCGGGGAAATCGGGAGCGGAGGCGGGATCGCGTACGGCGTAAGCCGCGTCGGGTGGCGTGGGACCGGGAGCGCGGAGGCGAGTGCGATACGGCGGCGGGGCGCGTGACCGCACGCGCGCGCGGGCGCTCGTCGGGGGTAGCGCGGGCGGGGCTGGGGCCGCGGGGTGGCTCGGCTGGCTGGGCCGCTTGGCCTGGCCGCCGGGTTGCCCTTTTTCTTTTTTTCTTCTTTTTTTTTTTCTTTTCTTTTATTATATAATTTATTATATATATATTACATATATATATTATTAATATTATACATTTATTATTTATTATTTCTATAACATATATTATTATATATTTTTTTCTATTTTTATATATTGTTATATATATTATTTATATATATTTATATATATTTTATTATTATTTTTATACTTATTCCCTATTACAAGTTTTAGGCTATAATTATTGTTTTCTTTTTCTTCTTTTGCTAAACATATTTGTATATGTATATGTTTTATTATTTTTCTTTTATTCTACTAGTGTTTAATGCATGACCATGTATGCAATGCATGATGCGAAAATTTAGGGTGTTACAGTAATGGACATGATCAGCTCGTATTTCTGTTGGTGACTAAGGTCCGGAGGATCCACACGCGGCAGATCCGGAGCTTTCCCTTGCGGGAGAGTAGGTCCGGGGTTGCTGTACACGTGTTGGTACCGGAGCTCCTCTCTGACAGGGGCTAGGTCCGGGGCTGTTGTACACGTGTAGTCGCCGAAGCTTCCCTTGGTTGGGAGTTTTGTTCCGGGCTTATTTTACACGTGTTAACCCGGGAGCCAGCCATGTGAGGGGAGCGGGTCTGGTGCAACGTGACATGTGGGACCTACAAGGGCCTTCGACTCTGACGGGTGGAACTTTCTGGCACTTGTTGCGGTATCGTGGGGTACCCGGTACGTAGGGTACCAACAGTGGCCCCCGGGCCCACCTCTGGGAGAAACCCCTTGGGTTGAGTTGTTCTGCCGGAGGTGGGGCCATTCTCGATTCCTGCGCTTTGATTTTCAAAAGTCCTCTGATGCGCCAATAGAGTGACGGTCCGGGAGTGAGCCTTCGACGTGTGGCTTGTTATGAATGAGACAGATGAGATCTTTGAGTGCGGATCTCATGCAATTGAAGGTTGCCAGTTCCCAATACGAAAACCGTATCGGTTCCGTGCACCCTGTCAGAGCGCCGACTTTGGATTTCCCGCCGCTCATCATGACAACGGTTGGCCTTGGGTAAGGACCTCGATCTCTTCGCTGCGGTGGCCACATGCCCACTCATTATAGACGGGGTAGATTTTTGAAAAGTACCTTTGATCTCATTGCAGTTTCCATCCAAGCGTCGCAGAGGCTTACTTAAGAAGGAAAGTGTGCACGGGTTGAGGACTCTTTACGCCTTCGATCATTTTTGCGCTCAGAGCTTCCCAAACTCTGCTTAACTTTCCATCCTTTGCTCCACTTTTCCGCGATGGAGTTGGGTCTCCCAAGAGCCGCCTCAAGAGTGATGATGATCTGAAGAAGGTCCGGACCTACATGGGGTGGTCTAGCGACTCCTTCAACAATCTGGTCCGCGCCGGCAAGCTCCCGTTCAAGACGGAGTGCGACGGCGACATGGTGTACTTATCTGCGTACGCCATGGTGGGGCTGATCCCACCTTTCTCAACTTTCCTTTTGATGCTGCTGGACTTCTATGGTTTGTAGCTGTACCACCTTGTCCCCCATTCTCTTCTTCTTGTGGCGACATTCGTCCACTTCTACGAGATGTGGGTGGGTATTCCCACCTGCGTCGAGCTTTTCCGCACCTTCTTCACCATCCACACCACCGACAAGGGGTCCGAGTTTCTTAGCTTCTACTATTTTGTGAAGCGCAATAAATGACCCGACAAATACTTGAGGTCGTTTCCTTCCAGCAAGTGGGACGACTGGAAGAAGGATTGGATCATCGTCACGGCAGAGGAGCACGAGAAATTGGAGCTGCCTGAAGGTTTCCCCAATGTTGACACTGACGCATGGAGTGTGGTTCCGGTGCTGTCAGAGGCCTTCAACTCTGCCTCGACCAGGATCTAGGAATGCGTGGAAGGTGGAGTGACCCCCCAGATGGTCTTCTACAACTTCCTGGTCAACTGGTGGTCTTCGCTGAAGAAGAGGGAGAAGCTTGCATGGGCCCTCAACAGCGTGATGGATGACAACCGTATTGAAACCGGCCTGAGATCCAACTTGGATGGTGCAGCTTTGGAGCTTTGTTGACGATCCTTAAGTACCATATTTTGATCGTCAATTCACCTCATAATGTGCATAAAAGAAACACAAAACATAATGGTAGGGCCATACACTAACCCAATTCCACAAGTGTTGGTGTCTATTTGTATGCAGGTGAATTATTACCCAAAATACAAAAACATGCAGGGATGAATCCATGAAAATGGATTTCAACGAATCAGGCGATGACATGTGGCAACACATGGATCAAATGGCCCACAAACAGAAGAATACGAGGAGATCCAACAGTGTTGCACCCATATACATCAAGGGGGCCCACCTGGAAGCCACCTGGAGGAAGCACTTCCCGAGGGGAGGCTTGACCAGGTCGGCCAAACCTAGTCAAATGACATGTGTTGGCTCCACCCGGCTCCCTGGAGTCAATGGTGACTGATTCGCGCGTTAATTGTGGCAGGAACCGACCCTTCTCCACCTATAAATAGACCCCCTCACCTCACTTCTCACACACACAAAAAGTTGAGAATAGTGCTACACTCCAAAGGTTTAGAGTAGTCTTAGAGGCTACCAAAGTAGAAGGAGAGTGTGGTGAAGAGTCTAGGAGAAGGAGGCTTGGGCTTGTCAAGTCCATCTTCTACACTTGTACCCCTACAAAGGTTTTACTCAATCGAGTAAGACTTTGTGAATTCAATACAAGTTTGATCTTTTATTCTTAGTAGTTTGCACAAGTAGTTACTTGTGGGATCACTGCTTTAATTCATTAGAGGCTCTAGTTGTAGCTTTGTGTTCGAAACAACTCAAGTAGTGATTTAGAACATAAGTGTCGTGCTTAGGTTATAAATCATCAGTGGATTCTCGTAGACACACGGATTGAAGAGGTAGGCAGTAGGTGGTGACAGCCCTATCTGTCCTTCGTAATCCTCCACGTTCGGCTATGCCATAGGCTTTTGGCGGGAGTCGTCCTAGTATTGCTAGGAGTAAGCTCGTGCCTGAAGCAAGCATCTACTGCAAACTACCTTGAATTAGGATCAATACTTTGAATTCCTCTTTGTTCCTTGCCTACCAAACAACTTTGTGTCCTTGGGTGAGCTAGTTCGAAAGATTAGCACACACGTTCTTTCGATTCAATACCCTTTGGAATACTCCTTAAGGGAAAGTGCTACAACGGTATTTCCGTGCGCTTGCGGATAACTCTGTGGTGTTAAGAAATACCAACAAGCTTCATCTCAAGAAGTTCCAGCATGGTATTGATGTCGAAGGCGACGACTTAACTCCGCCGGCGACTTTCCTCCCTTTGAACATGGAGGCACAGTTCAGCAGGGAGCTCCGGAGGAGTATGCCGGCGCTTGACGACCGTGGTGAGGTGGAAAGGCTTTCAACCACCAGATTGGCGATCCCAAAGCTTTCGAGGGTGGTCCTGCCCCTGCCCCGAGTCGAAGGACTGAAGATGTCGGCAAAGGCAAGGGCAAAGAGCCAGCTGAGCCTTCCAGCTAGAAAAGGAAGTTGAAGCACGCTGACAGGAGGTCCGTCAGGCCTGCTCCTTCCACGACGACTGCTTCTCCCCGGAGGGGGAGGTCTTCTGTAGCTACTCCTGCTCTGGTGCAATCGTCTTCAAGAGGCATAAGCTCCGGGCAGTCGACCCCAGCCTCAGTGCCGGCAAGAAGCTCTAAGTCCGGGAGTTCTTCCCGTCGAAGGGAAGCTCCAGTCGAATGAACTCCGGTGGCTGCGAGTGTTCCTCAACTGAGGTCCAAAGCAGTTGTCTCACCGAATTTGGTGGGCTCTAGCTCCGGGCCTCAGAAGAACAGGTTCTGAGGTGACTAGGGTGGTAGCATCCCGAGGTAAGCATTGACTACTTACCCTGAAATGCTAGTCTTGTTTTTGGTGTGTTATTAATCTTCTTTTCCCTTTGCTTCCAGGGTGTCGAAGAAAGCATCCGGATCTTCAACGCCTGTTGCAACGGCTGGGGCTGCACCTGTCGAAGCTCCGGCTTCGATCGCTGAGCCCCCTCATCATGCGGAGGCGAAAGTCGCGGCAGCTCCGGCGCCAGATGTCATGAGCTTGGACTCGGAGTCCTCACCCGAAGCTCCTGTGGTAGCGCTGGACCGTAGGAGGGAAGTTGAAGATGTGCCCCTGGTGGCGAAGGCTGATGCTCTAGCACCGGCGATGTCAGAAGTTCCGGCTTCTGAGCCAGAAGTTGTTGAAACCCTGGCTGCTGAGCCAGAGGTAGCTTAAGCCTTGGCTATTGAGCCATAGATCACCCAAGCTCCAGCCCCTATGCCGGAAATAGTTGAAGATCCGGCGGCTGAGCCGGAGGTGGTAGAGGGTCCGGCGCCTGAGCCGGAGGTGGTTGGTGGTTCGGCGACTGTGCCGGAGGTGGTTGCCGTGCCGAAGCCCAAGCCGGTGGAGGTTGAAGCCCCAGTTGAAGCTCCAGCTGCTGCTCCAGAAGTGGTGGTCCTGGAGGTACCTGGGCCGGAGCCAGAGCAGCTTGCAAGACTGGCGACAGGTCCTTCAACTTCAGGGCCGTTGACTGAAGACCCGGAAGCGATGCCTTCAACTTCTTCAGAGGTGGAAGTTTCCCCCGTGGGTTCTTCTGCTGCTATTGAAGGGCTCCAGGAGAGCGTCCTTAGCGTTGTAGGAGTACAGGGGACCACTATTGTAGAGTGGGACCCAACTTTTGTAACCAAGAACTCGTTTGAGCCTGCAAAAATGATCCCGGGAGGCCCAAAACCTATCCCTCTAGCATTGTCCACAGACAATGCCTTCTCAAATCTTCGGCAGGTCCAGCTTGACACTACAGGAAACTCGACGATTTGCGACGGCGAGGGCCGTCGCAAATAAGATATATGCCGTCGTAAATAAGCTATTTGCGAGGGCTTTCCTTATTTGCCACGGTTTTTGGCCGTCCCAAATAAGTCGTCGCAATTAAGCTTATTTGCGACAGCCACCATCGCAAATAAGCTTAATTGAGACGGCTAATAGCGGCCGTCGCAAGTTATTGCCGTGGGCCGGTGGGCCCCGCCACAGTATTTGCGACGGCTGAGCCGTCGCAATTAAAGCTTAGTTGCGACGGCCAGGCTGTCGCAATTAAGGGCCTCTATTTGCAACGGTCGGGCCGTCGCAAATAAGTTCAGTGGGCAGGGCCCACGTGTCCTCCTCCGGGACCCACGCCGCTATTTGCGACAGCCGGGCTGTCGCAATTAACCCTTATTTGCGACGGCCCGGCCGTCGCAAATAGCAGTAGCTTAATTGCGACGGCCTTAATCCTTATTTGCGACGGTCCTGTATAAAAAGCCGTCGCAAATAAGGTTTTTTATTTAGAAAAAAACAGAAAATACTACCCGACTCGATGGCCAGAATCACAGAACAGATACAATATATCACACACTATATAACACACAAACATCATCACAATCGCAAACTAATAAGTTCCGATACATCTCACATCGTCATCAACAAAGAAAACAAGGGCTCACTCGCCCATCTGACCTCCGTAGCCACCTCCGGAGCCACCTCCGAAGTCGAAGTCGTCGTCGCGCCTCATTCCAGGTGGCGGTAGTGACGGCAACGGCGTTTGTGCAGCCGTCGCAGATCCCTGCAGTTAATGAAACTTAGAGTTAGAATATAAATGCATCAACATCTCTCTCCCTCCCTTCCTCTTCCTCTATCTTCATCTAGATCCCCCTCTCTTCCTCTCTCTTTTCATTTCTCTCTTTGTCTCTCACTCTATCTTTCTCTCTCACTCTATCTCTCTATGGCTATCCTTTTCCCTCTATCTTCACCCCTCTATCTCCATCTACATCTCCCTCCATCTATCTTCCCCTCTCTCTATCTCCATCTACATCTTACTGTCTCTCTTCATTCCCCTCCTACTCTATCTAACTATCTTTCACTCTTTCTTCTGTCTCTCTCTTTCTTCTATCTCTCTCTTTCTTCTATCTCAATCATTTTCTTCTATCTAACTATCTCTCTCTTTCATCTATATCAATCTTATTACGCTGGAGAAGAAGGATTACATAGAAAATTACCTGACCCGCTGAAGAAGGATTGCCTAGAAGGACCGGTGGTAGTACTGGTAGCTGGATCCCCAGACCTTGCGCCCGAGCCATGGCCTGTCATTGCAAACATTAAATGCTATCTATTAGTAAGTCATTTACGCTGAATTAATGAGAACTTTAGTTTTTATTTTGTTACCTCCATTGCTTCCCGCATCTGCGCCAAAGCTGCTGCCTGGGTTTGGATCGTGGCCTCCATCGCGATCCTTTGGCGTTCTGACTCCTCCTGTCACCTGAAGAGGGACTGCATCTCAATGTTCCTCTGCGAGGTGCGACGACTAGTCGTGCCCACCGAAGAAGCCTGCGTGGAGCTGCCCCTCACAGGTCTCCCCGCCCTCGAGTCGACAACTCTATCAAATATGCAAGCCTATAAAAAAGAGAGTCAGCAATATGAAATTGAAATATCTTGAATACTTTGAATTGAAAACGATAAAATGACTTGTAAACTCACCTTCCATGTGCTTTTCCACCACCGGTTGCATACGCGGCATGAGGATCGATTGGTTGACATTCCCAGTCGAAATCCTCGCCGTGCATCTTCCTAGCCTCCTCCCCGTACTTAGCCTGCAAAACAAGAAAACCGTGTAAGTTCAACATCTATACAGTTATATTTAATATGAATGATTTCTAAACTTACCAACCGCTCGGCTGCAGCCTGAGTGCACCCCGTCAGCTGAGAAGGGTCCCTGTGACCTCTCTTCCAGACCTCAGTAGGGGTGGGCGGCACCCCCGTCTCGCGCTCCTGTCAATACGTGTTAGTACGAAGAATATATTATGAATATATAAACATAAGTTACACACACTTACCATGCGTTTAGCTAAACGCAAGTGGTTATCTTGTCCGTGCCTGCTCTTCCCCTCGACCCCTCTGCAGTCTCGAGCCTTCTCGGACTTAGCTTTAAACTCATAGCTAGCCCAGTAGCGACAAAGGGCCCAAAATGCATCGGTCCGACCTTGCAACCAGCTCACGTGGCCCTGCACATAGTTGGAAGTCGTTAAAAATACCATCGAGGAAATTATCAAAGAAAAATACTTACTACACTCCACGTACCTGCGCGTACTCCTCCTCTATCAGGTGCATCTCGCTCGCTTGCCGGAAGTGTAGCACGGGCTGCTGGTTCGCATTCAAGTGCTCATTAACAAGTTGAACGCGGGTGTTCGAAAAAGCTTGTCGAAGCGCCTTGGCAGTGTTGTAGTGAAACACTCGCCTCGCATCCTCAAACTGGCAATGGTCGTTCGGGTCCTCTAAAGTATATCTTGCTTGCGATAAAGAATATATTGAAGAGATGTTCACTAAAAGAGTTTAAGAGTTGAAACTTAGAAACTTTTTTAACATACTTACCATAAAATCGGCCCATACGACCTCCTGAAGGTTGTCGTGCTCCTGATGATGGACACGTGCGTAGTCCTCCCACGAAAGAGCAGGTACCCCATCGATGACCCCGGGATAGTGCAAACGCACTATGGACCCAAGGACACCGTTCACCGGTCTGTGGTGTCTCTCACCGGTGAAAGACGTGTCGTACCAAGCCCTGCAAGATATTTATTCATTCATTACTTAAGTAATCAAAAGAAACTAAAATTGAACACTATAATTTTTATTACCTGTCTCCGACTGGACAAATCATGATCCTCTGTGAAGGGACCACGGGAGGACTGACAAAGTGAGTCCTCCTCATCCTCTGCGTCTGCTGGGGCGCCACGTCAGGTGACCCAGACGGCTCCTCACCAGCCGAGTCAAAGGCCTCAGGAACAAACTCATCGCCAGCCGGGGGCTGGTTGGCCGAGGGCTGGCTCGCCGAGGGCTGGCTGGCTGAGGGCTGGCTCACCGAAGGCGCCGCAGCCTTTGAGTCAGCCGATGAGGACTACAACATTCAAATTATTCATAAGTAAGTTTAATGTGAAATTGAATTTTAAGAATTTGTCAAAAACGAGTGACATTTACCTATGACGAAGCTCTAGAGCTGGTCTGAACGACGTGCCCCAACAGCTGAGAGCGTCTGCTGCCAGTCGACGAGGCACCAACGAAAGCGTCCTCAGGTCTAGAGGGGTAGAACCCCCTCGTCGGCGGCACCTTCTTACCCTTCTTTGACGCCATCCTGTTGTAATTACATAATTAGTAAATATGCAAATAAAATATAAAAAATTTATGTTACTATCTTCAAGAAAACATTACTTGTAGTCACTTTCAAAATTCATCAACATCATTGTCATGTGCTTGTGCCCTACTCCTTAAACCAGCCCAACGATCTTCCATCATGGCCTGTTCTAATTTTGGTTTTCGCGTATCATCTGCGTCTACATCTTCAACGTATTCAACATCTCCAACTAATTGATCGAGTCCTGCACCAAGGTCGACGATAAAAGTGTCTGGCAACTCTTCTTCTTGGTACACTTCTTCAACATCTTCGCTATCATGGTAACCATCATCCCCAGGAGTATATAGCCGCTCATGAGGATTCACCTTATATACCACCCACCAAGCACTGAGGTTCGTGCATGGATAAGGTAGATAATACACTTGTTCAACTTGATGCGCAAGAACAAATGTATCATAACCTCGTAGTTGGTCCTTATGTTTCACTTCCACCATTCCAAATTGGTTTTCTCGAGTTCCATGAGTACGATCAAACCAGTCACAGTCAAAGAAGACAACTTGAAGGGTCTTATTTCTAGTAAAAGTAAATTCAAGGATTTTTTTAATGATCCCATAATAATCGGTTAAATTCCCTTGAGTGTCCATTGCTCTCGTCACAACACCGGAATTTGATGTTGCCGCGAGAGGACGATGGGCTTCAAAATGAGTTGTACGGAATCGGAAGCCATTTACGTCATATCGACCATAGCTTCTAACATTCACCAATCCATAAGATAGGTGCCGCAAATCTTCATGGACATTGTGAGTCCGACACTATCATAAATGATCGCGAGTTAAAATAATACTTCTTTAATAATAGTAGTTTATAATACATAGAAGACGAGAGAATATTACATATTCTCGAAACCAGGATAGAAAACTTTGCACCCCATTTATTCCTTCCTTTCGCATCGCTTCTACTTGTTTGGCCGTAGGTTGATGTCTATGTGGCCAATATTGTCTGTGGAACTCGCTGAACATGAAAAAACATCTTTTAGAGTACATGTGTAGCAAAATATGTCGATTAGCATAAACGTAGGAGAAACACTTACTCAAAGTATTCCTGCATGCCTTCTATATTTGCGTACATGTAGAGTAAAGCAACAGTCCTTTCATGTTCGGATAGCACGTAGGTCGTGTAGCTACCAACGGTGGCGCCTCTCGTTTGAAAAATGGAAAGGTCGCTTAGAGGGGGTGTTTCGTCCACATTGTACCGCATCACCGAAGTATTGATATTGTTTTCTTCCGCAAAGTAGACACTTGAAAAGTATCCTACTTCCTTAAGAGCATATGCTTCAGCGATGCACCCTTCCACCCTTGCCCTGTTGCCAACCATTGGTTTCAGATATCATAGTGCTCTTTCAATGTGATACATCCACCTATATTGCATAGGACGGCCAACTTTAGCTTCGAATGGAAGATGGATAAGCAGATGTTGCATTGGATTGAAGAAACCCGGTGGAAAAAAAATTTCCATCTTACATAAAAGTATGGGTATCTCCTTCTCTAACTTATCCATCATCCCGATCTTGATTTCTTTAGCACAAAGCTGTCTATAGAAATAGCTGAGCTCGACTAAAACCTTCCACACCGCATCATCTAGATAGCCTCGGAACATAACAAGTAGGAGCCTTTCCATTATAATGTGATAATCATGACTCTTCAACCCAATGAGGTTTCCTGTGTTAACAATTACGGCTCGTTTCAGGCTAGCTGCGTAACCATCTGGGAATTTAAAAGTTTTTATCCATTTCATAACTTCTTTCTTTTCTTTCGATCGAAGACGGAAAGAAGCACGTGGCTTTCCACCACTTTCAGAGATTTCAAGAGTTGGACGGTGACAAATGTCTGCCAAATCTAGTCTAGCTTTATAATTGTCATTCGTTTTGCCAGTCATATCCATGCAGGTGCTTATGATACTTTTGCTCATATTACGCTCCTGATGCATGACATCAATATTGTCCATTAGAATCAACGACTTCACATATGGTAGCTCCCAAAGTCCACATATGTGAGTCCAATTGTGTTCCTCTCCATAACCTACAAAATATCCAGGACGGCCTTCATCAGGCACCAGTTTGTCCAACATATCAGAAATTTCTGACCCGTTGAGACGCTTCGGTGGTCCTTTAGTAACAACAGTGCTCTTTCGAAAGACATGCCTCTGCTGCCTAAATATATGATTCGAGGGTAGCAAACGTCTGTGACAATCGAAGTAAGATATTTTGCCTCCATGAGTTAGTCGAAAGCAATTCGTGTCTGAAGCACATATCGGACACGTCAGACGACCGTGAGTGCTCCATTCGGAAAACATGCCGTATGTCAGCAAATCATGGACAGACCACAAATAAGTAGCTCGAAGGTCAAATTTCTGCTTCTTGTAACTGTCGTACGCTTCGACTCTAGTCCACAAGACTTTCAATTCTTCGATGAGCGGTTTTAACATCACGTTGAGACGTAACCCGGGATAATCAGGTCTAGGTACAATGAGGCTGAGAAACATGAACTCGTTCTTCGTACAAAAAGCATGTGGCAGGTTGTACGAAATGACAAAGACAGGCCAACATGAGTATGGCTTGGCGTTCGTACTGAACGGTGAGAATCCTTCTATCGCTAATCCGATGCAAACATTCCTCGCATCACGAGAAAAGTCTGGATCAAAATGGTCTAGCGCCTTCCATGCATCACCGTCGGACGGATGCATCAAGAATTCTTTGTTCTCACGTTTACCTTCTTTGTGCCATCTCATGTATCTTGTGGTTCTTTTTGAAAGAAACATCCGCTTGAACCGAGGTGTCACAGGCAAGTAACGAAGTTGCTTATGTGCGACATCTGTCATCACATTATCGCCATCATCACTAACAACTTCGACATAGCTCGAGTTACCACATTTCAAGCACATCTTCTCATTGGCGTGCTCTTTCCAGAATAGCATGCAGTTGTCTGGGCACACATCGATTTTCTCATACTTCATACCGAGACCAGATATCTTGATCTTTGACTAATACATATCTAGTGGCCCTTTGTGAGGTTGTGGAAGGATATCGCAGATCAATTTCATGAGATCATTCTAGCAGTTGATGGAAAAAAAGTACTTGGACTTAATTTCCATAAATCTGGTCAAGAAAGCAAGTACGGTCACAACCGTGTGTTCATGCAACGGCTCTTGTGATTTCTTCAGCTCCTCGAAGAACTTCTCTGCCTCATTTGTAAGAGGATCCTCTGCTTCCAAAGCTTCTAGCATCTCATCCATCCTATCAACCTCTGTTATATCATCATCCTCATCCACTTCGGCTATGACTCGAGAATTAGTCTCGCCATGAAAGGTCCACACTTCATAATGTGGAGTGAAACCGTTTCGACATAAGTGAAACGAAAGCTACAATCTTCTCAAAAACTTTGTGTTCTGGCATTTTGTACATGGGCACCGCACCATATCTTCCGTTGACAACGAAAATGCTCGATCCAAAAATTGATCTAACTTGATAAACCACTCATCGGAGTGACCACCAGTTCTGCTCTTCCTACCAGTATACACCCAACTGCGGTCTTCACCCATGTTTGGCTCTGCAGTTTAACGCGAAAGAAATTGTCGTTAATGTATTGTTGTGTTATGTCACGGCCCTACAACCTAGGCAGATAGATCCTAAACCCACCCAAGAGTGACCGAGCGGAGCGTGCTCATGACGAGACGCGAGATCCGGATTCGAACGAAATTTTTGCAGCATAACCCCGCTGTTCTCCACTGCACGCCCAAAAATGGTGCAGCAGAGAACAACAGGGTTACGCCACCGAAATCTCGTCCAAATCCGGACCCACATCTTGTCACAAGCCACGCCCCCTCGATCACTCCGAGGCTGTCCAAAAAGGGACAACTCCGAACATGCGTAGAATCAATTCAATTCTGAATTGCAATAAGCGGGTCGTCTCACATGCCAATGGCATCTGAGACGTGCCGATCCGAAACGGGTAATACATTGCTATAGGTTACGTTGCTCATTTCATTTTAAGATCATTTAAGAGAGAGGAAAGAACTAGAGAAAGAGTGAGAGGAAAGTTGGTCTTAGATGACAATTCCATATCCATTTCCACCATCCACGCAATCGCGGGTCATTGACGTCCTTGCCAACCCGTTCGCTTCCATGTTGCCTTGACTACTATGGTCTACACGGCACGATCACACTTATTGTGTGTTGTGCCCTTCCAGATTGGTCCGAGCCGGCCCAAAACCCCTTTATTTATATATATTAAGTAGTCACTCAAAAACATTATATGAATGTGCTAAAGTCCAAACATACACTAAACAGAATAGAAAAAAATTATTAATTCTAAACACTAATGCAATCAAAAGAACAAGAGAAAAAATTATTAATTCTAGTAACCTACATAATAAACATATTTACCAAAGCATGACAAAAAATTATCTAAACCTAAAAAAACATAATCATGTAGCAACATCTAGATCACAAACTTGACATAGGCTGAACTAGTAACATGGTGATGCAAATCTAAAGAAAATGTGTTACATCATTAAAAGTTTGATACAAAACAGTTGGAACATTATACATATCAGAGAAGCTACTATAAAAGCAACAAGTCGTCATATACAGCTAAAAGCATTGTACTATCTGTCATATACAATATGAGAAGGATGATAGTGCCATACCTGAGCAGTGAAGTGGATCTGAGTGTGCACGGTGGGGAGGGGACATGAGCAATGTAAAGAAAATGCATTATGTCAAGACCGATTTGATAAAAATAGCTAGAACACTCAAAGAACTTAATCCTAGTGTTTAGGTAATCAAGTCTTATTCTATCTCTCTCATCCATCGGTCCATATCTACAGCCTTATCACTTGGAAGGAGCATTTTATTTACTATTGATCTGGACCCATGAAACAGAAGACTATGAAGACGCTATCCAGTGAATGCTACCTAGCAAATTATTCAGTTCCAAATATGTTCAGCAAGGCAATATGGTTGGAGGGCGCAGGCCTGCAGCTAGGGCTGGGATATAATTAAGGCCCAATTGGCCCAAAAAACGT
This sequence comes from Tuctoria greenei, assembly GCA_036927565.1. Classification (NCBI taxonomy): domain Eukaryota; kingdom Viridiplantae; phylum Streptophyta; class Magnoliopsida; order Poales; family Poaceae; genus Tuctoria; species Tuctoria greenei. The sequence continues at coordinate 255,604,838 of JAYESD010000002.1, forward strand.
ACAACCAGTCCTTTTTAATCCAACAGCTCCATTATGGTTTTCCCCTGTGCCGCCCCAACCCTAATCGTCACTTGCCCGTCCGCCCCGCCGCCTCTGATGTTTCTTCTTCTCCTTGTTGCCCGTCTTTCTTCCTCCCTCCGCCTGATATCTCCTTCCCCGCTCCAGCCACCATCGCCCTGCTTGATCCAGCCAGATGTCGCCTTTGTCCCGGACTCGCCCGACGAGCATGTCACCCTGGACGTCCGCCTAGGCACGATGCCTAGGCGCCACGGGGACGCCTAGTTGTCCCAAGCGAGCGCCATGCCCTGTCCAGGCAAGGCGAGGGCTCGCGGCGTCCACGGTTCACCGACTGAACGCCTAGGCGCCGCCTAGGTGACGCCTAAAAAACACTGGTTCGAACCAACCAATCGTGTACACATTTCCTATTCATAAGCCAAAAATATGCCCACGAGGAATCAAGAATCTTCTAGTAGCAATCGTTGTTCTCCTCAAGTCCCTTTCATCCACCAATTTGCCCCGCGCACGCGCAGCTAAGCAAAGCATTCTTAGCAACACAATTAGTACTAACTACTAAGAACTGACCGACATTATGTATAGTCTCCACAATAGAGACAGTATGTTGCCAACCGCTAGCACCGGCGCAAGCTCAAACCAAACGGACAAAAATAATGAATCACAAAGCAAAAGATCAAGCACTGGCTCACCTCAGAGGTGTCGGGGGCCGGGGGCGGCGGGGGGCGCAGCAGGGGCGCGACGGTCTGGGGCCGGCGAGGCCGGCGGTGGCGAGCCGAGGCCGGGGGCAGCGACTCCGGGGGCGCAATGGACAGGGGGTGGCGAGCCGAGGAGACGGTGGGGCGGCGACGGCGGGGCGACGATGGCGGGAAGGCGACACGGCAGGGCGCGGCAGGGCGGCGGGCAGTGGCGGGGCTGGTGAGTTGAGTGGATGAGAATGAACTGTCGGGTCGGGATAAAGGCCCTTATTTGCGACGGCCCTCTAAATTGCGACCGCCCGACCTTACAGCCGTCGCAATTAATGTTACTTGCGACGGCCTTTTTAGCAGCCATCGCAAATAAACATTTATTTGCGACAGCTGCCTTAGTTGCGACGGTACTAGGGTTGGCCGTCGAAAAAAAACTGTTATTTGCGACGGCCCTGGGGTTGGCCGTCGTAAATAAGCTTTTATTTGCGACGGCAATGTTATTTGTGAAGGCCAGATGCGGGCTGTCGCAATTTAATCTATTTACAACGGCTGGCCATCCGAAATAAATCTAGCCGTCGCAAATGATTGCTTTTCCTGTAGTGTGCCTTCGATCATGAGAGCAAAGCTTTGGAGGAGGAGCGCAACACTTTGAGGCATTGGCACAACAGACTCCATTTTGAGACCAAGCTTGCTCAGACAAGGCTAGCTGACCAGAAGGAATGGATCACGGGGGAGAAGGCCCGGTTAGAGTACTGGGACAAGTTGATGGAAGAGAAGGAGGCCGCCATCCGGGCGCTCGATGCTAACTCCAAGGAAATCCTGGAGCAAGCCAAGGAGAGACGTGACGCTGTTGACGAGCGTTACGAAAATCTCGCAGAGTTGAATGAGACTCTCCTAAAGCGTCGAGCGAACCTGGAGGCAAGGGAGGAAAAACTCCTGGGGCAGCAGGAGGATGTGGTGAGGAGAGAGGCGGAGGTCACCCAGAAGTTGACTCTGGGTGAGAAAAATTTGGCAGATCGCAGCAAAAAGCTGGATCTATGGAAGGAGGAAGAGAGGAAGAAGAACTGTAAGGTGGGGCAAGAGCTCTCGAAAAGAGAGTATGACGTTGCCGCTAGGGAGGAGAGAGTCAAGGGCAGGGAAAAGGACCTAGCTGAGAGGCGGAACCGCATCCACCTCTGGGAGACGGAGCTGGACGACCGGGAGAAGCAGGTTGCTGAAAACATGTAGCAGCATGCTAAGTTGGCTGAGCGGCTTGCCCGTGAAGGTTCGGAGCTTGCGGCCGCCCGGAGGTCACTAGAGGAGCTGTAGAGCTCGAAGGCGACTAAGTCCCTGATGGTATGGGACTTCCTGGGGTGTGCGGACAGGGCCCTCGTGCCTCTTGGTTTTGGTCCAGTACGCCCAGAGAACCCGACGCAGGAGCTAGACCAGACGCTGGCGGCACTTTGTTCTGCTAGCGGCAAACTCGACGCGATGGGTGACGTCATCGCCGATCAACTGGAGACGGAGGGTAAATCCTTGGCCAAGAACATCGCTCAGTATGTCTTGGCATGTTACCAGAGCAGAGACCCCCAGTTCTCCCTTGATCCGGTCTTTGAAGGAATCATCGCAGAAGTGGAGGATGTCGCCAGGGCTAGTGTCCAAGAAGCTGCTGAGAATGTTGCTTCGTTTTTCCACAGGACCTAGATCCTCCAGTATCTAGGACTTTTCTCCCTTTATCCCTTGTAATCCAGTTCTTTTGATTAATGAAATCCTCCTTTTTACCATAAATTTCACTTTGTCTTCAATATACTGTGTCGTGTCTTGTTGGCCCCCTGGTACATGTGTATAGTTGAGGTATGTTCATGTACCAAAGGTTATGACAGTATGTTGAAGTCTTCAATTTTGAAGCGTCGAGGACAGGCCCCCTGGAATGATCGGAGCTTGGTAGCTCCATCGTCAACATACTAGATGTTGACGGCGGACCTATCTTGGGAGATGTCGAAGCTTAGTAGCTCCGGCGTCGTCCACCATCGATTTGAATTTTTGCTTTCCCTGTACATTAAAGGCAAGAGAGAAAGTAAAATTGGTCCTCTTGTCTATAAATTTGTTGTGAGTTATTATTCTTCTTTGGACTTTAGATCCAAAGAAACTCAACATGATAACAAGCGTTTGGATAGAATCTTCCTAGATATACATGCCTTTTTAGTACTCACCCTACTCAGGCCTGTCGGGATGTAGGTAGAGTGGCATACTTAGGGTGCAAGACCAGGCTAAGTCGATAGCACACTCCGGACCTATGTTGGCTTGGCGTTCAGGCAAGTAGACTATGTAGTAGTGTTAAGATCCAAAAAGACTATCAATAAGGCTTGTAATGCATGTGAATTACTTGGAACAAAGCTCAAAAAGATTTGCACAACTTCATTATAGACAAGCGGGGTAAAAATAATTTGATATATTGAGCCTTGTACAAAAAGTAAATGCACGTGGAGTCTGTTTTCACACAACAATGCCTTTCATTATAGGTCCGTATTATAGGGGAGACAAGGACACACTTAGGGTGCTAGACCCTGCTAAATGTGCTATACATCTTGTACTAACCCAGAGCAAGTAGTTACACTTTTAGTGATGTGACTGTGCCAAGTGTTACTTGAACTTTCCAGACCCTCCTGGAGGGGTCCAGATGTTCTCCCGGAGGACTTGCTCGTCTCTGTATAATGACTCTACAACATGCATTGTGTGTAATTGCAGACTCACCTCCGTGATTCTAAGAATAAAACTTACAGAGGTGCTCAATGTTCCAAGGATTGGGAAGTGGGATCCCATCCTCAGTTGCCAAGCGAACGCATCCTGGTCGGGATACTTTAATGACTCGGAAGGGACCTTCCCAGCTGGGGGAAATTTTGTTCATCCCTTCACGAGTTAGTATCTTCCGGAGCACCAAGTCGCCTTCTTCAAGCTGTCGATCACGCACATGCCTTTGATGGTAGCGCCGGAGTGCTTGGCGATAACGTGCATTCCGAACAGTTGCTTGGCACCTTCCCTCGCCGACGAGGTCAAGGTCTTCACGCCGAAGCTGGTCCTGCGTGGCTTCGTCAAAGGTCTAGACCCGGAGGGACCCCAAGGAGATCTCCGGAGGAAGGACTGGTGCAGCTCCGTACACCAAGAAGAATGGAGTCTCCCCAGTTGACCGATTAGGTGTTGTCCTATTCGCCCATAATGTGGACGGAAGCTCTTCAATCCAGTTAGCTCTGTGCTTTTTCAAGCGCTCATATGTGCGCGTCTTGAGTCCTTTTAAGATTTCTGCATTTGCTCTCTCGGCTTGGCCATTGCTTGCTGGATGAGCTACTGAGGTGTAGCTAAGTTGAATGCCGAGACCTTCACAATATTGTTGGAATGCAGCACTTGTGAATTGAGTTTCGTTGTAAGTTATGACTTTGTTTGGAACTCCAAATCTGCACATAATAGACTTCAATAACTTGATTGCTGATTGTTTGTTGATTGTTACTACTGGAGTTGCTTCTGGCCACTTGGTGAACTTGTCGATGGTGACATATAGGAACCTGTAACCTCCGATGGCTTTTGGGAAAGGTCCCAAGATATCCATGCCCCACACAGCGAATGGCCATATAGGATGTATCATTTATAGTGATTGAGCCGGTGTGTGAATTTGTTTTGCATGGAACTGACATGCTTCACATTTTTCACTAGCTCAACCGCATCCTGGAGTGTTGTAGGCCAGTAAAAGCCATGCCGGAAGGCTTTACCAACCAGTGTGCGAGAAGATGTGTGGTTCCCGCACTCGCCTCCATGGATTTCAGCAAGAAGATCGCGGCGTTCTTCCCTTGCAATGCACCACATTAGGATGCCATTGGCATCGCGTCGGTAGAGATCCCCTTCTACCAACGTGTATCTTTTAGCCAATCTGACAATCCTGTCAGCGGATACACTGTCTTCAGGAAGGATATTGTCTTTAAGTAGCTCCGGATCTCCGAGATCCATGCATCAGAGCTAACTTGAGCTTCTGAGTCTTGCGTGCTGGGTTGCTCGGAGCTCCCGACAGCACCTACGACCCTTGGTGGATGCCATGGTAACAGGGCCACCGGGACCACCAGCTTCGAGGTGCTGGTCTTGCCCCCTTCGCTCAGTTTGGTAGGCTGAGCTGTTGGTTTTGATAACCTCCGGACAAAGATTCCGTCAGGAGTTGGAGCTCCGGTTGAGGCTTTCGTCGAGAGTTCATCGGCTTCGGAGTTATGAAGGCGTTGAATAAGATGGAGATCTAGGACTTCGAAGTCCTTCTGAAGCCTCTGGACTTCAAGGAGATTAGCAGCTGATTGGGAATTATTGCAGGAGCATTCACCTTTCACTTGTTTGATGATGAGTTGTGAATCTCCATTCACCAACAACTGTTTTTCACCATAAGATAGTGCCACCTTGAGTCCATAGATGAGGGCTTCATACTCCGCCATATTGTTGGTTGCCTTGAAATCAAGGTGTACCATGTACTTGACCTTCTCTCCGGTCGGAACTAGAAGAAGGATTCCAGCTCCGGCCCCCTGCTTCTGCATGGAGCCATCGAAGTAGAGGGTCCAGTGAGTCTTAGTGAATACTGAAACTTTGAGCTCTGGTTTCTGCTCACTGTGGCCCACAGGGTTTGATGGAGAGGGGGTCCATTCCGCCACACAATCAGCCAATGCTTGACTTTTAATTGCTTGTCTTGACATGAATTCTAGATCGAATTCTGCTAGCTCCGCTACCCACTTTTCAATATTCCCAGTGGAATTAGGGTTATGCAAAATTGCACGTAGTGGAAAAGAAATTACCACTGATATTTTGTGGGCTTGGAAGTAATGATGAAGCTTTCTTCAGGCGATAAGAACTGCATAAAGCAGTTTATGCACCTCAATGTATCTTGTCTTGGCGTCGTGGAGTACTTCACTGTTGAAGTACACTGGGCGTTAGATTATCCGAACCCTCCCAGAGGAGCTCGGAGCTTCCTCCTCATTGACCCGAACCCTACTGGAGGACCCCAGACCTTCTTCTGAAATTTCCTGGTCCCTGCCGAAGACACCCGGAGCTTCTTCTAGAGTGACCCGGACCCTCCCAGAGGGGTTTGGATCTTCTTGTTCAGTAGCAGGTACTCCTTCGTTTGAAGGAGGTTGATCCTCTAGCATATCACCTTGAGGATTCGTGCCTGAGGGTTGATACCCAGACTCGCCTTCAGGTAGTTCCGGACCCTCCCGGAGGGGTCTAGACTCCTGAATTGGGGATGGCTCCGGTCTTTCCGCGACCAGGACCATACTGACAACCTCTGTAGTTGCCGAAATGTAAAGCAGTAAAGGCTCACCAGGGTTTGGAGCTACTAGGATTGGTAGTGTGGTGAGGAGCTGCTTCAGCTCTTGAAACGCTTTTTCTGCTTCCTCAGACCAATGAAATGGTCCAGACTTCCTCAAGAGTTTGAAGAAGGGTAGCACCCATTCTGCCAGTCTTGATATAAACCGGCTGAGCGCAGCTAGACATCCAGTCAACTTTTGGACATCTTTAATGTGGGCTGGGGGCCGCATTTCTTTTATGGCCTTGATCTTCGCCGGATTTGCTTTGATTCCTCAATGAGTCACCAAGAACCCCAGAAGCTTTCCAGAGCTAACCCCGAAGACACACTTGTCCGGGTTCAGCTTGGTGTGCGTAGTGCACATCTTGTCGAAGACGGCTTGTAAGTTGTCAAGGAGTGACTCCTTGTTTTTGATCTTCAGGACGATGTCATAAATATACACCTCCACCAAGTCTCTAATTAGCTCTCCAAATGTTGTGTACATGAATGTGGCCTAGAGGGGGGTGAATAGGCCTTTTGAATTTCCTGCACACTTAATAGAGTCGTCAAAAACTTGATTGACCGGACTAGTCTGGTTGTGTGGGCGGACTAGTCCGGTGTGCTGAAATATGTGAATTGATTAAGTGTTGTTTGGGAAACCAGGTTCTTTTAGCAGCGGAAATGAGAACAACAGATTCTTTGATTTAAGATTACTGTATGAATGCACGTGGAAACTTATAAGAATCTTAATTGATGTTTAGTAATCAAGTGATCTAGTGAACAAAAAGTAAAGTAAATGAGGCACAAGAGACAAGCAAATTTTTACCGAGGTTCGATCTCACCACGAGATCTACGTCCTTGTTGAGGAAGCTCACACAGAGTCGGGTATCCAACCCTTTCCCTCTTCAAGTCACCACGAAGGCCAACTCGATTCCACTATCACGGGTAATCACCGAGTTTGTGGGGCAACCTCACACGTTGAGGGCACCCACGAGAATCACAATGAAAGAGGCGATCAAATACACTTGAAAGTATTACAATGCAGAGTATAAGTGTAGAAAGATCAAACACCAAGAGCTCGCAACGAAGGAACGATGTTCTCCCAATCCCGAATCCAAGTGTTCAAATGATTTGACTCTTTTTGCACCTTAGATGTGTGGGGAGATGTGTTTTGGGCTCTTAGGACAAAGTGGCGGCACTAGGGTTTGTGTTTTCAGCAGTATTCGACGTGTGTGTCCTGTGGAAGGCCGTGGATTCTCTATTTATATGGTTTCCAAAAAGTTACCGTTGAAAAACCCTAATACCGGACTAGTCTGGTGCAAGTCCAGACTTGTCCGGTCACACTGTGAGTCGGAGTCCAGAAAGTCTAGTGGACTAGTCCGGTCGAAGCTCGGACTAGTCCGATGCTGTGTAAAGGTGGACTCCAGAAAGTTCAACGGACTAGTCTGGTGGACACACGGACTAGTCCGGTCTCCAGAGATGGGAGACTCCAGAAAGTTCAACGGACTAGTCTGGTGGACACACGGACTAGTCCGGTCTCCAGAGATGGGAGACTCCAGAAAGTCTGGTGGACTAGTCCAGTCCAAGATCGGACTAGTCTGGTGCACTGTGAAAGTTAGGTTAATTTTAAAACCCTTACCCCTGCGCAAAGTCATGAGATCTTGGAGTGTGTCTTCCATACACACCCTAAACATTTAAAATCTAATTTGTTCTTTCAAGTTCCATCAAAGTATCCCTCTACGGACATCACTCCATTTTCACCTTTTTGTGTGCACCGAGCTGTTTCACTTTGTTTGTCCTGCAATCATCTCAATAGTTTCATTAGGATCTCATATGTTTCTCATCAATTAGCCAAAACCCACAAGGGATATCCTAGATGCACTTACAATCTCCCCCTTTTTGGTGATTGATGACAACCATTTGAGATATCACAATTGAGAATAAAATCTTGATTTTCATAAGGTGTGCACATATGAGAATAACGATTAATTCACAAAAAGCTTCTCACATATGCACACACCTTATGGTGGGGTGCCTAACAGGTGTGCGATCAACAAAGTGTGATGAAATAAAGATAAACAATAATGAGCATATAAATAAGCGTTAGAGCACAATAAGCATCACACATAGGAAAAGAAATAGTGCATTACAAGGTTTTAAAAATAGGTACATGTCCTCAATCACAAAATCATAATGACTACAACTAGAGATAGTCTCAAACTAGTCTCAATCTCTCCCCCTTTGGCATCAAGGCACCAAAAAGGGAAAAATTGAGGGGAATCACTCATCACCGTCCCTTCTTCAGTTTTGATCCGATCTTCATCTTCATCACCATTATCATTCACTGGAGCAGGATCTTCCTCGGAGTCCTCGAAGGCGGGCGGTGATCCAACCGGCTCAATCTCAAGCTTGTCACAAATAGCTTTGATGTTGGCATTTACATATTGTTGATGTTTCTTCTGCCTGACTTCGATCTTGCGGTAGCAGGCAAAGATGGAGGAGAGCATTTTGAGGACACCACTGGAGGGTTCATGGACAGGTGCCGAGCCAGGAGGAGCAGCTGCAGATCTTGTGGCATTCACATCCCGTGATTGTTTAGACCTCCTCTCAGCTTTGGGGGAGGAAGGAGCAGTTGGTGCTGAGGGAAGGGTGTACTCGGTGGGCTTTTGTGGCTTCAACCCCGTATGAGAGACATCCTTGACAAACTCAAGTCCCGTCACTTTCTCAATCATGAACATGATGTACGGGGCATACCCGCAAGACCTATTTGGAGTGATTGAGATGTTCACAATGTCGTTGTAGATGTACTCAAAGACATTGAATGGTCTCCTTCCACTAATGACCTTCATTATGGTCCTCAAGGTTCCTTGGATAGTCCCCCATCTCCATCTTTTGGGGCTATTGTCTTCCTCAAGACCACAAAGAAGGGCTTCAGATATTTGATGTTGGGAGGAGTATAGGGCATCCTTGTGTCATAGAGGAACTTAAGATCATCCTTCTCCAAGGGTTGCAGATTGTGGATGATAAGATCATGATTCAGAGTGTGTTCAAGGTGAAGAATCCTTGCAAATTCATCATAAGTGACACTATACTTGGAACCATGAGTCATCCAAATAAGACTGTCTCCATCACCACGAGCAAAGTAGAGTGTTGAGTAAAATTGGGTGATGATCTCATTGTTCCAGTCATTCTCAAAGGAAAGCAGTTCCTTCAAACCGTGCCTATCCAGAGCCTCAACCACCTCACGAAAAGAAGGATACTTCTTCGATTGCAGGTATCCAATGTTCACCCATTGACTCTCCACAACGGGATTCTTCATCTTCATGTACACGTGCTCGTAGTAGTCGGCATGGAAGTTGATCCAAAATCTTGGGTCAGAGCATTGCCTAGGTTGATTATACACATTAATCTTCCTGAAGCTATCGGCTAGCTCACCCCCTTTTTGGTGAAATCCTCACTGGAACGCTGCCTGTTGCGGTGACTGGGGTTTTTCATCTTGAGGGCCCAATGGGACCACTAGCAAGTCCCTTCCCTTTATTGAGAGCCCTCTTTGGCCCTGAGGAGCTCTCAGCAGCTTTTCCTTGGGCCTTTTTGACAACCACCTTCCTCTTCTTAGGCAGATTGTCGTCGGAGGGTGGAGAGTGGACATTGACATCATGTCTTTTCTTCATGTACCTCTCCTTGGCTCTCATCGCTCTTTCGCATTCAACTTCTTCATCAACGTGGAAAGAGCTGTCATCTGAGCTTGAAGAGATCGTTCTGAGATTTGATGATTCGCGTTGAGGATGCTAGAATCTGTCTGGAGGGGAGGATCAACTCATCGAGGAGAGGATTCCCCACGGAGAAAACTTGTTTTTTGAGGGCTCAACTCGAAGATCTCTTCGGGGGGCTAGGTTTTATGAGAGAAGAGGAGAGGTGAGGGAGAGCAAGTGGAGGGAGGTTTGAAATTTTGATTTGGGCCGGCCAGCCGCTTATATACGCGGCCGACCGGACTATTCCAGTCACGGTGACGGACTAGTCCGGTGCCCCTGGAAAACCTAGGAGTGAGAGTCTGTCCGGACTAGTCCGGTGGTAAACCTGACAAGTCCGATCCCAACAGACTAGATACATATAGAAATGATTAATAATGATCCAAGGACAATAGTTTTGCAAATAATCTTGGTAATTATGACCAGTAGGCAATCAACAATAAAAGTGGTCATAAACTGCAAGATTTCTTCATTAAAATAGTTTTCTTAGAAGAAAAAGAGGTGTGGAGCAGTTTTTAACAATAAAATGCGATGTTTGAAGTTTCAACCAGGTATGCAACGTTTCAAGCCACATTTCGAGAGTCAAGAATATTAAGTTCATTTCTAAGCTCACAAAACCTTTTCTCATCTAATGGTTTGGTGAAAATATCCGCAAGTTGTTTTTCAGTCCTAACATGTGAAATAGCAATGTCACCTTTTAACGAATGATCTCTAATAAAATGATGACGGATATCTATGTGCTTAGTTCTTGAGTGCTCTACAGGGTTGTGTGCAATTTTTATAGCACTTTCATTATCACATAGAAGCGGGATATGGCTAAGATTGTAGTCGTAGTCCCTAAGAGTCTGTCGCATCCAAAGTAGTTGTGCGCAATAGCTACCGGCTGCAACATACTCTGCTTCCGCTGTGGAAAGAGTAATGGATTTTTGCTTTTTAGATGACCAAGAAACTAGGGACCTACCAAGAAATTGACAAGTCCCTGACGTGCTCTTTCTATCAACTTTGCATCCTGCATAGTTGGCATCGGAGTAGCCTATCAAGTTAAACTTGGATCCTTTGGGGTACCAAAGGCCCAAGTTGGGTGTGTGCACAAGACACCTTAGAATTCTTTTTACAGCAATTAAGTGACACTCTTTAGGTGCGGCTTGAAACCTTGCACACAAGCAAACACTAAGCATAATATCTGGCCTAGATGCACATAAATAAAGTAAGGAGCCGATCATGGACCGATATACCTTCTGGTCCACGTTTGGACCGTCTTCATTGAGGTCGAGATGTCCGTTAATGGCCATGGGTGTCTTGATGGGCTTGGCTTTGTCCATATTGAATTTCTTGAGAATGTCCTGTGTATATTTGGTTTGGCTTATAAATGTACCTTCTCTTAGTTGCTTCACTTGGAATCCCAAGAAGAACTTCAATTCGCCCATCATTGACATCTCGAACTTATCTGTCATAATTTGGCTAAATTCTTCACAAAAAGACTTGTTAGTGGATCCAAAGATAATGTCATCAACATAAATTTGACATACGAATAGATGATCATCACAATGTTTAGTGAAGAGTGTATAGTCAGCTTTACCAATTTTGAATCCATTTTGAGTCAGAAAATCTCTAAGGCACTCATACCAAGCTCGAGGAGCTTGTTTGAGGCCATAGAGAGCCTTACGCAGTTTGTAGACATGGTTGGGATGCCTTTCATCTTCAAATCCTGGTGGCTGCTCCACATAAACTTCCTCCTTTATTGGGCCATTTAAGAAGGCGCTTTTGACGTCCATTTGATACAGCTTAAAATTATGGTGAGTAACATATGCCAATAAAATACGAATGGACTCAAGTCTAGCTACAGGAGCGAAAGTTTCATCGAAGTCCAAACCTTTGACCTGAGAATAACCTTTGGCCACCAATCTCGCTTTATTTCTTGTTACTACTCCATGTTCATCTTGCTTGTTTTGAAAGACCCACTTGGTTCCAACGATGTTCGCCCTTGGTCTCTCCACCAGCTCCCACACTTCATTTCTTTTGAAGTTGTTCAACTCCTCTTGCATTGCCATCCCCCCGTCTAGATCCGTTAAGGCTTCTTCTACCCTGTATGGTTCCATAAAAGACACAAAAGAATAGTATTCATAGAAATTTGCAACTCGAGATCTAGTAGTTACTCCCTTAGCAATATCTCCAATGATATTGTTGACAGGATGGTCTCTTTGCACGCTCTGATGTACTCTTGGATGTGGAACTTGTGTAGTTGCTTGTTCTTCATTATTTTCATGTGCATTGTCTCCCCCTAGATCATTACTTCCATGATTGTCTTGATCTTCTTGATCTTCCTCATCTTTATCTTGTGAAAGAGCTCCCCCATTGATCATTGCCTCCGTGTTGAAGTTCATCTTGTGCTTTGAGTCGAATGTTCTCTCTTATGGTAAGATATCACCAAGTGCCATTTTCTTCAGTGCTTCATATGGAGCTTCCTCTTTATCTAGCACACACTTATCAACTTGCTCCACTTTTGAGCCGTTAGATTCATCGGACACTATGTCACGTGCTACTTCAACAAGGCCGGACACCTTGTTGAAGACACGATAGGCGTAGGCATTCGATTCATAACCGATCAAGAACCCTTCATCGGACTTTGAAGTGAACTTCGAGGCCCTCGGTTTCTTGTTCAGAATAAAACATTTACAACCAAAGACTTTGAAATAAGAAACATTAGGCTTTTACAGGTAAGGAGCTCATATGGAGTTTTCTTTAGTAGTTGGTGGAGGTACAGCCGATTCGTGGCATGACAAGTGGTGTTCACTGCTTCTGGCCAAAATAGATCTGACGTCTTGTATTCTTCCAACATAGTTCTGGCCATTTCGATCAATGTTCTGTTCTTCCTTTCGGCCACTCCGTTTTATTGAGGGGAGTAGGGTGCCAAGAACTCATGCTTTATCCCTTCTTCATCGAGAAACTCTTCAACATGGAGGTTCTTGAATTATGTCCCGTTGTCACTTCTGATGTTCTTTATGGTTGATGAGAATTCGTTCTGGGCTCTTTTCAAGAACTTCTTGAGGATTCCCTGAGTTTCTGATTTATCATACAAGAAAAATACCCAGGTAAATCTTGAAAAATCATCAACAATTACTAAACTGTATTTGTTACCGCCGATGCTGATGTACGAAATTGGACGAAAGAGATCCATGTGGAGGAGTTCCATCGGTCTTCCGGTAGTCATCACATTCTTTGCGGGGTGTGGTGCTCCGACTTGTTTTCCTGCTTGACAAGCGCTGCACGACCTGTCTTTTTCAAAAACCACATCCTTAAGACCACGGATGTGACCACCTTTTAGAAGTTTATACAGATTTCTCATCCCAACATGGGCTAGCCGTCTATGCCACAGCCATCCCATGTTGGTCTTAGCAACCAAGCAAGTGTTGAGTTTGGCTTTATCTTTGTTGAAGTCAACAAGATAAAGCTTGCCCTTCAACATTCCCTTGAATGCAAATGAGCCATCGCTTCTTCTAAAAACGGTCACACCCTCATTAGTGAATAAACAGTTGTAACCTTTGTCGCATAGTTGAGATATTTACAAAAGGTTATAATTTAGAGAATCTACATGTAAAACATTAGATAAGGTGTGTTTAGAGTATATTTCAATGTTACCGCTAACAAGGACCTTTTCCTTGGCTGTTGTCTCCAAAGTATATGCCTTCACTTGGATCCTTGTTATACTCGTACTCCACAAACATACCTCTCTCTCCGGTCATGTGATTTGTGCATCCACTATCTAGCACCCATTTAGATCCACTAGAGGAGTAACCCTGCAAAAAAGAATTACTCTTTGGTTTTAGGTACCCAAGCTTGCTTGGGTCCTCTCAGGTTAGTCACAAGAGTCTTGGTCACCCAAACACAAGTTTTCAAGTTCTTGTGGCGTGGCCCCGTATATTTAGCAATGAATTTTCCATGTTTGGCTTTCATAAGAAATATAGGAAGCATCAAATGTATGAAACAATATTTGTTTATCAGATTCCTGAGATTTTTCCTTAACAAAGACAATTCTATTCTTAGCATGATTAGGAGTAGACATGTGTTTGTTCCTGTCAAAACCAAGGCCATCTTTGACATTAGGAGGTCTAGTGACCATATATGCACTGCGTGCATATTTGATCTTCGCCTTATCAAAGATGCTGCTTGGAGAGGCAAGCATATTATGAGAAGTTGAAGTATTAGAAATAACATTCTTCTTACTAGAGCAAGTGCAAGTTCTGACTCATATCTTTGGAGGAAGAGCTCTTGGAGGAAGAGGAGTCACTTTGCTTGAGCGACTCAACTTGCACCTCAAGGATCTTGTTAACTTTTGAAATTTTAGCAAGTTCTTCCTTGATTGCAATATGCGAGTCCTCTAGCTTTGAGTAAGTTTCCTTACTCAAGGCTAGCTCAACCTCAAGCGACTCAGTCTTCTCTCTTTCAAGTTCGAGAAGCTTTTCAACTTCTTGATATCTCTTCCTTTCACGGATGAGCATATATTCTTGTCGGTTAACAAGTTCCTCCTTTTCAAAGATTTCGTTTGACAACATTTCCATTTTCTTTAAAGCAATTTTACTTAATCGTCTAAACATTTCTTCATTATCACTAGAGCTATCAAAGTCATCAATAGAGGAATTTAGCGTAAGAGGAGTAAGTCGAACCTTTTTCTTGCCTTCCTTAGCCATAAGGCAAGTGTGGTTCTTCATATCCCGTACTCCCATGTTTGGGAAGAGTGTGGCTCTCATAGTTGGTTTCTTGACCGCGATAGTGGCTATCTCTTCTTCTTCATTGGAAGAGGACTCGTCCTTTGAGTCCCACTCCTTGCCAATGTGAGCTTGATGGGCTTGTCTTCTTTTTCTGAAATTTTTCTTTTCTTGAGGTCTTGTTTCCTTCTTCTTTTTGTTTTCTTCGTAAGGTTAGTCCACCATGAAGTGACCATACTCTCCGCAGTTGTAGCACGTGCGTCGAGCTTTAGATTTTCCTTTATCCTTGCTTTTTCCTTCATTTGAATTGTTGCCGTGTCTTCTTTTCATCATGCGCTTGAACTTCTTGATAAAAAGTACCATTTCTTCATCATCAAGATCGGTACTCTCGTCGCTCGTATGCCCGTCATCTTGGTCTTCACGAGTTTCTTTGAGTTTGGGTCTTCACGTTGCTTTTAGAGCAACTTCTTTCTTTTTGGAAGAGGTGAGTTCGGCTAAGTCTTTGACGTATTGAGCCTCTTTCTCCATCATTTCATGATTTATGATCTTCCCCAATAACTCATTGGGGATCATTTTGTGAAATCCGGGGCTTTCTCTAATCATTGAGCAAAGTGTGACATTTCTTGGCATGAAGGCTCTAATGATTCTTTTGACCACCTCGTGATCCGTCCATTTCTTACTTCCATAGGCACGAATTTTGTTGATGAGTTCCTTCATTCGGTTGTACATATCTTGAGGTGATTCGCCTTCTTAAATAGCAAATCTCCCCAACTCTCCTTCAAGCATCTCAATTTCAGCTTCACGAACTGATCTATTTCCTTCATGAGCTGTCTTAAGTGTATCCAAGATTTCTTTTGCACTTTCTAAACCATCGATCTTGGTGAATTCCTCTTTGCTTAGTGATGATGTGATCACGGCGACGGCTTGTGCGTTTCTGTGAATCTCTTGTTCTTGTTCTGGAGTGAGTTCCACATCCCTGTCCGGGATATCTATGCCTGTGCAAACAATGTGCCACTGACTAGGATTCAGGGATATTAGATGCATTTTCATGTTGTACTTCCACATGGTGTAGTCACTTCCGTCAAACGGTGGAGGCTTTCCCATAGGAATAGAGAGATAGTGATTGTTTGAGTTGAGACGGTTGTAGTTGTAAGGATATCGGGAGTGGTCGTGATGACCACTCCCGGTCGTCTTCTCTTCTTATTTTCATTTTTGTGCCAGCAACTTCTTTCTCAGGAGTGCCTTTAGCTGTCGCACTTCTTCATCATCATGTGGACTTTCTTTCACACATCGAAGGCTTTAGCTTCTTGTTCCTCCTCATTAATGTTCATCTTTGGGATATCGTTGTTCTTCTCATACGCCATTGATCTCTCTGAGATGTGAGTCTCAATGGCGGAGAACCTTGCTCTGATACCAATTGAATGTGGCTTAGAGGGGGGGGGTGAATAGGCCTTTTGAATTTCCTGCACACTTAATAGAGTCGTCAAAAACTTGATTGACCGGACTAGTCCGGTTGTGTGGGTGGACTAGTCCGGTGTGCTAAAATATGTGAATTGATTAAGTGTTGTTTGGGAAACTAGGTTCTTTTAGCAGCGGAAATGAGAACAACATATTCTTTGATTTAAGATTATTGTATGAATGCACGTGGAAACTTATAAGAAACTTAATTGATGTTTAGTAATCAAGTGATCTAGTGAACAAAAAGTAAAGTAAATGAGGCACAAGAGACAAGCGAATTTGTACCGAAGTTCGATCTCACCACGAGATCTACGTCCTCGTTGAGGAAGCTCACACAGAGCCGGGTCTCCAACCCTTTCCCTCTTCAAGTCACCATGAAGGCCGACTTGATTCCACTATCACAGGTAATCACCGAGTTTGTGGGGCAACCTCACACGTTGAGGTATCCCACGAGAATCACAACGAAAGAGGCGATCAAATACACTTGAAAGTATTACAATGCAGAGTATAAGTGTAGAAAGATCAAACCCCAAGAGCTCGCAATGAAGGAACGACGATCTCCCAATCCCGAATCCAAGTGTTCAAATGATTTGACTCTTTTTGCGCCTTAGATGTGTGGAGAGATGTGTTTTGTGCTCTTGGGACAAAGTGGCGGCACTAGGGTTTGTGTTTTTAGCAGTATTCAACGTGTGTGTCTTGTGGAAGGCTGTGGATTCTCTATTTATATGTTTTCCAAAAAGTTACCGTTGAAGAACCCTAATACCAGACTAGTCCGGTGCAAGTCCGGACTTGTCCGGTCACAGTGTGACTCGAAGTCCAAAAAGTCTGGCAGACTAGTCCGGTCCAAGCTCGGACTAGTCCGGTGCTGTGTGAAGGTGGACTCTAGAAATTTCAACAGACTCATTCGATGGACACACGAACAAGTTCGGTCTCCAGAGATGGGAGACTCCAGAAAGTTCAACGGACTAGTCAGGTGGACACACGGACTAGTCCGGTCTCCAGAGATGGGAGACTCCAGAAAGTCTGGCGGACTAGTCCGGTCCAAGATCGGACTAGTCCAGTGCACTATGAAAGTTAGGTTAATTTTAAAACCCTTACCCCTACGCAAAGTCATGAGCTCTTGGAGTGTGTCTTCCATAGACACCTTAAACATTTAAAATCTAATTTTTTCTTCCAAGTTCCATCAATGTATCCCTCTTTGGACATCACTCCATTTTTCACCTTTTTATGTGCACCGAGCTGTTTCACTTTGTTTGTCTTGCAATCATCTCAATAGTTTCATTAGGATCTCATATGTTTGTCATCAATTAGCCAAAACCCACAAGGGATATCCTAGATGCACTTACAGTACATAGCTCGCACAAATGTTGAAGCAGCATTTTTAAGACCAAATATCATGGCAATATAACAATACAATCCATCTATTGTTATGAAGGCAGTATGCTCTTCATCTTCCTTAGACATTTGGATTTGATGATATTTAGAATATGCGTCTAAGAAACACAGTAGTTCACACCCGGAGGTGGAGTCCACTATCTGATCTATTCTAAGTAGTGGAAATGGATCTTTTGGACATGCCTTATTTAAGGTGGTGTAGTTGATACACATCCGAAGCTTCCCACCGGCCTTGGGTACAACAACTGGGTTTGCCAGCCATTTCTGATTGAAGACTTCCCAGATGAATCCAGCTTCGAGCAACTTCTTGATTTCCTATCGGATGAAGTTTTGTCGCTCGATTGATTACTCCCGGGGCTTCTGGTGTACAGGCCGTGTGCCTGGGTAAATCTTCAGATTGTGCTCAATCACCTCCCTAGGGATCCCAGGCATTTGTGACGGTTTCCAAGCAAACACGTTGACACTAGCCCGGAGGAAAATGATGAGCGTGAATTCCTATTTGTTGTTCAGACCTCTGGATATACAGGTAGTTTGAGCAACATCGGAACCAATCTAGATGACTTTGACGAGAATGTCGACATCACCTATTGGTTGAACATGAGGTGCGGAGGTAGAGACTTTGTGAAAAATGCTTGGAGGATTCGCAGCTGGCTCCTTACCAGATGCTTCTTCTTGTGCTGTGGTAAGCGCATAGAGTTCCTCCAGTGCAGTGAGTCCTGCAGTACGATCTCCATGGATTCGGAGAACACCTGTAGGTTTTGGCATCTTCAACACCAAATAACCATAATGGGTAGCAGCCATAAACTTGTATAAAGCTGGCCTGCCCAAAATGGCATTGAAAGGCAGACTGATCTGCGCAACGCGAAGATCAGTTTCTCGGTTCTGTAGTTCTCTCGGGTCCCGAAGGTCACCGGGAGTGTAATGGAACCAAGAGGTGTAATGGTTCCCGGACCTACTCCGGAGAAAGGTCGGGATGGGCGAAGGTCCGAAGGCCGGAGCTGAAGCTTAACAAAAGCTTCGAAGCTTATGAGGTTTAGCCCGGAACCTCCGTCCACCATGACATGATGGATTTGGATATTGTTAATGGTGGGTGACACCATCAACGGGAGCTGACCAGCCCCAATCATGTTTTGAGGGTAGTCCGAAGCATCGAAAATGATGGGTGTATCTATCCAAGAGTCATCGTCGACAGTGTTGTAGACGGCTTTCAAGACCTTTTTAGGGTCCTGGAAACCTAGCTCCTCTGCAGTCGGAGTTTCATAAACTTTTTGTTTTCCTTCCCTTTGATGGAAAGGAGCTTCTTCCCAGCGCTTGTTGTAGCGCTCAGCAAGGTTCTGGACCTCCCAACACTCTTACAAGCTGTGTCGATTCATCTTTTGAATCGAACACCATGCTTTAGAATTGTTGCCATCCTCTGACGAAGGACGAGGTCACTTCTCGGGGCATGGCCCCTCGACTTCCAGGGGCTGCAGCAGCAGCAGCTGGAGCGCTGGCCAACGGCTTCTTTTTGCTGTTGGGCTTCTTCTTCTTCTTGCTACTACTGGAGGTAGCAGCTTCAGTTTTGGAGGACTTCTGGTTAGCCTCTGGAGCTGGCTTGGAGTGCATTTCACGGCCCTCTGTAGCTCTAGTGCATTTGTCGGCTAGGCTGAAGAGTTCTGTGACGCTGGTAACTTCTTTAATATCCAGCTTCTCTAGCATCTTCTTATCTCGAGCACCCTGTATAAAAGCAATGATAACAGAGGAGCTTGAG
Organism: Tuctoria greenei; assembly: GCA_036927565.1. Taxonomy (NCBI): domain Eukaryota; kingdom Viridiplantae; phylum Streptophyta; class Magnoliopsida; order Poales; family Poaceae; genus Tuctoria; species Tuctoria greenei. The sequence goes on from JAYESD010000002.1 coordinate 255,623,884, forward strand.
ATAGATGGAATGGTATTTCATACCTTAGAGAATCGCTGGATGAAGGACCGTAGCGATTTCCCCGACGTTTGCTTTACAGCAAACAAGTCCAATTCAGTGTCGGGCCGGGTATAGGAGCTCCCGAAGTTGGCAGTGAATTGCTGGCATAGTTCCGCCCAACTATTAATGGAGTCGGGTGGAAGACTCATGAACCTGGACCTTGCAGTCCCAGTTAAGGCCACCGGGAAGTAATTGGCCATCATAGCCTCATCACCTCCTACATCCAATATGGCAGTTGAGTAGATTTGGGGAAACTCGGCGGGGTTGACTGTCCTGTCGAATTTTTCTGGCAAGTGAGGCCGGAACTTATGTGGCCACCTGACCATACGTAAGTGCATGGACAGGGCAGAACAACCTCCACCTACTCCTTGAGGAGCAAGGTTGTCCCGAGCCTCTCTCCTTTCGCGGGCACGCTCGATATGGACTCGGCCGTCCTGTTGCCGGTGACGGCGATCCAGTTCCGACCGCAGGTCATGCGTCAGAATCCTGGTGATTGCGTGGGTGGGTCGCACCCCGGAGGGCAATGAAGTCACCTGCTGGGAGGCAGCACGTCTCCTTTGTTGAGAGGCTTGTGGACCAAGCCAGCCGGACAGGGTCCGTCGTTGTGAAGGTGCTCGCCCTTAAGGGGGAGGACCTTGGTTACTGATGCCTGCAGCCGCAACTGCGACCAGATGGTCGACATCAGCCCTCCACTGCTCCATAGCACCCTGGGGTGCACCTAGAGGTGGTGGATGTTGTAGAAGAGCTCGCGTGGCGATGAGCGCATGCTCGGGGTTGTTGTTTGCCAATGCGGTGATCGATGCAGATGCCCCATCTCGTTGATCGGCATTGTTTGCCGGAACAGATGGTGCTACAGTGCCTGCCGAAGCATTGACACCTGCTGGCTGCTGAACGTTGGAGGGGTTGCCTCCAGTAGGTTGTTCAACGTGATTGCCATTGGAAGATCCAGCAGCTAAATTCACAATCTTGTGATCTCAGGATCTGCGCGCCCCTACCTGGCGCGCCAAAATGTCAAAGTGTTTTATACGACACTTCACCCGGACCCGCTGAGAAGTAGCCCGCGAAGATTCTTTTATGGTTGGGGCACGCAAAGATCAAGATCAAGATGGTGACCTTAGAAATTTACGTGGTTCGGGCCGCCTGAGCGTAACACCCTACTCCACGGGGTTTGTGTAATTGTATTGAGCGAGTGCATTCGCTAGGGTCAGGTTGAATCGGCTTGGATCCCCCTAGCTTAGCCTAGATCAGAGTGTGTCCATGTTCGTGCGGTGCAACCCTTTTATAGTTCTAAGGACCAACTGTTACAAAGCTGGCCTAGCCCGACATGTGGTCCTAGCGTGCTTAATGACCTAATACACTGTCTAAAGGGTATTAAGTACAATTAATAGTGTGGTAACGTGGCTTCATGGCAGTGTTACCCCTATTAATGGTGCACTGATCGTGTGTCATTAATATGGCATTAATGATACATTATCAGACCTTGTAACTACCGCTTTAACCATCCTTGAATGTCTGTAATGGACATGATCAGCTCGTATTTCTGTTGGTGACTAAGGTCCGGAGGCTCCACACGTGGCAGATCCGGAGCTTTCCATTGCGGGAGAGTAGGTCCGGTGTTGTTGTACACGTGTCGGTACCGGAGCTCCTCTCCGACGGAGGCTAGGTCTGGGGCTGTTGTACAGTGTAGTCGTCGGAGCTTCCCTTGGTTAGGAGTTTTGTTCTGCGCTTATTTTACACGTGTTAACCCGGGAGCCAGCCATGTGAGGGGAGCAGGTCCGGTGTAACATGACATGTGGGACCTGCAAGGGCCTTCGACTCTGTCGGGTGGAACTTTCTTGCACTTGTTGCGGTATCATGGGGTACCCGGTACGTAGGGTACCGACAATATTCAATACCAGAATTTAATCTATAACCAGCCATAACCAGTACCAAACTATAACCATCCCAAATCCCAATTTCCCTCTAATCATGTAGGTCATCCAGATGCTCATAACCGGTAGCACAACTATCATGATAGTTTTAATAGACTCTGCAGAGTTTGTACCGCTTTACCCACGTGTTTGTGATTTTTTTCACCCGTCGGCGACTAAAGAAAACCTACATTCTGCCAAAACACTACCATAGGTGTATGTCCAAGAGATCACAAAATAGCCTTTACAAAGGGACTACTAGCATGTACAGACCCACTGAGGTTTCACCGGTGGCGATGTCTCCAACTGAGCACATCTTCAACCAAGGGCCCCCTGTTGTGCCATTCGGATCCCAGAGAGTCCCGCCAACCATATCCAAACCCAATCCGACCCCCCTTTCCGGGTGCGCCAAATGATTCATGCAATACTAGCAATACCCAAATTAATCAGCTACGCCACACCCATACTTGGCCTCGTGGTGGCACTGTTGTCCTGGCATATTCTCGCATGAACCGGTCCTTAGATCTAAAGCAAGCAACCACCATGACATCCAACCCATCCACATACCATGCTTGTTTAGATCACCCATTACCATATCATATTGACCAGTTCATATTACCCATAATCTTATTAATGCAAAATTAAATAGTATAGTTGTTCTCTCATCCTAATTAATTATGCGAAGAAAAAAGGTAAAAAGCCCTTCCTGACTCTCTACCATGAATTCCAGGTGACAAGAGTGGTTAAACAAAGCTAGTAAACTTCCTATCATAGGATTCTCATCAAACTGACACAAGAATGCAGTTTTGCAAACAAAACATTTATTGTCAAAACAGGATAAATATGTTCAAGGACACTTGCCTTGCTCTTGAGCTTGATTAGGATCAAAGACTTCAAACTCTTGGTGCTGGAGATCCTCCGCGGCACGCTCTAGCGCAAATCCATCTAATCCGCACAATAAACATACAAGACAAGAATTACAATCAAAGAGTGCACAAATATTAGTCAATATACCATGACATGCATGATTTATGCAAATGCGAAGTAAAACTTGTTAATGAGTTGTTAATGATGTTTACCAACTAGTTCTAATAACTTTTAACAAGTTTATACAGGTTTGGAATTGATTCGAAACAAATTTAAAATTAATTCAGCAGGAAACAGATTGCAAGATCGGACAAGTCCGCAGGATGCCAGACTAGTCCGCCCGTCGCAGGAACAACGAACTAGGGTTTTCTAGATCGATGTGAATTTGGAGAAACGGGGTCCAATTCACATGAGAAAAAGAGAATAGAAGGTATACCGGGTGTTTAGGACTCCAATGAATCAAGGGTCTTGGAGGTAACACTTGGATCTTGACGATCTAGAGTTGATGAAAAACTTGATGGTGACTTGTTGATGGAGAATGAAAGCTTGATGGAAATCTTGATCCTCTTTCATTTCCTCCTCTTCTTCTTCTTGTTCGGGATCTACTTCTCCCTCCTTGACGATGGCTCCCATGAACTAGGGTTTGGTGGTTTTTCAATTGAGGCAAAAGGATGCAAAGTGAAGGGGTGGGGTTGTTTATATAGAGGTGGAGGCTAGGGTTTGATGGAATTCTAGTTTAAGGTGGGTTGTGGCCGGTTTGGGGTCCCACATGGGCTCCAGAAAGAGTTAGACACGATGCCCTTAGGCCCACTTAAAGTAGAACAAAAAAACAAGTCATGAAACAGAAGATCAACTCAAAGTCGCGATTACTAGACAAGTCGGAAAAGGGCCAGACTAGTCCGAAGTTACACAGAGGTGAAAACGAACAATTCCAGACTATATCAGACAAGTTCGAACTTGGTCGGAGGAAAATCAGACAAGTCTGGCCAAAACCGGACAAGTCTGATTTTAGTCAGACAAAAAATGGACAAGTCCAGGGACTTAGCAAAATTTCCATGGATTCGGTACACCGGACTAGTCCGCAATGGACAGGACAAGTCCGAAACTGTCCGGAGGCAAAAACAGACTAGTTCACAGCAAAACGGACAAGTCCGACGAAGGTCAGAGAGAAATCGGACTAGTCCGCAACAAAAACGGAGTAGTCCGCACTTCCCAGAATTCGTAAGTGCGGTTTTACTCTAAATTCATTTTAAATTTATTTCTTTTTATGTGGAATAATATTAGACATTTATTAGAATGTATTAAATGCATGATGGATGAAAATGAGGGTGTTACAACCATCCTCCTCATTGTGATCCATAAATTCACCAAGAGGATCGAGGCTAAGCAGTTCGTCACCTTGACGTCCGAGCAGGCGGCAGGATTCTTTCGCGACATCGTCTATCGTCAAGGTAACCAACGCCATCATAACCAACAATGGTACACAGCTCGCAGGAAAAGGTTCCTTGAGTTCCGAGATGACTTCAACATCTGGGTTGATTGGGCATATGTGGCGCTCCCCCGTACAAACGGATAGGTCGAGCAGGCCAATGAATTGATCCTGTGGGGGATAAAGCCACAAATTTCGGATTAAATCAATAAGTACACAAATCTTCGATTAACTCAACAAGTACACAGGGTTGTTCTTCCCAACTTATGGCTCAGAAGTCATCCTGCCGACCGACCTAGAATACGGGTCACCCCGAGTCAAGGCCTACGACGAAATTTGATCTGAGGAAGCTCGCCAAGACTCTGTCGATTAGCTTGATGGAGCTCGCCATGTAGCAACCCTAAGGTCGGCCAAGTACAAACAGTCGGTACGACACTACCACGGGTGGCGAATCCAGCCTCGGGCCTTCCAAGTCGATGACTTAGTCTTATGAAGGGTAGAAGCCAACAAAGATAAAAACAAGTAGTCCTCACCATGGGAGGGCTCATACGTCGTGGCAAACTTCTTACGACACAACGCTTATCAGCTTAAGGACTCAGACGACAACATCCTCTCCAATGCATGGAACATCGTGCACCTGAGGCATTTCTATCCACAGGGCAAGAAGTTCCGCACATGAGAAGTGACTTTAGGGATACGACCACTAATCTAAGTTCTCTCTGGTCCTTCTTCCTTCAAATTACGTACCATGTGATAAAAACATGTTGTCCATGTGAGTAGCCCAGGTAAGAACCTGGGCAAGGCCCAGACCCAAACTTTATCAACGGGACTCGAGTAAGGCGCGACCGCTCAAGCACCGCGGGGGAGTTGACCGAGCCACTGTCTCGTGACACTCGACGGCTACCCCTAGGGTCTAACCTTCAGACTTAAATTTTGCGATACCCACGTCTTGCTATAAATGGTCAAATGGGTCGTCCCGAAGCATGACTAAATCGGCCCGGCACAAACCCAACCCGACACAGAAGGGACCGGGCCTGGGCTGGCCCGATGCCCAACCCAGATCAGGCCTGGGGTTAGGCGTCGGCCTGTTGGGCCAGCCTGACACAGCCCGTTTAACGCTTGGTCCGGCTGGCCAGATGTGTGGCCCGCGTAGCCCGTAGGGGCCCGAGCCGGCCCGAGCTGAATAAGCCCCAAAAATATAGTGTTTTCCTATTTTTAAACAATTTTATTTATAACCAGACTCTGGGCCGGCACGGCCCATCTCGGGCCCCACCCGGCCTGGCACAAGTGAAGTCAACCCGGGTCGTGCTTGGGCTGAGGCGTTGGCCCGTCGGGCTTGGCCGGCACGGCCCGGTCGCTCTTTTGGGTCGTGTCATGCCTAAGGTTTCACGGTCCAAGCCCGGCTGGGCCCAGACTAGGCTGGCCCGGCACGGCCTGTTAGCCACCTATGTGTCTCGCCGAGGAACAAGAAAAAATGCTACGAGCGCACGTATGATGATTACGGCTCGGGCGGAGCCCCGAAATCACAATAAGATGAAAAGAAGCAACAACTATTTTTGTTGCATAAATGATGAAATACAAAAGGCCACCTAGGCTCACCCTGTTAAATCAACGCCTGCACTGACCCCTCCTTCTCCTCCGTGAAATCGAGGACGGCATCGATGGAAAACATCGTGACCACCATCGACACCTTGACAGGTGTGACCTTGTCACCTATGGCGTCGATCTCGATCTTTGACCCGTTGGACACGAGGCCCTCCCTGATGACCTGAAGATCGATGTTGTCATAATGCGAGATAACGATTGCCAGGGCTGCCTCGGCACCCATCTCAGCTCCAGCAGTGCGAGTGGATCACAGACAAGCGTCAAGATGACTAGGGACACTGCTAGTCAAGAGTTTAGAGATGGATCCGGAGGCCTACTAAAGATAGACAGATCAAACAGCTGTTAGTATTTCTTAAGAAAAAAATAATCTGCAAGCGCACGGAAATACCGTTGTATCACTTTCCTTAAAGAGTAGTCCCAAGGGTATCGAATCCAAGGAACATGTGTGAGATCTTCTAGCTTGTTCTCTCAAAGACACAAAGTTTGTTTAGTAGGTAAGGATTTGAGAGGAATTCAATGGTTTAAATTCTAGGTCACAGTAGTCTACAACAGCTACTTGCTTTAGGTACGGGTTTACCCTTGGAAAAAAAATATGATTCCCGCCACGAGCCTATGGAATATCTAAACATGGAGGATTACTAAGGACAAATAGGGTTGTCACCACCTATTGTCTAGCTCTTCAATCTGTGGGTCTACGAGATATTCAATGATGAACTATAACCTAAGCACTACGCTTAAGTTCTAATTCACAACTCTAATCGTTTCGAACGCAAAGCTACAACTAGAGCATCTAATAAATTAAAGAGGTGAACCCAAGCAGTTTTGAAAGCAAACTACTATGGAATAGAAATCAAACTTGTATTGAATTTATGAAAGTTTCTTACTCGGTTACGGCAGAACTTCCGCACAGGTACAAGTGTGGAAGAGGGACATGACAAGCCCAAGCCTTCTCCTCCAAGCTCCTCCTCACTCTCCTTCGACTTGGCTGGCCAGTTGGGCAGATCTAAACCTTATGAGTGGAGTGTTATTCTCAAACTTGTTGTTTGTGTGAAGTGAGAGAGTGAGGGGCTATTTATACATGAGTTCAATCGGTTTGGCGCCACAATTAGCGCGTGAATCAATCGTTACCACCATCAAGGAGCCACAGGAAGGTGACACACGTCAATTGCTCGAGTTTGGCACTAGGACCAAGTCGGTCGAGCCATGGGGTTGGTCAACCTGGTCCCCCCCCCCTTGGTTGTGCTCTCTCGGGGTAGCTGATAGGTGGGCCCAGATCTCCTTCCCGCGTAAATCGACCTTGGATCCCCTCACATACGCCTCGGAATGGGTCCATGGATCCATGTCACACCATGTGTCATGATCTGATTGGTCGAATGGTGACCTTTTGGATTGCTTCGTGCATTCTTGGGTATTTTGGCGCTTTATTCACCTGCATGCAAATAGACACAACCACTTGTGAAATTTGTTAGTATTAACTCCTACCACTATGTTGTGTTCTTCGTTTTATAATCTTTATGTGGCAAATTGATGGTAAAATTTAGCATTTAAGGACCATCAACAGCAACCTCGCGGAGCCCGTCCACTCCCCCATGGGCCGTCTCGAACCCCTGCCGGACCTCGCACAGCTGGGACACTAGGGCGACCCCGCTGTTTGTTCCACTAGCCTCCTACGTATTACTAGGTGGCCAGCTGAGATCCGGCGCCAGAGGTCCGAGCACCGCGTTGCAATGTGCCTCCGCCGCCTGCCGAATGACACGCCCGTTCTGTTCCAGGACCTCAATTGACCTGCTAAGTTCTCGACGTCGGGGAACCAGCTTCAATTGATCGATGGGCACACTGAGCACAGATACAAACTGCATTCTCGGTCCCTCGAATGGCGCGAAGCTCATCTTCCCACGCTTCGAGCGAGTCCTGGGCATGCGTGACCCTTGACGTGCACTCTGCCAATGACCAAGCATCACACACAAAAGACACCTTACAACAGTCGCTCGTGCGAAAAGCTGGGGAGACAAAAAACCCATCTTCCGATGTTTCTAGTGCAGCATCGGCCGCTGCACGGACCTTCGTCGGCTCGGTAGCGGACTCTTCTGTTGCTCGGGCTAATTGGTCCATGACGTTCTGGGCCTCGAATAGCTCATCAGCAGACTCCTTCGTGTCCTGCAAGGCATGGTCCTGAGCAACTAACGCCTCGCCGAGCTGTTGGCCTTCCTCCTTCGCCTCAGCGCAAGCGACGACCGCCTCTCCCTAGATCGTCATGGCATCCGATCGAGCCCTCTCGAGCTGCTCCCGCGCCTCCGATATCTCAGCCTCAAGGGAGCTTTGATGGTCTTGAGCTTCACCAAGAAGGTGTGACCTCTCGACCACCAGACATGCCAACCTCTACAAAAGAATTGAGTCAAAACTCATGGGCGAAACAAGCAGGAAACAAGAAACAAGGGAGAAGGGTGGGGTTGACGAGATCATGCATGTTATCATTGCACCTACAAACATAGCACAATGTTTATTTGTTTGGGATCCTATCTCAAGTGAATGTGTGCTCTTATTTGATGGACAAGATCAATATGATGCACTATGTCGTCCACCACCTTGGCCTCCTCCTTTCATGCATACGAAGATTTGACGGCATTGCACATTTGGACCAACTCATGAGAGAAGATGAACTTGAGTCGAGGACGACTCCAATTCAAGAAGGGGGGATGATGATGACATCACTTATATGGATACAAACAACACTTCATTGAACATACAAGATTCAATCAATCAATTTCATACACAACAATTAATTTCAAAGGTGAACTCGTTCTTATATGTTTTTGAGAATAGATTGTTAGCTAATGATTTAATTGTGATTAGGTGTAACACCCTCATTTTCATGCATCATGCCCTACATACACTCATATACATGTTTAACATTAACCCACAACAAGAGGAACGAGTTTAAAATTGATTCAGAGCATTTAAAATTTATTTGGAGCAAAACCGCACTTAAAATGCAGGAAAGTGCGGACTAGTACGATTTTACTGAGGACTAGTCCGATTTCTCTCTGACTAAAAACGGACTTGTCCATTTTTGCTGCGGACTAGTCCGATTTTGCCCCTGGAAACTTTCGGACTTGTCCGATTTTGTGCGGACTACTCCGATATTCCAAGAATCCTTGAAAAATTGCTAAGTCCTTGGACTTTTCCGGACTAGTCCGGTGTTCCAGCGGACTTGTCCGTTTTTCCTCTCTGTTCAAAGTCGGACTTGTCCGATTTTTGGCCAGACTTGTCCGATTTTCTCTCTGGACGACTTCGGACTAGTCCGGTCCTTTTCGGACTTGTCCGATATTTCGCTACTCCGAGTTGATCTTTTGTTTTATGACTTGTTTCTTGGGTTTCACGTTAAGTGGGCCTAGGGACGTCGTGACTAACTCTTTTAGAGCCCATGAGGGACTCTAAACCGGCCTCTACTCAACCCAAACTCGAAATCCATCTAACCCTAGCCTCCACCTCTATATAAACAGCCCCACCCCTTGGCTTGACATCTATTTGCCACTTTTCCACCAACCCAAACCCTAGTTCGTGGAGAGCCACTATCAAGGAGGGAGGAGAAGATCCCAAGCAAGAAGAAGAAGAGGAGGAAACTAAAGAGGATCAAGATCTCCAACAAGTTTCGTCCTTCACCACCAATTCATCTCAAAGTTCATCACCAACCCTAGATCATCAAGATCCAAGTGTTACCTCCAAGTTTCTTGATTCATTGGAGTTCTAAACACCTGGTGTACCTTCTATTCTCTTTTCCTTACGTGAATTCAACCCCTAATCTCCGAATTTACGTCGATCTAGAAAACCCTAATCTTCTGATCTCGCGAAGTGCGGACTTGTCCGGTCCCTAGCGGACTAGTCCGATCTTTCTGGTTAAATTGGGTTGAATTAATTCTAATATTTGATCTAATCGAATCCAGACCTGTATAAACTTGTTAAAAGCTATTAGAACTAGTTGGTGATCATTAAAAGCAATCTAGTAACAAGTTCTACCTTGCATTTGCATTAATCATGCATGTCATGTCATATTGAGTAATATTTGTGCACTCTTTGATTATGTTTCTTGTCTTGTATGTTTATTGTGTGGATTAGACGGATTTGCGCTAGAGAGTGCCGCGGAGGATCTCCAGCACCAAGAGTTTGAAGGATTTTATCCTAATCAACAGCAAGAGCAAGGCAAGTGTCCTTGAAGCATATTGATCCTGTTTTTAAATTAAATGTTTTGTTTGCAAAACTGCATGCTTGTGTCAAATTGATGGGAATCCTATGATAGGAAGTTTACTAGACTTGTTAAACCACCCTTGTCACCTGGAGTTTATGGTAGAGAGTCGGGAAGGGCTTTTTACCTTTTGCTTCGCTTAATCAACTGGGATGGGAAAACAACTATACCACTCAATTTAATTATGCATGGATGAGATGATGGTTAACATGAACTGGTTAAATATGATATGGTAATGGGTGATCTAAGCAAGCCTGGTATGTGGATGGGTTGGACGATATGGTGGTTTTCTTGCTTTAGATCTAAGGACCGGTTCATGCGAGAATAAGCTAGGATTACAGTGCCACCACGAGGCCAAGTATGGGTGCGGCGTTGCTGATTAATTAGGGTTTTGCTAGTGCTGTTTGGACCATTCTGGATGCTTGGGGAAGGGGTAGTCGAATTGGGTTTGTTGATGATTGGTGGGACTACCCTGAGATCCGAATGGCTCAAGAGGGGGCCCTTGGTTGAAGATGTGCTCAGTTGGAGACATCGCCACCGGTGAAACCTCAGTGGGGTCTAAATAGGCTAGTAATCCCTTTGTAAAGGCTATTTTGTGATCACTTGGCCACACACCGATGGAAGTGTGAGACGGCATAATAGAGGTTTTAGTCATCGAAAGGTGATGAAATCACAAACACGTGGGTAAAGAGGTACAAACTCTGCAGAGTGTGTCTAAAACTATCATGATAGCTGTGCTCCCGGTCATGAGCACCTGGACAACTTCCATGATTAGAGGGAATTTGGTATTGGGATGGTATTTGGGATGGTTATGGTCCGGTAATGGATATGGTTGGTTATGAATTAAATTCTGGTATTGAATATGGTTATTGGTATATGGATGATGGATATGGAATATGGACTGGTATTATGATATTACTTATGATTATGATGGGTTTGATTCATATATATGTAATATATTGCTTTTCAAATGTTTAAATGTACTTTTCAGCACTTTGCCATTATTATTGTCGTCATTTGAATCAGCCACATGTCATACTTTCCACACTTGCTGAGTAAGACATGTACTCACTCTTGCAATCCCCCCCAACAGTTGCAGGTCAGGATTGGGAGTTTAATAGTGATAATGCGGAATTCTAGGCCGTGTCTACCGTCAGCTTTGCCTGTGGTGTTATTGGAGCTGCGCTATACCCTATTGCATATGCTGCCTAGCTGTTTAGTTTGCTTAATTAGTTTATTTCTGCTGCATTAGTTAAACTTGTCGTTAATATTCATTAGAGCTTGTATTCGAGGATAATATGGTTTGTGTAATAAAACTTGGTTAATTAATCTTGTCTTGTGGTAATTATCTGTATATTGTTTGTGATTGCACTCGTGTATGTGTGATGAACACCCTGGGCACACATATAAGTTAGCTTGGTTCATTTTTCGGAACCGGGCGTCACAGATTGGTATCAGAGCCAGGTTGACCGTAGGATGCAGACTAGATAGAATGGACACTTTAGAGCACATAGGAGCACTCAAGAATCGATGTGTTTTGGTTGGTGTATTGTTCGCTATATATATTGCTTGCTTGTGTGCTGAATAGAGGATTTTGGGGTGCTTTAGCATTGCCATGTCCACCTAGGCTAGTGTAGCTAGCTGTTTAGTTTCATATCCCTTGCTGCATATAGTTGGGGACGTTTTCTAATTCTTACCTATTGCTTTTCTTCAGATGGTGAGGACTCGCAACCAGAGGGATGGCAATGATGAGGAGGAGAACCATGGAGTACCTCAGAACAACATCGGACAAGGATCTACTCATGGAGCTATCAACATTGAGCAGCTTTTGGCTATGCAAAACCAGCTCATGCAGACCATGATACAGACTATGGGACAGCTGCAGGCTGGCAATATCAACAATCAGCCCCACATGCCTCCACCGCCACCCCCGCCTCCTCATAACCGGTTGGGAGAGTTTATGAGGACTAGGCCACCGACCTTTGCTCAAGCTGCCGACCCTATGGACGTGGATGATTGGATCAAGTCCGTGGAGAAGAAGCTAGCTATTGTCGAATGCAGTGACCGGGAGAAGGTCTTGTTTGCTTCTCATCAACTAGTTGGAGCAGCTGCGGATTGGTGGGATGCTTATTGCAATGCTCATGAGAACCAAGAGAGAATTACTTGGGCTGAATTTAAGGAGAATTTTCATTCTCATTATGTGCCGGAGGGTGTTATGATCTTGAAGAGGCAAGAATTTGAGAATTTAAGGCAAGGAAAATCAAGCGTGAGTGAATATCTCAATAAGTTCACCCAACTCTCAAGGTATGCGCCTGAGGATGTTAGTCGGGACAGCCGGAAGCAATACTTGTTCATGAGGGGCTTGAACAATGAGATTCAAGTGCAATTGCTCAATTGTGACTACGAAAATTTTCAGAAGCTCGTGGACAAAGCAATTGTGATTGAGAACAAGATTCGTGAGATGGAGCAAGAAATCAAGAGGAAGGCGCCATATCAAGGATAGCAACAAGGAAGTAATGTGCGCCCTCGCCTTGCACCACCCAATGTGCCCTATTACAGCTCCTCTATTCCTGCTCAACGCCCTGGTTATGCACCACGCCCAACTCAGTTTGTGCAGCAGCGCCCTGTCATGCAAGTGCCTAGGCCTCCAATGCCTTATGCACCTCGTACTAATTTTCCCGCTGCAAATGTTCAAAACCAAGCTCGTCCCAATAACTCTGGTGGATTTAAGAAGTGCTATACTTGTGGAGAAGCTGGACACTTCGCGCATCAATGTCCTAAGTCAGGCCTTGGTCAAGGAAGCAATGTGCCGAGGCAAAACTCAAGACCCAATGGAGGACAACCACAAGGGATTCGTGGACAGCAGAATTTTGCTCGTGGCAACGTGAACCATTTCTCTACGAAGGATGCTCAACAAGTGGATGACGTGGTCATTGGTATGTTTCTCGCAAACTCCAACCTCGCGACTATGTTATTTGATTCTAGAGCATCGCATTCATTCATTGCATCGAAGTATGTTGCCAAGTATAGTTTGTCTATCTCTCATATGAAGTTTACTCTATTGGTTAAGTCTCCTGGAGGAGAGATGAAGACAAATATAGTATGTCAAAAAGTAAGCCTTAGAATAAGGGGGGTAGACTTCTCCGCCAACCTCATTGTTTTGGATTCTCAAGGGTTGGACATTATACTTGGTATGGACTGGTTAAGGAAGCATAATGGAGTTATTGAGTGTGCCATGAAGACGGTGAAGTTGACCAATGAAGAAGGAATCACCGTAGAATTTGAAGCATCTCAAACCGCACCTAAGCAATTGGAGTTGAATCATATGGACATTGTCGCAATTGAGGAGATTCTGGTGGTGTGTGAATTTTTGGATGTTTTTCCGGATGAATTGCCAGGTATGCCACCTGATCGAGACATTGAGTTTGTTATTGATTTAATACCTGGAACTGCACCTATAGCTAAGAGGCCATATAGGATGCCTCCTATGGAATTAGCGGAGCTCAAGAAGCAAATTCAAGAGCAACTAGAGAAAGGTTTCATTCGCCCTAGCTCTTCACCTTGGGGAGCGCCCGTGCTGTTCGTGGATAAGAAGGATGGATCCCAAAGGATGTGCGTAGATTACCGAGCTCTCAACGAGGTAACAATCAAGAACAAGTACACCTTGCCACGCATAGAAGACTTGTTTGATCAGATGAAGGGTGCTTGTGTCTTCTCTAAGATTGACTTGAGGTCGGGATATTTTCAAATGAAGATTAGACCATCGGACATACCCAAGACAGCTTTTAGGACACGGTATGGATCTTATGAGTACACCGTGATGTCTTTTGGATTTACAAATTCACCTGCTTACTTTATGTACCTCATGAATAAGGTCTTCATGGAGTACTTGGATAAATTTTTCGTGGTGTTTATTGATGACATTATGATCTACTCGAAGGATGAGAAGGAACATGAGGAACACTTGAGGCTTACATTGCAGAAATTGAGGGAGCATCAATTGTATGCCAAGTTCAACAAATGTCAGTTTTGGTTGAAAGAGGTGCCATTTCTGGGTCATATCATCTCAGGAGGAGGAGTATCGGTTGACCCCGGAAAAGTGAGAGACGTGTTGAAGTGGGAACCGCCGCAAAATGTCAAGGAAATAAGGAGTTTTCTTGGGATGGCTGGATATTACCGTCGGTTTATCAAGGACTTCTCCAAGATAGCCAAGCCTATGACGGAGTTGCTAATGAAGGGAAAGGCTTTCCGATGGACTCAAGCTTGTCAAAATAGTTTTGAGGAGTTGAAGAAGAGGTTGACAACAGCCCCAGTTTTGGTATTGCCAGACGTGAGCAAGAGTTTTGATATTTATTGCGACGCATCGAGACAAGGGCTTGGATGTGTATTGATGCAAGAAGGTCAAGTGGTCGTCTATGCATCAAGACAATTGAAGAAATATGAGCAGAATTACCCCACGCACGATTTGGAACTCGCGGCCGTGGTACACGCATTGAAGATTTGGAGGCACTATATTCTTGGACATAGGTGTGAAATTTACACGGATCATAAGAGTTTGAAGTATATTTTCACACAAATGGATCTGAACTTGAGGCAACAGAGATGGTTGGAGCTCATCAAAGATTATGATTTGGGGATCAACTATCATCCGGGAAAGGCCAATGTAGTGGCCGATGCTTTGAGTAGAAAGGGAGTAAGTCACCAACTCACAGTTCGAGAGTTACCATCTGAGTTATGCAAGGAGTTTGAAAGGTTGAACCTCGGGTTTGTAAATGAGATGGAGATGATGGAGTTAAACCCAACCTTGGAGCAAGAAATTTGAGAAGCACAAACCACGGATGAGGAGATCAAGGAAATCAAGGACAGGACCGAAGAAGGGAGAGAATTCAGATTTGATGAAGACGAACATGGTACCTTATGGCTTGGAAAGAGAATCATTGTGCCTAATGTGAAGCATATTCGGGAGACAATATTAAAGGAGGCACATGACTCGCCTTACTCGATTCACCCTGGTTGTACAAAGATGTACAAAGACTTGAAGACTTGCTATTGGTGGGATAGCATGAAGAAGGACATAGCTGACTACGTAGCATTGTGTGATGTGTGCCAACGAGTCAAGGCGGAACATCAAAGGCCAGCTGGATTATTGCAACCATTGAAGATCCCGGAATGGAAGTGGGAATAAATCGGTATGGACTTCATAGTTGGGTTACCACGTACTCAGTCCGGGTATGACTCACTTTGGGTAATTGTGGATCGCTTAACCAAGTCGGCTCATTTTGTCCCTGTGAAGGCCAAATATACAGCTGCACAATTGGCCGAAATATACATGGAGCATATTGTGTGTCGACACGGAGTCCTGAAGAAGATCGTGTCGGATAGAGGTTCTCAATTTACTTCCAGGTTTTGGCAAAAATTGCATGAAGCTTTGGGAACGAGGTTGAATTTTAGTTCAGCATATCATCCTCAAACGGATGGACAAACCGAGAGGACCAATCAGATTTTGGAGGACAAGTTAAGAGCTTGTGCTTTGAAGCATGGGAAAAGTTGGGACAAAAGCTTGCCATACGCGGAATTTTCATACAACAATAGTTACCAAGCAAGCTTGAAAATGTCACCGTATGAAGCGCTTTATGGGAGAAAGTGTAGGACGCCTTTATTTTGGAATGAGTCAGGAGAAACTCAAGTATTTGGTCCGGATGTGTTGCAAGAAGCCGAAAAGCAAGCCCAAATAATTCGTGAAAACATGAGGGCTGCCCAATCAAGACAAAAAGGCTATGCGAACAATAGGAGAAGGAAATTAGCCTTTAAAATAGGAGATTTTGTTTACCTCAAGGTGTCACCAATGATTGGTCATAAGAGGTTTAACATTAGAGGAAAGCTAGCACCTCGTTATATTGGACCGTTCAAGATTTTGGACAAAAGAGGAGAAGTAGCATATAAGTTGGAGATGCCAGCTCATCTTTCAGACGTACATGATGTCTTTCATGTTTCCCAGCTCAAGAAGTGCTTGAGAGTATCAGAAGAACAAGTGCCAATGGAAGAATTGGAATTAGAGGAAGATTTGACTTATGCCGAGCAACCGGTTAAGATCTTGGAAACCAAGAAGAGAGTCACAAGGAACAAGGTGATTCGATGGTGTAAAGTTCAATGGAAGCACCACACAGAAAAAGAAGCGACGTGGGAATTGGAAGATGATCTCAAGAAGGAATTTCCCTATCTCTTCTCTTCTGCGTCGAATCTCGAGGGCGAGATTCATTTTAAGGGGGGGGTAGGTGTGTAACACCCTCATTTTCATGCATCATGCTCTACATACACTCATATACATGTTTAACATTAACCCACAACAAGAGGAACGAGTTTAAAATTGATTCAGAGCATTTAAAATTTATTTGGAGCAAAACCGCACTTAAAACGCAGGAAAGTGCGGACTAGTCCAATTTTACTTAGGACTAGTCCGATTTCTCTCTGACTAAAAACAAACTTGTCCGTTTTTGCTGCAGACTAGTCCGATTTTTCCCCTGGAAACTCCCGGACTTGTCCAATTTTGTGCGGACTAGTCCGATATTCCAAGAATCCTTGAAAAATTGCTAAGTCCTTGGACTTTTCCGGACTAGTCCGGTGTTCTAGCAGACTTGTCCGTTTTTCCCCTCTGTTCAAAGTCGGACTTGTCCGATTTTTGGCCAGACTTGTCCGATTTTCTCTCTGGATGACTTCGGACTAGTCCGGTCCTTTTCGGACTTGTCTGATATTTCACGACTCCGAGTTGATCTTTTGTTTTACGACTTGTTTCTTGGGTTTCACGTTAAGTGGGCCTAGGGACGTCGTGCCTAACTCTTTTAGAGCCCATGAGGGACTCTAAACCGGCCTCTACTCAATCCAAACTCAAAATCCATCTAACCCTAGCCTCCACCTCTATATAAATAGCCCCACCCCTTGGCTTGACATCTATTTGCCACTTTTCCACCCACCCAAACCCTAGTTCGTGGAGAGCCACCATCAAGGAGGGAGGAGAAGATCCCAAGCAAGAAGAAGAAGAGGAGGAAACGAAAGAGGATCAAGATCTCCACCAAGTTTCGTCCTCCACCACCAATTCATCTCAAAGTTCATCACCAACCCTAGATCATCAAGATCCAAGTGTTACCTCCTAGTTTCTTGATTCATTGGAGTTCTAAACACCTGGTATACCTTCTATTCTCTTTTCCTTACGTGAATTCAACCCCTAATCTCTGAATTTACGTCGATCTAGAAAACCCTAATCTTCTGATATCGCGAAGTGCGGACTTGTCCGGTCCCTAGCGGACTAGTCTGATCTTTCTGGTTAAATTGGGTTGAATTAATTCTAAAATTTGATCTAATCGAATTCAAACCTGTATAAACTTGTTAAAAGCTATTTAGAACTAGTTAGTGATCATTAAAAGCAATCTAGTAACAAGTTCTACCTTGCATTTGCATTAATCATGCATGTCATGTCATATTGAGTAATATTTGTGCACTCTTTGATTGTGTTTCTTGTCTTGTATGTTTATTGTGTAGATTAGACGGATTTGCGCTAGAGAGTGCCTTGGAGGATCTCCAGCACCAAGAGTTTGAAGGCTTTTATCCTCATCAACAACAAGAGCAAGGCAAGTGTCCTTGAAGCATATTGATCCTGCTTTTAAATTAAATGTTTTGTTTGCAAAGCTGCATGCTTGTGTCAAATTGATGGGAATCCTATGATAGGAAGTTTACTAGACTTGTTAAACCACCCTTGTCACCTGGAGTTTATGGTAGAGAGTCGGGAAGGGCTTTTTACTTTTTGCTTCACTTAATCAACTGGGATGGGAAAACAACTATACCACTCAATTTAATTATGCATGGACGAGATTATGGTTAACATGAACTGGTTAAATATGATATGGAAATGGGTGATCTAAGCAAGCCTGGTATGTGGATGGGTTAGACGATATGGTGGTTTGCTTGCTTTAGATCTAAGGACCGGTTCATGCGAGAATAAGCCACGATTACAGTGCCACCACGAGGCCAAGTATGGGTGCGGTGTAGCTGATTAATTAGGGTTTTCCTAGTGCTGTTTGGACCATTCTGGATGCTCGGGGAAGGGGTAGTCGGATTGGGTTTGTTGATGATTAGTGGGACTACCCTGGGATCCGAATGGCTCAAGAGCGGGCCCTTGGTTGAAGATGTGCTCAGTTGGAGACATCGCCACCGGTGAAACCTCAGTGGGGTCTAAATAGGCTAGTAATCCCTTTATAAAGGCTATTTTGTGATCTCTTGGCCACACACCAATGGAAGTGTGAGACGGCATAATAGAGGTTTTAGTCATCGAAAGGTGATGAAATCACGAACACGTGGGTAAAGAGGTGCAAACTCCGCAGAGTGTGTCTAAAACTATCATGATAGACGTGTTGCCGGTTATGAGAACCTGGACAACTTCCATGATTAGAGGGAATTTGGTATTGGGATGATATTTGGGATGGTTATGGTCCGGTAATGGATATGGCTGGTTATGAATTAAATTCTGGTATTGAATATGGTTATTGGTATATGGATGATGGATATGGAATATGGACTGGTATTATGATATTACTTATGATTATGATGGGTTTGATTCATATAAATGTAATATATTGCTTTTCAAATGTTTAAATGTACTTTTCAGCACTTTGCCATTATTATTGTCGTCATTTGAATCAGCCACATGTCATACTTTCCACACTTGCTGAGTACGACATGTACTCACTCTTGCAATCCCCCCCCAAAAAAAATTGCAGGTTAGGATTGGGAGTTTAATGGCGATAATGCGGAATTCTAGGCCGTGTCTACCGTCAGCTTTGCCTGTGGTGTTATTGGAGTTGCGCTATACCCTATTGCATATGCTGCCTAGCTGTTTAGTTTGCTTAATTAGTTTATTTCCGCTGCATTAGTTAAACTTGTCGTTAATATTCATTAGAGCTTGTATTCGAGGATAATATGTTTTGTGTAATAAAACTTGGTTAATTAATCTTGTCTTGTGGTAATTATTTGTATATCGTTTGTGATTGCACTCGTGTATGTGTGATGAACACCCTGGGCACACATATACGTTAGCTTGGTTCATTTTTTGGAACCGGGTGTCACATTAGGATCCATGGAGAGTTTCAATAAGTATTTATAGGATGTCTTAGGGACGTGGAGGACCAGAGAATACGTTCAAAGAAGATGGAAACCGAGCCCAACTTAAAATCGTATCCAACTCGGAGTTCAGGAGCAGTTCGCACTAAAATGGACGTCCAGGATGTATACTATCTCCATTTTGGACGTTCCACATATGAACGGAAAGGAGAGAGGATAACATTTCCAATGCCGTTGGTCCCATGTCAAAATACCATCGGAGTCGATGGGAATAATCGAATCAAAATTGAGTTCAGAATCTGTCAAGGTGTTGCGCCACCGTATTGGGCTATTGGGCCTTGTATCAAGTCCAAGTCTATTATTTTCGTGTCTTAAGGTTACGTCACAACCGCACCACCTCCTTAGACGTCCTCCCACCTATATATACTCCATAGTGCACCATCTTGATCTTGTCCATCAAATAAGAGCGCACATTCACTTGAGCTAGGATCCCAAACAAATAAACATTGTGCTATGTGTTTAGATGCAATATAACATGCATGATCTAGTTAGAGGTATCTCACCTACCATTGACGATCACCCCCCCACCCCCCGAATGCGCTTGAACGTGTCGAGGACCTGCTAGAGCCCGACCTCCATATTAAACAGGACACTATCGAGCTACGAACTTATGTCGGTGGCTCCCTCGTGGAGACTCTCCCACTCGATCCACTCCACGTCGGCAGACCCAGAAACATCCTGGCCTTTCTCAGCGTCACCGAAGGTCCCCAGCGACTGGGGAATAGTCAGAGTATGGCGCCATCGCCCGAGTCTCCAACCATCATAGCCCGAGGACCCTCTGCCTCCTGGACCCGAGTTTGCTCCTTGACCGGAGCTTAGGACGCTTCCGAATCTAGAACCACGGGTTCCAGCACCCGCATCTCCGCCGATGGTGCCTCCCTATCTCGAGTCGATACTGACTGCTCCATCATTGCAACAGTCCGCGCTTGAGACATGTCGCGCCAACCACTGCCTCGTCCGGCAACGACCCAAGAAAATCAAGGTTTCCCCCTTGATGAAAACGACCGACGAATCATCGGGCACTGCTATTGTCGCCTCAACTGACGCCTCCAATGGGGCCTTTAGACAGGTTGTTGACGGTGCTTCGGTCACCATCGCCTCCACCAACATCGCCACCAGGTCCATCAAAGGAGCCGCAGGTGGCACTTCAGTCACCACATCCTCCATCACCCCCTCTATCCTATCCTTAATAGTGTCGCCTCGGAGCTGATGAAATGACTACAGCTGACCCCGTAACCACCACGCTAGCCAATGGCACCACCAGGCCCGCCAAAACAACTTAGAGTGGCGGAGAAGCCAGGTGTGTTTGAAAGTAGCTTGCAGCAATCGGCAGCAGCGGATACAACACTTCTACCACGCTCCCATGGAAGTGGCCACCTCCGCCCGTAGTACCACCTCCGCCGATCGCAAGGCGGGTAAGATCATGGTTGGCCTCTGCGATGAAACAACAACGCCGGTACTTCCTGCATTGAGAAAAAAACATAAGAACTACGCTGAAATGAGAATATAAAGGATCAAAGAATAAAACAAACCTCGATGAAAGAGGACATCCCACACGTGGTCCCCACCCCGACGACAATCGGTCTTCGAGGTTCAAAGCCCTGAGCAGCGGAGGCGTCACCCGGGTGCCCGAGCCCTGAGCATCGGCGCTCGACAACAAAGGGCATGATGTCCCCTTACTAGCATCCACCCTCGCCTTTTTAGCAGGGTGGTCGGAACCAGACGCCCCCCCTCTTCCGCCCTGCAAGGACCGCAACCGACGAATCAGAGTCAACCTCCACTCGAGCATCTTCGACCTGGAACTACCAGCAGTATTGGAAGACTTTGGGCTCGGGGGATGGACTCTGGCCATCCTCCTCAATGGCTCTCACATCCTTCTACCACAACTTGCGGACCTCCTCTCACTGGATCCACAAGTCCATCACCTGGTCCTTCTTCGCCTTCTCCTCCACGGCCCGCACTACCTTCTCCGCCCATTTTTCCCTTGTCCTTTGGCAGCTCGGGGAGACAAGTGATAGTAGTAAGGCCCCGCTTGGGTAGATGGTCTCGTCTCATCAGGATCGGGTTGCCCGCGACGTCGCTCGGGGGCTACCCAATGAGCTCCATCATTTGCTATTGGACCTAGGACGATTCCAACTCCTCCTGTGACTCCCTCGTTGGGTCACCCACTATGGCGTAAAACCACATGGTGTTGGCACTGTACTAAAGCGGCAAGACCCTTCACAAGACTAGGGTTTGGAGGATGATCTTACTTTTGAGCTCTCCGTCTTGACAGTCTCCATCACCGCTAGGATCGGTGCTAGGCGGGTCTGCTTCTTCATAGGGCATCCCCTGCCCCAAGTGTGCGAAGACACCAACACCCTTCCGGTGAAAGTCAGCAGGTTGGGCTCCACATTCCGAATGCAGAACCATTCCTGAGGCCAACCCTTGAGAGAATTTGTTAGCGGGAGATGAAAGTAGTGCAACAACTGCAACATGGTCTGGACGCAGACGAAGCCGACGGGAGGGATTGAAATTTTGGAAGAATGGAAGTAGAAGAAATGCCTCCAAAGAAAGTACTGGGAGTTATCTCGAGGAACGCCTCGCATAAGGTGACCGATAATGAGATGTGGAGCATAGAGTACGATGTCTAGTGATGGAGCTCCAATTGGTACTCATTGAGGAGCCCCAGAGGAACGGAATCGCTGGAAGCCCCAGACCCAGACCATGGTAAGGCTGAATGGACATCACTTCATCGTCCCGTGGTTGCCGGACATGCTCGTTGTCAGGGCAACAGGCGCCACAATGATCAATCGAGTGAGATCAGGCCTTGGGAGACCAACTCGTCGAGCATTATGAGCGAACATACGATGGGCTACACTCCGCCGCCAAGCAAGGAAAACTACAAAATGGGGCGGCGACAGTGGTAGTTTTTTCTTTTGCCTCTCATAAGTGGAGAGTTAACCCTACGATTGTCGGGAGAACGACAAAGCACGAGGATCGGGCAACAAAAACAAACAAGGAGCAAGTAAGGGTTGAAACGCTAAGACCTTTCGTAGCGCTCGGTGCAGATTTACGGGAGAGAGTTTTCGATGCACATACAAGTGTTGAGAGCATACGTGGTTCATTGTGGCGCGTCGCCTCGACAACCGTATCGTGCTAGGTTCATGTATTGGAGGGCCGCTGAGCTTGCCACGTGCCCCGACCCCTCGTAACCAGCGCCATTTCGAATTGATCTTGTGAGGATCGCCCTCGATATCTTTGGAAACTGGCGACAAATTGAATTGGCCTAGCGGCCCGCCTTTTTCTAAGTCGTACCGGCGCCGACTCCAAGTCGTGTAGTGTCCCTTCGTCTCTCGGAGCGCTACACCCACAGGACGAAGGGCGGACAAGAATGTCACCACCTACCGCCTACCCCTACAACCTGTGGGTCTAGGAGACGTCCAACGCTAGTTAAGTATCTAAGCACCACGCTTACATGTCAAGTAAATGCCTTAAGAGTTGCAGTACAGGTCCTTCCTAAGGCCATCACTAACCTAAACATCGTTGAACAAATATTGGGACCAAGCACTAACATATTCATATTAACATAATTATATTAGTACCTAATTAGACTATAGTCACTACAAGGATTCCACCCTTTTGCCACGATTGTACTGCAACGAATACTAATCGTTGTAGTAAGGTTGGTCTGTTGCCACGATTCACTAGTTCGTGGCATTAGCATTTATCTCCACGGAACACGGTCATTGCATTAGGATCTGTTGCAACGATTCATTAGTTTGTGGCATTAGGATCTATCGCCACAAATCTATTGCCACGATTCACTAGTATGTGGCATTAGCATCTATCGCCACGAAACACGATCGTTACATTAGGATCTGTTGCAACGATTCACTAGTTCATGGCATTAGGATCTATCGCCACGAATCTGTTGCCACGATTCACTAGTTCGTGGCATTAGCATCTATCGCCACGGAACACGACCGTTGCATTAGGATTTGTTGCCACGATTCACTAGTTTGTGGCATTAGGATCTATCGCCACGAATCTGTTGACACGATTCACTAGTTCGTGGAATTAGCATCTATCGCCACGGAACACGACCGTTGCACTAGGATCTATTGCCACGATTCACTATTTCGTGGCATTAGCATCTATCGCCATGAATCTGTTGCCACAATTCACTAGTTCGTGGCATTAGCATCTATCACCACGGAACACGACCGTTGCATTAGGATCTGTTGCCACGATTCACTAGTTCGTGGCATTAGCATCTATCGCCACGAATCTGTTGCCACGATTCACTAGTTTGTGGCATTAGCATCTATCGCCACGGAACATGACCGTTGCATTAGGATCTGTTGCCACGATTCACTAGTTCGTGGCATTAGCATCTATCGCCACGGAACACGATCGTTGCATTAGGATCTGTTGCCACGATTCACCAGTTCGTGGCATTAGGATCTATCGCCACAAATTTGTTGCCACGATTCACTAGTCGTGGCATTAGCATGTATCGCCACGGAACCCGATCGTTGCACTAGGATCTCTTGCCACGATTCACTAGTTCGTGGCATTAGGATCTATCGCCACGGAACACGATTGTTGCACTAGGATCTGTTGCCATGATTCACTAGTTCGTGGCCTTAGCATCTATCGCCACGAATCTGTTGCCACGATTCACTAGTTTGTGGCATTAGGATCTATCGCCACGTTACCCGATTGTTGCACTAGGATCTGTTGCCACGATTCACTAGTTCGTGGCCTTAGGATCTATCCCCACGAATCTGTTGCCACGATTCACTAGTTCGTGGCATTAGCATCTATCGCCACGGAACTCAATCGTGGCATTAGGATATGTTGCTACGATTCAATAGTTCGTGGCGTTAGCATCTATCGCCATTAAACACAAACGTTGCATTAGGAACTTATGCCACGATTCACAAGTTCGTGGCGATAGTATCTATCGCCACGGAACACAATCGTTGTATTAGGATCCGTTGCCACGAAATACCGGTTGGTGGCGTTAAGATCTATCGCCACGGAACACAAACTGCATTACATATAGTGTTCACGTACAGCTAGCTCACACAGTACCTATATGAAAAAATCATCATCTTCGCTGTCCTCCCGCAATATTGGAGGTACAATACCATCATTGATATATGTATCATCATCATCATGGTCGTCGTCGTCGTCATCTTCATTTGAAAGAGCGGAAGCATCACCGATTGCTCCGTCAATGTCATTCCTATCCCATGTGGTCATATCCTCATTTATATCCGTAAGTCGTCGATCATCAAATAATGTCTCAGCCTCCATCGTCTCAGTGACATTATTTTCACTGTCTCCAGGGGGCATGGAAAAAAGGTTTCTTGGCATCGTTTTAACAACTGTAGCCCATTTAGGTTGCTTCACACTTCTAACGTAAAAAACTTGCTCTGCTTGGGTGGCTAGAATGTAAGGCTCATACTGAAATTGAGAAATAGTAGTGTCCACATCTATTATTCCGTATCGATCCATTTTGTAGCCTCTGCTTTGGCTCTGACCGGAACGAGGCCGATCAAACCATTCACATTCAAATAACATAACCTCTTGTTTTTTTTTCCGAAATCAACATAAATCATTTTCTTGATTACTCCATACCACTCATGATCACCATCCCGAACAACAACACCACTGTTTTGCGTCCGTAAAACTTTTTCCACCTCTGCTGTTCGAAAGAAGAAGCTATTTATGAATGATCGACTAAAAAAACGTGCCTGACGATCAGGTCCTCTAGATAATGCATACAAATAATCGGTTACTTTGCCTTCTTTGTGTAATGTCGTAATCTGTACATAGTAATTAGTATAAAAGGGGTCATCGGTAAACCAACTTCATAACAGATATTTCTTCAATATTTCATCAAAGTAAAAACTTGCATGTACTTACTCGTTCCTGAAACCAATAAACAAATTCATCTCTATGGCGTCTTTCAACATCACGAGAATGAATCTTTTTAAGCTCTTCAAAATGCTCACTGAAAAGGGTACAAAATTAAATTAGCCATCTACAATAAGCATGATCCATTAATATAGTATAGAACATCTGAGTGTTATACGTACTTGATCCATGGAGCGGCCTCTACAAAATTAGAAATAATATAATGCCTGATGTTATGTAGTTCCACCATAGTAAGTTCACCCCATTTAAAACCTTTTTTAGAATTATCAACTTTTGTAAATATATTAGACTCGAGAGAAGGTTCATTCCTAGCTGCAGCTTCATAATGATCTGGCCTATTAAGCTTGGTGCTGATGTTATCCAAAAACTGGCTACAAAAAGTCATACACTCTTCCATAATATATCCCTCAGCTATAGAACCCTCCGCGTGAGCTCTGTTATGTACATACCTCTTCAATGTACCAAGGTACCTCTCAATTGGATACATCCATCTGTAAGAAACAGGTCCATCCAAGCGAGCTTCTTTGCCAAGATGGATTGGAAGATGTACCATGATATCAAAGAAATCGGGAGGAAGCAACATCTCAAGCTTACAAATTGTTTCAGGAAATTGTTCAATCATCTTATCCAAATCTGGTTCTGCCAATTCTTTAGAACAAATTCCAGAAAAGAATCTGCTAAACTCAATTAAAGGTTCAACAACCTTTTTAGGCAATATGTCACGTATTGCAATAGGAAGGAGCTTCTGAAATATAATATGGCAGTCATGAGTTTTTAGACCTGATACCTTACGTGCTATTATGTCCACACTTCTCTTGATGTTTGAGGCATAACCATCGGGTATCTTCACATCCGCCAAAAACTTGCACAAGGTGGTCTTCTGATCTTTTTGCAAAGTATATGATCCTGATGGACAATCATACTTCCCTTTCATACCCACCGGATGTTGCTTTGGTCGTATACCCATTTCCTGCATATCAAAATGAGCTTGTAGACTATCTTTTGTTTTACCATCCATATTAAGCAATGTACCCAATATGCTATCACAAATGTTTTTCTCAATGTGCATGACATCCAAGTTATGCCTTATTAGCAATGTCTTCCAATACGGGAGCTGAAAAAATATACTTTTCTTCTTCCAACTATGCCACCTATCTTCCTCAATGCGCTTTCTCTTATTATTCGTCTTTCCAAAACTCACTTGATCAAAAGTCTCGTATTGTTGGAGTACTTCGTGACCATAGAGTGATGTTGGAGCCTCTCTATTCTCTATTTTATTGTTGAAAGAAGCTTTGTCCCGACGCCACCGGTGATCCTGAGGTAGGAAACGACGATGACCCATGTAGCAATACTTTTGTCCATGTTTCAACCACAAGGCGTCAGTGTTTACATGGCAGAATGGACATGCTAGCCTACCTTTTGTGCTCCATCCACATAGCATTGCATATGCTGGAAAATCATTTATTGTCCACAATATAGAAGCTCGCATGAGAAATGTCTCTTTCTTTGAACTGTCGTATGTTTCAACACCATCAGACCATAATTTCAGTAGCTCATCAATCAAAGGCTGCAAATACACATCAATATTGTTTCCAGGTGACTTTGGCCCGGTAATTATCACTGACATCAACCAATAAGGCTGCTTCATAGACAACCAAGGTGGTAGATTATAAGGGAGTAGAATCACGGGCCATGTACTATAATAAACATTCATTACTCCAAAAGGATTGAAACCATCAGATGCTAGCCCAAGTCTTATGTTGCAAGGATCAGATGAGAAATTTGGGTGAATGCTAACAAAATGCTTCCATGCTTTCGAATCTGCAGGATGGCGTAATATTCCATCATCAATACGTTCTTCTTTGTGCCAGCGCATGTTTGATGCCGTTGATTCTGCCATATAAAACCTTTGAAGACGAGGAATAAGAGGGAAGTATCATAGAATCTTGCGTGCTACAAGCTTCTTGGCTTTTCCACAAGGTAAAGCCTCTCTTGCATCCCCACCAGTACTATTTTTCCATCTTAATTCACCACATTTTGGGCATCAATCTAGCAGAGAATAGGCCTTCCGGAATAACACACAGTCATTGACACATGCATCGATCTTTTCGTAGCTCAGCCCGAGGTCACGAACAACCTTCTGAACATTATCAAGTGTATTAGGAATGCAATGGCCCTCTGGAAGCACATATGAGAGTGGTTCAAGGATGAACTCACACGCTTTTTTGCTCAAACCAGTTAAACACTTTATCTGGTACAACCTGACAATGAGGATAATTGGGTCACCTTCTCACAACCTGGATACAACTCCTTTTTGGCATCATTCAATAAGTCATAGAATGCCTTTGCACACCAAGTTGGCTCCTGCTGGTTTATAGCATTTTCTGGGTCATCAACACCTGCTAAAGTACCACCATGATCACCAATGCCTCTAAGAAGGCTGGACAGCATATTTTCCATAGCAGCATCATCAGAAATTATCTCCTCATTATTTGCTAATTGCTCAGCAATTTTTTTCTCAACTCGTTTTTCTCCATGGTGTACCCAAAAAGTATAATCAAATGACATCACATTACGAAGCAAGTGAAGATTCTTCCTTGCGTCTCCCATGGCAAATATTACGACATTTCATGCAAGGACAAGGCTTAGTTTCTTATTCACGAGTGCCCTGGAATGCTAAATTTAAAAATGACTTCATTCCATCCTGCCACTCCTTCGTACGTCTATCTTTTCCCATCCATGTCTTATCTTCTGACATCGCTTCCTACAATTCAATCAGCGTATTCGTAAGAGGATTGAACTACAATAACATTATGTGAGCAATTGTACCTAGCGTTGTTGCTCCTCCACGTGCGGCGGCCGATGGACGGCGGATGCTCTTCCAAGAGCGTGGCGGCCGGCGGAAGCTCCTCCAAGAGCGTGGCGACCGGCGGATGCTCCTCCAAGAGCGTGGCGGCCGGCGGATGCTCCTCCAGACGCGTTTCTTGCAATGGGGAGAGGGGGCCGTTGTGGATCGAAGGGTCCAGCGGGGAGGCAGCCAGGACAAAGCGTACATGAAGCTATCAGAGTAGGCCCAACACTGTGCTAGGCCGCTTGTTATTCGTGGGCTGAAACTGCGCTAAGTCACTTTGTATTCCTGGGCCGAAACTACGCTGGAACGCTTGGTGCTCGTCCCCATGTACGCGTGAGCCCATGTACCGAAATTTGGCGTCGTTAAAGGAGCTATTTTTTGATAAAAGGAGAAATTTTTAATTTGACACGCGAAGGGCCAATCGTATGCGGGGAAAAATTACGCAATTTTGATCTGTTTTAATAATACAAGAATTGTACTTTTAGATTCACCATGAAAATATTTCCATAATATACAATCTAGTACTACATGTTATTGAAGTTAATAAATGCCATATAAATCATTGGTCAAAAGTAATTAGTTCGACCAAAACAGAAATAGTGTTGAGTTGGTGCAGAGGAAATATTATACGTTGTTGTTTGCCGCAGAAGGTTTGGTCCTTCGTTCAAGCTGTAGCCATTTGTATAGGCGGCTGATGCGACCGGGCGCACTGAGCTTAAGTGTGCGCCAGTCACCAAGGCGCCTTAAATGCGCACAGCGCATGCGTCTTTGAATTCAATTGGAACACCTCCGCGTCCCATCACCACTACTGCGCGCTTCCGTTCATGTGGACACATGTCACAAATGTGGAACGGTATGCACAGCCTTGGATATGCATACCGTATCCATAAATTTTGTTTCCTCGTTTGGGTAGGAGTGGTTCCACTTCAATCTAAGTGGATTGGAGAGTGTCCGGCCATCATACGACCTGGTTGGAAGACCCCTGCAGGTATGTTCTGATTCCTGTCCTCTAAACTACATCTAGGTTTCCGATGACGCATGCAGTTCACCACCAGACAAAACAGCAAAGCCTCGGTGATGAGCGGCATGCAAATTTCTTGATGACTACATCTAGGTTTCCAATGACGCATGCTCCCGTTTGTGCTTCCATGCGTACTCCGCGCTTATGTGTCATCATCTAATTGGTTGAAGTTAAATCAAGCATTATGTTAGGTAAATGAAAGGGCCAATAAAATCATGACCCTTAAGTAGGAGCACGTACGGAAGCACTGAATGGGAGTATACAAGTCGTGTTTGTTCCCATCAGCCTACACAGTGTCTGCATACACTGCCTAAAAGCCTACAACAGAATCAATCAATTATTGATCCATACATTCATTTTCTGACTTGGCTGGCCCAGGGTATGCCGGGGCCCACCCGGCATACCCTATAGGTCTGCCCCTGACGTCAGGCGATCCTGGTCCAGCCAGGTATGCTCTGATTCCTGTCCTCCAACTCCATCTAGGCTTCCGATGACGCAGGCGGTTCACCACGAGACTGTAGAAAGGATAAGCACGCACACATGTAACAATTATTGTTGACTGCGTTGGTCTAACATCATTATTTGACTGTGTTGGCCTACGTTTAGTCATTAACGCTAGCTTTTGAATCTGTGTAGTGCGAAAGGGTTTTGTTTTTGTTTCACAATGCACTAGCTAGCCTATATAAAGTGTATCTGGTGTTCCCTGATGAATACACAACAAACATCTCCATACAGAATGAAACTTGCATGCCGCTTTCTTCTGCCGGAGGTTTGAAGGAAACCACTAGTACACGACTGTTCAGGTTCACATACTGTACGGGTGTGTCGGTGTACCTTAACCCCCCGTATGTCATCCGTCCCCGGTGGTTGTTTGGAAGAGCCTTACAAGTATGCTCTGATTCCAGTTCGTACGGTACGGAAGTTGTAGTCAGTTTGTCATCAAGAAATTTGTATGCCGCTCATCACCGAGGCTTTGCTGGTTTGTCTGGTGGTGAACCACATGCGTTATCAGAAACCTAGATGGAGTTGGAGGACAGGAATCAGAACATACCTGCAGGGGTCTTCCAACCACCAGCGGGGACGCACGACAGGGGTTAAGGTACACACCGGAAATGAATCTCCTGCAGTACTGCAGGTGCATTTTGGGCCTCATGCTTCGTGAGAGCCACACTCTGGCACACCCGGACCATACATATGTGCCGGTGAAGATGGAACTCCAGCAGTCTCATGGTTATGGATAGGAAAAAGGAAGAAGAAAAAGGATAGCGTGCGTTTTGATTTATGAACCATGAGACTGCTGACTTCCATTTTAATTGGCCAGTTCCCGATTCAGCTGAGTCATTGGTGAGTCATAGATAGATACTAGATTGTATTATTTTGGCTATTCGAGATGACCTGACCTTGTGGTCAGCGGCGGGGTGTAAGGAGGTGGCTGCAATCTTAGCAGCTACCGACCATCGCATGTAATCCCTAGGCTACTGCTGTAAACATTTTCTACTCGGCTTAATATAACGCCCGCGGGCTTTCGAAAAAAAATTGTTGTTGTACGCTGGGCCCTTTCCGTGTCAAATTAAAAATTTCTCCTTGTATCGAAATACATCTCCTTTAACGACGCACCGGAGAGCAAGTGCATAGCGTTCTCAGATGGTGTCACACGTACTTCCTTCTCGTGTCTTCAATCGTCGTTCCCTGATCGTGGAACCATCTATATACCACTGGCCCCAACGTAACACTAGCCCAATGCCCCTATACGCGGTGTAATCATTACCACTACTCCTATACCCGGTGTCCGTAACGAATTCGTGCGAGCGATTTTGACATGCTGTGAACGATTTGTCCTACCTCGGAAAGTTGAGCTCGTTGCAACGACAATACTATAAGGCAATGCGCGCTGTTGTAGTCAGACATTCGATTGGTAATGATTACACCGCGTATAGGGGCATAGGGCCAGTGGTACGTTGGAGTTCTACCTATCTTTTTCTAACATTTTTCTCGTCCTTTCTTTTCTTTTCTCTCAGTTGATTGTCTCCATTTCTCTTTCCAATCGTCACTACCTGTTAGTACTGTATACTAGTACTTTACAGACCGCTTTGCAGGCCCCGCTACGGGCGATCTCCTGGCACCTCTAGCGGCTAAAGTATCGTACATGCAACTTTACAAATGAGCTTACTAGAACTTCTCGAGCTTGATCTCATCAAGCTGGCAATATTCAACTTCATCCTCAAACTTTCAATCAAAACTAAGTTTGGTCCTTCAACTTTCCAATGGGTCAATTATTTAGTCCATCGACTTCAAAAAACCGTTTCACTTTCATCCTTACTCTGAGTTGGACATCCACACATTGGCATGCCACATAAGATAGTTAATGTCTTTTTAGTCCTGTTAATTTGTGATAGAAGTTTGTTTTATTTAAATGTTTAAAGTATGCATCATTATATGCATGTAAACTCTTTCTCATGTTGAAGCAAGCAGGCAAGAGTTTAAGAAACAATTTGAATGGACCCCTTAGTTGGATAGCTGGGAAGTACAACCGTCGGATCAAAACAAACGGTGGATGTAGCCTTTACTGCACGCATGCAGAAAAATGTCGCTACGTCAGCAGTGGTGGACCTAGGTTTTTATTGAAGGGTATGCCATATAAAAAATTTGATACTATGCAATTTAGATTTGATAAACTTAAGCAAACAAGACCCAAAAAATATCCCGCCTTCCTTATCGAGGCAAAAACTATAACGAAATGTTTTGAACAAATCATTTTCTATTACTAAAGGAAAAAACAAATCAATAATCTTGTTGATGCACTTCCACAATCATTATCAAATTGAAGATTACATGTTAGAAAGCATCAACCAGAAATCTCCTACTTTGAATTGTCAAGCAAACCATTCTGCAATTCCACACAGCGCAGTATGCAAAACTAAATCCTTCATGAGATCTCCTACTTTGAATTGTCAGGCAAATAGTTTTCCTGGAATGCAACATGGGGCACTGATCCAATCTGAATAGTAAAGAAATGGCGGAGGAGCAGAATTGAATTGAAAGAAATCAATTAGGAATTGAACCCATGTGTTCCCATCAGCCTGCACAGTGGCTGCATACACCGCCTAAACGCCTACAGCAGAATCAATCAATTATTGATCCATCCATTCATTTTCTGACTTGGTTGGCCCAGGGTATGCCGGGGCCCACCCGGCATACCCTGTAGGTCTGCCACTAACGTCAGGCGATCCTGGTCCAGCCAGGTATGCTCCGATTCCTGTCCTCCAACTCCATCTAGGCTTCCGATGATGTACGCGGTTCACCACCAGACTGTAGAAAGGATAAGCATGCACACATGTAACAATTATTATTGACTGCGTTGGTCTAACGTCATTGTTTGACTGCGTTGGCCTACGTTTAGTCATTAACGCTAGCTTTTGAATCTGTGTAGTGAGAAAGGGTTTTGTTTTGGTTTCACACTACACTAGCTAGCCAATATAAAGTGTATCTAGTGTTCCCTGATGAATACACAACAAACATTCTCCAGACAGAATGAAACTTGCATGCCGCTTTCTTCT
Organism: Tuctoria greenei; assembly: GCA_036927565.1. Classification (NCBI taxonomy): domain Eukaryota; kingdom Viridiplantae; phylum Streptophyta; class Magnoliopsida; order Poales; family Poaceae; genus Tuctoria; species Tuctoria greenei. The sequence goes on from JAYESD010000002.1 coordinate 255,656,505, forward strand.
GCCGGAGGTTCGAAGAAAACTACACGGTTGGTCGGGTACACGTACGGTACGCGTGTGTCGGTGTACCTTAACCCCCCCCCCCCCCCCCCCCCCCCCCCCCCGTACGTCGTCTGTCCCCGGTGGTTGTTGGGAAGAGCCTTACAGGTATGCTCTGATTCCAAACCTCTTACTCCATCTCTAGGTTTCTGATGACGCAGGCGGTTCACCATCAGGCAAACCAAAAAGGTTGAGCGGCATGTAAGTTTCTTAATGAAAAACTGACTGTGGCCTGCTGACGCATCCATATCTAGTTTTTTGATGACACTCTCGCTGACGTGTCATCATATTATTTGTTGTGAAGGTATGGTGGTTAAACTAAGCATTAATAAAGGAATCAATAACATTTTGACACATCAGCGGGGTGACGCATGGCAGGACAGAACGGGAGGGACACAGCTTGCAGCCAGTTTGTCATCAAGAAATTTGCATGCCGCTCTCATCACCGAGGCTTTCCTGGTATTTGTCTGGTGGTGAACCGCATGTCATCGGAAACCTAGATGTAGTTAGAGGACAGGAATCAGAACATACCTGCAGGGGTCTTCCAACCACCACCGGGGATGCACGACGGGGGTTAATGTACACACTGGCACACCCGGACCGTATATATGTGCCGGTGAAGATGAACGGCGTTCCGGCTGTGGAAGCACCTGCATGGATTCCGTTGGAAGGTGATCGACTCGCGGAAGATGTGCGAGGTCGACTACGCAAATATTATTTGTTGTGAAGGTATGGTAGTTAAACTAAGCATTAATAAAGGGACCAATAACATTTTGATACATCAGCGGGATGATGCATGGGAGGACAGAACGGGAGGGGACACGGCTTGTATACTCCCATTCAGTGCTTCCATGCATGCTCCTACTTAAGTGTCATGATTTTATTAGCCCTTCCATTTACCTAACATAATGCTTGATTTAACTTCAACCAATTAGATGATGACACATAAGCGTAGAGTACTCATGGAAGCACAAACGGGAGCACCGAAGTTGCATCCGAACGGGAGGACACGGCTTGTATACTCTCATTCAGTGCTTCCATGCGTGCTCCTACTTAAGTGTCATGATTTTATCGACCCTTTCATTTACCTAACATAATGCCTGATTTAACTTCAATCAATTAGATGATGACACATAAGTGTGGAGTATGCATGGAAGCACAAACGGGAGCACCGAAGTTGCATCCCCAGATGGTTGCCACGTACGTTCACGCTCCAAATCTTACAGCCAAGGGCGCACTGCACGGTTTCCGCGACTATACCACCCTGCTCTGATGATTGCCACGTACGTGAGCACACCGAATCTTGCAGGGCGCACGGGCACACACGAACTCCACGTCCGAACTTTGCTCAGCGATCCGAATAACTCGGCGCTGGGCGTGCACGATCCATCATCATGTGCACGAATAATATTATGAAATTATCAACTTTGATGATTCAATAATCCCAATCAAGTTTCATCCAACCTACCAACAAAAAATTGGATCGTCCAATCCATCCAACCAAACGTTAATTTGGATGATCCAAGACATAAAGAAATGGATGATCTATCTCCAATCGAACTTCGACGTCAAACCAAACGCAATTGATGACTGAGCACTTTGTCACATGTCACTAGAGTGTACGCACAAATGACAAATACATGGCCTCAACACCGGGTTTAGGGTGAATCATGGACTAACCACATGACCCGACCAAACACTCACATAATTATCATACACCTGCAAGAGCAACCATCTGGCCGCATCCATCAACGCATCCGGACCCTGCGAAAGGATGACGAGCAGCGGAAGGTGAACACGTTGCAGCGGCGGTGCAATGGAAAACAGTGGCAGCGGACGGTGACGTACCTGGATGTTGGCGTAGTCGACCTCGCACATCGTCCACGAGTCGTTCACCTTCCGCGGCGAGCTGAACCACACTGGCAGGAACTCCTCAGTTTTGCAGTCGAAGCATGACTTGGAGAAATGGGCCACCAATGCGTCCCAACCCTGCGAAAGGATGACGAGCAGCGGTAGGTGAACACCATGCAGCGGCGACGCAATGGAAAACGGTGGCAGCGGACGGCGACGTACCTGGATGTTGGCGTAGTCGACCTCGCACATCTTCCGCGATTCGTTAACCTTCCAACGGAAGCCATGCAGGTGCTTCGTCCACAGCTAGAACACCGCATATGGTGATGTGACATTGACAAAGCAATAGCCCTTGTTGGCCTCGGACCTTGGCAAATGCAACAAACGAGGTTAAGTATCAATCAGTAAAAGACTGGAGCTTGTTTAGTATAATCATATATTTCAAAGCATAGGCGTGGTACTTAAAGTCAAATGGAACGTGAATAAAATCGTAAAACCGACTTGACGCGGCCCACTGCAATTTTCGCATTCTCCTCGGCGCAGTGCTGATCAATGATGTTCATTACTTTTTGCCTCCTGTGGAAAACGATATAAAACATCAGGTATTAACACATCAACAAATATGAGGGGGAGAATACCAACACGTAGATTTAAAAGTATGTTGCGGACCATCGGCGTCGTCAGTCCAGAAGCAGGGTCGAAGCGGTGCCGTGGCCGCCGCGAACTCGAGAACGGATGAGGAGAAGGCTCATCGCCAACGGATCGAGGGGACGGAAGCTACACGGCTGCTATGGGCGATGAGCCTTCCCCTAGATCTGTTCTCGAGTCAGGGGCGGGCCGGCGGGGGGCCACAGGGGCGGCGGGCCGGCGGTGGAGCCGGGGGCACGGCGGCGGGGGTGCGGCAGGCGACATTGTGCAGCAGGAAAAATTTATTTCCGCCCACGCCGGGCCTGCCTTTAAGACCATCCGCAGTGGTTCACAGTAAAGCAGTGATGGGACGCGGAGCGGCTCCAATTGAATTCAAAGATGCGCATGCACTGCACGCGTTTAAGGCGCCTCGGTGACTGGCGCGCATGTAAGCTTAGTGCGGCCTGTCGCATCAACCGTATGTACAAATGGCTACGGCTTGAACGAAGGACCAAACCTTATGCAGCAAACAACAACCTATAATACTTCCTCCGACCCAACTCAACTCGATTTCTGTTTTGGTCGAACTAATTACCTTTGACAAATGATTTATATGGAATTTATTAACTTCAATAACATGTAGTACTAGATTGTATATTATGGAAATATTTTCATGGTGAATCTAAAAGTACAATTCATGTATTGTTAAAACAGATCAAAATTGCGTAAATCTCAAAGATAGATTTGACGAAACCTAAGACTTCCCTTTGAAAAAGTTTTATACTTTACATTAGTTTTACATATGTAATATGCACATAGGATATATCACTAAATAGTTTTGCAAAAAAAAAACATGCAGGAGAAATATATATATCCCATATGCTACTACTACGTAAAATAGGGGTGGGCAAATAAACCGAGACCGAAAAACCAAAACCGATAAAACCAGGATCAGAACTGAAAAACCGAAATATCGGGTATCGGGTACTTTTTGGGTAGCAAATATAAATAACTGAAAAAATAAATGTCAGGTTCGGACGGATGAAGAAGTTCCACATTTGTGACATGTGTCCACATGAACGGACGGATGAAGCAGTTGCATGACTGTGACATGTGTCCACATGAACGAACAAGGTCGCATGATGGCTGGACATGACAGGGATAATGCCAAGGAATCGTATCCTTCTAAAGCATAGTTTTTCCCCGCATACGATGGGCCCTTCGTATGCAACTTCGGTGCTCTTGTTTGTGCTTCCATGCGTACTCCGCGCTTATGTGTCATCATCTAATTGAATCAGGCATTATGTTAGGTAAATGAAAGGGCCAATAAAATCATGACACTTAAGTAGGAGCACGCATGGAAGCACTGACTGGGAGTATACAAGCTGTGTCCCCTCCCGTTCTGTCCTCCCATGCATCATCCTACTGATGTGTCAAAATGTTATTGGTCCCTTTATTAATGCTTAGTTTAACTATCATACCTTCACAACAAATAATGTTGGCGTAGTCGACCTCGCACATCTTCCGCGAGTCGGTCACCTTCCAACGGAAGCCATGCAGGTGCTTCCACAGCCGGAACGCTGTTCATCTTCACCGGCACATTATGTACGGTCCGGGTGTGCTGGTGTGTACCTTAACCCCCGTCGTGCATCCCCGGTGGTGGTTGGAGGACCCCTGCAGGTATGTTCTGATTCCTGTCCTCTAACTACATCTAGGTTTCCGATGATGCATGCGGTTCACCACCAGACAAACCAACAAAGCCTCGGTGATGAGAGTGGCATGCAAATTTCTTGATGACAAACTGGCTGCAAGCCCTGTCCCTCCCGTTCTGTCCTCCCATGCGTCATCCCACTGATGTGTCAAAATGTTATTGGTCCCTTTAATAATGCTTAGTTTAACTACCATACCTTCACAACCAATAATATGATGACACGTCAGCGAGAGTGTCATCAAAAAACTAGAGATGGATGCGTCAGCAGGCCACAATCATTTTTTCATCAAAAAACTTGCATGCCGCTCAACCTTTTTTGGTTTGCCTGGTGGTGAACTTCCTGCGTCATCAGAAACCTAGAGATGGAGTAAGAGGTCTTGAATCCGAACATACCTGTAAGGCTCTTCCCAACAACCACCGGGGACGGACGACGTACGGGGGGTTAAGGTACACCGGCACACCCGTACCGTACGTGTACCCGACCAGCCGTGTAGTTTCTTTCGAACCTCCGTCAGAAGAAAGCGGCATGCAAGTTTCATTCTGTATGGAGAATGTTTGTTGTGTATTCATCAGGAAACACAGATACACTTTATATAGGCTAGCTAGTGTAGTTTGAAACCAAAACAGAACCCTTTTGCACTACACAGATTCAAAAGCTAGCGTTAATGACTAAACGTAGGCCTACGCAGTCAAACAATGACGTTAGACCAACGCAGTCAACAATGACTGTTACATGTGTGCATGCTTATCCTTTCTACAGTTTGGTGGTGAACTGCCTGCGTCATCGGAAGCCTAGATGGAGTTGGAGGACAGGAATCGGAGCATACCTGCCTGGACCAGGATTGCCTAACGTAGCGACATTTTGCTGCATGCGTGCAGTAAAGGTTGCGTCCACCGTTTCTTTTGATCTGATGGTTGTACTTCCCAGCTATCCAACTAAGGGGTCCATTCAAATCGTTTCTTAAACTCTTGTCTGCTTGCTTCAACATGAGAAATAATTTACATGCATATAATGATGCATACTTCAAACCTCTAAATAAAAAAACTTCTATAACTAATTAACAGGATTAAAAACACATTAACTATCGAGGACATTAGGGAGGGTTGTGATGCTTTCATTTTGTAAACTTGACAAGAACTCCATTTCATTTAAGTAGGAGCACGCATGGAAGCACTGAATGGGAGTATACAAGCCGTGTCCTCCCGTTCGGATGCAACTTCGGCGCTCCCGTTTGTGCCTCCATGCGTACTCCGCGCTTATGTGTCACCATCTAATTGGTTGAAGTTAAATCAGGCATTATGTTTGGTAAAAGAAAGGGCCAATAAAATCATGACACTTAAGTAGGAGCACGCATGGAAGCACTGAATGGGAGTATACAAGCCGTGTCCCTCCCGTTCTGTCCTCCCATGCATCATCCCGCTGATGTGTCACAATGTTATTGGTCCCTTTATTAATACTTAGTTTCACTATCATACCTTCAAAACAAATAATATGATGACACGTCAGCAAGAGTGTCATCAAAAAACAGTGGATGCGGCCTTTACTGCACGCATGCAGCAAAATGTCGCTACATCAGGCGATCCTGGTCCAGGCAGGTATGCTCCGATTCCTATCCTCCACTTTAATTGCCTCTTGTTTGCATCAGCATCAAGTACAATCTTTTTTCTTCTTTGCCTACAGCATGAAGCGTAGTATAGATTGACCGCAATAATTAATGAGAAAATATCATATTTAAAAAGACTCCTGAAAATAGGATGCAGTAAAATTCACTACGTCAGGTGATCCTTGTATGCCTGCAAGGGTCTTCCCAACAACCACCGGGGACGCACGACGGGGGTTAAGGTGCACCGCAACACCGGCCCGGATTGTACGTGTACCCGACCAGCTGCGTAGTTTCGTTTTATATTTTATTCCCTAGGCTTAAAAGTTTGCTCTTCCTCTCTGTTTTTGCTCTGTTTGCTCTTCCCTAGGCTTAAAAGTTTTATATTGTACAATATTTTTACATATGTAATATGACATATGATATATAACTTGATGGTTTTGCAAAAAAATGGAAGAGAAATATGTATATCCCATGCAACTACGTAAATACACCCCAATTAATTAGCTAGTTGTTTTTTAAGATGATAAAAATTATTATTTTTTCTAAGTGAGGTGGTCGGGGTAGATGATGTACATGGCATAATAGCTTATTTGGCATGCCAATGTGGATGTCCAACCCAGACTAAGGATGATAGCGAAACGGTCTTTTGAAGTTGATATACTAAATAATTGACCCGTTTGAAACTTCAAGGACCAAACTTAGTTTTGATTGAAAGTTTGAGGATGAAGTTGAGTATTGCTAGCTTGATGAGCTCAAGCTCGAAAAGTTCGAGTAAGCTCATTTATTGTTGTCATCTGTGATATGTATGTATGATTAACTAAACTATATAATTCTATTAAAAATGGTCTATGGGACACAATTTTTATATATGATAGAAACAAACTCGCTCAAGTTCGACTCGTTGACAGGCCTACATGGAATTAAAGTTTTGGTGCAATCGTGTAATCAAAGATTTTCATTCCTTGGATCTACATCTTACGGTTATTACATCTTTTCATTCAACCCCTTCCACCACCACCACCACCCCTCCACCTGGTGGAGGGGGTTAAATAAAAAGATTCAACGACCGTAATGTAGATCGATCCAAGGGATGAAGATGGTTGATTGCACGATTGCAGTAAACATCTGATTACATTCTAGTTGAACCCAACTTTAAAACAGGAAATCTTTTGACACAGATTAATCCAGTCGTGATGTTTTTCTCTTCTTGTTTTTGTGATGTTTTATTTTTTCTTGTTTCGCGATGTTGTGTTTCGTATTTTGTACTTCATCCTTCCCATATTACATGTCGTTAATAATTAGGACAAGTTATTTTCTAGTTCAAATATGAACTAAAAAAACTTGTTCTAACGACAAGTATTATTGGAAGGAGGGAGTAATGTTTTATGATAATGAACTCAATGTTGTTCGGTTGTTCCATCTGTTATTTTATTTTCTATCTACTATTTAGTAAACTATCTATTCTATTTGTATTCTCTACTAATGAACGACTGTCCACACCGCCGATGGCCTCTAAAGTGGCCTGTACGATACTTTAGCCGCTGGAGGTGTCAGGCACTACAAGGATTCCGACCTGTTGCAACGATTGTACTGCAACGAATACTAAATCGTTGCAGTAAGCTTGGCTTTTTGCCACGATTCACTAGTTTGTGGCACTAGGATCTATCGCCACAGAACACAATCGTTGCATTAGGATCTGTTGCCATGAATCACTAGTTCGTGGCGTCAAGATGCTAATGCAACAGATCACAATCTTTGCATTAGGATCTGTTGCCACGAAATACTGGTTCGTGGCATTACGGCTTTATTGCCACGGAAAACAGTCGTTGCATTAGGATCTCTTGCCACGAATTACTGGTTCGTGGTGTTACAGCTTTATTGCCACAGAACACAGTCGTTGCATTAGGATTTGTTGCCACGAAATACTGGTTCGTGGCGTTACAGCTTTATTGCCATGGAACACAGTCGTTGCATTAGGATCTATTGCCACGGATTACTGATTAGTGGCATTACAGCTTTATTGCCACGGAACACAGTCGTTGCATTAGGATATGTTGCCACAAATTACTGGTTAGTGGCGTTACAGCTTTATTGCCACGGAACACAGTCGTTGCATTAGGATCTATTGCCACGAATTAGCAAACAGTTGCATTTGGACCGTAATGCAACGAAACAGAATCGTTGCATTAGTATGTGTTGCCACGATACTCTGGTTCGTGACGTTATAGCTTTATTGCCACAGAACACAATCGTTGACTTAGGATCTGTTGCCATGAATTACTAGTTCGTGGCATTACAGCTTTATTGCCACGGAACACAGTCGTTGCATTAGGATCTGTTGCCATGAAATACTGGTTCGTGGCGTTACAGCTTTATTGCCACGGAACACAGTCGTTGCATTAGGATCTGTTGCCACGAATCAGCAAACAGTTGCATTTGGACCGTAATGCAATGAAACAGAATCGTTGCATTAGGATGTGTTGCCACGAAATACTGGTTCGTGGCGTTACAGCTTTATTGCCATGGAACACAGTCGTTGCATTAGGATCTCTTGCCATGAAATACCGGTTCGTGGCGTTACAGCTTTATTGCCACGGAACACAGTCATTGCGTTAGGATCTGTTGCCACAAATCAGCAAACAGTTACATTTGGACCGTAATGCAACGAAACAGAATCGTTGCATTAGGATGTGTTGCAACGAAATACTGGTTCGTGGCGTTACAGCTTTATAGCCACGTAACACAGTCGTTGCATTAGGATCTGTTGCCACGAATTACTGGTTAGTGGCGTTATAGCTTTATTGCCATGGAACACAGTCGTTGCATTAGGATCTGTTGCCACGAATCAGCAAACAGTTGCATTTGGACCATAATGCAACGAAACAGAATCGTTGCATTAGCATGTGTTTCCACGATACTCTGGTTCGTGGCGTTATAGCTTTATTTTCACGGAACACAATCATTGCATTAGGATCTGTTGCCACGAATTACTGGTTCATGGCGTTACAGCTTTATTGCCACGGAACACGGTCGTTGCATTAGGATCTGTTGCCACGAAGTACTGGTTCGTGGCGTTACAACTTTATTGCCACGGAACACAGTTGTTGCATTAGGATCTGTTGCCACGAATTACTTGTTCGTGGCGTTACAGCTTTATTGCCACGGAATACAGTCATTGCATTAGCATCTATTGCCACGAATCAGCAAACAGTTGCATTTGGACCGTAATGCAACGAAACATAATCATTGGATTAGGATGTGTTGCCACGATACTCTGGTTCGTGGCGTTACAGCTTTATTGCCACGGAACACAATCGTTGCATTAGGATCTATTGCCACGAATTACTGGTTCATGGCGTTACATCTTTATTGCCACGGAACACAATCGTTGCATTAGGATCTGTTGCCACGGAGCAGCAAACAGTTGCATTTGGACCGTAATGCAATGAAACAGAATCGTTGCATTAGGATGTGTTGCCACGATACTCTGGTTCGTGGCGTTACAACTTTATTGCCACAGAACACAATCGTTGCATTAGGATCTGTTGCCACAAATTACTGGTTCCTGGCGTTACAGCTTTATTGCCACGGAACACAGTCGTTGCATTAGGATCTGTTGCCACGAATCAGCAAACAATTTTTTGCGTTCTCCTCGGCGCAGTGCTGATCAATGATGTTCATTACTTTTTGCCTCCTGACGACTCAGTTCTGGACTAACGACGCTCATGATCTGTAACATACTCAACAATGTAAAACATCAGGTATTAACGCATCAACAAATATGAGGGGGAGAATACCAAGGCGCAGATTTAAAATTATGTTGTGGATCATCAGCGTCCTCAGTCCAGAAGCAGGGTAGAAGCGGCGCCGTGGCCGCCGCGAACTCGAGAACGGATGAGGAGAAGGCTCATCGCTAACGGATCGAGGGGACGGAAGCTACACGACTGCTATGGGCGATGAGCCTTCCCCTCGATCCATTCTCGAGGATTGCAGAAAATTTATTTCCGCCCGCCTAGGCCCAGAGCCGGGCCTGCCTTTAAGACCACCCGCAGTGGTTCACGGTAAAGCGGTGATGGGACGCGGAGCGGTTCCAATTGAATTCAAAGATGCGCATGCGGGATGCATAACCTCTGCAGTACTGCAGGTGCAGTAAAAGTCACTGACATTTGGGCCCCACAGCCAGCCGGACCCACATGTCAGTGACTGTTACTGCACCTGTAGTACCGCAGGTGATTTCAACGCATGCGCTGCGCGCGTCTAAGGCGCCTCGGTGACTGGCGCGCACGTAAGCTCGGTGCACCCGGTCGCATCAGTTGCTTGTACAAATGGCTACGGCTTGAACGAAGGACGAAACCTTATGCGGCAAACAGCAACGTATAATACTTCCTCCGCCCCAACTCGACTCTATTTCTGTTTTGGTCGAACTAATTACCTTTGACAAATGATTTATATGGAATTTATTAACTTTAATAACATGTAGTACTAGATTGTATATTATGGAAATATTTTTCATGGTGAATCTAAATGTACAATTCTTGTATTGTTAAAACATATCAAAATTGCGTAAATCTGAAAGATAGATTTGACAAAACCTAATACTTCCCTTTGAAAAAGTTTTATACTTTACATTAGTTTTACATATGTAATATGCACATAGGATATATCACTAAATAGTTTTGCAAAAAAAAACATGCAGGAGAAATATGTATATCCCATATATATGCTACTACTACGTAAATTAGGGGTGGGCAAATAAACCAAGACCGAAACACCGAAACCGATAAAATCGAGACCAGAACTGAAAAGACCGAAATATCGGGTATCGGGTACTTTTTGGGTAGCAAATATAAATAACTGAAAAATAAATGTCGGGTTCGGACGGATGAATTCATCGTGGAGCTACATGTCACGTACTTAATTATACTAAAAATCATCATCTTCGCTGTCGTCCCCCCACAATGGAGCTACATGACCATCATTGGTATATGTATCGTCGTCATCGTCGTCTTCATTTTCTGATGCAACTCCATCTACCTCAAACCGATCACCTAACGTTGTCATTATAAGAGTGGAAGCATCACCGCTGGCTCCCTCAATGTCATTCCTAGCCCATGCGGCCGTATCCTCATTATTGATATCATCAGTAAGCAGATCATCATGAAATGTCTCAGCCTCCATCGTCTCAGTCACATTATTTTCACTGTCTCCAGGGGCATGGCAAAAAGGTTCCATGGCTTCGTTTTAACAATTGTTGCCCATTTAGGAAGCTTCACACTTGGAACATAAAAAACTTGTTCTGCTTTGGTGGCTAGAATGTAAGGCTCATATTGGAATCGAAACAGAGTAGTGTCAACATCTATCATTCCGTATTGATCCTTATTGTAGCCTCTGCTTTGGTTCTGACTGCGTCCAAAAGGCCGATCAAACCATTCACACTTAAATAACATAACCTCTTGATTTTTTTCAAAATCAACAGCAATGATTTTCTTGATTACTCCAAACCAATCATGATCAGTGCCCCGAACAACAATACCACTGTTTTGGGTCCGTAAATCTTTTTCCACATCTGCAGTTCGAAAGAAGAAGCCATTGATGAATAACCGACTAAAAAAACATGCCCGACGATCAGGTCCTCTAGATAATGCATATAGATAATCGGTTGCTTTGCCTTCTTTGTGTAATGTTGTAATCTGTACACATTAGTATAACAGGGGTTATCGACGACAAACCAATTTCAGAACACATATTTGTTCAATATTTCATCAGATTGCAAACTTGCATGTACTTACTCGTTTCTGAAACCAATCAACAAACTCATCTCTATGGCGTTTATCAACATCACGAGAATGAATCTTTTTCAGCTCTTCAATATGCTTACTGAAAAGGGTACAAAATTAAATTAGCCATCTACAATAAGCCATATATATAGTATACAACATCTGAGTTATACGTTATTACTTGATCCATGGAGCGGCCTCTTCAACGTTAGTAATAAGATAATCCATGATGTTATGTAGTTCCACCATAGTAAGTTGGTCCCATTTATACCCTTTTTTAGAATTATCAACTTCTATAAATATGTTAGAATTATCAACAGAAGGTTCATTTGTAGCTCCAGCTTCATGACATTCTGACCTATTACGCTTGGTGCTGATGTTATCCAAAAACTGACTACAAAAAGTCATACACTCTTTGGCAGTAAGATGTACACGCTAGCTAAAGATCCACCAGGTGCTACGTCATAATATATCCCTCAGCTATAGAACCCTCCGGGTGAGCTTTGTTACGTACATACCTCTTCAATGTACCAAGGTACTACTCAATTGAATACATCCATCTGTAAGAAACAGGTCCACCCAACTATGCTTCTTCGGCAAGATGGGTTGGAAGATGTACCATGATATCAAAGAAAGTGGGAGGAAACAACATCTCAAGCTTACAAATTGTTTCAGGAATTTGTTTGCTCATCTTGTCCAAATATGGTTCCGCCAATTCTTTAGAACAAATTCCAGAAAAGAATGTGCTAAACTCAATTAAAGGTGCAAGAACCTTTTCAGGCAATATGTTACGTATTGCAATAGGAAGGAGCTTCTGAAATATAATATGGCAGTCATGAATTTTTAGACCCGATACCTTACATGCTTTTATGTCCACAAATCTCTTGATGTTTGAGGCATAACCATCGGGCAGCTTCACATTCCCCAAAAAAATGCACAAGGTGGTCTTCTCATCTTTGCCCAAAGTATATAATGCTGGTGGGAATGTGTACTTGCTCTTTATGAACTTCGGATGTTGATCTGGCCGTATACCCATATCCTTCATATCAAGACGAGCTTGTAGACTATCTTTTGTTTTACCATCCATAGCAAGCAATGTCCCCAATATGTTATCACAAATGTTTTTCTCAATGTGCATGACATCCAAGTTATGCCTTATTAGCAATGTCTTCCAATAAGGGAGGTCGAAAAATATACTTTTCTTCTTCCAATTATGCCATCTATTTTCTTTGGTGTGCTTTCTCTTATTATTCGTCGGTCCAAAACTCACTTGATCAAAACACTCGTATTGTTGGAGTACTTCGTCACCAGAGAGTGATGTTGGAGCCTCTCTATTCTCTGCCTTGTTGTTGAAAGAACCTTTGTTTCGACGCCATCTGTGATCCTGAGGTAGGAAACGATGATGACCCATGTAACAATGCTTTCGTCCATATTTCAACCAGAAGGCGTCAGTGTTTATATGGCAGTATGGACATGCTAGCTTCCCTTTTGTGCTCTATCCACATAGCATTGCATATGCTGGAAAATCATTTATTGTCCATAATAAAGAAGCTCGCATGAAAAATGTCTCTTTCTTTAAAGTGCCATATGTTTCAACACCATCAGACCATAATTTCAGTAGCTCATCAATCAAAGGCTGCAAATACACATCAATGTTGTTTCCAGGTGACTTTGGCCCAGGAATTATCATTGACATCACCCAATAAGACTGCTTCATACACAACCAAGGTGGTAGATTATAAGGGATTAGATCACAGGCCATGTACTGTAAGAAACATTCATTACTCCAAAAGGATTGAAACCATCAAATGCTAGCCCAAGTCTTATGTTGCGAGGATCAGATGAGAAATTTGGGTGAATGCTACCAAAATGCTTCCATGTTTTCGAATCGGCGGGATGGCGTAGTTCCATCATCAGCACGACCTTCTTTGTGCCAGCGCATGTTTGATGCCATTGATTCTCCCATATAAAACCTTTGTAGATGGGGAATAAGAGGGAAGTAACGTAGAACCTTGCGTGCTACAAGCTTCTTGGATTTTCCACAAGGTAAAGCCTCTCTTGCATCCCCAGCAGTACAATTTTTCCATCTTAATTCACCACATTTTGGGCAACTATTCAGCAGAGAATAGTCCTTCCGGAATAACACACAGTCATTGACACATTCATCGATCTTTTGGTAGTCCAGTCCGAGGTCACGAACAACCTTCTAATGTTTATAAAGTGTATTAGGAATGCAATGGCCCTTTGGAAGCGCAAATGAGAATAGTTCAAGTAACATCTGTTGTATGTTTTTGTTGTATGTTTTTTATGTTCTGACCAATTTCAAAAGATTTATGAAGTGAAATTTAATGGTAACCTTTACTTATCTATAATATTACAAGAAAGTGGAATTTTGCCTTTTTAAAAGAGCCACATTTAATCAAGAATATTAATTAAGAAGAAGTAAATATCTTCACAGACGGTTGGTACTTAATAACCGTCTGAGAAGATGTTTATCTCAGTCGGATATTACTTACCAACCGCCTGAGATAATGCCCGATACTGTTCTTCAGTTTCCTTATCCCTTGCTTCTTTTTTATTTAGATTCCAATATAAATACTCAAACATGTTTAGATTCTGCAAATTGTGTCCAAATTCGATGATCCTTCTTCTACATTTGTATAAAATTAACATCTACCATCTCAATAAAATATTTTAAAACTTGTATAGCTGACATTGTAATGTTTTGGTAAATATCAAATGAATTTCTACTCACATATTATTCACATTTGTGTATCTCATAAAAAAAATATCCTTCACTCAAATTTGTTTGTATGAACATATTTGTATCATTTATACATGTATGAATTTTGTTAATTTTTTTAAAAGCATTCCAACATGTCAAGCTTCAAATTATCCATCATTCTAACTAAATGCTCATATATACATATGAGGCATTCATCAAATTATGAACACACATTGATTCAAAAAATTTATAAAATCTGAAAAAATTCATAGAGGTTGGTATGATGAGTAAAAATGTCCACTAAAAAAATAAATGAAAAAGGCATTATATTCACCATGATAGAAAAATGAAAAATAGCATTTGTTGTATGTTTTTTATGTTCTGACCAATTTCAAATGATTTATGAAGTGAAATTTAATGGTAACCTTTACATATCCATAATATTACAAGAAAGTGAAATTCTGCCTTTTTAAAGGACCCACATTTAATCATGAATATTAATTAAGAAGAAGTAAATATCTTCTCAGGCGGTTGATAAGTAAAACCCGTCTGGGTAACCATCTTCTTTGGCGGTCGGTACTTAAAATCCGCCTGAGAAAATTGGAGTTTATGTATACCCCTTGGCGGCGTAGGAAAAACCTAACCCGGGCGAAACACTTAGACACCGTTAGGCTGCCAAAATTTCGTTTGCCGCCAAGTGTTCGCCCTCGTCACTTCTAGGTACGCCGCCGAGCTTCGCCGTCGCCGCCGAGCTTCGCCCTTGTCACTTCCAGTACGCCCTCATCGCTAAAAAAGAGTGTCTCTTCTCGCCTGCAGCTACCTCGCCTCACCTCACCTCACCATCCAAATCCAAGTGCCACACATTGCGATTCTTGATACTAGAAAAAGGCTGGAGGATTTGTTTTTTGTCCCTTGCTTGATCAGTTATAGGTCCGGAGCTAGGCGCCGCCTAGTAAACCTCAAGAATGTGGTCGCCACTCTGAACGAAGCTAGCCTATTTAGAATAAGAAGATAAAATTGCCACTGGTGCAGCCGGAGCAATCGGCTCAGCCGGAGCAGCCGGCCCACTCTCCTGCTGCATCGTCGCCAGAGGGGGAGGAGGAGGAGGAGGAGGAGGAGGAGGACGACGACGACGATGACGACGACGATGACGACGGCGACGATGACGGCGACCGCCACAACCACGACGACGACGACGACGACGAGGAGGACCGCTTGTCATGGTTTGAGAAGTTGGGGGAGAGGGCGGAGGAGGCGAGGCCGGTAGAGTAGTTTTTAGGAGTTCTTGTACATATTTCTTTTGTAGTTTTAGGAGTTCTTGTACATGTTTAGCTTCAATTCTGTTATTGTACATATTTTTTTGTTTTGTAATATATATGTGTTCATTCGTGTCAATGAATACTGGTGTGTTAGAATTTCTGGATTTCAATCAAGTGAATGTGCTCTAAGTTTAGTGATGTGTTAATCTGTCACAAGTGAACTGAGCAAATTGGACAAAAACAAAAGATCTTAGGGTTTGAAGCTCATCTCGATTGGTAATTACAAAGCTAAAGGAGACAAACAATGACTTTAAGCATGTCTCGCATCGCTTTGTGATCGATGGACATCCGATCTGTCGCCCATCGTTGTCTCCTAGTTTGATCATGTTTGCGGTCCATGCATGTTAGACATAGCTAGAATTAAAACACCTCGGACCTCGGTCATGTTTAACAACACTAACATGCATATATATATATATATATATATATATATATATATATATATATATATATATATATATATATATATATATATATATATATATATATATATATATATACCTCAAACAGTACATGACGATCTTTAAAAAAAAAAGAGAAAACACACGTATAACATCATGGAACATGATCGTGGATCGAGGTCGCACATGCATGTTGAACATAGAACAGAAATAGTATTAGACAACAGACAGAGAAGAAAAGAACATATGGAACAGGTGCGAAGGATTAGTCCCACCACGAAAAGTTGAGGTCGGTGCATCGACGTTATAAGGTGTGGTGCACAGTTGCAACTAAAAATCCGAATGAATGTAATGCGTGCAGGACTAGGCCCATGTTCGCTGCAAGGCGCCCCCTGGCACGGACGCGCGGTCACGAAGTTGACTTAGGCGTGTACGGACGGATTTTTTTATATAACAAAAAATTGTTTTTCCCTGCGTGTAAATTTACTCCTAATGGGACGCGTCGAGCCGTTGGGACCGAGAGGATGCAAACCGCGATTTCGAGGAAACTGGGGCCACCGACCGGTTCATAATTAAGCGCAGTTTCCTCTAGCGTCCGATCGTCTCGACACACCCGCTTAGACGACGACCCGCTATAAAGGCTCACCGTCCTCTTGCTTCTCCGCCGCACCACACCTTAGATACTAGCCTCTAAACTTCTCCCCCCGCCACCGTCGACCACCTCTCACTCCTTCTCTGCACCTCCGTCGCCACACAAATGGGTAGCCCCGCGAAGCGCTCTAGGCCATCGACGTCCTCCGAACCTCCTTCTCTGTTTCCATCGCCGCCGGCAATGCCGGTGGAACTGATGGCGGCACCGCATCTCCGCCCGCGGCGCCTGCACTTCCTCATCCCAGTTGGGTTGACCAGACTCTCAGACTCCTCACTGACCGCATCGACAAACTCGATCGGCGCCTTAAGGTGGCCACCGACGACAACTTCGCCGCCGCTCATAGCGCACTAGCGCTCAACGCAGTGGCACAGAAGGTCTTTTCTGACACAGATCGCTCGTGTCGCCGTCTGGGTCTTGGGACCCTTCCCCTCCACACGAGCATGGACACCGCGGGCCACTACTACTATGGGTTGATGACTGTGGCCGGTCGTCTCGACGCCCTCCATGAGACGATCGCGGAGGTTGCTGGGGTAGAGGGCCTCCTGAAGATTAAGCACCGCGTCGCCGGGAAGCTTCGGACTGTGATGGAGGTTGAGGAGTATGAGGCGGCTTGGGCAGCGGCGGCAGTGGAGGAGGCGGAGCAGGAGGCGTGTCTTGAGGCGGAGGTGGACGAGGCTATGGAGGTGGCGGCAGCAGCGGAGGAGGAGCAGGTGGACGTGGCAGCGGCGGCGGAGGCAGAGGCGGAGGCGGCAGCAGCGGCGGCAGGGGCGGAGGAGGAGGAGGAGGAGGAAGAGGAGGCGGCACCAGCGGCGGAGGCGGCAGCGGCGGAGGAGGGGGACATGGTTTTCTCCCAGTAGAGTAGTATTAGGAGTAGTTTATATATTTCGTGATCTGTGAGTAGAGTAGTATTAGGTGTAGTTTATCTTGTTCTTGTTGTCTACTACGTGTTTTCCTATTACTTGTTTGTTAATGAAATATGTCTTTATGTTCATGAACAATGTGTTCTATATATGCAGTATCGAAAAACTTCTTTTATCGAAAACATCTCTTATATGTTTGTAACTTGGGACCGTCTATATTTCTTGTAGCTGAATGAATGAAATCCGGTAAACATTATCCTTACAAGTAATATAACTAACAACAGACATGATGCATAATTAACTTGATTAGGAAATTACGTCATCTAAATTGCTAACTAGTCCATCGCCTGATGCAACAGGTGCATGAAAAGTACTTTATCCATTGTAACTAATATCCGATGACATTGTTGATATATATATCATATGTACCTGTGATACTCGTATCACAGGCGGCTTTGGATCGACAGCCTGAAGATTAGACATCACAGGGGAAAATGTTTTTTTGTAGTAGTAGTATATACTCTGTATATGTTATCATTTCATTGCGATGAATGTTATATATAAAACGCTGATTGTTTACCTTTTACAAGACCATGGATTTGCCGTCCTCCTTTCGTAGACTTGGGTGTTCTGTATTTGCATGTCATTTGCATTAGCACAATGATACATTTGGCGATTCATATTTTTGTTTGTATTTTTTTTTGGAATGTCCCACTACCACATGACTGCTTTTACATCTCCATGAAAACAAAGATGAACGGCAGGTAGCGGTCCCTCTAAAATTTTTTCGTTCTTCTTGGCGCGCACAATTGAGATTTTCACAATTGAAACTTCACTCCGTGCACCCAAAATTCCAGTCTCGCCCATTTGTAGCTAGCCACGACGAATATAAATGTGCATCTCCCTCTAATCCCGCAGTGGTTTCCGTTCCCGGCACACATGTTCTCCTATTAGTGTTGTGTCCCAAACTTGCATTCCTAAGAAATTCCCGCGTGAGTGATGGTGGTGATTGTGGGTACAACGTCGAGCAACCAAGTTTGACGGGCTCTACCGAACCTCTTCGTCGCCGACCCCGCCTTGCGACATCCCGGACTCCAATTTTGTGCTACGTAAGTTCTACACGATCCATGCCGTCTTTCTATAGAGCTACTCCCTCCTTATCGCTTTAGTTGTCGTCCCAACAGCTGCAACCAGTTCATTCCTAGTTGTCGTCCCAACTCCTTATATGCTCTTATGTTTCATGAATGTCTAGTATAAAATCTGATTAATGGTGCAATCGTGCAATCAACTATCCTCAATCGTTATATCTGCATCCTACAGTTGATTCATCTTTTTATTTTACCCTAGCATCTGATTGCATTCTACATTTTTCCATATATAAAATACACTACACCTCTGTCCCGAAATAAATGTCGCTCCGACAGTTTTTGGTAGTGTATTTCTAGTACAGTTCCGTGTCAGGAAAGATAACTATTAAAAACTGCATGTACTATGTAATTTCTTGATTTAGAAGTAAATGACGCCAGGGTTATCTTATCAACCACTCCCAATGTTGTACTCTCATTCCTCTGTTCCAAACTTGTATTCCTAAGATTTTCAGTTCCCACTGTTTATACACGTTTTTCTTGTTTTTCTTTCTCGGATTGTACGGTTTTTTTCCTACTCCTTCATTTCTAATTCCTCCATTAAAAACAAACATTTTCAGTTCATAGCTATCACACCGCCCGATCTAAAATACACATCCTCATGTAATCTGACGTTATCACTGTTACTTACTATATATACTCTTTACTTTAGGAACAAGACACCAGACCGTCATGTCGTCTACAAGTAATCGTGATGGGCAACAAGCACCTGGTATAACTATAAATGTGTTTACTATCAAAATACACATATTTATAACACATTAATTCCTTTGCATCGTATGCAGAGAATATTGCAGCACCTGATGCTCAGGAACCCCGAGATTCGTCATCCCATGCTGGTACTATGAGTATAAATATGTACCGGGCTCTACTAAATATTTTAGCATTGCGATTGTAGTTTCCTAGTCCCAGTTAACAGTTAATCAGTATATGTGATGGCGTGATTTATTGATGCCTACACATGCACGATGGGCTCTCTCGCCACCGGCCAATCCGGCACCGGCGACCACACCCTGCTGCTGCTCACTTCAGAATCCTCTCGGACGCGTCTCCCTCCACCATCGCCACGTCCCATCCTTCGCGTGTCATGATGACCCCGCCGCCCACAAACCCCTGTCGCCACCGGTCACTCCGGCACCGACCGGCACCCACGGCGTGCTGGTGAGTATATGTGATTGCGTGATTTATTGATGCCTACACACGCACGCCGGGCTCTCTCGCCGCCACCACTCCGGCACCGGTGACCACGCCCTGCTGCTGCTCACTTCAGTGTCCTCAGAAACGCGTCTCCCTCGACCATCGCCACGTCCCATACTTCACGTGTCATGATGACCCCGCCGCCCGCAAACCCATGTCGCCGCCGATCACTCCGGCATCGGCCGGCGCCCACGCCCTGCTGGTAGTCACTTCACTGTCCTCCCCTACGTGTCTCCCTCCATCTCCACGTCCCATTGTTCGTGTGCGATGATGACCCCGCCGTCCGCAAACCCCTGGCCATTACGGTGTACCTACATGCTATGCCCCATGTGACATGGCATACCTTGGAAAAAATAGTCCAATATCATTAACCCCTGTCCACTAAGAAATGTTAGTATCATATAGTTTAGAGATGCATGTACATGAGAGTTCATTGTTGCTTATATGATCTCAATTCCATTTTTTACACTGCCAAATGCGTTGCTGATGTCTTGTAATTAACGCAAGATTATATTCATGTATCCGTTCTAGTAGCACTTAGGGCGAGATGCTAACATGCAGAGCAAAATATCAGTATGCAATCCACCTAAATTTAATTCCTAGATCCGCCACACTGTCCTCCTAGCCTCGAGACTTGCTCTGGGGTGATATCAATGGACGCAGATCACCTGACTTATACGTTTTTACTGCACACGATGCAGTAAAGATCCAACGGAATCACACCGTTGGATCTTTACTGCATCGCCCGCAGTAAAAACGTAAGTCACGTGAGATCACCAGTGTGAACTGGACGTCGATCCTCTGACTTAAATGTGGTCACTGCACTGCTAGACCGAACCCTAGCTTTGTTAAACGTCGCAAGCTGCCCGCCTCATCTGTCTTGCATCATCTACCTGCTAATACCGCTGACGTCCATGACTCGCCCTGCCACCAATTCGCCTCGAGACGCGCTCCTGCTGATGTCGGTCAGACCGAACCGGCAGTACTTCAAAGGATGAGCACCCGGCGAACCCTCTCTTTCTCTTGCATCGCCAGCTACTGTCTTGCCTGCTTCGCAGCTGGACTGAAAATCCCCTGCAGTGCTACGGGTGCTGTAGTGCCACTGACTACTTCCTGATGGCTGATTGTAGGGTATGAACACCAACAAAGAAGTCAACAAATCGATGCATCGCCCAATATGGAGCAAAATGCTATTGCGATGCAGTGTTCCCATGCTCGTATTTGCCGCACTCATCCTGAAAATGGTAAAACATCAGACTTCTTCTTCTTTCACACTATTTGTACATGATACTAGGCCTGGTCAGTTGCTAATTTTCTTTAAACATTTACCGTTTAAATGACACTAACAGAAGGAAAGAAGTTTGGAAGAGGGGTTACTAAAGGACTTAAGGTTGCTAAATTGTGCTATCTAGCATCTGCAAATAGAACGAATGATCAGAATCGGAAGCTACAAATTTAGTGGTCCGATAGGTTGGGTGCTGCGGTTGGTCCTAACCAGCGGCACTTTGTCGTTGATGTGGTTATTACAACAAAAAAATGCACCCCTCGCTGGTGTAAGGAAGTGGGCAGAGGTTGGCGATACTTCAAAGAGCGATATAGTGAGAGACATTCTGGTTAGTGCTGTGACACCCCACATAAGTATTTTTTCTAGCGACCTCCATCTTGTACGTTTATAACAGTGTGATATACAATGTACAGAATGCCTGAGACTTGGAGGACACAGATGATACCAGAAGAAAAATATTGAAGATTGCTGGTGAGCGCTACAAGGGGTGGCGATCAACATTGCATGCCACCTATAAGAAGTATTCAACCGATGAGGAATGTATACAAAACAAGCCTGTTGACATAGCAGATTCCGATTGGTTGGCGCTTATGGACTATTTTGGGTCCGAGCGATTCAAGGTCAGCTAGCTTTCTAATACCTTCATATCCTACAAAAACTATTTGATAACACCCATTCATGAAATTAATTCTTAAAATTGCAGTCAATAAGCAGAACCAATTCACGAAATTGAAGTACTCAAAAGACAAAACACTTGCTTGGCTCAAAATCCTACGCCCAACTTAGTTATGAGAAGGTATGAAAACTAAATCATGCTTTTACTTTGCACTGCAATCATTCAATCAAATTTTACTTGTATTTGATGTAGCGAGACCCAGAGACCAGAAAAGAACCCGATGACATAGAACTGTGGGAGGCAAGCCATGTGAAGAACGGTCAACGGGCAAACGAGCAGGCAAAAGCTGTACATGTGAGAAACACTTCAAACAGTCCCCATTTAAATAAATATTTGCAATGTACATGTGACTTTTCTTTTTGTATATAGACCCAGGCACGTGCCCAAATCAACGTCAAGGAAGCTGAGCTGGGAGTCCCAATCCCAGATGAGGAAAGAAACAACATCTTCCAGCTTACTTATATATCCGCAACCGGTTCTGTAGGATCACAGTTTCGGGGGCGTGGTTATATGGCTAAACCTAATGTTTCTGAAAGACTGTGTATCCAGATATCTGACCAGCTCGGCCAGCAAGTTCGATCCTTGCAAAATAGAAATGAAGACCTCAGCTCTCAGGTGCAAGAGTTGGAAGGAAGAAATGATTATATGACCTCCCAGATGGATGGCTTTGTCCAGGCAAATGAACAGCTCAACCAGGAAGTCCAGGCTTTACATGATCAGATGGCAGCCAATTCTGCACGGCAAGAAAAGGAGCTAGCAGACATGCGCAGAATGATGGAGAGCTTGCAAAATCAACAACGGCTAGCAGCAACTCCACAAAAGGCTTCTGCTCGCACTAAGTCGAAGTTGGATGTTCAAGAAACTATTCCTAATACTACAACTCGTCGTGGTGCTATTTAATGGGTACAATGTTGCAACCTGAAAAAACTGTAAATAACATCGTCTCGCAACGACGCAAGGGTCCTTGAGCGTTGCATCAATTGCTGGATGTTTGTTGTTAAGTCGACAGACGTATCGTGTGCGAATAAATTGATTCTGTTGACACTAATTTTCAAACCTGGTGCATTAGGATTCTAGTGCCGCTAGTTATAAAACATGGCATTAACAGATTATTGCGACGAAAATAAATTGTTGCAATAGGAAGCTAGCTATTGCCACAAATTATAAAACGTTGGACTACAAACATTTGGCTACGACCAAAAAAGCGTTGCACTAGATTGCTGTTGCCACCACCCAGAGAACGTCGCATTATGACCCTGTTGCAACAGATTTGAATATGTTGCATTATGAACCTATTGCCACACATCAGATATTTTTGCAATACAATACTGTTGTCACGGTTTTGAAATTGTTGCAATATCGTACTATTCGCCATGAACGTGAAATCGTTGCATTACTGTATTATTGGCCACGGCTGTGAAATCATCGCGATACCATATTATTCGCACGAGTGTGAAATCGTCGCGATACCGTACTATTCGCCACGGAAGTGAAATTGTTGCAACACTGTAGTATTCGCCACGAATGTGAAAACGTCGTGATACGATATTATTCGCCACGAGTGTGAAATCGTCGCGATACCGTACTATTCGCCGCGGATGTGAAAACGTCGCGATACCATATTATTCGCCACGCGTGTGAAATCGTCGTGATACCATACTATTCGCCACGGATGTGAAATCGTTGCAACACCATACTATTCGCTACGGATGTGAAATCATTGCAACACCGTACTATTCGCCGCGAATGTGAAAACGTCATGATACCATACTATTCGCCACGAGTATGAAATCGTCGCGATACCGTACTTTATCGCCACAGATGTGAAATCGTCGCAAATAACGTACTATTCGTTGCAATATGTTAAATCGTCGCAATACATTAAACCGTTGCAATACCATACTATTTACCACGAACGTGGAGTCGTTGTAATACCATACTTTTTGCCATGAATGTGGCATCGTTGCAACACCATTATTTTCGTTGCAATACGTTAAATCGTCGCAATACGTTAAACCGTTGCAATACCATACTATTTGCTACGAACGTGGAGTCGTCGCAATACCATACTTTTTGCCACGAATGTGGCATCGTTGCAACACCGTTATTTTCGCTGCAATATGTTAAATCGTCGCAATACGTTAAACCGTTGCAATACCATACTATTTGCCACGAACGTGGAGTTATTGCAATACCATACTTTTTGCCACGAATGTGGCATCGTTGCAACACCGTTATTTTCGTTGCAATACATTAAATCGTCGCAATACATTAAACTGTTGCAATACCATACAATTTGCAACGAACGTGGAGTCGTTGCAGTACTATACTTTTTGCCACGAATATGACATTGTTGCAACACCGATATTTTCGTCGCAATACGTTAAATCGTCGCAATACGTTAAACCGTTGCAATACCATACTATTTGCCACCAACGTGGAGTCGTCGCAATACCATACTATTTGCAACGGATGTCAAGTCGTCGCAATAGCCTATTGCCACGGCTGTTATCGCCATGAGTTGGAAAAACTATCACGACGTTCTATTTCGTTGCGACAACAACCTATCGCGAAAAATTTCGTCCTATTGCAATGATTTTTTTCGTCGCAATAAACCAGAATCCTGGTAGTGAGGAGATCGCTCGTAGCGGGGCCTGCAAAGCGATCTGTAAAGTAGTATACAGTACTAACAGCTAGCGACGACTGGAAAGAAAAAATGTGACAATGAACAGAGAGAAAAGAAAGGACGAGAAAAATATTAGAAAAAGATAGGTATAACTCCAACGTTGCACTGGCCCTATGCCCCTATACGTGGTGTAATCATTACCACTACTCCTATACATGGCCAGAAGTTATTACCACTACTTCAAGGGAAGTGCTGTGGACTAGATGTGCCGATTAGTTTATTTTGTGTTTATTGGGGATTATGTAACAGCTAGTTCTGTCGATTAGCGATGACTGGAATGAAAAGTTGAGACAATGAATAGAGAGAAGGGCAGCGACTGCTGTGAAATCTGGACTTCTATGTAAGCGTGCAATCTGCGAATCTTAGCCGTTTGATGGACATCCAAGGGTGGCTGCACCTTTTACATATAAATGTGTAAAAAGTGCGCAAGCAGGTGGAGGGATCTATGTGCAAAAAGTATGACACCCTTGGATGTCCATCACACTGTTAAGATTCGCGGATGGCACGCTTGCACAGGAGCCCAGATTGCACAGCAGTCGTTGCCTTCATTACAAACTACTGCATGATTGAATGTATTCATTTCTGGAAGAATCCATTTCTTTAAATTGTCCCGTGAGTTTCCTTTGACGCAAACAGGGCTAAACATAAGACGAGCGCGCATAGGGGAAACACAACAAGTGCAACATTCATCAGAGACTAGCGGGCATAGGGGAAACACATATACTAGTACAAGTCTATTTTATATACTCCCTTTGTTCTCTTTTAATTGGCGTTGGGAGAACTAGCGGTGCATCCAAACGGGAATGGAGGGAATATAATCCATATAGTACAATGCCAGACATCAGAATAGGTGAAGCTCGTGCTTAATCGTACAGTTCTCTATATAGATGACTGACCACATCTCCCACGTAGGCCTGCTGCAGTGGGCAGTTCCCTGGTTCCCCCCCATTGAGCAGCCCCAAGCGTCATCATCAATGTTGGGCACCACCACCGGCGGCGCTTCTGGACGAGGCCTGCCCAGGAACCTTTAGGCGACACCATCGATACTATTCATGGCTTCACACTAACACCGGCAACACTCCTGGTTGGTCCACTTCATGGCGACGGACGCGGCCGAGTTGTAGCCGACGTGGGCCTCACCTTTGACCTGCCGGATATACTCGAAGGCATCACGTGCCGTGCGGTCGGCGTCGTAGCGGAGCATGGCGAGGACGTAGGCCGCCACCATGTGGTTGTTCGCGGCCGCCCGGGCAAGGAACTGGGTGCCCGGCTGCGCGCGATCGTTCAGGAAGACGAGGTCGCAGACGTAGCACGCATGAGGGTTGCCCACGATTGCCAGGCGCTCCACGAGGCGGTCGTAGCTCCGGTTATACTTCCAGATGCTCACCCGCTCCAGCGCCACGCGCCTGCCCACAGCGCGATCCCAGCACGCCGCGTGCATGGCCTTGCAGGTGGCGCGCAGACTGGAGAGGTCGTCCATGGTCTGCGGGGAGGTTGCGGCGACCCACCCCGCGATCAGGACCGCAATATCGTGCGACAAGGGGAACTCCATGGGCTTCGAAGGGAACCAATGAGGACGCGTGCAACAGAGACGAAGAGGAAGAGTACGTGCGAAGAAGAGGATGGCCTGTGTGTGTTGCGGAGAAGAGGATGGTGTATCTTTATTAGTACGCGCGGACAAGATGATGAGATGCGCGCAGTTATGGTTATGTCTTCTAAAGTGCACCGTTTGGAATGCTAATTGCAAAACTGGGGTTACGGCTTCTAAAGTGCAATTGTACGCTACTTTAGCCACTGGAGTTGTCAGCAGGCAGGAGATCGTCCGCAGCAGGGCCTGCAAAGCAGTCTGTAAAAAGTACTCCTCCATCCGCCCCAACTCAACTCTATTTTTAGCTTTGGTCAAACTTACCTTTGATCAATGATTTCTTGCCTGGTCCTTATCCTGATCATTAAGGTCTCGATTTACTTGCCCACCCCTAATTTACGTAGTAGTAGCATATGGGATATACATATTTCTCCTTCATGTTTTTTTGCAAAACTATTTAGTGATATATCATATGTGCATATTATATTTGTAAAACTAATGTAAAGTATAAAATTTTTTCAAAGGGAAGTCTTAGAAATCTATCTTCGAGATTTACGCAATTTTTATCTGTTTTAACAATACAAGAATTGTACTTTTAGATTCACCATGAAAATATTTCCATAATACACAATCTAGTACTACATGTTATTGAAGTTAATAAATTCCATATAAATCATTTGTGAAAGGTAATTAGTTCGACCAAAACAGAAATAGAGTTGAGTTGGGGCGGAGGAAGTATTATACGTTGTTGTTTGCCGCATAGGTTTCGTCCTTCGTTCAAGCCGTAGCCATTTGTACAGGCAGCTGATGCGACCGGGCGCACCGAGCTTACATGCGCGCCAGTCACCGAGGTGCCTTAAACACGCGCAGCGCATGCACATCTTTGAATTCAATTGGAACCGCTCCGCGTCCCATCACCACTACTGCGCGCGTCGAGAGACGAACAGCCAGGCGGGTTCAAATCCCCTGCAGTACTGCAGGTGCAGTAGACATGGCTAACATGAGGGCCCCACATGGTGTGGGACCCACATGTCAGCCATCTCTACTGCACCTGCAGTACTGCAGAGGCCCCACCACTCAGTTGCAGTAACTGCAGTGCAGTTACTACAAGGGATTTCATCTACGCTATAAGATCACCCGGGCACGCCATCGTCTTCTCCGCAAAACCACTCTTCCTCTCTTCCCAAAAACGCTCCAAGAACACCATGGCTGACAAGACAACGCCGCCGCCAAGCCCGTTGAAGGATGCCAAGGGCAAGCGTCCCTGACCGGACCCCCCCCCCCCCCCCCGGACATGGAGTGGGCTCTCCGGAAGATGGCGCGCGGTGTAGTTGACAATACATCACGCTCCATGCGTTGCCTTGGGATTGGTCCCCTTCCAGAGTATGCTGCCATGGGGACCACGAGCCACTACGTCTTCGGCATGACGCACTTGGTCGGTCGCCTTGACGTCCTCTGGGAGACGCTGGCGGACGAGCTTGGCGTCGCCGGTCGCGACAACCTGGTGGCGGCAACGTCCAGGAAATTGGGCTTCCCGTCTCCATCGCAGGAGGCGCCCCCGCCCAGCCAGGAGCCCAAGGAGGAGGAGGAGGAGAAGGAGAAGTAGGTGGAGCGAGGTGGAGAAGTAGTTTTTTTCTTGTTCTTAGTTGTGTTATTTATCTTTTCTTGTTTGTAGTTTGTGTTTTTCTTTTTTCCTGTTTGTAATGTATCGTCTTAAGGTAATGAACTTTATATTTTTGTTCATTGGTGCGCAAAAATAGTTCTAATGTTGCTGTTCTAATGATAAACTAGTGGACTATTTATCTCTTTTATCTTTTAGAATGGAATATATTTCCACTTCCAACTCTACTGAGATGGAGATCCAGAAAGTGACTATCACCTATACTAGTTTATCTCACAGGACTAGCAGGGAGAAGCGCACTCTCTGTTCAATCCTAACATGGATCCAACATAATGAGCAAACAAACAGCAAAGCACGTAGTAAATCCCAAAAAACGCAACAACAGTTTCTGGAGTATGTATCAACTTTAGCCCAGATTAGATGCTCGTGGGCGTCATTGCAAAAGGGTGAAGACAAAAAAGACTTGATTCCGGATGGCTTGCAAAAACAAACTAGAAGTCAGGGTCATCGAATTTTTTGCCCGATTTGGATTGAGTCTTAGTTATAGACTTCCATAATAATAAAATGTGCTGGGTATTTTAACTTTCACAAGTGTCATAAAATATATCGGGTGTTTTACTTTCACTAGTGTGTCATAAAGTGTACGCCGACCACGTATCCTGATCCAACCGTACAACTTCAAATAAAGGAGGGTTAAAGCATCTCCAACCCCTTTGTTATTTTTGGTTTGCTATTCTTTCAAATGACAAATATGCTATCCACATTTTGCATCTCATTCCATGAGCATCTCCAACCCGTTTGCTATATGATGTGCTATATTAATTTTTTGCATATTTTATTAGTATATAATAATTATTTTAAAATTCAAATAACATTGTTGCAATGGCTATATTGTAACGGTTGTATTTATAACGGCTATTTTCAATGGTTATGTTTCTAACGACTATTTTTCAACGGATGTATTTCCAACGGCTAATTTTCAACGACTATTTTGCAACGGAACGACGATAATGTACCGAAAATCAGGAATAGCAAACAGGATAGCATTTGCTACTAGTAGCACACCGAGAGCTCCATATATAGCAAATGACTAAAAGTAGCAATCCTAATAGCAAACTGGTTGGAGATGATTTTTGCTCTAGATTTGCTAAATAATAGGATAGCACATCATATAGCTAATGGGTTGGAGATGCTCTTTTAGCCTTTACCTATATGGTGTGATATCCTATCATTTAGAAAATTTAGAGCAAAAAACATCTCCAACCCGTTTGCTATTAGGATTGCTACTTTTAGCCATTTCCTATATGGAGCTCTCGATGTGCTACTAGTAGCAAATGCTATCCGGTTTGCTATCCCCAATTTCTGCTACATTATTGTCATTTCTGTTGCAAAATAGTTGTTGAAAACTAACCATTGGAAATACAACCGTTGAAAAATAGTCGTTAGAAATATAACCATTGAAAAATAGTCGTTAGAAATACAAACGTCACAATATAGCCGTTGCAACAATGTTATTTGAATTTTAAAATAATTATTACATATTAATAAAATATGAACTTTTTTAATATAGCACATCATATATTCATATAGCAAACGGGTTGGAGATGTTCATAGAATGAGATGCTAAATGTGGATAGCATATTTGCTATTTGAAAGAATAGCAAACAAAAAATAGCAAACGGTTGGAGATGCTCTCAGAAGATTGGTGGAAAATAATATGAACTTATAAGAAAAAGGAGAAGAAGAAAAAGGATGGCGCGCGTTTCGATACATGAACCATGACATTGCTGGCATCCATCTTCATTGGCCAGTTCCCGATTCCGCTGATCTCTCCAGCATGTATTCACACTAGCTACTCTCTGGTGACTGGACCCAGGGTATCCCGTGGCCCACCCGGCATATCCAGTGGGTGGGCTCCTAAGAAATGTTGTTGTTGTTGTACGTTGTGTTAGGTTGAGACCATGCAACTTGTGGTCACAACGATAAGAATTAAAAATTAAAAAGAGTATATAAGATTCAAAAATCTTCATTACTCTCTTTACTCCGGGCTCGGGCTCATCAAATTCGGAAAATCCTCCGCTCATATCGTAACTGCATCAGTTATATATTCAGGCCCATTTCCAATTAAAATCCAAAGTAAAGGTGTAGATGAAGGTTTTGCACAAGAGAGAGAGTTGCGCTGTGTCGCCGCAGACGGCAACCGTAGGGACGGCAAGGAGAGAGACCCAATGGCGGGGACTCAGGTGTACAACGTGACGTTCGAGGAAGACATGATCACCACCACCGTGACGTCCTCCGACAAGGCCGTGGAGGACTGGCTTGACAAGGTCCTCTCCGTCCACCGTCGGCGCCTTCACAAGCTCGTCGTCGGGCTCGACGTCGAGTGGCGCCCCAGCTACTCCGCCGACCAGAACCCCGTCGCCATTCTGCTGCTCTGCGTCGGCCGCCGTTGCCTCATCTTCCAGGTCATCCACACTGACTACTTCCCCGACGAGCTGGAAGATTTCCTCGGCGATTCTGATTATCGCTTCGTCAGCGTCAGCGTGGAGGGTGACGCCGACAGACTTTGGAAGGACTGGCAGCTGAATGTGGCCAAAACGGTGGACCTGGCCGAGCTCGCGGCGGAGGAGATGGATCGCACGAGCCTCTGCCACGAGGGGCTGAAGGAAATCGCGAGCGCCGTGATGGGCGTCGACATGGAGAAGCCTTACGGGGTGAGGACGAGCAACTGGGACGCGTACAATCTCTCCAGCGAGCAGATCAGCTATGTGTGCATCGACGCCTTCGTCTCCTTCGAGGTCGGCTGCAAGCTGCTCTTCGGCGACTACTGATCTTACCACCGAGTTTGCGGATCGGCTGCCGTCGATCATCCCGGCATATGGAATTCGTAGGTGCATCGCTCAAGTTCTAGCTTTTGTGCTTGTGCGCCCAATCTCTCATAAAATTATTTTTTCTTGAGGAAACACTATATTTTGCTTTTAAAAACATGCATGTTATTTCACATGCATCGAGGTCTTTCACATGCATGTTAGTTTCCATGCATGCTACGCCCCAAACATGATCAACGAGCCTCAAACATGACGATCTCTCAACAAAAAAGAGAACACGTAATGTCAGCAAACATGATCGAGGTCTTTCACATGTATGTTAGACGTACATATGCTACGTCCCAAACATGTATTCCAAGAATAGAATAATATTTCCTACCATGTATATATATTTCTAGATTTATCATATTCTCTACCATGCATGTGTATATGCTCTCAACCTACAGTATCAGTATATGACAGTTTAACTACCACACTAATGAAGAATATTATCCTGTCATCAATAGAGATAACAAATTTGACACAAGGATGTTCCCTCGACGGCATGAGGATAGAATGTGTACTACCATCGTCTAATAAGCACACAGATCTCACTACGTACGTACGTGGTTCATCATATTAATGGATCACATGCTGCCATTATGTATCGATGTACTCGTCTTTTGAAGAAACAACATGCGTAGGCGCTAGCCGCTACGTGTGCTGATTTTAGGAACAAATGAACACACTTGTGAAAACACTTGCGACAACTGAGAGGAGGCGAACCGCAGTTTGGAGTAACTCTAACCGACGACTCAAAAGCACAATTTTTGAAGCGTCCGATCATCTCCACTCACGCGCTTAGACGATGACTCGCTATAAAGGCACACCTTCCTTTTCTTCTCCGCCGCACCTCTCGATCGATTTTAGCCTCCAAACTTCCACTCTTTCTTCTCTGCCGCACCACCGTCGACCACCTCTCTCTCTTTGTTCGCACCTCCGTGGCCGCACAAATGGGTAGCACCGCACCGAAGCTCTCCAGGTCATCGACGTCCTCCAAACCTCCTTCTCCATTTCCGTAGCCGCCATGGCCGGTGGAACTGGAGGCAGCGCCCAAACCTCCTCCACTCCTGTCTCCGCCCGCGACGCCCGCACCTCTTCCGTCCGACTATGAGGAGACTATCCGCCTCATGGAGGAAAGCATCGACAAACTCGACGGCAAGCTTAAGGAGGTCACCGGAAGCCTGTTTGCCGCCGAAGTGCAAGCAAAAGTGCTCGACAAAATGGCGCAGGATGTATTTCACAATACATCTCACTTCTGTCGCAGCATGGGACTTGGTGTCCTTCCCCACCACGCCAGCATGGACTCCGCCGGCTACTACATCTTCGGGTTAGGCTTTGTTGCCGCTCGTCTCGACTGCCTCTACGAGACGATCGGTAAGGAGGCCGGGGAGGGGTTTTGCGAGCAACTCGTGGAGGCCGTCAGTCGGAAGAAGTTCGATCTAGTGTTGGAGGATGCTCCACCGGCGGAGGCGGCGGCGGCGGCAGAGGTGGACAAGTCCTCCTCCGAGTAGAGTAGGATGAGTAGTAGTTTTTTCTTTTGTTTTCTATGTGTTTTTTTTCTTGTTTGTAATATATGTATTGTTTTTATGTTAATGAGAAATGTCTTTTATTTTATGTTCATGAACAATGTGTCCTACTCCAGTACATGCACTAACGAAAAACTCCTCCTTTTATCAAAAAACATCGTATATGGAAAATTAACACATTAGTAATATTATACTGTATCTAATAAATACTCCCTCCTTATTCTTTTATTTGATGTTTTGGACAAAGCATTGAACTAACATTAGTGCAGGACATGACCACCCCCACCCACCGGCCTGGCTATAGGCAGTAGCCCACAAATTTTCTGCGACCCTGCCGCACAGCATCGCGCATAATAGTGGGAGCAGGACATGCGGGATTTCCATCCTTCGGTTTCTAGACAACGAACCCAGCGCGAAGCGAAGGATCTCAGCGGGATTTCCATGGGACGACGTGCGAGGCGGAGGCGCACGCGCGACATTGTGCGGCAGGGCTGTAGAAAATTTATATCTGCCCGCCTAGGCCCAGAACTTTAGGCTGTGTTTGGGAGCACAGTTTTTCAATACTAAAGTTTTGGAAACCACAATTTTTAAAATGACATGGCAATACAAAAGTACGTATTTCAGTAACACAGTTTTATAGAACCACGATTTTCCAATACATAAGACTGTTTAGTTGACAAACACCATTCTGTAAAAATACCATAGTAATCTCAAATACCACAGTATTGCTAATTGCTCTAAAACTCCAAAAATACTGTGTTCCCAAACACCAAAATCGAATTCTCTGCGGCCCTTCCGCACACAGCCGTCTCTGTGCAACCTTGCAAAGATGGTTGCCACGTACGTTCACGCTCCAAATCTTACAGCCAAGAGCGCACTGCACGGTTCCCGCGACTGTACCACCCATCCTAGATGATTGCCACGTACGCGAGCGCACCGAATCTTGCAGGGCGCACAGGCACACAAGAACTCCACGTCCGAACTTTGCTCAGCGATCCGAATAACTCGGCGCTCGGCATGCACGATACATCATCATGTGCACGAATAATATTATGAAATTATCAACTCTGATGATTCAATAATCCCAATCAAGTTTCATCCAACCTACCAACAAAAAATTGGATTGTCCAGTCCATCCAACCAAACGTTAATTTGGATGATCCAAGACATAAAGAAATGGATGATCTATCTCCAATCAAACTTCGACGTCAAACAAAACGCAATTGATGACTGAGCACTTTGTCACATGTCACTAGAGTGTACACACAAATGACAAATACACAGCCTCAACAAAGGGTTTAGGATGCATCGTGGACTAACCACATGACCCGACCTAACACTCACGTAATTACCATACACCTGCAAGAGCAACTACCTGGCCGCATCCTTCGCGTACGAACGGCAACGCCAACAACCTTATACTTGTTGTACTAGGTACAAATAATTTTCCTTGTCCATGAGCCAATAAACAAGATCTTCTAATGCGGCTTTTGTAGTTAAAAAATGAACTACGACAAAGCGACAAGTTCATGGAGACGGGGGGAGTACATATGATCATCGATGTCTCTCTCACATGCATGTTAATTATAGTTGTCATTCATGCTATCCTACGCCCCAAACATACGATGATCAACTAGCCAAACAATATATATATATATATATATATATATATATATATATATATATATAAATATAACATGTTAGTTGTCACACCCAATATGATCAACGAGCCTCAAACTATATATGATGATGTTTCAACAAAAAACAGAGAAAACAAGTAATAATGTTGTCATCAAACATGATCATCACGAGGTTTTCAAGTGCATATGTTACTTGTCCATGCATGCTTGCTACACCCCAAACATGATCAACGAGTCTCAAATATGACGATCTTTCAACAAAATTAGAAAACACTTACGTCATCAAACATGCATGATCTAGGTCTTTTGCATGTCAAACAGAAGGGTTTGTGATATATATATATATATATATATATATATATATATATATATATATATATATATATATATCTGTGTGTGTGTGTGTGTGTGTGTGTGTGTGTTAATGAATGCATGAATGTGTGGTGTGTTCATCGTCTTGTACTTTTTTCTTGTGTTTTCTGACGATCTTTCAACTATATATATATATATATATATATATATATATATATATATATATATGACGATCTTTCAAAAAGTAAGAGAAAACGCGTAACGTCATGAAACATGATCGAGGTATTTTGCGTGACAAACTGAAAAAAATGGAACATTGCATATACCTTGGGCCGGTGGACCCTATGCGTGTCAAAATTAAAAACTGGAACTGAAAACTGAAACACCGCCGGACGGACCTACAAAGTATGCAAGGTGGGCCACTGCATACCCTGGACCCTTTGCATGTCAAATTAAAAAACTGCGTGTGAAGCGGAGATGGAAGCCAACCGTGGTTTGGATTAATTCAAAAGCGCAGTTTTCGAAGCGTCTGATCATCTCCACTCGCACGGGACGAGGACCCACTATAAAGGCACACCCGTCCTCTTGCATCTCCGCCACACCACTCCATCTCCATCGAACGTAGCCTCCAAACTTCTCTTCCTTCACCGCCGCACCATCAACGACCACCTCTCGCTCTTTCTCCGCAACTCCGGCGCCGCACAAATGGGTAGCCCCGCACCAAAGCGCTCCAGGCCGTCGACGTCCTCCGAACCTCCTTCTTCTCCGTTTCCGTCGCAGACAATGCCGGTGGAACTAGAGGCGGCGCCTGCACCTCCTCCGTCCCCTTCTCCGCCCACGGCGCCCGCACCTCCTCATCCCGTTTGGGTTCAAGAGACTGTCCGCCTCGTCGAACACCGCTTCGATAAACTCGATCGGCGCCTGAAGGAGGCCACCGAGCAACTTTCTGCCACCGCCGGGCGAGCAAAAAAGCTCGACATATTGGCGCGGGATGTATTTTCCGATACATCTCGCTCGTGTGAGCGTCTAGGTCTTGGGAAACTTCCCATCTACACCAGCATGGACACCGCCGGCCACTACTGCTTCGGGTTAGGATTTATGGCCGGTCATCTCAACATCCTCTATGAGACGATCAGAGAGGTGGCTGGGGTGGAGGGCCGCCAGCATCTTCTTCGGACCCTCGCCTGGAAGCTTCGGACTCAATTGCCGGAGGAGGCGGCAGCAGCGGCGGCAGCGGAGGAGGCGGCGGCGCCAGTGGCGGAGGAGGCGACGGTGGCAGCAGCGGCGGAGGCGGAGGTGGAGGAGATCTCCGACGACTCCGAGTAGAGTAGTATTTGTAGTTTTTCTTTTTCTTGTCTTCCATGTGCTTTCGTAGTTCTTGTTTGTAATATGTGTTGTTTTTATTTTAATGATAAATGTCTTTTCTGTTCATGAACAATGCATCTTATGCAGTATCGAAAAACATCTCCTTTCTGAAAAAGGGGCGAGATAACTGTTGTTCAATGTCTGGCCAAGAATTCATTGTGTTGCGACAATCAACGACTCTTGGTTGAAACTCCATTGAGATCGTGGTTGAGGCTGCGTTTCTCCTCTTTTTTGTTCTTTCGCTCAATTTTTTCATTTGTAGTCGGCGCATGGGAAAATGTATTTTTAGTATGTAGTAGTATATACTACATGTTACCGTTTCATTGTGATTAATGTTACAAAATGCTGATTGTTTACCATCGTTTCGTGCACTTGGCTATATTTGCATATCGTTTGCATTAGCACATACGTATACATTTGATGATTCATATTTTTTTTTGTATTTTTTTGGAATGTCCCACTAGCTAGCAGATGACTGCTTTTAGGTTTTGATCTACATGCATGGCAACAAAGATGAATTAAGAAGTGAGCAAGTTGTCCTAAGATGAAGTCTACCCCTCTAGCTACACGCACCAGCCACGTGCAAGAATCGACGCGACATGAGAGTAATTAATCACGATTGGATGCGTGCACAAGGGCACGGCTTGCGTCAAATTCTCCACTCCCGCGAAAAAATTTTCGTTCTACTTGGCGCACCACATTTGAGATTTTGACAATTCAATTTTCACTACCTGCGCCTCCAATTTCAGTCCCGCCTATTATTGTAACCCTATTTCACCACGATGTGTATAAATGGAAACACTGGCCTCCGTTCCCGACACACCACTGTCCGCCCTTCCGGTGATCTCGCAGTACTCCAAAATGTTTGTCTCTCTGTCCTGTGTTCCATACTTGTATTCCTAAGAAATTCCCGTGTTTTCATTTCGCACGGTTTTTCTAATTTTTCCCCCATGGATCTCGTAGTGACGCATCGAAGCTCTTGGTGGTGTTGACTCCTAGGTACAACGCCGGGTGACCAAGTTTGACGGGCTCTACCGAACCTCTTCGTCGCCGACACCTCCCAGCGACATCGCATCCCGGACTCCAGTTTTCTGCTAGGTAAACTACACGATCCATGCCGTATTTTTATAGAGCTATATTGGCTTGGTTGTACACGATCCATGCAGTTTTGGCCTAGTTAAGTTATACACGATCCATCCTGATATACAAAGATTAAATAAATTAACGTAGAAGAAATGTGGTCTTTTGTTTCACGAACTTAGTTATGTATGTTTGTATATGTATATGTATATGTATATGTATATGTATATGTATATGTATATGTATATGTATATGTATATATATATATATATATATATATATATATATATATATATATATATATATATATATATATATATATATATATATATACACACACACACACTACATCTATCCCTAAATAAATGTTGCTTCGACAGCTTATTACAGTAGTGTATTTCTAGTTCAATTCCTGGCCGGGAACGAAAAATACTAAAAACCAGAGGTACTATTATGTAATTTCTGAATTTAGAAGTAAATAACGCACGGGTTATCTGATCAACCACTCCAAATGTTGTACTCTCATTCCTGTTTTACAAATTTGTATTCCTAAGATTTTTAGTTCCCATGGTTTTCACTTTTTTCTTTCTTGTGGCTTTCTCGGATCATACATTTTTTTCTATTATTTCTTTTCTAATTCCTCTGTTAGTAACAAACACTGCAGTTTATAGAAAGCACACCGTCCGATCCAAAATCTACATCGGTTATCTGATGTTATCACTGTTATTTGGAATGACTACTTACAATGCTCTTTACAATAGGAACAAGACATCAAACCGTGATGTCTTCTACAAGCATTCATTGTGTCCAAAAAGCACCTGATATAACTATAAATGTGTTTACTATCAAAATTAGACAAATTTAGACAACATTAAATCGTTTGTATGGTACGCAGAGAATATTGCAGCACATGATGTCCAGGAACCCTGAGGTTCTTCACTCCCTGGTACTACTACGATGCATGAACCAACAACATGTATAGATATACAAACCAGAAATACTCCTTCCGCCCCAGCGTAATTTCACTTTTGGAGCTTGAAAAATGTCCCACTCCAACTCTATCCTCGGTAGTAGCTTCCAACTACCCATATGACATCACATTACTACCTGCCTCCCTACCGTGCCATTTGTTTTGGAAGAGCGTGTTAGTTTTTTACTCTACACTTTTGGCATTGAATTTGGAGCATTTTGAGAGACTACGTTATCTCCTTTAGATATATTGATGATGGGTGTATCATGGTCATTTGCATTCTTTCGTAGGCTCTACTAATTGTTTTAGCATGCCTTGCCATTCTACTTTCTTATTAGTACTTAGTCTTTATAGTTAACAGTTCATCAGCCTGTGTGATGATGGCGTGATTTTTTTATGCCTCCACGCTGTGCTCTCTCGCCGCCGGCCACTCCAGTCGGCACCGACGCCCACGCCCACGCCCTGCTGCTAGTCACTTCAGTTTCCTTCCCGACACGTCCCTCGCCCATCGCCACATCCCATCCTTCGCGTGCCATGATTACCCTGCCGCCCGCAAATCCCTGACCATTACTCGCCATGCCACCAATCCTCCTCGAGAGTTTTGGCGAGACCGAACCCTTGCTTTGTTGAGTGTCGCAAGCTGGCACTATGCAGTACTGCACCTGCAGTAGCCGCCACTGACAAGTAGACCCGATGTCTCATGGGCCCACATGTCAGTGGCAGCTAATGCAGGTGTAGTATTGCGGAGGATTTCAATCCCGAAGCTGCCTTCCTTATCTGTCTTGCATTCGCCACCTGCTACCGCTGGCGTTCATTACTTGCCCTGCAACTAATAATTCTCTTCGAGACGCGCTCCGGCTGATGTCAGTCAGACCGAACCGGCGAACCCTATCTTTGTCTATTCTAGCGTTGCCAGCTGCATGCCCCCTCACAGTCTTGCCTGCTTCGCTCATGGACTGAAAATCCTCTACAGTACTACAAGTGCGTACCGCCACTGACATGTGTACCTGATGGCTCATTTTAGGGTATGAACAGCAACAAACAAGTCAATAATGTAACCCCCCCTATCAAAATAGGTGTCGTTAGGACAGTCCTAACTACTCTACTAGTTCATTTTTAATTCATTTGTGGGTGACAATTAATATAAACCAGGAGGGAGTACTACAGAACAAAATGGTGCTAGCACAACGCGGTCCTCCCACGCTCGTATTTGCCGCACTCATCCTGAAGATGGTATGAACATCAGACTTTCTTCTTTTCACACTATTTGTACAAGATACTAAACTTTTTCATGCGGTCATTTGCTTTAATCATTTACCGTTTGAATCAATGTAACAGAAGGAAGGAAGCTAGGAAGAAGTGTGGCTAAAGGACTTAAGGTTGCCACAATACGCTATGCATCCCAAGTTAGTAGAACGCAGCATGTGAAGCTACCAATTCAGTTCTCCGCTAGGTTGGATGTTGCGGTTGGTATTAATCAGTGGCACTTTGTCGATGATGTGGTTATGTTTACAAAAAGAAATGCATCCCTCACCGGTGCAACGAAGTGGGCAGAAGTTAGCCATAGTAACAAGAGAGATATAGTACGAGACATTCTGGTTAGTGTTGTCACACCCCCACACAAGTATTTTTTTTCTTGCAATCTCCATCCTGTACGTTTACAACAACTTGTTATACAATGTACAGGATTCCTGGGACATAGAGGACACACCGGAGAGCGCAAGAAAAATTTTGAAAATTGCTGGTGAGCGCAACAAGGGGAGGCGCTCGACTTTGCATGCCACCTATAAGAGTTATTCTACCGATGAAGAACGTATACGAAACCAGCCTGCTGACGTAATGACGCCCGAGTGGTTGCACCTAATAGAATATTTTGGGTCTGAGCAATTCAAGGCCAGCTAACTTTTTAATAGCTTCACATCATACAAAAAATATTTCGTTTACTTTCATTCGTGGATTTAATTCTTAAAATTATTGCAGTCAATAAGTAGGACCAATTCTCAAAATCGAAGAAGAAAAAAGGCATGTCACTTGCTTGGCTCCAAATCCTACGCCCAACTTAGTTACAAGAAGGTATGAAAAATAAATCACGCTTTTACATTGCGCTGCAAACAATATGTATACCGACATGTTGAAGTTTACTTGTATTTTATGTAGCGAGATCCAGAGACCGGAGAAGAACCCGATGACATACAACTGTGGGACGCAAGCCATTTGTTGAACGGTAACTGGACAAACAAGCTGGCAGAAGCTGTACATGTGAGTAACACTTCAAACAATCCCCAATTAAATAAATATTTGCAAATTACCTGTGACTTTTCTTTTCGTATATAGATCCAGGCACATGCCCAAGTGGACGACATGGAAGCTGAACAGGGAGGCCCAATTCCAAATGAGGAGAGAAACCACATCTTCCAGCGTTGTTATAGATCCTCAATCGGTTGTGCAGGATCACAGGTTCGGGGGCGTGGTTATATGGCTAACCCAACTGGTCATGAACATGAACGTATGCGTATCCAGATGTCTGAACACCTCAGCGACCAAGTTTGAAACTTAGAAGTTAGAAATGCAGGCCTCAATGAAATAGTGCAGGACTTGGAAGGAATAAATGATAGCTTAAACACCCAGATGGACTACATAAACCAGAAGAATGAAGAGTTAATCATTGAAGTCCAGAACTTACAAGGTTAGATAGCAGCTGATCGTGAATAGACATCTAAGGAAATGCAGGACATGCGCGCCTCATTGGCTGAAATGCACAAAATAATGATGGCGACCACTCCACAGAAGGTCCAACAAATAAGGAACCGCCAAAAGCCACCTGCTCCAACAATTAGTCCCGGTCAGCTTAGGAAAACTCTTAGCATGCAAACACGTCGCTTAAGTAATCCTTGAGTATTGTTATGCGTGTTGTAAAATTGATGGATGTTTATTGTTAAACTCGTGATTCTGTTGCCACTAATTTTCAAACCTGGTGCATTCGGGTTCTACTGCCGCTAATTATAAAATGTGGCATTATGAATTTCTTATCACGAATGATAAATTGTTGCAATAGGAAGCTATTGCCAATATGGATGATAAAATGTGGCAATAGAATGACAAAATGTTGCAGTATAAACATTTGGCAACGACTCAAAAAATGTTGCATTAAAACACTATTACCACAGATAAGAAATCGTTGCAATACCAAACTATTCGCCACGGATGCGAAATCGTTGCGGTACCATACTAGTTCCAACGGATTTGAAATCATTGCAATACGGTACTATTCGCCACGTTTGTGGACTCGTTGCAATACCTAACTATTCGCTACGGATACGAAATCGTTGCAGTAACAGACTAGTTCCCATGGATCTAAAATCGTTGCAATACGGTACTATTCGCCACATTTGTTGACTCGTTGCACTAACCTACTATTTGCCACGGACGTTAACCGTCGCAGTATCATACTATTTGCCACGGATGTGAAAACGTTGCAATATGTTACTATTTGCCACGGCTGTGAAAATCGTTGCAATACTGTAGTATTTGCCACGAATGTGAAAATCGTTGTAATCACGTACTATTACCACGAATGTGAAAATCTTTGCAATCACGTACTATTACCACGAACGCGAAATCATTGCAATACAATGCTATTCGTTGCAATACGTTAAATCGTCGCAATACGGTAAACAGTTGCAATAACATACTATTTGCCACAAATGTGAAATCATTACAATATCGTACTATTGCCACGCCTACGAAATTGTTGCAATACAATGCTATTCGTTGCAATACGTTAAATTGTCGCAATACGCTAAACCATTGCAATAACATACTGTTTGCCACGAATGTGAAATCGTTACAATACCGTACTATTGCCATGCCTGTGAAATCGTTGCACCCACATACAATTACCACGAATGTGAAATCGTTGCAATACCCAACTATTTGCCACGATCGTGAACTCGTTGCAATACCGTACAATTCATTGCGATATGTTGAATCGTTGCAATACATGAAACCGTTGCAACAACGTCCTATTTGCCACCGATGTAAAATCGTTGCAATACCATACTATTCGCCACGGATGCCATGTCATCGCAAATAACCTATCGCCGTGGGAATTATTACGACGATTCATAAAAACTATCGCCACGCTCTTTTTCGTTGCAACAGTGACCTATTGCGATGAATTTTTTCGTTGCGATAAACCGGAATCCTTGCAGTGAGTGATGGTGTATGATGTTTATGATAACATGGTATGGGCATTATGATCGGATCACAATAACATCTACACCTAGGACATACATGGACTCCACAATCAAACAAGGAACGCTTTGCCCAAGTATATGAATAAAGAGAGAGTAATAATAATATTATTATAATACATAAAGTAAAAAAGGGAAAGAAGATACATGAGCCATACCTTTCCCAAATTGGACTTGGGACTAGAGGCTTCTCTCTACAGCCTAACCTCCACTAAGGACTAGAGAGAACTACTGTATACAATGAGAGAATGCTTGACTGGTGCGTGTGTGTGAAGTGAGGCCTCTTCCCCCTATTTATACACAGAGTAGAGGCAGTTTCATCTACCAAAACCGAATGAATTAGTCACCACCGTTATCAGGGTGCCATGCGTCGGTTGACCGAGTTTGGCGCCCAGACCAAGTCAGCCGAGCCAGGGGTTCGGTCGACCTGGTACTGGCCCCTCCTCAGTTGTACTTTCTCCTGGTGAATGCCTGGTGGGCCATAATGCCCATCCCTCTTCAATCAACGTTGGTTCCTCTCGAATATGCCTGGGAATGGGTCCATGGACCCATGTGATGCCACATGTTGTTGCGTGATTCGTCGAGGTGGCACTTTTCAGGATTACTCCCTCATTCTTCCTCATTTCTGCATAAAAAATACCTGCATGCACTATTTCTCCAAGTACAACTGGAATTATGTTAAATCTAAAAGGGATGTGTGTAAAAAATATTTATTCCTTCACATATTTGAGTTATATTGACGGTAAAAATTGGTATATAACGATCGTCAACAGTCAGTCGTGTACATTGAATCGATACTAGCACATTTGATTAAACTCTTGTTTTACAAATATTTTGAAGGGAGTATTATGCATGAAAAACATGGAGTATCTTTCGAAGGTGGAATGGTATGACGAAATTTTGCTAACTTCTAGTGTCGAAGTTTAGCACGTGCCCGTGAAATCTTGATCTTAAAGGCATGAAAACATTCTCACATAGGTCTATACTAGTTTGACTAGGCTCAATGTAAAGGCAAATAGTGTATGCATGGGTTTTATCAAATTTCATTCATCATATGACTTTGGTAGGAATTTCTATCAAATGAGCAACTTCCATTTTAGAATTTCTCCGGAAAACAAAGTGTTAGACTTATGTGTGCTGAATACATTGGCTTGTACTGAATACATTGGTTTTGATGATATAAGTTCTAAAATTCTGCCAAAACACCCTTTTTTTAGTAAGGTCTGACTCTAGCTCGCAGTTTCTGCATGGTCTGACAATAAGTCCGACTTGTTTTGTCAAGGTCCAACATGTTTTTGGGTAGCTCCGGTGAGCTTTGTCTTTAGCCCCGGCATGTCTTTGTTAAGCTCTGATATGTTTTTGCTAGGTCCGACTTATGTTGGTTAGCTCCGACATGTTTTTCTAGCTCTGGCGCTAGGTTGTACTAGCTTTGGTAAGCTCCAGCGCTAGGTTGTACTAGCTTTGGTAAGCTCCAGCTCAAGCTCCGGTTAGCTTTGGCAAGATTCGGAGCTTGATCACAATGTTCCTGCTTTTACGATGAAATGTTTCGAACTTGCTTTACATTGTTGGAAAGATTGCTTAGTATTCATTTGCTAAGTTTTTTTGTGCGTTTTGGTTGATATGGCTGATATCGTTTTACTGTGGTTTTGCAACATGCTTATGTGAGGTGCTCACGTAAGGTGTTGTGTTCGGAACTAACTTGAGTCAAGTCGTGGACTTGGGCTCGTACGAATTGGTTGTTTGTTCATGTGCAGGTGTTGCTTGAGTTCAAGTCATGGCTGGTGACAGGATCCTTTGGACTAGTCTCAGGGAGGAGATGAGGTTCCAACAACCAAATTCAGGAGGAATTGTGGATGAGCAGGTCAGGAGGTCGCGCAGGATGATTGAATCAAGAGTGCATATGAAGGTTACTGGACGTCGAAGGAAGGTGTTCGCACGCATGCATGCAGTGCACATCGTGGCAACATGGTTCCGAAGAAGGGATAAGGAAGGAAAGATCTGGTTGGAATCATCGCATCGTATCGGATGATGACTTCGCCTGCGGCGGAGTCGGTTATGACTCGGTATGGAAAGTATCGAGTTGGTTATGGTACTTTTCGTGTGGGACACAAAGATGAGTTGGTTTAGGAATGTGGGATATGTTCCTGGTTTGTTAGGAAGTCTCAATATTGTTTCTATCTGTGAATAGGAAGATCTTGAGCAGTTATAGAAAGTTTCGATTTGTGATTTGAGTAGGATTAGGGACCTCGTTTGAATTGAGTTAGCCTTCGGGCTGGTTATATAAGCAAGGGAGGACAGAGCTCGTGGTAGACGACTTTTGGGCTGTTCCTCTTGTGTTCTATTGAATAAAGATCGTAGTTGAAAGGAACTTTTTTGCCTTGTTCTTCCAACTTGTTCCAGACAAGTTTTACTCATCGAGTTCTGCACAACACTACCTTTTGTCGGTGGTTTTATCATAACTCGACATTTACAGATCTGATTGGCGTGTTTCTTTTTGGGTTGTCTTCAAAAATTAATTTTCTATCATATATCAAAATATTACGGTCATTAGATTTGTGGTTTCTACTCTACACAAGTTTTTTTGACGAAAAACAGAACTGTTTTTTACTCGGTAGAACAGATCGATATTAGTTCAATCTTTTGATCGTAACATGAGTTTTTCTTGACGGATTTGAGTGATTCTTGTTGTGTCATATTCGTGACTTGATTCTCTCTGGTATATATCACTTTTGTCACGGTGAAACACGTTTAAGATCATGTGCACACACGGTTTATCAATAAGTTTGATTTTCTACCGAAGGGGTTGGGATTTAATTGTTTCCACTGCGTAAGATTTTTGAATCTACCATTCACCCCCCCCCCCCCCCCGTAGTAGCTTTTCACGTGCTCTTCGTTCC
Source organism: Tuctoria greenei (assembly GCA_036927565.1). NCBI lineage: Eukaryota > Viridiplantae > Streptophyta > Magnoliopsida > Poales > Poaceae > Tuctoria > Tuctoria greenei. The sequence continues at coordinate 255,701,176 of JAYESD010000002.1, forward strand.
TACACAAAGATTCACTTTTTAACTAGGATTTTAGCAGCTCTTATCACTATATCATATTACACAACAACCTAGGATTGGATTAAGCTTTTTCTACCCACAAATTCCATGTTTTGAGGCAAGAATATTTTAAGCCAATAAATGCATACTGCATAATACTAAGTTGTATACAAGGGACTAAGGAAAAATAAAATAGGGCAACTATTTATCATTTCAACCTATGCAAAGTAAAAATATTCTTATCGCACATCTGTTATTATATTAACCTAACATATACTATATTATTATTATTATTATTATTATTATTATTATTATTATTATTATTTTAGATGCAAATAATTGTGGAAAGAAAAATAAAATAATGGAATACAAATGGGGTGTGATACAAGTTACCTCAAGTGGGGGTCCTCCCCCAATCTTATTCTTCATCAAGCTTTGTGGTAAGAATTGAACCTTGATGACGGAAAAAGGCTATGAGGTCGGCTTGTTGTTATTGTAGCATGGTGTTTACGTTGTTGAAATGTGTGTAAATTTTTTGTTGTCAGTCATGGGTATCTTGGATGTGGTCTTGAAGGGTGTTGAACATGTCGCCCATCCTTACATAAAGGTCTCCTATCCTTTGAGTGAGTTCTGCCATTCCTTCGACAAGGTCACGAGAACCTCGGGCCGAGAAAGAACGACGTGTACTTATCAGTGTAGGAGGCATGCTACTAAAGCTTGAGGTTGTCCACTCTTGCCACAACGATCCACCAGCCTCACACGTTTGAGGTTGGGTCCAGCCGGGTGCATCACCCGTCGGATCCACTTCTTCTAGGTTCTCATAGGCGGGAGTCGATCGTGGAGGCATCTCCATGGCTGCTCTTCTTGAGCGGCTTATTGTGACCCTACTAGAAAAATTACTCCTACGGGCCTCTTCGATAGGTTGAAGAGCAATGGTTTGTTGCTGGCACTTGTACAAATGAAAATACGGGTTAGGTAACTAAATCTCATTTACATAGTCGGGATATCATCTTGTTGAAATATATTTAATTGAAGCATTTTTTAAAGGGAATGACTACTATGCAATCTCATCTATGGTGCAATCATGCAATCATCCACTCCCAACCATTGGAAGTCCATCCTAGGGTGGTTGCGTTTTTTCACTTAACTCCCTCCACCACACGGAGGGGGTTAAGTGAAAAAACACAACCACCCTAGGATGGACATCCAATGGTTGGGAGTGGATGATTGCATGATTGCACCATAGATGAGATTGCATACTAGTCATTCCTTTTTTTAAATCCCCTACTTTGGTAGCAATGCAGATAATTAATGATGTACATTCAATTGGACCCATCATTTTAGTGTTTTCTAACCATTGTGACATCATAGCCTTGATAGGAGCAATTTTATTTTTTCTAACCACAGAAAAAGGTCCCAAGTTCATCTTCGCGCACAATCCTAACATCTACTCTAGGGAACATAGACATAGCCACCCATCTATGCATGAAGCGTAAAGTGAGATTTTGCAAGTGGCTATTCCTAGGACCCCTACAAGATATCTCACTAGTCAATTCCTGTCAAAAAACTTGTTTATTAAATTTATGCAAAGTGTCTAAATCTATTAAACAATGTCTATGGAAGCCTAGGATTTCACTTAATTCTTTCCATAGGATAAAGTATTATTTTCGGAAAAACCTAGAAAGTAATACCTTCAAATCCTACTTTTAGGGAGCATAGGAATTGAATAGTGAGGAGACATGAATCTTCTTCATCTATTTAAGCAGATTATCCCATCCTAATGCATGTCAAATGGTAAAGAATTCGGAATCCATACAACTTTTAATAGTAGCACCGAATTGTAGGCCGGAGTGTGAACAAACTCACGATCTCGAATGAGGTTGTAGGCTTGTTGTTTAACATTGTGATCCAAGTTGAGGTCGTCGTCATTGAGAAGGCGGAGTGGAGCATCGCCTTCTTCTATCAGGATGTCATCTTGCGCACCTCCCCACCATGGACTTGGTGTAGGCTTGGAGGAAGGTGTGAGCTTGAGTCTCTTCCATGGCTTGAGCTTGATGAAGCTCCCTTCCACTATAGGAAACGCGATCATTTGCGACGACTGGATTTATTTGCGATGGCCAGCCGTAGCAAATAGATTAAATTGTGTTGGCCCGGCTCTGCCCGTCGCAAATAAAGTGGCCGTTGCAAATAACAGATTATTTGCGACGGCCAACCCTAGGACCGTCGCAACTAAGACAGCCGTCGCAAATAAATGTTTATTTGCGACAGCTGCTAAAAAGGTCATCGCAAGTAACATTAATTGCAATGGCCATATGGTGGGGCCATTGCAATTTAGGGGGCCATCACAAATAAGGTCTTTTTGTAAGTGCATCTAGGATATCCCTTGTGGGTTTTGGCTAATTGATGACAAACATATGAGATCCTAATGAAACTATTGAGATGATTGCAGGACAAATAAAGTGAAACAGCTCGGTGCACACAAAAAGGTAAAAAATGGAGTGGTGTCCAAAGAGGGATACTTTGATGGAGCTTGGAAGAACAAATTAGATTTTAAATGTATAGGGAGTGTATCAAAGACACACTCCAAGAGCTCACAACTTTGCGCAGGGGTAAGGGCTTTAAAATTAACCTAACTTAACAATGCACCGGACTAGTCCGATCATGGACCGGACTAGTCCGTTACACTTTCTGGAGTCTCCCCTCTCAGGGGACCGGACTAGTCCGTGTGTCCACCGGACTAGTCCGTTGAACTTTCTAGAGTCCCTCATATCAGGAGACCGGACTAGTTCGTGAGTCCACTAGACTAGTCCGTTGAACTTTCTGGAGTCTCCCATATGTGGAGACCGGACAGGTCCACGGACTAGTCCGTTGAACTTTATGAAGTCCACCTTCACACAGCACCGGACTAGTCCGAGCTTGGACCAGACTAGTCCACCAGACTTTCTGGACTTCGAGTTACAATGTGACCAGACAAGTCCGGACTTGCACCGGACTAGTCCGGTGTTAGGTTTTTTCAATGGTAACTTTTTGGTAACCATATAAATAGAGAATCCACAGCCTTCCAAAGAACACACATGTTGAATACTGCTGAAAACACAAACCCTAGTGCCGCCACTTTGTCCCAAGAGCCTAAAACACATCTCCCCACACATGTAAGGTGCAAAAAGTAGTCAAATCATTTGAACACTTGGATTCGGGATTGGGAGATCGTCGTTCCTTCGTTGTGAGCTCTTGGGGTTTGATCTTTCTACACTTATACTCTGCATTGTAATACTTTCAAGTGTATTTGATCGCCTCTTTCGTTGTAATTCTCATGGGATCCCTCAACGTGTGAGGTTGCCCCACAAACTCAGTGATTACCCGTGATAGTGGAATCAAATCGGCCTTCGTGGTGACTTGAAGAGGGAAAGGGTTAGAGACCCGGCTCTGTGTGAGCTTCCTCAATGAGGACGTAGATATCGTGGTGAGATCGAACCTCGGTAAAAATTCGCTTGTCTCTTGTGCCTCATTTACTTTACTCTTTGTTCACTGGATCACTTGATTGCTAAAGAACAATTTAAGTTGCTCGCAAGTCTTCACGTGCATTCATACACTAATCTTAAATCAAAGAATTTGTTGTTCTCATTTCCGCTGCTAGAAGAACCTAGTCTCCCAAACAACACTTAATCAATTCACGTATTTCAGCACACCGGACTAGTCCGCTCACATAACCGGACTAGTCCGGTCAATCAAGTTTTTGACAACTCTATTAAGTGTGCAGGAAATTCAAAAGGCCTATTCACCCCCCCTCTAGGCCACGTTCAATTGGTATCAGAGCAAGGTTCTCCACCAACGAGACTCACATCTCGGAGAGATCAATGGCCTCTGAGAAGAACTACGATATCTCGAAGATGAACACCAATGAGGAGGAACAAGAAGCTAAAGCCTTCGATGTGCTGAAAGAAAGCCCACATGATGATGAAGAAGTGCGACAACTAAAGGCACTCCTGAGAAAGAAACTGCTAGGACAAAAAGGAAAAGAAGAAGAGAAGACGACGGGGAGTGGTCATCACGACTATTCCCGACATCCTTACATCTACAACCGTCTCAATTCAAACAATCACTATCTCTCCATTCCTATGGGAAAGCCTCCACAGTTTGACGGAAGTGACTACACCATGTGAAAGTACAACATGAAGATGCATCGAATATCCCTAAATCCTAGTCTATGGCACATTGTTTGCACTGGCATAGATATCCCGGATACGGATGTGGAACTCACCCCAAAACAAGAACAAGAGATTCAAAGAAATGCACAAGCCGTCGCCGTGATCACATCATCACTAAGCAGAGAGGAATTCACCAAGATCGATGGCTTAGAAAGTGCAAAAGAAATCTGGGATACACTTAAGACAGCTCACGAAGGAAATAGGTCGGTTCGTGAAGCTAAAATCGAGATGCTTGGAGGAGAGTTGGGGAGATTTGCTATTGAAGAAGGAGAATCACCTCAAGACATGTACAACCGGATGAAGGCACTCATCAACAAAATTTGTGCCTATGGAAGTAAGAAATGGACGAATCATGAGGTGGTCAAAAGAATGATTAGAGCCTTCATGCCAAGAAATGTTACACTTTGCTCAATGATTAGAGAAAGCCCCGAATTTCACAAAATGACTCCGGACGAATTATTGGGGAAGATCATAAATCATTAAATGATGGAGAAAGAGGCTCAATACGTCAAAGACTTAGCAGAACTCACCTCTTCCAAGAAGAAAGAAGTTGCTCTAAAAGCAACGTGCAGACCCAAACTTAAAGAAACTCGTGAAGACCAAGACGATGGGCATACAAGCAACGAGAGCACTGATCTTGATGATGAAGAAATGGTACAATTTATCAAGAAGTTCAAACGCATGATGAAAACAAGACACAGCAACAATTCAAATGAAGGAAAAAGCAAGGATAAAGGAAAATCCAAGGCTCGACGCACTTGCTACAACTACGGAGAGTATGGTCACTTCATGGTGGACTGCTCCTATGAAGAAAATAAAAAGAAGAAGGAAACAAGACCTCAAGAAAAGAAAAATTTCAGAAAAATAAGACAAGCCCATCAAGCTCACATTGGCAAGGAGTGGGACTCAAACGACCAGTCCTCCTCCGATGAAGAAGAAGAGATAGCCACTATCACAGTCAAGAAACCTACTATGAAAGCCACACTCTTCCCAAACATAGGAGGACGGGATATGAACAACCACACTTTCCTTATGGCTAAGGAAGGCAAGAAAAAGGTTCGACTTACTCCTCCTACACTAAATTCCTCTATTGATGACTTTGATAGCTCTAGTGATAATGAAGAAATGTTTAGGGAACTAAGTAAAATTGCTTTAAAGAAAATGGAAATGTTGTTGAACGAAATCTTTGAAAAGGAGGAACTTCTTAACCGACAAGAAGATATGCTCATCCGTGAAAGGAAGAGATATCAAGAAGTTGAAAAGCTTCTCGAGCTTGAAAGAGAGAAGAACGAGTCGCTTGAAGTTGAGCTAGCCTTGAGTAAGGAAACTTACTCAAAGCTAGAGGACTCACATATTGCAATCAAGGAAGAACTTGCTAACTTGTCGAAAGTTAACAAGATCCTTGAGGTGCAAGTTGAGTCACTCGAACAAAGTGACTCCTCTTCCTCCAAGAGCTCTTCCTCCAAAGATATGAGTTCGATAACAATTGGAACTTGCACTTTCTCTAGTAAGAAGAATGTTATTTCTAATACTTCAACTTCTCACAATATGCATGCCTCTCCAAGCAGCATCTTTGATAAGGAGAAGATCAAATATGCACGCAGTGCATATATGGTCACTAGACCTCCTAATGTCAAAGATGGCCTTGGTTTTTGACAGGAACAAACACATGTCTACTCCTAATCATGCTAAGAATAGAATTGTCTTTGTTAAGGAAAAATCCCATGAATCTGATTTACAAATATTGTTTCGTACATTTGATGCTTACTATGTCCTTATGAAAGCCAAACATGGAAAAGGCATTACTAAATACAAAGGGCCACGCCACAAGAACTTGAAAACTTGTGTGTGGGTGCCCAAGACTCTTGTGACTAACCTGAGAGGACCCAAGCAAGCTTGGGTACCTAAAACCAAAGAATAATTCTTTTTTTGCAGGCCTACTCCTCCAGTGGATCTAAATGGGTGCTAGATAGCGGATGCACAAATCACATGACGGAGAGAGAGGTATGTTTGTGGAGTACGAGTGTAACAAGAATCCAAGTGAAGGCATATACTTCGGAGACAACAGCCAAGGAAAGGTCCTTAGTAGCGGTAACATTGAAATATCCTCTCAACACACCTTATCTAATGTTTTACATGTAGATTCTCTAGATTATAACCTTTTGTCAATATCTCAAACTATGCAACAAAGGTTAGAACTGTTTATTCACTAATGAGGGTGTGACCACTTTTAGAAGAAGCGATGGCTCGATTGCATTCAAGGGAATGTTGACGGGCAAGCTTTATCTTGTTGACTTCAACAAAGATAAAACCGAACTCAACACTTGCTTGGTTGCTAAGACCAACATGGGATGGCTGTGGCATAGACGGCTAGCCCATGTTGGGATGAGATTTCTGCAGGAACTTCTAAAAGGTGGTCACATCCGTGGTCTCAAGGATGTGTTTTTTGAAAAAGACAGGCCGTGCAGCGCTTGTCAAGCAGGAAAACAAGTCAGAGCACCACACCACGCCAAGAATGTGATGACTACCGCAAGACCGCTGGAACTCCTCCACATGGATCTCTTTGGTCCAATTTCGTATATCAGCATCGGCGGTAACAAATACGATTTAGTAATTGTTGATGATTTTTCAAGATTTACCTGGGTATTTTTCTTGTATGATAAATCAGAAACTCAGAGAATCCTCAAGAAGTTTCTGAAAAGAGCTCAGAACGAATTCTCATCAACCATAAAGAACATAAGAAGTGAAAACGGGATAGAGTTCAAGAACCTCCAAGTTGAAGAGTATCTCGATGAAGAAGGAATAAAGCATGAGTTCTCGGCACCCTACTCCCCTCAACAAAACGGAGTGGCCGAAAGGAAGAACAAAACATTGATCAAAATGGAAAGAACTATGTTCGATGAATACAAGACATCAGATCGATTTTGGGCAGAAGCGGTGAACACCGCTTGTCATGCCACGAACCGGTTGTACCTCCACCGACTACTGAAGAAAACTCCATATGATCTCCTTACCGGTAAAAAGCCTAATGTTTCTTATTTCAAAGTATTTGGTTGTAAATGTTTTATTCTGAACAAGAAACTGAGGGCCTCGAAGTTCGCTTCGAAGTCCGATGAAGGGTTCTTGCTCAGTTATTAATCGAATGCCTACGCCTATCGTGTTTTCAACAAGGTGTCCGGCCTTGTTGAAGTAGCACGTGACGTAGTGTTCGGTGAATCTAACGGCTCACAAGTGGAGCAAGTTGATAAGTGTGTGCTAGATAAAGAGGAAGCTCCATATGAAGCATTGAAGAAAATGGGACTTGGTGATATCTTACCACAAGAGCGAACTTTCGACTCAAATGCACAAGATGAATTGCAACACAGAGGCAATGATCAAGGGGGAGCTCTTTCTCAAGATCAAGATGAGGAAAATCAAGAATATCAAGATAATCATGGGAGCAATGATCTAGGGGGAGACAATGAACATGAAGATAATGAAGAACAAGCAACTACACAAGTTCCACACCCAAGAGTACATCATAGCGTGCAAAGAGACCATCATGTCAATAATATCATTGGAGATATTGCTAAGGGAGTAACTACTAGATCTCGAGTTGCAAATTTCTGTGAACACTGTTCTTTTGTGTCTTTTCTGGAACCATACAGGGTAGAATAAGCCTTAAGGGATCCAGACTGGGTGATGGCGATGCAAGAGGAGTTGAACAACTTCAAGAGAAATGAAGTGTGGGAGCTGGTGGAGAGACCAAAGGCGAACATTGTTGGAACCAAATGGGTCTTTCGGAACAAGCAAGATGAACATGGAGTAGTAACAAGAAATAAAGCGAGATTGGTGGCCAAAGGTTATTCTCAGGTCGAAGGTTTGGACTTCGATGAAACTTTCGCTCATGTAGCTAGACTTGAGTCCATTCGTATTTTATTGGCATATGCTACTCACCATAATTTTAAGCTGTATCAAATGGATGTCAAAAGCGCTTTCTTAAACTGTCCAATCAAGGAGGAGTTTATGTGGAGCAGCCACCAGGATTCAAAGACCAAGAGTATCCCGATCATGTCTACAAACTGCGTAAGGCTCTCTATGGCCTCAAACAAGCTCCTCGAGCTTGGTACGAGTGCCTTAGAGATTTTTTGACTCAAAATGGATTCAAAATTAGTAAAGCTGACTATACACTTTTCACTAAACATTGTGATGATCATCTATTTGTATGTAAAATTTATGTTGATGACATTATCTTTGGATCCACTAACAAATCTTTCTGTGAAGAATTTAGCAAAATTATGACAGATAGGTTCGAGATGTCAATGATGGGCGAATTGAAGTTCTTCTTGGGATTCCAAGTGAAGCAACTAAGAGAAGGTACATTTATAAGCCAAACCAAATATACACAAGACATTCTCAAGAAATTCAACATGGACAAAGCGAAGCCCATCAAGACACCCATGGCCATTAATGGACATCTCGACCTCAATGAAGATGGTCCAAATGTGGACCAGAAGGTATATCGGTCCATGATCAGCTCCTTACTTTATTTATGTGCATCTAGGCCAGATATTATGCTTAGTGTTTGCTTGTGTGCAAGGTTTCAAGCTGCACCTAAAGAGTGTCAATTAATTGCCGTAAAAAGAATCCTAAGGTATCTTGTGCACACACCCAACTTGGGCCTTTGGTATCCCAAAGGATCCAAGTTTAACTTGGTAGGGTATTCCGATGCCGACTATGCAGGATGCAAAGTCGATAGAAAAAGCACGTCAGGGACTTGTCAATTTATTGGTAGGTCCCTAGTTTCTTGGTCATCTAAAAAGCAAAACTCCATTGCTCTTTCCACAGTAGAAGCAGAGTATGTTGCAGCCGGTAGTTGTTGTGCACAACTACTTTGGATGCGACAGACTCTTAGGGACTACGGCTACAATCTTAGCCATATCCCACTTCTATGTGATACTGAAAGTGCTATAAAAATTGCACACAACCCTATAGAGCACTCAAGAACTAAGCACATAGATATCCATCATCATTTTCTTAGAGATCATTCGTTAAAAGGTGACATTGCTATTTCACATGTTAGGACTGAAAAACAACTTGCAGATATTTTCACCAAACCATTAGATGAGAAAAGGTTTTGTGAGCTTATAAATGAACCTAATATTCTCGACTCTCGAAATGTGGCTTGAAACGTTGCTTACCTGATTGAAACTTCAAACATCGCATTGTATTGTTAAAAACTGCTCCTCACCTCTTTTTTCTTCTAAGAAAACTATTTTTAATGAAGAGATCTTGGAGTTTATGACCACTTTTCATTGTTGATTGCCTTCTGGTCATAAATACCAAGATTATTTGCAAAACTTTTCCTTGGATCACTATTAATTATTTCAAAATACTTAGGTTTTCCAGGGGCACCGGACTAGTCAGGTTTGCCACCGGACTAGTCCGGATAGTCTCTCTCTCCTAGGTTTTCCAGGGGAACCGGACTAGTCTGTCCCCTGACTGGACTAGTCCGGTCGGCCGCGTATATAAGCAGCTTGCCGGCCCAAATCAAATTTTCAAACCTCCCTCCACTTTATCTCCCTCACCTCTCCTCTTCCCTCCTAAACCCTAGCCCCCCCCCCCAAAGAGACCTTCGAGTTGAGCCCTCAGGAATCAAGTTTTCTCTGTGGGGAATCCTCTCCTCAACGAGTTCATCCTCCCCTCCAGACAGATTCAAGCTTCTTCAACTCGAATCTTCACATCTCGGTAAAATTCACCCTAAAACCAAAATATCAACTTTTCTCATTCTAGCTCATTTCCTTTGATTCCAAGGTTGTACATTGGCTTCATAGATGTATTCCTACCACCTTCATGTCATTTTGTATCCTTAGATAGAAGTTTTGGAATTCAATGAAATCATTAGGGGTTCTTGCCAGGCCGGACTAGTCCGGCGCTCAGATACGGACAAGTCCGGTACGTCGAACAAGTCCGCACTCTGAACCCGGACAAGTCCAATCTCTGACATCCTAATCCCTAATTTGACCTCGATATTTGGTTCATTCTTATCTAATCCATGAACTCCTTATTAGGCACGATGTCTTCAAGCTCAGATGACAACTCTTTCCGTGTTGATGAAGAAGTTGAACGTGAAAAAGTGAGGAGAGCCAAGGAGAGATACATGAAGAAAAGACATGATGTCAATGTCCACTCTCCTCCCTCTGACGACAATCTGCCTAAGAAGAGGAAGGTGGTTGTCAAGGAGGCCCAAGGAAAAGCTGTCGAGAGCTCCTCAGGGCCGAAGAGGGCTCTAAATATAGGTAAGGGGCTTGCTAGCGGTCCCATTGGGCCCCTGAAGATGAAAAACACAAGTCACCGCAACAGGCAGCATTCGAGTGAGGACTTCACGGGAAAAGGGGGTGAGCTTGCCGATAGCTTCAGGAAGATTAATGTGTACAATCAACCTCGGCAATGCTCAGACCCCAGATTTTGGAGCAACTTCCATGCCGACTACTACGAGCATGTGTACATGAAGATGAAGAATCCCATTGTGAAGAGTCAATGGGTGAACATTGGATACATGCAGTTGAAGAAGTATCCTGCCTTTCGTGAGGTGGCTGAGGCCCTAGAGAGGCACGGACTGAAGGAACTGTTCTCTTCTGAGAATGACTGGAACAATGAGATCATCACCCAATTCTACTCTACGCTCTACTTTGCTCGGGGTGATGGAGATAGTATTACTGGGATGACTCATGGTTCCAAGTATAGTGTTACTTATGATGAGTTTGCAAGGATTCTTCACCTTGAAGACACTATGGATCATGATCTTGTCATCCACAATTTGCAACCCTTGGAAAAGGATGATCTCAAGTTCCTCTATGACACAAGGATGCCCTATACTCCTACCAACATCAAATATTTGAATCCCTTCTTTGTGTTCCTCAACAGAATCTTGAGGAAGACAATAGCCCTGAAAGATGGAGATGCAGGGACTATCCAAGGAACCTTGAGGACCCTAATGAAGGTCATTAGTGGAAGGAGACCATTCAATGTATTTGAGTACATCTACAATGACATTGTGAACATCTCAATCACGCCAAATAGGTCTTGCGGGTATGCCCCGTACATCATGTTCATGATTGAGAAAGTGACGGGACTTGAGTTTGTCAAGGATGTCTCTCATACGGGGTTCAAGCCGCAAAAGCCCACCGAGTACACTCTTCCCTCAGTTCCTACTGCCCCTTCCTCCTATGAAGCTGAGAGGAGGTCTAAACAATCACGGGATGTGAATGCCACAAGATCTGCAGCTGCTCCTCCTCGCTCTGCACCTGTCCATGAACCCTCCAGTGGTGTCCACAAAATGCTCACCTCTATCTTTGCCTGCTGCCGCAAGATTGAAGTCAGGCAGAAGAAACATCAACAATATGTCAATGCCAACATCAAAGCTATCTGTGACATGCTAGAGATTGAGCCCGTTGGATCCTCACCTGCCTTCGAGGACTCCGAGGAAGATCCTGCTCCGGCAAATGATGATGGTGGTGAAGATGTAGACCGGACCGAAACTGAAGAAGGGAGCGGCGATGAGTGATTACCCTCAATTTTTCCCTTTTTGGTGCCTTGATGCCAAAGGGAAGAGATTGAGACTAGTAGTTTGAGACTATCTCTAGTTGTAGTCTTTATGCTTTTGTGATCGAGGACATGTATCTATTTTTAAAACTTTGTAATGCACTATTTCTTCTCTTATGTGTGATGCTTATTGTTGCTTGAATGATTATCTCTGTGCTCATTATTGATTATCTTTATTTCATCACACTTTGTTGATAACACACCTGTTAGGCACCCTACCTTAAGGTGTGTGCATATGTCAGAAGCTTTTTGTGGATTTATCGTTATTCTCATATGTGCACACCTTATGAAAATCAACATTTTACTCTCATTTGTGATATCTCAAATGGTTGTCATCAATCATCAAAAAGGGGGAGATTGTAAGTGCATCTAGGATATCCCTTGTGGGTTTTGGCTAATTGATGACAAACATATGAGATCCTAATGAAACTATCACTACAAGGATTCCGACCCGTTGCAACGATTGTACTGCAACGAATACTAAATCATTGCAGTAAGCTTGGTTTCTTTCCACGATTCACTAGTTCGTGGCACTAGGATCTATCGCCACGGAACACAATCGTTGCATTAGGATCTGATGCCACGAATCACTAGTTCGTGGCGTCAGGATGCTAATGCAACGGACCACAATCGTTACATTAGGATCTGTTGCCACGAAATACTGGTTCGTGGCATTACAGCTTTATTGCTAAGGAAAACTGTCATTGCATTAGGATCTGTTGCCACGAATTACTGGTTCGTGGTGTTACAGCTTTATTGCCACGGAACACAGTCGTTGCATTAGGATCTGGTGCCACGAAATACTAGTTCATGGCGTTACAGCTTTATTGCCACGGAACAAAGTCGTTGCATTAGGATCTGTTGCCACGAATTATTGGTTAGTGGCATTACAACTTTATTGCCACAGAACACAGTTGTTGCATTAGGATCTGATGCCACGAATCAGCAAACAGTTGCATTTGGACCGTAATGCAACGAAACAGAATCGTTGCATTAGGATGTGTTGCCACGATAGTCTGGTTCGTGGCGTTACATCTTTATTGCCACGGAACACAATTGTTGCATTAGGATCTGTTGCCACGAATTACTGGTTCGTGGCGTTACAGCTTTATTGCCACGGAACACAATCGCTAAATTAGGATCTGTTGCCACGAAATACTGGTTCGTGGCGTTACAACTTTACTGCCACGGAAAACAGTCGTTGCATTAGGATCTGTTGCCACGAATTACTGGTTCGTGGCGTTACAACTTTATTGCCACGAAACACATTCATTGCATTAGGATATGTTGCCCCGAATTACTGGTTCGTGGCGTTACAGCTTTATTGCCACAGAACAAAGTCGTTGCATTAGGATCTGTTGCCACGAATCAGCAAACAGGTGCATTTGGACCGTAATGCAACAAAACAGAATCATTGCATTAGGATGTGTTGCCACGATACTCTGGTTCGTGGCGTTACAACTTTATTGCCGCAGAACACAATCGTTGCATTAGGATCTGTTGCCACGAATTACTGGTTCGTGGCGTTACAACTTTATTGCCACGGAACACAAATGTTGCATTAGGATCTATTGCCACGAATTACTGGTTCGTGGCGTTACAGCTTTATTGCCACGGAACATAGTCGTTGCATTAGGATTTGTTGCCACGAATTATTGGTTCGTGGCGTTATAGCTTTATTTCCACGGAACACGGTCGTTGCATTAGGATATGTTGCCACGGATCAGCAAACAGTTGCATTTGGACCGTAATGCAACGAAACAGAATCGTTGCATAGGATGTGTTGCCACGATACTCTGGTTCATGGCGTTACAGCTTTATTGCCACGGAACGCAATCGTTGCATTAGGATCTGTTGCCACGAATTACTGGTTCGTGGCGTTACAGCTTTATTGCCACAGACCACAATTGTTACATTAGGATCTGTTGCCACAAAATATTGGTTCTTGGCGTTACATCTTTATTGCCACGGAAAACAGTCGTTGCATTAGGATTTGTTGCCACGAATTACTGGTTCGTGGCGTTACAACTTTATTGCCACGGAACACAGTCGTTGCACTAGGATCTGTTGCCATGAAATACTGGTTCGTGGCGTTACAGCTTTATTGCTACGGAACAAAGTCGTTTCATTAGGATCTGTTGCCACGAATTACTGGTTCGTGGCGTTACAGCTTTATTGCCATGGAACACAGTCGTTGCATTAAGATCTGTTGCCACGAATCAGCAAACAGTTGCATTTGGACCGTAATGCAACGAAACAGAATCATTGCATTAGGATGTGTTGCCACAATAATCTGGTTTGTGGCGTTACAGCTTTATTGCCACGGAACACAATCGTTGCATTAGGATCTTTTGCCACGAATTACTGGTTCGTGGCGTTACAGATTTATTACCACGGAACACAAATGTTGCATTAGGATCTGTTGCCACTAATTACTGGTTTGTGGTGTTACAGCTTTATTGCCACGGAACACAGTCGTTGCATTAGGATCTGTTACCACGGATCAGCAAACAGCTGCATTTGGACTGTAATGCAACGAAACAGAATCGTTGCATTAGGATGTGTTGCCACGATACTCTGGTTCGTGGTGTTACATCTTTATTGCCACAGAACACAATCGTTGCATTAGGATCTGTTGCCATGAATTACTGGTTCATGGCGTTACAACTTTATTGCCACGGAACACAGTCGTTGCATTAGGATCTGTTGCCACGAATCAGCAAACAATTTTTGCGTTCTCCTCAGCGCAGTGTTGATCAATGATGTTCATTACTTTTTTGCTTCCTGACGACTCAGTGCTGGACTAACGACGCTGATGATCCGTAACATACTCAACGATGTAAAACGTTAGGTATTAACGCATCAACAAATATGAGGGGGAGAATACCAACGCGCAGATTAGAAGTATTTTGCGGATCATCAGCGTCCTCAGTCCAGAAGCAGGGTAGAAGCGGCGCCGTGGCCGTCGCAAACTCGAGAACGGATGAGGAGAAGGCTCATCACCAACGGATCGAGGGGACGGAAGCTACACGACCGCTATGGGCGATGAGCCTTCCCCTCGATCCATTCTCGAGGATCGCAGAAAATTTATTTCTGCCTGCCTAGGCCCAGAGCTGGGCCTGCATTTAAGACCATCCGCAGTGGTTCACGGTAAAGCGATGATGGGACGCGGAGCGGTTCCAATTGAATTCAAAGATGCGCATGCGGGATGCATAACCTCTGAGTACTGCAGGTGCAGTAAAAGTCACTGACATGTGGGCCCCACGGCCAGCCAGACCCACATGTCAGTGACTATTACTGCACCTGCAGTACCGCAGGTGACTTCAACGCATGCGCTGTGCGCGTCTAAGGCGCCTCGATGACTGGCGCGCACGTAAGCTCGGTGCGCCCAGTCGCATCAGCCGCCTGTACAAATGGCTACGGCTTGAACGAAGGACGAAACCTTATGCGGCAAACAGCAACGTATAATACTTCCTCTGCCCCAACTCAACTCTATTTCTGTTTTGGTCGAACTAATTACCTTTGACAAATGATTTATATGAAATTTATTAACTTCAATAACATGTAGTACTAGATTGTATATTATGGAAATATTTTCATGGTGAATCTAAAAGTACAATTCTTGTATTGTTAAAACAGATCAAAATTGCGTAAATCTTAAAGATAGATTTGACGAAACCTAAGACTTCCCTTTGAAAAAGTTTTATACTTTACATTAGTTTTACATATGTAATATGCACATAGGATATATCACTAAATAGTTTTGCAAAAAAAAAAAAAACATGCAGGAGAAATATGTATATCCGATATATATGCTACTACTACGTAAATTAGGGGTGGGCAAATAAACCAAGACCAAAAAACCGAAACCGATAAAACCGAGACCGGAACTGAAAAGACCGAAATATCGGGTATCGGGAACTTTTCGGGTAGCAAATATAAATAACTGAAAAATAAATGTCGGGTTCGGACAGATGAATTCATTGTGGAGCTACATGTCACGTACTTAATTATACTAAAAATCATCATCTTTGCTGTCGCCCCCCCACAATGGAGCTACATGACCATCATTGGTATATGTATTATCGTCGTCGTCGTCTTTATTTTCTGATGCAACTCCATCTACCTCAAACCGATCACCTGACGTTGTCATTATAAGAGTGGAAGCATCGCCGCTGGCTCCTCAATGTCATTTCTAGCCCATGCGGTTGTATCCTCATTATTGATATCATCAGTAAGCAGATCATCATGAAATGTCTCATCCTCCATCGTCTCAGTCACATTATTTTCACTGTCTCCAGGGGGCATGGCAAAAAGGTTACGTGGCTTCGTTTTAACAACTGTAGCCCATTTAGGATGCTTCACACTTGGAACATAAAAAACTTGTTCTGCTTGGGTGGCTAGAATGTAAGGCTCATACTAGAATCGAAAAAGAGTAGTGTCAACATCTATCATTCCGTATTTATTCTTTTTGTAGCCTCTGCTTTGGTTCTGACTACTTCCAGAGGGCCGATCAAACCATTCACACTGAAATAACAGAACCTCTTGATTTTTTTCAAAATCAATAGCAATGATTTTCTTGATTACTCCAAACCAATCATGATCAGTGCCCCGAACAACAATACCATTGTTTTGGGTCCGTAATTCTTTTTCCACATCTGCAGTTCGAAAGAAGAAGCCATTGATGAATAACCGACTAAAAAAGTGTGCCCAACGATCAGGTCCTCTAGATAATGCATACAGATAATCGGTTGTTTTACCTTCTTTGTGTAATGTCGTAATCTGTACACATTAGTATAACAGGGGTTATCAAAGACAAACCAATTTCGGAACACAAATTTGTTCAATATTTCATCAAAGTGCAAACTTGCATGTACTTACTCGTTTCTGAAACCAATCAACAAACTCATCTCTATGGCGTTTATCAACATCACGATAATGAATCTTTTTCAGCGCTTCAATATGCTCACTGAAAAGGGTACACAATTAAATTATCCATCTACAATAAGCCATATATATAGTATATAACATCTGAGTTATACGTTATTACTTGATCCATGGAGCGGCCTCTTCAACGTAAGTAATAAGATAATGCCTGATGTTATGTAGTTCCACCATAGTAAGTTGGTCCCATTTATACCCTTTTTTAGAATTATCAACTTCTGTAAATATGTTAGAATTATCAACAGAAGGTTCATTTGTAGCTGCAGCTTCATGACGTTCTGGCCTATTATGCTTGGTGCTGATGTTATCCAAAAACTGACTACAAAAAGGCATACACTCTTCGGCAATATATCCCTCAGCTATAGAACCCTCCGGGTGAGATTTGTTACGTACATACCTCTTCAATGTACTAAGGTACCTCTCAATTGGATACATCCATCTGTAAGAAACAGGTCCACCTAACCGTGCTTCTTCGGCAAGATGGGTTGGAAGATGTACCATGATATCAAAGAAAGCGGGAGGAAACAACATCTCAAGCTTACAAATTGTTTTAGGAATTTGTTTGCTCATCTTGTCCAAATTTGGTTCCACCAATTCTTTAGAACAAATTCCAGAAAAGAATGTGCTAAAATCAATTAAAGGTGCAACAACCTTTTCAGGCAATATGTTACATATTGCAATAGGAAGGAGCTTCTGAGATATAATATGGCAGTCATGAGTTTTTAGACCCGATACCTTACATGCTTTTATGTCCACACATCTCTTGATGTTTGAGGCATAACCATCGGGCACCTTCACATTCCCCAAAAACTTGCACAAGGTGGTCTTCTCATCTTTGCCCAAAGTATATAATGCTGGTGGGAATGTGTAGTTGCTCTTTATAAACTTCGGATCTTGATATGGCCGTATACCCACATCCTTCATATCAAGACGAGCTTGTAGACTATCTTTTGTTTTACCATCCATAGCAAGCAATGTCCCAAATATGCAATCACAAATGTTTTTCTCAATTTGCATGACATCCAAGTTATGCCTTACTAGCAATGTCTTCCAATAAGGGAGGTCGAAAAATATACTTTTCTTCTTCCAATTATGCCATCTATTTTCCTCGGCGTGCTTTATCTTATTATTCGTCGGTCCAAAACTCACTTGATCAAAACACTCGTATTGTTGGAGTACTTCGTCACCAGAGAGTGATGTTGGAGCCTCTCTATTCTCCGCCTTGTTGTTGAAAGAACCTTTGTTTCGACGCCATCTGTGATCCTGAGGTAGGAAACGACGATGACCCATGTAACAATGCTTTCGTCCATATTTCAACCAGAAGGCGTCAGTGTTTATATGGCAGTATGGACATGCTAGCTTCCCTTTTGTGCTCCATCCACATAGCATTGCATATGCTAGAAAATCATTTATTGTCCACAATAAAGAAGCTCGCATGGCAAATGTCTCTTTCTTTAAACTGTCATATGTTTCAACACCATCAGGCCATAATTTCAGTAGATCATCAATCAAAGGTTGCAGATACACATCAATGTTGTTTCCAGGTGACTTTGGCCCAGGAATTATCATTGACATCATCCAATAAGACTACTTCATACACAACCAAGGTGGTAGATTATAAGGGATTAGAATCACATGCCATGTACTGTAAGAAACATTCATTACTCCAAAAGGATTGAAACCATCAGATGCTAGACCAAGTCTTATGTTGCGAGGATCAGATGAGAAATTTGGGTGAATGCTATCAAAATGCTTCCATGCTTTCGAATCGGTGGGATGGTGTAATATTCCATCATCAGCACGACCTTCTTTGTGCTAGCGCATGTTTGATGCTGTTGGTTCTCCCATATAAAGTCTTTGTAGACGGGGAATAAGAGGGAAGTAACGTAGAACCTTGCATGCTACAACCTTCTTGGATTTTCCACAAGGTAAAGCCTCTCTTGCATCCCCAACAGTACTATTTTTCCATCTTAATTCACCACATTTTGGGCAACTATTCAGTAGAGAACAGTCCTTCCGGAATAACACACAGTCATTGACACATGCATCGATCTTTTGGTAGTCCAGCCCGAGGTCACGAACAACCTTCTGAAGTTTATCAAGTGTATTAGGAATGCAGTGGCCCTTTGGAAGCGCAAATGAGAATAGTTCAAGTAACATCTCACAAGCTACTTTGCTCATACCAGTTAAACACTTTATCTGGTAGAACCTGACAATGTAGGACAATTAGGTCAGCTGCGAACAACCTAGATACAACTCCTTTTTGGCATCAGTTAATAAGTCATATAATTTCTTTGCATCCCCAGTTGGCTCCTGCTGGTTTATAGCATTTTCTTGATCATCAACATCTGCTGAAGTACCACCATGATCAGTGCCTCTAAGTAGACTGGACAACATATTTTGCATAGCACCATCATCAGAAGTTATCTCCTCATTATTTGCTGATTCCTCAGCAATATTTTCCTGAACTCATATTTCTCCATGGTGTATCCAACAAGTATAATCCAATAACATCCCATTTCTGAGTAGGTGTAAATGAACTCCCTTGCGTGTCTTGTGGCAAATATTACGACATATCGTGCAAGGACAAGGCATAGTTCCTCCCTCACGAGTGCCCTGAAATGCAAAATTTAAAAATGACTTCATTCCATCCTGCCACTCCCTCGTATGCCTGTCTTTTCCCATCCATGTCTTATCTTCTGACATCACTTCCTACAATTCAATCAGCCATCAGCCTATCCGTAAGAGGATAGATGTACAAGAACACATTATGTGAGCAATTGTACCTAGCTGTTGTTACTCCACGCGCTGCAGCCGGCGGATTCTCCTACAAGCGTGGCGGTCGGCGGATGCTCCTCCAAGCGTGGCGGCCGGTGGTTGGTCCTCCAAGCTTGGCGGCCGGCGGATGCTCCTACAAGATGGCGGCCGGCGGATGCTCCTACAAGCGTGGCGGTCGGCGGATGCTCCTCCAAACGTAGCGGCCGACGGATGCTCCTCCAAGCGTGGCGGCCGGCGGATGCTCCTCCAAGCGTGGCGGCCGGCGAATGCTCCTCCAAGCGTGGCGGCCCGCGGATGCTCCTACAAGCGTGGCGGCCGGCGGATGCTCCTACAATAGTGGCGGCTGGCGGATGCTCCTACAAGCGCGTTGCGGAGAGGGGGCCAGCATTGCGGGTCGAAGGGTACCATAATAAAATATTATTTTCGTTTCTTATTTTCCTTCTTCATTCAGCGTGACAAAAATTTCCCGCCGCAGGCAGGCAGGTAGGCAGGATGAAAAAGCTGGGCCGCTTGTTATTTGTGGGTTGAAACTGCGCTAATTCACTTTATATTCAAGCTGGGCCTTCGCGCATTCATGATGCTTGCACAGAGCTGAAGGCCTCGAAAGGTCCGGTCCTATCACCGGATTTTAGTGAGATCCTCAAGGGATGCTGTTTACGATGTTTGGCCTCTTCATCCTCGCCTTCTTAAACCACCCCCCCCTATTGCTTCCAGGCTCAAGTTCCCGACTGATTCCCATCCATGCTCCTGTGTGTTGCCTGAGAAGTCCTTTGCCTCTATTGTCGCAGCGCCATGCCTCGCAACCATGTTAGACGCGAGCAGGTACCTGCAGGCTCACTGTCCCTGCGCCCTCATGAGGGGCAATGCACGGTGGTCAACAACCGCCTCATGACGACGGAGTTTATCCGTTTGCGCCATCAAGCAGCTGTTCTGGGACCCAGAGGAGGTCGCAGCGAGGCGACGCCCATGGAAATCCTGCATTGGGCTTTCACCGTGTCCACATTTGGGGATGGTGAGTTCCTAGAGCGTTTCACCCGTGATGACTATCGGGAGCTCGCCATCGAGATGGAAATCATCTCCATGCCGGATGACCACTACTTTCGGCCATGGATCTTTGGCGTCAGTGTGCCGATCGTCGGGTGGTTCTTCCACGTGCAGGTTGTCATTGAGAACCTCCCTCTGCATGTCTGGTATGCGGAGGGCATCAGACAGGTTCTGGGTGACGTCTTCCTCTTTGATCACTTCGATGCTTCCACTTACCACCGGGAGCGTGCTGACCTGTGCACGATCGTTGGGTGGATGAAAGATCCAAGCCTCCTGCCTCGGGCCAAAATGGCCACCTTCTTTACAGGAAGTGATGGCCGGACTGGGAGTGACGGCGGGCCACTGGCGGAACCTTTCAACCATGCCGCAGTGGTCCGGCCTGGCGGCCTCACGACAGAGCTCATCATCCACCTGGATCACTACCTCGACTATACGCCGCCGGTCCACCCCAACTCCCCGGCCTCCTCGTCATCAGGCGACTCTTCTGACGGACACTTCTCGGTGTCCTCGAACTCTTCGGGGGACACCTTCCCGCGGCCGAAGAGATTCTACTGGCGACGTGGGGAAGTGGATGAGGCGGATAAGCAGCTCTTTTAGTTGCTACCAAAGTGTCCTAGCTCATGTGTTACGTTTCCTATGGAAACTAAAAATCATTTACAAATCCTATCCTTCAAAGGGAGCCTATGTTTGAGAGGATTACGACTAGATTAATTTCCGTGAAAAGATTTCCTGTTTAACATTTCGGTTGTCCTTCCTTTTTTCAAACATTTTCTTCCTCGTATTGTCTTCACTTTTTTCTTTCCAGTCCTAGCTACCGGCCTGTTGCATTTTCCTGTTACTACTACTTTACAGACCACTTTGCGGGCCCCACTGCGGGCGATCTCCTGGCAACTCCACCGGTTTGGGGACAAGGAGGGTTTGGCGATCGGAAAATTCAAACTAATTTTGCACAGATAGTACATCCATGAACAAGAACACCAAGTACATTTAACTTAAAAACATTACTCCCTCCGTCCCAAAATACTTGTCTCTTTCGATGGAGGGAGTATCTTCGTCCCAAAATACTTGTCGCTTTGGATGGAGGGAGTATATTACAAACACAAGAAATGATAAACTACAACTAAAACCATGAAACGAAAAACTACAACTAAAAACATGAAACGAAAAACTACGACTAAAAACATGAAAAGAAAACACTTAAATAATACTCTACTCAGCCTCCACCTCCTCCTCCTCGGGTGGGACCTCGGGCTCCTGACCCTCCTCTAGCGCCTCGGGCTCCGGCGGCGGAAGGTGACCCAGTCTCAAGGCCGCCACCACGACGAGGCTGCGAAGACCCGCGACACCGAGCTCGGCCGCCATTGTCTCCCAGAGGGAGTCGAGACGAGAGTCCACGTGCGAGAGGCCGAAGACGTAGTGGCCCGTGGTGTCCATTCCAGTACTTTGAGGAAGGGTACCGAGCCCAAGGCGTTCTATGGAGTGAGATGTATCTGTAAATTCATCTTGGGCCATGTTGAACAGGAGGGTATCCTTCACGCGCGGCCGCGAGGGGGGGTCCAGCCGTGGCCGCTTACCGGCGGTCGGGTCCCTCGGTGGGCTCGATGGCGGAGGGTTGCTCGAGCTCGAAAGCATTTGCTGTATACTAGCCGCGGCTAGGTTTTGTGGAGAGAAGAGAGGATGTTGGAACGGTTGTGCGGAAAACACGATGGCGCGGGTGACCATCTTATACTCCCTCCGTCCCAAGTGAACTCTATTTTTAGGATTCAAACCGCACATTAGTCAACACATAAAATTACCCTAACACCCTTCATCAATACATATCCTCCCACTTTCCATTAAATGCCAGCATGTTGCTACGGCAACAAAGGACAGTAGCTGAAAATGTGCAGAGCACACAGCTGACATGACCATACAGTGAAAGTAAAGTTGAGCTGGGACAAAAAAAATTGGCTGGAAATAACTGCCCACACACCACCATCCCTCTTCTCCGCGCGTACTAAAAATCACCGGGCATCTCATCGTCTTCTTCGCGCGTACTAATAAAGAGTAGTAAGACGACACACCATCCTCTACTCCGCCACACACACCATCCTCTTCTCCGCACGTAATCTTCCTCTCCGTCGTGCGCCCTCATTGGTTCCCTTCGAAGCCCATGGAGTTCCCCTTGCGGCACGATATTGCGGTCCTGATCGCGGGGTGGGTCACCGCAACCTCCACCCAGCCCATGGACGACCTCTCCAGTCTGCGTGCCACCTGCAAGGCCATGCATGCGGTGTGTTGTGATCCCGTCGTGGGCAGGCGCGTGGCGCTGGAGCGGGAGAGCAACTGGGAGTGGTTCCAACGGCACGGGAATGGGAGCTACGACGCTCTCGTGGAGCGCCTGGCCAACGTGGGCAACCCTCATGCGTGCTATGTCACCGGGTTCGACCTCGTCTTCAACTACGGCCGCGCGCAGGCGCAGCGGGGCACCCAGTTCCTTGCCCGGGCGGCCGCGAACAGCCACAAGGTGGCGGCCTACGTCCTCGTCATGCTCCGCTACGATGCCAACCGCGGGGACCGCGATGCCCTCGAGTATATCCGGAAGGTCGAAGGCGAGGCCCGCATCAGCGACAACGCGGTCGGGTCCGTCGCGATGAAGAGGACCAACACGGAGTGCTGCTGGTGTCGGAATCAAGCCATGCAGAGGCTCGACGTTTTCGTGAGTTGGAGGTTACTGCGTAGGCCTCCTCTGGGACCACCACCGGTGGCGCTGCCCGAAATTGACGATTATATTTGCCGCTACCCAACAAGGGGAACCAGGGGCCTGCCCGTTGCGACCGGCGAGGGTGGTACGAGTGGACCATCTTCTGTACTGAGAACTGTAGGATTGAGGGCGAGTATGACCTGTTCTTCCATAACGTATTGTACTCTATGGGTTATATTCCCTCCATTCTCTTTTGGATGCGCTACCCCTAGTTCTCCCAACGCCAATGAAAAGTGAACAAAGGGAGTACTGTATATAAAATAGACTTGTATAAGGCATGTTGATGTGTTTCTCCTATATATACATGCTTGTCTCTGATGAATGTTGCACTTGTTGTGTTTCCCCTATGCGCGCTCGTCTTTTGTTTAGCCCCGTTTGCATCAAAGGAAACTCACGGGGCAGTTTAAAGGAATGGATTCCTCCGGAAGTGACACATGTGCTTTAAAATATCTAGGTTCTATAAATTCTGGCTTCACTAATAATAAAGTTGTATAAATTGCTACTTCTATACAGGTTCATAATTAAGTACTACTAGATATAAACACAGTGATATAAACAAGGATTAAAATAAAGCATACGCATAAAATCTCTTCAACCAGCAACACAGTGATATAAACAACTATTAAATACTAGATATAAACATCGACAAAACCAAACAATAGTGTTCAACGTACCATTCTAGACAACAAACTAATTAATTTGACAGTACTAGCTCTTACGTAATCAAAAAACACAAAATAAACTAATCGGCACATATAGTCCGCACCACATCTCTTCAAGCAGCACCTTCAGTCCGTCAGCTAGCTCCATGCATCGTCCTGCACCACCACCTTGCTTGGGTCTACCTCCATGCATCCTGCATCACGACAACCTTGCTTGGACCACCGTTATTGTTTTCAGCAGCGATTAGTTTATGGCATCATCAAATCTGGAGTAATTTTTCTAAATCATTTGGGGCCGAAAAAATAGTTAACACGCTATATATGAGGAGAAAGATTAGGATATTATATGCTACCTGCGCCGTGGAAAACATATCCGACGCTTCATTATTCTGTTCGCCAGTATCATTCTGCCCCAAGTCATCTGGGGCAGCAGGCGGAGGACCTTGATCATCAGGATAAGGACCAGGCAAGACTGGTCCGTGGTAAGGGTGGGGGTTGCCATTGAAAGGCGGAGGGTCCTCCTCATCACCCGGAAGGTGGTCCACAAAATCAAGACCTAGGATGTAAACTGGTACAGTCCATGAACGTCCTTCCCCGCTGACTTCGTTGCCTCTCCTGAGAACAAGGATTCGAGGGATGTCAAGTGGATTATCCAGTCCGTGCAATAATAACATCACGAGTCTCGTGACTGTTCAGATTTTTGCAGGAAAACAACATGACAAAACGTGAAAAGAAAAATATCAAAAAAAACAAGAGAAACACAACATCATGACTGGAGATGTTTATCGATTCACGCACGAAGTGGGTTAAAGGTTAAAACTTGGTGTCGTTAAAGGAGATGTTTTTTGATAAAAGGAGAATTTTTGATAATACATCAGACACATTGTTCATGAACGTAAAAGACATATTACATTAACATACTACCAACACATATATTACAAACAAGAGTAACGAAAACATGGACGAAAAACACGTAGAAACAAGAACAAAACTACTCCTAATCCTATTCTACTCGGAGGCCTCGTCCACCTCCGCCGCCGCGCGCGCCATGGCCGACGCATCCTCCGGCGGCTCCGCCTCCGCCTCCGACGGCGGCGGCGACTCCTCTTCCGTCTCCACACCGAGCTTACAGGCGACGCTGTGCAGAATCTTCCAGCGGCCCTGTAGCCCAGAAACCTCCGCGATCGTCTCGTGGAGGGCGTAGAGACGAGCGGCCACAAAGCTTAACCCGAACAAGTAGTAGCCGACGGAGTCCATGCTGGGGAGCTGGGGAAGCCTCCCAAGACCCAGACGGCGACAGATGAGAGATGTATTGTTAAATACATCCCGCGACATTGTGTCCAGCGCTCTTGCATGTTCGACGGCGGAGGACATGTCGTCTTCGACATCTTTAATCTGGCGCATTAATTCGTCGATGCGGGCGTTAAAGAGGCGGACAGTCTCATGTAACTAGTTGGGCTGAGGAGATGCGGGCGCCGCCATCAGTTCCACCGACATTGCCAGCGGCGATTTAAATGGAGAAGGAGGTTCGGAGGACGTCGATGGCCTAGAGCGCTTTGGCGGGGGTCTACCCATTTGTGTGGCGACGGAGGTGCAGAGAAAGAGCGAGAGGTGGTCGACGGTGGCAGGGGGAGAAGTTTGGAGGCTAGGATCTAAGGAGCGGTATGGCGGAGAAGCAAGAGAACGGTGAGCCTGGGTCGTCGTGTAATAGCGGGCGTGTGGTGAGGGGTCCTCGTCTCGGCGTCGGTTTTTCACAGGCGGTTTTTAAGTTTATCTCAGGCGGGTTTTACTTACCAACCGCTTGATAAGATATTTAATCAAGAATATTAATTAAGAATAAGTAAATATCTTCACAGGCGGTTGGTACTTAATAACAGTAAAGGAAGATTTTTATGTCATACGGGTATTACTTACCAACCGACCGAGATAATGCCCGATACTATTCTTCAGTTTCCTTATCCCTTGCTTCTTTTTTATTTAGATTCCAATATAAATACTCAAACATGTTTAGATTCTGCAAATTGTGTCCAAATTCGATGATTCTTTCTTCTACATTTGTATAAAATCAACATCTACCGCATGAACAAAATATTTTAAAACTTGTATAGCTAACATTGTAATGTTTTGGTAAATATCAAATTAATTTCTACTCACATATTATTCACATTTATGTATCTCATAAAAAAATCCTTCACTCAAATTTGTTTGTATGAACATATTTGTATCATTTATACATGTATGAATTTTGTTAATTTTTTTTAAAAGCATTCCAACATGTCAAACTTCAAATTATCTATCATTCTAACTAAATGTTCATATACATATGAGGCATTCATCAAATTATGAACACACATTGATTCAAAAAAATTTAAAAAAATCTGAAAAAATTCATAGAGGTTGGTATGATGAGTAAAAATGTCCACTGAAAAAATAAATGATAAAGGCATTATATTCATCAAGATAGAAAAATGAAAAATAGCATTTGTTGTATGTTATTTATGTTCTGACCAATTTCAAAAGATTTATGAAGTGAAATTTAATGGTAACCTTTACTTATCAATAATATTAGAAGAAAGTGGAATTTTGCCTTTTTAAAGGACCCACATTTAATCAAGAATATTATTTAAGAAGAAGTAAATATCTTCACAGGCGGTTGGTACTTAATAACCGTCTGAGAAGATGTTTATCTCAGACGGATATTACTTACCAACCGTTAAGATAAAGCCCGATACTGTTCTTCAGTTTCCTTATCCCTTGCTTCTTTTTTATTTAGATTCCAATATAAATACTCAAACATGTTTAGATTCTGCAAATTGTGTCCAAATTCAATGATTCTTTCTTCTATATTTGTATAAAATTAACATCTACCACCCGAACAAAATATTTTAAAACTTGTATAGCTGACATTGTAATGTTTTGGTAAATATCAAATGAATTTCTACTCATATATTATTCACATTTGTGTATCTCATAAAAAAAGATCCTTCACTCAAATTTGTTTGTATGAACATATTTGAATCATTTATACATGTATGAATTCTGTTAATTTTTGTAAAAGCATTCCAACATGTCAAACTTCAAATTATCCATCATTCTAACTAAATGCTCCTATACATATGAGGCATTCATCAAATTATGAACACACATTGACTCAAAAAAATTTAAAAAAATCTGAAAAAAATCATAGAGGTTGGTATGATGAGTAAAAATGTCCACTGAAAAAATAAATGAAAAAGGCATTATATTCATCAAGATAGAAAAATGAAAAATAGCATTTGTTGTATTTTTTATGTTCTGCTCAATTTCAAAAGATTTATGAAGTGAAACTTAATGGTAACCTTTACTTATCAATAATATTACAAGAAAGTGGAATTTTTCCTTTTTAAAGGGCCCACATTTAATCAAGAATATTAATTAAGAAGAAGTAAATATCTTCACAGACGGTTGGTACTTAATAACCTCTCAGAAGATTTTTATCTCAGACGGGTATTACTTACCAACCGCCTGAGATAACCTTTTTCTCAGACGAGTTTGAATTACCAACCGCCTGAGATAATTACCTTATGATACCCGAGTCTGAGGAACACGATGAACACACTACACATTCATTCATTCACACAGTTGAAGAACACACAAGATACTCATTCATTAACAATATTCAATCACATATCTCACAAAAGAACACACAAGATACACAGTATTTACACAAGAACACACAAGATACACAAGTAATATTCAATCACATAGATGAACAAAGATAGATTTCATTCATTAACAATATTTACAAAACAGAAGCAACTAAAAACAACAAAGAAAAACTAATTAAATCCTACTCCTACTCCTCCTCCTCCTCGTCCTCCGGCGGCGACTCTGGCGCCAGTGCAATAGGAGACAGGGCCGGCTGCACCGGCTGCACCGGCGGTGCAACCCCGAGGTTGCTAGCTGTCGCCTCCACCAGCGTTCTGCGGCCCTCAGGGCCAAGAACCTGGGCTATCGTCGCGAACAGAATGTCGAGA
The DNA here is from genome assembly GCA_036927565.1 of Tuctoria greenei. NCBI lineage: Eukaryota > Viridiplantae > Streptophyta > Magnoliopsida > Poales > Poaceae > Tuctoria > Tuctoria greenei. Next base: position 255,729,152 of record JAYESD010000002.1, read on the forward strand.
CGATCAGCCACCCCCGTGAGGGCGTAGAGGTAGTGGCCGATGGTACCCATTCCAGGATACTCTGGAAGGGTACCCAGCCCCAAGGCACTCATGGCGCGAGACGTATTGTTGTACGCCTCTCGCGTCATGAGGAGGCGTTGCTGGGTGTTGATCCTCTCGGGGGAGCTGCAACATGGTTTCTTGCAAGGTGGCTCCCTCGGAGTGCTTGGCGGTAGAAGGTCGGCCATAGTGGTGTTGGGTCGTTGGAGCGGAGGGAGATGAAGAAAAGAAGAGGATTCAAAGTGAGCGACACGCTTGTGGAGAACTAACGGGTGATAGCGCGTCTTTAAGGCCGCGCGGAGTGGAAGATGGAGCAGTTGATTTACCGCGCATTGAAAGGTCGTGCCTCGGGGAAAAGAAAGGTCGCGCACGGTCTTCGACACGTCTGCATAGGCGGTTGGTGAGGGGTCTTTATGTAGGCGTTCATCAAATTATGAACACACATTGATTCAAAAAAATTTAAAAAAAAACCTAAAAAAATTCATAGAGGTTGGTATGATGAGTAAAGATGTCCACTGAAAAAATAAATGAAAAAAGCATTATATTCATCAAGATAGAAAAATGAAAAATAGCATTTGTTGTATGTTTTTTATGTTCTGACCAATTTCAAATGATTTATGAAGTCAAATTTAATGGTGACATTTACATATCAATAATATTATAAGAAAGTGGAATTTTTCCTTTTTAAAGGACCCACATTTAATCAAGAATATTAATTAAGAAGAAGTAAATATCTTCTCAGGCGGTTGGTAAGTAAAACCCGTCTAGGGTAACCATCTTCTTAGGCGATCGGTACTTAAAATCCTCCTGAGAAATTGGAGTTTATGTATACCCCTCGACAGCGTAGGAAAAACCTAACCCGGGCGAAACACTTAGACGCCGTTAGGCTGCCAAAATTTTGTTTGCCGCCAAGTGTTCGCCCTCGTCACTTCCAGGTACGCCGCCGAGCTTCGCCCTCGCCACTTCCAGGTATTCCCTCATCGCCGAAAAAGAGTGTCTCTTCTCGCCTGCAGCTACCTTGCCTCACCTCACCTCACCATCCAAATCCGAGTGCCACACTTTGCGATTCTTGATACTAGAAAAAGGCTGGAGGATTTGCTTTTTGTCCCTTGCTTGATCAGTTATAGGTCCGGAGCTAGGCGCCACCTAGTAAAACTCAGAACGTGGTCGCCACTCTGAACGAAGCTAGCCTATTTAGAATAAGAAGATAAAATTGCCATTGCTGGTGAGCAACTTTAACATGCTTGTCACCCTCGCAATGTATAGGAACCTTTTGGTCAGTCGCCTTAAACCCTAGAATGCCTTATCAAATCCTAGAATGCTTCCATCTTTTTCTTCATGCAACACTTCATGTAGAGTTAATATGCCATTTATTATATTTTTTGTCTTATTAGTTCTAGCATGGAAAGCTCTAACAAGACTGGTCCTGGTAGTAACAATAAAGAAGACAATATGGAGTTTACTGACTCCAGCAGTTCAGGCTCCTATCACAGTCCATCGGATCCTTTTCCGAATATAAAAATTAAAAAGACTTAAGTAGATCTAGACCCGGAATATGATCCTGCCGATGAGGTATGGATCACGAATCTTAACTTCAGCAGTTCCAGTTAATGTTGGTTGTCAAGTATACGAAGTCTTATAATTTTTTCTACCTAGATTAATCGCGAAGACAATGAGGTGACATCGGCTCCTAAAACCGCAGAAGGTTCTCCAATGGATGAATCCTCAACTTCACTCAAGAGGAAACGAGGGCAACGAGGTCCTAATAAGGGTTCAAATGAACCGCATCACATACATAACAAGGGTCGGTCCAGGTGGGCTTCCCCAAGAACCACTGGATTCAGTTACCAAGTACCGTAATGCATGCGGTTTTCTTGTTAGGAAGGTTGTGCCGATCACAACCGAGAATTGGAGGAAATTACCCGAGCAGACCAAGAATGAGTTGTGGGAAAGGATAAAGAAACAATTCAAGTTCCCGAAAGGCACAAAAGAAGCTATAAAGAAAGCAACATTGGTCTCTTGCGGCAAGAAGTTTCGATGCTGGAAGAGTGAAATGAATGCTTATGTTAAGGCCGATAAGGTCCCTAGCCCGAGGAAGATGGGAAAAATCACACAAGCTCAGTGGCAAGAGTTTGTTCGTCAAAAGAGCACACCTGATGCTAAAGCTCTAAGTGCAACTAGGTCAGAGCTTGCAAAAAAGAACAAATACCATCATCGCTTGGGGTCTGCCGGATATGCCCCCAAAGTCTAGAAATGGAATAAGATATTAGACGAAATTACCAGTAAGGGCAATCCTCACCCATTAGAAGGGTGCGATGAGCGAACTCAACGCTGGGTCTTTGCTCGGTTAGGTTTGACCAGCGAGGGCAAACTTGAAAAGCCCGACTCATTGAATGAAGTAGATGATAAAATGAAAGAAGTAATTGAAAAGCAACAGAATGGTCTCTTCAAGCAGAAGAGGGAGAATGACCAACTTACTGCTATCTTAAGAAACCTTAAACACAGCGAACGGGTTCGAGCGGTCTCTTCTCAAATGTCTTGGCTAGATGGTTTCCGTAAATATAAAGACACATATAGAAGACGTGAGAAGTTTAAGAAAACACTTGATGAAACGATTGCTCAAAAGGTCAAAGAAAATATGCAAGAAATAATGGAACAACTTAGACAATCAGGACAAATAGTGGCACCGAGTACAGTGATGGTTCCGGTGCAAAAGGAGCAATTAGTATCTCCAACTTCCTACCCTAGCAGCTTGGTTCCGTGCCAGGCTTAGGGTCAACCCATAAGTTCCCTGACGATGATATTGCTAACGACAAATCTTGTCGTCTTCTTGTCCCGATAGGCAGAGCAGGGAACAAAACCAAACTGGTTGCCACTACTATGGCAAAGCCTGATCGTGACTTCAACACGAATCCACTTCCGTTGTATTATGTTGTGGTGCAAGTTCTTTAGATCATTGATAATGATTATGAAGATTATGAAATAGACCACGTCACACCTGAGGGGATCGCGACTCTAGGGCAGGCTGTCAACCAATTAATCCTTTGGCACCGACGCGATATTGTGTTGGACGATCAGCCAATTTCTAGCCCCGTCGCATCTCCAAATACTGCAACCCCATCTTCTAAGGCGAAAGTGCATGAAGATCCACTCCCAGTCCAGGAAGATCCACTCCCCCTTTGTCTCAGCAAGGATGATATCCAAGAACAACAAGTTGGACAACAGCTTCATGCAGTACCAGAGCAAGCTGTTGCTAGTAAAGAGCATCCAGTTGAGCAAGAGCTTGAAGTAGTACTAGAGCCAAATGCTGGGAGTAGAGAGCAATCAGTTGAACAACAGGTTCAACAACAAGCCAGTGTCCAACTTCCGACGACTACTCCTCGATCATCAGTGCCTATCAAAGTTAACACATACAAAAATAAGAAACCTCCATCAGAAATGTCAAAATATTTGGAAACTATGAAGGAAAATATTATAAAATCGAGTGCATCTCGTTCTTCTCAAGAGCCATCATTAGGAGATATCGAGGAGTGGAAAGAAGACGGTGTCATGTATAATCGGTGGACGACTTTAGTTAAACAAGGAGTTCCAATATACAAACTTGAGGATGTTCCTCCTGAATTTAAGGATGGGAAGCCATTCATGACATCCGTACAACTTAGCAAACAACCCGTCCAGCTCAGAAGAATGCATGAGTGGTACATCCTTGCCAGCACAAAATATGGTCTTAATTGCGTCACATTTCGTATTCCAAAAGAAGCATTCTGGAGCACTGGAGTGGATAGACGAGTCAATTTATTTGAAGAGTTGCGTGCCCTTTTCCGTCGGGGCATGCTCGAAATCAACCTGCTGCTCGTCTGGTGCTTGTAAGTGCTCTAATATTTTGTATTTTCTTTTCTTACTACACGCATACGCATTTCATGAGCTTATAACAAATATGGACTTCTTCAATAGGATGCAATACATGGATAATGAAAAGTTGGAGTGCAAGACAGGTATCCTTGACCCTACTAGGATTGCAAAGGTGCTATTCGACGTCCAGGCGGATCGAGACTCAGCACAGTTCAAACACATGAAAAAGAAGATTTTGAAAAAGCAATCGCAAAACTTAAGAAGGATAAAAGGACAGAAGTTGCAGCTTACATAGGACATGCGATGTTTAACTTTGTCAGAGACGGCAAGGACCTCGTAAAGGCTCCGTACCACTTCGAGTAAGTTCGACTCATGACATTGAAATAGCAATTATTGGTAATTGTTAACACGTGTGTTTGTATGTTTGCAGTAATCACTACATAATGATCTTCATCAAGCCAACGCAGGGAATGGCAACAGTCTTGGACTCGGCCGATTTCTCACTAGATCGTTACAAAGATTTCCTTTCCATTTTGAAACTGTACGTTTATTCAATAATTAAAATTTACGCACATTTAGAATGTGTTGACAAGTTTTATATGACATTTCTTGTATTACAGCGCTTGGCGGTTTTACGCGGAACGGCTTGGCGGTGAGAGACCTTCCAATACGAATGCATTGGACATTAAAACGTATTATGCTTGTCCGAAGCAGCCTTCTGGGAGTGTCTTATGCGGGTATTATGTATGCGAGCATCTTCGAACCACCAGCGTATATAAAGTGAATCGTGAGGAGGTAAGTTATCCTTAATGTCGATACCTTATGTTCTTACTTTTGTGTTTCATTTTCATTGTAACTAGCATAGTTTAATACTTATATTCTCTGTTGTTCAATATTACCAGAAACATTATTTTCATATTTTGATTCCAACTTCAAAATTCAATTGCTCATAGTACAACTGCTCCAAAAATACCAAATAAATTCCTGTATACTCTCACTTTGATCTATACTTTGAGAATGTTCAAACTAATACATTCTAAACCTTGTTATGTGTTATATTGCAGCACACAAAGAATCTGAACGAAGAATGCCCGGTTTGTAGAAGTATTCCTAGTGGAGGAGCCGACAGAATTGCTGCTGAACTCTGTCAATTCATTCGTCACAAAATTTTGCACAAAAGAGGGGAGTTCTTTTATGAGGATGGTGCAGTAGCTGAAGTGCCAGAACTTTGCGACTATAGAAACAGTTTTTTGTGAAAACTTGTAAACTTTGAGATGAATTGTATATGTAACTTGTACATATGTATATTGTTTTAGTGAAATTGACTTCTGTGATGTTAATATTGTTGACTTTTGTTCTGTGATGATATTATTGATTTTTGATCTGTGATTATATTAAATTGACCTGGAAATTAGAAATAACAGCAGTAGTATTGCATAGGTTATACCTTATCACAGGCGGTTATTAACCAACGGCTAGGCATGTCACAATTATCACAGACGGCTAGGTACAAGTAAAGAACCATCTGTGATAACCTAATTATCTCAGGCGGTTACTGTTATGGTAGAAACTGGCTGCGGTAAAAGGTCTTCACAGACGGCTTGATGTAGGTAAACATCCGTCTGTGATAACACCATTATCATAGGCGGTTAGTTATGCTGCAAGACCCGACCCTGATAAGAAAATTATCACAGGCAGATATATATGTTGCACGGTCCCGACGGCTCGACGCGTCCCATTGGCATAAGAGAAAATTAACACGTGTACGCCACACGAGGTATGCGGAGAAGTTAAGAAGCTGTGGTGCAGGGACGCATGCGTGACGTCATCAGTTATGTACAAGCACAGAACTTTTGCACTCCTTTCTTCTTCTTCCATCGTTCCACCTCCTAGCCCGGCGCCGACGAACCACCACAGCCATGGCCAACCTTCCGCCTCCTAGCCCGCCGAGGCAGCCACCCTGCAAGCGGATATGCTGCAGCTCCCCCGAGAGGGTGAATGACAACCAGCGTGTCATTATGGCGTGAGAGGCATACAACAGTACATCTCGGGCCTTGGACGACTTGGATCTTGGTACCCTTCCCGAGTTTCCGGGAATGGATACCACCGGCCGCTACCTCTACGCCCTCACGAGTGTGGCCGGTTGCCTAGACATCTTGTCCGGGACGATGGCCCAGGAGCTCGGCGCCGAGGGACGTAGTGCCCTGGTGGCGGCGACGGAGAGGAACTTCCGTCGTGGCGGGGTTCCACCGCCGGTGCAGCCGGAGCCACCGGTGCAGCCGGAGCAATCGGCTCAGCCGGAGCAGCCGGCCCACTCTCCTGCTGCATCGTCGCTGGAGGAGGAGGAGGAGGAGGAGGAGGAGGAGGAGGAGCAGGAGGAGGACAACGACGATGACGACGACGATGACGAGGGCAACGACGACGGCGACCACCACCACCACTACGACGACGACGACGATGAGGAGGAGGAGGAGGAGGACCGCTTGTCGTGGTTTGAGAAGTTGGGGGAGAGGGCGGAGGAGGCAAGGCTGGCAGAGTAGTTTTTAGGAGTTCTTGTACATATTTCTTTTGTAGTTTTAGGAGTTCTTGTACATGTTTAGCTTCAATTATGATCTTGTACATATTTATTGTGTTTTGTAATATATATGTGTTCATTCGTGTCAATGAATACCGGTGTGTTAGAATTTCTGGATTTCAATCAAGTGAATGTGCTCTAAGTTTAGTGATGTGTTAATCTGTCACAAGTGAACCGAGCAAATTCGACAAAAACAAAAGATCTTAGGTTTTGAAGCTCATCTCGATTTGTAATTGCAAAGCTAAAGGAGACAAACAATGACTTTAAGCGCGTCTCGCATCGCTTTGTGATCAATGGACATCCGATCTGTCGCCCATCGTTGTCTCCTATTTGGGTTTCTTATGTAGTGTAATTGAAAGGCGGCCTAGAGGGGGGGTGAATAGGCGATAATCGATAATTTAAACTTAAATCAGAGTTATGAAAACAGAGAAGTCGGACTTGTCTGACTTCTGGTCAGACTTGTCTGACCTAAGTCGGACAAGTCTGACCTGGATCGGATAAGTCCGAGATTATCAGCACGATCAGATCAAAAATCCAATTTTTAAGCGATCTAGTGAGAGATATCGATCCCTAGCAGTTCTACACGAAGTATGGAGTAGAAAGAAAGCTGAGGGAGAGATAGCACACGGAAAAACACTAGAATCAAAACTTGCAAGAACGAAAGAACAACAAGAGACAAACAATTTTATCCCGAGGTTCGGAACCACAAAGGATCCTACATCCCCGTTGAGGAGTCCACAAGGGACCAGGCCTTCTCTAGCCTTTCCCTCACGAGTTGCCACAAGGGCCAACTCCTGATCTTCCACTATCACAAAGATTGTTACAAACTCCCCGATTACAAGAGATCACAAAGAAATCGCGGGGCGACGCCTAACCGTCTAGGGGAGAACCCCAAGAGCAACAAACACGCAATCACGAAGAAACTTAGCGAATCACACGTTGCTCAACCCCTCAACAAACTGTTTCTCCCAATCCTCACAAAGCACTCTTCACTCTCCCAAAAACTCAAATTTGAGCTCTAGAGGTGAAGAACAAGTGGAGAGAGGTTCTTGAGTTCAAATGGGCGTTCAGAACTGTTTTGGGGTGTTAGGCATAGTTGGTGGGTCGAAACCACCCACTATTTATACTCCAAAAAGTCGTTAGAGCCGTTTGACACAGCCCGCGTCGGACATGTTTGACACAGAGTCGGACATGTCTGACCTCAAAGGTCAGGCCTTTCACTTCAGACTTGTCTGACCAAAACCACTTCAGACATGTCTGACATACAATCTCGGACATGTCTGAAATTCTGCAGATGGAACTCGGACAAGTCTGACTCTCTGGGACTTAGAAAATTTTCCTTAGTCCCTGGGAATAGATCCATCTCGGACATGTCCGACCCCCAGGTTCGGACAAGTCCGAAACTTCACTAGAACTCTCACTGGAACCCTTCCAGTGCCAATTTGGACATGTCTGACCTACAGATTCGGACATGTCCGAATTCCAACAGAGGGAATTCGGACATGTCTGACACCACAAGTTAGACAAGTTCGCCCAAGCCACAAAGTCCCTACTAAAATCTTCTACTAAGGGGTTGAGCACCCGAATGACTCACTAAGTGTCTACGCGTCGTGTCCCTCTTAATAGTACCGTTTTTCCTACGACTCAAGGAGAAAATAGAAAACCCTATTTCTATTCTTCTTCGCCACAACTTTTCTCCTTTTGCCGTCTTTCTTCAAAGCTCCATTCCGTACTTCGGATCTGCGCTCATGCTCAACCAAGTTCATTAGCACTTAATGGTTCATCATCAATCCACCAAAACCCACAAGGGACCTAGATGCACTTACAATCTCCCCCTTTTTGGTGATTGATGACAACCAACTAAAGTCTTTGACAAAAATAAGATTTGATAGAAGTTTTGAGTCTCAAGTGTATATGAGCTTTTGGAATAACAATAAAAACAACTCATATACACTCAATCGTCGTAGGGTGCCTATATGCTCGTGTGTGTGCAACAACGTGATAAATATGAAGAAATGCACACTAGAACAATGAAGCATCATAATGATCATCATAAGGCATCAACAAACATCATTAAGCATTAACAGTAATAGATGAGTAACAAATAAGTACAAGACACACGACGATAGAAAATATGACCAGATACATGTCCATGTCCAAGAAAAAGCACTAGAGTCTAATACTTCTCCCCCTTTGGCATCAAGGCACCAAAAAGGAGAAAAGTGGACACTAAGACCTAGTCTACTCGGTGTCATCCTCGTCGTCGTCACTGTCATCGTCGCCGCTCTCCTCTTCGTAGTCGCTCTCCTCGCCAGAGTCGCCATGAGCTGCAGGAGGTGCTGAGGAAGAGGCGCCGGTGCCGGTGAAGAACGCCATCTCTGCCTCGGTGAGCTCCGGAAACTCCAGTGGCTCCTCGTCTGAGCTGGCGTCGTTGACTGGAGGAAGCTGGAGGTGCTCCCTGATGGCTGCGAGGTCCCTCTGGTTCCTCTTTGCCAAGCGCTGAATCGACCGGCAGACTGTGAAGATCAACTTCAGGATCTTGAGCAACCCTGAGGAGCAAGACGGCTGCTGCTGGGGCACGGAGGATGCGCTGGGAGGTTGAGCAGACTTCCTCCTCGAGGAGCTGGGTCCTCCCTCTGCTGGTGCCGGTGCAGCTGCTCGAATCGGGCGGTGAAGAACGGAAGGCTTCTGAGGCACGAGGCGCCTATGAGGCACATCCTTCACAAACTTCTTCCCGGACACCGTCTCAATTAGCTTCATCAGGTACGAGGCGTAGCAGCAAGACCTAGCCGGTGTCTCCGAGGTGAGGTAAATCTCCTCGTAGATATAGTAAAAAGCATTGAATTGCTGCTCCCCTGCCAAGAGCTGGATCAAATTTCTGCTGTTGTGATTGATCCTGTTGGCATCCCCATCCTTGGGCGAGAGGGTCTTTCTGATCAGATGGTTCACCACGGCATGGAATGGCTTGAGGCCGTGGATATGAGGAGGGTCGGTTGGATACCCATCCTCATATAAAATCTCCATCTCCAGGAGGTTCACTATATCCATCTCATGGATCTTCAGTGAGTGCTGTAGGCTGTCCTCCATCCTGAGAATGCGGACAAACTCCTCATAGCTGACTTCGTACTTCACCCCATTGGTCATCCAGGTGAAGCCGTGCTTGTCAACCCAATAGAAAACTGTAGCATAGAATTGGAGGATGACTTCCTTGTTCCATGGGTATTGGAGACCCATGATCTCGCTGACTCCGTGGTGCTCGCAAGCTTTGAGCACCCCCTTGAAGAGAAGATAGGAATCCTTCTTCTTTAATGCAGCCTTCCAATCAACCCATTGCATCTCTGTGACTGGGTTCTTCTTGGTCGTGAGGACTGACCGGTAGTAATCCATGTGGAAGAAGCACCAGAAACGGGGATCCTTGCTCTCCCTTGGCATGTCATAACACCGCACATCTCTCATGTGCATGGTGTCGTGGATGTTCCTCCGGTAGTTTACCCTGTCGGCCGTGCATCGAGTGTCACCAACTAGAGAGTGCACGACCAACGATCCGATCTCTTGATGTCCTTGGGAGCTCGAGCTGCCCCCCTGACCACTGTGAATAGTGAGCTGACCGCTAGCGGGTCGCTTGACAGTCACTTTCTTTGGTCACTTTGATGGTTGAGCCAAAGAATCAGGACCCACGAGCTCCTTGCCTCTTTTGTCGTGACCCATAGCTAGAAAAAGATACAAGGATAGATAAGAGTCAAAACAAGAGAGATAGAGCAATTAACTTGATAGTTTCGATAGAAATTAGGTCTCAGAGTTATACAGGATCAGACATGTCTGACTGGAAAGTCAGACTTGTCTGACTCAGGAATTTCCGACATGTCTGAATTTCAGAGTCAGACTTGTCCGACCTGTACAGAACTGACCCTAATTGCTAAGGAAACTAAGCAAATCAATTTTTCTACCGACCAAATTTTGCACCAAGGTTGTAAACATGCCTAGGAGCAATTTCAAGGGCATAAATTTGCAAACTTGCCGCTAGATCTAGAAATGAGAGGAAAGATGAGAAAAATACCTTCGGATGGAGAAACGATTGAAGAACTCCGAAGGGGATGAGAAACCTCCAACTTCGAGGGAGATTTCCCCTCAAGAACTCCTCACAAGAGCCTCAAAAGCAATGTGGATCACCTTGGGAGGTTTGAGAGAGATGGAGATTAGGGTTTGAAGTGAGGAGAGAGAGAAGGAAAGGAAACCGTCGGCCTCTTTGAAGGGGTTCGGACTTCCCACGTCGGACATGTCCGAATTTGTACTTTAGACAAGTCCGAATTCTCTCTGCAGACTTAAAACCCACTTCGGACATGTCTGACTTTTGTCAGACTTGTCCGACTCCCCCTGAGTATATGCAATGTGCAAACACTTGGGGATCTAAATATAGGTATATATGGACATTTTGGACAAGTTTTTGCAAATATCTTTGACAAAAATGATCAGTAAGCAACCAACACTCAAACTATGATCATTTTCACCAAAGAGAAGTTTAGAACATAGTTTTCAAGATAAATAGATGAGATTTTCGAAAGCACACAACATTTTGAAGTTGAAAACTAATAGAAATCAGATGTGCACGACTCAAACAATGTTTCGAGAATCCAAGATATTTAGCTCACTCCTTAGGTCACAAAAGCGTCTCTCATCAAGGGGTTTGGTGAAGATATCCGCCAATTGCTACTCACTTCTAACATGAGAGATAACGATATCTCCCTTGATAGAGTGGTCTCGCAAGAAATGGTGACGGATGTCTATGTGTTTGGTTCTAGAATGCTCGACGGGGTTGTGAGCAATCTTGATGGCACTCTCATTATCACATAGGAGAGGAATATGGCACAGATTGTAACCATAATCCTTAAGAGTTTGTCGCATCCAAAGAAGTTGCGCACAGCAACTTCCGGCTGCAACGTACTCCGCTTCGACTGTGCAAAGGGCAATGGAGTTTTGTTTCTTGGAAGACCACGCAACCAAGGACCTACCAAGGAATTGGCATGTCCCGGATGTGCTCTTCCTATCTACCCTACAGCCCTCATAATCCGCATCAGAATAACCAACGAGATCAAACTTGGATCCTTTAGGATACCAAAGACCTAGATTTGGAGTGTGGACTAAATACCTAAGGATCCTCTTAACCGCTGTCAAGTGACACTCTTTTGGAGTGGCTTGGAATCGAGCACACATGCACACACTAAGCATAATGTCGGGTCTAGAAGCACAAAGATAAAGCAAGGAGCCAATCATAGAACGGTATACCTTTTGGTCCACGCTCGCTCCTTCTTCGTTTAGTCCAAGATGCCCGTTTGTTCCCATAGGTGTCTTGATGGGCTTCGCCTTCTCCATGCCAAACTTCTTGAGAATGTCATGAGTGTACTTGGTTTGGCATATGAAGGTCCCTTCCTTGAGTTGCTTAACTTGGAAACCTAGGAAAAACTTCAACTCCCCCATCATAGACATCTCAAATCTCTCCGTCATGATTTTGGAAAACTCATCACAAAAAGTCTTGTTAGTAGAACCAAATATGATATCATCAACATAAATTTGGCATACGAACAAGTCATTTTCAAAATGCTTAGTGAAGAGAGTATAATCGGCCTTCCCAATCTTAAAACCATTTTGAGTGAGAAAATCCCTAAGGCATTCATACCAAGCTCTAGGTGCTTGTTTGAGTCCATAGAGAGCCTTACACAACTTGTAGACGTGATCGGGATGCTCTTCATCTTCAAATCCGAGCGGTTGCTCCACATACACTTCCTCCTTGATTGGACCGTTGAGGAATGCACTTTTCACATCCATTTCATATATCTTGAAATCATGGTGAGTAGCAAAGGCCAATAATATGCCAATAGATTCAAGCCTAGCTACGGGAGCAAAGGTTTCATCGAAATCCAAACCTTCGACTTGAGCGTATCCTTTTGCTACAAGTCTTGCCTTGTTTCTTGTTACCACCCCGTGTTCATCTTGTTTGTTGCGGAACACCCACTTAGTTCCAACAACATTTGCATTTGGTCTCCTCACGAGTTCCCACACCTTGTTCCTCTTGAAGTTGTTGAGCTCTTCTTGCATCGCCATTACCCAATCCGGGTCTTGTAGAGCTTCTACTACTTTCTGTGGCTCTAAAGAGGAAACAAAAGAGTAATGTTCACAAAAGTTAGTCATACGTGAGCGAGTAGTTACCCCTTTGGAGATGTCTCCAAGTATGTTGTCGACGGGATGGTCCCGTTGAACGCTTTGATGAACTCTTGGGTGTGGTGGTTGAGATTCTCGATCATTGTCTTCATCTTGATCATTTTCTTGATCTCCCCCTTGATCCAAGCCTCCTCCTTGATTTTGATCTTGTTGAGATTCATCTTGAGGAACTTGATCTTGTTCATGTGGGGGATTTGCATCTTCTTCGCTTGCTTGAAGATCATTTGGATCATGTGGTCGCACATCTCCAAGTGCCATTCTTCTAAGTGCTTCTTGTGGAGTCTCCTCTTGATCTAGCACACACTTATCAACTTGCTCCACTTGAGAGCCATTAGTCTCATCAAACACTACGTCATGTGTTACTTCAACAATCCCGGAGGACTTGTTGAAGACACGATAGGCGTAGGTGTTTGAGTCATAGCCAAGCAAGAAACCTTCATCGGATTTCGAAGCGAACTTCGAATTCCTAGGCTTCTTGTTGAGAATATAGCACTTGCTCCCAAAAATACGAAAGTATGAGATGTTGGCTTTGTTACCGGTTAGGAGTTCATACGAGGTCTTCTTCAAGAGTCGATGAAGATACAACCGGTTTATGGCATGGCAAGCGGTGTTAACCGCTTCCGCCCAAAACTGGTCGGACGTCTTGTACTCATCAAGCATCGTCCTTGACATCTCGATAAGAGTCCTATTCTTCCTCTCCGCTACTCCATTCTGTTGAGGGGAGTAGGGAGCGGAGAACTCATGCTTGATTCCTTCTTCATCCAAGAAGTCTTTAACTTGAGTGTTCTTGAACTCCGTCCCATTGTCGCTCCTAAACTTCTTGATTCTTAAGGAGAACTCGTTTTGAGCTCTCCTCAAGAACTTCTTGAGAACTCCTTGGGTTTCACCTTTGTCGCAAGAAAAATACCCACGTGAAGCGAGAAAAATCATCAACAATAACTAGACCATACTTGTTACTGCCAATGCTAATGTAGGCGATCGGTCCGAATAGGTCCATGTGTAGTAGCTCCAATGGTCTTGAGGTTGTCATGATGTTCTTGGACAGATGTTGAGCTCCTACTTGTTTTCTGGCTTGACATGCGCTACATGGTCTATCTTTCTCAAAGACAACATCTTTTAGTCCACGGATATGATCCCCCTTAAGAAGTTTTTGCAAGTTTCTCATCCCAACATGGGCTAGCCTTCGGTGCCATAGCCATCCCATGTTAGTTTTCGCCATTAAGAACGTATCAAGTTGGGCTTTATCCGTGGAGAAATCCACAAAGTAAAGCTTTCCCTTGAGTACGCCCTTAAAGGCGATTGAGTTGTTGCATCTTCTTGAGACGGTCACACCGTTGTTAGTGAAAAGACAATCATAACCATTATCACATAATTGAGAAATAGACAAGAGGTTGTAATCAAGTGAATCAACATGAAGCACATTAGAAAGAGTGTGTTTTGAGGAGATAGCAATTTTACTGGTGCCAAAGATTTTCCCTTGGCTATTATCCCCAAAGAAGATTCCTTCACTAGGATCTTCATTCTCCTTGTACTCTACAAACATCTTCCTCTCTCCGGTCATATGATTAGTGCATCCACTGTCAAGCACCCATTTTGATCCACCGGAGGAGTATGCCTACAAAAAAGAGTTATGCCTTTCCTTTAGATACCCAAACGGGGTTGGATCCTTTGATGTTAGTCACAAGACATTTGGGCACCCACACGCAAGGCTTTGGGCTCTTGCGGAGTGGCCCAACATATCTAGCATAAGTCTTGCCAAATTTGTTCCTCAATAAAACATAATAAGCATCAAAGTCATGGAACAAAGGATGAGGTTCATTTTTAGGCATACAATATGTTGAGACAATGTTCTTTCCTTTATCTTGGGTGGATGAACCTTCCTTGACAAAAACAATCAATTCTTTGTTATTCTTGGGGGCTTTGGCATTTTGCCTCCGCTCCCGAGAATAACCAAGACCATCCTTGACATGGGGAGGTCTCACATTGGTGTATGCACTACGTGCATAGGCCACCTTCTCCTTGTCAAAGATGCCACCTTTTGGTGCTTGTTTGTTTTGTGCCAAGTTAAGTTCATCTTTAAGTTTTAGGATCAAGCTTGAGCACATGCAAGTGTGAACTTCCTCGGATGAAATCTTTTGAGAAGATGAGCTCTTTGAGGAAGAAGGTGCATTGATCTTAAGTGACTCAACCTTTGTCTCTAGAATCTTGTTAACCTTTGTCAAGTTAACAAGTTCATCCTTGAGCTCAACGGTCTTGTCCTTAAGATTTGAGCATGCTTCCTTGCTCATGGCAAGTTCATGCTCCAATGCATTGCTTCTTTCTCTCTCGCGCTTGAGGAGCTCCTCAAGCTCTTGACATCTCTCCAATTTTTGGATGAGCATGTCCTCTTGACGCTCAAGGAGATCCTCCTTCTCGGAGATTTCATCCATAAAAAAGTTCATCTTTCTCATGGCACTCTTACTTAATCCTTTAAGCATGGATTCAAGTTCACTACCACTATCAAATTCATCACAAGAAGTTATAGAGGGAGTGGGTTTAGATTTGACCTTTCTCCTTCCCTCCTTTGCCATGAAACATGTGGACTTGAAATCATCAAGGTTGGGGAAAACCTTGCTTGCACTTGAGCTCTTTCCGATGGCAATGGTTGCCACCTTCTCTACATCGTCGGAAGATGATTCTTCATTTGAGTCCCATTCTCTTCCAAGGTGGGCATGTCCCGATGGCTTCTTCTTCTTGAAGAGCTTCTTATCTTGGGTCTTGCCCTCCTTCTTCTTGCTTTCATTGTATGGGCAATCCGCAATGAAGTGCCCATGTTCACCACACTTGTAGCAAGTCTTCTTCTTTAGCTTCTCCTTGCTCTTGCCTTCTTGGTGATAGACTCCCTTCTTCCTTCTCATCATCCTTCTAAACTTGTTGATGGAGAAGGCTTCTTCCTCATTGGAGTCCATGCTCTCATCATCACTTGCATCTTCATTGTAGGATGTGGAAGTTGCTTTGAGGGCTATGTCTTTCTTCTTTGATGAGGCAAGCTTTTGGAGATCGTTGTAGAACATAGCTTCCTTCTCCATCATCTCATTGTTGATTATCCTCCCAAGCACTTCTTTCGGAGTCATCTTGGTGTAGTCGGGGCTTTCACGGATCAAGGAGCAAAGAGCGATGTTTCGAGGCATGAATGCCCGAAGCATCCTCTTCACCACTTCATGGTCCGTCCATCGAGTGCTTCCATAGGCACGAATCTTGTTCACGAGCACCTTGAGGCGGTTGTACATGTCTTGGGGCGACTCACCATCCATGATGGTAAATCTCCCAAGCTCTCCTTCGATCATCTCAATCTTCGCCTCCCGGATGACTCGGTTGCCCTCGTGCGCCGTCTTGAGTGTATCCCAAATATCTTTGGCCACTTCCAAACCTTCGACTTGGTTGAATTCATCCTGAGTCAAAGATGAGGTTATGACTTCCACGGCTTGAGCATTGCGATGAAGTAGGATAGCTTGTTGTGGAGTGACGTCTTCCTCATTCCTTGGCATATGAACTCCGGTTTGCACAATCTGCCACAAACTAGGATTCAAAGAGATTAAATGCATCTTCATATTGTGTTTCCACATTGAATAGTCATTTCCATCGAACTGAGGAGGTTTGCCAAGTGGAATAGACAAATAGTGATTGTTAGCATGAAGAAGATCATAATCAAAGTGAGTTTGAGTATAGTCATCGTTACTCTTCTCCTTCTCTTTGTTGATCTTGGGTTGTTTCCCTAGCTTCTCCCGAAGCTTCACCTTGAGTTGGTGAGTCTCTTCATCATCCTTCGGATCATCAAGAAGAACGTCGTAGTTCTTGTCATTTGAGCCTTCACCCTCGACATATGAGGTATCATCCTTGTTCCTTTCTTCCGCCATCGATTCTCCGAGATGTTAGTCTCTTTCGGAGAAACCTACTCTGATACCAATTGAAAGGCGGCCTAGAGGGGGGGTGAATAGGCGATAATCGATAATTTAAACTTAAATCAGAGTTATGAAAACAGAGAAGTTGTACTTGTCTGACTTCTAGTCGGACTTGTCTGACCTAAGTCGGACAAGGCTGACCTGGATCGGATAAGTCCGAGATTATCAGCACGATCAGATCAAAAATCCAATTTTAAGCGATCTAGTGAGAGATATCGATCCCTAGCAGTTCTACACGAAGTATGGAGTAGAAAGAAAGCTGAGGGAGAGATAGCACGCGGAAAAACACTAGAATCAAAACTTGCAAGAACGAAAGAACAACAAGAGAAAAACGATTTTATCCCGAGGTTCGGAACCACAAAGGATCCTACATCCCCGTTGAGGAGTCCACAAGGGACCAGGCCTTCTCTAGCCTTTCCCTCACGAGTTGCCACAAGGGCCAACTCCCGATCTTCCACTATCACAAAGATTGTTACAAACTCCCCGATTACAAGAGATCACAAAGAAATCGTGGGGCGACGCCTAACCGTCTAGGGGAGAACCCCAAGAGCAACAAACACGCAATCACGAAGAAACTTAGCGAATCACACGATGCTCAACCCCTCAACAAACCGTTTCTCCCAATCCTCACAAATCACTCTTCACTCTCCCAAAAATTCGAATTTGGGCTCTAGAGGTGAAGAACAAGTGGAGAGAGGTTCTTGAGTTTAAATGGGCATTCAGAACTATTTTGGGGTGTTAGGCATAGTTGGTGGGTCGAAACCACCCACTATTTATACTCCAAAAAGTCATTAGAGCCGTTTGACACAGCCCGCATCGGACATGTCTGACACAGAGTCGGACATGTCTGACCTCAAAGGTCAGGCCTTTCACTTTAGACTTGTCTGACCAAAACCACTTCAGACATGTCTGACATACAATCTCGGACATGTCTAAAATTCTGCAGATAGAACTCGGACAAGTCTGACTCTCTGGGACTTAGAAAATTTTCCTTAGTCCCTAGGAACAGATCCATCTCAGACATGTCCGACCCCCAGGTTCGAACAAGTCCGAAACTTCATTGGAACTCTCACTAGAACCCTTCCAGTGCCAATTCGGACATGTCTGACCTACAGATTCGGACATGTCCGAATTCCAACAGAGGGAATTCGGACATGTCTGACACCACAAGTCAGACAAGTCCGCCCAAGCCACAAAGGCCCTACTAAAATCTTCTACTAAGGGGTTGAGCACCCGAATGACTCACTAAGTGTCTACGCGTCGTGTCCCTCTTCATAGTACAGTTTTTCCTACGACTCAAGGAGAAAATAGAAAACCCTATTTCTATTCTTCTTCGCCACAACTTTTCTCCTTTGCCGTCTTTCTTCAAAGCTCCATTCCGTACTTCGGATCTGCGCTCAAGCTCAACCAAGTTCATTAGCACTTTAATGGTTCATCATCAATCCACCAAAACCCACAAGGGACCTAGATGCACTTACAGTAATTGGTTGATCATGTTTGTGGTCCGTGCATGTTAGACATAGCTAGAATTAAAACACCTCGGTCCTTGGTCATGTTTAATAACACTAACATGCATGCATATATATATATATACCTCAAACAGTACATGACGATCTTTCAACAAACAGAGAAAACACACGTATAACATCATGAAACATGATCGTGGATCGAGGTCGCACATGCATGCTGAACATAGAACAGAAATAGTATTAGACAACAGACATAGAAGAAAAGAACATATGGAATAGGTGCGAAGGATTAGTCCCACCACGGAAAGTTGAGGTCGGTGCACCGACGTTATAAGGCGTGGTGCACAGTTGCAACTAAAAATCCGAATGAATGTAATGCGTGCAGGACTAGGCCCATGTTCGCTGCAAGGCGTCGCCTGGCACGGACGCGCGGTCACGAAGTTGGCTTAGGCGTGTACGGACGGATTTTTTTTATATAACAAAAAAATTGTTTTTCCCCACGTGTAAATTTACTCCTAATGGGATGCGTCGAGCCGTTGGGACCGAGAGGATGCAAACTGGGGCCATCGACCGGTTCATAATTAAGCGCGGTTTCCTCTAGCGTCCGATCATCTCGACACGCCCGCTTAGACGACGACCCGCTATAAAGGCTCACCGTCCTCTTGCTTCTCCACCGCACCACTCCTTAGATCCTAGCCTCTAAACTTCTCCCCCCGCCACCGTCGACCACCTCTCGCTCTTTCTCTGCACCTCCGTCGCCACACAAATAGGTAGCCCCGCGCCAAAGCGCTCTAGGCCATCGACGTCCTCCGAATCTCCTTCTCTGTTTCCATCGCCGCCGGCAATGCCGGTGGAACTGATGGCGGCGCCCGCATCTCCGCCCGCGGCGCCTGCACTTCCTCATCCTGGTTGGGTTGAGCAGACTCTCAGACTCCTCACCGACCGCATCGACGAACTCAATCGGCGCCTTAAGGTGGCCACCGACGCCAAGTCCGCCGCCGCTCATAGCGCACTAGCGCTCAACGCAGTGGTGCGGAAGGTCTTTTCCGACACAGATCACTCGTGTCGCCGTCTAGGTCTTGGGACCCTTCCCCTCCACACGAGCATGGACACCGCGGGCCACTACTTCTACGGGTTGATGACTGTGGCCGGTCGTCTCGACGCCCTCCACGAGACGATCGCGGAGGTTGCTGGGGTAGATGGCCTCCTGAAGATTAAGCACCGCGTCACCGGGAAGCTTCGGGCTGTGATAGAGGTTGAGGAGTATGAGGCGGCTTGGGCAGCGGCGGCAGTGGATGAGGCGGAGCAGGAGGCGTCTCTTGAGGCGGAGGTGGACGCGGCTATGGAGGCGGCGACAGCGGTGGAGGAGGAGCAGGAGGAGGCGGCAGCAGTGGCGGGTGCGGGGGCGGAGGCGGCAGCAGTGGCGGCAGCGGCGGAGGAGGAAGATGAGGAGGCGGCACCGGCGGTGGGGGCGGTGGAGGCGGCAGCGACGGAGGAGGAGGACATGGTTTTCTCCCAGTAGAGTAGTATTAGGAGTAGTTTATCTATTTCGTGATCTCTGAGTAGAGTATTATTAGGTGTAGTTTATCTTGTTCTTGTTGTCTACTACGTGTTTTCCTATTACTTGTTTGTTAATGAAATATGTCTTTATGTTCATGAACAATGTGTTCGATATATGCAGTATCGAAAAACTTCTTTTATCGAAAACATCTCCTATATGTTTGTAACCTGGGACCGTCTATATTTCTTGTGGTTGAATGAATCTGGTAAACATTATCCTTACAATTAATAGAACTAACAACAGACATGATGCATAATTAACTTGATTAGGAAATTACGTCATCTAAATTGCTAACTAGTCCATCGCCTGATGCAACAGGTGCATGAAAACTACTTTATCTGTTGTAACTAATATCCGATGACATTGTTGATATATATATCGTATGTACCTGTGATACTCGTATCACAGGCGGCTTTGGATCGACGGCCTGAAGATTAGACATCACAGGGGAAAATGTTTTTTTTGTAGTAGTAGTATATACTCCGTATATGTTATCATTTCATTGCGACGAATGTTATATATAAAATGCTGATTGTTTACCTTTACTAGACCATGGATTTGCCGTCCTCCTTTCATGGACTTGAGTGTTCTGTATTTGCATGTCGTTTGCATTAGCACAATGATACATTTGGCGATTCATATTTTTGTTCGTATTTTTTTTTGGAATGTCCCACTACCACATGACTGCTTTTACATCTCCATGAAAACAAAGATGAACGGCAGGTAGCGGTCCCTCGAAAATTTTTTTGTTCTTCTTGGCGTGCACAATTGAGATTTTCACAATTGAAACTTCACTTCATGCGCCCAAAATTCCAGTCCCACCCATTTGTAGCTAGCCAGGACGAATATAAATGTGCGTCTACCTCTAATCCCGCAGTGGCTTCCGTTCCTGGCACACATGTTCTTCTCTTAGTGCTGTGTTCCAAGCTTGCATTCCTAACAAATTCCCGTGCGAGTGGTGGTGGTGATTGTGGGTACAACGTCGAGCGACCAAGTTTGACGGGCTCTACTGAACCTCTTCATCACCGATCCCACCCAGCGACATCCCGGACTCCAGTTTTGTGCTACGTAAGTTCTACACGATCCATGCCGTCTTTTTATAGAGCTACTCCCTCCTTATCGCTTTAGTTGTCGTCCCAACAGCTGCAGCCAGTTCATTCCTAGTTGTCGTCCCAACTCCTTATATGCTCTTATGTTTCATGAATGTCTAGTATAAAATCTGATTAATGGTGCAATCGTGCAATCAACTATCCTCAATCATTAGATCTGCATCCTACAGTCGATTCATCTTTTTATTTTACCCTAGCATCTGATTGCATTTTACTTTTTTACATATATAAAATACACTACACCTCTGCCCCAAAATAAATGTCGCTCCGACAGATTATGGTAGTGTATTTCTAGTACATTTCCATGTCAGGAAAGATAACTATTAAAAACCGCATGTACTATGTAATTTCTTGATTTAGAAGTAAATGACGCCATGGTTATCTTATCAACCACTCCCAATGTTGTACTCTCATTCCTGTGTTTCAAACTGGTATTCCTAAGATTTTCAGTTCCCACGGTTTATATACGTTTTTCTTGTTTTTCTTTCTCGAATTGTACGGTTTTTTTCCTACTCCTTCATTTCTAATTCCTCCGTTCAAAACAAACATTTTTAGTTCATAGCAACCACACCGCCCGATCTAAAATACACATCCTCATGTAATCTGATGTTATCACTGTTACTTACTATATATACTCTTTACTTTAGGAACAAGACACCTAACCGTCATGTCGTCTATAAGTAATCGTGATGGGCAACAAGCACCTGGTATACCTATAAATGTGTTTACTATCAAAACACACATATTTATAACACGTTAATTCCTTTGCATCGTATGCAAAGAATATTGCAGCACCTGATGCTCAGGAACCCCGAGATTCGTCATCCCATGCTAGTACTACGAGTATAAATATGTATCGGGCTCTACTAAATATTTTAGCATTGCGATTGTAGTTTCCTAGTCCCAGTTAACAGTTAATCAGTATATGTGATGGCGTGATTTATTGATGCCTACACACGCACGATGGGCTCTCTCGCCGCCGGCCACTCCGGCACTGGCGACCACACCCTGCTGCTGCTCACTTCAGTGTCCTCCCTGACGCGTCTCCCTCCACCATCACCACGTCCCATCCTTCGCATGTCATGATGACCCCGCCGCTCGCAAACCCCTGTCGCCGCCGGTCACTCCGGCACCGGCCGGCGCCCACGCCCTGCTGGTGAGTATATGTGATGGCGTGATTTATTGATGCCTACACGCGCACGTTGGGCTCTCTCGCCGCCGCCACTCCGGCACCGGCGACCACGCCCTGCTGCTGCTCACTTTATTGTCCTCAGAAACGCGTCTCCCTCGACCATTGCCACGTCCCATACTTCGCGTGTCATGATGACCCCGCCGCCCGCAAACCCATGTCGCCATCGGTCACTCCGGCACCAGCCGGCGCTCACGCCCTGCTGGTGGTCACTTCATTGTCCTCCCCGACGCGTCTCCCTCCATCTCCACGTCCCATCGTTCGCGTGCCATGATGAGCCCGCCGCCTACAAACCCCTGGCCATTACGGCGTACCTACATGCTATGCCCCATATGACATGGCATACCCTGGAAAAAAATAGTCCAATATCATTAACTCCTGTCCACTAAGAAATGTTAGTATCATATAGTTTAGAGATGCATGTACATGAGGGTTCATTGCTGCTTATATGATACCAATTCTGTTTTTTACACTGCCAAATGCGTTGCTGATGTCTGGTAATTAACGCAAGATTATATTCATGTATCCGTTCTAGTAGCACTTTAGGGCGAGATGCTAACATGTAGAGCAAAATATCAGTATGCAATCCACCTCAATTTAATTCCTAGATCCGCCACACTGTCCTCCTAGCCTCGAGACTTGCTCTGGGGTGATATCAATGGACGCAGATCACCTGACTTATACGTTTTACTGCACGCGATGCAGTAAAGATCCAACGGAATCACACCATTGGATTTTTACTGCATCGCCTGCAGTAAAAACGTAAGTCACGTGAGATCACCGGTGTGATCTGGACGTCGATCCTCTGACTTAAATGTGGTCACTGCACCGCCAGACCGATCCCTAGCTTTGTTAAACGTCGCAAGCAGCTCGCCTCATCTGTCTTGCATCCTCTACCTGCTAATACCGCTGACGTCCATGACTCGCCCTGCCACCAATTCGTCTCGAGACGCGCTCCTGCTGATGTCGGTCAGACCGAACCGGCACTACTGCAGAGGATGAGCACCCGGTGAACCCTCTCTTTCTCTAGCATCGCCAGCTACTGTCTTGCCTGCTTCGCAGCTGGACTAAAAATCCCCTGCAGTACTACGGGTGCTGTAGCGCCACTGACTACTGTCTGATGCCTGATTGTAGGGTATGAACAGCAACAAAGAAGTCAACAAGTCGATGCATCACCCAATATGGAGTAAATGCAGTTGCGACGTGGTGTTCCCACGCTCGTATTTGCCGCACTCGTCCTGAAGATGGTAAAACATCAGACTTCTTCTTCTTTCACACTATTTGTACATGATACTAGGCCTGGTTAGTTGCTAATTTGCTTTAAACGTTTACCATTGAAATGACACTAACAGAAGGAAAGAAGTTTGGAAGAGGGTGGCTAAAGGACTTAAGGTTGCTAAATTGCGCTATGTAGCATCTGCAAACAGAACGAATGATCAGAATCGGAAGCTACAAATTCAGTGGTCCGATAGATTGGGTGCTGCGGTTGGTCCTAATCAGCGGCACTTTGTCGATGATGTGGTTATTACAACCAAAAAAAATGCACCCCTCGCTGGTGTAAGGAAGTGGGCAGAGGTTGGCGATACATCGAAGAGTGATATAGTGAGAGACATTCTGGTTAGTGTTGTGACACCCCACATAAGTATTTTTTTTCTAGCGACCTCCATCTTGTATGTTTATAACAGTGTGATATACAATGTACAGAATGCCTGGTACTTGGAGGACACAGATGATACCAAAAGAAAAATATTGAAGATTGCTGGTGAGCGCTACAAGGAGTGGCGATCAACATTGCATGCCACCTATAAGAAGTATTCGACCGATGAGGAACGTATACAAAACAAGCCTATTGACGTAGCAAATTCCGATTGGTTGGTGCTTATGGACTATTTTGGGTCCGAGCGATTCAAGGTCAGCTAGCTTTCTAATACCTTCATATCCTACAAAAACTATTTGATAACACCCATTCGTGAAATTAATTCTTAAAATTGTAGTCAGTAAGCAGAACCAATTCACGAAATCGAAGTACTCAAAAGACAAAACACTTGCTTGGCTCGAAATCCTATGCCCAACTTAGTTATGAGAAGGTATGAAAACTAAATCATGCTTTTACTTTGCACTGCAATCATTCAATCAAATTTTACTTGTATTTGATGTAGCGAGACCCAGAGACCGGAAAAGAACCCGATGACATAGAACTGTGAGAGGCAAGCCATGTGAAGAACGGTCAATGGGCAAATGAGCAGGCAGAAGCTGTACATGTGAGAAACACTTCAAACAGTCCCCATTTAAATAAATATTTGCAATGTACATGTGACTTTTCTATTTGTATATAGACCCAGGCACGTGCCCAAATCAATATCAAGGAATCTGAGATGGGAGTCCCAACCCCAGATGAGGAAAGAAACAACATCTTCCAGCTTACTTACATATTCGCAAGGTTCTGGAGGATCACAGTTTCGGGGGCGTGGTTATATGGCTAAACCTAATGTTTCTGAAAGACTGCGTATCCAGATGTCTGACCAGCTCGGCCAGCAAGTTCGATCCTTGCAAAATAGAAATGAAGACCTCAGCTCTCAGGTGCAAGAGTTGGAAGGAAGAAATGATTATATGACCTCCCAGATGGATGGCTTCGTCCAGGCAAATGAACAGCTCAACCAGGAAGTCCAGGCTTTACATGATCAGATGACAGCCAATTCTGCACGGCAAGAAAAGGAGCTAGCAGACATGCGCAGAATGATGGAGAGCTTATAAAATCAACAACGGCTAGCAGCAACTCCACAAAAGGCTTCTGCTCGCACCAAGTCGAAGCTGGATGTTCAAGAAACTATTCCTAATACTACAACTCGTCGCGGTGCTATTTTAATGGGTACAATGTTGCAACCTGAAAAAATTGTAAATAACATCGTCTCGCAATGACGCAAGGGTCCTTGAGCGTTGCATCAATTGTTGGATGTTTGTTGTTAAGTCGACAGACGTATCGTGTGCGAATAAATTGATTCTGTTGCCACTAATTTTCAAACCTGGTGCATTAGGATTCTAGTGCCGCTAATTATAAAATGTGGCATTAACAGATTATTGCGACGAAAATAAACTATTGCAATAGGAAGCTAGCTATTGCCACAAATTATAAAACATTGCACTACAAACATTTGGCTACGACCAAAAAAGTGTTGCACTAGACTGCTATTGCCACCACCCAGAGAACGTCGCATTACGACCCTGTTGCAACAGATTTGAATATGTTGCATTACGAACCTATTACCACACATCAGAAATCGTTGCAATACAATATTGTTGTCACGGTTTTGAAATCGTTGCAATAACGTACTATTCGCCATGAACGTAAAATCGTTGCATTACCATATTATTGACCACGGCTGTGAAATCGTCGCGATACCATATTATTCGCCACGAGTGTGAAATCGTCGCGATACCGTACTATTCACCACGGAAGTGAAATTGTTGCAACACCGTAGTATTCGCCACGAATGTGAAAACGTTACGATACGATATTATTCGCCACGAGTGTGAAATCGTCGCGATACCGTACTATTTGCCGCGGATGTGAAAATGTTGCGATACCATATTATTCGCCACGAGTGTGAAATCTTCGCGGTACCGTACTATTCGCCACGGATGTGAAATCGTTGCAACACCATACTATTCGCCACGAATGTATAAACGTTGCCATACCGTACTATTCGCTACGGATGTGAAATCATTGCAACACCGTACTATTCGCCGCGAATGTGAAAACGTTGCGATACATACTATTCGCCACGAGTATGAAATCGTCGCGATATCGTACTTATTGCCACAGATGTGAAATCGTCGCAAATAACGTACTATTTATTGCAATACGTTAAATCGTTGCAATACGTTAAACTGTTGCAATACCATACTATTTGCCACGAACGTGGAGTTGTTGCAATACCATATTTTTTGCCACAAATGTGTCATCGTTGCAACACCGTTATTTTCGTTGCAATACGTTAAATCGTCGCAATACGTTAAATCGTTGCAATACCATACTATTTGCCATGAATGTGGAGTCATTGTAATACCGTACTTTTTGCCATGAATGTGGCATCGTTGCAACACCATTATTTTTGTTGCAATACTTTAAATCGTCGCAATACGTTAAACTGTTGCAATACCATACTATTTGCCATGAACGTGGAGTCGTCGCAATACCATACTTTTTGCCACGAATGTGGCATCGTTGCAACACCGTTATTTTTGTTGCAATACATTAAATCGTCGCAATACGTTAAACGATTGCAATACCATACTATTTGCCACGAATGTGGAGTCGTTGCAATACCATACTTTTTGCCACGAATGTGACATCGTTGCAACACCGTTATTTTCGTTGCAATACGTTAAATCATTGCAATACGGTAAACCATTGAAATACCATACTATTTGCATCGAACGTGGAGTTGTTGCAGTACCATACTTTTTGCCACGAATGTGACATCGTTGCAATACTGATATTTTCGTCGCAGTACGTTAAATCATCGCAATATGTTAAACTGTTGCAATACCATACTATTTGCCACCAACGTGGATTCGTCGCAATACCATACTATTTGCCACGGATGTCAAGTCGTCGCAATAACCTATTGCCACTGCTGTTATCGCCACGAGTCAGAAAAACTATCGCGACGTTCTATTTCGTTGCGACAACAACCTATCGCAATGAATTTCGACCTATTGCAAAGATTTTTTTTCGTCACAATAAACTGGAATTCTGGTAGTGTATTGAGATGATTGCAGGACAAACAAAGTGAAACAGCTCGGTGCACACAAAAAGGTGAAAAATGGAGTGGTGTCCAAAGAGGGATACTTTGATGGAGCTTGGAAGAACAAATTAGATTTTAAATGTATAGGGAGTGTATGAAAGACACACTCTAAGAGCTCACAACTTTACGCAGGGGTAAGGGCTTTAAAATTAACCTAACTTTCACAATGTACCGGACTAGTCCGATCATGGACCGGACTAGTTCGTTACACTTTCTGGAGTCTCCCCTCTCAGGAGACCGGACTAGTCCGTGTGTCCACCGGACTAGTCCGTTGAACTTTCTGGAGTCCCTCATATCGGGAGACCGGACTAGTCCGTGTGTCCACCGGACTAGTCCGTTGAACTTTCTGGAGTCTCCCATCTGTGGAGACCGGACTAGTCCATTGAACTTTCTGAAGTCCACCTTCACACAGCACCGGACTAGTCCGAGCTTGGACCGGACTAGTCCGCTAGACTTTCTGGACTTCGAGTTACACTGTGACCGGACAAGTCCGGACTTGCACCGGACTAGTCTGGTGTTAGGTTTTTTCAACGGTAACTTTTTGGAAACCATATAAATAGAGAATCCACGGCCTTCCAAAGAACACACACGTCGAATACTGCTGAAAACACAAACCCTAGTGCCGCCACTTTGTCCCAAGAGCCTAAAACACATCTCCCCACACATCTAAGGTGCAAAAAGTAGTCAAATCATTTGAAAACTTGGATTCGGGATTGGGAGATCGTCTTTCCTTCGTTGCGAGCTCTTGGGGTTTGATCTTTCTACACTTATACTCTGCATTGTAATACTTTCAAGTGTTTTTGATCGCCTCTTTCGTCGCAATTCTCGTGGGAGCCCTCAACATGTGAGGTTGCCCCACAAACTCGGTGATTACCCGTGATAGTGGAATCAAGTCGACCTTCGTGGTAACTTGAAGAGGGAAAGGGTTGGAGACCCGGCTCTGTGTGAGATTCCTCAACGAGGATGTTGATCTTGTGGTGAGATCGAACCTCGGTAAAAATTCGCTTGTCTCTTGTGCCTCATTTACTTTTCTTTTTGTTCACTAGATCACTTGATTGCTAAACAACAATTTAAGTTGCTCGCAAGTCTTCATGTGCATTCATACACTAATCTTAAATCAAAGAATCTGTTGTTCTCATTTCCGCTACTAGAAGAACCTAGTTTCCCAAACAACACTTAATCAATTCACGTATTTCAGCACACCGGACTAGTCCGCTCACATAACGGGACTAGTCCGGTCAATCAAGTTTTTGACAACTCTATTAAGTGTGCAGAAAATTCAAATAGCCTATTCAACCCCCCCCTCTAGGCCACGTTCACTTTTATCTCGACCCCGACGGTTCATTCTCGTCCACTCAGCTCCACAACCCTGCCGCCTGCCCGCCGCCCCGCCACGCCCCGCCGCCCCGCCGTCGCCGCCCCTGCTCGCCGCCCCGGCCTCGCCGCCCCCGGTCCATCACGCCCCCAGCCTCGGCTCGCCGTGCCCCCGCCGCCCCGGCCCGCCGCGCCCCCGGCCTCGCCGCCCCCGGCCTCACCGGCCCCGGACCGCCGCGCCCCCGCTGCGCCCCCGCCGCCCCCGGCCCCCAACGCCTTCGGCACCGAGGTGAGTTCGATTGCCTTATCTGCTTTTTGGTTGCATTATCTGCATAATGCATTGTTACATATGATTTGTAATAGTACTGCAGTAATGCAGTGAACTGTCAAACCGCATCGCCTCACTTGTAACTAGCTGGGGGAAACAATCGATTGGTGGATGAAATCACTTGTAATTGAAACCACCCGCCATGCTGCCTGAATTTAGGTTCTTACTGTATTCGCGATCTTCAAAAGATTGGACTGTTCAGTTAATTTCTTTGCTGGAAATGTCAGAAGCAAGCATGCATAGAAAACCCCCACTTCATGTGGTTATCTGTAGACCATATGAGTCCACGTCGAACATTTGCATGCACTTTGTTTATCTGGCTCAGTTTGATATCTAGCATTTTCTGGCACGTGGTAATCCTAGTTTATTATAACGAGCCTGCGACTACTTTATGTCACTGCAAAGAACAGGGACGCGCATCATACCCTACGTACATCACATCGGCCGATCATTTAGCTATATCCCTGCTTGTCGATCATTTTAGCTATATCCCTGCTTGTCGATCATTCCAGTAGTGTGTTATCTAGTACAGCAGCCCTGTAAATTGAATTTTGCTTCTCTTTTGTTGAGATTAGACTTTAAAAGTTTCTACACAGTACAGAAAATTTTAGAGAAAAAATAATAAGATGTTTAGCTAGGTCAGCATTTTTTTGAGAGAGCAGCTGGTATTGTTTTGATGATACTAGAACTGACCTGAAGCAGCCTTTGAGCCTTGTTCTTGTGGTATTTGGTTTATAATTGGGCCCTGCTACAGGCCAGATGCAGTAAAGAATATAGTGCAATTTTATTTATTAGTCCTGATGAAAATCATTGTTTACATTTAGACCATCTAAAAAAATTATTCTTTAAAATGGACCCTAGTTGGCCACTGTATCAACAACTCAACCGGTACCGGACAGTATGCACATCCTTCAGTTGGCTGAATCAGAGCTTCGCATTGCGACATATTCGTAGCCACTCTGATAGAACATGCACACACACACTTTGATTTTTTACACCATGAACTCGTCGTCATCCATTACACTACTTCCACTGCGGTCCGGCCGCCAAAGTCGAGCGTGAGCATGGATGCCCTGAACTTGTGCTGCTTCTCCGGCGAGCCGACAGGCACCGCGGCACCCTCTCCCGTCCCCGGCAAGACCCTCTCCGACGGCTAACCCTAGGGCCGTCGCAATTAAAATGGCTGTCGCAAATTAAAGTCCAATACCGTCGAGCCGAGCTCCTTCTCTTCGTCCTATCCTTACACCCCCCCCCCCCGCTCCGCTCTGGTCGTAGATTGGGAATGGGATATGTCTTGTGTTGTCAGCAATAAGCTTGTTATTAACCATTGTGTTTTAGCGAGTGAGGGACTTGCTTCTGGATCAACCAAAAGCATCATAATATGGTGATCTAGCTTGTCCAATTATATTCAGTTCTTTGAGTGTTCTAGCTATTTTTATCAAATCGGTCTTGACATAATGCATTTTCTTTACATTGCTCAGGTCCCCTCCCCACCGTGCACACTCAGATCCACTTCACTGCTCAGGTATGGCACCATCATTCTTCTCATATTGTATATGACAGAGTACAATGCTTTTAGGTGTATATGACGACTTGTTGCTCTTATAGTAGCTGCTCTGATATGTATAATGTTCTAACTGTTTTTATCAAACTTTTAATGATGTAACACATTTTCTTTAGATTTGCATCACCATGTTACTACTTCAGCCTATGTCAAGTGTGTGACCTAGATGTTGCTAGATGATTATGTTTTTTTAGGTTTAGATAATTTTTTGTCATGCTTTGGTAAATATGTTTATTATGCAGGTTACTAGAATTAATAATTTTTTCTCTTGTTCTTTTGATTGCGTGAGTGTTTAGAATTAATAATTTTTTTCTATTTTGTTTAGTGTATGTTTGGACTTTAGTGCATTCATATAATGTTTTTGAGTGACTACCAAATATATATAAATAAAGGGGTTTTGGGTCGGCTCAGACAAACCCGGAAGGGCACGACACGTAATAAGTGTGATCGTGCCGTGTAGACCATTGTAGTGGTACCGTATGCGTCAAGTCGACACGGAAGCGAACGGGTTGGTAAGGACGTCAATGACCCGCGATTGCTTGGACGGTGGAAATGGATGTGGAATTGTCATCTAAGACCAACTTTCCTCTCACTCTTTCTCTAGTTCTTTCCTCTCTCTTAAATGACCTCAAAATGAAAATGAGCAACATAACCTATAGCAATGTATTACACGTTTCGGATCAGCACGTCTCACATGCCATTGGCATGTGAGACGTGCAGGTTCGGAATTGTCCCTTTTTGGACAGCCTCGGATTGACCGAGAAGGTGTGGCTTGTGACGAGACGAGGGTCCGGATTTGGACGAGATTTTGGGGGCGTAACCCTGTTGTTCTCTGCTGCACCATTTTTGGGCGTGCAGTGGAGAACAGCGGGGTTATGCTGTCAAAATTTCGTTCGAATCTGGATCACGTATCTCGTCATGAGCACGCTCCGCTCAGTCACTCTTGGATGGGTTTAGGATCTATCTGCCTAGGTTGTAGGGCCGTGACATAACATAACAATATATTAACGACAATTTCTTTCATGTTAAACTGCAGAGCCAAACATGGTTGAAGACCGCAGTTGGATGTATACTGGCTGATAGAGCAGAATTGGTGGTCACTCGGATGAGTATTTTATCAAGTTAGATCAATTTTTGGATCGAGCATTTTTGTTGTCAACGGAAGATATGGTGCGGTGTCCATGTACAAAATGTCGGAACACCAAGTTTTTGAGAAGATTGGAGCTTTCGTTTCACTTATGTCAAAACGGTTCCACTCCACATTATGAAGTGTGGACCTTTCACGGCAAGACTAATTCTTGAGTCATAGCCGAAGTGGATGGGGATGATGATATAACAGAGGTTGATAGGATGGATGAGATGCTAGAAGCTCTAGAAGCAGAGGATCCTCTTACAAATGAGGCAGAGAAGTTCTTCGATGAGTTGTAGAAATCACAAGAGCCGTTGTATGAACACACGGTTGTGACCGTACTTGCTTTCTTGACCATATTTATGGCAATTAAGTACAAGTACTTTTTTCCATCAACTGCTACAATGATCTCATGAAATTGATCTGCGATATCCTTCCACAACCTCACAATGTGCCGACCGATATGTATCATTCAAAGATCAAGATATCTGCTCTCGGTATGAAGTATGAGAAAATCGATGTGTGCCCAGACAACTGCATGCTATTCTAGAAAGAGCACGCCAATGAGAAGATGTGCTTGAAATGTGGTAAATCGAGGTATGCCGAAGTTGTTAATGACAATGGCGATAATGTGATGACAGATGTCGCACATAAGCAGCTTTGTTACTTGCCTGTGACACCTTGGTTGAAGCAGATGTTTCTTTCAAAAAGAACCGCAAGACACATGAGATGGCACAAAGAAGGTAAACGTGAGAACAAATAATTCTTGACGCATCCGTCCAACGATGATGCATGGAAGGCGCTAGACTGTTTCGATCCAGACTTTTCTCGTGATGCGAGGAATGTTCGCAACGGATTAGCGACAGACGGATTCTCACCGTTCAGTACGAATGCCACGCCATACTCATGTTGGCCCGTCTTTGTCATTTCGTACAACCTGCCACCTGCTCTTTGTACGAAGAACGAGTTCATGTTTCTCAGCCTCATTGTACCTGGACCTGACCATCCCGGGTCACGTCTCAACGTGATGTTAAAACCGCTGGTCGAAGAATTGAAAGTCTTGTGGACAGGAGTCCAAGCGTACGACAGTTACAAGAAGCAGAAATTCAACCTTCGAGCTGTTTATTTGTGGTCTGTCCATGATTTGCCGGCATACAGCATGTTTTCCGAATGGAGCACTCACAGTCGTCTGATGTGTCCGATATGTGCTTCAGACACGGATTGCTTTCGACTAACTCATGAAGGCAAAATACCTTACTTCGATTGTCATAGACGTTGGCTGCCCTCGAATCACATATTTAGGCAGCAGAGGCATGTCTTTCGAAAGAACACTGTTGTCACTAAAGGACCACCAAAGCGTCTCAACGGGTCAGAAATTACTAATATGTTGGACAAACTGGTGTCTGATGAAGGTCGTCCTGGATATTTCGTAGGTTATGGAGAGGAACACAATTGGACTCACATATGTGGACTTTGGGAGCTACCGTATGTGAAGTCGTTGATTCTAATGCACAACATTGATGTCATGCTGCAGGAGCGTAACATGAGCGAAAGTATCATAAGCACTTGCATGGATATGTCTGGCAAAACGAAAGACAATTATAAAGCTAGACTAGATTTGGCAGACATTTGTCACTGTCCAACTCTTGAAATCTTCGAAAGTGGTGGAAAGCCATGTGCTTCTTTCTGTCTTCGATCGAAAGAAAAGAAATAAGTTATGAAATGGATGAAAACTTTGAAATTCTCAAATGGTTACGCAGCTAGCCTAAAACAAGCCGTAAATGTTAACACAGGAAACCTCACTGGGTTGAAGAGTCATGATTATCACATTATAATGGAAAGACTCCTACCTGTTATGTTCCGAGGCTATCTAGATGATGCGGTGTGGAAGGTTTTAGCCGAGCTCAGCTATTTCTATAGACAGCTTTGTGCTAAAGAAATCAAGATCGGGATGATGGATAAGTTAGAGAAGGAGATACCCATACTTTTATGTAAGATGGAAACAAATTTTCCACCGGGTTTCTTCAATCCATGCAACATATGCTTATCCATCTTCCATTCGAAGCTAAAGTTGGCGGTCCTGTGCAATATAGGTGGATGTATCACATTGAAAGAGCACTACGATATCTGAAAGTGTGGAAGGGTGCATCGCTGAAGCATATGCTCTTAAGGAAGTAGGATACTTTTCAAGTGTCTACTTTGCGGAAGAAAACAATATCAATACTTCGGCGATGCGTTACAATGTGGATGAAACACCCCCTCTAAGCGACCTTTCCATTTTTAAAACGAGAGGCGCCACCGTTGGTAGCTACACGACCTACGTGCTATCCGAACATGAAAGGACTGTTGCTTTACTCTACATGTACGCAAATATAGAAGGCATGCAGGAATACTTCGAGTAAGTGTTTCTCCTACATTTATGCTAATCGACATATTTTGCTACACATGTACTCTAAAAGATGTTTTTTTCATGTTCAGCGAGTTCCACAGACAATGTTGGCCACATAGGCATCAACCTACAGCCAAACAAGTAGAAGCGATGCGAAAAGAAGGAATAAATGGGGGGCAGAGTTTCCTATCCTGGTTTCAAGAATATGTAATATTCTCTCGTCTTCTATGTATTATACAACAACAACAACAACCAAGCCTTTGTCCCAAACAAGTTGGGGTCGGCTAGAAATGAAACCCAACAATTTTGAAGAAAAGTAATAGAAAATAAGATGAAAGTAAAAAAATCTACATTTTATTTATTCTAGAAACGGGTTAATAAGAAAGAAGATAAGAGTAACAAATTCTGAATAAACTAAGATTCTGGCACATGAATTGCTAATTTCCATGCAGTCCTATCATGAGCCAAATCTCTAGGTATGTCCCACTCCTTTAAATCTCGTTTCACCGCCTCCTGCCATGTCAACCTTGGTCAACCTCTACCCCTCCTAAAATTTTCTCCACTCTTTATAATCCCACTGTTAACCGGTGCTTCTGGGGGTCTCCGCTGGATATGCCCAAACCACCGTAGGCGATGTTGGACTAGCTTCTCCTCAATCGGTGCCACCCCTACCCTATCACGTATTACTTCGTTCCTAATTTTGTCTCTTCTTGTGTGACCGCACATCCACCATAGCATGCGCATCTCCGCAACACTCATTTGTTGGACATATTGCCTTTTAGTTGGCCAACATTCTGCTCCATACAGCATCGCAGGTCTGATCACCGTCCTATAGAATTTTCCTTTCAATTTTTGTGGAACTTTCTTATCACATAAGATTCCAGATGCTTGTCGCCACTTCATCCACCCGATCTTGATCCTGTAGCAAACATCTTCGTCAATATCACCATTGCTTTGTAACATTGATCCTAAATATCAAAATGTGTCCCTCCTAGGTACTACTTGTCCTTGTAAACTAACATTACCATCCTCGCACCCGGCATCACTAAAGTCATATCTCATATACTCGGTCTTGGTTCTACTAAGTCTAAACCCCTTAGACTCTAAGGTCTGCCTCCATAGCTACAATTTTCTATCAACACCATCCCTATGTATTATAAATTACTATTATTAAAGAAGTATTATTTTAACTCACAATCATTTATGACAGTGTTGGACTCACAATGTCCATAAATATTTGCGGCAACTATCTTATGGATTGGTGAATGTTAGAAGCTATGGTTGATATGACGTAAATGGCTTCCGATTCCGTACAACTCATTTTGAAGCTCTTCGTCCTCTCGCGGCAACATCAAATTCCGGTGTTGTGACGAGAGCAATGAACACTCAAGGGAATTTAACCAATTATTATGGAATCATTAACAAAATCCTTGAATTTACTTTTACCGGAAATAAAACCCTTCGAGTTGTCTTCTTTGACTGTGACTGGTTTGATCGCACTCATGGAACTCGAGAAAACCAATTTGGAATGGTGGAAGTGAAACATAAGGACCGACTACGAGGTTACGATACATTTGTTCTTGCACATCAAGTTGAACAAGTGTATTATCTACCTTATCCATGCATGAAGCTCAGTGCTTGGTGGGTGGTATATAAGGTGAATCCTCGTGAGCGGCTATATACTCCTGGGGATGATGGTTACCATGATAGCGAAGACGTTGAAGAAGTGTACCAAGAAGAAGAGTTGCCAGACACTTTTATTGTCGAGCTTGGTGCAGGACTCGATCAATTAGTTGGAGATGTTGAAGACGTTGAAGATGTAGAGGCAGATGATATGCGAAAACGAAAATTAGAACAGGCCACGATGGAAGATCGTTGGGCTGGTTTAAGGAGTAGGGCACAGGCACATGACAATGATGTTGATGAATTGTGAAAGTGACTACAAGTAATGTTTTCTTGAAGATAGTAACATGAATTTTGTATATTTTATTTGCATATTTACTGATTATCTAATTAAAATAGGATGCGTCAAAGAAGGGTAAGAAGGTGTCGCCGACGAGGGGGTTACCCCTCTAGACCTGAGGACGCTTTTGTTGGTGCCTTGTCGACTGGCAGCGGACGCTCTCAGCTGCTGGGGCACGTTCAGACCAGCTCTAGAGCTTCGTCACAGGTAAATTTCACTCGTTTTTTGACAAATTCTTTAAATTCAATTTCACATTAAACTTACTTATGAATCATTTGAATATTGTAGTCCTCACCGGCTGACTCAGAGGTTGCGGCGCCAGTTGACCTTGGCTACCCTTCGGCCAGCCAGCCCTCGGCGAGCCAGCCCTCGGCCAGCCAGCCCTCGGCTGGCGATCTTTTTGTTCCTGAGGCCTTTGACTCGGCAGGTGAGGAGCCGTCTGGGTCACCTGACGTGGCGCCTCATCAGACGCAGAGGACGAGGAGGACTCACTTTGTCAGTCCTCCTGCGGTCCCTTCACAGAGGATCGTGATTCGTCCAGTCAGAGACAGGTAATAAAAATTATAGTGTTCAATTTTAGTTTCTTTTGGTTAATTAAGTACTCAATCAATAAATATCTTGCAGGGTTTGGGACGACACGTCTTTCACGTGAGAGACACCAAAGACCCGTGAACGGTGTCCTCGGGTCCTTAGTGCGTTTGCACTATCCCGGGGTCATCGACGGGGTGTCTGCTCTTTCGTGGGAGGACTACGCACGCGTCCATCACTAGGAGCACGACAACGTTCAGGAGGCTGGATGGGCCGATTTTATGGTAAGTATGTTAAAAATAGTTTATAAGTTTTAACTCTTAAACTCTTTTAATCAACATCTCTTCAATATATTCTTTATCGCAGGCAAGGTATACTTTAGAGGACCCGAACGACCATCACCTGGTTGAGGATGCGAGGCGAGTGTTTCACTACAACACTGCCAAGGCGCTTCGACAAGCTTTGTCGAACGCCCGTGTTCAAATTATTAATGAGCACTTGAAGGCGAACCAGCAGCACGTGCTACACTTCCAGCAAGAGAGCGAGAGGCACCTAACGGAGGAGGAGTACGCGTAGGTACGTGGGGTGTAGTAAGTATTTTTTTCTGATAATTTCCTCGATGGTATTCTTAATGACTTACAACTATGTGCAGGGCCACGTGAGCTGGTTGCAGGGTCGGACCGATGCATTTCGGGCCCTTTGTCGCTACTGGGCTAGCGATGAGTTTGAAGCTAAGTCCGGGAAGGCTCGAGAGTGCAGAGGGGTTGAGGGGAAGAGCTGGCACGGGCAAGATAATCACTTGAGTTTAGCTAAACGCATGGTAAGTGTATGTAACTTATGTTTATATATTCATAATATATTATTCGTACTAACACGTATTGACAGGAGTGCGAGAATGGGGTGCCGCCGACCCCTGCTGAGATCTGGAAGAGAGGTCACAGGGACCCTTCTCAGCTGACGGGGTGTAGTCACGCTGCAGCTGAGCGATTGGTAAGTTTAGAAATCATTCATATTAAATATAACTATATAGATTGTTGAACTTACACGGTTTTCTTGTTTTGCAGGCTAAGTACAGGGAGGAGGCTAGGAAGATACACGGCGAGGATTTCGATTGGGAACGTCAACCAATCGATCCTCAAGCCGCGTATGCAAGCGGTGGTGGAAAAGCACACGGAAGGTGAGTTTACAAGTCATTTTATCATTTTTAACTCAAAGTATTCAAGATATTTCAATTTCATATTACTGACTCTCTTTTTTATAGGCTCGCCATATTCGACGGAGTTGTCGACTCGAGGGCAGGGAGACCTGTGAGAGGCAGCTCCACGCAGGCTTCTTCGGTGGGCACGTCTGGTCGTCGCGCCTCACAGAGGGACATTGAGATGTAGTCCCTCTTCAGGCGACAGGAGGAGTCGGAACGCCAAAGGATCGCGATGGAGGCCACGATCCAAACCCAGGCAGCAGCGTTGGCGCAGATGCGGGAAGCAATGGAGGTAACAAATAAAAACTAAAGTTCTCATTAATTCAGCGCAAATGACTTACTAATAGATAGCATTTAATGTTTGCAATGACAGGCCATGGCTCGGGCGCAAGGTCTGGGGATCCAGCTACCGGTACTACCACCGGTCCTTCCAGGCGATCCTTCTTCTGCGGGTCAGGTAATTTTCTGTGTAATCCTTCTTGCTCATTATACCTTTGCCTTGAGCCATTTATTCACATGATTATGAACTTCATATGTGTTACATCAATTCAACTTTCTTGCTCATTTCCCTGATCTGTTGAACTAACACTATAATCATCCCAATAGAAGATGTTAGTCCAAAAATGTGTGTTATCATTAGTTACTAAAACACCAAATAAGGGCCTAGTGCATCTAACACCAAGTCTCTCCTGGCATACAACTGTGAGTTGGGCATGGTCAGATTTGATGCACTTGCTGCAATGTAGTTGTCATCATTGATATTATTGTTACATGCAGTTCCAGTGCTAAACAAGAAGAAAACTATGGAGAGCTCATATTTTTGTACTTAAAAAACCAAATGCACTTTGGTGCAGGAAGTAGTAATCAAATGCAGATAGTGACTTATTGCTGTTTTTATTTTGAGTCTATCGTTTTGATTTTACAATTCAGAAAGCAATAGCACTTGATTGTCAGGGAAAAAGCAATAACAATTGGCAAACTGTTTGTTCTTCATTCCTTACAATTGTGCATTATTATGTATCAAACGCCATCGTTTAT
The DNA here is from genome assembly GCA_036927565.1 of Tuctoria greenei. Classification (NCBI taxonomy): domain Eukaryota; kingdom Viridiplantae; phylum Streptophyta; class Magnoliopsida; order Poales; family Poaceae; genus Tuctoria; species Tuctoria greenei. Next base: position 255,767,362 of record JAYESD010000002.1, read on the forward strand.
TCTAACTCTAAGTTTCGTTAATTGCAGGGATCCGCGACTGCTGCACAAACGCCGTCGCCGTCGCTACCGCCACCTGGAATGAGGCGCGACGACGACTTCGACGTCGGAGGTGGCTCCGGAGGTGGCTACGGAGGTCAGACGGGCGAGTGAGCCCTTGTTTGCTTTGTTGATGACGATGTGAGATGTATCGAGAATGTTAGATTGTGATTGTGATGATGTTTGTGTGTGATATATTGTTTCTGTAATTCTGGCCATCGAGCCGGGTAGTTTTTTCTTGTTTTTTAAAAAATAAAAAACCTTATTTGCAACGGCTTTTTATATAGTACCGTCGCAAATAATGTTACAGGACGTCACAATTAAGCCACTGCTATTTGCAACGGCCCGGCTGTCGTAAATAAGCATTAATTGCGACGGCCTGGCCGTCGCAAATAGCGGGTGGGTCCCGGAGGAGGACACATGGGCCCTATCCACTGAACTTATTTGCGACGGCCTGGCCGTCGCAAATACCGGCACTTATTTACGACGGTCAGGCCGTCGCAAATAAGCTTTAATTGCGACGGCCAGGCCATCGCAAATATTATTGCGGGGCCCACCAGCCCCTGGCAATAACTTGCGACGGCCGCTGGTAGCCGTAGCAAATAAGGTTATTTGCGACGGTGGCCGTCGCAAATAAGCTTAATTGTGACGACTTATTTGCGACGGCCAGAGACCGTCGCAAATAAGAAAAGTCGTCGCAAATTGCTTATTTGCGACGGCATTTGGCTTATTTGCGACAGCCCTGGCCGTCGCAAATCGTCGGGTTTCCTGTAGTAATTCCACTTCCCAAACAACCTCTGCATGCTCTTCATGGCTGCACAACTTTGAGAACAAACAAAATAAAATCGGAAAGGATTATGTTAGAATTATGCTTGTTGGAAATAAGCAGAAGTGAGTCGGAAATCGGACATTGAAATTCGGTAAATGGAAAGAAAACGATTTGGACTGATTTTCAACCCAATTGTCGGAATATCGTATTTTAATCGAAAATAACTGAACAATTTCCAAATTGTAAGCTAGGCCTAGTGGCTGACATGAAATAATCTCAATTCCTTTCATTTTTTATTCAGACACTGGTTTGGGTAATTAGCTAACATGTAATTACAGTCTGTATTCTTTAATTAATATGCACAATTAAACAAAAAAGTTTTTTAAATTGTTATCAATGATGCAAAAGTCAAGGGCAATTTGATCAAATATTTATTTACTTTTGAATGGTTTCTAAAGTGATTTCGTTTCATGTTGAAAAAATGTTATGAATTGGAACTAAAAGTTATTGTCTCGTCTTTTATACTTAAGTTGTTGATGTTATAGATGGACAGTATTTTGGAGCGGTGTTTTCGAAAAAATATTTGGAACCGTTTCGAGATCGACATACTTTCAATCCGATATACCCGTTTCAGATATTTTTGATATCGTAACCATTTCCGATGATTGCATTTCTGATTCTGTTTTCAAAAATTTTATATGAAAATAAAAACAATTTAAACCTTTTTGCATCTGTTTCCGACTATTTTCTTCCCTCGTAGAGACGTGGTGCGTGCCCTGCAGTCTGGGCTCCGTGTCCGGCGGCTGCGCGTAGTCCCTCGCGGATCTGGCGCTGCGCTATTAAACAGTGTTTCTGGACTTCTGTGATGGATCTGTGTCCTCTCCAGGCTTTAACAAATTCAGAGAACTGTAGCAATATATACAGTAATTTGTAAGATAGTAAACAGTAATATGTTGTAGTACTGTAGTAGTATTGTACAAACAGTACGGTGTTGTAGTACTCCAGTTCAATTTTATCCGATATTTTTTTACTATTTACATGTACTGTAGCATCAAATCTAGAATGTGTTGAACGTTCATCTAACGGCTCAAGATGCAACAAATTCTGATCACTGTTCATTGTCTGCATTGAGACCTTTACTTCAGAGTATTTGAATCCCTCTCGCGTTGGACACTATTCAAACCGCGTGTCCGTAGACCGTAGAGAGCTGTGCTGTAGTAGTGACGTAGGGGCTGTTTGGATTACAGCCACAATTTGCCACGCCTAACTTTAGTCAGCCACAGTTTTCTTAGTCAGTGTTTGGTTCTAGCCACAACTAAGTCTGACTAACATTGCCACACTTTGCCCCACATGTCATAGACTGAATTTTTTTGTCACACCTTGCCTAAGGTTAGTTGCCAAATTTTATTGCCACAAAAGTGTGGCAAGATTATCCTTAGTCACCTTAAGTAAGATTGTGTGGCAAACTTAGTATGCAATTCAAACAGGCCCGTAGTGTGCCAGTCCGTCCCTCAATGCTTTTGGCAGCTGTGATGCCTCCGCTTAGATAACGGACGACGGGTGTCCAGTCACGTCCAGCGCGATCGACGCTTCTTCGCGGCTATCATGCGGATACGTGCAGCATCACCGGTCGGTGGTGATCGACCTGGCGACACGTCAGATTTTATGACCTTCAATAGTGCTCGTCCAGTACTGTTTACTTTAGGAGACAGTATACACTGCTGCATTCGCTATCTCAATGTCTGTACGACCAAAATGACTTGCTAGCAGTTCATTATCAATGCTGGTGAACACGTCTACGTGACGCTGGTAACGCATGCAACCACCGTCCGTCCACCCCGCGCAACGCGCGCGCGTCGAGAAACAACTCGCGCGCGCGCGTACCCGCTGCACCTAGTAGTTGGCTAATTGCCAGGAGAGGATGCCAATTCGATGTATGCGTGTGGTGCACGGTACCGGAAAGAATTCTCGCACGCGCCGGCGCCCCTCCGTCATCGCCACGTCAGACGCGAGGAGGTGGTGGTTCGGCCGCCGGCGCGCGCTTGCATACGTGGTTTGCAGGAGGAAATTTTTTAAAGATGGGCGCGCTGTGTGGTCTGCGTGGCCACGTGCTACCGCTCGTGTGGCCAAGACAAGCGGCGCGGTAGTTATAACGATACAAGCTAACGTAGCCCGTCGTCGATAGGTTATCGATTCTCACAAGCTTATGGAGTAATTTAACTATTTTTCAGTCACCAAGGACGATGGCCGCGCACCACTACCCACCCGGACGGCACGCAACGGCCGACGCGGAGCAGTATTCAATTTGCCTGTTGCATGAGCCGCCCACGAGGATCTGATTCGGATCGGTAGCGGCGGAATCAGTGTGGTGCATCTGTCCGCCTAATTCGCCGGAAAGTAAGACCGCGCCGAGCTGATTAGCTTCGAGGCATGTGCGGACCTTGCCTAATTTGGCGGGATCTCTCCCCCGGCACCGCCGCCAGGTTGGTACTAAAAATGGAACGGGATCCTCTGACTTTACGGGCCCGTTTGGATGGATGAAACGTTTCTGATTCTGGATAGAATCACTTGAAACTGATCCAAACGGCAAAAAAGAGAAACGTTTCAGGGGAGAATCACTCTGAAGTGATTTACTTTTTTGAACTGTGGAGGTGAAACACCTAAAAAGGTGTTCCACACCTTGGAACACTTTGATCAATAGTAACTCGGGTCTAAGTTCTAGAAAAATTACGAAGATTTGCCATCACCTTAGAATGCTTCGGATCAGTGGCCAAAATTTTTTTATCTTCGTCTTTTTTCTAAACTCGTCAACGTGATAATACAAACGAAATAAAAACTTACAGCAACCAAATAATAGACATGATATGTTACAACGTTCTCACTAGGGGTCAACATTATGACTGGAGGCTATTTTTTTTATTGTCAACGTCATTACATAATCACAAACATAAATGAAGAACAACAACAAACCAATCAGGGTTAAATGGGTCAATTCAACATTTCTCTCCTCTCTCTTGAAACTGAAACGGATATGCTAGCCAAACGGTTTCTAAAGTGATTCTATTCCAGAGTCTGAAATCGTTTCAGCATTGGAACTGAAACATTTCTGATTCTGTGTGAATCTGGAACCATACCAAACGGGGCCTACATCTCCTAACTTTACATGTGCAGTAAGTCCATCCACCATTCCTTTTGGATTGTTCAATGGGATGGTCCTAGTGAACTTTATGCACTACCACTAGATTCAAAACGAACGGGAGATGAGCTCTACTGCACACGCGTGCAGTACTGGGTGTAAGTCAGAGGATCCCCGTCCCTAAAAATGTGACAGCACTATCTCCAATGCAAGTGGGGCACGCGCGCGAGTTGCATGCAGCACCCTGTCCGGCAAGCAGGGCCAAGAAATGCCTTATTTTTTTTTGACATGCTACGTAAGAAATTCAAATAGAAAACAAAGATGGGTGAGGCGCTCAAGGCGTTTCTGATATGGTTAAGCGAGACGTGGCTGCTTCAGCGAGGATCCGACATGGCTCGGTTGAACGTATAAAGAGACGAGTTACAATACAGTTCGTCTCAGTTAAGTAGGTATCCGCGACGCGTCCACCTCTCTGACAAAAGGGAGACGCACTTCTGACAAAGCGCGTCTCCTTTTTGTGAAAGAAATGATACGTACTTTATAGAAAGCATGTCTCATTGGTCTTCAGTTACAGACAGATATGAACACGTCGTTGAACGATGAAACTCATTTATTCACAGTTGAACACACAAGATACTCATCACACAAATGAACACATATAACACATGCATTCATTAACAATATATTACAGAACACAAGAAAAAAGTACAAGACACAAGAAAATAAAAAACAACATCAACTAAAAATAACAAAAGAAAACCAAAATCCTACTCCTCCTCCCTCTCCTCCTCCTTCTCTGGCGGCCATCCAACGCTAGTGCAACAGGAGCACTGGTCGGCTGCTCTGGCTACTCCGATGGTTGCTCCAGCTGGTCCAAATCCAGCGGTGCAACCTCGCGACCGAGGTTCCTCGCCATCGCCGCCATCAGGATACTGCAGCCCTCGGCGCCGAGCACCTCGGCTATCGTCTCGAGCAGCCTCTGGAACCAGTCGAACAGCCTATCGAACAACATCTCGAGCAGCTTGTTGTTGAGCCTCTTGGAAGAGCGGCAGCACTGTGTCTTGCAGGATGGCTCTCTCGACGGGCTTGGCGACAGAACGTTGGCCATGGTGGGTTGTCTGTGCGGAGAAGACGAACGGAGAGAAGATGAGAGACTGATGGCGCCTTATATAAGGTCCGTGCGGAGACGCAAAATCCAGACGCGCTTATCACCGAAGTGTGTCGCCTATCACTACAAGGATTCCACCCTGTTGTAACGATTGTACTGCAACAAATACTAAATCGTTGCAGTAAGCTTGGTCTTTTGCCACGATTCACTAGTTCGTGGCATAAGCATCTATTGCCATGGAACACGATCGTTGCATTAGGATCTGTTGCCATGATTCACTAGTTTGTGGCATTAGGATCTATCGCCACGAATCTATTGCCACGATTCACTAGTTCATGGCATTAGCATCTATCGCCACAGAACATGATTGTTGCACTAGGATCTGTTGTCACGATTCACTAGTTCGGGGCATTAGGATCTATCGCCACGAATCTGTTGCCACGATTCACTAGTTTGTAGCATTAGCATCTATCGCCACGGAACCCGATCGTTGCATTAGAATCTGTTGCCATGATTCACTAGTTCGTGGCATTAGAATCTGTTGCCACGATTCACTAGTTCGTGGCATTAGGATTTGTTGCTACGATTCAATAGTTCGTGGCGTTAGCATCTATCGCCACGGAACGCGATCGTTGCATTAGGATCTGTTGCCACGATTCAATAGTTCATGGCGTTAGCATCTATCGTCACGGAACACAATCGTTGCATTAGGAACTTTTGTCACGCATCACCAGTTCGTGACGATAGGATCTATCGCCACGAAACACAATCGTTGCATTAGGATATGTTGCCACGAAATACTGGTTCGTGGCGTTAGGATCTATGGCCACGAAACACAATCGTAGCATTAGGATCTATTGCCACGAAATACCAGTTCATGGCGTTAGGATCTATCGCCACGGAACAAAATCGTTGCATTAGGAACTTTTTCCACGATTCACCAGTTCGTGGCGTTACGATCTATTGCCACGAAACACAAACGTTGCGTTAGGAACTTATGCCATGATTCACAAGTTCGTGGTGATAGGATCTGTTGCCACGCAACACTATCGTTGTATTAGGATCTGTTGCCACGAAATACCGGTTGGTGGCATTAAGATCTATCGCCATGGAATAATCATTGCATTAGGAACTTTTGCCACGATTCACCAGTTTGTGGCGTTAGGATCTATCACCACGAAACACAAACGTTGCATTAGGAACTTATGCCACGATTCACAAGTTCGTGGCGATAGGGTCTATCGCCACGAAACACAATCGTTGTATTAGGATCTGTTGCCATGAAATACCGGTTGGTGGCGTTAAGATCTATCGCCACGGAACACAAATGTTGCATTACATAGTTCACGAACAGCTAGCTCACACAGTGCCTATATAAAAAAATCATCATCTTGGCTGTCCTCCCCCAATATTGGAGGTACAATACCATCATTGATATATGTATCATCATTGTCATCATCGTCGTTGTCGTCATCTTCATTTAAAAGAGCGGAAGCATCACCGATTGCTCCGTCAATGTCATTCCTATCCCATGCGATTACATCCTCATTTATATCAGTAAGTCGCCGATCATCAAATGTCTCAGCCTCCATCGTCTCAGTGACATTATTTTCACTGTCTCCAGGGGGCATAGCAAAAAGGTTTCGTGGCTTCGTTTTAACAATTGTAGCCCATTTAGGTTGCTTCACACTTCTAACGTAAAAACTTGTTTTGCTTGGGTGGCTAGAATGTAAGGCTCATACTTAAATTGAGAAATAGTAGTGTCAACATTTATCACTCTATATCGATCCATTTTGTAGCCTCTGCTTTGGCTCTAACCGGAACGAGGCCGATCAAACCATTCACATTCAAATAACAGAACCTCTTGATTTTTTTCAAAATCGACAGAAATCATTTTCTTGATTACTCCATACCACTCATGATCACCATCTCGAACAACAACACCAATGTTTTGCGTTCATAAATCTTTTTCCACCTCTGCTGTTTGAAAGAAGAAGCCATTTATGAATGATCGACTAAAAAAACATGCCCGACGATCAGGTCCTCTAGATAAAAAGGGTCATCCATAAACCAACTTCAGAACAGATATTTCTTCAATATTTCATCAAAGTAAAAACTTGCATGTACTTACTCGTTTCAGAAACAAATAAACAAACTCATCTCTATGGCGTTTTTCAACATCACGAGAATGAATCTTTTTCAGCTCTTCAAAATGCTCACTGAAAAGGGTACAAAATTAAATTAGCCATCTACAATAAGCATGATCCAATATAGTATAGAACATCTGAGTTATACGTACTTGATCCATGGAGCGGCCTCTTCAACATTAGAAATAATAAAATGTCTGATGTTATGTAGTTCCACCATAGTAAGTTGGCCCCATTTTAACCCTTTTTTAGAATTATCAACTTCTGTAAATATATTAGACTCGAGAGAAGGTTCATTCCTAGCTGCAGCTTCATGACGTGCTGGCCTATTAAGCTTGGTGCTGATGTTATCCAAAAACTGGCTACAAAAAGTCATACACTCTTCCATAATATATTTCTCAGCTATAGAACCCTCCAGGTGAGCTCTGTTACGTATATACCTCTTCAATGTACCAAGGTACCTCTCAATTGGATACATCCATCTGTAAGAAATAGGTCCACCCAAGCGAGCTTCTTTGCCAAGATGGATTGGAAGATGTAACATGATATCAAAGAAAGCAGGAGAGGGCAACATCTCAAGCTTACAAATTGTTTCACGAAATTGTTCAATCATCCTATCCAAATTTGGTTCCGCCAATTCTTTAGAACAAATTCCAGAAAAGAATCTGCTAAACTCAATTAAAGGTTCAACAACTTTTTAGACAATATGTCATGTATTGCAATAGGAAGGAGCTTCTGGAATATAATATGGCAGTCATGAGTTTTTAGACCTAATACCTTACGTGCTGTTATGTCCACACTTCTCTTGATGTTTGAGGAATAACCATCGGGCATCTTCACATCCGCCAAAAACTTGCACAAGATGGTCTTCTGATCTTTTTGCAAAGTATATGATGCTAATGGACAATCATACTTCCCATTCATACCCACCGGATGTTTCTTTGGCCGTATACCAATTTCCTGCATATCAAAACGAGCTTGTAGACTATCTTTTGTTTTACCATCCATATTAAGCAATGTCCCCAATATGCTATCACAAATGTTTTTCTCAATGTGCATGACATCCAAGTTATGCCTTATTAGCAATGTCTTCCAATACGGGAGCTGAAAAAATATACTTTTCTTCTTCCAACTATGCCACCTATCTTCCTCAGTGCGCTTTCTCTTATTATTCGTCTGTCCAAAACTCACTTGATCAAAAGTCTCGTATTGTTGGAGTACTACGTGACCAGAGAGTGATGTTGGAGACTCTCTATTCTCTATTTTGTTGTTGAAAGAAGCTTTGTCCCAACGCCACTGGTGATCCTGAGGTAGGAAACGACGATGACCCATGTAGCAATACTTTCATCCATGTTTCAACCACAAGGCATCAGTGTTTACATGGCAGTATGGACATACTAGCCTACCTTTTGTGCTCCATCGACATAGCATTGCATATGCTGGAAAATCATTTATTGTCCACCATATAGAAGCTCGCGTGAGAAATGTCTCTTTCTTTGAAATGTCGTATGTTTCAACACCATCAGACCATAATTTCAGTAGCTCATCAATCAAAGGTTGCAGATACACATCAATGTTGTTTCCAGATGACTTTGGCCCAGGAATTATCATTAACATCAACCAATAAGGCTGCTTCATACACAACCAAGGTGGTAGATTATAAGGGATTAGAATCACAGGCCATGTACTGTAAGAAACATTCATTACTCCAAAATGATTGAAACCATCAGATGCTAGCCCAAGTCTTATGTTGCGAGGATCCGATGAGAAATTTGGGTGAATGCTATCAAAATGCTTCCATGCTTTCGAATCTGCAGGATGGCGTAATATTCCATCATCAATACGTTCTCTTTGTGCTAGCGCATGTTTGATGCCGTTGATTCTGCCATATAAAACCTTTGAAGAGGGGGAATAAGAGGGAAGTATCGTAGAATCTTGCGTGCTACAAGCTTCTTGGCTTTTCCACAAGGTAAAGTCTCTCTTGCATCCCCACTAGTACTATTTTCCCATCTTAATTCACCACATTTTGGGCATTGATCCAGCAGAGAATAGTCCTTCCGGACTAACACACAGTCATTGACACATGCATCGATCTTTTCGTAGCTCAGCCCGAGGTCACGAACAACCTTCTGTACTTTATCAAGTTTATTGGAATGCAATGGCCCTCTGGAAGCACATATGAGAGTAGTTCAAGGATGAACTCACACGTTTTTTTGCTCAAACCAGTTAAACACTTTATCTGGTACAACCTAACAATGAAGGATAATTGGGTCACCTTCTCACAACCCGGATACAACTCCTTTTTGGCATCATTTAATAAGTCATAGAATGCCTTTGCACACCTCGTGCTCCTACTGGTTTATAGCATTTTCTGGATCATCAACACCTGCTGAAGTATCACCATGATCACCAGTGCTTCTAAGAAGGCTGGACAACATATTTTCCATAGCAGCATCATGAGAAATTATCTCCTCATTATTTGCTGATTGCTCAGCAATATTTTTCTCAACTCGTTTTTCTCTATGGTGTACCCAACAAGTATAATCAAATGGCATCCCATTACGAAGCAAGTGAAGACGAACTTCCTTGTGTCTCCCGTGGCAAATATTACGATGTTTCATGCAAGGACAAGGCTTAGTTTCTTCTTCATGAGTGCCCTGGAATGCTAAATTTAAAAATGACTTCATTCCATCCTGCCACTCCTTCATACGTCTATCTTTTCCCATCCATGTCTTATCTTCTGACATCGCTTCCTACAATTCAATCAGCGTATCCGTAAGAGGATTGAACTACAATAACATTATGTGGGCAATTGTACCTAGCGTTGTTGCTCCTCCACGTGCGGCGGCCGTCGGATGCTCCTCCACGCTGGCGGACGGCGAATGCTCTTCCAAGAGTGTGGCGGCCAGCGGATGCTCCTCCAAGAGCATGGCGGCCGGCGGATGCTCCTCTAGGCGCTTTCGTGCAATCGGGAGAGGGGCCATTGTGGATTGAAGGGTCCAGCGGGGAGGGAGCCAGGACAAAGCGTACGTGAAGCTATCAGAGTAGGCCCAACACTGCGCTGGGCCGCTTGTTATTCGTGGGCTGAAACTGCGCTAAGTCTCTTTGTATTCCTGGGCCGAAACTGTGCTGGAACGCTTGGTGTTCGTCCCCATGACGCGTGAGCCCATGTACGGGCGCACGTCTCTGGCTCTATCAATTTGTAATCTAAATAAGTTAATGTAGCAATGGGGGTGGTATTCCGGTCAAAGGGGAAATTTTGGCGTCGTTAAAGGAGATGTTTTCGATAAAAGGAGAAAATTTTAATTTGACAAGGAAAGGGCCCAGCGTATGCGTGGAAAAATTATGCTTATAAAAAACCGCAGGCCTCTCGGTTATCGCAACGGCTCGACGTGTCCCATCGGCTTCACTGGCAGTTTTTTAATTTGACACGGAAAGGGCCTATAGCTTATATAAAAAAACATCTGCCCGGTACACGCCTCATACACGTTCCATTTGACTTTGACCGGGCGAGCGGACGATGTCGAAAGGAACGTGGTTGAGTCTTGTATGACATATTTTTTCAATCGGATGTATGACTACAATAGCGTGTGTTGCCTTATATTCTCGTTGCAACGAGCTCAAATTTCCAAGGTGGGACAAATCGTTCACAACTTGTCAAAATCGCTTGCATGAATTTGTTACGGACACCGGGTATAGGAGTAGTGGTAATGATTACACCGTGCATAGGGGCATTGGGCCAGTGTTATGTTGGGGCCAGTGGTATATAGATGGTGCCACGATTAGGGAACGACGATTGAAGACACGAGAAGGAAGTACGTGTGACACCATGTGAGAACGGTATGCACTTGCTCTCCTGTGCGTCGTTAAAGGAGATGTTTTTTGATAAAAGGAGAAATTTTTAATTTGACACGCAGAGGGCCCAGCGTATGCAGGGAAAAATTATGCTTATAAAAATCTGCGGTTTGCATCCATATCGGTTGTTGCAATGGCTCGACGTGTCCCATCGGCTTCACTGGTAGTTTTTTAATTTGACATGGAAAGGGCACAGGGCTTTATCTAAAAAACATTCGCCCCGTACAAGCCTCCTACACGTTCCAGTGGACTTCAACCGACGAAAAGGGCCTAGGGCTTTATCTAAAAAACATTCGCCCCGTACAAGCCTCCTACACGTTCCGGTCGACTTCGACCGGGCGAGCGGACGATGTCGAACGGAGCGTGCAGAAGTCTTATACGACATACTTTTTCAATCAGATGTCTGACTACAATTGCACGCATTGCCTTATATTCTCGTTGCAATGAGCTCAACTTTCCAAAGTGGGACAAATCGTTCAGAGCTTGTCAAAATCGCTCGCACGAATTCGTTATGGACACCGGGTATAGGAGTAGTTGTAATGATTACACCGCACATAGGGGCATTGGGTCAGTGTTACATTGGGGCCAGTGGTATATAGATGGTGCCACGATCAGGGAATGGCGATTGAAGACACGAGAAGGAAGTACGTGTGGCACCATCTGAGAACGGTATGCACTTGCTCTCTGGTGCGTCGTTAAAGGAGATGTTTTTCGATAAAAGGAAATTTTTTTAATTTGACACGCAGAGGGCCTAGCGTATGCGGGGAAAAATTAAACTTATAAAAAACCGCAGTTTGCATCCCTCTCAGTTGTCGCAACGGCTCAACGTGTCTCATCAGCTTCACTAGCAGTTTTCTAATTTGACACGAAAAGGGCCCAGAATATCTTTTTTCAATCGAATGTCTGACTACAATAGCGTGCATTGCCGTATATTCTCATTGCAACGAGCTCAACTTTCTGAGTTGGGACAAATCATTCACAGCTTGTCAAAATCGCTCACATGAATTCATTAAGGACACCACGCGTGGGCTGCGGGGGCAGACGTAGGGAATATGCCAGGTGACCAGTGCACAACCTGGGCCCAGGTGGTGCATAGATTGCAAGTGACGAGGATACGATTCCTGGAATAAATCCTGGCATTATCCCTGTCATGTCCGACCATCATTTGAGACCTCGTTCGTTCATGTGCATACATGTCACAGTCATGCAACTGCTTCATCCGTCCATTCATGTGGACACATGTCACAAATGTGGAACGGTATGCACAACCTTGGATATGCATACCATATCCATAAAAATATTTTCCTCGTTTGGGTAGGAGTAGATCCACTTCAATCTAAGTGGATTGGAGAGTGTCTGGCCATCATACGACCTAGCGTAACGAAGATTTTTAAATCTAATATACTCCTCTTTTCAATTCTTATCGTTATGACCACAAGTTGTATTGTCTCAACCAAACACCACGTACAACAACAATGACTCAGCTGAATCGGGAACTGGCTAATTAAAATGGAAGTCAGTAGTCTCATGGTTCATAAATCGAAACACGCCCCATCCTTTTTCTTCTTCCTTTTTTCTATCCATAACCGTGTGACTGTTGAGTTCCCTCTTCACCAGCACATATGTACGGTCCAGGTGTGTTGGTGTGTACCTTAACCCCTGTCGTGCGTCCCCGGTGGTGGTTGGAAGACCCCTGCAGGTATGTTATGTGTAGGATCGAAGATCACGTGAAAATCTACCAGAGGGGGGGGGGGGGTGAATGGTAGATTTAAAAATATTGCGCAGTGGAAACAATTAAACCCCAACCCATTCAGCAGAAAAATGATCTGTTAAAGAAATAGTGTGTGAGACTAATCTAAACATGTTTCACCGTGACAAAAGTGATAGATATCAGATAGAATCAAGTCACGAAGACAACACAACAAGAATCACTCAAATCCGTCGAGAAAAACTCAAGTTATGATCGAAAGATCAAACAAAGGTCAATCTTCCGTACCAAAAAAATAGTTCTGGAACGCTGCAAAGAAACTCATGTAGATCATAAACAACAAATTCAATGACCGTGAAATTTTGAAAGATGATAGATAATCAAGTTGTGAAGACAACCCAAAAATACCACGTCAATTGGATCTGTAAAACTTGAGTTATGATAAAACCACCGACGAAAGGTAGTGCTGTCCAGAAACTCGACAAGTAAAACTTGTCTGAAACAAGTCTGACGAACAAGACACAAAAGTTCCTTCAAACTACGAATTTTATTCAATAGAACACAAGAGGAACAGCCTCCAAAGTCGTGTACCATGAGCTCTGGGCTCCCTTGCTTATATAACCAGCTCGAAAGCCAACTCAACTCAAATCAGGAACCTAATCCTACCCTATTCACGAATCGTAACTTTCCATAACTGCTTAGGATTCTTCTATACGCAGATAGAAGCAATCTTAAGACTTCCAAACACCTTAGGAACGTATCCCACATTCTTAAACAACTCAAATTCGTGACCCACACGAAATATTATCATAACCAACTCAAATCTTTCCATAATTGAGTCAAACCCGACTCAGCCGCAGCCTGAGTCCATAACCTAGTCGGTTGGACCTTTCTGACCAACTCTTTACGTCCACATCTCTTCATCACGTATCGGAACCATGTAGCCACGTCCATGCACTCCTTTCACATGTGCAAACATCTTCCAATGATGTCCACGATACCTTCACATGCATTGTTCTTGATTCAATCATGCTGCGCAACCTCCTGATCAGCTCAACCACAATTCCTCTTGAATTTGGTTGTTGGAACCTCATCTCATCCCTGAGACTAGTCCAATGGATCCCATCACCAGCCATGTCTTGAACTCAAGCAACACCTGCACATGAATAAACAACCAATCCATACGAGCCCAAGTCCTCGACTTGACTCAAGTTAGTTCTGAACACAACACCTTACGTGAGAACCTCACATAAGCATGTTGCCAAACCACAGTAATACAATATCATCCATATCAACCAAAACGCACCAAAAACTTAGCAAATGAATACTAAACAATCTTTCCAGAGATGTAAAGCAAGTACGAAACATTGCAAATGAAAAACAGAAGCATTGCGGTCATGTTCCGGACCTTGCCCTCAATTTAAGCCATGAGGATGCATAACCCCTATTTCACTACGAATGTAACAAAAACGAGTGAAATCCAAAGGTTTTATAAAAATATCAGCCAATTGTTGTTCGGTATCTACATGGTGAAGCACAATGTTTCCTTTTTCAACATTATCTCAGAGAAAGTGATACCTAATGTCAATGTGCTTAGTTCTAGAATGTTGCACGGGGTTTTTAGCAATGCAAATGGCACTAGTGTTATCACAGAACAATGGAACACTATCTAGATCAACCCCATAGTCCTTAAGTGTTTTAACAATCCAAAGAATTTGTGAGCAAGCACTAGCAGCAGCTACATATTCAGATTCAGCTGTGGATTGTGCAACTGAATTTTGTTTTCTAGAGGACCAAGCAACAAGAGAATTACAAAGAAAATGGCATGCACCCGAAGTACTTTTCCTATCAATCCTACAACCCCCAAAATCAGCATCCGAAAAAGCTTTCAAAGTAACGGTTGAGGAAGAAGGAAGAAAATTCCAAATTCTTGAGTTCCATGTAAGTACCTGAGAATCCTTTTGACAGCTTGACGATGTGAGGCATGTGGGGAGGCTTGAAACCATGCAGAAAGACATACGCTGAATTGTATGTCTGGTCTTGATGCCGTGAGGTACAAAAGTGACCCGATCATGCTTCTATATTTTTTTGATCCACGGGTTCACCATCTTCATCAAGTCCAAGTGTTGTTGCTGTTCCCATTAGTGTCCGAAGAGGCTTGCTTTTATACATGTTGAAGCGCCTTAGGAGATCTTTTGTATACTTCGTTTGATGCACAATGGTACCCTCCTTTGTTTGCTTGATTTGCAGCCCCAAAAAGTAACTGAGTTCACCCATCATACTCATTTCAAATTCGGAACTCATCATTGCTGAAAACTTGGACACAAGATCATAAGAAGCACAACCAAAGATAATATCATCCGCATACACTTGAACGAATAATGAGTCATTGCCATGCTTAAGCACAAAAAGAGTTTTATCAACCTTGCCCATGGTAAACCCTTTTTCAAGTAAGAATGTTTTTAACCTATCATACCATGCTCTAGGGGCTTGTTTGAGACTGTATAAGGCTTTGGACTGTTTGTAAACATGATTAGGAAAATCTGGATTTTCAAAACCCGGTGGTTGTTTCACATAAACCTCCTCATCTATGTAGCCATTAAGAAAAGCACTTTTAACATCCATTTGATATAGCTTAAAACCAATATATGTAGCAAAAGCTAACAAAATTCTTATGGCTTCTAATCTAGCAACATGAGCAAAAGTTTCATCAAAATCTAGACCTTCAACTTGAGTGAAACCTTGAGCAACCAACCTAGCCTTACTCCTAACCACAACCCCATCCTCACTTTGTTTATTTTTAAATACCCATTTAGTTCCAATTAAGGTGTGACCTTGAGGTGGAGGTACAAGTTTTCAAACATTATTTCTTTCAAAATTTTCTAACTCTTCTTGCATGGCAATAATCCAAGATTCATTAGTGAGTGCGTGGGATATATCTTTGGGTTCAAAAGAAGCAACAAAAGCAGAATGAGAATAAGAGTTTGGATCGCAAAACCTGGACCATGTGACTCGTTCGTGCAAGCTTCCAATCATCTGTTGCGGGGGATGATCTTTGTAAAACCGTAGGGAAACAGATGTCTCACAAGCTTCTTCTTCTTCATGTTCATCACAAATCAATGAGCTTGTGACTTGAGGATGATTTGAATCAGCATTGATGGTTGTCGCTGCTGGTTGAGAATTAACATCCGGAGCTGAACCAGAGTCTTTAGCTGCTGAATTTTCGGGCAGCAGCTCCAATTCTTCCTCATCTTCAATGAAAATGCTCCCCCCTGCGGATATGTATCTGGACCTACAATGTTTGAGCTAGTACCTGGGCTAGCTTCATCAAAAGACACTTCACAAGTCTCCACAATTTTGTTAGTGTCAAGTAAAAGCACACGGTAGCCTCTAGTATGAGATGGATAACCAATAAACATGCCATCAATGGATCTAGGTTCAAATTTATCAAGATTACCATGTTTCTTAACAAAGAATTTGCAACCAAAGACCCGAAAGTGTGTAACACTAGGCCTATGTCCAAACCAGAGCTCATATTGTGTTTTACCTAGCTTAGCACGCAAGAAAACACGATTTGAGACATAACAAGCGGTTGCTAACGCATCAGCCCAAAATTTACTAGGAGTTTGATATTCATCAAGCATAGTCCTAGCCATCTCAACTAAGGTTCTGTTCTTTCTTTCTACAACACTGTTTTGTTGAGGTACATATGGTGAAGAAAATTGATGATCTATTCTATTTTCAGCACAAAAGTGATCAAAAGATTGATTTTTAAATTCAGTTCCATTATCACTTCTAATTGCTTTTAAAGATCCTGGGTGATCAATTGATAATCTAAGAAATAAAGATCTAAAGTGACTAAAAGCTTCATTCTTAGACGCCATAAAGTAAACCCAAGAGTATCTAGAATAATCATCAACAATAACAAGAACATACCAATTACCTCCGAAGGATTGAACACGTGAAGGTCCTACGGTGTCAAGTTGCAAAAGTTGACACGGTTCGGTTGTCATGACCATTGTGAGAGGAGTATGTGAACCTGCAACCATCTTAGCATGTCTACAAGAAGAGCACACAATTTCTTTGTCCCCTTTAAGCTTAGGCAGCCCACGTATGCGATCAAGAGCACTAACACGCGTTAGGTGATCAAAACCTACGTGACCAAGTTTACGATGCCAAAAAAATAAGTCCTTTGAATCATTAGCAACTAGACACCTATGCTTAGAGGAAGACATATCAAATTAAGCTTTAAAAACTCTTCCAAACCGAGACATGTTAAAAATAAGCTCACTATTTGAACTTACAACTTTGCAGCAGTTTTTATTGAAAATAATTTCCAGATTTTTATCTAGCAATTGTGAAACAGAAAGCAAGTTGTATTTCAAATTTTTGACAAGTGCCACATCCTTCAAAGTGTAGTGATCATTTACTCTAACTGAACCCTTAGCAATTATAGGAGTTGAGGAATTATCGGAAAAAGTAACATTCTCTACACGTGACACAAAAGAGAGGGAGGAGAACCAATTTTTGTTACTGGTCATGTGGCGTGAGCAACCTGAATCCACAATCCAAATGTTCTCCTTCCTAAAACGTGTAACCTACATAGAAGCACAATACATTGATGACTCAATAGTGGGGTTAGTCAAATGGCATTTAGGAATCCAGTACTGAGTCACGCGACGTGCAGCAGGAAAAACACGCGAAAGCTGAGACAAAACAGCAGGTTTATGAGTCAAAGTTTGAAATTTTTTATTCTTAACTACTGACCTATAAGGTGTTACTTGTGTAGCACAAAAATCAGTAGCTCCAAAGGCAAAAACAGAAGGTCCGGAGGTAAACTTTGAATGTTTTTGACTCAAAACAGCAGGTTGTACACTCGGTTCAATATGTGCAGCAAATTTTGCATGAAAGTTATGAGATCTAGCAACCATTCTTTCCCTTTTCTGTTGTTTAGCTAGTCTATAACAAAAATCTATGACATGATCATCTCTACCACAGTAGGTACAATGAAATTTAACTTTGTGTTCATGTCTAGATGAGCAAACAACATTTTTATTTGAAACTGAATAAGACAATACTCCTGCAGATTTGAAAACCACTTCTTTTTGTTTAGGAACTGTTTGAATCAAACCACTTCCTAATGACTTTACACTTTTAGGTGGATGTGCCTTAGCATGAGCATGAGAATCAAAACCTAAACCAGTTTTATCATTGCAAGACTTGGATGAATTCAGCAGCAAGTCTAGGTTCTTATTCCCATTACAAAACCAATCAAATGTCTTATGCATGTTATCAAGTTTATTGGATAGATCAAGGCAATTTTCACATGAAGTTTTTCCTTTTAATTTGCAATTGGAACAATATTTAACTTCATGACAACGTAAAACATTGTTCAATATAGAGCTTTCATTCATAGCATCTTGCAGTTACTTATCAAGATCATCACAACTAGAACAATGCAAATCAATGTAGAACTAGAAGCATCTTTTAAGTTTCCAATATTAAGTGCAGCAAGCTTTTTGTTCTTTTCAATTTCAAGTTCAAGTTTATCAAGTGTGGAGGTATGTGCATTTCTTAGGGAGGACAATTGTTCATATATTAAGTCACATGAGGAACAAGAATCATCACTAGGAATCAAGGATTTCAAACGGTTAATTTCAGATTCTAGTGACTCAATTTTAATAGCATTGTCCCTAAGCTTTTTGTCCTTTTCTTAACAATAACAGTGGCACGAGAAATAGCATCACACATTTCTTCGCAAGTAGGACATACCTCTTCATTGTCGCTGTTGTGTTCTGCCTCCTCCATACTTGATCTTGACTTGCCTGCCATGAAGCACAAGTTTGCCAAATCATCTTCATCTTCATCACTTCCAATGTCCACGTCGCTTGAGCCAAGTTCCTGGAGTGCTGAGATAAAACTGCTCACCAATTGACGTCTTGTAAAACCCTTCTTTTTCTTCGTATCTTTTGTAGAGGAGTGCTTCGTTCTTGTTTTCTTTTCATCCCGGGAAGTAGGACCTGGAAGGTTAGGGCAATCTGAATGAAAATGTCCTGTCTTACCACATTCAAAGCATCATTGAGGTCCGGAGCTTCCTCTCCTTCTAGTTCTCACATTTTGCAATGCTTTTGAGAACCGGGTAGAGATGAGCGCTAGCTCCTCCTCTGGAAACTCCTCAATCTGTTCAAGGGTTAGAGAGGACAGCAAAGCAAGTGTACCACA
Organism: Tuctoria greenei; assembly: GCA_036927565.1. Taxonomy (NCBI): domain Eukaryota; kingdom Viridiplantae; phylum Streptophyta; class Magnoliopsida; order Poales; family Poaceae; genus Tuctoria; species Tuctoria greenei. Next base: position 255,786,343 of record JAYESD010000002.1, read on the forward strand.
AGATGATATTTACCGGAACTAGGCATGTCACGTTGAGAAACAAAAGCAATAGACTTGTTGGGGTTCTTACGTGAGATTATGTCAATTTCATGAGTTTTTAACTTGGAATATAGCACATCTAAAGTAAGTGAACTCATGACAGTAGATTCACAAATAGATGTGACTTTCATCTCCCAAATTGACATATCTAATGCACTTAGCAATTGCCTAGCATTTTCAGCATCTGAAAAATTAACATTGACACTACGCAAGTTGCTGAGAATCTTATTAAAGCGAGCAAAAAGGTCATCAATAGACTCACCGGGTTGCATCTCAAAGCGCATGTATTCTTTCTTGAACATGTCTTGCCTTATCTCTTTGATCGTGTTGGATCCTTCGTGGTAGTCACAAAGTGCTTTCCACACATCGTATGCAGATCGGAGGTGTGCAACACGGTCGAAGTCGCTTTGTGTTAATCCTAGTATGATCAAGTTCCGAGCCTTGTTGTTGTTGTCGACATCTCTCAGATTTGTAGCTATAACTTGATCGTTTGATGGCACTTCTTAAGGCTTTTATACCTTCTCCCATATTGCAAAGCCTTGTGCCTGGATGAAAGCCTTCATGCGTGCCTTCCAAACCTGAAAATCAATACCAGCGAACACACAAGGTTTGGCAAAGTACTTCTCCATGATGATTAGTCAAAAACACGTGCAAATCACAAATTTTAGAGAACTGTGGCTTTTATACCAATTGTAGGATCGAAGAGCACGTGAAAAACTACCAGAGGGGGGTGAATGGTAGATTTAAAAATCTTACGCAGCGGAAACAATTAAACCCCAACCCCTTCGGCAGAAAAATGATTTGTTAAAGAAATCGTGTGTGAGACTAATCTAAACGTGTTTCACCATGACAAAAGTGATAGATATCAGAGAGAATCAAGTCACGAATACAACATAACAAGAATCACTCAAATCCGTCGAGAAAAACTCAAGTTATGATCGAAAGATCAAACAAAGGTCAATCTGCCCTACCAAAAAAAAAACAGTTGTGGAACGCTGCAAAGAAACTCGTGTAGATCATAGAACACAATTCCAATGACCGTGAAATTTTGACAGATGATATATAATCAAGTTGTGAAGACAATCCAAAAAGAATCACGTCAATTGGATCTGTAATACTCGAGTTATGATAAAACCACCGATGAAAGGTAGTGCTGTCCAGAAACTCGACGAGCAAAACTTGTCTGAAATAAGTCTGACTAACAAGGCACAAAAGTTCCTTCAAACTACGAATTTTATTCAATAGAACACAAGAGGAACAGCCCCCAAAGTCATGTACCACGATATCTGGGCTCCCTTGCTTATATAACCAGCTCGAAAGCCAACTCAACTCAAATCAGGAACCTAATCCTACTCTTTTCACGAATCATAACTTTCCATAACTGCTTAGGATTCTTCTATACGCAGATAGAAGCAACCTTAAGAATTCCAAACACCTTAGGAACATATCCCATATTCCTTAACAACTCAAATTCGTGACCCACATGAAATCCTATCATAACCAACTCAAATCATTCCATAATTGAGTCAAACCCGACTCAGCCGCAGCCTGAGTCCATAACCTAGTCGGTTGGACCTTTCCGACCAACTCTTTATGTCCACATCTCTTCATCACGTCTCAGAACCATGTAGCCACGTCCATGCACTCCTTGCACACGTGCAAACATCTTCCTATGACGTCCATGATACCTTTATATGCATTGTTCTTGATTCAATCATGCTGCGCAACCTCCTGATCAGCTCAACCACAATTCCTCCTGAATTTGGTTGTTGGAACCTCATCTCATCCCTGAGACTAGTCCAATGGATCCCATCACCAGCCATGTCTTAAAATCAAGCAACACCTGCACATGAATAAACAACCAATCCATACGAGCCCAAGTCCTCGACTTGACTCAAGTTAGTTTTGAACACAAAACCTTACGTGAGAACCTCACATAAGCATGTTGCAAAACCACAGTAACACGATATCATCCATATCAACCAAAATGCACCAAAAACTTAGAAAATGAATACTAAGCAACCTTTCCAGAGATGTAAAGCAAGTACAAAACATTGCAAATGAAAAACAGAAGCATTACGGTCAAGTTCCGGACCATGCCAGAGCAACCCGGACCTTGAGTTGGAGCTAACAAAAACTAGTAGAACCTAGCGCCGGAACTTACCAAAACTAGCATAACCAAGCTCCCGCCGGAGCTTACAAAACTACCAGGACCTTAATAAAAAGGTTTTTTGGTGATATTCAAAACTTTTATCGTCAAAGAAAGTGTATTCACTACAAGCCAATGTATTCAACACACATAGGTCTTACATTCTGATTCCTGTCCTCCAACTCCATCTAGGTTTTCGGTGACGCATGCGGTTCACCACCAGACAAACCAGCAAAGCCTCGGTGATGAGCGGCATGAAAATTTCTTGATGACAAACTGACTGCGGGAGCCGCCCGTTCGGATGCAACTTCGGTGCTCCCGTTTGTGCTTCCATATGTACTCCTGCTTATGTGTCATCATTTAATTGGTTGAAGTTAAATTAGGCATTATGTTAGGTAAATGAAAGGGCCAATAAAATCATGACACTTAAATAGGAGCATGCATGGAAGCACTGAATGGGAGTATACAAGTCGTGTCCCTCCCGTACTCTCCTCCCATGCGTCATCCCGCTGATGTGTCAAAATGCTATTGGTCATTTATTAATGCTTATTTTAACTACCATACCTTCACAACAAATAAGATGATGACACGTCAGCGGGAGTACGCATGGGAGTACAAATGGGAGGAGGCCAGCGGGAGGCATGCAAGTTTTTTGTTGAAAAATTGACTGCGAGGGCCGCAGTCAGTTTTTCATCAAAAAAATTTCAGGCCGCTCAACACCGAGGTTTCTTGGTTTGTCTGGTGGTGAACTGCCTGTGTCATCAGAAACCTAGAGATGGACTAAGAGGCATCTGTGTACTAGTAGTTTCCTTCCAACCTCCGGCATACACTTTATATAGGCTAGCTAGTGTAGTGTGAAACCAAAACTAAACCCTTTTGCACTACACAGATTCAAAAGCTAGCGTTAATGACTAAATGTAGGCTGACCGTTGTACTTCCCAGCTATCCAACTAAGGGGTCCATTCAAATCGTTTCTTAAACTCTTGCCTGCTTGCTTCAATATGAGAAAGAGTTTACATGCATATAAGATGCATACTTCAAACATTTAAATAAAACAAACTTCTATAAACAAATTAACAGGATTAAAAACACATTTACTATCTTATGTGGCATGCCAATGTGGATGTCCAACTCATGGTAAGGATGAAAGTGAAACAATTTTTTGAAGTTGATGGACTAAATAATTGACCCATTTGAAAGTTCAAGGACCAAACTTAGTTTTGATTGAAAGTTTGAGGATGAAATTGTATAATTGACCCATTCAAGCTCGAAAAGTTCGAGTAAGCTCATTTGTTGTTGTCATTATATGATATGTACGTATGATTAACTAAACTATATAACTCTATTAAAAATGTTCTATGGGACACAATTTTTATATATGTTAGAAACAAACTCGCTCGAGTTCGAATCGTTGACAGCCCTACATGCAATTAAAGTTTTGGTGCAATCATGTAATCAAAGATTTTCATCTGTTGGATCTATACATCCTACGGTTATTACATCTTTTCATTTAACCCCTTCCACCCCCACCACCACCCCTCCACCTGGTGGATGGGGTTAAATAAAAAGATTCAACGACTGTAATGTAGATTGATCCAATGGTTGAAGATGGTTGATTACACGATTGCACCAAACATCTAATTACATTCTAATTCAACCCAACTTTAAAACAGGAAATCTTTTGACACTGATTAATCTAGTCGTGATGTTTTTCTCTTCTTGTTTTTGTGATGTTTTATTTTTTCTTGTTTCGTGATGCTGATTTTCATGTTTTGTACTCGTGATTAATAATTAGGACAAGTTTTGTAGTTCAAATATGAACTAAAAAACTTGTTCTAACGACAAGTAATATAGGTAGGAGGCTGTAATGTTTTAAGATAATGAACTCAATGTTGTTCGTCTTTTCCATCTTTTATTTTGTTTTCTATCTGCTATTTATTGAATTACATATTCTATCTGTATTCTCTGTTAATGAACGACCCTTCACACCGCCGGTGGCTTGTAAAGTTGCATGTACGATACTTTAGCCGCTAGAGGTGCCAGGAGATTGCCCGCAGCGGGGCCTGCAAAGCGGTCTGTAAAGTATTATATAGTACTAACAGGTAGCGACAACTGGAAAGAAAAGTGGAGACAATCAACAGAGAGAAAAGGAAAGAAAGGACGAGAAAAATGTTAGAAAAATATAGCTATAACTCCAACGTACCACTGGCCCTATGCCCCTATACGCGGTGTAATCATTACCACTACTCCTATACGCAGCCAGAAGTTATTATCACTACTTCAAGGGAAGTGCTGCAGACTAGATGTGCCAATTAGTTTATTTTGTGTTTATTGGGGATTATGTAACAGCTAGTTCTGTCGATTAGCGACGACTGGAATGAAAGTGGAGACAATGAACAGAGAGAAGGGAACACTGATTTCCTTTGTTCCAAACTACTGTATGATTGAATGTATTCATTTCCGGAAGAATCCATTTATTTAAACTGTCCCGTGAGTTTCCTTTGATGCAAACGGGGCTAAACATAAGACGAGCGCGCGTAGGGGAAACACAACAAGTGCAACATTCATCAGAGACGAGCGGGCATAAGGGAAACACATATACTACAAGTCTATTTTATATACTCCCTTTGTTGTCTTTTAATTGGCGTTGGGAGAACTAGGGTGCATCCAAACGGGCATGGAGGGAATATAACCCATAGAGTACTACGCCTGACGGCAGAACAGGTCATGCTCGTGCTTAATCCTACAGTTCTCTGTACAGAAGAGTGTCCACTCCTCCCACGAAGGCCTGCCGCAGCGGGCAGTTCCCTGGTTCCCCCCTATTGAGCAGCCCCAAGCGTCATCATCAATGTTGGGCACCGCCACCGGCGGTGCTTCCAGACAAGGTCTGCCTAGGAACCTCCAGATGACACCATCGATACTATTCATGGCTTCATGCTGACACCGGTAGCACTCCTTGTTGGTCCACTTCATGGCGACGGACCCGACCGCGTTGTAGCCGACGTGGGCATCACCTTCGACTTGTCGGATATACTCGAAGGCGTCGCGGGCCCCACGGTCGGCGTTGTAGCGGAGAATGGCGAGGACGTAGGCCGCCACCATGTGGCCTCCCGGGCAAGGAACTGGGTGCCCGGCTGCGCGCGACCGTGTAGGAAGACGAGGTCGAACCTGGTGACGTAGCATGCATGAGGGTTGCCAACAATTGCCAGGCACTCCACGAGGCGGTCGTAGCTCCAGTTAAACTTCCAGATGCTCTCCCGCTCCAGTGCCACGTGCCTGCCCACGACGCTATCCTGGAACACCACGTGCATGGCCTTGCAGGTGGCGCGCAGACTGGAGAGGTCGTCCATGAGATGCGGGGAGGTTGCAGCGACCCACCCTGCGACCAGGACCACAATATCGTGCGGCAAGGGGAACTCCATGGGCTTTGAAGGGAACCAATGAATGCGAGCGCGACGGAGACAAAGAGGAAGAGTACGCGCGGAGAAGAGGATGGCCTGTGTGTGTTGCGGAGAAGAGGATGGTGTGTCTTTATTAGTACACGCGGAGAAGACGATGAGACGCGCGCAGTGATGGTTATGGCTTCTAAAGTGCACTGTTTGGAATGCTACTTGCAAAACTCGTATGAATGTCTTTCCCTTCTGGAGGATTCCATTCCTTAAACTGTCCTATGAGTTTCCTTTGATGCAAACTGGGGTTATGGCTTCTAAAGTGCAGCTGTACGCTACTTTAGCCGCTAGAGTTGTCAGCGGGCAGGAGATCGCCCGCAGCGGGACTTGCAAAGCGGTCTGTAAAAATTACTCCTCCCTCCGTCCCAACTCAACTCTATTTTTAGCTTTGGTCAAACTTACCTTTGACCAATGATTTCTTGCCTGGTCCTTATCCTGATCATCAAGGTCCTCCACCTGCTGCCCCAGATGACTTGGGGCAGAATGATCCTAATGACCAGAATAAAGTGTCGGATATGTTGTCCGCGGCGCAGGGTTATTCAACACAAGCAATAGGTAGCATATCCAAATCTTTCTCCTCATATATAGCGTGTTAACTAATTTTTCGGCCCCAAATGATCTAGAAAAATTACTCCAGATTTGATGATGCCATAAATTAATCGTTGCTCAAAACAATGACGGTGCTCATCAAGCTCGCAAGCTCAACTTCATTCATCCTCAAACTAGCTAATTATTTCGGACGGATTTACGTTAGGGGTGTGCATTCGATCTACCCGATATTTTGGTTCAGGTATTTCGGTCTTTTTTAAAATTCGGTTTTTTTTAAATCACTACCCGAATTGTTGTAATAATATTAGGTACCCGAACATTTTAGGTACCAAAATTCCGGTTCGGTCTTCGGTCCTACCTGATATATCCGAATTATACATTATATGCATGTCATGTTTGCACAAATTTAATATGATTGATAAATTTAATCCCATGAAGTAATTTATTATAAATTGACAAATGAAAAATAAAAAATAAATGTTTAAATCCAACAACTTCACACATCAAAACTTGAAAATAAAATATCTAAATTTGAATTGTTCATAGTTTAGCATGCATAATTTAACTTATTATTTGATGGACCGACTATTCGGTTATTTTAGTTACCCGAGAGTGGTACCCGAACCCAACATTTATTTTTCAGTTATTTATATTTGCTACCCAAAAAGTACTCGATACGCGATTTTGGTCTTTTCGGTTCCGGTCTTAGTTTTTTCGGTTTTGGTTTTTCGGTCTCAATTTTTTTGCCCACCCCTAATTTACGTAGTAGTAGCATATGGGATATACATATTTCTCCTCCATGTTTTTTTTGCAAAACTATCAAGTGATATATCCTATGTGCATATTACATATGTAAAACTAATGTAAAATATAAAACTTTTTCAAAGGGAAGTCTTAGGTTTCGTCAAATCTATCTTTGATATTTACGCAATTTTGATCTGTTTTAACAATACAAGAATTGTACTTTTAGATTCACCATGAAAATATTTCCACAATATACAATCTAGTACTACATGTTATTGAAGTTAATAAATTCCATATAAATCATTGGTCAAAGGTAATTAGTTCAACCAAAACAGAAATAGAGTTGAGTTGGGGCAGAGGAAGTATTATACGTTGTTGTCCGCCGCATAAGGTTTGGTCCTTCAAGCTGTAGCCATCTGTACAGGCGGCTGATGCGACCGGGGGCACCGAGCTTACGTGCGCGCCAGTCACCAAGGCTCCTTAAACGCGCGCAGCGCATGCACATCTTTGAATTCAATTGGAACCGCTCCGCGTCCCATCACCACTACTGTGCGTGTCGAGATACGAACAGCCAGACGGGTTCAAATCCCCTGTAGTACTACAGGTGTAGTAGAGATGGCTGACATGAGGGCCATACTAGGTGTGGGATCCACATTTCAGCCACCTCTACTGCACCTGTAGTACTGCAGAGGATGAGCACCCTAGCCAGACTGCTACTATGCTATAGGATCACCCGGGCACGCCATTGTCTTCTCCTCACAGCCACTCTTCCTCTCTTCCCAAAACCACGCCAAGAACACCATGGCTGACAAGAAAATGCCACCGCCAAGCCCGCTGAAGGACGCCAAGGGGAAGCGTCCCCGACCGGACTCCCCCCTCCCCCCAGACAAGGAGTGGGCTCTCCAGAAGATGGCGCGCGATGTATTTGACAATACATCGCACTCCATGCATCGCCTTGGGCTTGGTCCCCTTCCAGAGTATGCTACAATGGGGACCACAGACCACTATGTCTTCGGCATGACGCACTTGGCCGGTCACCTCGACGTCCTTTGGGAGACGCTGGCAGACAATGAGCAATCAAACAGCAAAGCACATAGTAAATCACAAAAAACGCAACAACAGTTTCTGGAGTACGTATCAACTTTAGCCCAGATTAGATGCTCGTGGGCGTCATTGCAAAAGGGTGAAGACAAAAAAGACTTGATTCGGATGGCTTGCAAAAACAAACTAGAAGTCAGGGTCATCGAAATTTTTGCCCGATTTGGATTGAGTCTTAGTTATAGACTTCCATAATCATAAAATGTATCGGGTATTTTACTTTCACAAGTGTGTCATAAATGTATCAGGTGTTTTACTTTCACTAGTGTGTCATAAAGTGAACGCCGGCCACGTATCCTAATCCAACCGTACAACTTCAAATAAAGGAGGGTTAGAAGATTGGTAGAAAATAATACGAACCTATAAGAAAAAGGAGAAGAAGAACAAGGATGGCGCACATTTCGATACATGAACCGTGACACTGCTGACATCCATCTTCATTGGCCAGTTCCCGATTCCGCTGATCTCTCCAGCATGTATTCACACTAGCTACTCTCTAGTGACTGGACCCAGGGTATCCCGTGGTCCACCCAGCATATCCAGTGGGTGGGCTCCTGAGAAATGTTGTTGTTGTTGTACGTGGTGTTAGGTTGAGACAATGCAACTTGTGGTCATAACGATAAGAATTAAAAATTAGAAAGAGTATATAAGATTCAAAAATCTTCATTACTCTCTTTACTCCAGGCTCGGGCCCGTCAAATTCAAAAACTCCTCTGCTCATATTGTAACTGCATCAGTTATATATCCAAGCCCGTTTCCAATTAAAATCCAAACTAAAGGTGTAGACGAAGTTTTTGCACAAGAGAGAAGTTGCGCCGCGCCGCCGCAGACGACAACCGTAGGGACGACAAGGAGAGAGACCCAATGGCGGGGACTCAGGTGTACAACATGACGTTCGAGGAAGACGTGATCACCACCAACGTGACGTCCTTCGGCAAGGCCGTGGAGGACTGGCTCGACGAGGTCCTCTCCGCCCATCGTCGGCACCTTCACAAGCTCGTCGTCGGGCTCGACGTCGAGTGGCGCCCCAGCTACTCCGCCGACCAGAACCCCATCACCATTCTACAGCTCTTCGTCGGCCGCCGCTGCCTCATCTTCCAGGTCATCCACGCTGACTACTTCCCCAACGAGATGGAAGATTTCCTCGGCGATTCCGACTACCGCTTCATCGGCGTCAGCATGGAGGGTGACGCCGACAGACTTTGGAAGGACTGACAGCTGAAGGACATCGCGAGCGCTGTGATGGGCGCCGACATGGAGAAGCCTTACGGGGTGAGGACGAGCAACTGAGACGCGTACAATCCCTCCGGTGAGCAGATCAGCTATGCGTGCATTGACGCCTTCATCTCCTTGGAGGTCGGTCGCAAGCTGCTCTCCGGCGACTACTGATCTTACCACCGAGTTTGCGGATCGGCTGCCGTCGATCATTTCGGCACATGGAATTCGTAGGTACATCACTCAAGTTCTAGCTTTTGTGCTTGTGCGCCCAATCTCACATAAAATTATTTTTTCTTGAGGAAACACTATATCTTGCTTTTAAAAACATGCATGTTATTTCACATGCATCGAGGTCTTTCACACGCATGTTAGTTGTCCATGCATGCTACGCCCCAAACATGATCAACCAGCCTCAAACATGACGATCTCTAAAAAAAAAGAACATGTAACGTCAGCGAACATGATCGAGGTCTTTCACATGGATGTTAGACGTACATATGCATGCTACGTCCCAAACATGTATTCCAAGAATAGAATAATATTGCCTACCATGTATATATATTTCTATATTTATCATATTCTCTACCATGCATGTGTGTACTAATGAAGAATATTATCCTGTCATCAATAGAGATAACAAATTTGACACAAGGATGTTCCCTCGACGGTACGAGGATAGAATGTGGACTACCATCGTCTAATAAGCACACAGCTCTCACTACGTACGTATGTGGTTCATCAAATTAATCGATCGCATGCTGCCATTATGTATCGCTATACTCGTCTTTTGAAGAAACGACAGGCATAGGCGCTAGCTGCTACGTGTTCTGATTTTAGGAACAAATGAAAACACTTGTGAAAACACGTACGCCACATCCGATCCACAACGTCATCCAATTAACATGTTCCTCAACAAGGGGGCACAAAAATCCTCAACACGTGACCAAACATGCTTGATCGCGAGTATCTTTCACATGCATTACCTTCATGTCCATCATCATCCATGATCACGACAATTATTAGTTCGATATGGACTCTCGGTCGGCAATAGTCGGATCCTTAAAAAAAAAGATATGGACTCTCGGTCGATTGCCACGCACGTTCACGTCAATCTCCGCACCATTGTGTGTCAAATTAAAAAACTGGCCGATGGGACGTGTTGAGCCGTTGCGATAACCGAGAGGAGGCGAACCCCAGTTTGGAGCAACTCTGACCGTCGATTCAATAGCACAATTTTTGAAGCATCTGATCATCTCCACTCACGCGCTTAGACGACGAACCGCTATAAAGGCACATCGTCCTCTTCTTCTCCGCCGCACCTCTCGATCAATTTTAGCCTCCAAACTTCTGCTCTTGCTTCTCCGCTGCACCACCATCGACCACCTCTCTCTCTTTGTTCGCACCTCCGTTGCTGCACAAATGGGTAACCCCGCACCAAAGCGCTCCAGGTCATCGACGTCCTGAACCTCCTTCTCTGTTTCCGCCGCCGTCAAGGCTGGTGTAATTGGAGGCGGCGCCCGCACCTCCTCCACTCACGTCTCCGCCCGCGTCGCCCGCACCTCTTCTGTCCGACTATGATGGATTGTCCGCCTCATCGAGGAAAGCATCGACAAACTCCACGGCAAGCTTAAAGAGGTCACCAGCAGCCTGTTCGCCACCGACGTGCAAGCAAAAGCGCTCAACAAAATGGCGCAGGATCTATTTCACAATACATCTCACTCTTGTCGCCGACTGGGACTTAGTATCCTTCCCCACCACACCAGCATGGACTCCGCCGACTACTACATCTTCGGGTTAGGCTTTGTTGTCGCTCGTCTCGACTGCCTATGTGAGATGATCGGTGAGGAGGCCGGGGTGGAGTTTCGCGAGCAACTCGTGAACGTCGTAAGCCGGAAGAAGTTTGATCTGGTGTTGGAGGATGCTCCGCCGGCAGTTGCGGCGGAGGCGGAGGCGCCGGCGGCGGATGCGGAGGCGGAGGCGCCGCCGACGGATGCAGAGGCGGTGGCGGAGGTGGACAAGTCCTCCTCCGAGTAGAGTAGGATGAGTAGTAGTTTTTTATTTTGTTTTCTATGTGTTTTTTTCTTGTTTGTAATATATGTGTTATTTCTATGTTAATGAAAAATTTCTTTTATTTTATGTTCATGAACAATGTGTCCTAGAGTACATGCACTAATGAAAAACTCCTCCTTTTATCGAAAAACATCGCATATGGAAAATTAACACATTAGTAATATTATATTTTATCTAATAAATACTCCCTCCTTATTCTTTTATTTGACGTTTTGGACAAAGCATTGAACTATAAATGAACTAGAACTTGCTGTCTGAATGACAATTAAAAAGATAAGGAGGGAGTATTAAACACATTAGTAGGACCTACGTAGTAAAATTATATTTCAAAAAATTACAAAAATAAAAAGCTACACACTAATTAATTTTATTTCTTTTCTCTTTACCAGCTGTCATCGTGCCTGTAGGATCGAAGAGCACGTGAAAAGCTACCAGGGGGGGTGAATGGTAGATTTAAAAATCTTACGCAGCGGAAATAATTAAACCCCAACCCCTTCGGCAGAAAAACGATCTATTGAAGAAATCATGTGTGAGACTAATCTAAACGTGTTTCACTGTGACAAAAGTGATAAATATCAGAGAGAATTAATTCACAAAGACAACACAAAAAGAATCACTCAAATCCGTCGAGAAAAACTCAAGTTATGATCGAAAGATCAAACAATGGTCAATCTGCCCTACCCAAGAAAAAACAGTTCTGGAACGCTGCAAAGAAACTCATGTAGATCAGAAACCACAAATCCAATGACTGTGAAAGTTTGACATATGATAGATAATCAAGTTGTGAAGACAACCCAAAAAGAATCACGTCAATTGGATCTGTAAAACTTGAGTTATGATAAAACCACCAACGAAAGGTAGTGCTGTCTAGAAACTCGACGAGTAAAACTTGTCTGGAACAAGTCGGACGAACAAGGCACAAAAGTTCCTTCAAACTACGAATTTTATTCAATGGAACACAAGAGGAACAGCCCCAAAATCGTGCACCACGAGCTCTAGGCTCCCTTGATTATATAACCAGCCCTTAGGACAACCCAATATCAACTAGGACTCCAATCCTACTCAGATCACGAATCGTAACTTTCCATAACTGCTCAAGATTCTTCTATACACAGATAGAAGCAATCTTAAGACTTCAAAACACCTTAGGAACATATCCCACATTCCTAAACAACTCAAATTCGTGACCCACACGAAAACCTATCATAACCAACTCAAATCTTTCCATATTTGAGTCAAACCCGACTCAGCCGCAGCCTGAGTCCATAACCTAGTCGGTTGGACCTTCCCGACCAATTCTTTACATTCACATCTCTTCATCACGTCTCAGAACCACGTAGCCACGTCCATGCACTCCTTGCACATGTGAAAACATCTTCCAATGACGTCCATGATACCTTCATATGCATTGTTCTTGATTCAATCATGCTGCGCAACCTCCTGATCAGCTCAACCACAATTCCTCCTGAATTTGGTTGTTGGAACCTCATCTCCTCCCTGAGACTAGTCCAATGGATCCCGTCACCAGCCATGTCTTGAACTCAAGCAACACCTGCACATGAATAAACAACCAATCCATACGAGCCCAAGTCCTCGACTTGACTCAAGTTAGTTCTGAACACAACACCTTACGTGAGAACCTCACATAAGCATGTTGCAAAACCACAGTAACACGATATCATCCATATCAACCAAAACGCACCAAAAACTTAGCAAATGAATACTAAGCAATCTTTCCGACAATTTAAAGCAAGTACGAAACGTTGCAAATGAAAAGCAGAAGCACTACGGTCAAGTTCTGGACCTTGCCAGAGCAACCCGGACCTTGAGCCGGAGCTAACAAAAGCTAGTAGAACCTAGCGCCAGAGCTTACCAAAACTAGTACAACCAAGCTCGTGCCGGAGCTTACAAAACTAGCAGGACCTAGCGCCGGAGCTAACCAGAACTAGTCGGAACTAGTAATCCCAAAAGCCGGAGCTAGAGACGAAACTTCACCAGAGCTGACCAAAGCTAGTCGGACCTAGCATCGAACGTAACCGGAGCTACCCAAACCAAGCCAGACCTACCATCGGACCTTGCTGTAGCTCAGAGCTAGAGTCGAACCTTGATAAAAAGGTGTTTTGGTGATATTTAAAACTTTTATCATCAAAGCCAAGTGTATTCACTACAAGCCAATGTATTCAGCACACATAGGTCTCACAATCTCCCCCTTGATGAATGCATTGGCAACACCATTTAAAATCCGAACATTGGCTTATTCACATAAAGTAAATCAAAAGTAAAATGAGAAGAAAAATTATCTCATATTATCTCTCCTTATGCACATATTCTCTTTCTCTTCATGTTTATCTCTCCCCCTTTGACAATATATTCAGCAAGTCATGAGCATATAAACAAATTATCTCTCCCCCTTTAGTTGTTATGAGCATATTATAACATATACATATAAACAAAGCTCATCCAAGTCATACTATCAAGTACCTTACATTATCACATCAATGAAATACATAAAGTAGTGTAAGCCATGCTAGAGATCAAATGTAATTTTCAATTTAAGCAAGTCATGATCTCACAAACTTAACTATTTCAAAACCTGAAAGCATGACACTAGTTGCTGCATTTTATTATTTTTCAAAGCATAAATTTATATCATATTATATTTGTAAGAGATTATATGCGCATCTGCCTTATTCTAACCAACCAAGTCAAGCCTATGTCATTTGACAATCAGAAGCTTAAGGACATGGTTTTAGTCATACACAACTTTTGCCAAGTTCATATCTAAGTGCAATGATAAGCTATCTCAAAAGAAGAAGTGCGATGCATGCATATTCTCTTGATCTTTTCTCAATTTATATTTGTTCATAAAAACTCAACATGTGAGTTGATTACGTGATTAATTCTTTATGATTAAAAGCATTTGTGAGCATGCAACAAGTTCAAAACAGCAAGAAGGTTCGACCATGACCAGATTTAGTGTAAGTAATTATTCCAATTACTAGACATGGCAAAAACTACAAAATGTATAACACGAGTAATGTAGTAAGAACTTTCAGCATGTAAAAGGAATCACAAAGTCATATTTGTATGAAATACTATGCTCATATTATTTTAATTTCAGATTCACACATAGACTTTCCAAGTTTCAAAACTCCCCCTCAATTTAAGCCATGAGGATGCATAACCCCTATTTCGCTACGAATGTAACAAAAACGAGTGAAATCCAAAGGTTTTGTAAAAATGTCAGCCAATTGTTGTTCGATATCTACAATGTGAAGCACAATGTTTCCTTTTTCAATATTATCTCGGAGAAAGTGATACCTAATGTCAATGTGCTTAGTTCTAGAATGTTGCATGGGGTTTTTAGCAATGCAAATGGCACTAGTGTTATCACAGAACAGTGGAACACTATCTAGATCAACCCCATAGTCCTGAAGTGTTTGAACAATCCAAAGAATTTGTGAGCAAGCACTAGCAGCAGCTACATATTCAGACTCGGCTGTGGATTGTGCAACTGAATTTTGTTTTCTAGAGGACCAAGCAACAAGAGAATTACCAAGAAAATGACAGGCACCAGAAGTACTTTTCCTATCAATCCTACAACCCCCAAAATCAGCATCCGAAAAAGCTTTCAAAGTAACGGTTGAGGAAGAAGGAAGAAAAATGCCAAATTCTTGGGTTCCATGTAAGTACCTGAGAATCCTTTTGACGGCTTGATGATGTGAAACACGTGGGGAAGTTTGAAACTGTGCACAAAGACATACGCTGAATTGTATGTCCGGTCTTGATGCCGTGAGGTACAAAAGTGATCCGATCATGCTTCTATATTCCTTTTGATCCGCGGGTTCACCATCTTCATCAAGTTCAAGTGTTGTTTCTGTTCCCATTGGTGTCCGAAGAGGCTTGCTTTTGTCCATGTTGAAACGCCTTAGGAGGTCTTTGGTATACTTCGTTTGATGCACAAAGGTACCCTCCTTGGTTTGCTTGATTTGCAGCCCCAAAAAGTAAGTGAGTTCACCCATCATACTCATTTCAAATTTGGAACTCATCATTGCTGAAAACTTGGACACAAGCTCATGAGAAGCACAACCAAAGATAATATCATCCACATACACTTGAACGAATAATGAGTCATTGCCATGTTTAAGCACAAAAAGAGTTTTATCAACCTTGCCCATGGTAAACCCCTTTTCAAGTAAGAATGTTTTTAACCTATCATACCATGCTCTAGGGGCTTGTTTGAGACCGTATAAGGCTTTGGACAGTTTGTAAACATGATTAGGAAAATCTGGATTTTCAAAACCCGGTGGTTGTTTGACATAAGCCTCCTCATCTATGTAGCCATTAAGAAAAGCACTTTTAACATCCATTTGATATAGCTTAAAACCTTTAGATGCTGCAAAAGCTAACAAAATTCTTATGGCTTCTAATCTAGCGACAGGAGCAAAAGTTTCATCAAAATCTAGAACTTCAACTTGAGTGAAACCTTGAGCAACCAACCTAGCCTTATTCCTAACCACAACCCCATCCTCACTTTTTTGTTTTTAAATACCCATTTAGTTCCAATTAAAGTGTGACCTTGAGGTGGAGTTACAAGTTTCCAAACATTATTTCTTTCAAAATTTTCTAACTCTTCTTTCATGGCAATAATCCAAGATTCATTAGTGAGTGCGTGTGATATATCTTTGGGTTCAAAAGAAGCAACAAAAGCAGAATGAGCATAAGAGTTTGGATCGCAAAACCTGGACCGTGTGACTCGTTCGTGCAAGCTTCCAATCATCTATTGTGGGGGATGATCTTTGTAAAAACGTAGGGGAAAAGATGTCTCACAAGCTTCTTCTTCATTAGGTTCATCGTAGATTGATGAGCTTGTGACTTGTGGACGATCAGGACCAGCATAGGTGATAGCTGGAGCTTGTTCAATGTCTGGAGCTGGACACATGTCAACTTCGGAACTACTAGGCAGTATCACCGGCTCTTCTTCATCTTCGAAAATACTCTCCCCCTAAGGATACGGATCTGGTCCTGCAACACCGGAGCTAGTACCTGGGCTAGCTTCATCAAAATACACTTCACAAGTCTCCACAATTTTGTTAGTGTCAAGTAAAAGCACACAGTAGCCTCTAGTATGAGATGGATAACCAAGAAACATGCCATCAATGGATCGAGGTTCAAATTTATCAAGATTACCATGTTTCTTAAAAAAGTATTTGCAACCAAAGACCCGAAAGTGTGTAACACTAGGCCTATGTCCAAACCGGAGTTCATATGGTGTTTTGCCTAGCTTAGCACGCAAGAAAACACGATTTGAGACATAACAAGCGGTTGCTAACGCATCAGCCCAAAATTTCCTAGGAGTTTGATATTCATTAAGCATAGTCCTAGCCATCTCAACTAAGGTTCTGTTCTTTCTTTATACAACACCATTTTGTTGAGGTACATATGGTGAAGAGAATTGATGATCTATTCTATTTTCAGCACAAAAGTGATCAAAAGATTAATTTTTAAATTCAGTTCCATTATCACTTCTAATTGCATTTAATGATCCTGGGTGATCAATTGATAATCTAAGAAAAAAAGTTCTAAAGTGACTTAAAACTTCATTCGTAGATGCCATAAAGTAAACCCAAGAGTATCTAGAATAATCATCAACGATAACAAGAACATACCATTTACCTCCGAAGGATTGAACACGTGAAGGTCCTACGGTGTCAAGATGCAAAAGTTGACATGGTTCAGTTGTCATGATCATTGTGAGAGGAGTATGTGAACCTGCAACCATCTTAGCATGTCTACAAGAAGGGCACACAATTTCTTTGTCCCCTTTAAGCTTAGGCAGCCCGCGTATGCGATCAAGAGCACTAACACGCGTTAGGTGATCAAAGCCTACGTGACCAAGTCTACGATGCCAAAAATATAAGTCCTTTGAATCATTAGCAACTAGACACCTATGCTTAGAGGAAGACATATCAAAATCAGCTTTAAAAACTCTTCCAAATCGAGACATGTTAAAAATAAGCTCACTATTTGAACTTACAACTTTGCAGCAGTTTTTATTGAAAATAATTTCCAGATTTTCATCTAGCAATTGTGAAACAGAAAGCAAGTTGTATTTCAAATTTTTGACAAGGGACACATCCTTCAAAGTGTAGTGATCATTTATTCTAACCGAACCCTTAGCAATTATAGGAGTTGAAGAATTATCGGCAAAAGTAACATTCTCTACACGTGACACAAAAGAGAGGGAGGAGAACCAATCTTTGTTACCGGTCATGTGGCGTGAGCAACCTGAATCCACAATCCAAATGTTCTCCTTCCTCAAACGTGTAACCTACATAGAAGCACAATTCGTCGATGACTCAATACTGGGGTTAGTCAAAAGGCATTTAGGAATCCAGTATTGAGTCACGCGACATGCAGCAGGAAAAACACGCGAAAGCTGAGACAAAACAGCAGGTTTATGAGTCAAAGTTTGAGATTTTTTATTCTTGACTACTGACCTATAAGGTGTTACTTGTGTAGCACAAAAATCAGTAGCTCCGGAGGCAAAAACAGAAGGTCTGAAGGTAAACTTTGAATGTTTTTGACTCAAAACAGCAGGTTGTACATTCGGTTCAATGTGTGCAGCAAATTTTGCATGAAAGTTATGAGATTTAGCAACCATTCTTTCCCTTTTCTGTTTTTTAGCTAGTCTATAACAAAAATCTATGACATGACCATCTCTACCACAGAAGGTACAATGAAATTTAACTTTGTGTTCATGTCTAGATGAGCAAGCAATATTTTTATTTGAGACCGAATGAGGCAACACTCCTGCAGATTTGAAGCCACTTCCTTTTGTTTAGGAACTATTTGGATCAAACCACTTCCTAATGACTTTACAATTTTAGGTGGATGTGCCTTAGCATGAGCATGAGAATCAAAACCTAAACCAGTTTTATCATTGCATGACTTGGAAGAATTCAGCAGCAAGTTTAGGTTCTTATTCCCATTACAAAACCGATCTAATGTCCTATGCATGTCATCAAGTTTATTGGACAGATCAAGGCAATTTTCACATGAAGATTTTTCTTTTAGTTTGCAATTAGAACAAAATTTAACTTCATGAGAACGTAAAGCATTGATCAATATAGAAATTTCATTCATAGCATCCTGTAGTTTCCTATCAAGATCATCACAAGTAGAACAATGCAAATCAATTGTAGAACAGCTAGCATCTTTCAAGTTTTTATCATTAAGTGCAGCAAGCTCTTTGTTCTTTTCAATTTCTAACTCAAGTTTATCAAGTGTGGAGGTGTGTGCACTTCTTAATGAGGACAAATGTTCATATATTAAATCACATGAGGAACATGCATCATCACTAGGAATCAAAGTTTTTAAACGGTTGATTTCAGATTCTAGTGATTCAATTTTAGCAACACTATCCCTAAGCTTTTTGTCCTTTTTCTTAACAATAATAGTGGCACAAGAAATAGCATCACACATTTCTTCGCAAGTAGGACATACCTCTTCATTGTCGCTGTTGTGTTCTGCCTCCTCCATACTTGATCTTGACTTGCCCGCCACAAAGCACAAGTTTGCCAAATCATCTTCATCTTCATCACTTCCAATGTCCACGTCACTTGAACTGAACTCTTGAAGCGCGGTGATGAAACTGTTGATCATCTTGCGTCCTATAGTACCTTTCTTCTTCTTGTTGGAATTTCCAGAGGAGGTCCGGACCTTGCTTTGTTTTTCTTCACGGGTGGTCGGACCTGAAAGGTTAGGGCATTCTGTACGAAAGTGTCCTGTTTTACCACATTCAAAACAGCGTTGAGGTCCGGAGCTTCCTCTCCTTCTAGTTCTCACATTTTGCAATGCTTTTGAGAATCTAGTAGAGATGAGTGCCAACTCCTCTTCTGGAAATTCTTCGATATGCTCTAGGGTTAGTGAGGACAACAAAGCAAGAGTATTGCAAGATGATGATTGGTCGAAGCTAGACATATCACGTTGTGAAACAAATGCAATAGACTTATTTGGGTTCTTACGTGCTAGGATGTCAATTTCATGAGTTTTTAGTTTAGAATAGAGTACATCTAATGTAAGAGAACTCATGACAGTAGATTCCCGAATAGATGTGACTTTCATCTCCCAAATTGACATATCTAACGCACTTAGCAATTGCCTAGCATTTTCAGCATCTGAAAAATTAACATTGACACTACGCAAGTTGCTGAGAATTTTATTAAAGCGAGCAAAAAGGTCATCAATAGACTCACCGGATTGCATCTCAAAGCGCATGTATTCCTTTTTGAACATGTCTTGCCTTACCTCTTTGATCGTGTTGGATCCTTCGTGGTAGTCACAAAGTGCTTTCCCCACATCGTATGCAGATCGGAGGTGTGCAACATGGTCGAAGTCGCTTTGAGTTAATCCTTGTATGATCAAGTTCCGAGCCTTATTGTTGTAGTCGACATCTCTCAGATTTGTAGCTGTAACTTGATCATTTGATGGCACTTCGTAAGGCTTGTATACCTTCTCCCATATTGCAAAGCCTTGTGCCTGGATGAAAGCCTCCATGCGTGCCTTCCAAACCTGGAAATCAATACCTGCAAACACACAAGGTTTGGCGGAGTACTTCTCCATGATGATTAGTCAAAACACGTGAAAATCTCAAAGATTAGAGCAACCTGGCTCTGATACCAATTGTAGGATCGAAGAGCACGTGAAAAGCTACCAGAGGGGGGGGGGGGGTTGAATGGTAGATTTAAAAATCTTACGCAGCGGAAACAATTAAACCCCAACCCCTTCGGCAGAAAAATGATCTGTTGAAGAAATCGTGTGTGAGACTAATCTAAATGTGTTTCACCGTGAAAAAAGTGATAAATATCAGAGAGAATCAAGTCACGAAGACAACACAAAAAGAATCACTCAAATCCGTCGAGAAAAACTCAAGTTATGATCGAAAGATCAAACAATGGTCAATCTGCCCTACCCAAGAAAAAACAGTTCTGGAACGCTGCAAAGAAACTCGTGTAGATCAGAAACCACAAATCCAATGACCGTGAAATTTTGACATATGATAGATAATCAAGTTGTGAAGACAACCCAAAAAGAATCACGTCAATTGGATCTGTAAAACTCAAGTTATGATAAAACCACCGACGAAAGGTAGTGCTGTTCAGAAACTCGACGAGTAAAACTTGTCTGGAACAAGTCAGGCGAACAAGACACAAAAGTTCCTTCAAACTACGAATTTTATTCAATGGAACACAAGAGGAACAGCCTCAAAGTCGTGCACCATGAGCTCTGGGCTCCCTTGCTTATATAACCAGCTCTTAGGCTAACCCAATATCAACTAGGACTCCAATCCTACTCAGATCACGAATCGTAACTTTACATAACTGCTCAAGATTCTTCTATACGCAGATAGAAGCAATCTTAAGACTTCCAAACACCTTAGGAACGTATCCCACATTCCTAAACAACTCAAATTCGTGACCCACACGAAAACCTATCATAACCAACTCAAATCTTTCCATATTTGAGTCAAACCCGACTCAGCCGCAGCCTGAGTCCATAACCTAGTCGGTTGGACCTTCCCGACCAATTCTTTACGTCCACATCTCTTCATCACGTCTCGGAACCATGTAGCCACGTCCATGCACTCCTTGCACACGTGAAAAAATCTTCCAATGACGTCCACGATACCTTCATATGCATTGTTCTTGATTCAATCATGTTGCGCAACCTCCTGATCAGCTCAACCACAATTCCTCCTGAATTTGGTTGTTGGAACCTCATCTCCTTCCTGAGACTAGTCCAATGGATCCTGTAACCAGCCATGTCTTGAACTCAAGAAACACCTGCACATGAATAAACAACCAATCCATACGAGCCCAAGTCCTCGACTTGACTCAAGTTAGTTCCGAACACAACACCCTACGTGAGAACCTCACAGAAGCATGTTGACAAACCACAGTAACACGATATCATCCATATCAACCAAAACGCACCAAAAACTTAGCAAATGAATACTAAGCAATCTTTCCGACAATGTAAAGCAAGTACGAAACATTGCAAATGAAAAGTAGAAGCACTAC
The DNA here is from genome assembly GCA_036927565.1 of Tuctoria greenei. Classification (NCBI taxonomy): domain Eukaryota; kingdom Viridiplantae; phylum Streptophyta; class Magnoliopsida; order Poales; family Poaceae; genus Tuctoria; species Tuctoria greenei. The sequence continues at coordinate 255,807,741 of JAYESD010000002.1, forward strand.
GGTCAAGTTCCGGACCTTGCCAGAGCAACCCAGACCTTGAGCCGGAGCTAACAAAAGCTAGTAGAACCTAGCGCCGGAGCTTACCAAAACTAGTACAACCAAGCTCCTGCCGGAGCTTACAAAACTAGCAGGACCTAGCGCCGGAGCTAACCAGAACTAGTCAGAACTAGTAATCTTAAAAGCCGGAGCTAGAGACAAAACTTCACCAGAGCTGACCAAAGCTAGTCGGACCTAGCATCGAACGTAACCGGAGCTACCCAAACCAAGCCGGACCTACCATTGGACCTTGCTGTAGCTCAGAGCTAGAGTCGTACCTTGATAAAAAGGTGTTTTGGTGATATTTAAAACTTTTATCATCAAAGCCAAGTGTATTCACTACAAGCCAATGTATTCAGCACACATAGGTCTCACAGTGCCCGGCCCACCACCCCCACCCACCGGCCTGGCCCTAGGCAGTAGCCCACAAAGTTTCTGTGAACCTACCGCACAGCATCGCGCTTGCGCCCCCGCCTCGCATGCCATCCAATCAAAATCGCATAATCGTGGGAGCGAGACACGCGGGATTTCCATCCTTCGGTGTCCAGACAACAAAACCAACGTGAAGCGAAGAATCTCAGAGGGATTTCCATCAGACGACATGCGGGGCGGGGGCGCACGCACGACTTTGTGCGGCAGGGCCGCAGAAAATTGATTTCCGCCCGCCTGGGCCCATAGCTGGGCCTGCGTTTAAGACCATCCGCAGTGGTTCACGGTAAAGCTTTAGGCTCTGTTTGGGAGCATAGTTTTTCAATACTAAAATTTTGGAAACCAAAGTTTTTAAAATGACATGGCAATACCAAAGTATTTCAATAACACAGTTTTCTAATATCGCGATTTTGCAATACATAGGACTGTTTGGTTGACAAACACCATTCTGTAAAAAATACCATAGTAATGTCAAATACCACAGTATTGCTAATCGCTCTAAAACTCCAAAAATATCGTGTTCCCAAACACCATTACTGGCCTACGAATCAGATGGTCTTATCTGTTAACCCCTTGGTGCGGAAATCGAATTCTCTGCGGCCCTTCCGCACAGCCGTCTCTGTGCGACCCTGCCCAGATGGTTGCCACGTACGTTCACGCTCCAAATCTTACAGCCAAGGGCGCACTGCACAGTTCCCAAGACTGTACCATCCTGCCCTGATGATTGCCACGTACGCGAATGCACTGAATCTTGCAGCGCGCATGGTCACACGAACTCCACGTCCGAACTTCGCTCAGCGATCTGAATAACTCGACGCTCAGCGTGCACAATCCATCATCATGCGTACGAGCACATACGATGCGGCCAAAAAGATCTGTGTTTGGTTGCTTGTCTTGGATTGAATTGAGTTGGATTAGTTGGATGGTCCAGTCATGTGTTATTAGTTTCGCGGTCAGATGGGTGATCCAGGTTTGAGGAATATAAAATATTCCTCGCAGATGCTGGATGAGATGGTCTAGGATATTTGGTTGGATGTGAGTCCATCCACCTTATCTAATTATGCTTCTTAGCAATGTAATTAGTGATAATTACCTTGTTTATTGTTGATTAACAATTACAATTATGATATTAACATTAATATTTGCTAGTAATATGATAATTAGTATATAAACAATTAATATTATGAAATTATCAACTTAGATGATTGAATAATCCAATCAAGTTTCATCCAACCTACTAACAAAAAATTGGATCGTCCAGTCCATCCAACCAAATGTTAATTTGGATGATCCAAGACATAAAGAAATGGATGATCTATCTCCAATCCAACTTCGACGTCAAACCAAATGCAATTGATGACTGAGCACTTTGTCACATGTCACTAGAGTGTACGCACAAATGACAAATACACGGCCTCAACACTGGGTTTAGGGTGCATCATGGACTAACCACATGACCCGACCAAACACTCACGTAATTACCATATACCTGCAAGAGCAACTACCTGGCCGCATCCTTCGCATACGAACAACAACGCCGACCAACTTATACTTTTTTGTACTACGTACAAAGAATTTTCCTTGTCTATGAGCCAATAATCAAGCTTTTCTGATGCGGCTTTGTAGTTAAAAAATGAACTACGACAAAGCGACAAATTCATAGAGACGGGGGGAGTACATATGATCATCGAAGTCTCTCTCACATGCATGTTATAGTTGTCCATGCATGCTACCGTACGCCCCAAACATATGATCAACGAGCCATATATATATATATATATATATATATATATATATATATATATATATATATATATATATATATATATGATCTTTTAACAAAAAGAGAAAACTATATATATATAACAAGTTAGTTGTCACGCCCCAAACATGATCAACGAGCCTCAAACTATATATGACGATGTTTCAACAAAAAACAGAGAAAACATGTGATAATATTGTCATCAAACATGATTGTCGCGAGGTTTTCAAGTGCATATGTTACTTGTCCATGCATGCTTGCTACACCCCAAACATGATCAACGAGTCTCAAATATGACGATCTTTCAACAAAATTGGAAAACACCTAACGTCATCAAACATGCATGATCGAGGTCTTTTGCATGTCAAACTGATAAAACATGAATGAGAGTTTGTGATATATATATATATATATATATATATATATATATATATATATATATATATATATATATATATATCTGTGTGTGTGTGTGAGTGTGTGTATTAATGAATGCATGAATGTGTCGTGTGTTCATCGTCTTGTACTTTTTTCTTGTGTTCAAAAAATAAGAGAAAACACGTAACGTCATGAAACATGATCGGGGTCTTTTGGGTGACAAACTGAAAAAAACTGGAACATTGCATATACCTTGGGCCGGTGGGCCCTTTGCGTGTCAAAATTAAAAACTGGAACTGAAAAAGTGAAACACCACCGGACGGACTTACAAAGTATGCCAGGTGGGCCACTGCATACCCTGGACCCTTTACATGTAAAATTAAAAAACTGCCTGTGAAGCGGAGATGGGATGCGTCGAGCCGTTGTGACAACTTAGATGAAGCCAACCGCAGTTTGGATTAATTCGAAAGCGCAGTTTTCGAAGCGTCCGATCATCTCCACTCACGCGCTTAGACCATCCGCAGTGGCGTACTGTAAAGCATACTGGATACACTGTTTTGCAGTGTAATTTAGAGTACGTAGTGTAAAAGCTCAAGGAGAATAGTGTATAGAGTATGCTTTAGAGTACGCTGGTGTGGATGGTCTTAGACGAGGACCTGCTATAAAGCCACACCCGTCCTATTGCGTCTCCACCGCACCACTCCATCTCCATCGATCATAGCCTCCAATCTTCTCTTCCTTCACTGCCGCACCATTGCCGACCACCTCTCGCTCTTTCTTCGCACCTCCGTCGCCGCACAAATGGGTAGCCCCGCACTGAAGCGCTCCAGGCCGTCGACGTCCTCCGAACCTCCTTCTTCTCTATTTCCGTCGCAGCCAATGCCGGTGGAACTGGAGGCGGCGCCCGCACCTCCTTCGTCCCCTTCTCTGTCCACGGCGCCCGCACCTCCTCATCTCGTTTGGGTTCAGGAGACTGTCTGCCTCGTCAAAAACCGCTTAGATGAACTCGATCGGCGCCTGAAGGAGGCCACCGAGCACCTTTCCGCCACCGCGGGGCACACAAAAAAGCTTGACAAATTGGCGCGAGATGTATTTTCTGATACATCTCGCTCGTGTGACCGTCTGGGTCTTGGGAAACTTCCCATCTGCACCAGCATGGACACCGCTGGCCACTACTGCTTTAGGTTAGGGTTTGTGGCCGGTCATCTCAACATCCTCTACGAGACGATCGGGGAGGTGGCTTGGGTGGAGGGCCGCCAGCATCTTCTGTGGGCCGTCGCCCCAGAAGCTTCGGACTCAATTGTCGGAGGAGGCGGCAGCAGCGGCGGCAGCGGAGGAGGCGGCGGCGGCAGCGGCGGAGGAGGTGGCAGTGGCAGCAGCGACGGAGGAGGAGGCGGCAGTGATAGAGAAGGAGGTGGAGGCGATCTCCTCTGACTCCGAGTAGAGTAGTATTTTTAGTTTTTCTTTTTCTTGTTTTCTATGTGCTTTCGTAGTTCTTGTTTGTAATATATGTGTTGTTTCTATTTTAATGATAAATGTCTTTTCTGTTCATGAACAATGCGTCCTATACAGTATCGAAAAACAACTCCTTTCTGAAAAAGAGGCCAGATAATTGTTGTTCAATGTCTAGCCAAGAATTTGTTGTGTTGCGACAATCGACGACTCTTGGTTGAAACTCCATTGATCGTGGTTGAGGCTGCGTTTCTCCTCTTTTGTGTTCTTTCACTCAATTTTTTCATTTGTAGTCGATGCATGGGAAACTGTATTTTTAGTGTGTAGTAGTATATACTACATGTTTTCATTTCATTGTGATTAATGTTACAAAATGTTGATTATTTACCATCGTCCTTTTGTGGACTTGGCTGTATTTGCATATCGTTTGCATTAGCACATATACATTTGGCGATTCATATTTTTTTCTTATTTTTTTGGAGTGTCCCACTAGCTAGCAGATGACTGCTTTTAGATTTTGATCTTCATGCATGGCAACAAAGATGAACTAAGAAGCGAGCAAGTTGTTCTAAGACAAAGTCTACCCCTCTAGCTACACGCACCATGTGCAATTGATGTGACATGAGATGTAATTAATCACGATTGGATGCATGCACAAGGGCACGGCTTGCGTCAAATTCTCCACTCCCGCGAAAATTTTATCGTTCTACTTGGCGCGCCACATTTGAGATTTTGACAATTCAATTTTCACTACCTGCGCCTCCAATTTCAGTCCCACCTATTATTGTAACCCTATTTCAGCCATGATTAGTATAAATGGAAACACTAGCCTCCGTTCCCGACACACCGCTGCCCCGCCCTTCTGGTGATCTCGCAGTACTCTAAATGTGTTGTCTCTCTGTCCTGTGTTCTATACTTGTATTCCTAAGAAATTCCCATGTTTTCATTTCCCATGGTTTTTACAATTTTTCCCCCATGGATCTCGCAGTGACGCATCGAAGCTCTTGGTGGTGTTGACTCCTAGGTACAACGTCGGGCGGCCAAGTTTGACGGGCTCTACCGAACCTCTTCATCGTCGACACCTCCTTGCGACATCGCATCCCGAACTCCAGTTTTGTGCTAGGTAAACTACACAATCCATGCCGTCTTTTTATAGAGCTATATTGGCTTGGTTCTACACGATCCATGCAATTTTACCCTAGTTAAGTTATACACGATCCATCCTGATATACGAAGATTAAATAAATTAACAAAGAAGAAATGTGGTATTCTGTTTCACGAATTTAGTTATATATATATATATATATATATATATATATATATATATATATATATATATATATATAGACACTACATCTGTCCCTAAATAAATGTTGCTCCGACAGCTTATTACGGTAGTGTATTTCTAGTTCAATTCCTGGTCGGGAACGACAAATACTAAAAACCAGAGGTAGTAGTATGTAATTTATGGATTTAGAAGTAAATGACGCACGGGTTATCTGATCAACCACTCCAAATGTTGTACTCTCATTCCTGTTTTACAAATTTGTATTCCTAAAGTTTTTAGTTCCCATGGTTTTTACACTTTTTTCTTTCTTGTGGCTTTCTCGGATCGTACGTTTTTTCTATTCTTTCTTTTCTAATTTCTCCGTTAGTAACAAACACTGCAGTTTATAGAAAGCACACCGTCCGATCCAAAATCTACGTCGGTCGTGTAATCTGACGTTCTCACTGTTATTTGGAATGACTACTTACAATGCTTTTTACATTAGGAACAAGACATCAAACCGTGATGTCGTCTACAAGCATTCATGGTGGCTAACAAGCACCTGATATAACTATAAATGTGTTTACTATCAAAATTAAACAAATTTAGACAACATTAAATCGTTTGCATGGTACGCAGAGAATATTGCAGCACATGATGTTCAGGAACCCTGATGAAGGCAAAAGCAAGGATAAAGGAAAATCCAAGGCTCAACGCACTTGCTACAACTGCGGAGAGTATGGACACTTCATGGTGGACTGCCCTTATGAAGAAGACAAAAAGAAGAAGGAAACAAGATCTCAAGAAAAGAAAAACTTCAGAAAAAGAAGACAAACCCATCAAGCTCACATTGGCAAGGAGTGGGACTCAAACGACGAGTCCTCCTCCGATGAAGAAGAAGAAATGACCACTATCGCAATCAAGAAACCTACTATGAAGGCCACACTCTTTCCAAACATGGGAGGATGGGACATGAACAACCATACTTGCCTTAAGGCTAAGGAAGGCAAGAAAAAGGTACAGCTCACTCCTCCTACGCTAAATTCCTCTATTGATGACTTTGACAGCTCTAGTGATAATGAAGAATGTTTAGAGGACTAAATAAAATTACTCTAAAGAAAATGGAAATGTTGTCGAATGAAATCTTTGAAAAGGAGGAACTTCTTGACCGACAAGAAGATATGCTCATACGTGAAATCAAGAGATATCAAGAAGTTGAAAAGCTTCTCGAGCTTGAAAGGGAGAAGAACGAGTCGCTTGAAGTTGAGCTAGCCTTGAGTAAGGAAACTTACTCAAAGCTAGAAGACTTGCATATTGCAATCAAGGAAGAACTTGCTAACTTGTCAAAATCTAACAAGATCCTTGAGGTGCAAGTCGAGTCGCTCAAGCAAAGTGACTCCTCTTCCTCCAAGAGCTCTTCCTCCAAAGATATAAGTTCGACAACAATCGGAACTTGCACTTGCTCTAGTAAGAAGAATATTATGTCTAATGCTTCAACATCTCATAATATGCATGCCCCTCCAAGCGGCATCTTTGATAAGGAGAAGATCAAATATGCACGCAGTGCATATATGGTCACTAGACCTCCTAATGTCAAAGATGGCCTTGGTTTTGATAAGAGCAAACACATGTCTACTTCTAATCATGCTAAAAATAGAATTGTCTTTGTTAAGGAAAAATCCCATGAATCTGAACCACAAATATTGTTTCATACATTTAACGCTTCTTATGTTCTTATGAAACCAAATATGGAAAAGTAATTGCCAAATATACAGGGCCACACCACAAGAACTTGAAAACTTGTGTGTGGGTGCCCAAGACTCTTGTGACTAACCTGAGAGGACCCAAGCAAGCTTGGGTACCTAAAACCAAGAAATAATTCTTTTTGCAGGCTTACTCCTCCGGTGGAACAAAATGGGTACTTGATAGCGGATGCACAAATCACATGACCGGAGAGAGAGGTATGTTTGTAGAGTACGAGTACAACAAGGATCCAGGTGAAGGCATATACTTCGGAGACAACAGCCAAGGAAAGGTCCTTGGTAGTGGTAACATTGAAATATCCTCTCAACATACCTTATCAAATGTTTTACATGTAGATTCTCTAGATTATAACCTTTTGTCAATATCCCAACTATGCGACAAAGGTTACAACTGTTTATTCACTAATGAGGGTGTGACCGTTTTTAGAAGAAGCGATGGCTCGATTGCATTCAAGGGAATGTTGAAGGGCAAGCTTTATCTAGTTGACTTCAACAAAGATAAAGTCGAACTCAACACTTGCTTGGTTGCTAAGACCAACATGGGATGGCTGTGGCATAGACGGCTAGCCCATGTTGGGATGAGAAATCTGCAAAAACTTCTAAAAGGTGGTCACATCCATGGTCTTAAGGATGTGGTTTTTGAAAAATACAGGCCGTGCAGCGCGTGTCAAGTAGGAAAACAAGTCGGAGCACCACACCCCGCCAAGAATGTGATGACTACCTCAAGACCGTTGGAACTTCTCCACATGGATCTCTTTGGTCCAGTTTCATACATCAACATCGGCGATAACAAATACGGTTTAGTAATTGTTGATGATTTTTCAAGATTTACATGGGTATTTTTCTTGTATGATAAATCAGAAACTCAGGGGATCCTCAAGAAGTTCTTGAAAAGAGCTCAGAATGAATTCTCATCAACCATAAAGAATATCAGAAGTGACAACGGGACAGAATTCAAGAACCTCCAAGTTGAGGAGTTTCTCGATGAAGAAGGGATAAAGCATGAATTCTCGGCACCCTACTCCCCTCAACAAAATGGGGTGGCCGAAAGGAAGAACAGAACATTGATCGAAATGGTGAGAACTATGTTGGATGAATACAAGACATCAGATCGATTTTGGGCAGAAGCGGTGAACACCGCTTGCCATGCCACAAATCGACTGTATCTCCATCGACTACTAAAGAAAACTCCATATGAGCTCCTTACCGGTAAAAAGCCTAATGTTTCCTACTTTAAAGTTTTTGATTGCAAATGTTTTATTCTGAACAAGAAACAGAGGGCCTCGAAGTTTGCTTCAAAGTCCGATGAAGGATTCTTGCTCGGTTATGAGTCGAATGCCTAAGCCTATCGTGTCTTCAACAAGGTGTCCGACCTTGTTGAAGTAGCACGTGACATAGTGTTCGATGAATCTAACGGCTCACAAGTGGAGCAAGTTGATAAACGTGTGCTAGATAAAGAGGAAGCTTCATATGAAGCACTGAAGAAAATGGGACTTGGTGATATCTTACCACAAGAGCAAACATTCGACTCAAATGCACAAGATGAACCTCAACACGGAGGCAATGATCAAGGGGGAGCTCTTACACAAGATCAAGAGGAGGAAAATCAAGAAGATCAGGACAATCATGGAAACAATGATCTAGGGGGAGACAATACACATGAAGATAATGAAGAACAAGCAACTACACAAGCTCCACACCAAAGAGTACACCAGAGCGTGCAAAGAGACCACCCTGTCAACAATATCACTGGAGATATTGCTAAGGGAGTAACTACTAGATCTCGAGTTGCAAATTTCTGTGAATCCTACTCTTTTGTGTCTTTTCTGGAACCATACAGGGTAGAAGAAGCTTTAAAGGATCCAGACTGGGTGATTACAATGCAAGAGGAGCTGAACAACTTCAAGAGAAATGAAGTATGGGAGCTGGTGGAAAGACCAAAGGCGAACATAGTTGGAACCAAATGGGTCTTTCGGAACAAGCAAGATGAACATGGAGTAGTAACAAGAAATAAGGCAAGACTAGTGGCCAAAGGTTATTATCAGGTCGAAGAGCGCTTTCTTAAACGGCCCAATCAAGGAGGAAGTTTATGTGGAGCAGCCACCAGGATTCGAAGACCAGAAATATCCCAACCATGTCTACAAACTGCGTAAGGCTCTCTATGGCCTCAAACAAGCTCCTCGAGCTTGGTATGAGTGTCTTAGAGATTTTCTAATTCAGAATGGATTCAAAATTGGTAAAGCTGACTATACACTTTTCACTAAACATTGTGATGATCATTTATTTGTATGTCAAATTTACGTTGACGACATTATCTTTGGATCCACTAACAAGTCCTTCTGTGAAGAGTTTAGCAAAATTATGACAGATAGGTTCGAGATGTCAATGATGGGCGAATTAAAGTTCTTCTTGGGATTCCAAGTGAAGCAACTAAGAGAAGGTACATTTATAAGCCAAACCAAATATACACAAGACATTCTCAAGAAATTCAATATGGACAAAGCCAAGCCCATCAAGACACCCATGGCCACTAATGGACACCTCGACCTCAATGAAGACGGTCCAAATGTGGACCAAAAGGTATATCGGTCCATGATTGGCTCTTTACTTTATTTATGTGCATCTAGGCCAGATATTATGCTTAGTGTTTGCTTGTGTGCAAGGTTTCAAGCTGCACCTAAAGAGTGTCATTTAGTTGCTGTAAAAAGAATCCTAAGGTACCTTGTGCACACACCCAACTTGGGCCTTTGGTATCCCAAAGGATCCAAATTTAACTTGATAGGGTATTCCGATGCCGACTATGCAGGATGCAAAGTCGATAGAAAGAGCACGTCAGGGACTTGTCAGTTTCTTGGTAGGTCCCGTGTATCTTGGTCATTTAAAAAGCAAAACTCTATTGCCCTCTCCACAGCAGAAGCAGAATATATTGCAGCCAGTAGCTGTTGCGCCCAATTACTTTGGATGCGACAAACCCTAAGGGACTATGGCTACAATCTTAACCATATCCCACTTCTATGTGACAATGAAAGTGCTATAAAAATTGCACACAACCCAGTAGAGCACTCAAGAACTAAGCACATAGATATTCGTCATCATTTTCTTAGAGATCATTCATTAAATGGTGACATTGCAATTTCTCATGTTAGAACTGAAAAACAACTTGCGGATATTTTTACCAAACCATTGGATGAGAAAAGGTTTTGTGAACTTAGGAATGAACTTAATATTCTCGACTCTCGAAATGTGGCTTGAAACGTTGCACACCTGGTTGAAACTTCAAATGTTACACTTTATTGCTAAAACTGCCCCTCACCTCTTTTTTCTCCTAAGAAAACTATTTTTAATGAAGAAATCTTGGAATTTATGACCATGTTTTTGTATTGATTGCTTTCTGGTCATAATCAGCAAGATTATTTGCAAAACTTGTCCTTGGATCACTATTAGTTATCTCTATATACTCAGCTTTTCCAGGGACACCGGACTAGTCAGGTTTGCCACCGGACTAGTCCGGACAGTCCCTCCTTCTAGGTTTTCCAGGGGCACCGGACTAGTCTGGTCGGCCGCGTATATAAGCAGCTGACCGGCCCAAAATCGTTTCAAACCTCCCTCCACTTTGAGTTGAACCCTCACCTCTCAAACCCTAGCCCCCAAAAGTGATTTTCGAGTTGAGCCCTCAAAATCCAAGCTTTCTCTGTAGGAAATCCTCCCCTCGACGAGTTGGTACTCCACTCCAAACTCATCCGGACAGATTCGTGCTCCTTCAACGCGAATCTTCAAATCTCGGTAAATTTCTCCCTAAAAGTCAAACTCTCAACTTTTCTAGTTCTATATTATTTCTCTTGATTCCAAGGAAGTACATTAGCTTCAGAGATGTACTCCTTTCATCTTCATGCTCCTTTGCACCTTTAGATAGAAGTTGTGATTCTAGTTTTGTTAGGGTTCTTGTGCCAGGCCGGACTAGTCCAGCTCCCAGGTACGGACTAGTCTGGTACACCGGACAAGTCCGCACTCTGAAACTGGACAAGTTCGGTCTCTGACATTTGAATCCTCACATCACCTTCATTCTTAGTTCATTCTCATCTAAATCATGAACTCCTTGTTAGGCACAATGTCTTCAAGCTCAGATGACAGCTCCTTCCATGTTGATGAAGAAGTTGAGCGCGAAAAAGTGAAGAGAGCCAAGGATAAGTACATGAAGAAAAGTCATGATGTAAATGTGCACTCTCCACCCTCCGATGACAACTTGCCCAAGAAAAGGAGGGTAGTTGTGAAGAAGGCCCAAGGAAAGGCTGGTGAGAGCTCCTCAGGGCCAAAGAGGACTCTCAACAAAGGAAAAGGGCTTGCTAGTGGTCCCATTGGACCCCTGAAAATGAAGAACCCAACCAACCGCAACAGGCAACGCTCAAGTAAGGATTTCACTGGAAAAGGGGGTGAGCTTGCCGATAGCTTCAGGCATGTTAATGTGTATGCTAAACCTTGGCAATGCTCAGACCCAAGATTTTGGATCAACTTCCATGCCGACTACTACGAGCATGTGTACATGAAGATGAAGAATCCCGTTGTAAAGAGTCAATGGGTGAACATTGGTTACATGCAGTTGAAGAAGTATCCTGCCTTCCGTGAGGTGGTTGAGTCCCTAGAGAGGCACGGACTGAAGGAACTATTTTCCTTTGAGAATGATTGGAACAATGAGGTCATCACCCAATTCTACTCCACCCTCTACTTTGCTCGTGGTGATGGAGACAGTCTCACTTGGATGACTCATGGTTCCAAGTATAGTGTCACTTATGATGAGTTTGCAAGAATCCTCCACCTTGAACACACTTTGGATCATGATCTTGTTATCCACAATCTGCAACCCTTGGAGAAGGATGAGCTCAAATTTCTATATGACACAAGGATGCCTTATGTCCCTCCAAATATCAATTATTTGAAGCCCTTCTATGTGGTCCTCAACAGAATTTCGAGGAAGACAATAGCCCCGAAAGATGGAGATGCAGGGACTATTCAAGGAACCTTGAGGACCCTAATGAAGGTCATCGGTGGGAGGAGACCGTTCAATGTCTTTGAATACATCTACAATGACATTGTGAACATCTCAATCACTCCAAACAGATCTTGCGGGTATGCCCTGTACATCATGTATATGATTGAGAAGGTGACTGGACTTGAGTTCGTCAAGGATGTTCACCATACGGGGTTGAAACCGCAAAAGCCCACTGAGTACACTCTACCTTCGGCACCTAATGCACCTCCATCCCCTGAAGCTGAGAGGAGGACTAAACAAACTCGGGATGTGAATGTCACTAGATCTTCAGCTGCTCCTCCTAGCTCTGCACCTGCCCTTGAATCCTCCGGTGGTGTGCTCAAAATGCTCACCTCTATCTTTGCCTGTTGCCACAACATTGAAGTCAGGCAGAAGAAGCATCAACAATATGTCAACGCCAACATCAAAGCTATTTGTGACAAGCTGGAGATTGAGCCGGTGGGATCCCCGCCCGCCTTCAAGGACTCCGAGGAAGAGTCTGCTCTGGCGAATGATGATGATGGTGGTGAAGATGAGGACAGGGCCGAGACTGACGAAGAGAGTGGCGATGAGTGATTCCCCTCAATTTTTCCCTTTTTGGTGCCTTGATGCCAAAGGGGGATAGATTGAGACTAGTAGCTTGAGACCATCTCTAGTTGGTGTCTTTATGTTTTTGTGATCAAGGACATGTACTTATTTTTAAAACCTTGTAATGCACTATTTCTACTCTTATATGTGATGCTTATTGTTGCTTGGATGATTATCTCAATGATCATTATTGATTACCTTTACTTCATCACACCTTGTTGATCACACACCTGTTAGGCACCCCACCATAAGGTGTGTGCGTATGTGAGAAGTTTTTTTGTGGACTTATCATTATTCTCATATGTGCACACCTTATGAAAATCAAGATTTTATTCTCAATTGTGATATCTCAAATGGTTGTCATCAATCACCAAAAAGGGGGAGATTGTAAGTGCATCTAGGATATCCCTTGTGGGTTTTGGCTAATTGATGACAAACATATGAGATCCTAATGAATCCACTGAGATGATTGCAGGACAAATAAGTGAAACAGCTCGGTGCACACAAAAAGGTGAAAAATGAAGTGGTGTTCAAAGAAAGATACTTTGATGAAGCTTGGAAGACCAAATTAGATTTTGAATGTATAGGGATTGTATGAAAGACACACTCCAAGAGCTCACAACTTTGCGCGAGGGTAAGGGATTAAAATTAACCTAACTTTCACAAAGCACCGGACTAGTCCGATCATGGACCGGACTAGTCTGTTCATCTTTCTGGAATCCCACTTATAGGGAGACCGGACTAGTCCGTGCATCCACCAGACTAGTCCGTTGATGTTTCTGGAGTCTCTCATATTGAGGGACCGGACTAGTCCGATCATGGGCCGGACTTGTCCGTTGAACTTTCTGGAATCTCCCATTCGTGGAGATCAGACTAATCCGCGGACTCATCCGATGAACTTTTTGGAGTCAGCTTCACACAGCACCGGACTAGTCCGAGCTTGGACCGGACTAGTCCAGCACACTTTCTGGACTTCAAAATGCACAGTGACCGGACAAGTCCGGACTTGCACCAAACTAGTCCGGTGTTAGGGTTTTTCAAGGCTACCTTTTGGAAACCCTATAAATAGAGAGTCCACAGCTTTCCTATTAACACACACGTCGAATACTGATCAAACAACAAACCCTAGCGCCGCCACTTCGTCCCAAGAGCCCAAAACACATCTCCCCACACATCTAAAGTGCAAAAAGAGTGAAATCAATTGAACACTTGGATTCGGGATTGGGAGATCGTCGTTCTTTCATTGCGAGCTCTTGGGGTTTGATCTTTCTACACTCATACTCTGCATTGTAATACTCTTGAGTGTATTTGATCACTTCTTTCATTGTAATTCTCGTGGGAGCCCTCAACGTGTGAGGTTGCCCCACAAACTTGGTGATTACCCGTGATAGTGGAATCAAGTCGGCCTTCGTGGTGACTTGAAGAGGGAAAGGGTTGGAGACTCGGCACTGTGTGAGCTTCCTCAACGAGGACGTAGATCTCGTGGTGAGATCAAACCTCGGGAAAAATTCGTGTGTCTTGCGCCTTATTTCATTTGAATTTTGTTCACTAGATCACTTAAGTGCTAAAACATCAATCTAAGGAAATTATAAGTTTTACCTGCATTCCTATATTAATCTCAAATAAAAATATCAGTTGTTCTCATTTCCGCTGCTAAAGAAACTTAGATTCCCAATCAACACTTGATCAACACACATATTTTTAGCACACCGGACAACTCCGCCCACACGACAGGACTAGTCCGGACAACCAAGGTTTGACGATTCTATTAAGTGTGCAGGGAATTCAAAAGGCCTATTCACCCCCCCCCCTCTAGGCCACATTCAAATACACAAGAAAATATTCATTCACAACAGTGGAACAAACAGTTGAACATAGATAAATTTAATTCATTAACACAATATATTACAAAACACAAGAAAAAACTACAAGACATAAGAAAATAAAAACATCAACTGAAAATAATAAAGAAAAACTAACTCCTCCTCCTCCTCCTCCTCCTCCTCCTCCTCCTCCTCCTCCTCCTCCGGCAGCGACTTCGACACCGGTGCAACAGGAGCCTGGGCCGGCTGCGCCGGTTGCTCCGGCTGCACCGTCGGTGCAACCCCGAGACGGAGGTTGCTCTCCATCGCTGACACCAAGTTTCTACGGCCATCGGTGCCGAGCACCAGGGCCATCATCTCGAACAGAATGTCGAGACAATCGGCCATCCCGTGCGGGCATAGAGGTAGTGGTTGAGGTACCCATTCCAGTAAACTGTGGAAGGGTACCCAGACCCAAGGAACTCATGGCGTAGACGTATTGTTGTACGCCTCTTGCGCCATAAGGAGGCGCTTCTTGGTATTGAAACTCTCAGGGGAGGTGCAGCGCAGTTTCTTGCACGGTGGCTCCCTCAGCGGGCTTGGAGGTGGAACGTTGGCCATGGTGGTGGTGGGTCATCGATGCGGAGAAGACGAAGAAGAAGAAATGAATAAGTGACGCATTTGTGGAAAATTGACGGGTGATGGCGTGTCTTATATAAGGTCTGTGCAGAGTCGCCAATGGAGTGGTTGGTTTCCCGTGCATTGATGGAATGATGGGACGCATCGATACCGCCTCGAGAAAATGAAAGGTCGTGCATGCCGGTCACACGCGTCTCTGCACCACTACTGCCGAAATTAAGTTCTCTGCAGTCCTCGTGTCGCACGTCTCTCTTTCAACAATGGAAGACACACTTTCATATAGCGCGCGTCTCGCTTTAGTCTCTCATGCATCTCGCTTTAGTCTCTCGCGTGTCTCGCTTTAGTCTCACTCGTCTCGTGTTTATCTCGATCATCTCTTCGCTTCTGGTGCTCCTTTACTAAGACCAACGCTCCTTTACTAAACGACCAACTCCAGTGTGACCGCCGCTTCTGTTCGCCGTCGTCGTCGTCGTCATTTTTCATGGTTGGGTTAGATATCAGCTTGGCGCATAGCCGACTAAAAGAGGAGCTTGGTGTGGTGCAAGAACCATCCCTATGTATGTACTTAACTGTTCACACTGGTCGCATGATTGTATATATGTAGCTCTGCAGTGGACTGATGAACTTAACTGTAGTTTTGTTTTTCGTCTTGTTTGATTTTGGTATTTTCAGTTTCTATGCATAGGTTTTCTCCGCAAAGCCTGAATCGGGAGATTTATTGAAGTGGGAGTGCATTGTCCCCGGTAAAGAAGGGGTAAGTCATGAAGAACAAGCACAATCATATGAGTATAACCATTATCCTCTTATTAATGAATTTACTTTGAAGACTGACTGGGAAGGTGGTTACTACCCCCTGACAATCTCCTTATCGGAGGACTATCCGTTGGTGCCTCCAAGATGCACCTTTCCACGTGGTTTCTTCCACCCAAATGTCCATCGCTCAGGAGCACTCTGCATTGGGATTCCTGATCAAGAGATTGTAAGATATACTTATTTTGCTCAAGTAATTAGTAATTGTTGCCGAACTTATTTGAACGGGTTTCTTATGTTGCTTAAATTGATATTTCGTAGGGGTGGTGGACTGGTTTTACAATCAAAACTATACTACTTAAAGTTCAGCGTTTGCTTCATGAGCCAAATGTGCCCCTTGTTGAAAATGATTGCTATAATCTACTTATCAAGGTTAGACAATTTGTGTTAGTGACCAATGTAGGTTATTCATTCCTCATTCGACATTTGTTAATTTAAAGAATGTTAATATTTTTAGGATCCAGAGGAATATAAGAGACGTGTTCGGAAGCAAGCTGGACGCTTGTTGACGGTTCCTACGCACTACTAACAATTCATCTCTAGCAGTGGTGCTAAAAATGCTTGTTAATAGATTTTAGATTATACATGTAAATCCGCAAGCGCATGGAAACTATTGATGTAGCATTTTCCCTCTAAGAGTATTCTAAAAAGGTGTCATTTATATTCTCCCAAAGGAAGGCTAGATGGAAGTAAAGCAATCATCAAGTGGAGAGGATAGGGTGATCTAGGCAAGGTTCTAGCAAGGATGGATAAATGATAAGTGGAGTAGTATGACACACACAAGAGCATTCTATCCTAAGGGGATAAATGGGGTAAAGAGGGACTAGGACACTAGGCTAAAAGCTAGGTAGAGACTCCTACGATGCTTCTAATGTACATATATAGCCTAAGTTAGTTACTAATGATTATATTAATTATGAATTCTCATGTTAAATGGATTAACACAATGGGCACGGGTTTACTCCTAGCAATATTAGGATGACTCCCGCCAAGAGCCTGTGGCATAGCCAAACGTGGAGGATTACAAAGGACAGATAGGATTGTCACCACCTACTGCCTACCTCTTCAATTCGTGGGTCTACGAGACATTCAACGCTACTTTCTATCCTAGCACCATGCTAGCATATTAATTGATTACCTTAAGAGCCTACGTACAAGCCATCCTAAGGCAATGAACTAAATCATCGTTGAACCAATGTTAACTCATAGCATAAGTGATTCATGCTAACATAATCATGTCATAGCTAATTAGACTATAGTGAGGGTTTGTAGTGTTTATGATGATATAATGAAAAATGTATAGCATAATCATAAATACTACTGCTACCACATACATGGAATCAACAATCAAACAAGAAACTCTTCATCCAAGTATATGAACAATAGGAGACTAAAGCTAGCATCTTTTTTAAGAATAAAGTCACAAATACAAATAGGAATATAAGATCCATACATTTCCCAATTAGGAATTGGGAAGAGACTCCTTCCACTCCTCTCCTACTTGGACTATGAACTAGAGACTCTCCTCTCTACAGCCTATACTCCTCTAAACTTATGGAGAGTAGTGGATACAATGGATGAATATTCAAGTGGTGTGAGTTGAAGTGAGGGCTGAGGGGTCCTATTTATAGCTTGGAGAAGGGTCGGTTCCCGCCACCAAAAGTGTGTGAATCAGTCACCCATGACCTCTTCAAGCCGGGAGGAGCCAACACGTGGCATTTGACCGGGTTTGGCGCCACTCCCTAGTCAGCCGACTAGGAAGGTCGATTGACCTGGTCTCAGACCCGTTGGGTTGTGCTTCCTCCAGGTCTCTGCTAGGTGGGTCCCATTGACTGGTATTAGTGCTACACCGTTGGATGGCCTTAGATACTTCTGTTTGTGGGCCATTTGATCCATGTGGTGCCACATGTCATCGCTGATTGGCTGGAATGATATTTTATATGATCCATCCCCTTGTTTCACTTCAATTTTGCATAAAATCCGTGCATGCACTACTTTGATGACAAGTGAAAATAGGTTAAATAGAAAGGTGATGTGTGCAAGAAATGATATTTCTTTCATATAATTGAGTTATATTAGCGGGTGAAATTGGTATATAATAGCCGTCAACAAACTAAACCAAGCCTATCCTTTGCTCGTCCCGAGCAAAGTCAAGACTTCAGTTTGATGATCAGGAGTTGCTACTATGTTCTATTTTTCAAAAGTACCATGTGCACAACAAAATACTCTACCTAGTATTGCAAAAATTGGCTTCGTACTTCACCCATCTTAAGTCATTATGGGGCTTATGCCATCTCCTATTCATGGATGGTTGAAAGATAGAACAGCAAATGGAGCACACATACCCTAGAAATAAAGTTCCACTCAAATTCCGGAGAGTTAATTTAGATTTTAAGCACCTCAATTTGATTCTCTCGGTCTCTCCTTTATGTGTAGTGGAAATATGACCACACCAAGACATTGTGCCTAAATTCATCCTACCTCTACATAAGGCTTGTATGTGGATCTTCGTGAATGTGGCCTAGAGGGGGGGTGAATAGGCCTTTTTGAATTTTAGTCAGAACTTGCAACACTCAGCAACTTGATTAAATACCGATAAATCGGACTAGTCCAGTAGTGTGCGGACTAGTCCGGTGCTTGCGGACAAGATCGATCAAGTTTGATCGATGATCTCGATCCAAGTACTCTACGCAGCGGAAATTAAGATGTAACTAGAGTATGTTGCTTCAATTAAACTGAGTATAGCACAAGGTAACCTTAGTTTCAAGTTTTGACAAAATTTGACTACGATCAGTTAAACCCTAGATGCAATGAACAATAAACACAAAGTGAAGACACAAGATTTTTATCCCTTGCTTCGGTTCCCACGAAGGCAACCTACATCCACGTTGAGGAGCCCATGAAAGGATCGGGTCTTCACCAACCCTACCCTCATCGAATCACCACAGAGGCCGATTCTCTTCCACTAATCACAAATGGGTAAGAATAACCGTGTTCAAGTGGCCTTCTCACAAGTTGAGGGCTCCCCAAGATTAAAAATCAAAACACCACCAAGACACACTCGTAAGATCTGCAATGAAACAACAAGAGTGTGAGAGAGAATCAAACCCAAGAGCTCAAAATGTGAAGAATTGTGTCTCTCCTTTGATCTAAAGTGAATCCTCAAGGATTTGATCTTTCTTGCATTGGATTGTGTGGAGAGACATGTTTTCTAGCCTCTTGGAGGGTATGACGGCGTAGGGAGTTGAGAGAGATCATAGTTGGGCCGTGCACCTCTATTTATACTAGGGTTTCCAAGGGTTATCGTTAGGGTTTTCAAAGTCCGAACTAGTCCATGGTGGACTCCGGACTAGTCCGGTGTGCGGCGTGTGGGAAACCCTAAGTCCCCTGAATTATCGGACTTGTCCGGTCAGGTGCGGACTAGTCCGTTTTTGTCTCTAGAAATGTTCGGACTAGTCCGGCACATATCGGACTAGTCCGGTGGTGGTGAAACCCTTAGTGAATCGGGGACAAGTCCGCACTTGGAGGACTTGTCCGATTTTAGTCAGAAGATTTTTCGGACTAATCCGGGCATATATCAGACTTGCTCGATTTTGGTCAGAAGGATATCAGACTAGTTCATGGTGATATCGGACTTGTCTGATTTCATGCAAAACTGTGAAGTGTTGAGGACTAGTCCGATCTTAGTGTTGGTATTTCTTAACACCACATAGTTATCCGCAAGCGCACGGAAATACCGTTGTAGCACTTCCCCTTAAGGAGTATTCCCAAGGGTATCGAATCCAAAGAACGTGTGTGCTAATCTTTCGAACTAGCTCACCCAAGGACACAAAGTTGTTTGGTAGGCAAGGAACAAAGAGGAGTTCAAAGTATTGATCCTAATTCAAGGTAGTTCGCAGTAGATGCTTGCTTCGGGCACGGGCTTACTCCTAGAAATACTAGGACGACTACCGCCAAGAGCCTATGGCATAGCCGAACGTGGAGGATTACGAAGGACAGATAGGCCTGTCACCACCTACTGCCTACCTCTTCAATCCATGAGTCTACGAGATATCCGCTGATGATTTATAACTTTAAGCACCACGCTTATGATATAAATCACTACTCTAGTTGTTTCGAACACAAAGCTACAACTAGAGCTTCTAATGAATTAAAGCAGTGAAGCCACAAGTAACTACTTGTGCAAACTAGTAAGAATAAAAGATCAAACTTGTATTGAATTCACAATGGCTTACTTGATTAAGTAAAACCTTTGTAGGGATACAAGTGTAGAAGAGGGACTTGACAAGCCCAAGCCTCCTTCTCCTAGACTCTTCACCACACTCTCCTTCTACTTTGGTAGCCTCTAGGACTACTCTAAACCTTTGGAGTGTAGCACTATTCTCAACTTTTGGTGTGTGTGTGTGTGAAGTGAGGTGAGGGGGTGTATTTATAGCTGGAGAAGGGTCGGTTCCCACCACAATTAACGTGCGAATCAGTCACCATTGACTCCAGGGAGTCAGGAGGAGCCAACACGTGTCGTTTGACCGAGTTTGGTGCCAGGAAGAGGTCGGTCGAACCCCCGGTTCGGCCGACCTGGTCAATGCTCCCCTCGGGGAGTGCTTCCTCCAAGTGGCTTCCAGGTGGGCCCCCTTGATATATATGGGTGCAACACCGTTGGATCTCCTCGTATTCTTCTGTTTGAGGGCCATTTGATCCATGTGTTGCCACGTGTCATCGCCTGATTCATTGAAATCCATTTTCATGGATTCATCCCTGCATGTTTTGGTATTTTGTGTAATAATTCACATGCATACAAATAAACACCAACACTTGTTGAATTGGGTTAGTGTATAACCCTACCACTATGTTTTGTGTTTCTTTTATGCACATTATGAGGTGAATTGACGGTCAAAATGTGGTACTTAAGGACCATCAACAAACTCCCCCACACTTAGTCCTTTGCTCGTCCTCAAGTGAAGGCAAGAAGAACTAGAGTGTTGTCATGAATTTGCTATAAAGTAGAAAATAAGGATACTAGATATTTCAACTTATACCTGAATTCATAGATCCCCTTTGTGTATGTGGCTACCACATCAATCTTGGGTGTTTGAAATGTGGAACGGTTAGAATGAAGTTCCCGTGGATCATTCTCTGCTGAAATGATTTGGCAATTGCTATATTTGAAAGTCATAAGAACATTTTCCCTTGCCTTCTCGATCGGAATCTCTCAAATATCTCAAAGTGTTTGAGTCCTCACCATGGCATGTTTTGCCAATTCTTGTCCCTATACTAAAAATGGCTATATCTAGAGCTTGGTAGGGATGAATGTGGCACACATTTGCAATTCATATGTTACTAAGTCAAAAACTTGATCCTATGAGAGACCTATGCAATGAACAAAGTGAAGGGAAAATTCTTGTGCACATGAATGAGATGGAGGGGTGAGGTGATAACTCCCATGAATTTGCTCTCTTTTAAGGATGAAACATGGCTACTCTTTTTTTTTAGCACTCTTACTCTTTTTCAAGAGTGGATGTTTTTTTTCTTGTAGCCATGTCTTCTACTCCTTTTTATTTTTAGAGAGGCTTTCATTTGCATTGTATGGATTTTCTTTTTTTTTGGCGGATGGGTGATCGATGGATGCAAACTCTCAATGTGAGAAATTTTGCATGAATGGAGTGCACAAGAGTTTTCAATTCAAAAAGTTCATGCATTTCACTCAATTGGGTCACGGGTTTGACAAAGTTCAATGAAAAGCAAAGTGACATATGCTTGTGGTTTTCAATGAATATATCATATGGCCTTGGTGGGTATATAAATTTCCAATGAGAGATTTAGGCAAAGTCCAAGACTTCAAATAGTTACAAATGTCAAAATTAATTTCAAGCAAAAGGATGATTTTTAAAGAACTCAGTTACCATATCACACTAGTCAAATACCTAGATGATGTGTTTTTCCTATTGAATTATGAGAATCATAAACAAGGTAATGAATTGAAATATAAAGTATTCAAATTTTTAGCTTAAGCAAATTCTTGACTACCAAATTTTATTTCAATTTGTTGAGTTGATTCATTTTAGATATGCAATGAAAAATATGAAATCAACTCAAACAGCAGGGTAGCGCATAAAAGTGGGGATAGGAAATCCAAACCGATTTTCTGGAGCGAAACGGAGAGGTATGGTGCATAGAACAGGTCAGCCGACCAAGGGGTTCAGTCGACCTCCTGGTGGCTCTTCTGTGGCTCTGTTTCGTCGGGTCATTTTGTTTATTCGGTCGCAACGTGTTTTGATATGCAACATTAATTTTTCACGTCGGGATTTCGTGACTTGGGGACATGTTTCCCCCACATTTGTTTCCTGAATTCTTTATTCAACAAAATAAACTAAAGGGGGAACTTTACCAGTGTTAGATGAACCGGTAAGTTCACTTTATTGAAATCAAAATATGGGGATGCTTAAATTATTTAATCTAGCTTAGAAAACAAATGTTTTTAAAAAAATCCTAAGCAGTAAGCATCCTATGCTGTCGGGCGAGGGAAGTTTTGTCGTTGGCCGGCGTAATGTCCCCGCTCAAGTTGAAGGTTAAGCTGGAGGAGGCATGAGGCACAATTTTCTCGTCGGCCATGACGAGGACGGGAGGAAGATGATGATTCAATGAGGAGTATAACTTTCCTCTCTGTTTCCGTCCTTTAAGTAGGAGGGGAACGACGCGTTTCACCGAGGATTTTGTGGAGGATAATGAGGAGGATCAACACGATAAAACAGAACGCGAACGGCGCGAAGGGAGAGTTGGCCGACCCTAGGGTTCGGCTGAACCCCTTCTGGCTCCGTTCAGGCCACATTTTCTTGGGTTGATTAAATGGGCCTTCTAGAAGAAGAATTGGATGGGCCCTTTAGTTTGACATGGAGAATTTAAACAGAATTGAAAGAAATGGCATGACAATCGTTTAGATTTACCACGTCAAATTCTTTTTCTGTATCCTTTTGGGAATCGAGAAATAATTTGAGTCGGTGCCCATTCACTTTGAATAGTTGACCGTCATCACCTTGGAGTGTGATTGCTCCATGGGATGAAGTCTCTACTACAGTGAAGGGTCCTTCCCATTTACTTCTAAGATTCCCATGTCCAAAGAGTTTAACCCTAGAGTTAAAGAGTAAAACTTTATCTCCAGGTTTGAACTCTTTCGGCGTAATCCTCTTACCGTGCCATCTTTTGGTTCTTTCTTTATAAATTCTGGCACTGTGGTACGCCTTATCTCTCCATTCCTCCAACTCAGAGATTTGCTTCAATCAGTGATTTCTAGCTTCGTTAAGATTCATGTTCACTGCTTGATGGTCCAATACGCTCTATGTTCCAATTCTACGGGAAGATGGCAAGTCTTCCCATAGACAAGTTGGAAAGGAGACATGCCGATAGGTGTCTTGTAGGCAGTACGATATGCCCACAATGCGTCGGGTAGCTTTTGCTTCCATCCCCTTCCCATTTCCAAGACAGTCTTTTGCAGAATATTCTTAATTTGTTTATTAGATGTTTCTGCTTGACCACTTGTCTGTGGGTGGTATGGGGTAGCAATGTTATGCTGGACTCCAAGTTCCCTTAAAAAGTTCCGGAAGGTCTTATCTATGAAATGAGACCCTCCATCACTTATGACCATACAGGGAGTTCCAAAGCGTGAGAAAATGATCTCATGGAACATTTTCCTTGCTTGCTTGGAATCAGCATTACTGCATGGTAATGCTTCTACCCATTTTGACACATAATCGACGACAACCAGAATATACTCGCAATCATAAGACCTAGGAAAAGGTCCCATGAAATCAATACCCCATACATCAAATAATTCCACTTGGAGATTGTATGTTAGGGGCATCGCATTGCGAGAAGAGATTCCTCCATGCTTCTGGCATTTCCAACATCTGCGAATGAATTCCTTGGTATCTTCATACATTGAAGGCCAATAGAATCCACTCTGCCAAATCTTTGCCTAAATACGGTAAACACCGTAATGACCACCATAGGGGCCAGCATGGCATTTCTCTATAATTTTGGTGCCTTCGATTGATGGGACGCACCTTCTAAGAAGGCCATCAGCACATACTCGATAGAGGTAAGGGTCATCCCAAAGGTGTCTACGACTCTCATAAATGAGTTTATTTTCGTTCTCCCCTAGTGGTACGTATCCCGTGACCATAAAGTTCACGATATCTGCATACCAATGGTGAGAGTCTATTACCTTGAGGGGCATATCATCTCGTAGGAAGTCATTGATAGGTATGTCCATGGTTTGTGTGACTTCCATACGTGAAAGATGATCTACTACTGAATTCTCTACTCCTTTCTTATCTATTATTTCCAAATCAAATTCTTGGAGTAGAAGAATCCATCGAATTAGCCTGGGTTTAGCATCTTTTTTGGTAAGCAGATATTTCAAAGCAGCATGGTCCGTGTAGACTATGACCTTTGCTCCAACCAAATAGGATCTAAACTTGTCGATAGCAAAAACTACTGCTAGGAGCTCTTTCTCAGTTTGGCATAAGTTGGGCTCCTGTCAGAGTTTTGCTAGCGTAGGCTATTGCGTGATGCTTTTTATCTTTGGTTTGGCCTAAGACCGCACCAACAGCAAAGTCACTGGCATCACACATGATTTCGAATGGCAGCGTCAAATCAGGAGGTTGGATAATTGGAGCTGAGATGAGTTCCTTTTTTAGTATATCAAATGATTTAAGGCATTCATCATCGAAATCAAAGGGAGCTTATTTATCTAATAGGTTGGTGAGGGGTCTAGCGATTTTGGAGAAATCCTTGATAAATCGTCGATAGAACCTCGCATGACCTAAAAAACTACGGATTCCCTTAACATTGATAGGAGGTGGAAGTTTTTCAATAACTTCAATTTTAGCTTTTTCCACCTCTATCCCTCTCTCGGACACCAAGTGTCCAAGAACGATGCCTTCCCGGACCATGAAATGGCACTTTTCCCGATTAAGCACGAGGTCCTTCTCCTGGCATCTTTGTAAGACCCTGTCTAAATTTTCTAGACAATGATCAAAAAAATTTCCATAGACGGAGAAATCGTCCATGAAAACTTCCATGATATCCTCGATCATGTCAGAAAATATAGACATCATGCATCTCTGGAAAGAGGCAGGAGTGTTACACAGTCCAAAGGACATACACCGGTAGGCATAGGTCCCGTAAGGACATGTGAACGTGGTCTTACTTTGATCATCGGGATGGATAGGAATTTGATGATATCTCGAATACCCACCAAGAAAACAGAAGTAGGAGTGTTTTGCCAATCGCTATAACATCTCATCGATGAAGGACAATGGAAAATGGTCTTTCCTTGTTGCCTTGTTATGTTTTCGGTAGTCAATGCACATACTCCATCCCGTGACAGTCCGTTGGGGAATTAATTCATTACTCTCGTTTTGAACAACCGTCATACCTCCCTTCTTATGCACTACTTGAACTGGACTTACCCATTCACTATGAGGAACATGGTAAATAATCCCGGCATGCAGAAGTTTCAAGACTTCTTTCTTGACAACTTCCTGCATCGCATTATTCAATTGCCTTTGAGGTTCCCTTGAGGGGACACTCTCAGGGTCAATAGGAATACGATGGGTGCATAACGCTGGACTAATTCCCTTGAGATCCTGAAGTGAATATCCAAAAATAGCTCTATGCCTTTCTAACATGGCTATGAGTTTAAGCGTTTCATCATCTGAATGCTTGTCACTTATGATGATAGGGGCTTCCAAATTGCCATTTAGAAAGGCATAACGTGGGCCTAGAGGTAGAATCTTGAGCTCAACAGGAGGTTTTGGGGAGGGCTCTTCTTTTGGCAATTCAATTTCCTCCTGAAGTTCATCCTCCTTTTGGACAAAGTCTTCGTCTCCTTCAATTTCAGGGGGTTCTAAAAATTGAAGAGTCCTAACCTCCTCCATTGGCTCATCTTGGATGGGAGATTCTGTAGATGTGTTCTTTGAACGCAGAATAGGTATGGAGAATTTTCTCCCTCCAAGATTGATATTGAGGCTTCCTTCCAAAGGAACTTCCATGAGAAATTTCTCTATGGGAATCCCTATCATGATGTCGAAACCTTTGATTCCGAACACGTGAAATTCTAGGAGAGCCTCAACATCTTTGTGTCTAATAGTCACTTGTTGCAGAACCCCACATCCTTCAAGAATGGTTCCAAATGAATCTCGGAAGTATTTGTGTGTTGGTGCCAATGGCACTCGCCAAGAATGGCGAGAGCACAAGAATCGAAAATGAGATTTGCTCCAACAGTAGGGTTGTATAGGATTCTCATTGGTGTCCCTCTAATAGAACATAAAATGGTTGCCAAAGGTGAGGTCATCCAAAGAATTTTGGGTGAATTATCGACTTCAGTTGTCCACTCTCTGCTTAGGATAGAGGTCAACTCCTTGACCGCCTGACAGACGAACACCCCGTCAGGTGGTTCAGGTGGAGTTGGTGGCAATGAAGGTTTCCTATAGCAACAATACTTCGAGATATTTCCATAATCTTCAAAAAGCTCTTCCTCGAAGTAAAATGGAAACTGTGAGGGTTGAATTTCTTCTACCTTTGTAGTCTCAGGTTCGGGAGAGGATTCCTCTGGCAAGGCTTGGGGTAAACAAGAAATGGGTTCATCCTTGTCCAAGAGTGTATCCTCCGTTCTTGACGCGACTTCCTCTTGGGGAGGCTCATTAAGACCCATAATGAAGGAAGAATTTTCTAGAATTCTGTCTAGAAGATCCTTGCCTTCTTCTGAAGTCTTATGGAGGAAAGATCCTCCAGCCGTAATGTCAAGATATAGGGCAGACTCTTTGTTTAATCCCATGAAGAAATGTTGCAAAAGCATTGGATCAGGGATTAACAAATCTGGGCCAGAATTTCTTAAAAGAGAAAATCTTTCCCAGGCTGCACCTATGGATTCCTTCTCCATCTGCTGGAAGCATATACTTCCTTTCGTAAGGAAACAATTCGAGCAATGGGAAAGAAAGCAAGACAAAATTTGTCTCGTAATTCACTCCAATCACCATTTGTCTTCCCAATGTAGTGGTTGTACCATTGTTTGGCTTTTTCCTTGAGGGAAAAAGGAAACAACTTCCACTTGAGAGTTTCCTGTGTCATACCTTTGATTAGAAGGCATGAACATAGTTGTTCGAACTCTCGTAGATGGTGGTAAGAGTTTTCACAATCCGTTCCTGAGAAGGATTGTTCCCGAACCATGGCTATAAAGCCAGGGCGAAGTTCATAGCTGGTTGAACAAATAGGTTCCGCCGAAGGCGGTGGCTCACTGAACTTGCCCTTTGGAGCAGAATAAGAAAGAATGGTGGGCTGCTCCATTTATATGGTGGTGGTAAGGTAAGAATAAGAAAGGTAAGATGATAGATAAGGGGGATATGATACGAGGGTGATCTTAGTTCGAAGATTAATAGCAACCGTTCCCCAGCAATGGCGTAATAAATGCTTGTTGGTATTTCTTAACACCAGAGAGTTATCCGCAAGCGCACGGAAATACCATTGTAGCACTTCCCCTGAAGGAGTATTCCCAAGGGTATCGAATCCAAAT
The DNA here is from genome assembly GCA_036927565.1 of Tuctoria greenei. Classification (NCBI taxonomy): domain Eukaryota; kingdom Viridiplantae; phylum Streptophyta; class Magnoliopsida; order Poales; family Poaceae; genus Tuctoria; species Tuctoria greenei. Next base: position 255,835,262 of record JAYESD010000002.1, read on the forward strand.
AACGTGTGTGCTAATCTTTCGAACTAGCTCACCCAAGGACACAAAGTTATTTGGTAGGCAAGGAACAGAGAGGAATTCAAAGTATTGATCCTAATTAAAGGTAGTTTGCAGTAGATGCTTGCTTCGGGCATGGGCTTACTCCTAGCAATACTAGGACGACTCCCGCCAAGAGACTATGGCATAGCCAAACGTGGAGGATTATGAAGGACAGATATGGCTGTCACCACCTACTACCTACCTCTTCAATCCGTGGGTCTACGAGATATCCACTGATGATTTATAACCTAAGCACCACGCTTACGATCTAAATCACTACTCTAGTTGTTTCGAACACAAAGCTGCAACTAGAGCTTCTAATGAATTAAAGCAGTGAACCCACAAGTAACTACTTGTGCAAACTACTAAGAATAAAAGATCAAACTTGTATTGAATTCACAATGGCTTACTTGATTGAGTAAAACCTTCGTAGGGATACAAGTGTAGAAGAGGGACTTGACAAGCCCAAGCCTCCTTCTCCTAGACTCTTCACCACGCTCTCCTTCTACTTTGGTAGCCTCTAGGACTACTCTAAACCTTTGGAGTGTAGCATTATTCTCAACTTTTGGTGTGTGTGTGAAGTGAGGTGAGGGGGTCTATTTATAGGTGGAGAAGGGTCAGTTCCCGGCACAATTAACGCGCGAATCAGTCACCATTGACTCCAGGGAGTCGGGAGGAGCCAACACGTGTCGTTTGACCGAGTTTGGCGCCAGGAAGAGGTCGGCCGAACCCCTGGTTCGGCCGACCTGGTCAAGGCTCCCCTCGGGGAGTGCTTCCTCCAGGTGGCTTCCAGGTGGGCCCCCTTGATATATATGGGTGCAACACCATTGGATCTCCTCTATTCTTCTGTTTTTGGGCCATTTAATCCATGTGTTGCCACGTGTCATCGCCTGATTCGTTGAAATCCATTTTCATGGTTTCATCCCTGCATGTTTTGGTATTTTGGGTAATAATTCACCTGCATACAAATAAACACCAACACTTGTGGAATTGGGTTAGTGTATAACCCTACCACTATGTTTTGTGTTTCTTTTATGCACATTATGAGGTGAATTGACGGTCAAAATGTGGTACTTAAGGACCATCAACACTTAGTCAGAAAGATATCGGACTAGTCTGTGGTGATATCGGACTAGTTCGGTCTGTGTGATCCTAGACTGTGCAGACAAGTCTGCACTAGGAGGACTTGTCCGATTTTGAACAGAGAGATATCGGACTAGTCTGGGGTATATTGGACTAGTCCGGACCTGTATAAATTTGTGCAATGAGAGTGATTAAAAATTAGCTTGAGCTCTTGGGGTGTGTTTCTCCAAAACACTCCATACACAAAGATTATTCTATTCATCTCTTGAGCTCTTTCTAACTTGATTTCTCACTCTCCTTTCTTTTTGTACTTTCTCCATGTTTTCATTAAAACCTGCACTCATATCAACACTTTGGTTAGGATCTCATTTGTTTGTCATAAATCAACCTTAAACCACAAGGGGTGCCTAGATGCACTTTCAATCTCCCCCTTTTTGTGATTGATGACAAGCAATTGAGATTTCACAAAATATGATAAAAATACAGAATTTTCATAAAGTGTGCACATATGTGTCTGGAACAAATTAAGCATGACAACATAAAGCATATGTGCACTCTTTATGGTGGGGTGCTAAACTAAGTGTGTGTAAGCAATAATCGTGATGAGAATGAAGCAATTGACATAATTATCTCAACATCAAGCATATATGTCAATATCAGAGCATAAGCACATATTAGCAAATCATCATCACAGGTTTCATAAATATAACTTAGAGGCATAAGAATAGTCATAGCACCACATCACAAGTCCAAAAGCATAAGAGAGCATTAAAGTTTTACAACCCAAAATCAACACGAATAGAGCTCTCATCTCTCGCAACCTACAGCTGGGATCTAGTGACTCCCCCTCAATCTCTCCCCCTTTGGCATCAAGGCACCAAAAAGAAGGAGAGGAGGGATCTAGATGACTCATTCCTCACTGTCGATCCTCTCATTGTCTTCATCTTCGGGCTGCAAAGGAGGAGGAGGAGCGGATACACTCAAAGTGCCCCCAATGCCGAAGTAAACAAGCTCAGAGGGAGTCAAAGGTCCAAGCTCAGTGAAGTCAGATGTAGAGTGTCCGAGATAATTGGATATTTGGTGGGCTCAATCTCCAGCTTCTGACAGATTTGCTTGACATTTTGCTTTATATATCTCATGTCATCCTTCCTTGCCTTGTTCAGCTTATGGATTTTCACTTTGGCTTTCTTGCATGAGCCAAAGATGGCGGCCAAGTATTTCAAGATTCCACTAGGAGACCCTTTTTGAGGAGGGGCCCTAGTGGTGGGAGCAGTCCTTCTATCTCCTTGAGCTCTCCTCGGAGCCTCTTCACTGGACACTGGAGATGGAGAAGCTGGGAGAGTAGCTTGGATAGGCTTCTGAGGCCTCAAGGGAGTGTGCTCCACATCCTTCACGAACTTGATTCTTGTGACCTTCTCAATCATGAACATGAGGTAGGGCGCATAGCCACAGGAACGTTTTGGTGTGCAGGAGATATTAACCATGTCATTCCAAATATTGTCGAAGATATCAAACTTCCGATTCTTGCTAATCACCTTCATTAGGGTCCTCAAGTACCCTTGCACACTTCCTGCATCCCCATCTTTTGGAGCTATGGTTTTCCAGAGGACTCTGTTGAGAACCATGAAGAATGGCTTCATGTTCTTAGTGGAAGGAGGATTGAACTTCAGGCTAGTATCATAAAGGAACTCCATCTTATCCTTCCCCAAGACACCAATGTTGTGAATAGTTAGCAAATTGTTGCCAGTGTCTTCTAGGTGAAGCTATCTTACAAAGTCATCATAAGTAATAGTGTACTTGGATCCATGCGTCATCCAAGTAACCCTCTCCTCTTCATCACTGGCAAAATAGCATGTGGCATAGAATTGAGCAATGATCTCATCGTTCCAGTTGTACCTGAAGGCAAATAGGTCCATCAGTCCATGCCTTGCTGTAGCCTCCACCACTTCATCAAAAGCACCATAGCTATTCCTTTCAAAATGATTCCAGTCAATCCACTAGCTGCGGACAACGGGAGTCTTCATTGTTAGGTACACAGAGCTATAGTAATCTGCATGAAAATTACTCTAGAATCTGGCAACGCCTGCCTTCTTGGATTTGCTGTAACAATCCACCATTTTGAGCTTGGAAGTCGTATAGCTTCCCTTGCCATTGAACTTCTCTTCGGAGGGATCTCTGTTCCCCTGTCTTGGTGCATTCATCTTGAGAGGGTCGATCGGGCTCGAGGCAATTCCCTTTCCCTTGCCCTTAGCTTGGCGAGGAGCTGCCGAGCTAGAGCCAGCTGCATCCTTGACTTTGGATGCAGGCTTCTTGGCTAGAACCTTTCGCTGCACCTGAGGTGGAGAAGGTGCCGGCTCGGAGGGACGGTCTTGGCGCTTCTTCCCTTGGCTCGTCGAGGACCGAGGCAAGGAGTTTTGGTCCATATCGGCCTCATAATCGGAAATTTAATCATTGGAGCTCGACATTGTCCTGAGAAGGAATTATACAATGTATGGATGAGAATTGATGGAAAGGAAGTGCATTGAGTAGTTGGAAATTAGGGTTGAGTTCAGTTGAAAATCGGACTTGTCCGGTGTTCTGGTACAGACTAGTCCGGGGGACTGGACTTGTCCGTACCATGACCAGACTAGTTCGGTGTTCATCATCTCAAACCCTAACTAGGCGATCAATGGTGATTCCCAATGCAAAAATAGCTTAAGATAGATGTAATACAGCAAGGAGGCATGTATTAGCTGGAAGAGACTAAGCTATTTGATCCAAAGCAAAAGAAATCAAAGTTTATAGGGTTTGGGACGAAATTTACCGAAATTCATCGATTCTTGAAGATGGAGTAGTTGGGGGTGCGGACAAGTCTGTGGTCTTCAATCCCCTAGCAATGGAGATCGATTTCCACCCAAACTTGAAGGGATTTGATGGAGAAATCACCAAATCACCTTGGGGCTATCGAGTGAAGAGAGAGAATGTGAGGTCAGTTGTGAGGGTGAAGTAGATTAGGTTTTGGCGGCACCTAGGGTTATGGAGACGGAAAATTGGACTAGTCTGTGGTCGGTCGGACTAGTCCAGACTACCACACCTCTGCGGACTAGTCTGCAGTGTGCAGACTAGTCCAGATAACCACAGACTAGTCTGTAGTCACCAGAACAGAAATAATTAGTCCATTCGTATATATTCGAATGTTCTTATAGAGAAAAATAGGGCAAAACACACAAATAATCTTGATGAACATGATCAGTAAACATCCAACAATCAAGCTATGACCATAATTCACTAAGATCAAGTAATTGAAATAGTTTTTCGGAGAAAATTTAGGGAGATGATTTTCATTACACAATCAATGGATTTTGAATAAGCCATACAGGTATGCAAGTTTTCAAGCCACGTTCCGAGCATCAAGGATATTTAGTTCATTTTGGAGCTCACAAAAACGTCTTTCATCAAGTGGCTTAGTAAATATATCAGTTATTTGCTTTTCAGTGTTGACATGGGAAATGGCTATGTCTCCTTTCATTGAGTGGTATCTCAAAAAGTGATGTCGGATGTGTATGTGTTTGGTCCTAGAGTGCTCAACGGGGTTATGGGCAATTTTAATGGAACTCTCATTATCACAAAAGAGTGAAATACGGCTCATATTGTAATTGTAATCCCTTAGAGTTTGTCGCATCCAAATGAGTTGTGCACAACAACTGTCGGCTACAACATACTCCGTTTCGACCGTGGATAAGGCAATGGAGTTTTGTTTCTTGGAGGACCAAGAAACAAGGGATCTACCTAAGAATTGGCATGTACAGGAGGTACTTTTTCTATCTACTTTGCATCCGACATAATCTGCATCGGAGTATCCAATGAGATTGAATTTGGAACCTTTAGGATACCAAAGGCCTAGGTTGGGTGTATGAACTAAATATCGCAAGATTCTCTTCACGGCTGTCAAATGACACTCCTTAGGATTGGCTTGAAATATTGCACACAAGCACACACTCAACATAATATAAGGCCTAGATGCACATAAGTAAAGTAGGGATCCAATCATGTAACGATATACCTTTTGATCCACACTTGGTCTGTGTTCATTGAGATCCAAGTGTCCATTTGTTGCCATGGGAGTCTTTATTGGCTTCACCTTGTCCATTCCAAACTTCTTGGGTATGTCTTGAGTGTATTTGGTTTGGCTTATGAATGCCCCTTCCTTTTGTTGCCTCACTTGGAATCCCAAGAAGTACTTTAATTCTCCCATCATGGACATCTTGAATCTATCTGTCATGATCTTACTAAATTATTCACAAAAGGATTTGTTAGTTGTAAGACCTATGTGTGCTGAATACATTGGCTTGTAGTGAATACACTTGCTTTGACGATAAAAGTTTTGAATATCACCAAAACACCTTTTTATTAAGGTCTGACTAGTTTTGGTTAGCTCCGGTGAGTTTTTTCTTTAGCTCCGACATGTCTTTGATAGCTTCGGCGTATTTTTGCTAAGCTCTGAGTTGATTTTTCTAGCTCTGGCTTTTGGGTTTACTAGTTCTAACTAGTTCTGGTGCTAGGTTCTTCTAGCTTTTGTTAGCTTCGGCTCAAGGTCCGGGCTGCTCTGGCAAAGTCCGGAACTTGACCGCAATGCTTCTGTTTTTCATTTGCAATGTTTCGTACTTGCATTACATCTCTGGAAAGATTGCTTAGTATTCATTTGCTAAGTCTTTGGTGCGTTTTTTTGACATGGATGATATCGTGTTACTGTGGTTTTGCAACATGCTTATGTGAGGTTCTCACGTAAGGTGTTGTGTTTGGAACTAACTTGAGTCAAGTCGAGGACTTGGGCTCGTATGGATTGGTTGTTTATTCATGTGTAGGTGTTGCTTGAGTTCAAGACATGGTTGGTGACAGGATCCATTGAACTAGTCTTAGGGAGAAGATGAGGTTCAACAACCAAGTTCGGAAGGAATTGTGGTTGAGTTGATCGGGAGGTTGCGCAACATGTTTGAATCAAGAACAATGCATATGAAGGTATCGTGGACGTTATTGGAAGATGTTTGCACATGTGCAAGGAGTGCATGGACGTGGCTACATGGTTCCGAGACGTGATGAAGAGATGTGGACATAAAGAATTGGTCGGAAAGGTCCAACCGACTAGGTTATGGACTCAGGCTGCAGCTGAGTCGGGTTTGACTCAAATATAGAAAGATTTGAGTTGGTTATGATAGGGTTTCGTATGGGTCACGAATTTGAGTTGTTTAGGAATGTGAGATACGTTCCTAAGGTGTTTAAGTCTTAAGATTGCTTCTATCTGCAGATAGAAGAATCCTAAGCAGTTATGGAAAGTTACGATTCGTGAACAGAGTAGGATTAGCTTCCTGATCTGAGTTGAGTTGGCTTTCGAGCTGGTTATATAAGCAAGGGAGCCCAGAGCTCGTGATGCACGACTTTGGGGCTGTTCCTGTTGTGTCCTATTAAATAAAATTTGTAGTTTGAAGGAACTTTTGTGCCTTGTTTGTCTGACTTGTTCCAGACAAGTTTTACTCGTCGAGTTTCTGGACAGCACTACCTTTCATCGGTGGTTTTATCATAACTCGAGTTTTACAGATCCAATTGACGTGATTCTTCTTGGGTTCTCTTCAAAACTTGATTATCTATAATCTGTCAAAATTTCACGGTCATTGGATTTATGGTCTATGATCTACACGAGTTTCTTTGCAGCGTTCCAGAACTGTTTTTTTTCTCGGGTAGGGCTGATTGACCTTTGTTTGATCTTTCGATCATAACTTGAGTTTTTCTTGACGGATTTGAGTGATTCTTTTTGTGTTGTCTTCGTTACTTGATTCTCTCTGATATATATCACTTTTGTCACGGTAAAATACGTTTAGATTAGTCTCACACACGATTTATTTTAACAGATCATTTTTCTGCCGAAGGGGTTGGGGTTTAATTGTTTCCGTTGCGTAAGATTTTTAAATCCACCATTCACCCCCCATCTGGTATCTTTTCACGTGCTCTTCGATCCTACAATTGGTATCAGAGCCACGGTGCTCTAATCTTTGTGATTTGCACGTGTTTTTGACTAATCATCAAGGAGAAGTACTCCGCCAAACCTTGTGTGTTTGCTGGTATTGATTTTCAGGTTTGGAAGGCACGAATGGAGGCTTTCATCCAGGCACAAGGCTTTGCAATATGGGAGAAGGTATACAAGCCTTACGAAGTGCCATCAAATGATCAAGTTACAGCTACAAATCTGAGAGATGTCGACAACAACAACAAGGCTCAGAACTTGATCATTCAAGGACTAACACAAAGCAACTTCGACCGTGTTGCACACCTCCGATCTGCATACGATTTGTGGAAAGCACTTTGTGACTACCATGAAGGATCCAACATGATCAAAGAGGTAAGACAAGACATGTTCAAGAAAGAATACATGCGCTTCGAGATGCAACCCGGTGAGTCTATTGATGACCTTTTTGCCCGCTTTAATAAAATTCTCAGCAACTTGCGAAGCATGAATGTTAATTTTTCAGATGTTGAAAATGCTAGGCAATTATTAAGTGCATTAGACATGTCAATTTGGGAGATGAAAGTTACATCCATTTGTGAATCTATTGTCATGAGTTCACTTACTCTAGATGTGTTATATTCCAAGTTAAAAACTCATGAAATTGACATAATCTCACGTAGGAACCCCAACAAGTCTATTACTTTTGTTTCTCAATGTGACATGCCTAGTTCCGGTCAAACATCATCTTGTGGTACACTTGCTTTGCTGTCCTCTCTAACCCTTGAACAGATTGAGGAGTTTCCAGAGGAGGAGCTAGCGCTCATCTCTACCCGGTTCTCAAAAGCATTGCAAAATGTGAGAACTAGAAGGAGAGGAAGCTCCGAACCTCAACGATGCTTTGAATGTGGTAATACAAGACATTTTCATTCAGATTGCCCTAACTTTCAGGTCCGACCACCCAGGAAGAAAAACAAATCAAGGATCGGACCTCCTCTGGAAATTCCAACAAAAAGAAGAAAGGTACCATAGGACGCAAGATGATCAACAGTTTCATCACCGCGCTTCAAGAGTTCAGTTCAAGTGACATAGACTTTGAAAGTGATGAAGATGATGTTGACCTGGCCGACATATGCTTCATGGTGGGCAAAACAAAATCAAGATCAAGTTAGGAGGATGCAGAACACAACAGTGACGATGATGAGGTATGTTCTACATGTAATGAAATGTGTGATGCTATTTCTCGTGCAACTGTTATTGTCAAGAAAAAAGACAAAAAAACTTAGGGATAATACTACTAAAATTGAATCACTAGAATCTGAAATCAATCGGTTAAAATCTCTAATTCGTAGTGATGATGCATGTCCCTCATGTGATTTAATATATGAACAATTGTCCTCATTAAGAAGTGTGCACACCTCCACACTTGATAAACTTGAGTTAGAAATTGAAAAGAACAAAGAGCTTGCTGCACTTAATGATAAAAACTTGAAAGATGCTAGCTGTTCTACAATTGATTTGCATTGTTCTACTTGTGATGATCTTGATAAGAAACTACAGGATGCTATGAATGAAATTTCTATATTGAACAATGCTTTACGTTCTCATGAAGTTACATTTTGTTCCAATTGCAAACCAAAAGGAAAAACTTCATGTGAAAATTGCCTTGATCTGTCCAATGAACTTGATGACATGCATAGGACATTAGATCAGTTTTGTAATGGGAATAAAAACCTAAACTTGCTGCTAAATTCTTCCAAGTCTTGCAATGATAAAACTGTTTTAAGTTTTGATTCTCATGCTCATGCTAAGGCACATCCACCTAAAATTGTAAAGTCATTAGGAAGTGGTTTGATTCAAACAGTTCCTAAACAAAAAGGAGTGGTTTTCAAATCTGCGGGAGTGTTGTCTCATTCGGTTTCAAATAAAAATGTTGTTTGCTCATCTAGACATGAACACAAAGTTAAATTTCATTGTACCTACTGTGGTAGAGATGGTCGTGTCATAGATTTTTGTTATAGACTAGCTAAACAACAGAAAAGGGAAAGAATAGTTGCTAGATCTCATAACTTTCATGCAAAATTTGCTGCACATACTGAACCGAATGTACAATCTGCTGTTTTGAGTCAAAAACATTCAAAGTTTACCTCCAGACCTTTTGTTTTTGCCTCCGGAGCTACTGATTTTTGTGCCAGACAAGTAACACCTTATAGGTCAGTAGTTAAGAATAAAAATTCACAAACTTTGACTCATAAACCTGCTGTTTTGTCTCAGCTTTCGTGTGTTTTTCCTGCTGCACGTCGTGTGACTCAGTACTGGATTCCTAAATGCCTTTTGACTAACCCCAGTATTGAGTCATCAACGTATTGTGCTTCTATGTAGGTTACACGTTTGAGGAAGGAGAACATTTGGATTGTGGATTCAGGTTGCTCACGCCACATGACCAGACCATCACATGTTTAATCCTTCAGAGGTAAATGGTATGTTCTGTGATTGTTGATGATTATTCTAGATACTCTTGGGTTTACTTTATGGCGTCTAAGAATGAAGTTTTTAGTCACTTTAGAACTTTAATTCTTAGATTATCAATTGATTACCCAGGATCTTTAAAAGCAATTAGAAGTGATAATGGAACTGAATTTAAAAATCAATCTTTTGATCACTTTTGTGCTGAAAATAGAATAGATCATTAATTTTATTCACCATATGTACCTCAACAAAACGGTGTTGTAAGAAAGAAAGAATAGAACCTTAGTTGAGATGGCTAGGACAATTCTTGATGAATATCAAACTCCTAGGAAATTTTGGGTTGATGCGTTAGCAACCGCTTGTTATGTCTCAAATTGTGTTTTCTTGCGTACTAAGCTAGGTAAAACACCATATGAGCTTCGGTTTGGACATAGGCCTAGTGTTACACACTTTCGGGTCTTTGGTTGCAAATGCTTTGTTAAGAAACATGGTAATCTTGATAAATTTGAACCTAGATCCATTGATGGCATATTTCTTGGTTATCCATCTCATACTAGAGGCTACCGTGTGCTTTTACTTGACACCAACAAAATTGTGGAGACTTGTGAAGTGTCTTTTGATGAAGCTAGCTCAGGTACTAGCTCAAACATTGCAGGTACAGATCCATATCCGCAGGGGGAGAGCATTTTCGTTGAAGATGAGGAAGAATTGGAGTCGCTGCCCAAAAATTCAGCAGCTAAAGACTTTGGTTCAGCTCCGGATGTTAATTCTCCACCAGCACCGACAACGATCAATGCTGATTCAAATCATCCTCAAGTCACAAGCTCATCGATTTGTGATGAACATGAAGAAGAAGAAGCTTGTGAGACATCTGTTCCCCTACGGTTTTACAAAGATCATCCCCCACAGCAGATGATTGGAAGCTTGCACGAACGAGTCACACGGTCCAGGTTTTGCGATTCAAACTCTTATGCTCATTCTGCTTTTGTTGCTTCTTTTGAACCCAAAGATATATCACATGCACTCACTAATGAATCTTGGATTATTGCCATGCAAGAAGAGTTAGAAAATTTTGAAAGAAATAATGTTTGGAAACTTGTACCTCCACCTCAAGGTCACACTTTAATTGGAACTAAATGGGAATTTAAAAATAAACAAAGTGAGGATGGGGTTGTGGTTAGGAATAAGGCTAGGTTGGTTGCTCAAGGTTTCACTCAAGTTGAAGGTCTAGATTTTGATGAAACTTTTGCTCCTGTTGCTAGATTAGAAGCCATAAGAATTTTGTTAGCTTTTGCTGCATCTATTGGTTTTAAGCTATATCAAATGGATGTTAAAAGTGCTTTTCTTAATGGCTACATAAATGAGGAGGTTTATGTGAAACAACCACCGGGTTTTGAAAATCCAGATTTTCCTAATCATGTTTACAAACTGTCCAAAGCCTTGTACGGTCTCAAACAAGCCCCTAGAGCATGGTATGATAGGTTAAAAACATTCTTACTTGAAAAAGGGCCATGGGCAAGGTTGATAAAACTCTTTTTGTGCTTAAGCATGGCAATGACTCATTATTCGTTCAAGTGTATGTGGATGATATTATCTTTGGTTGTGCTTGTCATGATCTTGTGTCCAAGTTTTCAGCAATGATGAGCTCCAAATTCGAAATTAGTATGATGGGTGAACTCACTTACTTTTTGGGGCTGCAAATCAAGCAAACTAAGGAGGGTACCTTTGTGCATCAAACAGAGTATACAAAAGATCTCCTAAGGCGCTTCAACATGGACAAAAGCAAGTCTCTTCGGACACCAATGGGAACAACAACAACACTTGGACTTGATGAAGATGGTGAGCCCGTGGATCAAAAAGAATATAGGACCATGATCAGATCACTCTTATACCTCACGGCATCAAGACCAGACATACAATTCAGCGTATGTCTTTGTGCATGGTTTCAAGCCTCCCCACGTGCTTCACATCGTCAAGCCGTCAAAAGGATTCTCAGGTACTTACATGGAACTCAAGAATTCAGAATTTTTCTTCCTTCTTCCTCAACCGTTACTTTGAAAGCTTTTTCGGATCCTGATTTTGGGGGTTGTAGGATTGATAGGAAAAGTACTTCTGGTGCTTGTCATTTTCTTGGTAATTCTCTTGTTGCTTGGTCCTCTAGAAAACAAAATTCAGTTGCACAATCCATAGCCGAATCTGAATATGTAGCTATTGCTACTGCTTGTTCAAAAATTCTTTGGATTGTTCAAACACTTAAGGACTATGGGGTTGATCTAGATAGTGTTCCACTGTTCTGTGATAACACTAGTGCCATTTGCATTGCTAAAAAACCCGTGCAACATCCTAGAACTAAGCACATTGACATTAGGTATCACTTTCTCCGAGATAATATTGAAAAAGGAAACACTATGCTTCACCATGTAGATTCCGAACAACAATTGGGTGACATTTTTACAAAACCTTTGGATTTCACTCGTTTTTGTTACATTCATAGTGAAATAGGGGTTATGCATCCTCATGGCTTAAATTGAGGGGGAGTTTTGAAACTTGGGAAGTCTATGTGTGAATCTGAAATTAAAATAATATGAGCATAGTATTTCATACATATATGACTTTATGATTCCTTTTACATGCTGAAAGTTCTTACTACATTACTCGTGTTATACATTTTGTAGTTTTTACCATGTCTAGTAATTGGAATAATTACTTACATTAAAACTGGTCATGGTCGAACTTTCTTGCTGTTTTGAACTTGATTACATGTTCACAGGTTATTTTAATCATTAAGAATTAATCAAGTAATCAACTCACATGTTGAGTTTTTATGAACAAATATAAATCGAGAAAAGATCAAGAGAATATGCATGCATCACACTTCTTCTTTTGAGATGGCTTATCATTTCACTTAGACATGAACTTGGAAGAAGTTGTGTATGACTAAAACCATGTCCTTAAGCTTCTGATTGTCAAATGACATAGGCTTGGCTTGGTTGGTTAGAATAAGGCAGATGCGCATATAATCTCTTGTAAATATCATATGATCTAAATCTTTGCTTTGAAAAATAATAAAATGCAGCAACAAGTGTCATGCTTTCAGGTTTTGAAATAGTTAAGTTTGTGAGATCATGACCTGCTAAAATTGAAAATTACATTTGATCTCTAGCATGGCTTACACTACTTTATGTATTTCATTGATGTGATGATAGTATGACTTGGATGTGCTTTGTTTATATGTATATGTTATAATATGCTCATAACAACTAAAGGGAGAGAGATAATTTGTTTATATGCTCATGACTTGCTGAATACATTGTCAAAGGGGGAGAGATAAGCATGAAGAGAAAGAGAATATGTGCATAAAGAGAGATAATGAAGGGGGAGAGATAATATGGGATAATTTTTAGATTTTCTTCTCATTTTACTTTTGATTTACAAAGGGGGGGAAATTGCCTTCAAAACTTTTATGTGAATAAGCCAATGTTCGGATTTTAAATGTTGTTGCCAATGCATTCATCAAGGGGGAGATTGTAAGACCTATGTGTGCTGAATACATTGTCTTGTAGTGAATACACTTGCTTTGACGATAAAAGTTTTGAATATCACCAAAACACCTTTTTATTAAGGTCCGACTAGTTTTGGTTAGCTCCGGTGAGTTTTGTCTTTAGCTCCGACATGTCTTTGATAGCTTCAGCGTATTTTTGCTAAGCTCTGAGTTGATTTTCTAGCTCTGGCTTTTGGGTTTACTAGTTCCGACTAGTTCTGGTTAGTTCTGGCGCTAGATTCTACTAGCTTTTGTTAGCTCCGGCTCAAGGTCCGGGCTGCTCTGGCAAGGTCCGGAACTTGACCGCAATGCTTCTGTTTTTCATTTGCAATGTTTCGTACTTGCTTTACATCTCTGGAAATATTGCTTAGTATTCATTTGCTAAGTCTTTGGTGCGTTTTTTTTTACATGGATGATATCGTGTTACTGTGGTTTTGCAACATGCTTATGTGAGGTTCTCACGTAAGATGTTGTGTTCGGAACTAACTTGAGTCAAGTCGAGGACTTGGGATCGTATGGATTGGTTGTTTATTCATGTGCAGGTGTTTCTTGAGTTCAAGACATGGCTGGTGACGGGATCCATTGAACTCAAGCCTAGCTACGGGAGCAAACGTTTCATCAAAATCCAAACCTTTGACTTGGGAATACCCTTTGGCACAAGTCGCGCCTTGTTCCTTGTCACCACCCCGTGTTCGTCTTACTTGTTGCGAAAGACCCATTTGGTGTCGACAACGTTGAACTTGGGTCTTTCGATGAGTTCCCACACCTCGTTCTGTTTGAAGTTGTTAAGTTCTCCTTGCATTGCCACCACCCAATCCAAATCTTTCAATGCATCCTCAATTCTGCGCGGTTCCAAAAAGTATACAAAAGAGTAATGTTCACAAAAATTAGCAATTCGAGATCTAGTAGTTACTCACTTTTGGATGTCACTGATTATGTTGTCGACGGGGTGGTCTCTTTGGACGCATTGGTGTACTCTTGGGTGTGCCACTTGTGGTCTTGAATCTTCATGATCGTCTCCTACTCCCCCAAGATTGTTGCCCTCATTTGTATGTTAATCATCTTCGTCTTCTTGATGTTGATCTTGTGTAGAAGCTCCCCCTTGATCCATTACCTCCACTTGTGGTTCATCTTCTTCATTTTCATTTGGAGGTGGCGCTTGTGGTCGAACATCGCCCAACGCCATTCGTCTCAACGCTTGACAAGGAGCTTCTTCTCTATTTAGGACACATTGGTCAATTTGCTCTTCTTGAGAGTCGTTAGTTTCATCGAACACTACGTCACATGCTACTTCAACAAGTCCAGAGACTTTGTTGAAGACACGGTAGGCGTAAGAGTTTGAATCATAACCAAGCAAGAAACCTTCATCGTACTTCAAAGCGAACTTTGAAGTCCTAGGCTTCTTGTTCAAAATATAACACTTAGAACCGAAAACTCGAAAATAGGAGATATTTGACTTGTTACCGGTGAGTAGTTTATATGATGTTTTTGTAAGAACTATGTGTGTTGAATACATTGGCTTGTAGTGAATACACTTGGCTTTGATGATAAAAGTTTTAAATATCACCAAAACACCTTTTTATCAAGGTCCGACTCTAGCTCTGAGCTACAGCAAGGTCCGACGGTAGGTCCAGCTTGGTTTGGGTAGCTCCGGTTACGTTTGATGCTAGGTCTGACTAGCTTTGGTCAGCTCCGATGAAGTTTTGTTTTTAGCTCCGGCATGTCTTTGATAGCTCCGGCATGTCTTTGATAGCTCCGACATGTTTTTGATAGCTCCGACATGTTTTTGCTAAGCTCCGAGTTGATTTTTCTAGCTCCGGCTTTTGGGATTACTAGTTCCGACTAGTTCTGGTTAGCTCCGGCGCTAGGTCCTGCTAGTTTTGTAAGCTCCGGCGGGAGCTTGGTTGTACTAGTTTTGGTAAGCTCCGGCGCTAGGTTCTACTAGCTTTTGTTAGCTCCGGCTCAAGGTCCAGGTTGCTCTGGCAAGGACCAGAACTTGACCACAGTGCTTCTATTTTTCATTTGCAATATTTCGTACTTCCTTTACATTGTTGGAAAGTTTGCTTAGTATTCATTTGCTAAGTTTTTGGTGCATTTTGGTTGATATGGATGATATCGTGTTACTGTGGTTTTGCAACATGATTATGTGAGGTTCTCACGTAGGGTGTTGTGTTCGGAACTAACTTGAGTCAAGTCGAGGACTTGGGCTCGTATGGATTGGTGGTTTATTCATGTGCAGGTGTTGCTTGAGTTCAAGACATGGCTGGTGACGGGATCCATTGGACTAGTCTTAGGGAGGAGATGAGGTTCCAACAACCAAATTCAGGAGGAATTGTGGTTGAGCTGATCAGGAGGTTGCGCAGCATGATTGAATCAAGAACAATGCATGTGAAGGTATAGTGGACGTTGTTGGAAGATGTTTGCACGTGTGCAAGGAGTGCATGGACGTGGCTACATGGTTCCGAGACGTGATGAAGAGATGTGGACATAAAGAGTTGGTCGGAAAGGTCCAACCGACTAGGTTATGGACTCAGGCTGCGGCTGAGTCGGGTTTGACTCAAATATGGAAAGATTTGAGTTGGTTATGATAGGATTTCGTATGGGTCACAAATTTGAGTTGTTTTAGGAATGTGGGATACGTTCCTTAGGTGTTTGGGAGTCTTAAGATTGCTTCTATCTGCGTATAGAAGAATCTTGAGCAGTTATGGAAAGTTACGATTCGTGATCTAAGTAGGATTGGAGTCCTACTTGATATTGGGTTGGCCTAAGGGCTGGTTATATAAGCAAGGGAGCCCATAGCTCGTGGTGCATGACTTTGGGGCTGTTACTCTTGTGTTCTATTGAATAAAATTCGTAGTTTGAAGGAACTTTTGTGCCTTGTTTGTCCGACTTGTTCCAGACAAGTTTTACTCGTTGAGTTTCTGGACAGCACTACATTTCGTCGGTGGTTTTATCATAACTCGAGTTTTACAGATCCAATTGACGTGATTCTTTTTGGGTTGTCTTCACAACTTGATTGTCTATCATATGTGAAAATTTCACGGTTATTGGATTTTTGGTCTATGATCTACACGAGTTTCTTTGCAGCATTCCATAACTGTTTTTTCTCGCGTAGGGCAGATTGAGCATTGTTTGATCTTTCGATCATAACTTGAGTTTTTCTCGACGGATTTGAGTGATTCTTTTCGTGTTGTCTTCGTGACTTGATTATCTCTAATATATGTCACTTTTGTCACGGTGAAGCACGTTTAGATTAGTCTCACACACGATTTCTTTAACAGATCGTTTTTCTGCCGAAAGGGTTTGGGGTTTAATTGTTTCCGCTGCGTAAGATTTTTAAATCTACCATTCACCCCCCCCTATGGTAGTTTTTCACGTGTTATTCGATCCTACAATTGGTATCAGAGCCACGGTGCTCTAATCTTTGAGATTTGCACGTGTTTTTGACTAATCATCATGGAGAAGTACTCCGCCAAACCTTGTGTGTTTGCTGGTATTGATTTCCAGGTTTGGAAGGCACGCATGGAGGCCTTCATCCAGGCACAAGGCTTTGCAATATGGGAGAAGGTATACAAGCCTTACGAAGTGCCATCAAACGATCAAGTTACAGCTACAAATCTGATAGATGTCGACAACAACAACAAGGCTCGGAACTTGATCATACAAGGATTAACACAAAGCGACTTCGACCGTGTTGCACACCTCCGATCTGCATACGATGTGTGGAAAGCACTTTGTGACTACCATGAAGGATCCAACACAATCAAAGAGGTAAGGCAAGACATGTTCAAGAAAGAATACATGCGCTTCGAGATGCAACCTGGTGAGTCTATTGATGACCTTTTTGCTCGCTTTAATAAAATTCTCAGCAACTTGCGTAGTGTCAATGTTAATTTTTCAGATGCTGAAAATGCTAGGCAATTGCTAAGTGCATTAGATATGTCAATTTGGGAGATGAAAGTCACATCTATTCGTGAATCTACTGTCATGAGTTCTCTTACATTAGATGTACTCTGTTCTAAACTAAAAACTCATGAAATTGACATCCTAGCACGTAAGAACCCAAATAAGTCTATTGCATTTGTTTCACAACGTGATATGTCTAGCTCCGACCAATAATCATCTTGCAATACTCTTGTTTTGTTGTCCTCACTAACCCTGGAGCAGATCGAAGAATTTCCAGAAGAGGAGTTGGCACTCATCTCTACTAGATTCTCAAAAGCATTGCAAAATGTGAGAACTAGAAGGAGAGGAAGCTCCGGACCTCAACGCTGTTTTGAATGTGGTAAAACAGGACACTTTCGTACAGAATGCCCTAACCTTTCAGGTCCGACCACCCGGGATGAAAAACAAAGCAAGGTCCGGACCTCCTCTGGAAATTCCAACAAGAAGAATAAAGGTACAATAGGACGCAAGATGATCAACAGTTTCATCATCGCGCTTCAAGAGTTCAGTTCAAGTAATGTGGACATTGGAAGTGATGAAGATGAAGATGATTTGGCAAACTTGTGCTTTATGGCGGGCAAGTCAAGATCAAGTATGGAGGAGGCAGAACACAACAGCGACAATGAAGAGGTATGTCCTACTTGCGAAGAAATGTGTGATGCTATTTCTCGTGCCACTATTATTGTTAAGAAAAAGGACAAAAAACTTAGGGATAGTGCTGCTAAAATTGAATCACTAGAATCTGAAATCAACCATTTAAAAACTTTGATTCCTAGTGATGATGCATGTTCCTCATGTGATTTAATATATGAACAATTGTCCTCATTAAGAAGTGTGCGCACCTCCACACTTGATAAACTTGAGTTAGAAATTAAAAAGAACAAAGAGCTTGCTGCACTTAATGATAAAAACTTGAAAGATGCTAGCTGTTCTACAATTGATTTGCATTGTTCTACTTGTGATGATCTTGATAAGAAACTACAGGATGTTATGAATGAAATTTCTATATTGAACAATGCTTTACGTTCTCATGAAGTTAAATTTTGTTCAAATTGCAAACTAAAAGGAAAAACTTCATGTGAAAATTGCCTTGATCTGTCCAATAAACTTGATGACATGCATAGGACATTAGATCGGTTTTGTAATGGGAATAAGAACCTAAACTTACTGCTGAATTCTTCCAAGTCTTGCAATGATAAAACTGATTTAGGTTTTGATTCTCATGCTCATGCTAAGGCACATCCACCTAAAATTGTAAAGTCATTAGGAAGTGGTTTGATTCAAACAGTTCCCAAACAAAAAGGAGTGGTTTTCAAATCTGCAGCAGTGCTGCCTCATTCGGTTTCAAATAAAAATATTGCTTGCTCATCTATACATGAATACAAAGTTAAATTTCATTGTACCTTCTATGGTAGAGATGGTCATGTCATAGATTTTTGTTATAGACTAGCTAAACAACAAAAAAGGGAAAGAATGGTTGCTAGATCTCATAACTTTCATGCAAAATTTGCTGCACACATTGAACTGAATGTACAACCTGCTGTTTTGAGTTAAAAACATATAAAGTTTACCTCCAGACCTTCTGTTTTTGCCTCTGGAGCTACTGATTTTTGTGCTACACAAGTAACACCTTATAGGTCAGTAGTCAAGAATAAAAAATCTCAAACTTTGACTCATAAACCTGCTGTTTTGTCTCAGCTTTCGCGTATTTTTCCTGCTGCACGTCGCGTGACTCAGTACTAGATTCCTAAATGCCTTTTGACTAACCCCAGTATTGAGTCATCGACGTATTGTGCTTTTATGTAGGTTACACGTTTGAGGAAGGAGAACATTTGGATTGTGGATTCAGGTTGCTCACGCCACATGACCGGTAACAAAGATTGGTTCTGCTCCCTCTCTTTTGTGTCACGTGTAGAGAATGTTACTTTTGCCGATAATTCTTCAACTCCTATAATTGCTAAGGGTTCGGTTAGAGTAAATGATCACTACACTTTGAAGGATGTGGCACTTGTCAAAAATTTGAAATACAACTTGCTTTCTGTTTCACAATTGCTAGATGAAAATCTGGAAATTATTGTCAATAAAAACTGCTGCAAAGTTGTAAGTTCAAATAGTGAGCTTATTTTTAACATGTCTTGGTTTGGAAGAGTTTTTAAAGCTGATTTTGATATGTCTTCATCTAAGCATAGGTGTCTAGTTGCTAATAATTCAAAGAACTTATATTTTTGGCATCGTAGACTTGGTCACGTAGGCTTTGATCACCTAACGCATGTTAGTACTCTTGATCGCATACGTGGGTTGCCTAAGCTTAAAGGGGACAAAGAAATTGTGTGCTCTTCTTGTAGACATGCTAAGATGGTTGCAGGTTCACATACTCCTCTCACAATGATCATGACAACTGAACCATATCAACTTTTGCATCTTGACACCGTAGGACCTTCACGTGTTCAATCCTTCGGAGGTAAATGGTATGTTCTTGTTATTGTTGATGATTATTGTAGATACTCTTGGGTTTACTTTATGGCGTCTAAGAATGAAGTTTTTAGTCACTTTAGAACTTTATTTCTTAGATTATCAATTGATCACCCAGGATCATTAAAAGCAATTAGAAGTGATAATGGAACTGAATTTAAAAATCAATCTTTTGATCACTTTTGTGCTGAAAATAGAATAGATCATCAATTCTCTTCACCATATGTACCACAGCAAAATGGTGTTGTAGAAAGAAAGAACAGAACCTTAGTTGAGATGGCTAGGACTATGCTTGATGAATATCAAACTCCTAGGAAAATTTGGGCTGATGCGCTAGCAACCGCTTGTTATGTCTCAAACCGTGTTTTCTTGCGTGCTAAGCTAGGTAAAACACCATATGAACTTCGGTTTGGACATAGGCCTAGTGTTACACACTTTCGGGTCTTTGGTTGCAAATGCTTTGTTAAGAAACATGGTAATCTTGATAAATTTGAACCTCGATCCATTGATGGCATGTTTCTTGGTTATCCATCTCATACTAGAGGCTACCGTGTGCTTTTACTTGACACTAACAAAATTGTGGATACTTGTGAAGTGTCTTTTGATGAAGCTAGCCCAGGTACTAGCTCCGGTGTTGCAGGACCAGATCCGTATCCTCAGGGGGAGGGTAGTTTCGAAGATGAAGAAGAGTCGGTGATACTGTCTGGTAGTTCCGAAGTTGACACGTGTCCAGCTCCGGACATTGAACAAGCTTCGGCTATCACCTATGCTGGTCCTGATTGTCCACAAGTCACAAGCACATCAATCTACGATAAACATGAAGAAGAAGAAGCTTGTGAGACATCTGTTCCCCTACGGTTTTACAAAGATCATCCCCCACAACAGATGATTGGAAGCTTGCACGAACGAGTCACACGGTCCAGGTTTTGCGATCCAAACTCTCATGCTCATTCTGCTTTTGTTGCTTCTTTTGAACCCAAAGATATATCACACGCACTCACTAATGAATCTTGGATTATTGCCACGCAAGAAGAGTTAGAAAATTTTGAAAGAAATAATGTTTGGAAACTTGTACCTCTACCTCTAGGTCACACTTTAATTGGAACTAAATGGGTATTTAAAAATAAACAAAGTGAGGATGGGGTTGTGGTTAGGAATAAGGCTAGGTTGGTTGCTCAAGGTTTCACTCAAATTGAAGGTCTAGATTTTGATGAAACTTTTTGCTCCTGTCGCTAGATTAGAAGCCATAAGAATTTTTTTAGCTTTTGCAGCATCTAAAGGTTTTAAGCTATATCAAATGGATGTTAAAAGTGCTTTTCTTAATGGCTACATAGATGAGGAGGTTTATGTCAAACAACCACCGGGTTTTGAAAATCCAGATTTTCCTAATCATGTTTACAAACTGTCCAAAGCCTTATATGGTCTCAAACAAGCCCCTAGAGCATGGTATGATAGGTAAAAAACATTCTTACTTGAAAAGGGGTTTACCATGGGTAAGGTTGATAAAACTCTTTTTGTGCTTAAACATGGCAATGACTCATTATTCGTTTAAGTGTATGTGGATGATATTATCTTTGGTTGTGCTTCTCATGATCTTGTGTCCATGTTTTCAGGAATGATGAGTTCCGAATTTGAAATGAGTATGATGGGTGAACTCACTTACTTTTTGGGGCTGCAAATCAAGCAAACCAAGGAGGGTACTTTTGTGCATCAAACGAAGTATACCAAAGACCTTCTAAGGCGCTTCAACATGGACAAAAGCAAGCCTCTTCGGACACTAATGGGAACAGCAACAACACTTGAACTTGATGAAGATGGTGAACCCGTGAATCAAAAAGAATATAGAAGCATGATCAGATCACTTTTGTACCTCATGGCTTCAAGACCGGACATACAATTCAGCGTATGTCTTTGTGCACGGTTTCAAGCTTTCCCACGTGTTTCACATCGTCAAGCCGTCAAAAGGATTCTCAGGTACTTACATGGAACCCAAAAATTTGGCATTTTTCTTCCTTCTTCCTCAACCGTTACTTTGAAAGCTTTTTCGGATGCTGATTTTGGGGGTTGTAGGATTGATAGGAAAAGTACTTCCGGTGCTTGTCATTTTCTTGGTAATTCTCTTGTTGCTTGGTCCTCTAGAAAACAAAATTCAGTTGCACAATCCACAGCCGAATATGAATATGTAGCTGCTGCTAGTGCTTGCTCACAAACTCTTTGGATTGTTCAAACACTTAAGGACTATGGGGTTGATCTAGACAGTGTTCCACTATTTTGTGATAATACTAGTGCTATTTGCATTGCCAAAAAACCCGTGCAACATTCTAGAACTAAGCACATTGATATTAGGTATCACTTTCTCCGAGATAATGTTGAAAAAGGAAACATTGTGCTTCACCATGTAGATACCGAACAACAATTGGCTGACATTTTTACAAAACCTTTGGATTTCACTCATTTTTGTTACATTCGTAGTGAAATAGGGGTTATGCATCATCATGGCTTAAATTGAGGGGGAGTTTTGAAACTTGGGAAGTCTATGTGTGAATCTGAAATTAAAATAATATGTGCATAGTATTTCATACATATATGACTTTGTGATTCCTTTTACATGCTGAAAGTTCTTACTACATTACTCGTGTTATACATTTTGTAGTTTTTGCCATGTCTAGTAATTGGAATAATTACTTACACTAAATCTGGTCATGGTCGAACTTTCTTGCTGTTTTGAACTTGTTGCATGCTCACAAATGCTTTTAATCATTAAGAATTAATCAAGTAATCAACTCACATGTTGAGTTTTTATGAACAAATATAAATCGAGAAAAGATCAAGAGAATATGCATGCATCGCACTTCTTCTTTTGAGATGGCTTGTCATTGCACTTAGATATGAACTTGGAAGAAGTTGTGTATGACTAAAACCATGTCCTAGCTTCTGATTGTCAAATGACATAGGCTTGGCTTGGTTGGTTAGAATAAGGCAGATGCGCATATAATCTCTTGCAAATATAATATGATATAAATTTATGCTTTGAAAAATAATAAAATGCAGCAACTAGTGTCATGCTATCAGGTTTTGAGATAGTTAAGTTTGTGTGATCATGACTTGCTTAAATTGAAAATTACATTTGATCTCTAGCATGGCTTACACTACTTTATGTATTTCATTGATGTGATAATGTAAGGTATTTGATAGTATGACTTGGATGAGCTTTGTTTATATGTATATGTTATAATATGCTCATAACAACTAAAGAGGGAGAGATAATTTGTTTATATGCTCATGACTTGCTGAATACATTGTCAAAGGGGGAGAGATAAGCATGAAGAGAAAGAGAATATGTGCATAAGATGAGATAATAAAGGGGGAAAGATAATATGGGATAATTTTTCTTCTCATTTTACTTTTGATTTACAAAGGGGGAGAAATTGCCTTCAAAACTTTTATGTGAATAAGCCAATGTTCGGATTTCAAATGGTGTTGCCAATGCATTCATCAAGGGGGAGATTGTAAGACCTATGTGTGCTGAATACATTGGCTTGTAGTGAATACACTTGGCTTTGATGATAAAAGTTTTAAATGTCACCAAAACACCTTTTTATCAAGGTCCGACTCTAGCTCTGAGCTATAGCAAGGTCCGATGGTAGGTCCGGCTTGGTTTGGGTAGCTCCGGTTATGTTTGATGCTAGGTCCGACTAGCTTTGGTCAGCTTCGGTGAAGTTTTGTTTTTAGCTCCGGCATGTCTTTGATAGCTCCGGCATGTCTTTGATAGCTCCGACATGTTTTTGATAGCTCCGACATGTTTTTGCTAAGCTCCGAGTTGATTTTTCTAGCTCTGGCTTTTGGGATTACTAGTTTCGACTAGTTCTGGTTAGCTCCGGCGCTAGGTCCTGCTAGTTTTGTAAGCTCCGGCGGGAGCTTGGTTGTACTAGTTTTGGTAAGCTCCGGCGCTAGGTTCTACTAGCTTTTGTTAGCTCCGGCTCAAGGTCCGGGTTGCTCTGGCAAGGACTGGAACTTGACCACAGTGCTTCTACTTTTCATTTGCAATATTTCGTACTTGCTTTACATTCTTGGAAAGTTTGCTTAGTATTCATTTGCTAAGTTTTTGGTGCGTTTTGGTTGATATGGATGATATCGTGTTACTGTGGTTTTGCAACATGCTTATGTGAGGTTCTCACGTAGGGTGTTGTGTTCGGAACTAACTTGAGTCAAGTCGAGGACTTGGGCTCGTATGGATTGGTTGTTTATTCATGTGCAGGTGTTGCTTGAGTTCAAGACATGGCTGGTGACGGGATCCATTGGACTAGTCTCAGGGAGGAGATGAGGTTCCAACAACCAAATTCAGGAGGAATTGTGGTTGAGCTGATCAGGAGGTTGCGCAGCATGATTGAATCAAGAACAATGCATGTGAAGGTATCGTGGACGTCTTTGGAAGATGTTTGCACGTGTGCAAGGAGTGCATGGACGTGGTTACATGGTTCCGAGACGTGATGAAGAGATGTGGACGTAAAGAGTTGGTCGAAAAGGTCCAACCGACTAGGTTATGGACTCAGGCTGCGGCTGAGTCGGGTTTGACTCAAATATGGAAAGATTTGAGTTGGTTATGATAGGATTTCGTGTGGGTCACGAATTTGAGTTGTTTTAGGAATGTGAGATACGTTCCTTAGGTGTTTGGGAGTCTTAAGATTGCTTCTATCTGCGTATAGAAGAATCTTGAGCAGTTATGAAAAGTTACGATTCGTGATCTGAGTAGGATTGGAGTCCTAGTTGATATTGGGTTGGCCTATGGGCTGGTTATATAAGCAAGGGAGCCCATAGCTCGTGGTGCACGACTTTGGGGCTGTTCCTCTTGTGTTCTATTGAATAAAATTAGTAGTTTGAAGGAACTTTTGTGCCTTGTTTGTCCGACTTGTTCCAGACAAGTTTTACTCGTCGAGTTTCTGTACAGCACTACCTTTCGTCGGTGGTTTTATCATAACTCGAGTTTTACAGATACAATTGACGTGATTCTTTTTGGGTTGTCTTCATAACTTGATTGTCTATCATATGTCAAAATTTCACGGTTATTGGATTTGTGGTCTATGATCTACACGAGTTTCTTTGCAGCGTTCCAGAACTGTTTTTTCTCGGGTAGGGCAGATTGAGCATTGTTTGATCTTTTGATCATAACTTGGGTTTTTCTCGACGGATTTGAGTGATTCTTTTTGTGTTGTCTTCGTGACTTGATTCTCTCTGATATATATCACTTTTGTCACGGTGAAGCACGTTTAGATTAGTCTCACACACGATTTCTTTAACAGATTGTTTTTTTGTCGAAAGGGTTTGGGGTTTAATTGTTTCCGCTGCGTAAGATTTTTAAATCTACCATTCACCCCCCCCCCCTCTGGTATCTTTTCACGTGCTCTTCGATCCTACAGTTTTCTTGAGTAGGCTATGAAGATAAAGTCGATTTATAGCGTGACAAGCGGTGTTGACCGCTTCGACCCAAAATCGATCCGAAGTTTTGTACTCATCAAGCATTGTCCTCGCCATCTCTATGAGGGTTCGTTTCTTCCTTTCCACTACTCCGTTTTGTTGAGGGAAATATGGTGCTGAGAATTCATGCTTTATCCCTTCTTCGTCTAGGTACTCCTCAACTTGGGTGTTCTTGAACTCCGTGCCATTGTCACTTCGTATGTTCTTGATCTTCAATGAGAACTCATTTTGGGCACGCTTGAGAAACTTCTTGAGGGTTCCTTGAGTTTTTGTCTTATCATGAAAAAATAAAACCCACGTGAAGCGCGAAAAATCATTAATATTACTAAGCCGTATTTGTTACCGCCAATGCTTATGTAAGCAATTGGACCAAACAGATCCATGTGAAGTAGCTCGAGCGGTCTTGTCGTTGTCATGACGTTCTTCGCGGGATGAGGTGCTCCTACTTGCTTCCCAGCTTGGCAAGCGCTACAAGGCCTGTCTCTCGCAAAAACAACATCCTTCAAACCTCGGATGTGATCGCCCTTATGGAGTTTTTGAAGATTCCTCGTACCAACATGTGCTAGCCGTTTATGCCACAGCCAACCCATGTTGGTCTATGCAATCAAACATGTGTCAAGTTCGGCTTTATCTTTGTTGAAGTCAACAAGATAAAGCTTTCCCTTCAACACACCCTTGAATGCAACCGAGTCATCACTCCTTCTAGAGACGGTCACACCCTCATTAGTAAACAAGCAATTATAACCCTTGTCACATAATTGGGATATGGACAGAAGGTTATAATCTAAGGAGTCAACATGCAAAACATGAGAAAGTGTGTGTTGAGATGATATTGCAAATTTACCGGTACCGAGCACCCTTCCTTGACTATTGTCTCCGAAATAGATGACCTCGCTTGGATCTTCATTTTTTTCATACTCAACAAACATCCTTCTTTCTCCGGTCATGTGGTTGGTGCATCCACTCTCTAGCACTCATTTCAATCCACCGAGGGAATATGCCTGCAAAAATGAGTTATGCCTTGGTTTTAGGTACCCAAACTTTCTTGGGTCCTTTGAGGTTATTTACAAGTGATTTGGGCACCCACATATGAGACTTGGTGTTCCCATGGCGTGGCCCAACATATTTGGCATACACTTTACCAAAGTTTCTTTTCATAAGAACATAAAATGCATCAAAGGTTCTAAACAAAAGTTGTTGCTCATATGAATTAGCATGCTTGGACTTGTCAACATTATTATCCTTTCTAGCTTGAGGGGAGTTTCCCTTGATAAAGTCAATGTGCTCCTTGTTATTCTTATGGCTTCTAGCATTTTGCTTTTCACAATAAGAATACCCAATGCCATATTTGACATTTGGAGGTCTTGTGGTCAAGTATGCACTACGTGCATACTTGATCTTCTCCTTGTCAAATATGCCACTACGGGAAGGATGCCTGTCCTTTGCCAAGTTCGACTTATCCTTCAAGTTAGTTTCAATTTTAGCACATGTACAAGTAGTAGCAATTTCAGATTTCAGGTGTTGAGAAGGTGAGCTTGAAGAGGATGAAGGGTCACTTCGCTTGAGTGACTCAACTTTTACTTCAAGGATCTTGTTAACTTTGGTCAAGTTAGCAAGTTCATCATTGATAATTACATTTGAGTCGCTTAACTTCAAGCAAGCTTCCTTGCTTGAAGCTATTCAAGCTCTAGTGACTTGCTTCACTCCTTTTCAAGGTCAAGGAGTTTTTTGATCTTAATATACTCCTACTTTTGAAGGATGATAATATCTTCTTGGCTATCAACAAGCTCCTCCTTATCAATAATTTATCCATTAAGAAATTTATTTTTGTGGCAGTTTTCTTATCTAGGCCAATAAGCATATCTTCATTATTGTTATTGGCTTCACTATCGCTTGAGTAAGAATGCGAGGAGGAAGATTTAGATGTTACCTTTCTTTTACCTTCCTTCGCCATGAGACAGGTGTCGTTGTTCTTCCTTGCGCCAATAGTTGGGAAGAGGGTGGATTTCTTCGTTGTCTTCTTGATGGCTATGCTAGCCATCTCCTCTTCCTCTTCGGACGAGGACTCATCATTTGAGTCCCACTCCTTTCCTAGGTGCGCCTGTCCAACTTGTTTTTTCTTCTTGAAGAACTTCTTAGGTTGAGGCTTTGTTTCCTTGGTCTTCTTCTTGTTTTCTTCATATGGGCAATCAACTATAAAGTGGTCATATTCACCACAGATATAGCATGCCCGCCTCAACTTCAGTCTTGACTTATCTTTGTGTTTTCCTTCATTCGATCTACCACCTTGTCTTCTTTTCATCATCTTCTGGAATTTCTTCATAAAGAGGGTCATGTCTTCTTCATCTATGTCGCTGCTCTCATCATCGTTGTCATCTTCTTCTTGGGCTTCTCGAGCTTCTTTAGACATGGGCTTGTAAGTGGATTTCAAGGCGACCCCCTTCTTCTTTGCTGAGGTGAGGTCGGCAATTTCCTTGACATGTTTTGCTTGCTTCTCCATCATCTCGAAATTGATGATCTTCCCAAGTAATTTGTCTGGGGTCATTTTCTTGTACCTAGGGCTTTCTCTAATCGTCGAGCACAAGGTAACATTATGAGGCATGAAAGCTCTAAGAATGAGCTTCACC
Organism: Tuctoria greenei; assembly: GCA_036927565.1. Taxonomy (NCBI): domain Eukaryota; kingdom Viridiplantae; phylum Streptophyta; class Magnoliopsida; order Poales; family Poaceae; genus Tuctoria; species Tuctoria greenei. Next base: position 255,862,887 of record JAYESD010000002.1, read on the forward strand.
ACCTCGTGATCGTTCCACTTCTTGCTTCCAAATGCTCGAACCTTGTTGATGAGAGTCTTCAACAGGTTATACATATATTGCGGTGACTCATCTTCTTCTATGGCGAATCTTCCCAATTCGCCTTCGATCATCTCAATCTTAGCTTCTCGCACATGACGATCGCCTTCATGTGCTGTTTGTAGTGTATCCCATATCTCCTTAGCAATTTCGAGTCCATCCACCTTGGTGAACTCATCTCGACTCAAAGATGATGTGATCACCGCTACACCTTGAGCATTCTGATGAATCGCCTGCTCTTGGCTTGGTGTTAGCTATTCATCGTCATCTGGGATATCTATACCTGTACACACTATGTGCCACAAACTGGGGTTAAGTGAGATTAAGTGCATTTTAGTGTTTTTCCTCCACATAGAATAATGTTGCCGTCAAAGAATGGGGCTTTTCCTAAAGTGATAAATAATGGTTATTATTAGAATTCATACGATCATAATTGAAAGGATATCAAGAGTAGTCGGTGTGACTACTCCCCTTCTTCTTCTTCGCGTCCTCGATCTTCATCTTGCCTTTGGAGAGAGCTTTCTTCCTTAGGAGCGCCTTGAGTTCAAGTGTCTTCTCATCATCATCCTCGAAGTCCTGAATGGCGTCAAGGAGCTTCTCCAATTTCTGAGCATTCTCATATTCAACTTTCTCTTGGTTTAGGCTCTTGTGCACATCCTTCATGTCCGACATTTTCTCCTTGAGCGATTAGTCTCTTTTGGAAGAGTCCTGCTCTGATACCAATTGAATGTGGCTAGAGGGGGTGAATAGGACTTTTTGAATTTTAGTCAGAACGTGCAACACTCAACAACTTGATCAAATACCGATAAATCGGACTAGTCCGGTAGTGTGCGGACTAGTCCGGTGCTTGCGGACTAGATCGATCAAGTTTGATCGATGATCTTGATCCAAGTACTCTACGCAGTGGAAATTAAGATGTAACTATAGTATGTTGCTTCAATTAAACTGAGTATAGCACAAGGTAACCTTAGTTTCAAGTTTTTGACGTAATTTGACTAAGATCAGTTAAACCCTAGATGCAATGAACAATAAACACAAAGTGAAGACACAAGATATTTTCCCGTGGTTCGGTTCCCACAAAGGCAACCTACATCCATGTTGAGGAGCCCATGAAAGGATCGGGTCTTCACCAAACCTACCCTCATCGAATCGCCACGGAGGTCATTTCTCTTCCACTAATCACAAAGGGGTAAGAATAACCGTGTTCAAGGGGCCTTCATACAAGTTGAGGGCTCCCCAAGATTACAAATCAAAACACCACCAAGACACACTCATAAGATCTTCAATGAAACAACAAGAGTGTGTGAGAGAATCAAACCCAAGAGCTCAAAACATGAAGAATTGTGTCTCTCCTTTGATCTAAAGTGAATCCTCAAGGATTTGATCTTTCTTGCATTGGATCGTGTGGAGAGACGTGTTTTCTAGGCTCTTGGAGGGTGTGACGACGCAGGGAGTCGAGAGAGATCATAGTTGGGCCGTGCACCTATATTTATACTAGGGTTTCCAAGGGTTACCGTTAGGGTTTTCAAAGTTCGAACTAGTTCGTGGTGGACTTCGGACTAGTCTGGTGTGCAGCGTGTGGGAAATCCTAAGTCCCCCGAATTATCGGACTTCTCCAGTCTGGGGTGGACTAGTCCTTTTTTGTCTCTGGAAATGTTTGGACTAGTCCGACACATATCGGACTAGTCCGGTGGTGGTAAAACCCTTAGTGAATTGGGGACAAGTCCACACTTGGAGGACTTGTCCGATTTCAGTCAGAAGGTTTTTCAGACTAATCTGTGCATATATCAGACTTGTCCGATTTGGGTCAGAAGGATATCGTACTAGTCTGTGGTGATATCGGACTTGTCCGATTTCGTGCAAAACTGTGAAGTGTTGAGGACTAGTCCGCACTGGGGAGCACTAGTACGATCTTAGTCAAAAAGATATTGGACTAGTTGTTGACGGCTGTTATATACCAATTTCATCCGTCAATTTAACTCAATTATATGAAGGATTGATCATTTCTTGCACACATCACCTCTCTATCTAACCCAATTTCACTGGGACTTGGAGAAATATGTGTATACAGCATTTTATGCAGGAAATGAGGAAATGTAGAGGGACCAATCCTATAAAATATCATCCTAGCCAATCAGGCAACGACACGTGGCATCTCATGGATCAAATGGCCCAAAAACAGAAGTATTTGAGGAGATCCAACGGTGTATCACCCATATACATCAATGGGACCCACCTGGCAGCCACCTAGAGAAAGCACACGAGAAACAGTGCAATGACCAGGTCGGCCGAACCAGGGGGTCGGCCGACCTGGTCTTTGCACCAAACTCGGTCAGCCTCCACGTGTTGGCTCCTCCCGGCTCCCTGGAGTCAATGGTGACTGATTTGCGCGCTTTTGGTGGCGGGAACCGACCTCAACACTAGTATAAATAGGACCCCCTACCCCTCACTTCAACACACACCACTTGGGCATCATTCTATTGTATACACTATCTTCCATAGTCCTTAGAGGAGTTAGGATGTAGAGAGGAGAGCCTCTAGTCCCAAGTCCAAATTGGGAAAGGAGTATAAGGAGTCCCTCTTCCCAATTCCACATTGGGAAAGGTATGGCTTATGTATTCCTTCTTGTATTTGTGACTTTGTGCTCAATAAAGATATTATCTTTAGTCTTCTTTTATACGTATACTTGGACAAAGCATTTCTTGTTTGATTGTGGAGTCCATGTATGTTTAAGGTATAGTCTTTATGATTTCACTCTCATGATCACATCTTATGGTCATAAACACTATAGACCCCCACTATAGCCTATGTAGTTATGATATGATTATGTTAATATGAATGACTTATGCTATGCTTCAACATTGGTTCAACAATGTTTAGGTTAGTCATTGCCTTAGGATGGCTTGTGCCATGGCTCCTAAGGTATTTGCTTAGTATGCTAGCATGGTGCTAGGGTATTTAAGTAGCGTTGGATGTCTCGTAGACCCACGGATTGAAGAGGTAGGCAGTAGGTGGTGACAGTCCTATCTGTCCTTTGTAATCCTCCACATTCGGCTATGCCACAGGCTCTTGGTGGGAGTCGCCCTAGTATTGCTAGGGGTAAGCCCGTGCCCGATGTGTTGAATAGCATTGCATAGGAATTCATCATTGACATGACCATTAGTATCTACCTTAGGCTATGTATATGTTCTTTTTGCGCTTTCTCCATGTTTTCATTAAAACCTGCGCTCATCTCAACAATTTGGTTAGGATCTCATTTGTTTGTCATAAATCAACCAAAACCCACAAGGGATGCCTAGATGCACTTTCACTTGGTAGGGAATATTGTAGGCATATTTGCAACACATAATATTGCTAAGTCAAAAGAGCAAGCCTTAGGAGAAATCAATTCAAAACAATTTTGATTCAAGACTTGTGCACGTGTGATGGAATGAAGTGGATGTGGATATTTGAGATGACTCCTTTTTGAGTGGACTCTCTTGTGTTGCTGTGATGAAACATGGCTACTTTTCTCTCTCTTTTTTCTCATGCTTATGATGTAAGCATGCATTTTCTTTTTTTCTTTTTCTTTTTCTTGTAGCCATGTCTTCTACTCCCTTTTTATGCAATAAATTTTGAAGAGAGTACTAAGCATGAATGATATGGAGTTTCTCTTTTTATTGTGGAATGGTGGTATGATGGGAATTTTGCTTACTTCTAGTGTAGAAGTATAGCATGTGCAAGCGAAGTCTTGAATTCAAAAAGTAATGAATGAAATCTCACATAGGTCTATACTAGTTTGACAAAGCTCAATGTGAAGACAAATAGCATATGCATAGGGTCTATCAATGTGATATATCATATGGCTTTGGTAGGTATTTCCAATCAAATGAGAGTAGCTTAAATCTTTTTAGAATTTCTCCGGAAATCTAAGTTTCACTTTCAAACTAGGCATAGCAGCCCTATCACTATATCATATCTCACAACAACTTAGAATGGATTAAGCTTTTGCTACCCATAACTTCCAAATCAAGGCGAAAGCAATTTTAGCCAATGAGAGCAATATGTTGGAGATTAGTAAGTTGTAAACTAGGGACTTAGGAAAATTAAAACATAGCAACTATTTATCATTTCATCTATGTGAATTCCAAACCATTCTTACCGCACATCATTTATTTTCTTTGAAAACAAATCTATCCTACTTTTATTATATGCAAGGTGGATGATGGGTGAATGGAAAATAAATATGCAAAGGGTGTGATACAATTTACCTCAAGTGGGGGTCCTCCCCAAGCTTGTTGTTCACGCACCTCTCTGATGAGGGTTGAACCATTGATAACGGAAGTATGCCGCAAGATCGGCTTGTTGTTGTCGTAGTGTGGAGTTGAAGTTGGTGAATTGAGCATCCATGTGTTGTTGCCAATCTTGGGTACCTTGGACATGCCCTTGGAGAGTGTTGTAGATGTCACCCGTTGTCACTTCAAGCTCTTCCATACGTCTAGTGAGATTCGTCATTCCTTGACTATAGTAACAATGACTTCTAGCCAAAGAGGAACGACATCTTCTCATGGACGATGGAGGCAAGCTGCTAGAGCTTGAAGTGGATAGGTGAAAGTGCATCTAGGACTCCCTTGTGGGTTTTGGATGATTTATGACAAGCAATTGGGATCATAACCTCTTTGTTGAGATGAGTGCAGGATTTTAACAGGAAAATGAGCAAAGTGCCAAAAAGGAGGAAGAATGAGGAGCAAAGTGGAAATGAGCTCAAGGAAGAAAAATAGTAGATCATTGTGTATGGAGTGTGTTAAGAAAACACATCCCAAGAGCTCAATCACAATTAAACACACACATTGCACAAAGTTACACAGGACCAAACTAGTCCGATTGACACCGGACTAGTCCGATATCCTTTCTGCACGAAATCGGACAAGTCCGATATCCATCGGACTAGTCTTATCCTTTTTGACCAGAATCGGACTAGTCCTCCCCAGTGCAGACTAGTCCTCAAAACACTTCACAAGTCACGCAAAATCGGACAAGTCCGATCACAACCGGACTAGTCTGATATTCTTTCTGATCCAAATCGGACAAGTCCGATGTTTGCACGGACTAGTCCGAAATACCCTCTAATCTGAATCGGACAAGTCCTCCAAGTGTGGACTTGTCATCCTATACACTTAGGGTTTCACATGTCTGGACAAGTCCGATGACTATCGGACTAGTCCGAAGATTTCCAGTAGTGAAATCGGACAACTCCGCTCCTAGCCGGACTAGTCTGATATTTCGGGACATTTAGGGTTTGCTACACACAGCACACCGAACTAGTCCGGTGACCACCACGGACTAGTACGATCTTTCTGAACCCTAACAGTCACTTTTAGAAACCCATATAAATAGAGTTGTACGGCCATATTTCACATCCTCTCGAACCCTAGCGCCGTCACACCTCCCAAGAGACTCAAAAACCAAATCTCTCCACGAAATTAAGTGCAACAAAGATCAATCCTTTGAGGATTCACTCTAGTTCATTGGAGAGACACATTCAACACCACATTGAGCTCTTGGTTTGATTCTCTAACACACTCCTGCGATTCATTTGTAACTTTTGAGTGTGTTCTTGGTGATATTTTGTGTTGTAATCAAAGGGAGCTCTCAACGTGTGAGAAAGCCCCTTGAATTTGGTTATTCACCCCTTTGAGATAAGTGGAAGAGGATTGGCCTTCGTGGCGATCCGACGGGGGTAGGGTTGGAGAAGACCTGGTCCTTTTGTGGGCTCCTCAACGTGGATGTAGGTTTCCTTTGTGGGAACCAAACCATGGGATAAATCTCTTGTGTTCTCTGTTGTGTTCATTGTTCCTACTTCATATCAATCTAGGGTTACAAACTGATCTTGATTACTTTACGTTGAAATATCAAGTATAAGTTTGATTTGTGATATAACTTGATTCATAAACTTGTGACACTTTGTTTAATCGTATACTTCCGCTGCATATATTGAAGAACAAAGTTAATTGATCAAACCAAATCAATCTAGTCCGTATACACCGGACTAGTCCGCACTTTATCGGACTAGTCCGACTTCTCTGTTTTTGAACTGGTTGTTAAGTGTTGCATGATCCAGCAATTTTAAAAAATGCCTATTCACCCCCCCCCCCCCTCTAGGCCACATTTAATTGGTATTAGAGCATGTTCTTCAAGAAAGAGACTAATCGCTCGAAGGAGATCATGTCGGACATGAAGGACACCCACAAGATCAACAACCAAGAGAAGGTTGATGATGAAAAGAACCTAAAGATGGAGAAACTCCTCGAAGCCGTTCAAGACTGCGAGGACGACGATGAGAAGACGTTGGAGCTAAAGGTGCTTCTAAGAAAGAATACACTTTCCAAAGGGAAAGTAAAAGTTGAAGAGAAGAAGAAGGGGAGTAGTCACACCGACTACTCCTGATATCCTTTTAACTATGATCGTCTCAAATTCCAATAGCAATCATTATTTATCTATCCCACTTGGAAAATCCCCACACTTCGATAGAAGTGATTACTCAATGTGGAGGCAAAATATGAAAATGCATCTAATTTCCCTCAATCCAAGTTTGTGGCATATTGTGTGCACAGGGATAGATATTCCAGACGACGACAAAGAGCTCACCCCCAGCCAAGAGCAGGCAATTCACTGAAATGCTCAAGCCACGGCCGTAATTACCTCTTCACTCAGTCGCGACGAGTTCACCAAGGTGGATGGACTCGAAATTTCAAAGGAGATATGGGACACACTACAAACTGCGCATGAAGGTGACCGACATGTGCGTGAAGCAAAAATCGAGATGATTGAAGGCGAATTAGGAAGATTCGCAATTAAAGAGGACGAGTCACCCAAAGAAATATACAATCGATTAAAGACACTCATCAACAAGATCAGATCATACGGAAGCAAGAAATGGAATGACCACGAAGTGGTAAAGCTCATCCTTAGAGCTTTTATGCCTTGCAATGTCACACTATGCTACATGATTAGAGAAAGCCCCGAATACAAAAGGTTGACTCCGGATGAACTGCTTGGGAAGATCATCAACTTCGAGATGATGGAAAAACAAGCAAAACATGTCAAGGAGATTGCCGACCTCACTTCGGCAAAGAAGAAAGGGGCTGCTTTGAAGTCCACTCTCAAGCCCCTATCCAAAGAAGCTAGAGAAGCACAACTAGAGGAAGATAGTGACGACGAAAGCAGTGAATTGGATGAAGAAGACATGATATTGTTCATGAAGAAATTCAAGAGAATAATGAAAAAGAGAAAAGGTGCAAAGTCAAGCGAAGGAAAGTACAAGGAAAGAACGAAGCCAAAGTTGAGGCGGGCATGCTATAATTGTGGTGAATACAACCACTTTATAGTTGACTGCCCATATGAGGACAACAAGAAGAAGACAAAAGAAGCCAAGCCTCAACCCAAGAAATTCTTCAAGAAGAAGAAACAAGCCGAACAAGCGCACATCGGAAAGGAATGGGACTCAAATGACGAGTCCTCATCGTCCGAAGAAGAAGAGATGGCTAGCATAGCCATCGAGAAGACATCCAAGAAGTCTACCCTTTTCCCCACACTTGGCGCATGGAAGGGAGATGACACTTGCCTTATGGCAAAGGAAGGTAAATGCAAGGTAACCAATAAACCCTCTTCCGTGCATTCCTATTCTAGCGATGATGAACTCAATAGTGATAATGAGGACATGCTTATTGGACTAGATAGGAAAACTGCTACTAAAATGAAATTTTTGCTTGATCAACTTGTTGAGAAGGAGAGATTAATACATTGTCAAGAGGACATGATCATCTCCCAAAAGGAGGAATATGTCGAACTTGACAAACTTCTAGAACTTGAAAAGGAATGAAGCAAATCACTAGATCTTGAGTTAGCTTCGAGCAAGAAAACTTGCTTGGAGCTAACTGACTCAAATGCCACCATGAAGGACCAACTTGCTGACCTGATCAAGGTCAACAAGATCCTTGAAGTGCAGGTTGAGTCACTCAAGCTGAGTGAACCTTCCTCCTCTTCGAGTTCACCTTCTCAACTAACTAAAACTGATTTTGCTCATGCTTGCACATGTAAGAAAAGTGACACCAGTTTGAAGGAGAAGCCAACTTCTACAAAGGAAAAACATCCTACCCAAAGTGGCATATTTGACAAGGAGAAGATCAAATATGCACGTAGTGCATACTTGTTCAAAAGACCTCCATATGTCAAATATGGCATTGGATATCCTTATGGTGAAAAGCAACATGCTGGAAGCCATAAGAATAACAAGGAGAGGATTACCTTTGTGAAAGGAAGGCCCTCTCAAACTGGAAAATCATAGATTAAGACTGTAACTGCACAGGAACACCGGACTAGTCCGGTCGGTGTTCGGACAAGTCCGGTCCTCCGGACAAGTCCGGCCCCCCAGACTAGTCTTGTACATAAACAACAACAGCTATTGTTTAAAATGTTTGATGCCTCATATGTTTTAATGGGAAATAATTTTGGCAAGGTTTATGCTCATTATGTTGGGCCACGCCATGGGAACACCAAGTCTCATGTGTGGGTGCCCAAATGCATTGTAACTAACCTCCAAGGACCCAAGCAAGCTTGGGTACCTAAAACCAAGGCATGATTTGTCTTTGCAGGCCTATTCCTCTGGTGGATCTAAATGGGTGCTAGACAGTGGATGACCAATCATATGACCGGGGAAAGAAGAATGTTCGTGGAACATGAAGAGAATGAGGACCCAAACGAGGGCATCTACTTTGGAGATAACAGTCAAGGAAGGGTGCTCGGTACCGGTAAAATTGCAATATCCTCCAAACACACACTTTCTCATGTTTTGTATGTTGAATCTCTAGATTATAACCTACTGTCCATATCTCAATTATGCGACAAAGGTTATAATTGCTTGTTCACTAACGAGGGTGTGACCGTCTCTAGGAGGAGTGATGGTTCCGTTGCATTCAAGGGTATGTTAAAGGGAAAGCTCTATCTTGTTGACTTCAACAAGGATAAAGCTGAACTTGACACATGCTTGATTGCAAAGACCAACATGGGTTGGCTGTGGCATAGACAGCTAGCGCATGTTGGTATGAGAAACCTTTAAAAACTCCTCAAAGGCGATCACATCCGAGGTTTAAAGGATGTTGTATTTGAGAAAGACAGGCCATGTAGCGCGTGCCAAGCCGGGAAGCAAGTTGGAGCACCTCACCCGCCAAAAACGTCATGACTACAACAAGACCACTCGAGCTTCTACACATGGACTTGTTTGGTCCAATAGCATACATAAGGATCGGCGGTAACAAATATGGTTTAGTTGTCGTTGATGATTTTTCTCGCTTCACTTGGTTTTTCCTTTTGCATGATAAGTTAGAGACACAAGGAACACTCAAGTAGTTCTTCAAGCGAGCTCAAAACGAATTCTCATTGACAATCAAGAATATTCGAAGTGACAACGGCACGGAGTTCAAGAACACACAAGTGGAGGAGTACCTTGATGATGAAGGCATAAAGCATGAATTTTCAGCGCCGTACTCCCACAACAAAACGGATTTGCCGAAAGAAAGAATCGAACACTCATAGAGATGGCAAGAACAATGCTCGATGAGTACAAGACATCAGATCGATTTTGGGTGGAAGCGATTAACACCGCTTGCCATGCCGTAAATCGACTATATCTTCATTGACTACTCAAGAAGACATCATATGATCTACTCACCGGTAACAAACCAAATATTTCATATTTTCGTGTTTTCGATTCTCTATGTTATATCTTGAACAAGAAGCCTATGACTTCAAAGTTCGCTTCGAAGTCCGACGAAGGTTTCTTGCTTGGTTATTGTCGGTACCCTGGGTACCATATACCCCTTGGGATTGCAAAGATCTCAAGGGAATGTCATCTACTTGATTTGAAGACCTTTGGAGGCCCACACGTCAGACATAACCGGACCCGTTTCCACAACATGGTTAGTCCCAGGGTCACCACGTGTACTATCAAACCGGAGCTACCGCCCACAAGGGGGAAGCTCCGAGCTATGTACCATAGTGGCACCCCTGGACCTAACCCCAGACCGAGGGAAGCTCCGGAACTGACACGTGTCAGGTAGCTCCGGACCTATCTGTTCCCCACAGTGTGCTCCGGAGCTGCCACGTGTCCAACCGACGGATCTTCAGCCTCTAACCTCCGGAAGACTCCACAACGGCTCCGGATCTTCAAAGGGGAATCAAAGACTTCAAGACCCGATTAAGTGTCATTAATACTATATTAATGACACACGATCGGACGACCTTAATTACTAGTAACGGTGCTGTCAAAGTCCGTAACCCCGGTCATTAAGAGCAATTAATCGTGTTGAATGTGTATCAATATTAGTAACCGTCGGGGCCACATGTCGGGCCAGGCTAACTTGTAACGGACTGCCCTTGTACTATAAAAGGACAGGCTGACGATACATAGACTGGACACACTCTCTGGACTGGACACACTCTGGAGACATGCTCACTCTACATTCTCAAATGACGTTGAGCTCATACATCCAATACAACACCAACACACCCCGTGGAGTAGGGTATTACGCTCAGGCGGCCCGAACCACGTAAATCTTCGTGTCTCCTGTGTCACTTAACACTTCACCTTCTGGAATCTCCGCGCGCCCACACCGAACCTCAAACTCCTCTAACACTTTAGTAGTGTCGGGAGATCTGCCGGATCAAAACCACCGACAGCTGGTGTGCCAGGTAGGGGCGCCTGAGATTTCAAGAATGGTGAACTCAGCCGCTGGATCATCCAATGGTCATCCCGCTGTTCAAGCTGTTGGGGGCAATCCCTCCAATATGCAGCCACCAGCAGGAACCACGGTTCCAGCAGGAGTCACACTCCCACCACCGCCGCCTCCACCAGCAAATCAAGCTGGGCAGCGCGATGGTGCACCAGCGTCAATCACTGCGTCAACGAATCATGAACACCCCGAACACGCACTCCATGCAGCACGTGCTCTCCTTCAACGCCCACCACCTTCGGATGCGTCCTGGGATGCACTGGAGCAGTGGAAGGCCGATGTGGAACATTTGGTTGCAGCAGCAGCCGACCACATCAGCAACCAGGGTCCTCCTCCTTCCGGACGGGCCCCATCGCAGCGATGGGCCTTGTCTGGTAGACTTGGTCCGCACGTTTCCAACAGCAGGAGACGTCCTGCATCACAGCAGGTGACGTCGTTGCCTTCAGAGGCACGACGCACTCACACAGTATGAAGGCTTTCAACTCATGACCTCCAGACGGAGCTTGATCGCCTATACCGTCAACAAGACGGCCGAGTCCATATTGAGCGTGCTCGTGAAAGATGAGAAGCTGCTCCTGAAGGAGTAGGAGGAGGCTGTTCAGTCCTGGCCATGCATCTGCGTATGGTTAGGTGGCCACAGAAGTTCCAGCCTCACCTGCCAGAGAAGTTTGACGGGACCATTAATCCCGTCGAATTTCTTCAAATTTACTCCACTGCTATCCTGGCAGCTGGAGGAAACGAGGCCGTAATGGCCAATTATTTTCCAATGGCTTTAACTGGGACCGTCCGGTCCTGGTTTATGAGCCTTCCACCCAACTCCATCAACAGTTGGGAGGAGTTGTGCCGGCAGTTCACCGCCAACTTCAGGAGTTCATACACCCGACCAGGCACTGAACTGGACCTTTTTGCAGTTGTGCAAAAAGGAGGAGAATCCCTACGATCATTCATCCAGAGATTCTCTCAGGTATGAAACACTATACCTTTTATCTGTAGCGCCTCTGTCATTGTGGCATTTAGACAAGGAGTGCGGGATAAGAAGATGCTGGAGAAACTGGCGATCAAGGAGATTACCAGTGTCACGGAACTCTTCAGCTTGGCTGACAAATGTGCCAGAGCTGCGGAGGGCCGTGAAATGCACTCCAAACCACCTCCGGAGGATCACAAGAAATCCTCCAAAGGAGAAGCCGCTACCTCCGGGAGTGGCAAGAAGAAGAAAAAGACCAACGGCAAGAAGAAGCCATCGGTCGGTGCATCCAATGTTGCAGCTCCGGGTGGCCGGGGGCCACGCCCCGAGAAGCGACCTTGACCGTCTTCTGAGGACGGTGGCAAACCCAAGGTGTGGTGTCCAATTCACAAAATGGACAGCCACAGTTTGGAAGACTGCCGGGAGGTCCAAAACCTTGCCGAGCGCTACAACAAGCGCCGGGAAGAAGCTCCTTTCTGACAGAGGGAAGGAAAATAAAAAGTTGACGAAGCTCCAGCTGAAGAGGAGTTAGGTTTTCAGGATCCTAAAAAAGGTCATGAAGGCCGTCTACACCTCCGTCGACGATGATTCTGACGTCTCTAACAACGAGCATCGGAAACCATGAACACCATTTTTGGTGGATCATGGGACATCACCTCCCGCCGCGTCCTCAAGACTATGCGTCGGTACATGGTTGTTGTAGCTCCTACAGCCAGGGCGGAGCCTCATCGGAAGTGGATGGACACAGCCATCACTTTTGATGCTTTGGACTGCCCTCGAAGCATGGTTGGAGCAGGTCAGTTACCTTTGATGGTATCTCCTAGCATCAATAACATCCAGCTCCACCATGTCATGGTAGATGGAGGTTCGGGGCTCAACCTCATAAGCTTCGAAGCTTTTACCAAGCTTCATCTCCGACCTTCGGATCTCCACCCCTCTCAACCTTTCTCCAGAGTAGGTCCGGGAGCCATTACCCCACTCGATGCTATTACCCTCCCCGTTACCTTCGGGACCCGGGAGAAGTATCGCACCGAGAAGTTGGTCTTTGACGTTGCTCAGATCAACTTACCCTTCAATGCCATCTTGGGTAGGCCTGCCTTGTACAAATTCATGGCAGCTGCTCATTATTGTTACCTGGTGTTAAAAATGCCAACACCAGTAGGCGTTCTCTGGATTCGCGGAGATCGCACTGTCGGAGTAACTACTCTGGAAGAACTCCATGCACTTACTACAGCGCAAGAGGAAGACTCCAGACAGGAGCAAGCTCCAAAACCCCCGAGCATTCGTCAACGAGGCTCGACTTCTGCACCTCGTGTGCAGCCAAGCGGTGACACCGACATTCCCGTCAAAGTCGTCCAAATCGGTTCCGATGCCGCTCAGACCACCCGTATATCGGGGGGATTGAACGACAAATAGGAACTCGCGCTCATCGCTTTCCTCCGTGCTAATGTCGATGTGTTTGCCTGGCAACCATCAAAAATGCCTGGGATCCCCAGGGAAGTGATTGAGCACAATCTGAAGATCTACCCCGACGCCCGGCCTGTGCATCAGAAGCCTCGGAAGCAATCCGTGGAGCGACAGAACTTCATTCGACAAGAAGTGAAGAAGTTGCTCGAAGCTGGATTCATCCGAGAAGTCTTCCATCCAAAATGGCTGGCAAACCCAGTCGTTGTGCCCAAGGCTGGCGGGAAGCTTCGGATGTGTCTTGACTACACAACATTAAAAAGGTTGTCTTCGACAAGCTGCGGGTCACCCGTACAAAGCTAAACCCAGACAAGTGTGTCTTCGGAGTTAGCTCAGGAAAACTTCTTGGTTTCCTAGTAAGTCACCGGGGCATAGAAGCTAATCTGGCGAAGATCAAGGCCATTGAAGACATGCGGCCACCAGCCTGCATCAAAGATGTCCAAAAGCTAACTGGATGTCTAGCAGCCCTCAGCCGGTTCATTTCAGGACTGGTGGAACGGGCACTTCCCTTCTTCAAGTTATTGAGGAAGTTCGGACCATTCCAATGGTCTGAAGAAGCAGAAAAGGCGTTCCAGGAGCTAAAACAGCTCCTCACCACCCTACCAACTCTGGTAGCTCCGAACCTTGGTGAGCCTTTGTTGCTTTACATTTCAGCCACTGACGAAGTCGTCAGTATGGTCCTGGTTGCGGAGAGACCAGAACTATCCCATACTCAGGAGTCCAGACCACTTCGGGAGGGTCCGGAGGTTCCTGAAAGCGAGTCTGGGTCCCAGCTCCCAGACTTGAATCCACAAGAAGTTACTTCAGAAGACCCAGACCCCTCCGGGAGGGTCTAGGTCACTTCTGAAGAAGCTTCGGGTTCCTCCAGCAAGGACCCGGAGGTCCCCGAAGAAAATCCGGATCCCTCCGGGAGGATCCGGGTCAATGAAGAGGAAGCTTCGGGCCCCTCCGGGAGGGTCCGGACCATTCAGCGCCCAGTGTACTTCATCAGTGAAGTACTTCATGATGCCAATACTCGATACCTAGAGGTGCATAAGCTGCTCTATGCAGTCTTTATTGCCTCCAGGAAGCTTCGTCATTACTTCCAAGCTCACAAAATCTCAGTGGTGACTTCTTACCCACTTCGAGCAATTTTGCATAATCCCAATTCAACTGGGAATATTGCAAAGTGGGCAATGAAATTGGCCGAATTCGATCTCGAATTCATCTCAAGGCAAGCAATCAAGAGCCAAGCATTGGCAGATTTCGTGGCAGAATGGACTCCCTCTCCAACAAACCCTGGGGGCCCCAGTGAGCAGAAGCCGGAACACAAGGCTCCGGTCTTCACCGAGCCTCACTGGACCCTCTACTTCGACGGTTCCATGCAAAAGCAGGGGGCCGGAGCTGGAATCCTTCTCCTTGCACCAACCGGGGAGAAGGTAAAATACATGGTACACCTTGACTTCAAGGCGACCAACAAAATGGCAGAGTACGAAGCACTCATTTATGGACTAAAGGTGGCACTGTCATACGGTGTTAAGCAACTGCTGGTTAAGGGAGATTCACAGCTCATCATTAAGCAAGTGAAGGGTGAATGCTCCTGCAACAACCTCCAGCTAGCTGCTTACCTCCTTGAAGTCCAGAGACTTCAGAAGGACTTCGAAGTCCTAGACCTCCACCATGTTCAGCGTGCCCACAACGCTGAAGCTGACGAACTGTCGATGAAATCGCGTCAACCGGAGCTCCGGCTCCTGACGGAACTTTTTTCTGGAGGTTGTCAAAACCCACAGCCCAGCCTGCCGAACTGAGCGAAGGGGGCGAGATCAGCATCCCGAAGCTAACGGTCCCGATGGCCCTGTTACCATGGCAGCCATCAAGGGTCGTAGGTGCTGCCGGAAGCTCCGAGCAACCCAGCACGCAAGACTCAAATGCTCAAGTTAGCTCCGATGCATGGATCTCGAAGATCCGGAGCTACTTGAAAGACAACATCCTTCCTGACGATGATGTACCCACTGACCGGATAGTCAGATTGGCTAAAAGATACACGTTGGTAGAAGGGGATCTCTACCGGCGTGGTGCCAACGGCATCCTAATGTGGTGCATCACAAGGGAAGAAGGCTGCGAGCTCCTCGCAGAAATCCATAGAGGCGAGTGTGGGAACCACGCGTCTTCCCGCACGCTGGTCGGTAAAGCCTTTCGGCATGGTTTTTACTGGCCTACAGCACTCCAGGATGCAACTGAGCTGGTGAAGAAATGCGAAGCATGCCAATTTCATGCAAAGCAAATTCACACACCGGCTCAGCCTCTACAAATGATACCTCCTACATGGCCCTTCGCTGTGTGGGGGATGGACATCTTGGGACCTTTCCCAAGAGCCGTCGGAGGTTACAAGTTCCTGTACGTCGCCATTGACAAGTTCACTAAGTGGCCGGAAGCAACTCCAGTTGTGACAATCAACAAGCAGTCTGCTATCAATTTCTTGCAGACCATTGTATGCAGATTTGGAGTCCCAAACAAAATCATCACTGATAATGGGACCCAATTCACAAGCTCTGCATTTCAAGGATATTGCGAAGACCTCGGCATTCAAGTTTGCTACGCCTCCGTAGCTCACCCAGAAAGCTATGGCCAGGCCGAGAGAGCAAATGCTGAAATCCTTAAAGGACTCAAAACGCGCACCTATGAGCGCTTGAAAAAACATGGAGCCAACTGGATTGAAGAACTTCCGCCCATTTTATGGGCCAACAGGACAACTACAAATCGGTCAACTGGAGAGACACCCTTCTTCCTGGTGTACGGAGCTGAAGCAATCCTTCCTCCGGAGATCACCTTGGGGTCACTCCGTGTCCGGACCTTCGACGAAGCCACGCAGGACCAGCTCCGGCGTGAAGACCTAGACCTCCTAGAGGAGGGAAGGTGCCAAGCAGCTGTTCGGAATGCCCGATACCGCCAAGCCCTTCGGCGCTATCATCAGCGGCATGTACACAACCGACAGCTCGAGGAAGGCGATCTGGTGCTACGGAGAATACAATCCAGAGAAGGGTTAAACAAACTCTCCCCCAGCTGGGAGGGACCCTTCCGAGTGATTAAAGTATCCCATCCCGGAAGCGTTCGCTTGGCTACTGAGGATGGGACACCTCTCCCAAATCCTTGGAATATTGAGCACCTCCGTAAGTTCTACACTTAATATCACGGAGGTGAGTCTGTAGTAACTTGAGGTGTATGTTATAGAGTCATTGTACAGAGTCGGGTAGTTCCTCCGGGAGAACAGCCGGACCTTTCCCGGAAGGTCCGCTAAGTTCATGCAACACTTGTCACAGTCTCAGGACTAAAAGTGTAGCTAGCTACCCTGGGTCAAACGAGAAATGAAACATGCTTAGCCTGGTTCCGTACCCTAAGAGTGTACTTGTTTCCCCTGTACCCCGGACCTATAATGAAAGACATCTTCATGTGAAACAGACTCCACGTGCATTTATTTTGTACAGGCTCAACATTTTTTATTTTTCTCTTTCTTGTCTATAACAAAGTTGTGCAAGTCTTAAGAAATTTTAGTCCGACCGGTTCATGTACAATTTGAGTTGTATTGTCAATTCTTTTGGATTCAAATATTGTTCATGGCTCACTCGCCTCAATGCCGCCAAGCCAATCTAGGGCTGGAGTGTGCTATTGGCTTAGCCTGGTCAAGCACCCTAAGTACGCAACTCTACCTACACCTCGGCAGGCCGAAGTAAGGCGGGTCCAAGTACAATTGGATCCGGAAGAAAGAAGGCAATGCATTCGGTTGCATTCAGAATCATGTTTGACCTAAAATTTTCTTGAGAATCGTAAGCCACGACGAAGTTATAGACAAGGAGCGAATTCTACTATTTTTCTTGGCTTCAGTGTGCAGGAAAAATAAAGAATCCACGTTGATGGAGAAAAGCTGGAGCTGATGAAGCTCCGACTCCCCCTAGGTGGCTTATAATCATGTTAAACATTGAAAACGAGCATCACCGGAGCAACCAAGCTCTGGTAAAGCTAGGGGGGCCAGCCATCGACGCAGAATAAAAGATGGTGAGAAGATTCCACAAACGGAGTCTGCTGCCGACAAACTACGCGTTGGCAAAGGTCACTGCTGGAGCTACTAAGCTCTGACACCCCGGAGGTCTAACTATTGATGCTCTACGCGTTGATAGGAACTACTGCCGGAGCTACTGAGCTCCGACAACCTCAGGGGGCCTTCACTATCGAATACTTCGGACATACATTCTACAAGTTCAAAGCAAACGAGTCTTCAACAAAACACAATATCCTCTTGGTACATGTTCACAATCAAATTGTGTACATCTACCAGGGGGCCAAGTGAAGACAAAAGTGTTGAAGACAAAAAATGAAATTCGCAAAAATTTGGATTTCATTCATCTGGAGACAAGGGGTTACAAAATTGGAGAAGAAAAAGAGAGAATACAAGTGGGAGCTACAGAGATGGTCCTAAACCCTATGGAAGAACTGGGCGACCTTCTGAGCAACCTCCGATACGTTGGCTCGGGTGGCTTCACCTTCTCCTTCGACGGGACCTTCAAGCACCGGGTCCAGAGGGAATTGCGGATCCCGGCTGGTGTAGCACGTCAGCACATATTCTGCGATGTTCTTCACCAGGGACTGCCCCTCCACCTCCAACTGATCCGCGATGACGTCACCCACCTTGGAGAGTTTGCTACCCGCTGATCTCAATGCCTGCAACGCCAGGTCCGGCTCCGGCTCTGGATCATCCGGACGCACGGGACTGAAGCCCATTGGTGTCAGTGCGTCGTTGGCCTTGCCCAGGAACTCCCAAACCTTTAGGGAGTCCGCAGCCCTCAAGCCCTTCAGTTCTTCCAAGGATCTTTTGGCCGCCGCTAGTTCAAAATTCTTGCGAGTGAGGCGCTCAACTTCTTTGGCATTTTGCTGAATGCTTTCAGCAACCCGCTTCTCGAGTTTTCTGAGCTCCTCCTCCCGGAGGTAGATCTTGTTCCGGCGGTCAACCATGTCCTTCTCCCTGCCCCATACTTTCTTCTCCCTGGCAGCGATGGCACACTCTTGCTCATAGAGTTCCTGCCCTCGCACCCAGGCCTTCTCCTCCTCCTCAAGGCAACGCTCCTCCAAATTTTTGGTGCGTTCCTCGAGACCCTTGCCAACCAGAGCCACCTTTTCAGTGAGCTCCTCCTCCCTCCTCAAGACGTCATCCCGCAGCTCTAGGAGTTTTTGCTCTTCATCTTCGAGCCTCTTCTCCCTCTCCTCAAGGGCCTCCCGGCGTTTGATGAGAGAAGTGTTAATGGCCTCAAGCCTTTCTTGGCATTCATCAGCCGCACTATTAGCTGCTTTGGTCTGCTCATAAATGGCCCGGGATTGAGCTTCGAGGGCACGAGTCAAGCTCTCCCTGTCATCCAATAATTTGCTCCAGTACTCCAGGCGGACCTTCTCCTGCTTGATCCATTCCTTGTCGTCGGCCAGCCTCGACTGCGCCAGCTTGGTCTCGAAGTAGAGCCGGTTACGCCACCGCCTGAGGGTTTGGTGCTCCTCTTCAAGAGCCTTGCTGTCGTGGTAGAACGCTAGCTGGAGTTGACGCAGGCTGGAGCAAGCGTTGTCAATAGACAATGACAACGGGATAGGATCCGGACCTGCTGGGGTCTCCTCCGCTGGTTCCAGCGGGTTTTCAGTTACAAAAATTGGGTCCCACTCCACAAGAGTGGTCCCCTGAGCCTCCACGGCACTAGGGCCTTCCTCCGGGATGGCCTCAGTCGCCATCAAGGAGGGTCCCGCTGATGAAGTTCCGACCTCCGGAAGTGGTTCCGAAGGACCAGCCGCCAAATCTTCGTTCGCCCCCTCGGGTAGGGGGCCAGCGACTTCATCAGGGCACTCCAGCTCAGCCGCAGGTACCTCCGGCATCATCACTCCCGGAGCAGGAGCTGCTTCTGGCTACGGCCTGGGCACCTCCTCTACTGGGGGCTCGAGCGCTGACGCCTTCGCAACGATCGGCTCAGGCGCCAGAAGATCTTCAACAACAGCCGGCCCTGCGGCCGGAGCTTCAACGGCAACCGGCTCGGGAGCCGGAAGGTCTTCAACATCAACCGGCCCTGCGGCCGGAGCTCCAGCAACGACCGGCTCTGCGGCCGGTGCTTCAGAGGTAGCCGGCCCAACCGCCGGGACTTCCTCAACATCCGACGCGCACGCCGGGACTTCAATTACCTCCGGCTCAAGGCTTCGAAAATTTCCGGCTCTGGGGCCGGAATTATTGCTTCCTTCGGCTCAACGGCCAAAGCTTCCATCATCTCAGCACCCAAACCCGGAGCTTCAACCTCCGGGGCAGGTGCCGCTGGCGCATCTTCTCTCCCTTGGTCCAGCGCTACCACGGGAGTCTCGGGGGATGAGTCGAGGTCCATGACCACGACAGCTGGTGCCGGAGCTGCCGCAGCTTTAGCCACCACTTTGGGCGGCACGGGGAAAGGAGCAGAGGCTTCTGCCTTCACAGCTTCAGCTGCTGTGGCTGAGGGTGGAGCCTCACTCCTCTTCTTGGGAACGCTGCAGATGAAGGATGGAGAAACTTAAAAAATAGTTACTACAATAAAACAACTGTTTGAGGTAAAGATTAAAAATTACCTCAGGAGGCTTTCGCACCAGCTTGCGCGGAACCTCTTTCCCGGGCGTTCTGGGCTAACCATAGCCGCCGTCGGCGTGGACGCTCCGGAAGGCCCCCTGGAACTTGTTACAGCCACGGGCACTTCCTTAGTCGAGGCCCTCCTCGACCGGGAAGGACCTCCGGACCTAGAGGCCTCAACTGGCCTTGGTGATGGAGTCGCATGCCCAAAGCTAGCACCCTGGGAAGACGCCGTTGTGGGGACAGTCGCCGCAGTTGTAGAAGACCTCCCCCTCCGGGGAGAAGGAGCTGATGCAGAGGTTGCAGGCCTGACGGACCTTCCGTCAGCATGCTGCAGCTTCCTCTTCCGGGTCAAGGGTTCGTCTGCTGGCTCCTTGCCCTTGCCGACGACTTCGATCCTTGGCTTCGGGGCTGGGTCAGAGCCAACTTCGGAATCCCCAGGGATCACCACCCTAGAGGTCGATCTTCTCTCGATGACACCAAGGTCGGCAAGCACCGGCATCGTCCGTCGGAGCTCCCTGCTGAACTCTACTTCCATGTTTAGAGGGAGGAAGGCTGATGGTGGGGTCAAGTCATCTTCCGCGACGTCGATGCCGTGCTGGAACTTCTTAAGATGTAACTCCAAGGTCACCCCCGCCATGTTGGACTTCAGTCCGGTCTCGACCCGGTCGTCGTCCATCACGCTGTTGAGGGCCCAAGCGAGTTTTTCTCTCGTCTTCAGCGGCACCCACTTGTTGACCAGGAAGTTGCAAAATACCGCCTGAGGAGTTAATCCTCCCTCCACGCACTGGCAGATCCTGGTCAGAGTAGGGTTGAAGGCATCCGACAGCACCGGAGCTTCACTCCAGACTACAGTGTCGATGTTGGGGAGGCCTTCGGGCAGCTCCAGCTTCTCGTGCTCCTCCACCCGGATGACTATCCAGTCTTTCTTCCATTCATCCCAAGGGAAACGATCGGAGGTACTTGAATGGGCACTTATTGCGCTTCACGAAGTAGTAGAAGCCAAGATACTCATTACTCCTACCAGTGGTATGGACGGTGAAGAAGGTCCAGAAAAGTTCAATGCAGGGGGGATGCCCACCCACATTTCACAGAAGTGGACGAAGATAGACACAAGAAGAATGGAGTGAGGGCCAAGGTGGTACAGTTGCAGACCATAAAAGTCTAGCAGCATCAAGAAAAAGGAGGAAAAGGTGGGATCGACCCCACCATGGCGTAAGAAGAGAAGTACACCATCTCGCCAGCGTGCTCCTTCTCGAACGAGAGCTCTCCACCGGCGCGGACCAGGCGGTTGAAGAAGTCCGGGGACCATCCCATGAGGGCCCGGACCTTCTTCAGGTCACCTTCGGTCTTCAAACGGCTCTCGCGGAGACCTAACTCCATTGCGGCACAGCAAGGCGAGAGAGGAAAAGCGAGCACAAGTTGGGAGTTTGAGCGCAAGATCAGATGAGAGGCGTAAAGAACCCCAGACAGTGCGCGTTTTCCTTCTTAAGTAAGCCCTCGCAATGCTTGGATGGAAACCGCAAGGAAGTCGAAGATACTACTCAAAAATTCCACCCAGCCGATGACAAGAGGGCCCGGGACCACCCCAACGATCAAGTCGAGGTTCTTACCCAGGAAAACGGTTGTCATCATGAGGCGGGAAGCCTGAAGGCGGTGGCCTAACAAGGCGCGCAGAACCGATACGATTTTCGTATCGGGAACCGGCGACCTTCAATTGCGTGATATCCGCACGCCAAATATCTCATTTGCCACACACGGGATATGCCACGCGGCGAGGATTTAACTCCAAACTATCGCCAACAGCACATCCGAAGACCTTTGAAGACTCAGTTCAAAAGTCGAAGGATGGACCCACCTCCGGCGGAATGACTTCACCCAAGGGGTCTTCCCCAGAGGTGGGCCCAGGGGGCCACTGTCGGTACCCTGGGTACCATATACCCCTTGGGATTGCAAAGATCTCAAGGGAATGTCATCTACTTGATTTGAAGACTTTTGGAGGCCCACATGTCAGACATAACCGGACCCGCTTCCACAACATGGTTAGTCCCAGGGTCGCCACGTGTACTATCAAACCGGAGCTACCACCCACAAGGGGGAAGCTCCGGGCTATGTACCATAGTGCCACCCCCGGAACTGACACGTGTCAGGTAGCTCCGGACCTATCTGTTCCCCACAGTGTGCTCCGGAGCTGCCACGTGTCCAACCGACGGATCTTCAGCCTCTAACCTCCGGAAGACTCCACAATGGCTCCGGATCTTCAAAGGGGAATCAAGGACTTCAAGACCCGATTAAGTGTCATTAATAATATATTAATGACACACGATCGGACGACCTTAATTACTAGTAACGGTGTTGTCAAAGCCCGTAACTTGGTCATTAAGAGCAATTAATCGTGTTGAATGTGTATCAATATTAGTAACCGCCGGGGCCACATGTCGGGCCAGGCTAACTTGTAACAGCCTGCCCTTGTACTATAAAAGGACAGGCCGACGATACATAGACTGGACACACTCTCTGGACTGGACACACTCTGGAGACACGCTCACTCTACATTCTCAACTGACGTTGAGCTCATACATCCAATACAACACCAACACACCCCGTGGAGTAGGGTATTACGCTCAAGCGGCCCGAACCACGTAAATATTCGTGTCTCTTGTGTCACTTAACACTTCACCTTTTTGAATCTCCACGCGCCCACACCGAACCTCAAACTCCTCTAACACTTTAGTAGTGTCGGGAGATCTGCCGGATCAAAACCACCGACAGTTATGATTCGAACACTTACACCGATCGTGTTTTCAACAAGACCTCCGGATTTGTTGAAGTTGCACGTGATGTAGTGTTCGATGAGACTAATGGCTCTCAAAAGGAGCAAGTTGATCCATGTGAACTAGGTAAAGAAGAAGCTTCTTGTCAAGCATTGAAGAGAATGGCTCTAGGTGAGGTTCGACCACAAGAGCCACCTCCACACGTACATGAGAAAGATGAAACACAAGAGGAGACCAACGATCAAGGGGGAGCTTCAACACAAGATCAACCACAAGAATACGAAGATAATCAACAAGTCAACAAAGGCAATCACATAGGGGGAGAAGAAGATGATCATGAAGATACAACTCCTCAAGTGCCACACCCAAGAGTACACCAATGCATCCAAAGGGATCACCCAATCGACAACATCATCGGTGACATCCAAAAGGGAGTAACCACTAGATCTCGCAAAGCTAACTTTTGTGAACACTATTCGTTTGTATCCTTTTTGGAACCACGCAGGGTTGAAGATGCATTGAAAGATCCGGACTGGATGGTGGCAATGCAAGAAGAATTGAACAACTTCAAGCGGAACGAAGTGTGGAAACTTGTGGCAAGACCCAATGCAAACATTGTCGGCACCAAGTGGGTCTTCCGCAACAAACAAGATGAACACGGGGTGGTGACAAGGAACAAGGCACGACTTGTGGCCAAAGGGTATTCACAAGTCGAAGGTTTGGATTTCGATGACACTTTTGCTCCAGTAGCTAGGCTTGAATCTATTAGAATATTACTTGCATATGCTACTCACCATGATTTCAAGCTGTATCAAATGGATGTGAAAAGTGCCTTCCTCAACGGACCAATCAAGGAAGAGGTGTACGTGGAGCAACCACCCGGGTTTGAAGACGAAGAGTTCCCCGACCACGTGTTTAAATTGCATAAGGCTCTCTACGGCCTCAAACAAGCTCCTAGAGCTTGGTATGAGTGTCTTAGAGATTTCTTAATTGAAAATGGCTTTAAGATTGGCAAAGTAGATTATACACTGTTTACGAAGAATTTTGATGATGATCTTTTTATTTGTAAAATTTATGTTGACGATATAATCTTTGGGTCAACTAACCAATCTTTTTGTGAAGAATTTAGTAAAATCATGACAGGCAGGTTTGAAATGTCAATGATGGAAGAGTTAAAGTACTTCTTGGGATTCCAAGTACGGCAACAGAAGGAAGGGATGTTCCTAAGCCAAACCAAGTACACGCGGGACATACTCAAGAAGTTTGGCATGGACAAGGGGAAGCCCATAAAAACCCCCATGGCAACGAATGGCCACCTAGACCTCAATGAAGATGGACCTAGCGTCGACCAAAAGGTATATCGCTCCATGATTGGATCTCTACTCTATTTATGTGCATCTAGGCCAGATATTATGTTGAGTGTATGTTTGTGTGCAAGATTTCAAGCCAATCCTAAGGAATGTCACTTGACAGCCGTAAAAAGGATCTTGAGATATTTAGTTCATACACCCAACCTTGGCCTTTGGTACCCAAAAGGATCAAAATTCAATCTCAATGGTTATTCCGATGCAGATTATGCCAGGTGCAAAGTAGATAGAAAAAGCACTTCCGGTACATGCCAATTCCTAGGGAGATCCTTAGTTTCTTGGTCCTCCAAGAAACAAAATTCTATTGCCTTATCCACAGCCGAAGCAGAGTATGTTGCAGCCGGGAGTTGTTGTGCTCAACTCCTGGATGCGACAAACTCTAAGGGACTATGGTTACAATATGAACCATATTCCACTCCTTTGTGATAATGAGATTGCCATTAAAATTGCCCACAACCCAGTTGAGCACTCCAGAACTAAACACATAGACATAAGACACCACTTTTTGAGAGATCATGCCATGAAAGGAGACATAGACAATTCACATGTCAACACTCAAAAGCAACTGGTCGACATATTCACCAAGCCACTTGATGAAAAACGTTTTTGTGAACTCCGAAATGAACTAAATATCCTTGATGCTCGGAGTGTGGCTTGAAATGTTGCATACCTGTATGAATTCTTCAAATATGTTGATTGGATTGTGAAAATCATCTCTCTCATTTTTTCCGAAAAACTATGTCAATTACTAGATCTTGGTGAATTATGATCATTGCTTGATTGTTGTATGCCTACTGATCATATTCATCAAGATTATTTGATGTGTTTTGTCTCTCTTTTCTCTAAATATGTACCTTCAAATATATATGAATGGGCTAAAAATTCTTGCCTGGTGACCACGGACTAGTCTGTGGTTGCCCGGACGAGTCCGCCCATGCAGACTAGTCTGTAGAGTGCCGGTTAGGCCGGACTAGTTCGATAGACAATGGACTAGTCCGATATAGCCCCTGGAAAAGTTCAGACTAGTCCGGTCATCTCCGGACTTGTCCGATTTTTCGTGTCTATAACCCTAGCCGCCGCTAAACCCTAATTTCCTCACCTTCACTCTTGCCTCACGCGCTCTCTCTCTCTCTCTCTTCGTGCTCGAGCTCCCAAGGCGATTTCTTGCTCCCTCCATCAAAAACCTTCGCATTTGGGCAGAAATCAAGCTTGTCCGCTTGAGGATTGAAGCTAGCGGACTTTCCCGGCCTTCAACTCCCTCATCTCCAAACTTCAAGCAATTTTTCCGGTAATTTTCGCTCAAACCCTAGAAATTCCAAATTTCTTCATTTTTGATCAAATAGCCTAGCATTCCTCGCTATATACATGCTCTCTTGATGTATTACGTGTATGCTAAGGTCGTCGTGCATTAGAATTCACCATTTATCCAGTCTCTTAGGTTTTTGAGGATGAACACCGGACTAGTCCAGTCCATGCACGGACAAGTCCAGTCCCCCAGACTAGTCCGTGCTTGTGCACCGGACAAGTCCGATGTTTCTGAACTCAAAACCTAATTCTTCAATTCCTCATTGCAATTCCTTGCTACCTGTTCACACCTTTGCCTTGTGTCATTCATTATCATTCATACCACATTCTTAGGTCATGTCGAGCTCTGGCAATGATGTCTCCGATTTTGAGGCTGAGATGGACCTTTAGGTGGCACCTCGGACCTCGACGGGTCTTGGCAAGAAGCGCCAAGAAAGACCATCCGAGTCAGCTCAGTCTCCTCCACAGGCTCGGAAGAAAGTGTTGGCTAATAAGCCAGTGTCCAAGGCAGTTGCATCATCGAGTGGCCCTCGCCAAGCAAAGGGCAAGGGCAAAGGGATTGCTACGGGTCCTGTTGGGCCGTTGAAACTTCATGCTCCAAGGGAAGGGGTCAGGGACCCAAATGAAGAGAAGTTTAGCGGGAAGGGCAGTGACTCGGCTGCCAGGTTCAGAAGCATCGATTGGTATGGCCGACAGAAGCAAGCGGTTGATGGAAGATTCTGGTGTAACTTCCATGCTGATTTCTACAGATCAGTGTATCTCCCAATGAAGACATCAGTTGTGCGCAATTAGTGGATTGACTGGGCACATTTTGAGAAGAAGGGATGCTCACCATTCACTAATGTAGTGAGATCCATTGAGAAGCATGGACTGAGAGATCTGTTTGCTTTCAGAAATAACTGGAATGATGAAGTGATTGCGCAGTTCTTTGCGACATGTCACTTCTCAAGTGAGGATGAGGAGAGTGTCACTTGGATGACCCATGGATCCAAGTGCAGCATTACTCAAGAAGATTTCGCTAACCTGCTTCACCTTGACACCACAAGATCTGATTGCTTGGTCATACACAACATTGGTGTCATTGACAAGGATAGGGTGAAGTTCCTATATGAGCCAAACTCAAAGTTCAACCCTCCTTCCACCAAAAACATGAAGCCATTCTTTGTGGTGTTGAACAGAGTGTTAAGGAAGACAATAGCTCCCAAGGATGGAGATGTTGGGCGTGTGCAAAGATACCTCCGGACTCTGATGAGGGTCATAAGCAAGGACCGCCCATTTGATTTGGCAGAATACATTTGGAATGATATGGTGAACATATCCTGCACTCCCAATAGATCTTGCGGATATGCTCCTTACCTAATGTTTGTGATTGAGAAAGTCACCGGCATTGAGTTTGTGAAAGATGTGGAGCATCTCCCCTTGATGCCTCAAATGCCTCAAAAGCCAAGTGTGCAGGCTGCTCCCTCACCGGCCTCTAGTCCCGAGGCACCGGCAAGATCAAGAGAATATGCTAGGGCTGCCCCTCCTTCTAGTGCAGCCCCTCAAAAAGGTTCAGCCAGCGGAATTCTCAAGTACCTGGCTGCAATCTTTGCCTCCTGCAAAAACGCCGAAGTGAAGGCCCATAAGCTCAACAAGAAAAGAAAGGAGGACATGAAGTATATCAAGGCAAATGTCAAACAAATTTGCCAAAAGCTGGAGATTGAGCCAATTGGGTCTCCAACAATCTCTGAAGACTCAAATTCTGATTTCACCGAGCTCGGGCCCTTGACCCCCTCCGAGCTTGCCTACTTTGGCGTTGGGGACTTGAGTACCTCCGCACCTCCTCCTCCTCCTCCTCATCAAGCTGAAGATGAAGATGATGAAGACGACGATGAGAGGACCGATAGCGAAGAGTGAAGACCTTAGGACCCTCCTCTCCTTCTTTTTGGTGTCTTGATGCCAAAGGGGGAGAGATTGAGGGGGAGTCTTAGTCTTAGCTGTAGTTTGCGAGGAGAGAGTTCTATGCTTCTCCTTTTTAACTATTTTGTGGCTTGTAATGTTTTAACAATGATTTTATGTTAATTATGGTTATGTGATGCAATAATTTGATCCTTTGAGTAGTATTTATGAAAACTGTGATTTTGCTCTAGAATGACATATATGCTTGCTATTGGGTAATTAATGTCAATTATGTCATTCTCAATGTTTTAGTGCACTTAGTTATGCATCCCACCATAAAGAATGCACATATGGACTATGCTTTCACTACTTGATGTATTTTGGACCCATATGTGCATGCTTTATGAAAATCTCAATTTTTATCATATTTTGTGAAATCTCAATTGGTTGTCATCAATCACCAAAAAGGGGGGGTTGAAAGTGCATCTAGGACTCCCTTGTGGGTTTTGGATGATTTATGACAAGCAATTGGGATCCTAACCTCTTTGTTGAGATGAGTGCAGGATTTTAACAGGAAAATGAGCAAAGTGCCAAAAAGGAGGAAGAATGAGGAGCAAAGTGGAAATGAGCTCAAGGAAGAAAAATAGTAGATCATTGTGTATGGAGTGTGTTAAGAAAACACATCCCAAGAGCTCAATCACAATTAAACACACACATTGCACAAAGTTACACAGGACCGAACTAGTCCGATTGACACCGGACTAGTCCGATATCCTTTCTGCACGAAATCGGACAAGTCTAATATCCATCGGACTAGTCCGATATCCTTTCTGGCCAGAATCGGACTAGTCCTCCCCAGTGCGGACTAGTCCTCAAAACACTTCACAAGTGACACAAAATCGGACAAGTCCGATCACAACCGGACTAGTCCGATATTCTTTCTGATCCAAATCGGACAAGTCTGATGTTTGCATGGACTAGTCCGAAATACCCTCTGATCTAAATCGGACAAGTCCTCCAAGTGCGGACTTGTCATCCTATACACTTAGGGTTTCACATGTCCGGACAAGTCCGATGACTATCGGACTAGCTCGAAGATTTCCAGTAGCAAAATCGGAGAAGTCTTCTCCTAGCCGGACTAGTCCGATATTTCGGGACATTTAGGGTTTGCTACACACAACACACCGGAGTAGTCCGGTGACCACCACGGACTAGTCCGATCTTTCTGAACCCTAACGGTCACTTTTAGAAACCCATATAAATTGAGTTGTACGGCCATATTTCACATCCTCTCGAACCTTAGCGCCGTCACACCTCCCAGGAGACTCAAAAACCTCATCTCTCCACGAAATTAAGTGCAACAAAAGGTCAATCCTTTGAGGATTCACTCTGGTTCATTGGAGAGACACATTCAACACCACATTGAGCTCTTGGTTTGATTCTCTAACACACTCGTGCGATTCATTTGTAATTTTTTAGTGTGTTCTTGGTGATATTTTGTGTTGTAGGGAGCTCTCAACGTGTGAGAAAGCCCCTTGAATTTGGTTATTCACCCCTTTGAGATAAGTGGAAGAGGATTGGCCTTCGTGGCGATCCTACGGGGGTAGGGTTGGAGAAGACCTGGTCCTTTTGTGGGCTCCTCAACGTGGATGTAGGTTGCCTTTGTGGGAACTGAACCACGGGATAAATCTCTTGTGTTCTCTGTTGTGTTCATTGTTCCAACTTCATATCAATCTAGGGTTACAAACTGATCTTGATTACTTTATGTTGAAATATCAAGTATAAGTTTGATTTGTGATATAACCTGATTCATAAACTTGTGACACTTTGTTTAATTGTATACTTCCGCTACATATATTGAAGAACAAAGTTAATTGATCAAACCTAATCAATCTAGTTCGTATACACCGGACTAGTCCGCACTATACTGGACTAGTCCGACTTCTCTGTTTTTGAACTGGTTGTTAAGTGTTGCAGGATTCGACAATTTTCAAAAAGGCCTATTCACCCCCCCCCCTCTAGGCCACATTTAATAGGGGTGGCTCCCATGTGGCACCTGACCACCTATGCCAAGACGGACCTTCAGTCTCATACGATGGAGGATGAGTCCATCCGAGTGCATCACCTGTTGGGTTCTCTTCCTCTTCGTACTCATGGACCATGGAGGTTGTTGGAGGCATGGCCGCCCTCCTTGCACGGCTTCTAGTTACCCTGCCAGAGACATTGCTTCTTCGTACTTCCTGGATGGGAAGAAGGTCAATGGTTAGCCTCCAACATTTTTAGAAATGATAATTCCGGTTAGGTAACCGAATTTCATTGACAAAGTCAGGATAATAAAATAATAAAGATCCATCTTGATCATGCTTAAGGGTATGTCCTTGCACTAAATAATCTTCATCAATTAATTCTCTTTCATTTTCAATATACTCAAATGAAGAATATTCTAGTGCTCCTACCCCAGTAGCAATACGAGTAATCAATGAAGTGCATTCAATTGGCCCTGTTCTTGAAATGTAATCTAACCATTGTGTCATCATGGAAATAACTAGAGCAACTTTTATCCTTTTAATCAATGCAAATAAAATTTTCAGCTCATCATCACGCACTATCCTTACATCTCCTCTAGGGACCATAGTCAAAGCCACCCATCTACGCATGAAAAAGTATGGTTGTGTAAGTGGCTATTCCTAGATGCACTACATCTGACCTCACAAGTTAAATCTTGCCAAAACTATGTTTGTTAAACTTAGGCAAAGTGTCTAAATCTAGCAAACATCATCTATGGAAGCCTAGGATTTCACTTAATTCTTTCCGTAGGATGTTGTATTCTTTTTTAAATAATCTAAAAGTAATACCATCAAATCCTATTTTGAGTGTGCAAAAGAATTGTATGGAGAGAAGGCGTGAACCTCTCTCTTCCATGTGAGCAAAGTTTTCCCATCCTAGTGCATGCCAAATGGTAAAGAATTCAGAATTCATACCTATTTTGGAGATCAAATTCGGATCATAAGCTTTCATATGAGAAAACTCACAATCTTGGAGGAGCTTGCATGCTTGATCTTAAACTTCACTTTGTATGTTATCGTCGTCATGAAGAAGTTGATGAGGGTTGCTTCTCTCACCCATGGGAGTGTCTTCACCTACACTCCTCCTCCGTGAACTTGGTGTAGCAACGGAAGAAGGGCGTGCACT
Organism: Tuctoria greenei; assembly: GCA_036927565.1. Classification (NCBI taxonomy): domain Eukaryota; kingdom Viridiplantae; phylum Streptophyta; class Magnoliopsida; order Poales; family Poaceae; genus Tuctoria; species Tuctoria greenei. The sequence continues at coordinate 255,893,252 of JAYESD010000002.1, forward strand.
TGAGTCTCCACCATGGCTTGAGCTTCCAGACTCCTTCCTCTTTCCAAACTGAAAGTGCATCTAGGAATCCCTTGTGGGTTTTAGATGATTTATGAGAAGCAAATGAGATTCTAACCTCTTTGTTGAGATGAGCACAGGTTTTAATAGCAAAATAAGCAAAGTGCCAAAAAGAAGGGAAAATGAGGAGCAAAGTAGAAATAAGCTCAAGGAAGAAGAATAGTAGATCATTGTGTATGGAGTGTGTTAAGGAAACACACCCAAGAGCTCAATCACAAATAAACACATACATTGCACAAATTTATACAGGACTGGACTAGTCCGAATGTCACTGGACTAGTCTGATATCCCTTCTGCACAAGATCGGACAAGTCCGATATCCATCGGACTAGTCCGATATCTCTCTGACCAGAAGCGGACTAGTCCTCCCCACTGCGGACTAGTCCTCAAAACATTTCACAAGTCACACAAAATCGGACAAGTCCGATCGCCATCGGACTAGTTCGATATTCATTCTGATCTAAATCGGACAAGTCCGATATTAGCACGGACTAGTCCAAAAAACTCTCTGACCTAAATTGGACAAGTCCTCCAAGTGCGGACTTGTCCCCATAACCACTTAGGGTTTCACTGTCCGGACAAGTTTGATGTCCATCGGACTAGTCAGAAGATTTCCAGAAGCGAAATCGGACAAGTACGCTCCTAGCTGGACTAGTCCGATATTTTGGGACACTTAGGGTTTGCTACACACAGCACATCGAACTAGTCCGGTGTCCACCACAGACTAGTCCGATCTTTCTAAACCCTAATGGTCACTTTTAGAAACCCCATATAAATAGAGGTGCACGACCCAACTTGAATCTCTCTCGAACCCTAGCGCCGTCACACCTCTCAAGAGCCTCAAAAACACATATCTCCACGAAATTAAGTGCAACAAAGATCAATCCTTTGAGGATACACTCTAGATCATTGGAGAGACACGTTCAACAATCATTGAGCTCTTGGTTTGATTCTCTAACACACTCCTGTGATTTTATTGTAATCTTTTGAGTGTGTTCTTGGTGGTATTTCGTGTTGTAATCTAGGGGAGCCCTCAATGTGTGAGAAGGCCCCTTTGAATTTGGTTATTCACCCCTTTGTGATAAGTGGAAGAGGATTGGCCTTCGTGGCGATCCGACGAGGGTAGGGTTGGAGAAGACCCGGTCCTTTTGTGGACTCCTCAATGTGGATGTAGGTTGCCTCTGTGGGAGCTGAACCACGGGATAAATCCTTGTGTCTTGCTTTGTGTTCATCGTTCTTATTCATCACAACAATCTAGGGTTTCAATCATTATTGCTTACTTTACATTGAATCATTAAATATAAGATTGAATTGTGATATACTCTAGTCCATAATCTTGCAACACTTCATTTGACTGTATATTTCCGCTGCATACATTGAAGAATCAAATTAATCGATCAAACTTAATCAACCTAGTTGGTACACACCGGACTAGTCCGCACTTTACCGGACTAGTCCGATATCTCTGGTTTTGAACTGGTTGTTAAGTGTTGCAGGTTCCGACAAATTTCAAAAAGGCCTATTCACCCCCCTCCCCTCTAGGCCACATTCACAAACAACCCTTCCATCCCTTTCATGGCCATAACAAACAAGAACACAATAAGGCAAAAACTCGAACGAGGTGATGTTAGTGAAAGCAAAACTCCCTACGAATTTTCCCTTGAAGAACTTGAGAGCAAATTGCAAATGCAAGCAAAAAGCAAATCTTTTTGAGTTGGGAATTGATCAAGATCACTTCAATGAAGAGCGAGAAAAACAATGTGAGCAAGAGTGACTTTGGGGAGGTATGGAATGAGGTGAAGTGTGAGGAGAAGTGCCCCCTCATGGCCACCATTTATAGTGTGTACTTCCCAACGGTCACTAGGGTACCAAATGTAGCCGTTGGAGGAGAGAGAGCCAAAATAGCTCCTTCCCCTAGTTGGCCGAACAGGGGGGTCGGCCGAACTAACAAGTGGGCCCCCTGTTCTACCTTTTGGCTGGTAGCGCTCCAACGGCTATGGGATTACAACATTGGTGAATTACCACTTTTGCAGCTCAGAAAAAAATTTTCCGAATAAAAACTCCTTTTTCAAAACCCAACAATTTTCTTTTTGTGAAAATAAAGGAATAAAAATGATAGTTGAGAATATAAGACTCTCGACTTACTAAGAAAACCAGATATGCAGTGGGGAAAATCAAACTAAATGGGGAAAACCAAATAAAGAGAAAAGAAAATCAAAGAAAATGATAACTATCAATTTAACCTATTGGCTAGGTCTCACCACCGTCCGATGAGATGGACATTCCTCCTTCTTCATTTCTTGACATCCGGGCCCAGAGGGATGGGCTCGGATGACTTGTCTTGCTTCTCCCGCCATTCCTTCTCTGGCGGCTTGGTGGACTTGGGCTTTTGGGGTGGCCCGGACTTCTCGGTCTTCTTGGGGTGTCTGCGTGGACGATGAGACGGGTTTTCTGCATAGATCAATTTCTTCATGAATGCAATGAGCGGGTCCACCTTTGGAGGTGTGATTTAGACCTCTTGAATGTGTTTAACATTCATCCCATACTTGATACGGATCATAGAGCATTGCTCTAACTTTGGGCGAAAGTTAAACTTCTCCTCCTTGCCATTGATATGGAAGTGGAATTCTCTAGCTCCGACATCTGTGCGAGCCTTCGTGGTGCTTAGGAATGGTCGCCCAAGAATGAGCGGCATATCCTTCTCGACCTCCATTTCGAGCACCACAAAATCCACGAGTATGAAGCAATTCTGGATTTTCACCGGAACATCTTCAGCGATACCCGCCAGATAACAGACTGAAGAATCAGCCAGTTGGAGCTGCATTGGTGTTGGAGTAAGTTTCGTGAAGTTCGGCTGGTCAAAAACCACCTTGGGCATTACACTCACACATGCTCCAAGGTCACAAGGGGCCTTCTCAAAGTGGTGAGCCCCAATTGAGCATGATATTGTAGGACATCCAGAGTCCTTCTTCTTTTCTGGAGGCCTATTGAGGATGGTTGCACTGCAATCTTCCATAAGCTTGACAACCTCAGTGGTGGGCAATGGCCGCTTATTATTCAATATGTCCTTGAGATAGCGAGCATAAGTGGGTACTTGCATCGCGTCAATCAAGGGCACATTGATGTAGATTTTTTAGATGATCTCAACAAAGCGGTTGAATTGCTCATACACTATTGGCTTCCTTTGCCTATGAGGGAATGGCAATAAGTTGGTATCTTCAAATTGCTTGGCCATTCTCTCACTAAGTGGTTCACTTATGCCAACTGGGACATCCTCCTTCTCCTTTGTAGTTGTCCTTTTCTCTTGTGTGGGATACAGTGGGTCACGAGTGGTTTTGCCACCTCTCGTAGCCACCACATTCACTTTCTCCATTAGAGGAACAAATGCAGCCAGTTGAGCCAACTGAGTTTCCAACATCTTGTTGAAACTCAATTGATTCTTGAAGGCTGAGGATAGTCCTTCAATCTTGGCATTAATGCTCTCTAGGGTCTTGTCATTTGCCGACAGCTTCTTGGATATATCCTCATTGATCTTCAGCTGACCAATGGAAAGTTCTCTCAAGTTGGGTTGATTTACATTGTTGCTATTGTTGTTGTACCCTCCTTGAAAGAATGGGCGTGGTTGGCCCCACCCTTGACCTCCTGGACGATAGCCATTGTTGTTTCCATTGTTGGCTACGTATAAGGCATCCCCACAGGTTTATGGGCAGTCATTGCCCAAATGGCTCGTGTTGCCACAGACTTCAGAAGTGATGTGAGAGTCTAAGGCATAGGAATTGCCACATACCTAACCATTGCCTTGTCCATCAATCTTCTTCATAAGGAGGTCCAATTTGGCAGCGATCATGTCCACCTACTTCAAGGTGTGCATGCCTCACTGGTGGGTATGGAGACGCTCGTCGCTCCATCCCCTATTTGACACCATCTTCTCAATCAAGTATTTGCCTTTGGGCATCGTCAATGAGAAGAAGGCTCCTCCTGCAGCAGCATCAAATGGTCACGGGCAGAAGAGATCAGCCTATTGTAGAAGTTTTGAATAATTAGCTAATCATCCATCCCATGGTGGGGACAGGCTAGCATGTACTTCTGAAGCCTTTCCCAATCCTCGGGAATAGATTCATTGTCATCTTGCTGGAAACTGGAAATTCTTCCACGCAGGGCGTTGATCTTGCCCAACAGGAAAAACTTAGAGAGGAATGTCGTAAGACACTTCTCCCAAGTATCTACAACACTTCAGTTCGCTTAGAACCACTGTTTCACTCTCCCAAGAAGAGAGAATAGAAACAGCCTAAGACGGACAACATCAGGAGATACGTCCTTGATCTTAAAAGTGTTGCAGATCTCAAGGAACTGTTGCTGGTGAGCACTTGCATCCTCGTTAGCCTTCCCACAAAATGAATTGGATTACACCATAGTGCTCAAGCCAGTCTTGATTTCGAAGTTCACGTCTCCTGTGTTAACAGTGGGCCCAACATGCACATTGTTAGCAGAGGGAACTGAAAACTCACGAAGGGTCTTCTGGGTCATTAGTGTGTCAGTTGTTGGTGCAACTGTGCTAGCTTGCTTTGCCACTCGAAGCTTCTGAGGAGTAACGACATGAGGTCAATCTCTCAGAAGGGATTCGAGATCTTCAACAATGTTTTCCGGCAAGCGGAAACTAGACATACACTACCCTATTTTCAAATAGAATGCAAAAACAAAAAAGGGTCATCCTACTAAAACCAGCTAGGGTCCTATCCTATTCACTCAATCATGCTACTCCGGCTACCTTCCCTGGCAACATCGCCAGAAATGCTTGTTGACAGTTCCTACGCACTACTAACAATTCATCTCTAGCAGTGGTGCTAGAAATGCTTGTTAATAGATTTTAGATTATACATGTAAATCCGCAAGCGCATGGAAACTATAGATGTAGCATTTCCCCTCTAAGAGTATTCCCAAAAGGTGTCATTTATATTCTCCCAAAAGAAGGTTGGATGGAAGTAAATCAATCATCAAGTGGGGAGGCTAGGGTGATCTAGGCAAGGTTCTAACAAGGATGGATAAATGATAAGTGGAGTAGTGTGACACACACAAGAGCATTCTATCTAAGAGGATAAATGGGGTAAAGAGGGACTAGGCTAAGAGCTAGGTAGAGACTCCTACGATGCTTCTAATGTACACATACATAGCCTAAGTTAGTTAATAATAATTATAATAATTATGAATTCTCATGCTAAGTGGATTCACACATCGAGCATGGATTTACACCTAGCAATACTAGGACGACTCTAGCCAAGAGCCTGTGGCATGGCCGAACATGGAGGATTACAAAGGACAGATAGAGTTGTCACCACCTACTGCCTACCTTTTCAATCCGTGGGTGTACGAGACATTCAATGCTACTTTCTATCCTAGCACCATGCTAGCAAATTAAGTAATTACCTTAAGAGCCTAGGCACAAGCCATCCAAAGGCAATTAACTAAATCATCGTTGAACCAATGTTAATTCATAGCATAAGTGATTCATGTTAACATAATCATGTCATAGCTAATTAGACTATAGTGGGGGTATGTAGTGTTCATGATGATAAATGACAAATCTATAGCATAATCATAAATACTACTCATACCACATACATGGAATCAACAATCAAACAAGAAACACTTCATCCAAGTATATGAACAATAGAAGATTAAATATAACATCTTTATTAAGAATAAAGTCACAAATACAAATAGGAATATAAGAGTCATACTTTTCCCAATTAGGAATTTGGAAGAGACTCCTACTCCTCTCCTACTTGGACTATGAACTAGAGAATCTCCTCTCTACAGCCTATACTCCTCTAAATCTATGGAGAGTAGTGGATACAATGGATGAATACTCAAGTGGTGTGTGTTGAAGTGAGGGGTGAGGGGTCCTATTTATAGCTTGGAGAAGGGTCGGTTCCCGCCACCAAGAGAGCGCGAATCAGTCACCCATGACCTTATCAAGTCGGGAGGAGCTAACACGTGGCACTTGACCAGGTTTGGCACCACTCCCTAGTCGGCCGACTAGGAAGGTCGGCCGACCTGGTCTCAGCCCCGTTGGGTTGTGCTTCCTCCAGGTTTCTGTCAGGTGGGTGCTATTGACTGGTATTGGTGCTACACCGTTGAATGGCCTCGGATACTTTTGTTTGTGTACCATTTGATCCATGTGGTGCCACATGTCGTCGCTTGATTAGATGGAATGATATTTTATAGGATTTATCCCCTTGTTTCACTTCAATTTTGCATAAAATCCCTGCATGCACTACTTTCTCCAAAGACAAGTGGAAATAAGTTAAATAGAAAGGTGATGTGTGCAAGAAATGATATTTTCTTCACACAATTGAGTTAAATTGACGGGTGAAATTGGTATATAACAGCTGTCAACAACAGTACAGTTTAGATTGATCGATGGGAGCTTTAGGAATAAGTTTAGATTCAAAATTAGCTTAGAGGGCATGCAATGTGTATGAACTATGAAATTCATTGAGTTGCAAATTATCTCTAAATTGTAATGTCATTGCGTTTGTTTATCCCTGAATTCCAATTATATCCCTTAATTGCAATGTCATAGCATTTGTTTATCCCTGCAACGTACGCTCACGATAACGTGTGAGTGGAAACGGATGCTCACGATGTCGTGCGAGTGGCAATAGGGAGACAAGTGTATCAGAGACGCACTTTAAAAAGGTGTGTCTCAGATTTCTGAGATTCGGCAAAAGGGAGATGCGCCTTACCTGAGCATGTATTCGATTCGTGCTGAAGATCTTTTGTCCCAACTCAGAAATCTAAGCGTGTTGCAATGATCATATAAGTTATTGCGCACAATTTCTAGTTGGACAAGTCTGCATGCCACAAAATAATGTGAGACGTGCGTTATATATGAACGTCTACAAATTTTGGCCTATTTTTAGCTCTCGCGCGCTCTCTGGTGTAACTTTTTGCGCAAAACTTACTCACGCTCTCTAGACCAAAGGGAGACGCTGAAATGATAGATGCGTGTTAGAGGGGCCCGTCTTTGAGTTTTGCTATTTTTATCTCTCGCGCGCTCTCTCCCAACACTTGGTGAAAATTTTTAGCTCCCACGCGCTCTCTCGACCTAGAAACCGCAGCTCCTGAGCATGCTGCCGCCATCCTTCTTCCTCAACTCGCTCTTCATCATTGTCGTGCTGCCGCCGTCGACCCCGACCCCGCCGTCGACCCCGACATTCGTCATCAGAGAGTTGAGCACACTGCCTCGACTCCGACCTCGGTAATCGATATGAGCACGCCACCGCCTTCACATAAGTGGAAATGTTCTCCCTGTCCTCGGAGGACATCGGCCTACTGTCATCAGGGAGTTGAGGAAAAGCCGCTATGACGCCTTCGCTAACTCGTTCCGGAGCACGTCGCTGCCTCGTTCCCTGTCCCATCATGTCGTCGCCTCGACCCTGCCCTCAGAGCGTGCATTTCAGTGATTTTATTGAATTTGAGGATGTCGAATGAAGGCTCAACATTAATGAAGTCATTGATCCAAAGATAGAATTTTCATTACGATATACATTCATATTCCTTGTTTATGTCCAATGCAAAAGTAATGTTGTATAATGAATTCTGATTCGCAAACTCTTGAAACTGTAGGAACTGTGGTTGACACTAGCATTTGCCATCCCAGTGAGTTTGATTTCTATCTCTGCAACCATGCTGGAATCAAGGTAGCTATGTGATAATTGGTGTTTCTCTCAAGAGTTTTTGATATCAGGCTATTAATGAATCAGTGGAATGTAAATTGTTTGTTTTTTCACGGGGCAAGCACACCAGCTAACTACCATGTCCTTTATGATGAGAACAATTTCTCTGCTGATGCTTTGCAGATGCTCACCAACTGTTTATGCTACAAGTAAGATCGGTTCTCCATTCACTAGCAGTTACTGTGTCTATTACAATTGTATACCAATTTGTTCCTAAGTCTTCAGATATTTCCTCCCTTATGTGACTGTTTAAACGGAAGTGACTGCAATTTAATAATGTTTTATATGATTTGAGTGATTTTATTGAATTTGAGAATGTCTCAGTCGGAGCATTAGAGGCTATTAAGGCTCATCATTAATGAAGTCATTGATCAGGAGAATTTTCATTACGGTATATAGGATTAGATGATGACAGTTATGATGTGTGTAATTAGTTATTTTGTAATCAGAATGAACGGTGTATTTGATTGGTCAATATAATTTATGGTGTGATATTTTTGGCTATACATATGTTCATGTATGTGTATGTTGCTGACACTGGCAATGCGGCTGCCAAATCCTTGCTAGCTCCAGGATGCAGCCGGCAACCAGGATAATCAGGGGTGGGGAGCACCTAATAGGAGACCCTGCCTGTAAATAATTTGCAACGAGATGTAACATAGAACATCTCGGATTACCTAAATAAAGGAGACAAGCATCCTTAAATCCCGTCTCAGATCAGTAAACAAATCTGCAACGCGCTTTAATAAAGAGCATCTCGGATCAGTCAATAAACCTGCGATGCACAATCTTAGTGCTTGTCTCGCATGTATGCTGATGGGTGACGCGCAGAAATCATGTCTCCAATGACATCGTAAAGATCGTCTGTTATGACTCAAAAAAAGGAGATGTGCTACCTTTGAGCATGTCTCGCACGTTGGCTGATCGGCGACGCACTTGCCGCGTATCTTTGATGACAACGTAATGCGAGATGCGATGACAGAGACACATAGTTTGCTCATCTCTCTTCTTTGTTCGGGCACGTCTTGGATGAGCTTTTCTTACGTAGTGGCTACTCGACTCGCTTGGACTCTGTTGTGGGCATCTGTGCGCCGGATTGCCAATCTGCGGTTCACCAAAAATCATTACTAAAAAAGTTTTTTTACCAACAACAGGTGAAAAAGCATTGTAATGGTGGGCATTATGTTCGTCATTATCTTATGATCACTAGAAATGAGATAAAAATAGTAGCGGGCAACATCCACCACTACAAACTCACTGGACCAAATAAAAAAGATATCAGACTTGACTCTGTCGAATCTTTCCCATCAAGTTTGTGTCACTCTATTAGAGTGTGTTTAGTTTAGAGAAAAAGTTAGATGGGTTGGATCCATCCTACTGGTGTGTGTTCTAAACTACACGCTCCCGCATTTGTTATCTCGGAGCTCAGATAGTGGTCGCCACGCCGCGATCCAGGTGTTGGTAGCTGTGGTGATGAAGTATGAACCTCCGTCACTGATCCATGTGACGTATAAACGGAGTTAGACAAGTACATATTTTCAAAACTTATGATGAGCTAGAATGAGGAAAACTTACCTGTACTCCTTAACTCGATACATGTGGCTCCAAAATCGACAGCTGCCATGTGGGAAGCGGTGGCGAATATGGTGGGCATTATCGCAGACATAGTCGATCGAAGCGCCCCACAGCCAGGGCCGACCATTGTGGGCCCTCCCAAATCTGCATTGGGTTCTCAAGGTTAATGCTCGCGCTTCCCCGACCTTCACCTTAGGCAGCTGCACCTCTCACTTTGCCTCGCCCATGTACGGAACGGAGCTTCCCACTGGCCTTGACCAGTGGGCACATCGGGTTCGCGCCTATTTTCGCCCGACACATCGTGGCGGCCAAGCCAGGCTGGAGCTCGGCCTGTGGGTGTGGCGTGCTGGAGACGAGGGATGGGGGCTAGGATTTGACAGGATGGATGCACCCCTTATATACCCCAACCAGGTCGAGTTTGTGTCGTGTCGTCCCGAAAGGGCTAAGCATGACAATTGTCGGGCCAACGGGCCGCCTGTTACAGGGGCGATGTTGGGCTAGCGGCTAAGCCAAGCATGGCCGGGCCCCTCCGTGTCGGGTTGGGCTGCTTCCGTCGAGCTTCGGACTGGCCCATTTAACCTGACCCATTTGACCATCAATAGTCGTGTATCTATGGTTTGACTCCATTGTGGACCTGCCAAACAAGATATTTTACATCCATAGTAGTTCTGGTATACATAGTTGCGGTAGAAATTTATATTATAGGATCTTGTTTGACAACATTAGTTTTATAATTTGAGAGATTAGGAATAGTGAATCGATTACTACGAATAAAAATTATCAAGATCTTATTTGATGTCATTTATTTAATAATTATTGCATCTACTCCTGACTTTTGTTGCTTTGTTCCCTGACTTGCCGAAATTAGAGTTCTTTAATGCAATTACTACATAAAAATAATAAACCTACAATGGCTTACATTATTTATGTTGGTCAAGGGTCAACCATCATAAACAATGTTGTTTACAATTGTTAAATCGAAATCGTAAATATCAGATTAATTTACGACAGACATGTCCTAACCATCGTAAATAAGTTTAACTTACGACGATCAAGATCTGGTCATTGTAAGATAACCTTATTTACGGCGGTCGGAACATGACCGTCGTAAATAAGAATCATATACCCCCGAGCCGATCCCACTCGACTGCCTCTCTCTCATGTCACCGCCGCCCCATCGCTCTGGGCCACCGTATCCATCCGCTTCGTGCACCGCCCCATGCCTCCTCCATGCGCCACCTCGACCCACCGCCGGCCTGCTGCCCGGGCCACCACCGCTGCACCGCTCGAGTCTTCTCCCTCCCTCCCGTGATCCCTCCTCCTTCCATTAATTGAGGTATGATTTTGTACATTTTGTGCAATGCTCATTGTGTTGTTGTTGCATTTGGTTATGCTCAATGAGTTGGGTTTGGTGATGTTAGGACCTCGTGCCTCCACCAGCGTTGTCTGCCTGCTGCTTCGCCATGCTACATCTATCATTTGATGTATGATTTTCCACATTTTAGGATTCTAAGTGTGTTGTTGTTTCATTTGGTGATGTTCAATTAGTTGCATTTGTTGATGCTAGGCCCTCGCACCTCCGCCGCCGTCGCCAACCCGCGCTCGCTGCCAACCTCGGATCGCCGCCCTCCTCCGGTGCCCCCTCCTCCGACTTAGCCAAAATTAGCTAAATTTACCCAACTTAGCCAAATATAGCTAAATATAGCAAAGCATGGCCAAACTTGCTTTCTTATGCTTAAACTAGCTAAATTTGGTCATATTCAAGACAAACTTGCTCAATTAAAACTCAATTAAGTAAACTAGTAGAAAATACACTTTTGAAGTTATACACGTGTCTAACTACACTTGTGTATCACATAGATTGGTGATAGATGTGCATACTTCATCGCCACATCTAGCGACACCTGGATCTCGGTGCAAGGATGACTTGTTTGACTCCGGAAGTAGTGGACGTGCAAACTTTTGATGTGATGTGCCTCATTTGCGATGTTGTGGTGATGTTATATTTGTGATGATAAAGTGTTGTTTGTATCTATTCTAATAATATGTGATGATAATGTGGTTATGTACTGCATTTTAAATTTTAAAAAATAGGAATAACCTTATTTACGACGGCCATAGACTAGACTGTCGTAAATAAGCTAGTATGCACTACAGGAATCGCGATCAATTACGTCGGCCAGGGGTGATGTAATTAAGTCTGAATCCGACTTAAGTTACTTAACTTATGTTGGTTTTTTCTTAATTATGATGGCTGTTGGATGATGTGGCAGTTTGGACATAATTAAGCTAACTTACATCGGTTGCCGACATAAGTTACTTAATTACATAGGCAAACTCTTAATGACTCGGTCCTCCGTATCCGACATAAGTTTGTCCGCAGCCGACGTAAGTTACATGGTCTAACTTACGTCGGTTGTGGCCGGGCCGACGTAAGTTTTGTTGTCTAACTTACGTCTGTATGGTTGGGCTGACGTAAGTTAATCTGGGCTAACTTACGTCGACCTTACCATAGCCGACATAAGTTATGTTTTTATTTAAAAAAACAGAAAATGCATGCCTCGCACAGTGGCGAGCTCACAAAACAGATAGATATATATAGAGTAGCAAACACATTCTCAAATTTTTCAAAGCACACATCAATGACAACAAAATTTCCGACTGGGCTACACGCTAGCCCCACGACTACCTCCGCGACCGAAAAGGTCATCTCCGCGTGTCCCTCCATATGCCGGTAGTTGTGCCGAAGGAGTTTGCGCCGCCGTCGCCGAACCCTGCAAAAGAAGATTAGAGTTAGAAATATTACAAATTCATCTCACACTCTTCCTATCCCTCTCTTTTTCTCTCACCCTCTTCCTCTCCCTCTCCCTTTATCTCTTTCTCTCACACTCTCTTCTTCTTCTCTCTCTCTCTCTCATTCTCTCACTCTCTTCCTCTCCCTCATTTTCTCTCCCTCTTTTTCTTTCACAATTTCTCTCTTCCTCTTCTTTCTCTCATTCTCTCACTCTCTTCATCTCTATCACTTTCTCTCTCTTTCTCTTTCTCTCCCTCTCTAGCATTTGCTCTCTCGCACTCCATCTCTCCCTATCTATGTCTCTCTTACTCCACCTCTATCTCACGTCTCTCTCTCAATCTATGTCTATCTCTCTTACTCCACCTCTATCTCACTCTCTCTCACCCTATGTCTACCTCCTCTCCCTATGTGAAATATTGAAATGAATACGACAATATTAAAGAAAAAGTTTATTACCTGCGCTGGGAGCATCTGTGTTGGGAGCGTCTGTGTCGGGGTCTCCTGCAACAGCGGAAACAGAGGAATCTCGATCTGCTAACCGCTTTGTCGAGCAAGAGTCTGCCATTGAAAAAAAAATAGAAGATATATGTTACTGAAATGCTATGAAATTAAATTATGGTAGTTTAAATTACTTACCACCGCTATTGCTTGCATATGGGCCGTGTACAATCTCGTGACCTTCTAGAAGGCCCTCGACATCTACTGCCTCGCCCTCTCTTGCTCCGCCCTCGACCTCTCCAGCTCTGCCTGGGTCTGCGCCAGCGTCTCCTTCAAGGCATTGAGCTCCAACTAGGTCTGCGAGAGACGAGCACTTGACGGCCCAACGGACGAGGCCTGCATCGATGAAGCGCCTCTCAGAGGTCGCGCTGACCACGAGTCGACAACTCCATCAAAAATGGCAATTCTGCAAAGAATGAAAATACTAAATAGAAGAACATAGATTGAAAAGGAAATGAAACAAATGACCAACTCACTGTCCATGGGCCTTCCCGCCTCTGCTCTCGTACACGACTTGGGGGGTCGATTGGCGTGTTTTCCCAATCGTAATCTTCGCTTTGTATCTTTGCGACCTCCTGCGCGTACTTTTCCTAAAATACAAAGAAATATTTTAAGTGTATCAATAATAGTATTAGTTATAATGAAATTAATGAATTTTGAAAACTTGTCGGTCAAGCGATCGCGATCTGACTGCACTGTCCTGGCTGAGAAGGGTCAGTTCCCTTGTGACCTCTCTTCCAAACCTGGGTCGGGGTTTGGAAGCTTCTAACATGTCATCCGTCATATCAACCTCAAAGTCATCATCATTATCCGCTTCCACTTCTTGTACAGCTTGAGAAGCTGTCTCGACGTGGAAGTTCCACAACTGATAATGTGACACGTAACCGTTTCGACACAAGTGCATCAAAAGTTTCACTTTGTCCAAAAACGTCTCGTTCTGACATTTCGTACATGGGCACCACGCCTTATCGCTATTTGACAACGAAAAAGCTCGTTCTACAAAAGCTTCTGTCTTGGCGTACCACTCATCTGAGTGACCACCAGTTCTTCTCTTCCAACCAGTATACATCCAATTGCGGTCTTCACCCATGTTTGACTCTGCAGTTAAAGCCGAAGAAATTATCGTTAATTTATGCAGGATTTATCCTTCTTATGAGGAGACACAGAACCTGAATTCGAACAAAATTTTGGCAGCATAACCTCGCTTGTTTTACACAGCACCCCCAAAAATGGTGCAATTCTTCAAGCTTTGGGGTCATACTTTATGCTCTGTCGAATCTCGCCGCCCACACGCGGAAGCTTGCTATCATCACCGTCGCTTTTCGTCTCCGTGCCCGTCTATACGCATAAGTAACTACTAAATGGTCGTGTTAGGCCCTAAATTGGCTTGAAGCCCGTTTATTTACATATACTAATTAAACAGTTAATCAATCAAAGTACTAATTAAACAATAAATCAATTTAACTACTAATTAACAAAATACATATACATTAATCATGAAATGAAAACTAACTAAATAACATTAATGAATTAATTTCTCTTAATCAAAACTAATAAGAAAAAAAAATATGTGGCCAAGACACAATCATCGTGTCATTTTATTATAGTGGTCCTATATTGGTGGGCCATATCAATCATTTGTAGTTATGTATGCATATGTGCTCCTGTATAAAAAGACTAACATTTCCACAATCCTGAAATCAAATAAAGAAATCTAACCCCATACTCAAAATAAGAAATCAAATGGCCCATGGATTCTCCAAATGCATATTAATCCCAACTTGACTACAAATTGATTTGTCAATCCCAACTTGACTACAAATTGATGAACATATAACATTATCCAAATGCTAATTGAGGAACATATAACATTTTCCAAATGCTTGCAGACATTGGGGAAAAACAAATGAACAAAAAAATGGGGAAATCTGGGTGTTGGCGTCGGGATGGGGGTTGGGGCGTCAGGATGGGGGTGGGGGCGTCGAGGTGGGGTGGACGGTGTCGGGATTGGGGTGGGGGAGTCGGGGCGGTGTGGGAGTGCCCGTTGGGCTACGGTGGGGGCGTCAACGGTGAGGCTGTGCAGCGGTGCGAAGGCAGAGCGCAAGGAGGGGAGACGAGCCAAGGAAGGAGACGAGGCGACAGAGACGTTACCTTGCGGTGGCGGGGCACGACGAGGAGGGAGGTGGGGCACGGCTTGGGGGCGGCAGCGCTCCGGCTCGGTGGGGCGGCACAGCGTGGAAGGGCGGCGCGACGCCGAGGAAGTGCAACGCGGTAGGGCGGCGGCAACGCGGTGGGGCGGGCGGTGGGGTGAGGGCGGCACGACATGGAGGAAGGGGCGATGCGGCGTGGTGCAGCGTCGACGAAGGAGAAAAGGCGCGTAGGTGAAAAGGTGAAACGGGCTCGCGCGCCGCCCGCACGGGTAGGGTTAAGTCTTCTAGTTATGTCTGCTGCACTAACTTACGTCGGTCTAGGGTTGGGCCAACGTAATTAGATGAAAACTTATGCGGGCCATTTTACTTACGTCGGTCTGGGGAACAGACCGATGTAAGTACGTGATTAATGTCGTCGGCCCCTTAACCTACGTCGGTCATGGGCCTGTGGCCGACGTAAGTTATGCTACTACGTCGGCTTGCAGCGGCCGACATAAGTTACCTACTTACGTCGGCCGGCGCACGTAAGTTACTTCGGCACGTAATTGTTCAGGTTTTCTGTAGTGATGTCAGAGGTTGGTCATCGTAAATAAGCCATCCTTATTAACGATGATTCAGGAAAGACCATCGTAAATGAAGTATCTCCCGATCCATATGGCACGGATCGTCTTATTTGCGATGGTCAAGCTTAGTTGTTGTAAATAACCTTATTTACGACTACAATTTAGTGACTGCTACATGCAGTAAATAAGCTATCTATGACGAGCTGCATCCGTCAGCTATAATTTGGTATAGAATCCATCTCTCGAATTAACGATAATGGCATTTCAATGTTCACTTGTTGAGCTGGACAGAGAGAAAAACATGGACCAATTAAATTTTACCACAAGTGTAGAGTATGCATGGTGCACAGAAGGAGCAACAAGCATGCAGCCAAATTTACGGTCTCTCCAATGCCTGCCTGCCTCGACGTGTCAGTAAGTCATAGGCGACGAAGTTTCCGCTCCCGGGATTTTAAAACGCTCTCCTGCTGGTCCATTTCTTTCTTGGAGGTCAAGCCATGCCGCTGCATGCTTCCATCGATCTGTCAAAAGGACACAAGAACGAATTGATTAATACTCCTACGCTAGAGCAAACCAAATCGTCAAACACAAGATGCGTTTACACCGCCACGGCATTGTTCTTGCTTCACCAGCACAGTTTACGGCTGCAGCCTATATGTCCGGCAACAAAAAAATAATAAGAAAAACTATACCAGTAAATGCGGTGGACTTGTTGCGAGTCATGCGTGATGACCGAGTACTACACCGGCCAAATCGGCGAAGTCAGGCGTGATGACCAAGTACTACACCGGCCAAATCGGCGAAGTTCACGCGTGATGACGAGTACTACACCGGCCAAACCGGCCGACGAAGTCATGCGGGAAGTTTCTGTACGATTTCTCGCGCATTGACCTGTAGTTTCGCGGCATATTCTGGCGGACCCATGCCCGATTGCCAGGTAATTCATACGTGTGACGGAGACAGATGAACTCTGCGTGCGCCATGCCGTGACCTTTTTCCCGTTCCGTGCTTTTCCGGCTGACGAAACTGCGGCTTCACCGTCAGCTCCACGCACGCACGCACCAGTCATCACCCCTGACCCGGTTTGATCTCGCACTTCGTCACACCTCACACGTACGTGGCTCCACCGACGGAAACGTCGACGACGTGCGCGCCGCCACTGGCACGAGAGCGTTGACGTCGTGCGACGGAGAAGACCACACCGAGCAAGTTCCTGCAGGTTAACTAGCTTCGCCGCGTGGGTCTGGTGGACGGTGCGGCGCTAATACCTAATAGCCAGCAACTGCAGACATGCGTGCGGCCTTGGCCTTGCATTGCATTGCATTGGCACCGGTCAGTCGTTGGTCATCTGAACAGAAGCGATCGAGCGCGGGCTGGCGCGATCCGCAGCTCAGATTCCCAGAACACGCGCAGATGCGTTTCACACGAGCCATACGCTTTGCCGCTAATAGCAAGCGGTAGACTAGTGCTACTAATCTGTGGGCCGGGGTGACCAACCAACCGCTCCGTCAACGGCAGCCACCAGTTTGTTTGTTTGTTGGTTAGAGAAGGGTGATCGGCTTAAACAAGTCGCAGAAAGAGCAATACCGGGAGCCGTGCCGCAACAGTTGGATCGCGACAAGATCCCCCGCAGAATCGACAGCACAGAACATCTTGTATAAAAAATAATTAACGAGAAAACAGCAGCAGGGAGAGCACCGCCGCTTTGCTTTGCTACTATAGTACTCTCCGACACAGGAGTAGTCGCGAGTCGCCAACTTGTCTTTATTTGCTCTCCGCCTCTTGGCGACCCTGTACGGCCGCGAGAGCTACGCTACTACGCCCTGCCTTGTCCGATCCCACGTGGCGACACGGGTGCCCAGCGTACACCTACGTGGGGGATCCGGGGACCCGTGCCCCGCCAACGCAGCACCACGTGTCGGCGCGTCGGTGGGAGGAGGACCTCCGGGGCCTCACGCAGTTTACTTTACACCTCGGCGCAAGTGTGGGCCACCCCTCCGCCTCATCTCCTCATCGCCGTTGCTTCCTACTACGTGGAGCGACGCGGTCCGTCCACGTCAGCAAAAGCTCGCTCGCGCCCATGATCACCGAAACAACCGGTAACTGCCATTTCCTCGCGACCCCCGCTATAGAGAGAGACGAAAGAGGTAAGAAGAGAGAGAGACAGAGAGGAGGGGGTCGCCGCGCCTATTAATACGCGGCCTCCGCCTATTGTCCTCTTCTTTCTTCTTTCCCTGCCACCCCCCCCCCCCCCCCCCCCGTTGCGTTTCGCCGACGGCAGCTCGGTCCGTCGGGTGTCTAACCGACGCCGGCATTGGGGATAGCGTCGCCGCCTCCGTCAGGTAAGATTTCTCCTCCGGGGATCAGGTTTTCGGCCTGGCGTTTTTATTAATTTCTTAGGGAACATGTCACGGCGTTCGTTCTGCCGTAGTAGTAGATCTCGCGTGAATTTGCTTGCTGGGTTCTGTGATTTTTCTTTTTCTTTTTTTGTTTTGCGGCGCGTGTTCTTCCGAGTCTCTGTCAATCTTTGCTGCGGCGGCCGCCGTCCCAACTCGGAAATCTGTGCTGTTCCATGTATGGAACTGTATTAGAAGAGCCCAAAAAGACGCGATTTTTTAATCGAACCCGCAAATACGCACCCATCAATGAGCAGGCGAGATGCGCGGAGAAGGGGGAGGGCGGTGTGGGATTCTTCCTCGCGGGGGGCCTACGACATGGGCGGGGTCCGTCCAACTGGCCGTACCCCTTTTCTCGCCCTTTTCACAACTCTTTTTGGATGTATCGCCGAGGGTAGATTATACTAAATAAAAATCTCTGCTTAGATGATTGCCGCGGCGCGGCGCACTGGCCTGAGCTTGTCTTTGGGATGTAGCGTCATGCGCTGCGCCCCCACCGTATTTGTTCCGCTTGCTTGCGGTTGATGGGTGTTGTGCCTTTCACTGCCGCCGTTGCGCGCGGCATGTTGCATCGGCGAGGCTTTCTTGCAAGCCTGGACAGACGCCATAGCGAAACCATGTTGTTGATTGATGCTTCCCGCCCGGTGGTCCAATCTATGATAAGGCCCGTCGTGGTACATGATTATGACTGACCTAATCGATAATTATGGCCTTATGGGTTTGCTTTTTGTCTTAGAGCGCTGCTGCTAAACAATTCCATGTGCACATGTTCTGAATGGGCCATTTTATTTCTTGTTCTTTCTGTATTCATTTTTAATTGTTCATGGATGGCCTATGTGATTCACCACAGTAAAGTCTTCGATTGGCGGCGCCAACCACAACAAACTTTGTACATCTACAGTATCCTTTGTATACCATTTGGTCTTCTTAAGTTGTTAAAGATGGATGGAATAAACGTCCTTTTCCAGCTAATATTTGGTGGTACTTGAATGGAATCATGGTTTACCAGCGGTGGTCTTTCCCTTGTTATTCCTGAACCTTGGTCCACGCATCCTACCCTGTTTCCTTCTTTAAGTTTCAACACATACAGATAGTAACTATGCCGTTCAGTTTGGTCAGCTGTTGTTCCATTTGTTAGAGTGGTGTTTCATCAGGCAATTATGTGACAAGTTTTTTTCTTGTCTTTGCTATTACTGCAGTTTTTGTTGTGATCGCGTAAACTTATTGTCCTTGGATCTGATTGATCACTGGATGATTGTGCGTTCCTCTTAAATGATCTTTGTGAACCATCTTGATGAACCACCCTGTTAGCATTTTTTCAGCTTTGCTAATTTTCACCTCTAAATTTTTTTTGTTAATACAGAATGCAGGCTCTTCATGCTTAATGGGCTGGACACAGTACATTCATGATTGCAGTGACAAGAAGACATTGAAACGCTGGTTTTTCATTGACAAGCGAGTTGGTTAAGTTGTTTGGCTCTGTGGAATTTTGTAATCCCACACAACACTTGTTTAGTTTGTAACTTGTTTAACAAGATAGAGAGGGAGTTTTGTCTTGTTGATGGATTTGAAGACAAGTCTCAACTCACCTATTGTTGCTGATCCTCTCCCCACGGTAGTCTTGCCTTCTGCTGTCATGAATTTCACAACGCCTGCTAGCTTCCCTTCTCCAGGGCTTTACATGAATACTTCAAAGAAGAAACCTCTGCCTGGTAAGCTCGAAGAAGTTCGAGCTACTGGATGGCTTGACCTCATGATGGCCTCATCACCAACTCGCAGAAGGCAGATCAAGGATGTCGTCAATGATGTTCAAGCTGATGATCTTGATTTGCAGTATCGTAACTGGATGGTATGCATTTAGTGTTTGACCATGTTAAAGAAATTTAGACAAAATGCCAATGATTCCCATCGTTTCACCGTTGTAGGTGGATTATCCTTCTGCGTTGACCTCATTTGAGACAATTACCAATTTTGCTGGGAGTAAAAGATTGGCTCTTTTTCTCGATTATGATGGAACTCTTTCACCAATCGTGGACAAACCTGAAAATGCACTAATGTCAGATGAGGTATATTATCTTTAATCCTCCAATTCACATAAAACTTAGCGCATCAGCATATGTATGATCAGTTCAATTTCCAGTCCACTTTCTAAAGATTGTTTTCACAGATGCGTGCTGCTGTGAGGCATGTGGCATCACTTTTTCCAACTGCAATCATTAGTGGAAGGTCTCGTGATAAGGTACAAGCTATTACTGTTCATCGTAAATAGTATTTGTATTTCCGTACAAGCCTTTTCCGTTTTGCTTCTCGTGTTGGCTCTTTTCTCTAATTTACTATTTTATGCTTTTGTAGGTCTTTGACTTTGTCAAACTTAATGAACTTTACTATGCTGGAAGTCATGGAATGGACATCATGGGGCCTATTGGTAAGACTACTGAATCTAATGGTGTGGAATGCATTCGGTCCACTGATTCTCAGGTGAAACAAGTTTCTGGATCTTGCACCCACATAATTAACATGTTTATCTCTTTTGTAATTCTAATGTCTCTTTTTCTCCTTGGTAGGGTAAAGAGGTCAACCTCTTCCAACCTGCTAGTGAGTTTCTACCCATGATCGCTGAGGTATGTATCGATTTCTGCAACTTAGCTTGCCATTTCATGTTATATGGTTTGAGTTTCGTTCTGTACTTGTCAGGTGTACAAAAAACTTGGCGAGAGTATCATTGACATTGCTGGTGCAAAGATGGAAGACAATAAGTTTTGTGTGTCTGTGCATTACCGTAATGTTGCAGAAGATGTAATAATTCTTCATCTGAGTGATTATTGTTTCATACATAAAATGTTTATGGGGGAATATAGCTGAATATTGAACATTTTTAACTAGTCTTTTTCATTAATTGCTTCTCAGGACTATTGGAAGGTTTTCCAACGAGTAACTGCTGTTTTGGAGGATTACCCTTGCCTAAAGCTAACCCATGGGAGGAGGGTGAGAGGAACTATGCACACCTTGAATCCTAGTCAAATTATTTATTTGTTAATTTTCAATCTATTTTTTATTTAATGGTTCTCTTCGATGCAGGTTTTTGAGGTTCGTCCCGTGATTGATTGGAACAAGGGGAAAGCTGTGGAGTTTTTGCTGGAATCTCTTGGACTTAATGAGAGCAAAGATGTCCTTCCTATCTATGTTGGAGATGACAAAACTGATGAAGATGCATTCAAGGTATACTCGAGTAATCTAGTTAGTTTGCTCACCTGAACTTGTAAATAATGTCAATTTCTACCGTACATCCTCGTGGTGCAAATAGGTTCTGAAGGCAAGCAACCGTGGGTTTGGAATATTGGTGTCATCTATAGCCAAGGAGAGCGATGCCTTCTACTCTTTGAGGGGTCCAGCTGAGGTAACTCTTTGGTAACTACATAAAACGTGTGAATGTTAAGTCTTGGTTGAAAAGAAAAGGGGTTACTTTTGGAATGTTTATTTATGTTGTGGATATCACAAGTTTAAATGAAACACTCTTTATATATTTACATATAGGTGATGGAATTCCTAAAAAAGCTGGCAGCATGGAAGGAGCAGTCCACTTGATGGCTGAAGAACTCCCGGTTTGGCTGGTCTGCACTATAAAATCTACTGCTAACCAGTAACTCGGCTATCTGGAGGAGTCAAGCCAAAGCGTTTTTGATTTGGCATCTTATAAGAGGCTACTGCATTTTGCAACGTTTTGGTCCCGTCTTGGTCTTGTTTTTGGATGTCTTCTCAAGCAATTCAATTCTTTTATTGTTTAGGTTCCTTTAGTATATACGAAAGTATGCTGGAATTATTCTTTTGGTTCCTGCTAGTGTTTTGCTGTCTTGCAGTTTTGTTCTCGGTGAACATTCATTATATATTCTACTGGTCAAGCTGTAAGGAACTGGATCTTTCTTTATAAGTTTGAAACAGATTTTAGCTATCGTTACGCCCACAGAAAGTCATGAGTACAGAGTACAGACATTACCTTGCAGGCACGTTGCGTGCTTATGTACCTGACATCTTCCATACTTGCTTCTGTTTCAACATACGCCGGGAGGACATCGTTATTCTTTTTTTTTTAAAGACCAAGGGTCGGTATATTAAGCTAAGAGAAATTTGACGCAATTACAAAGGTGTGTTGGCCGAGCCCGGGCTATAGCGGTCTAGTGGTGACTATCGATCAGAACATTTAAATGGCGCGCCCCTGCTCGCGCACACAACCTAGCCTGCTTCTTTAGATCGTTCACTAACGTAGCTATGCTTCGCTCATTGTTGTTGAAGATCCTTTCGTGGCCCTGTTTAGTACAGCTTCTGCTGCAGCTTCTTCATAAAAATAAGCTGAGAGTGTGCCAAACAGGAAGCTTCTGTAACAGCTTATTAGTACAGCTGCTTCTTAGAATGAACTAAAAGCAGGACATAAACAGAAGCTGTTTTCTACCAGCTTTTCAAACAAGCTGTTTTTGTAACAAGTTCCAGTTGGGTCAAACAGGGCCGGTTTCTCTCGCATCAGATGGTCCAGCAGGTAAGAATGATCAAGCTCCTTGCTCCCCAAGGTGGTGACCTCTGCCCGATGACTAGTTGCTGAGCGCATGCCCGTGCAGAGGAGGTAGACTGTCCGGCGAGCTCCAAAGCCTCAGACACGGCCCTCCAAATTTGTTCTGTGGTCGGGGGCATCAGCAATCCCTAAAGAGGTGGAGGCCGGTCTCACGGTTCTGTAGCAGAATTGATAAAAATAGACGTTGGGCCACCCACTCTATTGCAGCCTGTCCACCGTCCAGATTCTATTCTAAAACAATAACGATTCGAATACCTTACATCTTGCTGGCGCCCAGGCTCGCCAGATGAGGTCGGGGAACACGGAGGTCACACTTCCTCGGAATTGGAAGTGATAAGCTGACCTGGCCGAATACTCGCCTTCGTCATGAGCTTCCAGGAGATTGTGTCTTAGCAGATCGGGTTGATGATTTTGGAGCAATGTCCAGATACTACCTGATAGAGCAGCAGAATCGAGATGTTGTGCATACTGTTCCGAAGTCAGGTAGAGTCTCTCAAGGCCTCCGCAGCCGATAACTTCTGGCGCCTGCAGTGCGCGTAGAGGTTAGAGAATCTGGCTCCAGCGACATTCCTTCAATCCAGCTCGATGTCCAAAATGCCGCTATTTCCCCATTGTGGACTGTGACAATCCTTGCAACAACAAATAGGTCGGTGTTTGGTTGATCGATCGACAGCTGAGAGCCCACCTATGACGTAACATCCTAATTTTTCCAGTTTCAACAAATCAGATTTATATAAAATAAAATAGTAAAATAATCCCTTATTCTTACACACAAAAATAAATAAAGAAATAATGATCAACTCAAGAGCAGGGAATACACCAATGATAATAAAATAAGAGCAAATAAAAAAATAAAAAATAAAATAAAATAAAAAGGTGCTCCTGTTGCCCGCATCCCAGCAAGCCTCACGCCACCCTCTCAAGCAACCTGAGCATTTTCCATCCACCCCTCTTCCTCTTACTTATTTGCAAAACCCCTTTCTCCTTCCTCCACAACTGTGTGTTCTTATTGGAACCAAGAATGCAACAGCATTCACCATTCGCAGACAGCTATGACAAGTTGCCAACTGCCCCTTCTCTCCTCGCGTGTTCGTGACTCCTACCAAAGTCTCCCAAGACGTCGTACGGCGCATTAAACTCTGACGACCGCCACACAGTTGAAGCGACGGCTACCTACTTCCTTCACTCACGAACCGACGATGAGGGCGCTTGCGGTTGCGTCTGCGCCGTAGCTAGCCAACGACCTGCCGACGGGACGCATTGTGCAGCGCCACAACACCGCTCTGATCGAGTTCGGCATGCTTGTACGGCGTAATTACTGCGCCCGACCGACCTCCGTCAAAGCCGGCTGGCAACCGCCTTTCTCCGCCTATAATTTAACTGCACCGGCTGCTCCTCGCTTCAGCGCCAACGGGTGAACACGCACAAGTGAGCAGCAGTCGTCCCTTTCCTCTCCCCTTCCCCCTTCACGAGCTCCGGCCGCCATGGCTGCCCACCTCCAAATTCACCCTATTCTCCATAGCCTATGCCAAATTTTATGCACAAATCCAACGACGCCGTGGTCCAAACATCCAGTAACCCGTTCCCTGGCCGCCCTCTTCCCTTTTTTCCCATCCGACTTAAGCTTCCAGTAGCTTTCCACGATGACCAAAGAGGAAGAGACGGAGGTAAATGATGTCCCTATCGATGGACTAGCCGATAGAGAAAGATCTGGCCCCACCAGTCAACCCGTCCACCCACAAACAACACCAAGCTATTAGCCCATTACACAAATCGTGGGCCCATAGACCATAAGAACCAGGTCAGTGTGTGGGCTGTCCGACTCCAATCCAGACCATGTGCCAAATCCCTTAATTAAAAATCAACTTTCATAATTAACCCAGACCCCATCTAATAAAACCCATAACTTACTCATACAAACTCCGATTAACCCCATTCTTCTTCTAAAAGTCATATAAAATCATAACATATGTGTATCATATATTGATGTATGCATGTTTTGCACATATGTGTATCATATATTGATGTATGCATGTTTTGCTTGTATGTTTGCTTGTGTGCGTGTTGGCGGGACAGATCCAATGCCAGAAGAGAATCCGTAGGAACCAAGTGACTCGGAGAACGATGCAGCCGACGGTAGTGAAGGCAAGTTCCATCTATCCCTTTTTGATCATATCGCACCTATGTTAGGTTTATCTATTGTGACCAGCAGATTAGGTCATTGGATTTGTCGAACGCCGAGTGATAGAGTATAATTTTGTTAGTTTCAATTGCTGCATATTGATATGATGAGAGTGTGCATGATGATGTTGCCTCTTGTATGTTGTATGGTTTGTATGGTGGGTGAGAGCATGCATGAGTTGTGACCGGAGCAGATGGGATAGTGTTGGTGTAAGTGCTACTGTGGTGGTAGACTTACGACGAGCTCTATCATGAGGGTAGGCTCATGTGTTGTGTTTGGAGGCTGCCCTGGTGAGCTTTAAGGACCAAGTTGTTTTGACATCTCATCTAATGTCTTTTTAGTACGACCACATGTCCCTGTATGGGCAGGGCTTAGCCTAATCCCGGTGGCTAGCCCGACAATCGTCCACGGTGGAGAGAGAGTTATGTTGAGAGATTATTGAGCTCACTGATGATATTGATATTGGGTTGGGGGCGACTGGTCCGGGTGATGTTTCGACTGGGTATCGGTTATGTCGGGCGGTCTTTGATAGTCCATGCATGTGGGTACAGTGTACAATCTCTGCAGAGGGTAAAATCCATTCGAGTGGTCGTGTACTCGATATAGGATGGATTATGGTGTGTTCATAACAACTAGAAAGTCACTTATGGTCAGATTGAGATGAGCGATATGTCTGTGAGAGATATTCACTTGCAGTAGGATGCATTGTTATTTATATTGTGCATTGCATTTATATTTGTTTATTCCCCTCCCAAAGGGCAAGGTGGAGCTTGCTGAGTACTTTTGTACTCAAACGTTGTTGATTAATTGTTTTTCAGAGGATTCCGACTTCGTACCGGGGGACTTTGAGTAGGGTCGCGTCCGCACCCAAGTTGTGTGTAGTGAAACCATGGGCAACAAAGAGCTACTAGTCTACGTGTTGATGTTCATTATATTTGCCTTGTCATGACTTGTAGTTTTGATCCATAAGACTATGTCGTTGAAATAAAGCTCTATATGGTTGTGGTTCCACTTGTATTGTAATATTGTGTACCAAACTCTGTATCTAGTAATAATATTATATGTTTAGTTCCAATCTTATGGGTTGGGGCGCTTCAAGTGGTATCGGAGCCATACTTGCCTATAGGATGCAGACCCTGGAGCGTAGGTGAATGTAGGAGACCGTAGAATGGTTTTCCTGTAGGAACCTTTGACTGTAGAGCTTTGGTGATAGGTTTTGCCCTCATATAACCCTTGTGCCTTGTTGTAAGCGAGAGTCTAACGATCGTATCACCACCTTGTGCATCAATGAAGACCGCTCTCCCAAGGTGCTCTATGCTGCCACGACCAGAATTGGTATTCAAGACCGCTCGAAATACGTGGGTCACGAGTTCATGGAGCACAACACCGAAAGATGTGAGGTCACGGTGCACATCGGCGCTAGTGGAAGGTTCCTAGAGTGAAGCCATGGAACATCACTGCCACTAGATACCGTATGAAAGACACCTGCCAACTGGTAGCCCGAAAAGCCCTGAAGTACTTGTGCCACATGTTTGACTGGCATTTGGGTTACACACCCATGAAGTACTTCCCGCCGCTAGATCGTAGCCGTCCCGCCTGGGCGGCAAGGATCTGCAACTTGGAAGGCCTTGGGACTACTGAAGATGACCCCACTGTTGTCGCCATGTCTGATTATTTATTGACCCTGGACGATCTGTGCGACCAGCTGAACCAGCGTGTAAAGACCCTCATCAAGCGCGCTAAAGCATTGGAGACCCGTTGGCGAAAGGCTAAGATAGCACTAGCACAGGCTGAGGCCCGTGTTGCCAGCGCCGAAAGCCGTGTTTCCTTGGCTGAAGAGAACCTTTGGGAGCAGGCCAACCGCCATAGTCATCTCCTTAGGGCTGTCTACCTCGTAGACCGAGCCAAGCAAAAAGATCATCACACATGTGCAATGGCTGAATCGCTCACTCTTGAAGGGACTCCAGTGTACCATTTGTCCAACCCCCGTGGGAGGATTTGTGAGCCTGTGTCACCCACTCCTCCGACTTCACCTCGCGAAGCCTTACACAAAGACCCTGAAGATCGGGATTTAGGACCCAGTAGGCACGCAGAGTTCTCAGCTGACCCCTAAGGGGACGGACCTTGGGACTACATGCCCAATGTATCTTGTACTTGCTTATTGAATGAATGAAGTTTTGGTGTGTTGCTTGAAATGATTGATGTTTATGTGCTTTGTGTGGTATAAAATAATAATAATATTTATATATAAATTTGTGTATATATATACATACATATAAATAATAATAAAAAATAATAATAAAATAGTAACTAAGACACATATTAATATACCCTAATAATACATTCTAATAATAAATTTGAAACCACACTCTTTCCTTATCACAGATGTCTCGCCGCTCAAGCCGAGTCAGAAATGGACAGGGGGCAGAGCAAGGACCCCGAGAGATTCCTCCTGCACTGAACGAGCATGAGACAGCAGAGATTAAACCCGTCCTCCCATGACCGCCTCCCCAAGCACATGCATATGACCTGACTGCCATATTGGATTGTCACACTCGACTCCTCAAGATACTGGCGAACATGTGCTGCTCAGGGCAATAATGGCATCAACAACCGTCGGTGAGTACCTCAGAACAATCACCAGATTGCAGACTTCAACCGATGAACCCGCCAAACTTTGCTGGATATGAGGAAACCATTGAGGAAGATGATTGGCTGAGGGAGATGAGATGAAGCTCGAGGTTGTCCATGCTAATGAGCTGGATAAGGTTCTACTTGCAGTCCAGCAGCTGAGAGGACCCACTTTAGCATGGTGGCAAAGCTACAGGGAGATGCATACAGATGCCAAGACCATGATCTAGGACAAGTTCATGAAGCTATTTAGAGAGAACCACATCCCCAACAACATTTTGAAATTAAAAAAGGAAGAATTCATGAACCTCAAGCAGAAGGGTCTCACTGTGACAGAGTACCTGCACAAGTTCACAAGATTATCCCTCTTTGACCCTCATTCCGTGGACAATGATGAGAAGAAACAAGAAGCTTTTCTTCGTGGTATTAATCCTGAGATCATGACCTTGATTGGAGCATCGATCTACCCTGATTTCAGCACTATGGTTAACAAGGCTATCACCACGAAGAAGAACATGGAGGATGAGCAGCGAAAGAAGAAGACAAAGTTTTGGAGAAAGAAGATGTTCCAGCAGACAATGTTTCAAAAGACAAATAAGTCTACCTATTTTGGATAGAGGACCCAGCAGCCAGCCTACTCAGTGTAGAGGATGCAACAACCAACTTACTCAGGATAGAAGACTTATAGTGGAGTGTCCTACAGAGCACCAGTTACAACATTCAAGCAGCCAGTGCAGTCCACTAACCCACAAGGCTCCTTCCATCCTCAACAGTCTGGAGTGAGTCACACTAGTGATCCAAGGATTTGCTTCGTTTGTTGTAAGCCTGGTCACATCTTTGTTAACTATCCTTACAAGAACAAGCCAACACCTTATGTCGTCTCCAACTCTGTTAATGGACAAAGGCAGCCAGCTGGAGGTAGCCGTGGAGCACCCACAAGGACCCAACAATCTTTTGGAAAGGCTATGGTGAACCACGTCTACGCTGAGGAAGCAGATGCAGCACCAGGAGTTCTACTCGGTGAGTTTCTGGTTCAGTCAATTTTGGCTTCAGTATTATTCGACTCCGGTGCATCGCATTCCTTTATATCATCACACTTCATGGAAGCACATGATATAGCTACGACAGCCCTTAAGAGGCAATTAATAACCTACCACCGGGAGGTTATATACCCTGCCACTTAGGAGTTAACAACATCCCTTTAAACCTAAGTGGGGTAGTATTCTTGGTTAACCTGGTGGTGCTTGACTCCCACAGAATAGATGTAATACTTGGCATGGATTGGTTAGACAAGTGCAAAGGGAGCATACATGTGCAGAAAGGACTGTGACAGTGACAAGTCATGAAAGAATGAATGTCACATGTCATGTCCAGTCTAGCCCATCCGAGCTAGTGGTAAACCACTTAAAGGTGGAAACACCTCAAGAAGTGTCGGTAATCAAGGAGTATGCTAATGTGTGCCCGAAGGAATTACCAGGCATACCACCAGAGAGAGAAGTGGAGTTCTCTGTTGATCTAGTTCCAGGAACTACTACCATTGCCAAGAGACCTTATAGGATGGCAGCCCCAAAGCTGCTAGAGTTGAAGAAACAGTGGGATGAGTTGCAACAGAAGGGGTACATCAGACCTAATGTGTCACCATGGAGCGGACCAATCTTTCTTGTGAAGAAGAAAGATGGAAGCATGAGGTTGTGCGTAGACTATCGAGCCCTTAATGATGTGACCATCAAGAATAAGTACCTTTACCAATGATAGACGACCTGTTGGATCAGTTAAAGGGAGCCAAGTTCTTATCAAAGATTGATTTAAGGTCCGGGTATCATCAAGTAAGGATCAAGCCTGAGGACATAACCAAGATGGTGTTTGTGACTCGCTATGGCCAGTTCGAGTTTACAGTGATGTCTTTTGGATTAACCAATGCCCCTGCTTATTTCATGAACCTGATGAACCGGGTGTTCATGCAAGACTTGGACAAGTTCGTAGTTGTCTTCATCGATGACATTATGGTCTATTCAAGAAGTGAAGAAGAGCACGCACAACACCTGTGTGTTGTTTTGGACCGACTTAGAAGCCATCAACTTTATGGCAAGTTCAGCAAATGTGAGTTTTGGCTGTAGAAAGTCAGCTTCCTTGGACATGTTCTAACAACAGAGGGAGTTGCAGTTGATCCGGAGAAGGTCGAAGTTGTGTCATCTTGGAAGCAACCAACATCTGTCTCAAAGATTCGTAGCTTTCTAGGTTTGGCTGGCTGTTATCGGAGGTTTATCAAAGGATTCTCTAAGCTGGCCCGACCGATGACAGAGCTACTCAGGAAGAAGGACAAGAAGTTTGTGTGGACTGAAGCTTGTGAGTGGAGTTTTAGTGAGTTGAAGAAGAGACTAACCACAACTTCAGTGTTAGTCCTGCTATTCACAAGAGCTTCGTCATTTATTGTGATGCTTCAAGAGATGGCCTAGGATGTGTGCTAATGCAAGAAGGACGAGTGGTGTCCTATGCCTCTCACCAGTTAAGGCCACACAAGCAGCACTACCCGACTCATGACTTGGAATTGACTGCAGTAGTTCATGCTCTTAAGATTTGGAGACACTACATAATTGGGAACAAGTGTGAGATCTACACGGACCACAAGAGCCTTAAGTACATTTTCACCTAGCCTGACTTCAACCTAAGGCAACAAAGATGGTTGGAGCTAACAAAGGATTATGACTTGGAGATCCAATATCACCCTCGCAAGGCAAATACGGTAGCCGACGCCCTTAGTAGGAAAGCCTACTGTCATCATTTGGTGACTCAGGTACCACAATTGTGCGAGGAGATGATGAGGTTGAACCTAAGTGTTGTAGCTCATTCCTACAACTACAACCTTAGTGTTCAACCCGTTTTGGATGAACAAATCAAGAAGGCTCAACATGAGGACGAGAAGTTGATGGAGATCAAGGGACAAACCGGTGAAGGTAAAGCCCTAGATTTTAGAGTGGACGAAGATGGAATCTCATGGTTCAACAACAGTTGTGTGTACCTTCACAAGGTCACTATCGGAACTCCATCATGGATGAAGCTCATAACTCTGCATACTCTATCCACCTTGGAGCCACCAAGATGTACTTGGTTCTTAAGCAGAAGTATTGGTGGATTGGTATGAAAGGCAACATAGCTAAATTTGTGGCCTGTTGCGATGAATGTCAGAGAGTCAAAGTCGAGCATTAGAAGCCAAGTGGCCTACTAGAGCCCTTACCAATTCCAGTTTGGAAATGGGATGAAGTAGGAATGGATTTTATCACCGATTGCCAAGGACCAAGAATGGTAACAACTCTGTGTGAGTAGTGGTCGACCGTCTCACAAATGTTGCACACTTCATTCCTGTACGCACTACCTACGATGGAAATAAGTTGGTCAAGCTGTACATCGACCGTATTGTGAAGCTACACGGTTTACCCTTGAGGATAGTCTCAGACAGAGGTACCCAGTTCATGTAGAGATTTTGTAGTAGTCTACGGAAAGCACTTGGTACTAAGTTGGATTTTAGCTCAGCGTATCACCCTCAGACTGATGGTCAAACCGAAAGAATCAACCAAATCTTGGAGGACATATTGAGAGTCGCTGTTCTCGCCTATGGCAAAGATTGGAAAGATAGTCTTCCATATGTTGAGTTCTCCTACAACAACAGTTACGAGGCTAGTATCAAGATGTCACCATATGAAGCCCTCTACGGAAGAAAGTGTCATACTCCACTCATGTGGTCAAAAGTTGGAGGTCGTATCGTTGAGCGACCGAATTTCATCATGGAAGCGGAAGACAGGGTAGCGGAAATCCGAGCAAATTTGAAGGCAACTCAATCACACTAGAAAAGCTACACGGACAAGAGAAGGCATGAACTCAGCTTTGAAGTTGGGGACTACCTAAAAGTGTGTCCGATCAGTGGCTCATGAAGATTCCAAATGCGAGGAAAGTTGGCACCGTGGTATATTGGTCCTTTTCCAGTCCTAAAAAGGATCAGAGCAGTGGCATACGAGATCCAGCTACCAGATGATATGTCAAGCGTGCATAACATCTTCCACTTATCCCAGTTGAGAAAGTGTCAACGGGTGCCTGAGGAATAAGTGGTACGAGACACCCTAGACCTGCAGAGCTATCAGGAGATTCCGGTGAAGATTTTGGATACCGTCACCCGAAGGACGAGGACAAACTCTATCAAGATTTGTCGAGTCCAGTGGAGCAAACATTCGAAAGCCGAAGCTACATGGGAAAGAGAAGATGCGCTTCGAGCCGAGTTTCACCACCTTTTTGAAGACCAACTTCTCGAGGACGAGATTCCACCTAAGTGGGATAGGTCTATAACATCCTAACTTTTCCAATGTCAACAAATCAGATTTATATAAAATAAAATAAAATAGTAAAATAATCACTTATTCTTACACACAAAAATAAAGAAAGAAACAATGATCAACTCAAGAGCAGGGAATACACCCATGATAATAAAATAAGAGCAAATAAAAAAGAAAATAAAAAAGTAAATAATAATAAAATAAAATAAAATAAAATAAAATAAAATAAAAAGGTGTCCCGCTGCCCACATCCCAGCAAGCCTCACGCCACCCGCTCAAGCAACCTAGAGCATTTTCCATCCACCCCTCCTCATCTTACTTATTTGCAAAAACCCCCTTCTCCTTCCACCATCCAAAGAACAACGTGTTCTTATCAGAACCAAAAGCGCAACAGCATTCACCATTCGAGGATAGCTATGACAAGTTGCCAACTGCCCCTTCTCTCCTCACCTGTCCGTGACTCCTCCTGAGTCTCTCGAGACGCCGTACAGCGCATTAAACTCTAATGACTGCCGCACAGTTGAAGCGACGGCTACCTACTTCCTTCACTCTTGAACCGACAACGAGGGCGCTTGTAGCTGCGTCTGCGCCGTAGCTAGCCGACGACCTGTCGATGGGACGCATTGTGCAGCGCCACGACCCCTCTCTGACCGAGTTTGGCGTGCTCGTACGGTGTTATCACTGCACCCGATCGACCTCCATCGAGGCCAACTGGCAACCGCCTTTCTCCGCCTATAATTTAACTGCACTGGTTGTTTCTCGCCTCAGCACTGACAGGTGAACACGCACAGGTGAGCAGCAGCCATCCCTTTCCTCTCCCCTTCCTCCTCCGCGAGCACCGACCGCCATGTCTGCCCACCGCCAAATCCACCCTATTCCTCATATCCTTTGCCAAAATTGATGCCCAAATCGATCTCACAGTGGTCCAAACCTCCAGTACCCCATTCCCTGGCCGCCCTCTTCCCTTTTCCCCCAACCAATTTGAGCTTTCAGTGGATTTCCACAGTGACCAGAGAGAAAGGACAAAGGTAGATGAAGGACCTATGTTCCTATCGATGGAATGGCCGAGAGAGAAAGCTCTGGCCCCACCAGTCAACCCTTCCACCCACGAACAACACCAAGCTATTAGCCCATTAAATAAACTGTGGGCCCATAGACCATAAGAACCAGGTCAGCGTGTGGGCTGTGAGGCTCCGATCCAAACCATGTGCCAAATCCCTTAATTAAAAATCAACTTCCATAATTAACCCAGATCCCATCTCATAAAACCCATAACTTACTCATATGAACCCTGATTTGCGAGACCTATGTGTGCTGAATACATTGGCTTTGATAATAAAAGTTTTGAATGATTCCATAACATCTTTTTAGCAAGGTCCGACTTTAGCTCTGACATGTCTTTGTTAGATCCGGCATGTCTTTGATAGCTCTAGCATGTCTTTGTTAAGCTTTGATATGTTTTTGCTAGGTCCAACTTATGTTGGTTAGCTCCAACATGTTTTTCTAGCTCCAGTGCTAGGTTGTACTAGCTTTGGTAAGCTCCGACGCTAGGTTGTACTAGCTTTGGTAAGCTCCAGCGCTAGGTTGTACTAGCTTTGGTAAGCTCCGACTCAAGCTTTG
Organism: Tuctoria greenei; assembly: GCA_036927565.1. Classification (NCBI taxonomy): domain Eukaryota; kingdom Viridiplantae; phylum Streptophyta; class Magnoliopsida; order Poales; family Poaceae; genus Tuctoria; species Tuctoria greenei. The sequence goes on from JAYESD010000002.1 coordinate 255,926,346, forward strand.
GTTAGTTTTGGCAAGTTTGGGAGCTTGATCGCAATGTTCCTACTTTTACATTGAAATGTTTTGAACTTGCTTTACATTGTTGGAAAGATTGCTTAGTATTCATTTGCTTAGTTTTTGGTGCGTTTTGGTTGATATGGTTGATATCATTTTGCTATGGTTTGCAACATGCTTATGTGAAGTGTTCACGTAAGATGTTGTAGTTTCATAACTAACGAGAGTCAAGTCGAGGACTTGTGCTCGGAAGTATTGGTTGTTTATTCATGTGCAGGTGTTGCTTGAGTTCAAAACATGGATGGTGACGAGATCCATTGAACTAGTCTTAGGGAAAATATGAGGTTCAACAACCAAGTTCGGGAGGAATTGTGGTTGAGTTGATCGGGAGGTCGCGCACATTTATGAATCAAGAACAATGCATATGAAGGTATCATGAATGTCGTTGGAAGATGTTTGCACGTGTGCAAGGAGTGCATGGACGTGGCTACATAGTTCCGAGGCGTGATGAAGAGATGTGGACGTAAATAATTGGTCGTAAAGGTCCAACCAACTAGGTTATGGACTCAGGCTGCAGCTGAGTCGGGTTTGACTCAAATATGGAAAGATTTGAGTTGGTTATGATAGGATTTCGTGTGGGTCACGAATTTGAGTTGTTTTAGGAATGTGGGATACGTTCCTAAGATGTTTGGAGGTCTTAAGATTGCTTCTATATGCATATGAAGAATCCTAAGTAGTTATGGAAAGTTTTGATTCGTGATTTGAGTAGGATTAGAGTCTTAGTTGAGTTTGGGTTGGCCTAAGGGCTGGTTATATAAGCAAGGGAGGCTAGAGCTCGCGGTGCATGACTATGGGGCTGTTCCTCTTGTGTTCTATTGAATAAAATTCGTAGTTGAAAGGAACTTTTGTGCCTAGTTTGTCCGACTTGTTTTATTCAAGTCTTTCTCGTTGAGTTTCTGCACAACGCTATCTTACTTTGGTGGTTTTACATAACTCAAGTTTTATAGATCCATATGACATGATTCTTTTTGGGTTGTCTTCACAACTTGAATATCTATCATCTATTCAAATTTCACGATCATTGGATTTGTGGTTTTTGATTTACACGAGTTTCTTTGCAGTATTACAGATCTGTTTTTTATTCGATAGAATAGATTGAACTTTGTTCGATGTTTCGATCGTAACTTGAGTTTCTCTTGATGGATTTGAGTGATTCTTATTGTGTTGTCTTCGTGACTTGATTCTCTCTGATATATATCACTTTTGTCACGGTGAAACATATTTAGATTAGTCTCACATACAATTTCTTTAACGGATCATTTTTCTGCCAAGGGGTTTTCATTGCTTCCGCTGAAAAAGTTTTAATCTACCATTCACTCCCTCTGGTATCTTTTCACATGCTCTTCGATCTTACAATTGGTATTTGTCGGTGTTTGGAACCGGCAGATCTCCCAACACTACTTTTGGTAGATCGAAGAGTTGTAGTTCGGTAATGGGCGCGCAGAGATTCAAGAAGGTGAAATACACATGTACATAGGGATTTATGTGGTTCGGGCCGCCTGAGCGTAATACCCTACTCCACGGGGTGTATTGGTGATGTATTAAGCTCGGGAGTCTAGAAGAAGCTCCAGAAGAAGAAGCTCGTCTAGCTCAGGGTGTTCAGTAGTGGTATGGAATCGTCCCTTGTGTATCGTCGACCAGTCCTTTTATAGTACAAGGACTGGTCGTTACAACGTCAGCCGGACCCGACAGGTGGCCCCAGCGGTTACACACGCTTGATACACTATAAATAGGGTTAATTACCCTTAATAGCCTAGTAATGGGCCTTAATAGTGTCATTACAAGTATTAAGGGCCATCTGATCGCGTGTCATTAATATGGCATTAATGACACTTAATCGGGTCTTGAAGTCTTTAATTGATCCTTGAAGGTCCGGAGCCATTGGGGGTCCTCCGGCCTGATAGTTGAAGTTGAAGGTCCGGCGGTTGCCGCGTGGCAGATCCGGAGCTCACCGTCGTGGATGGGTAGGTCCAGTGCTGTTGGACACGTGTCAGTACCAGAGCTTCCCTCTGTTTGGGGTTAGGTCCGGGGGTGCCATATTGGTATTCTGACCAAAGCTTCCCAGGTGTGAGTGATAGCTCCAGTCTTGTGATACACGTGGCGGCCCCGGGACTAACCATGTCGGGGGAGCAAGTCCGGCTACGCCTGACATGTGGGGCCTTCGAAGGTCTAGAAATCTGGTATATGGAGGTTCCTTGTGATATTTGCAATCCCAAGGGGTATCCGGTACGGAGGGTACCGGCAGTGGCCCCCTGGACTCACCTCCGGGAGAGACCTTTTGTATGAAGTCATTTCACCAAAGGTGAGTCCATTCTTCGGTTTCTGAACCGTATCTTCAAAGGTCTTTGGTTATGCAGTTGGCGGTAGTTCACAGTTAAACTTCCGCCGTATGGCATATCTTGAAGGCGGCAGGTGAGATCTTAGCGTGCGGATCTCACGCAATTGAAGGTCGTCGGTTCCCGATACGAAAATCGTATCGGTTCCGCGTGCCCTGTCAGGCCGCCGACTTCGGGTTTCCCGCCTTTCATGATGACAACCATTCGCCTGGGGTAAGGCCCTCGACTTGATTGTCGGGGTGGCCCCGGGCCCCCTTGTCATTGGTGGGGTGAAATCTTTGACTGTTATCGTCGGCTCCTCTGCGGTTTCCATCCAGGTATTGCGGGGGCTTACTTAAGAAGGAAAGCATGCACCATTTGGGGTTATTTAGGCCTTTCAATCGATCTTGCGCTCAAACCTTCCGAACTTTTGCTTGCCTTTCCTCTCTTGCCTTGTTGTGCCGTGATGGAGTTGGGTCTCCGCCAAAGCCGACTGAAGACTGATGACGATTTGAAGAAGGTTTGGGCCCTCATGGGATGGTCCCCTGACTTCTTCAACCACCTGGTCCGCGCCGGCAAGCTTCTGTTCGAGAAGGAGCACGCTGGCGACATGGTGTACTTCTCCGCGTACGCCATGGTGGGATTGATCCCACCTTTCTCCTCTTTCTTCTTGATGCTGCTAGACTTCTATGGTCTGCAGCTTTACCACATTGGCCCCCACTCCATTCTGCTGGTGTCCATATTTGTCCACTTCTGCTAGATGTGGGTGGGGATTCCCCCCTGCATTGAGCTCTTCCACACCTTCTTCACTGTCCAGACCACAGGTCGGAGTGACGAGTACCTCGGCTTCTATTATTTCATGAAGCGCAAAAAGTGCCCGTACAAGTACTTGCGGTCATTCCCTTCTGGGAAGTGGGACGACTGGAAGAAGGACTTGATTGTAATCAGGGTGGAGGAGCACGAGAAGCTGGAGCTGTCGGAAGGCCTCCCCAACATCGACATTGCAGTTTGGAGTGAAGCTCCGATGCTGTCAGATGCCTTCGATCCTGCTCTGACCAGGATCTGCCTGTGTGCGGAAAGAGGGGTGACTCCCCAGGCAGTGTTTTGCAACTTCCTAACCAACATGTGGGCTTTGATGAAGAGGAGGGAGAAGTTGGCTTGGGCCCTCAACAGTATGCTGGACGACGACCGGATCGTGATCGGTTTGAAGTCCAACATGGAGGGTGCAACTTTGGAGTTCCACCTGAAGAAATTTCAGCACGGCATCGACGTCGAGGGCGACGATTTGGCTCCTCCGCCAGCTTTCCTCCCACTAAACATGGAGGCTGCATTCAGTAGGGAGCTCCAACGGACGATGTTGGTGCTTGACGACCTTGGTGTTGTTGAGAGGCGCTCGACCACCGGATTGGCGATCTCCGAAGCTACGGAGGGTGGCTCCGTCCCCGCCCCTAAGCCAAGAACCAAAGTCTTCGGCAAGGGCAAGGAATTGGCCAAGCCCTCGATCTGTAAGAGGAAGCATGCCGACAGAAGGGCCAGGCATTCTTCTTCCGCAGCGTCCCCTTCTCCCCGGAGGGGAAGGCCTTCAACGGGGGCGTCTAGTCCAATTGCGGCATCTTCCCACGGTGCTAGCTCCGGCCAAGTGACTCCGATCGCAGGGCCAGCTGAAGGCTCCGGGTCCGAAGGTCCTTCCCAGTCAAGGGGGGCCTCGACCAGAGCAACACCGATAGCAGTAGAAAGCTCCGGAGGGCCCTCCGGGACTACCACGCCAGTGTCGGCTGGGGCCAGTCCGGAGTGTCCGGGGAAGAGGTTCTGCGGGAACAGGTGCGGAAGCCTTCTGAGGTAATTTATGATTTTTTACCTCAGTCAGTTGTTTTATTGTTAACTGTATTTTGAGTCTCTTCGTCCTTCATTCACAGCGTGCCCAAGAAAAGGGCTGAAGCTCCGGCCCCTGCAGCAGCAGTTGGGGCTGTGTAGGCTGAAGCTCCAGCTCCGATTCCAGCGCAACCCCAAGAGGTGGCAGAGGCTGCGGCAGCTCCGGCGCCGACTGTCGTGGTATTGGACGACTCATCCCCAGAAGCTCCTGTGGTAGCGCCGGACCACGGGACTTAAGATGTACCAGCAGCGCCAGCCTCGGAGGTTGAAGCTCCGGGCTTGGATGTTGTGATGTTGGACGCTCCGGCCGCAGAGCCGGAGGAAGCTGCAATTCCGGCCCTAGAGTCGGATGTTGTTGAAGCCCCTGCAGTCGAGCCGGTGGTTGAGGAGGCCCCAGCTGCAGAGCCGGGTGTTGATGAAGCTCCGGCACTTGAGCCGATCATCGAGGAAGCTCTGACGATAGAGCCGGTTGCTGCAGGAGTTCCGGCTGTGGATCCGACTGTTGAAGAGGTTCCGGCGTCCGAGCCAGTTGCTGCGGAGGCGACGGCGCCTGATTCTATGGCGGTCGAAGTGCTAGCGCCGGAGTCCATGATGGCTGAAGCGCCAGCACCTGAACCAGAGGCGGAGGAAGCGCCTGTGCCGGAGCCAGAAGTAGCTTCTGCTCCGGCCGAACCTTCAATGCCCGTTCCGGAAGCAGTGATCCCGGAGGTGCCCGTTGCCGAGCCAGAGTGCCGGGATGAAGCTGCTGGCCCCCCGCAGGAGGGACCAATTGTTGATGACCTGGCGGCTGGGCCTTCGGAACCAATTCCGAAGGTCGGTACTTCTGCTGCAAGCACTTCCTCGGCGGCGGTCGAGGCTATCCCGGAGGACGGCCCTAGTGCCGTGGATGCTGAGGGTACCACCCTCGTAGAGAGGGACTCAATTTTTGTTGCTGAAGATCCGCTGGAGCCAGCGGAGATGACTCCGGCAGGTCCGGACCTGATCCCCCTATCGTTGTCTATCGACAACGCCTGCTCCAACCTTTGTCAGGTTCAACTGGCCTTCTACCACGACAGCAAGGCCCTCGAGGAGGAGCGCCAAACCCTTAGGAGGTGGCGCAACCGACTCCATTTTGAGACCAAGCTGGCACAGCGAGGCTGGCTGACGACAAGGAGTGGGTGCGAAGGGAGGAAGTCCGCCCGGAGTACTGGGGTAAGTTGTTGGATGAGAGGGAAAGCATGACGCGGACCCTCGACAACCAATCCCTGGCCATATATGATCAGGCCAAGGCTGCCAATAGTGCAGCTGATGAATGCCAGGAAAGGCTCTCTGTCATCCACGATAGTCTCATCAAGCGTCGGGAGGCTCTTGAAGCTCGGGAAAAACAGCTCGAAGATGAAGAGCAAAAATTTCTGGAGCTGTGAGACGACCTCTTGAAGAGGCAGGAGGATCTTGTCCAAAAGACAGCTCTGGCTGACAAGAGCCTTGAAGAACGCACCAAGAAATTGGATGAGCGTTGCAAGGAGGAGGAGAATAAAGCCTGGGAGCGAGGGTAGGAACTATACAAGCAGGATAATGTCATCGCCGCCCGAGAGACGAAAGTGCGGGGCCGGGAGAGAGATTTGGTCAAACGCTGAAACGAGATCCACCTCTGGGAGGAAGAGCTCAACAAGCTCAAAAGGCAAGTTGCTGAAACGATTCAGCAGAATGCCAAAGAGGTGGAGCGTCTTGCTCGGGAGAGCTCATAGCTGGCGGTGGCCAAAAGATCCTTGGTGGAGATGCGTGGTGCAAGGGTTGTGGAGTCCCACCAAGTTTGGGACTTCCTGGGCAAGGCCAATGACGCGCTTACGCCAATGGGCTTCAGTCTCGTGCGTCCGGATGATCCGGAGCCAGAGCGGGACCAGGCATTGGAGGCGCTGGGTTCAGCAGGCAACACACTCTCCAAGGTGGGAAATGTCATCATGGACCAATTGGAAACAGAGGGTCAATCCTTGGCGAAAAACGTCGCAGAGTATATGCTGACGTGCTACACCAGCCGGGACCCTCAATTCCCTCTGGACCCGGTACTTGAAGGTCCCACCGAAGGAGAGGGTGAAGCTGTTCGAGCCAACGTGTCGGAGGTGGCCCAGAAGGTTGCCCAGTTCTTCCATAGGGTCTAGGATCGTCTCCCTGTAGCTCCCACTTGTACTCTCTCTTATTCTTCTCCAATTTTGTAATCTCTTGTCTCCAAATGAATGAAATCCAATTTTTTGTGAATTCGAATTTCATTTTTGTATTCAACACCTTTGTCTCGCTTGGCCCCCTGGTAGATGTACACAATTTGATTGTGAACATGTAACAAGAGGATGTAATAGTTGTTGAAGACTTGCGTGCTTCGAACTTGTAGAATTTAAGTCCGAAGTCTTCGATAGTGTAGGCCCCCTGAGGCTGTCGGAGCTTGGTGGCTCCAGCATTGACCATCGCTGGATCTTAGTAGCTCCGGAGCATCGATGGTTAGTCCTCCGGGGTGTCGGAGCTCTGGCAGCTCCGGTAGTGACCTCCATCAACACATGTTGTGTTAACGTTAGACTCCACTTTAGAGTCTTTCCACCATCTTTACGTTGATGACTCGCTTTACCGGAACTGAGTAGCTCCAGAAATGCTCGATGTCAATGTTTGAACATTGACCACAAACCGCCTAGAGGGTGTCATAGCTTATTTATTTTTCCTGCACACCGAAGTCAAGAAAAATAGTAAAATCCATTTCCTATCTACAACTTCATTGAGGCTTACTGTTCCCGAGAAATTTTTAGGTCGAGCACAATCATAAATACAATCAAGAGCACCGTCTTGCTCCCTTTGGGTTCGACTATTTCTGGACTTGCCTTACTTCGGCCTGCCGGGGTGTAGGTAGAGTGGCATACTTAGGGTGCAGGACCAGGCTAAGTCGATAGCACACTACGGCCTTAGATTGACTTGGCAGCATTCAGACAAGTAGGCCATCAACAATGTTTGAACTCGGAAGGACAAACAATGCAACTCGAATTGTACGTGAACTGGTCGAGCTAAAGTTTCTTAAGAATTGCACAACCTTATTATAGACAAGAAAGAGAAAAATAAAAAATATTGAGCCTGTACAAAATAAATGCACGTGGAGTCTGTTTTCACACAATGATATCTTTCATTATAGGTCTGGGGTACAGGGGAAACAAGTACACTCTTAGGGTACGGAACCAGGCTAAGTGTGTTTCGTTTCTCGTTTAACCCAAGGTAGTTAGCTACACTTTTTGTTCTGAGACTGTGACAAGTGTTGCATGGGCGTTGCGGACCTAACAGGGTAGGTCCGGCTGCCCTCCCGGAGGAGCTACCCGACTCTGTACAATGACTCTATAACATACACCATATGTAATTACAGACTCACCTTCGTGATACTAATCGTAGAACTTACGGAGGTGCTTAATGTTCCAAGGATTTGGGAGAGGTGTCCCATCCTCGGCTGCCAAGCGAACGCATCTAGGACGGGATACTTTGATCACTCGGAAGGGTCCCTCCCAGCTGGGGGAGAGTTTGTTTAACCCTTCTCTGGATTGTATTCTCCGTAGCACCAGATCGCCTTCCTCGAGTTGTCGGTTGTGAACATGCCGTTGGTGATAGCGTCGAAGAGCTTGGTGGTATCGGGCATTCCGAACATCTGCTCGGCACCTTCCCTCTTCAAGGAGGTCAATGTCTTCACGCTAGAGCTGGTCCTGCGTGGCTTCGTCGGAGGTTCGGACCCGGAGCGACCCCAAGGTGATTTCCGGAGGAAGGACTGCTTCAGCTCCGTACACCAGGAAGAAGGGTGTCTCTCTAGTTGACCGGTTTGGAGTAGTCCTGTTGGCCCATAAAGTGGGCGGGAGCTCTTCAATCCAGTTGGCTCCATGCTTTTTCAGGCGCTCATATGTGCGCGTCTTGAGTCCTTTCAGGATTTCTGCATTTGCCCTCTCGGCTTGGCCATTGCCCGCCGGATGAGCTACAAAGGCGTAGCTGACTTGGATGCCGAGGTATTCTCAGTATCCTTGGAAAGCAGAGCTTGTGAATTGGGTCCCATTATCTGTTATGATTTTGTTCGGGACTCCAAATCTGCATACTGTGGACTGCAAGAAATTGATAGCTGATTGCTTGTTTATTGTCACAACTGGAGTTGCCTCCGACCATTTGGTAAACTTGTCGATGGCGACATACAGGAACTTGTAACCTCCGACGGCTCTTGGGAAAGGTCCCAAGATGTCCATCCCCCACACGGCAAAAGGCCATGTAGGAGGTATCATTTGTAGAGGCTGAGCTGGTGTATGAATTTGCTTTGCATGGAACTGGCATGCTTTGCATTTCTTCACGAGCTCAGTTGCATCTTGGAGCACTGTAGGCCAGTAGAAGCCATGCCGGAAGGCTTTACCGACCAGCGTGAAGGAAGACGCGTGGTTCCCACACTCGTCTCCATGGATTTCTGCGAGGAGCTCGCAGCCTTCTTCCCTTATGATGCACCGCATTAGGACGCCGTTGGCACCGCGCCGGTAGAGATCCCCTTCTACCAACGTGTATCTTTTAGCCAATCTGACTATCCGGTCAGCGAATACATCATCGTCATGAAGGATATTATCTTTCAAGTAGCTCCGGATCTCCGAGATCCATGCATTGGAGCTTGCTTGAGCATTTGAGTCTTGCATGCTGGGTTGCTCGGAGCTTCTTGCAGCACCTACGACCCTTGATGGTTGCCATGGTAACAGGGCCATCGGGACCACCAGCTTCGGGATGCTGGTCTCGCCCCCTTCGCTCAGTTCGGTAGGCTGAGCTGTGGGTTTTGACAACCTCCGGACGAAGGTTCCGTCAGGAGCCGTAGCTCCGGTTGACGCTTTCATCGAGAGTTCATCAGCTTCAGCATTATGGACACACTGGACATGGTGGAGATCCAGGACTTCGAAGTCCTTCTGAAGCCTCTGGACTTCAAGGAGGTAAGAAGCTAATTGAGTATTGTTACATGAGCATTCACCCTTCACCTGTTTAATGATGAGCTGCAAATCTCCCTTGACCAACAACTGCTTGACACCGTATGATAGTGCCACCTTTAATCCATAAATGAGTGCTTCATACTCCGCCATGTTGTTGGTCGCCTTGAAGTCAAGGTGGACCATGTATTTTACCTTCTCCCCGGTTGTAGCGAGGAGAAGGACTCCAGCTCCGGCCCCCTGCTTTTGCATGGAGCCATCGGAGTAGAGGGTCCAATGAGGTTCGGTGAAGACCGGAGCCTTAAGTTCTGACTTCTGCTCACTAGGGCCCCAGGGTTTGATGGAGAGGGGGTCTATTCTGCCACAAAATCTGCCAATGCTTGACTCTTGATCGCTTGCCTTGGGACGAATTCAAGATTGAATTCGGCCAATTCCGCTGCCCACTTTGCAATGTTCCCAGTAGAGTTGGGACTATGCAAGATCGCACGTAATGGGTAAGAGGTCACCACTGATATCTTGTGAGCTTGGAAGTAGTGGCGAAGCTTCCTGGAGGCGATGAGAACTGCATAGAGCAACTTGTGTACCTCTAGGTATCGAGTCTTGGCATCATGTAGTACTTCGCTGATGAAGTACACTGGGCGTTGGACTGTCCGGACCCTCCCGGAGGGGCCCGGAGCTTCCTCCACATCGACCCGGACCCTCCCGGAGGGGTCCGAACCTACTTCGGGGACCTCCGGGTTCCTGCTAGAGGAACCCGGAGCTTCTATTGGAGTGACCCGGATCCTCCCGGAAGGTCTTTTGGGATAACTCTCTGTTGATCCAAGTCTGGGGGCTGGGACCCAGACTCTCCTTCAGGAACCTCCGGACCCTCCCGGAGGGGTCTGGATTCCTGAGCTTGTGATGGTTCTGGTCTCTCCACGACCAGGACCATGCTGACAACCTCGTCGGTTGCTGAAATGTAAAGCAGTAAGGGCTCACCAGGGTTCGAAGCTACCAGGATTGGTAGAGTGGTGAGGAGCTGCTTTAGCTCTTGGAACGCCTTTTCTGCTTCTTCAGACCATTGAAATGGTCTGAACTTCCTCAATAGCTTGAAGAAGGGTAGCGCCCGTTCCGCCAGTCTTGAGATGAATCGGCTGAGGGCGGCTAGACATCCAGTCAGTTTCTGGACATCTTTGATGCGGGCTGGTGGCCGCATCTCCTCTATAGCCTTAATCTTCGCCTGATTTGCCTCTATGCCCCGGTGGTTTACCAAGAAACCGAGAAGCTTTCCGGAGCTAACCCCGAAGACGCACTTGGCTGGGTTCAGCTTCGTGCGGGTGACCCGCAGCTTGTCGAAGACAGCTTGCAAGGTGTCAAGGAGCGACTCCTTGTCCTTGATCTTGACTACGATGTCATCAACATACACTTCCACTACGTCTCTGATGAGCTCTCCAAAGGTTTTCTACATAGCTTGTACAAATGTTGATGCTGCATTCTTGAGACCAAATGGCATGGCTGTATAACAGTACAATCCATCTACTGTGATAAAAGAAGTATGTTCTTCATCTTCCCTAGACATTATGATTTGATGGTACCCAGAATATGCGTCTAGGAAACACAGTAATTCACACCAGGAGGTGGAATCCACTATCTGATCTATTCTAGGTAGTGGGAATGGATCTTTTGGGCATGCCTTATTTAGTGTTATGTATTTGATACACATCTGAAGCTTCCCGCCGGCCTTGGGTACAACGAATGGGTTTGCCAGCCATTTTGGATGGAAGACTTCTCGTATGAATCCAGCTTCGAGTAACTTCTTCACTTCTTGTCGTATGAAGTTCTATCGCTCTACGGATTGCTTCCGAGGCTTCTGATGTACGGGCCGAGCATCGGGATAGATCTTCAGATTATTCTCGATCACTTCCCTAGGGATCCCAAACATTTGTGACGGTTGCCAGGCAAACACGTCGACATTAGCCCGGAGGAAAGTGATGAGCGCGAGTTCCTATTTGTCATTCAGACCTCCCGATATACGAGTGGTCTGAGCAGCATCGGAACCAATTTGGACGACTTTGACGGGGATGTTGGCATCGACGCTTGGTTGCACGCGAGGTGCGGAGGCTGAGCCTCGCTGACGAATGCTCGGGGGTTTTGGAGCTTGCTCCTGCCTGGATTCTTCCTCCTGTGCTGTAGCAAGCGCATGGAGTTCCTCCAGAGCAGTCACACCGGCAGTACGGTCTCCGCGGATCCAGAGAACGCCAACTGGTGTTGGCATCTTCAACACTAGGTAGCCATAATGAGCAGCAGCCATGAATTTGTACAAGGCAGGCCTGCCCAGAATGGCGTTGAAGGGTAAGTTGATCTAAGCGCGTCAAAGATCAACTTCTCAGTGCGATAATTCTCCTGAGTCCCGAAGGTCACAGGGAGAGTAATGGCACTGAGCGGTGTTATGGCCTCCGGACCTACTCCGGAGAAAGGTCGGGAAGGGCGAAGGTCCGAAGGTCGGAGCTGAAGCTTGACAAAAGCCTCGAAGCTTATGAGGTTCAGCCCCGAACCTCCGTCCACCATTACATGGTGGAGTTGAATGTTGTTGATGGTAGGTGATACCATCAGAGGTAGCTGGCCAGCTCCGATCATGTTCCAAGGACAGTCCGCAACATCAAAAGTGATGGTAGTGTCCATCCACTTTCGATGAGGTTCCGCCCTGGCTGTAGGAGCTACTGAGGCTATGTCTCGCCGCATGGTCTTGAGGATACGGCGGGAGGTGATGTCCCATGAACCACCAAAGATGGTGTTCATGGTCTTTCGACGCTCATTGTCAGAGACATCGAAGTCGTTATCGACGGAGGTGTACACAGCCTACAGGACCTTTTTAGGGTCCTGGAAGCCCAACTTCTCTTCAGCCAGAGCTTTGTCGACTTTCTGCTTTCCTTCCCTCTGACAGAAAGGAACTTCTTCCCAGTGCTTGTGGTAGCGCTCAGCAAGGTTTTGGACCTCCTGGCAGTCCTCCAAGTTGTGCCTGTTCGACTTGTGGATAGGACACCACATTTTGGAGTTGCCACCGTCTTCAGAGGATGGCCGAGGTCGTTTCTCAGGGCGTGACCCCTGGCCATCCGGAGCTGCAGCAGCTGCAGCGGTGGATGTGCCGGCTGATGGCTTCTTTTTGCCGTTGGACTTTTTCTTCTGTTTGCCACTCCCGGGGATAGTGGCTTCGCCTTTGGAGGAATTTTTACCATCCTCCGGAGGTGGTTTGGAGTGCATTTCATGACCCTCCGCAGCTTTCGCACACTTGTCTGCCAAGCTGAAGAGCTCCGTGACGCTGGTGATCTCCTTGACCGCCAGATTCTCCAGCATCTTCTTTTCTCGCACGCCCTGTCTAAATGCCACGATGACAGAAGCACTAGAGATAGAAGGAATGGTGTTTCGTACCTGGGGGAACCTCTGGATGAATGACCGCAGGGATTCTCCCCCCTTTTGTACCGCTGCAAAAAGGTCCAGTTCAGTGCCTGGTCGGGTGTATGAACTCCCGAAATTGGCGGTGAACTATTGGCACAATTCCTCCCAACTATTGATAGAGTTGTGAGGAAGGCTCATGAACCAGGACCTGGCGGTCCCAGTCAAAGCTACTGGGAAGTAGTTGGCCGTTACAACCTCGTTACCTCCGGCCGCAAGGATTGCGGTGGTGTAAATTTGGAGAAACTCGGCGGGGTTAACAATCCCGTCAAACTTCTCCGGCAGGTGTGGCCGGAACTTTTGTGGCCATCTGACCATGCGTAGGTGCATGGCCAGTGCAGAACAGCCTCCTCCTACTCCCTCGGGAGCAGGGCTGTCTCGAGCTTCTCGCCTTTTGCGAGCGCGCTCGATATGGACATGGCCATCCTGTTGACAGTAACGGCGATCAAGCTCCGCCCGGAGGTCATGAGTTGACATCCTGGTTACCGTATGAGTACGTCGTGCCCCAGAGGGTAGCGACGTAACTTGATGTGACGCAGCATGCCTCCTATTGTGGGAAGCATGCGGACCAAGTCTGCCAGACACAGTCAGGCGCTGCGATGGGGCCCGCCCCGAAGGAGGAGGACCTTGATTGCTGATGCGGTCGGCTGCTGCTACAACCAGATGTTCCACATCAACTCTCCACTGCTCCATTGCACCTTGGGATGCACCTAGAGGTGGTGGACGTTGGAGGAGAGCACGTGTTGCATGAAGCGCATGTTCAGGGTTGTTGTTGTTTGCCGATGCAGTGACTGATGCCGATGCACCATCACGTTTCTCAGCTTGACGTGCTGGTGCAGGCGGTGGTGGTGAAGGCATGACTCTTGCTGGAGCCACAGCACTGCTGGTTGCTGCGTGTTGGAGGGATTGCCTCCAACGGGTTGAATGGCAGGGTTACCGTTGGATGATCCAGTGGCTGAATTCACCATACTCGAAATCTCGGGCGCCCCTTCCTGGCGCGCCAACTGTCGGTGTTTGGAACCGGTAGATTTCCCGACACTACTTTTGGTAGATCGAGGAGTTGTAGTTCGGTAATGGGCGCGCAGAGATTCAAGAAGGTGAAAGACACATGTACACAGGGATTTACGTGGTTCGGGCCGCCTGAGCGTAATACCCTACTCCACGGGGTGTGTTGGTGATGTATTAAGCTCGGGAGTCTAGAAGAAGCTCTAGAAGAAGAAGCTCGTCTAGCTCAGGGTGTTCGGCAGTGGTCTGGAATCGTACCTTGTGTATCGTCGACCAGTCCTTTTATAGTACAAGGACTGGTCGTTACAACGTCAGCCTGGCCTGACAGGTGGCCCCGACAGTTACACACGCTTGATACACAATAAATGGGGTTAATTACCCTTAATTGCCTGGTAACGGGCCTTAATAGTGTCGTTAGCAGTATTAAGGGTCATCCGATCGTGTGTCATTAATATGGCATTAATGACACTTAATCGGTTATTGAAGTCTTTGATTGATCCTTGAAGGTCCGGAGCCGCTGGGGGTCCTCCGGCCTGATAGTTGAAGTTGAAGGTCCAGCGGTTTCCACGTGGTAGCTCCGGAGCTCACCGTCGTGGACGGGTAGGTCCGGTGCTGTTGGACACGTGTTAGTACCGAAGCTTCCCTCTGTGTGGGGTTAGGTCCGGGGGTGCCATATTGGTATTCTGACCGGAGCTTCCCAGGTGTGGGTGATAGCTCCGGTGTTGTGATACACGTGGTGGCCCCGGGATTAACCATGTCGGGGGAGCAGGTCCAGCTACGCCTGACATGTGGGGCCTTCGGAGGTCTTCAAATCTGGTATATGGAGTTTCCTTGTGATATTTGCAATCCCAAGGGGTATCCGGTACGGAGGGTACCGACAGTATCAGAGCCACGGTGCTCTAATCTTTGTGATTTGCACGTGTTTTGACTAATCATCATGGAGAAATACTCCGCAAGACCTTGCACTTGTTAAAAATTTGAAATACAACTTGCTTTCTATTTCACAACTGCTAGATGAAAAACTGGAAATTATTATCACGAAAAATTGCTGCAAAGTTGTAAATTCAAATAGTGAGCTTATTTTTAACATGTCTCGGTTTGGAAGAGTTTTTAAGCTGATTTTGATATGTCTTCCTCTAAGCATAGGTGTCTAGTTGCTAATAATTCAAAGGACTTATATTTTTGTCATCGTAGACTTGGTCACGTAGGCTTTGATCATCTAACGCGTGTTAGTGCTCTTGATCGCATATGTAGGCTGCCTAAGCTTAAAGGGGACAAAGAAATTGTGTGCTCTTCTTGTAGACATATTAAGATGGTTGCAGGTTCACATACTCCTCTCACAATGATCATGACAACTGAACCGGGTCAACTTTTGCACCTTGACACCGTAGGACCTTCACGCGTTCAGTCCTTTGGAGGTAAATGGTATGTTCTAGTGATTGTAGATGATTATTCTAGATACTCTTGGGTTTACTTTATGGCATCTAAGAGTGAAGCTTTTAGTCACTTTAGAACTTTATTTCTTTGATTATCAATTGATCACCCAAGATCTTTAAAAGCAATTAGAAGTGATAACGGAACCGAATTTAAAAATCAATCTTTTGATCACTTTTGTGCTAAAAATGAAATAGATCATCAATTTTATTTACCATATGTACCTCAACAAAACGGTGTTGTAGAAAGAAAGAACATAACCTTAGTTGAGATGGCTAGGACTTGCTTGATGAATATCAAACTCCTAGGAAAATTTGGGTTGATGCGATTGCAACTGTTTGTTATGTATCAAATTGTGTTTTCTTGCGCGCTAAGCTAGGTAAAACACCATATGAGATCTGGTTTGGACATAGGCCTAGTGTTACACACTTTCGGGTCTTTGGTTGCAAATGCTTTGTTAAGAAACATGGTAATCTTGATACATTTGAACCTAGATATGTTGATGGCATGTTTCTTGGTTATCCATCTCATACTAGAGGCTACCGTGTGCTTTTACTTGACACTAACAAAATTGTGGAGACTTGTGAGGTGTCTCTTGATGAAGCTAGCCCAGGTACTAGCTCAAACATTGCAGGTCCATATCCATATCCGCAGGGGGAGAGCATTTTCGTTGAAGATGAGGAAGAGGTGGAGCTGCTGCCTGAAAATTTAGCAGCTAATGACATTGTTTCGGCTCCTAATTTTGATTCATAGTCAGCACCGACGACCACCATTGCTGGTCCAGATCCTCCTCAAGTCACAAGCTCATCGATTTGTGATGAACATGAAGAAGAAGAAGCTTGTGAAGTGTCCACTCCCCTCCGAGTTTTCATAATTCATCCTCCATAACAAATTATTGGAAGCTTGCACGAACGAGTCACACGGTCCAGGTTTTGCGATCCAAACTCTCATGCTCATTCTGCTTTTGTTGCGTCTTTTGAACCCAAAGATATATCACACGCACTCACTAATGAATCTTGGATTCTTGCCATGCAAGAAGAGTTAGAAAAATTTGAAAGAAATAATGTTTGGAAACTTGTACCTCCACCTCAAGGTCACACTTTAATTGGAACTAAATGGGTGTTTAAAAATAAACAAAGTGAGGATGGGGTTGTGGTTAGGAATAAGGCTAGGTTGGTTGCTAAAGGTTTCACTCAAGTTGAAGGTCTAGATTTTGATGAAACTTTTGCTCCTGTTGCTAGATTAGAAGCTATAAGAATTTTGTTAGCTTTTGCTGTACCTAAAGGTTTTAAGCTTTATCAAATGGATGTTAAAAGTGCTTTTCTTAATAGCTACATAGATGAGGAGGTTTATGTCAAACAACCACCGAGTTTTGAAAATTCAGATTTTCCTAATCATGTTTACAAACTGTCCAAAGTCTTGTACAGTCTCAAACAAGCCCTTAGAGCATGGTATGATAGGTTAAAACATTCTTACTTGAAAAGGAGTTTACTATGGGCAAGGTTGATAAAACTATTTTTGTGCTTAAGTATGGCAATGACTCATTATTTGTTCAAGTGTATGTGGATGATATTATCTTTGGTTGTGCTTCTCATGATCTTGTGTCCAAGTTTTCAGCTATGATGAGTTCAGAATTTGAAATGAGTATGATGGGAGAACTCACGTACTTTTTGGGCTGCAAATCAAGCAAACCAAAGAGGGTACCTTTGTGCATCAAACGAAGTATACAAAAGACCTCCTAAGGCGCTTCAACATGGACAAAAGCAAGCCTCTTCGAATACCAATTGGAACAGCAACCACACATGAACTTGATGAAGATGGTGAACCCGTGGATCAAAAAGAATATAGAAGCATGATCGGATCACTTTTGTACCTCACAGCATCAAGACCGGACATAATATTCAGCGTATGTCTTTGTGCACGGTTTCAAGCCTCCCCACGTGCTTCACATTGTCAAGCCGCCAAAGGGATTCTCAGGTACTTACATGGAACTCAAGAATTTGACATTTTTCTTCCTTCTTCCTCAACCATTACTTTGAAAGTTTTTTCGTATGCTGATTTTGGGAGTTGTAGGATTGATAGGAAAAGTACTTCTGGTGCTTGTCATTTTCTTGGTAATTCACTTGTTGCTTGGTCCTCTAGAAAACAAAACTTAGTTGCACAATCCACGGCTGATTCTGAATATGTAGCTGCTGCTAGTGCTTGCTCACAAATTCTTTGGATTGTTCAAACACTTAAGGACTATGGGGTTGATCTACATAGTGTTTCACTGTTTTGTGATAACACTAGTGCCATTTGCATTGCTAAAAACCCATTCTAGAACTAAGCACATTGACATTAGGTATCACTTTCTCCGTGATAATATTGAAAAAGGAAACATTGTGCTTCACCATGTAGATACCGAACAACAATTGGCTGACATTTTTACAAAACCTTTGGATCTCACTCGTTTTTGTTTCATTCGTTGTGAAATAGGAGTTATGCATCCACATGGCTTAAATTGAGGGGGGGGGGTTGAAACTTGGAAAGTCTATGTGTGAATCTGAACTTAAAATAATATGAGCATAGTATTTCATACATATATGACTTTGTGATTCCTTTTACATGCTGAAAGTTCTTACTATATTACTTGTGTTATACATTTTGTAGTTTTTGCCATGTCTAGTAAGTGGAATAATTACTTACACTAAATCTGGTCATGGTTGAACTTTTTTGCTTTTTTGAACTTGTTGCATGCTCACATGTGCTTTTAATCATAAAGAATTAATCAAGTAATCAACTCACATGTTGAGTTTTTGTGAACAAATATAAATTGAGAAAAGATCAAGAGAATATGCATGCATCACACTTCTTCTTTTGAGGTGGCTTATCATTGCACTTAGACATGAACTTGGAACAAGTTGTGTATGACTAAAATCATGTCCTTAAGCTTCTGATTGTCAAACGACATAAGCTTGGCTTGGTTGGTTAGAATAAGATAGATGCACAAATAATCTCTTGCAAATATCATATGATCTAAATTTGTGCTTTGAAAAATAATAAAATGCATCAACAAGTGTCATGCTTTCAGGTTTTGAAATAGTTAAGTTTGTGAGATCATGACTTGCTAAATTGGAAATTACATTTGATCTCTAGCATGGCTTACACTACTTTATGTATTTCATTGATGTGATAGTGTAAGTTACTTGATAGTATGACTTGGATGAGCTTTGTTTTATATGTATATGTTATAATATGCTCATAACAATTAAAATTTCTCTTTTCAACCTTGCTGAATACATTGTCAAAGGGGGAGATATAATATGTGAATTTTTAAAGATAAGTATGCAAGGGGGAGAAATTGGTTACACATTGCACATATTCACAATTGTTTTTGGCACGATTCTTCTCAGCGGGAGAAATTGTTCTCAAAACTTTTCATGCCAATGTTCAGATTTTAAATGGTGTTGCCAATGCATTCATCAAGGGGAAGATTGTGAGACCTATGTGTGCTGAATACATTGGCTTTGATAATAAAAGTTTTGAATGATTCCATAACATCTTTTTAGCAAGGTCCGACTTTAGCTCCGGCATGTCTTTGTTAGCTCCGGCATGTCTTTGATAGCTCCGACATGTCTTTGATAGCTCCGACATATCTTTGTTAAGCTCCGATATGTTTTTGCTAGGTCCGACTTATGTTGGTTAGTTCCGACATGTTTTTCTAGCTCCAACGCTAGGTTGTACTAGCTTTGGTAAGCTCCGGCGCTAGGTTGTATTAGCTTTGGTAAGCTCCAGCTCAAGCTCCGGTTAGTTTTGGCAAGATTCAGAGCTTGATCGCAATGTTCCTGCTTTTACTGTGAAATGTTTTGAACTTGCTTTACATTGTTGGAAAGATTGCTTAGTATTCATTTGCTTAGTTTTTGGTGTGTTTTGGTTGATATGGTTGATATCATTTTGCTATGGTTTGCAACATGTTTATGTGAAGTGCTCACGTAAGATGTTGTAGTTTTGGAACTAACGAGAGTCAAGTCGAGGACTTGTGCTCAGAAGTATTGGTTGTTTATTCATGTGCAGGTGTTGCTTGAGTTTAAGACATGGCTGGTGACGGGATCCATTGAACTAGTCTTAAGGAAAAGATGAGGTTCAACAACCAAGTTCGGGAGGAATTGTGGTTGAGTTTATCGGGAGGTTGCGCAGCATGTATGAATCAAGAACAATGCATATGAAGGTATCATGGACATCGTTGGAAGATGTTTGCACGTGTGCAAGGAGTGCATGGACGTGGCTACATGGTTTCAAGGCGTGATGAAGAGATGTGGACGTAAAGAATTGGTCGGAAAGGTCCAACCGACTAGGTTATGGACTCAGGCTGCAGCTAAGTCGGGTTTGACTTAAATATGGAAAGATTTGAGTTGGTTATGATAGGATTTTGTGTGGGTCATGAATTTGAGTTGTTTTAGGAATGTGGGATACGTTCCTAAGGTGTTTGGAAGTCTTAAGATTGCTTCTATCTGCATATGAAGAATCCTAAGTAGTTATGGAAAGTTTCAATTCGTGATTTGAGTAGGATTAGAGTCCTAGTTGAGTTTGGGTTGGCCTAAGGGCTGGTTATATAAGCAAGGGAGGCCAGAGCTCGTGGTGCATGACTTTGGGGTTGTTACTCTTGTGTTCTATTGAATAAAATTCGTAGTTGAAAGGAACTTTTGTGCCTAGTTCGTCCGACTTGTTTTCTTCACGTCTTTCTCGTCGAGTTTCTGCATAGAGCTACCTTACTTCGGTGGTTTTATCATAACTCGAGTGTTACAGATACAATTGACATTATTCTTTTTGGGTTGTCTTCACAACTTGATTATCTATCATCTGCCAAAATTTCACGATCATTGGATTTGTGTTTCTTGATTTACACGAGTTTCTTTGCAGTATTACAGATCTATTTTTTACTCGGTAGAACACATTGACCTTTGTTCGATCTTTCGGTCGTAACTTGAGTTTCTCTCGACGAATTTGAGTGATTCTTATTGTTTTGTCTTCGTGACTTGATTCTATTTGATATCTATCACTTTTGTCACGGTGAAACGCATTTAGATTAGTCTTACACATGATTTCTTTAACGGATCGTTTTTCTGCCAAGGGGTTTTCATTGCTTCCGGTGAAAAAGTTTTAATCTACCATTCACCCCCTCTGGTAGCTTTTCACATGCTCTTTGATCCTACACGATTAACCCGATTCTTCTTCTAAAAGTCATATAAAATAATAACATATTTGTATCATATATTGATGTATGCATGTCTTGCTTGTATGTTTGCTTGTGTGCGCGTTGACGGGAGAGACCTAGTGATGGAAGAGAACCCGGAGGAACCAGGTGACCCGAAGAACGACATAGCCGACAATAGTGAAGTCAAGTTCCATCTACCACTTTTTAATCATATCTCACCTATGTGAGGTTTATCTATTGTGACCAGTTGATTAGGTCATTGCATTTGTCGAGCAACGAGTGATAGAGTATAATTGTGTTACTTTCCATTATTTGCATATGGATATGATGAGAGTATGCATGATGATGTTGCCTCTTGTATGTTATATGGTTGGTATGGTGGGTGAGAGCATGCATGAGTTGTGACTGGGGCAGATGTGATAGTGTTGGTGTAAGTGCTACCGTGGTGGTAGACTTATGGCGAGCTCTATCATGAGGGTAGGCTCGTGTGTTGTGTTTGGAGGCTGCCCTGGTGAGCCTTAACGACCGAATTATTTTGACATCTCACCTAACTTCCTTTTAGTACGACCACATGTCCATGTATGGGCGGGACTTAGCCTAATCCTCATGCCTAGCCCGACAGTCCTCCAAAGTGGAGAGAGAGTTATGTTGAGAGATTATTGAGCTCACTGATGATATTGATATTGGATTGGAGGCGACTGGTTCGGGTGATGTTTTGATTGGGTGTCGGTTATGTCGAGCTGTCTTTGATGGTCCGTGCATGTGGGTACAGCGTACAACCTCTGCAGAGCGTAAAATCCATCCGAGCAGTCGTGTCCTTGATATTGGATGGGTTATGGTGTGTTCATAACAACTAGAAAGTCACCTATGGTGAGATTGAGATGAGTGATCTGTCTGTGGGAGATATTCACTTGCATTTGTTGCAGTATGATCCATTGTTATTTATCTTATACATTGCATTTATATCTGTTTATTCCCCTTCCAAAGGGCGAGGTGGAGCTTGTTGAGTACTTTTGTACTCAAACATTATTGATTAATTGTTTTTCAGAGGATCTCGACTTCGTACCGAAGGACTTTGTGTAGGGTCGCATCCACACCCAAGTTGTGTATAGTGGATCCGTGGGCGACGACGAGCTACTTGTCGATGTGTTGATGTTCATTATATTTGCCTTGTCACTACTTGTAATTTTTATCCATAAGACGATGCTGTTGAAATAAAGGTTTGTATGGTTGTAGTTCCACTTGTATTGTAATATTATGTACTGGACTCAGTATCTGGTAATAATATTACATGTTTTGTTCTGATCTTATGGGTCGGGACACTTCACATGGCTTCTGAGGTGCAATCCCATGGAACCATAACCAACATAGGTGAAGGGCTCTATTGAATTTGCTTAGGTCCATGATGCCTAGGCCTTCCGCATACTCCGGTCTGCATACACGAGGCCAGGCGACCTTCGCTTTTCCCCCGTGTAACTCCTGATCACCAGTTCAGAGGAATCAACGTCTAATCTTGTCAAGCTCGCGAATGAAGTTTTTTGGCGGTTTGAGCACTGTCAAAGCATATGTGGCAAGGTTTGTCAGTGTAGTTGGACTAGCCCCCGTCAACCTCACAACAATAAACATCTTTCCTTTGCCAGCCTTGTACTCTTGCCTTTGCTTTGTCCAGTATCGGCTACATGTTGGAGATGTTGAGGCAGGATAGTGTCAAAGGAAAATCAAGATACATCATCGAGAATTGTTGCACAATTCCTCCAAAGTTGGCAAGCATTTCTGTGTGAATGCGGTCATCACCCCGTACCACTGATAGTGTGCTTTTGTCGTTGTTTATCCGTAGACTCGTCGATTCGTTGAACATACCCAAGGTGGTTGTAACAAAGTCTAGCTCTGTTGATTCTGGGTTGATGAATATGACTGCATCATCAGCGTACAGGGACAATCGAGCTAATGCAGCCCTGTCCAATAGAGGCGATAGCCTCCCAGCTTGGGCTGCTGCCTTGAAGATGCTTTGGATTGTGTCAAACGCAAGAATGAATATGTAAGGTGATAGAGGGTCACCTTTGTTGATCGCAATGCTCGATGACCACTATGGGTCATGGCCAGCGTGTTATATAGCAATGAGGAGGTACATTAGTGGTGTACAGGGGGCGCAACTTCCCCTAATCTTGGGATATACCCTAGCTAACTATGGAATGGAATATATCTTAACAAATATAACCTAGCTAACTATGGAATGGAATATGTCTTAACAAATATACCTTAGCTAACTATGGAATATATCATTTTACAGTTAATACCCCCTCTCAATCTGGACGTTGCTCAAGTAAGTTCAGATTGCTCCGTAGATAAGTGAAGGTCGGAGCTGGAAGCGCTTTCGTCATGGTATCTACCAATTGATCTTTAGAAGATATGGTCCGGATATCAAGTTGTTTCATGGCAACAAGCTCACCTACAAAGTGGTAATCAACCTCCACATGTTTCATGCGCCGATGGAAGATTGGATTGGCAGCGAGATATGTTGCACCAATATTGTCGCACCATATACTGGGAGGCTGCAACAAAGAAATCCCAAGTTCTCGAAGTAGAACTTGTATCCATATAACTTCAGCAGTATCATCAGCAATAGCTTTGTATTCGGCCTCCGTTCTCGATCGTGAGATTGTAGCCTGTTTTTGCGAACTCCAGGCAATGAGATTTCTACAAAAAATATAGCGTAGCCACCCGTACTGTGTTGGTCGTCCATATTGCCAGCCCAGTCAGCGTCTGAGAAGGCACTGATAAGCATGGAGCTGGACTTTGTAAATTGAAGACCAAGATCAATGGTGTCCCGAAGATAGCGAAGAATGCACTTCACTGCAGCCCAATGAATCGTAGTAGGTGAGGACATATATTAGCACACCCGATTAACAGAGAATGAAATATCGGGTTGAGTCAAAGATAGATACTAGAGACTGCCAACAGTACTCCGATATCTGGTGGCATCTTCAGGAGATAGAGAATCACCATCCTTGGAAGCAATCTCTCAGTTGGCATCATAGGAGTGGCGACACCGCTAGCTGAGAGCATCTTAGTGCGGGACAAAAGATCATGTATATATTTCTGTTGTGTCAATGTGAGCCCATCAGGGTGATGTAGCACTTCAATCCCCAAGAAGTAGTTCATCGCCCCAAGGTCCTTTACCGCAAAATCATCCACAAGCTGTCCAAGCAACCGATTGGTGGCAACAACAGATGTGCTAATAAAGATAATATTATCAACATAGATGAGAATATAAATCTGAATGCCATCTTTGTTGAAGAGAAAAAGTGCAATATCTGCTTTAGAGGCTGAGAACCCCAATAGTGCCAATTTGGTGCTGAGACGGGCAAACCACGCCCGAGGTGCCTGTTTGAGGCCATATAAGGACTTATCAAGCTTGCAAATATAGTCCGGATGAGAAGAATCTTCAAAACCAAGCGGTTGTTTCATATATACCTCTTCATCAAGAAACCATGGAGAAAAGCATTTTGTATGTCAATTTGCCGAATCACCCAACCACGAGAGACGACCATTGATAACAGGGGCCAAATAGTAGTAGGCTTCACAACTGGACTGAAGGTGTGATCATAGTCCATGCCATACTGCTGTTTGAACCCTTTAGCAACCAGACGGGCTTTATAGAGATCAACAGAGCCATCCGACTTTTGCTTGATTTTAAACACCCATTTATAGTCAGTAACATTAAGTCCAACACGGGGAGGAACAAGATGCCATGTATCATTTTTCAATAATACACGAAATTCATCATCCATTGCTTGGCGCCAGAGGGGGTCTTTAAGAGCTATAATATGAGATGTAGGCTCAGGAATAGAGGATTGTACCACAGAGTAGGTGACAGTGCCATCTCTCCGATTCTTGGTAGGGCTATCAATAAAGCTCGAGGATTGTAACTCGCTCATGTTTGATTCATTTTAGATTTGATTTGAGCTCGGCTCGAATTCTAAATGAGTCAAGCTTGAGCTTGCGTATAAGCTCGCAAGCTCGATGAGCTTAAGCTCGAGTAAGCTCATTTATTATTGTCGTCTATGAAATGTATGATTAACTTAATTATATAATCTTATTAAAATGTTTTAGTGATACATTTTTGATATACACTAGCAACAAATGATGTGCTACATCATCCACCTCCTTACTTTATTAGTTGTGAATCTGAACTTGGTAGATTCTATTGTATGTACATGAGGCTGACAATTAAAGTATTGTTAATAAAGCCGAAGATCGTAACTTGCTCGTGTCCGACTCGTTCTAGGCTCGATTCGAGCTCGGTTCGAATCCTAAACGAGTCAAGCTTGAGCCTGGTTGTAAGATCGAATAAATTCTGAGCTCGACTCGAGATCGACTCGGTTTTTTATCAAACTCAAACTTACGGAGATAAGCTTGCTCGAGTTCGACTCGTTGACAAACCTACTTCTTGGGTTACCGAATGTTGTTTTTCAAGCGAGTGCCATACTGGTGTCCATCAGCGGGACCCATAGTTTGGGCAGGAGCAGCATGCGCCACAACGTCCGCAGCAGGGATGGGCGCGACATCTGGAACTCGCGAATCAACTGGCGTTGAAGTGTCGGCTGCATGGGAGACGACTTGGGACCCATCGGCCATCAGAGCCAAATCCTCGAGAGGTTGCATGTCGCCAGGAGATGTAGGCCACTGCTACAATAAGCCTCATCACAGGCGGCTCCAAACCTATTATCACAGACGGCTTTTAAAACCGCCTGAAACGAAGAGTCTGTGATAATCCGCAATTTCACAGGCGGAGAAGTGAAACCGCCTGTGAAGAATAATTATCATAGGCGGTTCTTCACTAAGGATAGCCGCCTGTGAAGACCGATTATCATAGGCGGTTCTTTACTTAGGCTAGCCGTCTGTGAAAATACTTTATCACAGACGGGTCGTGCAGCATATATAACCGTCTGTGATAAACGTCTTATCACAGACGGTTATTGAAGAATAACTAACCGTCTATGATAAGAAGTCTTCACAGACGGGTATTGAAGCATTACTAACCGCCAATGATAATTTGTCTTCACAGGCGGATTTTGAAGAATAACTAACCGCCTATGATAATGAGTCTTCACAGTCGGGTATTGAAGCATAACTAACCGTCTATGATAATTTGTATTCACAGGCGGATTTTGAAGCATAACTAACCGCCTATGATAATATGTCTTCACAGGCGGGTTTTGAAGCATAACTAACCGTCAATGATAATGTGTCTTTACAGACGGTTATTGAAGCATAACTAACCCGTCTATGATAATGGTGTTATCACAGACGGAGTTTACCTATATCAGCCGTCTGTGAAGACCCTTTAACGCAGCCGGTTTCTACCATAACAGACACCGCCTGTGAAAATTAGGTTATCACAGATGTTTCTTTACTTGTATCTAGCTGCCTGTGACAATTGTTTTTCACAGTCATGCAGTACTACTGCTGTTATTTCTAATTTCCAGGTCAATTCAATATAATCACAGAACAAAAAACAACAATCATCACAGAACAAAAGACAACAATATTATCATCACAGAAGTCAATTTCACTAAAACAATATACATACACACAAGTTACAGATACAATTTCATCTCAAAGTTTACAAGTTTTCACTAAAAACTGTTTAGATTGGTATAGTCGCAAAGTTCTGGCACATCAGCTGCTGAACCTCTCTTATCAAAGAACTTCCCCGTTTTGTACAAAATTTCGCGACGAATGAACTGACAGAGTTCAGAAGCAATCCTGTCGGCTCCTCCATCAGGAATACTTCTACAAACCGGCCATTCTTCGTTCAGATTCTTCTTGTGCTGCAATATAACACATAACAAGGTTTAGAATGTGTTGGTTTGAACAATCTCAAAGTATAGATCAAAGTAGTATACAAGAATTTAGTAGGTATTTTTGGAGCAGTTGTACTATGAGCAATTGAATTTTGAAGTTGGAATCAAAATATGAAAATAATGTTTCTGGTAATATTGAACAACAGAGAATATAAGCATTAAACTATGCTAGTTACAATGAAAATGAAACACAAAAGTAAGAAAATAAGGTATCGACATTAAGGATAACTTACATCCTCACGATTGACTCTATATACGGCGGCGGTCCGAAGATGCTCGCATACATAATACCCGCATAAGACACTCCCAGCAGGCTGCTTCGGACAAGCATAATACGTTTTAATGTCCAATGCATTCGTATTAGGAGGTCTCTGACCGCCAAGCTGTTCCGCGTAAAACCGCCAAGCGCTGTAATACAAGAAATGTCATATAAAACTTGTCAACACATTCTAAATGTGCGTAAATTAAAATTATTGAATAAACGTACTTTTTCAAAATGGAAAGGAAATCTTTGTAACGATCTGGTGGGTAATCGGCCGAGTCCAAGACTGTTGCCATTCCCTGCGTTGGCTTGATGAAGATCATTATGTAGTGATTACTGCAAACATACAAACACACGTGTTAACAATTACCAATAATTGCTATTTCAATGCCATGTGTCGAACTTACTCGAAGTGGTACGGAGCCTTTACGAGGTCCTGGCCGTCTCTGACAAAGTTAAACATCGCATGTCCTATGTAAGCTGCAACTTCTGTCTTTCTATCCTTCTTAAGTTTTGCAATTGCTCTTTCAAAATCTTTTTTTTCATGTGTTTGTACTGGCTTGATTCTCGATTCGCCTGGACGTCGAATAGCGACTTTGCAATCCTAGTAGGGTCAAGGATACCTGTCTTGTGCGCCAACTTTTCATTATCCATGTATTGCATCCTATTGAAGAAGTCCAGAATTGTTATAATCTCATGAAATGCGTATGCGTGTAGTAAGAAAAGCAAATACAAAATATTAGAGCACTTACAAGCACCAGACGAGCAGCAGGTTGATTTCGAGCATGCCCCGATGGAAAAGGGAAAGCAGCTCGTCAAATAAAATGACTCGTTTATCTACTCCAGTGCTCCAGAATGCTTCTTTTGGACGAAATGTGACGCAATCAAGACCATATTTTGTGCTGGCAGTGATGTACCACTCATGCATTCTTCTGAGCGCGACGGGTTGTTTGCTAAGTTGTACGGATGTCATTAACGGCTTCCCATTCTCAAATTTAGGAGGAACATCCTCAAGCTTGTATATTGGAACTCCTGGTTTAACTAAAGCCGTCCGCCGATTATACATGACACCGTCTTCTTCCCACTCCTCGATATCTTCTAATGCTGGCTCATGAGAAGAACGAGATGCACTCGATTTTCTAATATTTTCCTTCATAGCTTCCAAATACTTTGTCACTTCTGATGAAGGTTTCTTATTTTCGTATGAGCTAACTTTGACAGGCACTGATGATCGAGGAGTAGTCGTCGGAAGTTGGACACTGGCTTGTTGTTGAACCTGTTGTTCAACTGATTGCTCTTTACTCCCAGTAGCTGGCTCTAGTACTACTTCAAGCTGTTGCTCAACTAGTTGCTCTTTACTAGCAACAGCTTGCTCTGGTACTGCTTGAAGTTGTTGTCCAACTTGTTGCTCTTGGATATCATCATCCTTGCTCAGACATAGGGGGAGTGGATCTTCCCGGACTGGGAGTGGATCTTCATGCACTTTCGCCTTAGAAGATGGGGTTGCAGTATTTGGAGATGCGACGGGGCTAGAAATTGGCTCATCGTCCAACACGATATCGCGTCGGTGCCAAAGGATTAATTGGTTGACAGCCTGCCCCAGAGTCGCGATCCCCTCAGGTGTGACGTGGTCTATTTCATAATCTTCATAATCATTATCAATGATCTGAAGAACTTGCACCACAGAATAATACAACAGAAGTGGACTCCCGTTGAAGTCACGATCAGGCTTTGCCATAGCAGTGGCAACCTGTTTGGTTTTGTTCCCTGCTCTGCCTATCGGGACAAGAAGACGACAAGATTTGTCGTTAGCAATATCATCGACAGGGAACTTATGGGCTGACCCTGAGCCTGGCACGGAACCAACGCTGCTAGGGTAGGCAGTTGGAGATACTAATTGCTCCTTTTGCACCGGAACCATCATTGTACTCAGTGCCACTAATTGTCCTGATTGTCTAAGTTGTTCCATTATTTCTTGCATATTTTCTTTGACCTTTTGAGCAATTGTTTCATCAAGTGTTTTCTTAAACTTCTCACGTCTTCTATATGTGTCTTTATCTTTAGGGAAACCATCTAGCCAAGACATTTGAGAAGAGACCGCTCGAACCCGTCCGCTGTGTTCAGGGTTTCCCAAGATAGCGGTAAGTTGGTCATTCTCCCTCTTCGGCTTGAAGAGACCCTTCTGTTGCTTTTCAATTACTTCTTTCATTTTATCCTCTACTTCATTCAGAGAGTCGGGCTTTTCAAGTTTGCCCTCGCTGGTCAAACCTGACCGAGCAAAGACCCAGCGTTGAGTTCGCTCATCGCACCCTTCTAATGGGTGAGGATTGCCCTTACTAAGAATTTCGTCTATTATCTTATTCCATTTCTGGACTTTGGGGCCATATCCGGCAGACCCCAAGCGATGATGGTATTTGTTCTTTTTTGCAAGCTCTGACCTAGTTGCACTTAGAGCTTTAGCATCAGGTGTGCTCTTTTGACGAACAAACTCTTGCCACTGAGCTTGTGTGATTTTTCCCATCTTCCTCGGGCTAGGGACCTTATTGGCCTTAACATAAGCATTCATTTCACTCTTCCAGCATCGAAACTTCTTGCCGCAAGAGACCAATGTTGCTTTCTTTACAGCTTCTTCTGTGCCTTTCGGGAACTTGAATTGTTTCTTTATCTTTTCCCACAACTCATTCTTGGTCTGCTCGGGTAATTTCCTCCAATTCTCGGTTGTGATCGGCACAACCTCCCTAACAAGAAAACCGCATGCATTACGGTACTTGGTAACTGAATCCAGTGGTTCTTGGGGAAGCCCACTTGGACCGACCCTTGTTATGTACATGATGCGGTCCAATAGACCCTTATTGGGACCTCGTTGCCCTCGTTTCCGCTTGAGTGAAGCTGAGGATTCATCCATTGGTGAACCTTCTGCGGTTTTAGGAGCTGATGTCACCTCATTGTCTTCGAGATTAATCTAGGTAGAAAAAAATTATAAGACTTCGTATACTTGACAACCAACATTAACTTGAACTGCTGAAGTTAAGATTCGTGATCCATACCTCGTCGGCAGGATCATATTCCGGGTCTAGATCCACTGAAGTCTTTTTAATTTTTATATTCAGAAAAGGATCCGAAGGACTGTGATAGGAGCCTGAACTGCTGGAGTCAGTAAACTCCATATTGTCTTCTTTGTTGTTACAATCAGGACCAGTCTTCTTAGGGCTTTCCATGCTAGATCTAATAAGACAAAAAATCTAATAAATGGCATAACTAAATTTGGTCATATTTAAAACAAATTTTCTCAATTTTGGCTCAATTAAGTAAATTTAGCCAAAACACATTTTTGAAGTTATATAGGTCTAACTAAATTCTTGTATCATAGAGATCGACATCATATGCTCAGACTCCATCGCCACACCTAGTGTTACCTAGATATGGGCGTGAGGATGCTCCTTGCATCACAAATGAGTTGGCCAACAACTTTTGTTTGGCTTCAGAGCTAAATATAGCATAACTTTGGTAGCTCAGATTAGGTACAATTGCTCAAATGAAGCTGATGGAGCCACAAGTGCAGACATCTTTGGTAGCACAGATTAGCTACAATTGCTCAAATGAAACTTAGAGAAATAAAAGCAAACTTAGCCAAACTTGGTCTAGCATAGCTAACTCTAAGCAAAAGTAGCCAAATATAGCTAAATATAGCATAACTTAGTCAAAATTAGTCAAGTATAACTATATCTAATGTAACTTAGCCAAAATTAGCCAAATTTGGTCAACTTAACCAAATATAGCTAAATCTTGCCCCTAATAGAGAATTATGTGGCATATGCAAGGCCGATGACAGAAATAGGGAATATACTGATGTTACTAGAGTCTAGAATCATGTTTACCACTAATGTGTCAGAACAGTTTCAGACACACAGAACCAACTACCAATTTATCGTGATATAACCATCCACATAAATCTTTCCCCACCGAACCCTAACCAAAGATGCCACCGAACTTGACAGTTTTTCGAATTCCACCGAACCCTAACCAAGGATGCCTACCATTATCTAATTCCCGAACCCTAACCAAGGATATGCAAGGCGGCAGCGAGGGCGGGGAGGGAGGCGGCACGGCGAAGGAGGATGGAAGGTCGAAGGGTTTAGGGTTTACCTTGAAGCTCGGCGGCGACGGAAATGGCTTCGCTCGGCGTACCTGGAAGTGAGGAGGGCGAAGCTCGGCGGCGACGGCGAAGCTCGGCGGCGTACCTGGAAGTGACGAGGGGGAACACTTGGCAGCAAACGAAATTTTGGCAGCCTAACGGCGTCTAAGTGTTTCGCCCGGGTTAGGTTTTTCCAATGCTGCCGAGGGGTATATATAGACTCAAATTTTCTCAGGCGGATTTTAAGTACCGACCGTCAGGGAAGACTGTTACCTCAGTCGGATTTTACTTACCAACCGCCTGAGAAGATACAATTATCTCAGGCGGTTGTTAAGCAATAACCGCCTGTGAAGATATTTACTTCTTCTTATTTAATATTCTTGATTAAATGTGGTCCTTTAAAAAGGCAAAAATCCACTTTCTTGTAATATTATTGATAAGTAAAGGTTACCATTAAATTTCACTTCATAAATCCTTTTAAATTTGTCAGAACATAAAAAACATACAACAAATGCTATTTTTCATTTTTCTATCTTGATGAATATAATGCTTTTTTCATTTATTTTTTCAGTGGACATTTTTAATCATCATACCAACATCTACGAATTTTTTCATATTTTTTTAAATTTTTTGGAATCAATGTGTGTTCATAATTTGATGAATGCCTCATATGAATATGAGCATTTAGTTAGAATGGTGGATAATTTGAAGTTTGACATGTTGGAATGCTTTTAAAAAAATTAAAAAAATTCATACATGTATAAATTATACAAATATGTTCATACCAACAATTTTGAGTGAAGGAACTTTTTTTTATGAGATACACAAATGTGAATAATATGTGAGTAGAAATTAATTTGATATTTACCAAAACATTACAATGTCAGCTATACAAGTTTTAAAAATATTTTGTTCAGGTGGTAGATGTTAATTTTATATAAATGTAGAAGAAAGAATCATCGAATTTGGACACAATTTGCAGAATCTAAACATGTTTGAGTATTTATATTGGAATCTAAATAAAAAGAAGCAAGGGATAAGGAAACTGAAGAACAGTATCGGGCATTATCTCAGGCGGTTGTTAAGCAATAACCGCCTGTGAAGATATTTACTTCTTCTTATTTAATATTCTTGATTAAATGTGGTCCTTTAAAAAGGCAAAAATCCACTTTCTTGTAATATTATTGATAAGTAAAGGTTACCATTAAATTTCACTTCATAAATCCTTTTAAATTTGTCAGAACATAAAAAACATACAACAAATGCTATTTTTCATTTTTCTATCTTGATGAATATAATGCTTTTTTCATTTATTTTTTCAGTGGACATTTTTAATCATCATACCAACATCTACGAATTTTTTCTCAGGCGGATTTTAAGTACCGACCGTCAGGGAAGACTGTTACCTCAGTCGGATTTTACTTACCAACCGCCTGAGAAGATACAATTATCTCAGGCGGTTGGTTAGTAACACCCGCCTGAGTTAAACATGGGCCTGTGAAGATATTTACTTCTTCTTAATTTGATGAACGCCTACATAAAGACCCCTCACCAACCGGGATGAGGATCCCCTGACTTAATCAGCGGTCACTAACATGTGGACCCGGTCCCACACGTCAGTGACCATGTCACGCGTGCGCGACCTTTCTTTTCCACTCCGCGCGGCCTTAAAGACGCGCTATCGCTCACAAGCGCATCGCTCACTTTGAATCCTCTTGTTTTCTTCGTCTTCCTCCGCTTCGACGACCCAACACCACTATGGCCGACCTTCCGCCGCCAAGCCCTCCGAGGGAGCCACCTTGCAAGAAACAATGTTGCAGCTCCCCCGAGAAGATCAACGCCGAGCAGCGCCTCCTCATGGCGCGAGAGGCGTACAACAATACGTCTCGCGCCATGAGTGCCTTGGGGTTGGGTACCCTTCCAGAGTATACTGGAATGGGTACCTTGGGCCACTACCTCTACGCCCTCGTGGGGGTGGCTGATCGTCTCGACATTCTGTTCGCGACGATGGCCCAGGTTCTTGGACCCGAGGGCCGTAGAACGCTGGTGGAGGCGACGGCTAGCAACCTCGGGGTTGCACCGCCGGTGCAGCCGGTGCAGCCGGCCCTGTCTCCTGTTGCACCGGTGCCGGAGTCGCCGCCGGAGGACGAGGAGGAGGAGATGGAAGAGGAGTAGGAGTAGGATTTAATTAGTTTTTCTTTTTGTTGTTTTTAGTTGCTTCTGTTTTGTAAATATTGTTAATGAATGAAATCTATCTTTTTTCATCTATGTGATTGAATATTACTTGTGTATCTTTTGTGTTCTTGTGTAAATATTGTGCATCTTGTGTGTTCTTTTGTGAGATGTGCATATTGTTAATGAATGAGTATCTTGTGTGTTCTTCAACTGTGTGAATGATTGAATATTGTTAATGAATGTAGTGTGTTCATCGTTAATTAAAATTTCACGTCTGAGAAGAAATTAATTTGATATTTACCAAAACATTACAATGTCAGCTATACAAGTTTTAAAAATATTTTGTTCAGGTGGTAGATGTTAATTTTATACAAATGTAGAAGAAAGAATCATCGAATTTGGACACAATTTGCAGAATCTAAATATGTTTGAGTATTTATATTGGAATCTAAATAAAAAAGAAGCAAGGGATAAGGAAACTGAAGAACAGTATCGGGCATTATCTCAGGCGGTTGTTAAGCAATAACCGCCTGTGAAGATATTTACTTCTTCTTATTTAATATTCTTGATTAAATGTGGTCCTTTAAAAAGGCAAAAATCCACGTTCTTGTAATATTATTGATAAGTAAAGGTTACCATTAAATTTCACTTCATAAATCCTTTTAAATTTGTCAGAACATAAAAAACATACAACAAATGCTATTTTTCATTTTTCTATCTTGATGAATATAATGCTTTTTTCATTTATTTTTTCAGTGGACATTTTTAATCATCATACCAACATCTACGAATTTTTTCATATTTTTTTAAACTTTTTGAAATCAATGTGTGTTCATAATTTGATGAATGCCTTATGAATATGAGCATTTAGTTAGAATGGTGGATAATTTGAAGTTTGACATGTTGGAATGCTTTTAAAAAAATTAAAAAAATTCATACATGTATAAATTATACAAATATGTTCATACCAACAATTTTGAGTGAAGGAACTTT
Source organism: Tuctoria greenei (assembly GCA_036927565.1). NCBI lineage: Eukaryota > Viridiplantae > Streptophyta > Magnoliopsida > Poales > Poaceae > Tuctoria > Tuctoria greenei. The sequence goes on from JAYESD010000002.1 coordinate 255,960,021, forward strand.
TTTTTATGAGATACACAAATGTGAATAATATGTGAGTAGAAATTAATTTGATATTTACCAAAACATTACAATGTCAGCTATACAAGTTTTAAAAATATTTTGTTCAGGTGGTAGATGTTAATTTTATACAAATGTAGAAGAAAGAATCATTGAATTTGGACACAATTTGCAGAATCTAAACATGTTTGAGTATTTATATTGGAATCTAAATAAAAAAGAAGCAAGGGATAAGGAAACTGAAGAACAGTATCGGGCATTATCTCAGGCGGTTGTTAAGCAATAACCGCCTGTGAAGATATTTACTTCTTCTTATTTAATATTCTTGATTAAATGTGGTCCTTTAAAAAGGCAAAAATCCACTTTCTTGTAATATTATTGATAAGTAAAGGTTACCATTAAATTTCACTTCATAAATCCTTTTAAATTTGTCAGAACATAAAAAACATACAACAAATGCTATTTTTCATTTTTCTATCTTGATGAATATAATGCTTTTTTCATTTATTTTTCCAGTGGACATTTTTAATCATCATACCAACATCTACGAATTTTTTCATATTTTTTTAAATTTTTTGGAATCAATGTGTGTTCATAATTTGATGAATGCCTCATATGAATATGAGCATTTAGTTAGAATGGTGGATAATTTGAAGTTTGACATGTTGGAATGCTTTTAAAAAAATTAAAAAAATTCATACATGTATAAATTATACAAATATGTTCATACCAACAATTTTGAGTGAAGGAACTTTTTTTTATGAGATACACAAATGTGAATAATATGTGAGTAGAAATTAATTTGATATTTACCAAAACATTACAATGTCAGCTATACAAGTTTTAAAAATATTTTGTTCAGGTGGTAGATGTTAATTTTATACAAATGTAGAAGAAAGAATCATCGAATTTGGACACAATTTGCAGAATCTAAACATGTTTGAGTATTTATATTGGAATCTAAATAAAAAAGAAGCAAGGGATAAGGAAACTGAAGAACAGTATCGGGCATTATCTCAGGCGGTTGTTAAGCAATAACCGCCTGTGAAGATATTTACTTCTTTTTTCTCAGGCGGTTTATAAGTAATACCCGCCTGAGATAATCATTTTTAAACTACAATATGTTAATTAACGGCCTGAGAAGTGTTAATTAACTGACGCGCCGCACGAGGTCTGCGGAGAAGTTGAGAAGCCGTGGTGCAGGGACGCGTGCAAGGATCTCTCAAGATCGTCTTCCATAGTGGTTTAATTGTGCGCCGCACGAGGTCTGCAAAGAGTTCAATGCGCAATGAACAAAATATTTTGTTCAGTTGGTAGATGTTAATTTAATACAAATGTAGAAGAAAGAATCTTCGAATTTGAACACAATTTGCAGAATGTAAACATGTTTGAGTATTTATATTGGAATCTAAATAAAAAAGAAGCAAGGGATAAGGAAACTGCAGAACAGTATCGGGCATTATCCCAGGCGGTTGTTAAGTTATACCCGCCTTAGATAAACATATTTGCAGACGGTTGTTAAGTACCAACCGTATGTGAAGATTTTTACTTCTTTTTTCTCAGGCGGTTTATAAGTAATAACCGCCTGAGATAATCATTTTTGAAACTACAATATGTTAATTAACGGCCTGAGAAGTGTTAATTAACTGACGCGCCGCACGAGGTCTGCGGAGAAGTTGAGAAGCCGTGGTGCAGGGATGCGTGCAAGGATCTCTCAAGATCGTCTTCCACAGTGGTTTAATTGTGCGCCGCACGAGGTCTGCAAAGAGTTCAATGCGCGGGAAACGAACCGCTCCCTCGTCTACTCCGCACAGACCTATATAAGGCGCGTCGTCGGTTATGGACAAGCACAAAACTTTTCTCCACTCCTTTCTTCTTCTTCCATCGTTCCACCTCTCCTAGCCCGCCGCCGATTAACCACCACAGCCATGGCCAACCTTCCGCCACCTAGCCCGCCGAGGCAGCCACCCTGCAAGTGGATACGCTGCAGCTCCCCCGAGAGGGTGAATGACGACCAGCGCGTTCCACCGCCGATGCAGCCGGAGCCACCGGTACAGCCGGAGCAATCGGCTCAGCCGGAGAAGCCGACCCTCTCTCCTGCTGCATCGTCGCCGGAGGAGGAGGAGGAGGAGGAGGACGACTTCGACGACGACGACGATGATGACGATGATGACGACGAGTCGTCCTCCGACGACGGCGACGACGAGTCGTCCTCCGACGACGGCGACGACGAGTCGTCCACCGACGACGGCGACGACGAGTCGTCCACTGACGATGGCGACGACGACGACGGCGACCACCACCATGGTGACGACTACGACGACGACGACGACGAGTCGGAGGAGGACCGCTTGGCTTGGTTTGAGAAGCTGGCGGAGAGGATGGAGGAGGCGGGGCCGTAGTGTAGTTTTAGGATTTCAATCAAGTGTTCTTGTACATTTTTCTTGTGTTTTGTACATATTTCAATCAAGTGTCAATGAATACTGGTGGATAATTTGAAGTTTGACATGTTGGAGTGCTTTTAAAAAAATTAAAAAAATTCATACATGTATAAATTATGCAAATATGTTCGTACCAACAATTTTGAGTGAAGGAACTTTTTTTTATGAGATACACAAATGTGAATAATATGTGAGTAGAAATTAATTTGATATTTACCAAAACATTTCAACGTCAGCTATACAAGTTTTAAAAATATTTTGTTCAGTTGGCATTATCTTAGACGGTTGTTAAGTAATACCCGCCTGAGATAAAAATCTTCCCTGGCGGTTATTAAGTACCAACAGCCTGTGAAGATATTTACTTCTTAATTAATAAACATCATCTCAGGCGGTTGGTAAGTAAAACCCGCCTGCGATAAAGTTAAAAACCGCCTGTGAAAAACCTACGTCTATATAAGGACCCCTCACCGCAGTCAAAACGCAACCCTGGAGAATTTATATCGACGCCGCCAGGCTGTTGAAATTTCCCCTGCGCTGCGCCGCCGCTCCGCCGCCCAGCCCATACTGCCGCGCCGCCGCTCAACCCCGCACCGCCACTTCTCCACCCAGCCGGCCCACCGTGCTGACGCCTCCCCACCGTGCTGACGCCTCTGCAAGGTAAATGTAGTTTCCTTACTTTTTCTTTGTATATTTTCATTAGCTGATAAGCTGTTAGTTTTGTGTGTTCTGGTATATGGATTCTGTCCTTTTGCATGTGTAAGGACTGTATGGATTGTGTTCTGGTATATTGATGTATGGACTATATGGATTGTTTCCTTTTTGTACCTATTATGTGACATGAATATGATGTTTAATTAACAGATGCTATTGTAATATATATAAGATGCATCTGGGCCTTGTTTCCCGATATAACGGACTGGATCCCACCCAGACCTAGCCCATGCTGCTGGGCCTGTTTCCCCCTTTGACTCCGTCCGCCTCAAGACGTCGCCCGTCTCCTACATTAGTCGCCCTAATCATACTTGTTATGTCTCTGTAAATTCATTTTATAGAAGACCTTTAGAGAATATTTGTGGCCAAATTTTGTAAATCTGACAAAAAATTCTATTATTGAAGCATGGACCATCGAGCGTGGATGTATAACATGCCAAGACCCGATCCTATGTACATTCGTAATGTTGCAAATTTTATTGAAGCATCCAAGAGACATGCGAAGTTGCAAAAGATAGATGACATATTATGTCCATGTATCGACTGCGAAAATAAGATTGCTTGGACGGATACTATAGTAATCTAATCTCATTTGGTGAAAAGAGGTTTCAAAAATAACTACACAATATGGACAGAGCATGGTGAGTTAGATACACATGATGTGGATAAAGATGATGAGAGAGGCTCAGATGATGATAATGTTCATATCGATGATGGTAGTGACAATCAAGCTGGTGATGATGATGATGAGTTCGATTGTGAGGAGATGTTGCGTCACATTGAACCATATGTACTGACTTCTATGGGAGCAAGCAAAGGTTTAAGTAAAATGGAGACATTGCAGAATGCGGCCACAGAGCTTTTATATGATGAATCAAACGGTTGTGATAAAGAGTTTACTACATTGCGTGCAGTCTTAGAACTACTAAAGTTGAAAGCTACGCACGGATAGTCCGATTGTAGTTTCTCTGATCTTTTGAATCTTCTGTCAGAAATTCTTCCAAATCCAAATAAACTGCCTAGAAGCACTTATAAAGCGAAGAAACTTCTTTGCCCGATGGCACTAGGTGTGACAAAAATACACGCTTGTGTGAACCATTGTATTCTGTATCGCAAAGAGCATGAGCTCGCAACTAGATGCCCCATTTGTGGTGTCAGTAGATATAAGAAGGACTACAATCACCAGTATGTTACCAACATGAAAAAGACTCAGAAGAATAAGAAGTTTATTATTGGTCCTGAAGGTGACGATGACGATACTTCTGGCGATGCAGACGGGAAGAATAAGAGAAAAATTCCTGCATTGGTGATGTGGTACCTTCCGGTAATTGATCGCTTGAAGCGTTTGTTCTCAAACCCTAGGGAGGCTGAACTTATGCGTTGGTATTCCGAGGAACGCAAGAAGAATGAAAAACATATACGACACCCTAGTGATGCAACGCAGTGGAAAAATTTTGATATTCAGTATCCAGAATTTGCGAAGGAAATCAGAAATGTGAGGTTTGCCTTGGGTACAGATGGAATGAATCCGTTTGGTGAAAAAAGGAGCATACACAGCACATGGCCCATGGTCTTAACTATGTACAACCTACCGACGTGGTTGTGTCACAAAAGGAAATATATCTTATTATCTGTTCTTATCCAAGGTCCGAAACAACCCGGCATCGAAATTGATGTGTTCTTGGAACCTTTAATGGAAGATATGGCGAAATTGTGGAATGAAGGGGTACGTACATGGGATGAGTACAAGCGGGAGTATTTCACGCTAAGAGCAATGATATTCGTTACCGTGCATGATTATCCCGGACTGTTTACATTATCGGGACAAATGAAAGGGAAGAAAGGTTGCGTTAGGTGCGTGGATAGAACTGGATATCTATACCTCACTTCATCCGGAAAGACGGTGTACATGAGACATCGACGGTTCTTGACAGATACACACAAGTATAGGAAGATGAAAGAACAATTTGATAACAAAATCGAAAAAGATACTGCACCGAAACCTTACAGTGGAAAACTTGTGTTTGAAATGGTCAAGAACATTCATATTGCTTTCGGTAAGGGAAAAAAGAGTAAAGCAATTAAGAGAAAGAAAAGTACATCTTCGGATGATACAACTGACATGGCTTTCAAGAAACAATCAATTTTTTTCAAGTATCTTCCGTATTGGAAGAATCTGGAATGTTGCCATAGTATTGATTTGATGCACGTTACAAAGAATGTATTTGACAGCATCATTGGGACCTTGCTGGACATGCCGAGGAAGACAAAGGATGGATTAAATTCACGTATGGACCTAGTAAATCTTGATTTGAGACCAGAGCTTCATCCAGTAGAAAAGGCGAACGGGAAGCATTACCTTCCCCCAGCCAGCTACAACTTGACGCTAGAAGAGAAAAAAGCAATTTGCGAATGCTTGCGTGGGATCAAAGTGCCCACAAGTTTCTCATCCAATATCCGCAAACTAGTCTCGATGAAAGACTTGTCTTTATTCGGTTATAATTCTCACGACTGTCACATGATGATGACAGTTTTCCTTGCCATTGCAATAAGAGTAATCAAACCTGAGCATATAAAAGTTGTCATCACACGTTTGTGTTACTTCTTCAATGCAGTATCGCAAAAGGTGATAGCACGTGAAGATTTAGACTATCTGAAAACATACATCGTCGAGACAATGTGCAAGCTTGAGATGTGTTTCCCACCATCCTTTTTTGATATGCAAGTACACCTAATCATACATCTTGTTGATCAGATAAAAGCATTGGGGCCACTATATTTACATCATATGTTTTCGTTGGAGAGATATTTAGGAGTATTAAAAGGTTATGTGCGGAACCGTGCTCACCCAGAGGGTTCAATTATGGAAGGATACACCACTGAAGAAGTGATTGAGGGTTGCGCTGATTACATCAAAGATGGAAAATCGATAGGTGTGCCTATACCGGTACATGAGGGTAGACTACGTGGGAGAGGCAAAGTGGGTAAGAAAACTTTTATTGTTCAAGATTACAAGAATGTACACCGTGCACATTTTGGTGTACTACAACAGCTCGCAATAGCTGAGCCGTACATCGAGGAACACCAAATTGAGCTTCGTGATAAAAACCAAGACCGCAAAGAGGACTGGATCATGAAAGAGCACAGAAGATGTTTCACTGAATGGTTAATGGACAAAAATATATCATACGGAAACACTATAGAAGAGGCAACAATGAAAAAGTTAGCTTGTGGCCCATCTGCTTTGGTAACATCATGGCAAGCATATGACATCAATGGTTACACATTTTACACTAAAGAAAAAGACGGTAAGAGTGTTGCACAAAATAGTGGTGTTCGTATTGAGGCTTATGATTCACAAGGGCAGAAGACCACATACTTCGGGTTCATAGAGGAAATATGGGAACTCGATTATGGCGAAAGAATGGTAATGCCCGTATTTAAGTGCCAATGGGTCAAACATCCTGATGGTTTGAAAGTGGACAATTACGGACTGACACTGGTAGACTTGAATAAAGTGGGTTACAAAGATGACCTGTGGGTTCTCGCCGATAATGTTGCACAAGTTTTTTATGTTCAAGATCCAGAAACTGAGAAGTTGCACGTAGTTGTTTCTGGAAAGCAAAATATTGTTGGGGTTGACAATGTGGGAGATAATGAAGAGGAATATAATCAGTATGAAGAGATGTACCTTTTCACCGAACCAGAAAACATCAAGCGCGTAGAGAGAAGCATTAAAAAGAATTTGAAACCCTATATGCGAGAAGATGTCAATGCTGGAAAAAATGTATATAGCAATGCGAGATGATATATATTGTATATATTTGTATCTTCTAAAATCAACTTAGAACAATGTTGGTATATGGATTGTGTCCTTTTGCATTTGTGTACATATGCGTTTGGACTCAATGATTTGGAAGTTTGGAAGTTTGGTCTTTCTTCAGATAATGATGTCTCGGGCGTGTAGCCGATTGAAGGAGGAGCGCTTGGTGTGGCGCAAGAACCATCCCCATGTATGTACATATGGCACACCGGTCACATGGTTGTATATACATATGTATCTGTAATGGACTGATGAACTTAATTGTAGTTTGTTTTTCCGTGTTGTTTGTTTTTGGTATTTTCAATTTCTCCGCGTAGGGTTTCTCTGCGAAGCCTGAATCGGGAGATTTATTGAAGTGGCAGTGCATCGTCCCCGGTAAAGAAGGGGTAAGTCATGAAGAACAAGCACAATATGAGTTTAACTATCGTCCTCCTATTAATAAATTTCTTTTGCAGACTGAATGGGAAGATGGTTACTACCCCCTGACAATCTCCTTCTCTGAGGACTATCCCTTGGTGCCTCCAAGATGCTCCTTTCCAATTGGGTTCTTCCACCCAAATGTCCATCGTTCGGGAGCACTCTGCATCAGGATTCTTGATCAAGAGACTGTAAGATAGACCTATTTTGTTCATGTAATTAGTACTTATAATTTTGTCGAACTTATTTGAACTGGTTTCTTATATTGCTTAAATTATATTTCGTAGGGGTGGTGCAGTGCTTTTACAATCAAAACTATACTACTTGAAGTTCAGCGTTTGCTGCATCAGCCAAATGTGCCTGATGTTGAAAATGATTGCTATAATCTACTTATCAAGGTTAGATGACACTTTGACTTAGTGACCAATGTAGGTTATTCATTCCTCCTTCGACATTTGTTAATTTAAATAATGTCAATATTTTCAGGATCCAGCGGAATATAAGAGACGTGTTCGGGAGCAAGCAGGACGGTACAATTTAGATTGATCGATGGGAGCTTCATCGTCGATCTACAATGAATGTAGCATGATTTTTGTTCAGTGTGTAAAGAAATTATCTTTGAACAATTGTAAAGCCTCTAATGGTGTATTATCACAATTAAGCCAGCCTCACTGGTGATCGAGCATTTCCTATAATGCATTACTGTACTAGTATCCGCTAGCTCATCTGTGTTTTTTTCCTGATACAATTTTGCCTGCACGACTACATGCGGCTGTGATATATAATTGCAACTACATCCCTGTAATTTCAATGAAAACCGCTTATGATAATTAAACAATGACCGCCACTGAAAATACATGATCTTCTCAGGCCGTTGTTAATCAAGAACCGGCTATGAAGTTCATTGCATTACAGACGGTTATTAATTAAGAACCGCCAACGAAGATCATGTATTTACTCAGACGGTTGTTCCTTAAAATCCATCTGTGAAGTTCATTGCATTACAGACGGTTATTAATCAAGAACCGCCAACGAAGATCATGTATTTACCCAGACGGTTGTTTCTTAAAATCCGTCTGTGAAGTTCATGGCATTGCAGGCGGTTAATAATTAATAACCGTCTGTGAAGATCATGTATTTACCCAGACGGTTGTTTCTTAAAATCCGTCTGTGAAGTTCGTTGCATTACAGGCGGTTCTTAATTAAGAACCGATTCTGAAGATCATGTATTTACCCAGACGGCTGTTCTTTAAAATCCACCTGTGTTGTTCTTTCATCACAGACGGTTATTATATCATTCGTCATCACAGTCGCATATTTTTAAGGACTGCCTGTGTTTGAAAAATTGAGGCGCCTGTAAAAATGCTTTTTGTAGTAGTGGGCGCTGGACTGCCAATCATGGGCAAGTAGTTTGTGGAGGATCCGGCTGACACTTGCCCAGTTGGGAGTGGCTGCAATCTAGAAGTTGATTGCCCTAGATCTTCTGCATGCAAGGGGTTAGCAGGCAAAGGAGCGTGCATATGGTCATAACTCAACATAACACTACTGTTATCCAAATGCAATTCACATAAATTTGAATTAGAGGATCTAGAATTTTGTGGGTCTCGGTGGAAGGGAAATACATTCTCATCAAAGATGACATCCCTAGACACATAGACCCTACCAGATTTGCGATCAAGGCATTTATACCCTTTATGCAAGAAACTATAGCCAATAAAAACACATTGTTTGGATCAAAAAGAAAATTTGTTCTTGTTGTAAGCAAGCAAGTGAGGCCAACAAGCACATCCAAAAATGCGCATCATAGAATAATTTGGAGGTGTATGAAAAAGACGCTCTATCGGACTTGTGTTGTCGATGACTCGAGTGGGCATACAATTGATTAAATCGGTGGTAGTGAGAAAAGCATCTTCTCAAAACTTGATTGGCACATGTGCATGAGCTAAAAGAGTGAGGCCCTTCTCAACAATGTGTCGGTGTCAACATTTTGCCGACCCATTTAGTTGGTGTGCGCGTGGACATGAAACATGATGGGCAATGCTAAGGAATTAAAACAATGTATTATGCACTTTCTGATACTCCCCTCCCCAATCAGATTGAACATGCTTGATATTGATGTCAAGAAGACGCTCAACATGATTTTCAAATGCATAAAAATGCGAGGTGCTTCAGAACGATCATGCATCAAATATATCTAGGAGAACTTGCTAAAATCATCAATAAAACTGATATCATATTTAAAATCACCGATAGAACAAGGTGCAGGGCCCCAAACATCAGAGAAAATGAGTTCTAACGGAGACAAAGAACGATGAATCGAGCTAGTATATAGTAATTGATGACTCTTAGCAAGTTGACAATCATCACAAATAGAGGACAAGGACTCTCTAGAACATGGATTTTTTTTTCAAATTCAAAATAGATCACACGACTTGTGAGGAGGGATGTCCAAGTCGCGTATGCCACTGTGAGTAACTAATGTATCTAGCTGCAAGAGTGCTTTTGAGAGCAGGAATATCTTGCGCCTTGATATGATAGAGGCCTGACTCACACCGCCCGATCCAAAAAGCTTCTCCTCAACTGTCAATCCTTAATAGAAAAATGCCAAGGATGATATTAAAAAAAGACATCATTATCATGAGAAAATTTGTGGACGGAGAGGAGATGCTTAGCAATTTCAGGGACATGCAGAATATTATGTAACACAAGGGGACGAGCGGCAGTGTTAACTGAGGAATGACCAACATGCATAATATGCAAACCTGATCCATTGCCAACTTGAACTTTGTCGTTGCCGTGGTAGCGCTCGCAGAGGGAAAGACGATCGAGGTCGCTTGTTATGTGGTCGGTGGCGCCTATGTCAGTGTACCAATCCGTGTCAACTTTGGATGAGGTAGACGCCAGGGCCGTCGAGGGAGGATCTTCATGAAAGGATTCATCCATTCTATACCAACAGCGAATTGCCTTGTGGCCCACCTTGCAACAGATTTGGCAAGTAGGACATGGAGAAGAGGAGCCTCGTCGGTCATCGTTGGGACGAGGGGGTGCACCACCACAGGAACGGTCGTGCCAGCGATCATAGCGGCCACACCCCCTAGTTTGGTCGTCGTCGCGCCCGACGTAGTTGGCCGAGGAGCTGACGTGAAGTTGGAGTGCCACCTTATGCTTTAGTTGGCGGGCTTCAAAGGTGACGAGGTTGGGTAGGCATCGTCAAGCGTGGTGGAGTCCTTGGTCGTCATCGATGTGACGTATGGGTCATACTCGGAAGGTAGCCTGGCAAGGAGATATGCGAGGATCTCATCACCACGTAGAGCAGCGTCTGCTGCCGCCATTTCAGTGGCAAGATTCGTGATCTTGCCAAAATAATCTACCGCTGACATATTCGCGATGGCGAGCTCGACACATAGTTGAACCGTGCGTGCGCGAGTCGACAAGGAGAACTTCTTCTGGAGAGAGTCCCACACCTCCTGGGACGTCTTGGCAGCGATGACATCACGGAGGACCTCCTCGGACATGGAGGAGAGGAGGCCGTTGAGGACCTGTTGGTCCGTGTTATACCAGGACGTGTAGTCCGGGTTGATGATGAGCTCGGCGTTGGCGGCCATCGATGCGGGGATTTTTTGTGCTAGCACAACTTTGGTGGAGGTACCCTATCAGATTGGTGCTCAGGAGATGCGGGAGCAGCTGTGCGCGCCATAAAAGATAATTTGCCTTCGTGAGCCTGATGGTCACGACATGGTGGAGGGGGATGGCGTTGGAAGACATGATGGCGCAAGAGCTTATGTTGTGGTGAAGAGAGGAGGGGAGGTGGCAGAAGAAAAAAATTGCTGGTGGATCGATTAAAGTCTTGGCTCTTATACCATGTTGATCGACAATGCTCGATGACCACTATGGGTCATGGCCAGCGTGTTATATAGCAATGAGGAGGTATATCGGTGGTGTACAGGAGGGCACAACTTCCTCTAATCTAGGGATATACTCTAGCTAACTATGGAATGAAATCTATCTTAACAAATATACCCTAGCTAACTATGGAATGGAATATATCTTAACAAATATACTCTAGCTAACTATGGAATATATCTTTTACAGTTAATAACCTTGTCTCAACCCTCGACGGTGTTGGATCTTCTTCTCCGACACCCAATTGAGTTGGATCAATGATGTGACCATTGTGAGTATGGCTGTGATCCAACTGCGCCATCGGGGTGGGAATCCTCTTCTTACCAATAGTTCCAAAATTTCGCAGATCGTGAACTTCTACTGAATTGTTGAGTTTGAATTGAACCATGCAAAAATGGACATTTTTGTACATTCATTCATCAATACAACACATGAAAAATTCCTTCGCGGATATTCTACCTACGGGCTTGAAAATTGGGACTTTTCTTTACGCTCTGTCTGTCTCACTGCCCCGTGGTGTCATTCTTAGTGATTATCTGAAGAGAAGTAATTTTGTGACAAGTGATTTTTTTAATTGTTTTATGATAAACTTTGAACCAAGACAGTGAATCAGAAAAAGCTAATTTTTTCAGCTGTCAAACTCTTACCTATTCTATAGAATCACTTCACAAAATTAGACGATAATCACTTATCTAATTCTGCATTTTCTATTTGAAAATCAGCTCCGTAAAGCTGTGATAAATGTTCCCTAATTCTGCATTTTCAGCGTCCTGATCCGACATGCGGTCACCGGATCAGGCTGAAGTTGTGGGACAGCAAAAATGAAAATTTGAGGGCCACGGCGATACACGAGCGCAAATTAGGAGTTTGGACTCACGCCGGGCCACATTTCACCTCATAAACTATTCGAGCCAGAAAGAGCTCACTCCGACGCAGCACGGTTTGTCCCATTCACGTATTTGTTCCAGCCCAGTTCACATTGCCCCATTCACCTACGGGCCACACATTTTTCACATTGCTGCACTCTCCACCCCCACTCCGGAGTCCAAAACCCTACGCCACCGAACCACCATGCCGTGCCTCGCCGCCGCCGCCGCCGTCGCTCGCCGCGCCGGCGAGGTCCTGCGCCGCGGTTCCATAGGAACCCTGCGCCCGCTCTCCTCCCTGCATCCTTCATACGCTGCCTCCGCCAGCGATGAGGTAACCGAGCGTCGGGTCTTGCCTTTGTTCCCCTTCCGTGGCCTCCGCTCTCCGACGAGATCGGAGGGAGGCACTGAGGCGTTCCATCGCTGACGCTGCCTTATGATGGGTTCGTGCATGTGTCTCCGCAGGTTCTCGTGGAAGGCAAGGCCAGCGCGCGCGCTGCCGTGCTCAACCGTCCTGGACACCTCAACGCCCTCACCACAACCATGGTTCGTCCTCCCAAGTCTACTAACCTCCCCGTTTCTGATTGCTGTATAGATTTTGCTGTGCTCGTGTGTTCCGATGGTGATGGGATGTTTGTGTTTACGACAAGATGCTTGCTCGGATATGCGGGGGAGTGGCTCACTGAACTGTAGGTGTGATCTTCGAAATGCCTCTGAGATCACGCGAATTTGCAGTTTGGTGAAATATGGTTGGTGTTTTAGTGGCGCCTTGTATGATTATTTGCAACACTTGTCAGATTCTCAGGTGCTTGATGAAATGCCCGCATGGTCGTTTATTTTTGCTAAATTTAAGTTGTTGAATGAAATGTCCTTCTGGTCATTTTATGCTTGATGAAACATCTGCATTGTCATGCTCACTGCTCGATGCAACAGAAATGCTTGTTGATTTAATGGAACATCTGCATTGTCATGCTAACTGCTCGGTGCAACACAAATGCTTGTTGAATTGCTTGAAACGTGTTTATATCTTGTTGTTCATTTCAGTTTTCTTATGGTCAATGCGGTTATTATGTCAGTACAGTTTTGCGGTCACAACTGGTCTGATGATTGGTGAAATGACCTTCTTGATAGGGTTCTAGGCTCAATAAGTTTTATGAGTCGTGGGAAGACAACCCAGACATTGGCTTCGTCATGATGAAGGTATGGTGCTGCATCATTTATGTGCTATTAATTTTGCTGAACAAATATAAATTATGGTGTTCCTTGCATGAAGGGCAGCGGCCGAGCATTCTGTGCTGGTGGGGATGTTGTTAACTTGCATGAACTTATCTGTGAAGGTGAGTGGTTGTATGGTGCATGACATAGCTTTGGTTTCATCGTCAGTTTCGTTATGCTTTGAAGGTTGTCCCATGTGTCGTGTAAGTTTGCTAGTATATTTGCATATAGAATTAGAAACGAGTAGGAATAAGCTGCCGTGGCAAAGCAAACTTTCAATTCTTATTACCCTGCTTCACATATTTGTAGAAGACATGATGGCAAAGTGTTGAATGAATTTTTTCTGTTCCAAACATACTGTGTATGAAATTCCTCCAATCAGAAGTGTTTATTGTAAACTTTTTATGCACTCTAATTGCATATTCAGAAGTTGTCTTCATTTTAATTCCTTTTTCTATTGATCAGGCAAGTTGGACGAATGCAAGGATTTTTTCAAGACCTTGTACATGTTCATTTATGTTCTAGGAACATACTTGAAACCACATGTAAGTACGTCGACACAAACTATTTTTTTTCGTTAAGCCAAACTATTATCTTATTTTGTTTTACTCTTTTAGATTAGTTAGGTGATATCATCTTTATTTCTTAATATAGGTCGCCATTCTTGATGGTGTTACCATGGGTGGTGGAGGAGGTGTCTCCATTCCTGGAACATTTCGCATTGCTACTGAAAGAACAGTATGTCAAAATATTTTGCCTGATTTAATTCTCTTCTCAATATGTTTCTTCTCATGAGCTCAGAGTTATTATGCAGTACTGATTCTCTATATTAATCCTTAAGTTATTTATTTAAGGATGAGATGGTGGGTAGTTTTTGACGTGTTTGTTTGCCACCATGATTTAAGGTCTTTGCAACTCCAGAAGTTCATATCGGATTCCATCCTGATGCTGCAGCCTCTTTTTATTTGTCACATCTAACGGGCCATGTTGGTTGGTGTTCTCCTTAGCTCCCGTTTTAGTAGTTAAATGTTGTCCTGGATTATGACCATTTTTAATTGGTTTATAGGAACACGTAAGCAGTATTTTTAAGTTTTCCTTTGTCGCAATTGATACTTTGCAGGGGAATACTTAGCCTTGACTGGTGAAAAGCTCAATGGAGCAGATATGATTGCACTTGGCCTTGCTACACACTATTCCATAAGTGGGGTGTGATAATCTTCATCAGACAACATATTTTGAGTTTCTGATCTTTGTACTTCAGTATCATCTTTTAAAAGTTAACCAATCAACTTTATATATGTTTTGTTTCTTTCAACAGCACCTTGATCTTGTAGACGAGCGACTTGCAAAATTGGTAACTGATGATCCATCAGTTATTGATTCTTCCCTTGCACAATATGGAGACATGGTTTATCCTGACAAAACAAGCATTGTTCATAGGTAAGCTATACAAAGATCATGTTTTTTTTTTCTTGGACATTCGTTTTAGTTTACAGTGACTATCTGTCATCAAACACATCAGTACATCACCATGTCTAGTCATTATGACTGCCAGCAGTACCATGATATGCGGTTTTTTAAGCCTCTCTGACCCGTACAGTTGTTGTATCTGTTCATGAGTGTACTCACGCACTAACACCACAACATACACCAACACACATCCACACACACGACTATCACTACAACTACATGTAGTCTGGAAAGGACCCAGCAATAGCGTGTTTGTTCATTCAACTGACATTTTACTGTACATAAATTAGGAGTTATGTACAGGGTATGAAAAGGTGGAACAAATTCTAGAAACAAAAACAAGCTGAAGCTAGACGTAGTGTTTGTTCTTTACTGGAGTTTGTTGGAATTCCAGGCAAAAATTAAATTCGAATTTTTTGATTTATTCCTTGGGGTTACCCAGCTATATATAGATCTCTTACAGATAGAAAGCATCCTTAAAACTGTTTAGGACTCTTGTTTAACTTGGACTCAAACTCTTAACTCTATCTCTAAAGTCTATAACTCTTCCCTAATCTCTGATTAACTCAACAATCAGCCCCTTAAGACACTAACACACTTTTGGGGTGGACACTACACCCCTAGGATGGTCGCTTCACCCTGCATGCATAAGGGATGAGCACTACATCCCCCGAGATGGGCACTACATCCCGGACACAAATTTGGGTTTGGGCACTACAACCCTTTGGGGTGGGCACTACAGCCCTGAGGTGGGCACTACACATCGAAGATGAACACATCATCCTGCACAACTTCGGAAAGAACACATTGTCTTGTACACTAACAGATGAACACATCATTTCTGGGATTAACACATCATCCCGAGAAATCTACTTTGCACGGACACCTGTTGTTGAAAATTACCTTGATCTTGACTCGCACTCCTTTGGCCCTCTCCAAATCCAGCCTGACCCACCAGGCCTAGCTGGCCCCTTTTTCCACTTTGACCAAACATCCCACCAGATCAGACTCACAAGGTCCAGCTCGGTGTCTCTCCTCTGCACATCCTTACTAGGATTAACTTGTCCCATCTGACCATCATGCCCAGCCTCCCCTTCCACTTTCCACTGTAGACCCTCACCAGACCCAACTTGGTCTTGGGCCTGCACCTCCCTTGGCCAAGCCCAGCCACATGACCTTGTTCCTGCAGAGCTCAGCCCGTGACCTTCCATCCGTCTCTCCTTTCGAGTTGTATGACCAGCAGCTGCTGGTGAGCTCTCAACCATGACGGGTTCCAACACCATCTTCTTCTGCCACCCCGCCCAGGCCGAGCTGCATGCCTATGCGCAAGAGCTCCGCCGTGATGTGCACTCACCAGCTGCCGTAGGCCCGGTCGCGTGCTGCCCTTGACGCGCATCGGAATCGCCCGCCTACGGTGAGATCCGCCCGCGTCCGCCAATATCTGCGTATGGCGACCTCGATCCGGCGCCGCCGTCTCCGAATCTGTTGTCGTGGATTCGGCGCCGCCGTCCCCGAATCCACGCCTCGCCAGCAGCCCCGACGGCCGATGCCTGCCAGAGCCCGACGCCTTGATCCGCACCGCCACAACCTAGGGGTGGGCAAAAAAACTGAAAACCGAATATCGAAACCGAATTAACTCTTCCCTAATCTCAATTTATTCTAGAATACGTGATTAAATCAACAGAGTTTTATCTAAAAATGGAAGGACTTTGAGCTGTGAAACATGCTCTGTGGTTTAAAGTTAACCCAAAAATACAAAAAAGAAGGGTAAAAGTCAAGAATCAAGAGTGGAGGCGACGAGCATGTGAATGAAATCTGGGTGAAGTAGACTTGCCCTGTATGGTCAAATCAATGGTGCACGTGTCCATCCCATATTGTAATCTAACAACATATAGAAGATCAACTAGGAGAAACAAATTAAGTAATTGTCATAAATAAGCAGATACTTCTATACCATGTGGGACAATCAAACCGGGCTGGCTGCCTGCCACCGTCCCATATGTGCAAAAGATAGATTCTGATACCAATAGTTCAACTTGCATACCTTCTTGAGATGGATTTAATTTGGTTATTGCATTTTCTATGTAAGATTATATGTGTGATCTGTGTTAGGCTTGGCCCATATACCAGCTCCTATAGGACTATATATGTGTACCTACTCCTATGTGGTTAATCAATCCATTAATCACCTTTTATTATGGTATCATTAGCCTGGGAACTCTAACCCTAACCCTATTCTCTCTCCCCTATGGCCCAGCCGCCACCTTCCACGGCCGCCACGCCGTCCTCGGCCACCGCCGCCGCCGCGCCGTCCCTGGCCGCTGCCGCCGCGCCGTCCCTGGCCGCCGCCGTCGTGCCCTCCTCGGCCGCCGCCACCGCCGCTGCACCCTCCTCGGCCGCCGCCGCTGCGCCGTTCCTTACCTCCGCCGCCGCGCCGTCCCTGGCCGTCGCCACCACGCCGTCCCTGGCCGTCGCCACCGCGCCGTCCCTGGCCGCGTCGTTCCAGGCCGCCCCGGCGCATCTCACGACTGCCACCGCCCCTCTGGTCGCGGCTAGGCCGCTCCAGGCCACCGCCGCGCCCTAGGTGGCCACTACCGGCCCTCTGGCGGCCGCTGCTGCCCCTCTGGCCACGGCCACACCGCTCCTGGCCGGGATTGCACCGATCCAGGCCACCGTCGCACCGCTGACCGCTGTGTCGCGGCTCCCTCGGATCCAGATCTGGTCGCCCCCGGACTCCTCTTCTCAGATCCGGCCGCTGCCTCTCATTGTCGGCGCCGCCGGCGGCCTAGCCTTCGGTGGACCACTTCCTGGTGCCGGTGTTGTCGCCTTCATGACCGGTGTCTCTGGTGTTGGAAATCCGGTGTCTAAACATCTCACGATGGTACTGTTCTGATCAGAACAGCACCAGACAGGTATGCAGCACCTAGGAAAGTCTTGCGCAGAGAGAGCAGAGAGGGAACTGTTCTGCTGAGTGCAGAACCTGTTTGGAGATTGATCTGGGTCGTTGTTGCAGCACAGGGAGGAACAGAGAGTTGTCGCCAAACTTGATCGTCTCGACGACGTTCTCATCGAGCTCGGAGAAGACGATGCGCGAGCCCGTCATGTGGTTGGTCGCGCCTGTGTCGAGGTACCATGTGTCGCCGTCGGAGTCGTCGTCATTGTCGTGATGCGCGAAGACACGTCCCTCCACTATCTCAAGTGGGCACATGGGACGCTCCTGTACAGGCTCTACCTGTACTGAGGCCGTCCTTGTCATGAACAAGACACCCTCCTCTTCTGCCTCAGCCATGAGAGCTTGCTGCTGCGGCTCCTCCTGCTCCGACTTCGACCGACACTCCTTGGCCCAATGACCCTTCTTCCCGCACTTCCTGCATTGATCCCGCGGAATGTTCTTCCCGGAACCCTTCTTGTTCTTCTTTAGCGCGCTGTTCTGACCGCCCTTCTTTGAAGACTCGGCAACCCGCTCCTCCTCCACCTGCTTCTCCCACTCCTCCCAAGTGAGGTACAACTGGCCGTCATGAACTCCTCCACTTCGCTGTGTCGTCTCGAAGGCGTTTTCGGCAACCCTGAGTCGCCCCGTCACATCCGACAATGTGAGGGTCGACACATCCAGCAAAGTCGTGATCGCCACCACAATCTGTTGGAAGCGTTCTGGAACGCTTCGCAGGAGCTTCTGCACGACCACCGACTCCTCCAGCGGCTCCCCGAGCGAGGCAAGGCGCGCCGCCATGCCGCTCAGCCGGAGGGAGAAGTCCTCGATCCCCTCGCCATGCTTGAAGGTGGCGGCCTCGAACTCACGCCGGAGTTGCTGCGCCGTCGTCTTCTTCACGCGGTCGGCCCCGACCCGCATGAGGGCGATCGTGTCCCATGCCTCCTTCGCTGTCTTCTTCTCCCCGATCGTTGTGATCATCTCCGGCGGGACAGCGCTGACGAGGATGTCCAGCGCCATCATGTCCTCCTGCTCGGTTGCATTGCCTTTCTCCACCGCCTCCCAAAGCAGCCGCGCCCGCAGCTTGATCTTCATCATGACAGCTCACTCCGCGTAGTTGGTCTTGGTGAGTATTGGGAACCCGGTTCCCGTGTTCACCTCACGAACCGCCGGATCGGTTGTCGTAATGATCTTGCCGCCGGTGACGCTACCGCTGCTTGGAGGGGTCTTCGGATCTGTCGACATGTTGCTGAATTTAACCCAAGGTCAAATCCGGCTCTGATGCCACGATTGTTGGAAATCCGGTGTCTAAACACCTCACGATGGTACTGTTCTGATCAGAACAGCACCAGACAGGTATGCAGCACCTAGGAAAGTCTTGCGCAGAGAGAGCAGAGAGGGAACTGTTCTGCTGAGTGCAGAACCTGTTTGGAGATTGATCTGGGTCGCTGTTCACGTGCTGTAGCACCAGACCAGCCTGTCTGGTTGCTGTTACTTGCTGCTGTAGCGAATAGAACCTCAACAGGAAGAGGTAGGGTGCTCCTTGTAGCAGCACAGGGAGGAACAGAGAGGGAGAGAGGATCTCGACGACTTTAGATCAAGTCGCAGGGGTGTTTTCCTGTTTGGTGGAATATACTTCTATTCTTTATTCAGGATGGGATGGGTACAGGGGTGCGGCAGGCTTTCTTTTATAGCCCTGACCATAACAGTTCTATCTGTTTACAATAGACTAGTTGTAGATGAAACTAACTCTACTTTATCTAGTACTCTATCTATAAACAAACCTGGACCCTATTAGACTCCTAGTTAGTTATTCCTCCCAGATGTTGCGCAGCACCATTGAGTCCAATCCGGATTCTTCTATAGGGATGGTGCGCGCCCCTGCTAGAGTCCAACTCGGACTCAACAGGGCTGGCGGCACCAACACCCCTGCGCAACGCAGGATCACCAACATCTGGGCCAGGAGGGCCCACTACTACTACTGGCTCACACAGTCGTTGCCTCCTTACATCAGCAGTCTCGAGCCCCTGCCGGACGTGTCCGCGGTCCACCGTCCTACCGACGACGACTGTTCCTGCGGTTGGCGTCGCCGCTTCTCATAGTGCGGCTGTTGCCCCACTCGGCAGTATAGACAGTGTCACCACGACTGTCGTCGACACCTCTGGTGTTATTGCGGCACTGGCCGCCTCCCGCGAGCGCGAGCGGGCACTTGCTCTAGCCCTAGAGCAAGAGTGTGCTTTTGCGGCCGTTCTGTCTCACCAGCTCGAGGAAAGTACTCACCGACCGCTAAGTGCTATCTACGAGTCTTCCTCGGATGCTGGGGCTCACTCCGCCTACTTGACCTCTCGTCGCTGCTCTCCACGCCCAGGCAGCCGGAGTTCAGAACATCCGGACGCTCGTGCCGATCGTCCTCAGTTCTGACTCCACCGCGTACGCTCGATGGCGTCATGAAAGTGGCCTAGGGGGGGTGAAAAGGCAATAATACCTGAAATCACTTAATCAAACATGATTAAATTCCTGTGGCTGGACTAGTCTGCACAGGGCCGGACTAGTCCGCTCAGCACAGGGTAGAAACCCTAAAACTTGATTTCTACAAGTTGTTTGCGGAATTAAAGTTCACCAAAGATATAGGCAATGTGTAGTAAACTTGTAAAACTCAGATTGTGAGGTTTAAACACTTAGATTGCAGGTTGACACTAGTGATCAAAGTGTAGGGCAAGAAGAGCAAAGTGAACCCTAATAGCAATACTAGTGATCACGAAAAGTGAAAGACAAGTGAAACGAGATTTATCCCGTGGTTTAGCTCCACGAAGTAGCCTACCTCCACGTTGAGAAGTCCACACAAGGACCGGTTCTCACTTGACCCTTCTCTCACCAAGCCACCACGATGGCCGACTTGGTTTTCACTATATCAATGGGTAATCACCAAGTTTGATGGGGCTGCTCACAACTTGAGGCTCCCACAAATTAATACAACGAGGAGCACACGAAGCTCAACTCACACAAGCCACAAAACACAACACAATGTGCAAGAGATCAAACCGAGAGCCAAAGCGCGATGATCTTCCTTTACTCTCCTTCCCAAACCCTAATCTCTTCAAGATTTGCTCTTAGAGGGTTAGTAGGACGAGTAGAAGGCTTTGGAGGGCTCTATGATGCTTGTGGCGACACTAGGGTTCCAAACTTGTTCAAATGAGCCCGGGGCAGCCTCAGACCCCAGACTAGTCCGACCCTATGGGACCACTGACCTCTGGTCAGTTCTCGACAATTGCCACACTGAGCAACGATCGTCACGCTGCCCGCCAAATTTCCAAATTCAAACGGTCACTAGACAACGGACTAGTCCGGTCAACAACGGACTAGTCCGAAGTGGAACAAAACCATTTGGTCCGTTCCAAAACGGACTCTTCTGGGTTAGTCCGGACTAGTCCAGCCACAGGGGCGAACGGGTTTCTCTCGGTCTATCACACTAAGTCTCAAATGGACAAGTCTGTACCCAAACGGACAAGTCCGAACTACTCCAGAGAGCTTTAGTCCGTCCAAAAACGGACAAGTCCGGACTTCTCAGACTTAGCTGATACTCAAATTCACTCCAGAGACGTTTGGTCCGTCTCAAAACGGACTTGTCTGCCATGGCCGGACTAGTCCGACCTCCTAGGGTTTTCTCGTTTTAGGCTTCTTACTTAGGTTTTTTTCTAAACCAGCACTTTGAGCCCCTTGGTATGATCTCAATGCACATGATACATCAACCCTCTCACATGATACGGCTCATATAAGCTCAATACCATAGAAACCCTAATTTTTACGCTTGAGTCTTTGACGCCCGTTTTAGCCTTTTCCTTTATGAGGGTTTTCATCGCATTTCAATCCTTGTACCTGTGCTTAAGATCAACTAAGCTCATTAGCCTCTTAATTGTCGTCATCAATCATCCAAAACCCACAGCAATGCCTAGATGCACTTTCACGTGTTCCTTCTCACGTTGTGGCAGTACCTTCTCGAGGACCACGTTCAACGGGAGGGCTCCCCGTTGGATGATTCTTGGATCAGCATGGACAACCTAGTCCTAGCCTGGATCCTTGTGTCCCTCTCTGATGAGCTACACGACATCGACAGGCAGCGCGGTGGCGGTATCGCGCGCTGGGCGTGGCTGGTGCTTGAGCGACACTTTCTGGGGAACCGTGCGACTCGTGCTCTATACATCAACGCGCGGTTACAGAACACTGTCCAGGGCGACCGCTCCATCTCCGCCTACTGAAGGGAGATGGGCATGGCTGACGACTTGCGCAACCTTGGCGAGTCGGTTGCTGACAGCACGCTCGTCCTTCGGGTCCTTCAGGGTCTGAATGAGCGCTACCGCCACCTTCGCTCTTGGCTCCTTCGTGTGGAGCCACCCCCGACCTTTGAGAAGGTCTAGTCTGACCTTGACCTCGAGGAGCTCACTTTTGGTGGCTCTACTGGCTCTGGGCCCGCCACAACTTTCTACATCCCTTGGCAGTCTGCACGACCTCCTCCCTCTGGTGGACCACCGTCGCGACCTCCTGCTCTGCCTACCACCTCAGCTACTTCCTGCAGGCTCTGGGGTGGTAATCGTCGACGTCGTGGTAAGCGCGGTGGCCGAGGCGTTGGTGCTGGCAGCACTACGACGTCTGCTCCTGCTACTGGTGCTGGTAGTGGTGGCAACGACCGAGGAGGAGCGCCCTGGCCCATACCCTAAAACCCGTGGACTGGCCAGATCTCTATGTGGCCTGGGTCGTCTCCGGGTCTCTCACCATGCCGTCGCGTCCTCAACCAGCGTACGTTGCCCACCCCGGGCTACGGCGGACCAGCCTACCCTGCCGGTGGGTCGTCGACTCAGGTCTACGTGGGCATTGACCACCCTGCTGGGTTTTCGGAGTTGTCGGCGCTGTTCCAGGAGCCACCTCGGGAGTGGGACCGCTAGTCACTGGCGTCTTCGTTCAGCACCATGCACCTCACGCTACTTGCTGCTGACTGGGTGGCTGATTCCGGAGCTTTGTACCATACCACTCCTAACGCTGGTATACTCTCTTCTACCCACCCTCCTCACCCTTCTTTTCCTTCATCTATCGTTGTCGGGAATGGGTTTGTCCTTCCGGTCACCTCAATAGGTGACTCGGGATTTTCGGTTTCTTTCCAGCTTAACAATATTCTTGTCGCTTCGGATATCATTCAGAACTTACTTTCTATTCGTCGTTTTACCACTGATAACAATGTTTCTGTTGAGTTTGATCCGTTGGTTTATTTGTGAAGAATCTTTCCACCCGACATCCTCTTCTTCGATGTGATAGCCCGGGGTCCTGTACACGCTTCGACTTCCTACTTCCGCTGCATCTCTGACTTTTGCTCTGACTATGACAGCTTCGTCACCACTTGACATCGCCGGCTTGGCCATCCTGGCATCGATGCTATGTCCAAGTTGCCTAGTAGTTCAGTTATCTCGTGTACTAGGGGCACACATGAGTCTTTATGTCATGCTTGTCAGCTTGGTCGCCATGTTCGGCTTTCGCTTCCGATGTCTGTGAGTCATGTTGAGCACATCTTTGATCTCATTCATTGTGATTTGTGTACATCTCCGATTATCAGTGTTTCGGGATTTAAATATTACTTGGTGGTGATTGATGATTTCTCGCATTTTTCGTGGACTTTTCCCTTACGATTGAAGTTTGAGATGTACGATCACTCTTTCTCACTTCTTCGTTTGGGTATCCACTCAGTTTGGACGCACTGTGCGAGCCCTCCAGTGCGATAACGGACGCGAGTTTGAGAACTTGGCGCTCCGTAACTTTTTACTTGCACATGGTGTCCAGTTGCACATGTCTTGTCCATATACCTCTCCTCAGAATGGCAAGGCAGAGCGCATGATTCACACCACCAATGATGTTCTGCAGTCCCTAATGTTTTAGACCTCTATTCCCGCTCGCTACTGGGTAGAGGCATTCCACACCTCCACTTTTCTCATTAATCGTCTTCCCACCAAGGCGATTCGTGCACCTACCCTTTACTTTGCCTTATATGGCACCACCCCTCTTTACGACTACCTTCGAGTTTTCGGGTGTGCTTGCTACCCTAACCTTTCCGCTACGGCTCCACATAAGCTTGCTCCTCGTTCCACTTGGTGTGTCTTCCTTGGGTACTCTCTCGATCATAAGGGGTACCGGTGTCTGGATCTTAACACTCACCGTATCTTGATCTCTCGACACGTCATCTTCGACGAGTCCTTTCCTTTCTCCACTTCCTCCTCTGTTTCAGCCACAGAGTTGGACTCCTTGTTTTCTACTGACACTGAGGCTGCTACACTACAACTGCCTTGGCCTTTTTCTGCAGGTACGACACCCGCTGCGCCATGCATGGCCCCGATGTCCTCGACGTCGGGTGCAGCGCCTCGTGCGGCCCCGACGTCTCCGATGACGACTGTTGCGCCTCAGGAGCCACCGGCTGTACCTCCCGCAGCCCCGATGCCTCGGTTCACTAACCCTGCTCTCGTCTACCAGCGACGAGCGCGGTTTGGTGCTCCGGCTCGCGCAACTCCGTCGTCCTCGGGGTCTCTGACCCCTTTGGCTGTGCCACGTGCAGCCGTGCCACACGCAGCCCAGGCATTCGCGACCTCCACAGCTGTGCCACACGCGGCCCCAGCGTCCCCGACCTTCACAGCTGTGCCATGCGCGGCCCCGACGTCCCCAACTTCCACAGTCGCGCCACGCGCAGCACCGGCTTCCTCGACCTCCACAGCCGCGCCACGCGCGGCCCCCGACGTCCTCAACCTCCACAGCCGCGCCACGCGCGGCCCCGACGTCCTCAACCTCCACAGCCGCGCCACGCGCAGCCCCGACGTCCTCGACTTCCTCAGCTGCGCCAAGCGTAGCCTCGGTGTCTCCGACGCCACTCGGCGCGCCACGAGCGAACACGGTGCCGCGTTTTGCCGACCTTGCTCTTGTCTATCAGCGACGAGATCGGGTTGGTGACCCGACTCCTGCTCGCGCTGAGGCCCCAGTGTACCACCCGCCTCTGCTTCACCGGGACCCAACACACGTTCACCCGATAGTGATTCGACGTGCAGCTGGGGTCCTTCGGCCGGTTGAGCGTTTCTCCGAGGTCATCCTCTCGTCGACGACGCCTCCACCATCCGCCTCCTCTTCGGTATCGCCTATACCGTCTTCTGTCCGTAGCGCTCTCGCCGACCCTCACTGGCGCCGCGCTATGGAGGAAGAGTATGCAACCCTACTTGCCAACCGGACCTTGGACCTGGTGCCCCGTCCGAGTCGTGGTAATGTTGTCACATGCAAGTGGGTGTTCACGCATAAGAAGAAGGCGGATGGCTCCCTGGAGAGGTACAAGGCTCGTTGGGTACTTCGGGGCTTCACACATCGCCCTAAAGTTGACTATGACGAGACCTTCAGTCCGGTGGTGAAGTCGGTGACGGTTCGTATTGTTCTATCGTTGGCTCTCTCGCATTCTTGGTCCGTCCACCAACTGTATGTCAAGAATGCCTTCCTCCACGGCACTCTGATGGAGACGGTGTACTCAGTTAGCCGACAGGATTTGTCGATTCAACTCATCCAAACATAGTCTGCAGGCTAAACAAATTCTTGTACGGCTTGAAGCAGGCACCCCGAGCCTGGTACAGCCGGTTCGCCTCCTTCCTGGCCTCGTTGGGCTTCGTTGAGGCCAAGTCAGACACGTCGTTGTTTGTCTATCGGCCGGGGGGGGGGGGGGGGGGGGGACACTGCTTGCGTTCTCCTGTATGTCGATGACATTGTACTGACAACGTCCAGTTCGACTCTCCTTCAGCGTACTATCTCTGCCTTGCAGCAGGAGTTCGCTATGAAGGATTTGGGTCAGCTTCATCACTTCCTGGGGATTGCGGTCGAGAGTCGACCAGGTGGCCTGTTCCTTCACTAGCGGTAGTATTGTCTGCAGGATTGTCCAGGCGTCGCCTAGGCGACACCTAGTCGCCGCCTAGGCGTCCAGGCACTCTGGGACGCCATGAACGTTTGACTCGCCTGGCGGCACCCAGAATGACGGTGAGCGGTAGCCAAGGCGGCGCAGAGGGCGGGGAAGAAGCGGCCGCGGCCAGCAGATCGGAGGGAGGAGGTGACGGCGGCCGGCAGATCAGAGGGAGGAGGCGCCAGCGGCCGGAGACAAGGGAGGAAGCGACGACAACCGTAGATCGGGGAGGAGGCGATGGCGGCCAGAGCACCGAGCGCCGCACGAGTGGAGGAAAAGGATCGGACGGACTAGGGTAGGGGGAAATGATTGGACACCGTTGGATAGAATAAAGGGTTCTGTGTTATTGGGCCTGTTGGACCGGAATCCCCCACCCCACCCGCGCCCGTCCTTTTCTGCCCTCCGCCGCCCAACTTCTCCTTCTCTTGTGCGCCGCCGATCTGCCTTCTCCCGTGTGCCGGCCGTCGATCTGCCTTCTCCCTGCGCTGATCTGCCTTCTCCCTGCGCTGATCTGCCTTCTCCCCTGCGCGGCGCCTGTCTTCCCGCCCCTCTCCGGCCCTTTCCCCTCCCCTGCTACGGTGCTGCCCCCTCCTTGCTCCGGTTCTGCGCCTCTCGCCTGCGCTCGCCTAGGCGTCACGGCGGCCGGCGGGCGCCTAGGCGTCCAGGCGCCGTTTTACAACGTTGACTATTTGGACATCCTCGAGCGGGCATGGCTGCCTGTAAGCCGTGCTCCATGCCGGTGGATACCCAGGCAAAGGTCTCCTCTGCCGACGGGACACCCGTCTGTGACCCGACTGCCTACAGGAGTCTTGCAGGTGCACTTCAGTATCTCACCTTCACCAGGCTAGATATCTCCTACGCGGTTCAGCAGGTGTGCCTTCACATGCATGACCCGCGGGAGCCGCACCTCACCGCTGTGAAGTGGATCCTTCGGTACCTACGCGACACTCTCGACCACGGCCTGCTCCTTCAACGTGACTCGGCGTCCAAGTTGGTTGTCTACACCGATGCTGATTGGACAGGCTGCCCAGACACCAGTCGGTCCACCTCTGGTTATGCCGTCTTCCTGGGCGGGAATCTCGTCTCCTGGTCCTCAAAGCGGCAGCCTGTGGTGTCGCGGTCGAGTGCAGAGGCGGAGTACCGCGCCGTGGCTAATGGCGTGGTTGAGGCGTCCTGGCTTCAGCAGCTACTTTAGGAGCTCCACTCCCCCGTTGCCAGGAGTACGTTGGTCTACTGCGATAACGTCAGCGCCGTCTACCTCTCCACCAACCCCGTCTAGCATCAGCGCACGAAGCATGTGGAGATGGACCTCCATTTTGTTCGTGAGCGGGTTGCACGTTGCGAGGTCAGTACGTTGGTCTACTGCGACAACGTCAGCGCTGTCTACCTCTCCACCAACCCCGTCCAGCATCAACGCATGAAGCATGTGGAGATCGACCTCCATTTTGTTCGTGAGCGGGTTGCACGTGGCGAGGTCCGAGTTCACGTTCCGACGACGTCGCAGTTCACTGACATCTTCAGGAAGGGTCTCCCGTCGTCGCTGTTTTCGGACTTTCGGTCCAGTCTCAACATCTGTTGTGGTTAGACGTTGAGACTGCGGGGGGTGTTAGATTATATGTGTGATCCGTGTTGGGCTTGGCCCATGTACCAGCCCCTATGGGGCTATATATGTGTACCTACTCTTATGGGATTAATCAATCCATTAATCACCTTCTATTATTCTAGTCTTAAATTAATGTTTCCGTTATTTCTGTTTCTGCATAGATTCTCATGCTAAATCTAAGGAATGGTTATGGAAATGACGGCCTTGATCATTATGTGTCTTATTTTGCCCTTTATGTTATTCTAGACTGGAGGTCATAGATAAATGCTTCAGTCATGAATCAGTTGAAGAGATTGTCAATGCCTTGGTGAGTGACAATGCAGCTTTTTGTACTATAAGAATTTTTAGCATCGATTATTGCTTCATTTATTTGGCTGTGAGAAATCACAGAACATTATTGGTTGACACATATCATTTGAGGCTTACCTCTTTGACATGTCAATATGTCATTAGTTATTCTGAATCTTTACAGAGAAATATTTTGGGAGTTCTCTACCTTATGATAGGACGTATAAATTTTAAGCAACATTGGTTCCTATGCGCTAGATTTAAGGGATGGTGATAAGTTTATGCACATTTTCTCCAATATGATCTTGTGCACCTGATACCTTCCTAACTTATTACCACTGTCTTGGCATCGGGTTCATTCCATTGTACTTAACTGTACTGGATGCCGTACAACATAGTTCTTTAATTTTTTTGGTTCCCATAACTGGAAGCTTGTTAAACTTGTGTTTAAAATTTATAAAGGGCCCATTTTCGTAATCAGGAAAGTGAAGCAGCTAAGCTGAATGAAGAATGGTGTACATTGGCACTGAAACGATTGAAAGAGGCATCTCCGTTAGCTTTGAAGGTCTCACTGCGATCGGTAAGGTCTCACTGCGATCTTAGTGTCTTTCCTTGTTTCCGTGGGCTGAGACTCCTTTTTGCCATCTTGTAGATACGTGAAGGTAGATACCAGACACTTGATGAATGCCTTGTACGTGAATACCGCATGTCTGTCAATGGAATCTCGAAGCAGTTTTCCCATGAATTTTGTGAGGTATGATCTTAATGCTTCTATAGGTGACATATAAGTTTGGGAAATAGTGTACAGTACTGCTATAGGTGACGTCTTTTTAGGAGCTTGAGAAAATATATATTTAAACATTGGGACTGGCCATTCTAATTTTACCGTGAGTGTTTAAAAGATCAATGAGCATCTTATGATCTGAAAATTTAAGGCCTCATGCCATAGAATCGTTAGAACTACAGCACCAGCATAGAAAGTGCAAAAGAAAATGAGCGGAATAAATATTTCTATTTAAACAAAACGCAGCACCTTGACCTTAAGGATTAGTTGCACTCAGTTTTTCTTGCTATGCAGGGTGTTAGAGCGCGGCTTGTTGACAAGGACTTGGCTCCGAAGGTAATTTTTGTTTTGGATATGCTCCATAGCTTCATTGTTCCTTCTGTTCTGCATGGTCATAAAATTTTGCTCTTGCAGTGGGATCCTCCTGCCCTCGAATATGTTTCAAAGGACATGGTTGACGCTTACTTTGCACCTCTTGGTGAATTTGATTCCGAGTTGAAACTACCAACTGAATCGCGAGAGGCATTCATATGACTGCAAATCATTCCAAGTACCAGCTGTTGAGTAAATTGTTCTATATTGTGGACCCACCCATTGATGTTGAAAGCACAAACAGGATGAGCAACCTGGTTCATGTATCATATGTACACCTTGATGTGGTACCACCAAATGGAATTTGTGTTCTTTTTCCGATACAAGCATAAATGAGCTGTTATCTTTAGGAAGAGTCGTGCATGGGACATGTTTCTCCAAGAGTTCCATCTGTAATGGAGGCCATGTTGGCGCCTTGCAGATGAGTGGTTGTCAAATAACATCCACCCCTAGTCCTGTGTTATGTCGCTGTTCTGCCCTTTTGCCATTTTTTCATGTTTAGCTCGACTGATGCCATCACGCATCGAAACAAATTGATATTTGGGCGGGCTGACCCCTGGATGCAGAGGAGACAAATTAAATTCATTCGAACATGACGTGATTCAACTGTAGTTTCAATATTGATGTAACTAGAGGCCAATGGGGTATTGAGATGATTTAGCATATGTTTTGTCAAGAAGATGCCGATCTAATCCTATGACTTTCCAGTTTGTCAGAGTGAGGATGATTTCATAGCATGACTTCCTGATGCAGAGGTAACGGTTTTCAGTTTAGCCAGGCTACAAGATGTGTATTACTGAAAGTTGAACAAGAGTAAGAGGTCATCTGTTGTGATAATACAGATTTTAATTGCAACTGAACATGGGAATTTCAGGTAACAAATAAGATGGATAGGTGAAGAAAATTTGGAGATTAGTTTACTATTTTACAGTATGAAGAGAAGGGTGGGGGGGGGGGGGGGGGGGGGGGGCGGGGGGGTGAAGGGAAGATGGGGCACATCTTGTGCCCAAATCCTAATATAAATGTGCGCATCCAGTATGTCGTGTTAGATCCAGTCGTCGACTTGAAGATGTTGTAAAACTGTAGATTTCAAGTAGCAGAGTAGACAAGAGCTGGAGAACCCTAACGGATTCCAGGTGACTCTGTTTTATAACAGGAAAAGCGAATTCATTACTTCAGCAGGACATGTGATGTCCGGAGATACGGAAACTGAAAGAGGAGCAACGAACTGACATGTATCTTCATCTAGCCGACTACCCGATGCCATTGACAAAGCGCAGCAGGCCTACCTCCCTCTCCTCATGGGCCGGCCCGTGCGGACACCGTTTCCCAGCTGCTGTGGTGGTCTCTGCGGAGCACGTCGGCTTACAGGGCCTGCTGCGCTTCGTCCAAGCTAACGTGCCGTACATGCTTGCCAGCAGAGCAAAGAGTAGCAGCTGATAGGAGTTTCAAATCTAATTAACGGTCATCAAACATCAACAGGAAGAACGGAGGATGGCAATACAAGCAAATTGTCGGATGGTTGCTCTAAACTTCCTACCTGGATCTGCTAAATTACGGAGAATGTAAGAAATTTGTTGCCGTTCGCACCACATGCTTAATCCAGCAAGGAAATGCAAAGGAATATTCATGTGAACGTGATAGAACATGCAAGAGAGTATGATCAACATAGCACTGTTCAACCTGTCACGAGTTCACGGGTCGATACACGTCAAAAAACCCAACTGATTATCAGACCGGGTTGGTCCCAACTCGCCAGCTGGATCACCACAAGCACAGGCCCCAATACGCTAATAGACTTTGTTAATCGTGTTTACAAATTTGTGTTCATTTTCTTTTGATATCTTGAGATGTATCTGTCATTGTAATATTCCGGGGCTACATACTTTGTAGAAATAGAAAAATTATTATTTTTTATATCTTGGGTTTTCCTGTTAATGAGGGTTGTAACTCGTTCTCGCCCCTGCCTGTCCATTTAGAGAACTGTTGTGACATCCAGTTGTGTGGCTCAGACGATTTACTCTCTTCTCCCTTGCCTCCGTTCTGTCATGATCATCAAGGTGTAAAAACTTGGATCTCCGTTCCACAAGGAACGAAAGTGGGGGTTGCCCCCATTTTTGTTTAAAAAATATGAATGATCTGGCGTCCATACCACCTGGCCCCAGATATACATCATTAGCTTCAAAATATCGAGGCATAGCCGCAAACTTAACAGCAAACCAGAACTATAACGATGGATGTGAACTGAAGACGCGTACACGGCCACGCTTTCAGTGCCGACATGATCACTACCTGACGGGAGATGGAAGCAACCAACGATCCACCGCGCATTCGCCACCCGTGAACCTGGTGACAGGCACACATTCGTCGCGATTCTCGTCCCAGTTGCCCCTGTTGAACCCGCTTGTGCGCAAAAGACGAAGCAGAGAACTAATTTTAGGAGCGAGACCGTGTGCTACTGCTGTTTCCGCAGATCACAGAGTGCAAACGCCAATCGAACACCTACTTTGGGAAAGGGAAGGGGGAAGATGCGATCATCATCCAATGCAATGCTTTGTAATGATCCGGACCGTTTTGCTTTGCATGTCTGCGTGGCCCGTTGCCGCCGGACGCCACCCGAGACATGAGCGCACGCACGAGCGAGATCGGCGAGCTACAAGCAACGCAAAAGCGAAGCGTGGAGAACATGTTAGTGGCAACTAAATCAATTCCATTTGCTAACTGATTGTCTCAGACATCCAACCCAGAGTATCTAAAGGAAACATAACACATTTCGCACCACACGACTCCATCTCACTGGCCAGCCGGGCCCAGCCGTAGACTCACACCTTTTACAGCGTAACGATTTTTTTTTTTAACACACGGGACAGCTCCCTCGGGACTGCTAAGAAGAAGGGTGAGACACCTGCGTCCGGGACAAATCGAACCTAAGTGGGCAGCTCTCACACCTGGAGTAGCTAGCCATCCTGCCACAGGCCGATTCTCACAGCGTAACGATTCACACACACCTTTTCCGTGATTCACTCTCCCGTGCTCTGAGGTGCTACACCTTCCGTCAGAACACACTTGTCCCCAAGTACGGATTTCCAGAAAGCGCTTGGTGACGACATTTTAATCTTTCCAAGTAGCCCCGTCCTCCTTCAAGCCGGACCAACACACACGAACTTGAGAAATGGCTTCACCCCCCTTCTTGACAAGACACCGATCACACTACAGGCAGCCGACTTATGACCTACCGACGTAAGTTATACGACTTAACTTACATCGGCTAGGCAGCCGCCGACATAAGTATTCCGACCCAGCCCGCGGCCCATCCAGGTAAATAACTTATGTCGAATATGTGATACCGATGTAATTAAGTAACTTACGTCGGCGACTGACGTAAGTAACCTTAATTACGTTCAAAGTGCTTCGTCGGCCGGTAACCAACGTAATTAAGTGAAAACCGACATACTTAAGTAACTTACGTCGGTTTCAGCCCTAATTACGTCGGTCCTGGCTGACGACGTAATTGATCGGGAGTCCTGTAGTGTTCAGCGATTGCCACTGGAACCAGTCTAACATGCTCCATGTTCACCGTGCTGAGGAGTTCCGAAAACTGTGGACGATAATCAGGATGAAAGGGCTCCATCTGGGAGACGTGAAAAACATGAACTTTAGTATCAGTTGGCAGGTACAACTTATAGGCCACTGAACCAATCCTTTCAAGCACTTTGTATGGGCCGAAGAACTTGTATGCCAATTTGGGGTAAGGTCGATTCACAATTGAAGACTGAGCGTACGGTTGAAGCTTTAGAAGAACCAACTCACCAGGGAAGAATTCCGATCAGAGCGCATCTTGTCGGTAGGGGGGACCTACATGGTATGCTGGGTGGGCCCTGACATACCCTGAGCCCAGAGGAACGTGAGGATACTTGTAGCTATTTTTTTATCGTTGGTGATTCAGCGCTCAGTGGTGGCTATTTTGTGTATGATCGGGAACTCCAGAAGACCGGAACCCAGCCTAGCATATAAAAAATATCATGGGCCCAAGCCGAACCGCCGAAGCTCTTCAGGCCAATAAAATACGACGCCTCGCAGTGTCGGTACAATGAGTACCGTATACCCCTTGAGATTACAAAGATCTCAAGGAAATGTCATCTACTTGATTTGAAGACCTTTGGAGGCCCACATGTCAGACATAACCAGACCCGCTTCCCCAACATTTTTAGTTCTAGGGTCGCCACGTGTACTATCAAACCGGAGCTACCGCCCACAAGGGGAAGCTCCGGGCTATGTACCATAACGGCACCCCCGGACCTAACCCCAGACCGAGGGAAGCTCCGGAACTGACACGTGTCTGGTGGCGCCGGACCAATCTGTTCCCCACAGTATGCTCCGGAGCTGCCACGTGTCCAACCGTCGGATCTTCAGCCTCAAACCTCCGGTAGACTCCACAACGGCTCCGGATCTTCAAAGGGGAATCAAGGACTTCAAGACCCGATTAAGTGTCATTAATACTATGTTAATGACACGCGATCCGACGACCCTTAATACCAGTAACGGCGCTGTCAAAGCCCATAACTCGGTCATTAAGGGTAATTAAGTGCATCAAATGTGTATCAATATTAGTAGCCGCCGGGGCCACATGTCGGGCCAGGCCAACTTGTAACGGCCTGTCCTTGTACTATAAAAGGACAGGCCGACGATACATAGGGAGAGGATCTGCTCTCGACTCTCTGATCTCTCTGCTCTGTTCTAATCTGATCTAGTCTAATCGGCTCACACGCGCTCTCAACTCACGTCACCTGAGTTGAGTTCATACATCTAATACAACACCAACACACCCCGTGGAGTAGGGTATTATGCTCAGGCGGCCCGAACCACGCAAATCTTTGTGTCTCCTGTGTCATTTTACATTTCATCTTCTTAAATCTCCGCGCGCCCACACCGAACTTCAAACTCCACAAACACTTTTAGTAGTGTCGGGAGATCTGCCGGATCAAAACCACCGATAGTTGGCGCACCAGGAAGGGGGCGCCTGAGATTTCAAGAATAGTGAACTCAGCTGCTGAATCATCCAATGGTCATCCCGCTGTTCAAGCTGCTGGGGGCCATCCCTCTAATATGCAGCCACTAGCAGGAACCACAGTTCCAGCAGGAGTCACACTTCCACCACCGCCGCCTCCACCAGCAAATCAAGCTGGGCAGCGCGATGGTGCACCGGCGTCAATCACTGCATCGGCGAATCATGAAAACCCGGAACACGCGCTCCATGCAGCACGTGCTCTCCTTCAACGCCCACCACCTACGAATGCATCCCGGGATGTAATGGAGCAGTGGAGGGCCGATGTGGAACACTTGGTTGCAGCAGCAACCGACCGCATTAGTAACCAGAGTCCTCCTCCTTCAGGACGGGCCCCGTCGCAGCGACGGACCTTGTCTGGCAGACTTGGTCCACACGTTTCTAACAACAGGAGACGTGCTGCGTCATAGCAAGTGACGTCGTTGCCCTCCGGGGCGCGACACACTCACACGATATCAAGGCTTTCAACTCATGACCTCCGGACGGAGCTTGATTGCCGATACCGTCAACAAGACGGCCGAGTCCATATTGAGCGTGCTCGTGAAAGACGAGAAGCTCAGGACATTCCTGCTCCTGAAGGAGTAGGAGGAGGCTGTTCCGCCCTGGCCATGCATCTGCGTATGGTCAGGTGGCCACAGAAATTCCGGCCTCACCTGCCGGAGAAGTTTGACGGTACCGTTAATCCCGTCGAATTTCTTCAGATTTACTCCACTGCTATCCTGGCAGCTGGAGGAAATGAGGCCGTAATGACCAACTATTTTCCAGTAGCTTTAACTGGGACCGTCCGGTCCTGGTTTATGAGCCTTCCACCCAACTCCATCAAAAGTTGGGAGGAGTTGTGCCGACAGTTCACCGCCAACTTCGGGAGTTCATACACCCGACCAGACACCGAACTGGACCTTTTTGCAGTCGTGCAAAAAAGGGGAGAATCCCTGCGATCATTCATCCAGAGATTCTCTCAGGTACGAAACACTATCCCTTCTATCTCTAGCGCTTCTGTCATTGTGGCATTTAGAAAGGCGTCCAGGATAAGAAGATGTTGGAGAAACTGGCGATCAAGGAGATCACCAGTGTCACGAAACTCTTCAGCTTGGCCGACAAATGTGCCAGAGCTGCGGAGGGCCGTGAAATGCACTCCAAGCCACCTCCGGAGGATCACAAGAAATCCTCCAAAGGCGAAGCCACTACCTTCGGGAGTGGCAAAAAGAAGAAAAAGACCAACAGCAAGAAGAAGCCGTCGGCCAGCGCATCTAATGCTGCAGCTGCTGCAGCTCCGGGTGGCCGGGGGCCACGCCCCGAGAAGCGGCCTCGACCGTCTTCTGAAGACGGTGGCAAACCCAAGGTGTGGTGTCCAATTCATAAGGCGGACATCCACAGTTTGGAAGACTGCTGGGAGGTCCAAAACCTTGCCGAGCGCTACAACAAGCGCCGAGAAGAAGTTCCTTTCCGACAGAGGGAAGGAAACCAAAAAGTTGATGAAGCTCCGGCTGAAGAGGAGTTAGGTTTTCAGGATCCTAAAAAGGTCCTGAAGGCCGTCTACACCTCTGTCGATGATGATTCTGACGTCTCTGACAACGAGCGTCGGAAGACCATGAACACTATTTTTGGTGGATCATGGGACATCACCTCCCGCCGCGTCCTCAAGACAATGCATCAGGACATGGCCGTTGTAGCTCCTACAGCCAAGGCGGAGCCTCATCGGAAGTGGATGGACACAGCCATCACTTTTGATGCTTCAGACTGTCCTCGAAGCATGGTTGGAGCAGGCAAGTTACCTTTGATTGTATCTCCTACCATCAATAACATTCAGCTCCACCATGTTATGGTAGACGGAGGTTAGGGGTTGAACCTCATAAGCTTCGAAGCTTTTACCAAGCTTCAGCTCTGACCTTCGGATCTTCACCCCTCCCGACCTTTTTCCGGGGTAGGTCCGGGAGCCATTACTCCACTCGGTGCTATTACTCTCCCCGTTACCTTCGGGACCCGGGAGAAGTATCGCACTGAGAAGTTGGTCTTTGACGTTGCTTAGATCAACTTACCTTTCAGCGCCATCTTGGGTAGGCCTGCCTTGTACAAATTCATGGCAGCTGCTCATTATGGCTACCTGGTGTTAAAGATGCCAACACCAGTAGGCGTTCTCCGGATCCGCGGAGATCGCACTGTCGGAGTAACCGCTTTGGAGGAACTTCATGCGCTTACTACGGCGCAAGAGGAGGACTCCAGGCAGGAGAAAGCTCCAAAACCCCCAAGCATTCGTCAACGAGGCTCGACTTCTGCACCTCGTGTGCAGCCAAGCGGCGACACCGATATTCCCGTCAAAGTCGTCCAAATCGGTTCCGATGCCGCTCAGACCACCCGTATATCGGGGGGACTGAATGACAAATAAGAACTCGCGCTCATCGCTTTCCTCCGGGCTAATGTCGACGTGTTTGCCTGGCAACCGCCACAAATGCCTAGGATCCCCAGGGAAGTGATTGAGCACAATCTAAAGATCTACCCTGACACCTGGCCCGTGCATCAGAAGCCTCGGAAGCAATCCGTGGAGCGACAGAACTTCATTCGACAAGAAGTGAAGAAGTTGCTCGAAGCTGGATTCGTCCGAGAAGTCTTCCATCCAAAATGGCTGGCAAACCCAGTCGTTGTGCCCAAGGCCGGCGGGAAGCTTCGGATGTGTATTGACTACACTACACTAAATAAGGCGTGTCCAAAAGATCCATTCCCACTATCTAGAATAGATCAGATAGTGGATTCCACCTCCGGGTGTGAATTACTGTGTTTCCTAGATGCATATTCTGGGTATCATCAAATCAGAATGTCTAGGGAAGATGAAGATCATACCTCTTTCATCACAGTAGATGGATTGTAGTGTTATACAGCCATGCCATTTGGTCTCAAGAATGCAGCTTCAACCTTTGTACGAGCTATGTACAAAACTTTTGAAGAACTCACTAGAGACATAGTGGAAGTGAACGTCGATGACATCGTGATCAAGGTCAAGAACATGGAGTCACTCCTTGACACTTTACAGGCTGTCTTCGACAAGCTGCGGGTCACCCGCACAAAGCTAAACCCAGACAAGTGTGTCTTCCGGGTTAGCTCCGAAAAACTTCTTGGTTTTCTGGTAAATCACCGGGGCATAGAGGCTAATCCGGCGAAGATCAAAGCCATTGAAGACATGCGGCCACCAGCCCGCATCAAGGATGTCCAAAAGCTGACTGGATGTCTAGCAGCCCTCAGCCAGTTCATTTCAAGACTGGCGGAACGGGCACTTCCCTTCTTCAAGTTATTGAGGAAGTCCGGACCATTCCAATGGTCTGAAGAAGCAGAAAAGGCGTTCCAGGAGCTAAAACAGCTCCTCACCACCCTACCAACTCTGGTAGCTCCGAACCCTGGTGAGCCTTTGCTGCTTTACATTTCAGCAACTGATGAAGTCGTCAGTATGGTCTTGGTTGCGGAGAGACCAGAACCATCCCATGCTCAGGAATCCAGACCCCTCCGGGAGGGTTCGGAGGTTCCTGAAAGCGAGTCTGGGTCCCAGTTCCCAGACTTGAGTCCACAAGAAGTTACTTTAGAAGACCCAGACCCCTCCAGGAGGGTCCAGGTCGCTTCTGAAGAAGCTCCGGGTCCCTCCAGCAAGGACCCGGAGGTCCCCGAAGAAGGTCCGGATCCCTCCGGGAGGATCCGGGTCAATGAAGAGGAAGCTCCGGGCCCCTCCGGGAGGGTCCGGACCATCCAGCGCCCAGTGTACTTCATCAGTGAAGTACTTCATGACACCAAGACTCAATACCTAGAGGTGCATAAGCTGCTCTATGCAGTTCTTATCGCCTCCAGGAAGCTTCGCCATTACTTCCAAGCTCACAAGATTTCAATGGTGACTTCTTACCCACTTCGAGCAATCTTGCATAATCCCAATTCAACTGGGAATATTGCAAAGTGGGCAGCAGAATTGGCCGAATTCGATCTCGAATTCATTCCAAGACAAGCAATCAAGAGTCAAGCATTGGCAGATTTTGTGGCGGAATGGACTCCTTCTCCATCAAACCCTGGGGGCCCCAGTGAGCAGAAGCCGGAACACAAGGCTCCGGTCTTCACCGAGCCTCACTGGACCCTCTACTTCGACGGCTCCATGCAAAAGCAGGGGACCGAAGATGGAATCCTTCTCCTCGCACCAACCGGGGAGAAGGTAAAATACATGGTACACGTTGACTTCAAGGCGACTAACAACATGGCGGAGTACGAAGCACTCATATATGGACTAAAGGTGGCACTGTCATACGGTGTCAAGCAGCTGCTGGTCAAGGGAGATTCACAACTCATCATTAAACAAGTGAAGGGTGAATGCTCCTGCAACAATCTCTAGTTAGCTGCTTACCTCCTTGAAGTCCAGAGGATTCAGAAGGACTTCGAAGTCCTAGACCTCCACCACGTCCAGCGTGTCCACAACGCTGAAGCCGACGAACTCTCGACGAAAGCGTTAACCGAAGCTCCAGCTCCTGACGGAACTTTTGTCCGGAGGTTGTCAAAACCCACAGCTCAGCCTGCCGAACTGAGCGAAGGGGGCAAGATCAGCATCCCAAAGCTGACGGTCCCGATGGTCCTGTTACCATGGCAGCCATCAAGGGTCGTAAGTGCTGCCGGAAGCTCCGAGCAACCCAGCACGCAAGACTCAGATGCTCAAGTTAGCCCCGATGCATGGATCTCAGAGATCCGGAGCTACTTGAAGGACAACATCCTTCCTGACGATGATGTATCCGCTGACCGGATAGTCAGATTGGCTAAAAGATACACGTTGGTAGAAGGGGATCTCTACAGCCGCGGTGCCAACGGTGTCCTAATGCGGTGCATCACAAGGGAAGAAGGCTGCGAGCTCCTCGCAGAAATCTATGGAGGTGAGTGTGGGAACCACGCGTCTTCCCGCACGCTGGGCGGTAAAGCCTTCCGACATGGCTTCTACTGGCCTACAGCACTCCAGGATGCAAATGAGCTGGTGAAGGAATGCGAAGCATGCCAATTTCATGCAAAGCAAATTCACACACCGACTCAGCCTCTACAAATGATACCTCCTACATGGCCCTTTGTTGTGTGGGGGATGGACATCTTGGGACCCTTCCCAAGAGCCGTCGGAGGTTACAAGTTCCTATATGTCGCCATTGACAAGTTCACCAAGTGGCCGACAGCAACTCCAGCTATGACAATAAACAAGCAATCTGCTATCAACTTTTTGCAGTCCATT
Organism: Tuctoria greenei; assembly: GCA_036927565.1. Classification (NCBI taxonomy): domain Eukaryota; kingdom Viridiplantae; phylum Streptophyta; class Magnoliopsida; order Poales; family Poaceae; genus Tuctoria; species Tuctoria greenei. The sequence goes on from JAYESD010000002.1 coordinate 255,999,101, forward strand.
GTATGCAGATTTGGAGTCTGAAACAAAATCATTACTGATAATGGGACCCAATTCACAAGCTCTGCATTTCAAGGATATTGCGATGACCTCGGCATTCAAGTTTGCTATGCCTTCGTAGCTCACCCGGCAAGCAATGGCCAGGCTGAGAGAGCAAATGCTGAAATCCTGAAAGGACTCAAAACGCGCACTTATGGGCCCTTGAAAAAACATGGAGCCAACTGGATGGAAGAGCTTCCGCCCACTCTATGGGCCAACAGGACAACTCCAAACTGGTCAACTGGAGAGACACCCTTCTTCCTGGTGTACGGAGCTGAAGCAATCCTTCCTCCGGAAATCACCTTGGGGTCACTCCGGGTCCGGACCTTCGACGAAGCCACACAGGACCTACTCCGGCGTGAAGACCTAGACCTCCTTGAGGAGGGAAGGTGCCAAGCAGCTGTTCGGAATGCCCGATACCGCCAAGCCCTTCGGCGCTATCATCAACGGCATGTACACAACCGACAGCTCGAGGAAGCCGATCTGGTGCTACGGAGAATACAATCCAGAGAAGGGTTAAACAAACTCTCCCCCAGCTGGGAGGGACCCTTACGAGTGATTAAAGTATCCCGTCCCGGAAGCGTTCGCTTGGCTACCGAGGATGGGACACCTCTCCCAAATCCTTGGAATATTGAGCACCTCCGTAAGTTCTACACTTAATATCACAGAGGTGAGTCTGTAGTAATTTGAGATGTATGTTATAGAGTCATTATACAGAGTCGGGTAGTTCCTTCGGGAGAACAGCCGAACCTTTCCCGGAAGGTCCGCAAAGTTCATGCAACACTTGTCATAGTCTCAGGACTAAAAGTGTGGCTAGCTACCCCGGGTCCAACAAGAAATGAAACACGCTTAGCCTGGTTCCGTACCCTAAGAGTGTACTTGTTTCCCCTGTACCCCGGACCTATAATGAAAGACATCTTCATGTGAAATAGACTCCACGTGCATTTATTTTGTACATGCTCAACATTTTTTATTTTTCTCTTTCTTGTCTATAACAAAGTTGTGCAATTCTTAAGAAATTTTAGTTCGACCAGTTCATGTACAATTCGAGCTGTATTGTCAATTCTTTTGGATCCAAATATTGTTCATGGCCCACTCGCCTGAATGGCGCCAAGCCAATCTAGGGCCGTAGTGTGCTATCGACTTAGCCTGGTCAAGCACCCTAAGTACGCCACTCTACCTACACCCCGACAGGCCGAAGTAAGGCGGGTCCAAGTACAATTGGATCTGGAAGAAAGAAGGCAACGCATTCAGTTGTATTCAGAATTGTGTTTGACCTAAAACTTTCTTGGGAATCGTAAGCCGCGACGAAGTTATAGCCAAGGAGCGAATTTTACTATTTTTCTTAGCTTCAGTGTGCAGGAAAAATAAAGAATCCACGTTGATGGAGAAAAGCCGGAGCTAACAAAGCTCCGACTCCCCCTAGGTGGCTTGTGATCGATGTTAAACATTGAAAACGAGCATTACCGGAGCAACCAAGCTCCAGCAAAGCTAGGGGGACCAGCCGTCGACGCAGAATAAAAGATGGTGAGAAGACCCCGCAAGCGGAGTCTGCTATCGACAAGCTACACGTTGGCAAAGGTCACTGCCGGAGCTACTAAGCTCCGACACCTTGGAGGGATAACTATCGATGCTCTACGCATTGATAGGGACTATTGCCGGAGCTACTAAGCTCCGACGGTAGTCAATGCTGGAGCTTCTGAGCTCCGACAACCTCAGGGGGCCTTCACTATCGAAGACTTCGGACCTACACTCTACAAGTTCGAAGCAAACGAGTCTTCAACAAAAATACAATATCCTCTTGGTACATGTTCACAATCAAATTGTGTACATCTACCAGGGGGCAAGTGAAGACAGAAGTGTTGAAGAAAAAAAAATGAAATTCACAAAAATTTGGATTTCATTCATTTGGAGACAAGGGATTACAAAATTGGGGAAGAAAAAGAAAGAATACAAGTGGGAGATACAGAGATGGTCCTAGACCCTATGGATGAACTGGGCGACCTTCTGAGCAACCTCCGACACGTTGGCTCGGGTGGCTTCACCTTCTCCTTCGACGGGACCTTCAAGCACCGGGTCCAGAGGAAATTGGGGATCCCGGCTGGTGTAGCACGTCAGCACATACTCTGCGACGTTCTTTGCCAGGGACTGCCCCTCAACCTTCAACTGGTCTGCGATGACGTCACCCACCTTGGAGAGTTTGTTACCCGCCGAGCTCAACTTTTGCAACGCCAGGTCCAGCTCCGGCTCCGGATCATCCGGACGCACGGGACTGAAGCCCATTGGTGTCAGTGCGTCGTTGGCTTTGCTTAGAAACTCCCAAACCTATAGGGAGTCCGCAGTCCTCAAGCCCTTTAGTTCCTCCAAGGATCTTTTGGCCGCCGCCAGTTCAGAATTCTCACGAGCAAGGCGCTCAACCTCTTTGGCATTTTGCTGAATCTTTTCAGCAACCTGCTTCTCGATTTTTCCAAGCTCCTCCTCCCGGAGGTGGATCTTGTTCCGGCGGTCGACCAGGTCCTTCTCTCGGCCCCTAACTTTCTTCTCCCTGGCAGCGATGGTACACTCTTGCTTGTAGAGTTCCTGCCCTTGCACCCAGGCCTTCTCCTCCTCCTCAACGCAACGCTCCTCCAATTTCTTGGCGCGTTCCTTGAGGCCCTTGTCAGCCAGAGCCACCTTTTCGGCGAGCTCCTCCTCCCTCTTCAAGACATCATCCCGCAGCTCTAGGAGTTTTTGCTCTTCATCTTGGAGCTTCTTCTCCCTCTCCTCAAGTGCCTCCCGGCGCTTGATGAGAGTAGTGTTAATAGCTTTAAGCCTTTCTTGGCGATCATCAGCCGCACTATAAGTTGCCTTGGCCTGCTCATAAATGGCCCGGGATTGAGTGTCGAGGGCACGATTCAAGCTCTCCCTATCACCCAATAATTTGCCCCAGTATTCCAGGCGGACCTTCTCCTGTTTGATCCACTCCTTGTTGTCTACCAGCCTCGACTGCACCAGCTTGGTCTCGAAGTAGAGCCGATTACGCCACCGCCTAAGGGTTTGGCACTCCTCTTCAAGAGCCTTGCTGTTGTGGTAGAACGCCAGCTAGACTTGACGCAGACTGGAGCAAGCGTTGTCAATGGACAACGACAGGGGAATAGGGTCCGGACCTGCTAGGGTCTCCTCCGCTGGTTCCAGCGGGTTCTTGCTTACAAAAATTGGGTCCCACTCCACAAGAGTGGTCCCCTGAGCCTCCACGGCACTAGGGCCGTCCTCTGGGATAGCCTCGGTCGCCACCGAGGAGGGTCCCGCAGAAGAAGGCCCTGCCGCCAGGTCTTCATTTGCCCCCTCAGGCAGGGGGCCAGCAACTTCATCAGGGCACCCTGGCTCAGCTGCAGGCACCTCCGCCATCATCACTTTCGGAGCAGGGGCTACTTCCGGCTCCGGCCTGGGCTCCTCCTCCGCTGGTGGCTCGAGTGTTGGCGCCTCGACCATCATGGGTTCGAGTGCTGATGCCTCCGTAACAACCGGCCCTGAGGCCGGAGCTTCAACCTCAACCGGCTGAGGCGCTGGAAGGTCTTCAACTGCAACCGGCTCTGCAGCCGAAGCTTCAGTGGCAACCGGCTCTGAGGCCGGAGCTTCGGAGGTAGCCGGCTCAACCGCCGGGACTTCCTCAACATCCGGCTCACTCACCGGGACTTCAATAACCTCCGGCTCAACCACCGGGGCTTCGACAATTTCTAGCTCTGGGGCCGAAATCATTGCTTCCTCTGGCTCAGCGGCTGAAGCTTCCAACATCTCAGCATCAAGACCCAGGGCTTCAACCTCCGGGGCAGGTGCCGCTGGCACATCTTCTCTCCCGTGGTCCAGCGCTACCAAGGAAGTCTCGGGGGATGAGTCGAGGTCCATGACCACGACAGCTGACACTGGAGCTGCCGCAGCTTCAGCCGCCACTTGGGGCGGCACCGGGATAGGAGCAAAAGCCTCCGCCCTCACAGCTTCAGCTGCTGTGGCTGAGGGAGGAGCCTCACTCCTCTTCTTGGGGACGCTGCAGATGATGGATGAAGAAACTTAAAAAACAGTTACTACAACAAAACAACTGTCTAAGGTAAAGATTAAAAATTACCTCAGAAGGCTTCCGCACCAGCTTGCACGGAATCTCTTTCCCGGGCGTTCTGGACTGACCATGGCCGCCGCCGGCATGATAGCTCCGGAAGGCCCCCTGGAACTTGTTGCAGCCGCGGGCATTTCCTTAGTCGAGGCCCCCCTCAACCGGGAAGGACCTCCGGACCCAGAGACCTCGGCTGGCCCTAGTACTGGAGTCACATGCCTGGAGCTAGCACCCCGGGAAGACACTACTGCAGATGTAGTCGCCACAATTGTAGAAGACCTCCCCCTCCGGGGAGAAGGAGCTGCTGCAGAGGAAGCAGGCCTGACAGACCTTCCGTCGGCATTCTTTAGCTTCCTCTTCTAGCTCAAGGGTTCGGCCACCGGCTCCTTGCCCTTGCCGACGACTTCGGTCCTTGGCTTCGGGGCAGGGTCGAAGCCACCTTCAGAAGCCCCAGGGATCACCACACTGGAAGTCGATCGTCTCTCGATGACACCGAGGTCGTGAAGCACCGGCATCGTCCACCGGAGCTCCCTGCTGAACTGTACTTCCAAGTTCAGAGGGAGGAAAGCTGGTGGCGGGGTCAAGTCATCACCCGCGACGTTGATGCCATGCTGGAACTTCTTGAGATGAAACTCCAAGATCACCCCCTCCATGTTGGACTTTAGCCCGGTCTCGACCCGGTCATCGTCCATCACACTGTTGAGGGACCAAGCGAGTTTTTCTCTCCTCTTCAGCGGTGCCCACCTGTTGACCAGGAAATTGCAAAATACCGCCTGAGGAGTTAATCCTCCCTCCACACAATGGCAGATCCTGGTCAGAGCAGGGTTGAAGGCATCCGACAACACCGGAGCTTCACTCCAGACTGCAGTGTCGATGTTGGGGAGGCCTTCGGGCAGCTCCAGCTTCTCGTGCTCCTCCACCCGGATGACTATCTAGTCCTTCTTCCAATCGTCCCACTTTCCATAGGGAAACGACCGGAGGTACTTGAATGGGCACTTCTTGCACTTCACAAAGTAGTAGAAGCCAAGGTACTCATTACTCCTTCCGGTGGTATGGATGGTGAAGAAGGTCCGGAAAAGCTCAATGCAGGGGGGGGATGCCCACCCACATTTCACAGAAGTGGACGAAGACAGACACTAGAAGAATGGAGTGGGGGCTAAGGTTGTACAGCTATAGACCATAGAAGTCTAGCAGCATCAAGAAAAATGAGGAAAAAGGTGGGATCAACCCCACCATGGCGTACACAGAAAAGTACACCATCTCGCCGGCGTGCTCCTTCTCGAATGGGAGCTCTCCCCCGGCACAGACCAGGTGGTTGAAGAAGTCCGGGGACCACCCCATGAGGGCCCGGACCTTCTTCAGGTCACCTTCGGTCTTCAAGCGGCTCTCGCGGAGACCCAACTCCATCACAGCACAACGAGGCAAGGGAGGAAAAACAAGCACAAGTTTGGGAGTTCGAGCGCAAGTTTAGATGAGAGGCGTAAAGAACCCCGGACGGTGCGCATTTTCTTTCTTAAGTAAGCCCCCACAATGCTTGGATGGAAACCGAAGGGAAGCCGAAGATTCTATTCAAAAATTTCACCCTACTGATGATAAGAGGGCCCGGGACCACCCCGACGATCAAGTCGAGGTTCTTACCCAAGCGAACGGTTGTCATCATGAAAGGCGGGAAGCCCGAAGGCGGTGGCCTGACAAGGCGCGCGGAACCGATACGATTTTCGTATCGGGAACCGGCAACCTTCAATTGCGTGAGATCCGCACGCCAAAAATCTCATTTGCCGCACCCGGGATATGCCACGCGGTGAGGATTTAAATCCAAAACTATCGCCAACGGCACATCTGAAGACCTTTGAAGAATCGGCTCAAAAGTCGAAGGATGGACCCACCTCCGGCGGAATGACTTCACCCAAGGGGCCTTCCCCAAAGGTGGGCCCAGGGGGCCACTATCGGTACCCTGAGTACCGTATACCCCTTGAGATTGCAAAGATCTCAAGGAAATGTCATCTACTTGATTTGAAGACCTTTGGAGGCCCACATGTCAGACATAACCGGACCCGCTTCCCCAACATGGTTAGTTCCAGGGTCGCCACGTGTACCATCAAACCGGAGCTACCGCCCACAAGGTGGAAGCTCCGGGCTATGTACCATAACGGCACCCCCGGACCTAACCCTAGACCGAGGGAAGCTCCGGAACTGACACATGTCTGGTGGCGCCGGACCAATCTGTTCCCCACAGTATGCTCCGGAGCTGCCACGTGTCCAACCGTCGGATCTTCAGCCTCAAACCTCCGGTAGACTCCACAACGGCTCCGGATCTTCAAAGGGGAATCAAGGACTTCAAGACCCGATTAAGTTTCATTAATACTATGTTAATGACACGCGATCGGACGACCCTTAATACCAGTAACGGTGCTGTCAAAGACCATAACTCGGTCATTAAGGGTAATTAAGCGCATCAAATGTGTATCAATATTAGTAGCCGCCGGGGCCACATGTCGGGCCAGGCCAACCTGTAACGGCCTGTCCTTGTACTATAAAAGGACAGGCCGACGGTACATAGGGAGACGATCTGCTCTCGGCTCTCTGATCTCTCTGCTCTGTTCTGATCTGATCTAATCTAGTCTGATCAGCTCACACGCGCTCTCAACTCACGTCACCTGAGTTGAGTTCATACATCCAATACAACACCAACACACCCCGTGGAGTAGGGTATTACGCTCAGGCGGCCCGAACCACGTAAATCTTTGTGTCTCCTGTGTAATTTTACATTTCACCTTCTTGAATATCCGCGCGCCCACACCAAACTTCAAACTCCACAAACACTTTTAGTAGTGTCGGGAGATCTGCCGGATCAAAACCACCGACACGCAGTCACGGCGGTACTAGACAGGGCGGACCTACCAGATCGCGTAAGGCTTCTCGATCTCGCTGTCTCGACTGTGGATCTCGAAGGAACAGAGGCACCACATCCGTACGTGGACCAACGACGGTAGCACGGCCAGGCGGTTAACCAGTTCACCTCGATCGCCGATTGGATGCTAATACAGACGAAAATAATACAGATGACCTCTTTCGATAAGATAATTACTGTGTGTTCGTGACTCCGCGTCCCTGTTTTTTATGTGATTAGACAAATTGTTCGTTTTTTACTTCTTATTGATTATCGTACTTACAAAAAATTGCATTTTTCTTATAACAGTTCAGATATAAAACGAAGTGGAGATGTTGCATTTCATTTTCAGAAACATGCAGCTAAGAAGGCCGCTGCCGCTTCATATAAGTAGATGAAGATGATATAACAATACATTTATAATATTCAGAAAGCGACGGCTAAATAAGTCGAACAAGTAGTATTATAAGTTTATCTCATAACTTATTTTATATCGTAATTTATTCACTATGATATTTTTCATTTTATTTTTTTATCACATTATGTTACAATATTTATAATTATTTACCAAATTGATAATTTTTTTATAAAATCTCTTGTAAATGTTTTTGGCATACCCTGTAGTTAAATCCTGGACCCGCCACTGCTTGTCGGCCTGCTGTTCCATGCAATTTTGAGTAGCGGCCAAATGTTCCTTCAGACTGACAGACTGACGGTCTTGTTCAGCCAACAACTCTTGCACAAACGGCTCACAGTCAGAAGGTAGACTGGGAGAAATAATAATCTCTGGATCATATCCGTATAAATCCTTGAACCGAGAACATCCAAAAGCACAGTGATGAGAGGAATTGTACTAGAACTCAGCAAGAGGGGGCCACTTCTTCCTGTGAGGATTCTCTTGAACCGAGCAGCACAAAAACATTTCGAGACATTGATTCATGCACTCACTCTATCCATCCCTTTGTGGATGATACGATGTACTCATCATCCACTTAACTTTCAGAAGACTGAATAACTGTTGCCATACCTTCGTGTAACCTCACACCACTGTCCAGTAGAGTTTTTGCCATCTGCAATGCCGTATAGGGATGTTTCAAAGCCACAAATGAGAACTTTTAGAGAAACAATCCACAACACTAGGATGGTGTTGTATCCATCTGAAAGTGGCAGTGCCACGATGAAATCCAATGTGATATCCTGCCACACCCCACTTGGAATAGGCGACGGTTGTAACGACTCAGCGGGATGTGTATGTTCTCTCTTTGATCTCTGGTAGAATGAACATTGCATTACAAAGGTCGTGGTATCTTGCTTCATGCCTTTTCAATAGAACTGTTGTTTCAACCTATGGTAAGTAGCTTGAACCTCATAGCGCCCCCCAATGCTGAATCATGAAAGGCTGAAATCAGCTTAGTTCGTAATGCTGTATTTTCTCCCAGCACTATTTGATCACCCCTCCGTATAAGGCCCTGATGCAGAAAAATCCAACCTCATCCGGACTCTGCACTGCCAACTTCGTCAAAAGAAGTTGCGTATTGTCATCCAGGATGTACAAATTCAGTACTTCACGATGCCAGCAGGTACCACCTCAGAAGAAGTAGAGATGTGCACGAGATGGCCAACACGTGACAAAGCATGGACAACTACATTTTCTTTACCCTTACGATAAACCACCTGAAACTGCAGACCCATCAACTTTGACATCGCCTTTTTCTGCAGATCGGATTGCAATTGTTTGTTTTCCAAGAAGCAAAGACTCTTATGATCGATTTGTATGATAAACTCACGTTTCCGCAAATATTGGTGCCAACGACCCACAACCAACATGAGGGCTAAAAGCTTCTCGTGTACAAAGAGATGCTTGTGTTTCTCACTTAGATCCTTGCTCAGATAGGCCACTGGCCGTCCTTTTTGCATTAGAACTGCTCCAAACTCAACATAGCTTGCATCAGTCTCCATCGTGAATACCTCTGAGAAATACAGTAAGGCCAACACCTCGTTCCAGTTTCAAAAATGCCCGTTCAGCTTCGTCAGACCAGACAAAGTTCTTTCGCTTCAGTAAGCTTGTTAGCGGTTTAGCAATCGAACTGTAGTCTTTGACAAACTTGTAGTAATACCCCGTCAATCCCAAGAAGGCCCTCAAAGCAGTAATAGACTGTGGAACCGGCCAAGTATCCATTGCCCTTGTTTTCTCAGGATCAGTTGCCACCCCGGAGCTAGACATGATATGGCCAAGATACTGAAGTAAAGACTTGGCAAAAGGACACTTCGATCGATATAGAACTGGATCAGTCTAAGCATCGTGAAAACCAGCTTAAGGCGCACCAAATGTGAGTCAAGTGAGGGACTATATATGAGAATATCATCAATGAAAAGGAGAAAAAAATTACGTAGGAAAGTAGCAAGAACCGAGTTCACAACGCATTGAAATGTGGCTGGCACATTGGTGAGCCCGAACGCCATTACCTTAAACTGGTAATGCCCGCTGTGAGTCTTGAATGTCGTTTTGAACTCTTCCCTGGGCTTCATATGGATCTGATGCTACCCTACTCGCATGTCAAGACTGGTGAAGAACATAGTGCTGGACAACTCATCCAAAAGATCATCAATGAGAGGCAAAGGGAAATGATTCTTGATCGTCATGTCGTTGAGTTCGCGATTGTGTACACAAGAGCACCAACTGCCTTCCTTCTTCTGCACTAGGATGAACGATGATGCAAAGGGACTTACACTCTGTTCTATTAATCCAGACTCCAATAAGGCTTGAACTTGGTGCTCAGTTTGTTTACGGCTGTTATACACCAATTTCACCCGTAAATATAACTCAATTATGTGAAGGAATTGTCATTTCTTGCACACATAACCTTTTATTTAACCTATTTCCACTTGTTCTTGGAGAAAGTAGTGCATGCAGAGATTCTATGCAGAAATGAAGTGAAACAAGGGGATATATCCTATAAAATATCATTCCAGCCAATCAGGCGATACCACATAGATCAAATGGCCCACAAACAGAAGTGTCCGAGGCCATCCAACACTATAGCACCAATCAGTCAATGGGACCCACCTGTCAGTCACTTGGAGAAAGCACACCGCAAAGGGGCCAGGACTAGGTCGGGCGATCCCCCTAGTCGGCCAACTAGGTCCTGGCGCCTTTCTCGGTCAAACTCCACGTGGTGGCTTCTCCCGGATTGAAGTGGTCATGGGTGACTGTTTCACGCGCTTTTGGTGAAAAGAACCGACCCTTCTCCAAGCTATAAATAGGACCCCTCACTCCTCACTTCAACACACACCACTTGAGTATTCATCCATTGTATCCATTACTCTCCACAGGTTTAGAGGAGTATAGGTTGTAGAGAGGAGAGTCTCTAGTCCATAGTCCAAGTAGAAGAGGAGTAGAATGAGTCTCTTCCCAATTGGGAAAGGTATGCCTCCCATATTCCTATTTGTATTTGTGACATTATTCATAATAAAGATGATATCTTTAGTCTTCTATTGTTCATATACTTGGATGAAGCGTTTCTTGTTTGATTGTGGATTCCATGTATGTGGTAGGAGTAGTACTTATGATTGTGCTATACCATGCTCATTACATTAGCATAAACACTATAGACATCCACTATAGTCTAATTAGCTATGATATGACTATGTTAATGTGAATTACTTATGCTATGAATTAACATTGGTTCAACGATGATTTAGTTCATTGCCTAGGATGGCTTGTGCCTAGGATCTTATGGTAATTACTTATATGCTAGCATGGTGCTAGGATAAAGAGTAGCGTTGAATGTCTCGTAGACCCACGGATTGAAGAGGTAGGCAGTAGGTGGTGACAGTCCTATCTGTCCTTTGTAATCCTCTACGTTCGGCTATGCCACATGCTCTTAGCAAGAGTCGCTTAGTGTTGCTAGGGGTAAACCCGTGCCCGATGTGTTAATCCACTTAGCATGAGAATTCATAATTAATATAATCATTAGTAATTAACTTAGGCTATGTATATTTACATTAGAAGCATAGGAGGAGTCTCTACCTAACTCTTCGCCTAGTTCCTCTATTACCTCATTTATCCTCTAGGATAAAATGCTCTTATATGTGTCACACTACCTCAACTTATCATTTAAACCATCCTTGCTAGAACCATACCTAGACCAACCTAAGCCTTTCCACTTGATGATTGTTTTACTTTCATCTAGACTTCCTTTGGGAAAATATAAGTGACACCCTTTGGGAATACTCTTTAAAGGGGAAATGCTACATCAATAGTTTCCGTGCGCTTGCGGACATTCACTTGAGAATTAAAACCTACCAACAAGCATTTCTAGCACCACTGCTAGGGATGAATTGTTAGTAGTGCGTAGGAAATATCAACAAGCATTTCTGGCGCTGTTGCCGTTGAAGCCAGCCGAAGTATTACATGATTGAGTGAATAGGATAGGACCCTGGTAGATTTTAGTAGGATGACCCCTCTTTTTTTTCATATGTTATGTGAAAACAGGGTAGTGTATGTCTGTTTTCCGCTTGTAGGAAAACTTTGTTGAAGATTCCAAATCCCTTATGAGAGTTCGACCTCGTGTTGTGACTCTTCAGAAGCTTCGAGTGGCAAAGCAAGCCAACACAACCGCACCAACAACCGAAACACAAATGGCCCAGAAGACCCTTCGTGAGACGTGAACTTCAAAATCAAGACTGGCCTAATCACTATGGTGCAAGCCAACCCATTTTTTGGGAAGGCTAACGAGGATGCAAGCGCTCACTTGTAATAGTTCCTTGAGATTTGTAGCACTTTTAAGATAAAGGACATATCTCCTGATGCTGTCCGTCTTAGGCTGTTCCTGTTCTCTCTTCTTGGGAGAGCGAAATAGTGGTTCTACGCGAACCGAAGTGCTATGGACACTTGGGAGAAATGTTCTACGACATGCCTCACCAATTTTTTCCCGTTGGGCAAAACCAATTCCCTACGCAGAAGAATTTCCAACTTCCAGCAAGATGCCAAGGAATCTATTCCCGAGGCTTGGGAAAGGCTGCAAGAGTATATCCTAGCCTGTCCCCATCATGGGATGGATGATTGGCTAATTATCCAAAACTTCTACAACGGTCTGATCCCTTCTGTCCGTGACCACGTTGATGTTGCTGCTTCTTCTCATTGACGGTGCCCAAAGCCAAAGATTTGATTGAGAAGATGGTGTCAAACATGGGTTGGAGCGACGAGCGTCTCCATACCCGCCAGCGAGGCATGCACACCTTGAACGAGGTGGACATGATCGCTGCTAAATTGGACCTCCTTATGAAGAAGATCAATGGACAAGGTAATAGTGAAGTATGTGACAATGCCAATGCCTTAGACTCTCACATCACTTGTGAAGTCTATGGCAACATGGGATATTTGGGCAATGACCGTACAGAAACCCGTGAGGATGCCCTATACCTAGCCAATAATAGAAACAACAATGGCTATCGTCTTAGAGGTCAAGAGTGGGGCCAACCATGCCCATTCTTTCAAGGAGGGTACAACAACAATGGCAACAATGGAAATCAACCCAACTCGAGGTAACTTGCCATTAGCTAGCTAAAGATCAATGATGCTCTATCCAAGAAGCTATCGGCTAATGACAAGACCCTAGAAAGCATTGCTGCCAAGATTGAAGGACTATCCTCAACCTTCAAGAATCAATAGCGTTTCAACAATATGTTGGAGACTCAATTGGCTCAACTGGCAGCTGTTGTTCCTCCAATGGAGAATGGCAAGATGCCAGGATAGCCCGAACCTCCCATGGAAAATGTCAACATGATTTCTTTACAAGGAGGCAACTGGCTGAAGGACCATGGATGTCCTACAATCTCATGCTCAATTGGGGCACACCACTTTGATAAGGCCCTTTGTGACCTTGGAGCAAGTGTGAGTGTGATGCCCAAGGTGGTTTTGGACCAGCTGAACTTCACGAAGCTTACTCCAACACCAATGCAACTCCAACTGGCTGATTCCTCAGTCCGTTGTCCAGCGGGTATTGCTGAAGATGTCCCAATGAAAATCTGGAACTGCTTCATACCCGTGGATTTCGTTGTGCTCGACATGGAGGTCGAGAAGGATACGCCGCTCATTCTTTGGCGTCCATTCCTAAGCACCACGAAGGCTCACATTGATGTCAGAGCTAGAGATATCCACTTCCATATCAATGGCAAGGAGGAAAAGTTTAACTTTCGCCCAAAGTTGGAGCAATGCTCAATTATCCGCATTGGGGAAAATGTTAAACACATTCAAGAGGTCGAAATCACACCCCCAAAGGTGGACTCGCTCCTTGCATTCATGAGGAATATGATCTATGCAGAAAAACCGTCTTATCGTCCATGCCGACACCCCAAGAAGACGGAGAAGTCCGGGCCTCCTCAAAGGCCCAAGTCCACCAAGCCACCAAATAAGGAATGGCGGAAGAAGCAAGACAAGCTGTCCGAGCCCATCCCTCCGGGCCCAAATGTCAGGAAATGAAGAAGGAGGAATGTCCATCTCATCGGACGGTGGTGAGACCTAGCCAATAGGTTAAATTGGTAGTTATCCTTTTCTTTGTTTTTCTTTTCTCTTTATTTGGATTTCCCCATTTAGTTTGATTCTCCCACTACATATTTGATTTTCTTAGCAAGTTGAGAATCTTATATTCTCAATTATCATTTTTATTTCTTTTTTTCACAAAAAATAAAATTGTTGGGTTTTGAAAAAGGAATTTTTATTTGGAAAACAATTTTTCTGAGCTGCAAAAGTGGTATTTAACCAATGTGCTAATTCCATAGACGTTGGGGAGCCACCTGCCAAAAGGGAGAATAGGGGGGGCCCACCTGTCAGGTCGTCTGACCCTCCTGCTCGGTCGACTAGGTGAAAGAGCCAATTTGGCTCTCTCTCCTCCAATGGCTACATTTGGTTCCCTAGTGACCGTTGGGAATGCACACTATAAATGGTGGCCGTGAGGAGCACTTCTCTTCACACTTCACCTCATTTCTTACATCCCCAAAGTCACTCTTACTCAAATTGTTTTTCTTGCTCTTATTGAAGCACTCTTGCTTAAAATCCAACTCAAAAAGATTTGCTTTTGTTTGCATTTGCAATTTGCTCTCAAGTTCTTCAAGGGAAAATTCGTCGGGGTTTTGTTTTCACTAACATCACCTCTTTCGAGTTTTTGCCTTGTTGTGTTCTTGCTTGTTGTGGCCATTAAAGGAATGAAAAGGTTGTTTGGGAAGAGGAAGGAGGCTGCAAGCTCAAGCCATGGCGGAGACTCAAGTGCACACCCCTCTTCTGTTGCAACACCAAGTTCACAGAGGAGGAGTGTAGGAGAGGATATTCCCATAGGTGAGAGGAGCAACCCTCACCAACTTCTCCACGACGACGACCTCGACATCCAAAGTGAAGTTGAAAATCAAGCACGCAAGCTCCTCCAAGATCATGAGTTTTCTCATACGAAAGCTTATGATCCAGATTTGATCTCCAAAATAGGTATGGATTCCGAATTCTTTTCCATTTGGCGTGCATTAGGATGGGAAAACTTTGCTCACATAGAGGAGAAATGTTCATGCCTTCTCTCCATACAATTCCTTTGCACACTCAATATAGGATTTGATGGTATTACTTTTTGATTATTTCAAAAAGAATACAACATCCTATGGAAAGAATTAAGTGAAATCTTAGGCTTCCATAAACGTTGTTTGCTAGAATTAGACAATTTGCCTAAGTTTAACAAACAAAGTTTTTGGCAAGATTTAACTGGTGAGGTCAGATGTAGTGCACCTAGGAATAGCCACTTGCACAACCCCACTTTATTCTTCATGCATAGATGGGTGGCTATGACTATGTTCCCTAGAGGAGATGTATGGATAGTGCGTGATGATGAGCTGAAAATGTTATTTGCCATGATTAAAAATATAAAAGTTGCTCCAGTTATTGCCATGATGACACAATGGTTAGATTACATTCTAAAGGTAGGGCTAATTGAATGCACTTCATTGATTACCCGTATTGCTACTAGGGTAGGAGCACTAGAATATTCTTCATTTGAATACATTGAAAATGAGAGGGAATTAATTGATGAAGAATATTTAGTGCAAGGACATACCCTTAAGCATGATCAAGATGACTCTTTGATATTTTATTATCCAGGCTTTGTCAATAAAATTCGGTTACCTATCTCAGATTATCATTTGTACAAATGTCGGAGGCTAACCATTGACCTACTTCCCATCGAGGAAGCTGGAAGAAGTAATGTCTTTGGCAGGATAACTAGAAGCCGTACAAAGAGAGCGGCCATGCCCCTGACAACCTCCACGGTCCATGAGTACAAAGAGGAAGAGAACCCAACGGGTGATGCACCCGGATGGGCTCAACCTCCATCGTATGAGACCAAAGGTCCATCTTGGCATGGATGGCCAGGTGCTACATGGGAGACACCCCTATCCACTTGAAGCTCTAGCAGCTTGCCTCCAACATGTATGAGAAGATGTCATTCCACTTCAGCTAGAAGGCATCGTGACTATAGCCAAGGAATGACGGACCTGAAAGTGCATCTAGGAATCCCTTGTGGGTTTTGGTTGATTAATGACAAGCAAATGAGATCCTAACCACATTGTTGAGATGAGCACAGGTTCTAATGAGAGAATGAGCAAAGTGCCAAAAAGAAAGGAGAATAAGGAGCAATGCGGAAAAGAGCTCAAGAAACAAGTGTAGTAGATCATTGTGTATGGAGTGTGTTAAGGAAACACACCCCAAGAGCTCAAGCACAAATAATCTCACACATTGCACAAAACTATACAAGACCGGACTAGTCCGACTGAACCCGGACTAGTCCGATATCTTTCTGCACAAGATCGGACAAGTCCTCACAATGCGGACTTGTCCTCATAGTCCAGTTTTTAACTAACCGAACTAGTCTGATATCACCACAGACTAGTCCGATATCTCTCTGACTAGAATCGGAATAGTCCTCCCAGTGTGCACTAGTCCCCCAAACACTTCACAAGTTGCACAAAAATCGGACAAGTCTGATAACATAACAGACTAGTCCGATATCTTTTTGATGTCAATCGGACAAGTCCGATATTAGCACGGACTAGTCCGAAAACCCTCTGACCTAAATTGAACAAGTCATCCAAGTGTGGAGTTGTCCCCCAAATTCACTTAGGGTTTCACTTATCTGGACAAGTCTGATATTTATCGGACAAGTCCGCTCTTAGCCGGACAAGTCCGATATTTCGGGACACCTAGGGTTTGCTACACGCAGCACACTGGACTAGTCTGGTGTCCACCTCGGACTAGTCCGATCTTTCTAAACCCTAACGATAACTTTTGGAAACCCCATATAAATAGGTGTGCAAGCCCATTTTCCACAGCACTCGACCTCCTGCGCCGTCACACCTTCCAAGAGCCTAGAAAACGCCTCTCTCCATGAAATCAAACGCAAGAAAGATCTATCCCTTGAGGATACACTTTGGATCATTGGAGAGACACAGTTCATCACTCATTGAGCTCTTAGTTTGATTTCCTAACACACTCCTGTGGTTTTCATTGTGATTTTAAGAGTGTGTTCTTGGTGGTATTCATATTGTAATCTTGGGGAGCCCTCAACATGTGAGAAGGCCTCTTGAATGTGGTTATTTGCCCTTTGTGATTAGTGAGGAGGATTGGCCTCCGTGGCGATCCAATGAGGGTAGGGTTGGAGAAGACCCGGTCCTTTTGTGGACTCCTCAACATGGACGTAGGTTGCCTCTGTGGGAACCGAACCACGGGATAAAGTCATTGTGTTCTTTCTTTGTGCCCATTGTTCCTACTCTTAATATCAATCTAGGGTTTCAATCAATCTTGTTCACTTTACATTGAAACATTGAATATAAGATTAACTTGTGATACATCCTAGTTCATAGTAGTGCAACACTTTAATTACAAGTATATTTCCGCTGCATATATCCTAGGATCAAGATAATCAATCAAATTTGATCAATCTAGTTGGTACACACCGTACTAGTCCGCACTCGACCGGACTAGTCCGATATCTTGGGATTTGATCTGGTTGTTAAGTGTTGCAGGTTCTAATAAAATTCAAAAAGGCCTATTCACCCCCCTATAGGCCACATTCAATTGGTATCAGAGCAGGACTCTTCAAAAGGAGACTAATCGCTCGAAGAGATCATGTCGGACATGAAGGACGTACACAAGAGCATCAACCAAGAGAAGGTTGAAGAAGAAAAGAACCAAAAATTGGAGAGGCTCCTCGAGGCCATTCAAGACTTTGAGGATGACGATGAGGAGACGCTGGAACTAAAGGCGCTCCTAAGGAAGAAAACCCTCTCCAAGGCAAAAGTACAGATCGAAGATGAGAAGAAGAAGAAGGGGAGTAGTCACACCGACTAATCCCAATATCCTTTCAACTACGATCGTCTTAATTCTAGCAATAATCACTAGTTATCTATTCCACTTGGAAAAGCCCCACACTTTGATGGCAATGACTACTCAATGTGGAGGCAAAACATGAAAACGCACTTGATTTCTCTCAATCCAAGTTTGTGGCATATTGTATGTACAGGAATAGAAATCCCCGACGATGATGAGGAGCTCACACCCAACCAAGAGCAAGCAATCCATCGAAATGCCCAAGCTGCTGCAGTCATCACCTCATCACTCAGTCGGGACGAGTTCACAAAGGTGGATGGACTCGAGATCGCAAAGGAGATATGGGATATGTTGCAAACCGCACATGAAGGCAATTGTCATGTACGAGAAGCGAAGATCGAGATGATTGAAGGCGAGCTGGGAAGATTCGCCATCGAAGAAGATGAGTCGCCACAAGACATGTACAACCGACTAAAGACACTCATCAACAAGGTGCGAGCATACTGAAGCAAGAAGTGGAACAACCACGAGGTGGTGAAGCTCATTCTTAGAGCTTTCATGCCTCGCAATGTCACCTTGTGCTCGATGATACAAGAAAGCCCCGGGTACAAGAAGATGACCCCGGATGAGCTACTCGGGAAAATCATCAACTTTGAGATGATGGAAAAGCAAGCCAAGCATGTTAAGGAGATTGCCAATCTCACCTCAACAAAGAAGAAAGGGGTCGCTTTGAAGTCCACTCTCAAGCCCTTGTCTAAAGAAGCTCGAGAAGCTCAATTAGAAGAAGACGATGACGATGAGAGCAGCGACTTGGATGAAGATGATATGATACTATTCATAAAGAAATTCAAAAGAATGATGAAGAAAAGACAAGGGGATAAATCAAGTGAAGGGAAGTACAAGGAAAAATCAAGACCGAAGTTGAGGCGGGCATGCTATAACTGTGGTGAGTATAGCCACTTTATAGTTGATTGTCCATATGAAGAGAACAAGAAGAAGACCAAGGAAACGAAGCCCCAACCCAAGAAATTCTTCAAGAAGAAGAAGCAAGCTGAACAAGCGCATCTAGGGAAAGAGTGGGACTCAAATGATGAGTCCTCATCCGAAGAAGAAGAGGAGATGGCTAGCATAGCCATCGAGAAGACATCCAAGAAGTCCACTCTCTTCCCCACTCTTGGCGCATGGAAGGGGAATGACACTTGCCTCATGGCAAAGGAAGGCAAATGCAAGGTAACAACCAAACCCTCTTCCGTACATTCCTATTCTAGTGATAGTGGAATTACTAGCGATAATGAAGATATGCTCATTGGCTTAGACAAGAAAACAGTACGAAAATGAAATTTCTACTTGATCAGCTTGTTGAGAAGGAGAAGTTGATAAACCATCAAGAAGACATGATTATCTCCCAAAAGGAGGAATATGTTGAACTTGGCAAGCTTCTAGAACTTGAAAAGGAACGAAGCAAGTCACTAGAGCTTGAGTTAGCTTCAAGCAAGGAAGCTTGCTTAGAGTTAAGCGACTCAAATGCTACAATCAAGGACAAACTTGCTAACCTAACCAAGGTTAAGAAGATCCTTGAGGTACAAGTTGAGTCACTCAAGCAAGATGACCCTTCATCCTCCTCAAGCTCACCTTCTCAACCACTTAAAACTGAAGCAATCATTACTTGTTCATGTGGTAAAATTTACACCAGCTTGAAAGACAAGTCAACCTCTACCAAGGATAAGCATCCTACCCAAAGTGGCATATTTGACAAGGAGAAGGTAAAATATGCACATAGTGCATACTTGGCCACAAGACCTCCTAATGTCAAATATGGCATTGGGTATTACTATGGTGAAAAAAATGCTAGAAGCCATAAGAATAACAAGGAAAGCATTACCTTTGTAAAGAGAAGACCCTCTCAAACTGGAAAAATCCAAAGTTAACACATCCAACACACATGATCACCGGACTAGTCCGGTCGGGACACGGACAAGTCTGGTCCTCCAGACAAGTCCGATCTCCTACTCCTGTATATAAACAACAACAATTGCTTTTCAGAACCTTTGATGCATCTTATGTTTTAATGAGAAGTAATTCTGGTAAAATTTATGCTCATTATGTTGGGCCACGCCATGGGAACACCAAGTCTCATGTGTGGGTGCCCAAATCCCTTGTGACTAACCTAAAAGGACCCAAGCAAGCTTGGGTACCTAAAACCAAAGCATGAATTGTTTTTGCAGGCATATTCCCCCGGTGGATCTAAATGGGTGCTAGACAGTGGTTGCACCAACCATATATCCGGAGAAAGAAGGACGTTCGTTGAGTATGAAGAAAATGAGGATCCAAGCAAGATCATCTATTTTGGAGATAATAGTCAGGGAAATGTGCTCGGTACTGTTAAAATTGCCACATCATCTCAACATACTCTTTCTCATGTGTTACATGTTGATTCCTTAGATTATAACCTTCTATCCATATCTCATTTATGTGACAAAGGTTATAATTTCTTGTTCACTGATGAGGGTGTGACCGTCTCTAGAAGGATTGATGGTTCCATTGCATTCAAGGGTATGTTAGAGGGAAAGCTTTACCTTGTTGACTTCAACAAGGATAAAGCCGAACTTGACACATGCTTGATTGCAAAGACCAACATGGGTTGGCTGTGGCATAGATGGCTAGCGCATGTTGGTATGTGAAATCTTCAAAAACTCCTCAAGGGCGATCACATCTGAGGTTTGAAGGATGTTGTTTTTGAGAAAGACAGACCTTGTAGCGCGTGCCAAGTAGGGAACAAGTTGGAGCACCTCATCCCGTGAAGAATGTCATGACTACAACAAGACCGCCTCAAGCTACTTCACATGGATCTTTTTGGTCCAATTGCTTACATAAGCATCGACGGTAACAAATATGGTTCAGTGATTGTTGATGATTTTTCTCGCTTCACTTGGGTTTTCCTTTTACATGATAAAACAGAAACACAAGGAACACTCAAGAAGTTCTTCAAATGAGCCCAAAATGAGTTTTATTTGACAATCAAGAACATTCGAAGCGACAACAGCACGAAGTTCAATAACACACAAGTTGAGGAGTGCCTAGACGAAGAAGGCATAAAGCACGAATTTTCAGCACCTTACTCCCCTCAACAGAACAGAGTTGCTGAAAGGAAGAACCGAACCCTCATAGAGATGGCGAGAACAATGCTCGATGAATACAAGACCTCCAATCGGTTTTGGGCGGAAGTGGTTAACGCCGCTTGCCACGCCATAAACTGACTCTATCTTCATCGACTACTCAAGAAGACATCATATGAGCTACTCACCAGTAACAAGCGTAATATTTCATATTTTCGAGTTTTCGGTTCTAAATGCTATATTTTGAACAAGAAGCCTAGGACTTCAAAGTTCGCTTCGAAGTTCGATGAAGGTTTCTTGCTTGGTTATGATTCGAACTCTTACGCCTATCGTGTCTTCAACAAGACCCTTATTGAAGTAGCACGTGATGTAGTGTTCGATGAAACTAACGGCTCCCAAAAGGAGCAAGTTGATCCATGTGTGCTAGATAGAGAAGAGGCTCCTTGTCAAGCATTGAAAAGAATGGCGTTAGGCGATGTTTGACCACAAGTGCCACCTCTACATGTGCATGAGGAAGATGAACAACAAATGGAGGCCAATGATCAAGGGGGAGCCTCCATACAAGATCAACCTCAAGAAGACAAAAATGATAAACAAGTCAATGAGAGCAACCATCTAGGGGGAGAAGAAGATGACCATGAAGGTTCAAGATTGCAAGTGACACACCCAAGATTACACCAATGCGTGCAAAGGGATCACCCAATCGACAACATCATCGATGACATCCAAATGGGAGTAACTACTAGATCTCGCATAGCTAATTTTTGTGAGCATTACTCGTTTGTTTCCTTTTTGGAACCGCGCAGGTTGAGGATGCATTGAAGGATCCGGATTGGGCAGTGGCCATGCAAGAAGAACTCAACAACTTCAAGCGGAACAAAGTGTGGGAACTAGTCGAAAGACCCAAATTCAACGTCGTCGGCACCAAATGGGTCTTCCGCAACAAACAAGACGAACACGGGGTGGTTACAGGGAACAAGGCATGACTTGTGGCCAAAGGGTATTCACAAGTCGAAGGTTTGGATTTCGATGGAACCTTTGCTCCCATAGCTAGACTTGAGTCTATTAGAATGTTACTTGCATATGCTACTCACCATGATTTCAAGATCTATCAAATGGATGTGAAAAGCACCTTCCTCAACAGACCAATCAAGGAGGAGGTGTATGTAGAGCACCCCCCCCCCCCCAGATTTGAAGATGAAGAGTTCCCCGACCACGTATTTAAACTGCGTAAGGCTCTCTATGACCTCAAACAAGCTCCTAGAGCTTGGTATGAGTGTCTTAGAGATTTCTTAATTGAAAATGGTTTTAAGATCGGTAAAGTAGATTATACATTGTTTACAAAGAACTTTGACAATGATATCTTTATTTGTCAAATTTATGTTGATGATATAATCTTTGGTTCAACTAATAAATCTTTTTGTGAAGAATTTAGTAATATCATGACAGATAGGTTTGAGATGTCTATGATGGGAGAGCTAAAGTACTTCTTGGGATTCCAAGTGAGGCAACAAAAGGAAGGGACGTTCATAAGCCAAACTAAGTACACTCAAGACATACTCAAGAAGTTTGGAATGGACAAGGCGAAGCCTATAAAGACTCCCATGGAAACGAATGGCCACTTATATCTCAATGAAGATGGAGCAAAGGTCGATCAAAAGGTATATCACTCCATGATTGGATCTCTACTCAACTTATGTGCATCTAGGCCAGACATTATGTTGAGTGTATGTTTGTGTGCAAGGTTTCAAGCCAACCCCAAAGAGTGTCATTTGACAGCTGTTAAGAGAATCTTGCGGTATTAAGTTCATACATCCAACCTAGGTTTTTGGTATCCCAAAGGTTCCAAATTCAATATCATTGGTTACTCCGATGCAGATCATGCCGGATGCAAAGTAGATAGAAGAAGTACCTTCGGTACATGCCAATTTTTAGGTAGATCTCTAGTTTCTTGGTCCTCCAAGAAACAAAACTCCATTGCCTTATCCACGGCCGAAGAGGAGTATGTTGCAGCCGGGAGTTGTTGTGCACAACTCCTTTGGATGCGACAGACTCTAAGGGATTACGGTTATAATATGAGCCGTATTCCACTCCTTCGTGATAATGAGAGTGCCATTAAAATTGCCCATAATCCCGTTGAGCACTCTAGGACCAAACACAAAGACATCCGGCATCACTTTTTGAGAGACCATTCAATGAAGGGAGATATAGCCATTTCATATGTCAACACCGAAAAACAACTAGCTGACATATTCAGCAAGCCACTTGATGAAAAACGCTTTTGCGAGCTCTGAAATTACCTAAATATCCTTGATGCTCGGAATGTGGCTTGAAATCTTGTATACCCGAATGCTATCTTCAAAATTTATTGCTTGTGTTGTGAAAAACATCTCTCTTAATTTTTCCGAAAAACTATGTCAATTACTAGATCTTGGTGGATTATGATCATTGCTTGATTGTTGAATGCTTACTGATCATATTCATCAAGATTATATGATTTGCTTTGGCTCCCTATTTTCTTAATAAGTACCTTCGAATATATACGAATGGGCTAAGCATTTCTTCCCTCGTAACCACGGACTAGTCTGTGGTTGCCCGTACTAGTCCGCCTGTGCAGACTAGTCCGCGTGTGACGGTTAGGCCGGACTAGTCCGGCAGACCACAAACTAGTCCGATATAGGCTCTGGAAAAGTTTGGACTAGTCTGATCATTTCCGGACAAGTCCGATTTTTCGTGTCCATAACCCTAGCCGCCGCCAAACCCTAATCTTCCTCACCCCCACACTTGCCTCAAGCTTTCTCTCTCCACGCTCGAGCTCCCCAAGGCGATTTCCATCATCCTCCATCAAAACTCCTCGGATATTGGTGGAAAACGACCTACATTGCTCAGGGATTGAAGACCACAGACTTGTCTGCTCCTTCAACCCCTACATCCCCGAGAATCAAGCAATTTCGGTAAAATATCATCCCAAACCCTAGAAATTGCTATTTCCTTCAATGTTGATCAACTAGCGTAGTTCCTTTCATCATATACATGTTTCCTTGATGTATTACATTGATTCTATGCTATTTGTGACTTAGGAATCACCATTTGTCTCATAGTTAGGGTTTTAGAGGTTGAATACCGGACTAGTCCGGTCCATGCACGGACAAGTCCGGTCAATCGGACTAGTCCGTGCCTGTACACTGGACTAATCTGATTTTTCTGAACTCAACCCTAACTTCTTAATTCCTCAATGCAATTCCTTGTCATCTATTCTCATCAATACCTTGTGAAATCCATTCTCAGGACAATGTCGAGCACCAACGACGAAATCTCAGATTTCGAGGCCGAGATGGACCACAAAGCCGTGCTTCAGTCCTCGACGGGCCTAAGCAAGAAGCGCCAAGAGCACCCATCCAAGTCAGCTACTTCTCCTCCCCAGGCTCGAAGGAAAGTGCTCGCAAAGAAGCCTGCCTCCAAGGCTTCTGCTGGAGGAGGCCCTAGCTCAGCAAGTGCCCGTCAAGCCAAGGGCAAGGGAAAAGGAATTGCAATGGGCCTGATTGGCCCCCTAAAGATGTCAGCTCCAAGGGAAGGGGCCCGGGATCCCGCGGAGGCGAGATTCAATGGAAAGGGCAGCAACACGACTACCAAGTTCAGGAATGTTGATTGTTACAACTGACCCAAGCAGGCTGCTGATGTGAGATTTTGGAGTAATTTTCATGCAGATTTCTACAAGACTGTCTATCTCCCAATGAAGACACCAGTTGTGCGCAACCAATGGATATATTGGGCGCACTTTGAGAAGAAGGGTTGCTCACCTTTTGTGGAGGTGGTCAAGGCGATTGAAAGGCATGGCTTGAAGGATCTCTTTGCCTTCAGAAACAACTGGAATGATGAGGTCATTGCCCAATTTTATGCCACTTTCCACTTTGCCAGTGATGAGGAAGAAAGGGTGACTTGGATGACTCATGGATCCAAGTACACCATTACATATGAAGAATTTGCAAGATTGCTACATCTTGACAGCACCAACAATGACAATTTGATCATCCACAACATTGGTGTCATTGAGAAGGACAGGATGAAGTTCCTTTATGAACCCAACTCAAAGTTCAATCCTCCTTCCACCAAGAACATGAAGCCTTTCTTTGTGGTGCTGAACAGGGTCCTTAGGAAGACCATTGCCCTGAAGGATGGGGATGTAGGAAGTGTGCAGGGATACCTCAGGACCTTGATGAAGGTCATTAGCAAAGACAAGAAGTTTGATGTCTTTTACTATATTTGGAACGATATGGTCAATATCTCTTGCACGCCGAACAGATCCTGTGGCTATGCCCCCTATCTCATGTTTATGATTGAGAAGGTCACAGGCATCGAGTTCGTCAAGGATGTGGAGCACCTCCCCTTGAGGCCCCAAAAGCCTCAACAGCCAAGTGTTCAAGCTGCTCCCTCTCCTGCTTCCAGTGCAGAGGCTCCGACGAGAACTAGTGGAGATGCTAGGGCTGCTCCCGCCACTAGGGCCCCTCCTCAAAAGGGGTCCCCAAGTGGCATCTTGAAGTACCTATTAGCCATCTTTGCCTCTTGCAAAAAGGTTGAAGTGAAAGCCCACAAGCTAAAAAAGAGAAGAAAGGCCGACATGAGATATGTCAAAGAGAATGTGAAGCAAATTTTCCAAAAGCTGGAGATTGAGCCCATTGGGTCTCCAGTCATTTCTGATGACTCAAATTTTGACTTCACCGAGCTCGGGCCTTTGACTCTCTCCGAGCTTGCCTATTTTGGCGTTGGGGACTCGAGTGGTTCCGTGCCTCCTCCTCCTCCTCCTCCTCATCAACCAGAGAATGAAGATGAAGACGATGAGAGGACCAACAGTGAGGCTTGAAGACCTTAGGTCCCTCCTCTCCTTCTTTTTGGTGTCTTGATGCCAAAGGAAGAGAGATTGAGAGGGGGGGGGGGGTCTTGGGAGTCCTAGGCTTTATATGTAGGATGCGAGGAGAGCTCTCTTTTTGTGTCTTTTGTCTTTTTGTGGGTTGTAAGACTTTCAATATGCTCTTTTGGTACTTTTGGTCCTGTGATGCAATGTTTTGAACTTCTTATGAAGATATGTATGAAATCTGTGTTTTTGCTCTAAAAATGACATATATGCTTGTTGTTAACATGTTGATGTCAATTATGTCATTCTCATCATGATCATTGTTTCTATACACTTAATTCTGCATCCCACCATAAAGATTGCACATATGGATCATGTTTTCATTGCTTAATGTGTTTCAAATTCATATGTGCACACTTTATGAAAATCTCAACTTTTTATCATATTTTGTGAAAAGCTCAATTGGTTGTCATCAATCACCAAAAATGGGGAGATTGAAAGTGCATCTAGGAATCCCTTGTGGATTTTGGTTGATTAATGACAAGCAAATGAGATCCTAACCACATTGTTGAGATGAGCATAGGTTCTAATGAGAGAATGAGCAGAGTGCCAAAAAGAAAGGAGAATAAGGAGCAATGCGGAAAAGAGCTCAAGAAACAAGTGTAGTAGATCATTGTGTATGGAGTGTGTTAAGAAAACACACCACAAGAGCTCAAGCACAAATAATCTCACACATTGCAGAAAACTATACAGGACCGGACAAGTCCGACTGAACCCGGACTAGTCCGATATCTTTCTGCACAAGATCGAACAAGTCCTCACAATGCAGACTTGTCCTCATAGTCTAGTTTTTAACTAACTGGACTAGTCCAATATCTCTCTGACAAGAATCGGACTAGTCCTCCCAGTGCGGACTAGTCCCCCAAACACTTCACAAGTTGCACAAATTTGGACAAGTCCGATATCTTTCTGATGTCAATCGGACAAGTCCGATATTAGCACGGACTAGTCCAAAAACCCTCTGACCTAAATTGGACAAGTCCTCCAAGTGCGGACTTGTCCCCAAAATTCAATTAGGGTTTCACTTATCCGGACATGTCCGATATTTATCGGACTAGTCTGAAGATTTCCAGAACCAAAATCGAACAAGTCCACTTTTAGCCGGACAAGTCCAATATTTTGGGACACCTAGGGTTTGCTACATGCAACACACTGGACTAGTCCGGTGTTCACCTCGGACTAGTCCGATCTTTCTAAACCCTAACGATAACTTTTGGAAACTCCATATAAATAGGTGTGCACGACCCATCTTTCACAGCTCTCGACCCCCTATGCCGTCACACCTTCCAAGAGCCTAGAAAATGCCTCTCTTCACGAAATCAAACGCAAGAAAGATCAATCCCTTAAGGA
This sequence comes from Tuctoria greenei, assembly GCA_036927565.1. NCBI lineage: Eukaryota > Viridiplantae > Streptophyta > Magnoliopsida > Poales > Poaceae > Tuctoria > Tuctoria greenei. The sequence goes on from JAYESD010000002.1 coordinate 256,025,855, forward strand.
TACACTTTGGATCATTGGAGAGACACGGTTCATCACTCATTGAGCTCTTGGTTTGATTCCCTAACACACTCCTGTGGTTTTCATTGTGATTTTAAGAGTGTGTTCTTGGTGGTATTCATATTGTAATCTTGGGGAGCCCTCAACGTGTGAGAAGGCCCCTTGAATTTGGTTATTTGCCCTTTGTGATTAGTGAATAGGATTGGCCCCCATGGCGATCCGACGAGGGAAGGGTTGGAGAAGACCCGATCCTTTTGTGGACTCCTCAACATGGACGTAGGTTGCCTCTGTGGGAACCGAACCACGGGATAAAGTCATTGTGTTCTTTCTTTGTGCCCATTGTTCCTACTCTTCATATCAATCTAGGGTTTCAATCAATCTTGTTCACTTTACGTTGAAAGATTGAATATAAGATTAACTTGTGATACATCCTAGTTCATAGTAGTGTAACACTTCAATTACAAGTATATTTCCGCTGCATATATCCTAGGATCAAGATAATCAATCAAATTTGATCAATCTAGTCGCTACACATCGGACTAGTCCGCACTCAACCGGACTAGTCCGATATCTCGGGATTTGATCTGGTTGTTAAGTTTTGAAGGTTCCGACAAAATTCAAAAAGGCCTATTCACCCCCCTCTAGGCCACATTCAGGACCTCTCTAGACGTATGGAGGAGCTTGAAGTGAGGACGGGTGATATCTACAACACTCTCCAAGGGAATGTCCAAGGTACCCAAGACTGGCAAAAACACATGGACGCTCAATTCATCAACCTCAACTCCACGCTACAACAACAACAAGCCGATCTCGCAGCATACTTCCGTCATCAAGGGTTCAACCCTAGACACGGAGGTGAGTGAAGAACAAGCTTGGGGAGGACCCCCACTTGAGGTACATTGTATCAACCCCTTGCATACTTATTTTCCACTTACCCATCACCCACCTTACATTTTAAAAAAATATATAGGATAGTTTTGTTTTCAAATAAAATAAAAGATGTGCGGTAAGAATGACTTGGAATTCACATAGATGAAATGATGAATAGTTGCTCTGTTTTAATTTTCCTAAGTCCCTAGTTTACAACTTACTACTCTCCAACATATTGCTCTCATTGGCTAGAATTGCTTTTGTCTTGATTTAGAAATTGTGGGTAGCAAAAGCTTAAACCATTCTAAGTTGTTGTGAGATATGATATAGTGATAGGGTCGTTATTCCTAGTTTGATAGTAAAACTTAGATTTCCGGAGAAGTTCTAAAAAGTAAGTTATCCTCATTTGATTTGAAATACCCACCAAAGCCATATGATATATTACATTGATGGACCTTATGCATATGCAATTTGCTTCCACATTGAGCTTTGTCAAACTAGTACAGACCTATGTGAGATTTCTTTCATTACTTTTTGAATTCAAGACTTTCTTGCACATGCTATACTTCTACACTAGAAGTAAGCAAATTTCCATCATACCACCATTCCACAATAAAAAGAGAAACTCCATATCATTCATGCTTAGTACTCTCTCCAAAATTCATTGCATAAAAAGGGAGTAGAAGACATGGCTACAAGAAAAAGAAAAATGCATGCTTACATCATAAGCATGAGAAAAAAAGGTAGCCATGTTTCATCCATGCAAAATAAGAGAGACCACTCAAAACTGAGTCATCAAAATATCCACATCCACTCCATTCCATCACACATGCACAAGTCTTGAATCAAATTGTTTTGAATTGATTTCTCCTAAGTCTTGCTCTTTTGACTTAGCAATATTATGTGTTGCAAATATGCCTACTATATTCCCTACCAAGCTCCACATACAAGCCTTATGTAGAGGTAGGATGAATTTAGGCACAATGCCTTGGTGAGGACATATTTCCACTACACAAAAAGGAGAGACTTGAGTGAATAAAATTGAGATACTTAGAATCTAAATTGAACTCTCCGGAATTTGAGTGGAACATGATTTCTAGGGTATGTGTGCTCCATTTGCTGTTCTATATTTCAACCACCCATGAATAGGAGATGGCATAAGCCCCATAATTACCAAAGATGGGTGAAGTACCGTGCCAATTTTTGCAATACTAGGTAGAGTATTTTGTTGTGCACATGGTACTTTTGAAAGATAAAACATAGTAGCAACTCCTGATCACCAACCTAAAGTCTTGACTTTGCTCGGGACGAGCAAAGGATAAGCTTGGGGGAGTTTGTTGATGGCTGTTATACACCACTTTCACCTGTCAATATAACTCAATTATGTGAAGGAATTGTCATTTCTTGCACACATCACCTTTCTATTTAACCTACTTCCACTTGTCCTTGGAGAAAGTAGTGCATGCAGGGATTCTATGCAGAAATGAAGTGAAACAAGGGGATGGATTCTATAAAATATCATTCCAGCCAATCAGGTGAAGCCATGTGGCACCACATGGATCAAATGGCCCACAAACATAAGTATCTGAGGCCATCCAACGGTGTTGCACCAATATCAGTCAATGGGACCCACCTGTCAGTCACCTAGAGAAAGCACACCGCAAAAGGGGCCTGGACTAGGTCGGCCAACCCCCCTAGTTGGGCGACTAGTTCCTGGCGCCTTTCTTGGTCAAACTCCACGTGGTGGCTTCTCCTGGCTTGAAGTGGTCATGGGTGACTGATTCGCGCACTTTTGGTGGTGGGAACCGACCCTTCTCCGAGCTATAAATAGGACCCCTCAACCCTCACTTCAACATACACAACTTGAGTATTCATCCATTGTATCCACTACTCTCCATAGGTTTAGAGGAGTATAGGCTGTAGAGAGGAGAGTCTCTAGTCCATAGTCCAAGTAGGAGAGGAGTAGAAGGAGTCTCTTCCCAATTGGGAAAGGTATGTATCCCCTATTCCTATTTGTATTTGTGACATTATTCATAATAATGATGATATGTCTAGTCTTCCATTGTTCATATACTTGGATAAAGCGTTTCTTGTTTGATTGTAGATTCCATGTATGTGGTAGGAGTAGTAGTTATGATTGTGCTATACCATGCTCATTACATTATCATAAACACTATAAACCTCCACTGTAGTCTAATTACCTATGATATGACTATGTTAATGTGAATCACTTATGCTATGAATTAACACTGGTTCAACGACGATTTAGTTCATTGCCTTAGGATGGCTTGTGCCTAGGCTCTTAAGATAATTACTTAATATGCTAGCATGGTGCTAGGATAGATAGTAGCATTAAATGTCTCGTAGACCCACATATTGAAGAGGTAGGTAGTAGGTGGTGACAACACTATCTGTCCTTTGTAATCCTCCACCTTCGGCTATGCCAAAGGCTATTAGCAGGAGTCGCCTAGTGTTGCTAGGGGTAAACTCTTGCCTGATGTGTTAATCCACTTAGCATGAGAATTCATAATTAATATAATCATTAGTAACTAACTTAGGCTATGTATATGTACATTAGAAGCATAGGAGAAGTCTCTACCTAACTCTTAGCCTAGTTCCTCTATTACCTCATTTATCCCCTTAGGATAGAATGCTCTTGTGTGTGTCACACTACCTCAACTTATCATTTAACCCATCCTTGCTAGAACCCTACCTAGACCAACCTAAGCCTTTCCACTTGATGATTGTTTTACTTCCATCTAGCCTTCCTTTGGGAAAATATAAATGACACCCTTTGAGAATACTCTTTAAAGGGGAAATGCTACATCGATAGTTTCCATGCACTTGCGGACGTTCACTTGAGAATTAAAATCTACCAACAAGCATTTCTGGCACCATTGGTATTGATGAATTGTTAGTAGTGCGTAGGAAATATCAACACTATTTCATCTTTGTGGAGTGGAGAGTACCGGTAAGGCTGGAAATTAACCAGAATTACTCTTTGAATGAGTGAGATGACATGATCATAAGACCTCTGTGGTGGCAAGGTAGTTGGTTCCTCAAAGATATCTCTGAACTGATGGAGCAAATTACTGATAGAAGCATCAATTATCAGAGTTTAAGAGTTCTGGTCAGACACAACATTGGAATCCACAAGGACCATGGACCATACTTCATTACCCATAATCCATTTACTTAACTGACATGCCTCGATAGCAGATAATACCTTCTATTCCTGTGCCTGAACTCCTTGTAAATGAATCTCCCTATTCCCCATAGAGAAAGTCATAACACCTTGTGCCCAATCACACAACATAGGGCTATGAGCATGCAACCAGTCCATTTCTAACATTCTCACTACACGAAACCCGAACAATTATGTCGGCCGGATTAACTTACGTGGGTTGGCCAACGTAAATAAGTAACTTACGTCGATCGATCTCAGCCGATGTAAGTAGGGTTACTTATGTCGGCCTTGGACCCGCGACCGACGTAAGTTAGTCTGCCGACGGCATTTACGATGTACTTACGTTGGCCAAGGTCCCTAGCCTACGTAAGTTACACAGCTGACAAAAGTAAAGTCCTAATTACGTCGGCCCAACCCTAGACTAACGTCAGTTATCGCGGCCTACGAAAGTAAAGGAATCTAACCTAGCCACGCAGGCCGCGCACACACGAGCGCCTCTTCCTAATTTCTCATTTCAGTCGCACACCTTTCTTCTTCCTCTTCCTCTTCTTCCCATGCCACCGCCCGTACAGCGCCGCCTCACCGCCCTCTTGCTCCACCATCGCACGACCTCCCTCATCGCGCTCTTCCACCAGGTACGTCGCCTCCCCCTCCTTCTTCTCGCACTCAATCTCCCTCCTCGCCCTTCGATGATGCTACGGCCCCCTCCTCGCCACTGACGCCCCCACCCCACCCCGACGAGCACCTGACCCCACCCTGACTCCGCCCACCCCATCCTGACCACCCCGACGCGCAGTACCCCCATCCCGATGCCGGCCACCCTCACCCTAAGGCCGCCCACTCCCATCCCGACGTCGGCCACCCCCACCCTGATGCCGCCCACCCCATCCCGACCACCCCGATGCCCCCACCCCAGCCCGACGCCTCCCATACCCATCCCGAATTTGATGAACTGATGAATTAGAGGTTAATTAGCTTTGAATTGGGATTAGTTGAGTTGGTTTAAATTGACCAATGTGATTTGAAATTAGATTTGAATTAGTTGATTTGAAATTAGGTTTGAATTTAGGTTTTACTTATATTTGTTTGTTGGATTTGAAATATGATTAATTTAGGTGATTAGCTTAAATTCTTATGCTAATTAGATTTATGTTAATTGTTTATTTTAGTTGTTTATTTTTTGTTAATTTTTTTATGTTAATTAGTGTATGGTAATTAGTTTATGTTCACATGTTTAATTTGATGTTTAGTTCAGTAATTGATTAATTAATGTTGTAATTGTTTATTAATTAATTATTTTTTTGACTGGTTTAGTGCTTAATTAAAATATATAACTAAATGGGCTTCGGCCTGACAATGCCTGACATGGGCCATTCAGGGCCCGTCATGGCCCATTTACTGTGAAGTTAAATTATGCGTCTAAACGGGCACGAAGGCGAACGACAACGGTGTAGACGGCAACCACCCGCGCGTGTGGATGGCATAACTCGACGGACCCAGTTCTCTGTCTCTCTCGTTCTTTCCTCTGTCTTTGGGATGACATGAAAATAAAAGATTAATGTAACCTACTTACGACGGCTAACCCTAAAGCTATTGTAAGGTAATTTTTTATAGTTGACCCCAAAGCTTGAAGAACTGCACGATTTTTTAGGGGTGCAGTGTAAAACAAGCGAGGTTATGCTGCTAAAATTTTGTTTTGATTCAGGTTCTGTGTATCGTCATAAGCAGAATAAATCATGCATAAATTAACAATAATTTCTTCAGCTTTAAACTACAGAGTCAAACATGAGTGAAGATCGCAGTTGGATGTATACTGGTTGGAAGAGCATAACTGGTGGCCACTCAGATGAGTGATACGCCAAGATAGAAGCTTTTGTAGAACAAGCTTTTTCGTTGTCAAATAGCAAAAAGGTGCGGTGCCCATGTACGGAATGTCAGAACGGGATAGTTTTGGACAAAGTGGAAGTTTCGATGCAATTGTGTCGAAATGGTTATGTGTCACATTATAAGTTGTAGAACTTCCACCGTGAGACAGCTTCTCAAGCTATACAAGAAGTGGAAGCGGACAATGATGATGACACGAAGGTTGATATGATGGATGAGATGCTAGAAGCTATACAACCAGAACTTACAGAGGATCCTCCTATAGTGGAGGTTAAAAAGTTCTTCGACTTTCTCAAAGATTCAGAATAGATACTGCATGGACACACTGAAATGAATACTCACTTTTGTGATTAGACTTATAGTAATTAAGTATAAGTACTTATTTTCTAATATTTGTTACAACAACATCATCAATTTGTTCATCGATGTCGTTCCACATTCCCACAAAGTGCCTAAAGATATGTATAAGTCAAAGAAAATTCATTTCGATCTCGGTATGAACTACGAGAAGATTGATGTGTGTTCGAACAACTGCATACTTTTCTGGAGAGAGCATGCCAATGAGAACAAATGTTTAAAATGTGGTCAACTGAGGTTTGTCGAAGTTGTTAATAACGATGGTGATACTATGATGATGGAAGTCGCACGTAAGCAGCTTCGTTACTTACCCGTGACACCTAGGTTGAAGTGGGTGTTCCTTTCAAAAAAAAAACTGCCAGACACATGAGATGTCACAAAGAAGGTGAGCGTCAGAACAATGGAGTCATGATGCACCCATCCGAAGGTGAAGCATGGAAGGCGCTGGACAGGTTCGATCTAGATTTCGGCCGTGAAGCGAGAAATGTTCGCATCGGGTTGGCGATAGATGGGATCTCGCCGTTCCGGACAAACACCACACCATACTTCTATTGGCCTATCTTTGTCATTTCATACAACCTACCACCAGCTTTTTGTATGAAGTACGGGTTCATGTTTCTTAGCCTCATTGTACCTGGGCCGGATCATCCTGGGTCACGTCTCAACATGATGTTGAAACCGTTGATTGAAGAGTTGAAAATGGTGTGGACAGGCGCCGAAGCGTATGAATAATACAAGAAGAAGAAATTCAACCTTCGAGCTACTTATTTTTGGTCCGTCCATGATTTTCTGGCATACAACATGTTTTCTGGATGGAACACTCATGGTCAGTTGACGTGTCAGATATGTGCTTCGGACACCAATTGCTTTCGACTTACCTATGGAGGCAAGATATCTTACTTCAATTATCACAGACATTGGCTGCCTCCAAATCACGTGTTTAGGCAATAGAGGAATGTCTTCAGAAAGGATACCGTTGTCACTAAAGGACCACCGAAACATCTTGAAAGACAACTACGTGTGTTAACTGCATTGATGAATTATGAAATATGTGCAGATTAGTATTTCTTGGCTACAGGATCGACCCGAGGCGTACGTAGCCCTCTGTCGACACTGGGCTAGCGATGGTTTCCTCGCTAGGTCCATAAAGACAAGACAATGCCGCTTGGGGTCCGAGGGCAAGCACAACTACGAGAACGACAACTACTTGCGTTTGGCTAAACGCATGGGAAGTACAGTTTAATTTCATTTTTGTGTTCATAATATATTTTTCTCACTAACACAACTATACAGGAGCGAGAGACCGGTCAGAACCCGATGCTGACCCAGGTTTGGAAGAGAGGTCAGAAGGGAAGTGACCCTTCTTAGCCAGGACAGTGCAGTCAGGTCGCGGCCGATCGACTGGTAAGTTTTCAATGTTCATTAATTTCATTATAACTAATAGTATTATTTATACACTTATAATATTTCTTTGTATTTTAGGAAAAGTACACGCACGAGGTAGCGAAGATACATGGCAAAGACTACGACTGCGAAAACGCGATGATCGACCCCCAAGCCATGTACGCGAGCGGAGGCAGGAAGGCCCATGGACGGTCAGTTGGTCATTTATTTCATTTTATTTTCAATCTATCTTCTTGTACTTAGTATTTTCATTCTTTGGAAGGTTTGCCATTCTCGATAGAGTTGTCGACTCGAGGTCGGCGCAACCTCCGAGAGGAGCTTCATCAACACAGGCCTCGTCTATTGGGCCGTCAAGTGGTTGTCTCTCGCAGACCCAGTTGGAGCTCAATACCTTGAAGGAGACGCTGGTGCAGACCCAAGCGGAGTTGGATAGGTCAAGGGCGCAGTAGGAGAGGGCAAGGGTGGAGCAGGACAGGGCGAGGGAGGAGCAGGAGAGGTCGAGGGCCTTCCAAGAGGTCACGAGCTTGTACATGGCCCAAATGCAAGCAACGGCGGCGGTAAGTAATTTAAACTATCATATTTTTTTCATAGCATTTTTGTAACATATATCTTCTAATATTTTCCAATGGCAAACTCTTGCTCAACAAAGTAGTCAGCAGATCAAGATTCCTCTGTTTCCGCTGCCGCAGGTGACCCTGACACATACGCCCCCAGCACAGATGGCCCCGGTGCAGGTAATAAACATTTTCTTTAATATTATCATATTCATTTCAGTATTTGACATAGGGAGAGAAGGAGGTAGAACATATGGTGAGAGAGAGTGAGATAGAGGTGGAGTAAGAGAGAGTTGAGAGAGAGAGGTGAGATAGAGATGGAGTAAGAGAGACATAGATAGGGAGAGATGGAGTGCGAGAGAGAGGGAAAAGTGAGAGAGAGGAAGAGAGAGAGAGAAAGTGATGGAGAGGAAGAGAGTGAGAGAATGAGAGAGGGAGAAGAAGAGAGAAATTGTGACAGAAAGAGAGGGAGAGAAAGTGAGGGAGAGGAAGAAAGAGAGAATGAGAGAAAGAGAGTGAGGGAGAAGAAGAGAGTGTGAGAGGAGAGAAAGAGATAGAGGGAGAGGAAGAGAGTGAGATGATGGAAGTTGTAACATGTTTAACTCTAATGTTCTTTTACAGGGTTCAGGGACGGCACCACAAACTCCTTCACCACACCTACCAGCACCCGGAGGGACGCGTCGAGAAGATCTTTTGGGCTTTGGAGGTAGTGAAGGGGCTAGCGTGTAGCCCGGTGGAAGTTTGTGTTGTGGTTGTCTTTTGAATATTTTGAAACTATTGTTTTGCTGCTGTTTGTGTATATATCTGATTGTATATGCTGTTCTGTGATGTCGCCATCATGCGAGGCAGTCAGTTTCTGTTTTTCAAAAAAAAAACATAACTTAATTCGGCTATGGTAATGCCGACGTAAGTTAGCCCAGATGAACTTACGTTGGCACAACCATACTGACGTATGTTAGATATAATAACTTACGTCGGCTAAGTAAGACCATGTAACTTACATCGGCTGAGGATGATCGACGTAAGTTACTTACTTACATTGGACACTGACGGCTGACGTAATTAATCTCTGGCCAATGTAATTAAATAACTTACGTCAGCGGCCGACGTAAGTTACGTTAATTATGTCCAAACTGCCACATCAGCCAACAACCGATGCAATTAAGCAAAAACCAATGTAATAAAGTAACTTACGTCAGCTTTAGGTTTAATTACGTCAGCCTTGACGGACATAATTGATCGCGATTCCTGTAGTGTCCATCATACGCTTCCAGTGGTAAACCATGCATATCAACGGTGAATGGATGTCCATTGCACCACCATGATAGCCCAGGTACAACTGATGCACTTGTCAGTTGATCTCGACACATTATCATTACCAGATTACACCATTAAGGAACAAGGCCTGCTCTGTCCACAAATCTAGAGTTCACAAAGGATAGTGGAACTACCAGAATCTGTCAACATCAAAAAGACATGATCCTTGACCAGCAGACGGATATGCATGCAAGACTTTCTCGTTGTTCCCGCCAAAGCATGAACTGAGCGCTGTGAACATTCCTCCTGCAGACTATCTTCTTTGGTCAATTCCACCAATGTTTCATCAGAGAGAACAATTTCCAAATCTTAAACAGAGAGTGTGTTGAGTTGCATTTGCACTCGTTTCAGACATCGTGACAAATGACCTGGTTCATACTTCTCGCCACAAGTATAACACACAGGCCGTGCAAACTACGATAATAATGAAGTTGACGCTCCTTCAATGACTCACCCCCACTCATACTCAGCTTCACTTTTGCTCCAGCTTTTGACTCCCCTTTACCGCCTCCAATCTGTTTCACAGTGCTAGGAAACCCTTTTGGTTTAGCCTTCTCCTCCAACTGCACCCTTCGCAACAGGGAAGCCCGACTCACCATGGTGGGTACTTGGGACAGCACTGACCCTTGAAGATCTATGCTCAATCCTTTCACAAATGCGTGACATGGAAAATCTCATCAAGATCGGGGTTGTGCATCGCTGTGGCGTAGCGTAATTCTTCAAACTCGTTCAGGTAGTCCTCCAGACTTCCATGTTGCCGCAAGTGAATTAGATCATACATGGCACAGGGATACTCATACACCCGAACTGCTCTTGCATGCCCGTGAAAAGTGATTCCAATCGCCCAGATCATGCATCAACTTGTACACCTTAGGCCAGGAGAAGCATTTCCTTCCATATGAATTAAGGCCGCTCGAACCCAAATCGCATCACTAACCTCATAGATGGAGAAATAGTCTTGACAATTGTCCAGCCAGATCATTGAGTCGTCACCATTAAACTTGGGAAAGTATAGCTTGGGAAGAACATGAACACCACCTCCTGTTTTGCCACAAACACGAACCTGATCCGGGCGAGGGCCCCTTGGTGGACCAGTACCGCTCGACTCTGGTACATCCTCCCATCTTCTGCAAGTACCGCTAACATCTCATGGCCGTCTCCCTCCACCACCTCGCTGCTCCTCTGGAGAACTCTCCATCACCTCTGCCATGCGCTCTAGGGATAGCGTCACCACCCTCTTGTTGGTCTCCTCCACCTGACGGAAAAGGGTGGCCTGCTGCCTCCTTGATCAACCATGCTTGTAGTGAACTCCTGCTGCCGCAACATCTTCTGTTGAAGCACCTCCATCCCATCCATCCTTCGGGAGATGTTGTCCAAGGTGGACATCATCTGATCCCAGTGATCCTCCTCAACATGCGCCGAGGCTTCCATCATATCCAACATGAACTGGGTCTAAAATGATGGCTTTGTCGGTGCCTATGCTCTTCACCCAATCAACCATGCTTCTGCAAATTTTGTGGTTGAAGCCGCGCCTCCACTTCACCCCGCTGCCACAAAATTACCTCACGATGATGCCGCCCGCTCGCTGAGGAACACCAGCGCTGATAACCAACTGTGGTGGCCCGTTGCCGCCAGACGCCACCCGCAATAGGAGCGCTTGCACATACGAGATCAGCGAGGTGCAAGATATTCGCAAAAGCGAAGCGTGGGGAAAAAATTGGTGGCAACTAATTTGATTCCATTTGCTAACCGATTGTCTCAGGCATCCAACCAAAAGTATTTAATGGAAATAGAACATTTCTCACGCCACACGACTCTCTGGGTGACATGAAAAACTGGATGAAGTTTAGCATCAGCAGGCGGGTCCAACTTATATGCCACTGCATCAATCCTTTCAAGCACTTTGTATGGGCCGAAGAACTTTTATGCCAATTTGGGGTAAGGTCGATTCACAATTGAAGACTGAACGTACGGTTGGAGCTTTAGAAGAACCAACTCACCAGGAAAGAATTCCTGATCAAGGCGCCTCTTGCCGTCCTGCTGTTTCATGCGATTTTGAGCAGCAGCCAGATGTTCCTTCAGACTGATACATTGACGGTCTCGTTCAGCCAATAACTCTTGCAGAGACGGCTCACAGTCAGAATGTATACTGGGAGAAGTGATGATCTCTGGATCATATCCATATAAAGCCTTGAACGGAGAACATCCCAAAGCACGGTGATGAGAAGAAATAATACTAGAACTCCACAAGAGGGAGCCACTGCTTCCATTTGTGAGGATTCTCTTGAACCGAGCAGCACAAAAACATTGATTCATGTGCTCGCTCTGTCCATCCCTCTATGGATGATACGATGTACTCATCAGCAACTTAACTTTCAGAAGACTGCATATCTATTGCCACACCTTGCTGGTAAACACGTGTCACGATCAGAGACCATGGTTCTAGGAAGACCATGTAACCTCACAACATTTTCCAATAGAGTATTTGCCACCCACAATGATGTATAAGGATGTTTCAGAGCCACAAAATAAGCACTTTTAGAGAGACGATCCACAACCACCAGGAAATGATCAAATTCAATGGAAATGTTGTTGTCAATGGTGAACCTACGAACAAAAACAAAATTCTTGATGATGTGAGGAGACACAAGAACATGATGTAAATGTAAAGGGCGAGCGCTAGTAGAAAATGATGTGTGACCAGTGGAGGTAACAAGCAGTAGTGACCCATTACCTACAACAATAGAAGGAGTTGAGTGAAAAGGTGGCTGGGACGATAAGAGGTTACCGGGAGAGGAGCTCATGTGGCTATAGATGTTGGAGTCTATGTACCATATAGCCAATAGTGGTAGCGGCAGCATCATGGCATTGAACAAGTTGGCCAGCTCATTCCGATGGTTGGCAATTTGACCACCTAGGGGCACAATCCGATCACAACAGAGTCCCTTGGTCTGACCGAGGTAGGTTGCAGTCCGATCGCCGTAGGCAGTAGTCTGATAGATGTAGGAGAGCGTGGTCAGACCATCAAGTGTCCAAAAACCTAGCAGAATGTGGACAGACATGCCGTAGGGCCTTGAGCGCCAGAAGAGCCTGCTGCAGTGAAGCAAACGTGTGGGGACAGGCTGGAAGTCCTGGTGTTGGACAGGGACGGGGCACAACTCAACCCCAGAGCTACAAGATACCACTCCATGGATTCCCCAGAGTGGCAAATCCTTCAATGTTCAGTCTGTCGTTGAGCCAATTCAGAATGCACCGGTTATGGACCCAGTAAGAGGATGGTGCGTAGGAAGTAGGGGCATCGGAAGCAGGGGTGTGTGGAGGAGAATCGCCGGAAGATGTGAGTGGCAGAGTGGCACCCGTGAAGGTGGCAGCAAGGGCTGCATCTCGATCTCCTCAAGCTAGAGGCCGTTGCAGACTTCTACGAGGGTGGGGAAGGGGTTTGGTGCTTGAGAAGAGATTCCATGTGAGAAAATTGTCCGTTCAGACTGTGAAGGTCGTGAGAACAAGGATGCATTTGGGGACGGTCTCGCCCAAGTCGTCTAGGTTGTCGAGCATCGACTTGTAGCGGCAGTAGTAGTCGGTGATGGAGAGGTCCCCTTGAACGAACGTGTGAAACCTGGTGTCGAGAATTATAGCACGAGTCTCCCAGTTGCCGATGAATTGCTCCTGAAGCCTGACCTATGGCACGAACGGTGGGAACGCCCATCAAGAGGAAATCTTGATGAGATCATGAGAAATGGTGACATAGAGTTAGGAGAGGATAGTGCTATACATGCAGCACCAGTGAGGATTTGCATTCATCTCAAGGACCACATCGACGAGGACGTGGTCATAAGCTCGTACTTACCGAGTGTGTTGAGAAAGAGAGTCTTCCATCCATTGTAGTGCAGTGAAAGATTGTCAAGCATGACGGGGATCAACGTCATAATGTCAAGGATGAAGATGGCCTGCAGATGCAGGACAAATACTGTAGTGGAGTTGTCCTCAATCACCATTATGATGATGGCGCTCGAGAGGCGATGACTCAGGGTTTTGTTTCTTGGCGGTCGAACAATGGGAGTTGGCGGTCGGACCTCGCGCCGTAATGGTTGCGGTTTAGGGTTAGTGGACAACGCCAACAGAGTGCCATGCATCGAGGTGGTCACTGGCTCTCTATCCATGGAATCTCTTCCACCATCTAGACAAAACTGTTAAGCTACTATGCGCTGATCGATTGCACTAAAAAATTTAAGCTGATGCGAAAGGTAGATAATTCACTTATACACTCTAACACTCCCCTCATGTGAAGCTCCCTCAGGCCTAGAACGTGGAAATAGGAGTGGGCTTGTGCCTGCTAGGATTCGAACTCAAGACATTTTGCTCTGATACCATGTTAAGCTATTATATGCTAATCAGTTGCACCCAACAGCTTATGTTGATGGGGAAAGATAAGCTATTCACTTATACGCTCCTACAATAACGAATTGGTATGGGTCAGATCGCAGGTGGCGACGGTCGGACCGCGGGCACACGCTGCCTCGGGGTGGCAACTAGGGTTAGGTAGACGTCGTGAGCGGACGCCTCGTGTCGAGACGGTCTGAGCATACAAGTTGCAGCGGCGGGACCGCGGGTGGTGGGGGGGGGGTAAAATTGTTTATGTTTATTAATGGATAAGTTACAATTTAATAATTGTTATGTTTAAATTTAATTGAATTGCTTTGTTTTTTAGATTATGGTTATAATTTTTAATTTGATTGCTTGAGTGTTACTATATGTATAAAAATGGGATTCAGGTTGGCTTGACCCGACACAACCCATTTAGGGCCCGACAAGGCCCATTTAGTTAGAAGTTAAAGTATGCGTCTAAACGGACACAGAAACGAACGGCGATGGTGCAGATGGCAAACACCCGCGCGTGAGGATGGCGGACCTCGACGGACCCACTTCCAGGTCTCTCTCCCGTTCTTTCCTCTTCTCTCGTCTTGAAGAGCTACAGCCTCTGCCGAGCGGCTGACCTACGTATGACGACTATGACCGTATAGTCTTGCCCCTTTTTACTTTAAGAATTGCACCAGATTGGGGGGGGGGTGTAGTGTTAAATAGGCGGTGTTATGCTGTCGAAATTTTCTTTCCTCCTCGCTCGTCTTAAAGAGCTGCAGCCTTCGACGAGCGGCTGACATACGTATGACGACTATAACTGTATAGTCATGCCCCTTTTTACTTTCAGAACTGTACCAGATAGGGGGGTGTAGTGTTAAATTGGCGGTGTCATGCTGTCAGAATTTTCTTTCCTCCTCGCTCGTCTTGAAGAGCTGCAGCCTCCGGCGAGCGGCTGACATATGTATGACGACTATAACTGTATAGTCATGCCCCTTTTTACTTTAAGAACTGCACCGGATATGGGGTGTAGTGTTAAATAGGCGGTGTTATGCTGTCAAAATTTTCTTTCCTCCTCGCTCGCCTTGAATAGCTGCAGCCTCCAGCGAGCGGCTGACATACGTATGACGACTAAAACTGTAGTCATGCCCCTTTTTACTTTAAGAACTGCACTGGATAGGGGGGTGTAGTGTTAAATAGGCGGTGTTATACTGTCGAAATTTTCTTTCCTCCTCGCTCGTCTTGAAGAGCTGCAGCCTCTGGTGAGCGGCTGACATACGTACAACGACTATAACTGTATAGTCATGCCCCTTTTTACTTTAAGAATTGCACCGGATAGGGGGGTGTAGTGTTAAATGGGCAGTGTTATGCTATTGAAATTTTCTTTCTTCCTCGCTTGTCTTGAAGAGCTGCAGCCTCTGGCGAGCGGCTAACATACGTATGATGGCTATAACTGTATAGTCATGCCCCTTTTTACTTTAAGAACTGCACCGTATAGGGGGGGTGTAGTGTTAAATAGGCAGTGTTATGCTATCAAAATTTTAGGACCTATCCTGCATACATTAACGATAATTTCTTTCGCTTTAAACTGCAGAGTCAAATTTGGGTGAAGACCGCAATTGAATGTATACTCGCTGGAAGAGCAGAACTGGTGGTCACTCAGATGAGTGGTACATCATGTTAGATAAATTTTTGGATCGAGCATTTTCGTTGTCAACGGATGATAAGGTGCGGTGCCCATGTACGAAATACCAGAACACGAAGTTTTTTGAATAGAATGGAACTTTCATTTCACTTATGTCGAAACGGTTTCACGCCACATTATGAGGTGTGGACCTTCCACGGCGAGACTAAATCTCGAGTTGTAGAAGAAGTGGATGATGATGATGATATAACAGGGGTTGATGGGATGGATGAGATGCTAGAAGCTCTGGAAGCGGAGGATCCTCTTACAAATGAGGTAGAGGAGTTCTTCGAGGAGCTCAAGAAATCAAAACAGTCGTTGTATGAACACACGGCTATGACCGTCCTTGCTTTCTTGACAAGATTTATGGCAATTAAGTCTAAGTACTTTTTTCCATCAACTGCTACAATGATCTCATGAAATTGATCTGCGATATCCTTCCACAACCTCACAAAGCACCTAAAGATATGTATCACTCAAAGATCAAGATATCTGGTCTCGGTATGAACTATGAGAAAATCGATGTGTGCCCAGACAACTGCATGTTATTCTGGAAAGAGCACGCCAACGAGAACATGTGCTTGAAATGTGGTAAACTGAGGTATGTCAAAGTTGTTAATGACGATGGCGATAATGTGATAACAGATGTTGCACATAAGTAGCTTCGTTACTTGCCTATGACACCTCAGCTGAAGCGGTTGTTTCTTTCAAAAAGAACCGCAAGACACATGAGATGGCACAAAGAAGGTAAACGTGAGAACAAATAATTCACGAAGCATTCGTCTGACGGTGATGCATGGAAGGCGCTATACTATTTTGATCCAAAATTTTCTCGTGATGCGACAAATGTTCGCATCGGATTAGTGATAGAGGAATTCTCACTGTTCAGTACAAATGCCACGCCATACTCCTGTTGGCCCGTCTTTGTCATTCCGTACAACATGTCACCAGCTCTTTGTACGAAGAACGAGTTCATGTTTCTCAGCCTTATTGTACCTGGACCTGATCATCCCA
This sequence comes from Tuctoria greenei, assembly GCA_036927565.1. Classification (NCBI taxonomy): domain Eukaryota; kingdom Viridiplantae; phylum Streptophyta; class Magnoliopsida; order Poales; family Poaceae; genus Tuctoria; species Tuctoria greenei. The sequence continues at coordinate 256,042,479 of JAYESD010000002.1, forward strand.
GGTCACGTCTCAACGTGATGTTGAAACCGCTGATCGAAGAATTGAAAGTGTTGTGGACAGGAGTCAAAGCGTACGACAGTTACAAGAAGCAAAAATTCAACCTTCAAGCTGCTTATTTGTGGTCTGTCAATGATTTGCCGGCATACACATGTTTTTCGGATGGAGCACTCACGGTCGTCTGACTTGTCCGATATGTGCTTCGGACACGGATTGCTTTCGAGTAACTCATGGAAGCAAAATATCTTACTTCGATTGTCACAGACGTTGGCCGACTTTGAATAACATATTTAGGCAACTGAGGCATGTCTTTAGAAAGAACACTGTTGTCACTAAAGGACTACCAAAACGTCTCAACGGGTCAGAAATTTCTGATATGTTGGACAAACTGGTGCTAGATGAAGATCGTCCTCGATATTTTGTAGGTTATGGAGGGGAACATAATTAGACTCACATATGTGGACTTTAGGAGCTACCGTATGTGAAGTCGTTGATTCTAATGCACAACACTGATGTCATGCATCAAGAGCGTAACATGAGCGAAAGTATCATAAGCACTTGCATGGATATGCCTGGCAAAACGAAAGATAATATAAAAGCTAGACTAGATTTTGCATACATTTATCATCGTCCAACTCTTAAAATCTTTGAAAGTGGTGGTAAGACACATTCTTCATTCTGTCTTTGATCTAAAGAAAAGAAAGAAGTCATCAAATGGTTAAAAACTTTGAAATTCCCAGATAGTTACGTAACTAGCCTGAAACAAGCCGTGAATGTGAACACAAGAAACCTCACTGGGTTGAAGAGTCATGATTATCACATTATAATGGAAAGACTCTTACCTGTTATGTTTCGGGACTATCTAGATGATGCGGTGTGGAAGGTTTTAGCCGAGCTCAGCTATTTCTATAGACTACTTTGTGCTAAAGAAATCAATATAGGGATGATGGATAAGTTAGAGAAGGAGATACCCATACTTTTATGTAAGATGGAATTTTTTTCCATCGAGTTTCTTCAATCCAATGCAACATCTGCTTATCCATCTTCCATTCGAAGCTAAAGTTGGTGGTCCTGTGCAATACAGGTGGATGTATTACATTGAAAGAGCGATACAATTTTAGAAACCAATGGTTCACCACAGGGCAAGGGTGGAAGGGTGCATCGCTGAAGCATATGCTCTTAAGGAAGTAGGATACTTTTCAAATGTATACTTTGTAGAAGAAACAATATCAATACTTCGGCGATGCGGCACAATGTGGACAAAGCACGCCCTTTAAGCGACCTCCATTTTTCAAACGAGAGGCACTACCGTTGGTAGCTACACAACCTACGTCCTACCCGAACGTAACATGACTGTTGCATTAATCTACAGGTACGCAAATATAGAGGGCATGCAGGAATACTTCGAGTAAGTGTTTGTCCTACATTTATGCTAATCGACATATTTTTGTACACATGTATTCTAAAAGATGGTTTTTCACATTCAGCGAGTTCCACAGACAATGTTGGCCACATAGGCATCAACCTACGACCAAACAAGTAGAAGGGATGTGAAAAGAAGGAATAAATGGAGGGTCAGGTTTCCTATCCTGGTTTGAGATTATATAATACTCTCTCATCTTCTATATATTATAAGTTACTATTATTAAAGAAGTATTATTTTAACCTATGATCATTTTTGACAGTGTTGGACTCACAATGCCCATGAAGATTTGCGGCAGCTATCTTATGGATTGGTGAATGTTAGAAGCTATGGTCGATATGACGTAAATGACTTTCGATTCCGTACAACTCATTTGAAGCTCTTCGTCCTCTCGTGGCAACATCAAATTCTGGTGTTGTGACGAGAGCAATTGACACTCAAGGGAATGTAACCGATTATTATAGGATCATTAACAAAATCCTTGAATTTACTTTTATTTTGAAATAAGACCCTTCAAGTTGTCTTCTTTGACTGTGACTGGTTTGAAAGCACTCATGGAACTCGAGAAAACCAATTTGGAATGGTGGAAGTGAAACATAAGGACCGACTACGAGGTTACAATACATCTGTTCTTGCACATCAAGTGGAGCAAGTGTATTATCTACCTTATCCATGCATGAAGCTCAGTGCTTGGTGGGTGGTATATAAGGTGAATCCTCGTGAGCGGTTATATACTCCTGCGGATGATGGTTCCATGATTGTGAAGACGTTGAAGAAGTGTACAAAGAAGAAGAGTTTCCAGACACTTTTATCGTCGAGCTTGGTGCAAGTTTCGATCAATTAGTTGGAGATGTTGAAGATGTAGAGCCATATGATATGCAATAATGGAAATTAGAACAGGTCACGATGGAAGATAGTTGGGCTGGATCAAGGAGTAGGGCACATGATAATGATGTTGATGAATTTTGAAAGTGATTACAAGTAACATTCTCTTGAATATAGTAACATGAATTTTGTATATCTTATTTGCATATTTACTGATTATCTATTAAAACAGGATGGCATCAAAGAAGGGTAAGAAGGTGCCACCGACAAGGGGGTTCTACCCCTCTAGACCCGAGGACGCTTTCGCTGGTGCCTCGTCGACCGGGAGCAGACACTCTCAGCTGTTGGGGCACGTTCTGAGCAGCTCTAGAGCTTCGTCACAGGTAAATTTCAATCGTTTTTGACAAATTCTTCAAATTCAATTTCCAATTAAACTTAATTATGAATCATTTGAATGTCGTAGTCCTCACCAAATGACTCATAGGCTACGGCGCCAGTTCACCCTCGGTCAGCCAGCCCTCGGCTGGCGAGCCTTCTGTTCTTGAGCCCTTTGACTCGACTGGTGACAAGCCTTCTGGGTCACCTGACATGGCGCCCCAGCAGAAGCGGAGGACGAGGAGGACTCACTTTGTCAGTACTCCTGCGGTCCCTTCACAGAGGATCTTGATTCGTCCGGTCAGAGACAGGTAAGAAAATTGTAGTGTTCAATTCTAGTTTCTTTTGGTTACTTAAGTAATGAATCAATAAATATCTTGCAGGGTTTGGTACGATGCGTCTTTAACCGGTGAGAGACACCACAGACCGGTGAACGGTGTCCTCGGGTCCTTAGTGCATTTGCACTATCCCGGGGTCATCGACGGGGTGCCTTCTCTTTCATGGGAGGACTACGCACGCGTTCATAACCAAGAGCACAACAACCTTCAGGAGGCCGTATGGGCTGATTTTATGGTAAGTATGTTAAATAAAGTTTCTAAGTTTTAACTCTTAAACTCTTTTAATGAACTTCTCTTCAATATATTTTTATCACAGGCAAGGTATACTTTAGAGGACCTAAACAACCCTCGCATGTTTGAGGATGCGAGGAGAGTGTTTCACTACAACGCTGCCAAGGCGCTTTGACAAGCTTTTTCGAATGCTCGTACTCAAATTATCAATGAGCACTTGAAGGCGAACCAGCACCACGTGCTACACTTCCGGCAAGAGAGCGAGAGGCACCTAACGAATGAGGAGTACGCGCAGGTATGTGGGGTGTAGTAAATATTTTTTCTTATAATTTCCTCAATGGTATTTTTAATGATCTACAACTATGTGCAGGGCCACCTGAGCTGGTTAGCGACTAGCGATGAGTTTAGGGCTAAGTCCGGGAAGGCTCGAGGGTGCAGAGGGGTTGAGGGGAAGAGCATGCACAACCAAGATAACCACTTACGTTTAGCTAAACGCATAGAAAGTGTATGTAACTTATGTTTATATATTCATAATACACTATTTGTACTAACACATATTCATAGGAGCGCGAGACGGGGATGCAGCCAACCCCTGCTGAGATCTGGAAGAGAGGTCACAGGGACCATTCTCAGCCTCATGGGTGCAGTGAGGCCGCAGCCGAGCGATTGATAAGTTTAGAAATCATTCATATTAAATATAATTTTATGGATTGTTGAACTTAAACAGTTTTCTTGTTTTCCATGCTAAGTACGGGGAGGAGGCTAAGAAGATACACGACAAAGATTTCGATTGGGAACATGAACCAATCGATCCTCAAGCCGCATATGCAAGCGGAGGTGGAAAATCACACGAAAGGTGGGTTCATAAGTCATTTTATAGTTTTCAATTCAAAGTATTCAAGATATTTCAATTTCATATTACTGACTCTTTTTTTATAGGCTCCATATTCGACGGAGTTGTCGACTCAAGGGCCGCGAGACCTGCAAGAGGCAGCTCCACGCAGGCTTCGTCGGTGGGCACGTCAGGTCGCCACGTCTCGTAGAGAGACATCGAGATGCAGTCCCACTATGTAAGAAAGGCTCATACGAGACGGGCCCGAACGAAGAAGGGAGACGAACAAATTATGCGTCTCCGTTGTCATCGTGTCTCACATTACGTTGGCATAAGAGACGGGCTTCAAGGCGCGTCGCCGATCGAACTAGGTGCAAGACACGCTCAAAAGAAGCACATCTCCTTTCTTTTTGTCATAACTGACGATCTTTACGGTGTCACTGGAGATATCGCTGGGGCGCGTCGCCCACCAGCTTACAAGCATGACAGACCTTACAAAGCACGTCACAGATATATTGACTAATCCGAGATGATATGTTATGTACCGCATCACAGATTCATTAACTTATGTGAGACGGGCTTTATAGAAGCTTGTCTCCTTTATTTGGGTTATCCGAGATGCTCTCTGCTACAGCTCAACGCGTATTGTTTACAGGCACTATTATTAGGAGCTAGCCAGGATTTGGCAGCCGTATTACCAGTGTCAGCAATATACTGTTCATGTATATATGCATAGACAAAATTATCACACATTAAATTATAATGACCAAACAAATATTACCAAAGTGTCAATCGTGGGTATCAAGTATACTAATTACACAACAAAGACTATTCAACCTGATTACAATGTAACTAATTACACACATCATAACTGTCATTATCTAATCCTGTATACCGTAATGAAAATTCTCCCTGATCAATGACTTCATTCACGATGAGCCTTCATAGCCTCTAATGCTCCGACTGAGACATCCTAAAATTCAACTATAATAAACACAAGAACAAATTGGTATACAATTGTAATAAACACAGGAACTATTAGTGAATGGAGAACAGAGCTTACTTGTAGCACATGCAGTTGGTGAGCATCTGCAAGGCATCACAGAGAAACTGTTCTCATGATAAAGGACATGGTACTGAGCTGGTTTGCTTGTCCCTAAAAAAAAATTTACATTCCACTGATGCTTTTATATCCTGATATCAAAAACTCGTGAGTGAAACACCAATTATCGCATAGGCACCTTGATTCCAGCATGGCTGCAGAGGTAGAAATCAAACTCAGTTGGATGGCAAATGCTAGTGTCAACAACAGTTCCTGCAGTTTCAAGGGTTTGCGAATCAGAATTTATTATACATTGATAGTCCAAATAAATACATTACTTCTACATTGGACATAAACAAGGAAGATGAATGTATACCGTAATGAAAATTCTCCCTTTGGATCAATGACTTCATTAACGAGGAGCCTTCATTGGACATCCTCAAATTCGATAAAATAACTGGAATGCACGCTCTGAGGGCAGGGTCAAGGCGGCGACGTGCTCATGTGACAGGGGACGCGGCGCTATGCTCTGGGATGAGCTCGTGGAGGCGCCGAAGTGGCAGTTCCTCAACTCTCTGATGACAGCAGGCCGGCGTGCTCCGGGGACAGGGAGAACATACCAATTACCGAGGTCAGGGTCGAGGTGGCGGCATGCTCCGGGGACACGGGACGAGGCGGCATGTTCCAGCATGCTCAACTCTTTGATGACGAAGGTCGGGGTTGACTATGGGGTAGGGGTCGACGACGGCAGCGCGACAAAGACGAAGAGCGAGTTGAGAGAGAGGGACGACGGCGGCGTGCTCTGGGGACAGGGGACGAGGCAGCGTGCTCAACTCTCTGATGACACGAAGGTTGGGGTCGACGGCGGCGATGTGCTCTAGATCTGCGGTTTATAGGTCGAAAGAGCGCGCGAAAGCTAAATTTTTTTGCCATATGTTGGGAGAGAGCGCGCAATGGACAAAAATTTTCGACGTAAATCAGAGATGCGCCAACGGAAGACGCATCTCACATTAGCTCTTCGTAAGGAATTGGAGATGTAGGATCGAAGAGCACGTGAAAAGCTACCAGAGGGGGGGGGTGAATGGTAGATTTAAAGATCTTACGCAGCGGAAACAATTAAACCCCAACCCCTTTGGAAGAAAAACAATCTATTAAAGAAATCGTGTGTGAGACTAATCTAAACGTGTTTCACCGTGACAAAAGTGATAGATATCAGAAAGAATCAAGTCACGAAGACAACACAACAAGAACCACTCAAATACGTCGAGAAAAACTCAAGTTATGATCGAAAGATCAAACAAAGGTCAATCTGCCCTACCCGAGAGAAAAAAAAAACAGTTTTGGAACGCTGCAAAGAAACTCATGTAGATCATAGACCACAAATCCAATGACCTTGAAATTTTTACAGATGATAGATAATCAAGTTGTGAAGACAACTCAAATAGAATCACGTCAATTGGATCTGAAAAACTCGAGTTATGATAAAACCACCAACGAAAGGTAGTGCTGTCCAGAAACTCGACGAGTAAAACTTGTGTGGAACAAGTCGGACGAATAAGGCACAAAAGTTCCTTCAAACTATGAATTTTATTCAATAGAACACAAGAGGAACAGCCCCAAAGTCGTGCACCACGAACTCTGGGCTCCCTTGCTTATATAACCAGCTCGAAAGCCAACTCAACTCAAATCAGAAACTAATCCTACTCTGTTCACGAATCATAACTTTCCATACCTGCTCAAGATTCTTCTATACGCAGATAGAAGCAATATTAAGACTTCCAAACACCTTAGGAACGTATCCCACATTCCTAAACAACTCAAATTCGTGACCCACACGAAATACTATCATAACAAACTCAAATCTTTCCATATTTGAGTCAAACCTGACTTAGCCACAGCCTGAGTCCATAACCTAGTCGGTTGGACCTTTCCGACCAACTCTTTATGTCCACATCTCTTCATCACATCTCGGAACCATGAAGCCACGTCCATGCACTCCTTGCACACGTGCAAACATCTTCCAATGACGTCTACGATATCTTCACATGCATTGTTCATGATTCAATCATGTTGCGCAACCTCCTGATCAACTCAACCACAATTCCTCCTGAATTTGGTTGTTGGAACCTCATATCCTCCCTGAGACTAGTCCAATGGATCCCGTCATCAGCCATGTCTTGAACTCAAGCAACACTTGCACATGAATAAACAACCAATCCATACGAGCCCAAGTCCGCGACTTGACTCACGTCAGTTCCGAACACAACACCTTACGTGAGAACCTCACATAATCATGTTGCAAAACCACAGTAACACGATATCATCCATATCAACCAAAAACGCACCAAAGACTTAGCAAATGAATACTAAGCAATCTTTCCAGAGATGTAAAACAAGTACAAAACATTGCAAATGAAAAACATAAGTATTGCGGTCAAGTTCCGGACCTTGCCAGAGCAACCCGGACCTTGAGCCAGAGCTAACAAAAGCTAGTAGAACCTAGTGTCGGAACTTACCAAAACTAGTATAACCAAGCTCCCGCCGGAGCTTACAAAACTAGCCGGACCTTAATAAAAAGGTGTTTTGGTGATATTCAAAACTTTTATCGTCAAAGCAAGTGTATTCACTACAAGCCAATGTATTCAACATACATAGGTCTTACAATCTCCCCCTTGATGAATGCATTGGCAACACCATTTAAAATCCGAACATTGGCTTATTCACATAAAATTTTTGAAGACAATTTCTCCCCTTTTGTAAATCAGAACTAAAATGAGAAGAAATGCAAAAATTCAAAATTCACATATCTCTCCCCCTTTATCATCTCTTCCCATGCACATTATCTTTCCTTATGCACATATTCTCTTTCTCTTCATGCTTATCTCTCCCCCTTTGACAATGTATTCAGCAAGTCATGAGCATATAAACAAATTATCTCTCCCCTTTTAGTTGTTATGAGCATATTATAACATATACATATAAACAAAGCTCATCCAAGTCATACTATCAATTACCTTACATTATCACATCAATGAAATGCATAAAGTAGTGTAAGCCATGCTAGAGATCAAATGTAATTTTCAATTTAAGTAAGTCATGATCTCACAAACTTAACTATTTTAAAACCTGAAATCATGATACTAGTTGCTGCATTTTATTATTTTTCAAAGCATAAATTTAGATCATATGATATTTGCAAGAGATTATATGAGCATCTGCCTTATTCTAACCAACCAAGCCAAGCCTATGTCATTTGACAATCAGAAGCTTAAGGACATGGTTTTAGTCATACACAACTTCTTCCAAGTTCATATCTAAGTGCAATGATAAGTCATCTCAAAAGAAGAAGTGTGATGCATGCATATTCTCTTGATCTTTTCTCAATTTATATTTGTTCATAAAAACTCAACATGTGAGTTGATTACTTGATTGATTCTTAATGATTAAAAGCACTTGTGAACATGTAACAAGTTCAAAACAGCAAGAAAGTTCGACCATGACCAGTTTTAGTGCAAGTAATTATTCCAATTATTAGACATGGCAAAAACTACAAAATGTATAACACGAGTAATGTAGTAAGAACTCTCAGCATGTAAAAGGAATCACAAAGTCATATATGTATGAAATACTATGCTCATATTATTTTAATTCCAGATTCACACATAGACTTCCCAAGTTTCAAAACTCCCCCTCAATTTAAGCCATGAGGATGCATAACTCCTATTTCACTACGAATGTAACAAAAACGACTGAAATCCAAAGGTTTTGTAAAAATGTCAGCCAATTGTTGTTCGGTATCTACATGGTGAAGCACAATGTTTCCTTTTTCAACATTATCTCGGAGAAAGTGATACCTAATGTCAATGTGCTTAGTTCTAGAATGTTGCACGAGGTTTTTAGCAATGCAAATGGCACTAGTGTTATCACAGAACAGTGGAACACTATCTAGATCAACCCCATAGTCCTTAAGTGTTTGAACAATCCAAAGAATTTGTGAGCAAGCACTAGCAGCAGCGACATATTCAAATTGGGCTGTGGATTGTGCAACTGAATTTTGTTTTCTAGAGGACCAAGCAACAAGAGAATTACCAAGAAAATGACAAACACCGGAAGTACTTTTCCTATCAATCCTACAACCCCCAAAATCAGCATTCGAAAAAGCTTTCAAAGTAACGGTTGAGGAAGAAGGAAGAAAAATTCCAAATTCTTGAGTTCCATGTATGTACCTAAGAATCCTTTTGACGGCTTGATGATGTGAAGCACGTGGGGAAGCTTGAAACCGTGCACAAATACATACACTTAATTTTATGTCCGGTCTTGATGCCGTGAGGTATAAAAGTGATCTGATCATGCTTCTATATTCTTTCTGATTCATGGGTTTACCATCTTCATCAAGTTCAAGTGTTGTTGCTGTTCCCATTGGTGTCCGAAGAGGCTTGCTTTTGTCCATGTTGAAGCGCCTTAGGAGGTCTTTTGTATACTTCGTTTGATGCACAAAGGTACCCTCCTTTGTTTGTTTGATTTGCAGCCCCAAAAAGTAAGTGAGTTCACCCATCATACTCATTTCAAATTCGGAACTCATCATTACTGAAAACTTGGACACAAGATCGTGAGAAGCACAACCAAAGATGATTGAGCTGATCAGGAGGTCGCGCAGGATGATTGAATCAAGGGCAGTGCATATGAAGGTTACTGAACATCGAAGGAAGGTGTTCGCACGTATGCATGCGGTGCATGACGTGGCAACATGGTTCCGAAGATGGGATATGGATGGGAAGATCTGGTTGGAAGGATCGGATCGTACTGGTTGATGACTTTGGCTGCGACTGAGTCGGGTTTGACTAAAATATGGAAATATTTGAGTTGGTTATGATAGGATTTCGTGTGGGTCACGAATTTGAGTTGTTTAGGAATGCGGGATACATTCCTAAGGTGTTTGGAAGTCTTAAGATTGCTTCTATCTGCGTATAGAAGAATCTTGAGCAGTTATAGAAAGTTATGATTCGTGATCTGAGTAGGATTAGAGTCCTAGTTGATATTGAGTTGGCCTAAGGGCTGGTTATATAAGCAAGGGAGCCCAGAGCTCGTGGTGCACGACTTTGGGGCTGTTCCTCTTGTGTTCTATTGAATAAAATTCGTAGTTTGAAGGAACTTTTGTGCCTTGTTCGTCCGACTTGTTCCAGACAAGTTTTACTCATCGAAGTTTCTGGACAGCACTACCTTTCGTCGGTGGTTTTATCATAACTCGAGTTTTACAGATCCAATTGATGTGTTTCTTTTCGGGTTGTCTTCACAACTTGATTATCTATCATATGTCAAAATTTCACGGTCATTGGATTTGTGGTTTCTGATCTACACGAGTTTCTTTGCAGCATTCCAGAACTGTTTTTTCTCAGGTAGGGCAGATTGACCTTGTTTGATCTTTCGATCATAGCTTGAGTTTTTCTCGACGGATTTGAGTGATTTATTTTTGTGTTGTCTTTGTGACTTAATTCTCTCTGATATCTATCACTTTTGTCACGGTGAAACACGTTTAGATTAGTCTCACGCACGATTTCTTTAACAGATCATTTTTCTGCCGAAAGGGTTTGGGGTTTAATTGTTTCCGCTGCGTAAGATTTTTAAATCTACCATTCACCCCCCCTCTGGTAGCTTTTCACGTGCTCTTCGATCCTACAATTGGTATCAGAGCCACGGTGCTCTTATCTTTGAGATTTGCACGTGTTTTTGACTAATCATCATGGAGAAGTACTCCGCCAAACCTTGTGTGTTTGCTGGTATTGATTTCCAGGTTTGGAAGGCACGTATGGAGGCTTTCATCCAGGCACAAGGCTTTGCAATATGGGAGAAGGTGTATAAGCCTTATGAAGTGTCATCTAATGATCAAGTCATGGCCACAAACCTACGGGACGTCGACAACAACAACAAAGCCCGAAACTTGATCATCCAAGGACTCACCCAAAGCGACTTTGATCGTGTCGCGCACCTCCGATCAGCATACGATGTTTCGAGAGCTCTCTGTGATTATCATGAAGGCTCCCACACAATCAAGGAGGTAAAACAATATATGTTCAAAAAGGAATATATGCATTTTGAGATGCAACCAGGTGAGTCTATCGATGACCTTTTTGCTCGTTTCAATAAAATTCTTAGCAACTTACGTAGTGTCAATGTAAATTTTTCTGATGCTGAGAATGCTAGGCAATTGCTAAGTGCATTAGATATGTCAATTTGGGAGATGAAAGTCACATCTATTCGTGAATCTACTGTCATGAGTTCACTTACTTTAGATATGCTATATTCCAAGTTAAAAACTCATGAAATTGACATAATCTCACGTAAGAACCCCAATAAGTCTATTGCATTTGTTTCACAACGTGATATGTCTAGCTCCGGCCAATCATCATCTTGCAATACTCTTGCTTTGTTGTCCTCACTAACCCTGGAGCAGATCGAAGAATTTCCAGAAGAGGAGTTGGCACTCATCTCTACTAGATTCTCAAAAGCATTGCAAAATGTGAGAACTAGAAGGAGAGGAAGCTCCGAACCTCAATGCTGTTTTGAATGTGGTAAAATAGGACACTTTCGTACAGAATGCCCTAACCTTTCAGGTCCGACCACCCGGGAAGAAAAACAAAGCAAGGTCCGGACCTCCTCTGAAAATTCCAACAAAAAAGAAAAAGAAGGGTACCATAGGACGCAAGATTATTAACAGCTTCATCACCGCACTTCAAGAACTTAGTTCAAGTGATGTAGACTTTGAAAGTGATGAAGATGATGGCGATCTGGCCAACTTATGCTTCATGGCAGGCAAAACAAGATCAAGATCAAGTCAGGAGGATGCAGAACACAACAGTGAAGACGATGAGGTATGTTCTACCTGCAATAAAATGTGTGATGCTATTTCTCGTGCAACTATTATTGTCAAGAAAAAGGACAAAAAGCTTAGGGATAGTGCTGCTAAAATTGAATCACTAGAATCTGAAATCAACCGTTTAAAAACTTTGATTCCTAGTGATGATGCATGTTCCTCATGTGATTTAATATATGAACAATTGTCCTCATTAAGAAGTGCGCACACCTCCACACTTGATAAACTTTAGTTAGAAATTGAAAAGAACAAAGAGCTTGCTGCACTTAATGATAAAAACTTGAAAGATGCTAGTTGTTCTACAGTTGATTTGCATTGTTCTACTTGTGATGATCTTGATAAGAAACTACAGGATGCTATGAATGAAATTTCTATATTGAACAATGCTTTACATTCTCATGAAGTTAAATTTTGTTCAAATTGCAAACTAAAAGGAAAAACTTCATGTGAAAATTGCCTTGATCTGTCCAATAAACTTGATGACATGCATAGGACATTAGATCGGTTTTGTAATGGGAATAAGAATCTAAACTTACTGCTGAATTCTTCCAAGAGATGCAATGATAAAACTGGTTTGGGTTTTGATTCTCATGCTCATGCTAAGGCACATCCACCTAAAATTTTAAAGTCATTAGGAAGTGGTTTGATTCAAACAGTTCCTAATCAAAAAGGAGTGGTTTTCAAATCTGCAGGAGTGTTGTCTCACTCGGTTTCAAATAAAAATATTGCTTGCTCATCTAGACATGAACACAAAGTTAATTTCATTATACCTTCTGTGGTAGAGATGGTCATGTCATAGATTTTTGTTATAGACTAGCTAAACAACAGAAAAGAGAAAGAATGTTTGCTAGATCTCATAACTTTCATGCAAAATTTGCTGCACACATTGAACCGAATGTACAACCTGCTGTTTTGAGTCAAAAACATTCAAAGTTTACCTCCGGACCTTCTGTTTTTGCCTCCGGATCTACTGATTTTTGTGCTACACAAGTAACACCTTATAGGTCAGTAGTTAAGAATAAAAAATCTCAAACTTTGACTCATAAACCTGCTGTTTTGTCTCAACTTTCGCGTATTTTTCCTACTGCACGTCGCGTGACTCAGTACTGGATTCCTAAATGCCTTTTGACTAACCCCAGTATTGAGTCATCGACATATTGTGCTTCTATGTAGGTTACACGTTTGAGGAAGAAGAACATTTGAATTGTGGATTCAGGTTGCTCACGCCACATGACCGGTAACAAAGATTGGTTCTCCTTCCTCTCTTTTGTGTCACGTGTAGAGAATGTTACTTTTGCTGATAATTCTTCAACTCCTATAATTGCTAAGGGTTCGGTTAGAGTAAATGATCACTACACTTTGAAGGATGTGGCACTTGTCAAAAATTTGAAATACAACTTGCTTTCTATTGCACAATTGCTAGATGAAAATCTAGAAATTATTTTCAATAAAAACTGCTACAAAGTTGTAGGTTCAAATAGTGAGCTTATTTTTAACATGTCTCGGTTTGGAAGAGTTTTTAAAGCTGATTTTGATATCTCTTCCTTTAAGCATAGGTGTCTAGTTTCTAATGATTCAAAGGACTTATATTTTTAGCATCGTAGACTTGGTCACGTAGGCTTTGATCACCTAATGCGTGTTAGTGCTCTTGATTGCATACGTGGGCTGCCTAAGCTTAAAGGGGACAAATAAATTGTGTGCTCTTCTTGTAGACATGCTAAGATGGTTGCAGGTTCACATACTCCTCTCACAATGATCATGACAACTGAACCATGTCAACTTTTGCATCTTGACACCGTAGGACCTTCACGTGTTCAATCCTTCGGAGGTAAATGGTATGTTCTTGTTATTGTTGATGATTATTCTAGATACTCTTGGGTTTACTTTATGACATCTAAGAATGAAGCTTTTAGTCACTTTAGGACTTTATTTCTTAGATTATCAATTGATCACCCAGGATCTTTAAAGGCCATTATAAGTGATAACGGAACTGAATTTAAAAATCAATCTTTTGATTACTTTTGTGCTGAAAATGGAATAGATCATCAACTTTCTTTCCCATATGTACCTCAACAAAATGGTGTTGTAGAAAGAAAGAACAAACCTTAGTTGAGATGGCTAGGACTATGCTTGATGAATATCAAACTCCTAGGAAATTTTGGGCTGATGCATTAGCAACCGTTTGTTATGTCTCAAATCGTGTTTTCTTGCGTGCTAAGCTAGGTAAAACACCATATGAGCTTCGGTTTGGACATAGGCCTAGTGTTACACACTTTCGGGTCTTTGGTTGCAAATGTTTTGTTAAGAAACATGGTAATCTTGATAAATTTGAACCTCTATCCATTGATGGCATGTTTCTTGGTTATTCATCTCATACTAGAGGCTATCGTGTACTTTTACTTGACACTAACAAAATTGTGGAGACTTGTGAAGTGTCTTTTGATGAAGCTAGCCCAGGTACTAGCTCCGGTGTTGCAGGACCAAATCCGTATCCTCAGGGGGAGGGTATTTTCGAAGATGAAGAAGAGCTGGTGATACTGCCTAGTAGTTCCAAAGTTGACACGTGTCCAGCTCCGGACATTGAACAAGCTCCGGCTATCACCTATGCTGGTCCTGATCGTTCACAAGTCACAAGCTCATCAATCTACGATGAACCTAATGAAGAAGAAGCTTGTGAGACATCTGTTCCCCTACGTTTTTACAAAGATCATCCCCCACAACAGATGATTGGAAGCTTGCACAAACGAGTCACACGGTCCAGGTTTTGCGATCCAAACTCTCATGCTCATTCTGCTTTTGTTGCTTCTTTTGAACCCAAAGATATATCACACGCACTCACTAATGAATCTTGGATTATTGCCATGCAAGAAGAGTTAGAAAATTTTGAAAGAAATAATGTTTGGAAACTTGTACCTCCACCTCAAGGTCACACTTTAATTGGAACTAAATGGGTATATAAAAATAAACAAAGTGAGGATGGGGTTGTGGTTAGGAATAAGGCTAGGTTGGTTGCTCAAGGTTTCACTCAAGTTGAAGGTCTAGATTTTGATGAAACTTTTGAACCTGTCGCTAGATTAGAAGCCATAAAAATTTTGTTAGCTTTTGCAGCATCTAAGGGTTTTAAGCTATATCAAATGGATGTTAAAAGTGCTTTTCTAAATGGCTACATAGATGAGGAGGTTTATGTCAAACAACCACCGGGTTTTGAAAATCCAGATTTTCCTAATCATGTTTACAAACTGTCCAAAGCCTTATACGGTCTCAAACAAGCCCCTAGAGCATGGTATGATAGGTTAAAAACATTCTTACTTGAAAAGGGGTTTACCATGGGCAAGGTTGATCAAACTCTTTTTGTGCTTAAGCATGGCAATGACTCATTATTCGTTCAAGTGTATGTGGATGATATTATCTTTGGTTGTGTTTCTCATGATCTTGTGTCCAAGTTTTCAGCAATGATGAGTTCCGAATTTGAAATGAGTATGATGGGTGAACTCACTTACTTTTTGGGGCTGCAAATCAAGCAAACCAAGGAGGGTACCTTTGTGCATCAAACGAAGTATACCAAAGACCTCCTAAGGTGCTTCAACATGGACAAAAGCAAGCCTCTTCGGACACCAATGGGAACAGCAACAACACTTGAACTTGATGAAGATGGTGAATCTGTGAATCAAAAAGAATATAGAAGCATGATCGGATCACTTTTGTACCTCACGGCATCAAGACCGGACATACAATTCAGCGTATGTCTTTGTGCACGGTTTCAAGCTTCCCCACGTGTTTCACATCGTCAAGCCGTCAAAACGATTCTCAGGTACTTACATGGAACCCAAGAATTTGGCATTTTTCTTCCTTCTTCCTCAACCATTACTTTGAAAGCTTTTTCGGATGCTGATTTTGGGGGTTGTAGGATTGATAGGAAATGTACTTCCGGTGCTTGTCATTTTCTTGGTAATTCTCTTGTTGCTTGGTCCTCTAGAAAACAAAATTCAGTTGCACAATCCACAGCCGAATCTGAATACGTAGCTGCTGCTAGTGCTTGCTCACAAATTCTTTGGATTGTTCAAACACTTAAGGACTATGGGGTTGATCTAGATAGTGTTCCACTGTTCTGTGATAACACTAGTGCCATTTGCATTGCTAAAAACCCCGTGCAACATTCTAGAACTAAGCACATTGACATTAGGTATCACTTTCTCCGAGATAATGTTGAAAAAGGAAACATTGTGCTTCACCATGTAGATACCGAACAACAATTGGCTGACATTTTTACAAAACCTTTGGATTTCACTCGTTTTTGTTACATTTGTAGTGAGATAGGGGTTATGCATCCTCATAGATTAAATTGAGGGGGAGTTTTTGAAACTTGGGAAGTCTATGTGTGAATCTGAAATTAAAATAATATGAGCATAGTATTTCATACATATATGACTTTGTGATTCCTTTTACATGCTGAAAGTTCTTACTACATTACTCGTGTTATACATTTTGTAGTTTTTGCCATGTCTAGTAATTGGAATAATTACTTACACTAAAACTGGTCATGGTCGAACTTTCTTGCTGTTTTGAACTTGTTACATGTTCACAAGTGCTTTTAATCATTAAGAATTCATCAAGTAATCAACTCACCTGTTGAGTTTTTATGAACAAATATAAATTGAGAGAAGATCAAGAGAATATGCTTGCATCGCACTTCTTCTTTTGAGATGGCTTGTCATTGCACTTAGATATGAACTTGGAAGAAGTTGTGTATGACTAAAACCATGTCCTTAAGCTTCTGATTGTCAAATGACATAGGCTTGACTTGGTTGGTTAGAATAAGGCAGATGCGCATATAATCTCTTGCAAATATCATATGATCTAAATTTATGCTTTGAAAAATAATAAAATGCAGCAACTAGTGTCATGCTTTCAGGTTTTGAGATAGTTAAGTTTGTGATATCATGACTTACTTAAATTGAAAATTACATATGATCTCTAGCATGACTTACACTACTTTATGTATTTCATTGATGTGATCATGTAAGGTACTTGATAGTATGACTTGGATGAGCTTTGTTTATATGTATATGGTATAATATGCTCATAACAACTGAAGAGGGAGAGATAAATTGTTTATATGCTCATGACTTGCTGAATACATTGTCAAAGGGGGGGAGATAAGCATGAAGAGAAAGAGAATATGTGCATAAGGAGAGATAATAAAGTGGGAGAGATAATAAGAGATAATATGAGATAATTTTTTTTTCTCATTTTACTTTTGATTTACAAAGGGGGAGATATTTTCTTCAAAACTTTTAATGAGAATAAGCCAATGTTCGGATTTTAAATGGTGTTGCCAATGCATTCATCAAGGGGGAGATTGTAAGACCTATGTGTGCTGAATACATTGGCTTGTAGTGAATATACTTGGCTTTGATGATAAAAGTTTTTAATATCACCAAAACACCTTTTTTATCAAGGTCCGACTCTAGCTCTGAGCTACAGCAAGGTCCGACGGTAGGTCCGGCTTGTTGTGGGTATCTCCGGCTACGTTAGATGCTAGGTCCGACTTCTTGGTAAGGTCCGACTAGCTTTGGTTAGCTCCGGTGAGCTTTATCTTTAGCTCCGACATGTCTTTGATAGCTCCGGTATATACTTGATAGCTCCGGCATGCTTTTGTTAAGCTCCGACGTACTTTGTCTAGCTCCGGTTTTGGGTTGACTAGTTTTGACTAGTTTTTGGTAAGCTCCGGTGCTAGGATCTACTAGTTTTGGTAAGCTCCGGCAGGTGCTTCATTGTACTAGTTTTGGTAAGCTCCGGCGCTAGGTTCTACTAGCTTTTGTTAGCTCCAGCTCAAGCTCCGGGTTGCTCTGGCAAGGTCCGGAACTTGACTGCAGTGCTTCTGCTTTTCATTTGCAATGTTTCGTACTTGCTTTACATTGTTGGAAAGTTTGCTTAGTATTCTTTTACTAAGTTTTTGGTGCATTTTGGTTGATATGGATGATATCGTGTTGCTGTGGTTTTGCAACATGCTTATGTGAGGTTCTCACGTAGGGTGTTGTGTTTGAAACTAACTTGAGTCAAGTCAAGGACTTGGGCTCGTATGGATTGGTTGTTTATTCATGTGCAGGTGTTGCTTTAGTTCAAGACATGGCTGGTGACGGGATCCATTGGACTAGTCTCAGGGAGGAGATGAGGTTCCAACAACCAAGTTCGGGAGGAACTGTGGTTGAGCTGATCAGGAGGTCACGCAGGATGATTGAATCAAGGGCAGTGCATATGAAGGTAACTGAACGTCGAAGGAAGGTGTTCGCACGTATGCATGCGGTGCATGACGTGGCAACATGGTTCCGAAGATGGGATATGGATGGGAAGATCTGGTTGGAAGGATCGGATCGTACCGGTTGATGACTTTGGCTGCGGCTGAGTCGGGTTTGACTTAAATATGGAAAGATTTGAGTTGGTTATGATAGGATTTCGTGTGGGTCACGAATTTGAGTTGTTTATGAATGTGGGATACGTTCCTAAGGTGTTTGGAAGTCTTAAGATTGCTTCTATCTGCGTATAGAAGAATCTTGAGCAGTTATGAAAAGTTACGATTCGTGATCTGAGTAGGATTAGAGTCCTAGTTGATATTGAGTTGGCCCAAGGGCTGGTTATATAAGCAAGGGAGCCCAAAGCTCGTGGTGCACGACTTTGGGGCTGTTCCTCTTGTGTTCTATTGAATAAAATTCGTAGTTTGAAAGAACTTTTGTGCCTTGTTCGTCCGACTTGTTCCAGACAAGTTTTACTCGTCGAAGTTTCTGGACAGCACTACCTTTCGTCGGTGGTTTTATCATAACTCGAGTTTTACAGATCCAATTGACGTGATTCTTTTTGGGTTGTCTTCACAACTTGATTATCTATCATATGTCAAAATTTCACGGTCATTGGATTTGTGGTTTCTGATCTACACGAGTTTCTTTGCAGCATTCCAGAACTGTTTTTTCTCAGGTAGGGCAGATTGACCTTGTTTGATCTTTCGATCATAGCTTGAGTTTTTCTCGACGGATTTGAGTGATTTCTTTTTGTGTTGTCTTTGTGACTTAATTATATCTGATATCTATCACTTCTGTCACGGTGAAACACGTTTAGATTAGTCTCACGCACGATTTCTTTAACAGATCATTTTTCTGCCGAAAGGGTTTGGGGTTTAATTGTTTCCGCTGCGTGATTTTTAAATCTACCATTCACCCTCCCTCTGGTAGCTTTTCACATGCTCTTCGATCCTACAATAGACCTCCTCATCTATGTAGCTATTAATAAAAGCACTTTTAACATCCATTTGATATAGCTTAAAACCTTTAGATGCTGCAAAAGCTAACAAAATTCTTATGGCTTCTAATCTAGCAATGGGAGCAAAAGTTTCATCAAAATCTAGACCTTCAACTTGAGTGAAACCTTGAGCAACCAACCTAGCCTTATTCCTAACCACAAGCCCATCCTCACTTTGTTTATTTTTAAATACCCATTTAGTTCCAATTAAAGTGTGACCTTGAGGTGGAGGTACAAGTTTCCAAACATTATTTCTTTCAAAATTTTCTAATTCTTCTTGCATGGCAATAATCCAAGATTCATTAGTGAGTGCGTGTTATATATCTTTGGGTTCAAAAGAAGCAACAAAAGCAGAATAAGCATGGGAGTTTGGATCGCAAAACCTGGACCGTGTAACTCGTTCGTGCAGGCTTCCAATAATTTGTTGTGGAGGATGAATTTTGAGAACCCGGAGGGGAGTGGACACTTCACAAGCTTCTTCTTCTTCATGTTCATCACAAATTGATGAGCTTGTGACTTGAGGAGGATCTGGACCAGCAATGGTGGTCGTCGGTGCTGGCTGTGGATCAATATCAGGAGCTCGAACAATGTCATTAGCTGCTGAATTTTCGGGTAGCAGTTCCACCTCTTCCTCATCTTCAACGAAAATGCTTTCCCCCTGCGGATATGGATCTGAACCTGCAATGTTTGAACTAGTACCTGGGCTAGCTTCATCAAAAGACACTTCACAAGTCTCCACAATTTTGTTAGTGTCAAGTAAAAGCACACGGTAGCCTCTAGTCTGAGATGGATAACCAAGAAACATGACATCAATGGATCTAGGTTCAAATTTATCAAGATTACCATGTTTCTTAACAAAGCATTTGCAACCAAAGATCCAAAAGTGTGTAACACTAGGCCTATGTCCAAACCGAAGCTCATATGGTGTTTTACCTAGCTTAGCACGCAAGAAAACACGATTTGATACATAACAAGCGGTTGCTAATGCATCAGCCCAAAATTTCCTAGGAGTTTGATATTCATCAAGCATAGTCCTAGCCATCTCAACTAAGGTTCTGTTCTTTTTTTCTACAACACCTTTTTGTTGAGGTACATATGGGGAAGAAAGTTGATGATCTATTCCATTTTCAGCACAAAAGTGATCAAAAGATTGATTTTTAAATTCAGTTCCGTTATCACTTATAATTGCCTTTAAAGATCCTGGGTGATCAATTGATAATCTAAGAAATAAAGTCCTAAAGTGACTAAAAGCTTCATTCTTAGACGCCATAAAGTAAACCCAAGAGTATCTAGAATAATCATCAACAATAACAAGAACATACCATTTACCTCCGAAGGATTGAACACGTGAAGGTCCTACGGTGTCAAGATGCAAAAGTTGACATGGTTCAGTTGTCATGATCATTGTGAGAGGAGTATGTGAACCTGCAACCATCTTAGCATGTCTACAAGAAGAGCACACAATTTCTTTGTCCCCTTTAAGCTTAGGCAGCCCACGTATGCAATCAAGAGCACTAACACGCGTTAGGTGATCAAAGCCTACGTGACCAAGTCTACGATGCCAAAAATATAAGTCCTTTGAATCATTAGAAACTAGACACCTATGCTTAGAGGAAGAGATATCAAAATCAACTTTAAAAACTCTTCCAAACCGAGACATGTTAAAAATAAGCTCACTATTTGAACCTACAACTTTGTAGCAGTTTTTATTGAAAATAATTTCTAGATTTTCATCTAGCAATTGTGCAACAGAAAGCAAGTTGTATTTCAAAATTTTGACAAGTGCCACATCCTTCAAAGTGTAGTGATCATTTACTCTAACCGAACCCTTAGCAATTATAGGAGTTGAAGAATTATCGGCAAAAGTAACATTCTCTACACACGACACAAAAGAGAGGGAGGAGAACCATTCTTTATTACCTGTCATGTGGCGTGAGCAACCAGAATCCACAATCCAAATGTTCTCCTTCCTTAAGCATGTAACCTACATAGAAGCACAATACGTCGATGACTCAATACTGGGGTTAGTCAAAAGGCATTTAGGAATCCAGTACTGAGTCACGCGACGTGCAGCAGGAAAAACACGCGAAAGCTGAGACAAAACAGCAGGTTTATGAGTCAAAGTTTGAGATTTTTTATTCTTAACTACTGACCTATAAGGTGTTACTTGTGTAGCACAAAAATCAGTAGCTCCAGAGGCAAAAACAGAAGGTCCGGAGGTAAACTTTGAATGTTTTTGACTCAAAATAGCAGGTTGTACATTCGGTTCAATATGTGCAGCAAATTTTGCATGAAAGTTATGACATCTAGCAACCATTCTTTCCCTTTTCTGTTGTTTAGCTAGTCTATAACAAAAACTATGACATGACCATCTCTACCACAGTAGGTACAATGAAATTTAACTTTGTGTTCATGTCTAGATGAGCAAACAACATTTTTATTTGAAATCGAATGAGACAATACTCCTGTAGATTTGAAAACCACTTCTTTTTGTTTAGGAACTGTTTGAATCAAACCACTTCCTAATGACATTACAATTTTAGGTGGATGTGCCTTAGCATGAGGATGAGAATCAAAACCTAAACCAGTTTTATCATTGCAAGACTTGGACGAATTCAGCAGCAAGTTTAGGTTCTGATTCCCATTACAAAACCGATCAAATGTCTTATGCATGTTATGAAGTTTATTGGACAGATCAAGGCAATTTTCACATGAAGTTTTTATTTTTAATTTGCAATTGGAACAATATTTAACTTCATGAAAACATAAAGCATTGTTCAATATAGAGATTTCATTCATATCATCTTGCAGTTTCTTATCAAGATCATCACAACTAGAACAATGCAAATCAATTGTAGAACAAAAATCATCTTTTAAGTTTCCAATATTAAGTGCAGCAAGCTTTTTGTTCTTTTCAATTTCAAGTTCAAGTTTATCAAGTGTGGAGGTATATGCACTTATTAGGGAGGACAATTGTTCATATATTAAATCACATGAGGAACAAGAATCATCACTAGGAATCAAGGATTTCAAACGATTAACTTCAGATTCTAGTGACTCAATTTTAACAGCATTGTCCTTAAGCTTTTTGTCCTTTTTATTAACAATAACAGTGGCACAAGAAATAGCATCACACATTTCTTCGCAAGTAGGACATACCTCTTCATTATCGCTGTTGTGTTCTGCCTCCTCCATATTTGATATTGACTTGCCCGCCATGAAGCACAAGTTTGCCAAATCATCTTCATCTTCATCACTTCCAATGTCCACGTCGCTTGAGCCAAGTTCCTGGAGTGCTGAGATAAAACTGCGCACCAATTGACGTCCTGTAAAACCCTTTTTTTTCGTATCTTTTGCAGAGGAGTGCTTCGTTCTTGTTTTCTTTTCATCCCGGAAAATAGGACCTGAAAGGTTAGGGAAATCTGAACGAAAATGTCCTCTCTTACCACATTCAAAGCATCATTGAGGTCCGGAGCTTCCTCTCGTTCTAGTGCTTACATTTTGCAATGCTTTTGAGAACCGGGTAGAGATGAGCGCTATCTCCTCCTCTGGAAACTCCTCAATCCGTTCAAGGGTTAGAGAGGATAGCAAAGCAAGTGTACCACAAGATGATGTTTGACCAGAACTAGGCATGTCATGTTGAGAAACAAAAGCAATAAACTTGTTGGGGTTCTTACGTGAGATTATGTCAATTTCATGAGTTTTTAACTTGAAATATAGCACATCTAAAGTAAGTAAACTCATGACAGTAGATTCACAAATAGATGTGACTTTCATCTCCCAAATTGACATATCTAATGCACTTAGCAATTGCCTAGCATTTTCAGCATCTGAAAAATTAACATTGACACTACGCAAGTTGCTGAGAATATTATTAAAGCGAGCAAAAGGGTCATCAATAGACTCACCTGATTGCATCTCGAAGCGCATGTATTCTTTCTTGAACATGTCTTGCCTTATCTCTTGGATCGCGTTGGATCCTTCGTGGTAGTCAGAAAGTGCTTTCCACACATCGTATGCAGATCGAAGGTGTACAACACGATCGAAGTCGCTTTGTGTTAATCCTTGTATGATCAAGTTCCGAGCCTTGTTGTTGTTGTCGACATCTCTCAGATTTGTAGCTGTAACTTGATCGTTTGATGGCACTTCGTAAGGCTTGTATACCTTCTCCCATATTGCAAAGCCTTGTGCCTGGATGAAAGCCTCCATGCGTGCCTTCCAAACCTGAAACTCAATACCAGCGAACACACAAGGTTTGGCAGAGTACTTCTCCATGATGATTAGTCAAAACACGCGCAAATCACAAATATTAGAGCATCGTGGCTCTAATACAAATTGTAGGATCGAAGAGTACGTGAAAAACTACCAGAGGGGGGTGAATGGTAGATTTAAAGATCTTACACAGCGGAATAAATTAAACCCCAACCCCTTTGGCAGAAAAACGATCTGTTAAAGAAATTTTGTGTGAGACTAATCTAAATGTGTTTCACCGTGACAAAAGTGATAGATATCAGAGAGAATCAAGTCACGAAGACAGCACAACAAGAATCACTCAAATCCGTCGAGAAAAACTCAAGTTATGATCGAAAGATCAAACAAAGGTCAATCTGCCCTACCCGAGAGAAAAAAACAGTTCTGGAACGCTGCAAAGAAACTCGTGTAGCTCATAGACCACAAATCCAATGACCGTGAAATTTTGACAGATGATATATAATCAAGTTGTTATGACAATCCAAAAAGAATCACATCAATTGGATCTGTAAAACTCGAGTTATGATAAAACTACTGACGCAAGGTAGTGCTGTCCAGAAACTCGACGAGTAAAACTTGTCTGGAACAAGTCGGACGAACAAGGCACAAAAGTTCCTTCAAACTACGAATTTTATTCAATAGAGCACAAGAGGAACAGCCCCAAAGTCGTGCACCATGAACTCTGGGCTCCCTTGCTTATATAACCAGCTCGAAAGTCAACTCTCAACTCAAATCAGAAACCTAATCCTACTCTGTTCACGAATCGTAACTTTCCATAACTGCTCAAGATTCTTCTATACACAGATAGAAGCAATCTTAAGACTTCCAAACACCTTAGGAACGTATCCCACATTCCTAAACAACTCAAATTCGTGACCCACATGAAATCCTATCATAACCAACTCAAATCTTTTCATATTTGAGTCAAACCCGACTTAGCCGCAGTCTGAGTTTATAACCTAGTCGGTTGGACCTTTCCGACCAACTCTTTACGTCCACATCTCTTCATCACGTCTCGGAACCAGGTAGCCACGTCCATGTACTCCCTGCACATGTGCAAACATCTTCCAATGACGTCCACGATATCTTCACATGCATTGTTCTTGATTCAATCATGTTGCGCAACCTCCTGATCAACTCAACCACAATTCCTCCTGAATTTGGTTCTTGGAACCTCATCTCCTCTTTGAGAATAGTCCAATGGATCCTGTCACTAGCCATGTCTTGAACTCAAGCAACACCTGCACATGAATAAACAACCAATCCATACGAGTCCAAGTCCGCGACTTGACTCACGTCAGTTCCGAACACAACACCTTACGTGAGAACCTCACATAAGCATGTTGCAAAACCACAGTAACACGATATCATCCATATAAACCAAAAACGCACCAAAGACTTAGCAAATGAATACTAAGCAATCTTTCCAGAGATGTAAAGCAAGTACGAAATATTGCAAATGAAAAACAGAAGCATTGCGGTCAAGTTCCGGACCTTGCCAGAGCAACCCGGACCTTGAGCCGGAGCTAACATAAGCTAGTAGAACCTAGCGCCGGAACTTACCAAAACTAGTATAACCAAGCTCCCGCCGGAGCTTACAAAACTAGCCGGACCTTAATAAAAAGGTGTTTTGGTGATATTCAAAACTTTTATCGTCAAAGCAAGTGTATTCTCTACAAGCCAATGTATTCAACACACATAGGTCTTACAAGAGACGGGTGTATATAATGACCGTCTCGCACTATTTTGTCGGTAGAACGAGCATCCAGTATGCGAAAGATGCGCAACGGTGCTAAAGCAAGGAACATCATTCGCATACTAGATGCCGGCCAACTACACCTGTATGCAATGTCTTATATGATCATTGCAACATGCTTAGCTTTCCGTGGTGGGACAAAAGATCTTCGGCGTAAATTGAAGACGGGCCAACGGAAGGCGCGTATTATATTATTTTGATGCCACGGACACTCCGGAGTGCCCTAGATGTGCCACAGTGTGCTGAAGCCACTAACAACATCCAGGACATTCCGACGTGTCCAACTGGCAACTGTGCGCAATGCCTTATATGATCGTCGCATTGCGCTCAGCTTTCTGAGGTGGAACAAAAGATCTTCGGCGTAAATCGGAGACGAGCCAACTGAAGGCGCGTCTCGCATTAATTTGTGGTTGAACGGGCATGCCGTTTGTCAAAGATGCGCCACAGTGTGGTTGAGCCAGGAACATCTTTGGCATCCGGCATGTCCAACTGTCAACTGTGTGCAATGCCTCATACAATTGTTGCAACGTGCTAAGCTCTACGATGTGGGACAAAAACGAAACAAATCGAAGACGAGCCCGTGTAAGGCCCGTCTACCTTTTGCCGAATATCAGGTATCTGAGATGCGCCTTTCTTAAGTTCGTCTCTCATGCTCTCTCCACATTGCCACTCGCACGAAATCGTGAACCGTTGTAGGGATAAACAAACGCAATAACGTTGCAATTCACGGATTAATTGGAATTCAGGGATAAACAAACGCAATGACATTGCAATTAAGATATAATTTGCAACTCAATGAATTTGGTTCATACATTGCATGCCCTCTAAACTAGTTTCGAATCCAAACTTATTCCTAAAGCTCCCATCGATCAATCTAAACTGTATCGTCCAACTTGCTCCCGAACACGTCTCTTATATTCCTCTGGATTGTGAAAATATTGACATTCTTTTAAATTAACAAATGTCGAAGGAGGAATCAATAACCTACTCAAATGTCACTAACTCAAAGTGTCATCTAACCTTGATTAGTAGATTATAGATATCATTTTCAACATTGGGCGCATTTGGCTGATGCAGCAAACACTGAACTTCAAGTAGTATAGTTTTGATTGTAAAACCAGTCCACCACCCCTACGAAATATAATTTAAGCAACATAAGAAACCAGTTCAAATAAGTTCGGCAGCAATTAAGTACTAATTAAACGAGCAAAATAGGTCTATCTTATAGTCTCTTGATCAAGAATCCCGATGTAGAGTGCTCCTGAGTGATGGACATTTGGGTGGAAGGACACACTTGGAAAGGCGCATCTTGGAGGCACCAAGGGATAGTCCTCAGAGAAGGAGATTGCCAGGGGGTAGTAACCACCTTTCCATTCAGTCTACAAAGGAAATTCATTAATAGGAGCACGATGGTTAAACTCATATTGTGCTTGTTCTTCATGACTTACCCCTTATTTACCGGGGACGATGCACTGCCACTTCAATAAATCTCCCGATTCAGGCTTCGCAGAGAAACCCTACGCAGAGAAATTGAAAATACCAAAAACAAAAAATGCAAAAAAACAAAACTACAGCTAAGTTCATCAGTTCATTGCAGATCTACATATAAACAACCATGTGACTAGTGTGCCATATGTACATCCATGGGATGATTATTGCGCCACGCCAAGCGCTCCTCCTTCAATTGGCTACGCGCCAAGCCGATACCAACCATGAACAGTGACGATGACGAGGAAGAAGGCGACGATGACGACGAGGACGGTGATGATGACGACGACGAGGACGGCGTCAATGACGACAACGGCAATGGCGAACAGAGTAGGCGGTCGCACTGGAGTTGGTCGATTAGTTAAGGACCATTGATCGATTAGTAAAGGAGCACCGGAGGCGAAGAGATGAGGGAAATAAATGTGAGACGCTCTATAACAATGAGAGACATGCGTTAAGCTAAAACGCGTCTTCCATTGTCGAAGAGATGAGGGAGATAAATGCGAGACACGCTATAACAAATAGAGACACGCTTTAAGCTAATGCACGTCTTCCATTGTCGAAAGACAGACGCGCGGCATGAGGTCTGTGGAGAACTTAATTCTGGCAGCGTGGTGCAAAGACACGTGCGACGTCTGTGCGCGACCTTTCGTTTCCCCGAGGCGGTATCGATGCGCCCCATCATTCTATCAATGCGCGGGAAACCAACTGCTCCCTCGACGACTCCACGCGAACCTTATTTAAGACGAGCCATCACCAGTGAGTTCTCCACAAGCGCGTCACTCACTTTGAATCCTCTTCTTTTCTTCGATCGTCTTCTTCGCCCCGACGACCCACCACCACCATGACCGACCTTCTGCCGCCAAGCACGCCGAGAGAGCCACCTTACAAGAAACTTTGCTGCAGCTCCCCCAAGAGGTTCAACACCGAGCAGTGCCTCCTTATGGCGCAAGAGGCGTACAACAATACGTCTCGCGCCATGAGTTCCTTGGGTCTAGGTACCCTTCCCCAGTTTACTGGAATGGGTACCATCGACCACTACCTCTTCACCCTCACGGGGGTGGCCGATTGTCTCGACATTCTGTTCGAGACGATGGCCCAGGTGCTTGGCCCCGAGGGCCGCATAAACCTGGTGGAGGCGACGGAGAGCAACCTCTTTCACGGGGTTGCACCATCGGACCAGCCGGTCCAGGCTCCTGTTGCATCGACGCCGGAGTCACCGCCGGAGGAGGAGGAGGAGGAGGAGGAGGAGGAGGAGGAGGAGGAGGAGGAGGAGTAGGAGTAGGAGTAGGGTTTGGTTTTTCTTTGTTGTTTTTAGTAGCTTCTATTTTGTAAATATTGCTAATGTATGAATTCTATTGAATATTATCTTGTGTGTTCTTCAACTGTGTGAATATTATCTTGTGTGTTCTTCAACTGTGTGAATATTATCTTGTGTGTTCTTCAACTGTGTTAATGAATGAATTTGTGGTGTGTTCACTGTGTCCCTCAGGTATCCTAAGGAAGAATGTGATTATATTCAGGTATCAAGTGAGAATGTGCTCTGAGTTTAGTGATGTGTGATATCAACAGTGAACCGAAGCAAAATGGAGAAATCTCGAAGCTAAAGGTGACGTGAGGAATCGGAGACGCGCTTTCAATTAGAGGGATGTCAGTCATAGGAGATGTGTTGTGTTTTATACGCGTCTCCCACGTCTTAGAGAGGATAGCGTGTCTCGGATACCAATTTAACTGAGACGGGCTTTGTTTTAACGCGTCTCCTTGTACTTTTAGCCGAGCCATGTCAGATCCTCACTGAAGCGGGCTCGTCTCGCTTAACATTATCAGAGACATCGCCTTTGAGCCCGTCGTCCATCTTTGTCTCCTATTTGGGTTTCTTATGTAGTGTCCCTCCGATAAAGCGTAGAAGAGAACCTCAAGCGACTTGGGGAGGTGGACCAACGAAGGATTCAAATGGAGGTCACGATCTCTTCCCAGGCAGCCTGTATGGCGCATATGCAGGACACAATGGAGGTAATAAAATGAAAACTGAAGTTCTCATTAATTCAACGTAATTGAGATACTAATAGGTAACATCTAATGTTTGCGATGACAGGCCCTGACTCGGGCGCAAGGTCTGGGGATCCAGTTACCTCCACTACCGGTCCTTCCAGGCGACCCTTCTTCTGCGGGTCAGGTAATTTTCTATGTCAACTTAACAATTCTAGTTTTACCTCAACTTAGCCAAAATAAAGAGAGAAAAGAGAGTGAGTGAGAGATAGTTAGATAGAACGAGAAAAAGAGTTAGAATAGGGAGGAAGATAGGGGGAAAAGGATTGAGATAGAGTTAGAAGAGGGAAGAAGATAGAGGGAAAATGATTGAGATAGAGTGGAAGAGGAATGAAGAGGGAGAGGGAGATGTAGATGGAGATAGAGGGAGAAGATAGAGGGAAAAGGATAGCAATAGGGAGATAGAGTGGGAGAGAGATAGAGAGGGGAATGAAGAGAGAGAGGGAGAGAGGGGGATGTAGATGGAGATAGAGGGAGAGGAAGGGAGGAAGAGAGATGTTGATGCATTTCTATTCTAACTCTAAGTTTCATTAATTGCAGGGTTCTGGGATGGCTGCTCTAAGTTCGTCGTCGTCGTTACTGCCACCTGGAGTGAGGCGCGACGACGACTTCGATGGCTTCAGAGGTGGCTTCAGAGGTCAGACGGGCGAGTGAGCTCTTGTTTAGTTTGTTCATAGTGATGCGATGTATCGACGATGTGTTGTGATGCTAATATGTGACTGTTGTGATCTGTTTTGTCATCTGTTTGTGATATGCTATGTTTCTGACCATCGAGTTGGGTAGCATTTTTTTAAAAAAAATAAAAAACCTTATTTGCGATGACTTTTTATATAGTACCATTGCAAATAAGGCTCCTGGCCGTCGCAAACAAGCCTTTGTTATTTGCAACGGCCTGGCCGTCACAATTAACATCCTAATTGCGACGGCCAGGCCGTCGCAAATGTCCATGTGGGTCCCATCAGATGGCCGCGTGGGTCCCATCGGCTAATATTATTTTGACGGCCTAGCCGTCGCAAATAGGACATTAATTGCGACGGCCAGGTCGTGGCAAATAGACCCGTGGGATCCACCGGCGTCGAGACAATAATTTGCGATAACTGCAGCTAGTCGTCACAAATAGCCTTATTTGCGATGGTGACCGTCGCAGATAAGCTTAATTGCGACGAGAAACTTGCAAAGACCAGAAACCATCGCAAATAAGCGTATCCATCGCAAATAGCTTATTTGCGTCGTCGCAAATCGTCGGGATTCCTGTAGTGAACCTCTGAAATACCATGATAAAAATATATAGAGAAATATAATTGGATTCAATAAAACATCTGAGCGTGTTATATATTTATATACGGCCAGGTGACCTACTTTTGATTATAAAACCAAAGTTGGACTATTATTCTAACTGATTCCTTTACCTGTCACTAGAAATAGTTATTGTCCGTCACTAAAAAATATTTTATTGTAGTGAAAGGAGTATATTGGATGTATGTCTGCATGAGTATACACATATCAAACACATACGAGAAAAGTTTATCCGGTTCGAGCTTCCAGGTGCTTCTGACCCGAGGAGTTTAGACGAAATGCTGCCTGCAATCGCGATGGAGATAATCCTTATGAACCCAAGAATCAGCTCCCTGGCGCCCATATTTCCTTGCCCACCGCGTTAGCTTAAGTCCAAGTACCCCACACACCAAGTTGTGTGATTTTAAATGCGGGTGCTGCTAAGAGATAAAACTTCGAATTATGCTTGTTGTACTGACACCACGACATGCTGGTTATTCTTGGCGAGAACTCTGCTTTGTTCGTTAGTCATGAGTAGTAAGCAAAGGTCACACATCGTCAGATACTCGCATGCAACCAGCTGGAGTGGGACTGCTCTATATGATAAAAAAGGATTCTCGTATATCTCCATACGCTCAGCGAACGCAGGAGATGTGCATTTCAAAGAGTTTAACTTTTTTTAGATAATGGGTAAAGTTCCGACCTTTCCCTCCGAGGAGGTTATGGCCAATTTATTACAAGCAAGTACAAATGCAGACACTGACAACCTATTGTCTAGAACAAGGCGACAATAACTGGATGACTAAGTACACGACTGTGGACCGGACTTTGTAAGCCAATATTACGGCACGTTCATCCCTTCACATTTTTCGTAAGTGCACTCCAGATCCTACGTCCATGACTTCCTTTGTAGAGTACCTGCATTTAATACTGTGAAATTCAGCCTAAAATTCGCTCCCACGTGGAATCGAACTCAGGACATTAGTAGTGCTACTTAGAGTACTTAACCACTAGGTCAAGCCCCCTTTCAAAGAGTTTAACTGCAAAGGGGTTTCGGCTGGTCGAGTCTCAGTTCATCCCTCACAAAGAGAAGGACTAATAAATCCAATCATCGAATTAACACTAATTGGTGTGATCAACTGTTCAGTAGTTCATCCCTCACAAAGAGAAGAACTAATAAATCCAATCATCGAATTAACACTAATTGGTGTGATCAACTGTTCAGTTTTATTTAGTTATATTATGTCACAGCCTTATGTAATTAGTTACTGCACTTGCACTGCTAATTACACAGGATGCCGCGCACACAATGCAAGCTACAGGAGCAAGCAAGATAAATCAGTGACAAGCTAGGTTGCATGAATCGAACACGATTTGCTCAACTTGCTCCCGTCTATCAACTTGCCAAAACGTTTCTACAAATAACAACTGGCGCGCATCCAAGGACAACGAAGCAACGATCAACTCGATGCAATAACGCATGCAATGCTGCATTCACACATGCATGCCGCCCCCCACCCACTGATCAGCTATAAATATGACGGCCGGACGCCCAGAGAGAATGACCCCGAGGCACAAGAGCATTCACTCAGTAGCATTTTATCACTACTGTTTGCTCCGTGCTCCATTGCTACAGATCAGAGCAATGGCTCCCAAGCTTGTTCTCTACCTTGCCCTCAGCCTCCTCTTCGCCGCGGCGGCGCAGGGGTGCACACCCAACTGCGGCCCCGCTCCAGTCATCCCCAAGCCACCAGTGGTGCCGACACCGAAGCCGCCGGTGGTGCCGACGCCGAGCACAGGCTACGGGAAGTGCCCCATCGACGCGCTCAAGCTCAGCGTGTGCGCCAACGTGCTCAACGCCGTCAAGGTCGGCCTGCCAGAGTACGACCAGTGTTGTCCGCTGCTGGAGGGTCTCGTCGACCTCGACGCCGCCGTCTGCCTCTGCACCGCCATCAAGGCCAACGTGCTCGGCATCCACCTCAACCTGCCCATCAGCCTCAGCCTCATCCTCAACAATTGCGGCAAGTACTGCCCATCCGACTTCACCTGCCCCAACTAAGCTGAAGATGAGCTATCTCATCCACCCAAGTGCTTGTGTTCTGTCACGTATTCTTCC
Source organism: Tuctoria greenei (assembly GCA_036927565.1). NCBI lineage: Eukaryota > Viridiplantae > Streptophyta > Magnoliopsida > Poales > Poaceae > Tuctoria > Tuctoria greenei. Next base: position 256,074,641 of record JAYESD010000002.1, read on the forward strand.
CAAGGTTGATTCGATTGTTACAGCGGCGGCGGCTGGCCTGTCTCGGCTGTTGCACGATCATATAAGTTTCTCGTTGCAAGTTCTTTCACTGCATCTTTGTAATTTGTTTCAAGTCATTTGTCCAGACATGGAGTTGTAATGCTGTTTGTAACTGTGTCCATTCATTGTACGGTGTGATGTGTGGTGCTATCAATAATATAAGAGTGTTCATTAATTTTCCATTTGTGCATGACACGATGGGGTCTGCATGGATTGCTGGTAGGCCAAGCAGTTGCTGCTACCGATAAACCGGATGTTTTTAGGCCCAGACTATAGCACGGGCTCGGCATTTCTTGGGCTTCAGTAATATGATCACGCGCAGTTTGGTAACTGTTTTAGTAGTAACGGGACAGAAATGATACTTTTATGATAGTTGAGAGAGAGAGGTAAATATGACTTTGTGTGTCTTAGAAAAGGAGCTGACCAGCCCGTTTATAACATCATAGTTTTTTTTCCTTTTAAGATGTCGCACAGATCTTGAATACAAATCGGTAGATCGCCTGATCGGTTTTTGCATAACACACACCCAAATTTTGCTAAAGCATGCATCACTTTATTGCAATATCCAGTATTAAACTGGAAATGAATCCTGTTAAAACCAGAGTGCAGTACTTATTCTTGAGCTCCCAAATAAAGCCCGCAAACTTGTGATCATATGGAACTAAATCTATTGATAACGTCATCAATTAAAAATCAAAAGGAATATAAATTTAGAGGAGTCCATTGCTTTAGATACTAGAGAGATCGACGATAATATGTTCTTGTTATTATAATTATTTACGGAGATGATATTTTAAAATTATTGATCTCTTGGATAACCGGCAAAATTCTGCTTGAAAAGAATAAACAAGTTAATCATCAACGTGGCCCCTTCCAGCTCGCTGGACAACACTCACACTAGCTTCATCTTCAAAATATGCTGATGCATAATGTACATGAACTAGTTCTTATGATACACTCCCATGAATGATAGAGAACGGGCTGTTAGATTCTGAGTGATGGTGCTGAATCCCTAAGGGTGATTAGGGTTAGGCCTAAGTGATAATCAGAGAGCAACAAACACCAAGCAATGCCTAATCTACTGGGGTTGAGGAGAGGAGAGACATACCTTCCACATTGGAGGAATTGGCCGCCATGGAGTCTGTCGGGAGGGCACAAGCCGCTCCACAGACGTTGGAGCAGTGTCGCCGATGAGATGCTGCAACAGTGGGCGTGCAACAAGTGGGGAAGACCTTCCCGGGACTCCCTCCTCAAGATGATCGGTCCTTCTAATGTTTTGGTTGCTAGGCGTGTCTTAGGTTGGATTAGCCACTTAGAGGTGCTGGTGCCATGCTTATAAAGAGAGGAGGTGCCCCAGGGGCCACCCAACAACCGAATTCTGTTGGGATTAGGTGTTCCGATCAAACACCTTGGGGAGGAAGTAAGGAGTCTGGGTTGGTTACAATCGTAACCAACCCCTAAACCCCGTGGCCACTTGAGTATTTCCTAACATTCTCCCCCTTGACCGCGGGTCACATAAGCTGATTTCTAAACACATAGACTTTTGGCATTATTTCCTCATGCTTGACATAAAAGGAACGGCGCATCGAAATAGCCAGTTACGTACTGTTTGACTTGACGAACACATTACATCTTATACTTAGAAACATGTCCTAAATTGAGTTTGGCCCCTGAGTATCCAGGTATCACGAGCTCTCCCTCAAACCCATACCGGTTACGTGTCTCCTGAACACGCTGAACAGAAGACCTTTGGTTAGCGGATCCGCGAGCATCTGCTCGGTACTAATATGCTCTAGACTGATGACATATCCTGGATTCGTTATTTCACAACATAATACTTAATGTCGATGTGTTTGGCAGCACCACTCGACTTGTTGTTGTGAGAGTACAATACTGCAGGTTAGTTATCACAGTATAGCTTAAGTGGTTTCTCAATGCTATCGACCACCCTAAGTCCGTGAACAAATTTCTTAAGCCACATAACCTGTCCCGATGCCTCATAGCAAGCAACAAACTCAGTATACATTGTGGATGATGTCATAATGGTTTGTTTGGAGCTTTTCCAAGAGATAGCTCCATTCGCAAGGGTGAAAATATATCCTGATGTGGATTTCTTGGTATCCACGCACCCTAAGAAGTCTGAGTCTGAGTAACACACTATTTCTAGTGAGTCTGATTTCTGATAAGTCAACATGAGGTTCTTAGTACCTTGCACATATCTCAGTGCTTTCTTAACTGCCTTCCAATGGTCAGGTCCTGGATTGGCCTGATATCTACCAAGCATCCCGGTAACATAAGCTAAGTCAGGGCGTATACAAACTTGAGCATATTGAAGGCTTCCGACAGCTGAAGCATAGGGAACTGCTTTCATCTGATCAACTTCATACTTATTCTTTGGACACCGAAAGTTCCAAAACTTATTGCCCTTGACAATGGGAGCAGGTGTGGACTTGCTCTTATGCATATTGTACTTTTTAAGTACATTCTCTAAGTATGTCTTTTGTGAAAGACCTAATACCCCCTTAACTCTATCTCGATGAATCTCTATGCCCAAGACATAGGAGGCTTCACCTAGATCTTTCATATCAAAGTTCGAGGACAAGAACTTCTTAATTTCTAATAGCAGATCGACATTACTACTCGCAAGTAGTATTTCATCTACATAAAGCACGAGAAAGATGAATTTCCCGTTCTTAAACTTAGTGTATATGTAGTTGTCCTCCTCATTCTCATTAAACTCAAATTTCCTGATTGTCTCATCGAACTTGAGATACCATTGCCGTGAGGACTGTTTGGGTCCTTAAATAGACTTCCTAAGTCGGTATCCCATGTTCTCCTTACCCTTAGCGACGAAACATTTCAGTTGCATCATATAGACATCTTCATTTAGATCCTATTGAGAAACACCGTCTTTACATCTATCTGATGTAATTCTAAGTCATAATGCGCTACTAATGCCATAATGATTTTGAACGATCTTTAGTTGAGACAGGTGAGAATGTCTCATTGTAATCAACACCTTCTCTTTGAGTGAAACCTTTTGCAACAAGTCTGGCTTTGTACTTTTCAATGTTCCCTCTTGAGTCACATTTGATTTTGTGGATCCATTTACAGCCTACTATTTTAGCTCCTTTAGGAACTTCAACAAATTCCTAGACTTTGTTTGCATCCATAGACCTCATCTCGTCCTCCATGGCTTTACGCCACTCAGATGACTGAGGACTTCTCATAGCTTGTTCAAATGAGGAGGGATCATCCTGCATTTTAAACTCTTCACTCATATAGACCTCATAGTCAGCCGGTATTGCATACCATCTGGCTCTTTGAGATCTCCTAAGTTGCACATCATTTTGGGGCAGCTGTTGTTCCTCATTAGTGACATCTGATTGAGGTTGCTCAGAAGGCTGAGCTGGATCCTGTTGTACTGGTGCATCATTATTTTCTATCGCTGATGGAGAACTAACAACAGGTGTTGCACCATCATCATCATGCACTTGTGGTGCATCGACAACAGGTAGAGTGAAGAATGGTTCTTGAATCATAGGAGTGGGCACGTAGACCCGCTTCTCCTCAAGATCAATTTCATGTCTTACCATGCTCCCCCTGATCATTGAATCCTCTAAGAAAATGACATGTCTCGTTTCTACAAACTTAGTGTGCATGTCGGGACAGTAGAAACGAAATCCCTTACTCTTATCTGGATAGCCAATAAAGTGACAGCTAACTGTTTTAGGATCCAAATTTCCTAAGTTTGAGTTAAATATCTTAGCCTCAGCAGGACAACCCAAGATGTGCAAGTATCTAAGTGAGAGCTTACGTCCAGTCCACATCTCATACGGTGTCTTCGACACCGCCTTAGTAGGAACCCGATTAAGCAAATGAATGGCAGTTTTTAACGCCTCCATCCACAAGATAACCAACAAGTCTGAATAACTAAGCATGGATCTAACCATGTCCATTAGCGTGCGGTTGCGCCGATCCACTACTCCATTTTACCGAGGCTCGACCGGTGTAGAATACTGGGCGACTATGCCACGTTCCTGTAGGAACCGTGCAAACGGTCCTGGAACTTGGCCATATGGGGTGTGCCGACAATAGTACTCACCACCATGATTGGACCTAACAACCTTTATCTTGGTGTTATGCTGATTTTCAACTTTAGCCTTAAATATTTTAAATGTATCCAATGCTTCAGATCGATCCTTGATTGGATAAATGTAGCCATAACAAGTATAGTCATCCGTGAAGGTTATGAATGAGTCAAAACCGTCAATAGAGACAATGGGAAAAGGGCCACTGATATATGTGCGTACTAATTCTAATATTGCCATATTGCGTTTGGCGCCTTTTTTAATAGTCTTAGTGAATTTGCCTTTTATGTAGTATATGCATTCTTCTGAATCTGAAAAGTCCGAACGAGGAAGAATCGATCATAATGATACATTTGTCATTTCCAAAGTGGCATACAAATCCATAATCATCTAAGCATGAAACTGATATTAAATTCCTCCTAACTGAGGGTACATAGAGGACGTCATGAAGCACAAGTACAAAGCCATCTGTCGGTGGTTTGGATCCGGCAGATCTCCCGATACTACTAAAGTGTTAGAGGAGTTTGTGGTTCGGTGTGGGCGCTCGGAGATTCAAGAAGGTGAATTGGAAATGACACAGGAGACACAGAGGTTTACGTGGTTCGGGACGCCTGAGCATAATACCCTACTCCACGGGTGTTTTGGTGTTGTATTAGCTGTATGAGCTTGTGTCGAGTGTCTATGGCACGTGTGTCCAGCCTTACTCAACGTGTCAACGGCCTGTCCTTTTATAGTACAAGGGCAGGCCGTTACAAGTTAGCCTGGTCCAACATGTGGCCCCGGCGGTTACTAGTATTGATACTCATTCAACACGTTTAATTGTCCTTAATGACTGGGTAATGGGCTTTGACAGCACCGTTACTGGTAATTAAGGTCATCCGATCGTGTGTCATTAATATGGTATTAATGACACTTAATCGGGTCTTGAATTCCTTGATTCCCCTTTGAAGATTCGGAGCCGTTGTGGAGTCTTCCAGAGGTTAGAGGCTGAAGATCCGACGGTTGGACACATGGCAGCTCCGGAGCATACTGTGGGAAACAGGTAGCTCCGGAGCTGCCTGACACGTCTCAGGTCCGGAACTTCTCTCGGTCTGGGGTTAAGTCCGGAGGTGCCATTTCGGTATATAGCCCGGAGCTTCCCCCTTGTGGGCGGTAGCTCCGGTCTGATAGTACACGTGGCGATCCTGGATTAACCATGTTGGAGAAGTGGGTCCGGTTATATCTGACATGTGGGCCTCCGAAGGTCTTCAAATCAAGTAGATGACTTTCCTTTGAGATCTTTGTAACCTCAAGGGGTGTACGGTTTCCAGGGTACCGACAGTGGCCACCTGGACCCACCTCTGGGGAAGACCCCTTGGGTGAAGTCATTCCGCCGGAGGTGGGTCCATCCTCGTGACTTTTGAATTGAGTCTTCAAAGGTCTTCGGAAGTGCCGTTGGTGAGGGTTTGGAGTTAAATCCCCACCATGTGGCGTATCCCGCGTGCGGCAGATGAGATGTTTGGCGTGCGGATCTCACGCAATTGAAGGTCGCCGGTTCCCGATACGAAAATCATATCGGTTCTGCGCGCCTTGTCAGGCCGCCACCTTCGGGTTTCCCGCCTCATGATGACAACCGTTCGCCTGGGTAAGAACCTCGACTTGATCGTCGGGGTGGTCCCGGGCCCCCTTGTCATCGGCTGGGTGGAATTTTTGAATGGTATCTTCAACTTATTTTCGGTTTCCATCCAAGCGTTGTGAGGGCTTACTTAAGAAGGAAAGCGCGCACCGTCTGGAGTTCTTTACGCCTCTCATCTGATCTTGCGCTCAAACTCCCGACTTGTGCTTCGCCTTTCCTCTCTTGCCTTGCTGTGCTGCGATGGAGTTGGGTCTCCGCGAGAGTCGTTTGAAGACCGACGGCGACCTGAAGAAGGTCCGGACCCTCATGTGATGGTCCTCGGACTTCTTCAACCGCTCGGTCCGCGCCGGGGGAGAGCTCCCATTTGAGAAGGAGCACTCCAGCGAAATGGTGTACTTCTCCTTGTACGCCATGGTGGGGTTGATCCCACCTTTTTCCTCCTTTTTCTTGATGCTGCTGGACTTTATGGTCTGCAGCTATACCATCTTGCCCTCACTCCATTCTCCTCGTGTCTATCTTCGTCCATTTCTGTGAGATGTGGGTGGGTATCCCCCCCTGCATTGAACTCTTCCGGACCTTCTTCACCGTCCATACTACCGGTAGGATCAATGAGTACCTTGGCTTCTACTACTTCGTGAAGCGCAAGAAGTGCCCATTCAAGTACCTCCGGTCGTTTCCCTCTGGGAAGTGGGATGACTGGAAGAAGGACTGGATAGTCATTCAGGTGGAGGAGCACGAGAGGCTGGAGCTGCCCGAAGGCCTCCCCAACATTGACACGACGATCTGGAGTGAAGCTCCGGTGCTGGCGGACACTTTCAACCCAGTTCTGACCAGGATCCGTTAGTGTGTGGAGGGTGGATTAACCCCTCAGGCAGTGTTTTGTAACTTCCTGGTCAATAGGTGGGCACCGCTGAAGAGGAGAGAAAAACTCGCTTGGGCCCTCAACAACGTGATGGACGACGACCAGGTCGAGATCGGGCTGAAGTCCAACATGGTGGGAACAACCCTGGAGTTTCATCTCAAGAAGTTCCAGCATGGCATCGACGTCGAGGGTGACGATCTGACTCCGCCATCAGCTTTTCTTCCTCTGAACGTGGAAGTTGAGTTCAGCAGGGAGCTCCGGCGGAAGATGCCCGTACTTGACGACCTTGGTGTCATCGAGAGAAAATCAACCACCAGGGTGGCGATCCCTGGAGTGTCCGAAGGTGGCTCCGACCCTGCCCCGAAGCCAAGGGCCGAGGTCGTCGGTAAGGGCAAGGAGCCGGCGGACGAACACCTGAGCCGGAAGAGGAAGCTGCAACATGCCGACAGAAGGTCCGTCAGGCCTGCCACCTCTACATCGGCTCCTTCTCCCCGGAGGGGGAGGTCTTCTGCAACTGCGGCGACTGTACCCGCAGTGGGATCCTCCCGGGGAGCTAGCTCCGGGCATGCGACTCCAGCACCGGGGCCAGTTGAGGCCTCCAGGTCTGGAAGTTCTTCCCGATCGAGGGGAGCCTCGACCAAGGAAACGCCCGTGGCTGCTACGAGTTCCGGGGGGCCTTCCGGAGCTTCCACGCCGGCTATGACCAGCCCAGAACGCCCGGGAAAGAGGTTCCGCGCAAGCTGGTGCGGAAGCCTCCCAAGGTAATTTTTAATCTTTACCTTGGACATTTGTTTTGTTGTAGTAACTTTTTTTTTAAGTTTCTTCATCCATCATCTACAGTGTTCCCAAGAAGAGGAGCGAGGCTCCACCCTCAGCTACAACAGCTGAAGCTGTGAGGGCGGGGGCTTCTGCTCCTGTCCCGGTGCCGCCCCAAGTGGTGGCTGAAGCTGCGACAGCTCCGGCGCCAGCTGTCGTGGTCATGGACCTCGACTCATCCCCAAAGACTCCCGTGGTAGCGCCGGACCACGGGAGAGAAGATGCGCCAGCGGCACCTGTCTCGGAGGTTGAAGCTCCGGGTCTTGGTGCTGAAATGATGGAAGCTCCGGCTGTTGAGCCGAAGGAAGCAGTAATCCCGACCTCAGAGCCGGAAATTGTCGAAGCCCCGGCAGTTGAGCCGGAGGTGATTGAAACCCTGGCGTGCGCGCCGGAAGCTGAGGAAGTTCTGGCAGTTGGGCCGGCTACCTCTGAAGCACCAGCCGCAGAGCCGGTCATTGTTGGAGCTCCGGTCGCAGGGCCGGTCGATGTTGAAGATCTTCCGGCTCCCGAGCCGGTTGTTGAAGAGGTGTCGGAGCCCGATCCCCCATCGGAGGAGGTGCCCAGACCGGAGCCAGCAGCGGCCCCTGCTCCGAAAGTGACGACGTCGGAGGTACCCGCGGCCGAGCCAGAGTGCCCAAGCGAAGTCGCTGGCCCCCTGCCTGAGGGGGTGAACGAAGACCTGGCGGCGGGGCCTTCCTCGATGGCGACTGAGGCCATCCCGGACGACGGCCCTAGTGCCATGGAGACACAGGGGACCACTCTTGTGGAGTGGGACCCAATTTTTGTATATGAAAACCCGCTGGAACCAGCGGAGAAGACCCCAGCAGGTCCGGAACCTATCCCGTTGTCACTGTCTATTGACAACGCATGTTCCAGTGTGCGTCAAGTTCAACTGGCCTTCTTCCACGACAGCAAGGCTCTTGAAGAGGAGCGCCAAACCCTTAGGCGGTGGCGTAATCGGCTCTACTTCGAGACCAAGCTGGCGCAGTCGAGGCTAGCGGACGACAAAGAGTGGATCAAACGGGAGAAGGTCCGCCTGGAATATTGGGGCAAGTTACTGGATGACAGGGAGAGTATGACTCGTGCCCTTGACGCTCAATCCCGGGAGATTTATGAGTAGACCAAAGAAGCTAACAGTGCGGCCGATGAACGCCAAGAAAGGCTTGAGGCCATTAACACTACACTCATCAAGCGCCGGGAGGCACTTGAGGAGAGGGAGAAACGGCACGAAGATGAAGAGCAGAAACTCCTTGAGCTGCGGGATGACGTCCTGAGGAGGGAAGATAAGCTCACCGAGAAGGTGGCTCTAGCTGACAAGGGCCTTGAGGAGCGCGCTAAGAAATTGGAAGAGCGCTGCATTGAGGAGGAGAAGAAGGCCTGGGTGCAAGGGCAGGAGCTCCATGAGCGGGAGTGTGCCCTTGTTGCCAGGGAAAAGAAAGTGAGGGGCAGGGAGAAGGACCTAGTCAACCGCCGGAACAAGATCCACCTCCGGGAGGAGGAGCTCGGAAAACTCGAGAAGCGGGTTGCTGAGAAGATTCAGCAAAATGCCAAAGAAGTTGAGCGCCTCGCCCGCGAGAATTCTGAACTGGTGGCGGCCAGAAGATCCCTGGAGGAATTAAAGGGCTTGAGGACTGCGGACTCCCTACAGATTTGGGAGTTCCTGGGCAAGGCTAACGACGCGCTGACACCGATGGGCTTCAGTCCCGTGCGTCCAGATGATCTGGAGCCGGAGCCGGACCTGGCGTTGCAGGTGTTGAGCTCGGCAGGCAGCAAACTCTCCAAGGTGGGCGATGTCATCGCGGACCAATTGGAGGTTGAGGGTCAATCCCTGGTGAAGAACGTCGCAGAATATGTGCTGACGTGCTACACCAGCCGGAACTCCCAATTTCCTCTGGACCTGGTGCTTGAAGGTCCCGTTGAAGGGGAAGGCGAAGCTGCCAGAGCCAACGTGTCGGAGGTTGCCCAGAAGGTCGCCCAATTCTTCCATAGGGTCTAGGACCATCTCTGTAGTTTTCACTTGTATTTTCTCTTCTTCTTCCTCAATTTTGTAATCCCTTGTCTCCAAATGAATGAAATCCCCAAATTTTTGTGAATTTCTCTTTTTGTCTTCAAAACTTTTGTCTTCACTTGGCCCCCTGGTAGATGTACACAATTTGATTGTGAACATGTACCAAGAGGATATTGCATTTTGTTGAAGACTCATTTGCTCCGAACTTGTAGAATTTAGGTCCGAAGTCTTCGATAGTGAAGGCCCCCTGAGGTTGTCGGAGCTTAGAAGCTCCGGCATTGTTTATCAACGCGTAGAGCATCGATATTTAGTCCTCCGGGGTGTCGGAGCTTAGTGGCTCCGGCAGTGACCTTTGCCAACACTTAGTTTGTTGGCAGCAGACCCCGTTTGTGGGGTCTTCTCACCATCTTTTATTTAGCGTCGACGGCTGGCCCCCCTAGCTTTACCGGAGCTTGATTACTCCGGTGATGCTTGTTTTCAATGCGTAACATCGATTACAAGCCACCTAGGGGAGTCGAAGCTTTGTTAGCTCCAGCTTTTCTCCATCAACGTAGATTTTATTTTTCCTGCACACTTAAGCCAAGAAAAATAGTAAAATTCGTTTCTTGTCTATAACTTCGTCGTGGCTTACGATTCTCAAGAAGATTTTAAGTCAAACGCGATTCTAAATACAAACGAATGCGTTGTCTTTTCTTCCAGATCCAACTATACATGGACCCGCCTTACTTCGGCCTGCCGAGGTGTAGGTAGAGTGGCGTACTTAGGGTGCTTGACTAGGCTAAGTCGATAGCACACTCCAGCCCTAGATTGGCTTGGCGGCTTTCAAGCAAGTTGGCCATGAACAATATTTGAATCCAAAAGAATCGACAATACAACTCGTATCGTATATGAACCGGTCGAACTAAAATTTCTTAAGAATTGCACGTCTTTGTTATAGACAAGAAAGAGAAAAATAAAAAATGTTGAGCCTGTACAAAATAAATGCACGTGGAGTCTGTTTCACATGAAGATGTCTTTCATTATAGGTCCGGGGTATAGGGGAAACACGTACACTCTTAGGGTACGGAACCAGGCTAAGCGTGTTTCATTTCTCATTTGACCCAGGGTAGCTAGCCACACTTTTAGTCCTGAGACTGTGACAAGTGTTGCATGAACTTTGCGGACCTTTCGGGAAAGGTCCGGCTATTCTCCCGGAGGAACTACCCGACTCTGTACAATGACTCTATAACATACACCCCAAGTTACTACAGACTCACCTCCGTGATATTAAGTGTAGAACTTACGGAGGTGCTCAATGTTCCAAGGATTTGGGAGAGGTGTCCCATCCTCAGTGGCCAAGCGAACGCTCCCGGGACGGGATACTTTAATCACTCGGAAGGGTCCCTCCCAGCTGGGGGAGAGTTTGTTTAACCCTTCTCTAGATTGTATTCTCCGTAGCATCAGGTCGCCTTCCTCGAGCTGTCGGTTGTGTACATGCCGCTGATGATAGCGCCGAAGGGCTTGGCGATATCGGGCATTCCGAACAGCTGCTTGGCACCTTCCCTCCTCCAGGAGGTCTAGGTCTTCACGTCGGAGCTGGTCCTGCGTGGCTTCATCGAAGGTCCGGACCCAGAGTGACCCTAAGGTGATTTCTGGAGGAAGGATTGCTTCAGCTCCATACACCAGGAAGAAGGGTGTCTCTCCAGTTGACCGGTTTTGAGATGTCCTGTTGGCCCATAAAGTGGGCGGAAGCTCTTCAATCCAGTTGGCCCCATGTTTTTTCAAGCGCTCATAGGTGCGCGTTTTGAGTCCTTTAAGGATTTCAGCATTTGCTCTCTCGACTTGGCCATTGCTGGCTGGGTGAGCTACAGAGGCGTAGCAAACATGAATGCCGAGGTCTTCGTAATATCCTTGAAACGTAGAGCTAGTGAATTGGGTCCCATTATCAGTGATGATTTTGTTTGGGACTCCAAATATGCATACAATGGACTGCAAAAAGTTGATAGCAGATTGCTTGTTGATTGTCACAACTGGAGTTGCTTCCGACCACTTGGTGAACTTGTCAATGGCGACGTACAGGAACTTGTAACCTCCGACGGCTCTTGGGAAAGGTCCCAAGATGTCCATCCCCCACACAACAAAGGTCCATGTAGGAGGTATCATTTGTAGGGGCTGAGCCGGTGTGTGAATTTGCTTTGCATGAAATTGGCATGCTTCGCATTTCTTCACCAGCTCAGTTGCATCCTGGAGTGCTGTAGGCCAATAGAAGCCATGCCGAAAGGCTTTACCAACCAGCGTGCGGGAAGACGCGTGGTTCCCACACTCGCCTCCATGGATTTCTGTGAGGAGCTCGCGGCCTTCTTCCCTTGTGATGCACCGCATTAGGATGCCGTTGGCACCGCGCCGGTAGAGATCCCCTTCTACCAACGTGTATCTTTTAGCCAATCTGACTACCCGGTCAGCGGACACATCATTGTCAGGAAGGATGTTGTCTTTCAAGTAGTTCCGGATCTCCGAGATCCATGCATTGGAACTAACTTGAGCATTTAAGTCTTGCGTGCTGGGTTGCTCGGAGCTTCCGGCAGCACCTACGACCCTTGATGGCTGCCATGGTAACAGGGCCATCGGGACCGTCAGCTTCGGGATGCTAATCTCGCCCCCTTCACTCAGTTCGGCAGGCTGAGCTGTGGGTTTTGACAACCTCCAGACAAAAGTTCCGTCAGGAGCCGGAGCTCCGGTTGACGCTTTCGTCGAAAGTTCATCGGCTTCAGCGTTGTGGGCACGCTGGACATGGTGGAGATCTAAGACTTCGAAGTCCTTCTGAAGCCTCTGGACTTCAAGGAGATAAGCAGCTAGCTGGAGATTGTTGCAGGAGCATTCACCCTTCACTTGCTTAATGATGAGCTGTGAATCTCCCTTGACCAGCAGTTGCTTGACACTGTATGACAGCGCCACCTTTAGTCCGTAGATGAGTGCTTCGTACTCCGCCATGTTGTTGGTCGCCTTGAAGTCAAGGTGTACCATGTATTTTACCTTCTCTCCGGTTGGTGCGAGGAAAAGGATTCCAGCTCCGGCCCCCTGCTTTTGCATGGAGCCATCGAAGTAGAGGGTCCAATGAGGCTCGATGAAGACCGGAGCTTCATGTTCTGGCTTCTGCTCTCTGGGGCCCCCAGGGTTTGATGGAGAGGGAGTCCATTCTGTCACAAAGTATGCCAATGCTTGACTCTTGACTGCTTGCCTTGAAATGAATTCGAGATCGAATTCAGCCAATTCCGCTGCCCACTTTGCAATATTCCCAGTTGAATTGGGATTATGCAAGATTGCTCAAAGTGGGTAAGAGGTCACCACTGAGATTTTGTGAGCTTGGAAATAATGGCGAAGCTTCCTGGAGGCAATAAGAACTGCATAGAGCAGCTTATGCACCTCTATGTATCGAGTCTTGGCATCATGTAGTACTTCACTGATGAAGTATACTGGGCGCTGAATGGTCCAGACCCTCCCGAAGGGGCCCGGAGCTTCCTCTTCACTGACCCGGATCCTCCCGGAGGGATCCGGAGTTTCTTCGGGGACCTCCGGGTTCCGGCTGGAGGCACCCGTAGCTTCTTCATAAGTGACCTGGATCCTCCTGGAGGGGTCTGGGTCTTCTGAAGCAACTTCTTGTGGATTCGAGTCTGGGAGCTGGGACCCAGACTCGCTTTCAGGAACCTCCGAACCCTCCCGAAGAGGTCTGGATCCCTGAGTATGGGGTAGTTCTGGTCTTTCCGCGACCAAGACCATACTGACGACTTCGTCAGTAGCTGAAATGTAAAGCAACAAAGGCTCACCAGGATTCGGAGCTACCAGAGTTGGTAGGGTGGTGAGGAACTGTTTTAGCTCCTGGAACGCTTTTTCTGCTTCTTCAGACCATTGGAATGGTCCGGACTTCCTCAATAGCTTGAATAAGGGGAGTGCCCGTTCCGCCAGTCTTGAAATGAACCGGCTAAGGGCTGCTAGACATCCAGTTAGCTTTTGGACATCTTTGATGCGGGCTGGTGGCCGCATGTCTTCAATGGCCTTGATCTTCGCCGGATTAGCTTCTATGCCCCGGTGACTTACCAGGAAACCAAGAAGTTTTCCGGATCTAACCCCGAAGACACACTTGTCTAGGTTTAGCTTTGTGCAGGTGACCCGCAGCTTATCGAAAACAGCCTGTAAGGTATCAAGAAGTGACTCCTTGTTCTTGATCTTGACCACGATGTCATCAACATACACTTCCACTATGTCTCTAATGAGGTCTTCAAAGGTTTTGTACATAGCTCGTACAAAGGTTGAAGCAGCATTCTTGAGACCAAAAGGCATGGCTGTATAACAGTACAATCCATCTACTGTGATGAAAGAGGTATGCTCTTCATCTTATCTAGAAATTCTGATTTGATGATACCCAGAATATGCGTCTAGGAAACACAGTAATTCACACCCGGAGGTGGAATCCACTATCTGATCTATTCTAGGTAGTGGGAATGGATCTTTTGGACATGCCTTATTTAGTGTTGTGTAGTCGATACACATCCGAAGCTTCCCGCCGGCCTTGGGCACAATGACTGGGTTTGCCAGCCATTTTGGGTGGAAGACTTCTCGGATGAATCCAACTTCGAGCAACTTCTTCACTTCTTGTCGAATGAAGTTCTGTCGCTCTACAGATTGCTTCTGAGGCTTCTGATGCACAGGCCGAACGTCAGGGTAGATCTTCAGATTGTGCTTGATCACTTCCCTGGAGATCCCAAGCATTTGTGACGGTTGCCAGGCAAACACGTCGACATTAGCCCGGAGGAAAGCGATGAGCGTGAGTTCCTATTTGTCGTTCAATCAATTTGGAAAACGATATACGGGTGGTCTGAGCGGCATCAGAACCATATTGGACGACTTTGACGGGGATGTCGGTGTCGCCGCTTGGTTGCACACGAGGTGCAGATGTCGAGCCTCGTTGACGAATGCTCGGAGGTTTTGGAGCTTGCTCCTGCCTGGAGTCCTCCTCTTGCGCCGTGGTAAGTGCATGGAGTTCTTCCAGAGCAGTTACTCCGGCAGTACGATCTCCGCGGATCCGGAGAACGCCTACTGGTGTTGGCATCTTTAACACCAGATAGCCATAATGAGCAGCTGCCATGAATTTGTACAGGACAGGCCTACCCAAGATGGCGTTGAAGGGTAAGTTGATCTGAGCGACGTCAAAGACTAACTTCTCGGTGCGATACTTCTCCCGTGTCACGAAGGTAACGGGGAGAGTAATAGCTCCGAGTGGGGTAATGGCCCCCGGACCTACTCCGGAGAAAGGTCGGGAGGGGTGGAGATCCGAAGGTCGGAGCTGAAGCTTGGTGAAAGCTTCGAAGCTTATGAGGTTAAGCCCCAAACCTCCGTCTACCATGACATGGTGGAGCTGGATGTTATTGATGGTAGGAGATACCATCAAAGGCAGCTGATCCGCCCCAACCATGCTTCGAGGGCAGTCCGAAGCATCAAAAGTGATGGCTGTGTCCATCCACTTCCGATGAGGCTCCGGTCTGGCTGTAGGAGCTACAGCAGCCATGTCCTGAAGCATAGTCTTGATGACGCGGCGGGAGCTGATGTCCCATGATCCACCAAAGATGGTGTTCATGGTCTTCCGACGCTCGTTGTCAGAGACGTCGGAATCGTCATCGACGGAGGTGTAGACGGCCTTCAGGACCTTTTTGGGATCCTGAAAACCTAACTCCTCTTCAGCCGGAGCTTCATCAACCTTTTGTTTTCCTTCCCTCTGTCGGAAAGGAATTTCTTCCCGGCGCTTGTTGTAGCGCTCGGCGAGGTTTTGGACCTCCTGGCAGTCTTCCAAACTATGGCTGCCCGTTTTGTGGATTGGACACCACACTTTGGGTTTGCCACCGTCTTCAGAAGACGGTCGAGGTCGCTTCTCGGGGCGTTGCCCCCGGCCACCCGGAGCTGCAGCAGCTGCAACATTGGATGTACCGGCCGACGGCTTCTTCTTGCCGTTGGTCTTCTTCTTCTTTTTGCCACTTCCGGAGGTAGTGGCTTCTCCTTTGGAGGATTTCTTGTGATCCTCCGGAGTTGGTTTGGAGTGCATCTCACGGCCCTCCGCAGCTCTGGCACATTTATCGGCCAAACTGAAGAGTTCCGTGACACTGGTGATCTCCTTGATTGCCAGTTTCTCCAGCATCTTCTTATTCCGTACACCCTGTCTGAATGCCACAATGACAGAAGCGCTAGAGATAGAAGGGATAGTGTTTCGTACCTGAGAGAACCTCTGGATGAATGATCGCAGGGATTCTCCCCCTTTTTGCACGACTGCAAAAAGGTCCAGTTCAGTGCCTGGTCGGGTTTATGAACTCCCGAAGTGTGCGTTGAACTGCTGGCACAGCTCCTCCCAACTGTTGATGGAGTTGGGTGGAAGGCTCATAAACCAGGACCTGGCGGTCCCAGTCAAAGCCACTGGGAAATAGTTGGCCATTACGGCCTCATTTCCTCCAGCTGCCAAGATAGCAGTGGAGTAGATCTGAAGAAATTCAACAGGATTGACAGTCCCATTAAACTTCTCCGGCGGGTGAGGCTGGAACTTCTGTGGCCACCTGACCATACTCAGATGCATGGCCAGGGCTGAACAGCCTCCTCCCACTCCTTCAGGAGCAAGAACGTCCTGAGCTTCTCGTCTTTCACGAGCACGCTCAATATGGACTCGACCGTCCTGTTGGCGGTATCGGCGATCAAGCTCCGCCCGAAGGTCATGAGTTGAAAGCCTGGATACCGTGTAGGTGCGTCGTGCCCCGGAGGGCAACGACGTCACCTGCTGTGATGCACCTCGTCTCCTGTTGTTGGAGACGTGCGGACCAAGTCTACCAGACAAGGTCCGTCGTTGCGACGGGGCCCATCCTGAAGGAGGAGGACCCTGGTTGCTGATGCGGTCGGCTGCTGCTGCAACCAAATGTTCCACATCAGCCCTCCACTGCTCCAGTGCATCTCGAGATGCATCCGGTGGTGGTGGGCGTTGGAGAAGAGCACGCGCTGCATGGAGCGCCTGTTCCGGGTTATCATGATTTCCCGACGCAGTGACTGACGCCGGTGCACCATCGCGTTGTCCAGCTTGATTTGCTGGTGGAGGCGGTGGTGGAAGTGTGACTCCTGCTGGCACTGAGGCTCCTGCTGGTGGCTGCATATTGGAGGGATTGCCTCCAGCAGCTTGAGCAGCAGGATGACCGTTGGATGATCCAGCAGCTGAGTTCACCATTCTCGAAATGTCAGGCGCCCCTACCTGGCGCGCCAACTGTCGGTGGTTTGGATCCGGCAGATCTCCCGACACTACTAAAGTGTTAGAGGAGTTTGTGGTTCGGTGTGGGCGCTCGGAGATTCAAGAAGGTGAATTGGAAATGACACGGGAGACACAGAGGTTTACGTGTTTCGGGCCGCCTGAGCGTAATACCCTACTCCACGGGTGTGTTGGTGTTGTATTAGCTGTATGAGCTTGTGTCGAGTGTCTATGGCACGTGTGTCCAGCCTTACTCAACGTGTCGTCGGCCCGTCCTTTTATAGTACAAGGGCAGGCCGTTACAAGTTAGCCTGACCTGACATGTGGCCCCGACGATTACTAGTATTGATACTTATTCAACACGTTTAATTGTCCTTAATGACCGTGTAATGGGCTTTGATAGCACCGTTACTGGTAATTAAGGTCATCCGATCGTGTGTCATTAATATGGTATTAATGACACTTAATCGGGTCTTGAAGTCCTTGATTCCCCTTTGAAGATCCGGAGCCGTTGTGGAGTCTTCCGGAGGTTAGAGGCTGAAGATCCGACGGTTAGACACGTGGCAGCTCTGGAGCATACTCTGGGAAACAGGTAGCTCCGGAGCTACCTGACACGTGTCAGGTCCGAAACTTCTCTCGATCTGGGGTTAAGTCCGGAGGTGCCATTTCGGTACATAGCCCGAAGCTTCCCCCTTGTGGGCGGTAGCTCCGGTCTGATAGTACACATGGTGACCCTGGGATTAACCATGTTGGAGAAGTGGGTCCGGTTATATCTGATATGTGGGCCTCCGAAGTTCTTCGAATCAAGTAGATGACTTTCCTTTGAGATCTTTGTAACCTCAAGGGGTGTACGGTTTCCAGGGTACCGACACCATCACTAAGGCTATCTCCAACAATAGAGCCCAAATAAGGGAGTTGTTTAGGCCACCTTAGAGCACATTTATATATCCTATTTTAATACATCTCCAACAGTGATTATAAAATAGGGTAGATGCAACCATTTACAACAGAAAATCTTTTAATTCAATCTAGCGGCGAGCTACGTGACCACGTCCTCCTTCGGCAGCAGCACCTCGGCCACCGGCTACTGCCAAGAGGTCGCACTCAACCCGCCCCATTGCCGTCAACCTCCTCCTGCTCACAGTTGCGGCTCCACCTCGCCGCCCTCCTCGGTTGCGCAGAGCCATCCATAATCGACGTCCTCCTTCCTTTCTCCCACTTTGCTCGTCTGCTTCCTCCCTTGAAATCCTCACCCAGTAAACGTGTTGTGCTCGTGCTCCTCTCACTGCTCCCCTCTGTACAGCCGTTACTTTGCTTGCCTACTGGTGCCTCGCCGCCGACTCGTAGCAGAAGCATGTGCTCCGCCAGGGGCTCGGCCTCCTCGGCGTCGATGGGGACCCTGCATCCATGCTCTTCACACTATTCACCAGGCTGCTGTCGTTGACGACCTCGGGAGCACCCAGCTCAAGCTCATGTTTGCTACCACTGGGCTCAACCTCAACCTCATTTACCGAGCGACGAAGAAGGCGAGGATGGCGGCGCTCGGGATGGCGGGGATGGTGGCGCTAGATGTGGCAGGGATGGTCGGCGCTCGCCACTCGAGTGGCGAGCACAGGGTCGCTCGAGTGACGAGCAGAAGAGGAAGAAGACAAGCAGCTGAGGAGATGGGTTGCGGCACGAGGAAGAAGAAAACCATTCGGGGATGGGCTTCAGCCGTGCGGCTCTCATCTTTAGGATACGGAGAGGCGGACATCTTGGATGGGCTCTGTGTATAGGCTATCTGTTGGAGGTTTTTGCAATAACTAAATAGGGTTTGGACTCTATGTTAGGGTATCTGTTGGAGATAGTCTAAGTACTAAGGGAATTTCTCCAATGGCTTCAACATGAGCTTCGTGACCGTCAGCAACTCTTGTGCTCCTTTCTCCTCTTCTTAGGTTCCTCCTTATATTCAACCCTGTCGATGTGTTTGAAATGACACTTCCCTCGGACCTGCTCAGGAGTAGCCCGCGGAGGTTCTAGTTATGGTTGGGGTACGCAGAGATCAAGATCAAGATGATGACACCAGAGATTTACGTGGTTCCGGCCGCCTAAGCGTAACACCCTACTCCACGGGGTTTTGTGTTGTATTGTGTGAGTCTGTTCGCTAGTATGCCTATTCGCTCAGATTAGCTCAGCTGAGATGAGATCAGTTGTCCTTGGGTACGTGCAGCACAACCCTTTTATAGTTCTAAGGACTGTCTGTTACAAAGCTTGCCTGGCCCGACATGTGGCCCTGGCGTATTTAATTGCCTAATACACTATCTAAAGGGTATTAAGTGTGATTAATAGTGTGATAAAGTGCCTTAATGGCTACATTACCCCTATTAACAGTGCTTTGATCGTGTGTCATTAATACAATATTAACGACACGTAATTACATCTTGTAACGACCGCTTTAATTACGCTTGATTGTTCGTACTGAAGGAGATCTACCAGTGTATACGTCGATGAAGGTCCGGAGGCTCCACACGTGGAAGCCCCGGAGCTTTCCCTTATGGGAGGTTAGGTCCGGGACTACTATACACGTGTCGGCATCAGAGCTCCTCTCTGCTGGGGGTTAGGTCCGGGGCTGTTGTACGCTTGTTGGCACCGGAGCTTTCCTTCGTTGGGAGCTTAGTTCCGGTTTTCCTTTACACGTGTTGACCCAGGAGCTACCCATATGAGAGGAGCAGGTCCAGTGCAATGTGACATGTGGGGCCCGAGAAGACCTTCCACTCTGGCAGGTAGAACTCCCTTGTACTCTTCGCGGTACTAAGGGGTACCCGATACGCAAGGTATCGACAGTGGCCCCCGGGCCCACCTCTGGGAGAAATCCTTTAGGTTAAGTTATTCTACTGGAGGTGGGGCCATTCTCGATTCCCGCGCTTTGATTTCAAGAGTCTTCTGATATGCTGTTGGAGCAATGGTTCGGGAGTGAACCATTGATGCGTGGCTTGTTATAAATGCGACAGATAAGATCTTTGAGTGAGGATCTCACGCAATTGAAGGTCGTCGGTTCCTAATACGAAAACTGTGTCAGTTACGCGCGCCCTATCAGGGTGCCGCCATCGTGTTTCCCGCCGCTCATCATGGCAACGGTTTGCCTTGGGTGAGAACCTCGATCTCTTCGTCGGGGTGGCCCTAGGACCACTCATCATTGACGGGGTAGACTTTTGAAAAGTGCCTTCGTTCTTTCTGCGGTTTCCATCCAAGCGTCGCGCAGGCTTACTTAAGAGGGAAAGTGCGCTCAGTTTGAGGACTCTTTACGCCCTTGATCATATTTGCGCTCAGAGCCTCCCAAACTCCGCCTAACTTCCCTTCCTTTGCCCCGCTTTGCCGCGATGGAGTTGGGTCTCCCCAAGAGCCGCCTCAAGAGTGACGATGATTTGAAGAAGGTCCAGACCTATATGGGGTGGTCCAACGACTCCTTCAATCACTTGGTTTGCGCCGGCAAACTCCTGTTCAAGAAGGAGCGCAGTGGCGACATGGTGTACTTCTCGACGTACGCCATGGTGGGATTCATTCCACCTTTCTTTTCTTTTCTTTTGATGCTCCTAGACTTTTATGGTCTACAGCTGTATCACCTTGGCCCCTATTCTCTTCTTCTCGTGGCGATGTTCGTCCACTTTTGCGAGATGTGGGTGGGTATTCCCCCCTGCGTCGAGCTATTCCGCACCTTCTTCACAATCCACACCACCGACAAGGGGACTGAGCTTCTTGGCTTAACTATTTCGTGAAGCGCAAGAACTGCCCCTTCAAATACTTGAAGTCGTTTCCTTCTGGAAAATGGGACGACTGGAAGAAAGATTGGATCATCATTGCAGCAGAGGAGCACAAGAAGTTGGAGCTGCCTGAAGGTCTCCCCAACGTTGACACTGACGCCTAGAGTGTAGTTCCAGTGTTGTCAGATGCCTTCAACCCTGTCTTGACCAGGATCCGCAAATGTGTGGAGGGTGGAGTGACTCCTCAGATGGTCTTCTGCAACTTCCTGGTCAATAGATGGGCTCTGTTGAAGAAGAGGGAGAAGCTCGCGTTGGCCCTCAACAGCGTGATGGATGACGACCGGATTGAAACCAGTCTGAAATCCAACTTGAATGACGAAGCTTTGGAGCTTCATCTTAAGAAATTGCAGCATGGGATAAAAGTCAACGGTGATGACTTAGTTCCGCCGGCAGTTTTCCTCCCTCTGAACATGGAGGTGCAGTTTAGTAGGGAGCTCCGGAGGAGTATGCCGGTGCTTGACGACCTTGGTGAGGTAGAAAGTGAATGTGGCCTAGAGGGGGGGGGGGTGAATAGTCCTTTTTGAATTTTGATGGAACCTGCAACACTTAACAACCAGATCAAATCTCGAGATATCGGACTAGTCCGATCAAGTGCGGACTAGTCCAGTGTGTACAGACTAGGTTAATCAAATTTGATCGATCAATTTGATTCTAGGATGTATGCAGCGGAAATATATTTGTAATTGAAGTGTTACACGATTATGAACTAGGATATACCACAAGTCAATCTTATATTTAATGTTTCAACGTAAAGTAAGCAAGATTGATTGAAATCCTAGATTGATATGATGTATAAGAATGATGAGCGCAAAGTAAGAACACAAACACTTTATCCCGTGGTTCGGTTCCCACAGAGGCAACCTACATCCACGTTGAGGAGTCCACAAAGGACCGGGTCTTCTCCAGCCCTACCCTCGTCGGATCGCCACGAAGGCCAATGCTCTTCACTTATCACAAAGGGTAAATAACCAAATTCAAGGGACCTTCTCACACGTTGAGGGCTCCCCAAGATTACAACAAGAACTCCACAAAGAACACACTCGAAAGATTACAATGAAAATCACATGAGTGTGTTAGGGAATCAAACCAATAGCTCAATGAGTGATGAACCGTGTCTCTCCAATGTTCCAAAGTGTATCCTCAAGGGATTGATCTTTCTTGCTTTTGATTTTGTGGAGAGATGTGTTTTTGAGGCTCTTGGGAGGTGTCACGGCGCAGGGGTTCGAGAGAGGTTAAAGTTGGGCCGTGCACATCTATTTGTATGAGGTTTCTAAAAGTGACCGTTAGGGTTTAGGAATATCGGACTAGTCCGTGGTGGACACCAGACTAGTCTGTTGTGCTGTGTGTAGCAAACCCTAGGTGTCCCGAAATATCGGACAAGTCCGGCTAGAAGCGGACATGTCCGATTTCGCTTCTGGAAATCTCCGGACGAGTCTGATAATCATCGCACTTGTCCGGATCGGTGAAACCCTAAGTGAATTGGGTGACAAGTCCGCACTTGGAGGACTTGTCCTGTTTAGGTCAGAGGGTTTTCAGACTAGTCTGTGCCAATATCGGACTTGTCCGATTTTCATCAGAATGATATCAGACTAGTCCGTTTTGTAATTGGACTTGTCCGATTTTGTGCAACTTTTGAAGTGTTTTGAGGACTAGTCTGCACTGGGGAGGACTAGTCCGATTCTATTCAGAGAGATATCGGACTAGTCCGTGGTGATATCTTGTGCATAAGGATATCAGACTAGTCCGATGTCAGTCGGACTAGTCCAGTCCTGTATAAACTTGTGAAATGTGTGTGATTATTTGTGCTTGAGCTCTTGGGGTGTGTTTCCTTAACACTCCATACACAATGATCTACTACACTTGTTCCTTGAGCTCTTCTCCACATTGCTCCTCATTCTCCCTTCTTTTTGGCTCTTTGCTCATTTTCTCATTAAAACCTGTGCTCATCTCAACAAAGTAGTTAGGATCTTATTTGCTTGTCATAAATCATCCAAAACCCACAAGGGATTCCTAGATGCACTTTCAATCTCCCCCTTTTTGGTGATTGATGACAACCAATTGAGATTTCACAAAATATGATAAAAGGTTGAGATTTTCATAAAGTGTGCACATATGAGTCTAAAATACATCAAGCAATGAAAACATGATCCATATGTGCATTCTTTATGGTGGGATGCATAACTAAATGTACAGAAGCAATAATTATGATGAGAATGACATAATTGACATCGACACATCAACAACAAGCATATATGTCATTCTTGAAGCAAAATCACAGATTTCATCAATTACTTCATAAGTAGTTCAAAACATTGCATCACAGGACCATAAGTATCATAAGAGCATATTAAAAGTTTTACAAATCACAAAATAGACAAAAAGCATAAAAAGAAGCTCTCCTCGCACCCTACAACTAAGACCTAAGACCTAAGACTCCCCCTCAATCTCTCCCCGTTTGGCATCAAGACACCAAAAAGAAGGAGAGGAGGGACCTAAAGTCTTCAAGCCTCGCTGTCGGTCCTCTCATTGTCTTCATCTTCATCTTCGGGCTGATGAGGAGGAGGAGGAGAAACGGAGCCACTCGAGCCCCCAATGCCAAAATAGGCAAGCTCGGAGGGAGTCAAGGGCCCGATCTCGGTGTAGTCAGAGTCGGAGTCATCAGAAATTACTAGAGATCTAATGGGCTCGATATTCAGTTTTAGGGAAATCCGTTGCACATTTTCCTTGACATACTTCATGTCATCCTTTCTTCTCTTGTTGAGCTTGTGGGCCTTCACCTCGGCTTTTTTGTAGGAGGCAAAAATAGCAGCCAGGTACTTGAAGATGCCACTTGCAGATCCCTTTTGAGAAGCTGCCCTAGTGGCAGGGGCAGCCCCGACATCTCCACTCGCTCTCGCCGGTGCCTCTGCACTAGAAGCAGGAGAGGGAGCAGCTTGAACATTTGCTTGTTGAGGCTTCTGTGGCCTCAATGGTGTGTGCTCCACATCTTTGACGAATTCGATTCCCGTGACCTTCTAAATCATGAACATGAGGTAGGGGGCATAGCCACATGATCTGTTTGGAGTGCTAGAGATGTTGACCATATCATTCCAGATATAGTCAAACACATAAAACTTGCGGTCCTTGCTTATGACCTTCATCAAGGTCCGGAGATAGCCCTGTACACTCCCTGCATCCCCATCCTTCGGGGCAATTGTCTTTATCAGCACTCTGTTAAGCACCACAAAGAAGGGCTTCATGTTCTTTGTGGAGGGAGGATTGAACTTGGAGTTGGCCTCATAGAGGAACTTCATTTTATCCTTTTCCAAGACCCCAAGGTTGTGGATCACCAGCAAGTCGTTGTCGGTGTTCTCCAGGTGGAGGAGACCGACGAACTCATTGTAGGTAATGGTGTACTTGGACCCGTGAGTCATCCAACTCACATGCTCCTCCTCATCACTGGCAAAGTGACAAGTAGCATAGAACTGAGCGTCACTTCGTCATTCCAGTTGTACTTGAAGGCGAAGAGGTCCTTCAAGCCATGCCTCTCAGCTGCCTCGACCACCTCATCAAACGCGGAGCAACTCTTCCTCTCAAGATGTGCCCAATCTATCCACTGACTGCGCACCACTGGGGTCTTCATCTGGAGGTAAACAGACTTGTAAAAGTCTGCATGGAAGTTCTCCAGAATCTTCCATATGCAGCCTGACTGGATTGGCTGTAGCAATCCATATTCCTGAGCTTTGCAGCTGAGTCACTGCCCTTCCCGTTGAACCTTTCCTCTGTGGGATCCCGAGCCCCTTGCTTCGGAGCTGACATCTTTAGAGGGCCAATCGAGCCTGTTGCGATCCCTTTGCCTTTCCCTTTTGCTTGGCGAGCACTTGCCAAGCTAGGGCCACCACAAGCGGAAGCCCTGGAAGCAGACACCTTGCGTCGAGCCACCCTTTTCTGAGACTGAGGAGGGGAGGGGGCTGGCTCGGAAGGGCGCTTCTTGTTTTGGCCCGTCGAGGACCGAAGCAGGGTTTCTTTGTCCATCTCGGCTTCGAAGTCGGAAACTTCGTCGTGAGAGTTCGACATGCCCTGAGAATGGGTTGTACAAGGTATGGGTGAGAATGGATAACAAGGAATTGCATTGAGGAAATAAAAGGTTAGGTTTGAGTTTAGAAAAATCCGACAAGTCTGGTGTACAGGCACGGACTAGTTCGGTTGACCGGACCTGTCCGTGCATGGACCGGACTAGTCCGGTATTCATCCTCAAGAACCTTAACTGTGAGACAAGTGGAGTTACTCAATGCAAAACTAGCCTAACAGCAATGTAATACATCAAGGACACTAGTATTAGGTGGAAGAAGCTAGGCTATTTGATCAACAATGAAGAAAATGGAGATTTCTAGGGTTTTGGGGAAAATTACCGAAAAATCGCTTGAATCTCGGAGAGGAGGGCGCTAAAGGGCGGACAAGTCTGTGGACTTCAATCCCTAAGCAAAGGAGCTTGATTTCCACCCAAACTTGGAGTTTTTTGATGGAGGAGTCGCCAAATCGCCTTGGGGAGCTCGAGCGTGGAGAGAGAAAGCTTGAGGAAAGTGTGGGGTGTGAGGAAATTAGGGTTTGGCGGCGGCTAGGTTATGGACATGAAAAATCGGACAAGTCCGAAAATGATCGAACTAGTCTGAACTTTTCTAGAGGCTATATCGGACTAGTCCGTGGTCTGCCGGACTAGTCCAACCTAACCGGCGCTCTACGGACTAGTCTGCATGGGCGGACTAGTCCGAGTAATCACGGACTAGTCCGTGGTCACCAGGGAAGAAACTTCTTAGCCCATTCGTATATATTTGAAGGTTCTTATTTAGAAAATAGGGAGGCAAATCAAATCAAATAATCTTGATGAATATGATCAGTAAGCATACAACAATCAAGCAATGATCATAATTCACAAAGATCTAGTAATTGACATAGTTTTTTGGAAAAATTGAGAGAGATGATTTTCACAATCCAATCAACATATTTTGAAGAATTCATATAGGTATGCAAATTTTCAAGCCACATTCCAAGCATCAAGGATATTTAGTTCATTTCAAAGCTCACAAAAGCGTTTTTCATCAAGTGGCTTGGTGAATATGTCGGCTAATTGCTTTTTAGTGTTGACATGGGAAATGGCTATATCTCCTTTCATGGAGTGGTCTCTCAATAAGTGATACCGAATGTCTATGTATTTGGTTCTATAGTGCTCAACTAGATTATGGGCAATTTTAATGGCACTCTCATTATCAAAAAGGAGTGGAATACGGTTCATATTGTAACCGTAATCCCTTAGAGTTTGTCGCATCCAAAGGAGTTGTGCACAACAACTCCCGGCTGCAACATACTCTGCTTCGGCTGTGGATAGGCCAATGGAGTTTTGTTTCTTGGAGGACCAAGAAACTAGGGATCTACCTAGGAATTGGCATGTACCGGAGGTACTTTTTTCTATCTACTTTGCATCCGGCATAATCTGCATCGGAGTAACTGTTGACGGCTGTTATATACCAATTTCATCCGTCAATTTAACTCGATTATGTGAAGGATTTGTCATTTCTTGCACACATCACCTTTCTATCTAATCCAATTCCACTTGGACTTGGAGAAATATGTGTATGCAACATTTTACGCAGGAAATGAGGAAATGTAGAGGGACCGATCCTATAAAATATCATCCCAGCCAATCAGGCAACGACACGTGGCATCTCATGGATCAAATGGCCCACAAACAGAAGTATCCAAGGAGATCCAATGGTGTATCATCCATATACATCAATGGGACCCACCTGGCAGCCGCTTGGAGAAAACAGACGAGAAACGGTGCAATGACAAGGTCAGCCGAACCAGGGGGTTGGTCGACCTGGTCTTTGCACCAAACTCGGTCAGCCTCCACGTGTTGGCTCCTCCCGGCTCCCTGGAGTCCATGGTGACTGATTCGCGCGCTTTTGGTGGCGGGAACCGACCTCAACACTAGTATAAATAGGACCCCCTACCCCTCACTTAAACACACACCACTTGGGCATCATTCTATTGTATACACTATCTTCCATAGTCCTTAGAGGAGTTAGGATGTAGAGAGGAGAGCCTCTAGTCCCAATTTCAAATTGGGAAAGGAGTAGAAGGAGTCTCTCTTCCCAATTCCACATTGGGAAAGGTATGGCTTATGTATTCCTTCTTGTATTTGTGACTTTGTGCTCAATAAAGATATTATCTTTAGTCTTCTTTTATACGTATACTTGGACAAAGTGTATCTTGTTTGATTGTGGAGTCCATGTATGTGGAAGGTATAATCTTTATGATTTCACTCTCATGATCACGTCTTATGGTCATAAACACTATAGACCCCCACTATAGTCTATGTAGTTATGATATGATTAGGTTAATATGAATGACTTATGCTATGCTTCAACATTGGTTCAACGATGTTTAGGTTAGTCATTGCCTTAGGATGGCTTGTGCCATGGCTCCTAAGGTATTTGCTTAGTTTGCTAGCATGGTGCTAGGGTATTTAAGTAGCGTTGGATGTCTCGTAGACCCACAGATTGAAGAAGTAGGTAGTAGGTGGTGACAGCCCTATCTGTCCTTTGTAATCCTCCACGTTCGGCTATGCCATAGGCTCTTGGCAGGAGTCGCCCTAGTATTGCTAGGGGTAAGCCCGTGCCCGATGTGTTGAATAGCATTGAATAGGAATTCATCATTGAAATGATCATTAGTATCTACCTTAGGCTATGTATATGTATTAGGAGCATTGTAGGAGCAACTCTCTAACTCTCAATCCAATCTCCCTCTAGGACCCATTTTACCCTTTAGAATAGATTGCCTAGGTGTGTGTCACACTACCTCTATGATCAACTTACCCCTGTCTGGATAATTGATTAGTATCCCATAGCTTGACCATAAGAGTAGTATATACTTTACTCCATTGTCTTCCTTTGGGATAAATACGATACCCTTGGGAATACTCATGGGTGAAATGCTACAACAGTATCTTACGTGCGCTTGCGGATCTCATTTCTTTACTGGAGATGATATGTGGTGTTAAGAAATACCAACAAGCATTTCTGGCGCCGTCGCCGGGGATGATTTGTTAGTATATCTTAGGAGCCGTCAACAAGCATTTCTGGCGCCATTGTCGGGGAAGGCAAAGGAAGTGAGGGATAGCTATCACTTGTGATTAAGATATAGGTACTAATAGTTATTAGACAGGATTACCCTTGTTTGTTTTCTCCTTTGTGTGAAAACAAGGTAGTGTTGGCCAACCCATTGTATGGGATGGCCAACGAGGACGCAAGTGCTAAATTGTAAGATGATTTAAGGCGTACCTCAACAAATGTTCGCTAGGCAACACCATTGCCTTTTTGCGGGAGAATTTCAGCTTTCACTAGGAGCCAAAGTCATCCATATCCAAGCTTGGGGAAGGCTCCAAGAAGTTCTTCTTGGTTTGCCTCCACCATGGGGTGGATAGCTGGCTCTTCATCCAACACTCGTGTCATGGGTTGGCTCCACCAATCCATGACCACATACATGCTGGAGCTGAAGGAGACCTATTCTCATCCATCATGGATGAGAAGAAGGTCTCCACTCAAAGGGGTGAATTGAAGAATGCTCGAGTTCCCATAGCTTGTCATGCACACCACTTCATAAGGTGGACATGCTAGTTATGGAACTACACCTCCGATTGAAGTATCATGAATACCAAGTCAATGTGGATTTGTTTGGATAATCCAAGTCGTGGATATTCACATGATTTGTGAAAATCCATGTCAACATGGGACGCCTAGGAATTATTTCCCTAAGACCCATGAGGACCTTTTTCAAACAACAACTCCAATGGCTACCATTCACAAGGAGGTCAATAGTGGAATTAACATCACCCTTGTATTCAAGGAGGCTATGGCTCTCCAAGGGATTTAAGTTCAACTAGCCTACCTTGAAGTATCTTGGCCAAGCAGAAATCAAGATAACATTCACATGAAGATCTTAAGGAGCATTCAAAGTCCAAGATTTCCCACATCACTTGTTGGGATTCCCACACTTCGACCAAACCCATTCAACCTAGGGCAAGTGACATTGTGGATGAAGCATTTCTTGTTTGGTTGTGGAGTCCATATGTCATCATGTCCAAGGAAGCCTTTGACCCATGATCAAGGTATGGGTTGATTCAATGGAATATCAATATGGTCAGAGTGGCACCCCTAAGAAGGACAAAGCCTCACCATGCTCATGAAGGAATACATTCAAGAGGGAGAACTTGTCGCTACAACAACATGTCTATATCAATACAACAGGGAGAGGCTAGGGCCACCATGTGGCCCACATGTCTAAATGACAACCAAATGAGTTTGGCATGTCAAAACAGAAGAAATCGTCCACATCTTCAACTCCGGGATTGGACAACAAATCATCGCGCTGAACAGAATGGAGGTAAGTCCTACTCATCAGACTTCAAAAATTTGGTGAGTCCTTGCCAATAGATTAATTGGTAGTTATCACTCACGGGACTTCAAAAATTCGGTGAGTCCTTGCCAATAGGTTAATTGGTAGTTATCTCATATTTGTTTTCCAAATTGCATCAACCCTTGCATTTGCATGTTTGAAATTCCACACTTGCATGTCTAAAAAAATTCCAACCATCATAAAACTAAAAATTTGAATTAGGAGAGAAATTTAATTGGATATGAACTACGTGCATGACCACTTGAATTTATCTTCCTAGTTCAAACCAAAAAGATTTTCTTTGACCCTCATTGCATTTACAAGTAATTTCAAGTTGGGCAAGACAATTTAAAAATTGGGTTCAATTTACTTTTGGCTAATGTAACCCATTTTTGAGTTGTTTTGTGTGTTCCTGATTAAAGTGCAGCTAGGTCAAAATTGTGAAAAGGTGGTTTGACAAGAAAGTGGAAGGTTTCATCAAGCTCAAGTCACCATTGGGAGGATTTGAGAACACTTCTCTCCTTAAAACTCATTTTGTGTTTGAGGAAGAGAAATGTTCAAGAGGATGACCCAATGGAGGAGCCAGAACCAAATCCATTGCCAAATCCAACCTCAACTTGGCATTTGACATCAACCATCAAGCCTACACCAAAAATCAAGGTTGTGAGTTTCTCACATAAAGACCTTCGTCACCAACTAATCCCCAAATGAGGTATGAGTTTAGAATTTTCCATTGTTTGGTTTGCCATAGAATTGAATGTATTTGCTTGCAATTGTGAGGAAGGTTGACACTTCCTCATCATTCAATTCTCAAGCATCCTCACAAGAGTAAGCATGGGTATTGACTTTTGGATCTCCAAAAGGAAATCCCACCTTACTTGGAAAAATCTCAAACAAGTACCTAGAATCCTTTAAGAATTGTTTTGTAAACTTAGTCATTTTTGTCGAGGTTCAGAAAACAAAACTTGTGGGCATGACTTAATTGGTGAAGTGGCATATAGGAACTTGGGCATAGTGACAACCATAACTTTTAATTGAGCTTCATGCATAGATGGTGTCACTAGATTTCAAACTCCTAGGAATAAGTGATATCCTTGCTCTGAGATTGAATTGCATTTTTAGGAGGAGTCACTAAACTTCAAATTCCTAATGAGGTTCAGGAGGATAAAATTGAGAATCTTGTTTGTCATGGTTTAAATGATAAAAATTTGCTCTTGAAAGCTAAGATGGTTAGAAACTTTAAGATGTGTAGGGATCCATATAGTATATTTCTATCACATGCATTGCTATGAGTAGGAGCTTTAGAAAATATGCAACATGAATTATCCATAAAGCTCCACTCTTATCAATGAATAACACATTGATCATAATACACTTGACATTGGATCCAATGCATATTTGATTTTGTTCTTCCCCGTATGTACAATGAAAGTTCGGTTACCTAACTCGAACGTTCATTTGTACAAGTCTCGGGAGCTAACCATCCCTCTCCATTCAAGAGAGGAAGTTTGCAGGAGTAATACTACTATGCAGACATTCAAGAAGCTGATTGTTGGGATCCCTAGAGGATCCCATTTCAACATATCTTGGCCAAGGAGTAAATGAGGATGGTTGCTACCTATCGAAAATTATGCCCGAAGGTCAATCATAACTATACGAGGCTAGAGATTTGAAATGGGAACCCTCCATGAGCAACCAATGAGCTACCACGAATGGGTGAGAGCATTATGCTCTCAACTATTTTAAGCACTCATTAAAGCTCAAGGGATTTGCCACCATCATTGGGTACAAGTTATTCCTATGTGGCTAAGAGTTATGATGTACCATGACCAAGGAATGGCAAGATCACACCCAATTTATATTGGGTGCAAGTTGTTCCTATGTGGCTAGAAGGTATGTCATGCCTTAGCCAAGGAACAACATATCACACTCAACCCATGTTGAGTGCATGTCATTCCTTTGTGGTTCTAGGTATGTTGTACCTTACCCAAGGAACAACTGATCATACCCAATGCATGTTGGGTACATGTCACTCCCTTATGGCAAAAATATATAATACACCTTAGCCAAAGAATGACAAACATACTCAATGTATGTTGAGTGCACGCCATTCCTTTGGATGTAAAGGTTATCATTATCCTAGCCAAGGAATGACAAATCACACCCAACACATAGAGACCCCGATGCGCGGACGATCAACATCGAAAACACTCTATTCAACCACACTTATGTTGTCCATGGGAGGCAACACAACAATCAACACTCAACCCTCCATTGTCAAAGCCACGTTGCAACAAGGATAGGCCAACTCATGGCCTACCTCCGTCGTTAGGGTTTCAACCCCTATCACGGACCTTGATCAAGAATAAGCTTGGGGGAGGACCCCCACTTGAGGTAACTTGTATCACACCCACTACATTTTTTTTCAAATCATCCATTGCATATTTATTTTCCATCCATCCACCATCCACCATGCATATAAAAAAAATTATAAAAATAGGTGAGATTTGCTTTCATCAAATAAAGATGTGCGGTAAGAATGATTTAGAATTCACATAGATGAAGTGATGAATAGTTGTTCTGTTTTATTTTCCTAAGTCTCTAGTTTACGACTTGCTACTCTCTGAATATTGCTTTCATTGGTTTGAAATATTTTTACCTTAATTTGGAAGTTGTGGGTAGCAAAATCTTAATCTAATTCTAGGTTTTTGCGAGATTAGAATTGGTAACAGGGCTGCTAGTCCTAGTTTGAAAGTAAAACTTAGATTTCCGGAGAAATTCTATCAAGATTTAAGTTTCCCTCATTTGATTGGAAATACCTACCAAAGACATGATATTCATACATAGACAAAACCTTATGCATATGCTATTTGCTTTCACATTGAGCCTAGTAAAACTAGTATAGACCTATGTGAGAAATCATTCAACTCTTTTTGAATTCAAGACTTCACTTGCACATGCTATACTTCTACACTAGAAGTAAGCAAAACGTCCATCATATCCACCTTACCACAACAAAAAGAGAAACTCCATGTTATTCATGTTTAGCACTCTCTTCAAAATTCATTGCAAAGAAAGGGAGTAGAAGACATGGCTACAAAAAAAAAGCATGCTTACATCATAAGCATGAGAAAAAAAAGGAGAAAAGAAAAGTAGCCATATTTCATACCTGCAAAAGAAAGAGAGATTACACCAAAAAAGAGTTATCTCAAGTATCCACATCCACTTCCACTCCATCACACATGCACTAGTCTTGAATCAAAAAGTTTTGATTTGAATTCTTCTAAGGCTTACTCTTTTGACTTAGCAATATACGTGATGCAAATATGCCTACCTACTTTCCTTACCAAGCTCCACATACAAGCCATATTCAATGAGTAGGAATAGTAGAGGCACAATGCTTTGGTGAGGA
The DNA here is from genome assembly GCA_036927565.1 of Tuctoria greenei. NCBI lineage: Eukaryota > Viridiplantae > Streptophyta > Magnoliopsida > Poales > Poaceae > Tuctoria > Tuctoria greenei. The sequence goes on from JAYESD010000002.1 coordinate 256,106,966, forward strand.
AATATTTCCACAATCCACAAAGGAGTGACTGAGATAATCAAATTGAGGTACTTAATATCTAAATTGAATTCTCCGTGATTTAAGTGGAACTTGATTTCTAGGCTATGTTTTCTCCATTTGCTATTCTACCTTTCAACTACTCATGAATATGAAAAAACATAAGCCCCATGATAACTTAAGAAAGGTAGGGTATCATAGCCAATTTCTGCAATACTAGGTAGAGTATCTTGTTGTGCATTAGATACTTTTGAAAATAAGATATTGTAGCAACTCCTGATCATAAACCTAAAGTATTGACTTTGCTCGGGATGAGCAAAGGATAAGCTTGGGGGAGTTTGTTGACGACTGTTATATACCAATTTCATCCGTCAATTCAACTCGATTATGTGAAGGATTTGTCATTTCTTGCACACATCACCTTTCTATCTAACCCAATTCCACTTGGACTTGGAGAAATATGTGTATGCAGCATTTTATGTAGGAAATGAGGAAATGTAGAGTTCCAGCGTCGCCTCTTCTCATCGTCGGTGTGACTACTCCCCTTCTTTCTCTTCTCATCCTCGATCTTCACCTTTCCCTTGGAAAGTGTTTTCTTCCATAGGAGCGCCTTGAGTTCCAGCGTCTCCTCATCGTCATCCTCGAAGTCTTGAATGGCTTCGAGGAGCTTCTCCAATTTTTGGTTCTTGTCTTCATCAACCTTCTCTTGGTTGTTGCTCTTGTGTACGTCCTTCATGTCCGACATGATCTCTTCGAGCAATTAGTCTCCTTCTTGAAGAACCTTCCTCTAATACCAATTGAATGTGGCCTAGAGGGGGGGGGGTGAATAGGCCTTTTTGAATTTTGTCGGAACCTGCAACACTTAACAACTAGATCAAATCTCGAGATATCAGACTAGTCCGGTCAAGTGCGGACTAGTCCGGTGTGTACCGACTAGGTTAATCAAATTTGATCGATCAATTTGATTCTAGGATGTATGCAGCGGAAATATATTTGTAATTGAAGTGTTACACGATTATGAACTAGGATATACCACAAGTAAATCTTATATTTAATGTTTCAATGTAAAGTAAGCAAGATTGATTGAAACCCTAGATTGATATGATGTATAAGAACGATGAGCGCAAAGTAAGAACACAAGCACTTTATCCCGTGGTTCAGTTCCCACAGAGGCAACCTACATCCACGTTGAGGAGTCCACAAAAGGACTGGGTCTTCTCCAACCCTACCCTCGTCAGATCGCCACGAAGGTCAATCCTCTTCACTTATCACAAAGGGTAAATAACTAAATTCAAGGGGCCTTCTCACACGTTGAGGGCTCCCCAAGATTACAACAAGAACTCCACAAAGAACACACTCGAAAGATTACAATGAAAATCACAGGAGTGTGTTAGGAATCAAACCAAGAGCTCAATGAGTGATGAACTGTGTCTCTACAATGTTCCAAAGTGTATCCTCAAGGTATTGATCTTTGTTGCTTTTGATTTTGTGGAGAGATGTGTTTTTAGGCTCTTGGGAGGTATGACGGAGCAGGGGTTCGAGAGAGGTTAAAGTTGGGCCGTGCACATCTATTTATATGAGGTTTCTAAAGGTGACCGTTAGGGTTTAGGAATATCGTACTAGTCCGTGGTGGACACCGGACTAGTCCGGTGTGCTGTGTGTAGCAAACCCTAGGTGTCCCGAAATATCAGACTAGTCCGGCTAGAAACAGACTTGTCCGATTTCGCTTCTGGAAATCTACGGACTAGTCCGATAATCATCAGACTTGTCTGGATCAGTGAAACCCTAAGTGAATTGGGTGGCAAGTCCACACTTGGAGGACTTGTCCGATTTAGGTCAGAGGGTTTTCGGACTAGTCCATGCCAATATCAGACTTGTTCAATTTTCATCAGAATGATATCGGACTAGCCCGTTGTGTGATCGGACTTGTCCGATTTTGTGCAACTTGTAATGTGTTTTGAGGACTAGTTCGCACTGGGGAGGACTAGTCCGATTCTACTCAGAGAGATATCAGACTAGTCCTTGGTGATACCAGACTTGTCCGATCTTGTGCAGAAGGTTATCGGACTAGTCCGGTGTCAGTCGGACTAGTTCGATCCTGTATAAACTTGTGCAATGTGTGTGATTATTTGTGCTTGAGCTCTTGGGGTGTGTTTCCTTAACACACTCCATACACAATGATCTACTACACTTGAGCACTTTTCCACATTGCTCCTCATTCTCCCTTCTTTTTGGCTCTTTGCTCATTTTCTCATTAAAACCTGTGCTCATCCCAAAAAAGTAGTTAGGATCTCATTTGCTTGTCATAAATCATCCAAAACCCACAAGGGATTCCTAGATGCACTTTTAGAAAGGCGTCCGACTACCAGGTTGGTGATCCCCGAAGCTTCCAAGGGTGGTCCTGCCTCCACCCCGAGCCAGAGGATTGAAGACACCGGCAAGGGCAAGGGTAAAGAGCCAGTTGAGCCCTCAGCCGGAAGAAGAAGTTAAAGCACGCTGATGGGAGGTCCGTCAGACCTGCTCCTTCTACCACGGCTCCTTCTCCTCGGCGGGGAAGGTCTTCTACAGCTACCCCTGCTCTGGCGCAAGCGTCTTCAAGAGGCGTTAGCTCCGGGCAGTCGACCCCAGCCTCAGTGCCGGCTAAAAGGTTCAGGTTCGGGAGTTCTTACCAGCCAAGAGAAGCTCCGGCCGAGAGGACTCCGGCCGCTGCGAGTGGCCCTCAACTGAGGTCCGAAGCCATTGTCTCACCAGACTTGGTGGGCTCTAGCTCCGAGCCTCAAAAGAAGAGGTTCCGAGGCGACTGGGGTAGTAGCATCCCTAGGTAAGCATTGATTGCTCACCCTAAAATGCTAACCTTATTTTTGATGTGTCTTTAATATTCTCCTCCCTTTATTTCTAGGGTGTCCAAGAAGGGGCCAAGAACTTCAGCGCCTGTCGCAGCGGCCGGGGCTGCACCCGCCGAAGCTCTGGCTTCAAGCACTGAGCCTCCTCCTCAAGTGGAGGCAGAAGTTGCAACAGCTCCAGCCCCAGCTGTCGTGGACTTGGACTCAGAGTCCTCACCCTAAGCTCTTGTGGTAGCGCCGAACCACAGGGGAGAAGTCGAAGATGTACCCCTAGCAACGGTGGCAGAGGCTGATGCTCCAACACCGTCGATGCCAGAAGTTCCGTCCTTTGAGCCGGAAGTCGTCGAAGCCCTGGCCGCTGAGACAGAGGTAATTGAAGCCCCGACTATTGAGCCAGAAATCACCGAAGCTCAGGCCCTTGTGCCAGAAGCGATGGAATGTCCGGCGTTGAGCCGGAGACGCTTGAAGCTCCGACCGTTGAACCGGAAGAAACTATCGTGCCGGGCCTGAGCCAGCGGTGGTAGAGGCCCTAGATGAAGCCTCTGTCGTTGCTTCGGAGGTAGCCGAACCAGAGATGAAGCTGTCTGAAGAGGTGGCGGCAGATCCTCCTCCTTCGGAGCCAGCAATTGAAAGCCTGGAGGTAGCACCTTTAACTTCTGCTCTGGCGGTGGGAGTTCCCCTGGTGGGTTCCTCTTCTACTGCCGTTTAAGGGTTCCCAGAGAGCGGTCCCAGTGCCGCAGAAGCTCAAGGGTCCTCTCTCGTAGAGTGGGACCCTATTTGTAATGGAGAACCCTCTATAACCTGCAGAGATGGTCCCTGCAGGTCCAGAGCCTATCCCTCTAGTGTTATCTACAGACAACGCCTGCTCCAGCCTCCGATAGGTCCAACTGGCCTTCGATCATGAGAGCAAAGCTCTGGAGGAGGAGCGCAACACCTTGAGGCGTTGGCACAACAGGCTCCACTTTGAGACCAGACTTGCCCAGACGAGGCTAGCTGACTAGAAGGAATGGATCAAGAGGGAGAAGGCCCGACTAGAGTACTGGGATAAGCTGCTTGAGGAGAAGGAGGCTGCCATTCGGGCGCTTGACGCTAACTACAGGGAAATCCTTGAGCAAGCCAAGGAGAGACGTGATACTATTGGTGAGCGTCATGAAAGCCTCAATGAATTGAACGAGGTTCTCCTGAGGCACCGGGCGGACCTAGAGGCAAGGGAAGAGAAGCTCCTTGAGCAGCAGGAGGATGTTGTAAAAAGGGAGGTGGAGGTCACCTAGAAATTGACCCTAGGTGAGCAAAATTTGGCAGATCGCAGCAAGAAGCTAGATCTACGGAGCATTGAAGAAAAAGAGAAGTACTGAAAACTGGGGCAGGAGCTCTCGAAAAGAGAGGCTGACGTCGCCACCAGGGAAGGGAAGGTGAAAGGTAGGGAGAAGGACTTGGCGGAATGGCGGAATCGCATCCACCTCCAGGAGACGGAGCTGACCGAACGTGAGAAGCAAGTTGCTTAGAGTATGCAGCAACATTCTAAATTGGTCGAGTGCCTCACTCAAGAAGGTTCATAGCTTGTGGCCGCCCGGAAGTCACTAGAGGAACTGCGGAGCTTGAAGGAGACTGAGTCCATTCAAGTGTGGGACTTCTTAGAGTGGGCCAACGATGTGTTGACACCGCTGGGCTTCAGTCCCGTACGTTCGGATAACCTATAGCTGGACTTGGATCGAGCACTGGTAGCCCTCAATGGTGTTGGTGGCAAACTTGACGCGATGGGCGACGTCATTGCAGACCAGCTGGAGACAGAGGGGAAGACTCTGGCTACAAACGTCGCAGAATACGTGCTGACGTGCTACGTAAGCCGAGACCCCCAATTCTCCTTGGACCCGGTGCTCGAAGGTCCCATTGCCGAAGAGGAAGATGCCGCCAAGGCCAGCGTCCAAAAAGTTGCACAAAAAGTCGCTTCATTCTTCTGCAGAACTTAGATCCTCCAGTAGCTAGGACTTCTTTCTTTTGCCTTCTACTGTAATCTCAATTTTGTAATCCAGTGCTTCAAAACTTCACTTTATTTTTGTCTTCAATATAACGTGCTCTATCTTGTTGGCCCCTGGTACATGTGTGCAATTGAAATGTGTACATATACCAAAGGTTTTGACAGTATATTGGTGACTTGAACGCTTCGCACTTGTAGATTTTAGGTCTGATGTATTCAATTATGAAGCATCAACGACAGGCCCCCTGAGACTGGTGGAACTAGGTAGCTCGGACTGTTCCCAGTATTAATATATAAACGTTGACGATCAGAGCTTGGTAGCTCCTGATGTCGCCATATGAATAATTGATTTTAGGCCTCTCTGTTGTTGTTGGAGCTTAGTAGCTCAGACGTCTACCACCACCGTTTTGATTTTCTGTTTTTCCTGCACATTAAATACAAGGAAAATGTAAAATTCGTCCTCTTGTCTATAAATCGTTTGTGAGTAATTATTCTTGCTACAGTTTTACCCGAAAGCAATTCGATATGGTAACAAGTATATTGATATGACTCTTTCGGACCCATGTTCTTTTTTAGTACTCACCCTACTAAGGCCTGCCGGAGTGTAGGTAGAGTGGCGTACTAAGGGTGCAGGACCAGGCTAAGTCGATAGCACACTTCAGACCTATGTTGGCTTGGCGTTCAGGCAAGTAGACTATTCAACATGTTAAGACCCAAAGAGATTAACAATATAACTTGCAACACATATGAATTACTTGGGTAAAGACTAAAAAAATTGCACAATTTCATTATAGACAAGAGGGTTAAAAGAAATAATTTGACAGCTCGAGCCTTGTACAAAAATAAATACACGTGGATTCTATTTTCAACAATGTCTTCTATTATAGGTCTAGATTACAGAGGAGACAAGGACACACTTAGGGTGCGGGACCAAGCTAAGTGAGCTATACATCTTGTAGTAATCCAGGGTAGGTAGTTACACTTTTAGTGCAGTGATTGTATGAAGTGTACTTGAACTTCCCGGACCCTCCCGGAGGGGTCCAGATGTTCTCCCGGAGGACCTACCCCTGTATGTTTATTGACTCTATAACATACATCATGTGAAATTACATACTCACCTCCATGATTCTAAGCATAAAACTTACGGAGGTGCTCAATGTTCCAAGGATTAGAGAGTGGAGTCCCATCCTCAGTTGACAAGCGAACTCATCCGGGTCGGGATACTTTGATCACTCGGAATGGACCTTCCCAGCTGGGGGAAAGTTTGTTCATTCCTTCACGAGTTAGTATCTTCCGAAGCACCAGATCGCCTTCCTCAAGTTGTCGGTTGTGCACATGCCTTTGATGATAGCACCGGAGCGCTTGGCGATAATGTGCATTCCGAATAGCTGCTTGGCACCTTCCCTCATCGACTTGGTCAAGGTCTTCACACCGGAGCTGGTCCTGCGTGGCTTCATCCAAAGTTTGGACCCAGAGGGACCCCAAGGTGATTACCGAAGAAAGGACTGCTTCAGCTCCGTACACCAGGAAGAATGGAGTTTCCCTAGTTGACCGGTTTGGAGTTGTTCTGTTCGCCCATAATGTGGATGGAAGCTCCTCAATCCAGTTAGCTCCATGATTTTTCAAGCGCTCATATGTGCACGTCTTGAGTCCTTTTAAGATTTCTGCATTTGCTCTCTTATCTTGGCCATTGCTTGCTGGATGAGCTACTGAGGCGTAGCTAAGTTGAATGTCGAGGTCTTCGCAATATTCTTGGAATGCAGCACTTGTGAATTGAGTTCTGTTGTAAGTTATGACTTTGTTTGGAACTCCAAATCTGCATATAATGGACTTCAAGAACTTGATTGATGATTGCTTGTTGATTGTTACAACTGGAGTTGCTTCCGGCCACTTGGTGAACTTGTCAATGGCGGCATACACGAACCTGTAACCTCCAATGGCTTTTGGGAAAGGTCCCAAGATGTCCATGCCCCACACAGCGAATGGCCATGTAGGAGGTATCATTTGTAGCGATTGAGCCGGTGTGTGAATCTGTTTTGCGTGGAACTGACACGCTTCATATTTTTTCACTAGCTCAACCGCATCCTGAAGTGTTGTAGGCCAATAAAAACCATGCCGAAAGGCTTTACCGACCAGAGTGCAAGAAGAAGCATGGTTCCCGCACTCGCCTCCATGGATTTCCGCAAGGAGCTCACGTCCTTCTTCCCTTGCAATGCACCACATTAGGATGCCATTGGCACCGCGTCGATAGACATCCTCTTCTTCCAACATGTATCTTTTAGCCAATCTGACAATCCGGTCAGCGGATACACTATCTTCAGGAAGGATATTGTCTTTCAAGTAGCTCCGGATCTCCGAGATCCATGCATCAGAGCTTACTTGAGCTTCTGAATCTTGCGTGCTGGGTTGCTCGGAGCTTCCGACAGCACCTACAAACCTTGGTGGATGCCATGGTAGCAGGGTCACCGAGACAGTCAGCTTCATAGTGCTGGTCTCGCCCCCTTCGCTCAGTTCGACAGGCTGAGCTGTTGGTTTTGACAACCTCCGGACGAAGATTCTGTCAGGAGTCGGAGCCCCGGTTGAGGCTTTCGTCGAGAGTTCGTCAGCTTTAGTGTTATGAAGACGCTGAACATGTTGGAGATCCAGGACTTCAAAGTCCTTCTGAAGTCTCTAGACTTCAAGGAGATAAGCAGCTAATTGAGGATTGTTGCAGGAGCATTCACCTTTGACTTGTTTTATGATCAGTTGTGAATCTCCCTTCACCAACAACTGTTTTACACCATAAGATAGTGCCACCTTGAGTCCGTAAATCAGAGCTTCATACTCCGCCATGTTTTTGGTTGCCTTGAAACCAAGGTGTACCATGTACTTGACCTTCTCCCCAGTCGGACCTAGGAGAAGGATTCCAGCTCCGGCCCCCTACTTTTGCACGGAGCCGTCGAAGTAGAGGGTCCAGTGAGGCTCGGTGAATACTGGAACTTTGGGTTCTGGTTCCTGTTCACTATGGCCCCCAGGGTTTGATGGAGAGGGGGTCCACTCCGCCATGAAGTGAGCCAAGGCTTGACTTTTTATTGCTTGTATTGACATAAATTCTAGATCGAATTCGGCCAGTTCCGCTGCCCACTTTGTAATGTTCCTAGTAGAATTAGGGTTATGCAAAATAGCACACAGTGGAAAAGAAGTTACCACTGATATTTTGTGGGCTTGGAAGTAGTGATGAAGCTTCCTTGAGGCAATAAGAACTGTGTAAAGCAGTTTATGCACCTCAGTGTATCTTGTCTTGGCGTCGTGGAGTACTTCACAGATGGATGACATGGGACGTTGGATGGTCCAGGCCCTTTCAGAAGGACCCGAAGCTTCCTCTCCATCGACCCGGACCCTGCTGGAGGGTTCCGCACCTTTAGGTTGTGCTTCTTGGACCCTCCCGAAGGGGTCCAAAACTCCTTCTTGTTCGACTCGTACCTCACTAGGAAGATCCAGATCATCTTGGTCAGCCAAGTGAACCTCCTCAGACGAATGAGGTGGAACTCCTAGCATTTTGTTTTGAGGTTCCGTGTCTGGGAGCTGAGACTCAAACACGTCTTCAGCTGATTCCGGACCCTCGCGGAGGGGTCTGGACTCCTAGATTGGATGTGGCTCTGGTCTTTCGGCAACTAGGACCATACTAACAACTTCGGTGGTTGCCGAAATATAAAGCAGTAAAGGCTCACCAGGATTAGGAGCTACCAATATAGGTAGTGGGGTGAGGAGCTGCTTCAACTCTTGAAACGCCTTTTCTGCTTCTTCATACCAATGAAACGGTCTAGACTTCCTCAAGATTTTGAAGAAGGGTAGCACTCATTCTACCAGTCTTGAGATAAACTGGCTGAGCACAGCTAGGCATCCAGTTAGCTTCTGAACATCTTTAATGCGGGCTGGGGGCCGCATATCTTCTATAGCCTTGATCTTCGCCGGATTTTCTTCAATTCCTCGGTGAGTCACCAAGAACCCCAGAAGCTTTCCAGAGCTAACCTCGAAGACACACTTGTCCGGGCTCAGTTTGGTGCGCGTGGTGCGCAGCTTGTCGAAGACGGCTTGTAAGTTGTCAAGGAGTGACTCCTTGTTTTTGATCTTCACAACGATGTCATCAACATACACCTCCACCAAGTCTCTAATTAGCTCTCCAAATGTTTTGTACATAGCTCACACAAATGTTGAAGCAACGTTTTTAAGGCCGAATGGCATGGCAGTATAACAGTACAATCCATCTACTGTTATGAAGGCAATATGCTCTTCATCTTCCTTAGACATTTGGATTTGATGATATCCAGAATATGCATCTAAGAAACACAATAGCTCACACCTGGAGGTGGAGTCTACTATCAGATCTATTCTAGGTAGTGGAAATGGATCCTTTGGATATGCCTTATTTAAGGTGGTGTAGTTACACATCCGTAGCTTCCCATCGGCCTTGGGTACAACAACTGGGTTTGCCATCCATTTTGGATGGAAGACTACCTGGATGAATCCAGCTTCGAGCAACTTCTTGATTTCCTGCCGAATGAAGTTTCATCGACCGCTTGATTGCTTCCGAGGCTTCTGGTGTACAGGTCGTGCATCTGGATAAATCTTCAAATTGTGCTCAATCACCTCCTTAGGTATCCCCGACATTTGTGACGGTTGCCAGGCAAACACGTTGACATTAGCCTCGAGGAAAGTGATGAGCACGAGTTCCTATTTGTTGTTCAGACCCCCCGATATATGGGTAGTCTGAGCAGCATTGGAACCAATTTGGACGACCTTGACGGGAATGTCAGTGTCGCCGCTTGGTTGCACACGGGGTGCAGAGGTAGAGCCTTTATGATGAATGCTTGGAGGATTCGGAGCTGGCTCCTTACCAGATGCTTCCTCTTGCGCTGCGGTAAGCGCATAGAGTTCTTCTAGAGTAGTAACTCCTGCGGTGCAATCTCCATGGATCTGGAGAACACCCGTGGGTGTTGGTATCTTCATTACCATGTAGACATAATGAGTTGCGGCCATGAACTTGTATAAAGCTGGCCTGCCCATAATGGCATTGAATGGCATACTGATTTGCGCAACGTCGAAGACCAATTTCTCAGTTCTGTAGCTCTCTCGGTTCCCAAAGGTCATTGGGAGTGTGATGGAACCGAGAGGAGTAATGGTTCCTAGACCTGCTCTAGAGAAAGGTCGAGATGGGCGAAGGTCCGAAGGCCGGAGCTGAAGCTTAACAAAAGCTTCAAAGCTTATGAGGTTTAGCCCGGAACCTTCGTCCACCATTACATGGTGGATTTGAATATTGTTAATGGTTGGTGACACCATCAACGGGAGTTGGCCAGCCCCGATCATGTTTCGGGGGCAGTCCGAAGCATCAAAAATGATGGGAGTATCCATCCACTTTTGTTGTGGCTCCACCTTAGCAGTGGGAGCTGCCACGGCCATGTCTTGCCGCATTGTCTTGAGAATGCGGCTAGAGGTGATGTCCCAAGAACCACCATAGATGGTGTTCAGGGTCTTCCAGCTCTCGTTGTCAGAGACGTCGGAGTCGTCGTCGACGGTGTTGTAGACGGCTTTCAAGACCTTTTTGGGGTCCTGGAAACCTAGCTCCTCTTCGGCCGGAGCTTCGTCGACTTTTTGTTTTCCTTCCCTTTGGCGGAAAGGAGCTTCTTCTCAGTGCTTGTTATAGCGCTCGACAAGGTTCTGGACCTCCCGGCACTCTTCCAAGTTGTGTCGGTTTGTCTTGTAAATCAGACACCATACTTTAGAACTGTTGCCGTCTTCTGATGAAGGACGAGGTCGCTTCTCGGGGCGTGGCCCCCCAGCTTCCAGGGGCTGCGGCAGCAGCAGCGGCTGGTGCGCCGACCGGCGACTTCTTTTTGCTGTTGGGCTTCTTTTTCTTCTTGCCACTACCGGAGGTAGCGGCTTCAGTTTGGAGGACTTCTGGTTGGCCTCCAGATCTGGCTTAGAATGCATTTCACGGCTCTCCGCAACTCTAGCACATTTGTCGGCTAGACTGAAGAGTTTCGTGACGCTGGTAACTTCTTTAATAGTCAGCTTCTCCAACATCTTCTTATCTCGCACACCCTATCTGAATGCAACGATAACCGAGGAGCTCAAGATTGAAGGAATAGTATGTCGTACCTGAGAAAACCGCTGGATGAAGGATCGCAGTGATTCTCCCGATGTCTGCTTTACAGCAAACAAATCCAATTCAGTGCCAGGTCGGGTGCAAGAACTCTCAAAGTTTGCAGTGAACTGCTGGCATAGCTCCGCCCAACTATTAATGGAGTCAGGTGGGAGACTCATGAACCAGGACCTTGCAGTCCCAGTTAAAGCCACAGGGAAGTAATTGGCCATTACAGCCTCATCACCCCCCGCTGTCAGTATGGTAGTGGAGTAGATTTGAAGGAATTCGGCGGGGTTGACAGTCCCGTTGAATTTTTCCGGCAAGTGAGGCTGGAACTTCTGTGGCCATCTGACCATGCGTATATGCATGGCCAGGGCAGAACAGCCTCCTCCTACTCCTTGAGGAGCAGGGTTGTCTCGAGCCTCTCGCTTCTCACTGGCACGCTTGATATGGACACGGTCGTCTTGCTGCCGGTAACAGCGATCCAGTTCCGACCGCAGATCATGAGTCGGAATCATGGTGATGGTATGGGTGTGTCGCGCCCAAGGGGGTAACGAAGTCACCTGCTGGGATGCGGCACGTCTCCTTTGTTGCGAGACTTGTGGACCAAGTCAGCCGGACAAGGTCCGTCGTTGTGATGGTGCTCGCTCTGAAGGGGGAGGACCTTGATTGTTGATGCCTGCAGCCGCAGCTGCAACCAGATGGTCAACATCAGCCCTCCACTGCTCCATAGCACCCTGGGGTGCACCTAGAGGTGGTGGGTGTTGTAAGAGAGCTCACGCAGCAATGAGCGCATGCTTAGGGTTGTTGTTTGTCGATACAGTGATCGACGCAGATGCCCTATCTTGTTGACCAGCATTGTTTGCCGGAACAGTTGGTGCTATAGTGCGTGCTGGAACAATGGCACCTACTTGCTGGTGAGCGTTGGAGGGATTGCCTCCAGCAGGTTGTTCAGCACGGTTGCCATTGGATGATCCTGCGGCAGAATTCACCATCTTGTGATCTCGGGACCGTTCCCCTTCCTGGCGCACCAAAATGTCGAAGTGTTTGGAACGACACTTCCCCTGGACCTGCTAAGGAGCAGCCCGCGGAGGTTTTTGTTATGGTTGGGGTACACAGATATCAAGATCAAGATGATGAAACCTGAGATTTACGTGGTTTGGGCCGCCTAAGCGTAACACTCTACTCCACGGGGTTTGTGTTGTATTGTGTGAGTCTGTTCGCTAGTATGCCTGTTTGCTCGGATCAGCTCAACCGAGATGAGATCAGCGGTCCTTGGGTACGTTCGGCACAACCCTTTTATAGTTCTAAAACCTATCCGTTACAAAGCTTGCCTGGCCCGACATGTGGCCCTAGCGTAATTAATGGCCTAATAAACTGTCTAAAGGGTATTAAGTGTGATTAATAGTGTGATAACATGCCTTAATGGCTGCGTTACCCCTATTAACAGTGCTCTGATCATGTGTCGTTAATACAGTATTAACGACATGTAATTACATCTTGTAACTCCCGCTTTAATTATGCTTGATTGTTCGTACTGAAGGAGATCTGCCAGTGTATACGTCGATGAAGGTCTGGAGGCTCCACACGTGGAAGCCCCGGAGCTTTCCCTTACGGGAGGTTAGGTACGAGGCTACTGTACACGTGTCACCATCAGAGCTCCTCTCTACTGGGGGTTAGGTCCGGGGCTGTTGTACACATGTCTGCACCGAAGCTTTCCTTCATTGGGAGCTTAGTTCCGGTTTTCCTTTACACGTGTTTACCCGGAGCTACCCATACGAGAGGAGCGGGTCCAGTGCAATGTGACATGTGGGCCTGAGGAGACCTTCAACTCTAGCAGGTAGAACTCCCATGTACTCTTCGTGGTACTAAGCGGTACCCGGTACGCATGGTACCGACAAACCCCTGCAACGAATGAGTAACGTGCACAGTGGCACCTGAGTTAATCCACCATGTAGATGATGAATAGTCTAAATACAGGGATTCATCAACTAAAGTTACTAAGTCCATACCTCTCTTATTGCACCACTTTAGAAAGCCAATGCAATCTTTTTGAAAGTGTCCCTTCTCTTTATAGAAGAAACACATATCCTTATCCACTTTCTCACCCTTGCTAGAGTGTTCATGTGGGACCTTATGTTTGCCCTTGTCCTTCCGAGGAATGCTGAGGTTTGGCTTTGAAGAATGGAAGTTCTTCTTGCCTTTGCCACTCACATAGTTGATAGTGTCAACTCCGCGAGCAGACTTAATTCTTTCCTCTTCTTGGACACACATAGCCATTATTTTCTCTAAGTTCCATTGCTCTCGCATAGAGTTGTAGTGGATGACAAATGGCTCAAATTCTTTTGGAAGTTAGACAAAAATGTCATGCACAATGAATTCATCTTTCACCCCTAAGTCCATTGTCTTAATCTTAGTAGCCATGCTTGTCATCCTAAGTATGTGATATCTTACATTACCTCCAGTGAATTACTTAGTAAAGAGCCTCTTGATCAGAGTGCTCGCAGTGGCCTTAGACGAGCCAATGAACTAACTCTTGACTTTTTGGAGGTATTTTGAGGCTAATTCACAATCAGGAATGGAGCTCCTAATTGCTTCTGAGATTTTGCCCTTAATTATCATCAAACACTTCCTGTTTGATGCATTCCACTTAGAACGAACCTCAGTGTAGGATGCAATAGCATTGTTATAGATATCCATTCGTTTAGTGTAGGCATCTTGACTCTCCTGAGGTTATTTCTCAGGAGGAGTGACAGGAGCTGAGGGCAGAGGTGTTGTCAGTGCTAAGTCCAAATATGAAACTGCCAGAGTAATCTCTAAGCTTTCTCTCCATGCACCATAATTGTTGCCATTAAGGTCCTCAATGGAGGACATAAGACTGAGTGCGTGATTCACGTTTGAGGAACCTTCAAAAATGTGAAAAGAACAATAAACATAAGCGAATGCATAAACTTATTAAAAGGTAAACAGAAATGCAGTGTTTTGTCTTTTCACGTTGGCTACTTCAACAAAACACGTCGTTCAAAAAAACATAGAACATGGCATATTTTATTTTTCACGTTGGTTACTCAACAAAATTCCATGACTTAATGACTGAGAGCATAGTAAATTATGTTGTTCACGTTGGTTACTTAAAAATAATTTACCATGAAACTGAGAGCATAATAAAACTTTGATGTTCACGTTGGCTACTTAGCAAAGTTTCATTATGCAATATATAATTGATAACATAATAATTTTAGTTTTCACGTTGGCTACTTCTTAAAATTACCATGAAAAACTAAATAGAAGAAACATAATAATGGGCTTTTTCCGTAATTTATTGAAATGATCTTCAACAATTATTAAATTAAATAACTGAGAAAATTACTAAGTGAGAAATAATAATATCAATAATTATACTAAAACATTACACCATTACATTGCAATACATCACACAAAATACTAATTATTTTCTAAGCCATTTTAATTTAATCAGTGGGTCCCACATAAAAATTATGCCCATATATTATTTTCTGAAAAATCACAGAAAATAAACTAAATATTTAACCCACTGCTAATTAGACTTAAAAGGCTCTAAACTGGCCCAGCCCATTATGCTAAATCTGAGAAAAGGCTAACTTAATTTCGGGTGACCCAAAACTGGAAACCAGCCCACTGAGGAATTGAGCCCAAAGCCCATCATTGGAAATAACTAAATCCCAAAAAAGGAAAAAGGAAATCCAACCTATTAGGCCCGACCTCCCCTGATTTTGGCCTGTCAGCCCGCTAAGAAATTCGGGCAAAAATCCCGAAAAAGGAAAGGGTGGCCTAGCCAGCCCAGCTGAGCTCCCGCCTGGGCTACACGACCCGCGTGCACGTGCCGCCTAATGCCAGCCGTCCGATCTGAGTTGGACGGCCAAGATTATTTGGCACACGTCGGCTAAATTAATCTTTAATGTTAATCTTGGATCGGATGGCTCGAAGGATTCAGACCAAGGTACTTAAGCCAAAAAAGGGTCAAAACCCTAGCCATTTTACTCCCCCCGATCCTATTCATCCTGACCGAGAGAGAGAGAGAGAGAGAGAGAGAGAGAGAGGAGAGTCAGGCAGTGCCGCCGAGGCGGCGGCGTGCTCGCTGGCCCTGCCACGGCCACCACACCGTCGCGCGAGCCTGCAGTGAGGCAGCTCGCCGTCGGGAGTGGACTGCCGGCTGGAGGAGCCTAAGTTGAGGGAAGCCCGCACCCTAGGGTTTGGGTTTCACCCCTACCCGCGACGGCGCTGAGGCCCGGTGGCGTATCATGGACATTTCGTCGGCGTGCGACCCTCGCTGTTGGGTGAGTGCACTGCTGCCAAGGGGCCCGTTGGGATGCCGAATCCGGGTGAGTAGGTGCTAGCCTTGGGTGCTTCTGCGAGGAGCCAACCCTAGGAGCACGGCGACAATGGTCTCCGGCGAGCGCGAGGCATCGTCACAGAAGATCAAGGCGCGGATCTAAGGTGAGTGCACTAAGTCCCTTCCTAATCTGAGTTTTGGGGTGTCAATCCGAGTTTGAGTTCGGATTTTGTTACTGAGTATGAGTCAATTCGTGTTTAAACCGAATTGATCTCTTATATGCCTCTTAATTTGATCTGATTGGATCCTAACTTGGGATTGGTAACCCTAATCCCCAAAATTTGGTTCTGATTTCATGGGAAATCAAAATCCTAATTGCTTAGTCTGATTCCTCTCCTTCTAAGTGTTGTAGGATCAATAGCTTAGGGTTTAGAGATCTATTGATCTCTCTGTGTTTGAAGAAAACTTGATCAACGCTAAGGTGGCTGAAGCCACTGAGATGGTCGAAGCCCTGAGATGGCCGAAGCCCTAATTGCCATTAGCGTGGCTCTGAAACCGTTGTTAGATTCGGAGTGATGGTGTTGAATCCCTAAGAGTGATTAGCTAGGGTTCGGCCTAAGTGATAATCAGAGAGCAACAAATACCAAACAATGCCTAATCTACTGGGGTTGACGAGAGGAGAGACATACCTTACACATTGGAGGAATTGGCCGCCATAGAGTCTGTCAGGAGGGCACAAGCCGCTCCACCGACGTTGGAGCAGTGTCGCCGGTGAGATGCTGCAACAGTGGGCGTGCAGCACGTGGGGAAGACCTTCCTGAGACTCCCTCCTCAAGGTGATCGGTCCTTCTAATATTTTGGTGGCTAGGCGTGTCTTAGGTTGGATTAGCCACATAAAGGTGCCGGTGTCATGCTTATAAAGAGAGGAGGTGTCCCAGAGGGTCACCCAACAACCGAATTCTGTTGGGATTAGGTGTTCTGATGAAACACCTTGGGGAGGAAGTAAGGAGTCCGGGTTGGTTACTATCGTAACCAACCCCTAAACCCCATAGCCACCTGAGTATTTCCTAACACGGGCTAGAGCCGGATAGGTAGCACCTCTAGGTGTTAGGACTGCTAAATCGGTTTGATTCCTTCCGAACCCATGCCTCTCATCTCTTCTTAGTCAGTATCCGGTGAGCTGTACCATGTGTTAAAAAAATACCCACCATGATACCACCTACATCAAAATCTGGTTTTGAAAAATTACCTGCCATACCACCTACATCAAAATGTGATGTTGAAGTTTCTGACTCATTGTGCCTGGAATGACATTATTTTTTACATGGACGACCAAACAAACTGACAATATCACATATCTACTCCAATATTCTAAAATTTCTATTTTTTGGATAATAAATTTATTTCAAATTAAATTAATTTATAGTCATATTAACAGTAATTTAAAAACAGAGTAAGTACTGTGGCAGTGGGACAAGGGAGTATATGTGAACGTCATTAACGGTGATGTACAAAGAAGTGATTTGCGGTGATATATTCACCCCATGAACACGTGAACAGATGCTAGGACCTCCGTCTGTTCTAGACTTCCCACTTTCTCAGCCGATTTCTGACTTCAGAGTAGGGCTGTCAATAAAGCTCGAAGATCGTAACTCGCTCGTGTTCGATTCTTTTTAAGTTCGATTCAAGCTCGGCTCGAATTCTAAACGAGCCAAACTTGAGCTTGCGTACAAGCTCGCAAGCTCGATGAGCTCAAGCTCGAAAAGCTCGAATATGATTGTTTATTATTTTTATATATGATATGTATGATTAACTAAATTATATAATTCTATTAAAAACATTTTATAAGATATATTTTTTATATATGTGGCAACAAATGATGTGCAACATCGTCCACCTTATTACTCCATTTGTTGTGAACCAAAATTCAGTAGATTTTATTGTATCTACATGAAAATGACAATTAGAGGACTGTTAATAAAGTTGAGGATCGTATCTCGCTCGTGCTCGATTCGTTCTAGGCTCGATTCAAGTTCGGCTCAAATTTTAAACGAGCCAAGCTTGAGCCTGATTGTAAGATCGAACAAATTCTGGGCTCGACTCGAGATCGGCTCGATTTTTTATCAAACTCAAGCTTACGAAGATAAGCTCGCTCGAGTTCAACTCGTTGACAGCCCTACTTCAAAGTTCTAATCAGTTTCCAGAGTGCACGTGATGGAGTGTCGTCCATATTTCTTTACCTGACTGCGGTAAACTGTACTAGGCTCTCTCTATCTTTAAATTATTATTATTTTATAATGAATTTATTTTAATTTATATATTTATTATTCCAACAATATCAATTTGAAAATAAAGAGTGAATATATATTTTTACAAGAACATGTACCTTGACAAAATGCTAGTTATACTCATACCATGAGTCCGAAAGATGTATTTCTCTGATTAATCAAATGAATTATGCATTTGGTATGAAAACATCTTCTATTCAAAACTGACTTCGGCACTGTTTTCTGTCTGTTAGAAAGAGGAACATATTTTAGTAGCGTGACAATCATAAGTGCATTTATATATGCATACTACTCCAAGAATATACTCAGGACAGAATGAAATAGATATGGTATTCATTATTGCAGATCTTTTTTTAGATGATGGATACATACAAGTCCTGACATTTCTCTCAAAGAGGTTATGACCAATTTTATAAGCGGATACAAATGCAGACATTCACAACCTATTGTCTAGAACAAGGTCACGATAACTAGAAGGCTAAGTACACGACTGTGGACCGAACTTCATAGATCATATTACGACATGTTCATTCATTCACATTTTTTATAAGTGCACCTCAGATCCAGCGTCTGACTTCACCTGTAAGGGACTGCATTTAGTATTGTGAAAATCGGCCTAAAATTCGCTCATACCGGGAATCGAACTCAGGACCTGAGTAGTGCTATTCAGAGTACATAACAACTAGGCTAAGCCCCCTTTCGCATTGTTGTGGATCTTTACCGCACATAATAATTGATACTTAGAATCCGACGATTCAGATGAGTTAGCTTTCCACCACCAACTGTCTCAGCAATATTTTTAAGTAGTATGAATAATACTAGAGCTCCATTACAAATGGTTCAATTACGAAAGTACCATATTTAATACTATTAATATTATGCTAAAAGTATACCAAAAGCAACTCAGAGTAGCGTTAGATCAGTATCGTCACGTCACAACGACCGATTTGACACCATTAGTAACCGCAGGGGCGGAGCCAGAAAGTGTGCAAAGGGTGTTATCTTCTTAGACTAAACTAAATTTAGTATGGATTAAGCTACGTTGGATTTGTAAATCCCTATGGGCTCTGATCCGGGGATAATATAAACACTTTAGAATGTACAACAATCGAACTTAGTGCATTACCTTCCGTCTTGCCGACGATGGATGTCCGCACACCGCTGGAGATTGACTTGACACGGAGCAGATCGGTAGCACGGCGAAGTTGACGCTGGTTGCGGGTCATCCCGTCGCTCCATCACCATAGGGGGTCGATTCCTGTATCTTATTGTTTGGTTCACTACCTATATGAACGGGCAACACCTTATATATATGTCCTATGCGACGGGGCCCACAATGAAAAAACTAGTTGATGCTCCTGATCACAGGGCGTTTAGGAGCTGGTCCTGTGGGAGAACAATTCCAACATTATCTCTTTTTATCTCCAAATATCAAAACTTACATAAATCTTAAGCTTAAACAGAGCCCCATATAAGTCCTGGGTTAGTCGTAGCAGAAATTAAATCAATGATATTGAACAAGTTTCTAACATAATTCAAACTAGGACAAGCAAGTATATGGTATAAACAATATATGACATGAAGGAATCAAGAATTACATGAATAGGGAGATCAAGCCGAAACAATCACAAATATGAGGTAAACCCTAGCAAACTCTCGGTAATGAAGAACGAGGAAATAAACCAATGAAACACAAGATATTTTTTCACCGAAGTTCTGCTCTATATATGAATTTACATATCTGTTGTGGGGTCCACAAAGGACCGAATTTTAATCAATCCTAAACCTCTTCGGGCAATCAGAAAGATTAATTCCAGTCTCTACTACCAAATCCTCATTTGAGTAGGATAGTATAAACTTTCTAGGTCTCACAATACGAGATTAGAAGCCATCAGGCTGTTAGATTCAAAGACCAAATAAAGACCGAATTTAGACACTTAATAATTTTGGGACTACATAGGAGAAAATCTAAATAGAAACACAATCAAGTGTTAATCACATGATTCGCATAAACTCCAATCCAGTCCCATCTTCTCCATATTTGTTGTTGCTTGAAGATGCCATCGAGCCTAGGGAGGCGAGGCAGTAGAGAAGAAGCCCGATGTCAGGAGACATTTCCCCTTCTTTTTCCTTTCTGATTGATTGGACTTGCAACTGTAGCGTTGTGTGTTCTTGTGCACGTCTCAAATGGACAACCACACCACGTACTTATAGTGTTCAAAGAGACACAAGAGAGTGTCTCCCAACCTTTCAGAACATGTGTGTCTCTCCCATCAAGGACGCACCTGTTCCGTGGGTTGTGTCCATTTAATTTGGGCACATGCTAAATTCTTATTCCTGAGTTCACACTCCAACATTCCCCCTCCTCTTGAACTCATATGTTACTTACTTACCAAAACTTAGTGTCCATTTCTTCATGCTTGATATAAAACTAGGGCACGATGCATCACAACAACCATTAATATACAGTTGGACTCGGAGACCATAAATACCTCTTGCACTTTAAACCTTACTTTTACTTGACCCCTAAATATCCAGATGATCACAGGCTCCTCCTTAAACCTATACCGGTTACATTTTCACTGAACACGTTGGTGGAAGACCTTTTATTGACGTATCTGCAAGCATTTGCTTGATACTTATATGTTCAAGACTTATGGTATGACCATGTATTATATCTTTCACTGCATAAAACTTAATATCAGTGTATTTGGCAGCACCACTCGACTTATTATTGTGAGAGTAAAACACTGCAAACTCATTATCGCAATATAACTTAAGCGGCTTTTCAATTCTATCGACCATACTAAGATCGGATAAAAATGTCTTAAGCCAAATTGCTTGTCCCGTGGCCTCATAACATGCAACAAACTCGGTGTACATTGTGGACGATGAAGTGATGGTTTGCTTTGAGCTTTTCGTCAAATGGCTTTATTCGCGAGAGTGAATATATGACCTGACATGAATTTCTTAGTATCCACACAACCCGTGAAATCTGCATCTGAGTATCCCACTAGTACAAGTGGGTTTGACTTACTAAACATTAATATGAGACCTTTTGTGCATTGCACATATCTTAATGCTTTCTTAACTGTCTTCCAGTGACCAGTTCCTGGATTAGCCTGATATCTGCAAAGCATCCTGCTCACAAAAGATAAGTCCGAGTGAGTACAAACTTAAGCATACATAAGGCTTCTAACAGCAAAAGCATATGGAACCGATTCCATTTGATCGATCTCATGTTGGTTTCTAGGATACTGGAAGTTCTCGAACTTATCACCTTTGACAATCGGAGCAGGCGAAGACTTGCTCTTATGCAAATTGTACTTTTTAATTACATTCGCTAAGTATAGCTTTTGTGATAAGCCAAATACCCCCCCCCCCCTTATTTCAATCTCGGTGAATATCTATGCCAAATATATAGGATGCTTCACTAACATCCTTCATATCAAATTAGAGGATAAGAACTTCTTAGTTTCTAATAATAGATTGATATCACTGCTAGCTTGCAAGCACTGTGTCATCTACATAGAACACAAGAAAAATAAATATCCCATTCTTAAACTTAGCATACATTTTCCATAAACTCAAACTTTCATACTATCTCATCGAACTTGAGATATCACTGTCTTGATGCTTGTTTAAGTCCATAAGTGGACTTTCTTAAGTGACATCCCATATCTTCCTTACCTATAACAACAAAACCTTTTAGATGTGTTATCTAGACGTTCTCATAAAGATCTCCATTAAGAAACATCATTTTTACATCCACTTGATGTAATTCTAAATTATAATGTGCTACTAAGATCATAATGATTCTGAATGAATCCATATGGGACGGGAAGAATGTCTCACTAGAATCTATGCCTTGTCTTTGAGTAAAGTCTCCACAAGTCTGGAATTATACTTATCAATATTCCCTTTAAAGTCATGTTTACTTTTGTAGACCCATTTACAACCTACTATTTGGCTCCAATAGGAATCTCAACTAAATCCGAGACTTTTTTGGCATCCATAGACCTCATTTCATCCTCCATGGCTTTACGTCATTCAGATGATTGAGGACTTCTCATATCTTCTTCCAATGTGGTGTGATCACCATCCATTTGAATTGTCTCAATCATATCGATCTCATAATTGTCCGGAATGACCGACTTTTTTCTTGTTGAGATCTTCTTAATTGCACATTATCCTCATATAGAGGTTGTTGTTGCTCTTCATTATTAATGGCAGCAGACTAAGAATGCTCAACTATCTTAATAATTCTATTGCCAAATAAAAACTAACAACAGGTGTTGAATTTTGAGTGACAGGCATTGATGGTTCAATAATAGCAAGTAATGAGAAATTTAGTTCTTGAATCATTGGAGTGGGTACAAAAGCCCACTTCTCCTCAAAATCAATTTCTCGTCTTACCGTACTTCTCCTGGTCATGGCATCCTCTAAAAAGATGGCATACCTCATTTCTATGAACTTGTATATCTTTCTGGATAATAGAAACGATATCTCTTAATTTTTTGCATAGCCAATAAAATGACAACTTATTCTCTTAGAATCCAACATACCGATGTTGAAGTTAAATATTTTTACCTTAGCGAGACAGTCACATATATGCATATAACTTAATTAGGGCTTACGTCTTGTCCATAATTCATGTGGTGTTTTAGTAACTGACTTAGTAGGAACCCGATTTAGCACATGAATGATTATTTTTAATGCCTCCATCCATAAGCTAACTTGTAAATCTGATTGACTTAACATGGTTCTAACCATATCTATTAGCGTACGGTTGCGCTATTTCGTTACTCCATTTTGCTGAAACTCGCCCAGTGTGGACTAGGCGACTATGCCATTAACACCATAAAAAGGGTTTAGGAACTTGGCCATATGCACTACAAGAATCGGTTAATAGGGCGTCGGTGAAAGTAACAAGCATCGGGGCTGTTGAACTTAAGTCATCTAATACTGTTAGTTTCTGACACCCGACAGTTATAAATTTACAACCGTTGGTATCGTATTTCTAGCCGACGGCTATAAATATAGACGTCGGTCCACTGACTAAAACCGACATACAAAAGTAAAAATGTCAATATAATAATATGTACCAACGCCTGTATCTGTAACCATCGGCTCCAGACCGACGGCTATAACTGCGTGCTTTCAGATCCAATTTTTTATGTGCGCGCGATGCTTCTCGTCTGAATTTTTTAATTCCCAAGCACGCTCGTCCAAAATATTTTATTCCTCTCTGCGTGGGGAACACTAAAAGCGTGTCGGCTCCTCGATTATACACTGCGAGCGTAGTCCACCGAAGTCTTCATGTTCTCCGCTCGCAGGCAAGATCCGGATCGTACTTCTCCATCGAAGTCTCCACCGCGAGCGTCGTCCCCGGTGCATCTCTGCTCCGGTGCCCCACTGCGGCCTCCCAGCGCGTCTCCGCTCCAACGAGCCAACGCGTCTCTTCCCCCGACGCGCGCTCGCTCGGCATCCCGGTGTGTCTCCGCACCGGCGCCCCAGCACGGCCTCCCGGCGCGTGTCCGCCCCGGCTCCCCGACGCGTGTCCGCCCCCTGCGCGGCCTCACTCGGCCTCCTGGCGCATCTCTGCACCGGCGCCCCGGCGCAGCCTCCCGGCGTGTGCCCGCCCCGGCTCCCCGACGCGTCTCTGCCCCCGGCGCGGCCTCCTGGCGCGTCTTTGCACCGGCGTCCTGGCGCGACCTCCCGTCGCCTCTCTTTCCCAGCACAGCCTCCCTTGGCCTGCCAACGCGGCCTCTTGGGGGCTGTCGACGCGGCTCCACCATCGTCGACTGAGGTCTGCTCCACCTCTCATTCCGTCGCCCACCTCTGGCGTTCCAGATCCGGCGAGTCCCGACTCTGCTCCGCCCGCAGGCTCTCCGTTCCAGTGACCACCTCCGGTGACGTCGTCCTGATAAGTGCTTGTCCTTGTGTTCATCTTTTTTTGTTGAGCAGATCATATGTTGGAGCTCGTGTGTTGTAGCTTGATGAAAGGCTGTGAGATTTTGGTACTTAGATATGGATCTAATAATATGTTTGTGTTTGTGGTGATCTTGTCCATCTTTTGCCACTTTGATACTGAAATATAGAGATTCAATTGTTGATAGACTTGCTATCTGGCAATTTTAGCACATATGAATGGTGTTTGGCAGTGTAAAAAAAAGGAAAAAAATACTAAAGCCGTCGAGTGGTTGTAGTGTGCCGACAGTTTTAAAGTCATAAAGACGTCGGTACGAAGGCCGACGCTTTTAAACGCATAAGGATGTCGTGTGGTTCAACCGACAGCTATATATTTTAAATGTGTCGGGACCGACAGCTTTAACACTTAAAAACGTCGAATAAAAGATGTCAGATAAAGATGTATACTGACAGTTATACTATATAGACGTCGGTTTTAGTAGCCTACTGACGGCTATACTGCTGACACCCTTTTACTTGTTTCTTGTAGTGATGGGGTATGATGACCATAGTACTCATCACCATGATCGGATCCTACCACTTTTATCTTAATATTGTGCTGATTCTCAACTTCAACATTAAATATCTTCAATTTATCCAATGCTTCAGAGGGTTCATTAATGAAATTAATATAGCCATAGCAAGAATAGTCATCCATAAAAGTAATGAATGAATTTAAAACCATCAATAAATACTATAGGAAAAGGACCATAAATTTCCATATGAATTAATTCTAAAATTCTCGTACTGCCTATGACACCTTTCTTAATTTTCTTAACAAATTTACCTTTAATGCAATCTATGCATTCTTCTGAATTCAAAAAAATCAAAATGCGAAAGAATCGGTTGTGAAATCAAATGTTGAATTCTCCTTCTCGAAATATAGCCTAAGAGACAATGCCATAATTTCGAAGACATTTCGAAATTGATTCTTTTGTGCTTACACTTATGAGAGAAAATATGATCATCGCTTACAATATTAATATCATTATGCATAAAAAATAAGTATTGTAGGGTCGAAGAGCACGTGAAAAGCTACCAAAGGTGTGTGAATGGTAGATTAAAATTTTTAATGTGAAAGCAACAAAAACTCCTTAGCAGAAAACTAACCTAATAAAGAAACCAGTGTGTGCAACTATTTTCAATATGTGCAACCATGACAAACCAGTATATATTGTAGAGAATAAAGTGAAGAAGCTAATGCAATAAGAATCACGTGAAAGTGTCGAGTATATCTCAAAATATGATAAAAAAACTGAGCAAAGGTCAATCTGTCCTGTCCTAGCAAAAACAGATCTGTTATGCTGCAAAGAAACTCATGTACATCAAATACGGCAAAATCAATGACTGTAAAATTTGTATAGATGATAGAAAATTGAGTTGTAAAGACAACACAAAAAGAGTTATGACAATTGTATCTGTAAAACGCGAGTTACGATAAAAACACCGAAGCAATATCGTGCTGCATAGAAACTCACTGCGAAAATTTACCAAAAACAAGTCGGCTGAAGAAGGTACAAAATCTCCTCTAAAACTAAAAATTATATTCAATAAAAAACAAAAGGAACAGTCACAAGTCATGCTCTCCATGAGCTCTGACTCCCTTGCTTATGTAACTAGCCCTAAGGCAACTCTAATCCAAAAAGGACTTCCTACTCCTACTTGGATTCAACCGAAACTTTCCATAACCGCTTAAGACTCTTCCGTACATAGGTAGATGCAATCTTAAGACTTAAAAACGCCTTAGGAACATCCCAAACATTCTTAAAATAACTCAACTTCATGCCAACATGAAATATTACCAAAACAGACTCCAAACATTCCATAAATGAACCATAACTGGCTCAGCTTCAGCCTGAGCATATAGTCCAGCCGGTTGGACCTTTCTGGCCTTTGTCTTCTCGTCCATGACTCTTCTCTACACCTTGGAACAATGTTGCCATGTACATACACCCCTTGCACATGTGCAAGCACTTTCCAAAACATCCACAATACCTTTATATGTACTGTTCTTGGCTCAAACATGTTGCGTGACCTCTCGATCAACTCAACCATAATTCCTCCCAAACTTGATTGTTGAATCTCATCTTCTTCCTAAGACTAATTCAATGGATCACCACCGTCACCAGCCATGTCTTGACTTCAAGAAACACCTACACATGAACAAACAATCAATTCTTTTGAGCACAAGTCCTCGACCTGACTCTCGTTAGTCCGAAAATCACAACACCTTACATGTGAGCACCTCACATGAGCATGTTGCAAAACATAGCAAGATATTATCCACCATAATCAGCCAAAATGCATCAAAGACTTAGTCCAAAGGTACTAAGCATACTTCCCATAAGCCAAAAAGCAAGTTTGAAATATTGCAAGTTAAAAAATAGAGCACCTGAAACTAAACAGTAAGATAGGACAGTCCAAACAGTTGCACTGCAGTAACTGTTACTCAAAAAAGACATTGAGAAAGTTCGAAGTATGTTGTGCAGTACAAATTGAAGGTAACCATTACTCCCGAATGCACATTTGAAAAGATCAGACAGTCCAAACTGAGTTTCTCTGATATATTCAAAACTTTTCATGTAAATCCTCACTTTAACCTATTTGCCAATGTGTTTAGCACCTAGGTATCACAAGTAAAGCATACCTTGTCTTATGTACTTAAGTATACATTTGTCTTTGCCAAAATGGCATACATAACCATCATCATCTAAGCATGAAATTGAAATTCTTCTTAAACAGGGTACATATAATACATTATGAAGTGTGAGTACAAAGTCATTTCTCAATCCTAATGGATATGCTCTATTGGATTTAACTTCTGCTTCATAGTCATCAGCGACTTTAATGGACCTTTCCTCTCTTTTTAAGATTCTCTTCATATTTAATCTGTGCAACGAATTGCAAACGTGCATGGTGGCACCTGAATCAATCCACTAAGTAGATGGTGTATATTCTAAAAACAGAGATTCTTCAACAGAGGTAACAAAATCATTACTATTTTGCAACTCCATACAAGGAAGACTACGTAATCCTTCTGATTATGGTCTTTGTCCAAACAGAAGCAATATTGATCTTTCTCCACTTTCACATACCTATGGTAAGGATGATTTTGTGGAGTCTTGCCCTTTCATTTGTCATGGTGAATATAACCATGATTCTTAAAAGATTGCTTAGAAGAATAATTCTTCTGAGTCTTATCTTTGCTCTTCACATAGTTAATGGAATCATTACCACAAAGTGACTTAATTTTCTCTTCCTTCTGAACACACATAACAATGAGTTTTTCTATGTTCTACTATTCAGGTTGAGAGTTATAGTTATGACAAAATTCCCAAATTCCTTTAGAAGTGAGAAAAAATTAGAAGCACAATGAGCGTATCCCTAATCTCCAAATCCACAGGCTTAAGTTTTGCCGCTATATTTATCATCCTTAAATGTGCTCTTGCACACCACCTTCATAATATTTCTCGATGACAAGTCTCTTGATACGAGTACTTGTTGTAGTCTCTTGATACAAGATATGTCATAAGCCAATAGCTCGTTGTTGTAGTCCTTTATCCTCTAAGCAAAGGACTCTTGAGTTTCATCAGTATTTTTCACTGGAGCCTCATGCTCAACGGGATATGAGGTCGTGAGAGTCAAATTAACCTCAGAGACTGCTAATGCAGTCTCTAACTTTTTTCTTCATCTTTCATAATTGCTTTCATTGAGTGGATCAATAAAAGAGATGAAAATCAATGCTAAATTCGCATTGGAGCAACCTTCATAATCAAAAGACAAAATGATAAGTAAATGCATAGATATTAATCATAAGAAAATATTGAGTTTTTATATTTTATTTTGATTACTTGACCAAAACTCAGCATTTGAGAACAACTTAAAATATAGTAATTTATCATCTATTTTGGTTAATGGACCAAATTACTATGAACTTAATTTCTTTAATTGAAGAATAATGTTCTTTATGTCTTTCGCTTTGCTTACTTGACAAAAATTGATATTAGAAAACTTAATAACATGGCAATTTTAATTTTTGCTTTGGTTACTCAATAAAATTCCATACAAGTTAATAAGTTCAAATGAAATAGCAATTTATCTTTCACTTTGGTTACCTGACCAAATTGCTATAACATTACAAACTTATTAATCAATGGAAGCTTAATAAACTAAGCATACTTAAACATACAACCCGAATTAGTCCGTATTGGGCTAGACTAGTTTGAACTCATGCAATACATCTTTGTTCATTAAAGATGGACATGTTCGACCATCCGAACTTGGCACTCTTTTAAGTCCGGAATAGTCCGCTCAAGGCGAGACTAGTTTGAGGTCACACAGTAGCTCTTGGTCCGGTGAAAACTGGACAAAATTGGCTTTTCGAACTTTGTTGTGCTCAAATGACCAGACTAGTCTGGTCAGTCAAGGGGACTAGTCCAGTCAACCGAATAAGTCCAGTCCTACGGCCGGACAAGTCCAGTCTTGTGAACTTAATTACAAAACTGAGTTAATCGGAACTAGTTGGTTCAAAAATGAACAAGTCCAAACTCAAACAAATTTTTTGGTTCGGTCAATTCCGGAGAAGTCCAAAAATGTTGAATCTCATGGTTAAACATAAGTTTTCTTAATTTTGATCTTAGTTCTTGTTCGGATTAAAAAACCTCTTCCATAAACTCCAAAAATATGAATCAAAATCTGGTTCCAAAATAAAAGTGACTAAGTGGCTCTGATACCAATGTTAGATTCAAAGACCAAATAAAGATCGAGTTTAGCCACTATCCTTTGAGGATTATTGCCGGTGTTTGGAACCGACAGATCTCCTGATACTACTTTTGGTAGATCGAGGAGTTGTAGTTCGGTAATGGGCGCGCAGAGATTCAAGAAGGTGAAAGACACGTGTACACAGGGATTTACGTGGTTCGGGTCGCCTGAGCGTAATACCCTACTCCACGGGGTGTGTTGGTGATGTATTAAGCTCGGGAGCCTAGAATAAGCTCAAGGAGAAGAAGCTCGTCTAGCTCAGGGTGTTCAGCAGTGGTCTGGAATCGTCCCTTGTGTATTGTCGACTAGTCCTTTTATAGTACAAGGATTGGTCGTTACAATGTCAGCCTGGCCCGACAGGTGGCCCCAGCGGTTACACACGCTTGATACACAATAAATGGGGTTGATTACCGTTAATAGCCTGGTAACGGGCCTTAATAGTGCCGTTACCAGTATTAAGGGCCATCCGATCGTGTGTCATTAATATGGCATTAATGACACTTAATCGGGTCTTGAAGTCTTTGATTGATCCTTGAAGGTCCGGAGCCGTTGGGGGTCCTCCGGCCTGATAGTTGAAGTTGAAGGTCCGGCGGTTGCCACATGGCAGCTCCGGAGCTCACCGTCGTGGACGGGTAGGTCCGGTGCTGTTGGACACGTGTCAGTACCGGAGCTTCCCTCTGTTTGGGGTTAGGTCTGGGGGTGCCATATTGGTATTCTGACCTGAGCTTCCTAGGTGTGGGTGATAGATCCGG
This sequence comes from Tuctoria greenei, assembly GCA_036927565.1. NCBI lineage: Eukaryota > Viridiplantae > Streptophyta > Magnoliopsida > Poales > Poaceae > Tuctoria > Tuctoria greenei. Next base: position 256,135,991 of record JAYESD010000002.1, read on the forward strand.
TCTTGTGATACACGTGGCGGCCCTGGGACTAACCATGTCGGGGGAGCAGGTCCGGCTACGCCTGACATGTGGGGCCTTCGAAGGTCTTCAAATCTGGTATATGGAGTTTCCTTGTGATATTTGCAATCCCAAGGGGTATCCGGTACGGAGGGTACTGACAATTACATTGCAGAAAATCCAAGTAGAAACACAATCAAGTGCCGATAACATGATTAGTACAAAATCAATCCTGTCCCACCTTCTCCATCTCTGTTGCTGCTTGAAGATGTCATTGAGCTTAAGGAGGCGAGGCAGTAAAGAAGAAGACCGGCGATAGGAGGTGTTTCTTCTTGTTTTTCCTTTCTGATTGATTGGACTTGCAACTGTGGCATTGTGTGTTCTTGCATGCATCTCAAATGAACAATCACACCACATACTTATAGTTTTCAAAGGAACATAAGAGGGAGCCTCCCACTTTTCAGAATAGGTGTGTCTCTCCGATCAGGGGCGCACCTCTTCGATGGGTTGTGTCCATTTAATTTGGACGCATGTCAAATTCTAATTCCTGAGTTCACACTCCAACCACTACTACAAAAAGTTTTATCTCAGGCTGCTCTAAACATATTATGACAAGTGGATTTCAAAACCTCTTGAAACAAAGAGCCTGTGAAAATCTAGAACCTACCTGTGCTAAAGATTTTCCATAGGCAGTTGTTTACGTACAACGTGTCGCCTGTGATGAAGCATTATCTCAGGTAGATCCTAAAGTACAACATGCGCCTGTGATAAAACATTAGGACAAAACTAATTAAACCCTATTATTTCTAATTTCCTAATCAAATTTAAATAACAGCAATCGCAAATATATTCAATGCAATTCATAGTTTATACATTGCAATTCATAGTTCATACATTGCAAATCATAGCTTCATACATTGCAATTCGTAGTTTCTACATTGCAAAATATAGTTCAATGATGCATAGCAATTCATAGTTTCTCTTAGCTCGCATCTAATATTCATAGTTCATACATTATAATTCATAGCTTACTCTCTCTAACATTGCATTGAATAGGGAACGACTGTGTTTCTATGAATAGGAAACGGTTGTGTCTCCTTTAATCTAGATCGAGCTGCAATCATTTCACCAAGCTTTCGAAATAGCAATCGGGAAGACATGATTGTTGAAGTTCCACCTCCCACTTTGTAGCATCCATATCTTCTCTGTTTCCATCTTTGAGCTTCAAAAAGAAGATGTAATCAGATTTGTAGTATCAATGTTTTGTCACCACAATGTATAATTGGAAAAAATATCTAAAAATAAAAATTGTAACAAACCTTAGGAGCCTACAATACTCTACCATCAAACTTTAATCTAGATTGAGCTGTTAGGTTTTTGCAGAGCTGAGAACAAAAATTGCCCATGAAGAATAAGAGGGAAGGCACTACTTCTACACTATCATAACTATCAAGGACGACTGATAAATTCTCCATAGTCTTCTCTATGAGATATCATATATGAACATTCTAACAGATAAAGAATAATAGTTACAAAAAATAAGAAAGATGATGGAACCCACATGGATAAATGCAAAATAACAATTACATAGAGTAACAATACAAAGAGCAGAAAATCTATACTTCGAGGGTGGCGCTCGGCGCGACGGCGACAGCGAGGGTGAGGACGGCGCTCAGCGGTGACGGCGAGGGTGAGGACGGCGCTCGGTGGTGATGGTGAGGGTGAGGCGGCGAGGGGAGGACAGCGAGGGAGAGAACGGTGAGGGTGAGGACAGCGAGGGTGCGGACAGCGAGACGGCGAGAGTGAGGGCTTGGCGGTGGGGGGGGGGGGGGGGGGGGAGGGCCTGGCGGCAAAATGAAAATGATAGCAGGTTTAGGGTTGTGGGGCGCTGTCGGTGTTTGGAACCGGCAGATCTCCCGACACTACTTTTGGTAGATCGAGGAGTTGTAGTTCGGTAATGGGCACGCAGAGATTCAAGAAGGTGAAAGACACGTATCCACATGGATTTATGTGGTTCGGGCCGCCTGAGCGTAATACCCTACTCCACGGGGTGTGTTGGTGATGTGTTAAGCTCGGGAGTATAGAAGAAGCTCCAGAAGAAGAAGCTCGTCTAGCTCAGGGTGTTCAGCAGTGGTCTGGAATCGTCCCTTTTGTATCGTCGACCAATCCTTTTATAGTACAAGGACTGGTCGTTACAACGTCAGCCTGGCCCGACAGGTGGCCCCGGCAGTTACACACGCTTGATACACAATAAATGGGGTTAATTACCCTTAATAGCCTGGTAACGGGCCTTAATAGTGTCGTTACCAGTATTAAGGGCCATCCGATCGTGTGTCATTAATGTGGCATTAATGACACTTAACCGTGTCTTGAAGTCTTTGATTGATCCTTGAAGGTCCGGAGTCGTTGGGGGTCCTCTGGCCTGATAGTTGAAGTTGAAGGTCCGGCGGTTGCCACATGGTAGCTCCGGAGCTCACCGCTGTGGATGGGTAGGTCCGGTGCTATTGGACACGTGTCAGTACTGGAGCTTCCCTCTATCTGGGGTTAGGTACGGGGGTGCCATATTGGTATTCTGACCGGAGCTTCCCAGGTATGGGTGATAGCTCCGATCTTGTGATACACGTGGCAGCCCCAGAACTAACCATGTCGGGGGAGCAGGTCCAGCTACGCCTGACATGTGGGGCCTTCGGAGGACTTCAAATCTGGTATATGGAGTTTCCTTGTGATATTTGCAATCCCAAGGGGTATCCGGTATGGAGGGTACCGATAGTGGCCCCCTGGACTCACCTCCGGCAGAGACCTTTTGTATGAAGTCATTTCGCCGGAGGTGGGTCCATTCTTCAGTTTCTAAACCGTGTCTTCAAGGGTCTTTGGTTATGCTGTTGTCGGTAGTTCACAGTTAAACTTCCGCCGCGTGGCGTATCTTGAAGGCGGCAGGTGAGATCTTAGCGTGCGGATCTCACGCAATTGAAGGTCGCCGGTTCCCGATACGAAAATTGTATCGGTTCCGCGCGCCCTGTCAGGCCGCCGACTTCGGGTTTCCCGCCTTTCATGATGACAACCGTTCGCCTGGGGTAAGAACCTCAACTTAATCATCGGGGTGGCCCCGGGCCCCCTTGTCATTGGCGGGGTGAAATCTTTGACTAGTATCAACGGCTTCTCTGCGGTTTCCATCCAGGCGTTGCGGGGGCTTACTTAAGAAGGAAAGCACCCACCGTTTGGGGTTCTTTACGCCTTTCAATCGATCTTGCGCTCAAACCTTCCAAACTTTTGCTTGCCTTTCCTCTCTTGCCTCGCTGTGCCTCGATGGAGTTGGGTCTCCGCCAAAGCCGACTGAAGACCGATGATGATTTGAAGAAGGTTCGGGCCCTCACGGGATGGTCCCCTGACTTCTTCAACCACCTGGTCCGCGCCAGCAAGCTTCCATTCGAGAAGGAGCACGCTGGCGACATGGTGTACTTCTCCACGTACGCCATGGTGGGACTGATCCCACCTTTCTCCTCCTTCTTCTTGATGCTGCTAGACTTCTATGGTCTGCAGCTTTACCACCTTGGCCCCCACTCCATTTTGCTGGTGTCCATATTTGTCCACTTCTGTGAGATGTGGGTGGGGATTCCCCCCTGCATTGTGCTCTTCCGCACCTTCTTCACTGTCCATACCACAGGTCAGAGCAACGAGTACCTCGGCTTCTATTATTTCATGAAGCGCAAGAAGTGCCCGTACAAGTACTTGCAGTCGTTCCCTTCTGGGAAGTGGGACGACTGGAAGAAGGACTGGATTGTAATCAGGGTGGAGGAGCACGAGAAGCTGGAGCTGCCGGAAGGCCTCCCCAACATCGACACTGCAGTTTGGAGTGAAGCTTCGATGCTATCGGATGCCTTCGATCCTGCTCTGACCAGGATCCGCCTGTGTGTGGAAGGAGGGGTGACTCCCCAGGCGGTGTTTTGCAACTTCCTGACCAACAGGTGGGCTCCGTTGAAGAGGAGGGAGAAGTTGGCTTGGGCCCTCAACAGTATGCTGGACGATGACCGAATCATGATCGGTTTGAAGTCCAACATGGAGGGTGCAACTTTGGAGTTCCACCTGAAGAAATTTCAGCACGGCATTGATGTCGAGGGTGACGATTTGGCTCCTCCGCCAGCTTTCCTCCCACTGAACATGGAGGCTGCATTCAGTAGGGAGCTCCGGTGGACGAAGCCGGTGCTTGACGAACTTGGTGTCATTGAGAGGCACTCGACCACCGGATTGGTGATCTCCGAAGCTCCGGAGGGTGCCTCCATCCCCGCCCCTAAGCCAAGAACCGAAGTCATCGGCAAGGGCAAGGAATTGGCGAGCCCTCGAGCCGTAAGAGGAAGCATGCTGACAGGAGGGCCAGGCATTCTTCTTCCGCAGCATCCCCTTCTCCCCGGAGGGGAAGGTCTTCAACGGCGGCGTCTACTCCAATTGCGACATCTTCCCGGGGTGCTAGCTCCGGCCAAGTGACTCCGGTCCCAGGGCCAAGTGAGGGCTCCGGGTCCGGAGGTCCTTCCCGGTCAAGGGGGGCCTCGACCAGAGCAACGCCGACAGCAGCAGCAAGCTCCGGGGGGCCCTCTAGGACTACCACGCCAGTGTCGGCTGGGGCCAGTCTGGAGCGTCCGGGGAAGAGGTTCTGCGGGAACTGGTGCGGAAGCCTTCCGAGATAATTTCAAATTTTTTACCTCAGTCAGTTGTTTTATTGTTAACTGTATTTTGATTCTCTTCGTCCTTCATTCACAGCGTGCCCAAGAAAAGGGCTGAAGCTCCGGCCCCAGCAGCAGCAGTTGGGGCTGTGGTGGCTGAAGCTCCGGCTCCGATTCCAGTGCTGCCTCAAGAGGTGGCAGAGGCTGCGGCAGCCCCGACGCCAGCTGTCGTGGTATTGGATGACTCATCCCCAGAAGCTCCTGTGGTAGCGTCGGACCACGGGACTGAAGATGTACTAGCAGCGCCAGCCTCGGAGGTTGAAGCTCCGGGCTTGGATGCTGTGATGTTGGACACTCCGGCCGCAGAGCCGGAGGAAGCTGCGATTCCGGCCCTAGAGCCGGATGTTATTGAAGCCCCGGCAGTCGAGCTGGTGGTTGAGGAGGCCCCGACAGCAGAGTCGGGTGTTGATGAAGCTCCGACACTTGAGCCAGTCGTCGAGGAAGCTCTGGCGGCAGAGCCGGTTGCTGCAGGAGTTCCGGCTGTGGAGCCGGTTGTTGAAGAGGTTCCGACGTTCGAGCCAGTTGTTGCGGAGGCGACGGCGCCTGAGTCTATGGCGGTCGAAGCGCCAGCGCTGGAGCCCATGATGGCTGAAGCGCCAGCACCCGAACCATAGGTGGAGGAAGCGCCTGTGCCGGAGCCAGAAGTAGCTTCTACTCCGGCCGAACCTTCAATGTTCGTTCCGGAAGCAGTGATTACGGAGGTGCCCGTTGCCGAGCCAGAGTGTCGGGATGAAGCTACTAGCCCCCCGCTAGAGTGACCAATTGTTGATGACCTAGCGGCTGTGCCTTCAGAACCAATTCCGGAGGTCGGTACTTCTGCTGCAAGCACTTCCTCAGCGGCGGCTGAGGCTATCCCGAAGGACGGCCCTAGTGTCGTGGATGCTCAGGGTACCGCTCTCGTAGAGTGGGACCCAATTTTTGTTGCTGAAGATCCACTGGAGCCAGTGAAGATGGCTCCGGCAGGTCCAGACCCGATCCCCCTATCGTTGTCTATCGACAACGCCTGCTCCAGCCTTCGCCAGGTTCAGCTGGCCTTCTACCACGACAGCAAGGCCCTCGAGGAGGAGCACCAAACCCTTAGGAGGTGGCACAACCGACTCCATTTTGAGACCAAGCTAGCACAGACGAGGCTGGCTGACGACAAGGAGTGGATGCGAAGGGAGAAAGTCCGCCTGGAGTACTGGGGTAAGTTGTTGAATGAGAGGGAAAGCATTACGCGTACCCTCGACAACCAATCCCCGACCATATATGATCAGGCCAAGGCTGCCAATAGTGCAGCTGATGAATGCCAGGAAAGGCTCTCTGCCATCCACGATAGTCTCATCAAGCGCCGGGAGGCTCTTGAAGCTCGGGAAAAACAGCTCGAAGATGAAGAGCAGAAATTTCTGGAGCTGCGAGACGACCTCTTTAAGAGGCAGGAGGATCTTGTCCAAAAGACAGCTCTGGCTGGCAAGAGCCTTGAAGAACGCACCAAGAAATTGGATGAGCATTGCAAGGAGGAAGAGAACAAAGCCTGGGAGCGAGGGTAGGAACTATACAAGCAGGAGAATGTCATCGCCGCCCGAGAGACGAAAGTGCGGGGCCGGGAGAGCTCGGAGCTGGCGGCGGCCAAAAGATCCTTGACGGAGATGCGTGGTGCAAGGGTTATGGAGTCCCAACAAGTTTGGGACTTCCTGGGCAAGGCCAACGACGCGCTGACGCCAATGAGATTCAGTCCCATGCGTTCGGATGATCCGGAGCCGGAGCTGGACCAGGCATTGGAGGCACTGGGTTCAGGAGGCAACAAACTCTCCAAGGTGGGCGATGTCATCACGGACCAATTGGAAACAGAGGGTCAGTCCTTGGCAAAAAACGTCGCAGAGTATATGCTGGCGGGCTACACCTGTCGGGACCCTCAATTCCCTCTGGACCCGGTACTTGAATGTCCCATCGAAGGAGAGGGTGAAGCTGTTCGAGAGAACGTGTCGGAGGTGGCCCAGAAGGTTGACCAGTTCTTCCATAGGGTCTAGGATCGTCTCCTTGTAGCTCCCACTTGTACTCTCTCATCTTCTTCTCCAATTTTGTAATCTCTTGTCTCCAAACGAATGAAATCCAAATTTTTGTGAATTCTAATTTCATTTTTGTCTTCAACACTTTTGTCTCGCTTAGCCCCCTGGTAGAAGTACACAATTTGATTGTGAACATGTACCAAGAGGATGTAATAGTTATTGAAGACTTGCGTGCTTCAAACTTGTAGAATGTAAGTCCGAAGTCTTCGATAGTGTAGGCCCCCTGAGGCTGTCGGAGCTTGGTGGCTCCATCATTGACCATCGCAGGAGCTTAGTAGCTCCGGAGCATCGATGGTTAGTCCTCCGGGGTGTTGGAGCTCTGGCAGCTCCGATAGTGACCTCCATCAACACATGTTGTGTTAACGTTAGACTCCACTTTAGAGTCTTTCCACCATCTTTACGTTGACGACTCGCTTTACCGGAACTGAGTAGCTCCAGAAATGCTCGATGTCAATGTTTGAACATTGACCACAAACCACCTAGAGGGTGTCATAGCTTATTTATTTTTCCTGCACACTGAAGTTAAGAAAAATAGTAAAATCTGTTTCCTATCTACAACTTCATTGCGGCTTACTTTTCCCGAGAAATTTTTAGGTCGAGCACAATCATAAATACAATCAAGAGCACCGTCTTGCTCCCTTCGGGTCCAACTGTTTCTGGACTTGCCTTACATTGGCCTGCCGGGGTGTAGGTAGAGTGGCATACTTAGGGTGCAGGACCAGGCTAAGTCGATAGCACACTCTGGCCCCAGATTGGCTTGGCGGCATTCAGACAAGTAGGCCATCAACAATGTTTGAACTCGGAAGGACAGACAATGCAACTCGAATTATACATGAACTAGTCGAGCTAAAGTTTCTTAAGAATTGCACAACTTTGTTATAGACAAGAAAGAGAAAAATAAAAAATATTGAGCCTGTACAAAGTAAATGCACGTGGAGTCTGTTTTCACACAATGATGTCTTTCATTATAGGTCTTAGGGTACGGAACCAGGCTAAGTGTGTTCATTTCTCGTTTAACCCAAGGTTGCTAGATACACTTTTAGTTCTGAGAATGTGACAAGTGTTGCATGGGCGTTGCGGACCTAACAGGGTAGGTCCGGCTGCCCTCCCGGAGGAGCTACCCGACTCTGTACAATGACTCTATAACATACACCATATGTAATTACAGACTCATCTCCGTGATACTAAGCGTAGAACTTACGGAGGTGCTCAATGTTCCAAGGATTTGGGAGCGGTGCCCCATCCTCAGCTGCCAAGCGAACGCATCCGGGACGGGATACTTTGATCACTCGAAAGGGTCCCTCCCAGCTGGGGGAGAGTTTGTTTAACCCTTCTCTGGATTGTATTCTCCGTAGCACCAGATCACCTTCCTCGAGCTGTCGGCTATGAACATGCCGTTGGTGATCGGGCCGAAGAGCTTGGCGGTATCGGGCATTCCGAACAGCTGCTCGGCACCTTCCCTCTTCAAAGAGGTCAAGGTCTTCACGCTGGAGCTGGTCCTGCATGGCTTCGTCGGAGGTCCGGACCCGGAGCGACCCCGAGGTGATTTCCAGAGGAAGGACTGCTTCAGCTCCGTACACCAGGAAGAAGGGTGTCTCTCCAGTTGACTGGTTTGGAGTAGTCCTGTTGGCCCATAAAGTGGGTGGAAGCTCTTCAATCCAGTTGGCTCCATGCTTTTTCAGGCGCTCATATGTGCGCGTCTTGAGTCCTTTCAGGATATTGCATTTGCCCTCTTAGCTTGGCCATTGCTTGCCGGATGAGCTACAGAGGCGTAGCTGACTTGGATGTCGAGGTCTTTGCAGTATCCTTGGAAAGCAGAGCTTGTGAATTGGGTCCCATTATCTGTTATGATTTTGTTCGGGACTCCAAATCTGCATACTATGGACTGCAAGTAATTGATAGTTGATTGCTTGTTTATTGTCACAACTGGAGTTGCTTCCGGCCATTTGGTAAACTTGTCGATGGCGACATACAGGAACTTGTAACCTCCAACGGCTCTTGGGAAAGGTCCCAAGATGTCCATCCCCCACACGGCGAAAGGCCATGTAGGAAGTATCATTTGTAGAGGTTGAGCCGGTGTATGAATTTGCTTTGCATGGAACTGGCATGCTTTGCATTTCTTCACCACCTCAGTTGCATCCTGGAGCGCTGTAGGCCAGTAGAAGCCATGTCGGAAGGCTTTACCGACCAGCGTGCGGGAAGACGCGTGGTTCCCACACTCGCCTCCATGGATTTCTGCGAGGAGCTTGCAGCCTTCTTCCCTTGTGATGCACCGCATTAGGACGCCGTTGGCACCGCGCCAGTAGAGATCCCCTTCTACGAACGTGTATCTTTTAGCCAATCTGACTATCCGGTCAGCGGATACATCATCGTCAGGAATGATATTGTCTTGCAAGTAGCTCCAGATCTCCGAGATTCATGCATCGGAGCTTGCTTGAGCATTTGAGTCTTGCGTGCTGGGTTGCTCGGAGCTTCCTGCAGCACCTACGACCCTTGATGGCTGCCATGGTAACAGGGCCATCGGGACCGCCAGCTTCGGGATGCTAGTCTCGCCCCCTTCACTCAGTTCGGCAGGCTGAGCTGTGGGTTTTGACAACCTCCGAACAAAGGTTCCGTCAGGAGCCGGAGCTCCGGTTGATGCTTTCGTCGAGAGTTCGTCAGCTTCATCGTTATGGACACGCTGGACATGGTGGAGATTCAGGACTTCGAAGTCCTTCTGAAGCCTCTGGACTTCAAGGAGGTAAGCAACTAATTGAGGATTGTTACAGGAGCATTCACCCTTGACCTGTTTAATGAAGAGCTGCGAATCTCCCTTGACCTACAGCTGCTTGACACCGTATGATAGTGCCACCTTTAATACGTAAATGAGTGCTTCATACTCCGCCATGTTGTTGGTCGCCTTGAAGTCAAGGTGTACCATGTATTTTACCTTCTCCCCGGTTGAAGCGAGGAGAAGGACTCCAGCTCCGGCCCCCTGCTTTTGCATGGAGCCATCAAAGTAGAGGGTCCAATGAGGTTCGGTGAAGAATGGAGCCTTAAGTTTCGACTTCTGCTCACTAGGGCCCCCAGGGTTTGATGGAGAGGGGGTCCATTCCGCAACAAAATTTGCCAATGCTTGACTCTTGATCGCTTGCCTTGGGACGAATTCAAGATCGAATTCGGCCAATTCTGCTACCCACTTTGCAATATTCCCAGTAGAGTTGGGACTATGCAAGATCGCACGCAATGGGTAAGAGGTCACCACTGAAATCTTGTGATCTTGGAAGTAGTGGCGAAGCTTCCTGGAGGTGATGAGAACTGCATAGATCAGCTTGTGTACCTCTAGGTATCGAGTCTTGGCATCATGTATTACTTCGCTGATGAAGTACACTGGGCGTTGGACTGTCCAGACCCTCTCGTAGGGGCCCGGAGCTTCCTCCACATCGACCCGGACCCTCCCAGAGGGGTCCGGACCTGCTTCGGGGACCTCCGGGTTTCTGCTAGAGGAACCCAGAGCTTTTGTTGGAGTGACCCAGATCCTTTCGGAAGGGTCCAAGTCTTCTAGGATAACTCCCTGTTGATCCAAGTCTGGGGGCTGGGACCCAGACTCTCCGTCAGGAACCTCCAGACCCTCCCGGGGGGGGGGGGTGTGGATTCCTGAGCTTGTGATGGTTCTGATCTCTCCGCGACCAGGATCATGCTGACAACCTCGTCGGTTGCTGAAATGTAAAGCAGTAAGGGATCACCAGGGTTCGGAGCTACCAGGGTTGGTAGAGTGGTGAGCAGCTGCTTTAGCTCTTGGAACACCTTTTCTGCTTCTTCAGACCATTGAAATGGTCCAGATTTCCTCAATAGCTTGAAGAAGGGTAGCGCCCGTTCCGCCAGTCTTGAGATTTATCGGCTGAGGGCGGCTAGACATCCAGTCAGTTTCTGGACATCTTTGATGCGGGCTCGTGGCCACATCTCCTATATAGCCTTAATCTTCGCCTGATTTGCCTCTATGCCCCAGTGTTTTACCAGGAGACCAAGAAGCTTTCTGGAGCTAACCCCGAAGACGCACTTGTCTGGGTTTAGCTTCGTGCGGGTGACCCGCAGCTTGTCGAAGACAACTTGCAAGGTGTCAAGGAGTGATTCCTTGTCCTTGATCTTGACTACGATGTCATCAACATACACTTCCACTACGTCTCTGATGAGCTCTCCAAAGGTTTTGTACATAGCTCGTACAAATGTTGAAGCAGCATTCTTGAGACCAAATGGCATGGCTGTATAACAGTACAATTCATCTACTGGGATAAAAGAAGTATGTTCTTCATCTTCCCTAGACATTCTGATTTGATGGTACCCAGAATATGCGTCTAGGAAACACAGTAATTCACACCCGGAAGTGGAATCCACTATCTGATCTATTCTAGGTAGTGGGAATGGATCTTTTGGGCATGCCTTATTTAATGTTGTGTAGTCGATACACATCTGAAGCTTCCCGCCGGCCTTGGGTACAACGACTGGGTTTGCTAGCCATTTTGAATGGAAGACTTCTCGTATGAATCTAGCCTCGAGTAACTTCTTCACTTCTTGTTGTATGAAGTTCTGTCGCTCTGCGGATTGCTTCTGAGGCTTCTGATGTACGGGCCGAGCGTCGGGATAGATCTTTAAATTATGCTCGATCACTTCCCTAGGGATCTCAGTAATTTTGTGACGGTTGCCAGGCAAACACGTCGACGTTAGCCCAGAGGAAAGTGATGAGCACGAGTTCCTATTTGTCATTCAGACCTCCCGATATACGAGTGGTCTGAGCAGCATCAGAACCAATTTGGACGACTTTGACGGGGATGTCGGCATCGCCGCTTGGTTGCACGCGAGGTGTGGAGGTTGAGCCTCGCTGATGAATGCTCGGAGGTTTTGGAGCTTGCTCCTGCCTGGATTCTTCCTCCTGTGCTGTAGCAAGCACAAGGACTTCCTCCAGAGCAGTCACTCCGACAGTACGGTCTCTGCGGATCCGGAGAACGCCAACTAGTGTTGGCATCTTCAACACTAGGTAGCCATAATGAGCAGCAACCATGAATTTGTACAAGGCAGGCCTGCCCAGAATGGCATTGAAGGGCAAGTTGATATGAGCGACGTCAAAGATCAACTACACAGTGTGATAATTCTCCTGAGTCCCGAAGGTCACAGGGAGAGTAATGGCACCGAGCGGTGTTATGTTCCTCGGACCTACTCCGGAGAAAGGTCGGGTATGGCGAATGTCCAAAGGTCGGAGCTGAAGCTTGAAAAAAGCATCGAAGCTTATGAGGTTCATCCCCGAACCTCCGTCCACCATTACATGGTGGAGTTGAATGTTGTTGATGGTAGGTGATACCATCAGAGGTAGCTGACCAGCTCTGATCATGTTCCGAGGGCACTCCGCAACATCAAAAGTGATGGTAGTGTCCATCCACTTCCGATGAGGTTCCGCCCTGGCTGTAGGAGCTACTGAGGCCATGTCTCGCCTCATGGTCTTGAGGATACGGCGGGGGGTGATGTCCCATGAACCACCAAAGATGGTTTTTATGGTCTTTCGATGCTCATTGTCGGAGACGTCGGAGTCGTCGTCGACTGAGGTGTACACAGCCTTCAGGACCTTTTTAGGGTCCTGGAAGCCCAACTCCTCTTCAGCCGGAGCTTCATCGACTTTCTGCTTTCCTTCCCTCTGACGGAAAGGAACTTCTTCCCGGCGCTTGTGGTAGCGCTCAGCAAGGTTTTGGACCTCCCGGCAGTCCTCCAAGTTGTGGTCGTTCGACTTGTGGATAGGACACCACATTTTGGAGTTGCCACTGTCTTTAGAGGACGGTCGAGGTCGTTTCTCAGGGCGTGGCCCCCGGCCACCGGGAGCTGCAGTAGCTGCAGCGGTGGATGTGCCGGCCGACGGCTTTTTTTTTGCCGTTGGACTTTTTCTTCTTTTTGCCACTCCCGGGGGTAGTGGCTTCGCCTTTGGAGGATTTTTTGCCATCCTACGGAGGTGGTTTGGAGTGCATCTCACGGCCCTCCGCAACTTTGGCACACTTGTCTGCCAAGCTGAAGAGCTCTGTGATGTTGGTGATCTCCATGACCGCCAGCTTCTCCAGCATCTTCTTATCTCGCACGCCCTGTCTAAATGCCACGATGACAGAAGCGCTAGAGATAGAATGAATGGTGTTTCGTACCTGGGAGAACCTCTGGATGAATGAGAGCAGGGATTCTCCACCCTTTTGCACCACTGCAAAAAGGTCCAGTTCGGTACCTGGTCCGGTGTATGAACTCCCAAAATTGGCGGTGAACTGTTGGCACAATTCCTCCCAACTATTGATAGAGTTGTAAGAAAGGCCCATGAACTAGGGCCTGGCGGTCCCAGTCAAAGCTACTGGGAAGTAGTTGGCCATTACAGCCTTGTTACCTTCGACCGCAAGGATTGCGGTGGTGTAAATTTGCAGAAACTCAGCGGGGTTAACAGTCCCGTCAAACTTCTCCGGCAGGTGTGACTGGAACTTTTGTGGCCATCTGACCATGCGTAGGTGCATGGTCAGTGCAGAACAGCCTCCTCCTACTCCCTCATTCGCGAGCGTGCTCGATATGGACACGGCCATCCTGTTGATGGTAACGGCGATCAAGCTCCGCCCGGAGGTCATGAGTTGACATCCTGGTTACCGTATGAGTACGTTGTTTCCCAGAGGGTAGCGACGTAACTTGATGTGATGCAGCACGCCTCCTATTCTGGGAAGCATGTGGACCAAGTCTGCCAGACACAGTCCGACGCTGTGATGGGCCCGCCCCGAAGGAGGAGGACCTGGACTGCTGATGCGGTCGGCTGCTTTTGCAACCAGATGTTCCACATCAGCTCTCTACTGCTCCATTGCACCCTGGGATGCACCTGGAGGTGGTGGACGTTGAAGGAGAGCATGTGCTGCATGAAGCGCGTGTTCAAGGTTGTTGTTGTTTGCCGATGCAGTGACTGACGCTGATGCACCGTCACGTTGCTCAGCTTGACGTGCTGGTGCAGGCGGTGGTGGTGAAGGCATGACTCCTGCTGGAGCCACAACACCTGATGGTTGCTGCGTGTTGGAGGGATTGCCTCCATCAGGTTGAACGGCAGGGTTGCCGTTGGATGATCCAGCAGCTGAGTTCACCATACTTGAAATCTCGGGCGCCCCTTCCTGGCGCGCCAACTGTCGGTGTTTGGAACCAACAGATCTCCTGACACTACTTTTGGTAGATCAAGGAGTTGTTGTTCGGTAATAAGCGCGCAGAGATTCAAGAAGGTGAAAGACACGTATACACAGGGATTTACGTGGTTCGGGCCGCCTGAGCGTAATAACCTACTCCACGAGGTGTGTTGGTGATGTGTTAAGCTCGGGAGTCTAGAAGAAGCTCGTCTAGCTCAGGGTGTTCAGCAGTGGCCTAGAATCGTCCCTTGTGTATCGTCGACCAGTCCTTTTATAGTACAAGGACTGGTCGTTACAATGTCAGCCTGGCCCGACAGGTGGCCCCGGCGATTACACACGCTTGATACACAATAAATGAGGTTAATTACCCTTAATAGCCTGGCAACGGGCCTTAATAGTGTCGTTACCAGTATTAAGGGCCATCTGATCGTGTGTCATTAATATGGCATTAATGACACTTAATTGGGTCTTGAAGTCTTTAATTGATCCTTGAAGGTCCGGAGCCGTTGGGGGTCCTTCGGCCTCATAGTTGAAGTTGAAGGTCTGGCGGTTGCCACCTGGCAGCTCCGGACCTCACCGTCGTGGACGGGTAGGTCCGGTGCTGTTGGACACGTGTCAGTACCAGAGCTTCCCTCTGTCTGGGGTTAGGTCCGGGGGTGCCATATTGGTATTCTGACCGGAGCTTCCCAGGTGTGGGTGATAGCTTCGGTCTTGTGATACACGTGGCAGCCCCAGGACTAACCATGTCGGGGGAGCAGGTCCGGTTACGCCTGACATGTGGGGCCTTCGGAGGTCTTCAAATCTGGTATATGGAGTTTCCTTGTGATATTTGCAATCCCAAGGGGTATCCGGTACGGAGGGTACCGACAGGCGCGTTTGAAGCTTCATTTATAGAGAGATCATTTTCGACAGGCGGCAACTTCTTAATCACCGTCTAGGAAAATATTTTAATAATTTTTAAAACAAATTTTCTTAGGCGGCGGCGTCTTAATGACCGCCTGAGAAGCTGAGTAGTTGCCCCTAAAGATACTTAGAAATAATATAAATATTTTTACATCAACAATGTGTAACACATTCATTAATGCGATAAATAGTCCATTAGTTCATTTTTATTTGTCGTTAGGACAACACGTTCTGGTTCATTTTTACTTCACTCAAATGATGAGGTTATGGCCCGTTAGATGAGCGTCTATTAGAAAAACATCTTGTCGATGATCGATCGGCGATTAAAACTATTTTTGCACTGATAGCACAGCGATGAACAGCAACATTAAGTTGATTAACTTAAAAACATTATATTACAAACACAAGAAAAGAAAAACATCAACTAAAACACATGAAAAGAAAAACAACATCATCTAAAAACAAGAAAAGAAAAACAAATAATTTCTACTCCTCCTCCTTGGGCTCTTGGCCCTCCTGGGGTGCCTCTGGGGGTGAAACCGGGAAACCCAGTTTCCTGGCCGTCGTTGCCACCAGGTTGTTGTGGCTCTCAACGCCGAACTCGGTCGCCATCGTCTTCCAGATAGTGTCAAGACAATCAGCCACATGCGTGAGGCCAAACACGTATCGGCCTGTGGTGCCCGTTCTAGTATGTTCTGAAAGGGTACCAAGCTCAAGGCGTCGCATGGAGCGAGATGTACTATTAAATACATCTCGCGCTATGTTGTGGAGGGCGAACTCCATTTGCATGGAGTTCGGGGAGGGGGGGGGATTCCGGTCGCGGCCGCTTACCCTTCGGGTCCCTCGGCGTGCTTGGCGGCAGCGTGTTCTTGTCAGCCATTTGGTGTTCTAGATCATCGATGGGGCGCGACGAGGTTTTGCAGAGAAGAAGAAGAGTGGTTGTGCAGAGAAGACGATGGTGCGGATGATCTTATAGCATCGCAGCAAACCGGCAGTGGTGATGGGACGCGCAACTGTTCGAATTGAATTCAAAGGACGTGCATGTTCTGCACGCGTTTAAGTCTCCTCAGTAACCGATGCACATGTCTGGTGCACCGGATCGCATCCCTCCTGTATTAATGGCTACTATGCAGACGGCTCGTTATTCAAAACTCGTCTGTACAAATAGATATGTTTACACCGGCGGTGTGGATATATGAGCCGTCTGTGAAGTTCTATCATCACATACGACTATTAAATCATTCGACCACACAGATGGATTTTTTAATGGACCGACTGTGTAAAGTAATTGAGGCGTCTGTGAAAATACTTTTTGTAGTAGTGAACACAAGCAGCACCTAGCCGTCTACGATATGAATGGATGCATGGATTCATGGATTTTGTGGATCCGTGGATGTTTGTGGCCATCCCCTGCGCCTATGGACAAATGTGGGCAGTATGTGTGTCCAGCCAACGACCAGCCGTTATTTCATTTTCGGTAGACTATTTGTAGTATCGGACATATACGACCGCCACTACTCTCCCTCTTTTTGAATTGTTTTATTAGCTCTCTAGTGGCGGGCGTTTGTATGTTGTCATAGGCTAATTATGGGTGACTTTTGTTAAGAATCGGCGGTACGCTAACTTTTGCTTAGTGGTGATCCTTTTGTCTGTCACCAGAATGGTTATTGCACATCGCTAAAACATATTCTATCTGTTTCAAAATATTTTTCATTGGTTAGTTTATTTGTAAACTAACCAGTGATAAATATTTGAAACCGTGGATGGAGTATTTTATAGTATTGAAAGGGGTAATATTGCATGTATGTAGTTTATCTGGTTCTGACTATATAGGAGTCTAGACCAAATGCTGCCTGCAATCGTGACCTTTATACGCACCCCCGATCGAAATTAGTTCCCTTGCGTCCATATTTCCTTGCCTGCCGCGTTAGCAAAAGTCCTAGTACCCCGCACACCAAGATGTGTGATTTGAAAAGCGGGCGCTGCTAAGAGACGAAGCCTACAATTATGCTTGTTGTTCTGACACCACGACATGCTGGTTGTTCTTCGCACGAACTCTCCTTTGTTCGTTAGTGATGAGTAGTAAGCAAAGGTCGCTTGCATTACAGTCACGAGATCACACATCGTCACACACTCACATGCAACCAACTGGAGTGGGACTGCTATATATGATAAAAAAGTATTCCATATATTTATCTCTCCATACGCTCAGTGAACTCACGATATGTGTAATGTGCATTTTAAAGGGTTTTCCCGTATCGGGGTTTGGGCTGGTTGAGTCTCGTTCATCTCCTACAAAGAGAAGATAATAAATCCAATCATTAAATCAATCACTATACAATCGGGGTGATCAATTGTTCAGTTTTATTTAGTTATTATGTCACAATATCTTATGTACGTAACTCACTTGCACTGGCACTGCTAAATAAAAATAAAGAGGCCTTTCGAAAAAAAATCACAAAAACGGAGCAATATCTCTAATCATATCTTAATGTGCAGGGTGCACACAATGCAAGCTACAGCAGCAAGCAAGATCTATCGGGGACAAGCTCGGTTGCATAAATTGAACATGATTTGCTCAACTTGCTCCATTTATCAACTAGGCAAAACGTTTGTCCTAATAACAACTGGCGCGCATCCAAGGACAACGAAGCAACGATCAATCCGGTGCAATCACACATGCAATGCCGCATTCACACATGCATGGCCCCCCAAGGCACAAGAGCATTCACTCAGTGGCACTTGATCACTAGTGTTTGCTCCGTGCCGCACGGCAATGGCTCCCAAGCTTGCTCTCTTCTTTGCCCTCAGCCTCCTCTTCGCCGCCGCGGCGCAGGGGTGTACACCCAACTGCGGCCCCGCTCCAGTCATCCCCAAGCCACCTGTGGTGCCGACGCCAAAGCCGCCGGTGGTGACAACACCGACCAGAGGCTACGGGAAGTGCCCCATCGACGCGCTCAAGCTCCATGTGTGCGCCAACGTGCTCAACGCCGTCAAGATCGGCCTGCCAGAGTACGACCAGTGTTGCCCGCTGCTGGAGGTATAGATCCCCAAATGGACCGGGCCCATTCGACGGTCCGAGGCCCGACACGGAAAATCCTGGCCCAAGCACGGGCCCGACACGATGCAAATAGTGCCCGGCCGGCCCGGGCACTATTATAGGACCGTGCCTATGCTGCCTCCTCGGACCGCTGGACTGGCCCGAGCCCGGTATGATTTTTTGGCTGGCTCGATAGTGGCCCGATATCATCTCAAATCTGCATCTAGACCGTTGATCTCGCTGCACTGGTTTTCAGCCGTTAGATCTACTTGGATACATATAAATACTCACCTCTATTCTACAACCCTAGTCATCTCATTTCTAACCCTAGCTGCCGCCCACCAGCCTCCCTCTCTACCTGCGCCGCCCACAGACCTTCCCCACCCGCGCTGCCGGCCTCCCCCTCCCCACCCGCGCCGCTGGCCAGTCTTCCCCACCCACCGGCTGCACCACCCCACTCGCCGGCCGCGTCGCGCTGCCTGGCTGGCCCCGTCGCGACGCCCACCCGGTCGACCCGCGTCGGCGGCCTCGGCGCCGCCCGACGGCCGCGCCCCGTCCAGGCCGAACCGCGCCGGCAGCCTTGGCGCCGCCCGACGGCCTCTGCGCCTCCCGCCTCCTGCCTCCGCGCTGCCGAAGGCCACGCCCGAGCCGTGCCGCCATGCCGGAAGGGCCCGCCATGCCACCGTGCCGGTCCGACACGAAAAAACGGCCTTCGTGTCGTGCCTGGGCCACATGGTGGGCACCACGACACGGTCCGGCCCGGCACGGAAGACGGACCAGGCCCCATCGTGCCGGGCTCCATCGTGCCGGGCCATGTCGGGCTCATGCCGGGCTCGGACCGAGCGGCCCATTTAGAGAACTATAGCTGGAGGGCCTCGTCGACCTCGACGCCGCCGTCTGCCTCTGCACCGCCATCAAGGCCAACGTGCTCGGCATCCACCTCAACCTGCCCATCAGCCTCAGCCTAATCCTCAACAATTGCGGCAAGTACTGCCCATCCGACATCACCTGCCCCAACTAAGCTACCCCATCCGTCCAAATGCTTGTGCTCTGTCACGTATTCTCTTCCCAAGGTTGGTTTGATTGTTACAGCGACAGGAGCTGTGCTGTTGAAAGATCGCATAAGTTTCTGGTAACAAGTTTTTTCACTGCTTCTTTGTAATTTTGTTGAGGTCATTTGTCAAGACATGAAGTTGTACTGTTGTTTGTAACTGTGTCTGTGTCCATTCATTTTACGCCGTGATGTGTGGTGATATCAATAATATAAGGGTGTTCATTAATTTACCATTTGTGCACGATGACACGATCGCCAGCCCGTTTAGAACATCATAGTTTTTTTTTTCGTTTAAGAAGCCGCACAAATCCTGAATACAAATGGGTAGATCGGCCCGATCAGTTTTTGCATAACACACAACCAAATTTTACTAAAGCATGCATCACTTTATTGCAATATCCAGTACTAAACTTGAAATGGATCCTATTAAAACCAGTGTACAACACTTATTCTTGAGCTCCCAAATAAGCCCGCAAACTTGTGATCATATGGAATCAAAACTATCGATAACATCATCAATTAAAAAACAAAAGGAATATAAAACTTAGAGGAGTCTATTGCTTCTGCTAGAGAGATCTACGATGATATGCTCTTATTATTATTATTTAAGGAGACAATATTTTCAATTTAGCGACCTCTTAGATAACTAGTAAAATTATTCTTTTTGAAAAGAATCACCATGTTAATCACCAATATGGCCCCTTCCAGCTCCCTGGACAACACTCACACTCGGTCGCTTATGACAATTAAAACATCACCACCACCATCCTCAAAATTTGTTGATGCATAATGTACATTGAACTTGTTCTTCTGGTACCCCTGACAGATAACGGGCTAGAGACTGGATAGCAAGCACCTCCGGTTGTGAGGCATATTCACACGAGTTCGATTCTCCTGAACCCAGGTGTCTCTCCTCATCTTAGACCGTCCGCAGTGGCACGCTGTAAAGCATATTGTATACACTGTATCGCAGTATAACTTAGAGTACATACTGTAAAAATAGAAGAAGAATAGTGTATACAGTATGTTTTAGAGTACGTTGCTACGGATAGCCTTATTCTGTATCAGGATGAGCTGTGTGTTAAAAGAACGCCACTATAGTACCACCTACATAAAAGTGTGATGTTGAAGTTCCTGACTCTTTGTGCCTGAAATGGCATTATTTTTGGTATGGACCACCAAACAAACTGACAATGTTAGATACTCCTCTATTCTCAAATTTATATTTTTAGGATACTAAATTTATTTCAAAATTAATTAAATTTGATAGTCATATTAAAAATAATTTAAAATAGAATGAGTAGTGTGGAAGTGAAACAAGGGAGTACTTCCTCCATTCTCATTTATTTGACGTTGGAGAACTAATTTTAGTTCTCCCCAGCATCAAGCAAATGAAGATGAAGTGAGTATATGTGAACTTAATTAATGGTGATGTGTACAAAGAAGTTATTTGCGGTGATTTATTCACCGAACGGACACGTGAACAGATGCTAGGACCTTCGTCTGCTCTGGACTTCCCAGTTGATTTCGGACTTTTCAGAGTTCTGATCGTTTTCCAGAGTGCGCACGATGGAGTGTCCATATTTCTGCTGACTGCGGTAAGCTGTGCTAGGCTCCCTCTATCTTCAAATTATTATTTTCATCATAATTTTATTTTATTTTTATATTATTTTATTATTCTAAACAATATCAATTTGAAAATAAAGAGTGAATATATATTTTGAGGAGAACGTGTACATTGAGAAAATGCTAGTTGTAGTCACACCATGAGTCTGAAAGATGTATTTTCTCTGATTAATCAAATGCATTTCTGGTGCAATTGGGATGAAAACATCTTCTATTCAAAACTGACTTCACTACAGGAATCCCGACGATTTGCGACGGTCGTGGCCGTCGCAAATAAGCGATTTGCGACGGCTTTCTTTATTTGTGACGGTTTTTAGCCGTCGCAAATAAATCGTCGCAATTAAGCTTATTTGCGACGGCCACCGTCGCAATTAAACTTATTTGCGACGGCCACCGTCGCAAATAAGCTTTAATTGCGACGGCTAGGGGGGCCGTCGCAAGTTATTGCCGCGGGCCGGTGGGCCTCGCAACCTTATTTGCGACAGTGTCGCCGTCGCAATTAAAGCTTATTTGCGACGGCCTGGCTGTCGCAATTAAGTGCTTCTATTTGCGACGGCCTGGCCGTCGCAAATAAGTCTAGTAGGCTGGGCCCACGGGTCCTCCTCCAGGGCCCACAGAGCTATCTGCGACGGCCGTACCGTCGCAATTAAACTTTAATTGCGACGGCCAGGCCGTCGCAAATAGCAGAGGCCTATTTGCGACGGCCTGGTCCCTTATTTGCGACGGTACTGTATAAAAAGCCGTCGCAAATAAGGTTTTTTATTTTTTTTAAACAGAAAAAACTACCCGGCTCGATGGCCAGAATCACAGAACAGATTCCATACACACATAATATACACATAGCAAAGATCATCATCACAGAGGAAATATCATCACAATCACAAACTAATAAATTCCAATACATCTCACATCGTCATCAACAAAGCAAACAAAAGGGCTCACTCGCCCATCTGACCTCCGTAGCCACCTCCGGAGCCACCTCCGAAGTCGAAGTCGTCATCGCGCCTCATTCCAGGCGGCGGTAGCGACGGCGACGGCGTTTGTGCAGCCGTCGCGGATCTCTACAATTAATGAAACTTAGAGTTAGAATATAAATACATCAACATCTCTCTCTCCCTTCCTCTCCCTCTATCTTCATCTAGATCCCCTCTCTTCCCCTGTCTTTTCATTTCTCTTTGTCTCTCACTCTATCTTTCTCTCTCACTCTATCTCTCTATTGATATCCTTTTCCCTCTATCTTCCCCCCTCTATCTCCATCTACATCTCCCTCCCTCTATCTTCCCCTCTCTCTATCTCCATCTACATCTTACTCTCTCTCTCTTCATTCCTATCCTACTCTATCTATCTTTCACTCTTTCTTCTGTCTCTCTTTCTTCTATCTCTATCATTCTTCTATCTCAATCATTTTCTTCTATCTAACTATCTCTCTCTTTCATATATCTCAATCTTATTACGCTGGAGAAGAAGGATTACATAGAAACTTACCTGACCCGCTGAAGAAGGATCGCCTGGAAGGACCGGTGGTAGTACCGATAGCTGGATTCCCAGACCTTGCGCCCGAGCGATGGTCTGTCATTGCAAACACTAAATGCTACCTATTAATAAGTCATTTACGCTGAATTAATAAGAATTTTAGTTTTTATTTTTTTACCTCCATTGCTTCCCGCATCTGCGCCAATGCTGCTGCCTGGGTTTGGATCGTGGCCTCCATCGCGATCATTTGGCGTTCCGCCTCCCTCCTTTCCTCCTCATGTCGCCTTTCGTTTTCTTCTACAGTTTCTCGGAGGGACTGCATCTCAATGTCCCTCTGCGATACGCGGTGACCTCCCGTGCCCGAAGCCTGCGTGGAGCTGCCTCTCGCAGGTCTCCCCGCCCTCGAGTCGACAACTCCGTCGAATATGGCGAGCCTATAAAAAAGAGAGTCAGTAATATGAAATTGAAATATCTTGAATACTTTGAATTGAAAACGATAAAATGACTTGTAAACTCACCTTCCGTGTGCTTTTCCACCACCGGTTGCATACGCGGCTTGAGGATCGATCGGTTGACGTTCCCAATCGAAATCCTCGCCGTGTATCTTCCTAGCCTCCTCCCCGTACTTAGCCTGCAAAACAAGAAAACCGTGAAAGTTCAACAATCTATATAGTTATATTTAATATGAATGATTTCTAAACTTACCAACCGCTCGGCTGCAGCCTGACAAGCACTGAGCTTCATGCATGGATAAGGTAGATAATACACTTGTTCAACTTGATGCGCAAGAACAAATGTATCGTAACCTCGTAGTCGGTCCTTATGTTTCACTTCCACCATTCCAAATTGGTTTTTTCGAGTTCCATGAGTACGATCAAACCAGTCACAGTCAAAGAAAACAACTCAAAGGGTCTTATTTCCGGTAAAAGTAAATTCAAGGATTTTATTAATGATACCATAATAATCGGTTAAATTCCCTTCAGTGTCCATTGCTCTAGTCACAACACCGGAATTTGATGTTGCCGCAAGAGGACGATGAGCTTCAAAATGAGTTGTACGGAATCGGAAGCCATTTACGTCATATCGACCATAGCTTCTAACATTCACCAATCCATAAGATAGCTGCCGCAAATCTTCATAGACATTGTGAGTCCGACACTGTTATAAAAGACGAGAGAATATTACATAATACTTCTTTAATAATAGTAATTTATAATACATAGAAGACGAGAGAATATTACATATTCTCGAAACCAAGATAGAAAACTCTGCCCCCCATTTATTCCTTCCTTTCGCATCGCTTCTACTTGTTTGGCCGTAGGTTGATGCCTATGTGGCCAATATTGTCTGTGGAACTCGCTGAACATGAAAAAACATCTTTTAGAGTACATGTGTAGCAAAATATGTCGATTAGCATAAACGTAGGAGAAACACTTACTCGAAGTATTCTTGCATGCCTTCTATATTTGCGTACATGTAGAGTAAAGCAACAGTCCTTTCCTGTTCGGATAGCACGTAGGTCGTGTAGCTACCAACGATGGCGCCTCTCGTTTGAAAAATGGAAAGATCGCTTAGAGGGGGTGTTTCGTCCACATTGTACCGCATCGCTGAAGTATTGATATTGTTTTCTTCCGCAAAGTAGACACTTGAAAAGTATCCTACTTCCTTAAGAGCATATGCTTCAGCGATGCACCCTTCTACCCTTGCCCTGTTGCTAACCATTGGTTTCAAATATCGTAGCGCTCTTTCAATGTGATACATCCACCTATATTGCACAGGACCGCCAACTTTAGCTTCGAATGGAAGATGAATAAGCAGATGTTGCATTGGATTGAAGAAACCCGGTGGAAAAAAATTTTCCATCTTACATAAAAGTATGGGTATCTCCTTCTCTAACTTATCCATCATCCCGATCTTGATTTCTTTAGCACAAAGCTGTCTATAGAAATAGCTGAGCTCGGCTAAAACCTTCCACACCGCATCATCTAGATAGCCTCGGAACATAACAGGTAGGAGTCTTTCCATTATAATATGATAATCATGACTCTTCAACCCAGTGAGGTTTCCTGTGTTAACATTTATGGCTCATTTCAGGCTAGCTGCATAACCATCTGGGAATTTCAAAGTTTTCATCCATTTCATAACTTCTTTCTTTTCTTTCGATCGAAGACAGAAAGAAGCACGTGGCTTTCCACCACTTTCAGAGATTTCAAGAGTTGGACGGTGACAAATGTCTGTCAAATCTAGTCTAGCTTTATAATTGTCTTTTGTTTTGCCAGGCATATCCATGCAAGTTCTTATGATACTTTCGCTCATATTACGCTCCTGATGCATGACATCAATGTTGTGCATTAAAATCAACGACTTCACATATGGTAGCTCCCAAAGTCCATATATGTGAGTCCAATTGTGTTCCTCTCTATAACCTACGAAATATCCAGGACGACCTTCATCAGGCACCAGTTTGTCCAACATATCAGAAATTTCTGACCCGTTGAGACGCTTCGGTGGTCCTTTAGTGACAACAGTGTTCTTTCGAAAGACATGCCTCTGCTGCCTAAATATATGATTCGAGGGCAGCCAACGTCTGTGACAATCGAAGTAAGATATTTTGCCTCCATGAGTTAGTCGAAAACAATCCGTGTCCGAAGCACATATCGGACACATCAGACGACCGTGAGTGCTCCATCCGGAAAACATGCCGTATGCCGGCAAATCATGGACGGACCACAAATAAGCAGCTCGAAGGTTGAATTTCTGCTTCTTGTAACTATCGTACGCTTCGACTCCTATCCACAAGACTTTCAATTCTTCGATCAGCGGTTTTAACATCACGTTGAGACGTGACCCGAGATGATCAGGTCCAGGTACAATGAGCCTGAGAAACATGAACTCGTTCTTCGTATAAAAAGCAGGTGGCAGGTTGTACGGAATGACAAAGACATGCCAACATGAGTATGGCATGGCGTTCGTACTGAACGGTGAGAATCCGTCTGTCGCTAATCCGATGCGAACATTCCTCGCATCACGAGAAAAGTCTGGATCGAAACGGTCTAGCGCCTTCCATGCATCACCGTCGGACGGATGCGTCAAGAATTCTTTGTTCTCACGTTTACCTTCTTTGTGCTATCTCATGTGTCTTGCGGTTCTTTTTGAAAGAAACATCCGCTTAAACCGAGGTGTCATAGGCAAGTAACGAAGCTGCTTATGTGCGACATCTGTCATCACATTATCGCCATCGTCATTAACAACTTCGACATACCTCAATTTACCACATTTCAAGCACGTCTTCTCATTGGCGTGCTCTTTCCAGAATAGCATGCAGTTGTCTGGGCACACATCAATTTTCTCATACTTCATACAGAGACCAGATATCTTGATCTTTGACTGATACATATCTGGTGGCGCTTTCTGAGGTTGTGGAAGGATATCGCAGATCAATTTCATGAGATCATTGTAGCAGTTGATGGAAAAAAAGTACTTGGACTTAATTGCCATAAATCTGGTCAAGAAAGCAAGTACGGTCACAGCCGTGTGTTCATGCAATGGCTCTTGTGATTTCTTCAGCTCCTCGAAGAACTTCTCTACCTCATTTGTAAGAGGATCCTCCGCTTCAAGAGCTTCTAGCATCTCATCCATCCTATCAACCTCTATTATATCATCATCCTCATCCACTTCGGCTATGACTCGAGAATTAGTCTCGCCGTGGAAGGTCCACACTTCATAATGTGGAGTGAAACCGTTTCGACATAAGTGAAACGAAAGCTCCAATCTTCTCAAAAACTTAGTGTTCCGGCATTTTGTACATGGGCACCGCACCATATCTTCCGTTGACAACGAAAATGCTCGATCCAAAATTGATCTAACTTGATAAACCACTCATCGGAGTGACCACCAGTTCTGCTCTTCCAGCCAGTATACATCCAACTGCGGTCATCACCCATGTTTGACTCTGCAGTTTAATGCGAAAGAAATTGTCGTTAATGTATTGTTGTGTTATGTCACGGCCCTACAACCTAGGCAGATATATCCTAAACCCACCCAAGAGTGACCGAGCGGAGCGTGCTCATGACGAGACGCGTGATCCAGATTCGAACGAAATTTCGGTAGCATAACCCCGCTGTTCTCCACTGCACGCCCAAAAATGGTGCAGCAGAGAACAACAGGGTTACGCCACCGAAATCTCGTCCAAATCCGTACCCGCGTCTCGTCACAAGCCACGCCCCATCGGTCACTCCGAGGCTGTCCAAAAAGGGACAATTCCGAACCTGCACGTCTCACATGCCAATGGCATGTGAGACGTGCCGATCTGAAATGGGTAATCAATTGCTATAGGTTACGTTGCTCATGTTCATTTATAAATCATTTACGAATGAGGAAAGAGAACGAGAGTGAGGAGAAAAGCGGGTCAAAGTTGAAAGTTTCATAGTCAGGGCCGTCCACATTATCGTTGTTCGCCTCTGTGATCATCTTGACGCATACGTTACGACAATAATCAACTTTTAATGCTTGACTATAATCAACTTTTAACGCGCTATAATCGGATTGTGCCGGTTTTAACCCGCTTATGTATATATATATATATACATATTTATATTTATATATTTATATATATAAAGAACATTAAACATGCTAAAAGAAACATAACAATTAATCAAAATTTGAACATTTAATAACTTAATTCAATAACGATAAGCAGCAATGAACATAAACATTAAGAATACTAAAGCAAAACATAAGCATGCTTAACATCTACATAATCAACAACATTATCAACAAATTTGCATAACCAACATCATTAACAACTAAGCATAATTAACATCAAGATCGAGCAACAATTTCTACTCATTCGATCAACAATCATTCGAAGATTGAACAATCCACATCAAATATCATGAAATCCACAACAAATTTGCATAATCAACATCATTAACAACTAAACAAGGGGGTTACTTGACGATCGGCGACGACGAGGAGGCCGGGGTGCGCGGACGGCAGGGAGGCCGGGGCGCGCAGGCGGCGACGACGGGGAGGCCGGGGCGCTTGGGCGGCGAGGAGGTCGGGCCTCGGGCAGGGCGCTCGGGCGGGGCGGCGGTGCGGCGCGCTCGGGCGGCGGCGGCGGGGCGCGCTCGGGCGGCGGCGCGGGGAGGCGGAGGGCGGCGGCGGCGCAGCGCGCTCGGGCGGCGGCGGCGGGGCGCGCTCGGGCGGCGGCGCGGGGAGGCGGAGGGCGGCGGCGCGGCGCGCGGAGGGCGGCGGCGGCGGGGCGCGCTCGGGCGGCGGCGCGGGGAGGCGGAGGACGGCGGCGCGGCGCGCAGAGGGCGGCGGCGGGGCGCGCTCAGGCGGCGACGCGGGGAGGTGGAGGGCGGCGGGAGCAATGAGTCGTGAGTGGACGAGAATGAAGAGTTGGGTCGGGATGAAGGCCCTTATTTGCGACGGCCCCTTAAATTAAGACGGCCCGACCACGTGGCCGTCGCAATTAACGTTACTTGCGACGGCCCTTTTAGCAGCCGTCGCAAATAAACACTTATTTGCGACGGCTACCTTATTTGCGACGGTACTAGGGTTGGCCGTCGCAAATAAGTGTTTATTTGCGACGGCTCTGGGGTTGGCCGTCGCAAATAAGCTATTATTTGTTACGGCCCATTTATTTGCGACGGCCAGTGGCGGGCCGTCGCAATTTATTCTATTTGCGACGGCTGACCGTCGCAAATAAATATAGCCGTCGCAAATGATCGCTTTTCCTGTAGTGCTTCTGCACTGTTTCCTGTCTGTTAGAAAGAGGAACATATTTTAGTAGCGTGATAATCGTAAGTGCATTTATGTATGCATGCTACTCCAAGAATATACTCTGGATAGAATGAAATAAGTATGATATTCATTATTGTAGATTTTACCGCGCATAATAATTGATACTCAGAATCCGACGATTCAGATGAGTTAGCTTCCCACCAATAGTCTCAACAATATTTTTCAGTAGTATGAATAATATTAGAGCTCCATTACAAATGGTTCAGTTACAGAAGTACCATATTCAATACTATCAATATTATGCTAAAAGTATTACCAAAGTAACACAGAGTAGCGTTAGATCAGTATGTTGTCACGTCTATTCACGACCACCAATTTGACACCATTAGTAACCACAGGGGCGGCCGGAGCCAGAAAGTGTGCAAAGGGTATTATCATCTTAGACTAAACTAAATTTAAAGTTGTCGGCACCGACGCTTATAATATTTAAAAACGTCGAATCTGAGGCGTCAGCAATGTACGTCGATTTACCGACGAATATAACGTATATACATCGGTTTCAAGAAGTTATGGCCGACGGTCTTTTGCCCGTTTCCTGTTTAGTGTAGAATAAGCTAGCTACGCTGGATTTCTAAATCCCTATGGGCTCTGATCCGTAGATAATATAAACACTTAGAATGTAAACGGATCGAACTTAGGTGCACAGTACCTTCTCCCATGCCGACGATGACTGTCGGCGCACCGCTGGAGATTGACTTGACGGAGCATATCGGCGGCACATGGCGAAGTCGACGCTGGTTGCGGGGTCATCCCGTGGCTCTAGCACCATAGGGGATGAATTCCTGTTTGGTTTACTCTACCTATATATGTGAACGGGCAACACCTTATATAGATGTCCTATGCGATGGGGGCCCACGATGAAAATCTAGTTGACGCTTTTGATCAGGGCGTTTAGGAGCTGGTCCTTTAGGACATCAATTCCAACATTATCTCTCTTGATCTCCAAATATTAAAACTTACTTAAATCTTAAACTTAATCTTTTGATAGACTTAAATAGAGCATCTACTTCTCAGTATACTAGTGTATAGGAAAGACTAGAATGCAATCAGTCCTCCCGTGTCATCGTGCAAAAATAATTGTGAGCCACATTATCTTCATTCCACGGTCATTGTACTTTTACACTTAAACTGTTTTACTGTACAACAAGAACTCTATTACCCAGTGGAAGGATTTAAGTGTAAAACTAGAATGACCGTGGAATGAAGATCGTCCGGCTCATAATTAGTTTTTGCACTATTGCACAAAATAGGTGATTACATTCTAGTCGTTCCTTTAGTGTATATAGCACATTGCATCACAATAATCCTTTTTTACTATTAGATTAAATGACCAGGGGCGGCAAACAAACTGAAAATCAAACACCGGAATCGAATTAATCAAAACTGCGAATTAACAGAAATCGACCCAACCGATAAATATTTTGGTTAGTATTATTAGAACACAGATTTTTTTTCAGTTTCGGTTTTCACCCGGTTAACCAAAAAACCGATCTAGCCCATGCCCAGTATATAAGCAATTCGGCCCAATAAATTAACAGCCCAAACCAATAAAACCCGAACTCCATTCCCCTTCATCATTCTATGAAACAACCACCGCACCCTACTGCCGCCATCACACCAGCCCTATGGAGCCGTCGCACACATGACCCGCCCTGCCTGATGTTCGTCACTCACGCGTCTCTTCCAACACGCCGCCACCCATGCACCTCCGTCGACAGGCTGTCAATGTAACACCCTCATTTTTCATAATCATGCATTGCACTCATCCCCATACATGGTAAACATAAAACTATACAAAAAAGGAACAAGAATAAAAGAAATTAAAAGCAATAGAACAAATAAAACTGTTTGGGACTACGAACTTGTCCGGTCCCACCCCGGACTAGTCCGGTGTCCCCAGCCAGCACAAATTAATTCAATATTTTTCCCGAGCCACAGACTTGTCCGTTTTTGTGCGGACTAGTCCGATATGTTTCTGTCTAGACTTCGGACTTGTCCGGATGTTTCAACCTAGTCCGGATACCCTTTTTCGTTGAAGGACAGCAAACTTGTCTGCTCCATTCAGAGAGAAATCGCACTTGTCCAGTGTAAAATGAACTAGTCCGGTATTTAAGGTTTCAACTCATATTCAAACTTTCCTCCACAACGGTTTATTTGGTGTTTGAGATAATTAGACCCAAGAACGTCATGCCCCACCACTTTGGAGCCCGAGTGGGACCCCACCAAGGACCCCACCTATCCCTACAGAGTCCTAATGGGATTCCACCCCCACCCCACCACTTCTCCCCTATATAAGGAACCAAAACCCCTCCCCTAACCCCTGCCACGTGAGAAAACCCCCATCACCCTGCCTTTGCGCTGTGAGCCGCCGTTTGAGAGAGGAAGCTCTAGCCGCAAGGAAGGGAGGACAAGGAAGAGAAGGAAGAGGAATGATAGGAGGAATGAAGAAGAAGGATGAACTAGCAAGATCGTCATCGTTGTTGCGTTCTTCTTCATCAACTCTTCGTCATCAACATTCTTCGTCTACGTCTCGCCACCGATTCGACGTGAGCGGATCTAGACACCGGATTCACGTGTCAAGCACCATCCACGACTGTTGAACCGTTGCACCCACGGTAAATACCCTAAATTTAACTTTCCACGTCAATTTTGACCCCCTACTTGAATCTAGCCATGCCCTAGCAAAAAAGTTTGCGAAACCCTAGACCATTGGGGACAAGCCCGGCCAGTGCAGACTAGTCCGGTGTCTGAATTCCGAAAAATCTCTGAACTTCCACCAATTCTCCGAAAATGACGCAAAACCCTCGTAAACACGTAAAACCAAGTTGCACCCAGTTAGTAAGCAATAGTAGTATTTTGATAACATGTATTACACCATAATTGCCTCATTCATGTATATCATAGCATATTGTTTAATATATAAGCATTTATTGATTGCAATGTTTATTTTGCATGGTTGTCTCGCGTAATAGAAGGAAACGATTGAGAGGTACTTACGAGGACCTTCAACACAAGAACTTTGAAGCACTCGATCCAAAACCAGCCACTGGAGCAAGGCAAGTGTCCTTAAAAATTTTGATCCCATTTTTGTCCGAACTAGCATGCTTGTGTCAATTTGATGGGAAAACCCATAAGTAGGAGCTAACTGGGCTTGTATGTCCTGCCTTGTTGCTCGGGTTGTAATGAAGAGTCAGGAAGGATATTTTATATTTTTGCCTCACTTTGCTTAATTGGGATTGGGAAGAACTAAATAAATTGATTATGAACTTTGATCATGTGAACTGTAACACCCTCATTTTCATCTATCATGCATTGCATACATTCTAATCCATGTTTAAAATTTAGTATCATAAAAAGAAACAAGTTTAAAATCAATTAGAAATAAAACCACACTTAAGAACTCTAGGAAGTGCGGACTAGTCCGATTTTGGTGTGGACTAGTCCGATTTCTCTCTGACCTCGCTCGGGCTTGTCTGTTTCTCTGTGGAGCAATCTGTTTTTCTCTCTAGACACTTTCAGACTTGTCTGGTCCTGTGCGGACTAGTCCGGTGTTCCAATTTCTTGGAAAATTTGCTAAGT
Source organism: Tuctoria greenei (assembly GCA_036927565.1). Lineage (NCBI taxonomy): Eukaryota > Viridiplantae > Streptophyta > Magnoliopsida > Poales > Poaceae > Tuctoria > Tuctoria greenei. Next base: position 256,167,391 of record JAYESD010000002.1, read on the forward strand.
CCTTTGACTTGCCCGGACTAGTCTGATTTTCCAGCGGACTTGTCCGTTTTTCCTCAAACTAAAGTCGGACTTGTCCGATTTTTAGCCAGACTTGTCTGTTTTTCTCCTCTGGATAAGTTCGGACTTGTCCGATGTCCAGTGCGGACTTGTCTGATTTCTCTCGGTCCAACTTCGTACTTGTCTGATAAATTGCGACTCCGAGTTGATCTTTTGTTGCACGACTTGTTTCTTGGTTTTTACGTTAAGTGGGCCAAGGGACATCGTGCCTGACTCTTTTAGAGCCCACGAGGGACTCCAAACCGGCCCCTACTCATCTCAAACTTGAAATCCATCTAACACTAGCCTCCACTTCTATATAAACAACCCCACCCCTTGGCTTGACATCTATTTGCCACTTTTCCACCACACCCAAACCCTAGCTTGTGATCGCCACCAAGGAGGGAGAAGGAGATCTAGAACAAGAAAAAGAAGAGGAGGAAACGAAAGAGGATCAAGATCTCCACCAAGTTCGCTTTCTTCGTCAACAATTCACCACCAAGTTCTTCATCAACCCTAGATCGTGAAGATCCAAGTGTTGCCTCCAAGATCCTTGATTCATTGGAGTTCTAAACACCTGGTATACCTTCTACTTCCTTTTCCTTACGTGAATTCGACCCCAAATCTCCAAATTCACGTCAATCTAGAAAACCCTAGTTCGCCAGTTCTACGAAGTGCGGACTTGTCCGGTCCCTAGCGGACTAGTATGATTTTCCTGGTTAATTTCTGTTGAAATTAATTCTAAATTGACTCGAATCAAATTTAAACTTGTATAAACTTGTTAAAAGCTATTAGAACTAGTAATTGATCATTAAAAGCAACTCATTAACAAGTTCCACCTTGCATTTGCATTAATCATGCATGTCATGTCATATTGAGTAATATTTGTGCACTCTTTGATTGTGTTTCTTGTCTTGTATGTTTATTGTGCGGATTAGACGGATTTGCGCTAGAGAGTGCTGCGGAGGATCTCTAGCACCAGGAGTTTGAAGTCTTTGATCCTAACCAAGCTCAAGAGCAAGGCAAGTGTCCTTGAAGCATATTGATCCTGTTTTAAAATAAATGTTTTGTTTTCAAAACTGCATGCTTGTGTATATTTGATGGGAATCCTATGGTAGGAAGTTTACTAGCTTTGTTTAACCATCCTTCTCACCTGGAATCCATGGTAGAGAGTCGGGAAGGGTTTTTTTACTTTTTTGCTTTGCTTAATTAATTGGGATGAGAAAACAACTATACCACTTAACTTAATTATGTATTTATTATATTTGATTAACATGAACTGGTTAATATGATATGGTGATGGGTGATATAAGCAAGCCTGGTATGTGGATGTGTTGGAAGTTATGGTTGTTTGCTTGCTTTAGATCTAAGGACCGGTTCGTGGAGCGACCATCTAGGATTTACAGTGCCACCACGAGACCAAGTATGGGTGCGGCATAGCTAATTAATTAGGGCTTTGCTAGTGCTGTTTGGACCATTAAGGGTGCTCGGGGAACGGGTAGTCGGATTGGGTTTGTTGATGATTGGTGGGACTACCCTGTGATCCGAATGGCTCAAGAGGGGGCCCTTGGTTGAAGACGTGCTCAGTTGGAGGCATCGCCACCAGTGAAACCTTAGTGAGGTCTAAATAGGCTAGTAATCCCTTTGTAAAGGCTATTGTGTGATCTCTTGGCCACACACCTAAGAAAGTGTGAGACGGCATAATTGAGATTCTATAGTCATCGAAGGGTGATGAAATCACAAACACGTGGGTGAAGTGGTACAAACTCTGCAGAGTCTAATAAAACTATCATGATAGGCGTGCTCTCGGTTATGAGCAACGTGGACCCTCACATGATTAGAGAAAACTTGGTATTGGGATGGTTTGGCAATGGTTATGGTTAATGGCATAATATTATGGTTTATGGTATTGATTATGGTTATTGGTAATGTGAAATCTGGTATATGGATGATGGATATGGAATATGGACTGCAACTATGATATTAATTATGATTTATGATGGGTTTACTTCACACATATATAATACATTGCTTTTCAAATGTTTTAATATACTTTTCAGCACTTAGCCATTATTATATTCGTCATTTGAATCAGCTACATGTCATACTTTCCACACTTGTTGAGTACGACATGTACTCACCCTTGCAATTCTGCCACCAACAGTTGCAGGTTAGGATTGGGAGTTCAATGATGATAATGCAGAGTTCTAGGCCGTGTCTACCGTCAGCTTTGCCTGTGGAGTGTTGGAGTTGCGCTATACCCTTTTGCTTATGCTGCTTAGTTTGCTCAGTTTAGTTTATTTTCGCTTCATTAGTTGAAACTTGTCATTAATTTTCATTAGAGCTTGTATTTGAGGATATTCTAAATTGTGTAATAAAAGTACTTAATTAATCTTTTTATGTGGTAATTGTCTGTATATCGTTTGTGATGCACTTGTGTATGTATGTTGAAAACCCTGGGCACACATATATTGCACTTGGTTCATTTTTCAGAACCAGGTGTCACAAATTGGTATCAGAGCCACAGGTTGATCGTAGGACACAGCCTAGATAGAATGGACACTTTAGAGCACATAGGAGCACTCAGGAATCGATGTGTTTTTGCTTGGTGTGTTGTTTGCTATATATTATTTGCTTGTGTGCTTAATAGAGGATTTTGGGATGCTTTAGCATTGCCGTGTCCACGTAGGCTAGTATAGGTAGTTGCTTAGTTTCATATCCCTTGATGCATATAGTTGAGAACACCTTCTAAATTCTTATCTCTTGCTTTTCTTCAGATGGTGAGGACTCGCAACCAGAGGGATGGCAATGATGAGGAGGAGAACAATGGAGCACCTCAAAATAACAATGGACAAGGAACTGCTCATGGAGCTATCAACATTAAGCAGCTTTTGGCAATGCAAAACCAGCTTATGCAGACCATGATACAAACTATGGGACACCTGCAGGCTGGTAATATAAATAATCAGTCCTACATGCCTCCACGGCCACCCCCACCTCCTCATAACCGGTTGGGAGAGTTTATGAGGACTAGGCCGCTGACCTTTGCTCAAGTCGCTGACCCTATGGATGTTGATGATTGGCTCAAGTCCATGGAGAAGAAGTTAGCTATTGTCCAATGCAGTGACCGGGAGAAGGTGCTCTTTGCATCTCATCAACTTGTTGGAGCAGCTGCCGATTGGTGGGATTCCTTATGCAATGCTCACGAGAACCGGGAGAGGATTACGTGGGCTTATTTCAAGGAAATTTTTCGTTCTAATTATGTGACGGAAGGAGTTATGATCTTGAAGAAGCAAGAATTTGAGAACTTGAGGCAAGGAAGATCGAGTGTGGGTGAATACCTCAATAAATTCACTCAACTTTCAAGGTATGTCCCTGAAGATGTTAGTCGGGACAGCCGGAAGCAATACTTGTTCATGAGAGCCTTGGACAATGAAATCCAAGTGCAATTGCTGAACTGTGATTATGCCAACTTCCAGAAGCTTGTGGACAAAGCAATTGTTGTGGAGAACAAGGTCTGTGAGATGGAGCAAGACAACAAGAGGAAGGCACCATATCAAGGACAGCAACAAGGAAGTAATGTGTGCCCTCGCTTTGGACCACCAATGCGCCTTATTACAGCTCTTCTGCTCTGGCTCATTGCCCCGGATTTGCAATGCACCCAACTCAGTTTGTGTCGTAGCGCCCTGTCATGCAAGCACTTAAGCCTCCAATGCCTTATGCACCTCGTGCCAACTTTCCTAGTGCCAATGTTCAGAACCAAGCTCGTCCTAATAATTCTGGTGGAGTAAAGAAGTTTTATACTTGTGGAGAATCTGAACACTTTGAGCATCAATGTCCTAAGTCAGGCCTTGGTCAAGGAAGCAATGCGCCAAGGCAAAACCCAAGACCTAATGGAGGAGTGCCACAAGAGAACCATGGACAGCAGAACTTTGCTTGTGGTAATGTGAACCATGTCTCTATGGAGGATGCTCAACAAGCGGATGACGTGGTGATTGGTATGTTTCTCACAAACTCCAACCTGACGACTATGTTATTTGATTCTGGAGTATCACATTCATTCATTGCATCGAAATATGTGCCACGTATAGTTTGCCTATCTCTCATATGAAGTTTACTCTATTGGTTAAGTCTTCTGGAGGAGAGATGAGGACAAATATAGTATGTCCAAAAGTAAGCCTTAGAATAGGGGGGGGGGGGTAGACTTCTTTGCCAACCTCATCGTTTTGGATTCTCAATAATTAGACATTATACTTGGTATGGACTGGTTGAGGAAGCACAATGGAGTTATTGAGTGTGCCACGAAGATGGTGAAGTTGACCAATGAGGAAGGGATCACCGTAGAATTTGAAGCATCTCAAAATGCACCGAAGCAATTGGAGCTGAATCACATGGACAATGCCACACTTGAGAAGATTTCAGTGGTGTGCGAATTTTTTGATGTGTTTTTGGATGAGTTGCCAGGTATGCCACCTAACCGAGATATTGAGTTTGTTATTGATTTAATACTTGAAACTGCACCTATAGCTAAGAGGCTGTATAGGATGCCTCCTAAGGAATTAGTGGAGCTCAAGAAGCAGATTCAAGAGCAACTAGAGAAAGGTTTTATTCGCCCAAGCTCTTCACCTTGGGGAGCGCCCATTCTATTTGTGGACAAGAAGGATGGGTCCCAAAGGATGTGTGTGGATTACCGAGCTCTCAACGAGGTAACCATCGAGAACAAGTACACCTTGCCCCGCATAGAAGACTTGTTTGATCAGATGAAGGGTGCTTATGTATTCTCCAAGATTGATTTGAGGTCGGGATATTTTCAAATGAAGATAAGACCGTCGGACATACCTAAGACAACTTTTAGGACACGGTATGGATCATATGAGTACACCGTGATGTCCTTTGGATTGACCAATGCACCTGCCTATTTTATGTACCTCATGCATAAGGTCTTCATGGAGTACTTGGATAAGTTTGTAGTGGTGTTCATTGATGACATTATGATCTACTCGAAGGATGAGAAGGAACACGAGGAACACTTGAGGCTCACGTTGCGGAAGTTGAGGGAGCATCAATTATATGCCAAATTTAGCAAGTGCCAGTTTTGGTTGAAAAAGGTGTCGTTTTTAGGCCATATCATCTCGGGAGGAGGAGTATCGGTTGACCCCGGAAAAGTGAGGGACGTGTTGAAATGGGAGCCCCCACAAAATGTAAAGGAAATAAAGAGTTTTCTTGGGAAGGCTGGATATTACCGTCGATTCATCAAGGACTTTTACAAGATAGCCAAGCCAATGATGGAGTTGCTAATGAAGGGGAAAATATTTCAATAGACTTAGGCTTGTCAAGAAAGCTTTGAGGAGTTAAAGAAGAAGTTAACTATAGCCCCAGTTTTGGTATTGCCGGGCATGAGCAAGAGTTTTGATATTTAATGTGATGCATCGAGACAAGGACTTGGATGTGTGCTCATGTAATAAGGTCAAGTGGTAGCCTATGTATCGAGACAATTGAAGAAACATGAGCAGAATTATCCAACACATGATTTGGAACTCGCAGTCATAGTGCACACATTGAAGATTTGGAGACATTATATCCTTGGACATAGGTGTGAGATTTACACGGATCATAAGAGTCTTAAGTATATTTTCACACAAACAGACCTGAATTTGAGGCAACGAAGATGGTTGGAGCTCATCAAAGATTATGATGTGGGAATCAACTATTACCCGGGAAAAGCCAATGTCATGGCCGATGCTTTGAGTAGAAAAGGAGTAAGTCACCAACTCACAGTTCGAGAATTACCATCCGAGTTATGCAATGAGTTTGAACGGTTGAATCTCGGATTTGTGAATGAGATGGGAATAATGGAGTTAAATCTGAACTTGGAGCAAGAGATTCGAGAAGGTCAGACCAAGGATGAGGAAATCCAAGAAATCAAGGAAAGGACCTAAGAGGGAAGAGAATTCAGGTTTGATGAGGATGAACATGATACTTTATGGCTTGGTAAGAGGATTGTTGTGCCTAATATGAAGCATACTCGGGAGACAATATTAAACGAGGCATATGACTCGCCATACTCAATTCATCCTGGATGCACAAAAATGTACAAGGATTTGAAGACTTGCTATTGGTGGGATAGCATGAAAAAAGATATAGCTGAATATGTAGCGTTGTGTGATGTGTGCCAACGAGTCAAGACAGAACATCAAAGGCCAGCTGGGTTGGTACAACCATTGAAGATCCCGGAATGGAAGTGGGAAGAAATTGGAATGAACTTCATAGTTGATTTACCGCGTACCTAGCCCGGTTATGACTCAATTTGGGTAATTGTGGATTGATTGACCAAGTCAGCTCACTTTATTCCCATCAAGACCACCTTTAATGGAGAGAAATTGGCAGAACTGTATATGAGAAGAGTAGTATGCTTGCATGGAGTTCCAAAGAAGATAGTATCGGATAGAGGTTCTCAGTTTACCTCCAGGTTTTGGCAAAAATTGCATGAAGCATTGGGAACAAGGTTGAATTTCAGTTCAACATATCACTCTCAAACGGACAAACAAACTGAGAGGACCAATCAGATTTTAGAGGATATGTTAAGAGCTTGTGCTTTGAAGCATGGGAAAAGTTGGGACAAGAGCTTGCCATATACAGAGTTTTCATACAACAATAGTTACCAAGCAAGCTTGAGGATGTCACCTTATGAAGCACTATATGGAAGGAAGTGTAGGACACCTTTGTTCTGGAATGAGACAAGAGAAACTCAAGTATTTGGTCCGGATGTGTTGCTAGAAGCTGAAAAACAAGTTCAGATTATTCGCGAGAACTTGAGGACTGCTCAATCAAGACAAAAGGGCTATGTGGACAATTGGGGAAGGAAACTAGCCTTTGAAGTAGGAGACTTCGTTTACCTCAAGGTGTCACCAATGCGAGGTCATAAGAGGTTTAACGTAAGAGGCAAGCTAGCACCTAGATATATTGGGTCATTCAAGGTTTTGGACAAAAGAGGAGAAGTAGCATATAAATTGGAGATGTCAACTCATCTTCAGATGTCCATGATGTGTTTCATGTTTCCTAGCTCAAGAAGTGTTTAAGAGTGCCGGAAGAACAAGTGCCAATGAATAAATTGGAACTAGAGGAAGATTTGACTTGTGCCGAGAAACCGGTCAAAATCTTGGAAATCAAGGAGAGAGTCACAAAGAAGAAGGTCATCAGATGGTGCAAAGTTCAATGGAAGCATCACACAGAATCAGAAGCAACATGGGAGTTGGAGGATGATCCCAAGAAGGAATTTCCCTATCTCTTTCCTTCCGTGTCGAATCTCGAGGGCGAGATTCATTTTAAGGGGGTAGGTTTGTAACACCCTCATTTTCATCCATCATGCATTGCATACATTCTAATACATGTTTAAAATTTAGTAACATAAAAAGAAACAAGTTTGAAATCAATTAGAAACAAAACCGCACTTAAGAATTCTGAGATGTGCGGACTAGTCCGATTTCGGTGCGGACTAGTCCGATTTCTCTCTGACCTCTCCCGGACTTGTCAGTTTTTCTGTGGACTAGTCTGTTTTTCTCTCTGGACACTTTCGGACTTGTCTGGTCTTTCAGACTTGTCTGGTCCTGTGCGGACTAGTCCGTTGTTCCAATTTCTTGGAAAATTTGCTAAGTCCCTGGACTTGTCCGGATTAGTCCGGTTTTCTAGCAGACTTGTCTGTTTTTCCTCTGACTAAAGTCGGACTTGTCGGATTTTTAGCCATACTTGTCTGTTTTTCCCCTCTAGATAAGTTTGGACTTGTCCGATGTCCAGTGCGGACTTGTCTGATTTCTCTCTGTCCAACTTTGGACTAGTCCGATCCTTTTCGGACTTGTCCGATAAATCGCGACTCCAAGTTGATCTTTTGTTGCACGACTTGTTTCTTGGGTTTTACGTTAAGTGGTCCTAGGGACGTCATGCCTAACTCTTTTAGAGCCCGTGAGGGACTCTAAACCGGCCCCTACTCATCTCAAACTCGAAATCCATCTAACCCGAGCCTCCACCTCTATATAAACAACCCCACCTCTTGGCTTGAGATCTATTTGCCACTTTTCCACCACACCCAAACCCTAGCTCGTGATTAGCCGCCACCAAGGAGGGAGAAGGACATCTAGAACAAGAAGAATAAGAGGAGGAAATGAAAGAGGATCAAGATCTCCACCAAGTTTGCGTTCTTCATCAACAATTCACAACCAAGTTATTCATCAACCCTAAATCGTCAAGATCCAAGTGTTGCCTCCAAGATCATTGATTCATTGGAGTTCTAAACACCTGGTATACCTTCTACTTCCTTTTCCTTACATGAATTCAACCCCAAATCTCCAAATTCACATCAATCTAGAAAACCCTAGTTTGCCAGTTCTGCGAAGTGCGGACTTGTTTGGTCCCTAGCAGACTAGTCCGATTTTCCTGGTTAATTTCTGTTGAATTAATTTTAATTTGACTCGAATCAAATACAAACCTGTATAAACTTGTTAAAAGCTATTAGAACTAGTTAGTGATCAATAGAAGCAACTCATTAACAAGTTCCACCTTGCATTTGCATTAATCATGCATGTCATGTCATATTGAGTAATATTTGTGCACTCTTTGATTGTGTTTCTTGTATTGTATCTTTATTGTGCGGATTAGATGGATTTGCGCTAAAGAGTGCTGTGGAGGATCTCCAGCACCAGGAGTTTGAAGTCTTTGATCCTAACCAAGCTAAAGAGCAAGGCAAGTGTCTTTGAAGCATATTGATCATGTTTTAAAATAAATGTTTTGTTTTCAAAATTGCATGTTTGTGTCAATTTGATGGGAATCCTATGGTAGGAAGTTTACTAGCTTTGTTTAACCATCCTTGTCACCTGGAATTCATGGTAGAGAGTCGGGAAGGGCTTTTTTACTTTTTTGCTTCGCTTAATTAATTGGGATGGGAAAACAACTATAACACTTAACTTAATTATGTATTTATGAGATTTGATTAACATGAACTGGTTAATATGATATGGTGATGGGTGATCTAAGCAAGCTTGGTATGTAGATGGGTTGGAAGTTATGGTGGTTTGCTTGCTTTAGATCTAAGGTCCGGTTCGTATAGCAACCATCCAAGATTTACAGTGCCACCATGAGGCCAAGTATGGGTGCGGCGTAGCTAATTAATTAGGGCTTTGCTAGTGCTGTTTGGACCATTAAGGATGCTCGGGGAAGGGTACTCGAATTGGGTTTGTTGATGATTGGTGGGACTACCCTGGGATCTGAATGGCTCAAGAGGGGGCCCTTGGTTGAAGATGTGCTCAGATGGAGGCATCGCCACCGGTGAAACCTCAGTGGGGTCTAAATAGGCTAGTAATCCCTTTGTAAAGGCTATTTTATGATCTCTTGGCCACACACCTAAGGAAGTGTGAGACAGCATAATTGAGATTATATAGTCATCAAAAAGTGATGAAATCACAAACACATGGGTAAAGTGGTACAAACTCTGCAGAGTCTAATAAAACTATCATGATAGTCGTGCTCCCGGTTATGAGCAACCTGGGCCCTCACATGATTAGAGGAAAGTTGATATTGGGATGGTTTGGTAATGGTTATGGTTAATGGCATAGTATTATGGTTTATGGTATTGATTATGGTTATTGGTAATGTGAAATCTGGTATATGGATGATGGATATGGAATATGGACTGGTACTACGATATTAATTATGGTTTATGATGGGTTTACTTCACATACATATAATACATTGCTTTTCAAATGTTTTAATGTACTTTTTAGCACTTGGCCATTATTATATTTGTCATTTGAATTAGCTACATGTCATACTTTCCACACTTGCTAAGTACAACATGTACTCACCCTTGCAATTCCCCCACCAACAGTTGCAAGTCAGGATTGGGAGTTTAGTGATGATAATGCGGAGTTCTAGGTCGTGTCTGCCGTCAGCTTTGCCTGTGGAGTGTTGGAGCTGCGCTATACCCTTTTGCTTATGCCACTTAGCTGCTTAGTTTACTTAGTTTAGTTTATTTCCGCTGCATTAGTTGAAACTTGTCATTAATGTTCATTAGATCTTGTATTTGAGGATATTCTAAATTGTGTAATAAAAGTACTTAATTAATCTTTTTCTGTGGTAATTGTCTGTATATCTTTTGTGGTGCACTTGTGTATGTGCGTTGAACTTCCTGGGCACATATATACTGCACTTGGTTCATTTTTCGGAACTGAGTGTCACATGAACTTTGTAAGATGATGGTAATGACCTAGCACATGGAACCTAGGGATCTAATCAAGCTGGTTATGTGGAACGGGTGTGATGGTATGTCGGTTTTGCTTGCTTTTGATCTAAGAACCGCTTCGTGGAGCGACCACCCAGGATTCAACAATGCCACCACAGGACCAAGTGTGGGCGCGACTTAGCCAATTAATTAGATGTACTGCCAGCATTGCTCGAATCATTTTGGAGGGCCGGGGAATGAGAGTCAGTTGATTTTGCAATAGTGGCTGCACTGGGATCTGAACGGCACAAGCTGGGGCTCTTGTGTGGATGTGCTTAGTTGTGAGACATCACCTCCAGTGAAATCTTAGTGGGTCTGTACATGCTGGTAGTCCCTTTGTAAAAGCTATTTTGTGATCTCTTGGTCATACACCAACATATTGTATTTTGGTGTAATGGAGGTTCTCTAGTCGCCGACGGGTGACAAAATCATAAACTTATGGGTAAAGTGGTTCAACCTCTGTAGAGTGTAAAATTATCATGATAGCCGGCTCCCGATCATAAGCAACCTGCACCCTCACATGATTAGAGTTATGGACTTGGGTATGTTGGTTAATGGCTGAATTGGAATTGGGTTATGAATTTGGGTTGGTTAATTGATTATGGATAGTTGTGTATGGTTATGGTTATTAATGGTTGAGCTTGGTACATAATGAGTTAGTCATGGTATATGCTGGCTATGTGGGTTATGATTGGGAATTGACTGCATATAGTGATTGCTTTTATGAATTAAATATGCTTTTCTGCAATGAATCATTTGTATCATCCTTGTTTAAAATACATGTCATACTTTCCCACGCATGCTGAGTATGACATGTACTCACCCTTGCCATCCCCACATAAATTCAGCAGCATGTGACAATTGGGAGTACTCTAAGGATCACAAGGAGTACTAGGCGTGCGTGTTACCAACAAATTGCCTGTGGAGCTAGAGTCTGCTAATTGCTTAATTTTCCGATGCAATATTGTTACAAAATTGTCGTTTGAGACAATTTGAATTATTGTAATAAGGTACTATCTACTATTTGTGACATGGTTATAATCTGAATATCGTTTATGATACACTCGTGTATGTGTGATGAACATCTTGAGTACACATATGCGTCACACTTGATTCATTCTCGAAACCGGGTGTCATAGTCATCCGTGCACCTTCCCCAACACGTAGACGTCTACACCCCTGACCGATGAGGCTGTCGCCTCCGCGTCCCCTCGAACAATTTCATCGCTACCGCACCCCGACCGATGAGGGTGTCGTCCGTGATCCCCACCCGACAACCCTCCCCTACTCCTCCGTCTGTCGATTGTCGTGATCCCGCCCGACTTCCACCGCGATGGCTGTCGTTCTCCCCCGTCAATGGCCACCGCGCCTCTACTGATAGTCCCCGCCTTCGCTAGATTGCCACCGTCCAGCACCTCAATTCGAGTCGTTTTTTTTCGGTTTAACAGAAAACCTTGAACCATAATTTTCAGTTAACCGACTGGTTGTTTTTTTCTATGCATTATTTTGATTCCCGTTTTCCGAAAACCGAATTTCAAAAGAAAATGAGAAGCCGAAGTGATAGGTTTCAGTTAACCAAATGCCCACCCCTATCAATGACTACAAAACACTTTTAAAAGTTTTCTAGAGGGGTGAATAGAAAATTTAACATCTGAAACACACTTAAACTATTAAATTCATCCATGTACGATAAGTCTGAATACGTACAGACTTATCCTTACTAGTTCAAATAAGTTTGGTGTTTGTTGTAGCGGAAATCAAATCGATGGTCTTAAACACGTTTTTAACACGATTCAAACTAAGTCAAGCATGTAAAAGGTATAAACAATATATGACATGAAGGAATCAAACTAGAATTACACGAGTAGCTAGGGACATCAAGGTGAATCAATCACAAAAATGAGGCAAACCCTAGCAAACTCTAGAAATTGAAGAACGAGGAAATAAAGCACATGAAACATAAGAGATTGTTCACGGATGTTCTACTTCACATAGGAATTGACGTCTTTGTTAAGGGGTCCACAAAGGACCAGATTTCTCTCATTCATAAACCCCTTCGAGGAATCACAAAGAGAAACTCAGGTCTCTACTACCAAATACTCTTTTCAGTAGGGTAATACAAATTTTTCGTGTCTCACCGCATGAGACTGGAATCAATAGGGTGACACCTAGCCATCTAGCATGATCATAATGAAGATAGCAGGATGGATGAGTCGTCTGGCGCGGTGGATTTCTCTGGCAATCGCCTGGACCTATGGACAAATATGGGTGGCATGTGGGTCCAGTCGACAACCAGCCACTAAGAGGATCTGATTCATTTACGACAGCTAGAAACCATCGTAAATAAGACATTTGCCATCATGAATAACCCTAAAAACCCTAAACCCTAAAGCCTATATCCTTATTTACGACGGTATTTGGTCGTTGATAGAATATAATCGTAAATATTAAACCTAGTTGTCGTAATATAGTGACACCGTGCCACATGGCGCCGTGGGCTCCTTATTTACGATGGCCATCCTAGGCCTTCATATGTAAGTTGGCTTATTTGCGACGATCCGGTCCCTGCCCGTTATAAATAAGTTTTGTTTATGTATGACGGTTTCTCGAGCCGTCGTAAATAGGTATGGCTTATTTATGACGGTTCAGGCCTAGGCCCTCATAAATAAGAGTTTTATTTTTAAAAAATATAAAAACATGTCAACCTGGTACCATGGCAAGCTCACAGGCAGTCACATAATAATAATAATAACAATAATAATAATAATAGTAATAATAATAGTAATAATAGTAATAATAATAATAATAATAATAATAATAATAATAATAATATCAACAGCACAATATCACATCACATCACAAATGCACAAAACTTCATCACATCACAAATAAACTACACATCACCACGTCTTCTACCTCTAAAGCCCAAGAAGTCGTCGCACGGTGACAGTAGTTGTGGCGATGTTGTATGAGCCTCCGTCGCTAATCCCAGTGATGTACATATGTAGTTACACAAGTTTATAGCTTCAAAAGTATATTTTGACTAAATTTGTTTAATTCAGCTATAATTGAGCAAGGTTACCTATATTTGGCTCAGTTGAGCAAATTTAGCTAAGCTAGGCTAGATTTACCTAGCGTTGACTATGTTTGAGTAAGTTTGTCTCGGTTTGATTAAGTTTGATCAAATTTGACTAAGTTTGGCTAAATTTGATCAAATTTGACTAAATTTTGATATATTTACTTGTGCTCCTGAAGATGGCATCTATGGCTCCAACACCGAAGGCTGCATTGTGGAATTATAGTCTGGTGCCCATAGTTTAAGGCGTGTGATTATAAAGCATTAGCATATGTATGTCATTAAAATGCTAGGAATGTTAAATATTTTACATTACTTACTTGCATAGCTGCTTGCATCTGAACTATGAACTCGTCTCTTGCCTTGGCAAGGGTTTCTTGCTTTTGGAACCTCTCCTGCGTCGCCTGGAGCTCTAGATCTTTCTGCTAGAGACAACGGCTCGACCCAGCAAATAATGCCTGAATGAAGAGCCCCTCGAAGGCCGCACATCCCTCGAGTCCACCACTCCATCGAATGTGGCAAACCTACAAAAAGAACAAATATTAAGAATAATATTTCATATCTTTAATTCACAAAAATAAAAACAAATGACAACTCACTGTCCATGGACTTTTCGCCGTGAATCCTCACCGCCTCCCAACCATACTTTCCTACAAATACAAGAAAATTGTGTTAAGTGTGTTAACAAAAGTATTAGTTACAATTCAATTCAAGTACGTTGAGACTCACCAATCGATTCGTCACCACCGGAGTGCACAGTTGGCCGGGCTATGAAGGGTCACTTCCCCTGTGACCTATCTTCCACACTCAAATATCGCTTGTATGCTCACTGGTCTCGCACTACTATGAATACGTGCAAGTAGGGTAATTATATTATGAATACTTACAAAGAAGTAACAACACACTTACCATGTATTTAGCCGGACATAAAAGTCCATTGGGACCATACATATGGCCCGTGTTGGACCCTCTGCATCCTCAAGCCTTCTTCGACATAGCGATGAGCTCATTGCTAACCCACAATTGACGGAGGGCTCAGTATGCTTTCGGATGATCCTCCAACCAGAAAACACCAACATGCATAGATTTAGTATTCATCAAAATATTGTTAACATAACAAAATAAAAAAGCAATTTACAATGACAACTTTCCTCCACATACTGCTTCTCTGTCAAGTAAGTATTGGAGATGTCTTTAAACACCCCACGCTCCTGCTCCTATCCTTCATGCTTCTTCAAGTATTCATTTTTTGCTTGAATTCGGGCATAAAATTTCTTGTGTAACGAGTTTCCGGTCATTCTTATGGAAGATGACCATGGCATGGTCCAACTGGCTCAGCTGGTCCTCCAAATGTTACCTTTGTTGCAAGAAGACAAATATACAAGAAAGTTTTATTAAACATACAAGCGAGTTGAAGAATTCAAATGCAGTCATTGTACTAAAAATGATTACCATGAAGTCAGCCCACACTGCCACTTGAACGGTCCCTTGAGTCAGGTCAACAGCACTAGCGTAGTTGTCCCATGACTTGTTAGGGGTGCGCTCATCACTGCTAGTGGGGACCTCACCGGATAGGGCAAACACACTACCCCCCCCCCCCCCCCCCCCGCTCGAGGCTCTATGATGTCCCTCACCCAAGAAGGAACAGTCGTACCAAGAGCTTCAAGACAATTGTTAAATCATTACATACATGGATAAAACTGCAAAATGACCCAAAATGAGTTGTATACGATTTTCTTACCTAGTGCTATTCATGTGAATAACCGGCATGGCGACCTCCTCTCTAGGAACCAGAGGAGGAGCCACATAATTCATCACCTTCGCGCTGGCTCCTCGTTAGGTGACCAAGAAGACTGGTCACCCGACCCGAAAAGCTGGCGAGCCTGGTGAATTACCCCGAAGAAGGGTGTCGTGTGACCTTCTGAGAAACCCCTTCACCCCATCCCCTTGCTGCATGACATCCTATTGTAATAAATATACTTGCTGCATGACACCCGTTTAAGAAAATATACAAAATCATTTTACTTTTGTTAATAAAATGATATTTGTAATCAGTTTCAAAATTCAGCAGCATCACGACCATGTACTCTACTATTTGAACCAGACCATCGATCTTCTTTCATGATTTTTTTTGTTTTTGTTTCTGCATCTCAGGAGTCTCTACATCTTCAACATCTCCAACTAAGTTATTGAATCATCGAGCAGGCTCGACGACAAAGGAGTCTTGCAACTCTTATTCTTGGTAAACCTCATCAATCTCACCAAAGTCATGGTACCCAACATCCTCTGGAGTATATAACCGCTCATGATTCACCTTGTGTACGACCCACCAAGCACTAAGTTTTTCACATGGATAAGGTAGATACTACACTTGGTTGACTTATTGGTGTGCAAGGACAAACGTGTTGCAGCCTCATAGCGTTCTTTGTGTTTGACTTTTACCATGCCAAACTGGTTATGTCAAGTTCCATGATTTTTATCAAACCAATGACAATCAAATAAGATTACTTTAAGTTCCTTATTTCTTACAAAAAAAATTCAGGGATTTTTTAATGATCCTATAATAATTAGTTTCTCGTTATTGAACGTCGATTACCCTTTTCACAACTCCAGTTAGATGTAGTCACGAGAGGACGAAGATCTTCAAATTAAGTTGTACGGAATCGACACCCATTGATATTGTATCGACCATAGTTTCTAAGTTTCACCAATCCATAAGTGAGTTTCGCAAGTCCTGATGGACGTTGATGTCTTTTACGCACTGTCTAAATATGAAGTTATAAGAATATTTTGTACATACTCGTAAGTTAACAGAGAAAAAAACGAGAAAATATTACATGAACTCGAAACAAGATAGCAAATTAGGCCCTATATTTATTTTATTCCGTCGCATCACTTCTACTTGTTTGCTCAAAGGTTGATGCCTATATGTCCAATTTTGCTTGTAGAACTCAGCGTAAAAAAATGCTTTTTAGAATAGACGTGTTGCAAAATATGCTAATTAGCGTAAATTTAGGACAAACACTTACTCAAAATATTTGTCCATCCTATCTATATTATTGTGCATGTAGAGTAAAGCAACCTTCCTATATTCTATGGTAGAATTGTAGCTCCTGCTACTACAAAACAGTAGTGCCCCTCGTTGCAAAAAAGGAGAGGTTGTTCATCCATATTTTACATCATTGTAGAAGTATTGACATTGTATTCCTTTGCAAAGTAAACACTTAAAAAATATCCTACCTCCTTAAGCGTAAATGTTTAAGTAATGCACTCTTCAACCCTTGCCCTGTTGCCAACCGTTGGTTTAAGATATCTGAGGGCTCCTTCAATGTGATACATCCATCTATATTGCACATGGATGCACACTTTAGCTTCATATGGAAGATGGATAAGGAGATGTCGTATTGGATTGAAGAACTCTGCAGGAAAGTATTGGTTTCTCCTCCAAATTCTCCATCACCTCAATCATGATTTTTATAGCACAGAGTTATCTATAAAAGTAGCTAAGTTCAACTAATACTTTCCACACTGCATCATCAAGGTAGCCTCGAAACATAACAGGAAGGAGTCTTTCCATGATTATGTGGTAATTATGATGCCTCAACCCAGTTAGCTTCCCCGTATTCACATTCACAGCTTGTCTCTGGCTAGTAGCATGACCATCAGGGAATTTCAACCTCTTCAACTATTTCAGGACTTCTTTCTTCTCTTTAGGTCGAAGATAGAAAAAGCACATGGCTTACCACCACTTTTGGAGAGCTCAAAAGTTGGATGGTTAAAAAGCTCTACCAAAAACCTTTCAAGCCTTTATATTATTGCCCATCATATCCATGCATGTGCTTAAGATGTATTCGCCCATATTACACAATTGGTGCATGACATCAATGTTGTGCATTAGGCTCTCTTTGGTAGAGCTTCATGAAGTTGATTCTCAAACAGAATTAGGAAAACTGTACCAAACACTATTTTTCAGAAGAAGTGATTCATGTTTGGTTCTGAGAAGTGATTCTCTGAAATAAATTAAGAGTCCGAGAGCTGAAAAAAGTAGCTTCTCCTGATTCTGTGAAGTGATTCTTTGTCCTGATTCTAAGAGTTTATTCTAAAAAATCATAGAGAATCACTTTCAGTCATAGAATCAATTCATTAGAGAATCAGAAGTGAATCCAGAGAATCATCTCCATGGAGCTGTGCCAAAGGAAGCCTTAGAATGAACGACTTCATATACGGTAGCTCCCATAGTCCAGATACATGGATGGCCATCATCTGGGACCAGTTTGTCTAACATATCAGCAATTTTTGACCCGTTTAGACATTTTGACGGCTGTTTTTTGACAATGTTGTCATTCTGAAAGCATTCTTCAGTTACCTAAACATGTGATTCAGAGGCAACCAACTTGACACCACGACTAAGACAAATACAATCTGTCGGGATATGGACCGACCACAAGTACGTAGCTTGAAGATTTAATTTCTTATTTTTATAATAGTCATATGCTTTGACTCTTATACAAAACATTTTCATCTCTTCAATCAACAATTTCAACATCATGTTGAGGCATGTACCAGGATGATCCAGTCCAACTAGGATGAGGCAAAGGAACATGAGCTCATACTTCATGCAAAGAGAAGGTGGAAGGTTATACAGAATAGCAAAGATGGGCCACCAAGAGTATATCATGACGTTTGTACTGAACGATTGGAAGCCATCTATAGCTAATCTGGTACGAACATTTCCGCATCACTGGAAAAATCTGGATTGAAGCGGTCCAACGCGTTCCATGCCTCACCATCGCACTAGTGTGCTATGACTCCTTGTTTTCGCGTACATCTTCTTTGTGTGAGCTCATAGACTGACGGTTCTTTTAAGAGGAATGTGACATGCAAGTAATGAATCTGCTTATGTGCGACTTCTATATTCACATTATCACTATTGTCATTAATTAACAACTTAGATAAACCTTGATTTACCACATTTTAAGCTATTGTTCTCATTGGCATGCTCTATCGAGAAATGTATGCAGTTGTCTGAGCAGATATCAATCTTCTCATATTTCGTACTAAGATCACAAAGTATTTTGTTCGACGGGTATATATCTTTAGACACTTTATGTGACTATGGAAGAATATCGCTGATCAATTTGATGAGGTCATTGTAGCAACTATTGAGGAAGAAATACTTAGACTTAATTTTCATAAGTCTGGTCATAAAAGTAAGGAGGATCAGTTCTATGTGTTCATGCAATGGCTCTTCTAAAGCTTTGAGAAGCTTGAAGAACGCATCAACCCCTATTGTAGGAGGATCCTCCAAAAACTCTTGTTGTATAGCTTCAAGCATCTCGTCATCGTATTAACCCCGTGCTATGATCACCGTCTTCCACTTCTTCTACGGCTTGAGAATATGTCTCGTCGTGAAAGGTCCACAACTCATAATGTGGAGTGTATTTAAATTGTCGTGTTGTCCAAACACTTCGTATTCTATCATCTGCTACATGGGCATCATACCTTATTGATCTTTCACAATGAAAAAGCGCGATATACAAAAGTTGTATTCTTGGTCATGTACTTTGAGTGATCCCAATGCTTTATTTCAACTAGTATACACCCAACTACAACCTTCACCCTTGTTTGAGGCTATAGATTAAAACCAGACAAATCATTCTTAGTTTATACTTTATTTTATGTCATGACCCTAGATCTATTGGGAAGGATAAATCCTAAACTCGCCCAAGAGTGACCGAGAGGAACATTCTTATGATGAGATGCGAGGTCCGAGTCCGGATAAAAATTCAACAGCAAAACCTGTTGTTCTCTAAGGCATGCCCAAAAATGGTACAGTGGAGAAAATCATAGTTATGCTGCCAAAATTTCGTCAAAATCCGGACCTCACGTCTCGTCATAAGCACACTCCCTCAATCACTCCCAAGTCGTAAAAAAAAAGGACAATTCCAAACCTACATGCCTCACATGTGTAGCGCATGTGAGATGTGCCGGTCCGAAATGGGTGACACATTGTTTATGTTACTCTTGGTGAATCATTCACTACCAGCGTAAATAGCTTATTTACGATGGTTTTCTCCTTTTTACTATGGCGTCAGGCCATCATAATTCTACGGGATTCATGTACTAATAAACTAATTATAGCTGCCCAGATGGTCTAAGCTATTCGGATCAGCATGAAGCTCGGTAATTTTGGCTCGATAATTCGAGACGAGTTGCAGGCCCATCGAGCTAGCCTGATAAGGCCAGATCCATTTTCGGGTCATGCCGGCCCGAGGGTTTCAAGGGCTAACCATGGGATTTGTAACACCATCATTTCTCATCATCATGCATTGCACTCGTCCCCATACATGGTAAACACAAAACAATACAAAAAGGAACAAGAATAAAAGGAAATGGAAGCAATAGAGCTATTCAAACGGATTCAGACCACAGACTTGTCTGGTGCAACCCTGGACTAGTCCGGTATCCTCAGTGTGCACAAATTAATTCAGTATTTTTCCCAAGCAACGGACTTGTCCGTTTTTGTGCGGACTAGTCTGATATGTTTCTGCCTAAACTTCGGACTTGTCCGGATGTTTCAATCTAGTCCTAATACCCTTTTTTGTTGAAGGACGGAGGACTTGTCCGCTCCACAACAGACTAGTTCGTTGTGCGCTGAGAGATAAATCTGACTTGTTCGGTGTAAAACGGATCAGTCCGGTATTTAAGGCTCCAACTCGAAATCAAACTTTCCTCCACAACGTTTTATTTGGTGTTTGAGGTGATTAGACCCAAGAACGTTGTGCCCACCCCTTTGGAGCCTGAGTGGGACCCCACCAAGGCCCCACCCATCCCCACTGAGTCCCAATGGGATTCCACCCCAGACACACCACTCCTCCCTTGTATAAGATACCAAATCCCTCTTCTAATCCCTGCCCACATGAGAAAACCCCCACCGTGCTGCCATCATGTTGTGAGCCACCGTTCGAGAGAGGAAGCTCTAGCTGCAAGGAAGAGAGGAGAAGGAAGAGAAGGAGGAGGAAGGAGAGGAGGAAAGAAGAAGAAGGAAGAACTAGCAAGATCATCATCGCTGCCACATTCTTCTTCATGCACTCTTTGTCATCAACGTTCTTCTTCTACGTCTTGCTGCCGATTCATCGTGAACGGATCTAGACGTTGGATTCATGTTTCGCGCACCATCCACGACCGTTGAACAGTTGCCCCACGTTAAATACCCTAGATCCAACTTTCCACGTCGATTTTGACCCCCTACTCGAATCAAGCCATGCCCTACCAGGAAAGTTCGCAAAACCCTGGACCACTACAGACTAATCCGGTCCACCAGCGGACTTGTCCGGCCTCTTTGCTAACTAGTCTGGTATCTGAATTCCAGATTCCCCTGAAAATTTCACCAATTCCTCAGAAATGACCCAAAACCTCCATAAAAACATAGAACTCAGTTGCACCAAGTTAGTAAGCAATAGTAGTAACTTAATAACATGTATTACACCATAATTTCCTCATTCATGCATATCATGGCATATTATTTAATTTATAAGCATTTTGCAATGCTTGTTTTGCATGTGTGTCTCAAGGAATAGAGGGAGACGCTCAAGAGGGTACTTACGAGGACCTTCAACACCAGAACTTCGAAGCACTCGATCCAAACAAACCACCAGAGCAAGGCAAGTGTCCTTGAACATTTTGATCTAGTTTTGAAATGTTTTATTTCAAACTTGCATGCTTGTTGAAATTTATGGGAAAACCTATGAATAGGAGTTTAGTAGACTTGTATGTCCTGCCTTGTTGCTCGGGATGTAGTAAAGAGAATCAGGAAGGGTATTTTACATTTTTGCTTTGCTTTGCTAAAATTGGGATCGGGAAGAACCAATTAACTTGATTATGAACTTTTGACCATGTGAACTACGTGAAATGATGGTAATGACCCTTAGGAACATGGAACCTATGGATCTAAGCAAGCCAGTTATGTGGAATGGGTTGGATGGTATGGTGGTTTTTGCTAGCTTTATATCTAAGGATCGGTTCATGGAGCGACCATCCAGGATTCGACAGTGCCACCACATGGCCATTATGGGACTGGCTTGGCCAATTAATTAGGATCGGGGAATGAGAGTAGGTTGTGTTTGCAATAGTGGCGAGACTGTCCTGGGATCCGAGCGGCACAAGTGGGAGCCCTTGGATGGATGTGATCAGTTGTGAGACATCACCTCTGGTGAAACCTTAGTGGGTCTGTACATGCTGATAGTCCCTTTGTAAAGGCTATTTTGTGATCTCTTAGCCACACACCAACGGAAGTGTGAGGCGGCATAGTTAAGATTCCTTAGTCACCGTAAGGTGATGAAATCACATAATTGTGGGTAAAGTGGTGCAACCTCTGCAAAGTGTACAAAACTATCATGATAGTCGTGCTCCCGGTCATGAGAAACATAGACCCTCACATGATTAGAGTTATGGACTCAAATATGTTGGTAAATGGCTGAATTGGAATTGGGTTATGGATTTGGTTGGTTAATTTAATTCGCATGAATATGGACAATTGTGGATGGTTATGGTTATTGATGTCGGTTGGTTAGTTTTGATTGAGAATGGTATATGATGAGTTTGGATATGGTATATGTTGGTTATTGGGTTATGTTTGGATTGACCGCACTTAGTAATCTTAAGTCACATTTTAACTTTCATGAATGAAACATGCTTTTCTGCAATGAACCATTTGTATCATACATGTTTTAGCTACATGTCATACTTTTCCCCACTTGTTGGGTACGACATGTGCTGACTCTTGCTATTCCCACATTAATTTAGCAGCAGGTGACAATTGGGGGTACCCTGAGGATCACGAAGAGTTCTAGGCGTGCGTGTTATCATCAATTGCCTGTGGAGTTGGAGTTTACTAGTTGTTTAGTTTTTCACTGCAATATTGTTTAGAGATTATAATTTGAGACTATTTGGATTATTGTAATAAGATACTATTTACTATTTGTGATATGGTTATAATCTGAATATCGTTTGTGATGCACTTGTATATGTGTGATGGACATCCTGGACACACATATGCGTCACACTTGGTTCATTCTCGGAATCGGGTGTCACATGTCCTATACTAATCAACTAACCAAGTCTTTCTAAACAATTAATCAATTAATTAAAGAATTAAACAACTAGTTAATGAGTTAATCAACTAATTAAACATTTAATCAACTAATTAAATGATTAGTCAATTAGTTAAACAATTAAATAAAAAATTTAACAAATAATCAACTAACTACACAAGTAATGAACTAAATAATCACTTAATCAAGTAATTAAACATTTAATCATTTACTTAAATTATTAAACATTGAATCAAGTAATTACACAATTAATTAAGCAATTTCAAAAGCAAGATAGGAGAGAGGGAGCATCGAGCCGATTTAAGGCTCAAAAGTATGACGGTACGTTTATATACGAAGGCCCGGGGAGCGGCCGTTGTAAATAACTGAGTTATTTACGATGGTTTCGGAGGCCGTGTAAATAATCATCTTATTTAAGAGGCATAGGGCAACCATCATAAATAATATGCTTATTTACGATCGTCAGTTTTAGCCATCGTAAATTAGTTTATCTACACCGGCTTGACCATTTGCCGTCGTAAATTAATATGATCATCGTTAATTTGTCGTTTCCCTCTAGTGAGCCGCCTTTATTTATTTTCCAGATATACAATGCCACTACTCTCTTTTTTAATTGTTTTATTAGCTTTGTAGGGGGGAGCACTTGTATGTTGTAAATAGGATAATTATGGGCGAGTTTTGCTTACTGGCGATCACTTTATCTGACGGGCCTATCTAAATTTCAGGTGCCTAAAATTTGAGAAAATTTCAGGCACCAGATAATTAGCGGTTAATTACTACCATTAATCGCTAATTCTTATAATTAACTATTAACCCTTAATTTATAGGCTAATCAATCACAAAATTATTTTGTTTGGTTATCTTACAACTAACATAATCCTAACAAATTATAGATTAACAATTTAACTAAACTGAGTTGTTAATTTCCAGTTGCTGTTCTGGTGCCGTACGTGTCGCCTGAAACAACGCCTGCAGTTCAGGCGACTGAAATTTAGCGTTTCCGTTATCTGTCACTAGAAATGGTTATTGTCGGTCGCTAAAATAGTAGTGAAAGGAGTACATTGGCTGTACGTCTGAATATATGAGTACACACATATCAAGGACAATGCAGCAAAAAGTTTATCTGGTTCGAACTCCCAGCTGGTTCTGCTATAGGGTTGAAATCCTCTGCATTACTGCTGGTGCAGTAGTGATCACTGACAGGTGGGTCCCCTGGGGCGTGGGGCCCACCTATCAGTGATCACTACTGCACCAGCAGTACTACAGAGTATATGCACCCCTGACTATAGAGGAGTTTAGACCAAATGCTGCCTGCAATCGCGACAGAGATAATCCTTTATAAGAACCCTCGAAATCAGTTGCCCTTGCGTCCATATTTCCTTGCCGACATGCTGGTTATTCTTCGCCAGGAACTCTCCTTTGTTCGTTAGTGATGAGTAGTAAGCAAGGGTCGCTTGCATTACAGTCACGAGATCACTCATCGTCACATACTCACATGCAACCAGCTGGAGTGGGACTGCTCTATATGATAAAAAATGATTCGTAATCTTCCATATGCTCAGTGAACTCAGAAGATGTGCATTTCAAAGAGTTTTCCAGTAAAGGAGTTTCGGCTGGTCGAGTCTCTGTTCAACCCCCCCCCCCCCCCCCCCCCCCCCCCCACACACACACACAAAGAAAAGAACTAATAAATCCAATTATCAAATTAATCACTAGTGTGATCAACTATTCAGTTTTATTTAGTTATTATGTCACAGCCTTATGTAACTAGTGCTGCACTCGCACTGCTTACATATACGATGCAGTGCACACAATCTACAGCAGCAAGCAAGATAAATCGGGGACAAGCTAGGTTGGATGAAAAACCTGATTTGCCCAACTTGCTGCCGTTTTATCAACTTGCAAAAACTTTTGTCGAACAACTAGTGCGCATATATCCAAGGACAACGAAGCAACGATCAATCGAATGCATTCACACATGCATGGCCCTCGAGAACAAACATCCCGCGCCCACTCCACTGATCAGCTATAAATACGACCCCCCTGGCACCCAGAGAGAATCATCCCGAAGCACAAGAGCATTAACTCAGTGGCACTTGATCACTTCTGTTTGCTACGTGCTCCACTGCTACAGAGCCATGGCTCCTAAGCTTGCTCTCTTCCTTGCCCTCAGCCTCTTCTTCGCCGCGGCAGCGCAGGGATGTGAACCTTACTGCGGCCCCGCTCCGGTCATCCCCAAGCCGCCGGTGGTGCCGACGCCGAAGCCGCCCGTGGTGCCGACGCCGAAGCCACCAGTGGTGCCCACGCCGAGCACAGGCTACGGGAAGTGCCCCATCGACGCGCTCAAGCTCAGCGTGTGCGCCAACGTACTCAACGCCGTCAAGATCGGCCTGCCAGAGTACGACCAGTGCTGCCCACTGCTGGAGGGCCTCGTCGACCTCGACGCCGCCGTCTGCCTCTGCACCGCCATCAAGGCCAACGTGCTCGGCATCCACCTTAACCTGCCCATCAGCCTCAGCCTAATCCTCAACAATTGCGGCAAGTACTGCCCATCCGACTTCACTTGCCCCAACTAAGCTGAAGAGGAGTTACCCCATCCATCCAAATGTTTGTGCTCTGTCACGTATTTTTCCCAAGGTTGGTTTGATTGTTACAGCGGCGGCGGCGGGTCTGTCTCGATTGTTGCACAATCATATAATGTTTCTGGTTATATGTCATTTCACTACATCTTTGAAATATTGTTCAGGTCTTGTCCAGATAGGGAGTTGTACTGCTGTTTGTAACTGTGTGTGGTGCTATCAATAATATAAGAGTGTTCATTAATTTACCATTTGTGCTTTACACCATGGGGTCTGCATGGATATTGCTGTTAGCAGCTAAGTCCAGACGCCGGCGATCTGCTGTAGCAGAAGACCGAGCAGTTGCTGCTACGGATAAACCTGATATTTTTAGGCCCAAACTATGAAACTAGATAATGAGCTACAATGTTTTTGGGCTTCAGTAATATGACCACGCGAAGTTTCATACCCGGTTTAGGCCCTTTTAAAAAAACTGAAATTTGTTGAAAAGTTGACTTTTTTGCTGTTATGAGAAGCAGATGCGAATACAAGTTAGATATTTGATAGTCTGCTTTTAAATATGTTGGTCCGCTGTTACAGAGTGTGAAATGTCATATGACCATGATGGTTTTATAATGCTTATATATACCAATTCTGGTTTAGATTTACATTATATTTTATTTGTCACATGATACAAACTATTTAATATTTATACACATTATAAAACAGTATAAAATGTCTATAAAATCATAAAATAAAGTTTCTTCAAAGCGATAAAATATATGAATATCTATGTCTCTCAATGATATATATTGTAACATCATCACTGCCCTCCCACCAAGCCTGCTACAATAGCATCACATAAGTCTCTCATGCCGTTATTTTTTAAGGGGCAAATAAGAAATAAGTTCAACAATTGAAAATAAGAATGCTAATTTATCCATTTTCAATCTGACCCTGCTACAATAAGTCTAATCTCAGACGGTTCCAAACGTATTATCACACGCGGTTTTCAAAACCGCCTGAAACGAAGAGCCTGTGATAATTTGCAATTTCACATGCGGAAACTAAAACCGCATGTGCAATGGATTTATCACAGGCGGTTCTTTACCTATGACTAGCCGCATGTAAAGCCACTTTATCACAGGCGGTTTGTACCATAATAGTAAACGCCTATGATAATGGAGTTATCACAAGCGGTTCTTTACCTATGAGTAGACGCATGTGAAGACACTTTATCACAGCCGGTTTGTACCGTAACAGTACCGCCTGTGATAATGGAGTTATCACATGTGGTTCTTTACCTATAACTAGCCACCTCTGATAATATAACTTCACTGGCAGGTCTAGTCGTAGGTAAAGAACCGCCTGTGATGAAGTATACCCTATGCAATACTACCTGCTGTTATTTTCTAATTTCCAGGTCAATTTCACTAAATCAATATAATTTTAGAAGTCATCTCATAGTTTATACTAAAATAATATAATCACAGAAGTCAATTTCACTAAAACAATTTACATATGTACAAGTTACATTTTCAATTGACATACAAGTCATCTCATAGTTTACACCAAAACGCTATTACACCAAAAGTTATCTCATAGTTTATAAGTTTCACTAGAAACTGTTTCTATTTTCATACTCGCAAAGTTCTAGCACATCAGCTATTACACCTTCGTGATCGAAGAACAACCCTCTTCGGTGGAAAATTTCACTACGCATGAAGTGACACAGTTCACTCGCAATCTTGTCGGCTCCGCCACCCGGAATACTTCTAGAAACCGGTCATTCTTGGTTCACATTCTTCGTGTGCTGCAATGAAACACATAACAAGATTTAGAATGTGTTAGTTTGAACTACCTCGAAGTATATATCAAAGTGAGTATACAAGAATTTATTTGATTTTTTTGGAGGAGTTCTACTATGAGTAATTGAATTTTGAAGTTGAAATCAACATCTGGAAATAATATTTCTTGTAATATTGAACAACAGAGATAAAATATGAATCTGTGCATTTTATACAGGTGAAATGGCTATGAACATTTTACAGGATGTGAGGAACACCTAACTTGAGGTTCAGGTAAAATTTGGTGAATTTCCAGTGAAGGAATCTATTGTGAAATTCTATGAGTGTTTGAGTTAAATGAATTATACAGATATGTATATAGGCTTTCATGGCAAACCACTTGCACTACTGGAAGATAGAGTTCAATACTTTTCTAACAAAATAATATAATTATTAAAATATGATAGTTACAATGAAAATAAAACTCAAAAGTAAGAAAATACAATATCGACATTAAGGATAACTTACATCCTCACGATCCACTCTATATTCGCAGGCGGTACGAAGATGCTCGCATACACAATACCCGCATAAGACGCTCCCAGGAGGCTACTTGGGACAAGCATAATATATTGATATGTGCAATGCATCCTTATTAGGAGGTCTCTGACCGCTAAGTTTTTCCACGTAAAACCGCCAAGCGCTGTAATACAAGGAATATCATATAAAACTTGTCAACACATTCTAAATGTGTATAAATTAAAAGTATCGAATAACCATATGTTTTCAAAATGGAAGGAAATATTTGTAACGATCCGATGAGTAATCGGCTGAGTCCAAGACCGCTATCAAACCTTGCGTTTGCTTGACGAATATCAGTATGTAGTGTTCACTGCTGTCGGTACACTGCGTATCGGGTACCCCATGATACTGCAAGAAGTGCAAGGGAGTTTCACCTGTCAAAGTTGAAGACCTCTGTAGGCCCCATGTGTCAAACGACACAGGACCCACCTCCTACATAGGGGAGCTTTAACACTGCCATCTGTAACACAAGACCGGAGCAAAACCCTGTACATAGGGTAGCTCCGCACTTAACACGTGTACAGTGACCCCGGACCTAACCCCCAGTAGAAGGAAGCCCCGATGCCTTCACGTGTATAGCAGCTTCGGACCTACCTTCCCGCAAGAGGAAGCTCCGGAGCTGCCACGTGTCAAGCCTCTGGACCTACGCCACCAACGGGAATACAGACGGATCTCCAACGGCTTAAGTATTCAAATGACTCTTATTGCTACAATTACAAGGCCTGATTATGCACATTAATGCACTATTAATGGCACACGATCAGAAGACCCTTAATACTGGTAACACCACAATTAAGGCACGTTATCACGTTATTAGGGTGCTTAAACACACTTAATTGTGTATTAGGCAAAAATAACCGTCGGGGCCACATGTCGAGCCAGGCAACCCATGTAACAACCATCCCTTGGTCTATAAAAGCAATGTGCTACTCGGTACAAAAGAGGCAAGCTCATACGCAAGCAAGAACAAGAAAATCTCCAATACAACAACACACACTTCATGGAGTAGGGTATTACGCTCAGGCGGCCCGAACTACGTAAAATCCCTTGTGTCATCATCTTGTTTATAATGTCACTCGCACCCCAACCAATCAAGAACCTCCGCGGGCTACAATTTAGTAGTAGCGGGGGAAGTGTCGTTCGTACGCTTCGACATTTGGCGCGCCAGGTAGGGGCGCCTGGGATGACAAGATGGTGAACTCCGTCGCAGGGTCATCCAATGGCAATAACGCTATGCAACCTGTTGGAAGGAATTCTTCCAACATGCAGCAACCAACAGACGCTATTGTCCCGGCAGGCGTTGCACCACCACCACCACCATCTGCTTTGGCAAACAATTCTGGATAGTAGGATGGGATACTCGCGTCGGTCACATCCTCGGAGGACAATAACCCTGAGAACTGGATGATTGCTACGCGTACTCTGCTGGAGCGCCCACCAGCACCCGGAGCACCTCAGGGTGCGATGGAGCAATGGCATGCTGATGTGCAGCATCTAGTTGCAGCTGCAGCTGATGCCATCAGCAACCAAGGTCCTCCCCCATCAGGGCAGGCAACGACTCAACATAGGACCTTGTCTGGGAGACTGGGTCCTCGCGTATCACAATACCAGAGGCATGCTGTATCTCAACAGATGACGTCGCTGCCTTCCTGGGCGCGTCGCACCCACACCATGTCGAGGCTATCGACACACGATTTGCGGTCAGAGCTTGACCAACGCTACCGACAGCAGGACAACCACGTCCATATTGAGCGTGCTTGTGAAAGGCGTGAGGCTCGGGACAACCCTGCTCCAGTGGGAGTAATTCGACGGGACTGTTAACCCCGCCGAATTCCTTCACATCTACTCCACTATTCTACTTGTAGTGGGAGGCAATGAGGCCGTGATGGCCAACTACTTCCCTGTGGCTTTAACTGGGTTCATGAGTCTTCCGCCCGACTCCATCAATAGTTGGGCGGAGCTATGTCAAGAGTTTACTGCCAACTTCGGAAGTTCTTATACCTGACCAGGCACTGAACTAGACCTATTTGCTGTGAAGCAAACAACGGGGGAATCGCTGCGATCCTTTTTCCAACGGTTTTCTCAGGTATGCAATACCATCCCCTCTAGCTCGAACGCTTCTGTTATTGTCGCATTCAGATAGGGCGTCCGAGACAAGAAAATGCTAGAGAAACTGGCGATGGAAGAAGTCACCAGCATCACAGAGTTGTTCAGTCTGGCTGACAAGTGTGCCCGAGCCGCAGAGGGCCGGGAAATGCACTCAAAACCAGCTCCGGAGGCTAACAAAAATCCTTCCAAAGCGGAAGCCACTACCTCCGGCAGTGGCAAAAAGAATAAGAATTCCAACGACAAGAAGAAGCCGTCGACCGGCACACCTACTGCTGCGACTGTTGCAGCTCCGGGTGGCCAGGGGCAATGACCTGAAAAACGACCTCAACCTTCGTCAGAAGACGGCGGTAGTTCCAAGATGTGGTGTCCAATCCACAAGACGGACAAGCACGGTCTGGAGGATTGCCGAGAGGTCCAAAAACTTGTCGAGCGCTACAACAAGCATCGAGAAGAAGCTCCTTTCCATCAACGGGAAAGGAAAAAAAGTTGACGAAGCTCTGGCTGAGACGGAGCTAGGCTTCCAGGACCCCAAGAAGGTCCTAAAGGTTGTGTACAACACAGTCGATGACGACTCTGACGTCTTTGACAATGAGCGTCAGAAGACCCTCAACACCATCTACGGAGGGTCCTGGGACATCACCTCTCGCCGCGACCTCAAGACAATGTGGCGGGAAATGGCTGTTGTAGCTCCTACTGCCAGGGCGGAACCACATCGAAAGTGGATGGATACACCATCACTTTTGATGAATTAGACTGCCCTAGGAACATGGTCGAAGCTAGCCAACTTCTGCTAATGGTATCTCCGACCATCAACAATGTTCAGCTCTACCACGTTCTGGTAGACAGAGGCGCAGTGCTCAATCTCTTGAGCTTTGAAGCATTCATGAAGATTCAGCTACAACTGTCGGACCTTTGCCCCTCGAGACCTTTCTCTAGGGTAGGTTCGGGGGCCATCAGCCCCCTCAAATCCATCACTCTCCCGGTGACCTTTGGGACACGGGAGAAATACAAAACTGAGAAGCTGGTTTTCGATGTCACTCACATCAGTCTGCCCTTCAATGCCACCTAGGCAGGCCTGCTTTGTACAGGTTCATGACCACAACTCACTATGGCTATTTGGTGTTGAATATGCCGACACCTTCAGGCCTCCCCCATGTCCGTGGAGACCAAACTGCAGGAGTCATCGCGCTAGAGGAACTCCATGCGCTTACCATGACGCAAGAAGGAACCTCTAGCAAAGAGCTCATTGCTCAACCCCTGAGCACTCAACATCGGGGCTCAACCTCTGCACCACGTGTGCAACCAAGCGGCGACACCAATGTTCCCGTCAAAGTCATCCAAATCAGTTCTGATGCTGCTCAGACCACCCGTATATCGGGAGGTCGGAAAAACAAACAAGAACTTGCACTCATCGCTTTCCTCCGGGCTAATGTTGATATGTTTGCCTGGCAACCGTCACAAATTCCTTGGATCCCTAGGGAGGTGATTGAGCACAATCTGAAGATTCATCCCGACGCACAGCCTGTACACAAGAAACCTCAGAAACAATCAATCGAGCAGCAAAACTTCATCCGAAAAGAGATCAAGAAGTTGCTCGAAGCTGGTTTTATCCAGGAGGTTTTTCATCCAAAATGGTTGGCAAACCCAGTCGTTGTACCCAAGGCCAGCGGGAAGCTTCGGATGTGTATCGACTACACCACACTAAATAAGGTATGTCCAAAAGATCCATTTCCACTACCTAGAATAGATCAGATAGTGGACTCCACCTTTGGGTGTGAGCTATTGTGTTTCCTAGATGCATACTCCGGATATCATCAAATCCAAATGTCTAGAGAAGATGAAGAGCATACTGCCTTAACAGTAGATGGATTGTATTGTTATATTGCCATGTCCTTTGGTCTCAGAAACGCTGCTTCAACCTTTGTGCGAGCTATGTACAAAACCTTTGGAGAGCTAATTAGAGACTTGGTGGAGGTGTATGTCTATGACATCGTTGTGAAGATCAAGAACAAGAAGTCACTCCTTGACAACTTGCAAGCCGTCTTTGACAAGCTGCACACCACACACACCATGTTGAACCCAGACATGTGTGTCTTCAGGGTTAGCTCCGGGAAGCTCCTTGGTTTCTTGGTGACTCATCGAGGAATAGAGGTAAACCCGGCAAAGATCAAGGCTATAGAAGACATGCGGCCTCCAGCCCGCATCAAGGACGTCCAGAAGCTAACTGGATGTCTAGCTGCCCTCAGCTGGTTCATCTCAAGGCCGGCAGAGCGAGAACTTCCATTCTTCAAGCTATTGAGGAAGAACAGACAGTTCCATTGGTCAGAAGAAGCAGAAAAGGCATTCCAAGAGCTCAAGCAGCTCCTCACCACCCTACCAATCTTGGTAGCTCTGAACCCTAGTGAGCCTCTACTGCTTCACATTTCTGCAACTACGGAAGTTGTAAGCATGGTCCGGGTCGCAGAAAGACCGGAACCTCATCCAGTCCAGGAGCCTAGAGCCCTCCGGGAGGGTCTGGAGCTACTTTAAGGCGATTCTGGGTCCCAGCCCCCAGACACAGATCTTCAAGGTGGACTGCTAGAAGATCAACCTCTCTCATCTGAGGGAGTTTCCACGGCTCCTCAAGAAGATCCGGACTCCTCAGGGAAGGTCCAGATTGAACAAGTAAAAAGTTTTAGACCCTTCTGGGAGGGTCCGGGAAGCTCAACAAGAAGGTCCGGACCCCTCCGGGAGGGTCTGGGTCGATGGAGAGGAAGCTTCGGGCCCCTCTAAGAGGGTTCGGACCATCCAGCACCCACTGTACTTCATCAGTGAAGTACTCCACGATGCCAAGGCCAGATACATCGAGGTGCATAAGCTGCTTTACGCAGTTCTTATTGCCTCAAGAAAGCTTCATCATTATTTCTAAGCCCACAAGATATCAGTGGTAACTTCTTATCCACCGCGTGCTATATTGCATAACCCTAATTCTACTGGGAACATCGCCAAGTGGGCAGCAGAGCTGGCAGAATTCGATCTTGAATTATTGCCGTAACAGGAAATTAAGACTCAGGCTTTGGCTTACTTCGTGGCAGAGTGGACTCCTTCTCCATCAAATCCTTGGGGCCCCAGTGAGCAGAAGCCGGAACCCAAAGTCCCGGTCTTCACCGAACCTCATTGGACTCTCTACTTCGACAGTTCTGTGCAGAAGCAGGGAGCCGAAGTTGGAATCCTTCTCCTCGCTCCGACCGGGGAGAAGTTCAAATACATGGTTCACCTTAACTTCAAGGCGACCAACAACATGGCGAAGTATGAAGCTCTCATCTACGGGCTCAATGTGGCACTATCCTATGGTGTCAAATAGCTGTCGGTGAAGGGTGATTCACAGCTAATCATAAAACAAGTCAGAGGTGAATGTGCTGCAACAACCCCCAACTAGATGCATATCTTCTTGAAGTCGAGAGTCTTCAGAAAGACTTCGAAGTCCTAGATCTCCACCATGTTCAGCGTCTCAAAAACGCTGAAGCTGATGAACTCTCGACGAAGGCTTCAACCGGAGCTCTAGCTCCCGACAGAATCTTCATTCAGAGGTTGTCAAGACCAACAACTCAGTCTGCCGAATTAAGCGAAGGGGGTGAGACCAACACCTCGAAGCTGGCGGTCCTGGTGGCCCTGTTACCATGGCGTCCACCAAGAGTCGTAGGTGCTGTCGAAAGCTTCGAGCAACCCAACACGCAAGACTCAAAAGCTCAAGTTAGCTCTGATGCATGGATCTCGGAGATCCGGAGCTACTTGAAAGACAACATCCTTCCTGAAGACGGTGTATCCGCTAACTGGATCGTCAGATTGGCTAAAAGGTACATGTTGGTGAAGGGGATCTCTACCGACGCGATGCCAACGGCATCCTAATGTAGTGCATTGCAAGGGAAGAAGGCCGCGAGCTCCTCATGGAGATCCATGGAGGCGAGTGTGGGAACCACGCTTGTTCCCCGCACTTTGGTCGGCAAAGCCTTTCGGCACGGCTTCTACTGGCCTACAACACTACAGGATGTAGTTGACTTGGTGAAAAAGTGTGAAGCGTGTTAGTTTCACGCAAAACAAATTCACTCACCGGCTCAGTCACTACAAATGATTCCTCCTACATGGCCATTCATTGTGTGGGGCATGGACATTTTGGGACCCTTCCCAAAAGCTGTCAGAGGTTACAGGTTCCTGTATGTCGCCATCGACAAGTTCACCAAGTGGCAGAAGCTACTCCAGTTGTGACTATCAACAAACAATCAACAATCAAGTTCTTGAAGTCTGTAATATGCAGATTCGGAGTTCCAAATAAAGTCATAACTGACAATGGAACCCAATTTACAAGTGTTGCATTCCAAGAATATTGCAAAGACCTCGGCATTCAAGTCAGCTATGCATCTGTAGCTCACCCAGCAAGCAATGGTCAAGACGAGAGAGCAAATGCAGAAATTTTAAAAGGACTCAAGATGCACACATATGAGCGCCTGAAAAAGCATGTAGCCAGCTGGATCGAGGAGCTTCTGTCCGCACTTTGGGCAAGCAGGACTACACCTAACCGGTCAACTGGAGGGACACCCTTCTTCTTGGTGTACGGAGCTGAAGCAGTCCTTCCTCCAGATATCACCATGGGGTCACTTCGGGTCCGGACCTTCGACGAAGCCACGCAGGATCAGCTCCGGCGTGAGGACCTTGACCTCATCGACGAGGGAAGGTGCCAAGCAGCTGTTCGGAATGCACGCTATTGCCAAGCGCTCCGGCGCTATCATCAAAGGCATGTGCACAACTGACAGCTCGAAGAAGGTGATCTGGTGCTGCGGAAAATACTAACTCGCGAAGGGATGAACAAACTTTCCCCCAACTGGGAAGGTCCCTTCCGAGTGATCAAAGTATCCCGTCCTGGATGCGTTCACTTGGCAACTGAGGATGGGATTCCGCTTCCCAATCCTTAGAACATCTATCACTTCTGTAAGTTTTATGCTTAGAATCACGGAGGTGAGTCTGTAATTACACACAATGTATGTTATAGAGTCAATATACAGATACGGGTAGGTCCTCAGGGAGAACATCTGGACCCCTCCGGGAGGGTCCGTGAAGTTCAAGCAACACTTGACACAGTCACGGTACTAAAATTGTAGCTGCCTGCCCTGGGCTAGTACAAGATGTATAGCACACTTAGCCTAGTCATGCACCCTAAGTGTGTCCTTGTCTCCCATGTAATCCAGACCTATAATGAAAGACATTATTGTGTGAAAACAGACTCCACGTGCATTTATTTTTGTACAAGGCTCAGTCTTTTGAATTATTATTTTTATCCTTCTTGTCTATAATGAAGTTGTGCAATTCTTTTTAAGTTTTAGCCCAAGTTATTTATATGTGTTACAAGGTATATTGTTGGTCTCTTTGGATCATAACATTGTTGCATAGTCTACTTGTATGAACGCCAAGCCAACATAGGTTTGGAGTGTGCTACCGACTTAGCCTGGTCCAACACCCTAAGTACGCCACTCTACCAACATCCCGGCAGGCTTGAGTAGGGTGAGTACTAAAAAAGCATGCGAATCTGGAGAGATTACATCAATGTGCTTGTTATCATATAAAATTTCTTCAGATCTAAAACTCCAATAAGAACGATAAGTCACAAACAATTTATAGACAAGAGGATGAGTTTTGCTCTTTTTCTTGTCTTTAATGTATAGGAAAAACACAGCGATGGTGGACGATGCCGGAGCTATCAAGCTCTAACAACCTCCAAGGGGGCCCGTCGTCGATGTTTTTGGACGTTGAAAGTGGGTGCCACCAGAGCTAACAAGCTCCCATAACTTTCATGAGGGTCGGACATTGACATAAAGTATAATTCAAGTGAAGATGGCATAACCACACAACATTATCTACGATTGATAGTGGGTGCCATTGGACCTATCAAGCTCAGACAACCCCAGGGGGCCCACTATTGATGTTCTACGCGTTGATAGTGGGTGCCGTCGGACCTATCAAGCT
The DNA here is from genome assembly GCA_036927565.1 of Tuctoria greenei. NCBI lineage: Eukaryota > Viridiplantae > Streptophyta > Magnoliopsida > Poales > Poaceae > Tuctoria > Tuctoria greenei. Next base: position 256,202,919 of record JAYESD010000002.1, read on the forward strand.
CTGACAACCCCAGGGGGCCCGCCATCGATGTTACAAAAGCTCCATGGAGAATTCAGAAATAAACTTCAGACCTAAAAGCTATAAGTTCGAAGTGTCCAAGTCATCAACACATCATCCAATCCTTTTGGTACATGTTCACAATCAAATTGTGTACATCTACCAGGGGGCAAACAAGATAAAGGACAATGTATTGAAGACAAGGACAACAAAATGAAATTCATTGTAGAGACAGTGGATTTCATTCATTCAAAGTACTGGATTACCAAATCAGGGTTACAGCAAAAGACAAAAGGAAAAGGTCCTAGCTACTGGAGAATCTAAGTCCTGCGGAAAAACGAAGCAACCTTCTTAGCAACCTCTTGGACACTAGCTTTGGCAACATCCTCCTCTTCAGCAATGAGTCCTTCAAAGACTGGATCGAGAGAAAACTGAGGATCTCGGCTTTTGTAACACGCCAACACATACTCGGTGACGTCTTTGTGTAAGACCTATGTGTGCTAAATACATTGGCTTGTAGTGAATACACTTGGCTTTGATGATAAAAGTTCTAAATATCACCAAAACACCTTTTTATCAAGGTCCGACTCTAGCTCCGAGCTATAGCAAGGTCCGACCATAGGCCCGGCTTGTTTTGGGTAGCTCCGGTTACATTCGATGCTAGGTCCGACTAGCTTTGGTCAGCTCCGGTGAAGTTTTGTCTTTAGCTCTGGCACGTCTTTGATAGCTCCGACACGTCTTTGATAGCTCCGACATGTCTTTGATAGCTCCGACATGTTTTTGATAGCTCCGACATGTTTTTGCTAAGCTCCGAGTTGATTTTTCTAGCTCCGGCTTCTGGGTTTACTAGTTCCGACTAGTTCTGGTTAGCTACGGCGCTAGGTCTTGCTAGTTTTGTAAGCTCCGGCGGGAGCTTGGTTGTACTAGTTTTGGTAAGCTCCAGCGCTAGGTTCTACTAGCTTTTGTTAGCTCTGGCTCAAGGTCCGGGATGCTCTGGCAAGGTCTGGAACTTGACCGAAGTGCTTCTTCTTTTCATTTGCAATGTTTCGTACTTGCTTTACATTGTTGGAAAGTTTGCTTAGTATTCTTTTACTAAGTTTTTGGTGTGTTTTGGATGATATGGCTGATATCGTTTTGCTATGCTTTGCAACATGCTCATGTGAGGTTCTCACGTAAGGTGTTGTGTTAGGAACTAACTTGATTCAAGTCAAGGACTTGGGCTCGTATGGATTGGTTGTTTATTCATGTGCAGGTGTTGCTTGAGTTCAAGACATGGCTGGTGACAGGATCCATTGGACTAGTCTTAGGGAGGAGATGAGGTTCCAACAACCAAATTCAGGAGGAATTGTGGTTGAGCTGATCAGGGGGTTGTGCAGCATGATTGAATCAAGAACAATGCATATGAAGGTATCATGGACGTCGTTGGAAGATGTTTACACGTGTGCAAGGAGTGCATGGACGTGGATACATGGTTCCGGGACGTGATGAAGAGATGTGGACATAAAGAATTGGTCGGAAAGGTCCAACCGACTAGGTTATGGACTCAGGCTGCGGCTGAGTCGGGTTTGACTCAAATATGGAAAGATTTGAGTTGGTTATGATAGGATTTCGTGTGGGTCACGAATTTGAATTGTTTAGGAATGTGGGATACATTCCTAAGGTGTTTGGAAGTCTTAAGATTGCTTCTATCTGCGTATAGAAGAATCCTAAGCAGTTATGGAAAGTTACGATTCGTCATCTGAGTAGGATTGGAGTCCTAGTTGATATTGGGTTGGCCTAAGGGCTGGTTATATAAGCAAGGGAGGCCAGAGCTCATGGTGCACGACACTGGGGCTGTTCCTCTTGTGTTCTATTGAATAAAATTCGTAGTCTGAAGGAACTTTTGTGCCTAGTTCGTCAGACTTGTTCCAGACAAGTTTTATTCGTCGAGTTTCTGGACAGCACTACCTTTCATCGGTGGTTTTATCATAACTAGAGTTTTACAGATCCAATTGACATGATTCTTTTTGTGTTGTCTTCACAACTTGATTATTTATCATCTGTAAAAATTTCACGGTCATTGGATTTGTGGTCTATGATCTACACGAGTTTCTTTGCAGCGTTCCAGAACTGTTTTTTCTAGGGTAGGGCAGATTGACCATTGTTTGATCTTTTGATCATAACTTGAGTTTTTCTCGACGGACTTGAGTGATTCTTTTTGTGTTGTCTTCGTGATTTGATTCTCTCTGATATCTATCACTTTTGTCACGGTGAAACACGTTTAGATTAGTCTCACACACGATTTCTTTAACAGATCGTTTTTCTGCCAAAAGGGTTGGGGTTTAATTGTTTCCGCTGCGTAAGATTTTTAAATCTACCATTCACCCCCCTCTGGTAGCTTTTCACGTGCTCTTCGATTCTACAATTGGTATCAGATCCACGGTGCTCTAATCTTTGTTATTTGCGCGTGTTTTTGACTAATCATCATGGAGAAGTACTCTGCCAAACTTGTGTGTTCGCTGGTATTGATTTTCAGGTTTGGAAGGCACGCATGGAGGCTTTCATCCAGGCACAAGGCTTTGCAATATGGGAGAAGGTATACAAGCCTTACGAAGTGCCATCAAACGATCAAGTTACAACTACAAATCTGAGAGATGTCGACAACAACAACAAGGCTCGGAACTTGATCATAAAAGGATTAACACAAAGCGACTTCGACCGTGTTGAACACCTCCGATCTGCATACGATGTGTGGAAAGCACTTTGTGACTACCATGAAGGATCCAACACGATCAAAGAGGTAAGGCCAGACATGTTTAAGAAAGAATACATGCGCTTCGAGATGCAACCCGGTGAGTCTATTGATGACCTTTTTGCTCGCTTTAATAAGATTCTCAGCAACTTGCGTAGTGTCAATGTTAATTTTTCAGATGCTGAAAATTCTAGGCAATTGCTAAGTGCATTAGATATGTCAATTTGGGAGATGAAAGTCACATCTATTCGTGAATCTACTGTCATGAGTTCTCTTACATTAGATGTACTCTATTCTAAACTAAAAACTCATGAAATTGACATCCTAGCACGTAAGAACCCAAATAAATCTATTGCATTTGTTTCACAACGTGATATGTCTAGCTCCGGCCAATCATCATCTTGCAATACTCTTGCTTTGTTGTCCTCACTAACCCTGGAGCAGATCGAAGAATTTCCAGAGGAGGAGTTGGCACTCATCTCTACTAGATTCTCAAAAGCATTGCAAAATGTGAGAACTAGAAGGAGAGGAAGCTCCGGACCTCAACGCTGTTTTAAATGTGGTAAAACAGGACACTTTCGTACGGAATGCCCTAACCTTTCAGGTCCGACCACCCGGGAAGAAAAACAAAGCATGGTCCGGACCTCCTCTGGAAATTCCAACAAGAAGAAGAAAGGTACCATAGGACGCAAGATGATCAACAGTTTCATCACCGCGCTTCAAGAGTTCAGTTCAAGTGACGTGGACATTGGAAGTGATGAAGATGAAGATGATTTGGCAAACTTGTGCTTTATGGCGGGCAAGTCAAGATCAAGTATGGAGGAGGCAGAACACAACAGTGACAATGAAGAGGTATGTCCTACTTGTGAAGAAATATGTGATGCTATTTCTCGTGCCACTATTGTTGTTAATAAAAAGGACAAAAAGCTTAGGGATAGTGCTGCTAAAATTGAATCACTAGAATCTGAAATCAACCTTTTAAAAACTTTGATTCCTAGTGATGATGCATGTTCCTCATGTGATTTAATATATGAACAATTGTCCTCATTAAGAAGTGCGCACACCTCCACACTTGATAAACTTGAGTTAAAAATTGAAAAGAACAAAGAGCTTGCTGCACTTAATGATAAAAACTTGAAAGATGCTAGTTGTTCTACAATTGATTTGCATTGTTCTACTTGTGATGATCTTGATAAGAAACTACAGGATGATATGAATGAAATTTCTATATTGAACAATGCTTTACATTCTCATGAAGTTAAATTTTGTTCAAATTGCAAACTAAAAGGAAAAACATCATGTAAAAATTGTCTTGATCTGTCCAATAAACTTGATGACATGCATAGGACATTAGATCGGTTTTGTAATGGGAATAAGAACCTAAACTTACTGCTGAATTCTTCCAAGTCTTGCAATGATAAAACTGGTTTAGGTTTTGATTCTCATGCTCATGCTAAGGCACATCCACCTAAAATTGTAAATTCATTAGGAAGTGGTTTGATTCAAACAGTTCCTAAACAAAAAGGAGTGGTTTTCAAATCCGCAGGAGTGTTGTCTCATTCGATTTCAAATAAAAATATTGCTTGCTCATCTAGACATGAACACAAAGTTAAAATTCATTGTACCTTCTGTGGTAGAGATGGTCATGTCATAGATTTTTGTTATAGACTAGCTAAACAACAAAAAAAGGAAAGAATGGTTGCTAGATCTCATAACTTTCATGCCAAATTTGCTGCACACATTGAACCGAATGTACAACCTGCTGTTTTGAGTCAAAAACATTCAAAGTTTACCTCCGGACCTTCTGTTTTTGCCTCCGGAGCTACTGATTTTTGTGCTACACAAGTAACACCTTATAGGTCAGTAGTTAAGAATAAAAAATCTCAAACTTTGACTTATAAACCTGCTGTTTTGTCTCAGCTTTCGCGTGGTCTTCCTACTGCACGTCGCGTGACTCAGTACTGGATTCCTAAATGCCTTTTGACTAACCCCAGTATTGAGTCATCGACGTATTGTGCTTCTATGTAGGTTACACATTTGAGGAAGGAGAACATTTGGATTGTGGATTCAGGTTGCTCACGCCACATGACCGGTAACAAAGATTGGTTCTCCTCCCTCTCTTTTGTGTCACGTGTAGAGAATGTTACTTTTGCCGATAATTCTTCAACTCCTATAATTTCTAAGGGTTTGGTTAGAGTAAATGATCACTACACTTTGAAGGATGTGGCACTTGTCAAAAATTTGAAATACAACTTGCTTTCTGTTGCACAATTGCTAGATGAAAATCTAGAAATTATTTTCAATAAAAACTGCTGCAAAGTTGTAGGATCAAATAGTGAGCTTATTTTTAACATGTCTCGGTTTGGAAGAGTTTTTAAAGCTGATTTTGATATGTCTTCCTCTAAGCATAGGTGTCTAGTTGCTAATGATTCAAAGGACTTATATTTTTGGCATCGTAGACTTGGTCACGTAGGCTTTGATCACCTAACGCGTGTTGGTACTCTTAATCGTATACGTGGGCTGCCTAAGCTTAAAGGGGACAAAGAAATTGTGTGCTCTTCTTGTAGACATGCTAAGATGGTTGCAGGTACACATACTCCTCTCACAATGATCATGACAACTGAACCGTGTCAAATTTTGCACCTTGACACCGTAGGACCTTCACGTGTTCAATCCTTCGGAGGTAAATGGTATGTTCTTGTGATTGTTGATGATTATTCTAGATACTCTTGGGTTTACTTTATGACGTCTAAGAATGAAGTTTTTAGTCACTTTAGAACTTTATTTCTTAGATTATCAATTGATCACCCATGATCATTAAAAGCAATTAGAAGTGATAACGAAACTGAATTTAAAAATCAATTGTTTGATCACTTTTGTGCTGAAAATGGAATAGATCATCAACTTTCTTCACCATATGTACCTCAACAAAACGGTGTTGTAGAAAGAAAGAACAGAACCTTAGTTGAGATGGCTAGGACTATGCTTGATGAATATCAAACTCCTAGGAAATTTTGGGCTGATGCGTTAGCAACCGCTTGTTATGTCTCAAATCGTGTTTTCTTGCGTGCTAAGCTAGGTAAAACACCATATGAGCTCCGGTTTGGACATAGTCCTAGTGTTACACACTTTCGGGTCTTTGGTTGCAAATGCTTTGTTAAGAAACATGGTAATCTTGATAAATTTGAACTTAGATCCATTGATTGCATGTTTCTTGGTTATCCATCTCATACTAGAGGCTACCGTGTGCTTTTACTTGACACTAACAAAATTGTGGAGACTTGTGAAGTGTCTTTTGATGAATCTAGCCCAGGTACTAGTTCAAACATTGCAGGTCCAGATCCATATCCGCAGGGGGAGAGCATTTTCGTTGAAGATGAGGAAGAATTGGAGTCGCTGCCCAAAAATTCAGCAGCTAAAGACTTTGGTTCAGCTCCGGATGTTAATTCTCCACCAGCACCGACAACGATCAATGCTGATTCAAATCATCCTCAAGTTACGAGCTCATCAATTTGTGATGAACATGAAGAAGAAGAAGCTTGTGAGACATCTGCTCCCCTACGGTTTTACAAAGATCATCCCCCACAACAGATGATTGGAAGCTTGCACGAACGAGTCACACGGTCCAGGTTTTGCGATCCAAACTCTTATGCTCATTCTGCTTTTGTTGCTTCTTTTGAACCCAAAGATATATCACACGCACTCACTAATGAATCTTGGATTGTTGCCATGCAAGAAGAGTTAGAAAATTTTGAAAGAAATAATGTTTTGAAACTTGTACCTCCACCTCAAGGTCACACTTTAATTGGAACTAAATGGGTATATAAAAATAAACAAAGTGAGGATGGGGTTGTGGTTAGGAATAAGGCTAGGTTGGTTGCTCAAGGTTTCACTCAAGTTGAATGTCTAGATTTTGATGAAACTTTTGCTCCTGTCGTTAGATTAGAAGCCATAAGAATTTTGTTAGCTTTTGCAGCATCTAAAGGTTTTAAGCTATTTCAAATGGATGTTAAAAGTGCTTTTCTTAATGGCTACATAGATGAGGAGGTTTATGTCAAACAACCACCGGGTTTTGAAAATTCAGATTTTCCTAATCATGTTTACAAACTGTCCAAAGCCTTATACGGTCTCAAACAAGCCCCTAGAGCATGGTATGATAGGTTAAAAACATTCTTACTTGAAAAGGGGTTTGCCATGGGCAAGGTTGATAAAACTCTTTTTGTGCTTAAACATGGCAATGACTCATTATTCGTTCAAGTGTATGTGGATGATATTATCTTGGTTGTGCTTCTCATGATCTTGTGTCCAAGTTTTCAGCAACGACGAGTTCCGAATTTGAAATGAGTATGATGGGTGAACTCACTTACTTTTTGGGGCTGCAAATCAAGCAAACCAAGGAGGGTACCTTTGTGCATCAAACGAAGTATACCAAAGATCTCCTAAGGCGCTTCAACATGGACAAAAGCAAGCCTCTTCGGACACCAATGGGAACAGCAACAACACTTGAACTTGATGAAGATGGTGAACCTATGAATCAAAAAGAATATAGAAGCATGATCGGATCACTTTTGTACCTCACGGCATCAAGACCGGACATACAATTCAGCGTATGTCTTTGTGCACGGTTTCAAGCTTCCCCACGTGCTTCACATCGTCAAGCCGTCAAAAGGATTCTCAGGTACTTACATGGAACTCAAGAATTTGGCATTTTTCTTCCTTCTTCCTCAACCATTACTTTGAAAGCTTTTTCGGATGCTGATTTTGGGGGTTGTAGGATTGATAGGAAAAGTACTTCCGGTGCTTGTCATTTTCTTGGTAATTCTCTTGTTGCTTGCTTCTCTAGAAAACAAAATTCAGTTGCACAATCCACAGCCAAATCTGAATATGTAGCTGCTGCTAGTGCTTGCTCACAAATTCTTTGGATTGTTCAAACACTTAAGGACTATGGGGTTGATCTAGATAGTGTTCCACTATTCTGTGATAACACTAGTGCCACTTGCATTGCTAAAAACCCCGTGCAACATTCTAGAACTAAGCACATTGACATTAGGTATCACTTTCTCCGAGATAATGTTGAAAAAGGAAACATTGTGCTTCACCATGTAGATACCGAACAACAATTGGCGAACATTTTTACAAAACCTTTGGATTTCACTCATTTTTGTTACATTCGTAGTGAAATAGGGGTTATGCATCCTCATGGCTTAAATTGAGGGGGAGTTTTTGAAACTTTGGGAAGTCTATGTGTGAATCTGAAATTAAAATAATATGAGCATAGTATTTCATACATATATGACTATGTGATTCCTTTTACATACTGAAAGTTCTTACTACATTACTCGTGTTATACATTTTGTAGTTTTTGTCATGTCTAGTAATTGGAATAATTACTTACACTAAAACTGATCATGGTCGAACTTTCTTGCTGTTTTGAACTTGTTACATGTTCACAAGTGCTTTTAATCATTAAGAATTCATCAAGTAATCAACTCACATGTTGAGTTTTTATGAACAAATATAAATTGAGAAAAGATCAAGAGAATATGCATGCATCGCACTTCTTCTTTTGAGATGGCTTGTCATTGCACTTAGATATGAACTTGGAAGATGTTGTGTATGACTAAAACCATGTCCTTAAGCTTCTGATTGTCAAATGACATAGGCTTGGCTTGGTTGGTTAGAATAAGGCAGATGCGCATATAATCTCTTGCAATATCATATAATTTGTGTTTTGAAAAGTAATAAAATGCAGCAACTAGTGTCATGCTTTCAAGTTATGAAATAGTTAAGTTTGTGAGATCATGACTTGCTTAAATTGAAAATTACATATGATCTCTAGCATGACTTACACTACTTTATGTATTTCATTGATGTGATAATGTAAGGTACTTGATAGTATGACTTAGATGAGCTTTTTTTATATGTATATGTTATAATATGCTCATAACAACTAAAGAGGGAGAGATAATTTGTTTATATGCTCATGACTTGCTGAATACATTGTCAAAGGGGGAGAGATAAGCATGAAGAGAAAGAGAATATGTGCATAAGGAGAGATAATAGAGGGGGAGAGATTTTCTTCTCATTTTACTTTTAATTTACAAAAGGGGAGAAATTGCCTTCAAAACTTTTATATGAATAAGCCAATGTTCGGATTTTAAATGGTGTTGCCAATGCATTCATCAAGGGAGAGATTGTAAGACCTATGTATGCTGAATACATTGGCTTGTAGTGAATACACTTGGCTTTGATGATAAAAGTTCTAAATAACACCAAAACACCTTTTTATCAATGTCCGACTCTAGCTCCGAGCTATAGCAAGGTCCGACCATAGGTCCGGCTTGTTTTGGGTAGCTCCGGTTACGTTCGATGCTAGGTCCGACTAGCTTTGGTCAGCTCCGGTGAAGTTTTGTCTTTAGCTCCGGCACGTCTTTGATATCTCCGACAAGTCTTTGATGGCTCCGACATGTCTTTGATAGCTCCGACATGTTTTTGATAGCTCCGACATGTTTTTGCTAAGCTCCGAGTTGATTTTTCTAGCTCCGGCTTCTGGGTTTACTAGTTCCGACTAGTTCTGGTTAGCTACGGCGCTAGGTCCTGCTAGTTTTGTAAGCTCCGGCGAGAGCTTGGTTGTACTAGTTTTGGTAAGCTCTAGCGCTAGGTTCTACTAGCTTTTGTTAGCTCCAGCTCAAGGTCCGGGATGCTGTGGCAAGGTCCGGAACTTGACCGAAGTACTTCTGCTTTTCATTTGCAATGTTTCGTACTTGCTTTACATTGTTGGAAAGTTTGCTTAGTATTCTTTTACTAAGTTTTTGGTGTGTTTTGGATGATATGGCTGATATCGTTTTGCTATGCTTTGCAACATGCTTATGTGAGGTTCTCACGTAAGGTGTTGTGTTAGGAACTAACTTGAGTCAAGTCAAGGACTTGGGCTCGTATGGATTGGTTGTTTATTCATGTGCAGGTGTTGCTTGAGTTCAAGACATGGCTGGTGACATAATCCATTGGACTAGTCTCAGGGAGGAGATGAGGTTCCAACAACCAAATTCAGGAGGAATTGTGGTTGAGCTGATCAGGAGGTTGCGCAACATGATCAAATCAAGAACAATGCATATGAAGGTATCGTGGACGTCGTTGGAAGATGTTTGCACGTGTGCAAGGAGTGCATGGACGTGGATACATGGTTCCGGGACATGATGAAGAGATGTGGACATAAAGAATTGGTCGGAAAGGTCCAACCGACTAGGTTATGGGCTCAGGCTGCGGCTGAGTCGGGTTTGACTCAAATATGGAAAGATTTGAGTTGGTTATAATAGGATTTCGTGTGGATCACGAATTTGAGTTGTTTATGAATTTGGGATACGTTCCTAAGGTGTTTGGAAGTCTTAAGATTGCTTCTATCTGCGTATAGAAGAATCCTAAGCAGTTATGGAAAGTTACGATTCGTGATCTGAGTAGGATTGGAGTCCTAGTTGATATTGGGTTGGCCTAAGGGCTGGTTATATAAGCAAGGGAGCCCAGAGATCGTGGTGCACGACTTTGGGGCTGTTCCTCTTGTGTTCTATTGAATAAAATTCGTAGTTTGAAGGAACTTTTGTGCCTAGTTTGTCAGACTTATTCCAGACAAGTTTTATTCGTCGAGTTTCTGGACAACACTACCTTTCGTCGGTGGTTTTATCATAACTCGAGTTTTACAGATCCAATTGACGTGATTCTTTTTGTGTTGTCTTCACAACTTGATTATTTATCATCTGTCAAAATTTCACGGTCATTGGATTTGTGGTCTATGATCTACACGAGTTTCTTTGCAGCGTTCCAGAACTGTTTTTTCTCGGGTAGGGCAGATTGACCATTGTTTGATCTTTCGATCATAACTTGAGTTTTTCTCGTCGGATTTGAGTGATTATTTTTGTGTTGTCTTCGTGATTTGATTCTCTCTGATATATATCACTTTTTCATGGTGAAACACGTTTAGATTAGTCTCACACACGATTTCTTTAACAGATCGTTTTTCTGCCGAAAGGGTTTGGGGTTTAATTGTTTCCGCTACGTAAGATTTTTAAATCTACCATTCACCCCCCCTATGGTAGCTTTTCACGTGCTCTTCGATCCTACACTTTGGCCAGAGATTTCCCCTCTGTCTCCAGCTGATCCGCGATGACATCACCCATTGCGTCGAGTTTGCTGCCAGTAGAATCAAGCGCCACCAGCGTCAGGTCCAGCTCCTGTGCTGGGTCCACCGGGCGTACTGGATTGAAGCCAAGAGGCACAAGGGCTTTGTCCGCACATCCCAGGATATCCCATACCATCAGTAATTTAGTTGCCCTCGAGCTCCGCATCTCCTCCAGTGACCTCCGGGCGGCCGCTAGCTCCGAACTCTCCCGAGCGAGGCGCTCAACCACTTTGGCATGTTGCTGCATATTCTCAGCTACTTGCTTTTCACAGTCAGCTAGCTCTGTCTCCCGGAGGTGGATGCGGTTCCACTGTTCTGCCAGGTCCTTGTCCCTGCCCCTTACTTTCCCTTCTCTGGTGGCAACATCGGCTTCTCTTTTTGAGAGCTCCTGGCCCAGTTTCCAGTACTTTTCCTCCTCCTCCTCCTTACTCAATAGATCAAACATCTTAGAGCGATCAGCCAAATTTTGCCCAGCCAGAGTCAGCTTCTGACCGAGCTCTTCTTCCCTTTTCAAAACATCCTCCTGTTGTTCTAGGAGCTTATCTTCTCTTGCATCAAGGTCTGCTCGATGCTTCAGGAGGACCTCATTTAATTCATTGAGTTTTTTGTGACCCTCATCAGCAACATCACTCCTTTCCTTGACATGATCGAGGATCTCCCAAGAATTAGCGTCGAGCGCCTGATGGCAACTTTCTTCTCCTCCAGCATTTTGCCCCAGTATTCCATCTGGGCCGTTTCCCTCTTCACCCACTCCTTCTGATCAGCAAGCATCGTTTGTGTAAGCTTGGTCTTGAAGTGGAGCCTATTGCGCCAATGCCTCAAGGTGTGGCGCTCCTCTTCAAGGGCCTTACTTTTGTGATCAAAGGCGAGATGAACTTGTCAGAGGCTTGAGCAGGCATTGTCTATGGACAATGCCATGGCAATAGGCTCCGGACCTGCCACGGTCACCTCTGCTGGCTCCAAGGGGTCTTCAAGAACAAAAATAGGGTCCCACACCACAAGCGTGGTTCCCTGAGTTTCTATGGCACTGGGGCTGCCCTCCGGGAGCTCTTCGATAGTAGCAGAGGAAGAACCCACTGAGGGAACTTCTACATCCGAAGCCGACGCCGAAGGTCCTAACACGGGAACTTCAATTGCTGGCTCTGGGGGTGAAGAGCCTGCCTCCGCCTCTTCATGGTGTTCTTCCTCGGGCATGGGCACCTCCGGAGCAGTTACTTCCAGGGTGGTCATTGGAGCTTCACCCAAAGCCATTTCCATTGCCGGCTCAGGCGCCGGTACATCAGCTACCTCCGGCTCAACTGTTGGAGCTTCAACAACTTCCGGCTCAAGGGCTGGAACTTCAAGTACCACAAACTCGGTTTCCAGGGTATCAATGACTTTCGGCTCAAGAGTCGGAGCTTCTGGCACCACCGATTCATCTACCGGCTCAGCAGCAACTTCTCGCACAGCGACCGGAGCCTCAATTACCTCCGGCCCCGTTGCCGGAGCTACCACCATCTCCGCGTCCTGTAATGGAGCATTAGTTGTTGGTGACGCTGCTACTGGAGCGTCTTCATGCATGTCTCCCCCTGGTCCAGCGCTACCACAGAAGTCTCTGGCGATGACTTTGAATCTAGATCCACGACAGCTAGCGCCGGAGCTGCCGTGACCTCAGCCGCCACTTGAGGAGGCACGAGGGTTGAAGCTGGAGTTTCCGTCCACACTGTTTCGACCGTTGCAACAGAGGCCGGAGCATTAGACCCCGTCTTTGATGCCCTGCAAACAAAAAATTGGAAGATTCAAAACATGATAAAAATAAGAGTGGCAAATCAAGGTGAAAAAGCAAAGCTTACCTTGGGAAGCTACCGCTCCAATCGGCGTGAAACTTCTTTGCCGGAGGCTCAGAACCGGAACTTGTCATGGTTGACACGGAGGGAGATCTGAAATGTCGCCCGGAGACTGCCATCATCGTTGGTGTTGCCTCAGCCGAGGTCTTCCTTGGCTGTGGAGGACTACCGGACCTGGAGCCTGTAGCTGGCGCCGGAAACAGAGTTGACTGTGCAGAACTGGCGCCTGTCGAGGGCGCTTGCACCGGAGGAGGTGTCGCCACAGAAGATCTCCCTCACCAGGGAGAAGGGGCAGTTGGAGATGGAGCAGACCTGACAGAGCTTCCATCGGCATGCTTCAGCTTCCTCTTCCAGATGGAAGATTCGGCTGGCTCCTTGCCCTTGCCCTTGCCGACGTCATCAACTTTTTGGCTCAGTGTAGGGGCGACCACCTCCTTGGAAGCTATGGGTATTACAACCCTAGAGACCCTATGCTTCTCCACCTCACCGAGGTCGTCTAGCGCCGACACCTTCCTCCGGAGCTCCCTGCTGATCTCTAGAATCATGTTTAGAGGTAGGAAAGCAGCCGACGGAGCTAAGGCATCATCATCAATAGACCCATGCTGAAATTTCTTGAGATGGAGCTTCAAAGCTTTGTCATCCAAGTTGGATTTCAAACTGGTTTCAATCCGATCATCATCCATCACACTGTTGAAAGCCCAAGCGAGCTTCTCCCTCCTCCTCAGTGGAGCCTACCTGTTCACCAAGAAATTTCCGAAGACCATCTGGGGGGTCACTCCACCCTCCACACATTCTCGGATCCTGGTCAGGACAGGGTTAAATGCATCTGACAGCTTCGAAACTACATTCTAGGCATCAGGGTCGACGTTGGGGAGTCCTTGGGGTAGCTCCAACCTGTCGCGCTCCTCCACTGCAATGACGATCCAATCATTCTTCCAGCCGTCCCATTTGCCAGAGGGGAATGACTTCAAGCACATGAAGGGACAGTTCTTGCGCTTCACGAAGTAGTAGAAGCCAAGCAAGTCTGTCCCCTTGCCGGTGGTATGGGCCATGAAGAAGGTCCGGAACAATTCGATGCAGGGAGGCACGCCCACCCACATCTCGCAAAAGTGGACGGAAGTTGCCACAATTAGGAGGGAGTGCGGGCTAAGGTGATGCAGTTGGAGGCCATAGAAGTCCAGCAGCATCCAGATGAACTTGAAAAAGGTGGGATCAGTCCCACCATGGCGTACGCCGAAAAGTACACCATCTCAACGCGACACTCCTTCTTGAAGGGGAGCTTGCCGGCATGTACCAAGTGGTTGAAGGAGTCACTGGACCATCCCATGAAGGTCCGGACCTTCATCAGATTGTCTTTGCTCTGGATGCGGCTCTTGGGAAGACCTAAATCCATCGCGGCAAAGTGGAGCGAAAGAGGAGAAAGCTATGCAATGTTTGGGAGGCTCTGAGCGCGAGTTTGATTGAAAGCATAAAGAGTCCTCAAACCATGCATACTTTCCTTCTTAAGTAAGCCTCCACGACGATTGGATAGAAACTGCAATGAGAGCAAGTCTACATTACAAAGAACCTACACCGATAATGAAAAATGGGCCCGGGGCCACTCTGACGAAGAAGTCAAGGTTATTACCCCAGGTGAACCATTGTCATGATGGGCGGCGGGAAGCCCGAGGGCGGCAGTGTGACAAGGCGTTCGGAACCGATAAGATTTTTGTATTGGGAACTGGCGACCTTCAATTGCGTGAGATCCGCACTCAAAGATCTCATCTGCCGCATTCAAAACAAGCCACACGACAATGGTTTAACCCCGAATCATCACCCCAATGGTACATCAAAAGACCTTTGAAGCTACAACGTGAGAATCAAGGATGGCCCCACCTCCGGTAGAACAACATAACCAAAGGGTTTTCTCCCAGAGGTGGGTCTAGTGGCCACTGTCGGTACCCTGCATACCGGGTACCCCATGATACCGCAAGAAGTGCAAGGGAGTTCCACCTCTCAAAGTTGAAGACCTCCGTAGGCCCCACGTGTCAAATGAAACTGGACCCACCTCCTACCTAGGGGAGCTCTGACACTGCCACGTGTAACACAAGACCGGAGCCAAACCCTCTACATAGGGTAGCTCTGCACTTGACACGTGTACAGTGACCACAGACCTAACCCTCAGTAGAAGGAAGCCCCGGCGCCTCCACGTGTATAGCAGCTTCAGACCTATCTTCCCACAAGGGAAAGCTCCAGAGCTGCCACGTGTCAAGCCTCCGTACCTACGCCACCAACGGGAATACAGACGGATCTCCAACGACATAAGTATTCAAAGGACTCTTATTGCTACAATTACAAGGCCTGATTATGCGCCATTAAAGCACTATTAATGGCCCACGATCAGAAGACCCTTAATATTGGTAACGCCACCATTAAGGTGCGTTATCACATTATTAGGGTGCTTAAACACACTTAATTGTGTATTAGGCAAGAATAACCGCCGCGACCACATGTCGGGCCAGACAACCCATGTAACAGCCATCCCTTGGTCTATAAAAGGGATGTGCTGCTTGGTACAAAAGAAGCAAGCTCATACGCACACAAGAACAAGAAAATCTCCAATACAATAACACACACCCCGTGGAGTAGGGTATTACGCTCAGGCGGCCCAACCATGTAAAATCCCTTGTGTCATCATCTTGTTCATAATCTCACTCGCGCCCCAACCAATCAAGAACCTCCGCGGGCTACAATTTAGTAGTAGCGGGGGAAGTGTCGTTCGTACGCTTCGACAACTGCACACGTACAAATACACGTGTTAAGTTAACAATTAGCAATAATTGCTATTTCAATGTCATGTGTCGAACATACTCGAAGTGGCACGAAGCCTTTACGAGGTCCTTGCTATCTCTAACAAAGTTAAACATGGCATGTCCTATGTAAGTTGCAACCCTTGTCCTTTTATCCTTTTTTTTTGTTTTGCGATTGATTTTCAAATTCTTTTTTTCTGGTGCTTGTACTCTTCCGAGTTCTGTTCCACCTTAAAGTCAAAAGTCGACTTTGCAATCACTGTAGGATCAAGGATACCTGGCTTGGTGTTCAACTTTTCATTATCCATGTATTACATCCTATTGAAGAAGTTCGGAATTGTTATAATCTCATGACATGTGTATGCGTGTAGTTAGAAAAGCAAGTGCGAAATATTAGAGGCACTTACAAGCACCAGATGAGTAGTAGGTTGATTTCGAGCATGTGACATCTTGGGTCAAGGTTTAATAGGGTTTAATAGGATTGATAGAATAACTCATACCACCAAGGTATACCTTCTTTTCCGGGAGCCCACCTGCAAAGAACTCCGAGGTTAAGCGTGCTTGGCCCAGAGCAATGTACGAATGGGTGACCGACCGGGAAGTCTTCTCGGGTGCGCACGAGTTAGGACAAAATGCGCATAAAAGACTAGTGTTGCTCTGTGGGGATAGTCTGTGATCCTAGAGAGCTACCCGGAGTAACGACCACCAGGCCCGTAGTGGCTGGGGTGTTACAGAATGGTATCAGAGCCGACCCTCGCGGTTTCACGGGTGCGTACGGGTCAGGGATGTGGGTACATACGCATGACGCGTGGGTCCTCTAGGAGGGACACAGTATGGTATGTACGCCAGTACTGAACGTATGGACGTGGACAAGAGGGGACGTTCCTGGCTTGGGAGTTGACCGACGAGGACGTCGGTCTTCCAAGGGGGGGGGGGTGGATTGTGACATCCTGGCTCAAGGTTTAATAGGGTTTAATAGGATTGATAGAATAACTCATACCACCAAGGTATACCTTCTTTTCCGGGAGCCCACCTGCAAAGAACTCCAAGGTTAAGTGTGCTTGGCCCGGAGCAATGTACGAATGGGTGACCGACCGGGAAGTCTTCTCGGGTGCGCACGAGTGAGGACAAAATACGCAGAAAAGACTAGTGTTGGTCGGTGGGGCTAGTCTGTGATCTTAGACAACTGCTCGGAGTAACGACCGCCAGGCCTGTAGTGGCTGGGGTGTTACAGAGCATGCCTCGATGGAAAATTCTATGTAGATCTTTAAAGAGAAGGGGCTCATTTATCTGCTCAAGTGCTCTAGAATGCTTATTTTGGCACACGAAATGTGACGTAAGAAAGATCATATTTTGTGCTGGCAGTGATGAACCAATCGTGCATTCTTTTGAGCGGGAAAGCTAGTTTGCTAAGTTGTACCGATGTCATGAACGGCTTCCCATTCTTATATTTATGAGGAACATCCTTAATCATGTATATTGGAACTTCTGGTTTAACTAAAGTCGTCTGCTGATTATATATGACACCGTCTTCTTCCCACTCAATATCTTCTAATGTTGGCTCATGTGAAGAACGAGATGCATTCGATTTTCCAATATTTTTCTTCAGATTTTCCAAATATTTTGACACTTCTTTTGAAGATTTCTTATTTTTGTATGAGCTAACTTTCTAGCCACTGATGATTGAGGAGTAGTCATCTGATGTTGGACATTGGCTTGTTGTTAAACCTGTTGTTCAACTAATTGCTCTTTACTACCAGAATCTTGCTCTCGTACCACTTCAAGCTGTTGCTCAACTGGTTGCTCTTTACTACCAGCAGCTTGCTCTAGTACTGCTTCAACCTGTTGATCAACTGGTTGCTCTTGGTTATCTTTACTAGCAAGGTTACTATCATCCTTGCTGAGATATAGCAGGAGTGGACCTTTCTAGACTTTCAGCTTAGATGACGGGGTTGCAGTCTTTTGAGAAGCGACAGGGTTAGACATCGGCTCATCATCCAACACGATATCGCGTCAATGCCAAAGGATTAATTAGTTGACAGCCTGCCTTAGAGTCTTGATCCCCTCATGTGTGATTTGGTCTATTTCATAATCTTCATAATCATTATCAATGATTTGAAGAACTTGCACCACAACATAATACAATAGAAGTGAATTGTTGTTGAAGTCACGATCAGGCTTTGCCATAGCAGTGGCAACCTGTTTGGTTTTGTTCCCTGCTCTGCCAATCGAGACAAGAAGACGACAAGATCTATCCTTAATACTATCATCGACAGCGAACTTATGGGACCCTGAGCGTGGCACAGAACCTACGTTGATAGGGTAGGCAGTTGGAGATACCAAATGCTCCTTTGCCACGGGAACCATTGTTGTACCACTAATTGACCCGATTTTGTAAGTTGATCTATTATTTCTTGCACATTTTCCTTGACCTTTTGAGCAATCGTTTCATCAAGTGTTTTCTTGAACTTCTCATGTCTTCTATATGACACTTCATCCTTCGATAAACCATCTCTCCAGGACATCTGAGAAGAGATTGCTCGAACCTGTCCACTGTGTTAAGGGTTTCCTAGGATAGCGGTAAGTTGGTCATTCTCCCTCTTCTGCTTGAAGAGACACTTTTGTTGCTTTTCAATTACTTCTTTCATTTTTCGCTCTACTTCGTTCACAGAGTTGGAATTTTCAAGTTTGCCCTCGTTGGTCAAACCTGACCGAGCATAGACCCACCGCTGAGTCTCTCATCATAACCTTCTAACGGGTGAGGATTGCCCTTACTGGTAATATCATATAATATCTTATTCCATTTCTGAACTTTGGGGGCATATCTGGCAGACCCAAGCGATGATGGTATTTGTTCTTTTTGGCAAGCTCTGACTTAGTTGTACTTAGGATTTTAGCATCAGGTGTGGTCTTTTGACGAGCAAATTCTTGCCACTAAGCTTGTGTGATTTTTTCCATCTTCTTCGGTCTAGGGACCTTACCGGCTTAACAAAAGCATTCATTTCACTCTTCCATCCACGAAACTTCTTGCCGCAAGAGACCAATGTTGCTTACTTTACAGCTTCTTCCGTGCCTTTCAAGAACTTGAATTGTTTCTTTATCCTCTCCCACAACTCATTCTTGTTCTCCACAAGTTATTTTTTCCAATTCTCGATTGTGATCAGCACGAGCTCTCTAACAAGACAACCGCATGCATTTTGGTACTTTGTAACTGAATCTAGTGGTTCTTGGGGAAGCCCACCTGGACCGACACTTGTTATGTATATGATGCGGTTCAATCGACCCTTATTGGGACCTCGTTGCCCTTGTTTTCGCTTGAGTGAACCAGAGGATTCAACCATTGGAGAACCTTCTACATTTTAGGAGCCGAAGTCACCTCGTTATCTTTGCAATTAATCTAGGTAGAAAAGAATTACAAGACTTCATTTACTTGACAACCAACATTAACTTAAACTGCTGGAGTTAAGATTAGTGATCCATACCTCGTTGGCAGAATCATATTCTAGATCGAGATCCTCTAAAGTCTTTTTAATTATTATATTTGGAAAAAAGGATCCGATGGACTGTGTAAGGAGCCTGAACTGCTGGACTTACTAAACTCCATATTGCCTTCTTCATTGTTACTACGAGCAGCAATCTTCTTAGGGCTTTCCATGCTAGATCAAAATTATTTTGAAACGGAGGGAGTATCAGGGAACAATCAAAATTGAATTATAAATGTATACGCTAAGATCCTACTACCACTCTACTATTTGAATTATTGTCAGTGAAATAGAAACTAATCATGTTAAACAACACACTAGCAATCATAAGCGGTTAAGTACATTTCATTATAGACTAATCAACACAACACAACATTTCCTACATAATCATGGTTGCCTAATGTTTGAAGGATAAGTAGTAACAACATGCATTCAGACATCAGACATTCATCAATTTCATTCGAACCTTGCAAATCCTAGAGGTACCTAACATTACCAAATCAAACATAGAAAATCAAAAAATAAACAATCTAGTACACTGAGCACCGTCAGTAGGAGAAGGTTGGGAGGGGGCAGCGCATGGTGGGGGTAGCTATCGGGAAGGAAGAGGCAGCGCGGGAGCGCGGGGGTGCGGCGACGAGGGCAAGGACGGAGGCATCACGGGGACGGAGGAGGTAAGGAAGTGGTGCACGGGACAGAGAAGGGAGGAAAGAGGCAAATGTACTGGCAATAGCGATGGCGACGAAGACGAAGCTCGACGGCGAGGGCGTGCGGCGAGGTTGAAGCTCAGCGACGAGGGCGCGCGGTGAGGTCGAAGCTCATCAGCGAGGGCGGCGCGACAAATGAAATTTTGGAAGCCTGACGACATCCAAGTGAATTCGCATGGGTTAGGTTTTTCTGAGGAGGCCGAGAGCTCTTATATGGATGCCTATCTTCTCAGGCGGTTCCTAATGAAAAACCGCTTGAGTAGAGGACTTCTCTCATGCGGTTATTCCTTACTAACCGACTGAGAAGGTGCCTTTACCTCAGGCAGTTATTCATTAAAAACCGCTTGTGCTTTTGTGTACTAAGTCTAGGCTTAATTAATATTCTTGATTAAAATGAGAGGCCTTTTAAAATCTTGAATTCCACTTTATTGTAATACGCTTCAGTATTACAGGTTCCCATTAAATTTCAATGTGTGTTCAAAATTTGAAGAATGCCCCATATGTATATGAGCATTTGATTAGAATGATGGATGATTTTAATTTTGACATGTTGGAATGCTTTAAAAAACTAACAAAATAAATACATGTATAAATAAGATAATATGTTCATAAAAATCAATATCAGTGGAAGATCCCTTTTTTTAGGAGATATAAAATGTGAATAATGTGTGAATATAAACTAATTTTATATTTACCAAAACATTACAATGTTAGCTATACAAGTTTTAAAATATTTGGTTGATGTAGTAGATATGAATTTTCGAAGAATATAGAAAAAGTATCATCGCATTTGGACTCAATTTGCATAATCTATACATGTTTGAGTATTTATACTAGAATCTAAATAAAAAAGAAGCAAAGGAAAAGAAAACTGAAGAACAGACTCGAACATTTATCACAGGTGTTTTGTTAGTAACAACCGCTTGTTCAGTAGTTAAAAACCATTTGTGAAAAGATGTACTAAGTCTAGGCTTAATTAATATTCTTATTAAAATAAGGGACCTTTTAAAAGCCTAAATTCCACTTTCTTGTAATATGCTTTAGTATTACATGTTCCCATTAAGTTTCACTTGGGAAAACCTTTGAAATTGGCCATAACATAAAAAAACAAATAATACTGATTATTTTTCATTTTTCTATCTTCATGAATATAATGATTTTTTCATTTAATTTTCTATAGAACTTTTTAGTCATCATACCAACCTCTATGATTTTTTTTAGATTTTTCATTTTTTTTTGAATCAATGTGTGTTCAAAATTTGAAGAATGCCTCATATGTATATGAGAATTTAATTAGAATGATGGATAATTTGAATTTTGACATGTTGGAATGCTTTAAAAAAAATTAAAAAATTCATACATGTATAAATAAGACAATATGTTCATACAAACCAATTTCAGTGGAAGTTCTTTTTTTAGGAGATATAAAAATGTGAATAATATGTGAATATAAATTAATTTGATATTTACCAAAACATTACAATTTTAGTTATACAAGTTTTATAATATTTGATCTAGGTGGTAGATATTAATTTTTGAAGAATATCAAAAAAATATCATCAAAATTAGACTCAATTTGCAGAATCTATACATGTTTGAGTATTTATATTGGAATCTAAATAAAAAATAAGCAAGGAAAAATAAAACTGAAGAGCAGAATTGGACCTTTATCATAGGCGGTTCTTTAGCAACAATTGCCTAAGAAATATCTTATCACAGACGGTTTGTCATTAAAATCCACCAGTGAAAATGGACGACTATATAAAGGGCTCCTCGAGTACCGTAGAAAACCTAATCCGAGAGATTTTACATCGATGCCATCAGGCTGCCAAAATTTTCTCTTTTCCGCCGCCCCTCTGCTTCCGGAGTGCGCCCGCGGTTCCTTTCATCAGTTGATCAAGCTTCGAATGGAGAAAAGGTTTGCAGAGGCTTCTTCTTCCATCGTCAAACAACTTCCATTGTCTGTTTTCCTGTTTTTCAGGTTGGTTTTGTTGAGTTTGGCTACAGCCCCCCTCCCTACTCCCCAAGATGTAGTTGAGCCTCCCCTTGAGCTCCTCCATTAATTTTGTAGAAAAGGAAGTAGATTCGAAGTATTAAAGGTTAAAGATGAATACAAGCACATGACATGTTCGATGAAATATTTCAATGAATGATCCTAACTTCAAAAATCCATTGTGGCCACTTGGAAGCTGAGAAAATTATGAAAAAGTTTTCTCGGAACCCTTATGAATAGACCTACATGATATCAGTATTCAATCATATGATACAGGCTGGTTATGTCTCTGTAAATCCATTGTAAGGAAGACCTTTAGGGAATATTTGTGGCCAAATCTTGCAGTAGAAAATTCACTAAATTTTACAAAATTCTATTATGATCTTAGGAACTCCCTGCAAAAATTTCAACATCAGAATCCCTTATCTTCTTGCATTATAAATTATATTATTAAACATACCATTAAAGCACATATTAATGTAATTGCAGTTTATTCATATCGACCTGATCATTTTAAAGCACATCCCTTATTTTATCCTTTTTTTAATAATTTTTCATTGAAGATGGACCGCCAAGCTTGGATGTATAACATGCCAAGACCTGATCCTATGTAATTCAAAATGTTGCAAATTTTATTGAAGCATACAAGAGACATGAGAAGATGCAAAAAATAGATGACGTATTATGTCTATGTATCAACAGAGAAAATAAGATTGCATAGATAGATACTATAGTAATCCAATCTCATTTGGTGAAAAGTGGTTTCACAGAAAACTACCCAATATGGACAGAGCATGGTGAGTTAGATACACATGAAGTGGATAAAGATGATGAGAGAGGTTCAGATGACGATAACGTTCATATTGATGATGGTAGTGACAATCAACATGGTGATAATGATGATGAGTTCGATTGTGAGGAGATGTTGCATCACATCGAACCATATGTATTGATTTCTATGGGACCAAGTAAAGGTTTAAGTAAAATGGAGACATTGCAGAATGCGGCGACGGAGCTTTTATATGATTAGTCAAAGGATTGTGATAAAGAGTTTACTACATTGTGTGCAGTTCTAGAACTACTAAAGTTGAAAGCCACACACGTATGGTCCGATTGTAGTTTCTCTGATCTTTTGAATTTTTTGGCAGAAGTTCTTCCAAATTCCAATAAACTGCCCAGAAGCACTTATAAAGCAAAGAAACTTCTTTGCCCAATGGCACTATGTGTGACAAAAATACACGCTTATATGAACTATATTTTGTATCGCAAAGAGTATGAGCTCCCAACTAGATGCCCCATCTAAAGTGTTAGTAGATAAAAGGACTACAATCATCAGTATGTTACCAACATGAATAAGACCCAGAAGAATAAGAAGTTTATTGTTGAAGGTGACGATGACATTACTTATGATGATGAGAAGAATAAGAGAAAAATTTATGCCTTGGTGATGTGGTACCTTCCAGTAATTTATTGCTTGAAGCGTTTGTTCTCAAACCCTAGGGAGGTTGAACTTATGCGTTGGCATTCCGAGCAGTGCAGAAAGAATAAAAAACATATTCGACACCCTGCTGATGTAACCCAGTGAAATTTTTTTTGATATTCAATATCCAGAATTTGCAAAGGAAATCAGAAATGTAAGGTTTGGCTTGGGTACAGACGGAATGAATCCATTTGGTAAAAAAAGAGCATACACAACACATGACCCATGGTCTTAATGATGTACAACCTACCGACGTGGTTGTATCACAAAAGGAAATATATTCCGTTATCTGTTCTTATCCAAGGTTCAAAACAACCCGACATCAAAATTGATGTGTTCTTGGAACCTTTAATGGAAGATATGACAAAATTGTGGAATGAAGGGGTATGTACATGTGTGAGTACAAGCGGGAGTATTTCATGCTAAGATCAATGATATTCGTCATCATGCATTATTATCCCGGACTGTTTACACTATAGGGATAAATAAAAGGAAAGAAAGGTTGTGTAAGGTGCGTGGATAGAACTGGATTTCTATACCTCACTTCATCCAGAAAGACGGTGTACATGAGACACCGGCGGTTCTTGATATATACACACAAGTATAAGAAGATGAAAGAACAATTTGATAACAAAATTGAAAAAGATACTGCACCAAAACCTCACAGTTGAAAAGTCATGTTTGAAATGGTCAAGAACATTCATATTGCTTTCGGTAAGGGCAAAAAATGTAAAGGAACAAAGAGAAAGAAAATTACATCTTCGGGTGACACAACTGACATGACTTTCAAGAAATAATCAATTTTTTCAAGTATCTTCCGTATTGGAAGAATCTGGAATTTTGCCATAATATTGATTTGATGCACGTTACACAGAATGCATTTGACAGCATCATTGGGACCTTGCTAGACATGCCGAGGAAAACAAAGGACGGATTAAAATCACATATGGACCTAGAAAATCTTAATATGAGACCGGAGCTTCACCCGTAGAAAAGGCGAATGGGAAGCATTACCTTCCTCCAACTAGCTACAACTCGACACTACAAGAGAAAAAGGCAATTTGCGAATGCTTGCGTGGGATTAGAGTGCCCACGAGTTCCTCATTCAATATCCCCAAACTAGTCTTGATGAAAGACTTGTCTTTATTCGGTTTAATTCTCACGACTATCACATAATGATGACAGTGTTCCTTGCCATTGCAATAAGGGTCATCAAACTTGAGCATATAAAAGTTTTCATCACAAGTTTGTGTTACTTCTTCAATGCAGTATCACAAAAGGTGATAGCACGTGAAGACTTAGACTATTTGAAAACGCACATCGTTGAGACTATGTGCAAGCTTCAGATGTGTTTCCCACCATTCTTTCACTATAGGAAACACGATCATTTGCGACGGCTGCAGTTATTTGCGACGGCCAGCCGTCGCAAATAGTGTAATTTGCGACGGCTTGTTGTCCGCCGTCGCAAACACAGGAGCCGTCGCAAATAACCTATTATTTGCGACGGCCAACCATAGGGCCATCGCAAATAACATCTTATATGCGACGGCCAACCCTAGCGCCGTCGCAAATAAGTAGCCCGTCGCAAATAAGGTGTTATTTGCGACGGCTCCAAAAAGTGCTGTCGCAAATAAACCTTATTGCGACGGCCGCGGACTGACGCCGTCGCAATTAAGAAAGCTGTCACAAATAAGGGCTTCTATCTGCCGCCCCGACCCCGACGGTTCATTCAACTCCACACCGCCTGCCTCACCCCCGCCGCACTGCCGCGACTCCGCCACCGGCCCGCCGTCGCCGCCCCAAGCCGCCCCCGTCGCCGCCCCCGCCGCCCCCGTCGCCGCCCCGCCGCCCCCGTCGCCGCCCCGAGCCGCCCCCGTCGCCGCCCCCGCCGCCCCGAGCCGCCCCCGTCGCCGCCCCGCCGCCCCGAGCCGCCCCCACCGCACTGCCACGGCCCCGCGCGCCGCCCCCGTCGCCGGCCCGCCGTAGCCATCCCGCCGCCGCTGCCCCCGTCGCCGCCCTGTCGCCCTCGTCGCCGCCCCGAGCCGCCCCTGCCCCGCCCCTGCAGCGCCGCCCCACCGGCCGCCGACCCGCCTTCACTACCCCGTCGCCGCCTGCCCCGCTCCTGTAGCGCCGCCCCTCCGGCCGCCGACCCACCTTCACCGCCCCGCCGCCGCCTGCCCTGCCCCTGCAGCGCCGCCCCTCCGGCCGCCGGCCCGCCGCGCCACCGGCTCTGTGCCCTAGCCTCGGACAGCAGCGCTGCCATCCCTCTGACACCGCCGGCCGCCGACCTCCTCCAACGCCGTCTCCTCCAACGCCGCTGTCCCTCAACGCCTCCACCGACTAGGTATGGGAATGCGTTTGAATGATGGAATGTGACGATGATGCAATGTTTAGATGATGGATGTTTGATGCAATAGTTAAATTTTCAAGTTATGTTTGGTAATGCATGATGGACGTTTGAATGATGGAATAATTAGATGATGCAATGTTTAGATGATGCAATGTTTATATGATGCCATGTGGTAATGTTTAGATGATCCTACTTTATTGCTAGTTATGTTTAGATGATGCAATGTTTTAAATTGTGCATGCTCATATACGTGCTCATATATGATCATACATTGCTAGTTATGTTTAGATGATCCTGCTTCATTGCTACTTCATTGCCAATGATCATACACATGCTCATATAACATATTGTCTATTGTTTGATATTTATTTTTTTATTGGTGCTTATTGTTTATTGATATTTAATGTTTTTGAGTGACTACTTAATATATGTAAATAAAGGGGTTTTGGTCCGGCTCGGACCAACCCGGAAGGGCACGACATGCAATAAGTGTGATCGTGTCATGTAGACCATAGTAGTAGGCGACATGGAAGTGAAAGGGTTGGTAAGGACGTCAAAGACCCGCGATTGCGTGGACGGTGGAAATGGATGTGGAATTGTCACATGAGACCAACTTTCCTCTCACTCTTTCTCTAGTTCTTTCCTCTCTCTTAAATGACCTGAAAATGAAAATGAGCAACGTAACCTATAGCAATGTATTACCCGTTTCGGATCGGCACGTCTCACATGCCATTGGCATGTGAGACGTGTAGGTTCGGAATTGTCCCTTTTTTGGACAGCCTCGGAGTGACCGAGGGGGCGTGGCTTGTGACGAGACGCGGGTCCGGATTTGGACGAGATTTCGGTGGCGTAACCCTATTGTTCCCTGCTGCACCATTTTCGGGCGTGCAGTGGAGAACAGCGGGGTTATGCTGCCGAAATTTTGTTCGAATCCGCATCACGCGTCTCGTCATGAGCACGCTCCGCTCGGTCACTCTTGGGTGGGTTTAGGATCTATCTGCCTAGGTTGTAGGGCCGTGACATAACACAACAATACATTAACGACAATTTCTTTCGCATTAAACTACAGAGTCAAACATGGGTGAAGACCGTAGTTGGATGTATACTGGCTGGAAGAGCAGAACTGGTGGTCACTCCGATGAGTGGTTTATCAAGTTAGATCAATTTTTGGATCGAGCATTTTCGTTTTCAACGGAAGATATGGTGCGGTGCCCATGTACAAAATGCCGGAACACTAAGTTTTTGAGAAGATTGGAGCTTTCGTTTCACTTATGTCAAAACGGTTTCACTCCACATTATGAAGTGTGGACCTTCCACGGCGAGACTAATTCTCGAGTCATAGCCGAAGTGGATGAGGATGATGATATAATAGAGGTTGATAGGATGGATGAGATGCTAGAAGCTCTTGAAGCGGAGGATCCTCTTACAAATGAAGCAAAGAAGTTCTTCGAGGAGCTGAAGAAATCACAAGAGCCGTTGCATGAACACACGGCTGTGACCGTACTTGCTTTCTTGACCAGATTTATGGCAATTAAGTCCAAGTACTTTTTTCCATCAACTGCTACAATGATCTCATGAAATTGATCTGCGATATCCTTCCACAACCTCACAAAGCGCCACCAGATATGTATCAGTCAAAGATCAAGATATCTGGTCTCGGTATGAAGTATGAGAAAATTGATGTGTGCCCAAACAACTGCATGCTATTCTGGAAAGAGCACGCCAATGAGAAGATGTGCTTGAAATGTGGTAAATCGAGGTATGTCGAAGTTGTTAATGACGATGGCGATAATGTGATGACAGATGTCGCACATAAGCAGCTTCGTTACTTGCCTGTGACACCTCGGTTGAAGTGGATGTTTCTTTCAAAAAGAACCGCAAGACACATGAGATGGCACAAAGAAGGTAAACGTGAGAACAAAGAATTCTTGACGCATCCGTCCGACGGTGATGCATGGAAGGCGCTAGACCGTTTCGATCCAGACTTTTCTCGTGATGCGAGGAATGTTCGCATCGGATTAGTGACAGGCGGATTCTCACCATTCAGTACGAACGCCACGCCATACTCATGTTGGTCTGTCTTTGTCATTCCGTACAACCTGCCACCTGTTTTTTGTACGAAGAACGAGTTCATGTTTCTCAGCCTCATTGTACCTGGACCTGATCATCCCGGGTCACGTCTCAACGTGATGTTAAAACCACTGATCGAAGAATTGAAAGTCTTGTGGACAGGAGTCGAAGCGTACGACGGTTACAAGAAGCAGAAATTCAACCTTCGAGCTGCTTATTTGTGGTCCGTCCATGATTTGCCGACATACGGCATGTTTTCCGGATGGAGCACTCACGGTCGTCTGACGTGTCTGATATGTGCTTCAGACACGGATTGTTTTCGACTAACTCATGGAGGCAAAATATCTTACTTCGATTGTCACAGACGTTGGCTGCCCTCGAATCATATATTTAGGCAGCAGAGGCATGTCTTTCGAAAGAACACTATTGTCACTAAAGGACCACCGAAGCGTCTCAACGGGTCAGAAATTTCTGATATGTTGGACAAACTGGTGCCTGATGAAGGTCGTCCTGGATATTTCGTAGGTTATGGAGAGGAACACAATTGGACTCACATATGTGGACTTTGGGAGCTACCATATGTGAAGTCGTTGATTCTAATGCACAACATTGATGTCATGCATCAGGAGCGTAATATGAGCGAAAGTATCATAAGCACTTGCATGGATATGCCTGGCAAAACGAAAGACAATTATAAAGCTAGACTAGATTTGGCAGACATTTGTCACCGTCCAACTCTTGAAATCTCTGAAAGTGGTGGAAAGCCACGTGCTTCTTTCTGTCTTCGATCGAAAGAAAAGAAAGAAGTTATGAAATGGATGAAAACTTTGAAATTCCCAGATGGTTAACACAGGAAACCTCACTGGGTTGAAGAGTCATGATTATCACATTATAATGGAAAGACTCCTACCTGTTATGTCCCGAGGCTATCTAGATGATGCGGTGTGGAAGGTTTTAGCCGAGCTCAGCTATTTCTATAGACAGCTTTGTGCTAAAGAAATCAGGATCGGGATGATGGATAAGTTAGAGAAGGAGATACCCATACTTTTATGTAAGATGGAAATTTTTTTTCCACCGGGTTTCTTCCAATGCAACATCTGCTTATCCATCTTCCATTCGAAGCTAAAGTTGGCGGTCCTGTGCAATATAGGTGGATGTATCACATTGAAAGAGCGCTACGATATTTGAAACCAATGGTTGGCAACAGGGCAAGGGTGGAAGGGTGCATCGCTGAAGCATATGCTCTTAAGGAAGTAGGATACTTTTCAAGTGTCTACTTTGCGGAAGAAAACAATATCAATACTTCGGCGATGCGGTACAATGTGGATGAAACACCCCCTCTAAGTGACCTTTCCATTTTTCAAACGAGAGGCGCCACCGTTGGTAGCTACACGACCTACGTGCTATCCGAACAGGAAAGGACTGTTGCTTTACTCTACATATACGCAAATATAGAAGGCATGCAAGAATACTTCGAGTAAGTGTTTCTCCTACGTTTATGCTAATCGACATATTTTGCTACACATGTACTCTAAAAGATGTTTTTTCATGTTCAGCGAGTTCCACAGACAATATTGGCTACATAGGCATCAACCTACGGCCAAACAAGTAGAAGCGATGCCAAAGGAAGGAATAAATGGGGGGCAGAGTTTTCTATCTTGGTTTCGAGAATATGTAATATTCTCTCGTCTTCTATGTATTATAAATTATTATTATTAAAGAAGTATTATGTAATATTCTCTCATCTTTTATAACAGTGTTGGACTCACAATGTCCATGAAGATTTGCGGCAGCTATCTTATGGATTGGTGAATGTTAGAAGCTATGGTCGATATGACGTAAATGGCTTCCGATTCCGTACAACTCATTTTGAAGCTCATCGTCCTCTCGCGGCAACATCAAATTCCGGTGTTGTGACGAGAGCAATGGACACTCAAGGGAATTTAACCGATTATTATGGTATCATTAACAAAATCCTTGAATTTACTTTTACCGGAAATAAGACCCTTCGAGTTGTCTTCTTTGACTGTGACTGGTTTGATCGTACTCATGGAACTCGAGAAAACCAATTTGGAATGGTGGAAGTGAAACATAAGGACCGACTACGAGGTTACGATACATTTGTTCTTGCGCATCAAGTTGAACAAGTGTATTATCTACCTTATCCATGCACGAAGCTCAGTGCTTGGTGGGTGGTATATAAGGTGAATCCTCGTGAGCAGCTATATACTCCTGGGGATGATGGTTACCATGATAGCGAAGACATTGAAGAAGTGTACCAAGAAGAAGAGTTGCCAGACACTTTTATCGTCGAGCTTGGTGCAGGACTCGATCAATTAGTTGGAGATGTTGAAGACGTTGAATATGTAGAGGCAGATGATACGCGAAAACGAAAATTAGAACAGGCCACGATGGAAGATCGTTGGGCTGGTTTAAGGAGTAGGGCACAGACACATGACAATGATGTTGATGAATTTTGAAAGTGACTACAAGTAATGTTTTCTTGAAGATAGTAGCATGAATTTTGTATATTTTATTTGCATATTTACTAATCATCTAATTACAACAGGATGGCGTCAAAGAAGGGTAAGAAGGTGCCGTCGACGAGGGGGTTCTACCCCTCTAGACCTGAGGACGCTTTCGTTGGTGCCTCGTCGACTGGCAGCAGACGCTCTCAGCTGCTGGGGCACGTTCAGACCAGCTCTAGAGCTTCGTCACAGGTAAATGTCACTCGTTTTTGACAAATTCTTTAAATTCAAATTCATATTAAACTTACTTATGAATCATTTGAATGTTGTAGTCCTCACCGACTGACTCAGAGGCTGCGGCACCTTCGGTGAGCCAGCCCTCGGCGAGGCAGCCCTCCGCCAGCCAGCCCTCGGCGAGGCAGGCCTCGGCCAGCCAGCCATCGGCCAGCCAGCCCCCGGCTGGCGATGAGTTTGTTCCTGAGGCCTTTGACTCAGCTGGTGAGGAGCCGTCTGGGTCACCTGACGTGGCGCCCCAGCAGACGCGGAGGATGAGGAGGACTCACTTTGTCAGTCCTCCTGCGGTCCCTTCACAGAGTTCACAGAGGATCGTGATTCGTCCAGTCGGAGACAGGTAATAAAAATTATCGTGTTCAATTTTAGTTTCTTTTGTTTATTTTAGTAATGAATGAATAAATATCTTACAGGGCTTGGGACGACACGTCTTTCACCGGTGAGAAACACCACAGATCGGTGAACGGTGTCCTCGGGTCCATAGTGCGTTTGCACTATCCCGGGGTCATCGACGGGGTGCCCGCTCTTTCGTGGGAGGACTACGCACGCGTCCATCACCAGGAGCACGGCAACCTTCAGGAGGCCGTATGGGCCGATTTTATGGTAAGTATGTTAAAAAAGTTTCTAAGTTACAACTCTTAAACTCTTTTAGTGAACATCTCTTCAATATATTCTTTATCGCAGGCAAGATATACTTTAGAGGACCCGAACGATCGTCGCCTGTTTGAGGATGCGAGGCGAGTGTTTCACTTCAACGCTGCCAAGGCGCTTCGACAAGCTTTGTCGAACGCCCGTGTTCAAATTATTAATGAGCACTTGAAGGCGAACTAGCAGCACGTGTTACACTTCCGGCAAGAGAGCGAGAGGCACCTGACGGAGGAGGAGTACGCGCAGGTACGTGGAGTGTAGTAAGTATTTTTTTCTGATAATTGCCTCGATGGTATTTTTAACGACTTCCAACTATGTGCAGGGCCACGTGAGCTGGTTGCAGGGTCAGACCGATGCATTTCGGGCCCTTTGTCGCTACTGGGCTAGCGACGAGTTTAAAGCTAAGTCTGAGAAGGCTCGAGACTGCAGAGGGGTGGAGGGGAAGAGCAGGCACGGGCAAGATAACCACTTGCGTTTAGCTAAACGCATGGTAAGTGTGTGTAACTTATGTTTATATATTAATAATATATTGTTCGTACTAACACGTATTGACAGGAGCGCGAGACGGGGGTGCCGCCCACCCCTGCTGAGGTCTGGAAGAGAGGTCACAGGGACCCTTCTCAGCCGACGGGGTGCAGTCAGGCTGTAGCCGAGCGGTTGGTAAGTTTAGAAATCATTCATATTAAATATAACTATATAGATTGTTGAACTTACACGGTTTTCTTGTTTTGCAGGCTAAGTACGGGGAGGAGGCTAGGAAGATACACGGTGAGGATTTTGATTGGGAACGTCAAACGATCGATCCTCAACCCGCGTATTCAACCGGTGGTGGAAAAGCACACGGAAGGTGAGTTTACAAGTCATTTTATCGTTTTCAATTCAAAGTATTCAACATATTTCAATTTCATATTACTGACTCTCTTTTTTATAGGCTCGCCATATTCGACGGAGTTGTCGACTCGAGGGCGGGGAGACCTGCGAGAGGCAGCTCCACGCAGGCTTCGGGCACGGGAGGTCGCCGCGTATCGCAGAGGGACATTGAGATGTAGTCCCTCCGAGAAACTGTAGATGAAAAGGAAAGGCGACATGAGGAGGAAAGGAGGGAGGCGGAACGCCAAAGGATCGCGTTGGAGGCCACGATCCAAACCCAGGCAGCAGCGTTGGCGCAGATGCGGGAAGCAATGGAGGTAACAAAATAAAAACTAAAATTCTTATTAATTCAGCATAAATGACTTATTAATAGGTAGCATTTAATGTTTGCAATGACAGGCCATCGCTCGGGCGCAAGGTCTGGGAATCCAGCTACCGGTACTACCACCGGTCCTTCCAGGCGATCCTTCTTCAGCGGGTCAGGTAAGTTTCTATGTAATCCTTCTTCTCCAGCGTAATAAGATTGAGATAGATGAAAGAGAGAGATAGTTAGATAGAATAAAATGATTGAGATAGATGAAAGAGAGAGATAGTTAGGGAGGGAGATGTAGATGGAGATAGAGGGAGGAAGATAGAGGGAAAAGGATATCAATAGAGAGATAGAGTGAGAGAGAAAGATAGAGTGAGAGACAAAGAGAAATGAAAAGACAGGGGAAGAGAGGGGATCTAGATGAAGATAGAGGGAGAGGAAGGGAGAGAGAGATGTTGATGTATTTATATTCTAACTCTAAGTTTCATTAATTGCAGGGATCCGCGACGGCTGCACAAACGCCGTCGACGTCGCTACCGCCGCCTGGAATGAGGCGTGATGATGACTTCGACTTCGGAGGTGGCTCCGGAGGTGGCTACGGAGGTCAGATGGGCGAGTGAGCCCTTTTGTTTGCTTTGTTGATGACGATGTGAGATGTATTGGAATTTATTAGTTTGTGATTGTGATGATGTTTCCTCTATGATGATGATCTTTGCTATGTGTATATAATGTGTGTATTGAATCTGTTCTGTGATTCTGGCCATCGAGCTGGGTAGTTTCTTCTGTTTTTTTTTAAAAAAAAACCTTATTTGCGACGGCTTTTTATACAGTACCGTCGCAAATAAGGGATCAGGCCGTCGCAAATAGGCCTCTGCTATTTGCGACGGTCTGGCCGTCGCAATTAATGTTTAATTGCGATGGCACGGCCGTCGCAAATAGCTCTGTGGGCCCCGGAGGAGGACCCGTGGGCCCAGCCCACTGGACTTATTTGCGACGGCCAGGTCGTCGCAAATAGAAGCACTTAATTGCGACAGCCAGGCCATCGCAAATAAGCTTTAATTGCGACGGCCACACCGTCGCAAATAAGGTTGCGGGGCCCACCGGCCCGAGGCAATAACTTGCGACGGCCCCCCAAGCCGTCGCAATTAAAGCTTATTTGCGATGGTGGCCGTCGCAAATAAGCTTAATTGCGACGATTTATTTGCGACGGCTAAAAACCGTCGCAAATAAAGAAAGCCATCGCAAATCGCTTATTTGCGACGGCATTTGTCTTATTTGCGACGGCCACGGCCGTCGCAAATCTTCGGGATTCCTTAAGTGTTTTTTGATATGCAAGTACACCTAATCATACATCATGTTGATCAGATAAAAGCATTGTGGCTACTATATTTACATCATATATTTCTGTTGGAGACATATTTAGGAGTATTAAAAGGTTATGTGCGGAATCGTGCTCACCCAGAGGGTTCAATTATTGAAGGGTACACCACTGAAGAAGTGATTGAGGGTTGCGCTGATTACATCAAAGATGGAAAGTAGATAGGTGGGTCTATACCGGTATATGAGGGTAGACTACGTGGGAGAGGCAAAGTGGGTAAGAAAACTTTTATCATTCAAGATTACAATAATGTACATTGTGCATATTTTGTTGTACTACAACAGCTCGTAATAGCCGAGTCGTACATCGAGGAACACCAAATTGAGCTTCGAAAAAAAAACCAAGACCGCAAAGAGTACTGGATCATGAAAGAGCACAAAAGACTTTTTACTGAATGGTTAATGGACAAAAATAAACCATACATAAACTCTATAGAAGAGGCAATAATGAAGAAGTTAGCATCTGATCCATCTGCTTTGGTGACATCATGGCAAACATATGACATAAATGGTTACATATTTTACACTAAGGAAAAAATGGTAAGAGTGTTGCACAAAATAGTGGTGTCCGTATAGAGGCTTATGATTCACAAGGGCAGAAAGACCACATACTTCGGGTTCATAGAGGAAATATGGGAACTCGATTATGGTAAAAGAATGCTAATCCTCGTACTTAAATGCCAATGGGCCAAACATCCTGATGGTGCGAAAATGGACATTTATGGGCTGACACTGGTAGAATTGAACAAAGTGGATTATAAACATGACCTGTGAGTTCTCGATGGTCATGTTGCACAAGTTTTTTATGTACAAGATCCAAGAACTGATAAGATGCACGTAGTTGTTTCTAGAAAGCAAAATATTGTTGGGGTTGAGAATGTGAGAGATAATGAAGAGGAATATAATCAATATGAAGAGATATACCTTTTCACCGAACCAGAAAACATCAAGCGCGTAGAGAGAAGCATTAAAAGGGATTTTAAACGCTATATGCGAGAAGATGTCAATGCTAGAAAAAAATGTATAATATATATTGTATATATTCGTAATATTACAATGAAACTTTAATATTTTAATTTGCTATTTTTTCTTTTTATGAATTTGTTCATATATGTAAGTATGTGTATATCATGTATATGTATATATTATTATATATACATATAAATGATATAAATATATATATAGTATAATATATACATATATATATATATATAATATTATATAAAACACTCTGAAAAGTATTATTGTTTTTTTCTTTTAATCCCCTTCACAGTCGGTCAGTAAGCGAAACCCATTTGTGAAAACATTTGAGGCATCACCGGTGGTCCCTATAAAGACCGCATAAAATATATACATTACTACAAACTGTTCTTTATTAATAGCAGCCTGTGAAAACAATGTCTTTACCTAGACGATTTTTTTTATTAAAAACTGCTTGTGATGTTTGAACCAGTACATGCGGTTCTTAATTAATAGCCGCCCGTGAAAAGCATGTATTTACTCAGGCGGTGTTTTATTAAAAACCGTCTGTGATGTTTCTAACAGTTCAGACGATTCTTTATAATAGCTGTCTGAGAAAATTATATATTTACCCAGACGGCTGTTTATGAAAGACCGCATGTGATGTTTAATCATCACAGACGGTTATTGTTTCATTCAACATCACAATCGCATTTTTTTATGAATCGCCTGTGTTTGAAAAACGAGACACCTGTTTGTAGTAGTGTGAGAATAATTAGACGAAACGCAATCTTCTGTATTACACATGATTTTAGGCCTGTTTGCAGTACAGGAGCTTAAAAACATTTCATATGAAACAGCTTATTTCCTGTATAGCAAGGACTAGTCTCAAGCATGGCTTCTGATGTCATTCTCAGCTCAACATATACATAAGATCGCTTGCCGGAAAACTAGGAAGATACGGCGCTATCACGATGCTTCTACCGGCACCATGGATCGGAGACCATCTTCACTAGGCTCTTGTGCAGCGCATGTGACTTGGAAGCCATCTCCACCAAAGCCATGTCCCACCAAAATCACCTGCCTAATAATAATGCTTATCAGATTGATTTTTCTTATTGAGAATGAGATAGGAAATGCAAGAGAAATTAACTAGAACAGGAACCCTGATGTGAATTTGAGAGCAAAATCAACGTAAGTGGAATCTAGATACTTCAAATCATTGTAGTACATAGCAATAAGGTCACTGTCAACCTGTCATCATAGACAATTAAAATACAAAAATGCTATTTCTTCAAGAAAAGAAATACAAAAATGATGTTTCTTCAATAAAAGAAAAACGATCCTATTCTAAATGCTACTACCAACAGAATACAATTATAGTGAACTATTGAGAACAATATTGTCATAGAAATCAAGATATCTGTTAAGACCATATCCAAATCAAGATATCAAGAATACTATGGTAATAGCAAACACAAAGATTCCTTTAATCAAGTAATGCATCTAGTGTCAAGCATGTTGCTTTGAACTTCCTCTACATTCTCTGAATGATCTTAACAACAATGTCAACATGGGGGGAGGGGGTGAGTGTGAAGTGTGTGGGCACCGAACATGGCCACGGGATGTCGTTGGGCAGGGGGGGGGGGGCAAAATCGACAGCGAGCGGGGATGGGCGATGCGACCGTCTTTGTCGGTGACCGGGAGGATGGGGGGCAAACATCGAGCCAGTTTGGTGGGTGGGAGGAGGGGGTGGGACGTACCTTCACCAGAGGAGTGCTGTGGGGGATCCAAAGGCGGCACGACACTACAAGAATTTTGGCCTATTGCAATGGTTTTATTGCATTGAACACTAAATCGTTGCAATAATTAATTGCTATTGCTACAATTCACTAGTTTGTTGCAATATACATAATTTCTCGCCACAATTTATAATCATTGCATTTTCAATGTGATTCGTTAAAATAGATTTAGTTTATTGCCACTAATATCAGAAAATGTTGCATTAGTACTCCATCGCACAAATCATGAACGGTTGCATTAATAATCTAAAACAACAACTCAGAAATTGTTACATTAGTACTCTATCGCAACAAATTATAAGTGTTACATTAAGATCGATTGCGACAAATATCAAAAAACGTTGCATTAGTACTCTGTCTCCACAAATAATGAATGTTGCATTAGGAATCTATTACAACAAGTCGGAAATTATTGCATTAGTACTCTATCACCACAATTCATAAGCATTGCATTAAGATCTATTGCGACAAATATTAGAAAATTTTGCATTATTACTCTATCCCCACAAAATCATGAATGTTACATTAGAAATCTATTAAAACAAGTCAGAAATTGTCGCATTAGTACTGTCACACCTGGTTTTAAGAAGAGGACCAAATGCTATACACATGTATGCTAGGATCAGTTGAATTCATACATGTGTAGACGAAAGTGAAATACCATTAAATTGAACCATGTTCGAGTACATGAATTATTACATAAATGACCATCCAAGTCTAAAAGAAATTGCATAGAAGTAGAAAATAGTAGATAATACGGAGCTTCAGAGCACAGGCGTTGCACGGGGGGGGGGGGGGGGGGGGGGGGGGGATACGCCAGCCTAAAACATCTTGTCTGGATATCCGTAGAAGTCCTAGTTCTCCACCTCTTCGTGCTCATAGACTGGGAGAAAAGATATGCAACTAACAATTTTGAGTACCAACGTTACTCAGCAAGTGGGGAAGGTTATGCCAGGAGGTTCATACACATGGAAGGCTGTCAGAGTGTGATTCCGGCAATTCTCCCGGTACTACCGTTGGTAGCCCGCAGAGTTTTGTAGTTCGGTTAGGGGGCGCGGAGATTCAGAAGAAGGTGGCAATTTAACACAAGTATTTACGTGGTTCGGGCCGCCTGAGCATAATACCCTACTCCACGGGTGTGTGTTGTTGTTGCATTGAGCGTCAGAGCGCTTAAGTGTGAGGGACCAGAGTGTTTGGGAGTCTTAGGCGCATGTGGAAGCCTCTCCCTGTGTATCACCCGGCCAGTCCTTTTATAGTACAAGGGCTAGCCGTTACATCGTCAGCTTCGCCCGACATGTGGCCCTGCCAGTTACTAATGCTCAATACACAGTTAATGTACTTAATTCCCCTTAACAGCGTGGTAACGTGCCTTGATAGCGGCGTTACTGGTATTAAGGGTCCTCCGATCGTGTGTCATTAAGATAGCATTAATGACACATAATCAGGTCTTGGAGTCTTTAAAGTTCCTTGAAGGTTCGAGCCGTTGGAGGTCCACCAATCTGCCTGTTGAGGTTGAAGGTCCGACGGTTGGACGTGTGGCAGCTACGAAGCTTACCGTCTTGGACGAGTAAGTCCGGTGCTGTTGTACATGTGTCAGTACCGGAGCTTCCCTCTGTCGGGGGTTTTGTCCGGGTGTGCCACACAGGTATCTAGTCCGGAGCTTTCCCATGTATGGAATGTAGCTCCGGTTTTATGATACACGTGGCGGCATTGGGACTAACCATAGAAGGGAGGCAGTTCCGGTTCCGCATGACACATGGGGCATTCGGAGGTCTTTAACTCAGACAGGTGGAGTTCCTTTGTGCTCTTTGCAGTCCCAAAGGGTATCCTGTATGCAGGGTACCGATAGTGGCCCCCTGGGCCCACCTCTGGGAGAGACCTTTTGGATTAAATCATTATGACGGAGGTGGGTCCATCTTTTGATTTATGCGCCGTGTCTTCAAGGGTCTTTGGATGTGCCGTTGAGGTGGTGGTTCGCAGTTAAACCATCGTCGTGTGGCATCTTCAGGATGCAGCAGGTGAGATCTGCACGTGTGGATCTCACGCATTTGAAGGTCTTCGGTTCCTAATACGAAAAACGTATCGTTCCGTGTGCCCTGTCAGGCCGCTGCCCTCGGGTTTCCCGCCTCTCATGATGACAACTGTTCGCCTGGGGTCAGGACCTCGACTTGATTGTCTGGGTGACCACGGGCCCCCTTGTCATTGGCAGGGTGAAATTTTTGAACTGGAAGCTTGGCCCTTCTGCGGTTTCCATCCAAGCGTTGCTGGTGCTTACTTAAGAAGGAAAGCGCGCACCGTTTGGGGATTCCTTACGCCTTCATTTGAACTTGCACTCGAATCCTCGAAACTTTTGCTTTCTTTTCCTCTCTCGCCCTGCCGTGCTGCGATGGAGTTGGGTCTCCGCAAGAGCCATCTCACGACTGACGGCGAATTGAAGAAGGTCCGGACCTACATGGAGTGGTCTAGCGACTCCTTCAACCACCTGGTCCACGCCGGCAAGCTCCCTTTCAAGAAGGAGCGCGCCGGCGACATGGTGTACTTTTCTGCGTACGCCATGGTGGGACTGATCCCACCTTTCTCAACTTTTCTCTTGATGCTGTTAGACTTCTATGGTCTGCAGCTGTACCACCTTGGCCCCCACTCCATTCTTCTTGTGTCGACCTTCATCTACTTCCGCGAGATGTGGGTGGGTATTCCCCCCTGCGTCGAGCTTTTCCATACCTTCTTCACCATCCACACCAGCGGCAAGTGTAACAAGTACCTTGGCTTCTACTATTTCGTGAAGCGCAAGAAATGCCCTTACAAGTACTTGAGGTCATTCCCTTCTAGCAAGTGGGACGACTGGAAGAAGGATTGGATTGCGTCATGGCAGAGGAGCACGAAAAGCTGGAGTTGTCTGAAGGTCTTCCCAACATCGACACTAATGCCTGGAGTGAAGCTCCGGTGCCGTCGGAGGCCTTCAACCCTGCCTTGACCAGGATCCGCCAATGCGTGGAAGGAGGAGTGACCCCCCAGGCGGTCTTCTGCATCTTCCTGGTCAACAGGTGGGTTCCGCTAAAGAAGAGGGAGAAGCTCGCCTGGGCCATCAACAGCGTGATGGACGATGACTGGATTGAAACTGGTCTGAAGTCCAATTTGGAAGGCACAGCCTTGGAGCTTCATCTCAAGAAGTTCCAGCATGGCATCGATGTCGAGGGCGATGACTTAACTCTGCCGGCAGCTTTCCTCCCTCTGAACATGGAGGCGGAGTTCAGCAGGGAGCTTCGGCGGAAGATGCCGGTACTTGACAACCTCGGTGAAGTTGAGAGGCGTCCGACCACCAGGTTGGCAATCCCTGAAGCTTCCGAGGGTGGCCCTGCTTCCGCCCCGAGACAGAGAACTGAAGTCATCGGCAAGGGCAAAGAGTTGGCTGAGCCCTCCAGTCGAAAGAGGAAGTTGAAGCACTCTGGCGGGAGGTCTGTCAGACCTGCTCCTTCCACCGCAGCTCCTTCTCCCCGGCGGGGGAGGTCTTCTACGGTGAAAACCACTCTAGCATCGGCGTTTCCCCGGGACGCCATCTCCGACCAGGTGACTCCAGCACCAGGGCCAACTAAGGGCTCTAGGTCCGAGGGTCCTTCCCAATCAAGGGGGGCCCCAACCAAGACGTCGCTGGCGGCAGCAGCAAGCTCTGGAGGTCCTTCCGGAGCTATTACCTCAGTTGCGACTGGGTCAGGCTCTAAGCGTCTGGTGAAGAGATTCCGTGCTAGCTGGAGTGGAAGTCTCCCAAGGTAAATTTGCTTTTTTACCTAAGTTGATTGTTTTTGTTATAATCATGTTTTGAGTTTCTCCGTCCTTCATCCACAGGGTATCCAAAAATGGGACTGAAGCTCCGGTTCTTGTGACAGCAGCTGATCCTATGCAGGAGGAGGCTACGGCTCCAGTTCTAGCGCCGCCCCAGGTGGTAGCTGAGGTCTCGGTAGCTCCAGCGCCGGCTGTCGTGGATCTCGACTCATCTCCCGAGGCTCCCGTGGTAGCACCGAACCACGGGAATGAAGATGTACCAGCAGCACCAGCTCCGGATGTTGAAGCGCCAGTTTTAGATGTTGTGATGACGGACGCTCCAGCCTCAGAGCCAGAGGTAGCTGCAGTTCCGGCTTTAGAGCCGGACGTTGTTGAAGCCCCGGTGGCAGAGCCGGTGGTTCCTGAAGTTCTGGCGCCTGAGCCGGTTGTGGTAGAGGTGCCGACACCCGGGCCGGTGGAGGTCGAAGCACCGACGCCTGAACCGACAGTGGAGGAGGCACCAGCGTTGGAGCCGGAAGTAGTTTCGGCTCCGGCCAAATCTTCAACGCCTGCTCTGGAGGTGGTAGTCCCGTAGGTACCCGTGCCCGAGCAAGGGTGCCACGACGAAGCGACCGGTCCTCTGCTAGAGGGATCAGTTGCTGATGACCTGGCGGTGGGACCTTCGGAGCCGACTCCGGGGGTAGAAGCTTTCGTTGCCAGACCTTCCTCGGTGACGGCTAAGGCACTCCCGAAGGGCGGCCCTAGTGCCGCGAAAGCTCAGGGGACCGCTCTTGTAGAGTGAGACCCGATTTTTGTTATGGAGAACCCGCTGGAGTAAGAGGAGAGGGCCCCGACAAGTCCAGAGCCGATCCCCCTATCGTTATCCATCGACAACGCCCTCTCCAGCCTTCGTTAGATCCAGCTCGCCTTTTACCACGACAGCAAGGCCCTCGAGGAGGAGTGCCAAACCCTTAGGAGGTGGCGCAACCGGCTCCAATTCGAGACCAAGATGGCGCAAACAAGGCTGGCTGATGACGAGGAGTGGGTTAAGAGGGAGAAAGCCCGGATGGAGTACTGGGGCTAGCTACTGGACGAGAGGGAAAGCATGGTGCGATCCCTCGACAACCAGTCCTGGGATATCCACGAACAAGCAGTGGTTGCTAATGAAGTAGCGAATGATCGCCGGGAGAAGCTCAGTGCCATCCACGAGAGCCTCATCAAGTGTCGGGAGGCTCTTGAGGAGCGGGAGAAAAGGCTCAAAGATGAAGAACAAAAACTCCAGGAACTGAGGGATGACCTCGTGAAGAGGGTGGAGGAGCTCGCCTAGAGGCTGGCTCTGGGTGACAAGAGTCTTGCAGAGCGCACCAAGAAGATGGAGGAGCTCTGCGAGAGTGAGGAGAAGAAAGCCTAGTAGCGGGGACATCACCTCACCAAAAGGGTGAACGAAGTCGCTGCCAGGGAGAAGAAGGTGCGAGGCCAGGAGAAAGACCTGGTTGACTGCCAGAACAAGATCCACGTCCGGGAAGAGGAGCTGGCTAAACTCAAAAGGAAAGTTGCTAAAAAGATTCAACAGCATGCCAAAGAGGTCGAGCTCCTTGCCCGGGAGGGTTCGGAGCTTGCAGCGACCAAGAGGTCCTTGGAAGAGGTGCGAGGCTCAAGGGTTGCGGAGTCCCAACAAGTATGGTACTTCTTGGGCAAAGCCAATGATGCGTTGATGCCACTGGGCTTTAGTCCCGTGCGTTCGGACGATCCAGAGCCGGAGCTGGACCATGCGCGGAAGGCGTTGAGCACGGTGGGCAACAAACTCAACAAGATGGGCGATGTCATCACGGATCAATTGGAAACAGAAGGAAAATCCCTTGCGCAGAATGTCGCGGAGTACATGCTGACGTGCTACACAAGTCGGGATCCTCACTTCCCACTAGACCCGGTTCTTGAAGGTCCCTTCGACGGAGAGGGAGATACCGCCAAAGCCAGCGTGTCGAAGTTTGCCCAGAAGGTTGCCTCATTCTTCCGTAAGATCTAGGACTTTCTCCTTGTAGCTTCTACTTGTATCGTCTCTTCTTTTCTCCAATTCTTTAATCTCTTGTCCACAGATGAATGAAATCCAAGAAATTTATGAATTTCATTTTTTGTCTTCAACCTTTGTCTCACTTGGCCCCCAGGTAGATGTGCACAATTTGATTGCGAACATGTACCCAAAGGATGTAGCGTTTTGTTGAAGACTTGAGTGCTTCGAACTTGTAGAATATAGGTCCGAAGTTGTCGACAGCAGGACCCTCTGAGGTTGTTGGAGCTTAGTAGCTCTGGGAGTGGCCATTGTCAACACGTATAGCATCGACAGCTGGTCCTCTTGGGTTGTCGGAGCTTAGTAGCTCCGGCAGCAACTATTGTCAACACGTAGAGCATCGACAGCAGACCCCATTGAGGTGTCCTTCTACCATCTTTTCTTCACGTTGACGGTTGGCTCCCTGGATTTGTCAGAACTTGATAGCTCCGACGACGCCTACTACCAATGTTTAAAACATCGACAGTGGAGCACCTTAGGGGATGTCGAAGCTTTGATAGCTCTGACATCATCCACCATCATCATGAGATTCTTATTTTTCCTGCACACTGAAGTCAAGAAAAATAGTAAAGTCCATTTCTCATCTATAACTCGTTTGCGGCTTACTATTCCTGAAAGAAATTTTAGGTCGACCACAATTCTATATACAATCAAGTGCATTTGTTTATTTTCTCCAGGTCCAATCGTTTTCTGGACTCACCTTACTCTAGCCTACCGGGGTGTAGGTAGAGTGGCGTACTTAGGGTGCAGGACCAGGCTAAGTCGATAGCACACCCCGGACCTAGATTGGCTTGGCGTTCAGGCGAGTAGGCCATT
Source organism: Tuctoria greenei (assembly GCA_036927565.1). NCBI lineage: Eukaryota > Viridiplantae > Streptophyta > Magnoliopsida > Poales > Poaceae > Tuctoria > Tuctoria greenei. Next base: position 256,245,886 of record JAYESD010000002.1, read on the forward strand.
CAACAATGTTAGGACCCAAAAGAAATAACAATGCAACTTGAGTTATACATGAATTGTTCGAGCTAAAGTTTCTTGAGAATTGCACAACTTTGTTATAGACAAGAAAGAGAAAAATAAAAAATATTGAGCTTGTACAAAATAAATGCACCTGGAGTCTGTTTTCACATAATGATGTCTTTCATTATAGGTCCGGGGTACAGGGGAAACAAGTACACTCTTAGGGTACGGAACAAGGCTAAGTGTGTTACATTTCTTGTTTGACCCAAGGTAAGTAGCTACACTTTTAGTTCTGAGACTGTGTCAAGTCTTATCTGGACTTTGCGAACCTTCCAGGAAAGGTCCGGATGTCCTCCCGGAGGAGCTACCCGACTCTGTACAATGACGCTATAACATACATCATATGTAATTACAGACTCACCTCCGTGATATTAAGTGTATAACTTACGGAGGTGCTCAATGTTCCAAGGATTAGGAAGCGGTGTCCCATCCTCGGTTGCCAAGCGAACGCATCTGGGACGGGATACTTTGATCACTCGGAAGGGTCCTTCCCAGCTGGGGGAAAGTTTGTTTAACCCTTCTCGAGTTTGTATTCTCCGTAGAACCAGATCGCCTTCCTCGAGCTGTCGGTTATGCACATGCCTTTGGTGATAGCGCCAAAGCGCTTGGTGGTATCGTGCATTTCGAACAGCTGCTCGGCACCTTCCCTCTTCAACGAGGTCAAGGTCTTCATGCCGGAGTTGGTCCTGCGTGGCTTCGTTGAAGGTCCGGACCCGAAGTGAGCCCAAGGTGATTTCCGGAGGAAGGACTACTTCAGCTCCATACACCAGGAAGAAGGGTGTCTCTCCAGTTGACCGGTTTGGAGTTGTCCTGTTTGCCCACAAGGTGGGCGGAAGCTCTTCAATCCAGTTGGCTCCATGTTTTTTTAGGCGCTCATATGTGTGCGTCTTGAGTCCTATTAGGATTTCTACATTTGCTCTCTCAGCTTGGCAATTGCTTGCCGGGTGAGCTACAAAAGTGTAGCTGACTTGAATGCCAAGGTCTTCACAATATCCTTGGAATGCAGAACTGGTGAATTGGGTCCCATTGTCAGTTATGATCTTGTTTGGGACTCCAAATCTGCATACTATGGACTGCAAGAAATTGATAGCTGATTGCTTGTTTATTTTCACAATTGGAGTTGCTTCTGGCCACTTGGTGAACTTGTCGATGGCGACATACAGGAACTTGTAACCTCCGACAGCTCTTGGGAAAGGTCCCAAGATATCCATACCCAACACGGCGAATGGCCATGTCGGAGGTATCATTTGTAGGGGTTGAGCTGGTGTGTGAATTTGCTTCGCATGGAACTGGCATGCTTCGCATTTCTTCACTAGCTCGGTTGCATCCTGGAGTGCTGTAGGCCAGTAAAAACCACGCCGGAAGGCTTTATCGACAAACGTGCGGGAAGACGCGTGGTTCCCACACTCGCCTCCATGGATTTCCGCGAGGATATCGCGACCTTCTTCCCTTGTAATGCACCGCATTAGGACGTCATTGGCACCACGCCGATAGAGATCCCCTTTTACCAGTGTGTATCTTTTAGCCAATCTGACTATCTGGTCAGCAGATACATTATCTTCTGGAAAGATGTTGTCTTTCAAGTAGCTTTGGATCTCCGAGATACATGCATTGGAGCTAACTTGAGCTTCTGAGTCTTGCGTCCTGGGTTGCTTGGAGCTTCCTGCAGCACCTATGACCCTTGATGGATGCCATGGTAGCAGGGCCATCAGGACCGCCAGCTTCGAGGTGCTGGTCTCGCCCCCTTCGCTCAGTTCGGCAGGCTGAGATGTTTGTCTTGACAATCTCTGGACGAAGGTTCTATCGGGAACCGGAGCTCCGGTTGAAGCTTTCGTTGAGAGTTCGTCAGCTTCAGCGTTCTTGAGACGCTGAACATGGCAAAGATCCAGGACTTCGAAATCCTTCTGAAGCTTCTGGACTTCAAGTAGATATGCAGCTAGTTGAGGGTTGTTGCAGCAGCATTCACCTTTGACTTGTTTTATAATGAGCTGTGAATCACCCTTTACCAACAGCTGCTTGACACCATATGATAGTGCCACCTTGAGCCCATAGATTAGTGCTTCAAACTCCGCCATGTTGTTGGTCGCCTTGAAGTCAAGGTGAACCATGTATTTGACCTTCTCCCTGATCGGAGCGAGGAGAACGATTCCAGCTCCGCCCCTCTGCTTCTTCACAGAGCCGTCAAAGTAGAGAGTCCAGTGATGCTTGGTGAAGACCGGAACCTTGGGTTCTGGCTTCTGCTCACTGGGGCCCCAGAATTTGATGGAGAGGGGGTCCATTCTGCCACGAAGTCTGCCAATGCTTGACTCTTGATCGCTTGTCTCGGGACAAATTCAAGATTGAACTCGGCCAATTCCGCTGCCCACATTGCAATGTTCCCAGTAAAGTTGGGGTTATGCAAGATTGCACGCAGTGGATAAGAGGTTACCACTGAAATCTTGTGAGCTTGGAAGTATTGACGAAGATTCCTAGAGGCAATAAGTACTGCGTAGAGCATTTTATGCACATCTAAGTACCGAGTCTTGGCGTCATGAAGTACTTCACTGATGAAGTACACTGGGTGCTGGACTATCCGGACCCTCCCGGAGGTGCCCGAAGCTTCCTCCTCATCAACCCGGACCCTCCCAAAGGGGTCTGGACCTTCTTCGGGGACCTCCAGGTCCTTGCTAGAGGAACCCGGAGCTTCTTATGAAGTTACCCGGACCTTCCCAGAGGGATCCGGATCTTCATGTTCAGCAACAGTAACTCCTTCATTTGAAGGAGGTTGATCCTCTGGCGTCTCACCTTGAAGATCGAGGTCTGGGGGCTGGGACCCAAACTCGCCTTCAGGTAGCTCCAGACCCTCCTGGAGGGGTCTGGATTCCCGAACTGGAGATGGTTCTGGTCTTTCCGCAACCAGGACCATGCTGACAACTTTGTCAGTTGTCAAAATGTAAAGCAGAAGTGGCTCACCAGGATTCGGAGCTACCAAAGTTGGTAGAGTGCTGAGGAGTTGCTTTAGCTCTTGGAAAGCCTTTTCTACTTCTTTGGACCATTGGAATGGTCAGGACTTCCTCAATAATTTGAAGAAGGGTAGCGCCCGTTCCGCCAATCTTGAAATGAACCGGCTGAGGGCAGCAAAATATCCAGTCAGCTTCTGGACATCCTTGATGCGAGCTGGTGGCCGCATGTCTTCAATAGCTTTAATCTTTGCCGGATTTGCTTCTATTCCTCGGTGGTTCACCAAGAATCCAAGAAGCTTTCCGGAGCTAACCCCGAAGACACACTTGTCTGGGTTCATCTTTGTGCGTCTGATTCGCAACTTATCAAAGACAGCTTGCAAGGTGTCAAGAAATGACTCCTTGTTCTTGATCTTGACGACGATGTCATCGACGTACACTTCCACTACATCTCTGATGAGCTCTCCAAAAGTTTTGTACATATCTCTCGCAAACGTTGAACATCGTTTTTTAGACCGAATGGCATGGCCATGTAACAATACAATCCATCTACTGTGATGCAGGCGATATGCTCTTCATATTCCCTAGACATTCTGATTTGATGATATCCAGAATACGCGTCTAGGAAACACAGTAATTCACACCCAGAGGTGGAATCCACTATCTGGTCTATTCTAGGTAGTGGGAATGGATCTTTTGGGCATGCCTTATTCAGTGTTGTGTAGTCGATACACATCCGAAGCTTCCTGCCGGCCTTGGGTACAACAACTGGGTTTGCCAGCCATTTTGGGTGGAAGACTTCCCGGATGAATCCAACTTCAAGCAACTTCTTCACTTCTTGACGTATGAAGTTTTGTCGCTCTACTGATTGCTTCTGAGGCTTCTGATGTACAGGCCGAGCGTCGGGATAAATCTTCAGATTGTGCTGAATCACTTCCCTGGGGATCCCATGCATTTGTGACGGTTGCCAGGCAAACACGTCAACATTAGCCCAGAGGAAAGTGATGAGCGCGAGTTCCTATTTGTCGTTCAGACCTCCGAATATACAGGTGGTCTGAGCGGCGCCAGAACCAATTTGGACGACTTTGATGAGAATGTCGGTGTCGCCGCTTGGTTGCACACGAGGTGCGAAGGTTGAGCCTCGATGACGAATGCTCGGGGGCTTCAGAGCTTGCTCCTTTCTGGATTCTTCTTCCTGCACTGTAGCAAGCGTGTGGAGTTCTTCTAGAGTAGTAACTCCAGTGGTGCGGTCTCCGCGGATCCGAGGAACGCCTGGAAGTGTTGGCATCTTCAACACCAAGTAACCATAATGAGCAACAACCCTGAATTTGTACAAAGTTGGCCTGCCAAAGATGGCATTGAATGGTAAGTTGATCTGCGCCACGTCGAAGACCAACTTATCGGTCCTGTAATTCTCCCGAGTCCCGAAGGTCACCGGGAGAGTAATGGCACCGAGTGAAGTTATGGCCCCTGGACCTACACTGGAGAAAGGTCGAGAGGGACGTAGATCCGAAGGTCAGAGCTGAAGCTTGACGAAGGCTTCGAAGCTTATGAGGTTCAGCCTCGAACCTCCGTCCACCATTACATGGTGGAGCTGGATGTTATTGATGGTCGAAGATACCATCAGTGGAAGTGGGCCAGCTCCAATCATATTCTGAGGGTAGTCCGAAGCATCGAAGGTGATGGCAGTATCCATCTCCGATGAGGCTCCGCTCTGGCGGTGGGAGCTACAGAGGCCATGTCTCGCTGCATTGTCTTGAGGATACGGCGGTAGGTGATGTCCCATGAACCACCAAATATGGTGTTCATGGTTTTCCGGCGCTCGTTGTCGGAGACGTCGGAGTCGTCGTCAACGGAGGTGTAAAAAGCCTTCAAGACCTTTTTAGGGTCCTAAAAGCCTAACTCTTCTTCAGCCGGAGCTTCATCGACTTTTTGTTTTCCTTCCCTTTGACGAAAAGGAGCTTCTTCCCAGCGCTTGTTGTAATGCTCGGCAAGGTTCTGGACCTCTCGGCAGCCTTCCAGGTTGTGGTTGTTCGTCTTATGTATGGGACACCACATCTTGGAGTATCCACTGTCTTCAGACGACGGCCGAGGTCATTTCTCGGGGCGTGACCCCCGGCCACCCAGAGCTGCAGCAGCTTCAGCAGTAGGTGTGCCAGCCGACGACTTCTTCTTGCTGTTGGACTTTTTCTTGTTCTTGCCACTCCTGGAGGTAGTGGCTTCACCCTTGGAGGACTTTTTGTTGGCCTCCGGAGGTGGTTGGGAGTGCATTTCACGGCCCTCCACAGCCTTAGCACACTTGTCTGCCAAGCTGAAGAGTTCCGTGACACTGGTGACTTCCTTGGTCGTTAGCTTCTCCAGCATTTTCTTATCTCGAATGCCCTGTCTGAATGCTACAATAACAGAAGCGCTTGAGATAGAAGGAATGGTATTTCCTACCTGGGAGAACCTCTAGATGAAAGATCGCAAAGACTCTCCCCCTTTTTGCTTGACAGCAAAAAGGTCCAGTTATGTGCTTGGTCGGGTGTATGAGCTCCCAAAATTGGCGGTGAATTGTTGGCCAACTCCGCCCAACTATTGATGGAGTCAGGCAGAAGGCTCATGAACCAAGACCTGACGGTCCTAGTCAAAGCCACAGGAAAATAATTGGCCATCACGGCCTCATTGCCCCCAGCCGCAGGGATAGCGGCGGAGTAGATTTGGAGAAATTCTGGGGGTTTACAGTCCCGTCAAATTTCTCCGGCAGGTGAGACCGGAACTTCTGCGACCATCTGACCATGCGTAGGTGCATGGCCAAGGCAGAACAACCTCCCCCTACTCCCTCAGGAGCAAGAATGTCCTGAGCTTCTCGCCTCTTGGGAGCACGCTCGATGTGGATGCAACCATCCTATTGCTGATAAAGACGATCGAGCTCATCCTGGAGGTCATGAGTTGAAAGCCTCGTTATCCTGTGAGTGCTTCGCGCCCTGGAAGGCAGCGATGTTGCCTGTTGGGATGCAGCACACCTCCTGTGCTGTGAAGCGTGCAGACCGAGTATACCTGACAAGGTCCGATGGTGCGATTGGGCCCGTCCTGAGGGAGGAGGACCTTGATTGCTGATGCGATCGGCTGCTGCTGCAACCAGATGATCCACATCATCTCTCCACTGTTCCATCGCACCCTGGGGTGCTCCTGGAGGCGGTGGACGTTGGAGAAGAGCAAGCGTAGCATTTAGCGCGTGTTCGGGGTTGTTATTCGCCGATGGAGTGACCGACGCGGACGCCCCATCTCGCTATCCTGCTTGATTCACCGGAGCGGACGGTGGCGGTGGTGGCATGACTCCTGCTGGAGCCACAGCACCTGCTGGCTGCTACATATTGGAGAGATTGCCTCCAGCAGGTTGCACAACATGGTTGCCGTTGGACGATCCACCAGCAGAATTCACCATCTTTGAATCTCTGGCGTTGTCCCCTCCCTGGCGCGCCAACTATCGGAGTGTGATTCTGGCAATTCTCCCGGTACTACCATTGGTAGCCCGCAGAGTTTTGTAGTTCGATTCGGGCGTGCGGAGATTCAGAAGAAGGTGCGATTTGACACAAGTATTTACGTGGTTCGGGCCGCCTGAGCGTAATACCCTACTCCACGGGTGTGTGTTGTTGTTGTATTGAGCGTCTAAGCGCTTAAGTATGAGAGACCAGAGTGTCTGGGAGTCTTAGGCGCGTGTGGAAGCCTCTCCCTGTGTATCGCTTGGCCAGTCCTTTTATAGTACAAGGGCTGGCCGTTACATCGCCAGCCTGGCCGACATGTGGCCCTAGCGGTTACTGATGCTTAATACAGAGTTAATGTACTTAATTCCCCTTAACAGTGTGGTAACGCACCTTGATAGCGGCGTTACTGGTATTAAGGGTCCTCCAATCGTGTGTCATTAAGATAGCATTAATGACACATAATCAGGTCTTAGAGTCTTTAAAGTTCCTTGAAGGTCTGAGCCGTTGGAGGTCCACCAATCTGCCTGTTGAGGTTGAAGTTCCGACGGTTGGACGCGTGGCAGCTCTGGAGCTTACCGTCTTAGACAAGTAAGTCCAGTGCTGTTGTACACGTGTCGGTACCAGAGCTTCCCTCTGTCGGGGCTTAGGTCTGGGGGTGCCTCACAGGTATCTAGTCCGGAGCTTTCCCATGTATGGAATGTAGCTCCGGTTTTATGATACACGTGGCGGCACTGGGACTAACCATAGAAGGGAGGCAGGTCCGGTTCCGTATGACACGTGGGGCCTTTGGAGGTCTTCAACTCAGACAAGTGGAGTTCCTTTGTGCTCTTTACAGTCCCAAAGTGTATCCGGTACGTAGGGTACCGACAAAGGCAAATAATAGTAAAGCACTATAGCAAATACAACCTTTCCTTACTAATGTTAAGTACCTACATCTAGGTGAATTCCACCCATAAAACCGCAAAGTGTCCAGATAATGACCAAAACCAATCCACCAACCACTTAACCATGTGTGCTAATTATGAACTTGGTCCCAAGCCGCTCGTGTACGTGAGCATGGCTGTCTAGACAGTTTGACAAAACTCTGCAGGGTGTGTATCCTTTACCCACAGTTCGTAATTTCATACCATGTTGCCAGGTGGACTAATAAACCTCCCTGTCGCCTATGTTAGGTAAACACATTACACACTTCCGTAGGTGTGTGGCCAGAAGATCACTACAAAGTCTTTTCGATGGTTCTACCGACTAATATCGGTACTCAGAGATTTCACCGCTCCGACACCTAGAGTCTATTTTTCCTCCGCCAGGAAAATCCCCTTCTTGAGCCATGCGGATCCCAAGGCAGTAATTTGGACTAGTTCCTCGCTCGTTCGATTACACACGCTACATTGGAAGAGACCAAATTACTAAACCAAGTTATTCCATATACAACCCTGTAGTGATACTGTATGGTTTAGTAACTGTAATATCCCGAATATTTTAGAGAAAAAATTTGCAGTCAAGGACACAAAGGCTTGACCAAACTTTGATGCACGGAACGATTGATCCGATAGACGATCAGAGACCATAGATGCGTTGAGTTGGTCGTAACAATTTCAGAAAAATTAACTTCGTGGCGAGAAACACTAGAGGGTTGACTGAAGTTTGACTTTTTGAATCCTTGATTGGATGAACGGTCGGAGACCGTAGATGCTTAGAGCTCATTGTGATGATTATATTTCACTACTCATATGCTTGATTCGGAAATCGGATAAGCTGATTGTTAGTTGATTTAATTTGGACCGTTGGATGATTATTAGGTTAACTTTATATAAAATCCATGGTGCTTCTTCTTCATTCCTCCTAGCGCCGCCAGTTTTCATGCCATCTCTCCACCAGCGACGCCTTGTTCTTTCCTCTGCTAGCACCATCTAGATTCAGACGCTGCTGACTGCTTCATCCAGCTTGGCTCGAAGCGCTGCTGGTCCGTGCTCCACGCTTCTTCCTACCAACCTTCTGCTCATCGAATCTGGTGCTGCTTGTTATGATTGGAGACCTGGTCCGGTGCTGCTATGAGGAAGAAAAAAAACATCCACAAGTTATTACTTCATTCTACCCGTAGCTGGGGTTGGCTGCTACTATTATTTTGCTCGTGGCCTGCTGATTTTGTGCTGCTCCCTGCTACTGGATGGATGTAGGGGCCAGCAAGGAAAGACAAGTAAGAAAGAGGATTTTAGAAATTTGCCGTTTCAATTGAAATTGGTGATCTCTGCAGTTTAGGTAATCAATATTAATCTTAGATCCTCTAATGATTATCCAGTGAAGGTTAGAATATAAGAACATTATTAATCTTAGGGGATCAATTTTAGTGCTGTTAGAACCTTTTCAAATCTGATATTTATTATAGCAAATTCAGACCATAAGCTAATATCAAAAGTTCTAGAGGTTGTCTCTATCTTTTTAATGTGTTTGGTCTCATTTAATTCAGATCAACGGTTAGGGAGGAATCATTGAATTAGTGTTGTAGTTTCAGAATTTCAAATTTGTGCTGTAAACCATTTATTTGTTTTAACTAGGATAAAATTTAGTTATGTAAGACGTTTTTAAGTATAATTATGTTCTATGGGCTTGGAGAGTTACGATGTTGAGAGGGTGTCTTCCGATCCTCATCGAGGTTAAGGCAAGTACATGACAGGTTTTATTCTAAAATATATGAATTGCTTATGATTAAGCTTCCTCATGCCTTTAACTCATTATTTGAGGTTTCAAGATTCAATTGCTTCATCTTTCTATTTTATTCATGTTCAAGATTCATGTTATTCATTCAATAATCATTCAAGTACCGGTAAAGTCCGGAGTCGTTCTTATATTCCAAGTCCTGTGAGTAAGTGTTGGCCCCACTTGCTCGGCTTTACCTGTAAATGCTAATAAGAATTCAAGTATCGTCCGTTTTAGATGAAAACTACTATTTTATGGTTCTTCAATTCAAGTTCTATTACCGCTATGTTTCATTTGGTTTTATTCTATCGCTCTTCAAGCTCTAAGTGTACTTGCTGATTATTTTTACTCACTCTTGTTTTTATTTGGTTTTTAGGTACCCGTTGATCAAAGCATGCATGGGAAGAGGGTAGCATCTGCACTTGAGCACGACAACTATTCAATAAACTTAGATTGTGAACTTTAATAATTATTTGCTGAATTGTTGTGTCGGTAATAACTATTGCGTAGTCATTTGGTCGTTCGGGTATTTGCTTTAGCTACGATGGTTGAATGATGCTTATTTCATCTTATCTATATTATTGCGTTTATATTGCATTGTGTTGTCCGTGGTTGGTTGATTTTATAGGGGAGACTGTCAAAATTTCAAATATTGTTCTTACTTAAGGAATGTTTAGATAATTTTTGTAGTGTCCAGAGTTGTTCATACCTGGGGCTTTACAGTTGGTACTCACAACCTAGGTTTTGTAGTTTAATTATATATTTTAATGACTAGCAAATATAAAAAGAAATAAACATGGATCCACAATTAAAATTGACACACCTATGCACAATAAGATGGGTTCATGGGCATATTTTGCATTCTTCTTTCTATTGAATATTTTTTCTTGTGCTTATATTTGTCACTATGCTATGTTCTTAATCATTCTCTTATTAATACCTCTAATTAATAGAACTATGCCTCCGAGGAGGAGTGCACATGCTATCACACGTGATAGAGGTCATACAATTCCAGCGACATTGTTCTCTTTGTGCTTAGTGTTGGAAGTGGTGAGCATGAGAAGCTTAGAATGTCTTGTAGGACTTACTGATCGATATTGGGAGGTGATAGAGAGAAATCCTTCCACCACATACATCACGATAGTTAAGAAGGCTAGGACTATGGAGATCCAGTTTTGGGTTACTTTCCTAAGGTAAATAGGTAGCAAGAATGTGAGTAACCCATAAGGTGATCATAAGAGGGTTCACTAGAAAGGAGGAGAGCTTGCTCAACAAGGTATATAAAGATGTTTAAGGAAAATATATCCTCTCAACATTCTTTCAAACCTAAGTAGCCAGAACCTTAGCATTTTAAGTGTTTTATATCCTTCCACACTACGTAAGAAACCAAAATAGGAGACAAAGATGGGTGACGCGCTAAGAGGAGAACGTCTTTGATAACCTTAAGAGTGACGAGCCCGCTTCAGTGAGGATCTGACATGGCTCGGTTGAACGTACAAGGAGACGCGTTACAATACAGCCCGTCTCAGCTACTTAGGTACCCGAGACGCACCCTCCTCTCTGACAAACGGGAGACACACTTTCATTGAGCGTGACTCATATTTGTTTTGAACTGAGAAGGACTTTCCTTGTCGTGCATCTCCTTTAATAATCGAATCTGGCGCGTCTCCCATACCCACCGGTCAGGCGCGTCTCCTTTTGTTATGGAAGCGGGCTCATCTCCCATTCCCTCTATAGAGAGACGTGCTTTATATCGGTTCGTCTCGATTTTTCGTTGCCCTTTTACGACCTCCCAGTTGTGGCAGAACAAGTGGCTACCAGATCTGCCCTGTTCTTTCCCTATTTTGAGGTGCTCTTCTAAAAGTCTTGCGGTGATTATCAGTGGATCTTAAAACAAAGGGTTAATCCTCTACTCCTCTCCTATTCCTTACTATTTTTTTACCTTTAGATCCTGACTATCAGTGGCTTTGAATTTGTTTGATTTAGCTCTTCTTTTCTGTATGTAGATGTCGTCGGATAGAAGTTGGATGTATGGGTCGCGCCTTTGCAATGAATATATCCAAGGGGTAGATGCATTTATCGCTTTCGCGAAGAAAGACATGTTGGACAAAATTAGAGGGACTATTTGTTGTCCTTGCAAACACTGCAAGAATGAGAAGAGATATCGCACAGATGAAGTGTTGTGGTCACATTTTATCACACATGGATTCATGGTTGACTATCGATGTTGGAACAAACATGGGGAGGAGGAGCTTAATGAAGCAGAGATGAGAGATTCATATCAGGAGAGGGAGGTCCCTACCAGTGTCGAAGAAGATCACAACGAGGATGTGAACGAGCCATATATATCAGGTTCACCGATAACAACTTTGAGTTTTAGGTGAATAACATAGAGGAGATGGTACGCATTGTCGAGAGACATGGAGATGATGATCGGTATAGTAATGGTGAACATGCAAATTACAAGAAGATGATCGAAGACTTGAAGAAGCCATTATATCATGGTTGTGCGGCTAAGTACACCAGACTATTTGTGATGGTAAAACTTTTCTAGTTGAAGGCGAGCAACGGAAGGAGTGATTATAGTTTTAAGGAATTGTTGACGCTCCTTAAGGACATGTTACCCCAAGGCAACACAATCCCTACGACAGTTTATGAGGTAAAACAGATAATATGTCCACTGAGTTTGGAGGTGGAGAAAATCCACGCGTGCAAGAATGATTGTATTTTATATCGTGGACCTGAGTACGAAAACCTCGAGAAATGCCCTATTTGTGGAGTGGAGAGATTCAATTGTAGGAAAGAGGGCGGTGATGACGAGAACTACAATAGAAGAAAAGGAGGGCCTAAAAAGGTGTTTTGGTACTTTCCTATCATTTCTCGTTTGAAGTGTTGGTTTGCAAACAAGAAGGAGTCATAATTGTTGCTATGGCACAAAGAGAAGCATAAGCAGGATGTTGGAATGATAAGACATCCTGCTGATGCCACATAGTGGCAAAACATTGATTGACGAAATTTTGAATTTGCCATTGATCCGAGGAATATTAGGATCGCAATGAGCATTGATGGCATGAATTCTTTTTTGAACAGTAGCACACATAGCACACGGTCAATTGTGCTTACAATTTTGAACCTTCCTCCTTGGTTGTGCAACAAACAGAATTATATTATGATGTCAGAACTGATACCGGGGCCACAACAACCTTGGAATGACATTGACACTTATTCCAGGCCTGTGGTTGAAGATCTAAAGCAGTTGTGGTACATCGACGGAGTGCGGACCTGGGATGACCACTAGCGTGAGTACTTTCACCTCAAAGCCATTTTATTTGTGACTGTTAGTGATTCTCCAGCGACACGTAACTTGTTTGAATAGAGTAGGAAAGTAGGTTGCGGATCTTCACATTGTTTGAGAGAAACAGACACACATTACTTGAGCGAGTCACGAAAAATAGTGTACATAGCACATCAATGCTACATTCCAATGAAGCACCCATTTTGGAGTATGAAGGAAAATTTCAATGGTGACATTGAGAAGAGGCATCCTCCACCTCATGTCATGGGTCATGAAGTCTATGAAATGGTCAAGGATATACATGTTGTCCTTGGTAAGCGGAAAAGGACTTGCAAAAATACTGGCGAAGATGATATGTGGAAAAAGCAATCAATTTTTTGGGAGCTACCGTATTGGAAAGACTTAGATGTTCGTCATTCGATTGATGTGATGCATGTTGAGAAGAATGTGTGCGAGAGTCTACTTGGGACATTGCTTAACACGATGGGAAAACTAGGGACCATGGACATGCACGGGCAGATCTAAAGAAAATGGGAATTACTCCTGAGTTGTGGATCGATGACTCAGTAAAAGGAACAAAACTACCCACATTATGCATCACCCTTTCAAAAAATGAAAAGAAAGAGTTTTGTGGGTTCTTGAAAAATGTGAAGTACCATCCGGCTACTCAATGAACGTCTCAAGGCTTATTTCATTTCCAGATCTAAAAGTAGCTACCGGTGTGAAGTATCATGATTACCATGTATCGCTGACGCAGATGTTTGCTGTTGGAATTCGGAATATCCTACCGGTCAATGTTCGAGATCCGATAATGAACTTTTGCTTTTTCTTCAATGCAATTGGTCAAAAAAATACTATGTGAAGAAGATATCGAGTCATTGGAAAAAAGACACTATGAAGCTTTATGCTTCGTTGAGATGTATTTTCCACCCGCTTTTTCGACATCAGCGTCCATTTCACAACTCATCTTATTAAGGTGATAAAGCTACTTGGCAATGTGTTCCTTCACCAGATGTATGCGTACGAGAGATTCAATGACATACTGAAGTCCTTCGTTAGAAATTGAGCTTACCCTGAGGGTAGCATGGTACAAGGATACTCTATAGAGGAAGCTGTGGAGTGGGCTCTAAACTACACTAACCCGATTGGTGTTTCCAAGTCTCGTCATGAGGGGAGGCTCACAGGAAAAGGGGCCATTGAGAAGAAGGCTATAACTCCATATTCACATTTATTTTTCAACGCTCATTTCCACATGTTGCAACACATGTCCATTGTGTAGGAGTACTTTGATGAGCACAAGAAGGTGGTGCTTAGAGACAATCCTCGCCGCAATGAATCATGGTTAGCGGATGAACATAGGAGAAAATTCATTGGCTGGCTCCAGGATCGGATTTCTCACACATCGGATACTCAAACAAGTGAATATCTAAAAAAGTTGGCTCGTGGTCCTATATTCACAGTTATTGCATATCAAGGGTATGACATAAATGGGTACACGTTCTACACTATAGAACAAGATAAGAAAAGCACGTATCAAAATAGTGGTGTCCATGTTGATGTTTATAATGCTGCGGGCCAAGACAAATACATGTACTATGGTCAAATACAAGAGATCTGGAAGCTTGACTTTCAAGGATTCATGATTCCTCTTTTCTGTTGCAACTGGGTTGATGGAATCAAAGGTGTTTTACAAGACATGTACGGTTCACTAGCGTTGATCTTAACCGTCAAGGATATAAGTGGGAGCCTTTCGTGTTAGCAGAACACGTTGCTCAAGTGTTCTATGTTCCAGACACAACAAATAAAAGACTTAAGGTAGTTATACATGGAAAATGACAAAACGTCGGAGACAAGAATTCTGTAAATGAGGAAGAGTTTGACCATTTTGATGAGATTCCTCCTTTTCTCACCTCGATGAACAAGCTAAGAATACTATCGGCCAACGAACTTCCTTACTTGCAGAACGGTCACCATGAAAAAGTCAAGAATTTCAAAAAACCAAGGCCGCAAAGTAAAGTACCAAATTGATTGTGTGTAAATATGGTCAAATATGTGAAAATATGGTCAATTGAGTGAAAAATTGACTTCCATTTGGATATTTGTGTGATATATGCTCAAATGTATGAAAATATTGTCATTTGAGTGAAAATTTGACTTTCATTGGTCATATGTGCTCTGTTTCTTATGGAGAAGTACTGATGCCTTGTGTTCTGTTTCTTATGGAGAAGTATTGATGCTTTATGATCTGTTTCTTACAGAGAACTACCGAATATAGCACTTGCTCTGCTCTGGAAAATAGGATACAAATATGATGCAAGACGCGAGGCACGTCTATTAGTTAAGATAATGTGAGACACATGTTTATAAAGCGCGTCTCCGATTTAGACGCTTCGATCTGCGTGAACGGCATTACTGACAACAGCTCACATTAATTCAAAAGAAAAGAGACGCGCCCGATAGTGGCTCTTCTGCGGCGCGTCTCCGATTGTTGTCCTGGTACTTTTAGCTCTTTGTCCCACCTCAGAACTCTAAGCGTGTTGCGACGAGCGTATAAGGCGTGGCATTGCAACGTTCGCAACAAGTTCAGCATGGACCTTCGGGATGTTAAATTAAACAAAATTTAATCTGGCATTCATGAAGGTTCACACAAAATTTGAGCTTTTGCATAATAAGTTTTGGCATGGTCCCACATGTCATAGACAATGAGGTCGGAGCGCTTCGAATTCTGTGCTCGAATGACATTATGGCAACAGACGCACATTAATTCAAAAGAAAAGAGACACAATTTTCTAAAGTGAGACGCGCTTAGCGGTGGCTCTTCTGAGGCGCGTCTGCAATAGTTGCTCTAAGGTACTTTTAGCTCTCTAGCATGCTCTCTTCGCAACACTTAGAACAACTTTTCACGCGCATTGATCACTTCTCGCCCTAGAAACCGCCGTCGCGTCGGTCCGCTTCCCCGGAGCTCGTCGCCGCCTTGACACTGCCCTAAGGTACTTTTAGCTCTCTCGCACGCTCTCTTCACAACACTTATCAAAACTTTTCACTTTTCACGCGCAATGATCACTTTTTGCCGTAGAAACCACCACCACATCGCCCCTCCGCTGAGCATGCTGCCGTGTCAGTCCACATCCTCGGAGCTCGTCACTGCCTTGACACTGCCCTCTTGGTCATTGTCGCGCTACCGCCGGCCACTCTCGACTCCCCGTCGACCAGCTCGGCACTTCCCTAATAAGGTTTGTTCGAGCTTTGGTTGGAGTCGAAATGGTCCACACTTTGGTGCTTCACCAGTCAATGTTTAGTATATTTTTGGAGTACTACGCTTAGAGTACTACGCTTTGGTTGGAGTCGAAATGGTCCGCACTTTGGTGGTTCACCGGTCAATATTTAGTATATTTCCAGAGTCCTACGCTTAGAGTATTATGCTTTGGCTACGTACTGGTCAATGTTTAGTTATTTATTTAATGATTGCTTGGTTTGGATTGTCCTTACACTTGGCACATAGATCTTTTTCTTATTAAGGTACAAATGCCATGAGAGAATTTGCTCTCTTATGTGACCGATTGTGCATATGTGACTAAAATTTGATAATTTATAGGATTTCATTGTTTTTTTGTGAATTTGAAGATGTCTCATTCGGAGCATCAGCAGCATATTGAAGTGGAGTCTCAGCATCAGACTCAGCAGCAAACTTAGCAGCAGACACATGAAGAGGATGCATCTGCCTCTGGTAACACAAGAAATAAAAGGTCGTGGCCGACGTGGCCGACAGACGTTGTGACTGTTGATGACTCCAAAGATGAAGGTGTACCTCAGGACCATAATATGAATACGAGACTATCCAGAATTTGTGGTCTAGCTGCTCAGGAAAGGGTGCCGCTAAACTTGCAGAGATTCGATCACTTGACCGAAAATGAAAAGGATGAACTCTTTGAAAGCTCTATCCAACCATATGTTCAATATTTGGAACATAAGAAATAGAAGGGGAAGAAGCTAGCTATGAAGATGATCTCTCATGCATGGAGGACCTACAAAACTAAGCTTCGCGAGTTTTGAAAGAATCGTGAAACCCCCTTCTATAAGTATCAACATGTGTCAGAAGAGGACTGGACGAGATTTGTTGAAAAGTGTGAATCACAGGAATTTACCAAGTGCAGTGAACGTATGAAGTGGCTCCGATCGCGAAACAAGATTGACCACCACCTCGGCAACACCGATTATTCCCGTAAAAAAAGGATTTGGGAACAACAAGATGAAACATTGGCCGAGCTAGGTGTTGTGAATCCATACGACAGTTTTAGTGGACGGTTGAAACTATTTATGCGTGTTCATTCATAGCTGTCTAAGTCAGGCGGTATCAGCTTCTACAGCCCGAGCACCTTACACGTTGCTCACAGAGCCTGGAACATGAGCAGCGAAGAGTCAAATGGTGAGAGGGGAAATGATGCCTTCACCAAGGCCTTGCAAAGACTGGAGCAGTGAGACCGTGTTCGTGGTGTTTCCAGTAATTTGACCTGGAGGGAGGGTTTTTTTGAACACAAAACTACCTATCAGAAGTGAAAAACGGCCTCAACATCACAGGTTAGCGTCGAGGAGCTGAAAACACAGCCGAGAAGGGAGATCCTAGGAGACGTGAAGCAAATGATGGAGGGACAATGTATAACAATCCCTAACGTGTTTTTTCAACGACGAAGAGCATTGGAGCAGCTTTGCTTCTACAACAGCTGTGGTGGACAACCACAGGAGGATCTTCATGCACTAGTGTCTGGACCTTAAATTGACCCGGACACGATAGATCACTTGGCTCAGCCAACAACATGCAGCCTTCTGCTAATGGTCAGAGGAATTTCTCGAATGGAGGTCAGGAGAGGGCAAGTCTATCCCGATCAGAACATGCTTGAAGACATCCAGGTGGACACAACATCCTATGTTGTGGTCAAGGTGGACATGGTGCATGAAAATACAAAAAACTTGCAACTCGATGTGCCACCGGACGATACATCGCTAACTATGTGGGATGCAGTTACTAGAAGGGTTCAGCGTAGATGGAGCCTTATTGTTGTTGACCCAACAGCAGCAGCAGCTTCCGCATCGACCGCTTCATTGTCTCCTGAGGCACGTCTTCTTCTGCATCCAAATTCAGAACAGATGGATCTGTCTCCAATTCTAGAGCTATCGTTGCCTCCAGTTATAGAGAAGCAGCAAAAGTCTCCAATTGGAGATCAGTTACCTCTAGCTACAGAGAAGCCACATCTATCTCCAACTGTAGAGCTGCCGCGGAACTCTCGACTTGAAGAGCAGCCATGTCGGTCTCCACCTCGCACTCAAAGTGCTTTGCACCCTACACCTGATCAGCCACTGGCAAAGCCGACGAAGAATGTACGTGCCAAGAACACGAGTCTACCGCAGTGGCGATTATCGTCGAAGGAATGTTTGAAGAAACAAATGAAAGAGTCGGAACCTAAGCAGAGGGTGTCGAAAGCTATGACGCATGCAAACCCAAAGTAACAAAGGGAAAGCCGATTAACTGCGGCCGCACTTAAACAAGTTGGTAAACCTTGTTTTCAACTTCATCAATACTACATGTAAAATTAGAAAAAGTCAGATACCATACTAGTGGCATTGAAGGATAAACACTTTCTCTCAGGTGATGGTGATTTTGTCATCTCATGGTCCGATCTCTATGACCTTTTCAACCTTGACACATTGGATGTCTTCCTAATACGCTGCTTCGCATTGTAAGTCTCCTCAAACACTAGATTCTTCAATACATACTCAATACAAGTGTTATATGTGACAAATTTGACATTTTGTGTGTAGGCACCAGCAACAACATGCTCGTCATAACACGGGAAACGCGTTTGCTGCATATTTTGACCCGCAAGTACCAGAGAGGACCTATATTCAAACGTCGAGCGGTAGAAAAGAAGTTGTTCAATATTTTGTTAAGGCAATGAAACAGTACAGTGATAAGGACCTCCTAGTTGTACCGTTTAACCCGGGTAACCATTGGGTAACCATAGCAATATCTACACAGTATGACCAGGTCTGGTACTATGACTCCTCAAGACCGTCAGATGAAAAAACTGGCGAGCGAAAGACCCGGTCATGGAATGATATCTCTTCCTTTATTGGCGTGTAAGTTCCTTGTTGACTTAAGTTTCCTTACACGATAATTTTACATTAACTGTGAATGTTTTTGTTTAGAGCTTTTGGACAAGTATAAAGAAAACGCCGACAGCTTACACATCATACTGCATTCGACGTCCCACAACAAGCTCCGGGCAACACGTGCGGCTTCCACGTCTGCCTACACATGGCTTTATTTGGAGAGCAACATAATTGTATTGTATGTATAAGTGCATTTATTTTACTTTATTACTAATATTTTGCCAAATCTCATTTTATCGTGTGGTAGGACTACGAACCCGCCTTCAGGAACACTGAAGGTTGTAGCCTTGAGCAAATTAGAGACGTCCTATGCAAGTTTATCATTTCTAAAATCATTAATTCAAAGGGAGAATTTCATTATCCAATAGAGGATTAGGTCACAGTTATTCTTTATGTAAATTAATTACATGTTAAGCTTGATGAACCGGGGAATTCTGTGTAAATAGTTACTTGGTAACCACAATTTACACTTTGTTAATATTTGATAGGTCAATGTGTGTACACTTTGTTAATATTTGATTAGTTACATGTTAAGCTGGATGAACAGGAGACATTCGGCTATACATATGTTTCTATATGTGTATGTTGCTGACACAGGCAATGCGGCTGCCAAATCCTGGCTAGCTCTAGGATGTAGCCGGGAACCAGGATAATCAGGGGTGGGGGCACATAATAGGAGATGTGCATCTAGCAGGGAGCGTCTCCTATTAGCACTGCACTGAACCTGTCTGTAAACAATCCGCGACACGTTGTAACAGAAGATGTCTTGGATTACCTAAATAAAGAAGACACGCTTTCTTATAGCATGTCTCAAATTAGTCAACAAATGTGCGATGGGCTATCATAAAGCCCGTCTCTAATCAGTCAACATATATGCGACACGCTGTATTAGAGTGTGTCTCTCATGTACGATGATGGGCGACGCGCGCATTTCACGTCTTCAATGACCTCATAAAACCCGTTTGTTATGACTCAAAGAAAGGAGACACACTTTCTTTGAGCTTGTCTCACACTTAGTATGATCAGCGACGCGCCTGCCGCTCATCTCTGATGACAGCATAATGCGTGATGTGACAACCGAGACACACTGTTTGTTCGTCTCCCTTCTTTGTTCGGGCACATCTCAAATGAGCCTTTTTACATAGTGCCAGTTACAAGACAAGTTTTGATTTGCTTGAAGTGTGTAAAGCTTCACCATACTTTGGAGTGTGTTTTTCTATGACCTTTCATGTATATGGGAGACGGGCATAAATGGGTGGGATGCAAGAGAAATTTGATTTCTATTACCAAGTAGCAAATGTCAAATTCTTCTTTCTTAGGACCAAAGCACCACAGTGACCAGTTTTAGGGGTTCAACTTCCACAGACAATGAGGAACGGTGCCATTCATTAATGACTGGTCCTCCAACTCCACATTATCATTTTCTCTAGTAGTACTTTTATCCACTAGGCTACCATTGATCCTTGTTTTAGCTTTCTGCGCCACATGGTTCGCTACAGCTTCTAGCTTCACCTGCTCCTCCTACTTAGCCCCCTTCAGCACCTTGCGGATGAATCTACTTCTACTCCTACTAGAGTCTACACTATGCCTACACAATATTTGAGCCACCCATATGTGGTTTCAGGTATCCTGATTGTTGAATTCCATGAACTCATGTTTTACTTGATTCAGATGCAACATTTTTGTTCATTTCACTTCATTTCATAAGAAGGACAAATATTTCTAGTCAAGATATATCTCAGTTGGTTCATGTTAGTTCTCTCAGAGGCTTGGTTTCTAGTTCTGTTGTGTGCCTTGGTTGCACTATTTCTATAGAAGATGACGAACTCGTAGCTAATCTAATGGTGATTCTACTACCGATTTTTTATGTTATCTTGGGCATGGATTGGCTATACCGCTATCAAGCTATTATATCTTGTTTTTGAAAGACCATTACATTAGAGGCGCCATCTGGGAAGCTTATCTCTCCTCTCTGTTCTTTATCTATGATGCAAATCTTTTTCTTGGTCAGTATCCTATAAAGACAAGCTTTCTATGGAGTCTTGTTGAGAAGTAGACAAAGTCATTGGTGATTGAGAACATTCCAGTAGTGCGAGACTATTCTCATGTCTTCCCTAATGAACTGCCAAGAATGTCACCTCAACGAGAAGTGAATTTTCACATTGATCTTAGACCTGGTACCCAACCTGTATCCTTTGCTCCCTACTGATTATCTCATCCTTTTCAAGAGAAGTTGAGGAAGCACTCGGATGATGTATTAGCTAATAAGTTGATATGTTGTAGTGTTTCACTTTTGCGAGCTCCAGAATTGTCCAATAAGAAGAAGGATGAAAGGTGTCCCATATACAACCCTGTGGTGATACTGTATAGTTTAGTAACTTCCTCTATAAACCGGTCCTTAGAATTCGATAGGTGTCAAACCCCAAACCATTGTCTTGTGCACGCATGCACCATACCATTCAACACCTCCTATCAGATTCCTATCAACTACTTTCATTATTTCCAACAATTCATAATCATAGTGGATCAAATATAACATGTAGACAAATTGTTTATATTCAATTAAGCATGACTAAGCGTGAACTAGTTAATAATAATGCACCCAAACCCTGGTGACACGGAATACTGTGGAAAAATCTAGGGAAAACATAACATTGGATTCAACTTTGAATTTAGCATGCATCTAACTAAAACATAACAAAAAGGGTGCAATTTGGTCAAGGAGACTTGCCTCTGTGGAAGTGTTGGTTACAGACGTTGAAGTTGTGCTCTTGCAAATTAAAAGTCGGACCGAGACCCGACTCTAACAAAATTGTATGCGCAAAAACAACATACAATAAGAAACACTCAAACATCATAAATTAAATGAACATTTCATAAAACCTCGTATTTACGAGGTTACATTGAACTTACATATTTTAAGTTACATTTCATTTATTAGAGAATATTATCGTGTGTCATTATGAGTGAAAATATGCTTATAACAATTTAATGTCATTTCACTATATTTGTTTAAATCCTAAAATTATTTTTAATGTAAATTCGTATTCTACATATATTTAAAACTAATTTCTTAATGTAAAAGTATGCATTAAATAATTTTTTGTCATTTTTCACTTTTATTTCTGTGCCTATAATATTTTTAGAGTCAAAATTTAGTAATGTATGGATTTAAATATAATTGTTCTAGAATTAAAATAGTATTCTAGATAAATATTTGTGCTAAAATAATTAATAATAAATTTCTAGAATTTATTAAAATTTATCTAGATTTTTCTAGAATTGATTTGCCATTATATACATTAATTGGTAGTTTACTCCTTTAAAAATAATTATACATTACAATTTAATATTATTTATGCAAAATATAACTATTTTTATAATTTCATGCAAGTTCAGTGCCTTTTCTACAAAAACAGAAGCTAAAAGCCTATTTTTCATTAAGTCCAGAGTTTAAAATGTAATTTTATTATTATTAACTGATTCTTCCAAAGGTGACGGGCATTATGGCAAATGTTTGGACCTATTCGCGATTACGTTAAATAGGCCAGGGATCTATGTGTAAAATCAAAGGGGTATTTTGCTTGATCTATTTTCGGCCGCTAGATTTAGATCCAAGGGTCGTGGTTGGGCCACATCATCCGACGGCGGGACCGGAGAGGCACGTGGCGGCCGAACCACCCAGGGGCGACAGCACCCATGGAGGCTCGCCGGAGTTGGCTAGAACGGCGCTCCGGTGGCCCAAATTTGACGGAGGTATGGGGCCATAGAGAGAGAACACGGTGAAGAACCTCACCGTGGTGCTGCGCACGCGGAGAATCAAGCGAAGTCGGGCGCGCAACGGTGATGGCGGTGAGGCTTGGCGGCGCATGACGAACCAGATGGCGCGGCCACCAAATTGATGAAGTAACTTGCCCGGCGGCTCCCTAGAGATATGGCACATGAGTTAGGCAAAATGTAATGAAGAAACGGTGGCCAAATCGGCGGGAACGGAGGTGACATACTCAGCAGGGGCGGTGGCTAGAGTTTGAGCGTGGGAAAGAGAAAGGATGGGTGTGCAATAGGGGATTTAGAGGGGAACACAATGGAAACATCAGAGGCTGTGATGGTGTCCATTAACGAGGTGATTAAGATGGAGAAACGGTAGCATTTGATGCATAGTAGAGTGGGCGACGCAATGTCTATTCGTGGGCAGGGGTGGCACGGTGGGGAAGAAGTTCCTGACGAGCGGACCCTGCATGTCGGTGGGAGAGGGAGGAGGGGTGCGGGTGGGGTAGGCCAAGAGGGAGGGTGGGCTGGCTGGGCTGTTGGCCCAAAAAGGGATTTATTCTTTTCTTTTTCTTTTACTCATTCTCTCTTCTTTTATTTCTTTTAATCTTTTTGATTTTAAAATCAAATAAACTTATCTAGCGCATTTTGAAATCAAAAATTTCACACATTATCAAATCGCATGATGCACTTGCCTTAAGTCCATTTTTATTCTTTTATTTATTTTATTTTTTTCACAAAATGCCATTGAATAAATATTTAAGTTTTTTTGGTTAAAAATGTGGGAGTTACAAGTACTCTATTGCCACAAATCATAAGTGTTGCATTAAGATTTATTGCTACGAATCATCAAACGTTGCGTTAGTAATATATTGCCATAAATTATGAAAGTGGCATTAGGAATCTATTACAAAAAGTCAGAAATTGTTGCATTAGTACTCTATCATTACAAATCATAAGCATTGCATTAAGATATATTGCTACGGATCAGAAAATGTTGCTTTGGTACTCTATCCCCACAAATCAAGAGCATTGCATTAGAAATCTATTACAACTAGTTAGGAATTGTTGCATTAGTACTCTATTGCGACAAATCATATTTGCATTAGTACTCTATCGCGACAAATCATAAGGGTTGCACTAGGATCTATTTCCATGAATCAGAACACGTTGCATTAGTACTCTATCGACACAAATCATGAATGTTATAGTACTCTATCGCTATAAATTATGAACGTTGCATTAGGAATCTATTAAAACAAGTCAAAAATTATTGCATTAGTACTCTATCATCACAAATCATGAACGTTGCGTTAAGATCTATTTCAGGAATCACAAAATGTTGCATTAGTACTCTATCGCCACAAATCATAAGTTGTTTTATTGTTAACTGTATTTTGAGTTTCTTCGTCCTTCATCCACAGCGTGCCTAAGAAGAGGGCTGAAGCTCCAGTCCCCGCAGCAGCGGTTGAGATTGTGCAGGCTGAAGCTCCAGCTCCGATTCCAGCGCCGCCCCAAGAGGTGGCTGAGGTTGTGGCAGCCCCGGCGCTGGCTGTCGTGGTTTTGGACCTCGACTCATCCCCAGAAGCTCGGCGCTGGCTGTCGTGGTTTTGGACCACGAGAATGAAGATGTACCAGCGGCACCAGCCCCGGAGGTTGAAGCTCCGTGCTTGGATGCTGAGATGTTGGACGATCCGGCCACAGAGCCGGAGGTAGCTGTGATTCCGGCCCTAGAGCCGGATGTTGTTGAAGCCCTGGCAGTCGAGCCGGTGGTTGGTGAGGTCCCGACAGTGGAGCCAGGTGTTGACGAAGCTCCGACACTTGAGACGATTGTCTAGGAAGCTATGGCGGTAGAGCCGGTTGCTGCATAAGTTCCGACTGTGGAGCTGGCCGTTGAATAGGTTCTGGCGTCTGAGCCAGCCGCTGCGGAGGTGTCGGCGACTGTGCCTATGGTGGTCGAAGCGCCAGCGCCCGAGCCCATGATGGTCGAAGCACCAGCACCTGAGCCAGCGGCGGATGAGACGCCTGCGCCAGAGCCAGAAGTAGCTTCTGCGCCGACCGAACCTTCAACACCCGCTCCGGAAGCGGTGATCCCGGAGGTGCCCGCTGCTGAGCCAGGGTGCCAAGATGAAGCTGCTGGCCCCCAGCCTGAGGGGCCAGTTGTTGATGACCCGGCGGCTGGGCCTTCAGATTCAATTCCGGAGGTTGGAACTTCTGCTCCAAGCACCTCCTCGGCGGCAGCCGAGGCTATCCCGGAGAATTACCCTAGTGCCATGGAAGCTCAGGGGACCTATCTTGTAGAGTGGGACCCAATTTTTGTCGCTGAAGATCCACTGGAGCCAGCGGAGAGGACCCCAGCAGGTCCGGACCCGATCCCCCTATCGTTGTCTATTGACAAGGCCTGCTCCAGCCTTCACCAGGTCCAGCTGGCTTTCTACCATGACAGCAAGGCCCTCGACGAGGAGCGCCAAATCCTTAGGAGGTGGCGCAACCGAATCCATTTTGAGACCAAGCTGGCGCAGTCGAGGATGGCTGACGACAAGGAGTGGGTGCAGAGGGAAAAGGTCCGCTTGGAGTATTGGGGTAAGCTGTTGGATGAGAGGGAAAGCATGACGCGATCCCTCGACAACCAGTCTCGGGCCATCTATGAGCAGGCCAAGGCTGCAAATAGCGCAGTGGACGATCGCCAGGAAAGGCTCGCTGCCATCCACGATAGTCTCATCAAGCGTCGGGAGGCTCTTGAAGCGCGGGAGAGACGGCTCGAAGATGAAGAGCAGAAATTCCTGGAGCTGCGGGACGACCTTGTGAAGAGGGAGGAAGAGCTTGTCCAAAAGACAGCTCTGGCTGACAAGAGCCTCGAAGAACGCACCAAGAAATTGGAGGAGCGTTGTGAGGAGGAGGAGAAGGCCTGGGAGCGAGGGCAAGATCTCTACAAGCAGGAGAATGCCATCGCCGCCAGGGAGAAGAAAGTGCGGGGCCGAGAGAAGAACCTGGTCAACCGCCGGAATGAGATCCACCTCCGGGAGGAAGAGCTCAGTAAACTCAAAAGGCAGGTTGCTGAAAGGATTCAGCAGAATGCCAAAGAGGTGGAGCGTCTTGCTCGAGAGAGCTCGGATCTTGCGGCGGCCAAAAGATCCCTGGAGGAGATGCGTAGCGCAAGGGTTGCGGAGTCCCAACAAGTTTGGGACTTCCTGGGAAGGCCAACGATGCGCTGACGCCCATGGGCTTCATTCTCGTGCGTCCGGATGATCCGGAGTCGGAGCTGGACCAAGCGTTGGAGGCGCTGAGTTCAGCAGGCAACAAGCTCACCAAGATGGGCGATGTCATCGTGGATCAATTGGAAACTGAGGGATAGTCCCTGGCGAAGAACGTCGCAGAGTTTGTGCTGACGTGCTACACCAGCCGAGACCCTCGTTTCCCTCTCGACCTGGTGCTTGAAGGCCCCATCGAAGGAGAGGGTGAAGCCGCCCGAGCCAGTGTGTCGGAGGTGGCCCAGAAGGTCGCCCAGTTCTTCCATAGGGTCCAAGACCATATCTCTGTAGCTCCCGCTTGTATTCTCTCTTTTTCTTCTCCAATTTTGTAATATCTTGTCTCCGGATGAATGAAATCCAAATTTTTGTGAATTCAAATTTCATTTTTTGTCTTCAACACCACCTTTGTCTCACTTGGCCCCCTGGTAGATGTACACAATTTGATTGTGAACATGTACCAAGAGGATGTAACGGTTGTTGAAGACTTGCGTGCTTCGAACTTGTAGAATGTAGGTCCGAACTCTTCGATAGTGTAGGCCCCCTGAGGCTGGCGGAGCTTAGTGGCTCCGGCATTGACCATCGCCGGAGCTTAGTAGCTCCGGCAGTAGTCTCCATCAACGCATAAAGCATCGATGGTTAGCCCTCTAGGGTGTCGGAGCTTGGCAGCTCCGACAGTGACCTCCGTCAACACATGTTGTGTCAATGTCAGACTCCACTTTAGAGTCTTTCCACCATCTTCACGTTGACGGCTTGCCCCCTAGCTTTACCGGAACTGAGTAGCTCCAGAGATGCTCGATGTCAATGTTTGAACATCGACCACAAGCCACCTAGAGAATGTCGGAGCTTATTTAATTTTCCTGCACACTAAAGTCAAGAAAAACAGTAAAATCCATTTCCTATCTATAACTTCATTGCGGATTACTATTCCTGAGAAAGTTTTAGGTCAAACATAATCCTAAATACAGTCAAGAGCGCTGTCTTGTTTCCTTTAGGTCCGATCATTTCTGGACTCGCCTTACTTTGGCCTGCCGGGGTGTAGGTAGAGTGGAGTACTTAGGGTGCATGACCAGACTAAGTCGATAGCACACTCTGGCCCTAGATTGGCTTGGTGGCATTCAGACAAGTAGACCATCAACAATGTTTGAACCCGGAAGGATAGACGATGCAACTCGAATTGTACATGAACTGGTCGAGCTAAAGTTTCTTAAGAACTGCACAACTTTGTTATAGACAAGAAAGAGAAAAATAAGAAATATTGAGCCTGTACAAAGTAAATGCACGTGGAATCTGTTTTCACACAATGATGTCTTTCATTATAGGTCCGGGGTACAGGGGAAACAAGTACACTCTTAGGGTACGGAACCAGGCTAAGTGTGTTTCGTTTCTCATTTGACCCAAGGTAGCTAGCTACACTTTTAGTTCTGAGACTATGACAAGTGTTTCATGGACGTTGCAGACCTAACAGGGTAGGTCCGACTACCCTCCCGGGGGAGCTACCCGACTTTGTACCATGACTCTATAACATACATCACATGTAATTACAGACTCACCTCCGTGATATTAAGCGTAGAACTTACGGAGGTGCTCAATGTTCCAAGGATTTGGGACATACATCTTCCAAGTCCTTGGAACTCTATAACATACATCTTCCAAATCTTAATATCACAGAGGTGAGTCTGTAATTACATGTGATGTATGTTATAGAGTCGTTGTACAGAGTCGGGTAGCTCCTCCGGGAGGGCAGCCAGACCTACCCTGTTAGGTCAGCAACGTCCATGCAACACTTGTCACAGTCTCAGAACTAAAAGTGTAGCTAGCTACCTTGGGTCAAACGAGAAACGAAACACACTTAGCCTGGTTCCGTACCCTAAGAGTGTACTTGTTTCCCCTGTACCCCGGACCTATAATGAAAGACATCATTGTGTGAAAACAGACTCCACATGCATTTACTTTGTACAGGCTCAATATTTCTTATTTTTCTCTTTCTTGTCTATAACAAAGTTGTGCAGTTCTTAAGAAACTTTAGCGCGACCAGTTCATGTACAATTCAAGTTTCATCGTCTATCCTTCCGGGTTCAAACATTGTTGATGGTATACTCGTCTGAATGCCGCCAAGCCAATCTAGGGTTGGAGTGTGCTATCGACTAAGTTTGGTCATGCACCCTAAGTACGCCACTCTACCTACACCCCGGCAGGCCGAAGTAAGGCGATTCCAGAAACGATCAGACCTGAAGGAAACAAGACGGCGCTCTTGACTGTATTTAGGATTGTGTTCGACCTAAAACTTTCTCGGGAATAGTAAGCCGCAATGAAGTTATAGATAGGAAACGGATTTTACTCTTTTTCTTGACCTCAGTGTGCAGGAAAAATAAATAAGCTCCGACATCCTCTAGGCGGGTTGTGGTCGATGTTCAAACATTGACATCGAGCATCTCTGGAGCTACTCAGTTCCAGTAAAGCTAGGGGGCAAG
This sequence comes from Tuctoria greenei, assembly GCA_036927565.1. Lineage (NCBI taxonomy): Eukaryota > Viridiplantae > Streptophyta > Magnoliopsida > Poales > Poaceae > Tuctoria > Tuctoria greenei. The sequence continues at coordinate 256,273,999 of JAYESD010000002.1, forward strand.
CCGTCAACGTGAAGATGGTGGAAAGACTCTAAAGTGGATTTTGACGTTGACACAACACGTGTTGACGGAGGTCACTGCCGGAGCTTCCAAGCTCCGACACCCCAGAGGGCTAACCATCAATGCTTTACGCGTTGATGGAGACTACTGCCGGAGCTACTAAGCTCTGGCGATGGTCAATGCCGGAGCCACTAAGCTCCGACAGCCTCAGGGGGCCTACACTATCAAAGACTTCGGACCTACATTCTACAAGTTCGAAGCACGCAAGTCTTCAACAACTGTTACATCCTCTTGGTACATGTTCAAAATCAAATTGTGTACATCTACCAGGGGGCCAAGTGAGACAAAGGTGGTGTTGAAGACATAAAATGAAATTTGAATTCACAAAAATTTGGGTTTCATTCATCTAGAGACAAGAGATTACAAAATTGGAGAAGAAGAAGAGAGAATACAAGCGGGAGCTACAGAGAGATGGTCCTAGACCCTATGGAAGAACTGGGCGACCTTCTGGGCCACCTCTGACACGCTGGCTCGGGCGGCTTCACCCTCTTCTTTGTTGGGGCCTTCAAGCACCGGGTCCAGAGGGAAACGAGGGTCCCAGCTAGTGTAGCACGTCAGCACAAACTCTGCGACATTCATCGCCAAGGATTGTCCCTCAGTTTCCAATTGATTCGCGATGACATCGCCCATCTTGGTGAGCTTGTTGCCTTCTGAACTCGGCGCCTCCAACGCCTGGTCCAGCTCCGGCTCCGGATCATCCGAACGCAAGGGACTGAAGCCCATGGGCGTCAGCGCGTCGTTGGCCTTGCCCAGGACGTCCCAAACTTGTTGGGACTCCGCAACCCTTGCGCTACGCATCTCCTCCAGGGATCTTTTGGCCGCCGCAAGCTCTGAGCTCTCCCGAGCAAGACGCTCCACCTCTTTGGCATTCTGCTGAATCCTTTCAGCAACCTGCCTTTCGAGTTTACTGAGCTCTTCCTCCCGAAGGAGGATCTCATTCCGGCGATTGACCAGGTCCTTCTCTCGGCCCCGCACTTTCTTCTCCCTGGCGGCGATGGCATTCTCCTGCTTGTAGAGATCTTGCCCTCGCTCCAAGGCCTTCTTCTCCTCCTCCTCGCAACGCTCCTCCAATTTCTTGGTGCGTTCTTCAAGGCTCTTGTCAGCCAGAGCTGTCTTTTGGACAAGCTGTTCCTCCCTCTTCACGAGGTCGTCCCGCAGCTCCAGGAATTTCTGCTCTTCATCTTCGAGCCGTCTCTCCCGCGCTTCAAGAGCCTCCCGGCGCTTGACGAGACTATCATGGATGGCAACGAGCCTTTCCTAGCAATCATCGTTGCACTATTTGCAGCATTGGCCTGCTCGTAGATGGCCCAGGACTGGTTGTCGAGGGATCACGTCATGCTTTCCCTCTCATCCAACAGCTTACCCCAGTACTCCAAGTAGACCTTTTCCCTCTGCACCCACTCCTTGTCGTCAGCCAGCCTCGACTGTGCCAGCTTGGTCTCGAAATGGAGTCGATTGTGCCACCTCCTAGGGGTTTGGTGCTCCTCCTAGAGGGCCTTGCTGTCTTGGTAGAAAGCCACCTGGACCTGGCGAAGGCTGGAGCAGGCATTGTCAATAGACAACGATAGGGGGATTGGGTCCGGACCTGCCGGGGTCCTCTCAGCTGGCTCCAGCGGATCTTCAGTGACAAAAATTGGGTCCCACTCTACAAGAGTGGTCCCCTGAGCTTCCACGGCACTAGGGCCGTCCTCCGGGATAGCCTCGGCCGCCGCTGAGGAGGTGCTTGCAGTAGAAGTTCCAACCTCCAGAATTGACTCCGAAGGCCCAGCCGCCAGGTCATCAACAACTGGCCCCTCAGGCTGGGGCCAGCAGCTTCATCTTGGCACCCTGGCTCAGCAGCGGGCACCTCCAGGATCATCGCTTCCGGAGCGGGTGTTGAAGGTTCGGTCGGTGCAGAAGCTACTTCTGGCTCCGGCGCAGGCGCCTCATCCGCCGCTGGCTCAGGTGCTGACGCTTCGACCATCATGGGCTCGGGCGCTGGCGCTTCGACCACCATAGGCACAGGCGCTGACACCTCCGCAGCGGCTGGCTCGGACGCCAGAACCTCTTCAACGGCCGGCTCCATAGCCGAAACTTATGCAGCAACCGGCTCTACCGCCAGAGCTTCCTCGACAACCGACTCATGTGCTGGAGCTTCGTCAACACCCGGCTCCACTGACGGGACCTCACCAACCACCGGCTCGACTGTCGGGGCTTCAACAACATCCGGCTCTAGGGCCGGAATCGCAGCTACCTCCGGCTCTGTGGCCGGAGCGTCCAACATCTCAGCATCCAAGCCCAGAGCTTCAACCTCCGGGGATGGCGCCGCTGGTACATCTTCATTCCCGTGGTCCGGCGCTACCACGAGAGCTTTTGGGGATGAGTCGAGGTCCAAAACCACGACAGCCAGCGTCGGCGCTGCCGCAGCCTCAGCCACCTCTTGGGGCAGCGCTAGAATCGGAGTTGGAGCTTCAGCCTGCACAGCCTCAACGGCTGCTGCAGGGACAGGAGCTTCAGCCCTCTTCTTAGGCATGATGTGGATGAAGGACGAAGAAATTCAAAATACAATTAACAATAAAACAAATGACTGAGGTAAAATAAAAAAATTACCTCGGATGGCTTTCGCACCAGTTAGCACGGAACCTCTTCTTCGGAAGCTCTGGACTGGCCCCAGCCACCACTGGCCTGGTAGTCCCGGAGTGTCCCCCGGAGCTTGCTGCTGCTATCGGCGTTGCCCTGGTCGAGGCCCCCCTCGACCGGGAAGGACCTCCGAACCCAAAGCCCTCAGCTGGCCCTGGTACTGGAGTCACACGGCCGGAGCTAGCACCCAGGGAAGATGCCGCTGCTGGAGTAGATGCCGCTGTTGTAGACCTCCCCCTCTGGGGAGAAGGAGCCGCTGTAGAAGAAGTAGGCCTGACGTACCTTCTATCGGCATGCTTCATCTTACGACTCGAGGGCTCGACCAATTCCTTGACCTTGCCGACGACTTCGGTTATTGGCTTAGGGGCGGGAACGGAGCCACATTTAGGAGCTTCGGAGATCGCCAACCCAGTGGTTGAACGCCTCTCAACGACGCCAAGGTCGTCAAGCACCGGCATCGTCCACCGGAGCTCCCTCCTGAATTCTGCCTCCATGTTCAGAGGGAGGAAAGCTGCCGACGGAGCCAAGTCGTCACCCTCGACGTCGATGTCGTGCTGGAACTTCTTGAGGTGGAACTCCAAAGTTGCACCCTCCATGTTGGACTTCAAACCGGTCTCGACCCGGTCGTCGTCCAGCATACTGTTGAGGGCCCAAGCAAGCTTCTCCCTCCTCTTCAGCGGAGCCCACCTGTTGGTCAAGAAGTTGCAAAACACCGCCTGAGGAGTCACCCCTCCTTCCACACACAGGCGAATCCTGGTTAGAGCAGGTTTGAAGGCGTCCGACAACACCGGAGCTTCACTCCAAACTGCAGTGTCGATGTTGGGGAGGCCTTCCGGTAGCTCCAGCTTCTCGTGCTCCTCCACCCTGATGTCAATCCAATCCTTCTTCTAGTCATCCCACTTCCTAGAGGGGAACGACTGCAAGTACTTGTACGGGCACTTCTTGCGCTTCACAAAATAGTAGAAGCCAAGGTACTCGTCACTCCTGCCCGTAGTTTGGACAGTGAAGAAGGTGCGGAAGAGCTCAATGCAGGGGGGAATGCCCACCCACATCTCGCAGAAGTGGACAAAGATTGACACCAGCAGAATGGAGTGGGGGCCAAGGTGGTACAGCTGCAGACCATAGAAGTCTAGCGGCATCAAGAAGAAAGAGGAGAAAGGTGGGATCAGCCCCACCATGGCGTACGCGGAGAAGTACACCATGTCGCCGTCATGTTCCTTCTCAAACGGAAGCTTGCCGGCGCTGACCAAGTGGTTGAAGAAGTCTAGGGACCATCCCATGATGGCCCGGACCTTCTTCAAATCATCATCAGACTTCAGTCGGCTCTGGCGAAGACCCAACTCCATCGCGGCACAACGAGGCAAGAGAGGAAAAGCAAGAGAAAGTTTGGAAGGTTTGAGCGCAAGTTCGAATGAAAGGCATAAAGAACCAAAAACGGTGCGTGCTTTCCTTCTTAAGTAAGCCCCCGCAACGCTTGGACGGAAACCGCAGAGGAGCCGGTTCACCCCGCCAATGACAAGGGGGCCCAAGGCCACCCCGACGATCAAGTCGAGGTTCTTACCCCAGGCGAGCAGTTGTCATCATGAAAGGCGGGAAACCCGAAGGTGGCGGCCTGACAGGGCGCGCAGAACCGATACAATTTTCGTATCGAGAACTGGCGACCTTCAATTGCGTGAGATCCGCACGCTGAGATCTCACCTGCCGCCTCCTGGATATGCCACGCGGCGAGGTTTAACTGCGAAGTATCGCCAACGGCACGTCCGAAGACCCTTGAAGACACGACTCAAAAACCAAAGAATGGACCCACCTCCGGCGGAATGACTTCATCCAAAAGGTCTCTCCCGGAGGTGGGCCCAGGGGGCCACTGTCGATACCCTCCGTACTGGATATCCCTTGGGATTGCAAACATCACAAGGAAACTCCATCTACCAGATTTGAAGACCTTTGAAGGCCCCACATGTCAGGTGTAATCGGACCTGCTTCCCCGACATGGTTAGTCTCAGGGCCGCCACGTGTATCACAAGACCGGAGCTATCACCCGCACATGGGAAAGCTCCGGACTAGATACCAGTATGGCATCCCCAGACCTAACCCCAGACAGAGGGAAGCTCCAGTACTGACACGTGTACAGCAGCACCGGACCTACCCGTCCACGATGGTGAGCTCCGGAGCTGCCACGTGGCGACCACCGGACCTTCGACTTCAACAATCAGACTGGTGAACCCTCCAACGGCTTCGGACCTTCAAGGAGCAATCAAAGACTTCAAGACCCGATTAAGTGTCATTAATGCCATATTAATGACACACGATCGGATGGCCCTTAATACTGGTAACAACACTATTAAGGCCCGTTACCAGGCTATTAAGGGTAATTAACCTCATTAATTGTGTATCAAGCATGTGTAATTGCCGGGGCCACATGTCGGGCCAGGCCAACGGTGTAACGACCAGTCCTTGCACTATAAAAGGACTGGTCGACGATACACAAAGGACGGTTCCAGACCACGACTGAACTCCCTGAGCTAGACGAGCTTCTTCTTCTGGAGCTTCTTCTAGACTCACATGCTCAATACAACACCAACACACCACATGGAGTAGGGTATTACGCTCAGGTGGCCCGAACCATGTAAATCTCTGTGTCCACTTGTTCTTCACTTTCTTGAATCTCTGCGTGCCCATTACTGAACTACAACTCCTCGATCTACCAAAGGTAGTGTCGGGAGATCTGCCGGATCCAAACACCACCACATTGCATTAAGATCTATTGCCATGAATTAGAAAATATTGCATTAGTATCCTACCGCTACAAATCATGAATGTTGCATTAGGAATATATTACAATAAGTCAGAAATTATTGCATTAGTACTCTATCGCCACAAATCATAAGCGTTGAATTAAGATCTATTGCCAAGAATCAGAAAATATTGCATTAGTACTATATCCCCACAAATCATGAATGTTGCATTAGGAGACTATTACAACAAGTCGAAAATTGTTGTATTACTACTCTACCGCCATAAATCATAAGAGTTGCATTAAGATCTATAGCGACAAATATCAGAAACTATTGCATTGGTATTCTACCACCAGGAATCATGAACTTTGCATTAGGAATCTATTACAACAAGTCTGAAACTGTTGCATTAATTTTTGACTGGTTGTTACGAATAGTTCATAGCTCGCACAATTCTTAAGTTTCTTGTGGTCTACAAGTAAAAAATGAAGTCTATATAAAAAAAATCATCACCTCGTCCACTCCCAATGGAGCTACAGGGCCGTCATTGATATATATATTATCATCATCATCGTTGTCTTCATTTTCAGATCCAACTCTATCTGCCTAAAACTGATCACATCTTGTCATTAGAAGAGCGGAAATATCAATGCTTGCTCCCTCAATGTCATTCCTAGCCCATGTGATCGTATACTCATTTATTCGTGGCATATTGATATCAGTAAAACCAACATCAAACGTGTCAGGATCCATCTCAATCACTTTATTTTCGCTGTCTCCAAAAGGCATGGCAAAAAGGTTTCATGGCTTTGTTTGAACAATTGTAGCCCATTTAGGTTGATTCACACTTCAAACATAAAATCCTTGTTCTACTTGGGTGGCTAGAATCTAAGGGTTATCCTTATATCGAAAAATAGTAGTGTCAATATCTATCATTTTATATTGATCCTTTTTGTAGTCCTTGCTTTGGTTCCGACTGGAAGAAGGCATATCAAACCAGTCACATTCAAATAACACAATCTCTTGATTTATTCCAAAATCAACACAAATCATTTTCTTGATTACTCCAAACCTATCAACATCATTACCCCGAATAACAACACCACTATTTTGTGTCCGTAAATCTTTTTCCACATCTGTAGTTCAAAACAAGAAGTCATTAATGAATGATCGACTATAAATACATGCCCGATGATCAGGTCCTTTAGATAATGCATACATATGATCCTTTACTTTGCCTTCTTTGTGTAATGTCCTAATTTGTACACATTATTAGCAATGTTTAAAAAAGCGGTCTGGGTGATCGCTTAAGCATCGCCTAGGCGCTAAGCATGCCCCTGCCGCATCACTTTCTCTTGAGCGACGGGAATAAGCGATGGGCGCCGCATTTTCGCGCTGGGCGCCGCATTTTCGCACTGGGCGTCGCTTTTCCCGTTGGGCGCCGCTCAATAAGGGTTGTGGGCTTGTTTTCACATCTGGCCCAAATAAACGTAAACCCTATTTTTCTATCCCCTGGCGCCAACTACCTCCTGAATCCCCAATACTCGTGCCACAGGAGGCACACACTCGTTCGCCCCTCACACCGTCGGCGCTCGCCCAACTCGCCAGCGCTCACCCCACTTGCATGCGCTTGCCCGACTCGTCGGCGCTCGCCCACATCTGGATTTCGGGCAGATCAACATCGCAGGCTGGTCTCTGTCGTCCCCTTCCTTCAGCTCTTCCATCCTAGTCCCAAGTAACGATCTACCCTGAATTGCTATGACTCTATTAGTTGTTGTATTAGCTGTTGTGTTGTACTGCTCTGCTCTAAGTCATAGCAAGTCAGGATCCTGCTTTATTGCACATCTCATTACACGAATCGTTGAATAAGACATCGGCTATATGAATGTCGATTGGCTCTAGTAGCCTACATTCATACCCTAAAAGAGTCAGTGAACAGACATTCTTAGCCGATGCAATTGTGTTAACACACTTAACTAGGCAGATAGATCTGAAACCCACCCAAGAGTGACCGAGTAAACGTTCTTATGATGAGACATGGAGTCTGAATCCAGACGAAATTTTGGCAGCATAACTCCGCCGTTATCCATTGCATGCCCAAATATGGTGCAACAGAGAACATCAGGGTTATGCTATTGAAATCACGTCTAGATCCAGACCCCGTACCTAGCTCGTTAGAAGCACGTCCTCGATCACTCTCAAGCTGTCCAAAAAGGGACAACTTTGAACCTACACGCCTCACATGCCTATCGCATGTGAAACTTGCCGATCTGAAATGGGTAGTCAAATTCTATAGGTTATGTTGCTCATTTTCATTTTTCAGTCATTTACGAGAGAGGAAAGAACGAGAGACAGGGGGAAAGTTTGTCAGAGTTGAATGTTCCAAGTCCGTGTCCACCGTCCACATGCAGGTAATTGGTCATCCTCATTGTCGTTGTACACATCCGTGCTCATCTTGACGCATACGTTACTACTAGAATCATAATTTATGGCACGAACACATTTAATGCGTGTCGTGTCGGGTCGTGATGTACTGTACATTCATGCATGGGAAATATAGTATAAGTAAACTTGGAAATTTAGTATAACTATACATTCAAACTAGAATGTGTTAATCAACTTCATCCAACACGTATGCCATAATATGTTAATCAACATACAAAATCATCAAACTAAACATTCAAATTTGCATAGATAATACATTAATCAACATTCAAACATTTAAACACAATACATAGTTATGTTTGAAACTCAATTTCGGTTATCAAGTTCGCATATACATAATTATGAATCAAACACAATTTCAAAAAGATTCAAAATAATTGATCAAACAATGAAGCAAAGAATATATAGGCGTCAATTATGTTGTCTATGATTTTAGAAGTTAGCAGAAATAACATAATTTGCAAGTAACATTAGACATCACAACATTTGAGTAGAAAAATTCACAATAAATCACTCACAAATTACACAAGTATTTAGAAAAATTATACCACAATCCACAATAATTTGCATTGCATGCCTACAAGTATTTAGTGACATTATACCTTGCCTTGAACATGGGCGGCACACAAGGAGCACTGGGTGCCGGCGCACGCCTGGCGGAGGGCGGCACAGGGGTGCTTGGATGGAGGCAATGCGGCGTCCCTAGATAGGTGGCACACTTAGATGGCACGCGGCGGCGCCACACCCTCACGAACAGCTGGCGCGTGGCGCCACGAGGCGGTGCAAGGCGATGGGGCAGTGACGGGCTGGGAGGTGAGTGAATGGAGCCGAAGGGCACGCGACGGGCGGCCGGAGCTGCGGGTGCTGGCGGGGGGCAACGCAACAGGAGGCGGAGCGCTAAGTCGAGAGGGAGAAAGCGCGAGTAGGGTCTGGGCGACCGATCTAAACCAAGGGAGGTGGTGTTACTCCCCCTATTAGGAGCGTTGATTTCAGTTTGAACAAACATATATAACATGTGAGTCGGTTTCTAGGCCAACATAGATAATAGGAGCATCGATGTCCACCTCTAGGCCGACATCTTTAACAAGAGCGTCAGTTCCTTTGTATTGGCCGACATATATAAGTTAAGAACATCGTCTTTATTTCTCAGACCGACACTGATACTTTATGTATTTCGTTTTCTTTAAACCAACAATTTTAGACTATTTATGTATGTTAGCACCGACGCTCTTTGGTGTACCAACACCCTATTCAATGATTTCTATAGTGTCTTCTTTATGGTCCTTGATGCAAATCTGGAATGTATAACATGATGTCTTCTGCTGCTTCGATGCCAGAGGTGGGTGGTCGATCACTTTTGAAGAGGAAATTAGATGATGTTGGATGGAAGTTGGTTATTTGGCCGATCCAAATAATCAAAATGCAGTAACGTGCAAAAGGAGTATGAAAGAGTTGGAATGAGGAATTTACAGGCTCAAGCTACATGTGGCTGGTATTGACAACTCTTGTGGGAAATGCATGAATGCTACAAAAGAAGAGAATGATGACTATTCCAAGGCTATTCAAGTTGTACAAGACGCGAAGAAGGCCAAGCGAGCTCATAATGATGAAATTAGAAATAACGTGAATATTGGTGATGGGAGTGATCGATCGATCAGTTGTGTCGAAGTGTTCCAATGATACTTCCCCGGTACTACTAAGAAGTATCCTGCGGAGGTTCTTATTTAGGCAAGGCGCTAATCAAGATCCTAGAGCGAGGTTACACAGCGAGTTTTACGTGGTTCAAGCCGCCTGAGCGTAATACCCTACTCCACGGGGTGTTTGTGTATTGTATGAGCTTCTGTAAGCTTGAGTGTCGATGAGTTAGAATGTCTCAGCCTTGTGTGAGTTGTCCTTTCTACCATGCAGCACATCCCTTTTATATGCCAAGGACTGGCTGTTACTGTGTGTGCCGTGGGCCGACAGGTGGCCCCGGCTGTCATAACTACCCTATACACGATATACGAGTGTTAAGGGGGGTTAATAGTCTGATAACATGCCTTAATGGCAGCGTTATTGGTCTTGATAGTCCACTGATCATGCGTCATTAATATGGAATTAATGACACATTAACCAGGTCTTGTAATAGCTAATTGATAGCCCTTGAATGCCCTCGCCGTTGGAGATCCCAGAGTCCTCCCATTGTAGACATAGATTTGGACGTGTGACACATGGTAGATTCGGAGCTTCCCTCTACAGGGAGGGTTGTCTGGAGCTACTGGACACGTAGCAGCACTGGAGCTTCTTGTTGGGGAAGCAGGTCCGACACACTGGGGCACACAGTAGCACCGGAACCACCCTGAGGAGGGAGGTAGGTCCAGAACTACTGGACATGTGGCAGCACCGGAGCCACCCTGAGAAGGGCGGTAGGTCTGGTACTGCAGGACACGTGGAAGCACCGGAGCCACCTTGAAGAGGGAGGCATGTCTAGCACTGCGGGTCACGTGTCACCTCCGGGCGTCCACATTTCGATACAGTGGGACTTGGCGCTTCTGTTCCCGGTACTAAGGGGTACCCGGTACATAGGATACTGATAGGTTGCTTCACCTAATGTTGTTGAAAGAAGTCAAGGATGTGAAGATGTTTGCTCCTCTAGACCTAGCATCCCGGATAAATTTGCCAATCCTATAGAACCTCCCAATAATGGTACCACAACACAAGCAAAATGACAATAAAGTATCACTGCTGCTCTTTTCAAGGAAAGACTATGGAAGGTCAATCAATATCTTGCAAGATGGATGTACCAATTATGTATGTGTTGTTTTTTAGAACTTTGTACATGCTGCTGTTTTTTAAACTTTTAAATTGCATGCCGCTGTTGTACATGCTATTGTTGCTGCTGCTGCTGTTATTTTTAATATGTTGCTGTTAAATTAAGTTTGTACATGTTGCTAATGTGTTTAAGTTTGTATATGCTGCTGTCGTGTTTGTTTAAAACTTTTAAAATTAAGTTTTCTAACTTTATATAGTCTTTGCTGCATATATTACATTTAATGTCGTTCAAAATGATGCCTTCAAACGATTTTGTGAAGTTGCAGTGCGATTTGGGCCGGGATTTGAGGTCCCACCTCAATATGAGATTTCAGGAAAGTTGTTGAAAGAAGAATTTGAAAGGACCAAAGAGGTACTACAGTCACATGAAGTGGAGAGAGTCTTAACAGGTTGCTCTATTATGACTGACGTTGGGTCAGATAGGAAAAAAAGGTCCATAATAAACCTCTGTTCACATTGCTCATTAGGCACATCTTTCCTGGTATCAAAAGAGACTTCTTTTGAGCCACACACAGCTGAACTATATTTGACTATGTGGATGCTTGTATTGAGAGGATGGGTGAAGACAATATGGTCTAGGCGGTCACAGATAATGCTCCAAATAATATGGCTGTAAAGGAATTGCTAAAGATAAGGAGGCCAAGAATATTTTGGAGTTCATGTGCAACTCATACGATCAATTTAATGCTGCAAGCGATTGGTAGCTACCCAAAATTTAAGCAAACCATTGACAAAGCTAAGGGAACAACTGTATTTATTTACTCACACCATAGAATCTTGGCCTTTATGATGCGATTCACCAAGAAGAGTGACATAATAAGGCCCGGAGTGACAAGGTTTGCATCAGCTTTTCTCACATTGTGAAGCTTATACAAGAAAAGAAACGAGTTAAGGAATATGACATGGAGGGATCTAAGCAAGATAGTTATGTGGAATGGGTTGGATGGTATGGTAGTTTTGGCTTGCTTTAGATCTAAGGACCGGTTCGTGGAGCGACCATCCAGGATTCGACACTGCCACCACATGCCCATTATGGGAGTGACTTAGCCAATTAATTAGGTGTATTCCAGCATTGTTCAGATTATTTTGGAGGATCGGGGAATGGGAGTCGGTTGGGTTTGCAATAGGGGCGAGACTGTCCTGGGATCCGAACAGCACAAGAGAGGGCCCTTGGATGGATGTGCTCAGGTTTGAGACATCACCTCTGGTGAAACCTTAGTGGGTATATACACGCTGGTAGTCCCTATGTAAAGACTATTTGTTGATCTCTTGACTACACACCAATAGAAGTGTGAGACGACATATTTGAGATTCTTTAGTCACCGTAAGGTGATGAAATCACATAATTGTAGATAAAGTGATGCAACCTCTGTAGAGTGTGTAAAACTATCATGATAGGTGTGCTCCCGATCATGAGCAACCTAGACCCTCACATGATTAGAGTTATGGACTCGAATATGTTGGTAAATTGCTAAATTGGAATTGGGTTATGGATTTGGTTGGTTAATTGAATTCGCTCGGATATGGACAATTGTGGATGGTTATAGTTATTGATGTGGGCTGGTTAGTTTTGATTGAGAATGGTATATGATGAGTTTGGATATGGTATATGGTTGTTATTGGGTTATATTGGGATTGACCACACTTAGTAATCTTAAGTCGCATTTTAACTTTCATGAATGAAACATGCTTTTCTGCAATGAACAATTTGTATCATCCTTGTTTTCGCTACATGTCATATTTTTTCAAACTTGCTGAGTACGACATGTGCTCACTCTTGATATTCCCACATTAATTTAGCAGCAGGTAACAACTGGGAGTACCTTGAGGATCATGAGGAGTTCTAGGCGTGCGTGTTACCGTCAATTGCCTGTGGAGTTGGAGTTTACTAGTTGTTTAGTTTTTTGCTGCAATATTGTTTAGAGATTATCATTTGAGACTATTTGAATTATCTTAATAAGGTACTCTTTACTATTCTTGATATGGCTATAATCTGAATATCATTTGTGATAAACTCGTGTATGTATGATTAACATCCTAGGCACACATATGTGTCACACTATGTTCATTCTTGGAATCGGGTGTCACATGATTCCTCTACTAATCAACTAACAAGCATTTCTAAATAATTAATCAATTAATTATATAATTAAACAACTAGTTAATGAGTTAATAACCTAACTAAACATTTAATCAACTAATTAAATGATTAGTCAATTAGTTGAAACAATTAAATAAAAATTAAACAAATAATCAACTAATTACACAAGTAATTAACTAATTAAACAATTAATCAAGTAATTAATGACTTAATCAAGTACTTAAACATTTAATCATTTACTTAAATAATTAAACAAATAATCAGGTAATTACACAATTAATTAAACAATTTCAAAAGTAATTAAATACTTAATCAATTAATCGGGGGTGGGTGGGGGGTAGGGTGGGGGGGTGAGGCGGTTGCGGTGGTGGTTTACCTAGCGGCGGCGTTGGAGGTGTTTGGCGGCGGAGGCGCACGAGAGAGAAGGGAGCACAAGTGTGTGTGAAAGACAGGAGAGAGGGGACATCGAGCCGGCTATAAGGCTCAAAAGTATGACGGTCCGTTTATTTACGAAGGCCCGGGTAGCGGTTATTGTAAATAACTAAGTTATTTACGATGGTTCCGGAGGCCATGTAAATAACCACCTTATTTAAGACGGTATAGGGCAACGATCATAAATAATATGCTTATTTACGATCACTCAGTTTTAGCCATCGTAAATTAGTTTATCTAAGCCGGCTTCACCATTTGCCGCTGTAAATTAATATTGTCGATACCCTGCGTACCGAATACCCCTTGGGACTGCAAAAAGAGCAAAGGAACTTGACCTGTTTGAGTTGAAGACCTCCGAAGGCCCCACGTGTCATACGGGACCGGACCTACCTCCCTTCTATGGTTAGTCCCGGTGCTGCCACGTGTATACTGCAACCGGAGCTACGTCCCACACATGGGAAAGCTCCGGGATAAATACCTGCGCAGCACCCCTGAACCTAACCCCCGACAGAGGGAAGCTCCGGTACCGACACGTGTACAACAGCACCGGACCTACCCATCCCAGACGGTAAGCTCCGGAGCTTACCACGCATCCAACCGTCGGACCTTCAACTTCAACAATCAGAATGGTGGACCCCCAACGTCTCGGACCTTCAAGGGACAATCAAAGACTTCAAGACCCGATTAAGTGTCATTAATACCATCTTAATGACACACGATCGGAGGGCCCTTAATACCAGGAACGACACTGTCAAGGCGCGTTACCACAATATTAAGGGTAATTAAGTTCATTAATTATGTATTAAGCATCAGTAACCGCCAGGGCCACATGTCGGGTCAGGCTAACGATGTAACGACCAGTCCTTGTACTATAAAAGGATTGGCTGAACGATACACAGGAGGCTCTCTCCCTCGACTCTGGGAGACTTCTTCCACACTCGGCTCTGACACACGCTCAAAAGTGCTCAGACGCTCAATACAACAACTACACACCCCGTGGAGTAGGGTATTACGCTTAAGCAGCCCGAACCACGTAAACTCTCATGTCAACTTGCCATCGTGTTCTGAATCTCTAAGCGCCAAATACCGAACTACAAACTCCGAAAGTTGGCGCGCCAGGTAGGAGCGCCCGAGATTCAAACATGGTGAACTCTGTTGTTGGATCGTTCAACGGCAACCCTGCTGCGCAACCTACTGGAGGCAATCCCTCCAACATGCAGCAACCAGCAGGTGATATGGCTCCAGCAGGAGTCATTCCACCGCCGCCACCGTCCACATCGGCAAATCAAGCCGGACAGCGAGATGGGGCGTCTGCGTCGGTCACTGCATCGGCGAACAACAACCCAGAACACACGCTCCATGCCGCGCGTGCTCTTCTCCAATGTCCACGCCTCCAGGAGCATCCCAGGGTGCAATGGAGCAGTGGAGGGCTGATGTCGAACATTTGGTTGCAGCAGCAGCCGATCACATCAGCAACCAAGGTCCTCCCCCCCTTGGGACGGGCCCCATCGCAGCATCGAACCGTGTCGGGTACACTTAGTCCACACGCTTCACAACACAGGAGGCGTGCTGCATCTCAACAGGCGACGGCGCTGCCTTCCGGGGCGCGACACACCCATACGATAACCAGGCTTTCGACTCACAACCTCCGGGCGGAGCTTGATCGCCGTTACCTTCAACAGGACGACCGCGTCCATATCGAGCGTGCTCGCGAGAGGCAAGAGGCTCGGGACAGTCCTACTCCCGAGGGAGTAGGATGAGGCTGTTCTGCCCTTGCCATGCACCTACACATGGTCAGATGGCCGCAGAAGTTCCGGCCTCACCTGCCGGAGAAATTTGACAGGACTGTCAATCCCGCTGAGTTTCTTCAAATCTACTCCTCCGCAATCTTTCCGGTTGGAGGCAATGAGCCCGTAATGGCCAATTATTTCCCCGTGGCTTTAATTGGGACCGCCAGGTCCTGGTTCATGAGCCTTCCGCCCGACTCCATCAACAGTTGGGCAGAACTGTGCCAACAGTTCACTGCCAACTTTGGGAGTTCATACACCTGACCAGGCACCGAAGTGGACCTTTTTGCTGTCAAGCAGAAGGGGGGAGAGTCCCTGCAATCCTTCATCCAAAGGTTCTCCCAGGTACTAAACACCATACCTTCTATCTCAAGCGCTTCTATTATTGTGGCATTTAGACACGGCGCACGAGACAAGAAGATGCTGGAGAAGCTGGTGACCAAGGAAGTCACCAGCGTCACGGAACTCTTCAGCTTGGCTGACAAGTGCGCTAAAGCTGCGGAGGGTCGTGAAATGCACTCCCAACCACCTCCGGAAGTCAACAAAAAATCCTCCAAGGGAGAAGCCACTACCTCTGGGAGTGTCAAGAAAAAGAAAAAGTCCAACGGCAAGAAAAAGCCATCGGCCGGCACACCTACTGCTGCAGCTGCTGCAGCTCCAGGTGGCTGTGGGCTACGCCCTAAGAAATGACCACGGTCGTCTTCTGAAGATGGAGGCAGCTCCAAGATGTGGTGTCCTATACACAAGACGAACACCCAGAACCTGGAAGGTTGCCGCGAGGTCTAGAACCTTGTCGAGCGCTACAACAAGCGCCGGGAAGAAGTTCCTTTTCGTCAAAAGGAAGGAAAACAAACAGTCAACGAAGCTCCGGCCGAAGAGGAGTTAGGCTTTCAGGACCCTAAAAAGGTCTTGAAGGCTGTTTACACCTTCGTCGATGAGGACTAAGACGTCTCCGATAACGAGTGTCGGAAGACCATGAACACCATCTTTGGTGGTTCGTGGGACATCACCTCCCGCCGTGTCCTCAAGACAATACGGCGGGACATGGCCTCAGTAGCTCCCACCGCCAGGGCAGAGCCGCACCGGAAGTGGATGGACACTGCCATCACATTTGATGCATCAGACTGCCCTCGAAACATGATTGGAGCTGGCCAACTTCCACTGATGGTATCTCCTACCATCAACAACATCCAACTCCACCATGTAATGGTGGACGGAGGTTCGGAGCTGAACCTCATAAGCTTCAAAGCTTTCGTCAAGCTTCAGCTCTGACCTTCGGATCTTCGCCCCTCCCGACCTTTCTCTGGAGTAGGTCCGGGGGCCATAACCCCACTCGGTGCCATTACTCTCCCTGACCTTCGGGACCCGGAGAATTATCGCACTGAGAAGTTGGTCTTCAATGTGGCGCAGATCAACTTACCATTCAATGCCATCTTGGGCAGGCCAGTCTTGTACAAGTTCATGGCTGCTGCTCATTATGGCTACTTGGTGTTGAAGATGCCAACACCAGCAGGTGTTCTCCGGATCCGCAGGGATCGCACCACCGGATTGACAGCTCTAGAAGAACTCCATGTGCTTGCTACAGTGCAGTAAGAAGAATCCGGAAAGGAGCAAGCTCCGAAACCCCCGAGCATACGTCATCGAGGCTTAACCTCCGCACCTCGCATGCAACCAAGCGGCAACACTGACATTCCCGTCAAAGTCATCCAAATCGGTTCCGACACTGCTCAGACCACCCGTATTTCGGGAGGTCTGAATGACAAATAGGAACTCGCGCTCGTCACTTTCCTCCGGGCTAATGTCGACGTGTTTGCCTGGCAACTGTCACAAATGCCTGGGATCCCTAGGGAAGTGATCGAGCACAATCTGAAGATTTATCTTGACACTCGGCCTGTACATCAGAAGCCTTGGAAGCAATCAGTAGGGCGACAAAACTTCATACGTCAAGAAGTGAAGAAGTTGCTTGAAGCTGGATTCATCCGAGAAGTCGTCCACCCGAAATGGCTGGCAAACCTAGTCGTTGTACCCAAGGCCGGCGGGAAGCTTCAGATGTTTATTGATTACACTACACTGAATAAGGCATGTCCAAAAGATCCATTTCCACTACCTAGAATAGATCAGATAGTGGATTCCACCTCCGGGTGCAAATTACTGTGTTTCCTAGACGCATATTCTGGGTATCATCAAATCAGAATGTCTAGGGAAGATGAAGAGCATACTTCCTTCATCACAGTAGATTGATTATATTGTTACACTGCCATGCCATTCAGTCTCAAAAACACTGCTTCAATGTTTGTACGAGCTATGTAAAAAACTTTTGGAGAGCTCATCAGAGACGTAGTGGAAGTGTATGTCGATGACATCGTCATCAAGATCAAGAACAAGGAGTCATTCCTTGACACCTTGCAAGCTATCTTCGACAAGTTGCGAGTCAAACGCACGAAGCTGAACCCAGACAAGTGTGCCTTTGGGGTTAGCTCCGGAAAGCTTCTTGGATTCTTGGTGAACCATCGAGGAATAGAAGCGAATCTGGCGAAGATTAAAGTTATTGAAGACATGCGGCCACCAGCCCGCATCAAGGACGTCGAGAAGCTGACTGGATGTCTAGCTGCCCTCAGCTGGTTCATCTTAAGACTGGCAGAATGGGCGCTGCCCTTCTTCAAGTTATTGAGGAAGTCCGAACCATTCCAATGGTCTGAAGAAGCAGAAAAGGCATTCTAGGAGCTGAAGCAGCTCATCACCACTCTACCAACCTTGGTAGCTCCGAATCCTGGTGAGCCACTTCTGCTTTACATTTCAGCAACTGACGAAGTTGTCAGCATGGTCCTGGTTGTAAAAAGACCAGAACCATCTCCAGTTCAGGAATCCAGACCCCTTCGGGAGGGTCCGGAGCTACCTGAAGACGAGTCTGGGTCCCAGCTCCCAGACCCTGATCCTCAAGGTGGGATGCCATAGGATCAACCTCCTTCAAACGAAGAAGTTGTTGTTGCTGAGCAACAAGATTCGGACCCCTCTGGGAAGGTCCGGATCACTTTAGAAGAAGCTCCGGGTTCCTCCAGCAGGAACCCAGAGGTCCCCGAGCAAGGTCTGGACTCCTCCGGGAGGGTCCGGGTTGATGAGGAGGAAGCTCCGGGCCCCTTCGGGAGGGTCCGGACAGTCCAACGCCCAGTGTACTTCATCCGCGAAGTACTCCATGATGCCAAACTCGGTACCTGGAGATGCATAATCTGCTCTATGCAGTTCTTATTGCTTCTAGGAAGCTCCGACACTACTCCAAGCTCACAAGATTTCAGTGGTAACTTCTTATCCACTGCGTGCAATCTTGCATAATCCTAACACTACTGGAAACATTGCAAAGTGGGCAGCGGAACTGGCTAAGTTCGATCTTGAATTCGTCCCAAGACAAGCGATTAAGAGTCAAGAACTGGCGGACTTCGTGGCGGAATGGACCCCCTCTCCATCAAATCCTGGGGGCCCCAGTGAGCAGAAGCTAGAACCCAAGGTTCCGGTCTTCACTGAGCTTTACTGGACTCTCTACTTTGACGGCTCCGTGCAAAAGCAGGGGGCGGAGCTGGAGTCCTGCTCCTCGCTCTGAATGGGGAGAAGGTCAAATATATGGTTCACCTTGACTTCAAGGTGACCAACAACATGGCGGAGTATGAAGCACTAATCTATGGGCTCAAGGTGGCACTATCATATGGTGTCAAGCAATTGTTGGTAAAGGTTGATTCGCAGCTCGTCAGAAAACAGGTCAAAGGTGAATGCTGCTGCAACAACCCTCAACTAGCTGCATACCTACTTGAAGTCTAGAAGCTTCAAAAGGACTTCGACATCCTGAATCTTTGCCATGTCCAGCGTCTCAACAACGCTGAAGTTGACAAACTCTCGACGAAAGCTTCAGCCGGAGCTCCGGCTCCTGACGGAACCTTCGTTCGGAGATTGTCAAAACCAACAGCTCAGCCTGCCGAACTGAGCGAAGGGGGCGAGACCAGCACCTCAAAGCTGGCAGTCCCGATGGCCCTGTTACCATGGCGTCCATCAAGGGTCGTAGGTGCTGCAGGAAGCTCCGAGCAACCTAGCACGCAAGACTCAAATCCTCAAGTTAGCTCTGATGCATAAATCACGGAGATCGGGAGCTACTTGAAAGACAATTTCCTTCCTGAAGATAATGTATCCGCTGACCAAATAGTCAGATTGGCTAAAAGATACACACTAGTAGAAGGAGATCTCTACCGGCGTGGTGCCAACGGTGTCCTAATGTGGTGCATTACAAGGGAAGAACGCTGCGAGCTCCTGGAAGAAATCCATGGAGGCGAGTGTGGAAACCACGCGTCTTCCCGCACGCTGGTCGGTAAAGCCTTCCGGCATGGTTTTTACTGGCCTACAACACTCCAGATGCAACCGAGCTAGTGAAGAAATGCGAAGCATGCCAGTTCCATGCAAAGAAAATTCACACACCAGCTCAACCTCTACAAATGATACCTCCTACATGGCCATTTGTTGTGTGGGGGATGGATATCTTGGGACCTTTTCCAAGAGCCATCGGAGGTTATAAGTTCATGTATGTTGCCATTGACAAGTTCACCAAATAGCCGAAAGCAACTCCAGTTGTGACAATAAACAAGCAATCACCTATCAACTTCTTGCAGTCCATCGTTTGCAGATTTGGAGTCGTCCCAAACAAGATCATAACTGACAAAGAGACCCAATTCACAAGCTCTATATTCCAAGGATATTGCGAAGACCTCAACATTCAAGTCAGCTACGCCTCAGTAGCTCACCTGGCAAGCAATGGCCAAGCTGAGAGAGCAAATGCATAAATCCTAAAAGGACTCAAGACGCGCACATATGAGCGCCTGAAAAAACATGGAGCCAACTGGATCGAAGAGCTTCCACCCACACTGTGGGCTAATAGGACAACTCCAAACCGGTCAACTAGAGAGACACCCTTCTTCCTGGTGTACGGAGCTGAAGCAGTCCTTCCTCCAGAAATCACCTTGGGGTCGCTCCGGGTCCGAACCTTCGACGATGGCACGCAGGACCAGCTCTGGCGTGAAGACCTTGACCTCCTTGAAGAGGGAAGGTGCCGAGCAGCTGTTCGGAATGCCCGATACCGCCAAGCTCTTCGGTGCTATCACCAAAGGCATGTTCACAGCCGACAGCTCGAGGAAGGCGATCTGGTGCTATGGAGAATACAAACTCGAGAAGGGTTAAACAAACTCTCCCCCAGCTGGGAGGGACCCTTCTGAGTGATCAAAGTATCCCGTCCCGGATGCGTTCACTTGGCAACCGAGGATGGGACACCTCTCCCTAATCCTTGGAACATTGAGCACCTCCGTAAGTTCTGCGCTTAATACCATGGAGGTGAGTCTGTAGTTACATGTGATGTATGTTATAGAGTCGTTATACAAAGTCGGGTAGCTCCTTCGGGAGAACAGCCGGACTTTCCCCGGAAGGTCCGCAAAGTTCAGGCAACACTTGTCACAGTCTCAGAGCTAAAAGTGTAGCTAGCTACCTTGGGTCAAACGAGAAATGCAACACAGTTAGTCTGGTTCCGTACCCTAAGAGTGTACTTGTTTCCCCTGTACCCCGGACCTATAATGAAAGACATCATTATCTGAAAACAGACTCCACGTGCATTTATTTTGTACAGGCTCAATATTTTTTATTTTTCTCTTTCTTGTCTATAACAAAGTTGTGCAATTATTGAGAAACCTTAGCTCGACCAATTCATATATAATTCAAGTTGCATTGTCAATTCTTCTGGGTCCAAACATTGTTAATGGTCTACTCGTCTGAATGCTGCCAAGCCAATCTTGGTTCGGAGTGTGCTATTGACTTAGCCTGGTCTTGCACCCTAAGTACGCTACTCTACCTACACCCCGGCAGGCCGAAGTAAGGCGAGTCCAGAAATGATCAGACCTGGAGAAAACAAGCCAGTGCACTTGATTGTATGTAGAGTTACGTTCAACCTAAAACTTTCTTTTGGGAATAGTAAGCCTCAAACGAGTTATAGATAGGAAATGGATTTTACTGTTTTTCTTGACTTCAGTGTGCAGGAAAAATAAAGATCTCATGATGATGGTGGATGAAGCCGGAGCTATCAAAGCTCTGACACCCCCTAAGGTGGTCTAATGTCGATGTTTCAAACATTGATAGTAGACATCGCCGGAGCTACAAAGTTCTGGCAAATCCAGGGGGCCAACTGTCAATGTGAAGAAAAGATGGTGGGAAGACTCCCCAGTGGGGTCTGCTATCGACGCACCGCGCGTTGACAATGGTTGCTGCCGGAGCTACCAAGCTCCGACAACCCCAGAGGACTAACCGTCAATGCTCTACATGTTGACAAGGGTCACTGCCGGAGCTACTAAGCTCTGACAACCTCAAGGGGCCCCTACTATCGGCGACTTCGGACCTACAAACTACAAGTTTGAAGCGTGCAAGTCTTCAACAAAATGCTACATCCTCTTGGTACATGTTCACAATTAAATTATGTACATCTACCAGGGGGCCAAGTGGGACAAAGGTGTTGAAGAAAAAAATGAAATTCACAAAATTCTTGGATTTCATTAATCTGGAGACAAGAGATTACAAAATTGGAGAAAAAGAAGAGAGGATACAAGCGGAAGCTACTAAGACAGAGTCCTAGACCCTATGGAAGAACGAGGCGACCTTCTGGGCAACCTCCGACACGCTGGCTTTGGCGGCTTCTCCCTCTCCGTCGATGGGGCCTTCAAGCACCGGGTCCAGTGGGAAGTGAGGGTCCCGGCTTGTGTAGCACGTCAACACGTACTCTGCGACCTTCTTCGCCAGGGATTGTCCTTCGGTTTCCAACTGGTCCGCGATAACATTGCCCATCTTGGTGAGCTTGTTGTCCGCCGAGCTCAACGCCTGCAACGCCTGGTCCAGCTCCGGCTCCAGATCATACGGACGCATGAAACTAAAACCCATCAGCGTCAGCGCGTCGTTGGCTTTTCCCAAGAAGTCCCAAACTTTTTGGGACTCCGCAGCCCTTGAACCTCACATCTCTTCCAAGAATCTCTTGGTCGTCGCAACAATTCTACCGGGCAAGGCGCTTGACCTCTTTGGCATTCTGCTAAATTTTTCAGCAACCTGCCTTTCGAGTTTACCGAGCTCCTTCTCCTGGAGGTGGATCTTGTTCCGGCGGTCGACTAGGTCCTTCTCTCGGCCCCGCACTTTCTTCTCCCTAGCAGCAATTTCATTCTCCCTCTTGTGGAGGTCCTGTCCTCGCTGCCAGGCCTTCTTCTCCTCTTTCTCGCAGCGCTCCTCCAACTTCTTGGTGCGCTCCGCGAGACTCTTGTCACCTAGAGTCAGCCTCTGAGTAAGCTCATCCTCCCTCTTCACGAGGTCATCCCGCAGCTCCAGGAGTTTTTGCTCTTCATCTTCGAGCTTTTTCTCCCGCTCCTCAAGAGCCTCTCGGCGCTTGACGAGGCTGTCGTGGATGGCGCTGAGCTTCTCTTGGCGCTCATTCGCTGCTTCATTAGCAGCCACAGCCTTTTCGTGGATGGCCCGGGACTGGTTGTCGAGGGATCGCGTCATGCTTTCCCTCTCATCCAGCAGCCGACCCCAGTACTCCAACCGAACCTTCTCCCTTTTCACCCACTCCTTGTCATCGGCTAGCCTCGTCTGCGCCATCTTGGTCTCGAAGTGGAGCCAGTTGCGCCACCTCCTAAGGGTTTGGCGCTCCTCCTCGAGAGCCTTGCTGTCGTGGTAAAAGGCCAGTTGGACCTGAAGAAGACTGGAGCAGGCGTTGTCGATAGACAGTGACAAAGGGATTGGCTCTGGACCTGCCGAGGTCCTCTCTACTGGCTCCAGCGGGTTCTCCATAACAAAAATCGAGTCCCACTCTGCAAGAAAGGTCCCCTGCTTCCACGGCACTAGGGCCGTCCTCCGTGATAGCCTCGGCCGCCGCCGAGGAAGGTCCTGCAGCAGAAGTTACCACCTGCGGTGTCGGCTTCGAAGGTCCTGTCGTCTGTTCATCAGCAACTGGTCCCTCGGGCGGGGTACTGACAGCTTCATCTTGGCACACTGGCTCAGGCGCAGGCACCTCTGGAACCACTACCTCCGGGGCAGGCGTTGAAGGTTCGGCCAGAGCTGAAGCCACTTCCAGCTCTGACGCTGGCGCCTCCTCCACCACCAGTTCAGGCGCTGGTGCTTCGACCGCCATTGGCTCGAGCGCTAGCACTTCTGCGACTACCAGCTCAGGCGCCGGAACTTCATCAAGACCGGGCTCTGCTGCTGGAACTTCATCAACCACCGGCTCTACCGCCGGGGCTTCATCAACCTCCGGCTCTACCGCCGGGGCTTCAACAACATCCGGCTCTAGGGACGGAACCGCAGCTACCTTTGGCTCTAAGGCCGGGGTGTCCATCACCTCAACATCCAAACCTGGAGCTTCAACCTCCGGGGCTGGTACCGCTGGTACATATTCATTCCCGTGGTCTGGCGCTACCACAGGAGCTTCAGGGGATGACTCAAGGTCAAGGACCACGACGGCTGGCACCGGAGCTGCTGCGGCCTCAACCACCTCTTGGGGCGGCACTAGAACTGGAGCCGGAGCTTCCGTCTGCGCAACATCAGTTGCTGCTGCAGGAACCGGAGCTTCAACCCCTTTCTTGGGCACTCTGTGGATGAAAGATGAAGAAACTCAAAACATAGTTACAACAAAAAACAATCAACTGAGGTAAAAAATCAAATTTATGTCGGAAGGCTTCCGCTCCACCTAGTGCGGAACCTTTTCACTGGACGCTCGGGGCCGGACCCTGATGCCATTGGTGTAGTAGCTCTGGAAGGCTCCCCGGAGCTTGCTGCCGCCATTGGCGTCGCCTTGGTTGAGGCCCCCCCTCGACTGAGAAGGACCCCCGGACCTAGAGCCCTCAGCTGGCCCCGGTACTGGAGCCACATGGCCAGAGCTAGCATCCAGGGGTGATGTCGATGCTGGAGCGGTTGCCGCCGTTGAAGACCTCCCCCTCCGGGGAGAAGGAGCTGTTGCGAAAGGAGCAGGTCTGACAGACCTCCCGTTAGAGTGCTTCAACTTCCTCTTACGGGTCAAGGGCTCGGCCAATTCTTTGCCCTTGCCCACGACTTAAACTCTCTATCTCAGGGCGGAAGGGGGACCACCCTCGGAAGCTCTGGGGATCGCCAACCCAGTGGTCGAACACCTCTCAACTTCACCGAGGTCGTCAAGCACCGGCATCTTCCATTGGAGCTCCGTGCTGAACTCCGCCTCCATGTTCAGAGGGAGGAAAGCCGCCGGTGGAGTCAAGTCGTCACCCTCGACGTTGATGCAGTGCTGTAACTTCTTGAGGTGAAGCTCCAAAGCTGCACCTCCAGGTTGGACTTCAAACTGGTCCCAATCCAGTCATCGTCCATCACGCTGTTGAGGGCCCAGGCGAGCTTCTCCCTCTTCTTCAGCAGAGCCCACCTGTTGACCAGGAAGTTGCATAATATCGCCTGGGGAGTCACCCCTCCTTCCACACATTGGTGGATCCTGGTCAGAGCAGGGTTGAAGGTGTCCGATAGCACCAGAACATCGCTCCAAGCTTCAGTGTCGACGTTGGGGAGGCCTTCGGGCAGCTCCAGGTTCTCATGCTCCACTGCCCTGATGACAATCCAATCCTTCTTCCAGTCGTCCCACTTGCCAGAAGGGGACAACCTCAAGTACTTGTACAAGCACTTCTTGCGCTTCACAAAATAATAGAAACCAAGGTACTCGTCACTCTTGCCAGTGGTGTGGATGGTGAAGAAGGTGCAGAAGAGCTCGATGTAAGGGGGAATACCCACCCCCATCTCGCAGAAGTGGACAAAGGTTGACACCAGAAGAATGGAGTGGGGCCAAGGTGGTACAGCTGCAGACCATAGAAGTCTAGCAGCATCAAGAGAAAAGTTGAGAAGGGTGGGATCAGTCCCACCATGGCGTACGCGGAGAAGTACACCATGTCGCCGACGCGCTCGTTCTCGGACGGAAGCTTGCCGGCCGGGACCAGATGGTTGAAGGAGTCACTGGACCACCGCATGAGGGCCCGGGCCTTCTTCAAATCACCGCTGGTCTTAAGACAGCTCTTGCGGAGACCCAACTCCATCGCAGCACAGCGGGGCGAGAGATGAAAAGCAGGCTAAAGTTTGGAGGATTCGAGCGCAAGTTCAAATGAAGGCGTAAAGAATCCCCAAACGATGCGTTCTTTCCTTCTTAGGTAAGCCCCCACAACGCTTGGATGGAAACCACAGAGGGGCCGATGATACAGTTCAGAAACTTCACCCTGCCAATGACAAGGGGGCCTGGGGCCACCCCGACGATCAAGTCGAGGTCCTTACCCCAGGCAAACAGTTGTCATCATGAGAGGCGGGAAGCCCGAGGGCAGCGACTTGACAAGGTGCGCGGAACCGATATGGTTTTTGTATCGGGAACCGGCGACCTTCAATTGCATGAGATCCGCACGCTCAGATCTCACCTGCCGCATCCTGGATATGCCACGTGACGACGGTTTAACTGCGAACTACCGCCAACGGCACATCCAAAGACCCTTGAAGACACGGCTCAAAAACCGAAGGATGGACCCACCTCTGGCAGAACGACTACATCCAAAAGGTATCTCCCAGAGGTGGGCCCAGGGGGGCACTATCAGTACCCTGCGTACTGAATACCCCTTGGGACTGCAAAAAGAGCAAAGGAACTTCACCTGTCTGAGTTGAAGACCTCTAAAGGCCCCACGTGTCATACAGGACCGGACCTGCCTCCCTTCTATGGTTAGTCCCGTTGCTGCCACGTGTATACTGCAACCGGAGCTATGTCCCACACATGGGAATGCTCCGGGCTAAATACCTACGCAGCACCCCCGGACCTAACCCCCGACAGAGGAAAGCTCCGGTACCGACATGTGTACAATAGCACTGGACCTACCCATCCCAGACGGTAAGCTCCGGAGCTTACCACGCGTCCAACCGTCGGACCTTCAACTTCAACAATAAGACTGGTGGACCCCCAACGGCTCGGACCTTCAAGGGAAAATCAAAGGCTTCAAGACGCGATTAAGTGTCATTAATACCATCTTAATGACACACGATCGGAGGGCCCTTAATACCAGTAATGACACTGTCAAGGCGCGTTACCACACTATTAAGGGTAATTAAGTTCACTAATTGTGTATTAAGCTTCAGTAACCGCCAGGGCCACATGTCGGGCCAGGCTAACGATGTAACGACCAGTCCTTGTACTATGAAAGGACTGGCCGAACGATACACAGGAGGCTCTCTCTCTCTCGACTCTGGGAGACTTCTTCCACTCGGCTCTGACACACGCTCACAAGTGCTCAGATGCTCAATACAACAACTACACACCCCGTGGAGTAGGGTATTACGCTTAGACCGTCCAAACCACGTAAATCCTCGTGTCAAATTGACATCGTGTTCTGAATATCTGCGCGCCCAATACCGAACTATAAACTCCGCGGGCTGCCAACGGTAGTACTGGGAGAATTGTCGGAATCAAACTCCGACAAATATGATCATCGTTAACTTGTCGTCTCCCTGCCGCCTTTATTTATTTTCCAGATATACGACCGCCACTACTCTCATTTTTAATTATTTTATTAGCGCTGTAGAGGGGAGCGCTTGTATGTTGTAAATAGGGTAATGATGGGCGGCTTTTTCTTACTTGCGATCCCTTTATCCGTCAGTAGAAATGGTTATTGTCCATCGCTAAAGTAGTAGTGAAAGGGGTACATTGGTTGTATGTCTGTATGAGTACACACATATCAAGAACAATGCAGCAAAAAGTTTATCCGATTCGCACTACTATAAAAAGCATTTTCACAGGCTTCTCAATTTTTCAAACACCGGCAGTCCGTAAAAAATATGACTATGATGATGAATGATACAATAACCACCTATGATGACTGAACATCACAGAAGGATTTTAAAAAACAACAGCCGGGGCAAATACATTATTTTCTCAGGCCGCTATTAATTAAGAACCATCTGTACTGTAACAAACTTCACATGCGGTTTTTAATTAACCACTGCCTGAGTAAATACATAATTTTCAGGGGCGGTCATTGTTTAAGATCCACATGTATTGGTTCAAATATCACAAGTGGTTTTTATTAAAAAACCTCCTAGGCAAAGTCATTGTTTTCGCAGCCAGCTTGAGATGCTGATAAGCTCATGTCAAGCTAATCCCTTCACAGCAAGCTCTGGTAGATGCAAGTAACACCCGCAACTCATCATTTGGATTATTGAAAGCCTCAATTGAAGCCTGACGATACCTTGAAATGATTTTCCTATCCATTTGAAGGATTTCTTTCCCTCCTGTCCATTTGAAAAACCAAGAAAGATGCTCCTTTATCAGTTTTAATGCCTGAATATATTGATTAAAAATCAGTACTTCTCTCTAAGTGCTTCACACAAGCTATGAAGCTAACAATTCAATCACAAATCCTATTTTTACCCTTTCATAGGGATTTGACCTTAATGTTTCAAGCATAGATTTATCAATAAGTGAAGCTTCCTTATCAGAAATGTTAATAACAGTTATAAGTGAAGGGTGTGCTGAAGCTAACGAAATTTGAATTGGACTGAAGACAAAGAGATCATGTATATGAGTGGCAATGTCCAGGTTAGACAGTGTGAAGCTATGATGACAACTTTCAACAACATGAAAAGTGATGCTAAGGTTATGCTTGCATCAACCAAAGCATATTGTGAGGGCATAACACTTGTCGGGTCAAGCATAATCGTGATACACAAACAAGTGTTATATCCTCACAACATGCCTTGGTTGATGTAAGCTTAAGCTTGTTCGCTTCGTCGCTTGTGTGAAGTACTAACAGAGATGATACTGATTTTTAGTCAATATATTCAGCCATTAGAAATGATAAAGTAACATATTCGTAGTTTTTAAAATAGAGAGAAGATAAAGAAATCCTTCAGAGTTTGTTTGGGTGTACTCAATCTAATTGGATTGAATTAGATTGGAGTGGAAAATGAATTAATTTTCTTCTCAATCCACTTCAATCGACTTATATTGAAGTGGAACCACTCCTATCCAAACAAGCTTTCAAATGGATGGGAAATCCATCCAAGGTATCGTCACATTTCAATTGAAGCTTTTAATAATCCAAATGATGAGTCCCGAGTGTTACTTATATCTACAAGAGCTTGCTGTGAAGGGATTAGCTTGACAGGAGCTTCAAGAGTTGTAATTCTAGATGTTGTTTGAAACCCAGCTGTTGGAAGACAAGCCATTAGCATTATAGGTCAGAAGAAATTTATATACATATACAATTTGATAACTTATGAAACAGATGGAGGTGATAAATATGATAGTCAAGCCAAAAAGGACCAGTTGTCCAAATTAGTCTTCTCTACGGAAGATGAAGTTAATAATATTCGAAATATGTTATCTAAATCTGAAATGGAGCATTGTTCTAAGTAAATTTCAGATGATACAAATATATATAATATATATCATACATTTTTTTTAGAATTGACATCTTCTTGCATATAGGATTTTAAATCATTTTTAATATCTCTCTCTACGCGCTTGATGTTTTCTGCTTCGGCGAAAAGGTACATATCTTCATACTACTTATATTACTCTTCATTATCTCCCACATTCTCAACTCAAACAATATTTTGCTTACAAAAAATATCTTCTCAGTTTTTAGATCTTATAAATAAAAAAACTTGTGCAACACGATCAGCGAAAACTTACGGATCATCTTTATAACCAACTTTGTTGAAGTCTACTTGTGTCAACTGCGGCCCCGCTCCGGTCATCCCAAGCCGCTGGTGGTGCCGACGCCGACCACAGGCTACGGGGTGTGCCCCTACGACGTACTCAAGTTCCACGTGTGCGCCAACATGCTCAACACCGTCAAGATCGGCCTGTCAGAGTACGACCAGTGCTGCCCGCTGCTGGAGGGCCTCGTCGATCTCGACGCCGCCGTCTGCCTCTGCACCAAGGCCACCGTACTCGGCATCCACCTCAACCTGCCCATCCGCCTCAGCCTAATCCTCAACAATTGCGTCAAGTACTGCCTATCCGACTTCACTTGCCCAAACTAAGCTGAAGAGGAGTTACCCCATCCATCCAAATGTTTGTGATCTGTCACGTATTTTTCCTAAGGTTGGTTTGATTGTTACAGCGGCGGCAGCCGGTCTGTCTCGGTTGTTGCACAATCATATACATGTTTGTGGTTATATGTTACTCCCTCTTTATTTTTTATTTGACGTTTCAGACAAGATTTTGAATTAAAAATAAATTAGGATTTGTGTCTTAACGTCAATTAAAAAGATAAGGAGGAATATTTCACTGCATCTTTGAAATTTTGTTCAGGTCATTTGTCCAGATATGGAGTTGTACTGCTGTTTGTAACTGTGTGCGGTGCTATCAGTATATAAGAGTGTTCATTAATTTACAATTTGTGCTTTACACGATGGGGTCTGCATGGATATTGCTGTTAGCTGCTAAGTCCAGACGCCGGCGATCTGCTGTGGCAGAAGACCGAGCAGTTGCTGCTACGGATAAACCGGATATTTTTAGGCCCAAACTATGAAACTAGATAATGGGCTACAATGTTTTTGGGCTTCAGTAATATGACCACGCGAAGTTTCATACCCGGTTTAAGCCCTTCTAAAAAAACTGAAATTTGTTGAAAATTTTACTTTTTTTGCTGATATGAGAAGCAGATGCGATAACAAGTTAGATATTTGATAGTCTGCTTTTAAATGTGTTGGTCCACTCACTACTACAATAAGCCTCATCACAGGCGGCTCCAAACCTATTATCACAGACGGCTTTTAAAACCGCCTGAAACGAAGAGTCTGTGATAATCCGCAATTTCACAGGCGGAGAAGTGAAACCGCCTGTGAAGACTAATTATCATAGGCGGTTCTTCACTAAGGATAGCCGCCTGTGAAGACCGATTATCATAGGCGGTTCTTTACTTAGGCTAGCCGTATGTGAAAATACTTTATCACAGTCGGGTCGTGCAGCATATATAACCGTCTGTGATAAACGTCTTATCACAGACGGTTATTGAAGAATAACTAACCGTCTATGATAAGAAGTCTTCACAGACGGGTATTGAAGCATTACTAACCGTCTATGATAATTTGTATTCACAGGCGGATTTTGAAGCATAACTAACCGCCTATGATAATATGTCTTCACAGGCGGGTTTTGAAGCATAACTAACCGTCAATGATAATGTGTCTTTACAGACGGTTATTGAAGCATAACTAACCCGTCTATGATAATGGTGTTATCACAGACGGAGTTTACCTATACCAGCCGTCTGTGAAGACCCTTTAACGCAGCCGGTTTCTACCATAACAGACACCGCCTGTGAAAATTAGGTTATCACAGATGTTTCTTTACTTGTATCTAGCCGCCTGTGATAATTGTTTTTCACAGTCATGCAGTACTACTGCTGTTATTTCTAATTTCCAGGTCAATTCAATATAATCACAGAACAAAAAACAACAGTCATCACAGAACAAAAGACAACAATATTATCATCACAGAAGTCAATTTCACTAAAACAATATACATACACACAAGTTACAGATACAATTTCATCTCAAAGTTTACAAGTTTTCACTAAAAACTGTTTAGATTGGTATAGTCGCAAAGTTCTGGCACATCAGCTGTTGAACCTCTCTTATCAAAGAACTTCCCCGTTTTGTGCAAAATTTCGCGACGAATGAACTGACAGAGTTCAGAAGCAATCCTGTCGGCTCCTCCATCAGGAATACTTCTACAAACCGGCCATTCTTCGTTCAGATTCTTCTTGAGCTGCAATATAACACATAACAAGGTTTAGAATGTGTTGGTTTGAACAATCTCAAAGTATAGATCAAAGTGAGAGTATACAAGAATTTAGTAGGTATTTTTGGAGCAGTTGTACTATGAGCAATTGAATTTTGAAGTTGGAATCAAAATATGAAAATAATGTTTCTGGTAATATTGAACAGCAGAGAATATAAGCATTAAACTATGCTAGTTACAATGAAAATGAAACACAAAAGTAAGAAAATAAGGTATCGACATTAAGGATAACTTACATCCTCACGATTGATCCATACCTCGTCGGCAGGATCATATTCCGGGTCTAGATCCACTGAAGTCTTTTTAATTTTTATATTCGGAAAAGGATCCGAAGGACTGTGATAGGAGCCTGAACTGCTGGAGTCAGTAAACTCCATATTGTCTTCTTTGTTGTTACAATCAGGACCAGTCTTCTTAGGGCTTTCCATGCTAGATCTAATAAGACAAAAAATCTAATAAATAGCATAACTAAATTTGGTCATATTTAAAACAAATTTTCTCAATTTTGGCTCAATTAAGTAAATTTAGCCAAAACACATTTTTGAAGTTATATAGGTCTAACTAAATTCTTGTATCATAGAGATCGGCATCATATGCTCAGACTCCATCGCCACACCTAGTGTTACCTAGATATGGGCGTGAGGATGCTCCTGGCATCACAAATGAGTTGGCCAGCAACTTTTGTTTGGCTTCAGAGCTAAATATAGCATAACTTTGGTAGCTCAGATTAGGTACAATTGCTCAAATGAAGCTGATGGAGCCACAAGTGCAGACATCTTTGGTAGCACAGATTAGCTACAATTGCTCAAATGAAACTTAGAGAAATAAAAGCAAACTTAGTCAAACTTAGTCTAGCATAGCTAACTCTAAGCAAAAGTAGCCAAATATAGCTAAATATAGCATAACTTAGTCAAAATTAGTCAAGTATAACTATATCTAATGTAACTTAGCCAAAATTAGCCAAATTTGGTCAACTTAACCAAATATAGCTAAATCTTGCCCCTAATAGAGAATTATGTGGCATATGCAAGGCCGATGACAGAAATAGGGAATATACTGCTGTTACTAGAGTCTAGAATCATGTTTACCACTAATGTGTCAGAACAGTTTCAGACACACAGAACCAACTACCAATTTATCGGGATATAACCATCCACATAAATCTTGCCCCACCGAACCCTAACCAAAGATGCCACCGAACTTGACAGTTTTTCGAATTCCACCGAACCCTAACCAAGGATGCCTACCATTATCTAATTCCCGAACCCTAACCAAGGATATGCAAGGCGGCAGCGAGGGCGGGGAGGGAGGCGGCACGGCGAAGGAGGATGGAAGGTCGAAGGGTTTAGGGTTTACCTTGAAGCTCGGCGGCGACGGAAATGGCTTCGCTCGGCGTACCTGGAAGTGAGGAGGGCGAAGCTCGGTGGCGACGGCGAAGCTCGGCGACGACGGCGAAGCTCGGCGACGGCGAAGCTCGGCGGCGTACCTGGAAGTGACGAGGGGGAACACTTGGCGGCAAACGAAATTTTGGCAGCCTAACGGCGTCTAAGTGTTTCGCCCGGGTTAGGTTTTTCCAATGCTGCCGAGGGGTATATATAGACTCACATTTTCTCAGGCGGATTTTAAGTACCGACCGTCAGGGAAGACTGTTATCTCAGTCGGATTTTACTTACCAACCGCCTGAGAAGAGCACAGAAGATGTTTCACTGAATGGTTAATGGACAAAAATATATCATACGGAAACACTATAGAAGAGGCAACAATGAAAAAGTTAGCTTGTGGCCCATCTGCTTTGGTAACATCATGGCAAGCATATGACATCAATGGTTACACATTTTACACTAAAGAAAAAGACGGTAAGAGTGTTGCACAAAATAGTGGTGTTCGTATTGAGGCTTATGATTCACAAGGGCAGAAGACCACATACTTCGGGTTCATAGAGGAAATATGGGAACTCGATTATGGCGAAAGAATGGTAATGCCCGTATTTAAGTGCCAATGGGTCAAACATCCTGATGGTTTGAAAGTGGACAATTACGGACTGACACTGGTAGACTTGAATAAAGTGGGTTACAAAGATGACCTGTGGGTTCTCGCCGATAATGTTGCACAAGTTTTTTATGTTCAAGATCCAGAAACTGAGAAGTTGCACGTAGTTGTTTCTGGAAAGCAAAATATTGTTGGGGTTGACAATGTGGGAGATAATGAAGAGGAATATAATCAGTATGAAGAGATGTACCTTTTCACCGAACCAGAAAACATCAAGCGCGTAGAGAGAAGCATTAAAAAGAATTTGAAACCCTATATGCGAGAAGATGTCAATGCTGGAAAAAATGTATATAGCAATGCGAGATGATATATATTGTATATATTTGTATCTTCTGAAATCAACTTAGAACAATGTTGGTATATGGATTGTGTCCTTTTGCATTTGTGTACATATGCGTTTGGACTCAATGATTTGGAAGTTTGGAAGTTTGGTCTTTCTTCAGATAATGATGTCTCAGGCGTGTAGCCGATTGAAGGAGGAGCGCTTGGCGTGGCGCAAGAACCATCCCCATGTATGTACATATGGCACACCGGTCACATGGTTGTATATACATATGTATCTGTAATGGACTGATGAACTTAACTGTAGTTTGTTTTTCCGTGTTGTTTGTTTTTGGTATTTTCAATTTCTCCGCGTAGGGTTTCTCTGCGAAGCCTGAATCGGGAGATTTATTGAAGTGGCAGTGCATCGTCCCCGGTAAAGAAGGGGTAAGTCATGAAGAACAAGCACAATATGAGTTTAACTATCGTCCTCCTATTAATAAATTTCTTTTGCAGACTGAATGGGAAGATGGTTACTACCCCCTGACAATCTCCTTCTCTGAGGACTATCCCTTGGTGCCTCCAAGATGCTCCTTTCCAATTGGGTTCTTCCACCCAAATGTCCATCGTTCGGGAGCACTCTGCATCGGGATTCTTGATCAAGAGACTGTAAGATAGACCTATTTTGTTCATGTAATTATTACTTATAATTTTTGTCAAACTTATTTGAACTGGTTTCTTATATTGCTTAAATTATATTTCGTAGGGGTGGTGCAGTGCTTTTACAATCAAAACTATACTACTTGAAGTTCAGCGTTTGCTGCATCAGCCAAATGTGCCTGATGTTGAAAATGATTGCTATAATCTACTTATCAAGGTTAGATGACACTTTGACTTAGTGACCAATGTAGGTTATTCATTCCTCCTTCGACATTTGTTAATATAAATAATGTCAATATTTTCAGGATCCAGCGGAATATAAGAGACGTGTTCGGGAGCAAGCAGGACGGTACAATTTAGATTGATCGATGGGAGCTTCATCGTCGATCTACAATGAATGTAGCATGATTTTTGTTCAGTGTGTAAAGAAATTATCTTTGAACAATTGTAAAACCTCTAATGGTGTATTATCACAATTAAGCCAGCCTCACTGGTGATCGAGCATTTCCTATAATGCATTACTGTACTAGTATCCGCTAGCTCATCTGTGTTTTTTTCCTGATACAATTTTGCCTGCACGACTACATGCGGCTGTGATATATAATTGCAACTACATCCCTGTAATTTCAATGAAAACCGCTTATGATAATTAAACAATGACCGCCACTGAAAATACATGATCTTCTTAGGCCGTTGTTAATCAAGAACCGGCTATGAAGTTCATTGCATTACAGACGGTTATTAATTAAGAACCGCCAACGAAGATCATGTATTTACTCAGACGGTTGTTCCTTAAAATCCATCTGTGAAGTTCATTGCATTACAGACGGTTATTAATCAAGAACCGCCAACGAAGATCATGTATTTACCCAGACGGTTGTTTCTTAAAATCCGTCTGTGAAGTTCATGGCATTGCAGGCGGTAATAATTAATAACCGTCTGTGAAGATCATGTATTTACCCAGACGGTTGTTTCTTAAAATCCGTCTGTGAAGTTCGTTGCATTACAGGCGGTTCTTAATTAAGAACCGATTCTGAAGATCATGTATTTACCCAGGCGGTTGTTCTTTAAAATCCGCCTGTGTTGTTCTTTCATCACAGACGGTTATTATATCATTCGTCATCACAGTCGCATATTTTTAAGGACCGCCTGTGTTTGAAAAATTGAGGCGCCTGTAAAAATGCTTTTTGTAGTAGTGACTGTTACGGAGTGTGAAATGTCTGCTATGACTATGATACTTATATATACCAATTCTGGTTTAGATTTACGTCATATTTATTTGTCACATGATATAAACTATTTAATATTCATACACATTATAAAACAGTATAAAATGTCTATAAAATCATAAAATAAAGTTTCTTCGAAGCGATAAAATACATGAATATCTATGTCTCTAAATGATATATTGTAACATCATCAGTGCTCCCTGCTACAATAGCATCACATAAGTCTCTCATGTCGTTATTTTTTAAGGGGAAAATAAAAATAAGTTTAACAAATGAAAATAAGAATGCTAATTTATCCATTTTCAATCTGACAATAATTAGACGAAACACAATCTTCTGTATTACACATAATTTTGGGCCTGTTTGCAGTACAGGGAGCTTACAAACATTTCATATGAAACAGCTTATTTCCTGTAAAGCAAGCACTAGGCTCAAGCATGGCTTCTGGTGTCATTCTCAGCTCAACATATACATAAGATCGCTTGCCGGAAAACCAGGAAGAAACGGCGCTATCACGGTGCTTCTACCGGCACCATGGATCGGAGGCCATCTTCACTAGGATCTTGTGCAGCGCATGTGACTTGGAAGCCATCTCCACCAAAGCTATGTCCCACAAAAATCACCTGCCTAATAATAATGCTTATCAGATTGATTTTTCTTCTTGAGAATGAGATAGGAAATGCAAGAGAAATTAACTAGAACTGGAACCCTGATGTGAATTTCAGAGCAAAATCAACGTAAGTGGAATCTAGATACTTCAAATCATTGTAGTACATAGCAATGAGGTCACTGTCAAGCTGTCATCATACACAACTAAAATACAAAAATGATATTTCTTCAAGAAAAGAAATACAAAAATGATGTTTCTTCAAGAAAAGAAAAACAATCCTATTCAAAATGCTACTACCAACAGAATACAGTTATAGTGAACTATTGAGAACAATATTGTAATAATTAAATGTTATTGCTACAATTCACTAGTTTGTTGCAACATACATAATTTCTCGCCACAATTTATACTCGTTGCATTTTCAATGTGATTCGTTGAAATAGATTTAGTTTATTGCCACAAATATCAGGAAACATTGCATTAGTACTCTATCGCACAAATCATGAACGTTGCATTAAGAATCTTTAACAACAAGTCAGAAATTGTTGCATTAGTACTCTATCGCCACAAATTATAAGTATTACATTAAGTTCTATTGCGACAAATATCAGAAAACGTTGCATTAGTACTCTATCTCCACAAATAATGAACGTTGCATTAGGAATCTAGTACAACAAGTCAGAAATTATTGCATTAGTACTCTATCACCACAAATCATAAGTGTTGCATTAAGATCTATTGCGACAAATATTAGAAAATATTGCATTATTACTCTATCGCTACAAAATTATGAATGTTGCATTAGGAATCTATTAAAACAAGTCAGGAATTGTTGCATTAGTACTCTACCGCAACAAATCATAAGTGTTGCATTAAGATTTATCGCTACAAATCAGAAAACGTTACATTAATAATCTATTGCCATAAATTATGAAAGTGGTATTAGGAATCTATTACAAAAAGTAAGAAATTGTTGTATTAGTAATCTATCACCATAAATCATAAGTGTTGCATTAAGATCTATTGCTACGAATCAGAAAATGTTGCATTAGTACTTTAACCCCACAAATCAAGAATGTTGCATTAGGAATCTATTACAACTAGTCGGAAATGATTGCATTAGTACTCTATCGCCACAAATCATAAGAGTTGCATTAGGATCTATTACCACGAATAAGAAAATGTTGCATTAGTACTCTATCGCCACAAATCATGAACGTTGCATTATGAATCTATACAACAGGTCAAAAATTGTTGCATTAGTACTCTATCGCAACAAATCATAAGAGGTGCATTAGGATCTATTTTCACGAATCAGAACACGTTGCATTAGTAGTCTATCACCATAAATCATGAATGTTACATTAGGAATCTATTACAACAAGTCAAAACTCTAGCATTAGTACCCTATCACCACAACTCATAAGTGTTGCGTTAAGATCTATTGTCACGAATCAGAAAACATTACATTAGTACTCTATCACCACAAATTATGAACGTTGCATTAGGAATCTATTAAAACAAGTCAGAAATTGTTGCATTAGTACTCTATCAACACAAATCATGAACGTTGTGTTAAGATCTATTGCCACGAATCACGAAACGTCGAATTAGTACTGTCAGTACCTGAATGTGGCCTAGAGGGGGGGGGGTGAATAGGTCTTTTTGAAATTTTGTCGGAACCTGCAACACTTAACAACCAGTTCAAAATCAGAGATATCAGACTAGTCCAGTAAAGTGCAGACTAGTCCGGTGTGTACGGACTAGGTTGATTAAGTTTGATTGATTAATTTGATTCTTCAATGTATGCAGCGGAAATATACAATCAAATGAAGTGTTACAAGGTTATGAACCAGGTTATATCACAATTCAATCTTATGTTTAATGATTCAACGTGAAGTAAGCAATGATGATTGAAACCCTAGCTTATTGTGAAGAATAAGAGCGATGAACACAAAAACAAGACACAAGGATTTATCCCGTGGTTCGGCTCCCACAGAGGCAACCTACGTCCATGTTGAGGAGTCCACAAAAGGACCGGGTCTTCTCCAACCCTACCCTCGTCGGATCGCCACGAAGGCCAATCCTCTTCCACTTATTACAAAGGGGTGAAGAACCAAATTCAAAGGGGCCTTCTCACACGTTGAGAGCTCCCTTGGATTACAACACGAAATACCACCAAGAACACACTCAAAAGATTACAATGAAATCACAGCAGTGTATTAGAGAATCAAACCAAGAGCTCAATGTGGTGTTGAATGTGTCTCTCCAACAAACTAGAGTGAATCCTCAAAATATTGATCTTTGTTGCACTTAATTTCGTGGAGAGATGTGTTTTTTGAGGCTCTTTGGAGGTGTGACGGCGCTAGGGCTCGAGAGAGAATGAAATATGGTCGTGCACCTCTATTTATATGGGTTTCTAAAAGTGACCGTTAGGGTTCAGAAAGATCGGACTAGTCCGTGGTGGTTACTGGACTAGTCCGGTGTGCTGTGTGTAGCAAACCCTAAGTGTCCTGAAATATCGGACTAGTCCGACTAGGAGCGAACTTGTCCGATTTGGCTTCTGGAAATCTTCGGACTAGTCCGATAGTCATCGGACTTGTCCGGACATGTGAAACCCTAAGTGTATTGGGTGACACGTCCGCACTTGGAGTACTTGTCCGATTTAGTTTAGAGGGTTTTTTGGACTAGTCCGTGCGAATATGAGACTTGACCCATTTGGACCAGAGAGAATATCAGACTAGTCCGATTGTGATCGGACTTGTCCGATTTTGTGTGACTTGTGAGTGTTTTGGGGACTAGTCCGCACTGGGAAGGACTAGTCCGATTCTAGTCAGAGAGATATCGGACTTGTTCGATTTTGTGCAGAGAGGATATCGGACTAGTCCGGTGTCAGTCGGACTAGTCCGGTCCTATGTAACTTTGTGCAATGTGTGTGTTTAATTGTGATTGAGCTCTTGGGGTGTGTTTCCTTAACACACTCCATACACAATGATATACTATTCTTCTTCCTTGAGCTCATTTCTACTTTGCTCCTCATTCTTCCTTCTTTTTGACACTTTGCTTATTTTTCTATTAAAAAACCTGTGCTCATCTCAACCAAGAGGTTAGGATCCCAATTGCTTATCATAAATCATCCAAAACCCACAAGGGATTCCTAGATGCACTTTCAATCTCCTCCTTTTTGGTGATTGATGACAACCAATTGAGATTTCACAAAACATGATAAAAGTTGAGATTTTCATAAAGTATGCACATATCGGTTTACAATACATCAAGCAATAAAAACATAATCCATATGTGCATTCTTTATGGTGGGATGCATAACTAAGTACATTAAGACACTAAGAATGACATGATTGACATTAATCAACCATAAGCAGGCATAGATGTCATTCTAGGAGCAAAATCACATATTTCAACAAATACTTCTCAAAAGATCATAACATTGCATCACAAAACCATAATTAACTTAAGAACAAAGTTAAAGCTTTACAACCCACAAATTAGTCAAAAAGCATAACAGAGAGCTCTCTCCTCGCATCCTACAGCTAAGGCTAAGACTCCCCCTCAATCTCTCTCCCTTTGGCATCAAGACACCAAAAAGAAGGAGAGGAAGGTCCTAAGGTCTTCACTCTTCGTTTTCGGTCCTCTCATCATTGTCTTCGTCATCTTCAGCTTGATGATGATGAGGAGGAGGAGGTGCGGAGCCACTCAAGCCCCCAATGCCAAAGTAGGCAAGCTCGGAGGGGGTCAAGGGCCCGAGCTCAGTGATGTCTGAATCGGAGTCTTCAGAGATTACTGGAGACCCAATGGGTTCGATCTCCAGTTTCTGGCAAATTTGCTTTACATTTTCCTTCACATACTTCATATTTTCCTTTCTTTTCTTGTTCAGCTTGTGGGCCCTCACTTTGGCCTTCTTGCAGGAAGCGAAGATGGCAGTCAGGTATTTGAAGATTCCACTGACTAGCAGGGGCAGCTCTTGCATCTTCAGATCTTCTTGCCGGTGCCTCAGGACTGGAGGCCGGCGAGGGAGCAGCCTGGACACTTGGCTTCTGAGGCATCTAAGGCCTCAAAGGTAGATGCTCCACATCCTTGACAAATTCAATCCCGGTGACCTTCTCGATCACAAACATCAGATATGGGGCATACCCACAAGACCTGTTGGGTGTGCAGGATATGTTGACCATGTCGTTCCAGATGTAGTCCGCCACATCAAACTGGCGGTCTCTGCTTATCACCCTCATCAGCGACCGGAGATAACCTTGCACACTCCCAGCATCTCCATCCTTGGGAGCAATAGTCTTCCTCAAGACTCTGTTCAGAACCACAAAGAAAGGCTTCATGTTCTTTGTGGAGGGAGGGACAAACTTTGAGTTTGGCTCATATAGGAACTTCATCATATCCCTCTCAATGACACCTATGTTGTGTATGATCAGGCAGTCAGATCTTGAGGTGTCAAGGTGAAGCAGGCTCGCAAAGTCTTCTTGAGTGATACTGTACTTGGATCCATGAGTCATCCAAGTAACACTTTCCTCATCTTCACCTGAGAAGTGGCAAGTTGCAAAGAACTGCGCAATCACTTCATCATTCCAGTTATTCCTGAAGGCAAAAAGATCCTTCAGGCTATGCCTCTCAATGGCTTGCACGACTTCAGTGAATGGTGAGCAGCCCTTCTTCTCAAAATACGCCCAGTCAATCCACTGACTACGCACAACTGGTGTCTTCATTGGGAGATACATAGATTTGTAGAAATTAGCATGGAAGTTGCACCAGAATCTTCCATCGACAGCTTGCTTCGGTCGGCCATACCAATCGATGCTTCTGAATTTTGCCTCCGAATCACTGCCCTTCCTATTGAACCTCTCTTCAGTGGGGTCCTGGACCCCTTCCCTTGGAGCATGGAGTTTCAACGGGCCAACTGGGCCCGTCGCTATCCCTTTGCCCTTGCCTTTGGCTAGGCGGGCACTTGCCGAGCTAGAGCCACCGCCGGTGGTGGCCCTAGAAGCTGGCACCTTGGAGGATGACTTCTTTTCTAGCACTTTCCTCCGAGCCTGTGGAGGAGACGGATTTGGCTCGGAAGGTCTCTCTTGGC
The DNA here is from genome assembly GCA_036927565.1 of Tuctoria greenei. Classification (NCBI taxonomy): domain Eukaryota; kingdom Viridiplantae; phylum Streptophyta; class Magnoliopsida; order Poales; family Poaceae; genus Tuctoria; species Tuctoria greenei. Next base: position 256,314,740 of record JAYESD010000002.1, read on the forward strand.
GCTTCTTGCCAAGACCTGTCGAGGTCCGAGGTGCCACCTCGTGGTCCATTTCGGCCTCAAAGTCGGAGACTTCATTGCCCGATCTCGACATGACCTGAGAATGAGTGGCATGATTGAGAATGAATGGTACAAGGCATAGGTATGGAAGGATAGCAAGGAATTGCATTGAGGAATCAAAAATTTAGGTTTTGAGTACAGAAAAATCGTACTTGTCCGGTGCACAGGCACGGACTAGTCCAGGGGACCAGACTTGTCCGTGCATGGACCGGACTAGTCCGGTTTTCATCCTCAAAAACCTAGGCTACCGGTCACATGGTGATTTCTAATGCACAATAAGCGTAGCATAAACGTAATACATCAAGGAGGCATGTATATAGTGAGACATGCTAGGCTATTCGATCAACAATGAAGAAATTTGGAATTTCTAGGGTTTGAGTGAAAATTACCGAAGAAATCGATTGATGCTCGAAGAAGAGGGTGTTGAAGTCCGGACTTGTCCGTGAACTTCAATCTTCGAGCAAGGATGCTTGATCTCCACCAAAATGCAGAGCTTTTTGGTGGAGGGGATGCAAAATCGCCTTGAGAGCTCGAGTGGAAGAGAGAGAACACGTGAGGCAAGAGTGGAGGTGAATGAATTAGGGTTTGGCGGCGGCTAGGGTTATGGACACGAAAAATCGGACAAGTCTGGAGATGACCGGACTAGTCCGAACTTTTCTAGAGGACTATATCGGACTAGTCCGTTGTATACCGGACTAGTCTGGCCTAACCGGCACTCTGCGGATTAGTCTGCATGGGCGGACTAGTCTGGGTAACCATGGACTAGTCCGTGGTCACCAGGTAAGAATTGCTTAGCCCATTCATATATATTTGAAGGTACATATTTAGAGAATAGGGAGACAAACAAAATCAAATAATCTTGATGAATATGACCAGTAAGCATACAACAATCAAGCAATGATCATAATTCACCAAGATCTAGTAATTGACATAGTTTTTCGGAGAAAATTGAGAGAGATGATTTCACAATCCAATCAACATATTTGAAGAATTCATACAGGTATGCAACATTTCAAGCCACACTCCGAGCATCAAGGATATTTAATTCATTTCGGAGTTCACAAAAGCGGTTTTCATCAAGTGGCTTGGTGAATATGTCAGCCAATTGCTTTTGGGTGTTGACATGGAAAATAGCTATGTCTCCTTTCATAGCATGATCTCTCAAAAAATGATGTCTTATATCTATGTGTTTAGTTCTAGAGTGCTCAACTAGGTTGTGGGCAATTTTTATGACACTCTCATTGGCACAGAGGAGTGGAATATGGTTCATATTGTAACCATAATCCCTTAGAGTTTTTCGCATCCAAAGAAGTTGTGCACAACAACTTCCGGCTGCAACACACTCCGCTTCGGCTGTGGATAAGGCAATGGAATTTTGTTTCTTGGAGGACCAAGAGACTAAGGATCTCCCTAGGAATTGGCATGTACCAGAGGTGCTTTTTCTATCTACTTTGCACCCGACATAATCTGCATTGGAGTAACCAATGAGATTGAATTTTGAGCCTTTTGGGTACCAAAGACCAAGGTTGGGTGTATGAACTAAATATCTCAAGATCCTTTTTACGGTTGTCAAGTGACATTCCTTAGGATTGGATTGAAATCTTGCACACAAACACACACTCAAAATAATGTCTGGACTAGATGCACACAAATAGAGTAGAGATCCAATCATGGAGCAATATACCTTTTGGTCGACGTTAGGTCCATCTTCATTGAGATCCAAGTGGCCATTCATTTCCATGGGGGTCTTTATGGGCTTCGCCTTGTCCATACCAAACTTCTTAAGTATGTCCTGCGTGTACTTGGTTTGGCTTATGAACGTCCCTTCCTTTTGTTGCCGCACTTGGAATACCAAGAAGTACTTTAGTTCTCCCATCATTGACATTTCAAACTTGTCTGTCATGATTTTACTAAATTCCTCACAAAAAGATTGATTAGTTGACCCAAAGATTATATCATCAACATAAATTTGGCGAATAAAAAGATCATTGTCAAATTTCTTTTTAAATAGTATATAATCTACTTTGCCGATCTTAAAACCATCTTCAATTAAGAAATCTCTAAGACACTCATACCAAGCTCTAGGAGCTTGTTTGAGGCTGTAGAGAGCCTTACGCAATTTAAATACGTGGTCGGGGAACTCTTCGTCTTCAAACCCGGGGGTTTGCTCCACATACACCTCCTCCTTGATTGGTCCGTTGAGGAAGGCGCTTTTCACATCCATTTGATACAACTTGAAATCATGGTGAGTAGCATATGCAAGTAATATTCTAATAGATTCAAGTCTAGCTACTGGAGCAAAGGTCTCATCAAAATCCAAACCTTCGACTTGTGAATACCCTTTGGCCACAAGTCGTGCCTTGTTCCTTGTCACCACCCCGTGTTCCTCTTATTTGTTGCGGAAGACCCACTTGGTGCCGACGATGTTTGCATTGGGTCTTGCCACAAGTTCCCACACCTCGTTCCGCTTGAAGTTGTTCAATTCTTCCCTCATTGCCACCACCCAGTCCGGATCCTTCAATGCATCCTCAACCTTGCGCGGTTCCAAAAAGGATACAAATGAATAGTGCTCACAAAAGTTAGCTATGCGAGATCTAGTGGTTACTCCCTTTTGGATGTCACCGATGATATTGTCGATTGGGTGATCCCTTTGGACGCATTGGTGTACTCTTGGGTATGGCACTTGAGGCGTTGTATATTCATGATCATCTGCTTCTCCCCCTAAGTGATTGCCTTCGTTGACTTGCTGATTATCTTCATATTCCTGTGGTTGGTGTTGTGCTGAAGCTCCCCCTTGATCGTTGACCTCCTCTTGTGGTTCATCTTCCTCATGTATGTGTGGAGGTGGCTCTTGTGGTCGAACTTCACCTAGAGCCATTCTTTTCAATGCTTGACAAGGAGCTTCTTATTTACCTAGTTCACATGGATCAACTTGCTCCTTTTGGGAGCCATTAGTCTCATCGAACACTACGTCACGTGCTACTTCAACAAGTCCGCAGGTCTTGTTGAAAACACGATAGGCGTAAGTGTTCGAATCATAACCAAACAAGAAACCTTCATCGGACTTCGAAGTGAACTTTGAAGTCCTAGGCTTCTTGTTCAAGATATAACATGGAGAACCGAAAACTAGAAAATATGAAATATTTGGTTTGTTACCGGTGAGTAGCTCATAGGATGTCTTCTTGAGTAGTCGATGAAGATAAAGTCGATTTACGGCGTGGCAAGCGGTGTTAATCGCTTCCGCCCAAAATCGATCCGAGGTCTTGTACTCATCGAGCATTGTTCTTGCCATCTCTATGAGTGTTCGGTTCTTTCTTTCGGCAACTACGTTTTGTTGTGGGGAGTACGGCGCTGAAAATTTGTGCTTTATGCCTTCTTCATGAAGGTACTCCTCCACTTATGTGTTCTTGAACTCCGTGCCGTTGTCGCTTCGAATATTCTTGATTGTCAATGAGAATTGGTTTTGAGCTCGCTTGAAGAACTTCTTAAGTATTCCTTGTGTTTCTGACTTATAATGCAAAAAGAAAACCCAAGTGAAGCGAGAAAAATCATCAACGACAACTAAACCATATTTGTTACCGCCGATGATTATGTAGGCAATTGGACCAAACAAGTCCATGTGTAGTAGCTCGAGTGGTCTTGTTGTAGTCATGACGTTTTTGGCACGGTGAGGTGCTCCAACTTGCTTCCCGGCTTGGCACGCGCTACAACGCCTGTCTTTCTCAAATACAACATCCTTTAAACCTCGGATGTGATCGCCTTTCAGGAGTTTTTGAAGGTTCCTCATACCAACATGCGCTAGCCGTCTATGCCACAGCCAACCCATGTTGGTCTTTGCAATCAAGCATGTGTCAAGTTCAGCTTTATCCTTGTTGAAGTCAACAAGATAAAGCTTCCCCTTTAACATACCCTTGAATGCAATAGAACCATCACTCCTCCTTGAGACGGTCACACCCTCGTTAGTGAACAAGCAATTATAACCTTTGTCACATAACTGAGATATGGACAACAGGTTATAATCTAAGGATTCAACATGTAAAACATGAGAAAGTGTGTGTTTAGAAGATATTGCAATTTTACCGGTACTGAGCACCTTTCCTTGACTATTATCTCCAAAGTAGATGCCCTCGTTTGGGTCCTCATTCTCTTCATATTCCACGAACATTCTTCTTTCTCCGGTCATATGGTTGGTGCAACCACTGTCTAGCACCCATTTAGATCCACCGGAGGAATAGGCCTGCAAAAATAGATTATGCTTTGGTTTTAGGTACCCAAGCTTGCTTGGGTCCTTAGAGGTTAGTTACAATACATTTGGGCACCCACACATGAGACTTGGTGTTCCCATGGTGTGGCCCAACATAATGAGCATAAACCTTGTCAAAATTACTTCTCATTAAGACATACGAGGCATCGGAAGTTCTAAACAGTAACTTTTGATGTTTATGTACAGGACTAGTCTGGGAGGCCGGACTTGTCCGGAGGACTGGACTTGTCTGGACACCAACCAGACTAGTCCGGTGATCATGAGTACTTACTGTCTTAATCTTTGACTTTCCAGTTTGAGAGAGTCTTCCCTTTACAAAGGTAATCCTCTCCTTGTTATTCTTATGGCTTCTAGCATGTTGCTTTTCACCATAAGAGTAACCAATGCCATATTTGACATTTGGAGGTCTTTTGACCAAGTATGCACTACGTGCATATTTGATCTTCTCCTTGTCAAATATGCCACTTTGGGCAGGATGTTTATCCTTTGTAGAGGTTGGCTTGTCCTTCAAACTGGTGTCAACTTTCTTACATGTACACGCATGAGCAAACTTAGTTTTAGTGGGTTGAGAAGGTGAGCTTGAAGAGGAAGAAGGTTCACTTAGCTTGAGTGACTCAACTTGCACTTCAAGGATCTTGTTAACCTTGATCAGGTCAGCAAGTTGGTCCTTGATTGTAGCATTTGAGTCGATTCACTCCAAGCAAGTTTCCTTGCTCGAAGCTAACTCAAGCTCTAGTGATTTGCTTCGTTCCTTTTCAAGTTATAGAAGCTTTTCAAGTTTGACATATTCCTCCTTTTGGGAGATGATCATGTCCTCTTGACGATGTATTAACCTCTCCTTCTCAACAAGTTGATCAAGCAAAAATTTCATTTTTGTGGCTGTTTTCCTATCTAGTCCAATAAGCATGTCCTCATTATCACTATTGATTTCATCATCGCTAGAATAGGAATGCATGGAAGGGGGTTTAATGGTTACCTTGCGTTTACCTTCCTTTGCCATAAGGCAAGTTCCCTCTCTCTTCCATGCGCCAAGTGTAGGGAAGAGGGTAGACTTCTTGGATGTATTCTCGATGGCTATGCTAGCCATCTCTTCCTCTTCGGATGATGAGGACTCATCATTTGAGTCCCACTCTTTCCCAATGTGCGATTGTTCGGCTTGTTTCTTATTCTTGAAGAATTTCTTGGGTTGAGGCTTGGCTTCTTTGTTCTTCTTCTTGTTCTCCTCATATGGGCAATCAACTATAAAGTGGTTATACTCAACACAATTATAGCACGTCCGCCTCAACTTTGGCTTTGTTCTTTCCTTGTATTTTCCTTCGCTTGACTTTGTACCTTGTCTCTTTTTCATTATTCTCTTGAATTTCTTCATGAACAATATCATGTCTTCTTCATCTAATTCACTGCTCTCATCGTCACTATCTTCCTCCAGTTGTGCTTCTCTAGCTTCTTTGGATAGGGGCTTGAGGGTGGACTTCAAAGCAACCCTTTCTTCTTTGACTAGGTGAGGTCGGCAATCTCCTTGACACGCTTTGCTTGTTTTTCCATCATCTCAAAGTTGATGATCTTTCCATGCAGTTCATCCGGAGTCATCCTTTTGTATCCGGGGCTTTCTCTGATCATGGAGCATAGGGTGACGTTGTGAGGCATGAAAGCTCTAAGGATTGCTTTACCACCTCATGGTATTCCACTTCTTACTTCCATATGATCTGACCTTGTTGACGAGTGTCTTTAATTGATTGTACATGTCTTGGGGTGACTCGTCTTCTTCAATTGCAAATCTTCCTAACTCGCCTTCAATCATTTCGATTTTTTCATCACACACATGTCGGTCACCTTCATGTGCAGTTTGTAGTGTGTCCCATATCTCCTTAGCAATTTCGAGTCCATCCACTTTGGTGAACTCATCCCGACTGAGTGAAGAGGTAATTACGGCCGCGGCTTGAGCATTTCGGTGAATAGTCTGCTCTTGGCTTGGTGTGAGCTCTTCGTCGTCGTCCGGGATATCTATCCTTGTGCACACAATATGCCATAAACTTGGATTGAGAGGAATTAGATGCATTTTCATATTTTGCCTCCACATTGAGTAATCACTTCCATCGAAGTGTGGGGCTTTTCCAAGTGGGATAGACAAATAATGATTGTTATTGTTATTGAGACGATCATAGTTAAAAGGATATCGGGAGCAGTCGGTGTGACCACTCCCCTTCTTCTTTTCTTCTATCTTCACTTTTCCTTTGGAAAGTGTCTTCTTTCTTAGGAGCGCCTTTAGTTCTAGCGTCTCCTCATCGTCGTCCTCGAAGTCTTGAATGGCTTCGAGGAGCTTCTCCACCTTGAGGTTCTTTTCATCATCAACCTTTTCTTGGTTGTTGCTCTTGTGGGTGTCCTTCATGTTCGACATGATCTTCTTCGAGCGATTAGTCTCTTTCTTGAAGATCCTGCTCTGATACCAATTGAACGTGGCCTAGAGGGGGGGGGGGTGAATGGGCCTTTTTGAAATTTTGTCGGAACCTGCAACACTTAGCAACCAGTTCAAAAACAGAGATATCGGACTAGCCCGGTAAAGTGTGGACTAGTCCAGTGTGTACGGACTAGGTTGATTAAGTTTGATCGATTAATTTGATTCTTCAATGTATGCAGCGGAAATATACAATCAAATGAAGTGTTACAAGGTTATGAACCAGGTTATATCACAATTCAATCTTATGTTTAATGATTCAATGTGAAGTAAGCAATGATGATTGAAACCCTAGATTATTGTGAAGAATAAGAGTGATGAACACAAAAACAAGACACAAGGATTTATCCCGTGGTTCGGCTCCCACAGAGGCAACCTACGTCCACGTTGAGGAGTCCACAAAAGGATCGGGTCTTCTCCAACCCTACCCTCATCGGATCGCCACGAAGGACAATCCTCATCCACTTATCACAAAGGGGTGAATAACCAAATTCAAAGGGGCCTTCTCACACGTTGAGAGCTCCCTTGGATTACAACACGAAATACCACCAAGAACACACTCAAAAGATTACAATGAAATCACAGGAGTGTGTTAGAGAATCAAACCTAGAGCTCAATGTGGTGGTGAACGTGTCTCTCCAATGAACTAGAGTGAATCCTCAAAGGATTGATCTTTGTTGCACTTAATTTCGTGGAGACATGTGTTTTTTGAGGCTCTTGGGAGGTGTGATGGCGCTAGGGTTGGAGAGAGAATGAAATATGACTGTGCACCTCTATTTATATGGGTTTCTAAAAGTGACCATTAGGGTTCAGAAAGATCGGACTAGTCCGTGGTGGTTACTGGACTAGTCCGGTGTGCTGTGTGTAGCAAACCCTATGTGTCCCGAAATATTGGACTAGTCCGGCTAGGAGTGGACTTGTCCGATTTCGCTTCTGGAAATCTTCGGACTAGTCCGATAGTCATCGGTCCGAACATGTGAAACCCTAAGTGTATTGGGTGACAAGTCCGCACTTGGAGGACTTGTACGATTTAGTTCGGAGGGTTTTTTGGACTAGTCCGTGCAAATATCGGACTTGTCCGATTTGGACCAGAGAGAATATCGGACTAGTCCGTTTGTGATTGGACTTGTCCGATTTTGTATTACTTGTGAAGTGTTTTGGGGACTAGTTCGCATTGGGAAGGACTAGTCCGACTCTAGTCAGAGAGATATCGGACTAGTCCCATGGATATCGGACTTGTCTGATTTTGTGCAGAGAGGATATCGCACTAGTCCGGTGTCAGTCGGACTAGTCCGGTCCTATGTAACTTTGTGCAATGTGTGTGTTTAATTGTGATTGAGCTCTTGGGGTGTGTTTCCTTAACACACTCCATACACAATGATCTACTATTCTTCTTCCTTGAGCTCATTTCCACTTTGCTCCTCATTCTTCCTTATTTTTGGCACTTTGCTTATTTTGCTATTAAAAAACCTGTGCTCATCTCAACAAAGAGGTTAGGATCCCAATTGCTTGTCATAAATCATCCAAAAACCACAAGGGATTCCTAGATGCACTTTCAGTATCCTACGTACCGGGTACCCCATGATACCGCAACAAGTGCAAGAGAATTCCACCTGTCCGGGTTGAAGGCTTCCTCAGGCCCCACGTGTCACACGTCATTGGACCTGCCTCCCTCATATGGGTAGCTCTGGAACTTCCGCGTGTAATATAAGACTGGAGTTGAACTCCCGACATAGGGAAGCTCCAGCGTTGACACGTGGATAATGACCCCGGACCTAACCCCCCGAAGAGGGAAGCTCCGGTGCCGCCATGTGTATGTCAGTTCCGGACCTATCTCCCCACGAGGGGAAGCTCCAGAACTGCCACATGTGGAGCTTCCGGACCTACAACACCAACAGAGACATTGGCTGATCTCCAACAGCACGGACATTCAAGGGACAGTTAAAGCGGCAGTTACAAGACCTGATTACGTGTCATTAATGCTATATTAATGACACACGATTAGTGGACTGTTAATAGGGGTAACGCAGCCATTAAGACACGTTATCACCCTATTAATTACGCTTAATACTCATATATTGTGTATTAGGTTATTGAATATGCCAGGGCCACATGTCGGGCCGGACAAATGTTGTAATGGCCAGTCCTTAGACTATAAAAGGACTGTGCCGCACGGTACATAGGGGACTCATATCGAGCTCACACGCATACTAGTACTATTGAATCATCAATACAACTACACACACACACACACACCGTGGAGTAGGGTATTACGCTCAGGCAACCCGAACCACGTAAATCCACGTTGCATCATCTTGTTCCTAATCTCCGCGCGCCCATACCGATACAAGAACCTCCGTGGGCTACAATTTAGTAGTACCGGGGGAAGTTTTGTTTAACCACTTCAACATTTGGTGTGCCAGGAAGGGGAGCGCCTGAGATCGCAAGATGGTGAACTCCGCCGCAGGATCTTCCAATGGCAACCACATTGAACAGCTTGCTGGAGGCAATCCCTCCAACATGCAACATCCAGCAGGCGCCGTTGTCCCGGCAGGTGTCATGCCACCACCACCACCATTTGCCACAACAAACAATGCTGGACAGCAGGATGGGGTACTTGTGCCGATCACAGCATCGGCAAACAATAACCCCGAGAATGCGCTAATTGTTGCGCGAACTCTGTTGGAGTGCCCACCAGCACCTGGAGCACCTCAGGGTGCAATGGAGCAGTGGCGCACTGATGTGCACCATCTGGTTGCAGCCGCAACCGATGCCATCAGCAACCAAGGTCCTCCCCCTTCGGGGTAGGCAACAGCTCAACGTAGGACATTGTCTGGAAGACTTGGTCCTCACGTGTCATAGCACCGACGACGTGCTGCATCTCAGCAGGTGACTTCGCTGCCTTCTGGGGCACGACGCACCCACACCATCACCATGATTCCGACTCATGACCTGCGACCAGAACTTGATCGCCGTTACCGGCAGTAGGACGGCCGCGTCCATATCGAGCGTGCTCGCGAGAGGCGAGAGGCTCGGGACAACCCTGCTCCTCAGGGAGTAGGGGGAGGTTGTTCTGCCCTGGCCATGCACTTACGCATGGTCAGATGGCCACAGAAGTTCCGGCCTCATATGCCGAAGAAATTCGATGGGACTGTCAACCTCGACGAGTTTCTTCAAATCTACTCCACTGCTATACTTGCGACGGGGGGCAACGAGGATGTGATGGTCAACTACTTCCCAGTGGCTTTAACTGGGACTGCTAGGTCCTGGTTTATGAGCATCCCACCTGACTCCATCAACAGTTGGGTGAAGTTATGTCAACAGTTCACTGCCAATTTTGGGAGTTCATACACCGGACCTGGCATTGAACTAGACTTCTTTGCTGTAAAGCAAACAATAGGGGAATCGATGCGATCCTTCATGTAGTAGTTTTCTCTGGTATGCAACACCATCCCCTCAATCTCTAGCGCTTCTATTATTGTAGCATTCAAACAAGGCGTTCGAGACAAAAAGATGCTGGAGAAGCTGGCGACCAAAGAAGTCACCAGCGTCACGGAACTCTTCAGCTTAGCAGACAAATGTCCCAAAGCTGCGGAGGGACGTGAGATGCACTCAAAACCACCCCCGGAGGCCAACAAGAAATCCTCCAATATTGAAGCCACTACTTTCGGAGGTGGTAAAAGGAAAAAGAAGTCCAACAGCAAAAAGAAGTTGTCGGCCGGTGCACCTACTGTTGCGGCTGCTGCAGCTCCGGGTGGCTGGGGGCGACGCCACGAAAAATGACCTCGTCCCTCGTCAGAAGACGGCAGCAGCTCCAAAATGTGGTGTCTGATCCACAAGACGGACAAGCACAATCTAGAAGAATGCCGAGAGGTTTTGAACCTTGTCGAGCACTACAATAAGCGCTGAGAAGAAGCTCCTTTCCGCCAGCGGGATGGAAAACAAAAAGTCGACGAAGCTCTGACTAAAGAGGAGCTGACCCCAAGAAGGTCTTGAAGGCTGTCTACAACACCGTTGACAACGACTCTGACGTATCTAACAATAGCGTTGGAAAATCCTAAACACCATTTATGGTGGTTCTTGGGACATTACCTCTCGCCGCATTCTCAAGACGATGCGGCGGGACATGGCGGCTGCAACTCCCACCGCTAGGGTAGAACCTCATCGGAAGTGGATGGACTCTCCTATCACTTTCGATGCTTCAGAATGCCCCCGCAACATGATCAGAGATGGCCAACTCCCGTTGATGGTTTCTCTGACCATTAACAATGTTCAACTCCACCATGTATTGGTGGACGGAGGTGTAGGGTTGAACCTCATAAGCTTTGAATCCTTCGTCAAGCTCTAGCTCCGACCTTTGGACCTTCGCCCCTCTCGACCTTTTTTTGGGGTAGGTCCGGGGTCATTACCCCTCTCGACTCCATCACACTCCCAGTGACCTTCGGGACTCGGGAGAACTACAGAACCGAGAAGCTGGTCTTTGACGTGGTGCAAATCAGTCTACCATTCAACGCCATTCTGGACAGGCCTGCTTTATACAGGTTCATGGCTGTCGCCCACTATGGCTACTTGGTGTTGAATATGCCAACACCTTCGGGCGTTCTCCGGATCCGTAGGGATCGCACTGCAGGAATCACTACATTGGAAGAATTCCACGCGCTTGCTACAGCGAAGGAGGAAGCATCCGGTAAGGAGCTAGCTCCAAAACCTTCGAGCTCTCGTCATCGAAGCTCAACCTCTGCACCTCGTGTGCAACCAAGCGGCGACACTGACGTTCTCATCAAAGTCGTCCAAATTGGTTCTAATGCTGCTCAGACTACCCGTATATCGAGAGGTCTAAACAACAAATAGGAACTCGCGCTCATCACTTTTCTTCGGGCGAATGTTGATGTGTTTGCAAGGCAACCGTCACAAATGCCTGGGATCCCTAGGGAGGTGATTGAGCACAATCTTAAGATTTATCCTGACGCACGTCCTGTACACCAGAAGCCCCGAAAGCAATCAGTTGAGCGGCAAAACTTCATCCGACAGGAGATCAAGAAGTTGCTCGAAGCTAGTTTCATCCGGGAGGTTTTTCATCCAAACTGGCTGGCAAACCCAATCGTTGTACCCAAGGCCGGCGGGAAGCTTCAGATGTATTGACTACACCACTTTAAATAAGGCATGGCCAAAAGATCCATTTCAACTACCTAGAATAGATCAGATAGTGGACTTCACCTGCGGGTGTGAGCTATTGTGTTTTCTAGATGCATATTCTGGATATGATCAAATCCAAATGTCTAAGGAAGACGAAGAGCATATTGCCTTCATAACAGTAGATGGATTATATTGTTATACTGCCCTGCCCTTTGGTCTAAAAAATGTTGCTTCAACCTTTCTGCGAGCTATGTACAAAACATTTGGAGAGCTTATTAGAGACTTAGTGGAGGTGTACGCTGATGACATCGTTGTGAAGATCAAGAACAAGGAGTCACTCCTTAAGAGTTTACAAGCTGTCTTCGACAAGCTGCGCATCACGCACACCAAGCTGAACCCGTACAATTGTGTATTCGGGGTTAGCTCCGGGAAACTTCTTGGTTTCTTGGTGACTCGCTGAGGAATTGAAGCAAACCCGGCGAAGATCAAAGCCATTAAAGATATGCGGCCCCCAGCCTGCCTAAAAGACATCCAGAAGTTAACTGGGTGTCTAGCTGCGCTCAGCCGGTTCATCTCAAGACTAGCAGAGTGGGCGCTACCCTTCTTAAAACTCTTGAGGAAGTCCGGACCAGTTCATTGGTATGAAGAAGCAAAAAAGGCATTTCAAGAGCTAAAGCGGCTTCTCACCAACCTACAGATCTTGGTAGTTCCGAATCGTGGTGAGCCTTTACTGCTTTATATTTCAGCAACAACAAAAGTTGTTAGCATGGTCCTGGTTGCAGAAAGGCTGGAGCCACATCCAGTTCAGGAGCCTAGACCCCTCCGGGAGGGTCCGGAGCTACCTGAAGGCGAGTCTGGGTCTCAGCCCCTAGACACGGATCTTCAAGATAGAGTGCTAGAAGATCAACCTCTCTCATCTGAGGGAGTTTTAACAGCCGGTCAAGAAGATCCTGACCCATCAGGGATGGTCCGGGTTGAACAGGAAGAAGATCTGGACCCCTCCGGGAGGGTCCGGGAAGCTCAACAAGAAGGCTCAGACCCCTCTGGGAGGGTCCAAGTCGATGGAGAGGAAGCTTTGGGCTCATCCGCAAGAGTCCGGACTGTCCAACGACTAGTGTACTTCATCAGCGAAGTACTCCACGATGCCAAGACCAGATACATTGAGGTGCATAAGCTACTTTATGCAGTTCTTATTGAATCAAGGAAGCTTCGTCACTACTTCCAAGCCCACAAAATATCAGTGATAACTTCTTATCCACTGCGTGCTATTTTGCATAACCCTAACTCTACTGGGAACATCGCAAAGCGGGCAGCGGAGCTGGCCGAGTTCGATCTCGAATTCGTGCCACGACAAGCAATCAAGAGTCGAGCTTTGGCTGATTTTGTGGCGGAATGGACTCCCTCTCCATCAAACCCTGGAGGCCCTAGTGAGCAGAAACCAGAACTCAAGGTTCCAGTATTCACTGAGCCTCACTGGACTCTCTACTTCGATAGCTCCGTGCAGAAGCAGGGGGCCAAAGCTGGAATTCTTCTCCTTGCTCCGACCGGGGAGAAGGTCAAATACATGGTTCACCTTGACTTCAAGGCAACCAACAACATGGTGGAGTATGAAGCGCTCATCTATGGGCTCAAGGTGGCACTATCCTACGGTGTCGAACATCTGTTGGTGAAGGGTGATTCACAGCTCATCATAAAAAAGTCAAAAGGTGAATGCTGCTGCAACAATCCCCAACTAGCCGCTTATCTCATTGAAGTCCAGAAGCTCCAGAAGGACTTCGAAGTCCTAGATCTCCACCATGTTCGGCGTCTTCACAACGTTGAAGCCGATGAACTCTCGACGAAGGCTTCAACCAAAGCTCCGGCTCCCAACGAAATCTTCGTCCGGAGGTTATCAAGACCAACAGCTCAGTCTGCCAAACTGAGCGAAGGGGGCGAGACCAGCACCTCGAAGCTGGCAGTCCCGATGGCCCTCTTACCATGGCGTCCACCAAGGGTCGTAGGTGCTGTCGGAAGCTCCGAGCAACCTAGCACTCAAGACTCAGAAGCTCAAGTTAGCTCTGATGCATGGATCTCGGAGATCCAGAGTTTCATGAAAGACAATGTCCTTCCTGAAGACGGTGCATCGGCTGACCGGATTGTCAAGTTGGCTAAATGATACACACTGGTAGAAGGGGATCTCTATTGGCGCCAAACGCCAATGGCGTCCTAATGCGTTGCATTACAAGGGAAGAAGGTCGTGAGCTTCTCGCGGAAATCCATGGAGGGGAGTGTGGGAACCACACATCTTCCCGCATGTTGGATGGTAAAGCCTTCCGACATGGCTTTTACAGGTCTACAACACTCGAGGATGCAGACAAGCTAGTGAAAAAATGTGAAGCGTGCCAGTTCCACGCAAAACAGATTCACACACTGACTCAATCACTACAAATGATACCTCCTACATGGCCATTCACTGTGTGGGGCATGGACATCTTGGAACCATTCCCAAAAGCCATTGGAGGTTACATGTTCATGTATGTCGCCATCGACAAGTTCAGCAAGTGGCTGGAAGCTACTCCAGTTGTGACAATCAATAAGCAATCAGCAATCAAGTTCTTGAAGTCCATAACATGCAGATTTGGAGTTCTAAACGAAGTCATAACAAACAACATAACCCAATTTACAAGTGCTGAATTTCAAGAATATTGCAAAGACCTCAGCATTCAAGTCAGCTATGTATTAGTAGCTCATTGAGCAAGCAATGGTCAAGCCGAGAGATCAAATGCAGAAATCCTAAAAGGACTCAAGACGTGCACATACGAGCGCCTAAAAAAGCATGGACCCAACTGAATTGAAGAGCTCCCGTCCACATTGTGGGCAAACAAGACAACACCTAACCGATCAACTGGAGAGACACCTTTCTTCTTGGTGTACTGAGGTGAAGCGGTCCATCCTCCGGAGATCACCATGGGGTCGCTTCGGGTCTGGACCTTCAACGAAGCCGCACAGGACCAGCTCCGGCGTGAAGACCTTGACCTCGTCGACGAGGGAAGGTGCCAAGCAGCTGTTCGGAATGCACGCTATCACCAAGCGCTTCAGCGCTATCATCAAAGGCACGTGCGCAACTGACAACTCGAGGAAGGCAACCTGGTGCTGCAGAAAATACTAACTCGCGAAGGGATGAATAAACTTTCCCCCACCTGGGAAGGTCCCTTCCGAGTGATCAAAGTATCCCGGCCTAGATGCGTTCGCTTGGCAATTGAGGATGGGACTCTGCTTCCTAATCCTTGGAACATCGAGCACCTCTATAAGTTTTATACTGAAAATCACCGAGGTGAGTCTATAATTACGCACAATGTATGTTATAGAGTCAATACACAGAGAAGGGTAGGTCCTCCGGGAGAACATCCGGACCCCTCCCGGAAGGTCCGAGAAGTTCAAGTAACACTTTATACAGTCACAACACTAAAAGTGTAACTACCCGCCCAGGGCTAGTTCAAGATGTATAGCGCACTTACCTTGGTCCTGCATCCTAAGTGTGTCCTTGTCTCCTCTGTAATCCGGACCTATAATGAAAGACATTGTTGTGTGAAAACAGACTCCACGTGCATTTATTTTTGTACAAGGCTCGGTATATCAAATTATTATTTTTATCCTTCTTGTCTATAATGAAGTTGTGCAATTCTTTTCAGTTTTTGTCCAAGCTATTCATGTGTGTTACAAGTTATATGGTTGATCTCTTTGGATCTTAACATGTTGTATAGTGTCGGTGGTTTGGATCCGGCAGATCTCCCGACACTACTAAAGTGTTAGAGGAGTTTGATGTTCGGTGTGGGCGCGCGGAGATTCAAGAAGGTGAATTGTAAATGGCACAAGACACACAGAGATTTACGTGGTTCGGGCCGCCTGAGCGTAATACCCTACTCCACGGGTGTGTTGGTGTTGTATTAGCTGTATGAGCTTGTATCGAGTGTCTATGGAACGTGTAGAGTGTGTCGTCGGCCTGTCCTTTTATAGTACAAGGGCAGGCCGTTACAAGTGGCCTGGCCCGACATGTGGCCCCGACGGTTACTAATATTGATACTCATTCAACACGTTTAATTGCCCTTAATGATCGGGTAATGGGCTTTGACAGCACCGTTACTGGTAATTAAGGTTGTCCGATCGTGACACTTGATCGGGTCTTGAAGCCCTTGATTCCCCTTTGAAGATCCGGAGCCGTTGTGGAGTCTTCTGGAGGTTAGGGGCTGAAGATCCGATGGTTGGACACGTGGCAGCTCTGGAGCATACTGTGGGAAACAGGTAGCTCCAGAGCTACCTGACAGGTGTCAGTTCCGGAGCTTCCCTCGGTCTGGGGTTAGGTCCGGGGGTGCCATTTCGGTACATAGCCCGGAGCTTCTCTCTTGTGGGCGGTAGCTCCGGTTTGACAGTACACGTGGCGACCCTGGGATTAACCATATTGGAGAAGCGGGTCCGGTTATGTCTGACATGTGGGCCTCCGAAGGTCTTCAAATCAAGTAGATGACTTTCCCTTGAGATCTTTGTGATCTCAAGGGGTGTACGGTTCCCAGGGTACCGTTAGTGGCCCCCTGGGCCCACCTCTGGGGAAGACCCTTTGGGTGAAGTCATTCCGCCGGAGGTGGGTCCATCCTCGCGACTTTTGAACTGAGTCTTCAAAGGTCTTCGGATGTGCCGTTGGCGATGGTTTGGAGTTAAATCCTCGCCGTGTGGCGTATCCCGCGTGCGGTAGATGAGATCTTTGGCGTGCGGATCTCACGCAATTGAAGGTCGCCGGTTCCCGATACGAAAACCGTATCGGTTCCGCGCGCCTTGTCAGGCCGCCGCCTCCGGGCTTCCCGCCTCATGATGACAACCGTTCGCCTGGGTAAGAACCTCGACTTGATCGTCAGGGTGGTCCCGGGCCCTCTTGTCATCGGCTGGGTGAAATTTTTGAGTGGTACCTTCGACTTCCTTGCGGTTTCCATCCAAGCGTTGCGAGGGATTACTTAAGAAGGAAAGCGCGCACCATCTGGAGTTCTTTACGCCTCTCATCTGATCTTGCGCTCAAACTCCCAACTTGTGCTTTGCTTTTTCTCTCTTGCCTTGCTGTGCTGCAATGGAGTTGGGTCTCCGCGAGAGTCGTTTGAAGACCGACGGTGACCTGAAGAAGGTTAGGGCCCTTATGGGATGGTCCTCGGACTTCTTCAACCGCATGGTCCGCGCCGGTGGAGAGCTCCCGTTTGAGAAGGAGCACGCCGGCGAAATGGTGTACTTTTCTTCGTACTCTATGGTGGGGTTGATCCCACCTTTTTCCTCCTTTTTCTTGATGCTGCTGGACTTTTATGGTCTCCAGCTATACCACCTTGGCCCTCACTCCATTCTCCTTGTGTCTATCTTCGTCCACTTCTGTGAGATGTGGGTGGGCATCCCCCCTGCATTGAACTCTTCCGGACCTTCTTCACCGTCCATACCACCGGTAGGAGCAATGAGTACCTTAGCTTCTACTACTTCGTGAAGCGCAATAAGTGCCCATTCAAGTACCCCCGATCGTTTCCCTCTGGGAAGTGGGATGACTGGAAGAAGGACTGGATAGTCATCCGGGTGGAGGAGCACAAGAGGCTGGAGCTGCCCGAAGGCCTCCCCAACATTGACACGACGATCTGGAGTGAAGCTTCGGTGTTGGCGGACGCCTTCAACCCTGCTCTGACCAGGATCCGCCAGTGCGTGGAGGGAGGATTAACTCCTCAGGCAGTGTTTTGTAACTTCCTGGTCAACAGGTGGGCACCGCTGAAGAGGAGAGAAAAACTCTCTTGGGTCCTCAACAGCGTGATGGACGACGACCGGGTCAAGACCGGGCTGAAGTCCAACATGGTGGGGACAACCTTGGAGTTCCACCTCAAGAAGTTCCAGCACGGCATCGACGTCGAGGGTGACGACTTGACTCCGCCATCAGCTTTTCTTCCTCTGAACGTGGAAGTAGAGTTCAGTAGGGAGCTCCGGCGGAAGATGCCTGTGCTTGACGACCTTGGTATCGTCGAGAGAAGATCAACCACCAGGGTGGCGATCCCTGGAGTGTCCGAAGGTGGCTCCGACCCTGCCCCGAAGCCAAGGGTCGAGGTCGTCGGCAAGGGCAAGGAGCCGGCAGACGAACCCTTGAGACGGAAGAGGAAGCTATAGCATGCCGACGGAAGGTCCGTCAGGCCTGCCACCTCTGCGTCGGCTCCTTCTCCTCGGAGGGGGAGGTCTTCTACAACCGCGGCGACTGTACCCGTAGTGGGGTCCTCCCGGGGTGCTAGCTCCGGGCATGTGACTCCAGCACTAGGGCCGGTGGAGGCCTCTAGGTCCGGAGGTACTTCCCGATCGAGGGGGGCCTCGACTAGGGAAACGCCCGTGGCTGCGACGAGTTCTGGGGGGCCTTCTGGAGCTTCCACGCCGGCTATGACCAGCCCAGAACGCCCAGGAAAGAGGTTCCGTGCAAGCTGGTGTGGAAGCCTCCCAAGGTAATTTTTAATCTTTACCTTGGACAGTTGTTTTGTTGTAGTAACTGTTTTTTTAAGTTTCTTCGTCCATCATCTGCAGCGTTCCCAAGAAGAGGAGTGAGGCTCCACCCTCAGCCACAGCAACTGAAGCTGTGAGGGCGGAAGCTTCTGCTCCTGTCCTAGTGCCGCCCCAAGTGGTGGCTGAAGCTGCGATAGCTCCGGCGCCAGCTGTCGTGGTCATGGACCTCGACTCATCCCTAGAGACTCCCGTGGTAGCGCCGGACCGCGGGAGAGAAGACGCGCCAGTGGCACCTGTCTCGGAGGCTGAAGCTCCGGGTCCTGGTGCTGAGATGATGGAAGCTCCGGCCGTTGAGCCGGAGGAAGCAGTAATTCCGGCCCCAGAGCCGGAAATTGTCGATGCTCCAGCGGTTGAGCCGGAGGTGATTGAATTCCCGGCATGCACGCCGGATGTTGAGGAAGTCCCGGCGGTTGGGCCGGCTACCTCAGAAGCACCGGCCGCAGAGCCGGTTGTTGTTGGAGCTCCGGCCACAGGGCCGATTGATGATGAAGATATTCCGGCTCCCGAGCCGGTTGTTGCAGAGGCGTCGGCGTCCGAGCCCCCAATAGAGGAGGTACCCAGGCCGGAGCCAGAAGCGGCCCTTGCTCCGGAAGTGACGACATCGGAGGTACCCGCGGCTGAGCCGGAGTGCCCTGGTGAAGTCACTGCCCCCCTGCCTGAGGGGGCAAATGAAGACCTGGCGGCGGGGCCTTCCTCGATGACGACTGAGGCCATCCCGGAGGACGGCCCTAGTGCCATGGCGACCCGGGGGACCACTCTTGTGGAGTGGGACCCAATTTTTGTATCTGAAAACCCGCTGGAACCAGCGGAGGAGACCCCAACAGGTCCGGAACCTATCCCGTTGTCATTGTCTATTGACAACGCATGTTCCAATCTGCGTCGAGTTCAACTGGCCTTCTTCCACGACAGCAAGGCTCTTGAAGAGGAGCGCCAAACCCTTAGGCGGTGGCGTAACCGGCTCTACTTCGAGACCAAGCTGGCGCAGTCGAGGCTAGCAGATGACAAAGAGTGGATCAAGCGGGAGAAGATCCACCTGGAATACTGGGGCAAATTATTGGATGACGGGGAGAGTATGACTCGTGCCCTCGACACTCAATCCAGGGAGCTTTACGAGCAGACCAAAGTAGCTAACAGTGCGGCCGATGAATGCCAAGAAAGGCTTGAGGCCATTAACACTACACTCATCAAGCGCTGCGAGGCACTTGAGGAGACGGAGAAACGACTCGAAGATGAAGAGCAGAAACTCCTAGAGCTGCGGGATGACGTCCTGAGGAGGGAGGAGGAGCTCACCGAAAAGGTGGCTCTGGGTGACAAGGGCCTCGAAGAGCATGCCAAGAAATTGGAAGAGCGTTGCACCGAGGAGGAGGAGAAAGCCTGGGTGCGAGGGCAGGAACTCTACGAGCAAGAGTGTGCCCTTGCTGCTAGGGAGAAGAAAGTGAGGGGCAGGGAGAAAGACCTGGTCGACCGCCGGAACAAGATCCATCTCCGGGAGGAGGAGCTCAGAAAACTCGAAAAGCGGGTTGCTGAAAAGATTCAGCAAAACGCCAAAGAAGTTGAGCGCCTCGCTCGCGAGAATTTTGAACTGGTGGCGGCCAGGAGATCCTTGGAAGAATTGAAGGTCTTGAGGACTGCGGACTCCCTACAGATTTGGAGTTCCTGGGCAAGGCTAACGACGCGCTGACACCGATGGGCTTCAGCCCCGTGCACCCGGATGATTCGGAGCCGGAGCCGGACCTGGTGTTGCAGGCATTGAGCTCGGCAGGCAACAAACTCTCCGAGGTGGGCGATGTCATCGCGTACCAATTGGAGGTTGAGGGGCAATCCCTGGCGAAGAACGTCGCAAAATATGTGCTTACGTGCTACACCAGCCGAAACTCCCAATTTCCTCTGGACCCGGTGCTTGAAGGTCCCGTTGAAGGAGAAGACGAAGCTGCCCGAGCCAACGTGTCGGAGGTTGCCCAGAAGGTCGCCCAATTCTTCCATAGGGTCTAGGACCATCTCTGTAGTTCTCACTTGTATTTTATCATCTTCTTCCTCAATTTTGTAATCCCTTGTCTCCAGATAAATGAAATCCCCAAATTTTTGTGAATTTCACTTTTTGTCTTCAACACTTTTGTCTTCACTTGGCCCCCTGGTAGATGTACACAATTTGATTGTGAACATGTACCAAGAGGATATTGTGTTTTGTTGAAGACTCATTTGCTCTGAACTTGTAGAGTGTAGGTCCGAAGTCTTCGATAGTGAAGGCCCCCTGAGGTTGTCGGAGCTTAGAAGCCCCGGCATTGTCTATCGTCGGAGCTTAGTAGCTCCGGCAATAGTCCCTATCAACGCGTAGAGCATCGACAGTTAGAGCTCCGGGGTGTCGTAGCTTAGTAGCTCCGGCTGTGACCTTTGCCAACACGTAGTTTGTCGGCAGCAGACTCCGTTTGTGGGGTCTTCTCACCATCTTTTATTTAGCGTTGACGGCTGGTCCCCCTAGCTCTACCGGAGCTTGGTTGCTCTGGTGATGCTCGTTTTCAATGCTCAACATCGATTACAAGCCACATAGGGGAGTCGGAGCTTTGTTAGCTCCGGGCTTTCTCCATCAACGTAGATTTTATTTTTCCTGCACACTGAAGCCAAGAAAAATAGTAAAATTTGTTTCTTGCCTATAACTTCGTCGCAGCTTACGATTCTCAAGAAAATTTTAGGTCCAACGCGATTATAAATACAACCGAATGCGTTGTCTTTACTTCCAGATCCAATTGTACTTGGACCCGCCTTACTTTGGCCTGCCGGGGTGTAGGTAGAGTGGCGTACTTAGGGTGCTTGACCAGGCTAAGTCGATAGCACAGTCCGGCCCTAGATTGGCTTGGCGGCTTTCAGGCGAGTGGGCCATGAACAATATTTGAATCCAAAAGAATCGACAATACAACTCGAATCGTATATGAACCGGTCGAACTAAAATTTCTTAAGAATTGCACGTCTTTGTTATAGACAAGAAAGAGAAAAATAAAAAATGTTGAGCCTGTACAAAATAAATGCACGTGGAGTCTGTTTCACGTGAAGATGTCTTTCATTATAGGTCCGGGGTACAGGGGAAACAAGTACACTTTTAGGGTACGAAACCAGGCTAAGCATGTTTTATTTCTCGTTTGACCCAGGGTAGCTAGCCACACTTTTAGTCCTGAGACTGTGACAAGTGTTGCATGAACTTTGCGGACCTTCCGAGAAAGGTCCGGCTGTTCTCCCGTAGGAACTACCCGACTCTGTACAATGACTCTATAACATACACCTCAAATTACTACAAACTCACCTCTGTGATATTAAGTGTAGAACTTACGGAGGTGCTCAATGTTCCAAGGATTTGGGAGAGGTGTCCCATCCTCGGTAGCCAAGCGAACGCTCCCGGGACGGGATACTTTAATCACTCGGAAGGGTCCCTCCCAGCTGGGGGAGAGTTTGTTTAACCCTTCTCTAGATTGTATTCTCCGTAGCACCAGGTCGCCTTCCTCGAGCTGTCGGTTGTGTACATGCCGCTGATGATAGCGTTGAAGGGCTTGGCGGTATCGGGCATTCCGAATAGCTGCTTGGCACCTTCCCTCCTCAAGGAGGTCTAGGTCTTCACGCCAGAGCTGGTCCTGCATGGCTTCGCCGAAGGTCCGGACCCGGAGTGACCCCAAGGTGATTTCTGGAGGAAGGATTGCTTCAGCTCCATACACCAGGAAGAAGGGTGTCTCTCCAGTTGACCGGTTTGGAGTTGTCCTGTTGGCCCAGAGAGTGGACGGATGCTCTTCAATCCAGTTGGCACCATGTTTTTTCAAGCGCTCATAGGTGTGCATTTTGAGTCCTTTAAGGATTTCAGCATTTGCTCTCTCGGCTTGGCCATTGCTTGTTGGGTGAGCTACGGAGGCGTAGAAAACTTGAATGCCAAGGTCTTCACAATATCCTTGAAATGCAGAGCTTGTGAATTGGGTCCCATTATCAGTGATGATTTTGTTTGGGACTCCAAATCTGCATACAATGGACTTCAAAAAGTTGATAGCAGATTGCTTGTTGATTGTCACAACTGGAGTTGCTTCCGGCCACTTGGTGAACTTGTCAATGGCAACGTACAGAAACTTGTAACCTCTGACGGCTCTTGGGAAAGGTCCCAAGATGTCCATCCCCCACACAGCGAAGGGCCATGTAGGAGGTATCATTTGTAGAGGCTGAGCTGGTGTGTGAATTTGATTTGCATGAAATTGACATGCTTCGCATTTCTTCACCAGCTCAGTTGCATCCTGGAGTGCTGTAGGCCAGTAGAAGCCATGCCGAAAGGCTTTACCAACCAGCGTGCGGGAAGACGCGTGGTTCCCACACTCGCCTCCATGGATTTCTACGTGGAGCTCGTAGCCTTCTTCCCTTGTGATGCACCGCATTAGGATGCCGTTGGCACCGCACCGGTAGAGATCCCCTTCTACCAACGTGTATCTTTTAGCCAATCTGACTACCCGGTCAGCGAATACATCATCGTCAGGAAGGATGTTATCTTTCAAGTAGTTCCGGATCTTCGAGATCCATGCATCGGAACTAACTTGAGCATTTCAGTCTTGCATGCTGGGTTGCTCGGAGCTTCCGGCAGCACCTACGACCCTTGATGGCTGCCATGGTAACAGGGCCATCGGGACCGTCAGCTTCGGGATGCTGATCTCGCCCCCTTCGCTCAGTTCGGCAGGCTGAGCTGTGGGTTTTGACAACCTCCGGACAAAAGTTCCATCAGGAGCCAGATCTCTAGTTGACGCTTTCGTCGAGAGTTCGTCAGCTTCAGCGTTGTGGGCACGCTAGACATGGTGGAGATCTAGGACTTCGAAGTCCTTCTGAAGCCTCTGGACTTCAAGGAGGTAAGCAGCTAGCTAGAGATTGTTGCAGGAGCATTCACCCTTCACTTGCTTAATGATGAGCTGTGAATCTCCCTTGACCAGCAGTTGCTTGACACCGTATGACAGTGCCACCTTTAGTCCGTAGATGAGTGCTTCGTACTCCTCCATGTTGTTGGTCGCCTTGAAGTCAAGGTGTACCATGTATTTTACCTTCTCCCCGGTTGGTGCAAGGAGAAGGATTCCAGCTCCGGCCCCCTGCTTTTGCATGGAGATGTCGAAGTAGAGGGTCCAATGAGGCTCGGTGAAGGCTGGAGCTTCGTGTTCCAGCTTCTACTCACTGGGGCCCCTAGGGTTTGATGGAGAGGGAGTCCATTCCACCATGAAGTCTGCCAATGCTTGACTCTTGACCGCTTGCCTTGAAATGAATTCAAGATCGAATTCGGCCAATTCCGCTGCCCACTTTGCAATATTCCTAGTTGAATTGGGATTATGCAAGATTGCTCGAAGTGGGTAAGAAGTCACCACTGAGATCTTGTGAGCTTGGAAATAATGGCGAAGCTTCCTGGAGGCGATAAGAACTGCATAGAGCAGCATATGCACCTCTAGGTATCGAGTCTTGGCATCATGTAGTACTTCACTGATAAAGTACACTGGGCGCTGAATGGTCCGGACCCTCCCGGAGGGGCCCAGAGCTTCCTCTTCACTGACCCGGATCCCTCCGGAGGGATCCGGATTTTCTTCGGGGACCTCCAGGTCCTGACTGGAGGAACCCGGAGCTTCTTCAGAAGCAACCTGGATCCTCCCAGAGGAGTCTGGGTCTTCTGAAGTGGCTTATTGTGGATTCGAATCTGGGAGCTGGGACCCAGACTCGCTTTCAGGAACCTCCGGACCCTCCCGAAGGGGTCTGGATCCCTGAGTATGGGGTAGTTCTGGTCTCTCCGCGACCAGGACCATACTGACGACTTTGTCAGTAGCTGAAATGTAAAGCAGCAAAGGCTCACCAGGGTTCGGAGCTACCAGAGTCGGTAAGGTGGTGAGGAACTATTTTAGCTCCTGGAACGCCTTTTCTACTTCTTCAGACCATTGGAATGGTCTGGACTTCCTCAATAACTTGAAGAAGGGGAGTGCCCATTCCGCCAGTCTTGAAATGAACCCGCTGAGGGCTGCTAGACATCTAGTTAGCTTTTGGACATCTTTGATGCGGGCTGGTGGCCGCATGTCTTCAATGGCCTTGATCTTCACCGGATTAGCTTCTATGCCCCGGTGACTTACCAAGAAACCAAGAAGTTTTCTGGAGCTAACCCCAAAGACACACTTGTCTGGGTTTAGCTTTGTGCGGGTGACCCGCAGCTTATCGAAGACAGCCTGTAAGATGTCAAGAAGTGACTCCTTGTTCTTGACCTTGACCACGATGTCATCAACATACACTTCCACTATGTCTCTAATGAGGTCTTCAAAGGTTTTGTACATAGCTCATACAAAGGTTGAAGCTACATTCTTGAGACCAAACGGCATGGCTGTATAACAGTACAATCCATCTACTGTGATGAAAGAGGTATGCTCTTCATCTTCCCTAGTCATTCTGATTTGATGATACCCAGAATATGTGTCTAGGAAACACAGTAATTCACATCCGGAGGTGGAATCCACTATCTGATCTATTCTAGGTAGTGGGAATGGATCTTTTGGACATGCCTTATTTAGTGTTGTGTAGTCGATACACATCCGAAGCTTCCCGCCGGCCTTGGGCACAACAACTGGGTTTGCCAGCCATTTTGGATGGAAGACTTCTCGGATGAATCCAGCTTCGAGCAACTTCTTCACTTCTTGTCGAATGAAGTTCTATCGCTCTACAGATTGCTTCCGAGGCTTCTGGTGCACAGGTCGGACGTCAGGGTAGATCTTCAGATTCTGCTCAATCACTTCCCTGGGGATCCCAGGCATTTGTGACGGTTGCCAGGAAAACACATCGACATTATCCCGGAGGAAAGCGATGAGCGTGAGTTCCTATTTGTCGTTCAATCCTCCCGATATGCGGGTGGTCTGAGTGGCATCAGAACCGATTTGGATGACTTTAACAGGGATGTCGGTGTCGCCGCTTGGCTGCACACGAGGTGTAGATGTCGAGCCTCGTTGACGAATGCTCGGGGATTTTGGAGCTTGCTCCTGCCTGGAGTCCTCCTCTTGCGCCGTGGTAAGTGCATGGAGTTCTTCCAAAGCAGTTACTCCGGCAGTACAATCTCCGCGGATCCGAAGAACGCCTACTGGTGTTGACATCTTTAACACCAGGTAGCCATAATGAGCAGCTGCCATGAATTTGTACAAGGCAGGCCTACCCAAGATGGTGTTGAAGGGTAAGTTGATCTGAGCAACGTCAAAGACCAACTTCTCGGTGCGATACTTCTCCCGTGTCCCGAAGGTAATGGGGAGGGTAATAGCTTCGAGTGGGGTAATGGCTCACGGACCTACTCCGGAGAAAGGTCGAAAGGGGTGGAGATCCGAAGGTTGGAGCTGAAGCTTGGTAAAAGCTTCGAAGCTTATGAGGTTAAGCCCCGAACCTCCGTCTACCATGACATGGTGGAGCTGGATGTTATTGATGGTAGGAGATACCATCAAAGGTAGCTGACCTGCTCCAACCATGTTTCGAGGGCAGTCCGAAACATCAAAAGTGATGGTTGTGTCCATCCACTTTTGATGAGGCTCCGGTCTGGCTGTAGGAGCTACAGCAGCCATGTCCCAACGCATAGTCTTGATGACGCGGCGGGAGGTGATGTACCATGATCCACCAAAGATGGTGTTCATGGTCTTCCGACGCTCGTTGTCAGAGACGTCGGAATCGTCGTCAACGGAGGTGTAGCTGCCTTCAGGACCTTTTTGGGATCCTGAAAACCTAACTCCTCTTCAGCCGGAGCTTCGTTGACTTTTTGTTTTCCTTCCCTTTGTCAGAAAGGAGATTCTTCCCGGCGCTTGTTGTAGCGCTCGGCATGGTTTTGGACCTCCCGGTAGTCTTCCAAACTGTGGCTGCCCATTTTGTGAATTGGACACCACACCTTGGGTTTTCCACCGTCTTCAGAAGACGGTCGAGGTCGCTTCTCGGGGCGTGGCCCCCGGCCACCCAGAGCTGCATCAGCTGCAACATTGGATGTACCGGCCGATGGCTTCTTCTTGCCGTTGGTCATCTTGTTCTTTTTGCCACTCCCAGAGGTAGCGGCTTTTACTTTGGAGGATTTCTTGTGATCCTCCGGAGTTGGTTTGGAGTGCATCTCACGGCCCTCCGCAGCTCTGGCATATTTGTCGGCCAAACTGAAGAGTTCCGTGACACTGGTGATCTCCTTGATCACCAGTTTCTCCAGCATCTTCTTGTCCCGTACACCCTGTCTGAATGCCACAATGACAGAGGCGCTAGAGATACAAGGGATAGTGTTTCATACCTGAGAGAACCTCTGGATGAATGATCGCAGGGATTCTCCCCCTTTTTGCACGACTGCAGAAAGGTCCACTTCAGTGCCTGGTCGGGTGTATGAACTCCCGAAGTTGGCGGTGAACTGCCGGCACAGCTCCTCCCAACTGTTGATGGAGTTGGGTGGAAGGCTCATAAACCAGGACCTGGCAGTCCCAGTTAAAGCCACCGGGAAATAATTGGCCATTATGGCCTCATTTCCTCCAGCTGCCAAGATAGCAGTGGAGTAAATCTAAAGAAATTCGACAGGATTGACGGTCCCGTCGAACTTCTCCGCCAGGTGAGGTCGGAACTTCTGTGGCCACCTGACCATACGCAGATGCATGGCCAGGGCTGAACAGCCTCCTCCTACTCCTTCAAGAGCAGGAACATCTTGAGCTTCTCGTCTTTCACGAGCACGCTCAAAATGGACTCGGCCGTCTTGTTGGTGATATCGGTGATCAAGCTCCGCCCAGAGGTCATGAGTTGAAAGCCTTGATACCGTGTGGGTGCGTCGTGCCCCGGAGGGCAACGATGTCACCTGCTGTGATGCAGCACGTCTCCTGTTGTTGGAAACGTGCGGACCAAGTCTGCCAGACAAGGTCCGTCGCTGCGATGGGGCCCGTCCTGAAGGAGGAGGACCCTGGTTGCTGATGCGGTCGGCTGCTGCTGCAACCAAATGTTCCACATTAGCCCTCCACTGCTCCAGTGCATCCCGAGATGCATCCGAAGGTGGTGGGCGTTGGAGAAGAGCACGTTCTGCATGGAGCGCGTGTTCCGGGTTGTCATGATTTGCTGACGCAATGATTGACGCCGGTGCACCATCGCGTTGTCCAGCTTGATTTGCTGGTGGAGGCGATGGTGGTGGCAGTGTAACTCCTGCTGGCGCTGAGGCCCCTGCTGGTGGCTGCATATTGGAGGGATTGCCCCCAACAGCTTGAACAGCAGGATGACCATTGGATGATCCAGCAGCTGAGTTCACCATTCTCGAGATCTCAGGCGCCCCTACCTGGCGCGCCAACTGTCGGTGGTTTGGATCCGGCAGATCTCCCGACACTACTAAAGTGTTAGAGGAGTTTGATGTTCGGTGTGGGCGCGCGGAGATTCAAGAAGGTGAATTGTAAATGGCATAGGAGACACGGAGATTTACGTGGTTCGGGCCGCCTGAGCGTAATACCCTACTCCACGGGTGTGTTGGTGTTGTATTAGCTGTATGAGATTGTATCGAGCGTCTATGCAACGTGTAGAGTGTGTCGTCGGCCTGTCCTTTTATAGTACAAGGGCAGGCCGTTACAAGTGGCCTGGCCCGACATGTGGCCCCGGCGGTTACTAATATTGATACTCATTCAACACGTTTAATTTCCCTTAATGACCGAGTAATGGGCTTTGACAGCACCGTTACTGGTAATTAAGGTCGTCCGATCGTGTGTCATTAATATAGTATTAATGACACTTGATCGGGTCTTGAAGCCCTTGATTCCCCTTTGAAGATCCGGAGTCGTTGTGGAGTCTTCCGGAGGTTAGGGGCTGAAGATCTGACGGTTGGACACGTGGCAGCTCCGGAGCATACTGTGGGAAATAGGTAGCTCCGGAGCTACCTGACACATGTCAGTTCTGGAGCTTCCCTCGGTCTGGGGTTAGGTCCGGGGGTGCCATTTCGGTACATAGCCCGGAGCTTCTCCCTTGTGGGCGGTAGCTCCGGTTTGACAGTACACGTGGCGACCTTGGGATTAACCATATTGGAGAAGCGGGTCCGGTTATGTCTGACATGTGGGCCGGTCCGGTTATGTCTGACATGTGGGCCTTCGAAGGTCTTCAAATCAAGTAGATGACTTTCCCTTAAGATCTTTGTGATATCAAGGGGTGTACGGTTCCCAGGGTACCGACATATAGTCTACTTGCCTCAACACCAAGCCAACATAGGTCCGGTGTGTGCTATCGACTTAGCCTCATCCTGCACCCTAAGCATGCCACTCTACCTACACCACGGCAGACCTCAGTAGGATGAGTACTAAAAAAGCATACAGATCTGGGAAGATTATATCAATATGCTTGTTACCATATCGAGTTTATAGACAAGAGGATGAATTTTACTTTTTCTTGTCTCAAATGTGCAGGAGAAACAAAAACTCATAATGATGGTAGACGACGCTTGAGCTACTATGCTCCGACATCCTCCAAGGGGGCCCGCCGTCGACGTTTTATATGTTAACAGTGGGTGCCGTCGGAGCTACAAAGCTCCGACAACCCCAGGGGGCTTGTTGTCGATGATTCATGCGTTGACATTGGGAGCTACTAGACAATTCAAGCTCCGATAAATCCAAGGGGGCCTGCCATCAACGTGGTATATGTTGATGGTGGCCACCGTCGGAGCTATTAAGCTCCAACAGCCCCAAGGGGCCAGCCGTCGACGTATGGGAGATAAAGACTTCGGATCTAAAATCTACAAGTTCAAAGGGTTCAAGTCATCAACATACTATCAAATCATTTTGGTACATGTACACACTCGAATTGTGCACATATACCAGGGGGCCAACAAGATAGAGCACAATATATTGAAGACAAAGTGAAATTCATGGAAAAAAGAGTGGATTTCATTAATTCAAAGTACTGGATTACAAAATTGGGATTACAGCAAAAGGCAAAAGGAAAAGATCCTAGCTACTGGAGGAATCTAAGTCCCGTGGAAAAACGAAGCAACCTTCTCAGCAGCCTCTTGGACACTAGCTTTGGTGACATCCTCCTCTTCGGCAATGAGTCCTTCAAAGACTAGATCGAGAGAGAACTGGGGGTCTTGGCTTCTGTAACACACCAAGATATACTCGGCGACGTTTTTAGCTAAAGAATTCCCCTCTGTCTCCAGCTAATATGCGATGACATTACCCATTGCGTCAAGTTTACTACCGGCAGAGCAAGCGCCATCAGCGTCTGGTCCAGCTCCTGTGTTGGGTCCTCCGGACGTACAAGACTAAAATCAAGAGGCACAAGGGCCTTGTCCGCACGTCCCAGAAAATCCCATACCGTCAGGGATTCAGTTTCCTTTGAGCTCCGCAGCTCCTCCAATGACCTCCGGGCGGCCGCTAGCTCCGAACTCTCACGAGCGAGGCATTCCACCACTTTGGCATGTTGCTGCATATTCTCAACAACCTGATTTCGTGATTGGTTAGCTCTGTCTCCCAGAGGTGGATGCGGTTCCGCCGTTCGGCCAGGTCCTTCTCTCCGCCCCTCACTTTCCCTTCTCTGGCAGCAATATCAGCCTTTCTTTTCGAGAGCTCTTGCCCCAACCTCCAGTACTTCTCCTTTTCTTCCTCACTCCACAGATCCAACTTCTTAGTGCGAGCTGCCAAATTTTGCTCACCCAGAGTCAATTTCTGGGTGATCTCCTCCTCCCTCTTCAAAACATCCTCCTATTGCTACAGGAGTTTTTTCTTCTCTCGCATCAAGGTCCGCCCGGCGCTTCTGTGGAATCTCATTCAGTGCAGTGAGGTTTTTGTGATGCTCATCAGCAGCATCACTCCTCTCCTTAGCACGCTTGAGAATATCCCGAGAATTAGCATCGAGGGCCCTGATGGTGGCTTCCTTCTCCTCCAGCAGCTTGCCCCAGTATTCCATCCGGGTTGTCTCCCTCTTAATCCACTCCTTGTGATCAGCAAGACTCGTCTGAGCAAGCCTGGTCTCAAAATGGAGCCTGTTGCACCAATGCCTCAAAGTGTGGCACTCCTCTTCAAGGACCTTGCTCTCATGATCGAAGGCGAGCTGAACTTGTCGGAGGCTTGAGCAGGTATTGTCTATGGACAACGCCAAGGGGATAGGCTTCGGGCCTGCTGGGGTCAACTCTGCTGGCTCCAGGGGATCCTCCATAACAAAAATAAGGTCCCACTCTACAAGTGTGGTTCCCTGAGCTTCTGCGGCACCAGGGCCACCCACCGGGAGCTCCTCGCCTGCTGTTGAGGAAGATCCCACTGGGGGGACTTCCACCTTCAGAGCAAAAGTCGAAGGTACTGCTTCTGTGCCATCAGTTGCCGGCTCTGTGGGTAGAAAACCTGCCGCCACTTCTTCATGGTGCTCCAGCTCTGGCCCGGACACTTCCGGAGTAGCTACCTCCGGGGCGATAGTTGGAGCTTCACCCGGTGCCTCTACTACCGCCGGCTTAGGCACTGGTACATCAGCCACTTCCGGTTCAGCAACCGGAGCTTCAAGCATTTTTGGCTCAACCGCTGGACCTTCAACAACTACTGGATCTGAGATTAGAGCTTCGACCATCTCCGGCTCAGTGGACGGAGCTTCAATCGCTTCCGATTTAGCAGCCGGAGCTTCAATGACCTCAGACTCAGGTGCCGGAGCTTATAGCAGCATCGACCCCGCAACAATTTCTGGTGCAGGAACCGGAGCCTCGGTAACCTCTGGCTCAAACGCTGAAGCTTTCGACATCTCCACCTCTCGCACTGGAGCCTCAACCTCCAGCGCTGTTGCTGGTGGTGCATCTTTGACTTCTCCCCCGTGGTTCGACGCTACCACGGGAGCTTCTGGCGTCGACTCTGAATCCAGATCAACGACAGCTCGCATTGGAGCTGCCGTGACCTCACCTACCACTGGAGGAGACGCGAGGGTGGAAGCTGGAGTTTCCGTCCGCACTATTTCGGTCGGTGCGACGGAGGCCGGAGCTTTAGACCCCGACTTTGACACCCTGCAGTCAAAAAATCGGAAGATTCAAGACATGATACAAACAAGAGTGGAAAATCAAGGTGAAAAAGCAAAGCTTACCTTGGATTGTTACATCTCCAATTTGCGTGAACCTCTTTGACGGAGGCTTCGAGCCGGAGCTTGCTGTGGTTGGCGCGGGAGGAGCTCTGGAATGTTGCCCAGAACCTGCCGACGCTGTTGGTGTTGCATCAGCTCAGGTCTCCCTCGGATGAGAAGAACCTCCGGACCTAGAGCCCCTCGCTGGCACCGGCACCAGAGTCGATTGTCCAGAACTGGCGCCTCTCGAGGACGCTTGCATCGGAGGAGGTGTAGCCGCAGAAGATCTCCCTCGCCGGGGAGAAGGGGTTGTTGTAGATGGAGCAGGCCTAACGGACCTCCCATCAGCATCCTTCAGTTTCCTTTTCCGGCTGGAAGACTCAGCTGGCTCCTTGCCCTTGCCCTTGCCAATGTCTTCAACCCTCTAGCTCGGAGCAGGGGCGGCCACCTCCTCAGAAGCTTTGGGGATTACAACCCTAGAGGTCCAACATTTTTCTACCTTGCCAAGATCGTCTAGCACCAGCATCTTCCTCCGAAGCTCCCTGCTGATCTCTGGAATCATGTTTAAGGGCAGGAAAGCAGCCGGTGGAGCTAAGGTGTCGCCATTGACAAGCCCATGCTGAAATTTCTTGAGATGGAGATTCAAAACTTCATCATCCAAGTTGGATTTAAAACCGTTTTCAATCCGGTCGTCATCCATCACACTGTTGAAAGCCCAAGCAAGCTTCTCTGTCTTCCTCAGTGGAGCCCATTAGTTCACCAAGAAATTTCCGAAGACAATCTGAAGGGGTCACTCCACCCTCCACACATTTTTGGATCCTAGTCAGGACACGGTTAAACGCATCCAACAACTTTGGAACTACGTTCCAGGCCTCAGTGTCAACGTTGGGGAGTCCTTGGGGCAGCTCCAACCTGTCATGCTCCTCCACTGCAATGACGATCCAATCCTTCTTCCAGTCGTCCCATTTGACAGAAGGGAATGACTTCAAGTACTTGAAGGGGCAGTTCTTGTGCTTTACGAAGTAATAGAAGCCAACCAACTCTGTCCCCTTGCTGGTGGTATGAGCCGTGAAGAAGGTCCAGAACAATTCGACGTAGGGAGGCACTGCCACTCACATCTCGTAGAAGTGGACGAAAGTGGCCACGAGCAGAAGGGAGTGCGGCCGAGGTGATGTAGTTGGAGGCCGTAGAAGTCCAACAGCATCAGGATGAAGCTCGAGAATAGTGGGATCAGTCCCACCATGGCGTATGCCAAAAAGTACACCATCTCCCTGCGGCACTCCTTCTTGAAGGGGAACTTGCTGACATGAACTAAGTGGTTGAAGGAGTCGTTGGACCATCCCATGAAGGTCCGGACCTTCATCAGATTGTCCTTGCTCTAAATGCAGCTCTTGGGAAGACCTAACTCCATCACAGTAAAGTGGAGCAATGGAAAGGAAAGCTAGGCAGTTTGGGAGGCTCTGAGCGCAAGTTTGATCGAAAGCGTAAAGAGTCCTCAAACCGTGCATACTTTCCTTCTTAAGTAAGCCTCCGCGATGCTTGGATGGAAACTGCAACAAGAGCAGGGTAACATTTCAAAAATCTACCCCGTCAATGACGAATGGGCCCAGGGCCACCCCGACGAAGAGGTCGAGATTATTACCCTAGGTGAACCGTTGTCATGATGGGCAGCAGAAAACCCAAAGGCGGCAACCTGACAAGGCGCTCGGAACCGATATGGTTTTCGTATTGGGACTGGCGACCTTCAATTGCGTGAAATCCGCACTCAAAGATCTCATATGCCGCATTCAAAGCAAGCCACGTGGCGATGGTTTAACAGCGAACCATCACTCCAACGGCATATCATAATACTTTTCAAGTTACAGGGCGGGAATCGAGGATGGCCCCACCTCCGGTAGAATAATGACCCAATGGGTTTCTCCCAGAGGTGGGCCTGGGGGCCACCGTCGGTACCCTGCGTATCGGGTACCCCATGATACGGTAATAAGTGCAAGAGAATTCCATCTGTCCTAGTTGAAGGCTTCCTCAGGCCCCACGTGTCACACGACATTGGACCCGCCTCCCTCATATGGGTAGCTCCAGGACTGCCGCATGTAATATAAGACCGGAGCTAAACTACCGAGATAGGGAAGCTCCAGCATTGACATGTGGATAATGACCCCGGACCTAACCCTCCGTAGAGGGAAGCTCCGGTGCCGCCACGTGTATGTCAGTTCCGGACCTATCTCCTCACGAGGGGAAGCTCCAGAACTGCCACGTGTGGAGCTTCCGGACCTACAACACCAACAGAGACATTGGCTGATCTCCAACAGCACCGACATTTAAGGGACAATTAAAGCGGTAGTTACAAGACATGATTACGTGTCATTAATGCTATATTAATGACACACGATCAGTGGACTGTTAATATGCCTAATGCAACCATTAAGGCACGTTATCACCCTATTAATCACGCTTAATACTCATTTACTGTGTATTAGGTTATTGAATACGCCAGGGCCACATGTCTGGCCAAGCAAATGTTGTAACGGCCAGTCCTTAGACTATAAAAGGATTGTGTCGCACGGTACATAGGGGACTCAATTCGAGCTCACATGCATACTAGTACTACTTAATCTTCAATACAACTACACACACCGTGGAGTAGGGTATTACGCTCAGGCGGCCCGAACCACATAAATCCATGTGTCATCATCTTGTTCCTGATCTCCGTGTGCCCAAACTGATACAAGAACCTCTACGGGCTACAATTTAGTAGTACTGGGGAAGTGTCGTTTAACCACTTCGACAAGTACTCTATCACCACAAATCATAGGCGTTGTCTTAAGATCTATTGCCATGAATCAGAAAATGTTGCATTAGTATCCTTCTGCTACAAATCATGAAGGTTGCATTAGGAATATATTACAACAAGTCAGAAATTATTACATTAGTACTGTATCACCACAAATCATAAGCGTTGTATTAAGATCTACTACTACGACTCAGAAAATATTGCATTAGTACTATATCCCCACAAATCATGAATGTTGCATTAGGAGTATATTACAACAAGTTGAAAATTGTTGCATTACTACTCTACTACCACAAATCATAAGCGTTGCATTAAGATCTATTGCGACAAATATCAAAAACTATTGCATTAGTACTCTACCGCCAGAAATCATGAACGTTGCATTAGGAATCTATTACAACATGTTGTAAGACCTATGTGTGCTGAATACATTGGCTTGTAGTAAATACACTTGCTTTGATGATAAAAGTTTTGAATATCACCAAAACACCTTTTTTATTAAGATCCTGCTAGTTTTGATAGCTCCGGCGGGAGCTTGGTTATACTAGTTCTGGTTAGCCCCGGCGCTAGGTTCTACTAGCTTTTGTTAGCTCCGGCTCAAGGTCCGGGTTGCTCTGGCAAGGTCCGGAACTTGACCACAATGCTTCTGTTTTTCATTTGCAATGTTTCGTACTTGCTTTACATCTCTGGAAAGATTTCTTAGTATTCATTTGTTAAGTCTTTGGTGCATTTTTGGTTGACAAGGATGATATCGTGTTACTGTGGTTTTGCAACATGCTTGTGTGAGGTTCTCACTTAAGGTGTTGTGTTCGAAACTAACCTGAGTCAAGTCGAGGACTTGGGCTCGTATGGATTGGTTGTTTATTCATGTGCAGGTGTTGCTTGAGTTCAAGACATGGATGGTGATGGGATCCATTGGACTAGTCTCAGGGAGGAGATGAGATTCCAATAACCAAATTCAGGAGGAATTGTGGTTGAGCTGATCAGGAGGTTGCACAGCATGATTGAATCAAGAACAATGCATGTGAAGGTATCGTGGACGTCATTGGAAGATGTTTGCACGTGTGCAAAGAGTGCATGGACGTGTCTACATGGTTCCGAGATGTGTTGAAGAGATGTGGACGTAAAGAGTTGGTCGGAAAGGTCCAACCGACTAGGTTATGGACTTAGGCTACGACTGAGTCAAGTTTGACTCAAATATGGAAAGATTTGAGTTGGTTATGATAGGATTTCGTGTGGGTCATGAATTTGAGTTGTTTAGGAATGTGGGATACGTTCCTAAGGTGTTTGGAAGTCTTATTATTGCTTCTATCCGCGTATAGAAGAATCCTAAGCAGTTATGGAAAGTTACGATTCGTGAACAGAGTAGGATTAGGTTCCTGATCTGAGTTGAGTTGGCTTTCGAGCTGGTTATAGAAGCAATGGAGCCCAGAGCTCGTGGTGGACGACTTTGGGGCTGTTCCTCTTGTGCTCTATTGAATAAAATTCGTAGTTTCAAGGAACTTTTGTGCCTTGTTTGTCTGACTTGTTCCAGACAAGTTTTACTCGTTGAGTTTCTGGACAGCACTACCTTTCATCGGTGGTTTTATCATAACTCGAGTTTTACGGACCCAATTGACGTGATTCTTTTTGGGTTGTCTTCAAAACTTGATTATCTATCATCTTTCAAAATTTCACAGTCATTGGATTTGTGGTCTATGATCCACACGAGTTTCTTTGCAGCGTTCCAGAACTGTTTTTTTCTCGGGTAGGGCAGATTGACCTTTGTTTGATCTTTCGATCATAACTTGAGTTTTTCTTGACGGATTTGAGTGGTTCTTGTTGTTTTGTCTTTGTGAATTGATTCTCTCTGATATCTATCACTTTTTTCACGATGAAACACGTTTATATTAGTATCACACACAATTTCTTTAACAGATTGTTTTTCTACCGAAGGGTTTGGGGTTTAATTGTTTCCGCTGCGTAAGATTTTTAAATCCACCATTCACCCCCCCCTGGTAGCTTTTCACGTGCTCTTTGATCCTACAATTGGTATCAGAGCCACGGTGCTCTAATCTTTGTGATTTGTGCGTGTTTTTGACTAATCATCATGGAGAAGTACTCCGCCAAACCTTGTGTGTTTGCTGGTATTGATTTTCAGGTTTGGAAGGCAAGCATGGAGGCTTTCATCCAGGCACAAGGCTTTGCAATATGGGAGAAGGTATACAAGCCTTACGAAGTGCCATCAAACGATCAAGTTACAGCTACAAATCTGAGATATGTCGACAACAACAACAAGGCTCAGAACTTGATTATACAAGGATTAACTCAAAGCGACTTCGACCGTGTTGCACACCTTCGATCTGCATACGATGTGTGGAAAGCACTTTGTGACTACCTCGAAGGATCCAACACGATCAAAGAGGTTAGGCAAGACATGTTCAAGAAATAATACATGCGCTTTGAGATGCAACCCGGTGAGTCTATTGATAACCTTTTTGTTTGCTTTAATAAGATTCTCAGCAACTTGCGTAGTGTCAATGTTAATTTTTCAGATGCTGAAAATGCTAGGCAATTGCTAAGTGCATTAGATATGTCAATTTGGGAGATGAAAGTCACATATATTCATGAATCTACTGTCATGAGTACACTTACTTTAGATGTGCTATATTCCAAGCTAAAAACTCATTAAATTGACATAATATCACGTAAGAACCCCAACAAGTCTATTGCTTTTGTTTCTCAACGTGATATGCCTAGCTCCAGCCAAACATCATCTTGTGGTACACTTGCTTTGCTGTCCTCTCTAACCCTTTAACAGATTGAGGAGTTTCCAGAGGAGGAGCTAGCGCTCATCTCTACCCGGTTCTCAAAAGCATTGCAAAATGTGAGAACTAGAAGGAGAGGAAGCTTCGGACCTCAACGATGCTTTGAATGTGGTAAGACAGGACATTTTCGTTCAGATTGCCCTAACCTTTCAGGTCCTACTTCCTGGGATGAAAAGAAAACAAGAACGAAGCACTCCTCTGCAAAAGATACGAAGAAAAAGAAGGGTTTTACAGGACGTCAATTGGTCAGCAGTTTTATCTCAGCACTCCAGGAACTTGGCTCAAGCGACGTGGGCATTGGAAGTGATGAGGATGAAGATGATTTGGCAAACTTGTGCTTCATGGTGGGCAAGTCAAGATCAAGTATGGAGGAGGCAGAACACAACAGCGACAATGAAGAGGTATGTCCTACTTGCGAAGAAATGTGTGATGCTATTTCTCGTGCCACTGTTATTGTTAAGAAAAAGGACAAAAAGCTGAGGGACAATGCTGTTAAAATTGAGTCACTAGAATTTGAAACTAATCGTTTGAAATCCTTGATTCCTAGTGATGATTCTTGTTCCTCATGTGACTTAATATATGAACAATTGTCCTCCCTAAGAAGTGCACATACCTCCACACTTGATAAACTTGAACTTGAAATTGAAAAGAACAAAAAGCTTGCTGCACTTAATATGGGAAACTTAAAAGATGCTTCTTGTTCTACAATTGATTTGCATTATTCTAGTTGTGATGATCTTGATAAGAAACTGCAAGATGCTATGAATGAAATCTCTATATTGAACAATGCTTTACGTTGTCATGAAGTTAAATATTGTTCCAATTGCAAATTAAAAGGAAAAACTTCATGTGAAAATTGCCTTGATCTGTCCAATAAACTTGATAACCTGCATAAGACATTTGATCGGTTTTGTAATGGGAATAAGAACCTAAACTTGCTGCTGAATTCATCCAAGTCTTGCAATGATAAAACTGGTTTAGGTTTTGATTCTCATGCTCATGCTAAGGCACATCCACCTAAAATTGTAAAGTCATTAGGAAGTGGTTTGATTCAAACAATTCCTAAACAAAAAGAAGTGGTTTTCAAATCTGCAGGAGTATTGTCTCATTCGGTTTCAAATAAAAATGTTGTTTGCTCATCTAGACATGAACACAAAGTTAAATTTCATTGTACCTACTGTGGTAGAGATGGTCATGTCATATATTTTTGTTATAGACTAGCTAAACAACAAAAAAGGGAAAGAATGGTTGCTAGATCTCATAACTTTCATGCAAAATTTGCTGCACATATTGAACCAAATGTACAACCTGCTGTTTTGAGTCAAAAACATTGAAAGTTTACCTCCGGACCTTCTGTTTTTGCCTCTGGAGCTACTGATTTTTGTGCTACACAAGTAACACCTTATAGGTCAGTAGTTAAGAATAAAAAATCTCAAACTTTGACTCATAAACCTGCTGTTTTGTCTCAGCTTTCGCGTGTTTTTCCTGCTGCACGTCACGTGACTCAGTACTGGATTCCTAAATGCCTTTTGACTAACCCCAGTATTGAGTCATCGATGTATTGTGCTTCTATGTAGGTTACACGTTTGAGGAAGGAGAACATTTGGATTGTGGATTCAGGTTGCTCACGCCACATCAAGGGTAACAAAGATTGGTTCTCCCCCCTCTCTTTTGTGTCATGTGTAGAGAATGTTACTTTTGCCGATAACTCTTCAACTCCTATAATTGCTAAGGGTTCGTTTAGAGTAAAAGATCACTACACTTTGAAGGATGTGGCACTTGTCAAATATTTGAAATACAACTTGCTTTCTGTTGCACAATTGCTAGATGAAAATCTAGAAATTATTTTCAATAAAAACTGCTGCAAACTTGTAGGTTCAAATAGTGAGCTTATTTTTAACATGTCTCAGTTTGGAGGAGTTTTTAAAGCTGATTTTGATATGTCTTCCTCTAAGCATAGGTGTCTAGTTGCTAATGATTCAAAGGACTTATATTTTTGGCATCGTAGACTTGGTCACGTAGGCTTTGATCACCTAACGCGTGTTAGTGCTCTTGATCGCATACGTGGGCTGCCTAAGCTTAAAGGGGACAAAGAAATTGTGTGCTCTTCTTGTAGACATGCTAAGATGCTTGCAGGTTCATATACTCTTCTCACAATGATCATGACAACTGAACCGTGTCAACTTTTGCACCTTGACACCGTAGGACCTTCACGTGTTCAATCGTTCGGAGGTAAATGGTATGTACTTGTGATTGTTGATGATTATTCTAGATACTCTTGGGTTTACTTTATGGCGTCTAAGAATGAAGTTTTTAGTCACTTTAGAACTTTATTTCTTAGATTATCAATTGATTACCCATGATCTTTAAAAGCTATTAGAAGTGATAATGGAACTGAATTTAAAAATTAATCTTTTGATCACTTTTGTGCTGAAAATAGAATAGATCATCAATTTTCTTCACCATATGTACCTCAACAAAACAGTGTTGTAGAAAGAAAGAATAGAACCTTAGTTGAGATGGCTAGGACTATGCTTGATGAATATCAAACTCCTAGGAAATTTTGGGTTGATGCGTTAGCAACCGCTTGTTATGTCTCAAATCGTGTTTTCTTGCGTGCTAAGCTGGGTAAAACACCATATGAGCTCCGGTTTGGACATAGGCCTAGTATTACACACTTTTGGGTCTTTGGTTGCAAATGCTTTGTTAAGAAACATGGTAATCTTGATAAATTTGAACCTAGATCCATTGATGGCATATTTCTTGGTTATCCATCTCATACTAGAGGCTACCGTGTGCTTTTACTTGACACTAACAAAATTGTGGAGACTTGTGAAGTGTCTTTTGATGAAGCTAGCCCAGGTACTAGCTCAAACATTGCAGGTCTAGATCCATATCCGCAGGGGGAGAGCATTTTCGTTGAAGATGAGGAAGAATTGGAGCTGCTGCCCGAAAATTCAGCAGCTAAAGACTTTGGTTCAGCTCCGGATGTTAATTCTCAACCAGCACCGACAACCATCAATACTGATTCAAATCATCCTCAACTCACAAGCTCATCGATTTGTGATGAACATGAAGAAGAAGAAGCTGTTGAGACATTTGTTCCCCTACAGTTTTACAAAGATCATCCCCCACAACAGATGATTGAAAGCTTACACGAACGAGTTACACGGTCCAGGTTTTGCGATCCAAACTCTTATGCTCATTCTGCTTTTGTTGCTTCTTTTGAACCCAATGATATATCACACGCAATCACTAATGAATCTTAGATTATTGCCATGCAAGAAGAGTTAGAAAATTTTGAAAGAAATAATGTTTGGAAACTTGTACCTCCAACTAAAGGTCACACTTTAATTGGAACTAAATGGATATTTAAAAATAAACAAAGTGAGGATGGGGTTGTGGTTAGGAATAAGGCTAGGCTGGTTGCTCACGGTTTCACTCAAGTTGAAGGTCTAGATTTTGATGAAACATTTGCTCCTGTTGCTAGATTAGAAGCCATAAGAATTTTGCTAGCTTTTGTTGCATCTATTGGTTTTAAGCTATATCAAATGGATGTTAAAAGTGCTTTTCTTAATGGCTACATAGATGAGGAGGTTCATGTGAAACAACCACCGGATTTTTAAAATACAGATTTTCCTAATCATGTTTACAAACTGTCCAAAGCCTTGTACGGTCTCAAACAAGCCCCTAGAGCATGGTACGATAGGTTAAAAACATTCTTACTTGAAAAAGGGTTTACCATGGGCAAGGTTGATAAAACTCTTTTTGTGCTTAAGCATGGCAATGACTCATTATTCGTTCAAGTGTATGTGGATGATATTATCTTTGGTTGTGCTTCTCATGATCTTGTGTCCAAGTTTTCAGCAATGATGAGTTCCGAATTTGAAATGAGTATGATGGGTGAAATCACTTACTTTTTGGGGCTGCAAATCAAGCAAACAAAGGAGGGTATCTTTGTGCATCAAACGAAGTATACAAAAGATCTCCTAAGGCGCTTCAACATGGACAAAAGCAAGCCTCTTAGGACACCAATGGGAACAGCAACAACACTTGGACTTGATGAAGATGGTGAACCCGTGGATCAAAAAGAATATAGAAGCATGATCGGATCACTTTCGTACCTCACGGCATCAAGACCGGACATACAATTCAGCGTATGTCTTTGTGCATGGTTTTGAGCCTCCCCACGTGCTTCACATCGTCAAGCCGTCAAAAGGATTCTCAGGTACTTACATGGAACTCAAGAATTTGGAATTTTTCTTCCTTCTTCCTCAGCCGTTACTTTGAAAGCTTTTTCGGATGCTGATTTTGGGGGTTGTAGGATTGATAGGAAAAGTACTTCCGGTGCTTGTCATTTTCTTGGTAATTCTCTTGTTGCTTGGTCCTCTAGAAAACAAAATTCAGTTGCACAATCCACAGTTGAATTTGAATATGTAGCTGCTGCTAGTGCTTGCTCACAAATTCTTTGGATTGTTCAAACACTTAAGGACTATGGGGTTGATCTAGATAGTGTTCCACTGTTCTGTGATAACCCTAGTGCCATTTGCATTGCTAAAAACCCCGTGCAACATTCTAGAACTAAGCACATTGACATTAGGTGTCACTTTCTCCGAGATAATGTTGAAAAAGGAAACATTGTGCTTCACCATGTAGATACCGAACAACAATTGGCTGACATTTTTACAAAACCTTTGGATTTCACTCGTTTTTGTTACATTCGTAGTGAAATAGGGGTTATGCATCCTCATGGCTTAAATTGAGGGGGAGTTTTGAAACTGGGGAAGTCTATGTGTGAATTTGAAATTAAAATAATATGAGCATAGTATTTCATACATATATGACTTTGTGATTCCTTTTACATGCTGAAAGTTCTTTCTACATTACTCGTGTTATACATTTTGTAGTTTTTGCCATGTCTAGTATTGGAATAATTACTTACACTAAAACTGGTCATGGTCGAACTTTCTTGCTGTTTTGAACTTGTTACATGTTCACAAGTGCTTTTAATCATTAAGAATTAATCAAGTAATCAACTCACATGTTGAGTTTTTATAAACAAATATAAATTGAGAAAAGATCAAGAGAATATGCATGCATCGCACTTCCTCTTTTGAGATGGCTTATCATTGCACTTAGATATGAACTTGGAAGAAGTTATGTATGACTAAAACCATGTCCTTAAGCTTCTGATTGTCAAATGACACAGGCTTGGCTTGGTTGGTTAGAATAAGGCAGATGCGCATATAATCTCTTGCAAATATCATATGATCTAAAGTTATGCTTTGAAAAATAATAAAATGCAGCAACTAGTGTCATGATTTCAGGTTTTGAAATAGTTAAGTTTGTGAGATCATGACTTACTTAAATTGAAAATTACATTTGATCCCTAGCATGGCTCACACTACTTTATGTATTTCATTGATGTGATAATGTAAGGTACTTGATAGTATGACTTGGATGAGCTTTGTTTATATGTATATGTTATAATATGCTCATAACAACTAAAGGGGGAGAGATAATTTGTTTATATGCTCATGACTTGTTGAATACATTGTCAAAGGGGGAGAGATAAGCATGAAGAGAAAAAGAATATGTGCATAAGGAGAGATAATAAAGGGGAGAGATAATATGGGATAATTTTTTGATTTTCTTCTCATTTTATTTCTGATTTACAAAGGGGGAGAATTGTCTTCAAAACTTTTATGTAAATAAGCCAATGTTCAGATTTTAAATGGTGTTGCCAATGCATTCATCAAGGGGGAGATTGTAAGACCTATGTGTGCTGAATACATTGGCTTGTAGTAAATACACTTGCTTTGACGATAAAAGTTTTGAATATCACCAATACACCTTTTTATTAAGATCCTGCTAGTTTTGATAGCTCCGGCGGGAACTTGGTTATACTAGTTCTGGTTAGCCCCGGCGCTAGGTTCTACTAGCTTTTGTTAGCTCCGGCTCAAGGTCCGGGTTGCTCTGGCAAGGTCTGGAACTTGACCACAATGCTTCTATTTTTCATTTGCAATGTTTCGTACTTGCTTTACATCTCTGGAAAGATTGCTTAGTATTCATTTGTTAAGTCTTTGGTGCGTTTTTGGTTGACAAGGATGATATCGTGTTACTGTAGTTTTGCAACATGCTTATGTGAGGTTCTCACGTAAGGTGTTGTGTTTGAAACTAACCTGAGTCAAGTCGAGGACTTGGGATCGTATGGATTGGTTGTTTATTCATGTGCAGGTGTTGCTTGAGTTCAAGACATGGCTGGTGATGGGATCTATTGGACTAGTCTCAGGGAGGAGATGAGGTTCCAACAACCAAATTCAGGAGGAATTGTGGTTGAGCTGATCAGGAGGTTGCACAGCATGATTGAATCAAGAACAATGCATGTGAAGGTATCGTGGACATCATTGGAAGATGTTTGGACGTGTGCAAGGAGTGCATGGACATGGCTACATGGTTCCGAGACGTGTTGAAGAGATGAGGACGTAAAGAGTTGGTCGGAAAGGTCCAACCGACTAGGTTATGGACTTAGGCTATGACTGAGTCGGGTTTGACTCAAATATGGAAAGATTTGAGTTGGTTATGATAGGGTTTCGTGTGGGTCACGAATTTGAGTTTTTTAGTAATGTGGGATACGTTCCTAAGGTGTTTGGAAGTCTTAAGATTGCTTCTATCTGCATATAGAAGAATCCTAAACAGTTATGGAAAGTAACGATTTGTGAACAGAGTAGGATTAGGTTCCTGATCTGAGTTGAGTTGGCTTTCGAGCTGGTTATATAAGCAAGGGAGCCCAGAGCTCGTGGTGGATGACTTTGGGGTTGTTCCTCTTATGTTATATTGAATAAAAGTCGTAGTTTGAAGGAACTTTTGTGCCTTGTTCGTCCGACTTGTTTCAGACAAGTTTTACTCTCGAGTTTCTGGACAGCACTACCTTTCATTGGTGGTTTTATCATAAATAGAGTTCTACAGATACAATTGACATGATTCTTTTTGGGTTGTCTTCAAAACTTGATTATCTATCATCTGTCAAAGTTTAACGGTCATTGGATTTGTGGTCTATGATCTATACGACTTTCTTTGCAGCATTCCAGAACTGTTTTTTTCTCGGGTAGGGCAGATTGACCTTTGTTTGATCTTTCGATCATAACTTGAGTTTTTCTGGACGGATTTGAGTGATTCTTGTTGTGTTGTCTTCGTGACTTGATTCTCTCTTATATCTATTACTTTTGTCACGATGAAACACGTTTAGATTAGTCTCACACACGATTTCTTTAATAGATCATTTTTCTGCCGAAGGGGTTGGATTTTAATTGTTTCCGCTGCGTAAGGTTTTTAAATCAACCATTCACCCCCCCTCTCTAGTAGCTTTTCACGTGCTCTTCTATCCTACACAAGTAAGAAATTGTTGCATTAATTTTTGACTGGTTGTTGCAAATAGTTCACAGCTCGCACAATACTTAAGTTTCTTGCGGTCTATAATTAAAAAAATGAAGTCTATATAAAAAATTCATCATCTCGTCCTTCCCCAATGGAGCTACATGGCCGTCATTGATATATGTATTATCATCATTGTCTTTATTTTCTGATCCAACTCCATCTGCCTAAAACTGATCACCTCTTGTCATTAGAAGAGCGGAAATATCACCGCTTGCTCCTTCAATGTCATTCCTAGCCCATGCGATTGTAAACTCATTTATGTGTGGCATATTGATATCAGTAAAACCAACATCAAATGGGTCAGCATCCATCCCAATCACATTATTTTCAATGTCTCTAGAAGGCATGGCAAAAAGGTTATGTGGCTTTGCTTGAACAACTGTAGCCCATTTAGGTCACTTCACACTCCGAACATAAAAAACT
Source organism: Tuctoria greenei (assembly GCA_036927565.1). Taxonomy (NCBI): domain Eukaryota; kingdom Viridiplantae; phylum Streptophyta; class Magnoliopsida; order Poales; family Poaceae; genus Tuctoria; species Tuctoria greenei. The sequence goes on from JAYESD010000002.1 coordinate 256,359,670, forward strand.
TATTCCGCTTGGGTCGCTAGAATCTAAGAGTTATCCTTAATCGAAAATTAGTAGTGTCAATATCTATCATTCCATATCCTTTTTGTAGACTCTGCTTTGGTTTCGACTGGAAGAAGGCATATCAAACCCGTCACATTCAAATACTCAAAATTTCTTGATTTATTCCAAAATCAACACAAACCATTTTCTTGATTACTCCAAACCAATCAACATCATTACCCCGAACAACAACACCACTATTTTGGGTCTGTAAATCTTTTTCCACATCTACATTTCAAAACAAGAAGTCAATGATGAATGATCGACTACAAATATATGCTCAAAGATCAGGTCCTTTAGATAATGCATACGTATGATCTCTTACTTTGCCTTCTTTGTCTAATGTACTAATATGTACACATTATTAGCAGTGTTTAAAAAAGCCGTCTAGGCGTCTGCTTAAGTGTCGCCTAGGCGCTGGGCATGCCCCCGCTGCGTCACTTTCCGTTGAGCGACGATAATAAGTGTTGGGTGACGCTTTTTGCCGCTAGGAATCGCTTTTCCCGTTGGGAGCCGCTCAATAGGAGTCGTGGGCTGGTTTCACTTCTGGCCCAAATAAACGTAAACCCTATGTTTCTCTCCCCCGGCCACCAGCTACCTCCTGAGTCCCCCATACTCACACCGCAAGAGGAACATGCTCGCTTGCCCCTCACGCCACCGGTGCTCGCCCGACTCGCCAGTGCTCGCCCCACTTGCCAACGCCAACCCGACTCTCTGGCGCTCAGCCGCTTCCGGATTCCGGTCAGATCGACGCCGCAGGTTGGTCTCCGTCGTCCCCTTCCTTAGGCTCTTCCATCCCAGTTGTTATGACTCTATAAGTTGCTCTATTAGCTGTCATAATGTACTGCTCTGCTCTAAGTCATAGCAAGTCGGGATTCTGCTTTATTGCACATCTCACTACAATAATCGTTGAATAAGACGTCGGCCATATGAATGTTGGTTCGCTCTAGTAGCAGGCATTCATACCCTAAAAGCGTCAGTGAACTAACGTTCTTAGTTGAAGCAATTGTGTCGATACATTCAACTAGGCAGAGAGGTCTGAAACCCACCCAAGAGTGACCGAGTAAACATGCTGATGACGAGACACAGAGTCCGAATCGAGACAAAATTTCGGTAGCATAACTCTGCGGTTATCCACTGCACGCCCAAATATGATGCAGCAGAGAACATCAGGGTTATGCTGTCGAAATCACGTCGGGATCCAGACCCCGTACCTAGCTCGTCAAAAGCACGTCCTGGGTCACTCTCAAGTTGTCCAAAAAGGGAGAACTTTGAACCTGCACGCCTCACATGCCCATCGCATGTGAAACTTGCCGATCCGAATAGGGTAATCAAATTATGTTGCTCATTTTAATTTTTCAGTCATCTACGAGAGACAAAAGAACGAGAGACCGGGGGAAAGTTGGTCAGAGTTGAAAGTTCCAAGTTTGGGTCCACCGTCCACGCATGGGTAATTGGTCGTCCTCATTGTCGCCGTACACCTCTTTGCTTGTCTTGACGCGTACGTTACTACTAGAATCACCATTTGCAACACGAAAACATTTAATGCGTGTCATGTTGGGTCGTGACGTACCGTACATTCATGCATACGAAATATAGTATAACTAAACTTGGAAATTAAGTATAGCTATACATTCAAACTAGAATATGTTAATAACTTCATCAGGCACGTATGCCATAATATGTTAATCAACATACAAAATCTTCAAACTAAACATTCAAATTTGCATAGATAATACATTAATCAACACTGAAACAAACACAATACATAGTTATGTTTCAAACTCAATTTTCGTTATCAAGTTCACATATACATAACTATGAATCAAACTCAATTTCAAAAAGATTCAAACTAATTGAGCAAACAATGAAGCAAAGTATATATAGGCGTCATATATGTTGTCTATGATTTTAGCAGTTAGCACAAATAAAATATTTTGCAACTAACATTAGACATCACCATCATTTGAGTAGCAAAATTCACAATAAATTACTCACAAATTACACAAGTATTTAGCAAAATTATAAAACAATCCACAATAATTTGCATTGCACCTACAAGTATTTAGCAACATTACACATTGCCTTGAACATGGGTGGCACACAAGGAGCACTGGGCGCTGGCGCACGTCTGGCGGAGGGTGGCACATGGGCAGATCGAGAGCGGCGGAGGGTGGCACATGGGCGCTTGGATGGTGGCAAGGCATCGTCCCTAGCTAGGAAGCGCCCTTAGACGGCACACGGCGGCAACACACCCTCACGAACAGCTGGCACGACGCCACGGGGCGGTGTGAGGCGATGGGGCGGCGACAGGCTGGGAGGCGCGTGGACAGTGATGAACAGCGCGCGACGGGTGGCCAGAGCTGCGGGTGCTGACGGGAGGCAGCGCGATGGGCGGCCACACGACGGGAAGTGGCGCGCTAAGTAGAGAGGGAGAAAGTGCGAGTAGGGTTTGGGCGACCGAGCTGGATCGAGGGAGGCGGCCTTACTCCTCCCGTAAGGAGCGTTGATTTCAGTTTGAACCGACATGTATAATATGTGAGTCAGTTTCTAGGCCACATAGATAATAGGAGAGTCGGTTTCCTCCTTCAGGTCGACATCTTTAACAAGAGCTCCAGTTCCTTTTTATTCGCCTTCATATATAACTTAAGAACGTCGGCTTTATTTTCTAGACCGACACTGATACTTAATGTATGTCGGTTTCTTTAAACCGATAGTTTTAGACTATTTATGTATGTCGGCACGGACGCTCTTTGATATACTGATGCCCTATTGAACGATTCCTGTAGTGTCTTCTTTATGGTCCTTGATGCAAATCTGGAATTTATGGTCTTCTTTATGGTCTTTATGGTCTTCTGCTGCTTGGACGCCAGAGGTGGGTGGTCCATCACATTTGAAGAGGAAACCAGATGATGTTGGATGGAAGTATGGTTATTTGGCCGATCCAAATAATCAAAATGCAGTAATGTGCAAAAGGTGTAAGAAAGAGTTGAAATGAGGAATTTACTGGCTCAAGCTACATGTGGCTGGTATTGACAACTCTTGTTGGAAATGCATCAATGCTACCAAAGAAGAGAAGGATGATTGTTCCAAGGCTATTCAAGCTGTACAAGATGCGAAGAAGGCCAAGCAAGCTCATAATGACAAAGTTAGAAATGAGGTGAGTATTTGCGATCGGAGTGATCAATCGATCAGTTGCTTCACCTAATGTTGTTGACAGAAGTCAAGGATATGAAGATGTTGGCTCCTCTAGACCTAGCACCCCGGATAAATTTGCCAATCCTATAGAACCTCCCAAGAATGGTACCACAACACAACCAAAATGACAACAAAGCATCACTGCTGCTCTATTCAAGGAAAGACTATGAAAGGTCAAGCAATCACTACTACAAAAAGCATTTTCATAGGCGCCTCGATTTTTAAAACACAGCGGTCCGTAAAAAAATGCGACTGTGATAAAGAATGATATAATAACCGCCTGTGATGACTGAACATCACTGGCGGATGTTAAAAAACAATTGTTTGGGTAAAGACATTATTTTCTCAGGCAACTATTAATTAAGAACCACCTGTAATGTGACAAAATTCACGGGCGGTTTTCAATTAACCACCGCCTGGGTAAATACATGATTTCATGGGTGGTCACTGTTTAAGAACCACATATACTAGTTCAAACATCAGAAGCGTTTTTTATTTAAGAACCGCCTGGGCAAAGTCATTGTTTTCACAAGCTGCTTATTAATTAAGAACTGCTTATGATGCTGATAAGCTCCTGGCAAGCTAATACCTTCACATGAAGCTCTTTTAGATGCAAGTAACACCCGTGACTCATCATTTGGATTGTTTAAAGCCTCAATTGAAGCCTAACGATACCTTGGAAGGATTTTCCCATCTATTTGAAGGATTTGTTTTCCTTCTGTCCATTTGAAAAAACTAGGAAGATGCTCCTTTGTCAATTTTAATGCTTTAATACATTGACTAAAAATCAGTACCTTCTCTCTTAGTGCTTCACACAAGCGATGAAGCGAACAACTTCAATCACAAATCTTGTTTCTACCCTTTCATAGGGATTTGACCTTAATCTTTCAAGCATAGATTTATCAATAAGTGAAGCTTCCTTATCAGACATGTTAATGACGATTATAGGTTTGCCGAAGCTAACGAAATCTGAATTGGACTAAAGACAAAGAGATCATGCATATATGAGTTGCAATGTCCAGGTTAGACAACGTGAAGCTATAATGGCAACATTCAACAACATGAAAAGTGATGTTGAGTTTATGCTTGCATTAACCAAGACATGTTGTGAGGGCATAACACTTGTTGGGGCACAAATTAACGTGATGTTCCAACAAGTGTTATGCCCTCACAACATGCCTTGGTTGATGCAAGCATAACCTTGGCATCACTTCTCATGTTGTTGAATGCTGCCATCATAGCTTCATGTTGTCTAACCTGGACATTGCCACTCATATATGCAGGATTTCTTTGTCTTCAGTCTCGTTGAGATTTCGTTAGCTTCGACACCCTCTTAGCTTGTAACTGCCATTAACATGTCTGATGAGGAAGCTTCACTTATTGATAAAAACTATGCTTAAAACATTAAGGTTAAATTCCTATGAAAACTGTAAAAAGAAGATTTGTGATTGAAGTTGTTCCTTCGTCGCTTGTGTGAAGCACTAAGAGAGATGTTACTGATTTTTAGTTAATATATTCAGCCATTAGAACTGATAAAGTAGCATCTTTGTAAGTTTTTGAAATGGGGAGAAGAGAAAGAAATCCTTCAGGCTTGTTTGGGTGTACTCAATCTAATTGGATTGAAGTGGATTGGAGTGGAAAATGAACTAATTTTCTCCTCAATCCACTTAGATTGAAGTGGATCCACTCCCATCCAAACAAGTCCTCAAATGGATGGGAAATCCTTCCAAGGTATCGTTAGCCTTCAATTGAAGCTTTTAACAATCCAAATGATGAGTCCCGAGTGTTACTTGCATCTACAAGAGCTTGCCGTGAAGGGATTAGCTTGACAGGAGCTTCAAGAGTTGTGCTTCTAGATGTTGTTTGGAACCCGACTATTGGAAGCCAAGCCATCAGCATCATAGGTCAGAAGAAATTTATATACACATACAATTTGATAACTTATGCAGCAGGTTAAGGTGATAAATATGATAGTCAACAAGCCAAAAAAAGATCACTTGTCCAAATTAGTCTTCTCTACAGAAGATGAATTTAATAATGTTTAAAACATGCTATCTAGAGCTGAAATGGAGCATTGTTCTAAGTTGATTCCAGAGGATACAAATATATACAATATATATTATACATTTTTCCCAACATTTACATCTTCTCGCATATAGGGTTTCAAATCCTTTTTAATGCTTCTCTCTACGCGCTTGATGTTTTCTGGTTCGGTGAAAAGATACATCTCTTCATACTGATTATATTCCTCTTCATTATCTCCCATATTCTCAATGCCAATAATATTTTGCTTTCCAGAAACAACTATGTGCATCTTCTCAGTTTTTGGGTCTTGTACATAAAAAACTTGTGCAAGACAATCGGCGAGAACCCACGTGTCATCTTTATAACCCACTTTGTTCAAGTCTACCAGTGTCAGCTCGTAGTTGTCCACTTTCACACCAGTATGTTTGACCCATTGGCACTTAAATACGGGCATTACCTGTCTTTTGACATAATTGAGTTCCCATATTTCCTCTATGAACCCGAAATATCTGGTCTTCAGCCCTTGTGGATCATAAGCCTCTATACGAACACCACTATTTTGTGCAACACTCTTACCATATTTTTCCTTAGTGTAAAATGTGTAACCATTGATGTCATATGCTTGCCATGATGTCACCAAAGCAGATGGGCCAGAAGCTATCTTCTTCATTGTTGCCTCTTCTATAGAGTTTCCGTATGGTTTATTTTTGTCCATTAACCATTCAGTGAAATATCTTCTATGCTCTTTCATTATCCAATCCTTTGTGCGGTCTTGTTTTTTTTCGCGAAGCTCAATTTGGTGTTCCTCGATGTACGACTTAGCTATTGCGAGCGGTTGTAGTACACCAAATGTGCACGGTGTACATTCTTGTAATCTTGAACGATAAAAGTTTTCTTACCACTTTGCCTCTCCCACGTAGTCTACCCTCATGCACTGGGATAGGAACACCTATCGCTTTTCCATATTTGATGTAATAAGCGCAAACCTCAATCACTTCTTCAGTGGTGTATTCTTCCATAATTGAACCTTGTGGGTGAGCACGGTTCCACACATAACCTTTTAATACTCCTAAATATCTCTCCAACGGAAACATATGATGTAAATATAGTGGCCCCAATGCTTTTATTTGATCAACAAGATGTATGATTAGGTGTACTTGCATATCAAAAAAGGATGGTGGGAAACACATCTCAAGCTTGCACATAGTCTCGATAAAGTACATTTTCAAATAGTCTAAATCTTCACGTGCTATCACCTTTTGCGATACTGCATTGAAGAAGTAACACAAACATGTGATGGCAACTTTTATATGCTCAGGTTTGATGACCCTTATTGCAATGGTAAGGAACATTGTCATCATCATGTGTCAGTCATGAGAATTATAGCCGAATAAAACAAGTCTTTCATCGAGACTAGTTTGCGAATATTGGATGAGAGACTCATGGGCACTTTGATCCCACACAAGCATTCGCAAATTGTCTTTTTCTCTTGTAGTGTCAAGTTGCTGGTTGGGGGAAGGTAATGATTCCCGTTCGTCTTTTCTATTGGGTGAAGCTCTGGTCTCATATCAAGATTTACTAGGTCCATACGTGAATTTAGTTCGTCCTTTGTTTTCCTCGTCATGTCCAGCAAGGTCACAATGATGCTTTCAAATACATTGTTTGTAACGTGCATCAAATCAATACTATGGCAAAATTCCAGATTCTTCCTATACGGAAGATACTTGAAAAAAATTGATTATTTCTTGAAAGCCATGTTAGTTGTATCACCCGAAGATGTACTTTTCTTTCTCTCTGTTCTTTTACATTTTTTTGCCCTTACCGAAAGCAATGAATGTTCTTCACCATTTCGAACACAAGTTTTCCACTGTAAGGTTTTGGTGCAATATCTTTTTTGATTTTGTTATAAATTTGTTCTTTCATCTTCCTATACTTTTGTGTATCTGCCAAAAACCATCGGTGTCTCATGTACACCGTCTTTCTAGATGAAGTGAGGTATAGAAATCCAGTTTTATCCACGCATCTTACACAACCTTTCTTCCCTTCCATTTGTCCTGGTAATGTAAACAGTCCGGGATAATCATGCACGGTAACAAATATCATTACTCTTAGCATGAAATTCTCCTGATTGTAGTCATCCCATGTACATACCCCTTCATTCCACAATTCTACCATTAAAGGTTCTAGAAAACATCAATTTTGATGCCACATTGTTTCGGACCTTTCATAAGAACAGATAACAAAATATATTTCTTTTTGTGACACAACCACTTTGGTAGGTTGTACATCATTAAGACCACGTGCCATGTTGTGTGTATGCTCCTTTTTTCACCAAACGGATTCATTCCGTGTACCTAAGGCAAACCTTACATTTTTTATTTCCTTTGCAAATTCTGGATACTGAATATCAAAACTTTTACACTGCTTTGCATCACTAGCGTATCAAATATGTTTTTCATTCTTCTTGTGCTGCTTGGAATGCCAACGCATAAGTTCAGCCTCCCTAGGATTAGAGAACAAACGCTTCAAGCGATCAATTACTGGAAGGTACCACATCACCAAGGCAGAAATTTTTCTCTTATGCTTCCCGTCTGCATCGTCAGAAGTATCGTCATCGTCACCTTCAGGACCTATAATAAACTTCTTATTCTTTGAAGACTTTTTCATGTTGGTAACATACTGGTGATTGTAGTCCTTGTTGTATCTACTGACACCACGGATGGGCATCTAGTTGTGATCTCATGCTCTTTGCGATACATAATTCAATGGTTCACAGAAGTGTGTATTTTGTCACACCTAGTGCCATTGGGCAAAGAAGTTTCTTCACTTTATAAGTGCTTCTGGGCAGTTTATTTGGATTTGGAAGAATTTCTGCCAAAAGATTCAAAAGATCAAAGAAACTACAATTGGACCATCCTTGTGTGGCTTTCAACTTTAGTAGTTCTAGGACTACTCGCAATGTAGTAAACTCTTTATCACAACCGTTTGATTCATCATATAAATGCTCTGTCGCCACATTTTGCAATGTCTCCATTTTACTTAGACCTTTACTTGCTCCCATAAAAGTCAACACATATGGTTTAATGTGACGCAACATCTCCTCACAATTGAACTCATCATCATCATCACCATCTTGATTGTCACTACCATCATCGATATGACAATTATCGTCATCTGAACCTCTCTCATCATCTTTATCCACTTAATGTGTATCTAACTCACCATGCTCTGTCCATATTGTGTAGTTTTCTTAGACCTCTTTTCACCAAATGAGATTGGATTACTATAGTATCTATCCAAGCAATCTTATTTTTGCAATCGATACATGGATATAATATGTCATCTATCTTTTGCAACTTCGCATGTCTCTTGGATGCTTCAACAAAATTTGCAACGTTATGAATGTACATAGGATCGGGTTTTGGCATGTTATACATCCACGCTCGACGGTCCATGCTTCAATAACAGAATTTTTGTAAGATTTACAAAATTTGGCAACAAATTCCCTTAAGGTCTTCTTTAAAATGAATTTACTGAGACATAACCAACATGTATCATATGAGTGAATATTGGTACCGTGTAGGTCTGTTCATAAGGGTTCCAAGAAAATTTGTTTCATAATTTTCTCAGCTTCCTAGTGGCTATAATGGATTTTTTAATTTAGGCTTATTCATTGAAATATTTCATCGAACATCTGACATGCTTGTATTCATCTTCAACCTTTAATCCTTCAAATCTACTTCTTTTTCTACAAAATTCATGGGTGAGCTCAAGGGGAGACTCAACTACATATTTCAACCTTTAATCCTTCAAATCTACTACAAATCTCAAGTGGAGGGGGGGGGGCGGCTGGAGGCATGCAAACTCAACAAAACGAAACTGAAAACAGGACAACAAATTTAAAACATGACAGTCAAGAAGAAGTCTCTTCTAACCTTTTCTTTGTTCAAAGCTTGATCAACTGATGAATACAAGAACGGCCCGCGCACGGTGGAAACTTTTGGCAGCCTAGTGGTGTTGATGGAAAATCTCCCGGGTTAGGTTTTCTGTGGTGCCCGAGGGGCCCTTTATATAGGCATCCGTTTTCACAGCTGGGTTTTAACAAAAAAAATGCCTGTGAAAAAAAATTAATTAGGTTCATGCGGTTTTTAACTGTTCCACAGACGGTTTTTAACTGTTGCACAGGTGGTTGTTCCTAAACAACCGTTTGCAACAATGGCCTGAGCCTGTTCTTCAGTTTTCTTTTCCCTTGCTTGTTTTTTATTTAGATTCTAATATAAATACTCAAAAATGTATAAATTCTGCAAATTGAGTCAAAATTCTATGATTCTTTCTTCTAAATTTGTCAAAAATTAATATCTACCACCTGGACCAAATATTTTAAAACTTGTATAGCTAACATTGTAATGTTTTGATAAATATCAAAGTAATTTATACTCACATATTATTCACATTTCTGTATCTCCTAAAAAAAACATCCTTCACAGAAATTGGTTTCTATGAACATATTTCTCTTATTTATACATGTATGATTTTTTTTATTTTTTTAAATCATTCCAACATGTCGAAATTCAAATTATCCATCATTCTAATCAAATGCTGGTATACATATGAGGCATTCATCAAATTTTGAACACACATTGATTCAAAAAATTTAAAAAAAAAATCTGAAAACATTCATAGAGGTTGGTATGATAACTAAAAAGTTCCATTGAAAAACTAAATGAAAAAATAATTATATTCATCAAGATAGAAAAATGACAAATAGCTAGTGTTATTTGTTTTTTTATGTTCTGGCTAATTTCAAATGCTTTCTGAAGTGAAATTTAATGGAAACCTTTAATATTAAATTATATTACAAGAAAGTGGAATTTTTTAAAAGGCTTCTCATTTTAAACAAGAATATTAATTAAGCCTAGACTCAGTAAATGTTTTTTACTAGACGGTTTTTAACTGATGTACAGGCGGTTGTTCCTAAACAACCGCTTGCGATAATGGCCCGAGTCTGTTCTTTAATTTTCTTTTCTCTTGCTTATTTTTATTTAGATTCCAATATAAATACTCAAACATGTATATATTCTGCAAATTGAGTCCAAATTCGATGATTCTTTGTTCTATATTTTTCAAAAATTAATATATACCACCTGAACCAAATATTTTAAAACTTGTATAGCTAACATTGTAATGTTTTGGTAAATATCAAATTAATTTATACTCACATATTATTCACATTTATGCAACTCCTAAAAAAGGATCATTCACTGAAATTGGTTTGTATCAACATATTTGTCTTATTATACATGTATGAATTTTGTTATTTTTTTAAAGCATTCCAACATGTCAAAATTCAAATTATCCATTATTCTAATCAAATGCTCATATACATATGAGGCATTCATCAAAATTTGAACACATATTGATTCAAAAAAGTTTATAAAAATCTGAAAAAGATCATAGAGGTTGGTATGATGACTACAAAGTTCCATTGAAAAACTAAATGAAAAAATCATTATATTCATCAAGATAGAAAAATGACAAATAACCAGTGTTATTTGTTTTTTATGTTCTGACCAATTTCAAAGGTTTTCCCAAGTGAAATTTAATGGTAACCTTTAATACTAAAGCATATTACAAGAAAGTGGAATTTGGGCTTTTAAAAGGCCCCTCATTTTAATCAAGAATATTAATTAAGCCTACATAAAGATATTTTCAGGTAGTTGGTTCTGAAAAACCGTTTGAGAAAAGTCTTTATCTCCGACGGGTATTACTTACCAACCGCCTGAGATAATGGTACATCTTCACAAGCGGTTGGTAATTAATAACCGCCTGAGAGAAGTCCTCTTCTCAGGCGGTTGTTCCTTAAGAACCGCCTGCGAAGATAGGTGTCTATATATACCGCTCGACTTCGTGGAAAAACCTAATCCGGACAAAATCACTTAGACGCCATCAAACAACCAAAAATTTGTTTGCTGGCAAGTCTTCGCCGCCCTCGCCGCTGAGCTTCGCCGCCGTCGTCGCCGATCTTCGATCTCGCCGCCGACTTCGCCTTCGTCGCTTCCTTCCCTTCCATCCTGGTACGCCGAGCTTTGCCCCTCGCCCGCCGTCGCGCCCGCACTCGTCGTCACCCTCTCTCCCTCCTCCACACCAAGTAAGCTCATGTCCCTCTCACCCTTCTCCACAGCGGCCTCAACCCGAACTCACTTGATCCCCCCTCTTACCCGGCCTCACCCGAGCCCCCTCCATGAACGCCGGTCGAGCTCCCCTCCACGCTGGCCTCCAATCGAGCACCCCCCCTCCACTGAGCCACCCTTCCACCCGGCCTCCTCAGCGCCCCCTCCCTCCCCACGGGCGGTCGTGGTGGCCACCAACACGTCGACGCCCGTTATCCTCCCCCACCAACATTTCGCTCCTCATCGGCGACCCGATTATTCTATGCAATATTGTTTACTTGTTGATTGAATTGTGCATTGTGGATTGTTGTATATAACATTGAGCATAAATTGTGGATTGTAATTGTTATTGTTTAGTGTGAATTGCGAATTGTGCATTGTTCTTGTCGGCCTTTGATACAATTGGGTATCTACAGACTGAAGTTCAGAAATATCATCATTGCTTGGGGTCTGTCGGATATGCCCCCAAAGTTCAGAAATGGAACAAGATATTAGAGGAAATTACCAGTAAGGACAATCCTCACCGATTAGAAAGCTGCGATGAGAGAACTCAGTGGTGGGTCTTTACTCGATCAGGTTTGACCAGCGAGGGCAAACTTGAAAAGGCCGACTCTATGAACGAAGTAAAGAAAAAAATGAAAGAAGTAATTGAAAAGCAACAGAAGGATCTCTTCAAGCCGAAGAGGGAGAACGACCAACTTCCTGCTATCCTAGGAAACCCTGAACACAGTGGACGGGTTCGAGCAATCTCTTCTCAGATGTCTTGGCTAGATGGTTTCCCAAAATATAAAGAGACATATAAAAGACGTGAGAAGTTCAAGAAAACACTTGATAAAACGATTTCTCAAAAGGTCAAGGAAAATGTGCAAACAATAATGGAAGAACTTGGACAATCGGGAAAATTAGTGGCACCGAGTACAGTGATGGTTCCCGTGCCAAAGGAGCATTTGGTATCTCCAACTGACTACCCTAGTAGCGTAGGTTCTGTGTCAGGCTCAGGGTCAACCCATAAGTTCGCTTTTGATGATATTGTTAAGTATAGATCTTGTCATCTTCTTGTACTGGTCGGCAGAGCAGGGAACAAAATCAAACAGGTTGCCAATTCTATGGCAAAGCCTGATCGTGACTTCAAAGGTAATTCACTTCCGTTGTATTATGTTGTGATGCAAGTTCTTCAGATCATTGATAATGATTATGAAGATTATGAAATAGACCACATCACACATGAGGGGATCATGACACTGGGGTAGGCTATCAACCAATTAATCCTTTGGCACCAACGCGATATCGTGTTGGACGATGAGCCGATTTCTAGCCGCATCGCATATCAAAATATTGCAACCCCGTCTTCTAAGGCAAAAGTACAAGAAGATTCACTCCCAGTCCAGGAAGATCCACTTCCTCTATGTCTCAGCAAGGATGATAGTAACCTTGCTAGTAAAGATAACTAAGAGCAACCTATTGAACAACAGCTTGAAGTAGTACTAGAGCAAGCTGTTGTTAGTAAAGAGCAACCAGTTGAGCAACAGATTGAAGTAGTACTAGAGCAAGCTGCTGGTAGTAAAGAGCAATCAGTTGAACAACAGGTTCAACAACAAGCCAGTGTCCAACTTTCGACGACTACTCCTCGGTCATTAGTTCCTATGAAAGTTAGCTCATACAAAAACAAGAAACCTTCTAAAGAAGTGTCAAAATATTTGGAAAATCTAAAGAAAAATATTAGAAAATTGAGTGCATCTCGTTCTTCACATGAGCCAACATTAGAAGATATTGAGGAGTGGGAAGAAGACAATGTCATGTATAAACGGCGGGCGACTTTAGTTAAACCAGGAGTTCCAATATACAATCTTGACGATGTTCCTCCTAAATATGAGAATGGGAAGTCATTCATGACATGGGTACAACATAGCAAACAACTTGTCCCGCTCAAAAGAATGCGCGAGCGGTACATTACTGCCAGCACAAAATATGAACTTTCTTACGTCACATTTTGTGTGCCAAAAAAAGCATTCTGGAGCACTGGAGCAGAAAAACGAGCCCTTTTCTTTGAAGATCAATATGTCCTTTTCCATCAGGGCATGCTCGAAATCAACCTGCTACTCATCTGGTGCTTGTAAGTGCCTCTAATATTTTGTATTTGCTTTTCCTAATACACGCATACACATTTTATGAGATTATAACAATTCTGGATTTCTTCAGTATGATGCAATACATAGATAATAAAAAGTGAAATGCAAGACAGGTATCCTTGACCCTACACAGATTGCAAAGACGCTATTCAACATTAAGGTGGATCGAGACTCAGAACAGTACAAGCACATGAAAAAAAAAAGAATTTGATAAATCAATCACAAAACAAAAGAAGGATAAAAGTGCCGAGGTTGCAGCTTACATAGGACATGCCATGTTTAACTTTGTTAGAGATGGCAAGGACCTCGTATAGGCTTCGTACCACTTCGAGTAAGTTCGACACATGGCATTGAAATAACAATTATTGCTAATTGTTAACTTAACATGTGCGTTTGTATGTGTGCAGTAAACACTACACAATGTTCTTCATCAAGCCAACACAAGGTTTGGCAACAATCTTGGACTCAACTGATTACCCACCAGATCAATACAAAGATTTCCTTTCCATTTTGAAACTGTACGTTTATTCGATACTTTTAATTTACACACATTTAGAATGTGTTGACAAGTTTCATATGACATTTCTTGTATTACAACGCTTGGTGGTTTTACGCGGAACAGTTTGGCGGTAAGAGACCTCCTAATACGAATGCATTGGTCATTAAAACATATTATCCTTGTTTGAAGCAGCCTGTTGGGAGTGTCTTATGCGGGTATTATGTATGCGAACATCTTCGGACCGCCAGCAAATATAGAGTGACTCGTGAGGATGTAAGTTATCCTTAATGTCGATATCTTATTTTCTTACTTTTGAGTTTCATTTTCATTGTAACTAGCATATTTTAATACTTATATTTTTTGCTATTCAATATTACTAGAAACATTATTTTCATATTTCGATTCCAACTTCAAAATTCAATTGCTCATAGTACAACTGCTCCAAAAATACCAAATTAATTTCGATATACTCACTTTGATCTATACTTTGAGATTGTTCAAACCAACACATTCTAAACCTTGGTATGTGTTTCATTGCAGCACATGAAGAATGTGAACCAAGAATGGCTGGTTTGTAGAAGTATTTCTGGTGGAGGAGCCAACAAGATTGCCGGTGAACTGTGTCAATTCATGCATCGCGAAATTTTGCAAAAAAGAGGGGTATTCTTTGATGAGGATTGTGGAGTAGCATATGTGCCAGAACTTTGTGACTATGACAATAGAAATAGTTTTTAGTAAAACTTGTAAACTATGAGATGACTTGTATGTGTAACTTGTACAATGTATATTGTTTTAGTGAAATTGCTTTCTGTGAGATGACTTCTGTGATTATATTGTTTACTTTTGTGATTATATTGTTGACTTATGTGTTCATATTGAATTGACCTAGAAATTAGAAATACCAGCAGGTTGTACTGCATAGGGTATACTTTATCACATGCGGTCCTTTACCTACGGCTAGACCTGCCTGTGAAATTATATTATATCAGGCAGCTAGACATAGGTAAAGAACAACTTGTGATAACTGCATTATCATAGGCAGTTACTATTACGGTACAAATCGGCTGCGATAAATTGTCTTCACAGGCCGCTTGTCATAGGTAAAGATCCGCCTATGATAAAACGATTATCATAGGTGGTTACCTATACTGTAAAACCCGCCTGTGATAATGTTTCTTCACAGGCGGCTAGTCGTAAGTAAAGAACCACCTGTGATAACACCATTATCATAGGCGGTTTCACTTTTCGCATGTGATATTGCAAATTATCACAGACTCTTCGTTTCAGGCGGTTTTAGAAACAGTGTGTGATAATACGTTTGAAGCTGCCTGAGATGAGGCTTATTATAGCAGTGAATAGCTTGCAAGATGGATGTACCAATCAAGTATGTGTTGTTGTTTTAAACTTTGTACATGTTGCTATTTTTTTAACTTTTAAATTGCATGTTGATGCTGTTGTTGTTTTTAACATGCTGCTGCTATTTTTAGGTTTGTACATGTTGCTGTTGTGTTTGTTTAAAACTTTTCAAATTAATTTTTCTAACTTTATACATGTATTTTCCGCAGATATCACATTTAATGCCGTTTAAAATAATGCCTTCAAACGATTTTGTGAAGTTCTGGTGCGATTTGGGCCGGGATTTTTTAAACTTTTAAATTGCATGCTGCTACTGAAGAAGACAGAATGGCCTGCATGGGCATTCAGTGGAGAAATAGACCCATACCGGATTGATGTTGTTCTCGGGTCAAACTTTGATGAAAATGCTTTGAAGCTTAATGTCAAAAAGTTGTACCACGGAACCATCAATCCCGACAACCTGACACCTCCAGCGGAATTCCAACCCCCAAACATGGTTCCGGAGGTCAGGAGAGAGCTACGAAAAGAGATGTCAGAGCTTGATGACTTGGGCATTGTGGAGAGATGTAAAAGCAATCCACCAGTAGGGATTTCAATCCCCAAAGCTCCAGAGGGCAAGGCTTCTACAGCTTCAAGCCAGAATAAACTTGACTTGAGTCAGGGTAAAGGCAAAGAGCATGTAGAATCCTCTAGCCGAAAGAGAAAGATGACACGGTCTGACGGTAGTTTCGTCAGATCATGTACGACAGAAGCGGTGCCTCGTCCAACTCTCAAATCAGTCTTGGTAGTACCTCCAGCATCGGCAGCTCCTTCAGATCCAGTGTCCATGGAGGGCAGTAGGTCCGACAAGTCAACTCTGGTCTCGGTGCCATCAGCGGGCTCTAGGTCTGAAGTCCCTTCTCAATCGAGGGAGGTTCCGGCTGAGGCAATGCCAATGGCTGCTACAAGCCTCGGGATGAAGTTTGGGGTCTCTGCTTCACCAACGATGGTGGGCTCTGGCTCCAGTCGTCCAGGGATGAAGATTTGTGCCGATTGGAGCGACAACGTCCCTAGGTAAGAGTCGGCTCTTTAGTTTGTGTCTTGATTTTGTTTTTTATTTTTTTGAATTTTCTATCCTCTATTTCCATAGTATTGAGAGCTTTTGCTCCAACTCCTGCAAGCGCCTCGGCCTCGAAGACTGCACTGTTCGGAGCTTCTGATGTTGAAACGGCCCCTCCGGTGGTTGAGGTAGTCAACCCCGTAGCTCCGGTGCCTACTAGCAACAAGACGACCTTGGTACCCGAGGTCAAATAAGAAGTCGTGGTTACGCCAGAGCAAGCTTCAACAACTTCGGAGCCAGCACATGAGGTACCAGCGCTATTATCGGAGACTTCAGAAGCTGCGATTGAAGCTCCGACACCAGCTCCGGAGGCAACGAAGTCATTGGTGGAAGATCAGGCTGCGAGACCTTCTTCGTCTGCACCAATGGTTGAAGATCCAGTTGTGGGACCCTCCTCGTCATGCTGGAGGTAGAAGATTCGGTTGCAGGACCTTCCTGTAACACCCTCATTTTCATCCATCATGCATTGCATACATTCTTATACATGCTTAACATCAAGCAACACAAAATGGAACAAGAATAAAATGAATTTAGTGCTAATCAGGAAAAATTCAGTCTATCAGTCCGCACTCTGAACCGGACTAGTCCAATATCTGTGTCCTTATTTAGAAAATTCAGTTTCTTTAGAAGTGCGGACTTGTCCGGCCAAAACCCACGACTAGTCCAGTATTCCGTTCTTGTTTCAGAAAATTCAGTCTTTTTTAGAGTCTGGACTTGTCTGACACATTGCATAGACTAGTCCAGTTGAGCCTCTGATGTTTCCCAGACTTGTCGGATTTTTACCGGACTAGTCTGTCCTTGTTAGAATTTTTCAGTCCAAAAAAACTTTTTCTAGCCACCCCGGACTTGTCTGGCCATGCCAACTTGACTTGTCCGATTTCGTCTCTCTGTTGTCGAGCAGATTTGTTCAATTTTTCCCTCTGTTGCCAAATGGCCTAGTCCAGTCCCTACTGCAGGATAGTCCGACCTTCGGAAAACAACTCAGATTCTATTATTTCTCCATGATTTGTTTCTGAGTAATTGCCTTAAATGGGCCCAAAAACTTCGTGCCTAACCTTAGAGGAGCCCAAGTGGACCCCACCCCGACCTCCACCCACCTTAGACTCGAAATCCATCAAACCCTACCTCTCCACCATTGTCACAATTGAGAAACCTCAAACCCTAGTTCATGTGCTGCTGTGAAGAAGGAGTCCAGGAGAAAGGAGGAAGAGAGGAACATGAAGAAGGATCAATCAAGATCAATCTTCTTCAACTTTTTGACAATTGACGTTCTTCATCCAAAATGTTCATCAACTCATCTTCATCAATCCCTAGTCGTCAAGGTCGAAGTGTTGCACCCATTTCTTGATCATTGGATCTCTAAACACGTGGTACACCCTCTACATCCAAGTTTCTATGTCAATTCAACCCCAATTCTCATTGATCAAGAAAACCATAGTTCACAGATTCTGATTAGGGCGGACTAGTCTGGCCCCTGAAACCGGACTTTTGTGGCCTCTGAATCTGAATTGTGTTGACTTAATTTCAAATTGACTTGGACCAACTCAAAACCTGTTCAAACTTGCTAGATACCTTTGTAACTAGTTAATAAACAATAATAGCAACTCATTAACAAGTTCTACATCACAATTGCATTAATCATGCATATCGTGGCATATTGAGTACTATATGAGCATTATTTGATTGTCTCGGTTGTTTTGCATGTTTGTCACTCGGAATAGAAGGTGTCGCTGTACAGAGTGCTTTCAAGGACCTCCAAGACCAGAACTTTGAAGCTTTCGACCCTAACCAAGCTCGGGAGCAAGGCAAGTGTCCTTGATCATTTTGATCCTGTCTTAAATATTTTGATAGCAAAACTGCATGCTTGTGTCAACTTGATGGGAAACCAACTTATAGGTGTTTACTAGACTTGTTTGACCATCCTTGTCGCTTGGGACATGTTGTAGAGTGTCGGGAAGGGATTTTCACCTTTTTGCTTCGCTCTAATTAATTGGGATGGGAAAACAACCAAAATGCTTAATCATGATCTAATGAACCTATGGATGATGTAAATTGATGAATATGGCTAAATGGTAATGTGGGACATGGGAGATCTAAGCAAGCATGGTTGGTGGATTGATTTGGACGTTATGGTGGTTTGCTTGCTTTACATCTAAGGACCGGTTCATGCGAGAATAGGCCAGGACAACAGTTGACACCACAAGGCCAATTATGGGTGCGGCTTAGACAATTAATTCGGAGTATTACCAGCATCGATTCGGATCATTTGGAGGAGCAGAGAATGAGAGTCGGTTGGGTTTTCAATAGTGGTGGGACTACCCTGGGATCCGAATGGCACAAGAGGGGGCCCTTGGTTGGATGTGCTCAGTTGGAAGCCTCACCACCATTGAAACCTTAGTGGGTCTGAATATGCTAGTAGGCCCTTTGTAAAGGCTATTTTGTGATCTCTTGGCCATACACCTAAGGAAGTGTAATTGGCATAAGGGAGGTTTCTTTAGTCGCCAATGGATGATGAAATCACGAACTTGTGGGTAAAGTGGTACAACCTCTGCAGAGTGTGTTAAAAACTATCATGATAATTGAAATCACGAACTTGGGATTTGGGATGGTTTGGTTTTCGTTGTGGGTTGAGTTGTGATAATTGAATATGGTCAATGATAATGGTAAGAACTTGTTAGTTGGATGGATAATTGTTGTTGAATGTGATATAATGGTAATTGATGGTAATGGACTCGTTATTGGAATTTATTTGGGTTATGTTGGGATTAATTCACATAGACACCTTAGTATGTTTTTTACATGTTTTAAATGCACTTTCCAGCAAATAGCCATTATTATTATCATTCCTTGTTTAAGCTACATGTCATACTATCCCACACTTGCTGAGTACGACATGTACGCACCCTTGCAATTCCCCCACCAACAGTTTCACGTGATGTTTGGGAGTATCATGAGGATAATGCAGAGTACTAGGCTGTATGCTATCATCGACTTGCCTGTGGTGTTGCTTGGAGCCGCGCTACCGTAATTGCTCAATTTGCTTAGTTTTCTTAGTTGCTTAATTAGATTATTTCTGATGCAGTTGTATTATCATTAATGATCATTAGAGTTATAATTTGAGGATTACTTGAATATTGTAATAAAAGTACCTTCTTAATTAACTTGTGTTGTGGTAATTTTCTGTATATCATTTGTGTGCGTGTGTATGTTTGTTAAACATCATGGACACACATATACTGTACTTGGTTCATTCTTCGGAACCGGGTGTCACAAATTGGTATCAGAGCCACAGGTTGACCGTAGGACGCAGCTTAGATAGAATGGACACTTTAGGGCACATAGGAACACTCAACAGGTGTAACACCCTCACTTTCATGCATCATGCCCTGCATCCATCATTAAATATATATAACATTAATCCACATAAAAAGGAATAAGTTTAAAATGAATTTAGAGCTAAACTGCACTTAAGAATTCTAGGAAGTGCGGACTAGTCCGATTTTGGTGCGGACTAGTCCGATTTCTCTTTGACTTCGATCGGACTTGTCCGTTTTGCTGCGGACCAGTTTGTTTTTCTCTCTGGACACTTTCAGACTTGTCCGGCCCATAGCATACTAGTCCGGTATCCCAAATTGCTTAAAAATTTGCTAAGTCCCTGGACTTGTCTGGACTAGTCCAGTATTCCAGCGGACTTGTCCGTTTTTCCTCTGACTAAAGTCGGGCTTGTCCGACTTTGGCCAAACTTGTCTGTTTTTCCCCTATAGATAAGTACGGACACTTCCGATGTCCAGTTCGGACTTGTCCGATATCTCTCTGTCCAACTTCGGACTAGTCCAGCCCTTTTCGGACTTGTTCGATAAATCGCGACTCCGAGTCAATCTTTTGTTTCATGACTTGTTTCTTGGGTTTTACGTTAAGTGGGCCTAGGGACGTCGTGTCTAACTCTTGCAGAGCTCATGTTGGACTCTAAACCGACCTCTACTCATCTCAAATCGAAGTCCACCCAACCCTAGCCTCCACCTCTATACAAACAACCCCACCCCTTGGCTTGACATCTATTTGCCACTTTTTGACCACACCCAAACCCTAGCTCGTGAATAGCCGCCACCAAGGAGGGAGAAGGAGATCTAGAGCAAGAAGAAGAAGATGAGGAAACGAAAGAGGGTCAAGATCTCCATCAAGTTTTGTTCTACATCGCCAATTCACCTCCAAGTTCATCATCAACCCTATATCGTCAAGATCCAAGTGTTGCCTCCAATACAATTGATTCTTTGGAGTCTTAGACACCTGTTATACCTTCTACTTCCTCTTCCTTACGTGAATTCAACCACGTTCCTCAAAATTCACGTCGATCTAGAAACCCTAGTTCGCTAGTTCCGCGAAGTGCGGACTAGTCCGGTCCCTAGCGGACTAGTCCCATTTTCATGGCTAAATTGTGTTGAATTAATTCCAATATTAGATCGAATCAACTCAAAACTTGTATAAACTTGTTAAAAGCTATTAGAACTAGTCAGTGATCATTAAAAGCAACTCATTAACAAGTTCCACCTTGCATTTGCATTAATCATGCATGTCATGACATATTGAGTAATATTTGTGCACTCTTTGATTGTAATTCTTATCTTGTATGTTATTGTGTGGATTAGACAAATTTGCGCTAGAGAGTGTCGCGGAGGATCTCTAGCACCAGGAGTTTGAAGTATTTGATCCTAATCAAGCCCAAGAGCAAGGCAAGTGTCCTTGAACATATTAATCCTGTTTTTAAAATAAATGTTTTGCTTACAAAACTGTATGCTTGTGTCAATTTGATGGGAACCCTATGATAGGAAGTTTACTAGATTTGTTGACCACCCTTGTCACCTGGAATACATGGTAGAGAGTCGGGATGGGATCTTTACCTTTTTGCTTCGCTTAATTAATTAGGATGGGAAAGCAACTATACCACTTAACTTAGTTATGCATTTATGAGATTATGATTACCATGAACTGGTTAATATGGCTTGGTAATGGGTGATCTAAGCAAGCATGGTATGTGGATGGGTTGGAAGTTATGGTGGTTTGGCTTGCTTTAGATCTAAGGACCGGTTCGTGAAGCGGCCATCCACGATTTGCAGTGCCACCACGAGGCCAAGTATGGGTGCGGTGTAGCTAATTAATTAGGTTTTTGCCAGTGCTATTTGGACCATTAAGGATGCTCGGGAAAGGGGTAGTTGGATTGGGTTTGTTAATGATTGGTGGGACTACCCTAGGATCCGAATGGCTCAAGAGGGGGCCCTTGGTTGAAGATGTCCTTAGTTGGAGGCATCACCACTGGTGAAACCTCAGTGAGGTCTAAATAGGCTAGTAATTTTTTTGTAAAGGCTACTTTGTGATCTCTTGGCCACACGCCAACAGAAGTGTGAGATGACATAATAGAGGTTCTAGTCACTGCAAGGTAATGAAATCACAAACACGTGGGTAAAGCAGTACAACCTCTGCAGAGTGTGTCTTGATACTATCATGATAGCCGTGATCCCAGTTATGAGCAACCTGGACCTTCACATGATTAGAGGGAGATTGGAATTTGGGATGGTTAGGTAATGGTTATGGTTAGTAATATGGTTATGGCTGGTTATGAATTAAATTCTGGTTTTGATTATGGTTATTGGTAATGAGAAATCTGGAAGATGGATGGTGGTAATGAATTATGAACTGGTACTATGATATTACTTATGGTTTATGATGGGTTTATTTCACTTACATATAATGTATTGCTTTTCAAATGTTTTAATGTACTTTTCAGCACTTAGATTTATTATATTCATCATTTGAATCAGCTACATGTCATACTTTCCACACATGCTGAGTACGACATGTACTCACCCTTGCAGTTTCCCCTCAAACAGTTATAGGTCAGGATTGGGAGTCTATCGATGATAATGCGGAGTTCTAGGCCGTGTCCGCTGTCAGCTTTGCCTGTGGAGTGTTGGAGCTGCGCTATATACCCTATATGCTTATGCTGCTTAGTTGCTCAGTTTGCTTAATTATTTTATTTCCGCTGCATTAGTTCAAACTTGTCATTATTATTCATTAGAGCTTGTATTCGATGATATTATGAATCGTGTAATAAAAGTGCTTAATTAATCTTGTTCTGTGGTAATTTTCTATATACTCGTTTGTGATTGCACTCGTGTATGTGTGTTGAACGTCCTGGGCACACATATGCGTTCACTTGGTTCATTTTTGGAACCGAGTGTCACAACAGGCATCGTGGTTTGTTTTGTGTGTTGAGTGCTATGTAATGTTTGCTTGTGTGCTTAGTAGATGATTGTTGGTTGCTTTAGCATTTGCCACATCCATATAGGCTAGTATAGGTGGTTGTTTAGTTTCATATTCCTTGATGCATATAGTTGCTGATTTGTTCTATCTTTCTTTTCTATCTCGCTCAACCTCTACTTCAATGGAAGATGGACACAACTAGAAGATCCACTTGTCTTAGACAAAGTTTTATGGAAGATGAGAACAAAGATAATATATCCAAAAGTAAGTTTCAAAATAAGGGGGTAGAATACCTCGCCAACATGATTGTTTTGGATACAGAAGGATCGGACATAACACTTGGAATGGATTGGCTACGAAAGCATAATGGAATGATTCAATGGAACACAAGGACAGTGCAATCGAGTATTAACAAGGGAGTCCATTAGAATTCAAGGAGGCTCAGTCAACAACTAGAAAGTCAATGCTCAACCATGTAGAAGGTGTGACATCGAAGAAGTGTTTAAGTGGAACCCACGGCAGAACGTGAAGGATATCGGAGTTTTCTTGTAGTGGTTGGATATTACTGTCTGTTCATCAAGGATTTCTCTAAAGTAGCCAAGCCCATGACTGAGTTACTAATGAAGGGGAAAGCGTTCCAATGGACTTAAGATTGTCAGGATAGTTTTGAGGAGCTAAAGAAGAGGTTAACCACCGCACTTGTTTTGGTATTGCAAGATGTGAGCAAAAGTTTTGATATCTATTGCGATGCATAAAGACAAGGGCTTGGATGTGTGCTCATGCAAGAAGATCAAGTGGTAGCCTTTGCATCGAGACAGTTTAAGAAACATGAGCATAATTATCCTACGCATGATCTCAAACTTGCAGCCGTAGTGCATGCTTTGAAGATTTGGAGACATTAAATTCTTGGTCATAGGTGTGAGATCTACACGGACCACAAGAGTCTCAAGTACATATTCACGCAAACGGACCTGAATTTGAGGCAACGAAGATGGTTGGAGCTCATCAAGGATTATGATGTGGGAAGCAACTATCATCCAGGGAAGGCTAATGTAGTGGCTGATGCTTTGAGCCGGAAAGGAGTAAGTAACCAACTCACGGTTCGAGAATTACCATTCGAGCTATGCAAGGAGTTTGAACGGTTGAATCTTGGATTTGTGAATGAGATGGGGATAATGGAGTTAAATCTTACCTTGGAGCAAGAAATTCGAGAAGGTCAGACCAAGGATGAGGAAACCCAAGAAATCAAAGAAAGAACCCAAGAGGGGATAGAATTTAGATTTGATGAAGATGGTCATGGCACCTTATGGCTTGGAAAGAGAATTGTTGTCCCTAATGTGAAACATCTCTGAGATATGATATTAAAGGAGGCACATGACTTGCCTTACTCAATTCATCCCGACTATACAAAGATGTACAAGAACCTGAAACATGTTATTGGTGGGTCAGCATGAAAAAGGACATTCCTGAGTATGAGCCTTGTGCGATGTGTTCCATGGGGTAAAGGTTGAACATCAAAGGCCAACTAGATTATTGCAGCCATTGAAGATTTTGGAATGGAAGTGGGAAGAAATTGGAATGGACTTTATTGTTGGATTACCTCGAACCCAATCCGGTTATAACTCAATATGGGTTATTATGGATCGGTTGACCAAATCAGCCTATTTCATTCCCGACAAGACCAAGTATACCGCTACACAGTTACTCGAGTTGTACATGGAGAAAATTGAATGCCGACACAGAGTACCCAAGAAAATAGTGTTTGACCGAGGTTCTCAATTCACCTCTAGGTTCTGGTAGAAACTGCATGAAGCTATGGGTACAAGGTTAAATTTTAGTTCAGCATATCATCCACAGACCGATGGACAAAGCGAGAGGACCAACCAAATATTGGAAGATATGTTGAGGGCTTGTGCCTTGAAGCATGAAAGCAGCTGGGAATAGAGCTTGTCGTATGCTGAGTTTTCTTACAATAATAGTTACCAAGCAAGTTTGAAGATATCGCCATATAAGCATTATATGGAAGGAAGTGTAGGACACCCTTGTTTTGGAATGAGATAGGAGAAACCCAAGTTTTTGGACCTGAAGTGTTGCAAGAAGCCTAAAAGCAAGTTCAGATAACCCGTGAGAATTTGAGGTCCGCTCAAACAAGACAAAAGGGCTATGCGGATAATAGGCAGAGAAACTTAGCATTTGGAGTGGGAGACTTCATATAAGTGCATCTATGCATTCCTTGTGGGTTTTGGTTGATTTATGACAAACAAATGAGATCCTAACAAAATTGTTGAGATGAGCTCAGGTTTTAAAGAAATTAGGAGGAAAGCTCAAAACAAAAGGAGAATGAGGAATCAAAAGAAAAAGAGCTCAAGAGATGAAAAGAATAGTTTATTTTGTATGGAGTGTGTTGGAGAAATACATCCCAAGAGCTCAAGCAAAAGAGATCTCACTCACTAGACATAAATCTGCATATCCAGACTAGTCTCATGTCTACCGGACTAGTCCAATATCTCACTTAAGGTTGGACTAGTCCCCCCTAGTGCGGACTAGTCCTCAACACTTCACATTTGCACAAATACGGACAAGTCCGATATCCATTGGACTAGTCCGATAATCCTCTGACTAAAATCAGACAAGTCCTCCAAGTCCATACTTGTCCTTAGCCCCACAATTTTTCACGACACCAGAAAAGTCCGATAACCATCGCACTAGTCCGAAAACTCTCTGACTAAAATCGGACAATTCCTCCAAGTGCGGACTTGTCCTCAATTCTACACGAAGTTCACCACATCGGACTAGGCCGATATGTGCCGGACTAGTCCAAACACTTCTAGTGTCCAGATTGGACTAGTCCGCCCATTTACGGACAAGTCTGATATCTTTGAACACTTAGGGTTTTCCACCCGCCGCACACCGGGCTAGTCTGGAGTCCACCATGGACTAGTCCGGACATCACAAACCCTAACGGTAACTTTTGGAAACCCTAGTATAAATAGAGGTGTACGGCCCTACAACTAACACTCTTGACTACCTGCGCTGTCACGCCTCCCAAGAGCCCAAAATACACATCTCTCCACACATTCTAACCCTAATAGGATCAAATCTTTGAGGATTAGTAATTGATCAAAGGAGAGACTTGTTCTACACATCTTATGCTCTTGGGTTTGATCTCTCGGACACTCTTGTTGTTTATTTTGTATCTTTCGAGTGTGTTTGGTGGTGTTCTTCATTGTAATTATTGGGTAGCCCTCAACTTGTGAGAAGGCCCCTTGAATGAGTTATTTTCCCCTTTGTGATTAGTGGAAGAGAATCGGCCTCTGTGGCAATTCGACGAGGGTAGGGTTGGTGAAGACCCAGTCCTCAGTGGACTCCTCAACGTGGATGTAGGTTTCCTCTATGGGAATCGAACCACAGAATAAAATCTTGTCTCGTGCACTTTTGTTTTGTTGTTCATCACATTCTTGGGTTTACATAATCTTGTGTAATTCACATTGAAACATTGAAACTAAAGTTGATCTTTGTCATACATTGTTTCATTGTGGTAATACATCTAATTTGCTAATTAATTTACATTGCATAGAGTACTAGAAGTGATTTTATCGATCAATCTTGATCTTTCTAGTTTGCGCATATCGGACTAGTCTGCACAGTACCGGACTAATCTGATTTACTTGTATTTGATAAATCTGTTAAGTGTTTCAGGGATCGACAAAAGTTCAAAAGGCTTGTTCACCCCCCGCCCCCCTCTAGGCTACATCAATTGGTATTAGAGCCAAACTCTTCAAAAGAGACTCACTGCTCGAAAAGACGATGTCGGACGTCAAGGATGTACACAAGAACTTCATCAACGAGAAGGGTGATGATGAAAAGACCAAAAAGCTGGAGAAGCTCCTCGACGCCATCCAAGATTGTGAGGATGATGATGAGGAGATGCTTGAACTCAAAGC
This sequence comes from Tuctoria greenei, assembly GCA_036927565.1. NCBI lineage: Eukaryota > Viridiplantae > Streptophyta > Magnoliopsida > Poales > Poaceae > Tuctoria > Tuctoria greenei. The sequence continues at coordinate 256,386,387 of JAYESD010000002.1, forward strand.
ACTCCTATGTAAGCAAGCACTTTCCCCAAAAGGGAAGAAGAAGATCGACGATGAAAAGAAGACGGGGAGTAGTCACACCGACTACTCCCGATATCCTTTTAGCTATGATCGTTTGAATTCCAATAATAATCATTACTTATCAATTTCTCTAGCGAAAGTACCTTTCTTCAATGGCAATGACTATTCAATGTGTAGACAAAACATGAAAATGCATCTCATATCTCTTAACCCAAGTTTGTCGCATAAAGTGTGTACAGGGATAGATATCCCGGATGATGATGAAGAGCTGACTCCAAGCCAAGAACAAGCCATTCATCGGAATGATCAAGCTGCAACCGTGATCACTTCATCACTAAGCCGAGACGAGTTAACCAAGGTGGATGGACTCGAAATTGCCAAGGAGATATGGGATACTCTACAAACCGCACATGAAGGTGATCGCCATGTACGCGAAGCCAAGATTGAGATGATAGAAGGCGAATTGGGAAGACTCGCTATAGAAGAAGATGAATCACCACAAGAAATGTACAATAGACTCAAGAATCTCATCAACAAAGTCCGAGCTTATGGCAGCAAGAAGTGGAATGATCATGAGGTCGTGAAGCTTATTCTTAGAGCATTCATGCCTCGTAATGTGACCCTATGCTCCATGACTAGAGAAAGCCCCGGGTATCGGAAAATGATCCCGGGCGAACTTCTAGGCAAGATTATCAACTTTGAAATGATGGAGAAGCAAGCTAAACATGTCAAGTAAATCACCGACCTTACCTCGGCAAAGAAGAAAGGAGTTGCCTTTAAGTCAACCAATAAACCCGTATCAAAAGAAGCTCGAGAAGCTCATGGAGAAGATGATAGCGATGATGAAAGTAGTGATATTGATGAAGAAGACATGATCTTGTTCATGAAAAAGTTTAAGAAAATGATGAGAATAAGATAGGGTGGTAGCTCAAATGAAGGGAGACATAGGGACAAACCAAGACAAAAAATGAGGCGTGCTTGCTATAACTATGGAGAGTATGACCATTTCATAGTGGACTATCCACATGAAGAAAATAAGAGGAAGATTAAAGACAACAAGCCTCAACCAAAGAAAATGTTCAAGAAGAAGAAGCAATACGATCAAGCACGCCTAGGGAAGGAGTGGGACTCCAATGATGAGTCCTCATCTGAAGAAGAAGAGGATATGGCCACCATAGCCATCATGAAGCCTAGTAGTCAAGGAAGGTAAAAGAAAGGTAACAACAAAATCTTCCTCCTCGCATTCTTTTACTAGTGATAGTGATAATTCTAGTGATGATGAAGATATGCTTAGGGGTTTAGACAAGAAAACTGCTGCTAAGATGAAATTTCTAATGGATAAGCTTGTTGATAAGGAGGAGCTAGTTGATCTTCAAGAAGATATGATCATCCTCCAAAAGGAAGAATATCTTAAGATCAAATATCTCCTTGATCTTGAAAAGGAGCGAAGTAATTCACTGGAACTTGAGTTAGCTTCAAGCAAGGAAACTTGTTTGAAGCTAAAAGACTCAAACGTGGCTATCAAGGATGAACTTGCTAACTTAACCAAGATTAACAAGATCCTTGAGGTACAAGTTGAGTCACTCAAGCTAAGTGGTTCTTCATCCTCTTCAAGCTCACCTTCTCAACATATAAAATCTGAAATTGTCATTGCTTGTACATGTGCTAAAAATATCACTAACTTGAAGGAAAATCCAAACTTGACAAAGGACAAGCATTCTTCTCAAAATGGCATATTTGACATGGAAAAGGTCAAGTATGCACGCAGTGCATACTCGATCACAAGACCTCCTAATGTCAAATATGGCATTTGATATTCTTATGGTGAAAAGCAAAACGCTAGAAGCCACAAGAATAACAAGGAACGCATTGCATTTGTCAAGGGAAACTCTTCTCAAGTTGGAAAACAAGATAACCTTGATAAAATGAACATTGTTAACACATAAGAACAACAAATTTTATTTAGAACATTTGATGCTTCATATGTACTCATGAAAAGTAATCTTGGTAGAGTTTATGCTAAATATATTAGGCCACGCCATGGTAACACCAAGTCTCATGTGTGGGTGCCCAAATCACTTGTGACTAACCTCAAAGGACCCAAGCAAGCTTGGGTACATAAGACCAAGGCATAATTTGTCTTTTGCAGGCCTATTCATCCGGTGGAGCTAAATGGGTTCTAGATAGTGGATGCACCAATCACATGACCGGAGAAATAAGAATGCTTGTGGAATATGAAGAAAATGAAGATACAAGCGAAGGCATTTATTTTAGTGATAATAGTCAAGGAAGGGTGCTTGGTACCAGTAAAATTGCAATTTCATCAAAACATACTCTTTCTCATGTTTTACACGTTGATCCTTGGATTATAACCTTTTGTCCATATCTCAATTATGTGACAAGGGTTATAATTGCTTATTCACTAATGAGGGTGTGACCGTCTCTAGAAGGAGTGATAACTCGGTTGCATTCAAGGGTGTGTTAAAGGGATTATCTAGTTGACTTCAACAAAGATAAAGTTGAACTCGACACATGCCTGATTGCAAAGACCAACATGGGTTGGCTGGGGCATAGACGGCTAGCACATGTTGGTATGAGGAATCTTCAAAAACTCCTTAAAGGCGATCACATCCGTGGTTTAAAGGATGTTGTTTTTGAGAAAGACAGGCCTTGTAGAGCGTGCCAAGCCGGGAAGCAAATAGGAGCACCCCATCCCGCGAAGAATGTCATGACTACAACAAGACCGTTTGAACTCCTCCACATGGATCTATTCGGTCCAATTGCTTACATATGCATCGACGGTAATGAACACGGTTTAGTCATTGTTGATGATTTTTCTCGCTTCATGTGGGTTTTCTTTTTTGCATGATAAGACAGAAACTCAAGGAACCCTCAAGAAGTTCCTCAAGCGAGCTCAAAATGAATTATCATTGACGGTCAAGAACATACGAAGTGACAATGGAACAAAATTCAAGAACACCCAAGTTGAGGAGTATCTAGACAAAGAAGGGATAAAGAACGAATTTTCAGCACTGTACTCTCCTCAACAAAACAAAGTAGCCGAAAGGAAGAACTGAACACTCATTGAGATGGTGAGGACAATGCTCGATGAATACAAGACTTCGAACCGATTTTGGGCTGAAGCGGTCAACACCTCTTGTCACGCCATAAACCGAATCTATCTTTGTCGCCTACTCAAGAAAACCTCATATGAATTACTCATGGATAACAAGCCGAATATTTCATATTTTTCGAGTTTTTGGTTCAAAATGCTATATTCTCAACAAAAAGCCAATGGCTTTGAAGTTCGCTTCAAAGTCCAATGAAGGTTTCTTACTTGGCTATGATTCGAACTCCTACGCTTATCGTGTCTTCAACAAGACCTCCGGACTTGTTGAAGTAGCACGCGACGTAGTGTTCGATGAAACTAATGGCTCTCAAGAAGAGAAAGTTGATCAATGTGTGATAGATCAAGAAGAAGCTCCATGTCAAGCATTGAGAAGAATGGCGTTGGGCGATATTCGACCACAAGTGCCACCTCCAAATGCAAATGAAGAAGATGAACCACAAGTGGAGGACAATGATCAAGGGGGAGCTTCCACACAAGATCAATCTCAAGATAATCAAGGTGTTCAAGACATCAATGAGGGCAACTATCCAGGGGGAGAAGAATATGATAATCATGAAGATTCAAGACCACAAGTGCCACATCCAAGAGTACACCAAAGCATCCAAAGAGATCACCCCGTCAACAACATAATCAATGACATTCAAAAGGGACTAGTAACTCGATCTCGCATAGCTAAATTTTGTGAACACTATTCTTTTGTCTCCTCTTTGGAACCACACAGGGTTGAAGATGCATTAAAAGACCCCGACTGGGTGATGGCGATGCAAGAAGAATTGAACAACTTCAAAAGGAACAAAGTGTGATATCTTATTGAAAGACCCAAGTCCAACGTCGTCGGCACTAAATGGGTCTTACGCAACAAGCAAGATGAACATGGAGTTGTAACAAGGAACAAGGCACGACTTAGGGCCAAAGGGTACTCACAAGTCGAAGGTTTGGATTTCGACGAGACTTTTGCTCTGGTAGCTAGGCTTGAATCGATTCAAATATTACTTGCATATGCTACTCACCATGATTTCAAGATTTATCAAATGGACATGAAAAGCGCCTTCCTCAATGGACCAATCAAGGAGGAGGTGTACGTGGAGCAACCACCCGGTGTTGAAGATCAAGAGTACCCCGACTATGTGTACAAATAGTGTAAGGCTCTCTATGGCCTCAAACAAGCTCCTAGAGCTTGGTATGAGTGCCTTAGAGATTTTTTGATTGAAAATGGCTTCAAGATCGGTAAAGCTGATTACACTTTGTTTACTGAACACTTTGATGATGATGTCTTTTTTTGCCAAATCTATGTTGACGATATTATATTTGGTTCAACTAACAAATCTTTTTATCAAGAATTTAGTAAGATTATGATAGATAGATTCGAGATGTCCAAGATGGGAGAGTTGAGATACTTTTTGGGATTCCAAGTAAAGCAACAAAAGGACGGGATGTTCATAAGCCAAACAAAGTACACTCAAGACATTCTCAAGAAGTTTGGAATGGACAAAGCAAAGCCCATAAAGACTCTCATGGCGACAAATGGACACTTGGATCTCAATGAAGATGAACCAAACGTGGATCAAAAGGTATATCGCTCCATGATTGGATCCTTACTTTATTTATGTGCATCTAGGCCTGATATCATGTTGAGTGTATGTTTGTGTGCGAGATTTCAAGCCAATCCTAAGGAATGTCATTTGACAGCCGTAAAAAGGATCTTGCGATATTTAGTTCATGCACCCAACCTAGGCCTTTGGTATCCTAAAGGTTCAAAATTTAATCTCATTGGATACTCCGATGCAGATTATGTCGTATGCAAGGTAGATAGAAAAAGTACCTCCAATACTTGCCAATTCCTAGGTAGATCCCTAGTTTCTTTCTCCTCCAAGAAACAAAATTCCATTGCTCTATCCACGGCCGAAGCGGAGTATGTTGCAGCCGGGAGTTGTTGTGCACAACTCCTTTGGATGTGACAAACTCTAAGGGATTACGGTTACAATATGAGCCGTATTCCAATCCTTTGTGACAATGAGAGTGGCATTAAAATTGTCCATAATCCTGTTGAGCCCTCTAGAACCAAACACATAGACATCTGACATCACTTTTTGAGAGATCACTCAATGAAAGGAGACATAGCCATTGCCCATGTCAACACTGAAAAACAACTAGCCGATATCTTTACCAAGCCACTTGATGAATAACGCTTTTGTGAGCTCTGAAATGAACTAAATATCCTTGATACTCGGAATGTGGCTTGAAAACTTGCATACCTGTATGCCATCTTCAAAAATAATGTTGATTGTGTTGAAAATTATCTCTCTCTATTTTATTTGAAAAACTATGTTAATTACTTGATCTTGGTCAATTATGGTAATAGTTTGATTGTTGTATGTTTACTGATCATATTCATCAAGAATATTTGTGTGTTTTTGCCCCCTATCTTCTTTTTAAGCACCTTCGAATATACACAAAAGGTCTATATATTTTCCTGTACAGGTGACCTCGGACTAGTCTGTGGTTACACCGGACTAGTCCACACATTGCAAACAGTCCGCAAAGTGCCCGCTAGTCCGGACTAGTCCGATCCGACCACATACTAGTCCTATTTTTTGATTCCATAACCCTAGGGCCGGCGCAACCTAATCTTCTTCCTCATCACAACTCCTCTCATATTCTCTCTCTTCACTCGAGTGCTCCCAAGGGGATTTTGCTAAATCTCCATCAAATCGAATCAAGTTTCGGTGGGATTTAATCTCCATTGCAAGGGGATCGAAGACCAACAAACCTCTTCATCGCCGCAAAATGAAGGATTTCATAAAATTTCTCTCCAAACCCTAGTACCTTCGATTTTCCTTTTTTTTTTTGCTCAAATAGCTTAGTTCCTCCTGTCAATACATGCTTCCTTGTTGTATTACAACTACATTGCCTCACCTTTGCATTGAGAAACTCCATTACCTTGTTAGTTAGGGTTCGAGCAGCTGAATATCAGACTAGTCCGTTCTTAGTGCGGACAAGTCCGATACTCCGAACTAGTCCGCACCTGAGCAACGAACAAATCTGATGTTAGCTGAACAAAACCCTAATTTTATTCAACTCAATGTTTTTCCTTGCCACCAATTCTTATCTATGTCATATGTAACCTTCTTGTCAGGACAATGTCGAACTCAAACGAAGATATCTCTGACTTTGAGGCCAAATTGGATCAAGAAGTGTTGCCTCGCATGTCCAATTTTCGCTCCAACAGAAGACAAGAGCGTGCTGCCAAACCTTCATTCACCCCACCTAGGGTCCGGTGAAAGGTTCTGGCCAAGAAACCAGCTTCAAAAGCAAAGGATGTGGTTGGCCCTAGTTCGGCGGCTCCACGCCAAGCTAAGGGAAAAGGCAAAGGAATTGCCTCTGGCCCTATTGGCCCCCTTAAGATGACTTCTCCAAGACAAGGAAACAGGGACTCCTCGGAGGAAAAATTCAATGGCAACGGGAGTGATGTGGGATGGAAGCTCAGAAAGATCGATGCATATAGCAGTGGCAAGAAGGAAGCTGACACAAGATTTTGGAGTCACATTCATGCGGACTACTACAATACCGTGTACCTTCAAATGAAGAGTCTAGTAGTCCACAGCCAATGGATTGACTGAAGCTATTTGGAAAGAAAAAGTTGTGGTGCTTTTGATGAAGTGGTAGAGGCGGCATAGAGCCATGGTTTAAAGGACTTGTTTGCTTTCTGATATAACTGGAATGATGAGGTCATAGCACAGTTATTTGCAACCTGCTACTTTGCCAGTGATGAAGAAGAGAGAGTGACTTGGATGACACATGGATCCAAGTACACTATTACTTATGATGAGTTTGCTAGGATGCTGCACCTTGAGGACACCAGCAGCAATGAGGTCATTATTAACAACATTGGTGTTTTGGAGAAGGATAAGATGTACTTTCTCTATGATACTCGCCTCAAGTACAATCCTCCCTCAACCAAGAACATGAAGCCCTTCTTCATGGTTCTCAATAGAGTGCTTCGGAAGTTCATTGCTCCAAAGGATGGAGATGCAGGGAGTGTCCAAGGTTACTTGAGAACCTTGATGAAAGTGATTAGCAAGAAGAAGAAGTTTGACATCTCTTACTACATCTCGAACGACATGGTAAACATCTCCTGCACCCCTAATCGCTCTTGTGGTTATCCACCGTACATCATGTTCATGATAGAGAAGGTCAAAAGGGATCAAATTTGTGAAAGATGTTGAGCATACAACTTTGAGGCCTCAGAAGACGCCTCAGGCTGTTCTTCCAACTGCTCCATCTTCTGTCTCAAGTGAAGAGGCTCCTAGGAGAGCCCAAGGAGAGGCAAGACCTCCATCAAGTTCAAGGGCCTCTCCTTCTAAAAAAGGGTCTCCAAGTGGCATAATGAAGTACTTGGCTGCTATCTTTGGGTCTTGCAGAAAAACTAAAGTGAAGATCCACAAGATGAACAAGGCAAGGAAAGAGGACATGAGGTATATGAAGGAAAATTTCAAAGCCATATGCCAGAAGTTGGAGATTGAGCCTGTTGGGTCTCCAGTTATCTCAGAGGACTCAGCTTCTGACTTCTTAGAACTTCCACCTCTTTCTCCTTTCGAGCTTGCCTACTTTGGCATTGGGGGCACGACGAGTGGCTCTAACCCTCCACCTTCTTAGCCTGATGATGAAGACGACGAGAGGACCGACAGCGCGGAGTGAGCCGATGACAACGAGTAGATCCCTCCTCTCCTTATTTTTGGTGCCTTGATGCCAAAGGGGGAGAGATTGAGGGGGAGTCTTAGGTCCTATCAGTAGGTTGAGAGATGAGAGCTATATATGTGTTTCTTTTGCTATTTTGTCTTACTTTTGGTGCTGTAATACTTTTATTATGTTCGCATTTTGCCTCTGGACATGTTTGTGGAGTTTGTGGTAATGCTTTGTTATGATCTATGGATGCTCTGAAATTGATATACATACTTGATAATCTTGATGGTGTTATGATTATGCTATTTACTTCATTCACATCATGATTATTGCTTACACACACATAGTTTTGCACCCCACCATAAAGAATGCACATATGTCCTATGTCTATGTTTCCTATTTTGTTCCAAGCTCATATGTGCACACTTTATGATAATCTGAATTTTTATCATATTTGTGTAATCTCAATTGGTTGTCATCAATCACCAAAAAGGGGGAGATTGTAAGTGCATCTAGGCATCCCTTGTGGGTTTTGGTTGATTTATGACAAACAAATGAGATCCTAACAAAATTGTTGAAATGAGCGCAGGTTTTAAAGAAATTAGGAGGAAAGCTAAAAAAGAAAGGATAATGAGGAATCAAAAGGAAAAATCTCAAGAGATGAAAAGAATAGTTTGTTTTGTATGGAGTGTGTTGGAGAAATACACCCCAAGATCTCAAGCAAAAGAGATCTCACTCATACACACAAATATGCATATCCGGACTAGTCTAATGTCTACCGAAATAGTCCGATATCTCTTTGACTATGGTCGGACAAGCCCCCCCCCCCCTAGTGCGGACTAGTCGTCAACACTTCACATCTGCACAAAAATGGAAAAGTTCGATTTCCATCAGACTAGTCCGATAATCCTCTGACTAAAATCAGACAAGTCCTCCAAGTCCGGACAAGTCCTTAGCCCCACAATTTTTCACGACACTGGACAAGTCCGATAACCATCGGACTAGTCCAAAAACTCTCTGACTAAAATCGAACAAGTCCTCCAAGTGCAGACTTGTCCTCAATTCTACACGAGGTTCACCACACCGGACTAGGCCGATTTGTGCCAGACTAGTCCAAACACTTCCAGTGTCCAGATCGGACTAGTCTGCACATTTACGGACAAGTCTGATATCTCTGAACACTTAGGGTTTTCCACCCGCTGCACATCGGACTATTTCGTAGTCCACCACGGACTATTTCGGACATCGCAAACCCTAATGGTAAATTTTGGAAACCCTAGTATAAATAGAGGTGTACGGCCCTACAACCAACAGTCTCGACTCCCTGTGCCGTCACAAGAGCCCAAAATACACATCTCTCCACACATTCTAACCCCAAAAGGATCAAATCTTTGAGGATTAGTAATTGATCAAAGGAGAGACTTGTTCTACACATCTTGAGCTCTTGGGTTTCATCTCTCGCACACTCTATTTATTTATTGTATATCTTTCGAGTGTGTTTGGTGGTGTTCTTCATTGTAATTCTTGGGGAGCCCTCAACTTGTGAGAAGGCCCCTTGAACGAGTTATTTGCCCCTTTGTGATTAGTGGAAGAGAATTGACTTCCGTGGCGATTCGACGAGGGTAAGGTCGGTGAAGACCTGGTCCTCCATGGACTCCTCAATGTGTATGTAGGTTTCCTCTGTGGGAATCGAACCACGGGATAAAATCTTGTCTTGCGCACTTTTGTTTTATTGTTCATCACATTCTAGGGTTTACATAATCTTGTGTAATTCACGTTGAAACATTGAAACTAAAGTTGATCTTTGTCATACATTGTTTCATTGTGGTAATACATCTAATTTGCTACTTAATTTCCGTTGCATAGAGTACTAGAAGTGATTTTATCAATCAATCTTGATCTTTCTAGTCCGCACATACTGGACTAGTCTGCACAGTACCGGACTAGTCTGATTTCCCTATATTTGATAAATATATTATGTGTTTCAGCGATCGACAAAAGTTCAAAAAGCCTGTTCACCCTGAAAGTGCATCTAGGCATCCATTGTGGGTTTTGGTTGATTTATGACAAACAAATGAGGTCCTAACCAAATTGTTGAGATGAGCGCAGGTTTCAATGAAATTATGAAGAAAGCGCAAAAAGAAAGGAGAGTGAAGAATCAACTAGAAAAGAGCTCAAGAAGATGAATAGAATATTTTTTTTGTGTATGGAGTGTGTTGGAGAAACACACCCCAAGAGCTCAAGCAAAAGAAATCACTCTCACTGCACAAGTTTACACCGGTCCGGACTAGTCCGGTAACCTCTCTGTCCAGGATCGGACAAGTCCTTCAAGTGCGGACTTGTCCGCACCGGACTAGTCTGATAAAGTCCAGACTAGTCCGATAATCCTTCTGATCAAAATCGGACAAGTCCGATATTCCACAGACTTGTCCTTAGTCCCTCAAAATTCCACGACACCGGACGAGTCCGATCTTATCCGGACTAGTCCTATATCCTCTCTAACTAAAATCGGACAAGTCCTCCAAGTGCGTACTTGTCCTCAATTCACTAAGGGTTTCACCACGATCGGACTAGTCCAATATGTGTCGGACTAGTCCGAACAACTCCATAGACAAAATCGACCTAGTCCGTTCATTGCCGGACAAGTCTAATAATTCAGGACACTTAGGGTTTTCCACACTCTGCACACCGGACTAGTCCGGAGTCTACCACGGACTAGTCCGGACATCGCAAACCCTAATGGTAACCTTTGGAAACCCTAGTATAAATAGAGGTGTACAGCCCCTAATCATAATCTCTCGACCCCCTGCGCCGTCACACCTTCCAAGAGCCTAGAAAACATGTCTCTCTACACAATCCAACGCAAGAAAGATCAAATCCTTGAGGATTAACCATAGATCAAAGGAGAGACACGTTCTTCACGACTTGAGCTCTTGGGTTTGATTATCTCACACACTCTTGTTGTTTCATTGCATACTTTTGAGTGTGTTTGGTGGTGTTTTTCAGTTGTAAATCTTGGGGAGCCCTCAACTTGTGAGAAGGCCCCTTGAACACGGTTATTTTACCCTCTTTGTGATTAGTGGAAAAGAATCAGCCTCTGTGGTGATTCGACGAGGGTAGGGTTGGTGAAGACCCGATCCTTTCGTGGGATCCTCAACGTGGATGTAGATTTCCTTTGTGGAATCGAACCACGGGATAAAAATCATTGTGTCCATTGCTTTTGTTCTTTCAATTCATCGTAATCTAGGGTTTGCTCAATCTTTTTCAACTTACATTAGAACTTTGAATCTAAAGTTAACTTGTGCCACATCTAGTTTCATTAAAGCAATAAATTCAATTTACAACTTAATTTCCGCTGCATAAAGTACCTGGTTCGAAATCATTGATCAAAGTTGATCAATCTAGTCCGCACATACCGGACTAGTCCGCACTCTACCGGACTAGTCCGATTTCTCTGTATTTGATCAGGTTGCTAAGTGTTTCAGGTTCCAACAAAAAATTCAAAAATCCTATTCACCCCCCCCCCCCCCCTCTAGGATACATTCAATTGGTCTCAGAGCATGACTCTTCATAAGGAGACTAATCGCTTGAAGAGAAAATATCGGACATCAAGGATGCACACAAGAACTTCAACCAAGAGAAGGTAGAAGATGAAAAGACTCAAAAGTTAGAGAAGCTCCTCGACGCCATTCAAGACTTCGAGGATGATGATGAGGAGATGCTTGAACTCAAGGCGCTCCTGAGGAAGAAGGCCCTCTCTAAGGGAAAGATAAAGATTGATGATGAGAAGAAGAAGAAGGGGAGTAATCACACCGACTACTCCCGATATCCTTTTAACTATGATTGCTTAAATTCAAATAATAATCATTATCTATCAATTCCTCTAGGAAAAGCCCCATACTTTGATGGCAATGATTACTCAATGCGGAGGCAAAATATGAAGATGCATTTAATATCACTTAACTACAGCTTGTGGCATATAGTGTGTACAGGGATAGATATCTTGGATGACGATGAAGAACTCACACCAAGCCAAGAACAAGCTATCCATCAGAACACCCAAGCTGCGGCAGTCATAACCTCATCATTGAGCCAAGACGAGTTCACCAAAGTGGATGGACTCGATATTGCTAAGGAAATATGGGACACATTACAAACCGCACATGAAGGCGATCGTCATGTGCGAGAGGCAAAAATTGAAATGATCGAAGGCGAATTGTCGAGATTTGCCATAGAAGAAGATGAGTCACCGCAAGACATGTACAATTGGTTGAAGAATCTCGCTAATAAAGTTTGATCATATGGAAGTAAGAAGTGGAATGATCACGAGGTGGTGAAGCTAATTCTCAGAGCCTTCATGCCTCACAACGTGACTCTATGTTCAATGATTAGAGAAAGCCCCGAGTACAAGACAATCACCCTGAATGAATTGCTTGGAAAGATTATTAATTTTGAGATGATGGAAAAGAAAGCAAAACATGTCAAAGAGATTGTCAACCTCACCTCAGCAAATAAGAAAGGAGTCGCGTTGAAGTCCACTTGCAAGCCCATGTCAAAAGAAGCTCAAGAAGCTCAACAAGAAGAGGACAGCGACGACGAAAGTAGTGATATAGATGAAGAGGACATGATCCTCATTATGAAGAAATTCAAGAATATGATGAAAAGAAGACAAGGTGGTAAACCAAATGAAGGAAGACACAAAGACAAGTCAAGACCTCAGTTGAGGTGTGCTTGCTATAACTGTGGTGAATACGACCACTTTATAGTTGATTGTCCTTATGAAGAAAACAAGAAGAAGACCAAGGATACAAAGCCTCAATACAAGAAGATGTTCAAGAAGAAAAGGCAAATTGGACACGCGCACCTAGGAAAGTAGTGGGACTCCAATGATGAGTCCTCATCCGAAGAGGACATGCCTAGCATTGCCATCAAAAAGACAACCAAGAAATCCACCCTCTTCCCAACTATTGATAGTGATGCTTATAGTGATAGTGATAGTGATGCTTATAGTGATAGTGATGCTTATAGTGATAATGAAGATATGCTTGTTGGCTTAGATAAGAAAACTGCTGCAAAAATGAAATTCTTGATGGATAAACTTATTGATAAGGAGGAGCTTGTTGATCACCGAGAAGATATGATCATCCTTCAAAAGGAGGAGTATCTTAAGATCAAAAAGCTCCTTGAACTTGAAAAGGAGCGAAGCAAGTCACTATAACTTGAGTTAGCTTTGAGCAAGGAAGCTTGCTTGAAGTTAAGCGACTCAAATGTTATCATCAAGGATGAACTTGCTAACTTAACCAAAGTTAACAAGATCCTTGAGGTACAAGTTGAGTCACTCAAACAAAGTGACCCTTCATCCTCTTCAAGCTCACCTTCTCAACACTTAAAATTTGAAACTACTATTACTTGTGCATGTGCTAAAATTGACACTAACATGAAGGATAAGTCGAACTTGACAAAGGACAAGCATCCTTCCCGTAATGGCATATTTGACAAGGAGAATATCAAGTATGCACGCAGTGCATACTTAGCCACAAGACCTCCTAATGTCAAATATGGCATTGGGTATTCTTATGGTGACAAGCAAAATGCTAGAAGCCACAAGAATAACAAGGAGCGCATTGCTTTTGTCAAGGGAAATTCCCCTCAAGCTAGAAAGGCTAAAAATGTTGATAAGTCAAAACATGTTAACACATATGAGCAACAACTATTGTTTAGAACCTTTGATGCATCATATGTACTCATCAAAAGTAACTTTGGTCGAGTTTATGCTAAATATGTTGGGGCACGCCATGGGAACACCAAGTCTCATGTGTGGGTGCCCAAATCACTTGTAACTAACCTCAAAGGACCCAAGCTAGTTTGGGTACCTAAGACCAAGGCGTAATTTTTTGTTGCAGGCCTATTCCTCCGATGGAGCAAAATGGGTGCTAGATAGTGGATGCACCAACCACATGACCATAAAAAGAAGGATGTTCATCGAATATGAAGTAAATGAAGATCCAAGAGAAGGCATCTACTTTGGAGACAATAGTCAAGGAAGGGTGCTCGGTACCGGTAAAATTGCCATATCATTTCAACACACACTTTCTCATGTTTTACATGTCGATTCCTTAGATTATAACCTATTGTCCATATCTCAGTTATGTGATAGGGGTTATAATTGCTTGTTCACTAATGAGGGTGTGACTGTCTCTAGAAGGAGTGATGACTCGGTTGCATTCAAGGGTGTGTTAAAGGGAAAGTTTTATCTTGTTGACTTCAACAAAGATAAAGCCGAACTTGACACATGCTTGATTGCAAAGACCAACACGGGTTGGCTGTGGCATAGACGGCTAGCACATTTTAGTATGAGGAATCTTCAAAAACTCCATAAGAGTGATCACATCCGAGGTTTAAAGGATGTTATTTTTGAGAAAGACAGGCCTTGTAGCGCGTGCCAAGCTGGGAAGCAAGTAGGAGCACCTCATCCGGCGAAGAACATCATGACAATGACAAGACCGCTCGAGATACTTCACATGGATCAATTTTGTCCAGTTGCTTACATAAGCATCGGCGATAACAAAAACAGTTTAGTAATTGTTGACGATTTTCCGCGCTTCGTGTGGGTTTTCTTTTTGCATGATAAGACAAAAATTCAAGGAACCCTCAAGAAGTTTCTCAAGTGTGCCCAAAATGAGTTCTCATTGAAGATCAAGAACATTCGATGTGACAATGGCACGGAGTTCAAGAACACCCAAGTTGAAGAGTACCCAGACGAAGAAGGCATAAAACATGAATTTTCAACACCATACTCCCCTCAACAAAACGGAGTAGCCGAAAAGAAAAATTGAACTCTCATAGAGATGGCAAGGACAATGCTTGATGAGTACAAGACTTCAGATCGACTTTGGGTTGAAGCGGTCAACACCGCTTGTCACGCCATAAATCGACTCTATCTTCATCGTCTACTCAAGAAAACATCATATGAACTACTCACCGGCAACAAGCCTAATATTTCCTATTTTCGAGTTTTCGGTTCTAAATGTTATATCTTGAACAAGAAGCCTAGGACTTCAAAGTTCGCTTCGGAGTCCAATGAAGGTTTCTTGCTTGGCTATGATTCGAACTCTTACGCCTATCGTGTCTTCAGCAAGGCCTTCGGACTTGTTGAAGTAGCACGTGACGTAGTGTTCGATGAAACTAACGGCTCTCAAGAAGAGCAAGTTGATCAGTGTGTGCTAGATAGAGAAGAAGTTCCATGTCAAGCGTTGAGAAGAATGGCGTTGGGTGATGTTCGACCACAAGCGCCACCTCCAAATTCAAATGAAGAAGATGAACCGCAAGTGGAGGTCATTGATCACGGAGGAGCTTCTACATAAGATAAACCCCAAGAAGATCAAGGTGACCAACAAATCTATGAGGGCAACCATCTAGGGGAATAAGAAGATGACAATGTGCCACATCCAAGAGTCCACCAATGCATCCAAAGAGATCATCTCGTTGACAACATAATCGGTGACATCCAAAAGGGAGTAACAACTAGATCTCGAATTGCTAATTTTTGTGAACATTACTCGTTTGTATCCTCTTTGGAACCACACAGGGTTGAGGATGCATTGAAAGATCCGGATTGGGTGGTGGCAATGCAAGAAGAATTGAACAACTTCAAACGGAACAAAGTGTGGGAACTTGTCAAAAGGCCCAAGTTCAACATCGTCAGCAATAAATGGGTCTTCCGCAACAAATAAGACGAACACAGGGTGGTGACAAGAAACAAGGCACGACTTGTGGCCAAAGGGTATTCACAATTCGAATGTTTGAATTTCTATGAAACTTTTTTCCCGTAGCTAGGCTTGAATCAATTAGAATATTACTTTCATATGCTACTCACCATGATTTCAAGCTCTATCAAATGGATGTGAAAAGTGCCTTCCTCAACAGACCAATCAAGGAGGAGGTGTACGTGGAGCAATCCCCCGGATTTGAAGATCAAGAGTTCCCCGACCACATGTTCAAACTGCGTAAGGCTCTCTATGGCCTCAAACAAGCTCCTAGAGCTTGGTATGAGTGCTTGAGAGATTTTTTGATTGAAACTGGATTTAAAATTGGCAAAGCTAATTACACGTTGTTTACCAATCACTTTGATAATGATTTATTTATTTGTCAAATTTATGTTGATGACATCATTTTTGGTTCAACTAAGGGTGCGTTTGGATGGGAGAATCCTTTCCGTTTCTCAGATGAATTGGTTGAATCTGAGCCAAATGTTGTTTTTAAGAAACGTTTCTGGTAGTGAATCGATTGCAATCGATTCTAACTTTTGAACTGGGAATGAGAAACGGCAAAAATGGTGTTTCACGGATTGGAACGGCTCGACCTTCTTAACTTCCCATCTAGTTCGGAAATAATCACAAGAATTGCCACCGTCTTCCTTGCCCTGCCTTCGCAAGACTCTCCCACCGGCCTTTCTTCCTCCCAGCATCACCCCGGCACCACTCATCATTGGTGTCGCCCCGGTCCAGCAGTCGGTTGCCGAAGCAGTCAGATTCAAGCTCAAGTTTGCCATCTGCGTCCATGGGTCGGTAAATCCCAGTGGTGAGAAGAGGGTGGATCTGCTCTCTAACCTCGACCGCGGCGAGCGCAGATGCGCGTCCTCACGTGGCACCGGAATGAAGCCGCCGGCATGGGGATCATCTGTGCCGCAGAGAACTTGCTCGTATTGTGTAAGGTGGATCATCCTTGCAGCCAAGGATCAGCACGGTTTGCCATGCTTCGTCACCGCCATACGGATTCATCGCCACCACTCGCTTTCCTTGCCGCTGCTTTGCTCGAGCAGGTGCAGCGCCGCTGGAAATCATCAACGCATTCCTGTACATTCTGAGAGCATTCTCTTCGTCCACAATCCTGGTATGAGATGTACTAATGTGCTTGATTAGGATGATACATCTGACGTTGTTGCCAAACAATTTTAAAGACACTCATACCTTCAAAAGCTGGTGACCAAGGGTATATGGGTCAATTAATACTCACTTCTCTCTAAACTGAAACTGAAATCATAAAACTAGCCAAACAGTTTCTAAAATGATTCCGTTTCAGGTTGAGAACCGATTCTGAACTGAAACTAAAATGTTTCTGATTCTAAGTGAATCTGGAACCGTACCAAACGGGCCATAACAAATCCTTTTGTGAAGAATTTAGTAAGATTATGATAGATAGATTCGAGATGTCAATGATGGGAGAACTGAGATACTTCTTGGGATTACAAGTGAGACAACAAAAGGAAGGGGCATTCATAAGTCAAACCAAGTACACTCAAGACATACTCAAGAAGTTTGGAATGGACAAGGCGAAGCCTATAAAGACTCCCATGGCAACAAATGGACACTTGGATCTCAATGAAGACGGACCAAGCGTGGATCAAAAGGTATATCGCTCCATGATCGGATTGCTACTTTACTTATGTGCATCTAGGCCTGATATTATGTTGAGTGTATGTTTGTGTACAAGATTTCAAGCCAATCCTAAGGAGTGTCATTTGACAGCCGTAAAAAGAATCTTGCGATATTTAGTTCATACACCCAACCTAGACCTTTGGTATCCTATAGGTTCCAAATTCAATCTCATTGGATACTCTGATGCAGATTATGCCGGATGCAAAGTAGATAGAAAAAAGTACCTCCGGTACATGCCAATTCCTAGGTAGATCCCGAGTTTCTTGGTCCTCCAAGAAATAAAACTCCATTGTCCTATCCACGCCCAAAGTGGAGTATGTTGCAGCCGGGAGTTGTTGTGCACAACTCCTTTGGATGCGACAAACTCTAAGGGATTACGGTTACAATATGAGCCATGTTCCACTCCTTTGTGACAATGAGAGTGCTATTAAAATTGCCCATGACCCTGTTGAGCACTCTAGAACCAAACACATAGACATCCGGCATCACTTTTTGATAGACCACTCAATGAAAGTTGACATAACCATTTCCCATGTCAACACCGAAAAACAAGTAGCTGACATATTTACCAAGCCACTTGATGAAAAACGTTTTTGCGAGCTCTGAAATGAACTAAATATCCTTGATGCTCGGAACGTGGCTTGAAAACTTGCATATATGTATGGCTTATTCAAAATCCATTGATTGTGTTATGAAAATCATCTCTCTCTATTTCTTTCGAAAAACTATTTCAATTACTTGATCTTGGTGAATTAAGGTCATAGCTTGATTGTTGTATGTTTACTGATCATAATCGTCAAGATTATTTATGTGTTGTGCCCCCTATTTTCTTTCTAAGCACCTTCAAATATAAACGAATGGGCTAATTGCATTTATTCTGGTGACCACGGACTAGTCCGTGGTTGCCCGGACTAGCCCGCACACTACAAACTAGTCTGCAGAGGTCCGATAGTCCGGACTAGTCCGATTGACCACGGACTAGTTCGATTTTTCGACTCCATAACCCTAGGGCCGCCAAACCCTAATCCCCGTCATCCTCACAACTACCCTCATACTCTCTCTCTTCACTCGAGGCCCCCAAGGTCATTTGGCGATTTCTCCACCAAATCTCTTCAAATCTCTATGGAAAACGATCTTCATCGCAATGGGATTGAGGACCACGGACTTGTCTGCACAAACAATGCCTCCAACCTCAAGAATCGAAGGTTTTTAGTAAACTTTCTCCAAAACCCTAGAACCTTCGATTTCTTGTGTTGTGGACCAAATAGCTTAGCTCTACTTGTTAGTACATGACTCCTTGCTGTATTACATCTACATCAAGCTATTTTCGCATTGAGAACCACCATTGATCTGATAGTTAGGGTTTGTGCTATTGAACACCGGACTAGTCCGGTCTCGATACGGACAAGTCCGGTCCTCCGGACTAGTCCGCACTTGAGCACCGGACAAGTCCGATTTTTAACTGACCTAAACCTTAAATTCCAACTACTCAATGCACCTCCTTGCCATCAATTCTCATCCTTGTATTGTATAATCCTCTTGTCAGGACAATGTCGAGCTCCAATGATGAGATCTTCGATTTTGAGGCTGAGTTGGACCAAGAGTCTTTTCTTCGGTCCTTGACGGGCCAAAGCAAGAAGAGGCAACATCGTGCCACTGACCTGTCGCCCACTCCACCTCAAGTGCGAAGAAAGGTCATGGCCAAGAAGCCCGCATCCAAAGGAAAGGATGCAGCTAGCCCCAGCTCGCCAGCTCCTCACCAAGCTAAGGGCAAAGGGAAAGGGATCGCCACCGGTCCCATTGGTCCTCTCCAGATGAGTGCTCCAAGGCAGGGGAACAGAGACCCCACTGAAGAAAAGTTCCAATGGCAAAGGAAGCGATGTCGCTTCAAAGCTCAGGAAAATATACTGTTATAGCAGATCCTGAAAGGCAGCTGATGCAAGGTTCTAGAGCAACTTCCACGCGGACTATTATAGTTCCGTGTATCTTACGATGAGGACCCCGGTGGTCCGAAGCCAATGGATTGGCTGGACCCACTTTGAAAGAAGAGCTGCCCAGCCTTTGATGAAGTAATACAAGTTGTGGAGAGGCATGGGCTTAAAGACTTGTTTCTTTCAGGTGCAACTAGAATGATGAAGTCATAGCCCAATTCTATGCAACCTACTATTTTGCTAGCGACGAAGAGGAAAGGGTGACTTGGATGACTCATGGATCCAAATACATCATCACTTATGATGAGTTTGCAAGACTGCTTCACCTAGAAGACTCTGGCAGCAATGAGCTCATCATCCATAACATTGGTGTCCTGGAGAAGGACAAGATGGAGTTTCTATATGACACCCGCCTGAAATTCAATCCCCCTTCCACCAAGAACATGAAGCCATTCTTCATGGTTCTCAACAAGGTGATGAGGAAGACAATAGATCCAAAAGATGGAGATGCAGGAAGTGTCCAAGGCTACCTGAGGACACTGATGAAGATGATAAGCAAAAACAGGAAGTTTTATGTCTTCGACTACATCTGGAACGACATGGTGAATATCTCCTGCACTCCAAACCGTTCATGTGGCTATGCGCCCTACCTTATGTTTATGATTGAGAAAGTCACGGGAATCGAGTTCGTGAAGGATGTTGAGCACACTCCTCTAAGGCCACAGAAGCCTTCCCAAGCCACTCTCCCAACTGCTCCATCCCCTGCAT
Source organism: Tuctoria greenei (assembly GCA_036927565.1). Lineage (NCBI taxonomy): Eukaryota > Viridiplantae > Streptophyta > Magnoliopsida > Poales > Poaceae > Tuctoria > Tuctoria greenei. The sequence goes on from JAYESD010000002.1 coordinate 256,406,354, forward strand.
CTAGTGAGGAGGCTCCCAGGAGAGCCCAAGCTGAAGCAAGACCCCCACCAAGTTCAAGACATAATACTTCCAAGAAGGGGTCTCCAAGTGGTACTTTGAAGTACTTGGCCGCCATCTTTGGCTCCTGCAAGAAGGCTGAGGTGAAAGTCCACAAGTTGAACAAGGCAAGGAAGGAGGATATGAGATACATAAAGAAAAATGTCAAGCAAATCTGCCAGAAGCTGGAGATTCAGCCCATTAGATCTCCTGTCATCTCCGAAGACTCTCCCTCTGACTTCTAAGAGCTTCCTCCCATCTCACCTTCAGAACTTGCCTATTTTGGCATTGGGGGAACTTCAAGTGGATCTGCTCCTCCTCCTCCTCCTCTGCAGCCTAAAGATGAAGACTATGAGCGGACTGACAACAAGGAATGAGCCTGCGGCGACTGCTAGATCCCTCCTCTCTTTATTTTTGGTGCTTTGATGCCAAAGGGGGGAAGATCAAGGGGGAGTCAATAGGACTAGCTGTAGTTTTAGAGACGAGAGCTTCATTTGCATCTTTTGGTTTCTGTCATGCTTTTGGTTTGTAAAACTGATCTCTATTATGCTTTTGGGTTGTAAAACAGCCATGACGCGGTTATTATGTTTCTAATCATGCTTATGAAGTGTGTGATTGTGCTTTGATATAATCTATGGTTATGCTTTGAAATTGACATATATGCTTAATGTTGATTTGATTATGTCAATTATCTCATTTTCATCACGATTATTGCTTACACACACTTTGTCTTGCAGCCCACCATAAAGAGTGCACATATGTCTTATGTTTTCATTGCTTAACTTGTTCCAAGCTCATATGTGCACAATTTATGAAAATCTGGAGTTTTTAATCATATTTGTGAAATCTCAATTGGTGGTCATCCTTCACCAAAAAGGGGGAGATTGAAAGTGCATCTAGGCATCCCTTGTGGGTTTTGGTTGATTTATGACAAACAAATGAGAACCTAACCAAATTGTTGAGATGAGCGCAAGTTTCAATGAAATTATGAAGAAAGCGCAAAAACAAAGGAGAGTGAAGAATCAAGTAGAAAAGAGCTCAAGAAGATTAATATAATATATTTTTTGTATGGGGTGTGTTGGAGAAACACACCCCAAGAGCTTGAGCAAAAGAAATCACTCTCACTGCACAAGTTTACATAGGTCCGGACTAGTCCGATGTTCACTGGACTAGTCCGGTAACCTATGAGTCCATGATCGGACATGTCCTTCAAGTACAGACTTGTTCGCACCGGACTAGTCCGATAAAGTCCGGACTAGTCCGATAATCCTTCTGATCAAAATCGGTCAAGTCCGATATTCCACAGACTTGTCCTTAGTCCCTCCAAATTCCACAACACCGGACTAGTCCGATCTTCTCCGGACTAGTTCGATATCCTCTCTGACTAAAATCAGACAAGTCCTCCAAGTGCGGATGTGTCCTCAATTCACTAAGGGTTTCGCCACGACCAGACTAGTCCGATATGTGTCGGACTAGTCCGAACAACTCCAGAGACAAAATTGGACTAGTCCGTTCATTGCCGGACAAGTCCAATAACTGAGGACACTTAGGGTTTTCCACACGCCGCACACCGGACTAGTCTGGAGTCTACCACGAACTAGTCCGGACATCGCAAACCCTAATGGTAACCTTTGGAAACCCTAGTATAAATAGAGGTGTACAGCCCCTAATCATAATCTCTCGACCCCCTGTGCCGTCACACCTTCCAAGAGCCTAGAAAAACGTCTCTCTACACAATACAACGCAAGAAAGATCAAAGGAGAGACACGTTCTTCACGACTTGAGCTCTTGGGTTTGCTTCTCTCACACACTCTTGCTGTTTCATTGCATACTTTTAGCGAGTTTGTTTGATCGTGTTTTTCAGTTGTAAATCTTGGGGAGCCCTCAACTTGTGAGAAGGCCCCTTGAACACGGTTATTTCACCCCCTTTGTGATTAGTGAAAGAGAATCGGCCTCCGTGGTGATTTGACGAGGGTAGGGTTGGTGAAGACCCGATCCTTTCGTGGGCTCCTCAACGTGGATGTTGATTTCCTCTGTGGAATTGAACCACGGGATAAAAATTATTGTGTCCATTGCTTTTGTTCTTTCAATTCATCGTAATCTAGGGTTTGCTCAATCTTGTTCAACTTACGTTAAAACTTTGAATCTAAAGTTAACTTGTGCCACATCTAGTTTCATTAAAGCAATCCATTCAATTTAGAACTTAACTTCCGCTGCATAAAGTACCTGTTTCAAAATCATTGATCAAACTTGATCAATCTAGTCCGCACACCCAGGCTAGTCCGCACCCTACCGGACTAGTCCAATTTCTGTGTATTTGATCAGATTGCTAAGTGTTTCAGGTTTTGACAAAAAATCAAAAAGCCTATTCACCCCACTCTAGGCTACATTCACACCCCCTCTCTAGGCTACATTCACTTCATATATCTCAAAGTGTCACCTATGCGAGGTCATAAGCGGTTTAATGTCAGAGACAAGTTGGCACCTCGCTATATCGGACCATTCAAGATTTTGGACAAATGTGGAGAAGTGGCATATAAGTTGGAGATGCCAGCGCATCTAGGTGATGTTCATGACGTGTTTCATGTTTCTCAGCTAAAAAAGTGCTTAAGGGTACCGGAAGAACAAGTGCCAATGGAAGAATTGGAATCAGTGGCAGATTTGACTTATGCCGAGCAACCGGTCAAAATTTTGGAAACCAAGGAGAGGGTCACAAGAAACAAGGTGATACGATGGTGCGAAGTACAATGTAAGAATCATGCAGAGTCAGAAGCAACTTGGGAGTTGGAAAATGATCTCAAGAAAGAATTTCCCTACCTCTTTCCTTCATCGTCGAATCTCGAGGGCGAGATTCATTTTAAGGGGGGTAGGTTTGTAACACCATCATTTTCATCCATCGTGCATTGCATAAATTCTTATAGATGTTTGACATCAAGCAACACAAAGTGGAACAAGATTAAAATGAATTTAGGGCTAATCAGGAAAAATTCAGTCTGTTAGGGTGCGGACTTGTCCAACCTCTGAATCGGACTAGTCCGATATCCATGTGTTGATTTAGAAAATTCAGTTTCTTCAGAAGTGCAGACTTGTCCAGCCATAACCCCAGACTAGTCCGGTATTCCCATCATGTTTTAGAAATTTAGTCTTCTTCAGAGTCTGGACTTGTCTGGCAAACTGCACGGACTAGTCCGATTGAGCCTCTGAAGTTTCCCGGACTTGTCTGATTTTCAGCAGACTAGTCCGTTCTTGTTAGATTTTTTCAGTCCGGAAAACCTTTTTCTAGCCACCCCGGACTTGTCCAACCATACCAACCGGACTGGTCCGATTTCTTCTCTGTTGCCCGGTAGACTTGTCTGGTTGGACTTGTCTGATTTTTCCCTTTATTGCCCTAATTGGGCCCAAGAACTTCGTGTCTAACCTCAGAGGAGCCCAAGTGGACCCCACCCCAGCCTCCATCCACCTTAGACTCGAAATCCATCAAACCCTACCTCTCCACCTCTATATAAACACCCCACCATCCCAACTTTTCATCCCTTTGTCACAATTGAGAAACCCAAAACCCTAGTTTGTGTGCCACCGTCAAGGAGTCCAGGAGAAATGAGGAAGAGAGGAACACGAAGAAGGATCAATCAAGATCAATCTTCTTCAACTTTTTAACAATTTATGTTCTTCATCCAAAATCTTCATCAACATCTTCATCAAGCCCTAATCGTCAAGATCCAAGTGTTGCACACAATTCTTGATCTTTGGATCTCTAAATACGTGGTACACCCTCTGCATCCAAGTTTCTACATCAATAAAATTTGAATTCTCGTTGATCAATAAAACCCTAATTTACAGGTTCTTATTAGGGCGGACTAGTCCGACCCCTGAAACCAAACTTGTCCGGCCTCTGAATCTGAATTGTGCTAAATTATTTCTAAATTGACTCAAATCAACTCAAAACCTATTAAAGATTGTTAGAAACCTTTGTAACTAGTTAGTAAACATTAATAGCAACTCATTAACAAGTTCTACCTCACAATTGCATTAATCATGCGTATCCTGGCATATTGAGTACTATATGAGCATTATTTGATTGTATAGGTTGTTTTGCATGTTTGTCGCTCAGAATAGAAGGTGTCGCTATAGAGAGTGCTTTCGAGGACCTTCAGTACCAGAACTTCGAAGCTTTCGACCCTAACCAAACTCAGGAGCAAGGCAAGTGTCCTTGATCATGTTGATCCTGCTTTAAATGTTTTGATTGCAAAATTGCATGCTTGTGTCAACTTGATGGGAAACCCACTTATAGGTGTTTACTAGAGTCGTTTGACCATCCTTGTCACTTGGGACATGTTGTAGAGTGTCGGGAAGGAATTTTTACCTTTTTGCCTCACTCTAATTAATTGGAATGGGAGAACAACAAAAATGCTTAATCATGATCTAATGAACCTATGGATGATGTAAATTGATGAATATGGCTAAATGGTAATGTGCGACTTGGGAGATATAAGCAAGCATGGTTTGTGGATTGGGTTGCATGTTATGGTGGTTTACTTGCTTTAGATCTAAGGACCGGTTCATGCAAGAATAGGCCAGGACAACAGTGCCACCACAAGGTCAAGTATGGATGCGGCTTAGCCAATTAATTAGGAGTATTACCAGCATCGATTCGGATCATTCGGAGGAGCGGGGAATGGGAGTCGGTTGGGTTTGCAATAGTGGTGGGACTGCCATGGGATTCGAACGGCACAAGAGGGGGCCCTTGGTTGGATGTGCTCAGATGGAGGCATCACCACCGGTGAAACCTTAGTGGGTCTGAATATGCTGGTAGTCCCTTTGTAAAGGCTATTTTGTGATCTCTTGGCCATACACCTAAGGAAGTGTAATTGGCATAAGGGAGGTTTCTGTAGTCGCTGACAGGTGACAAAATTACGAACTTGTGGGTAAAGTGGTACAACCTCTGCAGAGTGTGTTCAAAACTACCATGATAGTCGTGCTCCGGGTTAAGAGCACCTGGACAACTTCCATGATTAGAGAAAACTTGGGATTTGGGATGGTTTGATTTTGGTTATGGGATGAGTTGTGATAATTGAATATGGTCGATGATAATGGTAACAACTTGTTATTTGGATGGATAATCATTGTTGGATGTGATATAATGGTAATTGATGGTAATGAACTCGTTATTGGAATTTATTTGGGTTATGTTGGAATTAATTCACATAGTCACCTTATTATGTTCTTTACATGTTTCAAATGTACTTTCCAACAAATAGCCATTATTATTATCATTCCTTATTTAAGCTACATGTCATACTTTCCCACACTTGCTGAGTACGACATGTACTCACCCTTGCAATTCCCCCACCAACAGTTTCAGGTGATGTTTAGGAGTATCCTGAGGATAATGCGGAGTACTAGGTTGTGTGCTGCCGTCAACTTGCCTATGGTGGTTCTTGGAGCCGCGCTACCCTAATTGCTCAGTTTGCTTAGTTGCTTAGTTAGATTATTTCTGATGTAGTAGTATTATCATTAATGATCATTAGAGTTGTAATTTGAGGATTACTTGAATATTGTAGTAAAAGTACCTTCATAATTAACTTGTGTTGTAGCAATTTTCTATATATATTTTGTGTGCGTGTGTATGTGTGTTAAACATCCGGGGCACACATATATTGCACTTGGTTCATTTTTCTGAACCGGGTGTCACATGTACGCATCAGAGATAGATGAACTTCCAGAGATAAGCCCCACCGACGTGGAGCTGTTGGAGTCCTTGCTTGTGCCATGGCTTCCAAAGACTATCCCAGAAGACTTGGAAAAACCACAGGACGAACCTCAAGATGTTTGAAGCCAATCCCTATAGCATTATCAATTGACAATGCATGCTCCAGCCTCTGACAGGTCCATCTCGCCTTTGACTACGAGCGCAAGTCTCTTGAAGAAGAGCACAACACCCTGAGGCGTTGGCACCAAAAGCTGTACTTCGAGATGAAGCTGACACAGTCTCGGCTTGTAGACTAAAAGGAATGGGTGGTAGCAGAGAAGGCCCGACAATCGCGCTTGAACAAGGCACTGGATGAACAAGAGGATGCTATAAAATCCCTTGATAAAAAGACCCAAGAGATCTACGAGCACGCTCAGAGAGCCAATGAAGTGGCCAAAAGCCGCTCGGAGAATCTCAACATTGTGAGGGAACAACTCTTCAAACGTCGGGACGAATTTCATAATAAGGAGGATGAAATCCAAAAATGAGAGGATGAAATCTCTTAGAACCTAGCACGCGGCAAGCAGGACTTGGCTGATCGTGTGGAAAAATTCAAGTCCTGGTGTGATCAAGAGAAGCACCAAGTGTGGGTGGCAGGAGAAGGAGTCAGCGAGAGAGAAAATGTTGTCTCTGCCAGAGAGGATAAGGTGAGGTGAAGGAGAAGGACCTTGCAGAAAGGCGGGACCACATATGCCTCCGAGAGAAGAAACTCGCTGACCAGGAGAAGTTGCTAGTTGAACAGATCCAGCAGCATGCCAAAGAAGTCGAGTGATTCCCAAAGGAAGGTTCTGCGGAGCTTTCGTCTGCAAGGAGGTCATTGGAGGAGCTCCGAATCGCAAGAGAAGTTGAGTCCCAATAGGTCTGGGACTTCCTCGAGCGATCAAATGAAGCTCTAGTACCTTTTGGATTTAGCCCAGTCCGACCGGCAGATCCGGGGTCAGAGATGGACAAGGCACTGATTGCACTTAACTCCGCAGGCACTAAGCTGGAGGCTCTAGGAGATGTGGTCGTCGACCGGATTAAGACTGAAGGGAAGTCTCTGGCTAGGAACGTTGTAGAGTATGTGCTGACGTGCTTCTGAAGCTGAGACTCCTCAATGTCTCTGGCTCCGGTGGTCGAAGGACCCATCACCGAGGAGGAGGAAACTACCAAGGCCAGCATCCAAGAAGCCGCCGAGAAAGTTGTTTCATTCTTTGTGAGGAACTCCAGTAGCTAGGACCTTTCTTTTTGTACCTTCACCTTGTAAATCTTCAATTTTGGATGAATGAAATCCTTTTGAATTCCATTTTTGTCTTCAATATTTTGCCCTTTATCCTGTTGGCCCCTGGTAGATGCATTCAATTGATTGAAGACATCTACCATCAGTAATTTGACAATGTCTTGAAGACTTGATTGCTCCGACTCGTAGCCAGCATGATAGCTCTGAGGTCTGAGTATTGCTTCCGAAACATCCAAGGACCCTTTGTACGTCAATGGTGGGCCCCCTGGGAGTCATCGAAGCTTAGATGCTCTGACGGCGCCCACTATCAACACGTAAAACACCGAGGCGGGCCCCCTGGGAGATGTCAGAGCTTGATGCTTTGACGGCGCCCACTGTCAACGCGTAAAACGTCGACAACGGCCCCCTAGGAGTTGTCAAAGATTGATGCTCCGACGGCGCCAACTGTCAATGCGTAAAACATCGACTCGGGCCCCCTGGGGGTTGTCGGAGCTTGATGCTTCGACGGCGCCCACTGTTCATGCGTAAAACATCGACGGTAGGTCCCCTGGGAGCTGTCGTAGCTTGATGCTTTGACGGCGCCCACTGTCAACGCGTAAAACATTGACGGTGGGCCCCTTGGGAGTTGTCGGAGTTTGATGCTTTGGCGGCGCCCAGAGTCAACGCGTAAAACATCGGCGGCGGCCCCCCTGGGGGTTGTCAGAGCTTAGTGCTCTGGCAGCATCCACCATCGCCCGTGCAACTTGCTGTTAATTGTTCATTTTTCCTGCGCATGAGAGACAAGAAAAGCAGTAAAATTCGTCCTCCTTCCTATAGCTCATTTGAGGCTTATTATCCTTCTTTGAAGTTTATATCCTAACAAACTCATTGTGACAACATAAGTATACTGATTAAACTTCCTTAGATCCAAATGCTTTCTGGACCCGCCTTATTGTGACCCACCAAAATAGGTAGGGTGGCGTACTTAGGGTGTTAGACTAGGCTATGTCGATAGTGCACTTCGGACTTGTCATTGGCTTTGGTTTTTAGGCGATTCGACCATCTAGCAATACTAAGATCGGATAGAAGATTACCAATAAAACTTATATATCACATGAATCTCTAGGACTAAATTTCAAATGGATTGCACAACATTGCTATTGACAAGAAGGTAAAAGATGATAAAAATAATGAGCTTGCGCAAAATTAATGCTCATAGAGTCTGCTTGCACATAAATGTATTTCATTATAGGTCCGAATAATAGGGGAGATAAGGACACACTTAAAGTACAGGACCAAGTTAAGTGTGCTATTCATCTTGTACAACCCAGGGAAGGTAAAGACACACCTAAAGTACAGGACCAAGTTAAGTGTGCTTTTGATCTAAGACCAACCTAACTATGTTCATAGACTCTATAATATACATTTCAGGCAAATACAAACTCAGCTCTGTGTAACTAAGTGTAGAACTTACGAAGGTGTTCAATGATCTAGGGATTTGGGAAGTGCTATCCCATCCTAAGCGAACGCATTCGGGGCGGGAAACTTTTACTACTAAAAAGGGACCTTCCTAGCTGGGAGAAAGTTTGTTCATCCCTTCACGAGTAAGTATTCTCTGCAGCACCAGATCGCCTTCTTCCAACTGTCGGTTGCACACATACCTTTGGTGATAGCACCGGAGCACCTGGCAGTAACGCGCGTTTTGGACAACTGCTTGGCACCTTGTCTCGTCAACGAGGTCTACGTCTTCACGCCGGAGTTGGTCTTGCTTGGCTTCGTCGAAGGTCCAGACCTAGAGAGAACCAATAGTGACCTCCGAAGGAAGGACTGCTTGTAACACCCTAAATTTTCGCATCATGCATTGCATACATAGTCATGCATTCAACATTAATAGAATAAAAGAAAAATAATAAAATATAAAACATACATGTGCAAACATGTGTAGCAACAGAAGAAAAAGAAAATAAAATATAAAACATGTATTAGGGGATTAAAAAATAATATATATATATAATTATGAAACATAAAGAAACAAAAGAATATATATAAATAAATAATATATAAAATATATATATAACAATAACATATAATAATATTTGTATATGTAAAAGAAAAAAAGAAAAAAAAAAGAAAAACACCCGCCCGCTGGCCAGGCCGGGCCGGCCCAGCTAGCGCTGGCCGCCCGCACGCGCACCCCGGCACGCCGCCGCCCGGGCCACGTGCCCCGCGCGCCGACCGCACCGCGGGCTAGCGCGCCTGCCGCCCGCGTGACCAAGGCTGAGTCGGCCGCGCGCCCCCGCCCCTGCCGCGACTGGCCCCACGCGCCAGCGCGCCCAGCGTTAGCCCCGCAGCCCGGTACCGAGTCGATCGCGTGCCTTGTCTACCGGCTATATAAATGCCCATAGGTTTCGTACTCCCTCCAATGCCAGAAAAACAACACCGCCGCCAGGGAAAAAGGGAGGAGCCCTAGCTCGGTAGAAATAGAGAAGCACCAGAGGCTGTGCCGCCAGGGAAGAAAAAAAGGGGAAGAAGAGGAAGAAAAAGAGGAGGGTGTCATCGTCCGCCGGAGATTGTCGTCATCGTCACGTCGCCGTCATCGTGCCTCTGGAGGAATGCTGCGCCATCCACTTCGTCTATGCGTCGCCTCCGTTCAGCGATCTTCGAACCCGTCGCATCTACGGTAGGGTTCGTTTTTCTGATGCGAATTTTAGTGACGTATTAGATCTAATAGACGTAAATTGATTTTAGTTGCATCATCTTTTTATTTTCAGCAACATTAATCCCCGCTAAAAACCCCGTAAACTCATATGAACACATATGAATTAGTTGCATCTAATTAATAAACAACCGTAGTTAATTAATTATTGAACCTTGAATGCATACATGTCATTGCATGTTGATTAATTTGTGTGCATCATGATGAATTGTATATATTTTCTTGTATGTGTGATCACGCATAGAGGGACATGCTCAAGAGGCCGCATACGAGGATTTCCAAAATCAAGACTTTGAAGCGCTTGAGCAACCCCATCCGTCGGAGCAAGGCAAGTGTCCTTGAAGCATATTGACCCTGTTTTGAAATAAATGTTTTGTTTGCAAACTGCATGCTTGTGTCAATTTGATGGGAAATCCTATGGTAGGAAGTTTACTAGTTTTGTTGACCACCCTTGTCACCTGGAATATATGGTAGAGTCAGGAAGGGCTTTTTACCTTTTGCTTCGCTTAATCAACTGGGATGGGAAAGGAACTATACCACTCAATTTAATTATGCATAGATGAGATTATGGTTAACATGAACTGGTTAATATGATATGGTAATGGGTGATCTAAGCAAGCCTGGTACGTGGATGGGTTGGATGTTATGGTGGTTTTGCTTGCTTTAGATCTAAGGACCGGTTCGTGGAGTGACCATCCAGGATTTACAGTGCCACAACAAGGCCAAGTATGGGTGCGGTGTAGCTTATTAATTAGGGCTTTGCTAGTGCTATTTGGACCATTAAGGATGCTCGGGGAAGGGGTTGTCGGATTGGGTTTGTTGATGATTGGTGGGACTACCCTGGGATCCGAATGGCTCAAGAGGGGGCCCTTGGTTGAAGATGTGCTCAGTTGGAGACATCGCCACCGGTGAAACCTCAGTGGGGTCTAAATAGGCTAGTAATCCCTTTGTAAAGGCTATTTTGTGATCTCTTGGCCACACAACTAAGGAAGTGTGAGACGGGATAATTGAGATTCTATAGTCATCGAAAGGTGATGAAATCACAAACACGTGGGTAAAGCGGTACAACCTCTACAGAGTGTGTCTCAAACTATCATGGTAGTCGTGCTTCCGGTTATGAGCAACCTGGACCCTCACATGATTAAAGGGAAATTGGGATTTGGGATGGTTATGGTTTGGTAATGGTTATGGATGGTTATGAATTAATTTCTGGTATTGAATATGGATATTGGTATGTGATAATGGATATAAAATATGGACTGTTACTATGATTTTAATTATGGTTTATGATGGGTTTATTTCACATACACATAATATATTGCTTTTCAAATGTTTTACTATACTTTTCAGCACTTAGCCTTTATTGCATTCGTCATTTGAATCAGCCACATGTCATACTTTCCACACTTGCTGAGTACGACATGTACTCACTCTTGCAATCCCCCCCAACAGTTGCAGGTCAGGACTGTGAGTATTAATGGCATAATGCGGAGTTCTAGGTCATGTCTACCGTCAGCTTTGCCTGTGGAGTGTTGGAGCTGCGCGATCCCTTTTGCTTAGTTGCTCAGTTTAGTCTATTTCCGCTGCATTAGTTGAACTGGTCATTAATATTCATTAGAGTTTGTATTCGAGAATAATATGGTTTGTGTAATAAAATTTAGTTAATTAATCTTGTGTTGTGGTAATTATCTGTATATCGTTTGTGATGCACTCATGTATGTGTGTTGAACGTCTTGGGCACACATATGCGTTCACTTGGTTCATTTTCGGAACCGGGTGTCACACTGCTTCAGCTCTGTACACCAGGAAGAAGGGTGTCTCTCCTGTTGCCCAGTTGGGTGTTGTCCGGCTCGCCCACAGTGCATACGGAAGCTCTTCTATCAAGTTGGCGCCATGTTTCTTCAAGCTCTCACAAGTGCACATCTTGAGTCGCTTGAGTATTTATGCGTTTGCTCTCTCAGCTTGGTCATTGCTTGTCAGATGAGCTACTGATTCATAGCTGACTTGTATGCTAAGTTCTTCGAAGTACTCTTGGAATGTTGTGCTTGTGAATTGGGTTATGTTGTTAGTGATGACTCTGTTCGGAACTCCAAATCTGCAGACAATGGATTTCAAGAATTTGATAGTAGATTGCTTGTTGATTGTAACAAATGGAGTTGCTTCTGGCCACTTCCTGAACTTGTCGATGGCGACATATCAGAACCGGTACGCTCCGACGGCTTTTGGGAAAGGTCCCAAAATGTCCATCCCCCACACAGCGAATGGCCACATGGGAGGAATCATCAGCAGTGACTGCGTTGGTGCATGAATCTACTTCGCGTGGAACTGGCACACTTCTTGACCAGCTCGACTGCATCCTGGAGTGTTGTAGGACAATAAAAAACATGCTGAAAGACCTTACCGACCAGCGTGCGGGATGACGCATGGTTCCCGCACTTTCCTCCATGGATCTCTGCGTGGAGTTCGCAGGCTTCTTCTCGGGAAATGCACTGCATTAGAATGCCATTGGCGCCATATCGGTGGAGATCCCCTTCTACCAAAGTGTATCTTTTAGCCAATCTGACAATTCGATCTACGGATAAACAATCTTCAGGAAGGATGTTGTCTTTCAAGTAGTCCTAAACCTCCGAGATCCATGCATCGGGACTGACTTGAGCTTCCAGATCTTGCGCTCTTGGTTGCTCGGAGCTTCCTGTAGTGCCTACGATCCTTGGTGGATGCCATGGTAATAGAGCCATCGGGGCTACCTGTAACACCCTCATTTTCATGCATCATGCCCTACATGCACTCATATACATGTTTAACATTAGCCCACAACAAGAGGAACGAGTTTAAAATTGATTCGGAGCATTTAAAATTGATTTGGAGCAAAACCGCACTTAAAATGCAGGAAAGTGCGGACTAGTCCGATTTTACTGAGGACTAGTCCGATTTCTCTCTAACTAAAAACGGACTTGTCCGTTTTTGCTGTGGATTAGTCCGATATTTGCCCCTGGAAAACTTCGGACTTGTCCGATCTTGTGCGGACTAGTCCGATATTCCCTGAATCCTTGAAAATTTGTCAAGTTCCTGGACTTTTCCGGACTAGTCCGGTGTTCCAGCGGACTTGTCCGTTTTTCCTCTCTGTTCAAATTCGGACTTGTCCGATTTTTGGTCAGACTTGTCCGATTTTCTCTCTGGACGACTTCGGACTAGTACGGTCCTGTCCGGACTTGTCCGATATTTCGCGACTCCGAGTTGATCTTTTGTTTTACGACTTGTTTCTTGGGTTTCACGTTAAGTGGGCCTAGGGACGTCGTGCCTAACTCTTTTAGAGCCCATGTTGGACTCTAAACCGGCCTCTACTCATCCCAAAACTCGAGATCCATCTAACCCTAGCCTCCACCTCTAAATAAACAGCCCAACCCCTTGGTTTGACATCTATTTGCCACTTTTCCGCCCACCCAAACCCTAGTTCGTGGGGAGCCACCATCAAGGAGGGAGGAGAAGATCCCAAGCAAGAGGAAGAAGAGGAAAAAACGAAGGAGGATCAAGATCTCCACCAAGTTTCGTTCTTCACCACCAATTCATCTCCAAGTTCATCACCAACCCTAGATCATCAAGATCCAAGTGTTACCTCCAAGTTTCTTGGTTCATTAGAGTTCTAAACACCTGGTATACCTTCTATTCTCTTTTCCTTATGTGAATTCAACCCCTAATCTCCAAATTCACGTCGATCTAGAAAACCCTAATCTGTTGATCTCGTCAAGTGCGGACTTGTCCGGTCCCTAGCGGACTAGTCCGATCTTTCTGGTTAAATTGTGTTGAATTAATTCTAAAATTTGATCTAATCGACCCCAAACCTGTATAAACTTGTTAAAATCTATTAGAGCTAGTTAGTGATCATTAAAAACAATCTAGTCACAAGTTCTACCTTGCATTGCATCAATCATGCATGTCATGTCATATTGAGTAATATTTGTGCACTCTTTGATTGTGTTTCTTGTCTTGTATGTTTATTGTGTGGATTAGACGGATTTGCGCTAGAGAGTGCCACAGAGGATCTACAACATCAAGAGTTTGAAGGCTTTGAACCTAATCAACAGCAAGAGCAAGGCAAGTGTCCTTGAAGCATATTGATCCTGTTTTTTTTAAATAAATGTTTTGTTTGCAAAACTGCATGCCTGTGTCAAATTAATGGGAAATCCTATGGTAGGAAGTTTACTAGTTTTGTTTGGCCACCCTTGTCACCTGGAATTTATGGTAGAGAGTCGGGAAAGGTTTTTACCTTTTTGCTTCGCTTAATCAACTGGGATGGGAAACAAATATATCACTCAATTTAATTATGCATGGATGAGATTATGGTTAACATGAACTGGTTAAACATGGTATGGTAATGCGAGATCTGAGCAAGCCTGGTATGTGGATGGGTTGGATGTTATGGTGGTTTGCTTGCTTTAGATCTAAGGACCGGTTCATGCGAGAATAAGCCAGGACTACAGTGCCACCACGAGGCCAAGTTATGGGTGCGGCGTAGCTGATTAATTAGGGCTTTGCTAGTGCTGTTTGGACCATTGTGGATGCTCGGGGAAGGGGTAGTCGGATTGGGTTTGTTGATGATTGGTTGGACTACCCTGGATCCGAATGGCTCAAGAGGGGGCCCTTGGTTGAAGATGTGCTCTGCGGGAGACATCGCCACCGGTGAAACCTCAGTGGGGTCTAAATAGGCTAGTAATCCCTTTGTAAAGGCTATTTTGTGATCTCTTGGCCACACACCAACGGAAGTGTATAATGTGACCGACGGGTCATGGGCATAAGGGAGGTTCTTAGTCGCCGAAGGGTGATGAAATCACGAACACGTGGGTAAAGAGGTACAAACTCTGCAGAGTTAATTAAAACTATCATGATAGCCGTGCTCCCGGTTATGAGCACCTGGACAACTTCCATGATTAGAGGCAAATTGGAATTTGGGATGGTTATGGTTTGGTAATAGTTATGGATGGTTATGGATTTAATTTCTGGTATTTAATATGGTTATTGACGATGGTGAAATCTGGAATTATTGATGATGGTAATGAATTCAGTTTGGTATTATGGTATTACTTATGATTATGATGGGTTTAATTCACATACATATAATGTATTGCTCTTCAAATGTTTTACTGTACTTTTCAGCACTTTACCATTATTATTGTCGACATTTGAATAAGCCACATGTCATACTTTCCACACTTGCTGAGTACGACATGTACTCACTCTTGCAATCCCCCCCAACAGTTGCAGGTCAGGATTGGGAGTTTAATGGTGGTAATGCGGAGTTCTAGGCCGTGTCTACCGTCAGCTTTGCCTGTGGTGTTGATTGGAGCTGCGCATATATACCCTATTGCTTATGCTTAGTTTGCTAAGTTGCTTAATTAGTTTATTTCCGCTGCATTAGTTGAACTTGTCATTAATATTCATTAGAGCTTGTATTCGAGGATAATCTGGGTTGTGTAATAAAATTTGGTTAACTAATCTTGTCTTGTGGTAATTTTCTGTATACTCTTTTGTGATTGCACTCGTGTATGTGTGATGAACATCCTGGGAACACATATGCGTTAGCTTGGTTCATTTTCGGAACCGGGCGTCAAAGATTGGTATCAGAGCCACAGGTTGACCGTAGGATGCAGCCTAGATAGAATGGACACTTTAGAGCACATAGGAGCACTCAGGAATCGATGTGTTTTTGCTTGGAGTTCTGCTTGCTATATATATTGTTTGCTTGTGTGCTTAATAGAGGATTTTGGGATGCTTTAGCATTGCCATGTCCACCTAGGCTAGTGTAGCTAGTTGTTTAGTTTCATATCCCTTGATGCATATAGTTGGGGACGTTTCTAAATTCTTACCTACTGCTTTTCTTCAGATGGTGAGGACTCGCAACCAGAGGGATGGCAACGATGAGGAGGAGAACAATGGAGTGCCTCAGAACAACAATGGGCAAGGATCTACTCAGGGAGCTATCAACATCGAGTAGCTATTGGCCATGCAAAACCAGCTCATGCAGACCATGATACAGACTATGGGACAGCTGCAGGCTGGCAATATCAACAATCAGCCCCACGTGCCTCCACCGCCACCCCCACCTCCTCATAACCGATTGGGAGAGTTTATGAGGACTAGGCCGCCGACCTTTGCTCAAGCCGCAGACCCTATGGATGCGGATGATTGGCTCAAGTCCGTGGAGAAGAAGCTAGCCATTGTCCAATGCAGTGACCGGGAGAAGGTGATATTTGCTTCTCATCAACTCGTTGGAGCAGCTGCAGATTGGTGGGATTCTTATTGCAATGCTCATGAGAACCAAGAGAGAATTACCTAGGCGGAATTCAAGGAGAGTTTCCGTTCTCATTATGTGCCGGAAGGTGTTATGATCTTGAAGAGGCAAGAATTTGAGAACTTGAGACAAGGAAAATCAAGCGTGAGTGAATATCTCAATAAGTTCACTCAACTCTCAAGATATGCGCCTGAGGATCTTAGCCGGGACAGCCGGAAGCAATACTTGTTCATGAGGGGATTGAACAATACGATCCAAGTGCAATTGCTCAACTGTGATTATGTCAATTTTCAGAAGCTTGTGGACAAAGCAATTGTGGTTGAGAACAAGATCCGTGAGATGGAGCAAGAAATCAAGAGGAAGGCAGCATATCAAGGACGGCAACAAGGAAGTAATGTGCGCCCTCGCTTTGCGCCGCCCAATGTGCCTCATTACAGCTCCTCTATTCCTGCTCAGCGCCCTGGTTATGCACCGCGCTCAACTCAGTTTGTGCAGCAGCGCCCTGTTATGCAAGCACCTAGGCCTCCGATGCCTTATGCACCTCGTGCTGATTTTCCTGGAGCCAATGTTCAAAACCAAGCTCGTCCCAATAATTCTAGTGGAGTTAAGAAGTGCTATACTTGTGGAGAAGCTGGACACTTTGCACATCAATGTCCTAAGTCGGGCCTTGGTCAAGGAAGCAATGCATCGAGGCAAAACCCAAGACCTAATGGAGGACAGCCACAAGGAAGCCGTGGACAGCAAAATTTTGCTCGTGGCAACGTGAACCATGTCTCTACGGAGGATTCTCAACAAGCGGATGACGTGGTCATTGGTATGTTTCTCGCCAACTCCAACCCCGCGACTATGTTATTTGATTCTGGAGCATCGCATTCATTCATTGCATCGAAGTATGTTGCCAAGTATAGTTTGCCTATCTCTCATATGAAGTTTACTCTGTTGGTTAAGTCTCCTGGAGGAGAGATGAGGACAAATATAGTATGTCCAAAAGTAAGCCTTAGAATAAGGGGGGTAGACTTCTCCGCCAACCTCATTGTTTTAGATTCTCAAGGGTTGGATATTATACTTGGTATGGACTGGTTGAGGAAGCACAATGGAGTTATTGAATGTGCCACAAAGACGGTGAAGTTGACCAATGAGGAAGGGATCACCGTAGAATTTGAAGCATCTCAAACCGCACCGAAGCAATTGGAATTGAATCATATGGACGGTGCCGCAATTGAGGAGATTCCGGTTGTATGTGAATTTTTGGATGTGTTTCCGGATGAGTTGCCAGGTATGCCACCCGATCGAGACATTGAGTTTGTTATTGATTTAATACCTGGAACTGCACCTATAGCTAAGAGGCCGTATAGGATGCCTCCTATGGAATTAGCGGAGCTCAAGAAACAAATTCAAGAGCAATTAGAGAAGGGTTTTATTCGCCCTAGCTCTTCACCTTGGGGAGCGCCCGTTCTATTCGTGGACAAGAAGGATGGATCCCAAAGGATGTGTGTGGATTACCGAGCTCTCAACGAGGTAACAATCAAGAACAAGTATACCTTGCCCCGTATAGAGGATTTGTTTGATCAGATGAAAGGTGCCTGTGTGTTTTCCAAGATTGATTTGAGGTCAGTTTACTTTCAAATGAAGATTAGGCCATCGGACATACCCAAGACAGCTTTTAGGACACGGTATGGATCTTATGAGTACACAGTGATGTCTTTTGGATTGACAAATGCACCTGCCTACTTTATGTACCTCATGAATAAGGTCTTCATGGAGTACTTAGATAAGTTCGTTGTGGTGTTTATTGATGATATTATGATCTACTCGAAGGATGAGAAGGAACATGAGGAACACTTGAGACTTGCGTTGCAGAAATTGAGGGAGCATCAATTGTATGCCAAGTTCAGTAAATGTCAATTCTGGTTACGGGAAGTTTCCTTCTTAGGCCATATTATTTCCGGAGGAGGAGTATCAGTTGACCCAGGGAAGGTGAGAGATGTGCTTAAGTGGGAACCGCCACAGAATGTCAAGGAAATTCGGAGTTTTCTTGGGATGGCTGGATATTACCGTCGATTCATCAAGGACTTTTCCAAGATAGCCAAGCCTATGACGGAGTTGCTAACGAAGGGAAAGGCGTTCCAATGGACTGAAGCTTGTCAGAATAGTTTTGAGGAGTTGAAGAAGAGGTTGACAACAGCCCCAGTTTTGGTATTGCCGGATGTAAGCAAGAGTTTTGACATTTATTGCGATGCATCAAGACAAGGGCTTGGATGTGTATTGATGCAAGAAGGTCAAGTGGTCGCCTATGCGTCGAGACAATTGAAGAAACGAGCAGAATTACCCCACGCATGATCTTGAACTAGCAGCCGTGGTACATGCATTGAAGATTTAGAGACACTATATTCTTGGACATAGGTGTGAAATTTACACGGATCATAAGAGTTTGAAGTATATTTTCACACAAATGGATCTGAACTTGAGGCAACGAAGATGGTTGGAGCTCATTAAAGATTATGATTTGGGGATCAACTATCACCCGGGAAAAGCCAATGTAGTGGCCGATGCTTTGAGTAGAAAAGGAGTAAGCCATCAACTCACAGTTCGAGAGTTACCGTCCGAGTTATGCAAGGAGTTTGAACGGTTGAACCTTGGGTTTGTAAACGAGATGGAGATGATGGAGTTAAACCCAACCTTGGAGCAAGAAATTCGAGAGGCACAAACCACAGATGAGGAGATCAAGGAAATCAAGAAAGGACCGAAGAAGGGAGAGAATTCAGATTTGATGAAGACGAACATGGTACCTTATGGCTTGGAAAGAGAATTGTTGTGCCTAATGTAAAGCATATTCGAGAAACAATATTAAAGGAGGCACACGACTCGCCATACTCGATTCACCCCGGTTGTACGAAGATGTACAAGGACTTGAAGACTTGCTATTGGTGGGATAGCATGAAAAAGGACATAGCCGAATATGTTGCATTGTGTGATGTGTGCCAACGAGTCAAGGCGGAACATCAAAGGCCAGCCGGATTATTGCAACCGTTGAAGATTCCGGAATGGAAGTGGGAAGAAATTGGTATGGACTTCATAGTTGGGTTACCGCGTACTCAGTCCGGGTATGACTCAATTTGGGTAATTGTGGATCGCTTAACCAAGTCAGCTCATTTTGTCCCTGTGAAGACCAAGTATACAGCTGCACGATTGGCCGAAATATACATGGAGCATATTGTGTGTCGACATGGAGTCCCTAAGAAGATAGTCTCAGATAGAGGTTCTCAATTTACCTCCAGATTTTGGCAAAAATTGCATGAAGCTTTGGGAACGAGGTTGAATTTTAGTTCAGCATATCATCCTCAAACGGATGGACAAACCGAGAGGACCAATCAGATTTTGGAGGACATGTTAAGATCTTGTGCTTTAAAGCATGGGAAAAGTTGGGACAAAAGCTTGCCATACGCAGAATTTTCATACAACAATAGTTACCAAGCAAGCTTGAAAATGTCACCATATGAAGCGCTTTGTGGGAGGAAGTGTAGGACACCTTTATTCTGGAATGAAGCAGGGGAAACTCAAGTATTTGGTCCGGATGTGTTGCAAGAAGCCGAAAAGCAAGTCCAAATAATTCGTGAAAACTTGAGGGCAGCCCAATCAAGGCAAAAGGGCTATGCGGATAATAGGAGAAGGAAATTAGCCTTTGAAATAGGAGATTTTGTTTACCTCAAGGTGTCACCAATGAGAGGTCATAAGAGGTTTAACATAAGAGGCAAGCTCGCACCTCATTATATTGGACCATTCAAGATTTTGGACAAAAGAGGAGAAGTAGCATATAAGTTGGAGATGCCAGCTCATCTTTCAGACGTACATGATGTGTTTCATGTTTCCCAACTCAAGAAGTGTCTCAGGGTAACGGAAGATCAAGTGTCAATGGAAGAATTGGAACTAGAGGAAGATTTGATGTATGCCGAGCAACCGGTCAAAATCTTGGAAACCAAGGAGAGAGTCACAAGGAACAAGGTGATTCGATGGTGTAAAGTCCAATGGAAGCACCATACCGAAAAAGAAGCAACTTGGGAGCTAGAAGATGATCTCAAGAAGGAATTTCCCTATCTCTTCTCTTTCGTGTCGAATCTCGAGGGCGAGATTCATTTTAAGGGGGGTAGGTTTGTAACACCCTCATTTTCATGCATCATGCCCTACATGCACTCATATACATGTTTAACATTAGCCCACAACAAGAGGAACGAGTTTAAAATTGATTCGGAGCATTTAAAATTGATTTGGAGCAAAACCGCACTTAAAACGCAGGAAAGTGCGGACTAGTCCGATTTTACTGAGGACTAGTCCGATTTCTCTCTGACTAAAAACGGACTTGTCCGTTTTTGCTGCGGATTAGTCCGATATTTGCCCCTGGAAAACTTCGGACTTGTCCGATCTTGTGCGGACTAGTCCGATATTCCCTGAATCCTTGAAAATTTGCCAAGTTCCTGGACTTTTCCGGACTAGTCCGGTGTTCCAGCGGACTTGTCCGTTTTTCCTCTCTGTTCAAATTCGGACTTGTCCGATTTTTTGTCAGACTTGTCCGATTTTCTCTCTGGATGACTTCGGACTAGTCCGGTCCTGTCCGGACTTGTCCGATATTTCGCGACTCCGAGTTGATCTTTTGTTTTACGACTTGTTTCTTGGGTTTCACGTTAAGTGGGCCTAGGGACGTTGTGCCTAACTCTTTTAGAGCCCATGTGGGACTCTAAACCGGCCTCTACTCATCCCAAAACTCGAGATCCATCTAACCCTAGCCTCCACCTCTATATAAACAGCCCAACCCCTTGGTTTGACATCTATTTGCCACTTTTCCACCCACCCAAACCCTAGTTCGTGGGGAGCCACCATCAAGGAGGGAGGAGAAGATCCCAAGCAAGAGGAAGAAGAGGAGGAAACGAAGGAGGATCAAGATCTCCACCAAGTTTCGTTCTTCACCACCAATTCATCTCCAAGTTCATCACCAACCCTAGATCATCAAGATCCAAGTGTTATCTCCAAGTTTCTTGGTTCATTGGAGCTCTAAACACCTGGTATACCTTCTATTCTCTTTTCCTTATGTGAATTCAACCCCTAATCTCCAAATTCACGTCGATCTAGAAAACCCTAATCTGTTGATCTCGTCAAGTGCGGACTTGTCCGGTCCCTAGCGGACTAGTCCGATCTTTCTGGTTAAATTGTGTTGAATTAATTCTAAAATTTGATCTAATCGACCCCAAACCTGTATAAACTTGTTAAAATCTATTAGAGCTAGTTAGTGATCATTAAAAACAATCTAGTGACAAGTTCTACCTTGCATTGCATCAATCATGCATGTCATGTCATATTGAGTAATATTTGTGCACTCTTTGATTGTGTTTCTTGTCTTATATGTTTATTGTGTGGACTAGACGGATTTGCGCTAGAGAGTGCCACAGAGGATCTACAACATCAAGAGTTTGAAGGCTTTGACCCTAATCAACAGCAAGAGCAAGGCAAGTGTCCTTGAAGCATATTGATCCTGTTTTTTTTTAATAAATGTTTTGTTTGCAAAACTGCATGCCTGTGTCAAATTGATAGGAAATCCTATGGCAGGAAGTTTACTAGTTTTGTTTGGCCACCCTTGTCACCTGGAATTTATGGTAGAGAGTCGGGAAAGGTTTTTACCTTTTTGCTTCGCTTAATCAACTGGGATGGGAAACAACTATATCACTCAATTTAATTATGCATGGATGAGATTATGGTTAACATGAACTGGTTAAACATGGTATGGTAATGGGAGATCTGAGCAAGCCTGGTATGTGGATGGGTTGGATGTTATGGTGGTTTGCTTGCTTTAGATCTAAGGACCGGTTCATGCGAGAATAAGCCAGGACTACAGTGCCACCACGAGGCCAAGTTATGGGTGCGGCGTAGCTGATTAATTAGGGCTTTGCTAGTGCTGTTTGGACCATTGTGGATGCTCGGGGAAGGGGTAGTCGGATTGGGTTTGTTGATGATTGGTGGGACTACCCTGGGATCCGAATGGCTCAAGAGGGGGCCCTTGGTTGAAGATGTGCTCTGCAGGAGACATCGCCACCGGTGAAACCTCAGTGGGGTCTAAATAGGCTAGTAATCCCTTTGTAAAGGCTATTTTGTGATCTCTTGGCCACACACCAACGGAAGTGTGTAATGTGACCGACGGGTCATGGGCATAAGGGAGGTTCTTAGTCGCCGAAGGGTGATGAAATCACGAACACGTGGGTAAAGAGGTACAAACTCTGCAGAGTTAATTAAAACTATCATGATAGTCGTGCTCCCGGTTATGAGCACCTGGACAACTTCCATGATTAGAGGCAAATTGGAATTTGGGATGGTTATGATTTGGTAATGGTTATGGATGGTTATGGATTTAATTTCTGGTATTCAATATGGTTATTGACGATGGTGAAATATGGAATTATTGATGATGGTAATGAATTCAGTTTTGTATTATGGTATTACTTATGATTATGATGGGTTTAATTCACATACATATAATGTATTGCTCTTCAAATGTTTTACTGTACTTTTCAGCACTTTACCATTATTATTGTCGACATTTGAATAAGCCACATGTCATACTTTCCACACTTGCTGAGTACGACATGTACTCACTCTTGCAATCCCCCCAACAGTTGCAGGTCAGGATTGGGAGTTTAATGGTGGTAATGCGGAGTTCTAGGCCGTGTCTACCGTTAGCTTTACCTGTGGTGTTGATTGGAGCTGCGCATATATACCCTATTGCTTATGCTTAGTTTGCTAAGTTTCTTAATTAGTTTATTTCCGCTGCATTAGTTGAACTTGTCATTAATATTCATTAGAGCTTGTATTCGAGGATAATCTGGGTTGTGTAATAAAATTTGGTTAACTAATCTTGTCTTGTGGTAATTTTCTGTATACTCTTTTGTGATTGCACTCGTGTATGTGTGATGAACATCCTGGGCACACATATGCGTTAGCTTGGTTCATTTTCGGAACCGGGTGTCACACTACCAGCTTCGGGGTGTTGGTCTCGCCCCAATCGCTCAGCTCAGCAGGCTCAGCGGCAGGTGCTGATAATCTCCTGACAAAAACCCCGTCGGGTGCTTGAGATTCGGTTGAAGCCTTCGTCGAGAGGTCGTTAGCTTCAGCATTGTTGAAACGCTGGACATGGTAGAGGTCGAGGACGTGGAAGTCTTTCTGCAACTTTTGGACTTCAAGTAGATAAGCAGCAAGCTGAGGGTTATTGCAACTGCATTCACCTTTGACTTGTTTGATGATGAGTTGTGAATCACCCTTCACCAGGAGTTGTTGGATGCCATATGATAGCGCCACCTTGAGTCTGAAGATGAGAGCTTCATATTCTGCCATGTTATTGGTTGCCTTGAAGTCGAGGCGCACCATGTACTTGACCTTCACCCCGGTCAGAGCGAGGAGAAGGATTCTAGCTCCGGCCCCCTGCTTCTGCACGAATCTGTCAAAGTAGAGAGTCCAGTGAGGCTCAGTGAAGACTGGGACCTTAGGTTCCGGCTTCTACTCGCTGAGGCCCCTTGGAGTTGATGAAGAAGGTGTCCACTCTGCCACGAAGTCAGCCAGCGCCTGACTCTTAATTGCATGTTGAGGCAGGAATTCGAGGTCGAATTCTACCATCTCTGCAGCCCACTTGGCAACCCATATTTGCATCTCTGTTGAATTGGGATTATGCAAAATAGCTCGCAGTGGGTAATAAGTTACCATTCATATCTTGTGGGCCTGGAAGTAGTGCTGTAGCTTCCTTGAGGCAATAAGGATTGCGTACAGCAGCTTATGCACTTCAATGTACTGAGTCTTGGCATCATGAAGTACTTTGTTGATGAAGTACACCGACTGCTGGACAGTTCAGACCCTCCCGAAGGGGCCCGGAGCTTCTTCTTCATCAACTCGGACCCTCTGGAGGGGTCCCAATCTCCTTCTTGAGTTAGTACTCCCTCGGATGAAAGAGGTTGATCCACAGGCATCTTGCGTTTAGGATCCGTGCTTGGGGGTTGGGACCCAGACTCGCCTTCATGTAGCTCCGGACCCTCCCAGAGGGGTCTAGGCTCCTGAGTTCAAGATGTTTATGTTCTCTCTGCAACCAAAACCGTGCTAACAACCTCTGTAGTTGCAGCAATGTAAAGCAGAAGAGGCTCACCAGGTACCGGAGCTACCATGATTGGTAGTGTGGTGAGGAGCTTCTTGAGCTCTTGGAATGCCTTCTTTGCTTCTTCAGACCAATGGAATGCTCCAGACTTCCTTAATAGTTTGAAGAAGGAAAGTACCTGCTCTGCCAGCCTTGGGATGAACCAGCTGAGCGAAGCTAGACACCCAGTAACCTTCTGGACATCCTTGATACGGGCTGGAGGCCACATCTCTTTGATGGCTTTGGTCTTGGCCGGATTTGCCTCAATTCCTCAGTGAGTCACCAAGAAACCAAGAAGCTTTTCAGAGCTAACCACGGAGACACACTTCGTGCGCATTAGGCGCAGCTTGTCGAACATGGATGGAAGATTTTTGATGAGTGAGTCTTTGTTCTTCACCTTGACAATGATTTCATGGACGTAGACTTCCACTAGGTCCCTAATCAGCTCCCCAAACGTTTTGTGCATGGCTCGCACAAATGTTGAGGTATCATTTTTAAGACCAAAAGGCATGGAAGTATAACAATACAACCCTTTTACTATGATGAAGGCAGTATGCTCTTCATCTTCTTTACATATTGGAATTTGATGATATCCAGAATAAGTGTCTTATTTAGTGTAGTGTAGTCAATGCAGAGCCAAAGCTTCCTGCTGGCCTTTGGTACAACAACTGGGTTTGCCAACCATTATGGATCATGAACCCCCCGGATGAATATAGCGTCAAGAAGCTTTTTGACTTCTTCTCTGATGAAGTTCTGCCACTCAACAGATTGCTTCCGAGGCTTTGATTGTATAGGCCATGCATCAGGGTATATGTTCTGACGGTCTCGATCACCTCCCTAGGGATCCCTGGCATTTGTGATGGTTGCCATGCAAACACATCGACATTTGCTTGGAGGAAAGTGATGAGTGCGAGTTCCTATTTGTCACCCAGACCTCCCGATATACAGGTGGTCTAGGTGGCGTCAGAACCAATTTGGATAACTTTGACAGGAATGTCGGTGTCGCTGCTTGGTTGCACACGAGGTGCAGAGGATGAGCCACATTGGCGCGAGCTCGGCGGTTGTTGAGCAGCTTGTTGAATTCCTCTTCTTGCACTGTTGCAAGAGCATTGTGACACCCGGTTCCGAAAATGAACCAAGTGAACGCATATGTGTGCCCAGGACGTTCAACACACATACACGAGTGCATTCACAAAAGGATATACAGAAAATTACCAAAGAATAAGATTAATTAACCAAATTCTATTACACAAACCATATTATCCTTGAATACAAGCTCTAATGAATATTAATAACAAGTTCAACTAATGCAGCGGAAATAAACTAATTAAGCAAACTAAACAGCGAGGCAGCATAAGCGATAGGGTATAGCGCAGCTCCATGCAACACCATAGGCAAAGCTGACGGTAGACACGGCCTAGAACTCTGCATTATCGCCATTAAACTCCCAATCCTGACCTGCAACTGTTGGTGGGGGATTGCAAGGATGAGTACATGTCGCACTCAGCAAGTGTAGAAAGTATGACATGTGGCTAATTCAAATGACGAATATAATAATGGTTAAGTGCTGAAAAGTACAATAAAACATTTGGAAAGCAATATATTACATGTATATGAAATAAACCCATCATAAACCATAGAGTTATCATAATACCAGTCCATATTCCATATCCATCATCATATACCAATATCCATATTCAATACCAGAATTCAATTCATAACCATCCATAACCATAATACCAACCATAACTATCCCAAATTACAAATATTCCTCTAATCATGTGAGGGTCCAGGTTGCTCATAACCGGGAGCACGGCTATCATGATAGTTTTAGACACACTCTGCAGAGGTTGTACCGCTTTACCCACGTGTTTGTGATTTCATCACCTTACGATGACTATAGAATCTCAATTATGTCGTCTCACACTTCCGTAGGTGTGTGGCCAAGAGATCACAAAATAGCCTTTACAAAGGGATTACTAGCCTATTTGGACCCCACTGAGGTTTTACCAGTGGTGATGTCTCCAACTGAGCACATCTTCAACCAAGGGCCCGCTCTTGAGCCGTTCAGATCCCAGGGTAGTCCCACCAATCATCAACAAACCCAATCCGACTACCCCTTCCCCGAGCTTCCTTAATGGTCCAAATGGCACTAGCAAAGCCCTAATTAATCAGCTACGCCGCACCCATACTTGGCCTCGTGGTGGCACTGTAAATCCTGGATGGCCGCTCCACGAACCGGTCCTTAGATCTAAAGCAAGCAAAACCAGCATACATCCAACCCATCCACATACCAGGCTTGCTTAGATCACCCATTACCATATCAGATTTAACCAGTTCATGTCAACCACAATCTCATTAATGCATAATTAAATTAAGTAGTGTAGTTGTTCTTCTATCCCAATTAATTTAGTGAAGCAAAAAGGTAAAAATCCCATCCCGAGTCTCTACCATATATTCCAGGTGACAAGGGTGGTTAAACAAAGCTAGTAAACTTCCTATCATAGGATTCCCATCAAATTGACACAAGCATGCAGTTGTAAACAAAACATTTATTTCAAAACAGGATCAATATGCTTCAAGGACACTTGCCTTGCTCTTGCGGTTGGTTCGGCTCAACTTCCTCAAACTCTTGGTGCTGAAGATCCTCCGCGACACTCTCTAGCGCAAATCTGCCTAATACACACAACAAACATACAAGACAAGAAACACAATCAAAGAGTGCACAAATATTACTCAAGATAACATGATATGCATGATTGATGCAAATGCAAGGTAGAACTTGTTAATAGATTGCTTTCAATGATCATTAACTAGTTCTAATAGATTTTAACAAGTTTATATAGGTTTGGATTTGTTTAGATCTACTTTTAGAATTAATTCAACACAGTTTAACTAGGAAAATTGGACTAGTCTGCAGAAGGCCGGACTAGTCCGCACTTCGCAGAACTAGCAAACTAGAGTTTTCTAGATTGACGTGAATTTGGAGATTTGGGGTTGAATTCATGTAAGGAAAAGGAAATAGAAGGTATACCAGGTGTTTAAGACTCCATTGAATCAAGAAACTTGGAGGCAACACTTGGATCTTGATGATCTAGGGTTGGTGATGAACTTGGAGATGAATTGGTGTGACGCCCGGTTCCCAAAATGAACCAAGCTAACGCATATGTGTGCCCAGGATGTTCAACACACATACACGAGTGATTCACAAATGATAAACAGATAATTACCACAGAACAAGATTAATTATCAAATTTTATTATACAAACCATATTATCCTCGAATACAAGCTCTAATGAATATTAATGACAAGTTCAACTAACGCAGCGGAAATAACTAATTAAGCAAACTAAGCAAAAGGGATAGCGCAGCTCCAATACACCACAGCCAAAGCTAACGGTAGACACGGCCTAGATCTCCACATTATCGCCATTAAACTCATCATTCTGACCTGCAACTGTTGGGGGGGGGGATTGCAAAAGTGAGTACATGTCGTACTCAGCAAGTGTGGAAAGTATGACATGTGGCTGATTCAAATGATGATAATAATAATGGCAAAGTGCTGAAAAGTACAGTAGAACATTTGAAAAGCAATATATTATATGTATGTGAAGTAAACCCATCATAATCACGAGTAATACCATAGTACCAAACTGAATTCATTACCATCATCAACAATTCCAGATTTCACCATCGTTAATAACCATATTCAATACCAGAAATTTATCCATAACCATCCTTAACCATTACCAAACCATAACCATCCATAACCATTACCAAACCATAACCATCCCAGGTCCCAATTTCCCTCTAATCATGGAAGTTGTCCAGGTGCTCATAACCGGGAGCACGGCTATCATGATAGTTTTAATTAACTCTGCAGAGTTTGTACCCCTTTACCCACGTGTTTGTGATTTCATCACTCGTCGGCGACTAAAGAATCTCCCTTATGCCAATTACACTTCCTTTGGTGTATGGCCAAGAGATCACAAAATAGCCTTTACAAAGGGATTACTAGCCTATTCAGACCCCACTGAGGTTTCACCGGTGGCGATGCCTCCAACTGAGCACATCTTCAACCAAGGGCCCCCTCTTGAGCCATTCGGATACCAGGGTAGTCCCACCATTCATCAACAAACCCAATCCGACTACCCCTTCCCCGAGCATCCACAATGGTCCAAACAGCACTAGCAAAGCCCTAATTAATCAGCTACGCCGCACCCATACTTGTCCTCGTGGTGGCACTGTAGTCCTGGCTTATTCTTGCATGAACCGGTCCTTAGATCTAAAGCAAGCAAACCACCATAACATCCAACCATCCACATACCAGGCTTGCTTAGATCACCCATCACCATACCGTATCGACCAGTTCACATTAACCAGAATATCATTAATACATAATTAAATGTGTAGTGTTGTTTTCCATCCCAATTAATTAAGCGAAGCAAAAAGGTAAAAACCCTTCCCGACTCTCTACCATAAATTCCAGGTGACAAGGTTGGTTAAACAAATCTAGTAAACTTCCTACCATAGGATTCCCGTCAATTTGACACAAGCGTGCAAGTTCGCAAACAAAACATTTAATAAAACAGGATCAATATGCTTCAAGGACACTTGCCTTGCTCCGACGGATGGGGTTGCTCAAGCGCTTCGAAATCTTGATTCTGAAACTTCTCGTACATGATCTCTTGAACACTTCCCTCTACTCGCGATCACACATACAAAAATATACATACAATTCAACATGATGCACACACATTAATCAACATGCGATGATATGCATGCATGCAAGGTACAATAATTAATTAACTACGGTTGTCTATTAATTAGATGCAACTAGTTCATACGTGTTCATACGGGTCTACGGGGGTTTTAGCGGGGATTAATGCTGCTGAAAATAAAATTATGGTGCAACTAAAATAAATTTACGTCTATTAGATCTAATACGGTCGCTAAAATTTGCATCAGGAACAAATCCTACCGTAGATCTGAGGGCTTGACAGTCACGGAACAAATGCGACGCGTAGACGAAGTGGATGCGCAAGGTCCTTCGACGGCACGACGACGGCGGCGCAATGTCGACGACGATCTCCGGCGGATGGTGGGGCCCTCCTCTTTTTCTTCCTCTTCTTCCCCTTCTTTTTCTTCTTTTTCTTCCCTAGGCGCAGCTCTGTTTTCTGGTGCTTTTTCCCTCTGTACCGGCGGTTGCGGTTCTATCGTGGAGGCGGCTGGGAAAAACCCTATGAGGGTTACGGTCGTTTATATAGGGGCGCGACACGGCGGGAATCGTGGGATTCGGCGCGTGAATCGGGAGCGGAGGCGGCGGCCCAGCCGGGCGGGAGCGCGTGCGTGGCGCGCTGGGTGGCGTGGCCAGCGGGGCCCAGGCGCGCGCGCGCGGTACACGGGATGGCGAGCCGAGGCAGGGGTCAGCGCGCGATGGGACGCGGGGGTGGGCGGGCGCGGCGCGGGGTGGGACCCAGGCGGCGGGGTGGGACGCGCCCAGGCGGGGCAGGCGGCGGGGCCGGGGCGCCCGGTCGTCACGGGAGGCGCATCGGGGGGTGGGGGCGATTGAGGCGAGCGGCGGGTGGGGCCCGGGCGGCGTGGCGCGTCGGGGCGTCGGGGTGGCTGCGGTGCGGCTGGCTGGGCCGGTACAGCCTGGCCGGCGGGAGGTTTTTGCTTTTTTTTCTTTTTTTAATAATATATTACTATTTTTTTATATTACTCATTTATTTTTTATAAATATTTTCTTTTTCTTTTATTTTTTTATTTTATCCTACTTAATTCGTTTTGCATGTGTTCATCATATACATAAACTATTTATTTTTATATATACCTTTAGTTTTATTTACTTCTTTTATCTCATATTTATTATGGAAAATAGATTACTTTTGGCAAATTTATTTTTGTAACAATTTTTCAATGCTTGAGGATGAATGCAAAATGCAATATGGGATGCATATATTTTATAATTTTCTTTATAAAAATAATTTCTTCCTAATATTAACTCTAAATTCCCAATTAAATTTTTAAGCTGTCAAAAATCGAAAATCAGGGTGTTACAATTCTACCCCCCTTAAAGTGAATCTCGCCCTCGAGATTCGACAGCGTGGAGAAAAGATGCGGGAATTCTGCCTTCAGGTCTTCTTCACGTTCCCACGTAGCTTCGGCTTCTGTATGGTGGTCCCATTGCACTTGACACCAACGAATTCTCTTATTCCTTGTGAATCCAAAACAATGAGGTTGGCGGAGAAGTCTACCCCCCTTATTCTAAGGCTTACTTTTGGACATACTATATTTGTCCTCATCTCTCCTCCAGGAGACTTAACCAATAGAGTAAACTTCATATGAGAGATAGGCAACCTATACTTGGCAACATACTTCAATGCAATGAATGAATGTGATGCTCCAAAATCAAATAACATAGTTGCGGGGTTGGTGTTGGCGAGAAACATACCAATGACCACGTCATCCGCTTGTTGAGCATCCTCCATAGAGACATGGTTCACGTTGCCACGAGCAAAATTCTGCTGCCCACGGCTTCCTTGTGGCTGTCCTCCATTAGGTCTTGGATTCTGCCTCGGCGCATTGTTTCCTTGACCAAGGCCTGACTTAGGACATTGATTCGCAAAGTGTCCAGCTTCTCCACAAGTATAGCACCTCTTAACTCCACCAGAATTATTGGGACGAGCTTGGTCTTGAGCATTGGTTCCAGGAAAATCAGCACGAGGCGCATAAGGCATTGCTTGCATAACAGGGCGCTGCTGCACAAACTGAGTTGGGCGTGGTGCATGACCAGGGCGCTGAGCAGGAATAGAAGAGCTGTAATGAGGCGCATTGGGTGGTGCAAGGCGAGGGCGCACATTACTTCCTTGTTGCTGTCCTTGATATGGCGCCTTCCTCTTGATTTCTTGCTCCATCTCACGGATCTTGTTCTCAACTACAGTTGCTTTGTCCACAAGCTTCTGAAAATTGACATAGTCACAATTGAGCAATTGCACTTGGATCTCATTGTTGAGGCCTCTCATGAACAAATACTGCTTTCGGCTGTCCCGGCTCACATCTTCAGGCGCGTACCTTGAGAGTTGAGTGAATTTATTGAGATATTCACTCACCCTTGATTTTCCTTGCCTCAAGTTCTCAAATTCTTGCCTCTTCAAGATCATAACACCTTCCGGCACATAATGAGAATGGAAACTCTCCTTGAATTCCGCCCAGGTGATCCTCTCTTGATCCTCATGAGCATTGCATAGTGAATCCCACCAATCGGCGGCTGCTCCAACGAGTTGATGAGAAGCAAATAGGACCTTCTCTCGGTCACTGCATTGGACAATGGCTAGCTTCTTCTCCACGGACTTGAGCCAATCATCCGCATCCATAGGGTCGGCAGCTTGAGCAAAGGTTGGCGGTCTAGTCCTCATAAACTCTCCTAAACGGTTATGAGGAGGCGGGGGTGGCGGTGGAGGCATGTGGGGCTGATTGTTGATGTTATTGCCAGCCTGCAGCTGTCCCATAGTTTGTATCATGGTCTGCATGAGCTGGTTTTGCATGGCCAATAGCTGCTCAATATTGATAGCTCCATGAGCATGTCCTTGTTCGTTGTTGTTCTGAGGTACTCCATGGTTCTCCTCCTCGTTATTGGCATCTCTCTGGTTGCGAGTCCTCACCATCTGAAGGAGAGCAATAGGTAAGAATTTAGAAACGTCCCCAACTATATGCATCAAGGGATATGAAGCTAACCAACTAGCTATACTAGCCTAGGTGGACATGGAAATGCCAAAGCATCCCAAAATTCTCTATTAAGCACACAAGCAAACAATATATATATAGCAAACAGCACACCAACAAAATCAAATCGATTCCTGAGTGCTCCTATGTGCTCTAAAGTGTCCATTCTATCTAGGCTGCGTCCTACGGTCAACATGTGGCTCTGATACCAATCTGTGACGCCCGGTTCCGAAAATGAACCAAGCTAACGCATATGTGTGCACAGGATGTTCAACACACACACGAGTGATTCACAAGTGATAAACAGATAATTACCACAGAACAAGATTAATTATCAAATTTTATTACACAAACCATATTATCCTCGAATACAAGCTCTAAGGAATATTAATGACAAGTTCAACTAACGTAGCGGAAATAACTAATTAAGCAAACTAAGCAAAAGGGATAGCGCAGCTCCAATAACACCACAGGCAAAGCTGACGGTAGACACGGCCTAGATCTCCACATTATCGCCATTAAACTCATAATTATGACCTGCAACTGTTGGGGGGGGGGGGGATTGCAAGAGTGAGTACATGTCGTACTCAGCAAGTGTGGAAAGTATGACATGTGGCTGATTCAAATGACGACAATAATTATGGCAAAGTGCTGAAAAGTACAGTAGAACATTTGAAAAGCAATATATTATATGTATGTGAAGTAAACCCATCATAATCACGAGTAATACCATAGTACCAAACTGAATTCATTACCATCATCAACAATTCCAGATTTCACCATCGTCAATAACCATATTCAATACCAGAAATTTATCCATAACCATCCATAACCATTACCAAACCATAACCATCCATAACCATTACCAAACCATAACCATCCCAGGTCCCAATTTCCCTCTAATCATGGAAGTTGTCCAGGTGCTCATAACCGGGAGCACGGCTATCATGATAGTTTTAATTAACTCTGCAGAGTTTGTACCTCTTTACCCACGTGTTTGTGATTTCATCACCCGTCGGCGACTAAAGAATCTCCCTTATGCCAATTACACTTCCTTTGGTGTATGGCCAAGAGATCACAAAATAGCCTTTACAAAGGGATTACTAGCCTATTCAGACCCCACTGAGCATTCACCGGTGGCGATGCCTCCAACTGAGCACATCTTCAACCAAGGGCCCCCTCTTGAGCCATTCGGATCCCAGGGTAGTCCCACCATTCATCAACAAACCCAATCCGACTACCCCTTCCCCGAGCATCCACAATGGTCCAAACAACACTAGCAAAGCCCTAATTAATCAGCTACGCCGCACCCATACTTGGCCTCGTGGTGGCACTGTAGTCCTAGCTTATTCTTGCATGAACCGGTCCCTAGATCTAAAGCAAGCAAACCACCATAACATCCAACCCATCCACATACCAGGCTTGCTTAGATCACCCATCACCATACCGTATCGACCAGTTCACATTAACCAGAATATCATTAATACATAATTAAATGTGTAGTGTTGTTTTCCATCCCAATTAATTAAGCGAAGCAAAAAGGTAATAACCCTTCCCGACTCTCTACCATAAATTCCAGGTGACAAGGTTGGTTAAACAAATCTAGTAAACTTCCTACCATAGGATTCCCGTCAATTTGACACAAGCGTGCAAGTTCGCAAACAAAACATTTAATAAAACAGGATCAATATGCTTCAAGGACACTTGCCTTGCTCCGACAGATGGGGTTGCTCAAGCGCTTCGAAATCTTGATTCTGAAAATTCTCGTACATGATCTCTTGAACACTTCCCTCTACTCGCGATCACACATACAAAAATATACATACAATTCAACATGATGCACACACATTAATCAACATGCGATGATATGCATGCATGCAAGGTACAATAATTAATTAACTACGGTTGTCTATTAATTAGATGCAACTAGTTCATACGTGTTCATACGGGTTTACGGGGGTTTTAGCGGGGATTAATGCTGCTGAAAATAAAATTATGGTGCAACTAAAATTAATTTACGTCTATTAGATCTAATACGGTCGCTAAAATTCGCATCGGGAACAAATCCTACCGTAGATCTGAGGGCTTGATGGTCGTGGAACAAATGCGACGCGTAGACGAAGTGGATGCGCAAGGTCCTTCGGCGGCACGACGACGGCGGCACGATGTCGACGACGATCTCCGGCGGACGGTGGGGCCCTCCTCTTTTTCTTCCTCTTCTTCCCCTTCTTTTTCTCCTTTTTCTTCCCTGGGCGCAGCTCTGTTTTCTGGTGCTTTTTCCCTCTGTACCGGCGACTGCGGTTCTATCGTGGAGGCGGCTGGGAAAACCCTACGAGGGTTACGGTCGTTTATATAGGGGCGCGACACGGCGGGAATCGTGGGATTCGGCGCGTGAATCGGGAGCGGAGGCGGCGGCCCAGCCGGGCGGGAGCGCGTGCGGGGCGCGCTGGGTGGCGTGGCCAGCGGGGCCCAGGCGCGCGCGGTACGCGGGATGGCGAGCCGAGGCGGGGTCAGTGCGCGATGGGACGCGGGGGCGGGCGGGCGCGGCGCGGGGTGGGACCCGGGCGGCGGGGTGGGACGCGCCCAGGCGGGGCAGGCGGCGGGGCCGGGGCGCCCGGTCGTCACGGGAGGCGCATAGGGGGTGGGGGCGATTGAGGCGAGCGACGGGTGGGGCCCGGGCGGCGTGGCGCGTCGGGGCGTCGGGGTGGCTGCGGTGCGGCTGGCTGGGCCGGTACGGCCTGGCCGGCGGGAGGTTTTTGCTTTTTTTCTCTTTTTTTTTAATAATATATTACTATTTTTTATATTACTCATTTATTTTTTTATATATTTTCTTTTTCTTTTATTTTTTTATTTTATCATACTTAATTCTTTTTGCATGTGTTCATCATATAATTAAACTATTTATTTTTATATATACCTTTAGTTTTATTTACTTCTTTTATCTCATATTTATTATGGAAAATAGATTACTTTTGGCAAATTTATTTTTGTAACAATTTTTCAATGCTTGAGGATGAATGCAAAATGCAATATGGGATGCATATATTTTATAATTTTCTTTATAAAAATAATTTCTTCCTAATATTAACTCTAAATTCCCAATTAAATTTTTAATTTGTCAAAAATCGAAAATCAGGGTGTTACAATTGGTGATGAAGAACAAAAGCTTGGTGGAGATCTTGATCCTCTTTTGTTTCCTCCTCTTCTTCTTCTTGCTTGCGATCTCCTCCTCCTTCCTTGATGGCGTCTCTCCACGAACTAAGGTTTGGATGGGGTGGAAAAGTGGCAAATAGATGTCAAGCCAAGGGGTGGGGTTGTTTATATAGAGGTGGAGGCTAGGGTTAGATGGATTTAGAGTTTGAGAGGAGTAGAGACCGGTTTAGAGTCCCACATGGGCTCTAAAAGAGTTAGGCACGACGTCCCTAGGCCCACTTAACGAAAAACCCAAGAAACAAGTCGTGAAACAAAAGATCAACTCGGAGTCGTGAAATATCGGACAAGTCTGAAAAGGACCGAACTAGTCCGAAGTTAGTCAGAAAGAAATCGGACAAGTCTGGCCAAAAATCGGACAATTCCGACTTTAGTCAGAGAGGAAAACATACAAGTCTGCTGGAACACCAGACTAGTTCGGACAAATCCAGGGACTTAGCAAATTTTCAAGGATTCTTGGAATATCGGACTAGTCCGCATAAAATTGGACAAGTCCTAAAGTGTTCAGAGGCAAAATCGGACTAGTCCGCAGCAAAAACGGACAAGTCCGATTTTAGTCAGAGGGAAATTGGACTAGTCCTCACCAAAATCGGACTAGTCCGCACTTTTCAGCATTTTAAGTGCAGTTTTGTTCCAAATCAATTTTAAACTCGTTCCTCTCTATGTGGGTTAATGTTAAACATGTATATGAATGTATGTAGGGCATGATGCATGAAAATGAGGGTGTTACAAACCTACCTCCCTTAAAATGAATCTCGCCCTCGAGATTCGATGCAGAAGAGAAGAGATAGGGAAATTCCTTCTTGAGATCATCCTCCAATTCCCATGTTGCTTCTTTTTCTGTGTGGTGCTTCCATTGAACTTTACACCATCGAATAACCTTGTTCCTTGTGACTCTCTCCTTGGTTTCCAAAATTTTGACCAGTTGTTCGGCATAAGTTAAATCTGCCTCTAATTCCAACTCTTCCACTGGCACTTGTTCTTCCGGTACTCTCAAACACTTTTTGAGCTGGGAAACATGAAAGACATCATGGACATCCGAAAGATGACCTGGCATCTCCAACTTATACGCTACTTCTCCTCTTTTGTCTAAAATCTTGAATGGCCCAATGTAGCGAGGTGCTAGCTTGCCTCTTATGTTAAACCTCTTATGACCTCTCATTGGTGACACCTTAAGGTAAACGTAGTCTCCCATTTTGAAGGCTAATTTCCTTCTCCTATTGTCTGCATAGCCTTTTTGTCTTGATTGGGCAACCCTCAAGTTTTCACGAATAACCTGGACTTGGTTTTTAGCTTCTTGCAACACATCGGGTCCAAATACTTGATTCTCCCCTGTCTCATTCCAGAACAAGGGCGTCCTACACCTCCTTCCGTATAGTGCCTCATATGGTGACATCTTCAAACTTGCTTGGTAACTATTGTTGTATGATAATTCTGCATATGGCAAGCTCTTGTCCCAACTTTTCCCATGCTTTAAAGCACAAGCTCTTAGCATGTCCTCTAAAATCTGATTGGTCCTCTCAGTTTGTCCATCCGTTTGAGGGTGATACGCTGAACTAAAATTCAACTTTGTTCCCAAAGCTTCATGCAATTTATGCCAAAATCTGGAATTGAATTGTGAACCTCTATCCGAGACTATCTTCTTTGGAACTCCATGCAAACATACTATTCTTACCATGTACAGTTCCGCCAATTTCTCTCCATTATAGATGGTCTTGACGGGAATAAAGTGGGTTGACTTAGTTAACCGATCCACAATTACCCAAATTGAGTCGTAACCGGACTGAGTAAGTGGTAAACCAACTATAAAGTCCATACCGATTTCTTCCCACTTCCATTCCGGAATCTTTAATGGTTGGAATAGTCCAGCTGGCCTTTGATGTTTCGCCTTGACTCGTTGGCACACATCACACAATGCTACGTATTCAGCTATGTCCTTTTTCATGCTAGCCCACCAATAACATGTCTTCAAGTCTTTGTACATCTTTGTACAACCAGGATGAATTGAGTATGGTGAGTCATGTGCCTCTTTTATTATTGTCTCCCGAATATGCTTCACATTAGGCACAACAATCCTCTTACCAAGCCATAGGGTACCATGTTCATCCTCATCAAATCTGAATTCTCTCCCCTCTTGGGTCCTTTCCTTGATTTCCTGAATTTCCTAATCCTTAGTTTGGCCTTCCTGAATTTCTTGCTCTAGTGTTGGGTTTAACTCCATCATCTCCGTCTCATTTATGAATCTAAGGTTCAACCGTTCGAACTTCTTACATAACTCGGATGGCAACTCTCAAATCGTGAGCTGATTACTTACTCCTTTTCTACTCAAAGCATCGGCCACTACATTGGCTTTTCCCGGATGATAGTTGATTCCCAAGTCATAATCCTTGATGAGCTCCAACCATCGTTGTTGCCTCAAGTTCAGATCCGTTTGTGTGAAAATATACTTCAAACTCTTATGATCTGTATAAATTTCACACCTATGTCCAAGGATGTAGTGTCTCTAAATTTTCAACGCATGTACCACGGCTGCAAGTTCTAAATCATGTGTTAGATAATTTTGTTCATGTTTCTTCAATTGTCTTGACGCATAGGCGACTGTCGAAGGTCGTAAACGACACTTCCTCCGGACCTGCTTAGAGAGCAGCCCGCGGAGGTTCTTTGGATTCACGAGGGCTAGTCCCAGGAGATCGAACACATCAGAATGATGGACACCGGGGATTTACGTGGTTCGAGCCGCCTGGGGGTGTCGCCGGAGCTCCAGTCCGGCGGTGCCCACTGTCTTCGCGGGTACTCAGACGATGGTTGCTGGAATACCTTCCTCAAAGACCTGTACATAGATCAAAAAAGAGAAGTAATTTTGTCCGCTGGTCACTTCACCCCTGCTTGTTTTGTAGTGTCGCTTGACTTACGATACTGGGCTGACTCGTGGGGCTTGGGTAATTCAGTGCTTCTACACCCAGGGCTTGTTGTCCAGAATACCCAAGGGTGGTCCATCTAGCCCCCAGCACTTGGCTGTAGCGCTGGGGAGCCAGAACGCACAGGCTTAGGGTACGGGACCAGGCTAAGCAGGTTGTGGCCCTGGACCTCCCGCTCGGCGTAAGCCGTTTCCGGGGGGGGGACCATCTGGAGACACAGGCCCCTGAGTATTGGAACAACCGAGGCCCCAGGCGCATCGCAGGTACCTCAAGCAACCCCACCTGCAGTCCAAATAGCAAGGCTCCCACTACTGTTAAAGCAGGGGGAAAACGACAGCGCTCATGATAGATCACGAGCTATGGCGGGCTTACAGCAACATCATAAAAATTAAAGATAATTTTTGAATTGACAAATCCTATACCAGGCAGGACAACATTCTTTCATTGTAGTTTCTCATAAGATGAAGCAGACTTTACAAGGGGAATAACCCGGCCTGGGTGTTAGGTGGAGCCGAGTGCACCTACTTAGGGTTCTGGACCAGGCTAAGCAGAATGTTGGTGGGGGATTGCAAGGGTGAGTACATGTCGTACTTAGCAAGTGTGGAAAGTATGACATGTGGCTATTCAAATGACGAATATAATAATGGTTAAGTGCTGAAAAGTACAATAAAACATTTGGAAAGCAATCTATTACATGTATATGAAATAAACCCATCATAAACCATATAGTTATCATAATACCTATCCATATTCCGTATCCATCATCATATACCAATATCCATATTCAATACCATAATTCAATTCATAACCATCCATAACCATAATACCAACCATAACCATCCCAAATTCCCAATATTCCTCTAATCATGTCAGGGTCCAGGTTGCTCATAACCGGGAGCACGGCTATCATGATAGTTTTAGACACACTCGGCAGAGGTTGTACTGCTTTACCCATGTGTTTGTGATTTCATCACATTTCGATGACTATAGAATCTCAATTATGCCGTCTCACACTTTCGTAGGTGTGTGGCAAAGAGATCACAAAATAGCCTTTACAAAGGGATTACTAGCCTATTTAGACCCCACTGAGGTTTCACCGGTGGTGATGTCTCCAACTGAGCACATCTTCAACCAAGGGCCCCCTCTTGAGCCATTCGGATCCCAGGGTAGTCCCACCAATCATGAACAAACCCAATTCTACTACCCCTTCCCTGAGCATCCTTAATGGTCCAAATAGCAATGGCAAAGCCCTAATTAATCAGCTACGCCGCACCCATACTTGGCCTCGTGGTGGCACTGTAAATCCTGGATGGTCGCTCCACGAACCGGTCCTTAGATCTAAAGCAAGCAAAACCACCATACATCCAACCCATCCACATACCAGGATTGCTTAGATCACCCATTAACATATCAGATTTAACCAGTTCATCTCAACCACAATCTCATTAATGCATAAATAAATTAAGTAGTGTAGTTGTTCTTCCATCCCAATTAATTTAGAAGATAAAAATCCCATCCTGACACTCTACAATATATTCCAGGTGACAAGGGAGGTTAAACAAAGCTAGTAAACTTCCTATCATAGGATTCCCATCAAATTGACACAAGCATGCAGTTTGTAAACAAAACATTTATTTCAAAACAGGATCAATATGCTTCAAGGACACTTGTCTTGCTCTTGCGGTTGGTTCGGCTCAACTTCCTCAAACTCTTGGTGCTGATCCTCCGCGACACTCTCTAGTGCAAATCCGCCTAATCCACACAACAAACATACAAGACAAGAAACACATTCAAAGAGTGCACAAATATTACTCAAGATGACATGATATACATGATTAATGCAAATGCAAGGTAGAAATTATTAATAGATTGCTTCCAATGATCACTAACTAGTTCTAATAGATTTTAACAAGTTTATGCAGGTTTGGATTTGATTAGATCTACTTTTAGAATTAATTCAACACAATTTAGCTAGGAAAATCGGACTAGTCTGCAGAAGGCCGAACTAGTCCGCACTTCGCAGAACTAGCGAACTAGGGTTTTCTAGATCGACGTGAATTTGGAGATTTGGGGTTGAATTCATGTAAGGAAAAGGAAATAGAAGGTATACCAGGTTTTTAGGACTCCAATGTAGCAAGAAACTTGGAGGCAACACTTGGATCTTGATGATCTAGGGTTGGTGATGAACTTGGAGATGAATTGGTGATGAAGAACGAAAGCTTGGTGGAGATCTTGATCCTCTTTCGTTTCCTCCTCTTCTTCTTCTTGCTTGGGATCTCCTCCTCCTTCCTTGATGGCGTCTCTCCACGAACTAGGGCTTGAGTGGGGTGGAAAAGTGAAAAATAGATGTCAAGCCAAGGGGTGGGGTTGTTTATATAGAGCTGGAGGCTAGGGTTAGATGGATTTAGAGTTTGAGAGGAGTAGAGGTCGGTTTAGAGTCCCACATGGGCTCTAAAAGAGTTAGGCACAATGTCCCTAGGCCCACTTAACGTAAAACCCAAGAAACAAGTCGTGAAACAAAAGATCGACTCGGAGTTGCGAAATATCAGACAAGTCCGAAAAGGACCGGACTAGTCCGAAGTTAGTCAGAAAGAAATCGGACAAGTCTGGACAAAAATCGGACAAGTCCGACTTTAGTTAGAGAGGAAAACGGAAAAGTCCGCTGGAACACCAGACTAGTCT
Source organism: Tuctoria greenei (assembly GCA_036927565.1). NCBI lineage: Eukaryota > Viridiplantae > Streptophyta > Magnoliopsida > Poales > Poaceae > Tuctoria > Tuctoria greenei. Next base: position 256,447,038 of record JAYESD010000002.1, read on the forward strand.
GGACAAGTCTAGGGACTTAGCAAATTTTCAAGGATTCTTGGAATATCGGACTAGTCCGCATAAAATCGGACAAGTCTAAAAGTGTACAGAGGCAAAATCGGACTAGTCTGGAGCAAAAATGGACAAGTCTGATTTTAGTCAGAGAGAAATCGGACTAGTCTACACTTTTCAGCATTTTAAGTGCGGTTTTGTTCCAAATCAATTTTAAACTCGTTCCTCTCTATGTGGGTTAATGTTAAACATGTATATGAATGTATGTAGGACATGATGCATGAAAATGAGGGTGTTACACGCATGAAGTCCTTCCAGCGCAGTAACCCCAGCATTGCGGCCTCCTCAAATCTGGAGGAGGCCTGATGGAGTTGGCATCTTCAACACAAGGTCGCCGTAGTGGACCACGGCCATAAACCTATACATGGATGGCGTACCTAGGATCGCGTTGAAGGGGAGATTGATGTGTGCCACATCAAACACCAGCTTCTCGGACCTATAGTTGTCACGTGTCCCAAAAGTCATCGATGGAGTAACTGACCTGAGAGGCATGATGGCTCTCGGACCTACTCTAGAGAATGGGCGTGAGGGCCTGAGGTCTGAGAGGTTGAGTTGGAGCTTCACAAAAGCTACGAAGCTAAGGAGGTTGAGCATCGCGCCTCCATTCACCAGGACATGGAAGTGCTGGATATTGTTGATAGTCAGGGAGACCATCAATGCCAGTTGTCCAGCTTCTGCCATGTTTTTCAAACAATCCGAAGCATCAAAAGTAATGGAAGTATCCATCCACTTCCGATGGTGTTTTGCCTTAGTGGTAGGAGCAGCAGCAGCCATCTCTCGACACATAGCTTGAGAAGGCGTCGGAAGGTGATATCCCAGGACCCTCCATACATCATATGGAGAGTCTTCCGACGCTCATTGCCAAAGATGTTGCGGTCGTCATTGACGGTTTTGTAGACCGCCCTTAACGCCTTCTTGGTGTCTTGGAAGCCTAGCTCTTGATCAGACAGAGCTTCGTTGACTTTTTACTTCCCTTCCCGCTGATGGAAAGGGGTCTCGTCTTGACGCTTGCTGTTGCGTTCAGCAAGCCTCTTGACCTCACGACAGTCTTCAAGATTGTGGCTTGTTGATTTGTGAATCAGACACCACATATTTTCATTGTCGTCGTCTTCAGACGATGGTCGAGGTCGCTTGTCGGGGCATGGCCCCCGGCCATCAGGTGCTGTGGCAGCAGCAGCGGTAGTTGTACCAGCAATTGACTTCTTCTTGCACTTGACTTTTTCTTATTTTCAGTAGCCAGAGACATTAGCTTTAGCTTTGGAGGTAGATTGCTTGGCCTCCACAGTTGGTTTGGAGTGCATTTCACGGCCCTCTGCAGCTCTGGTGAATTTGTTGGCTAAGCTGAAGAGTTCCATTTTGCTGCTGACATTCTTGGTTGCCAGCTTCTCCAGCATCTTCTTGTCTCTAACTCCCTATTGGAATGCAATGACGGCAGAACAGTTGGAGATAGAGGAAATGGTGTTCCGTACCTAAGAGAATCTCTGGATGAAGAATCGCAGCGACTCTCCCAACTTCTGTTGTACGGTGAACAGGTGCAGCTCGGTGCAAAGTCGGGTGTAGGAGCTCCCAAAATTGGCAGTGAACTGGCGATAGAGTTCCCGCCCCCCAACTATAGATGGAGTCGGGAGGTAAGCTCATAAACCAGGACCTTGCAGTCCAAGTTAGAGCCACAGGGAAGTAGTTGGCCATCACAGTCTCATTGCCTCAAACCATGAGGATGGCGGTGGAGTAGATTCAAAGAAACTCGACGGGGTTGACTGTCCCGTCATATTTCTCATGCAAATGAGGACGAAACTTGGGTGGCCATTCGACAATGCAAAGATGCATGGCAAGATCCGAATAGCCGCCTCCAACTCCTAGAGGAGAAGGGTTTTCTCAAGCACGCTCGATGTTGACGCGGTCATCCTGCCTCATGTAGCAGCGGTCGAGCTCCGACCGGAGGTCCTGAGTCAGGAGCCTAGTCGCCGTGTGAGTACGGCGAGCCCCAGAGGGCAGTGACATCACTTACTGGGTGGGCGCACGTCTCCTGAGCTGCGATGCTGGAGGACCAAGTCTACCAGACAAGGTACTGTTTTGAGAAGGTGCCTACCCTACATGGGGCAGACCTTGTTTGTTGATGGCATTGGTTGCGGCTGCAACCAAATGCTTAACATTAGCGTTCCATTGTTCCAGCGCGGACGGAGGAGCTCCCGATGCTAGAGGACGCTGCAGTAGAGTCTGCATTGCGTTCATCTCATTCTTGGGGTTGTTCGTCGATGTTGTGACCGACGCAAATTCACCATCCTGCTGTCTAGTGTTGGCTATTGGAGCAGGTGGTGGTGGTGGTGTGACGCCCACTGGAACAACAACTTTGGTCGGTTGCTGCACATTGGAGGGATTTCCCCCAACGGGTTGCACAACTGGTCCGTTGGATGAAACGGCAACGGAGTTCACCATCTTGAAGATCTTGAAATCGAGCCTCCATCCTTCTTGCCATGCCAAATGTCAAGTGTGAACTAGGACACTTCCCACATACTACTAATAAGTAATATGTGGAGGTTCGTAATCGGATGGGGCGCTAATAAAGATCAAGAACAAGGGTGAACACTGAGAGTTTTACGTGGTTCGGGCCGCCTGAGCATAATACCCTACTCCACGGGGTTTATGTTGATTGTATGAGCTTGAATGTGTATGAGCTTAGCTGAGATTGGCCTCTGATCACTTGCCTTTCTACTGTGCAGCGCAGCCATTTATATGACAAGGACTGACTGTTACAGTGTGTGCCTGGCCTGACAGGTGGCCTTGGGTGTAATAAACTACCCTATACACGATGTATGGTGTTAAGGGTGGTTAATAGTGTGATAATGTGTCTTAACGGCAGTGTTACCAGTCTTGATAGTCCTCTAATCGTGCGTCATTAATATAACATTAATGATGTGTTAACTAGGTCCTGTAACGGCCAATTGATAGCCCTTGAATGTCCGTGCTGTTGGAGATCCCGTTGTCTTCCCATTGCAGACTTAGGTTCGGGGGTGTAACACGTGGCAGCTCTGGAGCTTCCCTCTACGGGGAGGCAGGTCCGGAGCTACTGGACACGTGGTAGATCTGGGGCTTGATGAGTAGGTTTAGGCCCGATCTTCTGAAAGGTAATGGATAAGTCGATTGATGGAGATCTCGACGTTGATGATCCGAGGCTCTCGAGTAGAACACGAAAAACCCCTGCAATTACTATACCACCACTCCGTTGATTATCAACCGTGCTGCACACGCTTGACCTCAACAAGAAGGCTAATCCTTGCAAGTGCAACCGAGAACACAAGCAAGAACAAGGTAGAAGCAATCTGAATTGCTAAGTTGGGGTCTCACAAACCGATGAACGGCAAAACTGTGTATAATAGATTAATCTAAGCAAAATCCAATTGTTAATGGCGGCTACTATGGAGTACATATAGATGGGAGGACGTACAAGTGGGTGTTGGGGTCGTGACCTAACCCTAAGATACAAAAATAATGGACTTAGACTTGATACATGGCCCAATGGCCCAATACGGTGGCGCAGCACCCTAACAGATTCTGTACTTGATTTTGTTTTGACGATTCCTGTCGACTCCGAAGTTATTTTGACATGGGACCGGCGCCATTAGAAAGGTTATCCTCTCCCCTTTCCGTTCATTTGTAGAACGTCCAAAACGGAGTTTGTATGTATCCTGGCCGTCCGTTTTAGTGCGTACTGCTCCTGGATTCCGAGTTGGATACAATTTTGAGTTTGGTTCGGTTTCCATCTTCTTTGAACGAATTCTCTGGTCTTCCACGACCCTAATACTTCCTCCAAGTACTCCTTGAACCTCTCCATGGATCCTAATCACAATTAATCATTAAGTAGCAATCTATGCTCAAAAACATATAAGGAAATATATAAGAACGAGCTCACCTCTGAAATTAATTGTTGTGTATGAACTCTATTGATTGCATCTTCTATGTTCAATGGAGTGTTGTTTGTATCCATAGAAGTGATGTCCTCATCATCCTCTCCTTCTTGAATTGGAGTCGTCCTCAACTCAAGTTCATCTCCTCTCATGTGTTGGTCCAAATGTGCAACGCCATCAAATCTTCTTGTATGCATGAATGGAGGAGGCCAAGGTGGTGAACGACATAGTGCGCCTTCTTGATCTTGTCCATCAAATAAGAGTGCACATTCACTTGAGCCAGGATCCCGAACAAATAAACATTGTGTCATGTTTGTAGGTGCAATGATAGCATGCATGATCTCATCATTCTCCCCTTCTTTATGACAAGCCGTCCTCAGCTTGCTTGTATGTCCAGCAAAGAGGCTTTTGGGGATAGAGTGAGCACTGTCCATATTGCACAACCGTAGTGAATAATGCTTTTTTTGTCCCTGCTGCAAGGAAAAAATACTAGAAAAACATGACAAGATATTATTAGCGTTAGAACATTCATTTACTTGACCATGTCGTTGCAGCACAAAAGGAGCTTCCTCATTTGAACATATGTAAACTTTATGCACCATAAACATGCCACTATGTTCATATTTGCCTATAGCATGAAAAATATTTCTACTTAACAAAGGCAATTCAGATTGAGAAAATATTATCTTCTCTACGATATCTAGATCACAAAGAGTGTCAAATTCAATACAGCTCAAAGTATTTAGAGAAGATAACAATTTCAGTTCATCCCTTTCACATGTAGTTGGGATCAAATGCTTAATTTCAGCACAAGTGAGTCATAAAGTATCAAATTTATTTGGTTGTTCTAGCATAGGTACAATATAATTATCAGCACACAACTCATTTTTGTTGTAAGAATCAGTAGGAAAATCAACTAATGGTAAAGGTTTATTATGAAAAGGTTCATCTTGTTGCTGCTCATCGATAGTATGATTGGTAGCAAAATTCAGCACATCTGAAAATGTCATATCTTGGTTAACTGTATAGCATTGTCCATTAACACTACTCTCATTTTAAGCAAGAAATTCAAATGCATTATGAGTTGATTCATCAAAAAATTCAGAAGAGTTGTTCAACACCTCACTCTCATTTGCATCTATATTTATTTGTTCATGTTCCTACAAAAGGTTAGGCAAAGGAGGAGGTACAACAAGAAAATTCTTCTCAAGTTCATGTATTTCATCTTTACAATTAGATACATTAGCAAAAGTTTCTCGTATAAGAATTTTCATATCTTTCCATATCCGAGGTCTTTCTAAATCACTTAAGATGTTCCACCAAGTCAATGCACAACCTACTAATACACTTGCAACATTTCTAATCTTTCTTTTCTCACACATATGACATTGTCCAAAAATTTTATCCAACTCTATTTCCCAAGCAATATATTCATCATAACCAAAACCATCATAAGAAGGAAGAGATGGGAGAATGTAATTACTTCTTGTGGAAGGTGTTGTAAAGGTGGTCTGAATGTCATGTGAAACCTTGATTGATGTTTGATTTTGAGTGAGCAACTCCATCGTCGTCTTCATCATGTCAATCATCTAAGCATATAAAGCATGATTCTTGCTTTTACCTGACATTGTTAGTAGCAAACAAAAGACAACAAAAAATATGTTATCCCTATCAACTACAAAGGATAATGGAAAAGTGGAAGTGGAATCACACACTCTCAAGCGTCTTACCACGCTCTTACAAGTGTTCTTACCGACACTACAGGTGGCAAACGGTGGACGGTATGAAGAAACCAATTAAGCGTGGGATGATTGCAAAGGTGTATCGATTCTGCTCAAGAGTAAGGTGTAGATTGGATGGCAATTATATGTAGTAAGGATTAGCAACAATGAAATCAGATAGTAAAGTTGAATAAGTGTCTAAAGTACTTGTCAAAGTTGCTGGCCTAAATGTGTTCCTAGTATTTCAAGCTAGCAAGACATGAGACAAAACTAAATGACACAAAGAATGCAAGAACTTCTGTTTTTTTGTTGTTTTTTTTTCCTTTTTTGTGCGGTTTTTATATCTTGTTTTGCACTTGCCTTTTTCTTTTTTCTTCCTTTTTTTTCAGAATGTGCTGCAAAAGAAGAACACAATGCAAACACTCAAAGATATCTCGTAGGTCTGTTACAGATTTTCTGCTCAATATTCTAAGGACAATTAAGCACCTTTATAGGCCCCAAATCTAAAAACTTTGAACAGAAATATTATAGATCTATCTCTCCTATTTAAGTTCAGTATATGGAAGATCTATTTTGGATAAGAACAATGGGAGATATTGCCCCCGAAATACAGACAGTTCAGAATTTCTGGATCAATAACAGACTCAGATCTAATGCAATTTTGACCTTGATAACTCTATTTTCTGGGAAACTGATGAATACAAAAGTTATAGAAAACTTCTTAAGCTTTCCAGAAAGTACAATAACAAAAAAATCCGAGTTGTTGTGAGCGAGATATGATGAAAATACATAACTGGACAGAGATGAATCTAATCTGGACGTGATGACGTGATTCAAAAGGATGAATCACACAATGCAAAACTCAAACTAAGACCAAAAACACTTTATAAACCAAAAATATGACTCAAAAATGGACAAAATCTCACCAAAACCAAACTGAATAACAAAGTTGCAAATGGCTCAATGGTGGTTTGGACAAAGTGATGAAGAGATATACTAAACTGCAAATTTTTTTGTGGTTTTTTTGTGGACTCTAGGTATGAATAACAAAACTAATGTAATAGATATATGAATTACCTAATGGGCAACCTGGAAATCTGATACCAATTGATGAGTAGGTTTAGGCCCGATCTTCCGAAAGGTAATGGATAAGTCGATTGATGGAGATCTCGACGTTGATGATCCGAGGCTCTCGAGTAGAACACGAAAAACCCCTGCAATCACTACACCACCACTCCGTTGGTTATCAACCGTGCTGCACATGCTTGACCTTGCCAAGAAGGACAATCCTTGCAAGTGCAACCGAGAACACAAGCAAGAACAAGGTAGAAGCAATCTGAATTGCTATGTTGGGGTCTCACAAACCGATGAATGGCAAAACTGTGTATAACAGGTTAATCTAAGCACAATCCAATTGTTCATGGCGGCTACTATGGATTATATATAGGTGGGAGGACTTCCAAGGGGGTGTTGGGGTCGTGACCTAACCCTAAGATACAAAAATAATGGACTTAGACTTGATACATGGCCCAATGGCCCAATACGGTGGCGCAGCACCCTGATAGATTTTGTACTTGATTTTGTTTCGACGATTCCCGTCAACTCCGAAGTAATTTTGACATGGGACCGGTGCCATTGGAAAGGTTATCCTCTCCCCTTTCCGTGCATATATAGAACGTTCAAAACGAAGTTCGTATGCATCTTGGGCGTCTGTTTTAGTGTGTACTGCTCCTGGATTCCGAGTTGAATACGATTTTGAGTTTGGTTCGGTTTCCATCTTTTTTGAACGAATTCTCTGGTCTTCCACGTCCCTAATACTTCCTCTAAGTACTCATTGAACCTCTCCATGTATCCTAATCACAATTAATCATTAAGTAGCAATATATGCTCAAAAACATATAAGGAAATATATAAGAACGAGCTCACCTCTGAAATTAATTGTTGTGTATGAACTCTATTGATTGCATCTTGTATGTTCAATGGAGTGTTGTTTGTATCCATAGAAGTGATGTCCTCATCAGAGCTTCCCTCTGCGGGGAGGCAGGTCCGGAGCTACTGGACACGTGGTCGCACTGAAGCTACCCTAAGGAGGGAAGCAGGTCTGGCACCGGGGGACACGTGTTGCCTCTGGAAGTCCATGATACTAGAAGGTGGAACTCGATGCGTCTTCTTCTGGTACGAAGGGATACCTGGTATGTAGGGTAATGACACATACTGATCACCACAATTTTGAATTTGTTAGATTATCTTATTGTCACGCCACTTATAGCCAAGGTTAGTAAAAACTATCACAACGATTTAACTCGTTGCAACATTTACATTTTGCAACGACTTTCTGCCCATCGCAACAATATGCGCTGTTGCAATAAGCCAGAATCCTTCTAGTGCGGGGATGAGAATTCTAGTGGTAGACGAGGGAGGACAAGGGCTTAGAATAAGTTTTATATGATGTCAATTGCGGGTAATCTTATTGAAGTTGAGGGGTAGTTTTGTACCATTGGTTGCGGGAAGCGGCCAAAAGCTTTGCTTCCAGGTTGTTTTTTTTTCCAACATGCCTGCTAGTTCATTTTGGGAAGTTTTTTTTTTCTGAGATGTTGGACCAAAAGCTAGACGTTTGGGAGTCTAAGTGCTTAAATTTGTTAAGAAGTTGAATAAGAAGTTGTGCCAAACAGGACCTTAGTAGTAAATGGACAAAACTTTCATATCTTTTTTCTTCAAAAATAGTATATTTAAATTATAAATTAAAAAAGGTGCTATTTCAAACAGCTGCAAAAATAGGTAAAATTCGCCCTCATCAACTATAGCGATGAGCATGGTCTCATAATAATAAATTTAATACATGTTCGTAATCGTCATGTGCAGAAAATAAAAAGATACAACCCCCCCCCCCCCCCCACTCTCCTCTCCCCTTTGGCATCAAGACACCAAAATGAAAAAAAAAAAGAGACAAAAGGGATATAATTGGACTTGACATCCTAGACCCTGCTCCTCCTCGTCCTCAATGTAATCTTTGTCGTCGTTGTTGCCATCATCGTCGATGGTGTCACCTCTTATAATGTTACCACCTGGGAGAGCAATGCTTGAGCTTGCTCCGCCCATGTCGAAGAAGGCTAGTTCCTCTACAGTAAAAGTGGAGAACTTAGGAGTCACCTCCTCAATGTGTCCTCAGAAATAGTTTGATACCCCATAGATTGAATCCCCAACTTTTCATAAATAGCGTCCACATTGTCTTTCATGTAGTTGTTATCTCTCTTCCTGGCAGACCTTTCCTTTTGAACCTTCACATTTATGTCAGAACACATAGTGAAGATAGACTGTAGCACATGAACCAGCCTGTTGGAGGACCCTGTGGCTTTGGGGCACTCCGAGTTGGTGTCAGAGGTGCTGCTAGATGAGGTGGAGGCAGGGATGCAGCTTCTTGACTTGCTCTGATGGCCGGCGAATAGAGTGCTTCGACCAACTGTTGCTGAAGTTTTTGATGTGACAGATCATTCACAAACTTCAACTTAGACAATTTCTTGATCATATTCATGATGTAGGGTGCATAGGACATGACTGAGATGGTTTCTTTGAGGTAGCAAATATCTCCATGTAGATACAATCAAAGGCTTTGAATTTTCTCTGACCTCTAACCCACTGCTTCAAGTTCCTCACATTGGACTTGGGGTTGCTTGCATCTCCATCCTCTGGTGGCATGGTCTTCAGCAAGAGGATATTGAGGACTTGAAATAATGGAAGAAATCCATGAGCGGATAGAGAGTTGAAAGTGTAGATTTGATCATACAAGAAGTTTGTTTTATTATTCTTCAAGATTAGCTCATCGTGGACTTTGTAAGAGTACTTCAGAATATGGTGAAGTCCAATTTTCTTAGCAAACTTCTCATATGTTGCAATGTATCTCTCATTGTGAGTCATCCAAGTGATTCAAGTTTCTTCCTCTAGATGGAAGAAATGGTGGAGAAAATTGTGCTATTACCTCCTTGTTCTAGAGGTACTCAAATACCATGAATCTTTTAATCCTGTTGAAGTCACGTGGCTGCATGACTTCCTTGAAAGTGGCATTGTTCCTCCTAACCATGTAATCCCCATCCACCCATTGCATATACAATATTGGGTTTTTCTTCTTATGTTTACTGTCCGGTAATAGTTTACATGGAAGTTGCTCTGTAATCTCAGGTCTGTAGCCATCTTGATGAGGAATCACTTCTTTAGATACACACAACACTCCTATGTCGGATATACAAGTTTTAAGCTCTAGAGTTCATTCACAACAATTAAATTTAGAGGTGATATTCTTCCTATATGTTTCTCTATATGATTTTGACAATGAATGCTAATTCATAAGTTAAATATGATTAGGAATCATTGAGAAGACTCTACTTTAAGGAAGGCATAGGGGAATGGAGAATAAGAAAATAGATCCACATCAAGTTGGAGGTGGAGCCCAATTCAATTTCGAGTCCAACTCGGAGCCCAAGAGCAGTTCACCTTACGAATGCCCAGAACGCATATGGACCTTATTTTAGAAGTTATATATATGCACAAAAGTATGATATGATGAACTCTCCAATGGAACCAGTGACAAGTCCAAATTTCACTGGATTCAATAGAAAATGTCGAAACAAAGCCGAGTACAGAATATATGAGGGTATTGTGTCACTGTCTATTGGGCCATTGGACATTTTATGTAGTCTATTAGTGACAAGTTTACTGGTCTTATGGCCGAACCCTAGGCTATAAATATAGCAGATGCTGACAAAATTTTGTGGTGTTTTGCTTAGATTAATCTGTTATATATAGTTTCATAGTTTATTGATTTGTGAGACCCAAACTCCAACAATTTTAGATTGCTTCTCCTTCGTTCTTGCTTGTGTTCTCAGTTGTATTTGTAGATATTAGTCTTATTTTTGAGGTCAATCATGTAACATGTGGTTAATAACTATTAGAGCAATTGTGTGTAGTCATTATAAAGGTTGTTCAAGTTCTGCTCGGTGCTTTGGATCATCAATGTCTGAATATCCACCTCAATTGAGTTATATTTTGGAAGATAGGACCAAATACACTCATCAAGTGGTATTATATTTCCGATTTCCCTTTAGTTAATTTTTTTCCCATTATATTAGTTTTATTTTTCATACCTAGAATACACAAAAAAGCCAAAAAAATTATATTATACTAGAAACTGTTCATTATCTTGCCCAAACCACAATTGACCCTTTACAAATTTGACTTTAAAATTATCTTATGTCCGTGATTGAGTCATATTGCCGGTTTAGGAAGTGTTCTTGGTTTAGTTTGATTTTTAAATCATAGTGTTTTGACCATTTGAATCACATCATCACATCTATATTAGATTTATGTTTATCCAGTTTGGTATTTCGATCATATATTGCTCTTATAAAATCAAGCTTTTACGTTCTTATATTTTTTGGAAAGCTTGAGAAGTTATTTATAAATTTGGTATGCATTATTTTCAAGAAATGAAGTCACTGTGGTCAAAATTGTATTAGGAGTGAATCTGTTCTTGACCTAGAATTTCTTAAACAATTTGTATTTGGGGTTGAATATCTTCTATTTTTCTTATCCAAAAGAGGTGTACCATATATTTGAATTGAAGAGAAAAGAAGGTTCTACAATCTTGCTATTGTAAAGTTTTGGATTTTGAGGCCTTTAAATGTGCCTATTATCATTGAATGTTTGAGCAAAATTGTGTGACAAACTTACGAGATATTTTTGTAGGTTTGAATTGTATTTCACTTTCGAGCACATTCTAAATATAAGAGAAAATAAAAAGGTAAGTGCAAAAACAAAAGAGAAAAACTGACAAGATATAAAAACAAGGGAGTAAAAAAGAGAAAGAACAAAAAAAATAGAAGTTGTTGTATCATTTGTGCTTTGGTATACGTCTTGCTAGCTTGAACTAGTTCTAGAACACATTTAGTGCATCAACGTTGATAAGTACTTTGGACACTTATTTAACATCTCATTGTTGTCAATCCTTGGTATAATATCAGGTGTCATCCAAGCTACACTTTTCTCTTGAGAAGAACATGTACCTTTATAACCATGAACGCTCGACAATGTTTTGACATTGATCACCATTTTCCATATGTAGTAGTGTCGGTAAAAACACTTGTAAAAGTGTGGCAAAACGTTTGAGAGTGTGTGAGTCCACATCCACTTTGTCATTGTCCTATATAGTTGATAGGAATAACGTAATTTTGTTGTCTTATGTGTTCTCCTAATAGTGACATGTTACACACTCAAGGTTACGGTTCAATGACATCGCTTGAAATCCGGACCACCACTATTCCCCAATGACGAAAAAATTTATTCCAAAGCAATATTTTAAACCTCATTGAAAACCTTAGACATATGCTGCTTGTTTTCACATGACTTATATTAAAGATTGGCACATATGTATGTATACATACACGTCTGTGATGTATTTATTTCTCTTTCATGTTTGATTATTATAGATAGATCATATGGTTTCAATTGAATATGGTGTATATATTGTTATTATTTTCAACATGATCTGTTTAAAGATTTGTAAACAATCATTCAATTAACTGCACACTCTTATTTTTTGGTTTGCGAATATATTTCTATAGTTGAGACATATATATATATATATATATATATATATATATATATATATATATATATGTGTCCCAACTTTATTTGCTTTTCAATAAATTTTCAAGATTATCTCAAAAAAATTAATTGACAGTGATTTGTATCTTGTTTACAATTTCGGGTCGTGACAAGCTCCCTCCACAGCCCACAACAAAATTGTCCTTCCCATATCATTCTAATGACCCCGCCGCGCGCGACTCGGCAGCCCATCAACTGGTTACCTTCCGAGAGCCAACTCAGCTTCACTACTTCACCCCATCCCATAACCCTACTATCCTAGCCGCCGCCTTCGCCGCTCCTTGGCTCCGCCTCCCACCAACCCATGTCACCATCATTCTGCCGAACTATCAGCGATTGACTGTCCGTTATGATCCTGAATCAGGTAGGTGTTATTCCTTTCATTGTTTCATTTGAATTCATGCAGAATGGAAAAAATTTGTATGAACACTGCAGTATGGATTTAAATTAAACACCATTGGTGCAGAAATTGATGAATGTTTGAAGTTCTGTAATCACCTGAGTTGAAAATGTGCATGGGTTGAGAGCTTTGAGTTTCTGATGTAAATTTAGGTTACTGAAACTAGCTTTATCAGTTCATTTCATTCTTTTCTATATTACATTTTGTCAGACCAGACAGGACCCGAAACACGGTGGTAGAGGTTTCAAATTTCACCCTTGGATCAATTCTTTTCAGGCACGTTTTTACTCCACCCGACCTATTGCCATCCCTAGTTCCCATTAACTGTGTAAAGCAATAACAACGTGTGGCCATGATTGCAACAAAGCACCAAGACAAAGGCATGACCCACATGCCAAGTCAAGAAGCAAAGAGACAACTCCACGAGGAAGATAACTAGACCCCAATGCTAAAAGGGGTCAGGTCGGGTGGCATCTCCCAAGATGGCCCGATGGCACCGGCCACCCAGGTCAGGAGGCAACACGTCACCCGACGCACACGACACCCCCAACCTGGCCAGGTCGGGGCTAGACCTTGTTGGCTTCTATCCTGAGCATCAACCAATCTCCAGTGCTGAAAGAAGACAGGTCAGGGGGCATCTCTGGACCTGACACTGTAGCATCGTCCACACAGATCAAGGAGCTATACTCATTCGTGCGCACATGGCACCCCGAGCTGGGCAGGTCGGGCTGAACCCACCTTGCTTCCCTCCTAAGGCTGACTCCAATGGAGTACTCATAGGGAGACCAAAAAGTAAAATAGGTAATGAGAAGGTACCCAAACGTCTCCAACCGGTTACCAAGCGAGGCGATTAATTTTTGGTAGTCGGACGATCATTGCCGAAACATGGGTCTTCATCTGTTAACGACCAAACACTATGGAAGCAGGGTGTGCGAGTTTTTGGTGCGCAACTGAATGTGCAGCAGAAGAGCAGCGAAATTTTTTTGGCTCGCGGATGGGCGATTCGGCACGGAGTGAACACGGCTGGCGGGAAAACACGGGTGCATGTTTTCGGTCTTGCTAGTCCTGCTCGGAAGCAGCCCGCGGAGGTTCAATGTATTTTCGGAGGCTAGTCCTAGTAAGATCGAATGCAGTGAACGATGAACGCAAGGGATTTACGTGGTTCGGGCCGCCTGGGTGTAATACCCTACTCCACGTTGGTTTGTGTGTGTTGTATTGCTCAAGTGTGTGTCTGGGTCCGAGAGGATCCTGATCGATGGTTGTCCCGGTCCTTTTATAGTCCAATGTCAGACAGCGTACAAGTGGGGCCCCAGGACTCGACAGGTGGTCCCGAGAGTCACCAAATCATTTCTAAGATCTGGTAGTAAATGCTATCTCCTGACAATGGCTTCAATGTGCCGCCTAGCCATGCCCTGCAGCAAGGCTATACATAGCCCCTCATGATGGTTGGGTGCATCCCATCTATCTTGTCACGGCCTCCCATTCGTCCATCGTACGTAGCACAGACCTGTCATAACAAGACTGGACACTGGCCCCTTGACTTATGAGCACGCACCCCTGCTTAACTAGGGAAGGTGCGCGTACTTACTGCTTGGACACACTGGGCATGTCTTACTTTACTGCTGCTTCCTCCCCCCCCCCCCCCCCCCGGTAGCCGTTAACGAAGTGGCTGTGTTGGGTCCCGCTTCCGCGGGAAGGCCTATGCTTGACGCTGTTGGGCACATGGTAGCATCGGACCTCTCCTCAGCGGGGAGGCGGGTCCAGAGCTGCAGGACACGTGGCAGCGCTGGACCTCTCCTCAGCGGGGAGGCGGGTCCGGAGCTGCAGGACACATGGTTGTGTCGGACCTCTCCTCAACAGGGAGGCGGGTCTGGAGCTGCAGGACACGTGGTAGCACCGGACCTCCCCTCAGCGGGGAGGCAGGTCCGAAGCTGCAGGTTCAGAGCTACGGGAGACGTGGCAGCGCCGGCCGCTGTGACACCCGGTTCCGAATATGAACCAAGCGTAACGCATTTGTGTGCCCAGGAAGTTCATCACACATATGCGGTTGCATCACAAACGATATACAGAATTTAACCATGTCTTAACTATTAAATAAGTACTTTATTACAATAATCCGATAGTTCACAAATGATAAAGCTCTAAATAATGCAGCGGAAAATAAAATAAGTAGTACGACTCCAATCCACAGGCAATTGACGGCGGTACGCAACCTAGTACTCTGCATGATCCTCAGGGTACTCCCAATTGTCTCCAGTAGCTGTTGGGGGGGGGGGGGGGAGGGGGGGGATTGCAAGAGTGAGTACATGTCGTACTCAGCAAGTGTGGAAAGTATGACATGTGGCTTATTCAAATGACAAATGTAATAATGGCTAAGTGCTAAAAAGTACAGTAAAACATTTGAAAAGCATTATACTATGTCTAGGTGAAACAACCCCATCATAACCATCATATTAACATAATATAAACCATATCCAATTATTGCCAACATCATCATTATCCATGTCCAGTTACCGTAACTCAAATTCATATCCGTAACCATAATCCAAAAACCATCCATAACCATTACCAACCCATAACCATAAACCAAGTCCAATTCTAATCATGTAGGTCATCCAGGTGCTCATAACCGGGAGCACGGCTATCATGATAGTTTTTAACACTCTGCAGAGGTTGTACCACTTTACCCACATGTTCGTGATTTCATCACCTTTCGATGACTAAGAAACCTCCATTATGCCATCTCACACTTCTGTAGGTGTGTGGCCAAGAGATCACAAAATAGCCTTTCAAAAGGGACTACTAGTATGTACGGGCCCACTAAGGTTTCACCGGCAGGCTTGAATCTCCATTCTCACACCCACGAGCCCCCTCGTGTGCCATGCGGATCCCAGGGCAGTCCTCCTCGACTCCCATTCCCCGCGCCATCCAATGGTCCATACAATACTAGTAGCGCTCCTAATTATTCAGCTACGCCGCACCCATACTTGGCCTTGTGGTGTCACTGTTGACCTGGCATATTCTCGCATGAACCGGTCCTTAGATCTAAGGCAAGCAAACCACCATATATCATCCAACCCATCCACAAAACCATGCTTGCTTAGATCACCCATCGTATTGACCAGTTCACATTAACCATAATATCATTGATGCATAATTAAATGTGTAGTGTTGTTTGCCATCCCAATTAATTAAGCGAAGCAAAAAGGTAAAAACCCTTCCCGCCTCTCTACCATATATTCCAGCTAACAAGGGTGGTTAAACAAAGCTAGTAAACTTCCTACCATAGGATTCCCATCAATTGACACAAGCATGCAGTTTTGCAAACAAAACATTTATTTTAAAATAGGATCAATATGCTTCAAGGACACTTGCCTTGCTCCGACGGATGGGGTTGCTCAAGCGCTTCAAAGTCTTGATTTTGGAAATCCTCGTATGCGGCCTCTTGAGCACGTTCCTCTACGCGTGATCATACATACAAGAAAATACATACAATTCAATATGATGCACACAAAATAATCAACATGCAATGACATGTATGCATGCACAATTCAATAATTAATTTACTACGGTTGTTTATTAATTAGATACAACTAGTTCATACATGTTCATATGAGTTTACGGGGGTTTTAGCGAGAATTAATGCTGCTGAAAATAAAAAGATGACGCAACTACGATCAATTTACGTCTATTAGATTCAATATGGTCGCTAAAATTCGCATCGGAACATGGCCTACCGTAGATGTGATGGCTTTGATGATTGCGGGATGGGTACGATGCGTAGACGAAGTAGATGCGCAAGATCCTCCGGCGGCACGACGACGGCGACGCGATGGCGACGACGATCTCCGGCGGACGACGGTGCTCTCCTCTTTTTCCTCCTCTTCTTCCCCTCCTTTTTCTTCCTTTTCTTCCCTGCGGCGCAGCCTCTGGTGCCTTTTTTTTGTATCGGCGGCGTTTCTTTGGAAGGCGGCGGCGTTTTCCTGGGATCGGGGAAAAACCCTACGGAGCTTGGCTCCTTTTATAGGCAGCGGGACGCGGTAGAAATTGGTACCGACTCGGTACCGTGGCCAGGGGCCGACTCGGCTCGGGGTTGGGCGGGACACGGCGCGCGAGAGGATCGGCGCGCGGGACCGCGCGTTCGGTGCGGGGCCCAGGCGCTGGGTCGCGCGGTTTGCCGCGGGGGCCAAGGCAGGCGGCGGGCGGTGCGGGCGGGACCCAGCAGCGGGGCGCGTGGCGGCAGGTCGCGGGAGTCGCGCGCGGAACCGGAGGGAGTCGGCGCGAGCGGGCGTGGCGCTAGGGCGAGCGCTTGCTGGCTGGGCCGTTGGGCCTGGCCGGCAGTTGCTTTCCCTTTTTTTCTTTTTCTCTTTTTTTTCTTTTTTTAATAAATATAGAATTGTTTATTTATTCGTTTATATTATTATTAATATAATATATTTATTATATAATTTATTTATATATATTTCTTTTTTATATTATTATTATTTTTTTATATTTATTCCCTAATACATGTTTTACGCTATTATTTTCTTTTCTCCTCTTTTTGCTACACCATATATGTATGTTTTATCTTTTATTATCTATCTTTTAACCTACTAATGTTTAATGCATGATCATGTATGCAATGCATGATGCGTAAGTTGAGGGTGTTACAGCCGCGTCCTCGATGGAAAGGTCCGGCCCGTAGCTGCGATGCACGTAGAAGCACCGGACCTCCTCTCAGCGTGGAGGCGGGTTTGAAGGTACAGGACACGTGGCAGGGCCAGGCCTACCCTCAGCGGGGAGGTTGGTCCAGGAGCTGCTCGTTACGTGGCTTACGCCGGGACCTGCCTCCATGGGAGGCGGGGCCAGCACGTCCTCTCCCAAGTAGAACTGACACTTGTTTCGGGGACGTCAATGTCGGGCCCCCTGGGGTTGTCGGAGCTTAGGAGCTCCGATGACACCCATCGTCCAAGCTTAGGGACTCCAGCGACGCCCGTCATTAAGTGGAGGGCGTCGACGCCGGACCCCCTGGGATTTCGGAGCTTAGGAGCAGTGACGATGCCCACTGTCAACGTAGAGGACGTCGACGTTGGGCCCCCTAAGGTTGTCGGAGCTTGGGAGCTCCGGCGACGCCCATTGTCCATGTAGGAGATGTCAGCGCCGGGCCCCCTGGGTTGTCGGAGCTTAGGTGCTCCGGCGATGTCCACTGTCAATGTAGAGGACGTCGACGCTGGGCCGGCGATGCCCACTGTCAACGTAGAGGACGTCGACGTTGGCCGCCCCCTGGGGTTGTCGGAGCTCAAGAGCTCGAGCGACACCCATCACCAATGTAGGCCGTCAATGTCGGGCCCCCGTGTCTACCTCCGATGAGGCACCTGTCCACCAACGGTAGTGCGCGATTGGCTTTACTAGCGCTACCACCTTAGTAGCCTGCACATATGACAGATAAAAAGTAATTATGCCCTCCAGTCACTCTGCTCCCATGCTCTATTAGTGTTGTTTGTCTTATTATGCTGACGTGAGGAACTTGAGTAACTCAGTGCGTCCGCACCCGGAGCTCGATTCCCACCATGTGCAGGGAGTGGGTTTGAAGGCTACAGATACATAGCAAGTACCCCAAGTAACCCCACCTGAATCAGATAGCAAAACTCCCACTATTGCAGAGGCGAGGGGAAATCTGACAGCACCAATGCTAGGTGATGAGCTAAGATGAACGTATGTCGATATTCATAAGAACTAAAGATAATTTCAAATGAATAAAACGCTTCAGGTTAGGAAAAACATTCTTTCATTATAGCTTTCATAGGAGCGAACAGACTTTACAGGAAGAACAACCCGGCCTGGGTGACAGGGAGCTGAGTGTACCTACTCAGAGTACTGGACCATGCCAAGTAAGGCGTACACTCGGAGCTCACCTCCCTGGCCTTGGTTAACCCAAGTGTTGTCTCTAGACACTATGCCTTCTATATAACGAAAGAAAAATGTCCTACCGCTGGACTATAAATAAAACATACGGAGGTGTTCGATATTCCATGGGTTGGGCACTCGTTCTCCATCCTCCGTAGCTAGGCGAACGCACCCGGGGCGACAAACTTCTGTTACCTGGAAGGGACCCTCCCAGCCGGGGCAGAGCTTATTCGCACCTTCACGGGAAAGTATGCTTTGCAGCACCAGGTCGTTTACCTTCAACTCCCTAATGCGCACGGTCCGCTGATGGTAGTGTCGGAGCGCTTGTCTATGTCGTGGGTTTCGGAGGGCTACTCGTATCCGTCCTTCGTCGACGAGGTCAATGTCTTCACGGCTGAATTGGTCCTGCGTGGCTTCGTCGTACATCCGAACACGGGGGGAGCCCATGGTGATCTCTGGGGGAAGGACGGCCTTTGCCCCGTACACCAAGAAGTAGGGCATTTCTCCTGTAGCCCGGCTGGTTGATGTCCGGCAAGCCCACAGCACATATGGCAGCTCATCCACCCAATTTGCACCATGCCTCTCAAGGCTTGAGTATGTATGAGTCTTGAGGCCCTTGAGAATCTCCGCGTTTGCCCTCTCTACAATTATGTTGCTCTCAGGGTGAGCAACATAGGCATAACAAGTTTGGATCCCAAGATCTTCGCAGTATTCTTGGAATGTTGCACTCATAAACTAGGTCCCGTTATCAGTGATAATCCTGTTCGGGACCCCAAACCTGCATACGATCGACTTGATGAACTTCACTGCCAACTGCTTGTTAATGGTGACAACCGGGGTGGCTTCTGGCCACTTGGTGAACTTGTCTATGGTGACGTAGAGGTACCAGAATCCTCCGACGGCACTAGGGAAAGGTCCCAGGATTTCCAACCCCCATACGGCGAATGGCCACGAGGGGGGGGGTCATCTGCAGCGCTTAAGCTAGTGTGTGGATCTGCTTGGCATGGAACTGACATGCCTTGCATCTCTTGACCATCTCAGCAGCATCCTGGAGTGTTGTTGGCCAGTAGAAGCCATGCCGGAAGGCTTTGCCGACCAGCATGCGGGAAGATGTGTGGTTCCCGCACTCACCTCCATGGATCTCTATGAGCAAGTCGTAGCCTTCCTCCCAGGTAATGCATCGCAGTAGGACGCCGTTGGCACCACGCCGGTAGAGATCCCCCTCCACTAGCGTGTATCTCTTAGCCATCCGCACGATTCGTTATGCCAGGGCATGTTCTTCGGGAAGGAAATTGTCTTTCAAGTAGTCCCGGACCTCCGAGATCCATGCATCAGGACCTTCTTGAGCTTCTGTGTCTTGGGCGCCCGGCTGCTCAGAGCTGCCGGTGGCGCATGAGAACCTTGGCGGGCACCATGGTTGCAGGGCCGCCGGGATTGCCAGCTTCGAGGTGCTAGCTTCACCCCCTTTACCCGGTTCGGTAGCTCGGGCGGTTGTTCGCGATAATGTCCTTGCAAAGACTCCTTCAGGCACTGGGGCCTCTGTGGAGGCCTTTGTTGACAGGTCGTTTGTGACTGAGTTGTCATTTTGGGGCACATGGCACAGATCCAATACTTAAAAGTCTTTCTCCAGCTTCCTGACGTGCAGCAAATATGCTGCTAGTTGGGGGTCATTGCAACTGCACTCTCCCTTGACCTGCTTGACAATTAGATGGGAATATCCTTTGGCCAGGAGCTGGCAGACATTGAGGGTCAACGCTGCTTCAGCCTGAAGATAATGGCTTCATATTTTGCCATGTTGTTGGTGGCCTTGGAGTCAAGGCGCACCATATACTTGAACTGCTCCCCGGTCGGGGTGATGAGCATCATCCTGGCTCTGGCCCCCTGCTTCCGCGCAGAACCATCGAAGTAAAGTGTCCATGGGGTCTCGGTGAAGACTGGTGCATTGGGCACTATTTCTCCGGTATTCGAGCCCTCTGGGTAGCTAGGTGATGGAGTCCACTTAGCCAAGAAATCAGCCAGTGCCTGACTCTTGACTGCATGCCGAGGGAGGAATTTGAACCCAAACTCTGCTAGCTCCGCTGCCCACTTGGCGATATTGCTAGTCGCATTAGGGCTGTGGAGCACCGTTCTCAGTGGAAAGGAGGTGGGCATTGAGATCTTTTGGCTCTGGAAATAGTGTCGGAGCTTCCTCAATGCTACCAACACGGCATATAGCAATTTGTGTATCTCCAGGTACCTTGTTTTTGCTTCATGGGGGACTTTGCTGATATAGTAGATTGGCCGTTGAGTGGTCCGAACTCTGTCTGAGAGGTCCGACACTCCTCGCAGCGGGTCCAGGTCCCGGGGCTCTTGGCCCCCAGGATCCGAGTCATCCTCCGGGGGTTGGGACCCGAGGGTTCCCTGGTTTCCAAGACTCCCCAGGGAGAGATCCATGGCCTGGTTTGAGCCCTGAGGCTCAGTGTTTGTGTCGTGGGTTCCTTCCCGTGCATGCTGCTGTTGTGGTTCCGACCGCTCTGCGACCAGGACCATGCTAACCACTTCATTTGTTGCGGTGATATACAGCAGCAAGGGCTCGTCAGGCTCCAGCGCCACCATAACGGGCAGGGCGTCAGGTGTTTTTTGAGCTCCTGGAATACCGCTTCCGCCTCTTCGGTCCATGCAAAGGGACCTGCCTTCCGCAAAATCTTGAAGAAGGGGAGCGCTCGCTCTGCCAGTCTTGAGATGAACCGACTGAGGGCCGCTAGGCACCCTGCTAACTTATGCACATCCTTGATGCGAGCCGGAGGCCGCATCAGCTCTATCGCCTTAATCTTCTCAGGGTTAGCTTCGATTCCACGGTGTGAGACCAGGAAACCAAGCAGCTTCCCCGAAGAGACCCCAAAGACACATTTTTCGAGGTTCACCATCGTGCGCATGATGCGCAACCTGTCAAAGACTTGTGCTAGGTTGTCTAGCAAAGATGTGCGGTTTCTGATTTTTACCACGATGTCATCAAGATACACTTCCACCAGGTCTGTAATGAGGTCCCCAAATGTTTTATGCATTGCACATACAAAAGTAGGGAGAGCATTCTTAAGACCATAAGGCATGGAGACATAACAATACAGGCCATCTACTATTACAAAAGCAGTGTGTTCTTCATCATCTCTAGACATTGGTATTTGGTGGAAACCGGAATACGCGTCTAGGAAACACAGCAGATCACAGCCTGATGTAGAGTCTACAATTTGATCTATCTTGGGGAGTGGGAATGGATCCTTTGGACATGCCTTGTTTAGGTTGGTGTAGTCGATGCACATCCGGAGCTTCCCGCCAGCCTTGGGGACGACAACAGGATTAGCCAACCACTGAGGATGGTGGACCTCCCAGATAAATCCAGCATCGAGCAACTTCTTAATATCCTCTCGGGTGAAGTTTTGCCGCTCGATAGACTGCTCTCGGGCCTTCTGTTGTACTGGGCGGGCGTCGGGGTAGATCTTCAGATGATGCTCGATAACCTCCCTGGGGATCCTGGGCATCTACGATGGTTACCAAGCAAACATATCGACATTGTCCCGGAGGAAAGTGACGAGCGTGAGTTCCTATTTACTGTCCAGGTTACCCGCTATGCGGGTCATTTGGGCAGCCTCAGAGCTGATTCTGACGACCTTCACTGGGACGTCGTCTTCGGCGGGTAGCAAACACGAAGCTGCGACAGAGGTCCATTGGGGCGGGCCTTGGCTTGTGAATGTGGCCTAGAGGGGGGTGAATAGGCCTTTTTGATTTTTAGTCAGAACCTGCAACACTTAACAAGCTGATCAAATCCCGAGATATCGGACTAGTCTGGTAGAGTGCGGACTAGTTCGGTGTGTGCGGACTAGACTGATCAAGTTTGATCGATTATCACGATCCTAGACTGTATGCAGCAGAAATGTATTTGTAATTCGAGTGTCACACTACTATGAACTAGGATGTAGCACAAGTTAATCTTATATTCAATGTTTCAACATAATGTAAACAAGACTGATTGAAACCCTAGATAGATATGAAGAGTAAGAACAATATGCGCAAAGTAAGGACACAAGCTCTTTATCCCGTGGTTCGGTTCCCACAGAGGCAACCTACATTCACGTTGAGTAGTCCACAAAAGGATCGGGTCTTCTCTAACCCTACCCTCGTCGGATGGCCACGGAGGCCAATCCTTTTCACTAATCACAAAGGGCAAATAACCGAATTCAAGGGGCCTTCTCACAAGTTGAGGGCTCCCCAAGATTACAAGATGAACACCACCAAAAACACACTCTTAAAATTACAATGAAAACCACAGGAGTGTGTTAGGGAATCAAACCAAGTGCTCAATGAGTGAAGAATCGTGTCTCTCCTTGGATCCAAAGTGTATCCTCAAAGGATTAAGCTTTCTTGCATTGTATTGCGTGGAGAGATGAGTTTTCTAGGCTCTTGGAGGGTGTGACGGCGCAGGGTGTCGAGAGAGGTGAAAGTTGGGTCGTGCACACCTATTTATATGGGGTTCCCAAAAGTTATCGTTAGGGTTTAGAAAGATCAGACTAGTCCGGTGTGCTGCATGTAGGAAACCCTAGGTGTCCCGAAATATCGGACTTGTCCAAAGTGAAAGTGGACTAGTCCGATTTGGTTCTGGAAATCTTCGGACTAGTCCGATGAATATCGGCCTTGTTTGGATAGTTGAATCCCTTAGTGGATTTGGGGAGCAAGTCCACACCTGAAGGACTTGTTCGATTTAGGTCAGGGGAATTTCGGACTAGTCCGTGCTAACATCGGACTTGTCCGATTGACATCAGAAAGATATCAGACTAGTCCGTTGTGTTATCGGACTTGTCCGATTTCGTGCAACTCGTGAAGTGTTTGGGCGACTAGTCCGCACTGGGGAGGACTAGTCTGATTCTAGTTAGAGAGATATCGGACAAGTCCGTGCTGATATCGGACTAGTCTGGTCAGTGAAAACTAGACTGTGTGGACAAGTTCGCATTGTGAGGACTTGTCCGATCTGGTACAGAAAGATATCGGACTAGTCCGGGGTCAGTCGGACTAGTTCGGTCCTGTATAACTTTGTGCAATGTGTGAGATTATTTGTGTTTGAGCTCTTGGGGTGTGTTTCCTTAACACACTCCATACACAATGATCTACTACACTTGGTTCTTGAGCTCTTTTCCGCATTGCTTCTCATTCTCCTTTCTTTTTGGCGCTTTGTTCATTCTTTCATTAGAACCTGTGCCCATCTCAACAATGTGGTTAGGATCTCATTTGCTTGTCATAAATCAACCAAAACCCACAAGGGATTCCTAGATGCACTTTCAATCTCCCCCTTTTTGGTAATTGATGACAACCAATTGAGATTTCACAAAATATGATACAAAGTTGAGATTTTCATAAAGTGTGCACATATGAGTTTGAAACACACTAAGCAATGAAAACATAAGTCATATGTGCACTCTTTATGGTGGGATGCAAAACTAAGTATGTATAAACGATAATCATGATGAGAATGACATAATTGACATCAATATATCAACAACAAGCATATATGTCATTTTTAGATCAAGATCACAGATTTCATAAATAATTTTCATAAGCAGTTCATAACATTGCATCACAAGACCAAAAGTACCTAAAGAGCATGATATAAGTCTTACAACCAACAAAGAGACAAAAGATTCAAAAGATAGCTCTCCTCGCAGCCTACAGCTAAAGCCTAAGACTCCCCCTCAATCTCTCCCCCTTTGGCATCAAGACACCAAAAAGAAGAAGAGGAGGGACCTAAGGTCTTCAAGCCTCGCTATCGGTCCTCTCATCATCTTCATCTTCATTATCGGGCTGAGGAGGAGGAGGAGGAGGAACTATTCCACTCGAGTACCCAATGCCAAAATAGGCAAGCTCGGAGGGAGTCAAGGGCCCAAGCTCAGTGAAATCAGAATCTGAGTCATCAGAAATGACTGGAGATCCAATGGGTTCGATCTCCAGCTTCTCACAAATTTGCTTCACATTCTCCTTAACATATCGCATATCGGCTTTCCTCCTCTTGTTTAGCTTATGAGTGTTCACTTCCGCCTTCTTGCAAGAGGCAAAAATAGCTGACAAGTACTTTAAGATGCCACTCGATGACCCCTTTTGAGGAGGAGCCCTAGTGTCGGAAGTTGCCCTAGCATCTCCACTAGCTCTCACTGGAGCCTCTGCACTGGAAGCGGGAGAAGGAGCAGCTTGAACACTTGCTTGTTGAGGCTTCTAGGACCTCAAGGGGGTGTGCTCCACATCCTTGACGAGCTCGATGCCTGTGACCTTCTCAATCATAAACATCAGGTAGGGGGCACAGCCACAGGATCTGTTCGGCGTGCAAGAGATGTTGACCATGTCGTTCCAAATGTAGTCAAAGACATCAAACTTTTTGTCTTTTCTTATGACCTTCATCAAGGTCTCGAGATATCCCTGAACACTTCCAGCATCACCATCCTTCGGGGCAATGGTCTTCCTGAGGCCCCGGTTGAGCACCCCGAAGAAAGGCTTCATGTTTCTGGTGGAAGGAGGATTGAACTTTAAGCTTGGGTCATAAAGAAACTTCATCTTGTCCTTCTCAATGACACCAATGTTGTGAATGATCAAGTTGTCATTGTTGGAGCTATCAAGATGTAGCAATCTTGTAAATTCATCATAGGTAATGGTGTACTTGGATCCATGAGTCATCCAAGTCACCCGCTCTTCCTCATCATTGGCAAAGTGGCATGTCGCATAGAACTGAGTAATGACCTTGTCATTCCAATTGTTCCGGAAGGCAAACAAATCCTTCAATCCATGCCTCTCAACTGCCTCGACCACCTCAACAAAAGGTGAGCAACTCATCCTCTCAAAGTGTGCCCAATCTATCCATTGGTTGCGCACAACTGGGGTCTTCATCGGGAGATAGACAGACTTGTAAAAGTCTGCATGGAAATTACTCTAGAACCTCCCATCAGCGGCCTGCTTGGGTCAGTTGTATCCACATTTATGAACTTCGCAGCTGTGTCGCTGCCCTTGCCATTGAACTTCTGTTCAGCAGGATCTCGGGCCCCTTTCCTTGGAGCTGACATCTTGAGGGGGCCAATCGGGCCTGTGGCAATCCCCTTTCCTTTGCCCTTAGCTTGGCGAGAGGTTGCCGAGCTAGGGTCTGCTGCAACTGCACCCTTAACTTTTGACGCAGGTTTCTTCGCAAGACCTTGCGTCTAATCTGCGGAGGGGAGGGTGCCGGCTCGGATGGGCGCTCTTGATGCTTCTTGCCTTGGCCCGTCGGGGATCGAAGGAAGGCTTCTTGGTCCATCTCAGCCTCGAAATCGGAAATTTCATCATTGGAGCTCAACATTGCCCTGAGAATGGATTACACAAGGTATGAATGAGAATGGATGGCAAGGAATTGCATTGAGGAATGAGTAATTAGGGTTGAGTTCAGAAAAAATCGGACTAGTCCGGTGTACAGGTACGAACTAGTCCGAGTGACCGGACTTGTCCGTATGTGGACCAGACTAGTCCGGTATTCAACCTCTAAAACCCTAACTATGAGACAAATGGTGATTCCTAATGCACAAACAGCTCAGCATCAATGTAATACATCAAGGAAGCATGTATTAGGTGAAGGGAACTAGGCTATTTGATCAACAACAAAGGAAATTATGAATTCTAGGGTTTGGGATGAGATTTTACCAAAAGTCCTTGATTCTTGGAGATGTAGGGGTTGAAGGAGTGAACAAGTCTGTGGTCTTCAATCCCTACATTAAGGAGATCGATTTCCACCCAAACTTGAGGTGTTTTGATGAAGGAATCGCCAAATCACCTTGGGGAGCTCGAGCGAGGAGAGAGAAAGCTTGAGGCAAGTGTGAGGGTGAGGAAGATTAGGGTTTGGCGGCGGCTAGGGCTATGGAGACGAAAAATCGGACTTGTCCGAAAATAATCAGACTAGTCCAAAGTTTTCCAGAGCCTATATCGGACTAGTTCGTGGTCGGTCGGACTAGTCCGTACTAATAGTCACTCTGCGCACTAGTCTGCAGGGGCGGACTAGTCCGGGTAACCACGGACTAGTCCATGGTCACCATGGAAGAAATGCTTATCCCATTCCTATATATTCGAAGGTACTTATTAAGAAAATACTGAGGCAAAGCAAATCAAATAATCTTGACGAATATGATCAGTAAGCATACAAGAATCAAGCAATGACCATAATTCATCAAGATCAAGTATTTAAAATAGTTTTTGGAGAAAATTGAGAAATATGATTTTTCGCAACTCAACCAATGTGTTTTGAAGGGATCATACAGGTATGCAAGTTTTCAAGCCACATATCAAGCATCAAGGATGTTGAGTTCATTTCGGAGCTCGCAAAAGCGTTTTTCATCTAGTGGCTTGGTAAATATATCGGCTAGTTGCTTTTCGGTGTTGACATGGGAAATGGTTATGTCTCCTTTCATTGAATGGTCTCTCGAAAAGTGATGACGGATGTCTATGTGTTTGGTCCTAGAGTGCTCAACGGGATTATGGGCAATCTTAATAGCACTCTCATTATCGCAAAGGAGTGGAATACGGTTCATGTTATAACCGTAATCCCTAAGAGTTTGTCGCATCCAAAGGAGTTGTGCACAACAACTCCCGGTTGCAACATACTCCACTTCGGCCGTGGATAAGGCAATGGAATTTTGTTTCTTGGAGGACCAAGAAATTAGGGATCTACCTAGGAATTCGCAGGTGCAGGAGGTACTTTTTCTATCAACTTCGCATCCGGCATAATCTGCATCGGAGTATCCAATGAGATTGAACTTGGAACCTTTGGGATACCAAAGGCCTTGTAACACCCTCATTTTCATGCATCATGCCCTACATACACTCATATACATGTTTAACATTGATCCACATAAAGAGGAACAAGTTTAAAATTGATTTGGAACAAAACCGCACTTAAAATGCAGGAAAGTGTGGACTAGTCCGATTTTACTGAGGACTAGTCTGATTTCTCTCTAACTAAAAACGGACTTGTTCGTTCTTGCTGCGGACTAGTCCGATTTTGCCTCTGGAAACCTTCGGACTTGTCCGATTTTGTGCGGACTAGTCCAATATTCCAAGAATCCTTGAAATATTGCTAAGTCCCTGGACTTTTCCGGACTAGTCCGGTGTTCCAGCGGACTTGTCCGATTTCTTCTCTGACTAAAGTCGGACCTGTCCGATTTTTGGCCAGACTTGTCCGATTTTCACTCTGGACGACTTCGGACTAGTCCGGTCCTTTCCAGACTTGTCCGATATTTCGTGACTCCGAGTTGATCTTTTGTTTTACGACTTGAATCTTGGGTTTCACGTTAAGTGGGCCTAGAGACGTCGTGCCTAACTCTTTTAGAGCCCATGAGGGACTCTAAACCGGCCTCTACTCATCTCAAACTCAAAATCCATCTAACCCTAGCCTCCACTTCTATATAAACAACCCCACCCCTTGGATTGACATCTATTTGCCACTTTTCCACCCCACCCAAACCCTAGTGTGACACCCGGTTTCGAATATGAACCAAGCGTAACGCATATGTGTGCCCAGGATGTTCAACACACATACACGAATGATTCACAAATGATAAACAGAATTTAACCACGTCTTAACTAATAAATAAGTACTTTATTACAATAATTCAATGGTTCACGAATGATAAAACTCTAAATAATTGCAGCGGAAAATAAACTAAACAGCACGACTCCAATCCACAGGCAATTGACGGCGGTACGCAACCTAGTACTCCTCGTGATCCTCAGGGTACTCCCAATTGTCTCCAGTAGCTGTTGGGGGGGATTGCAAGGGTGAGTACATGTCGTACTCAGCAAGTGTGGAAAGTATGACATGTGGCTAATTCAAATGACGACAATAATAATGGCTAAGTGCTAAAAAGTACAGTAAAACATTTGAAAAGCATTATACTGTGTCTATGTGAAATAAACCCCATCATATTAACAAAGTATAAACAATATCCAATTATTACTAACATTACCATTATCCATGTCCAATTACCATAACTCAATTTCATAACCATGACCATAATCCATAACCCAACCATAACCATTACCAAACCGTAACCATCCATAACCATCCCAAATCCCAATTTCCAATTCTAATCATGTAGGTCATCCAGGCGCTCATAACCGGGAGCACGGCTATCATGATAGTTTTTAACACTCTGCAGAGGTTGTACCACTTTACCCACATGTTTGTGATTTCGTCACCTTTCGATGACTAAGAAACCTCCATTGTGCCATCTCACACTTCCGTAGGTGTGTGGCCAAGAGATCACAAAATAGCCTTTCAAAAGGGACTACTAGTATGTACGGGCCCACTAAGGTTTCACCGGCAGGCTTGAACCTCTATTCTCCCACCCACGGGCCCCCTCGTGTGCCATGCGGATCCCAGGGCAGTCCTCCTCGACTCCCATTCCCCGCGCCATCCAATGGTCCATACAATACTAGCAGCGCTCCTAATTATTCAGCTACGCCGCACCCATACTTGGCCTTGTGGTGGCACTGTTAACCTGGCATATTCTCGCATGAACCGGTCCTTAGATCTAAGGCAAGCAAACCACCATAACATCCAACCCATCCACATAACCATGCTTGCTTAGATCACCCATTGTATTGACCAGTTCACATTAACCAGAATATCATTGATGCATAATTAAATGTGTAGGGTTGTTTGCCATCCCAATTAATTAAGCGAAGCAAAAAGGTAAAAACCCTTCCCGACTCTCTACCATAAATTCCAGGTGACAAGGGTGGTCAAACAAAACTAGTAAACTTCCTACCATAGGATTCCCATCAATTTGACACAAGCATGCAAGTTCGCAAACAAAACATTTAATTTTAAATAGGATCAATATGCTTCAAGGACACTTGCCTTGCTCCGGCGGATGGGGTTGCTCAAGCGCTTCAAAGTCTTGGGTTTGGAAATCCTCGTATGCAACCTCTTGAGCACGTTCCTCTACGCGTGATCATACATACAAGAAAACATATACAATTCAACATAATGCACACAAAATAATCAACATGCAATGACATGCATGCATGCACAGTTTAATAATTAATTTACTACGGCCGTTTATTAATTAGATGCGACTAGTTCATACGTATTCATATGGGTTTACGGGGGTTTTAGGGTGGATTAATGCTGCTGAAATAAAATTTATGGTGCAACTAAAATTAATTTATGCCTATTAGATTCAATATGATCGCAAAAATTCGCATCGGGAACGAACCCTACCTTAGATCTGACGGCGTGACGGTCGCGGAATAAATGCGACGCGTAGACGAAATAGATGGTGCAGCAGTCCTTCGGCGGCGCGATGACGACGGCGCGATGTCGGCGACGATCTCCGGCGATCGGTGGTGTCCTCCTCTTTTTCTCCCTCTTCTTCCCCTTCCTTTTTTCCTTTTTTTCCTTCCCTGGGCGCAGCCTTCTGGTCCTTTTTCCCTCTCTGTACCGGCGGCTGCTTCCGGCGGCTTTTCCTTCTCTGCTGGCGCTGCTGGTTCGTGGAAAAAAAAAAGCCTAGGCCTCGGTCCTATTTATAGGGGCGGCGCTAGGGTACGGCCTTGGTACCGACTCGGTACGGGGCGGGATTCGCGCAGGGGAGTCGGACGCGGGAGGGAGTTGTATCCGGGCGGGAGAATCGGGGCGGTTAGGAAAAAATTTTCGAGGCGGCACGGCCGGCGGGGCCCGGCGCAGCGCGCTGCGCGCTGCTGCAGCGCAGGCGGCGCGGTCACGTCAGGGAGGGGGAGAGAGGACCGGGGCGGGGCCCGGGTGCCTCGGGCGGCACGCGGCCGGGGCGGGCAGGCGGGCGGCGTCGCGTCAGGGGGGCGGGGCCCGGCTGCACGCGCTGCGCGCTGCAGCGGCAGGGTGCCAGGCGCCTTGGGGCGCGGTCGGAGCGGGGCCGGCTCGGCCGGCTGGCCGCTGGCCTGGCCGCCGGGCGGCTCCCCCTTTTTTTTCTTTTTTTTTACTCTTTATTATAATTTATTATATATATATTTATATATATATCATTATATTTATTATTTATTATTTATTATTTTTATAATATATATTATTAATATTATATTATGTATTTTTTTATTATTTTTATATATTGTTATATATATTATTTATATATATTTATATATATTTTCTTTATTATTTTCATTCTTATTCCCTATTACAAGTTTTAGGCCATAACTATTATTTTCTTCTTTTCTTCTTTTGCAACGCATATTTGTATATGTATATATTTTATTATTTTTCTTTTATTTTACTAGTGTTTAATGTGTGATCATGTATGCAATGCATGATGCGAAAATTTAGGGTGTTACACCTAGTTTGTGGAGAGCCACCATCAAGGAGGGAGGAGAAGATCCCAAGCAAGAAGAAGAAGACGAGGAAACGAAAGAGGATCAAGATCTCCAACAAGTTTCGTTCTTCATCACCAAGTCATCTCCATGTTCATCACCAACCCTAGATCATCAAGATCCAAGTGTTACCTCCAAGTTTCTTGATTCATTGGAGTTCTAAACACCTGGTATACCTTCTATTCTCTTTTCCTTACGAGAATTCAACCCCTAATCTCCAAATTTACGTCGATCTAGAAAACCCTAATCTGCTGATCTCGCAGAAGTGCGGACTTGTCCGGTCCCTAGCGGACTAGTCCGATTTCCCTGGATAACTTGTCTTGAATTAATTCTAAAATTTGATCTAATCACATCCAAACCTATATAAACTTGTTAAAAGCTATTAGAACTAGTTAGTGACCATTAAAAGCAATCTATTAACAAGTTCTACCTTTCATTTGCATTAATCATGCATGTCATGTCATATTGAGTAATATTTGTGCACTCTTTGATTGTGTTTCTTGTCTTGTATGTTTATTGTGCGGATTAGACGGATTTGCGCTAGAGAGTGCCGCGGAGGATCTACAGCACCAAGAGTTTGAAGGCTTTGACCCTAATCAACAGCAAGAGCAAGGCAAGTGTCCTTGAAGCATATTGATCCTGTTTTAAAATAAATGTTTTGTTTGCAAAATTGCATGCTTGTTCAATTTGATGGGAACCCTATGGTAGGAAGTTTACTAGTTTTGTTTAACCACCCTTGTCACCTGGAATTATGGTAGAGAGTCGGGATGTGCTTTTTACCTTTTGCTTCGCTTAATCAACTGGGTTGGGAAAACAACTATACCACTCAACTTAATTATGCATTAATGATAATATGGTTAACATGAACTGGTTTAAATGATGGGTGATCTAAGCAAGCCTGGTATGTGGATGGGTTGGATGTTATGGTGGTTTGCTTGCTTTAGATCTAAGGACCGGTTCATGCGAGAATAAGCCAAGACTACAGTGCCACCACGAGGCCAAGTATGGGTTGGGCGTAGCTGATTAATTAGGGCTTTGCCAGTGCTATTTGGACCATTATGGATGCTCAGGGAAGGGGTAGTCGAATCGGGTTTGTTGATAATTGGTGGGACTACCCTGGGATCCGAATGGCTCAAGAGGGGGCCCTTGGTTAAAGATGTGCTCTGTAGGAGACATCGCCACCAGTGAAACCTCAGTAGGGTCTAAATAGGCTAGTAAACCCTTTGTAAAGGCTATTTTGTGATCTCTTGGCCGCACACCGACGGAAGTGTGAGACAGCATAATAGAGGTTCTAGTCATCGAAAGGTGATGAAATCACGAACACGTGGGTAAAGTGGTACAAACTCTGCAGAGTCTAATAAAACTATCATGATAGGTGTGCTCCAGGTTATGAGCACCTGGACAACTTCCATGATTAGAGGATACTCGGTATTGGGATGGTATTTGGGATGGTTATGGTTGGTATTATGGTTATGGATTAATTTCTGGTATTGAATATGGTTATTGGTAAATGGTGAAATCTGGAACTATTGATAAGGATGGTGAACTATGGATTGGTATTGTGATATTACTTATGATTATGATGGGTTTACTTCACATACATGTAATATATTGCTTTTCAAATGTTTTTATGTACTTTTCAGCACTTTGCCATTATTATTGTCGTCATTTGAATCAGCCACATGTCATACTCTCCACACTTGCTGAGTACGACATGTACTCACTCTTGCAATCCCCCCAACAGTTGCAGGTCAGGATTGGGAGTTTAATGGTGATAATGCGGAGTTCTAGGCCGTGTCTACCGTCAGCTTTGCCTGTGGTGTTTTTGGAGCTACGCTATCCCT
Organism: Tuctoria greenei; assembly: GCA_036927565.1. Taxonomy (NCBI): domain Eukaryota; kingdom Viridiplantae; phylum Streptophyta; class Magnoliopsida; order Poales; family Poaceae; genus Tuctoria; species Tuctoria greenei. The sequence goes on from JAYESD010000002.1 coordinate 256,479,877, forward strand.
TATGCTTAGTTTGCTTAGTTGCTTAATTAGTTTATTTCCGCTGCATTAGTTGAACTTGTCATAAATATACATTGGAACTTGTATTCGAGGATAATATGGTTTATTAAATAAAATTTGGTTAATTAATCTTGTTCTGTGGTAATTATCTATATATCATTTGTGATTGCACTCGTGTATGTGTGATGAACATCCTGGGCACACATATGCATTAGCTTGGTTCATTTTTCGGAACTGGGCGTCACAGATTGGTATCAGAGCCACAGGTTGATCGTAGGATGCAGCCTAGATAGAATGGACACTTTAGAGCACATAGGAGCACTCAGGAATCGATGTGTTTTTGCTTGGAGGGTTGTTTGCTATATATATTGTTTTCTTGTGTGCTTAATAGAGGATTTTGAGATGCTTTAGCATTGCCATGTCCACCTAGGCTAGTGTAGCTAGCTGTTTAGTTTCATATACCTTGATGCATATAGTTGGGGACGTTCTAATTCTTACCTATTGCTTTTCTTCAGATGGTGAGGACTCGCAACCAGAGGGATGGCAATGATGAGGAGGAGAACCATGGAGTACCTCAGAACAACAATGAGCAAGGACCTGCTCATGGAGCTATCAACATGGAGCAGCTTTTGTCTATGCAAAACCAGCTCATGCAGATCATGATACAAACTATGGGACAGCTGCAGGCTGGCAATATCAACAATCAGCCCCACATGCCTCCACCACCACCCCTGCCCCCTCATAACCGGTTGGGAGAGTTTATGAGGACTAGGCCACCAACCTTTGCTCAAGTTGTTGACCCTATGGATGCGGATGATTGGCTCAAGTCCGTGGAGAAGAAGCTAGCTATTGTCCAATGCAGTGATTGGGAGAAGGTATTGTTTGCTTCTCATCAACTAGTTGGAGCAGCTGCGGATTGGTGGGATTCTTATTGCAATGCTCATGAGAGCCAAGAAAGAATTACTTGGGCTAAATTCAAGGAGAATTTTCATTCTCATTATGTGACGGAGGGTGTTATGATCTTGAAGAGGCAAGAATTTGAGAATTTAAGGCAAGGAAAATCAAGCGTAAGTGAATATCTCAACAAGTTCACTCAACTCTCAAGGTATGCGCCTGAGGATGTTAGTCGGGACAGTCGGAAGCAATACTTGTTCATGAGAGGCCTCAACAATGAAAATCAAGTGCAATTGCTCAATTGTGACTATGCAAATTTCCAGAAGCTTGTGGACAAAGCGATTGTGGTTGAGAACAAGATCCGTGAGATGGAGCAAGACAACAAGAGGAAGGCGCCATATCAGGGACAGCAACTAGTAAGTAATGTGCGCCCTCGCCTTGCACCACCCAATGCGCCCTATTACAACTCCTCTATTCCTGCTCAACGCCCTGGATTTGCACCGCGCCCAACTCAGTTTGTGCAGCAGCGCCCTCTCATGCAAGCACCTAGGCCTCCAATACCTTATGCACCTCGTGCTAACTTTCCTGCTGCAAGTGCTCAGAACCAAGCTTGTCCCAATAATTCTAGTGGAGTTAAGAAGTGTTATACTTGTGGAGAAGCTAGACACTTTGCGCATCAATGTCCTAAGTCAGGCCTTGGTCAAGGAAGCAATGCGCCGAGGCAAAACCCAAGACACAATGGAGGAGCGCCACAAGGGAACTGTGGACAACAGAGCTTTGCTCGTGGCAATGTGAACCATGTCTCTACGGAGGATGCTCAACAAGCGGATGATGTGGTCATTGGTATGTTTCTCGCCAACTCCAACCTCGCGACTATGTTATTTGATTCTGAAGCTTTGCATTCATTCATTGCATCGAAGTATGTTGCCAAGTATAGTTTGCCTATCTCTCATATGAAGTTTACTCTATTGGTTAAGTCTCCTGGAGGAGAGATGAGGACAAATATAGTATGTCCAAAAGTAAGCCTTAGGATAAGGGGGGTAGACTTCTCCGCCAACCTCATTGTTTTGGATTCTCAAGGATTGGACATTATACTTGGTATGGACTGGTTGAGGAAGCACAATGGAGTTATTGAGTGTGCCACGAAGACGGTGAAGTTGACCAATGAGGAAGGGGTCACCGTAGAATTTGAATCATCTCAAACCACACCGAAGCAATTGGAGCTAAATCATATGGACGGTGCCGCAATTGAGGAGATTCCGGTGGTGTGTGAATTTTTGGATGTTTTCCGGACGAGTTGCCAGGTATGACACCTGATCGAGACATTGAGTTTGTTATTGATTTAATACCTGGAACTGCACCTATAGCTAAGAGGTCGTATAGGATGCCTCATATGGAATTAGCGGAGCTCAAGAAGCAAATTCAAGAGCAATTAGAGAAGGGTTTTATTCGCCCTAGCTCTTCACCTTGGGGAGCGCCCGTGCTGTTCGTGGACAAGAAGGATGGATCCCAAAGGATGTGTGTGGATTAACGAGCTCTCAACGAGGTAACAATCAAAAACAAGTACACCTTGCCACGCATAGAAGACTTGTTTGATCAGATGAAGGGTGCTTGTGTCTTCTCTAAGATTGATTTGAGGTCGGGATATTTTCAAATGAAGATTAGACCATCGGACATACCCAAGACAGCTTTTAGAACACGGTATGGATCTTATGAGTACACTGTGATGTCTTTTGGATTGACCAATGCACCTGCCTACTTTATGTACCTCATGAATAAAGTCTTCATGGAGTACTTGGACAAGTTCTTCGTGGTGTTCATTGATGACATTATGATCTACTCGAAGGATGAGAAGGAACATGAGGAACACTTGAGGCTTACGCTGCAGAAATTAAGAGAGCATCAATTGTATGCCAAGCTCAACAAGTGTCAGTTTTGGTTGAGAGAGGTGTCGTTTTTGGGTCATATAATTTCAGGAGGAGGAGTATCGGTTGACCCCGAAAAAGTGAGAGACGTGTTGAAGCGGGAGCCCCCGCAAAGTGTCAAGGAAATAAGAAGTTTTCTTGGGATGGCTGGATATTACCGTTGGTTTATCAAGGACTTCTCCAAGATAGCCAAGCCTATGACGGAGTTGCTAATGAAGGGAAAGGTTTTCCAATGGACTCAAGCTTGTCAAAACAGTTTTGAGGAGTTGAAGAAGAGGTTGACAACAGCCCCAGTTTTGGTACTGCCAGATGTGAGCAAGATTTTTGATATTTATTGCGACGCATCGAGACAAGGACTTGGATGTGTGCTCATGCAAGAAGGTCAAGTGTTCACCTATGCGACAAGACTACAGAAGAAACATGAGTAGAATTACCCAACACGTGATTTGGAACTCGCGGCCGTGGTACACGCATTGAAGATTTGGAGGCACTATATCCTTGGACATAGGTGTGAAATTGATACGGATCATAAGAGTTTGAAGTATATTTTCACACAAATGGATCTGAACTTGAGGCAATGAAGATGGTTGGAGCTCATCAAAGATTATGATTTGGGGATCAACTATCATCTGAGAAAGGCCAATGTAGTGGCCGATGCTTTGAGTAGAAAGGGAGTAAGTCATCAACTTACAGTTCGAGAGTTACCACTTGAGTTATGCAAGGAGTTTGAACGGTTGAACCTCGGGTTTGTAAATGAGATGGAGATGATGGAGTTAAATCCGACCTTGCAGCAAGAAATTCGAGAAGCACAAACCACAGATGAGGAGATCAAGGAAGTCAAGGAAAGAACCGAAGAAGGGAGATAATTCAGATTTGACGAGGATGAACATGGTACCTTATGGCTTGGAAAGAGAATTGTCGTGCCTGATGTGAAGCATATTCGGGAGACAATACTAAAGGAGGCACATGACTCGCCATACTCAATTCATCCTGGTTGTACAAAGATGTACAAAGACTTGAAGGCTTGCTATTGGTGGGATAGCATGAAGAAGGACATAGATGAATACGTAGCATTGTGTGATGTGTGCCAACGAGTCAAGGCGGAACATCAAAGGCCAGCTGGATTATTGCAACCATTGAAGATCCCGGAATGGAAGTGGGAAGAAATCGGTATGGACTTCATAGTTGGGTTACCACGTACTCAGTCCGGGTATGACTCAATTTGGGTAATTGTGGATCGTTTAACCAAGTCAGCTCATTTTGTCCCTGTGAAGACCAAATATACAGCTGCACAACTGGCCGAAATATACATGGAGCATATTGTGTGTCGACATGGAGTCCCTAAGAAGATAGTCTCGGATATAGGTTCTCAATTTACCTCCAGATTTTGGCAAAAATTGCATGAAGCCTTGGGAACGAGGTTGAATTTTAGTTCAGCATATCATCCTCAAACGGATGGGCAAACCGAGAGGACAAATCAAATTTTGGAGGACATGTTAAGAGCTTGTGCTTTAAAGCATGGGAAGAGTTGGTACAAGAGCTTGCCATACGCAGAATTTTCATACAATAATAGTTACCAAGCAAGTTTGAAGATGTCACCATATGAAGCACTTTATGGGAGGAAGTGTAGGACACCTTTGTTCTGGAATGAGGCAGGAGAAACTCAAGTATTTGGTCTGGATGTGTTGCAAGAAGCCGAAAAGCAAGTCCAAATAATTCGTGAAAGCTTGAGGGCTGCCCAATCAATACAAAAAGGCTATGCGGACAATAGGAGAAGGAAATTAGCCTTTGAAATAGGAGATTTTGTTTACCTCAAGGTGTCACCAATGAGAGGTCCTAAGAGGTTTAACATAAGGGGCAAGCTCGCACCTCGTTATATTGGACCATTCAAGATTTTGGACAAAAGAGGAGAAGTAGCGTATAAGTTGGAGATGCCAGCTCATTTTTCAGGTGTACATGATGTCTTTCATGTTTCCCAGCTCAAGAAGTGCTTGAGAGTACTGGAAGAACAAGTGCCAATGGAAGAATTGTAACTAGAGGAAGATTTGACTTATGCCGAGCAACCGGTCAAGATCTTGGAAACCAAGGAGAGAGTCACAAGGAACAAGGTTATTAAATGGTGTAAAGTTCAATGGAAGCACCACACAGAAAAGGAAGCGACGTGGGAATTGGAGGATGATCTCAAGAAGAAATTTCCCTATCTTTTCTCTTTCGCATCGAATCTCGAGGGCGAGATTCATTTTAAGGGGGGTGGGTTTGTAACACCCTCATGTTCATGCATCATGCCCTACATACACTCATATACATGTTTAACATTGATCCACATAAAGAGGAACAAGTTTAAAATTGATTTGGAACAAAACCGCACTTAAAATGCAGGAAAGTGAGGACTAGTCCGATTTTACTGAGGACTAGTCCGATTTCTCTCTGACTAAAAACGGACTTGTCCGTTTTTGCTGCGGACTAGTCCGATTTTTCCTCTGGAAACCTTCGGACTTGTCCGATTTTGTGTGGACTAGTCCGATATTCCAAGAATCCTTGAAATATTGCTAAGTCCCTGGACTTTTCCGGACTAGTCCGGTGTTCCAGTGGACTTGTCTGATTTCTTCTCTGACTAAAGTCGGACTTGTCCGATTTTTGGCCAGACTTGTCCGATTTTCACTCTGGACGACTTCGGACTAGTACGGTCCTTTTCGGACCTGTCCGATATTTCGTGACTTCGTGTTGATCTTTTGTTTTACAACTTGAATCTTGGGTTTCACATTAAGTGGTCCTAGAGATGTCGTGCCTAACTCTTTTAGAGCCCATGAGGGACTCTAAACCGTCCTCTACTCATCTCAAACTCGAAATCCATCTAACCCTAGCCTCCACTTCTATATAAATAATCCCACCCCTTGGATTGACATCTATTTGCCACATTTCCACCCCACCCAAACCCTAGTTCGTGGAGAGCCACCATCAAGGAGGGAGGAGAAGATCCCAAGCAAGAAGAAGAAGAGGAGGAAACGAAAGAGGATCAAGATCTCCACCAAGTTTTGTTCTTCATCACCAATTCATCTCCAAGTTCATCACCAACCCTAGATCATCAAGATCCAAGTGTTACCTCCAAGTTTCTTGATTCATTGGAGTTCTAAACACCTTGTATACCTTCTATTCTCTTTTCCTTATGAGAATTCAACCCCTAATCTCCAAATTTACGTCGATCTACAAAACACTAATCTGCTAATCTCGGAGAAGTGCAGACTTGTCCGGTCCCTAGCGAACTAGTCCGATTTCCCTGGATAAATTGTGTTGAATTAATTCTAAACTTTGATCTAATCACATCCGAACCTGTATAAACTTGTTAAAAGCAATTAGAACTAGTTAGTGATCATTAAAAGCAATCTATTAATAATTTCTATCTTGCATTTGCATTAATCATGCATGTCATGTCATATTGAGTAATATTTGTGCACTCTTTGATCGTGTTTCTTGTCTTGTATGTTTATTGTGCGGATTAGATGGATTTGCGCTAGAGAGTGCCGCGGAGGATCTACAGTACCAAGAGTTTGAAGGCTTTGACCCTAATCAACAGCAAGAGCAAGGCAAGTGTCCTTCAAGCATATTGATCCTGTTTTAAAATAAATGTTTTGTTTGCAAAACTGCATGCTTGTGTCAATTTGATGGGAACCCTATGGTAGGAAGTTTACTAGTTTTGTTTAACCACCCTTGTCACCTGGAATTATGGTAGAGAGTCGAGATGGGCTTTTTACCTTTTGCTTCGCTTAATCAACTAGGTTGGGAAAACAACTATACCACTCAACTTAATTATGCATTAATGATACTATGGTTAACATGAACTGGTTTAAATGATGGGTGATCTAAGAAAGCCTGGTATGTGGATGGGTTGGATGTTATGGTGGTTTGCTTGCTTTAGATCTAAGGTCTGGTTCATGCGAGAATAAGCAGGACTGCAGTGCCACCACGAGGCCAAGTATGGGTGCGGTGTAGCTGATTAATTAGGGCTTTGCCAGTGCTATTTGGACCATTATGGATGCTCGAGGAAGGGGTAGTCGGATCGGGTTTGTTGATGATTGGTGGGACTACCCTGGGATCCGAATGGCTCAAGAGGGGGCCCTTGGTTGAAGATGTGCTCTGTAGGAGACATCGCCACCGGTGAAACCTCAGTGGGATCTAAATAGGCTAGTAATCCCTTTGTAAAGGCTATTTTGTGATCTCTTGGCTGCACACCAACGGAAGTGTGAGACGGCATAATAGAGGTGCTAGTCATCGAAAGGTGATGAAATCACGAACACGTGGGTAAAGTGGTACAAACTTTGCAGAGTCTAATAAAACTATCATGATAGCCGTGCTCCCGGTTATGAGCACCTGGACAACTTCCATGATTAGAGGGTACTCGGTATTGGGATGGTATTTGGGATGGTTATGGTTGGTATTATGGTTATGGATTAATTTTTGGTATTGAATATGGTTATTGGTTAATGGTGAAATCTGGAATTATTGATGAGGATGGTGAACTATGGATTGGTATTGTGATATTACTTATGATTATGATGGGTTTACTTCACATACATGTAATATATTGCTTTCAAATGTTTTTATGTACTTTTCAGCACTTTGCCATTATTATTGTCGTCATTTGAATCAGCCACATGTCATACTTTCCACACTTGCTGAGTATGACATGTACTCACTCTGGCAATCCCCCCAATAGTTGCAGGTCAGGATTGGGAGTTTAATGGCGATAATGCGGAGTTCTAGGCCGTGTCTACCGTCAGCTTTTGCCTGTGGTGTTTTTGGAGTTGCGCTATCCCTTATGCTTAGTTTGCTTAGTTGCTTAATTAGTTTATTTCCACTGCATTAGTTGAACTTGTCATAAATATACATTGGAGCTTCTATTCGAGGATAATATGGTTTGTTTAATAAAATTTGGTTAATTAATCTTGTTCTGTGGTAACTATCTGTATATCGTTTGTGATTGCACTCGTGTATGTGTGATGAACATCCTGGGCACACATATGCGTTAGCTTGGTTCATTTTTTGGAACTGGGCGTCATAGGCCTAGGTTTGGTGTATGAACCAAATATCTCAATATCCTTTTAACGGCTGTCAAATGGCACTCCTTAGGATTGGCTTGAAATCTCGCACACAAACATACACTCAACATAATATCGGACCTAGATGCACATAGGTAAAGTAAAGATCCAATCATGAAGTGATATACCTTTTGATCGATGTTTGGTCCATCTTCATTGAGATCCAAGTGGCCATTTGTTGCCATGGGAGTCTTTATAGGCTTCGCCTTGTCCATTCCAAACTTCTTGAGTATGTCTTGAGTGTACTTAGTTTGGCTTATGAACGTCCCTTCCTTTTGTTGCCTCACTTGGAATCCCAAGAAGTACTTTAGCTCTCCCATCATAGACATCTCAAACCTATCTGTCATAATCTTACTAAATTCCTCACAAAAAGATTTGTTAGTTGAACCAAAGATAATATCATCAACATAAATTTGACAAATAAAGAGATCATTGTCAAAGTTCTTTGTAAACAATTTATAATCTACTTTACCAATCTTAAAACCATTTTCAATTAAGAAATCTTTAAGACACTCATACTAGGCTCTAGGAGCTTGTTTGAGGCCGTAGAGAGCCTTACGCAATTTAAACACGTGGTCAGGGAACTCTTCATCTTCAAATCTGGGGGGTTGCTCCACATACACCTCCTCCTTGACTGGTCTGTTGAGGAAGGCGCTTTTCACATCCATTTGATAGAGCTTGAAATCATGGTTAGTAGCATATGCAAGTAATATTCTAATAGACTCAACTCTAGCTACGGGAGCAAAGGTTTCATCGAAATCCAAACCTTCGACTTGTGAATACCCTTTGGCCACAAGTCGTGCCTTGTTCCTTTTCACCACCCCGTGTTCGTCTTGTTTGTTGCGGAAGACCCATTTGGTGCCGACGACGTTGAACTTGGGTCTTTCGACTAGTTCCCACACCTCGTTCCGTTTGAAGTTGTTGAGTTCTTCTTACATGGCCACTACCCAATTCGGATCCTTCAATGCATCCTCAACCCTGCGCGGTTCCAAAAAGGATACAAAAGAATAATGCTCACAAAAGTTGGCTATGCGAGATCTAGTTGTTACTCCCTTTTGGATGTCACCGATGATGTTGTCGATTGGGTGATCCCTTTGGACGCATTGGTGTACTCTTGGGTGTGGCACTTGTGGTCTTGAATCTTCATGGTCATCTTCTTCTCCCCCTAGATGGTTTCCCTCATTAACTTGTTGATCATTTTCCTCTTATTGAGGTTGATCTTGTATGGAAGCTCCCCCTTGATCATTGACATCCTCTTGTGGTTCATCTTTCTCATGCATATGTAGAGGTGGTTCTTGTGGTCGAACTTCGCCCAATGACATTCTTCTCAGTGCTTGGCAAGAATATTCTTCTCTTTCTAGCACAAATGGATCAACTTGCTCCTTTTGGGAGCCGTTAGTTTCATCAAACACTACGTTACGTGCTACTTCAACAAGTCCGGAGGTCTTGTTGAAGACACGATAGGCGTAAGAGTTTGAATCATAACCAAGCAAGAAACCTTCATCGGACTTCGAAGCGAACTTTGAAGTCCTAAGCTTCTTGTTCAAAATATAGCATTTAGAACCGAAAACTCAAAAATATGAAATATTAGGCTTGTTACCGGTGAGTAGCCCATATGATGTCTTCTTGAGTAGTCGATGAAGGTAGAGTCGGTTTATGGCGTGGCAAGCGGTGTTAACCGCTTCTGCCCAAAATCGATCGGAGGTCGTGTATTCATCGAGCATTGTTCTCGCCATCTCTATGAGGGTTTGGTTCTTCCTTTCGGCAACTCCGTTTTGTTGAGGAAAGTAAGGTGTTGAAAACTCGTGCTTTATGCCTTCTTCGTCTAGGTACTCCTAAACTTGGGTGTTCTTGAACTTCGTTCCGTTGTCGCTTCGAATGTTCTTTATATTCAAAGAGAACTCATTTTGGTCTCTATTGAAGAGCTTCTTGAGTGTTCCTTGTGTTTCTAACTTATCATGTAAAAAGAAAACCCAAGTGAAGCGCGAAAAGTCATCAACAATCACTAAACCATATTTGTTACCACCGATGCTTATGTAAGCAATTGGACCGAAAAGGTCCATGTGAAGTAGCTCGAGCGGTTTTGTTGTAGTCATGACGTTCTTCGCGGGATGAGGTGCTCCTACTTGCTTCCCGGCTTGGCACGCGCTACAAGGCATGTCTTTCTCAAAAATAATATCCTTTAAACCTCGGATGTGATCGCCCTTGAGGAGTTTTTGAAGATTCCTCATACCAACATGTGCTAGCCGTCTATGCCACAGCCAACCCATGTTGGTCTTTGCAATCAAGCATGTGTCAAGTTCGGCTTTATCTTTGTTGAAGTCAACAAGATAAAGCTTTCCCTTCAACATACCCTTGAATGCAATGGAACCATCACCCATTCTAGAGACGGTCACACCCTCATTAGTGAACAAGCAATTATAACCTTTGTCACATAATTGAGATATGGACAGCTGGTTATAATCTAAGGAATCAACATGTAACACATGAGAAAGACTATGTTGAGGTGATATGGCAATTTTGCCGGTACCGAGCACCTTTCCTTGACTATTGTCTCCAAAATAGATGCCTTCACTTGGATCTTTGTTTTCTTCATACTCAACGAATATCCTTCTTTCTCCGGTCATATGATTTGTGCAACCACTGTCTAGCACCCATTTAGATTCACCGGAGGAATAGGCCTACAAAAACAAATCAAGCCTTGGTTTTAGGTACCCAAGCTTGCTTGGGTCCTTGGAGGTTAGTTACAAGAGATTTGGGCACCCACACATGAGATTTGGTGTTCCCATGGCGTGGCCTAACATAATGAGCATAAACTTTACCAAAATTACTTCTCACTAAAACATAAGATGCATCAAAGGTTCTAAATAGCAACTGTTGTTGTTTATAAACAGAACTAGTTCAGGTCACCCGGACTTGTCCGGAGGTCCGGACTTGTCTGTGCCGATGCCGGATTAGTCTGGTGTTCCTGTGTGTTGATTTTGTTGGACGTCCTAGCTTGAAAGTGATTTCCCTTCAGAAAGACAATGCTCTCCTTGTTATTCTTATGGCTTCTAGCATTTTGCTTTCCACCATAGGAATACCCAATGCCATATTTGACATTAGGAGGTCTTGTGGCCAAGGATGCACTACGTGCATATTTGACCTTCTCCTTGTCAAATATGCCACTTTGGGCAGGATGCTTATCCTTGGTAGAGGTTGACTTGTCTTTCAAGCTAGTGTCAACTTTACCACATGCACAAGTAGAAGCAGTTTCAGTTTTAAGGGGTTGAGAAGGCGAGCTTGAAGAGGATGAAGGGTCACTTTGCTTGAGTGACTCAACTTGTACCTCAAGGATCTTGTTAACCTTGATTAGGTTAGCAAGTTCGTCCTTGATTGTAGCATTTGAGTCGCTTAACTCCAAGCAAGCTTCCTTGCTTGAAGCTAACTCAAGCTCTAGTGACTTGCTTTGCTCCTTTTCAAGTTCAAGAAGCTTGTCAAGTTCAAGATATTCCTCCTTTTGGGAGATAATCATATCTTCTTGACAATTTATCAACTTCTCCTTCTCAACAAGTTGATCAAGTAGAAATTTCATTTTCGCAGCTGTTTTCTTATCTAAGCCAATGAGAATATCTTCATTATCACTAGCAATTTCACTATCACTAGAATAGGAATGCAAGGAAGAGGATTTGGTTGTTACCTTTCGTTTAACTTCCTTTGCCATGAGGCAAGTGTCGTTCCCCTTCCATGCGCCGAGAGTGGGGAAGAGAGTGGACTTCTTGGATGTCTTCTCGATGGCTATGCTAGTCATCTCCTCTTCTTCTTCGGACGAGGACTCATCATTTGAGTCCCTGTTGGTATTTCTTAACACCACAGAGTTATCCGCAGGCGCACGGAAATACCGTTGTAGCACTTCCCCTTAAGGATTATTCCCAAGGGTATCGAATCCAAAGAATGTGTGTGCTAATCCTTGAACTAGCTCACCCAAGGACACAAAGTTTTTTGGTAGGCAAGGGACAGAGAGGAATTCAAAGTATTGATCCTAATTCAAGGTAGTTTGCAGTAGATGCTTGCTTTGGGCACGGGCTTACTCCTAGCAATACTAGGACGACTCCCGCCAAGAGCCTATGGCATAGCCGAACGTGGAGGATTACGAAGGACAGATAGGGATGTCACCACCTACTGCCTACCTCTTCAATCCGTGGGTCTACGAGATATCCACTGATGATTTATAACCTAAGCACCACGCTTACGTTCTAAATCACAATTCTAGTTGTTTCGAACACAAAGCTACAACTAGAGCCTCTAATGAATTAAAGCAGTGAACCCACAAGTAACTACTTGTGCAAACTACTAAGAATAAAAGATCAAACTTGTATTGAATTCACAAAGGCTTACTTGATTGAGTAAAACTTTTTTAGGCGTACAAGTGTAGAAGAGGGACTTGACAAGCCCAAGCCTCATTCTCCTATGACTCTTTACCACACTCTCCTTCTACTTTGGTGGCCTCTAGGACTACTCTAAACCTTTGGAGTGTAGCACTATTCTCAACTTTTGGTGTGTGTGAGAAGTGAGGTGAGGGGGTCTATTTATAGGTGGAGAAGGGTTGGTTCCCGCAACAATTAACGCGCGAATCAGTCACCATTGACTCCAAGGAGTCGAGAGGAGCCAACACGTGTCATTTGACCGAGTTTAGCACCAGGAAGAGGTCGGTCGAACCCCTGGTTCGGCCGACCTGGTCAAGGCTCCCCTTGGGGAGTGCTTCCTCCAGGTGGCTTCCAGGTGGGCTCCCTTGATGTATATGGGTGCAACACCGTTGGATCTCCTCGTATTCTTCTGTTTGTGGGCCATTTGATCCATGTGTTGCCACGTGTCGTCGCCTGATTTATTGAAATCCATTTTCATGGATTCATCCCTACATGTTTTGGTATTTTGGGTAATAATTCACCTGCATACAAATAGACACCAACACTTGTGGAATTGGGTTAGTGTATAACCCTACCATTATGGTTGGTGTTCCTTTTATGCACATTATGAGGTGAATTGACGGTCAAAATATGGTACTTAAGGACCGTCAACAGTCCCACTCCTTCCCTAGATGCACCTGTTCAACTTGCTTCTTCTTCTTGAAGAATTTCTTGGGTTGAGGCTTTGTTTCCTTGGTATTCTTCTTTTTTTCCTATGGGCTATCAAATATAAAGTGGTCATACTCACCACAGTTATAGCATGCCCGCCTCAACTTAGGTCTTGATTTTTCCTTGTACTTCCCTTCACTTGATTTAGCCCCTTGTCTTTTCTTCATCATCCTTTTGAATTTCTTCATGAATAGTATCATGTCATCTTCATCCAAGTCGCTGCTCTCATCATCACCGTCTTCTTCTAGTTGAGCTTCTCGAGCTTCTCTTGACAAGGGCTTGCAAGTGGACTTCAACGCGACCCCTTTCTTCTTTGTCGAGGTGAGGTCGGCAATCTCCTTGACATGCTTTGCTTGCTTTTCCATCATCTCGAAATTGATGATCTTCCCAAGCAACTCATCTGGGGTCATTTTCTTGTACCTGAGGCTTTCTCTGATCATCGAGCACAAGGTGACATTTCGAGGTATGAAAGCTCTAAGAATGATCTTCACCACCTCGTGGTCGTTCCACTTCTTGCTTCCGTATGCTCGAACCTTGTTGATGAGTGTCTTTAGCCGATTGTACATGTCTTGTGGTGAATCATCTTCTCGGATGGCGAATCTTCCCAATTCGCCTTTGATCATTTCGATATTCGCCTCTCGCACATGATGATCGCCTTCATGTGCAGTTTGCAAAGTGTCCCAGATTTCCTTTGCAATCTCGAGTCCGTCCACTTTGGTGAACTCATCCCGACTGAGCGAAGAAGTGATGACTGTTGCGGCTTGAGCATTCCGATGAATTGCTTGCTCTTGGCTTGGTGTAAGCTCTTCATCGTCGTCTGAGATATCTATTCGTGTACATACAATATGCCACAAACTTGGATTGAGAGAAATCAAGTGCATTTTCATGTTCTACCTCCACATTGAGTAGTCATTGTCATCAAAGTGTGGGGCTTTTCCAAGTGGAATAGATAGATAGTGGTTATTGCAAGAATTAAGATGATTGTAGTTGAAAGGATATCGGGAGTAGTCGGTGTGACTACTCCCCTTATTCTTCTTCTCGTCTTCGATCTTAACTTTTCCCTTGGAGAGGGTTTTCTTCCTTAGGAGCGCCTTGAGTTCCAGCGTCTCCTCATCGTCATCCTTGAAGTCTTGAATGGCCTCAAGGAGCCTTTACAATTTTTGGTTCTTTTCTTCTTCAACCTTCTCTTGGTTGATGCTCTTGTGTACGTCCTTCATGTCCGACATGTTCTCTTCGAGCGATTAGTCTCCTTTTGAAGAAACCTACTCTGATACCAATTAAATGTAGCCTAGAGGGGGTGAATAGGCCTTTTTGATTTTTAGTCGGAACCTGCAACACTTAATTTGATCAAATCCCGAGATATCGGACTAGTCCGGTAGAGTGCGGACTAGTCCGGTGCATGCAGACTATATTGATCAAGTTTGATCAATTATCATGATCCTAGACTGTATGCAGTGGAAATGTATTTGTAATTCGAGTGTCACACTACTATGAACTAGGATGTAGCACAAGTTAATCTTATATTCAATGTTTCAACGTAATGTAAACAAGATTGATTGAAACCCTAGATAGATATGAAGAGTAAGAACAATATGCGCAAAGTAAGAACACAAGCTCTTTATCCCGTGGTTCGGTTCCCACAGAGGCAACCTACATCCATGTTGAGGAGTCCACAAAAGGATCGGGTCTTCTCCAACCCTACCTTCGTCGGATCGCCACGGAGGCCAATCCTTTTCACTAATCACAAAAGGTAAATAACCGAATTCAAGGGGACTTCTCACAAGTTGAGGGATCCCCAAGATTACAAGATGAACACCAAAAACACACTCTCAAAATTACAATGAAAACCACAGGAGTGTGTTAGGGAATCACACCAAGAGCTCAATGAGTGAAGAATCATGTATCTCCTTGGATCCAAAGTGTATCCTCAAAGGATTAAGATTTCTTGGGTTGTATTGCATGGAGAGATGAGTTTTCTAGGCTCTTGGAGGGTGTGACGGCGCAGGGTGTCGAGAGAGGTGAAAGTTGGGCTGTGCACACCTATTTTTATGGGGTTCCCAAAAGTTACCGTTAGGGTTTAGAAATATCGGACTAGTCCGTGGTGGACACCGGACTAGTCCGATGTGCTGCGTGTAGGAAACCCTAGGTGTCCCGAAATATTGGACTTGTCCGAAGTGAAAGCGGACTAGTCCGATTTGGTTCCGGAAATCTTCGGACTAGTCCGATGAATGCTGGACTTGTCCGGATAGGTGAATCCCTTAGTGGATTTGGGGAGCAAGTCCGCACTTGAAGGACTTGTCCTATTTAGGTCAGAGGAATTTTGGACTAGTCCGTGCTAACATCGGACTTGTCCGATTGACATCAGAAAGATACCGGAGTAGTCCGTGGTGTTACCGGACTTGTCCGATTTCGTGCATCTCGTGTAGTGTTTGGGGGACTAGTCCGCACTGAAGAGGACTAGTCCGATTCTAGTCAGAGAGATATTGGACTAGTCCGTGCTGATATCGGACTAGTCCGGTCAGTAAAAACTGGACTGTGTGGACAAGTACGCATGGTGAGGACTTGTTCGATCTGGTACAGAAAGATATCAAACTAGTCTGGGGTCAGTTGGACTAGTCCAGTCCTGTATAACTTTGTGCAATGTGTGAGATTATTTGTGCTTGAGCTCTTGGGGTGTGTTTCCTTAACACACTCCATACACAATGATCTTTTCCGCATTGGTTCTCATTATCCTTTCTTTTTGGTGCTCTTTTCCGCATTGCTTCTCATTCTCCTTTCTTTTTGGCGCTTTGTTCATTCTTTCATTAGAACCTATGCTCATCTCAACAATGTGGTTAGGATCTCATTTGCTTGTCATAAATCAACCAAAACCCACAAGGAATTTCTAGATGCACTTTCAATGTCGGCATTCCCTTGTACCATCAAGGCTCAGTGCCCGCCCTGCTGCGAGTGCTTGGAGCTGCTCCAAGGCTAACACCGCCATAGTGTGATCTCCCCGGATCTTGAAGACTCCAGATGGCATCAGCATCTTCAGGATCAAATAGTCGTAGTGGGCTACATCCATGAACTGGTATATCACCGGCCTCCTAACGATGGCGTTGAAGGGAAGCTCGACGTCTGCCACATCAAACAGGACACTCTCCGTGATGTAGTTCTCCGGAGTACCGAAGGTTACCGGGAGGTAGATGCCACCACTGGGCATGATCTACCCTGGGCCCACACCTGAGAACAGGCTCGAAGGTGTGAGTCGGGACATGGGTATTTGCAACTTCCGGAGGGTAGCTGTTGAGATAATGTTGAGGCCTGCACCGCAGTCGATCAGCACATAATGAAGCTTCACATTGGCGATGGTCGGGGCTACAAGCAATGGGAGCACCCCAACCCCTGTCATGTTCTTTGGGCGGTCTGAGGCATCGAAGCCAATTGCGGTGCTCATCCACTTGTTGTGGGGAGTAGGGCTTGGTGTTGGGGCCATAGCGGCCAAAGCCCGTCGCAGGACTTTCACCGCATTCGGAGACGTGGGGTTCGTGGCTCCCCCATAGATGACATAGAGGAGCTTCCGACGCTCCTGGTCACTGCTAGTGTCTGAGTCAGCACTCGTGAAGACGGCTTTCACTGCCCTGTGGGGCTCCTGTTTCCCCATGTCCTCATCTCTGTCCTCCATGGGGTCTAACTTCTACTTACCCTTCCTCTCGCGGGGAGGCTCGCCCTCTTGGCGTTGCTGCTTCTGTCTCTGTTCGCGGTAACGCTCCACGAGCTTCTTGACCTCTCGGCACTCACTAGCATTGTGGCCATTGGTTCGATGCACCGGGCACTTGAAGTCGGCATCATCACCCTCTGGTGACTAACGAGGTCGCTTGTCCTGCCGCGGGCCCCGGGCTCCACTGGCTGCCGCAGCTGCCATCGTGGGGGCCCTGGGCCTCGACTTATTCCTGTCGCGACCTCTGTTCTTTTTCTTCTTGCTACCACCCCTAGTAGCAGCTTCCACTTTGGACTGTGATGGATCCTCACTCTCTGAGGAGGGTTGAGAGTGCCAGTTGTGGCCTTCCGCAGCTTTGGTGCATCTGTCTGCCAAAGCAAACAACTCGGAGACATCACACACATCGTGCGTGGCGAGCTTCTCGAGCATCTTCTTGTCCCTCACACCCTGTCTAAATGCAACTATGACAGATGCATTCTAGATATGCGGGATGGTGTTCCGTACCTGGGATAATTGCTGGATGAATGTTCTTAGCGGCTCCCCTGTGTGCTGCCTAACAGCGTGGAGGTCGAGCTCTGTGCTAGGGCGCTCGTACGAGCTTCCAAAGTTTGCCACAAACTTTCGGCATAGCTCCTCCCAAGAGGTGATGGACCCCTGGGGAAGGTTCATAAGCCATGATCGGGCTGGGCCGGACAGGACTACAGGGAAGTAGTTGCCCATAATGACTTCATCACCCCCTGCAGCTAGGATCGAGGTGGAGTAGATCTGCAGGAACTCACTCGGGTTGACGCTTCCATCATACTTCTCTAGCGTATGCGGCCGGAACTTGTGGGGCCATGCCACCCTCCGTAGGTGTGGAAATAAAGTCACACACCATCCACCTGTGCTTGCGGGCACCAGGTTTGGTGCCGCATGACCTTGGTGAACTGGCGGCACTGCGTACGCCTAGTGTCGGGGTGGAACAGCAGGCGCTTGATGCGGCGGAAGCACACCATACTCCTGGAGTGGGGGGGGGGGGGGCGCAACATACGCCTGGTGCGGAGGGAGCGCAACGTGCGCCTGGTGCTGCATGGAAGGCGCCACATACGCATGGCATGGCGGGAGAGCGTCATGCAACTGGGGTCTGGGACCCGGCAGGCTGTAGTCAGCTTCAAGATTGCGTCTTCGCTCTCGCGGGCATTCGATGACGACTTGACAGCCCTCTCTAGACCTGCGGTGCTGCAACTCAGCCCGCAGGTTTGTCATCGAGAGCCTAGTTGAGCGGCTATCAATGGTCCGTCGGTTGACAGTTGGCGTACGCGACAATGACGCAAATGTCGGCTCCACTCGTCTCCCGCCTTGCGGAGTCGCTTGGAGTGCAGCGACAACCAGATGGTCGACGTCGTTTACCCACTGTTGGGTTGCCCCCTGCGGGGGCACCTGCCATCGGTGTGTTGCGGAGTAGTGCACATGCCGCTAGGAGGGCACTTTCTGGGCTTGCCGCCAGTGGTGCCATAGCAGCTGTCACAGCAGGAGTTCGTCGTGCCGTGTTGTGCGGGCCTGCAGCCGGCGGAGTGGATAGACGGCGATGCGATGGTCCAGATCTTCCTGCCCTGGAGCGGGACCCAGCCCTAGGGTGGGATGAAGCTTGGTCCTCTCCCGCTACCTGCTGGCGGGGTTGTGGCCTAGAAGAGCTAGCATTGGAACGGGCGTTCACCATGCTGCTGGTGAAGATCCTTGCAGGAAAAAACCCCCCTACCTGGCGCGCCAAATGTCGAGGTGTCTAACTGACACCTCCCCCGGACCTGCTCGGAAGTAGCCCGCGCAGGTTCAATGTATTTTCGGGGGGCTAGTCCTAGTAAGATTGAACGCAGTGAACGATGAACGCAAGGGATTAATGTGGTTCGGGCCGCCTGGGCATAATACCCTACTCCACGGTGGTTTTGTGTGTTGTATTGCTCAAGCGTGTGTCTGGGTCCAAGAGGATCCTGAGTCGATGGCTGCACCGGTCCTTTTATAGTCCAAGGCCAGACAGCTTACAAGTGGGGCCCCAAGCCCCTCATGATGGTTGGGTGCATCCCATCTATCTTGTCGCGGCCTCCCATTCATCCGCCGTACGTAGCAGTTCGGCACCGGCCTGTCATAACAAGACTGGACACTGACCCCTTGACTTATGAGCGCGCACCCCTGCTTACCTACGGAAGGCGCGCGTACTTACTGCTTGGACACACTGGGCATGTCTTACTTTATTGTTGCTTCCTTCCACCCCCCGATAGCCGTTAACCAAGTGGTTGTGTCAGGGCCTGCTTCCGTAGGAAGGCCTATGCTTGACGCTTTTGGGCACATGGTAGCGTCGGACCTCTCCTCAGCGGGGAGGCGGGTCCAGAGCTGCAGGACACGTGGCTGCGTTGCACCTCTCCTCAACGGGGAGGCAAGTCTGGAGCTGCAGGACACGTGGCAGCGCCGGACCTTCCCTCATCGGGGAGGCAGATCCGGAGCTGCAGGTCCGGAGCTACGGGAGACGTGGTAGTGCCGGTCGCGTCCACGATGGAAAGGTTCGGCCCGGAGCTGCGATGCACGTAGAAGCATCGAACCTCCTCTCAGCGTGGAGGCGGGTACGGAAGTACATGACATGTGGCGGGGCCAGGCCTACCCTCAGCGGGGAGGTTGGTCCAGGAGCTGCTCGTTACGTGGCTTACGTCGGGATCTGCCTCCATGGGAGGTGGGGCCCAGCACGTCCTCTTCCTTGTATCTATGGGTACTCGGTCTGCCAGGTACCGACAAGTGTCATGTCATCGTCATCCATATTCGAGCTCTTGTCATCATTTTTTTCTTCTTACTTGTCTTGAGTGCAATATGATGAGTTCCCCTTGACCAAGGTCTTCACGTATCAGACCTCCTTCTTCAACATCTAATGGTTGATTATCTTCCTAATTAGTTCATTGGGTGTCATGGTCTTATAGATAGGGCTCTCCCTAATCAATGTGCACAACATGAGGTTTCTCACGGTGAAAGCTCTAATCATCCTCTTCACCACCTCGGAGTCGGTCAACTTCTTGCTTCCATAGGTTCTACTCTTGTTGATTAAGACTTTGAGCCGGTTGTACGTCTCTTGGGAAGTTTCATTGGATCACATTGTAAATCTATGCAATTCACCTTTAATCATCTCGATCTTGACATTGTTATTGATTTGGTGTGACATCATGTCTCAAGGCTTAATAGGATTGATAGAATACTCATACCACCAAGGTATACCTTCTTTTCTGGAAGCTCACCTGCAAAGAACTCTGAGGTTAAGCGTGCTTAGCCCGGGGCAATTTACGGATGGGTGACCAACTGGAAAGTGTTCCTGGGTGCGCACGAGTGAGGACAAAATGCGCAGAAAAGACTAGTATTGGTTTGTGGGGCTAGTCTGTGATCCTAGAGAGGTGCAGAAGTAACGACCGGCAGGCCCGTGGTGGCTGGGGTGTTACAAAATAGTATCAGAGCCGACCCTTGCGATTTCACGGGTGCGTACGGGTCAAGGATGTGGGTACGTACGCATGACGTGTGGGTCCTCTAGGAGGGACACAGTATGGTATGTATGTTAGTACTGAACGTATGGACGTGACCAAGAGGGGATGTTCCTGGCTTGGGAGTTGACCGACGAGGACGTCGGTCTTCTAAGGGGGGTGGATTGTGACATCCTATCTCAAGGCCTAATAGGATTGATAGAATACTCATACCACCAAGGTATACCTTCTTTTCCGGAAGCTCACCTGCAAAGAACTCTGAGGTTAGGCGTGCTTAGCCCGGAGCAATTTACGGATGGGTGACCGATCGGGAAGTGTTCTCCGGTGCGCACGAGTGAGGACAAAATGCGCAGAAAAAACTAGTGTTGGTTTGTGGGGCTAGTATGTGATCCTAGAGAGCTGCAGAAGTAACGACCCCCAGACCCATAATGGTTGGGGTGTTACATTTGGTACCCTCATGACCAACCTTGCGGGTGTCTCACATTTCCTTAGCAATTTTCAAACCATCCACTTTGTCAAACTCTTCTTGGCTCAAGGAATATAGAAGAATGGTCACTACTTGAGATCTAAGATGAATTTGTTGCTCTTGCTTCGGTATAAGGTCATCATCATCATCTAAGATATCTATCCATGTGCAAACAATATTTCAAAGGCTCAGATTAAGCAAGATTAGACGCAAACTTCATGTTTTGCCTTTACTTGGTGTAATTTGTCCCATCAAAATAAGACGGTTTACCAAAGGGGATAGATAAAAAGTTAGGCTTAGAAGTTAATCTTTCATAATTCGTCCGTGCACACCAAGTTGTGTTGGAATATGATTCAAATTTTGATCTTGCTGGAGACGCCTGGGAGATGTGAGAGGTGGACTCCTCCCACGTTATGGATTGTATTTATTTTGAGATATTTATTTCCTTTGTTAGCCACCCTTATAAATACATCTTGTAAGCTGTTGAGAGAGAGCAAGAGAGAAGAGGCGCTCATTGTAATCCTCACTGTAAACTCTCATCATATAGTGAAGATTATCGGTTGGCGTCCGTGGTTTTTTTTTCGCAAGAGTTTTCCACGTAAAATTTTGTGTCTCGTATTCGATCTTGTTTACGCATTATTTACTAAGAAATGGTATCAAGGTTAGGCACGAGATCGATTAAAAAAACAGTTCGACCCTGTTCTGTGCGCCGCCGCCAGCGATTAGATCTGTTTGCGGTCTTCCGTGCGTTGCCGCCGCAGACGATCCAGTTTTGTCTGCTATACCCCGCCACGCGCAAATCCATCGGTGCCTTAGTCTAGGGCCGTCCATCGCTTTTCGATCTTTAGCGGCAACACACCCGTTGCGGGCCCCATCGGGTTTTCTAGTCGCCGCATTCGTGTGCACGCGCATCCGGACGTTAATTGTGTGCAACCGCAGGTCACTCCGACTCCTTGAGCACTTCGTCAAAGTTCACCTGCCACAGAGCATGTGCCAACCTGTTGCGTAGTCAAATCAATCTCCTGCTCCTGTGAAGAAATATCAAGTTCGCCTGCTTCACAAAAGTTGGGATCTTTGCTATAGCCACAAGGAAGTTTCTACCAGAAGCTTTTTTATTTTACGTACTATACAAATTAAGATCGTCCGCAGTGTTGTTGTTGTAAAGATTGCTGAATAGTGTAAATTTAGAGTAAATGTTGTAAAAGTAGAAGGAGAATAGTGTATAGAGTAGTGTATAGAGTAACGAGTGCAGATAGCCTAATTCTTCCTGTTTTTACTTCGGCATGACTTCTCTCAAATATGATATTCCACTGCTAGACCGTGATACACGGTTCACTCTATGGCAAGTAAAGATGCGGGCAATATTAGCGCACACCAATCTAGATGATGCGCTTGTTGGATTCTCCAAGAAGTAGGAGAATTGGACCGACGATGAAAAGTGTCGTGATCATAGGGCTCTTTCACAAATTTAGCTTCATTTATCTAATAATATTTTGCAAGGGGTTTTAGAACAGAAAAGCGCTACTGCTCTATGGCTCAAGCTGGAATCGATCTGCATGTCTAAGGATCTAACAAGCAAGATGCATTTGAAGATGAAATTGTTTACTCACAAGTTGCAAGAGGGTGGTTCAATTTCCTCTCATGTTCAAGTATTCAAGGAGATTATTTCGGACCTAGCATCTGTGGAGGTAAAATATGATGATGAGGATTTAGCTCTTATGCTCTTGTGTTCGTTGCCCCCGTCTTACTCAAATTTTAGAGACACTATATTATACAGTCATGATACTCTTATTGTTCAAGATGTTTATGATGCATTGCATGCTAAAGAAAATATGAAACGAATTTTGTCTACTGATTCTGCTACCGGTTCTGATGGAGAAGACTTGCATGTTCATGGTAGAATAGAGAAGAAATCAAATAAAAGTTCGAGTGGTTAGAAACACCGCTCTAAATCTAAAGGTAAAGATAAGTTCTGCTGATATTGCAATATGAATAATCATGACATCTCTGAATATTACAAGCTGCAGAATAAAGAAAAGAGAAAGGCTGCTCAAAAGTCCACAAATAAATCCAGTGATGATGGTAGTGCCTTTGTTGTCTCCTCCAGTAGCAGTTCTAATGGTGATGTTCTCGTTGCTTTTACTGGATGTGCTAAAATTAATGATGAATGGGTTCTTGATTCTGCATGCACGTTTCATATTTACATTAATAGAGATTGGTTCTCCACTTATGAATCTGTCTAGAGTGGAGGTTCTGTTTTGATGGGTGATAACACACCTCGCAAGGTTGTAGGTATTAGATCTATTCTGATTAAGATGTCTGATGGTATTATTAGGACATTAACAGATGTGAGACATGTTTCAACTATGACGAGAAATCTTATTTCTTTGAGTACTCTTGCTGTCAAAGGTTACAAGTATTCTGCTGAAGGTAGAGTTATGAAGGTAAATAAAGGCTCTCATGTTGTCATCAAAGGTGACTTGTTAAAATCAAATTTATATATTCTACAAGGCGTTACTATTATTGGTAATGTTGTTGTTTCTTCGAAGTCCCGAGATTCTGATGCTACAAGTTTATGGCATATGCGTCTTGGTCATATGAGTGAACTTGGTTTGTCAATTTTGAGTAAGAGAGGTCTTCTTGATGGGCACAACATCAGTAAATTGGACTTTTGTGAGCATTATGTGTTTGGCAAGCACAAGAGGGTGAAATGCAACACTTTGGTTCATACAACTGAAGGTATTCTTGATTATGTGCATTTTGATTTATGAGGACCATCTCGTAATACATCTGTTGGAGGTGCTCATTTTATGTTGACTATTATTGACGATTATTTGATAAAGGTATAGCCTTATTTCATAAAGCATAAATTAGAAACATTTTATGCATTTAAAGAGTGGAAGACAATGGTGGAGAATCAATCTGATAAAAAGGTGAAGGTTCTTCATACTGATAATGGGATGGAATTTTGTTCTAATGAATTTAATTCTTATTGTAAGTCTCATGGTATTGTGAGACACAGTATTGTTGCTCACACAACTCAGCAGAACGGTGTGGCTGAGCATATGAATAGAACTATCATCTACAAGGCTCGTTGCATGTTGTCTAATGCTGGTCTTAATAGACGTTTTTGGGCTAAGATTGCTTCCACTGCTTGTTATCTTATTAATCGTTCCCCCTCTATTGCAATTGATAAGAAGACTCTAATTAAGGTATGGTCTGGTTCTCCAGCTAATTATTCTGAGTTGAGAATATTTGGTTGTCCTGATTATGCTCATGTTGATAATGGAAAATTGGAGTCTAGAGCTATTAAGTGCATTTTTCTTGGCTATGGTTCTAGTGTTAAAGGTTATAGATTGTGGGATCCTGAATTGAAAAAGCTTATAACTAGCAGAAGTATTGTCTTTAATGAATTTGTTATGACTACTAATGCTATGGCTACTAATGCTCTTGTTCAGAGGTCTGATCTAGTGTGTTGGCAGATCATTTAATTGATTCAGCACATACACCAAATACTGATGACTCAGATGCACTTATTGATGATGATTCTCTGTTATCTCACATTCTTCTCTTGTTGCAGCCTCCACAACATTCTATTGCAGTTGACAGGTCTAGGAGACCTCATTCGACCCAAGAGGTTAATTGAGGAATGCGACATTGTTTCTTATGCTTTGACTTGTGTAGAAGATGTTGAAGGTAATGTAGAACCTTCTAATTGTTTTGAGGCTATTACTTCTGCTGACTGCAATAATTGGGTTACCGCTGTGCAAGATGAGATGTAGTCACTTGAAAAGAATGATACTTGGGATTTAGTGTCATTGCCTAAAGAGAAGAAACCTTTTTGTTGTAAGTGGATTTTCAAGAAGAAAGAGCCTATTTCTCTTAATGAGATTATTAGGTATAAAGCAAGGTTGGTTGCTAAAGGTCATAGTCAGATTGCAGGTATTGACTATAATGATGTATTTTCTCCTGTTGTGAAACATAGCTTTGTTCATTGTTTACTCGGTATTGTCGCTATGCATGATTATGATTTGGAACAACTCAATGTTAAAACTACATTCTTACATGGAGAATTAGATGAAGACACTTATATGGATCAATCTGAAGGCTTTATTGTTCAAGGCTCAGAACATCTTGTTTGTAAGTTGAAGAAATCTCTTTATGGATTGAAACAATCTCCTAGACAGTGGTACAAGAGATTTGACTCATTTATACTCTCTCTCAAAATTTTAAGTGGTCATCCTATGATAGTTGTGTTAATTTGAAGATCATTGATGATTTAGCTATTTATTTGCTTCTCTATGTCGATTATATGATGATTGCTGCAAAAGATAAGTCAGAAATAGTCAAACTAAAAGCTCAATTGATTAGTGAATTTAAGATGAAGGATTTGGGTGCAGCAAAGAAAATTATTGGCATGGAGATTATTAGAGAGAGACAAGCTGACAAATTATATCTTAGTCAGTAAAGTTATATTAAAAAGGTCATTCATTGTTTCAGTATGCATGATGCTAAACCTGTGAGTACTCCTTTAGCTCCACACTTTAGACTATCTTCAGCTTTATGTCCTGAGTCAAATTATGATATTAAGTACATGTCTAGAGTTCCTTATACTAGCGCAGTTGGATCTCTTATGTATGTTATGGTTTGCTCTCGTCCGTATTTGTCATATGTATTAAGTGTTGTCAGTAGATACATGGCTAATCCTAGTAGAGAGCACTGGAAAGCAGTTCAATGAATTTTGAGATACGTGCGCGGTACTTCTAATGCTTGTTTGCAGTTTGGAAAATCTAGAGATGGACTTGTTGGTTATGTTGACTCAGATTATGCTGGTGATTTGGACAACGGAGGTCTCTCACGGGTTTTGTTTTCACCATTGGTGGTTGTGCTGCTAGTTGGAAAGCTTGTTTGCAGTCTACTGTTGTTTTATCAACTACTAAAGTTGAATATATGGCTATTCCTGAAGTTTGTAAAGACTGGCTTTCAGGTTTATATATTGAGCTTTGTGAAGATGATTCTTGCACTACTATATTTTGTGATAGTCAGAGTGTTATTCACCTTACAAAAGATTAAATGTTTTATGAGAGAACGAAACATATTGATGTGAGGTACCACTTTATTCGATATGTTATGGCTCATGTGATATTAAAGTGTGCAAGATCAGTACTCATTATAATCCTGCTGATATGATGACAAAGTCAGTTCC
The DNA here is from genome assembly GCA_036927565.1 of Tuctoria greenei. Classification (NCBI taxonomy): domain Eukaryota; kingdom Viridiplantae; phylum Streptophyta; class Magnoliopsida; order Poales; family Poaceae; genus Tuctoria; species Tuctoria greenei. The sequence continues at coordinate 256,505,766 of JAYESD010000002.1, forward strand.
TACTAACAAGTTTGAATTATGCTCAAGCTTGGTTGGTATTACAGTTTGAGTCCTAGTGGCTTATTGGCGTGCGGTGTTATTTAATATTGAAGGGAGTTGATTGATGATCTTTTCATTGGTCACAAGATGGAATTTGTTTCAAGGTGGAGTTTGTTGGAATATGATCTAAATTCTGATCTCGCTGGGAACGCCTAGGAGATGTGAGAGGTGGACTCCTCCCACGTTATGAATTGTATTTATTTTGAGAGATTTATTTTCTTTGTTAGCCACCCTTATAAATACATCTTGGTTGTTGAGGGAGAGCAAGAGAAGAGACCCTCGTTGTAATTCCCACTGTAAACTCTCATTATATAGTGAAGTATCGCCGGTCGGCGCCCGTGGTTTTTTTTCCGCAAGGGTTTTCTATGTAAAAATATGTGTCTCGTGTTCAATCTTGTTTACGCATTATTTACTAACAAGTTGTGTGATTTTAAAAGCGAGTGCTGCTAAGATATAAAGCGTAGAAGTATGCTTGTTGTCCTGACACCACGACATGCTGGTTCATCGCCACGAACTCTCCTTTGTTCGTTAGTGATGATTAGTAAGCAAAGGTCGCTTGCATTGCAGTCACGAGATAACGCATGGTCACATACTCACATGCAACCAGCTGTTGTGGGACTGCTCTATATGATAAAAAAAAAGATTCCGTATATCTCTCCATACACTTAGTGAACTCAGGTGATGTGCATTTCAAAGAGTTTTCCCGTAATGGGGTTTCGGCTCGTCGATTCTCTATTCATCTCTCCTACATAGAACTAATTAATCCAACCATCAAATTAATCACTAATTGGTGTGAACAACTATTTAGTTTTATTTATTAGTTATTGTGTTACAGCCTTATGAACTAGTGCTGCACTTGTACTGGTAACTACATAGAATGCAGTGCACAATGCAAGCTACAGCAGCAAGCGAGAATCAAGAGATAAATCGGAGAGTTGCAAGAATTGAACATGATTTGCTCTACTTGCTCCCGTTTATCAACTTGCCAAAACATTTATCCTAATAACAATTGGCGCGCATACAAGGACAACAAAGCAACAATCAACCCGATGCAATCACGCATGCAATGCTGCATTAACACATGCTTGGCCCCCCAAGAACAAACATCCCGCCCACTCCACTGATCAGCTATAAATACGACGCCTGGACACCCAGAGAGAATCATCCCGACGCACAAGAGCATTCACTCAGTAGCACTTGATCACTACTGTTTGCTCCGTGCTCCACTGCTACACAGCAATGGCTCCTAAGCTTGCTCTCTTCCTTGCCATCAGCCTCCTCTTCGCCGCCGTGGCGCAGGGGTGCACTCCCAACTGCGGCCCCGCTCCGGTCATCCCCAAGCCGCCGGTGGTGCCGACGCCGACCACAGGCTACGGGAAGTGCCCCATCGACGCGCTCAAGCTCCACGTGTGCACCAACGTGCTCAACGCCGTCAAGATCGGCCTGCCAGAGTACGACCAGTGCTGCCCGCTGCTGGAGGGCCTCGTCGACCTCGACGCCGCCGTCTGCCTCTGCACCGCCATCAAAGCCAACGTGCTCGGCATCCACCTCAACCTGCCCATCAGCCTCAGCCTCATCCTCAACAAGTGCGGCAAGTACTGCCCATCCGACTTCACCTGCCCCAACTAAGCTACCCCACCCATCCAAATGCTGGTGCTCTGTCACACATTATTTCCAAGGTTGATTTGATTGTTACAGCGGCGGCGACTGGCCTGTCTCGGCTGTTGCACGATCGAATAAGTTTCTTGTTACAAGTCATTTCACTGCATCTTTGTAACTTTGTTCAGGTCATTTGCCAAGACATGGAGTTGTACTGTTGCTTGTAACTGTGTCCATTCATTGTACGACGTGATGTGTGGTGCTATCAATAATATGAGAGTGTTCATTAATTAATTTACCATTTGTTCATGACACGATGAGTCTGCATGCATTGCCGGCAGCAGCTAAGAGTGTTGGAGGGTTAACGTTATTTTATTTATATTAAAGTAAAGAAGATCGCAACGGTTAATCTAAATGTTCTCTCTAAAATAGAGGGATGTGCAGTGCTACTTTAAAATTAGAATAACATTGTTCATCCCGCTAAAACGCAAGTAACGGAATGACGAGTGCTTCTATATCCTGTTTTGTTGTTATAAAGTAGAATATAGATGAATCGAGTGCAAGAAACTGTAAAATTAAGTAAGGAATAAAGGATAGAGAATATTGTTTTAGAGAAACAGGTTTCTCAGGAGAACTAGTGCACGCAGTCTAAGTCCGGCGATCAGTCGCAGAAGGTCGGGCCGTTGGTACTAGTTTTTGGGCCAAAACTAGAGAAGGGCTCGGCCTTTTGGGAACAACGCGCAGTTTGGTAACCGGTTTAGTAGTAAAGGGACAAAACTCAGACTTTTATGATATTTGAGGTAGGTAAATATGACTTTTTCTCTTAGAAAATTAAGTTGCTTTCCAGCCCGTTTAGAATCATCATAGATCTTTTCCTATTAAGAAGTCACACAAATCTTGAATACGAATCGGTACATCTGCCGGATGAGCTTTTGCATAACACACACTAAAGTTTTGCTAAAGCATGCATCACTTTATTACTATATCTAGGATTAAACTGGGAATGGATATTGTTAAAAACAGAGTACCACTTATTCTTGAGCTCCCAAATAAGCCACCAAACTTGTGATCATATTGAACTAAAACTATTAACCTAATAACTTCATTGTTAGCAACCTCGGGTATAGATCGAAGGATCAGGGAATCGAGAGGAAGAAGAACCCCGAAATAGAGAAGAACAGCGGAACCAGAGAAAGAATATAGAGGAAGACGATGACAATAATATTGATTCTGTTCATGTCCCCCTTCTCATCCACTCTGACTATCTTTAGTACCTGGGCTCAAGACCACACCCGCACACATGTGGACCCCACGCTACAGACTCACGCACGTCAGGCCTACGGCTCCTAACATTCCCCTCTTCTTGAGAACCTGCTTGCCCTCAAGTAGGGTCATAGAACCGCCACGCTTCCCCTGCATTGGACACTCGCCGCCTTCGTACCTGGGTTCAGCTAGGCAGAAGGTGTCGCACCATGCACGCAACACGTCCCACGGCTGGTCCGCTGGCTTGTCAAAGCATGCACACATGAAGCCGTTGGGAGGTGCTGGTATGCCCATAACCGTGGACCTCAGTTATATCCTTGTGTTGCAATTAGTCCCAAATACTGTCAGATGAGGCCTCCTCCCAATAGCATCCTCGCGAAATAAATCATCTGGGAAGTGTGCTCTAGAGTCACACAGATGGAGTATATGAGCATCCAGCTCCGAACAGGTGCTCACTTCAGGTTGATAGTGAATATCTGTTGCACCCAATCCTTCGAGTTTATCACTCACAGGAACCTCGGTAAGTTTGCTTCCCAGATCTTCCTTGTTTTGTGATGCCTTGGTCTCACTAAAGTAGTCAGAAGCTCCATAATTTTCATGTATCTGATTATCCAACAAGGCAAGGTATTGCGCAATAGACACATCATCTCGAATATGTGTTTTCCTCAATCCATCCAACTCTGTGGGATTCTTAACAGCTTTTGGAAGAGCATTGTCACTGAAGGGACCATAAGTGTCAATAGTGAGGCCAGTGGCAATCGTGCATAGCATACCAAGACCTGCTTCTGTCGTACTGTACATTGCAGCAATAGGTAAACTGACATAGATAGTGAACTTGACTAGAAGGGCCAACCAGCTGATTAGTGCAATACCTATGGTCATCAAAGTAGTGGAGATGACAAGCTGCTTCTTAAGTGCAGTTTCGATTTCAGCTTCAGCCTTGACCTCAAAGAAATCGGTTGCAAACAGTGTCGAGATCAAGCAGACGATGATACCAACAGAGCTAGCCATTAGTGGGTAGCATATCCTGGTGAAATCATGCTTGATTCCAAAAGATAAAATAGATGCAACGACAAGGACAGCTTCAGCTTCTATGATTCCTCCTTCACAGCGCAACAGTACTGATGTCATTGTCATCAAACCTAAGAAGCCAAAACCTTGAGCCAAGAAGTCATTCTGCACATCTCCATTATGATTTCTGCAAGCCCAGACATAGCCTCCTTCACTCTTGAGAGCATAGGACACCACGTCAGCAATAAGACAATGTTCATACCATATTCCAGCAGCTGCAAATTTGGATTTCCAGTCAGCCTCATAAACACCGAGGAAGATGTCCTGAAACCTGCCATCACATTTCTTTAGGATTGTGTTTTTGGAGGTAAGGTAGAGTGGTCATTTCTCCTCGTAAGACATGGTCATAGAAGCCTCAGCCAAAGCTCTAATCAACTCATCAGTGTTGTACAGAGACAAGGCAGCTCCAGCATTAGTGAGATTGAACACCTCCAGATCAATCTGTTCTTCCTTCCCCTCAAAAACTAGCTTACGCTTGCCAGGTCCCTTAGGGCCCATAGTGACCTTGATTGCATCAGCCAACTCCTGAACACCCATCAACATAAGAGCACAGGCTTTAATACCCCAACAGATGTCCTTGGCAGCATAGTTCTTGCTTCAGGTCAGCCTGCTGCCAAACGTATTCCTCTCAGCCGTTTCATCAAACAGGTTGCATGCGAGTTCTGACTTGCCAAGCGCCTCGAGCAGAAGGAGATGTAGAGGTCGTCCAGCTTGAGCACGCAGAAAAACTCGGCCCGCGCTTGCTGCAGCGGTGGCATCGTTGCTCTGCTTTTTCTTCATGGCCGCGGTCATTTCCTCGAACAGGTTGCGGGCGAGCGGTGGTGGTGGCCATGGCGATGGAAGAGGACCTCGGTGCTCGTCGGAGAGGTCGACTTCCATCCAATCAAATGGGTTGGCGACGTTGCACCCCTTCTTCCGTCTCAGCTCGACGAGGAGAGCTACGACCAGTGGAGGTGGCGGCCATGGTGGTGGATTCACATCAAGCTCTGGCTCGTCGCGCAGGTAGCCGTGCATGGCATGGACCGCATTCCTGTCGACACCTTGCGGCCCCTGGCCGAGCAGGGCGGTGGTGAGAGTCAGGTCGGCGCTGCGCTTCGCCAGGTTGTAGCAGAGGGTGTGGTCGTCGGCGAAGAGGATGCCGATGGCCTGGAACGGCGGGGTGACGCGGTCGGAAGCAATGGATGGATGGTGCTGCTTATCGCCAATCGCGTGGATGAGGCCGTGCACGGGAGCCTTCAGCGACATCACCCAGATCTCGTGCTCACCATCGTGCTGACGTAGCTCTGGTTGGTTGCAGATGAGGATGGAGTAGTCCACGGGGAGTTGATCCACCACAACGCAGCGCGGAACCCCCAGAATAGGCGATGGGGCATCGCGGCCGACGAAGACCACCAAGACGGGAGGGTCGCGCGAGATCCGGTGTGGAAGCGCTTTGCGAATGAAGGAGTCAAAGCGGGGGTTGGGGAAGATGATGCTCTTGTCGTGTTTCGTGACGGCGGTGCTCTTGAGCTCCTCGTCGCAGATGATTTTGAGGCCACTGCTGGGAACGATGCGAGCCTCCGCGGATGCGACTTCGGTGTTGGACTCCTCGATGGCGGCTGGGAGCTCGACGGTTGCAGTGTCCAGCATCTCGAGGTCCTTGTCGCTCTCGTCCTCCTGCAGCGTGGTGAGGAAGCCGGATTGGATCTGCTCGCCGAAGAAGGAGGTTGCGGCGTTGGTCTTGAGCTCTTCGACGGTGATGGGGTTCACGAACTCCATCTCGTCGGTGGTGGGGACCATCACGTTGGCGCCGACGAGAACATCAGATGGCGTCGCGCTCCCTTCGACGGCTGCCTCTGGGTCGACCTCCCCGACCGTGAGCTCGTCCTCCTGCTTGGAACCGGTGACAGGCTTGGTCTCCTCATGGTGACCGCTCGTGGGATCGCGGTACTTAGGGAGCGACTCCTGGAATGCCTCACGGATCGTCCGACCAAGCTCCTGGCGAAGTACTCAAATATCTCCTTCGTACTGGGATCCATCTAGGATCGTGGGCTCTGATACCAATTGTTAGCAACCTTGGAGTATAGATCGAAGGATCAGGGAATCGAGAGGAAGAAGAACCCCAAAATAGAGAAGAACAGCGGAACCAGAGAAAGAATATGGAGGAAGACGATGACAATAATATTGATTCTGTTCATGTCCCCCTTCTCGTCCACTCTGACTCTCTTTAGTACCTGGGCTCAAGACCACACCCGCACACATGTGGACCCCACGCTACAGACTCACGCACGCCAGGCCTACAGCTCCTAACATTCATCAATTAAAAATCAAAAGGAATACCAGATTTAGACAAGTACATTGCTTTAGCTACTAGAGAGATCGACGATGATATGTTCTTTTTATTATTATTTTTAAGGAGATGATATTTTCAAATTAGTGACCTCTTGGATAACAGGCGAAATTCTGCTTGAAAAGAACCAACAAGTTAATCATCAATATGGCCCCTTCCAGCTCGCTGTACAACACTCACACTCGCTTATGACAATTAAAACCCCATCGCCACCATCTTCGAAATATGTTGATGCAAGATGTACATTGAACTTGTTCTTCTTCTGATACGTCCCCATGATACCACCTACATAAAAATTGTCATGTTGAAGTTCTTACTTTTTGTTCCTGGAATGGCATTATTTTTGGCATGGACGACTAACACAAGTTGATGATGTCAGGTATGTCCTCAGTTTTAAAATTGTTGTCAGAAGGACAACAAATTTAATTCAATGTTGAACTAAATTATTGTCCTATTAACAACAATTTAAAAATGGAGGGAGTGATATGAAAGTGGAACAAGGGAGTACGTCTGAACGTGATTAACGGTGATGTACAAACAAGTGACCAGCGGTAGTATATTCACCTCACGAACACGTGAGCAGATGCTGGGACCTTTGTCTGCTCCTGATTTCCCAGCTGATTTCTGACTTCGGAGTTCTGATCAGTTTCGAGACTGCGCACTATTGCGGGATAGTATTTCTTTGCCTGCATGTTGTAAGGTGTACTACCCTCCCTCTATTTTTAAATTGCTATTATTATAATAATATTATATTTAGTGTAATTCTAAATTATATTTGTTATTCTAACTATATCTTGACGCAACATGTACATTGAGGAAATGCTAATTGTACTCACACCACAGGTCCAAAAGATGCATTTTCTCTGATTATTCAAATGTAATTTTGGGGTCAACCTGTCGAAGCATAGTAACTTAATAGGATCAGTGCAGACACGAACATTTCCTCGTTAACTGCTCGCTTCCGCGACCTATCAGGGCTGCTGCACCCGATTGAAGAAGTTTGTCGTTATAAATTCCTTGACTGCATAGTGCACATTGGGTTGGTGTTCTAGCGGTGTGGTGGAACATAATATTATTATCAATGCTCAAGAAATGGCTGGTACTTTGTACAATAAAACAATTGGAGAAGCACAATTTGTGGGTGAAGAAACTAGTCAATTTTTTGCCATCAAGATTAGAAGGGTATCCAATCGAGCATTGGAGCTCTTTCTGACATTGGGAGAACCTGGTGACCAAAGAAGAGAACTGCCATACAGAAGGAAGAAGCAGAGGAAGACAGGCGTGGTGCTGAAATGTTCGAACTACACTTGAAATGCTTTTGTTTTTACTTAGAAAATGAACATGAAACACAATCTATAAACATAGGCGATAAACTGAATTCTTCTGTCAAGTTTGCAACGACAGAAGAATATACTTTGGACTATACTTTGTGTGGAGCTGTATTGCTATTTCTATTTTCAATAGTTTTTTTTTAATTTCGATTTTGAAATTGTCCATCCTCTTTTATTTCCAGATGGGTCATAAATATTTTGAAAAGAGAAGGACGTTTGTACTTCAATATCCAATTTGTGCTAGATATTTTGAGTGTCATGCACATAAATGTATTGTTTGATGATGGACTTCCTCTTATTTAAATTATTATCATTAGATAAAAACTCTAATTCAATTATAGTTCTAACAACAATAATTGAAGAACAAATATAGTATTTGTTGGGCCAAAAAATGGGGTAAGAAAGATTAGAGGATGAGTCCATTTGACCTCAAAACTCATGAGCCTAAGGGCGTGTTTGGACGCCGGCCGCAAATTGCCGCGCTGCGAGTGTGGCCGCGCCACAGGTGTGGCGGAAAAAATCGACGCCACACTTGCGACGAGCTGCGGCAGAGGAAATCAACGTGCGGGAATATGGCGGGAGTGCGGCGTGCCTAACCTGCGGCAGTCATACAAACAGCAGCCGTGTGCGCTCAACTGTGGCGTTGACTGCCGTGGCGTGCAGCGGCTGTGAACCAAACACGCCCTAGTAAGATGGAAATTTTAATGTTCTGAAGATTCATGGTCCACACAGCAAAGTTTTGATACACATGCACACTCATATACATTTTACCGTTATGAACCCCACCGGAATGGAGTACTAATAAGTCACTGACCAGATGAACACGCATGCCCCCATGCGTTTGCACCGATCCAGCAGTAATGAACAGGACATAACATCGTACGTTTACGGCATTAAAAACCCCGCAAGATTCCCGCACCGATCGTAAGACCATGCTCTGCTGCTTCTGCGCGGTGGAGTCTGTGACCTGCTGACGATACCGATCCATTCCAGCCGCAGTCCCTGGTCCATCAGCCCTCAGTACTTGAACTTGAAGCACCGCACCGTTGAAGCTGGAAGTGGCGACATAGTACACCGACTTTCCATCCGTGAGTCACCACGGCACCACCGGATCGGAAGCGCCGCCAGCACTGCAACCAGCGCCCGTGCCTCCTTCAATTCCCAGCCAGGCCCTCAATACTCATACTCGCCAATCGACATGGCAGCTGCGTCACCTCGAGCCTACGCCATCCCTGATATCCATCATCCATGCCAGCTGCCACACTAGATGCCAAGTTTAATCGGTTAGCTGTCACTAGCATGGATCGTCGCTCACTGTCGTTTCGCTCGACCAAATAAATCAACACAGCTCGTGGTGAAGCACACAGTCAAATTCCATTACGTACGCCCTTCACTCCTCTATAAATAGCACCACCATAGCATCCGGCTAGGATGCGCCTGTGTAACACACGCGACACGCACACGTACAAATACTCTGCTCCCCCACGGTGTAGCCATGGCAACGACACGCAAGACCAGGATGACGGCCGCCGTTCTGGCTATAAACCTCCTCCTGCTCCTCGTCGCCGCCCCCTCATCAGAGTCGTGCAGCTCGTGCCACAAGCCGCCGCCCGCGCCGGCACCATGCTCCCCGACCCCGAGCGGCGGCGGCAGGTGCTCGGTGAACGTGCTTAAGCTCGGCGCGTGCGCGAGCGTGCTGGGCGGGCTGGTGAGCCTGGAACTAGGCTACGACGGCTCGACTCCGTCGGCGGCGGCGTCCAAGAAGCAGCCGTGCTGCGAGCTCCTCGGCGGGCTGGCCGACCTCGACGCGGCCGTGTGTCTGTGCTCGGCGCTGCGTGCCAACGTGCTGGGCCTCGTCCATCTGAGCCTGCCCGTCCAGCTCAGCGTCCTCGTCAACCACTGCGGCAAGAAGGTCCCGGCCGGCTTCCAGTGCTCACCCAATTAAGACGTCCATGCATAGGATGCCGTGCAAAGCTGAACGCTATGAGCAGTGAATCTGCCTGTTTCAGTGAGCGTGTTCGTTGTATCGTCTAGTGTGATTGCGAGTCGATCATTGGTTGTGTGCTGTCCTGTGTCATCCTGTGCAGCTAGACGCTGTAGCTGCGTAAGGTCTGTGTTTGCTTTCGTTCGTAGTGAATCGTGCATCAATGACAGTTCAGCGTAGTGTGATTGTCCCAATTAACCCGGTTTCTGAATCTTATTCAGAAGAACGATGTGCATCATTGCATTGCGAATTATTTGTGGTGTGACATGACAAGTGTCTTATATAAAGTAAACGAAATTTCACTGCAGCCTGAGCTAGAGTCAAGATAGCATATACAAATAAAGAAATTCCAGTTGCATTATTGTAAGCAAAGCCAGGTCTGACGAAGTTCAGCAAATCACGTGATTGTGGTTACAACAATGTAGTGACCACAAAAGCAACCATGAACACAATATTGATTTCCAGGGTTTTTCCGATGATCGGAGCCAACAAACTAAGTTCAGCAGAGTGCTCCATCGAAGACTTCTATGGTCTGTCACCAAGTTCAGCTCTCAAATTGTCGTATGGGTAGATCTTTGGGGTCTGCAAGGAAAAAAAAAAACATCACAAAGTGCCAGCAAAACATGTCACAACCAGGCACCCCTATCGATTTAAAAGAAACATATATTTACTTCAGGACATAAATCACATGGCATATGCTTCCTTTTTCAGATTTCAGACATTGGTTACAAAGTGCGACATAGGACTGCCATTGTACTAACATCTCTTTTACCAAACAAACTAAACTGTGATGCCTGGATTAGAAGGAATAACTTTATGATTCTCCATAGGTTTAGCAAATTGATATGGTGTTCGCATACATACATACATACATACATACATACATATATATGTGTGTGTGTGTGTGTTGGACTGTGTTGAGTTATATGTTTGAGCCTAGCCTGTATACCGGTCCATCTATGTATCTATAAATATGTACCTAGACCTTTGGTTAATCAAGCATTCATTCTAGCCTTCTATCATTGTATCATTAGCCAAACCCTAATCCCCACCACCCTAACCCTAGCCGCCCCCCCTCCCTATGGCCGGCGCACCTCCCCTGGCCACCGCCGGCGCGCCCCTCCTGGCCGCCGCCGGTGCCCCCCCTCTGGCCGCCACCACCTCCCTGCCCGCCGCCACCTCCCTGGTCGCTGCCCCTCCTCTAGTCGCCGCCAGCTCTCTGGCCGCCTCTCCTCTGGCCGCCGCCCCCCCTCTGGCCGCAGCCGCCCCTCCCTCTCTGGTCGCCGCCGCCGCCCTCCCCCTGGCCGGCGGCACCCTGGCCGGCGCCCCCCTGGCCGGTGGCCCTCTGACCGGCGGCCCCCTGGCCGGCGGCCCCCTGGCTGGCGCCCCCCTGGCCAGCGCCCCCCTTGCCGGCGGCGCCCCACTGGCCTGTGCGCCCCATCCCGCCCGTGTTCCTGCTACTGGTCCGGCGGCCGGCGGACCTCTCGTCTCTGTGGCTCGGCACGCGCCCGCCGCAACGACTGATCCGATAGTTGGCAGATCACTTGACGGCCCTACTTCCGTCGCCTTCATGACGAGCTCCGGATCTGCTGTTGGCACAGCTACTGCTCCTCGTGCGACCACTGATCCTCTCTACGGCGTCGCCAACACCACCACGACGGTCGCGGACACCTCTAGTGTCTTCGCGGCTCTAGCTGCCTCTCGCGAGCGCGAGCGGACACTCGCTCTTGCCTTAGAGCAGGAGCGCGCTTCAGCGATTGCTCTCTCGCACCAGATCCAGGTGAGCGCTCACCGGCCGTTGAGCACGATGTACGAGCCCACCTCGGACACCAGTGTGCACTCCGCATACTCGGCTTCGCTCACCGCCGCTCTACACGCCCAAGCGGCTGGAGTTCAGAACATTCGGACACTAGTGCCGACTGTTTTGAGCTGTCACTCCACCACCTACGCCTACTGGCGTAATGAGTTCCTCCTCACGTTGCGGCGGTACCAGCTTGCGGACCACGTCCAGCAGGACGACACCCCGTGGGATAACTCTTGGATCAGCATGGACAGTCTGGTCCTTGCCTGGATCCTTGGCACTCTCGCCGACGATCTGCACAAGCTTGTCGGACAGCGCGGTGGGGGGACCGCGCGCCGGGCTTGGCAGATACTGGAGCACCACTTCTTGGGGAACCGTGCGACTCGGGCTCTTCACGTTAACGCACGGTTCCAGACTACAGTGCAGGGTGACCGCTCCATCTCTGCCTACTGTGGAGAGATGAAGGGCATGGCTGACTCCTTGCACGACCTTGGCGAGCCGGTTGCTGACAGCACTCTAGTACTTCGGGTCCTTCACGGCTTGAACGAGTGTTTCAGCCATCTTCGCTTTTGGCTTCTTCGTATGGAGCCGCCACCGACCTTCGAGAAGGTCTGGTCTGATCTCGAGCTTGAGGAGATCACGACTGGTGGATCTGCTACCTCTGGGCCTGCCACAGCCTTCTATGGCTCTGGGCAGCCCTCACGCCCAGTGTCTTCTGGGGGACCACTACCGCGACCACCTACTCCACCTACCGCCGCGGGTGCCTCTGCTGGCTCTGGGAGTGGTACTCGTCGACGTCGCGGCGGAAGGCGCACAGGACGAGGTGCTGGCGGCACTTCTACGTCCACTGCTCCTACTGGTAGTGGTACTGGTGGCACTGGCCAGGGAGGTGCGCCCTGGCCCACACCGTACAACCCGTGGACTGGCCAGATCTCTATGTGGCCTGGACCGTCTCCAAGTCTTCTTGGGGCGCCACCGACTTCCTCTACTCCGCGCCAGCCACGTCCTCAGGCGGCGTACGTAGCCCATCCGGGCTATGGCGGACTTGGTCACCCTACGGCTGGATCGCCAACTCCAGCCTACGGCGGTGCTTCCTACCCCGCTGGGTACTCGGAGCCGCCGGCACCCCTCCAGGAGCCGCCCCTGGGGTGGGACTGTCAGGACTTGGCGTCTTCCTTCAGCACCATGCACCTTACACCGCCGACTACTGATTGGGTGGCTGATTCTGGCGCCTCCTACCACACCACCCCAGATGCTGGTATTCTCTCTTCTACCCACCCACCTCATCCCTCGTTTCCTTTATCGATCGTTGTTGGCAATATATCCGTTCTTCCAGTCACCTCAGTAGGTGACTCAGTTTCTCTGGGTTCATTCCATCTTAATAATGTTCTAGTTGCTCCAGACATTATTCAAAATTTGCTTTCCATTCGTCGTTTCACCACTGATAACAATATTTCTATTGAGTTTGATCCTTTTGGTTTGTCTGTGAAGGATCTTTCCACCCGGCGTCTTCTTCTTCGATGTGATAGTCCGAGGCCCTGTACACTCTTCGACTTCCTACTTCCGCTGCGTCTCCGTCATTTGCTCTGGCTACGACAGCTTCGTCCGCTACTTGGCACCGCCGGCTTGGTCACCCCGGCGCTGATGCTATGTCGAAGTTGTCTAATAGTTCAGTTATATCGTGTACTAGGGGCACCCATGAGTCATTATGTCACGCTTGTCAGCTTGGTCGCCATGTTCGGCTTCCCTTTCCCACTTCTGTGTCTCATGTGCAACATATTTTTGATCTTATTCACTGCGATTTGTGGACATCTCCTGTTATCAGTGTCTCGAGTTTTAAATATTATTTGATGGTACTTGATGATTTCTCACATTTCTCTTGGACTTTTCCCTTACGTCTGAAATCTGAGACATTTGATACTCTCTCTCACTTCTTCACTTGGGTTTCCACACAGTTCGGGCGTACTGTTCGTGCTCTCCAGTGTGACAATGGACGCGAGTTTGACAACTCGCGACTCCGTGACTTTCTTCTTACACATGGCACACAGCTACGCATGTCTTGTCCATACACATCCCCCAGAATGGCAAGGCTGAGCGCATGCTTCGCACCACTAATGATGTCATGTGTTCCTTGATGTTTCAGACATCTATCCCCGCTCGATACTGGGTAGAGGCACTTCACACTTCCACCTTCCTCCTTAATCGCCTTCCCACCAAGGCGATTCGAGCACCGACTCCTTTCTTTCCCTGTATGGCATTACCCCTCTCTACGACCACCTCCGTGTCTTTGGGTGCGCCTGCTACCCTAATCTTTCCGCCACTGCTCCACATAAGCTTGCGCCCCGCTCTACTAGGTGTGTCTTTATTGGGTACTCCCTTGAGCATAAGGGATACCGGTGCCTCGACCTCTCTACCCACCGCATTTTGATCTCTCGGCACGTCGTCTTCGACGAGTCCTCCTTCCCCTTTTCTTCTTCCACCTCTGGTTCAGCTGCAGAGCTGGACTCTCTTTTTTCTACTGACACCGAGGCTGCTCCACCACAGCTGCCTTGGCTTTTTTTTGCAGGTACATCACCCACCGGCTCACAGGTGGCTCCCACGACGTCGACAGCTGCACCTTACGCAACACCGACACCTGTGGTGACTCCGGCTGTGCCTACTACAGCCACGACACAGCGGTTCACTGACCCTGCTCTCGTCTACCAGCGACGAGTGCGGGTTGGTGCCCAGGCTCCGTCGACCCTGGGGACGAGTGTTGCACCACGCGTGGCACCGACGTCTCCTGCTGCGCCACGTGCAGCCCCGGTGTCTCCTACGGCTACGCCACACGCGACCCCGGCGTCTCCGACCTCGCCTCCTGCGCCACACGAGGCCCCGACGATTCCTACGGCTGCGCCACGCGCGGCCCCGGTGTCTCCGACCTCGACTCCTGCGCCACACGAGGACCCGACGTCTCCTACGGCTGCGCCACGCGCGGCCCCAGCGTCTCCAGCCTCGACTCCTGCGCCACACGAGGCCCCCGACATCCCCTACAGCTGCGCCACGCGCGGCTTCGGCGTCTCCGGCCTCGACTCCCGCGTCGTGCGGGGACCCGACGACTACTCCGGCTCCCGCGTCCCCCGCAGCGCCACGCGCGACCCTTGTTCCACGGTTTGCCGACGTTGCTCTTGTCTACCAGCGACGAGAGCAGGTTGGTGCCTCTGCGCCTGCTCGTCCTGAGCCCTCGGTGTACCACCCACCGTTGCTCCACCGGGACCCAGGACACGTTCACCCGATGATGACTAGACGTGCCGCTGGGGTTCTCCGGCCTCTTGAGAGGTTCTCCGGAGTGGTCCTCTCTTCGACGACACCGACACCATCCACTTCCTCTTCGGTATCACCTATACCGACCTCCGTCCGTAGCGCCCTCGCTGACCCTCACTGGCGTCGCGCTATGGAGGAGGAATATGCGGCCCTACTTGCCAACCGGACATGGGACCTTGTTCCCCGTCCTCCCCGTGGCAACGTTGTCACAGGCAAATGGGTTTTCACGCATAAGAGGAAGGCGGATGGCTCCCTGGAGAGATATAAGGCTCGTTGGGTACTTCACGGCTTCACTCAGCACCCTGGAGTGGACTACGACGAGACCTTCAGTCCGGTGGTTAAGCCAGCGACAGTACGGACTGTTCTGTCGTTGGCTCTCTCACGTTCTTGGCCTGTCCACCAGCTGGACGTCAAGAATACCTTCCTTTACGGGACGCTAACGGAGACGGTGTACTGCAGTCAGCCGACAGGGTTCGTTGATTCAGCCCGTCCAGACTTGGTCTGCCGGCTGAACAAGTCCCTATACGGGCTGAAGCAGGCGCCTCGGGCTTGGTACAGCCGGTTCGCCTCCTTCCTGGCCTCGCTTGGCTTCGTCGAGGCCAAGTCGGACACCTCGCTCTTTGTTTACAGGCATGAGGGTGACACTATCTACCTCCTCCTGTACGTGGACGATATTGTCCTCACGACGTCTAGTCCGGCTCTTCTTCAGCGCACGATCTCCGCCCTGCAGCGCGAGTTCGCGATGAAGGACCTCGGCCAGCTCCACCACTTCCTGGGCGATGCGGTCGAGCACCGTCCAGACGCTCTGTTCCTCCACCAGCGCCAGTACTGCCTGGATATCCTCGAGCGAGCGGGCATGGCTGATTGCAAGTCGTGCTCCACTCCCGTGGACACCCAGGCGAAGCTGTCTTCGGCCGACGGCGCCTCGGTTGCCGACCCCACCTCTTACAGGAGTCTTGCAGGTGCCCTGCAATATCTCACCTTCACCAGGCCGGACATCTCCTATGCGATTCAGCAGGTGTGTCTCCACATGCATGATCCGCGGGAGACGCATCTCACGGCGATGAAGCGGATTCTTCGGTACCTGCGCGGCTCCCTCGACTACGGCCTCCTACTTCGACGTGACTCGCCTTTTGAGCTGGTGGTCTACACCGACGCTAACTGGGCAGGGTGCCCTGATACCCGCCGCTCCACCTCTGGCTACGCCGTCTTCCTGGGGGAATCTTATCTCCTGGTCCTCGAAGCGGCAGCCCGTGTTTTCTCGCTCCAGTGCTGAGGCGGAGTACCGCGCCGTGGCTAACGGCGTAGCAGAGGCGTCTTGGCTCCAGCAGTTACTTCAGGAGCTCCACTCCCCTATCGCCCGGAGCACGTTGGTCTACTGTGATAATGTCAGCGCCGTTTACCTCTCCACCAACCCCGTCCAGCACCAGCGCACGAAACATGTGGAGATTGATCTTCACTTTGTTCGTGAGCGGGTTGCACGCGGTGAGGTTCGAGTTCTCCATGTGCCGACGACGTCACAGTTTGCCGACATCTTCACGAAGAGACTCCCGTCGACTTTGTTTTCTGAGTTTCAATCCAGTCTCAACATCTGTTGTGGCTAGATGTTGAGACTGCGAGGGGGTGTTGGACTGTGTTGAGTTATGTGTTTGGGCCTAGCCTGTATACCGTCCCATCTATGTATCTATAAATATGTACCTAGACCTTTGGTTAATCAAGTATTCATTCTAGCCTTCTATCAATATATATACATACATACATACATATATATATATATATATATATATATATACATACCTAATTTGACTAGTGGTGCACTTAGTTTACCTCTTCATGTCTACTTTGCACTCTAATTTCACATATGATGTAATTCGTTTCTCTTCATGTGCCCTTTGTTAGTCTGCATACTGCTTTCGGACTTTTTACCAGGGAGATGTCCACGTGTTCAACTATTTTATTTGTATACCACAATCATAGCTGATTCGATCCCATGGCAACAGCGCAGGGACTCAATTAAATAAAAAAACTCAACTGGTAAGCTAGATTTGTAATCCATTTTCCCATTTCACACCGAAAAGATATAGTGAATCTTTCTCACGGTTAAAGTCAGAAGACTGAAGTGCAGAGCTAAGACAAACACTCAGTTTTTCATATCAGAGTTTGATATGTGCATTGCAATGAATGAGACAGTATCATCAATTCAAGAGTACAAAACAGATCATTTGCAGGCCAAAACTCCTTAAAACTCACACCAATAGAGGACACTGAGTCAACTTACTACATTATTTATTTCCATGGCCACGTTTGGTTCCTTACACATGCGGACCAAATTTTGGTGAAAGATTTGGCCACCTAAAGTTTGACCAATGTTGGTAAGAAAAATGAACTAGTGCAACACAGAGTTGTATTGGCTTACCAAAATTTGGTTTCAATCCAAACACAAATAATTTTGTAGTCAACTACCAAAATTTGGTAAGACATTCATGGGTAACAATCCAAACAACCCCCATGTTTCTAATGAAACCAGTACAATGCACAAGCTGGAATATTTCACACTTCAACAGCGACCACACCATACAGATGTATAGAACTATAATCACTTTAAGTAATCAATTGACTAAGATCAAACTACGCACCTAAGGGTATATATTAAGTTATTTTGGACTCAGAACAAATGCAACGAAATATCCAGATCTTCATTCAGACATTTATTTCTTGTTTGTATATCACCATTCATTTTTGCTAAAATAAAAGACAGTCTGAACATCGTTGATGAATCAAACAATAGCATCTACTATTTCCCATGGTGCAGCAGTTCTTCCATACCAATTTAGCTGCCTGGCGCTGCTTTTCGCATAACAACCAGTAAACCAAAGGTGATGCAGTCCAGTCCTCTTATGCTAGGTTTAGCTCCTAGATGTTCTCCGGACAGACCTAGTGCTGGAAGCTCCCACGCAAGGTGGGGTCTGGGGAAAGATTATATGGGGTCAATCTTATCCCTGCAATGTGCAATGCGGAGAAACGACGTCGAACTCAGGACCTCTTGGCACTAGTGGGATGACTTCACCACTGCGCCTCTCCCTTTGACAAGAATGGTAGATAGAAACCAAACTTTTCAAGATGTTCTAAATCCAACTCACACGTCACTTTCAGCGGCGGACAGCCGAACCCTTACCACCTTCTTCAAGGTGATCTAGGGTGGGCCGCATAACTAGTCAAGTGCATTTGCTTATACGCAGGACAGGGACAGAAACTGAAGTAGATGAGTGGGGAGTGCCGACCAATTCACTGTCTTGGTTTTGAATTTAGATTTCCCAGAAGAGAGCAATTTCAATTTGATGGAGCCCAATGCCTATTAAAAGTGTCATCGTGAAGATAAGACGAAGGAAAAGACCCACCTTCTTCTAGGGGCTACTAAGTATATTTTGTGGACATCAAATTATTTCCTTGTTCTCTAGACACATCAGAAGAAGGGGGTCTCTATCTAATACTATGCTGATTCAGGGAGGCCAAAGTTTGCTTCTTAGTGAAAGGTAGGTTGTTAGTGGTACCGCTTAGTAAACATAGGCTAAATAAAACGACAAATTAATATATAGTACTGCACTTAATTAAGTTTGCTATTCCGGTGTAATGTTATTATCACGAGGATCACTTTTCCCTCAAACTAAGATCTGTTATCTCAATTCTGTTGATCCACTTCCCAGTTTTAGTGCTTTCACTGGCTTCTACGAACAAGAGGGAACAACTAGGAAGCAATCTGCACTTTGGTGCAATCATGCAAAAATTAAATCTGAACCACACAATCTTCATCCAATGGTTACGATATTTTACACTTAAACCCCTCCACTTAACACACTGTATTTATGTCATAAGGTGAGAGGGTTTAAATGTAAAATGCAATAATCATTAGATGGAGATCGTGTGGTTCATATTTATTTTTTGCACGATTGCACCAAAGTGCTGATTGCATCCTAGTCGTTCCCACAAGAGGGCGACCAACACGTGTCATCTTAAGGCTATCAGTTTTTTAACAGATCCTCTGGATTCACGAAATGTTCTAGGAACTTCGTAATAACCAGGCGATGAAAGTTTCTGGCATATCAAAGTCCCAACACAGAGGCAGAAGTGATACCTATATGTCTATAGCTAGCACAAGAAACACCGAATGACCAAAATACAGTAAGAGGAACAGCACTTAGAAATGGCACTCACATATGGGATCTTCGATGCCTTGTCGTTCACAGCTGCGGCCACGCCGAGAGCAGCGAAGAAGCCCAGCCCTCCACACAGCCATGCCAACGCCTCGTACTACAGCCACCAGCGAACACAGGGTCAATCAACCAAAGCATGCCAACCCACCGAATTCAGTGCTGCGTGAGAACGTGGGACAAGAGCACAGGTGGCTAACTGGATCGGGCTCGTACCTTGCCGATGTGCGGGGCGAGGCGGTCGATGCAAGGCTCCGGGAAGGGTGTGCCGTTGTCCCACACCAGCTCGTCGTTCACCGGGAGCTGCGACCATTATTTCCCCCCAAATGAATCGATTAGAGATGGAGAAGATAGCGTGACCGGAGGGGACGGATGTTAGCTTTGGATCGGATCACTTGGATTCAGGTTGCGGGGAGAGGGGCTTACCGGCTTGTCAGGGACGATGTGGCGGCCGACGGGGAGGCCCATGCCGGCGCGGTGCCGGAGCGAAGAGCCTGCCGCGCGGGCCGCCGCGGCACCGCCGCCGCCCAGGATGCGGGCCCCCGCTGCGCTTAGCCTCCCAGCCATCTCCGGAATTCTCCTCTCTCTCTTTCTGATCTGCGCGTCGTGTGGTGCGGTTGCGCCGCTCGTCGGTTGCGCCGTACTGCCGGAGACTGAAGAAAGTTGACTGGGCTCTTTTGGGGCCTCAAATTCCTGGCCCAGGAGAGCTTCGTTTTGGGCATAAGGGGCTAAGACTAGTTGTAATCATTCACCTATATATTCCATCTCTATATCTCACCTCTAAAAGATTTCCAGTTTTACAGTTTTATTTTCTGCACTTATTCACCTCTAAAACGGATCTCTATATCACCTACCAATTATTTTATATTATTTCATTCAACTACCTCTTTTTTTTCTTATATAACTATTTTATTTCTCTAAAATTTATATTTGTAATTTACAAAAAGTTACTAAACTTATTATTTTTCATTTTAATTTTTCTTTTTATTTCTATACCTTATATTTCTATTTTTCCTATATTTTTCTTTTTTTCCTCTCTCCCATCCTTTTATGTTCTCTCCGTATCTCAAGTACGGTCTCTCCAGAAAGATTTGCCTATCGTTACTTCTGCCCATCTCTCTCTTATTCTAGAACATTCCTGGCAAATAGGTACCCAACCTCTTCTTCTATCTCGATCTCCTCCGAACTCCCAAGTCTTCTTCTATCAGAAAAATCCCGTTGGTCTCTCGCCGTCGATCCAGCGCCTCGCGCGCCTATGCCACCCGCGCATGCCTCCGTCCATGCTCCCGTGCGCCAGATCCACCTCCTCACGTGCTCGGCCTCGTCCTCACCATCTCCGTTGGCCTCCGACGTGGTCTCTTCTTCCCGGTCTCTGGCGTCGTCGGCGCGTAACCTCCTTCGTTATCTCCTCGTTGCCACCTCCGACGTCTCCGCGCCGAGCGCCGCCACGCGAAGTTCCACCGAGCGCGCGAATCAACCTGCCGATCCGAGCTGGCAATATGGAGGTGGCTACAGATGAATGCTTGGATTGAAGTTCTCTTGTAGCAACCTCAAAGATAGCGGGCTTTATACAGACTCCTGGTGCGGACGTTTCGACCTATATTTTGCTGTAGAGGTTCATATAGCGGTCGCCGGTGCAACCAGTCTAAGCTTATGATAATATGAAGACATGTTTGCTGGAACATGTTTTGCTGGCCCTTTCATTCTGTGATACAGTTTTCACAAAAAAAAAGGTACTGTACGAACTTCAAAAACAGGTTATCCTAACTTGCTCATGTTTGACTTGTTGCACGTTTGAATCAAGTTTAACGCGAAATCTAAATGATACAAGTTTGAACTTGTGTGTAAGCTCCGAAGTCTGACAAACATGAGTAAGCTCCTTTGTTGATGTCAACCATAAAGTGCATGTATTTAAAACTACAAATGTTATTGTCCAAGCTGAATTGTTAAACTACTAGGCCTAATAAATAAGATGAAAGCTTGAAATCCATTAACTCTACTGTACAAACTATCTAACTAAGAAACTATCTAACTCTAGAATAATGGCAACTGAGACACTAAAACAATATTTAAAGATATTACATATTATTGCTATTAATTTAGCACATATTTAATATTATTATGTGAAGGCATATGTTAAGTGCGTGTTTGGCATGGCTCCAGAGCAGAACTCCACAGGAGAGCGGAAAAAACATGCCAAACACCTCAACTCCAAAACTCCATGGAGGGGTCCAACTCCGCAGAGTTAGAAGAGCTCTAGTTCATTTTTTCAGAGTATCTGTTTTCATACTCCAGATCCAGCTAATATAGATCTAGTCGTGAAGTTTCAAAATATTTACCCACAATTGCCACTAATTACAGAAAAACAGTTTGGTTAGATCTATTTTTCCTTCTGTCTTTGTAGGAATCCCGCAACCAAAGGAGAACCCATGGACGCCGCCGCCACCTAACCTTGAGCCCTCGCTGCCCTTCGGCCGTGGGCGGCCCGCGGCCCAACTTCGTTGCCCGCTCCGTTCAACCAGCGCTGGTGAAATCCCTCTGATCGTCCGACGCTCGATGATGTTCGTCCGTCCGGCCATGCCCGACGACGCCCGTTTGTTCACTTGTTTTCTAACGACGTCCACGTCTCCCTTTGACTCCCGGTGCAGTGGCCAGCGCGCCCTCCCCCACAGTGGCAAGAGCCTCGGGGTCCTTAACCAAGGAGTCGGGCATCGAAGTGCTGACGACGCATGTGGAGGACCTGGACCAGTCGACCAACAAGCCAGTGGAGGACCCGCTCAACGTCTCCGTCGGTCGCTACTTCGCTGCTCTCCGAGTAGGGATGAAAACGGTCGAAAACGGACGAAAAAATAGTCAAATCATTTTCATTTTCATATTTAATTTTTGAGAACGGGATCAGAAATGGAATTACCGAAAATGGTTGTGGCATCAAAAACTTCGAAAATATCGGTAACGGATATAACGAAACGGTTTTAAAAAAAATCGGAAGCAACACCGCAATACAAATGAAAATGTGTCATCAAATAAAAAGCGTCCATTCGACCCACAATTTTCATACATTCTACCTTCATCAAAGATTCAACAAGAGCATTAAACTGCATACATAGTTTGAGTTTCAAATCACACAATAATTCATTACATTGTTCATATATAAAAGTAATGAACATATGTTTAAAAATGTTGGCTCCGCACAGTTTCTTGAAGGTAATTCTAATTCAGTTTAGGCTATTTGCACTCGTTTACTTTAAAAACTAACTCTAAAAAGAATATTTGTACCCTTTTCAGCATACTCCAAACAAGCCTACACTTTTTGATATGTTCTTTCGCACTCATCGTACTCCATAAATATACTCTATATCAACTGTCACTTATTTTATAATTTTTCTTTCCATCATTATTCCTCTTCTATTTTCCTTCAATTTCCTTTCATTATTCTCCGCTTCTTTTCTTTACTCTTACTTTTTCTTTTCTTTTTAATTTTTCCTTCTGATTTCATTCTATATTTTAACATTGTTTCTTTCCATTTTTCTGTCTCTATTTCCTTCTTTTCTTTTCCTTTTCACTTTATCTTTTATTTCCTCTGTTTCCCTTTTCTTTTTCTATTTTCCTCCCTTTCTCTATTTATTTCCATACCCTCCAGACTTTTAATTATATTTCTTTACCTTTGTCTCTTTTTTTCTTTTTTCTATTTTCTTTCCTTCTATTTCTATTTATTTTATTTCCTTTTATTTTCTATCTGCATATGCGTCTGGAGACTTCCTAGCATTCTCCGTAGCTCTTTTTTTTCTTCCCATCCCTTTTATTCATTTTGTGCCCGCCCGATTCCGCGCATAGGCTGCACCGCCCGTGCTTCTCCCCGTGCCCGCGCTTCCGCGTTCCTCGGCGTCGCCGTCTTCCTCCTCACCTTCTCATCGTTCCTCCGCGTCGCCTTCTTCCTCAGCACCACCGCCTTCCTCCTCTTCTCTGCGACCGCGCAAGCCAACCGCCATCGGCAAGGTCCTCGCGCCGGCGGCGGGATAGGTAGATGAAAGTGAGGAGGAACACGAGCACGATGGCGGCGCCGACGGCGATGCCGATGAGCACCCAGAGGCGGAGCCCGAACACCCCCGTGGGCTGCGATAGCCACCCGATGTAGCCCTCGCTCCACTCCGGCGGCGTCTCCTCTCGCTTGTGATGCCCCCCCCCCCCCCCCCCCCCCACCCCCCGGAGGCGCCTCGGTAAGCAGCCTCCTCTGCGCCGCCATCGCCGACGAAGCTGATGGGCGAGTGGGCGTCAGGCTCGGGGCGACGGGGTCGGGTTTCGCCGCATCGTGCAGGGCATGTGCCGGATCGTCCATGCGTGGGCCGGATCTCATTCTTAACTCCTAACGGGCCAAGTAACGTTTTAGTTCGGAAATTATTCGGAACAAGAAAATTCCCTATTAAATATGATATTCGTACAATACGGTCAGAAACTATCATAATGGTTTTTGTTCTGATTTCTGAATTTAAATTGTCAATTTTTGAATCATTTTTGAACATGTCCGATTCGAAAAGTTTCGAAAACGGTATCGGATGGTCCGAAAAAAATATTGTACCGTTTTCATCCCTTGTTAGAACTAATCACGCTTAGGATCTAGACTAGGAATTCCTAATCGAGAACACTTAGGCATAATCAAACTAGACAGTCATGTTTAGCCATAATTGAACAAAGGTGTAATTGCTTAGACTAATTAATCAATCAAAGACATGCGAATATATGATAGCATTGGGAAAAAGAGAGTTAGAGGATTAGGGGAAAGATGAGAATTACCGTCAGAGGATCCAGTCAAAGCTATTGGGATCAAGTGGATCATTGCGGGAGATTAGCTTGACGCGGAATGACCGGCGGTGCATGGAGGTCATGACACGGTGGCGGCTCGGTGCAGAGGCGACGGCGGAGCGGGCCTTCCCCTCGCTCCGCGGTCTAATAGATCGGGTTAGGGTTGTGGGGAGAGTTAAAGCACTCAATCAACTGGTGATCTGAGGCCCCAACCTCTCCCATCTATTTAATATCGTGCGGGCGAGAGGGGGCAACACCGAATGAGAGTCTGTCGGTAACCTGCATACCGGATACCTTTTGGGACTGCAAAGAGCTCAAAGGAACTGTAAGACCTATGTGTGCTGAATACATTGGCTTGCAGCGAATACATTTGCTTTGACGATAAAATTTTTTGAATATCACCAAAACACCTTTTTATTAAGGTCTGACTAGTTTTGGTTAGCTTCGGTGAGTTCTGTCTTTAGCTCCGACATGTCTTTGATAGCTCCGGCGTGTTTTTGCTAAGCTCCGAGTTGATTTTTCTAGCTCCGGTTTTTGGGTTTACTAGTTCATACTAGTTTTGGTAAGTTCCGGCGCTAGGTTCTACTAGTTTTTGTTAGCTACGGCTCAAGGTCCGGGTTGCCCTGACAAGGTCCGGAACTTGACCGTAGTGCTTCTGCTTTTCATTTGCAATGTTTCGTACTTGCTTTACATTGTTGGAAAGATGACTTAGTATTCATTTGCTAAGTTTTTGGTGCGTTTTGGTTGATATGGATAATATCGTGTTACTGTGGTTTTGCAACATGCTTATGTGAGGTTCTCACGTAAGGTGTTGTGTTCGGAACTAACTTGAGTCAAGTCGAGGACTTGGGCTCGTATGGATTGGTTGTTTATTCATGTGCAGGTGTTGCTTGAGTTCAAGACATGGCTGGTGATGGGATTCATTAGACTAGTCTCAGGGAGGAGATGAGATTCCAACAACCAAATTCAGGAGGAATTGTGGTTGAGCTGATCAGGAGGTTGCACAACATGATTGAATCAAGAACAATGCATGTGAAGGTATCGTGGACGTCATTGGAAGATGTTTGCATGTGTGCAAGGAGTGCATGGACGTGGCTACATGGTTCCGAGACGTGATGAAGAGATGTGGACGTAAAGAGTTGGTCGGAAAGGTACAACCGACTAGGTTATGGACTCAGACTGCAGCTGAGTCGGGTTTAACTCAAATATGGAAAGATTTGAGTTGGTTATGATAGGATTTTGTATGGGTCACAAATTTGAGTTGTTTAGGAATGTGGGATACGTTCCTAAGGTGTTTGGAAGTCTTAAGATTGCTTCTATCTGCGTATAGAAGAATCCTAAGCAGTTATGAAAAGTTACGATTCGTGAACAGAGTAAGATTAGGCTCCTGATTTGAGTTGAGTTGACTTTCGAGCTGGTTATATAAGCAAGGGAGCCCAGAGTTCGTGGTGCACAACTTTGGGGCTGTTCCTCTTGTGTTCTATTGAATAAAATTCGTAGTTTGAAGGAACTTTTGTGCCTTGTTCGTCCGACTTGTTCCAGACAAGTTTTACTCGTCGAGTTTCTGGACAGCACTACCTTTCGTCGGTGGTTTTACCATAACTCGAGTTTTACAGATCCAATTGACGTGATTCTTTTTGGGTTGTCTTCACAACTTGATTATCTATCATCTGTAAAAACTTCACGGTCATTGGATTTGTGATTTCTGATCTACACAAGTTTCTTTGCAGCATTCCAGAACTGTTTTTTTCTCGGGTAGGGCAGATTGATCTTTGTTTGATCTTTTGATCATAACTTGAGTTTTTCTCGACGGATTTGAGTGATTCTTGTTGTGTTGTCTTCTTGACTTGATTCTCTCTGATATCTATCAATTTTGTCACGATGAAACACGTTTAGATTAGTCTCACACACAATTTCTTTAACAGATTGTTTTTCTGCCGAAGGGATTGGGGTTTAATTGTTTCCGCTGCGTAAGATTTTTAAATCTACCATTCACCCCCTCTGGTATCTTTTAACGTGCTCTTCGATCTTACAATTGGTATCAGAGCCACGGTGCTCTAATCTTTGTAATTTGCGCGTGTTTTTGACTAATCATCATGGAGAAGTACTCCGCTAAACCTTGTGTGTTTGCTGGTATTGATTTTCAGGTTTGGAAGGCACACATGGAGGCTTTCATCCAAGCATAAGGCTTTGCAATATGGGAGAAGATATACAAGCCTTACAAAGTGTCATCGAATGATCAAGTTACAGCTACAAATCTGAGAGATGTCGACAACAACAACAAGGCTCGGAACTTGATCATACAAGGATTAACACAAAGCGACTTCGACCGTGTTGCACACCTCCGACCAGCATACGATGTGTGGAAAGCACTTTGTGACTACCACGAAGGATCCAACACGATCATAGAGGTAAGGCAAGACATGTTCAAGAAAGAATACATGCGCTTCGAGATGCAACCCGGTGAGTCTATTGATGACCTTTTTGCTCGCTTTAATAAGATTCTCAGCAACTTGCATAGTGTCAATGTTAATTTTTCAGATGCTGAAAATGCTAGGCAATTGCTAAGTGCATTAGATATGTAAATTTTGGAGATGAAAGTCACATCTATTCGTGAATCTACTGTCATGAGTTCACTTACTTTAGATGAGCTATATTCCAAGATAAAAACTCATGAAATTGACATAATCTCACGTAAGAACCCCAAAAAGTCTATTGCTTTTGTTTCTCAACGTGACATGCCTAGTTCCGGTCAAACATCATCTTGTGGTACACTTGCTTTGCTGTCCTTTCTAACCCTTGAACAGATTGAGGAGTTTCCAGAGGAGGAGCTAGCGCTCATCTCTACCCGGTTCTCAAAAGCATTGCAAAATGTGAGAACTAGAAGGAGAGGAAGCTCCGGACCTCAACGATGCTTTGAATGTGGTAAGACAGGATATTTTCGTTCAGATTGCCCTAACCTTTCAGGTCCTACTTCCCGAGATGAAAAGAAAACAAGAACGAAGCACTCCTCTGCAAAAGATACAAAGAAAAAGAAGGGTTTTACAGGTCGTCAACTGGTGAACAGTTTTATCTCAACACTCCAGGAACTTGGCTCAAGCGACGTGGACATTGAAAGTGATGAAGATGAAGATGATTTGACAAACTTGTGCTTCATGGAGGGCAAGTCAAGACCAAGTATGGAGGAGGCAGAACACAACAGCGACAATGAAGAGGTATGTCCTACTTGCGAAGAAATGTGTGATGCTATTTCTCGTGCCACTGTTATTGTTAAGAAAAAGGACAAAAAGCTTAGGGACAATGCTATTAAAATTGAGTCACTAGAATATGAAATTAATCGTTTGAAATCCTTGATTCCTAGTGATGATTCTTGTTCCTCATGTGACTTAATATATGAACAATTGCCCTCCCTAAGAAATGCACATACCTCCACACTTGATAAACTTGAACTTGAAATTGAAAAGAACAAAAAGCTTGCTGCACTTAATATTGGAAACTTAAAAGATGCTTCTTGTTCTACAATTGATTTGCATTGTTCTAGTTGTGATGATCTTGATAAGAAACTGCAAGATGCTATGAATGAAATCTCTATATTGAACAATGCTTTACGTTGTCATGAAGTTAAATATTGTTCCAATTACAAATTAAAAGGAAAAACTTCATGTGAAAATTGCCTTGATCTATCCAACAAACTTGATAACATGCATAAGACATTTGATCGGTTTTGTAATGGGAGTAAGAACCTAAACTTGCTGCTGAATTCATCTAAGTCTTGCAATGATAAAACTGGTTTAGGTTTTGATTCTCATGATCATGCTAAGGCACATCCACCTAAAATTGTAAAGTCATTAGGAAGTGGTTTGATTCAAATAGTTCCTAAACAAAAAGAAGTGGTTTTCAAATCTGCAGGAGTATTGTCTCATTCGGTTTCAAATAAAAATGTTGTTTGCTCATCTAGACATGAACACAAAGTTAAATTTCATTGTACCTACTGTGGTAGAGATGGTCATGTCATAGATTTTTGTTATAGACTAGCTAAACAACAGAAAAGGGAAAGAATGGTTGCTAGATCTCATAACTTTCATGCAAAATTTGCTGCACATATTGAACCGAATGTATCCCCTGGTGTTTTGAGTCAAAAACATTCAAAGTTTACCTCCGGACCTTCTGTTTTTGCCTCTGGAGCTACTGATTTTTGTGCTACACAAGTAACACCTTATAGGTCAGTAGTTAAGAATAAAAAATCTTAAACTTTGACTCATAAACCTGATGTTTTGTCTCAACTTTCACGTGTTTTTCCTGCTGCACGTCGCGTGACTCAGTACTGGATTCCTAAATGCCTTTTGACTATCCCCAATATTGAGTCATCGACGTATTGTGCTTCTATGTAGGTTACATGCTTAAGGAAGGAGAACATTTGGATTGTGGATTCAGGTTGCTCACGCCACATGACAGGACATTCACGTGTTCAATCCTTCGGAGGTAAATGGTATGTACTTGTGATTGTTGATGATTATTCTAGATACTCTTGGGTTTACTTTATGGCGTCTAAGAATGAAGTTTTTAGTCACTTTATAACTTTATTTCTTAGATTATCAATTGATTACCCAAGATCTTTAAAAGCAATTAGAAGTGATAATGGAACCGAATTTAAAAATCAATCCTTTGATCACTTTTGTGCTGAAAATAGAATAGATCATCAATTTTCTTCACCATATGTACCTCAACAAAACGGTGTTGTAGAAAGAAAGAATAGAACCTTAGTTGAGATGGCTAGGACTATGCTTGATGAATATCAAACTCCTAGAAAATTTTGGGGTGATGCGTTAGCAACCGCTTGTTATGTCTCAAATCGTGTTTTCTTGCGTGCTAAGCTAGGTAAAACACCATATGAGCTCCGGTTTGGACATAGGCCTAGTGTTACGCACTTTCGGGTCTTTGGTTGCAAATGCTTTGTTAAGAAACATGGCAATCTTGATAAATTTGAACCTAGATCCATTGATGGCATGTTTCTTGGTTATCCATCTCATACTAGAGGTTACCGTGTGCTTTTACTTGACACTAACAAAATTGTGGAGACTTGTGAAGTGTCTTTTGATGAAGCTAGCCTAGGTACTAGCTCAAACATTGCAGGTCCAGATCCATATCCGCAGGGAGGAGCATTTTCATTGAAGATGAGGAAGAATTGGAGCTGCTACTCGAAAATTCAGCAGCTAAAGATTTTGGTTCAGCTCCGGATGTTAATTCTCAACCAGCACCGACAACCATCAATGCTGATTCAAATCATCCTCAAGTCACAAGCTCATTGATTTGTAATGAACATGAAGAAGAAGCTTGTGAGACATCTGTTCCCCTACGGTTTTACAAAGATCACCCCCCACAACAGATGATTGGAAGCTTGCATGAACGAGTCACACGGTCCAGGTTTTGCAATCCAAACTCTTATGCTCATTATGATTTTGTTGCTTCTTTTGAACCCAAAGATATATCACACGCACTCACTAATGAATCTTGGATTATTGCCATGCAAGAATAGTTAGAAAATTTTGAAAGTAATAATGTTTGGAAACTTGTACCTCCACCTCAAGGTCACATTTTAATTAGAACTAAATGGGTATTTAAAAATAAGCAAAGTGAGGATGAGGTTGTGGTTAGGAATAAGGCTAGGTTGGTTGCTCAAGGTTTCACTCAAGTTGAAGGTCTAGATTTTGATGAAGCTTTTGCTCCTGTTGCTAGATTAGAAGCCATAAGAATTTTGTTAGCTTTTGCTGCATCTAAAGGTTTTAAGCTATACCAAATGGATGTTAAAAGTGCTTTTGTTAATGGCTACATAGATGAGAAGGTTTATGTGAAACAACCACCGGGTTTTGAAAATCCAGATTTTCCCAATCATGTTTACAAACTGTCCAAAGCCTTGTATGGTCTCAAACAAGCCCCTAGAGCATGGTATGATAGGTTAAAAACATTCTTACTTGAAAAAGGGTTTACCATGGGCAAGGTTTATAAAACTCTTTTTGTGCTTAAGCATGGCAATGACTCATTATTCGTTCAAGTGTATGTGGATGATATTATCTTTGGTTGTGCTTCTCATGAACTTGTGTCCAAGTTTTCAGCAATGATGAGTTCCGAATTTGAAATGAGTATGATGGGTGAACTCACTTACTTTTTGGGGCTGCAAATCAAGCAAACAAAGGAGAGTACCTTTATGCATCAAACGAAGTATACAAAAGATCTCCTAAGGCGCTTAAACATGGACAAAAGCAAGCCTCTTCGGACACCAATGGGGACAACAACAACACTTGGACTTGATGAAGATGGTGAACCCGTGGATCAAAATATTATAGAAGCATGATCGGATCACTTTTATACCTCACAATATCAAGACCAGACATACAATTCAGCGTATGTCTTTGTGCACGGTTTCAAGCCTCCCCACGTGCTTCACATCGTCAAGCCGTCAAAAGGATTCTCAGGTACTTACATGGAACTCAAGAATTTGGAATTTTTCTTCCTTCTTCCTCAACCGTTCTTTTGAAAGCTTTTTCGGATGCTGATTTCGGGGGTTGTAGGATTGATAGGAAAAGTACTTCTGGTGCTTGTCATTTTCTTGGTAATTCTCTTGTTGCTTGGTCCTCTAGAAAACAAAATTCAGTTGCACAATCCACAGCCTAATCTGAATATGTAGCTGCTGCTAGTGCTTGCTCACAAATTCTTTGGATTGTTCAAACACTTAAGGACTATGGGGTTGATCTAGATAGTGTTCCACTGTTCTGTGATAACACTAGTGCCATTTGCATTGCTAAAAACCCCGTGCAACATTCTAGAACTAAGCACATTGACATTAGGTATCACTTTATCCGAGATAATGTTGAAAAAGGAAACATTGTGCTTCACCATGTAGATACCGAACAACAATTGGCTGACATTTTTACAAAACCTTTGGATTTCACTCGTTTTTGTTACATTTGTAGTGAAATAGGGGTTATGCATCCTCATGGCTTAAATTGAGGGGGAGTTTTGAAACTTGGGAAGTCTATGTGTGAATCTAAAATTAAAATAAAATGAGCATAGTATTTCATACATATATGACTTTGTGATTCCTTTTACATGCTGAAAGTTCTTACTACATTACTCGTGTTATACATTTTGTAGTTTTTGCCATGCCTAGTAATTGGAGTAATTACTTACACTAAAACTAGTCATGGTCAAACTTTCTTGCTGTTTTGAACTTGTTACATGTTCACAAGTGCTTTTAATCATTAAGAATTAATCAAGTAATTAACTCACATGTTGAGTTTTTATGAACAAATATAAATTGAGAAAATATCAAGAGAATATGCATGCATCACACTTCTTATTTTGAGATGGCTTATCATTGCACTTAGATATGAACTTGGAAGAAGTTGTGTATGACTAAAACCATGTCCTTAAGCTTCTGATTGTCAAATTACATAGGCTTGGCTTGGTTGGTTAGAATAAGGCAGATGCACATATAATCTCTTGCAAATATCATATGATCTAAATTTATGCTGTGAAAAATAATAAAATGCAGCAACTAGTGTCATGATTTCAGGTTTTGAAATAGTTAAGTTTGTGAGATCATGACTTACTTAAATTGAAAATTACATTTGATCTCTAGCATGGCTTACACTACTTTATGTATTTCATTGATGTGATAATGTAAGGTACTTGATAGTATGACTTGGATGAGCTTTGTTTATATGTATATGTTATAATATGCTCATAACAACTAAAGAGGGAGAGATAATTTGTTTATATGCTCATGACTTGTTGAATACATTGTTAAAGGGGGAGAGATAAACATGAAGAGAAAGAGAATATGTGCATAAGGAGAGATAATAAAGGGGAAGAGATAATATGGGATAACTTTTGGATTTTCTTCTCATTTTACTTTTGATTTACAAAGGGGGAGAAATTGCCATCAAAACTTTTATGTGAATAAGCCAATGTTCGGATTTTAAATGGTGTTGCCAATGCATTCGTCAAGGGGGAGATTGTAAGACCTATGTGTGCTGAATACATTGGCTTGTAGTGAATACATTTGCTTTGACGATAAAAGGTTTTGAATATCACCAAAACTCCTTTTTATTAAGGTCCGACTAGTTTTAGTTAGCTCCGGTGAGTGTTGTCTTTAGCTCCAACATGTCTTTGATAGCCCCGGCGTGTTTTTGCTAAGCTCCGAGTTGATTTTTCTAGCTTCGGCTTTTGGGTTTACTAGTTCATACTAGTTTTGGTATGTTCCGGCGCTAGGTTCTACTAGTTTTTGTTAGCTCCAGCTCAAGATCCGGGTTGCTCTGGCAAGGTCCAGAACTTGACCGCAGTGCTTCTGCTTTTCATTTGTAATGTTTCGTACTTGCTTTACATTGTTGGAAAGATTGCTTAGTATTCATTTGCTAAGTTTTTAGTGCGTTTTGGTTGATATGGATAATATCGTGTTACTGTGGTTTTGCAACATGCTTATGTGAGGTTCTCACGTAAGGTGTTGTGTTCGGAACTAACTTGAGTC
Organism: Tuctoria greenei; assembly: GCA_036927565.1. Taxonomy (NCBI): domain Eukaryota; kingdom Viridiplantae; phylum Streptophyta; class Magnoliopsida; order Poales; family Poaceae; genus Tuctoria; species Tuctoria greenei. Next base: position 256,538,021 of record JAYESD010000002.1, read on the forward strand.
AAGTCGAGGACTTGGGCTCGTATGGATTGGTTGTTTATTCATGTGCAGGTGTTTCTTGAGTTCAAGACATGGCTGGTGGTGGGATACATTGGACTAGTCTCAGGGAGGAGATGAGGTTCCAACAACCAAATTCAGGAGGAATTGTGGTTGAGCTGATCAGGAGGTTGCACAATATGATTGAATCAAGAACAATGCATGTGAAGGTATCGTGGACGTCATTGGAAGATGTTTGCATGTGTGCAAGGAGTGAATGAACGTGGCTACATGGTTCCGAGACGTGATGAAGAGATGTGGACGTAAAGAGTTGGTCGGAAAGGTCCAACCGACTAGGTTATGGACTCAGGCTGTAGCTTAGTCGGGTTTTTCACGTGTTGGTAGCTTTTCACGTGCTCTTCGATCCTACAGGAACTTCACCTGTCTTAGTTGAAGACCACCAAAGGCCCCACGTGTCATACAGAACCGGACCTGCCTTCCTTCTATGGTTAGTCCTAATGCCGCCACATGTATCGTTAAACCGGAGCTACATTTCCAACATGGGAAAGCTCCGGACTAGATACCTATGTGGCACCCCCGGACCTAACCCCCGACAGAGGGAAGCTCCGGTACCGACATGTGTACAACAGCACCGGACCTACTCGTCCAAGACAGTAAGCTCCAGAGCTGCCACGCGTCCAACCACCGGACCTTCAACCTCAACAGGCAGAGTGATGGACCTCCAACGACTCGGACCTTCAAGGAACATTAAAGACCTTAAGACCCGATTAAGTGTCATTAATGTGATCTTAATGACGCACAATTGGAGGGTTCTTAATACCAATAACGCCACTGGCAAGATGCGTTACCACACTATTAAGGATAATTAAGCACATTAATTGTGTATTAAGCATCTGTAACCGCCAGGGCCACATGTCGGGCCAAGCTAACTATGTAACGGCCAATCCTTGTACTATAAAAGGACTGGTCGAGCGATACACAAGGGGAGACTGGACTCACGCCTGACACACACACACACTTCCAGACAAACGCCCACAAGCACTCAAACACTCAATACAACAACACACACCCGTGGAGTAGGGTATTACGCTCAGGCGGCCCGAACCACGTAAATCCTCGTGTCAACTCATCATCTGGTTCTGAATCTCTGCTTGCCCACAACCGGACTACAAACTTCGCGAGCTGCCAACGGTAGTACCGGGAGAATTGCCGGAGTCACACTCCGACAGTTGGCATGCCAGGAAGGGAAGTGCCCGAGATTCAAACATGGTGAACTCTACTGCTGGATCATCCAACGGCAACCTTGCTGCGTAACCTGCTGGAGGCAATCCCTCCAACATGCAACAGCCAACAGGTGCCGTGGCTCCAGCAGGAGTCATGCCACTGCCGCCACCATCTGCTCCTGCGAATCAAGCTGGACGTCGAGATGCAGCGTGTGCATCGGTCACTGCATCGGCGAACAACAACCCTGAACACGCGATTAATGTCGTGCGTGCTCTTCTCCAACGTCCACCGCCTCTAGGAGCACCCCAGGGTGCGATGGAGCAGTGGAGAGCTGATGTGGAACATCTGCTTGCAGCAGCAGCCAATGGCATTAGCAATCAAGGTCCTCCCCCCTTGAGGCGGGCCCCATCGCAGCATCAGACCGTGTCGGGTAGACTTGGTCCGCACGCTTCACAGCACAGGAGGCTTGGTGCATCTCAACAAGCAACATCGCTGCCTTCTGGAGTGCAACGTACCCACACGGTAACCAGGCTTTCGACTCACGACCTCTCTGTGGAGCTCGATCGTCGTTACCGGCAACAAGACGGCCGCGTCCACATCGAGCGTGCTCGCGAGAGGCTCGGGACAGCCTTGCTTCTGAGGGATTAGGAGGAGGCTGTTCAGCCTTGGCCATGCATCTATGCATGGTCAAATGGCCGCAGAAGTTCAGGCCTCACCTGCCGGAGAAATTTGACAGGACTGTCAATCCCACCAAATTTCTCCAAATCTACTCCACCGCAATCCTTGCGGCTGGAGGCAACGAGGCTGTGATGGCCAATTATTTTCCTGTGGCTTTAACTGGGATCGCCAGGTCTTGGTTCATGAGCCTACCGCCTGACTCCATCAACAGTTGGGCGGAGTTGTGCCAACAGTTCACCGCTAATTTCGAGAGCTCATACACCCGACCAGGCACGAAACTGGACCTTTTTGCTGTCAAGCAGAAGGGGGGAGAGTCCCTACGATCCTTCATCTAGAGCTTCTCCCAGGTACGAAACACCATTCCTTCTATCTCAAGCGCTTCTGTTATTGTAGCATTCAGACAGGGCGTTCGAGACAAGAAGATGCTGGAGAAGCTGGTGACCAAGGAAGTCACTAGCGTCACAGAACTCTTTAGCTTGGCAGACAAGTGTGCCAAGGCTGCTGAGGGCCGTGAAATGCACTCCCAACCACCTCCAGAGTACAACAAAAAGTCCTCCTAGGGTGAAGCCGCTACCTCCGGCAGTGGTAAAAAGAAGAAAAAGTCCAACGACAAGAAGAAGCCGTCGGCCGGCACACCTACAGCCGCTGCTGCCGCAGCTCCGGGTGGTCGGGGGCCACGCCCCGAGAAACGACCTCGGCCGTCGTCTGAAGATGGTGGCAGCTCCAAGATGTGGTGTCCTATACACAAGACGAACAGCCACAACCTGGAAGGCTGCCGAGAGGTCCAGAACCTCGCCGAGCGCTACAACAAGCGCCGGGAAGAAGCTCCTTTCCGTCAAAGGGAAGGAAAACAAAAAGTCGACGAAGCTCTGGCTGAAGAGGAGTTAGGCTTTCAGGACCCTAAAAAGGTCTTGAAGGCTGTTTACACCTCCGTTGACGACGACTCCGACGTCTCCGACAACGAGCGTCGGAAGACCATGAACACCATCTTTGGTGGTTCGTGGGACATATCTCCCGCCGTGTCCTCAAGACCATGCGGCGGGACATGGCCTCTGTAGCTCCCAGCGCTAGGGCGTATCCTCATCAGAAGTGGATGGATACATCCATCACCTTCGATGCTTCGGACTGCCCTCGAAACATGATCGGAGCTGGCCAACTCCCATTGATGGTATCTTCGACCATCAACAACATCCAACTCCACCATGTAATGGTGCACGGAGGTTCGAGGCTGAACCTCATAAGCTTTGAGGCCTTCGTCAAGCTTCATCTCCGACCTTCTGATCTTTGCCCCTCCCGACCTTTCTCCGGAGTAGGTCCGAGGGCCATCACTCCACTCGGTGCCATTACTCTCCCAGTGACCTTCGGGACTCGGGAGAGTTACAGGTCCGAAAAGTTGGTCTTCGACGTGGCACATATCAACTTGCCATTCAATGCCATCTTGGGCAGGCCAGCCTTGTATAAATTCATGGCTGCTGCTCATTATGACTACTTGGTGTTGAAGATGCCAACACCAGTAGGTGTTCTCCGGTTCCGCGGAGATCGCACCACCGGAGTTACTGCTCTGGAAGAACTCCACGCGCTTGCCACAGCGCAGGAGGAAGAATCCGGAAAGGAGCAAGCTCTGAAGCCTCCGAGCATTCGTCATCGAGGCTCAACCTCCGCACCTCGCGTGCAATCAAGCGGCAACACCGACATTCCTGTCAAAGTTGTCCAAATTGGTTCCGATGCCGCTCAGACCACCCGTATATCGGGAGGTTTGAATGACAAATAGGAACTCGCGCTCATCACTTTCCCCTGGACTAATGTCGACGTGTTTTCCTGGCAACCGTCACAAATGTCTGGGATCCCTAGGGAAGTGATTGAGCACAATCTGAAGATTTATCCCGATGCTCGGCCTATACATCAGAAGCCTCGGAAGCAATCAGTAGAGCGACAAAACTTCATACGTCAAGAAAAGAAGAAGTTGCTCGAAGCTGGATTCATTCGAGAAGTCTTCCACCCAAAATGGCTGACAAACCCAGTCGTTGTACCCAAGGCCACCGGGAAGCTTCGAATGTGTATCGACTACACTATAATGAATAAGGCATGTCCAAAGGAGACATTCCCACTACCTAGAATAGATCAGATAGTGGATTCCACATTCGGGTGTGAATTACTGTGTTTCCTAGACGCATATTCTTGGTATCATCAAATCAGAATGTCTAGGGAAGATGAAGAGCATACTTCCTTCATCATAGTAGATGGATTATACTGTTACACCGCCATGCCATTCAGTCTCAAAAACGTTGCTTCAATGTTTGTACGAGCTATGTACAAAACTTTTGGAGAGCTTATCAGAGATGTAGTGGAAGTGTACGTTGATGACATCGTCATTAAGATCAAGAACAAGGAGTCATTTCTTGACACCTTGCAAGCTGTCTTCGACAAGTTGCGAATCACACGCACGAAGATGAACCTGGACAAGTGTGTCTTCGGGGTTAGCTATGGAAAGCTTCTTGGATTCTTGGTGAACCACCAAGGAATAGAAGCGAATCCGGCGAAGATTAAAGCTATTGAAGACATGCGGCCACCAGCCCGCATCAAGGATATCCAGAAGCTGACTAGATGTCTAGCTGCCCTCAGTCGGTTCATCTCAAGACTGGCGGAACGGGCGCTACCCTTCTTCAAATTATTGAGGAAGTCTGGACCATTCCAATGGCCCGAAGAAGCAGAAAAGGCTTTCCAAGAGCTAAAGCAGATCCTCACCACACTACCAACTTTGGTAGCTCCGAATCCTGGTGAGCCCCTTTTACTTTACATTTTGGCAACTGACGAGGTTGTCAGCATGATCCTGGTTGCAAAAAGATCAGAACCATCTCCAGTTCAGGGAGCCAGACCCGTCTGGGAGGGTCCGGAGCTACCTAAAGGCGAGTCTGGGTCCCAGCCCCCAGACTAGGATCCTCAAGGCGAAACACCAGATGATCGACCTGCTTCAAATCAAGGAGTTGCTGTTGCTGAACAAGAAGATCCGAACCTTTCAAGGAAGGTCCGGGTCACTTCAGAAGAAGCTCTGGGTTCTTCAAGCAAGAACCTGGAGGTCCCTAAAGAAGGTCTGGACCCCTCCGGGAGGGCCCAGGTTGATGAGGAGGAAGCTCCGGGCCCCTCCGGGAGGGTCCGAACAGTCCAACGCCCAATGTACTTCATCAGCGAAGTACTCCATGATGCCAAGTCTCAGTACCTGGAGGTGCATAAGCTACTCTACGTAGTTCTTATTGCCTCTAGGAAGCTTTGACACTACTTCCAAGCTCACAAGATTTCAGTGGTAACCTCTTATCCATTGCGAGTAATCTTGCATAACCCCAACTCTACTGGGAACATTGCAAAGTGGGCAACGGAATTGGCCGAGTTCGATCTTGAATTCGTCCCAAGACAAGCGATCAAAAGTCAAGCATTGGCGGACTTCGTGGTGGAATGGACCCCCTATCCATCAAATCTTGGGAGCCCTAGTGAGCAGAAGCCGGAACCCAAGGTTCTAGTCTTCACCGAGCCTCACTGGACTCTCTACTTCGACGGCTCCATGCAGAAGCAGGGAGCCAGAGCTGGAGTCCTTCTCCTCGCTCCGACCGGGGAGAAGGTCAAATACATGGTTCACCTTGACTTCAAGGCATCCAACAACATGGCGGAGTATGAAGCACTGATCTATAGGCTCAGGGTGGCACTATCATATGGTGTCAAGCAGTTGTTAGTAAAGGGTGACTCGCAGCTCATAATAAAACAAGTCAAAGGTGAATGCTGCTGCAACAACCCTCAACTAGCTGCATACCTACTTGAAGTCCAGAAGCTTCAGAAGGACTTCAACATCGTGGATCTTTGCCATGTCCAGCGTCTCAACAACGCTTAAGCCGATGAACTCTTGATGAAAGCTTCAACTGGAGCTCCGGCTCCCGACGGAACCTTCGTCCGGAGATTGTCAAGACCAACAGCTCAGCCTGCCGAACTGAGCAAAGGGGGCGAGACCAGCACCTCAAAGCTGGCGGTCCCAATGGCCCTGTTACCATGGCGTCCATTAAGGGTCGTAGGTGCTGCTGGAAGCTCCGAGCAACCCAGCACGCAAGACTCAAATGCTCAAGTTAGCTCCGATGCATGGATCTCGGAGATCTGGAGCTACTTGAAAGACAACTTCCTTCCTGAAGATAATGTATCTGCTGACCGAATAGTCAGATTGGCTAAAAGATACACACTGGTAGAAAGGGATCTCTACCGGCGTGGTGCCAACGGCGTCCTAATTCGGTGCATTACAAGGGAAGAAGGCGCGATCTCGTCACAGAAATCCATGGAGGCGAGTGTGGGAATCACGCGTATTCCCGCATGTTGGTTGGTAAAGCCTTCTGACATGGTTTTTACTGGCCTACAACACTCCAGGATGCAACTGAGCTAGTGAAGAAATGCGAAGCATGCCAGTTTCATGCGAAGCAAATTCACACACCAGCTCAACCCCTACAAATGATACCTCCTACATGGCCATTCGTTGTGTGGGGGATGGATATCTTGGGACCTTTCCCAAGAGCCGTCGGAGGTTACAAGTTTCTGTACGTTGCCATCGACAAGTTCACCAAGTGGCCGGAAGCAACTCCAGTTGTGACAATAGACAAGCAATCAGATATCAATTTCTTGCAGTCCATAGTATGCAGATTTAGAGTCCCAAACAAGAGCATAATTGACAATAGGACCCAATTCACAAGCTTTGCATTCCAAGGATATTGCGAAGACCTCAGCATCCAAGTCAGCTACGCTTCAGTAGCTCACCCAGCAAGCAATGGCCAAGCTAAGAGAGCAAATGCAGAAATCCTAAAAGGACTCAAGACGCGCACATATGAGCGCCTGAAAAAACATGGAGCCAACTGGATCGAAGAGCTTCTACCCACCTTGTGGGCAAATTGGACAACTCCAAACCGGTCAACTGGAGAGACACCCTTCTTCCTGGTGTACGGAGCTGAAGCAGTCCTTCCTACAGAAATCACCTTGGGGTCACTCTGGGTCCGGACCTTCGACGAAGCCACGCAGGACCAGCTCCGGCGTGAAGACCTTGATCTCGTTGAAGAGGGAAGGTGCCGAGCAGCTGTTCGAAATGCACGATACCGCCAAGCACTCCATGGCTATCACCAAAGGAATGTGCATAACCGACAGCTCGAGGAAGGCAATCTGGTGCTACGGAGAATACAAACTCGAGAAGGGTTGAACAAACTTTCCCCTAGCTGGGAAGGACCCTTTCGAGTGATCAAAGTATCCCGTCCCGGATGCGTTCGCTTGGCAACTGAGGATGGGACACCGCTCCCTAATCCTTGGAACATTGAGCACCTCCGTAAGTTCTACGCTTAATATCGCAGAGGCGAGTCTATAATTACATGTGATGTATGTTATAGCGTCATTGTACAGAGTCGGGTAGCTCCTCCAGGAGAACAACCGGACCTTTCTCGGAAGGTCTGCAAAGTTCAGGCAACACTTGTCACAGTCTCAGAGCTAAAAGTGTAGCTAGCTACCTTGGGTCAAACAAGAAACGCAACACACTTAGCCTGGTTCCATACCCTAAGAGTGTACTTGTTTCCCCTGTACCCCAGACCTATAATGAAAGACATCATTATGTGACAACAGACTCCACGTGCATTTATTTTGTACAGGCTCAATCTTTTTTATTTTTCTCTTTCTTGTCTATAACAAAGTTGTGCAATTCTCAAGAAATTTTAGCTCAAACAATTCATATATAATTCAAGTGGCATCGTTAATTCTTCCGGGTCTTAACATTGTTGAATGGCCTACTCGCCTGAATGCCGCCAAGCCAATCTAGGCCCGGAGTGTGCTATCGACTTATCTTGGTACTGCACCCTAAGTACGCCACTCTACCTACACCCCGGCAGGCCGAAGTAAGGCGAGCCCAGGAACGATTGGACCTGATGGAAACAAACAAATGCGCTTGATTTTATACAGAATTGCTGTCGATCTAAAATTTCTTTCAGGAATAGTGAGCCGCAATTGAGTTATAGATAGGAAGTGGATTTTACTGTTTTTCTTGACTTCAGTGTGTAGGAAAAATAAAAATCTCATGATGATGGTGGATGACGCCGGAGCTATCAAAGCTTCGATAGCCCCTAAGAAGACCTGCTGTCGATGTCTTTAACATTGATAGTAGGCGCCGCCAGAGCTACCAAGTTCTGGCAAATCCAGGGGGCCAACCGTCAACGTTAAGAAAAGATGGTGGGAAGACTCCCCAGTGGGGTCAGCTGTCGACGCACCGACAACCCGAGAGGACTAACTGTCGACGCTCTACGTGTTGACAAGGGTCACTGCTGGAGCTACTAAGCTCCGACAACCTCAGGGGGCCCCTACTATCGACGACTTCGGACCTACAAACTACAAGTTCGAAGCACGCAAGTCTTCAACAAAATGCTACATCCTCTTGGTACATGTTCACAATCAAATTGTGAACATCTACCAGGGGGCCAAGTGAGGCAAAGGTTGAAGACAAGAAATGAAATTCATAAATTCTTGGATTTCATTCATCTTAGGACAAGAGATTACAAAATTGGGGAAAAAAAGAGAAGATACAAGCGGGAGATACAAAGAGAAAGTCCTAAACCCTATGGAAGAATGAGGCGACCTTCCGGGCAACCTCCGACACGCTGGCCTTGGCGACATCTCCCTCTCTGTCGATGGGACCTTCAAGCACCGGGTCCAGTGGGAAGTGAGGATCCTGGCTTGTGTAGCACGTCAGCATGTACTCTGTGATGTTCTTCACCAGGGATTGTCCTTCGGTTTCCAACTGGTCCACGATTACATCGCCCATCTTGTTGAGTTTGCTGCCCGCCAGCTCAACTCCTTCAACACCAGGTCCAGCTTCAGCTCCGGGTCATCCGGACGCACGAGACTAAAACTCAGCGGCGTCAGCGCATCATTAGCTTTACCCAAGAAGTCCCATACTTGTTGGGACTCCACAGTCCTTGATCCTTGCACCTCTTCCAAGGACCTCTTGGTCGCCGCAAGCTCCGAATCCTCTCGGGCAAGGTGCTCGACCTCTTTGGCGTTCTGCTGAATCTTTTTAGCAACTTGCCTTTCGAGTTTACCAAGCTCCTCTTCCCAGATGTGGATCTTATTCCGGCAGTCAACCAGGTCTTTCCCCCGGCCCCGCACTTTCTTGTCCCCGGCAGCAATTTCATTCTCCCTCTTGGTGAGGTCCTGTCCCCGCTGCCAGGCCTTCTTCTCCTCTTTCTCGCAGCGCTCCTCCAGCTTCTTGGTGCGCTCCACGAGGCTCTTGTCACCCAGAGTCAGCCTCTGAGTAAGCTCCTCCTCCCTCTTCACGAGGTCATCCCGCAGCTCGAGGAGTTTTTGCTGTTCATCTTCGAGCTTTTTCTCCCACTCCCGAAGAGCCTCCCGGCGCTTGACGAGGCTGTCGTGGATGGCGCTAAGCTTCTCTTGGCGGTCATTCGCTGCTTCATTAGCAGCCATGGCCTGTTCGTGGGTGGACCGAGACTGGTTGTCGAGGGATCGCACAATGCTTTCCCTCTCATCCAGCAGCTGAGCCCAGTACTCCAACCGAACCTTCTCCCTTTTCACCCACTCCTTGTCGTCGGCCAGCCTCGTCTGCGCCAGCTTGGTCTCGAATTGGAGCCTGTTGCGCCACATCCTAAGGGTTTGGTGCTCCTCCTCGAGGGCCTTTCTGTCGTGGTAAAAGGCCAGCTGGACCTGACGAAGGCTGGAGCAGGTGTTATCGATAGACAACGACAAAGGGATTGGCTCCGGACCTGCCGGGGTCTTCTCCGCTGGCTCCAACGGGTTCTTCGTAACAAAAATCGGGTCCCACTCTACAAGAGCGGTCCCTTGAGCTTCCGCGGCACTAAGGACGCCCTCTGGGATAGCCTCGATCGCTGCTGAGGAAGGTCTTGCAATGGAAGTTTCTACCTCTGGAGTCAGCTCCGAAGGTCCCGCCGCCAGGTCATCAGCAACTGGTCCCTCAGGCGGAGGACCGACAACTTCGTCTTGGCACCCTGGCTCAGGCGCGGTTACCTCCGGAACCACCACCTCCGGGGCAGGCGTTGGAGGTTTGGCTGAAGCTGAGGCCACCTCCGGCTCCGACACTGGTACCTCCTCTGCCGCCGGTTCAAGCGCCGGCGCTTTGACCTCCACCGGCTCGGGCGCCGGCACTTCCGCGACAACCGGCTCAGGCGCCGGAACTTTGTCAACACCCAGCTCCACCGCCAGGGCTTCAACAACCTCCGGCTCAAAGGCTGAAACTGCAGCTACCTCTGGCTCTGGGTTGGAGCGTCTATCATCATAGCATCCAAAACCAGAGCTTCAACCTCCGGAGCTGGTGCCGCTAGTACATCCTCATTCCCATGGTCCGACACTACCACGAGAGCTTCAGGAGATGACTCGAGGTCAAGGACCACGACAATTGGCGCCGAAGCTGCCGGGACCTCAGCCACCACCTAGGGCGGCGCTGGAACTGGAGCCGGAGCCTCCGTCTGCGTAGCATCAATTGCTGTTGCAGGAACCAGAGCTTCAGCCCCTTTCTTGGGTACCCTGTGGATGAAGGAAGGAGAAACTCAAAATATTATTACAAAAAAGACAATCAACTGAGGTAAAAAATCAAATTTACATTGGAAGGCTTCCGCTCCAGCTAGCGCGGAACCTCTTCACCGGATGCTCAGGACCGGACCCTGTCGCCACTGCGTAGTAGCTCCGGAAGGCTCCCCGGAGCTTGCTGCCGCCGTCAGCGACGTCTTGATTGAGGCCCCTCTCGACTGAGAAGGACCCTCAGACCTAGAGCCCTTAGCAGGCTCTGGTACCGGAGTCACATGGCCAGAGCTGGCATCTCGGGGAGACGCCGATGCTGGAGTTGGAGTCACCATTGAAGACCTCCCCCTCCGAGGAGCTGCTGTGGAAGGAGTAGGTCTAACGGACCTCCCGTCAGAGTGCTTCAACTTCCTCTTGCGACTGGAGGGCTCCGCCAACTCTTTGCCCTTCCTGACGACCTCAGCTCTTGGCTTCGGGGCGGGAGCGAAGCCACCCTCTGAAGCTCCGGGGATTGCCACCCCGGAGGTTGATCGCCTCTCCATCAGGCCCAAGTCGTCCAACAGCAGCATCTTTCTCTGGAGCTCTCTGCACTCCTCTGGTATCATATTGAGAGGAAGGAAGGCCGCCGGTGGCGACACGTCACCATGGCCGATGTTCCCAGGCTGGAACTTCTTGAGATGGGTCTTCAAGGCTTCATCGTTCAAGTTGGTGCCCAAACCAACCTCAATGCGGTTGGTGTCCATCTCACCATTGAAGGCCCAGGTAGGTCGCCTCCTAGCCCTCAGCGGGGCCCACCTGTTCGTCAAGAAGTTACTGAAGACCATCTGGGGGGTCACCCCCCCTTCGACACACTCCTGGATTCTGTCCAGAATGGGCCTGTACTCCCTCGACAGCTCCAGCACGTCACTCCAAGTGTCAGTGTCGACGCGGGGGAGGCCTTCACACAGTTCCAGCCTCTCGTGTCCCTCGACGGTGATGACCACCCAGTCTTTCTTCGAGTCATACCACTTGCCGGAAGGAAAGGACCTCAAGTGCTTGAGGGGGGAGTTTTTCCGCTTCACGAAGTAGTAGAAGACGATGAACTCATCACTCTTCCCGGTGGGGTGGATAGTGAAGAAAGTCCGGAACAACTCCATGCAAGGGGGCACACCCACCCACATCTCGCAAAAGTGGACGAAAGTCGCCACCAGCAAGATTGAGTGGGGGCCAAGATGGTGGAGCTGCAAACCATAGAAATCTAGCAGCATCAGAAAGAAAGTGGAGAGAAGCGGGATCAAACCCGCCATGGCGTACCCAAGGAAGTACACAATATCTCCGGCTCGCTCCTTCTCGAAGGGAAGCTTGCCGCAACGAATGTCTTTGTCGAAGGAGTCCCTGGACTAACCCAATTAGGTCCGGACCCTAGACAACTCCTTCTTGTTCCCAATGCAGCTCTTGGGGAGTCCCAACTTCATCGCAGCACAACGGGGCGAGAGATGAAAGGCAAGCAAAAGTTTGGAGGATTTGAGCGCAAGTTCAAATGAAGGCGTAAGGAATCCCCAAACGGTGCACGCTTTGCTTCTTAAGTAAGCCCCCGCAACGCTTGGATGGAAACCGCAGAGGAGTCGATGATACAGTTCAAAAACTTCACCCTGCGAATGACAAGGGGGCCCGGGGCCACCCTGACAATCAAGTCGAGGTCCTTACCCCAGGCGAACAGTTGTCATGATGAAAGGTGGGAAACCCAAGGGCGGCGGCCTGACAGGGCGCGCGGAACCGATAAAGTTTTCGTATTGGGAACCGACGACCTTCAATTGCGTGAGATCCGCACGCGCAGATCTCACCTGCCGCATCCTGTATATGCCACGCGACGATGGTTTAACTACGAACCACCACCCCAACGACACATCCAAAAACCCTTGAAGACATGACACGAAAATCGAAAGATGGACCCATCTCCGAGAGAATGACTTCATTTAAAAGGTCTCTCCCAGAGGTGGGCCCAGGGGGCCACTGTCGGTACCCTGCATACTGGATACCTTTTGGGACTGCAAAGAGCTCAAAGGAACTTCACCTGTCTGAGTTGAAGACCTCCGAAGGCCCCACGTGTCATACGGAACGGGACCTGCCTCCCTTCTATCGTTAGTCCTAATGCTCGGACCTTCAAGGAACATTAAAGACCTCAAGACCTGATTAAGTGTCATTAATGCTATCTTAATGACACACAATCGGAGGGCCCTTAATACCAGTAACGCCACTGGCAAGGCGGGTTACCACTGTGATGCCCAGTTCTAAAAAAGAACCAAGCTAACGCATATGTGTGCCCAGGATGTTCATCACACATACACGAGTGCATTCACAAAAGAGTATACAGAAAATTACCACAGAACAAGATTAATTAACCAAATTTTATTAAACAAACCATATTATCCTCGAATACAAGCTCCAATGTATATTTATGACAAGTTCAACTAATGCAGTAGAAATAAACTAATTAAGCAACTAAGCAAACTAAGCATAAGGGATAGCGCAGCTCCAATAACACCACAGGCAAAGCTGACGGTAGACACGGCCTAGAACTCCGCATTATCGCCATTTAACTCCCAATCCTGACCTGCAACTGTTGGGGGGGGGGATTGCAAGAGTGAGTACATGTTGTACTCAGTAAGTGTGGAAAGTATGACATGTGGCTTATTCAAATGACGAATATAATAATGGTTAAGTGCTGAAAAGTACATTAAAACATTTGAAAAGCAATATATTACGTGTATAAGAATCAAACCCATCATAATCATAAGTAATATCATAATACCAGTATACAATTCACCATCCTCATCAATAATTCCAGATTTCACCATTTGCTGATACCCATATCCAATACCAGAAATTAATCCATAACCATAATACCAACCATAAACATCCCAAATACCATCCCAATACCGAGTACCCTCTAATCATGGAAGTTGTCCAGGTGCTCATAACTGGGAGCACGGCTATCATGGTAGTTTTATTTGACTCTTTCGATGACTAGAACTTCTATTATGCCGTCTCACACTTCCATCGGTGTGTGGCCAAGAGATCACAAAATAGCCTTTACAAAGGGATTACTAGCCTATTTAGACCCCACTGAGGTTTCACCGGTGGCGATGCCTCCAACTGAGCACATCTTCAACCAAGGGCCCCCTCTTGAGCCATTCGGATCCCAGGGTAGTCCCACCAGTCATCAACAAACCCAATCCGACTACCCCTTCCCCGAACATCCATAATGGTCCAAATAGCACTTGCAAAGCCCTAATTAATAAGCTACGCCGCACCCATACTTGGCCTCGTGGTGGCAATGTAGTCCTAGCTTATTCTAACATGAACCGGTCCTTAGATCTAAAGCAAGCAAACCACCATACGTCCAACCTATCCACATACCAGTCTTTCTTAGATCACCCATTACCATATCATATTTAACCAGTTCATGTTAACCATAATCTCATCCATGCATAATTAAATTGAGTGGTATAGTTGTTTCCCATTCCAGTTGATTAAGTGAAGCAAACGGTAAAAAGCCCTTCCCGACTCTCTACCATATATTCCAGGTGACAAGGGTGGTTAAACAAAGCTAGTAAACTTCCTATCATAGGATTCCCATCAAATTGACACAAGCATGCAGCTTTGCAAACAAAACATTTATTTAAAACAGGATCAATATTCTTCAAGAACACTTGCCTTGCTCTTGCGGTTGATTAGGATCAAAGGCTTCAAACTCTTGGTGCTGTAGATCCTCCGCGGCACTCTCTAGCGCAAATACGTCTAATCCGCACAATAAACATACAAGACACACAATCAAAGAGTGCACAAATATAACTCAATATGACATGACATGCATGATTAATGCAAATGCAAGGTAGAACTTGTTAATAGATTGCTTTTAGTGATCACTAACTAGTTCTAATAGCTTTTAACAAGTTTATACAGGTTTGGATGTCATTAGATCAAACCTTAGAATCAATTCAACACAATTTAACCAGAAAGATCGGACTAGTCCGCTAGAGACCGGACAAGTCCGCACTCCGCGAGATCAACAGATTAGGGTTTTCTAGATCGACGTGAATTTGGAGATTAGGGGTTGAATTCTTGTAAGGAAAAGAGAATAGAAGGTATACCAGGTGTTTAGGACTCCAATGAATCAAGAAACTTGGAGGTAGCACTTGGATCTTGGTGATCTAGGGTTGGTGATGAACTTGGAGATGAATTGGTGATGAGGAACGAAACATGGTGGAGATCTTGATCCTCTTTCGTTTCTGAATGTAGGCCTAGAGGGGGGGTGAATAGGCCTTCTTGAATTTTCTCGGTTCCTGTAGGACTTCAACAAAAAGGTCAAATCCAGATATATCGGACTAGTCCGGTAAAGTGCGGACTAGTCCGGATTTCACGGGCTAGATTGATCAAGTTAGGTCAATTTGATTGTTTCGTTGTCGTTTGCAGCGGAAATATAAACTTTAATGACAGTTCAATAGTTGTATGTTAAGTTTTATTGCAAGTATGATTCTTGTTCAACTATTTAACTTGAATTCAACAAAATGAATCAAACCCTAGATAATGTTGATCAACTAGAATGATGAACACAAACGAACAAGACACAAGATTTATCCCGTGGTTCGGTTACCACGAAGGCAGCCTACATCCACGTTGAGAAGCCCACAAAAGGACCGGGTCTTCACCAACCCTTCCCTCGTCGGATCGCCACGAAGGCCAATCCTCTTCCACTAATCACACAGGGGTAAATCACCAAGTTGAAGGGGCGATCTCACAAGTTGAGAGCTCCCTTGATTACAAGTTTCAAAACCACCAATAACACACTTCGAAATATACAAATTGAGATGCAAGAGTGTGTTAGAGATTCAAACCAAGAGCTCAATCGTGTGCCAAGTGCTTCTCCAATGATCTAGAAGTGATCTTCAATGGATTGATTGATTTTTCACTTAACTTCGTGGAGAGAGATGGTTTTTGAGTCTCTTGGGAGGTGTGACGGCGCTAGGGTTCGAGAGAGGTTAAAAGTGGGCCGTGCACCTCTATTTATATGGGGTTTCTGGAAGTTACCGTTAGGGTTCAGAAATATCGGACTAGTCCGTGGTGGTGACCGGACTAGTCCGGTGTGCTGTGTGAAGCAACCCTAAGTGTCTAGGAATCTCGGACTAGTCCGGTTCAAAACGGACTTGTCCGATTTCGTCACTGGAAAGCTTCGGACTAGTCCGATTGACACCGGACTTGTCCGGACACATGAAACCCTAAGTGTTTAGGATGACAAGTCCGCACTTGGAGGACTTGTCCGATTTAGATCAGGGTGTATATCGGACTAGTCCGTGTGGACACCGGACTTGTCCGAAGTGGATCAGAATGAATATCGGACTAGTCCGGGTCACAACGGACTGGTCCAATTTTGTGTGACTTGTGCATTGAAAAGGACTAGTCCGCACTGGGGAGGACTAGTCCGAAGTGGAACAGAAAATATATCGGACTAGTCCGGTGGTTACCGGACTTGCCCGATCTGGTGCAGAATGTGATATCGGACTAGTCTGGCTGATATCGGACTAGTCCGGTCCTGTATA
Source organism: Tuctoria greenei (assembly GCA_036927565.1). NCBI lineage: Eukaryota > Viridiplantae > Streptophyta > Magnoliopsida > Poales > Poaceae > Tuctoria > Tuctoria greenei. The sequence continues at coordinate 256,554,043 of JAYESD010000002.1, forward strand.
GTTTTGTGCATTGTGTGTGTGTGATTAAGTGAGATTGAGCTCTTGGGTGTGTTTCCTTAACACACTCCATACATACTAAACAACTAATTTCTTCTCCTTGAGCTCAAATTCATTTTCCTTCTCAATTTCCCTCTTTTTGGTACTTTGCTCATTTTTCATCATTTTCCTGCATTCATCTCAACAAAAGGATTAGGATCCCAATTGCTTGTCATAAATCATCCAAAACCCACAAGGGAGTCCTAGATGCACTTTCAATCTCCCCCTTTTTGGTGATTGATGACAACCAATTGAGATTTCACAAAATGAGGTATAAAATGAGATTTTCATAATATATGCACATATGACTCAAAAATGCATCAGGCATGAAGATAATTATTCATATGTGCATTCTTTATGGTGGGATGCATACTAAGAGCATGAATGCATTAAGAATGACAGAATTTTCATTTACCAACTAATATCAAGTGAATATGGCACTTCAGGAGCAAAAACTCATATTTCATCACACACTTGCAAATTAATTGAGCAATTCATCACAGGACCAAACATGATATGAAAAGAGAGTTAAGCAAATACAATCACAATTAAAAAACATGGAGAGCTCTCTCCTCGCATCCTATTCAGCTAAAGCTTAGACTAGAGACTCCCCCTCAATCTCTCCTCCTTTGGCATCAAGACACCAAAAAGAGAGAGAGGAAGGTCCTAGGGCTTCACTCTTCGCTGTCAGTCCTCTCGTCGTCTTCATCGTCTTCATCGCTTTCGGCTTGATGAGGTTGAGAGGTAGGAGGAGGAGCGGAGCTGCTCGAGCCCCCAATGCCAAAATAGGCAAGCTCGGAAGGAGTCAAGGGGCTGAGCTCGGTGATGTCTGGATCAGAATCTTCAGAAAGTACTGGAGATCCAATTGGATTGATCTCCAGCTTCTCACTCAGCTGCTTCACGTTGGCTTTTATGTATCTCATGTCCTCCTTCCTCTTCTGATTTAGCTTGTGAAGCTTCACTTCAGTTTTCTTGCATGAGGAGAAAATTGCAGCCAAGTACTTGAGGATCCCACTGGCGGATCCTTTCTGAGGGGCTTCCCTGGAGGGAGGAGTAGCCCTAGCAGCTTCTTCTTGCCTTGCCGGCGCCTCGGGGCTTGAGGCCGGTGATGGAGCAGCTTGGACACTCACGGACTGAGGCTTCTGAGGCCTCAGTGGAGTGTGCTCCACATCCTTCACAAACTCGATTCCTGTGACCTTCTCAATCATGAACATCAAGTAAGGGGCATAGCCACAGGATCGGTTGGGGGTACTTGAGATATTGACCATATCATTCCAGATATAGTCTGCAACATCGAATTGCCTTTTCTTGCTGATGACCCTCATCAGGGTCCGGAGGTAGCCTTGCACACTCCCTGCATCCCCATCCTTGGGAGCAATCGTCTTCCTGAGGACTCTGTTGAGGACCACAAAGAAAGGCTTCATGTTCTTTGTGGAGGGAGGGACATACTTGGAGGTGGGCTCATACATGAACTTCATTCCATCCCTCTCAATGACCCCAATGTTGTGGATAATGAGTTGGTCTTGTCCTTCAGAGTCAAGGTGCAGCAGGCGGGCAAACTCTTCCTGGGTAATGGAATACTTGGATCCATGAGTCATCCAAGTCACACTTTCTTCGTCTTCACTTGAGAAGTGGCACGTTGCATAGAATTGTGCAATCACTTCATCATTCCAATTATATCTGAAGGCAAACAAATCCTTCAGCCCATGTCTCTCTGCAGCTTGTATCACTTCATCAAAAGCTGCACATTTCCTCTTCTCAAGGTGGGCCCAGTCAATCCATTGACTGCGCACCACCGGGGTCTTCATCGGCAAGTAGACCAGCTTGTAGAAGTCAGCATGGAAATTTGACCAGAATCTGCCATCAGCTGCTTGCTTGGGCCTTGCATAGCAATCAACACTTCTCAACTTCATAGCCACATCGCTGCCCTTGCCATTGAATCTTTCCTCATTGGGGTCCCGGACCCCTTCTCTGGGAGTATGCAGCTTTAGGGGCCCAACAGGCCCTGTGGCAACCCCCTTGCCCTTCCCTTTAGCTTGGCGAGGGCCACTTGAAGGAGGAGCAGCCTTCGAGGCGGCCTTCTTGACACACACCTTCCTCCGAACCTGGGGAGGTGAGGGAGCAGGCTCGGAGGGTCTCTCTTGGCGTTTCTTGCCAAGACCCGTCGAGGACCGAGGTGCCACCTCGTGGTCCAACTCGGCCTCGAAATCGGAGATTTCGTTGTCGGAGCTCGACATGATCTGAGAATGAGTGATCAAGAGAAAAGACAAGTTATACAAGGTATTGGTGAGGTAAGATGGCAATGGAAGGCAGTAGGGAATTAAAGAATTAGGTTTTGGTTCAGAAACAACGGACTTGTCCGGTGCTCAGGCACAGACTAGTCCGGGGGACCGGACTTGTCCGTACATGGACCGGACTAGTCCGGTGTTCATCCGCAAAAACCTAACAAACTGGATAAAAATTGATCCCTAATGAAATAACTAGTCTAGCATACACATAGTACATCAACTGGACATGCAACTAGTGAAGAATGCTAGGCCAAACGATAAGCAATAAAGAAATTTGTGATTTCTTAGGGTTTTGAGGAAAATTTACCAAGAAATCCAAGGAAGCTTGAAAATGTGGGGGTTGGAGGCCGGACTTGTCCGCTAACTTCAATCCCCGAGTCTTCAAGCTTGATCTCCGCCCAAGATTGAGGCTTTTCGACGGAGGAATCAAGGATTCGCCTTGGGAGCTCGAGCGCAAGAGAGAGAAAGCTTGGGGGAGAGTGTGGGGTGAAGGGATTAGGGTTTGGTGGCGGCTAGGGTTATGGACACAAAAAATCGGACAAGTCCGGACAAGACCGGACTAGTCCGAAGTCCTCCAGAAACCTAAATCGGACTAGTCCGTGGTCTGTCGGACTAGTCCGGCCTAACCGGCACACTGCGGACTAGTCTGCAATGGCGGACTAGTCCGGGTAACCACAGACTTGTCCGTGGTCACCAGGAGAGAATTGCATAGCCCATTCATATATATTTGAAGGTCCAATAATTGAGGGTAGAGAGGCAAAACAAATCAAACAATCTTGATGAATTTGACCAGTAAGCAAACAACAATCATACTATGATCAAATATTCATCAAGATCTAATAATTGACATAGTTTTTCGAGAGAAAAATGAAGAGGGATGATTTTCACAATTCAATCAATATTTTGAAGCAATCATACAGGTGTGCAAATTTTCAAGCCACACTACGAGAATCAAGAATGTTTAGCTCATTTCGGAGTTCGCAAAAACGTTTTTCATCAAGTGGCTTGGTGAATATGTCGGCCAATTGTTTTTGGGTGTTGACATGAGAGATGGATATGTCTCCTTTCATGGAATGGTCTCTCAAGAAATGGTGTCTTATGTCAATGTGTTTAGTTCTAGAGTGCTCAACTGGATTGTGGGCTATTTTAATGGCACTCTCATTGTCGCAAAGAAGAGGAATACGGTTCATATTGTAACCGTAATCCCTTAGAGTTTGTCGCATCCAAAGGAGTTGTGCACAACAACTCCCGGCTGCAACATACTCCGCTTCGGCTGTGGATAATGCAATGGAATTCTATTTCTTGGATGACCAAGAAACTAAGGATCTTCCTAGGAATTGGCAAGTGCCAGAAGTGCTTTTTCTATCAACTTTGCACCCGGCATAATCTGCATCGGAATACCCAATGATATTGAATTTTGAGCCTTTTGGGTACCAAAGACCAAGGTTGGGTGTATGAACTAAATATCTTAGGATTCTCTTTACGGCTGTCAAATGACATTCCTTAGGGTTGGCTTGAAATATTGCACACAAACATACACTCAACATAATATCTGGCCTAGATGCACATAAGTAAAGTAAAGATCCAATCATGGAGCGATATACCTTTTGGTCGACGCTCGGTCCATCTTCATTGAGATCCAAGTGACCATTCGTTTCCATGGGAGTCTTTATGGGCTTTGCCTTGTCCATGCCAAACTTCTTGAGGATGTCCTGTGTGTACTTGGTTTGGCTTATGAATGTTCCTTCCCTTTGTTGCCGCACTTGGAATCCCAAGAAGTACTTCAATTCTCCCATCATTGACATTTCAAATCTGTCTGTCATAATTTTACTAAACTCTTCACAGAAAGATTGGTTAGTTGATCCAAAAATTATATCATCAACATAGATTTGGCAAATGAAAAGATCATTATCCAGATTTTTTGTGAATAATGTATAGTCTACTTTGCCAATTTGAAAGCCATTATCAATTAGAAAATCTCTAAGACACTCATACCAAGCTCTAGGAGCTTGTTTGAGGCCATAGAGAGCCTTACGCAGTTTATACACGTGGTCGGGGAACTCTTCATCTTCAAATCCGGGTGGTTGCTCCACGTACACCTCTTCCTTGATTGGTCTGTTGAGGAAGGCGCTTTTCACGTCCATTTGGTACAGCTTGAAATCATGATGAGTAGCATATGCAAGTAATATTCTAATTGATTCAAGCCTAGCTACTGGAGCAAAAGTCTCATCAAAATCCAAACCTTCGACTTGTGAGTAACCTTTGGCCACAAGTCGTGCCTTGTTTCTTGTCACCACCCCGTGTTCGTCTTGTTTGTTGCGGAAGACCCACTTGGTGCCGACTATGTTTGCATTGGGTCTTTCCACAAGTTCCCAAACCTCGTTTCTCTTGAAGTTGTTCAACTCTTCTTGCATTGCCACCACCCAGTCCGGATCCTTCAATGCATCCTCAGTCCTGCGGGGTTCCAAAAAGGAGACAAACGAGTAATGTTCACAGAAATTTGCTATACGAGATCTGGTGGTTACTCCCTTTTGGATGTCGCCGATGATGTTGTCGATTGGATGATCCCTTTGAATGCATTGGTGTACTCTTGGGTGTGGCACTTGGGGGGTCGTATGTTGGTGTTCATCTTCTTCTCCCCCTGAGTTGTTGTCCTCGTTGATTTGTTGATCATGTTCATATTCTTGTGATTGATCTTGTATCGAGGCTCCCCCTTGATTGTTGATCTCCTCTTGTGGTTCACTTTCCTCTTGTATTTGTGCCGATGACTCTTGTGGTCGTACTTCGCCTAGAGCCATCCTCTTTATTGCTTGATAGGGGGCTTCCTCTTTACCTAATTCACATTGATCAACTTGCTCCTTTTGGGAGCCATTAGTTTCATCGAACACTACGTCACGTGCCACTTCAACAAGTCCGGAGGCCTTGTTGAAAACACGATAGGCGTAAGTGTTCGAATCATAACCAAGCAAGAAACCTTCATCGGACTTCGAAGCGAACTTTGAAGTCCTGGGCTTCTTGTTCAAAATATAGCAAGGAGAACCGAAAACTCGAAAATAAGAAATGTTCGGTTTGTTACCGGTGAGTAGCTCATAGGGAGTCTTCTTTAGTAGTCGATGAAGGTAGAGTCGATTTGTGGCATGGCAAGCGGTGTTGATTGCTTCCGCCCAAAATCGATCCGAAGTCTTGTATTCATCGAGCATTGTTCTTGCCATCTCTATGAGCGTTCGGTTCTTCCTTTCGGCAACTCCGTTTTGTTGTGGAGAGTATGGTGCTGAGAATTCATGCTTGATTCCTTCCTCATCAAGGTACTCCTCCACTTGTATGTTCTTGAACTCCGTGCCGTTGTCGCTCCGAATACTCTTGATTGATAGTGAGAACTCGTTTTGCGCTCGTTTGAAGAATTTCTTGAGTGTTCCTTGTGTTTCTGACTTGTCATGCAAAAAGAACACCCAAGTGAAGCGGGAAAAATCATCAATAATGACTAAACCGTATTTGTTACCGCCTATGCTTATGTAAGCATTGGACCGAAGAGGTCCATATGAAGTAGTTCGAGCGGTCTTGTCGTGGTCATGATGTTCTTTGCGGGATGTTGTGCTCCAACTTGCTTTCCTGCTTGGCACGCGCTACAAGGCCTGTCTTTCTCAAACACAACATCTTTCAAACCTCGGATGTGATCGCCCTTGAGGAGTTTTTGAAGGTTCCTCATACCAACATGTGCTAGCCGTCTATGCCACAGCCAACCCATGTTGGTTTTTGCAATCAAGCATGTGTCGAGTTCGGCTTTGTCCTTGTTGAAGTCAACAAGATAAAGCTTTCCCTTTAACATACCCTTGAATGCAACGGAACCATCACTTCTCCTTGAGACGGTCACACCCTCGTTAGTAAACAGACAATTATAACCTTTGTCACATAACTGAGATATGGACAACAGGTTATAATCTAAAGATTCAACGTGTAAAACATGCGAAAGAGTATGTTCAGAGGATATTGCAATTTTACCGGTACCGAGGACCCTTCCTTGATTGTTATCCCCAAAGTAGATGCCTTCGTTTGGGTCCTGGTTCACTTCATACTCCACAAACATCCTCCTTTCTCCGGTCATGTGGTTGGTGCATCCACTGTCCAGCACCCATTTGGATCCACCGGAGGAGTAGGCCTGCAAAAAACAAATTACGCCTTGGTTTTAGGTACCCAAGCTAGCTTGGTTCCTTGGAGGTTAGTAACGATACATTTGGGCACCCACACATGGGATTTTGTGTTCCCATGGCGTGGCCCAGCATAATAAGCATACACTTTACCAACATTATTTTTCATTAAAACATAGGAGGCATCAAATGTTTTAAACAGAAGTTGCTGTTGATTATGGGTCGGACTAGTCTGTGTGACCGGACTTGTCCGGATGACCGGACTTGTCCGGACCACAACCGGACTAGTCCGATTTTCATGAGAGTTCAAATTTTTAGTTTTCGAGTTACCAGGTTGTGAGGGTCCTCCCTTCACAAAGGTGATCCTTCCCTTGTTATTCTTATGATTTCCAGCTCTTTGCTTTCCATCACAAGAGTAACCAATGCCATACTTGACATTTGGAGGTCTTTGGACCAAATATGCACTACGTGCATAGTTGATCCTTTCCTTGTCAAATATTACACATTGGGTAGGATTTTTGTCCTTCGTGGAGGTAGGATTTTCCTTCAACCTGGTGTTAGTTTTATCACATTTGCAAACATGAGCGATATTAGTTAAAGTGGGTTGAGAAGGTAGGGTTGAAGAGGAGGAAGGTTCACTAAGCTTGAGTGACTCAACCTGCACTTCAAGGATCTTGTTGACCTTGATTTGGTCATCAAGTTGATTCTTGATTGCAACATTTGAGTTGGTTAACTCCAAGCAAGTTTTCTTGCTTGAAGCTAGCTCAAGCTCTAGTGAGTGATTTTTCTCCTTTTCAAGAACTAGAAGATTGTCAAGTTCGACATGCTTCTCCTTTTGGGAGATAATCATGTCTTCTTGACGATCAATTAGCTCTTCCTTCTCAATAAGTTGGTTAAGCAAGAATTTCATTTTTGCAGTAGTTTTTCTATCTAAACCAATTAGCATATCTTCATCATCACTGTCTAGATCATCATCACTTGAGTAAGAATGCAAGGAAGGGGTTTTGATGTTTACCTTGCGTTTACCTTCCTTAGCCATGAGGCAAGTTCCATTTGCCTTCTTTGCACCGAGCGTGGGGAAGAGTGTGGGTTTCTTGGGCATGCTTTCAATGGCTATGCTAGCCATTTCTTCTTCATCGGACGATGAGGACTCATCGTTTGAGTCCCACTCCTTTCCGATGTGTGCTTGTTCAGCTTGTTTCTTCTTCTTGAAGAACTTTTTCGGTTGAGGCTTGGACTCTTTACTCTTCTTCTTGTTGTCCTCATATGGGCAATCAACTATGAAGTGATTGTACTCACCACAATTATAGCATGCCCACCTCATCTTCGGCTTTGTCTTCTCCTTGTATTTTCCTTCACTCGATTTTGTTCCTTGTCTTTTCTTCATAATTCTTTTGAACTTCTTCATGAACAAAATCATATCTTCTTCGTCCAGCTCGCTGCTTTCATCATCACTGTCCTCCTCAAACTGAGCTTCTCTTGCTTCTTTGGATAGAGGTTTGAGTGTGGATTTTAAGGCAAATCCCTTCTTCTTGGCCGATGTGAGGTCAGCTATTTCTTTGACGTGCTTGGCTTGCTTCTCCATCATCTCAAAGTTGATGATTTTGCCAAGCAGTTCATCCGGAGTCATTTTCTTGTACCCGGGACTTTCTCGGATCATAGAGCAGAGTGTGATGTTGCGAGGCATAAAGGCTCTAAGAATGAGCTTTACAACCTCGTGGTCATTCCACTTTTTGCTACCATACGATCGAACCTTGTTCACAAGAGTCTTCAGTCTGTTGTACATGTCCTGGGGAGATTCATCTTCCTCAATCGGGAACCTTCCTAGTTCGCCTTCAATCATTTCAATCTTTGCCTCCCGCACATGCCGGTCACCTTCATGTGCTGTCTGTAGTGTGTCCCAGATTTCTTTGGCAATTTCCAATCCGTCCACCTTTGTGAATTCATCTCTACTTAGAGATGAGGTGATAACGGCTGCGGCTTAGGCATTCCTGTGGATGGCTTGCTCTTGACTTGGCGTGAGTTCTTCATCGTCATCAGGGATGTTTATTCCTGTGCACACAATATGCCATAAGCTTGGGTTAAGGGAAATCAAGTGCATCTTCATGTTTTGCCTCCACATGGAGTAATCACTCCCATCGAAGTGTGGGGCCTTTCCGAGAGGAATGGATAGATAATGACTGCTGTTAGAATTTAAACGGTCATAATTAAAAGGATATCGGGAGTAGTCGGTGTGACTACTCCCCTTCTTCTTTTCTTCAACTTTAGCTTTCCCTTTGGAAAGTGCTTTCTTTCGGAGCAGTGCTTTCAGCTCCAATGTCTCATCATCATCATCATCGAAGTCTTGAATGGCTTCGAGATACTTTTCAAGCTTTTGGTGCTTGTCATTGTTCATCTCTTCCTGGTTGTTGATTTTTTGGACTTCCTTCATGTCCGACATGATCTCTTCGAGTGGTTGCACTCTTTCTTGAAGAACCGGCTCTGATACCAATTGAATGTAGGCCTAGAGGGGGGGTGAATAGGCCTTCTTGAATTTTCTCGGTTCCTGTAGGACTTCAACAAAAAGGTCAAATCCAGATATATCGGACTAGTCCGGTAAAGTGCGGACTAGTCCGGATTTCACGGGCTAGATTGATCAAGTTAGGTCAATTTGATTGTTTCGTTGTCGTTTGCAGCGGAAATATAAACTTTAATGACAGTTCAATAGTTGTATGTTAAGTTTTATTGCAAGTATGATTCTTGTTCAACTATTTAACTTGAATTCAACAAAATGAATCAAACCCTAGATAATGTTGATCAACTAGAATGATGAACACAAACGAACAAGACACAAGATTTATCCCGTGGTTCGGTTACCACGAAGGCAGCCTACATCCACGTTGAGGAGCCCACAAAAGGACCGGGTCTTCACCAACCCTTCCCTCGTCGGATCGCCACGAAGGCCAATCCTCTTCCACTAATCACACAGGGGTAAATCACCAAGTTGAAGGGGCGATCTCACAAGTTGAGAGCTCCCTTGATTACAAGTTTCAAAACCACCAATAACACACTTCGAAATATACAAATTGAGATGCAAGAGTGTGTTAGAGATTCAAACCAAGAGCTCAATCGTGTGCCAAGTGCTTCTCCAATGATCTAGAAGTGATCTTCAATGGATTGATTGATTTTTCACTTAACTTCGTGGAGAGAGATGGTTTTTGAGTCTCTTGGGAGGTGTGACGGCGCTAGGGTTCGAGAGAGGTTAAAAGTGGGCCGTGCACCTCTATTTATATGGGGTTTCTGGAAGTTACCGTTAGGGTTCAGAAATATCGGACTAGTCCGTGGTGGTGACCGGACTAGTCCGGTGTGCTGTGTGAAGCAAACCCTAAGTGTCTAGGAATCTCGGACTAGTCCGGTTCAAAACGGACTTGTCCGATTTCGTCACTGGAAAGCTTCGGACTAGTCCGATTGACATCGGACTTGTCCGGACACATGAAACCCTAAGTGTTTAGGATGACAAGTCCGCACTTGGAGGACTTGTCCGATTTAGATCAGGGTGTATATCGGACTAGTCCGTGTGGACACCGGACTTGTCCGAAGTGGATCAGAATGAATATCGGACTAGTCCGGTCACAACGGACTGGTCCGATTTTGTGTGACTTGTGCATTGAAAAGGACTAGTCCGCACTGGGGAGGACTAGTCCGAAGTGGAACAGAAAATATATCGGACTAGTCCGGTGGTTACCGGACTTGTCCGATCTGGTGCAGAATGTGATATCGGACTAGTCTGGCTGATATCGGACTAGTCCGGTCCTGTATAGTTTTGTGCATTGTGTGTGTGTGATTAAGTGAGATTGAGCTCTTGGGTGTGTTTCCTTAACACACTCCATACATACTAAACAACTAATTTCTTCTCCTTGAGCTCAAATTCATTTTCCTTCTCAATTTCCCTCTTTTTGGTACTTTGCTCATTTTTCATCATTTTCCTGCATTCATCTCAACAAAAGGATTAGGATCCCAATTGCTTGTCATAAATCATCCAAAACCCACAAGGGAGTCCTAGATGCACTTTCAGTTTCCTCCTCTTCTTCTTCTTGCTTGGGATCTTCTCTTCCCTCCTTGATGGTGGCTTTCCACGAACTAGGGTTTGGGTGGGTGGAAAAGTGGCAAATAGATGTCAAGCCAAGGGGTGGGGTTGTTTATATAGAGGTGGAGGCTAGGGTTAGATGGATTTCGAGTTTGGGATGAGTAGAGGCCGGTTTAGAGTCCCACATGGGCTCTAAAAGAGTTAGGCACGACGTCCCTAGGCCCACTTAATGTGAAACCCAAGAAACAAGTCGTAAAACAAGAGATCAACTCGGCGTCGCGAAATATCGGACAAGTCCGGAAAGGACCGGACTAGTCCGAAGTCGTCTAGAGAGAAAATCGGACAAGTCTGGCAAAAAATCGGACAAGTCTGACTTTAAACAGCGAGGAAAACAGACAAGTCCGCTGAAACACCGGACTAGTCCGAAAAAGCCCAGGGACTTAGCAAATTTTCAAGGATTCTTGGAATATCGGACTAGTCCGCACAAAATCGGACAAGTCCAAAAGTTTCTAGAGGCAAAATCGGACTAGTCCGCAGCAAAAACAGACAAGTCTGTTTTTAGTGAGAGAGAAATCGGACTAGTCCTCAGCAAAATTGGACTAGTCCGCACTTTCCTGCATTTTAAGTGCGGTTTTGTTCCAAATCAATTTTAAATGCTCCAAATCAATTTTAAACTCGTTCCTATTTATGTGGGTTAATGTTAAAAATGTATATGAGTGTATGCAAGGCATGATGCATGAAAATGAGGGTGTTATAAACCTACCCGCCTTAAAATGAATCTCGCCCTCGAGATTCAACGCGGAAGAGAAAAGAGAGGGAAATTCCTTCTTGAGATCATCTTCTAGCTCCCAAGTTGCTTCTTTTTCTATGTGGTGCTTCCATTGAACTTTACACCATCGAATCACCTTGTTCCTTATTACTCTCTCCTTGGTTTCCAAGATCTTGACCGGTTGCTCGGCGTAAGTCAAATCTTCTTCTAGTTCCAATCCTTCCATTGGCACTTGTTCTTCCGGTACTCTTAAACACTTCTTGAGCTGGGAAACATGAAAGACATCATGGACATCCGAAAGATGAGCTGGCATCTCCAACTTATACGCTACTTCTCCTCTTTTGTCCAAAATCTTGAATGGTCCAATATAACGAGGTGCGAGCTTTTCCCTTATGTTAAACCTCTTATGACCTCTTATTGGTGACACCTTGAGGTAAACGAAATCTCCTATTTCAAAGGCTAATTTCTTTCTCCTATTGTCCGCATAGCCTTTTTGCCTTGATTGGGCAGCCCTCAAGTTCTCACGAATTATTTGGACTTGCTTTTCGGCTTCTTGCAATACATCCGGACCAAATACTTGAGTTTCTCCTGCCTCATTCCAGAATAAAGGTGTCCTACACTTCCTCCCATAAAGCGCTTCATACGGTGACATTTTCAAGCTTGCTTGGTAACTATTGTTGTATGAAAATTCTGCATATGGCAAGCTTTTGTCCCAACTTTTCCCATGCTTCACAACACAAGCTCTTAACAGGTCCTCCAAAATCTGATTGGTCCTCTCGGTTTGTCCATGAGGATGATATGCTGAACTAAAATTCAACCTCGTTCCCAAAGCTTCATGCAATTTTTGCCAAAATCTGGAGGTAAATTGAGAACCTCTATCCGAGACTATCTTCTTAGGGACTCCATGTCGACACACAATCTGCTCCATGTATATTTCGGCCAATTGTGCAGCTGTATATTTGGTCTTCACAGGGACAAAATGAGCTGACTTGGTTAAGCGATCCACAATTACCCAAATTGAGTCATACCCGGACTGAGTACGTGGTAACCCAACTATGAAGTCCATTCCAATTTCTTCCCACTTCCATTCTGGGATCTTCAATGGTTGCAATAATCCAGCTGGCCTTTGATGTTCCGCCTTGACTCGTTGACACACATCACACAATGCCACATATTCAGCTATGTCTTTCTTCATGCTATTCCACCAATAACAAGTCTTCAAGTCTTTGTACATCTTTGTACAACCAGGATGAATTGAGTAAGGTGAGTCATGTTCCTCTTTTAATATCGTCTCCCGAATATGCTTCACATTAGGCACGTCAATCCTTTTTCCAAGCCATAAGGTACCATGTTCATCCTCGTCAAATCTGAATTCTCTCCCTTCTTCGGTCCTTTCCTTGATTTCCTTGATCTCCTCATCTGCGGTTTGTGCCTCTCGAATTTCTTGCTCCAAGGTTGGGTTTAACTCCATCATCTCCATCTCATTTACAAACCCGAGGTTCAACCGTTCAAACTCCTTGCATAACTCGGATGGTAACTCTCGAACTGTGAGTTGATGACTTACTCCCTTTCTACTCAAAGCATCAGCCACTACATTGGCTTTTCCCGGATGATAGTTGATCCCCAAATCATAATCTTTGATGAGCTCCAACCATCTCCGTTGCCTCAAGTTCAGATCCGTTTGTGTGAAAATATACTTCAAACTCTTATGATCCGTATAAATTTCACACCTATGTCCAAGAACGTAGTGTCTCCAAATTTTCAATGCATGTACCACGACTGCGAGTTCTAAATCATGTGTGGGGTAATTCTGATCATGTTTCTTCAATTGTCTTGATGCATAGGCGACCACTTGACCTTCTTGCATCAATACACATCCAAGTCCTTGTCTCGATGCATCGCAATAAATATCAAAACTCTTGCTCACATCCGGCAGTACCAAAACTGGGGCTGTTGTCCACCTCTTCTTCAACTCCTCAAAACTGTTTTGGCAAGCTTGAGTCCATTGGAAAGCCTTTCCCTTCATTAGCAACTCTGTCATAGGCTTGGCTATCTTGGAAAAGTCCTTGATAAACCGACGGTAATATCCAGCCATTCCAAGAAAACTTCTTATTTCCTTGACAGTTTGCGGTGGTTCCCACTTCAACACGTCTCTCACTTTTCCAGGGTCAACCGATACTCCTCCTCCTGAGATGATATGACCCAAAAATGGCACCTCTTTCAACCAAAACTAACACTTGTTGAACTTGGCATACAATCGATGCTCCCTCAATTTCTGCAGTGTAAGCCTCAAGTCTTCCTCATGTTCCTTCTCATCCTTCGAGTAGATCATAATATCATCAATAAACACCACAATGAACTTATCCAAGTACTCCATGAAGACCTTATTCATGAGGTACATAAAGTAGGCAGGCGCATTTGTCAATCCAAAAGACATCACGGTGTACTCATAAGATCCATACTGTGTCCTAAAAGCTATTTTGGGTATGTCCGATGGTCTAATCTTCATTTGAAAGTATCCCGACCTCAAATCAATCTTAGAGAAGGCACAAGCACCCTTCATCTGATCAAACAAGTCTTCTATGCGTGGCAAGGTGTACTTGTTCTTGATTGTTACCTCGTTGATGGCTTGGTAATCTATGCACATCCTTTGGGTTCCATCCTTCTTGTCCACAAATAGAACGGGCGCTCCCCAAGGTGAAGAGCTAGGGCGAATAAAACCCTTCTCTAATTGCTCTTGAATTTGCTTCTTGAGCTCCGCTAATTCCATAGGAGGAATCCTATACGGCCTCTTAGCTATAGGTGCAGTTCCAGGTATTAAATCAATAACAAACTCAATATCTCAATCAGGTGGCATACCTGGCAACTCATCCGGAAAAACATCCAGAAATTCACACACACCGGAATCTCCTCAATTGCGGTACCGTCCATATGATTCAACTCCAATTGCTTCTGTGTGGGTTGAGATGCTTCAAATTCTACGGTGATCCCTTCTTCATTAGTCAACTTCACCGTCTTTGTGGCACACTCAATAACTCCATTGTGCTTCCTCAACCAGTCCATACCAAGTATAATGTCCAATCCTTGAGAATCCAAAACAATGAGGTTGACGGAGAAGTCTACCCCCCTTATTCTAAGGCTTACTTTTGGACATACTATATTTGTCCTCATCTCTCCTCCAGGAGACTTAACCAATAGAGTAAACTTCATATGAGAGATAGGCAAACTATACTTGGCAACATACTTCGATGCAATGAATGAATGCGATGCTTCAGAATCAAATAACATAGTCGCGGGGTTGGAGTTGGCGAGAAACATACCAATGACCACGTCATCCGCTTGTTGAGCATCCTCCGTAGAGACATGGTTCACATTGCCACGAGCAAAATTCTGCTGTCCACGGTTCCCTTGTGGTTGTCCTCCATTGGGTCTTGGGTTTTGCCTCGGCGCATTGTTTCCTTGACCAAGGCCTGACTTAGGACATTGATGCACAAAGTGTCCAACTTCTCCACAAGTATAACACTTATTAATCCACTAGAATTATTGGGCCGAGCTTGGTTTTGAGCACTTGCAGCAGGAAAATTAGCACGAGGCGCATAAAGCATTGGAGGCCTAGGTGCTTGCATGAGAGGGCGCTGCTGCACAAACTGAGTTGGGCGCGGTGCAAATCCAGGGCATTGTGCAGGCGCAGAAGGGCTGAAGTAAGGCGCATTGGGCGGCGCAAAGCGAGGGCGCACATTACTTCCTTGTTGCTGTCCTTGATATGGTGCCTTCCTCTTGTTGTCTTGCTTTATCTCACGAATCTTGTTCTCAATCACAATTGCTTTGTCCACAAGCTTCTGGAAGTTGGCATAGTCGCAATTGAGCAATTGCACTTGGATCTCATTGTTCAAGCCCCTCATGAACAAGTATTACTTCCGGCTGTCCCGACTCACATCCTCGGGCGCATACCTTGAGAGTTGAGTGAACTTATTGAGATATTCACTCACGCTTGATCTTCCTTGCCTTAAGTTCTCGAATTCTTGCCTCTTTAAAATCATAACTCCCTCAGGCACATAATGAGAACGAAAGCTCTCTTTGAAGTCGGCCCAAGTGATTCTCTCTTGGTTCTCATGAGCATTGCATAAAGAATCCCACCAATCCGCAGCTGCTCCAACGAGTTGATGAGAAGCAAATAGCACCTTCTCCCGGTCACTGCATTGGACAATAGCAAGTTTCTTCTCAACGGACTTGAGCCAGTCATCCGCATCCATAGGGTCAGCAGCTTGAGCAAAGGTCGGTGGCCTAGTCCTCATAAACTCTCCCAATCGGTTATGAGGAGGCGGGGGTGGCGGTGGAGGCATGTGGGGCTGATTGTTGATATTGCCAGCCTGCAGCTGTCCCATAGTTTATATCATGGTCTGCATGAGCTGGTTTTGCATAGCCAATAGCTGCTCAATGTTGATAGCTCCCTGAGTAGATCCTTGTCCAATGTTGTTCTGAGGCACTCCATTATTCTCCTCCTCGTCATTGCCATCTCTCTGGTTGCGAGTCCTCATCACCTAGAGAAAAGCAATAGGTAAGAATTAGTGAATGTACCCAACTATATGCACCAAGGGATATGAAACTAAACAACTAGCTATACTAGCCTAGGTGGACATGGCAATGCTAAAGCATCCCAAAATCCTCTATTAAGCACACAAGCAACCAATATATATATAGCAAACAGCAAGCCAACAAAATCAAATCGATTCCTGAGTGCTCCTATGTGCTCTAAAGTGTCCATTCTATCTAGGCTGCGTCCTACGGTCAACCTGTGGCTCTGATACCAATATATGACGCCCGGTTCCCAAAAAAAGAACCAAGCTAACGCATATGTGTGCCCAGGATGTTCATCACACATACACGAGTGCATTCACAAAAGAGTATACAAAAAATTACCACAGAACAAGATTAATTAACCAAAATTTATTAAACAAACCATATTATCCTCGAATACAAGCTCCAATGTATATTTATGACAAGTTCAACTAATGCAGCGGAAATAAACTAATTAAGCAACTAAGCAAACTAAGCATAAGGGATAGTGCAGCTCCAATAACACCACAGGTAAAGCTGACGGTAGACACGGTCTAGAACTCCGCATTATCGCCATTAAACTCCCAATCCTGACCTGCAACTATTGGGGGGGGGATTGCAAGAGTGAGTACATGTCGTACTCAGCAAGTGTGGAAAGTATGACATGTGGCTTATTCAAATGACGAATATAATAATGGTTAAGTGCTGAAAAGTACATTAAAACATTTGAAAAGCAATATATTACGTGTATAAGAATCAAACCCATCATAATCATAAGTAATATCATAATATCAGTATACAATTCACCATTCTCATCAATAATTCCAGATTTCACCATTTGCCGATACCATATTCAATACCAGAAATTAATCCATAACCATAATACCAACCATAACCATCCCAAATACCATCCCAATACCGAGTACCCTCTAATCATGGAAGTTGTCCAGGTGCTCATAACCGGGAGCACGGCTATCATGATAGTTATATTTGACTCTGCAGAGTTTGTACCTCTTTACCCACGTGTTTGTGATTTCATCATCTTTCGATGACTAGAACTTCTATTATGCCATCTCACACTTCCATTAGTGTGTGGCCACGAGATCACAAAATATCCTTTACAAAGGGATTACTAGCCTATTTAGACCCCACTGAGGTTTCACCGGTGGCGATGCCTCCAACTGAGCACATCTTCAACCAAGGGCCCTCTCTTGAGCCATTCGGATCCCAGGGTAGTCCTACCAGTCATCAACAAACCCAATCCAACTACCCCTTCTCCGAGCATCCATAATGGTCCAAATGGCACTGGCAAAGCCCTAATTAATCAGCTATGCTGCATCCATACATGGCCTCGTGGTGGCATTGTAGTGCTGGCTTATTCTCGCATGAACCGATCCTTAGATCTAAAGCAAGCAAACCACCATACGTCCAACCCATCCACATACCAGGCTTGATTAGATCACCCATTACCATATCATATTTAACCAGTTCATGTTAACCATAATCTCATCCATGCATAATTAAATTGAGTGGTATAGTTGTTTCCCATCCCAATTGATTAAGCGAAGCAAACGGTAAAAAGCCCTTCCCGACTCTCTACCATATATTCATGGTGACAAGGGTGGTTAAACAAAGCTAGTAAACTTCCTATCATAGGATTCCCATCAAATTGACACAAGCATGCAGTTTTGCAAACAAAACATTTATTTAAAACAGGATCAATATGCTTCAAGGACACTTGCCTTGCTCTTGCGGTTGATTAGGATCAAAGGCTTCAAACTCTTGGTGCTGTAGATCCTCTGTAGCACTCTCTAGCGCAAATCCGTCTAATCCGCACAATAAACATACAAGACAAGAAACACAATCAAAGAGTGCACAAATATTACTCAATATGACATGACATGCATGATTAATGCAAATGCAAGGTAGAACTTGTTAATAGATTGCTTTTAATGATCACTAACTAGTTCTAATAGCTTTTAACAAGTTTATACAGGTTTGGATGTCATTAGATCAAACCTTAGAATCAATTCAACACAATTTAACCAGAAAGATCGGACTAGTCCGCTAGAGACCGGACAAGTCCGCACTCCGCGAGATCAGCAGATTAGGGTTTTCTAGATCGACGTGAATTTGGAGATTAGAGGTTGAATTCTCGTAAGGAAAAAATAATAGAAGGTATACCAGGTGTTTAGGACTCCAATGAATCAAGAAACTTCGAGGTAGCACTTGGATCTTGGTGATCTAGGGTTGGTGATGAACTTGGAGATGAATTGGTGATGAGGAACGAAACTTGGTGGAGATCTTGATCCTCTTTCGTTTCCTCCTCTTCTTCTTCTTGCTTGGGATCTTCTCCTCCCTCCTTGATGGTGGCTCTCCATGAACTAGGGTTTGGGTGGGTGGAAAAGTGGCAAATAGATGTCAAGCCAAGGGGTGGGGTTGTTTATATAGAGGTGGAGGCTACGGTTAGATGGATTTCGAGTTTGGGATGAGTAGAGGCCGGTTTAGAGTCACACATGGGCTCTAAAAGAGTTAGGCACGACGTCCCTAGGCCCACTTAACGTGAAACCTAAGAAACAAGTCGTAAAACAAAAGATCAACTCGGAGTCGCGAAATATCGGACAAGTCCAGAAAGGACCGGACTAGTCCGAAGTCGTCCAGAGAGAAAATCGGACAAGTCTGGCCAAAAATCGGACAAGTCCGACTTTAAACAGAGAGAAAAACGGACAAGTTCACTGGAACACCGGACTAGTCCGGAAAAGTCCAGGGACTTAGCAAATTTTCGAGGATTCTTGGAATATCGGACTAGGTTGCACAAAATCGGACAAGTCCGAAAGTTTCCGGAGGCAAAATCGGACTAGTCCGCAGCAAAATCGGACAAGTCCGTTTTTAGTCAGAGAGAAATCGGACTAGTCCTCAGCAAAATAGGACTAGTCCACACTTTCCTGCATTTTAAGTGCAGTTTTGTTCCAAATCAATTTTAAATGCTCCAAATCAATTTTAAACTCATTCCTCTTTATGTGGGTTAATGTTAAACATGTATATGAGTGTATGCAAGGCATGATGCATGAAAATGAGGGTGTTACAACCACACTATTAAGGATAATTAAGCACATTAATTGTGTATTAAGCATCAGTAACCGCCAGGGCCACATGTCGCACCAGGCTAACGATGTAACGACCAGTCCTTGTACTATAAAAGGACTGGCTGAGCGATACACAAGGGGAGACTGGACTCACGCCTGACACACACACACACTTCCAGACAAATGCCCACAAGTGCTCAGATGCTCAATACAACAACAACACACACCCGTGGAGTAGGGTATTATGCTCAGGCGGGCCGAACCACGTAAATCCTCGTGTCAACTCATCATCTGGTTCTGAATCTCTGCGCGCCCACAACCGAACTACAAACTCCGCGGGCTGCCAACAGTAGTACCGAGAGAATTGCCGGAATCACACCCCGACAGAGTCGGTTGCGCCCCCGATCAAGATGCGTGAGGGAGTAGGACTTGGGGGCATGGTTGTTGCCCACGTCACCCCGAGGATCAAAACAACTAACATTCTCCCTGTTAATCTTGGGACCTTATCTTATTATCTTATTTGCTAAGCTAATCTTACATATATTCCTCCTTGCTTTGACACAAAGGGATGGACGCATCAAAATAGCCATTTACGCATTGTTTGACTCGATGACCACGATATGTCTTACAATTATAAATAATCTTACACTTTGGTGGCCCCTTAGAATCCAGGATATTTTCACAGGGTCTCCTTTAAACCCGACTACATGTTCTCTGAACACGTAGGGTGGGAGGCCCTTAGTTAGCGGATTTGCAAGCATTTATTTAATACTAATATGCTCGAGACTAATTGTGTGATCCTGAATTTTCTACTTCACAACATAGTACTTAATGTCGATCTGTTTGGCAGCACCACTCGACTTGTTGTTGTGAGAGTATATAACTGCTGTTTGATTATCACAGTATAACTTAAGTGGTTTATGAATGTTGTCGACCACTTTAAGACCGGGAATGGATTTCTTAAGCCAAGATGTCTGCCTGGTAGCCTCATGATAAGCAACAAACTCAGCATACATTGTGGACGATGTAGTGATTGCTTGTTTGGAGCTTTTCCACGATATAGCTCCATTCGCGAGGGTGAATATATAACATGACGTAGATTTCTTAGTATCCACACAATCCGCGTAATCTGAATCTGAATAACCCACTATTTCTAGTGACTCAATCTTATTATATGTTAGCATGAGGTGCTTAATACCCTGTATATATCTTAATGCCTTCTTAATAGATTTCTTAGTATGCTTTCTAAGTATGCCTTCTGAGATAGTCCTAAAACCCCCTTAACACGATCTCGGTGTATCTCAACCCCTAAAACATATGTCACTTCACCTAGGTCCTTCATATCAAAATTTGAGGATAAGAACTTCTTAGTTTCTAAGAGTAGGTTGACATCACTACTAGCTAATAATATGTCATCCACATAAAGAACTAAGAAAATGAACTTTCCATTCTTAAACTTAACATAAATGCAGTTATCCTCCTCATTTCCCTTAAACCCAAACTTTTTAATAACCTCATCGAACTTGAGATACCATTGTCTTAAAGCTTTCTTATGTCCATAAATGAACTTCTTCAAGTGACATCCAATATGTTCCTTACCCTTAATGACAAAACCTTTCGGTTGTGTCATATAGACGTCCTCATATAGATCCCCATTGAGAAACGCCGTCTTTACATCCATTTGATGCAATTTTAAGTCGTAATGCGCTACTAATGTCATGATGATTCGAAATGAATCCTTAAACGACACTGGGAAAATGTCTCATTATAGTCAATATCTTCCCTCTGAGTGAATCCTTTTACCACAAGTTTGGCCTTATACTTTTCAATCTTCCCTTTGGAGTCACGTTTGATCTTGTAGACCCATTTGCAGCCTTCTATTTTGGCTCCTTTAGGAATCTCTACTAAGTCCCGTACCTTGTTGGCACTCATAGAACCCATTTCATTTTCTATGGCCTTACGCCATTCAGATGACTGCGGTCTCCTCATGGCATCCTCGTAGGAGGTGGGATCGTCCTCCATCTTAACTTATTCACTCATGTAGATATGATAGTCGTCCGAAATGGCTGACCATCTTACTCTACGTGATCATCTTACTTGAGCATCATCTGAGGGTGGAGGTTGTTGTTGTACCTCATTTTGTTCGACCATATCCTCAACAGACCGGGAAGGTGGAATCTCACTTACTTCATTGTGGCCGATGGAGGTGCAACAATAGGCGTTGTGTCACTAGTGGCAGGCACCAGTGGCACAACGACAATAGGTAGGGTGAAAAATGGCTCTTAAGTCATCAGAGCGGGTAAACTAATCCATTCCTCCTCAAGGTCTATTTCCTGCCGTACCATGCTCCCCCTTATCATAACGTCTTCTACAAATACAACATGTCGTGTTTCTATGAACTTAGTATGCCAATCTGGACAATAGAACATGAAACCCTTACTCTTCTCAGGATAGCCAATGAAATGGCAACTAACCATTCTAGATTCCAGTTTACTAATGCTTGGGTTGAACATCTTAGCCTCAGCTGGACAGCCCCAGATATGGAAATAGTTTAGTGAGGGCTTGCATCCCGTCCACATCTCATACGGTGTCTGAGGTACTGACTTAGTGGGAACCCGATTAAGCATATGAATGGCGGTTTTTAGCGCCTCCATCCATAGGCTAACCGATAATGTAGAATAATTTAACATACTTCTTACCATGTCTATAAGTGTATGATTTCTACGTTCTGCAACACCATTCTGCTAAGGTTCCCCCGATGTAGAATACTGGACAACTATACCATGTTCCTGTAGAAACCTTGCAAATGGTCCAGGAACCTGACCATATGGGGTATGCCGACCGTAGTACTCACCATCACGATTGGATCTTACTACTTTGATCTTAACATTGTGCTAATTTTCTACTTCAGCCTTAAATATCTTAAACTTATTCAATGCTTATGATCGCTCCTTGATTGGATAAATGTAACCATAACGAGTGTAGTCCTCTGTAAATGTTATGAACTAATCATATCCGTCTATAGAGACTACAGGAAACGGACCACAAATGTCCGTGTGAATTATTTCTAAAATTCTCGTGCTGCATATGGCGTTCTTCTTAACAGTCTTAACAAATTTTCCTTTAATGCAATCAATGCATTCTCCTGAGTCTGAAAAGTCCAAGTGAGGTAGAATCGATTGAGATACTAAGCTTTCAACCCCCCTCGAAGTATGGCATAAACAACAATGCCATAATATCGACGATATTTCGAAATCGATTCTTTTGCGCTTGTTTCTTCCATGTCATTCTTAGCGGGAATTTAAACATTACTTAGAACATTCACATTATGATGAGGGGATAACAAATAAAGCATGTCTTGTCTGAAGGCAAGACCCACAATCATATTATTCATACTAATGGAACATTTGTCTTTGCCAAAATGACATACAAATCCACAATTATCCAAACATGAGACTGATATCAAACTCCTCTCTAAACTAGGAGCATAAAGAACATCATGAAGCCTAAGTACAAAACCACTACTAAGTCTAAGTGGATAAACTCCAATGGCTTCTACTTTAGCTTCATGGCCATTAGCGACTTTGATGGTCCTTTCCCCCTTTCTTATAGTCCTCATCATACTTAATCCCTGTATAGAATTACAAACATGCACAATTGCACCTGAGTCAATCCACCAAGTAGATCGTGAATAAGGTAAATACAGGAAACTCATTAACATAAGTAATAATATCCTCACCATTCTTAGCACACCAATTGACAAAGCCAAAACAATAATTCTGGCGATGTCCCTTTTCCTTGCAAAACTTGCATTGATCTGTCTTTAACTTTGGATCAGAAGACTGAGGAGCTATTCCTTTGCCCTTAGAAGAGGAGCCTTGCACTTTGAAATATGGTGGTTTGGTTGAGGTAAAGTAGGTCTTTCCCTTTCCCTTACCCTTACCCTTAGCAAAGTTGATGGAGTCACCCTTACCCTTTATGCGTTTCGCCTCCTAAACGCACATAGCTATGACCTTCTCTAATGTCCAGCTATCTTCTTTAGAGTTGTAATTGATTAATGTCGGTACTATTTAGACCGGGTACCCCCGCATACAAGCTAAGAAGAGGCATCGGGCCCTTGCTCCCACCGAGGAGGGCTCCAATGCTGCCACGCGTCCTCCGACTATGGGCCTTTGCTCCCACCGAGGAGGGCTCCGGAGCTGCCACGCACCCTCCGGCTCCGGGATCTTGCTCCTACCACGGATGGCTCCGGAGTTGGAGTGTGTACCATGGCCTGCAATGGGTCATGGATCTCAAAGAGTAAAGGGTGGCACATCCTGTCATGTAGTGAATTGAAGGCACGCGCCTTCCCCAGGCATACAGGTGTGGCGCACGCCTCCTGTCAGGTACCGCTGCGTCCAATCGCATTGCAGTGAAGGTGTTGCATGCCTACCCCATACTGCCAAGTAGGTAGCTTACAACGACAAGACAGATGGGGCATTCCCTGCCATCATCAATGACTATGCCTAGCCACTGTTGGTACTATTCAGATCGGGTACCCCCGCGTACAAGCTAAGAAGAGGCACCGGGCCCTTGCTCCCACCGAGGATGGCTCCAGGGCTGCCACGCGTCCTCTAGCTCCGGGCCCTTGCTCCAAACAAAGGAGGGCTCTGGGGCTGCCACGCATCCTCCGGGCTCCGGACCTTTGCTCCCACCAAGGAGGGCTCCGGAGTTGCCATGCGCCCTCCAGCTCCGGACCCTTGCTCCCTCCGAGGATGGCTCCAGAGCTAGAATGTGTCCCATGACCTGCCATGGGCCGTGGATCCCAAAGAGTAAAGGGCGGCACATCCTGTCCTGTAGCGAATTGAAGGCACGTGCCTTCCCCAGGCTACAGGTGCGACACACGCCTCCTGTCAGGTATCACCGCGTCCAATCGAATTGTAGTGAAGGTCCCGTAGGCCTACCCCACACTGCCAAGTGGGTAGCTTACAGTGACCAAACGGATGGGACGTTTCCTGCCATCATCAACGACTACGCCTAGCCACTAGTGACCGGCGCGACAAGACAACATGTCTTCAAGGCGCGGTCAGAGGCAGCGTACGCAAGAAGCATTAGATCTTGTACAAAATAAGTCACCCCGGGGCCACCTGTCGGGCTCCGGGCCTACTTGTAAGCTGTCCGGCCTTGGACTATAAAAGGACCGGGCAACCACTGACATAGACACCTTATCTGGTCTGGTCGGACTAGGGATCCCCAACTTACGCATTCTACACACACACACACCCACACACACACACACACACACACACACACACACACACACACACACACACACACACACACACACACACACACACACACACACACACACACACACACACACACACACACACACACCAGCAATACAACCTCACCGTGGAGTAGGGTGTTACGCTCTTGCGGCCCGAACAACGTAAAAACACTGTCTCATACTCTCTCATATGCGCGACCACTAGATTAAGAACTAAGCCCAGCCGATCAAAGAACCTTTGCGGGCTGCTCCTTTAAAGATCTGAGGGAAGTGTCGCATTAACACTTTGACATTTGGCGCGCAAGGAAGGGCCTTTTTCTCTTAGGAAGTTGCGCCTTCATCGCCACCAAAACACCTAGCTCCGGCACCTCCAGGAGGCCCGCCGTCGACATTTCTTAGCATTGACGGTGGGCGCCATCGGAGCATCCATCTCTGACACCACCGGTGGGGGGGGCGTCGTCGACGTTCTTCTCATTGATGATTGGCGACATCAGAGCATCCAGCTTCGACACCATCCAGGGGGCCCGCCGTCAACGTTCTTCTCGTTGATGATGAGCGGCGTTGGAGCATCCAGGTCCGACACCACTCAGGGGGCCTGCCTTCGACGTTGCTTAGCATTAATGGTGGGCAACGCCGGAGCATCCAGCTCCGGCACCACTTAGGGGCCCGCTGTCGTCGTTCTTCTAGTTGATGATGGGCGACACCGGAGCACATACCTCTGGCACCTCACAGGGGACTCGCCGTCGACGTTCCGCACATTGAGGGTGGGAGCCGCCTTAGTTCAGCGGCTACATCATCGCCATCTCCACCAGAGACTTCTCCGACGACGACCACACATCTCAATTCAAGTCCGGCGCTCCCCAGGGGGCCTGCTGGCATCAACTACCCAAGCTCCCGCGCTCCACCGAGGGCATGCCGACGACATCCTGCGACTAAGTGGTAGGCGTGCCCAACCAGTTGGCCACACATACTAGGGGGCCTTTAAGGGGTCTCATGGGCAGGACGTCAAGCGGTTTCCAGCCACCACGGCGACAACAACGTCACCAAGGCATTACGGTAAGTTCGATCCGAGGATCTGCTGTAAGTTTTACTTTTGGCACGATGGGAGGTCCAGAGTATGCAGCTTGCTTAGTCTGGTCCTGCACCCTAAGCATGTACACTTTGCCTCCCCAGCGCCACTTCGGTAAAGCTTCACCCTGGGCGTAGTGGTTGGATAGTTTTTCGTTTTTCTGAAAAGGGTGTCATAGCGTCTAGGAGCAGCGCTCGTAGCAACTAAACTCCGGTGGGTATAGTCTAGGGTGTTCAACCTGCATAGCCTGGTTTCATACCCTAAGCCTGTACATTTTTCCTCCCTTGTCATCCAAAGCGGGTTGTTGCCTTCTTGTAAAGCCTGCCTCCTCCTATGATTACTAAGTTAGAAGAACCACTGTCTTGCCCTATGCTCTGTTTATGTTCATTGAATTAGGCATTAATTTTACGATCATCAAATCATGCTCGTTCTCGCATATTCTCTGCCATATGCTCAACCACTCTCTCCCTGTCTTGCGCCTAGTGGAGTTATGTGATCCTACTGCAAATGAGTCCGCTTGAGGTACCTGCAACGTGTCTAGGGTCTCTCGGGCACCCCCTTGTTTGGGATCTTGTGTTGCCAGATGGTCTCCCCCACCAAAGGGCTACGCCAAGCCAGAGGTCCAGTGTGTGGCGCTCGCTTAGCCAGATTCCGTACCCTAAGTGTGCACACCCTACCTCCAAGCGCTGCGGCTAAGTACTGGGGGCCAGATGGCTCACACCCCAAATAAGACTGGAACTGGGCCCTTGATGCTAACGCACTGAATTACCCAAGCCCGCTCCTCAGCTTAGGATTGTAAGGCATAACAAAACTAAAGAGCACGAATGGAGTGACTGACGCGCAAAATTATTTACATTATGCTTAAATTTTTTGCTTACTTTTGCATATTGTCTTCCATATGCCCGGTTACATTTCTTCTGTCTCGTCCTAGTTGAAGTTGTGATATCCTGCTAAAGGCGGATCCGCATGAGGTACCTGCAATGTGTTTGGGGTCCGATGGTCGTTTTCTTGCTCGGGGTCCATGGTGCCGAATGGTTCTCACTCCTGAAAGGATAACACCGAGCTGGATGTCTAGGGTGTGCAACATGCTTAGCCTGGTTTCGTACCCTAAGCATGCACACCTTGCCTCCTTGTTCTAACAGCTGAGTATAGGGGGCGGACGGCTCATGCCCTGAGCAAGGCAGCGACCATACCTTGAATGCTGTCACATCGAATTACCCATGCCCCGTATCTTAGCTAAGGACCGTAAGTCATAACGAAACTAAAGAGCAGGGAAGGGGTGACCGGCGAGCGAAATTACTTTTTGTCTACCGTGTGTGCAGGACATACAGGGAGCCTGCCACCGACGTTCTACATGTCTGTGGTAGGTGTCGTCGATGCTTCTCCGAGCTCCAGCGCCCCCCAAGGGGGGCTGGAGGCGTCACTTTTACAAGACAAGATGAAGGCCCCACATGTAGGATTGTCACTGTCGGTACCCTGCATACCGGGTACCCCATGGTACCACAAGAAGTGCAAGAGAGTTCTACCTGCCAAAGTTGAAGGTTTCCTCAGGCCCCACATGTCATACCGGACCCACATCCCTCATATGGGTAGCTCTGGTGATTGACACGTGTAATGTAAATCCGGAGCTATACTCCCAACATAGGGAAGTTCCGCGATCTACACGTGTATATCGACCCTGGACCTAACCCCCAACAGAGGGAAGATCCAGTGCTAACACGTCTATAGCGGTTCGGAGCTACCTCCCCGCAAGGGAAAGCTCCAAAGCTGCCACGTGTGGAGCCTCCAAACCTTCATCACCAACGAATACATTGGCGGATCTCCTTCAGCATGGACATTCAAGGGACAATTAAAGTGGCAGTTACAAGACCTGATTACGTGTCATTAATGTTGTATTAATGACACACGTTCAGAGCACTGTTAATAGAGGTAACACAATCATTAAGACACATTATCACACTATTAACCATGCTTAATACTCATAGATAGTGTATTAGGCTATTAAATACGCCAGGGCCACATGTCGGGCCAGACAAATGATGTAACGGTCAGTACTTGGACTATAAAAGGACTAAGCCGTACGATACCGGGGGAGATCCAGGCTGAGCCATACACTACACTTCCTAGTGATTCTCAATACAATAACACACCCCCCATGGAGTAGGGTATTATGCTCAGGTGGCCCGAACCACGTAAATCTCTCTTGTGACCATCTTGTTCTTGATCTCTGCATGCCCCAACCGAAACAAGAACCTCCGCGAGCTACATTTGGTAGTACCGGGGGAAGTGTCGTTGCTACACTTCGACATTTTGGCGCGCCAGGTAGGGGGACCCGGGATCTCAAGATGGTGAATTCCGCCACACGATCTTCCAACGATAGTCGTGCTGAACAACCTGCTGGAGACAATCCCTCCAACGTGCAGCAGCCAGCAGGTGCCATTGTTCCAGAAGGCACTATGGCACCACTGCCACCATCCGCTCCGGCAAACAATGCTAGGCGACAAGATGGAGCATCTGCGTCGATCACTGCATCGACATACAACAACCCTGTGCACGCACTCATTGCCGCACGAGCTCTCCTACAACACCTACCACCTCCAGGGGCACCCCAGGGTGCTATGGAACAGTGGAGAGCTGATGTTGACCATCTGGTTTCAACTGCAGCCGCTGGCATCAGCAATCAAGGTCCTCCCCCTTCGGGGCGAGCACCATCACAACGACGGACCTTGTCGGTCCGACTTGGTCCACAAGGTTGCAGCAGAGGAGACGTGCTGCATCCCAGCATATGACTTTGCTACCTCTCGGGGCACGACGCACCCAAACCATCACTAGGATTCCGACTCACGACCTGCGGTTGGAACTTGATCGCCGTTACCGGTAGCAGGACAACCGCGTCCATATCGAGCGTGCTCGCGAGAGACGAGAAGCTCGAGACAACCCTGTTCCTCAAGGAGTAGGGGGAGGCTGTTCTGCCCTGGCCATGCATTTACGCATGGTCAAATGGCCACAGAAGTTCCGGCCTCACTTGCCGGAAGAACTCGACGGGACTATCAACCCCACTGAGTTCCTTCAAATCTACTCCACTGCTATACTGGCAGTGGGTGGTGATGAGGCCGTGATGGCCAACTACTTAGCAGTGGCTCTAACTAGGACTGCAAGGTTCTGGTTCATGAGTCTTCTACCCGACTCCATTAATAGTTGGGCAGAGCTATGCCAACAATTCACTGCCAACTTCGCGAGTTCTTACATCGGGCCTGACACTGAATTGGATCTGTTTGCTGTAAAGCAAACAACGGGGGAATCATTGCGATCCTTCATCCAGGGGTTTTCTCAGGTACGAAATACTATCCCTTCAATCTCGAACTCTTCTATTATCGTTGCATTCAGACAGGGTGTTCGAGATAAAAAGATGCTGGAGAAGCTGGCAATCAAAGAAGTCACCAGTGTCATGGAACTCTTTAGCCTAGTAGACAAATGTGCTAGAGCTTCAGAGGGCCATGAAATGCACTCCAAGCCAGCTCCGGAGGCCAACAAGAAACCCTCCAAAACTGAAGCCACTACCTCCGATAGTGGCAAAAAGAAGAAGAAATCCAACGGCAAGAAAAAGCCGTCGACCGGCGCACCTGCCGATGAGGCTGCTGCGGCTCCGGGTGGCCGGGGGCCACACCCCGATAAATAACCTCGACCATCGTCAGAAAATGGTCGCAGCTCTAAGATGTGGTGTCCGATCTACAAGATGGACAGACACAGTCTGGAAGAATGCTGTGAGGTGCAGAACCTTGCCGAGCGCTATAACAAGCGCCGGGAAGAAGCTCCTTTCTGTCAGCGGGAAGGAAAACAAAAAGTCGACGAAGCTCCGGCTGAGGAGGAGTTAGGTTTTCAGGACCCCAAGAACGTCCTGAAAGTTGTCTACAACACCGTCGATGATGACTCCGACGTCTCTGACAACGAGCGCCGGAAGACCCTGAACACCATTTATGGTAGTTCTTGGGACATCACCTCTCGCTGCATCCTCAAGACAATGCGGCGGTACATGGCCGTTGCCGCTCCCACTGCTAGGGTGGAGCCTCATCGGAAGTGGATGGATACTCCCATCATCTTCAATACTTCAGACTGCCCCCGCAACATGATCGGAGCTGACCAACTCCCGTTGATGGTGTCTCCGACCATTAACAATATCCAACTCCACCATGTAATGGTGGACGGAGGTGCAGGGCTAAACCTCATAAGCTTCGAAGCCTTTGTTAAACTCCAGCACCGACCTTCGGACCTTCGCCCATCTCGACCTTTCTCTGGGGTAAGTCCAGAGGCCATTACCCCCCTCGACTCCTTCACACTCCCAGTGACCTTCGGGACTCGGGAGAACTACAGAACCGAGAAGTTGGTCTTTGATGTTGTGCAGATTAGTCTGCCGTTCAACGCCATTTTGGGTAGGCCAGCCTTGTACAAGTTCATGGCCGCCGCCCATTATGGATACTTGGTGTTGAAGATGCCAACACCTGCAGGCGTTCTCCGGATCCGCGGAGATCGCACTGCAGGAATCACTGCATTGGAAGAACTCTATGCTCTTACTACTGCACAGGAGGAAGCATCCGGTAAGGAGCCAGCTCCGAACCCTCCGAGCATTCGTCATCGAGGTTCTACCTCTGCACCTCACGAGCGGCGACACCGATGTTCCTGTTAAAATCATCCAAATTGGTTCCGATACTGCTCAGACTAACCGTATATCAGGAGGTCTGAACAACAAATAGGAACTCGCACTCATCACTTTCCTCCAGGCTAATGTTGACGTGTTTGCCTGGTAACCGTCGCAAATGCCTAGGATCCCTAGGGAGGTGATTGAGCACAATCTGAAGATTTATCCCAACGCACGGCCTGTACACTAGAAGCCCCGAAAGCAATCAATCGAGCGGCAAAACTTTATCCAACAAGAGATCAAGAAGTTGCTCGAAGCTGGTTTAATCCGGGAGGTGTTTCATCCTAAATGGCTGGTAAACCCAGTCGGGGTGCCCAAGGCTGGCAGGAAGCTTCGAATGTGTATCGACTACACCACCTTAAATAAGGCATGTCTAAAGGATCTATTTCCACATCCTAGAATAGATCAGATAGTGGACTCCACCTCCGGGTATGAGCTATTGTGTTTCTTAGATGCATATTCTGGATATCATCAAATCCAAATGTCTAGGGAAGATGAAGAGCATACTGCCTTCATAACAATAGATGGATTGTATTGTTATACTGCCATGCCCTTTGGTCTCAAAAATGCTGCTTCAACATTTGTGCGAGCTATGTACAAAACATTTGGAGAGCTAATCAGAGATTTGGTGGAGGTGTACGTTGATGACATCGTCGTGAAGATCAAGAACAAGGAGTCACTCCTTGTCAATTTACAAGCTGTCTTTGACAAACTGCACATCACGCGCACCAAGCTGAACCTGGACAAATGTGTCTTCGGGGTTAGCTCCGGGAAGCTTCTAGGTTTATTGGTTACCCACTGAGGAATTGAATCAAATCCGAAAAAGATCAAGGCTATAAAAGATATGCGGCCCCCAGCCCGCATCAAGGATGTCCAGAAGTTGACTGGGTGTTTAGCTGCGCTCAGCCGGTTCATCTCAAGACTGGCAGAGCGGGCACTATCCTTCTTCAAACTCTTGAAGAAGTTCGAACCATTTCATTGGTCTGAAGAAGCAGAAAAGGTGTTTCAAGAGCTGAAACAACTCCTCACCACACTACCGATCTTGGTAGCTCTGAATCCTGATGAGCCATTACTGCTTTACATTTCTGCAACCACCGAAGTTGTCAGCATGGTCCTGGTCACAGAAAGACCGGAGCCATGTCCAGTCCAGGAGCCTAGACCCCTCCGGGAGGGTCTGGAGTTACCTGAAGGCGTGCCTGGGTCCCAGCCCCCAAACACGGAACCTCAAGGCGAAATGCTAGAAGATCAACCTCATCCACCTGAGGGAGTTTACCTGGCCGATCAAAATGATTTGTATCCTTCTAACAAGGTCCGGATCGAACAAGAAGAAGTTTTGGACCCCTCCGGGAGGGTCCAAGAAGCGCAGCATGAAGGTACAGACCCCTCCGGGAGGGTCCGGGTCGATGGAGAAGAAGCTCTGGGTCCCTTCAAGAGGATCCGGACCATCCAACGCCCAGTGTACTTCATCAGCGAAGTACTCCATGATGCCAAGACAAGATACATTGAGGTACATAAGCTGCTTTATGCAGTTCTTATTGCCTCAAGGAAGCTTCATCACTGCTTCCAAGCCCATAAAATATCAGTGGTAACTTCTTTTCCACTGCGTGCAATTTTGCATAATCCTTACTCTACCGAGAATATTGCAAAGTGGGCAACGGAACTGCCTGAGTTCGATCTCAAATTCGTGTCACGACAAACAATCAAAAGTCAAGCTTTGGCTGAATTCATGGCGGAATGGACTCGCTTTCCATCAAACCCTGGGGGCCATAGTGGGTAGAAACCGGAACCCAAGGTTCCAGTATTCACTGAGCCTCATTGGACTCTCTACTTCGACGGCTCCGTGCAGAAGCAGGGGGCAGCTGGAATCCTTCTCCTTCCTCTAACTGGGGAGAAGGTCAAGTACATGGTTCACCTTGATTTCAAGGCGACCAACAATATGGCGGAGTATGAAGCTCTCATCTACGGACTCAAGGTGGCACTATCTTATGGTGTCAAACAGCTGTTAGAGAAGGGTGATTCACAACTCATCATCAAACAAGTCAAAGGTGAATGCTCCTATAACAATTATCAACTAGCTGCCTATCTCCTTGAAGTTCAGAGGCTCCAG
The DNA here is from genome assembly GCA_036927565.1 of Tuctoria greenei. Classification (NCBI taxonomy): domain Eukaryota; kingdom Viridiplantae; phylum Streptophyta; class Magnoliopsida; order Poales; family Poaceae; genus Tuctoria; species Tuctoria greenei. Next base: position 256,586,131 of record JAYESD010000002.1, read on the forward strand.
AAGGACTTCAAAGTCCTGTATCTCCACCATGTTCAGCGTCTTCATAACGCTGAAGCTGATGAACTCTCGACGAAGGCTTCAACTGGAGCTCCGGCTTCTGATAGAATCTTCGTCCGGAGGTTGTCAACACCAACAACCCAGCCTGCCGAATTGAGCAAAGGGGGTGAGACCAGCACTGCGAAGTTGGCAGTCCCGGTGGCCTTGTTACCATGGCGTCCACCAAGGGTCGTAGGTGCTGCCGGAAGCTCTGAGTAACCCAACACGCAAGACTCAGAAGCTCAAGTTTGTTCCGATGCATGGATCTCGGAGATTCGGAGCTACTTGAAAGACAATATACTTCTTGAAGATGGTGTATTCGCTGGCCGGATTGTCAGATTGGCTAAAAGATACACGTTAGTAGAAGGGGATCTATACCGGCGCGGTGCCAAATGCATCCTAATGCGGTGCATTGCAAGGGAATAAGGCCGCGAGGTCCTTGCGGAAATTCATGGAGGCGAGTGTGGGAATCATGCATCTTCCCGCAAGTTGGTTGGTAAAGCCTTCCGGCATGGCTTTTACTGGCCTACAGCACCCCAGGATGCGGTTGAGCTAGTGAAAAAATGTGAAGCGTGCCAGTTCCATGCAAAACAGATTCACACACCGGTTCAATCACTACAAATGATACCTCCTACATGGACATTCGTTGTGTGGGGCATGGACATCTTGGGACCATTCCTAAAAGCCGTTGGAGGTTACATGTTTGTGTATGTCGCCATCGACAAGTTCACCAAGTGGCCGGAAGCAACTCCAGTTGTGACAATCAACAAGCAATCAGCAATCACGTTCTTGAAGTCCATTATATGCAGATATGGAGTTCCAAACAAAGTCATAACTGACAACGGAACCCAGTTCACAAGTGCTGCATTTCAAGAATATTGCAAAGACCTCAACATTCAACTCATCTACGCCTCAGTAGCTCATCCAGCAAGCAATGGTCAAGCCGAGAGAGCAAATGCAAAAATCTTAAAAGGACTCAAGACGCGCACCTATGAGCGCCTGAAAAAGCATGGAGCCAACTGAATCAAGGAGCTTCCATCCACATTGTGGGTGAATAGGACAACTCCAAACCAGTCAACTGAGGAGACTCCTTTCTTCCTGGTGTACGGAGCTAAAGTAGTTCTTCCTCCAGAGATCACCTTGGGGTCCCTCCGGGTCCGGACCTTCGACGAAGCCGCGCAGGACCAGCTCCGGCATGAAGACCTTGACCTCGTCGACGAGGGAAGGTGCCAAGCAGCTGTTTGGAACACACGTTATCGCCAAGCGCTCCAACGCTATCATCAAAGGCATGTGCGCAACTGACAACTCGAGGAAGGAGATTTGGTGCTTCGGAAGATACTAACTTGTGAAGGAATTAATAAAATTTCCCCCAGCTGGGAAGGTCCCTTTCGAGTGATCAAAGTATCCCGTCCTGAATGCGTTCACTTGGCAACTGAGGATGGGACTCCGATTCCTAATCCTTGAAACATCAAGCACCTCCATAAGTTTTATGCTTAGAATCACGGAGGTGAGTCTGTAATTACACACAATGTATATTATAGAGTCGCTATACAGAGATGGGTAGGTCCTCTGAGATAACATCCGGACCCCTCCGGGAGGGTGCAGGAAGTTCAAGTAACATTGCATACAGTCACAATACTAAAAGTGTAACTACCTGCCCTAGGTTAGTACAAGATGTATAGCGCACTTAGCTTGGTCTTGCACCCTAAGTGTGTCCTTGTCTTCCCTGTAAACCGGACCTATAATGAAAGACATTGTTGTGTGAAAACAGACTCCACGTGCATTTATTTTTGTACAAGGCTCGATCTATCAAATTATTATTTTTAACCTTCTTGTCTATAATGAAGTTGTGCAATTCTTTTTTAGTTTTAACCCAAGTTATTCATATGTGTTACAAGTTATTATTGATCTCTTTGGATCTTAACATGCTGTATAGTCTACTTGCCTGAACGCCAAGCTGACATAGGTCTGGAGTGTGCTATCGACTTAGCCTGGTCCTGCACCCTAAGTACGCCACTCTACCTACACCCCGGCAGGCCTCAGTAGGGTAAGTACTAAAAAAAAGCATATGGGTCCGGAAGGATTACATCAATATGCTTGTTACCATATCGAGTTTCTTCAGATTTAAAACTCAAAAAAGAATGATAAGTCACAAATGACTTATAGACAAGAGGACGAATTTTACTCTTTTCTTGTATTTAATGTGCAGGACAAACAGAAACTCATAGCGACGGTGGACAACGCCGGAGCTACCAAGCTCCGACATCCTCCCAGGGTCGACGTTTAATATGTTGACAGTGGGTGACCTCGGAGTTACAAAGCTTCAACAACCCCTGGGGGGCCTACCTTCAAACGATCCGTGCGTTGACATTGAGCGCTACCGGACCTATCAGGCTCCAATAAATCCTAGGGGGCCCGCCATTGACATTTTATACATTGATGGTGGGTACTGTCGGAGCAACAAAGCTCCACCAATCCCAGGGGGCCTGCCGTCGATGCATCGGAAATAAAGACTTCAGACCTAAAATCTACAAATTTGATGTACTCAAGTCATCAACATGCTGTCAAATCCTTTTGGTACATGTACACACTACAATGGTGCACATGTACCAGGGGGCCAACAAGACAGAGCACAGTATATTGAAGACAAAAGAACAATAAAGTTAAATTCATGGTAAAATGGATTTCATTAATTCGAAGCACTGGATTACAAAATTGGGATTACAGCAGAAGGCAAAAGGAAAAAGTCCTAGCTACTGGAGGATCTAAATCCTGTGGAAGAATGAGGCAACTTCCTTGGCAACTTCTTGGACGCTGGCCTTAGCGGCATCCTCATCTTCAGCAACCAGACCTTGGAGCACCGGGTCCAGGGAGAATTGGGGGTCTCTGATCACATAACACGTCAACACATTCTCTGCGACGTTTGTAGCCAAATATTTCCCCTCTGTCTCCAGCTGGTCCGCAGTGACGTCACCCATTGCGTCGAGTTTGCTGCCAGCAGCATTGAGGGCCACCAGTGCTCGGTCCAGGTCCAGCTCTGGATTGTCCAGACGTACAGGACTGAAGCCTAGTGGTGTCAACGCGTCATTGGCTCATCCCAAGAAGTCCCATACTTGGATGGACTCAACCTCCTTCAAGCTCTGCAGCTCCTCTATTGACTTCCGGGTGGCTGCAAGCTCCGAACCCTCCTGAGCGAGGCGCTCGACCAATTTGGCATGCTGCTGCATATTCTTAGCAACTTTCTTTTCATGATCGGTCAGCTCCGTCTCCCGAAGGTGGATGCGGTTCCGCCTTTCCGCCAAGTCCTTTTCCGTGCTTCGTACTTTCCCTTCCCTGGTGGCAATGTCAACTTCTCTTTTCGAGAGCTCCTGCCTCAGTTTCCAGTACTTCTCCTTCTCCTCTTTGCTCCATAGATCCAACTTTTTGCTGCGATCTGCCAAATTCTGTTCACCCAGAGTCAACTTCTGGGTGACCTCCGCCTCCCTCTTCACAATATCCTCATGTTGCTCCAGTATCTTCTCTTCCCTCGCCTCAAGGTCCTCTCGGCACTTCAGGAGGACCTCGTTCAATTCATTGAGGTTTTCGTGATGCTAATCAGCAGAATCACGCCTCTCCTTCGCTTGCTCAAGGATCTCCCTAGAGTTAGCGTCGAGCGCCCTGATGGCAGCTTCCTTCTCCTCTAGCAGCTTGTCCCAGTATTCCGACCAGGCCTTTTCCCTCTTGATCCACTCCTTCTGATCAGTCAGCCTTATCTGTGCAAGCCTGGTCTCGAAGTGGAGTCTGTTGCGCCAACGCCTCAAGGTGTTGCGCTCCTCCTCCAGGGCTTTGCTCTCATGATCAAAGGCGAGCTGGACTTGCCGGATACTTGAGCAGGCATTATCTATGGAAAACGCCAAGGGGATAGGCTCCGGACCCGCTGGGATCAACTCCGCTGGTTCCAGAGGATTTTCCATCACAAAAATTGGGTCCCACTCTACAAGGGTGGTACCCTGAGCCTCTGTGGTACTGGCTCCACCCGCTGGGAGCTCTTCGGCTGCTGTGGAAGAAGATTCCACTAGGGGAACTTCCCCTGCCGGAGCAGAAGTCGAAGACCCTACTTCTGGGCCCTCAGTTATTGGTCCCGCAGGTGGAGAGCCTGCCACCATTCCTTCATGGTGCTCAGGCTCTAGTCCAGGCACCTCCGGGGTAGCTACCTCCGGGGCAACGACTAGGGCTTCATCCGGTGCCTCTGCCACCACTGGCTCTGGAAGCGGCACGTCAGCTACTTCTGGTCCAGCGACCGGAGCATCAAGTCTTTCCGACTCAATAGCTGGACCTTCAATAATTTCTGGCCCAAGGGCTGGAGCTTCAACCATCTTCGGCTTGATGGTCGGGACTTCAATTGCCTCTGGCTTAGCGGCCAGGACTTCGATGACTTCCGGCTCAAAGGTCGGAGCTTCTGACATCTCCTGCTCTGGCACTGGAGCATCAGCCTCCGGCAATGTTGCCAGAGGTACATCTTCAACTTCTTCCCCATGGTCCGGCGCTACCACGGGAGCTTCCAGCAAGGACTCAGAATCCAAATCCACGACAGTTGGCATTGGAGCTGCCGTGACTTCTGCCACCACTAGAGGAGGAGGCTCAGTGCTCGAGGTCAGAGCTTCGACATGTGCGGCCACAGTCGCTGCAACAGATGCCGAAGTCCTTGACCTCTTTCTCGACACCCTGGAAATAAAGGGATGAGAAGATTAAAGACATAAGAAAAACAAGATTAGCATTTTAAGGCAAGCACACGATGCTTACCTAGGGATGCTGCCATCCCAGTCACCTCAGGACCTCTTCTTTTTAGGCCCGGAGCCAGAGCCCACCAAGTCTAGCGAAACAACAACTTCGGACCTCAGCTGGGGACCACTTGCGGCAGTCGGAGTCCTCTCGGCCAGAGCCTCTTGGTCGGGAAGAACTCCCGGGCCTGGAGCTCTTAGCCGACACTGAAGCTGGTGTTGAGTGCCCGGAGCTAGCGCCTTTCGAAGACGCCTGCGCCGGAGAAGGTGCAGCCGCATAAGACTTCTTCCGCCGGGGAGAAGGAGCCGTTGTAGAGGGAGCAGCCCTGACAGACCTCCCAGCAGCATGCTTCAGCTTCCTCTTCCGGGTGGAGGGTTCGGCTGGCTCTTTGTCCTTGCCCTTGCCAATGTCTTCAACCCTATGGCTCGGGGCGGAGGCAGGCCCTCCTTCAGAAGCTCTGGGGATTACCACCCGGGAGGTCGGACGCCTCTCCACCTCACCAAGGTCATCAAGCGCTAGCATCTTCCTCCGGAGCTCTGTGCTGAACTCTGGCTCCATGTTCAGAGGAAGGAAAACAGTAGGCAGAACCAAGTCGTCTCCTTCGAAGTTTATCCCGTGCTGAAATTTCTTGAGATGAAGCTTCAGAGCTTCGTCATCCAAATTTTATTTCAGACCGGTTTCAATCCAGTCGTCATCCATCACGCTGTTGAGAGCCCAAGCGAGCTTCTCCCTCTTCCTCAATGAAGCCCATCTGTTGACCAGGAAATTGCAGAAGACAATCTGAGGGGTCACTCCACCCTCCACGCATTCTTGGTCTGGTCAGGACGATGTTAAAGGCATCTGACAGCTCCGGAACTACACTCTAAGCATCGATATCAACATTGGGGAGTCCTTGGGGCAGCTCCAACCTCTCGTGCTCCTCTACTGCAATGATGACCCAATCCTTCTTCCAGTAATCCAGTTTGCTGAAAGGGAATGACTTCAAGTACTTGAAGGGGAAGTTCTTGCGCTTCACGAAATAGTAGAAGCCAATAAGTTCAGTCCCCTTTCTGGTGGTGTGGACTGTGAAGAAGGTACGAAACTGATCGATGCAGGGGGGAACACCCACCCACATCTCGCAGAAGTGGATGAAGGTCGCCACTAGCAGAAGAGAATGGGGGCCAAGATGATACAGCTGGAGACCGTAAAAGTCTAGCAGCATTAAAAGAAAGGTTAAAAAAGGTGGGATCAATCCCACCATGGCGTACGCATAGAAGTACACCATGTCGCCATTACGCTCTTTCTTGAATGGGAGCTTGCTGGCGCGGACCAAGTGGTTGAATGAGTCACTGGACCACCCCATATAGGTTCAAACTTTCATCAAATCGTCATTGCTCATGAGGTAGCTCTTGGGAAGACCCAACTCCATCGCGGCAAAGTGGAGCAAAGGAAAGGAAAGCTAGGCGAAGTTTGAGAGGCTCTGAGCGCAAGTTTGATCAAAAGCGTAAAGAGTCCTCAAACCGCACTACTTTCCTTCTTAAGTAAGCCTCCGTGATGCTTGGATGGAAACCACGACGAGAATGAAGTCACTTTTCAAAAGTCTACCCCATCAGTGACGAATGGGCCCGGTGCCACCTCAACGAAGAAATCGAGGTTCTTACCCCAGGCGAACCGTTGCCATGATGGGTGGCAGGAAACCCAAAGGCGGCACCCTAACAAGGTGCTCGGAACCGATACGGTTTTTGTATTGGGAACTGGCGACCTTCAATTGCGTGAGATCCGCACTCAAAGATCTCATCTGCTGCATTCATAACAAGCCACGCGGCGATGGTTTAACCCTGGACCATCGGCCCAACAGCACATCAGAAGACTTTTGAAGTCGAAGCGCGGGAATCAAGTATGGCCCCACCTCTGGTAGAATAACTTAACCCAAAGGGTTTCTCCGAGAGGTGGGGCCAGGGGCCAGTGTCGGTACCCTGCGTACTGGGTACCCCACGGTACCGCAAGAAGTGCAAGAGAGTTCTACCTGCCAAAGTTGAAGGTTTCCTTAGGCCCCACATGTCATATTACACCAGACCTGCATCCCTCATATGGGTAGCTCTAGTGATTGACACGTGTAATGTAAATCCACAGCTAAACTCCCAACACAGGGAAGCTCCGCGATCTACACGTGTATATCGACTCCGGACCTAACCCCTAGCAGAGGGAAGCTTCGGTGCCGACACGTGTATAGCGGTTTCGGAGCTACCTCCCCGCAAGGGGAAGCTCCGAAGCTGCCACGTGTGGAGCCTCCAGACCTTCATCACCAACGAATACATTGGCGTATCTCCTTGAGCACGGACATTCAAGGGTCAGTTAAAGCGGCAGTTACAAGAACTGATTACGTGTTGTTAGTGTTGTATTAATGACACACATTTAGAGCACTGTTAATAGAGATAACGCAGTTATTAAGATATGTTATCACACTATTAACCATGCTTAATACTCATAGACAGTGTATTAGGCTATTAAATATGCCAGGGCCACAAGTCGGGCCAGACAAATGATGTAATGGTCAGTCCTTGGACTATAAAAGGATTGAGCCGTACGATACCAAGGGAGACCCAGGCTGAGCCGTACACTACACTTCCTAGTGATTCTCAATACAATAACACACACCACGTGGAGTAGGGTATTATGCTCAGGTGGCCCGAACCACATAAATCTCTCTTGTCACCATCTTATTCTTGATCTCTGCGTGCCCCAACCGAAACAAGAACCTTCGCGGGCTAAATTTGGTAGTACCGGGGGAAGTGTCGTTGCTACACTTCGACAGTCACCTCTCCTAAGGTGGGCCCAGGGGCCATTGTCGGTAATATTCAAATCGAGTACCCCCACGTACAAGCTAAGAAGAGGAACCAGGCCCTTGCTCCCACCGAGGAGGGCTCCAGGGCTGCCACGCATCCTGTGGCTCTGGGCCCTTGCTCCCATAGAGGAGGGCTTCGGGGATGCCACGTGTCCTCTGGCTCCGGACCTTTTCTCTCATCGAGGAGGGCTCCGGAGGTGCCACGCGCCCTCTGGCTCCGGGCCCTTGCTCCCACCGAGGATGGCTTTGGAGTTGGAGTGTGTCGCACAACCTGCAATGGGCCGTGGATCCCAAAGAGTAAAGGGCGGCACGTCATGTCCTGTCCTATAGCGCATTGAAGGCACACACCTTCCCTAGGCATACAGGTGCGGCGCACACCTCCTGTCAGGTACCGCTGCGTCCAATCGCATGACAGTGAAGGTGCCGCAGGTCTACCCCACACTGCCAAGTGGATAGCTTACAACAACAAGACAGATGGGACATTCCCTGCCATCATCCACGACTATGCCTAGCTATTGTCATTACTATTCGGACTGAGTACCCCCGCATAAAAGCTAAGAAGAGGCACGAGACCCTTGCTCCCACCAATGAGGACTCCAGGGCTGCCAAGCGTCCTCCACCTCCGGGCCCTTGCTCCCACAGAGGAGGGCTCCGGGGCTGCCACGCGTCCTCTGGCTCCAGACCTTTGCTCCCACTGAGGAGGGCTCCGGAGCTGCCACGCACCCTCCGGCTCCGGGCCATTGCTCCTACCGAGGATGGCTCCGGGGCTAGAGTGTGTCCCGCCTGCAATGGGCCTTTGATCCCAAAGAGTAAAGGGTGGTGCGTCCTATCCTGTAGAGCATTGAAGGCATGCGCCTTCCCTAAGCATACAAGTGCAGCACACGCCTCCTGTCAGGTACCGCTGTGTCCAATCACATCGTAGTGAAGGTGCCGCAAGACTACCACACACTCCAAGTGGGTAGCTTACAGCGACAAGACGGATCAAGTGTGAGGGTGGCTGTATCATGTGCATTGAGATCATTCTAGAGGGATCAAAGTGGTGGTTGAGAGAAAAATCTAAGTGAGAAGCCAAAATGAGAGAAGACAATAGAAGGTCGGACTAGTCCGGGCCTGACGGTCGGATTAGTCCGACCAGTCTGAAGAGTCTGTTGTGGGACAGACTAAATGTTTCTGGAAGAGTTCGGACTTGTCCGTAGGGGTACGGACTAGTCCATTATTCCCCTGGTGAGTGAAGATGGATCTAAGACCTAGGAGGCCAGAATTGTCCGCCACAGGGGTCGGACTAGTCCAAACCACCCAGAGAAGTCTGTTTTGGGACAGACCAAAGCATTCTGGAAGAGTTCAGACTTATCCATTGTGGTACGGACTAGTCCGTTTGAGACTTAGTGTGAGAAACCAAGCCAAACCCTAGAAGGCCGGACTTGTCCGCCCTTGTGGCCGGACTAGTCCAGTCCTACCAAAGTTAGTCCGTTTTGGGACGGAGTAAACCATTCCATTGGACTTCAGACTAGTCCGTTGTCGGTCGGACTAGTCCTTGTTGTCAATGGCCGTTAAAAATTCAAACGTTGGCGCGCACGTCATCTATTTTGTCGATCGATGACGTGAAATTATCGGTGTTCCCAATAGGCCGGACTAGTCCGTGGCTTAGGGCCGGACTGGTCCAGGGTTGCTCTGATGGCAACGGTTAATTGTCGGGACCCCTATAAAAAGGGGACCACCAGCCTCTATTTGACAAGTATTGAACCCTAGCGCTGCCAAAACTGACCTAGAGCCTTCCAAAGCCTTCCACTCGTCCTACTAGCCCCCTAAGACCAAATCTTGAAGAGATTAGGGTTCGAGAAGGAGAGTGAAGGAGGATCATCGTGCTTTGGCTCTCGGTTTGATCTCTTGCACATTGTGTTGTGTTTTGTGGCTTGTGTGAGTTGAGCTTCAAGTGCTCCTTGCTGTATTGATTCGTGGGAGCCTCAACTTGTGAGCAGCCCCAAGAAACATGGTGATGACCCATTGATAAAGTGGAAAACAAGCCGGCCATTGTGGTGGCTTGGTGAGAGAAGGGTCAAGTGAGACCTGGTCCTTGTGTGTACTTCTCAATATGGATGTAGGCTTCTTCGTGGAGCTGAACCACGGGATAAATCTTGTCTCACTTGTCTCTTTACATTTCATGATCACTAGAATTGCTTTTATGATTCTTGTTGCTCTTCATATTGATCTTTGTTGAAATATTTTAACCTAATTGCTTTAACTTATCAATCTAAGTTGTGCTAGGTTACTATACATTAAATACATCTTTAGTGAACTTAAATTTCACAAATAACTTGTAGAAATCAAGTTTTTAGGTTTTCCCCTTGTGCTGAGCAGATTAGTCCGGCCCTGTCCAGACAAGTCCGGCCTCAGCGATTTAATCTCGTTTGATTAAGCTATTTAAGATATTATTTCCTATTCACCCCCCTCTAGGCGACTTTCAATTGGTATCATAGTGGGCCTCTCCACCAAGAGTCTAACAACTGAGAGAGGAAATGGCCGGAAGGGGTGACAACGAGATTCCGGTGATTGTTGATGACGACAAGACAAAGAACGTCGATGTTCTTCAAGAGGATCCTAATGACGACGAAGAAGCTTGTCTGCTCAAGGTGCGACTTCATGAAAAGCTCAATGTCCCCAAGAGGCAAATCAAGTCGATCGCTCCAATCAACACCGACAATGGGAGTAGTTCACAAGACTACTCCCGATATCCTTACAACTCTGATCGACTAACCGCGAGCAACCATTACTTCTCTATTCCCATTGGAAAACCTCCTCAATTTGATGGAAATGACTATTCCATGTGGAAGCATAATATGAAGATTCATCTCATTTTCTTAAACCCTAGCTTGTGGCAAATTGTGTTGACAGGTGTGCATCTTCCCAAATATGAGGAAGACATTACTCCGAAGCAAGCTGTCCTTCTCCATTGCAATGATCAAGCCATGGGAGTAATCACCTCCTCCTTGACTCGAGAGGAGTTAAACCACATTGAAGGGTTGGAGGTTGCCAAGGAGATATGGGACACCCTCAAGACAGCACATGAGGGCAATCGTGTCATTAGGGAGGCCAAGATCGAGATGATTGAAGGAGAACTTGGGAGATTTACTATCATGGATGGTGAGTCTCCCCAAGATATGTACAACCACCTCAAGACCCTCATCAACAAGAGTCAATCTTATGGAAGTACCCGGTGGACCGGCCATGAGGTGGTAAAGAGTATGATTCAGGCATTCATGCCTAGAAATGTTACTCTTTGCTCACTAATCCGTGAGAGTCCGGGATTTCATAAGATGGCTCCCGAAGAAGTGCTAGGGAGGATCATCAACCATGAGATGATGGAGCAAGAAGCTATGTTCTACAACGATCTAAAAAGCTCTCCTCCTCCTCCAAGAAAAGAGATGTTGCATTCAAGGCAACATCTTCAGAACCTCAAGAATAGGGAGAAAGGGATGAAGAGAGCCCCGACACCGATGAGGAAGAGGCACTCTTCATCAACAATTTCAAGAGGATGTGGAGAAGAAAGAGGGGGAGCTACAATCATGAAAGCAGGAGCAAAGACAAGCCCAAGACAAGATCAAAGAGGGCTTGCTACAATTGTGGGGAGTATGGCCACTTCATTGTGGATTACCCACATGAGGAAAACAAAAAGAAGAAGGAGGGCAAGTCCAAAGATAAGAAGTACTTCAAGAATAAGAAGCAATTGGAACATGCCCAACTTATAAAGCAGTGGGATTCAAATGAAGAATCCTCCTCCGATGAAGAAGAGAAAGTAGCAACTATCGCTATGAAGAAGTCAACTACGGAGAACAAGCTCTTCCCCAACTTGGAGAATTCAAGGCCAACTTGCCTCATGGCCATGGAGGGAAGAAAGAAGGTTAAGGCCCTGTTTGGCACAGATGGAATGTGAGACCTATGTGTGCTGAATACATTGGCTTTGACTATAAAAGTTTTGAATGCTGGCATAACATCTTTTTGGCAAGGTCCGACTCTAGCTCTGAGCTTCTCAAGGTCCGACAATAGGTCCGACTTTCTTTGTCTTTAGCTCCAACATGTCTTTGATAGCTCCGACATGTCTTTGTTAAGCTCTAATATGTTTTGCTAGGTCCAAATTATGTTGGTTAGCTCCGACATGTTTTTCTAGCTCCGACTTTTGGGATGACTAGTTCTGACTAGTTTTGGTTAGCTCCGACACTAGGTCCGACTAGCTTTGGTAAGCTCCGGCGCTAGGTCCGACTAGCTTTGGTAAGCTACGGCGCTAGGTTGTACTATCTTTGGTAAGCTCTGGCTCAAGCTCCGATTAGCTTTGGCAAGGTTCAGAGCTTGATCGTAATGTTCCAAATTTTCATGTGAAATGTTTCGAACTTGCTTTACACTTATGGAAAGGTTGCTTAGTATTCTTTTACTAAGTTTTTGGTGTGTTTTGGTGGTTATTGCTGATATCGTTTTGATATGCTTTGCAACATGCTTATGTGTGGTGCTCATGTAAGGTGTTGTAGTTTCAGAACTAACTTGAGTCAAGTCACGGACTTGGGCTCGTACGTATTGGTTGTTTATTCATGTGCAGGTGTTGCTGGTAACGCGATCCATTGAACTGGTCTTAGGGAGAAGATGAGGTTCATATGAAGGTATCGTGGATGTCGTTGGAAGATGTTTGGACGTATGCAAGGAATGCATGGACATGGCTACATGGTTACGAGGCGTGATGAAGAGATGTGGACGTAAAGAATTGGTCAGAAAGGTCCAACCGACTAGGTTATGGACTCAGGCTGCGACTGAGTCGGGTTTGGCTCAAATATGGGAAGATTTGAGTTGGTTATGATAGGATTTCGTGTGAGTCACGAATTTGAGTTGTTTTAGGAATGTGGGATATGTTCCTAAGGTGTTTGGAAGTCTTAAGATTGCTTCTATCTTCATATAGAAGAGTCCTAAGCAGTTATGGAAAGTTTCAATTCATGATTTGAGTAGGATTAGAGTCCTAGTTGAGATTGGGTTGGCCTAATGGCTGGTTATATAAGCAAGGGAGGCCAAAGCTCGTGGGGCACGACTTTGGGGTTGTTCCTATTGTGTTCTATTGAATGAAATTAGTAGTTTGAAGGAACTTTTGTGCCTTGTTCGTCCGACTTGTTCCAGACAAGTTTTACTCATCGAGTTTCTGGACAGCACTACCTTTCATCGGTCGTTTTATCATAACTCAAGTTTTACAGATCCAATTGACGTGATTCTTTTTGGCTTGTCTTCACAACTTGATTATCTATAATCTTTCAAAATTTCATGGTCATTGGATTTGTGGTTTCTGATCTACACGAGTTTCTTTGCAGCGTTCCAAAACTATTTTTCTTGGGTAGGACAGATTGACCTTTGTTCAATCTTTCGATCATAACTTGAGTTTCCCTCGACGGATTTGAATGATTCTTTTTCTGAATTCTTCGTGACTTGATTCTCTCTGATATATATCACTTTAGTCACGGTGAAACATGTTTAGATTAGTTTCACACACGATTTCTCTAACATATCGTTTTTCCGCCGAAGGGGTTGGGATTTAATTGTTTCCGTTGCGTAAGATTTTTAAATCTACCATTCACCCCCCTCTGGTAGAACTTCACGTGCTCTTCGATCCTACATGGAACTTGTTACAAAAGCAGCTTGTTTGAAAAGCTGGTGGAAAGCAGCTTCTGCTTATATCCTGCTTTTAGTTCATTTTGAGAAGCAGCTGAACTATTAAGCTATTACAGAAGCTTCCTGTTTGGCACACCCTCAACTTATTTTTATGAAGAAGCTGCCGCAGAAGCTGTGCCAAACAGGGCCTAAATCTAAATCCTCTTCTTCAATTTCTTCGCATGATGATTTTGATAGTAGTAGTGAGAATGAACATATGCTTAAGAATATGAGTAAGAACACTTTGAAAAGATTGAGATTGTTGACAGATGAGATATTTGAGAAGGAATAGCTCATCAACCGTCAAGAGGACATGCTCATCCAACAAAAGGAGAGATGTCAAGAGTTTGAGGAGCTCTTGGAGTTTGAAAGGGAATGAAGCAAGGCACTTGAGTGTGAACTCACTTTGAGCAAGGAAACTCGCTCAAACCTTGAGAACACTACAATTGTGCTCAGGGATGAACTTGTTAGCTGGAAAAAAGTTAACAAGATCCTTGAAACTCAAGTGGAGTCTCTCAAGGTCAATGCACCTTCTTCCTCTACAAGCTCATCTTCCACAAATATCAAAACCGAAGCACCTCAATCTTGCAAATGCTCAAACTTGATTCTAAAACTTAAAGATGAGCTTAAGTTGGCACAAAACAACCAAGCACCGAAAGGTGGCATCTTTGACAAGGAGAAGATGGCATATGCACGTTGTGCATACACCAACACAAGACATCCCCTTGTCAAGGATGGTCTTGGCTATTCTAGGGAGAGGAGGCAAAATGCCAAAACTCTTAAAAATGGCAAAGACTTGATTGTTTTTGTCAAAGGAGGTTCAAACAACACTAATAAAGGAAAGAACATTGCTACATCCCCTAAAATGCCTAAGAAGGGACATCATCCCTTGTTCCATGATTTTGATGCATCATATATTTTATTGAGGAACAAGTTTCGAAAGGCCTATGCTAGGTATGTTGGCCCACACCGCAAGAGTCCTAAACCTTGTGTGTGGGTGTCCAAGTGCCTCTTGACTAACATCAAAGGACCCAACACCGCTTGGGTACCTAAAGCCAAGGCTTAAATCTTTCTTGTAGGCATACTCCCCCGGTGGAACCAAGTGAGTTCTTGATAGCGGATGCACTAACCATATGACCGGAGAGAGGAAGATGTTTGTGGAGTATGAGCGAAATGAAGATCCAAGTGAAGGAATCTATTTTGGGGACAATAACCAAGGAAAAATCCTTGGCACCGGTAAAATTCTATATCCCCTAATCATACTCTTTCAAATGTTTTACATGTTGATTCACTTGACTATAACCTCTTGTCCATATCACAACTATGTGACAAAGGTTATAATTGTTTATTCACTAATGAGGGTGTGACCGTCACATGGAGAAGCAATGACTCAATTTCTTATAAGGGTGTACTCAAGGGAAAACTCTATCTTGTAGATTTCTCCGCGGATAAAGACAAACATGATACATGCTTCATTGCAAAAACTAACATGAGATGGCTTTGGCATAGAAGGCTAGCCCATGTTGGGATGAGGAATTTGCAAAAACTCCTTAAGGGCAAGCACATCCGAGGTTTGAAGAATGTTGTATTTGAAAAGGATAGGCCATGTAGCGCATGCCAAGCTAGAAACGAAGTTGGAGCTCTACATCCATCCAAGAACATCATGACGACAACAAGACCATTGGAGCTTCTACACATGGACCTCTTCGGTCCAATCGCCTACATTAGTATTGGCGGTAACAAATACAGTCTTGTAATTGTTGATGATTTTTCACGTTTCACTTGGGTGTTCTTTTTGCATGATAAGAGTGAGACTCAAGGTGTCGTCAAGAAGTACTTGAGGAGAGCTCAAAACGAGTTCTTCATAAGTATCAAGACTATAAGGAGTGACAATGACAACAAATTCAAGAACACTCAAGTTGAAAAATATAACACCCTCATTTTCATGCATCATGCATTGCATAAGTTCATATACATGTTGAACATTAATCCACGTAAAAAGGAATGAGTTTAAAATGAATTTAAAGCAAAACCGCACTCAAAAGTTTTGATAAGTGCGGACTGGTCCATTTTTGGTGCGGACTAGTACGAATTCTCTCTGACCTCCCTCAGACATGCCCGTTTTTGCTGCGGACTAGTCCAGTTTTGTCTCTGTACAATTTTCGTACTAGTCCGGTCCATTGCGGACTAGTCCGGTATCCCGATTCCTTGAAATTTCGCCAAGTCCCTAGACTTGTCCGGACTTGTCCGTTTTCAGTCGGACTTCTCTGTTTTCTCTCTGACTAAGTTCAGACTTGTCCGATATAGTCCGGACTTATCCAATTTTTCTCGGACTAGTCCGGCCTTGCGTGGACTTGTCCGGTTATCGCGGTCCCGAGTTGATCTTTTGATTCACGACGTGTTTTTGGGTTTTACCTTAAGTGGGTCTAAGGAAGTCATGTCTAACTCTTTTGGAGCCCATGTGGGACCCCACACCGTCCTCCACCCTCTGTAAAACCAAACTCCATCAAACCCTAGCCCTCCACCCTTATATAAGCAACCCAACACCCCACCCTTTTACCTCTTTGCCTAAATTCAAAGACCACAAACCCTAGCTCGTGGATAGCCGCCGCCAAGGAGGGAGAAGAAGATCCCGAGCAAGAAGAAGAAGATGAGAGAACGAAAGAGGGTCAGTGATCAAGATCTCCAACAAGTTTTCATTCTTCATCAACAAGTCACCTTCAAGTTTCTTCATCAACCCTAGACCGTCAAGATCCAAGTGTTGCCTCCAAAACCCTTGATGCATTGGAGTTCTAAACACATGGTATACCTTCTACTTCCTCTTTCTCACATGAATTCAACCCCGTCTCTCCAAATTCACGTGATCTAGAAAACCCTAGCTCACTGTTTCTGCGAAGGGCGGACTAGTCCGACCGTACAGTGGACTAGTCCGGTTTTGCTATCTGTTTCCTGCTGAATTAATTATAAATTGATTCGAATCAATTTCACACCTGTCCAAACTTGTTAATAACCATTGTAAATGATTGGTGAACATTAAGAGCAAATCATTAACTAGTTTTGCTTCGCATTTGCATTAGTCATGCATGTCATAACATATTGAGTAATATATGTGCACTTATTGATTATAATTCTTGTCTTGTATATTTATTGCTCGATTTAGACGAATTTGCGCTAGAGAGTGTTGCGGAGGACCTCCAGCACCAGGAATTTGAAGTCTTTGATCCCAATCAAGCCCAAGAACAAGTCAAGTGTCCTTGAACATATTGATCCTGTTTTTACAATAAATGTTTTGTTTTCGAAACTGCATGCTTGTGTCAATTTGATGGGAATTCCTATGATAGGAAGTTTACTAATTTTGTTTGACCACCCTTGTGTAACACCCTCAACTTTCGCATCATGCATTGCATACATGATCATGCATTAAACATTAGTAGGATAAAAGATAGATAATAAAAGATAAAACATACATATATGGTGTAGCAAAAAGAGGAGAAAAGAAAATAATAGCGTAAAACATGTATTAGGGAATAAATATAAAAAATAATAATAATATATAAAAAAAGAAATATATAAAATAAATTATATATAATAATAAATATATATATAAAAATAATAAATAATAAATAAATAAAATAAATAAGATAAATAAAATATAAATAATAAAATATATTATAATAATAATAATAATAATATAAATGAATAAATAAACAATTGCATATTTATTAAAAAAAAAGAAAAAAAAGAGAAAAAGAAAAAAAAAAAGAAAGCAACTGCCGGCCAGGCCCAACGGCCCAGCCAGCAAGCGCTCGCCCTAGCGCCACGCCCGCTCGCGCCGACTCCCTCTGCTTCCGCGCGCAACTCCTGCGCCCTGCCGCCACGCGCCCCGCTGCTGGGCCCCGCCCGCACCGCCCGCCGCCTGCCTTGGCCCCCGTGCCGAACCGCGCGACCCTGCGCCTGAGCCCTGCACCGAACGCGCGGTGCCGCGCGCCGATCCGCTCGCGCCGTGTCCCGCCCGACCCCGAGCCGAGTCGGCCCCTGGCCACGGTACCGAGTCGGTACAGATTTCTACCGCGTCCCGCTGCCTATAAAAGGAGCCAAGCTCTGTAGGGTTTTTCCCCGATCCCAGGAAAACACCGCCGCCTTCCAAAGAAACGCCGCCGGTACAGAAAAAAAGGCTACAGAGGCTGCGCCGCAGGGAAGAAAAGGAAGAAAAAGGAGGGGAAGAAGAGGAGGAAAAAGAGGAGAGCGACGTCGTCCGCCGGAGGTCGTCGTCGCCATCGCGTCGCCGTCGTCGTGCCGCCGGAGGATCTTGCGCATCTACTTCGTCTACGCATCGTCCCCATCCCGCGATCATCGAAGCCATCACATCTACGGTAGGCCATGTTCCGATGCGAATTTTAGCGACCATATTGAATCTAATAGACGTAAATTGATCGTAGTTGCATCGTCTTTTTATTTTCAGCAGCATTAATTCTCGCTAAAACCCCCGTAAACTCATATGAACACGTATGAACTAGTTGCATCTAATTAATAAACAACTGTAGTAAATTAATTATTGAATTGTGCATGCATACATGTCATTGCATGTTGATTATTTTGTGTGCATCATATTGAATTGTATGTATTTTCTTGTATGTATGATCACGCGTAGAGGAACGTGCTCAAGAGGCCGCATACGAGGATTTCCAAAATCAATACTTTGAAGCGCTTGAGCAACCCCATCCGTCGGAGCAAGGCAAGTGTCCTTGAAGCATATTGATCCTATTTTAAAATAAATGTTTTGTTTGCAAAACTGCATGCTTGTGTCAATTGACGGGAATCCTATGGTAGAAAGTTTACTAGCTTTGTTTAACCACCCTTGTCACCTGGAATATATGGTAGAGAGGCGGGAAGGGTTTTTACCTTTTTGCTTCGCTTAATTAATTGGGATGGCAAACAACACTACACATTTAATTATGCATCAATGATATTATGGTTAATGTGAACTAGTCAATACGATGGGTGATCTAAGCAAGCATGGTTTTGAGGATGGGTTGGATGATATGGTGGTTTGCTTGCCTTAGATCTAAGGACCGGTTCATGCGAGAATATGCCAGGTCAACAGTGCCACCACAAGGCCAAGTATGGGTGCGGCGTAGCTGAATAATTAGGAGCGCTGCTAGTATTGTATGGACCATTGGATGGCGCGGGGAATGGGAGTCGAGGAGGACTGCCCTGGGATCCGCATGGCACACGAGGGGGCCCGTGGGTGGGAGAATGGAGATTCAAGCCTGCCGGTGAAACCTTAGTGGGCCCGTACATACTAGTAGTCCCTTTTGAAAGGCTATTTTGTGATCTCTTGGCCACACACCTACGGAAGTGTGAGATGGCATAATTGAGGTTTCTTAGTCATCGAAAGGTGATGAAATCACGAACATGTGGGTAAAGTGGTACAACCTCTGCAGAGTGTTAAAAACTATCATGATAGCCGTGCTCCCGGTTATGAGCACCTGGATGACCTACATGATTAGAATTGGACTTGGTTTATGGTTATGGGTTGGTAATGGTTATGGATGGTTTTTGGCTTATGGTTATGGATATGAATTTGAGTTACGGTAACTGGACATGGATAATGATGATGTTGGCAATAATTGGATATGGTTTATATTATGTTAATATGATGGTTATGATGGGGTTGTTTCACATTGACATAGTATAATGCTTTTCAAATGTTTTACTGTACTTTTCAGCACTTAGCCATTATTACATTCGTCACTTGAATAAGCCACATGTCATACTTTCCACACTTGCTGAGTACGACATGTACTCACCCTTGCAATCCCCCCCCAACAGCTACTCGAGACAATTGGGAGTACCCTGAGGATCACGCGGAGTACTAGGTTGCGTACAGCCGTCAATTGCCTGTGGATTGGAGTCGTACTGCTTATTTTATTTTCCGCTGCATTATTTAGAGCTTTATCATTTGTGAACTATCGGATTATTGTAATAAAGTACTTATTTAATAGTTAAGACATGGTTAAATTCTGTATATCGTTTGTGATGCAACCGTATATGTGTGATGAACTTCCTGGGCACACATATGCGTTACGCTTGGTTCATATTCGGAACCGGGTGTCACAAATTGGTATCAGAGCCGCGTTGACCGTAGGACGCAAGCCTAGATAGAATGGACACTTTAGAGCACATAGGAGCACTCAGGAATCGATGTGTTTTTGCTTAGTGTGCTGGTTGCTATATATATATGGTTTGCTTGTGTTCTTAATAGAGGATTTTGGGATGCTTTAGCATTGCCATGTCCACCTAGGCTAGTATAGCCAGTTGGTTAGCTTCATATCCCTTGATGCATATAGTTGGGACGTTCTTTCCAAATTCTAAATCCTTCTGTCTCCACCCTTCTTTCGCCAACAGATGGTGAGAACTCGTAACCAGAGGGATGCCAACGATGAGGAGGAGCGCAATGAAGTACCTCAGAACAACCAGGGATATGCTCATGGAGCTATAAATATTGAACAACTGTTAGCTATGCAGAACCAACTCATGCAGATCATGATACAGACAATGGGACAGCTGCAAGCTGGCAACAACAATCAGTATCATATACCGCCACCGCCATCACCCCAGCCACACCACAACCGTTTGGGAGAGTTCATGAGGACCAGACCGCCTACCTTTGCACAAGCCACAAACCCAATGGAAGCTGATGATTGACTGAAGTCCGTTGAGAAGAAACTTGCTATTGTCCAGTGCACTGATAGGGAGAAGGTTCTCTTTGCATCACATGAACTAGTTGGAGCAGCCGCTGACTGGTGGGAAGCTCTTTGCAACGCTCATGATAATCAGGAGGCAATCACTTGGGCTGAGTTTAAGCAGAGTTTCCATTCCCACTATGTACCTGAAGGAGTTATGATACTGAGAAGACAAGACTTTGAAAATCTCAGGCAAGGAAGGATGAGCGTGAGTGAGTATCTCAACAAATTCACTCAATTATCAAGATATGCTCCAGAAGACATCAACACTGATAGTAGGAAGCAATATCTGTTTATGAGGGGTCTCAACAATGAAATTCAAGTCCAGTTGCTCAATACTGATTATCCAAACTTCCAAAAGCTGGTTGACAAGGCTATTGTGGTTGAGAACAAGATTCATGAGATGGAGCAGGACAACAAGAGGAAGATGCCACCTCATGGACCGCAGCAAGGAAGCAATGTTCGCCCCCGCTATGCACCACCTACTGCACCACACTACAACCCATCTGCTCCTGCATACCGCGCTGCCTATCCACCCCGCCCAAATCAGCCACCGCAGCAACACCCCGCCATGCAAGCGCCTCGCTATCCTGTGCCACCTGCGCCGCGTCCCAACATGGTGCCAAATGCTCAAAACCAGCTGCGCCCAAACTTCCCTAATGCCACGGGCGGTAAGACATGCTATGCGTGTGGAGAGACCGGACACTTTGCAGGTCAATGCCCCAGAAGAAACTATGGACCTATGAACAATGCACCAAGGCCAAATTACCCGCGACCAAATGGAGGAGCACCACAAGGCAACCATGGACAGCAGAATTTTGCTCGTGGCAATGTGAATCATGTCTCTACTGAGGAAGCCCAGCAAGCTGATGACGTCGTGATTGGTATGTTTCTCGCCAACTCCAACCCCGTGACTGTTTTATTTGATTCGGGAGCATCTCATTCATTCATCTCGTCAAAGTATGTTGCCAAGTACAATTTACCTATATCTCATATGAAGCAAACTATGCTAGTAAGTTCTCCTGGCGGAGAGATGAGGACAAATATAGTATGTCCTAAAGTAAGCATTAAAATAAGGGGGGTAGACTTTCTCGCAAACCTCATAGTATTGGAGTCCCAAGGAATAGACATAATACTTGGAATGGACTGGCTGAGCAAGTATATTGGAGTCATTCAATGTGCCGAGAGGATTGTGCAGTTGACAAGTGAACATGGTACACGCATCGAAGTTGAGGCAGCCCAACCTACAAGAGAGAAGGCAATGCTCAATCAAGTGGAAGGAGTGACATTGGAAAGCATTCCGATCGTTCGCGAGTACCCGGACGTGTTTCCAGATGAGTTGCCAGGTATGCCACCTGATCATGACATAGAATTCGCCATTGAGTTGATACCCGGAACTGCACCTATAGCTAAGAGGCCGTATAGGATGCCTCCTAAGGAATTAGCAGAGCTCAAGAAGCAAATTCAAGAGCAGCTAGAGAAGGGTTTTATACGCCCAAGCTCATCCCCGTGGGGAGCCCCAGTGCTCTTCGTAGATAAGAAGGATGGAACCCAGAGGATGTGATGAACTTCTGGGCACACATATGCGTTACACTTGGTTCATATTCGGAACCGGGTGTCACACCTTGTCACCTGGAATACATGGCAGAGAGTCGGGAAGAGCTTTTTACCTTTTTGCTTCGCTTAACTAATTGGGACGAGAAAACAACTATACCATTTAATTATGCATTAATGAGATTATGGTCAATATGACATGGTAATGGGTGATCTAAGCAAGCATGGTATGTGGATCGGGTTGGATGCTATGGTGGTTTTGCTTGCTTTAAATCTAAGGACCGGTTCGTGGAGCGACCATCCAAGATTTACAGTGCCACCACAAGGCCAAGTATGGGTGCGGCATAGCTGATTAATTAGGGTATCGCTAGTATTGAGCAGATCATTTGGTGCATCGAGGAAAGGGAGTCGGATAGGGTTTGGATTTATGGCGGGACTCCCTTGGATCCGAATGGCACAAGGGGGGCCCTTGGTTGAAGATGTGCTCAGTTGGAGGCATCGCCACCAGTGAAACCTCAGTGGGTCCGCACATGATAGTAATCCATTTGTAAAGGATAATTTGTTATCTCTTGGCCACACACCTAAGGAAGTGTGAGATAGCATAATAGAGGTTCCATAGTCATCGAGAGGTGATGAAATCACGAACACGTGGATAAAGTGGTACAACCTCTGCAGAGTGTCTTAAAAACTATCATGATAGTCGTGCTCCCGATCATGAGCAACCTGGACTCTCACAAGATTAGTGGGAAACTTGGGATTATGATGGTTTGGTTATGGTTTGGTACTGGTTATGGGATGGTATTGTGGTTTATGGCAATGGATATGGTTAATGGTAATGAGAAATCTGGTATATGGATGATGGTAATGAAATATGGACTAGTATTCTGATACTACATGGTTTATGATGGGTTTACTTCACATACATACAATATATTGCTTTTCAAATGTTTTAATGTACTTTTCAGCACTTAGCCTTTATTATATTCGTCATTTGTATCAGCTACATGTCATACTTTCCACACTTGTTGAGTACAACATTTACTCACCCTTGCAATCCCCCCACCAACAGTTGCAGGTCAGATTTGGGAGTATAACATTGACAATGCGGAGTTCTAGGCCATGCCTGCCATCAGCTTGCCTGTGGTTTGATTGGAGTTGCGCCATATACCCTTTGGTTAGCTACATAGTTGCTTATATAGTTAATTTCTGCTGCATTAGTTCAAACTTGTCATTATTATTCATTAGAGCTTGTATTTGAGGATATTCTGAATTCCGTAATAAAAGTGCTTAATTAATCTGGTCTTGTGGTAATTTTCTATATATCCTTTTGTGAATGCACTCATGTATGTGTGTTGAACGTCCTGGGCACACATATGCGTTCACTTGGTTCATTTTTGGAACCGGG
Organism: Tuctoria greenei; assembly: GCA_036927565.1. Classification (NCBI taxonomy): domain Eukaryota; kingdom Viridiplantae; phylum Streptophyta; class Magnoliopsida; order Poales; family Poaceae; genus Tuctoria; species Tuctoria greenei. Next base: position 256,609,136 of record JAYESD010000002.1, read on the forward strand.
TGTCACAAAGAATTCTTGGATGAAGAAGGCATCAAGCATGAGTTCTCGGCCCCCTACTCCCCTCAGCAAAATGGGGTGGACGAGAGGAATAATAGGACCCTCATCGAGATGGCAAAAACCATGCTTGACGAATATAAGACGTCGGACCTGTTTTGGGCGGAAGCGGTTACCACCGCTTGCCATGCCATAAACCGGTTGTACCTTCACAGCATTATCAAGAAGACGCCTTAGAGCTCCTAACCAGTAACAAGCCCAGGCATTTCTTACTTTCGTGTTTTTGGGAGCAAATGCTACATTCTCAACAAGAAGCCTAGGACTTCGAAGTTCGCTTCTAAGTCCGATGAGGGTTTTTTGCTTGGTTATGACTCAAACACTTACACCTATTGTGTCTTCAAGAAATCCTCCAGAATTGTTGAAGTAGCACGTGACGTAGTGTTTGGTGAGACTAATGGCTCCCAAGTGGAGCAAGTTGGTCATCATGTGCTAGATAAAAAAGAAGCTCCACAAGTGGTGATAGGAAGGATGGCACTTGGAGACATACGACCACAAGAGCAACCTCAAGACTGAAGTGATCATCCTATGCCTCAAATGAGTTCTTCCTCAAATGATCAAACACAATTCCCCCAATATGCGCTCCAAGAAGATGAAAATGGAGGCATCAATCAAGCGGGAAACAATGAAAATGAGGAAGACGAAGATGAAGATTCAATACCTCAAGCGCCTCACCCAAGAGTGCACCAAAGCGTTCAACGGGAGCATCCCGTTGACAATATTCTTGGAGACATCTCCAAGGGGGTAACTACTCGATCCCGTGTTGCAAATTTTTGTGAACATTACTCTTTTGTTTCTTCCCTGGAGCCTCACAAGGTTGAAGAAGCACTACGAAATCCAGATTGGGTGATGGTCATGCAAGAAGAGCTCAACAACTTTAAAAGAAATCAAGTATTGGAGCTCGTGAAGAGACCAAATGCTAATGTTGTGGGCACCAAGTGGGTGTTCCACAGAAAACAAGATGAGCACGGGGTGGTTACAAGGAACAAAGCACGACTTGTGGTCAAAGGCTATTCACAAGTCAAAGGTTTGGATTTCGATGAAACCTTTGCGCCCATAGCTAGGCTTGAATCAATTCGCATATTACTTGCCTTTGCTACTCACCATGATTTTAAGCTATATCAAATGGATGTCAAGAGTGCATTCCTTAATGGTTCAATCAAGGAAGAGGTGTATGTGGAGCAACCCCCCGGTTTTGAAGATCAAGAATTCCCAAACTATGTCTACAAATTGCGTAAGGCTCTCTATGGCCTCAAACAAGCTCCTAGAGCTTGGTATGAGTTCCTTGGAGACTTCTTAACTCAAAATGGTTTCAAAATTGGGAAGGCGGATTACACTTTATTCACTAAGCATTTCAATGATGATTTGTTTGTTTGCCAAATATATGTTAATGACATTATATTTGGTTCTACTAACAAAGCTTTTTGTGATGAGTTTTCCAAGATAATGACCGAGATATTTGAGATGTCCATGATGGGGGAGTTGAAGTTCTTTCTAGGTTTTCAAGTGAAGCAACTCAAGGAAGGCACACTCATTAGTCAAACAAAATACACACAAGACATACTCAAGAAGTTTGACATGGACAAAGCCAAACCCATCAAGACTCCTATAGCAACTAATGGACATCTCGATCTTAATGAAGATGGTCCAAGTGTGGACCAAAAGGTATATCGCTCCATGATAAGTTCATTACATTACTTATGTGCATCTAGGCCCGATATCATGCTTAGTGTGTGTATATGTGCTAGATTTCAAGATGCTCCTAAGGTGTGTCATTTGACCGCCGTTAAGAGAATTATTAGATATTTGGTTCACACACCAAGTCTAGGACTTTGGTGCCCCAAGGGCTCTAAGTTTAACCTCATTGGATATTCTGATGCGGACTATGCGGGGTGCAAGATTGATAGGAAGAGTACCTCGGGAACTTGCCAATTCCTTGGTAGATCTCTAGTGTCTTGGTCCTCAAAGAAACAAAACTCCATTGCTCTTTCCACAACCGAAGCGGAGTATGTCGCCGCCGTATGTTGTTGTGCACAACTTCTTTCGATGCGACAAACTATTAGGGACTATAGAATAAACTTGCACCATATCCCTCTCCTATGTGACAATGAGAGTGTCATCAAAATAGCCCACAGTCCAGTTGATCATTCAAGGACCAAACACATCGATATTCACAACCATTTCTTGGGAGATCACTCCATCAAAGGAGACATTGCAATTTCCCATGTGAGAACCGAAAAATAAATTGCCGATATCTTCACCCTTAGCCCACAGCCCTTAGATGAGAGAAGATTTTGTGAACTTAGGAGTGAGCTCAATATCTTAGATTCTCGAAATGTGGCTTGAGTCTTGCACATCTGATTGTTACTTAAATGTGCTTCAAAATTCACACATGCTTGCGAAAAAACTTTTCTTCCTCAATTTTCTACAAATTATTTTTAAATTATTGAATCTTTGTGAATTATGGTCATAGTTTGGTTGTTGATTGCTTACTGACCATGTTTACAAAGATCCTTTGTGAAAATCTAGTCCAAGAGGATCAAATCTCCATTTGAAAATTCAATATATATGAGTTTTCAGCCTTAGCACCGAACAAGTCCGGCTATTCAGAGAGTCCGGACCCAATCCGGAGGCCGGACAAGTCCGGGTCTCCAACCGGACTAGTCCGGCCCCTGGGGACTTAACCTCCCCAGGAACCCTCTCTCAAAACGCACAAAACCGCCCCTAGATCGGCGATTTTCGACTCCCTCCACCAAATATTGATTCCAATCCGTGGATTGAAGTATGTAGGTGCATGGGAACTCTTCCCTAAGCTTCCTAAGTCAATTCTTCATCCACATTGCGTTGATTCGAAGATTTGAAGAGGTATTCTTGACCTAACCCAGATCTTTCAAAATTCAATTCTTTTAGGTCTTTGGATAGAAACCTCTTCACAAAAGTTGTTGTCTATATCATTATGATCTGGTACCTCGAATTTGATGATCAGATCCAAAGTTTTTGAAAAATTTATCAAGATTAGGGTTCCTACTGTGTGCACCGGACTAGTCCGACCATAGGGCGGACAAGTCCGGTGCATACGGACTAGTCCAGCCCTTCGACAGACAAGTCCAGGTTACACAGTGAAAACCCTAACCTTGATCGATTTTGTGAATTCTAACACAATTTTCTACTTCATTGGACTCATATACTCTCTCTTTGCATCTCATATCAGTGACAATGTCGGATTTTGACTGTGTTCCTCTTTCCGTTTCTGATGCCGAGGCGGGAAAACAAGCTCTCTATCGACAGAATCGTGAGGAGCGAGAGCTTGCTATAGCTCTCCTTGGATCCCAGTCGGAGGCAAGGAATGCGAAGAAAAAGCAAAGGGAAGCGCACAACTCAGCTGCAGTCGAGGTAGCTCCAAAGAAGAAGAGACTTTTCACCATGGGCGAGAAAGCAAAGTCTCTGGAGGCAAGGAGCTCCAAAGATAAGGGAAAGGCACCGGTGACTGAGGCACCCAAGAGGAAGGCTCCAAATGTCAAGAAGTCTTCAATCAAGGCAAGGAAGGGGCCCTCTCAACCCATAGGCCCCTTGAGGATGTCTTCACCCACGATGATGAGGACATCACAACAGCAGAGACGCACATTGAACTGCACGGACCAATCACAAGAGCACGAGCACGGTTATTAAATTAGCAGGTGAATTCGTTCCTAACTTATTTTGCATGTGAGTTTGAGAATAGATTGCTATGTGATGATTTAATTGTTATTAGGAATAATGGAGAAGATCAACAAGTGAAGGAAAGAGGCCTTGGGAGCGTGGAGAACTAGCTGGGATGTCCACAAGTTGATGGAAACAGTTTACAACTCAGGAGCAGTCCATCTTAAAACGGATGCCCAGGAGGCATACGGACTCCGTTTTCGACGTTCTACATATGCACGGAAAAAAGGAAAAGATAAACTTTCCAATGGTTCTGGTCCAACCTCAAAATTGCTCCGGGGTCATTGGGAATCATTGAAACAAGTCGAGTCCAGATTTCTGTCCGGTGTTGCGCCACCGAATCGGGCCTTTGGGCCTTGTATCCCGTAAGAGTCCATTAGGGACGCGTCTAATCGTGTTTTGGTCGAACCCTAGCATATAAATACTGCAGCCGTCGGTCATATTCGGTGGGTTTAGCTTAGATCAATAATATCGCCGTTCTACGGTTTGTGAGACCCCAACTTCGCGATTTCCGATCGTGTCTTCGACGTTCTTGCTCGTGTTCTCGGTTACACTTGCAGGGATTAGCCTTCTTGGCGAGGTCAAGCGTGTGCAGCATGGTTTATAACCAACGGAGCCGTGGTGTAGTGATTGCAGAGGTACTCGAACAGCTCGAGTGCCGCAGATCATCAACATTGAGTTCTCCACCCCAATCGACATACCTTTCGGAAGATTGGGCCTAAACCTACTCATCAATTGGTATCAGATTTCCAGGTTGCCCGTGAGGTATATTTGTTCTCCTTCCATTAGATCGATTTTGTTTCGTACCTAGAGTCCACAGAAAAGCCAAAAAAATAGATCATTTTTACCGCTTCCCAGACTATAGTGCCTGCAGTTTCGTTTTTCAGTTTGCATTGTTGAGTTTGCATTCATGTGGTCGAGTCTTGTTGCTGGTTTAGCTTTGTGTTTTGGGTCCTAGTTATTGTGTTTCATCATTGTTTTCTTGCTATTCGACACATATTCCACAATCCCTAAATAACAAACCGATCCACCACGTTCATCGGTTTGCCCTAGCTAGCCGCCTTGCGTGAACTCCTGCATTGTCAGCCCTAGATTAGGTGACAAACCTTTGTGCCATTCATCCTTGAATCATCACACACCACCCCATTAGTTTCTGTGCAAATTTCCGATCGTTTTCATATCCGATTGCGAGTTCTGTTCTCAAACCGAGTTGGAATCAACATCCAAAAAAATATAACTCAGACAGCCTACCTTAAAACGGCTATAACTTTCGCATACGAACTCAAAATCGGGCGATTTTTTTTTTCAAATTCATCTACGCGAAATTTCGCATATGATTTTTCGCTGCATAGACGCGTTCGGAAAAATTTGATTTCCCAAATTCCCCTTGGAAGATAGGCTATCCGGCCTTCGAAGTTTCAGCATGAATTTTAAAGAATCTTCTTGATTTTCTATAGGCCGCATATTACATCCAATTGAGCTGCAAATTTGTGTGCTTACTATATTTGTGCTCCTGAGTAAAGAAAAAATATCAAAAAAATATTACAAAAAAGAAAAAATAGTGAAGAGCACACATATTAAAGCAATTGGCCTATACCACTTGGTGCTGTTTTGTTGGCTATATCATTCTGTCTTTCTTTTGCCTTGATACTTCCTTGTGTTGTGCTAGGCTCTAGAGCATTCGGTTGACCAGCAACAGTTTCCTACATTGAAGACTTATTCAACTTTGTTTAGCTGCTAACGATTTTCAGCTTATTAGCCACCATATTGTATCATCCAAGCTCCACCTTTCTCTTGAGCATAACAGGTACCTTTCCAATAACCCCACCTTTCATTGGTTCATCTCACCGTCCACACCACCTGCTGTGTCGGTAAGAACACTTGTAAGAGCGTGGTAAGACGCTTGAGTGAGAGAGATTGTTTTCTTCCACCTTCCACATTGTCACTGTAGTTGATAGGGATAGCATTTTTTTTTGTCTTTTGTTTCCTACTAACAATGGCAGAAGAAGACAATGATGACGAATGTGTTCAACATGCTGAGTTACATGACATGATGAAGACCATGAAGGATATGTTCGCCAAATACAACGCATCAACGGAGGAGTCATTAGCGAACTTGACTCGCCACACTACAAGGATTCCGACCTGTTGCAGTGATTGTACTACAACGAATACTAATCGTTGCAGTAAGCTCGGCTTTTTGCCACGATTCACTAGTTCGTGGCACTAGGATCTATCGCCACAGAACAGAATCGTTGCATTAGGATCTGTTGCCACGAATTACTGGTTCGTGGTGTTACAGGATCTATTGCCACGGACCACAATCGTTGCATTAGGATCTGTTGCCACGAATTACTGGTTCGTGGCGTTACAAATTTATTGCCACAGAACACAATCGTTACATTAGGATCTGTTGCCACGAATTACTGGTTCGTGGCGTTACAACTTTATTGCCACGAAACACAGTCGTTGCATTAGGATCTGTTGCCACGAATCAGCAAACAATTGCATTTGGACCGTAATGCAACGAAACAAAATCGTTGCATTAGGATGTGTTGCCACGATATTCTGGTTCGTGGCGTTAGTATCAATGGCCACGGGCCCCAATCGTAGCAATTAGGATGTGTGGCCACGATTCAATTTTTCGTGGCGTCAGGATGCTAATGCAACGAAACACAACCGTTGCATTAGGATCTGTTGCCACGAATCACTAGTTCATGGCGTCAGGATGCTAATGCAATGGACCACAATCGTTGCATTAGGATTTGTTGCCATGAATTACTGGTTCGTGGCGTTACAGGATCTATCGCCACGGACTACAATCGTTGCATTAGGATCTGTTGCCACGAATTACTGGTTCGTGGCGTTACAGGATCTATCGCCACAGACCACAATCGTTGCATTAGGATATGTTGCCACGAATTACTGGTTCGTGGCATTACAGCTTTATTGCCACGGAACACAATCGTTGCATTAGGATCTGTTGCCACGAATTACTGGTTCATGGCGTTACAGCTTTATTGTCATGGAACATAGTCGTTGCATTAGGATCTGTTGCCACGAATTAGCAAACAGTTGCATTTGGACTGTAATGCAACGAAACAGAATTGTTGCATTAGGATGTGTTGCCACGATACTCTGGTTCGTAGCGTTAGTATCAATGGCCACAGACCCCAATCGTAGCAATTAAGATGTGTGGCCATGATTCAATTTTTTGTGGCGTCAGTATGCTAATGCAACAAAACACAATCGTTGCATTATGATTTGTTGCCATGAATCACTAGTTCGTGGCATCAGGATGCTAATGCAATGGACCACAATCATTGCATTAGGATCTGTTGCCACGAATTACTGGATCGTGGCATTACAGGATCTATCGCCACGGACCACAGTCGTTGCATTAGGATATGTTGCCACAAATTACTGGTTCGTGGCGTTACAGCTTTATTGCCACGGAACACAATCATTGCATTAGGATCTGTTGCCATGAATTACTGGTTTGTGGCGTTACAGCTTTATTGCCACAGAACACAGTCTTTGCATTAGGATCCGTTGCCACGAGTCAGCAAACAGTTGCATTTGGACCGTAATGCAACGTAACAGAATCGTTGCATTAGGATGTGTTGCCACAATACTCTGGTTCGTGGCGTTAGTATCAATGGCCACGGACCCCAATCGTAGCAATTAGGATGTGTGGCAACGATTCACTTTTTCGTGGCGTCAGGATGCTAATGCAACGAAACACAATCATTGCATTAGGATATCTTGCCACGATTCACTAGTTCGTGGCGTCAGGATGCTAATGCAACAGACCACAATCGTTGCATTAGGATCTGTTGCCACGAATTACTGGTTCATGGCGTTACAGGATCTATCGCCACGGAACACAATTGTTGCATTAGGATGTGTTGCCACGATACTCTGGTTTGTGGTGTTAGTATCAATGGCCACGGACCCCAATCGTAGCAATTAGGATGTGTGGCCACGATTCACTTTTTCGTGGTGTCAGGATACTAATGCAACAAAACACAATCGTTGCATTAGGATGTCTTGCCACATTCACTGGTTCGTGGCGTTAGGATCTATCACGACGGGACCACAATCATTGCATTAGGATGGAGCTACATGAAGTTGCATCCGAGGACACAGACGTTCACGCTCCAAATCTTACAGCCAAGGGCGCACTGCACGATTCCCGCGACTGTACCACCCTGCCCTGATGATTGCCACGTACGCGAGCGCACCGAATCTTGCAGGGCGCACGGGCACACACGAACTCCACGTCCGAACTTTGCTCAGCGATCCGAATAACTCGGCGCTCGGCATGCACGATCGATCATCATGCGCACGAATAATATTATGAAATTATCAACTTTGATGATTCAATAATCTCAATAAAGTTTCATCCAACCTACCAACGAAAAATTGGATCGTCCAGTCCATCCAACCAAACGTTAATTTGGATCATCCAAGACATAATGAAATGGATGATCTATCTCCAATCGAACTTCAACGTCAAACCAAATGCAAATGATGACTGAGCACTTTGTCACATGTCACTAGAGTGTACGCACAAATGACAAATACACGGCCTCAACACTGGGTTTAGGGTGCATCGTGGACTAACCACATGACCTGACCAAACACTCACGTAATTACCATACACCTGCAAGAGCAACCATCTGGCAGCATCCACCAACGCATTTTGCAAAAGGATGACAAGCAGCGGCAGGTGAACACGTTGCAGCGGCGGCGCAATGGAAAACGGTGGCAGTGGACGGTGACGTACCTGGATGTTGGCGTAGTCGACCTCACACATCTTTCACGAGTCGTTCACCTTCCGCGGCGAGCTGAACCACACTGGCAGGAACTCCTCTGGCGATGTGACGTTGACAAAGCAGTAGCCCTTGTTGGCCTCGGAGGTTGGCAAATGCAACAAACGAGGTTAAGTATCAATCAGTAAAAGACCGGAGCTTGATTAGTATAATCATATATTTCAAAGCATAGGCGTGGTACTTGAAGTCAAATGTAACATGAATAAAATCGTAAAACTAACTTGACGCGGCCAACTGCAATTTTTGCGTTCTCCTAGGCGCAGTGCTGATCAATGATGTTCATTACTTTTTGCCTCCTGACGACTCAGTGTTGGACTAACGACACTGATGATCCGCAACATACTCAATGATGTAAAACATCAGGTATTAACGCATCAACAAATATAAGGGGGAGAATACCAACACGCAGATTTAAAAGTATGTTGCGGATCATCAGCGTCCTAAGTCCAGAAACAGGGTAGAAGCGACGCCGTGGCCGCCGCGAACTCGAGAACGTATGAGGAGAAGGCGCATCGCCAACGGCGAGGGGACGAAAGCTACACGACCGCTATGGGCGATGAGCCTACCCCTCGATCCGTCCTTGAGTCAGGGGCGGGCCGACGGTGGGGGCGAGGCAGGCGACATTGTGCAACAGGGCCGCAGAAAATTTATTTCCACCCGCCTAGGCCCAGAGCCGGGCCTGCCTTTAAGACCATCCACAGTGGTTCACAGTAAAGCGGTGATGGGACGCGAAGCGGTTCCAATTGAATTCAAAGATGCGCATGCGGGATGCGTAACCTCTGCAGTACTGCAGGTGCAGTAACAGTCACTAAAATGTGGGCCCCACGGCTAGCCGGACCCTCATGTCAGTGACTGTTACTGCACCTGCAGTACCGCAGGTGATTTCAACGCATGTGCTGCGCACGTCTAAGGCGCCTCGGTGACTGGCGCGCACGTAAGCTCGGTGCGCCCAGTCGCATCACACCTGTACAAATGGCTACGGCTTGAACGAACAACGAAGGACGAAACCTTATGCGGCAAACAGCAACGTATAATACTTCCTCCGCCCCAACTCAACTCTATTTCTGTTTTGGTCGAACTAATTACCTTTGACAAATGATTTATATGGAATTTATTAACTTCAATAACATGTAGTACTAGATTGTATATTATGGAAATATTTTCATGGTGAATCTAAAAGTACAATTCTTGTATGTTAAAACAGATCAAAATTGCGTAGATCTAAAAGATAGATTTGATGAAACCTAAGACTTCCCTTTGAAAAAGTTTTATACTTTACATTAGTTTTACATATGTAATATGCACATAGGATATATCACTAAATAGTTTTGCAAAAAAAAAATGCAGGAGAAATATGTATATCCCATATATATGCTACTACTACGTAAATTAGGGGTGGGCAAATAAACTGAGACCGATAAAACCGAAACCGATAAAACCGAGACCGGAACTGAAAAGACCAAAATATCGGGTATCGGGTACTTTTCGGGTAGCAAATATAAATAACTAAAAAATAAATGTCAGGTTCGGACGGATGAATTCATTATGGAGCTACATGTCACGTACTTAATTATACTAAAAATCATCATCTTCACTATCGTCCCCCCACAATGGAGCTACATGACCATCATTGGTATATGTATCGTCGTCGTCGTCGTATTCATTTTCTGATGCAACTCCATCTACCTCAAACCGATCACCTGATGTTGTCCCCAATATGCTATCACAAATGTTTTTCTCAATGTGCATGACATCCAAGTTATGCCTTATTAGCAATGTCTTCCAATAAGGGAGGTCGAAAAATATACTTTTCTTCTTCCAATTATGCCATCTATTTTCCTCGGTGTGCTTTCTCTTATTATTCGTCGGTCCAAACTCACATGATCAAAACACTCGTATTGTTGGAGTACTTCGTCACCAGAGAGTGATTTTGGAGTCTCTCTATTCTCTGCCTTGTTGTTGAAAGAACCTTTGTTTCGACGCCATCTGTGATCTTGAGGTAGGAAACGACGATGACCCATGTAACAATGCTTTCGTCCATATTTCAACCAGAAGACCTTTCAACCATGCCACAGTGGTCCGGCCTGGCGGCCTCACGATGGAGCTCATCATCCACCTGGATCACTACCTCGACTATACGCCGCCGGTCCACCCCAACTCCTCGGCCTCCTCGTCATCAGGCAATTCTTCTGATGGACACTCCTTGGTGTCCTCGAACTCTTCGGGGGACACCTTCCCGCGGCCGAAGAGATTCTACTGGCGGTGTGGGGAAGTGGATGAGGCGGATAAGCAGCTCTTTTAGTATGGCTACCAAAGTGTCCTAGCTCATGTGTTACGTTTCCTATGGAAACTAAAAATCCTTTACAAATCCTATCCTTCAAAGAGAGCCTATGTTTGAGAGGATTACGATTGGATTAATTTCCGTGAAAAGATTTCCTGTTTAACACTTTGGTTGTCCTTCCCTTTTTCAAACATTTTCTTCCTCATATTGTCTTCACTTTTTTCTTTCCAGTCCTAGCTACCGGCCTGTTGTATTTTCCTGTTACTACTACTTTACAGACCGCTTTGCGGGCCCTGCTGCGGGCGATCTCCTGGCAACTCCACCGGTTTGGGGACAAGGAGGGTTTGGCGATCAGAAAATTCGAACTAATTTTGCATAGATAGTACATCCATGAACAAGAACACCAAGTATATTTAACTTAAAAACATTACTCCCTCCATCCCAAAATACTACTTGTCCCTTTCGATGGAGGGAGTATCTCCGTCCCAAAATACTTGTCGTTTTGGATGGAGGGAGTATATTACAAACACAAGAAAAGATAAACTACAACTAAAACCATGAAACGAAAAACTACAACTAAAAACATGAAACGAAAAACTACAACTAAAAACATGAAAAGAAAACACCTAAATACTACTCTACTCAGCCTCCACCTCCTCCTCGGGTGGGTCCTCGGGCTCCTGACCCTCCTCTAGTGCCTCGGGCTCCGGCGGCGGAAGGTGACCCAGTCTCAAGGCCGCCGCCATGACGAGGTTGCGACGACCCGCGACGCCGAGCTCGGCCGCCATCGTCTCCCAGAGGGAGTCGAGACGAGAGGCCACGTGCGAGAGGCCGAAGACGTAGTGGCCCGTGGTGTCCATTCCAGTACTTTGTGGAAGGGTACCGAGCCCAAGGCGTTCCATGGAGTGAGATGTATCCGTAAATACATCTCGGGCCATGTTGAACAGGAGGGTATCCTTCACGCGCGGCGGCGAGGGGGGGTCCAGCCGCGGCCGCTTACCGGCGGCCGGGTCCCTCGGCGGGCTCAGTGGCGGAGGGTTGCTCGAGCTCGAAAGCATTTGTTGTATACTAGCCGCGGCTAGGTTTTGTGGAGAGAAGAGAGGATGTTGGAAAGGTTGTGCAGAAAAGACGATGGTGCGGGTGACCATCTTATACTCCCTACATCCCAAGTTAATATCTTCACAGGCGGTTGGTACTTAATAATCTTCTGAGAAGATTTTTATCTCAGGCGGGTGTCGAAGGTCTTAAACGACACTTCCCCCGGACCTGCTTAGAGAGCAGCCCGCGGAGGTTCTTTGGATTCACGAGGGCTAGTCCCAGGAGATTGAGCGCAGTGAGATGGTGAACACAGAGGGTTTATGTGGTTCGGGCCGCCGGAGCGTAACACCCTACGTTCACGGGAGTGTAAGTCTATTGCCTTGCTTGAGCGTGTATGGGTTTCAATCGGCCTGATGCTGTCCCCTGTGAAGGTCGTCTGCAGAGTCCTTTTATAGTCCAAGGACTCTTGCAGTCACAAGGTGGTCCCCAGGCCCCGACAGGTGGTCCCGGGGAAAGCCAAATCCTATACAAGATCTAGGATTAAATGTTATCTACTTCTCTCTGTCAGGGGCTTCAATGTGCCGTCCTGCCGCGTCATGCGCCAGGGCTACACATAGTTGTTGATGATGGCAGGGCCCGTCCCGTCCGTCTTGTCCTCGTGGCTTACTCGCCCGCCTTGCGTCGTGGGTCTGTACCGGCTACTTGGACAAGACAGGACACTGGAGCCTTGACTTTCGCATGCGCGACTCCGCTTCGCCTGGGGAAGGCGCGCGTACTTAATGCTTGTCTGAGCGGCGCACTCTTTCCTTTACTGCTGCCTCCTACTGCATCGAGTCGGCCCACCGCCACGTGGTTGCACCGGAGCCTGCCCCTGCGGGGAGTTGAGCTCCCAGCTGTACAGGTCACGTGGCGCCTCCGGAGCCCACCTCTGCGAGAGAGCGGAGGCTCAGCCCTGCGGGCCACGTGGTAGTCCAGGAGCCCTTCCTTGAGGGGAGACGGGCCTGGTCCCGGGAGTTCCATTGGCTACGTGGCAGCCCCAGAGCCCGCCTCGGCGGGGAAGTGAGAGTCTGGTCCTGCCGGCCACGTGGCTGCCCCGGAGCCTGCCTCGGCCGGGAGGCGAGAGTCTGGTCCTGCCGGCCACGTGGCAGCCCCAGAGCCTGCCTCAGCAGGGAGGCGAGGGTCAAGTCTTGCCGGCCACGTGGCAGCCCGGGAGCCCGCCCCGGTCGAGAGGTAGGATCTGGTCCTTCCCTCGACGTGACAGCCTCAGACTCTACCTCCAAGTAGAGGCCAAGCCCTTAGCCGTTTTCTCCTTGTGCGCGGGGGTACCCGGTCTGCGGGGTACCGACAGCGGGTATTACTTACCAACCGTCTGAGATAATGCCCGATACTGTTCTTCAGTTTCCTTATCCCTTGCTTCTTTTTTATTTAGATTCCAATATAAATACACAAACATGTTTAGATTCTGCAAATTGTGTCCAAATTAGATGATTCTTTCTTCTACATTTGTATAAAATTAACATCTACCACCTGAACAAAATACTTTAAAACTTGTATAGCTGACATTGTAATGTTTTGGTAAGTATCAAATTAATTTCTACTCACATATTATTCACATTTGTGTATCTCGTAAAAAAAGATCCTTCACTCAAATTTGTTTGTATGAACATATTTGTATCATTTATACATGTATGAATTTTGTTAATTTTTTTAAAAGTATTCCAACATGTCAAACTTCAAATTATCCATCATTCTAACTAAATGCTCATATACATATGAGGCATTCAACAAATTATGAACACACATTGATTCAAAAAAAAAATTAAAAAAATCTGAAAAAATTCATAGAGGTTGGTATGATGAGTAAAACTGTCCACTGAAAAAATAAATGAAAAAGGCATTATATTCATCAAGATAGAAAAATGAAAAATATCATTTGTTGTATGTTTTTTATGTTCTGACCGATTTCAAAAGATTTATGAAGTAAAATTTAATGGTAACCTTTACTTATCAATAATATTACAAGAAAGTGAAAATTTGCCTTTTTAAAGAACCCACATTTAATCAAGAATATTAATTAAGAAGAAGTAAATATCTTCACAGGCGGTTGGTACTTAATAACCTTCTGAGAAGATTTTTATCTCAGTCGGGTATTACTTACCAACCGTCTGAGATAATGCCCGATACTGTTCTTCAGTTTCCTTATCCCTTGCTTCTTTTTTATTTAGATTCCAATATAAATACTCAAACATGTTTAGATTCTGCAAATTGTGTCCAAATTAGATGATTCTTTCTTCTACATTTGTATAAAATTAACATCTACCACCTGAACAAAATACTTTAAAACTTGTATAGCTGACATTGTAATGTTTTGGTAAATATCAAATTAATTTCTACTCACATATTATTCACATTTGTGTATCTCGTAAAAAAAGATCCTTCACTCAAATTTGTTTGTATGAACATATTTGTATCATTTATACATGTATGAATTTTGTTAATTTTTTTTGAAAGTATTCCAACATGTCAAACTTCAAATTATCCATCATTCTAACTAAATGCTCATATACATATGAGGCATTCAACAAATTATGAACACACATTGATTCAAAAAAATTAAAAAAATCTGAAAAAATTCATAGAGGTTGGTATGATGAGTAAAACTGTCCACTGAAAAAATAAATGAAAAAGGCATTATATTCATCAAGATAGAAAAATGAAAAATATCATTTGTTGTATGTTTTTTATGTTCTGACCGATTTCAAAAGATTTATGAAGTAAAATTTAATGGTAACCTTTACTTATCAATAATATTACAAGAAAGTGAAAATTTGCCTTTTTAAAGAACCCACATTTAATCAAGAATATTAATTAAGAAGAAGTAAATATCTTCACAGGCGGTTGGTACTTAATAACCTTCTGAGAAGATTTTTATCTCAGTCGGGTATTACTTACCAACCGTCTGAGATAATGCCCGATACTGTTCTTCAGTTTCCTTATCCCTTGCTTCTTTTTTATTTAGATTCCAATATAAATACTCAAACATGTTTAGATTCTGCAAATTGTGTCCAAATTAGATGATTCTTTCTTCTACATTTGTATAAAATTAACATCTACCACCTGAACAAAATACTTTAAAACTTGTATAGCTGACATTGTAATGTTTTGGTAAATATCAAATTAATTTCTACTCACATATTATTCACATTTGTGTATCTCGTAAAAAAAGATCCTTCACTCAAATTTGTTTGTATGAACATATTTGTATCATTTATACATGTATGAATTTTGTTAATTTTTTTTGAAAGTATTCCAACATGTCAAACTTCAAATTATCCATCATTCTAACTAAATGCTCATATACATATGAGGCATTCAACAAATTATGAACACATATTGATTCAAAAAAATTAAAAAAATCTGAAAAAATTCATAGAGGTTGGTATGATGAGTAAAACTGTCCACTGAAAAAATAAATGAAAAAGGCATTATATTCATCAAGATAGAAAAATGAAAAATATCATTTGTTGTATGTTTTTTATGTTCTGACCGATTTCAAAAGATTTATGAAGTAAAATTTAATGGTAACCTTTACTTATCAATAATATTACAAGAAAGTGAAATTTTGCCTTTTTAAAGAACCCACATTTAATCAAGAATATTAATTAAGAAGAAGTAAATATCTTCACAGGCGGTCGGTACTTAATAACCTTCTGAGAAGATTTTTATCTCAGTCGGGTATTACTTACCAACCGTCTGAGATAATGCCCGATACTGTTCTTCAGTTTCCTTATCCCTTGCTTCTTTTTTATTTAGATTCCAATATAAATACTCAAACATGTTTAGATTCTGCAAATTGTGTCCAAATTAGATGATTCTTTCTTCTACATTTGTATAAAATTAACATCTACCACCTGAACAAAATACTTTAAAACTTGTATAGCTGACATTGTAATGTTTTGGTAAATATCAAATTAATTTCTACTCACATATTATTCACATTTGTGTATCTCGTAAAAAAAGATCCTTCACTCAAATTTGTTTGTATGAACATATTTGTATCATTTATACATGTATGAATTTTGTTAATTTTTTTAAAAGTATTCCAACATGTCAAACTTCAAATTATCCATCATTCTAACTAAATGCTCATATACATATGAGGCATACAACAAATTATGAACACACATTGATTCAAAAAAAATTAAAAAAATCTGAAAAAATTCATAGAGGTTGGTATGATGAGTAAAACTGTCCACTGAAAAAATAAATGAAAAAGGCATTATATTCATCAAGATAGAAAAATTAAAAATATCATTTGTTGTATGTTTTTTATGTTCTGACCGATTTCAAAAGATTTATGAAGTAAAATTTAATGGTAACCTTTACTTATCAATAATATTACAAGAAAGTGAAATTTTGCCTTTTTAAAGAACCCACATTTAATCAAGAATATTAATTAAGAAGAAGTAAATATCTTCACAGGCGGTTGGTACTTAATAACCTTCTGAGAAGATTTTTATCTCAGTCGGGTATTACTTACCAACCGTCTGAGATAATGCCCGATACTGTTCTTCAGTTTCCTTATCCCTTGCTTCTTTTTTATTTAGATTCCAATATAAATACTCAAACATGTTTAGATTCTGCAAATTGTGTCCAAATTATATGATTCTTTCTTCTACATTTGTACAAAATTAACATCTACCACCTGAACAAAAAATTTTAAAACTTGTATAGATGTCATTGTAATGTTTTGGTAAATATCAAATTAATTTCTACTCACATATTATTCACATTTGTGTATCTCGTAAAAAAAAGATCATTCACTCAAATTTGTTTGTATGAACATATTTTTATCATTTATACATGTATGAATTTTGTTAATTTTTTTAAAAGCATTACAACATGTCAAAATTCAAATTATCCATCATTCTAACTAAATGCTCATATACATATGAGGCATTAATCAAATTTTGAACACACATTGATTCAAAAAAAATTTAAAAAATCTGAAAAAATTCATAGAGGTTGGTATGATGAGTAAAAATGTCTACTGAAAAAATAAATGAAAAATGCATTATATTCATCAAGATAGAAAAATGAAAAATATTATTTGTTGTATGTTTTTTATGTTCTGACCGATTTCAAATGATTTATGAAGTGAAATTTAATGGTAACCTTTACTTATCAATAATATTACAAGAAAGGAATTTTGCCTTTTTAAAGGACCCACATTTAATCAAGAATATTAATTAAGAAGAAGTAAATATCTTCACAGGCGGTTGGTACTTAATAACCTTCTGAGAAGATGTTTATATCAGTCGGGTATTACTTACCAACCGTCTGAGATAATGTCCGATACTGTTATTTAGTTTCCTTATTCCTTGCTTCTTTTTTATTTAGATTCCAATATAAATACTCAAACATGTTTAGATTCTGCAAATTGTGTCCAAATTATATGATTGTTTCTTCTACATTTGTATAAAATTAACATCTACCACCTGAACAAAAAATTTTAAAACTTGTATAGCTGACATTGTAATGTTTTGGTAAATATCAAATTAATTTCTACTCACATATTATTCACATTTGTGTATCTCGTAAAAAAAAAGATCCTTCACTCAAATTTGTTTGTATGAACATATTTGTATCATTTATACATGTATGAATTTTGTTAATTTTTTGAAAAGCATTTCAACATGTCAAACTTCAAATTATCCATCATTCTAACTAAATGCTCATATATACATATGAGGCGTTCATCAAATTATGAACACACATTGATTCAAAAAAATTTAAAACATCTGAAAAAATTCATAGAGGTTGGTATGATGAGTAAAAATGTCCACTGAAAAAATAAATGAAAAAGGCATTATATTCATCAAGATAGAAAAATGAAAAATATCATTTGTTGTATGTTTTTTATGTTCTGACCAATTTCAAAACATTTATGAAGTGAAATTTAATGTTAACCTTTACTTATCAATAATATTACAAGAAAGTGAAATTTTGCCTTTTTAAAGTACCCACATTTAATCAAGAATATTAATTAAGAAGAAGTAAATATCTTCACAGGCGGTTGGTACTTAATAACCTTCTGAGAAGATGTTTATGTTTGACGGGTATTACTTACCAACTACCTGAGATAATCTTCTTCTCAGACGAGTTTGAATTACCAACTGCCTAAGATAATTACCTTATGATACCCGAGTTTGAGGAACACGATGAACACACTACACATTCATTCATTCACACAGTTGAAGAACACACAAGATACTCATTCATTAACAATATTCAATCACACATCTCACAAAAAAACACAAGATACACAAGTAATATTTAGTCACATAGATGAACAAAGGTAGATTTCATTCATTAACAATATTTACAAAACAGAAGAAACTAAAAACAACAAAGAAAAACTAATTAAATCCTACTCCTACTCCTACTCCTCTTCCTCCTCCTCGTCCTCCGACGCCGGTGCAATAGGGGCCGGTTGCACCGGCTGCACCGGCGGTGCAACCCCGAGGTTGCTAGCCGTCGCCTCCACCAGCGTTATGCGGCCCTCGGGGCCAAGAACCTAGGCCATCGTCGCGAATAGAATGTCGAGACGATCAGCCACCCCCGTGAGGGCGTAGAGGTAGTGGCCGATGGTACCCATTCCAGTATACTCTGGAAGGGTACCCAACCCCAAGGCACTCATGGCGCGAGACGTATTGTTGTACGCCTCTCGCACCATGAGGAGGCGCTGCTGGGTGTTGAACCTCTCGGGGAGCTGCAACATAGTTTCTTGCAAGGTGGCTCCTTCGGAGGGCTTGGCGGCGGAAGGTCGGCCATAGTGGTGTTCGGTCCTCAGAGCGGAGAAAGACGAAGAAAAGAAGAGAATTCAAAGTGAGCGACACGCTTGTGGAGAACTAACGGGTGATAGCGCGTCTTTAAGGCCACGCAGAGTGGAAGATGGAGCAGTTGCTTTACCGCGCATTGAAAGGTCGCACCTCAGGGAAAAGAAAGGTCGCGGACGGTCGTCGACACGTCTTCACAGGAGGTTGGTGAGGGGTCTTTATGTAGGCGTTCATCAAATTATGAACACACATTGATTCAAAAAAATTTAAAAAAATCTGAAAAAATTCATAGAGGTTGGTATGATGAGTAAAAATATCCACTGAAAAAATAAATGAAAAAAGCATTATATTCATCAAGGTAGAAAAATGAAAAATAGCATTTGTTGTATGTTTTTTATGTTCTGACCAATTTCAAATGATTTATGAAGTGAAATTTAATGGTAACCTTTACATATCAATAATTTACAAGAAAGTGGAATTTTGCCTTTTTAAAGGACCCACATTTAATCAAGAATATTAATTAAGAAGAAGTAAATATCTTCATAGACGGTTGGTACTTAATAACCGCCTGAGAAGATGTTTATCTCGGATGTTACTAACCAACCGCCTAAGATAATTTTATCTTCTCAGGCGGTTGGTAAGTAAAACCCGCCTGAGGTAACCATCTTCTCAGATGGTCGGTACTTAAAATACGCCTGAGAAAATTGGAGTTTATATATACCCTCGACAGCCAAGTGTTCGCGCTCGTCACTTCCAGGTAGGCCGCTGAGCTTCGCCGTCGCCGCCGAGCTTCGCCCTAGTCACTTCCAGGTACGCCCTCATCGCTGAAAAAGAGTGTCTCTTCTCGCCTGCAGCTACCTCGCCTCGCCTCACCTCACCATCCAAATCCAAGTGCCACGCTTTGCGATTCTTGATACTAGAAAAAGGCTGGAGGATTTGCTTTTTGTCCCTTGCTTGATCAGTTATAGGTCCGGAGCTAGGCACCGCCTAGTAAACCTCAAGAACATGGTCGCCACTCTGAATGAAGCTAGCCTATTTAGAATAAGAAGATAAAATTGCCATTGCTGGTGAGCAACTTTAACATGCTTGTCACCCTCGCAATGTATAGGAACCTTTTGGTCAGTCGCCTTAAACCCTAGAATGCCTTATCAAATCCTAGAATGCTTCCATCTTTTTCTTCATGCAACACTTCATGTAGAGTTAATATGCCATTTATTAGATTTTTTGTCTTATTAGTTCTAGCATGGAAAGCCCTAAGAAGACTGGTCCTGGTAGTAACAATAAAGAAGACAATACGGAGTTTACTGACTCCAGCAGTTCAGGCTCCTATCACAGTCCATCGAATCCTTTTCCGAATATAAAAATTAAAAAGACTTCAGTGGATCTAGACCCGGAATATGATCCTGCCGACGAGGTATGGATCACAAATCTTAACTTTAGCAGTTCAAGTTAATGTTGGTTGTCAAGTATACGAAGTCTTATAATTTTTTTTCTACCTAGATTAATCGCGAAGACAATGAGGTGACATCGGCTCCTAAAACCGCAGAAGGTTCTCCAATGGATGAATCCTCAACTTCACTCAAGCGGAAACAAGGGCAACGAGGTCCCAATAAGGGTCCATTGGACCGCATCATGTACATAACAAGGGTCGGTCCAGGTGGGCTTCCCCAAGAACCACTGGATTCAGTTACCAAGTACCGTAATGCATGCGGTTTTCTTGTTAGGAAGGTTGTGCCGATCACAACCGAGAATTGGAGGAAATTACCTGAGCAGACCAAGAATGAGTTGTGGGAAAGTATAAAGAAACAATTCAAGTTCCCAAAAGGCACAAAAGAAGCTGTAAAGAAAGCAACATTGGTCTCTTGCAGCAAGAAGTTTCGATGCTGGAAGAGTGAAATGAATGCTTATGTTAAGGCCGATAAGGTCCCTAGCCCGAGGAAGATGGGAAAAATCACACAAGCTCAGTGGCAAGAGTTTGTTCGTCAAAAGAGCACACCTGATGCTAAAGCTCTAAGTGCAACTAGGTCAGAGCTTGCAAAAAAAACAAATACCATCATCGCTTGGGGACCTGCCGGATATGCCCCCAGAGTCCAGAAATGGAATAAGATATTGGATGAAATTACCAGTAAGGGCAATCCTCACCCATTAGAAGGGTGCGATGAGCGAACTCAACGCTGGGTCTTTGCTCGGTCAGGTTTGACCAGCGAGGGCAAACTTGAAAAGACCGAATCTCTGAATGAAGTAGAGGATAAAATGAAAGAAGTAATAGAAAAGCAACAGAAGGGTCTCTTCAAGCCGAAGAGGGAGAATGACCAACTTATCGCTATCTTAGGAAACCCTGAACGCAGCGGACGGGTTCGAGCGGTCTCTTCTCAAATGTCTTGGCTAGATGGTTTCCCTAAAGATAAAGACACATATAGAAGACGTGAGAAGTTTAAGAAAACACTTGATGAAACGATTGCTCAAAAGGTCAAAGAAAATATGCAAGAAATAATGGAACAACTTAGACAATCGGGACAATTAGTGGCACCGAGTAAAGTGATGGTTCCGGTGCAAAAGGAGTAATTAGTATCTCCAACTGCCTACCCTAGCAGCGTTGGTTCCGTGCCAGGACCAGGGTCAACCCATAAGTTCCCTGTCGATGATATTGCTAACGACAAATCTTGTCATCTTCTTGTCCCGATAGGCAGAGTAGGGAACAAAACCAAACAGGTTGCCACTGCTATGGCAAAGCCTGATCGTGACTTCAACGGGAATCCACTTCCGTTGTATTATGCTGTGGTGCAAGTTCTTCAGATCATTGATAATGATTATGAAGATTATGGAATAGACCACGTCACACCTGAGGGGATCACGACTCTGGGGCAGGCTGTCAACCAATTAATCCTTTGGCACCGACGCGATATCGTGTTGGACGATGAGCCAATTTCTAGCCCCGTCGCATCTCCAAATACTGCAACCCCATCTTCTAAGGCGAAAGTGCATGAAGATCCACTCCCAGTCCAGGAAGATCCACTCCCCCTATGTCTCAGCAAGGATGATATCCAAGAGCAACAAGTTGGACAACAGCTTCAAGCAGTACCAGAGCAAGCTGTTGCTAGTAAAGAGCAACCAGTTGAGAAACAGCTTGAAGTAGTACTAGAGTCAACTGCTGGGAGTAAAGAGCGATCAGTTGAACAACATGTTCAACAACAAGCCAGTGTCCAACTTCTGACGACTACTCCTCGATCATCAGTGCCTATCAAAGTTACCTCATACGAAAATAAGAAACCTTCATCAGAAGTGTCAAAATATTTGGAAACTATGAAGGAAAATATTATAAAATCAAGTGCATCTCGTTCTTCTCATGAGCCATCATTAGGAGATATCGAGGAGTGGGAAGAAGACAGTGTCATGTATAATCGGCGGATGGCTTTAGTTAAAC
Source organism: Tuctoria greenei (assembly GCA_036927565.1). NCBI lineage: Eukaryota > Viridiplantae > Streptophyta > Magnoliopsida > Poales > Poaceae > Tuctoria > Tuctoria greenei. The sequence continues at coordinate 256,631,303 of JAYESD010000002.1, forward strand.
CAGGAGTTCCAATATACAAGCTTGAGGATGTTCCTCCTGAATTTAAGAATGGGAAGCCGTTCATGACATCCATACAACTTAGCAAACAACCCGTCCAGCTCAGAAGAATGCATGAGTGGTACATCCTTGCCAACACAAAATATGGTCTTAATTGCGTCACATTTCGTATTCCAAAAGAAGCATTCTGGAGCACTGGAGTGGATAGACGAGTCATTTTATTTGAAGAGTTGTGTGCCCTTTTCCATCGGGTCATGCTCGAAATCAACCTGCTGCTCGTCTGGTGCTTGCAAGTGCTCTAATATTTTGTATTTGCTTTTCTTACTACACGCATACGCATTTCATGATATTATAACAATTCTGGACTTCTTCAATAGGATGCAATACATGGATAATGAAAAGTTGGAGCGCAAGACAGGTATCCTTGACCCTACTAGGATTGCAAAGGTGCTATTCAACGTTCAGGCAGATCGAGACTCAGCACAGTTCAAACACAGCTTGTCCGAAGCAGCCTGCTGGGAGTGTCTTATGAGGGTATTATGTATGCAAGCATCTTCGGACCGCCGGCGTATATAGAGTGAATCGTGAGGATGTAAGTTATACTTAATGTCGATACCTTATTTTCTTACTTTTGTGTTTCATTTTAATTGTAACTAGCATAGATTAATACTTATATTCTCTGCTGTTCAATATTACCAGAAACATTATTTTAATATTTTGATTCCAACTTCAAAATTCAATTGCTCATAGTACAACTGCTCCAAAAATACCAAATAAATTCATGTATACTCTCACTTTGATCTATACTTTAAGATTGTTCAAACCAATACATTCTAAACCTTGTTATGTGTTATATTGCAGCACACGAAGAATCTGAACGAAGAATGGCTGGTTTGTAGAAGTATTCCTAGTGGAGGAGCTGACAGGATTGCTGCTGAACTCTGTCAATTCATTCGTCACGAAATTTTGCAAAAAAGAGGGGAGTTCTTTGATGAGGATGGTGCAGCAGCTGATGTGACAGAACTTTGCGACTATGCTAATAGAAACCGTTTTTAGTGAAAACTTGTAAACTTTGAGATGAATTGTATCTGTAACTTGTACATATGTATATTGTTTTAGTGAAATTGACATCTGTGATGATAATATTGTTGAATTTTGTTCTGTGATGATATTATTGATTTTTGTTCTGTGATTATATTGAATTGACCTGGAAATTAGAAATAACAACAGTAGTACTGCATAGGTTATACCTTATTATAGGCGGTTATTAACCAACGGCTAGGCATGTCTGTGAAAAAAAATTATCAAAGACGGCTAGATACAAGTAAAGAACCATCTGTGATAACCTATTTATCTCAGGCGGTTACTGTTATGGTAGAAACCGGCTATGGTAAAAGGTCTTCACAGAGGAACAATGACATTGAGTTCATTAACATAAAACAATACTACTACAAAACAAGAAAAACAACATCACAAAACAAGAAAACCAACATCACAGACCCTTTCTTCCTCGCGCAGAGGGCGCGCGCGCGGCGCCTCCGTGGCGGGGCTCGCCGGGCCAGGAGATCTCGCCGCTGGCCTTTCCAGTGCGCCAAGTAACTGACGCGCCGCACGAGGTCTGCGGAGAAGTTAAGAAGCCGTGGTGTAGGGACGCGTGCGCGACGTTCCACATGGATACAAGAGAGGGACTGAAATCCCCTGCAGTACTGCAGGTGCATTAGAAGTCACTGACATGTGGGTCCCACAGAGCATAGGGCCCACATGTTAGTGACCTCTAATGCACCTGCAATACTGCAGGGGATTCGGTTCCACAAGAGAGACGAAAGGATCTCTGAAGATCGTCTTCCACAGTGGTTTAATTGCGCCGCACGAGGTCTGCAAAGAGTTCAATGCGCGGGAAACGAACCGCTCCCTCGTCTACTCCGCACAGACCATATATAAGACCATCCGCATCGGTTTCCTCTAAAACTGACTCTATCTCTCTAAACTTTCAGTATATCCTCTATACTTCCAGCATTTGTCTCTAGACACTTACTCTATACTTCTAGTAATTTACTCTATATTTACAGTCCAGTAAGCTTTTCAGTGAACCACTGTGGATGGTCTAAGGCGCGTCGTCGGTTATGTACAAGCACAGAACTTTTGCACTCCTTTCTTCTTCTTCCATCGTTCCACCTCCTAGCCCGGCGCCGACGAACCACCACGGCCATGGCCAACCTTCCGCCTCCTAGCCCGCCGAGGCAGCCACCCTGCAAGCGGATATGCTGCAGCTCCCCCGAGAGGGTGAACGACGACCAGCGCCTCATTATGGCACGAGAGGCGTACAACAGTACGTCTCGGACCTTGTAAACCTTGGGTCTTGGTACCCTTCCCGGGTTTCCGGGAATGGATACCACCGGCCGCTACCTCTACGCCCTCATGGGTGTGCCCGATCGCCTGGACATCTTGTCTGGGACGATGGCCCAGGAGCTCGACGCCGAGGGTCGTAGTGCCCTGGTGGTGGCGACGGAGAGGAACTTCCGTCGTGGCGTGGTTCCACCGCCGGTGCAGCCGGAGCAATCGGCTCAGCCGGAGCAGCCGGCCCACTCTCCTGCTGCATCGTCGCCGGGGGAGGAGGAGGAGGAGGAGGAGGAGGAGGAGGAGGAGGAGGAGGAGGAGGAGGAGGAGGAGGAGCAGGAGGACAAGGACGAGGACGACGACGACGACGATGATGATGACGACGATGATGATGACGGCGACGACGATGATGACGACGGCGATGACGACGGCGACCACCACCACCACAACGACGACAACGACGACAAGGATGAAGAGGACCACTTGTCATGGTTTGAGAAGTTGGGGGAGAGGGCGGAGGAGGTGGGGCCGGCATAGTAGTTTTAGGAGTTCTTGTACATATTTCTTTTGTAGTTTTAGGAATTCTTGTACATGTTTAGCTTCAATTCTGTTCTTGTACATATTTCTTGTGTTTTGTAATATATATGTGTTCATTTGTGTCAATGAATACTGGTGTGTTAGAATTTCTGGATTTCAATCAAATGAATGTGCTCTAAGTTTAGTGATGTGTTAATCTGTCACAAGTGAACTGAGCAAATTGGACAAAAACAAAAGATCTTAGGGTTTGAAGCTCGTCTCGATTTGTAATTGTAAAGCTAAAGGAGACAAACAATGACTTTAAGCGTGTCTCGCATCGCTTTGTGATCGATGGACATCCGATCTATCGCCCATCGTTGTCTCCTATTTGGGTTTCTTACATTGTGTAATTGGTTGATCATGTTTGCGGTCCGTGCATGTTAGACATAGCTAGAATTAAAACACTAACATGCATGCATATATATATACCTCAAACAGTACATGACGATCTTTCAACAAAAAGAGAAAACACACGTATAACATCATGAAACATGATCGTGGATCGAGGTCACACATGCATGTTGAACATAGAACAGAAATAGTATTAGACAACAGACAGAGAAGAAAAGAACATATGGAACAGGTGCGAAGGATTAGTCCCACCACGGAAAGTTGAGGTCAGTGCACCGACGTTATATGGCATGGCGCACAGTTGCAGTTAAAAATCCGAATGAAAGTAATGCATGCAGGACTAGGCCCATGTTCACTGCAAGGCGTCCCCTGGCACGGACGCGCGGTCACGAAGTTGGCTTAGGCGTGTACGAACAATTTTTTTTTTATATAATGAAAAAATTGTTTTTCCCCGCGTGTAAATTTACTCCTAATAGGACGCGTCGAGCTGTTGGGACCGAGAGGATGCAAACCGCGGTTTCGAGGAAACCGGGGCCACTGACCGGTTCATAATTAAGCGCGGTTTCCTCTAGCGTCCGATCGTCTCGACACGCCCGCTTAGACGACGACCCGCTATAAAGGCTCACCGTCCTCTTGCTTCTCCGCTGCACCACTCCTTAGATCCTAGCCTCTAAACTTCCCCCCCACCACCGTCGACCACCTCTCACTCTTTCTCTGCACCTCTATCACCACACAAATGGGTAGCCCCACGCCGAAGCGCTCTAGGCCATTGACATCCTCCGAACCTCCTTCTCCGTTTCCATCGCCGTCGGCAATGCCGGTGGAACTGATGGCGGCGCCCGCATCTCCGCCCGCGGTGCCTGCACTTCCTCATCCCGGTTGGGTTGAGCAGACTCTCAGACTCCTCACCGACCGCATCGACGAACTCGATCGGCGCCTTAAGGTGGCCACCGACGCCAAGTCCGCCGCCGCTCATAGCGCACTAGCGCTCAACGCAGTGGCGCGGAAGGTCTTTTCCGACACAGATCACTCGTGTCGCCGTCTGGGTCTTGGGACCCTTCCCCTCCACACGAGCATGGACACCGCAGGCCACTACTGCTACAGGTTGATGACTGTGGCCGGTCGTCTCGACGCCCTCCACGAGATGATCACGAAGGTTGCTGGGGTAGAGGGCCTCCTAAAGATTAAGCACCGCGTCGCCGGGAAGCTTCAGACTGTGATGGAGGTTGAGGAGTATGAGGTGGCTTGGGCAGCGGCGGCAGTGGAGGAGGCAGAGCAGGAGGCGTCTCTTGAGGCAGAGGTGGACGCGGCTATGGAGGCGGCGGCAGCAGCGGAGGAGGAGAAGGAGGAGGTGGCAGCGGCGGCGGAGGCGGAGGCAGCAGCAGTGGTGGCAGCGGCGGCGGAGGAGGAGGCAGCACCGACGGCAGAGGCGGAGGAGGCGGCAGCGGCGGAGGAGTAGGACGTGGTTTTCTCCCAGTAGAGTAGTATTAGGAGTAGTTTATCTATTTCGTGATCTCTGAGTAGAGTAGTATTAGGTGTAGTTTATCTTGTTCTTGCTGTCTACTACGTGTTTTCCTATTACTTGTTTGTTAATGAAATATGTCTTTATGTTCATGAACAATGTGTTCTATATATGCAGTATCAAAAAACTTCTTTTATCGAAAACATCTCCTATATGTTTGTAACTTGGGACCGTCTTTATTTCTTGTGGTTGAATGAATGAAATCCGGTAAACATTATCCTTACAAGTAATAGAACTAACAACAGACATGATGCATAATTAACTTGATTAGGAAATTATGTCATCTAAATTGCTAACTAGTCCATCGCCTGATGCAACAGGTGCATGAAAAGTACTTTATACGTTGTAACTAATATCCGATGACATTGTTGATATATATATCGTATGTACCTGTGATACTCGTATCACAGGCGGCTTTGGATCGACGACCTGAAGATTAGACATCACAGGGGAAAATGTTTTTTTTTGTAGTAGTAGTATATACTCTGTATATGTTATCATTTCATTGTGACGAATGTTATATATAAAATGATGATTGTTTACCTTTTACTAGACCATGGATTTGCCGTCCTCCTTTCGTGGACTTGGGTGTTTTGTATTTGCATGTCGTTTGCATTAGCACAATGATACATTTGGCGATTCATATTTTTGTTCGTATTTTTTTTTGGAATGTCCCACTACCACATGACTGCTTTTACATCTCCATGAAAACAAAGATGAACGGCAGGTAGCGGTCCCTCGAAAAAATTTTCGTTCTTCTTGGCGCGCACAATTGAGATTTTCACAATTAAAACTTCACTCCGTGCACCCAAAATTCCAGTCCTGCCCATTTGTAGCTAGCCACGACGAATATAAATGTGTGTCTCCCTCTAATCCCGCAGTGGCTTCCGTTCTCGGCACACATGTTCTCCTCTTAGTGTTGTGTTCCAAACTTGCATTCCTAAGAAATTCCCATGTGAGTGGTGATGGTGACTGTGGGTACAACGTAGAGCGACCAAGTTTGACGGGCTCTACCGAACCTCTTCGTCGCCGACCCCGCCCTGCAACATCCCGGACCCCAGTTTTGTGCTACGTAAGTTCTACACAATCCATGACGTCTTTTTATAGAGCTGCTCCCTCCTTATCGCTTTAGTTGTCGTCCCAATAGCTGCAGCCAGTTCATTCCTAGTTGTCGTCCCAACTCCTTATATGCTCTTATGATTCATGAATGTCTAGTATAAAATCTGATTAATGGTGCAATCGTGCAATCAACTATCCTCAATCGTTACATCTGCATCCTACAGTTGATTCATCTTTTTATTTTACCCTAGCATCTGATTACATTCTACTTTTTTTCCATATATAAAATACACTACACCTCTGCCCCGAAATAAATGTCGCTCTGACAGTTTATGGTAGTGTATTTCTAGTACATTTCCATGTCAGGAAAGATAACTATTAAAAACCGCATGTACTATGTAATTTCTTGATTTAGAAGTAAATGACGCCAGGGTTATCTTATCAACCACTCCCAATGTTGTACTCTCATTCCTGTGTTCCAAACTTGTATTCCTAAGATTTTCAGTTCCCACGGTTTATACACGTTTTTCTTGTTTTTCTTTCTCGGATTGTACGGTTTTTCCTACTCCTTCATTTCTAATTCCTCCGTTCAAAACAAACATTTTCAGTTCATAGCAACCACACCGCCCAATCTAAAATACACATCCTCATGTAATCTGACGTTATCACTGTTACTTACTATATATACTCTTTACTTTAGGAACAAGACACCAAACCGTGATGTCGTCTAGAGTTAATCGTGATGGGCAACAAGTACCTGGTATAACTATAAATGTGTTTACTATCAAAATACACATATTTATAACACGTTAATTCCTTTGCATCGTATGCAAAGAATATTGCAGCACCTGATGCTCAGGAACCCCGAGATTCGTCATCCCATGCTGGTACTACAAGTATAAATATGTACCGGGATCTACTAAATATTTTAGCATTGCGATTGTGGTTTCCTAGTCCCAGTTAACAGTTAATCAGTATATGTGATGGCGTGATTTATTGATGCCTACACACGCACGATGGGCTCTCTCGCCGCCGGCCACTCCGGCACCGGCGACCACACCCTGCTGCTGCTCACTTCAGTGTCCTCCCCCACACGTCTCCCTCCACCATCGCCACGTCCCATCCTTCGCGTGTCATGATGACCCCGCCGCTCGCAAACCCCTGTTGCCGCCGATCACTCCGGCACCGGCCGGCGCCACGCCCTGCTGGTGAGTATATGTAATGGCGTGATTTATTGATGCCTACACGCGCACGCTGGGCTCTCTCGCCGCCGCCACTCCAGCACCGGCTACCACGCCCTGCTGCTGCTCACTTCAGTGTCCTCAGAAACGCGTCTCCCTCGACCATCGCCACGTCCCATCCTTCGCGTGTCATGATGACCCCGCCGCCCGCAAACCCATGTCGCCGCCGGTCACTCCGGCACCGGCCAGCGCCCACGCCCTGCTGGTGGTCACTTCACTGTCCTCCTCGACGCGTCTCCCTCCATCTCTACGACCCATCGTTCGCGTGCCATGATGACCTCGCCGCCCGCAAACCCCTGGCCATTACGGCGTACCTACATGCTATGCCCCATATGACATGGCATACCCTGGAAAAAATAGTCCAATATCATTAACCCCTGTCCACTAAGAAATGTTAGTACCATATAGTTTAGAGATGCATGTACATGAGGGTTCATTGCTGCTTATATGATCTCAATTCCGTTTTTTACACTGCCAAATGCGTTGCTGATGTCTGGTAATTAACGCAAGATTATATTCATGTATCCGTTCTAGTAGCACTTTAGGGCGAGATGCTAACATGCAGAGCAAAATATCAGTATGCAATCCACCTAAATTTAATTCCTAGATCCGCCACACTGTCCTCCTAGCCTCGAGACTTGCTCCGGGGTGATATCAATGGACGCGGATCACCTAACTTATACGTTTTTACTGCACGCAATGCAGTAAAGATCCAACGGAATCACACCGTTGGATCTTTACTGCATCGCCTGCAGTAAAAACGTAAGTCACGTGAGATCACCGGTGTGATCTGGACGTCGATCCTCTGACTTAAATGTGGTCACTGCACTGCCAGACCGAACCCTAGCTTTGTTAAACGTCGCAAGCTGCCCACCTCATCTGTCTTGCATCCTCTACCTGCTAATACCGCTGACGTCCATGACTCGCCCTGCCACCAATTTGCCTCAAGACGCGCTCCTGCTGATGTCGGTCAGACCGAACCGGCAGTACTGTAGAGGATGAGCACCCGGCGAACCCTCTCTTTCTCTAGCATCGCCAGCTACTGTCTTGCCTGCTTTGCAGCTGGACTGAAAATCCCCTGCAGTACTACGGGTGCTGTAGCGCCACTGACTACTGCCTGATGCCTGATTGTAGGGTATGAACAGCAACAAAGAAGTCAACAAGTCGATGCATCGCCCAATATGGAGCAAAATGCTGTTGCGATGCGGTGTTCCCACGCTCGTATTTGCCGCACTCGTCCTGAAGATGGTAAAACATCAGAATTCTTCTTCTTTCACACTATTTGTACATGATACTAGGTCTGGTCAGTTTCTAATTTGCTTTAAACATTTACCGTTTAAATGACACTAACAGAAGGAAAGAAGTTTGGAAGAGGGGTTGCTAAAGGACTTAAGGTTGCTAAATTGCGCTATCTAGCATCTGCAAACAGAACGAATGATCAGAATCGGAAGCTACAAATTCAGTGGTCCAATAGGTTGGGTGCTGCGGTTGGTCCTAATCAGCGGCACTTTTTCGATGATGTGGTTATTACAACAAAAAAATGCACCCCTCGCTGGTGTAAGGAAGTGAGCAGATGTTGGCAATACTTCGAAGAGCGATATAGTGAGAGACATTCTGGTTAGTGTTGTGACACCCCACATAAGTATTTTTTCTAGCGACCTCCATCTTGTACATTTATAACAGTGTGATGTACAACGTACAGAAGGCCTAAGACTTGGAGGACACAGATGATACCAGAAGAAAAATATTGAAGATTGCTGGTGAGCGCTACAAGGGGTGGCGATCAACATTATTCCACCTATAAGAAGTATTCGACCGATGAGGAACGTACACAAAACAAGCCTGTTGACGTAGCAGATTCCGATTGGTTGGCGCTTATGGACTATTTTGGGTCCGAGCGATTCAAGGTCAGCTAGCTTTCTAATACCTTCATATCCTACAAAAACAATTTGATAACACCCATTCGTGAAATTAATTCTTAAAATTGCAGTCAATAAGCAGAACCAATTCACGAAATCGAAGTACTCAAAAGACAAAACACTTGCTTGGCTCGAAATCCTAAGCCCAACTTAGTTACGAGAAGGTATGAAACCTAAATCATGCTTTTACTTTGCAGTTTGCACTGCAATCATTCAATCAAATTTTACTTGTATTTGATGTAGCGAGACCCAAAGACCAAAAAAGAACCCGATGACATAGAACGGTAGGAGGCAAGCCATGTGAAGAACGGTCAATGGGCAAACGAGCAGGCAGAAGCTGTACATGTAAGAAACACTTCAAATAGTCCCCATTTAAATAAATATTTGCAATGTACATGTGACTTTTATTTTTGTATATAGACCCAGGCACGTGCCCAAATCAACGTCAAGGAAGCTGAGCTAGGAGTCCCAATCCCAGATGAGGAAAGAAACAACATCTTCCAGCTTACTTATATATCCGCAACTGGTTTCAGGGGCGTGGTTATATGGCTAAACCTAATGTTTATGAAAGACTGCGTATCCAGATGTCTAACCAGCTCGGCCAGCAAGTTCGATCCTTGCAAAATAGAAATGAAGACCTCAGCTCTCAGGTACAAGAGTTGGAAGGAAGGAATGATTATATGACCTCCCAAATGGATGGCTTCGTCCAGGCAAATGAATAGCTCAACCAGGAAGTCCAGGCTTTACATGATCAGATGGCAGCCAATTCTGCACGGCAAGAAAAGGAGCTAGCAGACATGCGCAGAATGATGGAGAGCTTGCAAAATCAACAACGGCTAGTAGCAACTCCACAAAAGGCTTCTGCTCGCACCAAGTCGAAGCTGGATGTTCAAGAGACTATTCCTAATACTCCAACTTGTCGCGGTGCTATTTGAATGGGTACACTGTTGCAACCTGAAGAAACTATAAATAACATCGTCTCGCAACGACGCAAGGGTCCTTGAGCGTTGCATCAATTGCTAGATGTTTGTTGTTAAGTCGACAGACGTATCGTGTGCAAATAAATTGATTCTGTTGCCACTAATTTTCAAACCTGGTGCATTAGGATTCTAGTGCCGCTAATTATAAAACTTGGCATTAACAGATTATTGCGACAAAAATAAACTGTTGCAATAGGAATCTAGCTATTGCCACAAATTATAAAACGTTGCACTACAAACATTTGGCTATGACCAAAAAAGCATTGCACTAGACTGCTATTGCCACCACCCAGAGAACGTCGCATTACGACCCTGTTGCAACAGATTTGAATATGTTGCATTACGAACCTATTGCCACACATCAGAAATCGTTCCAATACAATACTGTTGTCACGGTTTTGAAATCGTTGCAATACCGTACTATTCGCCATGAACGTGAAATGTTGCATTACCATATTATTGGCCACGGCTGTGAAATTGCACGATACCATATTATTCGCCACGAGTGTGAAATCATCGCGATACTGTACTATTCGCCACGGAAGTGAAATCGTTGCAACACCGTAGTATTCACCACAAATGTGAAAACATCGCGATACGATATTATTCGCCACGAGTGTGAAATCGTCGCGATACCGTACTATTCGCCGCGGATGTGAAAACGTCGCGATACCATATCATTCGCCACGAGTGCGAAATCGTCGCGATACCGTACTATTCGCCACGGATGTGAAATCGTTGCAACACCATACTATTCGCCACGAATGTAAAAACGTTGCCATACCGTACTATTCGCTACGGATGTGAAATCGTTGCAACACCGTACTATTCGCCGCGAATGTGAAAATGTCGCTATACCATACTATTCACCAAGAGTATGAAATCGTCGCGATACCGTACTTATCGCCACAGATGTGAAATCGTCGCAAATAACGTACTATTCATTGCAATACGTTAAATCATCGCAATACGTTAAACCGTTGCAATACCATACTATTTGCCACGAACGTGGAGTCGTTGCAATACCATACTTTTTGCCACAAATATGGCTTCGTTGCAACACCGTTATTTTCGTTGCAATACGTTAAATCGTTGTAATACGTTAAATCGTTGCAATACCATACTATTTGCCACGAACGTGGAGTCGTCGCAATACCATACTTTTTGTCACGAATGTGGTATCGTTGCAACAGCATTATTTTCGTTGCACTACGTTAAATCGTCGCAATACGTTAAACCGTTGCAATACCATACTATTTGCCATGAACGTGGAGGCATCGCAATACCATATTTTTTGCCACGAATGTGGCATCATTGCAACACCGTTATTTTCGTTGCAATACGTTAAATCATCGCAATACGTTAAACCGTTGCAATACCATACTATTTGCCACGAACTGGAGTCGTTGCAATACCATACTTTTTGTCACGAATGTGGCATCGTTGCAACACCGTTATTTTCGTTGCAATACGTTAAATCGTCGCAATACCATACTATTTGCCACCAACGTGGAGTCGTCGCAATACCATACTATTTGCCACGGATGTCAAGTCGTCGCAATAACCTATTACCACGGTTGTTATCAACACGAGTCGAAAAAACTATCGCGACCTTCTATTTCGTTGCGACAACAACCTATCGCGACGAATTTCGACCTATTGCAATGTTTTTTTTCGTCGCAATAAACCGGAATCCTGGTAGTGCCAACTGGATGACCTTGCTCTTCGGATGAATACTTTTGAGTCTTGGTTGCCTCTCGCTGGAAGACAAGAAGACAATGCTTATGATGAACTAGAAGATCACAATAATCAGCCAAGACTGCCACTTTATCGTCGAGGTATGGGAGTAATAATCATAACGATTATAATCGTCCTCCTGATGATCCTTTTGCTAAAGTGAAATTTACTATACCCTTTTTTTTCTGGTGCTTATGATGCTGAGGCTTATCTTGATTGGGAGATGACAGTAGAGCAAAAATTTAATTCCCATCTTGTTCCTGAACAACATAGAGTTCGTCAAGCCACTAGTGAGTTTAAGGACTTTGCTATCATATGGTGGAATGAACTTGTTAAAACTAGAACTGATCCTCCAACATGGGATAGATTAAAGGAAGCTATGCGTGTTCGATTTGTTCCTCCATCTTTTCAGCGGGACCTTCGCAAAAAATTGCAGCGCTTAGACCAAGGTAACTTGTCCGTAGAGGAGTATTATCAAGAGTTACAAAAGGGTATGCTGCGTTTTGGGGTAGTAGAGGACATGGATGACGCCAACAACAACAGCAACATCTCACGAGGAGCAACTTCATGCCGCGTGCAGTGACTACACCATCCAAAACAGCACCATCTTCGATCCCCTGTGCAGCAACTACACCACCCAATGGTGGCCAACGAACTATACCTGCTGCTCCACCTTCTCGCGTGTCGGAAGGCAGCAAGGCGACATCATTCAAGCCTTCGTCATTCACTCCTCCTACGGGTCGTACTTCTGACATTAAGTGTCACCACTGCCAGGGACTTGGTCATATGATGAGAGATTGCCCGAGCAAACGAGCATACATAGCACGCGATGATGGCGGGTATGATAGTACTTCGGATGTTGAAGATGAATATTCTCTTGCTACTGACTTTACAGATCCAAATGACGAACACACCAAAGAAGAGGTACTTGGTACAACGGCGACGGAGAACTATAGGAGCATCATTGTGCAGCGTGCCTTAAGCTACAAAGTGGAGACCGACGACAAGCTACAACGACACAACCTCTTCCACATGTTTCTTATTGTCAAGGACTGCCGTGTACACACTATAATTGATGGAGGTAGCTGCAATAACTTGGTGAACACGGACGTCGTCAAGAAACTCGGTTTGACAACAAGAGCAGACCCTCATCCGTACCACATTCAATTGTTCAACAACAGCGGTCAGGTTCGGGTAACACAAACAGCGAGAATACATTTTTCAATTGGTTCATACCATGATTTTGCTGATTTTGATTTTGTTCCTATGGATGCTTGTTCTCTTTTATTGGGTCGTCCTTGGGAATTTGATACAGATGCTATTCATCATGGTAGAACCAATAAATATACTCTCATGCATAAGGGAAAGAAAATCACTTTGCTCCCCATGACTCCTGCTGAAATTGTGCATTTTGAGAAGAGTAAAATTCATGATGGCAAAACAACAAAATTAGAATCTGAAAAACAGCAAGTTATTAAGTTAAAATCACCATCGTTGCTTGCAACTAAATCTGAACTTGCTGATTTGTTCGATGCTAAGGGGATGTGCTATGCTTTAGTTTGCAAAGAAGCCATGTTTTCACTTCATGAATTGTCTATTGCATTGCCCCCTGCTGTTGCTAACCTTTTGCAGGAGTTTGAGGATGTGTTTCCCTCCGAGATACCCCCTGGTTTACCACTGATGAGAAGCATTGAACACAATATCGATTTGATTCCAGGAGCAAGTTTGCCAAATCGTGCAGCATACAGAGTGAATCCACAAGAAACTAAGGAAATTCAGCGACAAGTCCAAGATCTTTTGGACCGCGGGTACATTTGTGAAAGCCTTAGCCCTTGTTCTGTTCCCGTTCTTTTGGTTCCTAAGAAAGATGGTAGTTGGCACATGTGTGTTGATTGTCGAGCGATTAATAACATCACCATTCGATATCGTTATCCTATTCCCCGATTAGATGACATGCTTGATGAATTGAGTGGTGCTATCATCTTCACAAAAATTGACTTGCATAGTGGTTACCACCAAATTAGAATGGCACTAGGAGATGAATGGAAAACTGCATTTAAAACCAAGTTTGGACTTTATGAGTGGTTAGTCATGTCTTTTGGTTTAACTAATGCACCCAGCACCTTTATGCGATTAATGAACGAGGTTTTACGTGCTTTTATTGGACAATTTGTGGTGGTTTACTTCGATAATATCCTCATTTACAGCAAGTCATATGATGAACATCTTGATCATTTACGTGCTATTTTTACTGTTTTGAGAGATGCACATTTGTTCGGTAACCTCGAAAAGTGCGTCTTTTGCACCAATCGAGTCTCGTTTCTCAGCTATGTCGTTTCCTCGCAGGGAATTGAGATGGATGAGGCAAAAATTGAAGCAATCTCCAGCTGGCCAGCCCCAACAACCGTCACACAGGTTCATAGTTTTCTTGGTCTTGCAGGTTTTTATCGGCGCTTTGTGCGGGATTTCAGCACCATTGCAGCACCTGTACATGAGCTAACAAAGAAGGGAGTTCCATTTTGATGGGGCGAACATCAGCAACAAGCTTTTGATGCTCTCAAATCGAAGCTTACACAAGCACCGTTGCTACAACTTCCTGATTTTGACAAGACCTTTGAGCTAGAATGCGATGCAAGCGGCATTGGTATTGGAGGCGTTCTCATACAAGGAGGTAAACCGTTGCTTTCTTTAGTGAAAAACTTCATGGTCCTTCTCTGAATTATTCTACTTATGATAAGGAATTGTATGCCTTAGTGCGTGTATTACAAACTTGGCAACATTATCTTTGGTCTAAGGAGTTTGTCATACATTCCGATCATGAATCATTGAAGTATCTTAAGTGTCAAACCAATCTGAATAAATGACATGCTAAATGGATTGAGTTCATAGAGTTGTTTCCATACATCATTAAGCATAAGAAAGGGAAGGAAAATATCATTGCCGATGCATTATCTAGGCATTATACCATGCTGTCCCAACTTGATCATAAAATCTTTGGTTTGGAAACAATTAAAGCATTATATCCTACTGATTTGGACTTCAAAGATGCTTTTGAGAATTGTAGAGAAGGAAGAATATGGAATAAATATGTGCTGCGAGAGGGTCTCCTCTATCATGCTAACAAGCTATGCGTTCCAGCTAGCTCCATTCGTGTATTACTTTTGCAGGAAGCACATGGAGGAGGTTTGATGGGACATTTTGGAGTGAAGAAAACTGAAGACGTGCTGTCCACACACTTCTTTTGGTCAAAGTTGAGGCGTGATGTCGAGTGCTACGTGTCATGATGCACTACTTGCAACAAAGCTATGTCTCGCCTTAACCCACATGGTCTTTATATGCCTCTTCCTGTTCCTAGTGTACCTTGGGAGGATATTTCTATGGACTTTGTTTTGGTATTGCCTAGGACTAAGAGGTGGAGGGATAGTATTTTTGTAGTTGTTGATCGTTTTTCCAAAATGGCACACTTTATACCTTGTCATAAGAATGATAATGCCTCACATATTGTTGATTTATTTATGACGGAAATTGTTCGTTTACATGGTGTGCCAAATACCATTGTTTCTAATCGTGATGCAAAATTTTTAAGTCATTTTTGGAGAACTTTGTGGTATAAATTGGGAACCATATTGCTGTTTTCAACTACATATCACCCACAAATGGATGGATAGACCGAGGTAGTTAATCGTACTTTATCCACTATGTTGCGGGTTGTCTTGAAAACAAATTGGAAGTTATGGGAGGAGTGTTTACCACATATAGAATTTGCTTACAACAGATCCGTTCACTCCACGACAAAGGTAAGTCCGTTCCAGGTAGTGTATGATTTCAATCCCCGTGCTCCTATTGATTTACTACCTTTGCCTCCTTCTGAAACTATAAATTTGGATGCTACACAACGATCTGAATTCATTCTTAAGATGCATGAAACTACAAAGAAAAATATTGAAATGATGAATGAGAAGTATAGGATTGCAGGTAGTAAAGGTAGAAAAGAAGTAAAACTTGAACCGGGTGATTTGGTGTGGTTACATTTGAGAAAAGAACGATTTCCCAACTTGAGAAAATCTAAACTTATGCCACGAGCTGCTGATCCTTTTAAGATAGTTGAAAAGATTAATGATAATGCATATAAGCTTGAATTGCCCCCCGATTTTGGGGTTAGTCCTACATTTAACATTTCAGATTTGCGACCGTACTTGGGAGAAGAAGATGAACTTGAGTCGAGGACGACTCCAATTCAAGAGGGGGAGGATGATGAGGACATCACAACAGCGGAGACGCACATTAAACTGCAAGGACAAATCACAAGAGCATGAGCACGATTATTAAATCAGCAGGTGAATTCGTTCCTAACTTCTTTTGCATGTGAGTTTGAGAATAGATTGCTATGTGATGATTTAAATTGTTATTAGGAATAATGTAGAAGATCAACAAGTGACGTAAGGAGGCCTTGGGAGCATGGAGAACCAGCTGGGACGTCCACAAGTTGATGGAAACAGTTTACAACTCGGACTCGAGTTCAACTCGGAGTCCAGGAGCAGTCCACCTTAAAACGGACGCCTAGAAGGCATACGGACTCCGTTTTCGACGTTCTACATATGCACGGAAAGAGGAGAAGATAAAATTTCCAATGGTTCTAGTACCACCTCAAAATTCCTCCGGAGTCATTGGGAATCATCAAAAAAAGTCAAGTCCAGATTTCTGTCCGGTGCTGCGCCACCGAATCGGGCCTTTGGGTCTTGTATCCCGTAAGAGTCCATTAGGGACGCGTCTAATCATGTTTTGGTCGAACCCTAGCCTATAAATACTGCAGCCGCCAGTCATATTCAGTGGGTTTTGCTTAGATCAATAATATTGCCGTTCTACGGTTTGTGAGACCCCAACTTCACGATTTCCGATCGTGTCTTCGACGTTCTTGCTAGTGTTCTCGGTTGCACTTGCAGGGATTAGCCTTCTTGGTGAGGTAAAGCGTGTGCAGCACGGTTGATAACCAACGGAGCCGTGGTGTAGTGATTGCAGAGGTACTCAAACCGCTCGAGTGCCTCGGATCATCAACGTCGAGTTCTCCACCCCAATCGACATACCTTTCGGAAGATCGGGCCTAAACCTACTCATCACACGAGGAACCCCAACCTTTCAGCTGCCTTTGATGCTAACATTTTCAAAGGAAAAGTGGCTGAAAAAGTGAGGAAGTTGAGGAAGATCAATGTCAATCAATGCGAGAGGAGCACCATGGATCCTTGCTTCTGGTGTGATTTTCACTATGACTACTACAGGACAATCTACATGTCCAAGCAAACACCAGTGACAAATACCCAATGGATCGATTGGGATTACATGGCGCAAAAGAATCTTGTTGCCTTCAATGCTGTGATTGAGGCCATAGAGCGCCATGGATTGAAGAATCTCATGGGATCTCAATATGACTGGAATGTAGAGGTAATTGCCCAGTTTTACTCCACTGTCTATTTCCACACCGATGGGGATAGGAGGATCACATGGATGACCCATGGAGATCAATACTCCACCACTTATTTGGAGTTTTCTTAGTTCCTTGACTTGGAAGATCAACTGGAGAACGAAATCATCATCACCAATCTAAAGCCAGTTGATCGAGACACCTTGGATTACATATATCCAAGTCATGGATTCCAATATGAGGCGGGGCATATGAGGAATATCAAGCCTTTCTATAGTGTCCTCAACCGTGTGCTCCGGAAGACCATTGCCCCCAAGGATGGAGATGCGGGCTTTATTCAAGGAAGCTTGTGGCACTTAATGGTACTAATTGATGGAGATGTCAGATTCAATGTGGTAGACTATATCTTCGTTGACATCTTCAATATCTCTCACACACCCAACCGATCATGTGGTTATGCCCCCTACATCATGTTCATGACCGAGAAGGTGTTTGGGATTACCTTAAAGAAGGATATCATTCATAGAAGACTTCTTCCTTATATCCCTCCTCGGGAGCCTGCTGCCCCTCAAAGAAAGAATGCGGATCCTCCAGCTTCATCCTCCCACTTCGTGCCTTCGCCACCTCCCCCTCCTCCTCCATCAAAACCCGGCAGTGGCTTCTTCAAGTGTTTCAAGGCCATCTTCGCCTCTTGCCGGAAGGCGAAAGTTCGACAATGTCGCATGGAGCATCGCCAAGAGAAGTACCTCAAGGCGATGTGCGACAAGCTCGAAGTCCCCATGTCTCCCACCGCGGAGAGTGATGGGGAGATGACTCCATTCCTGGAGTTCACCGCCGAGGAACTTGTCCAATTTGGTGAAGTTAGCACCTCCACGGCGGCTCCGTCCCAGGAAGATGACGATGATGATGCCCATGATCCGAAGGCCACAGAGAGCGATAGCGGGCACCAAGGTGGAGATGACGACGACGACGATGATGATGAAGAGTAGATCTTAGGACTCTCCTTTCTCTCTTTTCCTTTTTGGTGTCTTGATGCCAAAGGGGGAGAGATTGGAAGGGGGTACTTAGATAGTAGATAGTTTTATGTCGTTATCTCTTTCGATCCACTATGGACTATGTTTTGAAACTCTCATTCCAATTGATGTATGACTTAATCTATGTTTCTCATGTATTATGCCTAAATTGTGATGTTATGCTTAAATTACATGTTTATCTTGCATACTTGTTGCTTTATCATAATTTATGAGCACATCACTTAGACACCCCACCATAACATGTATATATATGATAACTCTCTCAATTTCTCTTACTCATGATGCATACATTGAGGGGGAGTTACCCATACACATACATGTTGTGAAAACAAACTATTATCCTTTTTTTTGAGTCTTAATGTGTTGTCATCAATCACCAAAAAGGGGGAGATTGAAAGTGCATCTAGGCATCCCCGTGGGTTTTGGGTGATTGATGACAACAATTAAGAGACTAATGAGATGAGTTGATCGTAAGCACATGTGTGAAGATTGAAATGAGATAAAATCCCTCAAAAAGGAAAAGGTTGAAACGGGCGTCGAAGGCTCAAGCGTAGAAATTAGGGTTTCTATGGTGTTGAGTTTAGACGAGCCGTATCATGTGTGAGGGTGGCTGTATCATGTGCATTTAGATCATTCTAGAGGGCTCAAAGTGGTGGTTGAGAGAAAAACCTAAGCGAGAAGCCAAAAATGAGAGAAAACACTAGGAGGTCAGACTAGTCCGGGCCTTAGGCCAGACTAGTCCGGCCAGTCAGAATAGTCCGTTGTGGGATGGACTAAACGTTTCTGGAAGAGTTCAGACTTGTCTGTATGGGTACGGACTAGTACGTTCTTCCCTTGGTGAGTGAAGATGAAGCTAAGAATTGGGAGACCGGACTTGTTTGCCACAGGGGCCAGACTAGTCCGGACCACCTAGAGAAGTCCGTTTTGGGACGGACCAAAGCATTCTGGAGGAGTTCGGACTTGTCCGTTGTGGCACAGACTAGTCCGTTTGAGACTTAGTGTGAGAAACCAAGCCAAACCCTAGAAGGCCAAACTTGTCAGCCCTTGTGGTCGGACTAGTCCGGTCCTACCAAAGTTAGTCCATTTTGGGATGGACTAAACCATTCTGTTGGACTTCGGACTAGTCCGTTGTCGGCCGGACTAGTCCGTGTTGTCAGTGGCCATTTGAAATTCAAATGTTGGCATGCACGTCATCTGTTTTGTCGATCGATAACGTGAAATTATCGGTGGTCCCAATAGGCCGGACTAGTTCATGGCTTAGGGCCGAACTAGTCCAGGGTTGCCCTGATGGCAACGGTTAATTGCCAGGATCCCTATAAAAAGGGGATCCCGACCCCTATTTGATAAGTTTTGAACCCTAGCACCACCACAATTGACCTAGAGCCTTCCAAAGCCTTCAACTCATCCTACTAGTCCCCTAAGACCAAATCTTGAAGAGATTAGGGTTTGGGAAGGAGAGTGAAGGAGGATCATCGCGCTTTGGCTCTCAGTTTGATCTCTTGCACATTGTGTTGTGTTTTGTGGCTTGTGTGAGTTGCGCTTCAAGTGCTCCTTGCTGTACTGATTCGTGGGAGCATCAACTTGTGAGCAGCCCCAAGAAACTTAGTGATTACCCATTAATATAGTGGAAACCAAGTCGGCCATTGTGGTGGCTTGGTGAGAGAAGGGTCAAGTGAGACCCGGTCCTTGTGTGGACTTCTTAGCGTGGATGTAGGCTTCTTCGTGGAGCTGAACCACTGGATAAATCTTGTCTCACTTGTCTCTTTACATTTTGTGATCACTAGAATTGCTTTTAGGGTTCTTATTGCTCTTCATATTGATCTTTGTTGAAATCTTGTAACCTAATTGTTTTAACTTGTCAATATAAGTTGTGCTAGGTTACTATACATTACATACATCTTTAGTGAACTTAAATTCTGCAAATAACTTGTAGAAATTAAGTTTTTAGGTTTTCCCCTTGTGCTGAGCGGACTAGTCCGGCCCTATCCAAACAAGTTCGGCCTCATCGATTTAATCTCGTTTGATTAAGCTATTTCAGGTATTATTGCCAATTCACCCCCCTCTAGGAGACTTTCAAGGACCGGGCAGCCACCAACTTAGACACCTTCTCTGGTCCGCTCGGACTAGGGATCCCCAACTTACGCATTCTGCACGCGCGCGCGCACACACACACACACACACACACACCAGCAATACAACTTCATCGTGGAGTAGGGTGTTACGCTCTTGCGGTCCGAACCACGTAAAAACCACCATATCATACTCTTTCATACGCGCGACCACTAGATTGAGAATTAAGACCCGCCGATCAAAGAACCTCCACGGGCTGCTCCTTAGCAGATCTAAGGGAAGTGTGGCATTAACACATCGAAAATTACAAAAGCCTCAAACTCCTTAGGCAAATACATGAAGATGAAATGCACAAGCATCTCATTAGGCATGACTAAGTTCAGAGTCTTGAGGTTTGCATTCAAGTTACTCATCTTAAGGATGTGATCTCTCACACTCCCACCAGTGTATCTCTCATTAAGAAGCCTCTTGCTAAGAGTGCTTGCTAATGTATTAGTGGAGTCTGTGTACTAACTTTTGACCTTGACAAGATACTCAGTGGCCAACTCACAATCAGGTATGGCTCCTCTTATGGACGTAGAAATGGTGGCCTTAATGACCATGATGCATTTTCTGTTGGGTTCCTCCCAAGCCTCAAGGTCCTTAGTGTATTTTTCCTTAAGCTTAATATATTCCTCTTTTCTTACTACAAATTGCTCATTAGTTTCCTCATGTTGAGCAATAGGGACTTCAGGATCAACAGGGCGATCCTTCCTTAGTCAAAAGTCAAGATTTGCAATGGCTAAGTTTAAGCGAAGCCTCTCATTCCATATCCCACAGTTATGACCCGTGAGAGTCTCTATGGAGGCAATGGGACTTACCACATTGGTGGCACCTTAATAAAATAACCATAGGGTTTAGAAAATAACTAAAAATAACATACAATGCAACACATACTTCAAATTGCACTTAAACAATTAGAAATGGCATAAAGTTGTCTTTCATGTTGGTTACTCAAAAAAACCATTTCACTTAATAACTTAAACAACATGGAAATATTTCACGTTGGTTACATTAAATTCCATGTAAACATACTCAACATTTAATGAAGACATATTCAATATAGTACAAATATATTGAAAATCGACTTGAACATGGCAAAATTAAATTTTTACGTTGGTTACTTATTTAATTTCTATGCAAAAACATACATAATCTTAAATTTTAGTATATTTAAACTTTCACGTTGGTTACTTATTTAAATTTACTACTAAATAATAGCGAAATCTTAATATACTCAATTTCTTAAATTTATGAAATTAATTGCAAAACACTTAATATCAATTAATTGAATTTAAATAACTGAGAAAATACACTTAAAACAATTATTATCAAAAAATTACAGAAGCTATGCAATAAAAAATTACACAATCACCACACAAAATTTCTTAAATTTTCTCAGTTATTTGACTAATTTTTCTAATCATTTCTTAATTTTTTGGAATTATTTTTCCATTCCAAATGAATTCTGAAAAACCAAATATACTGAAAATTTTAGAAGGGCCACAATCCAAAATTCAACCCACCGACTGAATGGCCCATCCCACTTCTGAAAAATGCTTAAAATAAAAAGGAAAATGCAGCGAGCGACCCACCAGTCTAAGCGGCCCAAGGCTGAAATCAGCCTGGGGGAAAATAACGAAAATCCCGAAAAACTGAAAGTGCAGCCCACCTGGACCATTACACCATCCCGCATGGGCTCAGGGCACATTTTCCTTAGGCGGTGAACGCGCACGCTGAAGGACGTCGGATCCGGATTTGTAACCGATATTGCTCGAACCCTTAAAATGCAGCCTCATCTGAGCCGTCTATTTCGATCCGACGGTCGAGCGGCGAGATCAGAGGTATAAAAACTTCTCCGCCGCAGAAATCGCCGAACCCTAAGCCATTTTCACTCTCACAGTCTCTCTCCTCTTCACTTCGAGCGGTGGCGAGGTCGAGTCGAGAGAGCGAGCGAGGCGGCAGCACGAGACCTCAGGCACCATTGCATCGTCGACTCCGGCGAGAGAGACGCACCGCGAGGTGCTTCTCCGTCAGTGTCGGCAACATCAGAAGGTAGTCATCGAGGAAAACCGACACACGCCGGATTTGAGCGGGGTCAGATTCGCTGCTGGGACTTCCGGCACAACCGCACATTCGCCGCCGGCGAGCGAGCACACCAAGAGGTTGCTCATCATCAGTCGAGATGGCGTCGGTCGGTCACTGTCGAAGGAAACCCGCGGCTAGGGTTAGGGTTTCGACCCTTAACCCTAGCATAGCGAGCTGAGTGTTCTGAGTGTCTTTGTATGCAGGTACATGGCGCCGCGCGAGGACTTCTACCATGGTGCTTCTAGTGAGAAGGTCCTTTGGTGGCCGCCGATGGGGGTGCACAACTAGGGTTAGGGATTTTACCCCAATACCCTAGAGCAGTGCCTAAGGACCACGGCGCTGCCGTTGTCTCTCCGTTGGGAGAATCAACGGGTGGCAGCCGTTTTGGGGAAGAGGGTGCTAGGGTTAGGGTTTCCCCTAACCGTGCGCACTAAGGTGGATGGCGGCCAAGCCCGGATGATGGTGGTGAGGGGGTCCCGAAGGACAAGCGAGGTGGCGCACCCGACCGAGGTAAGTCCACTTCCCATCTGATTTTCCTTAATTCGATTCGGTTTTCTTGTTGCTCAATTCTAAAACTTAGTTGAAACTGAAACTAAAACTGATGGCCACCTTATAATTGCTACAAAAAATGACTTAACTAAAACTAATCTTAATTAATTGAAACTATGCCTTAATTAAAATATGATTAGAAACTTAATCAATCTGATTTAGACTTAATTATCCAATTAGGATTCTCTAGCACAGCTCTGATGCCAATATTAGAACGAATCACGCTTAGGATCTAGACTAGGAACTCCTAATCGAGAATACTTAGGCATAATCAAACTAGACAGTCATGCTTAGCCATAATTGAATAAAGATCTAATTGCTTGGACTAATTAATCAATCAAAGACATGCGAATAGATCATAGCATTGAGAAGAAGAGAGTTAGGGGATTAGGGGAGAGACGAGAATTACCATTAGAGGATCCACTTGATGCCATTGGGATCAAGTGGATGATCGCAAGAGATTAGTTTGATGCGGGATGACCGACAGTGCAGGGAGGTCGTGACGCGAAGGCGGCTCGATGCAGATGCGGCGGCGGAGCAGGCCTTCCCTCGCTCCGCAGTCTAATAGACCGAATTAGGGTTGTGGGACTGGTGATCTGAAGCCCCGACCTCTCCCCTCTATTTAATATCGCGCGAGTGAGAGGAGGCCGCACCGAACGAGAGTCGGTTGCGCCTCCGATCAGAGCGCGTGAGTGAGTAGGACTCAGGAGGCGTGGTTGTTGCCCACATCACCCCCAAGAATCAAAACAACTAACATCTCTAACTCCGAGGTCTTGAGCTCGACGAAGTCCGTGTATGTAATTGCTTCCTTGTTTGTGACATGCACAGATTCAACACAACATGCATCTACCTCATTAGTTACTACTTGTTAGCTTCTGATGACATTTGAAAGAAACATGTTGCTGTGCTGCTGCTGCTCCGCACCATCAGCCTCTCTCCCGCCTTCGTGCCCGAGCGGCTACACTCGACCTTATGGTGCGTGTTGGTCTTGCCGCTCTTGGCACCCGGCGTCTGTGCATCTCAAGTAAGGCACATATGCATTTGCTGAACCGAACAATAGAAAGACTTATGTCTGAACCTGTCGGTGGTTTTGATCCGGCAGATCTCCCGACACTACTAAAGTGTTAGAGGAGTTTGAGGTTCGGTGTGGGCGCGCGGAGATTCAAGAAGGTGAAGTGTAAATGACACAGTAGACACGAAGATTTACGTGGTTCAGGCCGCCTGAGCATAATACCCTACTCCACGGGGTGTGTTGGTGTTGTATTGGATGTATGAGCTCAAAGTGAGTTCAGGGTGCAGAGTGAGCGTGTCGCGTCTATGTGTTCTGCGTGTGTCCAGAGAGTGTATGGAGCATGTCCTATGTATCGTCGGCCTGTCCTTTTATAGTACAATGGCAAGCTGTTACAAGTTAGCCTGGCTCGACATGTGGCCCCGGCGGTTACTGATATTGATACACATTCAACACGTTCAATTGCCCTTAATGAACGAGTTATGGGCTTTGACAGCACTATTACTGGTAATTAAGGTCGTCTGATCGTGTGTCATTAATATAGTATTAATGACACTTGATCGGGTATTGAAGTCCTTGATTCCCCTTTGAAGGTTCGGAGTTGTTGTGGAGTCTTCCGGAGGTTAGAGGCTGAAGATTCGACGGTTGGACACGTGGCAGCTCCGCAGCATACTGTGGGAAACAGATAGCTTCGGAGCTACTTGACACGTGTCAGTTCCGGAGCTTCCCTCGGTCTGGGGTTAGGTCCGGGGGTGCCATTTCGGTACATAGCCCGGAGCTTCCCCCTTGTGGGCGGTAGCTCCGATTTGATAGTACACGTGGCGACCCTGGGACTAACCATGTTGGAGAAGCGGGTCCGGTTATTTCTGACATGTGGGCCTCCGAAGGTCTTCAAATCAAGTAGATGACTTTCGCTCGAGATCTTTGTAATCTCAAGGGGTGTACGGTTCCCAGGATATCGATAGTGGCCCCCTGGGCCCACCTCTGGGGAAGACCCCTTGGGTGACGTCATTCCGCCGGAGGTGGGTCCATCCTCGCGACTTTTGAACTGAGTCTTCAAAGGTCTTTGTATGTGCCGTTGGCGATGGTTTGGAGTTAAATCCTCGCCGTGTGGCGTATCCCGTGTGCGGCAGATGAGATCTTTGGCGTGCGGATCTCACGCAATTGAAGGTCGCCGGTTCCCGATACGAAAATCGTATCGGTTCCGCGCGCCTCGTCAGGCCGCCGCCTTCGGGCTTCCCGCCTCATGATGACAACCGTTCGCCTGGGTAAGAACCTCGACTTGATCGTCGGAGTGGTCCCGGGCCCTCTTGTCATTGGCAGGGTAGGATTTTTGAGTAGTATTTTCGACTTCCTTACGGTTTCCATTCAAGCGTTGCGAGGGATTACTTAAGAAGGAACGCACGCACCGTTTGGAGTTCTTTACGCCTCTCATCTGATCTTGCGCTCAAACTCCCAACTTGTGCTCGCTTTTCCTCTCTTGCCTTGCTGTGCTGCGATGGAGTTGGGTCTCCGCGAGAGCCGTTTGAAGACCGACGGTGACCTGAAGAAGGTTCGGGCCCTCATGGGATGGTCCCCGGACTTCTTCAACCGTCTGGTCCGCACCGGGGGAGAGCTCCCGTTTGAGAAGGAGCACGCCGGCGAAATGGTGTACTTCTCTTCGTACGCCATAGTGGGTTTGATCCCACCTTTTTCCTCCTTTTTCTTGATGCTGCTAGACTTTTATGGTCTGCAGCTATACCACCTTGGCCCCCACTCCATTCTTCTTGTGTCCATCTTTGTCCACTTCTGTGAGATGTGGGTGGGCATCCCCCCTGCATTGAACTCTTCCAGACCTTCTTCACCGTCCATACCACCGGTAGGAGCAATGAGTACCTTGGCTTCTACTACTTCGTGAAGCGCAAGAAGTGCCCATTCAAGTACCTCCGGTCGTTTCCCTCTGGGAAATGGGATGATTGGAAGAAGGACTGGATAGTCATCCGGGTGGAGGAGCACGAGAGGCTGGAGCTGCCCGAAGGCCTCCCCAACATCGACACTACAGTCTGGAGTGAAGCTCTGGTGCTAGTGGATGCCTTCAACCCTGCTCTGACCAGGATCCGCCAGTGCGTGGAGGGAGGATTAACTCCTCAGGCGATGTTTTGCAACTTCCTTGTCAACAGGTGGGCACCGCTGAAGAGGAGAGAAAAACTCGCTTGGTCCCTCAACAGTGTGATGGACGACGACCGGGTCGAGACCGGGCTGAAGTCCAACATGGCGGGGACAACCTTGGAGTTTCATCTCAAGAAGTTCCAGCACGACATTGACGTCGTGGGTGACGACTTGACTCTGCCATCAGCTTTTCTCCCTCTGAACGTGGAAGTATAGTTCAGCAGGGAGCTCCGGCAGAAGATGCCTGTGCTTGACGACCTTGGTATCGTCGAGAGAAGATCGATCTCCAGGGTGGCGATCCCTGGGGTTTCCGAAGGTGGCTCCGACCCTGCCCCGAAGCCAAGGGTCGAGGTCGTCGCAAGGGCAAGGAGCCGGCGGACGAACCCTTGAGCCGGAAGAGGAAGCTGCAGCATGCCGACGGAAGGTCCGTCAGGCCTGCCACCTCTGCATCAGCTTCTTCTCCCCGGAGGGGGGGTCTTCTACAACCGCGGCGACTGTACCCGCAGCGGCGTCCTCCCGGGGTGCTAGCTCCGGGCATGCGACTCTAGCACCAAGGCCGGTTGAGGCCTCTAGGTCTGGAGGTTCTTCCCGATCGAGGGGGGCCTCGACTAGGGAAACGCCCGTGGCTGCAACGAGTTCCGGGGGGCCTTCCGGAGCTTCCACGCCGGCGGCGGCTATGGTCAGCCCAGAACGCCCGGGAAAGAGGTTCCGCGCAAGCTGGTGCAGAAGCCTCCCAAGGTAATTTTTAATCTTTACCTCAGACAGTTTCTTTGTTGTAGTAACTGTTTTTTAAGTTTCTTCATCCATCATCTGCAGTGTTCCCAAGAAGAGGAGTGAGGCTCCACCCTCAGCCACAGCAGCTGAAGCTATGAGGGCGGAATCTTCTGCTCCTGTCCCGGTGCTGCCCCAAGTGGTGGCTGAAGCTGCGACAGCTCCGGCGCCAGATGTCGTGGTCATGGACCTCGACTCATCCCCAGAGATTCCCGTGGTAGCGCCGGACCGTGGGAGAGAAGATGCGCCAGCGGCACCTGCCCCGGAGGTTGAAGCTCCGGGTCCTGGTGCAGAGATGATGGAAGCTCCAGCCGTTGAGTCGGAGGAAGCAGTATTTCCGGCCCTAGAGCCAGAAATTGTTGAAGTTCTGACGGTTGAGCCGGAGGTAATTGAAGTCCCGGCATGCGCGCCGAATGTTGAGGAAGTCTCGGCGGTTGGGCCGGCTACCTCTGAAGCATCGGCCGCAGAGCCGGTCGTATTTGAAGCTCCGGCCGCAGGGCCGGTTGATGTTGAAGACCTTTTGGCTACCGAGCCGGTTGTTGCAGAGGCGTCGGCGCTCGAGCCCCCAGTAGAGGAGGTGCCCAGGCCGGAGCCAGAAGCAACCCCTGCTCCGGGAATGATGACGCCGGAGGTTCCCGCGGCTGAGTCAGAGTGCCCAGAAGAGGTTGCTGGCCCCCTGCCTGAGGGGGCAAACGAATACCTGGCGGCGGGGCCTTCGGAACCACTTCCGGAGGTCGGAACTTCATCAGCGGGACCTTCCTCGATGGCGACTGAGGCCATCCCGGAGAACAGCCCTAGTGCCATAGAGGCTCAGGGGACCACTCTTGTGGAGTGGGACCCAATTTTTGTAACTGAAAACCCGCTGGAACCAGCGGAGGAGACCCCAGCAGGTCCGGAACCTATCCCGTTGTCATTGTCTATTAGCAACGCCTGCTCCAGTATGCGTCAAGTTCAGCTGGCATTCTTCCACGACAGTAAGGCTCTTGAAGAGGAGCGCCAAACCCTTAGGAGGTGGCGTAACCGGCTCTACTTCGAGACTAAGCTGGCGCAGTCGAGGCTAGCAGATGACAAAGAATGGATCAAGTGGGAGAAGGTCCGCCTGGAATACTGGGGCAAATTATTGGATGACAGGGAGAGCATGACTCACGCCCTCGACGCTCAATCTCGGGCCATTTATGAGCAGGCCAAAGCAGCTAATAGTGCAGCTGATGAACGCCAAGAAAGGTTGGAAGCCATTAACACTACTCTCATCAAGCGCCGGGAGGCACTTGAGGAGAGGGAGAAAAGGCTCGAAGATGAAGAGCAAAAACTCCTTGAGCTGCGGGATGACGTTTTGAGGAGGGAGGAGGAGCTCACCGAAAAGGTGTCTCTGGCTGACAACGGCCTCGAGGAGCGCGCCAAGAAATTGGAAGAGCGCTGCACTGAGGAGGAGGAGAAGGCCTGGGTGCGGAGGCAGGAACTCTACGAGCAAGAGTATGCCATCGAAGCCAGGGAGAAGAAAGTGAGGGGCAGGGAGAAAGACCTGGTTGACCGCTGGAACAAGATCCACCTCCGGGAGGAGGAGCTCGGAAAACTCGAGAAGCGAGTTGCTGAAAAGATTCAGCAAAGCGCCAAAGAAGTTGAGCGCCTCGCTCGCGAGAATTCTGAACTGGTGGCGGCCAGAAGATCCTTGGAAGAATTGAAGGGCTTGAGGACTGCGGACTCCCTACAGATTTGGGAGTTCCTGGGCAAGGCCAACGACGCGCTGACACCTATGGGCTTCAGTCCCGTGCGTCCGGATGATCCGGAGCCGGAGCCGGACCTAGCGTTGCAGGCGTTGAGCTCGGCAGCTAGCAAACTCTCCAAGGTGGGCGACGTCATCGCGGACCAATTGGAGGTTGAGGGGCAATCCCTGGCGAAGAACGTCGCAGAGTATGTGCTGACGTGCTACACCAGCCAGAATCCCCAATTCCCTCTGGACCCGGTGCTTGAAGGTCCCGTTGAAGGAGAAGGTGAAGCTGCCCGAGCCAACGTGTCGGAGGTTGCCCAGAAGGTCGCCCAGTTCTTCCATAGGGTCTAGGACCATCTCCGTAGCTCCCACTAGTATTCTCTCTTTTTCTTCCTCAATTTTGTAATCCCTTGTCTCCAGATGAATGAAATCCCCAAATTTTTGTGAATTTCACTTTTTGTCTTCAACACTTTTGTCTTCACTTGGCCCTCTGGTAGATGTACACAATTTGATTGTGAACATGTACCAAGAGGATATTGTGTTTTCAACTCATTTGCTTTGAACTTGTAGAGTGTAGGTCCGAAGTCTTCGATAGTGAAGGCCCCCTGAGGTTGTTGAAGCTTAGAAGCTCCGGCATTGTCTATCATCGGATCTTAGTAGCTTCGGCAATAGTCCCTATCAACGCGTAGAGCATCGATAGTTAGTCCTCTGGGGTGTCGGAGCTAGTAGCTCCAGCAGTGACCTTTGCCAACACGTAGTTTGTCGGTAGCAGACTCTGTTTGTGGGGTCTTCTCACCATCTTTTATTTTGCGTCAACAGCTGGCCCCCCTAGCTCTACTGGAGCTTGGTTGCTCCGGTGATGCTCGTTTTCAATGCTTAACATCGATTACAAGCCACCTAGGGGAGTCGGAGCTTTGTTAGCTCCGGCTTTTCTCCATCAACGTAGATTTTTTATTTTTCCTGCACACTGAAGCCAAGAAAAATAGTAAAATTTGTTTCTTGCCTATAACTTCGTCACGGCTTATGATTTTCAAGAAAATTTTAGGTCAAATGCGATTCTAAATACAACCGAATGCGTTGTCTTTTCTTCCAGATCCAATTGTACTTGGACCCGCCTTACTTCGGCCTGCCGGGGTGTAGGTAGAGTGGCGTACTTAGGGTGCTTGACCAGGCTTAGTCGATAGCACACTCCGGCCCTAAGTTGGCTTGGCGGCATTCAGGCGAGTGGGCCATGAACAATATTTGAATCCAAAAGAATCGACAATACAACTCGAATCGTATATGAACCGGTCGAACTAAAATTTCTTAAGAATTGCACGTCTTTGTTATAGACAAGAAAGAAAAATAAAAAATGTTGAGCCTGTACAAAATAAATGCACGTGGAGTCTGTTTCACATGAAGATGTCTTTCATTATAGGTCCGGGGTACAGGGGAAACAAGTACACTCTTAGGGTACGGAACTAGGCTAAGCGTGTTTCATTTCTCGTTTAACTCAGGGTAGCTAGCCACACTTTTAGTCCTGAGACTGTGACAAGTGTTTCATGAACTTTGCGGACCTTTCGGGAAAGGTCCGGCTGTTCTCCTGGAGGAACTACCCGACTCTGTACAATGACTCTATAACATACACCTCAAGTTACTACAGACTCACCTCCGTGATGTTAAGTGTAGAACTTACAGAGGTGCTCAATGTTCCAAGGATTTGGGAGAGGTGTCCCATCCTCGGTAGCCAAGCGAACGCTTCCAGGACGGAATACTTTAATCACTCGGAAGGGTCCCTCCCAACTGGGGGAGAGTTTGTTTAACCCTTCTCTGGATTGTATTCTCTGTAGCACCAGATCGCCTTCCTCGAGCTGTCGGTTGTTTACATGCCGCTGATGATAGCGCCGAAGGGCTTGGCGGTATCGGGCATTCCGAACAGCTGCTTGGCACCTTCCCTCCTAAAGGAGCTCTAGGTCTTCACGCCGGAGCTGGTCCTGCGTGGCTTCGTCGAAGGTCCGGACCCGGAGTGACCCCAAGGTGATTTCCGGAGGAAGGATTGCTTCAGCTCCATACACCAGGAAGAAGGGTGTCTCTCCAGTTGACCGGTTTGGAGTTGTCCTGTTGGCCCATAAAGTGGGCGGAAGCTCTTCAATCCAGTTGGCTCCATGTTTTTTCAAGCGCTCATAGGTGCGCGTTTTGAGTCCTTTAAGGATTTCAGCATTTGCTCTCTCGGCTTGGCCATTGCTTGCTAGGTGAGCTATGGAGGCGTAGCAAACTTGAATGCCGAGGTCTTTGCAATATCCTTGAAATGCAGAGCTTGTGAATTGGGTCCCATTATCAGTGATGATTTTGTTTGGGACTCCAAATCTGCATACAATGGACTGCAAAAAGTTGATAGCGGATTGCTTGTTGATTGTCACAACTGGAGTTGCTTCCGGCCACTTGGTGAACTTGTCAATGGCAACGTACAGGAACTTGTAGCCTCCGACGGCTCTTGGGAAAGGTACCAAGATGTCCATCCCCCACACAGCGAAGGGCCATGTAGGAGGTATCATTTGTAGGGGCTGAGCCGGTGTGTGAATATGCTTTGCATGAAATTGACATGCTTCACATTTCTTTACCAGTTCAGTTGTATCCTAGAGTGCTGTAGGCCAGTAGAAGCCATGCTGAAAGGCTTTACCAACTAGCGTGCGGGAAGACGCGTGGTTCCCACACTCGCCTCCATGGATTTCTACGAGGAGCTCGCAGCCTTCTTCCCTTGTGATGCACCGCATTAGGATGCCGTTGGCACCGCGCCGGTAGAGATCCCCTTCTACCAACGTGTATCTTTTAGCCAATCTGACTACCCGGTCAGCAGATACATCATCGTCAGGAAGGATGTTGCCTTTCAAGTAGTTCCGGATCTCCGAGATCCATGCATCGGAACTAACTTGAGCATTTGAGTCTTGCGTGCTGGGTTGCTCGGAGCTTTCGGCAACACCTACGACCCTTGATGGCTGCCATGGTAACAGGTCCATCGGGACCGTCAGCTTCGGGATGCTGATCTCGCCCCCTTCGCTAAGTTCGGCGGGCTGAGCTATTGGTTTTGACAACCTCCGAACAAAAGTTCCGTCAGGAGCCGGAGTTCCGGTTGACGCTTTCGTCGAGAGTTCATCGGCTTCAGCGTTGTGGGCACCCTGGACATGGCGGAGATCTAGGACTTCAAAGTCCTTCTGAAGCCTTTGGACTTCAAGGAGGTAAGCAGCTAGCTGGAGATTGTTGCAGGAGCATTCACCCTTCACTCGCTTAATGATGAGCTGTGAATCTCCCTTGACCAGCAGTTGCTTGACACCGTATGACAATGCCACCCTTAGTCCGTAAATGAGTGCTTCATATTCCGCCATGTTGTTGGTCACCTTGAAGTCAAGGTGTACCATGTATTTTACCTTCTCTCCGGTTGGTGCGAGGAGAAGGATTCCAGCTCCGGCCCCCTGCTTTTGCATGGAACCGTCGAAGTAGAGGGTCCAATGAGGCTCGGTGAAGACCGGAGCTTTGTGTTCTGGCTTCTGCTCACTGGAGCCCCCAGGGTTTGATGGAGAGGGAGTCCATTCCGCAATGAAGTCTGCCAATGCTTGACTCTTGATTGCTTGCCTTGAAATGAATTCGAGATCGAATTCGGCCAATTCCGCTGCCCACTTTGCAATATTCCCAGTTGAGTTGGGATTATGCAAGATTGCTCGAAGTGGGTAAGAAGTCACCACTGAGATCTTGTGAGTTTGGAAATAATGGCGAAGCTTCCTGGAGGCAATAAGAACTGCATAGAGCAGCTTATGCACCTCTAGGTATCGAGTCTTGGCGTCATGAAGTACTTCACTAACGAAGTACACTGGGCGCTGAATGGTCTGTACCCTCCCAGAGGGGCCCGGAGCTTCCTCTCCACTGACCCGGATCCTCCTGGAGGGATCCGGATTTTCTTCAGGGACCTCCGGGTCCTGGCTGGAGGAACCCGGAGCTTCTTCAGAAGTGACCTGGACCCTCCTGGAGGGGTCTGGGTCTTCTGAAGTAACTTCTTGTGGATTCAAGTCTGGGAACTGGGACCCAGACTCGCTTTCAGGAACCTCCAGACCCTCCTGAAGGGGTCTGGACTCCTGAGAATGGGATGGTTCTGGTCTCTCCGCAACCAGGACCATACTGACGACTTCGTCAGTGGCTGAAATGTAAGGCAGCAAAGGCTCACCAGGATTCGGAGCTACCAGAGTTGGTAGGGTGGTGAGGAACTGTTTTAGTTCCTGGAACGCCTTTTCTGCTTCTTCAGACCATTGGAATGGTCCGGACTTCCACAATAACTTGAAGAAAGGGAGTGCCCGTTCCGCCAGTCCTGAAATGAACCGGCTGAGGGCTGCTAGACATCCAGTTAGCTTTTGGACATCCTTGATGCGAGCTGGTGGCCGCATGTCTTCAATGGCTTTGATCTTCGCCGGATTAGCTTCTATGCCCCGGTGACTTACCAGGAAACCAAGAAGTTTTCCGGAGCTAACCCCGAAGACACACTTGTCTGGGTTTAGCTTTGTGCGGGTGACCCGCAGCTTGTCGAAGACAGCCTGCAAGGTGTCAAGGAGTGACTCCTTGTTCTTGACCTTGTACACGATGTCATCGACGTACACTTCCACTATGTCTCTAATGAGTTCTTCAAAGGTTTTGTACATTGCTCGTACAAAGGTTGAAGCTGCATTCTTGAGACCAAATGGCATGGTTGTATAACAATACAATCCATCTACTGTGATGAAAGAGGTATGCTCTTCATCTTCCCTAGACATTCTGATTTGATGATACCCAGAATATGCGTCTAGGAAACACAGTAATTCACACCCGAAGGTGGAATCCACTATCTAATCTATTCTAGGTAATGGGAATGGATCTTTTGGACATGCCTTATTTAATGTTGTGTAGTCGATACACATCCGAAGCTTCCCGCTGGCCTTGGGCACAACGACTGGGTTTGCCAGCCATTTTGGATGGAAGACTTCTCGGGTGAATCCAGCTTCGAGCAACTTCTTCACTTCTTGTCGAATGAAGTTCTGTCGCTCTACGGATTGCTTCCGAGGCTTCTGATGCACAGGTCGGGCGCCAGGGTAGATCTTCAGATTGTGCTCAATCACTTCCCTGGGGATCCCAGACATTTGTGACGGTTGCCAGGAAAACACGTCGACATTAGCCCGGAGGAAAGCGATGAGCACGAGTTCCTATTTGTCGTTCAATCCCCCCGATATACGGGTGGTCTGAGCGGCATCGGAACCGATTTGGACGACTTTTACGGGAATGTCGGTGTCGCCGCTTGGATGCACACGAGGTGCAGAAGTCGAGCCTCGCTGACGAATGCTCGGGGGTTTTGGAGCTTGCTCCAGCCTGGAGTCCTCCTCTTGCGCCGTAGTAAGCGCATGGAGTTCTTCCAGAGCAGTTACTCCGGCAGTACGATCTCCACGGATCCAGAGAACGCCTACTGGTGTTGGCATCTTTAACACCAGGTAGCCATAATGAGCAGCTGCCATGAATTTGTACAAGGCAGGCCTACCCAAGATGGCATTGAAGGGTAAGTTGATCTGAGCAACATCAAACACCAACTTCTCGGTTTGATACTTCTCCCGGGTCCCGAAGGTAACGGGGAGGGTAATAGCTTCGAGTGGGGTAATGGCTCCCGGACCTACTCCGGAGAAAGGTCGGGAGGGGTGGAGATCCAAAGGTCGGAGCTGAAGCTTGGTAAAAGCTTCGAAGCTTATGAGGTTGAGCCCCGAACCTCCGTCTACCATGACATGGTGGAGCTGGATGTTATTGATGGTAGGAGATACCATCAAAGGTAGCTGACCTGCTCCAACCATGCTTCGAGGGCAGTCCGAAGCATTAAAAGTGATGGTTGTGTCCATCCACTTCCGATGAGGCTCCGCCCTGGCTGTAGGAGCTACAGCAGCCATGTCCCGACGCATAGTCTTGATGACGCGGCGGGAGGTGATGTCCCATGACACACCAAAAATGGTGTTCATGGTCTTCCGACGCTCGTTGTCAGAGACGTCGGAATCGTCGTCGATGGAGGTGTAGACGGCCTTCAGGACCTTTTTGGGATCCTGAAAACCTAACTCCTCTTCAGCCGGAGCTTCGTCAACTTTTTGTTTTCCTTCCTTCTGTCGGAAAGGAGCTTCTTCCCGGCGCTTGTTGTAGCGCTCGGCAAGGTTTTGTACCTCCTGGCAGTCTTTCAAACTGTAGTTGTTCGTTTTGTGAATTGGACACCACACTTTGGGTTTGCCACCGTCTTCAGAAGACGGTCGAGGTCGCTTCTCGGGGCGTGGCCCCCGACCACCCGGAGCTGCAGCAGCTGCAGCATTGGATGCATCGGCCGACGACTTCTTCTTGCCGTTGGTCTTTTTCTTCTTCTTGCCACTCCCGGAGGTAGCGGCTTCTCCTTTGGAGGATTTCTTTTGATCCTCCGGAGTTGGTTTGGAGTGCATTTCACGGCCCTCCGCAGCTCTGGCACATTTGTCGGCCAAACTGAAGAGTTCCATGACACTGGTGATCTCCTTGATCGCCAGTTTCTCCAACATCTTCTTATCCCGTACACCCTGTCTGAATGCCACAATGACAGAGGCGCTAGAGATAGAAGGGATAGTGTTTCGTACCTGAGAGAATCTCTGGATGAATGATCGCATGGATTCTCCCCCTTTTTGCACGACTGCAAAAAGGTCCAGTTCAGTGCCTGGTCAGGTGTATGAACTCCCGAAGTTGGCGGTGAACTGCCAGCACAGCTCCTCCCAACTGTTGATGGAGTTGGGTGGAAGGCTCATAAACCAGGACCTGGTGGTCCCAGTTAAAGCCACTGGGAAATAATTGGCCATTACGGCCTCATTTCCTCTAGCTGCCAAGATAGCAGTGGAGTAAATCTGAAGAAATTTGACAGGATTAACGGTCCCGTCGAACTTCTCCGGCAGGTGAGGCCGAAACTTCTGTGGCCACCTGACCATACGCAGATGCATGGCCAGGGCTGAACAGCCTCCTCCTACTCCTTCAGGAGCAGGAACGTCTTGAGCTTCTCGTCTTTCACGAGCACGCTCAATATGGACTCGGCCGTCTTGTTGGCGATATCGGTGATCAAGCTCCGCCCGGAGGTCATGAGTTGAAAGCCTTGATACCGTGTGAGTGCGTCGTGCCCCGGAGGGCAATGACGTCACCTGCTGTGATGAAACATGTCTCCTGTTGTTGGAAACATGCGGACCAAGTCTGCCAGACAAGGTCCGTCGCTGCGACGGGGCCCGTCCTGAAGGAGGAGGACCCTGGTTGCTGATGCGGTCGGCTGCTGATGCAACCAAATGTTCCACATCGGCCCTCCACTGCTCCAGTGCGTCCCGGGATGCATCCGGAGGTGGTGGGCGTTGCAGAAGAGCACGTGTTGCATGGAGCGCGTGTTCCAGGTTGTCATGATTTGCCGACGCAGTGATGGACGCCGGTGCACCATCGCGTTGTCTAGCTTGATTTGCTGGTGGAGACAGCGGTGGTGGTAGTGTGACTCCTGCTGGCGCTGAGGCTCCTGCTGGTGGCTGCATATTGGAGGGATTACCCCCAACAGCTTGAACAACGGGATGACCATTGGATGATCCAGTAGCTGAGTTCACCATTCTTGAAATCTCAGGCTCCCCCTACCTAGCGCACCAACTGTCGGTGGTTTTGATCCGGCAGATCTCCCAACACTACTAAAGTGTTAGAGGAGTTTGAGGTTCGATGTGGGCGCGCGGAGATTCAAGAAGGTGAAGTGTAAATGACACAGTAGACACGAAGATTTACATGGTTCGGGCCGCCTGAGCGTAATACCCTACTCCACGGGGTGTGTTGGTGTTGTATTGGATGTATGAGCTCAAAGTGAGTTCAGGGTGCAGAGTGAGCGTGTCGCGTCTATGTGTTCTGCGTGTGTCCAGAGAGTGTATGGAGCATGTCCTATGTATCATCGGCCTGTCCTTTTATAGTACAAGGGCAGGCCGTTACATGTTAGCCTGGCCCGACATGTGGCCCCGGCGGTTACTGATATTGATACACATTCAACACGTTTAATTGCCCTTAATGACCGAGTTATGGGCTTTGACAGCACCGTTACTGGTAATTAAGATCGTCCGATCGTGTGTTCTTAATATAGTATTAATAACACTTGATCGAGTCTTGAAGTCCTTGATTCCCCTTTGAAGGTCCGGAGCCGTTGTGGAGTCTTCCGGAGGTTAGGGGCTGAAGATCCGACGGTTGGACACGTGGCAGCTCCGGAGCATACTATGAGAAACAGATAGCTCCGGAGCTACCTGACACGTGTCAGTTCTGGAGCTTCCCTCAGTCTGGGGTTAGGTCTGGGGGTGCCATTTTGGTACATAGCCCAGAGCTTCCCCCTTATGGGCGGTAGCTCCGGTTTGATAGTACACGTGGCAACCCTGGGACTAACCATGTTGGAGAAGCGGGTCCAGTTATGTCTGACATGTGGGCCTCCAAAGGTCTTTAAATCAAGTAGATGACTTTCGCTCGAGATCTTTGTAATCTCAAGGGGTGTACGATTCCCAAGATACCGGCAGAACCGAAGAAGAGAAATGATGGCTGAACCGAATAAGAAAAAAATGTGACAACTCAATTACGGGCTGTGGCATATAACTTGAAAAAAAAGTCAACGGGCTGTAGCATTTTGGCCTACAAAGAGATGGGTCACCCAACAAAGGCTGAGGGTAAAATTGTCATTGTCTCTAAAATTTCTCTTTTTTAGAGCTCAGACCACTTCTTCAGCCAAACATCTCTAATTACAACTCCTTCATGACAAAGTTGCTATACCCAACATTTGAGAGCAAAATTGCTTTACTGAGTAGTAGAGTCAATGTCAAACACGTTCTAAATATTGTACGTGAATTTTATATTTATAGCACGGGTTGCAACTATATCACTAAGATAATATGTGTACTCATATCGTTTATTAATTATTTAAATGGGTCTCTGCTCAAACTTGAACTCGAGCTCGGTAGAGCTGAACTCGAATATGGCAGCAGAACTGAATGAACCTTAAGCTCTATTTGAACTTGGATTGGGTTTTTATCAAACTTAAAAAGACAAACCTGATCAAATTCAACTGGTTACGGCCCTACTCACGAATTCCATCCAAAAATTCCTCTCTCTACCTCTATATCGGAATTGTAGTAATGCAATTAGAATCTTCAAGCAGGCAGGTTGCAGTTTCGTATTACGCGGCTCCCTTGCGCTCGGCGCGACCTGTGAGCGACTGAGCGAAGCAAGTGCATGCGGGCAGGTGAGGGGTACCGACATCTGATGCAGATGTTTCCACGAGGATCAACATCAAAATGATTCTGCCCCTCGGGTAGCATGAGCAGAAACCAGACCAGAAAATTAACCTGTCTCCTTGTTGGGTTGGCCGCCTGCTGTCCAGTTTCAGTTCGTTGCTCCATCGGATCCAATCAGTGCCCTAGTTGCCCGCTGCTGATAATAGTAATAAATAATTAACGGCCCAGTTCTGAATATTAGTACATGGCAGAGAAGTAGACAACAAAACAGATTAAAATTCAACTCTTGTTTTGTCTACAAAATGATTTCAGACTGCGTCAAGTCTGTACTGCGTATGAATTCAATCGATTTACAGGTCCGGCGTAAAAACAAATTGCTGACTACGTACGACTCTCCCAACCAACTGCGCCGACCTGGTACGTTCAAATTTCAATCAATCCTGCGGTTAGCTAACTGCCCCGGGGAACCGGAAATCACTCGTGAGATCGTGAGAATAAACTATGCGGCGGATCACATGGCGCAGTCAATGTGTTTGATGCGTCATGTCCCCTGGCTTCGCACCAAAGAAAGAACATGAGCGATAGTTTAATCAAGGTTTATTTTTCGCTAAAGTGTCCTTACTTGGCAGCTATGTTACTTTGACGTTTATTTTTTTCGAAAACATGTTACTTTGACGTTTGGTACCGTAATCTAGCAGTAGACATGCCGAACCGAACATGTTCAATGAACTCGTCAGCCACGTATGCCAAGCTAAGCATGTGAACCACGTATCGAATCGAGAATTTATCTATAACTATTTAAGGCCCTTTTGGCAAATCTTTACGGAGTTGATTCTCAAGGAGAATCAGAGAAGATGTACCAAATACTATTTTTCAGAAAAAATGGTTCTTGTCTAATTCTGAGAAGTGATTATCTGAAATGAATTAAGGGGTTATGAGCTAAAAAAAATAGCTTCTCCTGATTCTATGAAGCGATTCTCCGCCCTGATTCTGAGATTTATTTTAGGAAATCATAGAGAACCACTTCGAGTCACAGAATCACTTCATCAGAGAATGAAAAGTGAATTCAGAGAACCAGCTCCGTTGAGCTGTGCCAAAGAGGGCCTTAAGATGTGTGCTACGTTTATGTGAAAATTTGACAAAGTTTCTGTGAAATTCACGCGTTTTTTTAAGTGTGCTCGGATTATGTGTATTTCGGACATATATAATTTGACCTAAGAGTTGCCAACACATCACTTCCTTTTTTGCGTGAGGTTGATTGTCATGACTTCCGCGTTAAGAATGCGCGGGTGTTGTTATATATCCACGTCACAATCTATCAGTAGTTAAATTGTTCATCGGGTAGTTTGGTCTATCACTTGATGGTGATCATCGACTGAATATTTGTGCCGATTGGTGCAGCGTCTCTAGGGGCACGACGTGATTTGACATCATGGACAGTGGGTAGCGACACGTTCTATTTGTAATCCTGGCTTAGAAGTTCCTCAAGTTAACTAATTGGACGTCCCCTTCGGAAAAAAAATCCATAGGAACCGGATGCCATTTGGACTAGCAATTTAACACTATGTAAGAAAGGCTCATACGAGGTGGGCTCGAACGAAGAAGAGAGACGAACAAACTGTGCGTCTCCAGCGTCACGTCTCGCATTACATTGGCATCAGAGACGGGCTTCAAGGCGTGTCGCCGATCAAAATAGGTGCGAGACACGTTCAAAAGAAGCGTGTCTCCTTTCTTTTTATCATAACTAACGTTCTTTACGGTGTCATTGGAGACGCCTCTGGCCCGCGTCGCCCCTTACAAGCGTGACATGCCTTACAAAGCACGTCACATATATATTGACTAATCTGAGACGCTATGTTACGTACCGCGTCGCAGATTCATTAACTTATGTGAGACGGACTTTACAGAAGCTTGTCTCCTTTATATAGGTTGTCCGAGACGCTCTCTGCTATAGCTCGTCGCGGATTGTTTACAGGCACTATTATTAGGAGCTAACCAGAATTTGGCAGCTGTATTACCAGTGTCAGCAACATACTGTTCATGAACATATGCATAGACAAAATTATCACACGTTAAATTATAATGACCAATCAAATATTACCAAAGTGTCAATCGTGGTTATCAAGTATACTAATTACACAACAAGGACTATTCATCCTGATTACAATGTAACTAATTACACACATCATAACTGTCATCATCTAATCCTGTATACCGTAATGAAAATTCTCCCGATCAGTGACTTCATTGACGATGAGCCTTCATAGCCTCCAATGCTCTGACTGAGACATCCTAAAATATAACTGTAATAAACACAAGAACAAATTGGTATACAATTGTAATAAACAAAGGAACTGTTAGTGAATGGAGAACAGAGCTTACTTGTAGCACATGCAGTTGGTGAGCATCTACAAGGCATCAACAGATAAATTGTTCTCATGGTTGGTACTGAGTTGGTTTGCTTATCCCCTAAAAAATAAATAATTTACATTCCACTGATGCTTTTATAGCCTGATATCAAAAACTCGTGAGAGAAACATCAATTATGGCATAGGTACCTTGATTCCAACATGGCTGCAGAGGTAGAAATCAAACTCAGTTGGATGATAAATGCTAGTGTGAACCACAATTCCTGTAGCTTCAAGGGTTTGCGAATCAGAATTTATTATACATTGATAGTCCAAACAAATACATTACTTCTGCATTGGACATAAACAATGAAGATGAATGTATATCATAATGAAAATTCTCTCTTTGGATCAATGGCTTCATTAACGATGAACCTTCATTGGACATCCTCAAAATCAATAAAATCACTGGAATGTACGCTTTGAGGGCAGGGTCGAGGCGGCAGCGTGCTCAGGGGGTAGGGGACGCGGCGGTGTGCTCCGGGACGAGCTGGCGGAGGCGCCGGAGTGGCGATTTCTCAACTCTCTGATGACAGCAGGCCGACGTGCTCTGGGGACAGGGAGAACATACCGATTACCGAGGTCGGGGTCGAGGCGGCGGCGTGCTCCGGGGACACGGAACGAGGCGGCGTGCTCCAGCGTGCTCAACTCTCTGATGACGAAGGTCGGGGTTGACGGTGGGGTAGGGGTCGACACCAGCAGCGTGACAATGACGAAGAGCGAGTTGAGAAAGAGGGACGGCAGCGGCGTGCTTCGGGGACAGGGGATGAGGCAGCGTGCTCCAGCATGCTCAACTCTCTGATGACGCGAAGGTCGGGGTCGACGGCGGCGGCGTGCTCAAGATCTGCAGTTTATAGGTCGAGAGAGCGCGTGAAAGCTAAAAAATTTCGTCAAATGTTGGGACAGAGCGCGCATGGACAAAAAATTTTGGCGTAAATCGGAGACGCGCCAACAGAAGACACGTCTTCCATTAATTTGAGGCCCCAGACACGATGGAGTGTCCCAGATGTGCCACGTTTTGCTGAAGACATTCCGTTTGCTGAAACTAGGAACAACAATTGGAGACGGACGTATATAATGCACGTCTCGCATTAGCTCTTCGTCAGGAATTGGAGACGGGCATATATAACGCCTGTCTCGCACTATTTTTTTGGTAGAACGGGCATCCAATTTGCGAAAGATGTGCAACGGCGCTGAAGCAAGGAACATCTCATTCGCATACTATATGCTGGCCAACTGCAACTGTGCGCAATGTCTTATATGATCGTTGCAATGTGCTTAGCTTTCCGCAGTGGGACAAAAGATCTTCGACGTAAATCGGAGACGGGCCAACGAAAGGCGCGTCTTATATTATTTTGATGCCCCGGGCACCCTGGAGTGTCCTAGATGTGCCACGGTGTGCTGAAGCAACTAACAACATCCAAGACATTCTAGCGTGTCCAACTGGCAACTGTGCACAATGTCTTATATGATCGCTGCATTGCACTCAGCTTTCTGAGGTGGAACAAAAGATCTTGGGCGTAAATCAGAGACGAGCCTGTCTTCCATTGTCGAAGCAACGAGGGACATAAATGCGAGATGCAATATAACAAATAGAGACGAGCTTTAAGCTAGAGCGTGTCTTCCATTGTCGAAAGAGAGACGCGCGACACGAGGTCTGCGGAGAACTTAATTTCGACGGCGTGGTGCAGGGACGCGTGTGATGTCCGTGCGTGACCTTTCGTTTTCCCGAGGCAGTATCGATGCATCCCATCGTTCCATCAATGCGCGGGAAACCAACTGCTCCCTCGACGATTCCGCGCGGACCTTATTTAAGACGCGCCATCACCAGTGAGTTCTCCACAAGTGTGTCGCTCACTTTGAATCCTCTTCTTTTCTTCCATTGTCTTCTCCGCCCCGACGACCCACGACCACCATGGCTGACTTTCCGCTGCCAAGCCCGCCGGAAGAGCCACCCTGCAAGAAACTGTGTTGTAGCTCCCCCAAGAGGTTCAACACTGAGCAACGCCTCCTTATGGCGCAAGAGGCGTACAACAATATGTCTCGCGCCATGAGTTCTTTGGGTCTGGGTACCCTTCCCCAGTTTACTGGAATGGGTACCATCAGCCACTACCTCTTCGCCCTTATGGGGGTGGCCGATCGTCTTGACATTCTGTTCAAGACGATGGCCCAGGTGCTTGACCCTGAGGGCCGCAAAAACCTGGTGGAGGCGACGGAGAGCAACCTCGCTCACGAGGTTGCACCACCAGTGCAGCCGGAGCAGCCGGCCTAGGCTCCTGTTGCACCGGCGCCGGAGTCACCGTCGGAGGAGGAGGAGGAGTAGGAGTAGGATTTAGTTTTTCTTTGTTATTTTAGTAGCTTCTGTTTTCTAAATATTGTTAATGAATGAATTATCTCTTTGTTTATCTATGTGATTGAATATTATCTTGTGTGTTCTTCAACTGTGTGAATGAATGAATGTGTGTTGTGTTCATCGTGTTCCTCGGGTATCATAAGGAAGGATTTGATTATATTCAGGTATCAAGTGAGAATGTGCTCTGAGTTCAGTGATGTGTGATATCAATAGTGAACCGAAACAAAATAGAGAAATCACAAAGCTAAAGGTGATGTGAGGAAATGGAGACGCGTATTCAATTAGAGCACATCTCTCTTTTAGCAGAGAAGAGGGAGACGTCGGTCATAGGAGACGTGTTGTGTTTTATGCGCGTCTCCCGCTTTTCAGAGAGGATAGCGTGTCTCAGATACCAATTTAACTGAGATGGGTTTTGTTTTAACGCATCTCCTTGTACTTTCAGTTGAGCCATGTTAGATCCTCGCTGAAGCGGACTCGTGTCACTTAAAATTATCAAAGACGTCACCTTTGAGCGTTTCGCCCATCTTTGTCTCCTATTTGGGTTTCTTACGTAGTGTAAGATGGTGTTACTTGTTGGCTTTGTGTGCACGCACCAATCCGCTTGGAAAAAAAAACAACTATCGTCTATTTGTGAAATAAAATAGTATTTGCATCATTTTATAGCATAGGTAAAAAATGTAAATGATAGTAGGATCTTGCGTCCAAAAAATTTATTCACTACTACAATAAGTTTCATCTCAGGTGGCTCCAAATGTACTATCACACGCGGTTTTAAAACCGCCTGAAATGAAGAGCCTGTGATAATCTGCAATTTTCACAGGCGAAAACTAAAATCGCATGTGAAATAAGTTATCACAAGCGGTCTTAACCTTCATGAATCCGTCTGTGAAGAATCTTTATCACAAGCAGTTTGTAACGTAAGAGTAATCGCGTGTGATAATCGAGTTACCACAGACGATTCTTTACCTATGACTAGCCATCTATGAATACTCTTTATCACATCCGATTTGTAACTTAAGAGTAACTGCCTGTGATAATGGAATTATCACAGGTGGTCCTTTACCTATGACTAGCCGCCTGTGATAACATAATTTTACAGGCAGCTAGCCGTAGATAAAGAATCGTCTGTGATAAAGTATACTCTATGCAGCACTATCTGCCGTTATTTCTAATTTCCAGGTCAATTTCATATGCATATTCACACACCGAAGATGCACATTCACACACAATAGAAACAATATATTCTTATAAGCATCATCGACACAAATCACCAAAAAGTCATCTCATATACATATGTACAGTACATCTCAATTCATAGTTTACAAGTTTCAATAAAAATTGTTTTGATGCTCATACTGCCAAAGTTCTGGCACATCAGCTATTACACCGTCGTCATCGAAGAACAACTCTCTTTAGTGGAAAATTTTGCGACGCATGAAGTGACATAGTTCACTTGCAATCTTATCGGCTCCTCCACCAGGTATACTTCTAGAAACCGGTCATTCTTTGTTCACATTCTTTATGTGCTACAATAAAACACATAACAAGGTTTAGAATGTGTTGGTGACAATGATAAAATAATATAAGTATTAAAATACGCTAGTTACAATGAAAATGAAACTCAAAAGTAAGAAAATACAATATCAACATTAAGGATAACTTATATCCTCACAATTCACTCTATACTCTCATACGGTTCAAAGATGCTCGCATACATAATACTAGCATAAGACGCTCCCAGGAGGCTGCTTGGGACAAGGATAATATGTTGATATCTGCAATGCATCCTTATTAGGAGTTCTCTGACCGCCAAGTTTTTTCGCGTAAAACCGTCAGACGCTATAATACAAGGAATATCATATAAAACTTGTCAACACATTCTAAATATGAGTAAATTAAAAGTATCGAATAACTGTACATTTTCAAAATGGAAAATAAATCTTTGTAACGATCTGGTGAGTAATCGGCTGAGTCCAAGACCGTTGCCAAACCTTGCGTCGACTTGATGAAGATCATTATGTAGTGTTTACTGCACACATACAACTACACATACTAAGTTAACAATTAGCAATAATTGCTATTTCAATGTCATGTGTCAAACTTAATCGAAGTGGTACGAAGCCTTTTCGAGGTCCTTGCCATCTCTGGCAAAGTTGAACATGGCATGTCCTATGTAAGCTGCAACCCTTGTCTTTTTATCTTTCTTTTGGTTTGCGATTGATTTTTAAATTTCTTTTTTTTTATCAGGTGCTTGAAGTCTTCTGAGTTCCGTTCCACCTGAAAGTCGAAATTCGA
Source organism: Tuctoria greenei (assembly GCA_036927565.1). NCBI lineage: Eukaryota > Viridiplantae > Streptophyta > Magnoliopsida > Poales > Poaceae > Tuctoria > Tuctoria greenei. The sequence continues at coordinate 256,676,176 of JAYESD010000002.1, forward strand.
CTTTACAATCATTGTAGGATCAAAGATACCTGTCTTGGTGTTTAGCTTTTCATTATAGATGTATTGCATCCTATTGAAAAAGTCCATAATTGTTATAATCTCATGACATGTGTATGCGTGTAGTAAGAAAAGCAAATACGAAATATTAGATGCACTTACAAGCACCAGACGAGTAGCAGGTTGATTTTGAGGATGCCTCCATGGAAAAGGCCATGTAGATCTTCAAAGAGAAGGGCTCATTTATCTTCTCCAATGCTCCAGAATGTTTTTTTGGCACACAAAATGAGACGTAAGAAAGATCATATTTTGTGCTGGCAGTGATGTACCACTTGTCTTCTGAGCTAGATAGGTTGTTTGTTGTGGCGATGTCATGAACGGCTTCCCATTCTCATATTCAGGAGGAACATCCTGAATCTTGTATATTTGAACTTTTGGTTTAACTAAAGCCGTCTCTCGATTATATTTCACACCGTATTCTTCCCACTCCCCAATATTTTCTAATGCTGGCTCATGTGAAGCACGAGATGCATTAGATTTTCCAATTTTTTCCTTTAGTTTTTCCAAACATTGTGACACTTCTTTAGACGGTTTCTTATGTTGGTATGAGCTAACTTTCACAGGCACTAACCGAGGAGTAGTCGTTGGAAGTTGGACACATACTTGTTGTTGAACTTGTTGTTCAACTGATTGCTCTTTACTACCAGCAGCTTTCTCTAGTACTGCTTCAAGTTGTTGCTCTTTACTATAAGCTTGCTCTAGTACTGCTGCAAGCTGTCATTCAACTGGTTGCTCTTGGTTATCTTTACTAGCAAGGTTACTATTATCCTAGCTGGGACATAGCGGGAGTGCATCTTCCTGGACTTTCGGCAAAGAAGAGGGGGTTGTAGTCTTTTGAGATGCGACGGGGCTAGACATCGGCTCATCGTCCAACATGATATCGCGTCGGTGCTAAAGGATTAACTGGTTGACAGTCTGCCTCAGAGTCATGATCCCTTCAGGTGTGATGTGATCTATTTCATAATCTTCATAATTATTATCAATGATTTGAAGAACTTGCACCATATCATAATACAACGGAAGTGAATTGCTGTTGAGGTCACGATCAGGATTTGCCATGGCAGTGGCAACCTGTTTGGTTTTGTCCCTCGCTCTAGCGATTGGGACAAGAAGATGACAATATTTGTCCTTAACAATACCATCGACAGGGAACTTATGGCTTGACCCTCAGTCTGACACAGAACCTATGCCGCTAGGGTAGGCAGTTAGAGATACCAAATGCTCCTTTGCCATGGGAACCATCGCTCTATCCGGCGGCACTAATTTTCCCAATTCTCTAAGTTGATCCATTATTTCTTGCACATATTCCTTGACCTTTTGAGCAATCGTTTCATAAAGTGTCTTCTTGAACTTCTCACGTCTTCTATATGACTCTTTATCGTTTGGGAAACCATCTCCCTGGGACATCTGAGAAGAGATTGTTCGAACCCGTCCACTGTGTTCAGGGTTTCCTAAGATAGCGGTAAGTTGGTCATTCTCCCTCTTCGGCTTGAAGAGACCCTTCTATTGTTTTTCAATTACTTCTTTTATTTTTTGCTCTAGTTCATTCATAGAGTCGGGCTTTTCAAGTTTGCCCTCGCTGGTCAAACCTGATCGAGCAAAGACCCACCGCTGAGTTCTCTCATCGCAACCTTCTAACGGGTGAGGATTGCCCTTAATGACAATTTCCTCTAATATTTTATTCCATTTCTCAACTTTGGTGGCACATCCAGCAGACCCCGAGCGATGATGGTATTTGTTTTTTTGTTGGCAAGCTTTGACCTGGATTCACTTAGGGCTTTAGCCTTACGTGTGGTCTTTTGACAAACAAATTCTTGCCACTGAGCTTGTGTGATTTTTCTTATCTTCTTCGGGATAGGGACCTTATCCGCCTTAACATAAGCATTCATTTCACTCTTCCAACCACGAAACGTTCTGCCGCAAGAGACCAATTTTGCTTTCTTTATAGCTTCTTCCGTGCCTTTTGGCAATTTGAATTGTTTTTTATCTTCTCTCATGACTCATTCTTGTTCTCCTCAGGTAATTTTCTCCAATTCTCAGTTGTGATCGGCACGAGCTCTCTAACAAGATAATTGCATGCATTTATGTACTTTGTAACTCAATCCAGTGGTTCTTGGGAAAAGCCCACCTGGACTGACACTTGTTATACATATGATGCGGTTCAATGGACCCTTATTGGGACCTCGTTGCCCTCGTTTTTGCTTGAGTGAATTTGAGGATTCAACTATTGGAGAACCTTCTGCTATTTTAGGAGCCGAAGTCACCTTGTTGTCTTTGCAATTAAGCTAGGTAGAAAAGAGTTATAAGACTTCATATACTTGACAACCAACACTAACTTAAACTGCTGGAGTTAAGATTCGTGATCCATACCTCGCCGGCAGGATCATATCCGGGTCGAGATCCTCTGAAGTATTTTTAATTTTTATATTTTGAAAAGGGTCCGATGGACTGTGAAACGAGCCTGAGCTGCTGGAGTCACTAAACTCCATATTGTCTTCTTCATTGTTACTACCAGCACTAGTCTTCTTAGGGCTTTTCATGCTAGAACTAATAAGACAAAAAGTATGTCCCACTTCAATGAAAGCTACAAAAATAAATGCTATATAACACGGTGTCAAATCACATCCTACTGAAAAATACAATACTTAGCATCCAAATATGTCAAATAACATTCTAAGATGGAATCCAGTAATGGGGTTCCTTGTGTATCTTAAATAACTAAACCTAAACTAGAAGCGCATGATTATGCCATGTCCATCTCACCTCTCGATGCTTCACCCTAGTCAAACCATCTGCAAACCAGGAGCCTAAGCCTGAACCTAATACGGATGCCATCCAAAGTAATGATGCGGTATCAACTGACCAGAATGAGGAATCGGGGAAGGGGGGCTCCACGACGGCGTAGTGTGAGAGCAATTGGGGAAGGAATTAATATATAAAAAAGAGTGAACATAGACTACCTATAAGCACAACATGACTATCTCCTTTAACACAACAACCATGGGTCCTAGCGCCTATACCAACAAATACATATTGAAAATGAATCTTCTAACCATATGCACGAAGGAGATTGGGCATTGGACATTGGGAAGGATGTGAAAAAAGTAATGTAGCATCAAATTTTACAATAAACTACTCCAATTCCATTCTTAAACTGTTGTCCTTAGGAACACAATTTAGTTCAATTCTGAACTATATTTGTTGTCCTAATGACATCAATTTGAGAATGAAGGGAGTACGATATATTTGAACTCAAATTCCTTCTATAATGGAAGGGTGGAGCACCTGCCATTTCACTTCAAAAAATATACAATTGAACTCAACCCAAGACATTGCTATGTGAAAATAATTACCTATGCTCACCAAGTAATATTTGATATTTACACCTAATGCTACTGTCAGCAACGTATAAATAATTACCTAGAAATAGTGACAAAGTATGTAAATTATCTTCTCCTACATCAAGAATTGAAGATCCAAGCTAAGGCAGAAGTCGTACAGTAAGAATTAAACAAAAAATTCAAGTGCCATTAACATGTTCACATTCAGAGAGTAACAATGAAGGATCCAACATCATACAACCATACAATCGGTTTATGGTTTTAGTGCTACAGAGAAGAAATAAAATCACCGTATCTCCTCTTCCATGGAGGCAGGATCGGGCCAAGTAGAAGGCAACTGACGCAGGCTGCGGATGAAGGATGCAGATGAAGGCTGCTGCAGTCAGAAGATTAGGGTGAAGGCTGCAGACGAAGGCTGCTGCCGTCGGGAGATTAGGGAGTTGGAGGCCCGCCGCTACCAAAAGAATCGCCGGTGGCGTATGGGCGGTTGGGGTTAGGAGGCGGCGCGGGTAGCGCAGGAGCGGCGACGAGGACACTCGGCCGGCGGCAAGGGTGAGGAGGGAGGCAGGGAGGGAGGAGGGAAGGAGGCAGCGCGAGCAGCGAGGGCAGCGAGGACTTGGTGGCAAAGGAAATTTTGGCAGCCTGACGGCATCTAAGTGAAATCTCCCGAGTTAGATTTTTTTCGAGGAGGCCGAGCGATCTTATATAGTCGCATATCTTCTCAAGCGGTTCTTCAGTAATAACCGCCTGAGAAGATGTCTTATCTCAGGCGGTTCTTCAATAATAACCGTCTGAGAAGATGCCTTTTGTCACACGGCTCTTTAGTAAAAACCGAGTGTGACATTGTGTACTAAGTTTAGGCTTAATTACCATTCTTGATGAAAATGAGGGGCCTTTTAAAAGTCCAAATTCCACTTTCTTGTAATATGCTTTAGTATTATAGGCTCCCATTAAATTTCACTAAGGGAAACCTTTGAAATTGGTCAGAACATAAAAAAATAACACAGGTTATTTGTCATTTTTCTATCTTGATGAATATAATGATTTTTTCATTGAATTTTTCTATAGAACTTTTTAGTCATCATACAAACCTCTATGATTTTTTTTGGATTTTTACAAAATTGTTTGAATCAATGTGTGTTCAAAATTTAAAAAATGTCTCATATGTATATGAGCATTTGATTAGAATGATGGATAATTTGAATTTTAACATGTTGGAACGCTTTAAAAAATAACTAAATTCATACATGTATGAATATGACAATATGTTCATACAAACCAACTATTAGTGGAAGATCCATTTTTTTAGGAGATATAAAAATGTGAATAATATGTGAATATAAATTATCTTGATATTTACCAAACCATTACAATGTTAGATATATTAGTTTTAAAATATTTGATCCAGGTGGTAGATATTAATTTTTGAAGAATATAGAAAAAATATCATCGAATTTGGACTCAGTTTGAAGAATCTATACATGTTTGAGTATTTATATTATAATCTAAATAAAAAAGAAGCAAGAGAAAAAAAACTAAAGAACAGACTCGGGCCGTTATCACAGGCTGTTATTCATTAAAAACCGCTTGTGAAAAGATGTGTACTAAGTTTAGTCTTAAATAATATTCTTGATGAAAATGAGGGGCCTTTAAAAAGCTTAAATTCCACTTTCTTGTAATATGCTTTAGTATTACATGTTCCCATTAAATTTCACTTGGGAAAACCTTTGAAATTGGTCAGAATATAAAAAAACAAATAACACAGGTTATTTGTCATTTTTCTATTTAATGAACATATTGATTTTTTCATTGAATTTTTCTATGGATCTTTTTAGTCATCATACCAACCTGATTTTTTTTCAGATTTTTACAAAATTGTTTGAATAAATGTGTGTTCAAATTTTGAAGAATGCTTCATATGTATATGAGATTTTGATTAGCATGGCGGATAATTTGAATTTTGACATGTTGGAATGCTTTAAAAAACTTAACAAAATTCATACATGTATAAATAAGACAATATGTTCATACAAACCAACTTTCAGCGGAAGATCCATTTTTTTGAGGAGATATAAAAATGTGAATAATATGTGAATATAAATTAATTTTATATTTACCAAAACATTACAATGTTAGCTATATAAGTTTTAAAATATGTGGTCCAGGTGGTAGATATTTATTTTTGAAGAATATAGAAAAAATATTATCGAATTAGGACTCAATTTGCAGCATCTATACATGTTTGAGTATTTATATTAGTATCTAAATAAAAAAGAAGTAAGAGAAAAGAAAACTGGAGAACAGACTGAGACTTTATCACACGCGTTGATTTATTAAAAACCGTCTGTGAAGTTGTTAAGAACCGCTTGTGAAAAGATGTGTAATAAGTCTAGGCTTAATTATTATTCTTGATGAAAATAAGGGGCCTTTTAAAAGCCCAAATTCTACTTTTTTGTAATATGCTTTAGTATTACAGGTTCCCATTAAATTTCACTTGGGAAAATCTATGAAATTGGTTAGAAGATAATAAAACAAATAACATAGGTTATTTGTCTTTTTTCTATCTTGATGAATATAATGACTTTTTCATTGAATTTTCCTATGGAACTTTTTAGTCATCATACCAACCTCTATGATTTTTTTTCAGATTTTTACAAAATTGTTTGAATCAATGTGTGTTCAAAATTTGAAGAATGTCTCATATGTATATGAGCATTTGATTGGAATGATGGATAATTTGAATTTTGACATGTTGGAATACTTTCAAAAAATTAACAAAATTAGACATGTATAAATATGAAAATATGTTCATACAAGCCGACTTTCAATCGAAGATCCATTTTTTGAGGAGATATAAAAATGTGAATAATATGTGAATATAAATTAATTTGATATTTACCAAAACATTACAATGTTAGTTATATTTGTTTTAAAATATTTTGTCCAGGTGGTAGATATTAATTTTTGAAGAATATAGAAAAAAATATCATCGAATTTGGACTCAATTTGCAGAATCTATACATGTTTGAGTATTTATATTAGAATCTAAATAAAAAAGAAAGAGAAAAGAAAACTAAAGAACAAACTCGGGCCTTTATCACAAGCGGTTATTCATTAAAACGGCCTGTGAAAACATGTGTACTAAGTTTAGGCTTCATTAATATTCTTGATGAAAATGAGGGGACTTTTAAAAGCCCAAATTCCACTTTCTTGTAATATGCTTTAGTATTACAAGTTCCCATTTTATTCGACTTGGGAAAACCTTTGAAATTGGTTACAACATAAAAAAACAAATAACACATGTTATTTGTCATTTTTCTATCTTGATGAATATAATGATTTCTTTATTTAATTTTTCTATGTAACTTTTTAGTCATCATACCAACCTCTATGATTTTTTCAGATTTTTACAAAATTATTTGAATCAATGTGTGTTCAAAATTTGAAGAATGACTCATATGTATATGAGCATTTGATTAGAATGATGGATCATTTGAATTTTGACATGTTGGAATGCTTCAAAAAATTATTAAAAATCATACATTTATAAATAAGACAATATGTTCATACAAATCAACTTTAGGTGGAAGATCCATTTTTTTGAAGATATATAAAAATGTAAATAATATGTAAATATAAATTAATTTGATATTTACCAAAATATTACAATGTTAGCTATATAAGTTTTAAAATATTTGGTCGAGGTGGTAGATATTAATTTTTAAAGAATATAGAAAAAAGTATCATCGAATTTGGACTTGATTTGCAGAATCTATACATGTTTGAGTATTTATATTGAAATATAAATAGAAAAGAAATAATAGAAAATAAAACTGGAGAACATACTCGGGTCTTTATCACACGCGGTTATTCATTAAAAACCGTCTGTGAAGTTGTTAAGAACCGCTTGTGAAAAGATGTGTACTAGGTCTAGGCTTAGTTAATATTCTTGATGAAAATGAGGGGTCATTTAAAAGCCCAAATTCCACTTTCTTGTAATATGCTTTAGTATCATAGATTGCTATTAAATTTTACGTGGGAAAACCTTTGAAATTGGCCAGAACATAAAAAAATAATACAAGTTATTTGATATTTTTCTATTTTGATGAATAAAATTATTTTTTCATTGAATTTTTCTATGAGACTTTTTAGTCATCATACCAACCTCTATGATTTTTTTTCAGATTTTTTTCAAAATTGATTGAATCAATGTGTGTTCAAAATTTGTAGAATGTCTCATATGTATATGGGCATTTGATTAGAATGATGGATAATTTGAATTTTGACATGTTGGAATGCTTTAAATAAATTAACAAAATTCATACATGTATAAATAAGACAATATGTTCGAACCAAACTTTCAGTGGAAGATCCATTATTTCTGAGGAGATATAAAATGTGAATAATATGTGAATATAAATTAATTTGATATTTACCAAAACATTACAATGTTAGCTATATAGGTTTTAAAATATTTGGTCCAGGTGGTAGATATTTATTTTTGAAGAATATAGAAAAAAAGTATCATCAAATTTGGTCTCAATTTGTAGAATATATACATGTTTGAGTATTTATATTGGAATCTAAATTAAAAAGAAGCAAGATAAAAAACTGAAGAATAGACTCGGGCCTTTATCACATGCGGTTTTTTAGCAACAACCGCTTGTGAAAATGCTTATCACATGCGGTTGTCAGTGGATACTCAAACATAAAGGCTCACTATATAAAGGCTCACTCGGGCACCGCAGAAATCTAACCCGAGGGATTTTACATTGACGCCGTTAGGCTACCAAAATTTTCTTTTGCCCCTCATCGTCGCCGCTGCCGCCGTCCTAATCACTTGTCGGTTGATCAAACTTCAAACAGAGAAAAGGTTCACAAATGCTTCTTCTTTCTCTCTGTGAAACAACTTTCATCGTTTGTTGGTCTGTTTCATCATATTTTTGAAAAGTTCATCGTAACTATGTTTTGAAGACGCGAAGAAGAGAACTCGAATTCCTCCCGCTCTGATCTTTCGCACATCGGTTCTACAGCAGCAAGGTTCGAAAGAACCTAATATTTCGTCCTCGCAACATCGTTTGAATTATTGATCAGTATTTCATCCGTAAAATGAGTGGGCCCAGCTGCAGTTGAGGGTAGAATTTTCTGTAGGAAAATAAATTCAGAAATAAGCCCAACTTCAAAAATCCATTACTCTCTGTAGAAAGCTCCAAAAATCCTCAAACAAAACTTGGTGTACTCCACTTGATTTGTACTTTACAGTGGTGCAAATTATCTGGTATGAAAATGCACAGTAATTTCTGTGTAATTCAAATTCCTTTTCCTTTTAGGAATTATTCCAGGGAATTGATTCCAGGAAAAATTTCTAAACATTGCAAAAAAATACTTTATGTATCATGTTATCTCCAATAAAAATTTCAAATTTATTAACTGTGTTTAAGTTACCATAATAAATGTAGTTGTCTATAGGTTAATTGTTTTAGTAGAAACACACCAGAAACTATTTCCAAAAAATATTTTGGACTTCAAAAATCTATTGTGGACTCTAGGAAGTTAAGAAATTATGAAACAAATTTTCCTGGAACCCTTATGAACAGACCTACATGATACTAGTACTCACTCATGTGATGCAGGCTGGTTATATTTCTATAAATTCATTGTAAATAATTTTTTATCACATTTTTTCATTGAAGATGGACGCCGAGTGTGGATGTATAACATGCCAAGACCTGATCCTATGTACATTCAAAATGTTGCAAATTTTATTGAAGCATCCAAGAGCATGCGAAGATGCAAAAGATAGGTGAAATATTATGCCCATGTATCGATTGCAAAAATAAGATTGCTTGGATAGATACTATAGTAATCCAATCTCATTTGGTGAAAAGAGGATTAAAAAAAACTACACAATATGGACAAAGCATGGTAAGCTAGATACACATGAAGTGGATAAAGATGATGAGAGAGGTTCAGATGACGTAATGCTCATATCAATGATGGTAGTGCCAATGAAGATGGTGATGATGATGATGAGTTTGATTGTGAGGAGATGTTGCGTCACATCAAACCACATGTATTGATTTCTATGGGAGCAAGTAAAGGTTTACGTAAAATGGAGACATTGTAGAATGCGGTGATAGAGCTTTTATATGATGAATCAAAGGGTTGTGATAAAGAGTTTACTACATTGCGTGCAGTTCTAGAACTACTAAAGTTGAAAGCCACATACAGATATTCTGATTGTAGTTTCTCTAATCTTTTGAATCTTTTGGCAGAAATTCTTCCAAGTCCCAATAAATTGCCTAGAAGTACTTATAAAGCGAAGAAACTTCTTTGCTCGATGGCACTAGGTGTGACAAAAATACACGCTTGTATGAATCATTGTATTATGTATCGCAAAGAGCATGAGCTCGTAACTAGATGCCCCATGTGCGGTGTGAGTAGATACAAGAAGGACTATAATCACCAGTATGTTACCGACAAGAATAAGACCCAAAAGAATAAGAAGTTTATTATTGGCCCTGAAGGTGACGATGATGATGCCTCTGATGATGCAGGCAGGAAGAATAAGAGAAAAATTCCAGCCTTAGTGATGTGGTACCTTCCAGTAATTGAATGCTTGAAGCGTTTGTTCTCAAACCCTAGGGAGGCTGAACTTATGCGTTAACATTCCAAGCAGTGCAAGAAGAATGGAAAACATATTCAACACCCTGGTGATGCAACCTAGTGAAAAAACATTGATATTCAGTATCCAAAATTTAAAAAGAAAATCAGAAATGTAAGGGTTGCCTTGGGTACAAAAGGAATGAATTCGTTTGGTGAAAAAAGGAGCATTCCCAACACATGGCCCGTGGTCTTAATGATGTACAACCTACGATGTGGTTGTGTCACAAAAGGAAATATATTTTGTTATCTATTCTTATCCAAGGTCCGAAACAACCCGACATCAAAATTGATGTGTTCTTGGTACTTTTAATGGAAGATATGACAAAATTGTGGAATGAAGGGGTACGTACATTGGATGAGTACAAGCGGGAGTATTTCACGCTAAGAGCAATGATATTTGTTACCATGCATGATTATCCCAGACTATTTACATTATCGGGACAAATGAAAGGGAATAAAGGTTGTGTAAGGTGCGTGGATGGAACTGGATTTTTGTACCTCACCTCATCCAGAAAGACGGTGTACATGAGACACTAGCAGTTCTTGACATATACACACAAGTATAGGAAGATGAAAGAATAATTTGATAACAAAATAAAAAAATACTGCACCAAAACCTTACAGTGGAAAACTCGTGTTCAAAATGGTCAAGAACATTGATATTTCTTTCCGTAAGGGCAAAAAATGTAAAGGAACAAAGAGAAAGAAAACTACATCTTCGGATGATACAAATGACACAATTTTCAAGAAGCAATCGATTTTTTCAAGTATCTTCCGTACTGGAAGAACCTGGAATTTTGCCATAGTACTGATTTGATGCATGTTACAAAGAATATATTTGACAGCATCATTGGGACCTTGCTGGACATGCCGAGGAAAACAAAGGATGGATTAAAATCACGTATGGACCTAATAAATCATGATATGAGACCAGAGCTTCACCCGGTAGAAAAGGCGAATGGGAAGCATTACCTTCCCCCAGATAGCTACAACTTGATACTACAGGAGAAGAAGGCAATTTACAAATGCTTGCGTGGGATCAGAGTGTACACGAGTTTCTCATCCAATATCCGCAAACCAGTCTTGTTAAAAGACTTGTCTTTATTCAGTTATAAATCTCACGACTGTCATATGATGATGACAGTGTTCCTTGCCATTGCAATAAGGATCATCAAACCTGAGCATGTAAAAGTTTTCATCACACGTTTGTGTTACTTCTTCAATGCAGTATCGCAAAAGGTGATAGCATGTGAAGACATAGACTATTTGAAAATTTACATCGTCGAGACTATGTGTAAGCTTGATATGTGTTTCCCACCATCCTTTTTTGATATGCAAGTACACCTAATCATACATCTTATTGATCAGATAAAAGGATTGGGGCCACTATATTTACATCATATGTTTCCGTTAGAGAGATATTTAGGAGTATTAAAAGGTTATGTGTGGAACCGTTCTCACCTAGAGGGTTCAATTATGGAAGGATACACCACTGAAGAAGAGATTGAGGGTTGCGCTGATTACATCAAAGATGGAAAGCAGATAGGTGTACCTATACTAGTACATGAGGGTTGACTACGTGGGAGAGGCATAGTGGGTTAGAAAACTTTTATCGTTCACGATTACAAATTAGTACACCATGTATATTTTTGTGTACTACAACAGCTCGCAACAGCTGAGTCGTACATTGAGGAACACCGAATTGAGCTTCGCAGAAAAAACCAAGGCCGCAAAGAGGAATAGATCAAGAAAGAGCACAGAAGATGTTTCATCGAATGGTTAATGGACAAAAATATACCATACAGAAACTCTATAGAAGAGGCAATAATGAAGAAGTTGGCTTCTAGTCCACCTGCTTTGGTGACATCATGGCAAGCATGTGACATCAATGGTTATACATTTTACACTAAGAAAAAAGATGGTAAGAGTGTTGCACAAAAATAGTGGTGTTTGTATGGAGGCTTATGATCCACAAGGGCAGAAGACCATAAACTTCGGGTTCATAGAGGAAATATAGGAACTCGATTTTGGCGAAAGAATGCTAATGCTCGTATTTAAGTGCCAATGGGTCAAACATCCTGATGGTGTAAAAGGACAACTACGGGCCGACACTGGTAGACTTGAACAAATTGGGTTATAAAGATGACATGTGGGTTCTCACCGATCGTGATGCACAAGTTTTTTATATATAGGATCCAGGAACTGAGAAGATGCAAGTAGTTGTTTCTAGAAAGAAAAATATTGTTGGGGTTGAGAATGTGGGAGATAATGAAGAGGAATATAATCAATATGACGATATGTACCTTTTCACTGAACCAGAAAACATCAAGTGTGTAGTGAGAAGCATTAAAAAGGATTTGAAATCCTATATGTGTGAAGATGTTAATGCTGGAAAAAATGTATGATATATATTGTATATATTTGTAATATTATAATGAAGCTTTAATATTTAAATTTGACATTTTTTCTTTTTATGAATTTGTTCATATATGTAGGTATATGTATGTATGTGTATATCATGTATATGTATATATTATTATATATACATATAAATAAAATATAAATATATATATATTTATGTATATATATATAGTATAATATATACATATGTAAAATATATTACTATAAAATGCTCTAAAAATATTATTAGATATTTTATTTTAGTCTCCTTCACAGTCGGTCAGTAAGTAAAATCCGTTTGTCAAAACATGGGAAGCATCATAGACGGTCCGTATAAAAGACTGCATAAAATATATGCACCACTACAAGTGGTTTTTTATTAATAGCTGCCTGTGAAAACATTGTCTTTACCCAGACGGTTGTTTATTAAAAACTGCCTGTGATATTTGAACCAGTACATGCGATTCTTTATTAATAACCGCTTGTGAAGATCATGGATTTACCCAGGCGGTGGTTCACAAAAAACCGTTTGTGATGTTTGAGCTTCACAAACGGTTATTGTATCATTCGACAGCATAAACACATTTTTTTACAGACCGTTTGTGTCTAAAAAACAACATGCCTGTAATAATAGTTTTTGTAATAGTGATTGGAGGAACACCAAGTAGAATAAAGAAAACAAACGTAATGTATTCATTTTGTTCCAATTTACACGTTATTATTAAATTTAAAAACTATTTTATGGAATCCATTATTCTTATTTTCTAATAATATTTAATTCTATCGCTTACCCTCGCAAAACTTTTGTACCTCTTTAATATCTATGCCCGAGAATGTTGGAACGGAGTGAGTAGTTCCAAGGCAGACAACTAATAACAACAATAAATAATGGGCCATAGGATGATGATGTTTGAACTGTGCGCCCCATAGATACAAGCACCTCTCGTGGTGATCGCAAGGCTAACCATGCTCTAAGGCTATCTTCAAAAACAAATATTATTTGTGCTTTCAGGGCTTGCTACAGTGTATCCAGTGTAATCTATATTTCTCTTCTCAAACAGCAAACACATTTTTGTTTAATATCAACCGCTTCACGTCGCCATGCACCGACTATGCTCCTTCCCCTCCTCTTCCTTCTCACTCATACGAATTCTTCCTCGCCACCCTTCTTCCTCCTCCTCCGCCATCGATGCCGATTGCACCTCCAAGCCTGACCGACGCCTCCGTTGCTTGATATGCCGGCAAACCCCACCGGTGAAGCAACGACAGGGAGCCAATCGCTAGGGGGGAGGGGGACAGAGAGAAGCAAGGTGAAAGGGAAAGCTACAGGTTTGGTTGGGCTCACCTTGGCGAAGATCTCCTCAGTGCGAGGGTACTCCATGACGAAAAAGACGCGGGAGCACCACCTCCCCTGCTTTCCCTAAGGCAACATGATAGGGGAGGGGGGAGGACAGCAGTGCCCAGCTCGAAAAGAGAAGGCAGTGTGGCACTACTTAGTCCTTGACAATGGAAGGGCACGGGGAGGAGGCCGTGACTTTGAGGAGGAGGAGGATGCAACAGCGAGGAGGAGGCCTCCACTCCCTTCCCTTGCGTTCGACTAGTCATGCGACAAATGCATATCCTCTACAATAGCTTTACTGCAGATGCTGCAAAGGATGTGAACGCGTCCTGTGGCCACCTCTCTGGTGTTGCGCTCGTACTTATCATTTTGAGTGTCGTCTCTTCCCTTTGTTGTCCGCAGAGGAGGTGCTCTCGTGGGTGCCTTCCCCTGCCCTCGGGTGACTTCATCTTGGTGGATGACTTCAACGTTGTCTTTACTCAACAGAAAAAAGGATACTTTGACACTTGCTAAGATACACTAACAAATCATCCCCAGCAGTAGCGTCATAAATGATTGTTGGTATTTCTTACGACCATAGATAGAATCTGCAAGCGCACAGAAAGTACCGATGTAGCATTTAACTAAGAGTATTCTCTAGAGTATCGTATTTATACCAAAGTATGGTGGTGAAGTGTGACAAGAATACTTTTAGGTTAGTGTAGGTATTTCTAGTTCGGAATCCAAGTAGGATGGGTAAGTATAATAGTGGAGTAGTGTGACACACACCTAAGCAATCTACTCCTAAGGGTAAAATGGTCCTAGTACGAGTTAAGCTAAGGAACGAGACTGCTTCTAATATAATTCTAGTATACATATGCATAGCCTAAGTAATGTGCACATGGATATGCTAGTGGTGAGTACTAAGACTTACTGGTCCAACATATCAGGCATGGGCTTACACCTGATCTGCTAGGTGACTCCCGTCAAGATCCTGTAGCATAGCCGAACCTAGAGGCATACAGAGGATAGGCAAGACTATCACCACCTGTCGCCTACCCCTATAACCTATGAGACTACGAGACATCAAACACTACATATTTATCCAAACACCACACTTGCATGGTAAATAAATACTTTAAAAGTTATAATACAAGATCCATCCTAAGGCATCCTAAGGCAGTGCTATGTTATTCAAACTAACATATTCATATTATGCATACTAGACTATAGTGGAGGCTTATGGTGTTTACGATAATATAATAACATAATTACTATGCTATCATAAGAACAACTAAATCTACCACATGCATGGATTCCACAATCAATCAAGAAACTCTTCATCCAAGCATATGAATAAGAGAAGACTAATATTATTAAATATCATAAAATCACAAATAAAATGAAAGATACATGAGTTATACCTCTCTCAAAATGGAATGTGAACTAGAGACTTCTCTCTACAGCCTAAACTCTACTAAGGACTTGAAGAAATGTGTATACAAGAGATAATGCTCAAGTGGTGTGTGCAGAAGTGAGAGATGAGTGTCTTATTTATACATGAGTTAAGGTTGGTTCCCGACACTAATTGTGTGCAAAGCAGTCAGAATCACCTTCAGGGAGCCACAAGGAGTCAACATGTGACATCCCGATTTTCAAACCTAAGCGAATTATAATTTAAATAGGAAGTTAGAATTTAAATATTAGGAAGAAAATTATTTTATAGAAAAATATAAAATATACGCATCTCATCTTGCATTTGCATTCATCCTTCGGTTTTAAAATTCATTTATCAAAATAAATACACTAAAAGCAATTAAATTGCCATAACAAATATGAAAAAAAAGGAAAGAAAAATTTAATATGGAAGAAAGAAACAATAATTAATAAGAATAGAAAATAGAATATGCACAAATAAATAAACAAAAAATGTGTAAACAGAACATATAAATAAAAAATAAACAAACAAAGAAATAATAGGGTTTGAAAAAAAATAACAACAACTAATAAAAAAGAAAAAGGAAAATATATAAAGAAAAAAAATAAAAAAATAAAAGAAAAAAACAAAAGTCAAAACAGGCCAGCAGAACGCCAACAAAAAAAAACCACCTTGTGCCCCTGGCCAGGACCCAACCCAAGGAGGACTACCCACCAAAGCCCACCTACGCCCCTATAAAAAGGCAGCACAGCTGCCCCTGCCCGAGAGGAAAACCCTAGCTGCCAGGGAGAAAGGAGAAAAGAAGCGGAGAAAGTAGAGGAAAAGAGAGAGAGAGAGGAGAGGGTAAAGATCTAGCAGCAAGGAGCACTTCCGCCGCGACGCGCTGCTGCCATTCGCTGCCGTTAGTCGACGCGCTGCTGCTGTTCGCCCCCGTTTGTCGTCGTGGTGCTGCGTTCGCCGCCGTTCGTCGACATGCTGCTGCTGTTCACCATCGTCTTCTTCACGATGTCGTCTTCTTCGTCGCCGTCACGCGCCGTCCGACACAGAAGCTGCAGGAGCATCGCTGCCGTTCCTTCGTCAAATCATGATTACCGCAACACCACTCCACGTTCGCCAAATCTAACCACACTGAGGTAGATTTATTCCATTTCGACGCTTCAAGTGTCATGATCATTGTTAGTACTATGTGGACCAGGTACTCCTTCGTACAAGAAATAGAAGCATCGAGTCCCACTTTCCAGGAAAGCGGACTTCCAGCGGCCAAAACATGTCCCACAGTGCCGGACCTGCCTCCCTCTTAAGGGTGGCTCTAGCGCCGCCACGTGTCCCGTAGTGGTGGATCCGCCTCCCTCCTAAGGGTGGCTCTAGTGCTGCCACGTGTCCCGTAGTGCCAGACCCGCCTCTCTCCATAGGGTGGTCCCAGCGCTGCCACATGTCCCGTAGAGCCGGACCCGCCTCCCTCCTTAGGATGGTTCCAGCACTGCAACGTGTCCTGTGGCGCCGGATCTGCATCCCTACTAAGGGAAGCTCCAGCGCTGCCACGTGTCCGTAGCACCCGACATCCCTCTCTGCTATGGGAAGCTCCGGTGTTGTCACGTGTCATGTGTCTGGATCTACATCATCAACGGGAAGAAATCTAGGATCACCAACGGCGCAAACATTCAAAGGCAATCAATCACTCGTTACAAGACTTGGTTGATGCGTCAATAATTTTTCATTGATGCATGATCAGAGGACTATCTGTGAGACCTATATGTGCTGAATACATTGGCTTGTAGTTAATACACTTGGCTTTGATGATAAAAGTTTTAAATATCACCAAAACACCTCTTTGTCAAGGTCCGACTCTAGCTCTGAGCTACAGCAAGGTCCGACGGTAGGTCCGACTTGTTTTGGGTAGCTCCGGCTACGTTAGATGCTAGGTCCGGCTTCTTGGTAAAGTTCGACTAGCTTTGGTTAGCTCCGGTGAGCTTTATCTTTAGCTCCAGCATGTCTTTGTTAGCTCCGGCATGTCTTTGTTAGCTCCGGCATGCTTTTGCTAAGCTCCGACGTACTTTGTCTGGCTCTGGTTTTGGGTTGACTAGTTTTGACTAGTTTCTGGTAAGCTCCAGTGCTAGGATCTACTAGCTTTGGTAAGCTCCGGCGCTAGGTTCTACTAGCTTTTGTTAGCTCCGGCTCAAGCTCTGGGTTGCTCTGGCAAGGTCCGGAACTTGACCTAAGTGCTTCTGCTTTTCATTAGCAATGTTTCGTACTTGCTTTATATTGTTGGAAAGATTGCTTAGTATTCATTTGCTGAGTTTTTGGTGCGTTTTGGATGATATGGTTGATATCATTTCTACTGTGGTTTTGCAACATGCTTATGTGAGGTGCTCACATAAGGTGTCGTGTTCGGAACTAACTTGAGTCAAGTCGAGGACTTGGGCTCGTATGGATTGTTTGTTTATTCATGTGCAGGTGTTGCTTGAGTTCAAGTCATGGCTGGTGACAGGATCCATTGGACTAGTCTCAGGAGGAGATGAGGTTCCAACAACCAAGTTCGGGAGGAACTGTGGTTGAGCGGGTCAGGAGGTCGCACAGGATGATTGAATCAAGGGCAGTGCATATGAAGGTCGAAGGAAGGTGTTCGCACGTATGCATGAGGTGCATGACGTGGCAATATGCTTCTAGAGATGGATTATGGAAGGAAGATCTGATCGGAAGGATCAGATCGTATCGGTTGAAGACTTTGGTTGCGGCAGAGTCGGTTATGGCTCGGTATGGAAATATCGAGTTGGTTATGTTAGGATTTCGTATGGGTCACGAATTTGAGTTGTTTAGGAATGTGGGATACGTTCCTAAGGTGTTTGGAAGTCTTAAGATTGCTTCTATCTGCGTATAGAAGAGTCCTAAGCAGCTATGGAAAGTTCCAATTGCGATCGGATTAGGATTGGAGTCCTAGTTGAGATTGGGATGGCCTAAGGGCTGGTTATATAAGCAAGGGAAGGCCAAAGCTTGTGACAGACGACTTTGGGGCTGTTCCTCTTGTGTTCTATCGAATAAAATTCATAGTTTGAAGGAACTTTTGTGCCTTGTTCGTCCGACTTGTTCCAGACAAGTTTTACTCGTCGAGTTTCTGGACAGCACTACCTTTTGTCGGTGGTTTTATCATAACTCGAGTTTTATAGATCCAATTGACGTGATTCTTTTTGAGTTGTCTTAAAAACTTTATTGTCTATCATCTGTCAAAATTTCATGGTCATTGGATTTGTAGTTTCTGAGCTACACGAGTTTCTTTGCAGCATTCTAGAAACTGTTTTTCTCGGGTAGGTCAGATTGACCATAGTCTGATCTTTCGATCATAACTTGAGTTTTTCTCGACCGATTTGAGTAATTCTTTTTGTGTTGTCTTCGTGACTTGATTCTCTCTGATATCTATCACTTTTGTCACGGTGAAACACGTTTAGATTTGTCTCACACACGATTTATTTAACAGATCGTTTTTCTGCTGAGAGGGTTTGGGGTTTAATTGTTTCCGCTGCGTAAGATTTTGAAAATCTACCATTCACCCCCCCTCTGGTAGCTTTTCACGTGCTCTTCGATCCTACAATTGGTATCAGAGAGAGGTTGCTCTAATATTTGTGATTTGCACGTGTTTTTTGACTAATCATCATGGAGAAGTATTCCGCCAAACCTTGTGTGTTTGCTGGTATTGATTTTCAGGTTTGGAAGGCAGCATGGAGGCGTTTATCCAGGCACAAGGCTTTGCAATATGGGAGAAGGTGTATAAGCCTTATGAAGTGCCACCCAATGATCAAGTCACGGCCACAAACCTACAGGATGTCGACAACAACAACAAAGCCCGAAACTTGATCATCCAAGGACTCACTCAAAGCGACTTTGATCGTGTCGCACACCTCCGGTCAGCATACGATGTTTGGAGAGCTCTCTGTGATTACCATGAAGGCTCCAACACAATCAAGGAGGTAAAACAAGATATGTTCAAAAAGGAATATATGCGTTTTGAGATGCAACCCGGTGAGTCTATCGATGACCTCTTTGCTCGTTTCAATAAAATTCTCAGCAACTTACGTAGTGTCAATGTTAATTTTTCTGATGCTGAGAATGCTAGACAACTTTTTAGTGCATTAGACATGTCAGTTTGGGAGATGAAAGTAACATCCATTCGTGAATCAACTGTCATGAGTTCTCTTACATTAGATGTACTTTACTCTAAACTAAAAACTCATGAAATTGACATCCTAGCACGTAAGAACCCAAACAAGTCTATTGCATTTGTCTCACAACGTGATATGTCTAGCTCCGGTCAATCATCATCTTGCAATACTACTGCTTTGTTGTCCTCGCTAACCCTGGAACAGATCGAAGAATTTCCAGAAGAGGAGATGGCACTCATCTCTACTAGATTCTCAAAAGCATTGCAAAATTTGAGAACTAGAAGGAGAGGAAGCTTCGGACCTCAACGCTGTTTTGAATGTGGTAAAATAGGACACTTTCGTACAGAATGCCCTAACCTTTCAGGTCCGACCACCCAGGAAGAAAAACAAAGCAAGGTCCGGACCTCCTCTGGAAACTCCAACAAGAAGAAGAAGGGTACCATAGGACGCAAGATGATTAACAGCTTCATCACCGCACTTCAAGAACTTAGTTCAAGTGATGTAGACTTTTAAAGTGATGAAGATGATGACGATCTGGCCAACTTATGCTTCATGGCGGGCAAAACAAGATCAAGATCAAGTCAGGAGGAAGCAGAACACAACAGTGACGATGATGAGGTATGTTCAACCTGTAACGAAATGTGTGATGCTATTTCTCGTGCCACTGTTATTGTCAAGAAAAAAGGACAAAAAGCTTAGGGATAATGCTGCTAAAATTGAATCACTAGAATCTGAAATTAACCGATTAAAAACTTTGATTCCTAGTGATGATGCATGTCCCTCATGTGACTTAATCTATGAACAATTGTCCACATTAAGAAGTGCACACTCCTCCACTCTAGATAGACTTGATGAAGAAATTAAAAAGAACAAAGAGCTTGCTGCACTTAATGATAAAAACTTAAAAGATGCTTCTTGTTCCACAGATGATTTGCATTGTTCTGCATGTGAAAATCTTGATAAGAAACTAAAAGATGCAATGGATGAAATTTCCATTCTGAACAATGCTTTACGATCTCATGAAGTTAAAAATTGTTCCAATTGCAAACTAAAAGGAAAAACTTCATGTGCAAACTGCCTTGATCTGTCCAATAAACTTGATGACATGCATAGGACATTAGACCGGTTTTATAATGGGAATAAGAACCTAAACTTGCTGCTGAATTCTTCCAAGTCTTGCAATAATAAAACTGGTTTAGGTTTTGATTCTCATGCTCATACTAAGGCACATCCACCTAAAATTGTAAAGTCATTAGGAAGTGGTTTGATTCAAACAGTTCCTAAACAAAAAGGAGTGGTTTTCAAATCTGCAGGAGTGTTGCCCCATTCGGTTTCAAATAAAAATATTGCTGGTTCATCTAGGCATGAACACAAAGTTAAATTTCTTTGTACCTTCTGTGGTAGAGATGGTCATGTCATAGATTTTTGTTATAGACTAGCTAAACAACAGAAAAAGGAAAGAAAAATTGCTAGATCTTATAACTTTCATGCAATTAGAAAAACACAACCTGCTTTAGTGAGTCAGAAGTTTGAAAAGGTAGCTTCCGGACCTTCTGGTAAGAAATCTGCAAAAGCAGCTCCGATAGTTCCGATAGCTCCGAGAGCTCCCGGACCTTCTGTTGTTTCCCTCGGAAATTCAGCTTTTATTTCCGGAGCTTCAACCTTGTCTTTCGAAACTGCTGCTTTTACCTCCGGAGCTACTGATTTTTGTGCTAAAAGAGTTAAGAATAGAAAACCTAAAACTTCGACTCATAAACCTGCTGTTTTATCTCAGCTTTCGCGTGTTTTTCCTACTACACGTCGTGTGACTCAGTACTGGATACCTAAATGCCTTTTGGCTAACCCCAGTATTGAGTCATCGACATATTGTGCTTCTATGTAGGTTACACGTTTGAGGAAGGAGAACATTTGGATTGTGGATTCAGGTTGCTCACGCCACATGACCGGTAACAAAGATTGGTTCTCCTCCCTCTCTTTTGTGTCACGTGTAGAGAATGTTACTTTTGCCGATAATTCTTCAACTCCTATAATTGCTAAAGGTTCGGTTAGAGTAAATGATCACTACACTTTGAAAAATGTGGCACTTGTCAAAAATTTGAAATACAACTTGGTTTCTGTTTCACAATTGCTAGATGAAAATCTAGAAATTATTTTCAATAAAAACTGCTGCAAAGTTGTAGGTTCAAACAGTGAGCTTATTTTTAACATGTCTCGGTTTGGAAGAGTTTTTAAAGCTGATTTTGATATGTCTTCCTCTAAGCATAGGTGTCTAGTTGCTAATGATTCAAAGGACTTATATTTTTGGCATCGTAGAATTGGTCACATAGGCTTTGATCACCTAACGCGTGTTAGTGCTCTTGATCGCATACGTGGGCTGCCTAAGCTTAAAGGGGACAAAGAAATTGTGTGCTCTTCTTGTAGACATGCTAAGATGGTTGCAGGTTCACATACTCCTCTCACAATGATCACGACAACTGAACTATGTCAACTTTTGCATCTTGACACCGTAGGACCTTCACGTGTTCAATCCTTCGGAGGTAAATGGTATGTTCTTGTTATTATTGATGATTATTCTAGATACTCTTGGGTTTACTTTATGGCGTCTAAGAATGAAGCTTTTAGTCACTTTAGGACTTTATTTCTTATATTATCAATTGATCACCCAAGATCTTTAAAGGCAATTAGAAGTGATAACGGAACTGAATTTAAAAATCAATCTTTTGATCACTTTTGTGCTGAAAATGGAATAGATCATCAATTCTCTTCACCATATGTACCTCAACAAAACGGTGTTGTAGAAAGAAAGAACAGAACCTTAGTTGAGATGGCTAGGACTATGCTTGATGAATATCAAACTCCTAGGAAATTTTGGGCTGATGCGTTAGCAACCGCTTGTTATGTCTCAAATCGTGTTTTCTTGCGTGGTAAGCTAGGTAAAACACCATATGAGCTCCGGTTTGGACATAGTCCTAGTGTTACACACTTTCGGGTCTTTGGTTGCAAATGCTTTGTTAAGAAACATGGTAATCTTGATAAATTTGAACCTAGATCCATTGATGGCATGTTTCTTGGTTATCCATCTCATACTAGAGGCTACCGTGTGCTTTTACTTGACACTAACAAAATTGTGGAGACTTGTGAAGTGTCTTTTGATGAATCTAGCCCAGGTACAAGCTCTGGTGTTGCAGGACCAGATTTGTATCCTCAGGGGGAGGGTATATTCGAAGATGAAGAAGAGCCGGTGATACTGCCTAGTAGTTCTGAAGCTGACACGTGTCCAGCTCCGGACATTGAACAAGCTCCGGCTATCACCTATGCTGGTCCTGAGCATCCTCAAGCCACAAGTTCATCAATTTATGATGAACATGAAGAAGAAGAAGCTTGTGAGACATCTGTTCCCTTACGTTTTTACAAAGATCATCCCCCACAACAGATGATTGGAAGCTTGCATGAACGAGTCACACGGTCCAGGTTTTGCGATCCAAACTCTCATGCTCATTCTGCTTTTGTTGCTTCTTTTGAACCAAAAGATATATCACACGCACTCACTAATGAATCTTGGATTATTGCCATGCAAGAAGAGTTAGAAAATTTTGAAAGAAATAATGTTTGGAAACTTGTACCTCCACCTCAAGGTCACACTTTAATTGGAACTAAATGGGTATATAAAAATAAACAAAGTGAGGATGGGGTTGTGGTTAGGAATAAAGCTAGGTTGGTTGCTCAAGGTTTCACTCAAGTTGAAGGTCTAGATTTTGATGAAACTTTTGCTCCCGTTGCTAGATTAGAAGCCATAAGAATCTTGTTAGCTTTTGCAGCATCTAAAGGTTTTAAGCTATATCAAATGGATGTTAAAAGTGCTTTTCTTAATGGCTACATAAATGAGGAGATTTATGTCAAACAACCACCGGGTTTTGAAAATCCAGATTTTCCTAATCATGTTTACAAACTGTCCAAAGCATTATACAGTCTCAAACAAGCCCCAAGAGCATGGTATGATAGGTTAAAAACATTCTTACTTGAAAAGGGGTTTACCATGGGCAAGGTTGATAAAACTCTTTTTGTGCTTAATCATGGCAATGACTCATTATTCGTTCAAGTGTATGCGGATGATATTATCTTTGGTTGTGTTTCTCATGATCTTGTGTCCAAGTTTTCAGCAATGATGAGTTCCGAATTTGAAATGAGTATGATGGGTGAACTCACTTACTTTTTGGGGCTGCAAATCAAGCAAACCAAGGAGGGTACCTTTGTGCATCAAACGAAGTATACCAAAGACCTCCTAAGGCGCTTCAACATGGACAAAAGCAAGCCTCTTCGGACACCAATGGGAACAGCAACAACACTTGAACTTGATGAAGATGGTGAATCCATGGATCAAAAAGAATATAGAAGCATGATCGGATCACTTTTGTACCTCACATCATCAAGACCGGACATACAATTCAGCGTATGTCTTTGTGCACGGTTTCAAGCTTCCCCACGTGTTTCACATCGTCAAGCCGTCAAAAGGATTCTCAGGTACTTACATGGAACTCAAGAATTTGACATTTTTCTTCCTTCTTCCTCAACCGTTACTTTGAAAGCTTTTTCAGATGCTGATTTTGGAGGTTGTAGGATTGATAGGAAAAGTACTTCCGGTGCTTGTCATTTTCTTGGTAATTCTCTTGTTGCTTGGTCCTCTAGAAAACAAAATTTAGTTGCACAATTCACAGCCGAATCTGAATATGTAGCTGCTGCTAGTGCTTGCTCACAAATTCTTTGGATTGTTCAAACACTTAAGGACTATGGGGTTGATCTAGATAGTGTTCCACTGTTCTGTGATAACACTAGTGCTATTTGCATTGTCAAAAACCCCGTGCAACATTCTAGAACTAAGCACATTGATATTAGGTATCACTTTCTCCGAGATAACATTGAAAAAGGAAACATTGTGCTTCACCATGTAGATACCGAACATCAATTGGCTGACATTTTTACAAAACCTTTGGATTTCACTCGTCTTTGTTACATTCGTAGTGAAATAGGGGTTATGCATCCTCATGGCTTAAATTGAGGGTGATTTTTTGAAACTTGGGAAGTCTATGTGTGAATCTGAAATTAAAATAATATGAGCATAGTATTTCATACATATATGACTTTGTGATTCCTTTTACATGCTGAAAGTTCTTACTACATTACTCGTGTTATACATTTTGTAGTTTTTGCCATGTCTAGTAATTGGAATAATTACTTACACTAAAACCGGTCATGGTCGAACTTTCTTGCTGTTTTGAACTTGTTACATGTTCACAAGTGCTTTTAATCATTAAGAATTCATCAAGTAATCAACTCACATGTTGAGTTTTTATGAACAAATATAAATTGAGAAAAGATCAAGAGAATATGCATGCATCGCACTTCTTCTTTTGAGATGGCTTGTCATTGCACTTAGATATGAACTTGGAAGAAGTTGTGTATGACTAAAACCATGTCCTTAAGCTTCTGATTGTCAAATGACATAGGCTTGGCTTGGTTGGTTAGAATAAGGCAGATGCGCATAATCTCTTGCAAATATTATATGATCAAAATTTATGCTTTGAAAAATAACAAAATGCAGCAACTAGTGTCATGCTATCAGGTTTTGAGATAGTTAAGTTTGTGCGATCATGACTTGCTTAAATTGAAAATTACATATGATCTCTAGCATGGCTTACACTACTTATGTATTTCATTGATGTGATAATGTAAGGTACTTGATAGTATGACTTGGATAAGCTTTGTTTATATGTATATGTTATAATATGCTCATAACAACTAAAGTTGGAGAGAAAATTTCTTTATATGCTCATGACTTGCTGAATACATTGTCAAAGGGGGAGAGATAAGCATGAAGAGAATATGTGAGAATATGTGCATAAGGAGAAATAAAGGGGGAGAGATAATATGGGATAATTTTTCATTTTTCTTCTCATTTTACTTTTGATTTACAAAAGGGGGAGAAATTGTTTTCAAAACTTTTAATGAGAATAAGCCAATGTTCGGATTTTAAATGGTGTTGCCAATGCATTCATCAAGGGGGAGATTGTGAGACCTATATGTGCTGAATAAATTGGCTTGTAGTGAATACACTTGGCTTTGATGATAAAAGTTTTAAATATCACCAAAACACCTCTTTGTCAAGGTCCGACTCTAGCTCTGAGCTACAGCAAGGTCCGACGGTAGGTCCGGCTTGTTTTGGGTAGCTCCGGCTACGTTAGATGCTAGGTCCGGCTTCTTGGTAAGGTCCGACTAGCTTTGGTTAGCTCCGGTGAGCTTTATCTTTAGCTCCGGCATGTCTTTGTTAGCTTCGGCATGTCTTTGTTAGCTCCGGCATGCTTTTGCTAAGCTCTGACGTACTTTGTCTAGCTTCGGTTTTGGGTTGACTAGTTTTGACTAGTTTCTGGTAAGCTTCGGTGCTAGGATCTACTATCTTTGGTAAGCTCCGCGCTAGGTTCTACTAGCTTTTGTTAGCTCCAGCTCAAGCTCCGGGTTGCTCTGGCAAGGTCCGGAACTTGACCTAAGTGCTTCTGCTTTTCATTAGCAATGTTTCGTACTTGCTTTACATTGTTGGAAAGATTGCTTAGTATTCATTTGCTATGTTTTTGGTGCGTTTTGGATTATATGGTTGATATCGTTTCTACTGTGGTTTTGCAACATGCTTATGTGAGGTGCTCACATAAGGTGTTGTGTTCGGAACAAACTTGAGTCAAGTCGAGGACTTGGGCTCGTATGGATTGTTTGTTTATTCATGTGCAGGTGTTGCTTGAGTTCAAGTCATGGCTGGTGACAGGATCAATTGGACTAGTCTCAGGAGGAGATGAGGTTCCAACAACCAAGTTCGGGAGGAACTGTGGTTGAGCGGGTCAGGAGGTCGTGCAGGATGATTGAATCAAGGGCAGTGCATATGAAGGTCGAAGGAAGGTGTTCGCACGTATGAATGAGGTGCATGATGTGGCAATATGCTTCTAGAGATGGATTATGGAAGGAAGATCTGATCGAAAGGATCGGATCGTATCGGTTGAAGACTTTGGTTGCGGCAGAGTCGGTTATGGCTCGGTATGGAAATATCGAGGTAGTTATGTTAGGATTTTGTATGGGTCACGAATTTGAGTTGTTTAGGAATGTGGGATACATTCCTAAGTGTTTGGAAGTCTTAAGATTGCTTCTATCTGCGTATAGAAGAGTCCTAAGCAGTTATGGAAAGTTCCGATTGCGATCGGATTAGGATTGGAGTCCCAGTTGAGATTGGGATGGCCTAAGGGCTGGTTATATAAGCAAGGGAAGGCCAAAGCTCGTGACAGACGACTTTGGGGCTGTTCCTCTTGTGTTCTATTGAATAAAATTCATAGTTTGAAGGAACTTTTGTGCCTTGTTCGTCCGACTTGTTCCAGACAAGTTTTACTCGTCGATTTTCTGGACAGCACTACCTTTCGTCGGTGGTTTTATCATAACTCGAGTTTTATAGATCCAATTGACGTGATTATTTTTGGGTTGTCTTCACAACTTGATTGTCTATCATCTATCAAAATTTCACGGTCATTGGATTTGTATTTTCTGAGCTACACGAGTTTCTTTGCAGCATTCTAGAAACTGTTTTTCTCGGGTAGGTCAGATTGACCATAGTCTGATCTTTTGATCATAACTTGAGTTTTTCTCGACCGATTTGAGTAATTCTTTTTGTGTTGTCTTCGTGACTTGATTCTCTCTGATATATATCACTTTTGTCACGGTGAAACACGTTTAGATTAGTCTCACATACGATTTCTTTAACAGATTGTTTTTCTGCCGAGAGGGTTTGGGGTTTAATTATTTCTGCTGCGTAAGATTTTTAAAATCTACCATTCACCCCCCCCTCTGGTAGATTTTCACGTGCTCTTCGATCCTACACTATCAAGTCTGGTAATGCTGCCATCAAGGCATGTTATCACCTTAATAAACCGTCATTATAGACTTAGATCATGTACATGATATTGAATACCACTGGGCCACCTGTTGGGCCACGACACACTATAACAACCAGTCCTTGGCATATAAAAGGACTGCGCTGCACGGTAGAACTCAAACCATCCAAGGACGAGGTCATTCAGACTAGCTCACTAGCATACTTGATCAAAGCAATCGAATACACAAACACCACCGTGGAGTAGGGTATTACGCTTAGGCGGCTCGAACCACGTAAAAACTACCGTCTCACCTTGTTCTCGAGATCTTGAGATTACGCCTTGCCTAAATACGAACCTTTGTAGACTACTTTTTATTAGTACCGCAGGAAGTGTCGATCGCACACTTCGACATTTTGCGTTATAGGTAGGGGGGTCAAGAATCTCAGCATCAACAATGGTGAACTCTACTGCTCCTTCCACCGGCCCGGATGCACGAGTTAGTAGAGGCAACAAGGTTGGCAACAACTCTCGCCATCCTAATGCCAATCGTTCCACTGATCCACAAGTTGGGGCTCCAAGAATACAACCTTTGGTCACGGAATCGACCAGCAATCCCGAGAACGTGCTTATTGCAGCACGTGATCTTCTTCAGTGTCCACCTGTGTTGGATGCACCTACAGCAGCGCTGGAACAATGGCACAATGATTTCCACCATCTGGTTGCCACCGTAGCCACACCACTCAAGAATTTGTCGTAGCCTAATCTTAGGCAGGCACCACCTGCGCAACAGGACCTTGTCAGGATGACTTGGACCTAGGCCATCGCGGAGGGTACATGCTATGTTGCATCATTCATATTCTTGCACTCCTTCCATCACTCGCCGTACACATACGGTGTTAAGACTCCCGATGGGAGACCTCAGGACGGAGCTTAGTCGCCGCTACATGGAGAAAGATGGTCACGTTGCCATCGAGCGTAACCGCGCGAGACGATGCATCTTAGAGGAGTCTTCTCCTCTAGGAGTAGGTGGTGGTTGTGCAGCACTTGCACCACACCTCCGCATGGTGGAGTGGCCACCCAAGTTCCAGCCTCATTGCCGGAGAAGTACGATGAGACAGTCAACCCCGTTGAGTTTTCTCAAATCTACTCCACCGCTATCCTCGTTGCAGGAAGGAATGAGGACTTCATGGCCAATTACTTCCCAGTGGCTTTGACCAGGACTCCTAGGTCCTGGTTTATGAGCCTACCTCTTGTCTCCATCTACTGTTAAGGGGAATTATGCTGCCAGTTCACCGCCAACTTCGGGAGTTCCTACACCCGACAGGCACTGAACTGGACCTCTTTGCCGTACATCAGAAGACAGGAGAAACACCGTGTTCCTTCATACAGCGGTTCTCCCAAGTACGGAACACCATTCGTTCTATCTCCAATGCCTCTGTGGTTGTAGCATTCTGATAGGGTGTTCGGGACAAAGATGTTGGAGAAGCTGGCTACCAAAAATATTAGTAGTGTCACGAAACTCTTCAGCCTGGCTAATAAATGCGCCAGGGCTGCTGAGGGCTGTGAGACGCACTCCAAGCCAACTGCGAAGGCAGGAGCACCATCTGCCTCCAAGGCCAGAGCTACTGCCCACGGCAGTGGCAAAAAGAAGAACAAGAAATCGATTGGCAAGAAGAAGCCACTTGCATGCACACCTACTGCTGTTGTAGCGATAGGACCAGGTGGCCGGGGGCCGCGCCCCGACAAGCGACCTCGACCATCGTCTGAAGACAATGACAAGATGTGGTGCTCCATCAACAAATCCACGGGCCACAACCTTGAAGATTGTCGCGAGGTCAGAGGCTCGCTCAGTGCTACCAAAATAAGCATCAAGATGACACGCTTTTCCACCAGAAGGAAGGTAAGCAGAAAGTCGGTAAAGCTCCATCAGAGGAGGAGCAAGGCTTCCAAGACGCCAAATAGGCATTAAAGGCGACTACAACAATGTCGGTGATTCTGACACCAACTCGGACAACGAGCGTCAGAAAACTCTCCATATGATGTATGGAGGGTCCTGGGATATTACCTCTCGGTGCATAGTGAAAACTTTGTGTCGGGAGATAGCTGTTGCAGCTCCCACGGCCAAAGCAGGGCCTCATCAGAAGTGGATGGACACTCCCATCACTTTCGACGCCTTCGAATGCCCGAAGAACATGGCCGGAGCTGGACAACTACCATTGACGGTCTCCCCGGCTATCAATAACGTCCAACTCTTCCATGTCTTGGTTGATGGTGGAGCTGCGCTCAACCTCATCAGCTTCTCCGCCTTCATAAAGCTGCAAATCCCAGGATCAGACCTTAGGCCCTCGCGTTCATTTTCCAGAGTGGGTCCGGGAGCCATTACTCCACTCGGTTCTGTCTCTCTCCCGGTTACATTCGAGACACCAGACAACTACTGATCGGAGAAGCTGATCTTTGAAGTGGCACACATCAATCTTCCCTTCAACGCCATCCTAGGTAGACCAACTCTGTACTAGTTCATGGTTGTGGCTCACTACGGCTACCTGGTGTTGAAGATGCCAACTCCATCAGGTGTCCTACGGATCTAAGGGGATCGTACTGCTGGAATTACAACGTTGAGAAGCTTCATGCGCTAGCTGCTGCGCAAGAAGCTTAATCCGGCAAGGAGCAATGTGCTCAACAATCCACGAGCTCGCGCCAGCGCGGCTCAACTTCTGCACCCCAATGTAGACAATCAGCAACGCTGACGTTTCTGTCAAAGTTGTCAAAATTGGTTTAGATCCCGCTCAGGCCACTCGCATTGCGAAGGGTCTGGGTGACAAATAGGAACTCGTGCTCGTCACTTTCCTTCGGGCAAATGTTGATGTGTTTGCATGGCAACCGTCACAAATGCCTAGGATCCCCAGGGACGTGATCGAGCACCATTTGAAGATCTACCCAGATGCACAGCCTATACAACAGAATCCCCAGAAGCAATCTATTGAGCGGTAGAACTTCATCAAAGAAGAAGTCAAGAAGCTGCTTGATGCTGGATTCATCCGGGAGGTACATCATTCACGATGGCTGGCAAACCCAGTCGTCGTTCCAAAGGCCGGAGGGAAGCTTCGGATGTGCATCGACTACACCACTTTGAATAAGGCATGTCTGTTGACCGCTGTTATATACCAATTTCACCCGTCAATATAACTCAATTATGTGCAGAAATTGTCATTTCTTGCACACATCACCTTTCTATTCAACCTATTTCCACTGGTCCTTGAAGAAAGTAGTGCATGCTGGGATTCTATGCAGCACTGAGTGAAACAAGGGGATGGATCCTATAAAATATCATTCCAGCAAATCAGGTGACGCCACATGGCACCACATGGATCAAATGGCCCACAAACAAAAGTATCCAAGGCCATCCAACGGTGTAGCATCCATATCATGGAATGGGACCCACCTATAAGTCACCTGGAGGAAGAACTGGCCATTTGGAGCCAGGACCGGCTTGAAGAGGTCAGGGGTGAATGATTTGCACGCTTTTGGTGGCGAGAACCGACCCTTCTCCAAGCTATAAATATGACCCCTCACCTCTCACTTCAACACACATCACTTGAGTATTCATTTATTGTATCCACTACTCTCCATAGGTTTAGAGGAGTATAGGCTGTAGAGAGGAGAGTCTCTAGTACATAGTCCAAGTAGGAGAGGAGTAGAAGGAGTCTCTTCCCAATTTCCAATTGGGAAAGGTATGTCTCCCATATTCCTATTTGTATTTGTGACTTTATTCATAATAAAGATGATATCTTTAGTCTTCTATTGTTCATATACTTGGATGAAGCATTTCTTGTTTGATTGTGGATTCCATGTATATGGTAATAGTAGTAATTAGGATTGCGCTATATCATTCTTATTACATCATCATAAACACTATAAACCTCCACTATAGCCTAATTAGCTATGATATGACTATATTAATATGAATCACTTATGCTATGTGTAAGACCTATGTGTGCTGAATATATTGGCTTGTAGTGAATACACTTGCTTTGACGATAAAAGTTTTGAATATCACCAAAACACCTTTTATCAAGGTCCGACTAGTTTTGTAAGCTCCGACGGGAGCTTGGTTGTACTAGTTTTGGTAAGCTCTGGCGCTAGGTTCTACTAGCTTTTGTTAGCTCCAGCTCAAGGTCCGGGTTGCTCTGGCAAGGTCCGGAACTTGACCGCAATGCCTCTGTTTTTCATTTGAAATGTTTTGTACTTGCTTTACATCTCTGGAAAGATTGATTAGTATTCATTTGCTAAGTCTTTGGTGCGTTTTTGGTTGATATGGATGATATCGTGTTTCTGTGGTTTTGCAACATGCTTATGTGAGGTTCTCACGTAAGGTGTTGTGTTCGGAACTAACTTGAGTCAAGTCGAGGACTTGGGCTCGTATGGATTGGTTGTTTATTCATGTGCAGGTGTTGCTTGAGTTCAAGACATGTCTGGTGACGGGATCCATTGGACTAGTCTCAGGGAGGAGATGAGGTTCCAACAACCAAGTTCAGGAGGAATTGTGGTTGAGCTGATCAGGAGGTTGCGCAACATGATTGAATCAAGAACAATGCATATGAAGGTATCGTGGACGTCATTAGAAGATGTTTGCATGTGTGCAAGGAGTGCATGGACATGGCTACATGGTTCCGAGACGTGATGAAGATATGTGGACGTAAAGAGTTGGTCGGAAAGGTCCAACCGACTAGGTTATGGACTCAGGCTGCGGCTGAGTCGGGTTTGACTCAAATATGGAAAGATTTGAGTTGGTTATGATAGGATTTCGTGTGGGTCACGAATTTGAGTTGTTTAGGAATGTGGGATACGTTCCTAAGGTGTTTGTAAGTCTTAAGATTGCTTCTATCTGCGTATATAAGAATCCTAAGCAGTTATGGAAAGTTACAATTCGTGAACAGAGTAGGATTAGGTTCCTGATTTGAGTTGAGTTGGCTTTCGAGCTGGTTATATAAGCAAGGGAGCCCAGAGCTCGTGGTGCACGACTTTGGGGCTGTTCCTCTTGTGTTCTATTGAATAAAATTCGTAGTTTGAAGGAACTTTTGTGCCTTGTTCGTGTGACTTGTTCCAGACAAGTTTTACTCGTCGAGTTTCTGGACAGCACTACCTTTCGTCGGTGGTTTTATCATAACTCGAGTTTTACAGATCCAATTGACGTGATTCCTTTTGAGTTGTCTTCACAACTTGATTATCTATCATCTGTCAAAATTTCACGGTCATTGGATTTGTGGTCTATGATCTACACGAGTTTCTTTGCAGCATTCCAGAACTGTTTTTTTCTCTGGTAGGGCAGATTGACCTTTGTTTGATCTTTCGATCATAACTTGAGTTTTCTCGATGGATTTGAGTGATTATTGTTGTGTTGTCTTCATGACTTGATTCTCTCTGATATCTATCACTTTTGTCATGGTGAAACACGTTTAGATTAGTCTCACACATGATTTCTTTAGCAGATCGTTTTTTTGCCGAAGGGGTTGGGGTTTAAATTGTTTCCGCTGCGTAAGATTTTAAACTCTACCATTCACCCCCCCTCTGGTAGATTTTCACATGCTCTTCGATCCTACAATTGGTATCAGAGCCACAGTGCTCTAATCTTTATGATTTGCGCGTGTTTTTGACTAATCATCATGGAGAAGTACTCTGCCAAACCTTGTGTGTTCGCTGTATTGATTTTCAGGTTTGGAAGGCACGCATGGAGGCTTTCATCCAGGCACAAGGCTTTGCAATATGGGAGAAGGTATACAAGCCTTACAAAGTGCCATCAAACGATCAAGTTACAGCTACAAATCTGAGAGATGTCGACAACAACAACAAGGCTCGGAACTTGATCATACAAGGATTAACACAAAGCGACTTCGACCGTGTTGCACACCTCCGATCTACATATGATGTGTGGAAAGCACTTTGTGACTACCACAAAGGATCCAACACAATCAAAGAGGTAAGTCAAGACATGTTCAAGAAAGAATACAGGTGTTTTGAGATGCAACCCGGTGAGTCTATTGATGACCTTTTTGCTCGCTTTAATAAGATTCTCAGCAACTTGCGTAGTGTCAATGTTAATTTTTCAGATGATGAAAATGCTAGGCAATTGTTAAGTGCATTAGACATGTCAATTTGGGAGATGAAAGTTACATCCATTCGTGAATCTACTGTCATGAGTTCACTTACTCTAGATGTTCTATATTCCAAGTTAAAAACTCATGAAATTGACATAATCTCACGTAAGAACCCCAACAAGTATATTGCTTTTGTTTCTCAATGTGACATGCCTAGTTCCAGTCAAACATCATCTTGTGATACACTTGCTTTGCTTTTCTCTCTAGCCCTTGAACAGATTGAGGAGTTTCCAGAGGAGGAGCTAGCGCTCATCTCTACCCGGTTCTCAAAAGCATTGCGAAATGTGAGAACTAGAAGGAGAGGAAGCTCCGGACCTCAACGATGCTTTGAATGTGGTAAGACAGGATATTTTCGTTCAGATTGCCCTAACCTTTCAGGTCCTACTTCCGGGGATGAAAAGAAAACAAGAACGAAGCACTCCTCTGTAAAAGATATGAAGAAAAAGAAGGGTTTTACAGGACGTCAATTGGTGAGCAGTTTTATCTCAGCACTCCAGGAACTTGGCTCAAGCGACGTGGACATTGGAAGTGATGAATATAAAGATGATTTGGCAAACTTGTGCTTCATGGCGGGCAAGTCAAGATCAAGTATGGAGGAGGCAGAACACAACAGCGACAATGAAGAGGTATGTCCTACTTGCGAAGAAATGTGTGATGCTATTTCTCGTGCCACTGTTAAAATTGAGTCACTAGAATCTGAAATTAATCGTTTGAAATCCTTGATTCCTAGTGATGATTCTTGTTCCTCATGTGACTTAATATATGAACAATTGTCCTCCCTAAGAAGTACACAAACCTCCACACTTGATAAACTTGAACTTGAAATTGAAAAGAACAAAAAGCTTGCTGCACTTAATATTGGAAACTTAAAAGATGCTTCTTGTTCTACAATTGATTTGCATTGTTCTAGTTGTGATGATCTTGATAAGAAACTGCAAGATGCTATGAATAAAATCTCTATATTGAACAATGCTTTACGTTGTCATAAAGTTAAATATTGTTCCAATTGCAAATTAAAAGGAAAAACTTCATGTGAAAATTGCCTTGATCTGTCCAATAAACTTGATAACATGCATAAGACATTTGATCGGTTTTGTAATGGAAATAAGAACCTAAACTTGCTGTCGAATTCATCCAAGTCTTGCAATGATAAAACTGGTTTAGATTTTGATTCTCATGCTCATGCTAAGGCACATCCACCTAAAATTGTAAAGTCATTAGGAAGTGGTTTGATTCAAACAGTTCTTAAACAAAAAGAAGTGGTTTTCAAATCTGCAAGAGTATTGTCCCATTCGGCTTCAAATAAAAATGTTGTTTGCTCATCTAGACATGAACACAAAGTTAAATTTCATTGTACCTACTGTGGTAGAGATGGGCATGTCATAGATTTTTGTTATAGACTAGCTAAACAACAGAAAAGGGAAAGAATGGTTGCTACATCTCATAACTTTCATGCAAAATTTGCTGCACATATTGAACCGAATGTACAACCTGCTGTTTTGAGTAAAAAACATTCAAAGTTTACCTCCGGACCTTCTGTTTTTGCCTCCGGAGCTACTGATGTTTGTGCTACACAAGTAACACCTTATAGGTCAGTAGTTAAGAATAAAGAATCTCAAACTTTGACTCATAAACCTGCTGTTTTGTCTCAGCTTTCGCGTGTTTTTCCTGCTGCACGTCGCGTGACTCAGTACTGGATTCCTAATGCCTTTTGACTAACCCCAGTATTGAGTCATCGACGTATTGTGCTTCTATGTAGGTTACACGTTTGAGGAAGGAGAACATTTGGATTGTGGATTCAGGTTGCTCACGCCACATGACCGGTAACAAAGATTGGTTCTCCTCCCTTTCTTTTGTATCATGTGTAGAGAATGTTACTTTTGCTGATAATTCTTCAACTCCTATAATTGCTAAGAGTTTGGTTAGAGTAAATGATCACTACACTTTGAAGAATGTGGCACATGTCAAAAATTTGAAATACAACTTGCTTTCTGTTGCACAATTGCTAGATGTAAATCTAGAAATTATTTTCAATAAAAACTTCTGCAAAGTTATAGGTTCAAATAGTGAGCTTATTTTTAACATGTCTCGGTTTGGAAGAGTTTTTAAAGCTGATTTTGATATGTCTTCCTCTAAGCATAGGTGTCTAGTTGCTAATGATTCAAAGGACCTATATTTTTGACATCGTAGACTTGGTCACGTAGGCTTTGATCACCTAACGCGTGTTAGTGCTCTTGATCGCATACGTGGGCTGCCTAAGCTTAAAGGGGACAAAGAAATTGTGTGCTCTTCTTGTAGACATGCTAAAATGGTTGCAGGTTCACATGCTCCTCTCACAACGATCATGACAACTGAACCATGTCAACTTTTGCATCTTGACACCGTAGGACCTTCACCTATTCAATCCTTTGAAGGTAAATGGTATGTTCTTGTGATTGTTGATGATTATTCAAGATACTCTTGGGTTTACTTTATGGCGTCTAAGAATGAAGCTTTTAGTCACTTTAGAACTTTATTTCTTAGATTATCAATTCATCACCCAGGACCTTTAAAAGCAATTAGAAGTGATAATGGAACTGAATTTAAAAATCAATCTTTTGATCACTTTTGTGCAGAAAATAGAATAGATCATCAATTTTGTTCACCATATGTACCTCAACAAAATGGTGTTGTAGAAAGAAAGAACAGAACCTTAGCTGAGATGGCTAGGACTATGCTTGATGAATATCAAACTCCTAGGAAATTTTGGGCAGATGCGTTAGCAACCGCTTGTTATGTCTCAAATCGTGTTTTCTTGCGTGCTATGCTAGGTAAAACACCATATGAGCTCCGATTTGGACATAGGCCTAGTGTTACACACTTTCGGGTCTTTGGTTGCAAATGCTTTGTTAAGAAACATGGTAATCTTGATATATTTGAACCTAGATCCATTGATGGCATGTTTCTTGGTTATCCATCTCATACTAGAGGCTACCGTGTGCTTTTACTTGACACTAACGAAATTGTGGAGACTTGTGAAGTGTCTTTTGATGATGCTAGCCTAGGTGCTAGCTCAAACATTGCAGGTCCAGATCCATATCCGCAGGGGGGAGCATTTTCATTGAAGATGAGGAAGAATTGGAGCTGCTGACCGAAAATTCAGCAGCTAAAGACTTTGGTTCAGCTCCGGATGTTAATTCTCAACCAGCACCGACAACCATCAATGCTAATTCAAATCATCTTCAAGTCACAAGCTCATCGATTTGTGATGAACATGAAGAAGAAGAAGCTTGTGAGACATCTGTTCCCCTACGGTTTTACAAAGATCATCCCCCCACAACAGATCATTGGAAGCTTGCACGAACGAGTCACACGGTACAGAATTTTAGATGACTATGATGGGAGAGCTCACGTACTTTTTGGTGCTGCAAATCAAGCAAACCAAGGAGGGTACCTTTGCGCATCATACGAAGTATACAAAAGACCTCCTAAGGCGCTTCAACATGGACAAAAGCAAGCCTATTCGGACAGCAATGGAAACAACAACAACAACAACACTTGAACTTGATGAAGATGGTGAACTCATGGATCAAAAAAGAATATAGAAGCATGATCGGATCACTTTTGTACCTCACAACATCAAGACCGGGCATACAATTCAGCGTATGTCTTTGTGCACGGTTTCAAGCCTCCCCACGTGCTTCACATCGTCAAGCCGTCAAAAGGATTCTCAGGTACTTACCTGGAACTCAAGAATTTGGAATTTTTCTTCCTTCTTCCTCAACCGTTACTTTGAAAACTTTTTCGGATGCTGATTTTGGGGGTTGTAGGATTGATAGGAAAAGTACTTCCGGTGCTTGTTATTTTCTTGGTAATTCTCTTGTTGCTTGGTCCTCTAGAAAACAAAATTCAGTTGCACAATTCACAGCCGAATCTGAATATGTAGCTGCTACGAGTGCTTGCTCACAAATTCTTTGGATTGTTCAAACACTTAAGGAATATGGGGTTGATCTAGATAGTGTTCCACTGTTCTGTGATAACACTAGTGCCATTTGCATTGCTAAAAACCCCGTGCAACATTCTAGAACTAAGCACATTGACATTAGGTTTCACTTTCTCTGAGATAATGTTGAAAAAGGAAAATTGTGCTTCACCATGTAGATACCGAACAACAATTGGCTTACATTTTTACAAAACCTTTGGATTTCACTCGTTTTTGTTACATTCGTAGTGAAATAGGGGTTATGCATCCTCATGGCTTAAATTGAGGGGGAGTTTTGAAACTTGGGAAGTCTATGTGTGAATCTGAATTTAAAATAATATGAGCATAGTATTTCATACATATATGACTTTGTGATTCCTTTTACATGCTGAAAGTTCTTACTACATTACTTGTATTATACATTTTGTAGTTTTTGCCATGTCTAGTAGTTGGAATAATTACTTACACTAAAACTGGTCATGGTCGAACTTTCTTGCTGTTTTGAACTTGTTACATGTTCACAAGTGCTTTTAATCATTAAGAATTAATCAAGTAATCAACTCACATGTTGAGTTTTTATGAACAAATATAAATTGAGAAAAGATCAAGAGAATATGCATGCATCACACTTCTTCTTTTGAGATGGCTTATCATTGCACTTAGATATGAACTTGAAAGAAGTTGTGTATGACTAAAACCATGTCCTTAAGCTTCTGATTGTCAAATGACATAGGCTTGGCTTGGTTGGTTAGAATAAGTCAGATGCGCATATAATCTCTTGCAAGTATCATATGATCTAAATTTATTCTTTGAAAAATAATAAAATGCAGCAACTAGTGTCATGATTTCAGGTTTTGAAATAGTTAAGTTTGTGAGATCATGACTTACTTAAATTGAAAATTACATTTGATCTCTAGCATGACTTACACTACTTTATGTATTTCATTGATGTGATAATGTAAGGTACTTGATGGTATGACTTGGATGAGCTTTATTTATATGTATATGTTATAATATGCTCATAACAACTAAAGGGAGAGATAATTTGTTTATATGCTCATGACTTGCTTAATACATTGTCAAAGGGGGAGAGATAAGCATGAAGAGAAAGAGAATATGTGCATAAGGAGAGATAATAGAGGGGGAGAGATAATATGGGATAATTTTTGGATTTTCTTCTCATTTTACTTTTTATTTACAAAGGGGGAGAAATTGCCTTCAAAAATTTTATGTGAATTTTTGATTTACAAAGGGGGAGAAATTGCCTTAAAACTTTTATGTGAATAAGCCAATGTTCGTATTTTAAATGGTGTTGCCAATGCATTCGTCAAGGGGGAGATTGTAAGACCTATGTGTGCTGAATACATTGGCTTGTAGTGAATACACTTGCTTTGACGATAAAAGTTTTGAATATCACCAAAACACCTTTTTATCAAGGTCCGACTAGTTTTGTAGGCTCCGGCGGGACCTTAGTTGTACTAGTTTTGGTAAGCTCCGGCACTAGGTTCTACTAGCTTTTGTTAGCTCCGGCTCAAGGTCCGGGTTGCTCTGGCAAGGTCCGGAACTTGACCGCAATGCTTCTGTTTTTCATTTGCAATGTTTCGTACTTGCTTTATATCTCTAGAAAGATTGCTTAGTATTCATTTGCTAAGTCTTTGGTGCGTTTTTTGTTGATATGGATGATATCGTGTTTTTGTGATTTTGCAACATGCTTATGTGTGGTTCTCACGTAAGGTGTTGTGTTTGGAACTAACTTGAGTCAAGTCGAGGACTTGGGCTCGTATGGATTGGTTGTTTATTCATGTGCAGGTGTTGCTTGAGTTCAAGACATGGCTGGTGACGGTATCCATTGGACTAGTCTCAGGGAGGAGATGAGGTTCCAACAACCAAATTCAGGAGGAATTGTGGTTGAGCTGATCAGGAGGTTGCGCAGCATGATTGAATCAAGAACAATGCATATGAAGGTATCGTGGACGTCATTGGAAGATGTTTGCACGTGTGCAAGGAGTGCATGGACGTGGCTACATGGTTCCAAGACGTAATGAGGAGATGTGGACGTAAAGAGTTGGTCGGAAAGGTCCAACCGACTAGGTTATGGACTCAGGCTACGGCTGAGTCGGATTTGACTCAAATATGGAAAGATTTGAGTTGGTTATGATAGGATTTCGTGTGGGTCACGAACTTGAGTTGTTTAGAAATGTGGGATACGTTCCTAAGGTGTTTGGAAGTCTTAAGATGCTTCTATCTGCGTATAGAAGAATCCTAAGCAGTTATGGAAAGTTACGATTCGTGAACAGAGTAGGATTAGATTCCTGATTTGAGTTGAGTTGGCTTTCGAGCTGGTTATATAACAAGGGAGCCCAGAGCTTGTGGTGCACGACTTTGGGGCTGTTCCTCTTGTGTTCTATTGAATAACATTCGTAGTTTGAAGGAACTTTTGTGCCTTGTTCATCCGACTTGTTCTAGACAAGTTTTACTCGTCGAGTTTCTGGACAGCACTACCTTTTGTCGGTGGTTTTATCATAACTTATGTTTTACAGATCTAATTCACGTGATTCTTTTTGGTTGTCTTCAAAACTTGATTATCTATCTTCTGTCAAAATTTCACGGTCATTGGATTTGTGGTCTATGATCTACACGAGTTTCTTTGCAGCGTTCTAGAATGGTTTTTTTTCTCGGGTAGGGCAGATTGACCTTTGTTTGATCAAAAATAACATGAGTTTTTCTCAACGGATTTGAGTGATTATTGTTGTGATTTCCTCGTGACCTGATTCTC
The DNA here is from genome assembly GCA_036927565.1 of Tuctoria greenei. NCBI lineage: Eukaryota > Viridiplantae > Streptophyta > Magnoliopsida > Poales > Poaceae > Tuctoria > Tuctoria greenei. The sequence goes on from JAYESD010000002.1 coordinate 256,716,346, forward strand.
TCTGATATCTATCACTTTTGTCACGGTGGAACACGTTTAGATTAGTCTCACACACGATTTCTTTAACAGATCGTTTTTCTGCCGAAGGGGTTGGGGTTTAAATTGTTTCCGCTGCGTAAGATTTTTGAATCTACCATTCACCCCCCCCTCCGGTAGCTTTTCACGTGCTTTTCAATCCTACACTATGAATTAACATTGGTTCAACGATGATTTAGTTCATTGCCTTAGGATGACTTGTGCCTAAGCTCTTAAGGTAATTACTTAATATGCTAGCATGGTGCTAGGATAGAGAGTAGCGTTGAATGTCTCGTAGACCCATAGATTGAAGAGGTACATAGTAGGTGGCAACGGCCCTATTTGTCCCTTGTAACCATCCACGTTCGGCTATGACACAAGCTCATGGCGGGAGTCGCCTAGTGTTGCTAAGGGTAAACCCGTGCCCGACGTGTTAATCCACTTAGCATGAGCATTCATAATTAGTATAATCATTAGTAACTAACTTAGGCTATGTATATGTATATTAGAAGCATAGTAGGAGTATCTACCTAACTCTTATCCTAGTTCCTCTATTACCTCATTTATCCCCTTAGGATAGAATGGTCTTGTGTGTGTCACACTACCTCAATTACCCTTTATCCATCCTTTCTAGAACCCTACCTAGGCCAACCTAGCCTTTCCACTTTATGATTGCTTTGCTTTCATCTGTCCTTCCTTTGGGAAAATATAAATGACACCCATTGGGAATACTCTTTAAAGGGAAAATGCTACATTGATAGTTTCCATGTGCTTACGGACGTTCATCTGAGATTTAAAACCTACTTACAAGCATTTCTGGCACCACTACTAGGGATGAATTGTTAGTAGTGCGTAGGAAATATCAACAATGTCCTAAAGACCCTTTTCCACTATTGAGAATAGATCAGATAGAGGATTCTACTTCTGGCAGTGAGCTACTTTGCTTCCTAGACGTACTCCGATTTTCATCAAATACCAATGTCTAAGGAAGATGAAGATCACACTGCCTTCATTACAGTAGATGGTATGTACTGCTATACTGCAATGCCTTATGGTCTCAAGAATGCCCTCCCAATTTTTGTGCGAGCTATGCACAAAACTTCTGGGGAGCTTATTCGGGACCTAGTGGAGGTCTACATCAACGACATCGTCATGAAGGTCATGGACAAAAACTCCTTACTGGACAATCTCCAGTCCGTCTTTGACATGTTGCGCCTGACGCGCACAAAGCTGAACCCCGACAAGTGCGTCTTTGGGGTCTCCTCCAAAAAGAGATATCGAAGCAAATCTAGCCAAAATAAATGCTATCAAAGCGATGCGGCCTCCTGCCGCATCAACGACATCCAAAAGCTCACGGGGTGTCTTGCCTCACTCAGTCGGTTCATCTCTAGGCTGGCTGAACGGGCACTCCCCTTCTTCAAGCTTCTGAGGAAGTCGAGACCTTCTCATTGGTCTAAACAAGCAAACTAAGTGTTCCAAGAGCTTAAGCAGTTCCTCACTACACTACCCATCATGGTAGCTCCGGAACCTGGTGAGCCTCTTCTACTTTAATTGTTGTAACTACGGAAGCCGTCAGCATGGTCCTGGTCGCCGAGAGACCAGACACATCTCCAGGCTCCTCCATACAGGGGGATCGGACCACTTCAAGAGAGTCCGGAGCCACCTGAAGGAGATAATCATCAAGGCGAGTCTGGGTCCCAGCCCCCAGACACGGGTCCTAAAGGCCAGGTGCCTGTGGATCAACTTATACAAGACAATGCTTCGGACCTCTCCGGGAGGCTCCCGACAACTCAGGAAGGATATTTGGAGCCCCCTGGGAGGGTCCAGGTTGATGGAGAGGATGGATCGGACCCCTCTGAGATGGTCCAGACTATACAAAGGCCTATCTACTTAATCAGCGAGGTCCTCCACGATGCTAAGACTCAATATCTTGAGGTGCACAAAGTGTCGTACGCAGTTCTTATTGCCTCAATAAGGCTCGTCACTACTTTCAAGCTCACAAGATATCAGTGGTAACTTCTTATCCATTGTGAGCTACCCTGCATGATCCCAACTCAACATGAAATATTGCAAAGTGGGTTGCAAAGCTGGCAGAATTCGATTTGGAATTCTTGCCTCGACATGCCATCAAGAGTCAAGCACTAGCTCACTTCCTAGTGGAGTGGACTCCATCTCCATCAGGTCCGGGAGTCCAATGAAGAGAAGCCGGAACCTAAGGTCTCGATCTCCACAGAGCCTCACTGGACTCTCTACTTCGACAGGTCCATGCAGAAGCAGGGGGGCAGAGCTGGAATCTTGCTCCTCGCACCAAACTGGGAGCAAATCAAATACATGGTTTGTCTTGACTTCAAGGTGACAAATAACATAGCTGAATACGAAGACCCAATCTTTGGACTAAAGATGGCGCTATCATTCGGCGTCCAACAGCTGCTGGTAAAGGGGGATTCGCAACTCATCATCAAACAAGTCAACGGTGAATGTAGTTGCAATAACCCTCAGCTAGCAGCATATCTTCTTGAAGTCAAAAGTTGCAGAAAGATTTCCAGGTCCTGGACCTATGCCATGTCTAGCGTCTAAACAATGCTGAAGATGACGACCTCTCAACGAAGGCTTATATCGGGGCTCCAGCACCTGATGGAGTTTTTGTCAGGAGATTACCAGCACCTGCCGCTCAGCCTGCCGAACTGAGTGATGGGGGCGAGACAAGTACCTCGTAGCTGGCGGTCCTGATGGTCCTGTTACCATGTCGTCCACCAAGGATCGTAGGCGCCACAGAAAGCTCCGAGCAACCAGGTGCCCAAGATCCAGAAGCTCAAGTTAGTCCTGATGCGTGGATATCGGTGGTCCTGGAGTACTTGAAGGACAACATCCTTCCTGAAGATGGTGTATCTGTCGAACGGATTGTCAGGATGGCTAAAAGATACACGTTGGTAGATATTTTGGGACCTTTCCCAAAAGCTGTCGGAGGGTACTGGTTTCTATACGTCACCATCGACAAGTTCACAAAGTGGTCAGAAGCAGCCCGTGTTGTGACAATCAACAAGCAGTCATCAATCAATTCTATTGTCTGTAGATTTGGAGTCTCAAACAGAGTCATCCCTAACAACGAGACCCAATTCATAAGTGCAGCCTTCCAAAAGTATTGCGAAGACCTCAGCATCAACATCAGCTATGCATCAGTAGCTCATCTGGCAAGTAATGGCCAGGCCGAGAGAGCTAATCTAAGATTCTTAAGGGACTCAAGACCCGCACCTACGAATGATTGAAAAAGCATGGTGCCAACTTGATTGAGGAGCTTTTGTCCGCACTGTGGGCAAGCCGGACAACACCCAGCCACGCTACTGGAGAGACACCCTTCTTCCTGGTGTATGGAGCTGAAGCAGTCCTTCCTCCAGAGATCACTATAGGTTCTCACAAAGTCAGAACCTACAACGAAGCCGCACAGGATCAGCTCTAGTGTGATGACCTAGACCACGTCGACGAGGCAAGGTGCCAAGTAGCAGTCCGAAATGCATGATATCGCCACGCGCTCCAGCACTATCATCATAGGTATGTGCACAATCGGGAACTTGAAGAAGGTGATCTGGTGGTGTAGCGAATACTTTCTCGAAAAGGAGCGAACAAGCTCTCCCCAGCTGGGAGGGTCCCTTCCGAGTCATCAATGTTTCCCACCGAATACCACTTCCCAACCCCTGAAACATAGAGCACATCTGTAAGTTCTACACTTAGCACAGATGTGAGTCTATTTTGTATAGTACTTCATAGAGTCTATGAACATGGTCGGGTTGTTCCAAGATGTATAGCACACTTAACTTGGTCCTATACTTTAAGTGTGTCCTTGCCTCTCCTGTTATTCGGACCTATTATAAAATACAATTACATGAAAAACAGACTCGACGTGCATTTACTTTGCGCATGCTTATATTTAATTTTCTCTTTACCTTCTTGCAAATAGTGAAGCTGTGTGCATTTCTCTTGAAAATTGGTTTCTAAGAATTCATGTGATACATATTCAAGTATTATTGGTAGTTTTTTTCGAGATCTAGTGTTCGTTGAATGGTCTACTCGCCTGAAAACCAATGCCAATGGCAGGTCTAGAGTCGGCTATAGACTTAGCCTGGTCCAGCATCCTAAGTACGCCACTCGACCTATTATGGTGTTGCATCAAAGTAAGGCAGGTCTAGAAAGAACAACAAACCTATGAAAGTACAACCGATATACTAAGTAGTATCATGCTGAATTGATTAGGACCCATAATTCAAAGAAGGATAGTAAGCCACAAGTAGGATATAGGCAAGAAGAAACACTTATATTACTTTTCTTGTCTCCCATGTGCAGGACAAATGATTTACACGCTCGTTCTGGGAGTTCTGACGTCCCCAGGGGACCTGACATCGACGTTTCACACGTTGATGATGGGCGCCACTGGAGCATCTAGCTCTGGTACCACCCAGGGGCCCGATGTTGATGTTTCACAAGTAGATGATGGGTGACACCTGAGCATCTAGCTCCGTTACCACCTAGGGGGCCCGACATCGACGTTTCTCACGTTGATGATAGGCGCCACTGAAGCACCTAGCTCTGATACCACCCAGGGGGCCTGGCGTTGATGTTTTGCACGTTGATGATGGGCGTCGTTGAAGTACCTAGCTTCGACACCTTCTAGGGGGCTCGCCGTCGATGTTTTGTACGTTGGCAAAGGGGTTCTCGGAGCTACTCAAATACTTCAAGACATTGCCAATCTCCTGATGGTAGATGCCCTAAATAAATTGAGCACATCTACCAGTGGGGCAAGAAAGTTATGTAAATGACAACAGTCAAGACAAAAAAATGAAGTTCGAGAGTATTTCATTCATTCGAATTTCAAGTCTTTACAAGCTGAAGGTGGAAAAAGAGGTCCTAGCTACTAGCTAGAGTTGCAGTGGAACCACACAGTGATCTTTTGGGCAGCTTCTTGAACACTTGCCTTGCAGCCTCCTCTGTCTTTGCGATAGGCCCTTCAAGCACCGGAGTTAGTGACATTGCGGGGTCCCGACTGCGGAAACAAGTCAGCACATACTCCGCGACTGACTAGGCCAGGGTTTTTCCCACAATCTCAAGCTGGTCAATGATGATTTCTTCCATTGCTATTAGCTTGTCTCCGGGTGAGTTCAGGGTTGTTGAGGCTTGGTTCATTTCTGGCTCCGGGTCAGCCGGTCGAACCAGACTGAAACTCAGAGGTACCAGTGCACTCTCTGCATGCCCAAGGAAGTCCCAGATCTGCTGAGCTTTGTCATTTTGCATGCTCCAGAGCTTCTCTAGAGACCTCCTGGCAGATGTTAGCTTTGCGAAACCTTCCTTCGAGAATCGCTCGACCTTTTTGGCGTGCTGCTGCATCCGCTCAGCTAGCAGCTTTTCTTGGTCTGCAATTTGTTTCTCGCGGAGGTTATGGCGGTCTTTCTTTTCTGCCAGGTTCTTTTCCTCTGTTTTCACCTTGTTTCCTCTTGCGAAGACAGCAAGCTCCTGTTTGGAGACTCCTTCTCCAGCCAGCCACACTTGGTGCTTTTCCTGCTCGCATTGGGACTTGAACTTCTCAACGTAGTCAGCAAAGTCCTACTCACTATGCTCCAACTTTTGGGAGATCTCAGCATCTCTCTTTTGGAGCTCTTGCTCCGTATTGTTGAAAGCCTCCTGTCACTTGAGGAGCTCATCCCTCAGCTTGTTTAGGATCTCAAAGCGAGCATCCGCCAAATTGTTGAATTCTATTGCCTTGTCATTGATTTTGAGAGTCTCCTCCCTCAGAGCTTCTATGACAGCCCGCTTGTCATCTAGCAGTTCATCCAACCGCTTCAGCTGTGTCTTTTCGGCTGCAAGTAGGTTGGCTAGGCGAGTTTGTGTCAACTTCATCTTGATGTAGAGAAGTCTCCGCCACTGCTGCAGAGTTTCCCGTTCTGCTTCTAGAGCACTTCACTCGTAGTTGAAGCTGAGTTGACTTGGCTAAGGCTTGAGCAAGCGTTCTCAATATAGAGCGACAGGGGGATTGACTTTGGAACTTCCTTCGGATCCGCTGGAGTTTCCATAGCCTCCGGGACAGTTGTTGGAGCCCATGACACAAGCATGGACCCCAAGAAGTCTTCATCAGATGCGCCAAGCACTGGGAGGTTGTCTTCCCTCGGCACAGATGTTGAAGTACCAGCAGCTAATTCTCCAGGCACAAGCTCAGGCGCTATCATGGTGTTTGCCAGTAACTCCGACACTACATCAATCACAGACCCGTGCAGCAGTTGCTGGCTCCGACACCGTCCTAGTGTCATCCACCGACACATCGATCGTTGGCTCCGGCATCATCGCAGTGTCAGCCACCAGCACAGTGTCGATCGCTAGCTCTGGCCCCTTTGAAGCTTCAGCTGGTACCTCCGACGCCACTTCAGCATTCATTGTTGGTTTCGGAGTTGACTCCAGTGAAGTTGTAGTCACCTCTCGCGCTGCCACAACTTCTTCTACGTGGTCCGGCACAACCGCGGCATCTATGTCTACTGGCGTCGAGGTCATTCCTGTGTCAGTTGACTCTGGAACTATCGCAGTGCTCACCATGACAACAGGAGGAGCCACGGACAACCAATGCTCCAACCGGCAAGATCTCTTCGGCAGAAACGCTAACCTTGTTGGTTGGTGGTGCAGCAGTAGCAGATGGCCTCGACACTCTAGAAACAAACAAAATGCAAAATTCAACAAAAACACAAGAAGTGAAAGAAAAGACATGTTTCTAGTGCTGATTCTTACCTGGGAGCGCTGCAGCCACAGTCAGTGCAGAACCTCTTTCTCGGGCGGCCGGAGTCACCTAAATCCACCTTCATCAATGAGGTAGATGGTCCAGACTTCACCCTGGGAGTTTCTGAAGTAGCCACTGGCGTCACAACTATCGGCGCTATCGTCGGACAAGATATTCCGGACCCGGTGCCCGTCATTGGCACTGGGACCGAAGGAGAAGACTTGCTAGATCTAGTGCCCATCATTGGCACTAGGACTGAAGCTGATGATTTCCCGGACCTGGAGCTTGTCTTAGACGCCGTGATGGAAGATGCGGAAACTGGAGGAAAAACCACCACAGACCTCAGAGTCGGGCGTGGCACCGACGATGACACTGCTTCCATCGAAAATGCCTTGACGGAGCTACCAACAACTTGCATTAGTTCCGTCTTTCGACTAAAGGAATCCACAAGATCTTTCCCCTTGCTCTGACTTGAGTCAAATTTCTTTTTCTAGCTTAGCTCTACAACAGCCTTGCCTTTGCTGCCAACAGAGGCAGGTTCAAACCTCCCGTGCTGACAGGGGGCCGAAGCTCCGGGGATGACAATCCCTCCGGGCAGGTTACTCCTCTTACGCACCGCAAGACCAGTGTCATCTAGGATTGGCACCTCCTTCTGCTGCTCCCTTCTGGTCTTTGGGACTACAGACAGCAAAAGGACTTCTGCAGTTGGATACGGAGAGCCTCCTCATTCAAATGGGTTCCAAGGCCAACTTCGATCCAAAGAAAGTCCATCTCTCCGCTGCAGTTCCAAGCAAGAAATTCCCGGTGCTTAAATGGAGCCCAACGATTGGTCAAGAAGTTGTCAAGCACCATCAGGGACGTCGAGCCTCCTTCAACCAGGTGTCGAATCCTGTTGAGGACCGGGTTATACTCCTCTAATAGCTCCGGGAGTCCGATTGGAAATTCCAATCGGTCATGTTGGCCTGTCCACACAATCACCCAGTCGCTCTTCTAGGTTTCCCACTTCCTAGAGACAAAGGACTTGATGTAATTGAAAGGAGGATTTTTATGTCTCACAAAGTAGTAGAATCCAATCGAATTGTTACCTTTACCAGTCGTCCGGATGGTAAAGAAGGTCTTGAATAGCGACATGAAGGGCCACACACCCACCCAAATCTCGCAGAAGTGGACAAAGATTGCCACTCGCAAGATTGAGTGGGGGCTCAGGTGCTGAAGTTGAAGCTTGTATACTTCCAGCAGCATAAGTAGGAAGTTGGAGACCGGCGGAACTAGCCCAACCATGGCATACGCCGTGAAGAAGACGATATCGTTGGATCTCTCCTTCTTGAAAGGGAGCTTTCTGTGGCGAATCGCATTGTCGAAGGAGGGGCTCTGCCACCCCCATCAACTTCTGAACCCTCTCAATATCCTTCTCGCTCACAAGCAGGTGGGAGGAAGTCCGAGTTCCATCGCCACAAAGCATAGAAAAAAACAGAGAACACATTTCAGGGGATGAAGCGAAGAGCTCTATGCACAAGCAAATAGTTCGAGGCATAAGAGTCTCCTTCCCCTGCAAAGCCTATTCCTTTATTAGCTTCTGCAATGCTTTGATGGTAGTTGCACGCAGAGCATAGTTACTCACCGTGAAGTTACCTCGCTTATGACAAGGGGACTTGGGGCCACTTTACCAAAAAGTAGCACCAGGAGAACTACTGTCATGATGAGAAGTTGGAAGCCCAAGGATGGCAGCCTGACAGGACTACAAGATTGCGCTGGGAACCGATACGAAAATCGTATTAGGAACCAGTGACCTTCAATTGCGTGAGATCTGCAGGTCATGTATCTCACCTGCCAAACTAAGAAGGGTCACGTAGCGAAGGAACCGGAGCCTGCCATCGCTTCAACCGCCCAATTGAAAAGTTGAAGCAACAACACGGGAAGTGATAGTGGCCCCACCTCCAGGATCAAAGCCTCACCCCAGGGTGGGCCCAGAGGCCACTGTCGGTACCCTGTGGACCAGGTACCCCTTCGTACCAGAAAGAGAAGCGGCAAGTCCCACTTTCCAGGAAAGCGGACCTTCAGAGGCCAACACATGTCCCGTAGTGCCAGACCTGCCTCCCTCCTAAGGGTGGCTCCAGTGCTGCCACGTGTCCTGCAGTGCTGGACATGTCTCCCTCCTATGGGTGGCTCTAGTGCTGCCACGTGTCCCGCAGTGCTGGACCCGCCTCTCTCCATAGGGTGGCTCCAACGCTGCCACGTGTCCTGTAGAGCCTGACTCGCCTCCCTCCTTAGGGTGGTTTTGGCACTGCCACGTGTCCTGTGGCACCGGATCTGCCTCCCTACTAAGGGAAGCTCCAGCGCTGCCACGTGTCCCGTAGCACCAAACCTGCCTCTCTGCTAAGGGAAGCTCCGGTGCTGTCATGTGCACATGTCCGGATCTACATCATCAACGTGAAGAACTCTGGGATCACCAACTGCGCAAATATTCAAAGGCAATCAATCAGCTATTACAAGACCTGGTTAATGCGTCATTAATTTTGCATTAATGATGCACAATCAGAGGACCATCAAGCCTGGTAACGATGCCATCAAGGCACGTTATCACCTTAATAAACTGCCATTATACACTTAGATCATGTACGACGTAGTGAATACTGATGGGGCCACCTGTCGATCCACGACACACTGTAACAGCCAGTCCTTGACATATAAAAGGACTACGTTGTACGGTAGAACTCAAGCCATCCAGGGCCAAGGTCATTCAGACTAGCTCACAAGCATACTTTCTCAAAGCAATCCAATACACAAACACCACCATGGAGTAGGGTATTATGCTCAGGCAGCCCAAACCACGTAAAAAACACTATCTCACCTTGTTCCTGAGATCTTGAGATTACGCCCCGCCTAAATACGAACCTCCGCGGAATACTTCTTAGTAGTACCGGGAGAAGTGTCGATCACACACTTCGACAATCATGTTCGCATTTCCTTTGCCATGCGTGAGATTTGGCAAACATCGGTGATTTGCAAGCTGCAACCATGCCAAGAACTCTTCACCGCCGCCACAAGATTTCAGCCATCAAAATCTGAAATTTGAACGTAGATTAAATACACACAGGATTAAATTCACTCTCTGGCTGCTGAAATTTATTTCCTTTATTGCAGCCATAGTTCAATCTTGAATTAATATTAATTGAATTCAATTTATTCACACATGTAGAAAATAAGTGTCACGGTCATAATAAAGTTATTAACATGTACGCCACGTACAAATCAGCACGCATGCATATCATCACATGACTTGTATGTATGCATTTTTTTTATTGTGTGCATTTGCTTGTGTATGTGTATGTGTGTGATCTCGGATAGAAGGACATGTTCAGGAGGCCATGTTTGAGGATCTCCAATGTTGAGACTTTGACACGGTCGAGTCACCCAACCCACAGTAGCAAGGCAAGTTTCTTTGAACATTTTGATCCCATTTTTGAAATGTTTTATTTCAATCTTGCATGCTTGTGTCAATTTGACGGGAAAACCCATGAGTATGAGTTTACTAGACTTATATGCCATGTAGAGTGAATGAGTAATGTAAAGTAAAATGATTAAGGAGTAGGACTAAATGCGTAAGGTAAAGTAAAATGTGTATAGTAACAGCGAATACAGAGTGAATTCGCCCCAACATTGATGGCCTTGGGGGTCTTTTTATAGAGGGGCGAGGCGGCCCTATCTATCCAACACTCCTCATAGTGGGGCCAGTTTGACAGCGCTCGTTCTATGTATTCAGTCTATTGAAAGCTTCGATCTTGGATTCTTAGTGGTCTCCAAGGTACTATCTTAAGGGTGAAGTTATCGCCCCTCGACGACGGGTGGGACGGATGTGAGGCTTATCCTGCAATAGATCACATCGCGCATTCTTCCTCCCGCCGAAGTTACAACGCCCACCATCTATCATAAATGCTTCCAACTACCCTCCTATCCCGGTCTCGAGCCTCGAAAGAATCATCTGCCCGACCTCTCGGTCGGAACTTGGGCGGGTTAAATACCCTGACCTTGCGTGGTTGTTGCCTTGGTGGCGGGTCCCTCCTCGACCAGAGAGTAGCTTCAGTCTGTAGCCACGTAGTGTTCACGTAATGTCGGGTCTCGCATGTTTGGTATCCATGGTACAGAACTCCGACAGATAGCCTAAGAGAGATGTATAGGTCAATTACCACCTCAAGATGCTTAATCTTTGTAATTCAGTTTGACCTGCATTACTTGAATTTAGCATGCACATAGATAATCAGAGCTTTGTAGTCGCATTCCTCAAAGCTAAGGCCGGTCGCACTAGAGGCCGATATATGGGCAGTGACACCAGGATTACCGATTTTGCCAGTAGCAAGCCAGACCTAGGTACTGAATACATTGACAATTAGACTAAAAGTATGTGTTTACATGCAAAGTTTTGAGTACACCTGAGAAACCCACTTTGCACTGTCCAAACTTATCACCCACGTGAGCTGCACGTGTTTTGCGTTTTGGAAAGTACGAACTTTTCCTATTATGCATAGCTGCTATTTAGGACTGTTCCATCTTTCTTGTGCTGAAATATTGTGCGGTTGTTATGTTTTAATGTGCAATGTTTCAAACTTGTTATTTGACTTATGGGAAGGTTTCCTTAATATTCATTTACTGAGTTTTTGATGTGTTATGGCTAATCATGGTGGACATTATCTTGCTATATTTGCAACGGGAACAACTGTTGTGCAATCTGCTGTTTTGTGCAAGCATGCAATCTTCACATCTCAACCGTCTCCTACCTATCTAAGGATGGTTGTACTCAGGGTTCTTTTTACATATTGTCAGCAACATCAGGTGGAAGGATTTTAGTGCTAAAAGTGTAGCACCCTTGGATCGGTAGGGAACGATTAAGATGTGAAGATTGCATGCTTTCACAAAATAGCAGATTGCACAACAGTTGTTCCCATTTGCAACAAGCTTATGTGAGGTTCTCACAATAAGTGTTGTGGTTATCGAACATATGCGAGTCAAGTCGAGAACCTGTGCTTGGAAGATTTGGTTGTTTGTTCATGTGCAGGTGTTGCTTGAGGTCCAGACATGGCTGGTGATGGGATCCATTGAACTAGTCTTAGAGAGAAGATGAGGTTCAACAACCAAGTTCGAGAGGAATTGGGTTGAGTTGATCGGCAGGTCACGCATCATGTTTGGGTCGAGAACAATGCATATGAAGGTATCGTGAACGTCATGGGAAAGTCTTTGCACGTGTGAAAGGGGTGCATGGATGTGGCAATATTGCTCCAAGGTGTGATGAAGAGATATGGACGTGAAGATTTGGCTAGAATGGTCCAACCAGCTAAATTATGCCTCATGTTGCGGCTGAGGTTGTTATGTTTCGTTTATGGAAAGTTTCGAGTTTGTTTTGGATAGATTTTGTGTGGGTCACGAAGTTGAGTTGTTTTAGTAATGTTTAGTACATTACTAAGGTGTTTGGAAGTCTTAAGATTGCTTCTATCTGTGTATGGAAGAGTCTTGAGCAGCTATGTAAAGTTTCAGTTGAACCTGAGTAGGAGTAGGAGTCCTAGTTAGGATTGAGTTTGCCTAAGGGCTGGTTATATAAGCAAAGGAGGCCAAATCTCGTGGTGCACGACTTTTGGGCTGTTCTGCTTGTGTGTTGATCAATAAAATTCGTAGTTTAGAGGAGCTTTTGTGCCTTGTTCGTCCGACTTGTTTTCATCAAGTCTTTCTTATCGAGTTTCTGCATAACTCAACCTTTCTTCATTATTTTGATTGTAACTCGTGTTTTACAGATCCAATTGATGTGATTATTTGTTAGTTGTCTTCATAACTCAATACATATCATCTGAGAAAATTTCATGGTCATTGGATTCATATTCTTTGAGTTACACGAGTTTCTTTGCAGAATAGCAGATCTGTTTGCTCTCTGTTAGAACAGATTAACCTTTGCTCGGAGTTTTGGTCATAACTTGAGTTTTACTTGACATGTTCTCGTGATTCGTTTTATCGTGTCTTTGTGTGACACCCGCTTCCGAAAATGAACCAAGTGAACGCATATGTGTGCTCAGGATGTTCAACACACATACACGAGTGCATCATAAAAGAGTATACAGGAAATTACCATAGAACAAGATTAATTATCAAATTTTATTGCACAAACCATATTATCCTCGAGTACAAACTCTAATGAATATTAATGACAAGTTCAACTAATGCAGTGGAAATAAACTAAATAAGCAAACTAAACAGCTAGGCAGCATAAGCGATATGGTATAGCGCAACTCCAATCAACACCACAGGCAAGCTGACGGTAGACACGGCCTAGAACTCCGCATTATCACCATTAAACTCCCAATCCTGACCTGCAACTGTTGGGGAGGGTTGCAAGAGTCACTATATGTCGTACTCAGCAAGTGTGAAAAGTATGACATGTGGCTGATTCAAATGACGACAATAATAATGGCTAAGTGCTGAAAAGTACATTAAAACATTTGAAAAGCGATATATTATATGTATGTGAAGTAAACCCATCATAATCATAGGTAATATCATAATACCAGTCTGAATTCATTACCATCATCAATAATTCCAAATTTCACCATTTGCCAATAACCATATTCAATACCAGAAATTAATCCATAACCAACCATAACCATTACCAAACCATAACCATCCCAATACCGAGTTCCCTCTAATCATGGAAGTTGTCCAGGTGCTCATAACCAGGAGCACAGCTATCATGATAGTTTATTAGACTCTGCAGAGTTTGTACCACTTTACCCACGTGTTTAAGATTTTATCACCTTTCGGCGACTAAGAACCTCCCTTATGCCCATGACCCGTCGGTCACATTACACACTTCCTTTGGTGTGTGGCCAAGAGATCACAAAATAGCCTTTACAAAGGGATTACTAGCCTATTTAAACCCCACTGAGGTTTCACCGGTGGCGATGCCTCCAACTGAGCACATCTTCAACCAAGGGCCCCCTCTTGAGCCATTCGGATCCCAGGGTAGTCCCACCAATCATCAACAAACCCAATCCGACTACCCCTTCCCCGAGCATCCTTAATGGTCCAAATAACACTTGCAAAGCCCTAATTAATCAGCTACGCCGCACCCATACTTGGCCTCGTGGTGGCACTGTAATCCTAGCTTATTCTCGCATGAACCACTCCTTAGATATAAAGCAAGCAAACCACCATGGCATCCAGCCCATCCACATACCAGGCTTGCTTAGATCACCCATTACCATATCATATTATCTAGTTCATGTTAATCATAGTCTCATAAATACATCATTAATTTATAGTATTGTTTTCCCATCCCAATTAATTAAGCAAAGCAAAAAGGTAAAAAGCCCATCCCGACTCTCTACCATAATTCCAGGTGATAAGGGTGGTTTAACAATTCTAGTAAACTTCCTACCATAGAATTTCCCATCAAATTGACACAAGCATGCAGTTTGCAAACAAAACATTTATTTTAAAACAGGATCAATATGCTTCAAGGACACTTGCCTTGCTCTTGCGGTTGATTAGGGTCAAAGCCTTCAAACTCTTGGTGTTGTAGATCCTCCGCGGCACTCTCTAGTGCAAATCCGTCTAATCCGCACAGTAAACATACAAGACAAGAAACGCAATCAAAGAGTGCACCAATATTACTCAATATGACATGACATGCATGATTGATGCAAATGCAAAGTAGAACATGTTAATAGATTGCTTTTAATGATCAGTAACTAGTTCTAATAGATTTTAACAAGTTTATACAGGTTTGGATTTGATTAGATCTACTTTTAGAATTAATTCAACACAATTTAACCAGGAAAATCGGACTAGTCTGCAGAAGGTCGGACTAGTCCGCACTTCGCAGAACTAGCGAACTAGGGTTTTCTATATCGACGTAAATTTGGATATTAGGGGTTGAATTCTCGTAAGGAAAAGATAATAGAAGGTATACCAGGTGTTTGGAACTCCAATGAACCAAGAAACTTGGAGGTAACACTTGGATCTTGATGATCTAGGGTTGGGGATGAACTTGGAGATGAATTGGTGATGAAGAATGAAAGCTTGGTGGAGATCTTGATCCTCTTTCGTTTCCTCCTCTTCTTCTTCTTGCTTGGGATCTCCTCCTCCCTCCTTGATGGTGGCTCTCCACGAACTAGGGTTTGGTTGGGGTGGAAAAGTGGCAAATAGATGTCAAGCCAAGGGGTGGGGTTGTTTATATAGAGGTGGAGGCTAGGGTTAGATGGATTTCAAGTTTGAGAGGAGTAGAGGCCGGTTTAGGGTCCCACATGGCCTCTAAAAGAGTTAGGCACGACATCCCTATGCCCACTTAACGTGAAAACCCAAGAAACAAGTCGTAAAACAAAAGATCAACTCGGAGTCGCGAAATATCAGACAAGTTCGAATAGGACTGGACTAGTCTGGTCAAAAATCGGACAAGTCCGACTTTAGTCAGAGAGGAGAACGGACAAGTCCGCTGGAACACCGGATTAGTCCGGAAAAGTCCAGAGACTTAGCAAATTTTCAAGGATTCTTGGAATATCGGACTAGTCCACACAAAATCGGACAAGTCCAAAAGTTTCCAGAGGCAAAATCGGACTAGTCCGCAGCAAAAATGGACAAGTCCGTTTTTAGTTAGAGAGAAATCGGACTAGTCCTCAGTAAAATCGGACTAGTCCGCATTTTCCTGCATTTTAAGTGCGGTTTTGCTCCAAATCAATTTTAAATTGTTCCTCTTGTTGTGGATTAATGTTAAACATGTATATGAGTGTATGCAAGGCATGATGCATGAAAATGAGGGTGTTACAAACCTACCCCCCTTAAAATGAATCTCACCCTCAAGATTCGACGCGGAAGAGAAGAGATAGGGAAATTCCTTCTGGAGATCATCCTCTAATTCCCACGTTGCTTCTTTTTCTGTGTGGTGCTTCCATTGAACTTTACACCATCGAATAACCTTGTTCCTTGTGGTTCTCTCCTTAGTTTCCAAGATCTTGATCGGTTGCTCAGCATAAGTCAAATCTTCCTCTAGTTCCAATTCTTCCATTGGCACTTGTTCTTCCGATACTCGCAAGCACTTCTTGAGCTGGGAAACATGAAAGACATCATGGACATCCGAAAGATGAGCTGGCATCTCCAACTTATACGCTACTTCTCCTCTTTTGTCCAAAATCTTGAATGGTCCAATATAACGAGGTGCTAGCTTGCCTCTTATGTTAAACCTCTTATGACCTCTCATTGGTGACACCTTGAGGTAAACAAAATCTCCTATTTCAAAGGCTAATTTCCTTCTCCTATTGTCCGCATAGCCTTTTTGTCTTGATTGGGCAGCCCTCAAGTTTTCACGAATTATTTGGACTTGCTTTTCGGCTTCTTGCAACACATCTGGACCAAATACTTGAGTTTCTCCTGCCTCATTCCAGAACAAAGGTGGCCTACACTTCCTCCCATAAAGCGCTTCATATGGTGACATTTTCAAGCTTGCTTGGTAACTATTGTTGTATGAAAATTCCGCGTATGGCAAGCTTTTGTCCCAACCTTTCCCATGCTTTAAAGCACAAGCTCTTAACACGTCCTCTAAAATCTTGTTGGTCCTCTCGGTTTGTCCATCCGTTTGAGGGTGATATGCCGAACTGAAATTCAACCTCGTTTCCAAAGCTTCATGCAATTTTTGCGAAAATCTGGAGGTAAATTGAGAACCTCTATCAGAGACTATCTTCTTCGGTACTCTGTGTCGACACACAATATGCTCCATGTATATTTCGGCCAATTGTGCAGCTGTATATCTGGTCTTCACAGGGACAAAATGAACTGACATGGTTAAGCAATCCACAATTACCCCAGTTGAGTCATACCCGGACTGAGTACGTGGTAACCCAACTATGAAGTCCATTCCAATTTCTTCCCACTTCCATTCTGGGGTCTTCAATGGTTGCAATAATCCAGCTGGCCTTTGATGTTCCGCCTTGACTCGTTGACACACATCACACAGTGCCACATATTCAGCTATGTCCTTTTTCATGCTATCCCACCAATAGCAAGCCTTCAAGTCTTTGTACATCTTCGTACAACCAGGGTGAATCGAGTACGGCGAGTCATGTTCTTGCTTTAATATTGTCTCCCGGATATGCTTCACATTAGGCACAACAATCCTTTTTCCCAGCCATAAGGTACCATGTTCATCTTCATCAAATCTGAATTATCTCCATTCTTCGGTCCTTTCCTTGATTTCCTTGATCTCTTCATCTGCAGCCTGTGCTTCTCGAATTTCTTGCTCCAGGGTTGGGTTTAACTCCATCATCTCCATCTCATTTACAAATCCAAGGTTCAACTGTTCAAACTCCTTACATAACTTAGATGGTAACCCTCGAACTGTGAGTTGATGACTTACTCCTTTTCTACTCAAAGCACCGGCCACTACATTGGCTTTTCCCGGATGATAGTTGATCCCCAAATCATAATCTTTGATGAGCTCCAACCATCTTAGTTGCCTCAAGTTCAGATCCGTTTGTGCGAATATATACTTCAAACTCTTATGATCCGTATAAATTTCACACCTATGTCCAAGGATGTAGTGTCTCCAAATTTTCAATGCATGTACCACGGCTGCAAGTTCTAAATCATGTGTTGGGTAATTCTGCTCATGTTTCTTCAGTTGTCTTGATGCATAGGCGACCACTTGACCTTCTTGCATCAATACACATCCAAGTCCTTGTCTCGATGCGTCACAATAAATATCAAAACTCTTGCTCACATCCAGCAGTACCAAAACTGGGGTTGTTGTCAACCTCTTCTTCAACTCCTCAAAACTGTTTTGACAAGCTTGAGTTCATTGGAAATCCTTTCCCTTCATTAGCAATTCCGTCATTGGCTTCGCTATCTTGGAGAAGTCTTTGATGAACCGACGGTAATATCCAGCCATCCCAAGGAAACTCCTTATTTCCTTTACAATTTGTGGTGGTTCCCACTTCAACACGTGTCTCACTTTTCCGGGGTCAACCGATACTCCTCCTCCTGAGATTATATGACCCAAAAACGACACCTCTCTCAACCAAAACTGACACTTGTTGAACTTGGCATACAATTGATGCTCCCTCAATTTCTGTAGCGTAAGCCTCAAGTGTTCCTTATGTTCCTTCTCATCCTTCGAGTAGATCATACTGTCATCAATAAACACCACAACGAACTTATCCAAGTACTCCATGAAGACCTTATTCATGAGGTACATAAAGTAGACAGGTGCATTTGTCAATCCAAAAGACATCACGGTGTACTCATAAGATCCATATCGTGTTCTAAAAGCTGTTTTTGGTATGTCCGATGGTCTAATCTTCATTTGAAAATATCCCGACCTCAAATCAATCTTACAGAAGATACAAGCACCCTTCATATGATCAAACAAGTCTTCTATGCGTGGCAAGGTGTACTTGTTCTTTATTGTTACCTCGTTGAGAGCTCGATAATCCACACACATCCTTTGGGTTCCATCCTTCTTATCCACAAACAGCATGGGCGCTCCCCAAGGTGAAGAACTAGGGCGAATAAAACCTTTCTATAGTTGCTCTTGAATTTGTTTCTTGAGCTCCGCTAATTCCATAGGAGGCATCCTATACAGCCTCCTAGCTATAGGTGCAGTTCCAGGTATTAAATCAATAACAAACTCAATGTCTCGATTAGGTGGCATACCTGGCAACTCGTCTGGAAAAACATCCAAAAATTCACACACCACCTGAATCTCCTCAATTGTGGCACCGTCCATATGGTTCAACACCAATTGCTTCGGTGTGGTTTGAGATGCTTCAAATTCTATGGTGATCCCTTCTTCATTGGTCAACTTCACCATCTTCGTGGCACACACAATAACTCCATTGTACTTCCTCAACCAGTCCATACCAAGTATGATGTCCAATCCTTGAGAATCCAAAACAATGAGGTTGGCGGAGAATTCTACCCCCCTTATTCTAAGGCTTACTTTTGGACATACTATATTTGTCCTCATCTCTCCTCCAGGAGACTTAACCAATAGAGTAAACTTCATATGAGAGATAGGCAAACTATACTTGGCGACATACTTCGATGCAATGAATGAATGTGATGCTCCAGAATCGAATAACATAGTCGCGGGGTTGGAGTTTGCGAGAAACATACCAATGACCATGTCATCCGCTTGTTGAGCATCCTCCGTAGAGACATGGTTCATGTTGCCACGAGCAAAATTCTGTTGTCCCCGACTTCCTTGTGGCTGTCCTCCATTGGGTCTTGGGTTTTGCCTTGGTGCATTACTTCCTTGACCAAGGCCTGACTTAGGACATTGATGCGCAAAGTGTCCAGCTTCTCCACAAGTATAGCACTTCTTAACTCCACCAGAATTATTGGGACGAGCTTGGTTTTGAGCATTGGCACCAGGAAAGTTAGCACAAGGTGCAAAAGGCATTGGAGGCCTAGGTGCTTGCATGACAGGGCGCTGCTGCACAAACTGAGTTGGGCGCGGTGCAAATCCAGGGCGTTGAGCAGGAATAGAAGAGCTGTAATATGGCGCATCAGGTGGTGCAAGGCGAGGGCGTACATTACTCCCTTGTTGTTGTCCTTGATATGGCACATTCCTCTTGTTGTCTTGTTCCATCTCACGGACCTTGTTCTCAACCACAATTTCTTTGTCCACAAGCTTCTGAAAATTGTCATAATCACAGTTGAGTAGTTGCACTTGTATTTCATTGTTCAAGCCCCTCATGAAAAAGTATTGTTTCCGGCTGTCCCGACTAACATCCTCAGGCGCATATCTTGAGAGTTGAGTGAACTTATTGAGATGTTCACTCACGCTTGATCTTCCTTGTGTTAAGTTCTCAAATTCTTGCCTCTTCAAAATCATAACACCTTCCGGCACATAATGAGAACAGAAGCTCTCTTTGAATTTTGCCCAGGTAATTCTCTCTTGGTTCTCATGAGCATTGCATAGTGCATCCCACCAATCCGCAGCTACTCCAACTAGTTGATGAGAAGCGAAAAGCACCTTCTCCCGGTCACTGCATTGGACAATAGCAAGTTTCTTCTCCACAGACTTGAGCCAATCATCCGCATCCATAGGGTCAGCAGCTTGAGCAAAGGTTGGCGTCCTAGTCCTCATAAACTCTCCCAACCGGTTATGAGGGGGTGGGGGTGGCGGTGGAGGCATGTGGGGCTGATTGTTGGTATTGTCAGCCTACAGCTGTCCCATAGTTTGTATCATGGTCTGCATGAGCTGGTTTTGCATAGACAATAGCTGCTCAATGTTGATAGCTCCCTGAGTAGATCCTTGTCCAATGTTGTTCTGAGGCACTCCATTGTCCTCCTCCTCATTATTGTCATTCCTCTGGTTGCGAGTCCTCACCATCTAGAGAAAAGCAATAGGTAAGAATTAGAAAATGTCCCCAACTATATGCATCAAGGGATATGAAACTATACAACTAGCTACACTAGCGTAGGTGGACATGGCAATGCTAAAGCACCCCAAAATCCTCTATTAAGCACACAAGCAACCAATTTATATAGCAACAGCGCACCAAGCAAAAACACATCGATTCCTGAGTGCTCCTATGTGCTCTAAAGTGTCCATTCTATCTAGGCTACATCCTACAGTCAACCTATGGCTCTGATACCAATCTGTGACACTCGGTTCCGAAAATGAACCAAGTGAACGCATATGTGTGCCCAGGATGTTCAACACACATACACGAGTGCGTCACAAAAGAGTATACAGAAAATTACCACAGAAAAAGATTAATTATCAAATTTTATTGCACAAACCATATTATCCTCGAGTACAAACTCTAATGAATATTAATGACAAGTTCAACTAATGCAGCGGAAATAAACTAAATAAGCAAACTAAACAGCTAGGCAGCATAAGCGATATCGTATAGCGCAGCTCCAATCAACACCACAGGCAAGCTGACGGTAGACACGGCCTAGAACTCCGCATTATCACCATTAAACTCCCAATCCTGAATTGCAACTGTTGGGGGATTGCAAGAGTGAGTACATGTCGTACTCAGCAAGTGTGGAAAGTATGACATGTGGCTGATTCAAATGACGACAATAGTAATGGCTAAGTGCTGAAAAGTACATTAAAACATTTGAAAAGCAATATATTACATGTATGTGAAGTAAACCCATCATAATCATAAGTAATATCATAATACCAGTCTGAATTCACTACCATCATCAATAATTCCAGATTTCACCATTTGCCAATAATCATATTCAATACCAGAAATTAATCCATAACCATTACCAAACCATAACCATCCCAATACCGAGTTCCCTCTAATCATGAAAGTTGTCCAGGTGCTCATAACCGGGAGCACGGCTATCATGATAGTTTATTAGACTCTGTAGAGTTTGTACCACTTTACCCACGTGTTTAAGATTTCATCACCTTTCGGCGACTAAGAACCTCCCTTATGCCCATGACCCGTCAGTCACATTACACACTTCCGTTGGTGTGTGGCCAAGAGATCACAAAATAGCCTTTACAAAGGGATTACTAGCCTATTTAGACCCCACTGAGGTTTCACCGGTGGCGATGCCACCAACTGAGCACATCTTCAACCAAGGGCCCCCTCTTGAGCCATTCGGATCCCAAGGTAGTCCCACCAATCATCAACAAACCCAATCCAACTACCCCTTCCCCGAGCATCCTTAATGGTCCAAATAACACTGGCAAAGCCCTAATTAATCAGCTACGCCAAACCCATTCTTGGCCTCGTGGTGGCACTGTAATCCTGGCTTATTCTCGCATGAACCGGTCCTTAGATCTAAAGCAAGCAAACCACCATGGCATCCAACCCATCCACATACCAGGCTTTCTTAGATCACCCATTACCATATCATATTATCCTGTTCATGTTAATCATAGTCTCATAAATACATCATTATTGTATAGTATTGTTTTCCCATCCCAATTAATTAAGCGAAGCAAAAAGATAAAAAGTCCATCCTGACTCTCTACCATAATTCCAGGTGAAAAGGGTGGTTTAACAATTCTAGTAAACTTCCTACTATAGGATTTCCCATCAAATTGACACAAGCATGAAGTTTGCAAACAAAACATTTATTGTAAAACAGGATCAATATGCTTCAAGGACACTTGCCTTGCTCTTGCGGTTGATTAGGGTCAAAGCCTTCTAGCGGCACTCTCTAGTGAAAATCCGTCTAATCCGCACAATAAACATACAAGAAAAGAAACACAATCAAAGAGTGCACAAATATTACTCAATATGACATGACATGCATGATTGATGCAAATGCAAGGTAAAACTTGTTAATAGATTGCTTTTAATGATCACTAACTAGTTCTAATAGATTTTAACAAGTTTATACAGGTTTGTATTTGATTAGATCTACTTTTAGAATTAATTCAACACAATTTAACCAGGAAAATCGGACTAGTCTGCATAAGGCCAGACTAGTCCGCACTTCGAAGAACTAGCGAACTAGGGTTTTCTAGATCAACGTAATTTGAATATTAGGGGTTAAATTCTCGTAAGGAAAAGAGAATAGAAGGTATATCAGGTGTTTAGAACTCCAATGAACCAAGAAACTTGGAGGTAACACTTGGATCTTGATGATCTAAGGTTGGGGATGAACTTGGAGATGAATTGGTTATGAAGAATGAAAGCTTGGTGGAGATCTTGATCCTCTTTCATTTCCTCTTCTTCTTCTTGCTTGGACTCTCCTCCTCCCTCCTTGATGGTGGCTCTCCACGAACTAGGGTTTGGGTGGGGTGGAAAAGTGGCAAATAGATGTAAAGCCAAGGGGTGGGTTGTTTATATAGAGGTGGTGGCTAGGGTTAGATGGATTTCGAGTTTGAGAGGAGTAGAGGCCGGTTTAGGGTCCCACATGGCCTCTAAAAGAGTTAGGCAAGACATCCCTAGGCCCACTTAACGTGAAACCCAAGAAACAAGTCGTAAAACGAAAGATCAACTCAGAGTCGCGAAATATCGGACGAGTCCAAAAAGGACCGGACTAGTCCGAAGTTGTCCAGAGAGAAAATCGGACAAGTCTGGTGAAAAATTGGACAAGTCCGACTTTAGTCAGAGTGGAAAATGGACAAGTCAGCTAGAACATCGGACTAGTCCGAAAAAGTCCAGGGACTTAGCAAATTTTCAAGGATTCTTGGAATATTGGACTAGTCCACACAAAATCGGACAAGTCTGAAAGTTTCTAGAGGCAAAATCGGACTAGTCCGTAGAAAAAACGGACAAGTCCATTTTTAGTCAGAGAGAAATCGGACTAGTCCTCAGTAAAATCGGACTAGTCCTCAGTAAAATCGGACTAGTATGCACTTTTGTGCATTTTAAGTGTTGTTTTGCTCCAAATCAATTTTAAACTCGTTCCTCTTGTTGTGGATTAATGTTAAACATGTATATGAGTGTATGCAAGGCATGATTCATGAAAATGAGGGTGTTACACTTCGTGACTTCTTTCTCTACGATCTACATTGATTTTTCATGTTTTGAACACGTTGGAAACAATCACACAAAGCTTTTCTCTCAAATTGATTTTCTGCGAGGGGTTTTTATTGCTTCCGCTCGAAAAGTTTTAATCTACCATTCACCCACCTTCTGATAGCTTTTCATGTGCTCATCAATCCTATAATCGGTATCAGAGCCACGGTGCTCATATCTTTATGATTTGCACGTGTATTGATTAACCATTGTCGGTACCCTGAGTACCGTGTACCCCTTGAGATTGCATATATCTCAAGGAAATGTCATCTACTTGATTTAAAGACCTTCGGAGGCCCACATGTCAGACATAACCGGACCCGCTTCCCCAACATGGTTAGTCCCAGGGTTGCCACGTGTACCATCAAATGGAGCTACCGCCCACAAGGGGGAAGCTCCGGGCTATGTACCATAACGGCACCCCCGGACCTAACCCCACACTGAGGGGAGCTCCGGAACTGACACGTGTCTGGTGGCACTGGACCTATCTGTTCCCCACAGTATGCTCCAGAGCTGCCACGTGTCCAACCGTCGGATCTTTAGCCTCAAACCTCTGGTAGAATCCACAACGGCTCCGGATCTTCAAAGGGGAATCAAGGACTTCAAGACCCGATTAAGTGTCATTAATACTATGTTAATGACACACGATTGGACGACCCTTATTACCAGTAACGGCGCTGTCAAAGCCCATAACTCGGTCATTAAGGGTAATTAAGCGCATCAACTGTGTATCAATATTAGTAGCCACCGGGGCCACATGTCGGGCCAGGCCAACTTGTAACGGCCTGTCCTTGTACTATAAAAGGACACGCCGACGATACATAGAGAACATATGGTCTGATCGGCTCACATGCGCTCTCGACTCACGTCACCTGAGTTGAGTTCATACATCCAATACAACACCAACACACCCCATGGAGTAGGGTATTACGCTCAGGCGACCCGAACCACGTAAATCTTTGTGTCTCCTGTGTCATTTTACATTTGACCTTCTTGAATCTCTGCGCGCCCACACCGAACTTCAAACTCCGCAAACACTTTTAGTAGTGTCGGGAGATTTGCCGGATCAAAACCACCGACAGTTGGCGCGCCAGGTAGGGGCGCCTGAGATTTCAAGAATGGTGAACTCAGCTGCTGAATCATCCAATGGTCATCCCGCTGTTCAAGCTGCTGGGGGCAATCCCTCCAATATGCAGCCACCAGTAGGAACCTCAGTTCCAGCAGGAGTCACACTTTCACCACCGCCGCCTCCACCAGCAAATCAAGCTGGGCAGCGCGATGGTGCACCGGCGTCAATCAATGCGTCGGCAAATCATGACAACCTGGAACACGCGCTCCATGCAGCACGTGCTCTCCTTCAGCGCCCACCACCTCCGGATGCATCCCGGGATGCAATGGAGCAGTGGAAGGCCAATGTGGAACACTTGGTTGCAGCAGCAGCCGACCGCATCAGTAACCAGGGTCCTCCTCCTTCAGGATGGGCCCCCTCGCAGCGGTGGACCTTGTCTGGCAGACTTGGTCCGCACGTTTCCAACAACAGAAGACGTGCTGCGTCACAGCAAGTGACGTCGTTGCCCTCCCGGGTGCGACGCACTCACACGATATCAAGGCTTTCAACTCATGACCTCCGGGCGGAGCTTGATCGCCGATACTGTCAACAAGACGGCCGAGTCCATATCGAGCGTGCTCGTGAAAGACGAGAAGCTCAGGACATTCCTACTCCTGATGGAGTAGGAGGAGGCTGTTCAGCCCTGGCCATGCATCTGCGTATGGTCAGGTGGCCACAGAAATTCCAGCCTCACCTGCTGGAGAAGTTTGACGGGACCGTTAATCCCATCGAATTTCTTCAGATTTACTCCACTGCTATCCTGGCAGCTGGAGGAAATGAGGCCGTAATGGCCAACTATTTTCCGGTGGCTTTAACTGGGACCGCCCGGTCCTGGTTTATGAGCCTTCCACCCAACTCCATCAACAGTTGGGAGGAGTTGTGCCGAACAGTCCACCGCCAACTTCGGGAGTTCATACACCCAACCAGGCACCGAACTGGACCTTTTTGCAGTCGTGCAAAAAGGGGGAGAATCCTTGCGATCATTCATCCAGAGATTCTCTCAGGTACGAAACACTATCCCTTCTATCTCTAGCGCTTCTGTCATTGTGGCATTTAGACAGGGCGTACGGGATAAGAAGATGTTGGAGAAACTGGCGATCAAGGAGATCACCAGTGTCACGGAACTCTTCAGCTTGGCCGACAAATGTGCCAGAGTTGCGGAGGGCCGTGAAGTGCACTCCAAACCACCTCTGGAGGATCGCAAGAAATCCTCCAAAGGCAAAGCCACTACCTCCGGGAATGGCAAAAAGAAGAAAAAGACCAATGGCAAGAAGAAGCTATCAGCCGACGCATCTAATGCTGCAGCTGCTGCAACTCCCGGTGGTCGGGGGCCATGCCCCGAGAAGCGACCTCGACCGTCTTCTGAAGACGGTGGCAAACCCAAGGTGTGGCGTCCAATTCATAAGACGGACAGCCACAGTTTGGAACACTGTCGGGAGGTCCAAAACCTTGTCGAGCGCTACAACAAGCGCCGGGAAGAAGTTCCTTTCCGACAGAGGGAAGGAAAACAAAAAGTTGACGAAGCTCTGGCTGAAGAGGAGTTAGGTTTTCTGGATCCTAAAAAGGTCCTGAAGGCCGTCTACACCTCCGTCGACGATGATTCTGACGTCTCTGACAACGAGCGTCGGAAGACCATGAACACCATTTTTGGTGGATCATGGGACATCACCTCCCGCCGCGTCCTCAAGACAATGCGTCGGGACATGTCCGTTGTAGCTCCTACAGCCAGGGCGGAGCCTCATCGAAAGTGGATGGACACAGCCATCACTTTTGATGCTTCGGACTGCCCTCGAAGCATGGTTGGAGAAGGCCAATTACCTTTGATGGTATCTCCTACCATCAATAACATTCAGCTCCACCATGTTATGGTGGACGGAGGTTCGGGGCTGAACCTCATAAGCTTCGAAGCTTTTACCAAGCTTCAGCTCCGACCTTCGAATCTTCACCCCTCCGGACCTTTCTCCGGAGTAGGTCCGGGAGCCATTACCCCACTCGGTGCTATTACTCTCCCCGTTACCTTCGGGACTCGGGAGAAGTATCGCACTGAGAAGTTGGTCTTTGACGTTGCTCAGATCAACTTACCTTTCAACGCCATATTGGGTAGGCCTGCCTTGTACAAATTCATGGCAGCTGCTCATTATGGCTACCTGATGTTAAAGATGCCAACACCAGTAGGCGTTCTCCAGATCCGCGGAGATCGCACTGCCGGAGTAACTGCTCTGGAAGAACTTCATGCGCTTACTACGGCACAGAAGGGGACTCCAGGCAGGAGCAAGCTCCAAAACCCCCGAGCATTGTCAACGAGGCTCGACTTCTGCACCTCGTGTGCAGCCAAGCAGCGACACCGACATTCCCGTCAAAGTCGTCCAAATCGATTCCGATGCCGCTCAAACCACCCGTATATCGGGGGGACTGAATCACAAATAGGAACTCGCGCTCATCGCTTTCCTCCGGGCTAATGTCGACGTGTTTGCCTGGCAACCGTCACAAATACCTGGGATCCCCAGGGAAGTGATTGAGCACAATCTGAAGATCTACCCTGACGCCTGGCCCGTGCAACAGAAGCCTCGGAAGCAATCCGTGGAGCGACAGAACTTCATTTGATAAGAAGTGAAGAAGTTGCTCGAAGTTGGATTCATCCGAGAAGTCTTCCATCCAAAATGGCTGGCAAACCCAGTCGTTGTGCCCAAGGCCGGCGGGAAGCTCCGGATGTGTATTGACTACACAACACTAAATAAGGCATGTCCAAAAGATCCATTCCCACTACCTAGAATAGATCAGATAGTGGATTCCACCTTCGGGTGTGAATTACTGTGTTTCCTAGACGCATATTCTGGGTATCATCAAATTAGAATGTCTAGGGAAGATGAAGAGCATACCTCTTTCATCACAGTAGATGGATTGTACTGTTATACAGCCATGCCATTTGGTCTCAAGAATGCAGCTTCAACCTTTGTACGAGCTATGTACAAAACTTTTGAAGAACTCATTAGAGACATAGTGGAAGTGTACGTCGATGACATCGTGGTCAAGGTCAAGAACAAGGAGTCACTCCTTGACACCTTACAGGCTGTCTTCGACAAGCTGCGAGTCACCCGCACAAAGCTAAACCCAGACAAGTGTGTCTTCGGGGTTAGCTCTGGAAAACTTCTTGGTTTCTTGATAAATCACTGGGGCATAGAGGCTAATCCGGCGAAGATCAAAGCCATTGAAGACATGCGGCCACCAGCCTGCATCAAGGATGTCCAAAAGCTGACTGGATGTCTAGCAGCCCTCAGGCGGTTCATTTCAAGACTGGCGGAACGAGCACTTCCCTTCTTCAAGTTATTGAGGAAGTCCGGACCATTCCAATGGTCTGAAGAAGCAGAAAAGGCATTCCAGGAGCTAAAACAGCTCCTCACCACCCTACCAACTCTGGTAGCTCTGAACCCTGGTGAGCCTTTGCTGCTTTACATTTTAGCAACTGACGAAGTCAGCAGTATTGTCCTGGTTGCAGAGAGACCAGAACCATCCCATGCTCAGGAATCCAGACCCCTCCGGGAGGGTCCGGAGGTTCCTGAAAGCGAGTCTGGGTCCCAGTTCCCAGACTTGAGTCCACAAGAAGTTACTTCAGAAGACCCAGACCCCTCCGGGAGGGTCCAGGTCGCTTCTGAAGAAGCTCTGGGTCCCTCCAGCAAGGACCCGGAGGTCCCCGAAGAAGGTCCGGATCCCTCCGGGAGGATCTGGGTCAATGAAGAGGAAGCTCCAGGCCCCTCCGAGAGGGTCCGGACCATCCAGCGCCCAGTGTACTTCATCAGTGAAGTACTTCATGATGCCAAGACTCGATACCTAGAGGTGCATAAGCTGCTCTATGCAGTTCTTATCCTCTCCAGGAAGCTTCGCCATTACTTCCAAGCTCACAAGATTTCAGTGGTGACTTCTTACCCACTTCGAGCAATCTTGCATAATCCCAATTCAACTGGGAATATTGCAAAGTGGGCAGCAGAATTGGCCGAACGCAATCTCGAATTCATTCCAAGACAAGCAATCAAGAGTCAAGCATTGGCAGATTTTGTGGCGGAATGGACTCCCTCTACATCAAATCCTGGGGGCCCCAGTGAGCAGAAGCCGGAACACAAGGCTCCGGTCTTCACCGAGCCTCACTGGACCCTCTACTTTGACAGCTCCATGCAAAAGCAGGGGGCCGGAGCTGGAATCCTTCTCCTCGCACCAACCGGGGAGAAGGTAAAATACAAGGTACACCTTGATTTCAAGGCGACCAACAACATGGCGGAGTATGAAGCACTCATCTACGGACTAAAGGTGGCACTATCGTACGATGTCAAGCAGCTGCTGGTCAAGGGAGATTCACATCTCATCATTAAACAAGTGAAGGGTGAATGCTCCTGCAACAATCTCCAGCTAGCTGCTTACCTCCTTGAAGTCTAGAGGCTTCAGAAGGACTTCGAAGTCCTAGACCTTCACCACGTCCAGCGTGTCCACAACGCTGAAGCTGACGAACTCTTGATGAAAGCGTCAACCAGGGCTCCAGCTCCTAACGGAACTTTTGTCCGGAGGTTGTCAAAACCCACAGCTCAGCCTGCCGAACTGAGCGAAGGGGGCGAGATCACCATCCCGAAGTTGATGGTCCCGATGGCCCTGTTACCATGGCAGCCATCAAGGGTCGTAGGTGCTGCCGGAAGCTCCGAGCAACCCAGCACGCAAGACTCAAATGCTCAAGTTAGCTCTGATGCATGGATCTTGGAGATCCGGAGCTACTTGAAAGACAACATCGTTCCTGACGATGATGTATCCGCTGACCGGATAGTCAGATTGGCTAAAAGATACACGTTGGTAGAAGGGGATCTCTACCGACGTGGTGCCAACGGCGTCCTAATGCGGTGCATCACAAGGGAAGAAGGTTGCGAGTTCCTCGCAGAAATCCATGGAGGCGAGTGTGGAAACCACGCGTCTTCCCGCACGCTGGTCGGTAAAGCCTTCCGGCATGGCTTCTACTGGCCTACAGCACTCCAGGATGCAACTGAGCTGGTGAAGAAATGTGAAGCATGCCAATTTCATGCAAAGCAAATTCACACACCGGCTCAGCCTCTACAAATGATACCTCCTACATGGCCCTTCGCTGTGTGGGGGATGGACATCTTGGGACCTTTCCCGAGAGCCGTCGGAGGTTACAAGTTCCTGTATGTCGCCATTGACAAGTTCACCAAGTGGCCAGAAGCAACTCCAGTTGTGACAATAAACAAGCAATCTGCTATCAACTTTTTGCAGTCCATTGTATGCAGATTTGGAGTCCCAAACGAAATCATTACTGATAACAGGACCCAATTCACAAGCTCTGCATTTCAAGGATATTGCGAAGACCTCGATATTCAAGTTTTCTACGCCTCCGTAGCTCACCCGGCAAGCAATGGCCAGGCCGAGAGAGCAAATGCTGAAATCCTGAAAGGACTCAAAATGCGCATCTATGAGCGCTTGAAAAAACATGGAGCCAACTGGATTGAAGAGCTTCCGCCCACTCTATGGGCCAACAGGACAACTCCAAACCGGTCAACTGGAGAGACACCCTTCTTCCTGGTGTACGGAGCTGAAGCAATCCTTCCTCCGGAAATCACCTTGGGGTCACTTCGGGTCCAGACCTTCGACGAAGCCACGCAGGACCAGCTCCGGCATTAAGACCTAGACCTCCTTGAGGAGGGAAGGTGCCAAGCAGCTGTTCGGAATGCCCGATACCGCCAAGCCCTTCGGCGCTATCATCAGCGGCATGTACACAACCGACAGCTCGAGAAAGGCGATCTGGTGCTACGGAGAATACAATCCAGAGAAGGGTTAAACAAACTCTCCCCCAGCTGGGAGGGACCCTTCCGAGTGATTAAAGTATCCCGTCCCGGAAGCGTTCGCTTGGCTACCGAGGATGGGACACCTCTCCCAAATCCTTTGGAATATTGAGCACCTCCGTAAGTTCTACACTTAATATCACGGAGGTGAGTCTGTAGTAACTTGAGGTGTATGTTATAGAGTCATTGTACAAAGTCGGGTAGTTCCTCCGGGAGAACAGCCAGACCTTTCCCGGAAGGTCCGCAAAGTTCATGCAACACTTGTCACAGTCTCAGAACTAAAAGTGTGGATAGCTACCCTGGGTCAAACGAGAAATGAAACACGCTTAGCTTGGTTCCGTACCCTAAGAGTGTACTTGTTTCCCCTATACCCCAGACCTATAATGAAAGACATCTTCATGTGAAACAGACTCCACGTGCATTTATTTTGTACAGGATAAACATTTTTTATTTTTCTCTTTCTTGTCTATAACAAAGTTGTGCAATTCTTAAGAAATTTTAGTTCGACCAGTTCATGTACAATTCGAGCTTTATTGTCAATTCTTTTGGACTCCAATATTGTTCATGGCCCACTCGTCTGAATGCCGCCAAGCCAATCTAGGGTCGGAGTGTGCTATCTACTTAGCTTGGTCAAGCACCCTAAGTACGCCACTCTACCTACACCCCGGCAGGCCGAAGTAAGGTGGGTCCAAGTACAATTGGATCTGGAAGAAAGAAGGCAACACATTCGGTTGTATTCAGAATTGTGTTTGACCTAAAACTTTCTTGGGAATCGTAAGCCGCAACGAAGTTATAGGCAAGGAGCGAATTTTACTATTTTTCTTGGCTTTAGTGTGCAGGAAAAATACAGAATCCACGTTGATGGAGAAAAGCCGGAGCTAACAAAGCTCCGAATCCCCCTAGGTGGCTTGTGATCGATGTTAAACATTGAAAACGAGCATTACCGGAGCAACCAAGCTCCGGCAAAGCTAGGGGGGCCAGTCGTCGACGCGGAATAAAAGATGGTGAGAAGACCTCATGTGACGCCCGGTTCCGAAAAATGAACCAAGCTAACGTATATGTGTGCCCAGGATGTTCATCACACATACACGAGTGCAATCACAAAAGAGTATACAGAAAATTACCACAGAACAAGATTAATTAACCAAATTTTATTACACAAACCAGATTATCCTCGAATACAAGCTCTAATGAATATTAATGATAAGTTTGACTAATGCAGCGGAAATAAACTAATTAAGCAAACTAAGCAACTATGCAGCATAAGCGACAGGGTATGTATGCGCAGCTCCAATCAACACCACAGGCAAAGCTGACGGTAGACACGGCCTAGAACTCCGCATTATCAACATTAAACTCCCAATCCTGACCTGCAACTGTTGGGGGGGATTGCAAGAGTGAGTACATGTCGTACTCAGCAAGTGTGGAAAGTATGACATGTGGCTGATTCAAATGACGACAATAATAATGGCAAAGTGCTGAAAAGTACATTAAAACGTTTGAAAAGCAATATATTATATGTATGTGAAGTAAACCCATCATAGTCATAAATAATATCATAATACCAGTCCATAATTCACCATCCTCATCAATAATTCCAGATTTCACCATTGCCAATAACCATATTCAATACCAAAAATAAATCCATAACCATCCATAACCATCACTATAACCATTACCAATACCAAATACCCTCTAATCATGGAAGTTGTCCAGGTGCTCATAACCGGGAGCACGACTATCATGATAGTTTTATTTAACTCTGCAGAGTTTGTACCTCTTTACCCACGTGTTCGTGATTTCATCACCTTTCAGCGACTAAGAATCTCCCTTATGCCCATGACCCGTCAGTCATATTACACACTTCCGTTGGTGTGTGGCCAAGAGATCACAAAATAGCCTTTACAAAGGGATTACTAGCCTATTTAGACCCCACTGAGGTTTCACCGGTGGCGATGTCTCCCGCAGAGCACATCTTCTACCAAGGGCCCCCTCTTGAGCCATTCGGATCCCAGGGTAGTCCCACCAATCCTCAACAAACCCAATCTGACTACCCCTTCCACGAGCATACACAATGGTCCAAACAGCACTAGCAAAGCCCTAATTAATCAGCTACGCCGCACCCATACTTGGCCTCGTGGTGGCACTGTAGTCCTGGCTTATTCTCGCATGAACCGGTCCTTAGATCTAAAGCAAGCAAACCACCATAACATCCAACCCATCCACATACCAGGCTTGCTTAGATCACCCATTACCATACTATATTTAACCAGTTCATGTTAACTATAATCTCATCCATGCATAATTAAATTGAGTGGTATAGTTATTCCCATCCCAGTTGATTAAGCGAAGCAAAAGGTAAAAAGTCCATCCCGACGCTCTACCATAAATTCCAGGTGACAAGGGTGGTTTAGCAAGCCTAGTAAACTTCCTACCATAGGATTCCCATCAAATTGACGCAGCATGCAGTTTTACAAACAAAACATTTATTTAAAAACCAGGATCAATATGCTTCAAGGACACTTGCCTTGCTCTTGCTGTTGATTAGGGTCAAAGCCTTCAAACTCCTGGTGCTGTAGATCCTCCGCGGCACTTTCTAGTGCAAATCTGTCTAATCCACACAATAAACATACAAGACAAGAAACACAATCAAAGAGTGCACAAATATTACTCAATATGACATGACATGCATGATTGATGCAAATGCAAGGTAGAACTTGTTACTAGATTGCTTTTAATGATCACTAACTAGCTCTAATAGATTTTAACAAGTTTATACAGGTTTGGGGTCGATTAGAACAAATTTTAGAATTAATTCAACACAATTTAACCAGAAAGATCGGACTAGTCCGCTAGGGACCGGACAAGTCCGCACTCCGTGAGATCAACAGATTAGGGTTTTCTAGATCGATGTAAATTCGGAGATTAGGGGTTGAATTCACGTAAGGAAAAGAGAATAGAAGGTATACCAGGTGTTTAGAACTCCAATGAACCAAGAAACTTGGAGGTAACACTTGGATCTCGATGATCTAGGGTTGGTGATGAACTTGGAGATGAATTGGTGGTGAAGGACGAAACTTGGTGGAGATCTTGATCCCTTTTCGTTTCCTCCTCTTCTTCTTCTTGCTTGGGATCTTCTCCTCCCTCCTTGATGGTGGCTCCCCATGAACTAGGGTTTGGGTGGGTGGAAAAGTGGCAAATAGATGTCAAACCAAGGGGGGGGGGGGCTGTTTATATAGAGGTGGAGGCTAGGGTTAGATGGATTTCGAGTTTTGGGATGAGTAGAGGCCGGTTTAGAGTCCCACATGGGCTCTAAAAGAGTTAGGCACGACGTCCCTAGGCCCACTTAACGTGAAAACCAATAAACAAGTCGTAAAACAAAAGATCAACTCGAAGTCGCGAAATATCGGACAAGTCCGGACAGGACCGGACTAGTCCGAAGTTGTCCAGAGAGAAAATCGGACAAGTCTGGCCAAAAATCGGACAATTCCAAATTTGAACAAAGAGGAAAAACGGACAAGTCCGCTGGAACACCGGACTAGTCCGGAAAAGTCCAGGGACTTAGCAAATTTTTAAGGATTCATGGAATATCGGACTAGTCCGCACAAAATCGGACAAGTCCGTTTTTAGTCAGAAAGAAATCGGACTAGTCCTCAGTAAAATCGGAATAGTCCGCACTTTCCTGCGTTTTAAGTGCGGTTTTGCTCCAAATCAATTTTAAACTCGTTCCTCTTTATGTGGGTTAATGTTAACATGTATATGAGTGTATGTAGGGCATGATGCATGAAAATGAGGGTGTTACAAACCTACCCCCCTTAAAATGAATCTCGCCCTCGAGATTCGACGCGGAAGAGAAGAGATAGGGAAATTCCTTCTTGAGATCATCTTCTAGCTCCCAAGTTGCTTCTTTTTCGGTATGGTGCTTCCATTGAACTTTACACCATCGAATCACCTTGTTCCTTGTGACTCTCTCCTTGGTTCCCAAGATCTTAACCGGTTGCTCGGCATAAGCCAAATCTTCCTCTAATTCCAATCCTTCCATTGGCACTTGTTCTTCCGATACTCTCAAGCACTTCTTGAGCTGGGAAACATGAAACACATCATGTACATCTGAAAGATGAGCTGGCATCTCCAACTTATATGCTACTTCTCCTCTTTTGTCCAAAATCTTGAATGGTCCAATATAACGAGGTGCGAGCTTGCCTCTTATGTTAAACCTCTTATGACCTCTCATTGGTGACACCTTGAGGTAAACAAAATCTCCTATTTCAAAGGCTAATTTCCTTCTCCTATTATCCGCATAGCCTTTTTGCCTTGATTGGGCAGCCCTCAAGTTTTCACGAATTATTCGGACTTGCTTTTCGGCTTCTTGCAACACGTTCGGACCAAATACTTGAGTTTCTCCTGCCTCATTCCAGAATAAAGGCGTCCTACACTTCCTCCCATAAAGCGCTTCATATGGTGACATTTTCAAGCTTGCTTGGTAACTATTGTTGTATGAAAACTCCGCGTATGGCAAGCTTTTGTCCCAACTTTTCCCATGCTTTAAAGCACAAGATCTTAACATGTCCTCCAAAATCTGATTGGTCCTCTCGGTTTGTCCCTCCGTTTGAGGATGATATGCTGAACTAAAATTCAACCTCGTTCCCAAAGCTTCATGCAATTTTTGCCAAAATCTGGAGGTAAATTGAGAACCTCTATCCGAGACTATCTTCTTAGGGACTCCATGTCGACACACAATATGCTCCATGTATATTTCGGCCAATCGTGCAGCTGTATATTTGGTCTTCACAGGGACAAAATGAGCCGACTTGGTTAAGCGATCCACAATTACCCAAATTGAGTCATACCCGGACTGAGTACGTGGTAACCCAACTATGAAGTCCATTCCAATTTCTTCTCACTTCCACTCCGGAATCTTTAGTGGCTGCAATAATCCAGCTGGCCTTTGGTGTTCTGCTTTAACTCGTTGGCACACATCACACAATGCGACATATTCGGCTATATCCTTTTTCATGCTGGCCCACCAATAGCATGTCTTCAAGTCCTTGTACATCTTTGTACACACGGGATGAATTGAGTACGGCGAGTCATGTGCCTCCTTAAATATTGTCTCCCGAATATTCTTTACATTAGGCACAACGATCCTCTTTCCAAGCCATAAGTTACCATGTTCGTCTTCGTCGAATCTGAATTCTCTCCCTTCCTCGATCCTTTCCTTGATTTCCTTGATCTCCTCATCCGTGGTTTGTGCTTCTCGAATTTCTTGCTCCAAGGTTGGGTTTAACTCCATCATCTCCATCTCATTTACAAACCTTAGGTTCAACCGTTCAAACTCCTTGCATAACTCGGATGGTAACTCTCGAACTATGATTCGATGACTTACTCCTTTCCGACTCAAGGCATCGGCCACTACATTAGCTTTTCCCAGATGATAGTTTATCCCCACATCATAATCCTTGATGAGCTCCAACCATCTTCGTTGCCTCAAATTCAGATCCGTCTGTGTGAAAATATACTTAAGACTCTTGTGATCCGTATAAATTTCACACTATGTCCAATAATAAAGTGTCTCCAAATTTTCAATGCATGTACCACGGCTGCAAGTTCTAAATCATGTGTTGGGTAATTCTGCTCATGTTTCTTCAATTGTCTGGACGCATAGGCGACCACTTGACCTTCTTGCATAAGTACGCATCCGAGTCCTTTTCTTGACGCGTCACAATAAATATCAAAACTCTTGCTTACATCCGGCAATATCAAAACTGGGGCTGTTGTCAACCTCTTCTTCAACTCCTCAAAACTATTCTGACAAGCTTTAGTCCATTGGAACGCCTTTCCCTTAATTAGCAACTCCATCATAGGCTTGGCTATCTTGGAAAAGTCCTTGATGAATCGACGGTAATATCCAGCCATCCCAAGAAAACTCCGAATTTCCTTGACATTCTGTGGCGGTTCCCACTTAAGCACATCTCTCACCTTCCCTAGGTCAACTGATACTCCTCCTCCAGAAATAATATGGCCTAAGAAAGAAACTTCCCGTAACCAGAATTGACATTTACTGAACTTGGCATACAATTGATGCTCCCTCAATTTCTGTAGCGTAAGCCTCAAGATTTCCTCATGTTCCTTCTCATCCTTCGAGTAGATCATAATATCATCAATAAACACCACGACAAACTTATCCAAGTACTCCATGAAGACTTTATTCATGAGGTACATAAAGTAGGCAGGCGCATTTGTCAATCCAAAAGACATCACGGTGTACTCATAAGATCCATATCGTGTCCTAAAAGTTGTCTTGGGTATGTCCGACGGTCTAATCTTCATTTGAAAGTATCCTGACCTCAAATCAATCTTGGAAAATACACAGGCACCTTTCATCTGATAAAATAAATCCTCTATACGAGGCAAGGTGTACTTGTTCTTGATGGTCACCTCGTTGAGAGCTCGGTAATCCACACACATCCTTTGGGATCCATCCTTCTTGTCCACGAATAGAACGGGCGCTCCCCAAGGTGAAGAGCTTGGGCGAATAAAACCCTTATCTAATTGCTCTTGAATCTGTTTCTTGAGCTCCGCTAATTCCATAGGAGGCATCCTATACGGCCTCTTAGCTATAGGTGCAGTTCCAGGTATTAAATCAATAACAAACTCAATGTCTCGATCGGGTGGCATACCTGGCAACTCGTCCGGAAAAACATCCAAAAATTCGCACACCACCGGAATCTCCTCAATTGCGGCACCGTTCATATGATTCAATTCCAATTGCTTCGGTGCGGTTTGAGATGCTTCAAATTCTACGGTGATCCCTTCCTCATTAGTCAACTTCACCGTCTTTGTGGCACACTCAATAACTCCATTGTGCTTCCTCAACCAGTCCATACCAAGTATAATGTCCAATCCTTGAGAATCCAAAACTATGAGGTTGGCGGAGAAGTCTACCCCCCTTATTCTAAGGCTTACTTTTGGACATACTATATTTGTCCTCATCTCTCCTCCAGGAGACTTAACTAATAGATTAAACTTCATATGAGAGATAGGCAAACTATACTTGGCAACATACTTCGATGCAATGAATGAATGCGATGCTCCAGAATCAAATAACATAGTCGCGGGGTTGGAGTTGGCGAGAAACATACCAATGACCACGTCATCCGCTTGTTGAGCATCCTCCGTAGAGACATGGTTCACGTTGCCACGAGCAAAGTTCTGCTGTCCACGGCTTCCTTGTGGCTGTCCTCCATTGGGTCTTGGGTTTTGCCTCAGCGCATTGCTTCCTTGACCAAGGCCTGACTTAGGACATTGTTGCACAAAGTGTCCAGCTTCTCCACAGGTATAACACCTCTTAACTCCACCAGAATTATTGGAACGATCTTGGTTTTGAGCATTAGCACCAGGGAAATTAGCACGAGGTGCATAAGGCATTGGAGGCCTAGGTGTTTGCATAACAGGGTGCTGCTGCTCAAACTGAGTTGGGCGTGGTGCATAACCAGGACGCTGAGTAGGAATAGAGGAGCTGTAATGAGGTGCATTGGGTGGTGCAAGGCGAGGGCGCACATTACTTCCTTGTTGCTGTCCTTGATATGGCGCCTTCCTCTTGATTTCTTGCTCCATCTCACGGATCTTGTTCTCAACCACAATTGCTTTGTCCACAAGCTTCTGGAAGTTGACATAGTCACAATTGAGCAATTGCACTTGGATCTCATTGTTGAGGCCTCTCATGAACAAATACTGCTTCCGGCTGTCCCGACTAACATCCTCAGGCGCATATCTTGAGAGTTGAGTGAACTTATTGAGATATTCACTCACGCTTGATCTTCCTTGCCGTAAGTTCTCGAATTCTTGTCTCTTCAAGATCATAACACCTTCCGGCACATAATGAGAACGGAAGTTCTCCTTGAATTCTGCCCAAGTGATCCTCTCTTGATTCTCATGAGCATTGCAATAAGCATCCCACCAATCTGCAGCTGCTCCAACGAGTTGATGAGAAGAAAATAGGACCTTCTCTCGGTCACTGCATTGGACAATAGCAAGTTTCTTCTCCACGGACTTGAGCCAATCATCAGCATCCATAGGGTCAGCAGCTTGAGCAAAGGTTGGCGGCCTAGTCCTCATAAACTCTCCCAATCAGTTATGAGGAGGCGGGGGTGGCGGTGGAGGCATGTGGGGTTGATTGTTGATATTGCCAGCCTGCAGCTGTCCCATAGTCTGTATCATGGTCTGCATGAGCTGGTTTTGCATGGCCAATAGCTGCTCGATGTTGATACCTCCCTGAGTAGATCCTTGCCCATTGTTGTTCTGAGGTACTCCATGGTTCTCCTCCTCACCATTGATATCCCTCTGGTTGCGAGTCCTCACCATCTGAAGAAGAGCAATAGGTAAGAATTAGAAAACGTCCCCAACTATATGCATCAAGGGATATAAATCTAACCAACTAGCTATACTAGCCTAGGTGGACATGGCAATGCTAAAGCATCCCAAAATCCTCTATTAAGCACACAAGCAAACAATATATATAGCAAACAACACTTCAAGCGAAAACACATCGATTCCTGAGTGCTCCTATGTGCTCTAAAGTGTCCATTCTATCTAGGCTGCGTCCTACGGTCAACCTGTGGCTCTGATACCAATCTGTGATGCCCGGTTCCGAAAAATGAACCAAGCTAACGTATATGTGTGCCCAGGATGTTCATCACACATACACGAGTGCAATCACAAAAGAGTATACAGAAAATTACCACAGAACAAGATTAATTAACCAAATTTTATTACACAAACCAGATTATCCTCGAATACAAGCTCTAATGAATATTAATGATAAGTTCGACTAATGCAGCGGAAATAAACTAATTAAGCAAACTAAGCAACTATGCAGCATAAGTGACAGGGTATGTATGCGCAGCTCTAATCAACACCACAGGCAAAGCTGACGGTAGACACGGCCTAGAACTCCGCATTATCACCATTAAACCCCCAATCCTGACCTGCAACTGTTGGGGGGGATTGCAAGAGTGAGTACATGTCGTACTCAGCAAGTGTGGAAAGTATGACATGTGGCTGATTCAAATGACGACAATAATAATGGCAAAGTGATGAAAAGTACAGTAAAACGTTTGAAAAGCAATATATTATATGTATGTGAAGTAAACCCATCATAGTCATAAATAATATCATAATACCAGTCCATAATTCACCATCCTCATCAATAATTCCAGATTTCACCATTGCCAATAACCATATTCAATACTAGAAATAAATCCATAACCATCCATAACCATCACCATAACCATTACCAATACCAAATACCCTCTAATCATGGAAGTTGTCCAGGTGCTCATAACCGAGAGCACGGCTATCATGATAGTTTTATTTAACTCTGCAGAGTTTGTACCTCTTTACCCACGTGTTTGTGATTTCATCACCTTTCGGCGACTAAGAATCTCCCTTATGCCCATGACCCATCAGTCATATTACACACTTCCGTTGGTGTGTGGCCAAGAGATCACAAAATAGCCTTTACAAAGGGATTACTAGCCTATTTAGACCCCACTGAGGTTTCACCGGTGGCGATGTCTCCCGCAGAGCACATCTTCAACCAAGGGCCCCCTCTTGAGCCATTCGGATCCCAGGGTAGTCCCACCAATCCTCAACAAACCCAATCCGACTACCCCTTCCCCGAGCATCCACAATGGTCCAAACAGCACTAGCAAAGCCCTAATTAATCAGCTACGCCGCACCCATACTTGGCCTCATGGTGGCACTGTAGTCCTGGCTTATTCTCGCATGAACCGGTCCTTAGATCTAAAGCAAGCAAACCACCATAACATCCAACCCATCCACATACCAGGCTTGCTTAAATCACCCATTACCATACCATATTTAACCAGTTGATGTTAACCATAATCTCATCCATGCATAATTAAATTGAGTGGTATAGTTATTCCCATCCCAGTTGATTAAGCGAAGCAAAAGGTAAAAAGTCCATCCCGACGCTCTACCATAAATTCCAGGTGACAAGGGTGGTTTAGCAAGTCTAGTAAACTTCCTACCATAGGATTCCCATCAAATTGACGCAACATGCAGTTTTACAAACAAAACATTTATTTAAAAACCAGGATCAATATGCTTCAAGGACACTTGCCTTGCTCTTGCTGTTGATTAGGGTCAAAGACTTCAAACTCCTAGTGCTGTAGATCCTCCGCGGCACTTTCTAGCGCAAATCCGTCTAATCCACACAATAAACATACAAGACAAGAAACACAATCAAAGAGTGCACAAATATTACTCAATATGACATGACATGCATGATTGATGCAAATGCAAGGTAGAACTTGTTACTAGATTGCTTTTAATGATCACTAACTAGCTCTAATAGATTTTAACAAGTTTATACAGGTTTGGGGTCGATTAGATCAAATTTTAGAATTAATTCAACACAATTTAACCAGAAAGATCGGACTAGTCTGCTAGGGACCGGACAAGTCCGCACTCCGCGAGATCAGCAGATGAGGGTTTTCTAGATCGATGTAAATTCAGAGATTAGGGGTTGAATTCACGTAAGGAAAAGAGAATAGAAGGTATACCAGGTGTT
This sequence comes from Tuctoria greenei, assembly GCA_036927565.1. Taxonomy (NCBI): domain Eukaryota; kingdom Viridiplantae; phylum Streptophyta; class Magnoliopsida; order Poales; family Poaceae; genus Tuctoria; species Tuctoria greenei. The sequence goes on from JAYESD010000002.1 coordinate 256,757,129, forward strand.
TAGAACTCCAATGAACCAAGAAACTTGGAGGTAACACTTGGATCTTGATGATCTAGGGTTGGTGATGAACTTGGAGATGAATTGGTGGTGAAGGACGAAACTTGGTGGAGATCTTGATCCCTTTTCATTTCCTCCTCTTCTTCTTCTTGCTTGGGATCTTCTCCTCCCTCCTTGATGGTGGCTCCCCACGAACTAGGGTTTGGGTGGGTGGAAAAGTGGCAAATAGATGTCAAACCAAGGGGTGGGGCTGTTTATATAGAGGTGGAGGCTAGGGTTAGATGGATTTCGAGTTTTGGGATGAGTAGAGGCCGGTTTAGAGTCCCACATGGGCTCTAAAAGAGTTAGGCACGACGTCCCTAGGCCCACTTAACGTGATACCCAATAAACAAGTCTTAAAACAAAAGATCAACTCGAAGTCGCGAAATATCGGACAAGTCCGGACAGGACCGGACTAGTCCGAAGTCGTCCAGAGAGAAAATCGGACAAGTCTGGCCAAAAATCAGACAAGTCCGAATTTGAACAGAGAGGAAAAACGGACAAGTCCGCTGGAACACCGGACTAGTCCGGAAAAGTCCAGGGACTTAGCAAATTTTCAAGGATTCATGGAATATCGGACTAGTCCGCACAAAATCGGACAAGTCCATTTTTAGTCAGAAAGAAATCGGACTAGTCCTGAGTAAAATCGGACTAGTCCGCACTTTCCTGCGTTTTAAGTGCTGTTTTGCTCCAAATCAATTTTAAACTCGTTCCTCTTTATGCGGGTTAATGTTAAACATGTATATGAGTGTATGTAGGGCATGATGCATGAAAATGAGGGTGTTACACCCCACAAGGGGAGTCTGCTGCCGACAAGCTACGCGTTGGCAAAGGTCACTGCCGGAGCTACTAAGCTCTGACACCCCGAAGGGCTAACTGTCGATGCTCTACATGTTGATAGGGACTATTGCCGGAGCTACTAAGCTCCGACGGTAGTCAATGCCGGAGCTTCTGAGCTCCGACAACCTCAGGGGGCCTTCACTATCAAAGACTTCGGACCTACACTCTACAAGTTCGAAGCAACGAGTCTTCAACAAAATACAATATCCTCTTTGTACATGTTCACAATCAAATTGTGTACATCTACCAGGGGGCCAAGTGAAGACAGAAGTGTTGAAGACAAAAAATGAAATTCATTAACAAATTGTGGATTTCATTCATCTGGAGACAAGGGATTACAAAATTGGGGAAGAAAAAGAGAGAATACAAGTGGGAGCTACAGAGATGGTCCTAAACTCTATGGAAGAACTGGGCGACCTTCTGAGCAACCTCCGACACGTTGGCTCGGGTGGCTTCACCTTCTCCTCTGACGGGACCTTCAAGCACCGGGTCCAGAGGAAATTGGGGATCCCGGCTGGTGTAACACATTCGCACATACTCTGCGATGTTCTTCGCCAGGGACTGCCCCTCAGCCTCCAACTGGTCCGCGATGGCGTCACCCACCTTGGAGAGTTTGTCACCCGCCAAGCTCAACGCTTGCAACGCCAGGTCCGGCTCCGGCTCCGGATCATCCGGATGCACAGGACTGAAGCCCATTGGTGTCAGCGCGTCGTTGGCTTTGCTCTGGAACTCCCAAACCTGTAGGGAGTCCGCAGTCCTCAAGCCCTTCAGTTCCTCCAAGGATCTTTTGGCCGCTGCCAGTTCAGAATTCTCACGAGCAAGGCGCTCAACCTCTTTGGCATTTTGCTGAATCTTTTCAGCAACCTACTTCTCGAGTTTTCCGAGCTCCTCCTCCTGGAGGTGGATCTTGTTCCGGCGGTCGACCAGGTCCTTCTCCCGGCCCCTAACTTTCTTCTCTCTAGCAGCGATGGCACACTCTTGCTTGTAGAGTTCCTGCCCTCGCACCCAGGCCTTCTCCTCCTCCTCAACGCAACGCTCCTCCAATTTTTGGGTGCGTTCCTCGAGGCCCTTGTCAGCCAGAGCCACCTTTTCGGCGAGCTCCTCCTCCCTCTTCACGACATCATCCTGCGGCTCTAGGAGTTTTTGCTCTTCGTCTTCGAGCTTCTTCTCCCTCTCCTCAAGTGCCTCCCAGCGCTTGATGAGGCTAGTGTTAATGGCTTCAAGCCTTTCTTGGCGATCATCAACCGCACTATTAGCTGCCTTGGCCTGCTCATAAATGGCCCAGGATTGAGTGTCGAGGGCATGAGTCAAGCTCTACCTATCATCCAATAATTTGCCCCAGTATTCTAGGCGGACCTTCTCCTGTTTGATCCACTCCTTGTCGTATGCTAGCCTCGACTGCGCCAGCTTGGTCTCGAAGTAGAGCCGATTATGCCACCGCCTAAGGATTTGGCGCTCCTCTTCAAGAGCCTTGCTATCGTGGTAGAACGCCAGCTGGACTTGACGCAGACTGGAGAAAGCGTTGTCAATGTACAACGACAGGGGAATAGGGTCCGGACCTGCTGGGGTCTCCTCCCCTGGTTCCAGTGGGTTCTCGCTTACAAAAATTGGGTCCCACTCCACAAGAGTGGTCCCTGTGCCTCCATGGCACTAGGGCCGTCCTCTGGGATAGCCTCAGTCAACACCGAGGAGGGTCCTGCAGAAGAAGTTCCGACCTCCTGAAGTGGTTCTGAAGGCCCTGTCGCCAGGTCTTCGTTTGCCCCCTCAGGCAGGGGGGCCAGCGTATTCATCAGGGCACCCTGGATCAGCAGCAGGCACCTCCGCCGTCATCACTTCCGGAGCAGGGGCTACTTTCGGCTCCGGCCTAAGCTCCTCCTCTGCTGGTGGCTCGGGTGTTGGCGCCTCGACCATCATGGGTTCGAGTGCTGATGCCTCCGCAACTACCGGCTCGGGCACCGGAAGGTCAACAACAACCGGCCCTGAGACCGGAGCTTCAACCTCAACCGGCTCAGGCGCCGGAAGGTCTTCAACTACAACCGGCTCTGCAGTCGGAGCTTCGGTGGCAACTGGCTCTGAGGCCGGAGCTTCGGAGGTAGCCGGCTCAACCGCCGGGACTTTCTCAACATCCGACTCACTCGTCGGGACTTCAATAACCTCCAGCTCAACTGTCGGGGCTTCGACAATTTCCAGCTCTGGGGCCGGAATCACTGCTTCCTCCAGTTCAGTGGCCGAAGCTTCCAACATCTCAGCATCAAGACCCGGGGCTTCAACCTCCGGGGCAGGTGCCGCTGGCGCATCTTCGCTCCCGTGGTCTGGTGCTACCACGGGATTCTCGGGGGATGAGTCGAGGTCCATGACCACGACAGCTGGCGCCGGATCTACCGCAGCTTCAGCCACCAATGGGGGCGGCACCGGGACAGGAGCAGAAGCCTCCGCCCTCACAGCTTCAGCTGCTGTGGCTGAGGGCGGAGCCTCACTCTTCTTCTTGGGGACGCTGCAGATGATGGATGAAGAAACTTAAAAAATAGTTACTACAACAAAACAATTGTCTGAGGTAAAGATTAAAAATTACCTCGGAAGGCTTCCGCACCAGCTTGCACGGAATCTCTTTCCCGGGCGTTCTGGACTGACCATGGCCGCCGTCGGCGTGGTAGCTCCGGAAGGCCCCCCGGAACTTGTTGCAGTCGCGGGCATTTCCTTAGTCGAGGCCCCCCTCTACCGGGAAGGACCTCCGGACCCAGAGACCTCAGCTGGCCCTGGTACTGGAGTCACATGCCCGGGGCTAGCACCCCGAGAAGACACTGCTGCAGGTGCAGTCGCCGCAGTTGTAGAAGACCTCCCCCTTCTGGGAGAAGGAGCTGCTGCAGAGGGTGCAGGCTGACGGACCTTCCGTCGGCATGCTTTAGCTTCCTCTTCCGGCTCGAGGGTTCGGCCGCAGGCTCCTTGCCCTTGCCGACGACTTCGGTCCTTGGCTTCGGGGCAGGGGCGGAGCCACCTTCAGAAGCCCCAGGGATAGTCGATCGTCTCTCGACGACACCGAGGTCGTCAAGCGCCGGCATCGTCCGCCAGAGCTCCCTACTGAACTGTACTTCCACGTTCAGAGGGAGGAAAGCTGGTGGCGGGGTCAAGGCATCACCCGCGACGTCGATGCCGTGCTGGAACATCTTGAGATGAAACTCCAGGGTTGCCTCCTCCATGTTGGACTTCAGCCTGGTCTCGACCCGGTCGTCGTCCATCACACTGTTGAGGGTCCAAGCGAGTTTTTCTCTCCTCTTTAGCGGTGCCCACCTGTTGACAAGGAAATTGAAAAATACCGCCTGAGGAGTTAATCCTCCCTCCACACATTGGCGGATTCTGGTAAGAGCAGGGTTGAAGGCATCCGACAGCACCGGAGCTTCACTCCAGAGTGCAGTGTTGATGTAGGGGGGGCCTTCGGGCAGCTCCAGCTTCTCGTGCTCCTCCACCCGGATGACTATCCAATCTTTCTTCCAATCATCCCACTTTCCAGAGGGAAACGACCGGAGGTACTTGAATGGGCACTTCTTGCGCTTCACAAAGTAGTAGAAGCCAAGGTACTCATCACTCCTTCCGGTGGTATGGACGGTGAAGAAGGTCCGGAAAATCTCAATGAAGGGGGGATGCCCACCCACATTTCATAGAAGTGGACGAAGACAGACACTAGAAGAATGGAGTGGGGGCCAAGGTGGTACAGCTGCAGACCATAGAAGTCTAGCAGCATCAAGAAAAAGGAGGAAAAAGGTGGGATCAACCCCACCATGGCATACGCAGAAAAGTACACCATCTCGCCTGCGTGCTCCTTCTTGAATGGGAGCTTTCCCCCGGCGCGGACCAGGTGGTTGAAGAAGTCCAGGGACCACCCCATGAGGGCCCGGACCTTCTTCAGGTCACTTTCGGTCTTCAAGCGGCTCTTGCGGAGACCCAACTCCATCGCAGCACAGCGAGGCAAGGGAGGAAAAGCAAGCACAAGTTTGGGAGTTCGAGCGCAAGTTCAGATGAGAGGCGTAAAGAACCACAGACGATGCGCGCTTTCCTTCTTAAGTAAGCCCCCGCAACTCTTGGATGGAAACCGCAGGGAAGCCGAAGATACTATTCAAAAATTTCACCCTCCCGATGACAAGAGGGCCCGGGACCACCCCGATGATCAAGTCAAGGTTCTTACCCAGGCGAACGGTTGTCATCATGAAAGGCGGGAAGCCTGAAGGCGGCGGCCTGACAAGGCGCGCGGAACCGATACAGTTTTCGTATCGGGAACCGGCGACCTTCAATTGCATGAGATCTGCACACCAAAGATCTCATTTGCCGCACCCAGGATATGCCACGCGGCGAGGATTTAACTCCAAAACTATCGCCAACGGCACATCTAAAGACCTTTGAAGACTCGGCTCAAAAGTCGAAGGATGGACCCACCTCCGGCGGAATGACTTCACCCAAGGGGTCTTCCCTAGAGGTGGGCCCAGGGGGCCACTATCGGTACCCTGAGCACCGTACACCCCTTGAGATTGCAAAGATCTCAAGGAAATGTCATCTACTTGATTTGAAGACCTTCGGAGGCCCACATGCAACATGGTTAGTCCCAGGGTCGCCACGTGTACCATCAAACCGGAGCTACCGCCCACAAGGGGGAAGCTCCGGGCTATGTACCATAACAGCACCCCCGGACCTAACCCTAGACCGAGGGGAGCTCCGGAACTGACACGTGTCTGGTGGCACCGGACCTATCTGTTCCCCACAGTATGCTCCGGAGCTGCCACATGTCCAACCGTCGGATCTTTAGCCTCAAACCTCCGGTAGAATCCACAACGGCTCCGGATCTTCAAAGGGGAATCAAGGACTTCAAGACCCGATTAAGTGTCATTAATACTATGTTAATGACACACGATCGGACGACCCTTATAACCAGTAACGGCGCTATCAAAGCCCGTAAATCGATCATTAAGGGTAATTAAGCGCATCAAATGTGTATAAATATTAGTAGTCGCCGGGGCCACATGTCGGGCCAGGCCAACTTGTAACGGCCTGTCCTTGTACTATAAAAGGACAGGCTGACGATACATAGAGAACATCTGGTCTGATCGGCTCACACGCGCTCTAAACTCACGTCACCTGAGTTGAGTTCATACATCCAATACAACACCAACACAACCCATGGAGTAGGGTATTACGCTCAGGCGGCCCGAACCACGTAAATTTTTGTGTCTCCTGTGTCATTTTACATTTCACCTTCTTGAATCTCCGCGCACCCACACCAAACTTCAAACTCCGCAAACACTTTTAGTAGTGTCGGGAGATATGCCGGATCAAAACCACCGACAACCATCATGGAGAAATACTCCGCAAAACCTTGTGTGTTCATTGGCATTGATTTTCAAGTTTGGAAGGCACGTATGGAGGCTTACATACAGGTGCAAGGCTTTTCCATATGGGAAAAGGTCTTCAAATGCTTTGTCATGCCTTCAAACGATGAAGTTACGACTACAAACATGAGAGAGATCAACAACAATAACAAGGCGCAGAACTTGATCATACAAGGATTGACTCAAAGCGACTTTGATCGTGTTGCACACCTCCGATCTACATACGATGTATGGAAAGCGTTATGCGACTATCATGAAGGCTCCAACACAATCAAAGAGGTACGCTAAGATATGTTCAAGAAAGAGTACATGTGTTTTGAGATGCAACCCGATGAGTCGATCGATGATCTCTTTGCTCGCTTTAATAAAATTCTCAGCAACTTGCGTAGCGTCGATGTTAATTTTTCAGATGCTGAAAATGCTAGGAAATTATTAAGTGCATTAGACATGTAAATTTAGGAGATGAAAGTTACATACATTTGTGAATCCACCATTATGAGTACACATGTGTTATATTCCAAATTAAAAACTCATGAACTTGACATTATATCACAGAATAATCCTAACAAGTCTCTTGCATTTGTTTCACAATGTGACATGCCTAGTTCTAGTCCATATTCATCATGTGGTACACTTGCTTTGCTGTCTTCTCTAACCCCTGAACAGATTGAAGAATTTCCACAAGAGGAGCTAGCATTTCTCTCCACCCGATTCTTAAAAGCACTGCAAAATGTGAGAACTAGAAGGAGAGGAAGTGGTGGTTCTCAACGATGCTTTGAATGTGGTAAGACATGACATTTTCGTACAGATTGCCCTAACCTTGCAGGTTCTTCTACCCGTGATGAAAAGCAAAATAAGTTCAAGTCCTCTTCTAGTAACAATAACAAGAAAAAGAAGACTTTCACAAAACGCCATGTGGTGGACCATATCCTCTCCACTCTTGTACGAAAATGTCTTGTCTTACCACATTAAAGCATCATTGAGAACCACCACTTCCTCTCCTTCTAGTTCTCACATTTTGCAATGCTTTTGAGAACCGAGTGGAGAGAAGTGCTAGCTCCTACTCTGGAAATTCTTCAATTTGTTCAAGAGTTAGAGAAGATAGCAAAGCAAGTGTACCACATAATGAAGATTGGCTAGAACTAGGCATGTCATGTTGGAAACAAATGCAAGAGACTTGTTGGGGTTTTTACGTGATATTATGTCAAGTTCATGAGTTTTCAATTTAGAATATAGAATATCTAAAGTAAGTGTAGTCATGACAGTAGATTCACGAATAAATGTAACTTTCATCATCCAAATCGACAGGTCTAATGCACTTAACAATTTCCTAGAATTTTCAGCATACGAAAAATTAACATTGACATTATGCAAGTTGCTGAGAATTTTATTAAAGCGATCAAATAAATCGTTGATGGACTCACCTGGTTATATCTCAAAGCGCATATATTCTTTCTTGAACATATATTTCTTTACCTCCTTGATTGTGTTGGATCCTTCGTGGTAGTCATAAAGTGTCTTCCACACATTGTACGTTGATCGGAGGTGTGCAGCACGATCGAAGTCGCTTTGAGTCAATCCTTGTATGATCAAGTTGTGAACCTTGTTATTGTTGTCGACATCTCTCATGTTTGCAGTCGTAACTTGATCGTTTGGTGGCACATCGAAAAACTTGTAGACATTTTCCCATATAGTGAAGCCTTGCGCTTGTATGTAGGTCTCCATACAAGCCTTCCAAACCTAAAAATCAACAACATCAAACACACAAGGTTTTGCGGTGTATTTCTCCATGTCAATTAGTCAAAACACGTGAAAATAAAAAAGATTAGATCATTGTGGCTCTGATACCAATTGTAGGATCGGAGAGCATGTGAAAATCTACCAAAGGGGGTTGAACGTTAGATTAAGACTTTTCAGCGGAAGAAACTAAAACCCCTTAGTAGAAAATCAATCTGATAGAGAAATTGTATGTGCAAGTGTTTACAACGTGTTTAAAACATGAAAATCAGTGTATATCGTAGAGAATCAAGTCATAAAAACACGACAACAAGAAGCACAAGAAAACATCGAGTAAAACTCATGTCATGACTGAAACCCTGAGCAAAGGTCAATCTATTCTAACAAAGAGCAAACAGATCTGCTACGCTGCAAAGAAACCCGTGTAACTCAAAAACCACAATCCAATGATCATGAAATTTTCACAGATGGTAGAAATTGAGTTGTGAAGACAACATAAGAAGAATCACGTCAACTCGAGTAGTAAAACACGAGTTACAATCAAAACACTAAAGAAAGGTAGGGCGACGCAGAAACTAGACGACAAAGACTTAACGAAAACAAGTCGGACGAACAAGGCACAAAAGCTCCTCTAAACTACGAATTTTTATTAATAAAAACATAAGAGAAAAATCCCAAAGTCATCTGCCACGAGCTCTGTCCCCCTTACTTATATTACCAGCCCTTAGGCCAACCAATTCCTAACTAGGACTCTAATCCTACTCAGTTTCAACTGAAACTTTCCATAACAGCTCAAGACTCTTTCATCCGCAGATAGAAGCAATCTTAAGACTCCCAAATACCTTAAGAATGTACTAAACATTACTAAAACAAGTCAAATTTGTGCTCACCACGAAATCTAATCAAAATAAACTCTAAACCTTCCGTAAAAAAACCATAACCACCTCAGTCGCAACCTAAGGCATAATACAGTCGGTTGGACATTTCAGGTCACATCTTCACGTCCATATCTCTTCACCACGCCTTGGAACCATGTTGCCACATACATGCACTCCTTGCACACATGCAAACACCTTCCAACAATGTCCACGATACCTTCATATGCATTGTTCTTTACCTAAACATGTTGTGTGACCTCCCAATCAACTCAAACACAATTCCTCCCGAACTTGATTGTTGAACCTCATCTTCTCCCTAAGACTAGTTCAATGGATCCCGTCACCAGCCTTGTCTTGATCTCAAGCAACACCTACACATGAACAAACAACCAAATCTTCTGAGCACAAGTCCTCGACTTGACTCACATTAGTTCGATAACCACAACACCTTATGTGAGCATCTCATATAAGCATGGTTCAAACCATAGCAAAATAATGCCAGCCATAACCACCAAAACACACCAAGAACTTAGCAAATGAATACTAAGCAACCTTTCCATAAGCCAAAAGCAAGTTCAAAACATTGTGAGTTAAAACAGAGCAACCGAACTCAATATGAAAACTCTGCGCAGTAACTGTTACTCCCGATATACATTAAGAAAGTTCGGACAGTCCAAAACCATTGATGGTAACATTACTCCTAAAACCTCATTGAAAATATTGACTCCTGTCGACTCTCGTGCATCTCACGTGTGTGAAAGTTCAGGCAATCCTAAGTGTCGAACATGTGAAAGTCACGTGAGAAAAGTTCGGACAATCCAAAGTGAGAAAACACGTGCAACTCACATGATGTTGAAATTCGGACAGTGCAAAACGGATTTTCGCAAGTTTGGACAATTCGAAGTGGGATTTTCAGCAATATTCAAAACTTTGCGTGTGAACCCTCGCTTTTATTGAAATTGTCAATGTATTCAGCACACTTAGGTTTCACAAATTGCAAATTAAAAAGAAAAACTTCATGTGAAAATTGTTTTGACCTGCCCAATAAACTTGATGACATGCATAGGACGCTAGAGCGGTTTTGTAATGCAAATAAAACTCTAAACTTGTTGTTGAATTATTCCGAGACATGCAATGATAAAACTGGTTTAGGTTTTGATTCTCATGCTCATTTTAAGGCACATCCACCTATGGTTGTAAAGTCACTAGGAAGTGGTTTAATTCAAACAGTCCCTAAACAAAAAGATGTGGTCTTTAGGTCAGCAGAGGTGTTGTCCAATTCGGTTGCTAACAAACTTGCTTGCCCATATAGACATGAATATAAGGTTAAATTTCATTGTACCTATTGTAGTAAAGATGGTCATGTCAAATCTATTTTTGTTATTGACTAGCTAAACAAGAAAAGAAGCAAAGAATGCAAGCTACATTTCATAACACTCATGCAAAATTTGCTGCATGTGTTGAACCAAATATTAGTAACTTGCAACCTGCTTTGATGAGTCAAAAGCATTCAAAATTTGCTCTCAAACCTACTATTTTTCGTGCTACACATAACACACCTCGAAGATAAGTAGTTGGGTGCAAGAATTCGCGAAATTTGACTCATAAAGCTGATGTTTTGTCTCAACTTTTGCGTGTTATTTGTGTCGGGTGTCGTGTGACTTAGTACTGAATTCCTAAATGCCTTTTCACTAACCCCAGTATTGAGTCATCGACGTATTGTGCTTCTTTGTAGGTTACACGCTTGAGGAAGAAGAATATTTTGCTTGTGGATTCAGGTTGCTCACGCCACATGACCGATAACAAAGAATGGCTCTCCTGCCTCTCTTTTGTGTCATGTGTAGAGAATGTTACTTTTCCGATAATTATTCAACTCCTATAATTGCTAAGGATTCAGTTAGAGTTAATAATCACTAAACTTTGAAAGATGTGGCACTTGTTAAAAATTTGAAATACAACTTGCTTTCTATTTCACAACTGCTAGATGAATATCTTGAAATTATTTTCAGTAAAAATTGTTGCGAGGTTGTAGATTCTAATGGTGAGCTTATGTTTAACATGTCTCGATTTGGAAGTGTTTTCAAAGCTGACTTTGATATGTCATCCTCTAAGCATAGGTGTCTAGTTGCTAATAATTTAAAAGACTTATATTTTTGGCATCGTAGACTTGGGCCCCTTTTGGTATGGTTCAAAATTCACACAGAATCAGAAACATTCCAGTTTCAACCCAGAAACGGTTTCAGACTATAAAACAGAATCACCTTAAAAACCATTTGGATAGCTTTTCTTTTTCTGTTTCTATAGAGTGGAGAGAAAGACTGAATTGACTCATTTACCCCTACCTTGTTTATGACTACTCTTTGTTTTGTATGTTTTTCAAATGTGATTATGCAATCACTTCACAATTTGAGATGTAATAAAAAAGCATGGCCTCCGATCATAATGTTAACATACACAAAAATAAAATAAATGAAAGACATGGCATCTGATCATAACGTCGACATACACAAAAATAAAATGAAATGAAGGACATGGCTTGGTCTCTTGTCAGTACAAAACATGGCACGATCCCAAAATAGAATGACCTGGATGACGATGATAACACCAGCACTCAGCACCAACGCTCAGGCGTACAGAAGCAGCTCGTTGAGCACCATCACCTGAAGGACAATGACAACTACTCAAGTGGCGACCTGACGGAGACAGAGATAGTTGAGCGCTGGCGGCGATAGCGGCTAGGCAGCGACAGCTAGGCGGTCGCAAGGACTGGACGGCAGCGGCACGGACTGAGTGATGGCAGCAGTGGCAAATGGCTGTAAATAATAGCAAGCTTGGAGGGAAGGTATAATGAGATGAAGTGTTTCGGGGTGAGAAACACCTTTTTTGCCGTTTCATGCTCACAAGTCAAAAACGAGAATCATTTTTGGCTGATTCAATCGTTGGAACGTTTCATTTATCCTCCGTTTGGTACAGTTTTAACTGATTCTATCTTGAAACCGAAGCGTTTCTTCTTGCAAAAACGGCCCCATGGTCACGTAGGCTTTCATCATCTCACATGTGTTAGTGCTCTTGATCGCATATGTGGACTGCTTAAGCTTAAAGGGTTCAAAGAAATTGTTTGCTCTTATTGCAGACATGCTAAAATGTTTGTAGGTTCACATGCTCCACTCACAATGACCATGACGACAGCATCGACACAACTTTTACACCTTGACACCATAGGTCCGTCATGTGTTCAATCTTTTGGAGATAAGTGGTATGTGCTTGTAATTATTGATGACTATTCTATAAACTCTTTGGTTTACTTTATGACATCTAAGAATGAAGCCTTTAGTCACTTTAGAATTTTAGTTCTTAGACTTCCACTTGACCACCTAGCATCTTTAAAAGCAATTACAAGTGATAATGGAACTGAATTTAAAAATCAATCATTTGATCACTTTTGTGATGAAAATGGAATAGATCATCAATTTTCTTCATCATATGTACCTCAACAAAATGGTGTTGTAGAGAGAAAGAACAGAACCTTAGTTTAGATGGCTAAGACTATACTTGATGAATATCAAACTCCTAGGAAATTTTGGGTTGATGCAATTGCAACCGCTTGTTATGTCTCAAATCGAGTTTTCTTGCATGCTAAACTAGGAAAAAACCATATGAGCTGCGGTTTGGACATAGGCCTAGTATCACATACTTTAGGATCTTTGGTTGTAAATGCTTTGTTAAGAAACAAGGTGATCTTGATAAATTTGAAGCTAGATCTGTTGATAGCATATTTCTTGGTTATCGATCTCATACTAGAGGCTACCGTGTGCTTTTACTTGATACTAACAAAATTGTGGAGACTTGTAAGGTTTCTTTTGCTGAAGGTATCCAAGGTACTAGCTCTAATATTGCAGGTCAAGATGCATATACGCAGGGGGAGAGTATTTCCATTGAAGATGAGGAAGAAGTGGTGTTGCTGCTCGAAAATTCAGCAGCTAATGACATCATTCCAACTCCTGATTTTGATTCACAACCAGCACTGACGACCACCATTACTGGTCCAGATCATCCTCAAGTCACAAGCTCATCGATTTGTGATGGACATGAAGAAGAAGCTTGTGAAGTGTCTACTCCCTTCCGGATCCACTAAAGTCATCCTCCACAACAAATTACTAGAATCTTGCACGAACGAGTCATACGGTCCAGGTTTTTTGATCCATACTCTCATGCTCATTCTGCTTTTGTTGCTTCTTTTGAAACCAAAGATATATCACACGCACTCATTAATGAATCTTGGATTATTACCATGCAAGAAGAGTTAGAAAATTTTGAAAGAAATAATGTTTGGAAACTTGTACCTCCACCTCATGATCACACTTTAGCTGGAACTGAATGGGTGTTTAAAAATAAAAAAAGTGAGGATGGGGTTGTGGTTAGGAATAAAGCTAGGTTGGTTGCTCAAGGTTTCATAAAAATTGAAGGTCTAGATTTTGATGAACCTTTTGCTCTTGTTGCTAGATTAGAAGCCATAAGAATTTTATTAGCTTTTGCTGCATCTAAAGGTTTTAAACTATATCAAATAGATGTGAAAGTGTTTTTTAATGGCTACATAGATGAGGAGGTTTATGTTAAGCAACCACCCGATTTTGAAAATCCAGATTTTCCTAATCATGTTTATAAACTGTCCAAAACTTTGGATGGTCTTAAACAAGCCCCTAGTGCATGGTCTGATATGTTAAAAACATTCTTACTTGAAAAGGGGTTTACCATGGGCAAAGTTGATAAAACTCTTTTTGTGCTTAAACATGGCAATGACTCACTATTTTTTCAAGTGTATGTGGATGATATTATCTGTGGTTGTGCTTCTCATGACCTTGTGTCCAGGTTTTCAGCTATGATGAGTTCAGAATTTGAGATGAGTATGGTGGGAGAAGTCACATACTTTTTGGGGCTGCAAATGAAGCAAACTAAGGAGGGAACCTTTGTGCATCAAACGAAGTACAAGTAAGATCTCCTTAGGCGATTCAACATGGAAAATAGCAAGACACTTCGCACACCAATGGGAACAACAGCGACACTTGAACTTGATGAAGAGGGTGAACCCGTTGATCAAAAAGAATATCGAAGCATGATCAGATCACTTTTGTACCTCACAACATCAAGACTTGACATACAATTTAGCGTGTCTTTGTGCAAGATTTCAAGCTTCCCCACACGCTTCACATCGTCAAGCCATCAAAAGGATTCTCAAGTATTTACATGGTACTCAAGAATTTGGCATTTTTCTTCCTTCTTCCTCAACCGTTACTTCGAAAGCTTTTTCGGATGTTGATTTTGGGGGTTGTAGGATTAATAGGAAAAGTAATTGGAGTACTTGTCACTTTCTTGGTAATTCTCTTGTTGCTTGGTCCTCTAGAAAACAAAACTCAATTGCACAATCCGTAGCCGAATCTGAATATGTAGCTGCTGCTAGCGCTTGCTCATAAATTCTTTGGATTGTTCAAACACTTAAGGACTATGGGGTTGATCTAGATAGTGTTCCACTGTTTTGTGATAACACTAGTGCCATTTGCATTGCTAAAAATCTTGTGCAACATTCGAGAACAAAGCACATTGACATTAGGTATCACTTTCTGCGTGATAATATTGAAAAAGAAAACATTGTGCTTCAACATGTAGACTTTGAACAACAATTCGCTGACATTTTCACAAAACCTTTGGATTTCACTTGCTTTTCATTCATTTGTAGTAAAATAGGGGTTATGCATCCTCATGGCTTAAATTGAGGGGGAGTTTTGCAACTTGTGATGCCTATGTGTGAATCTGAATTTAAAATAATATAAGCAGAAGTGTTTCATACATATATGACTTTGTGATTCCTTTTACATGCTGAAAGTTCTTACTACATTATTCATATTATACATTATGTAGTTTTTGTCATGACTAGTAATTTTAATAATTACTTACACTAAAGTTGGTCATGATTGAACTTTCTTCCTGTTTTGAACTTGTTGCATGCTCACAAGTGCTTTTAATCATGAAAAATTAACCAATCAATAGCTCACATGTTGAGATTTTATGATCAAATGAAAAATCTGAAAAGATCAAGAGAATATGCATGCATCGCACTTTCTCTTTTGAGGTTCTTATCATTGCACTTTGATATGAACTTGAAAGGATTTGTGTATAACTAAAACCATGTCCTTAAGCTTCTAATTGTCAAATGGCATAGGCTTAGCTTGGTTGGTTAGAATAAGGCGGATGCTGCATATAATCTACAAGGTGTTACATGTGTAGCACGAAAACCAGTAGGTTTAGGAGCAAACTTTGCATGTTTTGACTCATAAATGCAGGTTGCATGTTATTGATATCTGGTTTAGCATGTGCAGCAAATGTTGCATGAGAGTTATGTGATCTAGCTTGCATTCTTTCCTTTTTCTGTTGTTTAGCTATTATATAACAAAAATCTCTGACATGATCATCTCTACCACAGTGGGTACAATGAAATTTAACTTTATGTTCATGTCTAGATGAGCAAGCAACATGTTTATTAGAAGCTGAATGAGACAGCACCCCTGCAGATTTGAAAACCACTTCTTTTTGTTTAGGAACTGTTTGAATCAAACCACTTCCTAATGACATTACAATTTTTTGTGAATGTGCCTTAGCATGAGCATGAGAATCAAAACCTAAACCAGTTTTATCATTGCAAGACTTGGAAGAATTCAGCAGTAAGTTTAGATTCTTATTTCATTACAAAACCACTCTAGTGTCCTATTCATGTCATCAAGTTTCTTTGACAAGTCTAGGCAGTTTTCACATGAAGTTTTCCTTTTTAGTTTGCAATTAGAACAATATTTAACTTCATGGGAACGTAAATCATTTTTCAATATAGAAATCTCATTCATAGCATCTTGTAGTTTCTTATCAAGATCATCACAAGTGGAACAATGCAAATCAATTATAGAACAGTTAGCATCTTTCAAGTTTTTATCTTTAAGTGCAACAAGCTCTCTGTTCTTTTCAATCTCTAACTTAAGTTTATCAAGTGTGGAGGTGTGTGCACTTCTTAGAGAGGACAATTGTTCATATATTAAATCACATGAGGAACAAGAATCATCACTAGGAATCAAAGATTTTAAACAATTAATTTCAGATTCTAGTGACTCCATTTTAACAGCATTGTCCCTAAGCTTTTTGTCCTTTTTCTTAACTATAACAGTGGCACGAGAAATAGCATCACACATTTCTTTGCAATTAGAACATACTTCTTCATTGTCATTGTTGTGTTCTACCTCCTCCATACTTGATCTTGACTTGCCCGCCATGAAGCACAAGTTTGCCAAATCATCTTCATCTTCGTCATTTCTAATGTCCACATCACTCGAGCCAAGTTTTTGAAGTGCGGAGATAAAGGTATTCACCAATTGGCGTCTTGTAAAACCCTTCTTTTTCTTGTTGTTTATAAAGGAGTGCTTCGTCCTTGTTTGATTTTCATCACGAGAAGTAGTACCTGAAAGGTTAGGCCAATCCGTGCGAAAATGTCTTGTCTTACCACATTCGAAGCATCGTTGAGGTCTGGCACCCCCTCTCCTTCTAGTTCTCACATTTTGCAATGCTTTTGAGAACCCAATAGAGATGAGTGCAAGTTCTTCCTCTGGAAACTCCTCAATCTGTTCAAGGGTTAGAGAGGACAATAAAGCAAGAGTTCCACAGGATGAAGATTGTTCGGAGCTAGGCATGTCACGTTGAGAAAAAAATACAAGAGACTTGTTGGGGTTCTTACGTGAGATTAAGTCAATTTCATGAGTTTTCAATTTACAATATAAAACATCTAAAGTAAGTGTACTCATGACAGTAGATTCACGAATAGATGTGAATTTTATCTCCCGAATTGACATGTCTAATGCACTTAGTAATTGCCTAGCATTCTCAACATCTGAAAAATCAACATTGATGCTACGCAAGTTGCTGAGAATTTTATTAAAGCGAGCAAAGAGGTTGTCGATGGACTCACATGGTTGCATCTCAAAGCACATGTACTACTTTTTGAACATGTCTTGCCTTACCTCCTTGACCGTGTTGGATCCTTCGTGGTAATCACTAAGAGCTTTCCAAACATCGTACGCAGATCGAAGGTGAGCAACATGATCGAAGTCGCTTTGAGTTAGTACTTGTATGATCAAGTTCCGAGTCCTGTTGTTGTTGTTAACATCTCTCAGATTTGTAGCTGTAACTTGATCATTTGGCGGCAGTTCGTAAGGCTTGTATTTTCCCATATTGCAAAACCTTGCGCTTGGATGAAATCCTCCATGCATGCTTTCAGAACCTGAAAATCAATACCACTAAACACACAATGTTTGGCGGAGTATTTCTCCATGATGATTATTCAAAACATGTGCAATTCACAAAGATTAGAGCACCGTGGCTCTGATACCAACGGTAGGATCGAAGAGCATGTGAAAATCTACCAAATGGGATGTGAATGGTAGATTACAACTTTTTTAGCGGAAGCAACAAAAATCCCTCGGTAGAAAATCAACCTGTTAAGAAATCGTGTGTGCAACTAATCTAAACATGACCAATCATGACAAAACCAGTATATATTGTGGAGAATCAAGTCACGGAGACATCACACAAAGAATCACAAAAATCCATCGAGAAAAACTCAAGTTACGATCGAAAGATCGAACATAAGTCAATCTGTTCTACCCGAGAAAAATGAGATCTAGAACACTGCAATGAAACTCGTGTAGATCAGAAACCACAATCCAATGACCGTGAAATTTTCACGGATGATAGAAAATCAAGCTATGAAGACAACCCACAAAGAATCATGTCAATTGGATCTGCAAAACTTGAGTTATGATAAAACCACCAAAGCAAGGCAGTGTTGTGCAGAAACTCGACGAGAAAAACTTGTCTGATACAAGTCGGACGAACAAGGCACAAAAGTTCCTTTAAACTACGATCTTTATTCAATAGAACACAAGAGGAACAGCCCAAAATACGTGTGCCACGAGCTCTGGCCTCCCTAGCTTATATAACCAACCCTTAGGCCAACCCAATTCTAACTAGGACTCGTATCCTACTCAGTTTCCACCGAAACTTTCCGCAGATAGAAGCAATCTTAAGACTTCCAAACACCTTAGGAACTTATCCCACATTCCTAAAAACAACTCAACTTCGTGCTCAACATGAAGTCCTATAATAACCAACTCAAATCTTACCATATTTGAGTCAAACCCGACTCAGTCGCAGCCTGAGTCCATAACCTAGTCGGTTGGACCTTTCCGACCAATTCTTTACGTCCACATCTCTTCATCACGACATAGAACCATGCAGCCACATCCATGCACTCCATGCACACGTGCAAACATCTTCCAACAACGTCTGCAATGCCTTCATATGCATTGTTGTTGATTCAAACATGATGCGCATTCTCACGATCAACTTAACCACAATTCTCACAAACTTGATTGTTGAACCTCATCTTCTCCCTAAGACTAGTTCAATGGTCTCGTTACCAGCCATATTTTGAACTCAAGCAACACCTGCACATGAATAAACAACCAATACTTTCGAGTACAAGTCCTCGACTTGACTCTCGTTAGTTCTGATAACCACAACACCTTACGTGAGCACCTCACATAAGCATGTTGCAAACCATAGCAAAATGATATCAGCTATAACCACCAAAACATACCAAAAAACTTAGTAAAAGAATACTAAGCAAGCTTTCCATAATCCAAAAAGCAAGTTTGAAATATTGCAAGTTAAAAGCATAACTATTGAAATCTACATCGGACCATGCCAAAGCTTACCAGACCTTCTGACGGAGCTTACCAAAGCTAGCAAGACCTAGCGTTGAAGCTTACCAAAGCTAGTCGGACCTAGCGCTGGAGCTTACCAAAGCTAGCCAAAATAAGTCAGACCTAACCAAAATAAGTCGGACCTAGAAAAAGAAGTTGGACCTAGCCAAAGCAAGTCGAACCTTATGTCGTACCTTGTCGGAGCTACTCAAAACAAGTCGGACCTACCATTGGACCTTGTAGAAGCTCAGACCTAGAGTTAGACCTTGTTAAAAGGTTGTTTTGGTAGTATTCAAAACTTTAATCGTCATAGCCAATGTATTAAGCACACATAGGTCTCACAGTTTATGAGATCATGACTTGCTTAAATTAAAAAAAAAACACTTGATCTCTAGCATGGCTTACACTACTTTATGTATCTCATTGATGTGCTAGTGTAAGTTACTTATGATTTGGATGAGCATTGTTTTATATGTATGCATGTATGTATATATATATATATCAAATTATGCTCATAACAGATTAAATTTTTTTAAACTTGCTGAATACATTGTCTAAGAGGGAGAAATTGGTCACACATTGAACATTCACTAGTGTTTTGGCACGATTCTTCTCAGGAGAACTGTACATCCTTAGGGGGAGAATTTTTTGTTTTCTTCTCATTTGATTTTTTATTTTCAAAATAGGGGAGAAATTTTCTCTTTGTCAAAACTTTTCCTGAAACCTGAATGAGCCAACGTTCGATTTTGTAGTGGTCTTGCCAATGCATTCATCAAGGGGGACATTGTGAGACCTAGGTGTTGAATACATTGGCAATTAGGCTAAAAGTATGGGTTTACATGCAAAGTTTTGAGTAAACTTGAGAAACTCACTTTGCACTGTCCGAACTTATCACCAACGTGAGCTGCTCGTGTTTTGCATTTTGGAATGTATGAAGTCTTCCAATCATGCATAGTTGCTATTTAGGACTGTCCGATCTTTCTTGTGCTGAAATATTCGTGTGGCTATTATGTTTTAACGTGCAATGTTTCAAACTTGTTTTTTTAACTTATGGAAAGGTTTGCTTAGTATTCATTTACTGAGATTTTGATGCGTTATGGCGGATCATGGTGGACATTATCTTGCTATGTTTGCAACATGCTTATGTGAGGTGCTCACATAAAGTGTTGTGGTTATCGAACTAATGTGAGTCAAGTCGAGAACTTGTGCTCTGAAGATTTGGTTGTGTTTGTTCATGTGCAGGTGTTGCTTGAGGTCAAGACATGACTGGTAACGGGATCCATTGAACTAGTCGTATGGAGAAGAAGAGGTTCAACAACCATGTTCGAGAGGAATTATGGTTGAGTTGATCGGGAGGTCACGCAACATGTTTGGGTCAAGAACAATGCATCTGAAGGTATCGTGGACATCGTTGGAAAGTGTTTGCACGTGTGTAAGGGGTGTACGGATGTGGCAATATTGTTCCAAGGTGTGATGAAGAGATATGAACATGAAGATGTGGCTGGAAAGGTCCAACCGGCTGGATTATGCCTGAGGCTGCGGTTGGGGTGGTTATGGTTCGTTTATGGAAAGTTTCGAGTTTGTTTTGGTTATATTTTGTGTAAGCCACAAATTTGAGTTGTTATATGAATTTTAGGATGTTCATAAGGTATTTGAGAGTCTTAATATTGCTTCTATCTGCGTACGGAAGAGTCTTGAGCAGTTATAGAAAGTTTGGGTTGAAACTGAGTATGAGTAGGAGTCCTAGTTAGGATTAGGTTGGCCTAAGGACCAGTTATATAAGCAAGGGAGACCAGAGCTCATGGTGCACAACTTTTGGTCTGTTCCTCTTGTGTTTTGATCAATAAAATTTGTAGTTTAGAGGAACTTTTGTGCCTTGTCCACCCGACTTGTTTTCGTCAAGTCTTTCTCGTCGAGTTTCTGCATTGTCCAACCTTTTCTTTATTGTTTCGATCGTAACTCGTATTTTACAGATCCAATTGACGTGATTCTTTTGTGTTGTCTTCACAACTCAATACTCTATCATCTGTAAAAATTCCACAGTCATTGGATTCATGATTTTTGAGTTACACGAGTTTCTTTGCAGTGTAGAAGATCTATTTGCTCGCTATTAGAACAGATTGACCTTTGCTCAGGGTTTTGATCATAACTTGAGTTGTACTTGACGTTTTATCATGATTCTTGTTGTTGAGTCTTCGTGACTTCATTCTCTATGATCTACACTGATTTGTCACATTTTGAACATGTTGGAAACACTCGCACACACTGCTTCTCTATCTGATTGATTTTCTGTCGAGGGGTTTTCGTTGCTTCTGCTGAAAAAGGTTTAGTCTATCATTCACCCCCAACCTATCATTCACACCCCCCTCTGGTAGCTTTTCACGTGCTCATCGATCCTACACTCCGCACTCGTGCATATAGCATGCTCCATAAAATCGTGTGGACTACAGTACCCCTTCAAATTTGGTGTGGATCCTGAGCTCCACTGCACATTGTTCGAGTTGTGGTCATTGCCTCCCGCGCGAGGATGAAGATGCCAAGGCCGACAACGATGCTCGATGGTGCTTGACGCAGAGAGGGCCACAGTGGCGCTCGTTGCGGGAAGTGTCACGGTGCCGCTTGGACGATGATGAGGGAGCGAAAGCTAAGGATAAGCGCGGCAACGCTTGCAGCAGGCGAGCACGGCGAGAGACGAGCGGATGTGACACAAGGATTGGGGAAGCGCGGGAAGGGCAAGTGCGGTGTGCTTCCGAACGAGGGCTGTGAGGTGACGGTGCTTGAAATGAGCAAGTGTGACAAGCTTCCGAGCTATTGTCCGAGGGGGAGGTGAGCGCGGGGAGGAGGTGGCGCTCGGATCGAGCGAGCGCCTCGTGCTTTGAGCGAGTGTCCTTGCCTCGGTGGAGGGGGCGAGCTTCTGGAGATTTCATGGAATGGGCAAGCTTCTGGAGAGTTCAAGGAATGGGCGAGCGACGGAGATAACTAAAAGGTAAAAACGGAAAAAAAATGGAAGAGGAAAAGGAAATTTTTTGAAAGAAGAAGATGAACCAAAAAAATAGAGAGAAAGATGAAAGAGGGGAAAATAGAAAAAAATAGATAGTTGTATGATATAATGTAAAATAGATGGTAGCTCATACAGAGATCCGATTTAGAAAAGGAGTACGGAGGATAAAACTGTAAAGTTAAAATCTTTTAGAGGTCAGTGTAAAAAAGTTGTGAATATTCATTTGGAGGCGTCAATATAAAAATACACTAGTGCGATCAGTCTAAGAAATTCAGCAAAGGTTTCAACTTTCAAGATGACATTATCTTCTCAGAGGATTAAATATTGCTCCGAATGTCGGACCTTTAGGCAGATGAAAGCAACGGTGCTTTAACATGTTCCCAAGCAAATAAATCAAGATCAGGGTGAATACGCTAGGATTTTAAACGTCGTCAATGGCTTCGAAGTTGAGAAAGAGGGAGAGGAGAGATAAAGAGGCAGAGAGCACGTGGAGAGTATAGAGGTTGAAACAGGATCTTAGCTTTTATCAAGGTTAAAACTGGTGTTGATGGTCAAAAGGTTAAATGAAAGTGGGGCAATGATGACGCATTTTGGAGCGACCGGCCTGCAGCTTTCGACCATCAATTTTTGGGCGTCATCCTCGATTATTCATGCCATCTTTGGGACTTGGAGCCTTGAACGTATCGAGTGCTGCATCGCAGCGACTGTTGGAATGCATGCTGAAGAAAGACTGCACAGGAGGGAGCTGCACGGGCACTTGGGCTGATATGACGGAACGTCTCCTATGTCGCTTTTTGGTGGCTCCATCCCACCTGTGGTGTAGAGCAATGCATTCGGAGCTCCAAGTTTGGCAGGGCGAGGAACGCGCATTGATGCCATGAAAGTTTGAGAGTGCTTCACTGACCGGTAAACAATGATTGAAATATGTGGGAAAATAATAATTAGATTGAATAAAACTACAAAGGTGGTACATATTTAAAAGAGGGTTAGGGGACCTCTCATTTACAAAACCAATGTAAGACTATTATTCTAACACTCTCGCAGTCGGAACATCTACTAGATAGAACATTCAAACTGATCTAAACTCCATAAAAACTGATGATGGGAGGACTTTAGTGAAGATATCTGCATACTGCGAGATGGTAGGAACGTGAAGAACTCAAACTGCTCCAGCAGCCACCTTGTCTCCAACGAAGTGCAAATCAAATTTTGATATGTTTGGTTTGTTGATGTTGCACCGGATCGGCCAAGAGATAAATAGCACTCACGTTATCACAATAAACCAAGATGGCCTCCTGCAGTGAACATTGAAGTTCCTCTAACAACTGACACAACCAAAAAGCCTCTGCGATGATGTTAGCGATGACACGATATTCCGCTTCTGCGGTGGAGCAGGATACCGTCTGATGCTACTTCAAAGATCTGGAGACCAGATTATCATCAAGGAAGACGCCATTCAAGGTAAAAATAGTGTGTTTCAAGACTACCAGCCCAATCAGCATCTGAATAAACGACGAGCTCACTAACCAAGGAGCGGTGAAGCTAAAGAGCATGATCTAAAGATGTACTGGAAAATGCGCTTCACCAACGCAAGATGAGGCTCACAAAGATCATGCATATAGAGAGAGACATTTGCTAAACAACATATGCGGTAACAAATAAGTAACATCCACATACAGTAACAAATAAGTCATGTATACGCCTTGTCGATAGACAAAAAGAGAAGTATACGACCGATCACTAATAAAACCAAGTGAAGTAATGTGATAAGCGAAGTAGTTGTACCAAGCACAAGGAGCTTGCTTCAAATAATATAGAGATGTGTAGAGGTGATAAACAAAATTTGGATGAGATGTATCAAAAAAACCAAAGGACTGCTCATAATAGACCATCATCGATAAAGTATCATGCAGAAAAGCATTCTTCACATCAAGTTGATGAGCATACCACTAACGAGAGAATGCAACTAAGAGAACAGTAAAGACGGTAGTAGGCTTCACCACGGTACTGAAAATTTCACTGAAACCAATGTCAGACTACTGAGTAAAAGTGCGAAGAATCCAACGAGCCTTATAGCGATCAACAGAACCATCCGGATAAAATTTGTGACAAAAAAACCACTTGCCAGTCATGACGTTCGTACCTCGAGGGCTTGGCATGAGATCCCAAGTGTTGTTGGTTTGTAGGGCGGTGAACTCCTTGGTCATAGGCTCTCGCCAATTAGGATTTCAGCGAGATCACCACAGAAAGTCTTCATAGTCAGTGACAGCGTTGATGCACGAAGATTCAAGCGTTGTACTGGTAGACAAAAATTGGCCT
The DNA here is from genome assembly GCA_036927565.1 of Tuctoria greenei. NCBI lineage: Eukaryota > Viridiplantae > Streptophyta > Magnoliopsida > Poales > Poaceae > Tuctoria > Tuctoria greenei. Next base: position 256,781,112 of record JAYESD010000002.1, read on the forward strand.
TCCAATGGGTCCGCATGGTGTGCTCATTGTCGATGGGGGGCACATCGAGCATAGACCATGGGCCACGTACAAAGCCTGGTTGTTGATGAAGAGCAGACGGAAGAGCTGCAGGAGGTCCAAAGCCTGGTGGAGCACCGCACGATGAAGAGGAGCTTGATATTGAACTTGGGATGGTCAGACCGCCGGTGATGGTAGTTGGACCGCCTATTAATGGAGACTCCTAGGGTCTCTGTGTGACGGGGCAGCCTAACCATTTGAGGTTGGGGATGGACTGTGGGGCCCTACATCTGACTTTCGTGCTTGGTGGTTGGATCATCGGGTGTACAAAGGTCGCCTGGCCTATGTGAGTAGCGGCGGTTGGACTGCCATGAGTTACACTATGATCGCCTAGGGAACAGAGGCCCACATGGCCGCTATTAGGGGTAGCGGTTAGACCTCCGTGGCTTGCGGTTTGATCATGAGGTGAACATGTGCTTGTCTGGCCTCTGTTGGGGGTGGTAGTCTGATTGTATGTCTCACGGTTGGACTACAAGGGGAGGTGTCAGACGGACAGGGGTCGAGAAGGCCTCTGTACAAGGGGGCGATCTGACTGCGAGGGGGGGCATCGGTCTAACTATTGGGGTGGCACTCTGATCGTTAGGCGCATAGGAGCTCGACAAAGGACCATGATAAAAGTACCAACAAAATAAACAGTGCTAAGAGGCACCGATGAATCATTAGTATCAAAAAAGAAGTCAAAGTGAGATGAAGGGGGGTTGGTGATTCTCACAAAGGGAAAAGACAACTCGCCAAAGGTGACATGTTGAGAGATAATGATACGGTTTGTGGCTAAGTCTTAGCATCAGTAACATTTGTGATCAAATGGATAGTCAAGAACACAAACTGTAGAGCGGGGAGTCAACTTGTGTTCAATAGTGGTAGAAAGGTTTGGGTAGCACTTGCAACCAAAATGCGTAGGTGGGAGAGATCAAGGTTGTTGCCAAAGAGAGCGAAATGCGGGGTGGCAAAAGGAAATTGTTTAGGTTGATCACAAGTGTATGAGATGTGTAGCGGTGTGAAGTGCTTCTATCCAATAATCAGCTAGAACACTAGCTCGGAACATAACTAGCGCATGATGTCACTGATCCTGCGAATAATACGCCCAACACATCAATTTGGAGGAGACGTGTAAGGGAAAGAGAGGCGCAAAACAACACCAAGATGGAGAAAGAAAGCAACACAGGTAGCTATTGAATTTACGACCGTTATGATGCGGCCAAATTGAGTGGAGATATAGGCAAAAAACTGCGACAAGGTCAGAAAAGTGTCGGATATGATCTAAAGAGGAAAATTTCATAAATAATGTGAGTAGTCGTCAAGAACGACAAAATAATAATTTTTTTATCAGAAACACTTTGCACGGGATAGGTCCACAAATCACAATGTACTAGATCAAATGTGTTCGCGGCAAAAGAATTTGACAAAGCAAATGAGAGATGTGTATGATGACCAAGCTGACAGACATGGCAAAGAGTGTGAAGATCATGTTTATTACATTGCAAAAATAACTTAGATAAAACCTCAAAATATAAATGACCAAGACGATGATGCCAAAGTGTAGAAGGTGTGGTGACTACGACCAAGTCATATGGAGGTTCTATAATTTTTACATCAAAAGTTAATATGATAGCAGAAGACTTAATAATACTCTCCCAAACCTATACTAAAGTTGTAGCGATCGTATCCAGCCCGAGGATACTCCATTCTAGCAACACAGAAGAAAGCAGCGACGTCCAGGGCTCCACTCGGCTACGCACCCTGAAAAGGGTAAAGGCTCACCAGAAACCCAACATAGCTAATTACCTACAAAACTCGTATAAATCCAACCATGAGCACAACGCCTCAGCAAGACTTATTCGTCTCATTTAAATATGGAACTCTAAATGCTAGAAACTTTACATATAAAGGAAGGCTGCAATTGGATAAAAGCGAGAGCAAACTTATAAATAGCCAAGTCCATTGATTACTAAGTCACAACTTACGAACAAGCGGTACTCAACTCATAACCGCGAGGGACGATGATTCAAATCAATAATCATTCATCTTGCACGACACATACTCCCGTGCAGAAGGCGCTTACCGTCCACTTCCAACAACATTGTAGGTGGCAACCTTTCACTAGACACCTCAATGCTCAATCGATTCAACCATCCCGAATAGTAGACTCCAAACATGGAACTCATGGATGTGGCGTGGTCTGTGTAGCTGAGTTTCCCTCTACTGCGCTATCAGCTTGGGGCCTAAGGTGCTCGAAAAAATCTCAACATCAAGGTTAACAAGTTACGTCGATTTACTGAGATCCATATAGCCAGCATGCATCTGGCACAGTCCTTAATCAACACGGGTAGAAACATGCCCACAGAATCTCGTCTGTTGCATCTATACATCCTTCCTGGTCTCCAAGTTATCTCGCGAGTAGACTTCTCTACTCGTCTTTCACCTAACTCTCACAAGTAGTTTTTGACTACTTGTCTTCTATGCATATCTCACGAGTAGGTTCTGCCTACTTGGCTTATGGTAACAAAAAGGTGAACTCTTGCAAGTAGTGTTTAACTACTCGACTTCTAACTACTACTTGCGAGTAATATCCTATTTACTCGACTTCTACCTATACCACTGTCAAGGATAATAAGCCTCTATTATTCAGGAGTTGTTGTTAATGGAGGTTAACCCCTACTGCCTTTTCAGAGTGCGGTCTATGATGGTGATTATATCTCGTGAGCAGTATCTAACTACTCGACTTCTAATCCCCAAATAAAACAGCTGGAGAGTAGATTCTAACTACTTGACTTCTACCGAACATTTATTTGATTAGCATAGCATCTAACAATACGAGGAGAACGTATCCTAACCATAAACTCCAAGGGTTCTTTGGGTCATGCAGGTGGAGTGACATCCAACCTAGACTTAATATACCATCATGCTCTTATTCAAGCATATGAGAATAAAACTTTATATAAAATCTTCTAAATGCAAATCGAGGTTTGCCTTTGGTTGCGAGCTAAACCGAACAGTCAATAGTCAATGGCTTCACCCGGTGAAGCTTCTCATCGATTCACTTTATGACGTACTACTGTTGCCGCTCCGAGTTCACCTTGCTTGCAGCGGGGTCCATGTTAGTTCTTCTCCTCCGAGTCGTGCTCCTCGTCGATCTCCATTTGTCACTTGCTCTATCGATATGATTATGCACCTATGACAGATTACTAATTTAGCAACCCAATGCATTGAGTGGAAAAATTTGCGAAACAAAAGAGGAGTTCAAAACTACGCATGGATTGAATGAGGGTCTCTGCTGGTTTTCTTTAACTCTAATTGAAAAGATTTAAACTCAGTCCAAATGGATTTAAGTAAAAGGTTCTATTGGATTTATTATACGTATTCCTGTAAGGAGCTCTAAGACATTTAATTATCCAATAAAACAGGGTCAACAGTTAGTTAATTTTTTTACAGTGAATTCCAGATGTTCTAATGGAATTACAAGCAAAACTTCAGATTTAATTGATGATGCCTTGGCCACAATAATTCTATAAAGCTTTGTCCATTAATAAATTAACAGAGAAACAAAAATGATTTTTCATACTAACAAGTATGAAAAACAGATACGGCATGGTCTAAGGAGACCAACAGAATTGGTTTCCTAATTTCGTGAGCTTGCTACCATTTAATATGATTTTTTACAAGGGTTTGCTAATTTCTGGCATTTTACTGGTATTTTTCTGGATTTTATTTAACCTAGACCAAAGTTCATTAACTAAACTGTCATAAGCATGGTTACTTGGGGTGGAATTATTACTGGAGTTCATATGCATCTGGAGGGATATTGTGGCTAAATTGGAGAATCTTATATTAAAGAATACTCCTGGAAATAACTCCTAAATGTTTAATGGAAAGGGAATTATTCAGAAAAATACAGTAGTTTTCATGTCAAGAATGTTGCTCCACTGCAAAGTATAGAGCAATAGGAGATTAAGGAAATCCCATTCTTGTACGGGGATTGGCCAAACGACTTTGTTTTTCTTCCTAAAGAACCATGGTACCTCAATGAGTCTAAAATTTAATCATTATTGTGGAGGAATTGACTCTAATATGGGATGCGACATCGACCTAGGGTTTGGGTTGGAATTTGGAAGAAAACGGCTTTCCAGCACTAACCTCGATGGAAATCCAATCTTCTTGCTTCAACGGATGCGCAAGGAAGTCTCGTGTTTACCTTATAATGGGAACAAGGGTTGGTTAATTATACAAGGCGAATTTGCAAGTTGCACAACACGATTTCTAATTAATGGCTGAGGGAAATTTTCAAAATACGGCGGAAGGGTACAACGGCTGGCCGAGCGGCTTTGTGAGTATGAAGGGCGGACCTGGGTGCCGGATTGGTTGAGCGCGATGTAGCTCGCGGTAGCCGAGCTATATGGAGTTTCGTCGATGCGGCCGAAACAGAGTCGTGGAAGAATCAATCACGCCTCAGCATCGCACAAGGAAGAAGTCGGCGATGCAGCGCTGTGTCGGGGAGGATGATGAAGATGTGGTGCAGCTGGCGGCGCGCTCAGTTGGGGCGGGGAGCACTGGAACATGCCGGGAGTCGCAGCAGCACCACGGCGGTCATGATCCAGTAGCGGAACAGGGCGGTGGCTCGACCTCCTGTTTTTTCTACCTCCTCGGCGATGGAATAGAGGAAACAATGATCAGCACGTTGCGCCAAAGAGTGGGAAAACTTTGTATGAAACCAACATGGTGCGAAACTAACTGAGGGGATGATAATCGGCCAGGACGTCGATGAAGGTCATCCATGGCGTCAATGGGGAAAACGCCCAATTCGGGCCACTTGAAGAACAAAATGGCGTAGGGTGCATCGGAAAGCTAGAGGGCTAGTGGGCGCACGCCGACGTGGGCTTGATCGGAGCTGGGAGGCAGCGGTGCAGCAGCAGCTTGCCTTAGCCTGAAGCAGGGGCGAGGCACACAGCATAGCAGAAGGGCGAGCACCAAACGTGGGCAGGGCATGAACGTGGGCAGAAGAGTGATAGGTTGGCCTCGTGCGACGATAAGGGAGAGCAAAGCGCTGGATAAGGGCAAGAGAGAGGAAGTAGCTGCGTGGAGTGGTAGGTTGCTGCATCGAGAAGCTTCTCTGTTCCGTGGCACTCTCGCGAGAGGCAGAAACAGAGAACGAGTACCGTTTAATTGATTGGTGGGGCCACCAGACAGGTGGGACTCACCCCTCCCTTCTTATCCCCAAGTAGCAGTTTCCAATAATTGACTTAAAAATAGCAGATGTACTCTAAACATCAAGATTATTTGCAAGATCACTAAAGCAATTATAATGAACACATTGGTGAATTCAAAACTTGTATTTGAATAGTTTAAGTTTGAAATATAATTTTGAAATTTGAAATTCACCTCTTTATGCAATTGATCTACATTACTTTAACATTTTTCAAAATTTTGCAATGTCACCAAATTCAACGTGACAATTATTATAGTGATATCGAAACTTATTTTCTTCCATGTTGTATATGCACATATATTTTGGATTCAAATTAATCTTTAGGTATTAATTTAAAATGTATTCAAATGATTATATTTAATTTGTTTCAATTTTACACATTGGACTTGAACATCTAATTAATTACCTATCAACAACATTTTGGCAAAGTTGAATTTTATATTTGACATCATTTGATTCAAACTTATGACCTTTGCCTTTGCATTGTATTTAGGCTTATGAATTAAGTTTAAACTTAAAACTTAACTTTGATTTTTGAATTGAACTTTGGATTTTCTTACTTTTGCAATTACTTACTTAAGCTCACACATACACTAAGAGTTTCTCAAACAACGGTTCAAATTTTAAAATTTGATATTCAAAACATCCTTTATTACTAACATAGTTTATTTGAGTTTGAATTTTTATTTCAAATTAAAATTTTGAAGTTCACATTTTACATTCTCGTTCTTCTTATGTGTGGGATTTTACCATAAACAAAATTTTGATAGTGTGAGGAGGCACGGAACACGGTTTAAATGTAAAGGATGAGCTAGAGTAGAAAAAGAAGTCAGCCCAATGGAGGTCTGTGACGCCCGGTTCTGAAAAATGAACCAAGCTAACGTATATGTGTACCCAGAATGTTCAACACACATACATGAGTGCAATCACAAAAGTGTATACAGAAAATTACCACAGAACAAGATTAATTATCAAATTTTATTACACAAACTAGATTATCCTCGAATACAAGCTCCAATGAGTATTAATGACAAGTTCAACTAATGCAGCGGAAATAAACTAATTAAGCAAACTAAGCAACTATGCAGCATAAGCAACAGGGTATGTATGCGCAGCTCCAATCAATACCACAGGCAAAGCTGACGGTAGACACGGCCTAGAACTCCGCATTATCACCATTAAACTCCCAATCCTGACCTGCAACTGTTGGAGGGGGGGGATTGCAAGAGTAAGTACATGTCGTACTCAGCAAGTGTGGAAAGTATGACATGTGGCTGATTCAAATGACGACAATAATAATGGCAAAGTGCTGAAAAGTACAGTAAAACATTTGAAAAGCAATATGTATATTATATGTATGTGAAGTAAGCCCATCATAATCATAAGTAATACCATAATACCAATCTGAATTCACTACCATCATCAATGATTCCATACTTCACCATCGTCAATAACCATATTCAATACCAGAAATTAATCCATAACCATTACCAAACCATAACCATCCCAAATTCCAATTTCCCTCTAATCATGGAAGTTGTCCAGGTGCTCATAACCGAGAGCACGACTATCATGATAGTTTTAATAGACTCTGCAGAGTTTGTACCTCTTTACCCACGTGTTTGTGATTTCATCACCTTCCGATGACTAGAACCTCTATCATGCCGTCTCACACTTCCATCGGTGTGTGGCCAAGAGATCACAAAATAGCCTTTACAAAGGGATTACTAGCCTATTTAGACCCCACTGAGGTTTCACCGGTGGCGATGTCTCCCACTGAGCACATCTTCAACCAAGGGGCCCCTCTTGAGCCATTCGGATCCCAGTGTAGTCCCACCAATCATCAACAAACCCAATCTGACTACCCCTTCCCCGAGCATCCACAATGGTCCAAACAGCACTAGCAAAGCCCTAATTAATCAGCTACGCCGCGCCCATACTTGGCCTCGTGGTGTCACTGTAGTCCTGGCTTATTCTCGCATGAACCGGTCCTTAGATCTAAAGCAAGCAAACCACCATAACATCCAACCCATCCACATACCAGGCTTGCTTAGATCACCCATTACCATACCATATTTAACCAGTTCATGTTAACCACAATCTCATCCATGCATAATTAGATTGAGTGGTATAGTTATTTCCCATCCCAGTTGATCAAGCGAAGCAAAAGGTAAAAGTCCATCCCGACGCTCTACCATAAATTCCAGGTGACAAGGGTGGTTTAGCAAGTCTAGTAAACTTCCTACCATAGGATTCCCATCAAAATTGACACAAGCATGCAGTTTTACAAACAAAACATTTATTTTAAAAAACAGGATCAATATGCTTCAAGGACACTTGCCTTGCTCTTGCTGTTGATTAGGATCAAAGCCTTCAAACTCTTGATGCTGGAGATCCTCCAGGGCACTTTCTAGCGCAACTCCGTCTAATCCACATAATAAACATACAAGACAAGAAACACAATCAAAGAATGCACAAATATTACTCAATATGACATGTAATGCAAATGCAAGGTAGAACTTGTTACTAGATTGCTTTTAATGATCTCTAACTAGTTCTAATAGCTTTTAACAAGTTTATACAGGTTTGGAGTTGATTAGATCAAATTTTAGAGTCAATTCAACACAATTTAACCAGGAAGATCGGACTAGTCCGCTAGGGACCGGACAAGTCCGCACTTGACGAGATCAGCAGATTAGAGTTTTCTAGATCGACATGAATTTGGAGATTAGGGGTTGAATTCACGTAAGGAAAAGAGAATAGGAGGTATACCAGGTGTTTAGAACTCCAATGAATCAAGAAACTTGGAGGTAGCACTTGGATCTTGATGATCTAGGGTTGGTGATGAACTTGGAGATGAATTGGTGGTGAAGGATGAAACTTGGTGGAGATCTTGATCCTCCTTCGTTTCCTCCTCTTCTTCCTCTTGCTTGGGATCTTCTCCTCCCTCCTTGATGGTGGCTCCCCACGAACTAGGGTTTGGGTGGGTGGAAAAGTGGCAAATAGATGTCAAACCAAGGGGTGGGGCTGTTTATATAGAGGTGGAGGCTAGGGTTAGATGGATTTCGAGTTTTGGGATGAGTAGAGGCCGGTTTAGAGTCCCACATGGGCTCTAAAAGAGTTAGGCACGACGTACCTAGGCCCACTTAACGTGAAACCCAAGAAACAAGTCGTAAAATAAAGGATCAACTCGGAGTCGCGGAATATCGGACAAGTCCAGAAAGGACCGGACTAGTCCGAAGTCGTCCAGAGAGAAAATTGGACAAGTTTGGCCAAAAATAGGACAAGTCCGAATTTGAACAGAGAGGAAAAACGGACAAGTCCGCTGGAACACCGGACTAGTCCGGAAAAGTCCAGGGACTTAGCAAATTTTCAAGGATTCATGGAATATCGGACTAGTCCGCACAAAATCGGACAAGTCCGAAAGTTTCCAGAGCCAAAATCGGATTAGTCCGCAGCAAAAACGGACAAGTTCGTTTTTAGCCAGAGAGAAATCGGACTAGTCCTCAGTAAAATCGGACTAGTCCGCACTTTCCTGCGTTTTAAGTGCGGTTTTGTTCCAAATCAATTTTAAACTCGTTCCTCTTGTTGTGGGCTAATGTTAAACATGTATATGAGTGCATGTAGGGCATGATGCATGAAAATTAGGGTGTTACAAACCTACCCCCCTTAAAATGAATCTCGCCCTCGAGATTCGACGCGGCAGAGAAGAGATAGGGAAATTCCTTCTTGAGATCATCCTCTAGCTCCCAAGTTGCTTCTTTTTCTATGTGGTGCTTCCATTGAACTTTACACCATCTAATGACCTTGTTCCTTGTGACCCTGTAACACCCTAAATTTTCGCATCATGCATTGCATACATGGTCATGCATTAAACACTAGTAGAATAAAAGAAAAATAATAAAACATATACATATACAAATATGTGTAGCAAAAGAAGAAAAAGAAAACAATAATTATAGCCTAAAACTTGTAATAGGGAATAAGTATAAAAAAATATAATAGTATATATAAATATATATAAATAATATATATAACAATATATAAAAATAGAAAAAATATTAATAATATATGTTATAAAAATAATAAATAATAAACAATAAATATATGATATTAATAATATATATAAAAAATATATATATAAATAATTATATAATAAAAGGAAAAGTAAAAAAGAAAAAAAAGAAAAAAAAAAAGAGAGAAATCACCGCTGGCCTGGCCAAGCTGGCCCAGCCAGCGGCATCTCCCGCGGCCGCGCGCCCGCAGCCGGGCCCCACCGCCGCCGCTTCCGCCGACAGGCGCCGAGCGTGCCGCCCCGCAGCCGCCTGGCCCCGGCCGACACGGCCCCGGGTGCTGCGCCGGCCCCGCTCTGCAGCCGGGCCCCGCCCCCCTGACGCGACGCCAGCCGCCCCCGAGCGCGCGTGTCGCGCCGACCGAGCCGCTCGGCCGAGGCCCCGCTCGCTCGCCTCCGCGGTCTCCTGCGCCCGGCCCCGCCTGGGTCCCGCCCCGAGCGTGCCGCCCGCGCCTCGGCTCGGTCGCCCGCGCCCCGATGCTGCCTGACCGCGCCTGCGCGCTGGGTCCCGCACGCCCGATGCCCAGCGCCGTGTCCGGCCCCAACACGCGCGCCGAATCCCGCCGCCCCCACGATTTTCCCGCGAGCGCCCGGTCTCCCGCGCCGTAACCGCCTCTGATTCTACCGATGCCGTACCCTAGCCACGCCCCTATAAATAGGACCGAGGCCCTAGGCTTTTTCCCACGAACCAACAGCCGCCAGCAGAGAAGAAAAAGCCGCCGGAGCCAAGGTCCAGAAGGCTGCGCCCAGGGAAGAAAAAAAGAGAAAAAGAAGGGGAAGAAGAGGGAGAAAAAGAGGAGGGCACCACCGTTCGCCGGAGATCGTCGCCGACATCGCGCCGCCGTCGTCGTGCCGCCGAAGGACTGCTGCACCATCTATTTCGTCTACGCGTCGCATTTATTCCGCGACCGTCACGCCGTCAGATCTACGGTAGGGTTCGTTCCCGATGCGAATTTTTGCGATCATATTGAATCTAATAGGCGTAAATTAATTTTAGTTGCACCATAAATTTTATTTCAGCAGCATTAATCCACCCTAAAACCCCCGTAAACCCATATGAACACGTATGAACTACTCACATCTAATTAATAAACAACTGTAGTAAATTAATTATTAAACTGTGCATGCATGCATGTCATTGCATGTTGATTATTTTGTGTGCATTATGTTGAATTGTATATGTTTTCTTGTATGTATGATCACGCGTAGAGGAACGTGCTCAAGAGGTTGCATACGAGGATTTCCAAACCCAAGACTTCGAAGCGCTTGAGCAACCCCATCCGCCGGAGCAAGGCAAGTGTCCTTGAAGCATATTGATCCTATTTTAAATTAAATGTTTTGTTTGCGAACTTGCATGCTTGTGTCAAATTGATGGGAATCCTATGGTAGGAAGTTTACTAGTTTTGTTTGACCACCCTTGTCACCCGGAATTATGGTAGAGAGTCGGGAAGGGTTTTTACCTTTTTGCTTCGCTTAATTAATTGGGATGGCAAACAACACTACACATTTAATTATGCACCAATGATATTCTGGCTAATGTGAACTGGTCAATATGATGGGTGATCTAAGCAAGCATGGTTTTGTGAATGGGTTGGACGTCATGGTGGTTTGCTTGCCTTAGATCTAAGGACCGGTTCATGCGAGAATATGCCAGGTCAACAGTGCCACCACAAGGTCAAGTATGGGTGCGGCGTAGCTGAATAATTAGGAGCGCTGCTAGTATTGTATGGACCATTGGATGGCGCGGGGAATGGGAGTCGAGGAGGACTGCCCTGGGATCCGCATGGCACACGAGGGGGCCCGTGGGTGGGAGAATAGAGATTCAAGCCTGCCGGTGAAACTTTAGTGGGCCTGTACATACTAGTAGTCCCTTTTGAAAGGCTATTTTGTGATCTCTTGGTCACACACCTACGGAAGTGTGAGATGGCACAATGGAGGTTTCTTAGTCATCGAAAGGTGATAAAATCACAAACATGTGGGTAAAGTGGTACAACCTCTGCAGAGTGTTTAAAAACTATCATGATAGCCGTGCTCCCGGTTATGAGCGCCTGGATGACCTACATGATTAGAGTTGGAATTGGGATTTGGGATGGTTATGGTTTGGTAACGGTCATGGTTTATGGATTATGGTCATGGATATGAATTTGAGTTATGGTAATTGGACATGGATAATGGTAAAGTTGGCAATAATTGGATATGGTTTATATTATGTTAATATGATGGTTATGATGGGATTGTTTCACGTAGACATAGTATAATGCTTTTCAAATGTTTTACTGTACTTTTCAGCACTTAGCCATTATTATTGTCGTCATTTGAATTAGCCACATGTCATACTTTCCACACTTGCTGAGTACGACATGTACTCACCCTTGCAACCCCCCCCCCCCCCAACAGCTACTGGAGACAATTGGGAGTACCCTGAGGATCACGTGGAGTACTAGGTTGCGTACCGCTGTCAATTGCCTGTGGATTGGAGTCGTGCTGTTTAGTTTATTTTCCGCTGCAATTATTTAGAGTTTTATTATTCGTGAACTATTGGATTATTGTAATAAAGTACTTATTTATTAGTTAAGACGTGGTTAAATTCTGTTTATCATTTGTGAATCATTCGTGTATGTGTGTTGAACATCCTGGGCACACATATGCGTTACGCTTGGTTCATATTCGGAACCGGGTGTCACAAATTGGTATCAAAGCCGCGTTGACCGTAGGACGCAAGCCTAGGTAGAATGGACACTCTAGAGCACTTATGAACACTCTTCTAATATGCTATTTTCGAAAAATTTTGCTGCTGTTTTGTTTCCCTTATTTTCAGCCGCAAAAAGTACTGATCGCTGCTGCGTTTTGATAAAAATTTTCAGAAGTGAGCAATATTAAGTGCTGCTGTTTTGCGGTATAAATTTTCGCAAAAACGGTGTGTTTTGCTGCTATTATGTGTGGGTAAAATTATTGTGTTGGTTGCTGTAATTTTTCTCTTTATTTTTCGTTCTTTTGGAACCGCTGCACCGCTCTTTGTCCGCCGTTTTGCTGCTGAAATTTTCAGATTTGTTTTTCATTATTTTTCTAATGTATTCTTGTTTTCTGTAGATGGCCCGCACCAAGACAACCCCCCGTAAGTCGACCGGTGGACTTGTGCCCCCGCGTAGGTTGGCTAGTCGCTCTCCGGCCGTCGACCCCCGTCACCCCGTGGTGATCCGTTCTGACGGCAGAGCCGCAGGACAACTGCGACACCGTCTCCGTGCCCTACTATGTGAGGCTGGCTACCGTCACCATAGCCTCTCGCTCTCCTACCACACCACTGGAGTGCAGCGCCTCGGCAGGAAGGAGTGGAGCTGCAAAATCTATATCTACTACGGTGACGAGTTGGTGAAGACCCACAAAAGCCCCGCTTGGAGGAGCTCCCGCCGATCTGCAGAGCAGGATGCTAGCTGGGAAGCAGCCACTTTTTGGAGCCACGCAGGCCATTTCCGTCTGGAGGACACGGTTCACGCCTTCGTCCCGCAGCGTCCCAGTGGCACTGCGCGCTTCGTCTCCAGGCACGTGGAGGGACCCCTGGACCTCCCGCAGTCTCGTCAGACTGTTGACGACGTGACCCAGCTGAGTGCCCGACTTCAGAGGGCGCAACAGGAAATTCAGGATGGACGTGACCTCGCCCAGCGCCACGAGGCGATAATCAGGAGGTATCGTCGGATCACCGACGAGGACCCGGACGACTACGCGTCCGACACCCCGATGTGGACCCCAGACTCTCCAGACCGTCGCAACGGTCAGCGTGAGTCGTCTTCTAAGGAGTCCTCTGACGAGGAGCCTTCCAGTGTGGCGTCTACCGCACCACCGCCGCCTGCTGCCTCACCACCCCAGGACCCACAGGACCCCGAGGACCCCGACGATGACGACGACGACGACGACGATGAGGACCCGGATGAGTTTCCGCTCGACGACGAGTAGTCCTCGACCTTTGTCACGACTCAAGGATAGGCACACCCCCATTAGTAAATAAGAGTGATGTAGATATACTTGTGTGACCTTGAGTTGTGTTACTTCTTTTAGGATCTTTGTAAATTCCGTTGGGTGCTTGTCTGAGTGCTTGTGTGCTTAGTAGAGAGTTGTGGGATGCTTCAGCAATTGTCCACATCCTCATAATATAGGTCTATATTAATAAAGGATTATTTAGTGTCACATACCTTGATGCATATAGTTGGGACGTTTCCTTCCAAATTCTAAATCCTTCTGTCCCCACCCTTCTTTCGCTAACAGATGGTGAGAACTCGTAACCAGAGGGATGCCAACGATGAGGAGGAGCGCAATAAAGTACCTCAGAACAACCAGGGACATGCTCATGGAGCCATCAATATTGAACAACTGTTAGCTATGCAGAACCAGCTCATGCAGACCATGATACAGACCATGGGACAGCTGCAAGCTGGCAACAACAATCAGCCCCACCTGCCTCCACCGCCACCCCCGCCACATCACAACCGTTTGGGAGAGTTCATGAGGACCAGACCGCCCACCTTTGCACAAGCCACAGACCCAATGGAAGCTGATGATTGGCTGAAGTCTGTTGAGAAGAAACTTGCTATTGTCCAGTGCACTGATAGGGAGAAGGTTCTCTTTGCATCACATCAACTAGTTGGAGCAGCCGCTGACTGGTGGGAAGCTCTTTGCAACGCTCATGATAATTAGGAGACAATCACTTGGGCTGAGTTTAAACAGAGTTTCCGTTCCCACTATGTACCTGAAGGAGTTATGATACTGAGGAGACAAGATTTTGAAAACCTCAGGCAAGGAAGGATGAGTGTGAGTGAGTATCTCAACAAATTCACTCAATTATCAAGATATGCTCCAGAAGACATCAAAACTGATAGTAGGAAACAGTATCTGTTTATGAGGGGTCTCAACAATGAAATTCAAGTCCAGTTGCTCAATACTGATTATCCAAACTTCCAAAAGCTGGTTGACAAGGCTATTGTGGTTGAGAACAAGATTCGTGAGATGGAGCAGGACAACAAGAGGAAGATGTCACATCATGGACCGCAACAAGGAAGCAATGTTCACCCCCGCTATGCACCACCTACTGCACAACAATACAACCCCTCTGCTCCTGCATACCGCACTGCTTATCCACCCCGCCCAAATCAGCCACCGCAGCAACGCCCCGCCATGCAAGCGCCTCGCAATCTTGTGCCACCTGCGCCGCGTCCTAACATGGCGGCAAATGCTCAAAACCAGTTGCGCCCAAATTTCCCTAATGCTACGGGTGGTAAGACATGCTATGCGTGTGGAGAACCCGGACACTTTGCAAGTCAATGCCCCAGGAGAAACAATGGTCCTATGAACAATGCACCAAGGCCAAATCACCCGCGACCAAATGGAGGAGCACCACAAGGCAACCGTGGACAGCAGAATTTTGCTCGTGGCAATGTAAATCATGTCTCTACTGAGGAAGCCCAGCAAGCTGATGACGTCGTGATTGGTATGTTTCTCGCCAACTCCAACCCCGCGACTGTTTTATTTGATTCAGGAGCATCTCATTCATTCATCTCATCAAAGTATGTTGCTAAGTACAATTTGCCTATATCTCATATGAAGCAAACTATGCTAGTAAGTTCTCCTGGCGGAGAGATGAGGACAAATATAGTATGTCCGAAAGTAAGCATTAAAATAAGGGGGGTAGACTTTCTCGCAAACCTCATAGTATTGGACTCCCAAGGAATAGACATAATACTTGGAATGGACTGGCTGAGCAAGCATAATGGAGTCATTCAATGCGCCGAAAGGATTGTGCAGTTGACAAGTGAACATGGTACCCGCATTGAAGTTGAAGCAGCCCAACCTGCAAGAGGGAAAGCGATGCTGAATCACGTGGAAGAAGTGACATTGGAAAGCATTCCGATCGTTCGCGAGTACCCGGATGTGTTTCCAGATGAGTTACCAGGTATGCCACCTGATCGTGACATAGAATTCGCCATTGAGTTGATACCCGGAACTGCACCTATAGCTAAGAGGCCGTATAGGATGCCTCCTAAGGAATTAGCAGAGCTCAAGAAGCAAATTCAAGAGCAGCTAGAGAAGGGTTTTATACGCCCAAGTTCATCCCCGTGGGGAGCCCCAGTGCTCTTCGTAGATAAGAAGGATGGAACCCAGAGGATGTGTGTGGACTATAGGTCTCTCAATGAAGCGACAATTAAGAACAAGTACTCACTGCCCCGTATTGAGGATTTGTTCGACCAAATGAGGGGTGCCTGTATCTTCTCCAAGATAGACTTGCGGTCAGGATACTTCCAAATGAAGATTAGACCATCGGATATACCCAAGACAGCATTTCGAACACGATATGGATCTTATGAGTACACCGTCATGTCATTTGGATTGACAAACGCGCCTGCGTACTTTATGTATCTCATGAATAAGGTCTTCATGGAATATCTGGATAAGTTCGTTGTAGTGTTCATCGATGATATTATGATCTACTCGAAGGATGAGACGGAACATGAGGAACACTTGAGGCTTACGCTGCAGAAATTGAGGGAGCATCAATTGTATGCCAAGTTCAGTAAATGTCAGTTTTGGTTACGGGAAGTTTCTTTCCTAGGCCATATTATCTCTGGAGGAGGAGTATCAGTTGACCCAGGGAAGGTGAGAGATGTGCTTAAATGGGAACCGCCACAGAATGTCAAGGAAATTCGGAGTTTCCTTGGAATGGCTGGATACTACCGCCGATTCATTAAAGATTTCTCCAAAATAGCCAAGCCTATGACCGAATTACTCATGAAGGGAAAGGCATTCCGATGGACTCAAGCTTGTTAGGATAGCTTTGAAGAGTTAAAGAAAAGGTTGACAACCGCCCCAGTGTTAGTATTACCGGACGTGAGCAAGAATTTTGATATATACTTTGATGCTTCAAGACAAGGATTAGGATGTGTGCTCATGCAAGAAGGCCAAGTGGTAGCTTATGCATCGAGGCAACTAAAGAAACATGAGTTGAATTATCCTACACACGACCTTGAACTCGCAGCCGTGGTACACACCTTGAAGATATGGAGACACTATGTTTTTGGTCACCGATGTGAGATTTATACGGATCATAAGAGTCTCAAGTACATATTTACGCAAACGGATCTGAATCTGAGGCAACGCCGATGGTTGGAGCTCATCAAGGATTATGACGTAGGAATCAACTATCACCCAGGGAAGGCCAACGTAGTGGCCGATGCCTTGAGCCGAAAAGGAGTAAGTCATCAACTCACAGTTCGAGAGCTGTCATCCGAGTTATGCAAGGAGTTTGAACGATTGAACCTTGGATTCATAAATGAGATGGGAACGATGGAAGTCAACCCAACATTAGAGCAGGAAATACGGGAAGGACAGACGAAGGACAAGGAAATACAAGAAATCAAGGAAAGTACCCAAGAAGGAAAGGAATTCAGATTTGATGAGGACAAACAAGGTACCTTATGGCTTGGAAAGAGGATTGTGGTACCTAATGTTAGGCATATTCGAGAAACAATATTGAAGGAGGCACATGACTCGCCTTACTCAATTCATCCCGGCTGTACAAAGATGTACAAGGACTTAAAGACATGCTACTGGTGGGCCAGCATGAAAAAGGACATAGCCGAATATGTTGCACTTTGTGATGTGTGCCAACGAGTTAAAGCTGAACATCAAAGGCCAGCCGGATTGTTACAACCACTAAAGATCCCGGAGTGGAAGTGGGAAGAGATTGGTATGGACTTTGTAGTTGGATTACCGCGAACTCAGTCTGGCTATGATTCAATATGGGTTATTGTGGATCGATTGACAAAATCAGCTCATTTCATCCCCGTCAAGACCACATATACCACCGCGAAGCTAGCAGAATTGTATATGGAACATATTGTGTGTCGACACGGAGTACCGAAGAAGATAATCTCGGATAGAGGTTCTCAATTTACCTCCAGGTTTTGGCAGAAATTGCATGAAGCAATGGGAACAAGGCTGAACTTCAGTTCGGCGTATCACCCTCAAACGGATGGACAAACCGAGAGGACCAACCAAATTTTGGAAGACATGTTGAGAGCATGTTCTTTAAAGCATAGGAAAAGTTGGGATAAAAGTTTGCCGTATGCTGAATTCTCGTACAACAATAGTTACCAAGCAAGTTTGAAAATTTCACCCTATGAAGCACTATACGGAAGGAAGTGTAGGACTCCCTTGTTTTGGAATGAAATCGGAGAGAATCAAGTATTTGGTCCCGACGTGTTACAAGATGCGGAAAAGCAAGTCCAAATAATACGGGAAAACTTAAAGGCTGCCCAGTCTCGACAGAAAGGTTATGCTGATAATAGGCGAAGGAGTTTGACTTTTGAAGTTGGAGATTTTGTATACCTCAAAGTGTCACCTATCAGAGGTCAACGACGGTTTAACGTCAAAGGGAAACTGGCACCACGTTACATCGGACCATTCAAGATTTTGGACAAGCGAGGAGAGGTAGCTTATCGACTTGAGCTGCCGACGTATCTCTCCGATGTACACGACGTGTTTCACGTATCTCAACTCAAGAAGTGTCTCAGGGTACCGGAAGAACAAGTGCCGATGGACGAGTTAGAACTTCAAGAGGATTTGTCTTATGTCGAGCAACCTATCAAAATTTTGGACATAAAGGAAAGAGTCACGAGAAATAAGAGGATCCGTTGGTGCAAAGTGCAATGGAAACACCATACGGAAGCCGAAGCTACATGGGAACGTGAAGAAGACCTGAAGGCAGAATTCCCTCATCTTTTCTCCACGCTATCGAATCTCGAGGGCGAGATTCACTTTAAGGGGGGTAGGTTTGTAACACCCTAAATTTTCGCATCATGCATTGCATACATGGTCATGCATTAAACACTAGTAGAATAAAAGAAAAATAATAAAACATATACATATACAAATATGTGTAGCAAAAGAAGAAAAAGAAAACAATAATTATAGCCTAAAACTTGTAATAGGGAATAAGTATAAAAAAATATAATAGTATATATAAATATATATAAATAATATATATAACAATATATAAAAATAGAAAAAAAATTAATAATATATGTTATAAAAATAATAAATAATAAACAATAAATATATGATATTAATAATATATATAAAAAATATATATATAAATAATTATATAATAAAGTAAAAGTAAAAAAGAAAAAAAAAGAAAAAAAAAAAGAGAGAAATCACCGCTGGCCAGGCCAAGCTGGCCCAGCCAGCGGCATCTCCCGCGGCCGCGCGCCCGCAGCCGGGCCCCACCGTCGCCGCTTCCGCCGACAGGCGCCGAGCGTGCCGCCCCGCAGCCGCCTGGCCCCGGCCGACACGGCCCCGGGTGCTGCGCCGGCCCCGCTCTGCAGCCGGGCCCCGCCCCCCTGACGCGACGCCAGCCGCCCCCGAGCGCGCGTGTCGCGCCGACCGAGCCGCTCGGCCGAGGCCCCACTCGCCCGCCTCCGCGGTCTCCTGCGCCTGGCCCCGCCTGGCTCCCGCCCCGAGCGTGCCGCCCGCGCCTCGGCTCGGTCGCCCGCGCCCCGATGCTGCCTGACCGCGCCTGCGCGCTGGGTCCCGCACGCCCGATGCCCAGCGCCGTGTCCGGCCCCAACACGCGCGCCGAATCCCGCCGCCCCCGCGATTTTCCCGCGAGCGCCCGGTCTCCCGCGCCGTAACCGCCTCTGATTCTACCGATGCCGTACCCTAGCCACGCCCCTATAAATAGGACCGAGGCCCTAGGCTTTTTCCCACGAACCAGCAGCCGCCAGCAGAGAAGAAAAATCCGCCGGAACCAAGGTCCAGAAGGCTGCGCACAGGGAAGAAAAAAAGAGAAAAAGAAGGGGAAGAAGAGGGAGAAAAAGAGGAGGGCACCACCGTTCGCCGGAGATCGTCGCCGACATCGCGCCGCCGTCGTCGTGCCGCCGAAGGACTGCTGCACCATCTATTTCGTCTACGTGTCGCATTTATTCCGCGACCGTCACGCCGTCAGATCTACGGTAGGGTTCGTTCCCGATGCGAATTTTTGCGATCATATTGAATCTAATAGGCGTAAATTAATTTTAGTTGCACCATAAATTTTATTTCAGCAGCATTAATCCACCCTAAAACCCCCGTAAACCCATATGAACACGTATGAACTACTCACATCTAATTAATAAACAACTGTAGTAAATTAATTATTAAACTGTGCATGCATGCATGTCATTGCATGTTGATTATTTTGTGTGCATTATGTTGAATTGTATATGTTTTCTTGTATGTATGATCACGCGTAGAGGAACGTGCTCAAGAGGTTGCATACGAGGATTTCCAAACCCAAGACTTCGAAGCGCTTGAGCAACCCCATCCGCCGGAGCAAGGCAAGTGTCCTTGAAGCATATTGATCCTATTTTAAATTAAATGTTTTGTTTGCGAACTTGCATGCTTGTGTCAAATTGATGGGAATCCTATGGTAGGAAGTTTACTAGTTTTGTTTGACCACCCTTGTCACCCGGAATTATGGTAGAGAGTCGGGAAGGGTTTTTACCTTTTTGCTTCGCTTAATTAATTGGGATGGCAAACAACACTACACATTTAATTATGCACCAATGATATTCTGGCTAATGTGAACTGGTCAATATGATGGGTGATCTAAGCAAGCATGGTTTTGTGAATGGGTTGGACGTCATGGTGGTTTGCTTGCCTTAGATCTAAGGACCGGTTCATGCGAGAATATGCCAGGTCAACAGTGCCACCACAAGGCCAAGTATGGGTGCGGCGTAGCTGAATAATTAGGAGCGCTGCTAGTATTGTATGGACCATTGGATGGCGCGGGGAATGGGAGTCGAGGAGGACTGCCCTGGGATCCGCATGGCACACGAGGGGGCCCGTGGGTGGGAGAATAGAGATTCAAGCCTGCCGGTGAAACTTTAGTGGGCCTGTACATACTAGTAGTCCCTTTTGAAAGGCTATTTTGTGATCTCTTGGCCACACACCTACGGAAGTGTGAGATGGCACAATGGAGGTTTCTTAGTCATCGAAAGGTGATAAAATCACAAACATGTGGGTAAAGTGGTACAACCTCTGCAGAGTGTTTAAAAACTATCATGATAGCCGTGCTCCCGGTTATGAGCGCCTGGATGACCTACATGATTAGAGTTGGAATTGGGATTTGGGATGGTTATGGTTTGGTAACGGTCATGGTTTATGGATTATGGTCATGGATATGAATTTGAGTTATGGTAATTGGACATGGATAATGGTAAAGTTGGCAATAATTGGATATGGTTTATATTATGTTAATATGATGGTTATGATGGGATTGTTTCACGTAGACATAGTATAATGCTTTTCAAATGTTTTACTGTACTTTTCAGCACTTAGCCATTATTATTGTCGTCATTTGAATTAGCCACATGTCATACTTTCCACACTTGCTGAGTACGACATGTACTCACCCTTGCAACCCCCCCCCCCCCCCAACAGCTACTGGAGACAATTGGGAGTACCCTGAGGATCACGTGGAGTACTAGGTTGCGTACCGCTGTCAATTGCCTGTGGATTGGAGTCGTGCTGTTTAGTTTATTTTCCGCTGCAATTATTTAGAGTTTTATTATTCGTGAACTATTGGATTATTGTAATAAAGTACTTATTTATTAGTTAAGACGTGGTTAAATTCTGTTTATCATTTGTGAATCATTCGTGTATGTGTGTTGAACATCCTGGGCACACATATGCGTTACGCTTGGTTCATATTCGGAACCGGGTGTCACAAATTGGTATCAGAGCCGCGTTGACCGTAGGACGCAAGCCTAGGTAGAATGGACACTCTAGAGCACTTAGGAACACTCTTCTAATATGCTATTTTCGAAAATTTTTGCTGCTGTTTTGTTTCCCTTATTTTCAGCCGCAAAAAGTACTGATCGCTGCTGCGTTTTGATAAAAATTTTCAGAAGTGAGCAATATTAAGTGCTGCTGTTTTGCGGTATAAATTTTCGCAAAAACGGTGTGTTTTGCTGCTATTATGTGTGGGTAAAATTATTGTGTTGGTTGCTGTAATTTTTCTCTTTATTTTTCGTTCTTTTGGAACCGCTGCACCGCTCTTTGTCCGCCGTTTTGCTGCTGAAATTTTCAGATTTGTTTTTCATTATTTTTCTAATGTATTCTTGTTTTCTGTAGATGGCCCGCACCAAGACAACCCCCCGTAAGTAGACCGGTGGACTTGTGCCCCCGCGTAGGTTGGCTAGTCGCTCTCCGGCCGTCGACCCCCGTCACCCCGTGGTGATCCGTTCTGACGGCAGAGCCGCAGGACAACTGCGACACCGTCTCCGTGCCCTACTATGTGAGGCTGGCTACCGTCACCATAGCCTCTCGCTCTCCTACCATACCACTGGAGTGCAGCGCCCCGGAAGGAAGGAGTGGAGCTGCAAAATATATATCTACTACGGTGACGAGTTGGTGAAGACCCACAGAAGCCCCGCTTGGAGGAGCTCCCGCCGATCTGCAGAGCAGGATGCTAGCTGGGAAGCAGCCACTTTTTGGAGCCACGCCCGCCGTTTCCGTCTGGAGGACACGGTTCACGCCTTCGTCCCGCAGCGTCCCAGTGGCACTGCGCGCTTCGTCTCCAGGCACGTGGAGGGACCCCTGGACCTCCCGCAGTCTCGTCAGACTGTTGACGACGTGACCCAGCTGAGTGCCCGACTTCAGAGGGCGCAACAGGAAATTCAGGATGGACGTGACCTCGCCCAGCGCCACGAGGCGATAATTAGGAGGTATCGTCGGATCACCGACGAGGACCCGGACGACTACGCGTCCGACACCCCGATGTGGACCCCAGACTCTCCAGACCGTCGCAACGGTCAGCGTGAGTCGTCTTCTCAGGAGTCCTCTGACGAGGAGCCTTCCAGTGTGGCGTCTACCGCACCACCACCGCCTGCTTCCTCACCACCCCAGGACCCACAGGACCCCGAGGACCCCGACGATGACGACGACGACGACGACGATGAGGACCTGGATGAGTTTCCGCTCGACGACGAGTAGTCCTCGACCTTTGTCACGACTCAAGGATAGGCACACCCCCATTAGTAAATAAGAGCGATGTAGATATACTTGTGTGACCTTGAGTTGTGTTACTTCTTTTAGGATCTTTGTAAATTCCGTTGGGTGCTTGTCTGAGTGCTTGTGTGCTTAGTAGAGAGTTGTGGGATGCTTCAGCAATTGTCCACATCCTCATAATATAGGTCTATATTAATAAAGGATTATTTAGTGTCACATACCTTGATGCATATAGTTGGGACGTTTCCTTCCAAATTCTAAATCCTTCTGTCCCCACCCTTCTTTCGCTAACAGATGGTGAGAACTCGTAACCAGAGGGATGCCAACGATGAGGAGGAGCGCAATAAAGTACCTCAGAACAACCAGGGACATGCTCATGGAGCCATCAATATTGAACAACTGTTAGCTATGCAGAACCAGCTCATGCAGACCATGATACAGACCATGGGACAGCTGCAAGCTGGCAACAACAATCAGCCCCACCTGCCTCCACCGCCACCCCCGCCACATCACAACCGTTTGGGAGAGTTCATGAGGACCAGACCGCCCACCTTTGCACAAGCCACAGACCCAATGGAAGCTGATGATTGGCTGAAGTCTGTTGAGAAGAAACTTGCTATTGTCCAGTGCACTGATAGGGAGAAGGTTCTCTTTGCATCACATCAACTAGTTGGAGCAGCCGCTGACTGGTGGGAAGCTCTTTGCAACGCTCATGATAATTAGGAGACAATCACTTGGGCTGAGTTTAAACAGAGTTTCCGTTCCCACTATGTACCTGAAGGAGTTATGATACTGAGGAGACAAGATTTTGAAAACCTCAGGCAAGGAAGGATGAGTGTGAGTGAGTATCTCAACAAATTCACTCAATTATCAAGATATGCTCCAGAAGACATCAAAACTGATAGTAGGAAACAATATCTGTTTATGAGGGGTCTCAACAATGAAATTCAAGTCCAGTTGCTCAATACTGATTATCCAAACTTCCAAAAGCTGGTTGACAAGGCTATTGTGGTTAAGAACAAGATTCGTGAGATGGAGCAGGACAACAAGAGGAAGATGTCACATCATGGACCGCAACAAGGAAGCAATGTTCACCCCCGCTATGCACCACCTACTGCACAACAATACAACCCCTCTGCTCCTGCATACCGCACTGCTTATCCACCCCGCCCAAATCAGCCACCGCAGCAACGCCCCGCCATGCAAGCGCCTCGCAATCCTGTGCCACCTGCGCCGCGTCCTAACATGGCGGCAAATGCTCAAAACCAGTTGCGCCCAAATTTCCCTAATGCTACGGGTGGTAAGACATGCTATGCGTGTGGAGAACCCGGACACTTTGCAAGTCAATGCCCCAGGAGAAACAATGGTCCTATGAACAATGCACCAAGGCCAAATCACCCGCGACCAAATGGAGGAGCACCACAAGGCAACCGTGGACAGCAGAATTTTGCTCGTGGCAATGTAAATCATGTCTCTACTGAGGAAGCCCAGCAAGCTGATGACGTCGTGATTGGTATGTTTCTCGCCAACTCCAACCCCGCGACTGTTTTATTTGATTCAGGAGCATCTCATTCATTCATCTCATCAAAGTATGTTGCTAAGTACAATTTGCCTATATCTCATATGAAGCAAACTATGCTAGTAAGTTCTCCTGGCGGAGAGATGAGGACAAATATAGTATGTCCGAAAGTAAGCATTAAAATAAGGGGGGTAGACTTTCTCGCAAACCTCATAGTATTGGACTCCCAAGGAATAGACATAATACTTGGAATGGACTGGCTGAGCAAGCATAATGGAGTCATTCAATGCGCCGAAAGGATTGTGCAGTTGACAAGTGAACATGGTACCCGCATTGAAGTTGAAGCAGCCCAACCTGCAAGAGGGAAAGCGATGCTGAATCACGTGGAAGAAGTGACATTGGAAAGCATTCCGATCGTTCGCGAGTACCCGGATGTGTTTCCAGATGAGTTGCCAGGTATGCCACCTGATCGTGACATAGAATTCGCCATTGAGTTGATACCCGGAACTGCACCTATAGCTAAGAGGCCGTATAGGATGCCTCCTAAGGAATTAGCAGAGCTCAAGAAGCAAATTCAAGAGCAGCTAGAGAAGGGTTTTATACGCCCAAGTTCATCCCCGTGGGGAGCCCCAGTGCTCTTCGTAGATAAGAAGGATGGAACCCAGAGGATGTGTGTGGACTATAGGTCTCTCAATGAAGCGACAATTAAGAACAAGTACTCACTGCCCCGTATTGAGGATTTGTTCGACCAAATGAGGGGTGCATGTATCTTCTCCAAGATAGACTTGCGGTCAGGATACTTCCAAATGAAGATTAGACCATCGGATATACCCAAGACAGCATTTCGAACACGATATGGATCTTATGAGTACACCGTCATGTCATTTGGATTGACAAACGCGCCTGCGTACTTTATGTATCTCATGAATAAGGTCTTCATGGAATATCTGGATAAGTTCGTTGTAGTGTTCATCGATGATATTATGATCTACTCGAAGGATGAGACGGAACATGAGGAACACTTGAGGCTTACGCTGCAGAAATTGAGGGAGCATCAATTGTATGCCAAGTTCAGTAAATGTCAGTTTTGGTTACGGGAAGTTTCTTTCCTAGGCCATATTATCTCTGGAGGAGGAGTATCAGTTGACCCAGGGAAGGTGAGAGATGTGCTTAAATGGGAACCGCCACAGAATGTCAAGGAAATTCGGAGTTTCCTTGGAATGGCTGGATACTACCGCCGATTCATTAAAGATTTCTCCAAAATAGCCAAGCCTATGACCGAATTACTCATGAAGGGAAAGGCATTCCGATGGACTCAAGCTTGTTAGGATAGCTTTGAAGAGTTAAAGAAAAGGTTGACAACCGCCCCAGTGTTAGTATTACCGGACGTGAGCAAGAATTTTGATATATACTTTGATGCATCAAGACAAGGATTAGGATGTGTGCTCATGCAAGAAGGCCAAGTGGTAGCTTATGCATCGAGGCAACTAAAGAAACATGAGTTGAATTATCCTACACACGACCTTGAACTCGCAGCCGTGGTACACGCCTTGAAGATATGGAGACACTATGTTTTTGGTCACCGATGTGAGATTTATACGGATCATAAGAGTCTCAAGTACATATTTACGCAAACGGATCTGAATCTGAGGCAACGCCGATGGTTGGAGCTCATCAAGGATTATGACGTAGGAATCAACTATCACCCAGGGAAGGCCAACGTAGTGGCCGATGCCTTGAGCCGAAAAGGAGTAAGTCATCAACTCACAGTTCGAGAGCTGTCATCCGAGTTATGCAAGGAGTTTGAACGATTGAACCTTGGATTCATAAATGAGATGGGAACGATGGAAGTCAACCCAACATTAGAGCAGGAAATACGGGAAGGACAGACGAAGGACAAGGAAATACAAGAAATCAAGGAAAGTACCCAAGAAGGAAAGGAATTCAGATTTGATGAGGACAAACAAGGTACCTTATGGCTTGGAAAGAGGATTGTGGTACCTAATGTTAGGCATATTCGAGAAACAATATTGAAGGAGGCACATGACTCGCCTTACTCAATTCATCCCGGCTGTACAAAGATGTACAAGGACTTAAAGACATGCTACTGGTGGGCCAGCATGAAAAAGGACATAGCCGAATATGTTGCACTTTGTGATGTGTGCCAACGAGTTAAAGCTGAACATCAAAGGCCAGCCGGATTGTTACAACCACTAAAGATCCCGGAGTGGAAGTGGGAAGAGATTGGTATGGACTTTGTAGTTGGATTACCGCGAACTCAGTCTGGCTATGATTCAATATGGGTTATTGTGGATCGATTGACAAAATCAGCTCATTTCATCCCCGTCAAGACCACATATACCACCGCGAAGCTAGCAGAATTGTATATGGAACATATTGTGTGTCGACACGGAGTACCGAAGAAGATAATCTCGGATAGAGGTTCTCAATTTACCTCCAGGTTTTGGCAGAAATTGCATGAAGCAATGGGAACAAGGCTGAACTTCAGTTCGGCGTATCACCCTCAAACGGATGGACAAACCGAGAGGACCAACCAAATTTTGGAAGACATGTTGAGAGCATGTTCTTTAAAGCATAGGAAAAGTTGGGATAAAAGTTTGCCGTATGCTGAATTCTCGTACAACAATAGTTACCAAGCAAGTTTGAAAATTTCACCCTATGAAGCACTATACGGAAGGAAGTGTAGGACTCCCTTGTTTTGGAATGAAATCGGAGAGAATCAAGTATTTGGTCCCGACGTGTTACAAGATGCGAAAAAGCAAGTCCAAATAATACGGGAAAACTTAAAGGCTGCCCAGTCTCGACAGAAAGGTTATGCTGATAATAGGCGAAGGAGTTTGACTTTTGAAGTTGGAGATTTTGTATACCTCAAAGTGTCACCTATCAGAGGTCAACGACGGTTTAACGTCAAAGGGAAACTGGCACCACGTTACATCGGACCATTCAAGATTTTGGACAAGCGAGGAGAGGTAGCTTATCGACTTGAGCTGCCGACGTATCTCTCCGATGTACACGACGTGTTTCACGTATCTCAACTCAAGAAGTGTCTCAGGGTACCGGAAGAACAAGTGCCGATGGACGAGTTAGAACTTCAAGAGGATTTGTCTTATGTCGAGCAACCTATCAAAATTTTGGACATAAAGGAAAGAGTCACGAGAAATAAGAGGATCCGTTGGTGCAAAGTGCAATGGAAACACCATACGGAAGCCGAAGCTACATGGGAACGTGAAGAAGACCTGAAGGCAGAATTCCCTCATCTTTTCTCCACGCTATCGAATCTCGAGGGCGAGATTCACTTTAAGGGGGGTAGGTTTGTAACACCCTAAATTTTCGCATCATGCATTGCATACATGGTCATGCATTAAACACTAGTAGAATAAAAGAAAAATAATAAAACATATACATATACAAATATGTGTAGCAAAAGAAGAAAAAGAAAACAATAATTATAGCCTAAAACTTGTAATAGGGAATAAGTATAAAAAAATATAATAGTATATATAAATATATATAAATAATATATATAACAATATATAAAAATAGAAAAAAAATTAATAATATATGTTATAAAAATAATAAATAATAAACAATAAATATATGATATTAATAATATATATAAAAAATATATATATAAATAATTATATAATAAAGTAAAAGTAAAAAAGAAAAAAAAAGAAAAAAAAAAGAGAGAAATCACCGCTGGCCAGGCCAAGCTGGCCCAGCCAGCGGCATCTCCCGCGGCCGCGCGCCCGCAGCCGGGCCCCACCGTCGCCGCTTCCGCCGACAGGCGCCGAGCGTGCCGCCCCGCAGCCGCCTGGCCCCGGCCGACACGGCCCCGGGTGCTGCGCCGGCCCCGCTCTGCAGCCGGGCCCCGCCCCCCTGACGCGACGCCAGCCGCCCCCGAGCGCGCGTGTCGCGCCGACCGAGCCGCTCGGCCGAGGCCCCACTCGCCCGCCTCCGCGGTCTCCTGCGCCTGGCCCCGCCTGGGTCCCGCCCCGAGCGTGCCGCCCGCGCCTCGGCTCGGTCGCCCGCGCCCCGATGCTGCCTGACCGCGCCTGCGCGCTGGGTCCCGCACGCCCGATGCCCAGCGCCGTGTCCGGCCCCAACACGCGCGCCGAATCCCGCCGCCCCCGCGATTTTCCCGCGAGCGCCCGGTCTCCCGCGCCGTAACCGCCTCTGATTCTACCGATGCCGTACCCTAGCCACGCCCCTATAAATAGGACCGAGGCCCTAGGCTTTTTCCCACGAACCAGCAGCCGCCAGCAGAGAAGAAAAATCCGCCGGAACCAAGGTCCAGAAGGCTGCGCCCAGGGAAGAAAAAAAGAGAAAAAGAAGGGGAAGAAGAGGGAGAAAAAGAGGAGGGCACCACCGTTCGCCGGAGATCGTCGCCGACATCGCGCCGCCGTCGTCGTGCCGCCGAAGGACTGCTGCACCATCTATTTCGTCTACGTGTCGCATTTATTCCGCGACCGTCACGCCGTCAGATCTACGGTAGGGTTCGTTCCCGATGCGAATTTTTGCGATCATATTGAATCTAATAGGCGTAAATTAATTTTAGTTGCACCATAAATTTTATTTCAGCAGCATTAATCCACCCTAAAACCCCCGTAAACCCATATGAACACGTATGAACTACTCACATCTAATTAATAAACAACTGTAGTAAATTAATTATTAAACTGTGCATGCATGCATGTCATTGCATGTTGATTATTTTGTGTGCATTATGTTGAATTGTATATGTTTTCTTGTATGTATGATCACGCGTAGAGGAACGTGCTCAAGAGGTTGCATACGAGGATTTCCAAACCCAAGACTTCGAAGCGCTTGAGCAACCCCATCCGCCGGAGCAAGGCAAGTGTCCTTGAAGCATATTGATCCTATTTTAAATTAAATGTTTTGTTTGCGAACTTGCATGCTTGTGTCAAATTGATGGGAATCCTATGGTAGGAAGTTTACTAGTTTTGTTTGACCACCCTTGTCACCCGGAATTATGGTAGAGAGTCGGGAAGGGTTTTTACCTTTTTGCTTCGCTTAATTAATTGGGATGGCAAACAACACTACACATTTAATTATGCACCAATGATATTCTGGCTAATGTGAACTGGTCAATATGATGGGTGATCTAAGCAAGCATGGTTTTGTGAATGGGTTGGACGTCATGGTGGTTTGCTTGCCTTAGATCTAAGGACCGGTTCATGCGAGAATATGCCAGGTCAACAGTGCCACCACAAGGCCAAGTATGGGTGCGGCGTAGCTGAATAATTAGGAGCGCTGCTAGTATTGTATGGACCATTGGATGGCGCGGGGAATGGGAGTCGAGGAGGACTGCCCTGGGATCCGCATGGCACACGAGGGGGCCCGTGGGTGGGAGAATAGAGATTCAAGCCTGCCGGTGAAACTTTAGTGGGCCTGTACATACTAGTAGTCCCTTTTGAAAGGCTATTTTGTGATCTCTTGGCCACACACCTACGGAAGTGTGAGATGGCACAATGGAGGTTTCTTAGTCATCGAAAGGTGATAAAATCACAAACATGTGGGTAAAGTGGTACAACCTCTGCAGAGTGTTTAAAAACTATCATGATAGCCGTGCTCCCGGTTATGAGCGCCTGGATGACCTACATGATTAGAGTTGGAATTGGGATTTGGGATGGTTATGGTTTGGTAACGGTCATGGTTTATGGATTATGGTCATGGATATGAATTTGAGTTATGGTAATTGGACATGGATAATGGTAAAGTTGGCAATAATTGGATATGGTTTATATTATGTTAATATGATGGTTATGATGGGATTGTTTCACGTAGACATAGTATAATGCTTTTCAAATGTTTTACTGTACTTTTCAGCACTTAGCCATTATTATTGTCGTCATTTGAATTAGCCACATGTCATACTTTCCACACTTGCTGAGTACGACATGTACTCACCCTTGCAACCCCCCCCCCCCCCCCCCCAACAGCTACTGGAGACAATTGGGAGTACCCTGAGGATCACGTGGAGTACTAGGTTGCGTACAGCTGTCAATTGCCTGTGGATTGGAGTCGTGCTGTTTAGTTTATTTTCCGCTGCAATTATTTAGAGTTTTATTATTCGTGAACTATTGGATTATTGTAATAAAGTACTTATTTATTAGTTAAGACGTGGTTAAATTCTGTTTATCATTTGTGAATCATTCGTGTATGTGTGTTGAACATCCTGGGCACACATATGCGTTACGCTTGGTTCATATTCGGAACCGGGTGTCACAAATTGGTATCAGAGCCGCGTTGACCGTAGGACGCAAGCCTAGGTAGAATGGACACTCTAGAGCACTTAGGAACACTCTTCTAATATGCTATTTTCGAAAATTTTTGCTGCTGTTTTGTTTCCCTTATTTTCAGCCGCAAAAAGTACTGATCGCTGCTGCGTTTTGATAAAAATTTTCAGAAGTGAGCAATATTAAGTGCTGCTGTTTTGCGGTATAAATTTTCGCAAAAACGGTGTGTTTTGCTGCTATTATGTGTGGGTAAAATTATTGTGTTGGTTGCTGTAATTTTTCTCTTTATTTTTCGTTCTTTTGGAACCGCTGCACCGCTCTTTGTCCGCCGTTTTGCTGCTGAAATTTTCAGATTTGTTTTTCATTATTTTTCTAATGTATTCTTGTTTTCTGTAGATGGCCCGCACCAAGACAACCCCCCGTAAGTAGACCGGTGGACTTGTGCCCCCGCGTAGGTTGGCTAGTCGCTCTCCGGCCGTCGACCCCCGTCACCCCGTGGTGATCCGTTCTGACGGCAGAGCCGCAGGACAACTGCGACACCGTCTCCGTGCCCTACTATGTGAGGCTGGCTACCGTCACCATAGCCTCTCGCTCTCCTACCATACCACTGGAGTGCAGCGCCCCGGAAGGAAGGAGTGGAGCTGCAAAATCTATATCTACTACGGTGACGAGTTGGTGAAGACCCACAGAAGCCCCGCTTGGAGGAGCTCCCGCCGATCTGCAGAGCAGGATGCTAGCTGGGAAGCAGCCACTTTTTGGAGCCACGCCCGCCGTTTCCGTCTGGAGGACACGGTTCACGCCTTCGTCCCGCAGCGTCCCAGTGGCACTGCGCGCTTCGTCTCCAGGCACGTGGAGGGACCCCTGGACCTCCCGCAGTCTCGTCAGACTGTTGACGACGTGACCCAGCTGAGTGCCCGACTTCAGAGGGCGCAACAGGAAATTCAGGATGGACGTGACCTCGCCCAGCGCCACGAGGCGATAATTAGGAGGTATCGTCGGATCACCGACGAGGACCCGGACGACTACGCGTCCGACACCCCGATGTGGACCCCAGACTCTCCAGACCGTCGCAACGGTCAGCGTGAGTCGTCTTCTCAGGAGTCCTCTGACGAGGAGCCTTCCAGTGTGGCGTCTACCGCACCACCACCGCCTGCTTCCTCACCACCCCAGGACCCACAGGACCCCGAGGACCCCGACGATGACGACGACGACGACGACGATGAGGACCTGGATGAGTTTCCGCTCGACGACGAGTAGTCCTCGACCTTTGTCACGACTCAAGGATAGGCACACCCCCATTAGTAAATAAGAGCGATGTAGATATACTTGTGTGACCTTGAGTTGTGTTACTTCTTTTAGGATCTTTGTAAATTCCGTTGGGTGCTTGTCTGAGTGCTTGTGTGCTTAGTAGAGAGTTGTGGGATGCTTCAGCAATTGTCCACATCCTCATAATATAGGTCTATATTAATAAAGGATTATTTAGTGTCACATACCTTGATGCATATAGTTGGGACGTTTCCTTCCAAATTCTAAATCCTTCTGTCCCCACCCTTCTTTCGCTAACAGATGGTGAGAACTCGTAACCAGAGGGATGCCAACGATGAGGAGGAGCGCAATAAAGTACCTCAGAACAACCAGGGACATGCTCATGGAGCCATCAATATTGAACAACTGTTAGCTATGCAGAACCAGCTCATGCAGACCATGATACAGACCATGGGACAGCTGCAAGCTGGCAACAACAATCAGCCCCACCTGCCTCCACCGCCACCCCCGCCACATCACAACCGTTTGGGAGAGTTCATGAGGACCAGACCGCCCACCTTTGCACAAGCCACAGACCCAATGGAAGCTGATGATTGGCTGAAGTCTGTTGAGAAGAAACTTGCTATTGTCCAGTGCACTGATAGGGAGAAGGTTCTCTTTGCATCACATCAACTAGTTGGAGCAGCCGCTGACTGGTGGGAAGCTCTTTGCAACGCTCATGATAATTAGGAGACAATCACTTGGGCTGAGTTTAAACAGAGTTTCCGTTCCCACTATGTACCTGAAGGAGTTATGATACTGAGGAGACAAGATTTTGAAAACCTCAGGCAAGGAAGGATGAGTGTGAGTGAGTATCTCAACAAATTCACTCAATTATCAAGATATGCTCCAGAAGACATCAAAACTGATAGTAGGAAACAATATCTGTTTATGAGGGGTCTCAACAATGAAATTCAAGTCCAGTTGCTCAATACTGATTATCCAAACTTCCAAAAGCTGGTTGACAAGGCTATTGTGGTTAAGAACAAGATTCGTGAGATGGAGCAGGACAACAAGAGGAAGATGTCACATCATGGACCGCAACAAGGAAGCAATGTTCACCCCCGCTATGCACCACCTACTGCACAACAATACAACCCCTCTGCTCCTGCATACCGCACTGCTTATCCACCCCGCCCAAATCAGCCACCGCAGCAACGCCCCGCCATGCAAGCGCCTCGCAATCCTGTGCCACCTGCGCCGCGTCCTAACATGGCGGCAAATGCTCAAAACCAGTTGCGCCCAAATTTCCCTAATGCTACGGGTGGTAAGACATGCTATGCGTGTGGAGAACCCGGACACTTTGCAAGTCAATGCCCCAGGAGAAACAATGGTCCTATGAACAATGCACCAAGGCCAAATCACCCGCGACCAAATGGAGGAGCACCACAAGGCAACCGTGGACAGCAGAATTTTGCTCGTGGCAATGTAAATCATGTCTCTACTGAGGAAGCCCAGCAAGCTGATGACGTCGTGATTGGTATGTTTCTCGCCAACTCCAACCCCGCGACTGTTTTATTTGATTCAGGAGCATCTCATTCATTCATCTCATCAAAGTATGTTGCTAAGTACAATTTGCCTATATCTCATATGAAGCAAACTATGCTAGTAAGTTCTCCTGGCGGAGAGATGAGGACAAATATAGTATGTCCGAAAGTAAGCATTAAAATAAGGGGGGTAGACTTTCTCGCAAACCTCATAGTATTGGACTCCCAAGGAATAGACATAATACTTGGAATGGACTGGCTGAGCAAGCATAATGGAGTCATTCAATGCGCCGAAAGGATTGTGCAGTTGACAAGTGAACATGGTACCCGCATTGAAGTTGAAGCAGCCCAACCTGCAAGAGGGAAAGCGATGCTGAATCACGTGGAAGAAGTGACATTGGAAAGCATTCCGATCGTTCGCGAGTACCCGGATGTGTTTCCAGATGAGTTGCCAGGTATGCCACCTGATCGTGACATAGAATTCGCCATTGAGTTGATACCCGGAACTGCACCTATAGCTAAGAGGCCGTATAGGATGCCTCCTAAGGAATTAGCAGAGCTCAAGAAGCAAATTCAAGAGCAGCTAGAGAAGGGTTTTATACGCCCAAGTTCATCCCCGTGGGGAGCCCCAGTGCTCTTCGTAGATAAGAAGGATGGAACCCAGAGGATGTGTGTGGACTATAGGTCTCTCAATGAAGCGACAATTAAGAACAAGTACTCACTGCCCCGTATTGAGGATTTGTTCGACCAAATGAGGGGTGCATGTATCTTCTCCAAGATAGACTTGCGGTCAGGATACTTCCAAATGAAGATTAGACCATCGGATATACCCAAGACAGCATTTCGAACACGATATGGATCTTATGAGTACACCGTCATGTCATTTGGATTGACAAACGCGCCTGCGTACTTTATGTATCTCATGAATAAGGTCTTCATGGAATATCTGGATAAGTTCGTTGTAGTGTTCATCGATGATATTATGATCTACTCGAAGGATGAGACGGAACATGAGGAACACTTGAGGCTTACGCTGCAGAAATTGAGGGAGCATCAATTGTATGCCAAGTTCAGTAAATGTCAGTTTTGGTTACGGGAAGTTTCTTTCCTAGGCCATATTATCTCTGGAGGAGGAGTATCAGTTGACCCAGGGAAGGTGAGAGATGTGCTTAAATGGGAACCGCCACAGAATGTCAAGGAAATTCGGAGTTTCCTTGGAATGGCTGGATACTACCGCCGATTCATTAAAGATTTCTCCAAAATAGCCAAGCCTATGACCGAATTACTCATGAAGGGAAAGGCATTCCGATGGACTCAAGCTTGTTAGGATAGCTTTGAAGAGTTAAAGAAAAGGTTGACAACCGCCCCAGTGTTAGTATTACCGGACGTGAGCAAGAATTTTGATATATACTTTGATGCATCAAGACAAGGATTAGGATGTGTGCTCATGCAAGAAGGCCAAGTGGTAGCTTATGCATCGAGGCAACTAAAGAAACATGAGTTGAATTATCCTACACACGACCTTGAACTCGCAGCCGTGGTACACGCCTTGAAGATATGGAGACACTATGTTTTTGGTCACCGATGTGAGATTTATACGGATCATAAGAGTCTCAAGTACATATTTACGCAAACGGATCTGAATCTGAGGCAACGCCGATGGTTGGAGCTCATCAAGGATTATGACGTAGGAATCAACTATCACCCAGGGAAGGCCAACGTAGTGGCCGATGCCTTGAGCCGAAAAGGAGTAAGTCATCAACTCACAGTTCGAGAGCTGTCATCCGAGTTATGCAAGGAGTTTGAACGATTGAACCTTGGATTCATAAATGAGATGGGAACGATGGAAGTCAACCCAACATTAGAGCAGGAAATATGGGAAGGACAGACGAAGGACAAGGAAATACAAGAAATCAAGGAAAGTACCCAAGAAGGAAAGGAATTCAGATTTGATGAGGACAAACAAGGTACCTTATGGCTTGGAAAGAGGATTGTGGTACCTAATGTTAGGCATATTCGAGAAACAATATTGAAGGAGGCACATGACTCGCCTTACTCAATTCATCCCGGCTGTACAAAGATGTACAAGGACTTAAAGACATGCTACTGGTGGGCCAGCATGAAAAAGGACATAGCCGAATATGTTGCACTTTGTGATGTGTGCCAACGAGTTAAAGCTGAACATCAAAGGCCAGCCGGATTGTTACAACCACTAAAGATCCCGGAGTGGAAGTGGGAAGAGATTGGTATGGACTTTGTAGTTGGATTACCGCGAACTCAGTCTGGCTATGATTCAATATGGGTTATTGTGGATCGATTGACAAAATCAGCTCATTTCATCCCCGTCAAGACCACATATACCACCGCGAAGCTAGCAGAATTGTATATGGAACATATTGTGTGTCGACACGGAGTACCGAAGAAGATAATCTCGGATAGAGGTTCTCAATTTACCTCCAGGTTTTGGCAGAAATTGCATGAAGCAATGGGAACAAGGCTGAACTTCAGTTCGGCGTATCACCCTCAAACGGATGGACAAACCGAGAGGACCAACCAAATTTTGGAAGACATGTTGAGAGCATGTTCTTTAAAGCATAGGAAAAGTTGGGATAAAAGTTTGCCGTATGCTGAATTCTCGTACAACAATAGTTACCAAGCAAGTTTGAAAATTTCACCCTATGAAGCACTATACGGAAGGAAGTGTAGGACTCCCTTGTTTTGGAATGAAACCGGAGAGAATCAAGTATTTGGTCCCGACGTGTTACAAGATGCGGAAAAGCAAGTCCAAATAATACGGGAAAACTTAAAGGCTGCCCAGTCTCGACAGAAAGGTTATGCTGATAATAGGCGAAGGAGTTTGACTTTTGAAGTTGGAGATTTTGTATACCTCAAAGTGTCACCTATCAGAGGTCAACGACGGTTTAACGTCAAAGGGAAACTGGCACCACGTTACATCGGACCATTCAAGATTTTGTACAAGCGAGGAGAGGTAGCTTATCGACTTGAGCTGCCGACGTATCTCTCCGATGTACACGACGTGTTTCACGTATCTCAACTCAAGAAGTGTCTCAGGGTACCGGAAGAACAAGTGCCGATGGACGAGTTAGAACTTCAAGAGGATTTGTCTTATGTCGAGCAACCTATCAAAATTTTGGACATAAAGGAAAGAGTCACGAGAAATAAGAGGATCCGTTGGTGCAAAGTGCAATGGAAACACCATACGGAAGCCAAAGCTACATGGGAACGTGAAGAAGACCTGAAGGCAGAATTCCCTCATCTTTTCTCCACGCTATCGAATCTCGAGGGCGAGATTCACTTTAAGGGGGGTAGGTTTGTAACACCCTAAATTTTCGCATCATGCATTGCATACATGGTCATGCATTAAACACTAGTAGAATAAAAGAAAAATAATAAAACATATACATATACAAATATGTGTAGCAAAAGAAGAAAAAGAAAACAATAATTATAGCCTAAAACTTGTAATAGGGAATAAGTATAAAAAAATATAATAGTATATATAAATATATATAAATAATATATATAACAATATATAAAAATAGAAAAAAATATTAATAATATATGTTATAAAAATAATAAATAATAAACAATAAATATATGATATTAATAATATATATAAAAAATATATATAAATAATTATATAATAAAGTAAAAGTAAAAAAGAAAAAAAAGAAAAAAAAAGAGAGAAATCACCGCTGGCCAGGCCAAGCTGGCCCAGCCAGCGGCATCTCCCGCGGCCGCGCGCCCGCAGCCGGGCCCCACCGTCGCCGCTTCCGCCGACAGGCGCCGAGCGTGCCGCCCCGCAGCCGCCTGGCCCCGGCCGACACGGCCCCGGGTGCTGCGCCGGCCCCGCTCTGCAGCCGGGCCCCGCCCCCCTGACGCGACGCCAGCCGCCCCCGAGCGCGCGTGTCGCGCCGACCGAGCCGCTCGGCCGAGGCCCCACTCGCCTGCCTCCGCGGTCTCCTGCGCCTGGCCCCGCCTGGGTCCCGCCCCGAGCGTGCCGCCCGCGCCTCGGCTCGGTCGCCCGCGCCCCGATGCTGCCTGACCGCGCCTGCGCGCTGGGTCCCGCACGCCCGATGCCCAGCGCCGTGTCCGGCCCCAACACGCGCGCCGAATCCCGCGAGCGCCCGGTCTCCCGCGCCGTAACCGCCTCTGATTCTACCGATGCCGTACCCTAGCCACACCCCTATAAATAGGACCGAGGCCCTAGGCTTTTTCCCACGAACCAGCAGCCGCCAGCAGAGAAGAAAAATCCGCCGGAACCAAGGTCCAGAAGGCTGCGCCCAGGGAAGAAAAAAAGAGAAAAAGAAGGGGAAGAAGAGGGAGAAAAAGAGGAGGGCACCACCGTTCGCCGGAGATCGTCGCCGACATCGCGCCACCGTCGTCGTGCCGCCGAAGGACTGCTGCACCATCTATTTCGTCTACGCGTCGCATTTATTCCGCGACCGTCACGCCGTCAGATCTACGGTAGGGTTCGTTCCCGATGCGAATTTTTGCGATCATATTGAATCTAATAGGCGTAAATTAATTTTAGTTGCACCATAAATTTTATTTCAGCAGCATTAATCCACCCTAAAACCCCCGTAAACCCATATGAACACGTATGAACTACTCACATCTAATTAATAAACAACTGTAGTAAATTAATTATTAAACTGTGCATGCATGCATGTCATTGCATGTTGATTATTTTGTGTGCATTATGTTGAATTGTATATGTTTTCTTGTATGTATGATCACGCTGTGACACCCGGTTCCGAATATGAACCAAGCGTAACGCATATGTGTGCCCAGGATGTTCAACACACATACACGAATGATTCACAAATGATAAACAGAATTTAACCACGTCTTAATAAGTACTTTATTACAATAATCCAATAGTTCACGAATAATATAACTCTAAATAATTGCAGCGGAAAATAAACTAAGCAATACGACTCCAATCCACAGGCAATTGACGGCGGTACGCAACCTAGTACTCCTCGTGATCCTCAGGGTACTCCCAATTGTCTCCAGTAGCTGTTGGGGGGGAAATTGCAAGGGTGACTACATGTCGTACTCAGCAAGTGTGGAAAGTATGACATGTGGCTAATTCAAATGATGACAATAATAATAGCTAAGTGCTGAAAAGTACAGTAAAACATTTGAAAAGCATTATACTATGTCTATGTGAAATAAATCCCATCATATTAACAAAGTATAAACAATATCCAATTATTACCAATATCACCATTATCCATGTCCAATTACCATAACTCAATTCCATAACCATGACCACAACCATCACCAAACCATAACCATCCCAAATCCCAATTTCCAACTCTAATCATGTAGGTCATCCAGGCGCTCATAACCGGGAGCACGGCTATCATGATAGTTTTTAACACTCTGCAGAGGTTGTACCACTTTACCCACATGTTTGTGATTTTATCACCTTTCGATGACTAAGAAACCTCCATTGTGCCATCTCACACTTCCGTAGGTGTGTGGCCAAGAGATCACAAAATAGCCTTTCAAAAGGGACTACTAGTATGTACGGGCCCACTAAGGTTTCACCGGCAGGCTTGAACCTCTATTCTCCCACCCACGGGTCCCCTCGTGTGCCATGCGGATCCCAGGGCAGTCCTCCTCGACTCCCATTCCCCGCGCCATCCAATGGTCCATACAATACTAGCAGCGCTCCTAATTATTCAGCTACGCCGCACCCATACTTGGCCTTGTGGTGGCACTGTTGACCTGGCATATTCTCGCATGAACCGGTCCTTAGATCTAAAGCAAGCAAACCACCATAACGACCAACCCATCCACATAACCATGCTTGCTTAGATCACCCATCGTATTGACCAGTTCACATTAGCCAGAATATCATTGATGCATAATTAAATGTGTAAGGTTGTTTGCCATCCCAATTAATTAAGCGAAGCGATAAGGTAAAAACCCTTCCCGACTCTCTACCATAATTCCAGGTGACAAGGGTGGTCAAACAAAACTAGTAAACTTCCTACCATAGGATTCCCATCAAATTGACACAGCATGCAAGTTTGCAAACAAAACATTTAATTTTAAACAGGATCAATATGCTTCAAGGACACTTGCCTTGCTCCGGCGGATGGGGTTGCTCAAGCGCTTCGAAGTCTTGGTTTTGGAAATCCTCGTATGCAACCTCTTGAGTACGTTCCTCTACGCGTGATCATACATACAAGAAAACATATACAATTCAACATAATGCACACAAAATAATCAACATGCAATGACATGTATGCATGCACAATTTAATAATTAATTTACTACGGTCATTTATTAAATAGATGCGACTAGTTCATACGTGTTCGTAAGGGTTTACGGGGGTTTTAGGGTGTATTAATGCTGCTGAAATAAAATTTATGGTGCGACTAAAATTAATTTATGCCTACTAGATTTAATATGGTCGCAAAAATTCGCATCGGGAACGAACCCTACCGTAGATCTGACGGCGTGACGGTCGCGGAATAAATGCGACGCGAAGACGAAAAAGATGGTGCAGCAGTCCTTCGGCGGTACGACGGCGGCGGCGCGATGTCGGCGACGATCTCCGGCGAACGGCGGTGTCCTCCTCTTTTTCTCCCTCTTCTTCCCCTTCTTTTCCTCCTTTTTTCTTCCCTGGGCGCCTCTGTTTCTCTGTTCCCGGCGGCCTTTCTTCTCTGGAAACGGCGGCTGGGTCTGGCGACTTTTCCTCCTTGCTGGCGGCTGCTGGTTCGTGGGGAAAAAGGGCCTAGGCCTGGGTCCTATTTATAGGGGCGGCACTAGGGTGCGTCACCGGTAGAAACGGAAGCGGTTGGGAGTCACGCGGCACCGGGAAACGCGGCAGAAGAGTCGGACGCGGAAGGGAGAGCGAGAGTTTTGGGATAGGACGTTATAGCGGGAGACCGCGGGGGAGACGGAAATTTCACGCGCGGGAGAGTCGCGTCGTGGGGGGGGGGGGGGGGGGAGAAACCGAGGCCCGGCTGCGGCCTCGGGCGGTGCGTGCCGCGCGACAGGGGGGGCGGGGCCCGGCGCTCTGTGCTGCGCTGCAGAGCAGCCGCAGGCGGCGCGGGTCAGGGGGCGGCAGCGGCGTGGGGCCCCCGGGCGGGCGTGCTCGCTCGCGCGTGCGGGCGTGGCCTCGGGGCGCGGTGCCGGCTCGGCCGGCTGGGCGCTGGCCTGGCCGCCGGGCGGCTCCTTGTTTTTTTTTTCTTTTTTTTTTCTTTTATATATATATATATATATTATAATATATTTTATTACTTATATTTTATTTATTATTTTATTTTTTTTATTATTATTATTTTTATAATATATATTATTAATGTTATATATTTTTTTTTCTATTATACTTTTTTTTTATATACTTTGTTATATATATATTATTTATATATATTTATATTATTCTTTTTTTTTTCTTATTCCCTATTACAAGTTTTAGCCTATAATTATTGTTTTCTTTTCTTCCTTTGCCACACGTATTTGTATATGCATATGTTTTATTATCTTTCTTTTATTCTACTAGTGTTTAATGTATGACCCTGTATGCAATGCATGATGCGGAAATTGAGGGTGTTACAAACCTACCCCCCTTAAAGTGAATCTCGCCCTCGAGATTCGACAGCGTGGAGAAAAGATGAGGGAATTCTGCCTTCAGGTCTTCTTCACGTTCCCATGTAGCTTCAGCTTCTGTATGGTGTTTCCATTGCACTTTGCACCAACGGATCCTCTTATTTCTCGTGACTCTTTCCTTCATATCCAAAATTTTGATAGGTTGTTCGACATAAGACAAATCCTCTTGAAGTTCTAACTCGTCCATCGGCACTTGTTCTTCCGGTACCCTGAGACACTTCTTGAGTTGAGAGACGTGAAACACGTCGTGTACATCGGAGAGATACGTCGGCAGCTCAAGTCGATAAGCTACCTCTCCTCGCTTGTCCAGAATCTTAAATGGTCCGATGTAACGTGGTGCCAGTTTTCCCTTGACGTTAAACCTTCGCTGACCTCTGATAGGTGACACTTTGAGGTATACAAAATCTCCGACTTCAAAAGTCAGACTCCTTCGCCTATTATCAGCATAACCTTTCTGTCGAGACTGGGCAGCCTTTAAGTTTTCCCGTATTATCTGGACTTGCCTTTCAGCTTCTTGTAACACGTCGGGACCAAACACTTGATTCTCTCCGGTTTCATTCCAAAACAAGGGAGTCCTACATTTCCTTCCGTATAATGCTTCATAGGGTGACATTTTCAAACTTGCTTGGTAACTATTGTTGTACGAGAATTCAGCATACGGCAAACTTTTATCCCAACTTTTCCTATGCTTCAAAGCACAGGCTCTCAACATGTCTTCCAAAATTTGGTTGGTCCTCTCGGTTTGTCCATCTGTTTGAGGGTGATACGCCGAACTAAAGTTCAGCCTTGTTCCCATTGCTTCATGCAATTTCTGCCAAAATCTGGAGGTGAATTGAGAACCTCTATCCGAGACTATCTTCTTTGGTACTCCATGTCGGCACACAATATGTTCCATATACAATTCTGCTAGCTTCGCGGTGGTATATGTGGTCTTGACAGGGATGAAATGAGCTGACTTTGTCAATCGATCCACAATAACCCATATTGAATCATAGCCAGACTGAGTTCGCGGTAATCCAACTATAAAGTCCATACCAATCTCTTCCCACTTCCACTCCGGGATCTTCAATGGTTGTAACAATCCGGCTGGCCTTTGATGTTCAGCTTTAACTCGTTGGCACACATCACAAAGTGCAACATATTCGGCTATGTCCTTTTTCATGCTGGCCCACCAATAACATGTCTTTAAGTCCTTGTACATCTTTGTACAGCCAGGATGAATTGAGTAAGGCGAGTCATGTGCCTCCTTCAATATTGTTTCTCGAATATGCCTGACATTAGGTACCACAATCCTCTTTCCAAGCCATAAGGTACCTTGTTCGTCCTCATCAAATCTGAATTCCTTTCCTTCTTGGGTCCTTTCCTTGATTTCTTGTATTTCCTTGTCCTTTGTCTGTCCTTCCCGTATTTCCTGCTCCAATGTTGGGTTGACTTCCATCGTTCCCATCTCATTTATGAATCCGAGGTTCAACCGTTCAAACTCCTTGCATAACTCGGACGGCAGTTCTTGAACTGTAAGTTGATGACTTACTCCCTTTCGGCTCAAAGCATCGGCCACTACATTGGCCTTCCCTGGGTGATAGTTGATTCCCACGTCATAATCCTTGATGAGCTCCAACCATCGGCGTTGCCTCAGATTCAGATCCGTTTGCGTAAATATGTACTTGAGACTCTTGTGGTCCGTATAAATCTCACATCGGTGACCAAAAACATAGTGTCTCCATATCTTCAAGGCGTGTACCACGGCTGCGAGTTCAAGGTCGTGTGTAGGATAATTCAACTCATGTTTCTTTAGTTGCCTCGATGCATAAGCTACCACTTGGCCTTCTTGCATGAGCACACATCCTAATCCTTGTCTTGATGCATCACAGTATATATCAAAACTCTTGCTCACGTCCGGTAATACTAACACTGGGGCGGTTGTCAATCTTTTCTTTAACTCTTCAAAGCTATCCTGACAAGCTTGAGTCCATCGGAATGCCTTTCCCTTCATGAGTAATTCGGTCATAGGCTTAGCTATCTTGGAAAAATCCTTTATGAATCGGCGGTAATATCCAGCCATTCCAAGGAAACTCCGAATCTCCTTGACATTCTGTGGCGGTTCCCATTTAAGCACATCTCTCACCTTCCCTGGGTCAACTGATACTCCTCCTCCAGAGATAATATGGCCTAGGAAAGAAACTTCTCGTAACCAAAATTGACATTTACTGAATTTGGCATACAATTGATGCTCCCTCAATTTCTGCAGCGTAAGCCTCAAGTGTTCCTCGTGTTCCTTCTCATCCTTCGAGTAGA
Organism: Tuctoria greenei; assembly: GCA_036927565.1. Taxonomy (NCBI): domain Eukaryota; kingdom Viridiplantae; phylum Streptophyta; class Magnoliopsida; order Poales; family Poaceae; genus Tuctoria; species Tuctoria greenei. The sequence goes on from JAYESD010000002.1 coordinate 256,824,019, forward strand.
TCATAATATCATCGATGAACACTACAACGAACTTATCCAGATATTCCATGAAGACCTTATTCATAAGATACATAAAGTACGCAGGCGCATTCGTCAATCCAAATGACATGACGGTGTACTCATAAGATCCATATCGTGTCCGAAATGCTGTCTTGGGTATATCCGATGGTCTAATCTTCATTTGGAAGTATCCTGACCGCAAGTCGATCTTGGAGAAGATACAGGCACCCTTCATTTGGTCGAACAAATCCTCTATACGGGGCAGTGAGTACTTGTTCTTAATTGTCACTTCGTTGAGAGCCCTATAGTCCACACACATCCTCTGGGTTCCATCCTTCTTATCTACGAAGAGCACTGGGGCTCCCCACGGGGATGAACTTGGGCGTATAAAACCCTTCTCTAGCTGCTCTTGAATTTGCTTCTTGAGCTCTGCTAATTCCTTAGGAGGCATCCTATACGGCCTCTTAGCTATAGGTGCAGTTCCGGGTATCAACTCAATGGCGAATTCTATGTCACGATCAGGTGGCATACCTGGCAACTCATCTGGGAACACGTCCGGGTACTCGCGAACGATCGGAATGCTTTCCAATGTCACTTCTTCCACGTGATTCAGCATCGCTTTTCCTCTTGCAGGTTTGGCTGCTTCAACTTCAATGCGTGTACCATGTTCACTTGTCAACTGCACAATCCTCTCGGCGCATTGAATGACTCCATTATACTTGCTCAGCCAGTCCATTCCAAGTATTATGTCTATTCCTTGGGAGTCCAATACTATGAGGTTTGAGAGAAAGTCTACCCCCCTTATTTTAATGCTTACTTTCGGACATACTATATTTGTCCTCATCTCTCCGCCAGGAGAACTTACTAGCATAGTTTGCTTCATATGAGATATAGGCAAATTGTACTTGGCAACATACTTTGACGAGATGAATGAATGAGATGCTCCTGAATCAAATAAAACAGTCGCGGGGTTGGAGTTGGCGAGAAACATACCAATCACGACGTCATCAGCTTGCTGAGCTTCCTCAGTAGAGATATGATTGACATTGCCACGAGCAAAATTCTGCTGTCCACGGTTGCCTTGTGGTGCTCCTCCATTTGGTCGCGGGTTATTTGGCCTTGGCGCATTGTTCATAGGTCCATTGTTTCTCTTGGGGCATTGACTTGCAAAATGTCCGGGTTCTCCACACGCATAGCATGTCTTACCACTCATAGCATTGGGGAAGTTTGGGCGCATCTGGTTTTGAGCATTTGCCGCCATGTTAGGTCGTGGCGCAGGTGGAACAGGATTGCGAGGCGCTTGCATGGCGGAGCGTTGCTGCGGTGGCTGATTTGGGCGGGGCGGATAAGCAGTGCGGTATGCAGGAGCAGAGGGGTTGTATTGTGGTGCAGTAGGTGGTGCATAGCGGGGGCGAACATTGCTTCCTTGCTGCGGTCCATGATGTGACATCTTCCTCTTGTTGTCCTGCTCCATCTCACGAATCTTGTTCTCAACCACAATAGCCTTGTCAACCAACTTTTGGAAGTTTGGATAATCAGTATTGAGCAACTGGACTTGAATTTCATTGTTGAGACCTCTCATAAACAGATACTGCTTCCTACTATCAGTTTTGATGTCTTCTGGAGCATATCTTGATAATTGAGTGAATTTGTTGAGATACTCACTCACACTCATCCTTCCTTGCCTGAGATTTTCAAAGTCTTGTCTCCTCAGTATCATAACTCCTTCAGGTACATAGTGGGAACGGAAACTCTGTTTAAACTCAGCCCAAGTGATTGTTTCCTGATTATCATGAGCGTTGCAAAGAGCTTCCCACCAATCAGCGGCTGCTCCAACTAGTTGATGTGATGCAAAGAGAACCTTCTCCCTGTCAGTGCACTGGACAATAGCAAGTTTCTTCTCAACGGACTTCAGCCAATCATCAGCTTCCATTGGGTCTGTGGCTTGTGCAAAGGTAGGCGGTCTGGTCCTCATGAACTCTCCCAAACGGTTGTGATGTGGCGGGGGTGGCGGTGGAGGCAGGTGGGGCTGATTGTTGTTGCCAGCTTGCAGCTGTCCCATGGTCTGTATCATGGTCTGCATGAGCTGGTTCTGCATAGCTAACAGTTGTTCAATGTTGATAGCTCCATGAGCATGTCCCTGGTTGTTCTGAGGTACTTCATTGCGCTCCTCCTCATCGTTGGCATCCCTCTGGTTACGAGTTCTCACCATCTGTTGGCGAAGGAAAGGTAGGGATAGAAGGATTTAGAATTTGGAAGGAAACGTCCCAACTATATGCATCAAGGTATGTGACACTAAATAATCCTTTATTAATATAGACCTATATTATGAGGATGTGGACAATTGCCGAAGCATCCCACAACTCTCTACTAAGCACACAAGCACTCAAACAAGCACCAAACAGAATTTACAAAGATCCTAAAAGAAGTAATACAACTCAAGGTCACACAAGTATATCTACATCGCTCTTATTTACTAATGGGGGTGTGCCTATCCTTGAGTCGTGGCATAGGTCGAGGACTAGTCGTCGTCGAGTGTAGGCACGACCTTTGTCACGATGAGTTTCCGCTCGACGACGAGTAGTCCTCGACCTTTGTCACGACTCAAGGATAGGCACACCCCCATTAGTAAATAAGAGCGATGTAGATATACTTGTGTGACCTTGAGTTGTGTTACTTCTTTTAGGATCTTTGTAAATTCCGTTGGGTGCTTGTCTGAGTTCTTGTGTGCTTAGTAGAGAGTTGTGGGATGCTTCGGCAATTGTCCACATCCTCATAATATAGGTCTATATTAATAAAGGATTATTTAGTGTCACATACCTTGATGCATATAGTTGGGACGTTTCCTTCCAAATTCTAAATCCTTCTGTCCCCACCCTTCTTTCGCTAACAGATGGTGAGAACTCGTAACCAGAGGGATGCCAACGATGAGGAGGAGCGCAATGAAGTACCTCATAACAACCAGGGACATGCTCATGGAGCCATCAATATTGAACAACTGTTAGCTATGCAGAACCAGCTCATGCAGACCATGATACAGACCATGGGACAGCTGCAAGCTGGCAACAACAATCAGCCCCACCTGCCTCCACCGCCACCCCCGCCACATCACAACCGTTTGGGAGAGTTCATGAGGACCAGACCGCCCACCTTTGCACAAGCCACAGACCCAATGGAAGCTGATGATTGGCTGAAGTCTGTTGAGAAGAAACTTGCTATTGTCCAGTGCACTGATAGGGAGAAGGTTCTCTTTGCATCACATCAACTAGTTGGAGCAGCCGCTGACTGGTGGGAAGCTCTTTGCAACGCTCATGATAATTAGGAGACAATCACTTGGGCTGAGTTTAAACAGAGTTTCCGTTCCCACTATGTACCTGAAGGAGTTATAATACTGAGGAGACAAGATTTTGAAAACCTCAGGCAAGGAAGGATGAGTGTGAGTGAGTATCTCAACAAATTCACTCAATTATCAAGATATGCTCCAGAAGACATCAAAACTGATAGTAGGAAACAGTATCTGTTTATGAGGGGTCTCAACAATGAAATTCAAGTCCAGTTGCTCAATACTGATTATCCAAACTTCCAAAAGCTGGTTGACAAGGCTATTGTGGTTGAGAACAAGATTCGTGAGATGGAGCAGGACAACAAGAGGAAGATGTCACATCATGGACCGCAACAAGGAAGCAATGTTCACCCCCGCTATGCACCACCTACTGCACAACAATACAACCCCTCTGCTCCTGCATACCGCACTGCTTATCCACCCCGCCCAAATCAGCCACCGCAGCAACGCCCCGCCATGCAAGCGCCTCACAATCCTGTGCCACCTGCGCCGCATCCTAACATGGCGGCAAATGCTCAAAACCAGTTGCGCCCAAATTTCCCTAATGCTACGGGTGGTAAGACATGCTATGCGTGTGGAGAACCCGGACACTTTGCAAGTCAATGCCCCAGGAGAAACAATGGTCCTATGAACAATGCACCAAGGCCAAATCACCCGCGACCAAATGGAGGAGCACCACAAGGCAACCGTGGACAGCAGAATTTTGCTCGTGGCAATGTAAATCATGTCTCTACTGAGGAAGCCCAGCAAGCTGATGACGTCGTGATTGGTATGTTTCTCGCCAACTCCAACCCTGCGACTGTTTTATTTGATTCAGGAGCATCTCATTCATTCATCTCATCAAAGTATGTTGCTAAGTACAATTTGCCTATATCTCATATGAAGCAAACTATGCTAGTAAGTTCTCCTGGCGGAGAGATGAGGACAAATATAGTATGTCCGAAAGTAAGCATTAAAATAAGGGGGGTAGACTTTCTCGCAAACCTCATAGTATTGGACTCCCAAGGAATAGACATAATACTTGGAATGGACTGGCTGAGCAAGCATAATGGAGTCATTCAATGCGCCGAAAGGATTGTGCAGTTGACAAGTGAACATGGTACCCGCATTGAAGTTGAAGCAGCCCAACCTGCAAGAGGGAAAGCGATGCTGAATCACGTGGAAGAAGTGACATTGGAAAGCATTCCGATCGTTCGCGAGTACCCGGATGTGTTTCCAGATGAGTTGCCAGGTATGCCGCCTGATCGTGACATAGAATTCGCCATTGAGTTGATACCCGGAACTGCACCTATAGCTAAGAGGCCGTATAGGATGCCTCCTAAGGAATTAGCAGAGCTCAAGAAGCAAATTCAAGAGCAGCTAGAGAAGGGTTTTATACGCCCAAGTTCATCCCCGTGGGGAGCCCCAGTGCTCTTCGTAGATAAGAAGGATGGAACCCAGAGGATGTGTGTGGACTATAGGTCTCTCAATGAAGCGACAATTAAGAACAAGTACTCACTGCCCCGTATTGAGGATTTGTTCGACCAAATGAGGGGTGCCTGTATCTTCTCCAAGATAGACTTGCGGTCAGGATACTTCCAAATGAAGATTAGACCATCGGATATACCCAAGACAGCATTTCGAACACGATATGGATCTTATGAGTACACCGTCATGTCATTTGGATTGACAAACGCGCCTGCGTACTTTATGTATCTCATGAATAAGGTCTTCATGGAATATCTGGATAAGTTCGTTGTAGTGTTCATCGATGATATTATGATCTACTCGAAGGATGAGACGGAACATGAGGAACACTTGAGGCTTACGCTGCAGAAATTGAGGGAGCATCAATTGTATGCCAAGTTCAGTAAATGTCAGTTTTGGTTACGGGAAGTTTCTTTCCTAGGCCATATTATCTCTGGAGGAGGAGTATCAGTTGACCCAGGGAAGGTGAGAGATGTGCTTAAATGGGAACCGCCACAGAATGTCAAGGAAATTCGGAGTTTCCTTGGAATGGCTGGATACTACCGCCGATTCATTAAAGATTTCTCCAAAATAGCCAAGCCTATGACCGAATTACTCATGAAGGGAAAGGCATTCCGATGGACTCAAGCTTGTTAGGATAGCTTTGAAGAGTTAAAGAAAAGGTTGACAACCGCCCCAGTGTTAGTATTACCGGACGTGAGCAAGAATTTTGATATATACTTTGATGCATCAAGACAAGGATTAGGATGTGTGCTCATGCAAGAAGGCCAAGTGGTAGCTTATGCATCGAGGCAACTAAAGAAACATGAGTTGAATTATCCTACACACGACCTTGAACTCGCAGCCGTGGTACACGCCTTGAAGATATGGAGACACTATGTTTTTGGTCACCGATGTGAGATTTATACGGATCATAAGAGTCTCAAGTACATATTTACGCAAACGGATCTGAATCTGAGGCAACGCCGATGGTTGGAGCTCATCAAGGATTATGACGTAGGAATCAACTATCACCCAGGGAAGGCCAACGTAGTGGCCGATGCCTTGAGCCGAAAAGGAGTAAGTCATCAACTCACAGTTCGAGAGCTGTCATCCGAGTTATGCAAGGAGTTTGAACGATTGAACCTTGGATTCATAAATGAGATGGGAACGATGGAAGTCAACCCAACATTAGAGCAGGAAATACGGGAAGGACAGACGAAGGACAAGGAAATACAAGAAATCAAGGAAAGTACCCAAGAAGGAAAGGAATTCAGATTTGATGAGGACAAACAAGGTACCTTATGGCTTGGAAAGAGGATTGTGGTACCTAATGTTAGGCATATTCGAGAAACAATATTGAAGGAGGCACATGACTCGCCTTACTCAATTCATCCCGGCTGTACAAAGATGTACAAGGACTTAAAGACATGCTACTGGTGGGCCAGCATGAAAAAGGACATAGCCGAATATGTTGCACTTTGTGATGTGTGCCAACGAGTTAAAGCTGAACATCAAAGGCCAGCCGGATTGTTACAACCACTAAAGATCCCGGAGTGGAAGTGGGAAGAGATTGGTATGGACTTTGTAGTTGGATTACCGCGAACTCAGTCTGGCTATGATTCAATATGGGTTATTGTGGATCGATTGACAAAATCAGCTCATTTCATCCCCGTCAAGACCACATATACCACCGCGAAGCTAGCAGAATTGTATATGGAACATATTGTGTGTCGACACGGAGTACCGAAGAAGATAATCTCGGATAGAGGTTCTCAATTTACCTCCAGGTTTTGGCAGAAATTGCATGAAGCAATGGGAACAAGGCTGAACTTCAGTTCGGCGTATCACCCTCAAACGGATGGACAAACCGAGAGGACCAACCAAATTTTGGAAGACATGTTGAGAGCATGTTCTTTAAAGCATAGGAAAAGTTGGGATAAAAGTTTGCCGTATGCTGAATTCTCGTACAACAATAGTTACCAAGCAAGTTTGAAAATGTCACCCTATGAAGCACTATACGGAAGGAAGTGTAGGACTCCGTTGTTTTGGAATGAAACTGGAGAGAATCAAGTATTTGGTCCCGACGTGTTACAAGATGCGGAAAAGCAAGTCCAAATAATACGGGAAAACTTAAAGGCTGCCCAGTCTCGACAGAAAGGTTATGCTGATAATAGGCGAAGGAGTTTGACTTTTGAAGTTGGAGATTTTGTATACCTCAAAGTGTCACCTATCAGAGGTCAACGATGGTTTAACGTCAGAGGGAAACTGGCACCACGTTACATTGGACCATTCAAGATTTTGGACAAGCGAGGAGAGGTAGCTTATCGACTTGAGCTGCCGACGTATCTCTCCGATGTACACGACGTGTTTCACGTCTCTCAACTCAAGAAGTGTCTCAGGGTACCGGAAGAACAAGTGCCGATGGACGAGTTAGAACTTCAAGAGGATTTGTCTTATGTCGAGCAACCTATCAAAATTTTGGACATAAAGGAAAGAGTCACGAGAAATAAGAGGATCCGTTGGTGCAAAGTGCAATGGAAACACCATACGGAAGCCGAAGCTACATGGGAACGTGAAGAAGACCTGAAGGCAGAATTCCCTCATCTTTTCTCCACGCTATCGAATCTCGAGGGCGAGATTCACTTTAAGGGGGGTAGGTTTGTAACACCCTAAATTTTCGCATCATGCATTGCATACATGGTCATGCATTAAACACTAGTAGAATAAAAGAAAAATAATAAAACATATACATATACAAATATGTGTAGCAAAAGAAGAAAAAGAAAACAATAATTATAGCCTAAAACTTGTAATAGGGAATAAGTATAAAAAAATATAATAGTATATATAAATATATATAAATAATATATATAACAATATATAAAAATAGAAAAAATATTAATAATATATGTTATAAAAATAATAAATAATAAACAATAAATATATGATATTAATAATATATATATATAAAATATATATAAATAATTATATAATAAAGGAAAAGTAAAAAAGAAAAAAAAGAAAAAAAAAAAGAGAGAAATCACCGCTGGCCAGGCCAAGCTGGCCCAGCCAGCGGCATCTCCCGCGGCCGCGCGCCCGCAGCCGGGCCCCACCGTCGCCGCTTCCGCCGACAGGCGCCGAGCGTGCCGCCCCGCAGCCGCCTGGCCCCGGCCGACACGGCCCCGGGTGCTGCGCCGGCCCCGCTCTGCAGCCGGGCCCCGCCCCCCTGACGCGACGCCAGCCGCCCCCGAGCGCGCGTGTCGCGCCGACCGAGCCGCTCGGCCGAGGCCCCGCTCGCCCGCCTCCGCGGTCTCCTGCGCCCGGCCCCGCCTGGGTCCCGCCCCGAGCGTGCCGCCCGCGCCTCGGCTCGGTCGCCCGCGCCCCGATGCTGCCTGACCGCGCCTGCGCGCTGGGTCCCGCACGCCCGATGCCCAGCGCCGTGTCCGGCCCCAACACGCGCGCCGAATCCCGCCGCCCCCGCGATTTTCCCGCGAGCGCCCGGTCTCCCGCACCGTAACCGCCTCTGATTCTACCGATGCCGTACCCTAGCCACGCCCCTATAAATAGGACCGAGGCCCTAGGCTTTTTCCCACGAACCAGCAGCCGCCAGCAGAGAACAAAAATCCGTCGGAACCAAGGTCCAGAAGGCTGCGCCCAGGGAAGAAAAAAAAAGAAAAAGAAGGGGAAGAAGAGGGAGAAAAAGAGGAGGGCACCACCGTTCGCCGGAGATCGTCGCCGACATCGCGCCGCCGTCGTCGTGCCGCCGAAGGACTGCTGCACCATCTATTTCGTCTACGCGTCGCATTTATTCCGCGACCGTTACGCCGTCAGATCTACGGTAGGGTTCGTTCCCGATGCGAATTTTTGCGATCATATTGAATCTAATAGGCGTAAATTAATTTTAGTTGCACCATAAATTTTATTTCAGCAGCATTAATCCACCCTAAAACCCCCGTAAACCCATATGAACACGTATGAACTACTCACATCTAATTAATAAACAACTGTAGTAAATTAATTATTAAACTGTGCATGCATGCATGTCATTGCATGTTGATTATTTTGTGTGCATTATGTTGAATTGTATATGTTTTCTTGTATGTATGATCACGCGTAGAGGAACGTGCTCAAGAGGTTGCATACGAGGATTTCCAAACCCAAGACTTCGAAGCGCTTGAGCAACCCCATCCGCCGGAGCAAGGCAAGTGTCCTTGAAGCATATTGATCCTATTTTAAATTAAATGTTTTGTTTGCGAACTTGCATGTTTGTGTCAAATTGATGGGAATCCTATGGTAGGAAGTTTACTAGTTTTGTTTGACCACCCTTGTCACCCGGAATTATGGTAGAGAGTCGGGAAGGGTTTTTACCTTTTTGCTTCGCTTAATTAATTGGGATGGCAAACAACACTACACATTTAATTATGCACCAATGATATTCTGGCTAATGTGAACTGGTCAATATGATGGGTGATCTAAGCAAGCATGGTTTTGTGAATGGGTTGGACGTCATGGTGGTTTGCTTGCCTTAGATCTAAGGACCGGTTCATGCGAGAATATGCCAGGTCAACAGTGCCACCACAAGGCCAAGTATGGGTGCGGCGTAGCTGAATAATTAGGAGCGCTGCTAGTATTGTATGGACCATTGGATGGCGCGGGGAATGGGAGTCGAGGAGGACTGCCCTGGGATCCGCATGGCACACGAGGGGGCCCGTGGGTGGGAGAATAGAGATTCAAGCCTGCCGGTGAAACCTTAGTGGGCCTGTACATACTAGTAGTCCCTTTTGAAAGGCTATTTTGTGATCTCTTGGCCACACACCTACGGAAGTGTGAGATGGCACAATGGAGGTTTCTTAGTCATCGAAAGGTGATAAAATCACAAACATGTGGGTAAAGTGGTACAACCTCTACAGAGTGTTTAAAAACTATCATGATAGCCGTGCTCCCGGTTATGAGCGCCTTGATGACCTACATGATTAGAGTTGGAATTGGGATTTGGGATGGTTATGGTTTGGTAACGGTCATGGTTTATGGATTATGGTCATGGATATGAATTTGAGTTATGGTAATTGGACATGGATAATGGTAAAGTTGGCAATAATTGGATATGGTTTATATTATGTTAATATGATGGTTATGATGGGATTGTTTCACGTAGACATAGTATAATGCTTTTCAAATGTTTTACTGTACTTTTCAGCACTTAGCCATTATTATTGTCGTCATTTGAATTAGCCACATGTCATACTTTCCACACTTGCTGAGTACGACATGTACTCACCCTTGCAATCCCCCCCCAACAGCTACTGGAGACAATTGGGAGTACCCTGAGGATCACGTGGAGTACTAGGTTGCGTACCGCCGTCAATTGCCTGTGGATTGGAGTCGTGCTGTTTAGTTTATTTTCCGCTGCAATTATTTAGAGTTTTATTATTCGTGAACTATTGGATTATTGTAATAAAGTACTTATTTATTAGTTAAGACGTGGTTAAATTCTGTTTATCATTTGTGAATCATTCGTGTATGTGTGTTGAACATCCTGGGCACACATATGCGTTACGCTTGGTTCATATTCGGAACCGGGTGTCACAGACCCTCTCCTTAGTTTCCAAGATTTTGACAGGTTGCTCGGCATACGTCAAATCTTCTTCTAGTTCCAATTCTTCCATTGGCACTTGTTCTTCCAGTACTCTCAAACACTTCTTGAGCTGAGAAACATGAAAGACATCATGTACATCTGAAATATGAGCTGGCATCTCCAACTTATACGCTACTTCTCCTCTTTTATCCAAAATCTTGAATGGTCCAATATAACAAGGTGCGAGCTTCCCTCTTATATTAAACCTCTTATGACCTCTCATAGGTGACACCTTGAGGTAAACAAAATCTTCCACTTCAAAGGCTAATTCCCTTCTCCTATTATCCGCATAGCCTTTTTGTCTTTATTGGGCAACCCTCAAGTTTTCACGAATTGTTTGGACTTGCTTTTCGGCTTCTTGCAACACGTCTGGACCAAATACTTGAGCTTCTCCTGCCTCATTCCAAAATAAAGGCGTCCTACACTTCGTCCCATAAAGCGCTTCATATGGTGACATTTTCAAGCTTGCTTGGTAACTATTGTTGTATGAAAACTCCGCGTATGGCAAGCTTTTGTCCCAACTTTTCCCATGCTTTAAAGCACAAGCTCTTAACATGTCCTCCAAAATCTGATTGGTCCTCTCGGTTTGTCCATCCGTTTGAGGATGATATGCTGAACTAAAATTCAACCTCGTTCCCAAAGCTTCATGCAATTTTTGCCAAAATCTGGAGGTAAATTGAGAACCTCTATCCGAGACTATCTTCTTAGGGACTCCATGTCGACACACAATATGCTCCATGTATATTTCGGCCAATCGCGCAGCTGTATATTTGGTCTTCACAGGGACAAAATGAGCCGACTTGGTTAAGCGATCCATAATTACCCAAATTGAGTCATACCCGGACTGAGTACGTGGTAACCCAACTATGAAGTCCATACCAATTTCTTCCCACTTCCATTCCGGAATCTTTAATGGTTGTAATAGTCCAGCTGGCCTTTGATGTTCCGCCTTGACTCGTTGACACACATCACACAATGCCACATATTCAGCTATGTCCTTTTTCATGCTATCCCACCAATAGCAAGCCTTCAAGTCCTTGTACATCTTCGTACATCCGGGGTGAATCGAGTAAGGTGAGTCATGTGCCTCCTTTAATATTGTCTCCCGAATATGTTTTACATTAGGCACAACGATTCTCTTTCCAAGCCATAAGGTACCATGTTCGTCTTCATCAAATCTGAATTCTCTCCCTTCCTCAGTCCTTTCCTTGATTTCCTTGATCTCTTCATCTTCGGTTTGGGCCTCTCGAATTTCTTGCTCCAAGGTTGGGTTTCACTCCATCATCTCCATCTGAAAGCATCTAGGCCCCCATGAGGTATGGTTTCGGTGATTAATGACAATCGTTAGTGATTACTAATGAGTTTGTGGATGTGAGGTCTCATGTAAAACAGATCAAACGTAATGAATCATCTCTCATATCATCTACTGCTCATTGGATACAAATGGAGACCCCTCAACGATATATTCTAAGGGGTTATTCGATTTTCATGAAGAATAAATGAAGAACTCATTCAAAGACATTATTCTATCAAAATTGGCAACACAAGAAGATTAACATTCATCAGAAGAACAAGTCTAACAATTGACAAAGAGGTCACTTGAGAAGATTCCAAAATATCAACTCAAAACAACTCGAAGCAAACAAGTTCAACTCACCGGATCATCCGATGTCTTGCAAAATGACTACATCGGTCGAGTTTGAGTTTGCAGAAGAAGAAGACCTCAGAGCCAAGTACACACCGGATCATCCGATGTGTAAGAAGTGGCACATCGGTTGAATCCAACAGAAGGGATGATCTTTGAGTGATTCTGGAGAAGTACACACCGGATCATCCGATGATCAATCCAAGTGTACATCGGTCCAATTCAACAGAAGCTATTATTTCTGGACCAAGTCTGAAGATCTACTCACCGGATCATCCAATGATGAAGAGGATGTTACATCGGTCGATCAACGGTCATATCTGACATAGTGATGTCAGCTAATTGAATCGACCGATGCTCAATAAAGGGGCGCATCGTATCATCCGATGTGAACAGTAAAGTTAATCAGCCTACTTTTCCAACGGCTAATTCGGGAAGGCTGGCTATTTAAACCCCTCCAACCAGTCATTTCACAAGTCTTGATCACCAGAGCCTCACTACACATCCTCAAGCATTCAAGACCAAGAGCAACCACTTCCACACCTCAAAACCACTTGTACTCCAACTATAGGCTAGATCTAGCTAGAGAAAAGCTTGTGTGCGTCCATTCTTGGTGATTGGAGTCTCTAGGCTAGTGAGAGCTGTAAGGGAGAGTGTCTTGGTGACTCCTCTCACCTTGTAATCGTTGGAGGAAGAAGAGATCGCTCCGGAGCTTTCCAAGGCATTTGTGGAAGCCCGGAGGATCACCCTTGTACAAGGCTTGAGCTCCACCTTGCCGGAGATGGCGAACGGAGGAAGATAGTGAGATCCCTTGTCTTGGTGACTTGGGAGTGGCTATACCCTTTGGTGGGTGCCACAACGTGGACGTAGGAAGATCGTTGTGATCTTACCGAACCACGGGAAAAATCGCCGTGTCTTCGTGTCTCCGTGGGAGTTTGCATCCCTCTCCTTACCCTCTACTTTTACGCATTTACTATTCCGCAACTTATCTCTTTTGAATGCGTAGAATTCTTGCATAGGGAATTGGGCTTCAACACTTAAGTTTTTAATTGCCTTAAAATTTGAAAAAAGCCCAATTCACCCCCCCTCTTGGGCATTTCGATCCTCACAATTGGTATCAGAGCCTTGTTGCTCATTGGATCATTCTAGCTTCGCCGCTAGAGAGCTAAAATGGCCAAGAATGGGGGTTCGGTTCCTACCTTCGAGGGCAAGAACTTTGCCTATTGGAAAGCACGCATGCGCGCCTACCTAGAGGCTATTGCTCCCAAAGTTTGGGAAGCGACCCATGCGGGGTTTGGAGATCTTGACTATGTTGGTGATCAACTAAAATGGGATGCTAAAGCTAGAAATGCAATCTATGAATGTATTAGTCAAGACGTATTTGCTAGAATTGCTAGTAAGGAGAAAGCTTGTGAAATTTGGGCATGTTTAATTGAAATACATGAGGGCTCATCTCGTGTTAAAGAACTCAAATATCACCTGCTTAAATCCAAGTATGATGAATTTAAAATGCTTCCTCATGAGAATGTTAACCAAATGTTTTCTCGTTTAAATGTGCTCATTGAGGAGATTAACGCACTTGACATTGCTTCTCTTGGCAAGGGACTTATCAACCGCAAGATCCTCATGCTTCTACCCAAGCCCAAGTACAACATTATCAATTCAATGCTCCAAAAAGAGTCACTTGACAACATTGAAGTTTCGGAGCTCATTGGAGAAATTCATGCTCATGAGATGAGCGTACTTGGAATGATGGAGGAGTCATCGTAAAAAACCATTGCTCTCAAGGATTCAACCAAGAAGACAACTCCCAAGAAGAAGAAAGTGGTTGAGCCTAGCTCAAGTGAAGAAGAGCAAGCAACAAGCGAAGATGACGATGATGAGCTTGCGTTGATGATGAGGAAATTCTCACGTCTAAACTCCAAGATCGCAAAGAAGGGATACTCTTTTGATCCCAAGAAGAAAGCTTTCCTCCCAAGAAAAGATGAAAAAAAGACATGCTATAATTGTGGTGATCTAGGCCACATATCATATGATTGTCCAAGACTGGACAAGAGGAAGGACAACCACAAGGGCAAGCATCGGAAGCTAGAAGAAAGTGATGAAGATGAAGAAGAGGTCAAGCCCAAGCGCTCCTTTGGAAAGAAGAAATTTGACAAAGGCAAGAAGACCAAGCTCTTTCCAAAGAAGAGAAGAGGTCATCAAAAAGTCTTCATGTGCGAGGCCAATGAGTGGATCACAGATGAAGAGTCAAGCGACAAAGAGAGTGAAGATGAAGAAAACTTGGCGGGCCTTGCCATCGTCAACAAGGATGACTCACCTCTTCGTCCACCTCCTATGTGCCTCATGGATATAGGTAACACTAAGGTGAACTACAAAGCCGGAGGAAAGCATTGGGTACTCGATAGCGGGTGCACTCAACATATGACCGGCAATGATGGTATGTTCACCTCCATAGAGAACCCCGACAATCATGAACAAGTTACCTTTGGTGACAACTCAAAGGGGAAGGTAATTGGTTTGGGTAAAATTGCTATTTCGCATGATTTGTCCATTTCTAATGTGCTCTATGTTAAGTCTCTTAGTTTCAACTTGCTTTCCATTGCACAACTATGTGATCTTGGACTAACGTGCACCTTTGACAAGAATGGTGTTGTAGTGACTAGTGAATCAAGCAAATAACTAATCTTCAAAGGTTTTCGGCATGGACATCTTTACTTGGTGGACTTCTCCAACAAGGATGCTAGCTTGACCACTTGTCTTTTCACCAAGACGAGTTTGGGTTGGCTATGGCATCGACGCATTGCTCACATTGGGATGAGCAAGCTCAAGAAGTCGTTCAAGCTTGGGATGGTGACCGGAGTGAAGGATGTCACATTTGAGAAGAACAAGCTTTGTAGCGCTTGTAAAGCCGGGAAGCAAGTTGCTTCACACCATCCGATGAAGACAATGGTGTCAACCTCCAAGCTACTTGAGTTGCTTCACATGGACCTCTTCGGACCGTCCACATATCAAAGTCTTGGTGGTAACCTCTATTGTCTTGTTATTGTTGATGACTATTCTCGATATGCTTGGACTTTGTTTCTAGGTGACAAGGGTGAAACTCCGGAAGTCTTCAAGACCTTTGCTAAATGTGCTCAAAGGGAATTTCAACTTCCCATCATCAAGGTCCGGAGTGACAACGGCACCGAGTTCAAGAACTACAACATTGGGGAGTGGTGTGATCGTGAAGGCGTGAAGCATGAGTTTTCGGCCACATACACCCCTCAACAAAATGGTGTCGTTGAAAGGAAGAACAAGACTCTCATCACCCTTGCTAGAGCAATGCTTGATGACTATGGCACGTCAGAGAAGTTTTGGGCCGAAGCAATCAACACGGCGTGCCATGCCGTTAATAGGGTCTATCTTCATCGACTACTTCAAAAGACCCCATATGAGCTCCTCATTGGGAGAAACCCCAACATCTCCTACTTCCGAGTCTTCGGGTGCAAGTGCTACATCTACCGCAAGAAAAGGCTCGGTAAGTTTGAAAGAAGGTGTGATGTTGGTATCTTTCTTGGTTATGCGTCAAACTCAAAAGCATATCGAGTATTCAACCAAACCTCCGGGTTAGTTGAAGAAAGTTGTGATGTTGAGTTTGATGAGACTAATGGCTCCCAAGAGGAGAGTTTTGGTCATGATGATATAGATGATGAGCCTCTACGAGAAGCTATGAAGAACATGACCATTGGAGACATCAAGCCCGAAGTTGAGGAGAACCATGATCAAGGGGGAGCATCAAGTTCCAACATCAACACCTCCATGGCGCCTCAAGTTGATGAAGAAGAAGAAAAAGATGATCCATTGCCAATGCAAGACTCACAAGCCACACAACATCAACAAGAAGAAGAAGAAGTACAAGATCAAGTCCAACCACAAGACGAGCAAGATGCTTCACCACCGCAAAGTGCTTCACAATCACTTATGAGGCATGGACGCATCTCCAAGGCGCATCCGATTGATCAAATCATCGGAAGTCCGTCACGGGAAGTAAGTACTCGTTCTCGCCATGTCGCTTCATTTTGTGAGCACTACTCGTTTGTTTCGTGTGTAGAACCCACTCATATAGAGGAAGCACTCCAAGATCCAAATTGGGTGATGGCCATGCAAGAAGAACTCAACAACTTCACCCGCAATGAAGTTTGGGTGTTGGAGGAGCGACCCAAGGACAAGAACGTCATCGGAACAAAGTGGGTGTACCGCAACAAGCAAGACAAGAATGGCGTTGTGGTCCGCAACAAGGCAAGACTTGTGGCCAAGGGTTTCTCACAAGTTGAAGGACTAGACTTTGGAGAAACATTCACTCCGGTCGCTCGGTTAGAAGCTATTCGTATACTCCTTGCTTCTGCTTCGCATCACAACATAATACTTTATCAAATGGACGTTAAAAGTGCCTTTCTTAATGATTATATTAACGAGCTTGTTTATGTTGAGCAACCTCCCGGGTTTGAAGATCTGAGGAATCCTAATCATGTGTATAGGTTACACAAGGCGCTCTACGGGCTCAAGCAAGCACCTAGGGCGTGGTATGAACGTCTAAGGGATTTCTTGGTCATGCAAGGATTCAAGATCAGGAGGGTGGACACTACACTCTTCACCAAGGACATCGACGGGGATTTATTTATTTGTCAAATTTATGTCGATGATATTATTTTTGGCTCAACTAACAAATCTCTTAGCCATGAGTTTGGCACCATGATGTCTAGGGAATTCGAGATGTCAATGATTGGAGAGCTCAACTTCTTCCTTGGATTTCAAATCAAGCAACTTCAAGAGGGGACCTTCATCTACCAAGAGAAGTACACCAAAGACCTCTTGAATAAATTTGAGATGGGAGATTGTAGCTCAAGAAGTACTCCAATGGCGACAAATTGTCATCTCGACGCGGACTTGGACGGTAAACCTATTGATCAATCTCACTACCGTTCCATGATTGGTTCATTGTTATATCTTACCGCATCTTGGCCCGATATCATGTTTAGTGTGTGCTTGTGTGCTCGCTTTCAAGCGGCACCTAAAGAATCGCATCGTAAGGCGGTCTTTAGGATACTTCGGTATCTCAAGCATACCCCAAGTGTAGGTTTGTGGTACCCCAAGAACGCTAGTTTCCATCTCTTGGGTTACTCGGATGCTGTGTGGATCGTAAGAGTACCTCTGGTGGGTGCCACTTACTTGGGCGTTCCCTAGTATCTTGGTCGAGCAAAAAGCAAAATTTTGTGGCTTTGTCCACCGCGGAGGCGGAGTATATAGCGGTCGGTGCATGTTGTGCCCAAATTCTATATATGAAGCAAACCCTTTTGGACTTTGGAATTAAATTTGGTTGTGTGCCTCTCCTTTATGACAATGAAAGTGCGGTTAAGATAGCTAGAAACCCCGTTCAACACTCCCGCACTAAGCACATTGATATTCGCCATCACTTCTTGCGGGATCATGAGGCTAAAGGAGACATCTCTTTGCAAGGTGTTAGGTCCGAAGAACAATTGGCGGATATCTTCACTAAACCACTTGATGAGAAAACTTTTTCTAGACTTAGAAGTGAATTAAATGTGCTAGATGCATCTAACGTCATGTAAGTTGCCATGTTCATGTAAGGATGCATATCATATAGGTCTTGTCTAACTCCCAAAGGATAGGGGCGAGCTAGAAATAGTTTTCCCTGAGGAAGCCTTTGGAAGGTTTAAACTTGGCAAGATAGATTTATTTTATGCCTTGCATGATCCCTGCCATATAGACTTGCACTCATTTAATATCTTGCATTAATTGTTTGGCATTGCATACGGTAGATTGTCACAAAGGGGAACCCACATCATGAGAAGAATACTTGTTTAAAATGCAATATCTCAACTCATATGATGTGGAAAGAGCAAAATTCTAAAGGAACATGCTTTAATGAGATAGAAGTTTTCCATACTCTAGCTCACAAAGCATGGGCCTTACATTCCCTTGAGTTTACCCTCCTAACTCTCTTAGTGTGCTCTATATGCTTAAGGGCTTAGCCAATATGTGGCACTATATCTAAAAGCCTGTTATTAGAGTTTAGGAGTTGCCCGAAAAGTCCTAAGACTCGTGCTTTTCCTTGTGTGTTTAAGTCAAAGGACATATATGGGCAGTCTTAGGTTTTCTGCAGTCATCGGATTATCCGATGCTAGGCCCAGCAGCAACATCGGTTCAATTGGTGCTTCAGTTCAAGGTTCAGATCAGTCAGAATGGGGAATCGACCGATGAGTTCATTTTGGAAAACATCGGAGCATCCGGTGTTCAATATTCTAGTGTCCTGCAGAATTCGACCGATGATCGACTCCTCAACGTCGGATCATCCAGTGCTAAAAAGGTTCTTGGAATGAACTCTCTGTTGAACTCGACTGATGCTCTGCTCCGATGATCATCGGTCCATCCGATGTTCTGTTAGCGGCTAGGGTTTGTCCGTACACTTTAAAAATGGTTCGGGTGCCTCCTTCGTCCCTTTCTTCTCTCTCCCAACACCCCGTCGCCGTCATCGTGCTTGCGCTCCCCTCGGTCGCCGCCACCGTCGTTCCACCGCCGCTCGCCGCCGTCCAGGCCGCCGCCGCCTCCCAGGCTGCCGCCGCCGGTCCTCCAAGCCGCCGCAGCACCTTCGGTCGCCGCCGCCCGTTCTTCTTCGCGCTGCCGCGCGATTCCTCGCCGCCGCCGCACCTCTCCCTCGCCACCGCGCCGCCGCCACCAAAGCAGCCTCCACCGCTGGCTTCCAAGCACCACCACCTTACCACCACCTCTCCCCACCGACATTCTTCATCTCTAGGGTTTGCCCCCGAGTTGCTCGTCGCCGTTCGTTGTTCTCACGTTTTCAGCGTCTCCAACCCTAGTCTGTGTTCGCATCAAAATGGGTCGTGATCGTAAGGGAAAGGGCAAGGCCATCGAGGAGCCCGCCGCAAAGAAGCAAAAGCTCTCGAAGGAAGCTCATCGTGCAGAGTTGGCCGCTCGCGCCGCCAAGGAGCGTGAGCGCAACCATCGTGGTTCCTTGCGGATCCGCGAGTCTCGGCAGAGGCAGCAGCAGCCTCCAGTTCAGCCGGTGCCACCTGAGGGCTCCGACGAGGAGGAGACCGAGGTGACGCCTCTTGTCCGTCGGCGCACTCCGAGGACTCGTGGGGGTGGACAGACCCCTACGGCGAGTCAGCGCCCCTCTGCAGCTGACCGCGCCGAGGACAAAGAGGCCCAGAGGGCCATCTACCAGATGGATACTACCGTCAGAGTTGCTGAGGATGTCAGACTGACAAATTACAGGAAGTTCAAGGCAAAGCAGTTGAAGAGGCTCAGATGGACAGCGTTGCCTGAGGAGTGGTTCCCGCAGCCGAGGGACACTCGAGTGGATCCTCGCTTCTGGACCCTGACACAGGCGTCCCTGTACGAGACATACAGGCGTCGGGGCCACAAGCTCTTCCAGCATAACAGTATTGATTGGGATCAGCTAGCTGCAGCAGTCGGACACAGGATCAGACCGTACTTTGAGAGATACAGAGGTCTGGTAGAGCTGCTTTCACACCAGCGGAGTGCTTACATCGAGGAGTGGGTCTGAGTCTTCTACGCCACTCTCTACGTCTCTGAGGGCCGCCGCTCGATCCACTTCATGTTCTTGGGGTAGCTCCACGATGTGTCTCGAGATCTGTTGGCTAGACTGCTTGGTGTGGACACCTCCACTACCTGTCTGCACCAGATCGTGTACGGAGACGCAGACCCACCGAGGAGGCCACTGACTGAATGAGTGTCACCACCATTCGACGAGATCAGTGGGCTGTTCACTCCGCCCTTCACTCTAGACCAGCTGAGGGTGCCAGCGCTACTCACTCCAACGGCTCGCACAGTTCACCACATACTGCGCCGCACACTGCTTCCGAGGTCTGGCTACCTTGAGGGATTCACGAGCCTACAGCAGACTCTCCTATTCTATGTGATGAATGGGATGGAGTTCGATATCGTGGACATCCTGATCTGCGAGATGGAGGATGTGATCACTGATGGAGTTGGGATGCTTCGACAGTTGGTCTTCGGTCACTGGATCTGTCACCTTCTTCACCAGCTGGTTCCAGAGGGTTCTCCAGGCACTGCTCC
This sequence comes from Tuctoria greenei, assembly GCA_036927565.1. Lineage (NCBI taxonomy): Eukaryota > Viridiplantae > Streptophyta > Magnoliopsida > Poales > Poaceae > Tuctoria > Tuctoria greenei. Next base: position 256,844,215 of record JAYESD010000002.1, read on the forward strand.
TCTAACAGAGCTCCATGTTACTCGGTTCAGCCACTACCGAGTCCCCGCTCCTGGAGACCGCCGCCTTGGCCGTCCAGTCGAGCGTCAGGTCTGGGCTAGACTTTCTGAGGGGGACTGGGCAGACTTGGCCAGGGAGGACGCAGAGCTTGCACAGGCAGAGGCTCAGGGTGGAGACCTACAGCATATCTGGTCAGACAGTGACACCAGCGACAGCGTCGAGGAGTACTTCCCTCCTCCTTCTCCTCCACCGAGATAGCACGACGCGGAGGCGGGAGGATCAACTGCTCCACCACCTACAGCACCTCCGGTGTCAGAGGCACAGGTGTCACAGCCTTCTGAGCTCTCGTCCCTACTTCAGCAGATTATCGAGCAGCAGCGTCAGCAGGCCGCACGACACGAGGAGCTTCAGAGGCAGCAGCAGGAGATGCAGCTGGAGATAGCCCGTCAGAGGCGAGAGGACACCGACAGGTTCACTAACTTTGTTGATCAGATGACCAGGCGCACTCTCGACCAGCAGCAGCAGACTCAGCAGGCTATGATGGGCATTCTGGGGTTGATCACCAACCTCTACCAGCAGACTAGGATCGCCCTTCCACCTCAGCAGCCGGGACTTGGTCAGGCTCCCGGAGCACCTCCCATGGCACCTGCTGTAGCTCCAGTGCCGACCTCGCCTATTCCGAGCTTCAGTATGTCACCTTTGCTTGCCTCGACTGCGCCGATTCACTCACCTGTGCTGCCACCGACGTCGTTTCAGTTCTCACCTACTCCAGTGGTTAGCACACCCTTACCGACAGTTCCAGCTCCACCGGCGCCAGCAGTCTCAGCGGATCCCCCAGCACCTTCAGTGGCTCCTCCAGCTCCTTCAGCTCTAGCTCCAGCGACCTCTGCCTCGAGCAGCTCCGACGACAGCGCTGCCAACGCCGACAGCTTCACCATCGCCAGGAGCGCGCCAGAGTCGTAGGCACACGACTTCCCTTTTTGGTGTCTTGATGCCAAAGGGGGAGAAGAGTTAGAGTCAGGGGGAGGTTAGCTCAGTTTTAGGGGGAGTCTTGGTCCTAGGGGGAGCTTTATTTTTTTGGGACTTATTGTTATCTTTGAGACTACTTGTTATTATCTGCCATTTACTATCTTTTGCCATTATTGTACTCAGTCTGCTACTTTGTGCTCTTGTGCTTTATTGATCATTATTTGATCCTTCGAGCCTCTTGTGTTGCAAATTTGTACTTGTTATATTCTTTTATGAGCATTGCGTCTTAATTTCATTACTTCTATGCTCTACTTGTTGTGTTGTCATCAATCACCAAAAATGGGGAGATTGAAAGCATCTAGGCCCCCATGAGGTATGGTTTCGGTGATTAATGACAACCGTTAGTGATTACTAATGAGTTTGTGGATGCGAGGTCTCACGTAAAACAGATCAAACATAATGAATCATCTCTCATATCATCTACTGCTCATTGGATACAAATGGAGACCCCTCAACGATATATTCTAAGGGGTTATTCGATTTTCATGAAGAATAAATGAATAACTCATTCAACGACGTTATTCTATCAAAATTGGCAACATAAGAAGATTAACATTCATCAGAAGAACAAGTCTAACAATTGTCAAAGAGGTCACTCGAGAAGATTCCAAAAGATCAACTCAAAACAACTCGAAGCAAACAAGTTCAACTCACCGGATCATCTGATGTCTTGCAAAATGACTACGTCGGTCGAGTTTGAGTTTGCAGAAGAAGAAGACCCCAGAGCCAAATACACACCGGATCATCCGATGTGAAGGAAGTGGCACATCGGTTGAATCCAACAGAAGGGATGATCTTTGAGTGATTCTGGAGAAGTACACACTGGATCATCCGATGATCAATCCAAGTGTACATCGGTCCAATTCAACAGAAGCTATTATTTCTGGACCAAGTCTGAAGATCTACTCACCGGATCATCTGATGATGAAGAGGATGTTACATCGGTCGATCAACGGTCATATCTGACACAGTGATGTCAGCTAATTGAAATCGACTGATGCTCAATAAAGGGGCGCATCGGATCATCTGATGTGAACAGTAAAGTTAATCAGCCTACTTTTCCAACGGCTAATTCGGGAAGGCTGGCTATTTAAACCCCTCCAACCAGTCATTTCGACAAGTCTTGATCACCAGAGCCTCACTACACATCCTCAAGCATTCAAGACCAAGAGCAACCATTTCCACACCTCAAAACCACTTGTACTCCAACTATAGGCTAGATCTAGCTAGAGAAAAGCTTGTGTGCATCCATTCTTGGTGATTGGAGTCTCTAGGCTAGTGAGAGCTGTAAGGGAGAGTGTCTTGGTGACTCCTCTCACCTTGTAATCGTTGGAGGAAGAAGAGATCGCTCCGGAGCTTGCCAAGGCGTTTGTGGAAGCCCGGAGGATCACCCTTGTACAAGGCTTGAGCTCCACCTTGCCGGAGATGGCGAACGGAGGAAGATAGTGAGATCCCTTGTCTTGGTGACTTGGGAGTGGCTATACCCTTTGGTGGGTGCCACAACGTGGACGTAGGAAGATCGTTGTGATCTTACCGAACCACGGGAAAAATTGCCGTGTCTTCGTGTCTCCGCGGGAGTTTGCATCCCTCTCCTTACCCTCTACTTTTACGCATTTACTATTCCGCAACTTATCTCTTTTGAATGCGTAGAATTCTTGCATAGGGAATTGGGCTTCAACACTTAATTTTTTAATTGCCTTAAAATTTGAAGAAAGCCCAATTCACCCCCCCCCCCCTTGGGCATTTCAATCCTCACACCATCTCATTTGCAAACCCGAGGTTCAACCGTTCAAACTCCTTACATAACTCGAATGGTAACTCTCGAACTAAGAGTCGATGACTTACTCCCTTTCTACTCAAAGCATCGGCCACTACATTGGCCTTTCCCGGATGATAGTTGATCACCAAATCATAATCTTTGATGAGCTCCAACCATCTTCGTTGCCTCAAGTTCAGATCCGTTTGTGTGAAAATATACTTCAAACTCTTATGATCCGTGTAAATTTCACACCTATGTCCAAGAATATAGTGTCTCCAAATCTTCAATGCATGTACTACGGCTGCAAGTTCTAAATCATGTGTTGGGTAATTCTGCTCATGTTTCTTCAGTTGTCTTGATGCATAGGCGACCACTTGACCTTCTTGCATCAATACACACCCAAGTCCTTGTCTTGATGCATCACAATAGATGTCGAAACTCTTGCTCACATCCGGCAATACCAAAACTGGGGCTGTTGTCAACCTCTTCTTCAACTCCTCAAAACTATTCTGACAAGCTTCAGTCCATTGGAACGCCTTTCCCTTCATTAGCAACTCCATCATAGGCTTGGCTATCTTGGAAAAGTCCTTGATAAACCGACGGTAATATCCAGCCATCCCAAGAAAACTCCTTATTTCCTTGAAATTTTGCGGTGGTTCCCACTTCAACACGTCTCTCACCTTTCCGAGGTCAACCGATACTCCTCCTCCTGAGATTATATGACCCAAGAATGACACCTCTTTCAACCAAAACTGGCACTTGTTGAACTTGGTATACAATTGATGCTCCCTCAATTTCTGCAACGTAAGCCTCAAGTGTTCCTCATGTTCCTTCTCATCCTTCGAGTAGATCATAATATCATCAATAAACACCACAACGAACTTATCTAAGTACTCCATGAAGACCTTATTCATGAGGTACATAAAGTAAGCAGGTGCATTTGTCAATCCAAAAGACATCACCGTGTACTCGTAAGATCCATACCGTGTTCTAAAAGCTGTCTTGGGTATGTCCGCTGGTCTAATCATCATTTGAAAGTATCCTGACCTTAAATCAATCTTGGAGAAGACACAAGCACCCTTCATCTGATCAAATAAGTCTTCTATGCGCGGCAAGGTGTACTTGTTCTTGATTGTCACCTCATTGAGAGCTCGGTAATCCACGCACATCCTTTGGGATCCATCCTTCTTGTCCACAAACAGCACAGGCGCTCCCCAAGGTGAAGAACTAGGGCGAATAAAACCTTTCTCTAGTTGCTCTTGAATTTGTTTCTTGAGCTCCGCTAATTCCATAGGAGGCATCCTATACGGCCTCTTAGCTATAGGTGCAGTTCCAGGTATTAAATCAATGACAAACTCAATGTCTCGATCAGGTGGCATACCTGGCAACTCATCCGGAAAAACATCCAAAAATTCACACACTACCGGAATCTCCTCAATTGCGGCACCGTCCACATGATTCAGCTCCAATTGCTTCGGTGCGGTTTGAGATGCTTCAAATTCTATGGTGAACCCTTCTTCGTTGGTCAACTTCACCGTCTTCGTGGCACACTCAATAACTCCATTGTGCTTCCTTAACCAGTCCATACCAAGTATAATGTCCAATCCTTGAGAATCCAAAACAATGAGGTTGGCGGAGAAGTCTACCCCCCTTATTCTAAGGCTTACTTTTGGACATACTATATTTGTCCTCATCTCTCCTCCAGGAGACTTAACCAATAGAGTAAACATCATATGAGAGATAGGCAAACTATACTTGGCAACATACTTCGATGCAATGAATGAATGCGATGCTCCAGAATCAAATAACATAGTCGCGGGGTTGGAGTTGGCGAGAAACATACCAATGACCACATCATCCGCTTGTTGAGCATCCTCCGTAGAGACATGGTTCACGTTGCCACGAGCAAAATTCTGTTGTCCACGGCTTCCTTGTGGCGCTCCTCCATTGGGTCTTGGGTTTTGCCTCGATGCATTGCTCCCTTGACCAAGGCCTGACTTAGGACATTGATGCGCAAAGTGTCCAGCTTCTCCACAGGTATAACACTTCTTAACTCCACCAGAATTATTGGGACGAGTTTGGTTTTGAACATTAGCACCAGGAAAATTAGCACGAGGTGCATAAGGCATTGGAGGCCTAGGTGCTTGCATGACAATGCGCTGCTGCTCAAACTGAGTTGGGCGCGGTGCATAACTAGGGTGCTGAGCAGGAATAGAGGAGCTGTAATGAGGCGCATTGGACGGCGCAAAGCGAGGGCGCACATTACTTCCTTGTTGCTGTCCTTGATATGGCGCCTTCCTCTTGATTTCTTGCTCCATCTCACGGATCTTGTTCTCAACCACAATTGCTTTGTCCACAAGCTTCTGAAAATTTGCATAGTCACAATTGAGTAGTTGCACTTGGATCCCATTGTTGAGGCCTCTCATGAACAAATATTGTTTCCGGCTGTCCCGACTAACATCCTCGAGCGCATACCTTGAGAGTTGAGTGAACTTATTGAGATATTCACTCACGCTTGATTTTCATTGCCTTAAATTTTCAAATTCTTGCCTCTTCAAGAGCATAACACCTTCTGGCACATAATGAGAACGAAAATTCTCCTTTGAATTCGGCCCAAGTAATTCTCTCTTGGTTCTCATGAGCATTGTAATAAGCATCCCACAAATCCGCAGCTGCTCCAACTAGTTGATGAGAAGCGAACAGGACCTTCTCCCAGTCACTGCATTGGACAATAGCTAGCTTCTTCTCCACGGACTTGAGCCAATCATCCGCATCCATAGGGTCAGCGGCTTGAGCAAAGGTCGGCGGCCTAGTCCTCATAAACTCTCCCAATCGGTTATGAGGAGGCGGGGGTGGCGGTGGAGGCATGTGGGGCTGATTGTTGATGTTGCCAGCCTGCAGCTGCCCCATTGTTTGTATCATGGTCTGCATGAGCTGGTTTTGCATAGCCAAAAGCTGCTCAATGTTGATAGCTCCATGAGCAGGTCCTTGCCCGATGTTGTTCTGAGGCACTCCATTGTTCTCCTCCTCATCATTGCCATCCCTCTGGTTGCGAGTCCTCACCATCTGAAGAAAAGCAATAGGTAAGAATTAGAAAACTTCTCCAACTATATGCATCAAGGGATATGAAACTAAACAACTAGCTACACTAGCCTAGGTGGACATGGCAATGCTAAAGCATCCCAAAATCCTCTATTAAGCACACAAGCAACCAATATATATAGCAAACAACACTCCAAGCAAAAACACATTGATTCCTGAGTGCTCCTATATGCTCTAAAGTGTCCATTCTATCTAGGCTGCATCCTTCGGTCAACCTGTGGCTCTGATACCAGTCTGTGATGCCCGGTTCCAAAAAATGAACCAAGCTAATGTATATGTGTACCCAGGATGTTCAACACACATACACGAGTGCAATCACAAAAGAGTATACAGAAATTTACCACAGAACAAGATTAATTATCAAATTTTATTACACAAACCAGATTATCCTTGAATACAAGCTCCAATGAATATTAATGACAATTTCAACTAATGCAGCGGAAATAAACTAATTAAGCAAACAAAGCAACTATGCAGCATAAGCGTCAGGGTATGTATGCGCAGCTCCAATCAACACCACGGGCAAAGCTGACGGTAGACATGGCCTAGAACTCCGCATTATCACCATTAAACTCCCAATCCTGACCTGCAACTGTTGGGGGGATTGCAAGAGTGAGTACATGTCGTACTCAGCAAGTGTGGAAAGTATGACATGTGGCTGATTCACGTGACGACAATAATAATGGCAAAGTGCTGAAAAGTACAGTAAAACATTTGAAAAGCAATATGTATATTATATGTATGTGAAGTAAGCCCATCATAATCATAAGTAATACCATAATACCAATCTGAATTCACTACCATCATCAATGATTCCAGATTTCACCATCGTTGATAACCATATTCAATACCAGAAATTAATCCATAACCATCCATAACCATTACCAAACTATAACCATCCCAAATTCCAATTTCCCTCTAATCATGGAAGTTGTCCAGGTGCTCATAACCGGGAGCACGGCTATCATGATAGTTTTAATAGAATCTACAGAGTTTGTACCTCTTTACCCACGTGTTTGTGATTTCATCACCTTCCGATGACTAGAACCTCTATCATGCCGTCTCACACTTCCATCGGTGTGTGGCCAAGAGATCACAAAATAGCCTTTACAAAGGGATTACTAGCCTATTTAGACCCCACTGAGGTTTCACCGGTGGTGATGTCTCCCACTGAGCACATCTTCAACCAAGGGCCCCCTCTTGAGCCATTCGGATCCCAGGGTAGTCCCACCAATCATCAACAAACCCAATCCGACCACCCCTTCCCCGAGCATCCACAATGGTCCAAACAGCACTAGCAAAGCCCTAATTAATCAGCTATGCCGCACCCATACTTGGCCTCGTGGTGGCATTGTAGTCCTGGCTTATTCTCGCATGAACCGGTCCTTAGATCTAAAGCAAGCAAACCACTATAACATCCAACCCATCCACATACCAGGCTTGCTTAGATCACCCATTACCATACCATATTTAACCAGTTCATGTTAACCACAATCTCATCCATGCATAATTAGATTGAGTGGTATAGTTATTTCCCATCCCACTTGATCAAGCGAAGCAAAAGGTAAAAAGTCCATCCCGACGCTCTACCATAAATTCCAGGTGACAAGGGTGGTTTAGCAAGTCTAGTAAACTTCCTACCATAGGATTCCCATCAAAATTGACACAATCATGCAGTTTTACAAACAAAACATTTATTTTAAAAACAGGATCAATATGCTTCAAGGACACTTGTCTTGCTCTTGCTGTTGATTAGGATCAAAGCCTTCAAACTCTTGATGCTGGAGATCCTCTGGCGCAACTCCATCTAATCCACATAATAAACATACAAGACAAGAAACACAATCAAAGAGTGCACAAATATTACTCAATATGACATGACATGCATGATTAATGCAAATGCAAGGTAGAACTTGTTACTAGATTGCTTTTAATGATCTCTAACTAGTTCTAATAGCTTTTAACAAGTTTATACAGGTTTGGAGTTGATTAGATCAAATTTTAGAGTCAATTCAACACAATTTAACCAGGAAGATCGGCCTAGTCCGCTAGGGACCGGACAAGTCCGCACTTAACGAGATCAGCAGATTAGGGTTTTCTAGATCGACGTGAATTTGGAGATTAGGGGTTGAATTCACGTAAGGAAAATAGAATAGGAGGTATACCAGGTGTTTAGAACTCCAATGAATCAAGAAACTTGGAGGTAGCACTTGGATCTTGATGATCTAGGGTTGGTGATGAACTTGGAGATGAATTGGTGGTGAAGGATGAAACTTGGTGGAGATCTTGATCCTCCTTCGTTTCCTCCTCTTCTTCCTCTTTCTCGGGATCTTCTCCTCCCTCCATGATGGTGGCTCCCCACGAACTAGGGTTTGGGTGGGTGGAAAAGTGGCAAATAGATATCAAACCAAGGGGTGGGGCTGTTTATATAGAGGTGGAGGCTAGGGTTAGATGGATTTCGAGTTTTCAGATGAGTAGAGGCCGGTTTAGAGTCCCACATGGGCTCTAAAAGAGTTAGGCACGACGTACCTAGGCCCACTTAACGTGAAACCCAAGAAACAAGTCGTGAAATAAAGGATCAACTCGGAGTCGCGAAATATCAGACAAGTCCGGAAAGGACCGGACTAGTCCGAAGTCGTCCAGAGAGAAAATCGGAAAAGTCTGGCCAAAAATCGGACAAGTCCGAATTTGAACAGAGAGGAAAAACGGACAAGTCCGCTGGAACACCGGACTAGTCCGAAAAAGTCCAGGGACTTAGCAAATTTTCAAGGATTCATGGAATATCGGACTAGTCCGCACAAAATCGGACAAGTCCGAAAGTTTCCAGAGCCAAAATCGGACTAGTCCGCAGCAAAAACGGACAAGTCCGTTTTTAGCCAGAGAGAAATCGGACTAGTCCTCAGTAAAATCGGACTAGTCCGCACTTTCCTGCGTTTTAAGTGCGGTTTTGTTCCAAATCAATTTTAAACTCGTTCCTCTTGTTGTGGGCTAATGTTAAACATGTATATGAGTGCATGTAGGGAATGATGCATGAAAATTAGGGTGTTACAGGTTACGGGCCGTAATCATCCATTACCGACAATAAGACATCGACCCTCGACTCCCCGTCGACCAGCTCGGCACTGCCCTAATAAGGTTTTTTCACGCTTTGGTTGGTGTCGAAATGGTCTATGCTTTGGTGGTTCACCGGTCAATGTTTAGTATACTTCCGGAGTCCTACGCTTAGAGTATTACGCTTTGGCTAAGTACCTATCGGTGGTTTTGATCCGGCAGATCTCCCGACACTACTAAAGTGTTAGAGGAGTTTGAGGTTCGGTGTGGGCGCGCAGAGATTCAAGAAGGTGAAGTGTAAATGACACAGTAGACACGAAGATTTACGTGGTTCGGGCCGCCTGAGCGTAATACCCTACTCCACGGGGTGTGTTGGTGTTGTATTGGATGTATGAGCTCAAAGTGAGTTCAGGGTGCAGAGTGAGCGTGTCGCGTCTATGTATTCTGCGTGTGTCCAGAGAGTGTCTGGAGCGTGTCCTATGTATCGTCGGACTGTCCTTTTATAGTACAAAGGCAGGCCGTTACAAGTTAGCCTGGCTCGACATGTGGCCCCGGCGGTTACTGATATTGATACACATTCAACACATTTAATTACCCTTAATGACTGAGTTATGGGCTTTGACAGCACCGTTACTAGTAATTAAGGTCGTCTGATCGTGTGTCATTAATATAGTATTAATGACACTTGATCGGGTCTTGAAGTCCTTGATTCCCCTTTGAAGATCCGGAGCCATTGTGGAGTCTTCTGGAGGTTAGAGGCCGAAGATCTGACGGTTGGACATGTGGCAGCTCTGGAGCATACTGTGGGAAACAGATAGCTCCGGAGCTACCTGACACGTGTCAGTTCCGGAGCTTTCCTCGGTCTGGGGTTAGGTCCGGGGGTGCCATTTCGGTACATAGCCCGGAGCTTCCCCCTTGTGGGCGGTAGCTCCGGTTTGATAGTACACGTGGCGACCCTGGGACTAACCATGTTGGAGAAGCGGGTCCGGTTATGTCTGACATGTGGGCCTCCGAAGGTCTTCAATTCAAGTAGATGACTTTCACTCGAGATCTTTGTAATCTCAAGGGGTGTACGGTTCCCAGGATACCGATAGTGGCCCCCTGGGCCCACCTCTGGGGAAGACCCCTTGGGTGAAGTCATTCCGCCGGAGGTGGGTCCATCCTCGCGACTTTTGAACTGAGTCTTCAAAGGTCTTCAGATGTGCCGTTGGCGATGGTTTGGAGTTAAATCCTCGCCGTGTGGTGTATCCCGTGTGCGGCAGATGAGATCTTTGGCGTGCGGATCTCACACAATTGAAGGTCGCCGGTTCCCGATACGAAAATCGTATCGGTTCCGCGCGCCTTGTCAGGCTGCCGCCTTTGGGCTTCCCGCCTCATGATGACAACCGTTCGCCTGGGTAAGAACCTCGACTTGATCATCGGAGTGGTCCCGGGCCCTCTTGTCATCGGCAGGGTAGGATTTTTGAGTAGTATTTTCGACTTCCTTGCGGTTTCCATCCAAGCATTGCAAGGGCTTACTTAAGAAGGAAGGCGCGCACCGTCTGGAGTTCTTTATGCCTCTCATCTGATCTTGCGCTCAAACTCCCAACTTGTGCTCGCTTTTCCTCTCTTGCCTTGCTGTGCTACAATGGAGTTGGGTCTCCGCGAGAGCCGTTTGAAGACCGACGGTGACCTGAAGAAGGTCCGGGCCCTCATGGGATGGTCCCCGGACTTCTTCAACCGTCTGGTCCGCGCCGGGGGAGAGCTCCCGTTTGAGAAGGAGCACGCCGACGAAATGGTGTACTTCTCTTCGTACGCCATGGTGGGATTGATCCCACCTTTTTCCTCCTTTTTCTTGATGCTGCTAGACTTTTATGATCTGCAGCTATACCACCTTGGCCCCCACTCCATTCTTCTTGTGTCTATCTTTGTCCAATTCTGTGAGATGTGGGTGGGCATCCCCCTGCATTGAACTCTTCCGGACCTTCTTCACCATCCATACCACCGGTAGGAGCAATGAGTACCTTGGCTTCTACTACTTCGTGAAGCGCAAGAAGTGCCCATTCAAGTACCTCCGGTCGTTTACCTCTGGGAAATGGGATGATTGGAAGAAGGACTGGATAGTCATCCGGGTGGAGGAGCACGAGAGGCTGGAGCTGCCCGAAGGCCTCCCCAACATCGACATTACAGTCTGGAGTGAAGCTCCGATGCTGGCGGATGCCTTCAACCCTGCTCTGACCAGGATCCGCCAGTGCGTGGAGGGAGGATTAACTCCTCAGGCGGTGTTTTGCAACTTCCTGGTCAACAGGTGGGCACCGCTGAAGAGGAGAGAAAAACTCGCTTGGGCCCTCAACAGTGTGATGGACGACGACCGGGTCGAGACCTGGCTGAAGTCCAACATGGTGGGGACAACCTTGGAGTTTCATCTCAAGAAGTTCCAGCACGGCATTGACGTCGCGGGTGACGACTTGACTCCGCCATCAGCTTTTCTCCCTCTAAACGTGGAAGTAGAGTTCAGTAGGGAGCTTCGGCGGAAGATGACTGTGCTTGACGACCTTCGTGGCGTCGAGAGAAGATCGATCTCCAGGGTGGCGATCCCTGGAGTTTCCAAAGGTGGCTCCGACCCTGCCCCGAAGCCAAGGGTCGAGGTTGTCGGCAAGGGCAAGGAGCCGACGGACGAACCCTTGAGCCAGAAGAGGAAGCTGCAGCATGCCGACGTAAGGTCCGTCAGGCCTGCCACCTCTACATCGGCTCCTTTTCCCCGGAGGGGGAGGTCTTCTACAATCGCGGCAACTCTAGCACCAAGGCCGGTTGAGGCCTCTAGGTCCGGAGGTTCTTCCCGATCGAGGGGGGCCTCGACTAGGGAAATGCCCGTGGCTGCAACGAGTTCCGGGGGGCCTTCCGGAGCTTCCACGCCGGCGGCGGCTATGACCAGCCCAGAGCGCCCGGGAAAGAGGTTCCGCGCAAGCTGGTGCAGAAGCCTCCTAAGGTAATTTTTAATCTTTACCTTGGACAGTTGTTTTGTTGTAGTAACTATTTTTTTAAGTTTCTTCGTCCATCATCTGCAGCGTTCCAAAGAAGAGGAGTGAGGCTCCACCCTCAGCCACAGCAGCTGAAGCTGTGAGGGAGGAAGCTTCTGCTCCTGTCCCGGTGCGACCCCAAGTGGTGGCTGAAGCTGCGACAGTTCCGGCGCCAGCTGTCATGGTCATGGACCTCGACTCATCCCCAGAGACTCTCGTGGTAGCGCTGGACCGCGGGATAGAAGATGCGCCCGCGGCACCTGCCCCGGAGGTTGAAGCTCCGGCTCCTAGTGCAGAGATGATGGAAGCTCCGGCCGTTGAGCCGGAGGAAGCAGTAATTCCGACCCCAGAGCCAGAAATTGTCTAAGTTCCGACGGTTGAACCGGAGGTAATTGAAGTCCCGGCGTGCGCGCCGAATGTTGAGGAAGTCCCGGCGGTTGGGCTGGCTACCTCTGAAGCACCGGCCGCAGAGCCGGTCGTTGTTGAAGCTCCGGCCGCAGGGCCGGTTGATGTTGAAGACCTTCCGGCTCCCGAGCCGGTTGTTGCAGAGGCGTCGGCGCTCGAGCCCCTAGTAGAGGAGGTGCCCAGGCCGGAGCCAGAAGCAACCCCTGCTCCGGGAATGACAACACCGGAGGTTCCCGCGGCTGAGCCGGAGTGCCCAGAAGAGGTTGCTGGCCCCCTGCCTGAGGGGGCAAATGAAGACCTGGCGGAGGGGCCTTCGGAACCACTTCCGGAGGTCGGAACTTCATCAGCGGGACCTTCCTCGATGGTAACTGAGGCCATCCCGTAGGACAGCCCTAGTGCCATAGAGGCTCAGGGGACCACTCTTGTGGAGTGGGACCCAATTTTTGTAACTGAAAACCCGCTGGAACCAGCGGAGGAGACCCCAGCAGGTCCGGAACCTATCCCGTTGTCATTGTCTATTGACAACGCCTGCTCCAGTTTGCGTCAAGTTCAGCTGGCATTCTTCCACGACAGCAAGGCTCTTGAAGAGGAGCGCCAAACCCTTAGGCGGTGGCGTAACCGGCTCTACTTCGAGACCAAGCTGGCACAGTCGAGGCTAGCAGATGACAAAGAATGGATCAAGCGGGAGAAGGTCCACCTGGAATACTGGGGCAAATTATTGGATGACAGGGAGAGCATGACTCACGCCCTCGACGCTCAATCCCGGGCCATTTATGAGCAGGCCAAAGCAGCTAGTAGTGCGGCTGATGAACGCCAAGAAAGGCTGGAAGCCATTAACACTACTCTCATCAAGCGCCGGGAGGCACTTGAGGAGAGGGAGAAAAGGCTCGAAGATGAAGAGCAGAAACTCCTTGAGCTGCGGGATGACGTTTTGAGGAGGGAGGAGGAGCTCACCGAAAAGGTGGCTCCGGATGACAAGGGCCTCGAGGAGCACGCCAAGAAATTGGAAGAGCGATACACTGAGGAGAAGGAGAAGGCCTGGGTGCGGGGGCAAGAACTCTACGAGCAAGAGTGTGCCATCGCAGCCAAGGATAAGAAAGTGAGGGGCAGAGAGAAGGACCTGGTTGACCGCCGGAAAAAGATCCACCTCCGGGAGGAGGAGCTCGGAAAACTCGAGAATCGAGTTGCTGAAAAGATTCAGCAAAACGCCAAAGAAGTTGAGCGCCTCGCTCGCGAGAATTCTGAACTAGTGGCGGCCAGAAGATCCTTGGAAGAATTGAAGGGCTTGAGGACTACGGACTCCCTACAGATTTGGGAGTTCCTGGGCAAGGCCAACGACGCGTTGACACCTATGGGCTTCAGTCCTGTGCGTCCGTATGATCCGGAGCAGGAGCCGAACCTAGCGTTGCAGGCGTTGAGCTTGGCAGGTAGCAAACTCTCCAAGGTGGTCGATGTCATCGCGGACCAATTGGAGGTTGAGGGGCAATCCCTGGCGAAGAACGTCGCAGAGTATGTGCTGACGTGCTACACCAACCGGAATCCGCAATTCCCTCTGGACCCGGTGCTTGAAGGTCCCGTTGAAGGAGAAGGTGAAGCTACCCGAGCCAACGTGTCGGAGGTTGCCCAGAAGGTCGCCCAGTTCTTCCATAGGGTCTAGGACCATCTCCGTAGCTCACACTTGTATTCTCTCTTTTTCTTCCTCAATTTTGTAATCCCTTGTCTCCAGATGAATGAAATCCCCAAATTTTTGTGAATTTCACTTTTTGTCTTCAACACTTTTGTCTTCACTTGGCCCCCTGGTAGATGTACACAATTTAAATGTGAACATGTACCAAGAAGATATTGTGTTTTGTTGAAGACTCATTTGCTTCGAACTTGTAGAGTGTAGGTCCAAAGTCTTCGATAGTGAAGGCCCCCTGAGGTTGTCGAAGCTTAGAAGCTCCAGCATTGTCTATCGTCGGAGCTTAGTAGCTTCGGCAATAGTCCATATCAACGCGTAGAGCATCGATAGTTAGTCCTCTGGGGTGTCGGAGCTAGTAGCTCCAGCAGTGACCTTTGCCAACACGTAGTTTATCGGCAGCAGACTCCGTTTGTGGGGCCTTCTCACCATCTTTTATTTTGCATCGACGGTTGGCCCCCCTAGCTCTACCGGAGCTTGGTTGCTTCGGTGATGCTCGTTTTCAATGCTTAACATCGATTATAAGCCACCTAGGGGAGTCAAAGCTTTGTTAGCTCCGACTTTTCTCCATCAACGTAGATTTTTTATTTTTCCTGCACACTGAAGCCAAAAAAAATAGTAAAATTCTTTTCTCGCCTATAACTTCGTCGCGGCTTACGATTTTCAAGGAAATTTTAGGTCAAACGCGATTCTAAATACAACCGAATGCGTTGTCTTTTCTTCCAGATCCAATTGTACTTGGACCCGCCTTACTTCGGCCTGCCGGGGTGTAGGTAGAGTGGCGTACTTAGGGTGCTTGACCAGGCTAAGTCGATAGCACACTCCGGCCCTAGGTTGGCTTGGCGGCATTCAGGCGAGTGGGCCATAAAAAATATTTGAATCCAAAAGAATTGACAATACAACTCGAATCGTATATGAATCGGTCGAACTAAAATTTCTTAAGAATTGCACGTCTTTGTTATAAACAAGAAAGAAAAATAAAAAATGTTGAGCATGTACAAAATAAATGCACGTGGAGTCTGTTTCACATGAAGATGTCTTTCATTATAGGTCCGGAGTACTCGGGAAACAAGTACACTCTTAGGGTACGGAACCAGGCTAAGTGTGTTTCATTTCTCGTTTAACCCAGGGTAGCTAGCCACACTTTTAGTCCTGAGACTGTGACAAGTGTTGCATGAACTTTGCGGACCTTCCGGGAAAGGTCCGGCTGTTCTCCCGGAGGAACTACCCGACTATGTACAATGACTCTATAACATACACCTCAAGTTACTACAGACTCACCTCCGTGATGTTAAGTGTAGAACTTACGGAGGTGCTCAATGTTCCAAGGATTTGGGAGAGGTGTCCCATCCTCGGTAGCCAAGCGAACACTTCCGAAACGGAATACTTTAATCACTCGGAAGGGTCCATCCTAGCTGGGGGAGAGTTTGTTTAACCCTTCTCTGGATTGTATTCTCCGTAGCACCAGATCGCCTTCCTCGAGCTGTCGGTTGTGTACATGCCGCTGATGATAGCGCCAAAGGGCTTGGCGGTATCGGGCATTCCGAACAGCTGCTTGGCACCTTCCCTCCTCAAGGAGGTCTAGGTCTTCACGCCGGAGCTGGTCCTGCGTGGCTTCGTCAAAGGTCCGGACCCGGAGTGACCCCAAGGTGATTTCCGGAGGAAGGATTGCTTCAGCTCCATACACCAGGAAGAAGGGTGTCTCTCCAGTTGACCGGTTTGGAGTTGTCCTGTTGGCCCATAAAGTGGGCGGAAGCTCTTCAATCCAGTTGGCTCCATGTTTTTTCAAGCGCTCATAGGTGCGCATTTTGAGTCCTTTAAGGATTTCAGCATTTGCTCTCTCGGCTTGGCCATTGCTTGCTGGGTGGGCTACGGAGGCGTAGCAAACTTGAATGTCGAGGTATTTGCAATATCTTTGAAATGCAGAGCTTGTGAATTGGGTCCCATTATCAATGATGATTTTGTTTGGGACTCCAAATCTGCATACAATGGACTGCAAAAAGTTGATAGCGGATTGCTTGTTGATTGTCACAACTGGAGTTGCTTCCAGCCACTTGGTGAACTTGTCAATGGCAACGTACAGGAACTTGTAACCTCCGACGACTCTTGGGAAAGGTCCCAAGATGTCCATCCCCACACAGCGAAGGGCCATGTAGGAGGTATCATTTGTAGGGGTTGAGCCGGTGTGTGAATATGCTTTGCATGAAATTGACATGCTTCGCATTTCTTTACCAGTCCAGTTGCATCCTGGAGTGTTGTAGGCCAGTAGAAGCCATGTCGAAAGGCTTTACCAACCAGCGTGCGGGAAGACGCGTGGTTCCCACACTCGCCTCCATGGATTTCTGCGAGGAGCTTGCAGCCTTCTTCCCTTGTGATGCACCGCATTAGGATGCCGTTGGCACCGCGCCGGTAGAGATCCCCTTCTACCAACGCGTATCTTTTAGCCAATCAGACTACCCGGTCAGCGGATACATCATCGTCAGGAAGGATGTTGCCTTTCAAGTAGTTCTGGATCTCCGAGATCCATGCATCAGAACTAACTTGAGCATTTGAGTCTTGCGTGTTGGGTTGCTCGGAGCTTCCGGCAGCACCTACGACCCTTGATGGCTGCCATGGTAACAGGGCCATCAGGACCGTCAGCTTCGGGATGCTGATCTCGCCCCCTTCGCTCAGTTCGGCAGGCTGAGTTGTTGGTTTTGACAACCTCCGGACAAAAGTTCCGTCAGGAGCCGGAGCTTCGGTTGACGCTTTCGTCGAGAGTTCGTCAGCTTCAGCGTTGTGGGCACGCTAGACATGGTGGAGATCTAGGACTTCGAAGTCCTTCTGAAGCATTTGGACTTCAAGGAGGTAAGCAGCTAGCTGGAGATTGTTGCAGGAGCAATCACCCTTCACTCGCTTAATGATGAGCTGTGAATCTCCCTTGACCAGCAGTTGCTTGACACCGTATGACAGTGCCACCCTTAGTCCGTAAATGAGTTCTTCATATTCCGCCATGTTGTTGGTCGCCTTGAAGTCAAGGTGTACCATGTATTTTACCTTCTCTCCGGTTGGTGCGAGGAGAAGGATTCCAGCTCCGACCCCCTGCTTTTGCATGGAGCCGTCGAAGTAGAGGGTCCAATGAGGCTCGGTGAAGACCGGAGCTTTGTGTTCTGGCTTCTGATCACTGGAGCCCCCAGGGTTTGATGGAGAGGGAGTCCATTCCGCCACAAAGTCTGCCAATGCTTGACTCTTGATTGCTTGCCTTGAAATGAATTCGAGATCGAATTCGGCCAATTCTGCTGCCCACTTTGCAATATTCCCACTTGAGTTGGGATTATGCAAGATTGCTCGAAGTGGGTAAGAAGTCACCATTGAGATCTTGTGAGCTTGGAAATAATGGCGAAGCTTCCTGTAGGCAATAAGAACTGCATAGAGCAGCTTATGCACCTCTAGGTATCGAGTCCTGGCGTCATGAAGTACTTCACTAATGAAGTACACTGGGCGCTGAATGGTTCGTACCCTCCCGGAGGGGCCCGAAGCTTCCTCTCCACTAACCCGGATCCTCCCGGAGGGATCCGGATTTTCATCGGGGACCTCCGGGTCCTGGCTAGAGGAACCCGGAGCTTCTTCAAAAGCAACCTGGACCCTCCCGGAGGGGTCTGGGTCTTCTGAAGTAACTTCTTGTGGATTCAAGTCTGGGAACTGGGACCCAGACTCGCTTTCAGGAACCTCCAGACCCTCCTGTAGGGGACTGGACTCCTGAGTATGGGATGGTTCTGGTCTCTCCGCAACCAGGACCATACTGATGTCTTCGTTAGTGGCTGAAATGTAAAGCAGCAAAGACTCACCAGGATTCGGAGCTACCAGAGTTGGTAGGGTGGTGAGGAACTGTTTTAGTTCCTGGAACGCCTTTTCTGCTTCTTCAGACCATTGGAATGGTCCGGACTTCCTCAATAACTTGAAGAATGGGAGTGCCCGTTCCGCCAGTCTTGAAATGAACCGGCTGAGGGCTGCTAGACATCCAGTTAGCTTTTGGACATCCTTGATGCGAGCTGGTGGCCGCATGTCTTCAATGGCTTTGATCTTCACCGGATTAGCTTCTATGCCCCGGTGACTTACCAGGAAACCAAGAAGTTTTCCAGAGCTAACCCCGAAGACACACTTGTCTGGGTTTAGCTTTGTGCGGGTGACCCGCAGCTTGTCGAAGACAGCCTGCAAGGTGTCAAGGAGTGACTCCTTGTTCTTGACCTTGACCACGATGTCATTGACGTACACTTCCACTATGTCTCTAATGAGTTCTTCAAAGGTTTTGTACATAGCTCGTACAAAGGTTGAAGCTGCATTCTTGAGACCAAATGGCATGGTTGTATAACAGTACAATCCATCTACTGTGATGAAAGAGGTATGCTCTTCATCTTCCCTAGACATTCTGATTTGATGATACGCAGAATATGCGTCTAGGAAACACAGTAATTCACACCTGGAGGTGGAATCCACTATCTGATCTATTCTAGGTAATGGGAATGGATCTTTTGGACATGCCTTATTTAATGTTGTGTAGTCGATACACATCCGAAGCTTCCCGCCGGCCTTGGGCACGACGACTGGGTTTGCCAGCCATTTTGGATGGAAGACTTCTCAGATGAATCCAGCTTCGAGCAACTTCTTAACTTCTTGTCGAATGAAGTTCTGTCGCTCTACAGATTGCTTCCGAGGCTTCTGATGCACAGGCCGGGCGTCAGGGTAGATCTTCAGATTGTGCTCAATCACTTCCCTGGGGATCCCAGGCATTTGTGACGGTTGCCAGGCAAACACGTCGACATTAGCCCGTGGGAAAGCGATGAGCGTGAGTTCCTATTTGTCGTTAAATCCCCCCCAATATACGGGTGGTCTGAGCGGCATCGGAACCGATTTGGACAACTTTGACGGGAATGTCGGTGTCGCCGCTTGGATGCACACGAGGTGCAGAAGTCGAGCCTCGCTGACGAATGCTCGGGGGTTTTGGAGCTTGCTCCTACCTAGAGTCCTCCTCTTGCGCCGTAGTAAGCGTATGGATTTCTTCCAGAGCAGTTACTCTGGCAGTATGATCTCCGCGGATCCGGAGAACGCCTACTGGTGTTGGCATCTTTAACACCAGGTAGCCATAATGAGCAGCTGCCATGAATTTGTACAAGGCAGGCCTACCCAAGATGGCATTAAAGGGTAAGTTGATCTGAGCAACGTCAAAGACCAACTTCTCGGTGCGATACTTCTCCCGGGTCCCGAAGGTAACGGGGATGGTAAAAGCTCCGAGTGGGGTAATGGCTCCCGGACCTACTCCGGAGAAAGGTCAGGAGGGGTGGAGATCCGAAGGTCGGAGCTGAAGCTTGGTAAAAGCTTCGAAGCTTATGAGGTTGAGCCCCGAACCTCCGTCTACCATGACATGGTGGAGCTGGATGTTATTGATGGTAGGAGATACCCATCAAAGGTAGCTGACCTGCTCCAACCATGCTTCGAGGGCAGTCCGAAGCATCAAAAGTGATGGTTGTGTCCATCCACTTCCGATGAGGCTCCGCCCTGGCTGTAGGAGCTACAGCAGCCATGTCCCGACGCATAGTCTTGATGACGCGGCGGGAGGTGATGTCCCATGACCCACCAAAAATGGTGTTCATGGTCTTCTGACGCTCGTTGTCAGAGACGTCGGAATCGTCATTGACGGAGGTGTAGACGGCCTTCAGGACCTTTTTGGGATCCTGAAAACCTAACCCCTCTTCAGCCGGAGCTTCGTCAACTTTTTGTTTTCTTTCCTTCTGTCGGAAAGGAGCTTCTTCCCGGCGCTTTTTGTAGCGCTCGACAAGGTTTTGGACCTCCCGACAGTCTTCCAAACTGTGGCTGTTCGTTTTGTGAATTGGACACCACACTTTGGGTTTGCCGCCGTCTTCAGAAGACGGTCGAGGTCGCTTCTTGGGGCGTGGCCCCCGGCCACCCGGAGCTGCAGCGGCTGCAGCATTGGATGCACAGGCCGACGGCTTCTTCTTACCGTTGGTCTTTTTCTTCTTCTTGCCACTCCCGAAGGTAGCGGCTTCTCCTTTGGAGGATTTCTTGTGATCCCCCGGAGTTGGTTTGGAGTGCATTTCACGGCCCTCCGCAGCTCTGGCACATTTGTCGGCCAAACTAAAGAGTTCCGTGACACTGGTGATCTCCTTGATCGCCAGTTTCTCCAACATCTTCTTATCCTGTACACCCTGTCTGAATGCCACAATGACAGAGGCGCTAGAGATAGAAGGGATAGTGTTTCGTACCTGAGAGAATCTCTGGATGAATGATCGCAGGGATTCTCCCCCTTTTTGCACGACTGCAAAAAGGTCCAGTTCAGTGCCTGGTCGGGTGTATGAACTCCCGAAGTTGGCGGTGAACTGCCGGCACAGCTCCTCCTAACTATTGATGGAGTTGGGTGGAAGGCTCATAAACGAGGACCTGGCGGTCCCAGTTAAAGCCACTTGGAAATAATTGGCCATTACAGTCTCATTTCCCCCAGCTGCCAAGATAGCAGTGGAGTAAATCTGAAGAAATTCGACAGGATTAACGGTCCCTTCAAACTTCTCCGGCAGGTGAGGCCGGAACTTCTATGGCCACCTGACCATACGCAGATGCATGGCCAGGGCTGAACAGCCTCCTCCTACTCCTTCAGGAGCAGGAACGTCTTGAGCTTCTCGTCTTTCACGAGCACGCTCAATATGGACTCGGTCGTCTTGTTGGCGATATCGGCGATCAAGCTCCGCCCCGGAGGTCATGAGTTGAAAGCCTTGATACCGTGTGAGTGCGTCGTGCCCCGGAGGCAATGACGTCACCTGCTGTGATGCAGCACGTCTCCTGTTGTTGGAAAAGTGCGGACCAAGTCTGCCAGACAAGGTCTGTCGCTGCGACGGGGCCCGTCCTGAAGGAGGAGGACCCTGGTTGCTGATGTGGTCGGCTGCTGCTGCAACCAAATGTTCCACATCGGCCCTCCACTGCTCCAGTGCATCCCGGGATGCATCCGGAGGTGGTGGGCGTTGGAGAAGAGCACGTGATGCATGGAGCGCGTGTTCCGGGTTGTCATGATTTGCCGACGCAGTGATGGACGCCGGTGCACCA
Source organism: Tuctoria greenei (assembly GCA_036927565.1). Taxonomy (NCBI): domain Eukaryota; kingdom Viridiplantae; phylum Streptophyta; class Magnoliopsida; order Poales; family Poaceae; genus Tuctoria; species Tuctoria greenei. The sequence goes on from JAYESD010000002.1 coordinate 256,865,328, forward strand.
TCGCGTTGTCCAGCTTGATTTGCTGGTGGAGGCGGTGGTGGTGGTAGTGTGACTCCTGCTGGCGCTGAGGTTCCTGCTGGTGACTGCATATTGGAGGGATTACCCCCAACAGCTTGAACGGCGGGATGACCATTGGATGATCCAGTAGCTGAGTTCACCATTCTTGAAATCTCAGGCGCCCCGTACCTGGCGCGCCAACTATCGGTGGTTTTGATCCGGCAGATCTCCCGACACTACTAAAGTGTTAGAGGAGTTTGAGGTTCGGTGTGGGCGCGCGGAGATTCAAGAAGGTGAAGTGTAAATGACACAGTAGACATGAAGATTTACGTGGTTCGGGCCACCTGAGCGTAATACCCTACTCCACGGGGTGTGTTGGTGTTGTATTGGATGTATGAGCTCAAAGTGAGTTCAGGGTGCAGAGTGAGCGTGTCGCGTCTATGTGTTCTGCGTGTGTCCAGAGAGTGTCTGGAGCGTGTCCTATGTATCATCGGCCTGTCCTTTTATAGTACAAGGGCAGGCCGTTACAAGTTAGCCTGGCCCGACATGTGGCCTACTGATATTGATACACATTCAACACGTTTAATTGCCCTTAATGACCGAGTTATGGGCTTTGACAGCATCGTTACTGGTAATTAAGTTCATCCGATCGTGTGTCATTAATATAGTATTAATGACACTTGATCGGGTCTTGAAGTCCTTGATTCCCCTTTGAAGATCCGGAGCCGTTGTGGAGTCTTCCGGAGGTTAGAGGCTGAAGATCCGACGGTTGGACACGTGGCAGCTCTGGAGCATACTGTGGGAAACATATAGCTCCGGAGATACCTGACACGTGTTAGTTCCGGAGCTTCCCTCGATCTGGGGTTAGGTCCGGGGGTGCCATTTCGGTACATAGCCCGAAGCTTCCCCTTGTGGGCGGTAGCTCCGGTTTGATAGTACACGTGGCGACCCTGGGACTAACCATGTTGGCGAAGCGGGTCCGGTTATGTCTGACATGTGGGCCTCCGAAGGTCTTCAAATCAAGTAGATGACTTTCGCTCGAGATCTTTGTAATCTCAAGGGGTGTACGGTTCCCAGGATACCGACAGTACCGGTCAATGTTTATTGATTTATTTAATGATTGCTTGGTTTGAATTGTCCTTACACTTGGCACATAAGATTTTTTCTTATTAAGGTACAAATGCCATGAGAGAATTTGCTCCCTTATGTGACCGTTTGTGCAAATGTGACCGAAATTTGATAATGTTTTACAAGATTTCAGTGTTTTTTTGTGAATTTGAAGATGTCTTAGTCGGAGCATCAATAGCATATTGAAGAGGAGGCTCAGCAGCAGACACATGAAGAGGATGCATCTGCCTCTGGTAACACAAGAAAGAAAAGGTCGCGGACGACGTGGCCGACAGACGTTGTGACTGTTGACGATTTCAATGATGAAGGCATACCTCTAGGCCATAATGTGAATACAAGACCGTCTAGAATTTGTGGTCTAGCTGCTCGGGAAAGGTTGCCGCTAAACCTGCAGACATTCGATCACTTGACCGAAAATAAAAAGGATGAACTCTTCGAGAGCTCTATCCAACCATATGTTCAATATCCGGAACATAAGAAATAGAAGGGGAAGAAGCTAGCTATGAAGATGATATATCATGCATGGAGGATCTATAAAATTAAGCTTCACGAGTTTTGGAAGAATCGTGAAACCTCCTTCCATAAGTATCAACATGTGTCAGAAGAGGACTGGACGATATTTGTTGAAGAGTGCAAATCACAAAAATTTGCCAAGAGCAGTGAACATATGAAGTGGCTCCGATCGCAGAACGAGCTTGATCACCACTTCGGCAACACCGGTTATGCCGGTAAAAAATGATTTGGAAACAACAGGATGAAACATTGGCCAAGCTAGGTGTTGCAAATCATATGACAGTTTCAGTGGATGGCTGAAACCATTTATGTGTGCTCGTTCGCAGCTGTCTGAGTCAGGCGGTATCACCTTCTACAGCCTGAGCACCTTAAACGTCACTCAAAGAGCTTGAACCTGAGCAGCAAAGAGTCAAATGGTGAGAAGGAAAATGATGCCCTCACCAAGGCTCTGCAAAGACCAGAGCAAAGAGGATGTGTTCGTGGTGTTTCCAGTAAGTTGACCTAGAGGGAGGGTTTTCCGTAACACAAAACTACTTATCGGAAGAGGAAAACAGCCTCGACATCACAGGTTGACGTCGAGGAGCTGAAAACACAGCTGAGACGGGAGCTCATAGGAGACGTGAAGCAAATGTTGGAGGTAGCAGGTATAGAAATCCTTAACGCGTTTTTCAATGACGAGGAGTGTAGGAGCAGCTTTGCACAACAGCTGGGGGTGGACAATCACAGGAGGATCTTCAGTTACCAGCGTCTGGACCTTCAATTGAGCCGGACACGATAGATAACTTGGCTCAGCCAACAACATGCAATCTTCTGCTAATGATCGGAGGAATCACTCAAATGGAGGTTGAGAGAGGGCTAGTGTATCCCGATCAGACCATGCTTGACAACATCCATGTGGACACAACATCCTATGTTGTGGTCAAGGTGGACATGGTGCATGAAAATACGAAAAACCTGGAGCTCGAAGTGCCACCGGACGATACAACGCTGACTATGTGGGATGCAGTTACTAGAAGGGTTCAGTGGAGACGGAGCCTTATTGTTTTTTACCCAGCAACAGCAGCAGCAGCAGCAGCTTCCGCGTCGACCGCTTCAATGTCTCCTGAGGCACGTATGCTTCTGCATCTAAATTTAAAATAAATAGATCCGTCTCCAATTCCAGATCTATCGTTGCCTCCAGTTATAGAGAAGCAGCAAAAGTCTCCAATTGGAGAGCAGTTGCCTCTAGTTACAGAGAAGTCACATCTGTCTCTAACTGTAGAGCTGCCGCTGAACTCTCCACTTGAAGAGTAGTCGCGGCGGTCTCCACCTTGCACTCGAAGTGCCTTGCACCCTACACCTGATCAGCCGCCGACAAAGCCAGCGAAGAATGTATGTGCCAAGAACAAGGGTCTGCCGCAGCGGCGATTATCGTAGAAGGAAGATTGGAAGAAACCAATGAAAGAGTCGGAACCTAACCCGAGGGCGCCTGTCGGTGGTTTTGATCTGCAGATCTCCCGACACTACTAAAGTGTTAGAGGAGTTTGAGGTTCGGTGTGGGCGCGCGGAGATTCAAGAAGGTGAAGTGTAAATGACACAGTAGACAAGAAGATTTACGTGGTTCAGGCCGCCTGAGCGTAATACCCTACTCGACGGGGTGTGTTGATATTGTATTGGATGTATGAGCTCAAAGTGAGTTCAGGGTGCAGAGTGAGCGTGTCGCGTCTATGTGTTATGCGTGTGTCAAGAGAGTGTATGGAGCATGTCCTATGTATCGTTGGCCTGTCCTTTTATAGTACAAGGGCAGCCCGTTACAAGTTAGCCTGGCCCGACATGTGGCCCCGGCGGTTACTGATATTGATACACATTCAACACGTTTAATTGCCCTTAATGACCGAGTTATGGGCTTTGACAACACCGTTACTGGTAATTAAGGTCGTCCGATCGTGTGTCATTAATATAGTATTAATGACACTTGATCGGGTCTTGAGGTCCTTGATTCCCCTTTGAAGATCCGGAGCCGTTGTGGAGTCTTCCGGAGGTTAGAGGCTGAAGATCTGACGGTTGGACACATGGCAGCTCCGGAGCTACCTGACACGTGTCAGTTCCGGAGCTTCCCTCGGTCTGGGGTTAGGTCTGGGGGTGCCATTTCGGTACATAGCCCGGAGCTTCCCCCTTGTGGGCGGTAGCTCCGGTTTGATAGTACACGTGGTGACCCTGGGACTAACTATGTTGGAGAAGCGGGTTCGGTTATGTCTGACATGTGGGCCTCTAAAGGTCTTCAAATCAAGTAGATGACTTTCGCTCGAGATCTTTTTAATCTCAAGGGGTGTACGGTTCCCAGGATACCGACAGTGGCCCCCTGGGCCCACCTCTGGGGAAGACCCCTTGGGTAAAGTGATTCCCCCGGAGGTGGGTCCATCCTCGCAACTTTTGAACTGAGTCTTCAAAGGTCTTTGGATGTGCCGTTGGCGATGGTTTGGAGTTAAATCCTCGCCTTGTGGCATATCCTGTGTGCGGCAGATGAGATCTTTTGCGTGCGGATCTCACGAGTCGCCGGTTCCCGATACGAAAATCGTATCGGTTCCGCGCGCCTTGTCAGGCCACCGCCTTCGGGCTTCCCGCCTCATGATGACAACCATTCGCCTGGGTAAGAACCTCGACTTGATCGTCGGAGTGGTCCCGGGCCCTCTTGTCATCGGCAGGGTGTGATTTTTGAGTAGTATTTTCGACTTCCTTGCAGTTTCCATCCAAGCGTTGCGAGGGCTTACTTAAGAAGGAAGGCGCGCACCATCTGGAGTTCTTTACGCCTCTCATCTGATCTTGCGCTCAAACTCCAAAGTTGTGCTCGCTTTTCCTCTCTTGCCTTGCTGTGCTGCGATGGAGTTGGGTCTCCGCGAAAGCCGTTTGAAGACCAACAGTGACCTGAAGAAGGTCCGGGCCCTCATGGGATGGTCCCCGGACTTCTTCAACTGTCTGTTCCGCGCCGGGGGAGAGCTCCTGTTTGAGAAGGAGCACGCTGGCGAAATGGTGTACTTCTCTTCGTACGCCATGGTGGGATTGATCCCACCTTTTTCCTCCTTTTTCTTGATGCTGCTAGACTTTTATGGTCTGCAGCTATACCACCTTGGCCCCCACTCCATTCTTCTTTTGTCTATCTTTGTCCACTTCTGTGAGATGTGGGTGGGCATCCCCCCTGCATTGAACTCTTCTGGACCTTCTTCACCGTCCATACCACCGATAGGAGCAATGAGTACCTTGGCTTCTACTACTTCGTGAAGCGCAAGAAGTGCCCATTCAAGTACCTCCGGTCGTTTCCCTCTGGGAAATGGGATGATTGGAAGAAGGACTGGATAGTCATCCGGGTGGAGGAGCACGAGAGGCTGGAGCTGCCCGAAGGCCTCCCCAACATCGACACTACGGTCTGGAGTGAAGCTCCGGTGCTGGCGGATGCCTTCAACCCTGCTCTGACCAGGATCCGCCAGTGCGTGGAGGGAGGATTAACTCCTCAGGCGGTGTTTTGCAACTTCCAGGTCAACAGGTGGGCACCGCTGAAGAGGAGAGAAAAACTCGCTTGGGCCCTCAACAGTGTGATGGACGACGACCGGGTCGAGACCGGGCTGAAGTCCAACATGGCGGGGACAACCTTGGAGTTTCATCTCAAGAAGTTCCAGCACGACATTGACGTCGCGGGTGACGACTTGACTCCGCCATCAGCTTTTCTCCCTCTAAACGTGGAAGTAGAGTTCAGCAGGGAGCTCCGGCGGAAGATGCCTGTGCTTGACGACCTTGGTATCGTCGAGAGAAGATCGATCTCCAGGGTGGCGATCCCTGGGGTTTCCGAAGGTGGCTCCGACCCTGCCCCGAAGCCAAGGGTCGAGGTCGTCAGCAAGGGCAAGGAGCCGGCGGATGAACCCTTGAGCCGAAAGAGGAAGCTGCAGCATGCCGATGTAAGGTCCGTCAGGCCTGCCACCTCTGCATCGGCTCCTTCTCCCTGGAGGGGGAGGTCTTCTACAACCGCGGCGACTATACCCGCAGCGGTGTCCTCCCGGGGTGCTAGCTCCGGGCATGCGACTCCAGCACCAGGGTCGGTTGAGGCCTCTAGGTCCGGAGGTTCTTCCCGATTGAGGAGGGCCTCGACTAGGGAAATGCCTGTGGCTGCAACGAGATCCGGGGGGCCTTCCGGAGCTTCCACGCTAGCGGCGGCTATGACCAGCCCAGAACACCCGGGAGAGAGGTTCCGCGCAAGCTGGTGCAGAAGCCTCCCAAGGTAATTTTTAATCTTTACCTTGGACAGTTCTTTTGTTGTAGTAACTGTTTTTTTAAGTTTCTTCGTCCATCATCTGCAGCGTTCCCAAGAAGAGGAGTGAGGCTCCACCCTCAGCCACAGCAGCTGAAGCTATGAGGGCGGAAGCTTCTGCTCCTATCCCGGTGCCGCCCCAAGTGGTGGCTGAAGCTGCGACAGTTCCGGCACCAGCTGTCGTGGTCATGGACCTCGACTCATCCCCAGAGACTCCCGTGGTAGCGCCGGACCGCGGAAGAGAAGATGCGCCAGCGGCACCTGCCCCGGAGGTTGAAGCTCTGGGTCCTGGTGCAGAGATGATGGAAGCTCCGGCCGTTGAGCCGGAGGAAGCAGTAATTCCGTCCCCAGAGCCGGAAATTGTCGAAGTTCCAATGGTTGAGTCAGAGGTAATTGAAGTCCCGGCGTGCACGCCGAATGTTGAGGAAGTCCCGGTGGTTGGGCCGGCTACCTCTGAAGCACCGGCCGCAGAGCCGGTCGTTGTTGAAGCTCCGGCCGCAGGGCCGGTTGATGTTGAAGACCTTCCGGCTCCCGAGCCGGTTGTTGCAGAGGCATCGGCGCTCGAGCCCCCAGTAGAGGAGGTGCCTAGGCCGGAGCCAGAAGCAACCCCTGCTCCGGGAATGACGATGCGGGAGGTTCCCGCGGCTGAGCCGGAGTGGCCAGAAGAGGTTGCTGGCCCCCTGCGTGAGGGGGCAAATGAAGATCTGGCGGCGGGGCCTTCGGAACCACTTCCGGAGGTCGGAACTTCATCAGCGGGACCTTCCTCGATGGCGACTGAGGCCATCCCGCAGGACAGCCCTAGTGCCATAGAGGCTCAGGGGACCACTCTTGTGAAGTGGGACCCAATTTTTGTAACTGAAAACCCGCTGGAACCAGCGGAGGAGACCCCAGCAGGTCCGGAACCTATCCCGTTGTCATTGTCTATTGACAATGCCTGCTCCAGTCTGCGTCAAGTTCAGCTGGCATTCTTCCACGACAGCAAGGCTCTCGAAGAGGAGTGCTAAACCCTTAGGAGGTGGTGTAACCGGCTCTACTTCGAGACCAAGCTGGCGCAGTCGAGGCTAGCAGATGACAAAGAATGGATTAAGCGGGAGAAGGTCCGCCTGGAGTACTGGGGCAAATTATTGGATGACAGGGAGAGCATGACTCATGCCCTCGACGCTCAATCCCGGGCCATTTATGAGCAGACCAAAGCAGCTAATAGTGCGGCTGATGAATGCCAAGAAAGGCTGGAAGCCATTAACACTACTCTCATCAAGCGCCGGGAGGCACTTGAGGAGAGGGAGAAAAGGCTCGAAGATGAAGAGCAGAAACTCCTTGAGCTGCGGGATGACGTTTTGAGGAGGGAGGAGGAGCTCACCGAAAAGGTGGCTCTGGCTGACAAGGGCCTCGAGGAGCACGCCAAGAAATTGGAAGAGCGCTGCACTGAGGAGGAGGAGAAGGCCTGGGTGCAGGGGCAGGAACTCTACGAGCAAGAGTGTGCCATCGTAGCCAGGGAGAAGAAAGTGAGGGGCAGGGAGAAGGACCTGGTTGACCGCCGGAACAAGATCCACCTCCGGGAGGAGGAGCTCGGAAAACTCGAGAAGCGAGTTGCTGAAAAGATTCAGCAAAACGCCAAAGAAGTTGAGCGCCTCGCTCACGAGAATTCTGAACTGGTGGTGGCTAGAAGATCCTTGGAAGAATTGAAGGGCTTGAGGACTGCGGACTCCCTACAGATTTGGGAGTTCCTGGGCAAGGCCAACGACGCGCTGACACCTATGGGCTTCAGTCCCGTGCATCCGGATGATCCGGAGCCGGAGCCGGACCTAGCGTTGCAGGCGTTGAGCTCGACAGGTAGCAAACTCACCAAGGTGGGCGACGTCATCGCGGACCAATTGTAGGTTGAGGGGCAATCCCTGGCGAAGAACGTCGCAGAGTATGTGCTGATGTGCTACACCAGCCGGAATCCCCAATTCCCTCTGGACCCGGTGCTGGAAGGTCCTGTTGAAGGAGAAGGTGAAGCTGCCCAAGCCAACGTGTCAGAGGTTGCCCAGAAGGCCGCCCAGTTCTTCCATAGGGTCTAGGACCATCTCCGTAGCTCCCACTTGTATTCTCTCTTTTTCTTCCTCAATTTTGTAATCCCTTGTCTCCAGATGAATGAAATCCCCAAATTTTTGTGAATTTCACTGTTTGTCTTCAACACTTTTGTCTTCACTTGGCCCCCTGGTAGATGTACACAATTTGATTGTGAACATGTACCAAGAGGATATTGTGTTTTGTTGAAGATTCATTTGCTTCGAACTTGTAGAGTGTAGGTCCGAAGTCTTCGATAGTGAAGGCCCCCTGAGGTTGTCGAAGCTTAGAAGCTCCAGCATTGTCTATCATCGGAGCTTAGTAGCTTCGGCAATAGTCCCTATCAACGCGTAGAGCATCGATAGTTAGTCCTCCGGGGTGTCGGAGCTAGTAGCTCCAGCAGTGACCTTTGCCAACACGTAGTTTGTTGGCAGCAGACTCCGTTTGTGGGGTCTTCTCACCATCTTTTATTTTGCATTGACGGCTGGCCCCCCTAGCTCTACCGGAGCTTGGTTGCTCCGGTGATGCTCGTTTTCAATGCTTAACATCGATTACAAGCCACCTAGCGGAGTCAGAGCTTTGTTAGCTCCGACTTTTCTCCATCAACGTAGATTTTTTATTTTTCCTGCACACTGAAGGCAAGAAAAATAGTAAAATTCGTTTCTTGCCTATAACTTCGTCGCGGCTTACGATTTTCAAGAAAATTTTAGGTCAAACGCGATTCTAAATACGACCGAATGCGTTGTCTTTTCTTCCAGATCCAATTGTACTTGGACCCGCCTTACTTCAGCCTGCCGGGGTGTAAGTAAAGTGGTGTACTTAGGGTGCTTGACCAGGCTAAGTCGATAGCACACTCCGGCCCTAGGTTGGCTTGGCGGCATTCAGGCGAGTGGGCCATGAACAATATTTGAATCCAAAAGAATCGACAATACAACTCGAATCGTATATGAACCGGTCAAACTAAAATTTCTTAAGAATTGCACGTCTTTGTTATAGACAAGAAAGAAAAATAAAAAATGTTGAGGCTGTACAAAATAAATGCACGTGGAGTCTGTTTCACATGAAGATGTCTTTCATTATAGGTCCGGGGTACAGGGGAAACAAGTACACTCTTAGGGTACAGAACCAGGCTAAGCGTGTTTCATTTCTCGTTTAACCCAGGGTAGCTAGCCACACTTTTAGTCCTGAGACTGTGACAAGTGTTGCATGAACTTTGTGGACCTTTCGGGAAAGGTTCGGCTGTTCTCCCGGAGGAACTACCCGACTCTGTACAATGACTCTATAACATACACCTCAAGTTACTATAGACTCACCTCCGTGATGTTAAGTGTAGAACTTACGGAGGTGCTCAATGTTCCAATGATTTGGGAGAGGTGTCCCATCCTCGATAGCCAAGCGAACGCTTCCAGGATGGAATACTTTAATCACTCGGAAGGGTCCCTCCCAGCTGGGGGAGAGTTTGTTTAACCCTTCTCTGGATTGTATTCTCCGTAGCACCAGATCGCCTTCCTCGAGCTGTCAGTTGTGTACATGCCGCTGATGATAGCGCCGAAGGGCTTGGCGGTATCGGGCATTCCAAACAGCTGCTTGGCACCTTCCCTCCTCAAGGAGGTCTAGGTCTTCACGCCGGAGCTAGTCCTGCGTGGCTTCGTCGAAGGTCCGGACCCGGAGTGACCCCAAGGTGATTTCCGGAGGAAGGATTGCTTCAGCTCCATACACCAGGAAGAAGGGTGTCTCTCCAGTTGACCGATTTGAAGTTGTCCTGTTGGCCCATAAAGTGGGCGGAAGCTCTTCAATCCAGTTGGCTCCATGTTTTTTCAAGCGCTCATAGGTGCGCGTTTTGAGTCCTTTAAGGATTTCAGCATTTGCTCTCTCGGCTTTGCCATTGCTTGCTGGGTGAGCTACGGAGGCGGAGCAAACTTGAATGCCGAGGTCTTCGTAATATCCTTGAAATGCAGATCTTGCGAATTGGGTCCTATTATCAGTGATGATTTTGTTTGGGACTCCAAATCTGCATACAATGGACTGCAAAAAGTTGATAGCGGATTGCTTGTTGATTGTCACAACTGGAGTTGCTTCCGGGCACTTGGTGAACTTGTCAATGGCAACGTACAGGAACTTGTAACCTCCGACGGCTCTTGGGAAAGGTCCCAAGATGTCCATCCCCCACACAGCGAAGGGCCATGTAGGAGGTATCATTTGTAGGGGCTGAGCCGGTGTGTGAATATGCTTTGCATGAAATTGACATGCTTCGCATTTCTTTACCAGTTCAGTTGCATCCTGGAGTGCTGTAGGCCAGTAGAAGCCATGCTGAAAGGCTTTACGAACCAGCGTGCGGGAAGACGCATGGTTCCCACACTCACCTCCATGGATTTCTACGAGGAGCTCACAGCCTTCTTCCCTTGTGATGCACCGCATTAGGATGTCATTGGCACCGCGCCGGTAGAGATCCCCTTCTACCAACGTGTATCTTTTAGCCAATCAGACTACCCGGTCAGCGAATACATCATCGTCAGGAAGGATGTTGTCTTTCAAGTAGTTCCGGATCTCCGAGATCCATGCATCGGAACTAACTTGAGCATTTGAGTCTTGCGTGCTGGGTTGCTCGGAGCTTCTGGCAGCACCTACGACCCTTGATGGCCGCCATGGTAACAGGGCCATCGGGACCGTCAGCTTCGAGATGCTAATCTCGCCCCCTTCGCTCAGTTCGGCAGGCTGAGCTGTTGGTTTTGACAACCTCCGGACAAAAGTTCCGTCAGGAGCCGGAGCTCCGGTTGACGCTTTCGTCGAGAGTTCGTCGGCTTCAGCATTGTGGGCACGCTGGACATGGTGGAGATCTAGGACTTCGAAGTCCTTCTGAAGCCTTTGGACTTCAAGGAGGTAAGCAACTAGCTGGAGATTGTTGCAGGAGCATTCACCCTTCACTTGCTTAATGATGAGCTGTGAATCTCCCTTGACCAGCAGTTGCTTGACACCGTATGATAGTGCCACCCTTAGTCCGTAAATGAGTGCTTCATATTCCGCCATGTTGTTGGTCGCCTTGAAGTCAAGGTGTACCATGTATTTTACCTTCTCTCCGGTTGGTGCGAGGAGAAGGATTTCAGCTCCGGCCCCCTGCTTTTGCATGGAGCCATCGAATTAGAGGGTCCAATGAGGCTCGATGAAGACCGGAGCTTTGTGTTCTGGCTTCTGCTCACTGGATCCCCCAGGGTTTGATGGAGAGGGAGTCCATTCCACCACGAAGTCTGCCAAAGCTTGACTCTTGATTGCTTGCCTTGAAATGAATTCGAGATCGAATTCGGCCAATTCTGCTGCCCACTTTGCAACATTACCAATTGAGTTGGGATTATGCAAGATTGCTCAAAGTGGGTAAGAAGTCACCACTGAGATATTGTGAGCTTGGAAATAATGGCGAAGCTTCCTGGAGGCAATAAGAACTGCATAGAGCAGCTTATGCACCTCTAGGTATCGAGTCTTGGCGTCATGAAGTACTTCACTAATGAAGTACACTGGGCGGTGAATGGTCCGGACCCTCCCGGAGGGGCCCGGAGCTTCCTCTCCACTGACCCGGATCCTCCCGGAGGGATCCGGATTTTCTTCAGGGACCTCCGGGTCCTGGCTGGAGGAACCCGGAGCTTCTTCAGAAGCGACCTGGACCCTCCCGGAGGGGTCTGGGTCTTCTGAAGTAACTTCTTATGGATTCAAGTCTGGGAACTGGGACCCAGACTCGCTTTTAGGAACCTCCAGACCCTCCTGAAGGGGTCTGGACTCCTGAGTATGGGATGGTTCTGGTCTCTCCGCAACCAGGACCATACTGACGACTTCGTCGGTGGCTGAAATGTAAAGCAGCAAAGGCTCACTAGGATTCGGAGCTACCAGAGTTGGTAGGGTGGTGAGGAACTGTTTTAGTTCCTGGAACGCCTTTTCTGCTTCTTCAGACCATTGGAATGGTCCGGACTTCCTCAATAACTTGAAGAAAGGGAGTGCCCGTTCTGCTAGTCTTGAAATGAACCGGCTGAGGGCTGCTAGACATCCAGTTAGCTTTTGGACATCCTTGATGCGAGCTGGTGGCCGCATGTTTTCAATGGCTTTGATCTTCGCTGGATTAGCTTCTATGCCCCAGTGACTTTCCAGGAAACCAAGAAGTTTTCCGGAGCTAACCCCGAAGACACACTTGTCTGGGTTTAGCTTTGTGCGGGTGACCCGCAGCTTGTCGAAGACAGCCTGCAAAGTGTCAAGGAGTGACTCCTTGTTCTCGACCTTGACCACGATGTCATCGACGTACACTTCCACTATGTCTCTAATGAGTTCTTCAAAGGTTTTATACATAGCTCGCACAAAGGTTGAAGCTGCATTCTTGAGACCAAATGGCATGGCTGTATAACAGTACAATCCATCTACTGTGATGAAAGAGGTATGCTCTTCATCTTCCCTAGACATTCTGATTTGATGATACCCAGAATATGCGTCTAGGAAACACAGTAATTCACACCAGGAGGTGGAATCCACTATCTGATCTATTCTAGGTAATGGGAATGGATCTTTTGGACATGCCTTATTTAATGTTGTGTAGTCGATACACATCCGAAGCTTCCCGCCGGCCTTGGGCACAACGACTGGGTTTGCCGGCCATTTTGGATGGAAGACTTCTCGGACGAATCCAGCTTCGAGCAACTTCTTCACTTCTTGTCGAATGAAGTTCTGTCGCTCTACGGATTGCTTCCGAGGCTTCTGATGCACAGGTCGGGCGTCAGGGTAGATCTTCAGATTGTGCTCAATCACTTCCCTAGGGATCCCAGGCATTTGTGACGGTTGCCAGGCAAACACGTCGACATTAGCCCGGAGGAAAGCGATGAGCGCGAGTTCCTATTTGTCGTTCAATCCCCCCAATATACGGGTGGTCTGAGCGGCATCGGAACCGATTTGGATGACTTTGATAGGAATGTCGGTGTCACCGCTTGGCTGCACACGAGGTGCAGAAGTCGAGCCTCACTGACGAATGCTCGGGGGTTTTGGAGCTTGCTCCTGCCTGGAGTCCTCCTCTTGCGCCGTAGTAAGCGCATGGAGTTCTTACAGAGCAGTTACTCCAGCGGTACGATCTCTGCGGATCCGGAGAACGCCTACTCGTGTTGGCATCTTTAACACCAGGTAACCATAATGAGCAGCTGCCATGAATTTGTACAAGGCAGGCCTACCCAAGATGGCATTGAAGGGTAAGTTGATCTGAGCAATGTCAAAGACCAACTTCTCAGTGCGATACTTCTCTCGGGTCCTGAAGGTAACGGGGAGGGTAATAGCTCCGAGTGGGGTAATGGCTCCCGGACCTACTCCGGAGAAAGGTCGGGAGGGGTGGAGATCCGAAGGTTGGAGCTGAAGCTTGGTAAAAGCTTCGAAACTTATGAGGTTGAGCCCCGAACCTCCGTCTACCATGACATGGTGGAGCTGGATGTTATTGATGGTAGGAGATACCATTAAAGGTAACTGACCTGCTCCAACCATGCTTCGAGGGCAGTCCGAAGCATCAAAAGTGATGGCTGTGTCCATCCACTTCCGATGAGGCTCCACCCTGGCTGTAGGAGCTACAACAGCCATGTCCCGACGCATAGTCTTGATGACGCGGCGGGAGGTGATGTCCCATGATCCACCAAAAATGGTGTTCATAGTCTTCCGACGCTCGTTGTCGGAGATGTCGGAATCGTCGTCGACGTAGGTGTAGAAGGCCTTCAGGACCTTTTTGGGATCCTGAAAACCTAATGCCTCTTCAGCCAGAGCTTCGTCAACTTTTTGTTTTCCTTCCCTCTGTCGGAAAGGAGCTTCTTCCCAGCGCTTGTTGTAGCGCTCGACAAGGTTTTGGACCTCCCGGTAGTCCTCCAAACTGTGGCTGTCCGTTTTGTGAATTGGACACCACACCTTGGGTTTGCCACCGTCTTCAGAAGACGATCGAGGTCGCTTCTCAGGGCGTGGCCCCCGGCCACCCGGAGCTGCAGCAGCTGCAGCATTCGATGCACCGGCCGACGACTTCTTCTTGCTGTTGGTCTTTTTCTTCTTCTTGCCACTCCCAGAGGTTGCGGCATCTCCTTTGGAGGATTTCTTGTGATCCTCCGGAGTTGGTTTGGAGTGCATTTCACGGCCCTCCGTAGCTCTGGCACATTTGTCGGCCAAACTGAAGAGTTTCGTGACACTGGTGATCTCCTTGATCGCCAGTTTCTCCAGCATCTTCTTATCCCGTACACCCTGTCTGAATGCTACAATGACAGAAGCGCAAGAGATAGAAGGGATAGTGTTTCGTACCTGAGAGAATCTCTGGATGAATGATCGTAGGGATTCTCCCCCTTTTTGCACAACTGCAAAAAGGTCCAGTTCAGTGCCTGGTCGGGTGTATGAACTCCTGAAATTGGCGGTGAACTGCCGGCACAGCTCCTCCCAACTGTTGATGGAGTTGGGTGGAAGGCTCATAAACCAAGACCTAGCAGTCCTAGTTAAAGCCACTGGGAAATAATTGGCCATTACGGCCTCATTTTCTCCAGCTGCCAAGATAGCAGTGGAGTAAATCTGAAGAAATTTGACAGGATTAACGGTCCCGTCGAACTTCTCCGGCAGGTGAGGCCGGAACTTCTGTGGCCACCAGACCATACGCAGATGCATGGTCAGGTCTGAACAGCCTCCTCCTACTCCTTCAGGAGCAGGAATGTCTTGAGCTTCTCGTCTTTCACGAGCACGCTCAATATGGACTCTGCCGTCTTGTTGGCGATAGCGGTGATCAAGCTCCGCCCGGAGGTCATGAGTTGAAAGCCTTGATACCGTGTGAGTGCGTCGTGCCCCGGAGGGCAATGACGTCACCTGCTGTGATGCAGCACGTCTCCTGTTGTTGGAAACGTGCGGACCAAGTCTGCCAGACAAGGTCCATCGCTACGACGGGGCCCGTCCTGAAGGAGGAGGACCCTGGTTGCTGATGCGGTCGGCTGCTGCTGCAACCAAATGTTCCACATCAGCCCTCCACTGCTCCAGTGCATCCCGGGATGCATCCGGTGGTGGTGGGCATTGGAGAAGAGCACGTGATGCATGGAGCGCGTGTTTAGGGTTGTCAAGATTCGTCAATGCAGTGATTGACGCCGGTGCACCATCGCGTTGTCCAGCTTGATTTGCTGGTGGAGGCGGCGGTGGTGGAAGTGTGACTTCTGCTGGCACTGAGGCTCTTGCTGGTGGCTGCATATTAGAGGGATTACCCCCAACAGCTTGAACAGCGGGATGACCATTGGATGATCCAGTAGCTGAGTTCACCATTCTTGAAATCTCAAGTGCCCCTACCTGGCGCGCCAACTGTCGGTGGTTTTGATTCGGCAGATCTCCCGACACTACTAAAGTGTTAGAGGAGTTTGAGGTTCGGTGTGGGTGCGCGGAGATTCAAGAAGGTGAAGTGTAAATGACACAGTAGACACGAAGATTTACATGGTTCGGGCCGCCTAAGCGTAATACCCTACTCCACGGGGTGTGTTGGTGTTGTATTGGATGTATGAGCTCAAAGTGAGTTCAGGGTGCAGAGTGAGTGTGTCGCGTCTATGTGTTCTGCGTGTGTCTAGAGAGTGTATGGAGCGTGTCCTATGTATCGTCGGCCTGTCCTTTTATAGTACAAGGACAGGCCGTTACAAGTTAGTCTGGCCCGACATGTGGCCCCGGCGGTTACTGATATTGATACACATTCAACACGTTTAATTGCCCTTAATGACCGAGTTATGGGCTTTGACAGCACCGTTACTGGTAATTAAGGTCGTCTGATCGTGTGTCATTAATATAGTATTAATGACACTTGATCGGGTCTTGAAGTCCTTGATTCCCCTTTGAAGATCCGGAGCCGTTGTGGAGTCTTCCGGAGGTTAGAGACTGAAGATACGACGGTTGGACACGTGGCAGCTCTGGAGCATACTGTGGGAAACAGATAGCTCCGGAGCTACCTGACACGTGTCAGTTCCGGAGCTTCCCTCGGTCTGGGGTTAGGTCCGGGGGTGCCATTTCGGTACATAGCCCGGAGCTTCCCCCTTGTGGGCGGTAGCTCCGGTTTGATAGTACACGTGGCGACCCTAGGACTAACCATGTTGGAGAAGCGGGTCCGGTTATGTCTGATATGTGGGCCTCCGAAGGTCTTCAAATCAAGTAGATGACTTTCGCTCGAGATCTTTGTAATCTCAAGGGGTGTACGGTTCCCAGGATACCGACAGCGCCGAAAGCTATGAAGCATGCAAACCTGAAGTATGAAAAGGGAAAGTCGATGTTAACTGTGGCCACACTCAAACAAGTTGGTAAACCTTGTGTTCACCTTCATCAATACTACATGGAAAATTACAAAAAGAGTGATACCATACTAGTGATATTGAAGGATAAACAATTTCTCTCGGGTGATGGCGCTTTTGTCATCTCATGGTTCGATATCTAAGACCTTTTCAACCTCGAAGCATTGGATGTCTCCCGAATTCACTGTTTCGCATTGTAAGTCTCCTCAAAAATTAGGTTCTTCAATACATATTCAATACAAGTGTTATATGTGACAAATTTGGCATTTTGCGTGTAGACACCAGCAACAAAATGCTCGTCATAACACGAGAAACGCGTCTGCTGCATATCTTGACACGCAAGTACCAGCGAGGACTTATATTCAAACGTCGAGCGACAGAAAAGATGTTGTTCAATATTTTATGAGGGCAATGAAACAGTACAGTGATAAGGACCTCCTAGTCGTACCATTCAACCCGGGTAACCATTGGGTAACCATAGCAATATCTACATGGTACGACCAGGTCTGGTACTATGACTCCTCAAGGCCGACAAATGAAAAAACTGGCGAGCGAAAGACCTGGTCATGGAATGATATCTCTTTCGTTATTGACGAGTAAGTTCCTTCTTCACTTTAGTTTCCTTGCACACTAATTTTACATTAACTGTGAATGTTTTTGTTTAGGGCTTTTGGACAAGTAAAATGAAAACGCCGATAGCTTACACATCGTACTGCATTTGACGTCCCACAACAAGCTCCGGGTAACATGTGCGGCTTCCACGTCTGTCTACACATGGTTTTATTTGGAGAGCAACCTAATTGCAATGTATGTGTAAGTGCATTTATTTTACATTATTACTAATCTTTTGATAAATCTTATTTTATCGTGTGGCGGGACTACGGACCCGCCTTCAGGAACGCTGAAGGTCGTAGCCTTGAGCAAGTTAGAGACGTCCTATGCAAGTTTATCATTTTTGAAATCATTAATTCAAACGGTGAATTTTATTACCCAATAGAGGATTAGGTGACAGTTATTCTTTGTGTAAATTAGTTACATGTTAAGCTGGATGAAAACAAGAATTCTGTGTAAATAGTTACTTGGTAACCACGATTTACACTTTGCTAATACTTGATTGGTCAATGTGTGTACACTTTGTTAATATTTATTAATATTTGATTAGTTACATGTTAAGCTGGATGAATACGAGACATTTGGCTATACATATATTTCTATATGTGTATGTTATTCACATAGGCAATGCGGCTGCCAAATCCTGACTAGTTCCGGGATACAGCCGAGAACCAGGATAATCAAGAGTGCGGAGAGAGGGGGGCGCGGCCGTGGAGCACGACGATGACCAGGGCTGCGGAAGAGAGGTCTCTAGAAACGAAACCTTTGAAATAACATGATTGAATAATGTGAAAAATAATAATTAAACTGAATAAAATCATTAGAGTGGTACATATTTATAAGAGATTAACCCCTTGATTAAAAAAAGTGAGAATATCATTCGAACAAAAAGAACTGCCTCCGTCCCCAAATACATGACCATTTAGGAATGGAGCGAGTATTGGGAAAAAACTGCCACGGTGAAGGGTGAGCTACAGATGGTCTTTCCACGACATGGAAACGGGTGCGCATGCAAACAATGCATGGCTCCTACAAACAGTATTATGTCTGCCGAAAAATATCTCTTTTCCCCTGCTGCCCCATGAGGAATTTTTGCAGTCTTTCGCTGTTGCCACGAAAACGAGAGCCACAACAGTGATACTAAAGCCTCGCTTCCTTTGAGCCCATGTACTTATTCAGACGAAAATCTATTCCTACTGTTGAAAGTGACGCAGAGAAAAAAATGAAAGAGAGGAGCAGGAGGCTGGATGGTAGCCTGGTAGGGCAGGACTCGAAGAGATTGAGGAGAGGAGGAAGGCAAGTCATTCTTCAGCGGGAAGGCCACCCCCACTTTATTGCCTTTTTCATGTTGCACGCTATCATTACGAGATGAAGACGCTGCCAGTGCCAGGAGAATAAAAAACTTTCCCTCCCCCAGACAGACCTCCGCAACCCTGCTCCTGCTGCACGATCAAATCCAGCTCAAACTGCTGAATAAGAGAGAGGGAGAGAGATCGAAACATCGAAACCACCGCGCCAGGAGGCTAGCCAAGGAGGTACTAGAGTGTACTGATGAGTCCTTGGACTCTATTATACCGAAGCGCTGTCTGAAACCAGAGGAGAAGCGAGGTGCCGTAGGACAAGGCGTGTCGGGAGGAGGAAGAAGAGGCAGGGAGCAGTACCATTGCCATTTCTGGTGTGGTTGCTGTTATGAGGTGCTGGATTAGATGATAGGAATGCTCTTTGCCGGTAGCACACAAGAGGGGCACCTCCTGCTGCAACGACAACAACAACGGGGGCTTGACGCCCACAAGGTCACCGGCGCCGGCGGCCTCTGGGAACCCACCTCGGTGCTCGAACATCGCCACAGCCCCAGCCAAGCCCGCCCACCTCGGCTTCCACGCTGTCGTCGCCCCTGGGCACCGCGACCGCCGGCGTGGCGGCCCTCGCTTGTGCTAACGCCAAGAACGTCTCCCCGCCGCCGGTGGCGGGGGCATGGCCGGGGGGATCAGCCTTGGAGGAGGACGCGGCGGGGGGTAAGGAGGAGTGGCAACTCACGCCGCTTGACATGGGCCTTGGAGCCGGCGAGGGGTGGGACCCGACCGGCGCCGTCTTCTCCGACGCCGCGGCGACGCCAGGGCTTGGCCCCGACCACACCTTCCTCAGGTGGATCATTGGCGGCGAGGACGCATCCGCAGTCATGGGTGGCATGATGGATCCGCCGGTCCTTGAGCTCGATCACGCCCCGTCCACGGTGTCGTCGGCGTTCGCGCCCAACTTGACATTCGCGCCGGCCACGGAAGACACAAACCCGGCGCCTTTCGGCAACGCGCCGAACTTCCTGATCCACCATCACCAGCACCACCCGCAGCCACACGCGGTGTTCATCGGTCCCCACCCGCCGTCCTACGATGCCGCGGCAGCGGCGCCGAAGCGACACCCCATGGCTGGCGCTCCGGCGCCAAAGCTGCCTTCTTTCCCAGGCGCTGTCGCCCCGGCGGGCGGGTTCGTGCCCGCCTTGAAGCCCAAGGCTGCGGCAGCGAACGACGAGACGGCGGCTGCTGTGGACCAGCTCGCCGAGGCGGCAAAGCTTGTCGAGGCAGGCAACGCCTTCGGCGCACGCGAGATATTGGCGCGGCTCAATTACCGGCTCCCCGCCGCCCCCGCGGCCGGGACGCCACTGCTCCGCTCAGCCTTCTACTTCAAGGAGGCTTTGCGTCTTGTGATCTCCCCAACTGGCGAGGCCCCCGCGCCGCCTGCGTCCACGCCGTACGACGTGGTCCTCAAGCTCGGCGCGTACAAGGCCTTCTCCGAAGTCTCTCCGGTGCTTCAGTTCGCGCACCTCACCTGCGTGCAGGCCGTGCTCGACGAACTCGGCGGCGCAAGCTGCATCCACGTTATCGACTTCGACATCGGCATGGGTGAGCAGTGGGCGTCGCTGATGCAGGAGCTCGCGCAGCGCCGCCCCGCGACGGCGCTCAAAGTCACCGCACTGGTGTCGCCGGCGTCGCACCACCCGCTCGAGCTGCAGCTCATCCACGAGAACCTCTCTGGCTTCGCCAACGAGCTCGGGTTCCTGTTCCAGTTCGCAGTCTTCAACATTGACACAGTAGACCCCGCGGAGCTGATCGCCATTGCCAGCGGCGACGCCGTCGCCGTCCACCTCCCCGTCGGTTCGGCCCACGTGGCCGCGATGCCGGCAATCCTTCGCCTCGTCAAGCGGCTCGGCGCTAAGGTCGTGGTCTCCGTCGACCAGGGCTGCGACCGCTCGGAGCTGCCCTTCGCCGCGCACCTGTTCCAGGCGTTCCAGTCCTGCGTGTCCCTTCTCGAGTCAATCGACGCCGTGGGCACGTGTGACACCGAGACGGCCGCCAAGATCGAGCGGTTCCTGGTCCAGCCCGGCGTGGAGCAGCGCGTGGTCGCGCTCCACCGCGCGGGCGTGGACAAGCCGCTGCCGTGGCGGACCATGTTCGCGTCGGCCGGGTTCGTGCCGGTGCCGGCCAGCTCGTTCGCCGAGTCGCAGGCGGAGTCGCTCCTGAAGAAGGTGGCCCTGATGAGGTTCCGTGTCGAGAAGCGCGGCGGGGCGCTGTGCCTCTACTGGCAGCGTGGGGAGCTCGTGTCGGTGTCAGCGTGGCTGTGCTGACCACCGCCTCGGCACCATCGCCGGCCCGGTTTAGCTAGGACTAATGATCCTACTGCACGCAAAAAGGAAATTATTTCTACTCTCGTCGTCGTTGCAATGATTTGATCTGATCTGATCGACTGCTTACTAGTGTCCTAAATCGGAGTACCTTGTCTGTCGCCTGGCTTGCAGCCGATCGCTCTACTTGGTTGATTAATTAAGCGGAGTTGATTGTGTTTAGCAGGTTGTAAAGGTAGAGGTGGTGCAGTAACCAGTGCATCCTACCACCCCCGTGTTGTTACTCTATTGCTGTGAAATCAAATGGTTATGCCGTTCAAAATGTTCTTCTCTATACCTGAATTTTGTTTACAAAAACTTGTCAAACAACGACAACAACAAAAATTTTAATCTCAAAAAAAGTTACCGAAACCTGTTGACACGGGGGCAAATTTTCCTGTAGGATCATGAAAGTGAAACTTGTAGACGTCGTACTCCTGATTGTTGGACGTCGGAGAACCGCCCCAGCTCAAAACGGCGAAATAAAAACAACGATTTGGAATAAAGCGGCCATGAGCGGACATGGATCCCTGACTTTACTGCACAGATGACTTGGCTACTGGCATGTGGATCTTATCACGTGGGACCCACATGGCAGTGACCAAGTCACATGTGGATTCAAGACAGAGGATCCTCTTCCGCCATGGGCGCCCGCCGGAAGCAAGCATCCACAAAAGCCGACCGCGGGTTTTTTTCCTCCTCTTCCTGAGTGAGATTCTGATTTGCACTCGGTTTTAACGAGCAAATAAAAGCGCCGCTCGAGTTGCTTAGCTCGCACAACAAGCTCCCAGACGGTAGGGGTGGGCGTTCCGGACTAATAAAATTTCGAGTCTAGAAATTCAGATTTTTACAAATCCGGACTACCCAAAATTGTATCTAAAATTTCAGTTATTCGAAAATTCAGGTTTGAGTTTGTGTTATCAAATTATACGAACACTAACATAACAGTCCTAAAGCAGGTAAAAATTACAGCAACTAAACACATCATTTAAATTGATATTCTAGTATAAAAAATAATTCCAGCAGCGTTACAGTACTCTTAATAAAAATATTATTAGTTCCACGCATCAATAAAATAACAATGATCGTGAACACGTGGCAGTTTATAAATTTAAAAAAAAAATACACGGGGCAGCTCATCCGGATACTGTTAAGAAAAGAGGTGAGACACCTGCGTTCGAGAGGAATCATATCTAGGTGGGCACCCCTCTCACCTGGAGGTGCTAGCCATATGGCCAGAGGCCAATTCTCAAATTACAAGGACAATTGAAATTTACGACATGAAACAAACAAGGCCCATGTCCATGTAACTTGTTGCATTTTTTTTGTTGGTGCCGTGGCGGCGGCCAGGCGCACGACACCGTCAGGAGTTGACACTTAGCAGTCTAGGGTTAAGTGTGTTGCGCAGACTGCGATTGGGTCCCTGTTGCCTTGCCAGTTGACAGAGCGAACCGAGTGTGCCGAGCTAGTGGGGTGAACAACGGACCGAACAAACCGACTGCGTTGGGCTCGATCTTAATCAATTATTTCGGATATCAGGCCTAACAACATGAAATATCCTAAATTAATTCCAATTTTGTGTTTGCTTACATGAAAAATGCATTCAGATTTTGATTTCTCGGATTATTCGAGTTCGGATTCGAATTTTTCAAATTCAACTTCCGAGCTCGAATTTTTTTGCCAACCCTTAAGGCTTGTTTGAATAGTAGTGGATCTACTTCAATCTAAGCGGATTGAAGTGAATTGGAGAGAAAATTAGTTCATTTTCCACTTCAATCCACTTAAATTGAGTACACCTAAATAAACCAGAGACAGCGGCTTCTGCAACGGCGAGGTTCTCCCCACTCTCTCGACGAATATGTTCGGAACACACGATCCAACAATACTGCCGCTGCTCACTGTAGAACACGAGCAACCTGATGACGACTTGGCGCCACAGCGCTGGCGTGTTATTATTATTATTATTTTTTTTGCATCGCGTCGGAGAATTCACCGGTGCCACAACATGAATCGGATCCTCTGCCTCGTCGTCGTGCTGGAGGAAGATGCAAAGACGGCAACCCAAGCGTAAAGCGCCCGTGCTTTACGGCAATGGCGGCAAGCATCTCCGTGTTGGTCGGGGTGCTAATTGGAGTACCAAATTCGGCCCCGTTGGATCTCTCCCTCTCTCTCTCCGTTAACGAAGGTGCTCGACTAATGTAGTCCCTGCGAGAACATTGAGCAGTCCATGTCGTTATTTGAAGAGCATATGTGCGAGCCAATTGTAGGTTGAAGAAGATGTTGTGATTTGTAACATTTACCTGATCAGTATTGTCTGTACGTATCTCCAAGAAGACCATCGCAACAAACTGGTACATTAACTGCTTCGCAGGAACAGGAAACCACACATCGTTAATTTTACTTCTCTAATAAGTACTCTCTCATTTCTCAAAAAATTATTACTTTTAGTTCATTTCTTAAGCTGAAGGTGACAATCTTTTTAGAAAGAAAAGAGTACGTAAAAGTTAGTATTAGTATGTGTTATAATAATATCATATTGCCTATGTAACTAAGGGAGGTCCTCTGACCCTCTTATATATATGTACCACCGCTAGGGGTTTTTAATCAATAAAAATACAATAATTATTTTCTCCCCAATATTTCCATCATGGTATCAGATTAGGTTCGTTCCTAACTTCTGCTAGCTACGCCCAACTCTACCTCTTGCGTCGAGTTTGGCTCGCGGCGAATCGCCGCCCTCCGCGCGCGATTTTTTTTCGGCGTGCCTGTGCCGCCGGAAAAATTCCGCGCACACCACGCTCTAGAGCGGGGTCCTTCGAAGACTGCCACACGCCTACGTGTAGCCTTTCGCGCGCCTCACGCCTGGTCTGAAGTCTTCGTCGCCACGCGCCGCACGTCCGCGGTGTCCGCTGCAGCAGATTGACGCTCGCGTGTCGTGTTTCTTACTTCTTGATGGCTTCTCTTGGCGATGGCTCCCCGGACGCACAAGCAGCCTCACAGGACATCGCCTTGGCTGTCGAGCTAACTCGATTGACCGAGGAGGCGGATCGACTGACCATCGAGGAAGCATGTGCACGTGAAGCGGTCGACGAGGCGCGTCACAAGTTGCTTCTCGCAGCCGACGAGATTCGTCGTGACTTGATCAACCACGACCTCTCTCCTCCGGCGGTTGACGACGTTGCTTCTCTGCATGCTCAAGCAATCGCCGTCCTCAACATCAAGTCAATGATCTCCGTCGTCCTCGACAATCTTTCGCCGCACTATAATCGGTGGAAGAGTCTCTTCCTCAACACCCTCGGGAAGTACGAGCTCTCCGATCATGTCCTCATCGACATTAATCCCACTGTCGCCGACACTCATTGGCGACGCATGGACTGCACTGTCATCTCCTGGCTTCATGGCACCGTCTCTCCTGATCTTATTGAGATCGTCTCGGCGGGCATACCCACAATTCGTTCTATCTGGCTTGGGCTTCAAGAGCAGTCCATCGGCAACCTGGAGACTCGTGCTATGATTTTGGACGTCGAGTTTCGCACGTTCGTCCAGGGTGACCTCTCCATCACCGAGAATTATTGTCGTATCAAGTCGATGGCCGATGCACTCGGTGACTTGGGCGAGGTCGTTCCCATCGCACTCTCGTTCTCACGACGCTTCGTGGGCTGAACGAGCGATTCTCTCACATGGCATCCCTTCTCAAGCGACAACACCCCTTTCCCACATTTGCCGAGGTCCGCAACGACCTCCAACTTGAGGAGATCGAGATGAAGTCCAAGTCGGGAAACGCCAATGCATTGGCGGCCACCTCCGTAGGTGCGGGAGACACCCCGTCTTCTGCATCATCTGGTGGCGCTCCTCTACGTGCTCCCGTTTCTGGTGGCCCTGCATCAAGCACTTCTACCTCTGACGCTGCTGTCTCTGGCCTCTCGTCCTCCAACTGAGGTCGAAATCGGCGTAATCGAAACAAGCGTAATGACACCAGTAACACCGGTGGATTTCCCACTCCGAGGAATCCATAGAACGGGACCCTGCAGCTTTGGGGTGGTGCTTCGCCCCATCTCGGTCCTCCTCCAAGCTTCCCGACACGTTCACGCGCACCTGCCCCTCCCCAGCAGGCCCTTCTGGCACACGGAGGATCCTACGGCGCACTTGCCTATCAGCTACCAGACTTCTGGACACCTGGCAGACTGCCAATGTCTTTCTACTACAACCCGACTACACCTGGTGGTAGTGAGACCGCCTCCTTCTACAGCGGTCAGACCGTGGCTCCTGGTGATCCAACCACCAGATCTTTGTACGGGGGAGCTTCCAACTACGCAACATCTTCTACAATATGGGATCATAACGAGCTGGCTAACTCGTTCAACACCATGTCACTAACGCCGCCACCGTCCGCTGAATGGTACATGGACTCCGGCGTCGATAGCCACGTGTGCTCCTCCCCCGGTAACCTCTCCTCCTCCCATACTCCTTCTTATTCGACTTCTTCGTCTATCGTTGTCAGTAATGGGTCATTGCTACCCGTCACCTCCCCGGGTCACACTTCTTTCTCTACATCCGCTCGTCCTTTACATTTGCATCTAGTTCTTGTGTCTCCTCACATAATAAAATATTTGGTTTATGTTCGTCAGTTCACTACTTATAATAATGTTTCCATTGAATTTGATCTGTTTGGTCTTTCTGTGAAGGGCCTGGACACCAAGAACATGATCGCCAGATGTAATAGTTCCGGGCAGCTCTACTCCATATCCTTGCTGATGCTTTCTCCACCACATGCCTTAGCCGCATCAACCACACCGTCCATGCTTTGGCATCGTCGTCTTGATCACTTAGGTTTTGAGGATTTGTCTAGGTTATTTCTACAATGTAATAAACATGAAATTGACACTATTTGTCATGCCTGTCAGCTTGGTCATCACACATGTCTTCCGTTTTCTCTATCAAATTCTCGTGCTTCGAACAACTTCGATTTAGTACATTGTGATCTATGGACATCTCCCGTGCAAAGTGTTTCTGGTCACAAGTATTATCTTGTTGTTCTTGATGACTGCTCTCATTATTCGTGGACTTTTCCTCTACGCCTCAAATCTGACACTTTTCCGGCCTTGTCATAGTTTTTTCCCTATGTATCCACTCAATTTGGCCGCACCATAAAGGCAGTCAAATGTGACAATGGTCGTGAATTCGATAATTCCACATCACGCGCATTCTTTCTCCATCTTGGTTTTCTTTTGCGTCTCTCTTGTCCTCACACGTCTCCTCAAAATGGACGTGTTGAGCGTATTATTCGCACCACCAATGATACTATGCGCTCGATTATGTTCCAAGCTAGTGTTCCAGCCGGTTATTGGGTAGAAACACTCCACATCGCTACACACCTCATAAACTTGCGACCATCCAAAACACTCTCCTTTGCCACACCACATTTCGC
The DNA here is from genome assembly GCA_036927565.1 of Tuctoria greenei. Taxonomy (NCBI): domain Eukaryota; kingdom Viridiplantae; phylum Streptophyta; class Magnoliopsida; order Poales; family Poaceae; genus Tuctoria; species Tuctoria greenei. The sequence goes on from JAYESD010000002.1 coordinate 256,891,283, forward strand.
CCTCTTTGGCACCCAACCTGATATTTCCCACCTACGCGTTTTCGGTTGCAAGTGCTACCCAAATCTCTCTGCCACAGCTGAACACAAGCTTGCTCCTCGCTCTACAGATTGTGTCTTTCTTGGCTATCCATCTCATCACAAAGGATACCGATGCCTAGACCTAGCCACAAACCGCATCATTATTTCTCGTCATGTCACTTTTGACGAGTCCTCCTTTCCGTTTGCGAAAATCTCCAACTCTCCTTCATCCCACTTTGACTTTCTTTTTGATACTAACGATTCATCGGTGCTCCCTAGCACTGACTGTTTTGCAGGTACTCATCAACGTGGGCCTCCACCAGGCTTCTACAAGTCTAACAGTCAGACCTCGGCTCCAGCCGGTCAGACCGCGCCTATGCACAGAGGCCTTCTTGGCCCCTGTCCACCCGGCGACATCCCCAACAGAGGCCAGGCGGGCCTCTATTCGCCTCGCCATCCCATCATGACTCATGATGGTCTGACCGCGGATCCTCGTGGTCCAACCAATAGTACTCGTCCCGAAGACTAGGCGGGCCTTTGTTCACGGGTGGTCCAACCTCTACCCCGTGCGGTCAGACCACCCGAGCTCGTCCTCGTCACGCGACAATCCTCCAGGCTACGACTCTCCGACAGCTACTGTTGGTATTTCTTAACACCACAGATCATCTCCGGTAAAGAGATGAGATCCGCAAGCGCACGGAAGATACCGTTGTAGCATTTTACCCATGAGTATTCCCAAGGGTATCATATTTATCCCAAAGGAAGGCAATAGATTAAAGTATATACTACTCTTATGGTCAAGCTATGGGACACTAATCAATTATTCGAACAGGGGGTAAGTTGATAATAGGGGTAGTGTGACACACACCTAGGCAATCTATTCTAAAGGGTAAATGGGTCCTAGAGGGAGATTGGATTAAGAGTTCGAGAGTTGCACCTGCAATGCTCCTAATACATATACATAGACTAAGGTAGATACTAATGGTCATGTCAATGATGAATTTCTATGCAATGCTATTCAACACATCGGGCACGGGCTTACCCCTAGCAATACTAGAGCGACTCCCGCCAAGAGCCTGTGGTATATCCGAACGTGGCGGATTACAAATGACAGATAGGGCTGTCACCATCTACTGCCTACCTCTTCAATCCGTGGGTCTATGAGACATCCAACGCTACTTAAATACCCTAGCACCATGCTAGCATACTAAGCAAATACCTTAAGAGCTGCAGCACAAGCCATCCTAAGGCAATGAACTAAATCATCGTTGAACCAATGTTGATTGCATAGCATAGTTATTCATATTAACATAATCATATCATAACTACATAGACTATAGTGGGGGTCTATAGGGTTTATGACCATAAGATGTGATCATGAGAGTACAATCGTAAAGACTATACCTTCCACTTACATGGACTCCACAATCAAACAAGAAACGCTTTGTCCAAGTATACGTATAAAAGAAGACTAAAGATAATATCTTTATTGAGCACAAAGTCACAAATACAAGAAGGAATACATAATATATACCTTTCCCAATGTGGAATTGGGAAGAGATACTCCTTCTACTCCTTTCCCAATTTGGACTTGGGACTAGAGGCTCTCCTCTCTACATCCTAACTCCTCTAAGGACTATGGAAGATAGTGTATACAATAAAATGATGCCCAAGTGGTGTGTGTTGAAGTGAGGGGTATGGGGTCCTATTTATACTAGTGTTGAGGTTGGTTCCCGCCACCAAAAGTGCGTGAATCAGTCGTCATTGACTCCAGGGAGCCGGGAGGAGCCAACACATGGAAGTTGACCGCGTTTGGCGCCAGGACCAGGTCGGCCGACCCCCTGGTTCAGCCGACCTGGTCAAGGCTCCAAACGGCCCGTACTTCCACCAGGTGGCTGCCAGGTGGGTCCCATTGACTGATATTGGTGCTACACCGTTGGATGGCCTCGTATACTTATGTTTGTGGGCCATTTGATCCATGTGGTGCCACGTGTCATTGCCTGATTGGCTGGGATGATATTTTATAGGATTTCTCCCCATACTTTTTTGTCAATTCCCGTATAAATATCTGCATACACATATTTCTCCAAGTACAAGTGGAAATTGGTCAAGTAGAAAGGTGATGTATGCAGGAAATGATCAATCCTTCACATAATTGAGTTATATTGACGGCTGAAATTGGTATATAACAATCGTCAACAAACTCCCCCAAGCTTACCCTTTGCTCGTCTCGAGCAAAGTCAAGACTTTAGGTTGATGATCAGGAGTTGCTACAATGTTCTACCTTTCGAAAGTACCAAGTGCACAACAAAATACTCTACCTAGTATTGCAAAAAGTGTTTATGGTACTTCACCCTTCTTAAGTCATTATGGGAGTTATGCCTTCTCCTATTCATGGGTAATTGAAAGATAGAACATCAAATGGAGCAAGTATAGCCTAGATATAAAGTTCCACTTAAATTCCAGAGAGATTCAAATTAGATTATAAGTACCTCAATTGATTCTCTCAATCACTCATTTGTGTATAGTAGAAATATGTCCTCACCAAGGTAGTATGCCTATACTATTCCTACTCTTTGAATATGACTTGTATGTAGAGCTTGGTAGGGAAAGTAAGTAGGCATATTTGTAACACATAATATTGCTAAGTCAAAAGAGCAAGCCTTAGGAGAAATCAATTCAAACTTTTGAATCAAGACTTGTGCATGTGTGATGGAATGGAGGTGGATGTGGAAACATTGAGATGACTCCTTTTGATGTGGACTCTCTTTATTGCAAGAATGAAACATGACTACCTTTTTTATGCTTATGGAGTAAGCATATTATTTTTTTTCTCATGCTTATGATATAAGCATGCATTTTCTTTTTCTTTTTCTTGTAGCCATGTCTTTTACTCCTTTTTATGCAATAACTTGAAGAGGGTGATAACTATGAATAGCATGGGGTTTCTCTTTTTATTGTGGAATGGTGGATATGATGGAATTTTGCTTCCTTCTAGTGTAGAAGTATAGCATGTGCAAGTGAAGTCTTGAATTCAAAAAAATTGAATGATTTCTCACATAGGTCTATACTAGTTTGACTAGGCTCAATGTGAAACCAAATAGTATATGCATAAGGTGTTGTCTATGTATGAATATCATATGGCTTTGGTAGGTATTTCCAATCAAATGAGGGAAACTTAAATCTTTATAGAATTTCTCCGGAAATCCAAGTTTCACTTTCAAAATAGGAATAGCAGCCCTATTACTAATTCAAATCTCCCAACAACCTAGAAGTAGATTAAGCTTTTGCTACCCACAATTTCTAAATCAAGGCAAAGTTAATTTTAGCCAATCTAAGCAATATTCGAAGAGTAGCAAGTTGTAAACTAGGGACTTAGGAAAAATAAAACAGAGCAACTATTCATCATTTCATCTATGTGAATTCTAAATCATTCTTACCGCACATCTTTATTTGATAAGCAAAGCAAATCTAAGTTCCTATTTTTATGTTTTTTTAGATGCATGGTGGATGGTGGATGAATGGAAATTAAATATGCAATGGATGATTTGAAATAAAAATGCAGTGGGTGTGATACAAGTTACCTCAAGTGGGGGTCCTCCCCCAAGCTTATTCTTGATCAAAGTCAGTGATAGGGGTTGAAACCCTAACGACGGAGGTAGGCCATGAGTTGGCCTATCCTTGTTGCAGCGTGGCTTTGATAATGGAGGGTTGAGCGTTGATTGTTGTGTTGCCTCCCATGGACACCATGAGTGTGGTTGAATAGAGTGTTTTCAATGTTGATCATCCGCACATCAGGGTCTCCATGTGTTGGGTGTGATTTGTCATTCCTTGGCTAGGATAATGATAACCTTTAGATCAAAAGTAATGATGTGCACTCAACATACATTGAGTATGTTTCGTCATTCTTTGGCTAAGATGTATCATATCTTTTTGCCATAAGGGAGTGACATGTGCCCAACATGCATTGGGTATGATCAGTTGTTCCTTGGGTAAGGTACAACATACCTTCTAGCCACATAGAAACAACTTTCACCCAATGATGGTGGCAAATCCCTTGAACTTGAATGAGTGCTTAGAATAGTTGAGAGCATAATGCTCTCACCCATTCGTGGCAGCCCATTGGTTGCTCATGGAGGGTTCCCATTTCAAATCTCTAGCCTCGTATAGTTATGATTGACCTTTGGGCATAATTTCCGATAGGTAGCAACCATCCTCATTTACTCCTTGGTCAAGAGATGTTGAAATAGGATCCTCTAGGGATCCCAACAATCAGCTTCTTGAATGCCTGCATAGTAATATTACTCCTGCAAACTTCTTCTCTTGAATAGAGAGGGATGGTTAGCTCCCGATACTTATACAAATGAACGTTCGGGTTAGGTAACCGAAATTTCATTTGTACATACGGGGAAAATCAAAGATGCATTGGTTCCAATGTCAAGTGTATCTATGATCAATGTGTTATTCATTTATAAGAGTGGAGCTTTATGGATAATTCATGTTGCATATTTTCTAAAGCTCCTACTCATAGCAATGCATGTGATAGAAATATACTATATGGATCCCTACATCTTTTAAAGTTTCTAATCATCTTAGCTTTCAAGAGCAAATTTTATCATTTAGACCATGACAAACAAGATTCTCAATTTTATCCTCATGAACTTCACTAGGAATTTAAAATTTAATGACTCCTCCAAAAAATGCAATTCAATTTTAGAGCAAGGATATCACTTATTCCTAGGAGTTTGAAATCTAGTGACACCATCTATGCATGAAGCTCAATTAAAAATTATGGCTGTCACTATGCCCAAGTTTCTATATGCCAATTCACCAATTAAGTTATGCCCAAAAGTTTTATTTTCTAAATCTAGACAAAATGACTAAGTCTACAAAACAATGCTTAAAGGATTCTAGGTACTTGTTTTAGATTTTTCCAAGTAAGGTGGGATTTCCTTTTTGAAGATCCAAAAGTCAATACCCACACTTTCTCTTGTGAGGATGCATGAAAATTAAATGATGAGGAAGTGTCAACCTTCCTTAAAAATGCAAGCAAATACATTCAATTCTATGGCAAACCAAACAATGAAAAATTCTAAACTCATACCTCATTTGAAGAGCAGTTGGTGACGAAGGTCTTTGTGTGAGAAACTCACAACCTTGATTTTCAGCGTAGGCTTGATGGTTGATGTCAAATGCCAAGTTGAGATTGGAATTGGCAATGGATTTGGTCCTGTCTCCTCCATTGGGTCATCATCTTGAACATTTCTCTTCCTCAAACTCAAAATGAGTTTGAAGGAGCGAAGTGTTCTCAAATCCTCCCAATGGTGACTTGAGCTTGATGAAACCTTCCACTTTCTCGCCATACCACCTCTTCACAATTTTGACCTAGCTGCACTTCAATCAAGAACGCACAAAACAACTCGAAAACGTGTTACGTTAGCCAAAAGCAAATTGAACCCAATTTTCAAATTGTCTTGCCCAGCTTGAAATAACATGTAAATGCAATGAGGGTCAAAGCAAATCATTTTGGTTTGAACTAGGAAGATAAATTCAAGTGGTCATGCACGTAGTTCATATCCCATTAAATTTCTCCCCTAATTCAGATTTTTAGTTTTATGATGGTTGGAAATTTTACTTTCCAACATGCAAGTGTGAAATTTCAAACATGCAAATGCAAGGGTTGATGTAATTTGGAAAACAAATATGAGTGATAACTACCAATTAATCTATTGGCGAGGACTCACCGAATTTTTTAAGTCCGGTGAGTGATAACTACCAATTAACCTATTGGCGAGGACTCACCGTATTTTTGAAGTCTGATGAGTAGGACTTACCTCTGTTTTGTTCAGCGTGATGATTTGTTGTCCGATCCTGGAGTTGAAGATATGGACAATTTTTTCTGTTTTGACATGCCAAACTCATTTGGCTGTCATTTGGACATGTGGGCCACATGGTGGCCCTAGCCTCTCCCCGTTGTATTTATATAGACATGTCTGTCAAGCTTCAGCTCCGACCCTCGGACCTTCGCCCCTCCCGACCTTTCTCCGGAGTAGGTCCGGGGGCCATAACACCACTCGGTGCCATTACTCTCCCCTTGACCTTTGGGACTCGGGAGAATTATCACACTCAGAAGTTGATCTTTGATGTCGCTCAGATAATTTTTCCTTTCAACGCCATTCTGGGCAGGACCTCCTTGTACAAATTCATGGTTGTTGCTCACTATGGTTACCTGGTGTTGAAGATGCCAACACCAGCTGGCGTTCTCCGGATCCGCAGAGACCGTACTGCCAGAGTGACTGCTCTGGAGGAACTACATGCGCTTGCTACAGTGCAGGAGGAAGAGTCCAGGCAGGAACAAGCTCCGAAACCCCCGAGCATTCGTCAACGAGGCTCAACCTCCGCACCTCGCGTGCAACCAAGCGGCGACACCGACATCCCCGTCAAAGTCGTCCAAATCGGTTCTGATGCCGCTCAGACCACCCGTATATTGGGAGGTCTGAATGACAAATAGGAACTCGCGCTCATCACTTTCCTCTGGGCTAATGTTGTCGTGTTTGCCTGGCAACCGTCATAAATTCCTGGGATCCCTAGGGAAGTGATCGAGCATAATCTGAAGATCTATCCTGACGCTCGGCCCGTACATTAGAAGCCTCGAAAGCAATCCGTAGAGCGACAGAACTTCATACGACAAGAAGTGAAGAAGTTGCTCGAAGATGGATTTATCCGAGAAGTCTTCCATCCAAAATGGCTGGCAAACCCAGTCGTTGTACCCAAGGCCGGTAGGAAGCTTCGGATGTGTATCGACTACACAACACTAAATAAGGCATGCCCAAAAGATCCATTCCCACAACCTAGGATAGATCAGATAGTGGATTCCACCTCCGGGTGTGAATTACTGTGTTTCCTAGACGCATATTCTGGGTACCATCAAATCAGAATGTCTAGGGAAGATGAAGAACATACTTCTTTTATCACAGTAGATGGATTGTACTGTTATACTGCCATGCCATTTGGTCTCAAGAATGCAGCTTCAACATTTGTACGAGCTATGTACAAAACCTTTGGAGAGCTCATCAAAGACGTAGTGGAAGTGTATGTTGATGACATCGTCATCAAGATCAAGGACAAGGAGTCACTCCTTGACACCTTGCAAGCTGTCTTCGACAAGCTGCGGGTCACCCGCACAAAGCTGAACCCAGACAAGTGCATCCTCGGGGTTAGCTCCGGAAAGCTTCTTGGTTTCCTGGTAAACCACCGGGGCATAGAGGCAAATCCGGCAAAGATTAAAGCTATTGAGGAGATGCGACCACCAGCCCGCATCAAGGACGTCCAGAAACTGACTGGATGTCTAGCCGCCCTCAGCCGGTTCATCTCAAGACTGGCGGAACGGGCGCTACCCTTCTTCAAACTATTGAGGAAGTCCGGACCATTCTAATGGTCTGAAGAAGCAGAAAAGGCATTCCAGGAGCTAAAGCAGCTCCTCACCACTCTACCAACCTTGGTAGCTCCGAACCCTGGTGAGCCCTTACTGCTTTACATTTCAGCAACTGACGAGGTTGTCAGCATGATCCTGGTTGCGGAGAGACCAGAACCATCCCAAGCTCAAGAATCTGGACTCCTCCGGGAGGGTCCAGAGGTTCCTGAAGGTGAGTCCGGGTCCCATCCCCCAGACTTAGATCTACAGGGAGTTATTCTAGAAGATCTGGACCCCTCTGGGAGGGTCCGGGTCACTCCAATAGAAGCTTTGGGTTCCCCCAGCAAGGACCCAGAGGTCCCCGAAGCAGGTCTGGACCCCTCCGGGAGGGTCCGGGTCGATGTGGAGGAAGCTGCGGGCCCCTCCGGGAGGGTCCGAACAGTCCAACGCCCAGTGTACTTCATCAGCGAAGTACTACATGATGCCAAGACTCGATACCTAGAGGTGCACAAGCTGCTCTACGCAGTTCTCATCGCCTCTAGGAAGCTTCGCCATTACTTCCAAGCTCACAAGATCTCAGTGGTGACCTCTTACCCACTGCGTGCAATCTTGCATAATCCCAACTCTACTGGGAACATTGCAAAGTGGGCAGCAGAATTGGCCGAATTCAATCTTGAGATCGTCCCAAGACAAGCGATCAAGAGTCAAGCATTGGCATATTTCATGGCGGAATGGACCCCCTATCCATCAAAGCCAGGGGGCCCTAGTGAGCAGAAGACAAACTCAAGGCTCCAGTCTTCATCGAACCTCACTGGACCCTCTACTTTAACGGCTCCATGCAAAAGCAGGGGGCCGGAGCTGGAGTCCTTCTCCTCGCTCCAACTGGGGAGAAGGTAAAATACATGGTCCACCTTGACTTCAAGGCGACCAACAACATGGTTGAAAGCATCTAGGCCCCCATGAGGTACGGTTTCGGTGATTAATGACAACCATTGAATTTTACTAATGAATTTGTGAATGCAAGGTCCCCATAATCACTCAATAAAATGAAATCAATATGTCACTGGAGACCCCTAACAATCAATGTATGAGATCAAATCAATGATATGAAGACAAGAAGTGAAAGCTCTTATGTCAAAGTCATTCAACTTTAAATTGACAACATTCAATGCTTAAAGATCATCAGAAATGCCTTTGCAACAAATGTCAAAGAGGTCAATCGAGCAAGACACAAAAATTCACTTAGAAACAACCCGAAGCAAACAAAATCAACTCACCGGATCAACCGATGATTCCTCAGAATAACACATCGGTCGAGTTGGTTCAGCTGAAGAAGAAGACCTCTTAACAAAGTACTCACCGGATCATCCGGTGTGAATGGCTCAGTAACATCGGTCCATCAGTACAGTTTGCAAGATCATTGGACCAAGTGTAGCACCGGATCATCCGATGTATAGAGAAGCACACATCGGTCAATCACTCCAGTAAGCATCAAGTTTGAGTCAATTCTGGAGGAAGAGCCACCGGATCATCCGATGAGAAGACAGGATCAACATCGGTCTAACAACGGTCATATCTGACACAATGACGTCAGCTAAAGTAACTTGACCGATGATAACTAAAGGGGAGACATCGAATCATCCGGTGTACACAGTAAAGTTCTGTCAGCCTACTTTTCCAATGGCTATTTCGGGGAGGCTGGCTATAAATACCCCCTAATCCTGTCATTTCGTTAAGTCTTTATCACCAGACACTATCAACACATCCACAAGCATTCAATACCAAGAGCAATCACTTCCACACCATTTCAATCATCTATACACAAATATTTAGGCTAGAACTAGCTAGAGAGAGAGCTTGTGTGCCTCCATTCTGAGTGAGTGGACTCTCTAGGATAGTGTGAGAGCCTCAAGGGAGTGCCCTTGGTGTTTGTAACTGTGAGAAGACTTCTGGAGCTTGCCAAGGCGTGTGTGGAAGCCTGAAAGGTCGAAGTTGCACAAGGCTTGAGCTCCACCTTGCCAAGGGAGGCGAACAGAGAGGAATAGTGAAGATCCCTCGTCTCGGTGACTTGGGTGTGGCAAAACCCCTTGGTGGGTGCCACAACGTGGATGTAGGAAGATCTTGATGATCTTGCCGAACCACAGGATAAATCCTTGTCTCCTCGGGAGTTTGCATCCTTCTCCTTTCCCTTACTTTTATGCATTTTATATTCCGCGAAGTTTCTATCTACTAGAATGCATAGATAGTTTGCGTAGGGAATTGGGCTTTAGAAATTAAGTTTCATTGCTTAGAATTTTTTGAAGGAAGCCCAATTCACCCCCCCTCTTGGGCATTCGGTCCTTACAATTGGTATCAGAGCAAGGTTGCTCATAGGATCATTCTAGCTTCATCGCTAGAGAGCTAAAATGGCCAAGGTTGGGGGTTCAGTTCCTATCTTCGAGGGCAAGAACTTTGCCTATTGGAAAGCACGCATGCGCGCTTATCTAGAGGCTATTGCTCCCGAAGTATGGAAAGCGACCCACGCGGGGTTTGGAGAACACAACTATGTTGGTGATCAAATTAAATGGGATGCTAAAGCTAGGAATGCAATCTATGAATGTATTAGTCAAGTTGTATTTGCTAGAATTGCTAGTAAAGAAAAAGCTTGTGAAATTTGGGCTTGCTTAATAGAAATTCATGAGGGCTCTTCTCGTGTCAAGGAATTAAAATATCACATGCTTAAAGCCAAATATGATGAATTTAAAATGCTACCTCATGAAAATGTCAATGAGATGTTCTCTCGCTTAAATGTGCTTATTGAAGAAATAAATGCTCTTGACATTGCTTCTCTTGGCAAGGGACTCATCAACCGCAAGATCCTCATGCTCCTCCCCAAGCCAAAGTACAACATCATCAACTCCATGCTCCAAAAAGAGTCTCTTGACCACATTGAAGTTTCAGAGCTCATTGGAGAAATTCACGCTCATGAGATGAGTGTGCTTGGAATGATGGAGCAATCATCTTCAAAAACAATTGCTCTAAAGGCCTCCACCAAGAGAACAAATTTCAAAAAAAAAGAAAGTGGTTGAGCCTAGCCCAAGTGAAGATGAGCAAGCATCAAGTGAAGATGACGATGGTGAGCTTGCATCAATGATGAAAAAGTTCTCTTGCTTGAGCTCCAAGATTGCTAAGAAGGGATGCACCTTTGATCCCAAAAAGAAAGCATTTCTACCAAAGAGAGATGACAACAAAACTTGCTATAATTGTGGTGATCAAGGTCATATCTCCTATTATTGTCCAAAACCGGACAAAAGAAGAGAGAACCACAAGTGCAAGCATCGCAAGCTTGAAGAAAGTGATGATGATGAAGAAGAGGCCAAACCTAAACCAAGAACCTTTGGGAAGAAGAGATATGACAAGGGCAAGAAGGCAAGACTCTTTCCAAAGAAGAGAAATGGCCCACAAAAGGTGTTCATGTGTGAAGCAAATGAATGGGTCACCGACGAAGAAACAAGTGATGAAGAGAGTGAAGCGGAAGAAGAAAGTTTGGCCAGCCTCGCCATTGCCAACAATGATGACTCACCTCTACCTCCACCTCCCATGTGCCTCATGGCTAAAGGTAACACCAAGGTATATGATGATTCTAGCGATGATGAGCTTTCCCCCGATGATTTTACCTCTCTAATAAATGAATATCATGCTATCATTAAGAGGTAAAAGAGTAAGGTTAAAACTCTTGAATAAACCCATGCTAGACTTGAGAGTGCTAACCTCGATTTGCTTGATAAGTATGAAAGCATACTTAAAGAGCATGACACACTCAAATCCCATGTCAAGCAAATTGAGGAAGATAAGGCTAAAATCAAGCTAGATCATCATGAGCTTAACTTAGCACACCAAACACTCTTAGGAGAGCACAACAAGTTAATACAAGAACATCAAACACTTAATCTTGCTTATGAAGTGCTTGATCAAGAGTTAAAAGATATGAAGAAACAAACTCTTAATGATAAGATATCCATTACTTCTCATGCTACTAATGCTTTGCACAAGTCTTTGTCTTTGAAAGAAAATACTAGGGAGAAGGACTTGTTGGAATAAATTGAGAGTCTCCGCACTAGTGTGGCTATACTATCAAAAGGAGAGGTCAAACACAAGGAAATCCTCTTCCAACAAGCAAAGGCCTTCAACAAAAGAGGACTTGGATCCTTCCCGGTGCCCAACAAAGGAAAGGTGCCCTCACCAGAGCTAAGAACAAGCTTCATCAAAGAAGTTGGTTCTTATTGCCAACATTGTGAGGTCACTGGTCACCACACAAGGGAGTGTCCTCTTCCTAACCGACCCTCTCCCAAGCTTCCTACTAAGTACAAATCTACTTTCAACGATCGTTATTATCTCTTAAGTAAAGTAGATGGCAAGGTGAAGGCTAGGTTCATTGGCAAGGACATGAAGGACATGAAGGGGAAGCTCCCCAAGCAACTTTGGGTCCCAAAGACACTTGTATCACACATACAAGGACCTAAGTTGGCTTGGGTGCCTAAAGTTAAAAATTGAATTCATGTGTGTAGGTGAACTAGAAAGCCGGTGGAATGTATTGGGTACTCGATAGCGGGTGCACCCAACATATGACCGGCAATGATGGTATGTTCACCACCATAGAAAACCCCGACAATCATGAACAAGTCACCTTTGGTGATAACTCTAAGGGAAAGGTAATTGGGTTAGGTAAAATTGCTATTTCAAATGATTTATCCATTTCTAATGTTTTGTATGTTAAGTCACTTAGTTTCAATTTACTTTCTATTGCACAACTATGTGATCTTGGACTAACATGCACATTTAGCAAAAATGATGTTGTTGTGAGTAGTGAAACAAGCCAAGACATAGTCTTCAAGGGATTTTGGCATGGACATCTCTACCTAGTGGACTTCTCCAACAAGAATACTAGCTTGACCACTTGCCTTTTCACTAAGACAAGTTTGGGATGGCTATGGCACCGACGCATAGCGCACATAGGGATGAGCAAACTCAAGAAGTCATTCAAGCTTGGGATGGTGACTGGCGTGAAGGATGTCACATTTGAGAAGAACAAGCTTTGTAGCGCTTGCCAAGCCGGGAAGCAAGTTGCTTCACACCATCCAATGAAGACAATGGTGTCAACCTCCAAGCCACTTGAACTACTCCACATGGACCTCTTCGGACCGTCCACATATCAAAGCCTTGGCGGTAACCTCTATTGTCTCGTTATTGTTGATGATTATTCTCTCTATGCTTGGACTCTATTTTTAGGTGACAAGAGTGAAACTCCGGAAGTGTTCAAGACCTTCGCCAACCGCGCTCAAAGGAAATTTCAACTTCCCATCATCAAGGTCCAGAGTGACAACGGCACCGGATTCAAGAACTACAACATTGGGGAGTGGTGTGACCGTGAAGGAGTAAAACATGAGTTTTCGGCCACATACACCCCTCAACAAAACGGTGTCGTTGAAAGGAAGAACAAGACGCTCATCACTCTTGCATGAGCAATGCTTGATGACTATGGCGCGTCAGAGAAGTTTTGGGCCAAAGCAATCAACACGGCGTGCCATGCCGCAAATAGGGTCTATCTCCATCGACTACTTCAAAAGACCCCGTACGAGCTTCTCATTGGGAGAAAGCCCAACATCTCCTACTTTCGAGTCTTTGGATGCAAGTGCTACATCTACCGCAAGAAAAGGCTCAGTAAGTTTGAAAGAAGATGTGATGTTGGTATATTTCTTGGCTATGCATCAAACTCAAAAGCATATCGAGTATTCAACCAAACCTCCGGTTTAGTTGAGGAAAGTTGTGATGTTGAGTTTGATGAATCTAATGGCTCCCAAGAGGAGAGTTTTGGTCATGATGAAATAGATGATGAGCCTCTACGAGAAGCCATGAATAACATGACCATTGGAGACATCAAGCCCGAAGTTGAGGAGAGCCATGATCAAGGGGGAGCTTCAAGTTCCAACAACAACACCTCTATGGCGCTTCAAGTTGACGAAGAAGAGAAGGATGATCCATTGCCGACTCAAGACTCACAAGCACAACAACATCAAGAAGAAGAAGAAGTCCATGATCAAGTCCAACCACAAGAGGAGCAACACGCATCACCATTGCCAAGTGCTTCACAACCACTTATGAGGTATGGACGCATCTCCAAGGCGCATCCAATGGACCAAATCATTGGAAGTCCGTCAAGGGGTGCAAGTACACGTTCTCGCCATTTCGCTTCATTTTGTGAGCACTACTCGTTTGTTTCATGTGTAGAACCCGCTCATATTGAGGAAGCACTCCAAGACCCAAATTGGGTGATGGCCATGCAAGAAGAACTCAACAACTTCATCCGCAATGAAGTTTGGGTGTTGGAGGAGCGACCCAAAGACAAGAACGTCATCGGAACAAAGTGGGTGTACCGCAACAAACAAGACGAGAATGGCATTGTGGTCCGCAACAAGGCAAGACTTGTGGCCAAAGGGTTCTCGCAAGTTGAAGGACTAGATTTTGGGGAGACATTTGCCCCGGTCGCCCGGCTAGAAGCCATCCGTATACTCCTTGCCTTTGCATCACATCATAGTATTAGACTTTATCAAATGGATGTGAAAAGTGCCTTTCTTAATGGTTACATTAACAAGCTTGTTTATGTTGAACAACCTCCCTAGTTTGAAGATCCGAGGAATCCTAATCATGTGTATAGGTTGCACAAGGCGCTCTACGGGCTCAAGCAAGCACCTAGGGCGTGGTACGAACGACTACAGGATTTCCTCATCATGCAAGGATTCAAGATCGGGAGGGTGGACACTACACTCTTCACCAAGGACATCAACGGAGATTTGTTCATTTGTCAAATTTATGTTGATGATATTATTTTTGGTTCAACTAACAAAGCTCTTAGCCATGAGTTTGGCAAAATGATGTCTAGGGAATTCGAGATGTCAATGATTGGAGAGCTCAACTTCTTCCTTGTATTTCAAATCAAGCAACTTCAAGAGGGGACCTTCGTCTATCAAGAGAAGTACACCAAGGACCTCTTGAAGAAAATTGAGATGGGAGATTGTAGCTCAAGAAGCACTCCAATGGCAACCAATTGTCATCTCGACGTGGATAAGGACGGTAAACCTATTGATCAATCTAACTACTATTCTATGATTGGTTCATTACTTTATCTTACCGCATCTAGGCCCGATATCATGTTTAGTGTATGCTTGTGTGCTCGCTTTCGAGCGGCACCTAAAGAATCGCATAGGAAGGCGGTCTTTAGGATACTTAGGTATCTTAAGCATACCTCTAGTGTGGGCTTGTGGTACCCTAAAGGTGCAAAATTCCATCTTGTGGGATACTCGGATTCGGACTCTGTCGGATGCCACGTGGATCGCAAGAGTACCGCCGGTGGGTGCCACTTGCTTGGGCGTTCCCTAGTATCTTGGTCAAGCAAGAAGCAAAATTCCGTCGCCTTGTCCATGGCGGAAGCGGAATATATTGCGGCCGGTGCATGTTGTGCCCAAATTCTTTATATGAAGCAAACCCTTTTGGACTTTGGTATTAAACTTGGTTGTGTGCCTCTCCTTTGTGACAATGAAAGTGCGGTTAAGATAGCTAAAAACCCCGTTCAACACTCCCGCACTAAGCACATTGATATTCGCCATCATTTCTTGAGGGACCATGAAGCTAAGGGAGACATCTCTTTTAGAGGTGTTAGGTCCGAAGAACAATTGGCGGATATCTTCACTAAACCACTTGATGAGAAAACTTTTTCTCGGCTAAGAAGTGAATTAAATGTGCTAGATGCATCAAACGTCATGTAAGTTGCCATGATCATGTAAGAATGCATATCATATAGGTCTTGCCTAACTCTCAAAGGATAGGGGTGAGCAAGGGTTAGCTTGGGATGGAGGTTCTTTTGGGTTTCCCCAAGGCTTGGAGAGTAGCTCTCCCTGAAGAAGCCTTTGAAAGGTTCAAATTTGGCAAGATAGATTTACTTTATGTCTTGCATGATGCCTGCCATATAGACTTGCACTCATATTTAAATTTCTTGCACTATAATTTTTTTGGCATTGCATACGGTAGATTGTCACAAAGGGGAACCCACCTCATGAGAAAGATACTTGTTTGAAATGCAATATCTCAACTCATATAAGGTGGAAAGAACAAAATGTTAGGTGCGTTAATGCCTAGAGGAACATGCTTCAAAGAGATAGAAGTCTTCATACTCTAGCTCACAAAGCATGGGCCTTACATTTTATTTGGATGATTTCCTCCTATTTTTTCTCGGTGTTCCATTTGCTTTAAGATCTAGCCAAGTTATTGGCATATTAGTATTTTTGAGAGGTAAGGGGTTGCCCAAAAAGTCCAAAGACATGTGTTTCTCTTTGCTTGTTTGTTTGGTCAAAGGACATATATGGGATGTTGCTGTTCAGTAGTCATCGGATTATCCGATGCCTAGGTCATTCTTTCATTGGATCAATTGGTGTTCAATCTCCAAGGGCCAGTTCAGTCAGTATCTCAATTCAACTGACGAGTTCATTCTGAAAAACATCGGTCGATCCGGTGTTCACTCTTCTGGAACTGTGCCACATTCCACCGATGCTACTTCATCCCACGTCGGACCATCCGGTGTCAACATTCCATTTTTTGAATACCCTTACTGTGCCATTCAACTGATGCTCCCATCCCTCAACGTCGGTCCATCCGGTGTCAACGGTACCTTTTTGAATATCCTTACTGTACCATTCGACCGATGCTCCCATCGTTCAGCATCGGTCCATCCGGTGTTAAAAAGACAGCTAGGGTTTGGGACCCACTATTTAAACCAGCCGTTCGACGTTCTCCCTTCTCTCTCCCGATCCCGACGCCGCAACCGCCGATTCTTCCACGCCGCAGCCGCCGCCTCACCTCCGCCGCAGCCGCCGGCTCCGGCCGCCCACCGCCTCCGGTCGCCGCACCACCGCCGCCACCGCTCCACCATCCAAGCGCCGCCGCAGACGCCGGCCTCCGTCATCAGTGCCCCTGTTCTAGCAGCTCCTACACAGCAGGCACCGACGGTAGCTCCTACAGCTCCGGCAGCTCCTTGCACCGCTACTCCAGCCAGCAGCTCCGACGACAGCGACGGTGACCAGTTCATCATCGCGCCCAGTACTCAGGATCCTTAGGCACTTGGATCCCTTTTTGGTGTCTTGATGCCAAAGGGGGAGAAGAGTTAGAGGAGTCAGGGGGAGGTATGTTTAGTCTCAGGGGGAGTGTCTTAGTCTCAGGAGGAGTCTTTCTTTTGAGTTATCTTTTGTAATTTGGAGTTTATCTATATTATCTTTTGTAATTCGATGCTTTTGCTACTCATTTGGTGTTCATTGAGTACTCTTATGTTAATTAATCGATTGAGCCTATTTGGTGTTACTCACTTATTCACACTTGAGTAATTGATCAATTTTGAGCTTTCAAATAATAAGTGTGGTATCTTGTATTCATTGCATATCCTTTAAGTTTCATTCCTTTAAGTTTCATTCTATCAAATTCATTACTATTGCGCTTTAAATTGTTGTGTTGTCATCAATCACCAAAAAAGGGGAGATTGAAAGCATCTAGGCCCCCATGAGGTATGGTTTCGGTGATTAATGACAACCGTTGGATTTTACTAATGAATTTGTGAACGCAAGGTCCCCATAATCACTCAATAAAATGAAATCAATATGTCACTGGAGACCCCTAACAATCAATGTATGAGATCAAATCAATGATATGAAGACAAGAAGTGAAAGCTCTTATGTCAAAGTCATTCAACTTTAAATTGACAACATTCAATGCTTAAAGATCATCAGAAATGCCTTTGCAACAAATGTCAAAGAGGTCAATCGAGCAAGACACAAAAATTCACTTAGAAACAACCCGAAGCAAACAAAATCAACTCACCGGATCAACCGATGATTCCTCAGAATAACACATCGGTCGAGTTGGTTCAGCTGAAGAAGAAGACCTCAGAACAAAGTACTCACCGGATCATCCGATGTGAATGTCTCAGTAACATCAGTCCATCAGTACAGTTTGCAAGATCATTGGACCAAGTGTAGCACCAGATCATCCGATGTACAGAGAAGCACACATCGGTCAATTACTCCAGTAAGCATCAAGTTTGAGTCAATTCTGGAGGAAGAGCCACCGGATCATCCGATGAGAAGACAGGATCAACATCGGTCTAACAACGGTCATATCTGACACAATGATGTCAGCTAAAGTAACTTTACCGATGATAACTAAAGAGGAGACATTGGATCATCCGGTGTACACAGTAAAGTTCTGTCAGCCTACTTTTCCAACGGCTATTTCGGGGAGGCTGGCTATAAATACCCCCTAATCCTGTCATTTCGTTAAGTCTTTATCACCAGACACTATCAACACATCCACAAGCATTCAAGATCAAGAGCAATCACTTCCACACCATTTCGATCATCTATACACCAAGATTTAGGCTAGAACTAGCTAAAGAGAGAGAGCTTGTGTGCCTCCATTCTGGGTGAGTGGACTCTCTAGGATAGTGTGAGGGCCTCAAGGGAGTGCCCTTGGTGTTTGTAACTGTGAGAAGACTTCCGGAGCTTGCCAAGGCATGTGTGGAAGCCCGGAAGGTCGAAGTTGTACAAGGCTTGAGCTCCACCTTACCAAGGGAGGCGAACGGAGAGGAATAGTGAAGATCCCTCGTCTCGGTGACTTGGGTGTGGCAAAACCCCTTGGTGGGTGCCACAACGTGGATGTAGGAAGATCTTGACGATCTTGCCGAACCACGAGATAAATCCTTGTCTCCTCGGGAGTTTGCATCCTTCTCCTTTCCCTTACTTTTATGCATTTTATATTCCATGAAGTTTCTATCTACTAGAATGCATAGATAGTTTGCATAGGGAATTGGGCTTTAGAAATTAAGTTTCATTGCTTAGAATTTTTCGAAGGAAGCCCAATTCACCCCCCCCCCCCCCCCTCTTGGGCATTCGGTCCTTACAATGGCAGAGTATGAAGCACTCATTTATGGACTAAAGGTGGCACTATCATATGGTGTCAAGCAGCTGTTGGTCAAGGGAGATTCGCAGCTCAACATTAAACAGGTGAAGGGTGAATGCTCCTGTAACAATCCTCAACTACCTGCTTATCTTCTCGAAGTCTAGAGGCTTCAGAAGGACTTCGAAGTCCTGGATCTCCACCATGTCCAGCGTGTCCATAACGCTGAAGCTGACGAACTCTCGACGAAAGCGTCAACTGGAGCTCCGGCTCCTGACGGAACCTTCGTCTGGAGGTTGTCAAAACCCATAGCTCAGCCCGCCGAACTGAGCAAAGGGTGTGAGACCAGCATCTCGAAGCTGGCGGTCCCGATGGCCCTGTTACCATGGCAGCCATCAAGGGTCGTAGGTGCCGTCGGAAGCTCCGAGCAACCCAGCACGCAAGACTCAAATGCTCAAGCAAGCTCCGATGCATGGATCTCGGAGATCTGGAGCTACTTGAAGGACAACATCCTTCCTGACGATGATGCATCCGCTGACCGGATAGTCAGATTGGCTAAAAGATACACGCTAGTAGAAGGGGATCTCTACCGGCGCGGAGCTAACGACGTCCTAATGCGGTGCATCACAAGGGAAGAAGGTTACGAGCTCCTCGTAGAAATCCATGGAGGCGAGTGTGGGAACTATGTGTCTTCCCACACGCTGGTCGGTAAAGCCTTCCGGCATGGCTTTTATTGGCCGACATCGCTCTAGGATGTAACTGAGCTGGTGAAGAAATGCAAGCATGTCAGTTCCATGCAAAGCAAATTCACACACCAGATCAGCCTCTACAAATGATACCTCCTACATGACCTTTCGCTGTGTGGGGGGTGGACATCTTGGGAACTTTCCCAAGAGCCATCGGAGGTTACAAGTTCCTGTATGTTGCCATTGACAAGTTCACCAAATGACCGGAAGCACTCCAGTTGTGACAATAAACAAGCAATCAGCTATAAACTTCTTGCAGTCCATCGTATGCAGATTTGGAGTCCCAAACAAAATCATAACAGATAATGGGACCCAATTCACAAGCTCTGCTTTCCAAGGATACTGCGAAGACCTTGGCATCCAAGTCAGCTACGCCTCCGTAGCTCACCCGGCAAGCAATGGCCAAGCCGAGAGAGCAAATGCAGAAATCCTGAAAGGACTCAAGATGCGCACATATGAGTGCCTGAAAAAACATGGAGTCAACTGGATTGAAGAGCTTCCGCCCACTCTATGGGCCAACAGGACAACTCCAAACCGGTCAACTGGAGAGACACCCTTCTTCCTAGTGTACAGAGCTGAAGCAGTCCTTCCTCCGGAAATCACCTTGGGGTCGCTCCAGGTCCGGACCTCTGATGAAGCCACGCAGGACCAGCTCTGACGTGAAGACCTTGACCTCCTTGAAGAGGGAAGGTGCCGAGCAGCTGTTCGGGATGCCCGATACCGCCAAGCTCTCCAGCGCTATCACCAACGGCATGTTCACAGCCGACAGCTCGAGGAAGGCGATCTAGTGCTACGGAGAATACAATCCAGAGAAGGGTTAAACAAACTCTCCCCCAGCTGGGAGGGACCCTTCCGAGTGATCAAAGTATCCCGTCCTGAATGCGTTCGCTTGGCAACCGAGGATGGGACACCTCTCCCAAATCCTTGGAACATTGAGCACCTCTGTAAGTTCTACGCTTAATATCATGGAGGTGAGTCTGTAATTACATGTGGTGTATGTTATAGAGTCATTGTACAGAGTCGGGTAGCTCCTCCGGGAGGGCAGCCAAACCTACCCCGCTAGGTCTGCAACGTCCATGCAACACTTGTCACAGTCTCAGAACTAAAAGTGTAGCTACCTACCTTGGATCAAACGAGAAACGAAACACACTTAGCCTGGTTCCGTACCCTAAGAGTGTACTTGTTTCCCCTGTACCCCAGACCTATAATGAAAGACATCATTGTATGAAAACAGACTCCACGTGCATTTACTTTGTACAGGCTCAATATTTTTTATTTTTCTCTTTCTTGTCTATAACAAAGTTGTGCAGTTATTAAGAAACTTTAGCTCGACCAGTTCATGTACAATTCGAGTTGCATTGTCTATCCTTCCGGGTTCAAACATTGTTGATGGCCTACTTGTCTGAATGCCGCCAAGCCAATCTAGGGCCGGAGTGTGCTATCGACTTAGCTTGGTCATGCACCCTAAGTACGCCACTCTACCTACACCCCGACAGGCCAAAGTAAGGCGAGTCCAGAAACGATCGGACCTGAAGGTAGCAAGACGGTGCTCTTGATTGTATTTAGGATTGTGTTCGACCTAAAACTTTCTCGGGAACAGTAAGCCGCAATGAAGTTATAGATAGGAAATAGATTTTACTGTTTTTCTTGACTTCAGTGTGCAGGAAAAATAAATAAGCTCCGACATCCTCTAGGCGGCTTGTGGTTAATGTTCAAACATTGACATCGAGCATCTCTGGAGCTACTCAGTTCCAGTAAAGCTAAGAGGCATATCGTCAACGTGAAGATGGTGGAAAGACTCTAAAGTAGAGTCTGACGTTGACACAACACGTGTTGACGGAGGTCACTGCCGGAGCTGCCAAGCTCCGACACCCCAGAGGATTAACCATTGATGCTTTACGCGTCGATGGAGACTACTGCCGGAGCTACTAAGCTCCGGCGATGATCAATGCTGGAGCCACTAAGCTCTGACAGCCTCAAGGGGCCTACACTATCGAAGACTTCGGACCTACCTTCTACAAGTTCGAAGCACGCAAGTCTTCAACAACCGTTACATCCTCTTGGTACATGTTCACAATCAAATTGTGTACATCTACCAGGGAGCCAAGTGAGACAAAGGTGGTGTTGAAGACAAAAAATGAAATTCAAATTCACAAAAATTTGTATTTCATTCATCTGCAGACAAGAGATTACAAAATTGGAGAAGAAGAAGAGAGAATACAAGCGGGAGCTACAAAGAGATGGTCCTAGACCCTATGGAAGAACTGGGCGACCTTCTGGGCCACCTCCGACACGCTGGCTCGGGCGGCTTCACCCTCTCCTTCGATGGGGCCTTCAAGCACCGGGTCCAGAGGGAATTGAGGGTCCCGGCTGGTGTAGCACGTCAGCATAAACTCTGCGACGTTCTTCGCCAGGGACTAACCCTCTGTCTCCAACTGGTCCGCGATGACATCGCCCATCTTGGAGAGCTTGTTGCCTGCTGAACTTAGCGCCTTTAATGCCTGGTCCAGCTCCGGCTCTGGATCATCCGGACGCATGGGACTAAAGCCCATTGGCGTCAGCGCGTCGTTGGCCTTGCCCAAGAAGTACCAAACTTGTTGGGACTCCACAACCTTTTCGCTCCGCATCTCTTCCAAGGATCTTTTGGCCGCCGCAAGCTCCGAGCTCTCCCGAGCAAGACGCTCCACCTCTTTGGCATTCTGCTGAATCATTTTAGCAACCTGCCTTTCGAGTTTGCTGAGCTCTTCCCCCCGGAGGTGGATCTCATTCTGGCGGTTGACCAGATAATTCTCTCGGCCCTGTACTTTCTTCTCCCTGGCAGCGATGGCATTCTCCTGCTTGTAGAGATCTTGCCCTCGCTCCCAGTCCTTCTTCTCCTCCTCCTTGCAACGCTCATCCAATTTCTTGGTGCGTTCTTCAAGGCTCTTGCTAGCCAGAGCTGTCTTTTGGACAAGCTCCTCCTCCCTCTTCACGAGGTCATCCCACAGCTCCAGGAATTTTTGCTCTTCATCTTTGAGTCGTCTCTCCCGAGCTTCAAGAGCCTCCCGGCGCTTGACGAGACTATCGTGGATGGCGGCGAACCTTTCCTGGCATTTGTCCGCTGCGCTATTTGCAGCCTTGGCCTGCTCATAGATGGCCCAGGACTGGTTGTCGAGGGTCCGCGTCATGCTTTTCCTCTCATCCAACAACTTACCCCAGTACTCCAGGCGGACCTTCTCCCTTTGCACCCACTCCTTATCGTCAGCCAGCCTCGACTGCGCCAGCTTGGTCTCAAAATGGAGTCGGTTGCGCCACCTCCTAAGGGTTTGGCGCTCCTCATCGAGGGCCTTGCTGTCGTGGTAGAAGGCCAGCTGGACTTGGCAAAGACTGGAGCAAGCGTTGTCAGTAGACAACGGTAGGGGGATCGGGTCCGGACCTGTCGGGGTCATCTCCGCTGGCTCCAGCGGATCTTCAGCAACAAAAATTGGGTCCCACTCCATGAGAGCGGTCCCCTGAGATTCAACGGCACTAGGGCCGTCCTCCGAGATAGCCTCGGCCGCCGTCGAGGAAGTACTTGCAACCGAAGTTCCAACCTCCGGAATTGGCTCCTAAGGCCCAGCCGCCAGGTCATAAACATCTGGCCCCTCCAGCGGGGGGCCAGCAGCTTCGTCTTGACACCCTGGCTCCGCAACGAACACCTCCGAGATCATTGCTTCCGGGGCGGGTGTTGAAGGTTCGGTCGGAGCAGAAGCTACTTCTGGCTCCGGTGCAGGCACCTCATCCGCCACTAGCTCAGGTGCTGGCGCTTCGACCACCATGGGCTTTGGCGCAGGCATTTCAACTACCACAGGCTCAGGCGCCGATGCCTCTGCAACAACTGCCTCGGACGTCGGAACCTCTTCAATGGCTGGCTCCACAGCCGAAACTTCTGCAGCAACCGGCTCTACCGCCGGAGCTTCGTCGACAACCGGCACAAGTGCCGAAGCTTCATCAACACCTGGCTCCACTGTCGGGTCCTCATCAACCACCGGCTCGACTGTCGAGGCTTCGAAAACATCTGACTCTAGGGCCGGAATCGCAGCTCCCTCTGGCTCTGCGGCCGGAGCGTCCAACATCTCAGCATCCAAGCCCGGAGCTTCAACCTCCGGGGCTGGCGCTGCTAGTATATCTTCATTCCCGTGGTCCGGCGCTACCACGGGAGCTTCTGGGGATGAGTCGTCCAAAACCACGACAGCCAGCGCCGGGGCAGCCGCAGCCTCAGCCACCTCTTGGGGCAGCGCTGGAATCGGAGCTGGAGCATCAGCCTGCAGAGCCTCAACCGCTGCTGTAGGGACCGGAGCTTCAACCCTTTTCTTGGGCACGTTGTGGATGAAGGACGAAGAGACTCAAAATACAGTTCACAACAAAACAAATGACTCAGGTAAAAAATAAAAAATTACCTCGGATGGCTTCCGCACCAGTTACCACGGAATCTCTTCTCCGGACGCTCCGGACTGGCCCCAGCCGCCACTGGCGTGGTAGTCCTGGAGGGTCCCCCGGAGCTTGATGCTACTATCGACGTTGCTCTGGTCGAGGCCCCCCTTGACTGGTAAGGACCTCCGGACTTGGATCCCTCAGCTGGCCTTGGAACCGGAGTCACCTGGCCTGAGCTAGCACCCTGGGAAGAAGCCACTACTGGAGTAGATGCCGCCATCATAGACCCCCCCCCTCCGGGGATAAGGAGACGCCGCGGAAGAAGTATGCCTGGCGGACCTTCTGTCGGCATGCTTCCTCTTACGGCTCGAGGGCTCGGCCAATTCCTTGCCCTTGCCGACGACTTTGGTTCTTGGCTTCGGAGCAGGGACGGAGCTGCCTTCAGGAGCTTCAGAGATCGCCACTCCAGTGATCGAACGCCCCTCAACGATACCGAGGTCATCAAGCACCGGCATCATCCGCCGGAGCTCCCTGCTGAATTCTGCCTCCATGTTCAGAGGGAGGAAAGCTGCCAGCGGAGCGAAGTCGTTGCCCTCGACATCGATGCCGTGCTGGAACTTCTTGAGGTGGAACTCCAAAGTTGCACCCTCCATGTTGGACTTCAAACTGGTCTCGATCCAGTCGTCATCCAGCACACTATTGAGGGCCCAAGCCAACTTCTCCCTCCTCTTCAGTGGAGCCCACCTGTTGGTCAGTAAGTTGCAAAACACCGACTGGGGAGTCACCCCTCCTTCCACGCACAGGCAGATCCTGGTCAGAGCAGGGTTGAAGGCATCCGACAGCACCGGAGCTTCACTCCAAACTACAATGTCTATGTTGGGGAGGCCTTCCGGCAGCTCCAGCTTCTCGTGCTCCTCCACCCTGATGACAATCCAATCCTTCTTCCAGTCGTCCCACTTCCCAGAAGGGAACGACCACAAGTACTTGTACGGGCACTTCTTGCGCTTCACAAAATAGTAGAAGCCAAGGTACTCGTCACTCCTGCCCGTAGTTTGGACAGTGAAGAAGGTGCGGAAAAGCTCAATGCAGGGGGGAATGCCCTCCCACATCTCGCAGAAGTGGACAAAGATTGACACCAGCAGAATGGAGTGGGGGCCAAGGTGGTACAGCTACAGACCATACAAGTCTAGCAGCATCAAGAAGAAAGAGGAGAAAGGTGGGATGAGTCCCACCATGGCGTACGCGAAGAAGTACACCATGTCGCCGGCGTGTTCCTTCTCGAACGAAAGCTTGCCGGCGCGGACCAAGTGGTTGAAGAAGTCAGAAGACCATCCCATGAGGGCCCAGACCTTCTTCAAATCGTCATCGATCTTCAGTCGGCTCTGGCGGAGACCCAACTCCATCGCGGCACAGTGAGGCAAGAGAGGAAAGGCAAGCAAAAGTTTGGAAGGTTTGAGCGCAAAATCGACTGAAAGGCGTAAAGAACCCCAAACGGTGCATGCTTTCCTTATTAAGTAAGCCCCTGCAACGCCTGGATGGAAACCACAGAGGAGCCGACGATACCAGTCAAAAATTTCACCCCGCCAATGACAAGGGGGACCAGGGCCACCCCGACGATCAAGTCGAGGTTCTTACCCCAGGCGAACAGTTGTCATCATGAAAGGCGGGAAACCCAAAGGCGGGCCTGACAAGGCGCACGAACCGATACGATTTTCATATTGGGAACCGGTGACCTTCAATTGCGTGAGATCCGCACGCTGAGATCTCACCTGCCGCCTCCTAGATACGCCACGCAGCGGAAGTTTAACTGCGAACTATCGCCAACGGCACGACCAAAGACCCTTGAAGACACGGTTCAGAAACCAAAGAATGGACCCACCTCCGGCGAAATGACTTCATCCAAAAGGTCTCTCCCGGAGGTGAGTCCAGGGTTCCACTGTCGGTACCCTCCGCACCGGATACCCCTTGGGATTGCAAAGATCATAAGGAAACTCCATCTACCAGATTTGAAGACCTCCGAAAGCCTCACATGTCAGGTGTAACCGGACCTGCTTCCCAAACATGGTTAGTCCCAGGGCCGCCACATGTATCATAAGACCGGAGCTATCACCCACACATGGGAAGCTTCGGTCGGAATACCAGTATGGCACCCCCGGACCTAACCCTGGAAAGAGGGAAGCTCCGGTACTGACACGTGTCCAAACAGCACTGGACCTACCCGTCCACGACGGTAAGCTCCGGAGCTGCCATGTGGCAACCGCTGGACCTTCAACTTCAACTATCAGGCCGATGGACCCCCCAACAGCTCCGGACCTTCAAGGATCAATCAAAGACTTCAAGACCCAATTAAGTGTCATTAATACCATATTAATGACACACGATCGGATGGCCCTTAATACTGGTAACGACACTGTTAAGGGACGTTACTAGGCTATTAAGGGTAATTAACCTCATTAATTGTGTATCAAGCATGTGTAACTATCGGGGCCACATGTCGGGCCAGGCTAACAATGTAACGGCCAGTCCTTGTACTATAAAAGGACTGGTCGGCGATACATAAGGGAAGGTTCCAGACCACGACTAAACTCCCTAAGCTAGACGAGCTTCTTGTTTTGGAGCTTCTTCTAGACTCACACGCTTAATACATCACCTACACACCCCGTGTTGTAGGGTATTACACTCAGGCGACCCGAACCACGTAAATCTCTGTGTACACTTGTTTTTCACCTTCTTGAATCTCTACGTGCCCATTACCGAACTACAACTCCTTGAACTACCAAAGGTAGTGTCGGGAGATCTGCTGGATCCAAACACCGACAATATCTTTGTAACCAACAGAGTTTGTTAGTATATGATCTAATAAGGATAGCTCATAGGATACTGTAATCAAGATTACATCATGTATAACAAACCCTATCATATAATCCACGGCTAAATATCTTTTGGCCACTATATTAACAGGTAGGCAGGCACGAGAAAAAGTGTGTTGCTTCTCCCATACTTCCGCACCTCTGATTTATATTATCCAGCAGCCATGCAGGATGGCACGTGGCTTGCATCACTCGCCCATGGCGTGTTGGTTTCTCTCTCTCTCTATCTAGCCTCACAGTTTTGTTCTTGTGTCATACAACGCTCGATTAACCTCCCCTCTCTCTCTCAGTCTCCAAGTTGTAGAAACAAATCCGATCCCCGTACCAATCTGTTCGAGGCCAATCAAAATAGATGTCTTGGACCAAAATGTTTGTACCCGGCTACCGTTAAAGCCCCACAAATCGATCGCAAATGGTGGACATACAGGTTGTTAACGACAAGCAGGCACGATCTGAAGATTCAGAGCAGGCAGGGAACCAGAAGCCGCTAGTAGATAGGACAGAAGGCCTTCATTCCATCGGTTTCGATTTCATTTCCAAAAGCTCCCTACCAATCAGCTAGGACGAGAACGAGATGCGAGCATCCAAGCAGTAGTAGTGACTGTTAGATTGATCCCGGTCCCACGCGTTGGGCAACAACCAACGGGCAAGGACTTAGTCCCCCTCTCTCCATAAGAATCGGACGTGGGGTAACAACCCTACACCGATTCCTTGTCAGCTGTGCGATGCAACCGGGGGCACAACAGACTCAATCCGTTGGCCCCCTCCCTCACACGCGTGTATAAGAACAGGGGGACCTCCGGGCGTGAGGCATCCAAGCACACACGTTCCCGGAGGCCCCCGCCACAACTACATCAATCCCTTACCACCGACCGCACAATCTGCACTGAGTCGCCACTACATCGGCGATCTCCCTGCACCAACAATCTACCCGCGTCGAGGCACTCTCCTGCGACCATCCACCTGTGCCCAATGGCATCAGGTGGATCCACTAAAGGTAACCTCACCCTCTCACCTTATTCCCTTAATCCTAATCTGTCTATTGTGATAATAGATTACATGCTACATTGATTGTTTAAGTTGATTGCAGTTGAATTAGAACTAAGTACTCTCGGTTAGATGTTCATAGTGTAGATCCTAAGTCAGATTAGATACAACATTGGCATCAGAGCCAGGCTATTGAACTTCTAATTGGAGAATTAAGTTATGACTAAGTCTAATTGTTTTTTAATCATGTTTAGTTAAGTAATTTTGGCTCTATTGATTAAGATTAAGTTCAAATTAGTCTTAAGTATCAATTAAGCAATTAGAAGGAGTGGATTTCGATTTTAGTCCTAGATCAATTAGATATAAACTCAAAAATAAGAAAAGAAAGGCGAATTGAATCACGCATAAGGGAATTTAGAAGGGGAGAGGACTTATCTGGGCAGAGTGGTCTTATGATCGCCGTCGTCCTCTTCAGAGCAGGGTTAATGGAAACCCTAACCCTTGCGACCTCCTCCCCTCGGCAGCGCCGTCATCCTCAGATGAAGCTCTAGGGTTTCAGGCCAAAGCCCCAACCCTAGTCGCTCACCAAATCAGCCGCCACCACCTAAGAGCATAGGCTTGGGTAACCCTAACCCTAGGCGTCCTTCTCCACCGGCAGCACGAAGTGCTCGCCATGGCGGAGGTCTTGGCAGCGTCGACACCTGCAAACATAAGCACTCAGAAACCTCTGAGACCGCGCAAGGGTTTCGGGTTCAACCCTAACCCTAGCTCGCGGGTTTGCTTCGACAGCGACAAACCGTCGCCACGTCGCCAGCGGCGAGAAACCTCTCGGTGTGCTCGCGCGCCGGCGGCGAAGGCGTGGCCGTGCCAAAAGTCCCCGCGGCAGACCTCTCGCTCTCAGATCTAGCAACGGCGACAGCTTTCCTCGATGGCAAACCGGCCCGTACCATCGGCACTGACAGAGAACCACCTCGGTGGGAGCTCTCTCACTGGCGACGATGGCGCGGCAGCGCCTGAGGTCCTCCACAGCTCGCCTCGCCCGTGCCGCCACTCTCTCTCTCTCACTCTCGCTCGGGCCGAAGAGAGAGAATGGACAGCCGCAAATGATCTAGGGTTTGCAGGTGATGCAGCCGATGGACTTAAGTATCACCCGATCTTGGCGCTCAGTCGTTCGATGCTTAACGAACGGGCGAGATTCTCTCGCGTTTTAAGATTCCGGGCGATCTCAACCATCGGATCAGAATCTAACGGCGCTCAGCTCGCCGCGCCACCACTTAGGCTTAGTGGGCTCCGAGCCCATGCAAGAAGAGGAATGGGCCGCCTTGGGCTGCCCTTTCAAATTTTCCCCTTTTTCCAATTTTTTAGCTTGGTTGAATCTCGTGTTGGGCCATTTTGGGCCATATTCATAGCATGGGTAATTTTTCATTTTTAAGGAATTTTTTCCATATGGGCTGGGCCAACACAGTTAGTTTGGGCCTCTTTCCAAGTTCTGACCCGTTTAGTATTTTTAGTATTTTTGGGTTTTTAGAATATATTTAGAATGAAAAATTATTTATAGAAAAATTAGAAAATGATTAGAAAATTTAATTAAATAACTTGGAAAATTTTAAGAAAATTTGTGTGCATTTTTTTTGCATATTTTCTGCATTTTATCCTATTTATTGTGAATTAGAGCATTTTCTCTGTTATTTAAATGCAATTAAGTGTCTTTTCAAGCAATTTTCATAAGTTAAGGAATTAAGTTTTAGCTTCCGCTGTTATTAAGTGATGAATTAATTAAGTAACCAACGTGAAATTTTAATTCATCAAATTTATATTCAGTTTAATTTTGTCTAAGTGGTAATTTAAATGAGTAACCAACGTGAAAGTTTATTTTTTTTGCCAAAATTATATTTTTAGTCTGTTATTATGAGCTTGTGACTATTTTAAGTTTCATAAAGTAACCAATGTGAAATATGATTTGATTAAGTTATTTAAGCATGGAATTAAGACTAACCAACGTGAAATTTAATTTCCATGATAAGTTTATGGTGCTAAGTTTAAGGTGCATTTTGTGGAGTAACCAACATGAAAAGCAAAATGCAATTCTTATGTCATGATGTTTTAGGCTTGATTAATGATCTTCAACTTTGTTTTCTGAAGGTTTTGGCTTATCCTCAGCACTTAGCTACATCTCCATAATTGAGACCCTCATGGGTCAAAACTATGGAGTGTGGAGAGAGAGGCTTCAGTGTGCCCTTGTTGTGTCTGACCTCGATTTTGCAATTACATCTCCATGTCCTGTGCTGCCTGCTATCCCCATTGGTGAGACAGGGGAATCTGAGGATTCTTTCGCTATGCGAAAAGCTGAGTATCTAAGCTTGAAGGAAAAGCATGATAAGGATTTGCCTAAGTGGGACACTTCCAACAAGAAGTGTCTTGTCATCATTAAGAGCACCATAGCTGACTCTATTAAGGGAGGAATCCCTTATTGTGACACTGCTGCAGAGTACTTAGAGAGAGTTAGAGGTCAGTTCACTGGCTCTACTAAGGCGATGGCTAGAACTCTCATGAGGAAGATTTTCACTGAGAAGTACTCTGGAGGTGGTGTGCGTGAGCACATCAATAAGATGAGTCACAATAACTCTAAGCTTAGAGAGCTAAACATTGTGATGCCAGATGAGATGCCCATTTATTTCATCCTCAGTTCTCTTCCTAAGGAGTTTGAGGCCTTTGTGGTAAATTATAACTCACTCCCCGAGACTTGGAACATTGATAAGGTTGTTGCAATGTGCGTTCAGGAAGAGGAACACATCAAGAGCTCTAAGGGTGGTGATTATGTCAATCTGGCTGATACTAAGGGTAAGGGAAAGGCAAAGAGATACTTTACTTCTCTCAAACCACCTTCCTTCAATGCTTCAGGCTCCAGTTCAGCCAATAAGTTCAAAAGCAAATCTCCTCAGAAGAGGGACAAGGATAAGTGTCTCTTATGTGGCTCAGATGAGCATTTCCAGAAGGACTGTATTGGATTCATTAAGTGGTGTACTAAGAAAGGTAATGATATAATTACTTTTGTAAATAAGGCCTTATATGTGAACTATTCACAGTCCACCTGGTGGATTGACTCAGGTGCCACTATGCACATTTACAATTCTATGCAGGCATTAAGTACGATGAGAACTATAAGAAGAAGGGAAAGAGTGATTAAGGTGGTAGATGAGCGTGAAGCCGAAGTCGAAGCCATTGGAGATTTATCTCTTAGATTACTTAGTGGCTTTGTACTTAGGCTAAATAATGTTCTTTATGTCCCTTCATTAGAAAGGAACTTGATTTCAGTTTTGTGTTTGGATGATTCAGGATACATTTGTCATTTTAGTAATGATAAGTGTTCTATTATTTATAATAATAAGATTATTGGTCTTGCCTTCTGACAAGACATGCTCTACTTGTTGTCCACTCACGAGAATGTGTATGCTATAAGTGATGATCAAGTTTCGTCTAAGAACGACTTAGGACGTAGTAAGCGCAAAGGAAGCGATTTGGATACTTCATCCAAATTATGGCATTGTCGTTTATGCCATATTTCGAGGGGGAGGATCGAATGCTATCTCAATCGATTCTTCCACACTTAGACTTTTCAGATTCTAAGGAATGCATTGATTGCATTAAAGGAAAATTCGCCAAGACTATTAAGAAAAATGCCATATGTAGCACGAGAGTCTTAGAAATAATCCACACAGATATTTGTGGACCTTTTCCCGTGACCTCAGTAGATGGTTATGATTCTTTCATAACATTCACAGATGATTTTAGTCGTTATGGCTATATTTATCCAATCAAGGAGCGATCCGAAGCGTTGGATACGTTTAAGATATTTAAGGCTGAAGTAGAAAATCAGCACGATGTTAAAATTAATGTAGTAAGGTCTGACTGTGGAGGTGAGTACTACGGTCGACACACCCCTTATGGACAAGTCCCTGGACCTTTTGCGAGGTTTTTACAGGAAAATGACATAGTAGCCCAGTATTCTACACCGGGCAAACCTCAGTAGAACGGTGTAGCAAAACGACGAAACCGTACGCTTATGGACATGGTAAGAAGCATATTAAGTTATTCTACACTACCAATTAGTTTGTGGATGGGGGCCTTAAAGACCACCATTCACGTACTTAACCGTGTTCCATCTAAGTCAGTACCTAAGACACCATATGAGATGTGGACGGGACGTAAGCCCTCACTGAACTATCTACATGTGTGGGGATGTCCAGCTGAGGCTAAGATGTTCAACCTGAACTTGAGCAAACTGGATTCTAGAACAATTAGTTGCCATTTTATTGGCTATCCTGAAAAGAGTAAGAGATTTAGGTTCTATTGTCCAGGTAGACACACTAAGTTTATTGAAACAAGACATGCCGTGTTTTTAGAGGACACTATGATCAGGGGAAGCACCGTACGACGTGAAATAGATCTTGAGGAGGAACGTATTAGTCTACTCGCTCCGGTGACTCAAGAGCCTTATTTCACCCTACTTGCTATCATTGTGCCACCAGTGCCTGCCACTAGGGACACAACGCCTGTTGTTGCACCACCGTCGGCCACAACAGAAATAAGTGAGGTTCCACCTTCTCAGCGTGTTGAGGATATGGTCGAACAAAATGAGGTTCGGCAACAGCCTCAACCCTTAGATAATGCTCAAATAAGAAGATCAAAAAGAGTAAGACGATTGGAAATTTCAAGTGATTATCAGTTATACTTAAATGAGGAAATTCAGATTGAGGATGACCCCACCTCTTTTGAGGATGCCATGAGAAGACCCCAGTCGTCCAAATGGCATAAAGCCATGGAAGATGAAATAAGCTCCATGAGTGCCAACAAAGTCTGGGACATAGTAGAGATTCCTAAAGGAGCCAAAACGGTAGGCTGTAAATGGGTCTACAAGATTAAGCATGACTCCAAAGGAAAGATCGAAAAGTATAAAGCTAGGCTTGTGACTAAGAGATTCACTCAACGGGAAGGTATTGATTATAATGAGACATTTTCTCCCGTGTCATCTAAGGATTCATTTCGAATCATCATGGCATTAGTAGCACATTACGACTTAGAATTGCATCAGATGGATGTAAAGACGGTGTTCCTCAATGGGGATCTTTATGAGGACGTCTACATGGCTCAACCAAAGGGTTTGTCATTGAGGGTAAGGAACATATGGGATGCCACTTGAAGAAGTCTATTTATGGACTTAAGCAAGCTTCAAGGCAATGGTACCTAAAATTCGATGAGATGATAAGGAAGTTTGGGTTTAAGGAGAATGAGGAGGATAACTACATTTATGCTAAGTTTAAGAATGGGAAATTTATTTTCCTAATACTATACGTACATGACATACTACTGGCAAGTAGTGATGTCAACCTACTCTTAGAAACTAAGAAGTGTTTATCCTCAAACTTTGAGATGAAAGATTTAGGTGAAGCTTCCTATGTTCTAGGGATTGAAATTCACCAAGATCGAAGCAAGGGGGTATTAGGATTATCTCAGAAGGCATACTTTGAAAGCCTACTCAGAAAGTACGGTATGCAAGGTTGTAAGCCCTCGCCTGTCCCAATAGTTAAGGGTGACAAATTTTCACAATCGCAATCATATAAGAATCAGTATGAGGTTGATCAGATGAGAGGAATTCCATATGCTTCTGCTGTCGGAAGCTTAATGTATACTCAAACATGTACACGTCCTAACTTAGCTTTTGTGACTGGGATGCTTGGTAGATATCAAAGTAATCCAGGTCTAGACCATTGGAAAGCACTTAAGAAGGCTCTAAGATACATACAGGGTACTAAGAACCTCATGTTAAAATATAGTAATTCGGACCCATTAGAAATAGTGGGTTATCAGATTCAGATTATGCGGGTTGTGTGGATACTAAGAAATCCACATCAGCCTATATATTCACCCTCGCGAATGGAGTTATATCGTGGAGAAGCTCCAAGCAAGTTATAATTGCATCGTCCATAATGTATGCTGAGTTCATAGCTTGTTATGAGGCCAATAGACAGGCATCTTGGCTTAAGAAATTTGTTCCCAGTCTAAGAGTGGTAGACAGCATTCATAAACCACTTAAGTTGTACTACGATAATGAGCCAATAGTGACATACTCTCACAACAACAAGTCGAGTGGTGCTGCCAAACACATCGACATTAAGTATTATGTTATAAAAGAGAGAATCCAGGATAATTCAATTAGTCTCGAGCATATAAGAACTAATCAAATGCTTGCGGATCCGCTAACCAAGGGTCTCCCTCCCAATGTGTTCAGAGAACACGTAGCCGGTATGGGATTAGGGGAGAGCATGTGAAACAAGTCCTGAATACTAAGGGGACACCTAAGCATAAGTTTATTTCTAATTGTGAGACATATTATGGTCTTCGAGTCGAACAGTACGTAAATGGTTGTTTCTGATGCGTCGTGCTCCTTATGTCAGAGCAAGAGGAAATATACATAAGTTTAGTAATTAAGAATAAGAATAAGTTAAGTAAGTAAGAAATAAGTTGTCCCGAGATCAAGGAGAGAAATGTTAGTTTGGTCCCGGTCCCACCCGTTGGGCACAACCAACGGGCAAGGACTTAGTCCCCCTCTCTCCATAAGAATCGGACGTGGGGTAACAACCCCACACCGATTCTCTCTCACTTGCGCGATGCAATCGGGGGCACAACAAACTCGATCCGTTGGCCCCTCCCTCACATGCGTGTATAAGAACAAGGGGACCTCCGGGTGTGAGGCATCCAAGCACACACGTTCCAGGAGGCCCCCGCCACAACTAAATCAATCCCTTACCGCCGACCGCACAATCTGCACCGAGCCGCCACTGCATCGGCGATCTCCCTGCACCAGCAATCTACCCGCGTCGAGGCACACTCCTACGACCATCCACCTGAGCCCAGTGACATCAGGTGGATCCACTGAAGGTAACCTCACCCTCTCACCTTATCCCCTTAATCCTAATCTATCTATTGTGATCATAGGTTGCATGCTAGATTGATTGTTTAAGTTGATTGCAATTGAAATAGAACTAAGTACTCTCGTTTAGATGTTCATAGTGTAGATCATAAGTCAGATTAGATACCACAGTGACCAGCACATTGAGGGGAGGGAGGGCTCCAAGTACTCTCCTCCGTCTCCACTCTCCATGCACATCGAGGAGAGCTGAAGACACGCAACTTTCTTCAAGAGCCGAACCAAAAGGAAATGGGAAGTGGAAGGCGAAGAAGCAAAGACATGGATGGTGTGACGGTGAAGCTGCCTCGGACAGTGGGATTCGCTGCCAACAAGGTTGATGCAGATCACACCACGCATTGTCATACGTGCAACATGCATACGAGTTGAGCTAGCACAGAAGGAAAAGCAGCAAAGGAGAAAGAACAATAGTTTTTTACCTACTTTTGATCATCAAAAAAAAATATGGAAAGAATGGACAGAATGATGATGCATTGCATCTGCCTAATTTTCCTCGGCAAGCCTTTCATGACCCTACCGTGACACTATGGTATACCCCTCGGTTTTTTGAACCAGATTTGTTTTCCTAATGACATCAATTTAGGAACGGAGTGAGTAACAGCTAAGGTCCTTACAATAGGCAGTAGTATAAAGAGGTCCTTACAATAGCCAATACCCTGCCCTGCTCCCGGGATAACAGCAATAAAGTCATTGTAATTGGACATTCAATGTATTACACAAGACATCACGAATCAGTTCCTTGAAGATGATGGAGTGAGACAGGGATCCCCTGACATGGTCACTGGCGTGTGGGACCGGGTCCACATATCAGTAACCGCTGATTAAGTCAGGGGATCCTCATCTGATGGAATGGTGCTTTTAGGCAACATGTCATTGGTCTGATGTCATGGTCATGGCATGGCATGAATAATGGCAACAGGGCTCAATGGGTGATCTTATTAGGTCAACTGCAGATTCCAAGTTCGTGCTGAAGATTTGCACCCGCACAAGTTATTTTCAGGGACTACTTGAATTAAGATGCATAAGCTATATGTGCAGAAATAGATGCAAAAGAAAATTCGGTCGAGCTGGCCTGAACATTATAAAACTACCAGATATTGTTTTCAGTAGCATAAATAACGAGATGTAAGATTACGTGTACTGCTTTGCAACATATGCCTAAAAGAATCAGTACATTGGTCAGATCAACTGATAGCGACATAACGAACTTAGAATCCAAATACCAGAGAAAACTTTAGCCCTCGTCTCTGCGAACCGACAAAATGTTGGTGTACGCACTGCATAAATGCTGAGCTTAAATATACCTGAGAAAACCTCTAAAAGGAAGACGGGCATAATTTTCATCAAATATTACTAAATTCGATCACAAAGAAAGAACCCTGTTGCCAATCAATTTCATGGGAAGAAACTAACTTGGCATATGCATAAAAAATCATTTTGAAAAGATATATGCCGGAGAAAAAACTCGAACCAGCGCGACAAATCATCATTGTACAAGGAAATCCAATATATCGCTCTCACTTCTCAAAACTATTCTTGCTCAAAGTGTTCTGAGCCAGCAAACCTCGTGTCAAGTGCTTTTCCTTGGAGTATCATGCCTTCATCAAACATGCAAATCTTGTTTCTAATACCAAATTCCTTTTGCCCCCTTGCCTACCGCTGAATTGACGAAACACTTGACTTAACGATAGTATTTTGTCGATTTGTATAAAGCGGGAATATATCTCTAGAAATTGGCTAATGCGTCAATGCCAAACACATGTCTGCCGTGAAGCATCTCATCGTAGAAAAGCAGATGCTCGTTTATCTTCCACAGGAAGTTTCATCTAAGAAAATGTAATTTATGATGAA
Source organism: Tuctoria greenei (assembly GCA_036927565.1). NCBI lineage: Eukaryota > Viridiplantae > Streptophyta > Magnoliopsida > Poales > Poaceae > Tuctoria > Tuctoria greenei. Next base: position 256,927,523 of record JAYESD010000002.1, read on the forward strand.
CCTTTGGTACATACTTTCCTGAAAGAAAATCAGAGGAGTGAAAGTGTTTTAGGGTTCAGCAGTGCACTTTGGCTCAAATATCCCTGACCGTTGTCAGTTCGTCTAAAACAGATGTGTTCAACAACTCATCAAACTTTTTTTAGATGATGGGTAAAGTCCCGACCTTCTCTTTCGAAAAAAGTTATGGTCAATTTATTACAAACAAGTACAAATGCAGACACTCATAACCTATTGTCTAGAACAAGACGACAATAACTGGATGACTGAGCACACGACTGTGGACCGGACTTCGTAAGGCAATATTACGGCATGTTCATCCCTTCACATTTTTCGTAAGTGCACTCCAGATCCTGCGCCCATGACTTTCTTTGTAGAGTACCTACATTTAATACTGTGAAATTCAGCCTGAAATTCGCTCCTACCGAGAATCAAAATCAGGACCTTAGTAGTGCTACTCAGAGTACTTAGCCACTAGGCCAAGCCCCATTTCACAACAACTCATCAAACTAGATTACAACAACATTCAATCTACTGTTATCCTGGATAAGTTGTTGAGCACGGTATACATGATATACATGGTCATCCTTATCTATTTCTCTAACATTTCCACGACGAATAAAGTACGATGTAATGTAAATGGAATGTTTATCATGTTGACGACCAAGTCGTGTATAAAAAGTATACGTGCAGACCAAATAACGGTAACCCACAGCTCATATTTCTTTTAGAAATAGATCACACACAATTCAGACCTTGAGACTGATAGAAATCAAGAGGGAGCCCAAAGATCAAATAGCCACTAAATCATCTAGAATTATATGGAGAAAACTGATTACAACATGAACACCAAGTGCTATTTCTCAAATAGCACAAGAACACTAATAATACCTTCGTCTCCATCTTTGTTGTTGCTTGACGATGTGGTCATCTTGCCAACAAGGCGAGACCGCAAGAAGAACGATGAGAGGCATTTCTCCTTGTTCTCCTCTTGGTATGTTGATCGAATTCTGAGAATTAAGAGTGTTCAAGTGTGTATTTGTGTATGTATAAGCATTCCTTGATCATACACTTGATCCTCTTCTTATACTTGACCAAGAGGCACAAGAGGGGGCCTCCCACCCTTAGGAATCATTGAGTCTCCTGATCAGAGATTCAAAATTCGGTGGGTCGTGTACTTTCAATTAGAACACATGTCAATTTCGAGTTCAAACTGACAATTACTGAAAAATCGGACTAGTCCGTATAGGGTCCGGACTAGTTCGGTTACCCTTACTAGACAATGTCGGACTAGTCCGGTCTTAACCGGACTGTACTTCCAACATTCTCCCCCTTGAACTCGAATCTGAAACTTACCAACTTACTTAATACTAAACTTAGTGTTCATTTTCTCATGCTTGACATATAAGGCACGATGCATCACAACAACCATTTACATATTGTTGGACTCGAAGACCACAATACATCTCACACTTGAAAATGAACCTTACTCTTACATGGCCCCTAAATATCCAGTGATCATAGGCTCTCCCTTAAACCCATGCCGGCTACGTGTTCACTGAACACGCTGGGTGAAAGACCTTTTGTTAGCGGATCCACAAGCATACACTTGGTACTTAGATGCTCAAGACTTATGGTATAATTCTGGATTTGATCTTTCACAACATAAAACTTAATGTCGATGTGTTTGGCAGCACCACTCGACTTATTGTTGTGAGAGTAAAATACTGCGGGCTCATTATCGCAGTATAAATTAAGTGGCTTTTCAATGCTGTAGACCACTCTAAGACCGGGTAAAATTTTCTTAAGCCAAACAGCCTGCCCGGTGGCCTCATAACATGCAACAAACTCGGCATACATCGTGGACAATGCAGTGACGGTTTGTTTGGAGCTTTTCCACGAAATGGCTCCATTCGCGAGGGTGAATATATAACCTAACGTGGATTTCTTAGTATCCACACAACCCGCAAAATCTGAATCTGAATATCCCACTACTTCAAGTGGGTCTAACTTACTATACGTTAACATGAGGCCTTTTGTGCCTTGCACATATCTTAATGCTTTCTTAACTGCCTTTCAGTGATCAATCTGTGGATTAGTCTGATATCTGCCAAGCATTCCGGTCACATAAGCTAAGTCAGGGCAAGTACAAACTTGAGCATACATAAGGCTTCCGCCAGCAGAAGCATATGGAACCGACTTTATTTGATCGATCTCATATTGGTTCCTGGGACACTGAAAATTTCCAAACTTATCGCCCTTGACAATCGGAGCAGACGAATGCTTACTTTTATGCATACTGTACTTTCTCAGTACATTCTCTAAGTATGTATTTTGTGATAAGCCTAATACCCCCTTATTTCTATATCAGTGAATTTCTATGCCCATTACATAGGAAGCTTCACCAAGATCTTTCATATCAAAATTAGAGGACAAGAACTTCTTAGTTTCTGATAGTAGATTGACATCACTACTTGCAAGTAGTATATCATCTACATAAAACACGAGGAAAATAAATTTCCCGCTCTTAAACTTAGCATAAATGCAATTTTCCTCCCCATTTTCTTTAAACCCAAACTTTCTTATTGTCTCATCGAACTTGAGATACCACTGCCTTGATGCTTGTTTAAGTCCATAGATGGACTTTCTTAAGTGGCATCCCATATGTTCTTTACCCTTAACAACAAAACCTTTCGGTTGTGTCATATAGACGTTCCCATATAGATCACCATTGAGAAACACTGTCTTTACATCTGTCGGCGGTTGGAGCCGGCAGATCTCCCTACACTGTTAAAGTGATTGGGGAGTTTGAAGTTCGGTGTGGGCGCGCGGAGATTCAAGAAGGTGAATAGGAGTTTGACACAGGAGACACAAGTATTTACGTGGTTCGGGCCGCCTGAGCGTAATACCCTACTCCACGGGTGTGTTGGTGTTGTATTTAGCTGTAAGAGCTTGTCACGAGTGTCTCGGGTGCGTGAGTTCGTCTATCCGTCGACCTCCCCGCGTGTATCGTCAGCCTGTCCTTTTATAGTACAAGGACGGGCCGTTACAAGTTAGCCTGCACCGACATGTGGCCCCGGCGGTTACTAATATTGACACACGCTTAATTGCTCTTAATGATCCTGTAACGGGCTCCGACAGCGCCGTTACTGGTGTTAAGATCGTCCATTTAAGTGTCATTAATATGACATTAATGACACTTAATCGGGTCTTGAAGTCCTTGGCTCTCCTTTGAAGATCCGGAACCGTTACAAGGTCTTCCGGAGGTTGGAGGCTGAAAGGTCCGACGATTGGACACGTGGCAGCTCCGGAGCTTGCTGTGGGAAGCAGGTAGCTCCGGGGCTACCAGACACATGTCAAGTCCGGAGCTTCTCTCGGTCTGGGGTTAAGTCCGGAGGTGCCGTTTCGGTACGTGGCCCGGAGCTTCCCCCTTGTGGACAGTAGCTCCGGTTTGGTTGTACACGTGGCGACCCAGGGATTAACCATGTTGGATAAGCGGGTCCGGTCATGTCTGACAAGTGGGCCTCCGAGGGTCTTCAAACCAAGTAGATGGCCTTCCTTTGAGATCTTTGTAACCTCAAGGGGTGTACGGTTTTTAGGGTACCGACAGTGGCCCCCTGGACCTACCTCCGGGGAAGATCGCTAGGGTGAAGTCATTCCGCCGGAGGTGGGTCCATCCTCGCGACTCTTGAACTAAGTCTTCAAGGGTCTTCGGAGGTGCCGTTGGCTGGGATTTACAGTTAGATCCCGCCGCGTGGCGCACCTCAGGCAGCAGATGAGATCTTTGACGTGCGGGTCTCACGCAATTGAAGGTCGCCGGTTCCCGATACGAAAACCGTTTCGGTTCCACGCGCCCTATCAGGCCGCCGCCTTTGGGTTTCCCGCCTCATGATGACAACCGTTCGCCTGGGTAAGAGCCTCGACTTGATCGTCGGGGTGGTCCCGGGCCCTCTTGTCATCGGCTGGGTTGAATTCTTGAGTGGTATCTTCGACTTCCCTGCGGTTTCCATCCAAGCGTTGCGAGGGCTTACTTAAGGAGGAAAGCGCGCACCGTCGGGAGTTCTTTACGCCTCTCATCTGATCTTGCGCTCAAACTCCCGACTCGTACTTCGCTCCTCTTCTCTTGCCTAGCTGTGCCGCGATGGAGTTGGGACTGCGCGAGAGTCACTTGAAGACCGACAACGATTTGAAGAAGGTCCGGGCCCTCATGGGGTGGTCTTCGGACTTCTTCAACCGCTTGGTCCGTGCCGGTGGAGAGCTCCCCTTCAACAAGGAGCACGCATGCGAAATGGTGTACTTTTCTTCGTACGCCATGGTGGGGTTGATCCCACCTTTTTCTTCTTTCTTCTTGATGCTGCTGGACTTCTATGGTCTGCAGCTATACCACCTTGGCCCTCACTCCATTCTTCTCGTGTCTATCTTTGTCCACTTTTGCGAGATGTGGGTGGGCATCCCCCCTGCATCGAGCTCTTCCGGACTTTCTTCACCGTCCACACCACCGGCCGGAGCAATGAGTACCTTGGCTTCTACTACTTCGTGAAGCGCAAGAAGTGCCCATTCAAGTACCTCCGGTCGTTCCCTTCCGGGAAGTGGGATGACTGGAAGAAATATTGGATAGTCGTCAGGGTGGAGGAGCATGAGAGGTTGGAGCTACCTGACGGTCTGCCCGGCATCTACACGACGATCTGGAGTGAAGCTCCGGTGCTGGCGGAAGCTTTCAACCCCGCCCTGACCAGGATCCGCCAATGCGTGGAGGGAGGATTGACTCCCCAGGCGGTATTCTGCAATTTCCTGGCCAACAGGTGGGCGCTGCTGAAGAGGAGGGAGAAGCTCGCTTGGGCCCTCAACAGCGTGATGGACGAGGACCGGGTTGAGACCGGGTTGAAGTCCAACATGGTGGGGAAGACCTTGGAGTTCCACCTCAAGAAATTCCAGCACGGCATCGATGTCGACGATGATGACTTGACTCCACCGTCGGCCTTTCTCCCCCTGAACGTGGAAGTGGAGTTCAGCAGGGAGCTCCGGTGGACGATGCCCGCGCTTGACGACCTTGGTGTCGTCGAGAGAAGATCAACCACCCGGGTGGCAATCCCCGGGATGCCCGAAGATGGCTTCGTCCCTGCCCCACAGCCGAGAGTCGAGGTCGTCGGCAAGGGCAAGGAGCTGGCGGAGGAGCCGGAGAGTCGGAAGAGGAAGCTGCGACATGCCGACGGAAGGTCTGTCAGGCCCGCTACTTTTGCCTCAGTTCCTTCTCCCCAGGGGGAAGATCTTCTGCTGCCGTGGCGACTGTCCCCGTAGTGGGGTCCTTCCGGAGCGCGTCTGTCCCCGTGGTGGAACCCTCCTGGGGTGCTAGCTCCGGGCACACGACTCCAGCACCTGGGACGGTGGGAGCCTCCAGGTCCAGGGGTTCCTCCCGATTGAGGAGAGCCTCGACCCGGGAAACGCCCGTGGCTGCGACAAGTCCCGGGGGGCCTTCCGGAGCTCCTACGCCGACCGTGGCCAGCCCGGAACGTCTGGGAAAAAGGTTCCGCGCAATTTGGTGCGGAAGCCTTCCAAAGTAATTTTTAATCTTTACCTTGGTTAACTTTTTAATTGTAGCAACTGTTTGTTTATTTTCTTCGTTCATCATCTGTAGTGTCCCCAAGAAGGGGAGTGAAGCTCCACCCTCAGCCACAGTGTCTGAGGCCGTGGGAGCTTCTGCTCCTGTTCCGGTGCTGCCCCAGGTGGTGGCTGAGGCTGCGACAGCTCCGACGCCGGCTGTCGTGGTCATGGACCTCGACTCGTCCCCAGAAGTTTCCGTGGTAGCGCCGGACCACGGGAGTGAAGACACGCCAGCGGCATCTGTCCCGGAGGTTGAAGCTTCGGGTCCTGGTGCTGCAGTGATGGAAGCTCCGGCTGTTGAGCCGGAGGAAGTAGTAGTCCCGGCCTCGGAGCCGGAATGTGCTGAAGCCCCGGCGGTTGAGACGGAGGTGACTGAAGCTCCGGCATGCGAGCCGGAAGTTGAGGTAGTTCCGGTAGTTGAGCCGGTTACCTCCGAAGCACCGGCCGCTGAGCCGGTGATTGTTGGAGCTCCGGTCACGGGGCCGGTTGAAGATGAAGATCTTCCGGTGCCTGAACCGGTGGTTGAAGAGGCGAGGGAGCTCGAGCCTCCCTCGGAAGAGGTGTCCCGGCCGGAGCCAGTAGCGGCTCCTGCTCCGGAGGCGACGACGTCGGAGGTACCTGCGGCCGAGCTGGAGTGCCCAAACGAAGTCGCTGGCCCCCCTGCCCGAGGAGGTGAACGAAGACTTGGCGGTGGGGCCTTCTTCGATGGCGACTGAGGCCATCCCGGAGGACGTCCCTAGTGCCTTGGAAGCTCAGGGTTCCACTCTCGTAGAGTGGGACCCAATTTTTGTATGTGAAGACCCGCTGGAACCACCGGAGGAGACCCCAGCAGGTCCAGAGCCCATCCCGCTGTCGATGTCTATCGACAATGTCTGCTCCAGTCTGCGTCAAGTCCAACTGGCCTTCTTCCACGACAGCAAGGCTCTTGAAGAGGAGCGCCAAACCCTTAGGCGGTGGCGTAATCGGCTCCACTTCAAGACCAAGCTGGCGCAGTCGAGGCTAGCGGATGACAAGGAATGGATCAAGCAGAAGAAGATCCGCCTGGAGTACTGGGGCAAGCTGCTGGATGACAGGGAGAGCATGACTCATGCCCTCGACGCTCAATCCCAGGAGATATACAATCAAGCCAAAGCAGCCAATAGTGCGGCCAAGGAACGCCATGAAAGGCTGGAGGTCATTAACACTGCACTCATCAAGCGCCGGGAGGCACTTGAAGAGAGGGAGAAACGGCTCAAAAATGAAGAGCAGAAACTCCTTGAGCTGCGGGATGATGTCCTGAGGAGGGAAGAGGAGCTTGCCGAGAAGGTAGCTCTAGCGGACAAGGGCCTCGAGGAGCACACCAAGAAATTGGAAGAGCGCTGCCAAGAGGAAGAGGAGAAGACCTGGGTGCGGGGGCAGGAACTCTACGAATACGAGTGTGCCCTTGTTGCCCGGGAGAAAAAAGTGGAGGCTAGGGAGAAGGACCTGGTCGATCGTCGGAACAAGATACACCTCCGGGAGGAGGAGCTCGGAAGACTCGAGAGGCGGGTTGCTGCAAAGATTCAGCAAAACACCAAAGAAGTTGAGCGCCTCGCCCGTGAGAATTCCGAACTGACGGCGGCCAGGAGATCCCTGGAAGAGATGAAGAGCTTGAGGACAGCAGACTCCCTACAGATTTGGGAGTTCCTGGGCAAGGCCAACGACGCGCTAACGCCGATGGGTTTCAGCCCCGTGCGCCCGAATGATCCGGAGCCGGAGCCGGACCTTGCGCTGCAGGCGTTGAGCGCAGCGGGTAGCAAGCTCTCCAAGGTGGGCGATGTCATCGCGGACCAACTGGAGGTTGAGGGGCAATCCCTGGCGAAGAACGTCGTAGAGTATGTGCTGACGTGCTACACCAGCCGGAACTCTCAATTTCCTCTGGACCTGGTGCTTGAAGGCCCCGTCGAAGGAGAAGGCGAAGCTACCCGAGCCAGCGTATCGGAGGTCGCCCAGAAGGTCACCGAGTTCTTCCATAGGGTCTAGGACCATCTCTTTAGCTTTCACTTGTATTTTTCTCTTCTTCTTCCTCAATTTTGTAATCCCTTGTTTTCAGATGTAATCTCCTGTCTCCAGATGAATGAAATCCCCAAAATTTTTGCGAATTTCACTTTTTGTATTCAACATCTTTATCTTCACTTGGCCCCCTGGTAGATGTACACAACTTGATTGTGAACATGTACCAAAAGGATATTGTGTTTTGTTGAAGACTCATTTGCTCTGAACTTGTAGAATTTTAGGTCCGAAGTCTTCGATAGTGAAGGTCCCCTGAGGTTGTCGGAGCTTAGAAGCTCCGGCATTGTCCATCACCGGAGCTTGGTAGCTCCGGCAATAGCCTCTATCAACACGTAGAGCGTCGATAGTTAGTCCTCTGGGGTGTCGGAGCTTAGTAGCTCCGGCAGTGACCTTTGCCAACACTTGGTTTGTTGGCAGCAGACTCCATTTACAGGGTCTTCTCACCATCTTATATTCAGCGTCGACGGCTGACCCCCTTAGGGGAGTCGGAGCTACGTTAGCTCCGGCTTTTCTCCATCAATGTAGACTTTATTTTTCCTGCACACTTAATCCACAAAAAATAGTAAAATTCGTTCCTTGTCTATAATTTCATCGTGGCTTACGATTCTCAAGAAAACTTTAAGTTGAACGCGATTTTAAATAGAACCGGATGCGTTGCCTTTTCTATTAGATTCAACTGTCCATGGACCCGCCTTACTTCGGCCTGCCGGGGTGTAGGTAGAGTGGCGTACTTAGGGTGCTTGACCAGGCTAAGTCGATAGCACACTCCGGCCCTAGATTGGCTTGGCGGCTTTCAGGCGAGTTGGCCATGAATGATATTTGAATCCAAAAGAACTGGCAATACAACTCGAATCGTATATAAACCGGTCGAACTAAAAAATTCTTCAGAATTGCACGTCTTTGTTATAGACAAGAAAGAGAAAAATAAAAATGTCGAGCCTGTACAAAATAAATGCACGTGGAGTCTATTTCACATGAAGATGTCTTTCATTATAGGTCCGGGGTACAGTGGAAACAAGTACACTCTTAGGGTACGGAACCAGGCTAAGTGTGTTTCATTTCTCATTTGACCCAGGGTAGTTAGCCACACTTTTAGTCCTGAGACTGTGACAAGTGTTGCATGAGCTTTGCGGACCTTTCGGGAAAGGTCCGGTTGCTCTCCTGGAGGAACTACCCGACTCTGTACAATGACTCTATAACATACACCTCAAGTTACTTAAGACTCACCTCCGTGGTATTAAGTGTAGAACTTACGGAGGTGCTCGATGTTCCAAGGATTTGGGAGAGGTGTCCCATCCTCGGTAGCCAAGCAAACGCTTCCGGGACGGGATACTTTAATCACTCGGAAGGGCCCCTCCCAGCCGGGGGAGAGTTTGTTTAACCCTTCTCTGTATAGTATTCTCCGTAGCACCAGATCGCCTTCCTCGAGCTGTCGGTTGTGTACATGCCGCTGGTGATAACGCTGTAGAGCTTGACGATATCAGGCATTCGGAACAGCTGCTTGGCACCTTCCCTCCTCAAGGAGGTCTAGGTCTTCACGCCGGAGCTGGTCCTGCGCGGCTTCGTCGAAGGTCCGGACCCGGAGTGAACCCAAGGTGATTTCTGGAGGAAGGATTGCTGCAGCTCTGTACACCAGGAAGAAGGGTGTCTCTCCAGTTGACCGGTTTTGAGAGGTCCTGTTGGCCCATAAAGTGGGCGGAAGCTCTTCGATCCAGTTAGCTCCATGTTTCTTCAAGCGCTCATAGGTGCGCGTTTTGAGTCCTTTAAGGATTTCAGCATTTGCTCTCTCGGCTTGGCCATTGCTGGCTGGGTGAGCTACGGAAGCGTAGCAAACTTGTATGCCGAGGTCTTCGCAATATCCTTGGAATGCGGAGCTTGTGAATTGAGTCCCATTATCAGTGATGATCTTGTTTGGGACTCCGAATCTGCTTATAATGGATTGTAGAAAGTTGATAGCAGATTGCTTGTTGATCGTCACAACTGGAGTTGCTTCCGGCCACTTGGTGAACTTGTCAATGGCGACGTACAGGAACTTGTAACCTCCAACGGCTCTTGGGAAGGGTCCCAAGATGTCCATCCCCCACACAGCGAAGGGCCATGTAGGAGGTATCATTTGTAAGGGCTGAGCCGGTGTATGAATTTGCTTTGCATGAAATTGGCATGCTTCACATTTCTTCACCAGCTCAGTGGCATCCTGGAGCGTTGTAGGCCAGTAGAAGCCATGCCGAAAGGCTTTTCCGACCAGCGTGCGGGAAGATGCGTGGTTCCCACACTCGCCTTCATGGATTTCTGAGAGAAGTTCGCAGCCTTCTTCCCTTGTGATGCACCTCATTAGGATGTCGTTGGCACTGCGCCGGTAGAGATCCCCTTCTACCAGCGTGTATCTTTTAGCCAATTTGACTATCCGGTCAGCGGATACATCATCATCAGGAAGGATGTTGTCTTTCAAGTAGCTCCGGATCTCCGAGATCCATGCATCGGAGCTAGCTTGAGCTTTTGAGTCTTGCGTGCTGGCAGCTCCCGGCAGCACCTACGACCCTTGATAGCTGCCATGGTAACAGGGCCATCGGGACCGTCAGCTTCGGGATGCTGATCTCGCCCCCTTCGCTTAGTTCGGCAGGCTGAGCTGTGGGTTTTGACAACCTCCGAACAAAGATTCCGTCAGGAGCCGGAGCTCCAGTTGACGCCTTAGTCGAGAGTTCGTCAGCTTCAGCGTTGTGGGCACGCTGAACATGTTGGAGGTCTAGGACTTCAAAGTCCTTCTGAAGCCTCTGGACTTCAAGGAGGTAAGCAGCTAGCTGGAGATTATTGCAGGAGCATTCACCCTTCACCTTCTTGATGATGAGTTGTGAATCTCCTTTGACCAGCAGTTGCTTGACACCATATGACAGTGCCACCTTTAGTCCGTAGATGAGTGCTTCATACTCCGCCATGTTGTTGGTTGCCTTGAAGTCAAGGTGTACCATGTATTTTACCTTCTCCCCAGTCGGTGCAAGGAGAAGGATTCCAGCTCTGGCCCCCTGCTTCTGCATGGAGCCGTCGAAGTAGAGGGTCCAGTGAGGCTCAGTGAAGGTTGGAGCTTGATGCTCCGTCTTCTGCTCGCTGGGGCCCCCAGGATTTGATGGAGAGGGAGTCCATTCTGCCACAAAATCTACCAACGCTTGACTCTTGACTGCTTGTCTTGAAATAAATTCAAGATCAAATTCAGCCAATTCCGCAGCCCACTTTGCAATATTCCCAGTTGAGTTGGGATTATGCAAGATTGCTCGAAGTGGATAGGAGGTCACCACCGAGACTTTGTGAGCTTGGAAGTAATGTCGAAGTTTCCTGGAGGCAATAAGAACTGCATAGAGCAGCTTATGCACCTCTAGGTATCGAGTCTTGGCATCATGTAATACTTCACTGATGAAGTATACCGGGCGTTGAATGGTCCGAACCCTCCCGGAGGGGTCCGGAGCTTCCTATTCATTGACCCGGACCCTCTCGGAGGGGTCCAGATTCTCTTCGGGGACCTTCGGGTTCTGGCTGGAGGAACCCGGAGCTTCTTCAGAAATGACCCGGACCCTCCCGGAGGGGTCTAGGTCTCCTGAAGTGACTTCTTGTAGGTTCGAATCTGGGAGCTAGGACCCAGACTCGCTTTCAGGAACCTCCGGACCCTCCCGAAGGGGTCTGGATTCCTGAGTGTGGGGTAGTTCCGGTCTCTCCGCAACCAGAACCATACTGACGACTTCGTCAGTAGCTGAAATGTAAAGCAACAAAGGCTCACCAGGGTTCGGAGCTACCAGAATTGGTAGGGTGGTGAGGAACTGTTTCAGCTCCTGGAATGCCTTCTCTGCTTCTTCGGACCATTGGAATGGTCCGGACTTCCTCAATAACTTGAAGAAGGGAAGTGCCCGTTCCGCCAGTCTTGATATGAACCGGCTGAGAGCTTCTAGACACCCAGTTAACTTTTGGACGTCTTTGATGCGGGTTGGTGGCCGCATGTCTTCAATGGCTTTTATCTTCGCCGGATTAGCTTCTATGCCTCGGTGACTTACCAGGAAACCAAGAAGTTTTCCGGAGCTAACCCCAAACACGCACTTTTCCGGGTTTAGCTTTGTGCGGGTGGCCCGCAGCTTGTCGAAGACAGCCTGCAAGGTGTCTAGGAGTGACTCCTTGTTCTTGACCTTGACCACGATGTCATCGACGTACACTTCCACTATGTCTCTGATGAGTTCTTCAAAAGTTTTGTACATAGCTCGTACAAAAGTTGAAGCTGCATTTTTGAGACCAAATGGCATGGCTGTGTAACAGTACAATCCATCTACTGTGATGAATGAAGTATGCTCTTCATCCTCCCTAGACATCCTGATTTGATGATACCCAGAATATGCGTCTAGGAAACACAGTAATTCACACCCGGAGGTGGAATCCACTATCTGATCTATTCTAGGTAGTGGAAATGGATCTTTTGGACATGCCTTATTTAGTGTAGTGTAGTCGATGCACATCCGAAGCTTCCCGCCGGCCTTGGGCACAACGACTGGGTTCGCCAGCCATTTTGGATGGAAGACTTCTCGGATGAATCCGGCTTCGAGTAGCTTCTTCACTTCTTGTTGGATGAAGTTCTGCTGCTCTACGGATTGCTTATGAGGCTTCTGATGCACAGGCCGGGCATCAGGGTAGATCTTCAAATTGTGCTCAATCACTTCCCTGGGGATCCCAGGCATTTGTGACGGTTGCCAAGCAAACACGTCAACATTAGCCCGAAGGAAAGTTATGAGCGCGAGTTCCTATTTGTCGTTCAACCCTCCCAATATACGGGTGGTTTGAGCGGCATTGGAACCAATTTGGACGACTTTGACGGGAATGTCGGTGTCGCCGCTTGGCTGCACACGGGGTGCAGAGGTCGAGCCTCGTTGACGAATGCTCGGGGGCTTCGGAGCTTGCTCCTGTCTGGAGTCCTCCTCTTGCGCCGTGGTGAGTGTGTGGAGTTCCTCCAGAGCAGTTACTCCGGCAGTGCGATCTTCGCGGATCCAAAGAACGCCTACTGGTGTGGGCATCTTCAACACCAGGTATCCATAATGAGCAGCTGCCATGAATTTGTACAGGGCAGGTCTACCCAAGATGTCGTTGAATGGTAAGTTGATCTGAGTGACGTCGAAGACCAACTTCTCCGTGCGATACTTCTCCCGTGTCCCGAAGGTAACGGGGAGAGTAATAGCTCCGAGTGGGGTAATGGCCCCCGGACCTACTCCGGAGAAAGGTCGAGAGGGCTGGAGATCTGAAGGTCGGAGCTGAAGCTTAGTGAAAGCTTCGAAGCTGATGAGGTTAAGCCCCGAACCTCCGTCTACCATGACATGGTGGAGCTGGATGTTGTTGATGGTAGGAGATACCATCAAAGGTAACCGACCTGCTCCAACCATGCTCCGCGGGCAATCAGAAGCATCAAAAGTGATGGAGGTGTCCATCCACTTTCGATGAGGTTCCGGCCTGACTGTAGGGGCTACAGCGGCCATATCCCGCCGCATAGTCTTGATGACGCGGCAAGAGGTGATATCCCATGACCTACCAAAAATGGTGTTCATGGTCTTTCGACGCTCGTTGTCAGAGACGTCAGAATCATCATCGACGGAGGTGTAAACGGCCTTCAGGACCTTTTTGGGATCCTGAAACCCTAACTCCTCTTCAATCGGAGCTTCGTCGACCTTCTGTTTTCCTTCCCTCTATCGGAAAGGAGATCCTTCCCGGCGCTTGTTGTAGCGCTCGGCAAGGTTTTGGACCTCCCGGCAGTCTTCCAAACTGTGGCTGCCCGTTTTGTGAATGGGACACCACACTTTGGGTTTTCCACCGTCTTCAGAAAACGGTCGAGGTCGCTTCTCGGAGCGTGGCGCCCGGCCACCCGGAGTTGCAGCAGCTGCAACGTTGGATGTGCCGGCCGACGGCTTTTTCTTGTCGTTGGTCTTCTTTTTCTTCTTGCCACCCCCGGAGGTAGCAGCTTCTTCTTTGGAGGATTTCTTGTGATCCTTCGGAGCTGGCTTGGAGTGCATCTCACGGCCCTCTGCAGCTCTGGCACATTTATCTGCCAGGCTGAAGAGTTCCGTGACGCTGGTGATCTCCTTGATCGCCAGCTTCTCCAACATCTTCTTATCCCGTACGCCCTCTCTGAATGCCACAATGACAGATGCGCTAGAGATAGAAAGGATAGTGTTTCGTACCTGAGAGAACCTCTGGATGAAGGACCGCAAAGATTCTCCCCCTTTTTGCACGACCGCAAAAAGGTCCAGTTCAGTGCCTAGTCGGGTGTATGAACTCCCGAAGTTGGTAGTGAACTGACGGCACAGCTCCTCCCAACTGTTGATAGAGTTGGGTGGAAGGCTCATAAACCAGGACCTGGCGGTCCCAGTTAAGGCCACTAGAAAGTAATTGGCCATCACAGCCTCGTTTCCTCCAGCTGCCAAGATTGCAGTGGAGTATATCTGAAGGAATTCGGCGGGGTTGACAGTCCCGTCGAATTTTTCCGGCAGGTGAGGCCGGAACTTCTGTGGCCATCTAACCATGCGCACGTGCATGGCTAGGGCTGAACAGCCTCCTCCTACCCCTTCAAGAGTAGAAAGGTCCTGAGCTTCCCTCCTTTCACAGGCACGCTCAATATGGACACGGCCATCCTGCTGGCGGTATCGGCGATCAAGCTCCGCCCGGAGGTCATGAGTCGAAATCTTGGATACCGTGTGAGTGCGTCGAGCCCCGGAGGGCAATGACGTCACTTGTTGAGATGCAGCACGTCTCCTGCTATTGGAGGCGTGCGGACCAAGTCTTCCAGACAAAGTCCACCGCTGCGACGGGGCTCGTCCCGAAGGAGGAGGACCCTAGTTGTTGAGGCGTTCGGCCGCTACTCCGACCAAATGCTCCACATAGGCCCTCCACTGCTCCAGTGCATCTCGAGATGCATCTGGAGGTGGTGGACGTTGGAGAAGAGCACGCGCTGCATGGAGCGCGTGTTCCGGGTTGTCATGACTCGCCGACGCAGTAAGCGATGCCGGTGCACCATCACGTTGCCCAGCACGATTTGCTGGAGAAGATGGTGGTGGTGGGAGTGTGGCTCCTGCTGGCGCTGAGGCTCCTGTTGGTGGCTGCCTATTGGAGGGATTGCCTCCAACAGCCTTAACAGCAGGTTGACCATTGGATGATCCAGCAGCGGAGTTCACCATTCTCAAAAATCTCAGGCCCCCCTACCTGGCGCGCCAACTGTCGGCGGTTGGAGCCGGCAGATCTCCCTACACTGTTAAAGTGATTGGGGAGTTTGAAATTCGGTGTGGGCGCGCGGAGATTCAAGAAGGTGAATAGGAGTTTGACACAGGAGACACAAGTATTTACGTGGTTCGGTCCGCCTGAGCGTAATACCCTACTCCACGGGTGTGTTGGTGTTGTATTTAGCTGTAAGAGCTTGTCACGAGTGTCTCGGGTGCGTGAGTTCGTCTATCCGTCGACCTCCCTGCGTGTATCGTCGGCCTGTCCTTTTATAGTACAAGGACGGGCCGTTACAAGTTAGCCTGGTCCGACATGTGGCCCCGGCGGTTACTAATATTGACACACGCTTAATTGCTCTTAATGATCCTGTAACGGGCTCCGACAGCGCTATTACTGGTGTTAAGATCGTCCGTTTAAGTGTCATTAATATGGCATTAATGACACTTAATCGGGTCTTGAAGTCCTTGGCTCTCCTTTGAAGATCCGGAGCCGTTACAAGGTCTTCCGGAGGTTGGAGGCTGAAAGGTCCGACGATTGGACACGTGGCAGCTCCGGAGCTTGCTGTGGGAAGCAGGTAGCTCCGGGGCTACCAGACACGTGTCAAGTCCGGAGCTTCTCTCGGTCTGGGGTTAAGTCCGGAGGTGCCGTTTCGGTACGTGGCCCGGAGCTTCCCCCTTGTGGGCGGTAGCTCTGGTTTGGTTGTACACGTGGCGACCCAGGGATTAACCATGTTGGAGAAGCGGGTCCGGTCATGTCTGACAAGTGGGCCTCCGAGGGTCTTCAAACCAAGTAGATGGGCTTCCTTTGAGATCTTTGTAACCTCAAGGGGTGTACGGTTTTTAGGGTACCGACAACATCCATCTAATATAATTCTAAATTGTAATGTGCAACTAATGCCATAATGATTCTGAACGAATCCTTACTTGAGACAAGTGAAAATGTCTCATTATAATCAATCCCTTCTCTTTGAGTGAAGCCTTTTGCAACAAGTCTGGCCTTAAACTTATCAATATTCCCTTTGGAGTCACGTTTAATTTTGTAGACCCATTTACAGCCTACTATTTTGGCTCCATTAGGAATCTCAACTAAATCCCAGACATTGTTTATTTCCATAGTCCTCATTTCATACTCCATGGCTTTACGCTATTCACATGATTGAGGACTTCTCATGGCTTCTTCAAATGTGGTGGGATCACCCTCCATTTGAATTGCCTCACTCAAATAGATCTCATAATCGTCCGGAATGGCCGATTTTCTTTCTCTTTGAGGTCTTCATAATTGCACATTATCTTCATTTTGAGGTTGTTGTTGCTCTTTATTATTAGTGACAATGGGCTGAGAATGCTCAACCTCTCTTAATAATTCCGTTGTCACTGGAGAACTAACAACAAGTGTTGAATCATTACCAATAGGCACTGATGATTCAACAATAGTAGGTAATGAGAAATATGATTCTTGAATCATAGGAGTGGGCACATAAACCCGCTTTTCTTCAAGATTAATTTCTCGTCTTACCGTACTCCTCCTGATCATGGCATCCTCTAAAAATACGACATGCCTTGTTTCTACAAATTTAGTGTATCGTTCTGGACAATACAAACGATATCCCTTACTCTTTTCTGCGTAGCCAATAAAGTGGCAACTTACTGTCTTAGAATCCAACTTACCAATGTTTGGGTTAAACAATTTTGCCTCAGCGGGATAGCCCCATATATGCATATAACTTTATGAGGGCTTACGTCCTTCCACAACTCATACGGTGTTTTGGACACCGACTTAGTAGGAACCTGATTTAGCACATGAATGGCGGTTTTTAATGCCTCCATCCATAAGCTAACCGACAAATCTGATTGACTTAACATGAATCTAACCATATCCATTTGTGTACGGTTGCGCCGTTCTGCTACTCCATTTTGTTGAGGCTCGCCCGGTGTGGAATACTGAGCAACTATGCCATTTTCCTGTAGGAACCGAGCAAATGGTCTAGGAACTTGGCCATACGGGGTATGATGACCGTAGTACTCACCACCACGATCAGCTCTTATTACTTTAATCTTAGTGTTGTGCTGATTTTCAACTTCAGCCTTAAATATCTTAAATTTATCCAATGCTTCAGAGCTTTCTTTAATCGGATAAATATAGCCATAGCGAGAATAGTCATCCGTGAAGATTATGAACGAATCAAAACCATCAACAGATACTATGGGAAATGGACCACAAATGTCCTATGGATTAATTCCAAAATTCTCGTACTGCGTATGGCACCTTTATTAATTTTCTTAACAAATTTTCTCTTAATGCAGTATATGCATTCTTCTGAATCCGGAAAATCCAAATGAGGAAGAACCGATTGTGAAATCAATTGTTCAATTCTCCCCCTCGAAATATGGCCCAAGTGACAATGCCATAATTTCAAAGACATTTCAGAATCGATTCTCTTATGCTTATCCTGATGTGAGGAAAACTGATTATTGCTTACAACATTAATACCATCATGCATAGATAATAAGTATAGCATGCCTTGTCTTATGGCAACATCAACCATCTTATTATCATACTTAATTACACATTTGTCTTTGCCAAACTGGCAAACATAACCATCATCATCTAAGCATGATACTGAGATGAGATTTCTACTTAAAGAGAGTACATATAATACATCCTGAAGTGTAAGTACAAAGCTATTTCTTAATACTAATGGATAATCTCCAATGGCTTTCACTTCAGCTTCATGGCCATCAGCAACTTTAATGGCCCTTTCCCCTCTTTCTAGGGTCCTCCTCATATTTAACCCCTGCAACGAATTGCAAATGTGCACAGTAGCACCTGAGTCAATCCACCAAGAAGATGGTGTATAATCTAAAAGCAAGGATTCATCAACAAATGTCACAAAATCATTACCATTTTTACAACACCATTTAAGAAAGCCAATGCAATCCTTCTGATGGTGACCTTTGTCTAAACAAAAGCGGCACTGATCTTTATCCACTTTCACATCCTTATTATAAGGATGGCCTTGTAGAAACTTACCCTTATCTTTATTATGGTGAGAAGAACCATGATATTTAAAAGATTACTTACAAGTGTAATTCTTCTTAGCCTTACCTTTTCCCTTCACGTAATTAATAGCATCATAACCGTGAAGGGACTTAATCCTCTCTCCCTCCTGAACACACATAGTCATGAGTTTTTCTATGTTCCATAGTTCAGGTTGAGAGTTGTAGTTGATGACAAAAGTCTCAAATTCCTTAGGAAGTGAGGCAATGATGAGATGCACAATGAACTCATCTTTAATCCCCAAATCCATAGGCTTAAGCTTTGCATCCATCTTTGTCATCCTTAAGATGTGCTCACGCACACCACCTCCATGATACTTTTCAGTAACAAGCTTCTTGATAGGAGTGCTTGCAGTGGCCTTAGAAGAATCAGTAAACTGATTCTCTATCCTTTGGAGATATTCAATAGTAGTTTCGCATTCAGGGATTGCTCCCCGAATGGCCTTAGTGATAGTGTCCTTAATTACCATCCGACATTTCCTGTTTGATTTTTCCACTTATAACAATCAATGTCATAAGCCAATAACTCAGTAGTATACTCCTTTGTCCTCACAGCAAAGGCTTCTTGAGTTTCATCAGCATCTCTTACTGGTTCAACTGGTGCAACCGGTTATGGAGTAGTGAGAGCCAAGTCTATCTCAAGGATTGCTAAAGCAATCTCCAACTTCTCTCACCATCTTTCATAATTGCTTCCATTGAGTGGATCAATAGAAGCGATGAAACTCAGTGTTGAATAGCATTGAAGGAACCTTCATAAACAAAAGACCAAAATTAAAAAGAGTGTATAGATGTTAACCATAAGAAAATGATGAGTTTTATCTTTCACTTTGGTTACTCGACCAAAACTCAACATTTGAGAATAACTAAAAATCAACATAGTAATTTATCTTTCGCTTTGGTTACTCGACCAAATTACTATGTTCTTAAAAAAAAAGAATGTCATTAATGCCTTTCGCTTTGGTTACTCAGCCAAAAATGACATCAAAACTTAACATTAAAAAACAACTGAAATACATAGTAATTTATCTTTCGCTTTGGTTACTCGACCAAATTACTATGTACTTAGAAACAAAATTTCATTAATGCCTTTCGCTTTGGTTACTCGGCCAATAATGACATTAATATAGCTTAAAAACATGAAAAATCTATTTTTCACTTTGGTTACTCAATAGAATTCCATGTAACCTAAATTGACATAGCAATTTATCTTTCGCTTTGGTTACTCGACCAAATTGCTATGACAATAAAAACTTAATTCACAGTGGAAGCTTAATTAAATAAGCAAACTTAATTGTATAGCATGGACTAGTCCGCACATGGCCGGACTAGTCCGAACTCTTACAGTATGGTTTTCGGACTAGTCCGGTCCATACGCCGGACAAGTCCGGTACTGATCCAAAAACATTTGATCCTTTCTTTATTGAACTTTTCGAGTTTGGTCCGTACTAATCCGGACTAGTACGATCAACCTCGGAAAAATTTCATATAAAAAACTGGAAAATGTCAAAATACTCAAAAGGGAATCTTAATCTTACCATCTTACCAAAATTAACTTAATTTTCACAATGGATTTCAATCCAAAGTGCTTAATTGGTTTTTTAATCAGATGAATGCGTAAAAACACCCTGATCCGAAAAACCTAACCACTTAATTATGCACACCGGACTAGTCCGGCCCTTGACCGGACAAGTCCGAACCTTCAAAACTTTCAGTGAAAAACATCGATCAAAACACAATTCTAAATGATTAGTGGTCTAAACGACTCTGATACCATTGATAGAAATCAAGAGGGAGCCCAAAGATCAAATAGCCACTAAATCATCTCGAATTACATGGAGAAAACTGATTACAACATGAACACCAAGTGCTATTTCTCAAATAGCACAAGACCACTAATAATACATTCGCCTCCATTTTTGTTGTTGTTTGACGATGCGACCATCTAGCCAACAAGGTGAGTCCGCAAGAATAACGATGAGAGGCATTTCCCCTTGTTCTCCTTTTGGTATGTTGATCGGATTCTGAGAATTAAGAGTGTTCAAGTGTGTATTTGTGTATGCATAAGCATTCCTTGATCATACACTTGACCCTCTTCTTATAGTTGACCAAGAGGCACAAGAGGGGGCCTCCCACCCTTAGGAATCATTGAGTCTCCCGATCAGAGACTCAAAATTCGGTGGGCCGTGTCCTTTCAATTAGAACACATGTCAATTTCATGTTCAAACTGACAGTTACTCAAAAATCGGACTAGTCCGTATAGGGCCCGGACTAGTCCGGTTACCCTTACTAGACAATATCGGACTAGTCCGGTCTTAACTGGACTTGTGCGGTACATCCAACGGAGACAAAAGTTAATGATGATAAGAAAGCATACAAAGAGGCGAATAAAGTAAAATAGGCAGTAAAAAATGGAAGTTATACGCACTATGTTTTACTTGTAGCTAGATGTAGTCACAAAAGAGACATATAAATCATGCAATCTAATTAAGCACAAGAGCTACATACCCGGAACTCATAAGAACTGAAGATGTTGACAAGCTGCAGAGTTTCTTTTGAATGGGTGTTTTCATCAACACCCGCTGGAGGTGGGCTTCGGTGCATCACCAAGGATCGAACCTCGGCAAGTGCCTGGTTTTACCACTGCACTATGAGCACCTTTTTGACAATCTGCAGAGTAGTCATTATACATTGGAACTGAACAAGCAAAAAAAATGTCTGTCCTTTTTTTAATACATGGTCGGGACACTATGGGGAGGAGTGCTCCCAATTCATTAAGAAAGGAGAGGTAGGCATGCGCGCCGAGCGGGGCTCGAACGCGGGTGGGCGTGGCCCGGTCCTGAAAATAGAATCTGAAATTCTCAATGCTTTTTTTTCTCAATACATCTCTATCTTCTCATTTCCTGGCACACATTTTCCACATCTCCTTATTTCTCGTACCTAGAGTCAAAAGGACAATAAAGTGGAACAGAAGGAGTACCTAATTGATTATTGTTAATTGAGAAACATATCATCTTCAAGTAATGCTTAGTCCGGGTCATTGCGACTGAAGAGCTTTGATAGTTAGTTGAGGTTTGTTATTCTAACAACGTATAAAAGATAAGGAAAATATTATTGTAGTAAGTATGACTGAAAAACAATGTTCACAAAAAACAATGCAGAAAAATTATTTTATGGATTTAATCAGTCGATATAACAACAATGTGTTTCTTTGTGAAATGGATTCCCTATTGTCGAAGTGTTTGATACGACACTTACCCTGGACCCGCTAAGAAGCAGCCCGCGGAGGCTCTTTTTGTGGTTGGGGTACACAGAGATCAGGATCAAGATGATGACACCAGAGATTTACGTGGTTCGGGCCGCCAGAGCATAACACCCTACTCCACGGGATTTGTGTTGTTGTATTGTGCGAGTCTGTTCGCTAGTCAATTGGGATCAGGTCGAATCAGTGTCCCAGATGTTCGTGCAGTACAACCCTTTTATAGTTCTAAGGACTAACCGTTACAAATCTTGCCTGGCCCGACATGTGGCCCTGGCGTATTTAATAGCCTAATACACTGTCTAAGGAGTATTAAGCATGATTAATATTGTGATAACGTGCCTTAATGGTTGCGTTACCCCTATTAACAGCGCTCTTGATCGTGTGTCATTAATACAACATTAACGACACATAATTACATCTTGTAACTATTGCTTTAATTACACTTGATGGCTCATGCTGAAGGAGATCTGTCAGTGTACGCGTCGATAAAGCTCCGAAGGCTCCACACGTGGAAGCTCCGGAGCTTTCCCTTACGGGGGGTTAGGTCCGGGGCTAATGTACACGTGTCGGCACCGGAGCTCCTCTCTGCTTGGGGTTAGGTCCGGAGCCGTTGTACACGTGTTGACGCTAGAGCTTCCCTTTGTTGGGAATTTAGTTCTGGCTTTCCTTTACACGTGTTAGCTCAAGAGCTAGCCATATGAGGGGAGCGGGTCCGGCGCAGTGTGATATGTGGTACCTAAGAATACCTTCAACTCCATCAGGTAGAATTCTCTTGTCCTCTTCGCGGTACTAAAGGGTACCCGGTACACAGGGTACCGATAGTGGCCCCCGGGCCCACCTCTGGAAGAAACCATTTGGGTTAAGTTATTGTGCCGAAGGTGGAGCCTTTCTCGATTCCCGAGCTTCGATTTCAAGAGCCTTCTGATGTGCTGTTGGAGCGATGGTCCGGGAGTGAACCATCGACGCGTGGCTTGTTATGAATGCGGCAGATGAGATCTTTGTGTGATGAAAACCTTATTAGTTCCGCGCTCCCTGTTAGGGTGCCGCCATCGGGTTTCCCGCCGCTCATCATGACAATGGTTCGCCTTGGGTAAGAACCTCGATCTCTTCATCGGGGTGGCCCCAGGCCCACTCATCATTGACGGGGTAGAATTTTGAAAAGTTCCTTCGATCTCACTATGGTTTCCATCCAAGTGTCGCGAAGGCTTACTTAAGAAGGAAAGTGCGCACAGTTTGAGGACTCTTTACGCCTTCGATCATCTTTGCGCTCAGAGCCTCCCAAACTCCGCCTAACTTCCTTTCCTTTGCTCCGCTTTGCTACGATGGAGTTGGGTCTCCCCAAGAGCCACCTCAAGAGCGATGATGATCTAAAGAAGGTCTGGACCTAAATGGGGTGGTCCAGCGACTCCTTCAATCATTTGGTCCGCGCCGGCAAGCTCCCGTTCAAGAAGGAGCGCAATGGCGATATGGTGTACTTCACAGCGTACGCCATGGTGGGATTCATTCCACCTTTCTCTTCCTTCCTTTTGATGCTACTAGACTTTTATGGTCTGCAGTTGTATCACCTTGGCCCCCATTTTATTCTCCTCGTGGCGACATTCGTCCACTTTTGCGAGATGTGGGTGGGTATTCCCCCCTGCGTCGAGCTATTCCGCACCATCTTCACCATCCACACCACCGGCAAGGGGAGTGAGCTTCTTGGCTTCTACTATTTTGTGAAGCGCAAGAACTTCCCCTACAAATATTTGAAGTCGTTTCCTTCCGGCAAGTGGGATAGCTGGAAGAAAGATTGGATCATCATTGCGGCGAAGGAGCACGAGAAGTTGGAGCTGCCCGAAGGTCTCCCCAATGTTGACACCGACACCTGGAGTGTAGTTCCGAGGTTGTCAAACGCCTTCAACCCTGTCTTGACCAGGATCTGCGAGTGCGTGGAAGGTGTAGTGACCCCCCAGATGGTCTTCTGCAACTTCCTGGTCAATAGGTGGGCTCCGCTGAAGAAGAGTGAGAAGCTCGCGTGGGCCCTCAACAGCATGATGGATGACGACCGGATTGAAACCGGTCTGAAATCCAACTTGGATGATGAATCATTGGAGTTTCATTTGAAGAAATTCCAGCATGGGATTAACGTCAACGGTGACGACTTGGTTCCGCCAGCAGCTTTTCTCCCTCTTAACATGGAGGCGCAGTTCAGTAGGGAGCTCCAGAGGAGTATGCCGGTGCTTGACGACCTTGGCGAGGTAGAGAGGCGTCTGGCCACCAGATTGGTGATCCCCGGAGCTTTCGAGGGTGGTCTTGCCTCCGCCTCGAGATGGAAGACTGAAGACACCGGCAAGGGCAAGGGCAAAGAGCCAGCTGAGCCCTCCAGCCGGAAGAGGAAGTTGAAGCACGCTGACGGGAGGTCCGTCAGACCTGCTCCTTCTACGATGGCTCCTTCTCCCCGACAGAGGAGGTCTTCTGCAACTACTCCTACTCTGGTAAAAGCATCTTCAAGAGGCGTCAACTGCGAGAAGTCGACCCCGGTCTCAGTGCCGGCTAAAAGCTCCAAGCCCGGGAGTTCTTCCCAGCCAAGAGGAGCTCCGGCTACAGCAAGCGGCCCTCAACTGAGGTCCGAAGCTGTAGTCTCACCAGACTTGGTGGTCTCTAGCTCCGGGCCTCAGAAGAAAAGGTTCCGAGGTGACTGGGGTGGCAGCATCCCTAGGTAAGCATTGATTGCTCGCCCTAACATGCCAGTCTTGTTTTTAACGTGTTTTTAATCTTCTCTTCCCTTTATTTCTAGGGTGTAGAAGTAGGGGTCGGGACTTCAGCGCCTATTGCTGCGGCCAGGGCTGCGCCTGCTGAAGCTCCGGCTTCAAGCATTGAGCCTCCTTGTCAAGCAGAAGCAGAAGTTGCGACAGCTACGACGTCAGCTGTCGTGAGCTTGGACTCGGAGTCCTCGCTCGAAGCTTCTGTGGTAACGCTGGACCACAGGAGTAAAGTTGAAGATGTACCCCTGGCGATGGTGGCGGAGGTTGATGCTCCTGCACCGGTGATGCCAGAAGTTCTGGCTTTTGAGCCGGAAGTTGTTGAAGCCCTGGCTGCTGAGCCAGAAGTGGTTGAAGCCCTGACTATTAAGCTGGAAATCCCCCAAGCTCAAGCCCTTGTGCCAGAAGCGGTTGAACGTCCGACGGTTGAGCCGGAGGTGCCTGAAGCTCCGGTCGTTGAACCAGAAGTAGCCGCCATGCCGGAGCCTGAGCCAGCTGCGGTTGAGGCCCTAGTTGAAGCCCCGACTACTGTTCCAGAGGTAGTTGCCCCAGAGGTATCTGGGACAGAGCCGAAGCAGTCTCAGAAAGTAGCGACAGGTCCCCCATCCTCGGAGCCTATGACTGAAGGTACAGAAGCGGCATCTTCAACTCCTGCATCGGAGGTGGGATTCCCCCAGCGGGTTCTTCCTCTGCTACCAATTAGGGGTTTCCCGAGAGTGGCCCTAGCATTGCAGGAGTATAGGGGACCACTATTGTTGAGTGGGACCCAATTTTTGTAATGGAAAATCCTTTTGAGCCTGCGGAAATGGTCCCAGTAGGCCCGAAACCTATCCCTCTAGCGTTGTCCATAGACAACGCCTGCTCAAGTCTCTGACAGGTCCAGCTTGCCTTCGATCATGAGAGCAAAGCCTTGGAGGAGGAGCGCCACACCTTGAGGCGTTGGCGCAACAGACTCCATTTTGAGACCAATCTTGCCCAAACAATACTGGCTAACCAGAAGGAGTGAATTAAGAGGGAAAAAGTCTAGTTAGAATACTGGGACAAACTAATGGAGAAGGAAGCCGCCATGTGGGCGCTCGATGCTAACTCCAGGGAGATCCTGGAGCAAGCCAAGGAGAGGCGTGATGCTGCTGACGAGCGTCACGAAAAACTCACTAAATTGAATGAGGTTCTCTTGAAGTGTCGAGCGGACCTAGATGCGAGGGAAGAAAAACTCCTAGAACAGCAGGAGGATGTAGTAAGGAGAGAGGCGGAGGTCACCCAGAAGTTGACTCTGGTTGAGCACAATTTGGCATATCGCAGCAAAAAGCTGAATCTATGGAAGGAGGAAGAAAGGAAGAAGAATTGGAAGGTGGGGCAAGAGCTCTCGAAAAGAGAGTCTGATGTTGCCGCCAGGGGGGAGAGAGTCAAAGGCAGGGAAAAGGACCTAGCTGAAAGGCAGAACTGCATCCACCTCCGGGAGACGGAGCTGGCTAACCGGGAGAAGCAAGTTGCTGAGAACATGCAGCAACATGCTAAGTTGGCCGAGCACCTTGCCCGTGAAGGTTCGGAGCTTGCGGCTGCCCGGAGGTCACTGGAAGAGCTGCGAAGCTCAAAGGCAACCGAGTCCTTAATGGTATGGGACTTCTTGGGATGTACGGACAGGGCCCTTGTGCCTCTTTGTTTTAGTCCACTACGCCCGAAAGACCCAGCGCAGGAGTTGGACCAGACGCTATCGGCACTTGGCTCTGCTGGCAGCAAACTCGACCCGATGGGTAACGTCATTGCCGATCAGCTGGAGACGGAGGGTAAATCCTTTGCCAGGAACGTCGCCAAGTATGTATTGGCATGTTACAAAAGCCGAGACCCCCAATCCTCCCTTGATCCGATATTTGAAGGAATCATCGCAAAGGAAGAGGATGCCGCCAGGGCTAGTGTCCAAGAAGCTGCTGAGAAGGTTATTTCATTTTTCCACAGGACTTAGATCCTCTAGTAGGTAGGAATTTTCTCCTTTTGCCCCTTGTAACCCCAATTTTGTAATCCAATACTTTTGATTAATGAAATCCTCCTTTCTGCCTTCAATTTCACTTTGTCTTCAATATATAGTATCGTATCTTATTGGCCCCCTGGTACATTTGTACAATTGAAGTGTGTACATGTACCAAAGGTTGTGGCAGTATGTTGACGACTTGAATGCTTCGCACTTGTAAATTTTAGGTCCGAAGTTTTTATCTTTGACATGTTGACTGTTGGCCCCCTGGGATAGACGGAGGTTCATAGCTCCGGTAGTGGCTGATGCCAATGCACGAGTCGTCGATGATAGACCTCCGGGGGTTGCTGGAGCTTAGTAGCTCTGACAATACCCACTATCAACGTATGAAGCGTTGATGGCAGGCTCCCTTGGAGGATGTCAGATATTAGTAGCTCCGGCGTCGTCTACCATTGCTATGAATTTTTGCTTTTCTTGCACATTAAAGGCAAGAGCGAAAGTAAAATTCGTCCTCTTGTCTATAAAGTGGTTGTGACTTATTGTTCTTATTTGGACATTAGGTCTAAAGAAACTCAACATGATAACGAGCGTTTTGATATAATCTTTCTAGATCTGCATGCCTTTTTAGTACTCACCCTACTGAGGCCTGTCGGTGTGTAGGTAGAGCGGCGTACTTAGGGTGCAGGACCAGACTAAGCTGATAGCACACTCCGGACCTATGTTGGCTTGGCGTTCAGGCAAGTAGACTATGTAGCAATGTTAAGATCCAAAAATATTATCAATAAGGCTTGAAATACATGTGAATTACTTGGAACAAAGCTCAAGAAGATTTGCACAACTTTATTATAGACAAGCGGGGTGAAAATAATTTGATATATTGAGCCTTGCACAAAACGTTAATGCACGTGGAGTATGTTTTCACACAATAATGCCTTTCATTTTAGGTCTGGATTACAGGGGAGACAATGACACACTTAGGGTGCTGGACCATGCTAAATGTGCTATACATCTTGTATTGGCCCAGAGCAAGTAGTTACACTTTTAGTGCTGTGACTGTCTCAAGTGTTACTTGAACTTCCCGGACCCTCCCGGAGGGGTCCGGATGTTCTCCCGGAGGACTTGCCCATCTCTGTATAATGACTCTACAACATGCATTGTATGTAATTATAGACTCACCTCTGTGATTCTAAGCATAAAACTTATGGAGGTGCTCGATGTTCTAAGGATTGGGAAGCGGGGTCCCATCCTCTGTTGCCAAGCGAACGCATCCTGGTCGGGATACTTTAATTACTTGGAAGGGACCATCCCAGCTGGAGGAAAGTTTGTTCATTCCTTCATGGCTTAGTATCTTCTGAAGCACCAGGTCGCCTTCTTAAAGCT
Organism: Tuctoria greenei; assembly: GCA_036927565.1. Taxonomy (NCBI): domain Eukaryota; kingdom Viridiplantae; phylum Streptophyta; class Magnoliopsida; order Poales; family Poaceae; genus Tuctoria; species Tuctoria greenei. Next base: position 256,954,787 of record JAYESD010000002.1, read on the forward strand.
GTCGGTCGTGCACATGCCTTTGATGATAGCGCCGGAGCGCTTGGCGATAACGTGCATTCCAAACAGCTGCTTAGCCCCTTCCATTGTCGACGAGGTCAAGGTCTTCACACCGGAGCTAGTCCTGCGTGGCTTCGTCGAAGGTCCGGACCCGTAGGTACCCCAAGGTGATCTCACGAGGAAGGACTGCTTCAGCTCCGTACACCAGGAAGAATGGAGTTTCCCCGGTTGACGGGTTTAGAGTTGTCCTGTTCGCCCATAATGTGGATGGAAGCTCCTCAATCCAATTTTTTTCACTAGCTCAACCGCATCCTGAAGTGTTGTAGGCCAATAAAAGCCATGACGTAAGGCTTTACTGACCAGTGTGCGAGAAGATGCGTGGTTCCCACACTCGCCTCCATGGATTTATGCAAGAAGGTCACGACCTTCTTCCCTTGTAATGCACCACATTAGGACGCCATTGGCACCACGTCGGTAGAGATCCCCTTCTACCAACGTGTATCTTTTAGCCAATCTAACAATCCGGTCAGTGGATACACTGTCTTCAGGAAGGATGTTGTCTTTCAAGTAGCTCCGGATCTCCGAGATCCATGCATCGGAACTAACTTGAGCTTCTGAGTCTTGCGCGTTGGGTTGCTCGGAGCTTCCGACAGCACCTACGACCCTTGGTGGGATGCCATGGTAGCAGGGTCACCGGGACCACCAGCTTCGAGGTGCTGGTCTCGCCCCCTTCGCTCAGTTCGGCAGACTGAGCTGTTGGTTTTGACAACCTCCGAACGAAAATTCCATCAAGAGCCAGAGCTCCAGTTGAGGCTTTCGTCGAGAGTTCGTTGGCTTCAGAGTTATGAAGACGCTGAACATGATGGAGGTCTAGGACTTCGAAGTACTTCTGAAGCCTCTGGACTTTAAGGAGATAAGCAGCTAATTGAGAATTGTTGCAGGAACATTCACCTTTCACTTGTTTGATGATGATTTGTGAATCTCCCTTTACCAACAACTGTTTGACACCATAAGATAGTGCCACCTTGAGTCCATAGATGAGGGCTTCATACTCCGCCATATTGTTGGTTTCCTTGAAATCAAGGTGTACCATGTACTTGACCTTCTTCCCGGTCGGAGCCAGGAGAAGGATTCCAACTCTGGCCCCTTGCTTCTGCACGGAGCCATCGAAGTAGAGGGTCTAGTGAGGCTTGGTGAATGCCGGAACTTTGAGTTCTGGTTTCTGCTCTCTGTGGCCCCCAGGGTTTGATGGAGAGTGGTTCCATTCCGCCACAAAGTCAGCCAAGGCTTGACTTTTAATTGCTTGTCTTGACACAAATTCTAGATCAAATTCAGCCAGTTCCGCTGCCCACTTTGCAATGTTCCCAGTAGAATTAGGGTTATTCAAAATTGCATGTAGTGGAGAAGAAGTTACTACTGATATTTTGTGGGCTTGAAAGTAGTGACGAAGCTTCCTTGAGGCAATGGTGCATAAAGCAGTTTATGCACCTCAATGTATCTTGTCTTAGCATCATGGAGTACTACACTGATGAAGTACACAGGGCGTTGGATGGTCCAGACCCATTCAGAAGGACTTGGAGCTTCCTCTCCATCGACCCGGACCCTACTGGAGGGTCCCAGACCTTCAAGTTGTGCTTCTTGGACCCTCCCAGAAGGGTCCAAAACTCCTTCTTGTTCAACCTGGATCTCACTAGGAGGATCCAGATTATATTGGTTAGCCAGGTGAACCTCTTCAGACGAAAGAGGTTGATCTCCTAGCACTTCGTTTTGAGGTTCCGTGTCTGGGAGCTAAGACCCAGTCACGTCTTCAGGTGATTCCGGACCCTCCCGGAGGGGTCCGGACGTTTGAATCGGATGTGGCTCTGGTCTTTCCGCAACCAGGACCATACTGACAACTTCGGTGGTTGCCGAAACGTAAAGCAGTAAAGGCTCACCAGGATTAGGAGCTACCAATATTGGTAGTGTAGTGAGGAGCTGTTTCAACTCTTGAAATGTCTTTTCTGCTTCTTCAGACCAATGAAAAGGTCCAAACTTCCTCATGAGTTTGAAGAAGGGTAATGTGTGTTCTGCCAGTCTTGATATAAATCGGATAAGCGTAGCTAGACATCCTGTCAACTTTTGGACATCTTTAATGCGAGCTGGGGGCGCATATCTTCTATAGCCTTGATCTTTGCTGGCTCTGCTTCAATTCCTCGGTGAGTCACAAAGAACCCCAGAAGCTTCCCGGAGCTAACCCCAAAGACACACTTGTCCGGGTTCAGCTTGGTGCGCATGGTGCGCAGCTTGTCGAAGACGGCTTGTAAGTTGTCAAGGAGTGACTCCTTGTTTTTGATCTTCACAACGATGTCATCGACATACACCTCCACCAAATCTCTAATTAGCTCTCCAAATGTTTTGTACATAGCTCGCACAAATGTTGAAGCAGCATTTTTAAGACCTAATGGCATGGCAGTATGACAATACAATCCATCTACTGTTATGAAGGTAGTATGCTCTTCATCTTCCTTATACATTTAGATTTGATGATATCCAGAATATGCATCTAGGAAACACAGTAGCTCGCACCCGGAGGTGGAGTCCACTATCTGGTCTCTTCTAGGTAGTGGAAATGGATCCTTTGGACATACCTTATTTAAGGTGGTGTAGTCGATACACATACGAAGCTTCCCACCGGCCTTGGGTACAACAATTGGGTTTGCCAACCATTTTGGATGGAAGACTTCCCGGATGAATCTAGCTTCGAGCAACTTCTTGATTTTCTGTCAGATGAAGTTTTGTCGCTCAATTGATTGCTTTCGGGGCTTCTGGTGTACAGGCCATGCGTCTGGGTAAATCTTCAGATTGTGCTCAATCACCTCCATAGGGATCCCAGGCATTTGTGACGGTTGCCAGGCAAACACGTCGATATTAGCCTGGTGGAAAGTGATGAGCGCGAGTTCCTATTTTTTGTTCAGACCCCCCGATATACGAGTAGTCTGAGCAGCATAGGAACCAATTTGGACGACTTTGACGGGAATGTCAGCGTCGCCTGTTGACGGCTCCAAAGATATACTAACAAATCATCCCCGGTAATGGTGCAAGAAATGCTTGTCGGTATTTCTTAACACCACAGATCATCTCCGCTAAAGAGATGAGATCCGCAAGCGCACGAAAGATACTGTTTTAGCATTTCACCCATGAGTATTCCCAAGGGTATCGTATTTATACCAAAGGAAGGCAATGGAGTAAAGTATATACTACTCTTATGGTCAAGCTATGGGATACTAATCAATTATCCGGACAGGGGGTAAGTTGATAATAGGGGTAGTGTGACACACACCTAGGCAATCTATTCTAAAGGGAAAATGGGTCATAGAGGGAGATTGGATTAAGAGTTAGAGAGTTGCTCCTACAATGCTCCTAATACATATACATAGCCTAAGGTAGATACTAATGGTCATGTCAATGATGAATTCTTATGCAATATTATTCAACACATCGGGCATGGGCTTACCCCTAGCAATACTAGGGCAACTCCCGCCAAGAGCCTGTGGCATAGCCGAACGTGGAGGATTACAAAGGACAGATAGGGCTGTCACCACCTACTGCCTACCTCTTCAATCCGTGGGTCTACGAGACATCAAACGCTACTTAAATACCCTAGCACCATGCTAGCATACTAAGAAGATACCTTAAGAGCCACAACACAAGCCATCCTAAGGCAATGAACTAAATCATCGTTGAACCAATGTTGATTGCATAGCATAGTTATTCATATTAACATAATCATATCATAACTATATAGACTATAGTGGGGGTCTATAGTGCTTATGACCATAAGATGTGATCATGAGAGTACAATCTTAAAGACTGTACCTTCCACTTACATGGACTCCACAATCAAACAAGAAATGCTTTGTCCAAGTATACGTATAAAAGAAGACTAAAGATAATATCTTTATTGAGCACAAAGTCACAAATACAAGGAGGAATACATGAGATATACCTTTCCCAATGTGGAATTGGGAAGAGAGACTCCTTCTACTCCTTTCCCAATTTGGACTTGGGACTAGAGACCCTCCTCTCTACATCCTAACTCCTCTAAGGACTATGGAAGATAGTGTATACAATAGAATGATGCCCAAGTAGTGTGTGTTGAAGTGAGGGGTATGGGGTCCTATTTATACTAGTGTTGAGGTCGGTTCCCGCCACCAAAAGCGTGCGAATCAGTCGTCATTGACTCCAGGGAGCCAGGAGGAGCCAACACGTGGAAGTTGACCGCGTTTGGCGCGAGGACCAAGTCGGTCGACCCCCTGGTTCGACCGACCTGGTCAGTGCTCCAAATGGCCCGTACTTACTCCAGGTGGCTGCCAGGTGTGTCCCATTGACTGATATTGGTGCTACACCATTGGATGGCCTCGGATACTTCTATTTGTGGGTCATTTGATCCATGTGGTGCCACATGTCGTCGCCTGATTGGCTAGGATGATATTTTATAGGATTGCTCCCCATACTTTTCCTCAATTCTTGTATAAATATCTTCATACACATATTTCTACAAGTACAAGTGGAAATAGGTCAAGTAGAAAGGTGATGTGTGCAAGAAATGATCAATCCTTCACATAATTGAGTTATATTGAAGGCTGAAATTGGTATATAAAGCCGTCAACAAACTCCCCCAAGCTTATCCTTTGCTAGTTCCGAGCAAAGTCAAGACTTTAGGTTGATAATCAGGAGTTGCTACAATGTTCTACCTTTCGAAAGTACCAAGTGCACAACAAAATACTCTACCTAGTATTGCAAAAAGTGGCTATGGTACTTCACCCTTCTTAAGTCATTATGGGAGTTATGCCTTCTCCTATTCATGGGTAATTGAAAGGTAGAACAGCAAATGAAGCAAGCATAGCCTAGATATCAAGTTCCACTTAAATTCCGGAGAGATTCAAATTAGATTATAAGTACCTCAATTGTCTCTCTCAATCACTCCTTTGTGTATAGTGGAAATATGTCCTCACCAAGGCATTATGCCTATACTATTCCTACTCTTTGAATATGGCTTGTATGTGGAGCTTGGTAGGGAAAGTAAGTAGGCATATTTGCAACACATAATATTGCTAACTCAAAAGAGCAAGCCTTAGGAGAAATCAATTCAAACTTTTGAATCAAGACTTGTGCATGTGTGATGGAATGGAGGTTGATGTGGAAACATGTGATGCCCGGTTCCGAAAAATGAACCAAGCTAACGCATATGTGTGCCCAGGATGTTCATCACACATACACAAGTGCAATCACAAAAGAGTATACAGAAAATTACCACAGAACAGAATTAATTAACCAAATTTTATTAAACAAACCATATTATCCTCGATTACAAACTCTAATGTATATTTATGACAAGTTCAACTAATGCAGCGGAAATACTCTAATTTAGCAAACTAAACAGCTAGGCAGCATAAGCGATAGGGTATAGCGCAGCTCCAATCAACACCATAGGCAAAGCTAACGGTAGACGCGGCCTAGAACTCTGCATTATCGTCATTAAACTCCCAATCCTGACCTGCAACTGTTTAGGGGGGGGGGGGGTTGCAAGAGTGAGTACATGTCGTACTCAGCAAGTGTGGAAAGTATGACATGTGGCTGATTCAAATGATGACAATAATAATGGCAAAGTGTTGAAAAGTACAATAAAACATTTGGAAAGCAATATATTATATGTATGTGAAGTAAACCCATCATAAACCATGTAACGATCATAATACCAGAACATAATTTACCATTGCCAATGACCATAATCAATGTCATAAACCATGATTCCATCCCATAACCATAACCATAATATCAACCATAACCATTACCAAACCATAACCATCCCAAATCCTGTACCAATACCAAGTTCCCTCTAATCATGGAAGTTGTCCAGGTGCTCATAACCGGGAGCACGGCTATCATGATAGTTTTATTTGACTCTGCAGAGTTTGTACCTCTTTACCCACGTGTTTTTGATTTTATCACCTTTCGATGACTAGAACCTATATTATGCCGTCTCACACTTTCGTCAGTGTGTGGCCAAGAGATCACAAAATAGCCTTTACAAAGGGATTACTAGCCTATTTAGACCCCACTGAGGTTTCACCGGTGGCGATGTCTCCTAAAGAGCACATCTTCAACCAAGGGCCCCCTCTTGAGCCATTCGGATCCCAGGGTAGTCCCACCAATCATCAACAAACCCAAACCGACTACCCCTTCCACGAGCATCCACAATGGTCCAAACAGCACTAGCAAATCCCTAATTAATCAGCTATGCCGTAGCCATACTTGGCCTTGTGGTGGCACTGTAGTCCTGACTTATTGTCGCATGAACCGGTCCTTAGATCTAAAGCAAGCAAACCACCATAACATCCAACCCATTCACATACCAGGATTTCTTAGATCACCCATTACCATACCATATTAACCAATTCATGTTAACCATAATCTCATCCATGCATAATTAAATTGAGTGGTATAGTTGTTCTCCCATCCCAGTTGATTAAGCGAAGCAAAAAGGGTAAAATCCCTTCCCGACTCTCTACCATAAATTCCAGGCGACAAGGGTGGTCAAACAACGCTAGTAAACTTCCTACCATAGGATTCCCATCAAATTGACACAAGCATGCAGTTTGCAAACAAAACATTTATTTTAAAAACAGGATTAATATCATTCAAGGACACTTGCCTTGCTCTTGCTGTAGATTAGGGTCAAAGCCTTCAAACTCTTGGTGTTGTAGATCCTCCGGGGCACTTTGTAGCGCAAATCCGTCTAATCCACACAATAAACATACAAGACAAGGAACACAATCAAAAAGTGCACAAATATTACTCAATATGACATGACATGCATGATTAATGCAAATGCAAGGTAGAACATGTTAATAGATTGCTTTTAATGATCAATAACTAGTTCTAATAGCTTTTAACAAGTTTATACAGGTTTGGAGTTGATTAGATCAAATTTTAGAATTAATTCAGCACAATTTAACCAGAAAGATCGGACTAGTCCGCTAGGGACCGGACAAGTCCGCACTCTGCGAGATCAGCAGATTAGGGTTTTCTAGATCGACGTAAATCTAGAGATTAGGTGTTGAATTCCCATAAGGAAAATAGAATAGAAGGTATACCAGATGTTTTGGACTCCAATGAATCAAGAAACTTGGAGGTAACACTTGTATCTTGATGATCTAAGGTTGGTGATGAACCTGGAGATGAATTGGTGGTGAAGGACGAAACTTGATGGAGATTTTGATCCTCTTTCGTTTCCTCCTCTTCTTCTTCTTGCTTGGGATCTTCTCCTCCCTCCTTGATGGTGGCTCCCCACGAACTAGGGTTTGGGTGGGGTGGAAAAGTGGCAAATAGATGTCGAACCAAGGGGTCGGGTTGTTTATATAGAGGTGGAGGCTAGGGTTAGATGGATTTCGAGTTTGGGATGAGTAGAGGCCGGTTTAGAGTCCCACATGGCTCTAAAAGAGTTAGGCACGACGTTCCTAAGCCCACTTAACGTGAAGCCCAAGAAACAAGTCGTAAAACAAAAGATCAATTCGGAGTCGCGAAATATCGGACAAGTTCGAAAAGGACCGGACTAGTCCGAAGTCGCTCAGAGAGAAAATAGGACAATTCTGGCCAAAAATCGGACAAGTCTGACTTTAAACAGAGAGGAAAACGGACAAGTCCGCTGGAACACCGGACTAGTCTGGAAAAGTCCAGGGACTTAGCAAATTTTCAAGGATTCTTGGAATATCGGACTAGTCCGCACAAAATCGGACAAGTCCGAAAGTTTCCAGAGGCAAAATCGGACTAGTCCGGAGCAAAAACGGACAAGTCCGTTTTTGGTCAGAGAGAAATCGGACTAGTCCTCAGTAAAATCGGACTAGTCCGCACTTTCCTGCGTTTTAATTTCGGTTTTGTTCCAAATAAATTTTAAATTCTCCAAATCAATCTTAAACTCGTTCCTCTTGTTGTGGGTTAATGTTAAACATGTATATGAGTGCATGCAAGGCATGATGCATGAAAATGAGGGTGTTACAAACCTACCCCCCTTAAAATGAATCTCGCCCTCGAGATTCGACACGGAAGAGAAGAGAGAGGGAAATTCCTTCTTGAGGTCATCTTCTAGCTCCCAAGTTGCTTCTTTTTCTGTGCGGTGCTTTCATTGAACTTTACACCATCGAATCACCTTGTTCCTTGTTACTCTCTCCTTGGTTTCCAAGATTTTAACCGGTTGCTTGGCGTAAGTCAAATCTTCTTCTAGTTCCAATCCTTCCATTGGCACTTGTTCTTTCGGTACTCTCAAACACTTCTTGAGCTGGGAAACATGAAAGACATCATGGACATCCGAAAGATGAGCTGGCATCTCCAAATTATACGCTACTTCTCCTCTTTTGTCCAAAATCTTGAATGGTCCAATATAACGAGGTGCTAGCTTTCCTCTTATGTTAAACCTCTTATGACCTCTCATTGGTGACACCTTGAGGTAAACAAAATCTCCCACTTCATAGGCTAATTTCCTTCTTCTATTGTCCGCATAGCCTTTTTGCCTTGATTGGGCAGCCCTCAAGTTTTCACGAATTATTTGGATTTGCTTTTCGGCTTCTTGCAACACATTCGGACCAAATACTTGAGTTTCTCCTGCCTCATTCCAGAATAAAGGTGTCCTACACTTCCTCCCATAAAGCGCTTCATATGGTGACATCTTCAAACTTGCTTGGTAACTATTGTTGTATGAAAATTATGCATATGGCAAGCTTTTGTCCCAAATTTTCCCATGCTTCAAAGCACAAGCTCTTAACATATCCTCCAAAATTTGATTGGTCCTCTCGGTTTGTCCATCTGTTTGAGGATGATATGCTGAACTAAAATTCAACCTCGTTCCCAAAGCTTCATGCAATTTCTGCCAAAATCTGGAGGTAAATTGAGAACCTCTATCCGATACTATCTTCTTCGGGACTCCGTGTCGACACACAATATGCTCCATGTATATTTCAGCCAATTGTGCAGCTGCATATTTGGTCTTCACGGGGACAAAATGAGCTGACTTGGTTAAGCGATCCACGATTACCCAAATTGAGTCATACCCGGACTGAGTATGTGGTAACCCAACTATGAGGTCCATTCCAATTTCTTCCCACTTCCATTCCGGGATCTTCAATGGTTGCAATAATCCAGCTGACCTTTGATGTTCCGCCTTGACTCCTTGACACACATCACACAATGCCACATATTCAGCTATGTCCTTTTTCATGATATCCCACCAATAGCAAGTCTTCAAGTCTTTGTACATCTTCGTACAACCGGGGTGAATTGAGTATGGCGAGTCATGTGCCTCCTTTAATATTGTCTTCCGAATATGCTTTAAATTAGGCACAACGATTCTCTTTCCAAGCCATAAGGTACCATGTTTGTCCTCATTGAATCTGAATTCTCTCCCTTCCTCGATCCTTTCCTTGATTTCCTTGATTTCCTCATCTGCGGTTTGTGCCTCTCGAATTTCTTGCTCCAAGGTTGGGTTTAACTCCGTCATCTCCATCTCATTTACAAATCCGAGGTTCAACCTTTCAAACTCCTTACATAACTCGAATGGTAACTCTCGAACTGTGAGTTGGTGACTTACTCCCTTTCTACTCAAAGCATCGGCCACTACATTGGCTTTTCCCAAATGATAGTTGATCCCCAAATCATAATCTTTGATGAGCTCCAACCATCTTCGTTGCCTCAATTTCATATCCATTTGTGTGAAAATATAATTCAAACTCTTATGATCCGTATAAATTTCACACCTATGTCCAAGGATATAGTGTCTCCAAATCTTCAACGCATGTACCACAGCTGCGAGTTCCAAATCATGTGTTGGGTAATTCTGCTCATGTTTCTTCAATTGCCTTGATGCATATGCAACCACTTGACCTTCTTGCATGAGCACACATCCAAGTCCTTGCCTTGATGCGTCGCAATAAATATCAAAAACTCTTGCTTACATCCGGCAATACCAAAACTGGGGCTGTTGTCAACCTCTTCTTCAACTCCTCAAAACTGTTTTGACAAGCTTGAGTCCATTGGAAAGCCTTTCCCTTCATTAGCAACTCCGTCATTGGCTTGGCTATCTTGGAAAAGTCCTTGATGAATTGACGGTAATATCCAGCCATCCCAAGAAAACTTCTTATTTCCTTGACACTTTGTGGGAGCTCCCACTTCAACACGTCTCTCACTTTTCCGGGGTCAACCGATACTCCTCCGCCTGAGATTATATGACCCAAAAATGACACCTCTCTCAACCAAAATTGACACTTGTTGAACTTTGCATACAATTGATGCTCCCTCAATTTCTGCAATGTAAGCCTCAAGTGTTCCTCATGTTCCTTCTCATTCTTCGAGTAGATCATAATGTCATCAATGAAAACCACAACGAACTTATCCAAGTACTCCATGAAGACCTTATTCATGAGGTACATAAAGTAGGCAGGCGCATTTTTCAATCCAAATGACATCACAGTGTACTCATAAGATCCATACCGTGTCCTAAAGGTTGTCTTGGGTATGTCCGATGGTCTAATCTTCATTAGAAAATATCCCGACCTCAAATCAATCTTAGAGAAGACACAAGCACCCTTCATCTAATCAAACGAGTCTTCTATGCGTGGCAAGGTGTACTTGTTCTTGATTGTTACCTCGTTGAGAGCTCGGTAATCCATGCACATCCTTTGGGATGCATCCTTCTTGTCCACAAATAGAACGGGTGCTCCCCAAGGTGAAGAGCTAGGGTGAATAAAACCCTTCTTTAGTTGCTCTTGAATTTGCTTCTTAAGCTCCGCTAATTCCAAAGGAGGCATCCTATACGGCCTCTTAGCTATAGGTGCAGTTCCAGGTATTAAATCAATAACAAACTCAATGTCTCGATCAGGTGGCATACCTGACAACTCGTCCGGAAAAACATCCAAAAATTCACACACCACCGGAATCTCCTCAATTGCGATACCATCCATATGATTCAGCTCCAATTGCTTCGGTGCGGTTTGAGATTCTCCAAATTCTACGGTGATCCCTTCCTCATTGGTCAACTTCACCGTCTTCATGGCGCACTCAATAACTCCATTGTGCTTCCTCAACCACTCCATACCAAGTATAATGTCCAATCCTTGAGAATCCAAAACAATGAGGTTGGCGGAGAAGTCTACCCCCTTATTCTAAGGCTTACTTTTGGACATACTATATTTGTCCTCATCTCTCCTCCAGAAGACTTAACCAATAGAGCAAACTTCATATGAGAGATAGGCAAACTATACTTGGCAACATACTTCGATGCAATGAATGAATGTGATGCTCCATAATCAAATAACATAGTCGCGGGGTTGGAGTTGGCGAGAAACATACCAATGACCACGTCATCCGCTTGTTGAGCATCCTCCGTAGAGACATGGTTCACGTTGCCACGAGCAAAATTCTGCTGTCCACGGCTTCCTTGTGGCACTCCTCCATTGGGTCTTGGGTTTTGCCTCGGCGCATTGCTTCCTTGACCAAGGCCTGACTTAGGACATTGATGCACAAAGTGTCCAGCTTCTCCACAAGTATAACACTTCTTAACTCCACCAGAATTATTGGGACGATCTTGGTTTTGAACATTGGCACAGGAAAATTAGCACGAGGCGCATAAGGCATTGGAGGCCTAGGTGCTTGCATAACAGGGCACTGTTGCACAAACTGAGTTGGGCGCGGTGCATAACCGGGGCGTTGAGCAGGAATAGAGGAGCTGTAATAGGGTGCATTGGGTGGTGCAAGGCGAGGGCCCACATTACTTACTTGTTGTTGTCCTTGATATGGCGCCTTCCTCTTGTTGTCTTGTTCCATCTCACGAATCTTGTTCTCAACCACAATTGCTTTGTCCACAAGCTTCTGAAAGTTGGCATAGTTGCAATTGAGCAATTGCACTTGGATCTCATTGTTCAAGCCCCTCATGAACAAGTATTGTTTTCGACTGTCCCGACTAACATCCTCAGGCGCATATCTTGAGAGTTGAGTGAACTTGTTGAGATATTCACTCACGCTTGATCTTCCTTGCCTTAAATTCTCAAATTCTTGCCTCTTCAAGATCATAACACCCTCCGACACATAATGAGAACGGAAATTCTCCTTGAATTCGGCCAAGGTAATTCTCTCTTGGTTCTCATGAGCATTGCAATAAGCATCCCACCAATCCGCAGCTGCTCCAACGAGTTGATGAGAAGCAAATAGCACCTTCTCCCGGTCACTGCATTGGACAATAGCAAGTTTCTTCTCCACGGACTTGAGCCAATCATCCGCATCCATAGGGTCAGCAGCTTGAGCAAAGGTCGGTTGCCTAGTCCTCATAAACTCTCCCAATCGGTTATGAGGAGGCGGGGGTGGCGGTGGGGGCATGTGGGGCTGATTGTTGATGTTGTCAGCCTGCAACTGTCCCATAGTCTGTATCATGGTCTGCATGAGCTGGTTTTGCATAGCCAATAGCTGTTCAATGTTGATAGCTCCCTGAATAGATCCTTGCCCATTGTTGTTCTGAGGCACTCCATTGTTCTCGTCCTCATCATTGCCATCCCTCTGGTTGCGAGTCCTCACCATCTGAAGAAAAGCAATAGGTAAGAATTAGAAAATGTCCCCAACTATATACATCAAGGGATATGAAACTAAACAACTAGCTACACTAGCCTAGGTGGACATGGCAATGCTAAAGCATCCCAAAATCCTCTATTAAGCACACAAGCAAACAACATATATAGCAACAGCACACCAAGCAAAAACACATCGATTCCTGAGTGCTCCTATGTGCTCTAAAGTGTTCATTCTATCTAGGCTGCATCCTACGGTCAACCTATGGCTCTGATACCAATCTATGACGCCCGGTTTCGAAAAATGAACCAAGCTAACGCATATGTGTGCCCAGGATGTTCATCACACATACACGAGTGCAATCACAAAAGAGTATACAGAAAATTACCACAGAACAAAATTAATTAACCAAATTTTATTAAACAAACCATATTATCCTCTATTACAAACTCTAATGTATATTTATAACAAGTTCAACTAATGCAGCAGAAATATTCTAATTTAGCAAACTAAACAGCTAGGCAGCATAAGCGATAGGGTATAGCGCAGCTCCAATCAACACCACAAGCAAAGCTGATGGTAGACACGGCCTAGAACTCCGCATTATCGTCATTAAACTCCCAATCCTGACCTGCAACTGTTTGGGGGGGGGATTGCAAGAGTGAGTACATGTCGTACTCGGCAAGTGTGGAAAGTATGACATGTGGCTGATTCAAATGACGACAATAATAGTGGCAAAGTGCTGAAAAGTACATTAAAACATTTGGAAAGCAATATATTATATGTATGTGAAGTAAACCCATCATAAACCATGTAACCATTATAATACCAGTCCATAATTTACCATTGCCAATAACCATAATCAATGTCATAAGCCATGATTCCATTCCATAACCATAACCATAACCATAATATCAACCATAACCATTACCAAACCATAACCATCCCAAATCCTATACCAATACCAAGTTCCCTCTAATGATGGAAGTTGTCCGGGTGCTCATAACCGGGAGCACGGCTATCATGATAGTTTTATTTGACTCTGCAGAGTTTGTACCTCTTTACCCACGTGTTTGTGATTTCATCACCTTTCGATGACTAGAACCTCTATTATGCTATCTCACACTTCCGTCAGTGTGTGGCCAAGAGATCACAAAATAGCCTTTACAAAGGGATTACTAGCCTATTTAGACCCTACTGAGGTTTCACCGGTGGCAATGTCTCCTACAGAGCACATCTTCAACCAAGGGCCCCCTCTTGAGCCATTCGGATCCCAGGGTAGTCCCACCAATCATCAACAAACCCAAACCGACTACCCCTTCCCCGAGCATCCACAATGGTCCAACAACACTAGCAAAGCCCTAATTAATCAGCTACGCCGCACCCATACTTGGCCTCGTGGTGGCACTGTAGTCCTGACTTATTCTCGCATGAATCGGTCCTTAGATCTAAAGCAAGCAAACCACCATAACATCCAACCCATCCACATACCAGGCTTGCTTAGATCACCCATTACCATACCATATTAACCAGTTCATGTTAACCATAATCTCATCCATGCATAATTAAATTGAGTGGCATAGTTGTTCTCCCATCCCAGTTGATTAAGCGAAGCAAAAAGGGTAAAATCCCATCCCGACTCTCTACCATAAATTCCAGGCGACAAGGGTGGTCAAACAACGCTAGTAAACTTCCTACCATAGGATTCCCATCAAATTGACACAATCATGTAGTTTGCAAACAAAACATTTATTTTAAAAACATGATCAATATGCTTCAAGGACACTTGCCTTGCTCTTGCTGTAGATTAGGGTCAAAGCCTTCAAACTCTTGGTGTTGTAGATCTTCCGCGGCACTTTCTAACGCAAATCCGTCTAATCCACACAATAAACATACAAGACAAGAAACACAATCAAAGAGTGCACAAATATTACTCAATATGACATGACATGCATGATTAATGCAAATGCAAGGTAGAACTTGTTAATAGATTGCTTTGAATGATCAATAACTAGTTCTAATAGCTTTTAACAAGTTTATATAGGTTTGGAGTTGATTAGATCAAATTTTAGAATTATTTCAGCACAATTTAACCAGAAAGATCGGACTAGTCCGCTAGGGACCGGACAAGTCCGCACTCTGCGAGATCGGCAGATTAGGGTTTTCTAGATCGACGTAAATCTGGAGATTAGGTGTTGAATTCACGTAAGGAAAATAGAATAGAAGGTATACTAGGTGTTTAGGACTCCAATGAATCAAGAAACTTGGAGGTAAAACTTGTATCTTGATGATCTAAGGTTGGTGATGAACTTGGAGATGAATTGGTGGTGAAGGATGAAACTTGATGGAGATGTTGATCCTCTTTTGTTTCCTCCTCTTCTTCTTCTTGCTTGGGATCTTCTCCTCCCTCCTTGATGGTGGCTCCCCACGAACTAGGGTTTGGGTGGGGTGGAAAAGTGGCAAATAGATGTCGAACCAAGGGGTGGGGTTGTTTATATAGAGGTGAAGGCTAGGGTTAGATGGATTTCGAGTTTGGGATGAGTAGAGGCCGGTTTAGAGTCCCACATGGGCTCTAAAAGAGTTAGGCATGACGTCCCTAGGCCCACTTAACGTGAAACTCAAGAAACAAGTCATAAAACAAAAGATCAACTCGGAGTCGCGAAATATCGGACAAGTCCAGAAAGGACCGGACTAGTCCGAAGTCGCCCAGAGAGAAAATCGGACAAGTCTGGCAAAAAATCGGACAAGTCTGACTAACAGAGAGGAAAACAGACAAGTCCGCTGGAACACCAGACTAGTCTGGAAAAGTCCAGGGACTTAGCAAATTTTCAAGGATTCTTGGAATATCGGACTAGTGCGCACAAAATCGGACAAGTCCAAAAGTTTTCAGAGGCAAAATCGGACTAGTCCGCAGCAAAAACGGACAAGTCCGTTTTTAGTCAGAGATAAATTGGACTAGTCCTTAGTAAAATCGGACTAGTCCGCACTTTCCTGCGTTTTAAGTGCGGTTTTGTTCCAAATAAATTTTAAATGCTCTAAATCAATCTTAAACTCGTTCCTCTTGTTGTGGGTTAATGTTAAACATGTATATGAGTGCATGCAAGGCATGATGCATGAAAATGAGGGTGTTACAAAACATTGGGATGACTCCTTTTGATGTGGACTATTGCAAGGATGAAACATGGCTACCTTTTTTTTATGCTTATGGAGTAAGCATAGTATTTCCTCTTTTTTCTCATGCTTATGATATAAGCATGCATTTTCTTTTTCTTTTTCTTGTAGCCATGTCTTCTACTCCTTTTTATGCAATAACTTGAAGAGAGTGCTAACTATGAATAGTATGGAGTTTCTCTTTTTATTGTGGAATGGTGGATATGATGGAATTTTTCTTCCTTCTAGTGTAAAAGTATAGCTTCTGCAAGTGAAGTCTTGAATTCAAAAAGAATTGAATGATTTCTCACATAGGTCTATACTAGTTTGACTAGGCTCAATGTGAAAGCAAATAGCATATGCATAAGGTGTTGTCTATGTATGAATATCATATGGCTTTGGTAGGTATTTCCAATCAAATGAGGGAAACTTAAATCTTGATAGAATTTCACCGGAAATCTAAGTTCCACTTTTAAAATAGGAATAGCAGTCCTATTACTAATTCAAATCTCCCAACAACCTAGAAGTAGATTAAGCTTTTGCTACCCACAATTTCTAAATCAAGGCAAAGTTAATTTTAGCCAATTTAAGCAATATTCAGAGAGTAGCAAGTTGTAAACTAGGGACTTAGGAAAAATAAAACAGAGCAACTATTCATCATTTCATCTATGTGAATTCTAAATCATTCTTACCGCACATCTTTATTTGATAAGCAAAGCAAATCTAAGTTCCTATTTTTATGTTTTTATTTAGATGCATGGTGGATGGTGGATGAATGGAAAGTAAATATGCAATGGATGATTTGAAATAGAAATGCAGTAGCTGTGATACAAGTTACCTCAAGTGAGGGTCCTCCCCCAAGCTTATTCTTGATCAAGGTCCGTGATAGGGGTTGAAACCCTAACGACGGAGGTAGGCCATGAGTTGGCATATCCTTGTTGCAGCATGGCTTTGACAATGGAGGGTTGAGTGTTGATTGTTGTGTTGCCTTGGTGACAAATCCCTTGAGCTTGAATGAGTGCTTAGAATAGTTGAGAGCATAATGCTCTCACCCATTCGTGGCAGCCCATTGTTTGCTCATGGAGGGTTCCCATTTCAAATCTCTAGCCTCGTATAGTTATGATTGACCTTCGGGCATAATTTCCGATAGGTAGCAACCATCCTCATTTACTCCTTGGCCAAGATATGTTGAAATGGGATCCTCTAGGGATCCCAACAATCAGCTTCTTGAATGCCTGCATAGTAATATTACTCCTGCAAACTTCCTCTCTTGAAAAAGAGAGGGATGGTTAGCTCTCGATACTTGTACAAATGAACGTTCGGGTTAGGTAACCGAACTTTCAATTGTACATAAGGGGAAGAACAAAATCAAAGATGCATTGGTTCCAATGTCAAGTGTATCCATGATCAATGTGTTATTCATTGATAAGAGTGGAGCTTTATGGATAATTCATGTTGCATATTTTCTAAAGCTCCTACTCATAGCAATGCATGTGATATAATTATACTATATGGATCTCTACATCTTTTAATGTTTCTAACCATCTTAGCTTTCAAGAGCAAATTTTATCATTTAGAACATGACAAACAAGATTCTTAATTTTATCCTCCTGAACTTCACTAGGAATTTAAAATTTAGTGACTCCTCCAAAAGATGCAATTCAATTTTAGAGCAAGGATATCACTTATTCCTAGGAGTTTGAAATCTAGTGGCACCATCTATGTATGAAGCTCAATTAAAAATTATGGATGTCACTATACCCAAGTTTCTATATGCCAATTCACCAATTAAGTCATGCCCAAAAGTTTTATTTTCTAAACCTAGACAAAAATGACTAAGTCTACAAAACAATGCTTAAAGGATTCTAGGTACTTGTTTTAGATTTTTCCAAGTAAGGTGGGATTTCCTTTTGGAGATCCAAAAGTCAATACCCACACTTACTCTTGTGAGGATGCATGAGAATTAAATGATGAGGAAGTGTCAACCTTCCTCACAAATGCAAGCAAATACATTCAATTCTATGGCAAACCAAACAATGAAAAATTATAAACTCATACCTCATTTGAAGAGCAGTTGGTGACGAAGGTCTTTGTGTGAGAAACTCACAACCTTGATTTTCGGCGTAGGCTTGATGGTTGATGTCAAATGCCAAGTTGAGATTGGATTTAAAAATGGATTTGGTTCTGGCTCCTCCATTGGGTCATCATCTTGAACATTTCTCTTCCTCAAACTCAAAATGAGTTTTAAGGAGAGAAGTGTTCTCAAATCCTCCCAATTGTGACTTGAGCTTGATGAAACCTTCCACTTTCTTGTCATACCACCTCTTCACAATTTTGACCTAGCTGCACTTTAATCAAGAACACACAAAACAACTCAAAAATGGGCTACGTTAGCCAAAAGCAAATTGAACCCAATTTTCAAATTGTCTTGCCCAGCTTGAAATAACTTGTAAATGCAATGAGGGTCAAAGCAAATTTTTTTTGGTTTGAACTAGGAAGATACATTCAAGTGTTCATGCACGTAGTTCATATCCAATTAAATTTCTCCCCTAATTCAAATTTTTAGTTTTATGATGGTTGGAAATTTTACTTTCCAACATGCAAGTGTGGAATTTCAAACATGCAAATGCAAGGGTTGATGCAATTTGGAAAACAAATATGAGATAACTACCAATTAACCTATTGGTGAGGACTCACTAAATTTTTGAAGTCTGATGAGTAGGACTTACCTCCGTTCTGTTCAGTGCGATGATTTGTTGTCCAATCCCGAAGTTGAAGATGTGGACGGTTTCTTCTGTTTTGACATGCCAAACTCATTTGGCTGTCATTCGAACATTTGGGCTACATGGTGGCCCTAGCCTCTCCCCGTTGTATTGATATAGATATGTTGTTGTAGCGACGGGTTCTCCCTCTTGAATGTATTCCTTCATGAGCATGGTGAGGCTTTATCCTTCTTAGGGGTGCCACTCTGACCATATTGATATTCCATTGAATCAACCCATACCTTGATCATGGATCAAAGGCTTCCTTGGGCATGATGACATATGGACTCCACAATCAAACAAGAAACGCTTCATCCACAATGTCACTTTCCCTAGGTTAAATGGGTTTGGTCGAAGTGTGGGAATCCCAACAAGTGATGTGGGATATCTTGGACTTTGAATGCTCCTTAAGTTCTTGTCCTTGGCCAAGATCTTCATGTGAATGTTGTCTTGATTTCTGCTTGGCCAAGATACTTCAAGGTAGGCTAGTTGAACTTAAATCCCTTGGAAAGCCATAGCCTCCTTGAATACAAGGGTGATGTTAATTCCACCCTTGACCTCCTTGTGAATGGTAGCCATTGGAGTTGTTGTTTGAAAAAGGTCCTCATGGGTCTTAGGGAAATAATTCCCACGCGTCCCATGATGACATGGATTTTAACAATTCATGTGAATATCCACGACTTGGATTATCCAAAAAAATCTCCAATGACTTGGATATTCATGACACTTCAATGGGAGGTGTAGTTCCATAACTAGCATATCCACCTTGTGAAGTGGTGTGCATGACAAGCTATGGGAACTCGAGCATTCTTCAATCCACCCCTTGGGTGGAGACCTTCTTCTCATCCATGATGAATGAGAATAGGACTCCTTCAGCTCCAGCATGAATGTGGTCATGGATTGGTGGAGCCAACCCATGACACGAGTGTTGGATGAAGATCCAACTATCCACCCCATGGTGGAGGCAAACCAAGAAGAACTTCTTGGATCCTTCCCCAAGGTTGGGTATGGATGACTTTGGCTCCTACTCAACGCTGAAATTCTCTCGCAAAAGGCAATGGTGTTGCCTAGCGGACATTTGTTGAGGTACGCCTTGAATCATCTTGCAGTTTAGCACTTGCGTCCTTGTTGGCCATACCATACAATGGGTTGGCCAACACTACCCTATTTTCACACAAAGGAGAAAACAAACAAGGGTAATCCTGTCTAATAACTATTAGTACCTATAGCTTAATCGCAAGTGATAGCTATCATTCACTTTCTTTGCCTTCTCCGGCAACGGCGCCAGAAATGCTTGTTGACGGCTCCTAAGATATACTAACAAATCATCCCCGGCAACGGCGCCAGAAATGCTTGTTGGTATTTCTTAACACCACATATTATCTCCAGTAAAGAGATGAGATCCGCAAGCGCACGAAAGATACCGTTGTAGCATTTTACCCATGAGTATTCCCAAGGGTATCATATTTATCCCAAAGGAAGGCAATGGAGTAAAGTATATACTACTCTTATGGTCAAGCTATGGGATACTAATCAATTATCCGGACAGGGGGTAACTTGATAATAGGGGTAGTGCGACACACACCTAGGTAATCTATTCTAAAGGGTAAATGGGTCCTAGAGGAAGATTGGATTAAGAGTTAGAGAGTTGCTCCTACAATACTCCTAATATATATACATAGCCTAAGGTAGATACTAATGGTCATGTCAATGATGAATTCCTATGCAATGCTATTCAACACATCGGGCACGGGCTTACCCCTAGCCATACATGGAAGTTGACCGCGTTTGGCGCCAGGACTAGGTCGGCCGACCCCCTGGTTCGGCCGACCTGGTCAGTGCTCCAAACGGCCCGTACTTCCTCCAGGTGGCTGCCAGGTGGGTCCCATTCACTGATATTGGTGCTACACCGTTGGATGGCCTCGAATACTTCTGTTTGTGGGCCATTTGATCCATGTGGTGCCACGTGTCATCGCCTGATTGGCTGTGATGATATTTTATAGGATTGCTCCCCATACTTTTCCTCAATTCCTGTATAAATATCTGCATACAAATATTTCTCCAAGTACAAGTGGAAATAGGTCAAGTAGAAAGGTGATGTGTGCAAGAAATGATCAATCCTTCACATAATTGAGTTATATTGACGGCTGAAATCGGTATATAACAGCCATCAACATCGCCGTTTGGTTGCACACGAGGTGCGGAGGTAGAGCCTTTGTGACAAATGCTTGGAGGATTTAGAATAGGCTCCTTAACAGATGCTTCCTCTTGCACTGTGGTAAGCACATAGAGTTCTTCCAGTGTAGTAACTCCTGCGGTACGATCTCCGCGGATTCGGAGAACGCCCGTGGGTTTTGGCATCTTCAACACCAAGTAACCATAATGGGAAGCAGCCATAAACTTGTATAAAGTTGGTCTACCCAAAATGGCATTGAAAGGCAGATTGATTAGCGTGACGTCGAAAATCAGTTTCTCGGTTCTGTAGTTCTCCCGGGTCCCGAAGGTTACTGGGAGTGTGATGGAACCGAGAAGAGTAATGGTTCCCGGACCTACTCTGGAGAAAGGTCGGGATGGGCGAAGGTCCGAAGGCCGGAGCTAAAGCTTAATGAAAGCTTCGAAGCTTATGTGGTTTAGCCTGGAACCTCCGTCCAACATTACATGGTGG
Source organism: Tuctoria greenei (assembly GCA_036927565.1). Lineage (NCBI taxonomy): Eukaryota > Viridiplantae > Streptophyta > Magnoliopsida > Poales > Poaceae > Tuctoria > Tuctoria greenei. The sequence goes on from JAYESD010000002.1 coordinate 256,975,949, forward strand.
ATTTGGATACTGTTAATGGTGGGTGACACCATCAACGGGAGTTGGCCAGCCCGATCATATTTTGAGGGCAGTATGAAGCATCAAAAATGATGGTCCATCCACTTCCAATGTGGTTCCGCCTTAGCAGCGGGAGCTGCCACGACCATGTCCTGCCGCATTGTCTTGAGGATGCGGCGAGAGGTGATGTCCCAAGAACCACCATAGATGGTGTTCAAGGTCTTCCGACATTCGTTGTCAGAGACGTCGGAGTCGTCGTCGACAATATTGTAAACGGCTTTCAATTTATTTTTGGGGTCCTAGAAACCTAGCTCCTCTTCAGCTGGAGCTTCATCGACTTTTTGTTTTCCTTCCCTATGACGGAAAGGAGCTTCTTCCCGACGCTTGTTATAGCGTTCGGCAAGGTTCTGGACCTCCCGACACTCTTCCAAGCTGTGTCAGTTCATCTTGTGAATCGTACACCATGCTTTGGAACTATTGATGTCTTCTGATGAAGGTCGAAGTCGCTTCTCGGGCCGTGGCCCCCGGCTTCCAGGAGTTGCAGCAGCAACAACTAGAGTTCCGGCTGATGACTTCTTTTTGTTGTTGGACTTCTTTTTCTTCTTGTCACTACCGGAGGTAGCGGCTTTAGTTTTGGAGGACTTCTGGTTGGCCTCCAGAGCTGGCTTGGAGTGCATTTCACGGCCCTCCGTAGCTCTAGCACATTTGTCGGCTAAGCTGAAGAGTTCTGTGATGCTGGTAACTTATTTAATGGCCAGCTTCTCTAGCATCTTTTTATCTCGAACACTCTGTATGAATGCAACAATAACAGAGGAGCTCGGGATTGAAGGAATGGTATTTCATACCTGAGAGAACCGCTGGATGAAGGATCATAATGATTCCCCATATGTTTGCTTTATAGCAAACATGTCCAATTCAGTGTCGGGCCGGGTGTAGGAGCTCCCGATGTTGGCAGTGAATTGTTGGCACAGCTCCGCCCAACTATTAATGGAGTCGGGTGGAAGACTCATGAACCAGGACCTTGCAGTACCAGTTAAAGCCACCGGGAAGTAATTGGCCATTACATTCTCATCACCCCCTACTGCCAATATGGCAGTAGAGTAGATTTGAAGAAATTCGGCAGGATTGACAGTCTCGTCGAATTTTTACGGTAAGTGGGGCTGGAACTTCTGTGGCCACCTGACCATACGTAAATGCATGCCTAGGGCAGAATAGCCTCCTTCGACTCCTTGAGGTGCAGGGTTGTCCCGAGCTTCTCGTCTCTCACGAGCGCGCTCGATGTGGACACGACTGTCCTGTTGACGGTAACGACGATCCAGTTCCGACTGCAGGTCATGAGTCGGAATCCTGGTAATGCTATGGGTGTGTCATGCCCCGGGAGGCAATGAAGTCACCTGCTGAGATGCATTATGTCTCCTTTGTTGCGAGACTTGTGGACCAAGTCGGCCGGACAAGGTCCCTCATTGTGAAGGTGCTCGCCTCGAAGTGGGAGGACATTGATTGCTGATGCTTGCAGCCGCAGCTGCAACCAGATGGTCAACATCAGCTCTCCACTGCTCCATAGCACCCTGGGTTGCACATGGAGGTGGTGGGTGTTGTAGAAGAGCTCGCGCAACAATGAGCGCGTGCTCAGGGTTGTTGTTTGCCGATGTAGTAATCGACGCAGATGCCCCATCTTGTTGACCAGCATTGTTTGCTGGAACAGATGGTGGTTGTGGTGCTATAGCGCCTGCTGGAACAGTGGCACCTGCTAGTTGTTGGATGTTGGAGGGACTGCCTCCAGCAGGTTGTCCAGCGTGGTTACTATTGGAGGATCCAACAGCTGAATTCACCATCTTGTGATCTTGGGATTGCCCTCACCGCTACCTGGCGCGCCAAATGTCAAAGTGTTTGATACGACACTTCCCCCGGACCCGCTAAGAAGCAGCCCGTGGAGGTTCTTTTTGTGGTTGGGATACATAGAGATCAGGATCAAGATGATGACACCATAGATTTACGTGGTTTGGGCCGTCAGAGCGTAACACCCTACTCCACAGGATTTGTGTTGTTGTATTGTGTGAGTCTGTTCGCTAGTCAGTTGGGATGAGGTCGAATCAGTGTCCCTGATGTTCGTGCAGTACAACCCTTTTATAGTTCTAAGGACTGACCGTTACAAAGCTTGTCTGGCCCGACATGTGGCCCTGACATATTTAATGTCTTAATACACTGTCTAAAGAGCATTAAGCATGATTAATAGTGTGATAACATGCCTTAATGGATGCGTTACCCCTATTAATAGCGCTCTTGATCGTGTGTCGTTAATACAGCATTAACGACACGTAATTACATCTTGTAACTGTCGCTTTAGTTACACTTGATTGCTCATGCTGAAGGAGATCTGCCAGTGTACACATCGATAACGCTTCGAAGGCTCCACTCGTGGAAGCTCTAGAGCTTTCCCTTACGGGGGGTTAGGTCTAGGGCTAATGTACACATGTCGGCACCAGAGCTCCTCTCTGCTTGGGATTGGTCCGGAGCCGTTGTACACGTGTTGATGCCGGAGCTTCCCTTTGTTGGGAATTTAGCTCCGACTTTCCTTTACACGTGTTAGCCTAGGAGCTAGCCATATGAGGGGAGCGGGTCCGGCGCAGTGTGATATGTGGGACCTAAGAATACCTTTAACTCCGTCAGGTAGAATTCTCTTATACTCTTTGTACCCGGTACGCAGGGTACCGACACCTACCGAATCACTAGACTGAATGGCCTCATTTGTAGTGAGGTACAGCTAGTCCCAGGACTTGGGCCGTGCAGGGCCGACACGGCACGATCCAGTCGTGCTTCAGGCCTTTTTGGTCCGTGGCCCGAAAGCATGATGTGTCTTTTCGTGCTAGGCCAACCGGCACGACGACTAGAAAAGGTAGCCCGAGCATGGCCCACGTTCGTGCCGGACCCGAGCACGGCCCAATACAGGCCGCCGATAGTTGGGCCCCGCTTGTCAAAGAGAGTGGACGCTGGCTCCGACATGTGGGTCCCAGGAGTCAGCGACACATTAAGTAAATTATAGTGTTACATGACAAAAATAATTAAAAATACAAAAAATATTGTAGTTTAAGGTGGTAATGTTACATGTCCCCAGAAAATTTGACTTAGAAAATCACCATACATTAAGTGGAACAAAAAACAAATAAAACTCTTTTTTGTCTTTTTATATATCTTGAAATAAACCGAGTTTGGAAGTGAAATTTCTTGTGTGAATTATATGTGGTAATAGAAACCTTTGATATTTTTTGGGGATTTTTAAAATGTTTTTCCATGAATGTGTGTATGATGTTTTAGTAACTGACATATATGATATTAGGATTTGAGGCAAATGTTGAGGAATGAGAAGTTACACAAGTGTAAGTTCTTCAAAATAAATTAAATAAATTTCCTATGTGTATTCATATAGAATTTGTACATAGACAATAATTTAGTGTTGAAGATTATTATTTTTTAGAGGTGTAAAAAGTATGGCTTCAGAGGAGACACTATAAACTAAAACAAGTAGAATATCACGTGTGAATTGAGAGAGCACCAGAAAATAATGTTTGTTGTCTTTCCACTATCCTAAAAGGTCCACTTCCTCATCATCATCCTGAAAATACAACATAAACATAATCATTGCACAAATTATAGCACCTAACCCTAGCGAGAGGCGACAGGACTGAAGAGCCGTTCCGGAGTCGGGAGAGTGGGGTCGGGCCTAATTCCTACAATATCGATCTCTATTCGTGCCGATGGACGTCAAATCGTGCTGTTTTAAATTTCGAGCTGAAATCATGCTCTACCGGTCCAAGCGTGGCACACGGATCCTGCCGGGCCGGCACGGCCCGAAAAGCTTCCATGCCGGACGGGGTTCTGGACCGTACGGCCTGCCCGCTTTTGACCCAACCCAAGTCCCAAGACTAGGTACAGCAGCATGCATATTTAGCAGAAAATGCAGATCACATCCAAAGGAAGCAAACACGAATGACGAATGAAAGACTTCACGGGTATTGGAACAGGTTGAGTTCTGGCTGGCAACTGGCATGACCTGTGCACATATAAGGGTGGAACAAATCCAATATCTGCCAGATTACTGTGGCTAGTACCGAAACGGTAAATTTTGGACATGTTAAACCACTATAAATATATATTGCTAGTATTACAAAAATAAGGTTCTGCTAAAATTGAAAGCAAAGCCGCGCTACCTGAGGCTTGATCTGAAGGATGCCGCATCCTGCAACCGTTGCACGGATGCTATTCTGAAAAGACCTACAGGCTGTGTGAACTTTGAAGACTGCACATGCCATAGACTGACCAATCCATTCAAATTAGCCCATCAAACGGTATTTAAACTTTGAAATAACAGATTCAATATTTTTAAAATCTATTTTGATATTTTTTAAAATATTGATATAACAGATTAAAATATTGATATACTCTCTCCATCTCAAAATACTTGTCACTCTATGGTTCAAAAATGAACTATAAAGTGACGAGTATTTTGAGATGTAGGGAGTAGCATATATGTTTAAAATACTTATAGAAAAAAATTCAAAATGGGGAGTTCGTTCGATCAGTTGGGCCTAGAGCCATACTTACGTTCATTTTAGGCCGTCGAGCAACCGAAACTTCAATCAGCAGCCCAAGGAACAAATTCGAATTTGTGAACCCAGCTCTGTACAGGCCGAAGCCCCGGCGATTCGCGTAGCTTAGCTGGATTTGGATCCGAAAAGTGGTCTTCCCTCTCAGTTTGATTCCTTCCCATGGCTGCCGCTCTCTCGCGGCGTTGCAGGAAATTCACGGTGGTGTCCTTGCAGGTTAACCCGAAGTCCTGGCGGAGATGGCACGTACCAAAGGGTGAGACCACGACGGTTGACGCCAGACGTCGTCGGATGTGTTGTGGTTTGGAGAGCGTTTGCGTGGCATCCTGGCATCCGATGGCCAGCAAGGGATCGAGGACATTGAATTGATGATGATCCGTCGTGGGATCTCGAGGAGAGAAAAGATTGGTTATATATTTTGATCTTGCGTGGGGTGCCGTTACTGAACACGCCGGTATGAACTGGCACTCGTCAGGATAGGTTCATGACTGACTCTCCCTAACCCGATTCTTCAGAACGATGGAAGGCCAAGTTCGGCTTCAATGCGGAAGCCTAGCGAGATGTGTCTGTGGTTTTCTACCTGGACGATGAATCCTATGATCTTATCCTTAAAAAGTTTAGCGGAATTGGTCAGCAAAACACCTACATTCTACCTCTATTTTAAAAAAACTTTTCGCTTTGTAGTTCAAAAATAAACTACAAAGTAATAAATTTTTTGAAACAGAGAGTATATCCCAATGATAGGATCGCCTCATTCTATACGTCAGAGACGTCATGCGCATCTTCTACGACAATCATATTTCATCTAATCATCGCGACAAATGCCGAACATCACAATAAGAACATTATCTCAATCATATTTGATTTATTCATCGAACTCGGTACACCGATGTCTGACAGACTGGTCTATTTACAGCTCCCGTTCACTGACGGCCCACCACGGCGGTCTTCACCCTCCTCACCAGCTCCTTCCTGCGTCACATCATCATCATCATCACAGGAACATCATCATCATCATCAAGCGAGAGTATTGTTAGCATCAGATCAATGGCGTTATCGGGATAATGGCGGGTCCCTGCTGTGCAGGACGTACCTGAACAGCTGGCGGTCGAAGGTGGAGGCAGAGAGCAGGCCCCTGTTCTCCTCGGCGCGCCGGATCAGGTAGGGGATGATCTGCTCCACGGGCCCGTACGGGAGGTACTTGCTGACCTGGAACCCGGCGTTGCGGAGGCTCAGCGACAGCCCGTCCGCCATGCCCATCAGCTGCGCGAACTGCAGGTTCGGGTCACCCTTCGGGATCCCGAGCTCCTGCGCGCGCCGCCGCCGCGAGCTGGCCGGATTCGACGTTGTGGGTGGCGAGCATGACGGAGGCGGAGCCGCGGCGGACGCGGTCCAGGAGGAAGGCGGCGCAGCCGTTGTAGCAGTCGTGGGTGTCCTGAATGCACCCGTGAATCGGGGACGGCACGCCCAGGGAGGCTGCGAGCCGGGTCTCCCGGGCGATGTACGCGCCGCGCACGACCTTGAGGCCCAGGCGCACGTGTTCCCGCTCCGCGGCGCGCACCGTGGCCTCCAGCCGGTCGCGGGCGTCGCGGAGGTACGCCTGGATGGTGCCGCTCACGATGGGACGGTCGCTGTTTAGCGCCACCGCGCCGGCGAACGTGAAATAGTCTATGGCCGGCTGCACCGTCGAGTACTCGGCGTCCACCAGCAGCGGGATGCCGTGCTCCGCGCACCGCCCGCCCAGCGCCAGCAGCCGCTCGTGCGCGAGCTGCAGCTCGCGCTCCTCCTCCGCCGTGAGCGCGGGGGGCTCCGACGCCGTGAGGTAGAGCGGGCTCGACTCGGACAGGACAGGGATGGAGTGCGCCTTCCACGGCAGGACCAAAGACGGGTGCTTTTGCTGCCACCGCAGCAGGTCGCTTGTCTTCTCCAGCAGCGCGATGGGGCACAACGCCGTGATCTTGATGCACACGCTCGCCTGCACACACGAGATCGACGGGTCATGATCAAGGCTTTTTTTTATTTAAAGGAAGGTCATGACTCATGATCAAGCTTAGTAATTACGCAATACGTTTACGTGGATTCATTTGAAATTTCTAAATAAAGATCCCGTAGTGACTTGGGTTTTAATTTGAGTGGCAGGAAAAGAGCGGTGGAGACGGGGCAAAAGTGACGTGCTAAAATCAGGATTGCGTTTTTCTGGGCCCACGAGCAGTGACGTGTGACCGGATCAGCTGCCTAGACAGGCGTGCGATTCATTAGGAAGTCTACTACGAGAAGATTCCCACGGAATCCGGGTGTCCACTCAAAGACTGCAAAGATTCCGTCCGGCGTGGCAACCTACCGTACCATCGCTACGCACGCCACAGTGCACGGAGGGAAAAAAAGGGAAACAGACGGACGGCGGCTTACCGAGCCCGGCGGCAGAGAAGTGGCGACGTCGACCGCGGCGACGAACCCGGCGACGTTGCGGTCGCACGCGTCACCGTCGTCGGCGTCTTCGATTCCGTAGTCCAGGATCCCGCCCATGCCTCTTCGCCATAGCCGGCGCACGACGTCGGCGGCCTCGCCCGCGGTCTCCCCCGCGCAGAAGTGCTTGTACGCGGTGGCCCTTGCCGCGGCGCGTCCGAGCGCGCTTCCGGCAACCGCCGGCGACCGCAGCGCCGCGGTGGCGACGTCCACCAGCGGGCCGATGGACAGCGCCTGCAGCGCGGCGAGCGTGCGCACGAGCGCCGACGTGCGCTCCCCTGCGAAGAGCCTCCCGGTGTCCTCGAATTCGAGCACCTTCCTCTGGTCTTGCTTCGACGATGGTAGCGTCGCCGCGGCTACGGCCGCAACCGCCTCCGGGAGCTTGGCGGCTTTAGCAGCGAAGGTGGGCAGCACGCGCTTCGGGACGCGGGACGCGATGGCCATTGAACGGCGGACCCAGACTAGACGCGGGGGATGGAAGAAGGAAACGGTGCTTTCCCGGAGGCAGGGAGAAGAGATGGCGACGTGCTCCTTGTGTGTGGAAGTGCAAAGTGGGCACGCAGAGGCAGAAGAAAAACAAGCGGATTGTGCTAGGATCCCACACCCCAGCGGCTTAAATAACGACGACGGTGCTAGCGTATATATAGTAATCTATATATTTATATCGCAAACTGCTGTACATATATCAAGGAAATATTTGATATGCTAATAAATCGGCATACATATCCAAAACATTAAGTAACATTGATATATTGTCATATATATCAGATGTATATTTATTGAGAAATGATATTTCTCATGTGTCTGAAATCTAATAATTTTTCAAGCGACCGTTAGATTTACTTTAAGATTCGTGCTAACCACTTTATCTTCTTCCTGTCTCTTTTCTCATCTTTTTTTGTCAATTCTTAATTCGTAATAAGTAAGGGTTATGTTACTTTAAAATAATCAAATAAAATAATTCTATGATTGATTAACCTATAGAATTAAGAGTTAAAGCATTATTAGTTAATTATAGTAATTAGCTGCTAATTACTTAGGTGTTGAAAATTTCTCAAATTTCAGTCACCTGAAGTCTTGACTTACCCATATTTATTAGATTAGATATTAGCATCATACACTACCATATGTATCAACCTCTTGTACTATATAATTACCAGTAGAGAGACACATCACAATACAACAATCTTTTTATATAAAATTGACGGAGTTATGTACCCGGGGTATCAAACATACGGAATCTGATGGTACATGACCACTAAGCGGCTACGAACCATAGCTACCCACCGTCTCGAGGAGGGCACCGCCACCAACGTCCCGACCTGTTCAAGTCGGGGCATCCATCCTGCCCAAGTCCCTACCCAGGATGTCGAGCGGATGATTCCTCCCGGCTCTGGCTCGGGAGAGACAGGTAGTTTGGGGGGGGGGGGGGTTATGACTAACGGTAGGCGCAATAATTTCGGCAGGGGAGATGAACTCGCGATGTGACCTGTTGCAGATAATTCTGCCACATGTCCCGTCCGTCGCAGAGGGATGATCACCTCGCCCGCAAGACGATGCCTTAGAGATCAAGAAGAAGTCAAGACTGAAGCTTTCGTACCCCGGTTAGACCGTATGCTTAGCATGAACACTGTAAATCCAACCCCACTATGAGGAATGTCGGTTAGATAGGACCGCTTCGCCCTCTGTAAAAGGGCCCCCAAGGCCTTTCACGAGGGGGTCAAATTCATTCTGTATTCGCCTTACGTAGTTTACCTTGCGTATTTCCTTTACGCACTTTTTCTTTCACGCACTTGCATTTGTGCCTTACTTTTATACGTCCGTGTGTGTTTTTGTGAGACCTATGTGTGCCGAATACATTGGCAATTTAAATAAAAGTGAGGGTTCACACGCAAAGTTTTGAATATTCTAAAAATCCGACTTTGGACTGTCCAAACTTGCGAGAATCCCTTTTGCACTATATGAACTTTCAGTCACATGATCACCGCGTGCTTTTCGCTTCGTACTATCCGAACTTTTCCTCACGTGAGTTTCACATGTTTTTAGTTTGGAGTGTCAGAACTTGTAGCGCACGTGAATTGCACATATTGTTCATTTCACTATTTGAACTTCACTCAAATGAGCTGCACGTGAGCGAATGCTTCAATTCAGAGTGTCCGAAATTTTCTTATACTTTGCATAGCGGCTGCTTTGGACTGTCTGATCTTCCATTTGCTAAAATATTCGTGCAGCTGTTATGTTTTCATTTGCAATATTTCAAACTTGTTTTTTTTTGCTAATAGGGAAGTTTGCTTAGTATTCTCTTACTAAGTTTTTGATGTGTTATGGCTAATTATAGTTGTTAAACATTGATGTGGTTAGCAACATGTTTACGCGAGGTGCTCACATAAGGTGTTGTGTTTTTCGAACTAACGAGAGTCAAGTCGAGGACTTGGGCTCGCAAAGATTTGTTATTTATTCATGTGCAGGCGTTGCTTGAGGTCAGGACTGGCTGGTGACGGGATCCATTGAATTAGTCTTAGGAAGTAGATGAGGTTGAACAACGAAGTTTGGGAGGAATTGTAGTTGAGTTGATCGGGATGTCGCACAACATGTTTGGGTCAAGAACAATGCATATGAAGGTACCGTGGACGTCGTTGGAAAGTGTTTGCACGTATGCAAGGGGCGCATGGATGTGGAAACATGGTTCCAAGGTGTGATGAAGAGAAGTGGACATAAAGATGTGGCCGGAAAGGTCCAACCGGCTGGTTTATACCTCAGGCTGCGGTTGAGGTGGTTATGGTTTGTTTATGAAAGGTTTCGAGTTTGTTTTAGTTAGAGTTGAATTGTTTTTGGGATGTTTAAGACGTTCCTAAGGTGTTTGGAAGTCTTAAGATTGCTTCTATCTATGTATGAAAGAGTCTTGAGCATTTATGGGAAGTTTCAGTTGAAACTGAGTAGGATTAGAGTCCAAGCACTACGTAAGAAAGGCTCATTCGAGACGTGCCCAAACGAAGGAGGGAGACCAACAAACAGTGCATCTCCGTCGTCGCATCTCACATTACGTTATCATCAGAGACGAACGGCTGGCGCGTCGCCGATCAGCCTAGGTGCGAGAGAAGCTCAAAGATAGAGCGTCTCCTTTTTTGAGTCATAACAGACAAGCTTTACGGGATCATTAGAGACGTGCTTGCGCGCTTTGCCCATCAACATACATACGAGACAAGCTCTAATATAGCGTGTCACATATTTATTGACTGATTCGATACGGGCTTTATGGTAGCTCATCACAGATTTGTTGACTGGAAAGGTAAAACACTGTCAATGGCAGGTCGAATTGTGTTGATTAACTCCAGTCTTTCGAATGTACCAACCTATCACATGTCCATGGTTCTGTTGCCTGGTACGATTATAGACAGGTTGGATAAAAACCAAAGGATATTTTTTGGCAAGGGGGGCACTAAAAAGAAATACCATCTTGTAAAGTGGGAGGTGATTTGTAAAAATAAATTGAAAGGAGGCCTTGGCATTAAGAACATTAGAAAAATGAATATAAGTCTGTTGTGTAAGTGGTGGTGGAAGCTTGAGACAGAGGTGGGCTTATGGCCGGAATTAGTTCATGCTAAATATATTAAATCTCGCCCTATTGAAAATATCAAAAGGAAATAGAATGATTCCCCCGTTTGGAGGTATTTGTTGAAAATTAGGAAGTACTACCTTAGAGGGAGGACTTCTATTGTAGGGGATGGGGAGCAAATCAGACTGTGGTCTGATGTTTGGTTGGCTGAAAAAGCACTGTGTGTGTTATACCCTATGTTATTTCTCCTTACCGTGGACCCAGATATATCTGTTAAGGAGTGTGCTCACAACAATTGGCAAATAAATTTTAAAGTTCATCTCCCTCTATTCTTACATGCCCAATACTATGATCTGGTGGGAAAATTGTCAATTGTCAATCTAGGTAATGATAAGGATAAGGTAATTTGGAGATGGGAAAATCCGAAAAATATACGGTAAAATCGATGTACGGGCATCTTACAAGAAAAGAGGTGGGCTTTGGATACAAACACATTTGGAAAGCTAGAATCCCTCCTAAAATAAAGTCATTCATGTGGCTAGTGCTCAATAATGCTATTCTAACAAAAGAAAATCTGATTAGAAGGAACTGGAAAGGAAATAAAAATTGTTACTTCTGTGATAAATCTGAAGATATTATACACCTGTTTTTTGAGTGTCCTTACTAGGACAGTATGGTCGATTCTTGCTAAATCCTTTGGTAGTAATTGTAGGCCAAGGAATTTTGATCAATACGCAATTTGGGTCACCCAGGTGCTGCCCCATGGGGACTCTGTATACCTCTTTGGTCTTGCAGCCATATGTTGGGCAATTTGGAAAGTCCGCAACAGAGCATGTTTTGATTATAAGTTGATTAAACACCCAAGCGAAATCATTTTCCATGCGTGTGTATTCATGAGATATTGGGCAGGTCTATTCAAAGGCGATATGCAGGATTTCATTCGTGCTGGTGCGGACTCCATTCTGAAGGTGGCTCTAAGTGTCTTGAAGGACCATGGGCAGCTGCCGAAGATTACAGTGGTGGAGTCTGAAGAAGAAGGGTCCCTGGAGGAGGAAGAACCCAAGGAGAACTGATTACGTCAAGAAAGGGACAACAGTTCTAGATGGGCGAGGAGTCTGGTTATGGGAAAAGATCTTATTAAGCTGGCGTTGTTTTGTTATTTCCTAGTTGTTTCTGGTGTTTACTCCTGGAGAGAACAGACTTGTTATTGTGCCTGAATGTTGTGTGGCTTATCCACGGTAGTATGATTCAAGGGTCTTAAATTCAGTGGTGTGTGGCGCCTACTCAAGTGAGTAGCAGATTGTATTTTGGATCTCTGTTTTCTTGTGAAATGGAGGTGGAGTAATCCTGTCAAATAAAAAGGAAGCTGGTCTGCTTTATTTAGGTAATCCGAGACGATCTCTGTTAGAGCTCATCACAGATTGTTTACAGCTAGAGTCTCCTATTAGGTGCCTCCACCCCTGATTATCCTGGTTGCCGGCTACATCCTGAAGCTAGCTAGAATTTAGCAGCCACATTGCCAGTGTCAGCAACATACTTATACACAAACATATGTATAGCCAAAAATATCACACCTTAAATTATATTGACCAATCAAATATTAACAAAGTGTCAATCGTGGTTATCAAATATACTAATTACACAAAGAATGCCTCCTTGTTCATCCTGATTACAAAGTAACTAATTACAAACATCATAACTGTCATCATCTAATCCTGTATACCGTAATGAAAATTCTCCCGATCAATGACTTCGTTAATGATGAGCCTTCATAGCCACTAATGATCCAACTGAGACATCCTCAAATTCAATAAAATCACTGAAATTATATAAAACATTATTAAGTTACAGTCACATTCGCTTAAACAATCACATAAGGGAGCAAATATATGAAGGCTCAGGAACAAATTGATATACAATTGTAATTAAAAACATGAACTATTAGTGAATGAAGAACTGAGCTTACTTGTAGCACAGACAGTTGGTGAGCATATGCAAATCATCAATAGAGAAATTGTTCTCATCATAAAGGACATGTTGGTGAGCTGGTGTGCTTGTCCCCTGAAAAAACAAACAATTTACATTCTACTGATGCATTAATAGCCTGATATTAAAAACTCGTGAGAGCAACACCAATTATCGCATAGGTACTTTGATTCCAGCATGTCCGCAGAGGTAGAAATCAAATCCAATAGGATGACAAATGCTAGTGTCAACCACAGTTCCTGCAGTTTCAAGGGTTTGCAAATAAGATTTCATAATATACATTTATAGTCAAAACAAATACATTACTTCTGCATTGGACATAAATAAGGAAGATGGATGTGTTCCAGTGCACCAACCAGGGAGAACATTTCCACTTATGTGAAGGTGATGACATGCTCATACCGATTACCGAGGTTGGGGTCGAGGCGGCGGCGTGCTCCGGGGACACAGGACAAGGCGGCATGCTCCAGTGTGTTCAACTCTCTGATAACGAAGGTCGGGGTCGATGGCGGCCGCATGACAATGACAAAGAGCAAGTTGAGGAAGAGGGATGGTGGCAGCGTGCTCAGGAGCTGCGGTTTCTAGTTCGAGAGAGCGCGTGAGAGCTAAAAATTTCTGCCAAGTGTTGAGAGAGAGCGCGCGAGAGATAAAATAGCAAAACTCGGAGACGAGCCTCTATAACACCCGTCTCTCATTTGAGCATCTCCCTTAGGTCGAGAGAGCGCGAGTAAGTTTTGCGCAAATTTTTTTGCCAATAAGCGTGTGAGAGCTAAAAATAGGTGAAAAATCGAAGCTGAGCTTGTATAATGTCTGTCTCTCATTTGCCCGTCTACCAAAATTGGCGACGGGCCTTAATACAACTTGTCTCTCATTCGCCCGTCTCTCTTTTGCTGGAGGTCAAAAATCGGAGACGCTCCTGTTTAATATTCGTCTCTCATGTGCTCATCTTCCTTTTTCCACTCGCGCGACATCGTGAGCGTCCGTTGCCACTCGCGCGTAGGGTTAACATCGTGAGCGTCCGTTGCAGGGATAAACAAACGTAATGACATTGCAATTCAGGGATATAATTGTAATTCAAAGATAAACAAATGCAATGACATTGCAATTCAGAGATAATTTGCAACTCAATGAATTTCATAGTTCATACACATTGCATGCCCTGACTATACATTTCAATTCTAAACTTACTCTTATGAAGCTCCCATCGATCAATCTAAACTGTACCGCCCAGCTTGCTCCTGAACACGTCTCTTATGTTCCTCTAGATTCTGAAAATATTGACATTCTTTAAACTAACAAATATCAAATCAGGAATGATATATAACCTACGTTGGTCACTAACACAAAGTTACTAACCTTGATAAGTAGATTATAGCAATTATTTTCAACATCGGCACATTTGGCTGATGAAGCAAACGCGAACTTCAAATAGTATAGTTTTGATTGTAAAACCAGACCACCACCCCTGAGAAATATCAATTTAAGCAATATAAGAAACTAGTTCAAATAAGTTCGACAACAATTACTAATTACTTGAGCAAAATAAGTCTATCTTACAGTCTCTTGATCAAGAACTCCAAGGCAGAGTGCTCTTGAGCGATGGACATTTGGGTGAAAGAAACCACGTGAAAAGGCGCATCTTGGAGGCACGAACAGGTCCTCCGAGAAGGAAATTGTCAGGGGGTAGTAACTACCTTCCTAGTCAGTCTACAAAGAAAATTCATTGATAAGGGGACAATGTTATACTAGATATGATTGTGCTTGTTCTTCATGACTTACCCCTTTTTTACCAGGGACGATGCACTGTCACTTCAATAAATCTCTCGACTCAGGCTTTGCAGAGAAACTCTACGGAGAGAAATTGGACAAACAAGTGATGCAAATGGCGGTGAGCCATGAAATTGCAAATACCAAAAACAAACAAGATGGAAAAAAACTACAGTTAAGTTCATCAGTCCATTGCAGAGCTACATACAACCATGCGACCCGTGTACCATATGTACATACATGAGGATGGTTCTTGCACCACGGCAAGCGCTCCTCCTTTAGTCGGTTATGCGCCAAGCCAATATCTAACCTAGCCATGAACAGTGACGACGACGACGACGGCGATGGCGAACAAAGGCGACGGTTGCACTGGAGTTGGTCAAATAGAGGCTACGGTTGCACTAGAGTTGGTCGAACAGAGGTGACAGTCGCACTGGAGTTTGTCGATTAGTAAAGGAGCACCAGTGGCGAAGAGACGCGAAAGATAAACGTGAAACGTGCGAGACTGAAACAGACGAGCGAGATATGAAAGTGTGTCTTCCATTATTGACAAAGAGAGACGTGCGACACGAGGACTGCAGAGAACTTAATTTCGGCGGCGGTGGCGCAGAGACGCGTGCGACCGGCATGCGTGACCTTTCGTTTCCCCGAGGCGGTATTGATGCGTCCTATTGTCCCATCAACGCATGAAACTAACCGCTCCATCGTCGGCTCCGCATAGACCTTATATGAGATGCGCCATCACCCGTTAGTTCTGCACAAGCGCATCTCTCTTTTTGCACCCGTTTCTTCTTCTTCGTCTTCTCCGCGCCGACGACCCACCACCACCATGGCCAATTTTCAGCTGTGAAGCCCGCCGAGGGAGCCACCTTGCAAGAAACAATATTGCAGCTCCCCCGGGAGGCTCAACACCAAGCGACACCTCGTTATGGAGTAAGAAGCATACAACAGTACGTCTCACGCCATGAATTCCTTGGGTCTGGGTACCCTTCCAAAGTTTACTGGAATGGGTACCATCGACCACTACCTCTACGCCCTCACGAGAGTGGCCGATCGTCTCGACATTTTGTTCGATACGATGGCCTAGGTGCTCGGCGCCGAGGGCTGCAATAACCTGGTGGCGGCGCAGAGGAACCTCGATCGCGGGGTTGCACCGCCGGTGAAGCCGGAGCAACCACCGCAGTCAGAGTAGCCGGCCCAGGCTCCTGTTGCACCGGCGTCGGAGTCGCCGCCAGAGGAGGAGGAGGAGGAGGAGTAGTAGGATTCAATTTTTCTTTGTTGTTTTTAGTTGCTATTTTTTCTTTTCTTGTGTCTTCTTGTATTTTTTTCTTGTATTTTGTGATATATTGTGTTAATGAATGAAATTTGTCTGTATTCATCTGTGTGAATGAATATTATCTTATGTGTTCAACTGTGTGCATGAATGAATGTGTGGTGTGTTCATCGTGTTCCTCAAGAATCATAAGGAAGGATTTGATTATTTTCTGGACAAATGAATGATTAGTTATCAAGTGAATGTGCTCTAAGTTCAATGATGTATTGTCTATGTGATATCAATAGTGAACTGAAGCAAAATGAAAAAAATTACAAAGCTGACGTGGGGAATAGGAGATGTGCTTTGCCGTTAAGAACGTATCCATTTTAGCAGAGGAGAGGGAGGCGTTGATAATAGGAGACGAGCTTCGCTGTGAAGCGCGTCTCAATTTTGCATCTCCACACAAACCTTATATAAGGTGCGCCATCAGTCTCTCTCTCTCTCTCCTCATCTCTTCATTCGTCTTCTCCGCGTAGACAACCCACCATGGCCAACGTTCTGCCGCCAAGCCCGCCGAGGAAGCCACCCTGTAATAAACTTTGTTGCCGCTCTCTCAAGGGGCTCAACAACGAGCTGCTAGAGAGGCTGTTCCACAGGCTGTTTGACATGTTTGAGAGGCTGCTCGAGCGATGGCCGAGGTGCTCGGCGCCAAGGGTCGCAGTAACCTGGTGGCGGCAATTGCGAAGAACCTCAATAGTGAGGTTGCACCATCAAACTAGCCGAAGCAACCGACGGAGTAGCGGAGCAGCCGACCAGGACCTCGATTGTGAGGTTTCACCTGCGCTGGAGTCATCGCCGGAGGAGGCGGAGTATGATTTAGGTTTTATTTTGTTGTTTTTAGTTGATGTTATTTTTTTCTTGTGCCTTGTACTTTTTTCTTTTGTTTGTAATATATTGTTTATGAATGAATATGTTATCTGTGTATCCGTGTGAATGAATATTATCTTGTGTGTTCAACTGAAAATGAATGAATGGTGTGTTCATCATGTTCATCAGGAATGACAATTCATAAGGAAGGATTTGTGTGAGACCTATTTGTGCTGAATGCATTGGTTTTGACAATAAAAGTTTTGAATGCTGCCATAACATCTTTTTAGCAAGGTCCGACTCTAGCTCCGAGCTTCTGCAAGATCTAACGATAGGTCCGACTTTCTTTGTCTAGATTCGACATGATTTTGGGTAGCTCCGGTGAGCTTTGTCTTTAGCTCTAGCATGTCTTTGATAGCTCCGACATGTTTTTCTAGCTCTGACTTTTGGGATGACTAGTTCCAACTAGTTTTGGTTAGCTCCAGCGCTAGGTCTGACTAGCTTTGGTAAGCTCCGGCGCTAGATTGTACTAGTAAGCTCCGGCTCAAGCTCCGGTTAGCTTTGGCAAGGTTCGGAGCTTGATCGTAATGTTCCAAATTTTCATGTGGAATGTTTCGAACTTGCTTTACACTTATGAAAAGGTTGCTTAGTATTCTTTTACTAAGTTTTTGGTGTGTTTTGGTTGATATGGCTGATATCGTTTTGATATGCTTTGCAACATGCTTATGTGAGGTGCTCACGTAAGGTGTTGTGTTCGGAACTGACTTGAGTCAAGTCGCGGACTTGGGCTCGTACGGATTGGTTGTTTATTCATGTGCAGGTGTTGCTTGAGTTCAATACATTGCTGGTGACAGGATCCATTGAACTAGTCTTAGAGAGAAGATGAGGTTCAACAACCAAGTTCGGGAGGAATTGTGGTTGAGTTGATCGGGAGGTTGCGCAACATGTTTGAATCAAGAACAATGCATATGAAGGTATCGTGGACGTCATTGGAAGATGTTTGCACATGTGCAAGGAGTGCATAGATGTGGCTACATGGTTCCGGGGCGTGATGAAGAGATGTGGACATAAAGAATTGGTCAGAAAGGTCCAACCGACTAGGTTATGGACTCAGGCTGCGGCTGAGTCGGGTTTGACTCAAATATGGAAAGATTTGAGTTGGTTATGATAGGATTTCGTGTGGGTCACAAATTTGGGTTGTTTTAGAAATGTGGGGTACGTTTCTAAGGTGTTTGGAAGTCTTAAGATTGCTTCTATCTGCGTATAGAAGAGTCCTAAGCAGTTATGGAAAGTTTCGATTCGTGAACAGTGTAGGATCAGGATCCTGATTTGAGTTGAGTTGGCTTTCGAGCTGGTTATATAAGCAGAGGAGGCCAGAGCTCATGGTGCACGACTTTGGGGATGTTCTCCTTGTTTTCTATTGATTAAAATTCGTAGTTTGAAGGAACTTTTGTTCCTTGTTCGTCTGAATTGTTCCAGACAAGTTTTACTCGTCGAGTTTCTGGACAGCACTACCTTTTATCAGTGGTTTTATCATAACTCGAGTTTTACAGATCCAATTAATGGGATTCTTTTTGGGTTGTCTTCAAAACTTTATTATCTATCGTATTTCAAAATTTCATGGTCATTGGATTTGTGGTTTCTGATCTACACGAGTTTCTTTGCAGCGTTCTAGAACTGTTTTTCTCGGGTAGGACAGATTGACCTTTGTTCGATCTTTCGATCATAACTTGAGTTTCTCTCGACGGATTTGAGTGATTCTCTTGTGTTTTCTTCGTGAATTGTTTCTCTCTGATATGTATCACTTTTGTCCCGGTGAAACACGTTTAAATTAGTCTCACACATGATTTCTTTTACAGATCGTTTTTCTGCCAAAAGGATTGGGATTTAATTGTTTCCGCTGCGTAAGTTTTTTTTTAAATGTACCATTCACCCCCCTCTGGTAGCTTTTCACGTGATCTTCGATCCTACAATTGGTATCAAAGCCACGGTGCTCTAATCATTGTGATTTGCACGTGTTTTTGACTAATCATCATGGAGAAATACTCCACCAAATCTTGAGTGTTTGCTGGTATTGATTTTCAGGTTTGGAAGGCATGCATGGAGGCTTTCATCCAGGCGCAAGGCTTCACAATATGGGAGAAGGTGTACAAGCCTTACGAAGTGCCACCAAATGATCAAGTTACGGCTACAAACCTATGGGACGTCGACAACAACAACAAAGCCCGAAACTTGATCATCCAAGGACTCACTCAGAGCGACTTCGACCGTGTTGCACATCTCCGATCGGCATACGATGTATGGAGAGCACTTTGTGACTATCACGAAGGATCCAACACAATCAAGGAGGTAAGGAAAGACATGTTCAAGCAAGAATACATGTGCTTCGAGATGCAACCCGGTGAGTCCATTGATGATCCCTTTGCTCGCTTTAACAAAATTCTCAGTAACTTGCGTAGTGTCAACGTTAATTTTTCTGATGCTGAAAATGCTAGGCAACTTCTTAGTGCATTAGACATGTCAATCTGGGAGATGAAAGTTACATCTATCTATGAATCTACTGTCATGAGTACACTTACTTTAGATGTGCTTTACTCTAAACTCAAAACTCATGAGATTGACATCTTATCACGTAAGAACCAAAATAAGTCTATTGCATTTGTCTCACAACGTGATATGCCTAGCTCCGGCCAATCATCATCTTGCAATACTCTTGCTTTGTTGGCCTCACTAACCCTGGAGCAGATCGAGGAATTTCCAAAAGAGAAGTTAGCACTAATCTCTACTAGGTTCTCAAAAGCATTGCAAAATGTGAGAACTAGAAGGAGAGGAAGCTCCGGACCTCAACTCTGTTTTGAATGTGGTAAGACAGGACACTTTTCGTACAGAATGCCCTAACCTTTCAGGTCCTACTACCCGTGAAGAAAAATAGAACAAGGTCAAGACCACCTCTGGAAACCCCAACAAGAAAAAGAAGGGTACCATAGGACGCGAGATGATTAACAACTTCATCACTACACTTCAAGATCTCGATTCAAGCGATGTAGACTTTGAAAGTGATGAAGATGATGACGATCTGGCCAACTTATGCTTCATGGCGGGCAAAACAAGATCAAGATCAAGTCAGAAGGATGCAGAACAAGACAGTGACGACAATGAGGTATGTTCTACCTGTAATGAAATGTGTGATGCAATTTCTCGTGCAACTATTATCGTTAAGAAAAAGGACAAAAAGCTTAGGGATAATGCTGCTAAAATTGAATCACAAGAATCTAAAATCAACCATTTGAAAACCTTGAATCCTAGTGATAATTCTTGTCCCTCATGTGATTTAATCTATGAACAATTGTCCACATTAAGAACTGCACATTCCTCTACTCTAGATAGACTTGAACTTGAAATTGAAAAGAACAAAAATCTTGCTGCACTTGACATTGGAAACTTAAAAGATGCTTCTTGTTCTACAATTGATTTGCATTGTTCTAGTTGTGATGATCTTGAAAAGAAACTAAAAGATCCTATGAATGAAATTTCAATATTTAATAATGCTTTATGTTCTCATGAAGTTAAATATTATTCCAATTGCAAATTAAAAGGAAAAACTTAATGTGAAAATTGCCTTGATCTGTCCAATAAACTTGATAACATGCATAGGACATTAGATCGGTTTTGTAATGGGAATAAGAACCTAAACTTGCTGTTGAATTCTTCCAAGCTTGCAATGATAAAACTGGTTTAGGTTTTGATTCTCATGCTCATGCTAAGACACATCCACCTAAAATTGTAAAGTCATTAGGAAGTGGTTTGATTCAAACAGTTCCTAAACAAAAAGAAGTGGTTTTCAAATCTGCAGGAGTGTTGTCTCATTCAGTTTCAAATAAAAATATTGCTTGCTCATCTAGACATGAACACAAAGTTAAATTTCATTGTACCTACTGTGGTAGAGATGATCATGTCATAAATTTTTGTTATAGACTAGCTAAACAACAGAAAAGGGAAAGAATGATTGCTAGATTTCATAACTTTCATGCAAAATTTGCTACACATATTAAACCGAATGCCAGGAACATGCAATCTGCTATTATGAGTCAAAAACATTCAAAGTTTACCTCTGAACCTTCTGTTTTTTCCTCCGGAGCTACTGATTTTTGTGCTACAAAAGTAATACCTTATAGGTCAGTAGTTAAGAATAAAAAACCTCAAACTTTGACTCATAAAAACTGTTGTTTTATCTAAGCCTTCACGTGTTTTTCCTGCTGCACGTTGTCTGACTCAGTACTGGATACCTAAATGCCTTTTGACTAACCCTAATATTGAGTCATCAACGGATTGTGGATTCAGGTTGCTCACGCCACATGACAGGTAACAAAGATTGGTTCTCCTCCCTCTCTTTTGTGCCACGTGTAGAGAATGTTAATTTTGCCGATAATTCTTCAACTCCTATAATTGCTAAGGGTTCGGTTAGAGTAAATAATCACTACACTTTTGAAGGATATGGCACTTGTTAAAAATTTAAAATACAACTTGCTTTACGTTTCACAATTGCTAGATGAAAATCTAGAAATTATTTTCAATAAAAACTGCTGCAAAGTTGTAGGTTCAAATAGTGAGCTTATTTTTAACATGTATCGGTTGGGAAGAGTTTTAAAGCTGATTTTGATATGACTTCCTCGAAGCATAGGTGTCTAGTTTCTAATGATTCAAAGGACTTATATTTTTGGCATCATAGACTTGGTCACGTAGGCTTTGATCACCTAACGCGTGTTAGTGCTCTTGATCGCATACGTGGGCTGCCTAAGCTTAAAGGGGACAATGAAATTGTGTGCTCTTCTTGTAGACATGCTAAGATGGTTGCAGGTTCACATACTCCTCTCACAATGATTATGACAACTGAACCGGGTCAACTTTTGCACCTTGACACCGTAGGACCTTCACGTGTTCAATCCTTCGGAGGTACATGGTATGTTCTTGTTATGTTAATGATTATTCTAGATACTCTTGGGTTTACTTTATGGCGTCTAAGAATGAAGCTTTTAGTCACTTTAGAACTTCATTTCTTAGATTATCAATTGATCACCCATGATCTTTAAAGGCAATTAGAAGTGATAACGGAACTGAATTTAAAAATCAATCTTTTGATCACGTTTGTGCTAAAAATGGAATAGATCATCAATTTTCTTCACCATATGTACCTCAACAAAACGGTGTTGTAGAAAGAAAGAACAAAACCTTAGTTGAGATGGCTAGGACTATGCTTGATGAATATCAAACTCCTAGAAAATTTTGGGTTGATGCGATTGCAACCGCTTGTTATGTCTCGAATCGTGTTTTCTTGCGCGCTAAGCTAGGTAAAACCCCATATGAGCTCCGGTTTGGACATAGGCCTAGTGTTACGTACTTTCGGATCTTTGGTTGCAAATGCTTTGTTAAGAAACATGGTAATCTTGATAAATTTGAATCTAGATCCATTGATGGCATGTTTCTTGGTTATCCATCTCATACTAGTGGCTAACGTGTGCTTTTACTTGACACTAACAAAATTGTGGAGACTTGTGAAGTGTATTTTGATGAATCTAGCCCAGATACTAGCTCAAACATTGCAGGTCCAGATCTATATCCGCAGGGAGAGAGCATTTTCGTTGAAGATGAGGAAGAGGTGGAGCTACTGCCCAAAAATTCAGCAGCTAATGACATTGTTCGAGCTCCTGATTTTGATTCACAACCAGCACCGACGACCACCATTGCTGGTCCAGATCCTCCTCAAGTCACAAGCTCATCGATTTGGGATGAACATGAAGAAGAAGAAGCTTGTGAAGTGTCCACTCCCCTCCGGGTTCTCAAAAGTCATCCTCCACAACAGAATATTGGAAGCTTGCACGAACGAGTAACATAGTCCAGGTTTGCAATCCAAACTCTCATGCTCATTTTGCTTTTGTTGCTTCTTTTGAACCCAAAGATATATCACACGCACTCACTAATGAATCTTAGATTATTGCCATGCAAGAAGAGTTAGAAAATTTTGAAAGAAATAATGTTTGGAAACTTGTACCTCCTCCTCAAGGTCACACTTTAATTGGAACTAAATGGGTGTTTAAAAATAAACAAAGTGAGGATGGGGTTGTGGTTAGGAATAAGGCTAGGTTGGTTGCTCAAGGTTTCACTCAAGTTGAAGGTCTAGATTTTGATGAAACTTTTGCTCCTGTTGCTAGATTAGAAGCCATAAGAATTTTGTTAGCTTTTGTTGCATCTAAAGGCTTTAAGCTGTATCAAATAGATGTTAAAAGTGATTTTCTTAATGGCTACATATATGAGGAGGTTTATGTCAAACAACCACCGGGTTTTGAAAATTCATATTTTCCTAATCATGTTTAAATTGTCCAAAGCCTTGTACGGTCTCAAACAAGCCCCTAGAGCATGGTATGATAGGTTAAAAATATTCTTACTTGAAAAGGGGTTTACCATGGGCAAGGTGGATAAAACTCTTTTTGTGATTAAGCATGGCAATGACTCATTATTCATTCAAGTGTATGTGGATGATATTATCTTTGGTTGTGCTTCTCATGATCTTGTGTCCAAGTTTTCAGCTATGATGAGTTCAGAATTTGAGATGAGTATGATGGGAGAACTCACATACTTTTTGGGGCTGCAAATCAAGCAAACCAAGGAGGGTACCTTTGTGCATCAAACGAAGTATACAGAAGACCTCCTAAGGCGCTTCAACATGGACAAAAGCAAGCCTCTTCAGACACCAATGGGAACAACAACACTTGAACTTGATGAAGATGGTGAATCCGTGGATCAAAAAGAATATAGAAGCATGATCGGATCACTTTTGTACCTCGCGGCATCAAGACCGAACATACAATTTAGCATATGTCTTTGTGCACGGTTTCAAGCCTCCCCACGTGCTTCACATCGTCAACCATCAAAAGGATTCTCATGTACTTACATAGAACTCAAGAATTTGGTATTTTTCTTCCTTCTTCCTCAACCATTACCTTGAAAGCTTTTTCGGATGCTGATTTTAGGGTTATAGGATTGATAGGAAAAGTACTTATGGTGCTTGCCATTTTTTTGGTAATTCTCTTGTTGCTTGGTCCTCTAGAAAACAAAGCTCAGTTGCACAATCCATGACTGAATCTGAATATGTAGCTGCTGCTAGTGCTTGCTCACAAATTCTTTGGATTGTTTAAACACTTAAGGACTATGGGGTTGACCTACATAGTGTTCCACAGTTTTGTGATAACACTAGTGCCATTTGCATTGCTAAAAATCCTGTGCAACATTCTAGAACTAAGCACATTGATATTAGGTATCACTTTCTCCGTGATAATGTTGAAAAAGGAAACATTGTGCTTCACCATATAGATACTGAACAACAATTGGCTGACATTTTTACAAAACCTTTGGATTTCATTCGTTTTTGTTATATTCATAGTGAAATAGGGGTTATGCATCCTCATGGCTTAAATTGAGGGGGAGTTTTGAAACTTGGGAAGTCTATATGTGAATCTGAAATTAAAATAATATGAGCATAGTATTTCATACATATATGACTTTGTGATTCCCTTTACATGCTGAAAGTTCTTACTACATTACTCGTGTTATACATTTTGTAGTTTTTGCCATGTCTAGTAATTGAAATAATTACTTACACTAAATCTGGTCATGGTCGAACTTTCTTGCTCTTTTGAACTTGTTGCATGCTCACAAGTGCTTTTACTCATAAAGAATTAATCAAGCAATCAACTCACATGTTGAGTTTTTGTGAACAAATATAAGTTGAGAAAAGATCAAGAGAATATGCATGCATCACACTTCTTCTTTTGAGATGGCTTATCATTGCACTTAGATATGAACTTGGAAGAAGTTGTGTATGACTAAAACCATGTCCTTAAGCTTCTGATTGTCAAATGACATATGCTTGGCTTGGTTGCTTAGAATAAGGCAGATGCACATATAATCTCTTGAAAATATTATATGATCTAAATTTGTGCTTTGAAAAATAATAAAATGCAGCAACAAGTGTCATGCTTTCAAGTTTTGAAATAGTTAAGTTTGTGAGATCATGACTTGCTAAACTGGAAATTACATTTGATCTCTAGCATGGCTTACACTACTTTATATATTTCATTGATGTGATAGTGTAAGTTACTTGATAGTATGACTTGGATGAGCTTTGTTTTATATGTATATGTTATAATATGCTCATAACAATTAAAATTTGTCTTATAAACCTTGCTGAATACATTGTCAAAGGGGGAGAGATGATATGTGAATTTTTAAAAACAAATATGCAAGGTGGAGACATTGATTACACATTGCACATATTCACAATTGTTTTTGGCACAATTATTCTCAGGGGGAAAATTTCTTTTTCTCATTTTATTTCTGTTTTACAAAGGAGGAGAAATTGTTTTCAAAACTTTTAATGTGAATAAGCCAATGTTCGGATCTTAAGTGGTGTTGCCAACACATTCATCAAGGGGGAGATTGTGAGACCTATTTGTGCTGAATACATTGGTTTTGACAATAAAAGTTTTGAATGCTGCCATAACATCTTTTTAGCAAAGTCCGACTCTAGCTCCGAGCTTCTGCAAGATCTAACAATAGGTCCGACTTTCTTTGTCTAGATCTGACATGTTTTTGGGTAGCTCCGGTGAGCTTTGTCTTTAACTCCGGCATGTCTTTGATAGCTCCGATATGTTTTTCTAGCTCCGACTTTTAGGATGACTAGTTCTGACTAGTTTTGATTAGCTCCAGCGCTAGGTCCGACTAGCTTTGGTAAGCTTCGACTCTAGGTTGTACTAGCTTTGGTAAGCTCCGGCTCAAGCTCCGGTTAGCTTTGGCAAGGCTTGATCGTAATGTTCCAAATTTTCATGTGGAATGTTTCGAACTTGCTTTACACTTACGAAAAGGTTGCTTAGTATTCTTTTACTAAGTTTTTGGTGTGTTTTGGTTTATATGGCTGATATCGTTTTGGTATGCTTTGCAACATGCTTATGTGAGGTGCTCACGTAAGGTGTTGTGTTCGGAACTGACTTGAGTCAAGTCGCGGACTTGGGCTCGTACGGATTGGTTGTCTATTCATATGCAGGTGTTGCTTGAGTTCAAGACATGGCTGGTGACGGGATCCATTGAACTAGTCTTAGGGAGAAGATAAGGTTCAACAACCAAGTTTGGGAGGAATTGTGGTTGAGTTGATCGGGAGGTTGTGCAACATGTTTGAATTAAGAACAATGCATATGAAGGTATCGTGGACGTCATTGGAAGATGTTTGCACGTGTGCAAGGAGTGCATGGACGTGGCTACATGGTTCCGAGGCATGATGAAGAGATGTGGACGTAAAGAATTGGTCGGAAAGGTTCAACCGACTAGGTTATGGACTCAGGTTGCGACTGAGTCGGGTTTGACTCAAATATGGAAAGATTTGAGTTGGTTATGATAGGATTTTGTGTGGGTCACGAATTTGGGTTGTTTTAGGAATGTGGGATACATTTCTAAGGTGTTTGGAAGTATTAAGATTGCTTCTATCTGCGTATAGAAGAGTCCTAAGCAGTTATGTAAAGTTTCGATTCGTGAACGGAGTAGGATTAGGGTCCTGATTTGAGTTGAGTTGGCTTTCGAGCTGGTTATATAAGCAAGGGAGGCCAGAGCTCATGGTGCACGACTTTGGGGATGTTCTCATTGTGTTCTATTGAATAAAATTCGTAGTTTCAAGGAACTTTTGTGCCTTGTTCGTCCGAATTGTTCCAGACAAGTTTTACTCGTCGAGTTTCTGGACAACACTACCTTTTATCAGTGGTTTTATCATAACTCGAGTTTTACAGATCCAATTAATGGGATTCTTTTTGGGTTGTCTTCAAAACTTTATTATCTATCATATTTCAAAATTTCATGGTCATTGGATTTGTGGTTTCTGATCTACACGAGTTTCTTTGCAGTGTTCTAGAACTGTTTTTCTCGGGTAGGACAGATTGACCTTTGTTCGATCTTTCGATCATAACTTGAGTTTCTCTCGACAGATTTGAGTGATTCTCTTGTGTTTTCTTCGTGAATTGTTTCTCTCTGATATATATCACTTTTATCCCGGTGAAACACGTTTAAATTAGTCTCACACATGATTTCTTTTACAGATCGTTTTTCTGCCAAAGGGGTTGGGATTTAATTGTTTCCGCTGCGTAAGTTTTTTTTAAATCTACCATTCACCCCCCTCTGGTAGCTTTTCACGTGATCTTCGATCCTACAATTGGTATCAAAGCCACGGTGCTCTAATCATTGTGATTTGCACATGTTTTTGACTAATCATCATGGAGAAATATTCCACCAAATCTTGAGTGTTTGCTGGTATTGATTTTCAGGTTTGGAAGGCACGCATGGAGGCTTTCATCCAGGCGCAAGGCTTCGCAATATGGGAGAAGGTGTACAAGCCTTACGAAGTGCCACCAAATGATCAAGTTACGGCTAAAAACCTACGGGACGTCGACAACAACAACAAAGCCCGAAACTTGATCATCCAAGGACTCACTCAGAGCGATTTCGACCGCATTGCACATCTCCGATCGGCATACGATGTATGAAGAGCACTTTGTGACTATCACGAAGGATCCAACACGATAAAGGAGGTAAGGCAAGACATGTTCAAGAAAGAATACATGCGCTTCGAGATGCAACCCGGTGAGTCCATTGATGATCTCTTTGCTCGCTTTAACAAAATTCTCAGTAACTTGCGTAGTGTCAACGTTAATTTTTCTGATGCTGAAAATGCTAGGCAACTTCTTAGTGCATTAGACATGTCAATCTGGGAGATGAAAGTTACATCTATCCGTGAATCTACTGTCATGAGTACACTTACTTTAGATGTGCTTTAATCTAAACTCAAAACTCATGAGATTGACATCTTATCACGTAAGAACCCAAATAAGTCTATTGCATTTGTCTCACAACGTGATATGCCTAGCTCCGGCCAATCATCATCTTGCAATACTCTTGCTTTGTTGGCCTCACTAAACTTGGAGCAGATCGAGGAATTTCCAGAAGAGAAGTTAGCACTAATCTCTACTAGGTTCTCAATAGCATTGCAAAATGCGAGAACTAGAAGGAGAGGAAGCTCCGGACCTCAATGCTGTTTTGAATGTGGTAAGACAGGACACTTTCGTACAGAATGTCCTAACCTTTCAGGTCCTACTACCCGTGAAGAAAAACAGAACAAGGTCAAGACCACCTCTGGAAACCCCAACAAGAAAAAGAAGGGTACCATAGGACGCGAGATGACTAACAACTTCATCACTGCACTTCAAGAGCTCGGTTCAAGCGATGTAGACTTTAAAAGTGATGAAGATGATGACGATCTGGCCAACTTATGCTTCATGGCGGGCAAAACAAGATCAAGATCAAGTCAGGAGGATGCAGAACAACAGTGACGACGATGAGGTATGTTCTACTGTAATGAAATGTGTGATGCAATTTCTTGTGCAACTATTATTGTTAAGAAAAAGGACAAAAAGATTAGTGATAATGCTGCTAAAATTGAATCACAAGAATCTGAAATCAACCATTTGAAAACCTTGATTCCTAGTGATAATTCTTGTACCTCGTGTGATTTAATCTATGAACAATTGTCCACATTAAGAACTGCACATTCCTCTACTCTAGATAGACTTGAACTTGAAATTGAAAAGAACAAAAAGCTTGCTGCACTTGACATTGGAAACTTAAGAGATGCTTCTTGTTCTACAATTGATTTGCATTGTTCTAGTTGTGATGATCTTGAAAGAAACTAAAAGATCCTATGAATGAAATTTCAATATTGAATAATGCTTTACGTTCTCATGAAGTTAAATATTATTCCAATTGCAAATTAAAAGGAAAAACTTCATGTGAAAATTGTATTGATCTGTCCAATAAACTGGGTAACATGCATAGGGCATTAGATCGGTTTTGTAATGGGAATAAGAACCTAAACTTGCTGTTAAATTCTTCCAAGTCTTGCAATGATAAAACTGGTTTAAGTTTTGATTCTCATGCTCATGCTAAGACACATCCACCTAAAATTGTAAAGTCATTAGGAAGTGGTTTGATTCAAACAGTTCCTAAACAAAAAGAAGTGGTTTTTAAATCTGCAGGAGTGTTGTCTCATTCGGTTTCAAATAAAATTATTGCTTGCTCATCTAGACATGGACACAAAGTTAAATTTCATTGTACCTACTGTGGTAGAGATGGTCATGTCATAAATTTTTGTTATAGACTAGCTAAACAACAGAAAAGGGAAAGAATGATTGCTAGATTTCATAACTTTCATGCAAAATTTGCTACACATATTAAACCGAATGCCAGGAACATGAAATCTTCTATTATGAGTCAAAAACATTCAAAGTTTACCTCCGAACCTTCTGTTTTTTCCTCCGGAGCTACTGATTTTTGTGCTACACTAGTAATACCTTATAGGTCAGTAGTTAAGAATAAAAAACCTCAAACTTTGACTCATAAAACTGCTGTTTTATCTCAGCCTTCGTGTGTTTTTCCTGCTGCACGTCGTGTGACTCAGTACTGGATGCCTAAATGCCTTTTGACTAACCCCAATATTGAGTCATCAATGTATTGTGCTTCTATGCAGGTTACATGCTTGAGGAAGGAGAACATTTGGATTGTGGATTCAGGTTGCTCACGCCACATGACAGGAAACAAAGATTGGTTCTCCTCCTTCTCTTTTGTGCCACGTGTAGAGAATGTTAATTTTGCCGATAATTCTTCAACTCCTATAATTGCTAAGGGTTCGGTTAGAGTAAATAATCACTACACTTTTGAAGGATATGGCACTTGTTAAAAATTTGAAATACAACTTGCTTTCTGTTTCACAATTGCTAGATGAAAATCTGGAAATTATTTTCAATAAAAACTGCTGCAAAGTTGTAGGTTCAAATAGTGAGCTTATTTTTAACATGTCTCGGTTGGGAAGAGTTTTAAAGCTGATTTTGATATGACTTCCTCGAAGCATAGGTGTCTAGTTTCTAATGATTCAAAGTACTTATATTTTTGGCATCATAGACTTGGTCACATAGGCTTTGATCACCTAACGCGTGTTAGTGCTCTTGATCGCATACGTGGGCTGCCTAAGCTTAAAGGGGACAAAAAATTGTGTGCTCTTCTTGTAGACATGCTAAGATGGTTTCAGGTTCACATACTCCTCTCACAATGATCATGACAACTGAACCGGGTCAACTTTTGCACCTTGACACCGTAGGACCTTCACGTGTTCAATCCTTCGGAGGTACATGGTATGTTCTTGTTATTGTTGATGATTATTCTAGATACTCTTGGGTTTACTTTATGGCGTCTAAGAGTGAAGCTTTTAGTCACTTTAGAACTTTATTTCTTAGATTATCAATTGATGACCCATGATCTTTAAAGGCAATTAGAAGTGATAACGGAACTGAATTTAAAAATCAATCTTTTGATCACTTTTTTGCTGAAAATGGAATAGATCATCAATTTTCTTCACCATATGTAACTCAACAAAACGGTGTTGTAGAAAGAAAGAACAGAACCTTAGTTGAGATGGCTAGGACTATGCTTGATGAATATCAAACTCCTAGAAAATTTTGGGTTGATGCGATTGCAACCGCTTGTTATGTCTCGAATCGTGTTTTCTTGCGCGCTAAGCTAGGTAAAACCCCATATGAGCTCCGGTTTGGACATAGGCCTAGTGTTACACACTTTCAGGTCTTTGGTTGCAAATGCTTTGTTAAGAAACATGGTAATCTTGATAAATTTGAATCTAGATCCATTGATGGCATGTTTCTTGGTTATCCATCTCATACTAGTGGCTAACGTGTGCTTTTACTTGACACTAACAAAATTGTGGAGACTTGTGAAGTGTCTTTTGATGAATCTAGCCCAAATACTAGCTCAAACATTGCAGGTCCAGATCTATATCCGCGGGGGGAGAGCATTTTCGTTGAAGATGAGGAAGAGGTGGAGCTGCTGCCCAAAAATTCAGCAGCTAATGACTTTGTTCGAGCTCCTGATTTTGATTCACAGCCAGCACCGACGACCACCATTGTTGGTCCAGATCCTCCTCAAGTCACAAGCTCATCGATTTGTGATGAACATGAAGAATAAGAAGCTTGTGAATTGTCCACTCCCCTCCGGGTTCTCAAAAGTCATCCTCCACAACAAATTATTGGAAGCTTGCACGAACGAGTTACACAGTCCAGGTTTTGCAATCCAAACTCTCATGCTCATTCTGCTTTTGTTGCTTCTTTTGAACTCAAAGATATATCACACACACTCACTAATGAATCTTGGATTATTGCCATGCAAGAAGAGTTAGAAAATTTTGAAAGAAATAATGTTTGGAAACTTGTACCTCCTCCTTAAGGTCACACTTTAATTGGAACTAAATGGGTGTTTAAAAATAAACAAAGTGAGGATGGGGTTGTGGTTAGGAATAAGGCTAGGTTGGTTGCTCAAGGTTTCACTCAAGTTGAAGGTCTAGATTTTGATGAAACTTTTGCTCCTGTTGCTAGATTAGAAGCCATAAGAATTTTGTTAGCTTTTGCTGCATCTAAAGGTTTTAAGCTGTATCAAATAGATGTTAAAAGTGATTTTCTTAATGGCTACATATATGAGGAGGTTTATGTCAAACAACCACCGAGTTTTGAAAATTCAGATTTTTCTAATCATGTTTACAAATTGTCCAAAGCCTTGTACGGTCTCAAACAATCCCCTAGAGCATGGTATGATAGGTTAAAAACATTCTTACTTGAAAAGGGGTTTACCATGGGCAGGGTTGATAAAAATATTTTTGTGCTTAAGCATGGCAATGACTCATGATTCATTCAAGTGTATGTAAATGATATTATCTTTGGTTGTGCTTCTCATGATCTTGTGTCCAAGTTTTCAGCTATGATGAGTTCAGAATTTGAGATGAGTATGATGGGAGAACTCACATACTTTTTGGGGCTGCAAATCAAGCAAACCAAGGAGGGTACCTTTGTGCATCAAACGAAGTATACAAAAGACCTCCTAAGGCGCTTCAACATGGACAAAAGCAAGCCTCTTCAGACACCAATGGGAACAACAACACTTGAACTTGATGAAGATGGTAAACCCGTGGATCAAAAAGAATATAGAAGCATGATCGGATCACTTTTGTACCTCACGGCATCAAGACCAAACATACAATTTAGCATATGTCTTTGTGCACGGTTTCAAGCCTCCCCGCGTGCTTCACATCGTCAAGTCATCAAAAGGATTCTCATGTACTTACATGGAACTCAAGAATTTGGTATTTTTCTTCCTTCTTCCTCAACCGTTACCTTGAAAGCTTTTTTGGATGCTGAATTTGGGGTTATAGGATTGATAGGAAAAGTACTTCTGGTGCTTGTCATTTTTTGGTAATTCTCTTGTTTCTTGGTCCTCTAGAAAACAAAGCTCAGTTGCACAATCCATGACTGAATCTGAATATGTAGCTGCTGCTAGTGCTTGCTCACAAATTCTTTGGATTGTTTAAACACTTAAGGACTATGGGGTTGACCTACATAGTGTTCCACAATTTTGTGATAACACTAGTGCCATTTGCATTGCTAAAAATCCTGTGCAACATTCTAGAACTAAGCACATTGATATTAGGTATCACTTTCTCCGTGATAATGTTGAAAAAGGAAACATTGTGCTTCACCATGTAGATACCGAACAACAATTGGCTGACATTTTTACAAAACCTTTGGATTTCACATGTTTTTGTTATATTCGTAGTGAAATAGGGGTTATGCATCCTCATGGCTTAAATTGAGGGGGAGTTTTGAAACTTGGGAAGTCTATATGTGAATCTGAAATTAGAATAATATGAGCATAGTATTTCATACATATATGACTTTATGATTCCTTTTACATGTTGAAAGTTCTTACTACATTACTCGTGTTATACATTTTGTAGTTTTTGCCATGTCTAGTAATTGAATTAATTACTTATACTAAATCTGGTCATGGTCGAACTTTCTTGCTCTTTTGAACTTGTTGCATGTTCACAAGTGCTTTTAATCATAAAGAATTAATCAAGCAATCAACTCACATGTTGAGTTTTTGTGAACAAATATAAGTTGAGAAAAGATCAAGAGAATATGCATGCATCGCACTTGTTCTTTTGAGATGGTTTATCATTGCACTTAGATATGAACTTGGAAGAAGTTGTGTATGACTAAAACCATGTCCTTAAGCTTCTGATTGTCAAATGACATAGGCTTCGCTTGGTTGGTTAGAATAAGGTAGATGCACATATAATCTCTTGCAAATATCATATGATCTAAATTTGTGCTTTGAAAAATAATAAAATGCAGCAACAAGTGTCATGCTTTCAGGTTTTGAAATAGTTAAGTTTGTGAGATCATGACTTGCTAAATTGGAAATTACATTTGATCTCTAGTATGACTTACACTACTTTATGTATTTCATTGATGTGATAGTGTATGTTACTTGATAGTATGACTTGGATGAGCTTTGTTTTATATGTATATGTTATAATATGCTCATAACAATTAAAATATGTCTTATAAACATTGCCGAATACATTGTCAAAGGGGGAGAGATGATATGTGAATTTTTAAAAACAAATATGCAAGGTGGAGACATTGATTACACATTGCACATATTCACAATTGTTTTTGGCACAATTATTCTCAGGGGGAAAATTTCTTTTTCTCATTTTATTTATGTTTTACAAAGGAGGAGAAATTGTTTTAAAAACTTTTAATGTGAATAAGCCAATGTTCAGATCTTAAGTGGTGTTGCCAATGCATTCATCAAGGGGGAGATTGTGAGACCTATTTGTGCTGAATACATTGGTTTTGACAATAAAAGTTTTGAATGCTGCCATAACATCTTTTTAGCAAAGTCCGACTCTAGCTCCGATCTTTTGCAAGATCTAACAATAGGTCCGAATTTCTTTGTCTAGATCCGACATGTTTTTGGGTAGCTCCGGTGAGCTTTGTCTTTAGCTCCGGCATGTCTTTGATAGCTCCGACATGTTTTTCTAGCTCCGACTTTTGGGATGACTAGTTCCGACTAGTTTTGGTTAGCTCCAGCGCTAGGTCCAACTAGCTTTGGTAAGCTTTAGCTCTAGGTTGTACTAGCTTTGGTAAGCTCCGGCTCAAGCTCCGGTTAGCTTTGGCAAGGTTCGGAGCTTGATCGTAATGTTCCAAATTTTCATGTGGAATGTTTTGAACTTGATTTACACTTACGAAAAGGTTGCTTAGTATTCTTTTACTAAGTTTTTGGTGTGTTTTGGTTTATATGGCTGATATCGTTTTGATATGCTTTGCAACATGCTTATGTGAGGTGCTCACGTAAGGTGTTGTGTTTCGGAACTGACTTGAGTCAAGTCGCGGACTTGGGTTCGTACGGATTGGTTGTTTATTCATATGCAGGTGTTGCTTGAGTTCAAGACATGGCTAGTGACGGGATCCATTGAACTAGTTTTAGGGAGAAGATAAGGTTCAACAACTAAGTTTGGGAGGAATTGTGGTTGAGTTGATCGGGAGGTTGCGCAACATGTTTGAATCAAGAACAATGCATATGAAGGTATCGTGGACGTTATTGGAAGATGTTTGCACGTGTGCAAGGAGTGCATGGACGTGGCTACATGGTTTCTAGGCGTGATGAAGAGATGTGGACGTAAAGAATTGGTTGGAAAGGTCCAAATGACTAGGTTATGGACTCAGGTTGCGACTGAGTCGGGTTTGACTCAAATATGGAAAGATTTGAGTTGGTTATGATAAGATTTCGTGTGGGTCACGAATTTGGGTTGTTTTAGGAATGTGGGATATGTTTATAAGGTGTTTGAAAGTATTAAGATTGCTTCTATCTGCGTATAGAAGAGTCCTAAGCAGTTATGGAAA
Source organism: Tuctoria greenei (assembly GCA_036927565.1). Lineage (NCBI taxonomy): Eukaryota > Viridiplantae > Streptophyta > Magnoliopsida > Poales > Poaceae > Tuctoria > Tuctoria greenei. The sequence goes on from JAYESD010000002.1 coordinate 257,010,344, forward strand.
GTTTCGATTCGTGAACGGAGTAGGATTAGGGTCCTGATTTGAGTTGAGTTGGCTTTCGAGCTGGTTATATAAGCAAGGGAGGCCAGAGCTCGTGGTGCACGACTTTGGGGATGTTACCCTTGTGTTCTATTGAATAAAATTCGTAGTTTGAAGGAACTTTTGTGCCTTGTTCGTCTGAATTGTTCCAGACAAGTTTTACTCGTCGAGTTTCTGGACAGCACTACCTTTTATCAGTGGTTTTATCATAACTCGATTTTTTGCAGATCCAATTAATGTGATTCTTTTTGGGTTGTATTCAAAACTTGATTATCTATCATATTTCAAAATTTCATGGTCATTGGATTTGTGTTTTCTGATCTACACGAGTTTCTTTGCAGCGTTCTAGAACTGTTTTTCTCGGGTAGGACAGATTGACCTTTGTTCGATCTTTCGATCATAACTTGAGTTTCTCTCGACGGATTTGAGTGATTCTTCTTGTGTTTTCTTCGTGACTTGTTTCTCCCTGATATATATCACTTTTGTCCCGGTGAAACACGTTCAAATTAGTCTCACACATGATTTCTTTAACAGATTGTTTTTCTGCCAAAGGGGTTGGGATTTAATTATTTCCGCTGCGTAATTTTTTTTAAATCTACCATTCACCCTCCCTCTGGTAGCTTTTCACGTGCTCTTCGATCCTACAATTTGATTATTTTTTGGATTTAAAATACTACAGTGAAGGTACTCTACATTGGAATGATTATTTTAGTTATCAAGGGAATGTGCTCTACATTTGTTCAGCGATGTGTTTATGTCTGTCTGTAACCGAAGCTAAAGGAGACGTGCTTTCTGTAAAGTTTGTCTCATTTCTTTCGCAAATAGGAGATGCGCTCTGTTAGTCGCACGTCTCCTGTTTGTCAGAGGATCGGCTCATCTCGAATATTTCATTAAATGAGACGTGCCTTATAGTACCTCATCTCCTTTTACGCTTCGCCACACCTTTCTTTCGTGAACCAGCATCCTCGCTGAGGCGGACTCGTCTCATTTACCCATATCAGTGACGATCGCCTTTGCGCTCATCTCTGATCATTGTCTCCTATTTGCATTTCTTACATAGTGTATTTAGGACTGGGTTGGCCCGAGGGGCTGGTAAAATAAGCAAGGGAGGCCAGAGCTCATGGAAGATGACTTTAGGCTGTTCCTCTTGTGTTTTGATCAATAAAATTCGTAGCTTAGAGGATCTTTTGTACCTTGTTCGTCCGACTTGTTTTCGTCAAGTCTTTCTTGTCGAGTTTCTGGATAGCACGATGTTGCCTCGGTGTTTTGATCATAACTCGTGTTACACAAATACAATCGACGTGATTCTTTTTGTGTTGTCTTCATAACTCAATTATCCATCAGCTGTGAAAGTTTCACGATCGTTGGATTTGTTTTTTCTGATCTACATGAGTTTCTTTGTAGTGTTTCAGATTTTATTTTTACCCAGATAGAACAGATTGACCCTTGTTCGACCTTTCGACCATAAATTGAGGTTTTCTCGACGATTTTTCGTGATTCTTGTTGTCGTGTATTCTTGAATTGAATCTCTATGATATCTACTACTTTTTTTCATGGTTGAACACGTTTAGATCAGTTTCGCACATGATTTCCTTATCAGATTGTTTTCTGCCAAGGGGTTTTTGTTGCTTCCGCTGAAAAAGGTTAAATCAACCATTCACCCCCCTCTGTTAGCTTTTTATGCGCTCTTCAATCCTACAATTAGTATCAGAGCCACAATGCTCTAATCTTTGTGATTTACACGTGTTTTTGACTAATCAAAATGGAGAAATACCCCACAAAACCTTGTGTGTTCAGTGGCATTGATTTCCAGGTTCTGAAGACACGTATGGAGGCTTTCATCCAGGCGCAAGGCTTTGCAATATGGAGAAAGGTGTACAAGCCTTACGACGTGCCTCCAAATGATCCAGACACGGTTATAAACATGAGAGATGTCAACAACAACAACAAGACGCGAAACTTTATCATACAAGAATTGACACAAAGCGACTTTGATCGTGTGGCACACCTCTGATCTGCGTACGATGTTTGGAAAGCTCTATGTGATTGTCATGAAGGATCCAACACTATCAAGGAGGTAAGACAAGACATGTTCAAGAAAGAATACATGCGCTTTGAGATGCAACCCGTTGAGTCAATTGATGACCTCTTTGCTCACTTGAACAAAATTATCAGCAACTTGCATAGTGTCTATGTTAATTTTTCAGATGCTGAGAATCATAGGCAATTACTAAGTGCACTAGACATGTTAATTTGAGAGAAGAAAGTTACATCTCGTCGTGAATCTACTGTCATGAGTACACTTAACTTGGATGTGCTATATTATAAGTTGAAAACTCATGAAATTGACATACTTAAGAACCCCAACAAGTCACTTGCATTTGTTTCACAACGTGACATGCCTAGCTATAGCCAATCTCCATCATGTGGTACACTTGCTTTGTTGTCCACTCTAACCCTTGAACAGATTGAATAGTTTCTAGAGGAGGAGCTAGCACTTCTCTCTACTTTGTTCTCAAAAGAATTGCAAAATGTGAGAACAAGAAGGAGAGAAAGTGGTAGCTCTCAACGATGCTTCGAATGTGGTAAGATAGGACACTTTCAGACAGATTTCCCTAATCTTTCAGGTCCTACTTCCCGTGATGACAAGCAAACAAAGTTCAAGTCCTCCTCCGCAAACAACAACAACAAGAAGAAGGGTTTTACAGGTTGCCAATTGGTAAACAATTTTGTCTTTGCACTTCAAGAACTTGGCTCGAGCGATGTGGATATAGAAGTGATGAAGATGAAGAAAACTTGGCGACTATGTGCTTCATGGCGGGTAACTTGAGATCAAGTATGGAGGAAGCAAAACACAACAGTGACGATGAAGAGGTATGTCCCACTTGCGAAGAAATGTGTGATGCTATTTCTCGTGCCACTGTTATACTTAAGAAAAAGGACAAAAAACTCAGGGACAATGCTGTTAAAATTGAATCAATATAATCTAAAATTAATCGTTTGAAATCTTTGATTTCTAGTGATGATTCTTTTTCCTCACATGAATTAATATATGAACAATTATCCTCCTTAAGAAGTGCATACACTTCCACACTTGATAAACTTGAGTTAGAAATTGAAAAGAACAGAAAGCTTGCTGCACTTAATGATAAAAACTTCAAAGATGCTAGTTGTTTAACAATTGATTTGCATTGTTCTAACTGTGATGAGCTTAATAAGAAATTGCATGATGCTATGAATGAAATTTCTGTTTTGAACAATGCTTTACATTCTCATGAAGTTAAATATTGTTCTAATTGCAAATTAAAAGGAAAAAATTCATGTGAAAACTGTCTAGACTTGTCTAATAGACTTGATGACATGAATAGGACACTAGAGTAGTTTTGTAATGCAAATAAGAACCTAAACTTGCTGCTGAATTCTTCCAAGTCTTGCAATGATAAAACTGGTTTAGTTTTTGAGTCTCATGCTCATGATAAGGCAAATCCACCTAAAGTTGTAAATTTATTAGGAAGTATTTGGATTCAAACAGTTCCTAAACAAAAGGAAGTGGTTTTCAAATCTGCAGGAGTGTTGTCTCATTCGGTCTCTAATAAACATGTTGCTTGTTCATCTAGACATGAACACAAAGTTAAATTTCTTTGTACCTACTGTGGTATAGATGGTCATGTCATAGATTTTTGTTATAGACTAGCTAAACAACAGAAAAAAGAAAGAATGCAAGCTAGATCTCATAACTCTCATGCAAAATTTGCTACACATGCTGAACCAAACTTAGGAACTTGCAACCTGCTTTGATGAGTCATAAACATGCAAAGTTTGCTCCCAAACCTACTGTTTTTCGTGCTACACATGTAACACCTCGTAGGTCAGTAGTTGGGTACAAAAATCCTCAAACTTTGGCTCATAAACTTGCTGTATTTTCTTTAGCTTTCGTGTGTTATTCCTGCTGGACATCGTGTGACTCAGTACTGGATTCCTAAAAGCCTTTTGACTAACCCCAGTATTGAGTCATCGACGTATTGTGCTGCTATGTAGGTTACACGCTTGAGGAATGATAACATTTGGATTGTGGATTCAGGTTGCTCATGCCACATGACCGGTAATAAAGACTGGCTCTCCTCCCTCTCATTTGTGTCACATGTAGAAAATGTTACTTTTGCCGATAATTCTTCATATCCTATAATTTCTAAGGGTTTGGTTAGAGTTAATAATCACTACACTTTGAAAGATGTGGCACTTGTTAAAAATTCGAAATATAACTTGCTTTCTGTTTCACAATTGCTAGATGAAAATCTAGAAGTCAACTTCACTATAAATTGCTATAAGGTTGTAGATTCAAATGGTGAGCTTTTTTTTTAACATGTCTCGGTTTGGAAGTGTTTTTAAAGCTGATTTTGATATGTCATCCTCTAGGCATAGGTGTCTAGTTGCTAATGATTCAAAAGACTTATATTTTTGGTATAGTAGACTTGGTCACGTAGGCTTTGATCACCTCACATGTGTCAGTGGTCTTGATCGCATACGTGGGCTGCCTAACCATAAAGGGGACAAAGAAATTGTGTGCTATTCTTGTAGACATGCTAAGATGGTTGCAGATTCACATGCTCCTCTCACAATGACTATGACAACTGAACCGGGACAACTTTTGCACCTTGACACCGTAAGTCCTTCACGTGTTCAATCTTTTGAAGGTAAATGGTATGTTCTTGTGATCGTTGATGATTATTCTAGATACTCTTGGGTTTACTTTATGACATGTAAGATTGAATCTTTTAGTCACTTTTGAACTTTCTTTCTTAGATTATTAATTGATCACCCATGATCTTTGAAAGCAATTAGAAGTTATAACAGAACCGAATTTAAAAATCAATTGTTTGATCACTTTTGTGCTGAAAATAGAATAGATCATCAATTTTCTTCACCCTATGTACCTCAACAAAATAGTGTCGTAGAGAGAAAGAAATGAACCTTAGTTGAGATAGCTAGGGCTATGCTTGATGAATATCAAACTCCTAGGAAGTTTTGGGCTGATGCAATTGCAACCGCTTGTTATGTCTCAAATCGTATTTTCTTGCGTGCTAAGCTAGGAAAACACCATATGAACTTCATTTTGGACATAGGCTTAGTTTCACACACTTTAGGGTCTTTGGCTGCAAATGATTTGTTAAGAAACATGGTAATCTTGATAGATTTGAACTCAGATTTGTTGATGGCATGTTTCTTGGTTATCCATCTCATACTAGAGGCTATCGTGTACTTTTACTTGACACTAACAAATTGTGTAGACTTGTGAGGTTTCTTTTTATGAAGCTAGCTCAGGTACTAGCTCCAATATTGCATGTCCAGATGCATCTCCACAAGGGGAGAGTATTTTCATCGAAGAAGACGAAGAAGTGGTGCTACTGGCTGAAAATTTAGAAGCAAATGACGTTGATCACGCTGCTGATTTTGCACCACAACCAACACCAACAACTACTACAGCTGGTACAAATCGTCCTCAATCCATAAGTTCTTCGATCTGTAATGAACATGAAGAAGAAGGAGCTTGTGAAGTGTCTACTCCCCTCCGCGTTCTCAAAAGTCATCCTCCACAATAAATCATTGAAAGCTTGCACGAACGAGTCACACAGTCTAGGTTTTGCGATCCAAACTCTCAGGCTCATTCTGCTTTTGTTGCTTCTTTTGAATCCAAATATATATCACACGCACTCACTAATGAATCTTGGATTATTGCCATACAAGAAGAGTTAGAAAATTTTGAAAAAAATAATGTTTGGAAAACTTGTACCTCCACCTCAAGGTCACACTTTAATTGGAACTAAATGAGTGTTTAAAAATAAACAAAGTGAGGATGGGGTTGTGATTAGGAATAAGGCTAGGTTGGTTGCTCAAGGTTTCACACAAGTTGAAGGTCTAAATTTTGATGAAACTTTTGCTCATGTTCCTAGATTAGAAGCCATAAGAATATGATTAGATTTTTCTATATCTAAAGGTTTCAAGTTATATCAAATGGATGTTAAAAGTGATTTTCTTAATGGCCACATAGATGAGGAGGTTTATGTCAAGCAACTACCGGGTTTTGAAAATCTAAATTTTTCTAATCATATTTACAAACTGTCCAAAGCCTTGTTCGGTCTCAAACAAGCCCCTAGAGCATGGTATGATAGATTAAAAATATTCTTACTTGAAAAGGGGTTTACCATGGGCAAGGTTGACAAAACTCTTTTTGTGCTTAAGCATGGCAATTACTCATTATTCGTTCAAGTGTATGTGGATGATATTATCTTTAGTTGTGCTTCTCATGATCTTGTGTCCAAGTTTTCAGCTATGATGAATTCAAAATTTTTGACGAGTATGATAGGATAACTCACATACTTTTTGTGGCTACAAATCAAACAAACGAGGAAGGTACTTTTGTGCATCAAATGAAGTACACGAAAGATCTTCTTAAGAGCTTCAACATGGACAAAAGCAAGCCTCTTCGGACACCAATGGGAACAACAACAACACTTGAACTTTATGAAGTTGGTGAACCCGTGGATAAAAAATAATATCGAAGCATGATCGGGTCACTTTTGTACCTCACCACATCAAGATCAGACATACAATTCAAAATATGTCTTTGTGCACAATTTCGAACTTCCCCACGCGCTTCGTCAAGCCGTCAAAAGAATTCTCAAGTACTTTGGAACTCAAGAATTTGGCATTTTTCTTCTTTCTTCCTCAACCGTTACTTTGAAAGCTTTTTTTGGATGCTGATTTTGGGGGTTGTAGGCTTGATAGGAAAAGTGCTTCGGGTGCTTGTCATTTTCTTGGTAATTCACTTGTTGCTTGGTCCTTTAGAAAACAGAATTCAGTTGCACAATCCACAACCGAATCTGAATATGTAGCTGCTACTAGCACTTGCTCACAAATTCTTTGGATTGTTCAAACACTTAAGGACTATAGGGTTAATCTAGATAGTTTTCCACTATTTTGTGATAACACTAGTGCCACTTGCATTGCTAAAAATCTCGTGCAACATTCTAGAGCAAAGCACATTGACATTAGGTATCACTTTTTCTGTGATAATGTTGAAAAAGAAAACATTGTGCTTCACCATGTAGATACCGAACAACAATTGGCTGACATTTTTACAAAACCTTTGGATTTCACTCGTTTTTGTTTCATTCGTAGTGAAATAGGGGTTATGCATCCTCATGGCTTAAATTGAGGAGGAGTTTTCTAAAACTTGGGATGTCTATATGTGAATCTGAACTTAAAATAATATGAGCATAATATTTCATACATATATGACTTTGTGATTCCTTTTACATGTTGAATGTTCTTACTACATTACTCATGTTATACATTTTGTAGTTTTTACCATGATTAGTAATTGGAATAATTACTTACACTAAATCTGGTCATGATCGAACTTTCTTGCTTTTGAACTTGTTTCATGCTCACAAGTGCTTTTAATAATGAATAATTAATCAATCAACTATCTCCATGTTGAGATTTTATGATCAAATAAAAAATGAGAAAATATCAAGATAATATGCATGCATCACACTTCTTCTTTTGAGATGGCGTATCTTTGCACTTAGATATGAACTTGAAAGAAGTTGTGTATGACTAAAACCATGTCTTTAAGCTTCTGATAGTCAAATGACATATGCTTAGCTTGGTTGGTTAGAATAAGGCTGATGCGGCATATAATCTCTTGCAAATGTCATATGATCTCAATTTGTGCTTTGAAAAATAATAAAAATATAGCAACAAGTGTCATGCTTTTAGTTCTTGAAATAGATAAGTTTGGGAGATCACGACTTGCTTAAACTAAAAATTACACTTGATCACTAGCATGGCTTACACTACTTTATCTATCTCATTGATGTGATAGTATAAGTTACTTGATAGTATGACATTAGATGGGCTTTGTTTTATATGTATTTGTTATAATATGCTCATAGCAATTAAAATTTCTCATTTGAACCTTTCTGAATATATTGTCATAGGGGGAGAAATATGTCACACATTGCACATTCACGAGTTTTACATGTTCTTCTCAGGGGAAGAATTTGTTTTTGAATTTTTTTTCTCATTTTATTTTTTATATTAAAAAAGGTGGAGAAATTTGCTTTTAAAACTTTTTATGTGAATAAGCCAATGTTCGGATTTTAAGTGGTATTGCCAATGCCTTCATCAAGGGGGAGATTGTGAGACCTATGTGTGCTGAATATATTGGCAATTTAAACAAAAGTGAGAGTTCACACGCAAAGTTTTGAGTATTTGTGAAAAACCCACTTCGGACTGTCTGAACTTGCAGGAATCCCTTTTGCACTATCCGAACTTTCAGTCATGTGAGCAACACGTGCTTTTTTCTTCAGACAATCCAAACTTTCCCTCACGTGAGTTGCATGTGTTTTCTAGTTTGGAGTGTACGAACTTGTAGCGCAGGTGAATTGCACGTATTGTTCGTTTTGCACTGTCCGAACTTCACTCACATGGGCCGCACATGAGCGAATGCTTTGGAGTGTCTGAACTTTTCTTATACTTTGCATAGCGGCTGCTTTTGACTGCCCGATCTTTCATTTGCTGAAATATTTGTGCAGCTGTTATGTTTTTATTTGCAATGTTTCAAACTTATTTTTTGGCTGATTGGGAAGTTTGCTTAGTATCCTCTTACTAAGTTTTGATGTGTTATGGCTGATTATGGTGGTTAAACATTGTTGTGGTTGGCAACATGCTTATGCGAGGTGCTCACGTAAGGTGTTGTGTTTTTCAAGCTAACGAGAGTCAAGTCTAGGACTTGGGCTCGCAAAGATTGGATGTTTATTCATGTGCAGGTATTGCTTGAGGTTAAGACATGGCTGGTTACGGGATCCATTGTGTGACATCCTGACTCAAGGCTTAATAGGATTGATAGAATACTCATACCACCAAGATATACCTTTTCTTTCCCAGAAGCTCACCTGCAATGAACTCCGAGGTTAAGCATGCTTGGCCCGGAGCAATTTACGGATGGGTGACTGACCGGGAAGTTTTCCTGGGTGCGCATGAGTGAGGACAAAATGTGCAAAAAGGACTAGTGTTGGTTTGTAGCCGACCCTCGCGGTTTCATGGTGCGTACGGGTTAGGGACGTGGGTACGTACGTATGAAGCGTGGGTCCTCTAGGAGGGGCATGGTATGTTACGTATGCCAGTACTGAACGTATGGATGTGTCCAAGAGGGGACGTTCCTGGCTTGGGAGTTGACCGATGGGGACATCGGTCTTCTAAGGGGGGTGGATTGTGACATCCTGACTCAAGGCTTAATAGGATTGATAGAATACTCATACCACCAAGGTATACGTTCTTTCTCGAAAGCTCACCTACAAAGAACTCCGAGGTTAAGCGTGCTTGACCCGGAGTAACTTACGAATGGGTGACCGACCGGGAAGTTTTCCCGGGTGCGCATGAGTGAGGACAAAATGCGCAAAAAAGACTAGTGTTGGTTTGTGGGGCTAGTTGTGATCTTAGAGAGCTGCAGAAGTAACGATCGCCAGACCTGTAGTGGCTAGAGTGTTACACATTGAACTAGTCTGTCTTAGAGAGAATATGAGGTTTAACAACCAAGTTTGGGAGGAATTGTGATTGAGTTGATCGGGAGGTCACGCAACATGTTTGGTTCAAGAACAATGCATATGAAGGTATCGTGGACGTCATTAGAAAGTCTTTGCGCGACCGCCAGTCCTGTAGTGGCTAGGGTGTTACACATTGAACTAGTCTGTCTTAGGGAGAATATGAGGTTCAACAACCAAGTTCGAGAAGAATTGTGATTGAGTTGATCGGGAGGTCATGCAACATGTTTGGGTCAAGAACAATGCATATGAAGGTATCGTGGACGTCATTAAAAAGTGTTTGCGTGTATGCAAGGGTGCATGGACGTGGCAACATGGTTCCAAGGCGTGATGAAGAGAAGTGAACGTAAAGATGTGGCCAGAAAGGTCCAACCGGCTGGTTTATGCCTCAGCCGTGGCTGAGGTGGTTATGGTTTGTTTATGAAAGGTTTTGAGTTTGTTTTGGTTAGGTTTCATGTGCTTCACGAAGTTGAGTTGTTTTAGGAATGTTTAGGATGTTCCTAAGGTGTTTGTAAGTCTTAATATTGCTTCTATATGCGTATGGAAGAGTCTTAAGGAGCTATGGAAAGTTTCGGTTGAAACTGAGTAGGATTAGAGTCCTTGTTAGGGCTGGGTTGGCCCGAGGGGCTGGTGATATAAGCAAGGGAGGCCAGATCTTGTGGAAGACGGCTTGGAGATGTTCCTCTTGTGTATTGATCAATAAAATTCGTAGTTTAGAGGAGCTTTTGTGCCTTGTTCATCCGATTTGTTTTCATCAAGTCTTTCTCGTCGAGTTTCTGGACAGCACGACGTTGCCTTAGTGTTTTGATCATAAATCGAGTTTTACACATCCAATTGACGTGATTCTTTTTGTGTTGTATTCAAAACTAAATTGTATATGATCTGCAAAAGTTCCACGATCATTGGATTTGTGGTTTCTGATCTACACGAGTTTATTTGCAGTGTTGCAGATCCGATTTTTACTTAGGTAGAACAGATTGACCCTTGTTTGATCTTTCAATCATAAATTGAGTTTTTTCTCGATGGTTTTTCGTCATTCTTGTTGTCATGTATTCGTGACTTGATTATATATAATATATACTACTTTTTTCATGGTTGAACACGTTTATATCAATTGCACACATGATTTCTTTATCAAATTGTTTTTCTGCCAAGGGGTTTTTGTTGCTTCCGGTGAAAAAAGTTAAATCTACAATTCACTCCCTCTGGTAGCTTTTCACGTTCTCTTTGATCCTACAGTTTCGCCTATGCATTACTTTCATAGAAGTTCTTACTTTCTTAGAGTTCATGTACTCGAGCAAGGCTCACTTGTAATGTGCTCTCTCGCCTTTTGAGCTAATAAAGATCACGGATAGACTCCCTCTGGGCGTAGGGCCTATTTTATCCGAACCAGGATAATCTCTTGTCTTTTTAAGCTTTTCATATGATGACGAACATGATTCCATACAAATATACTAGTCGGTTTCTGAAACACTGACAGTTGGCGCGCCAGGTAGGTGAACGCTATTGTGCATTCTCATAAGCTTCGTCATGGCTTCATCAACACCGATTAACATCGCCGGCGGCCCTCGAGGGCTCAACAACATCAACACCGAAGATGATGTTCCAAAAGCGCCCTTCAAAGGAATGGACAACTACACGTCGCCATCCCTTTACGGGATAAAAGAAGATACAACCGGTTGCGATATCAGACTCAGGCACCTAGGTAAGCGACCATTCTCACTAGAAACGACGCATCATGAATACCTGTGGCGGCGTACGAGCACTCCTACAGTTCGCATCCTCACAACAAGGGACACAACATCGGGAACACAAAAAGGAAATTGCACGCGGCCCCGTTCCCAATGACCATCATGAGGCAGCGGGCATCACACTCTATTCCGAGTAGACACACACAAACCTGGATGAGATCACATTCCGAATCAAGTTCCATCATCACATGATCCAGACACAGTGCGCCCTCACGTGCATTTCGTCTAGACGGGTGCCTCCTCTGGCACCGCCAATGCCCATGCCTCGAGCGATAGGCCCGAGCACCATGGTAGTAGCTACATCATGGTGTGCCATGCCCATACCAGTCGAAACTTGATTCGGCCCCTCACGTTGGGACCTCCAACTTTCATTGAACCGCGCTACCAACCAGCGCGCGAACTGGCGTCATCCTCGACACTTCACCAACAAGTTCGCAAAGGGCTGGGGAATGACGCCCCAGCCTGGATGGAAGACACTGGTTGGATCAAATCATCCGCCCACTCGTCTTCACTAACACAGGCACGAGAAGCAATCCTCAATCTTAGTCTGGCTCTTAGCACCCTAAAGACTGCTTGGGAGGGGTCGCTAGATCCCGCTCTGAGCTCTCCCGATACCGTCCCCATCAAGGAAGCTGCTACAATGACAATGAGGACCGAAGCCCAATCCTCGTACAAAGCAGGGCCAAGATCAAGACCACCTTCAGCAACGATGACTTCCGAGGATGTACGAGCATCCCGACGATCTAAATGAGCTTGAGGGATGCCGATGAAGGCCGGACGAAACCCTTCGCAAGTACGTGTGATACTTCTCCAAGGGGTGCAACAAGCTCCCCAACGCCATCGATGCCGACATCATCAGAGCCTTCCTCTTGAGGGTAGCCTGCGAGCCTCTGGCACCCAAGTTTGCCCCGCAAAGTCAAGGTACATGAGAGAGCTGATCATCCTTGCCTCTTGCTTCGCCCTATGCAAGGGGGCTGCGCCGACGCACCAAAACCAACACCCAATGGGCACAGGACCTGAAATGACCCTGCACCTCGCCGAAACAAAAGGGAGTGAAAGGTCCATTCCAACCAAGGTAGCCTGTGGACACTGGCATCCATCATAGACGTGACCACTGACCAACTCGAAACAATAGATCGTCCAAACGGCCAACCATCCACTTCGAGAAAAAGCTCGAGGAACTTTGCTCTTAACACACCTTCACGACAAAGCACGCACTGAAGGAATGCATCCTTTTTCAGCGTATCCTCGACGAGAAGCTCGGCTCCCTGAGTGGTAGAAGGAAGAGGTCGGCCTCCCCAGGATTCGGGTCGACGGAATCTGCCCCTGACGATCACGGCGACTGCTTCATGATACAAGAAGATAGTTCTGCGCTCTGGAACCCGCCTGGGCAAGAGGAGACACACCAGATGTTAGAGCCTGCAAACCCGGGCGCCCCGAGTTACCTCCGATGGTCCAAAATGGCCGTCACCTTTGACAAATCGCCTGCAAACCCGGGTGCCCCGAGTTACCTCTGATGGTCCAAAACGGTCGTCACCTTTGACAGATCGGACCATCCCGATTCCATCCCGCATCCCGAGCGATACCCTCAGGTGGTCGACCCTGTGATGAGACCCGCGTGCCTCACTCGAGTGTTGATGGACGGTGGAAGAACCTCAACATCTTGTATGCCGCCAATCTAGACCTGATGAAGATCCCACGATCCCAACAACGTCTCATGAGAACACCCTTCCAAGGGATCATGCTCAAAGTACGATCAACACCCCTCGAGCGCATCGACCTGCCTGTCACGTTCGAGAGCTGGATGAGCTCCCGCACGGAGATCCTCACATTTGAAGTTATCGACTTCACCGGCCCCTACCATGCCATCATGGGAAGACTCTACTACGCTAAGTTCATGGCGGTCTCAAACTACAGCTACCTCAAGCCGAAGACCCCAGGACGATCAGTGATCGACGGCACCAGATGCGCCACCAAGAGAATGCGCGCGGTGACAGGTAGATCCAAGGATTGAAACCCGAGTCCTGACTGTAGGGTGCAGGGGCTACACCCGATTAAGGGCCCAACCGAGCCCTTGACCTTTTTTCCTTAGAAGCACCCTTATCTGAAGCATTTTCCACGCATCTTACGACCCACAACTCGCGAAGGATGAAAGCTCCAAGTACTGCAAATCTAATGAGACAAAAAGATGGAAAACAAATTGTAGCAGAAGTAACATTTAAAGACATTATAAAGGATTCATGATACATCATTGCTCCGATGAGTACAAAGAAAAGAAAAGAGAGTTACATCTTGAACTCAATTCTCACCCCAGGGATATCCTACTCTTTGAAGGACCGACGACCAGTCTGTGAGGACCACTGTCCCAACATTCCAATAATGGCACTAGATGGTGTCGTACGATGCGACACCCAACAACACAACACAAGAATACACATTCACAATACATAGGGCTTTTTATTCCATAGTATTGTTGAGTTACAAATAATGTACATCAGTACAAGCGGCGGAAAGATAAGAATACACTTATGAATTATAAGCTATACTAAGCAGTAGCAAAGTCGTCTGGCCCTCGAATACTTCACCTTAGAAGCAAACAAGTCTCACGGCGGTGTGCAAGGTGTCCAGTGGGCTTCACAACCCTCATTGGGTGCCGCCTCACTCGGATCACCCTCATCCATAATGTTGCCGCATGCAACATTACCTGCAAAAGAATGGATCAACAAACCATGAGCTTATGCTAAGCAAGACTTAACCGACTTTCCTAGTCATGAAACTTTACATGCCAAACTCGGAAGATGTAAAGTCGTACTCATATAAAGTAAAGCTTATAATACTATACAACTTAGCTCAAGTTCTGCATTAACAACTGAAGACTTATAATGATAACTTTAGTGGACAGTGAATCTAAATCATACAAGTTTTTGATCAAGGATTACAAGAAGCATGTTAATAAAGTGCAAGTTATTTACTACGTCACGACTGTAAGTGCATCTAGGCACACCCTTGTGGATTTTGGACGATTGATGACAAACAAGCGAGATCCTAATGAGATTTTTTAAGATGAAAGAAGGTCTACGAAGAATAAAATAATGGTGCACAAAAAGGTGAAAAATGTGGAATCAGAAGGGAAGATCCCAAATGAAGAATGGAAGCAAAAAGTAGTTGTTAATGTGTAGGATGTGTGTGAGAGACACATCCCAAGAGCTCATGACTTTGTGTAGAGGGTAAGGGCTAAAACAACTAACTAAGAAATTCACTGAAGCACTGGACAAGTCCGTTGTCAAACAGACAAGTCCAATTTTGTCTCTATTCCCAATAATTCATACTAGTCCGTTTTACTTACTGGGATCACAACGAACTAGTCCGGTCCTATACGAACTAGTCCGGCTCACTCCAATTACAGTTTCAGGTGTGCTGCACAAACTTACGCACATATCACTCAACACACCGGACTAGTTCGGTCCCAGAGCGGACTAGTCCGGCCATCGGGATCCCTAATGGTAACTTTTATAATAACTATAAATAAGTGATCCATGACCCAAAACATATCAGAAAAGAACCCTAGCGCCATCACACGTCCCAAGAGCACAAAAACACTTCTCTCCACACATTTAAAGTCCTAAAAAGTTCAATCTTTTGGGAATCAAGATTTGGGAAAGGGAGAGCGACGTCTACACATCGTTGAGCTCTTGGGGTTTGATCTCTCATACACTCTCGCATTTATTGTAAATTTTTTGAGTGTATTAGATCATTTCACTCTATAATGTTGTGGGAGCCCTCATCTTGTAAGGTTGCCCATTGACTCGGTGATTACCCCGTGATAGTAGAACTCAAGTCGGCCTTCGTGGTGACTTGATGAGGTGAAGGTTTGGTTGATACCCGACTTTGTGTGAGCTCCTCAACGAGGACATATATCTCTTTCGTGGGATATAACCTCGGTAAAAATCCTTTTTCTCATGTGTTCTTGATCTTTACTTTTCGTAATTGTCACCATCTAGGGTTAAACTTGATTAAACTTGTAATCGTCTCATATTTTGTGTTTCTAGAAGAACCAAATTGCTAAATTTCTCGAAGAAACAAATTGCCAAATTCATATGTTAATAACTCTAAAGTTGATTTACCTTTCTGCTGCTATAACATTCGAAGAAAAACACAAAACAGTTAACTTTTCGTAGGTGTAGCAAGCACACCGAACTAGTCCACACTCTACACCAGACTAGTCTGGCCCTCCTGTTATTTGACGATTCTATTAAGTGTTGCAGGAAAAAGTTTCAGCACCTATTCAACTCCCTCTAGGCCACATTCAATTGATATCAGAGCAGGCTCTCCATCAAGAAACCCACCGCTCGAAGAGACAAATGGCCGATACAAGACTAATGAGATCTCGTAAATGCCCGTCATCGGAGACGAACAAGACACCAAGTTGTTCGATGTGCTTAAGTACTATGAGCATGACGATGATGAAGTGCGCCAGCTGAAGGCACTTCTTAGAAATAAGCTTCTAAGCCAGAAGGGCAAGACGGAAAATTAAAAGTTAAAAGGGGGTAGTCATAAAGACTACTCCTGATATCCTTTTAATTATGAACATTTAAATTCTGACATTCATTATCTTTCTATCCCCATGGGGAGACCTCCACACTTTTATGACAATGATTATACAATGTGGAAGTACAATATGGAAAATTCATCTTATTTCCTTAAACCCCATTCATTGGCATGTTGTGTGTACAAGTATAGATATCCCAGACACTGATAATGAACTCACCCCGGAGCAAGAACAAGCAATTCACTGCAATGCACAAGCCGTTGCAGTGATCACTTCATCCTTGAGCTGAGAAGAGTGTACCAATGTGGATGGACTGGAAAGTGCCAAGGAAATATGGGATACCCTAAAGACTGCGCATGAAGGAAATCACTCCGTTCGCGAAGAAAAAATCAAAATGCTTGAAGGAGAATTGGGGAGATTTGCCATTGAGGATGGTGAATCCGTTCAAGAAATGTACGACCGAATGAAGGCACTTGTCAACAAGATCCGTGCCTATGGAAGCAAGAAGTGGACCGATCATGAGGTTGTCAAGAGGATGATAAGGGCATTCATGCCCCGCAATGTCACCTTATGCTCCATGATTCCAAAAGTCCGGGGTTCCATAAAATGACTCCGGATGAACTATTGGGCAAAATCATCAATCACGAGATGATGGAAAAGGAAGCTCAATATGTGAAGAATCTTGTCGAGCTCACCTCATCAAAGAATAAGGAGGTGGCCCTCTAGGCAACTTGGAAATCAAAAGGCAACAGAATCCACAAGGTGCAAGACGACGAAGATAGCAATGATGTGAGAACCAACATGGATGACGAAGAAATGGTCCTATTCATGAAAAGGTTTAAAATAGTAAAGAGGAAGAGAAAAGAATACAACTATAGTGAAGGCAAGGGAAAGGACAAAGACAAGTCTAGGACGCGTACTTGCTACAAATGTGGCAAATATGGTCCCATATGAAAAAGATGACAAGAAAAAGAAGGAAGCAAAGCCACAAGACAAGAAAATATTCAAGAAGAATAAGAGAGTTGGACAAGCACATCTCGGCAAGGAGTAGGACTCAAACGATGAGTCTTCCTCTGAAGATGAAGATAGGGTGGCAACAATTGCTGCCAGGAGACCTTCCATGAGGACCACTCTCTTTCCAAATTTGGGAGGATGGAAGAACTCGAACGACACTTGTCTTATGTCTAAGGAAGGCAATAAAAAGTTTAAATATAGACCTAAGTTTTTACATTCTTTTAATGATGATGATTTTGATAGCAGTGATGAAAATGAACAAATGCTTAAGGGCTTAAGTAAAAGTGCATTAGCTAAAATGAAAATGTTGTCTGATGAGATATTTGTAAAGGAAGATCTTATTAATCGACAAGAAGATATGCTCATCCTTCAAAAGGAAAAATATTTTGAGGTTGAAAAGGCCCTCGAGCTTGAAAAGGAAAAGAGAGAAGCACTAGAGCGTGAGCTAGCCTTGAGCAAGGAAACTTGCTCAAATCAAAATGATTTGAATGTTGTACTTAATGATAAGCTTGTAAACTTGACAAAAGTTAACAAGAACCTTCAAGTACAAGTTGAATCACTCAATCAAAGTGCTCCCTCCTCCTCTAAGAGCCCACCTTCTCCAAATATCGAGTCCATTCCACTCAAGACATGTAATTGTGCTAATGTGATTCTTGACCTAAAAAATGAGCTTAATGTGGCAGAAAGCAAACATTCACCCAAAGGTGGCATTTTTGATAAGGAGAAAATAAAGTATGCACAACGTGCATACTAGGTTACTAGAGCTCCTAATATCAAGGATGGCCTTGGATATTATTGAGGTGAAAAGCAAAACACTAGAAACCCCAAGAATAACAAGGAATCAATTGCATTTGTCAAGGAAGGCTCAAATCATGTTGAGAACACCAAACATGTTTCTTCCTTTCATGAAAAAGCTAACAATGGACCAAACATCATGTTTCATGACTTCAATGCCTCATATGTTCTTATGAAGAATAAATTTAATCATGTTTATTTCAATAATGTTAGGCCACGCCACAAGAGTCCAAAATCTTGTGTGTGGGTGCCAAAGTGTCTCATCACTAACCTCAAAGGACTCAAGCGAGCTTGGGTACCTAGAACCAAGGCATAATCTTGTTTTGTAGGTGTACCCCCTCCGGTGGATCCAAAGAGGTGCTTGATAGGCACCAACAACATGACCGGAGGAAAGAAAATATTCATGGTGTATAATAAAAATCCAAGTTCATCTCCACATGAACCATCATCACAAGACTCAAGTGTACAACAACCGGAGATCAATGATCAAGGGGGAGCCTCTACACAAGAAAAAGCTTAATATGTACAAGATCAACCTCAACAAGATCAACATGATCAATATGACGATGGAGGCAATGATCAAGGGGGAAATGAAGAAAATGATGAGGAAATGACATCACAAGTACCTCACCCAAGAGTACATCAAAGTGTACAAAGAGATCATCCCGTCGACAACATCATAGGAGATATTGAAAAGGGAGTAACTACTAGATCTCGTATTGCTAATTTATGTGAACACTACTCTTTTGTTTCGTCCTTGAGACCTTACAGAGTGGTTGAAGCACTACGAGATCCATACTGGGTGATGGCCATGCAAGAGGAGCTGAACAACTTCAGAAGAAATGGAGTGTGGGAGCTTGTGTAAAGACCAAAAGCGAACATCGTGGGCACAAAATGGGTCTTCCAGAACAAGCAAGATGAATACGGAGTAGTAACGAGGAACAAAGCATGACTTGTGGCCAAAGGTTACTCACAAGTCGAAGGTTTGGAGTTTGATGAAACCTTGCTCCTGTAGATAGACTTGAGTCCATTCGAGTTTTATTAGCCTATGCTACTCACCATAATTTTAAGCTGTATCAAATGGACGTCAAAACTGCATCCTCAACAGTCCTATCAAGGAGGAGGTCTACGTGAGCAGCTACCAGGCTTTGAAGACCATGAGAACCCTAACCATGTGTACAAACTATGTAAGGCTCTCTATGACCTCAAACAAGCTCCTAGCTTGGTATGAGTGCCTTAGGGACTTTTCCACTTAAAATGGTTTTAAATAGGGAAGGTTGGTTATACATTGTTTACTAGGCATTTTGATAGTCATCTATTCATATGTCAAATTTATGTTGATGCTATCATCCTTGGGTCTACTAACAAATATTTTTGTGAAAAAATCAGTAAGATTATGATAGATAGGATCGAGATGTCTATGATGGGCGAATTGAAGTTCTTTTTGGGATCCCAAGTGAAGCAACTCAAAGAAGGCAGATTTATCTGCCAGACCAAGTACAAAATTGACACCCTCAAAAAGTTCAACATGGACAAAGCCAAGCCCATCAAGAATCCCATGGCAACTAATGGGCATCTCGACCTCAATGAAGATGGTCCAAATGTGGATCAAAAGGCATATTGATCTATGATAGGTTCACGGCTTTATTTTTGTGCATCTAGGCTTTATATCATGCTAAGTGTTTTTATGTGTGCAAGGTTTCAAGGTGCACCTAAAGAGTGTCACTTAATTGCTGCAAAAAGAATCTTAAGATACCTCATTCGTACACCCAACTTAGGTCTTTGGTATCCTAAAGGCTCTTAGTTCAACCTAATAGGCTATTCTGATGCCGACTATGCGGGCTGCAAAGTCGGTAGAAAAAGCACCATTGGAACCAGCCAATTCCTAGGTAGATACTTAGTTTCATGGCCCTAAAAGAAACAAAATTCTATTGCCCTTCCCACAGCCGAAGCGGAGTATGTCGCAGCCGATAGTTGTTGTGCACAACTCCTTTGGATGCGACAAACTCTAAGTTATTACGGTTACAACTGAACCGTATCCCACTCCTATGTGATAATGAAAGTGCCATAAAAATTGATCACAATACTGTAGATCACTCAAGAACTAAACACATAGATATACGTCATCATTTCCTAAGAGACCATTCACTAAAAGGTGACATAGTAATTTCACATGTTAGAACTGAGAAACAATTAGCCAACATATTCACCAAGGCTTTAGATGAAAAACAATTTTGCCAGATTAGAAATGAACTAAATATACTTGCCGCTCAAATGTGGCTTGAAAGGTTGCATAGATGTTTGTTTCTTCAAAAGTTTACTTATTTTGTGAAACTTTATCCCCTATCTTGATTTTATATCAAAAACTATTTCAATTATTGAATCTTGGTGAATTATGGCCATTTTATGATTGTTGATTGCTTACTGGTCATATTCATCAAGATTATTTGTGAAATGATGCCCTTTAGTTCAATATCAGGACAAATTCCCAAAATCTCTTGTGCTCAATTCAATTCTGTCCAGTTGACCCGGACTAGTCCATGGTCAACACCGGACTGGTCCGTTGCTAGAGATTAGACTGGCTCTGGTCCGGTGTACCAGAGTAGTCCGATCCTTATGCAGACTAGTCCACTTCTATCGGGCTTAAACCTAGTCTCCCGCAAAAGTCCCATCTTCCACCTCCAAACAATCACCATTATGATCGCTCTCCTCAAGCTCGTGCTCCCAAGATGAAATCCACATTTGGCCACCAAAATCAAACTTTTCTCCGCGGGAATCATTCCCCTTGGCGCGGAGCTTCCTCCTTCGGACTAATCTGGATTCATACTCTGCTCCTCCCATCGGATTCTTCGAATTTCGATAAAAATCACTCCAAACCCTAGTTCTTACCTTTTCTCAAGTTTTGCTCACTTTCCTTGATTCCTATGGTACACATTGCATTTCTATATGTATTCCTATTGTCCTCCTACCTTTTTGCATTAAGTTTCCTTAGATTTGTCGAAATATGAAGTTAGGTTTCATACGGCCAAACTGGACTTCTCCGGTCCTTGCTGAGGACAAGTCCGGTCCGCCGGACAAGTCCAAAATCTGAAACCAGACAAGTCCGACCCCTTGACAGTTTGAACCTCTAAATTCATGTCTCGACAAACTCTAATTAACATTCTCTTACCATACCTTTTACTCTTTGTGTCATGCACGATGTCGAACTCGTCGGAAGAGAGCACCTTTGACTATGAGGCCAAGCTAGACCGTGAGAGGATGGCACGGGCCCAAGAAAGAGGACTCAATAAGCGAAACGACCATGATGCCTCCACTTCTCCTCCTGCCTCCGTGCCCCCGAGGAAGAGAAAGGTGGTTGTAAAGAAACCATCAAGCAATGATGTTGCTGGTGCCAGTATAGCGACACCAAGAAGAAATGTTAGCAAGGGCAAGGGTCTTGGTAGTGGACCCATTGGTACACTCAGAATGAAGCCACCTGTATAGAGAAACAGGCAACCCTCTAAGGATGATTTCAATGGCAAGGGCGGTGACTTTGCTTGGAAACTCAAAAAAGTCAATGTCTATGATCAACCAAAGTAGGCTGGAGATCCAAGATTCTGGAGTCACTTCCATGCAGATTTCTATGAGAATGTATATAGGAAGATGAAGACACCAGTTGTTGTGAGACAATGGGTGGATGTGGCATATTTGGAGTCCAAGTCTTGCCAGGCTTATAATGAAGTCGTGGAGGCCTTGGAGAGACATGGTCTGAAGGATCTCCTATCCTTCCGATACAACTGGAACAACGAGGTCATCACCCATTTCTACTCTACTTGCTACTTTTACAGTGATGATGATGAGGAAGGAATCACTTGGATGACACATAGATCCTAATATTGTGTCACTTATGAGGAGTTCGCCAAGATACTCCATCTTGAAGACACTTTGGACAATGAACTTGTGATTCACAACTTGAAGGCCTTAGAGAGGGATGGTCTCACATTCCTATATGACACAAGAATGCCATACAAGCCACCAACCACAAAATACATGAAGCCTTTATTTGTGGTCTTGAATAGAATTTTGAGGAAGACAATCACTCCCAAAGACGGTGATGCAGGGAGCATTCAAGGATCACTAAGGTCCTTGATGAGAGTAATAAGCAAGAATAGACCCTTCAATGTGTTTGAATATATCTACAATGATATAGTGAACATCTCAAGCACTCCCAATAGGTAATGTAGCTACGCACCTTATATAATGTTCATGATTGAGAAGGTGACTAGACTTGAGTTTGTCAAGGATGTTGATCATGCCAGTCTTAGGTCTCAGAAGCCCACTGCTTACACTGTTCCTACTGCTGCTTCCTTGCCCATGAGGGAAAAAAGGTCAAAGCAGACTCAAGAAGACACAAGGGCTCTAGCTTCTACCTCTGCTCCTCCACTATCCAGAGAGTCCACAAGTGGTCTTCTAAAGATGCTTTCCTCCATCTTTGCATCCTGCCACAAAGTGGAGGTGAAGAAACATAAAGAGAGCTTGGCCAGGAAGAGACATCAGAGATACATGAAGGAAAACATCGAGGCTATCTATTAGAAGTTGGAGATTGAACCAGTGGGATCTCCTCAAATCTCTAAAGACTCAGCTAAAAACTTCTCAGATCTCCCACCTCTCACAGAACAAGAGCTAGCTTCCTTTGGACTCAGTGGCGTTTCTGTTCCTCCTCCTCCTCTGCATGAGCATGAAGATGAAGATGAAGATGAGGACATGACCGATAGCGTGAGAGGGAGTGACAGATAGTAGCTCCCCTCAATTATTCCTTTTTTTGTGTCTTGATACCAAAGGGGAAGAGATTGATACTAGTAGTATATTTTGAGCCATAAGGAATATTGATCATGGACATGTACCATTTTATGTTTTAAGTTTCAAACTATTGTATTTTCTATTTGGATGATGCCTATTTTGCTTTTATATTGATGTGTGATGCTCATTATGATATTCTTGTGATGGTTGTTAGTTATAATTATTGTACTTTCAATTATAATCATCACAACATTTGCTCACACATACATAATAGGCACCCCACCATAAGAGTGCATATATGTGATAAGTATTTCTTGTTCACATTTGGGATTCTCATATATGCACGTTTTATGAAAATCAAATTTTTACTCTTAATTGTGAAATCTCAAATGGTTGTCATCAATCACCAAAAGGGGGAGATTGTAAGTGCATCCGGGCACACCCTTGTGGCTTTTGGATGATTGATGAAAAACTAGCGAGATCCTAATGAGATTTATTAAGATGAAAGCAAGTCTACGAAGAATAAAATAATAATGCAAAAAAGGTGAAAAATGTGAAATGAGAAGGGAAGAGCCCAAATGAAGAATGGAAGTGCAAAATAGTTGTTAATGTATAGGATGTGTGTGAGAGACACATCCTAAGAGATCATGACTTTGCGTAGAGGGTAAGGGCTAAAACAACTAACTAAACAATTCACTGAAGCACCGGACAAGTCCGTTGTCAAACGGACTAGTCCAATTTCGGCTCTGTTCCCATACGGACAATTCCAGAAATGGTCGGACCAGTCTGGAAACTTTCTGTTGTTTGCACGGACAAGTCCCAAGATGCGGACTAGTCCGTCAACACAGTAAAAACCTCACCTTGCACCGGACAAGTCCGAATAATTCGGACTAGTCTCTTTTACTTACTGGAATCACAACAGACTAATCCGACTCACTCACTACAATTGGGGTTTTAGGTGTGCTGCAAAAATTCACACACATATCACTCAGCACACCGGACTAGTCCGGTCCCCAGAGCAGACTAGTCCGACCGTCGGGATCCTTAATGTTAACTCTTTGTAATAACTATAAATAAGTGATCCGCGACCCAAAACATAACAGACAAGAACCCAAGCGTCGTCACACATCCCAATAGCACAAAAACACTCCTCTCCACACATCTAAAACCCTAAATGTTCAATCTTTTGGGAATCAAGATTTGGGAAAGGGAGAGCAACGTCTACACATTGTTGAGCTCTTGGGGTTTGATCTCTCATACACTCTTGCATTTCATATAAATATTTTGAGTGTATTCGATCAGTTTTTGCTCCGTAATCTTGTGGGAGCCCTCACCTTGTGAGGTTTTCCCATTGAATCGGTGATTACCCCGTGATAGTGGAACTCAAGTCGGCCTTCGTGGTGACTTGATGAGGTAAAGGGTTGGTTGAGACCTGACTCTGTGTGAGCTCTTCAACAAGGATGTCTATCTCTTTTGTGGGATCAAACCTCGGTAAAAATCATTTGTCTCGTGTGTTCTTGATCTTTACTTTTCGTAATTGTCACCATCTAGGGTTAAACTTGATTAACTTGTAATCATCTCATATTTTTTTCTCGAAGAACCAAATTGATATATTCACCTGTTAATCACTCTAAAGTTGATTTACCTTTCTGCTGCTATAACGTTCGAAGAAAAACACAAAATAGTTAACTTTTCGTAGATGTAGCAAGCACACCAAACTAGTCTTCACCCTACACCGGACTAGTCCGACCCTCTCTCCTATTATTTGACGATCTTGTTAAGTGTTGCAGGAAAAAGTTTCGACACCTATTCACCCGCTCCTCTAGGCCACATTCAACAACTTAGTGAACAAGTATGCTCCCTTCCGCGAGCAATGGTGATTAGAATCAAGATACACTCGGCTTGCACAACACACACACCTGTCTGAAAGAGGTGATCAACCAATTCCGTTGACGTCGTGTATGACCACGTTTCACAAGACACCCAAGCATTGAACCAGTCCCACCGTTTCGGCAGCAAGCCAGACCTATGCACACCAATCTCCGGTCTGTCGCTTCCTACCTACCTGCCCGGTCTCATTTCTCCATTTAATGAAGGATTCCCAATCCTTTCCCATCAATTTCACTTCCCAGTTTACAACTCAGCGTAGCAATTCAAATATCATATCACTAATTCTACCCGTCCCTAATAGGAAAAATTGACCATGCAATTGGATTATCAAACATCTATAGACCTAATGCAATAATCATCCATATCAAGATATTACTATAAAAGTAAGTTCATAATCAGTTTTAGATGCATCCGGGACTTGCCTTGTTGCTGATAAAAGTCAAATCCCACCTCTGGAAGAATGAAGTCAATTGGCACCGGCGTCTCCTCGCGAAGATTTGCTAGCGAAATGAATAGAATGCAATATATCAGTATATGGATTTATGGACTTTAGAGCTAGCAGAAGTAATTTCTGATGAAAATAAAGTCCAATGCGATTGGAAATTTAAAAGATGACTGGTAAGAACAGAAGAGTGTTATGGGCAAATTTTAGGTTTTTATACCACAGGTGCTGTTCATGAAAATTCCTAATCCCTTTCTTCATAATTGAATTACTAGGAACTTTTACCAGGTTTGACATGCTAATAGACTTGATAATCAGTTAGGTAATAACACTACGAGTCTAAAAAAATTTGTTCCATAATTTTTTGATCCTTATACATGTCACAATTGAATTTCTAGGTTTCTATCAATTTCTGAATTGATTGCTGCTGATTTTGGGAATTTTCATCAAGCCTTGCCAAGATCATGAAATTATCCCTACTTAATCATACCCAATGGTCATGAAAATATTACTGGAAGCAATAGGATACTAAGTGACGGTTCTGGCCAATTTTTACATTTTTCTATGGAGTAGAACTCCTCTGATGATTTTCCTAAGGTTTCTCACTCCTGGAATTTTAGAGAACAATCTAAAGCATTTCATGATCCCAAACCTGTACCATTGAAAATTAGAGATCAATAGGGGCCTGGCAAAATTTGTTTCACAATTTTTGAAGCAGTATGCTTGGAGTTATGAATTTCCAAATCTGTTTCTATTGCAAATTCTTTATTAACTGACAGCAGGGACCCACTCATTTTAAACCCACCACTCAGATCTAAGCCACATGGAGGGTCACACACTAAAGAGTTGCACTCACATTGGATCCATCCGGCACACAAGATCAGAGAGGGAGAAAGAGAGAGGCTGACGACTGGGCCCCACCCCAGTCATCTTCTACCTCGGGCCAACGGCCTTCCACGGCGGCGCCCGGCGTTCCCCTCGCCTGCGCAGCATTTCCGGCCATGGGAGTAAAGGAGAATTGATCTACTGCGCAGAGGGCACACTCTGGTCTAGGAATCGGGGCACGACACCGCCGGCAAGACAGGTGGCGACGGTGAGGGGAGGCAGCCTCAACGGCAGCCGAAGAGAACCACCCCGTCGAAGCCCAAATCAAAACGCCAACATGCCGGGGAGCATCTGTGGGGCATTTGAATCATGAATGTGAAGCTAAATTGGGATGAAATCGTCTTGAACAAAAGATTCACCGGTGACCTAGAGTTTACTCCCGGCGGCGGTGAAAACAGCCCTAAAAGCCTAACCCGACCACAGAGGCATATGATTTTTACACCGGAAGATGCGCGATGGTCTGAGGTTTCTATCCTCCCACTGATCGAAGCAAGGCCGAGCCTCTAAAGCGAATTCCTAAGTTTTCCCCATACCTGGTTTCCATCCCAACCATAGGAACCTGACGGCGCACGGACTAACCACGATAGAACATGAAGGATTGAGTTGCCAAACTTGATCTGGGCGGGCCGGCACACCTTTTGGCATGGCTGAGGAGGAGCGATTTAGCTCGATGCGAAGGGAACGCGACAGCGCCCACGGCAGCTCCAAGAACAGCCGGCGGCAACCTAGCAAAACCGGCGAGATGAGCCACGACTTGAGCAACCGATTTGAAGAAAGGAAAGAGGAGCCTTTAGCGACTATTTTCTCTGTTGCACACTTGAGCTAGGGAGGCAAGAATCGCCGGGGACGGTGCGAGCAGTAGAGTGGCGGCAATGGCAGTTTGAGCAACCAGAGAGTCTAAAAGAGATGAAGTTTCAGCTTGAAGGGGTTAAATAGGCGGCCAACAGCTGAATTTCCTCGGCTTGGCGGTCAGCCAATGGGAGATGGCGGCAAAGAGCTGTGAGGAGGAGGTGGCGCCATGCAGCTCGTGCGGTGTCGAGCAGAGGAAGAAAAAAGAAAGCTTGGTCGATGTGCTGGACTGCTTGGTGGGCCCTACAAGTCATAGACCCCCCTCACAAAGAACTTCAAAAATCGATTTGAAATAGTATATCGAGTCCAAAAATGCCCAAATTTTGCAAGGGCCCTAATTTGAACATGTGGAACATCTTGGTGGTCTCAGATTTTCCATTTGAGGTCTACAAAATATCTCTAATTTTTCAGTGAACATTCCCTCCTCTTTTGAATTCCCATCTAATTAAATTTGTTAATTGAGTTTTGTTGACTTGATCACATGCTGAATAGTGTACCATAAAAGTGGACCTTCACACGGGCTTGCTTTTTCTCCCCTTCAATGGGAAGACAGCTAATGTTTCAGGCAAAGCATGTTTTGCTTCCGGCAGGGAATCGATCTGCTGAAAACAAAAATGCCTTAATCAAGAGGCGCCGACCTTCTACCGGGCCGACGGCTCCTGATCTCAAGCTGCAGGGATCGTCAACCACCGTTCGATGAGGCGATCCATAGAAACCAAAACGCCCTTGGTTGGGGGCACTGATTTCCCGACGGGCGAATGGCCTCTGATATCAAAGTACAGAGACCATTGCGCCCTAACCCTGTGAAAGGGCCTCTCGTCTCAGGGCATGGAGATGATAGCTCCTCGCCACCTATCAAGGTGTGTCGGGATGCCATAGACTGTAAAGAAGGTTTGGGAAGTCAAAGATGCCTGCATATTTTTTGACCGCCTCGGTGCTGCGCGAAAAGGCTTTGGTCACGCTGACATACGTGCTGCATCAGGACCAAATCAACCTCCTCTTTCGAACTTCCAGGTAACTCCTCCCTCTCCGAACCTCCTTCCAAAGGCTTCATCAGTCGAACCCTCGACACTCATCGGCCGGGCGCAAAACCCTGACTGCCACGCTCTCACCACCCGGCAAGGCCTTAAGACTATAGGAGGAGCGGAGGCGAAGGGGAAAGGAAGGACATTTGAAGGAAAGTGGCTAAGGCGATAGGGAACAAGGGAATCGAATTTGGCTATTTATAGACTCATCGAGGGAGCCGGAGAGATAAGAACGGCAGAGGTGGTGCATTATGCCTCGTAACTAGCGCCGCAATAAAAGGCTCGCAACAACCCGAGGGTTTTCACCGTACACCACATTGCTGCACCACCTTGTAACCGATGCTGCAATGAAGACCCGAGGCAACCAAAGGACCCGCACCACTCTCCGCTTCGGATCTTTGTAAGTTGCACCACATTGAAGGGTGATGGGACTAGACACAATCACGATGCATACCCCACTTTCCGCCTCACCACAGGCACCAACTTGAAGTCATGCTTCCTACCGTAGCGACCTTAGGGGATCAAGGAACACCACCACATCCCACGTGAAGTAAACCAAATGGCGTCTGCCCCAAAACGTCATCAACAAAGATAAGCCAATTCCCTATTGGTATTTCTTGCAAGAACAGAATAATACGCAAGTGCATGGAAATACCATTGTAGCACTTCCCCTTAAAGAATATTCCCAAGGGTATCGAATCCAAGGAACGTGTGAGTGATCTTCTAGCTTATTCTCCCAAGTTGGTAGGCAAGGAATTGAGAGAAATTTAATGGCTTGAAATCTAGGCCACAGTAGTCTATGGTAGCTGATTGCTTGGGGCATAGGTTTACCCTTGGCAACACCAAGATGATTCCTGCCACGAGCTTATGGCATAGCCGAACGTGGAGGATAACTAAAGACAGATAGGGCTGTCACCACCTATTGTCTACCTCTTCAATCCGTGGTCTACGAGATATCCACTGATGAATTCTAACCTAAACACCACGCGTAAGTTCTTATTCACAACTTTAATTGCTTCAAATGCAAAGCTACGACTAGAGTCTCTAATGAATTAAAGCATTGAACCCACAAGCAGTTACGAAAGTAAACTACTATGAAATAGAAATCAAACTTGTATTGAATTCACGAAAGTTTCTTACTCGATTCTGGCAGAACTTCCGTAGAGGTACAAGTGTGGAAGAGGGACTTGACAAGCTCAAGCCTGCTCCTCCTAGCTCCTCCTCACTCTCCTTCTACTTGACTGGCCACTTGGGTAACTCTAAACCTTATGAGTGGAGTACTATTCTCAAACTTGTGGTGTTGGAGAAGTGATGTAACACCCTCATTTTCATTCATCATGCAATGCATTCATTCCCATACATGTTTAACATAATGCAACACAAAAAGGAACAAGATTAAAATGAATTAGAGGCAAAAGAACAATTAAAATTAGCCTTGGGTACAGACTTGTCTAGTCCTTGCCCTGGACTAGTCCATTATACCCGTCTGCTCTGGCAAATTCAATTTCTTAAGAGCAACTGACTTGTCCAATAATTGGTACAGACTAGTTTGGTTTTGCTTCCGTTCTCGTTCAGATTTGTTCGTTAATTTTACAGACTAGTACGATTTTGAAACTGAAAAGACCTGGACTTGTTTGGATAGTTTCATATTAGTCCGGAATCCGTTTCTCATTGTGGTGCAAAGAACTTGTCCGCTTAAAAACAGACTAGTCCGTTGTGATAACAGAGCCGAAAATGGACTTGTCCGGCCTTCATACGGACTAGTCCATTTTCTAGGGTTTCGACTCAGATTCCTATTTTCTCCATTAGGAGTTATTAGGTGATTGGCATATTTGGGCCCTAGAAAGTCATGCCCCACCCCCAAGGAGTCCAAGTGGGACCCCACCAAGGCCCTACCCGCCCCACCAACTCCTACTACGATTTCACCCTAACCCCACCACTCCTCCCACTATATAAACAACCCAAAGCCCTCCTCTCACCCCTGCTGACGTCATAAAACCCCACTGCCATGCCGTCTCATCGTGAGCCGCCGTTCTTGAGAGAGGAAGCTCTCACTGCAAGGAAGAGAGGAGAAGGAAAGGAAGGAGGAGAAGGAAGAAGATGAAGGAAAATAAATTATCAAGCAAGATCATCGCCGCCACTGCGCTCTCCTTCATCAACTCTTCGACGTAAATGTTCTTCTTCTACGTCTTGACGATTCATCGTCAATGGATCTAGATGTCCAGTTTCGCACGTTATGCCAAATCATCAGCCATTGGACCATTACATTTACGGTAACTACCCTAGATCCAACTTTCCACGTCGATTTTGACCCCACACTTGATCCAAACCATGCCCTAGTTGGTAAGTTTGCAAAACCCTGTACCATAGTGGACTTGTCCGGTCCAGAGCGGACTAGTTTGGTCCAGAGCGGACATGTCCGACCCTAGTGCGGACTAGTCCTGTTTCTGAATTCTTTAAAATCCTAAAACTTCCCCAGTTTTCTGGAAATAACTCAAAACTTCCTCAAACACGTAAAACTCAATTGTAACCAGTTATTAAGCAATAGTAGTAATCTAATAACTTGTACTACATCATAATTGCATCATTCAAGCATATCATGGCATATTGAGTACTATATGAGCATTTATTGATTGTAATGCTTGTTTCACATGTTTGTCGCGCGAAATAGAAGGAAATGCTCTAGAAGGTGCTTATGAGGACCTTCATCACCAGAACTTTGAAGCTCTTGATCCAAACCAGCCACCAGAGCAAGGCAAGTGTCCTTGAACATTTTGATCTTGTTTTCAAATGTTTTATTTCAAACGTGTATGCTTGTGTCAAATTGATAGGAAAACCCATAGTTGGTGTTTACTAGACTCGTATGCACCGCCTTGTCGGTTGGGATGTAATGTAGGGAGTCGGGAAGTGTATTTTACACCTTTGCTTCACTATGCTTAATGTGGTTTGGGAATAACCAAATGAGTTAATTGTGAACTAATGAACATATGAACTATGTGAATTGATTATAATGACCCTTTAGCATCATGGAACCTAGGGATCTAAGCAAGCGGGTTATGTGGAATGGGTTGGATTATTTGGTGGTTATGCTTGCTTTAGATCTAAGGACCGATTCATGGAGCGACCACCCAGGATTACAGTGCCACCATAGGGTCAACTATGGGTGCGGCTTAGCCAATTAATTAATGTATTGTCAGCATCGTTCGAATCATATGAAAGGCAAGAGGAATGGGAGTCAGTTGGATTTTTAATAGTGGTGGGACTAACCTAGGATCCGAATGGCACAAGAGGGGGCCCTTGGATGGATGTGCTCAGTTGGAGACATCACCTCTGGTGAAACCTTAGTGGATTCGTGACATGCTAGTAGTCACTTTGTAAAGGCGATTTTGTGATCTCTTGGCCACACACCGACAAAAGTGTGAGATGGCATAATGGAGGTTTGTCGGCGTTTGCATCTAGCAGATCTCCCGACACTACCGTTGGTAGATCGAGGGGTTGTAGTTCGGTAATGGCGCACAAAGATTCAAGAAGGTGAAAGACAAGTGGACACAGAGATTTACGTGGTTCGGGCCGCCTGAGCGTAATACCCTACTCCACGGGGTGTGTTAGTGTTGTATTGAGTGTGTAAGTCTAGAAGAAGCTCCAGAAGAAGAAGCTCGTCTAGGTCAGGGAGTCCAGAAGTGGTCTAGAGAGGTCCCTTGTGTATCGTCGACCAGTCCTTTTATAGTACAAGGACTGGTTGTTACACCATTAGCTTGGCCCGACATGTGGCCCCGGCGGTTACACATGCTTGATACACAATTAATGAGGTTAATTACTCTTAATAGCCCGGTAATGGGCCTTAACAGTGCCATTACAGGTATTAAGGGCCATCTGATCGTGTGTCATTAATATGGAATTGATGACACTTAATTGGGTCATGAAGTCTTTCATTGCTCCTTGAAGGTCCGGAGCCGTTGGGGGTCCACCAGCCTGATTGTTGAAGTTGAAGGTCCGGCGGTTCAGCCACGTGGCAGCTCCGGAGCTTACTGTCGTAGACGGGTAGGTCCGGTGCTGTTGGACACATGTTAGTACTGGAGCTTCCCTCTGTCTGGGGTTAGGTCCGGGGGTGCCATACTGATATCTAGTCCGGAGCTTTCCCATGTGTGGGCGATAGCTCCGCTCTTATGATACACGTGGCGGCCCTGAGTCTAAC
This sequence comes from Tuctoria greenei, assembly GCA_036927565.1. Classification (NCBI taxonomy): domain Eukaryota; kingdom Viridiplantae; phylum Streptophyta; class Magnoliopsida; order Poales; family Poaceae; genus Tuctoria; species Tuctoria greenei. Next base: position 257,042,162 of record JAYESD010000002.1, read on the forward strand.
CATGTCGGGGAAGCAGGTCCGGTTACACCTAACATGTGGGGCCTTCAGAGGTCTTCAAATATGGAATATGGAGTTTCCTTGTGATCTTTGCAATCCCCAGGGGTATCCGGTACGTAGGGTACCGACAGTGGCCCCGTGGGCCCACCTTCGAGAGAGACCTTTTGGATGAAGTTATTCTGCCAGAGGTGGGTCCATTCTTCGGTTTTTGAACCGTGTCTTCAAGGGTCTTCGGACGTGCCGTTGGCGATAGTTAACACTTAAAACACTGCCGCATGGCATATCCAGGATGCAGCAGGTGAGATCTCAGCGTGCGGATCTCACGCAATTGAAGGTCGCCGGTTCCCGATACGAAAATTGTATTGGTTCCATGCTCCCTGTCAGGCCGCCGCCTTCGTGTTTCCCGCCTTCCGTGATGACAACCGTTCACCTGGGGTAAGGACCTCGACTTGATCGTCGGGGTGGACCCGGGCACCCTTGTCATTGGCTAGGTGAAGTTTTTGACTAGTATCGTCGGCTCCTCTGCGGTTTCCATCCAAGCATTGCGGGGCTTACTTAAGAAGGAAAGCATGCACCGTTTGGAGTTCTTTACGCCTTTCATTTGAACTTGCGCTTAAACCTTCCAAACTTTCGCTTGTTTTCCATCTCTTGCCCCGCTGTGCCGCGATGGAGTTGGGTCTCCGCCATAGCCAACTAAAGACTGACGGTGATTTGAAGAAGGTCCGGGCCCTCATGGGGTGGTCCCCTTACTTCTTCAACCACTTGGTCCATGCCGGTAAGCTTCCATTCGAGATGGAACATGCCGGCGACATGGTGTACTTCTCCACGTACGCCATGGTGGGGCTGATCCCACCTTTCTCCTCTTTCTTCTTGATGCTGCTAGACTTCTATGGTCTGCAGTTGTACCACCTTGGCCCCCACTCCATTCTTCTGGTGTTGATCTTTGTCCACTTCTGCAAGATGTGGGTGGGCATTCCCCCTGCATTGAGCTCTTCCGGACCTTCTTCACTGTCCACACTACGGGCAGGAGTGACGAGTACCTTGGCTTCTACTATTTTGTGAAGCACAAGAAACGCCCGTACAAGTACTTGCAGTCGTTCCCTTCTGGGAAGTGGGACGATTGGAAGAAGGATTGGATCGTCATCAGGGTGGAGGGGCACGAGAACCTGGAGCTTCCCGAAGGCCTCCTCAACATCAACACTGCACTTTGGAGTGAAGCTCCGGTGTTATCAGACGCTTTCAACCTTGCTCTGACCAAGATCCGCCATTGCGTGGAAGGAGGGGTGACTCCCCAGGCAGTGTTTTGCAACTTCCTGACCAACAGGTGGGCTCCGCTGAAGAAGAGGGAGAAGCTTGCTTGGGCCCTCAACAATATGCTGGATGACGACCGGATCGAGACCGGTTTGAAGTCCAACATGGAGGGTGCAACTTTGGAGTTCCACCTCAAGAAGTTCCAACATGGCATCGACGTTGATGGTGATGACTTGGCTCCGCCGGCAGCTTTCCTCCCTCTGAACATGGAGGCAGAGTTCAGCAGGGAGCTCCAGCGGACGATGCCGGTGATTGACGACCTTGGTGTCGTTGAGAGGCGTTCGACCACCGGGTTGGCGATCTCCGAAGCTCCTGAAGGCGGCTCTATTCCCGCCTCAAATCCAAGAACCGAAGTCGTAGGCAATGGCAAGGAGTTGGCTGAGCCCTCGAGCCGTAAGAGGAAGCTGAAGCATGCCGACGGAAGGTCCGTCACGCCTGCTTCTTCCACAGCGGCTCCTTCTCCCCGGAGGGGGAGGTCTTCAACAGCGGCATCCACTCCAGCAGCGGCATCTTCCCGGGGTGCTAGCTTCGGCCATGTGACTCCAGTACCAGGGCTAGCTGAGGGCTCTGGGTCCAAAGGTCCTTCCCGGTTGAGGGGGGCCTCGACCAAGGCAATGCCGATAGCAGCAGCAAGCTCCGGGGTACCTTCCGGGACTACCACGCCAGTGGCGGCTGGGGCCAGTTCGGAGCGTCCGGAAAAGTGGTTCCGTGCTAACCGGTGCAGAAGCCTTCCAAGGTAATTTTTGATTTTTTACCTCAGCCAATTGTTTTATTGTTATATCTGTATTTTTAGTTTCTTCATCCTTCATCCACAGCGTGCCTAAGAAAAGGGCTGAAGCTCTGATCCCTGCAGCAGCAGTTGAGGCTGTACAGGCTGAAGCTCCGGCTCCAATTCCAGCGCCGCCCCAAGAGGTGGCCGAGGCTGCGGCAGCTTCGGCGCTGGCTGTCGTGGTCTTGGACCTCGACTCATCCCCAGAAGCTCCCGTGGTAGTGCTGGACCATGGGAATGAAGATGTACCAGCAGCATCGGCCCCGGAGGTTGAAGCTCCAGGCTTGGATGCTGAGATGTTGGACGCTTCGGCCATAAAGCCGGAGGTAGCTGCAATTCTGACCCTAGAGACGGATGTTGTTGAAGCCCCGACAGTTGAGCCAGTAGTTGATGAGATCTCGGCGGTGGAGCCGGGTGTTGATGAAGTTCCGGCACTTGAGCTGGTTGTTGAGGAAGCTCCGGCGGTAGAGCCGGTTGCTGTAGAAGTTTTGGCTGTAGAGCCGGTCGTTGAAGAGGTTCTGGCGTCTGAGCCAGTTGCTGCGGAGGTGTCGGCGCTTGAGCCTATGATGGTCGAAGCGCCAGCGCCTGAGCCCATGATGGTCGAAACGCCAGCACCTGAGCCAGCGGCAGAGGAGGCGCCTGCGCTAGAGCCAGAAGTAGTTCCTACTCCGACTGAACCTTCAATACCTATTCCGGAAGTGGTGATCCCGGAGGCGCCCACTGCTGAGCCAGGGTGCCAAGATGAAGCTACTGGCCCCTAGCCTAAGGGGCCAGTTGTTGATGACCTGGCAGCGGGACCTTCGGATTCAATTCCGGAGGTCGGAACTTCTGTTGCAGAACCTTCCTCGGCGGCGTCCGGGGCTATCCCGGAGGACGACCCTAGTGCCGTGGAAGCTCAGGGGACCGCTCTTGTAGAGTGGGACCCAATTTTTTTTACTGAAGACCTGCTGGAGACAGCGGAGAGGACCCCGGCAGGTCTGGACCCGATCCCCCTATCTTTGTCTATTGACAACACCTACTCTAGTCTTTGCCAGGTCCAGCTGGCTTTCTACCCCAACAGCAAGGCCCTCTAGGAGGAGCGTCAAACTCTTAGGAGGTGGCGCAACCGACTCCATTTCGAGACCAAGCTGGCGCAGTCGAGGCTGGCTGTCGACAAGGAATGGGTGCAGAGGGAGAAGGTCCGCCTGGAGTACTGGGGTAAGCTGTTGGATGAGAGGGAGAGCATGACGCGATCCCTCGACAACCAGTCCCGGGCCATCTATGAGCAGGCCAAATCTGCTAATAGCGCAGCGGATGATCGCCAGGAGAGGCTCGCCGCCATCCACGATAGTCTTGTCAAGCACCGGGAGGCTCTTGAAGCGCGGGAGAGAAAGCTCGAGGATGAAGAGCAAAAAGTCTTGGAGCTGCGGGACGACCTCGTGAAGAGGGAGAAAGAGCTTATCCAAAAGACAGCTCTGGCTGACAAGAGCCTAGAAGAGCTCACCAAGAAATTGGAGTAGCGTTGCGAGGAATAGGAGAAGAAGGCCTGGGAGCGAGGGCAAGATCTCTACAAGCAGGAGAATGCCGTCACCGCCAGGGAGAAGAAAGTGCGGGGCCGAGAGAAGGATTTGGTCAACCGCCGGAATGAGATCCACCTTCGAGAGGAAGAGCTCAGTAAACTCGAAAGGTAGGTTGCTGAAACGATTCAGCAGAATGCCAAAGAGGTGGACCGTCTTGCTCAGGAGAACTCGGAGCTTGCGGCGGCCAAAAGATCCTTGGAGGAGATGTGAAGCGCAAGGGCTGCAGAGTCCCAACAAGTTTGGCACTTCCTAGGCAAAGCCAACGACGCGCTGACGCCAATGGGCTTCAGCCCCGTGCGTCCGGATGATCCGGAGCCAGAGCTGGACCAGGCGTGGATACGCTGAGTTCAGCAGGCAAAAAACTCACCAAGATGGGCGATGTCATTGCGGACCAGCTGGAAACTAAGGGACAGTACTTGGCTAAGAACGTCGCAAAGTTCATGCTGACGTGCTACACCAGCCGGGACCCTCAATTCCCTCTGGACCCGGTGCTTGAAGGACCCATCAAAGGAGAGGGTGAAGCCACTCGAGCCAGCGTGTTGGAGGTTGCCCAGAAGGTCGTTCGGTTCTTCCACAGGGTCTAGGACCATCTCTTTGTAGCTCCCGCTTGTATTATATCTTCTTCTTCTCCAATTTTGTAATCTCTTGTCTCCAGATGAATGAAATCCAAAATTTTCTATGAATTTCATTTTTTTGTCTTCAACACCTTTGTCTCACTTGGCCCCCTGGTAGATGTACACAATTTGATTGTGAACATGTACCAAGAGGATGTAACAGTTGTCGAAGACTTGCGTGCTTCGAACTTGTAGAATGTAGGTCCGAAGTCTTCGATAGTGTAGGCCCCACTTTAGAGTTTTTCCACCATCTTTTCTTCACGTTGACGGCTTGCCCCCTAGCTTTACCGGAGCTGAGTAGCTCCAGCGACGCTTGATGTCAATGTTTGAACATCGACCACAAGCCGCCTAGAGGATGTCGGAGCTTTGGCAGCTCCGGCTTCATTCACCATCATCATGAAATACTTATTTTTCCTGCACATTGAAGTCAAGAAAAACAATAAAATCCGTTTCCTATCTATAACTTCATTGCGGCTTACTATTCCCGAGAAAGTTTTAGGTCGAACACAATTCTAAATACAACCAAGAGCGCCGTCTTGTTTCCTTCAGGTCCGATCGTTTCTGGACTGGCCTTACTTCGGTCTGCCGGGGTGTAGGTAGAGTGGCGTACTTAGGGTGCATGACCAGGCTAAGTCAATAGCACACTCCGGACCTAGATTGGCTTGGCGGCATTCAGACGAGTAGACCATCCACAATATTTGGACCTAGAAGAATAAACAATGCTACTCGAATTGTACATGAATTGGTCGAGCTAAAGTTTCTTAAGAACTGCACAACTTTGTTATAGACAAGAAAGAGAAAAATAAAAAGATATTGAGCATGTAAAGTAAATGCATGTGGAGTCTGTTTTCACATAATGATGTCTTTCATTATAGGTCCGAGGTACAGGTAAATGCATGTGCAGTCTGTTTTCACATAACGATGTCTTTCATTATAGGTCTGAGGTACAGGGAAACAAGTACACTCTTAGGGTACGGAACCACGCTAAGTGTGTTTCGTTACTCGTTTGACCCAAGGTAGCTAGCTACACTTTTAGTTCTGAGACTGTTACAAGTGTTGCATGGATGTTGCGGACCTAACGGGGTAGGTCCGGCTGCCCTCCCGGAGGAGCTACCCGACTCTGTACAATGACTCTATAACATACATCACATGTAATTACAGACTCACCTCTGTGATATTAAGCGTAGAACTTAAGGAGGTGCTCAATGTTCCAAGGATTTGGGAGAGGTGTCCCATCCTCGGTTGCCAAGCGAACGCATCCGAGACGGGATACTTTGATCACTCAGAAGGGTCCCTCCCGGCTGGGGGAGTTTGTTTAACCCTTCTCTGGATTGTATTTTCCGTAGCACCAGATCGCCTTCCTCGAGCTGTCAGCTGTGAACATGCCGTTGGTGATAGCGCTGAAGAGCTTGGCGCTATCGGGCATTCCGAACAGCTGCTTGGCACCTTCCCTCCTCAAGGAGGTCAAAGTCTTCATGCCGGAGCTGGTCCTGCGTGGATTCATCGAAGGTCTGGACCCGGAGCAACCCCAAGGTGATTTCCGTAGGAAGGACTGCTTCAACTGCGTACACCAGGAAGAAGGGTGTCTCTCCAGTTGACCAGTTTGGAGTTGTCCTGTTGGCCCATAGAGTGGGCGGAAGCTCTTCGATCCAGTTGGCTCCATGTTTTTTCAGGTGCTCATATGTGCGCTCCTTGAGTCCTTTCAGAATTTCTGCATTTGCTCTCTCGGCTTGGCCATTGCTTGCCGGGTGAGCTACGAAGGCACAGTTGACTTGGATGCCAAGGTCTTCGCAGTACCCTTGGAAAACAGAGCTTGTAAATTGGGTCCCATTATCTGTTATGATTTTGTTCGGGACTCCAAATCTGCATTCGATGGACTGCAAGAAGTTGATAGCTGATTGTTTGTTTATTGTCACAACTGGAGTTGCTTCCGGCCATTTGGTGAACTTGTCAATGGCAACATACAAGAACTTGTAACCTCTGATGGCTCTTGGGAAAGGTCCCAAGATATCCATCCCCCACACAGCAAAAGGCCATGTATGAGGTATCATTTGTAGAGGATGAGCCGGTGTGTGAATTTGCTTTGCATGGAACTGGCATGCTTCACATTTCTGCACCAGCTCAGTTGCATCCTGGAGCGCTGTAGGCCAGTAGAAGCTATGCTGGAAGGCTTTACCGACCAGCGTGCGAGAAGACGCGTGGTTCCCACACTCGCCTCCATATATTTCTGCGAGGAGCTCGCAACCTTCTTCCCTTGTGATGCACCGCATTAGGACGCCGTTGGCACCGCGCCGGTAGAGATCCCCTTCTACCGGCGTGTATCTTTTAGCCAATCTGACTATCCGGTCAGCGGATACATCATCATCGGGAAGGATATTGTCTTTCAAGTAGCTCCAGATCTCCGATATCCATGCATTAGAGATTGCTTGAGAATTTGAGTCTTGCGTGCTGGGTTGCTCGGAGCTTCCGGCAGCACCTACGACCCTTGATGGCTGCCATGGTAACAGGGCCATCGGGACCGCCAGCTTCGGGATGCTGGTCTCGCCCCCTTCGCTCAATTCGGCAGGCTGAGCTGTGGGTTTTGACAACCTATGGATGAAGGTTCCGTCAGGAGCCGGAGCTCCGGTTGACACTTTCGTCGAGAGTTCGTCAGCTTCAGCGTTATGGACACGCTGGACATGGTGGAGATTCAGGACTTCGAAGTCCTTCTGAAGCCTCTGGACTTCAAGAAGATAAGCAGCTAGTTGAGGATTGTTACAAGAGCATTCACCTTTCACCTGTTTGATGATGAGCTGCGAATCTCCCTTGACCAATAGCTGCTTGACACCATATGACAATGCCACCTTTAGTCCGTAAATGAGTGCTTCATACTCCGCCATGTTGTTGGTCGTCTTGAAGTCAAGGTGGACCATGTATTTTACCTTCTCCCCTGTTGGACCGAGGAGAAGGACTCCAGCTCCGGCCCCCTGCTTTTGCATGGAGCCGTCGAAGTAGAGGGTCCAATGAGGTTCGATGAAGACTGGAGCCTTAAGTTCTGGCTTCTGCTCACTAGGGCCCCCAGGATTTGATGGAGAGGGGGTCCATTCCACCACGAAGTCTGCCAATGCTTGACTCTTGATTGCTTGTCTTGGGACGAATTCAAGATCGAATTCGGCCAATTCCGTTGCCCACTTTGCAATTTTCCCAGTAGAGTTGGGATTATGCAACATCGCACGCAGTGGATAAGAAAGTCACCACTGAGACCTTGTGAGCTTGGAAGTAATGGCGAAGCTTCCTGGAGGCGATGAGAACTGCGTAGAGCAGCTTGTGCACCTCTAGGTATCGAGTCTTGGCATCATGTAGTACTTCGCTGATGAAGTACACTGGGCGCTGGACTGTCCAGACCCTCTCGGAGGGGCCCGGAGCATCCTCCTCATCGACCTGGACCCTCTCGGAGTGGTCCAGACCTGCTTCGGGGACCTCCGGGTCCTTGATGGAGAGGGGGTCTAGATTCCTGAGCTTGTAAAGGTTCTGGTCTCTCCGCATCCAGGACCATGCTGACAACCATGTCAGTCGCCGAAATGTAAAGCAGTAAGGGCTCACCAGGGTTCGGAGCTACCAAGGTTGGTAGAGTGGTGAGGAGCTGCTTTAGCTCCTGAAATGCCTTTTCTGCTTCTTCAGACCATTGGAATGGTCCAGACTTCCTTAATGGCTTGAAGAAGGGTAGCACCCGTTCCGCCAGTCTTGATATGAACCGACTGAGGGCGGCTAGACATCCAGTAAGTTTCTGGACATCCTTGATGCGGGCTGGTGGCCGCATATCCTTAATGGCTTTAATATTCGCCGGATTTGCCTCTATGCCCCGGTGGTTTACCAGGAAACCAAGAAGCTTTCCAGAGCTAACCCCGAAGACACACTTGTCTGGGTTCAATTTCGTGCGAGTGACTCGCAACTTGTCGAAGACAGCTTGCAAAGTGCCAAGGAGTGACTCCTTGTCTTTGATCTTGACGACGATGTCATCAACATACACTTCCACTACGTCTCTGATGAGCTCTCCAAAGGTTTTGTACATAGCTCGTACAAATGTTGAGGCTGCATTCTTGAGACCAAATGGCATGGCAGTATAACAATACAATCCATCTACTGTGATAAAAGAAGTATGTTCTTCATCTTCCCTAGACATTCTAATTTGATGGTACCCAGAATATGCGTCTAGGAAACACAGTAATTCACACTCAGAGGTGGAATCCACTATCTGATCTATTCTAGGTAGTGGGAATGGATCTTTTGGGCATGCATTATTCAGTGTTGTGTAGTCGATACACATCCGAAGCTTCCCGCCGGCCTTGGGTACAACGACTGGGTTTGCCAGCCATTTTGGATGGAAGACTTCTCGGATGAATCCAGCTTCGAGCAACTTCTTTACTTCTTGTCGTATGAAGTTTTGTCGCTCTACTGATTGCTTCCGAGGCTTCTGATGTACAGGCCGAGCGTCAGGATAGATCTTCAGATTATGCTTGATCACTTCCCTAGGGACCCCAAACATTTGTGACGGTTGCTAGGCAAACACGTCAACGTTAGCCCGGAGGAAAGTGATGAACGCGAGTTCCTATTTGTCATTCAGACCTCCCGATATACAGGTGGTCTGAGCGGCATCGGAACCGATTTGGACGACTTTGACGAGGATGTCGGTGTCGCCGCTTGGTTGCACGCGAGGTGCGGAGGTTGAGCCTCGTTGACGAATGCTCGGGGGTTTCGGAGCTTGTTCCTGCCTGGACTCTTCCTCCTACGCTGTAGCAAGCGCATGAAGTTCTTCCAGAGCAGTCACTCCGGTAGTGCAGTCTCCGCGGATCCGGAGAACACCAACTGGTGTTGGCATCTTCAACACCAGGTAGCCATAATGAGCAGCAGCCATGAACTTGTACAAGGCGGGCCTGCCCAAAATGGCGTTGAAAGGTAAGTTGATCTGAGCAACATCAAAGACCAACTTCTCAGTGCGATAATTTTCCCAAGTCCCGAAGGTCACGAGAAGAGTAATGGCACCGAGTGGGGTTATGGCCCCCGGACCTACTCCGGAGAAAGGTCGGGAGGGGCGAAGGTCTGAAGGTCGGAGCTGAAGCTTGACGAAAGCTTCGAAGCTTATGAGGTTCAACCCCGAACCTCCGTCCACCATTACATGGTGGAGTTGAATGTTGTTGATGGCTGGTGATACCATCAATGGGAGTTGACCAGCTCCAATCATGCTCCGAGGGCAGTCCGATGCATCAAAAGTGATGGCAGTATCCATCCACTTCCGGTGCGGCTCCACCTTGGCTGTAGGAGCTACTGAGGCCATGTCCCACCGCATTGTCTTGAGGACACGGCAGGAGGTGATGTCCCATGAACCACTAAAGATGGTGTTCATGGTCTTCTGACGCTCATTGTCAGAGACGTCGGAGTCATCGTCGATGGAGGTGTAAACAGACTTCAGGACCTTTTTAGGGTCCTGAAAGCCTAGCTCCTCTTCAGCTGGAGCTTCATCGACTTTCTGTTTTCCTTCCCTTTGTCGGAAAGAAACTTCTTCCCTGCGCTTGTTGTAGTGCTCGGCAAGGTTTTGGACCTCCCGACAGTCTTCCAGGTTGTGGCTGTTCGACTTGTAAATAAGACACCACACTTTGGAGTTGCCACCGTCTTCAGAGGACGGCCGATGTCGTTTCTCGGGGCGTGGCCCTCGGCCACCCGGAGCTGCAACAGCTGCAGCAGTAGATGTGTCGGCCGACAACTTCTTCTTGCCGTTGGACTTTTTATTCTTTTTGCCACTCCCGGAGGTAGTGGCTTCACCTTTGTAGGATTTTTTACCATCCTCCGGAGGTGGTTTGGAGTGCATTTCACGACCCTCCGCAGCTTTGGCACACTTGTCTGCCAAGCTGAAGAGCTCTGTGACGCTGGTGATCTCCTTGATCGCCAGCTTCTCCAGCATCTTCTTATCTCACACGCCCTATCTAAATGCCACAATTACAGAGGCGCTGGAGATAGAAGGAATAGTGTTTCGTACCTGGGAGAACCTCTAGACGAATGAGCACAGGGATTCTCCCCCATTCTGCACGACAGCAAAAAGGTCCAGTTCAGTGCCTGGTCGGGTGTATGAACTCCCAAAATTGGTGGTGAACTGTTGGCACAATTCCTCCCATCTATTGATGGAGTTGTGAGGAAAGCTCATCAACCAGGACTTGGCGGTCCCAGTCAAGGCCACTGGGAAGTAGTTGGCCATTACGGCCTCGTTACCTCCGGCCGCAAGGATTGCGGTGGAGTAAATCTAGAGAAACTCAGCGAGATTAACAGTCCCGTCAAATTTCTCCGGCAGGTGAGGCCGGGACTTTTGTGGCCATCTGACCATGCGTAGGTGCATGGCCAGGGCAGAACAGCCTCCTCCTACTCCCTCGGGAGCAGGACTGTCTCGAGCCTCTCACCTTTCGCGAGCACGCTCGATATGGACACGACCGTCCTGTTGACAGTAACGGAGATCAAGCTCCGTCCGGAGGTTATGAGTTGAAAGACTGGTTACCGTATGAGTGCGTCGCGCCCCAGAAGGTAGCGACGTAACTTGCCGAGATGCAGCACGCCTCCTATTTTGGGAAGTGTGCAGACCAAGTCTGCCCGACATAGTCCAGCGCTGCAATGGGGCCCGCCCCGAAGGGGGAGGACCTTGGTTGCTAATGCGGTCGGCTGCTGCTGCAACCAGATGTTCCACGTCAGCCCTCCACTGCTCCATTACACCCTGGGATGCACCTGGAGGTGGTGGACGTTGAAGGAGAGCACGCACTGAATGGACCACGTGTTCAGGGTTGTTGTTATTCGCCGATGCGGTGACCGACGCCAATGCACCGTCACACTGCCCAGCTTGATTTGTTGGTACAGGCGGTGGTGGTGGAGGTATGACTCCTGCTGGAGCCGTGGCCCCTGCTGGTTGCTGCATGCTGGAGGGATTGCCCCTAGTAGGTTGAACAGCAGGATTGCCGTTGGATGATCTAGCAGCTGAGTTCACCATCCTTGAAATCTCAGGTACCCCCCTTCTTGGCACGCCAACTGTTGGTGTTTGGATCCGGTAGATCTCCCGACACTACCGTTGGTAGATCGAGGGGTTGTAGTTCGGTAATGGCGCACAGAGATTCAAGAAGGTGAAAGAAAAGTGGACACAGAGATTTACGTGGTTCGGGCCGCCTGAGCGTAATACCCTACTCCACGGGGTGTGTTAGAGTTGTATTGAGTGTGTAAGTCTAGAAGAAGCTCCAGAAGAAGAAGCTCTTCTAGGTCAGGGAGTCCAGAAGTGGTCTAGAGAGGTCCCTTGTGTATCGTCGTCCAGTACTTTTATAGTACAAGGACTGGTCGTTACACCGTTAGCTTGGCCCGACATATGGCCCTGGCGGTTACACATGCTTGATACAAAATTAATGAGGTTAATTACCCTTAATAGCCCGGTAACGGGCCTTAACAGTGCTGTTACTGGTATTAAGGGCCATCCGATCATGTGTCATTAATATGGCATTAATGACACTTAATCAGGTCTTGAAGTCTTTGATTGCTCCTTGAAGGTCTGGAGCCGTTAGGGGTCCACCAGTCTGATTGTTGAAGTTGAAGGTATGGCGGTTCAGCCACGTGGCAGCTCCGGAGCTTACCATCGTAGACGAGTAGGTCCGGTGCTGTTGGACACGTGTCAGTACTGGAGCTTCCCTCTGTGTGGGGTTAGGTCCGGGGGTGCCATACTGGTATCTAGTCCGGAGCTTTCCCATGTGTGGGCGATAGCTCCGGTCTTATGGTACACGTGGTGGCCCTGAGTCTAGCCATGTCGGGGAAGCAGGTCCGGTTACGCCTGACATGTGGGGCCTTCGGAGGTCTTCAAATCTGGTAAATGGAGTTTCCTTGTGATCTTTGCAATTCCCAGGGGTATCCGGTACGTAGGGTACCAACAAGGTTCCTAGTCATCGAAAGGTGATGAAATCACAAACTTGTGGGTGAAGTGGTGCTGTAGAGTGTAAAACTATCATGATAGCCGTGCTCCCAGTTACGAGTGACCTAGACCCTCACATGATTAGAGTTACGGTCCTGAATATTAAATAATGGTTGGAATTGGATATGGAACTGGATATTGGGTTATGGAACTGATTATGGTTACTCGGGTATGGATGGATATGATTATTTATGCTGAATGGCCATTTATTATTGGTGAATAGTAGTTGATGGATTTGGGTGTGGTATTGTTAGTTACTTGGGTTATGATGGTAATTGACCTCACATAGTAACGATTAGTCGCATTTCCTTACTTTTATGAATGAAATGTACTTTTCTGCAATAAAAAATTATTGTCGACCTTATTTAAGCTACATGTCATACTTTCCCACACTTGCTGAGTACGACATGTGCTCACTCTTGCTATTCCCACATTAATTCAGTAACACACAATAATTTGGTGTATCCAAAGGACTATGAGGAGTACTAGGCATGCGTGTTACCGTCAAACGCCTGTGGAGATGGAGTTTACTAGTGTATTATTAGAACTTGTATTCGAGAATATATGGATATTGTAATAAGGTACTATTTATTATTCGAAACATGGTTATTATCTAAATATCATTTGTGATGCACTCGTGTATGTGTGATGAACATCCTGGGCACACATATGCATCACACTTGGTTCATTCTCGGAACCGGGTGTCACAAATTGGTACCAAAGCCGTGTTTGACGGTAGGACACAAACCTAGGTAGAATCGACACTTCAAACCAGTTAGGACTTCTTTCCTTTCAAAATTTCTTATTTCTGCACTAGTTTACTCTCTACTAGTTATATTTTAACAGAAAAGTGTATGGTTTTGCTGCTGCTGCAAATTTTAACTCTTTTCCAAATTTTTGAGCTATTGCACCTCCTCTTACTATGTTTTATGACTGCTGCAATTTCAGAATTTGCATTTTCACATTCCTCTAATGTTCTCATGTTTTCTCCATAGATGCCTCACACTAAAATGATGGCGCGCAAGAGAGTCGGTATGCCACCTCTTGGAAGCAGGTTTATGCCTTACAAGGAACCAAGGGAACCAATCCAAGAGGAGGAGGAAGTGAGCTCCCCAGCAAAGGAGGTTGAGCATGAGCACTCCAACACAACGGAGCAAGATCCTGAAGAGCTAGAGTTTTATGGTGATGATGAAGATGAAGCACATGAGAATGAGGAGCCCCATGAGGATGAGCCACAAGGAGACAAGCGAGAAGATGAACCCGCAGCTCAAGAGAATGTGCCTGCAGTCCAGGAAAATGCACCCACACCATTGGAGCTAGAAAGGAGGATAAAGGTCCAGTTTTCTGATTTGCTCAAGAATTCTGTTTCGATGGGACCTATGGAGGATATGCAGCTAAGGAATTGAAGGAGTTCCTTGACCAATGTAATATGCAACCAGAATATTATGTTAAGAGGATTCCTCGCTATGGAACGTCAAGAATGGAAGGCTCAAGTTACTATCCTCGCTAAGGACATTGTGATCACCTGACACTTTGGGCCCACATGGAGATCCTCCAGATATTTATGACATTGCTTGGGAAGCACTCATCAGGTTGTGTTACTCCTATCGTGAGCAGCTTGGAGGTACCGGCTTTCTGCTACACCCGCGTCGTAAGAGTGGAACAAGGGAAATCAAGGGACAACAAGAAGGAGCTCAGTCCGATCCTCATGCTATTGACAGATCTGAAAGGATGCTTGTGGATCTGGGAAATCGCTATGCCAGCGTCCTGGAAGAGACATGCTACCTCCGCAAGAGATTGTACACCATGGAAAAGCAAGAGGAGGTCCATGCCATTGTGGAGACCAATGGTGTGGCAAGCTCACTTGCACCTACATGGACGAACAATTCAACTTGGCGTGCACCCGTGTATGACTTGCCACCGCTGTCGCCTTCGACGCCTCACGACCAGAATAGCCATGGCTCTCCAATTAAGTCTAGGTATCCTGTTGAGAAGATTTGAAGACGTTTAGATCATAATAGCTATAGTTAGTGTGGTGTGCTGAATTTTCTATGGTTCGTTCTTGTGATTGTGTGCTTGGTGTGAGTTGTGGAACGCTTTGGTGATTTGTCCACATCCGCACATGGTAGGGAGATGTGGGATGCTTCGACACTTGTTCAAATCCACATATAGGATTATATCAATATAGAGAGTTACTTAGTTTCACATACCTTGATGCATATAGTTTGGGGGTGTTTTCTCTCAATTTCCAAATTCTTCCATCTTGTACTCTTTTCCCACCCACAGATGCCGAGGGTAACTTGTAATCAAAGGAACGCCAATGCTGGTGATGAAAATGTTGAGGTTCCTGAGAATGTCAACCTTGGACCTGATGCCAGCAACATGAAGCGCCTCATAGCTATGCAAAACTAGCTCATGCAGACCGTGATGCAAACTTTGGAACAGCTGCAAGCAAACAATATCAACAAAAACCACATGCATGTGCCACCACCACCACCACCACCCCTGCTGCCCCACAATCGCCTGGGAGAGTTTATGAGGACCAGGCCACCAAATTTTGCTCAAGCCAACAATCCTATGGAAGCCAATGACTAGCTGAAGTCTGTTGAGAAGAAGCTTGCTATTGTTCAATCCAGTGACCGGGAGAAGGTTCTCTTTTGCATCACACCATATAGTTGGAGCTGCCGTGGATTGGTGGGAAGCTCTTTGCAATGCCCACGCTAATCAAGAGAGAATCACTTGGGCTGAATTCAAGGAGAGTTTCTACTCTCACTATGTACCTGAGGGAGTCATGATACTGAAGAGGCACGAATTTGAAAGCCTCAGGCAAAGAAGGATGAGTGTGAGTGAGTATCTTAATAAGTTTACACAACTGTCAAGGTATGCTCCAGAGGACATCAATACAGACCGCAGGAAGCAATAGTTGTTCATGAGGGGTCTGAACAATGAAATTCAAGTTCAATTGCTCAATAGTGACTATGCGAACTTCTAGGCTATTGTGGTTGAAAGCAAGGTCTGTGAAATAGAACAGGACGGAAAGAGGAAGATGCCGTATCAGGGATAGCCACAAGGAAGCAATGTTCGCCCTTGCTACACGCCAACCAATGTGCCATACTACAACACATCTGCTTCTGCTTTTCGCCCAACAAATCCATCCTAACCAAATCAGCCAATGCAGCTACG
The DNA here is from genome assembly GCA_036927565.1 of Tuctoria greenei. Lineage (NCBI taxonomy): Eukaryota > Viridiplantae > Streptophyta > Magnoliopsida > Poales > Poaceae > Tuctoria > Tuctoria greenei. The sequence goes on from JAYESD010000002.1 coordinate 257,057,561, forward strand.
CCCTCCCATGCAAGCACCTCGCTTACCCATGCTGCCTGCACCGCGTCCTAATATGGGTGCCTAAAATCAACCTCACCCTAACTTCTCTGGCGCCACTGGTAACAGGACAAGCTATACTTGTGGTCTGGTGGGACACTTTGCTAATTAGTGCCCAAAGTCAGGCTAGGGACAGATGAACAATGCTCCGAGGAAGAATCCTAGGCCGAATGGAGGAGCAACTCAAGACAACCGTGATCTGTAGAATTTTGCCTGTGGCAAGATGAACCACATATCTGCAGAGCAGGCCCAACAAGTTGATGATGTTGTGATTGGTATGTTTCTTGCAAACTCCAACCCTGCTACTATATTATTTGATTTTGGAGCATCTCATTCATTCATCTCATCAAAGTATGTCACAAAGTATAGTATGCCTATATCCCACATGAGGTATACTATGTTTGTTAGTTCTCCTGGAGGAGAGATGAGGACAAATATAGTATGCCCAAAAGTAAGTCTTAAAATAAGGGGGGTAGATTTCTTCGCCAACCTTATAGTTCTGGATTCACAAGCATTAGACATAATACTTGGAATGGATTGGCTACGAAAGCATAATGGAGTGATCCAGTGTGCCACGCGGACCGTGCAGTTGACAAATGACGAGGGAGTCAGTATGAATTCAAGGTAGTTCAGCCAACAACTGGAAATGCAATGCTAAACCATGTGGAAGGTGTGACATTGGAGAAAATTCCGATTGTTCGCGAGTACCAAGAGCTGTTTCCGGAAGAAATGCCAGATATGCCACCTGATCGTGACATCGAGTTTGTCATTGATTTAATACCTGTAACTGCACCTATAGCTAACAAACCATATAGGATGCCTACTAATGAATTAGTGGAGCTCAAGAAGCAAATTTAAGAGCAGCTAGAAAATGGTTTTATACGCCCGAGTTCATCACCACGGGGAGACCCAGTGCTCTTCATAGATAAGAAGGATGGATCCCAAAGGATGTGTGTGGATTACCTGGTCTCTCAATGAGGTGACAATCAAGAATAAGTATTCGTTTCCACACATAGAAGATCTGTTTGACCAGATGAAGGGAGCTCAAATATTCTCTAAGATAGATCTCTGATCAGGGTACTTTCAGCTAAAAATCAGACCTACAAACATACCTAGAACAACCTTTCGAACACAGTATGGGTCATATGAGTACACCGTTATATCATTCGGATTGACGAATGCACCTACTTCATGTACCTCATGAATAATGTCTTCATGGAGTATTTGGATCAGTTCATCATAGTGTTCATCGATGATATCATGGTATACTCGAGAAGAGAAAAAGAGCATGAGGAGCATTTAAGGCTGAGATTGCAAAAATTGCGAGAGCACCAGTTGTATGCCAAGTTTAACAAGTGTCAATTTTGGTTCAGATAGATATCAATTTTAGGCCACATCATATCTGAAGGAGGAGTATATGTTGATCCAGAAAAAGTAAGAGATGTGTTGAAGTGGGAACCCCTACAGAATGTGAAGGAAATCCAGAGTTCCTTAGGAATGGCTGGATATTATCACCGTTTCATTAAGGACTTCTCCAAGATAGCGAAGCCCATGACTGAACTACTAATGAAGGAGATACCATTCAAATGGACTTAGGCTTGTCAGGACAACTTTGAGGAGTTAAAGAAGAGATTAACCACCACACCAGTATTAATATTGCAAGATGTGAGCAAGAGCTTCAATATTTATTGTGATGCATCGAGGCAACGACTTGAATGTGTATTGATGCAAGAAGGCCGAGTAGTAGCTTATACATTTAGGCAATTGAAGAAGCATGAATTGAATTATCCTACGCATGATCTCAGACTCACAGCCGTAGTGCATGCATTGAAGATTCGGAGGCATTACATCTTTGGACATCGATGTGAGATTTATACGGATCACAAGAGTCTCAAGTACATATTCATGCGGATGGATCTGAATTTGAGGCAATGAAGATGGTTAGATCTCATCAAAGACTATGATGTCGGAATTAACTATCACCAAGAAAGGCTAATGTAGTGGCTGATGCCTCAGACGAAAAGGAACAAGTCACCAACTTACGGTACGGGAATTACCGTCTGAGCTATGTAAGGAGTCTAAACAATTGCATCTCAGATTTGTGAATGAAATAGGAGCAATGGAAGTAAAACCAACACTGCAACAGTAAATACGAGAAGGTCAAACACCATCATTTTCATGCATCATGCATTGCATAAGTTCATATACATGTCTTACATTAATCCACATAAAAATGAAAAAGTTTAAAATGAATTAGAAATAAAACTGCACTTAAGAATTCTCAGAAGTGCAGACTAGTCCGATTCTGGTGCGGACTAGTCTGATTTCTCTCTGATTTTGAATGGACTTGTCCATTTTGCTGTGGACTGGTCTGTTTTTTCCCCTGGACATTTTTGGATTTGTCCGGCCCAGTGCGGACTAGTCCGGTATTCCAATTCCTTGGAAATTTTGCTAAGTCCCTGGACTTGTCCGGTATTCCAGCGGACTTGTCCGTTTGCCCTCTGACTAAAGTTGGACTTGTCCGATTTTGGCCACACTTGTCTATTTTTTCCCTCTGGATAATTTTGGACTTGTCCGATATCTCTTTGTCCAACTTTGGACTAGTCCGACCCTTTCCGGACTTGTTCGATAAATCGCGACTCCGAGTTGATCTTTGGTTTCACGACTTGTTTTCGGGTTTTACCTTAAGTGGGCCTAGGGACATTGTGCCTAACTCTTTAGAGCCCATGTGGGACCCTAAACCAACCCTTGCTCATCTCAAACTCGAAATCCATCTAACCCTAGCCGCCACTTCTATATAAACAACCCCACACATTGGCTTGACATCTATTTGCCACTTTTCCACCACACCCAAACCCTAGCTCGTGAATAGCCGCCACCAAGGAGGGAGAAGGAGATCTAGAGCAAGATAAAGAAGAGGAAGAAATGAAAGAGGGTCAAGATCTCCATCAAGTTTCGTTCTCCATCGCCAATTCACCTCCAAGTTCATTATCAACCCTAGATCGTCAAGATCCAAGTGTTGCCCCCAATACATTTGATTCTTTGGAGTCTTATACACCTGGTATACCTTCTACTTCCTCTTCCTTACATGAATTCAACACCAAATCTCCAGATTCATGTCAATCTACAAAACCCTAGTTTGCCAGTTCTGTGAAGTGCGGACTAGTCCGATTTTCCTGGCTAAAATTTGTTGAATTAAATCTAAAATTAGTTCGAGTGAGTTCCACATCTGTTTAAACTTGTTAAAAGTTACTAGAAATAGTTGGTAAACATCATTAATAATAGGTTTTGCTTCGCAATTGCATTAATCATCCATATCATGTCATATTGAGTAATATATGTGCATCTATTGATTGTAATGCTTGTCTTGTATGTTTAATGTGTGGATTAGACAGGTTTGTGCTAGAGAGCGTTGCGGAGGACCTCCAGCACCAAGAGTTTGAAGTCTTTGATCCTAGCCAAGCTCAAGAGCAAGGCAAGTGTCCTTGAACATATTGATTCTATTTTAAAATAAATGTTTTGTTTGCAAAACTGCATGCTTGTGTCAATTTGATGAGAATCCTATGATAGGAAGTTTACTAGCATTGTATAACCACCCTTCTCACCTGGAATTCATGGTAGAGAGTCAGGATGGGCTTTTTACCTTTTTGCTTCACTTAAATTAATTGGGATGGGAAGACAACTATACCCCTTAACTTAATTATGCATTTATGAGATTATGATTAACATGAACTGGTTAATATGATGTGGTAAATGGTTATCTAAGCAAGACTGGTATGTGGATGGGTTGGATGCAACAATGATTTGCTTGCTTTAGATCTAAGGACCGGTTCATGTGAGAATAAGCCAGGACAACAGTGCCACCACGAGGCCAAGTATGGGTGCAACGTAGCTGGTTAATTAGGCCTTTGCTAGTGCTGTTTGGACCATTAAGGATGCTCGGGGAAGGGGTAGTCGGACTGGGTTTGTTGATGATTGGTGGGACCACCCTGGGATCCGAATGGTTCAAGAGGGGGCCCTTGGTTGAAGATGTGCTCAGTTGGAGGCATCGCCACTGGTGAAACCTCAGTGGGGTCTAAATAGGCTATTAATCCCTTTCTAAAGGCTATTTTGTGATCTCTTGACCATACACCAAAGGAAGTGTAATTGGCGTAAAGGAGGTTCTTCAGTCGTCGACGGGTGATGAAATCACAAACACGTGGGTAAAGTGGTACAAACTCTGCAGAGTCTAATAAAACTATCATGATAGCCGTGCTCCCAGTTAAGAGCACCTGGAGAACTTCCATGATTATAGGGTACTTGGGATTCGGAATGGTTATGGTTGGTAATGGTTATGGATTGTTCATGGCTTATGTTTGTGGATATGAATTTGAGTTATGGTAACTGGACACAGATAATGATGATGATAGCAATAATTGGATATGATTGCATATTATGTCAATATGATGGATATGATGGGATTATCTCACATAGACATAGTATAATGCTTTTTACTTGTTTTGATGTACTTTTCAGCACTTAGCCATTATTATTGTCATCATTTGAATCAGCTATATTGCATACTTTCCACACTTTGCTGAGTACGACATGTACTCACCCTTGCAATTCCCCCACCAACAGTTGCAGGTCAGGATTGAGAGTATAACGATGATAATGCGGAGTTCTAGGCCGTGTTTGCCGTCAGCTTTGCCTATGGTGTTGCTTAGAGTCGCGCTACCGTTTTTGCTTATGCGCTTGGATGCTTAGTTTGCTTAATTTAGTTTATTTCTACTGCATTAGGTCAAACTTGTCATTAATATTCGTTAGAGCTTGTATTCGAGGTATTATGAATTGTGTAATAAAAGTGCTTAATTAATCTCGTTCTATGGAAATTTTCTGAATATCCTTTTGTGAAGGCACTCGTGTATGTGTGTTGAACGTCCTGGACACACATATGCGTTTACTTGGTTCATTTTCGGAACCGGGTGTCACAAGGATTGTCATTGTGGATCACAATCTCATGGTCCCCACTATCCTCAAGATGTAGCAGCTTTGCAAAATAAGCATAGGTGACAGAGTATATAGATCCATGAGTCATCCAACTGACTCTTTCTTCACCCATTTGTGAAAAGTAGCAGGTGGAGTAGATTTAGGCTACACGAGTGCAATCACAAAATGATATACAGAAAATTACCATAGAACAAGATTAATTAACAACTTTTATTACACAACCATATTATCCTCGAATACAATCTCTAATGAAGTTTTAATGACAAGTTTCAACTAATGCAGCGGAAATAAACTGAATAAGCAACTAAGCAAAAGGGATAGCGTAGCTCCAACACTCCACAGGCAAAGCTGACGGTAGACATGGCCTAGAACTCCGCATTATCATCATTAAACTCTCAATCTTGACCTGCAACTGTTAGTGGGAATTGCAAGGGTGAGTACATGTCATACTTAGAAAGTGTAAAAAGTATGACAGATAGCTGTTTCAAATGACAAATATAATAGTGGCTAAGTGCTGAAAAGTACATTAAAACATTTGAAAAGCAATATATTGTATGTATGTGAAGTAAGCCCATCATAAAACATAATTATTAACATAGTACAAGTCCATATTCCATATTCATCACCATTATAATTGATTTCACTATACCATTAACCATATCCATTGTCGTAATTCATAATACCATCCATAACCATAACCATGTTATCAACCATAATCATAACCAATACTAAACCATCCAGAATCCCAACTTTTCTCTAATCATGGAAGTTGTCCAGGTGCTCATAACCGGGTCGACGGCTATCATGATAGTTTTATTAGACTCTGCAGAGTTTGTACCACTTTACTCAAGTGTTTCTGATTTCATCACCCGTCAACGACTAAAGAACCTCCCTTATGTCAATTACACTTCCTTTGGTGTATGGCTAAGAGATCACAAAATAGCCTTTACAAAGGGATTACTAGCCTATTTAGACCCCACTGAGGTTTCACCCGTGGTGATGTCTCCTACAGAGCACATCTTCAACCAAGGGCCCCCTCCTGAGCCATTCGGATCCCAGGGTAGTCCCACCAATCATCAACAAACCCAATCCGACTACCCCTTCCTCGAGCATCCTTAATGGTCCAAATAGCAATGGCAAAGCCCTAATTAATCAGCTACGCCGCACCCATACTTGGCCTCGTGGTAGCACTGTTGTCCTGGCTTATTCTCGCATGAACCGATCCTTAGATTTAAAGCAAGTAAACCACCATAACATCCAAACTATCCACATACCAGACTTGCTTAGATCACCCATTACCACATCATATTAACCAGTTCATATTAATCATAATCTCGTAAATGCATAATTAAGTTAAGTGGTATAGCTGTGTTCTCATCCCAATTAATTAAGCGAAGCAAAAAGGGTAAAAAACCCATCCTGACTCTCTACCATGAATTCCAGGTGACAAGGGTGGTCAAACAAATCTAGTAAACTTCCTATCATAGGATTCCCATCAAAATTGACACAAGCATGCAATTTCCCAAACAAAACATTTATTTTAGAAATAGGATCAATATGCTTCAAGGACACTTGCCTTGCTCTTGTGATTGGTTCGGGTCAAAGCCTTCAAACTCTTGGTGCTGGAGATCCTCCGCGGCACTCTCTAGCACAAATCCATCTAATCCGCACAAAAAAAACATACAAGACAACAAACACAATCAAAGAGTGCACAAATATTACTCAATATGACATTACATGAAAGATTAATGCAAATGCAAGGTGGAACTTGTTAATGAGTTGCTTTTAATGATCACTAACTAGTTCTAATAGCTTTTAACATGTTTATATAGGTTTGGATTTGATTCGAAACAATTTTAGAATTATTTCAACAGGAATTAGGTTGCAAAATCGGACAAGTCTGCAGGAGGCTGGACTAGTCTGCACTGCGCAGGAACAACAAATTAGGGTTTTCGAGATTGACGTGAATTTGGATATTTGGGGTTGAATTCACGTAAGGAAAATAGAATAGAAGGTATACCAGGTGTTTAGGACTCCAATGAATCAAGGATCTTGGAGGTAACACTTGGATCTTGAAGATCTAGGGTTGATGAAGAACTTGATGGTGGATTGTTGACAAAGAACATGAAGTTGATGGAGATCTTGACCCTCTTTCGTTTTCTCCTCTTCTTATTCTTGCTCTAGGTCTCCTTCTCCCTCCCTGGCGGCGGCTATCCACTAGCTAGGGTTTGGGTGGGGTGGAAAAGTGGCAAATAGATGTCAAGTCAAGGGGTGGGGTTGTTTATATAGAGGTGGAGGCTTGGGTTGGGTGGATTTTGAGTTTAAGATGAATAGGGGTCGGTTTAGAGTCCCACATGGGCTCTAAAAGATTTTGGCAAGACGTCCCTAGACCCACTTAAAGTAAAACCCAAAAAACAAGTCATAAAACAAAAGATCAACTCAGAGTCGCAATTTATTGGAAAATTCTGCAAAAGGGTCGGACTAGTTCGAAGTTGGATAGAGGGAAAGCGGACAAGTCCAGACTGGACATCGGACAAGTCCGAACTTATCCAGAGGGGAAAAACAGACAATTCTAGCAAAAAATCGGACAAGTCTGACTTTAGTCAGAGGGAAAAACGGACAAGTCCGCTGGAATACCGGACTAGTCCGGACAAGTCTAGGGACTTAGCGAAATTGCCAAGGAACTGGAACACCGGACTAGTCCGCATAGGACTGGACAAGTTCAAAAGTGTCTAGAGGGAAAAAATAGACTAGTACGCGGAAAAACAGACAAGTTCGCTTGAATTCGGAGAGAAATCGGACTACTCCGCACTTCCCAGAATTCTTATGTGCGGTTTTGTTTATAATTCATTTTAATCATATTTCTTTTTATGTGTATTAATGTTAAACATGTATATGAACTTATCAATGCATGATGCATGAAAATGAGGGTGTTACAAACCTAACCCCCCTTAAAATGAATCCCGCCTTCGAGATTCAACGCGGAAGAGAAGAGATAGGGAATTTCCTTCCTGAGATCATCCTCCAACTCCCAAGTTGCCTCTGATTTTGTATGACACTTCCATTGAACTTTACACCATCGAATAACCTTGTTCCTTGTGACCTTCTCCTTGGTTTCCAAGATTTTGACCGGTTGCTCGGCATAAGTCAAATCTTCCTCTAGTTCCAATTCTTCCATTGGCACTTGTTCTTCCGGTACCCTTAAACACTTCTTGAGCTGGAAAACATGAAACACATCATGAACATCTGAAAGGTGAGTCGGCATCTCCAATTTGTATGCTACTTCTCCCCGTTTGTCCAGAATACTGAATGGTCCAACATAGTGAGGTGCTAACTTGCCTCTTATGTTAAACCTCCTATGACCTCTCATTGGTGACACCTTGAGGTAGACAAAGTCTCCCACTTCAAAAACTAGTTTCCTTCTCATATTGTCTGCATAGCCTTTTCGCCTCGATTGAGCGGCCCTCAAGTTTTCATGAATTACCTGAACTTGTTTTTCAGCTTCTAGCGACACATCCGGACCAAATACTTGAGTCTCTCCTGTCTCACTCCAGAAAAAGGGTGTCCTACACCTCCTTCCATATAGTGCTTCATAGGGTGACATTCTCAAACTTGCTTGGTAACTATTGTTGTATGAAAATTCTGCATATGGCAAGCTCTTGTTCCAACTTTTCCCATGCTTTAAAGCACAAGCTCTTAACATGTCCTCCAAAATTTGATTGGCTCTCTCAGTTTGTCCATCCGTTTGAGGGTGATATGCTGAGCTGAAATTCAACCTTGTTCCCAATGCTTCATGCAATTTCTGCCAAAATCTGGAGGTAAATTGAGAACCTCTATCCGATACTACCTTCTTTGGAACTCCATGTCGACACACAATATGCTCCATGTATATTTCGGCCAATTGTGCAGCTGTATACTTGGTCTTCACAGGGATGAGATGAGCTGATTTGGTCAACCGATCAACAATTACCCAAATTGAGTCATAACCGGACTGAGTATGCGGTAAACCAACTATGAAGTCCATTCTGATTTCTTCCCACTTCCATTCCAGAATCTTCAATGGTTGCAATAATCTAGCTGGCCTTTGATATTCCGCCTTGACTTGTTGGCACACATCACACAACACTACGTATTCAACTATGTCCTTTTTCATGCTAGCCCACCGATAGCATGCTTTTAAGTCCTTGTACATCTTCGTTCAGTCGGGGTGAATTGAGTAAGGTGAGTCATGTGCCTTCTTTAATATTGTTTTCCGAATATGCTTCACATTAGGCACGACAATCCTCTTACCAAGCCATAGAGTGCCATGTTTGTCCTCATCAAATCTGAATTCTCTTCCCTCTTGGGTCCTTTCTTTGATATCTTGAAGTTCCTCATCCTTTGTTTGACCCTCTCGAATTTCTTGCTCCAATGTCGGATTTAACTCCATCATTCCCATCTCATTTACAAATCCAAGTTTCAACCGTTCAAACTCCTTACATAGCTCGGATGGCAGCCCTTGAACCGTGAGTTGATGACTTACTCCTTTCCGGCTCAAGGCGTCGACCACTACATTGGTTTTGCCGGGTGATAATTGATTCCCACATCATAATCCTTTATGAGCTCCAACCATCTTCGTTGCCTCAAATTCAGGTCCGTTTGCGTGAATATGTACTTGAGACTCTTATGATCCATATAAATTTCACACCTATGTCCATGGATGTAGTGTCTCCAAATCTTCAATGCGTGTACCACGGCTGCAAGTTCCAAATCATGCGTCGGGTATTTCTTCTCATGTTTCTTCAATTGCCTTGATGCATAGGCGACCACTTGAACTTCTTGCATCAATACACATACATGTCCTTGTCTCGATGCGTCACAATAAATATCAAAGCTCTTGCTCACATGCGGCAATACCAAGACTGGGGCTGTTGTTAACCTTTTCTTCAACTCCTCAAAACTTTCTTGACAAACCTCATTCCATCGGAAAGTATTTCCCTTCATTAGCAATTCCGTCATTGGCTTGGCTATCTTGGAAAAGTTCTTGATGAATCAACGGTAGTATCCAACCATCCCAAGAAAACTCCTTATTTCCTTTACGTTTTGCGGTGGCTCCCACTTTAGCACATCCCTCACTTTTCCGGGGTCGACAGATACTCCTCCTCCTGAGATGATATGACCAAAAAATGACACCTCTTTCAACCAAAACTGGCGTGCTGAACTTGGCATACAATTGATGCTCTCTCAACTTCTGCAATGTGAGCCTCAAGTGTTCCTCATGTTCCTTCTCATCCTTCGAGTAGATCATAATTTCATCAATGAATACCACAACAAACTTATCCAAGTACTCCACGAAGACCTTATTCATGAGGTACATAAAATAGGCAAGTGCGTTGGTCAATCCAAAGGACATCACGATGTACTCATAGGATCCATATCGTGTCCTAAAAGTTGTCTTGGGTATGTCCGACGGTCTAATCATCATTTGAAAGTATCCCGACCTCAAATCAATCTTAGAGAAGACACAATCACCCTTCATCTAATCAAACATGTCTTCTATGCATGGCAAGGTGTACTTGTTCTTGATGGTCACCTCGTTGAGAGCTCGGTAATCCACACACATCCTTTGGGACCCATCCTTCTTGTCCACAAATAGAACAGGCGCTCCCAAGGTGAAGAGCTTGGGCGAATAAAACCTTTCTTTAGTTGCTCTTGAATTTGCTTCTTGAGCTCTGCTAACTCCTTAGGAGGCATCCTATTCATCCTCTTAGCTATAGGTGCAGTTCAAGGTATCAAATCTATAACGAATTCAATATCTCGGTCAGGTGGCATACCTGGCAACTCATCTGGAAACACATGAAAACATTCGCACACCACTGTAATCTCCTCAATTGCGGCACCGTCCATATGATTCAGCTCCAATTGCTTCGGTGCGTGTTGAGATGCTTCAAACTCTACGGTGACCCCTTCCTCATTGGTCAACTTCACCATCTTCATGGCACACTCAATAACTCCATTGTGCTTCCTCAACTAGTCCATACCATGTATAATGTCTAATCCTCGAGAATCCAAAACAATGAGGTTGACGGAGAAGTCTACACCCCTTATTCTAAGCCTTACTTTTGGACATACTATATTTGTCCTCATCTCTCCTCCAGCAGACTTAACCAATAGAGTAAACTTCATATGAGAGATAGGCAAACTATACTTGGCAATATATTTCGATGTAATGAATCAATGTGATGCTCCAGAATCAAATAACATAGTCGCCAGGTTGGAGTTTGCGAGAAACATACCAATCACCACATCATCCGCTTGTTGAGCATCCTCCGTAGAATCATGGTTCACGTTGCCACGAGAAAAATTCTGCTGTCCATGGTTCCCTTGCGGCTGTCCTCCATTGGGTCTTGGGTTCTGTCTTGGCACATTACTTCCTTGACCAAGGCCTGACTTAGGACATTGATGCACAAAGTGTCCAGCTTCTCCACAAGTATAGCACTTCTTTACTCCACCAAAATTATTGGGGCGAGCTTGGTTGTGAACATTTGCACCAGGAAAATTTGCACTAGGTGCAAAAGGCATTGGAGGCCTAAGTGCTTGCGTAACAGGGCGTTGGTGCACAAACTGAGCTGGGCGCGGTGCATAACCAGGGCGATGAGCAAGCACAGAAGAGCTGTAGTATGGCGCATTAGGTGGTGCAAAGCGAGGGCGCACATTACTTCCTTGTTGATGTACTTGGTATGGCGCCTTCCTGTTGTTGTCTTGCTCCATCTCACGGACCTTGTTCTCCACAACAATTGCTTTGTCGACAAGCTTCTGGAAGTTGGCATAGTCACAATTCAGCAATTGCACTAGGATTTTATTGTTAAGGTCCCTCATAAACAGATATTGCTTCCAACTGTCCCGACTAACATCTTCAGGGGCATACTTGAAAGTTGAGTGAATTTATTGAGATATTCACCCACACTCAAGCTTCCTTGTCTTAGGTTCTCAAATTCTTGCCTATTCAAAATCATGACACCTACCGGCACATAATGAGAAAGGAAACTTACCTTGAACTCAGCCCAAGTAATTCTCTCTTGGTTCTCATGAGCATTACAATAAGCATCCCACCAATCCGCAACTGCTCCAACTAGTTGATGAGATGCAAAGAGCACCTTCTCCCGGTCACTGCATTGGACAATAGATAGCTTCTTCTCCACGGACTTGAGCCAATCATCAGCATCCATAGGGTCAGCAGCTTGAGCAAAGGTCGGCGGCCTAGTCCTCATGAACTCTCCCAATCGATTATGAGGCGGTGGGGGTGGCTGTGGAGGCATGTGGGACTGATTGTTGATGTTACCAACCTGCAGCTGTCGCATAGTCTGTATCATGGTCTGCATGAGCTGGTTTTGCATGGCCAATAGTTGCTCAATATTGATAGCTCCATGAGCAGGTCCTTGTCCATTGCTGTTCTGAGGTGCTCCATTGTTCTCCTCGTCATCATTGCCATCCCTCTGGTTGTGAGTCCTCACCATCTGAAGAAAAGCAAGAGATAAGAATTTAGAAGACGTCTCCAACTATATGCATCAAGGGCTATGAAACTAAGCAACTAGCTATACTAGCCTAGGTGGACATGGCAAAGCTAAAGCATCCCAAAATCCTCTATTAAGCACACAAGCAAACAATATATAGCAAACAACACACCAACCAAAAACACATCGATTCCTGAGTGCTCCTATGTGCTCTAAAGTGTCCATTCTATCTAGGTAACGTGCTATGGTCAACCTATGACTCTGATACTAATTTGTGACACCTGGTTCTGAAAATGAACCAAGTGAACGCATATGTGTGCCCAGGACGTTCAACACACATGCACGAGTGCAATCACAAACAGAAATACAGAAAATTACCACAGAACAAGATTAATTAACCACTTTTATTACACAACCATATTATCCTCAAATACAAGCTCTAATGAAATTTTAATGACAAGTTTCAACTAATGCAACGGAAATAAACTAAATAAGCAACTAAGCAACTAAGAAAAAGGGATAGCGCAACTCCAACACTCCACAGGCAAAGCTGACGGCAAACACGGCCTAGAACTCCGCATTATCATCATTAAACTCCCAATCCTGGCCTGCAACTGTTGGTGGGGGAATTGCAAGGGTGAGTACATGTCGTACTGAACAAGTATGGAAAGTATGACATGTAGCCGTTTCAAATGACGAATATAATAGTGGCTAAGTGCTGAAAAGTATATTAAAACATTTGAAAAGTAATATATTGTATGTAGGTGAAGTAAGCCCATCATAGACCATAATTATTAACATAGTACAAGTCCATATTCCATATTCATCACCATTATAATAGATTCCACTATACCATTAACCATATCCATTGTCTTAATTCATAATACCATCCATAACCATAACCATGTTATCAACCATAATCATAACCAATACCAAACCATCCAGAATCCCAACTTTTCTCTAATCATGGAAGTTGTCCAGGTGCTCATAACCGGGAGGACAGCTATCATGATAGTTTTATTAGACTCTGCAGAGTTTGTACCACTTTACTCAAGTGTTTCTGATTTCATCACCCGTCAACGACTAAAGAACCTCCCTTATGTCAATTACACTTCCTTTGGTGTATGTCTAAGAGATCACAAAATAGCCTTTACAAAGGGATTACTAGCCTATTTAGACCTCACTGAGGTTTCACCCGTGGCGATGTCTCCTACAGAGCACATCTTCAACCAAGGGCCCCCTCCTGAGCCATTCGGATCCCACGGTAGTCCCACCAATCATCAACAAACCCAATACGACTACCCCTTCCCCGAGCATCCTTAAAGGTACAAATAGCACTGGTAAAGCCCTAATTAATTAGCTACGCCGCACCCATACTTAGCCTCGTGGTGGCACTGTTGTCCTGGCTTATTCTCGCATGAACTGATCCTTAGATTTAAAGCAAGCAAACCACCGTAACATACAACCCATCCAACTACCAGGCTTGCTTAGATCACCCATTACCACATCATATTAACCAGTTCATGTTAATCATAATCTCGTAAATGCATAATTGAGTTAAGTGGTATAGTTGTGTTCCCATCCCAATTAATTAAGCGAAGCAAGAAGGGTAAAAAGCACATCCCGACTCTCTACCATGAATTCCAGGTGACAAGGGTGGTCAAACAAATCTAATAAACTTCCTATCATAGGATTCCCATCAAAATTGACACAAGCATGCAATTTTGCAAACAAAACATTTATTTTAGAAACATGATTAATATGCTTCAAGGACACTTGCCTTGCTCTTGGGATTGGTTCGGGTCAAAGTCTTCAAACTCTTGGTGCTGAAGATCCTCTGCGACACTCTCTAGCGCAAATCTGTCTAATCCACACAAAAAAACATACAAGACAAGAAACACAATCAAAGAGTGCACAAATATTACTCAATATGACATGACATGCATGATTAATGCAAATGCAAGGTGGAACTTGTTAATGAGTTGCTTTTAATGATCACTAACTAGTTCTAATAGCTTTTAACAAGTTTATATAGATTTGGATTTGATTCGAAACAATTTTAGAACTATTTCAACAGGAATTAGGTTGCAAAATCAGACAAGTCCGCAGGAGGTCGGACTAGTTTGCACTGCGCAGGAACAACATATTAGGGTTTTCTAGATCGGCGTGAATTTGGAGATTTTGGGTTGAATTCATGTAAGAGGATTCCATTTCAATATCTCTTTACCAAGGAGTAAATTAGGATGGTTGCTACCTATCGGAAAATAAGCCCGAAGGTCAACCATAACTATACAAGGTCAGAGATTTGACATGGAAACCCTCCATGAGAAACCAATGGGCTGCTACGAATATGTGAGAGCATTATGCTCTCAACTATTCTAAGCACTCATTCAAGCTCAAGGGAATTTCCATCATCATTGGGTGTAAGTTATTCCTTTGTAGCCAAAAGGTATGATGTACTTTAACCAAGGAATGACAAGATCACATCCAATGTATATTGGGTGCAAGTTGCTCCTATGTGGCCATAAGGTATTTTAGACCTTAGCCAAGGAACAACAGATCACACTCAACCCATGTTGAGTGCACGTCATCCCTTTGTGGTTATAGGTATGTTGTACCTTAGCTAAGGAATAACGGATGTTACTCAACACATGTTGGGTACATTTCAGTCCTTTGTGGCTAAAGGTTATCATTACCTTAGCCAAGGAATGATGGATCACTCCTAATGCATGAGGGGTACAAGTTATTCCTTTAAGGCAAGAAGGTATGATACACTTTAGCCAAAGAATAATGGAATACACTCAACCATATTGAGTGCACGTCATTCCTTTGAAGCCAAAGGATATCATTACCTTAGCCAAAGAATAACAAGGTACATCCAACCTATGAAACCTAAAGGTGTGGATGGGCGACCTCGACAACACTCTCCTAGACCCACTCGTGGAATCCATGGGAGGCAACCCAACATCGACACTCAACCCCTCCAATGTCAAAGCCATGCTGCAAACAAGGTTAGGCCAACTTCATGGCCTACATCCGTCGTTAGGGTTTCAGACCCTATCGCGGACCTTGAACAAGAACAAGTTTGGGGGAGGACCCCCACTTGAGGTAACTTGTATCACACCCCTTGCATATTTATTTTCCATTCACCAATCATCCACCTTGCATATAAAAAACTTAAAAATAAGTAGAGTAGATTTTCTTTCAAAATAAAATAAAAGATGTGCGGTAAGAATGGTTTGGAATTCACATAGATGAAATGATGAATTGTTGCTCTGTTTTAATTTTTCTAAGTTCCTAGTTTACAACTTACTACTCTCCAAAATATTGCTTCCATTGGCTAGAATTACTTTTGCCTTGATTTAGAAATTTTGGGTAGCAAAAGCATGGTCCAATTCTAAGTTGTTGTGAGATATGATATAGTGATAGGGCTGTTATTTCTTGTTCAAAAGTAAAACTTAGATTTCTGGAGAAATCCTAAAAAGATTTAAGTTACTCTCATTTGATTGAAAATACCTACCAAAGTCATATGAACATTACATTGATAGACCTTATGCATATGCTATTTGTCTTCATATTGAGCTTTGTCAAACTAGTATAGACCTATGTGAGATTTTATTCACTACTTTTTGAATTCAAGACTTCACTTGCACGTGCTATACTTCTACACTAGAAGTAAGTAAATTCCCGTCATACCACCATTCCACAATAAAAAGAGGATCTCCATACCATTCATGCTTAGTACTCTCTCCAAATTTATTGCATAAAAAGGGAGTAGAAGACATGGCTAAAAAAACGCATGCTTACATAGAAAGCATGAGAATAAAAAAGAGAAAAAATAGAAGAAAGAGAAAAGTAGCCATGTTTCATCCCTACAAAATAAGAGAGTCCACACAGAAAGGAGTCATCTCAAATATCCACATCCACTTCCACTCCATCGCACATGCACAAGTCTTGAATCAAATAGTTTTGAATTGATTTCTCCTAAGGCTTGCTTCTTTGAATCAACAATATTATGTGTTGCAAACATGCCTACTATATTCCCTACCAAGCTCCACATACAAGCCTTATTTAGTGGTAGGATGAATTTAGGCAAAATGCCTTGTTGAGTACATATTTCCACTACACATAAAAGAGAGACTTAGAGAAGCAAATTGAGATACTTAAAATCTAAATTAAACTCTCCAGAATTTGAGTGAAACTTGATTTCTAGCATATGTGTGCTCCATTTGTTGTTCTATCTTTCAACCACCCATGAATAAAAGATGGCATAAGCCCCATAATGACTTAAGATGGGTGAAGTACCATGCCTAGTTTTGCAATACTAGGTAGTGTATTTTGTTGTGCACATGGTACTTTTGAAAAATAGAACATAGTAGCAACTCCTGATCATCAACCTAAAGTCTTGACTTTGCTCGGGATGAGCAAAGGATATTCTTGGGGGAGTTTGTTGACGACTGTTATATACCAATTTCACCCGTCAATATAACTCAATTATGTGAAGGAAATATCATTTCTTGGACACATCACCTTTCTATTTAACCTATTTCCACTTGTACTTGGAGTCATTGATGCATGCAGGCATTTTACACAGAATTGAAGTGAAACAAGGGAATGGATCCTATAAAATATCATCCCAGCCAATCAAGCATTGACACGTGGCACCATATGGATCAAATTTCCCACAAACAGAAGTATCCGAGGCCATCCAACAGTGTAGCACCCATATCATAGAATGGGACCCACCTGTCTGTCACCTGGAGGAGGAACTGGTCATTTGGAGCCAGGACCAGGTCGGCCGACCCCCCTAGTCGGCCGACTAGGTTCTGACACCAAACGCGGTCAAGCACCACATGTTGGCTCCTCCCAACTTGAAGAGGTCATGGGTGACTGATTCGTGCGCTTTTGGTGGCAGGAGCTGACCCTTCTCCATGCTATAAATAGGACCCCTCACCTCTCACTTCAACACACACCACTTGAGCATCATTCTATTGTATACACTAGTTCTCTTAGTCCATAGTGGAGTTAGGATATAGGGAGGAGAGCCTCTAGTCCCAAGTCCAAGTTGGGAAAGGTATGGCTCATGTATCTTTTCTTATATTTGTGACTTTATGCATAATAATGATATTGTCTTTAGTCTTCTTTTATTCATATACTTGGATGAAGCGTTTCTTGTTTGATTGTGGATTCCATGTATGTAGTAGGAATAGTTTTTATGATTATGCCATATCACTCTTAATCTATCATCATAAACACTACCAACCCCCACTATAGTCTAATTAGTTATGATATGATAATGTTAATATGAATAACTTATGCTGTCTCAACATTGGTTCAATGATGTTTAGGTTAGTCATTGCCTTAAGATGTCATGATTCTTAAGGTATTTACTTAACATGCTAGCATGGTGCTAGGGTAGTTAAGTAATGTTGGATGTCTCATAGACCCACAGATTGAAGAGGTAGGCAGTAGGTAGCGACAACCCTATCTGTCCTTTGTAATTCTCCATGTTTGGCTATGCTACAGGCTCTTGGCGAGAGTCGTCCTAGTATTGCTAGGGGTAAACCCATGCTCGATATGTTGAACAACTTAGCATAAGTATTCACCATTAACATGCTCATTAGTATCTAACATAGGCTATGTATATGAATACTAGAAGCATTGTACGAGCAACTCCCCAACTCTTAGTCTAATCTCCATAGGACCCATCTACCCTTTAGAATAGATTTCTTAGGTGTGTGTTACACTAACCATATATTATAAACTTGCCCCAGTCTTGATAATTGATTAGTATCCCATAGCTTGATCATAAGAGTAGTGTTTACTTTACTCCATTGCCTTCCTTTGGGATAAATACGATACCCTTGGGAATACTCTTGGGTGAAATGCTACACGACAGTTTCCATGTGCTTGCGGACCTCATCTCTTTCGACGTAAGAAACGTCAACACCTACACGAAGCTACACAATGCTTCGTTCCAACCACCGGCTGGATGCCTAGATCATGTATACCTTTTATCCTCAAACCCTCGAGGGAACATCCTTCTTGTAAAACATGCATGCCGGGGGCCACCCTGTAGTTAGTTTATCATCAAGAAACTTGCATGTTACTCATCCACGAGACTTTGCTGGTTTGTCTGGTGGTGAACCGCCTGGATCATCGGAAACCTAGATGGAGTTGGAGGACAGGAATCGAAGCATACCTGCAAGGCTCTTTCCAACCACCACCGAGGACACACGAGGGGGGTTAAGGTACACCGGCACACCCGGACCATACGTGTACGTGGCCAGCCATGCGTAGCTTTGTTCAAACATCCGGCTGGCTGCCTAGATGATGGTATACCTTTTATCCTCGGTCCCTTGAGGGAACATCCTTCCTGTCAAACATGCATGTCGGGGCCCGCCCCCGCAATCAGTTTCTCATAAAGAAACTTGCATGCCGTTGATCACCCAGGCTTTGCTGGTTTGTCTAGTGATGAACCGTCTGCGTCATCGGAAACCTAGATGGAGTTGGAGAACATGAATCATAGCATACCTGCAAGGCTCTTCCCAACCACCATCGGGGAGGCACGATGGGGGTTAAGGTACACAAGCACACCCGGACCGTACGTGTACCCGTTCAGCCGTGTAGCTTCATTCGAACCTTCGACTGGCTGCCTAGAGAATGGTATACCTTTTATCCTCAAAACCTCAAGGGAACATCCTTCATGTCAAACATATGCATGTCGGGGGCCGCCCCCGCAGTCAATTTCTCACCAAGAAACATTTGCCTCCGCTCATCATCGAGATTTTGCTGGTTTGTCTGGTGGTGAACCGCCTGCATCATCGAAAACCTAGATGGAGTTGGAGGAAAGGAATCAGATCATACCTACAAGGGTCTTCCCAACCACTACCGGGGATGCACGACGGGGATTAAGGTACACCAGCACACCCGGACCATATGTGTACCCGACCAGCCATGTAGCTTTCTTCAAACCTCCGGTTGGCTGCCTAGATGGTATACCTTTTATCCCCAAACCCTCGAGGGAACATCCTTTCTATCAAACATGCATGCCGGGGGCCGCCCCCGTAGTCAGTTTCTCATCAAGAAACATGCATGTCTCTCATCACCGAGGCTTTGCTGGTTTTGGACTCGATGCCATGGCAGAAGAAAGCGAAAGCATGCAGGGAAAGATTATTGTGGTCTCGTGATACCATATAGAGAATGGTTACAAGACTATTCTGTATGGAGAATGTTTGTTGTGTACGCCATGTAATGGAGTATTCATCAGGGAACACAAATACACTTTATATAGGTTAGCTAGTGTAGTGTGAAACCGAAACTAAACCTTTTCACACTACGCAGATTCAAAGGCTAGCGTTAATGACTAAACGTAGGCCAACACAGTCAAACAATGACGTTAACTTAGACCAACGCAGTTAACAATGACTGTTACATGTGTGTGTGCTTATGCTTTCTACAGTCTGGTGAACTGCCTGCATCATCGGAAGCCTAGATGGAGTTGGAGGACAGGAATTGGAGCATACCTGCAAGGGTCTTCCCAACAACCACCGGGGACGCACGACGGGGGTTGAGGTGCACCGGCACACCCGGACCGTACGTGCACCCGGGTAGCCATGTAGCTTTGTTTATATTTTATTCCCTAGGCTTAAAAGTTTGCTCTTCCTCTCTGTTTGCTCTATTTACTCTTCCGTAGG
The DNA here is from genome assembly GCA_036927565.1 of Tuctoria greenei. Classification (NCBI taxonomy): domain Eukaryota; kingdom Viridiplantae; phylum Streptophyta; class Magnoliopsida; order Poales; family Poaceae; genus Tuctoria; species Tuctoria greenei. The sequence continues at coordinate 257,077,776 of JAYESD010000002.1, forward strand.
CTTAGAAGTTTTATATTTTAAAATATTTTTACATATGTAATATGACATAGGATATATCACTCGATAGTTTTGCAAAAAAGGAGGAGAAATATGTATATCCCATGCAACTACGTAAATCCACCCCAATTAATTAGCTAGTTATTTTTTAAGATGATAAAAAATATTATCTTTTTCTAAGTGAGGTGACCGGGGTAGATGATGTGGCATATAGCTTATGTGGCATGCCAATGTGGATGTCCAACTCAGACTAAGGATGAAAGTGAAATGGTTGTGTGAAGTTGAGGGACTAAAAATTGACCCATTTGAAAGTTCAAGGACCAAACTGAGTTTTGATTGAAAGTTTGAGTATGAAGTTGAGTATTGTGCAAATTCTAAACGAGCCAAGCTTGAGCTTGCAGGCATGTCAAGCTCAAGCTCGAGTAAGCTCATTTATTGTTGTCATCTATGTTACGTACACATGATTAACTCAACTATATAATTCTATTAAAAATGTTTATGGGACACAATTTTTATATATGATAGAAACAAATAATGTGCAACATCGTCCACCTTCCTACTCCATTAGTTGTGAACCTAAATTTAGTAGATTCTATTGTATATACATGAATTATTGGCTCGACTCGAGATTGACTCAGTGTTTTCTCAAACTCAAGCTTAGAAAGACAAGCTCGCTCGAGTTCGACTCGTTGACATCCCTAGATGCAATTAAAGTTTTGATGCAATCGTGTAATCAACGATTTTCATCCGTTGGATCTACATCTTACGATTATTACATCTTTTTGTTTAACCCCTTCCACCACCACCACCACCTCTCCAGGGGGTTAAATAAAAAGATTCAACGACCGTAATGTAGATCGATCCAACGGTTGAAGATGGTTGATTGCACGATTGCACCAAACATCTTATTACATTCTTTTGACACAGATTAATCCAGTCGTGACGTTTTTATCTTCTTGTTTTGTGATGTTTTATTTTTTCTTGTTTCGTGATGTCGTTTTTCTTGTTTTGTACGTCCTCCTTCCCATATTACTTTTTGTTAATAATTAGGACAAGTTTTCTAGTGCAAAAATGAACTAAAAACTTGTTCTAACGACAAGTAATATAGGAAGGAGGGAGTAATGTTTTATGATAATGAACTCAATTTTGTTCGTCTGTTCCATCTATTATTTTGTTTTTTATCTGGTGTTTAGTGAACTATCTATTGTATCTATATTCTCTGTTAATGAACGACCCTCCACACTGTCGGTGTCCTCTAAAGTGGCCTCTACGATACTTTAGCCGCTGGAGGTGCTTAGAGATCGCCTGCAGCAGGGCCTGCAAAGCGGTCTGTAAAGTAGTATAGTAACAGGAAAACACAACAGGTAACAATGACTGGAATGAAAAGTGGAGACAATGAACAGGGAGAAAAGAAAAGAAAGGACGAGAAAAACATTAGAAAAAGATAGGTTGTACTCCAACGTACCGCTGGCCCTATACCCCTATACGCGGTGTCATCATTACCACTACTCCTATACACGGCAAAAGTTATTACCACTCCTTGAAGGAAAGTGTTGCGGACTAGATGTGCCGATTAGTTTATTTTATGTTTATTGGGGATTATGTAATACCTAGTTCTGTCGATTAGCGACGACTAGAATGAAAAGTGGAGAAAATGAACAAAGAGAAAAGAAAAGAAAAGAAAAGAAAGGACGATAAACATGTTAGAAAAAGATAGGTAGTACGTACGAATTAAGGTGAAAGAGCGTGGAGAACCAAACCGTAAAATAGGAAATGTTTGGCGCAGATTACTGTCAAACATAGTATGTTATCTCTATTGATGACAAAAATTTAATCTTGTGCTGATGTTGAAAACAGAGCGTTCCATTACTTCGCGTGTCCCATCAGTGAATGCAGAGAGGCGTGGGTCCCATAGGATGTGGTGTTCACATGTCAGCCACCATTAATGCACCTACAATACTTCAGAGGATGTGAATCCACCACCGTCGGAAGCCAAACCAACACTGCACACGACCCCCATTAGTATGCGCAGAGAAGACGATGGTGTGTGTCTTTATATAATGTCTTCATCGTCTTCTCCTCGCGTACTCTATAAAGACACAACACTGTCTTCTTCGGACGTACTCTAGGTTCCTCTTTGTCTCTATCGCGCGCACCCTCATTGGTTCCCTTCGCAGCCCGGTGACGTTGAAGCCTATGAAGTTGCCGTTCACGCACGATACTGCTGTCGACATCGCGGGGAGCCTCGCCGCAAGCTCCATGCGACCCTTGGATGACCTCTCCAGTCTGCGTGCCACCTGCAAGGCTATGCATGTAGTGTGTCGGGATGGTGCAGTGGGCAGGCGCATGGCGCTGCAGTGGGAGACCCGGAGGATGTGGTGCGACTCGGGGCGCTACAAAGCTATCGTGGAGAACCTGTCCATCGTCAACCACCCTCATGCGTGCTACATCACCAGGCTCAAGCTCTTCTTTGCGGTCAATCACGCGCAGCAGGGTGCCCAGTTTCTTGTCCGGGAGGCCGGGGCCGACCACATGGAGGCGGCCTACGTCCTTGGCCTCATCCGCTACAATGCTGACCGTGGGCCCACAACGCCATCGAGTATATCCGTCAGGTCGAAGGTGAGGTCAACGTCGGTGAGAAAGGGGTCGTGTCTGTCGCCATCATGAGGACCAACAATGAGTGTAGGCGATGTCGGATTCAAGCCCTGGCTGAAATCAGTAATCTGACGTGGGCGCATCCACGCCCACCTTCAACACCGCCGATGGTGTCGCTACTCAACAAGGAGGTTGACCCGTGCATGGCTGCCGGTTGCGGGAAGCAAGGGTGGAGTGGTTGTAGGGTCTTTTGTAGTGAAGACTGTAGGATTAGACACGAGCATTTCGCATTCTGTCGTGTGGTATTATCCTGTATGGGATATATACTTTTAAGGTTGCGATGTTGTTTTTCTTATTTCATAATGTCGGTTTTCTTGTTTTGTAGTAATGTTTTATGTTGATGAACTCAATGTTGTTCATCTGTTCCTTCTGTTATTTGGTTTTCTGTTTGTTTAGTGAACTATCTGTTCTATCTGTATTCTCTGTTAATGAACGACCCTCCACACCGCCGGTAGCCGGTAAAGTGGCCCGTACGGTACTTTAGCTACTGGAGGTGCCAGAGGAGATCGCCCGTAGCGGGGCCTGCAAAGCGGTCTGTAAAGTAGTATACAGTACTAGTACGTAGTAACAGGAAAACACAACAGGTAGCGATGATTGGAAAGAAAAGTTGAGACAATGAACAGGGAGAAACGAAACAAAAGGACGAGAAAAATGTTAGAAAAAGATAGTTAGTACGTACGAATTAAGGTGAAAGAGCATGGAGAACTAAACTGTAAAACAGGAAATTTTTGGCGCAGATTACCCCAGTCTTAGGCTGTGTTTGGGAACACAGTTTTTAATATCAAAGTTTTTGTAAACCACACTTTTTAAGATGTTATGACAATATCAAAGTATTTCAATACCACAATTTTGTAATACCTCAGTTTTGCAATACATAAGACTGTTTGATAGCAAAGTAGCAATCATCAAGAGGAAGCAAGTATAGAAAAAATTTTGTTGGGACCAATGTTTACTATACACCAAAAATACCAAAGTAGAGACAAAACCATAGTTTTAAATACTTAGTTTTTGAGTTAGTTGCCAAACACCATTCTGTAAAAAATGTCATGGTAATCTCAATACAAAAGTATTGCTCTGAAACTCAAAAAATACTATATTCCCAAACAAAGCATTAATCTTGTCAAACATAGTATGTTATCTCTATTGATGATAAGATATTATTCTTGTGCTGACGTTGAAAATAGAGCTGTTCAATTACTTCCCGTGTCCCATCAGTGCATGTAGAGAGGCGTGGGTCCCATAGGCTGTTGTGTTCACATGTAAGCCACCCTTAATGCACCTGCAGTACTATAGAGGATGTGAATCTGCCACCGCCAGAAGCCGAACCATCACTGCGCGCGACCCCCATCAGTACGCGCGGAGAAGACGATGGCGTGTGTCTATAATGTCTCCATCGTCTTCTCCGCGCGTACTCTACAAATACACAACCATCTTCTCCGCACGTACTCTAGCTTCCTCTTTGTCTCCGCCGCGCGCACCCTCATTGGTTACCTTCGCAGCACGGTGACTCCGAAGCCTATGGACTTGCCGTTGATGCTCGATATTGCGGTCAATATCGGCGGGCCCCTCGCTGCAAGCGCCCTGCAACCCTTGCATGAACTCTCCAGTCTGTGTGCCACTTGCAAGGCCCTGCATGCAGTGTGTCTGGATGGCACCGTGGGCAAGCGCGTGGCACTGGAGTGGGTGACCCGGCGGATGTGGCACGACCCGGGGTGCTACGAAGCCTTCGTGGAGAACATGGCCATCGTCGGCAACCCTCGTGCATTCTACATCACCGGGCTCAAGCTCGTCTTCGTGGACGATCGCGCACAGTCGAGCGCCCAGTTTCTCGCCCAGACGGTCGGGCTGACCACATGGAGGCGGCCTACCTCCTTGGCCTCCTCCGCTACGACGCTGACCGTGAGGCCCGCGATGCCATAGAGTATATCCGGCAGGTCAAAGGCGATGTCGATGTTCGGTGAGAAAGCGATTGGCTCCGTCGCCATCATGAGGACCAACAATGAGTTCAGGCGATTTTTGGATTCAAGCCTTGGGTAAAATCGGTAATCTGACGTGGGCGCATCCGCGCCCGCCTCCGAGACCGCCGATGGTGTCCCTGCCCAACAAGGAGGTTGACCCATGCATGGCTGCCGGCTGCGGGAAGCAACGGTGGAGCGGCTGCAGGGTCTTTTGTAGTGAAGACTGTAGGATTAGGCACGAGCATGTCGAATTCTGCGGTGTGGTGTTATCCAGTATAGGCTATATATAAAATAGACTTATAAGGTTGTGTTGTTGTTTTTCTTGTTTTGTAGTAATGTTTTATGTTGATGAACTCAATGTTGTTCGTCTGATCCATCTGTTATATTTTTCTATCTGTTTGTTTAGTGAACTATCTATTCTATCTGTATTCTCTGCTAATGAATGACCCTCCACACTGTCGGTAGCCTCTAAAGTGGCACGTACGATACTTTAGCTGCTGGAGGTGCTAGAGGATAACGCCTGTAGTGGGGCCTGCAAAGCGGTCTGTAAAGTAGTATTATACAGTACTACTAGTACGTAGTAATAGCAAAACGCAATAGATAGCAGGTAACAATGATTGGAAAGAAAAGTGGAGACAATGAACAAAGAGAAAAGAAAAGAAGGGACAAGAAAAATGTTAGAAAAGATAGGTAGAACTCCAACGTACCACTGGACCTATGCCCCTATACGCGATGTCATCATTACCACTACTCCTATACACGGCCAGAAATTATTACCACTGCTTTAAGGGAAGTGTTGCAGACTAGATGTGCCGATTAGTTTATTTTGTGTTTATTAGGGATTATGTAACAGCTAGTTCTGTCGATTAGTTTGTTGCCTAGAATGGTACGTTGAACACTACTGTTTGGTTCCGTCGATGTTTATATCTAGTATTTATTCCTTGTTTATATCACTGTGTTGTTGCGGTTGAAGAGATTTTATGCGTATGCTTTATTTTGATCGGAGTACCACCCCCCTTATTGCTACATTAACTTATTTAGATAACAAATTGCAAAAGCCAGACGAGCACCCGTAGATGGGCTCACGCGTCATAGGGATGGCACCAAGCGTCCCAGTGCAGTTTCGGCCCACGAATACAAAGTGACTTAGCGCAGTTTCAGCCTATGAATAACAAGCGGCCCAACACAGTGTTGGGCCTACTCTGATAGATTCACGTACGCTTTGTCCTGGCTTCCTTCCCGTGGCGGTCAATTCTTTTCACATCGAATAAAGAAGGAAAATAGAGGTTCTTAGTCACCGAAAGGTGATGAAATCACAAACATGTGGGTAAAGTGGTACAACCTCTGCAGAGTGTTAAAAACTATCATGATAGTCGTGCTCGCGGTCACGAGCACCTGGATGACCTACATGATTAGAAGGGTTTTGGTATTGGGATGGTTTGGTATTGGCTTTGGGATGGTACTATGGTTCATGGTGATAAATATGGTTATTGGTAATGAGATATAGACTGGTATTATGATAACTACATGGATTTTGATGGGTTTACTTCACATACATATGATATATTGCTTTTCAAATGTTTTACTATACTTTTCAGCACTTATCCTTTATTACACTCGTCAGTTGTATCAGCTACATATCATACTTTCCCATACTTGCTAAGTACGACATATACTCACCCTTGCAATCCCCCCCACCAACAGTTTCAGGAGATGTTTGGGAGTATCTTGAGGATATTATGGAGTACTAGGCATGCGTACTACCATCGATTGCCTGTGGATTTGGAGTCGCCTACACTAGATTATTTTCCGATGCACTAGAATCAAGGTATATCTACTTTTTCGTGACATGGTTATTTCTGATTTCCGTTTGTGATGCATTTGTGTATGTGTGATGAACATCCAGGGCACACATACACTGCACTTGGTTCGTTTTTCAGAACCGGGTGTCACATAAGGGTGAGTTCTATGAGCCTCCGCCTTCGGCGGATCCCATTTTCTCAACTAGCTATGAACTTCACCTTGGCTTTATAGCCATGGTTCGGGAGCAATCCTTCTCAGGGACGGATTGTGAGAATCCATACCATCACTTGCAGGAGTTTGAGAAATTGTGTTCATGCCTTCTAATCAATGGCATGACACAAGAAACCCTTAAGTGTAATTGTTTCCCTTTTCCTCAAGGGAAGAGCGAAACAGTGGTACACTCATACCGTTGGGAGTGCAAATGGAAAATTGAAAGAACTTTGAGACAATATTTTTCTTGCATTCTTTCCACTCTCCCAAGTTGCCTCTCTACGAAGGGAAATTCTCAACTTTCAGCAAATTGAGAAGGAATCTATAGGAGTAGCCTGGGCTAGATTCTCATTGCTAACCAAATCAGGCCCAGACTTGTCCATTCCCAACATTTTTGTTTGGGGCTTGACAAAGATTCTGCCCTACTCCTCGACATAACGGCCAAAGGCTCTTTCCTCCACAAGACACCGAATGAAGGAAAGGAAATTCTAGAATGCATTCTAGAAAATACATCCTTTATCGCTGGTCTTAATGAACCTCCTCAAGAGGAAGCCGAGTCGAGACATGAGGATTCCCCCATAGTCAACCCGGAACCCATACCGTGTTCATCTCATGTTTTGACTATGAAATCCTTGCCCGAACCGAAGACACCAAAGGAAGAAGAAATTTGACCATTAGAGTTTCCATTGTGCTTTGAGGAAGATATTTTTGAAGATTTTGGGAATGCCTCGAAGTATTGTTATGGAAGGAAACTATCGTTACATCCCTCACTCGTTGATCCTCCCAAAGGAAAATTCCTTCAGGAAACGATCAAGGAGTTGACCTCGATCATGAGTGGGGAATGGACAGCAGAGGTTGAGCTTTCACCTGAAATAATTCAGGTAAAATCACCCCCAACTACCATTCGATGTCTTATTCGAGGGGTAATGGTGAACGTCCTTTATAATCCCATTGTTGGAGCCAATATCATTCCGAGAATTGTTCTATAGCCATTTTGGGTGATCTACCCTGGGTTCGAACAAGAAAATCCTTTAGAGACTCCTATGGAAACATCAAGGAAGGATATGGGATTTTACAAAACATGTCTATAAGACACGATAACATCGATTTCTACCTTGATTTTCATGTCTTCGAAGTCCAATACTTCGATGTAATGATAGGGTTACCCATTAAGAAATTACTCGTGGATGCACCCTCAAAAGGCGGTCTAGATGTTAAACTCGAAGGGAGGAAGTTTTCCATTCCCATTATGCAATCCAAGAACACATTAGCAGAACCTCCCCCCGAGAGTGAGCAAATCGAGGAAGCCATGACCCTTCAATTCTTAGACCCTCCTGAAAGTGAAGAAGAAGAACAATTCGTCCAAGAAGAGGATGAATTGCAGGAGACAGTTGATTTTCCCAAAGAAGAGCAAGCACAAAAGCCCCGATTGAGTTGAAAACCCTACCTCCGGGCCTAAGCTATGCTTTCCTACAAGGTGATGTGGAAGCTCCTGTCATCATAAGTGAGAAGATTTCACAAGACAAAACTGCCAAACTCATGACCGTCTTAGAAAATCATAGATCTGTGCTAGGCTACTCACTACAAGACCTTAAGGGAATCATACCTGCTCTTTGCACCCATTGCATTCCCACTGACCCTCTTAGCACACCATCTAGGGAACCTCAAAGGAGGTTGAACGATGATGTGAGGGAGGTTGTCAAAAAGGAGGTCTTAAAACTCTTGCATGCCGGGATAATTTATCCCGTCCCTCATAGTGAGTGGGTGAGCCCTGTCCAACTAGTGCCAAGAAAGGAGGAATGACAGTCGTTCGAAATGAGAGGAATGAGCTCATTCCTCAACGAACCGTCATAGGGTGGAGGATGTGTATTGACTACAGAAAACTCAGCAAGGCAACAATGAAGGATCATTTCCTACTGCCGTTCATTAATGAAATGCTTGAGAGGCTAGCAAAATATTCCTTCTTTTGTTTCCTTGATGGGTATTCTGGTTACCATCAGATTCCCATCCACCCTGATGATCAAAATAAGACCACCTTCACATGCCCTTATGGAACATACGCCCATCGGCGAATGTTTTTGGGGTTGTGTAGTGCACCCGCTTCGTTTCAAAGGTGCATGATGTCTATTTTCTCAGACATGATCGAGGAAATCATGGAAGTTTACATGGATGACTTTTCTGTCTATGGAAAAACATTTGATCATTGTCTTGAGAACTTAGACAGCGTCTTACAGAGATGCCAAGAGAAGGATCTGGTGCTAAATTGGGAAAAGTATCATTTTATGGTCCGTAAAGGCATCGTCTTAGAACACTTGGTGTCTGAAAGGGATATTGAGGTTGACAAAGCCAAAATTGAAGTTATTGAAAAGCTTCCACCTCCCACCAACATTAAGGGTATCCGTAGCGTTTTAGGCTATGCGGGGTTCTACCGACGATTTATCAAGGATTTTTCCAAAATTGCTAGACCCCTCACTAGCCTATTAGCTAAGGATATGCCCTTTGATTTCGATGATGACTGTCACCAATATTTTGACATCCTCAAGAAGGCACTCATCACAGCTCCAATCATTCAACCCCCTGATTGGACGCTGCCATTCAAAATCATGTGTGATGCTAGTGATTATGCCGTCGGAGCGGTCCTTGGCCAAACCAATGATAAGAAGCATCAAGCAATAGCCTACGCTAGGAATACTCTATTAGGAGCTCAGCTTAACTATGCCACATTTGAAAAGGAACTCCTAGTAGTTGTATTTGCTATCAATAAGTTTAGACCATACTTGGTTAGAGCAAAAATCATAGTATACAGAGACCATGCTGCTTTGAAATATTTGCTCTCCAAGAAAGATGCTAAAACTATGCTAATCCGATGGATTCTCCTACTCCAAGAGTTTGACCTGGAGATAAGAGATAAAAAGGGAGTAGAGAATTCCATTGTTGATCACCTCTCACGTATGGAAATACCAAGTACATCGGACATACCTATCAATGATTTCCTATGTGATGATATGTTTGTCAAGGTGACCGACTCTAACCCTTGGTATGCAGACATCGTAAACTTCATGGTTACGAACTACGCACCACTAGGGCAGGATAATAAAAAGCTCATTTTTGAGAGTCGACGTGACCTATGGGATGATCCATTCCTCTATAGGGCATGTTCCAATGGGTTACTTAGAAGGTGTATACCAAAAGTCAAAGGCAACAAAATCATCGAAAGATGCCATGCGGCCCCATATGGCGGGCACTATGGTGTTCACCGTACTCAGGAAAAGATCTGGCAAAGCGGATTCTTTTGGCGCTAAATGTATGAGGATACAAAGGAATTCATTCAAAGATATCGGGAGTGCCAAAAGCATGGAGGAATCACTGCTTGCAATGTGATGCCCCCTCACATACAATATCCAAGTAAAATTATTTGATGTCTGGGGGATCAACTTCATGGGACCTATGAGTGCGAGTATATCTTGGTGGCCATAGATTATGTGTCTAAATGGGTAGAAGCATTACCATGCAAACATGTTGATGCCGAGATTGCTCAAAAAATGTTTCATGAAATCTATCGAAGTGTAGCAATGACACTTCCCCTGGTACTACTAAAGTGTAGCCCGCGGAGGTTCTTGTTATGGTTAGGGTACGCAAAGATCAAGATCAAGATGGCGACACCAGATATTTATGTGGTTTGGGCCGCCTGAGTGTAATACCCTACTCCACGGGGTTTGTGTTGTTGTATTGTATGAGTCTGTTCCCTTGTATATGGGATAGCTTCGATCAGATGTCCCTGGGTTTGTGCGGTACAACCCTTTTATAGTCCTAAGGACTGGCTGTTACAAAGCTTGCCTGGCCCAACATGTGGCCCTTGCGTATTTAATGGCCTAATACACTGTCTAAAGGGTATTAAGCATGATTAATAGTGTGATAACGTGCCTTAATGGCTGTGTTACCCCTATTAACAGCACACTGGTCGTGTATCATTTATATAGCATTAATGACACGTAATGAGGTTTTGTAACTGCCGCTTTAATCACCCTTGATTGTTCGTGCAGAAGGAGATCCGCCAATGTACTCGTTGGTGAAGCAGGTTTGGAGACTCCACACGTGGCAGCTCCGGAGCTTTCCCTTGCGCGAGGGTAGGTCCGGGGCTGCTGTACACATGTCAGCACTGGAGCCCCTCTCTGCTCGGGGTTAGGTCCGGGGTCGTTGTACACGTGTTGTCATCGAAGCTTTCCTTTGTTGGGAGTTTAGTTCCGGTTTTCCTTTACACGTGTTTACCCAGGAGCTACCCATATGAGGAGGGCGGGTCCGGTGCAATGTGACATGTGGGGCCTGAGGAGACCTTCAACTTTGTCAGGTAGAACTCCCTTGTACTCTTCGTGGTACTGAGGGGTACCCGGTACGCAGGGTACCGACAGTGGCCCCTGGCCCACCACTGGGAGAAATCCTTTGTGTTAAGTTATTCTACCAGAGGTGAGGCCATTCTCGATTTCCGTGCTTCGATTTCAAGAGTCTTCTGATGTGCTGTTGGAGCGATGGTTCGAGAGTGAACCATCGATGCGTGGCTTGTTATCAATGCGGCAGATAAGATCTTTGAGTGAGGATCTCACACAATTGAAGGTTGTCAGTTCCCAATACGAAAATTGTATCGGTTCCGTGCGCCCTGTCAGGGTGCTACCATCGAGTTTCCCACCGCTCATCATGACAACGGTTTGCCTAGGGTAAGAACCTCGATCTCTTCATCGGGGTGGCCCCAGGCCCACTCGTCATTGACGGGGTAAACTTTTGAAAAGTGCCTTCGTTCTCACTGCAGTTTCCATCCAAGCGTCGCAGAGGCTTACTTAAGAGGGAAAGTGCGCACGGTTTGAGGTCTCTTTATGCCTTCGATCAAATTTGCGCTCAGAGCCTCCCAAACTCCGCCTAACTTCCCTTCCTTTGCTCCGCTTTGCCGTGATGGAGTTGGGTCTTCCCAAGAGCCACCTCAAGAGTGACGATGATGTGAAGAAGGTACGAACTTATATGGGGTGGTTCAGCGACTCCTTCAACCACTTGATTCGCGCCGGCGAGCTCCCGTTCAAGAAGGAGCGCAATGGCGACATGGTGTACTTCTCGGCGTATGCCATGGTGGGATTGATCCCACCTTTTTCTACCTTTATTTTGATGCTGCTAGACTTTTATGGTCTCCAGCTGTATCACCTTGGCCCCCATTCTCTTCTTCTAGTGGCGACTTTCATCCACTTTTGCGAGATGTGGGTGGGTTTTCCCCCATGCATCGAGTTGTTTCACACCTTCTTCACCATCCACACCACCGGTAAGGGGACTGAGCTTCTTGGCTTTTACTATTTTGTGAAGCGCAAGAACTGCCCCTTCAAATACTTGAAGTCGTTTCCTTCCGGCAAATGGGATGACTGGAAGAAAGATTGGGTCGTTGTTGCAGTGGAGGAGCACGAGAAGTTGGAGCTGCCCGAAGGCCTCCCCAACATTGACACCGACACTTGGAGTGTAGTTTCGGTGCTGTCAGATGCCTTCAACCCCGTCTTGACCAGGATCCGCGAATGCGTGTAAGGTGGAGTGACTCCTAAGATGGTCTTCTGCAACTTCTTGGTCAGCAGATGGGCTCCGCTGCGGAAGAGAGAGAAGCTCACATGGTCCCTCAACAGTGTGATGGATGATGACCGGATTGAAACTGGTCTAAAATCCAACTTAGATGACGAAGCTTTGAGGCTCCATCTCAAGAAATTCAAGCATGGAACAAACTTCGACGGTGATGACCTAGTTCCGTCGGCAGCTTTCCTTCCTCAAAACATGGAGGCGCAGTTCAGCAGAGAGCTCCGGAGGAAGATGTCGGCGCTTGACGACCTTGGTGAGGTGGAAAGGCGTCCGACCTCCAGGGTGGTGATTCCCGAAGCTTTTGAAGGAGTGTCTGCCTCCGTCCCAAGCCGGAGGGTTGAAGACACCGACAAGGGCAAGGGCAAAGAGCCAGCTGAGCCCTCCAGCCGGAATAGGAAGTTGAAGTACGCTGATGGGGGGTCCGTCGGACCTGATCCTTCTACCATGGCTCTTTCTCCCTAGCGGGGGAGGTCTTCTGCAGCTACCCCTGCTCCAGCGCAAGCGTCTTCAAGGGGCGTCACCTCCAAGCAGTCAACCTCGGCCTCAATGCCGGCTAAAAGCTACAGGTTCGGGAGTTCTTCCCGACCAGGAGAAGCTCTAGCCGAGAAGACTATGGCTGCTGCAAGCGGCCCTCAACTGAGGTCCGAAGCCATTGTCTCACCAGACTTGGTGGGCTCTGGCTCTGGGCCTCAGAAGAAGAGGTTCCGGGGCGACAGGGGTGGTAGCATCCCTAGGTAAGCATTAATTACTCACCCTAAAATGCCAGTCTTCTTTTTGAAGTGTCTTTAATCTTCTCTTCTCTTTATTTTTAGGGTGTCGAAGAAGGGGTCAGGAACTTTGGCGTCTGTCGCAGTGATCGGGGTTGCACATGCCGAAGCTCCGGCTTCAAGCACCGAGCCTCCTCCTCAAGTGGTGGTAGGAGACGCGACAGCTCTGGTGCCAGCTGTCGTGGACTTGGATTCGGAGTCCTCGCCTGAAGCTCCCGTGGTAGTGCCACACCACGGGAAAGAAGTTGAGGATGCACCTCTGGTGACGGTGGCGGAGGATGATGCTCCAGCACCGGCGATGCTAGAAGATTTGGCCTTTGAGCCAGAAGTTGTCAAAGCCCTGGTCGCTGAGCAAGAAGTAATTGAAGCCCCGACCACTAGGGCCAGAAATCACTGAAGCTCCGGCCCTTGTGCCAGAAGCAGTTGAAGATCCGGCGGTTAAGCTGGAGATGTCGGAAGCTCCGGTCGTTGAACCGGAAGAAGCTGACGTGCCGACATCTGAGCCAGCGGTGGTAGAGGCCCCAGATGAAGCCCCTGCTATTGCCTCGGAGGTAGCTGAACTAGAGCCGGAGCTGCCTGAAGAGGTGGCGACGGGTCCTCCACCTTTGGAGCCAGCGACCGAAGACCCTGAAGCAGCGCCTTCAACTTCTGCTCTGGAGGTTGGAGTTTCCCCATTAGGTTCTTCCTCTGCTGCTGCGGAAGGGCTTCTAGAGAGCAGCCCTAGTGCTGTGAGAGTTCAGGAGACCACCCTTGTAGAGTGGGACCCAATTTTTGTGATGGAGAATCCCCTGGAGCCTGCAGAGATGGTCCTAGTAGGTCCGGATCACCGCGACAGGCGCCAAAGTTCCTGACCCCTTTTTCGTGATGGAGAATCCCTCTGGCGTTGTCCATAGACAACACCTGCTCTAGCCTCCGACAAGTCCAACTCGCCTTCGATCATGAGAGCAAAGCCTTGGAGGAGGAGCGCAACACCTCGAGGCATTGGCACAACAGACTCCATTTTGAAACCAGGCTTGCCCAGACGCGGTTGGCTGACTAGGAGGAGTGGATTAAGGGGGGGAAGGCCCGGTTAGAATACTGGGACAAGTTGCTTGAGGAGAAGGAGGCTGCCATCCGGGCGCTCGACGCTAACTCTTGAGAAATCCTTGAGCAAGCTAAGGAGAGGCGTGATGCTGCTGATGAGCGTCACGAAAACCTCAATGAATTGAACGAGGTTCTCCTGAAGTGCCGGGCGGACCTGGAGGCAAGGGAAGAAAAGCTCTTGGGGCAGCAGGAGGATATTGTGAAAAGAGAGGCAGAGGTCACCCGGAAGTTGATTCTGGGTGAACAGAATTTGGCAGATCGCTCAAAGAAGTTTGAGCGGTGGAGTGAAGACAAAAATAAGAAGTACTAGAAGATGGGGTAGGAGCTCTTGAAAAGAAAAGCTGACTTTGCCACTAGGGAAGGGAAGGTGAGAGGCAGGGATAAGGACTTGGCGGAGAGGCGGAACCGCATCCACCTCCGGGAGACGGAGTTGACCGATCGTGAAAAGCAAGTTGCTGAGAGTATGCAGCAGCATGCTAAATTGGTCGAGCGCCTCGCTCGGGAGGGTTCGGAGCTTGCGGCCGCCCAGAAGTCGCTGGAGGAGTTGCGGGGCTTGAAGGAGACCGAATCCATCCAAGTATGGGACTTCTTGGGACGAACCAATGATGCGCTGACGCCACTAGGCTTCAGTCCTGTACATCCGGACAATCCAGAGCTGGACTTGGACCGAGCACTGGTGGCCCTCAATGCGGCTAGCGGCAAACTCGATGTGATGGGTGACGTCATCGCGGATCAGCTAGAGACGGAGGGGAAATCTCTGGCTAAGAACATGGCAGAATATGTACTGTCATGATACGTAAGCCGAGACCCCCAATTCTCCCTGGACCCGGTGCCAAGGTCCCATTGCTGAAGAGGAAGATGTCGCCAAGGCCAGCGTCCAAAAGGTTGCCCAGAAAGTCACCACATTCTTCCGCAGGACTTAGATCCTCCAGTAGCTAGGACTTCTTCCTTTTGCCTTCAGCTGTAGTCCCAATTTTGTAATCCAGTGCTTCAATTTAATGAAATCCATTTTGCCATGAACTTCACTTTATTTTTGTTTTTGTCTTCAATATAATGTGCTCTGTCTTGTTGGCCCCCTAGTACATGTGTACAATTGAAGTGTGTACATGTACCAAAGGTTTTGATAGTATATTGATGACTTGAACGCTTCGCACTTGTAGATTTTAGGTCTGAAGTCTTCAATTCTGAGGCATCAACGGCAGGCCCACTGAGATTGGCGGAGCTAGGTAGCTCTGACGGTACCCAATATCAACATATAAATGTTGACAATCAGAGCTTGGTAGTTCTTGATGTCTCAGTTGTTGTCGGAGCTTAGAATTTCTGTTTTTCCTGCACATTAAATACAAGGAAAAAGTAAAATCCATCCTCTTGTCTATAAATCGTTTGTGTCTTATTATTCTTACTACAGTTTTACCCCAAACAAATTCAAAATGGAGGCAAGTATATTGATGTAACTCTTCCGGACCCATATGCTTTTCTTTAGTACTCACCCTACTGAGGCCTGCCGGAGTGTAGATAGAGTGGTGTACTTAGGGTGCAGGACCAGGCTAAATCGATAGCACACTCCGGACCTATGTTGGCTTGGCGTTCAGGCAAGTAGACTATTCAGCGTGTTAAGACCCAAAGAGATTAACAATGTAACTTGCAACACATATGAATTACTTGGGTAAAGACTAAAAAGAACTGCACAACTTCATTATAGACAAGAAGGTTAAAACCAATAATTTAATAGCTCGAGCCTTGTACAAAAATAAATGCACGTGGAGTCTGTTTTTACACAACAATGTCTTTTATTATAGGTCTGTATTACAGGGGAGACAAGGACACACTTAGGATGCGGGACCAAGCTAAGTTTGCTATACATCTTGTACTAACCCAGGGTAGGTAGTTACACTTTTAGTGCAGTGATTGTATGAAGTGTACTTGAACTTCCCGGACCCCCCCGGAGGGGTCCGAATGTTCTCCCGGAGGGCCTACTCCTGTCTGTTTATCGACTCTATAACATACATTATGTGTAATTACAGGCTCACCTCCGTGATTCTAAGCATAAAACTTATGGAGGTGCTCGATGTTCCAAGGATTAGGGAGCGGAATCCCATCCTCAGTTGCCAAGTGAACTCATCCGTGTCGGGATACTTTGATCACTCGGAATGGACCTTCCCAGCTGGGCGAAAGTTTGTTCATTCCTTCACGAGTTAGTATGTTCCGAAGCACCAGATCGCCTTTCTCGAGCTGTCGGTTGCACACATGCCTTTGACTATAACGCCGAAGCGCTTGACGATAACGTGCATTCCGAACAGCTGCTTAGCCCCTACCCTCGTCGACGAGGTCAAGGTCTTCACGTCGGAGCTGGTCTTGCATGGATTCGTCGAAGGTTCCGACACAGAGGGACCCCAAGGTGATCTCCGGAGGAAGGACTGCTTTAGATCCGTACACCAGAAAGAATGGAGTTTCTCCGATTTATCGATTTGGAGTTGTCCTGTTTGCCTACAGTGTGGACGGAAGTTCCTCAATTCAGTTGACTCCGTGTTTTTTTAGGTGCTCATATGTGCGTGTATTGAGTCCTTATAATATTTCTGCATTTGCTCTCTCGGCTTGGCCATTGCTTGTTGGATGAGCTACTGAGGCATAGCTCAGTTGAATGCCGAGGTCTTCGCAATATTCTTGGAATGCAGCACTTGTGAATTGAGTTCCGTTGTCAGTTATGACTTTGTTTGGAACTCCAAATCTGCATATAATGGACTTCAAGAACTTGATTGCTGATTGCTTGTTGATTGTCACAACTGGAGTTGCTTCCGGCCACTTAGTGAACTTATCGATGGCGACATACAGGAACATGTAACCTCTGACAACTTTTGGGAAAGGTCCCAAGATGTCCATGCCCCACACAGCGAATGGCCATGTTGGAGGTATTATTTGTAGTGATTGGGCCGGTGTGTGAATCTGTTTTGCGTGGAACTGACACGCCTCACATTTTTCACTAGCTCAACCGCATCCTGAAGTGTTGTAGGCCAGTAAAAGCCATGCCGGAAGGCTTTACCAACCAGCTTGTGAGAAGAAGCATGGTTCCCACACTCGCCTCCATGGATTTCCACGAGGAGATCGCGGCCTTCTTCCCTTGCAATGCACCGCATTAGGATGCCATTGGCACCGCGCCGGTAAAGATCCCCTTCTACCAACTTGTATCTTTTAGCCAATCTGACAATTCGGTCAGCGGATACACTATCTTCAGGAAGGATATTGTCTTTCAAGTAGCTCCGAATCTCCGAGATCCATGCACCGGAGCTTACTTGAGCTTCTGAGTATTGCGTGATGGGTTGCTCGGAGCTTCCAACAGCACCTACGACCCTTGGTGGACGCCATGGTAACAGGACCACCGGGACTGCCAGCTTTGTGGTGCTGGTCTCGCCCCCTTCGCTCAGTTTGGCAGGCTGAGCTGTTGGTTTTGACAACCTCCAAGTGAAGATTCTGTCAGGAGTCGGAGCTTCGGTTGAGGCTTTCGTCGAGAGTTCGTCGGCTTCAGCGTTGTGAAGGTGCTGAACATGATGGAGATCCAGGACTTCAAAGTCCTTCAGAAGTCTAT
Organism: Tuctoria greenei; assembly: GCA_036927565.1. Classification (NCBI taxonomy): domain Eukaryota; kingdom Viridiplantae; phylum Streptophyta; class Magnoliopsida; order Poales; family Poaceae; genus Tuctoria; species Tuctoria greenei. The sequence goes on from JAYESD010000002.1 coordinate 257,095,433, forward strand.
GGACTTCAAGGAGATAAGCAGCTAGTTGAAGATTGTTGCAGGAGCATTCACCTTTGACTTGTTTGATGATGAGTTGTGAATCTCCCTTCACCAACAGCTGTTTGACAAAAAAAGATAGTGCCACCTTGAGTCCATAGATGAGAGCTTCATACTCCGCCATGTTGTTGGTTGCCTTGAAATCAAGGTGTACCATGTACTTTACATTCTCCCTAGTCGGAGCCAGGAGAAGTATTCCAACTCCGACTCCCTGCTTTTGCACGGAGCCGTCGAAGTAGAGGGTCCAGTGAGGCTCTGTGAATACCGGAACTTTGGGTTCTGGTTTCTGCTCACTGTGGCCCCCAGGGTTTGATGGAGATTCAACCAAGGCTTGACTTTTGATTGTTTGTCTTGACACGAATTATAGATCGAATTTGGCCAGTTCCGCTGCCCACTTTGTAATATTCCCGGTAGAGTTAGGGTTATGCAAAATAGCACACAGTGGGAAAGAGGTTACCACTGATATTTTGTGATCTTGGAAGTAGTGACGAAGCTTCCTTGAGGCAATAAGAACTGCGTAAAGCAGCTTATGCACCTTAATGTATCTTGTCTTGGCATCATGAAGTACTTCACTGATGAAGTACACGGGCCGTTGGATGGTCCGGACCCTTTAGGAAGGACCCAAAGCTTCTTCTACATCGACCCGGACCCTGCTGGAGGGTTCCGGACCATCAGGCTGTGCTCCTTGGACCCTCCTGGATGGGTCTAAAATTTCTTCTTGTTCGACCCGGACCTCGCTGGAAGGATCCAGATCATCTTGGTCAGCCAGGTGAATCTCCTTAGACGAATGAGGTTGATCTCCTAGCATTTCGTTTTGAGGTCTCGTGTCTGGGAGCTGGGACCCAGACACGCATTCAGGCGATTCAGGACCCTCCCGGAGAGGTCTTTCCACAACCAGTACCATACTGACAACTTCGGTGGTTGCCAAAATGTAAAGCAGTAAAGGCTCACGAGGATTAGGAGCTACCAATATCGATAGTGTGGTGAGGAGTTGTTTCAGCTCTTGAAACACTTTTTCTGCTTCTTCAGACCAAGGAAATGGTCCAATCTTCCTCAAAAGTTTGAAGAAGGGTAACACCCATTCTGCCAGTCTTGAGATAAACCAGCTGAGCGCAGCTAGACATCCAGTTAGCTTCTGGACATCTTTAATGCGGGTTGGGAGCTGCATATGTTCTATGGCCTTGATCTTTGCCGGATTAGCTTCAATTCCTCGGTGAGTCACCAAGAAACCCAAAAGCTTCCCGGAGCTAACCCCAAATGCACACCTGTCTGGGTTCAACTTGGTGCGCGTGGTGCACAGCTTGTCAAAGACGACTTGTAAGTTTTCAAGGAGTGACTCCTTGTTTTTGATCTTTACAACGATGCCGTCGACATACACCTCCACCAAGTCTCTAATTAGTTCTCCAAATGTTTTGTACATAGCTCGCACAAATGTTGAAGCAGCATTTTTAAGTCCGAATGGCATTGTCGGTACCCTCCGCACCGGATACCCCTTGGGATTGCGAAGATCACAAGGAAACTCCATCTACCATATTTGAAGACCTCTGAAGGCCCCACATTTCAGGCATAATCGGACCTGCTTCCCCGACATGGTTAGTCCTAGGGCCGCCACGTGTATCATAAGACCGGAGCTAACACCCACACATGGGAAGGCTCCGGACGGAATACCAGCATGGCACCCCCGGACCTAACCCCAGACAGAGGGAAGCTCCGGTACTGACACGTGTCCAACAGCACCAGACCTACCCGTCCACGACAGTAAGCTCCAGAGCTGCCACATGGCGACCACCGGACCTTCAACTTCAACAATCAGGCTGGTGGACCCCCCAACAGCTCCGGACCTTCAAGGAGCAATCAAAGACTTCAAGACCCGATTAAGTGTCATTAATACCATATTAATGACACACGATCGGATGACTCTTAATACTGGTAACGGCACTGTTAAGGCCCATTACCAGGCTATTAAGGGTATTTAACCTCATTAATTGTGTATCAAGCATGTGTAATCGCCGGGGGCACATGTCGGGCCAGGCTAACGATGTAACGACCAGTCTTTGTACTATAAAAGGACTGGTTGACGATAGACAAGGGACGGTTCCAGACCACTACTGAACTCCCTGAGCTAGACGAGCTTCTTCTTCTGGAGCTTCTTCTAGATTCTCACGCTCAATACAACACCAACACACCCCCCGGGGTAGGGTATTACGCTCAGGCGGCCCCAACCACGTAAATCTCTATGTACACTTGTCTTTCACCTTCTTGAATCTCTGCGCGCTGATTACCGAACTACAACTCCTCGGTCTACCAAAGGTAGTGTCGGGAGATCTGCCGGATCCAAACACCGACAGGCATGGCAGTATAACAGTACAATCCATCTACTATTATAAAGTTAGTATGCTCTTCATCTTCCTTAGACATTTGGATTTGATGATATCCATAATATGAATCTAAGAAACACAATAGCTCACACCCAGAGGTGCAGTCCACTATCAGATCTATTCTAGGTAGTGGAAATGGATCCTTTGTCAATGCCTTATTTAAGGTGGTGTAGTCGATACACATCTGAAGATTCCCACCGGCCTTGGGTACAACAACTGGGTTTGCCACCAATTTTGGATGGAAGACTTCCCAGATGAATCCAGCTTCGAGTAACTTCTTGATTTCCGCTCGATTGATTTCTTTTGGGGCTTCTGGTGTACAGGTCGTGCGTCTGGGTAAATCTTCAGATTGTGCTCAATCACCTCCCTAGGGATCCTATGCATTTGTGGCGGTTGCCAGGCAAACACGTCAACATTAGCTCGGAGGAAAGTGATGAGTGTGAGTTCCTATTTGTTGTTCAGACCTCCCGATATACGGGTAGTCTGAGCAGCGTCGGAACCAATTTGGACGACTTTGATGGGAAAGTCGGTGTCGCTGCTTGGTTGCACACGGGGTGCAGATGTAGAGCCTTTATGACGAATGCTCAGAGGGTTCAGAGTTGGATCCTTACTAGACGCTTCCTCGTGCGTTGTAGTAAGTGATTAGAGTTCTTCTAAAGAGGTGACCCCTGTAGTGCGATCCCCGCGGATCCGGAGAATGCCCGTAGGTGTTTGCATCTTCAACACTAAGTAGCCATAATGGGCAGCAGCCATGAACTTGTATAAAGCTCGCCTGCCCAAAATGGCGTTGAACGGCAGACTGATCTGCGCTACGTCGAAGATCAACTTCTCAGTTCTGTAGTTCTCTCGAGTCCCGAAGGTCACCGGGAGTGTGATGGAACCGAGAGGACTGATGGTCCCTGGACCTACCCTAGAGAAAGGTCGAGATGAGCGAAGGTCTGAAGGCCGGAGCTCGAGCTCAACGAAAGCTTTGAAGCTTATGAGGTTCAGCCCCGAACCTCCATCCACCATTACATGGTGGAGTTGAATATTGTTAATGGTGGGTGACACCATCAACAAGAGTTGGCCAGCTCCAATCATATTTCAGGGGCAATCCGAAGTATCAAAAATGATGTGGGTGTCCATCCACTTCCGATGAGGCTCCTCCTTAGCGGTGGGAGCTGCCACAGCCATCTCCCGCCGCATTGATTTGAGGATGCAGCGAGAGGTGATGTCCCAAGAACCACCGTATATGGTGTTTAGGGTTTTTCGGTGCTCGTTGTCAGAGACATCGGAGTCATCGTCGACAGTGTTGTAAACAGCTTTGAGGACCTTATTGGGGTCCTGGAAACCTAACTCCTCTTCAGTCGGAGCTTCGTCGACTTTTTGCTTTCCTTCCCGCTGATGGAAAGGAGCTTCTTCCCGGCGCTTGTTATAGCGCTCGGCAAGGTTCTGGACCTCCCGGCATTCTTCCAGGATGTGTCTATGTGTCTTGTGAATCGGACACCACGCCTTTGAACTGTTGGCATCTTCCGTCGAAGAACGAGGTCGTTTCTCAGGGCGTCGCCCCCGGCCACCCGGAGCTGCAGTAGCTTCAGCAGCTCGTGCGCCGGCCAGCGACTTCTTCTTGCCGTTGGGATTATTTTTATTTTTTCCACTACCGGAGGTAGTGACTTCAGTCTTGGAGGACTTCTTGTTGGCCTCGGGAGCTGGCTTGGAGTGCATTTCACGGCCCTCCGCAACTCTAGCACATTTGTCTGCTAGACTGAAGAGTTTCGTGACGCTAGTGACTTCTTTGATGGCCAGCTTTTCCAGCATCTTCTTATCTTGAACACCCTGTCTGAATGCAACGATAACAGAAGAGCTCGAGATTGAAGGAATATTATTCTGAACTTGGGAAAACCGCTGGATAAAGGATCGCAACGATTCCCCTGATGTTTGCTTTACAGCAAACAGATCCAATTCAGTGCCAGGCCGGGTGTAAGAACTCCCGAAGTTGGCAGTGAACTGCTGGTATAGCTTCGCCCAACTATTAATGGAGTCGGGCGGAAGACTCATGAACCAGAACCTTGCAGTCATCACGGCGTCATCACCCCCAGCTGCCAGTATGGCAGTAGAGTAGATTTGAAGGAACTCAGTGGGGTTGATAGTCCCGTCGAATTTTTCCGGCAAGTGATGATGAGGACATCACTCCTATGGATATACACAATACTCCATTGAACAAACAAGATGCAATCAATAGAATTCACACACAACAATTAATTTTAGAGGTGAGCTCGTTCTTATACGTTTCCTTATATATTTTTGAGAATAGATTGCTACCTAATAATTTAATTATAATTAGGATACATGGAGTGGTTAAAGGAGTAATTAGAGGAAGGTTTAGGGGCGTGGAGGACCATAGGATACGTTCAAAGAAGATGGAAACCGACCCCAACTCAAAATCGTGTACAACTCGTAGTCCAGGAGCAGTATGCACTAAAACGGGCGCCCATGACGCATACGAACTCTGTTTTGGACGTTCTACATATGAACGGAAAGGGGAGAGGATAACCTTGCCAATTGATCTGGTACCATGTCAAAATTCCTTTGAAGTCAACGGGAATCGTCGAAACAAAATCGAGTTTAGAATCTGTCAGGGTGCTATGCCACCATATTGGGCCATTGGGCCTTGTATCAAGTCTAAGTCCATTATTTTAGTATATTAGGGTTAGGTCACGACCCCGACACCCCCTTGGACGTCCTCTCACCTATATATACTCCATAGTAGCCGCCATTAACAATTGGTTTTTGCTTAGATCAATAATATTGCCGTTCTACGGTTTGTGAAACCCCAACTTCGCGATTTCAAATCGTGTCTTCTACGTTCTTGCTTGTGTTCTTGATTGCACTTGCAGAGATTAGCCTTCTTGGCAAGTTCAATCGTGTGCATCACGGTTGGTAACCAACGGAGTGGTGGTGTATTGCAGGGGTTTTTCGTGTTCTACTCGAGAGCCTCGGATCATCAACGTCGAGATCTCCATCAATCTACTTATCCGTTACCTTTCGAAAGATCGGGCCTACACACTTTTCTTATAAATTGGTATCATATTCTAGGTTCCCCATTAGGTAATTCATCTACCCATTACATTACTTTTGTTTTTCATACCTAGAGTCCACAAAAAAGCCACAAAAACTTGCAGTTTAGTAGATCTATTCATTACTTTGTCCAAACCACCATTGAGCCTTTGCAACTTTTGTTTCAGTTTGGTTTTGTTGATTTTTTGTCCGTTGTTGAGTCATATTGCTGGTTTAGAAAGTGTTTTTGGTATTAGTTTGAGTTTTGCATGGTGTCAATTCATCTTTTTGAATCGCGTCATCACGTTCAGATTAGATTCATCTCTGTATAGTTCAGTATTTTGATTATATCTCACACATACAAACTTGGAATTTGGATTTCTTGTACTTTCTGGAAAGCTTAATAAGTTCTCCACAACTTTCTTATTCATAGGTTTTCCAGAAAACTTAGTTATCATGGTCAAAAGTGCATTAGATCTGAATCTATTCTCGGTCTAGAATTTCTGAACAGTCTATGTTTCGGGGGCAATATCAGCTATTGTTCTTGTCCAAAATAGTTCTTGCATATATTGAAATTAAGGATGAGAGATATATCTACAATCTTGATGTTGTAAGTTTTTTCTATTTAGATCGTCTAAGTGTGTCTATTTGTCCTTGGAAGATTGAGCAGAAAATCTACAATAGACACACGAGATATCTTTGATTGTTTTTTATTGTGTTCTTCTTTTACAGCACATTCTGAAAAAAAAAGACAAGTTCAAAACAAGATACAAAAGCCGCACAAAAAATAAGAAAAAAAACAACAACAACAAAAAACAGAAGTGCTTGCATTCTTTGTGTCATCTAGTTTTGTCTCATGTCTTGCTAGCTTGAACTACTAAGAACACATTTAGGCCAGCAATTTTGACATGTACTTTGTACACTTATTCAATTTTACTATATGATTTTCATTGTTGCTAATCCTTGCTACATATAAAGTGCCATCCAAGCTACACCTTACTCTTGAGCAGAATCGATACACCTTTGCAATCATCCCACGCTTCATTGGTTTCTTCATACCGTCCACCGGTTGCTGTTGGCGGCTCCTAAGATATACTAACAAATCATCCCCGACAACAGCGCCAGAAATGCTTGTTGGTATTTCTTAACACCACAGATCATCTCCGATAAAGAGATGAGATCCGCAAGCGCACGAAAGATACCGTTGTAGCATTTCACCCATGAGTATTCCCAAGGGTATCGTATTTATCCCAAAGGAAGGCAATGGAGTAAAGTATATACTACTCTTATGGTCAAGCTATGGGATACTAATCAATTATCCGGACAGGGGGTAAGTTGATAATAGGGATAGTGTGACACACACCTAGGCAATCTATTCTAAAGGGTAAATGGGTCCTAGAGGGAGATTGCATTAAGAGTTAGAGAGTTGCTCCTACAATGCTCCTAATACATATACATAGCCTAAGGTAGATACTAATGGTCATGTCAATGATGAATTCCTATGCAATACTATTCAACTCATCGGGCACGGGCTTACCCCTAGCAATACTAGGACGACTCCCGCCAAGAGCCTATGACATAGCCGAACAAGGAGGATTACAAAGGACAGATAGGGTTGTCACCACCTACTGCCTACCTCTTCAATCCGTGGGTCTACGAGACATCCAACGCTACTTAAATACCCTAGCACCATGCTAGCATACTAAGCAAATACCTTAAGAGCTGCAGCACAAGCCATCCTAAGGCAATGAACTAAATCATCGTTGAACCAATGTTGATTGCATAACATAGTTATTCATATTAACATAATCATATCATAACTACATAGACTATAGTAGGGGTCTATAGTGTTTATGACTATAAGATGTGATCATGAGAGTACAATCATAAAGACTATACCTTCCACTTATATGGACTCCACAATCAAACAAGAAACGCTTTGTCCAAGCATACGTATAAAAGAAGACTAAAGATAATATCTTTATTGAGCACAAAGTCACAACTACAAGAAGGAATACATGAGACATACCTTTCCCAACTCAGAATTAGGAAGAGAGACTCCTTCTACTCCTTTCCTAATTTGGACTTGGGACTAGAGGCTCTCCTCTCTACATCCTAACTCCTCTAAGGACACAATAGAATGATGCCCAAGTGGTGTGTGTTAAAGTGAGGGGTATGGGTCCTATTTATACTAGTGTTGAGGTCGGTTCCCGCCACCGAAAGTGCGCGAATCAGTCGTCATTGACTCCAGGGAGCCGGGAGGAGCTAACACGTGGAAGTTGACCAAGTTTGGCACCAGGACCAGGTCGGACGACCCCCTGGTTCGGCCGACCTGGTCAGGGCTCCAAACGGCCTGTACTTCCTCCAGGTGGCTGCCAGGTGGGTCCCATTGACTGATATTGGTGCTACACCATTGGATGGCTTCGGATACTTCTGTTTGTGGGTCATTTGATCCATGTGGTGCCATGTGTCGTCGCCTGATTGGCTGGAATGATATTTTTTAGGATTGCTCCCCATACTTTTCCTCAATTCCTGTATAAATATCTGCATACACATATTTCTCCAAGTACAAGTGGAAATAGGTCAAGTAGAAAGGTTATGTGTGCAAGAAATGATCAATCCTTCATATAATTGAGTTATATTGACGGCTGAAATTAGTATATAACAGCCGTCAACAAACTCCCCCAAGCTTATCCTTTGCTTGTACCAAGCAAAGTCAAGACTTTAGGTTGGTGATCAGGAGTTGCTACAATGTTCTACCTTTCGAAAGTACCAAGTGCACAACAAAATACTCTACCTAATATTGCAAAAAGTGGCTATGGTACTTCACCCTTCTTAAGTCATTGTGGGAGTTATGTCTTCTCCTATTCATGGGTAATTGAAAGATAGAACAACAAATGGAGCAAGCATAGCCTAGATATCAAGTTCCACTTAAATTCCGAAGAGATTCAAATTAGATTATAAGTACCTCAATTGATTCTCTCAATCACTCCTTTGTGTATAGTGGAAATATGTCTACACCAAGGTATTATGCCTATACTATTCCTACTCTTTGAATATGGCTTGTACGTGGAGCTTGGTAGGGAAAGTAAGTAGGCACATTTGCAAAACATAATATTGCTAAGTCAAAAGAGCAAGCCTTAGGAGAAATCAATTCAAACTTTTGAATCAAGACTTGTGCATGTGTGATGGAATGGAGGTGGATGTGGAAACATTGAGATGACTCCTTTTGATGTGGACTCTCTTTATTGCAAGGATGAAACATGGCTACCCTTTTTTTCTCTTTTTTTTGATGCTTATGGAGTAAGCATATTTTTTTTCTCATGCTTATGATATAAGCATGCATTTTCTTTTTCTATTTTCTTGTAGCCATGTCTTGTACTCCTTTTTATGCAATAACTTGAAGAGAGTGCTAACTATGAATAGCATGGAGTTTCTCTTTTTATTGTGGAATGGTGGATATGATGGTATTTTGCTTCCTTCTAGTGTAGAAGTATAGCATGTGCAAGTGAAGTCTTTAATTCAAAAGAATTGAATGATTTCTCACATAGGTCTATACTAGTTTGACTAGGCTCAATGTGAAAGCAAATAGCATATGCATAAGGTGTTGTCTATGTATGAATATCATATGGCTTTGGTAGGTATTTCCAATCAAATGAGGGAAACTTAAATCTTGATAGAATTTCTCCAGAAATCTAAGTTTCACATTCAAAATAGGAATAGCAACCCTATTACTAATTCAAATCTCCCAACAACCTAGAAGTAGATTAAGCTTTTGCTACCCACGATTTCTAAATCAAGGCAAAGTTAATTTTAGCCAATTTAAGCAATATTTGGAGAGTAGCAAGTTGTAAACTAGGGACTTAGGAAAAATAAAACAGAGCAACTATTCATCATTTCATCTATGTGAATTCTAAATCATTCTTACCACACATCTTTATTTGATAAGCAAAGCAAATATAAGTTCCTATTTTATGTTTTTTTTTATGCATGGTGGATGGTGGATGAATGGAAAGTAAATATGCAATGGATGATTTGAAATAAAAATGCAGTGGGTGTGATACAAGTTACCTCAAGTGGGGGTCCTCCCCCAAGCTTATTCTTGATCAAGGTCCGTGATAGGGGTTGAAACCCTAATGATGGAGGTAGGCCATGAGTTGTCCTATCCTTGTTGCAGCGTGGCTTTGACAATGGAGGGTTGAGTGTCGATTGTTGTGTTGCCTCCCATGGACACCATGAGTGTGGTTGAATAGAGTGTTTTCGATGTTGGTTGTCCGCACATCAGGGTCTCCATGTGTTGGGTGTGATTTGTCATTCCTTGGCTAGGATAATGATAACCTTTAGATCCAATGGAATGACGTGCACTCAACATACATTGAGTATGTTTCATAATTCTTTGGCTAAGGTGTATTATATCTTTTTTCCATAAGGGAGAGACATGTGCCCAACATGCATTGGGTATGATCAATTGTTCCTTGGGTAAGATACAACATACCTTCTATCCACCTAGGAACAACTTGCACCCAATGATGGTGGCAAATCCCTTGAGCTTGAATGAGTTCTTAGAATAGTTGAGAGCATAATGCTCTCACCCATTTGTGGCAGCCCATTGGTTGCTCATGGAGGGTTCTCATTTCAAATCTCTAGCCTCGTATAGTTATGATTGACCTTCAGGCATAATTTCCAATAGGTAGCAACCATCCTCATTTACTCCTTGGCCAAGACATGTTGAAATGGGATCCTCTAGGGATCCCAACAATCAGCTTCTTGAATGCCTGCATAGTAATATTACTCCTGCAAACTTCCTCTCTTGAATAGAGAGGGATGGTTAGCTCCCGATACTTGTACAAATGAACATTCGGGTTAGGTAACCGAACTTTCATTTGCACATACGGGGAAGAACAAAATCAAAGATGCATTGGTTCCAATGTCAAGTGTATCCATGATCAATGTGTTATTCATTGATAAGAGTGGAGATTTATGGATAATTCATGTTGCATATTTTCTAAAACTCCTACTCATAGCAATGCATGTGATAGAAATATACTATATGGATCCCTACATCTTTTAAAGTTTCTAACCATCTTAGCTTTCAAGAGCAAATTTTATCATTTAGACCATGACAAACAAGATTCTCAGTTTTATCCTCCTGAACTTCAATAGGAATTTAAAATTTAGTGACTCCTCCAAAAAATGAAATTCAATTTTAGAGCAAGGATATCACTTATTCCTAGGAGTTTGAAATCTAGTGACACCATCTATGCATGAAGCTCAATTAAAAATTATGGTTGTCACTATGCCCAAGTTTCTATATGCCAATTCACCAATTAAGTCATGCAAAAAAGTTTTATTTTCTAAACCTAGACAAAAATGACTAAGTCTACAAAACAATGCTTAAAGGATTCTAGGTACTTGTTTTAGATTTTTCCAAGTAAGGTGGGATTTCCTTTGGAGATCCAAAAGTCAATACCCACACTTACTCTTGTGAGGATGCATGAGAATTAAATGATGAGGAAGTGTCAACCTTCCTCACAAATGCAAGCAAATACATTCAATTCTATGGCAAACCAAACAATGAAAAATTCTAAACTCATACCTCATTTGAAGAGCAGTTGTTGACGAAGGTCTTTGTGTGAGAAACTCACAACCTTGATTTTCGGTGTAGGCTTGATGGTTGCTGTCAAATGCCAAGTTGAGATTGGATTTGGCAATGGATTTGGTTCTGGCTCCTCCATTGGGTCATCATCTTGAACATTTCTCTTCCTCAAACTCAAAATGAGTTTGAAGGAGAAAAGTGTTCTCAAATCCTCCCAATAGTGACTTGAGCTTGATGAAACCTTCCACTTTCTTGCCATACCACCTCTTCACAATTTTGACCTAGCTGCACTTTTAATCAAGAACACACAAAACAACTCAAAAATGGGTTATGTTAGCCAAAAGCAAATTGAACCCAATTTTCAAATTGTCTTGCCCAGCTTGAAATAACTTGTAAATGCAATGAGGGTCAAAGCAAATCTTTTTGGTTTGAACTAGGAAGATAAATTCAAGTGGTCATGCACAGAGTTCATATCCAATTTAATTTGTCCCCTAATTCAAAATTTTAGTTTTATGATGGTTGGAAATTTTACTTTCCAACATGCAAGTGCAGAATTTCAAACATGCAAATGCAAGGGTTGATGCAATTTGGAAAACAAATATGAGATAACTACCAATAAACCTATTGCCGAGGACTCACTGAATTTTTGAAGTCCGATGAGTAGGACTTACCTCCATTCTGTTCAGCGTGATGATTGTTGTCCAATCCCGGAGTTGAAGATGTGGACGATTTCTTTTGTTTTGACATGCCAAACTCATTTAGTTGTCATTTGGACATGCGGGCCACAAGGTGGCCCTAGCCTCTCCTCGTTGTATTGATATAGACATGTTGTTGTAGCGACGGGTTCTCCCTCTTGAATGTATTCCTTCATGAGCATGGTGAGGCTTTGTCCTTCTTAGGGGTGCCACTCTGACCATATTGATATTCCATTGAATCAACCCATACCTTGATCATGGATCAAAGGCTTCCTTGGGAATGATGACATGTGGACTCCACAATCAAACAAGAAACGCTTCATCCACAATGTCACTTGCCCTAGGTAGAATGGGTTTGGTCGAAGTGTGGGAATCCCAACAAGTGATCTGGGATATCTTGGACTTTGAATGCTCCTTAAGTTCTTGTCCTTGGCCAAGATCTTCATGTGAATGTTGTCTTGATTTCTTCTTGGCCACGATACTTCAAGGTAGGCTAGTTGAAATTAAATCCCTTGGAAAGCCATAGCCTCCTCGAATACAAGGGTGATGTTAATTCCACCCTTGACCTCCTTGTGAATGGTAGCCATTGGAGTTGTTATTTGAAAACGGTCCTCATGGGTCTTAGGGAAATAATTCCCACGCGTCCCATGATGACATGGATTTTCACAAAATCATTTGAATATCCACAACTTGGATTATCCAAACAAATCTCCAATGACTTGGATATTCATGACACTTCAATGGGAGGTGTAGTTCCATAACTAGCATATCCACGCTGTGAAGTGGTGTGCATGACAAGCTATGGGAACTAGAGAATTCTTGAATCCACCCCTTGAGTGGAGACATTCTTCTCATCCATGATGAATGAGAATATGACTCCTTCAACTCTAGCATGAATGTGGTCATGGATTGGTGGAGCCAACCCATGACACGAGTGTTGGATGAAGAGCCAACTATCCACCCCATGGTGGAGGAAAACCAAGAATAACTTCTTGGAGCCTTCCCCAAGCTTGGGTATGGATGACTTTGGCTCCTACTGAAAGCTAAAATTCTCCCGCAAAAGGCAATGGTGTTGCATAGCGGACATTTGTTGAGGTACGACTTGAATCATCTTGCAGTTTAGCTCTTGCGTCCTCGTTGGCCATCCCATACAATGGGTTGGCCAACACTACCCTTTACTTCCTTTGCCTTCCCCGGCAATGACGCCGGAAATGCTTGTTGACGGATCCTAAGATATACTAACAAATCATCCCTGACAACGGCGCCAAAAATGCTTGTTGGTATTTCTTAACACCACAGATCATCTCCGGTAAAGAGATGAGATCCGCAAGCGCACGGAAGATACCTTGTAGCATTTCACCCATGAGTATTCCCAAGGGTATCATATTTATCCCAAAGGAAGGCAATGAAGTAAAGTATATAACTCCACATTATACTTGTTGGGTACACCATGGAGAAAAACGAGTTGAGAAAAATATTGCTGAACAATCAACAAATAATGAGGAGATAATTTTTGATGATGCTGTTATGGAAAATATCATGTTCAGTCTACTTAGAGGCACTAATCTTGGTGGTACTTTAGCAGATGTTGATGATCCAGAAAATGCTATAAACCAGCAGGAGCCAGTTGGATGTGCAAAGGCATTCTATGAACTATTAAATGATGCCAAAAAGGAGTTGTATCTAGGTTGTGAGAAGGTGACCCAATTATCCGTCATTATCAGGTTGTACCAGATATAGTGTTTAACTGGTTTGAGGAAAAAAATGTGTGAGTTGATCCTTGAACTATTCTCATATGTGCTTCCAGAGGGCCACTGCATTCCTAATACACTTGATAAAGTTTAGAAGGTTGTTCGTGACCTCAGGCTGGACTACCAAAAAATTGATGCATGTGTCAATGACTGTGTGTTGTTCTAGAAGGACTATTCTCTGCTAGATCGATGCCCAAAATGTGGTGAATTAAGACGGAAAATAGTATTGGAGGGGATGCAAGAGAGTATTTACCTTGTGGAAAAGCCAAGAAGCTTGTAGCACGCAAGATTCTACGATACTTCCCTCTTATTCCCTGTCTTCAATGGTTTTATATGGCAGAATCAACGGCATCAAACTTGCGTTGGCACAAAGAAGAAGGTATTGATGATGGATATTACGCCATCCTATAGATTCAAAAGCATGGAAGCATTTTTATAGCATTCACGCAAATTTCTCATCTAATCCTCGCAACATAAGACTTGGGCTATCATATGATGGTTTCAATCCTTTTGGAATAATGAATGTTCCTTACAGTACATGGTATGTGGTTCTAATCCCTTATAATATACCACCTTGGTTGTGTATGAAGCAACCTTATTGGTTGATGTCAATGATAATTCTTTGGCCAAAGTCACCTGGAAACAACATTGATGTGTATCTACAGCCTTTGATTGATGAGTTACTGAAATTATGGTTTGATGGTGTTGAAACTACGATAGTTCAAAGAAAGAAACATTTCTCATGTGAGCTTCTATATTGTGGACAATAAATGATTTTACAGCATATGTAATGCTATGTGGATGCAGCAGAAAAGGTAAGCTAGCATGCCCATACTGCCATATAAACCTTGACGCCTTGTTGTTGAAACATGGACGAAAGTATTGCTACATGGGTCATTGTCGTTTCCTACCTCAGAATCATAGGTGGCGTCGAAAAAAAGCTTCTTTCACCAACAGAGGATAGAGAGGCTACAACATCATTCACTTGTGCCGAAGTACTCCAACAATGCGAGAGTTTTGATCAAGTGAGTTTTGGACAGACGAATAATAAGAGAAAGCGCACTGAGGAAAATAGGTGGTATAGTTGGAAGAAGAAAAGTATATTGTTCCTGAAAGTGCATCTAGGAATCCCTTGTGGGTTTTGGATGATTTATGACAAGCAAATGAGATCCTAAACACTTTGTTGAGATGAGCACGGGTTCTAATGAGAAAATGAGCAAGGTGCCAAAAAGAAAGGAGAATGAGGAACAATGTGGAAAAGAGCTCAAGAAACAAGTGTAGTAGATCATTGTGTATGGAGTATGTTAAGGAAACACACCTCAAGAGCTCAAGCACAAATAATCACACACATTGCACATATTTATACAGGACCGGACTAGTCTGGCTGAACTCGGACTAGTTCGATATCTTTCTGCACAAGGTCGGACAAGTCCGATATCACCAAGACTAGTCTGATACCTCTGACTAGAATCGGACTAGTCCTCCCCAATGCGGACTAGTCCTCCAAACACTTCACAAGTTGCACAAAATCGGACAAGTCCGATATTACCATGGACTAGTCCGAAAAAACCCTCTGACCTAAACCGGACAAGTCCTCCAAGTGCGGACTTATCCCCAAATTCACTTAGGGTTTCACATATCAGGACAAGTCTGATATTTATCGGACTAGTTCGAAGATTTCCAGAACCAAAATCGGACAAGTCCGCTCTCAATCGGACAAGTCCGATATTTGACACCTAGGGTTTGCTACACACAGCACACCGGACTAGTCTGGTGTCCACCACAGACTAGTCCGATCTTTCTAAACCCTAATGGTTACTTTTGGGAACCCCATATAAATAGGTGTGCACGGCCCATCTTCCAAAACTCTCTCGACCCCCTGCGCCATCACACCTTCCAAGAGCCTAAAAAACACCTCTCTCCACGAAATCAAACGCAAGAAAGATCAATCCCTTGAGGATACACTTTGGATCATTGGAGAGACACGATTCATCACCCATTGAGCTCTTGGTTTGATTCCCTAACACACTCCTGTGGTTTTCATTGTGATCTTATGAGTGTGTTCTTGGTGGTGTATTTGTTGTAATCTTGGGGAGCCCTCAATGTGTGACAAGGCCCCGTGAATTTGGTTATTTACCATTTGTGATTAGTGAAGAGGATTGGCCTTTGTGGCAATCCGACAAGGGTAGGGTTGGAGAAGACCCGATCCTTTTGTGGACTCCTCGACGTGGATGTAGGTTTCCTTTGTGGGAACCGAACCACGGGATAAAGTTCTTGTGTTCTTTCTTTGCGCACATTGATCTTACACTTCATACATATCTAGGGTTTCATCCAATCCTATTCACTTCACATTGAAACATTGAATATAAGATTAACTTGTGGTACATCCTAGTTCATAATTGTGTAACACTTCAATTAAAAGTATATTTCCGCTGCATACATCCTAGGATCAAGATAATCGATCAGATTTGATAAACCTAGTAGGTTCACACCGGACTAGTCCGCACTCGACTGGACTAGTATGATATCCCGAGATTTGATCTGGTTGTTAAGTGTTGCAGGTTCTGGCAGAAAATTAAAAAGGCCTATTCAACCCCTCCCACCCTCTAGGCCACATTCAGTTCCAGCTCCCGTATTGGAAAACATTTCTAATAAGGCATAACTTGGATGTCATGCACATTGAGAAAAACATTTGTGAGAAAAACATTTGTGATACCATATTGGGGACATTGCTTAATATGGATGGTAAAACAAAAAATAGTCTACAAGCTCGTCTTGATATGCAAGCTATGGGTATACGGCCACAACAACATCCGGTGGCTATAAATGGGAAGTATGATTGTCTATCAGCATCATATATTTGCATAAAGATGAGAAGACCACCTTGTGCAATTTTTTGGGGGATGTGAAGATGCCCGATGGTTATGCCTCAAACATCAAGAGATGTGTGAACATAAAAGCACGTAAGGTATCAGGTCTAAAAACCCTTGACTGCCATATTATATTTTAGAAGCTCCTTCCTATTGCAATAAGTGACATAATGCTTGAAAAGGTTGTTGTACCTTTAATTGAATTTAGCAAATTCTTTTATAGAATTTGTTCTAAAGAATTGGTAGAACCAGATTTGGATAAGATGATCAAAGAATTTCCTCTAACAATTTGTTAGCTTGAGATGTTGCTTCCTCCCGCTTTCTTTGATATCATGGTACATCTTCCAACCCATCTTGCCGAAGAAGCTTGCTTGGGTGGACCTGTTTCTTACGGATGGATGTATCCAATTGAGAGGTACCTTGGTACATTGAAGAGGTATGTACATAACAGAGCTCACCCGGAGGGTTCTATAGCTGAGGGATATATTACGAAAGAGTGTATGACTTTTTGTAGTCAGTTTTTTGATAACATCAGCACCAAGCTTAATAGCCCCGAACGTCATGAAGCTGTAACTAGGAATGAACCTTATCTCGAGTCTAATGTATTTACAGAAGTTGATAATTCTAAAAAAGGGTTTAAATGGGGCCAACTTACTATGCAAGAACTACATAACATCAAGCATTATATTATTGAAGAGGCCGCTCCATGGATCAAGTACGTATAACTCAGATGTTCTATACTATATTGGATCATGCTTATTGTAGATGGCTAATTTAATTTTGTATCCTTTTCAGTGAGCATTTTGAAGAACTGAAAAAGATTCATTCTCATGATGTTGAAAAACGCCATAGAGATGAGTTTGTTTATTGGTTTCAGAAACGAGTAAGTACATGCAAGTTTTTACTTTTATGAAATATTGAACAAATATGTGTTCTGAAGTTGGTTTATCGATGACCCCTTTTATACTAATTTGTACATATTACGAAATTATACAAAGAAGGCAAAGTAACCGATTATTCGTATGCATTATCTAGAGGACCTGATCATCGGACGCGTAATTTTAGTCAATCATTCATAAATGGATTCTTCTTTCGGGATGGCGATCATGATTGGTTTGGAGTAATCAATAAAATGATTTTTGTTAATTTTGAAAAAAAACAAGAGGTTATGTTATTTGAATGTGACTGGTTTGATCGGCCTTGTTCCGGCCAGAGCCAAAGCAGAAAATACAAAATGAATCAATATGGAATGATAGATGTTGACACTACTTTTTCTTAATTTAAGTATGAGCCTTACATTCTAGTCACCCAAGCAGAACAAGTTTTTTACGTTCAAAGTGTGAAGCAACCTAAATGGGCTACAGTTGTTAAAATGAAGTCACGGAACCTTTTTGCCATGCCCCCTAGAGGCAGTGAAAATAATATCACTGAGACAATGGAGGGTCAGACATTTGATGATTGACGACTTACTGATATCAAAATGCCACACATAAATGAGGATACGACCGCATGGGATAGGAATGAAATTGAGGGAGCAACTGGTGATGCTTCCGCTCTTCAAATGAGAACATGTGATCAGTTTGAGGCACATGGAGTTCCATCAGAAAATAAAGATGACGACAACGACGACGATGATACATATATCAATGATGGTCATGTAGCTCCATTGTTGGGGGGGGGGACAACAACGAAGATGATGATTTTTCTATATAAGTATTGTGTGAGCTGGCTGTAAACTATTTGATTTTTCTTAAAAGGTAGAAGCAGCTCTTCTATTTAGTAGCAAGCTTATATTGAATAATCCCACCTCTTTAGAAGATACCCAGAATTTGAAATGACGCTCCTGCAGAAATTCCTAAGCAACGAACTAGTTATTCCTAACAACATATCCTAATGCAACGAGTGTGTTCCGTGGCGATAGATCCTAAGGCCACGAACTAGTACAATCGTGGCAACAGATCCTAATGCATAGATTGTGTTTTGTGGCGATAGATAACAGTTGAACACACAAAATTATTCATCACACAAATGAACACAGATAACACATTAATTCATTAACAAATATATTACAAAATACAAGAAAAAACTACAAGACACAAAAATATAAAAACAACATCAACTAAAAACAACAAAATAAAACCTAAATCTTACTGCTCCCCCTCCTCCTCCTCCGGCTGCTCCGCTGGTTGCTCCAGCTTGTACGGATCTGGGGGTGCAACCTTGCGACCGAGGTTCCTCGCCATCGCCGCCACTATGATACTACGGCCATCAGTGCCGACCACCTCGGCCATCGTCTCGAGCAGCCTCTAGAACCGGTCGAACAACCCGTTGAACAGCATCTCGAGCAGCTCATTATTGAGCCTCTCGGGGGAGCGGCAGCACTATTTCATGCAGGTTGGCTCCCTTGGCGGGCTTGGCGGCAGAACATTATCCTTGGTGGGTTGTCTGCGTGGAGAAGACGAACTAAGAGAAGAGGAGAGACTGAGGGCGCCTTAGTCTGTGCGGAGAAGCAAAATGGAGATGCTCTTAGCGGTGAAGTGCATTTCTTATATGAAAAGCATGTCTTCCTCCCCACGTCTCCTTTATCTTCATGTTAATATCCATTTTGCTTCGGTTCATTGTTGATATCATACACATAACTGAACTTAGAGAACATTCACTTGATAACTAAATCATTCATTTGTCTAGAAAATAAACAAATCCTTCCTTATGATTTCTGAGGAACACACCACACATTCATTCGTTCACACAATGGACAACGTTTTGTAATATATCGTGAGTCCAACGATTGTGTTTCGTGGCAATAGATCCTAATGCCACGAACTATAAAAATTGTGGCAACATATCCTAATGCAACGATTATGTTCCATGGCGATAGATAACAGTTGAACACACACAATTATTCATCACATAGATGAACAAAGATATCAGATCCTAACACCACGAACTGGTGAATTGTGGCAAAAGTTCCTAATGCAACGATTGTGTTCCATGGTGATAGATCCTAACGCCAGGAACTAGTGAATCATGGCAAAAGTTCCTAATTCAATGATTGTGTTCTGTGGCGATAAATCCTAATGCCATGAACTGGGGAATCATGGCAATAGTTCCTAATGCAACGATTGTGCTCCGCGGTGATAGATCCTAATGCCACGAACTGGTGAATCGTGGCAAAAGCTCCTAATGCAACAATTGTGTTATGTGGCGATAGATCCTAATGCCACAAACTGGTGAATCGTGGTAAAAGTTTCTAATGTAATGATTGTGTTCCGTGGAGATAGATCCTAACACCATGAACTGGTGAATCGTGACAACAGATCCTAATGCAACGATAGTGTTCTGTGGCAATAGATCCTAACGCCACGAACTCATGAAATGTGGTAAAAGTTACTAATGCAATGGATGTGTTCTGCGGCGGTAGATCCTATCGCCACGATCTGCTGAATCATGGCAACAGATCCTAATGCAACGATTGTGTTCTGTGGCGATAGATCCTAATGCCACGAACTGGTGAATCGTGGTAAAGGTTCCTAATGCAATGATTGTGTTTCGTGGCGATAGATCCTAATGCCACGAACTGGTGAATCGTAGCAACATATTCTAATGCAATGATTGTGTTCCGTGACAATAGATCCTAATGCCACGAACTAGTGAAGTGTGACAACAGATCCTAATGCAACGATTGTGTTCCGTGGCAATAGATCCTAACACCATGAACTGGTGAATCGTGGCAAAAGTTCCTAATGCAACAATTGTGTTCTGTAGCGATAGCTCCTAACACCACGAGCTCATGAATCATGGCAAAAGTTCCTAATGCAACGATTGTGTTCTGTGGCTATAGATCCTAACATTATGAACTAGTGAATCGTGACAACAGATCCTAATGCAACAATTGTGTTCCGTGGCAATAGATTCTAATGCCACGAACTAGTAGATCGTGGCAACAGATCCTAATGCAACGATCATGTGCCGTGGCGATAGATCCTAATGCCACAAACTAGTGGATCGTGGCAACAGATCCTAATACAATGATTGTGTGCCAAGGCGACAAATCCTAATGTCATGAACTAGTGAATTGTGGCAACAGATCCAAATGCAACGATTGTGTTCCGTGGCGATAGATCCTAATACCATGAACTAGTGAATTGTGGCAACAGTTCCTAATGCAACGATTATGTTCCATGGCGATAGATCCTAATGCCACGAACTAATGAATTGTGAGAAAAGACCAAGCTTTCTGCAACAATTTAGTATTCGTTGCAGTACAATCATTGCAACAGGGCGGAATCCATGTAGTGGTGGGCCCCACTCTTTATTCAGATTTTTTAATACAAAATCAATTCCAGAATTAGTGCAAACTTAGAAATTCCAGGCCTCCCTTGATACTTGGCCAATAATTATAAACTAACATTTGTTGGAACCAGGGTGACCTATACTTTCAAGTGGCGCACTTGGATCTGTATGAAAATCCCTAATTTGTCCTTAATAATTCTATGAAACAAAATTCCCTTGGAATTGATTCCTGATACTCTACTCATTGAAAAAATTCCAAATTTGGCCAGCTCCTTTCTCATAATTCCCTTGAACACCGGTAAAAATTTCGAACTCATTTGACTTAATTTGATAGGTCAAATTGGGTTCTCAACCTGTATGAACCTGGAAAATTCCAAAATATCCAGAAACATTTTACAAAATTATCCAAATTTCAAAAATCAATATCTCACAGTAGAATGCTTAGAAATTATGAAATAATTTTTTGGATCACTATTGACCTCCTCTAAACAGAAAACCAACTCTTGACCATGTTAAAGCTAGAGATATTTCATGGAAATTCTGGGAATTATTTAGCTACATTGAATTTTTAGAGACTAGAGACTGTCATGACCTTAGCTCAAATTTGTCCAGAGCCCCACTCTTAGTATATAGTGTCCACTGTAAAATTTCCAGCAGCAGTGGACATGATTTCATATACTGAATTGTGTTTCGATTCACTGTGTCGCTATATGAATATTAATCCACTTTGAATTTGTTCTTGCATATCGAATAGTTGCCGAGCTCGAGGAGACCCCAGAGCCACTTGAACTCATCACTCCACATATTAACACTAACCCCGTCTCGTAGCCAGACAAGCCCCAATTTGCTTTTAAGAGCGTTTTAAAGTTTGATTTGTATCACACTATATGGGTTAGCATGTATTGTGCATTAAGTCTAAGATTCTTGGATTTTTCCACTTGCATGACCAGAAAACCCATGAGAGTAGGGTAAATGGTTAAGTCCTTGATGTGTTCATGCTATGCTTAATGTTATAGATGCTTAGGTAGAAGTCGAGTAGTTGGAATCTACTCGCGAGTTCAGGAATTGAGTTCACACGGGTTGGGCCGAGTGAGAACTCCACCATTTGAAATATCAGACCGGGCATCGAGTAAGAGCAGCAGGACATAGGGGCCTATGAGCTGTAGTTGTGCCTGGGTCGGTCAAGGACCGATGCATGTGCGGCCCTATTGAACAAGTTTGAATGTACCGAAGGCATACTGGATATATGGGACCCAGTAAGTTGAGAGCAGCAAGGTGTAAACCTACCAACGGGTATGTCGTACTCCGTGTCGGGGCCTCCTGCTTGTAGCGGTGGGACCGGTTCAGCGTATATGTAGCGGATGAAAGGTTGGGGCATACAACATCAGTGGAGTGTGCCTTCGCAGCTCCACTGATGTTGTATGTGTCGTGCTATTCGAGTATCCCTGGAGGTTTATATTGCTTTGAGTTGCCGTCCCTCGCGGTTATTGAGTACCGCTCGTTCACTGAGTTGTGACATGGATAATTACTTGTAGTTGAATGCTATTGAATCATGCTTTATAGAATAATTATGTTTTGATACTTGTATGCTTCAAAACAAGATGCTCACTAGATTTCAGATTCATGAAGTCTTAATTTGCTGCTAAAAGCTGAAAGTAAGGACTAACATTTAGGCGACTCTTTTATGCAAACTGTTGTCCTATGTTATATATATACCTTGCATACAGAGGTTCATGTTTAGTGGAGATAGTTAAGTCTTTCTGAACTTTCGTGCTCACGGTTGCTATTTAAAGTTTTTGTTGTAGATGATGACTATGATGAAGGGTTCACCGGTGAGGCATTGCCCCATCGGGGTACACAGCCGAGTGGGAACCCTGCACGCCGTCGTGAGCTCCATTTCTGTGTTGCTAGTGTGATTTCGTTCGTGGGCTAAATGGATCACTTTTTCGTAGCTTAGGCTTGAGAGTCGTGAGCTATGAACTTATCTTTTGTTGTAGTGTATTTTGATGTATATTTTGTAAAATACAAAGCATGTATAGTACTATGTTGTCTTACATAATGTGGTGTACCTTTTTCTATGTGATGTTGGGTGTCGCACCGCACGGCACCACCCAATTACGATTCCTGGAATGTCGGGACTTCGGTCCTCACAGGAGCCACGACATGTGTAACACCCTCATTTTCATCATTCATGCATTGCATACATTCTAATACATGTCTAACATTAATCCACATCAAAAGGAACAAGTTTAAATTGAATTAGAAACAAAACCGCACTTAAGAATTCTAGGAAGTGCGGACTAGTTTGATTCTGGTATGAACTAGTCCGATTTCTCTCTAACTTCAAACAGACTTGTCCATTTTGCTGTGTACTAGTCTATTTTTCCCTCTGGACATTTTCGGACTTGTCCGGCCCTGTGCGGACTAGTTCGGTGTTCCAAGAATCCTTGAAAATTTGCTAAGTCCCTCGACTTGTCCAAACTAGTCCGGTATTCTAGCGGACTTGTCCATTTTTCCCTCTGACTAAAGTCGGACTTTTCCAATTTTTGGCCAGACTTGTCTATTTTCCCCTCTGGATAAGTTCGGACTTGTCCGATATCGAGTCTGGACTTGTCTGATTTCCCTCTGTCCAACTTCGGACTAGTTTGGCCCTCTTCGGACTTGTCCGATAAATCGTGACTCGGAGTTGATCTTTTGTTTCACGACTTGTTTCTTGGGTTTTACGTTAAGTGGGCTTAGGGACATCGTGCCTAACTCTTTTAGAGCCCGGGTGGGACTCTAAATCGGCCTCTACTCATCTCAAACTCGAAATCCATCTAACCCTAGCCTACACCTCTATATAAACAACCCCACCCCTTGGCTTGACATCTATTTGCTACTTTTCCACCCACCCCAAACCCTAGCTCGTGAATAGCCGCCACCAAGGAGGGAGAAAGAGATCTAGAACATAAAGAAGAAGAGGAGGAAATAAAAGAGGATCAAGATCTCCATCAACTTCGCGTTCTTCGTCAACAATTCACCATCAAGTTCTTCATCAACCCTAGATCATCAAGATCCAAGTGTTGCCTCCAAGATCCTTGATCTATTGGAGTTCTAAACACCTGGTATACCTTCTACTTCATTTCCCTTACCTGAATTCAATCCCATTTCCCCAAATTCACGTTGATCTAGAAAACCCTAGTTCGCCAGTTCTGCGAAGTGCGGACTTGTGCGGTCTCTAGTGGACTAGTCCGATCTTCCTGGTTAAATTGTGTTGAATTAAATATAAAATTGTTTCGAATCAAATCCAAACCTGTATACACTTGTTAAAAGTTATTAGAACTAGTTAGTGATCATTAAAAACAACTCATTAACAAGTTCCACCTTGCATTTGCATTAATCATGCATGTCATGCCATATTGAGTAATATATGTGCATCTATTGAGTGTGTTTCTTGTTTGTGTGTTATTGTGCGGATTAGACGGATTTGCGCTAGAGAGTGCCGCGGAGGTTCTCCATCACCAAGAGTTTGAAGGCTTTGACCCGAACCAATTCCAAGAGCTAGGCAAGTGTCCTTGAAGCATATTGATCCTGTTTCTAAATAAATGTTTTGTTTGCAAAATTTCATGCTTGTGTCAATTTGATGGGAATCCTATGATAGGAAGTTTACTAGATTTGTTTGATCACCCTTGTCACCTGGAATTTATGGTAGAGAGTCGGGATGGGCTTTTTAACTTTTTGCTACGCTTAATTAATTGGGATGGGAAAAACAAGCATACTATCTAATTATGCACTTATGAGATTATGATCAACATGAACTGGTTAACATGATATGGTAATGGGTGATCTAAGCAACCATGGTATGTGGATGGGTTGGATGTTATGGTGGTTTCACTTGCTTTGGATCTAAGGACCGGTTTGTGGAGCGACCATCCAGGATTTACAGTGCCACCACGAGGCCAAGTATAGGCGCGGCGTAGATGATTAATTAGGGCTTTGCCAGTGCTATTTGGACCATTAAGGATGCTCGGGGAAGGGGTAGTCGGACTGGGTTTGTTGATGATTGGTGGGACTACATTGGGATCCAAATGGCTCAAGAGGGGGCCCTTGGTTGAAGATGTGCTCAGTTGGAGACATCACCACCGGTGAAACCTCAGTGGGGTCTAAATAGGCTAGTAATCCCTTTGTAAAGGCTATTTTGTGATCTCTTGGCCACACACCAACGGAAGTGTGAGACGGTATAATAGAGGTTCTAGTCATCGAAAGGTGATGAAAATCACAAATACGTGGGTAAAGTGGTACAACCTCTGCAGAGTGTCTATAAAACTATCATGATAGTCGTGCTCCCGATTATGAGCAACCTGGACCCTCACATGATTAGAGAAAACTTGGTATTCGGATGTTTTGGTACTGGTTATGGTTGGTAATATGGTTTTGGCTGGATATGGATTAAATTCAAATATTGATTATGGTTATTGGTAATGGTGAAATATGGTATATGGATGATGGATATTGAAGTATGGACTGCTATTATGATAACTATATGGTTTATGATGGGTTTATTTCACATACGTAAAATATATATTGCTTTTCAAATGTTTTTATGTACTTTTCAGCACTTAGCCGTTATTATTATCGTCATTTGAATCCGCTACATGTCATACTTTCCACACTTGCTAAGTACGATATGTACTCACCCTTGCAATTCCCCCACCAACGGTTGTAGGTCAGGATTGGGAGTTTAACGGTGATAATGCGGAATTCTAGGCCGTGTCTACCGTTAGCTTTGCCCGTGGAGTGTTGGAGCTGCGCTATCCCTTTTGCTTAGTTGCTTATTAGTTTATTTCTGCTGCATTAGTTGAAACTTGTCATTAATATTCATTAGAGTTTGTATTCAAGGATATTCTGAATTGTGTAATAAAATTTGGTTAATTAATCTTGAGCTGTGGTAATTTTCTGTATATCCTTTTGTGATTGCACTCGTGTATGTGTGTTGAACGTCCTAGACATACATATGGGTTCACTTGGTTCATTTTCGGAATCGGGTGTCACAAATTGGTATCAGAGCCATAGGTTGACCGTAGGATGCAGCCTAGATAGAATGGACACTTTAGAGCACATAGGAGCACTCAGGAATCAATGTATTTTTGTTTGGTGTGCCGTTTGCTATATATTGTTTTCTTTTGTGCTTAATAGAGGATTTTGGGATGCTTTAGCATTGCCATGTCCATGTAGGCTAGTGTAGCTAGTTGTTTAGTTTCATATCCCTTGATGCATATAGTTGGGGACATTTCTAAATACTTATCTCTTAAATTTTCTTCAGATGGTGAGGACTCGCAACCAAAGGGATGGCCATGATGAAGAGGCGAACAATGGAGCACCTCAGAACAACAATGGACAAGGACCTGCTCATGGAGCTATCAATATCGAGCAGCTTTTGGCTATGCAAAACCAGCTCATGCAGACCATGATACAAACTATGGAATAGCTGCAGGCTGGTAACAACAACAATCAGCCGCACAAGTCTCCACCGCCACCCCCACCCCCTCATAACTGGTTGGGAGAGTTTATGAGGACTAGGCCGCCGACCTTTGCTCTAGCTGCCAATCCTATAGACGCCAATGATTGGCTTATGTTTGTGGAAAAGAAGCTAGCTATTGTCCAATACAGCGATCGGGAGAGGGTCCTATTTGCTTCTCATCAACTAGTTGGAGCAGCTGTAGATTGGTGGGATGCTTATTGCAATGCTCATGAAAACCAAGAGAGGATTACTTGGGCTGAGTTCAATGAGAGTTTCCGATCTCATTATGTGCCCAAAGGCGTTATGATTTTGAAGAGGCAAGAATTTGAGAATTTGAGGCAAGGAAGGTCAAGTGTGAGTGAATATTGTAATAAATTCACTCAACTTTCAAGGTATGCCCCTAAAGATGTTGGTCGGGACAGTCGGAAGCAATACTTGTTCA
The DNA here is from genome assembly GCA_036927565.1 of Tuctoria greenei. Lineage (NCBI taxonomy): Eukaryota > Viridiplantae > Streptophyta > Magnoliopsida > Poales > Poaceae > Tuctoria > Tuctoria greenei. The sequence continues at coordinate 257,122,030 of JAYESD010000002.1, forward strand.
TGAGGGGCTTGAACAATGAAATCCAAGTACAATTGCTCAATTGTGACTATGCTAACTTCCAGAAGCTTGTGGACAAAACAATTGTGGTTGAGAACAAGGTTCGTGAGATGGAGCAAGACAACAAGAGGAAGGCGCCATATCAAGGACAGCAACAATGAAGCAATGTGTGCCCTCGCTTTGCACCACCAAATGTGCCTTATTTTAGCTCTTCTCCACCTGCTCATCGCCCTGGATATGCACCGCGCCCAACTCAGTTTGTGCAACAACGCCCTGTTATGCAAGCACCTTGGCCTCCAATGCCTTTTGCACCTTGTGCCAATTTCCCTGGTTCCAATGCGCATAATCAAGCTCGTCTCAATAATTCTGGTGGAGTAAAGAAGTGTTATACTTGTGGAGAAGCTAGACACTTTGCACATTAATGTCCTAAGTCAGGCCATGGTCAAGGAAGCAATGCTAAAAGGCAGAATACAAGACCCAATGGAGGACATCCGCAAGGAAACCGTGGACAGCAGAATTTTGCTCGTGGCAACGTGAACCATGTCTCTACGGAGGATGTGCAACAAGCGGATGACGTGGTGATTGGTATGTTTCTCGCTAACTCCAACCCGACGACTATGTTATTTGATTCTGGAGCATCGAATTCATTCATTGCATCGAAATATGTTGCCAAGTATAGTTTGCCTATCTCTCATATGAAGTTTACTCTATCGGTTAAGTCTCCTAGAGGAGAGATGAGGACAAATATAGTATGTCCAAAAGTAAGCCTTAGAATAAGGGGGTAGACTTCTCCGCCAACCTCATTGTCTTGGATTCTCAAGGATTGGACATTATACTTGGTATGGACTGGTTGAGGAAGCACAACGGGGTCATTGAATGTGCCTCGAAGACAGTGAAGTTGACTAATGAGGAAGGGATCACCGTAGAATTTGAAGCATCTCAACACGCACCGAAGCAATTGGAGCTGAACCACATGGACGGTGCTGCAATTGAGGAGATTCTGGTGGTGTGTGAATTTTTGGATGTGTTTCTGGATGATTTGCCAGGTATGCCACCCGATCGAGACATCGAGTCTGTTATTGATTTAATACCTGGAACTGCACCTATAGCTAAGAGGCCGTATAGGATGCCTCCTAAGGAATTAGCGGAGCTCAAGAAGCAGATTCAAGAGCAACTAGAGAAGGGATTTATTCGCCCTAGTTCTTCACCTTGGGGAGCGCCCGTACTTTTCATGGATAATAAGGATGGGTCGCAAAGGATGTGCGTGGAATACCGAGCTCTCAATGAGGTGACCATCAAGAACAAACACCTTGCCACACATAGAAGACTTGTGTGATCAGATGATGGGTGCTTGTGTCTTCTCCCAGATTGATTTGAGGTCAGGATACTTTCAAATGAAGATTAGACCATCGGACATACCCAAGACAGCTTTCAGGACACAGTATGGATCATATGAGTACACCGTGATGTCCTTTGGATTGACAAATGCACCTGCCTATTTTATATACCTCATGAATAAGGTCTTCATGGACTACTTGGGTAAGTTTGTAGTAGTGTTCATTAACGATATTATGATCTACTCGAAGGATGAGAAGGAACATGAGGAACACTTGAGGCTCACATTGCAGAAATTGAGGGAGCACCAATTGTACGCCAAATTCAGCAAGTGCCAGTTTTGGTTGAAAGAGGTGTCATTTTTGAGTCATATCATCTCTGTAGGAGGAGTATCGGTTGACCCTGGAAAAGTGAGGGACGTGTTAAAGTGTGAGCCATCTCAAAATGTAAAGGAGATCCGGAGTTTTCTTGGGATGGATAGATATTACCATCGATTCATCAAGGACTTTTCCAAGATAGACAAGCCAATGACGGAGTTGCTAATGAAGGGGAAGGTTTTCCAATGGACTCAAGCTTGTCAAAGATGTTTTGAGGAGCTAAAGAAGTGGTTAACAACAACCCCAGTTTTGGTATTGCCGAACGTGAGCAAGAGTTTCGTATCTATTGCGATGCATCAATACAAGGACTTGGATGTGTATTGATGCAAGAAGGTCAAGTGGTTGCATATGCATCGAGACAATTGAAGAAACATGAGCAGAATTACCCAACGCATGATTTGGAACTTGCAGCCGTGGTACACACATTGAATATTTGGAGACACTACATCCTTGGTCAATGGTGTGAAATTTACACGGATCATAAGAGTCTCAAGTATATTTTCACACAAACGGATCTGAATTTGAGGCAACGAATATGGTTGGAGCTTATCAAAGATTATGATTTGGGAATCAATTATCATCCGGGAAAAGTCAATGTAGTGGTCGATGCCTTGAGCCAAAGAGGAGTAGGTCACCAACTCACAGTTCGAGAGCTGTCATCCGAGTTATGTAGGGAGTTTGAATGGTTGAATCTCGGATTTGTGAATGAGACGGAAATGATGGAGTTAAATCCGACTTTGGAGCAAGAAATTCAATAGGGTCAAACAAAGGATGAGGAAATTCAGGAAATCAAGGAAAGGACCCAAGAGGGAAGAGAATTCATATTTGATGAGGATGAACAGGGTACCCTATGACTTGGAAAAAGGATTGTCGTGCCCAATGTGAAGCATATTCGGGAGACAATATTAAAGGAGGCACATGACTCGCCATACTCAATTCACCCCGGTTATACGAAGATGTACAAGGACTTGAAGACGTGTTATTGGTGGGCTAGCATGAAATAGAACATAGCTGAATATGTAGCGTTGTGTGATGTGTGCCAACGAGTCAAGGCAGAACATCAAAGGCTAGCTGGATTATTGCAACCATTGAAGATTCCGGAATAGAAGTGGGAAGAAATCAGCATGGACTTTATAGTTGGTTTACCGCGTACTCAGTCCAGTTATGACTCAATTTGGGTAATCGTGGATCGATTGAACAAGTCAGCTCACTTTATTCCCGTCAAGACCACCTTTAACGGAGAGAAATTGGCGGAACTATATATGGGAAGAATAGTATGTTTGCATGGAGTTTCAAAGAAGATAGTATTGGGTAGAGGTTCTCAATTTACCTCCAGGTTTTGGCAGAAATTGCATGAAGCATTGGGAACAAGGTTAAATTTTAGTTCAACATATCACCCTCAAATAGATGGACAAACTGAGAGGACCAATCAAATTTTAGAGGACAAGTTAAGAGCTTGTGCTTTGAAGCATGGGAAAAATTGGGACAAAAGCTTGCCATATGTAGAATTTTCATACAACAATAGTTATCAAGCAAGCTTGAAGATGTCGCCTTATGAAGCACTATATGGAAGGAAGTGTAGGACACCTTTGTTCTGGAATGAGATAGGAGAAACTCAAGTATTTGGTCCGAATGTGTTGCTAGAAGCTAAAAAAACAAGCTCAGGTAATTTGTGAAAACTTGAGGGCTGCTCAATCAAGAAAAAAGGCTATGCGTACAATAGGAGAAGGAAACTAGCCTTTGAAGTGGGAGACTTCGTATATCTCAAGGTGTCACCAATGAGAGGTCATAAGAGGTTTAGCATAAGAGGCAAGCTAGCACCTCGTTATATTGGACCATTCAAGATTTTGGACAAAAGAGGAGAAGTAGCGTATAAATTGGAGATGACAACTCATCTTTCAGATGTCCATGATGTGTTTCATATTTCCAAGCTCAAGAAGTGTTTAAGGGTACCAGAAGAACAAGTGCCAATGGAAGAATTGGAACTAGAGGCAGATTTGATTTATGCCGAGCAACCGGTCAAAATCTTGGAAACCAAGGAGAGGGTTACAAGGAACAAGATTATTAGATGGTGTAAAGTTCAATGGAAGCATCATACAGAATCAGAAGCAACATGGGAGCTAGAATATGATCTCAAGAAGGAATTTACCTATCTCTTCTCTTCGCATCGAATCTCGAGGGCGAGATTCATTTTAAGGGGGTAGGTTTGTAACACCCTCATTTTCATCCATCATGCATTGCATACATTCTAATGCATGTTTAACATTAATCCACATCAAAAGGAACAAGTTTAAAATGAATTAGAAACAAAACCGCACTTAAGAATTCTAGGAAGTGCGGACTAGTCCGATTTTGGTGCAGACTAGTCCGATTTCTCTCTGACTTCAAACGGACTTGTCTGTTTTGCTGCGGACTAGTCTATTTTTCCCACTAGACATTTTCGGACTTGTCCGACCCTGTGCGGACTATTCCGATGTTCCAATAATCCTTAAAAATTTGCTAAGTCCCTGGATTTGTCTGGTATTCCAGCGGACTTGTCCGTTTTTCCCTCCGATTAATGTTGGACTTGTCCGATTTTTTGCCAGACATGTCTGTTTTTTCCCTCTGGATAAGTTCATACTTGTCCGATATCCAGTCCGAACTTGTCCGATTTCCCTCTGTCCAACTTCGAACTAGTCCGACCCTCTTCGGACTTGTCCGATAAATCGCGACTCCGAGTTGATCTTTTGTTTCACGACTTATTTCTTAGGTTTTACGTTAAGTGGGCCTAGGGACGTCGTGCCTAACTCTCTTAGAGCCCAGGTGGGACTCTAAACCGGCCTCGACTCATCTCAAACTTGAAATCCATCTAACCCTAGCCTCCACCTCTATATAAACAACCCCACCCCTTGGCTTGACATCTATTTGCCACTTTTCCACCCCACCCCAAACCCTAGCTTGTGAATAGCCACCACCAAGGAGGGAGAAAGAGATCTATAACAAGAAGAAGAAGAGGAGGAAACGAAAGAGGATCAAGATTTCCATCAACTTCGCGTTCTTCATCAACAATTCACCATTAAGTTCTTCATCAACCCTAGATCATCAAGATCCAAGTGTTGCTTCCAAGATCCTTGATTTATTGGAGTTCTAAACACATGGTATACCTTCTACTTCCTTTCCCTTACGTGAATTCAACTCTGTTTCCCCATATTCATGTCGATCTAGAAAACCCTAGTTCGCCATTTCTGCGAAGTGCGGACATGTCCTATCTGTAGTGAACTAGTCCGATCTTCCTGGTTAAATTGAGTTGAATTAAATCTAAAATTGTTTCAAATCAACTCCAAACATGTATAAACTTGTTGAAAGCTATCTGAACTAGTTAGTGATCATTAAAAGCAACTCATTAACAAGTTCCACCTTGCATTTGCATTAATCATGCATGTCGCCATATTGAGTAATATATGTGCATCTATTGATTGTGTTTCTTGTTTGTATGTTATTGTGCGGATTAGACGGATTTGCACTAGAGAGTGACACAGAGGTTCTCTAGCACCAAGGGTTTGAAGGCTTTGACCCGAACCAATTCGAAGAGCAAGGCAAGTGTCCTTGAAGCATATTGATCCTGTTTCTAAATAAATGTTTTGTTTGCAAAACTGCATGCTTGTGTTAATTTGATGGGAATCCTATGATAGGAAGTTTACTGGATTTGTTTGACCACCCTTGTCACCTGGAATTTATGGTAGAGAGTCGGGATGGGCTTTTTACCTTTTTGCTACGCTTAATTAATTGGGATGGGAAAACAAGCATACTATCTAATTATGCACTTATGAGATTATGATTAACATGAACTGGTTATTATGATGTGGTAATGGGTGATCTAAGCAAGCATGGTATGTGGATGGGTTGGATGTTATGGTGGTTTTGCTTGCTTCAGATCTAAGGACCGATTCGTGGAGCAACCATCCAGGATTTATAGTGCCACCACGAGGCCAAGTATGGGTGCAGCATAGCTGATTAATTAGGGCTTTGCTAGTGCTATTTGGACCATTAAGGATGCTCGGGGAAGGGCTAGTCGGATTGGTTTTGTTGATGATTGGTGGGACTACCCTGGGATCCGAATGGCTCAAGAGGGGGCCCTTGGTTGAAGATGTGCTCAGTTGGAGACATCGCCACCAGCGAAACCTCAGTGGGGTCTAAATAGGCTAGTAATCCCTTTGTAAAGGCTACTTTGTGATCTCTTGGTCACACACCGACGGAAGTGTGAGAAGGCATAATAGAGGTTCTAGTCATACAAATATGATGAAATCACAAACATGTGGGTAAAGTGGTACAACCTCTGAGAGTGTCTATAAAACTATCATGATAGCTGTGCTCCCAGTTATGAGCAACCTGGACCCTCACATAATTAGAGAAAACTTGGTATTGGGGTGGTTTGGTACTGGTTATGGTTGGTAATATGGTTATGGTTGGATATGGATTAAATTCTGATATTGATTATGGTTATTGGTAGTGGTGAAATCTGGTATATGGATGATGGATATTGAAGTATGGACTGGTATTATGATAACTATATGGTTTATGATGGGTTTATTTCACATACGTATAATATATATTGCTTTTCAAATGTTTTTATGTACTTTTTAGCACTTAGTCGTTATTATTGTCATCATTTGAATCAGCTACATGTCATACTTTCCACACTTGTTGAGTACGACATGTACTCACCCTTGCAATTCCCACACCAACAGTTGCAGGTCAGGATTGGGAGTTTAACGGTGATAATGCGGAATTCTAGGTCGTGTCTACCGTCAGCTTTGCCTGTGGAGTGTTGGAGCTGCGCTATCCCTTTTGCTTAGTTTCTTATTAGTTTATTTCCGCTGCATTAGTTGAAACTTGTCATTAATATTCATTAGAGTTTGTATCCAAGGATATTCTGAATTGTATAATAAAATTTGGTTAATTAATCTTGAGCTATGGTAATTTTCTGTATATCCTTTTGTGATTGCACTCGTGTATGTGTGTTGAACGTCCTGGGCACACATATGCGTTCACTTGGTTCATTTTCGGAACCGGGTGTCACAACACGGGTCTTACTGAAATTTTTTGTGTCGCATCTCATCCGATATGGTGTTAGGGCAGCTCTTGCCGCCCTCCCCCCTCGGCACTAACAGGGGACAAGGAGCAGCGGGATGAAGGCACACGCAACGACAACTACCAGTATCTGACCCCGACCCGAGCAACGTAGAGGATAAGTCAAAGGAATAGTAAATCTTGTAAACCTCGTGCCCTTTAAGAGGAAATCTGGGTAGATAGAAAGTATGTATGACATGGTGCCAAGCTGCCTATAAAGGCCCCAAAGGCCACCCATAGAAAGGGATCGCACAGACTGGAACCAAAGGGTATCGCCTACCCCATCCAGCACCAGGACACGCTCCCTTGTAAACAGCTTCCCCGCTATGAATAAAGAGCGATACACACCCGAACTGGACGTTGGGCACCTTGCCTGAACCAGTATAAACCTTGTGTCTTGGTAGCTAGGCCACCTCGAAGAAGGACGCATGGTGAAACTGTTACTAGTAAGTTTTACAAACACCGACTGTTAGCGTGCCAGCTAGGGGAACTGTCATGTGTTCCTCTTTGTTTCTTGGATGGCTTCTTTGAACCCAGCGTTCATGCACAGTACGAAGGCCTGCTTCAAACAACAACAACCTGGACACCGCTAAAGGCATCTCGGCACTGTCCCTCATGGGGAGGGTCGACCACGCCGCACAAGCCCAAGTAGCAACAAAGTGCGCTGGGGATGTGGATGCCAGCCTATGAAACTAGTAGACTGGCGCAGAAGACTTCCATCGCAAGTCACTCCATCTCCTCGTAACCGGCACCACAATAAAGACCGACGAAGATTGAAGACGACTGCGACATGCCTCACCTCCTCGTCATAACCCGTGCCGAGTTGAAGTTGCGCACTCAGTCACGATGCCCCCAACGCAAGGATAAAGTCAAGCGGTGCCTCTCCATCTCCCACAACATCAGCCCCTGGGCCATGGTAAGATGGATAAGTATTCGACTAACTTACAGAACCTGACCGAGTTTTGGGTTCAAAGGTCGGTCCATAGAGTTGTGAGACCCCTCGAAATAAATTAGAGTGAGGGATCGACGATCGCGAGATGGCCCCACATGGTGGAAACTTCGAAGATAGAAGATACTTTCGATGTCTGCGACGCTCCATATTTGAGTCTGAAGGGTCAACTACGAGCCGCTCGGATCCCAGAAAGGCTCGAGATCTGTGTGAATACGACAAGAATCTAATGAAATGCTAGCACCAAGCCGCGTCCACAACAACCTATCAAAACCAGATGTTTGGTTTCGCTCTCCCTTATAAAATATGGTGATCACGTTTCACTCGAATTGACCCGATAGGATGCTCAAACAAGCTTGAGAGTTCATCCATCGAGGTAAATTCCCCAAGCTCGCCCCCTCCAAGCCATGAACAGCTCGCAGATGGGGCACGACGTCAATTCTTCACCGCACAAAGCATCGATCACCGGGGCCGAGGTAAGATCTCGACCTACACATAGGACCCAACCGGGTTTCGGGTTCAAAGGTCGTCCCACAGAGCTTCAAGACCACTTGGAATGGACCAGAGCGACGGATAAACGAATGCGAGATGGCATCACATGGAAAACTTCGGGGGTAGAGGATACCTCCGACGTCTCTAACGCTCCATATCCGAGTCCCAATTTGGTGATTCCGCAGTAGCCCCCGAACGGTCGGCACTGAGTTGCCCAGGTCTGTGTGAATGTACCGAGCAGGATCTCATGAAATTCGGGCACCAAGCCCCAACCAAACAATCATCAAAGCCGGATGTTTGGTTCCGCTCATTCTTACAAAATAGGGAGATCGAGTTTCACTCAGATTCATCTGATAGGCAGCTCAATAGAGATCGAGAATTCAGTCATCTAGGTAAATTCTCAACCTCATCCCCTTCAAGTTACAAACGGAACACGAATGGGGCATGCAGTGGATCCCCCACAGATGATAAACCCAACCTTCGCAAGAAGGCATAGGGGCCCATCATAGAAACCAGGTTGAGATGGCCCTACGCAGGGCCACGCCGAGGGTAGCAGATGCCCCCGACATCCCCAATGCTCCATATCTGATTCCCAGCTCGGTGATCTTGTAGTAGCCCCCTGAATGGTCGGTACCGAGCCGCTCCGACCCCCGTAAGGCCCAGGATCTGCGCTGATCGACCGAGCAAGATCTCATAAAGCAGGAGCACCAAACCCCGACCAAACCATTCGACGAAACCAAGTGTTTTGTTCCGCTCGTCCTTATGAGATAGGGAGACCGGGTTTCACTTAGACTCATCCAACACATAGCTCTATGGGATCAAAAATTCGATCAATCGAGATAATTCACAAATGCGTCACACCAGAGTCTTGACACGGTGATTTCAGAATGATCCCTCGAAAGGCCTGGAGCTAGCACCAATGTCCTGAGTAGAAGGTGGGCCATCATGGAGAAATCCTGGCCAGAGCTTCTCAACTCCACCAGCCAAACAACGAACAACAACCTGCGACCGATCCGTTCACTCAGTCAAAGGCCCGAGGGCTACTGACGGGATTCCATAACCCGGCTACCAAAAATATCGCAAAAATCAACTAATACCCGACCACTAAGGTCAGTGGCAGGTGGCTCAAAACCCCGACCATCGAGGTCGGGACCAGGGTGCATGATCCAGAGCAAGAGAGCCGGATCATGAACCTTACTTACATCTATGACAACACGCCCAATATGACTTAGTGGCAGGATGGCTCTGCCACCTGACGCTAGCAGAAGATAACGAGCAGCAAGACACGGACAGATGGCTGAAGGCCCCGATCACCTAGATCAAAACGGGTCACAGCACGAGCCATGGCACGGGTCTTGCTGACATCTTCCGTGTCGCGTCCCATGTGATATGGTGTCAGGGCAGCTTTCCCCTCTGAACTGACAGGGGACAAGGAGCGACAAGACGAAGGCAGACGCAGTGGCAACTATCGGTGTCCGACCCCGCCCGAGGAATGTAGAGGATCAGTCGAAGGAATAGGAAATCTTGTAAACCCCGCCCCCTTTATGAGGAGAGTGGGGTAGATAGGAAGTAGGCAGGGCACTGTATCAAGCTGCCTACAAAAGGCCTCGAAGGTCACCCTTAGAAAGGGATCACACATACAAGAACCGAAGGGTATCGTCTACCTCATCCAACACCAGAGCACCGCTGCCTTGTAAACAACTTCCCCATTATCAACAAAGAGGGAGACACACTCAAACTGGACATATGACGTCTTGCCTGAAAGTATAAACCTCGTGTCTTGGCAGTTGGGCCGCCTCGAGGATGGATGCATGGCGAAAACATTACTAGTCGATTTTCTAAACGTAGATAGAGAGTGAATATGATTTTTGGTAAGCATGTTTGTGTGACTACTCGACCTCCCGTTTGTGTGTTTGTGCTTATGTACGACTACTTAGAGTCTTCACGTTCATGTACTAGTACTTTGGTGTTCGTACATATATAATCTACACTTGAACGTGATTGCAAGGTATCGACGATCTTCTCTGCATCAAGCGAGATCGACTACTTCAAACAGCCCAACATGTTGACTGTTGGGAAAGGCGCCGCCACTGTCTCTGGCTCTGGTCCCACTTATGTTTAAATTTCTGAGTCTTTTATTTTAATTTTAATAATTTTGTTCATTTCTGTTGCTAGCATTGAGAGCATGGGATCGATTAACACCATCATGTCTATGTTCATGGGTAAATCATGAATTATGCTTCATTATGGATTAGAATAAATCAAATAATTCTTAATTTTTCAACAATAAACGCTTGGATGGAATGCATGAAAATGGACCATATTCATAAATATCGGTTAAATTAAAAAACATGTGTCATTGTGACTTTACTATAAAAAAAGAATGAGATGTTTTACGAGACATATTTGCAACTGCTATTGCTCCACCAGAAGAGCCGCTCTACCACACGAGTGGGGGCTGGGGCAAGGTGTGTTTGATTTGGGGACGAAGTAAGACGAAACGGATTCATCCCTGTTTTTAGGCATGGGATCATCCTATTTTTTGTTTGTTTAAGAGGGATGGGACTGTCCCTGTTTTTTGTTTGGTTCATGAGATGAAGAGGAATGAAGATGAGTATGATGCACATGAGGTGATAAAAGATTAGAAGTTGAAGTGAGACGAACTCATCCCCTCAGTTTTGGAGGGATCAATTCATCTCGGATTTTAAGAGAATATTCTCTTATAGAGATGACTCTATCTCACTTATCTCTAAAACAAACACCACTACAAATAGGACTGACCCGTTCCATCCCACTTCATTTCACAAACCAAACGCTATTGAGTAGTTGCATCTCATACACACACTCTAATATACAAGTTGGAAACATGTCAATCAAACATCATTAAAAAACATAAAAAAAAACAACTCGACCGTGATTCATGGATCATATAAGCCATCCCATCAGTTACTGTCCCTGAGGGTAACTTTGTGGAATTTTTTTTTACAAATCCCGTAACTTTGGCAGAATTAGAGGCTTCCTAGATTACTGCCTGTAATAATTTTCCACTCTCGGCAATTCGAACGAACGCCAAACTACGTGACGGAACGCTGCACCATGAACGCACAGCGGTAAACATGAGATCTAGTGGTTTCCTGCACATTCCGGATACGAGTATCCTGTCATGTTTGGATCCTTGCCCTTTACGCGCGACTGCATTTTTCACGCTCGCAATCCATGTAGGATCGTCGCAGTCCTGGCTGGCCCTTGCGCCGATCCAGCCGTCCAGGATGGGTGGTCACGGGGCACCAGCTCAGCCCCCAGGAGACCAGGACGTCCGACCAGTACTTAGTTTTTATAAATTGTCTTTATAAAATGTTGTTCGTACTTAGTTTTTGTGCTATAATTATTAAATTTGTTTAAATTATCTTTATATGGTGTTTTTTGTGTGATATACATATTAGAGTATCGCTGTTATGATAAGTTTTTTAATGTCTTGATTAATTATTATATACATTTTCTGAAAAAAATTGATTCTTCTATATCTTCATAAAGAGAAATTATTATACATAGAATACATATATAATATTTTTATTATTATGATTAAAGAGATCTCTATTTTAGTTTCATCTCGGACCCTGGAATCTCAGGATCTGCTTCCATCATGCGTGCTCGCGCTGTGCGGTTGTGGAAGTATGATAGTTAAGTTGAGCACGTGAGTGGAAGCACCTAGCGCACAACAGCGAGAGAGAAGCCGCGTCGGAGTACCAGCGGGTAGGCTGCACTGCACATGCTGACATGCTGACGCCGCAGCGAATGGACGGCCGACGGCGCTGGATCGTCCGACCGGGGCTCCTAGAAGCGACAGCAAACCCAGCCCCACACCGCCGCGCCAGTAACTTCACTCCTCGCCCCCGAGCCGTATGCGCCGAGCCCAGCCGCTTCCCGACGGCGCCAAAACGCGCCGCGGCCGTCGCCGTCGGAGGTCCGCGGTGACTGAGCGGTGCTACGCCCGGAATGCCGACGGCAACCTAACGTTACGTTGCTGGTGCAGCTGAAAGACCTCCATCAGGTCGCATGGTGTCGCGTTCGCTGCCAGCCTGTACCGCAGCTGGGTGATCCATCAACAATTTGTATTGAATGACAGAGGTCACTACACAGAGGTCACCGCTGCATGGTTTTCTTTTGTTTTGTGCGGTGCAAACGAATGGGATGGCTACGTTACTGGTGTAAAATTGAAGTGTCACCATCGGATACCAGAGGGTAGTCGATGCGTATGTAGATTTTTTTTTATTTTAGCGTATTATTTTATGAATTTAAGAGAAATAGCATGCAATTAATTTTTTTGCAACTTTAGCACCCAGGTCCCACGGTAGAAAGGCAAGTCGCTCATTAGTTGTGCGAGAAGAACAGTAGAGTGACACGTGTCCTCATCTGTCTGCTGAAGCGATCAAAGATTCTCTGCGCAGAACCGACGGGCGACTCGCACGTTAGTAGAGCGAGTCGCTAATCACAAGGGTGATTCGCCCTGCTAGAGCGTGACAGGGCCCACACGTCTCACGGCCGGCTGGCCGGGAGCGGCTTCACGGGCCGAGCGATGCAGCCAGCATCTTCTCCCTGTTTCAATTTCATTACAGTTTGAACTGTTAATTAAAAATACTTAGAGGTTAAATTTGTAGAAATGGTTATGAGAATTTATGAAGAACACAACGTGAAGAATGAGAATAAGGAATTTCATAATAATTTAATACACACAAATAAATTTTATTGAGATGGTAAAGATGGATGACGTTAGTACAACTATTTGAACTATGTTTTGTACAATTTTCAATGTAACTTTAAAAATAATTAAGAGTTATAATTCGTAGAAATAGTAAAAATAAAAATAGAGTATAGACTATGATGATATTATGAAATAAATTATATGAATATATTATTACAAATATTAAGATGTATGTAGTTGTGAATATGAGATACGATCATTTAAAAAAGATCGACGACGGATTACAAAAATAGAAATTACATAGTTCCACAAATATGTGTATGTTGTTTGTCTGGTACATAAAGCAAAACACAGTTACACATACTTATGAAAGAAAACATAAATTTCACGATACGAATGATGTGCGTAAATGCACTTAACATATAACCTATGTGCATCGTCGTACTAGTAACACACCTTAGTCGAATTTAACGCCGAGCATGGTAACCGTAGAACCTTACTTATGGTGTAGGCAGTTACAAGACATGTTATTGCACACCATGTTATCTTCGTTTTCATCTGCATGACTTGTACTAGGATAATACTTCATTTGTTGAAGTTCCATTTCAGCTAGTTCGGCCATCAACGCTGTAAGTGTTTAATGTACTCTTGTGTTGATTTAATAGGTGGTGGACCAAGCCAAAATGTATATCCTCAGTTTTCATCATCGTAGTAACACTAAAAATATAAAATGTTATTAGAACTTCATATATCACAAATTTGTGTGAAAATAAGATTCCATACTTAATCCACCAACAGGACAACAAAAGAAACGATGTATGTTATCATCTCCTCCATCCATCATTTGCACAATGCATTTAAGACCACAACGACACTTAGCCCACTCTTGTTTACTGTTATCATATGGTCGAAGAGGACGATACGAACTAAAATCACTCTTGGTAAAAAGAGTAAATTGATTTACTGGTGGTTCGTACCAAGCTGGACCTCCGATCAAGTAATTTTGTGGTACTGCCTTCGAGTTTCCACCTCCTCGCGTACCACGACCTCTATTTTCCATCCTATTTTTGTCACTTCGGTGCAGAAGACGAGTACTCACGGGTAATCCTATTTATAGATGGTGGATGTTGAAAAAAATAAATTTTTTCAGTTGATATGGACAACACACTAATTGCTTTACAGTTGATAAAGGATTGATGTTTTGACACCTTTATAGTTGATGTGGACAACACACTACTTGCATTGATGTTGTATATTAATCTTTTGAGGTGATGTTGACAACTCGTACGTACCAAGTATATTGTATTCTACTCTTATTATATCACAAAATTTGTAAAGACGTTAAAATCCACAACTTAAATAGAGGGTAATAGTGAAAAAATTCCAGTAGAAATACCTAAACATAAACATAACATAAAGATCATCGTTCAAAAGTTTCACATAATCAAAAAGTATGTAGCAGTAATACATAAATATATAACAGTACTAGCTACTCGTGCCTACCACGCTTACTGAGCCTAGGTGCCCGTCGATGCCGAACCTAGTTCTCACCGGTGGTATAGTAAGTAGGAGGACGAGTCCTCCTGCAGCTTGCAGGGGCAGGCATGCTATACAGATCCTGCGTGGTGCCCTCATCCTAGGAGGGCTACATCGGCGGTGGTGGAGCATCCTCTATATGCAACCCATCTACAAGGTACGAGTCCCAAGCGTGCTCATCAGCGGGCAATGCCTCTCGTACTTGGTCATCAAATCCATAGTCGCTAGAGGCCATACCTATAATATTTGAGTAAGTACAAATGAACAATACAGTGAATGGAAATTAATACATGGTATACCTTGATACCAAGCAGAAGGTCCAACGTCTGGAACTGCAGCGGGTTGAGGACGAGAGTTGGTCATGGAAGCTCCAACGTAATCAAAATACGGAGGACGAGAATACAATGTAGAGGGTCCTATGGTGAAAAAAGTTCATGAATGAAATATGAATATACAAAAAATACCATACCAAGAAAATGAAACATTATAAATATATACAAAATATTTTACCAATAAGGTGTTGCGGTCGGACTGGTGGTGCTGAAGTCGAAGGATGTTGTGGAGGAGGTCCAGCGTACCTGGGCTGCTGCATTGCGATGTCCTGATGACAAGAATGTGTGCAAGAAAAACTTTTCATCGCATTTTTTATCATACCGTTGACCTTCTTTAGTGTTTGAACCATGTCGTTCAGGCTCACGTGCACGCCCCTCTCAACTCTGTCTAATACTGTATAAGACTTGTAATCTGCATGCTGCAATACGTCATACTGGAAAAACAAATAACATGTTATTCAATAATGGATTCATAAGTCAAATCATATGATGCATAATATGGAAAAAATTACCGCTATGAAGCTGCCACATTCTCGATGGATTAGATACGTGTCCCACATAGAAGGAACATGTGGCTCTAGGTCATGAGGTGCATATGTGACTCTGGTACGTGTACGAGGAACATACCACTGTAGGTACTCCACATACGCCTCAATCGTCAACAGTGGTGTCTCATGAATGGTGTCCTCCAGAGCCTCTATCCAATGCTGCACACATGGCACCATACGAGACATGTAAACAACGTTGGCATGACCCTTACACGAGTATCTGCTTACGGCATATGACGTTAGAAATCATAATTAAATATTTGCATATTAATTTGTATTATGTAAAAATAAAGTTACTCATGAAATTCCTTAGGAACTGGTAGACCTCTAAGCACGGGGACCGGCTGCTGACGACCAAACTGGCGCATGACATGTTGTACTGCGTACTCCTCCACGTCGACGTCAAACACGAGACTTTTCCGTGTCCACCAATAGTCTGCGTCTCACGAGCACAATGATGACAACCCACATGGGGCTCGGCGTGACAAAGCCTCAGGGGAGTAAGGCTACCAAATGACATCTTCGTCGCTGCATAGGCGATCAAACCTAGAGACAAATGATCGATAGACTCCTTGTGCCTGATTGGGTCCCCAAATACGCTGCATAAGACGAAATTGATGTTATTTAACAAACACATAAATATAGAAGTGTTTAAACGATTACAAAATTGAACACATACCGTGCATCAAATCCAAACTGTCCCCATCGTCGGAGCATCGATGTCATTGTCCTTGGCCACGTAGTAAGACACCTCGCATGGACTGAAGTCCACACGTGGGTGACCAATCGAGAAATGTTCATAGACCACAAAATCAGGAGTAGCGAACATCCTGTCAAAACACCACCCTCATTTATCTGCATGAAAGGGTAATACAAATGAAATCATTAGTACAATGGACATAGTAATGTAATACAATAATTGAAATTAAATTAGTACCTTCGTGCAAGCATCACAAAGGCCCCGGTACGTGGCTGCGAGCACGGCAGACCCCCAAGAGTACTCAGGAACCTCGCCGGATGTAGCATCTGCTATCTCCCTAGCAAAGTAGATTAGGAATTTGTCCACTGAGTCTCTGTGAGTACTCGTGAAAATAATCCAGCCGAACAACCACAACGAGTAGGCCTCCAAATGCCTACTCACAGAGTACTCATCCGCATCAGGGTGTATGTTAGTCGCCTACAAAAATTGTGCTTTAACATAAAAGTGGAAATACTAACACAACAAAATTATCATAATTTTGAAAATCATTAGGCACCTTTCACTGCAACAACCACTTCTTAGACGGGTCGTGATCCTGGGTCAAGGTGACTATAGGTCTATAGGCATCCCTCACATGGGGGTGAAGGGCTCTAACGTTGAAACGATGGAGAAGGTCATCATGCCAACTATGACCAGAATAAGGCTGACTTACCACGTTGCCAGCGATCAGTAGACCTAAGAGGTACAACACGTCCTATAGTGTGGTGCCATATCTCCGCACGGTAAGTGGAAAGGGTGAGTCTCGGGTCTCCATCGATCCACCAAGGCTGACAAGAGAGCACGATCAAAGGCCAACCTCCTCAACAAATTTTTCTCCTCCTCTGTTGTCCTAGCTTGCACCATCCTACAAAGAGGAAGGAGGCCAGCTGCACGTAACCTATACGGTGTCATGAGCAGTAAGTGACTATATTTCCTTGCACACTAAGTAAATGAAATGCTTTAATGTATATGGCATTTCAAATAACAACGTACTGTGTAATCCATCGACAGTCTATCGCCATAAGATCGTTAGGAGGCCTAGGGCGAACTAGACCAACCGGTTGACCTCGTTCTGCACTATGGTGTGAGCTGTGACGAAAGTCCAACTGAGGGTTTAGCAACTCTGGACATCTGCTCCCTCGTGCAGCCATAATCTGCAAAAAAATTTGAACATTGAATAACAAAAAATTATAAGTTCTTATAATATACCATAATTTATTACAACATGGTACGGGTTCTTCAATTAGGACATAGTGCATTACAACATATTACAACATAATACGAGATATATTACAACATGTCACAACATATTGCAACATAATACGAGTTATATTACAACATGTGACAACTCGTAACATCTCAACGAGCAAACCCATCTGGCATATCTTGTGCCCTGTGTGGTCGACAAGAACGAGGACGTTGACCATCTTGAGCATTCCCTGAAGGTCCCGCTTCAGCTGCACCAGTAATGTTTCTTTGACTGCAACTCTTATAACCATGACCACTCTCATTACATGTGCAGCATCTAACTTGAGGTCTTCTACTTTCAGACTCATCCATATCATTTCTGAAACGTCGATTCCTATGATGTTTTCTCTTTTGATTCAACCTTTATCAGGACCTCTTTCAAGTTAGCTTCTGGATCCGTAGCGAAAGATCCAAATATACGAAAACCAAATATCTCAGCATTTCAAGTTGTCTTCAATGTCTCTTTTACATAGTATTGTGAGATATATATCACTGGAGACATCCTTGTTAAAGAACATGCTGCAATGACATGAGAAGAAGGTCTATGTAATAATTTTGGTTTCGAGCATGTGCATACACAATATGTATCATAGAGAATACACTCTTGGGTTTTTCTACCACTATTGCCAGAACATCTGCCTCTGTCTCTGCACAACACTTCATATCGGTGTTGTGCTGTTCCAATATGTCTTGCATGGTGTAAAGCAACTTTTTTAATCTTCTCATCCATGTAATCTGAAATATACTTGGTGTAAAGTAGGTTTGACTCAGCAACAAGATGACTTGCCATAGCAAAACGGTAAGGGAAGTAGTTCATAGTTCCATTCATGATCCCTTCTACAACTGCAACAAGTGGTAATCCTCTCAAACCACGTATGACCCTATTATACACCTATGTTAAAACAATTATAGTTGAGTACAACAATGTCAAACTGGTATTATTGACATTACAGGATAATACATTCATACCTATGCTAGATTTGATGTCTTAATTCCATGACGAGCCCCATCTTTGTCATATAACAAAGACCATTTCTCTTTTTGCTCATTATGAATCCAATGCGAGAAAGATCAGATAGATAATCCAGCTCTACAAACTGTATTATGATCATCAGATGGAAGACTGCTAAGGGGTGCCGAAACTAGAACCACTTTAGAATTTGAAGCTCTTCCCAATCTTTCCTCTGTTTGTTTGCTTGTTAACTGATCGAGACTCTCCCACAAAGCTTCAAACTTTCTCTATTGGTTTTGACAACATAACTGTTTGAACAAGTTCATAAGTTGCTTTTTCTTGAAGTGACTATAAAAATTGGCACCCAAATACCTCGTACACCATCTGGATTCTATATCTGGACAAATAATAGGAATGCCACGGTTAGGACATCCGTACTTCAAATCTATTATAGCTTTCAGAAGTCCAACGTGACTGTCATGTATGATACAAACATTTTCGTGACCCTGAGTCACGCTAAACTTAATCCGATATAAAAACCAATACTAGTATTTTCACCTTCTACAAAGGCAAAGGCAATAGGTAACAATTGATTGTTACCACCCACTAAAATAGCGGTCAAAATCTGTCCTTTGTACTTTCCCACCAGAAAAGTTCCATCAATGCAAAGAATTGGTCTACAATAATTAAATGCATTTATTGTTTGACCAAGAGCAAAGAAGACACGTTGAAGAATCAACTTCCCAAGAATTCGTGGATTCAGAACATCCATAATGTTAATAAATGTCCCAACGTTTCTCGTCTGTATGGTATCTAACAATCTTGGCAAATTATCATAAGATGCTTCAAAGGAACCAAATATCTTCTCTAACACCTTAACTTTGGCATTCCAAGCCTTGGAATAGCTTATTGTGTATTTAAAATCTGCTCAATAGTGTTGATAATATATTTTGGCTCAAAACTAACATTATCTATGACTCAAGAATACATGTAATTTGCAATAAACTATGATTTAAGAGCAGTATTGCACTTTTCAAGTTTCTGCAACTCAAAAGTATGATCACTAAATATTGAATGACCCTTTGAGTATAATTCTTCCAAACTGTTGTTCCTTTCATTTCAAGTAACTCTCCATAAAATTTTACATTTCCACGACTAATAACTGCGTAATACTTTAGTTCATACTGTTTTTCATTTAGTTTAAATATCCGCATCAACCAATTACGGATACCCAAATATGTTCTCTCTATTGGATTTGGTATTCCTTTCGTTATTGATGTAAATGCAGATAATTCCACTCCATTGGGACCATATATTATCTCTCCTTCTCCAAAATACATTTGAAATGGTACTTTATCTTCCATACCTACTAAACATTTGGTATTGTTAATACAATCAAAATATAATACTATTAAATTATTTAAATATGTTATTTGAGTCTTTATTAACATCGATAATATTAATACACCCTTTTCATTTTAATTACCTTTTTTAAAACCGATTTTAATTGATTTATATGTCCATTATATATAATTATATACTTTATTACAATTTTATATTGTACATTATTTATTTTTCATATTTTATATATATTCACATTTATTATATTATATTTACAATTTCTTATTTATATTTCAGTTATTATATTATGATTCATATTTATATATAAGTATACTAACACACCTCACATTAGTATTATATATAATACTAAAAAATTATATAATACAATTATAATAAGCTATTATATGATGCTTAAATATAATATACACTGTTATATTATTGTTGACGGTCGTTATATACCAATTTCAGCTGTCAATATAACTCAATTATGTGAAGTAATGAATATTTCTTACACACATTATAGTTAAAAATGACCTAGTTCCACTTGTACTTGGAAAAATTGGTGCATGTAGGTATTTTATACAGAATTAAAGTGAAACAAGTTGATGGATCCTATAAATTATCATCACAACCAATCAAGGTTTGACATTTGGCACCACATGGATCAAACATCCCATAAAAAGAAGTATCTGAGGCCATCCAACGGTGTATCACCTATATCTGTAGGGGGTACCCACCTGTCAGGGACCTGGAGAAAACACAACCCCAACGGAGCCCTGAGCAGGTCGACCGACCTAGTCCTGGTGCTAAACACGGTCAATCGACACGTGTTGGCTCCTCCCGGCTTGAAGAAGTCATTGATCACTGATTCGCGCGCTTTAGGTGGCGGGAACCGACCCTCCTCTAGCTATAAATAGGATCCCTCACTTCAACACACACCACTTGAGTATCATTCTATTGTATACACTAGTTCTCCTAGTTCCTTGCGACACCCGGTTCCGAAAATGAACCAAGTGAACGTACATGTGTGTCCAGGACGTTCAACACACATAGACGAGTGCAATCACAAAAGGATATATAAAAAATTAACACAGATAAAATTATTAAATAAGTTTTTTTATTACACAATTCATAATATCCTCGAACACAAGCTCTAATGAATATTAATTACAAGTTCAACTAATGCAACGCAAATAAACTAATAAGAAACTAAGCAACTAAGCAGCATAATCAAAGGGTATAGCTCACCTCCAACACTCCACAGGAAAGCTGACGGTAGACACGACCTAGAACTCCGCATTATCAACGTTATACTCCCAATCCTGACCTACAACTGTTGGTGGGGGATTGCAAGAGTGAGTACATGTCGTACTCAACAAGTGTGGAAAGTATGACATGTAGCTGATTCGAGTGATGAATATAATAAAGGCTAAGTGCTGAGAAAGTACATTGAAACATTTGAAAAGCAATATATTATATGTATGTGAAATAAACCTATCGTAACCATGTAATCATCATAATTCCAATACATATTCATTACCATCATCCATATTCTAGATTTCACCATTACCAATAACCATATTCAATACTAGAATTAATCCTTAACCAGCCATAACCATCACAAAACCATAACCATCCAAATACCAAGTTCCTTCTAATCAACTAGGTCATAGAAGCACTCATAACCAGGAGCATGGCTATCATGATAGTTTTTTTAGACACTCTGTAGAGGTTGTACCACTTTACCCACGTGTATGTGATTTCATCACCCGTCAGCGACTAAGGAACCTCTCTTATGCCAATTACACTTCCTTTGGTGTATAACCAAGAGATCACAAAATAGCCTTTACAAAGGGATTACTAGCCTATTTAGACCCCATTGTGGTTTCACCGGCGGCGATGCCTCCAACTGAGCACATCTTCAACTAAGGGCCCCCTCTTGAGCCATTCGGATCCCAGGGTAGTCCCACCAATCATCAACAAACCTAATCCGACTACCCCTTCCCCGAGCATCCTTAATGGTCCAAATAGCACTGGCAAAGCCCTAATTAATCAGCTACGCCGCACCCATACTTGGACTCGTGGTGGCACTGTTGTCCTGGCTTATTCTCGTATGAATCAGTCCTTAGATCTAAAGCAAGCAAACCACCGTAAATTCCAACCCATCCACATACCAAGCTTGCTTAGATCACCCAATTCCACATTATATTAACCAGTTCATATTAACCATAATACCATTAATGCATAATTAAATATGTAGTGTTGTTTTCTCATCCCAATTAAGCGAAGCAAGAAGGTAAAAAGCCCATCCCGACTCTCTACCATAAATTCCAGAGTGACAAGGGTGGTCAAACAAATCTAGTAAACTTCCTATAATAGGATTCCCATCAAAATTGACACAAGCATGCAGTTTGCAAACAAAACATTTATTTTAAAACAGGATCGGTATGCTTCAAGTACACTTGCCTTGATCTTGGGATTGGTTCGGGTCAAAGCCTTCAAACTCTTGGTGCTGTAGATCCTCCGCAACACTCTCTAGCGCAAATCCGTCTAATCCACACAAAGATCATACAAGATAAGAAACATAATCAAAGAATGCAAAAATATTACTCAATATGACATGACATGCATTATTAATGCAAATGCAAGGTGGAACTTGTTAATGAGTTGCTTTTAATAATCACTAACTAGTTCTAATAGCTTTTAACAAGTTTATATAGGTTTGGATTTGATTAGATCTAATTTTAGAATTAATTTGACACAATTTAACCAGAAAAAACGGACTAGTCCGGTAGGGACCGGACAAGTCCGCACTTCGCAGAATTGGCGAACTAGGGTTTTCTAGACGGCATGAATTTGGAGATTAGGGGTCGAATTAACGTAAGGAAAAGAGAATAGAAGGTATACCAGGTGTTTAGAACTCCAATAAATCAAGGATCTTGGAGACAAGACTTGGATCTTGATGATCTAGGGTAGATGATGAACTTGGAGATGAATTAGTGATGAAGAACGAAACTTGATGGAGATCTTGATCCTCTTTCGTTTCCTCCTCTTCTTCTTCTTGCTTGGGATCTCCTCATCCCTTCTTGATGGTGGCTCTCCACGAACTAGGGTTTGGGTGGGGTGGAAAAGTGGAAAATAGATGTCAAGCCAAGGGGTGGGGTTGTTTATATAGAGGTGGAGGCTAGGGTTAGATGGATTTCGAGTTTGGGGGTGAGTAGAGGCCGGTTTAGAGTCCCACATGGGCTCTAAAAGAGTTAGGCACGACGTCCCTAGGACGACTTAACATGAAACCCAAGAAACAAGTCATATAACAAAAGATCAATTCGGAGTCACAATTTATCGGACAAGTCTGAAAAGGGCCGGACTAGTCCGAAGTTGTCCAGAGAGAAATCGGACAAGTCCGCTCTGGACATCGGACAAGTCCGAACTTATCCGGAGGGGAAAAACAGACAAGTCTAACCAAAAATCGGACATGTCCGACTTTAGTTAGAGAGGAAAACGGACAAGTTCACTGGAAGACCGGACTTGTCCGGACAAGTCCAGGGACTTAGCAAAATTTCCAAGGATTTGGAACACCGGACTAGTCCGCACTAAGTCGGACAAATCCGAAAGTGTCCAGAGGCAAAAACAGACTAGTCTGCAACAAAAACAGACAAGTCCGAACGAGGTAAGAGAGAAATCGGACTAGTCCGCACCAAAATTGGACTAGTCCGCACTTTCCAGAATTCTTAAGTGCGGTTTTGTTTCTAATTCATTTTAAACTTGTTCCTTTTTATGTGGATTATTGTTAAACATATATTAGGATGTATGCAATGCATGAAAGATGAAAATGAGGGTGTTACAAACATACCCCCCTTAAAATGAATCTCACCCTCGAGATTCGACGTGGAAGAGAAGAGATGGGGAAATTCCTTCTTGAGATCATCCTCCGGTTCTCATGTTGTTTTCGATTCTGTATGATGCTTCCATTGAACCTTGCACCATCTGATGACCTTGTTCCTTGTGACCCTCTCCTTAGTTTCCAAGATTTTGATCAGTTGCTCGGCATAAGTCAAATCTTCCTCTAGTTCTAATTCTTCCATCGGCACTTGTTCTTTCGGTACTCTCAAGCACTTCTTGAGATGGGAAATATGAATGACATCATGAACATCTGAAATATGAGTTGGCATCTCCAACTTATATGCCACTTCTCCTCTTTTGTCCAAAATCTTGAACAGTCCAATATAGCGAGGTGCTAGCTTATCTCTTATGTTAAACCTCTTATGACCTCTCATCGGTAACACCTTGAGGTAAACAAAGTCTCCTATTTCAAAGGCTAGCTTCCTCCTCCTATTGTCCGCATATCCCTTTTTCCTCGATTGAGCAGCTCTCAAGTTTTCACAAATAATCTAGACTTATTTTTAAGCTTCTAGCAACACATCTAGACCAAATACTTGAGTTTCTCCTGTCTTATTCTAGAATAAATGTGTTCTACACTTCCTTCCATATAGTGCTTTGTAAGGCGACATCTTCAAGCTTGCTTGATAACTATTGTTATAGGAAAATTCTGCATATGGCAAGCTCTTGTCCCAATTTTTCCCATGCTTCAAAGCACAAGCTCTTAACATATCCTCTAGAATTTGATTGGTCCTCTCGGTTTGTCCAACCGTTTGAGGGTGATATGCTGATCTAAAATTCAACCTTGTTCCCAATGCTTCATGCAATTTCTGCCAAAATCTGGAGGTAAATTGAGAATCTCTATCCGATACTATCTTCTTTAGGACTCCATGTCAACACACAATATGCTCCATGTATATTTTGGCCAATTGTGCAGCTGTATACTTGGTCTTGACAGGGATGAAATCAGCTGATTTAGTCAGTCGATCCACAATTACCCAAATTGAGTCATACCCGGACTAGGTACGTGGCAATCCAACTATAAAGTCCATACCGATTTCTTCCCACTCCCATTCTGGAATCTTCAATGGATGCAATAATCCAACTGGTCTTTGCTGTTCCGCCTTAACTCGTTGGCACACGTCACATAAGGCTACATATTCAGCTATGTCCTTCTTCATGCTAGCCCACCAATAGCAAGTCTTCAAGTCTTTGTACATCTTGGTACAACCGGGGTGAATTGAGTATGGCGAGTCATGTGTCTCCTTTAGTATTGTCTCCCGAATATGATTCACATTAGGCACGACAATTTTCTTTCCAAGCCATAAGGTACCATGTTCATCCTCATCAAATAAGAATTATCTCCCCTCTCGGGTCCTTTCCTTGATCTCCTGAATTTCCTCATCCTTTGTTTGACCCTCTCGAATTTCTTGCTCCAGTGTCGGGCTTAACTCCATCATCCCCATCTCGTTGATGAATCCGAGATTCGACCATTCAAACTCCTTACATAACTCGGATGGAAATTCTCGAACCGTGAGTTGGTGAGTTACTCCTTTCCGACTTAAAGCATCGGCCACTACATTGGCCTTTTCCGGGTGATAATTGATTACCAATTATAATCCTTGATAAGCTCTAACCATCTTCGTTGCCTCAAATTCAGATTCGTTTGGATGGAAATAGACTTCAAACTCTTATGATCCGTATAAACCTCACACCTATGTCCAGGATATAGTGTCTCCAAATCTTCAATGCGTGTACCACAGCTGCAAGTTCCAAATCATGCGTAGGATAATTCTGCTCATGTTTCTTCAATTGTCTTGATGCATAGGCGACCACTTGCCCTTCTTGCATGAGCACCTATCCAAGTACTTGTCTTGATGCATCACAATAAATATCGAAACTCTTGCTCACGTCCGTCAATATCAAAACTGGGGTTGTTTTTAACCTCTTCTTCAACTCCTCAAAACTTTCTTGACAAGCTTGAGTCCATTAAAAAGATTTCCCCTTCATTAGCAACTCTGTCATTGGCTTGGCTATCTTGGAGAAGTCCTTGATGAATCGATGGTAATATCCAGCCATCCCAAGGAAACTCCTTATTTCCTTTACATTTTGCGGTGGTTCCCACTTCAACACGTCCCTCACTTTTTCGGGGTCAATTGAAACTCCTCCTCCTGAAATGATATGACCCAAAAACGACACTTCCTTAACCAAAACTGACATTTATTGAACTTGGCATACAATTGATGCTCCCTCCATTTCTGCAATGTAAGCCTCAAGTGTTCATCATGTTCCTTCTCATCCTTCGAGTAGATCATAATGTCATCAATGAACACTACAACGAACTTATCCAAGTACTCCATGAAGACCTTATTCATGAGGTACATAAAGTACATAGGTGCATTGGTCAATCCAAAGGACATCATGGTATACTCATAAGATCCATACCTTGTCCTTAAAGCTGTCTTAGGTATGTCTGATGGTCTAATCTTCATTTGAAAGTATCCCGACCTCAAATCAATCTTAGAAAAGACCCAAGCACCCTTCATCTGATCAAACAAATCTTCTATGCGTGGCAAGGTGTACTTGCTCTTGATGGTCACCTCGTTGAGAGCTCAGTAATCCACATACATCCTTTGCGATCCATCCTTCTTATCCACAAATAGAACGGGCGCTCCCCAAGGTGAAGAACTGAGGCGAATAAAACTCTTCTCTAGTTGCTCTTGAATCTGCTTCTTGAGCTCCGCTAATTCCTTAGGAGGCATCCTATACGTCCTCTTAGCTATAGGTGCAGTTCAAGGTATTAAATCAATAACAAACTCAATGTCTCAATCAGGTGGCATACCTAGCAACTCATCCGAAAACACGTCCAAAAATTAACACACCACCGGAATCTCCTCGATTGCGGCACCGTCCATGTGATTCAGCTCCAATTGCTTCGCTGCGTGTTGAGATGCTTCAAACTCTACGGTGATCCCTTCCTCATTGATCAACTTCATTGTCTTTGTGGCACATTCAATGACTCCATTGTTCTTTCTCAACCAGTACATACCAAGTATAATGTCCAATCCCTGAGAATCCAAGACAATGAGATTGGTGGAGAAGTCTACCCCCCTTATTCTAGGGCTTATTTTTGGACATACTATATTTGTCCTCATCTCTCCTCTAGGAGACTTAACCAATAGAGTAAACTTCATATGAGAGATAGGCAAACTATACTTGGCAACATACTTCGATGCAACGAATGAATGCGATGCTCCAGAATCAAATAACATAGTCGTTAGGTTGGAGTTTGCGAGAAATATACCAATCACCACGTCATCCGCTTGTTGAGCATCCTCCGTAGAGACATGTTTCACGTTGCCACGAGCAAAATTCTGCTGTCCACGGTTTCCTTGCGGCTGTCCTCCTTTGGGTCTTGGGTTTTTTCTCGGTGCATTGATTCTTTGACCAAGGCCTGACTTAGGACATTGATGTGCAAAGTGTCCAGCTTCTCCACAGGTATAGCACTTCTTTACTTCACCAGGATTATTGGGGCGAGCTTGGTTCTAAGCATTTGCACCAGGAAAATTAGCACGAGGTGCAAAAGGCATTGGAGGCCTAGGTGCTTGCATGACACAGCGTTGTTGCACAAACTGAGTTGGGTGCGGTGCATATCCATGGAGATAAGCAGGCGCATAAGAGATGTAATATGACACATTGGGTGGTGCAAAGCGAGGGCGCACATTACTTCCTTGTTGTTGTCCTTGATATGATGCCTTCCTCTTGTTGTCTTTCTCCGTCTCCCGAACCTTGTTCTCCATAACCATTGCTTTTTCCACAAGCTTCTGGAAGTTGGCATAGTCACAATTGAGCAATTCCACTTGGATCTCATTGTTCAAGCCTCTCATGAACAAATATTGCTTCCGTCTGTCCCAGCTCACATTCTCAGGTGCATAACTTGAAAGTTGAGTGAATTTGTTGAGATATTCACCCACACTCGATCTTCCTTGCCTCAGATTCTCAAATTCTTGCCTCTTCAAGATCATAACACCTTCAGACACATAATGAGAACAGAAGCTCTCCTTGAATTCCGCCCAGGTGATCCTCTCCTGATTCTCATGAGCATTGCAATAAGCATCCCACCAATCCGCAGCTGCTCCCACTAGTTGATGAGACGCGAACAGCACCTTCTCCTGGTCACTGCATTGGACTATAGTGAGCTTCTTCTCCACGGACTTGAGCCAATCATCGGCATCCATAGGGTCTGCGGCTTGAGCAAAGGTTGGCGTCCTAGTCCTCATAAACTCTCCCAACCGGTTATGAGGAGGTGGGGGTGGCGGTGGAGGCATGTGGGACTGATTGTTGATATTGCCAGCCTGCAGCTGTTCTATAGTCTATATCATGGTCTGCATGAGCTGGTTTTGCATAGCCAATAGTTGCTCAATGCTGATAGCTCCATGAGCAGGTCCTTTTCCATTGTTGTTCTGAGGTGCTCCATGGTGCTCCTCCTCATCATTAGCACCCCTCTGGTTGCGAGTCCTCACCATCTGGAGAAAAGCAATAGGTAAGAATTAGAAAACATCCCCAACTATATGCATCAAGGGATATGAAACTAAGCAACTACCTACACTAGCCTACGTGGACATGGCAATGCTAAAGCATCCCAAAATCCTCTACTAAGTACACAAGCAAACAATATATAGCAAACAACACACAAAACAAAAACACATTGATTCCTGAGTGCTCCTATGTGCTCTAAAGTGTCCATTCTATCTAGGTTGCATCCTACGGTCAACCTGTGGCTCTTATACCAAATTGTCACACCCGGTTCCAAAAATGAACCAAGTGAACGTATATGTGTGCCCAGGACATTCAACAAACATACACGAGTGCAATCACAAAAGGATATAAAAAATTACCACAGCTCAAATTATTAAATAAGTACTTTTGTTACACAATTCATAATATCCTCGAACAAAATCTCTAATGATTATTAATGACAATTTCAATTAATGCAGCGAAAATAAACTAATAAGCAACTAAGCAACAAAGCAGCATAATCAATGGGTATAGTGCAGCTCCAACACTCCACATGCAAGCTGACGGTAGACACGGCCTATAACTCCGCATTATCAACGTTATACTCCCAATCCTGACCTGCAACTGTTGGTGGGGGATTGCAAGAGTGAGTACATGTCGTACTCAACAAGTGTCAAAAGTATGACATGTAGCTAATTCAAGTGATGAATATAATAAAAGCTAAGTGCTGAAAAAGTACATTAAAACATTTGAAAAGCAATATATTATATGTATGTGAAATAAACACATCGTAACCATGTAATCATCATAATTCCAATCCATATTCATTACCATCATCCATATTCCAGATTTCACCATTACCAACAACCATATTCAATACTAGAATTAATCCTTAACCAGCCATAACCATTACAAAACCATAACTATCCCAAAACCAAGTTCCTTCTAATCATGCAGGTCATCCAGGCGCTCATAACTGGGAGCACGGCAATCATGATAGTTTTTTTAGACACTCTGCAGAGGTTGTACCACTTTACCCATGTGTTTGTGATTTCATCACCCGTAGGCGACTAAGGAACCTCCCTTATGCCAATTACACTTCCTTTGGTGTATGGCCAAGAGATCATAAAATAGCCTTTACAAAAGGATTACTAGCCTATTTAGACCCACTAAGGTTTCACCGGTGGCGATGCCTCCAACTGAGCACATCTTCAACCAAGGGCCCCCTCTTGAGCCATTCGGATCCCAAGGTAGTCCCACCAATCATCAACAAACCCAATTCGACTACCTCTTCCCCGAGCATCCTTAATGGTCCAAATAGCAGTGGAAAAGCCCTAATTAATCAGCTACACTGCACCCATACTTGGCCTCCTGGTGGCACTGTTGTCCTGGCTTATTCTAGCATGAACCGGTCCTTAGATCTAAAGCAAGTAAACCACCGTAACTTCCAACCCATCCACATACTAGGCTTGCTTAGATCACCCAATTCCACATTATATTAACCAGTTCATATTAAACATAATACCATGAATGCATAATTAAATATGTAGTGTTGTTTTCCCATCCCAATTAAGCGAAGCAAGAAGGTAAAAAGCCCATCCCGACTCTCTACCATAAATTCCAGGTGACAAGGGTGGTCAAACAAATCTAGTAAACTTCCTATCATAGGATTCCCATCAAAATTGACACAAGCATGCAGTTTGCAAACAAAACATTTATTTTAAAACAAGATTAATATGCTTCAATGACACTTGCCTTGCTCTTCGGATTGGTTTAGGTCAAAGCCTTCAAACTCTTGGTGTTGTAGATCCTCCGCAACACTCTCTAGTGCAAATCCGTCTAATCTGCACAAGGATCATACAAGACAAGAAACACAATCAAAGAGTGCACAAATATAACTCAATATGACATGACATGCATGATTAATGCAAATGCAAGGTGGAACTTGTTAATGAGTCGCTTTTAATGATCACTAACTAGTTCCAATAGCTTTTAACAAGTTTATACATATTTGGAGTTGATTAGATATAATTTTAGAATTAATTTGACTCAATTTAACCAGGAAAATCGGACTAGTCCGCTAGAGACCGGACAAATCCGCACTTCACAGAATTGGCGAACTAGGGTTTTTTAGATTGATGTGAATTTGGAGATTAGGGGTCGAATTCACGTAAAGAAAAGAGAATAGAAGGTATACCAGGTGTTTAGAACTCCAATGAATCAAGGATCTTGGAGACAACACTTGGATCTTGATGATCTAGGGTTGATGATGAACTTATCGATGAATTGGTGATGAAGAACGAACCTTGATGGTGATCCTGATCCTCTTTCGTTTCCTCCTCTTCTTCTTCTTGCTTGGGATCTCCTCCTCCCTCCTTGATGGTGGCTCTCCACGAACTAGGGTTTGGGTAGGGTGGAAAAGTGGTAAATAGATGTCAAGCTAAGGGGTGGGGTTGTTTATATAGAAGTGGAGGCTAGGGTTAGATGGATTTCGAGTTTGGGGGTGAGTAGAGGCCGGTTTAGAGTACTATGGGCTCTAAAAGAGTTAGGAATGACGTCCCTAGGCCCACTTAACATCAAACCCAAGAAACAAGTCGTATAACAAAAGAGCAATTCGGAGTCATGATTTATCAGACAAGTTCGAAGCTGTCCAAAGAGAAATCGGACAAGTCCGCTCTGGACATCGGAGAAGTCCAAACTTATCTAGAGGGGAAAAACAGACAAGTCTGGCAAAAAATCGGACAAGTCCGACTTTAGTCAGAGAGGAAAACGGACAAGTCCGCTGGAAGATCGGACTAGTCTGGACAAGTCCAGGGACTTAGCAAAATTTCAAGGATTTGGAACACCGGACTAGTCCGCACTAAGCGTCCGAAAGTGTCCAGAGGAAACAAATAGACTAGTCCGCAGCAAGAACGGACATGTCCGAACGAGGTCAGAGAGAAATCGGACTAGTCCGCACCAAAATCAGACTAATCCGCACTTTCCAGAATTCTTAAGTGCGGTTTTGTATCTAATTCATTTTAAACTTGTTCCTTTTTACGTGGATTAATGTTAAACATATATTAGGATGTATGGAATGCATGATGGATGAAAATGAGGGTGTTACATTCCTTAAGAGATGTTAGGCTGTAGAGAGTAGCCACTAGTCCCAAATCAAAATTGTGAAAGGTAAGTGTCGGTACCCAGCATACCGGGTGCCCTCGTGCACAAGCTTAAGTCGCCTAGGAGCCCTGCCTTCCTGCCAAGGCAGTGTAAGTGCATCTTGGATATCCCTTGTGGGTTTTGGTGATGACAAACATATGAGATCCTAATGAAACTATTGAGATGACTGTAGGATAGATAAGTGAAACAACTCGGTGCACACAAAAAGGTGAAAATTGGAGTGGTGTCCAAAGAAGGATACTTTGATGGAGCTTGGAAGATCAAAATTAGATTTTGAATGTATAGGGAGTGTATGAAAGACACACTTCAAGAGCTCACAACTTTGCGTTGGGGTAAGGGCTTAAAATTAACTTAAAATTCACAATGCACCGGACTAGTCCGATCATGGACCAGACAAGTCCGTTTAACTCTCTGGAATCTCTCAAATTGGGAGACCGGACTAGTCCGTGTGTCCACCGGACTAGTCCGTTGAGCTTTCTGTAGTCTCTCATATTGAGAGACCGGACTAGTCCGTGTGTTCACCGGACTAGTCCGTTGATCTTTCTAGAGTCTCCCTTCTGTGGAGATCGAACTAGTCCGCGGACTAGTCCGTTGAACTTTCTGGAGTTCACCTTCACACAGCACCGGACTAGTCCGAGCTTGGACCGGACTAGTCCAGCAGAATTTCTGGACTTCAAAGTACACTGAGATCGGACAAGTCCGGACTTGCACCGGACTAGTTTGTCCCTAGGAATTTTCAACGGTTACTTTTTGGAAACCCTATAAATAGAGAATCCACGGCCTTCCAAAAGACATACACGACATACACTGCTGCAAACACAAACCCTAGTGCCGCCACTTCGTCCCAAGAGCCCAAAACACATCTCCCCACACATCTAAAGTGCAAAAATAGTGAAATCGATTGAACACTTGGATTCGGGATTGGGAGATCATCGTTCCTTCATTGCGAGCTCTTGGGGTTTGATCTTTCTACACTCATACTCTGCATTGTAATACTTTTGAGTGTATTTGATCAATTCTTTCGTTGTAATTCTCGTGGGAGCCCTCAACGTGTGAGATTGCCCCACAAACTTGGTGATTACCCGTGATAGTGGAATCAAGTCGGCCTTCGTGGTGACTTGAAGAGGGAAAGGGTTGGAGACCCGGCTCTGTGTGAGCTTCCTCAACGAGGACGTAGATCTCGTGGTGAGATCGAACCTCGGGAAAAATTCGTGTGTCTTGCGCCTTATTTCCTTTACATTTTGTTCATTAGATCACTTGAGTGCTAAACATCAATCTTAGGCAATTATAAGTTTTCACTTGCATTCTTACATTAATCTCTAACAAAAATATCAGTTGTTCTTATTTCCGCTGCTAAAGAAATTTAGTTTCCCAAATAACACCTGATCAACACACATATTTCTAGCACACCGGACAAGTCCGCCCACACGACCGGACTAGTCCGGGCAACCAAGTTTTGACGATTCTATTAAGTGTGCAGGAAATTCAAAAGGCCTATTCACCCCCACCTCTAGGCCACATTCAATTGGTATCAGAGCAAGGTTCTCCGCTAACGAGACTCACATCTCGGAGAGATCAATGGCCTCTGAGAAGAACAACGATATCTCGAAGATAAACATTAATGAGGAGGAACAAGAAACTAAAGCCTTTAATGTGCTGAAAGAAAGCCCACACAATGATGAAGAAGTGCGACAACTAAAGGCACTTCTGAGAAAGAAACTGCTAGGACAAAAGGGAAAAGAAGAAGAGAAGACGACGGGGAGTGGTCATCACGACTACTCCCGACATACTTACAACTACAACC
Source organism: Tuctoria greenei (assembly GCA_036927565.1). Lineage (NCBI taxonomy): Eukaryota > Viridiplantae > Streptophyta > Magnoliopsida > Poales > Poaceae > Tuctoria > Tuctoria greenei. Next base: position 257,155,050 of record JAYESD010000002.1, read on the forward strand.
GTCTCAATTCAAACAATCACTATCTTTCCATTCCTATGGGAAAACCTCGACAGTTTGACGGAAGCGACTATACCATGTGGAAGTACAACACGAAGATGCATCTAATATCCCTAAATCCTAGTCTGTGGCACATTGTTTGCACTGGCATAGATATCCCGGACACGGATGAAGAACTCACCCCAGAACAAGAACAAGAGATTCACAGAAATGCACAAGCCGTCGCCGTGATCACATCATCACTAAGCAGAGAGGAATTCACCAAGATCGATGGCTTAGAAAGTGCAAAGGAAATATGGGATACACTCAAGACAGCTCACGAAGGAAATAGGTCGGTTCGTGAAGCAAAAATCGAGATGCTTGAAGGAGAGTTGGGGAGATTTGCTATTGAAGAAGGCGAATCACCTCAAGACATGTACAACCGGATGAAGGCACTCATCAACAAAATTCGTGCCTATGGAAGTAAGAAATGGACGGATCACGAGGTGGTCAAGAGAATGATTAGAGCCTTCATGCCAAGAAATGTCACACTTTGTTCAATGATTAGAGAAAGCCCCGGGTTTCACAAAATGACTCCCGATGAGTTGTTGGGGAAGATCATAAATCATGAAATGATAGAGAAAGAGGCACAATATGTCAAAGACTTGGCCGAACTCACTTCCTCCAAAAAGAAAGATGTTGCTCTCAAAGAAACATGCCGACCCAAACTCAAAGAAACTCGTGAAGATCAAGACGATGGGCATATAAGCGACGAGAGCACCGATCTTGATGATGAAGAAATGGTACTCTTTATCAAGAAGTTTAAGCGAATGATGAAAAGAAGACACGACAATAACTCAAATGAAGGCAAAAGCAAGGATAAAGGAAAATCCAAGGCTGGACGCACTTGCTACAACTGCGGAGAGTATGGTCACTTCATGATGGACTGCCCTTATGAAGAAAACAAAAGGAAGAAGGAAACAAGACCTCAAGAAAAGAAGAATTTTAGAAAGAGAAGACAAGCCCATCAAGCTCACATTGGCAAGGAGTGGGACTCAAACGACGAGTCCTCCTCCAATGAAGAAGAAGATATGGCCACTATCGCAATCAAGAAACCTACTATGAAGGCCACACTCTTCCCAAACATGTAAGGATGGGATATGTACAACCACACTTGCCTTATGGCTAAGGAAGGCAAGAAAAAGGTACGACTCACTCCTCCTACGCTAAATTCCTCTATTGATGACTTTGATAGCTCTAGTGATAATGAAGAAATGTTTAGAGGACTAAGTAAAATTGCTCTAAAGAAAATGAAAATGTTGTCGAATGAAATCTTTGAAAAATAGGAACTTCTTAACCGACAAGAAGATATGCTCATCCGTGAAAGGAAGAGATATCAAGAAGTTGAAAAGCTTCTTGAGCTTGAAGGAGAGAAGAACGAGTCGCTTCAGGTTGAGCTAGCCTTGAGTAAGGAAACTTACTCAAAGCTAGAAGACTCGCATATTGCAATCAAGGAAGAACTTGCTAACTTGTCAAAAGTTAACAAGATCCTTGAGGTGCAAGTTGAGTGCTCAAGCAAAGTGACTCCTCTTCCTCCAAGAGCTCTTCCTCCAAAGATATGAGTTCGACAACAATCGGAACTTGCACTTGCTATAGTAAGAAGAATGTTATTTCTAATACTTCAACTTCTCATAATATGCATGCCCTTCCAAGCGGCATCTTTGATAAGGAGAAGATCAAATATGCACGCAGTGCATATATGGTCACTAGACCTCCTAATGTCAAAGATGGCCTTGGTTTTGACAGGAACAAACACATGTCTACTCCCAAACATGCTAAGAATGGAATTGTCTTTGTTAAGGAAAAATACCATGAATCTGATTTACAAATATTGTTTCGTACATTTGATGCTTCCTATGTTCTTATGAAAACCAAACATGGAAAAGTCATTGCTAAATATACAGGGCCACGCCACAAGAACTCAAAAACTAGTGTGTGGGTGCCCAAGACTCTTGTGACTAACCTGAGAGTACCCAAGCAAGCTTGGGTACCTAAAACCAAGGAATAATTCCTTTTTGCAGGCTTATTCCTCCGGTGGGTCTAAATGGGTGCTAGATAGCGGATGCACAAATCACATGACCGGAGAGAGAGGTATGTTTGTGGAGTACGAATATAACAAGGATCCAAGTGAAGGCATATACTTTGGAGACAACAGCCAAGGAAAGGTCCTTGGTAGCGATAACACTGAAATATCCGCTCAACACACATTATCCAATGTTTTACATGTAGATTCTCAAGATTATAACCTTTTGTCAATATCCCAACTATGCGACAAAGGTTACAACTGTTTATTCACTAATGAGGGTGTGACCGTTTTTAGAAGAAGCGATGGCTCGATTGCATTCAAGGGAATGTTGAAGGGAAAGCTTTATCTTGTTGACTTCAACAAAGATAAAGCCGAACTCAACACTTTCTTGGTTGCTAAGACCAACATGGGATGGTTGTGGCATAGACGGCTAGCCCATGTTGGGATGAGAAATCTGCAGAAACTTTTAAAAGTTGGTCACATCCGTGATCTTAAGGATGTGGTTTTTGAAAAAGACAGGCTGTGCAGCGCTTGTCAAGCAGGAAAACAAGTCGGAGCACCACACCCCGCCAAGAATGTGATACTACCGCAAGACCACTGGAACTCCTCCACATGGATCTCTTTGGTCCAATTTCGTACATCAGCATCGAAGGTAACAAATACGGTTTAGTAATTGTTGATGATTTTTCAAGATTTACCTGGGTATTTTTCTTGTATGATAAATCAGAAACTCAGGGGATCCTCAAGAAGTTATTGAAAAGAGCTCAGAACGAATTCTCATCAACCATAAAGAACATCAGAAGTGACAATGGGACAGAATTCAAGAACCTCCAAGTTGAAGAGTTTCTCGATGAAGAAGGGATAAAGCATGAATTCTCGGCACCCTACTCCCCTCAACAAAATGGAGTGGCCAAAAGAAAGAACAGAACATTGATCGAAATGGCCAGAACTATGTTGGATGAATACAAGATGTCAGATCGATTTTGGGCAGAAGTGGTGAACACCGCTTGTCACGCCACGAATCGACTGTACCTCCATCGACTACTGAAGAAAACTCCGTATGAGCTCCTTACTGGTAAAAAGCCAAATGTTTCTTATTTTAAAGTTTTTGGTTGCAAATGTTTTATTCTGAACAAGAAATAGAGGACCTCGAAGTTCGCTTCGAAGTCCGATGAAGGATTCTTGCTCGGTTATGAATCAAATGCCTACGCCTATCCTGTCTTCAAGAAGGTGTTCGGCCTTGTTGAAGTAGCACGTGACGTAGTGTTCGATGAATCTAACGGCTCACAAGTGGAGCAAGTTGATAAGTGTGTGCTAGATAAAGAGGAAGCTCCATATGAAGCACTGAAGAAAATGGGACTTGGTGATATCTTACGACAAGAGCAAACATTCGACTCAAATGCACAAGATGAACCTCAACACGGAGGCAATGATCAAGGGGGAGCCCTTGCACAAGATCAAGAGGAGGAAGATCAAGAAGATCAGGACAATAATGGAAGCAATGATCTAGGGGGAGACAATGCACATGAAGATAATGAAGAACAAGCAACTACACAAGCTCCACACCCAAGAGTACACCAGTGCGTGCAAAGAGACCACCCTGTCAACAATATCATTGGAGATATTGCTAAGGGAGTAACTACTAGATCTCGAGTTGCAAATTTTTGTGAATACTATTCTTTTGTGTCTTTTCTGGAACCATACAGGGTAGAAGAAGCCTTAAGGGATCCAGACTGGGTGATTCCAATGCAAGAGGAGCTGAACAACTTCAAGAGAAATGAAGTGTGGGAGCTGGTGGAGAGACCAAAGGCGAACATAGTTGGAACCAAATGGGTCTTTTGGAACAAGCAAGATGAACATGGAGTAGTAAAAAGAAATAAAGCAATATTGGTGGCCAAAGGTTATTCTCAGGTCAAAGGTTTGGACTTCGATGAAACTTTCGCTCCTGTAGCTAGACTTGAGTCCATTCGTATTTTATTGGCATATGCTACTCACCATAATTTTAAGCTGTATCAAATGGACGTCAAAAGCGCTTTCTTAAACGGTCCAATCAAGGAGGAAGTTTATGTGGAGCAGCCACCAGGATTCGAAGACCAAAAGTATCCCAACCATGTCTACAAACTGCGTAAGGCTCTCTATGGCCTCAAACAAGCTCCTCGAGCTTGGTATGAGTGTCTTAGAGATTTTCTAATTCAAAATGGATTCAAAATTGGTAAAGCTGACTATACACTTTTCACTAAACATTGTGATGATCACCTATTCGTATGTCAAATTTATGTTGATGACATTATCTTTGGATCCACTAACAAATCTTTCTGTGAAGAATTCAGCAAAATTATGACAGATAGGTTCGAGATGTCAATGATGGGCGAATTGAAGTTCTTCTTGGGATTCCAAGTGAAGCAATTAAGAGAAGGTACATTTATAAGCCAAACCAAATATACACAGGACATTCTCAAGAAATTCAATAGGACAAAGCCAAGCCCATCAAGACACCCATGGCCACTAACGGACATCTCGACCTCAATGAAGACAGTCCAAATGTGGACCAAAAGGTATATCGGTCCATGATCAGCTCCTTACTTTATTTATGTGCACCTAGGCCAGATATTATGCTTAGTGTTTCCTTGTGTGCAAGGTTTCAAGCCGCACCTAAAGAGTGTCACTTAATTGCGGTAAAAAGAATCCTAAGGTACCTTGTGCACACACCCAACTTGGGCCTTTGGTATCCCAAACGATCCAAATTTAACTTGATAGGGTATTCCAACGCCGACTATGCAGGATGCAAAGTCGATAGAAAGAGCACGTCAGGGACTTGTCAATTTCTTGGTAGGTCCCTAGTTTCTTGGTCATATAAAAAGCAAAACTTCATTGCTCTTTACATAGCAGAAGCAGAATATGTTGCAGCTGGTAGTTGTTGCGCACAACTACTTTGGATGCGACAAACCCTTAGGGACTACGGCTACAATCTTAACCATATCCCACTTCTATGTGACAATGAAAGTGCTATAAAAATTGCACACAACCCTGTAGAGCACTCAAGAACTAAGCACATAGATATCCATCATCATTTTCTTAGAGATCATTCATTAAAAGGTGACATTGCTATTTCACATGTCAGGACTGAAAAACAACTTGCTGATATTTTTACCAAACCATTGGACGAGAAAAGGTTTTGTGAGCTTAGAAACGAACTTTATATTCTTGACTCCCAAATGTTGCTTGAAATGTTGCACATCTGGTTGATACTTCAAATGTTACATTTTATTGCTAAAACTGCCCCTCACCTCTTTTTCTTCTAAGAAAACTAATTTTAATGAAGAAATCTTGGAGTTTATGACCACTTTTCATTGTTGATTGCCTTCTGGTCATAAGTACCAAGATTATTTGCAAAACATGTCCTTGGATCACTATTAGTTATCTCTAAATACTTAGTTTTTCCAGTGACACCGAACTAGTCAGGTTTTCCACCGGACTAGTTTGGACAGTCCCTCTTTCCTAGGTTTTCCAGGGCACCGGACTAGTCCGTCCTCTGACCGGACTAGTCCGATCGGCCGCGTATATAAGCAGCTGGCCGGCCCAAATTTCAAACCTCCCTCCACTTTGAGTTGAGCCCTCACCTCTCAAACCCTAGCCCCCAAAAGTGATTTTCAAGTTGAGCCCTCAAAATCCAAGTTTTCTCTGTGGGAAATCCTCCCCTCAACGAGTTGATACTCCACTCCGAACTCATCCGGACAAATTCATGCTCCTTCAACGCGAATCTTCAAATCTCGGTAAATTTCTCCCTAAAATCAAACTCTCAACTCTTCTAGTTCTAGCTTGTTTACCTTGATTCCAAGGTAGTACATTAGCTTCAGAGATGTATTCCTTTCTCTTTCTTGCACACTTGCATCCTTAGATAGAGGCTGTGATTCATAGGTTGTGTTAGGGTTCTAATGCCAGGCCGGACTAGTCAGGCTCTCCGATACGAACTAGTCTGGTACACCGGACAAGTCTGCACTCTGAAACCAGACAAGTCCGGCATTTGACATTTGAATCCTCACATCTCCTTCAATTCTTGATTTTTTCTCATCTAATCCATGAACTCCTTATTAGGCACGATGTCTTCAAGCTCTGATGACAGCTCTTTCCACGCTAATGAAGAAATTGAACGTGAAAAAGTGAATAGAGCCAAGGAGAGATACATGAAGAAAAGACATGATGTCAATGTGCACTCTCCACCCTCCAACGACAATTTGCCCAAGAAAAGGAAGGTGGTTGTTAAGAAGGCCCAAGGAAGAGCTAGCGAGATCTCCTCAGGGCCAAAGAGGACTCTCAACAAAGGAAAGGGGCTTGCTAGTGGTCCCATTGGGCCCCTGAAGATGAAGAACCCAAGTCACCGCAACAGGCAGCGCTCGAGTAAGGATTTCACCGGAAAAGGGGGTGATCTTGCCGATAGCTTCAGGCAGGTTAATGTGTATGATCAACCTCGGCAATGCTCAGACCCAAGATTTTGGAGCAACTTCCATAGCGACTACTACGAGCATGTGTACATGAAGATGAAGAATCCTATTGTGAAGAGTCAATGGGTGAACATTGGGTACATGCAGTCGAAGAAATATCCTACCTTCCGTGGGGTGGTTGAGTCCCTGGAGAGGCACAGACTAAAGGAACTGTTTTCTTTGGAGAATGACTGGAACAATGAGATCATCACCCAATTCTACTCTACCCTCTACTTTGCTCGGGGTGATGGAGACAGTCTTACATGGATGACCCATGGTTCCAAGTATAGTGTTACTTATGATGAGTTTGCAAGAATTCTTCACCTTGAACATACTCTGGATCATGATCTTGTCATCCACAATTTGCAACCCTTGGAGAAGGATGAGCTCAAGTTCCTCTATGACACAAGGATGCCCTATGTGCCTCCCAACAGCAAATATCTGAAGCCCTTCTTTGTGGTCCTCAACAGAATCTTGAGGAAGACAATAGCCCCGAAAGATGGAGATGCGGGGACTATACAAGGAACCTTGAGGACCCTAATGAAGGTCATTAGTGGAAGGAGACCATTCAATATCTTTGAGTACATCTACAATGACATTGTGAACATCTCAATCACTCCCAACAGATCTTGCGGGTATGCCCTGTACATCATGTTCATGATTGAGAAAGTGACGGGACTTGAGTTTGTCAAGGATGTCTCTCATACGGGATTGAAGCCGCAAAAGCCCACCGAGTACACTCTACACTCGGCTCCTGATGCACCTCCCTCCCCTGAAGCTGAGAGGAGGACTAAACAAACTCGGGATGTGAATGCCACAAGATTTTCAGCTGCTCCTCCTAGCTCTGCACCTGCCCATGAACCCTCCGGTGGTGTGCTCAAAATGCTCACCTCTATCTTTGCCTGCTGCCGCAAGATTGAAGTCAGGCAGAAGAAGCATCAACAATATGTCAATTCCAACATCAAAGCTATCTGTGACAAGCTAGAGATTGAGCCGGTGGGATCCCCGCCCGCATTCGAGGACTCCGAGGAAGAGTCTGCTCCGGCGAATGATGATGATGGTGGTGAAGATGAGGACCGGACCGAGACTGAAGAAGAGAGTGGCGATGAGTGATTCCCCTCAATTTTTCCCTTTTTGGTGCCTTGATGCCAAAGGGGGAGAGATTGAGACTAGTAGTTTGAGCCTATCTCTAGTTGTAGTCCTTATGCTTTTGTGATCGAGGACATGTTCTTATTTTTAAAACCTTGTAATGCACTATTTCTTTTCTTATGTGTGATGCTTATTGTTGCTTGAATGATCATCTTTATGCTCATTGTTGATTATCCTTATTTCATCACACTTTGTTGATCACACACCTGTTAGGCAACCCACCATAAGGTGTGTGCATATGTGAGAAGCTTTCTGTGGATTCATCGTTATTCTCATATGTGCACACCTTATGAAAATCAAGTTTTTTTATTCTCGATTGTGATATCTCAAATGGTTGTCATCAATCACCAAAAAGTGGGAGATTGTAAGTGCATCTAGGATATCCCTTGTGGGTTTTGGCTAATTGATGACAAACATATGAGATCCTAATGAAACTATTGAGATGACTGCAGGACAGATAAGTGAAACAGCTCGGTGCACACAAAAAGGTGGAAAATGGAGTGGTGTCCAAAGAAGGATACTTTGATGGAGCTTGGAAGATCATTAGATTTTGAATGTATAGGGAGTGTATGAAAGACACACTTCAAGAGCTCACAACTTTGCGCTGGGGTAAGGGCTTAAAATTAACTTAAAATTCACAATGCACCGGACTAGTCTGATCATGGACCGGACTAGTCCGTTTAACTCTCTAGAATCTCTCAAATTGGGAGACCGGACTACTCCGTGTGTCCACCGGACTAGTCCGTTGAACTTTCTGTAGTCTCTCATATTGAGAGACCGGACTAGTCCGTGTGTTCACCGGACTAGTCCATTGATCTTTCTGGAGTCTCCCTTCTGTGGAGATCGGACTAGTCCACGGACTAGTCCGTTGAACTTTCTGGAGTTCACCTTCACACAGCACCGGACTAGTCCGAGCTTGGACCGGACTAGTCCGACAGACTTTCTGGACTTCAAAGTACACTGAGACCGGTACAAGTCCGGACTTGTACCGGACTAGTCCGGTGTTAGGAATTTTCAATGGTTACTTTTTGGAAACCCTATAAATAGAGAATCCACGGCCTTCCAAAAGACATACACAACATACACTGCTGCAAACACAAACCCTAGTAGCGCCACTTCGTCCCAAGAGCCCAAAACACATCTCCCCACACATCTAAAGTGCAAAAAGAGTGAAATCAATTGAACACTTGGATTCGGGATTGGGAGATCGTCGTTCCTTCATTGCGAGCTCTTGGTGTTTGATCTTTCTACACTCATACTCTGCATTGTAATACTTTTGAGTGTATTTGATCACTTCTTTCGTTGTAATTCTCGTGGGAGCCCTCAACGTGTGAGGTTGCCCCACAAACTTGGTGATTACCTGTGATAGTGGAATCAAGTCGGCCTTCGTGGTGACTTGAAGAGGGAAAGTGTTGGAGACCCGGCTCTATGTGAGCTTCCTCAACGAGGACGTAGATCTTGTGGTGAGATCAAACCTCGGGAAAAATTCGTGTGTCTTGCGCCTTATTTCCTTTACATTTTGTTCATTAGATCACTTGAGTGCTAAACATCAATCTAAGGCAATTATAAGTTTCCACTTGCATTCTTACATTAATCTCAAACAAAAATATCAGTTGTTCTTATTTCCGCTGCTAAAGAGATTTAGTTTCCCAAATAACACCTGATCAACACACATATTTCTAGCACACCGGACAAGTCCGCCCACACGACCGGACTAGTCCGGGCAACCAAGTTTTGACGATTCTATTAAGTGTGCAGGAAATTCAAAAGGCCTATTCCCCCCCCCCTCTATGCCACATTCAGGCAGGGTCCGAGGGCGCCATGTGTCCAGAAGGCTTGGACCCCTCGACCTCAGATACGGGGTCCAGAGTATCCACGTGGACCCCAAGGAAGAATCCAGCTCCCCCTTGGAGACGAGCTCCTAAGAGGTCACGTGTCGAGCAGGGCAGGATCCCGCTTCCCCATGGGAGAGGGATCCGGTGCTGCCATGTGGTTCGAGGCACCAGAAAGGCCACCTCCCGTAGAAGCGGGCTCCAGCTCCACCACGTGTCCCACAGCCCTGGATCCTCCGCTCTACTCAGGCACGGGCTCCGGGGCTGCCACGTGGTCAGTGGATCGGGACCCGGCGTCCCTCGCAAAGGCTAGCTCCCTAGCTGCCACGTACCCTGCAACTTGCCCCGGATGGTGGGTTGCGGGAGTTAAGAGGGCAGTGCGCCTTGTCTAAATTAAGCATTGAAGACTCGCGTCTTCCATAGGCGCACGACACGACGCACACCTACTGTCAGGTACCGCTGCACCCAATCGCATCACAGTGAAGACACCGCAGGCCTAACCCACTCTGCCCAGTGGGTAGCTTACGACAATAGGGATAGTTGGACGGGACATTCCATGCTATCATCAATGACTACGCATAGGTGACTAGGGACTGAGGCAGCAAGACGGCGAGTCTTCAAGCCGCAGTCAAAAGAAGCTTATGCGAGAATCCTTAGATCTTTAGGATAAGATCACCTCGGGGCCACCTATCGAGCCTCAGACCCCACTTGTAAGGCATCTGGCCTTGTATATAAAAGGACCAGACTACCACTGTTACAAGGGATCCCCCAATCTACGCATTCACACACTACATACCAGCAATACAACCTCACCGTTGAGTAGGGTATTACGCTCTTGCGGCCCGAACCACGTAAAAACCACAGTCTCACCAATTCCATACGCACAATCCCTCGATAGAGGACTAAGCCCTGCCTATCAAAGAACCTCTACAGGCCGCTCCATAGCAGATCCGGAGAAGTGTCACAATAACACTTCGACATTTAGCGCCCCAGGTAGAGGCTTTTTCCTCATAAAAAGTGGTTGCGCTTTCACCGTAATGGTGTTAATTAAGCATGTGGATGGCATTTTCCGAGGCCATCGTCCGGCGAACAGATCCATCACTCGAGCGGCACATTCTGGTCCATCACGCCCCTGCATAGAGGCAGCTGGCCAGGGTGGCGCATCCGGGCACATCCTGGCCCAGTCAGCGCCCCTGGAGCCGCTGGCTGCAAGTCCGGAGAGCGCTCTGGTAGCAGTCAGGGCCCTTCTCCAACACCCACTGTCCTTGAGCACTTCTCAGGGAGTGGCTCAACAGTGGGTCCAAGACATCGACCACTTCGTTGTTGCGACCATCAACTCCCCCAACAGAGGGAGGCATCATGTGTCGCAATCGCGCCGCCGTCCATCGACCATCGCACCTTCGACACTCGTTCCACCAGGCTCGCTAGCGCTGGTCAGATCCCCTGGGAGGACCTCAGGGCCGATCTTGACCGTCTTCAAGCTCGGATAGATGGTCGCGTCATCATCTAGCGGTAGCGGGAGAGACGGTGCAATCTTGACACTGAGTACGACCCTCAAGGGCCTGAGCAGGATGCGTCCGTTGTTCGAGGAGAACCGCAGGTAAACCCTCCGTCACTGCCTCACCAAGATTATGTGGGGTCGACCGCCCCCCTACAACACTCTGTACAGCAGTTGTCGCAACAGCAGTACTTGGCTCAGCTGGCACCACAGCAGCAGGCTCTACAGCAGCAGTAGTCTCTGCAGCAGCCGCATGCTACGTAGCAAACCCCTTTGGGGTATGCTATTCCGTACACCTCCCGGCGAAGCCCATCGGAGGGTGCATGTCCTTTGCACCATACCTCCGTCTAACGACGTGGCCATGCAAGTTCCGGCCATACCTGCCGCAGAAGTTTGATGGGAGTGTCAACCCAGCCGAGTTCCTGCAGATCTACACCACGACACTCCTTGCTACAGGAGCCGATGAGTCTGTCCTGGCAAACTACTTTCTCGTCGCCCTGATCAGCTCATCCCAGTCATGGCTGATGAACCTACCCGAGGGGTCCATTACCTCTTGGGATGAGCTCTGTCGGCAGTTCAAGGTGAACATCGGCAGCTCCTACACGTGCCCTGGCACCGAGCTCGACCTCCACGTCGTGCACCAACAACCCAAGGAGACGATGCGGTCATTCATCCAGCATTTCTCCCAGGTACTCAACTCCATCCCCAACATCTCAAATGCTTCTGTCATAGTGGCGTTCTGGTAGGATGTGCATGACCGGAAGATGCTCCGGAAGCTAGCCACGCACAACGCGCAAGATGTCTCTGAGCTCTTCTCCATTGCCGACCGGTGCGTCAAGGTGGGAGAAGGCTGTGACTGGCACACCCAGCCCGCCCCCGAAGTGGGCGGAGCTGGCCAGACCGGCGAAGGTGCCGTTACCCTGGGTAGCAGCAAGAAGAAGAACAAGAATTGGGCCGGCAGCCAGAACAAGGCGCTGCATGGGTCGCCCATTGCCACAGCAGCAGCGACCGGTGGTGGCAGACCCCCACGCCCCGACAAATGCCCACGTTAGCCACCTGCTACTAACGAAGGTGTCGAGCCCTGCTCGGGCACAAAACCGGCATCCACACCACGAGCGAGTGCCGGGAGATGAAGAGATGCACCGAGCGATACCAAGAGCGGACGCAGTAGCGTCGTGATGGCGCCCCCTTCCGCCAGCAGGAGGGCAAGCAGAAGGTCGACCCCAAGGTCGAGGACGAGGAGGAGATGGAGTACTAGAAGTAGGGATGGACCGTCAAGGTGGTCCACAAAGATGAGGACTTCGACGCCAGCAATGACCATGAGCGTCGCAAGACTCTCCACGTCATCTTCAGGGGTCTTTGTATCTCGCGTCTCGGAGCGCGGTCAATACGCTGCGCCGAGCAGTGGCTTCAATAGCCCCTGCTCCCACTCCAGCGCTGCACCACAAGTGGAAGGAGACGCCAATCAGCTTCGACACCTCTGACTGACCCAAGAACATGGTAGGAGCTAGGATCCTGCCTCTCGTGGTTGCCCCCACCATTGCCAACATCAAGATCCACTATGTCTTTATAGATGGTGGGGTCGGCCTCAACCTCATTAGCCGTGCGGCCTTTGACCAGCTGCAGATCCTGATGTCCAAGCTCACCCCCTCGAGCTCGTTCTCAGGGGTGAGGCAAGAGAACATCATCCCGTACGGCAACATCAACCTTCGGGTGACCTTTGGGACACCAGACAACTGCACGACGGAGGGCATCCTTTTCGACGTCGCAGACGTAAGCCTCCCCTTCCATGCCATCATATGCAAGCTCGCCCTGTATCGATTAATGGCCGTAGCCCACTACAGCTACCTTGTCCTAAAGATGCTGACCCCTCCGATGTCCTCAGGGTCCGAGAAGATGCACTGCTGCGGTGCTAGCCTTGTAGAAGCTCCAAGCCCTCACAGCAGACCCAACACCTGCCGATGGCAGCGCTAGACCAACTCAGCCTCTATCGAGCTCGCGCCAGCACAGCTCACCTGTTGCACCCCGTCTGCAGCCTTCCGACAGCACCAACGCTCCCGTTAAAGCTGTCAAGATCAGTTCCGACTCTTCTCAGACCACCCGCAAGGCGGGAGGCCTGGGTAGAAAGTAGGGACGCCCACTCACTGCTCAACTGGTAGCTATCGATGACAAGTTGTCCAGCAACCGTCACAGCTATCTTCAGAGCTTTGGGCACCCCCATATGTTAATATTAGCTTAGTAGCATAGTGTAGAAGTTTTCATAGAGTCTAGGAGCAGCATTTAGGACAACCAAGCCCCAGGGGGGTCAGGTCCAAATTCTGTAGTCATCTTAGCCTGGTCCCGAACCCTAATCCTATGCACAATGCCTCTCACGTCATTCGGAAGCGAGTCGTTTCCCTCTTTTGTAAAAGTTTATCTCTTCCTATGAATGCTGATATAAAAGATTCACTATCTTACTTCCTGTTTCCATAACAATGTTCATTTAATTATGCATTAATTTTATGATAAACCATGTTATACTCTATTGTTGTATGTTGCCTTCATATACACGGTAATGCATTTTGTATCTCACCCTTGCTAGAGTTGTGCAAGCCTACTGCAGGCGGACCTACTTGAGGTACCTGCAATGTGTGAGGATTTCTCTCGGTGCCCCCATCCTTGGAGTCCTACGATGCTAGACGGCCTCCCAGGAAAGATCTACGCCAAGCCGAAAGTCCAGGGTGTGTGAACTGATTAGTCTGGTCCTGTACCCTAAGCACGCACACCCTGCCTCTCAGCGCTACGATCGAGTACTGGGGGCTAGAAAATTCGCACCCTAAGGACGGCGGGAGCCGGATCCCTAAGCACTAATGCATTGAATTATCCCAGGCCCCGTGTGTCAGCTCAGGACAGTAAGATATGACAAAGCTAAGGAAAAGGAACAGGTAAAACCGGCAAGCAAACTAGTCTCTCCTTTACCATGTGTGCAGGACAACCAGCTCCGGCGCCTCCCAAGGGGCCTGCTGTCGACGTCCAAGAACATCCAACAGGGCAACAAGCGTTGATTCGTGAGTACACTCTCCCATACCACTCTTGTTGCTAATAGGATTCTCTTGTGGTAACCTGTACACTAGGGGGCCTGCCGTTGAAGTACTACACATTGGTGTTGGACGACACCAGAGCATCCAACTCTGGCACCTCCCAAGTGGCCTGTCGTCGAAGTACTACACATTGGTGGTGGACGACGTCAGAGCATCCAGCTCCGACACCTCCCAAGGGGCCTGTCGTCGATGTCTCGACGATGATGGTGGGCGACGCCAGAGCAGCCAGCTCCGGCACCACCCAAGGGGCCCGCCATCGACGTCTCACCACGTCGAAGACAGCAACAAGTGTTGATTCGTGAGCCCCACTCTTGTTGATAATAGGGTTCTCTTTTGGTAACCTGTACACTAGGCACCTTCCGTCGAATTACTACACATCGGTGGTGGACGACGCCGGAGCATCCACCTCTGAGACCTCCCACGGGGTCTGCCGTCGATGACTCTGCAATGATGGTGGGCGACGCCGGATCATCCAGCTCCGGCACCTCCCAAGGGGCCTGCCGTCGACATCTCTACGATGATGGTGGGCGACACTGGAGCATCGAGCTCCTACACCTCCCAGGGGGCCTACCGTCGATGACTCTGCGATGATGGTAGGCAACGCCTCAGCAGCCAGCTCCGGCACCACCCAAGGGGCCTGTTGTGGGTTTTGGTTGATTTATGGCAAACAAATGAGATCCTAACCAAAGTGTTGAGATGAGTGCAGGTTTTAATGAAATTATTAAGAAAGCGCAAAAAGAAAGTAAAATGAGGATCTAAATGGAAAAGATCTCAAAAGTTGAATAGATTAGATCATTGTGTATGGAGTGTGTTGGATAAAAACACCTCAAGAGCTCAAGCACAAGAAAACTCATTCACTACACAATTTTACACAGGTCCGTACTAGTCCGATATACCCCGGACTAGTCCAATAATCCCTTTGTTCAAAATCGGACAAGTCCTCTCAGTGCGGCCTTGTCTGCACAGTCCAGGTTTACATAGACCGGACTAGTTCGATATCACCATGGACTAGTCCGATATCTTTCTCACTAAGATCGGACTAGTCCTCCCCAGTGCGGACTAGTCCTAAACACTTCACAGCTTTGCACGACAGTGGACAAGTCTGATAATATTCGGACTAGTCCGATAACCTCTCTGACTAAAATCGGACAAGTCCTCCAAGTACGGACTTGTCCCCAATTCACTAAGGGGTTCACCACAGCTGGACTAGTCCGATAATGACTGGACTAGTCTGAACTTTTCCAGAGCCTAAATCGGACTAGTCCGCCCAAGGCCAGACAAGTCCGGTGTTCTTAAGAACTTAGGGTTTCCTACACGCCGCACACTGGACTAGTCCGTACTCTCTAAACCCTAACGGTAACCTTTGGAAACCTACATATAAATAGATGTGCACGGCCCTACTTTTATATCTCTCGACTCCTAATGCCGTCACACCCTCCAAGAGCCTAGAAAACACATCTCTCCACACAATCCATCGCAAGAAAGATCAAATCCTTGAGGATTAACTTTGGATCAAAGGAGAGACACGATTCTCACATCTTGAGCTCTTGGGTTTGATTCTCTAACACACTCCTGTTGTTTTATTGTGGATCTTACGAGTGTGTTCTTGGTGGTGTTTGATTTGTAATTTTGGGGAGCCCTCAACTTGTGAGAAGGCCCCTTGAACTTGGTGATTTACCCTTTGTGATTAGTGGAAGAGAATTGGCCTCCGTGGCGATTCAACGAGGGTAGGGTTGGAGAAGACCCGGTCCTTTCGTGGGCTCCTCAACGTGGATGTAGGTTGCCTCTGTGGGAACCGAACCACGGGATAAACTCTTGTCTCAATCTTGTTCTTAGTTTTTCATCACACTCTAGGGTTTACTTGATCTTGCATATCTTGCGTTAAAACATTGAAACCAAAGTTAGTTTGTGCTACATTTAATTTCATTGACTCAATACCTTCAAGTTACATACTATATTCCGCTGCGTACTGTGCTGGTATTGAGATCATTGATCTAACTAGATCAATCTAGTCCGCACGCACCGGACTAGTCCGCACTCTACGGGACTAGTTTGATTTATTGGTATTTGATCATGTTGCCAAGTGTTGCAGGGTCCGACTAAAAATAAAAAGGCCTATTCACCCCCCTCTAGGCCACATTCAATTGGTATCAGAGCTGGACTCTTCAAGAGGAGACTAATCGCTCGAAGAGAAAATGTCGGACATGAAGGATGTGCACAAGAGCCTCAACCAAGAGAAGGTTGAAGATGAAAAGGCTCAAAAGTCGGAGAAGCTCCTCGACGCCATTCAGGACTTCGAGGATGAAGATGAGGAGACGCTGGAACTCAAGGCGCTCATAAGGAAGAAAGCTCTCTCCAAAGGTAAAATAAAGATCGAGGACGAGAAGAAGAAGAAGGGGAGTAGTCACACCGACTACTCCCGATATCCTTTCAACTATGATCGTCTAAATTCTAACAATAGCCATTATTTGTATTCCTCTAGGAAAAGCCCCACATTTTGATGGCAATGATTACACAATGTGGAGGCAAAACATGAAAATGCATTTATTCTCACTTAACCCCAGCTTGTGGCATATAGTGTGCACAGGTATAGATATCTCAGACGACGATGAAGAGCTCACACAGAGCCAAGAGCAAGCAATTCATCAGAATGCTCAAGCTTTAGCGGTCATCACATCATCACTAAGTCGAGACGAGTTCACCAAGGTGGATGGACTCGAGATTGCAAAGGAAATATGGGACACATTACAAACTGCACATGAAGGCGATCATCATGTGCGAGAGACAAAGATCGAAATGATCGAATGCGAATTGGGAAGATCCGCCATAGGAGAAGATGAGTCGACGCAAGACATGTACAACCGGTTGAAGACTCTCATCAACAAGGTTCGAGCATATGGAAGTAAAAAGTGGAATGATCACGAGGTGGTGAAGCTCATCCTTAGAGATTTCATGCCTCGCAATGTTACCCTGTGCTCAATGATTAGAGAGAGTCCCAGGTACAAGAAAATGACCCTAGACGAACTGCTTGGAAAGATCATCAACTTCAAAATGATGGAGAAGCAAGCTAAACATGTCAAGAAGATTGCCAACCTCACCTCAGCAAAGAAGAAAGGGGTCACCTTAAAATCCACTTGCATGCCCTTGTCAAAAGAAGCTCGAGAGGCTCAAGATGAAGATGGAAGTGATGATGAGAGCATCGACATAGATGAGGAAGACATGATCATGTTCATGAAGAAATTCAAGAGAATGATGAAGAGAAGACAAGGGGGTAAATCAAGTGAAGGAAAACTCAAAGAAAAGTCAAGACCAAAGTTGAGGCGGGCCTGCTATACCTGTGGTGAATATGACCACTTTATAGTTGATTGCCCCTATGAAGAAAACAAGAAGAAGACCAAGGAAACAAAGACTCAACCTAAGAAGTTCTTCAAGAAGAAAAAGCAAGTTGGGCAGGCGCACCTAGGAAAGGAGTGGGACTCAAATGATGAGTCCTCGTCCGAAGAGGAAGAGGAGATGGCTAGCATAGCCATCAAAAAGACAATGAAGAAATCAACTCTCTTCCCATCTATTGGCGCCAGGAAGGACAACAACACCTGTCTCATGGCGAAGGAAGGTAAAATAAAGGTAACATCTAAATCTTCCTCCTCGCATTCTTACTCTAGTGATAGTGATGTCAATAGTGATAATGAAGATATTCTTGTTGGCCTTGATAAGAAAATTGCCGCAAGAATGAAATTCTTAATCGATAAACTTATTGATAAGGAGGAGCTTATTGATCGACAAGAAGATATGATCATCCTTCAAAAGGAGGAATATCTTAAGATCAAAAATCTCCTTGAACATGAAAAGGAGTGAAGCAAGTCACTTGAACTTGAGCTAGCTTCAAGCAAGGAAGCTTGCTTGAAGTTAAGTGACTCAAATGCTATCATCAAGGATGAACTTGCTAACTTAACCAAAGTTAACAAGATCCTTGACGTACAAGTTGAGTCACTCAAAAAAAATGAACCTTCATCCTCTTAAAGCTCTCCTTCTCAACCCCTTAAAATTGAACCTACTACTACTTGTGCATGTGTTAAAATTGATACTAGCTTAAAGGACAAGTCAACCTCCACCAAGGACAAGCATCCTTCCTGTAGTGGCATATTTGACAAGGAGAAGGTCAAGTATGCACGCAGTGCATACTTGGCCACAAGACCTCCTAATGTCAAATATGGCATTGGGTATTCCTATGGCGAAAAGCAAAATGCTAGAAACCATAAGAATAACAAGGAGTGCATTGCCTTTGTGAAGGGAAACTCCCCTCAAGCTAGAAAGGCTAATAATGTTGACAAGTTCAAACATGTTAATTCATGCGAGCAACAATTATTATTTAGAACTTTGATGCATCTTATGTTCTTATGAAAAACCCTTTTGGTAAAGTGCATGCCAAATATGTTGGGCCACGCCATGGGAACAACAAGTCCCATGTGTGGGTGCCCAAATCTCTTATGACTAACCTCAAAGGACCCAAGCAAGCTTGGGTACCTAAAACCAAGACATAATTCGTTTTTGAGAAAGATAGGCCTTGTAGCGCGTGCCAAGCCGGGAAGCAAGTCGGAGCATCCCGTCCCGCGAAGAATGTCATGACAACGACAAGACCGCTCGAGCTACATCACATGGACCTATTCGGTCCAATCGCTTACATAAGCATCAGCGGTAACAAATATGGTTTAGTAATTAATGATGACTTTTCGCGCTTCACGTGGGTTTTCCTTTTGCATGATAAGATAGAAACTCAAGGAACCCTCAAGAAGTTTCTCAAGCGTGCCCAAAATGAGTTCTCATTAAAGATCAAGAACATACGAAGCGACAACAGAACAGAGTTCAAGAACACTCGAGTTGAGGAGTACCTAGACGAAGAGGGCATCAAACATAAATTTTCAGCACCGTACTCACCTCAACAAAATGGAGTGGCTGAAAGGAAGAACTGAACCCTCATAGAGATGGCGAGAATAATGCTTGATGAGTACAAGACATCGGATCGGTTTTGGGCTGAAGCGGTCAACACCGCTTGTCACGCTATAAACCGACTTTATCTTCATCGCTTACTCAAGAAGACATCATATGAGCTACTCACGGGTAACAAACCTAATATTTCCTATTTTCGTGTTTTCGGTTCTAAATGCTATATCTTGAACAAGAAGCCTAGGACTTTAAAGTTTGCTTCGAAGTCCGATGAAGGTTTCTTGCTTGGCTAAGATTCGAACCCTTACGCCTATCATGTCTTCAACAAGGTCTCCGGACTAGTTGAAGTTGCATGTGACGTAGTGTTCGATGAAACTAACGGCTCTCAAGAAGAGCAAGTTGATCAATGTGTGCTAGATAGAGAAGAAGCTCCATGTCAGGCGTTAAGAAGAATGGCATTGGGTGATGTTCGACCACATGCACCAC
The DNA here is from genome assembly GCA_036927565.1 of Tuctoria greenei. Classification (NCBI taxonomy): domain Eukaryota; kingdom Viridiplantae; phylum Streptophyta; class Magnoliopsida; order Poales; family Poaceae; genus Tuctoria; species Tuctoria greenei. The sequence goes on from JAYESD010000002.1 coordinate 257,174,582, forward strand.
CTCCAAATAAAAATGAAGAAGATGAACCACAAGCGGAGGTAATGGATCAAGGGGGAGCTTCTACACTAGATCAACCTCAAGAAGACGAAGTTGATCAACACACAAATGAGGGCAACCATCAAGGGGAGTAGAAGATGACCATGAAGACTCAAGACCACAAGTGCCTCACCCAAGAGTATATGCGTCCAAAGAGATCACCCCGTCGACAACACAATCGGGGACATCCAAAAGAGAGTAACTACTAGATCTCGAATTGCTAATTTTTGTGAACATTAGTCTTTTGTATCCTTTTTGGAACCGCGCAGGATTGAGGATGCATTGAAAGATCCAGATTGGGTGGTGGAAATACAAGAAGAATCGAACAACTTCAAACGGAACGCGGTGTGGGAACTCGTCAAAAGACCCAAGTTCAACGTCGTTGGCACCAAATGGGTCTTCAGCAACAAGCAAGACGAACACGGGGTGGTGACAAGGAACAAGGCACGACTTGTGGCCAAAGGTATTCACAAGTCGAAGGTTTGGATTTCGATGAAACCTTTGCTCCGGTAGCTAGGCTTGAATTTATTAGAATATTACTTGCACATGCTACTCACCATGATTTCAAGCTCTATAAAATGGATGTGAAAAGTGCCTTCCTCAACGGACCAATCAAAGAGGAGGTGTATGTAGAGCAACCCCCTAGATTCCAAGATCAAGAGTTCCCCGACCACGTGTTTAAACTGTGTAAGGCTCTCTATGGCCTCAAACAAGCTCCTAGAGCTTGGTATGAGTGCCTTAGAGATTTCTTGATTGAAAATGGTTTTAAAATTGGCAAAGCTGATTATACGTTGTTCACAAAGCATTTTGACAATGATCTTTTTATCTGTCAAATTTATGTTGATGATATCATTTTTGGTTCAACTAATAAATCTTTCTGTGAATAATTTAGTAAGATTATGATAGATAGGTTTGAAAATTCTATGATGGGAGAGCTAAAATACTTCTTGGGATTCCAAGTGAGGCAACAAAAGGAGGGGACGTTTATAAGCCAAACCAAGTACACTCAAGAAGTTTGGAATGGACAAGGCGAAGCCCATAAAGACTCACATGGCAACAAATGGACACTTGGATCTCAATGAAGACGTACCAAGTGTGGATCAAAAGGTATATTGCTCCATGATTGGATCCCTACCGTACTTATGTGATCTAGGCCTGATATTATGTTGAGTGTGTGCTTGTGTGCAAGATTTCAAGCCAATCCTAAGGAGTGTCATTTGACAGCCGCAAAAAGAATCTTGTGGTATTTAGTTCATACACCCAACCTAGGACTTTGGTATCCTAAAGGTTTCAAATTCAATCTCATTGGATACTCCGATGCAGATTATGCCAGATGTAAAGTTGATAGAAAAAGTACCTCCAGTACATGCCAATTTCTAGGTAGATCCCTAGTTTCTTAGTCCTCCAAGAAACAAAACTCCATTGCCTTATCCACGGCCGAAGCGGAGTATGTTGCAGCCGGGAGTTGTTGTGCACAACTCCTTTAGATGCGACAAACTCTAAGGGATTACGGTTACAATATGAGCCGTATTCCACTCATTTCTGATTATGAGAGTGCCATTAAAGTTGCCTATAATCCTGTTGAGTACTCTAGGACCAAATACATTGACACCCGACATCACTTTTTGAGAGACCACTCAATGAAAGGAGACATAGCCATTTCCCATGTCAACACCGAAAAACAACTAGCTGATATATTTACCAAGCCACTTGATGAAAAACGTTTTTGCGAGCTCCAGAATGAACTAAACATCCTTGATGCTCGGAATGTGGCTTGAAAACTTGCATACCTATATGGCTTCTTCAAAATATGTTGATTGTGTTGCAAAAATCATCTCTCTCAGTTTTCTCCGAAAATCTATTTCAATTACTTGATCTTGATGAATTATGGTCATTGCTTGATTGTTGTATGCTTACTGATCATATCCATCAAGATTACTTGATCGTTTTGGCCCCTATTTTCTCTATAAGAACCTTTGAATATATACGAATGGGCTAATTATATCTGTTCTGGTGACCACGAACTAGTCCGCACACTGCAGACTAGTTTGTAGAGGTCCGGTAGTCCGAACTAGTCCGGTTGACCACGGACTAGTCCGATTTTTTGACTCCATAACCCTAGGCGCCGCCAAAACCTAATCTCGTTCACCCTCAAAACTTACCTCACATTCTCTCTCTTCACTCGAGAGCCCCCAAGGCGATTTGCCGATTTCTCCATCAAATATCTTCAAGTTTGGGTGGAAATCGATCTCCATTGCTAGGGGATTGAAGACCACGGACTTGTCGGCACCTCCAACTCCTCCTTCGTCAAGGATTTAAGAATTTCGGTAAAATTCCCCTGAAACCCTAGAAACTTCGATTTCTTCCATTTTGGATCAAATAGCTTAGTTTCTTTCAGCTAATACATGATTCCTTGGTGTATTACATCTATGTTAAGCTATTTTAGCATTGAGCAACACCATTTATCTCATAGTTAGGGTTTAAGGTGTTGAACACCAGACTAGTCGGGTCCCCTGGACTAGCCGTACCTGAACTCCGGACAAGTCCGATTTTCAACTGAATTCAGCCCTAATTTCCAACTACTCAATGCACTTCCTTGCCATCAATTCTCATCCATACATTGTGTAATCCCTTCTCAGGACAATGTCGAGCTCCAATGATGAAATTTTCGATTATGAGGCCGAGATGGACCAAGACTCCCTGCTTCGTTCCTTGACGAGCCAAGGGAAGAAGCGCCAAGAGCGCCCCTCCGAGCCGGCACCTTCTCCACCTCAGGTGCGGCGGAAAGTACTAGCCAAGAAGCCTGCGTCCAAGGCCAAGGATGCAGCTGGCCCTAGCTCAGTGGCTTCTCGCCAAGCTAAGGGCAAGAGAAAAGGAATTGCCCTGGGCCCAATCGTCCCACTCAAGATGGCAGCCCCGAGGCAAGGGAACGGGGTTCCCTCTGAGGAGAAGTTTAATGGCAAGGGAAGCGATACGGCTTCCAAACTCATATTTGTGGGCTGTTACAGCCGGTCAAAGAAGGCAGCCGATGCCAGATTTTGGAATAACTTCCAAGCATATTTCTATAGCTCTGTGTACCTCCCCATGAAGACTCCAGTTGTTCGCAGCCAATGGATTGACTGAAAATACTTTGAAAGGAAGAGTTGTGGTGCCTTTGATCAAGTGGTGGAGGCTGCAGCTAGGCATGGACTGAAGGGCCTGTTTGCCTTCAGATATAACTGGGATGATGAGATTATTGCTCAGTTCTATTCCACATGCTTCTTTACTAGTGATGAGGAGGAGAGAGTGACTTGGATGACACATGGATCCAAGTACACTATTACCTATGATGATTTTGCGAGACTCCTTCACCTACAAGACACCGGTAGCAATGAGCTGACTATTCACAACATTGGTGTCTTGGGAAAGGATAAGATGGACTTCCTCTATGATACTAGCCTGAAGTACACCCATCAACTAAGAACATGAAGCCCTTCTTCATGGTTCTTAATAGGGTGTTGAGGAAGACAATAGCTCTGAAGGACGGAGATGCAGGAAGTGTGCAAGGGTACTTGAGGACCCCAATGAAGGTGATTAGCAAGAACCGAAAGTTCGATATCTTTGACTATATCTGGAATGATATGGTGAACATCTCCTGCACACCGAACAGATCCTGTGGCTATGCACCGTACCTGATGTTTATGATAGAGAAAGTCACGGGGATCGAGTTCGTGAAGGATGCGGAGCACACTCCTTTGAGGCCCCAGAAGCCTCCCCAAGCCACTGCCCAAGCTGCTCCATCTCCGGTGTCCAGTGAAGAGGCTCCAAGGAGAGCTGGAGGAGATGAGAGGACTACTCCCGCCACTAGAGCCACTCCTCTCCTTCTTAGCAGCCATTTTTGGCTCATGTAAGAAGGTTGAGGTAAAGCTTCACAAGATGAACAAGGCGAGGAAGGAAGATATGAGGTATGTCAAAGAAAATGTCAAGCATATCTACCAGAAGCTGGAGATTGAGCCTATTGGATCCCCTGTTATTTCTGAAGATTCAGCCTCTGATTTCACTGAGCTTGGGCCTTTGACTCCCTCCGAGCTTGCTTACTTTGGCATTGGGGGAACTTTGAGTGGATTCGCTCCTCCTCCTCCTACCCAACCTGAAGATAAAGATGAAGACGAGGAGAGGACCAACAGTGAGGATTGATCCACTAGATCCCTCCTCTCCTTCTTTTTGGTGTCTTGATGCCAAAGGGTGAGAGATTGAGGAGGAGTCACTAGGTCCTAGTTGTAGGTTGAGAGATGAGAGCTTCATTTGTGTATCTTTTTGAGTCTCTTTTGGATTGTAAAACTTTAATTCTTGTAGGATCGAAGAGCGCGTGAAAAGCTACCAGAGGGGGAGTGAATGGTAGATTAAAACATCTTACGCAGTGGAAACAATTAAATCCCAACCCCATCGGCAGAAAAACAATCTATTAAATAAATTGTCTGTGAAACTAATCTAAACGTGTTTCACTGTGAAAAAAAGTGATATATATCAGAGGGAATCAAGTCACGAAGACGACACAGGAAGAATCACTCAAATCCGTCGAGAGAAACTCAAGTTACGATTGAAAGATCGAACAAAGGTCAATCTGTCCTACCCGAGAAAAACAGTTCTGGAATGCTGCAAAGAAACTCGTGTAGATCATAAACCAAAAATCCAATTACCGTGACATTTTGACAGATGATAGATAATCAAGTTGTGAAGACAACCCAAAAAGAATCACGTCAATTAGATCTGTAAAACTCAAGTTATGATAAAACCACCGAAGAAAGGTAGTGCTGTGCAGAAAACTCAACAAGAAAAACTTGTCTGGAACAAGTCGGACGAACAAGGCACAAGAGTTCCTTTCAATTATGAATATTATTATATATAACACAAGAGGAACAGCCCCAAAGTCGTCTACCATGAGCTCTGGCCTCCCTTGCTTATATAACCAACCCTTAGGCCAACCCAATCTCAACTAAGACTCTAATCCTACTCAAATCACGAATCGGAACTTTCCATAACTGCTTAGGACTCTTCTATACGCAGATAGAAGCAATCTTAAGACTTCCAAACACATTAGGAACGTATCCCACATTCCTAAAATGACTCAAATTCGTGACCACATGAAATCCTATCATAACCAACTCAAATCTTTCCATATTTGAGTCAAACCCAACTCAACCGCAGCCTGAGTCCATAACCTAGTCGGTTGGACCTTTTCGACCAATTCTTTACGTCCACATCTCTTCATCACGTCTTGGAACCATGAATCCATGTCCATGCACTCCCTGCATACGTGCAAACATCTTCCAATGACGTCCACAATACCTTCATATGCATTGTTCTTGATTCAAACATGCTGCACAACCTCCCGATCAACTCAACCACAATTCCTCCCGAACTTAGTTGTTGAACCTCATCTTCTCTCTAAGACTAGTTCAATGGATCCCGTCACCAGCCATGTCTTGAACTCAAGCAACACCTGCACATGAATAAACAACCAATACTTTCGAGCACAACTCCTCGACTTGACTCTCGTTAGTTCCGAAACTACAACATCTTACGTGAGCACCTCACATAAGCATGTTGCAAAACATAGCAAAATGATATCAGCCTTAACCATGAAAACACAACAAAAACTTAGTAAAAGAATAATAAGCAACCTTTTCATAAGTGTAAAGCAAGTTTGAAACACTGCAAGATAAAAGCAGAAACACTGCGATCAAACACCGGACCTTGCCAAAGCTAACCGAAAACATGTCGAAGCTAACCAACATAAGTCGGACCTTGCAAAACATATCAGAACTTAACAAAGACATGTCGGAGCTATCAAAAACATGCCGGAGCTAAAGACAAAGCTCACCGGAGCTAACCAAAAACATGTTGAACCTTGAGAAAGCAAGTCGGACCTATTGTCGGACCTTGCAGAAGCTCGGGGCTAGAGTCGGACCTTGCTAAAAAGATGTTATGGCAGCATTCAAAACTTTTATTGTCAAAACCAATGTATTCAGCACACATAGGTCTCACAATCTCCCCCTTGATGAATGCATTGGCAACACACTTAATCCGAACATTGGCTTATTCACATTAAAAGTTTTGAAAACAATTTCCCCCCCTTTGTAAAACAGAAATAAAATGAGAAAAGGAAATTCTCCCCTGAAAGGAATCATGCCAAAAACAATTGTGAATATGTGCAATGTGTAATCAATTTCTCCCCCTTGCATACTTATCTTTAAAAATTCACATATTATCTCTCCCCCTTTGACAATGTATTCAGCAATGTACAAAAGAGAAATTTTAATTGTTATGAGCATATTATAGCATAAACATATAAAACAAAGCTCATCCAAGTCATACTATCAAGTAACTTACACTATCACATCAATGAGATACATAAAGTAGTGTAAGCCGTGCTAGAGATCAAATGTAATTTTCAATTTAAGAAAGTCATGATCTCACAAACTTAACTATTTCAAGACCTGAAAGCATGACACTTGTTGCTGCATTTTATTATTTTTCAAAGCACAAATTTTGATCATATGATATTTGCAAGAGATTATATGTGCATCTGCCTTATTCTAACCAACCAAGCCAAGCCTATGTCATTTGACAATCAGAAGCTTAAGGACATGGTTTTAGTCATACATAACTTCTTCCATGTTCATATCTAAGTGCAATGATAAGCCATCTCAAAAGAAGAAGTGTGATGCATGCATATTCTCTTGATATTTTCTCAACTTATATTTGTTCATAAAACTCAACATGTGACTTGATTACTTGATTAATTCTTTATGATTAAAAGCACTTGTGAGCATGCAACAAGTTCAAAATAGCAAGAAAGTTCAACCATGACCAGATTTAGTGTAAGTAATTATTCCAATTACTAGACATGGCAAAAACTACAAAATGTATAACACGAGTAATGTAGTAAGAACTTTCAGCATGTAAAAGGAATCACAAAGTCATATATGTATAAAATACTATGCTCATATTATTTTAATTTCAGACTCACACATAGACTTCTCAAGTTTGAAAGCTCCCCCTCAATTTAAGCCATGAGGATGCATAACCCCTATTTCACTACAAATATAATAAAAACGAGTGAAATCCAAAGGTTTTGTAAAAATGTCAGCCAATTGTTGTTCGGTATCTACATGATGAAGCATAATGTTTCCTTTTTCAACATTATCACAGAGAAAGTGATACCTAATGTCAATGTGCTTAGTTCTAGAATGTTGCACAGGGTTTTTAGCAATGGAAATGGCACTAGTGTTATCACAAAATAGTGGAACACTATGTAGATCAACCCCATAGTCCTTATGTGTTTGAACAATCCAAAGAATTTGTGAACAAGTGCTAGCAGCAACTACATATTCAGATTTAGCTGTGGATTGTGCAACTGAGTTTTGTTTTCTAGAGGACCAAGCAACAAGTGAATTACCAAGAAAATGACAAGCACCGGAAGTACTTTTCCTATCATTCCTACAACACCCAAAATCAGTATCCGAAAAAGCTTTCAAAGTAATGGTTGAGGAAGAATGAAGAAAATACCAAATTCTTGGGTCCCATGTAAGTACCTGAGAATCCCTTTGAGGGCTTGACGATGTGAAGCAGGTGGAGAGGCTTGAAACCATGCACAAAGACATACGCTAAATTGTATGTCCGGTCTTGATGTCGTGAGGTACAAAAGTAATCCAATCATGCTTCTATATTCTTTTTGATCCACGGGTTCACCATATTTATCAAAATCAAGTGTTGTTGTTGTTCCCATTGGTGTCCGAAGAGGCTTTCTTTTGTCCATGTTGAAGCACCTTAGGAGGTCTTTTGTATACTTTGTCTGATGCAAAAAGGTACCCTCCTTGGTTTGCTTGATTTGCAGCCCCAAAAAGTATGTGAGTTCTCCCATCATACTCATCTCAAATTTTGAACTCATCATAGCTGAAAACTTGGACACAAGATCATGAGAAACACAACCAAAGATAATATCATCCACATACACTTGAACGAATAATGAGTCATTGCCATACTTAAGCACAAAAAGAGTTTTATCAACCTTGTCCATGGTAAACCCCTTTTTAAGTAAGAATGTTTTTAACCTATCATACCATGCTCTAGGGGCTTTTTGAGACCGTACAAGGCTTTGGACAGTTTGTAAACATGATTAGGAAAATCTGGATTCTCAAAACCTAGTGGTTGTTTGACATAAACCTCCTCATCTATGTAGCCATTAAGAAAAGCACTTTTTAACATCCATTTGATATAGCTTAATACCTTTAGATGCAGCAAAAGCTAACAAAATTCTTGTGGCTTCTAATCTAGCAACAGGAGCAAAAGTTTCATCAAAATCTAGACCTTCAACTTGAGTGAAACCTTGAGCAACCAACCTAGCCTTATTTATAACCACAACCCCATCCTCACTTTGTTTATTTTTAAACACCCATTTAGTTCCAATTAAAGTGTGACCTTGAGGTGGGGGTACAAGTTTCCAAACATTATTTCTTTCAAAATTTTCTAACTCTTCTTACATGGCAATAATCCAAGATTCATTAGTGAGTGCGTGTGATATATCTTTGGGTTCAAAAGAAGCAACAAAAGTAGAATGAGCATGAGAGTTTGGATCGCAAAATCTGGACCGTGTGACTCGTTCGTGCAAGCTTCCAATAATTTGTTGTGTGGAATGACTTTTGAGAACTCGGAGGGGAGTGGACACTTCACAAGCTTCTTCTTCTTCATGTTCATCACAAATCGATGAGCTTGTGACTTGAGGAGGATCTGGACCAGCAATGGTGGTTGTCGGTGCTGGCTGTGAATCAAAATTAGGAGCTGAAACAATGTCATTAGCTGCTAAATTTTATGGCAGCAGCTCCACCTCTTCCTCATCTTCAACAAAAATGCTCTCCCCCTGCGGATATGGATCTGGACCTGCAATATTTGAACTAGTACCTGGGCTAGCATCATCAAAAGACACCTCACAAGTCTCCACAATTTTGTTAGTGTCAAGTAAAAGCACACGGTAGCCTCTAGTATGAGATGGATAACCAAGAAACATGCCATCAACAGATCTAGGTTCAAATTTATCAAGATTACCATGTTTCTTAACAAAGCATTTGCAACCAAAGACCCGAAAGTGTGTAACACTAGGCCTATGTCCAAACCGGAGCTCATATGGTGTTTTACCTAGCTTAGCGCGCAAGAAAACACGATTTGAGACATAACAAGCAGTTGCAATCGCATCAGCTCAAAATCTCCTAGGAGTTTGATATTCATCAAGCATAGTCCTAGCCATCTCAACTAAGATTTTGTTCTTTCTTTCTACAACACCGTTTTGTTGAGGTACATATGGTGAAGAAAATTGATGATCTATTCCATTTTCAGCACAAAAGTGATCAAAAGATTGATTTTTATATTCGGTTCTGTTATCACTTTTAATTGCTTTTAAAGATCATGGGTGATTAATTAATAATCTAAGAAATAAAGTTTTAAAGTTACTAAAAGCTTCATTCTTAGATGCCATAAAGTAAACCCAAGAGTATCTAGAATAATCATCAACAATCACAAGAACATACCATTTACCTCCGAAGGATTGAACGCGTAAAGGTCCTACAGTGTGAAGGTGCAAAAGTTGACCCGGTTCAGTTGTCATGATCATTGTGAGAGGAGTATGTGAACCTGCAACCATCTTAGCATGTCTACAAGAAGAGCACACAATTTCTTTGTCCCATTTAGGCTTAGGCAGCCCACGTATGCGATCAAGAGCACTAACACGCATTAGATGATCAAAGCCTACATGACCAAGTCTACGATGCCAAAAATATAAGTCATTTGAATCATTAGCAACTAGACACCTATGCTTAGAGGAAGACATATCAAAATCAGCTTTAAAAACTCTTCCAAACCGTGATATGTTAAAAATAAGCTCACTATTTGAACCTACAACTTTGCAGCAGTTTTTATTGAAAATAATTTCCAGATTTTCATCTAGCAATTGTGAAACAGAGAGCAAGTTGTATTTCAAATTTTTGACAAGTGCCACATCCTTCAAAGTGTAGTGATCATTTACTCTAACCGAACCCTTAACAATTATAGGAGTTGAAGAATTATCGGCAAAAGTAACATTCTCTACACGTGACACAAAAGAGAGGGAGGAGAACCATTCTTTGTTATCAGTCATGTGGCGTTAGCAACCTGAATCCACAATCCAAATGTTCTCCTTCCTCAAGCGTGTAATCTACATAGAAGCACAATATGTCGATGACTCAATACTGGAGTTAGTCAAAAGGCATTTAGGAATCCAGTACTGAGTCACACGACGTGCAGCAGGAAAAACACGCGAAAGCTAAGACAAAACAGCAGGTTTATGAGTCAAAGCTTGAGGATTTTTGTGCCCAACTACTGACTTACGAGGTGTTGCATTGTAGCACAAAAAAAATAGTAGGTTTGGGAGCAAACTTTGTATTTTTTAGACTCATTACAGCAGGTTGCATGTTCCTATCATTTGGTTTAGCATGTGCAGCAAATTTTGCATGAAAGTTATAAGATCTGGCAATCATTCTTTCTTTTTTTTGTTGTTTAGCTAGTCTATAACAAAAATTTACGACATGACCATCTCTACCACAGTAGATACAATGAAATTTAACTTTGTGTTCATGTCTAGATGAGCAAACAACATTTTTATTTGACACCGAATGAGACAACACTCCTGCAGATTTGAAAACCACTTCTTTTTGTTTAGGAAATGTTTGAATCAAACCACTTCCTAATGACTTTACAATTTTAGGTGGATGTGCCTTAGCATGAGCATGAAAACCAAAACCTAAACCAGTTTTATCATTGCAAGACTTGGAAGAATTCAGCAGCAAGTTTAGGTTCTTATTACCATTACAAAACCGATCTAATGTCCTATGCATGTCATCAAGTTTATTGGACAGATCAAGGCAATTTTCACATGAAGTTCTTCCTTTTAATTTGCAATTGGAACAAAATTTAACTTCATGAGAACGTAAAGCATTGCTCAATATAGAAATTTCATTCATAGCATCTTGTAGTTTCTTATCAAGATCATCACAAGTAGAACAATGCAAATCAATTGTAGAACAGCTAGCATCTTTCAAGTTTTTATCATTAACTGCAGCAAGCTCTCTATTCTTTTCTATTTCTAACTAAAGTTTATCAAGTGTGGAGGTGTGCGCACTTCTTAATGAGGACAATTGTTCATATATTAAATCACATGAGGAACGAGAATCATCACTAAGAATCAAGGATTTTAAATGATTAATTTCAGATTCTAGTGACTCAATTTTAACAGCACTATCCCTAAGCTTTTTGTCCTTTTTCATAACTATAATAGTGGCACGAGAAATAGCATCACACATTTCTTTGCAAGTAGCACATACCTCTTCATTATCGTTGTTGTGTTCATCCTCCTCCATACTTGATCTTGACTTGCCCGCCATGAAGCACAAGTTTGCCAAATCATCTTCATCTTCGTCACTTCCAATGTCCACATCGCTTCAGCCAAGTTCTTGAAGTGCAGAGATAAAACTGCTCACCAATTGACCTCTTGTAAAATCCTTCTTTTTATTCGTATCTTTTGCAGAGGAGTGTTTCGTCCTTGTTTGCTTTTCATCCCGGAAAGTAGGACCTGAAAGGTTAGGACAATCCGAACGAAAATGACCTGTCTTACCACATTCGAAACATCGTTGAGGTACGGAGCTTCCTCTCCTTCTAGTTCTCACATTTTGCAATGCTTTTGAGAACCTATTAGAGAGAAGTACTAGCCCCTCCTCTGGAAATTCCTCGATCTGCTCTAGGGTTAGTGAGGACAGCAAAGCAAGTGTACCACCAGATGAAGATTGACCGGAGCTAGGTATGTCACGTTGAAACAAAAGCAATAAACTTGTTGGGGTTCTTACGTGATATTATGTCAATTTCATGAGTTTTTAACTTGGAATATAGCGCATCTAAAGTAAGTGTACTCATGACAGTAGATTCACGAATAGTTGTGACTTTCATCTCCCGAATTGACATATCTAATGTACTTAACAATTGCCTAGCATTTTCAGCATCTAAAAAATTAACATTGACACTACGCAAGTTGCTGGGGATTTTATTAAAGTGAGCAAAAAGGTCATCGATAGACTCACCGGGTGGCATCTCGAAGCGCATGTATTCTTTCTTGAACATGTCTTGCCTTACCTCCTTGATCATGTTGGATCCTTCATGGTAATCACAAAGGGCTTTCCACACATCGTATGCAGCTCGGAGATGTGCAACACGATCAAAGTCGCTTTGAGTTAATCCTTGTATGATCAAGTTCCGAGTCTTGTTGTTGTTGTCGACATCTCTCAGATTTGTAGTTGTAACTTGATCATTTGATGGCACTTCATAAGGCTTGTATACCTTCTCCCATATTGTAAAGCCTTGAGTCTGGATGAAGGCTTCCATGCGTGCCTTCCAAACCTGAAAATCAATACCACTAAACACACAAGGTTTGGCGGAGTATTTCTCCATGATGATTAGTCAAAAACATGTGCAAATCACAAAGATTAGAGCACTGTGGCTCTAATACCAATTGTAGGATCGAAGAGCGTGTAAAAAGCTCCAGGGGGTGAATGGTAGATTAAAAAATATTACGCAGCGGAAACAATTAAATCCCAACCCCTTCGGCAGAAAAACAATCTGTTAAAGAAATTGTGTGTGAGACTAATCTAAACATGTTTCACCGTGACAAAAGTGATAGATATCAGAGGGAATCAATTCACGAAGACGACACAACAAGAATCACTCAAATCCATCAAGAGAAACTCAAGTTACGATTGAAAGATCGAACAAAGGTCAATCTGTCCTACCCGAGAAAAACAGTTTTACAACGCTGCAAAGAAACTCGTGTAGATCATAAACCACAAATCCAATGACCGTGACATTTTTACAGATGATAGATAATCAAGTTGTGAATACAATACAAAAAGAATCACGTCAATTAGATCTGTAAAACTCAAGTTATTATAAAACCACCGAAGAAAGGTAGAGCTGTGCAGAAAACTCGACGAGAAAAACTTGTCTGGAACAAGTCGGACGAACAAGGCACAAAAGTTCCTTTCAACTACGAATTTTAATAGAACACAAGAGAAACAGCCCCAAAGTCGTCTACCACTAGCTCTGGCCTCCCATGCTTATATAACCAGCCCTTAGGCCAACCCAATCTCAACTAGGACTCTAATCCTACTCAAATTACGAATCAAAACTTTCCATAACTGCTTAGGACTCTTCTATACGCAGATAGTAGCAATCTTAAGACTTCTAGACACATTAGGAACGTATCGCACATTCCTAAAACAACTCAAATTCGTGACCCACACGAAATCCTATCATAACCAACTCAAATCTTTCCATATTTGAGTCAAACCCGACTCAGCTGCAGCCTGAGTCCATAACCTAGTCGGTTGGACCTTTCCGACCAATTCTTTACGTCCACATCTCTTCATCACAACTTGGAACCATGCAGCCACGTCCATGCACTCCTGGCATATGTGCAAACATCTTCCAACGACGTCCACGATACCTTCATATGCATTGTTCTTGATTCAAACATGTTGCGCAACCTCCCGATCAACTCAACCACAATTCCTCCCGAACTTGATTGTTGGACCTCATCTTCTCCCTAAGACTAGTTCAATGGATCCCGTCACCAGCCATGTCTTGAACTCAAGCAACACCTATACATGAATAAACAACCAATACTTTCGAGCACAAGTCCTCGACTTGACTCTCGTTAGTTTCTAAACTACAACATTTTACGTGAGCACCTCACATAAGCATGTTGCAAAACATAGCAAAATGATATCAGCCTTAACCATGAAAACACACCAAAAACTTAGTAAAAGAATACTAAACAACCTTTCCATAAGTGTAAAGCAAGTTCAAAATACTGCAAGATAAAAGCAGAAACACTGCGATCAAACACCGGACCTTGCCAAAGCTAACCGAAAACATGTCGGAGCTAACCAACATAAGTCAGACCTAGCAAAACATATCGGAACTTAACAAAGACATGTCGGAGCTATCAAAGACATGCCGGAGCTAAAGACAAAGCTCACCGGAGCTAACCAAAAACATGTCGAACATTGACACAGCAAGTCGGACTTATTGTCGGACCTTACAGAAGCTCGGAGCTAGAGTCGAACCTTGCTAAAAAGATGTTATGGCAGCATTCAAAACTTTTATTGTCAAAGCCAATGTATTCATCACACATAGGTCTCACAATTCTGTTATCTCTACCTTTAGTATTGTGGTGTGATGGAATGACCATGTTTGTGCTTATGTTATGAAATTTGTGATGATGGATTGAGATAATCTGTGATTTTGCTTTGGAATTGACATATATGCTTGATATTGGTATTTCCATGTCAATTATTTCATTCTCATCATGATTATTGCTCACACTCACGTAGTTTCGCACCCCACCATAAAGAGTGCACATATGTCTTATGTTTTATTTGCTCAATTTGTTCCAAGCTCATATGTGCACACTTTATGAAAATTTTGTATGTTTATCATATTTTGTGAAATCTCAATTGGCTGTCATCAATCACCAAAAAGGGGGAGATTGAAAGTGCATTTAGGCATCCCTTGTGGGTTTTGGTTGATTTATGACAAACAAATGATATCCTAACCAAAGTGTTGAGATGAGTGCAGGTTTTAATGAAATTATGAAGAAAGCGCAAAAAGAAAGGAGAATGAGGATCTAAATGGAAAAGAGCTCAAGAGCTGAATAGATTAGATGACTGTATATGGAGTGTGTTGGAGAAACACACCTCAATAGCTCAAGCACAAGAAAACTCATTCACTGCACAATTTTACACAGGTCTGGACTAGTCCGATATACCCTGGACTAGTCCGATAATCCCTATGTTCAAAATCGGACAAGTCCTCCCAGTGCGGACTTGTCTGCACAGTCCAAGTTTACACAGACTGGACTAGTCCGATATCGCCACAGACTAGTCCAATATCTTTCTAACTTATATCGGACTAGTCATCCCCAGTGCGGACTAGTCCTTAACACTTCACAGCTTTGCACGACATCGGACAAGTCTGATAATATCCAGACTAGTCCGATAACCTCTCTAACTAAAATCGGACAAGTCCTCCAAGTACGGACTTGTCCCCAATTCACTAAGGGGTTCACCACAGCCGGACTAGTCCGATAATGACCGGACTAGTACGAAGTTTTCCACAGCCTAAATCGGACTAGTCCACCCGAGGCCGAACATGTCCGATGTTCCTGAGAACTTAGGGTTTCCTACACGCTGCACACCGGACTAGTTCGGACTCCACCACGGACTAGTCCGGACTCTCGAACCCTAACGATAACCTTTGGAGACCTTCATATAAATATATGTGCACGGCCCTACTTTTATATCTCTCAACTCCCAGCGCCGTCACACCCTCCAAGAGCCTAGAAAACACATCTCTCCACACAATCCAATGCAAGAAAGATCAAATCCTTGAGGATTAACTTTGGATCAAAGGAGAGACAAGATTCTCACATCTTGAGCTCTTGGGTTTGATTCTCTAACACACTCCTGTTGTTTTATTGTGGATCTTACGACTGTGTTCTTGGTGGTGTTCGATTTGTAATCTTGGGGAGCCCTCAACTTGTGAGAATGCCCCTTGAACTTGGTGATTTACCCTTTGTGATTAGTGGAAGAGAATCGACCTCCATAGCAATTCAACGAGGGTAGGGTTGGAGAAGACCCGGTCCTTTCGTGGGCTTCTCAACGTGGACGAAGCTTGCCTCTGTGGGAATTGAACCACGGGATAAACTCTTGTGTCAATCTTGTTCTTAGTTTTTCATCACATTCTAGGGTTTACTTGATCTTGCATATCTTACATTAAAACATTGAAACCAAAGTTAGTTTGTGATATTCATTGACTCAATACCTTCAAGTTACATACTATATTCCGGTGCGTACTGTGCTGGTATTGAGATCATTGATCTAACTAGATCAATCTAGTCCCCACGCACCGGACTAGTCCGCACTCTACCGGACTAGTCTGACTTTTTTGTATATGATCAAGTTGCTAAGTGTTGCAGGTTCCGACTAAAAATAAAAAAGGCCTATTCACCCCCCCCCCCCTCTAGGCCACATTCATGAGAAGCACAAGACAAACCAAGAAACCAAACACAAAGTCAAATTCATTGAAGAATATTTACAAAGGGGCGAACCCCCGGATACAAAGGCGAGCTGGCAGCCTAAATCCTTGGCGAACTGCGCGAGGACATGTTTGGCAGCATCCTTAACCTCTGTCGTTGTCATCTCCTCATGCTCCTCGACGGGGCCCTCGAAAATTGGGTCCAGCGGTATCTCTGGGTACCGACTCTGATAGCACACCAGAACGTGGGACGCCACAGTCTCTGCCACCGCTATACCCTCGGCTTCCAGGTGGCTGGCTAGTTGTTGCTCCTGCAGATCGAGGTCCTGAGCCTGATGCTCTGAAGTCTGCTCCTGAGCCTGAACATCAAGCTCCAACAGGAGGAGTTCTTGGTGCTCGGCTAGGTGCTGCTCCTGCTCTCGTGCCAGATTGCTCTCCCTAAGCTCAAGGTCTTCAATACGAGACTACAACCTATCTCGATACGCCGCATCCTGAGTCATCATCACTTGGGCTGTTGCCTCTTGCTCGGCAACAATAGCCTCCCGCTCGACAACAACGGCCTCGCAGTGGCCCAGGGCCTCTTGACCCTCTTCAAGGGCATGCAGGCGGGCTTCAGCCGTGTCATTGGTTACCATGTGTCCGCCAGAATCTTCAGGGACATTGCATCCATTGACTTCGCCAAGCGGTGCCTCAACTCTCGCTCCTCACTCTCCTTCTAATAATTTGCCTTCACCTCGGTGATCCTGGACCTCAGAAGTCCTCCCAGGCTCAGAGGTGCTCACCCTCAGCATGCAACTTCTCCCACTCTGCGATAAGGGCCCTCTGTGCCCGGCGGAGGTTGGACCGCACCAGGTTGATGCTGGATTGCGCTGAGTCCATGATGTCGAAGAGGCGCTCTGGTTCCGTCGAAGCTATGGAAGGCACCCGATGATCATCTTGGGAACCTCTTCCTCCCGCAGAGATGAAGGCGAGAATACTAGTACTAGGGGCCTCGTCCCTGGGGACTGAGCAAAAGTTGCAGCACTACTCGAAGCGGCAGCACCACCATCGCTCAAGGAGCCACCTTCCGGATCAATAGCCTCATAGGCCGGGCCCTGAGCTCACTGAGCCGACTTCGACATTGCCTCCGGTGCGGCGGCCAAAGGTGCCTCCAGTACGGCAGCTGAAGATGCTTCACTACCCGCGCCAAACGCGGACGTAAGAGCAATGCTCCCTTTACCGGCTTGGCGGTCTGCTCCGCTGGTGCATCCATAGCATCCTGGGCCGACTTCGGAGTGCTTCAAGACACTACCCCCGGTGGTAAAGGTGTCACAACAGCTGACGTAGACCTGCAGATCAGAATCAAAGTCTATTCAAACAAGAATAACATATGAGACAATGATGCAAGCATTGGTAAGAATGCCTTACTTATGTCCCCGGAAGCTCCAGCGGGCCTTGACCTTCAGCGGCTCTGAGGCTGCAGCCCCTGTCAATGACTTGACATGCTGGGTCGACCCGATCGGACCTCCACGGAACCACCGACAATGATGCCACCCTACATCGGCGTGTCCCCACCAACTCCAACGGTGCCACTCCTGAAGCCTCCTCTTGAGTTGTCACCACGTCGGCTTGTGGCCTCTTGGCCTGAGGCTCCATGGGTGTAGAGCTTTCGGAGCCCTCCTTGACACCTTGGGCTGCACCGATGGCGGAGATGTTGGCTAGCGTGCTGGCTATAGACGATTGTGGAACCACTGCTTGATCAGATGGACCTCCCCCCAAAGAACCGCCAACACCAAATGCTGAGGAGGGACGCTCTATCAGACGTTGACTTGGAGCAAAGACCGCTCGCGGCGGTGCCCTCGGTAGCGATCGAGGGCGTTTGTCCTTCAAAACTTCAATTACTGGTCACTTCCCCTCCCCTATGTCGGGGACCGGCACCTTCCCCTTCCCTGAGTCGGGGAATTACGCCTTGCCATTCCCTCCGCTGGAGAGCGCGTCGTCCACCTGTGATGCTTCAGAGCCTGGAGCAGGTGTAGACTCCTGTGGAGGGTCGACGATGGCCAGTCAACGGTATGCATCGCCAACCTACTGAGGCGCAAGACCGAGCGGGTCCAGGTTCGGCATCTCCTTCAGGATCTTCACCTGAAGGTCCCAATCCGAGCAAAGTGGCGGGCAAGACCATGGAAAGGTGAAGACGTCGGAATATAGTGGGTCGTCGAACGCCTTGGACATTACATCAAACATCTCTTGCGGGGTCGTCTCCGTGTGGCGACCCTGCACCAGCCTGGTGCCATCTTGCGGCCCAAAGTATAGCCATGCAGGGCATCTATGATGATGGAGGGGGGCCAGGCGTCGACACACAATGTCCGCCAGCACCATCAGCTCTGACAAAACCATGATCTGCCAAGAATCGGATCCTCTCCATCACCGAGGTATATGTCAGCTCCAACTTTGGGTGCTCCTCCCAGGTCTTCTTCTTAACTGTTGGCCAGTCAGTGGGAAGGGCCAAGTGATCGTGGGCATCGGCATGTACTATCACCCATTCACTCCTCCAGTGGGCCCAATTCGCTGAGGAGAGAGGGGTGATGTACTTGAAGGGGCGATTGGCTGGATGCTGGAAGTAGTAGGCACTGAGGAAGCTCGTCTTGCTCTTCTTTCCAATCCACCTCAGCACGAAGAACTGCCGGAACACCGGCACGGACGGGTAAACCCTGACAAACATCTCGCAAAAGTGTGAGAACACCGCCGCCATCACTAGAGAATTCGACGACACGTGATGAAGCTAGACCCCGAGGACCTCCAGAAGCATCACCAGGAAAGAGGAAATGGGAGGAAAGAACCCGTAGTATGCATACGACTTGAAGAAGATGATCTCTTTCTCCCCCAACTCCAGAGGCAGGGAGCCAAGACAGATCAGATCCCACTGCTCCTAATCCTCCAAGCCAAATAGCCGCCTCATGGACGCTACGTCCTCCACGCGAGAAGGAGGCAAGGCGGAGTCCATTGGAGCAGGAGTCAAGAACCTCGAAGGTGGAGAAAGGGTGGGTGATAAAGGAGGAAGATGAAGGCTCGAACGTTGTGGTGTGCATAAGGGAGGAACCACCTTTGTTCACAAAGGTTTCCTTTTTAACACCCAGGTGACGATTGAGTGCACCGTGCAAATCACATAGGGCCAAAACTCGCTGCTCAACCCACAGTGTCCTGACGGCAGGGCCCAGGTCCCTAGTCAGAGAGATTGGCCCGAGCGGACCCCCATCTAAGAAGGCAACTTGGCTGTTCCCATAAAGGTGGAAGTGGAAGTAGCTGAAGCGCAACAGCCACATTGGGAACTGTCGCGACAAAGAAGTTGCAACAAGCAAAGATCCCATCGCCTCGAGCCCTCAACTAGAGTCGGACGCGTGGCCACGATGACACAGGCACGAACCTATTCGACCAATCAAGACAAAATAAAAAGACAGCACGGGAAAGTAGGGATAGAGCTCCACCCTTGGGCTCATCGCCTCCCCCCAAGGTGGACCCAAGGGCCACTGCCGGTACCCGACATACCGGGTACCCTCGCGCACAAGCTAAAGCCTCCAAGAAGCCCTGCCTTCCTGCCAAGGAAGGGTCCGAGGGTGCCACCGGTCCAATAGGCCGGACCCTTCTACCTCAGATACGGGGTCCAGAGTATCCACGTGGACCCCAAGGAAGAATCCAGCTGCCCCATGGAGACGAGCTCCTAAGCGACCACGTGTCCAGCAGGGCAGGATCGCGCTTCCTCATGGTAGAGGGCTCCGGTGCTGCCACGTGGTTCGAGGCACTAGACAGGCCACCTCCTGTAGAGGCGAGATCCGGCTCCACCACGTGTCCCGCGGCCCTGGATCCCCCACTCTACTCAGGCACGGGCTCCGGGGCTGCCACGTGGTCCGCAGATTGGGACCCGGCCTCCCCCATAGAGGCTAGCTCCCGAGTTGCCACGTACCATAGAACTTGCCCCGGAAGGTGGGTAGCGAGAGTTAAGAGGGCGTTGCGCCTTGTCTAAATCAAACATTGAAGACTCGCTTCTTCCGCAGACACACGACGCGACACACGACTACTGTCAGGTACCGCTACACTTAATCGCATCATAGTGAAGACACCGCAAGCCTACCCCACTCCGCCAAGTGGGTAGCTTATGGCAACAGGGACAGTTGGACGGGACAGTCCCTGCCATCATCAACGACTACACATGGGCCACTGCGACTGAGGCGGCAAGACAGCAAGTCTTCAAGCTACGGTAACAGGAAGCTTATGAGAGAAGCCTTAGATCTTTAGGATAAGATCGCCCTGAGGTGACCTGTCGGGCCTCAGACCCCACTTGTAAGGCGTCTGGCCTTGTCTATAAAAAGACCAGACCGCCACAGTTACAAGGGATCCCCCAATCTACGCATTCACACACTACACACCACCAATACAACCTCATCATGGAGTAGGGTATTACGCTCTTGCGGCCCAAACCACGTAAAAACCACAGTCTCACCAATCTCATACGTGCAATCCCTCGATAGAGGACTAAGCCCTGCCGATCAAAGAACTTCCGCAGGCTGCTCCATAGCAGATCTGGGGGAAGTGTCACAATAACACTTCGATAGTATGGCTCATGTTTCTTTTCTTGTATTTGTGACTTTATGCCTAATAAAGATATTATCTTTAGCCTTCTTTTATACATATGCTTGGATGAAGTGTTTCTTGTTTGATTGTGGATTTCGATGTATGTGGTAGGAATAGTCTTTATGATTATGCCTTAATAACATTATACTATCATCATAAACACTATAAACCCCCACTATAGTCTAATTAGTTATGATATGATCATGTTAATATGAATAACTTATGCTATGTCTCAGCATTGGTTCAACGATGTTTAGGTTAGTCATTGTCTTAGGATGGCTTGTGACATGGCTCCTAAGGTATTTAGTAAATATGCTAGCATGGTGCTAGGATTGTTAAGTAACGTTGGATGTCTCATAGACCCACGGATTGAAGAGGTAGGCAGTAGGTGGTGACATCCTTACCTGTTTGTAATCCTCCATGTTCGGCTATGCCACGGGCTCTTGGCGGGAGTCACCCTAGTATTTCTAGGGGTAAGCCCGTGCCTGATGTGTTGAACAACTTAGCATAAGAATTCACCATTGACATGCTCATTATTATCAAACCTAGGCTATGTATATGTATATTAGAAGCATTTTAGGAGCAACTCCTCAACTCTTAAGTCTTATCTCCATTAGGACCCATTTACCCTTTAGAATAGATTGCTTAGCTGTGTGTCACACTACCCACATTTTCAGCTGACCCCTATCATGATAATTGATTAGTATCCTATAGCTTGATCATAAGAGTAGTGTCTACTTTACTCCATTGCCTTCCTTTGGGATAAATATGATACCCTTGGGAATACTCTTGGGTGAAATGCTACACGACAATTTCCGTGCGCTTGCAGATTTTTATCTGTGACGTAAGAAACGTCAACAAGCATTTTTAGCGCTGTTGTCGGGGAAGGCAAAGGAAGTGAAAATAGCTATCACTTGTGATTAAGCTATAGGTACTAATAGTTATTAGACAGGATTCCCTTCGTTTGTTTTCTCCTTTTTTGTGAAGACGGGGTAGTGTTGGCTAAACCATTGTATGGGATGGCCAACGAGGACGCAAGTACTTAACTGTAAGATGATTCAAGGCGTACCTCAACAAATTTCCGCTGGGCAACACCATTGCCTTTTGCGAAAGAATTTTAGCTTCCAGTAGGATCCAAAGTCATCCATCACCAAGCTTGGGGAGGCTCCAAGAGTTCTTCTTGGTTTGCCTCCATCATGGGGTGGATAGTTGGCTCTTCATCCAACACTCATGTCATGGGTTGGCTTCACCAATCCATGACCACATTCGTGCTGGAGTTGAAGGAGCCCTATTCTCATTCATCGTGGATGAGAATATGGTCTCGACTCAAGGGGTGGATTGAAGAAGGCTCTAGTTCCCTTAGCTTGGCATGCACACAACTTAACAAGGTGAGCATGCTAGTTATGGAACTACACCTCCCATTGAAGTAACATGAAGATCAAGCCAATAGAGAAGTGTTTGGATGATCCAAGCCATGTATATTCACATGATTTGTGAAAATTCATGTCAACATGGGCCACTTGGGGAATCATTTCCTTAAGACCCATGAGGATTCTTCCTTTCGAACACAACTCCAATAGCTATCACCTACAAGGAGGTCAAGGGTGAATCAACATCACCCTCGTAATTAAGGAGGCTGTGGGGATTTCAAGAGATTTAAGTTCAACTAGCCTACCATGAAGTATCTTGTCCATCGCCAAACAAGAAATCAAGACAACATTTACATGAAGCTCTTGGCCAAGGACAAGAAACTTAAAGAGCATTGGATCCAAGATATCCAACAATTTCTTGTTGGAACCCTACACTTCAATCAAACCCATGCAACCTAAGGCAAGTGACATTGTGGATGAAGCATTTCTTATTTGATTGTGGACTCCACATGTCATCGTTCCTAAGGAAGATTTTGATCCATAATCAAAGTATGGGTTAACTCTAAGGAATATCAAGAAGGTCGAAGTGGCACCCCTAAAGAAGGACAAGCCTCACCATGTTCAAGAAAGAATATCTTCAAGAGAGGAAAGTCGTCTCTACAAGTCTTCATCAAAATGATGGAGAGGCTAGGGCCATCAGGGGGCCCACATGTCCAAATGACAGCCAGCAGAGGTTTGGCATGTCAAGCAGGAGAAGTTGTCCACATCTTCAACTCTGAGATTGGACAACAAATCATCGCACTAAACAGGACGGAGGGAAGTCCCACTCATCAGACTTCAAAAAAAAATCGGTGAGTCCTTGCCAATAGATTAATTGGTAGTTATCTCATATTTGTTTTCTCAATTGCATATTTGAAATTCCCATCAATATTTGCATTTTCATTTAGCATGTTTGAATTTTCACACTTGCATGTTGGAGAGTAAAATTTTCGACCTTCATAAAACTAAAATTTGAATTTGGAAATAAATTTATTTGGATATGAACCTTGGACATAACCACTTGAATTCATCTTCCTAATTCAAACCAAAAATATGCCCCTTACTATTCAATGCATTTGCAAGTTGTTTCAAGTTGGTCAAAACAACTTGACAAAGGGTACAATATGCTATTGAGCTAACGTAACCCATTTTCGAGTTGTTTTGTTTGTTCTTGATTTTAGTGCAGCCAGGAAAAAATTTGTAAAGAGGTTAGAAGGCCTCATCAAGCGCATATCCCTCCATCAATCTCATTTTGAGTTCATGGTGGAGGAATGCTCAAGTTGGTGGCTCAATAGAGGAGCAAGATGAAGCTCATTCAACTCCACACTCAACTTGGCAGAAGACATTGAACATGAAGGCTACACCAAAATTCATGATCGTGAGTTTCTCACACAATGACCTTCAACCCGGACTGCTCTTCAATTGAGGTACAAGTTTAAAATTTTCTGTTGTTGGAATTACAGTAGGATTGAATAATTTTTACTTACGTTGGTAAGGAAGGTTTACACCTTCTCATCATCCAATTCTTATGCATCCTCACAAGAGTAAGTGTTGGCATTGCTCTTTTTTATTCTTCAAAAAAGGAATGTCACCTTACTTAGGAATAAATTTTAAAAAGTACCTAGAATTTCATAAGCATTGCTAAAATTGACTGAGACATTTTCTGCCTAGGTAATGCTTATGGAACTACTTAATGGTTAAATTGGTATGTAGCAACCTAGGAATAGTGATGTCTATAATTTTGATTTGAAACTCAATTATGCATGGATCAATAAATTTCAAATTCCTAGGCAAGAAATTAAAAATGTTCAGGAAGATAAAATTGAGAATCTTGTTTGCCATGATCCAAATGATAACATTTGCTATTGTGTAAAAAAACTATGATGGTTAGAAATTTTACAAGATGAAGGGATCCATATAGTGTATTTATCACTTGCATTACTATGAGTGGGAGCTTTAGAAAATGTGCAAATTGATTTATCCATAAAGCCCCACTCCTATCAATGATTCATACATTGTTCATGGATACACTTGAAATTGGACCGAATTTATCTTTGATGTTGTTCTTCCCCGCATGTACAAATGAGGTTCAGTTACCTAACCCGAAAATTCATTTGTACAAGTATCGGGAGCTAACCATCCCTCTCTATCATAGAGGGGAAATTTGCAGGAGTAAAATAACTATACAGGCATTCAAAGATCCGATTGTTGGGAACCCTAAGAGGATTCTATTTCAACATTTCTTGGCCAAGGAGTAAATTAGGATGGTTGCTACCTATCAGAAATTAAGATTGAAGGTCAACCATAACTATACGAGGCCAGAGATTTGACATGGAAACCCTCCATAAGCGACCAATGGGTTGCTACGAATATGTGAGAGCATTATGCTCTCAACTTTTCTAAGTACTAATTCAATCTCAAGTGAATTGTCACCATCATTTG
Organism: Tuctoria greenei; assembly: GCA_036927565.1. Taxonomy (NCBI): domain Eukaryota; kingdom Viridiplantae; phylum Streptophyta; class Magnoliopsida; order Poales; family Poaceae; genus Tuctoria; species Tuctoria greenei. Next base: position 257,199,229 of record JAYESD010000002.1, read on the forward strand.
GTGTAAGTTATTCCTTTGTGGCTAAAAGGCATGATGTAACTTAACCAAGGAATAACAAGATCACACTCAATGTATATTGGGTGCAAGTCGTTTCTATATGGCTAAATGGTATGTTATACCTTAGTCAAGGAACAACGGATCACACTCAACCCGTGTTGAGTGCACGTCATCCCTTTGTGGTTATAGGTTTGTTGTACCTTAGCCAAGGAATAACGGATTGTACTCAACACATGTTTGGTACATGTCACTCCTTTGTGGCTAAAGGTTATCATTAACTTAGCCAAGGAGTGACGGATCACGCCCAATGCATGAGAGGTACAAGCTATTCCTATATGGCAAGAAGGTATGATACGCCTTAGCCAAAGAATGATGACACACACTCAACGCATGTTGAGTGCACATCATTCCTTTGTAGCCAAGGGTTATCGTTACCTTATCCAAGGAATAACAAGGTAAATCCAACCTATGAAAACCTTGAGGTGTGAATGAGCGACATTGACAACACTCTCCTCGACCACACTCATGGAATCTATGAAAGGCAACCCAACATCGACACTCAACCCTCCAATGTCAAAGCCATGTTGCAACAAGGTTAGGCCAACCTCATGACCTACATCCGTCGTTAGGATTTCAGCCCTATCGCGGACCTTGACAAAGAACAAGCTTGGGGGAGAAGAACCCCCACTTGACGTAACTTGTATCACATCCCATTTGCATTCCTTTATTTTATTTCTTTCTTTCCACCATATTTGCATCTAAAATAATAATAATAAATAATAATGTAGTATAGGTTAGGTTAATAAAAATAAAAGATGTGCGGTAAGAATATTTTTACTTTGCATATGTTGAAATGATGAATAATTGCTCTTTTTTATTTTCTCTAGTCCCTTGCATACAACTTAGTATTCTCCAAGTATTGGGTTTATTGGCCTAGAATATTCTTATCTAAAACTTGGAAATTTTGGGAAGCAAAAGCTAAGTCCAATTCTAGGTTATTGTGGGATATGATATAGTGATAAGAGCTGCTAATATCCTAAATAAAAGTGAAACTTGATTTCACGGAGAAAACGTAAAATGGAAGTTCCTTATTTGATAGAAATTCCTACCAAAGCCATATGATTATTTGAATTATATAAAACTTATGCATATGCTATTTGCCTTCACATTGAGCTTGGTCAAACTAGTATAGTCCTATGTGAGAATCTTTTCATACTTTTAAGATCAAGATTACATGGACACATGCTAAACTTCTACATTGGAAGATAGCAAAATTCCTTCATATCATCATTCCACAATAAAAAGAGAAACACCATGCCTTTCATGTGTAGTACTCTCTTCACATTTATTGCATAAAAGGGAGTAGAAAACATGGCTACAATAAAAAAAAGAAAAAAATGCATGCCTACATCATAAGCATGAGAAAAGAAAAAATAGTCATTTTTCATCCCTGCAATTAAGAGAGTCTACAAAAATAGTGGTCATCTCAAAATCCAAATCCACTCCACAAATATTCCACCACACTTGCACAAATCTTGATAAAAAGTATGATTTGTTTTCTTCTAAGGCTTACTCTTTTTACTTAACAATATATGTGTTGCAAATACGCCTACTCTTGATCCCTACCAAGCTCCACATACAAGCCTTATTTAGATGTAGGACAAGAAAGGCATTGCCTTGGTGACAATACAAATACCACTTCCCACATAGGAGTGATTGAGTACATCATTTGAGGAATTAAATCCAAACACCATTTGAAATTCTCTAAAAATTTGAGTGGAACTCATACATTAGGTGATGCATGCTCATTTTGTTGTTATGTCTGTCGGAGTGTTGTTTTGGCAATTCTCCCGATACTACTGTTGGTAGCTCGCAGAGTTTGTAGGTAGGTATTGGGCGCACAGAGATTCAGAACACGATGGCAAGTAGGCACAAGGATTTACGTGGTTCGGGCCGTCTGAGCATAATACCCTACTCCATGGGGTGTGTAGTTGTTGTATTGAGCGTCTAGGCACTTGTGAGCGTGTGTCAGAGCCTAGTATGAGAGTGTCTCAGCGTCGAGAGTTCCCAGAGAGGAGAGCCGAAGAGCCCCTCTGTGTATCGCCAACCAGTCCTTTTATAGTACAAGGACTGGTTGTTACACCGTTAGCCTGGCCTGACATGTGGCTCTGGTGGTTACTGATGCTTAATACACAATTAATGAGGTTAATTACCCTTAATAGCGTGGTAACAGGCCTTGACAGTGCCGTTACTGGTATTAAGGGCCTTCTGATCGTGTGTCATTAATATGGTATTAATGAAACTTAATCATGTCTTGAAGTCTTTGATTGCCCCTTGAAGGTCCGAGCTATTGGGGGTCCACCAGTCTGATTGTTGAGGTTGAAGGTCCAGCGGTTGGACACGTGGTAGCTTTGGAGCTTTCCGTCTGGGACGGGTAGGTCCGGTGTAGATGTACACGTGTCGGTACCAGAGCTTCCCTCTGTCGGGCGTTAGGTCCGGGGGTTCCGCATAGGTGTTTAGCCCGGAGCTATCCCATGTGTGGGATGTAGGTCCGGTTGCAGTATACACGTGGCAGCACCGGGACTAACCATAGATGGGAGGCAGGTTCAGTCCCGTATGACACGTGGGGCCTTCGCAGGTCTTCAACTCAGACAGGTGAAGTTCATTTGGTCTTTTTGTAGTCCCAGGGGGTATACGGTACGCAGGGTACCGATAGTGGCCCTCTGGGCCCACCCCTGGGAGTGACCTTTTGGATGAAGTCGTTCTGCCGGAGGTGGGTCCATCCTTTGGTTTTTGAGCTGTGTCTTCAAGGGTCTTCGGATGTGCCGTTGGCGGTAGTTCGCGCTTAAACCAACGCCGCGTGGCATATCCAGGATGCGGCAGGTGAGATCTGAGCGTGCGGATCTCACGCAATTGAAGATCACCTGTTCCTGTTACAAAAACTGTATCAGTTCCACGCGCCCTGTCAGGCCACCACCCTCGGGCTTCCCGCCTTTCATGATGACAACCGTTTGCCTGGGGTAAGGACCTCAACTTGATCGTCGGGATGGCCCCGGGCCCCCTTGTCATTGGCAGGGTGAAGTTCTTGAATTGTATCATCGGCTCCTCTGCGGTTTCCATCCAAGCGTCGCGGGGGCTTACTTAAGAAGGAAAGCGTGCACTGTTTGGGGATTCTTTACGCCTTCATTTGAACTTGCACTCGAATCCTCCAAACTTTAGCCTGCTTTTTTTCTCTCGCCCTGTTGTGCTGTGATGGAGTTGGGTCTCCGCAAGAGTCGACTTAATACCAACGTTGATTTGAAGAAGGTTCGGCCTCATGGGGTGGTCCAGTAACTTCTTCAACCACCAAGTCCGCACCAGCAAGCTTCCGTTCGAGAGGGAGCACGCCGGCAACATGGTGTACTTCTCTGCGTATGCCATGGTGGGACTGATCCCACCCTTCTCCACTTTTCTCTTGATGCTGCTAGACTTCTATGGTCTGCAGCTGTACCACCTTGGCCCCCACTCCATTCTTCTGGTGTCGATCTTTGTCCACTTCTACGAGATGTGGGTGGGTATTCCTCCCTGCGTCGAGCTCTTCCGCACCTTCTTCACCATCCACACCACCGGCAAAAGTGATGAGTACTTTGGCTTCTATTATTTTGTGAAGCATTGCCCGTACAAGTACTTGCGGTCATTCCCTTCTGGAAAGTGGGACGACTGGAAGAAGGATTGGATTGTCATTAGGGTGGAGGATCATGAGAAGCTGGAGCTGCCCGATGGCCTCCCCAACGTCGACACTGAAGCTTGGAGCGAAGTTCTAGTGTTATCGGGCGCCTTCAACCCTGCTCTGACCAGGATCCGCCAATGCGTGGAGGGAGGGGTGACTCCCCAGGCGGTATTCTACAACTTCCTCGTCAACAGGTTGTCTCCGCTGAAGAAGAGGGAGAAGCTTGCATGGGCCCTCAACAGCGTGATGGACGGCGACCAGATCTAGACTGGTTTGAAGTCCAACATGGAAGGCGCAGCTTTGGAGTTTCACCACAAGAAGTTCCAGCACGGCATCAATGTCGAGGGTGACGACTTGACTCCGCCGACGGCTTTCCTCCCTCTGAACATGGAGGCGGAGTTCAGCAGAGATCTCCGACGGAAGATGCCCGTGCTTGACGACCTCGGTGAAGTTGAGAGGCGTTCGACCACCGGGTTGGCGATCCCCGGAGCTTCCGAGGGTGGTCCCTCTTCTGCCCCGAGACATAGAGTTGAAGTCGTGGGCAAGGGCAAAGAGATGGCCGAGCCCTCGAGCCGTAAAAGGAAGTTGAAGCACTCTGACGGGAGGTCCGTCAGACCTGCTCCTTCCGCAGCGGCTCCTTCTCCCCGGAGGGGAAGGTCTTCAACGGCGGCAACCACTCCAGCATTGGCATCTCCCTGGGATGCTAGCTCCGGACATGTGGCTCTAGTACCAGGGCCAGTTGGGGGCTCTGGGTCCAGAGGTCCTTCCCGGTCAAGGGGGGCCTCAACCAAGATGGCGCCGACAGCAGCAGCAAGCTCCGGGGAACCTTCCGGAGCTACCACGCCAGTGGCGACAGGGTCCGACACCGAGCGTCCGGGGAAGAGGTTCCGCGCTAGATGGAGCGAAAGCCTTCCAAGGTATTTTGATTTTTTTACCTTAGCTGATGGTTTTTTGTTGTAACTGTGCTTTAAATTTCTTCGTCCTTCATCCACAGGGTGCCCAAGAAAGGGGTTGAAGCTCCGGTTCCTGCAGCAGCAGTTGAAGCTGTGTAGGCGGAGGCTCCAGCTCCAATCCCAGTGCCGCCCCAAGAGGTGGCTGAGGTCGCAGCAGCTCCGGTGCCAGCTGTCATGGTCCTTGACCTCGAGTCATCCCGTGAAGCTCCCGTGGTAGCGTCGGACCACGGGAATGAAGATGTTCCAGCGGCACCAGCCCCGGAGGTTGAAGCTCCGGGTTTGGATGCTGAGATGTCAGACGCTCCAACCTTAGAGTCGGAGGTACCTGCAGTCCCAGCCCTAGAGTCGGATGTTGTTGAAGCCCCGACAGCGGAGCCGGTGGTTGATGAGGCCTTGGCGATAGAGTCGGGTGTTGATGAAGCCCCGGCAGTAGAGCCGGTGGTTGATGGAGCTCCGGTGCTTCGAAGAAGTTCCGGTGCCTGAGCCGTTTGCTACAGAAGTGCCGGTGCCCAAGCCCATGACGGTCGAAGCGCCAGCGCCTGAGTCGGCGGTGGAGGAGGCGCTAGCGTCGGAGCCGGAAGTGGCTTCAGCTCCGACCGGACCTTCAACGCCTGCTCCGGAGGTGGTGGTCCCAGAGGTACCCGCACCTGAGCCAGGGTGCCTAGATGAAGCTGCCGGCCCCCAGCCCGAGGGACTAGTTGTTGATGACCTGGCGGTGGGACCTTCGGAGCCAACTCCGGAGGCCGAAACTTCTGTTGCAGGACCTTCCTTGGTGGCAGCCGAGGCTATTCCGGAGGGCGTCCCTGGTGCCGTGGAAGCTCAGGGGATTGCTCTTGTAGAGTGGGACCCGATTTTTGTCACGAAGAACCCGCTGGATCCAGCAGAGAAGACCCCGGCAGGCCCGGAGCCAATCCCTTTGTCACTGTCTATCGACAACGCCTACTCCAGTCTTCGTCAGGTCCAGCTGGCTTTTTACCACAACAGCAAGGCCCTTGAGGAGGAGCGCCAAACTCTTAGGAGGTGGCGCAACCGGCTCCAATTTGAGACCAAGCTGGCGCAGTCGAGGCTGGAAGACGACAAGGAGTGGGTGAAGAAGGAGAAGGTCCAGTTGGAGTACTGGGGTAAGCTGCTGGACGAGAGGGAAAGCATGGTGCGATCCCTTGACAACCAGTCCCGAGCCATCCACGAACAGGTCGTAGCTGCTAATAATGCAGCGAATGATCGCGGGGAGAAGCTCATCGCCATCCACGACAGCCTCGTCAAGCACCAGGAGGCCCTTGAGGAGCGGGAGAAAAAGCTCGAAGATGAAGAGCAAAAACTCCTGGAGCTGCGGGATGACATCAGGAAGAGAGAGGAAGAGCTTACTCAAAGGCTAACTCTGGGTGACAAGAGTCTCGCAGAGTGTACCAAGAAGTTGGATGAACGCTGCGAGAAAGAAGAGAAGAAGGCCTGGTAGCGAGGACAGGACCTCCACAAGAGGGAGGATGAAATTGCTGCCAGGGAGAAGAAGGTGCAGGGCCGGGAGAAGGACCTGGTCAACCGCTAGAACAAGATCCACCTCCGAGAGGAGGTGCTCAATAAACTCAAAAGGCAGGTTGCTGAAAAGATTCTGCAGAACGCCAAAGAGGTTGAGCGTCGTGCCCGGGATGATTCGGAGCTTGCGGCGACAGGAAGATCCTTGGAGGAGATGCGAGGCTCAAGGGTTGTGGAGTCCCAACAAGTTTGGGACTTCCTAGGCAAAGACAACAACGCGCTGACGCCAATGGGTTTTATTCCCGTGCATCCGGATGATCCAAAACTGGAGTTGGACCAGGCATTGCAGGCGTTGAGTTCGGCAGGCAACAAGCTCACCAAGATGGGTGATGTCATCGCGGACAGCTGGAAACCAAGGGACAATCACTGGCGAAGAACGTCGCATAATACGTGCTGACGTGCTACACAAGCCGGGACCCTCAGTTCCCACTAGACCCGGTGCTTGAAGGTCCCATCGACGGAGAGGGAGAAGCCGCCCAAGCCAGCGTGTCGGAGGTTGCCCAAAAGGTCACCTCGTTCTTCCATAGGGTCTAGGACTCTCTCTTTGTAGCTCCCGCTTGTATTCTCTCTTCTTTTTCTCCAATTTTGTAATCTCTTGTCTCCAAATGAATGAAATCCAAGTTTTTATGAATTTCATTTTTTGTTATCAACACCTTTGTCCCACTTGGCCCCCTAGTAGATGTACACAATTTGATTGTGAACATGTACCAAGAGGATGTAACAGTTGTTGAAGACTTGCAAGCTTCAAACTTGTAGAGCGTAGGTCCGAAGTCTTCGATAGTAGAGGCCCCCTGAGGTTGTCGGAGCTTAGTAGCTCTGGCAGTGACCATCACCGGAGCTTAGTAGCTCCGGCAGCAGTCTCCATCAACACGTAGAGCATCGATGGTTAGTCCTCTGGGGTGTCGGAGCTTGGTAGCTCCGGTAGTGACCTCTATCAACACGCGGTGTGTCGACAGCAGACCCCACTGTGGAGTCTTCCCACCATCTTTTCTTCACGTTGACGGCTGGCCCCTGGCTTTACCGGAGGTGAGTAGCTCTAGCAACGCTCGCTATCAATGTTTGAAACATCGACTACAAGCCACCTAGGGGATGTCGGAGCTTTTGTGGCTCCGGCTTCATTCACCATCATCATGAAATCTTTTATTTTTCCTGCACACTGAATTCAAGAAAAACAGTAAAATCCATTTCCTATCTATAACTCAATTGCGACTTACTATTCCCGAGAAAGTTTTAGGTCAAACACAATTCTAAATATAATCAAGTGCACTGGCTTGTTTTCTCCAGGTCCGATCGTTTCTGGAATCGCCTTACTTCGGCCTGTCGGGGTGTAGGTAGAGCGGCATACTTAGGGTGCATGACCAGGCTAAGTCGATAGCACACTCCGGCCCTAGATTGGCTTGGCAGCATTCAGACAAGTAGACCATTAACAATGTTTAGACCCGGATAAATTGACAATGCAACTCAAATTATACATGAATTGGTCGAGCTAAATTTTCTTAAGAATTGCACAACTTTGTTATAGACAAGAAAGAGAAAAATAAGAAATATTGAGCCTATACAAAATAAATGCACGTGGAGTCTGTTTTCACACAATGATGTCTTTCATTATAGGTCGGGGGTACAGGGGAAACAAGTACACTCTTAGGGTACGGAACCAGGCTAAGTGTGTTTCGTTTCTCGTTTGACCCAAGGTAGCTAGCTACACTTTTAGTTCTGAGACTGTGATAAGTGTTACCTGAACTTTGCAGACCTTCTGGGGAAGGTCCGGCTGTTCTCCCGAAGGAGCTACTCGACTCTGTACAATGACTCTATAACATACATCACATGTAACTACAAACTCACCTCCGTGATATTATGCGTAGAACTTACAGAGGTGCTCAATGTTCCAAGGATTAGGGAGCGGTGTCCCATCCTCGTTTGCCAAGCCAACGCATCCGGGATGGGATACTTTGATCACTCGAAAAGGTCCTTCCAACTAAGGGAGAGTTTGTTTAACCCTTCCCGGGTTTGTATTCTCTGTAGCACCAGATCGCCTTCCTCGAGCTGTCGGCTGTGAACATGCCTTTGGTGATAGCGCCGAAGAGCTTGGCGGTATTAGGCATTTCGAATAGATGCTCGGCACCTTCCCTCTTCAAGGAGGTCAAGGTCTTCACACCAGAGCTGGTCCTGCGCGGCATCATCGAAGGTCCGGACTCGGAGCGACCCCAAGGTGATTTCCGGAGGAAGGACTTCTTCAGCTCCGTACACCAGGAAGAAGGGTGTCTCTCCAGTTGACCGGTTTGGAGTTGTCCTGTTGGCTCATAGAGTGGGCGGAAGCTCTTCAATCCAGTTGGCTCCATGCTTTTTCAGGCGCTCATATGTGTGCATCTTGAGTCCTTTTAGGATTTCTGCATTTGCTCTCTCGGCTTGGCCATTGCTTGTCGGGTGAGCTACGGAAGCGTAGCTGACTTGGATGCCGAGGTCTTCGCAATATCCTTGAAATGCAGAGCATGTGAATTGGGTCCCATTATCAGTTATGATCTTGTTGGGACTCCAAATCTGCATCAATGGACTGCAAGAAGATGATAGTTGATTGCTTATTTATTGTCACAACTGGAGTTGCTTCCGGCCATTTGGTGAACTTGTCAATGGCTACAGGAACTTATAACCTCTGACAGCTCTTGGGAAAGGTCCCAAGATATCCATCCCCCACACAGCGAAAGGTCATGTAGGAGGTATCATTTGTAGAGGCTGAGCCGGTGTGTGAATTTGTTTCACATGGAACTGGCATGCTTCGCATTTCTTCACTAGCTCAGTTGCGTCCTGGAGCACCGTAGGCCAGTAAAAGCCATGCCGGAAGGCTTTACCAACCAGCGTGCGGGAGGACGCATGGTTCCCACATCGCCTCCATGGATTTCTGCGGGGAGCTCGCAGCCTTCTTCCCTTGTAATGCACCGCATTAGGACGCCGTTGGCACCACGCCGGTAGAGATCCCCTTCTACCAGTGTGTATCTTTTAGCCAATCTGACTATTCGGTCATCGGATACATTATCTTCAGGAAGGAAATTGTCTTTCAAGTAGCTCCGGATCTCCGAGATCCATGCATTGGAGCTAGCTTAAGGATTTGAGTCTTGCGTGTTGGGTTGCTCGGAGCTTCCTGCAGCACCTACGACCCTTGATGGATGCCATGGTAATAGGACCATCGGGACCGCCAGCTTCGAGGTGCTGGTCTCGCCCCCTTCGCTCAGTTTGGCAGGCTGAGCTGTAGGTTTAGACAACCTCCGGACGAAGGTTCTGTCGCGAGCCGGAGCCCCGGTTGAAGCTTTCGTCGAGAGTTCATCGGCTTCAGCGTTGTTGAGACGCTGGACATGGCAAAGATCCAGGACATCGAAGTCCTTATAAAGCTTCTGGATTTCAAGTAGGTATGCAGCTAGTTGAGGGTTGTTGCAGCAACATTCACCTTTGACTTGTTTTACAACAAGCTGTGAATCATCCTTTACCAATAGCTGCTTGACACCATACGATAGTGCCACCTTGATTCCATAAATTAGTGCTTCATACTCTGCCATGTTGTTGGTCGCCTTGAAGTCAAGGTGCACCATGTATTTAACCTTCTCCCCCGGTCGGAGCGAGGAGAAGGACTCCAGCTCCGGCCCCCTGCTTCTACACAGAGCCGTCGAAGTAGAGGGTCCAGTGAGGCTCAGTGAAGACCGGAACCTTGGGTTCTGACTTCTGCTCACTGGGGCCCCCAGGATTTGATGGAGAGGGAGTCCATTATGCCACGAAGTCCGCCAATGCTTGACTCTTGATCGCTTGTCTTGGGACGAATTCAAGGTCAAACTTGGCTAATTCCGCTACCCACTTTGCAATGTTCCCAGTGGAATTGGGGTTATGCAAGATTGCACGTAGTGGATAAGAGGTTACCACTGAAATCTTGTGAGCTTGGAAGTAGTGTTGGATCTTCCTAGAGGCAATAAGAACTGCGTAGAGCAGCTTATGCACCTCCAGGTACCGAGTCTTGGCATCACGGAGTACTTCGCTGATGAAGTACACTGGGCGCTGGACCGTCTGGACCCTCCCGAAGGGGCCCGGAGCTTCCTCCTCATCTACCCGGACCCTCTCGGAGGGTCCGGACCTTGTTCGAGAACATCCGAGTTCCGGCTGGAGAAACTCGGAGTTTCTCCTGAAGTGATCTGGACCCTTTCGAAGGGGTCCGATTCTTCTTGTTCAGCAGTAGTGACTCCTTCATTTGAAGGAGATGGATCCTTCGACATCTCACCTTGAGGATCAGGGTCTGGGAGTTGGGACCCAGACTCGACTTCAGGTAGCTTCGGACCCTCCCGAAGGGGTCTGGATTCCTGAACAGGAGATGGTTCTGGTCTTTCTGCAATCAGAACCATGCTGACAACTTCGTCAGTTGCCGAAATGTAAAGCAGGAGTGGCTCACCAGGGTTCAGAGCTACCAAGGTCGATAGGGTGGTGAGGAGCTGCTTCAGCTCCTAGAATGCCTTTTCTGCTTCTTCGGACCATTGGAATGGTATGGACTTCTTCAATAGCTTGAAGAAGGGTAGTGCCCGTTCCGCCAGTCTTGAGATGAACCGGCTGAGGGCAGCTAGACATCGAGTCAGCTTCTGGACGTCCTTGATGCGGGCTGGTGGCCGCATGTTTTCAATAGTTTTTATCTTCGCCGGATTTGCTTCTATTCCTTGGTTTTTCACCAAGAAACCTAGAAGTTTTCCGGAGCTAACCCCGAAGACACATTTGTCCGGGTTCAGCTTCGTGAAAGTGACTCGCAACTTGTCGGAGACAGCTTGCAAGGTGTCAAGGAATGACTCCATGTTCTTGATCTTGACGACGATGTCATCGACATACACTTCCACTACGTCTCTGATGAGCTCTCCAAAATTTTTGTACATAGCTCATAAAATGTTGAAGCAACATTCTTGAGACCAAATGGCATGGCAGTATAACAATATAATCCATCTACTGTGATAAAGGAGGTATGCTCTTCATCTTCCCTAGACATTCTGATTTGTTGGTACCTAGAATATGCATCTAGGAAACACAGTAATTCACACCCGGAGGTGTAATCCACTATCTGATCTATTCAAGGTAGTGGGAATGGATCTTTTGGGCATGCCTTATTTAGTATAGTTCAGTCAATACACATCTGAAGCTTCCCGCCGGCCTTGGGTACAACGACTGGGTTTGCCAGCCATTTTGGGTGGCAGACTTCTCGGATGAATCCAGCTTCGAGCAACTTCTTCACTTCTTGATGTATGAAGTTCTGTCGCTCTACTGATTGCTTCTGAGGCTTCTGATTACAGGCCGAGCGTTGGGATAGATCTTCAGATTATGCTCGATCACTTCCCTAGGGACCCCAGGCATTTGTGACGGTTGCCAGGCAAACACGTCGATGTTAGCTCGGAGGAAATTGATGAGCGCGAGTTCCTATTTGTCCTTCAGACCTCTCGATATATGGGTGGTCTGAGCAGCGTCGGAACCGATTTGGATGACTTTCACGGGAATGTCGGTGTCGCCACTTGGTTGCATGCGAGGTGCGGAGGTTGAGCCTCGATGACGAATGCTCGGGGGTTTTGGAGCTTGCTCCTTTCCGGATTATTCCTCCTGCGCTGTAGCAAGCGCGTGGAGTTCTTCCAGAGCTATCACTCCAGCAGTGCGATCTTCATGGATCCGGAGAACATCGGCTGGTGTTGGCATCTTCAACACCAAGTAGCCATAATGAGCAGCAGCCATGAACTTGTATAAGGCTGGCCTGCCCAAAATGGCGTTGAAGGGTAAGTTGATCTGCACCACATCAAAGACCAACTTCTCAGTGCGGTAATTCTCCCAGGTCCCGAAGGTCACTGGAAGAGTAATTGCACTGAGTGGGGTTATGGCGCCCGGACCTACTCCGGAGAAAGGTCGAGAAGGGCGAAGGTCCGAAGGTCGGAGCTGAAGCTTGACGAAAGCTTCAAAGCTTATGAGGTTCAGCCCCGAACCTCCGTCCACCATTACATGGTGGAGTTGGATGTTGTTGATGGTCAGAGATACCATCAATGGGAGTTGACCAGCTCCGATCATATTCCAAGGGCAGTCTGATGCATCAAAAGTGATGGCAGTGTCCATACACTTCCGGTGCGGCTCTGCCCTGACGGTGGGAGCTACTGAGGCCATGTCCCATCGTATAGTCTTGAGGACACGGCGGGAGGTGATGTCCCACGAACCACCAAATATGGTGCTCATGGTTTTCCAACGTTCATTGTCGGAGACGTCAGAGTCGTCGTCGACAGAGGTGTAAACCTTCAAGACCTTTTTAGGGTCCTGGAAGCCTAACTCCTCTTCAGCCGGAGCTTCATCGACTTTATGTTTTCCTTCCCTTTGACGGAAAGGAACTTCTTCTCGGTGCTTGTTGTAGCGCTCGGCAAGGTTCTGGACCTCCTGACAGTCTTCCAGATTGTGGTTGTTTGACTTGTGTATAGGACACCACATCTTGGAGCTGCCACCATCTTCATATGACGGCCGAGGTCGTTTCTCGGGGCGTGGCCCCCGGCCACCCGAAGCTACGGCAGCTGCAGCAGTAGGTGTGTTGGCCGACGACTTTTTCTTACCGTTGGACTTTTTCTTCTTTTTGCCACTCCCGGAGGTAGTGGATTCACCCTTGGAGGATTTTTTGTTGTCCTCCAGAGGTGGTTGGGAGTGCATTTCACGGCCCTCCGCGGCTTTAGCGCATTTGTCTGCCAAGCTAAAGAGTTCCATGACGCTGGTGATCTCCTTGGTCGCCAGCTTCTCCAGTATCTTCTTGTCTCGTACGCCCTGTCTAAATGCCACAATAACAGAGGCACTAGAGATAGAAGGAATAGTGTTTCGTACCTGGGAGAACCTCTAGACGAAGGATCGCCGGGATTCTCCCCCCCTTCTGCTTGACAGCAAAAAGGTCCAGTTCGGTGCCTGGTCGGGTGTATGAACTCCCGAAATTGGCGGTGAACTGTTGGCACAGTTCCGACCAACTGTTGATGGAGTCGGGCGGAAGGCTAATGAACCAGGATCTGGCGGTCCCAGTCAAAGCCACAGGGAAATAGTTGGCCATTACAGCCTCGTTGCCTCCGGCCGCAAGGATTGCGGTGGAGTAGATTTGGAGAAACTCAGCAGGATTGTCAGTCCCGTCAAATTTCTCCGGCAGGTGAGGCCGAAACTTTTGTGGCCATCTGACCATGCGTAGGTGCATGGCTAGGGCAGAACAGCCTTCTCCTACTCCCTCAGGAGTAGGACTGTCTCGAGCCTCTAGCCTTTCGCGAGCGCGCTCGAACGCGGCCATCCTGTTGACGGTAACGGCGATCAAGCTCCGCCCGGAGGTCGTGAGTTGAAAGCCTGGTTATCGTATGGGTGCGTCGCGCCCCAGAAGGCAGCGACGTTGCTTGTTGAGACGCAGTGCACCTCCTATGTTGGGAAGTGTGCGGACCAAGTCTGCCCGACACGGTCCGATGCTGCGATGGGGCCCGCCCCGTGGGGGGAGGACCTTGGTTGCTGATGCAATCGGTTGCTGCTGCAACCAAAAGTTCCACATCAGCCCTCCACTGCTCCATTGCACCCTGGGATGCACCTGGCGGTGGTGGGTGTTGGAGAAGAGCACGCGCGGCACGGAGCGCGTGTTCAGGGTTATTGTTAGCCGATGCCGTGATCGACGCAGACGCTCCATCCCGTTGTCCAGCTTGATTTGCTGGTGCGGACGATGGCGGCAGAGGCACAACTCCTGCTGGAGCCACAGCACCTGCTAGTTGCTGCACGTTGGAGGGATTGTCTCCAGCAGGTTGCGCTGCAGGGTTGCTGTTGGACGATCCGACAGCAAAGTTCACCATCTTTGAATCTTAGGCACACCCCTTCCTGGCGCGCCAACTGTCAGAGTGTTGTTCCGGGAATTCACCCGATACTACTATTGGTAGCTCGCAGAGTTTGTAGTTAGGTATTGGGCGCGCAGAGATTCAGAACATGATGGCAAGTAGACACAAGGATTTACGTGGTTCAGGCCGTCTGAGCGTAATACCCTACTCCACGAGGTGTGTAGTTGTTGTATTGAGCGTCTAGGCACTTGTGAGCGTGTGTCAGAGCCTAGTATGAGAGTCTCTAAGCGTCGAGAGTTACCAGAGAGGAGAGCCGAAGAGCCCCTCTGTGTATCGCCGATCAGTCCTTTTATAGTACAAGGACTAGTCGTTACACAGTTAGCCTGGCCTGACATGTGGCCCTGGCAGTTACTGATGCTTAATACACAATTAATGAGGTTAATTACCCTTAATAGCGTGGTAATAGGCCTTGACAGTGCCATTACTGGTATTAAGGGCCTTCCGATCGTGTGTTATTAATATAGTATTAATGACACTTAATCGGGTCTTGAAGTCTTTGATTGCCCCTTGAAGGTCCGAGCCGTTGGGGGTCCACCAGTCTGATTGTTGAGGTTGAAGGTCCGGCGGTTGGACACGTGGCAGTTCTCCTAGTTCCTACAGAGAGGAGCATCTAGTCCCAAGTCCAAATTGGGAAAGGTATGGCTCATGTATATTTTCTTGTGTTTGTGACTTTATGCCTAATAAAGATATTATGTTTAGTCTTTTTTATACATATGCTTGGATGAAGCGTTTCTTGTTTGATGTGGATTCCCTATATGTGGTAGGAATAGTTTTTATGATCATGCTTTAATGTCATTATACTATCATTATAAGCATTATAAACCCCCACTATAGTCTAATTAGTTATGATATGATCATGTTAATATGAATAGCTTATGCTATGTCTCAACATTGGTTCAATGATGTTTAGGTTAGTCATTGCCTTAGGATGGCTTATGCCATGGCTCCTAAAGTATTTACTTATTATGCTAGCATGGTGTTTGGATACTTAAGTAACGTTAGATGTCTCGTAGACCTACGGATTGAAGAGGTAAGCAATAGGTCGGTGACAGCCCTATTTGTCCTTTGTAATCCTCCACGATCGGCTATACCACAGGATCTTGGCGGGAGTCGCCCTAGTATTGCTAGGGGTAAGCTCGTACTCGATGTGTTGAACAACTTAACATAAGTATTGTAGAAGCAACTCCTCAACTCTTAAGCCTTATCTCCATTAGGACCCATTTACTCTTTAAAATAGATTGCTTAGGTGTGTGTCACACTACCCATATTATCAAATTACCCCTATCTTGATAATTGATTAGTATCCATAGCTTGATCATAAGTGTAGTGTCTACTTTACTCTATTATCTTCCTTTAGGATAAATCCGATACCTTTGAGAATACACTTAGGGGAAATGTTACACGACAATTTTATCTGTGACATAAGAAACGTCAACAATCATCATACACTATTTAAATACACTAACTACTCATATGATGCTAATATAATACAAATATATTACACTAAAATTTATTTTATAATGCTAATAATAGTTATATTAATATATAAACTAATGCAAATAAATTATATAACACTCCCTATTTCTAATAACTATAAGATAAATAAAAATTACATTTAATAATACTATACCATGACTAAAATATTATTTACAATACTATAACTACTAACAAATATTAATAGCAAGTAACAACTAATAATAACAATGCTAAAACAACTAACTAAGTTACCTCTATTTTCTCTTCTTTCTCTTATTTTTTATTTTCTTTCCTCTCTTCTCCTCTCCTTTCCTCCTCTCGCCTCCCCTCCTGATTCCTGGAATTGAATGCAACTGTAGTTGGGAGCCGGTGTCAGTTTTACAGCCGTTGGGAGTGCTCTTGGCCAGCCACCCGTGAGGCGTCACTGCGCCCGTTAAGCCGCTCGCGGCCAGCCTCCCATGAGGTGTGTGGGTCCTCTCGCCATGTAGTAGGGTGAATCGCCCTTCAGATAAGCTACTCGCTCGGCAGCTATGTGAGTCGCCCGTCCGTTTTGCGCCGGGAATCTTTGACCGGTCCAGCAGACAAAGTGGGGCACGTGTTGCTGTCGCGTTCTTTTTGCACATCTAATGGGCGACTCGCCTTTCTATCGTGCGACCAGGGTGCTAAATTTGCAAAAAAAATTACCATATGCTAATTCTCTTAATTTCGTAAAGTAATATGCTAAAATGAAAAACAAATATGCGTATTTGTGGGTCGAGACTCTAGTTCATTTGTAGTAAAACTAAATGAAGATATATTTTAATTTATTTAAGGGTTTGGGCTGGACTTATTGACCAATAAAATTTAAATAGTTGTTACTTTTTAGTCATTTGAAATTAGCATTTATTTTTAGTTTACAAAACAAGCTTCTATGGTCAATATATGAATATTTTTCAATGACTAATTAAACAAAAATTGCAAACAAATATAACAGTTTGATTGCGATCTAATTGTTCTAAATGTTGACTGAAAGGACATCGCTTATCTCATACACTACAGGAACCCGATCAATTACGTCGGCCGTGGCCGATGTAATTAAGTAACTTACGTTGGTTTTTTCTTAGTTATGACAGTTACTGGACGACGTAAAGCTTTGGTCGTAAGTTAATTAACTTAAGCTAGTCGCCGATGTAAGTTAGTTAACTTACGTCGGCATCCCGCGGTCGACGTAAGTCAGTTACCGGGCTGGATTGCGAGCTACGCTAGGCTACGTACATCGGCTTTGCCGTGGCTGACCTAAGTAAGGTCTTTAACTTACGTCGGTTGTGGCAAAGCCGACGTAAGTTACCTAGGCAAACTTACATCGGCATGGCAAAGCTGACGTAAGTTAACTTAGGCTAACTTATGTCGGCTTTGCCACCCCCGACGTAAGTAAGTTAGTTTTGTATTTTTAAAAAAAAAAAAAAACAGAAAATGGCTACCTCGCACGATGGAGAGCTCGCAGAACAACAATATACACAGAATTATAGTAACAGCAGCAACAAACAGTCACAAATTATTCCAAACGCATCAATCACAACACAAACTCTGACGGGATACACACTAGCCCTTCAACTACCTCCAGAGCCGAAAAGCTCGTCTTCGTGCATCCCTCAGGTTGCTGCTAATTGTGCCGAAGGAGTTTGTGCCTCTGTCGCAGAACCCTGCAAAAGAATATTAGAGTTAGATATGTTACAAATGCATCTCACACTCTTCCTCTCTCTTTAACTTCCATCCTCTCACTCTCTTACTCTCTCTCTCTCTCTCTTTCTCTCTCTTCCTCTCCCTCTTTCTCTCCCTCTCTCTCTTTTTCTCTTTCTCTCACTCTCTTACTCTCCCTCACTTTCTCTCACTTTGTTCCTCTCCCTTTCCCTCTCCCTCTCTTTCTATCACACTTTCTCGCTTCTCTCCCTCTCTTTCTCTCATTCTCTCACTCTCTTCCTCTCCCTCACTTTCTCTCACTCTCTTCCTCATACTCTCTCCCTCTCTCACCATCCATCCTCTCTTTCTCTCTCTCTCCCTAGCATCCTATCTCTATCTCTCTTACTCCACCTCTATCTCACTCTCTCTCTCTCTCACCCTATGTTCCACCTCCTTCACTCTCTATGTCAAATGAATATGACAATATTAAAGAAAGAGTTTATTACCTGCGTCGGGGGCACCTGTGCTGGAGATGTCTGTGTTGGGGTCACCTGCGGTAGCTAAAACGGAGGAATCTCGATCTGGTTACTGGTCTATCGAGCTAGGGTCTGCCATTGCAAAATATTAGAAGATATATATTATTGATATGCTATTACATTAACCTACAGTAGTTTAAATTACTTACCTCCATCGTTGCCTGCATCTGGACAATGTAACTGGTCGTGAACTCCTAGTTGGCCCTCGTCCTGTCGAGCTCTGCCTGGGTCCGTGTCAGTGTATCCTTCACGGCATTGAGCTCCACATGGGTCTGCGAGAGACAGTCACTTGAGGGCCCAACGGATGAGGCCTGTGTCGATGAAGCGCCTCTCCAAGGTCGCTCTTACCTCGAATCGACAACTCTATCAAAAATGGCAAACCTGCAAAATAATGAAAAATACTAAGTAAAAGAAGGTAGATTTAAAAAATGAAACAAATGACCAACTCATCGTCCAAGGACCCTCCCGTCCCTGCTCGCGTACACGGCTTGGGGGTCTATCGGTGCATTTTTCCAGTCGTAATCTTCGCCATGTATCTTCACGACCTCCTACGCGTACTTTTCCAAAAAACAAAGAAATCTTGTAAGCGTGTCAATAATAGTACTAGTTATAATTAAATTAATGAATTTTTAAAACTTATCAGTCAATCGATTGCGGCCTGACTACACTGCCCATGCTGGGAAAGGTCACTTCCCTTGTGACCTCTCTTCTAAACCTGGGTCGGGGTCGACTGCTGACTGATCTCTCACTCCTGTATAGTCGTGTTAGTGGGAAAAATATATTATAAACACATAAATGAACTTAAAACATACTTACAATGCATTTAGCCAAACGCAAGTAGTCATCACCGCTATAGTTGTGCTTGCCCTCTGACCCTTGGCACTATCGAGCTATCATGGACCTAGCGATGAAAGCATCGCTAGCCCAGTACCGACAGAGAGCTAGGTACGCCTCGGGTTGACCCTATAACCAGGAAATACTAACCTGCACATATTTCATATTTCATCATTATTGCTAACATATGTAGGTATTGTAAATATTTAACAATAAAAACTTATGTCCGCGTATTGCTTCTCTTTCAAGTACGTGTTGGATTCCTTCCTAAATAGACCTCGTTCCTGTTGTTGTTGATGTCGCTTCTGGTAGTCGTTCACGGCCTGGATCCGGGCATACGACAATGACGCCATCACGAGCTTCCGAGCATTGTTGTAGAACGGGCGTCTCGCGTGTTCCTCCATGCTCGATTCCTCTAACTGGTACCTCGGCTTTAATCAAACAAACATTTAAGTGATACGGATTAAGAATTTAAATGAGAGTTGAAAATTTTAAATAGTTAAATTTACCATAAAATCATTCCACACGGCTCCTGAAGGGTGTCGTGGACCTCGTGGGAGACACGAGTGTAGTCGTCCCATGACAGAGCAGGGAAATCGTTGATGACACTGGGGTAGTTCAACTTAACTAAAGCCCTGATGACATTGTTAACCTGCCTGTGGTGTCCCTGGCCCGTGAACAAACAGTCATACCAAGATCTGCAAAATTTGTTAACTCATGAAGTACCAGAAGACAACATATAATATCTAATGTTATACAACTTTTTACTTGTCTTTGACTAGACAGATAGTGATCCACTCACGAGTAACCGGAGGACCAGCCACAAAGTGGGTGCTCCTCGTCCGTCGCCTCTGCGGAGCCATCGCGTCCTGTGACCCAGAAGGCTGGCCACCACTGGAGTCTGATGGTGGCGCCCTAACCTCTGACTCTGACTCAGATGACTCAGAGTCAGACTGCAAAAAAAAGGATTGATAAGAACTAATTGTCCATACATGTAATTTAAAATAACATGATTGTCAACTGAAATTTATCTCAGTGTTCTATAAGCCCACCTCACTCGACTAGACCTAAGCCGTGAGCTCTGGAAGGTGTGCCAGCAACTGGAAGCGCCTGCTCGACCCTGACGAGGTACTTGAGAAAATGTTGTGTACCTGCTCTCGTACCTAGGCAACGAACCCTCTCAACCTGTTCCCCTTCTTTCCATGGATGATGACATCCTGTTGTAAGGAATAATTGATTTATATGCTAAGATAATGTACAAAATTCATGTTAAGTTAGTGAAAGAAAATGCTACTTCATAAATTTCAAAATTCATCAATGCCACGGTCATGCACGCTACTCCTTAAAACATCACATCGATCTTCTTTCGTGACCGCCTTAATAACATTTCGTTTTCATTTTCGTTGCCGCATAGCAACAGTTTTGATATCTTGAGTGTCTCCAACTAAGTCATCGAGTCTTACACCAGGCTCGACTATGAACGATCTGGCAACTCTTCCTCTTGGTAAACCTCATCAACCTCATCTTCATCATTGTAATCATCATCTCTTGGAGTGTATAACCGCTCATGAGGATTCACCTTATGTACCACCCACCAAGCTTTGAGTTTTTTGCATGGATAAGGTTGATAGTACACTTGTTCCACTTGGTGTGCAAGAACAAATGAATTGAATCCTTTTCAACCATTCCTTGTATTTTACTTCGACCATGCCAAATTGGTTTAGTCGAACCGCATCAATCACAGTCAAAAAATACTGCTCGAATATCCTTGTTTCCAACAAAAGCAAATTCAAGGAGTTTTTAGTAATCCCATAGTAATTAGTTTCATGTCCTTGAGAATCGGTTGCCCTCATCACAACTCTGGAATTACAAGTCGCCACGAGAGGACAGAATCGAAAGTCATTGGCGTCATATCGACAGTAGCTTCTAACTTTAACAAATCCATAGGATAGTTGTCGCAAGTCTTCATGGACGTTGGCATCTTTCATGCACTATCCAAGATATGAAGTTATTATAAAACTTTGTAAATATTTGTAAATTATTAGAAAACATTGTTAATACTGATAAGTTAACAAGAAAATGTTACATGATCTCAAAACCAAGATAGAAAATTAGGTCATCTGCTTTTTCCATCTCGTCACATCCCTTCTACTTGTTTGCTTGTAGTTTGCTGTCTATGTGTCTAATTTTTCTTGTGGAACTCACTGTACAAAAATAGAACTTTTAAAATAGATGTGTTGCAAAATATGTTGATTAGCATAAATGTAGGACAAACACTTACTCGAAATATTTGTTCATCTCATCTATATTAGCGTACATGTAGAGGAAAGTAGCACTCCTTTCATCTTCGCTAACATCGTAGAAAGTGTAACTACCGACAATTGTGCCTCTTGATGCAAAAATTGAGAGATCACTACAAGAAGGTCGCTCATCCATATTGTACTACATTGCCAAAGTTTGACATTGTGTTCCTCTACAAAGTAAACACTTGAGAAGTATCCTACTTCCTTTAGAGTAAAAGCTTTAGCGATGCATCCTTCAACCCTTGTCATGTTACCAACCATTGGTTTTTAGATATATTAGTGCTCTTTCAATATGATACATCCACCTATATTGCATGGACCGCCCACTTTTGCTTCAAATAGAAGATGGGTTAGGAGATGTATCATTGGATTGAAGAACCCTGGAGGAAAAAAATTCCATCTTACATAGTAGTACCAGTGTCTCCTTCTCCAACTAACTCATCATCTCTGTCGTGATTTCTTTAGTATAGAGTTGTTTATAGAAGTGGCTAAGCTCGGCTAACACCTTCCACACTGCATCGTCAAAATAGCCCCAAAACATAACAGGCAGAAGTATTTCTATGATTATGTGATAATCATGACTTTTCAACCTAATGAGCTTTCCTTTTTTCACATTCACGGCTCGTCTCAGACTAGCTGCGTAAACATCTTGGAATTTCAAACTTTGCAACCATTTGAGAACTTTTTTCTTTTCTTTAGGTCGAAGACAGAAAGAAGCATGTGGTTTACCACCGCTTTTGGAGAGCTCAAGAGTTGGACTACAAAGCTCAGCCAGATCCTTTTGAGCCTTTATGTCTTTCATTTTGCCCGTCATGTCCATGCATGCACTTATGATACATTCGCCCATGTTACGCTCTTGTGCATGACATTAATGTTGTGCATTAGTATCAACGACTTCACATATGGGAGCTCTCATAGTCCACATATATGAGTCTAATTGTGATCCTCAAAGTAACTGAGAAAATATCCAGCACGAACTTCATCTGGCACCAATTTGTCCAACATATCAAATATTTTTGACCCGTTAAGACGTTTTAGTGGTCCTTTAGTGACAACGGTGTCCTTTCTAAATACATTCCTCTGTTGCCTAAACATGTGATTCGGAGGCAGCCAATGTCTGTGACAATCAAAGTAGCTTATCTTGCCTCCATGAGTAAGTCAAAAGCAATCCGTGTCCAAAGCACATATCGGACACGTCAAACGACTGGGAGTGCTTCATCCAGAAAATATGTCATATGTCGGGAAATCATGGATGACCGCAAATAAGCAGCTCGAAGGTTGAATTTTTCCTGCTTGTAACAGTCATACGCTTCAACATCTATCCACAACATTTTCAATTCTTCGATCAACGGTTTCAACATCACATTGAGACGTGGCCCAGGATGATATATCCAAGGTACAATGAGGCTAAGAAACATGACCTCATACTTCATGCAAAAAGCCGATGGTAGGTTGTACGGAATGACTAAGACAGGCCAACAAAGTATGGTGTAGCATTTGTACTGAACGGCGAGAATCCGTCTGCCGCCAACCCGATGCGAATTGTGAGACCTATATGTGTTGAATACATTGGCTATGGCGATAATAGTTTTGAATACTACCAAAACACCTTTATCATCAAGGTACAACTTTGGGTCCAAGCGCGAGCAAGGTCCGACGATAGGTTCAGCTTATTTTGGGTAGCTCCGGCAAGGTCTGACTTGCTTCGGCTCTAGGTCCAACTAGCTTTGGTAAGCTCCGACGCTAGGTCCGACTAGATTTGGTTAGCTCTAGCACTAGGTCCGACTAGCTTTGGTTAGCTCCAGCGCTAGGTCCGACTAGCTTTGGCAAGTTCTGGCGCTAGGTCGTGCTAGCTTTGGTATGCTCCAGTTCAAGGTCCGATTAGCTTTGGCAAGGTTCGAAGCTTGATCGCAGTGGTTCTGCTTTTTAACTTGTAATGTTTCGAACTTGCTTTTCGGATTATGGAAAGTTTTCTTAGTATTATTTTACTAAGTTTTTGGTGTGTTTTGGTGGTTATGACTGATATCTTTTTGCTAAGGTTTGCAACATACTTATGTGAGGTTCTCATGTAAGGTGTTGTGGTTATCAGAACTAACGAGAGTCAAGTCGAGGACATGTGCTCGGAAGTATTGGTTGTTTATTCATGTGCAGGTGTTCCTTGAGTTCAATACATAGCTGGTGACGGGATCCATTGAACTAGTCTTAGGGAGAAGATGAGGTTCAACAACCAAGTTCGGGAGGAATTGTGGTTGAGTTGATCGGGAGGTCGCGCAGCATGTTTCGATCAAGAACAGTGCATATGAAGGTATAGTGGATGTCGTTTGAAGATGTTTGCACATGTGCAAGGAGTGCATGGACGTGGCTACATGGTTCTGAGGCATGATGAAGAGATGTGGATGTAAAGAATTGGTCGGAAAGGTCCAACCGACAAGGTTATGGACTCAGGCTGTCGCTGAGTCGTGTTTAACTCAAATATGGAAAGTTTTGAGTTGGTTATGATAGGATTTTGTATGGGTCACGAAGTTGAGCTGTTTTAGAAATGTGGGATATGTTCCTAAGGTGTTTAGAAGTCTTAAGATTGCTTCTATCTGCATATAGAAGAGTCTTGAGCAGTTATGGAAAGTTTCGATTCGTGAGTCCTCGTTAGTTTTGGGTTGGCCTAAGGGCTGGTTATATAAGAAAGGGAGGTCAAAGCTCGTGGTAGAGGATTTTTGGGCTGTTCCTCTTGTGTTCTATTGAATAAAATTCATAGTTTGAAGGAACTTTTGTGCCTTGTTTGTCTGACTTGTTTTCAGACAAGTTTTTTCTCGTCGAGTTTCTGCACAGCACTACCTTTCTTCGGTGACTTTATAATAACTCGAGTTTTACAGATCCGATTGATGTGATACTTCTTGGGTTGTCTTCAGAACTTAATTTTCAATCATCTATGAAAATTTCACGGTCATTGGATTTATGATTTCTGATCTACACGAGTTTCTTTGCAGTGTTCCAGAACTGTTTTTCTCGAGTAGGACAGATTGACCTTTGTTTGATCTTTCAATCGTAACTTGAGTTTCCCTCAACGTATTTTTGTGATTCTTGTTGTGACGTCTTCGTGATTTGATTCTCTACAATATATACTAGTTTTGTCATGGTTGAACATGTTTAGATTAGTCGCGCACATGGTTTCTTTAACAGATCGGTTTTCTGCTGAGGGGTGTTTCGTTGCTTCCACTGAAAAAATTTAATCTACCATTCACCCACCCTCTGGTAGTTTTACACGTGCTATTCGATCCTACAATTGGTATCAAAGCCACGGTACTCTAATATTTGTAATTTGCACGTGTTTTTGACTAATCATTATGGAGAAATACTCTGCAAAACCTTGTGTTTTTAGTGGTATTGATTTTCAAGTTTGGAAAGCACATATGGAAGCTTTCATCCAGGCACAAGGCTTTGCAATATGAGAAAAGGCGTACAAGCCTTACGACGTGCCACCGAACGATCAAGTCACGGCTACAAACTTTTGAGATGTCGACAACAACAACAAAGCCCGCAACTTGATAATCCAAGGACTAACTCAGAGCGACTTCGACCGTGTTGCACACCTCCGATCGGCGTACGATGTGTGGAGAGCACTTTGTGACTACCACGAAGGATCCAACACGATCAAGGAGGTAAGACAGGATATGTTCAAGAAAGAATATATGCGTTTTGAGATGCAACCCGGTGAGTCTATTGATGACCTCTTTACTCGCTTTAATAAAATTCTCAGCAATTTGCGTAGCGTCAATGTTAATTTTTCAGATGCTGAAAATGCTAGGCAATTACTAAGTGCATTAGATATGCCAATTTGGGAGATGAAAGTCACATCTATTCATGAATCTACTATCATGAGTACACTTGCATTAGATGTGCTATATTCTAAATTGAAAACTCATGATATTGACATAATCTCACGTAAGAACCCCAACAAGTCTCTTGCATTTGTTTCTCAACGTGATATGCCTAGCTCCGGCCAATCTTCATCTAGCAATACACTTGCTTTGCTGCCTTTGCTAACCCTAGAACATATTGAAGAATTTCCAGAAGAGAAGCTAGCACTCATCTCTACTCTGTTCTCAAAAACATTGCAAAATGTGAGAACTAGAAGGAGGGGAAGCTCCAGACCTCAACGATGCTTTGAACGTGGTAAGACAGGACACTTTCGTATAGATTGCCCTAATCTTTCAGGTCCTTCTACCCGTGATGAAAAGCAGAATAAAGTCAAGTCCTCTTCTACCAACATCAACAAGAAAAAGAAGGGTTTTACAGGACGCAAACTGATAAACAGTTTCATCACCGCACTTCAAAAACTTGACTCGAGTGATGTAGACATTTGAAGTGACGAAGATGAAGATGATCTGGCAAACTTGTGTTTCATGGCGGGCAAATCAAGATCAAGTATGGAGTATGCAGAACACAATAGTGACAACGAAGAGGTATGTCCTACTTGTGATGAAATGTGTGATGCTATTTCTCGTGCAACTGTTATTGTTAAAGAAAAGGACAAAAATCTTAGGGACAATGTTGCTAAAATTGAGTCACTAGAATCTGAAATTATCATTTGAAAACCTTGATTCCTAGTGATGATTTTTGTTCCTCATGCGATTTAATATATGAACAATTGTTCTCCTCAAGAAGTGCACACTCCTCCACTCTTGGTAAACTTGAGTTAGAGATTGAAAAGAACAAAAATCTTGCTGCACTTAATGACAGAAACTTAAAAGATGCTTCTTGTTCTACAATTGATTTGAATTGTTCTACCTGTAATGATCTTGAAAAGAAACTAAAAGATGCTATAAATGAAATTTTAATACTGAACAATGCTTTACGTGCTCATGAAGTTAAATATTGTTCTTATTGCAAATTAGAAGAAAAAACTTCATGTGAAAACTGCCTAGAATTGTCTAAGAAACTTGATGACATGAATAGGACACTAGAGCAGTTTTGTATTGAGAACAAAAATCTAAACTTGCTACGGAATTCATCCAAATCTTACAATGATAAAACTGGTTTAGGTTTTGATTCTCATGCTCATGCTAAAGCACATTCACCTAAAATTTTAAGGTCACTAGGAAGTGGTTTGATTAAAATAGTTCCTAAACCAAAAGAGGTGGTTTTTAAATCTGCAGGAGTGTTGTCACGTTTGGATTCAAATAAACATATTGTATGCTCATCTAGACATGAACACAAAGTTAAATTTCATTGTACCTATTGTGGTAGAGATGGTCATGTCATATATTTTTATTATAAACTAGCTAAGCAACATAAAAAGGAAATAATGCAAGCTAGATCTTATAACTCTCATGCAAAATTTGCTGCACATACTAAACCGAATGTCAGGAACATGCAGCCTGCTGTTATAAGTCAAAAACATCTTCGGACCTTCTGTTTTTGCCTCCGGAGCTACTAATTTTTGTGCTACACAAGTAACACCTTATAGGTCAGTAGTTAAGAACAAAAAATCTCAAACTTTGACTCATAAACCTGCTGTTTTATCTCAGCTTTCGCGTGTTTTTCCTACTGCACGTCGTGTGACTCAGTATTGGATTCCTAAATGCCTTTTGAGTAACCCCAATATTGAATCATCGACGTATTGTTCTAATATGTAGGTTACACGCTTGAGGAAGGAGAACATTTGGATTGTGGATTCAGGTTGCTCACGCCACATGACCCGTAACAAAGAATAGTTCTCCTCCCTCTCTTTTGTGTCACACGTAGAGAATGTTACTTTTGCCGATAATTCTTCAACTCCTATAATTGCTAAGGGTTCAATTAGAGTAACTGATCACTACACTTTGAAGGATGTGGCACTTGCAAAAAATTTGAAATACAACTTGCTTTTTGTTTTACAATTGCTAGATGAAAATCTGGAAATTATTTTCACTAAAAATTGCTGCAAAGTTGTAAATTCAAATAGTGAGCTTATTTTTAACATGCCTCGGTTTGTAAGAGTTTTTAAAGCTGATTTTGATATGTCTACCTGTACGCATAGGTGTCTAGTTGCTAAGGATTCAAATGACTCATATTTTGGCATCGTAGACTTGGTCACATATGCTTTGATCATCTAACGAGTGTTAGTGCTCTTGATCGCATACGTGGGTCGCCTAAGCTTAAAGAGGACAAAGAAATTGTGTGCTCTTCTTGTAGACATGCTAAGATGGTTGCAGGTTCACATACTCCTCTCACAATGATCATGACAACTGAACAGGGTCAACTTTTGCATCTTGACACCGTAGGACCTTCAAGTGTTCAATCCTTCGGAGGTAAATGGTATGTTCTTGTGATTGTTGATGATTATTCTAGATACTCTTGGGTTTACTTTATGGCATCTAAGAATGAAGCTTTTAGTCACTTTAGAACTTTATTTCTTAGATTATCAATTGATCGCCAAGGATCTTTAAAAGAAATTAGAAGTGATAACAGAACTGAATTTAAAAAACAATCTTTTGATCACTTTTGTGTTGAAAATAGAATAGATCATCAATTTTCTTCACCATATGTACCTAAACAAAATGGTGTTGTAAAAAGAAATAATAGAACCTTAGTTGAGATGGCTAGGACTATGTTTGATGAATATCAAACTCCTAGAAAAATTTTGGCTAAGGCAGTTGCAACCACTTACTATGTCTCAAATCGTGTTTTCTTGCCTGCTATGTTATGTAAAACACCATATGAGCTTCGGTTTGGACATATGCCTAGTGTTACACACTTTCGGGTCTTTGGTTGCAAATGCTTTGTTAAGAAACATGGTAATCTTGATAAATTTGAACCTAGATCCATTGATGGTATGTTTCTTGGTTATCCATCTCATACTAGAGGCTACCGTGTGCTTTTATTTGACACTAACAAAATTATAGAGACTTGTAAGGTGTCTTTTGATGAATCTAGCAGAGGTACTAGCTCAAACATTGTAGGTCCGGATCCATATCAGCAGGGGGGAGCATTTTCGTTGAAGATGAGGAAGAAGTGGAGCTGCTGCCAGAAAATTCAGCAGCTAATGACTTTGGTTCAGCTTCGGATGTCGATTCTCAACCAGCACCGACAATCATCATTGCTGATCCAGATCATTCTCAAGTCACAATCTCATCGATTTGTGATGAACATGAAGAAGAAGAAGCTTGTAAAGCCCTCCAGATTCTCAAAAGTCATCCTCCACAACAAATGATTGGAAGCTTGCACGAACGAGTCACACGGTCCATGTTTTACAATCCGAACTCTCACGCCCATTCTGCTTTTCTTGCTTGTTTTGAACCCAAAGATATATCACACGCACTCACTAATGAATCTTGGATTATTGCCATGCAAGAAGAGTTAGAAAATTTTGAAAGAAATAATGTTTGGAAACTTGTACCTTCACCTCAAGGTCACACTTTAATTGGAACTAAATGGGTGTTTAAAAATAAACAAAGTGAGGATGGGGTTGTGATTAGGAATAAGGCTAGATTGGTTGCTCAAGGTTTCACACAAACGTGTTTGGGGTAGCTCCGGCAAGGTCCGACGTAAGGTCCAACTTGCTTCGTCTCTAGGTCCAACTAGCTTTGGTAAGCTCCGACGCTAGGTCCAACTAGCTTTGGTTAGCTCTGGCGCTAGGTCCGACTAGCTTTGGTTCTCTAGCGCTAGGTCTGACTAGCTTTGGTATGTTCCGGCGCTAGGTCCTGCTAGCTTTGGTAAGCTCCGGTTCAAGGTCCGATTAGCTTTGGCAAGGTTCGAAGCTTGATCGCGGTGGTTCTGCTTTTAACTTGCAATATTTCAAACTTGCATTTTGGATTATGAAAAGTTTGCTTAGTATTATTTTACGAAGTTTTTGGTGTATTTTGGTGGTTATGACTGATATCTTTTTGCTAAGGTTTGCAACATACTTATGTGAGGTTCTCACGTAAGGTGTTGTAGTTATCGGAACTAACGAGAGTCAAGTCGAGGACTTGTGCTTGGAAGTATTTGTTGTTTATTCATGTGCAGGTGTTGCTTGAGTTCTAGACATGGCTGGTGACGGGATCCATTGAACTAGTCTTAAGGAGAAGATGAGGTTCAACAACCAAGTTCGGGAGAAATTGTGGTTGAGTTGATCGGGAGGTCGTGCAGCATGTTTGGATCAAGAACAGTGCATATGAAGGTATTATGGATGTCGTTGGAAGATGTTTGCACGTTTGCAAGGAGTGCATGGATGTGGATACATGGTTCCAAGGCGTTATGAAGAGATGTGGACGTAAAGAATTGGTCGGAAAGGTCCAACCGACTAGGTTATGGACTTAGGCTGCAGCTGAGTCGTGTTTGACTGAAATATGAAATGTTTTGAGTTGGTTATGATAGGATTTCGTATGGGTCACGAAGTTGAGCTGTTTTAGGAATGTGGGATACGTTCCTAAGATGTTATGAAGTCTTAAGATTGCTTCTATATGCGTATGGAAGAGTCTTGAGAAGTTATGGAAAGTTTCGATTCGTTAATTGAGTAGGATTAGAGTCCTAGTTAGTTTTGGGTTGGCCTAAGGGCTGGTTATATAAGCAAGGGAGGCCAGAGCTCGTTGTAGATGACTTTTGGGATGTTCCTCTTGTGCTCTATTGAATAAAATTCGTAGTTCAAAGGAACTTTTGTGCCTTGTTCATTCGACTTGTTTCCAGACAAATTTTTCCTCGTCGAGTTTCTGCACAGCACTACCTTTCTTCGGTAGTTTTATCATAACTCGAGTTTTACATATCCGATTGATGTGGTTCTTCTTGGGTTGTCTTCACAACTTAATTTTCTATCATCTTTGAAAATTTCATGGTCATTGGATTTGTGGTTTCTGATCTACACGAGTTTTTTTGCCGTATTCCAAAACTGTTTTTCTCGGGTAGGACAGATTGACCTTTGTTCGATCCTTCGATCGTAACTTGAGTTTCTCTTTATGGATTTTTGTGATTCTTGTTGTGACGTCTTCGTGACTTGATTATCTACAATCTATACAAGTTTTGTCAAAGTTGAACACGTTTAGACTAGTCGCACACATGGTTTCTTTAACATATTGGTTTTCTGCCGAGGGATGTTTCGTTGCTTCCGCTGAAAATTTTTAATCTACCATTCACCCCCCCCCCCCCCCCTCTGGTAGCTTTACACGTGCTCTTCGATCCTACACAAAAATTTCTTGCTTCACGTCCGAAATCTGAATCGAAATGGTCCAGCGTCTTCCATGCCTCACCGTTGGACGGGTGCATCTTGACTCCATTGTTCTGACGTACACCTTCTTTGTATCTTCTCATGTGTCATACAGTTCTTTTTAAAAAAATAGCTGCTTCGACCGAGGTGTCACGAGTAAGTAACAAAGCTGCTTACGTGCGACTTTTGTCATCACAGTATCACCATCATTAGTAACAACTTCGACAAACCTCAATTGACCATATTTTAAACATTTGTTCTCATTGGCATGCTCTCTCCAAAAAAAACATGCAGTTGTTTGGACACACATCAATCTTCTCGTATTTTATATCGAGACCGAAAAGAATTTTCTTCGCCTGATACATATCTTTAGGCACTTCGTGGGGTTGTGGAAGGACATCGCTGAACAATTTGATGAGGTCATTGTAGCAGTTATTAGAAAAGAAGTACTTAGACTTAATTGCCATAAGTCTAGTCACGAAAGTGAGGAGGGTCATTTCAGTGTGTCCATGCAGCGACTCTTCTGAAGCTTTGAGAAGCTTGAATAACTTTTCAACCTCCGATGTCGGAGGATCCTCTATAAGCTCTGGTTGTATAGCTTCCAGCATCTCATCTACCATATCAACCCCCGTGTCATCATCATTGTCTGCTTCTACTTCTTGTATAGCTTGAGAAGCTATCTCGTCATGGAAGATCTACACCTCATAATGTGACATGTAACTATTTCGATACAAGTGTATCGAAAGTTTCACTTTGTCCAAAAACTTCTCATTTTGGCATTTTGTACATGGGCATCGCACCTTATCAATATTTGACAACAAAAAAGCTCATTCTACAAAACATCTATCTTGGCGAATCACACATCTGAGTGACCACCAGTTCTGCTCTTCCAACCAGTATACATCCAATTATGGTATTCACCCATGTTTGACTCTGCAGTTTAAAGCTAGGGAAATTATGGTTACTTTATACCTTGTTTAATGTCACGGGCCTACATCTATTGTAAAGGATAGGTCCTAAACCCACAAAAGAGTGACCGAGGGGACGTGCTTATGATGAGACGTATGGTCAGGATCCAGACGAAATTTCAGCAGCATAACCCCGTAATTCTCCAACTGCACGCCCGAAATTGGAGCATCAGAGAACATAAGGGCTATACCGTTGAAATCTCGTCCGGATCCAGACCCGCATCTCGTCATAAGCCACGTCACCTCAATTCACTCTCAAGCTATCCAAAAAATGGTCAATTCCGAATTTGCACGCCTCACATGTGTAAAACATGTGAGACTTTCCAGTTCGAAACGGGTAACGCAAATTGTACAGGTTACGTTAATCTTTCAATTTTGAGTCATTTATGAGAGGCAGGAAAGAACGAGAGAGAGTCATCCTAAGTTATACACATTTGGGCCCGCCGTTAATAGTTAAATGGCTTTACGAGACAGTCGTCATACTTTATGCTTCGTCGGATCTCGCCGCCAACGCACGGGAGCATGCCGTCATCACCAACGCTTTTCGTCTTCGTGCCCGTATATACGCATAAATGACTATTAAATGGCCGAATCGCTCTGCCGGGTCGAGCTAGCCCGGAGTCTATTTATATACATATCATAAATAAACACTCAAGCAATCAAAATATTTAAAAAATAATTAAGCAATTAAACAACTAATTAGTAAATAGACAATTAGTAAACAATTAAATAACTAATTAGTAAACAATTAAACAACTAATTAGTAAATAAACAGGTAGCCGGAGGAGGGGGGGCAGAGAGGGCGGCGTGCAGTGCAGTGGCTTTTTGGGTATGAGGGACCTGACCAGACTCCAGAGTGGCGGACCATGGAGAGTATTGTTGCGCGGCCGAGCGCTTACCTCTTGGTGCTGGCCTGCCTGCACAGCGAGGACCACGAGGCGCCACTCATGGACCTGCTCGAGGCGTCATCGGGGACCGCACCGTTAACAGGTTGTGGAGGGAGAGAGGTGAGGACGTGGGGATTGAGCTTCAAGGAAAAGGTGATTGGGGACAACCGTTGGCCTCAGTTTTAAGGTGCACACGGCACAATCCCACCACCACGTCAACGTGGTGCTCCTGCTTCCACTTGGGTTTGACTCCAAAGGATGCTTAACGAGTCACCGCAGCAAGAATGCAGCAGCTTTTGATCGAGTTCAACGATGATCGGTAAGTCACACCAGAGGTAAGTCTCCAAATAAATCTTTAGTGGCTATGGCGTGAGTGGCAATGTGGGCACTGTAGCCACTCACACCATACACTACACTTCAGTTCTCTGTCTTGTTCTTGCCGTCCTTTTGTTTTTTCT
Source organism: Tuctoria greenei (assembly GCA_036927565.1). NCBI lineage: Eukaryota > Viridiplantae > Streptophyta > Magnoliopsida > Poales > Poaceae > Tuctoria > Tuctoria greenei. The sequence goes on from JAYESD010000002.1 coordinate 257,231,579, forward strand.
TTTGTCTTCGTTCCAGTGGAGTAGATCACAGAACGGTAGAATGGGGAAGAAGAGATCTGCTGTTCGTTTTAGAAGATTCACTCTTGCACCTGCCAAATCGAATGACCTAGCAGTAGATCCACTGAGCGCTGAGAAGGTTGCTAGATCAGTGGAGGTAGCCACTGCTGCTGCTTCGATGAGATCACACAGAAACCTTGGGTGCAACCGATTCATGCCCCTCCAAATTCTCTGTGATGACAACAGCGATGGCGACCATGCCCATAGACATGAAAGGTCTGCACCATCCAGATTGTTGTTGCTAGATCCATAAAGGTGGACGAAGGGGACGGTACCCAATGCCGAACTTTTGGAAAGTGATCACAAAGGAATGCAGGAGAAATTTTCGGAACTGACTGGTAATTCAAAAAATAGAACATACATGCTAAAAAATGGGCCAAAACCCATGACTGCTAGATACAGGCCCAGTACGGCGATGCCTTATCAACCTGTTCCGGGTTTGGTGGCGTTGATCGCACGGCTGGGAAATCCGGCTTCGGTGACGAAAGCTCCTCATGTAAACCCTTCTGCCGCACACTTCACCTCATACGCCGACGCCGTAAGAAGCAGAGCAATGGCAGAGAAGAGCGGCAACCAGGGTTTCCACCGTGACGGGCAAGCTAACCGGAGATTTATGACTGGGAGTGGCCAAAGTGGATTCATCAACCGCAACACAAGTCAGCCGAGGTTCCACCCTGGGATCGCAGGAACCGATCGTGGAGGAAGAGGCAACAGGGGTTCTTTCCAAGACGACATCTCGGTGCTCGCAATTTCAGTACCAGAGGAACCTTCGGTCGGGGACAATCTCAGTACCAAGAAGATAGATGGATGTCAAACCAAGGTAATCAAAACCCTAGCGCAAATCTTCATATGCAGGGAAGTAGTCATGGGAATCAGTTTCCTGTCCATCTCAATATACCTGCACAGGCAGCTGCGCTGCTGCAGCAAGCCTTGGCTTCTGTTGTGGATAGTGGCAAAACACAGCAGACTAATGGAGATCAGGAGAGAAGCCAGTTGGTAAATTCAGAGTCAAAGTTAGAAGAGATCAAAGTGATGTCCAAACCTACGGCTGTAGAAAAACCAGAATCTTCTACTAAGAATACAAGAGACAGTAATGGGAACAGGCCATATTGCCATAGGTGTTTAACAAAGGGACACACAATGGAGGATTGTGTTAGAAAATTCTATTGTGAGATTTGTACCAGTGACCAAACAAGCCTAGGTGTCCTGTGTATAGAGCGGCAAGGCAACATGCTTCTATTTGTGGTTGTGCAGTTGATGGGATGGGCTTCTTCCATATCCCTTATACTCCTCAGAAAAACAAAGCAGAAGCTAGAACTGCTGTCATTCGAGTGATACAAGGTAAACTCAATGTGGCAAATATCATTTCAGAGTTAGTGAGATTAATCCCAACAAAATGGGCATGGCAAGTTGAGGACATTGGGAACAACAACTTCAGGACAGTATTCCCTTCACGTGGTGAGCTAAGGAGAATGGAGGAGTGGGGTACAGTCCACACGAGAATTAATAATGCAAAATTGAAGATTGAAGGTAAGTGGGGTGGGGCAGGCGCTAAGGCCAGACTTCCCAAAGTATGGACACAGTGCTCCGGACTGCCGGAAGAACTAAAAGAATTCCCTATCATTTGGGCCGTAGGAACTTTACTTGGGGTTACAATCGATATGGACATGACTTACTCAAGAGAGAATGACAACTGTCGATTCCTAACAATGGTGCTAGACCCAAATTTAGTCCCTTACATGGTCAACGTTGTCATTGATGAATATCTGTACGAGTTGAAGTTTAAAGTGGAAAATAATGTGGAAGCTGATATTCCTGACCCTATGGCCACAGATGATTTTGATGAGGATGAAGATCTGCTATGTGATAATGCAGATCAGAACACAAACATCACAATGACAGGTAATGCAAGGAACACTAACAGTGCATCTGGTGACAAGGGTACTAACCCAAGCAGTCACCAACATGGGCGCCAGCAGATGTTAGATGGTCAAACGCATTTTCAAGGGAACACCAACTATATTGGGTGTAATCAAGCCAATGAACACAATCAATCCTTTAATGATGTTCAGGAGGAAACACAAGAACATACTACTCAGGTACAAGGAGGATTAGATGAGGAGATACAGGATAAAGATGTGGAAGATGGAAAGCAGACACTGATCCAAAATAATCAGGTGGCCGTAACAGAGATGGCGGCCATACCAGAAGCTTCACCAATATTGACCGAAACTCGACGGAGCAAGTGCAGGGCAATGTCCTGTGATGAGCCTTCGCTTGATAGGGCTGAGAGGTTGAAGGAATTAAAAATGAAGGTCAGTTGCCGACTTCTACACAGTTCTCAGATTCCGATATTAATATGAAATTGCATAATATAGGAGTAAAACCAGGTTGTGATATGCATTCATCACTTGCTGCAATAGGAAAATTAAAACAAATTGAGAATGACAGGATGCAGAGTAATATAGCTGAAGATGCTAAAGCAGTTGTGTTAGATATGGAAGAAAAAGAATTAGAGGAAGATGAGGAACTAGATAAGTTTATCTTAAACAACATATGCTCAGACATTTTAGAGGATATTCTAGACAACAGCAGTGATCAGTACGATCTTACTGCCCAGGAAGCCGTGGTGTCTAGATTGAAAGGCAAAAATAAGAAAGTGAGCCAAAAACACCAAAATAAAAAACAATAAAATGAAAGGCGTATTTTGGAATAGCGACGGATTTAGAGACCCAAAGAAACACCGTTTCATCTCGGACCTCATAAAGGAATACAACTTAACTTTTATAGGTATTTCGGAAACAGGAAATAGGAATTTTTCTCCGGCTTTCTTGAAAAACCTCTGTGCCGGAAGAGAGTTTTTATGGCATTGTAAAGAACCACATGGTAGATCAGGTGGAATGCTACTCGGGATTGATTTAAATACTTATCATATTGGGGGGATAGATGAAGGTGACCACTATGTTAAGTTTATTTTGTGCAATAAAGCTGATAACTATAAATGGGTACTGACCTTAGTGTACGGCCCAGCCCAGACACAATACAAAGAGAAATTCCTTGCGGAATTAGTTAATATGTGCTCAAAAGAAACCCTTCCAATTATTCTGGGAGGCGATTTCAATTTGATGAGACACCCGTATGAGAAAAATAAAGGGAATTTTGACCGTAGATGGGCTTTTCTCTTTAATGCAGTAATTGATGGGTTAAATCTCAGAGAGATTGAGATGTCTGGAAGACAATATACGTGGGCAAATTCTTTGCATAATCCCACATATGAAAAACTAGACAGGATCCTAGTCCCTACTGAATGGGAAAATAAATACCCATTAACAACTGTTCAAGCGCTCACGAGAAACGTATCAGACCATGCACCCCTGCTACTGGATTATGGGTCCACAACAATAAGCAGCCACTCGCATTTTAAATTTGAATTAGGATGGCTACTCAGAGATGGATTCAAACCAATGATTCAATCAATCTGGGAAGCGGGGGTCCAAGCCCATGATCCTATGGACACATGGCAGACAAAGATACGTAAGGTGCGCCAGTTTTTAAGAGGTTGGGCAAAGAACACTAGCGGACAGTATAAAAATGAAAAGAAAGAAATCTTGGAAGCGGTGGATGCCTTAGATAGAAAAGCAGAAATAGTACAACTAGAGCAAGAGGAAATTCTTCTCAAACAAAGTCTACAAGACAGGTTAGCGCGATTATTAAGAGAAGAGGAAATTAAGTGGTACCAACGTGCTAAAACCAAGGATTTACTAGAAGGAGATGCAAATACGAAATATTTTCATCTAGTCGCTAATGGGAAGCATAGAAAGAACAAGATATACTATCTCCAGGAGGGAGATAGACAAATAAATGAAGAACCTGAACTGTTGAAATACATTGTCAACTTTTATAAAAAACTTTTTGGCCTTTCGGAGGAGAATACATTCCATCTAGACCCATCTAGGAGGGATGATATTCCACAAGTATCGGACTTGGAAAACGAATACCTAGTTGGTGCTTTTACGGAGGAAGAAGTAAAAAATGCGGTTTTTCAGATGGAGCACAATAAGGCACCAGGACCTGATGGCTTTCCTGCGGAGTTTTATCAGGTTTTTTGGGATGTTATAAAGTCAGACTTAATGGCTTTATTTCACGCCTTCCACGCTCAATGTCTGGACACCTATAGACTCAACTTTAGCACGATTATTCTGATTCCCAAGAGTGTCGATGCTATTAAAATTCAACAGTTCAGACCCATATGTCTTTTAAATGTGAGTTTTAAAATTATTACAAAGGTGCTTACAAACAGAATATTGACAATTGCACAAAAAGTGATAAGTCCCACACAGACAGCTTTCCTACCTGGTAGAAATATAATGGAGGGAGCGGTCATCTTACATGAAACAATTCACGAACTACATAAGAAAAAACTTAGCGGTGTAGTTCTAAAAATAGATTTTGAAAAGGCATATGATAAGGTCAACTGGAAATTCGTTAGACAAGTCCTGGAGATGAAAGGTTTTGCTTCACAATGGTGTGATTGGGTTGATGCAGTTATGAAAGGGGGTCATGTTAGCATTAAAGTAAACGACCAAATAAGCAAAAATTTCCAAACTAAGAAAGGGCTGCGACAAGGAGACCCCTTTTCCCCTATTCTTTTCAATATTGTGGTAGACTTATTAGCAATATTGATAAATAGGGCAAAGGAGAACGGTATGATTTCTGGCGTTGTCCCTCATTTAGTGGATGATGGTTTGTCCATACTTCAGTATGCTGACGATACAATCATCTTCATGGAGCATAATATCGAACACGCAAAAAATATGAAGTTGCTATTGTGCACTTTCGAACAACTTTCCGGGCTGAAGATCAATTTCCATAAAAGTGAAATCTTCTGTTTCGGATAAGCTTGTTCGGAGGAACAACTACATGCTCGTTTGTTTGGATGTCAACCGGGGAAATACCCATACAGATATTTAAGGATCCCGATGCATTATAGAAAAATTCTTAACAGAGATTGGAAAGCAATTGAGGATAGATTCGAAAAAAAGCTTAGCAGCTGGAAAGGGAAACACTTGTCTGTCGGTGGTCGCCTAGTGTTAATAAATTCAGTACTTACGAGTTTATCAATGTTCATGATGTCCTTTTTTGAGGTTCCTAAGGGTATTCTAGAACGGTTGGATTATTACAGATCTAGATTCTTTTGGCAAGGCGATAACCATAGGAAAAAATATCGTCTTACAAAATGGGATGTGGTTTGCCAACCGAGAGAACATGGAGGCTTAGGTATTCAAAATTTGGAAGTACAGAACAGATGTCTTTTAAGCAAATGGTTATTCAAACTAATTAACGAAGATGGGATGTGGCAGAAATTGGTCAAAAGAAAATACTTGAGAAACAAAACAATAGGAAGTGTATATCGCAGCTAGGGGACTCTCATTTCTGGAGTAGTCTAATGAAAGTGAAGGACAAGTTCCTCACTTATACAAATTTTTGCATCAACAATGGGCATTCCACCAGATTTTGGGAAGATAGATGGCTGGGAAAGTTTACTTTAAAAGATAAGTTTTCTTCCCTGTACAATATTGTCACACATAAACATGTTACCATTGCACATGTCTTTAGTACTATACCGATTAATATTTCTTTTAGACGCGGCCTGGTTGATAACAATCTAAACAGATGGTATCGATGAAAGCATCTAGGCCCCCGTGAGGTATGGTTTTGGTGATTAATGACAACCATTCGTAATTACTAATGAGTTTGTGGATGCAAGGTTTCACGTATATCACATCCAGCGTTAACGACTATCTATTCAAATCATCTACCACTCATTGGATACGAATGGAGACCCCTCAAACGACCTATTTTAAGGGGATTATTCAATTCTCATGAAGGCTAAATGAAGAACTCACACAACGACTCTATTCTATCAAAATTGGCAACACAGGAAGATCAATATTCATCAGAACATTATTTGCAACAAGTGTCAAAGAGGTCACTCGAGAAGCTTCTAAAAGTTCAACTCGAAGCAAACAAATTACACTCATCGGATCGTCCGATGTTCTGGAAAATGCACACATCGGTCGATTGGGGCTCAACAGAAGAAGAAGACCTCAGAATGAAGTGCACACCGGATCAACCGATGCTAGAGACAAGTGGACATCGGTGAAGTTCAACAGAAAGATTAATTTGTCTCAACAATTCTGGAGAAACACTCACCGGATCATCCGATGCAGAAGCAAAGTGTACATCGGTCTAATTCAACAGAAACATTATTTCTGGACCAAATCTGAAGACAAAACTCACCGGATCATCCGATGATTGAGAAGGGGCAGCATCGGTCGAATAACGGTCACTTCTGACACAGTGACGTCAGCTAATCTAATTAGACCGATGCTCAGAAAAGGTGGTCATCGGATCATCCGATGTACACAGAAAAAGTAATCAGCCAACTTTTTCAACGGCTAATTCAGTTGGGCTGGCTATTTAACCCCCTTCCACCAGTCATTTCGACAACACTTGACAACTAGAGCATGCCTACACATCCTCAAGTGTCCAAGACCTAGAACAATCATTTACACACCCTTTCCGTCCATCTACACCTCAAGATATAGGCTAGACCTAGCTAGAGAGAAGCTTGTGTGCGTCTTCTCTGGGTGAGTGGAGTCTCTAGACCAGTGAGAGCCGTGAGGGAGTGCATTCTTGGTGATTGCATTCACCTTGTATCAAGAGGAGAGTAGAGAGATTGCTCCGGAGCTTGCCGAGACATTTGTGGAAGCCCGGAGGATCGAAGTTGTACAAGGCTTGAGCTCCACCTTGCCGGAGATGGCGAACGGAGAAAGTTAGTGGATTCCCTCGTCTTGGTGACTTGGGAGTGGCAATACCCTTTGGTGGGTGCCACAACGTGGATGTAGGAAGATCCTAGTGATCTTACCGAACCACGGGAAAAATCGACGTGTCTCCGCGTCTTCGAGCGTTTGCATTCCTCTCCCTACCCCTTTACGATTACGTTTTACTATTCCGCACTTAACTCTTTGATTGCGTAGTTGACTTGCATAGGGAATTGGGCTTAACAATTAAAGTTTTTAAATTGCCTTAAAATTTGAAAAAGCCCAATTCACCCCCCCCCCCCTCTTGGGCGTTTCGATCCTTACAATTGGTATCAGAGCAAGGTTGCTCATAGGATCATTCTAGCTTCACCGCTAGAGAGCTTAAATGGCCAAGAATGGGGGTTCGGTTCCCACCTTCGAGGGCAAGAACTTTGCCTATTGGAAAGCACGCATGCGTGCCTACCTAGAGGCTATTGCTCCCGAAGTTTGGGAAGCGACCCATGCAGGATTTGGAGATCTCAATTATGTTGGTGATCAACTAAAATGGGATGCTAAGGCTAGAAATGCTATCTACGAATGCATAAGTCAAGACGTATTTGCTAGAATTGCTAGTAAAGAGAAAGCATGTGAAATTTGGGCATGTTTAATTGAAATACATGAGGGCTCATCTCGTGTTAAAGAACTCAAATATCACTTGCTTAAATCCAAGTATGATGAATTCAAAATGCTTCCTCATGAGAATGTTAACCAAATGTTTTCCCGTCTAAATGTACTCATTGAGGAGATTAACGCACTTGACATTGCCTCTCTTGGTAAGGGACTTATTAACCGCAAGATCCTCATGCTTCTACCCAAGCCCAAGTACAACATTATCAATTCAATGCTCCAAAAGGAATCGCTTGACAACATTGAAGTCTCGGAGCTTATTGGAGAAATTCATGCTCATGAGATGAGCGTTCTTGGAATGATGGAGGAGTCATCGTCAAAGACCATTGCTCTCAAGACCTCAACCAAGAAGACAACTCCCAAGAAGAAGAAAGGAGTTGAGCCTAGCTCAAGTGAAGAAGAGCAAGCAACAAGCGAAGAGGACGATGACGAGCTTGCATTGATGATGAGGAAATTCTCACGGTTAAACTCCAAGATTGCAAAGAAGGGTTACTCTTTTGATCCCAAGAAGAAAGCCTTCCTTCCAAGAAAAGATGAAAACAAGATATGCTATAATTGTGGTGATCAAGGCCACATATCGTATGATTGTCCAAAGCCGGACAAGAGGAAGGACAACCACAAGGGAAAGCATCGAAAGCTAGAAGAAAGTGATGAAGATGAAGAAGAGGTCAAGCCCAAGCGCTCCTTTGGAAAGAAGAAATTTGACAAAGGCAAGAAGACCAAGCTCTTTCCATAGAAGAGAAGAGGGCCTCAAAAGGTCTTCATGTGCGAAGCCAATGAGTGGGTCACCGATGAGGAAACAAGTGACGATGATAGTGAAGATGAGGAAGAAAACTTGGCAAGCCTCGCTATCGTCAACAAGGATGACTCACCTCTTCCCCCACCGCCCATGTGCCTCATGGCGAAAGGTAACACCAAGGTATGTGATGACTCTAGTGATGATGATGAACTTTCTCCCGATGAATTAGCATCTATGATTAATGAATATCATGCCATCATAAAAAGGGAAAAAGGCAAGGTTAAGGCACTTGAACAAGCTCGTGCTAAGCTTGAGAGTGCTAACCTCAATTTGCATGACAAGTATGAAAGCATACTTAAGGAGCATGACATGCTCAAGTCTCATGTCAAGCAAATTGAGGAAGAGAAGGCTCAAATCAAGCTTGATCACCATGAGCTTGACTTAGCTCATCAAGCACTCTTGGGCAAGCACAATGAGTTGGTTCAAGAGCATCAAGTGCTTAACCTTGCTTATGAAGCTATTGAACTAAAATTAAAAAACTTAAAGAAAGAAACCCTTGATGGCAAAATACCCGCTAGTTCACATGTCACTGACAATTTGCATGAGTCTTTGCCGTTGAAAGCAAATGCTAGGGAGAAGGAGCTAATGGACGAGATTGAAAGTCTCCGTGCTAGCGTGGCAAGACTAACCAAGGGAGAGGACAAGCACAAGGAAATCCTCTTCCAACAAGCCAAAGGCTTCAACAAGAGAGGACTTGGATCCTTCCCCGTGCCAAACAAAGGGAAGGTGCCCTCACCGAAGCTTAGGACAAGCTTCATCAAGGAAGTTGGTTCCTATTGCCAACATTGTGAGGTCACCGGACATCACACAAGGGAGTGTCCTCTTCCTAATCGTCCTTCTCCCAAATTGCCTCCTAACTATACATCTACCTTTGATAATCACTATTATCTATTGAGCAAAGTAGGTGTGAAGGTGAAGGCAAAGTTCATCGGCAAAGATATCAAGGGCATGAAGGGGAAGCTCCCCAAGCAACTTTGGGTCCCGAAATCACTTGTATCACACATACAAGGACCTAAGTTGGCTTGGGTTCCTAAACTCAAAAACTAACTTCATGTGTGTAGGTGAACTACAAAGCCGGAGGAAAACATTGGGTACTTGATAGTGGGTGCACTCAACACATGACCGGCAATGATGGTATGTTCACCTCCATAGAGAACCCCGGCAATCACGAACAAGTCACCTTTGGTGATAACTCAAAGGGAAAGGTAATTGGTTTAGGTAAAATTGCTATTTCCAATGATTTGTCTATCTCTAACGTGCTTTATGTTAAGTCTCTTAGTTTCAATTTACTCTCTATTGCTCAATTATGTGATCTTGGACTAACGTGCACATTTGACAAGAATGGTGTTGTGGTGTCTAGTGAGTCTAGCAAAGAACTAATCTTCAAGGGGTTTAGGCATGGACATCTTTACTTGGTGGACTTCTCCAACAAGAACGCTAGCTTGAACACTTGTCTTTTCACCAAGACAAGTTTGGGTTGGCTATGGCATCGACGCATTGCTCACATAGGGATGAATAAGCTCAAGAAGTCATTCAAGCTTGGGATGGTGACTGGCGTGAAGGACGTCACATTTGAGAAGAACAAGCTTTGTAGCGCGTGTCAAGCCGGGAAGCAAGTTGCTTCGCACCATCCGATGAAGACAATGGTGTCAACCTCCAAGCCACTTGAACTGCTTCACATGGACCTCTTCGGACCGTCCACATACCAAAGTCTTGGCGGTAACCTCTATTGTCTCGTTATTGTTGATGATTATTCTCGATATGCTTGGACTTTGTTTCTAGGTGACAAGGGTGAAACTCCGAAAGTCTTCAAGACCTTTGCAAAACGAGCTCAAAGGGAATTTCAACTTCCCATCATCAAGGTCCGGAGTGACAACGGCACCGAGTTCAAGAACTACAACATTGGGGAGTGGTGTGACCGTGAAGGCGTGAAGCACGAGTTTTCGGCCACATACACCCCTCAACAAAATGGTGTCGTTGAAAGGAAGAACAAGACTCTCATCACCCTTGCAAGAGCAATGCTTGATGACTATGGCACGTCGGAGAAGTTTTGGGCCGAAGCGATCAACACGGCGTGCCATGCCGCTAATAGGATCTATCTTCATCGACTACTTCAAAAGACTCCCTATGAGCTCCTCATTGGGAGAAAGCCCAACATCTCTTACTTCCGAGTCTTCGGATGCAAGTGCTACATCTACCGCAAGAAGAGGCTCGGTAAGTTTGAAAGAAGGTGTGATGTTGGTATTTTTCTTGGTTATGCATCAAACTCAAAAGCATATCGAGTATTCAACCAAACCTCCGAGTTAGTTGAAGAAAGTTGTGATGTTGAGTTTGATGAGACTAATGGCTCCAAAGAGGAGAGTTTTGGTCATGATGATATAGATGATGAGCCTCTACGAGAAGCTATGAAGAACATGACCATTGGAGACATCAAGCCTGAAGTTGAGGAGAGCCATGATCAAGGGGGAGCCTCAAATGCTAACATCGACACCCCCATGGCACCTCAAGTTGACGAAGGAGAAGAAAAAGATGATCCATTGCCTACGCAAGATTCACAAGTCCTACAACATCTAGATGAAGAAGAAGAAGTCCAAGATCAAGTCCATCCACAAGACGAGCAAAACGCATCACCACCGCCAAGTGCTTCACAACCACTCATGAGGCATGGGCGCATCTCCAAGGCGCATCCGATGGATCAAATCATCGGAAGTCCGTCACGGGGAGTAAGTACTCGTTCTCGCCATGTCGCTTCGTTTTGTGAGCACTACTCGTTTGTTTCGTGTGTAGAACCCACTCGCATCGAGGAAGCACTTCAAGATCCAAATTGGGTGATGGCAATGCAAGAAGAACTCAACAACTTCACCCGCAACGAACTTTGGGTGTTGGAGGAGCGACCCAAGGACAAGAACGTCATCGGAACGAAGTGGGTGTACCGCAACAAGCAAGATGAGAATGGCGTTGTGGTCCGCAACAAGGCAAGACTTGTGGCCAAGGGTTTTGCGCAAGTTGAAGGACTAGACTTTGGAGAGACATTCGCTCCGGTCGCTCGGTTAGAAGCTATTCGTATACTCCTTGCTTTTGCTTCACATCATAACATAATGCTTTATCAAATGGATGTGAAAAGTGCCTTTCTTAATGGCTATATTAACGAGCTTGTTTATGTTGAGCAACCTCCCGGGTTTGAAGATCCGAGGAATCCTAATCATGTGTATAGGCTACACAAGGCGCTCTACGGACTCAAGCAAGCACCTAGGGCGTGGTATGAACGACTAAGGGATTTCCTAGTCATGCAAGGATTCAAGATCGGGAGGGTGGATACTACACTCTTCACCAAGGACATCAACGGAGATTTATTTCTTTGTCAAATTTACGTTGATGACATTATTTTTGGCTCAACTAACAAAGCTCTTAGCCATGAGTTTGGCAAAATGATGTCTAGGGAATTCGAGATGTCAATGATTGGAGAGCTCAACTTCTTCCTAGGATTTCAAATCAAGCAACTTCAAGAAGGGACCTTCATCCATCAAGAGAAGTACACAAAGGACCTCTTGAAGAAATTTGAGATGGGAGATTGTAGCTCAAGAAGCACTCCAATGGCGACAAATTGCCATCTCGACGCGGACATGGACGGTAAACCTATTGATCAATCTCATTACCGTTCCATGATTGGCTCATTGTTATATCTTACCGCATCTAGGCCCGATATTATGTTTAGTGTGTGCTTGTGTGCTCGCTTTCAAGCGGCACCTAAAGAATCGCACAAGAAGGCGGTCTTTAGGATACTTCGGTATCTCAAGCATACCCCAAGTGTAGGTTTGTGGTACCCCAAGAACGCTAGTTTTCATCTCTTAGGTTACTCGGATTCGGACTTTGCCGGATGTCGTGTGGACCGCAAGAGTACCTCCGGAGGGTGCCACCTACTTGGGTGTTCCCTAGTATCTTGGTCTATCAAAAAGCAAAATTCTGTGGCTTTGTCCACCGCGGAGGCGGAGTATATAGCGGCCGGTGCATGTTGTGCCCAAATTCTATATATGAAGCAAACCCTTTTGGACTTTGGAATTAAGTTTGGTTGTGTGCCTCTCCTTTGTGACAATGAAAGTGCGGTTAAGATAGCTAGAAACCCCGTTTAACACTCCCGCACCAAGCACATTGATATTCGCCATCACTTCTTGCGAGACCATGAGGCTAAGGGAGACATCTCATTGCAAGGTGTTAGGTCCGAAGAACAATTGGCGGATATCTTCACCAAACCACTTGATGAGAAAACTTTTTCTAGGCTTAGAAGTGAACTAAATGTGCTAGATGCATCTAACGTCATGTAAGTTGCCATGTTCATGTAAGGTTGCATGTCATATAGGTCTTGCCTAACTCCCAAAGGATAGGGGCGAGCTAGAAATAGTTTTCCCTGAGGAAGCCTTTGGAAGGTTTAAACTTGGCAAGATAGATTTATTTTATGCCTTGCATGATTCCTGCCATATAAACTTGCACTCATTTAATATCTTGCATTAACTTGTTTGGCATTGCATACGGTAGATTGTCACAAAGGGGAATCCACATCATGAGAAGAAGACTTGTTTGAAATGCAATATCTTAACTCATATGATGTGGAAAGAGCAAAATTCTAAAGGAACATGCTTTAAAGAGATAGAAGTTTCCATACTCTAGCTCACAAAGCATGGACCTTACATTTTCTTGGTTTTTCCCTCCTAATTTTCCTTGTGTGCTCTATTTGTTTAAGGGCTTAGCCAATATGTGGCACTATATTGAAAAGCCTATTATTAGGGGTTAGGAGGTGCCCAAAAGGTCCTAAGACTCGTTTTCTCTTTGTGTGTTTTTAGTCAACGGACATTTATGGGTATTCTTAGGTTTTCTGTAGTCATCGGACTATCCGATGCTAGGGTCAGCAGCTACATCGGATCAATTGATGCTTCAGTTCATCGAACAGATCAGTCAGAACCAAGAAATCGACCGATGAGTTCATTCCAGGAAACATCGGAGCATCCGATGTTCAATCCTCTGTTACCCTGCAGAATTCGACCGATGATCGACGTAGCAACGTCGGATCATCCGGTGTGCAAAGAGAGTTTTTCGACCAACTCTCTGTTGAACTCGACCGATGACCCCCCCCCCCCCCCCGATGCGCATCGGTCGATCCGGTGTTCGCGTAACCGTTAGGTCATCGGGTTCCTATTTAAAGGTGTACGGGCGCTTCGTCTTCTTCACTCCACCGCCGCCGCGCCTCCACCGCCGCCGCGCCTCCATCGCCGCTGCCTCAGACCACGCCGCCGCGCCTCCACCGCCGCCGCGCCTCCATCGCCGCCGCCTCAGACCACGCCGCCGCGCCTCCACCGCCGCCGCGCCTCCATCGCCGCTGCCTCAGACCACGCCGCCGCGCCTCCACCGCCGCCGCGCCTCCCGCGCCGCCACCTTAGGCCGAGCCGCCGCCGCGCCTCCACCGCCGCTGCCGCCGCCGCCGCCGTCTCTTCAGGGCGCCGCCGTCATCGCCTCTCGGCCTCCATCACCACCTCGTCGTCTCTCCACCTCACCGCCGGCAGCCCTCCTTCCGTTCGACGATTTTCGTCGCTAGGGTTCCCACGAACCACGCGACATCGTCTCAATCGCTGCGTCGCCGTTCGTCGTTCGTGTGATCCTTTTCGTCGCTAAGGTTTGTACCGTGCCGTGCTACATCCGTCCTTGTTTCTCGTCGATCATCTTTCCGCTAACCCTAGCCCTCTCTTTTGCATCAAGATGGGCTGTGATCGCAAGGGAAAAGGCAAGGCCATCGAGGAGCCCGCAGCGAAGAAACAAAAGCTCTCGAAGGAAGCTCGCCGGGCAGAGTTGGCCGCTCGCGCCGCCGAGGAGCATGAGCGCGGCCATCGTGGTTCCTTGCGGCTCCGCGAGTCTCGGCAGAGGCAGCAGCAGCCCACAGTGCAGCCCGTGCCGCCCGACGACTCTGAGGATGAGGAGGAGACTGCGGTGACGCCACTGGTTCGCCGTCGCACCGTCAGGACCCGAGGGGGAGGTCAGACCCCCACCGCGAGTCAGCGCCCCACTGCTGCCGACCGCGCAGAGGACAGAGAGGCCCAGAGGGCCATCTACGAGATGGATACCGCTGCCAGAGTTGCTGAGGATGTCAGGCTTACAGACTATCGCAAGTTCAAGGCAAAACAACTGAAGAAGCTCAGATGGACAGCATTGCCAGAGGAGTGGTTCCCGCAGCCCAGGGACACTAGGGTTGATCCCCGCTTTTGGACCCTGACACAGGCGTCCCTGTACGAGACGTACAGGCGTCGGGGCCATAAGCTGTTCCAGCACACTTACATCGACTGGAATCAGCTTGCAACAACAGTTGGACACGGGATCAGGCCATTCTTCGAGAGGTACAGAGGCCTTGTGGAGCTACTCTCACGCCAGAGGAGCGCTTACGTGGAGGAGTGGGTTCGAGTCTTCTACGCCACTCTCTATATCTCAGAGGGTCGGCGCTCGATCCACTTCATGTTTCTGGGGCAGCAGCACACCGTGTCTCGAGAGCGACTGGCACAGCTGCTTGGAGTGGACACACACCTCACTTGTCTGCACGAGGTGGTCTACGGAGGAGCCGACCCGCCGAGGAGGCCGCTGACAGGGGGAGTGTCACCACCATTTGAGGAGATCAGAGGTCTGTTCACCCCTCCTTTCACGCCACACCAGCCGAGGGTGCCAGCTCTCCTCACTCCAGCCGCTCGGACAGTTCACCACATCCTCAGGCGTACCCTTCTACCGAGGTCTGGCTACCTAGAGGGCTCCACGAGCCTCCAGCAGACCATCCTGTTCTATGTGATGAACGGGATGGAATTTGATATCGTGGACATCTTGATCTGCGAGATGGAGGACGTGATCACTGACGGAGTCGGGATGTTGAGGCAGTTGGTCTACGGGCATTGGATCTGCTGTCTGCTGTTCTTGCTAGCACCTGAGGACTCGCCAGCCACTACTCCTCTGACAGAGCTCCACGCCACTCGGTTCGGCCACTACCGAGTGCCTACTCCTGGAGACCGCCGCCTTGGCTGTCCAGTCGAGCGTCAGGTCAGAGCCCGACTCTCCGAGGAGGACTGGACCGAGCTAGCCCAGGAGGACGAGGCGCTCGCCCAGGCAGAGGCACAGGGTGAAGGACTGGAGCACGTCTGGTCGGACAGCGACACCAGCGACAGCGTCGAGGAGTACTTCCCTCCTCCACCTCCTTCTCCGAGGCAGCACGACGCGGAAGCGGGAGGTTCGACTGCTCCACCACCTCCAGTGTCCGAGGCTCAGGTGTCACAGCCGTCAGAGCTCACCTCGCTGCTCCAGCAGATGGTCGAGCAGCAGCGCCAGGACAGGCTTGCAGCTGAGCAGGCCCGAGCGGAGCAGGCTGCACGGCTCGCGGAGCTACAGAGACAGCAGCAGGAGATGCAGTTGGAGATCGCCCGCCAGAGGCGAGAGGACACTGACCGCTTCACGAGCCTGGTGGATCAGATGCACCGAAGGACCCTGGACCAGCAGCAGCAGACTCAGCAGGCGATGATGGGCATCCTGGGGTTGATCACCAACCTCTACCAGCAGACCGGGATAGCCCTTCCGCCTCAGCAGCCGGGTCTTGGTCAGGCTCCAGCAGCTTCTCCACTGGCACCTACTGCAGCTCCAGCACCGGCGTCGCCTATACCAAGCTTCAGCATGTCACCTCTACTAGCCTCGACAGTGCCATTCCAGTTCTCACCTCCACCGGCAGTACCTTCTCCGCTGGCGCCAGCAGTCCCAGCAGATCCCCCAGCAGCGTCAGCAGCTCCAGTTCCTCCCGCTCCAGCGCCAGCACCTGCGACCTCCACCTCGAGCAGCTCCGACGACAGCACCGCCGACGTCGACCGCTTCACCGTCGCCCCGAGTGCTCCGGAGTCCTAGGTACTCATCTTCCCTTTTTGGTGTCTTGATGCCAAAGGGGGAGAAGAGTTAGAGTCAGGGGGAGTTTAGCTCTAGGGGGAGTCAGTCTTGGTCTTAGGGGGAGTTTGGGGAGTTTTACCTTCATCTATTTTGGACTTATTGTCATTTGCTTGTTATCTTTTGCTTCTACTGTAATTCAGTGTGCCCTTTCATGACTTATTTGATCACTGTTTGAGCCTTCGAGCTCCTTGTGTTGCATTTTGTTCCAGTTACAATCTTTTATGAGCATTGCGTTATTAAATTCATTTACTTCTATGCTCTACTCGTTGTGTTGTCATCAATCACCAAAAAGGGGGAGATTGAAAGCATCTAGGCCCCCGTGAGGTATGGTTTTGGTGATTAATGACAACCATTCATAATTACTAATGAGTTTGTGGATGCAAGGTTTCACGTATATCACATCCAGCGTTAACGACTATCTATTCAAATCATCTACCACTCATTGGATACGAATGGAGACCCCTCAAACGACCTATTTTAAGGGGATTATTCAATTCTCATGAAGGCTAAATGAAGAACTCACACAACGACTCTATTCTATCAAAATTGGCAACACAAGAAGATCAATATTCATCAGAACATTATTTGCAACAAGTGTCAAAGAGGTCACTCGAGAAGCTTCTAAAAGTTCAACTCGAAGCAAACAAATTACACTCACCGGATCGTCCGATGTTCTGGAAAATGCACACATCGGTCGATTGGGGCTCAACAGAAGAAGAAGACCTCAGAATGAAGTGCACACCGGATCAACCGATGCTAGAGACAAGTGGACATCGGTGAAGTTCAACAGAAAGATTAATTTGTCTCAACAATTCTGGAGAAACACTCACCGGATCATCCGATGCAGAAGCAAAGTGTACATCGGTCTAATTCAACAGAAACATTATTTCTGGACCAAATCTGAAGACAAAACTCACCGGATCATCCGATGATTGAGAAGGGGCAGCATCGGTCGAATAACGGTCACTTCTGACACAGTGACGTCAGCTAATCTAATTAGACCGATGCTCAGAAAAGGTGGTCATCGGATCATCCGATGTACACAGAAAAAGTAATCAGCCAACTTTTTCAACGGCTAATTCAGTTGGGCTGGCTATTTAACCCCCTTCCACCAGTCATTTCGACAACACTTGACAACTAGAGCATGCCTACACATCCTCAAGTGTCCAAGACCTAGAACAATCATTTACACACCCTTTCCGTCCATCTACACCTCAAGATATAGGCTAGACCTAGCTAGAGAGAAGCTTGTGTGCGTCTTCTCTGGGTGAGTGGAGTCTCTAGACCAGTGAGAGCCGTGAGGGAGTGCATTCTTGGTGATTGCATTCACCTTGTATCAAGAGGAGAGTAGAGAGATTGCTCCGGAGCTTGCCGAGACATTTGTGGAAGCCCGGAGGATCGAAGTTGTACAAGGCTTGAGCTCCACCTTGCCGGAGATGGCGAACGGAGAAAGTTAGTGGATTCCCTCGTCTTGGTGACTTGGGAGTGGCAATACCCTTTGGTGGGTGCCACAACGTGGATGTAGGAAGATCCTAGTGATCTTACCGAACCACGGGAAAAATCGCCGTGTCTCCGCGTCTTCGAGCGTTTGCATTCCTCTCCCTACCCCTTTACGATTACGTTTTACTATTCCACACTTAACTCTCTTGATTGCGTAGTTGACTTGCATAGGGAATTGGGCTTAACAATTAAAGTTTTTAAATTGCTTTAAATTTTGAAAAAGCCCAATTCAACCCCCCCCCTCTTGGGCGTTTCGATCCTTACAATCGATTAGTGTCATTGGTAGCTCACGTCAGCTTAAATGATACAGATGATTGCCTAAGATAGGAATTACATCAAAATGGGGCTTTCTCTGTTAACTCAATGTACAGGGTGTTGATATCAAATGGAAATGTGAGAAGAAATAGATTGATTTGGAATGCTAAGATACCATTAAAAATAAAGATTTTCATGTGGTATCTAAATCGTGAGGTCATACTTACAAAAGATAATCTTGTAAAGCGCAATTGGGGCGGTGATAAGAAATGTGTTTTTTGTATGCATGATGAAACCATTCAACCCCTTCTCTTTGATTGTCACTATGCTAGATTCATTTGGAGAGTTTTAAGTATTACCTTCAACATTAATGTTCCTACATCTGTATCTCACATGTTCAATTCTTGGTTATATTCTTTCCCAGCTAGACTCAGGAAGATGACAATGGTGGCATGTGCCGCTTTATGCTGGGCATTATGGTTATCTAGAAATGATGTTGTTTTTGACAATGGTCCCATGAAAAATTACATGCAGGTACTTTTCAGGGGCACTCATTGGTGGCGCACATGGGCATTACTACAAAAGGATGAAGAAGAGACTAAGATGATGCGGGAGGCCTGCAGCTCCATAGAAGTCACGATCATGAGTGTTTTTGTCAGATTTGGGTGGAATTTTAGTAGCAGACTAACCTTTTAATTACCATAGTCGCTCTTCTAGTCGTTTGGGTTGTAATGCTTTTTTGTCATATCCAGAGTCTATTTGATTTGTGTGAACAACCTATTTTGTTTTGGCCATAATCTCAGTTTTGAGGGGAAGGTCGGATCGATATCCATTATCTAAAAAAAGGAAAAGGTGATTGTGGGAGGGGAGTTTGAGGAAGAAGAGCCCATTTAAATGACCCGAAGGCTGGCCCATGGTTGTCTTGAAGACAAATTTTACCCAAGTTTTGCAAGAAAATTTTATTTGAACCTAACTGAAATAAAAATAGTCCATGCAGGTTTTGTTAGGTTCTTGATCCTGTAAATCATCTGATGGGTTCTTAAACTTAAACCCGTACAGATATTCGCTCAGACCGTTTCAATCTGGTGGTGTAACCAAGCAAATTAAGTCTCTGGGAGCTGATGTGTTCCCTGATGCCAAAGCGACGTCCAACAAAGCGATGATCAATGCTGGAGCTGGTGACCGGCCGGAGGCGCTGCCATCCCCGTCGGCATGAGATGCGGTTCGACGTGCTGGTGTGGCGGTCTCACGTTGCTCCGTACACGAGGTACGTCGTGGCATGCGATGTGAGAGAGAGAGCTCGGTAGCAGCTGGCGGCCGGCGAGATGCATGTTCATGAGAGGAGGAAAAGGCCACCAGGAAGCTAAGACGACATGAGCAAGTCCGCCGCGCGAACAGACGGGGCATAGTCAACTGCAGAACTGAGGCAGGCGAACTCGAGCATGGGCACTGTCCTGCCGCTCACACTACTGCAGCCAACAAGACCTCTCCAAACCCAGGCCGTGCAAGGAACGGAAATCGGCGGCCGGTGCAGTTTGGTGAGGAGGACAGTCCTAACGAGGCATGATGTTGAACTAATTGAACTAGTTGCTGCTAAACATTGCATAATTTCTAATTCACAACTAATTGAACTAGTTGCTAAACATTGCATAATTACTAATTCACAAGTAATTGAACTAATTGCTAAACAAATGGGTGATTGAACTAATTCACAAGTAATTGAACAAGTAATTGAACTAATTCACAAGTAATTGAACTAATTCACAAAGGAAAAAAATGCAATCTCGTCGTCGGTATGGGGGCCAGCATGGGGATGCCGGTGGCCGGCCACGGTCGTCGGCCAACGGGGTAGAGGTGTGAGGCTCCATACGTGGCGGTGGGCGGCAGAGGCTTGGGCACGGCGGAGCTCTGGCGCGGCGTCGGCTCCAGCGAGGGCAGTCGGCGAGGGCACCTCAGGCACGGCAGCGGTGGTTCGGTTGCAGCGGCGGCGAAAGAAGCTCGAGCGCGATGGCGGCGGGAGCTCGGACGCGAGGAGGAGCGGGACGTCCGTGTGGAATGGGTCACGCGCGCGGCCTGACGGATTTAGGGTTAGTACCCAAGCCTACGTCGGTCTAAGTTTAGGCCGACGTAAGTAATGCATTAAATGTTGTCGGTTCTCTTACTTACGTTGGTCTAGGTTTAAACCGACGTAAGTAATACATTAAATGTCGTCGTCTTGCTTACTTACGTCGGCTACGGGCGGTGGACGTAAGTTAGTTTACTTACGTCGGTCGGCCCACGTAAACTATCTTGGCCGACGTAATGTTGCGAGTTTTCTGTAGTGATACGACTGAAATATAGCATTTCTGAAATTAAAAAACTTGCAACCACATGGTCAATGAGATTATAATATCAACAAAAACGAGAGGACCACACATGAGAGAGTGATGCCTGCGAAAAATAGATTGCTTATATATATATATATATATACACACATATATACATATATCTTTGGATTCTCATTGTACGGTAATTGTATTTTTACACAAAAATCATTCTATTAGCCGGTGAACAGATAGAGGGATTTATGTGTAAAAATACAATAACCGTATGATGAAAATCTAAAGGTTGTGAGCGCATAATTGCAAGATTGCACATCAGTCTTTGCTTTTATATATTTTTTTGTAGCCACCTATAAATTACTCTTTTCTGTAATCAGGTCGTTTTGCTGTATCGATACATAGGAATCAATGTCCTGTTCACCAAAACGACATGTGTACTAATGATTCCTTATATCTCGATACATTAAAACAACCTGACTACATAATAGAGTAATTTATAGCTGACTACAAAATATACTATAATATATATATATATATATATATATATAAAGAGAACGTTCTTCAAAGAAATAGAGGGGAAACAGGCGTATTCAGAGCAAATTGAATGATCGATCAGCGGTCTGTAGTGGCCGCCGGTCCTATCAGATCGTCGGATGTCAATCGCATCGCTTTCGATATGATAGGGCACCGGCAATTAAATAACGGATGATATGCGTTATCAGTTGCGGGTCAAAATGTAACACGACGAACTAAGCATCTCTGCATCTGCAGCACGTCAGTGTGAAACCTGCGACCAACTGGTGACTGATGGTTTTGTGAATAAAATGACTTTTTTGTATAAATACGCGTTCCCAAATAAACTTGGTCGTGAAAACTTCTGCATGAAACAAGACCGTGATGCTTGCTCCTTTTTTTTTCAAAAAAAAAGTACATTATCATCTCTCGAGCCGATACGTCCATGTGACCGATCCATAAAAAACAACCCGACACGCGCGCCGTTGCCTTGTCCGCACGCGCGCGACGTACCGCCCTGCTCCGGCCGGCCGGCCGGCGACCGCGACGAGGACTCCGGGTAGGCTTTTGTTGTTGCACCTTTGCCGCTGATGGCCAATCCGGGCGTAACCGCACTTAAAGGCGCGCCGTTGCGTTTCCTTCTCCGTCGCACGTCGGTCGTCGGAGTTGTTGAGATTGGCGGAGCCGTTGTGTTTCCTTCTCCGTCTCACGCCGTCGGCCGAGGAGCTCGGTCATCGCAGCTCGCAGTTCTCACGTCGCCTACCGCGCGTGGGCGCTGACGCGGCTGTGCAGGTGACGGAAATGGACGGCCGCTTGAGCTGGCGCTCCCGGGCCTTTTGGGCTACGATCGACGGGGTTGGTCGGTCTTGGTCGGAACGCGGGCCATTGTGTACCGCAGGCCGGGCTGTAGAGTGTTCCAGCCAATTTACTCAAACCAATCCCGTTTCCTCGTTCATATCTCTTTCCACCACATGTCAATATTTCATTGGTCCATGTTACCTTCTTTTACACATCAGCAAACGACGTTAATCTTCAACGTTTCCCGCCGTTGCGGAGAAATACAAAAGTGTTGCTTGCGAAATAACGCAGCTCTCTCCCCCAAGCTCAGATGGCGATGTCTCTTCGCGGTCTCCGCCCGTCGACATCCCTCGCTCCGAATTTTCTGTATGTCATGTCAATACCAACATCATCATCATCATCATCATAAGACTCGTAGTGTGCAATCATTTTAGCATCTGCTCAGAAATATTAGTTATTAAATCATCCTCATCAACCTGAATAGAATAGAAAAAGTTTGCATATTCATATGTCTCCTTCTCCATATATTCCAGCACACCTTCAATGTTCTTTTCGTGTACCTTTGGTGATCTTTTTGTGTATAATCTGTTCTTCACATCAACACAAGTAAAACCAAGATTTTCCATTTCACCAGCTTCTTTAGTCAATAAATCAATAGCTGCTTTTATAGATATATTAATAGATTTTGACACTTGTGAAGGGGACTTAGCTTAGTGGTTAATTAGCTTAGTGGTTAAGTACTCTAAGTAGCACTACTCAAGTCCTGAGTTCGATTCCTGATAAACAAATTTCAGGCTGAATTTTACAGTACTAAATGCAAGTACTCTATCATGTGTGTTGGATCTGGTGGTGCACTTATATAAAATGTGAGAGGATGAACGTGCCATAATATTGATCTATAGTCGTGTGCTTAATCGTTCAGTTATCGTCGTTTTGTTCTAGACAATAGGTTGTGAGTGTCTGTATTTGTTCTCGCTTGTAATAAATTTACTATAACTTCCTTGAAGGGAAAGGTCAGGGCTTTACTCATTAAAAAAATTGCCACTTGTATCTTTGAAATTTGTGCTTCATGAATTCTTCTTTGTGATCTTAATTAATGGCTCTGTTGTGCCTGCAAAAATATGGTTTTGCTCAGACACAAAGTGATAGACATAGTATGATCTCTCTGCAATGTTGATATTCATAGATGCTTCACACATACACCGTGTATCGGATCGCACGCGACATTTACTTTTGTCAGTTGATTCCAATCTTTTGTCAAGGTGTCGAGTTCCTGCTTGTGCAAAAGTTGGTCAAAATTTTGATTGTGCTAAGAAATTTTATTGTAGCAACAATATTTAAAATATACATACCTTCATGAGAGCAACAAAATTCTCTCGTTTTTATTACAGAAGAAGTTCCCACATAGTGACATCTATTTCTTCGAATACTAAAATTCATCTTTCCAGCGTAAGCATTGTAAAAGTTGGATGTTGCTTGTTCTGAGTTATCATTACAATCTTAGGGACCATATCTTCTAGACAATTATCCATTTATAGCTACTGGAAAACATAAGCAATATTGTATAAAAAAGTGGTAGCCGTTGTATAATATTATGTTTTCAACTAAAACAAGCTTCATACTATATTGCATCACAAATGAACATGTATAGCTATTGTATAAACAGTAATTCAAAATTCGGTTTTTCAACTCAAACAAGATTTGTCTAAATATAACATTTGTATAGGTGCAACAAGTCTACTAGGATGACCACTCCTAAGGTGCGGTAGGTGCAGCAAGTCTACTAGGATGGCCACTCATACAGTGCGGCATGGAGGTGCAACAGATCCCAATCACCTCCAAAGTCCTCAAGGAAAAGTCCACCAGCTATGATGCAGGTGTAGTAAGTCTACTGGGATGACCACTCCTAGGGTGAGCAGGGAGTCAGGTGCATCAGGTCTCAAAGGATTGACCACTCACCTCCAGAAAAGTCCTCTAGCCAGCGATGATGCAAGTGTAGCAGGTCTCTGTATCCTTCCACCCGTGAAGTAGGTGCAGCAGATCTTCCGTCTTCAATGATGGAAGTTAGATTTGAGAGATTTTTTGACGAAATAAGGCAGACACATTGCCGATTCATTATAAGAGAAGAAAATAACAGAGTACTACATAGTACAATGAACATAAGGCAATACAAAGAACTGAGCAGCTTTAGCTGCATCAGAAAAAATAGACAAATCTAGCAAAAAGGAAAAAAAAACAGGTAGATGGGGAGGTCCAATCGGGAGCACGGGTCTCATCACTCGGCTTGAAAGGCCAGGGACATAGAATTCATGGCAAAGTTGTAGCACTCAATCTCCTCTTTGGCCAGTAGTGCTACCTGCATCTCTGTTTTTTCATTTCCTTGAAAATCCTTCTATTTCTCTCCTTCCAGATGTTCCACCGTAGATGGAATATGACTTCCAAACCCTTTGATGTTTCTCTTCTGTGCATACCATTGAATGCCTTCTTGATCCATTCCTAGATGGCATTGGCGCTTTGTCCGTGTAGACTTAATCCTTGCTGATGACACCACGGCACGGCATTTGCAATCGTTTGGGCTACAAAAGGGCAGTGGAGGAGCAGATGCAACGTGCTTTCGACAGTGTATAGACATAGCGGACAAACCACGTTGTTTTTCATACCCTTCCTTTTCCAAATTGTTCGCTATCTGAAGCCGCTCGTGCCACGCTAGCCATGCAAACCGTACCACCTTGGGCTCTGCTTTTGCTCGCCACAAAGCTTGAGCTTGCGGTTCTGCATGCGCACCTTGGAACTGCACATTGTATGCTGATGTGGTTGTAAACCGCCCCTTCACAGTCAGCTACCATATTATTTTATCTCTGCTTGGGCCAAGACGTATTGTTGAGAGAAGCCTCCAAAGTTTGACATATTCTATTATTTGTTCAATCGTTGTTATAGTCTTGAGTTCTCTGATCTAACTGTTACCATGTAGTTCTTTGGCAACCGTTCTGTTTTTATGCGTTGCTGATGTATACAAAAGGGGGATGCTTCTCCCAATGGTATTCGCCCCGTCCATCTGTCCATCTAGAATTGAGTAGTGTTGCCGTCTCCAATCTCAATCCTAGTCGAGGCTATGAGTAAGGATCTCTCCATTTCAGAACTAGCAACTTGCATTCCACCACTGCCTATTAGGGTCTGTTTTCGATAGCCACAACCATCTCTGCCTTAGTGCTAAGCCATGCTTTTGTAGGTCCAGTAGGTCCAGCCCGCCTAACCTCTTCCGCTTACACATTACTTTCCAGTTCACCAAGCAATGACCGCCCAAATTATGATCACTTTCTGACCCTGTCCATATGAAACCTCTTCTGATTCGGTCGATCTTCTTGATTGTCCATTTTGTTAAGGGTATCACCAAGGCATGATGGATTACTGATGATGTTAGCACTGCTTTGGTTAGCGTTACCCTCCTTGCTTTTGTCAACAACTTCCCCCTCCAGGTAGGTAGTTTAGAACTCACTTTATCTAATAGGGGTTGGAAGTGTATACGCCTAAGCCTTGTTGTATGTACTGGCAGGACCAGGTACTTACAGGGAAAATCCTTCACATTTACCAGGAACGCTTGTGTCAGCTCCTGATCGTCGACATCATCGCAACGGATTTTGTACATGTTTGTCTTGTTCAGATTTATCCGCATTCCCGTAACGTCGGCAAAGAGCTGTAGTATTACTTTTAGGGAGCTCAGCTATGTTGGCTTTTAGGAAAATCACTGCGTCATCCACATACATAGACATCCGCACCTTGTTCACCCGTGGACTCACTGTTGATAAGATTCCTCTATCAGTCGCTAGATGTAGAATCTTTTGCAATGGATCCATGGCTAAGATGAAGAGCAGCGGTGACAATGTATCTCCCTGCCTCAACCCCCTCATGTGCTTTATTGGTTTTCCTGGAATCCCATTAAGCAAGACTCTGGATGAGCTCATTGACAACAATATCGTCATCCGCTCCCTCCATTTCGGGCCGAAACCCAACCTTTCCATGAGCTCCAGTAGGTAACCCCACCGCATCGAGTCAAAAGCCTTCCCAATATCAAACTTGAGAAACGGTGTAGGCTTCCTTTTTCTGTGTAGCTCTTTGACCAGACCTTGCACAAACATGAAGTTGTCGTGTATGCAATGCCCCTTGATAAACGCGTTCTGGCTGGTAGAGACCATGGTCTGCATTCTAGGTGCAAGCCTGTTAGCAAGAATTTTTGCAAAAATCTTGGCTATACTATGTATTAGGATAATAGGCATGTACTCTCCTATCCTAGATGCCCCTTCTTTTTTAGGTAGGAGGATCATGTTTGCTGAATTTAGCAGGTTGAACAATGATCCTTTCAGCCTAGAAAGTTGAGCCATCACCTGCATGAGGTCCCATTATATGATTTCCCAGCATTTTACAAAGAAAAGCCTCGTGAACCCGTCAGGGCCTGGAGTTTTATCTTTTGGCATCTCAAATACTGCCTTCCTTGCTTCCCGCTCAGTGATGCCGTGCTCCAAATCCTGTAGCTGGGCCAGCTGGATGTCAAGCTCTTCTCAGTTGAAGGCGTGTTGTGTCGGCACTGGAGCCCCCATCCGGCTCGAAAAATATTCCTCAATATATCTTTGCTTGTCTATGTGAGTCACTAGTATGCCGGAGGTCTGTCTGCAGTATTTGAATGTGTTCCTTTCTCTGCCTACCATTTTCCCTTAAAAAGAAAAGCTTAGAGTTGGCATCCATAGTTTAAATGTTGGAGATATTCGCTCTTTTCTTTGCTCTAATTTTCTCAATGGCTATAAGCCCCTGGTACTTTATCTGGACCGCTTTCTGAACTCTCTCTCTCATCTACTGTTAGTACCCTGACCTCCTGTGCCATGTCAAGTTGCCCAATGATCACCTTGGCAATTTCAGTTTGCAGCCTGATGCTACCAATGTTTTCCTTGCTCCATTTTGAGAGGCTTTGATGTCCTGTATAATTTAATGAAGATCCTTCTCATCGGGTTAGTGGAATTTACAGGTTTCTCCCAAACTACTTGCACTGTCTGGTAGAAGTTGGGCACGTACAACCAGAAGTTTTCAAACCTGAAACCATTGAATTTCATTTATTGCGTTACTCCTGTTAGCAACATGGGGCAGTGATCGGACACCGTCGAGGGTAGCGCTTGTAGGTGCGAAGTGGGGAATTCCTCTTCCCATTGTACTGAGCAAAAGATTCTATCAATCCTGGTCATTACAAGATTTTCCTGTTGGTTTGTCCACGTGTATTTCACCTCCCGTGCAATTTAATCTCTCTCCGCTGCAAGTGATTGACTACTTCTCTAAATTTATTCATTAGGCTTCTATTGATGCGTGAATTGTTTTTGTCTTCTGCTTTGTAAATGACATTGAAGTCACCTGCAATAAGGTGTGCCCCTGTAAGTGAGTAGTCACTTAAGTTTTTTAACTCCTCAATGAATTGTAGTTTCAGGTGGTCTGTCTGAGGCCCACACTATCAGGATTCCGGTTTATTGCGACGAAAAAAATCGTTGCAATAGGTCGAAATTCGTCGCGATAGGTTGTTGTCGCAATGAAATAGAACATCGCGATAGTTTTTCCGACTCGTGGTGATAACAGCTGTGGCAATAGGTTATTGCGACGACTTGACATTCGTGGCAAATAGTATGGTATTGCGACGACTCCACGTTGGTGGCAAATAGTATGGTGTTGCAAAGGTTTAACGTATTGCGATGATTTAACGTATTGCGACGAAAATATCGGTGTTACAACGATGTCACATTCGTGGCAAAAAGTATGGTACTGCAACGACTCCACGTTCGTTGCAAATAGTATGGTATTGCAACGGTTTAACGTATTGCGATGATTTAATGTATTGCAATGAAAATAACGGTGTTGCAACGATGCCACATTCGTGGCAAAAAGTATGGTATTGCAACGACTCCACGTTCGTGGCAAATAGTATGGTATTGCAATGGTTTAACGTATTGCGACGATTTAACGTATTGCAACGATGCCACATTCATGGCAAAAAGTATAGTATTGCAACGACTCCACGTTTGTTTAGTCGGCTATTCATCAATGGCTTCTTCTTTCGAACTGCAGATGTGGAAAAAGATTTACGGACCCAAAACAGTGGTATTGTTGTTCGGGGCACTGATCATGATTGGTTTGGAGTAATCAAGAAAATCATTGTTGTTGATTTTGAAGAAATCAAGAGGTTCTGTTATTTCAGTGTGAATGGTTTGATCGACCTTTTGGAAGCAGTCAAAACCAAAGCAGAGGCTACAAAAAGGATCAATACGGAATGATAGATGTTGACACTACTCTGTTTCGATTCCAGTATGAGCCTTACATTCTAGCCACCCAAGCAGAACAAGTTTTTTTATGTTACAAGTGTGAAGCATCCTAAATGGGCTACAGTTGTTAAAACAAAGCCACGGAACCTTTTTGTCATGCCCCCTGGAGACAGTGAAAATAATGTGACTGAGATGATGGAGGCTGAGACATTTCATGATGATCTGCTTACTGATGATATTAATAATGAGGATACGACCGCATGGGCTACGAATGACATTGAGGGAGCTAGCGGCGATGCTTCCACTCTTATAATGACAACGTCAGGTGATCGGTTTGAGGTAGATGGAGTTGCATCAGAAAATGAAGATGATGATGACGACGACGATACATATACCAATGATGGTCATGTAGCTCCATTGTGGGGGGACGACAGCGAAGATGATGATTTTTAGTATAATTAAGTACATGACATGTAGTTCCACAATGAATTCATCCGTCCGAACCCGACATTTATTTTTCAGTTATTTATATTTGCTAACCGAAAAGTACCCGGTACCCGATATTTCGGTCTTTTCAGTTCCGGTCTCGGTTTTATCGGTTTCGGTTTTTCGGTCTCGGTTTATTTGCCCACCCCTAATTTACGTAGTAGTAGCATATATATGGGATATACATATTTCTCCTGCATGTTTTTTTTTTGCAAAACTATTTAGTGATATATCCTATGTGCATATTACATATGTAAAACTTATGTAAAGTATAAAACTTTTTTAAAGGGAAGTCTTAGGTTTCATCAAATCTATCTTTCAGATTTACACAATTTTGATCTGTTTTAACATACAAGAATTGTACTTTTAGATTCACCATGAAAATATTTCCATAATATACAATCTAATACTATATGTTATTGAAGTTAATAAAGTCCATATAAATCATTTTTTAAAGGTAATTAGTTCGACCAAATTAGAAATATAGTTGAGTTGGGGCAGAGGAAGTATTATACGTTGCTGTTTGCCGCATAAGGTTTCGTCCTTCGTTCAAGCCGTAGCCATTTGTACAGGCGGTTGATGCAACCGGGCGCACCGAGCTTACGTGCGCGCCAGTCACCAAGGCACCTTAGACGCGCACAGCGCATGCGTTGAAATCACCTGCGGTACTGCAGGTGCAGTAACAATCACTGACATGAGGGTCTAGCTAGTCGTGGGGACCACATGTCAGTGACTATTACTGTACCTGCAGTACTGCACAGGTTATGCATCCCGCATGCGCATCTTTGAATTCAGTTGGAACCGCTCCGCGTCCCATCACCGCTTTACCGTGAACCACTAAGGATGGTCTTAAAGGCAGGCCCGGCTCTGGGCCTAGGCGGGCGGAAATAAATTTTTTGCGGCCCTGCCACACAACGTCGCCTGTCGTGCCCCCGCCGTCGCGCCCCCGGCTCCGCCGTCAGCCCGCTGCCCCTGCGCCCCCACTGCCAGCCCGCCCCTGACTCAAGGACGGGTCGAGGGGAAGGCTCATCGCCCATAGCGGTCGTGTAGCTTCAGTCCCCTCGATCCGTTGGCGATGAGCCTTCTCCTCATTCGTTCTCGAGTTCGCGGCGGCCACGGCGCCGCTTCTACCCTGCTTCTGGACTGAGGACACTGATGATCCGCAACATCCTCTTAAATATGTGCGTTGGTATTCCCCCCCCTCATATTTGTTGATGCGTTAATACCTGATGTTTTACATCGTTGAGTATATTGCAGATCATCAGCGTCGTTAGTCCAGCACTGAGTCGTCAGGAGGCAAAAAGTAATGAACATCATTGATCAGCACTGCGCTGAGGAGAACGCAAAAATTGCAGTTGGCCGCGTCAAGTCGGTTCTACGATTTTATTCACGTTCCATTTGACTTCAAGTACCATGCCTATGCTTTGAAATATATGATTATACTAATCAAGCTCCGGTCTTTTACTGATTGATACTTAACCTCGTTTGTTGCATTTGCCAACGTCCGAGGCCAACAAGAGCTACTGCTTTGTCAATGTCACATCGCTAGAGGAGTTCCTGCCAGTGTGGTTCAGCTCGCCGCGGAAGGTGCATGACTCGCGGAAGATGTGCGAGGTCGACTACGCCAACATCCAGCTACGTCACCGTCCGCTGCCACCGTTTTCCATTGCACCGCCGCTGCAACGTGTTCACCTGTTGTTGCTTGTCATCCTTTCGCAGGGTCGGGATGCGTTGGTGGATGCGGCCAGATGGTTGCTCTTGCAGGTGTATGGTAATTACGTGAGTGTTTGGTCGGGTCATGTGGTTAGTCCACGATGCACCCTAAACCCGGTGTTGAGGTCGTGTATTTGTCATTTGTGCATACACTCTAGTGACATGTGACAAAGTGCTCAGTCATCAATTGTGTTTGGTTTGACGTCGAAGTTCGATTGGAGATAGATCATCCATTTCTTTATGTCTTGGATCATCCAAATTAACGTTTGGTTGAATGGACTGGACGATCCAATTTTTCGTTGGTAGGTTGGATGAAACTTGATTGAGATTATTGAATCATCAAAGTTGATAATTTCATAATATTATTCGTGCGCATGATGATCGATCGTGCACGCCGAGCGCCGAGTTATTCGGATCGCTGAGCAAAGTTCGGACGTGGAGTTCGTGTGTGCCCGTGTGCCCTGCAAGATTCGGTGCACTCGCGTACGTGGCAATCATCAGGGCAGGGTGGTACAGTCGCGGGAACCATGCAGTGCGCCCTTGGCTGTAAGATTTGGAGTGTGAACGTACGTGGAAACCATCTGGGGATGCAACTTCGGTGCTCCCGTTTGTGCTTCCATGCGTACTCCGCACTTATGTGTCATCATCTAATTGGTTGAAGTTAAATCAGACATTATGTTAGGTAAATGAAAGGGCCAATAACATCATGACACTGAAGTAGGAGCACGCATGAAAGCACTGAATGGAAGTATACAAGCCGTGTCCTCGGATGCAACTTCATGTAGCTCCATCCTAATGCAACAATTGTGGTCCCGTCGCGATAGATCCTAATGCCACGAACCACTGAATCGTGGCAAGACATCCTAATGCAACGATTGTGTTTCATTGCATTAGTATCCTGACGCCATGAAAAAGTGAATCGTGGCCACACATCCTAATTGCTATGATTGGGGTCCGTGGCCATTGATACTAACGCCACGAACCAGAGTATCGTGGCAACACATCTTAATGCAACGATTGTGTTCTGTGGCGATAGATCTTGTAACGCCACAAACCAGTAATTCGTGGCAACAGATCCTAATGCAACGATTGTGGTTTGTTGCATTAGCATCCTGACGCCACGAACTAGTGAATCGTGGCAAGACATCCTAATGCAACGATTGTGTTTCATTGCATTAGCATCCTGACGCCACGAAAAAGTGAATCGTGGCCACACATCCTAATTGCTACGATTGGGGTCCATGGCCATTGATACTAACGCCACAAACCAGAGTATCGTGGCAACACATCCTAATGCAACAATTCTGTTTCGTTGTATTACGATCCAAATGCAACTGTTTGCTGATTTGTGGCAACAGATCCTAATGTAACGACTGAGTTTCATGGCAATAAAGTTGTAACGTCACGAACCAGTAATTCGTGGCAACAGATCCTAATGCAATGATTGTGTTTTGTGGCAATAAAGCTGTAACGCCACGAACCAGAATTCGTGACAACAGATCCTAATGCAACGATTGTGGTCCGTTGCATTAGCATCCTGACGCCATGAACTAGTGATTCGTGGTAACAAATCCTAATGCAACGATTGTGTTTCGTTGCATTAGAATACTGACACCACGAAAAATTGAATCGTGGCCACACATCCTAATTTCTACGATTAGGGTCCGTGGCCATTGATACTAACGCCACAAACCAGAGTATCGCGGCAACACATCCTAATGCAATGATTCTGTTTCGTTGCATTACGGTCCAAATGCAACTGTTTGCTGATTTGTGGCAACAGATCCTAATGCAACGATTGTGTTCCGTGACAATAAAGTTGTAACGCCATAAATCAGTAATTCGTGGCAACAGATCCTAATGCAACGATTGTGTTCTGTGGCAATAAAGTTGTAACGCCACAAACCAGTAATTCGTGGCAACAGATCCTAATGCAACGATTGTGGTCCGTGGCGATAGATTCTGTAACGCCACGAACTAGTAATTCGTGGCAACAGATGCTAATGCAACGATTGTGTTCCGTTGCATTAGCATCCTGACGTCACGAACTAGTGATTCGTGGCAATAGATACTAATGCAACGATTGTGTTTCGTTGCATTAGCATCCTGACGCCACGAAAAATTGAATCGTGGCCACACATCCTAATTGCTACGATTGGGGTCCGTGGCCATTGATACTAACACCACGAACTAGAATATCATGGCAACACATCCTAATGCAACGATTCTGTTTCGTTGCATTACGGTCCAAATGCAACTGTTTGCTGATTTGTGGCAACATATCCTAATGCAACGACTGTGTTCCATGCCAATAAAGCTGTAACGGCACGAACCAGTAATTCGTGGCAACAGATCCTAATGCAACGATTGTGTTCCGTGGCAATAAAGCTGTAACACCACGAACCAGTAATTTGTGGCAATAGATCCTAATGCAACGATTGTGGTCTGTGGCGATAGATCCTGTAATGCCACGAACCAGTAATTCATGGCAACAGATCCTAATGCAACGATTCTGTTCTGTGGCGATAGATCCTAGTGCCACGAACTAGTGAATTGTGGCAAAAAGCCAAGCTTACTGCAACGATTTAGTATTCGTTGCAGTACAATCGTTGCAACAGGTCGGAATCCTTGTAGTGCCATAAACCCTTGTCAGTATCCATTCGTCTCCATTGTCTAAATTCTGAATCTTGACCAAGATTGTGTTTGATGTGATTGTTGTCTCCATGAACTGGAAGTATGCATCAGAGAGGCGCCCAAGAGTATGCCACCCCTGGTTCTACGTGTTGGCCGGTAGGAATCATTATTTACAAAGCATGAGCCAAGAGTCTCTTGCACCAGTCTATCTTCAATTTCTTGTAATTTGGTCTCCTGGAGGCAGATCACAGTGGGTTTCATTGAGTTGATCATGTCTCTGACAGCTAGCCTTGAGCCCCCTCGCATTCCAAATTAACATAACCATGTGACTCCTACTCATGGATATTAACAAGCACAACTGGCTAAACAGATCAGACACCACAAGTAGAACAAACAGGTGCAGCGACAGTACAGTGGTGAACAACACAGGACGTGGAGAACAGACACAATAGGCTGCCACACACCTCCACAGAACAACTGGACTTACAAGGGGATACAAGATAAGGTGGCATGTCCCTAAGCACACTGCTAGCTGTTGGTGGATCAAACATCACGATAACTAGGCCACTACTTCATGGTAGCACGATCCCATATGGGCGATCACTTCGGTTTGGAACACACTGACTTGCTACGGCCGGCCTCTACCTTGCCGCAGTCCATGTTCATCGCGGTGAACAGATCTTCCATCGCCTTGATGACTTCCATTGAGAGTGGCTCCTGGAAGATGGTCATTAGTTTGGGGTCTCCTTTCTTTCCATGTACTTGCTCCATTGGCTGCTGACCAAATTTCTTGGCGAGTACATCCCTAGCTTTCTTCTCCATGGGTGCATTGCCCACTGCCTTCTGCTTCTCAGCAATCCTACCACTTCTTCTTGATAACTTATCCCCCTCTTTTGGCACAACCTGCTTCACCTTCTTCGTTATTGATTTTTTATTAAAATACATTTTAAAAAAGAATTTAATATAAATAACTCACGGAATGGAAAATTGGTAAAAATGACCCAGCATTGTACGTGTAAAATATGGAATACGAATTTCGTATGAGGCACATACGTAATGCACATTTCGTGTGTGCCATATCAGATGTTGCATGTCACAGTGGAACAAATGTTGTCCATGGTGATAGAAATTGACACATACAAATTTCGTACGTGCCACGTACGAAGTGCACAGTTTCTTCGTACTTTTCACACTGCACTTGTGAATTTTACACATAACTTTATCAAAATTTAGAGATCTATTTGCTAGAAATTTCCGAAGTATAAAATGGAGCATACATTGTAAAGTTTTGAATTCAATGAAGTTTCTATATGTTTAGTATGTAGAAATAAGAGTAATTGAATATCTTATTAGGCAATACGATCATATTTCTGCAAGTTTTGTAAAAATGTATTCAGTTTTAGTTATTTGTTTAGAAATATTTCGAGTTAGAATTGGTAGAAACGTTCATAAAATTTATTGTAATGTAAGTTTTGTTGCGTCTAAAAAAGTTATGAATATATTTTATGGGAGTTATTGGGACGTATGGATTTTTAAAATCATATAGCGATAACAATTGCATAGTTCCGAAAATCAGGACGTTCTTGAACTGCAGCCATCTTTACCCGACTAAGAAACCAATACCATCTATTGGTGTTCTCACTTTCAACAAAAGCAAAAGCCACAGGCAACACCTATTGGTTCCCATCAACTGCAATAGCTGTTAGAACTTGACCTTTGTACTTTCCAGATAAAAAAGTATCATCAATGCAGAGGATAGGCCAACAATGTCTAAATGCAGCAATACATTGACCTAATGCAAAGAATGTACGATAGAGAAACAACTTCCCGTGCATACTTCTGTTCGGCACGTCCATAATGTCATAATAAGTACCAATATTCCTCTCCTGGATGGTCTGCAATAACTTTGGAATATTTTCATAAGACGCTTTAAATATACCAAATCTTTGCTCAATCAACTTCTGTTTGGTCTTCCACGCTTTGGGGTAACTTATGGTGTACTTGACCTCCTCCACAATTGTGTTTATCCATAATACGGGCGTACATGTGATTCACAATAAACTGCGATGTAAGAGCACTATTGCACTTCTACAATTCATGCAACTCACATGTGTGATCAATCATTTTTGATACTCTCCATAGCTTCGTCCACTTCTCCTCGAAACCATGGACCCGAAAAGGACAACTTGAGAACACACATTTCACATCATAGTATTTTATATTGGACTTGTAAACTGTAAATGATCTATGCACAGACAGAGACTAATATTTCATTGCATCCTTCAAACCATATTTGTCTTTAAAAATATATCCTTGTGTTAACTGGTTCTCATGATATCCCGATAAGCCACAATACTTTTCTGTAGCTGATAAATTACTCGGGATCGGATTGTTCCACTCTACAGGAATGGTAGTATCATTCTCGTCAACAGAAGAGTCAACTTCTGGAATATTTTCATGTTCCATATCTTCCATCCTTATTTGTTCAACTATGTTCCCGATGTGCTCTCCTTTTATCTGTCACACCATGTGCTTGTATATGTATCAAGTTCTCTCTAGCTTCTTCCATTTCTACATCATTTTTCCATACTATCCTCTTCTCTATCTGCTTCCGTTGCATTCTCTACTTCTTTCATTTCCGCTTGCGCAAGAAGCACTAGAGGCCAACCCCGCTCCCCCACCTATCTACAAATTTCCTCCAATTTTGTGTTCCCTTAATAACAATTAAATCCCAGTAAAATTCATCTCTTGTGTGATTAATCATTCCTTTCAATTTCAACTGATGTTGTTGTCCATCAAGGTTAAATGTTTTCATCAACCAGTTCTCGATACCACTAAATGTCCTCCCATTTGCTCTTGTTATCCCTCTCCCACACGACGTTAATCAAGACAAATCAACCCCATTTGAACCATACATAATTGTGCCTTCTCCATAGAACATATGAAATACTAACTTCTCCGACATTCCTATTGGAATTAAGAAAAACATATTTATCATATGCTATTACTATGAAAACAAAAGTAATCGCATGATATATTATTTTTTATAATACTCTCATAAGTATTATTTGATAATAATATACAATTTTACATAAAATGTACATTAACATGCGTTTTTTCGCAAAAACATATATCGACTAATATCATTACATCACTACTTAATATATTTGAAAAAGAAAACATTCATAATATAGTATCTAAATTTGTACAAAACATTCAAAATAGTAGCACATTAACAATATATGAAACAAAAATTATATCTTAGCACATTGACATAAGTAGCACATTGACAATATATGAAACAAAAATCATATATTAGCACGAAATAGGGAAAAGAAATCACCAAAAGAGGAGGAGGGAGGGGAACTCACGCTAGCCACACGGGCTAGCGTCAGCGGGAGCACCGGAGGCGGCGGCGGGAGGAGCGCGCACGGCGGTGGGCGGCGGATTCAGCATGAGGCGCTGCGACGGGAAGAGGGAGGCAGCGCTTTATGAATGCTCCATTTCGCATATGACACATACTACGCATCGTGTGGGCTCTATGGTTCAGCGAATATCTATGTGCCACATACGAAATCCGCCGGGTACGCGAATTTCGTAACTGTCGCATGCGAGATTCCCGTGGGCCCTCCAGCCTCGGGATTCCGTTTGCCGCGTGGCTGCCACATCACATATCGTAAGAAGTACATACAAAATATGTTGCATATGTGGCATTTCGTAAGAGGCACGTACGAACCTGGGTTATTTTTGAAATTTATCAAAATTGATAGTTATTTATATTAAATTCTTTTTTAATGTATATTAATAAAAAATTCTTTGTTATTCATGGTGTGGTGGCGCATTATAGGTGATCTGCTCAAGGAAAGAGGTAAGTTGTGGGGTCTGCACCTGCGGCTCAATTCCTACCTCTGATGTAGTAGGGGGCTTGAGTGTGTCACCCCCTACCTCTGCTTGAACATGCTGTGAGTTGTAGCAACCATCCTCCCCAACACTATATGTTTGCTGGTGTGTTCGGGCTGCCTCCTCTGCCATTGCCTCCTCCATGGCTCTCTGGGTTGGCCTCCTAGCTGCAAATGATGCCTCCAGTAACATTGAGTCCAGGTCCGTCCCTTGGCCGTCGCACCAGCTGGATGGTGGCCTGAAGAATTCTTCAGTGACCTCCTGCTCCACCCCATCTGCCTTGGTTGGAAGCCTCATAGAGCCTGCTCCCCTGTCTGGGCTGTCATGCCGGCGTTTTGTATGCCCTGTATTTGGTCTTCTCACCCGCCTCTACGGACTTGCAAAGCCGGTCCTTGCCTATACTCCTTCGGAAGCGATGGAGCAGCCTGTCCAACGATCTGTCCTTAGATCACCGGGTGGCTGGACTCAAGGACCTGTCAGCCGACCTCTGTCTTCCTCCATACCTTGAGCTTCACTCACCATGTCACTGTTGTGGTGACCTGTCCCGATGCCAGCTTTGTTCGCCAAATCCACGCAGCCTTTGCAGTAGACTCCGACGTATTGGGGCTTCTTAGTAGTCATCTTTGTAGTCATCGTCGTCATCTATTTTGTTGTGATGTTCCTCCCAGAGAGCAGCGCTACAGGAGCGCCTTGGTGACAGTCGCAGGCCATACGCCTGATGTTCCTCCGGCTGCTGTTCCTCTGACTGATCTTCATGTTGGTTGATCTCGGTTCAACCTAAGAAAAAGAAAAGAAAATAAATAAGTAACGGTAAAAGAAAAAGGAAAAGGGGGATTTTACCCGGTAACCAACGTTACCGAGAATCTCTCCCGTGATGAGCGCCACGATTAGAGGTGTTTCTCAACAACCGACTCGGCTCGTCCCCCTGCAGTCTTGCTCTATATAAATGTGATTAAGGATAGAAACGAGTTAACCTCACGTTTAACAACTCCCTAATCCCGAGCACAAAAATCACCGATGAAAAGGAGAGCAAGAACTGCGGGAAGGACAGAGCCTTCCTCGTCATCTTGAATCTGCAAGAAGAAACTAATGGCGACCAATGGATCTTCATCCTATAAGTTGGCTAATCCTCATCCTTAATCATGTTTAGTTTATTATGTTTATTAGTGTGCAAACAATGATTAGGAATCATGATTAAGTTGAATCCCTAAAGATTAATATCTAACATTGGTATCAGAGTCATCCTAGTCATTTTTGTGCCTATTTGTGTTGGATTAGCCTCTGATTAGGTTTGATTAAGGCAAGATTAAGTAGAATCCCCAAAAATCCCAAAATTCCCGAAACCCTAACCCTCATCCGGATTGAATCCCCAATATTGAATCCCAAATTCGGATTGATGGTAAAATTAAGAAAATAAAGGACTTACCTAATGAATTGGGCAGCCATCGTCGTGGCACCTGATGGTCGCGCCTTGCTAGCAGCATCGTGCCTTGGGCACGTAAGATCTTGCACCATCACGTATTGAAGCTGCAGCATCCCACGCGCTAACTCCTTGTCTGCAGCCGTAGCCTTGGCACATGCATGGCCGCACGCAGCTAGCACGGCACCATGCCTTCAGACTTGCGCCACTATCGATTGAAGCATGGCCGTGCGCTTCGCTGGCTTCCATGCCCGTGCGCTTGCCGTGCCGCGCGCTGAGCCAGTTGACCGCGCGCAAGCCGTGGGGCCAGCCACACGCATGGCAGCGCGTGCTGAGTCTTGGCTGCCCCGTGGGGTGTAGGAGCTGCCTCCTGAGCACCCACGCGTGGGTCATCGCGTGGAGCCGCAGTCGGTCCGCCGCCGCTGAGGATGGAGGGCTTCTGCTCCGCTTCTCACGCTCAAGATCCAGATTTTTCGAGAGGGGACTGGAAACTGATTATGATTATGACGGCCGCCGGTTTTTATCCCTGCTCGTTGATTTTCGGCCGTTAGATTCTCCTGCACGGCCAGGATTAAGAGGCGCGCTCGCGGACCAGTGGGCCACCGCAGGGGAGAAGAGGAGAAAATGGGCCGGTTTTTGGCCGTGGGCTCTAGCCCAGGTTTTAGTAACCCAACAAAAATTGTTTTTCTTTTTCGTTTTTCTGCTGGGCTAGGCTAGTTTATATTGGGCTAACCGTGGTTAATTGGGCTTTCACTGTTTAGTCATATTTTTCGTATTTTCTATTTAATTCAGTAAAGATTATGTTATACTTATGTTTAGACACTATTTTAAATAGAAAATACTTATGCTCGGAATGTGTGGCATATAAATTAGTCTAAATTGAATTTGAACCAACGGGATAATTTAATTTAGATGATTTTGTATGTTAATGAAGTTTATCATTTTAAACATCAATAATGATGACTTACGTTTAATATTAAAGATTGATGCTTAAATTGATAATGATGGCTTCAAAATTAGTTCGGACCAATGTTGACTTAATTTTGAGTCATATACTTATGTTTAATTATGTTATGCAATTTTATGTTATTTCTGCCCAATGGTGATGTAACATAGAATTGTATTTTATTGCATGTTTATTTATTTACCAACGTAAATTTATTTTCATGCAATTTTCTAATAATTCTCATGAATAAATGATGGCAGCCACTATGACGTCGTTTCGATATGAGAATATCGAACAACATACAGACAGTAACTTCCCTCGTTGGAAGACCTGCGTTGAAGTATCCTTGGGGTTTATGCCCTGAGGGAAGATAAGCCGACGGCGCCCACTCCTGGTGTCGAAGGATATGATGAACTCAAAAGGACTTATGAGCTTAAGTTGGAAAGATGGGAGAATTCCAACCGTGTGGCTCTCCTCGTTATGAACGCCTCAATATCTCCAGATATTGCAGGTGCCCTTCCAAAGAAAGACAAAGCTAAAGAATTTCTTGCTGTGGTGGAGGAGCAATTCTAAGGCTCCGAAAAGATTTATGCTCATGAGCTTTTTGCGAAGCTTCTTGAGAAATACACTATGGATGGGAATGTGAGGAGCCACATATTAAGGAAGGTGCATGCATCTTCAAAACTTAAGTCTTTGAAATGTGAATTAAGTGAGAATCTTCTCATCATTATGATTTTGGAATATCTCCCAAGTGAGTTTGATCAATTTAAAATCAACTACAACTCACTGAAGGAAAAATGGTCACTTGCTGAGATGACTCCTAGAGTTGTCCAGGAGGAAGAAAGGATACTTAAGCAGGTTCAGGACCAAGCTCATTATGTTAATTCTTCCAAGAGAAAGAAGGAGTGGAATGGTCTCGGCCCCTCAAAAGCTCATAAGATGCCATTTAAGAATCAGTCTCCTCAAAAAGGCAAAGGTCCTAGTACTTGTGCTACGTCTGACACTTCTAATGCACCTAGGACATTTGCACCTAAAGGAGAAGTTGTGTGCAAGCACTGCAAGGATAAGGGATATTTCAGAAAGGATTGCCCTGATTTTATGAAATGGCTCATGAAGAGAGGTAATGATGAAATTACGTTTATTGATGAATCATTTTATGTTGATTTTTCAAGAAATATATGGTGGATTGACTCAGGTGCAACTGTTCATGTTGCAAATTCTATGCAGGGCTTCCATACAACCCAAGACCTTCGGGACAGGTGAAGAAGCCTTAAAGTTGCTAATGGAAAAGAAGCGGAGGTTCAAGCTGTGGGGTCTCTCACATTAAAGTTGCATTCATGACATCTGCTTAGATTGAATAATGTTCTTATGTTCCTTCCTTGAGTAGGAATCTCATTTCAGTTTCATGTTTAGATGATGACAATTATGCTTGCTTATTTGGTAATGGACAATGTAGTTTGATGCATTATAATAAAAATGTTGGCCTCACCTTCCGACGAGGAAAGTTATATATGTTATCTTTACATGATTCTGTTATGCACATAAATGATGATTATGGTGATGATGATTTGAAGTGTAGCGCTGAAAAGAAGTGGAAAGGCGTTAGTACCTCATCAAAATTATGGCACCGTTGCATTTGCCACATTTCGAGGGGGAGAATCGAATGATTAATCAAAAATGATATGCTTCTTCCACTTGACTTTTCAGGCGCTGATTAATGCATTGATTACATTAAAGGACAATACGTTAAGACGATAAAGAAGGGAGCGACAAGAGCTACTAAAGTCTTAGAGCTCATTCATACCGACATATGCGGCTCCTTTAACGTTAAATACGTAGATGGTTTTGATTCATTCATAACCTTCACGGATGATTTTTCCCGCTATGGATATATTTATCCCATACGTGATCGATCGGAGGCTTTGAACAAATTTAAAGTTTTTAAAGCCGAAGTTGAGAATCAACTTAACGAAAAGATCAAAGTAGGATGGTCTGATCGCGGAGGAGAATATTATGGAAAACACACTCCTTATGGGCAAATTCCAGGACCTTTTGCGAGGTTTCTAGCTGAGAATGGAATTATTGTTCAATACTCAATGTCTGGTGAACCTCAGCAAAACGATGTGGTTGTGCGACGCAATTGCACGATGGATATGGTACGAAGCATGCTTAGTCACGCAAGTTTACCAGTAAGCCTATGGATGGAGGCGTTAAAGACAGCTGCACACGTACTTAATCTTGCTCCAACTAAAGCAGCACCGAACACACCTTACAAGATGTGGACGGGAAAGAAACCCAGCTTGAATTATTTACGTGTGTGGGGCTGCCCTGCTGAAGCTAAAGTATTCAATCCACAACTTAAGAAATAAGACCCAAAGACAGTTAGCTGTTTCTTTATTGTGTACCCTCAACGGGGAAAGGGATATCGCTTTTATTGTCCAAATCACGTGACGAAATTTGTAGAGACAAGACAGGCGGTATTTTTTGAGGATGATGTCACGGAAGTGAGGAAGAGAAACGGGTTTACGTACCATCCCCGAATATCCAAGAGTTCATCTTTCCATTTAAAAATGTTGTCGTGACACCGGACCCTCCTCTCGTTCATTCCGGAAATAATGAAAATGTTGCTACAAATGAAAATGAGGAAGTGAACGAGAATCCAGAACCGGAGATTGATCTTCCACCAGCCTCTCCGTTGTGTAGATCGCAACGTGAAAGAAGAAATCCCATCCCAGATGACTATGTCACCTACATGACTGATGACGTAAGTGACATAGGTAAAGTGGAAGATCCTTCTTCTTATAAAGAAGCTATGAAAAGTGAAAACTCGTCTAAATGGCTTATGGCTATGGAAGACAAATTAAAGTCAATGGGAACTAATGATGTTTGGGACTTAGTAGAAATTCCCGAAGGAGCTAAAAGAGTTGGATGCAAATGGGTTTACAAAACCAAATATGACTCCAAAGGGAATATCGAAAGGTTCAAAGCAAGACCAGTGGCTAAAGGGTTTACACAACGAGAAGGAATCGATTATAAC
Source organism: Tuctoria greenei (assembly GCA_036927565.1). Lineage (NCBI taxonomy): Eukaryota > Viridiplantae > Streptophyta > Magnoliopsida > Poales > Poaceae > Tuctoria > Tuctoria greenei. The sequence continues at coordinate 257,273,694 of JAYESD010000002.1, forward strand.
GAAACCTTTTCTCTAGTGTCAACCAAAGATTTGTTCAGAATCATGATGGCATTGACAACTCATTATGATTTAGAGATGCACCAAATGGATGTTAAAACTGCATTCTTAAATGGTGATTTAAATGAAGATGTATATATGGCACAACCGGAAGGTTTTGTCGTTGAAGGAAAAGAACACATGGCATATTGTCTGAAAAAATCCATTTATGGCTTGAAGCAAGCCTCAAGACAATGGTACCTAAAGTTCGATAAAGTGATTCAAACTTTTGGTTTTACGGAAAATGATGTGGACAACTGCATATACATCAAATTTAAGGGCAGTAAGTTCACAATTTTAGTCCTATATGTGGATGACATACTTTTGGCTTGTAGCGATAAGGACATGTTACATGAAACCAAGAGCTTTCTGTCGTCAAACTTTGATATGAAGGATCTCGGTGAAGCCTCTTACGTTCTAGGCATTGAAATTCACTGAGATAGGTCCAAGTACACATTAGGACTATCACAAAAGGCATACTTTGAGAGAGTACTGAAGAAATTCAATATGCATAAGTCCTCTCCTATGCCTACTCCAATAGTTAAGGGCTATAAATTTGGGACATTTCAATGCCCAAGGAACCAAATTGAACTGGCCAGATGAAGTCGGTTACATATGCTTCAGCTGTCGAAAGCATTATGTACGCTCAAGTTTGTACGCGCACTGACTTAGCTTTTGTAATGAGAATGCTTGGCAGATTCCAATCAAATCCAGGAATGGACCACTGGAAGGCCGCAAAGAAAGTCTTGTGTTATATGCAAGGTACTAAAGATCTTATGCTAACGTATCAAAGATATGATAACCTAGAAGTTATTGGTTATTCAGATGCTGATTTCGCCGGTTGTGTGGATAGTAAGAAATCCACGTCAAGTTATATATTCACACTGGCTGGAGGAGTCATATCGGGGAAAAGCTCCAAGCAAACGGTGACTGTATCGTCCACGATGCAGGCAGAATTTGTAGCATGTTATGAGGCCACTGGGCAGCTGTATGGCTAAAGAATTTCATTACCGGGCTCAAAGTGGTTGACAGCATTAACAAGCCACTTGTGCTATACTGCGATAACGAACCTGCAGTTCTCTATGCGAGTAACAACAAGTCAAGTGTTGCTGCCAAGCACATTGACATAAAGTATCATGTTGTGAAAGATATAATCCAAGATCATACAATTAAAGTTGAGCATATCAGTACGACCGATATACTTGCGGATCCAATGACAAAAAGATTACCACCCATCATCTTTCGTAAACACGTTGCTGGTATAGGATTATTGGAAGCCTTATGATTCTGGAAAGTAGGGACCTTTTAAAGAGCCGCACCCCGTAAAGAATAATGTTTCCATTTAAAATATGTTGATGTATTATAAGTGTTGAAGTTCAATAGTTTTAATAAACGATTGTAATGCTTCACTTTGTACATTATACTTATTGAGAATGGATAATAAAGTGAACCATATGATCAAGGGGGAGAATGTTGGTTGATCTCAGTTCAACCTGAGAAAAAAAAAAAGAAAAAAAAATAAGTAATGGTAAAAGAAAAAGGAAAAAGGGGATTTGACCTAGTAACCAACGTTACTGGGAACCTCTCCCGTGATGGGCGCCACGATCAGAGGCGTTTCTCAACAACCGACTCGACTCGTCTCCCTGCAGTCTTGCTCTATATAAACGTGATTAAGGGTAGAAACGAGTTAACCTCACAATTAACAACTCTCTAATCCCGAGCACGAAAATCACCGATCAAAAGGAGAGCAAGAACTGAGGGAAGGACAGAGCCTTCCTCGTCATCTTGAATCTGCAAGAAGAAACTAATGGCGACCAATGGATCTTCATCCTGTAAGTTGGCTAACCTCATCCTTAATCATGTTTATTATGTTTATTAGTGTGCAAACAATGATTAGGAATCATGATTAAGTTGAATCCCTAGAGATTAATATCTAACACTTCATGCTCAGCAACATCTGCTGTACCATAGTCCCAGGGGATCGGTGTTGCCAGTGGGCATCCATCCGGTCTGAACTGCTGCAGGTCCACTACAAGCTGCAAATGAACAAGAATCTTATGGGTATAGCCAATCCGTGGCCCCGTTGGCTCATCGTGCAACACATTGAGGTTGGCATGTGCTGGTCACAATTGATCCGCACCACCGACATTGATCCAGAGCCGCCATGGGATGTGCCTGGGCTCAGCAGTGAATGCCCAGCACACAAATCCCCAGGTGTCCATCCTCCTACGGCTGTTGTCCTCAGCAAAATGAAAAGAAATGGATCGACTGATAATCCCAGCAACGAACTGATCTGCCCAAAGATGTAGTGGTAGGTTCTCTAGGCAGGAACTTTTTTTTTTAATATACGTATTTTAATCCAAATTTATATTAATAACTCTCGATTCAAATTTTTTTCAAATCTGACCGGCCGTCGTATGAGTCTCATACGACATAATGAATGTCGTATGAGGCCCATACGACAAGCGAATGTCGTATGAGGCCCATACGACATTGGTGGTGGCTCATGCCACGTGTGTCGGCTGGGCCGTCTAGCGGGGCCGAAACCGGCCACGGTGGCATGTCGTATGAGGCCCATACGACATGCACAGTACCGTCGTATGTGCCTCATACGACATAAACAGCCAGTTTAGTTATTCGTTTAAAAATAGATGATGACTTTCAAAAAATATGAAACTTTGTAGATATGTCAAGCGAAACATGCAGAACACAATGGTATGGTCAGATGTTATTTTAATTTTTTTTGAAAAATTTTTAAAATTCAGATTTAAATTTCATTGAAATTTCCTGAACGTCTGAAATAAAATAGCAAAAAGGATTCAAAAATCTTGAAACTTTGCAGGGAGGCTATTTGGATTATTCGTCTGACATGTAGCAGTGCACTGTCGTATGTGTCTTTTACGAGATTCCCCCAGTGCACTGTCGTATGTGTCTTTTACGAGATTCTCCTGACATGTACCAGTGAACTGTCGTATGTGTCTTTTACGAGATTCCCCTGACATGTACCAGTGCAATGTCGTATGTGTCTTTTACGAGATTCGCCTGACATGGTCCATAGACTTTCGTACACTTGGTCTATAGACCCATCCACGTTCGTCTATAAAAGGGTCCACACCTCTTACATTTCGTATACGATTAAAGTTAGTAGTAACACAATGGAAAACAGAGGTCGTGCAAGGAGAGAAGGAAACATTAGGCCAGTGCCTCAGAACTACTTAGTTGGCGGTCCTTCGTGGTTCGATGAACCACTTGATGAATTCCCTCTATTAAGAAAAAGTGATTTTGGTGTGTTTAATCCTCTTCGTCCATATGATAGTACCAAAGAAGAATGGCCCAAGTGTCGTTGCGGCCTGGATTGTTTGGTGCAAATGATGGATGGAAAAGAGGATAGCGGTCGTCGATTCTTTCATTGCCCTGTGGCTCGTGCAGTAAGTTCATATCGTTTTTGTGTACGTTCACGTTGTATTTCTTTTTGTTATGTTTACTTTAAATTTGTTTTTTGTAGTCTTATTTCGATGAAGATAACTGCGGATACACATTGTGGGTTGATCCAGTACCTATCAAGCCTATTCAAGATTACATAAAATATTTGCGAAATCGAAACCAAGAATTAGTAGGTCATATTGCGGATATGGAGTTAGAACAATTGGAGGATGATACTAGTCCTAAGTGCAACAATATGTCCTGTGAATGTCCTCACCACAAGTGAAAATGTACTAGTTACGAACTATGTTTCATTATTCCATCAAATGTATCGTTTAAATGTTCCTATGCCTTCAATTTCAATAAGATACTCGTTTGCTCCAGTTTTTTAAGTAACGCGTAGTATGTAATACTTCCTTTCCATGCGAAACACCATAGAAATAGAAACATAATGAAGTAATATAATAGAACATAAGTTTTTTACATCATAAGTCACACATATACGTCGTACATAACACTAACGTCTACCACGCTTGTCGGCCCTACGCGCAGCATTCACATGAGCCCGGTCATATGAAATGTCTGGTGGCGGTCTCCTCTGCCGTTGCGGACGGCCAGCCTGCTCCGGTGTCTGAAACTGCTGAGTGTGCTGAGTCGGAATGGGAGCACCGGCCAACTGAGACCCATGAAGTGTATCGTACTGCGCTATATCAACGAGGAAGTCCTTGACCTGGAAAGGTGTCATCGGAGGAGTGTCGTGCTGCGTCTGTGAGTCGGACATCGTAGTCTCAAAGTCCGCTCTGTACGTACCTGCAATTATAAAATAATTATCAGTACAAACTCAAATTACGAAAATATAAATGAATGAGAAAAATTATTCTACATCGTACCTGCGTCCGTCTGTGGGATATGCGGAGCCCCCCCCAAGCAGGTACCTGTGCCGAGGGATCCGTAAAGTGCTGACCCCAATCAGGCACCTGTGTCGACGTGCCTGCGAAGTCCGAACCCCAAGCAGGCACCTGTGTCGACGTGCCTGCGAAGTCGGGACCAGGGACCTGTGTAGACGTCCCTACAAAGGTTGTAACGTGTGGGGTCGTCGACGTAGGTACCTGCGTAGATGTGCCTGCGAAAACAATGTCAGTACAGTATTACTAATGTTTAAAAATACTTAATTTGATACGCATTTCGTACCTGCTATGTTGTGACGCCTCGTGTGCTGTGCTGAAGGCAACGTAGTGTCTTGTACACAGGACTGTGTACAACAAGCCAACCGTAAGCTCTCTACCGCGTTGCTGTAGATGTTATGGAGCACGTGTACCATATCCGACGAAGTCATCGATATCCCCTGCCTCAAACGCTGAAGTCCTGCTGCGGACTGCTCAGCAATGAGACGGACCCGATGCATCTTCACATTCATGAGAAGTAATCAGAGAAACAATTTAATTAAGTAATGTCTTTACGTTAAAGTACACAAAGTAACTACAATATGAAAGCTCTTACCGCCATTGATGTAGCTTCATCTCTATGTCGCGGATACGTATCTACCACCCTGGGTACGTGCGGCTGTCGCTCCGCAGGAGTGTGTCCGAGAACTGCTCGGGTGCGAGGAAGAAACCACCGTAAGTACTCCTCGTACACCTCGTGTGAGAACGGTCGAGTCTCCTGCACGACGTTGACTAGTGTCTGGGACCACTGCAACAGCCACGGATGCATGCGCTCTGCCCACACTCCGGGCGTAGACGTACCCTTACGGTCGTACCTGTATGAGAAATATGTACATTAAATTTGCACAACTAAATGAGTAAATAGAGATGGGATGAAGCACTTACGTATGTACTGAAGAAGGCACAACAGAATGTGGAATGACCGGGAAAGCCTGCTGTAAGCCAAACTGACGCAACACGCGGTGTGGTGCGTACTCCTCGACGAAGATGTCGTACACCAGAGCTTTCCTAGTGAGCCAGTAATCCGAGTCTCTGTAGCACAGCAATGCAAGCCCCCTCGGTGCTCGCTGGTCGTGCTCGTCCATACCGTACGGTGTCCATCGGACGTCCTCGTCGGCCTGTAACCGATCAAACTCTTTGCTAAATCCGGCGTACACCTTGTGCATTTGCTTGTTACCCCACTCACGCTGCAAATCATATATGTTGTCAGTATAACATAAGCGTACAAATTGAATTAGCGTACAAATTGTCAGTGTAACTTAAAATATGTACGTACCGCACGGTGTACCCAAAAAGTACCCATAGTAGGGCCGTCATCCGGACGCTCACCGTACTCATCACCATCATACGGCTCTGGGACGACTTCAGGTCGTCCAATCATGAAGCGCTCGTAAACCCACAACTGTAGGAGCAACGGACAACCCGTGAGGACAGCGTTGCTTGCTACCTTAGTGCACGCGTCACAGAGTCCTCTATACGTGGCAGCGAGCACTGCTGACCCCCAACTGTACTGAGGCATGTCCTGTGGTGTGGACTCAGCTACAACTCTAGCAAACGGAATAAGATGTCTATCCACCGAGTCACCATGGCTGTTGGTGAACAGAATCGACCCAAACAACCACAACAAGTATGCCTCCAAGTATCTAGTGACCGTGTCATCATCTGCGTCTGGATGCATAGTACTCAACTGCAAGTAAAATAAATGGAATTTGTTAGTTTACTGCATGGTATGAAACATTTGAATTGAAAATAAGAAAGAATACCTCGTAGCAAGACAACCATCTCTTTGACGGACCGTGATGCTGGCCGTCCTCAAGAGCAGGTACGGGATCAACATTAGCGACCCGTTGCACGTTCTGAAAACGTGCGACCATCTGCGCACGCCAGGTGGGTGTGTCCTCAGGTGCAGAAACAGCCGCACCTGCGAGAGGAAGACCCAACAGGAAAGACACGTCCTCCAACGTGACGGTCATCTCCCCACACGGTAAGTGAAATGTGTGCGTCTCCGGTCTCCAGCGATCAGTCAACACACTCAAGAGGGCTTTGCCGAAGCTAAAACGGTACTTGCGATCCTCCGGATCGAACGGTCTCCTCTCAACTAGCCGACATATGGGCAGCAGGCCTGCTGCACTCAACCTGATTACAAAACAAATCGGATGAGAACATGTTTTCATGTACATTGGACCATGAAGTATGAAAGAAAGAAGTACCTGGGAATCCATCTATCGTCTATTTTCCAGAATTTCATAGGAACCTGGGGACGAAGGACGGGCAACTCCTGACCTACGGAGACTCGGTAACCGCGGTGCGTCAAGTCAACTCGAGACGAAAGTAGCTCGGGACACTCTCGCTGTGGGCCGGCCATACCTACATTGTCAAGTACGGAAAAAATTATAACATGAAGTGCATTTTGAGCTAAAGTTAAATGACATCAACAACATATTAACATACATAACATGAAGTTTATATGCATCTAACTGGAGTTCACATAACATCATAACATAATCCAAATACATAACACCGATACACTTAGTTCACTTAACATCGATAGAGTAAGTGCTACAAATACATAAAATACTTGACATCACATCGCATCGCCATCTCCATCCCTAAACGTAGTTGTCTTCCTAGCACGAGGACGCCGTCCACTCTGCGGATCCCCAGAAGGTCCAGCTTCAACCACATTTAGCTCTGTGTTGGTAATGCATTTTTTGTACGTATGGCCAATTTGGTTGCATTTGCTGCATCTTCCTTGGAATCTTGCAAGTTCTGACTCGTCCATATCGTTTCTGATACGACGAGTTTGACGTCGACCTCTTTTCTGCTTCAACCGCGAGATGTCAGGTGCTCGCATAGCATCAAGGCCTAAATCCATGGTAAATGAGCTCAGATTACCAAATTCATATACCTCTGCATTCCATGTACTGACAACAACACTTTTCTGAAAGTAGTATGAAACGTAATTGATCACTGTCAGGTTAGTAAATGAGCAAGCTGCAATCACATGGGAACATGGTCTATGGAAGAGTTGTGGTTTCATGCATGTGCACGTGCAATCATGCTGATGAAGTATGCCTGACATGATACCTGAGTTCGATTCTGCATAAGCCTTGCTCCGGCAGCCAATTCCTGAGTCGGAATTGCCTCCCTCCACTGTTGAAGTGCTCGATCCCCTCTATATAATCTCCCCTCTGCGTGAAGGTGACCTGGAAGTACCCCGTGCTGTGCTTGGAAACATGGATCATCGCCGGGTCGAAGCCGAAGTTGGAGACGAACGCGGTGACAACGTGTCCTAGCTCTGTCTGGATGGGGTGGTACCCCCCCCCCCCCCCCCCCCCAATCGGACCAGCAGTGAGCGTGATCGAAAGTATTTGATGCGCTGTTGGATGTCCTCCGTCAGGGGGATGTTGCAGCGCTCAATGTCCAGACGAGCATGGAGGCCAAGTCCTGCCATTGTTTTTCTTTGGTGTTCCTGCAGCTTGATTTCAGAGGAAGGGTGTTTGGCTGCTGCAATGGAAGGTCTCCTCGCCAGACACTTTGTGGAAATGTGACCAGTGTGTAAGCACCGCCAGCACCTCGTCAGGTCTCTACACTCAGCAATCTTGTGGTCTGAGGCGAGACAGTTAAAGCACTTGCCCTGCATCTTCTTTAAGTACGCGACCTTCCGCGAGAGAGATGTGTCAGCCATGCTGACCTGCGGCCTACTTCCCGGCGGGTTCTGGAGGCAACGTCTTCCTCTCCGATTGCTCTGCACCAGAATCCAGCATTCGTCCGGCATAGCAGAGCTTAAGCCCCCAGAGGTTGTCTTGTCGATGTTGTACCTGCGCAGCGAAGCTCGAGTCCCGCCCTTTTGAGTTGTCCCATCGGGCGTCTACTGGATTCCTGCTGAGATGCCACACTTTGTGCCCCCCTTGCATGGAGCGCCTATGGTGTCTGCATTCGCCGTCCCCGAGCAACGCGTCTAGGTAGGACAGGCGCTCCTTGACTGTGTCCTTGACGAATTTGTCTTGCTCACGAGTACTACGAATGTCTGAGCTGAGGCGGACTTGAGCTACGATTGTATCCTGGCAAAGATCTTCTTTTTCGGGTCCATGCCCCGGCGCGGTTGCTTCCTGTGATTCTATCGGCACCCTCAGAGTTCCCCGTGACTCCTTCTGCGCTAGGGGGAACAGATCCCTCAGCTGAGCCCTCCGGTGCAGGCTTTCCTCACTAGCTTCCTCTGGTTGCGAACATGGGGCCGACTGACCTTCGAGATCCCTCGAGCTGACCTCTGTATCTGGAGCAATGGTGAACAATTTTTCAAATCCGGCACAGACACCGGTTGTGGGGGCCGTTCCTCTGACTGCTGGCCCGATTTGTCCTCCGATTCCTCATCTGAATCCCAGATTACTTGCTCTTTGGACAGAATGGAGAAACGGTCCTCGCTCCGGGAAGTTCTCGTTGGGGGGCTCACGCGGGTGGGCGAGGTAGTGGGTCGCGGCGAGATTGGGGGACTCGCATGGGTGATGCTCACGCTCTCCTCACTGAGTTGACTGTCTTCGATGGTGGTGAGTTACGAATCCGGCGGTGCTGAGGGGGGTGGCGCTGTAGTCGGGGTGACCGCCAGACCGTTGCGGGGGGCTTCACTCATTTTCAAATATTGGAATCATTTCGTTTACCCTGTTTAGGCCAGATCTGAGGGATTAACATGTAACCAAAAAAATATGGTGTGGCGGCAATGATTTTTTTTGTCTGGCACCATTTTTTTTCGCCCGTGCATCACTGCGTCAGGAGGAAGTGGCCGCGCGAGGCAGATGTGTGAGAAGAGGTAATGTTGACCAATAAAATATTAACATGTGGTGGGAGGAGGAAACGGGGGAGGGAAGCCACGTCCCAAACCGATAGAAGAATCACAACCAAAACCGTGCAAAAGAAATGTTTCAGAGAATAAATCACATCTACATTTGTTCCACCGTACAATACTCAGAGACAACTGCGACGAAAAATCAGCTCTAAAATAATTAGAGCTGCATGCTTCGCAGCAGCTAGCAGCAAGCGAGGCAGAAGTGGCCTACAGGGCCCTGAACACTATCTTGGTCATGCAACAAGTCAAAGTCCAGGCCAAGACCACAGATCGTCCAACCTGTTATTCTTAGCTCGTGGCATGGCAACCATCCTTATATGTTTGTCCCTCTTCTGGAGTTCACCAGATGCAAATCCCCACTTGCTGTTAGTAGCTGAATTCTTACTCTCATTGAAGAGAGAATGACACTAGAGATTTGGGATAATTTTTTCTTGTCTATTTCTCACACAAATGACATACCCCCCAAGGGGTTGGGGATACACAGTTATAGGCTGCTAGCCAGCCAAGAATAACTAGATGTTGTCCTAGAAGATGCTAATTGTTGTCCTAAAAGCAATCAAGATGCTGTTGTCTAGATGCTATCCTAGAAGATGCTAATTGCTGTCCTAAAAGCAGTCAAGATGTTGCTGTCTAGATGTTGTCCTAAAAGATGCTAACTGTTGTCCTAAAAGCAGTCAAGATGCTAACTGTAACACCCTAAAATCAATTTAAAAAAAAAAGAGAACCACGCCTTGCTTTGGCCCAAGGCCCAACTCACGGAGGCTGCCAACCCTAGTGAGCACGTCCACGCTCCCGCCGCCAGCAGCACGCTCTCGTTCATGCGCCCGCTGCCACCACGCTCGTGCGATGCCCCGCCATTGCTCGTTCGTGCGCGCACTCCTCTCTTCTCTCCTCTCTCTGCCATGTGTGGGCCCCACAAGTCAGCACCGATTTCTTCCCCACGACTCCATCTTCCTCGCACGCACGCCCGCGCGATGCTCGCTGCACCCGGCAACCGCCATGCAAATCTCGTTCTCGTCGGGATTCCTTTCCATCCCTGAACCGCCGCTTCCATAAATTGTAGCTCACGCTGCCTTGGGCTTCCCCTGCCCCAAGAACCCGAGCGCCTAGCCGCCGCCACGTCCTTCCTCGGTGAGTTGTCACCGTCGTCCGATTTGGCCGTTCCCATCGATGCTCGACCTTGCTAACTCGACTAGCCGCTACGCAGGGTCACTGGGGAGTTCTGTCGGCCGTCCCCGACTCGAGCCGCCGTCGGGAGCCCTAACCCCGACGAATTCCGGTAAGTCCTGTTGGCTCCTACTGTCGCCCCTTCATCCCCGCTCGTTGTTCCTCATGCTCACACCCATAATGCTTTCGCCGTGCCTCTAAGGTCCCGTGCAGGAAATCGACAAATCCTTGCTGTGGTGACGCCGTTCTCGACGACGACCGACACCATTGCCCTCGCCCCACGTCGTCACCCCCCCTATGCGCACCTCCACGGGCTCCGTAACACCTCTAGGTGAGTCGCACCTAGCCCCGCCGTCGTTTTTGCTTAGTATCGTTGAAATTTAGGGCGCCTAGCCACGGATTCGCGTGCGTCGGTGACCTCGTCGAGCCGCTAATGGGGGCGCCGCCGTGCTTGCCCGAGGAAGAAGAAGCACAATGCTTCTTTTGTTCCTGGTTGTTGGATCAGCTAAAGCGGTCTAGATTAAAAGTTTGCATATCCCTTTGCGTATAAAATCTGCATCGCTAGAATTAGATTTGACGCCTAAGATTAGATCCTAGATACCTTCTAGCTGTTTGCACTTTAGGCCCTATGTGTTTTGATAACAATATTCCTAGGTCGTATAAATTTACGGCTTAGTCCCTGTTCTATACTGAAACACTGAATTAACACTGCATAGCTCGTTTTGCCCTCCTGTAAATAAGTAACACTGTTTAGAAACACCTAGTCAGTAGCACAATTTATGTTTATCTCTAGAATTACTAGAAATAATGTTTGAACCTGTCGGTACCCTAAAAACCATACACCCCCTGAGGTTACAAAGATCTCAAGGGAAGGACATCTACTCAAATTGAAGACCCTCGGGGGCCCACTCGCCAGACGTGACCGGACCCGCTTCTCCAACATGGTTAACCTCTAGGTTGCCACGTGTACTGTCAGACCAGAGCTATTACCCGCAAGGGTGAAGCTCCGGGCCAAGTACTGAAACGGCACCTCCGGAGGTAGCCCCTGACCGAGAGAAGCTCCGGACCTGACACGTAGCAAACCGCCCCGGAGCTTCCCGCTTCCCACGAGCAAGCTCCGGAGCTGCCACGTGTCCATACGTCGGAGCTGGCCGCTTTAAACCCCCGGGAGACGTTGTAACGGCTCCGGATCTCCCAAGGACAGCCGCGGACTTCAAGACCCGATTAATTATCATTAATTCCACATTAATGATATTTAATCGGATGATCTTAACACCTGTAACGGCACTGTCGGAGCCGTTACAGGGTTATTAACAACAATTAATCTTGTGTATCAATGCCAATAACCGCCAGGGCCACATGTCGGGCCAGGCTGACTTGTAACGGTTTGTCCTTGTACTATAAAAGGACAAACCGACGATACACGAGGGGAGAACACTGGAACACACTCAAGCTCACAAGTTAATACAACACACATACACTCCCGTGGAGTAGGGTATTACGCTCAGGCGGCCCGAACCACGTAAACTACTGTGTCACTCGAGTCCAATCGCAATTCACCTTCTTGAGTCTCCGCGCGCCCAAACCGAACCACAAACTCCTTCCACACTTTCGTAGTGTCAGGGGATCTGCCGACTCCAACAGTCGACAGAACCCCTGTAACCGTGTTGTGAATAATTCAATAATATTTTCAGCCCTCACAAGCGACATGTCTTATTTTGTATTTATAAATAGGTCTCAGGAATTATTAAAAGTGATCCTGCTACACCCGTAGGCATTTTATTTATGCAACAAGGCCCTGCTGCCATTCTTTTTTACGAAAATACCCTTGCATTACCATTTAATTAATCTGAAATTCACATAATTGCCCTCGAACCCTACTGTAACAGCCTCAGCCCTTATGAAAATTGTCCGTACATACACTTAAGCATGCAACCACGTAGGAAATGCATTTTGGTGTATATGTTTTTTTTTCAACAGTAGAATATGACCTTAGGATTAAATATCATAATACAATATTTTGCATAATAAATTCTAGGTTCAGCCACTAATCTTGGAAATAATCTCATTTACCCTATTTAGCCTGAGACAATAAAAGGAACCATAGAATAACTTGTAATTAAGAAAATACTAGTGTACGCACCGTCGTAATTGCGTAGGTTCTCACACGTTACGTTATGATGTTTGCTATTAGGATTGTTTCTTATTATATGTTATTTTTCTTGCGCCTACGACTACGTGAATAGAGTTAGTCACAAAAATCGGCATTCAGGCTACAGGACAAGATTTTGGCGTCACTGAGCAGAAATCTGAAAGAGGCAAGTGTTCTTGACCATCTTGTGCCTATTTTAAGGATTATAGTTAGTTGCATGCTTAATTAATGTGAACCCTATTCTATTTACCGTTCCATATAATTCCTTGTCGCTCGGGATGGAAAAGATGGTACTCGGGGTATTGACTTACGCTTAGCCATGCATAATAGATGGGGGAAATAATTGATTATATATGTCACCTATGATTTATGATTATTTATTGAGATATGGAAAATGAATTGTAGTGGATAGAAATCTGGCGGGTTGGTTTGAATGGTATGGTGCAGTACGCACGAGACTCGGGATTGGAGTTTGGACCTCGCCAGATTCTAAGGACCGGTTTATGGATGAAGCCACTAAGCTTTATAGTATCGCCACAAGACTGAGTATGGGGCAGCTTGGTCGATTAATTAGGCCTCTCCCGGCGTAGTATTGGTGATTGGATAGTGCGGGGAATTGGTTTAGGGTGTACTGCCTTGGGATCCGCATGGCTCAAGAGGGGGCAACTGGGGTGTTGAGACGCGGTGTAGCGGCTCACACTTTTGTACAGGGGTAAAACCTCAGAGGGATAGTATGCGTCGGGAGAATCCTTTGTAAAGACCTCGTAGTGATCTCCTGGCCACACGCCTATGGAAGTGTGTATTGTGGTTGGCCGCCACTGGCATCAGGGAGGTTTACTTAGTCCACCTGGCAACAGGGGATGAAATCACGGCTTGTGGGTAAAGGATACATTCTCTGTAGAGATTTGGTAAAAACTGTCATGACAGCCGTGCTCACGGACAAGAGCAGCTTGGTGCTGAATTCATAATTAGACGATGGTTGAGATGATGGTTGGGATGATACTTGGGAATGATATTGGTATTATTACATTATTATTATTGTTATGGTTGGGATTATTCACTTAGATGTAAATTGCTAATGAAAGCTAAGGATAGGTTTAATGCTTAGTGCTTAAGCCACTATCAGCCTTTCTTTTTGGTTGGCCTTCATGTCATTTATTTCCCACTTGCTGAGTACCACGGGATGGTACTCACACTTGCCTTGTTGTACTTTTTTTTTATAAATGCTGCTCAGTGAAGAGAAGATTCAACGAAGGCAAGTTTCTATTGAAGACGGTGTGTAGAAGGTCGCGTTGCTGCCATTCAATTTGCATGTGGTTGCTATAGAGTTTTTCCTCTTCCGCTGCTATTCAAAACTCTTTTGAAATGTATAAATGTTGTTTTCATGCGATATAGAACTGTTTATCACTACTTGTCATACATGTATGGTGAAACTGATCCTGACATACATGTATTTTGCAGCTGGTTTTATGCTTAATAAAATCGGGTGTGACAGAAACTTGCCCACAAAGACCAAGTACAAAGACTTATTCCCATCGCTCTCCCCGTAAGTCTTGTGCGTCGTCTTGTGGGAAATCTGGACCAGTTAGGCCTTGGAGCAGAGCTCCAGAAACCTGATCCTCCCAAGAGGCTTGGTGAGAAGATCCGCAAGTTGATCCTTAGTGTTGATTTAGCTGGCCTTGATGCTCCCTTCCTCCAAGCAACCTCAGATGAAGTGGTACCTCACCCGGATGTGCTTGCTCCATTCATGGAAAATGGGGTTCTTTGCCAGGGCCAGAGCGGACACGTTGTCCACCCTGAGTTCCACCGCTCCAGTGTCTCTGCCAAGGAGATCACAAAGCAGTCGAACAAGCTAGAGCACCTGAGTCGAAGCGGTGGAGGCCGCTATGTACTCAGCCTCGCGGCTAGACATGGTCACCACCTGTTGCTTGACTGACTGCTAGCTAACGAGGCACTTGTAGAGGAAGAAGATATCCCGCTCGTGCTCTTGCTAGTGTTGGTGTCACCGGCGTGGTTACTGCCATTGTAGGACACCTCGGGTAGTAGAGGTTGTGATCGAGAGTCCCCACAACATAGTGGATGATCCTCTTCACAGACTGTTGGTGCCCGATCATCGGTCGCTGCAGGAACCGACTAATGTAGCCGATGGAGAATGTCAAGTTCAGCCGTGTGTGGGCGAGGTAGCGAAGGCTCCCCATAATACGTCGGTATTGTGTAGCGTCCACCTCCTATGTCGTGCTGTCGCGACTCAGCTTCAGCCTCTCCTCCATCAGAGTGAGAGTTGGGTTGCAGTTTGTGAGCCCAGCTAGCTCAACAATGCGCTTGGTGTAGGCGGTCTGTTGAAGCGTGATCCAGGAGTCGGCTTGGTTCACCTCAATCCTAAGGTAGAAGGAGAGAGATCCCAAGTCACTCATCTGGAAGGTGGTTGTCATCTTTTCCTTGAACGCTGCCACCTCCGCATCCTTGGTGCCGGTGATCACCAAGTCGTCAACGCAGACACCTACCAGTAGGGTGTTTCCTCCATTGCCCCGCCGCTAGATGGTCGTCTCATGCAGGCATTGCCCGAAGCCCATCTTCTTGAGCATGGAATCCAACTTGGCATTCCACGCCCTTGGTGCTGGCCGCAAGCCATAGAGGGCCTTATGCAGACGCAACACCTTGCCCTCCTTGCCAGGGAGCGCAAACCCCAGCGGCTGGTGTACGTAGACCTCCTCCTTCAAGTCGTTGTTGAGAAACGCCGACTTGACGTCCATGTGTTGGACATACTAGCCTTCTTGTGCAGCCAGCGCAAGATGGAGTCGCACGAATTCCATCCGTGCCACGGGGGCAAAGTCATCATCGAAGTTGATCCCCTTCTGCTGCACGAAGTCGCGCGCCACCAAGCGAGCCTTGTGCTTGCCGATGGCGCCGGCTTCATCCCTCTTCAGCTTGAACACCCACTTAGAGGTGATCGCACGGTTACCGTGAGGGAGGTCAGCAAACTCCCAAGTGTGATTCGTCTCAACCGCGTCCATCTCTGACTACATCGCGGCATGCCATGACGCATTTCTCGGCCTCCGCGAAAGAGTGAGGCTCGCCGTCCTCGCACGCAAGGTGCAACTGCGCCTCCACAACTGCGCCTCCATCTTGGTCATACGGATCGTGAGGGGCCAGTCCCGGCACCGGCTGGTCAACGAGAATGTTCTCCATCTTGGGATACCACAACTGCTCGCTATTGTAGCACGCGTCGAGGCGCTCCTCGTCGTGGGATAGCGGAGTAACAAACTCCACTAGATCATGTTCGACATGAGCTCATGACGAAGTGGGCATGCCCAGAGAGGTGGTCGTCGGTGCTGGAGTGCGTGGGGTCACCGGTTGAGGTGGAGGTGGACACTCGGGGGCTGGAGTAGACACAATCGGTGGAGAAGAGCTGCCTACTCCTCCAGCTCCCTTAAATTCGACGTACTCAATGATGAAGTCATCATTCGTCGAAGTCGAGCAGTCATCCACCGCCTTGTCCCACGCCCATCCTTGCCCTTCGTTAAACACAACATCAGACGTCGTGCGCACACGCTGTGTCTCCAGGTCGAGAATGTGGTAGGCCTTTGAGCCCTCCGTGTAGACGATAAACACCCCCTAGGTGCTCCTATCGTCGAGTTTGCCGATATGGCCAAGCTCCCATGCGAACGCGAGGCTGGCTTGTGCCCATACCAAGCCTCGTACGGTCTCCTGCCATGGAGAGCATTGGTGGGTGAACGGTTGAGGATGTAGATAGCCGTCAGCACCGCCTCTCCCCAAAATACAGTCAATATTCCCCTCTGCTTGAGAAGGACCCGAGTCATCCCCACAACCGTCTGGTTGCACTACTCGACGATGTCGTTCTGCTACGGGTTTTAGGGCGCGGACTAGTGGCGCTGAACACCCACGTCTGTGCAATACGATGCGAATTCAGTCGCCGTGAATTTGCCGCCATTGTTTGTGCGCGGCACGCGTAGCTTGCGGCCGCACTCCGCCTCCGTAGTGGCTTGTGCACGCCTCATGGCATTCGCAGCCTCTCCCTTGTTGCCAAGGACCACCACCCACATGTAACAGGAGAGGTCATCAACGAGCAGCAGGAAGTAGTGTCGTCCTCTTGGAGTAGCCGATGTCACCGGGCCACACAAGTCCTTGTGAACAAGCTCAAGCCTCTCCTTGGCTCGAAAGCTCGATTGCTGGAGAAAAGGAAGATGCCTCTACTTCATCAACTCGTAGACATCACAGAGCTGCTCCTTGTGGTCAAGGCATGGCATGCCTCGCAACATCTCCTTGGCACTGAGCTGCTTTAGGGCCTCGAAGTGAAGATGCCCAAAGCGCTCGTGCCACTGCCATGCCTCGTACTCTTGACGAGTGGCAAAGCAAACAGGTTGTGCTACCTGCACGTGAAGGACATAAAGTCGATTGGTGCCTCTAGTTACCTTGGCAAGAAGGCGACAATGGCGATCCGAAATCCTCATGACTCCATCCTTAATCTCCATGCACGAACCATTCGCATCCAGGCTTCCCAAGATGATGATGGAGTTTCTCAACGTGGGGATGTAGTAGACTCCGACGAGCAGCATGTTCTCACCAAACTCAATGGTGAGGATGATGGAGCTGACACCATTGATCTCCACATCGTAGGCATCACCAAACTTGACGGAGCCTTGGACATTGGAGTCAAGCTCAGCGAAGAACTCTCGTCGACCGATCATGTGATGGGTGGCGCCGGTGTCGAGATACCACCCGTCAGTCTTGTCGTTGCTGGAGTCATCGTCGAGAAAAGCATGTGCTCTTGGCTGATCAAGATGAAAGATAGCCATTGTGGTCGATGCTACTAGAGGTGGCTTGATGCTTCCGTGTGCCAGAAACAAAGTTGGCTCCTCCTCCACCTGTGCAACGTGGGCCTCTTCCTCCACTTGTGCGACATGGTCCTAGCCACGTCATGGTTGTCGACACTCCCTGGCCCAATAACCAAGCTTGCCACAATTGTGGCAGGTGTCATCTCGTGTCGCTTGTGGTTGTTGACAGCACCACCCTGAGCGCCTCCGCAGCGCCACTCTCGGCACGTTCACGCGCCCCGTCCTGGGTACCTCCGCGCCCCTTGCACGACTTTCCACGCTTGCGGCCGCTTGCCGAGGAAGAGGACTCTCCCTTCTTTCGATCACTCTAGCAAGCCTCTCACTGCTCATGAGTGAGATGAAGCTTCCTGCCAATTGTGATAGGCCCCGAGAGAGGTTGTGGTTCATCGCCGTCGACGACTTTGAGGTGACCTATCGCCTCTTCTATCGACATCGTAGAGAGGTCCAATAGAGACTCGATCGAGCGAGCGATTTGCTTGTACTACTAGGGAATGCAATGGAAGAGCTTCTCGATAGCTCTCTCCTCGTCGTAGGTGTCATCACCAAACTGCACCAACTTCTACAACAAAGTGTTGAGACGGAGAGCAAAGTCATCAACGTCCTCACCTGGCTTAAAGGCTCGGTTCTCCCACTCCTTGTGAAGCACCTGCAGAGTGGTCTTGCGGGCGCGATCGCTGCCAATGTGTGCCGCAGTGATGGCGTCGTCCCATGCCTCCTTGGCAGTCTGCTTCTTGGAAAACGAGAATTGCATCTCGGGTGGGACTGCAGCAATGAGGGCATATGGCGCCCATCGATCCTCGTAGTAGTCGACGTTGCCGTACCGAACTGCTTCCCAGATGTGTTGAACTGGGAGTCATACCCTCATCACCGTGACCCACTCGACGTAGTTGGTCTTGGTGAGGGTAGGCCACCCACCGCCGTGATCGACGTCCCCGACAATGGACTGGACCTCGTGGTGTCCATGGTGCCTGTCTGGAGAGGGAGAATTACGCTGCGTGTAATGGTCGCGTTCTCCATCGACCCCGCCAATGTTGCCGAGAGCGCCACCAATGCGTCCGCGCCGGTCTAGGCTGCGGCTGTCGCGCCCATGGGGATGTGCGGCTGCTCAATGCACCTTCTTTGCTCGTGCTGCTTCCCTCGCCAACCTGAGCTCATCGTCGACACCGCCGTCGACAGAGCCATTAGAGCTACTGTCGTGTAGAGCCTCCAGCTCCGCTGCCACTGCACACGCTTCAGCCGCTGTCGCTGTTGCTTCCACTTTTGCCCTTGCTGCTGCCAGCTCCACCACCGCCAACCTTGTTGCTATTGCCGCCGTTGCCGCAGTCTCTGAGCCGCTTGCTCGTGCTCCTCTGCCACAGTGAGCTCCGTCTGCCATGCGCTAGAGTCGACCGCGCGCTGAGACTTTCCATCGGACATGGGACACTAGTGGGGGGCCGCTGTGTGGGGAAGACAAGATGCTGCCCGTCTGTGCTTAAGAGGGATGAGCTAGAACAGCTGGTGTTCCTGCTGCCTGTTGCGGACAGAGAGAGGCACGGGAAGGAGATGAACAGGAGATGTTTAGGCTGCAGGATAGAACGACTTTGATACCAAGTGTTAGTAGCTGAATTCTTACTCTCATTGAAGAGATGATGACATTAGAGAGTTGGGACAATTTTTTCTTGTCTATTTCTCCCACAAATGTCATACCCTCCAAGGGTTGGGGATACATAATTGTAAGCTGCTAGCCAGACAAGAATAACTAGATGTTGTCCTAAAAGATGTTAACTGATGTCCTGAAAGCAGTCAATATGAAAGCAGTCAAGATGCTACCGTCTAGATGTTGCTCTAGAAGATGCTAACTACTGTTGTCGGTACCCTGCGTACCGAGTACCCCATGATACCGCAAGAAAAGCTAAGGAGTTCCCCTATTCAAGTTGAAAACCTCTGAAGGCCACACGTGTTACACAGTACTGGACCTGCCTCCCTCATTTGGGTAGCTTCGACACTGACACGTGTATCACAAGGCCAGACCTAACACCCATCATAGGGAAGCTCCGGCCTTGCCACGTGTCCAGTGACCCCGGACCTAACCCCCAGTAGAGGGAAGCTCCGGTGCTACCACGTGTATAGTGGCTCCGGACCTGCCTCCCCACGATGGGAAGCTTCGGAGTCGCCACGTGTCGAACCTCCGGCGCTAGGACTTCAACGGAAG
This sequence comes from Tuctoria greenei, assembly GCA_036927565.1. Taxonomy (NCBI): domain Eukaryota; kingdom Viridiplantae; phylum Streptophyta; class Magnoliopsida; order Poales; family Poaceae; genus Tuctoria; species Tuctoria greenei. The sequence goes on from JAYESD010000002.1 coordinate 257,293,306, forward strand.
ACAGAGAGATCTCCGACGGCTCAGACCTTCAAGGGACAGTTAAAGCGACAGTTACAAGACATGATTAAGTGTCATTAGTGCTATATTAATGACACACGATCAGTGAACTGTTAATAGAGGTAATGCCATCATTAAGGCGTGTTATCACTCTATTAACCGCATTTAATACTCGTCAATCGTATATTAGACAGTCAACTATGCCGGCGCCACATGTCAGGCTAGGCAAGTGATGTAATGGATAGTCCTTAGACTATAAAAGGGTTGCGCCGCACAGTACATGATGACCAAGATGATACGCATGCAAGCACCAGTGAATCCTCAATACAACAACACACAATCCATGGAGTAGGGTATTACGCTAAGGCAGCCCGAACCACGTAAATCTTATGTGTCATCATCTTGTTTAGAATCTCCGCGCGCCCAAACCGATCAAAGAACCTCCGCGGGCTACAATTTAGTAGTACCGGGGCAAGTGTCGTTCGTACACTTCAACATTTAGCGCGTAGGAAGGGGGCGCCTGAGATCAGAAGATGGTGAACTCCGCTGCAGGATCATCCAACGTCAACAATGTTGTGCAACCTAGTGGAGGGAATCCTTCTAACATGCAGCAACCAGCGGGCACTGTTGTCCCGGCGAGCGTCGCACCACCACCACCACCACCATATGTTCCGGCAAACAATGTTGGACAGCAGGATGGAGTACTCACGTCGATCACAGCATCGACGAACAACAACCCTGAGCACGCGCTTGTTGTTGCGCGTACTCTACTCCAATGTCCACCACCTCCAGGAGCACCCCAGAGTGCGATGGAGCAGTGGAGGGCTGATGTTAAACATCTGATTGCAGCTGCAGCCGATGGCATCAGCAACCAAGGTCCTGCTCCTTCAGGGCAAGCACCTTCACAGCGTCGGATCTTGTCAGGAAGACTTGGTCTGCAAGCTTCACAGCACAGGATACGTGTTGTGTCCAAAAGGTGACTTCACTGCCCTTCGGGGCACGTCGCACCCACACTGCGTTGAGGCTTTTGACGCATGACCTACGGTCGGAGCTCGATCGCCGTAACCGATAGCAGGATGGCCGCGTCAACATCGAGCGTGCTCACGAAAGGTGAGAAGCTCGGGACAACCTGCTCCTTTGGGAGTAGGAGGAGGCTGTTCTTCCCTGGCTATGCATCTACGCATGGTCAAGTGGCCACAGAAGTTCCGGCCTCATTTGCCGGAGAAATTCGATGGGACTGTCAATCTCGCTGAATTCCTTCAAATTTACTTCACCTATATCCTAGTGGTGAGGGGCAATGAGGTTGTGATGGCCAATTATTTTCGTGTGGCTTTGACCGAGACAGCCAGGTCCTGGTTCATGAGCTACCCGCCTAACTCCATTAACAGTTGGGTGGAGCTATGCCAACAGTTCACTGCCAATTTCGGGAGCTCCTACACCCGACCTGACACTAAACTGGACCTTTTTGCTGTTCAGCAAAAATCGGGAGAGTCGTTGCGATCCTTTATCCAACGATTCTCTTAGGTAAGCAATACAATCCCTTCTATCTCAAGAGCTTCTGTTATTGTCGCATTTAGACAGGGCGTCCGGGACAAGAAGATGCTGGAGAAGCTGGCGACAAAAGAAGTCACTAGCATTATGGAGCTCTTCAGCCTGGCTGACAAATGTGCCAGAGCTGCAGAGGGCCGTGAGATGCACTCCAAACCATCTCCGGAGGCCAACAAGAAGTCCTCCGAGGCTGAAGACACTACCTTTAGTAGTGTAAAGTCGAAGAAGAAGACCACCGACAAGAAACGTCGTCGGCTGGCGCACCTTCTGCTGTGTCTGCTGCAGCTCCGGGTGGCCGGGGGCCAAGCCTGAAAAAATGACCTCGACCTTCGTCAGAAGACGTCGACAACTCCAAAATGTGGTGTCCGACCCACAAGACGGACAAGCACAGTCTAGAGGATCGTCGGGAGGTCTAGAACCTTGTCGAGCGCTACAACAAGCACCGAGAGGAAGCTCCTTTCTGCCAACAGGAAGGAAAACAAAACATCAACGAAGCTCCGGCTGATACGAAGCTAGGCTTTCAGGATCCCAAGAAGGTCTTGAAGGTTGTGTACAACACGGTTGACGATGATTCCAACATCTCTAATAACGAGCGTCAGAAGACCCAGAACACCATCTATGGTGGTTTCTGGGACATCACTTCTCGCCGCGTCCTCAAGACAATGTGGCGGGACATGGCTGCAGCAGCTCCTATCGTCAGGGCAGAACCTCATCGGAAATGGATGGACACTCCCATCACCTTCAATGCTACGGACTACCCCCGGAACATGATCGGAGCTGGGCAATTGCCACTGATGGTGTCTCCTACCATCAACAATGTCCAGCTCTACCATGTTTTGGTAGACGGAGGTACGGGTTTGAACCTCCTGAGCTATGAAGCCTTCGTCAAGCTCCAGATCCGACCCTCGGACCTTCATCCCTCAAGACCTTTCTTTGGGGTAGGTTTGGGGACCATTAGCCCTCTCGGATCCATCACACTCCCGACGACCTTCGGAACTCAGGAGAAATGCAGGACCGAGAAGCTGGTCTTTGATGTTGCGTAGATCAGCTTACCCTTCAACGCCATCCTAGGCAAGCCTGCCCTATATAGGTTCATGGCTGCAGCCCACTACGGTTATTTGGTGTTGAAGATGACAACACCTTTGGCCGTTCTTCACATCCGCGGGGACCGTACTGCAGGAGTCACCGTACTGGAAGAACTCCATGCGCTTGCAATAGCTCAGGAGGAGGCATCTGGCAAAGAGCAAGCTTCTCAACCTGCGAGCACACGTCACTGAGGCTCAACCTCTGCACCACGCGTGCAGCCAAGCGGCGACAACGACATACCCGTCAAAGTCGTCCAAATTGGTTTCGATGCTGCTCAGACCACCCGTATATCGGGAGGTCTGAACAACAAATAGGAACTCGCACTCATCACTTTCCTCCGGGCGAATGTTGATGTGTTTGCCTGGCAACTGTCAAAAATGTCTAGGATCCCTAGGGAGGTGATTGAGCACAATCTAAAGATTTATCCTGACGCACGGCCTGTACACCAGAAGCCCCACAAGCAATCAGTCGAGTGGCAAAACTTCATTCGACAGGAGATCAAGAAGCTGCTCGAAGCTAGTTTCATCTGGGAGGTTTATCATCCAAAATGGTTGGCAAACCTAGTCTTTGTACCCAAGGGTGGCGGGAAGCTTCGGATGTGTAATGACTACACCACACTAAATAAGATATGTCCAAAAGATCCATTTCCACTACCTAGAATAAATCAGATAGTGGACTCGACCTCCGGGTGTGAGCTATTGTGTTTCCTAGATGCATACTCCGGATATCATCAAATCCAAATGTCTAGGGAAGATGAAGAGCATACTGCCTTCATTACAGTATATGAGTTGTACTGTTATACTGCCATGCGCTTTGGTCTCAAAAATGCTGCTTCAACCTTTGTGCGAGCTATGCACAAAACTTTTGGAGAACTCATTAGGGACTTGGTGGAGGTGTATGTTTATGACATCAACGTGAAAGTCAAGAACAAGGAGTCACTCCTTGACAATTTACAAGTCGTCTTCGACAAGCTGTGCATTACGCGCACCAAGCTGAACCCAGACAAGTGCGTTCGGGGTTAGCTCCGGGAAGCTCCTTGGTTTCTTGGTGACTCAACGAGGAATTGAGACAAACCCGGCGAAGATCAAAGCTATTTAAGATAGGTGGCCCCCAGCCCGCATCAAGGACATTCAGAAGTTAACTGGATGTCTAGCTGCGCTCAGCCGGTTCATCTCAAGACTGGCAGAGCGGGCACTTCCCTTCTTCAAGCTATTGAGGAAGATCGGGCCTTTTCATTGGTCCAAATAAGTAGAAAAGGCATTTCAAGAGCTGAAGCAGCTCCTCACCACACTGCCAATCTTGGTAGCTCCGAACCCTGGTGAGCCTCTACTGCTTTATATTTCTGCAACTATGAAATTTGTCAGCATGGTCCTGGTCGTGGAAAGATCGGAGCCACATCCAGTTCAGGAGGCCAGACCCCTCCAGGAGGGTCCGGAGCTACCTGAAGGCAAGTCTGGGTCCCAGTCCCCAGGCATAGATCTTTAAGGCAAAATGCTAGAAGACCAACCTCTCTCATCTGAGGGAGTTCTCACAGCTGATCAGGAAGACCCGGACCCCTCCGGGAGGGTCAGGTTTGACCAAGAAGAAGTTTCGGACACCTCCGGGAAGGTCCGAGAAGATGAAACAGAAGGTTTGGACCCCTCTGGGAGGGTACGAGTCAATGGAGAAGAAGCTTCGGGGCCCTCCGAGAGGGTCCAGACCATCTAGTGGCCAGTGTACTTCATCAGTGAAGTACTCCATGATGCCATGACCAGATATATTAAGGTGCATAAGCTGCTTTACGTAGTTCTTATTGCCTCAAGGAAGCTTTTCCATTATTTCCAAGCCCACAAGATATCAGTGGTAACTTCCTATCCACTACGTGCTATACTACATAATCCTAATTCTACTGGGAACATCGCCAAGTGGGCAGCGGAGCTGGCGGAATTCGATCTAGAATTCCTATCGCGACAAGATATCAAGACTTAAGCGTTGGCCGATTTTGTGGCGGAGTGGACTCCTTCTCCATCAAATCCTGGGGGCCCCAGTGAGCAGAAGCCAGAACCCAAGGTCTCGGTCTTCGCTGAGCCTCATTGGACCCTCTACTTCGATAGTTCTGTGCAGAAGCAGGGGGCCAGAGATGGAATACTTCTCCTCGCTCCGACTGGGGAGAAGGTCAAATATATGGTTCACCTTGACTTCAAGGCGACCAACAACATGGCAGAGTATGAAGCTCTCATCTACAGGCTCAAGGTGGCACTATCCTATGGGGTCAAGCAACTGTTGGTGAAGGGTGATTCGCAACTCATCATAAAACAAGTCAAAGGTAAATGATGTTGCAACAACCCTCAACTAGCCTCTTATCTCCTTGAAGTTCAGAAGCTCCAAAAGGACTTCGAAGTCTTAGATCTTCACCATGTTCAGCGTCTCCACAACGCTGAAGCTGACGAACTCTCTACGAAGGCCTCAACCGGAGCTCCAGCTCCCGACGGGATCTTCGACCGAAGGTTGTCAAGACCAACAGCTCAGTCTGCAAAACTGAGCAAAGGGGGCAAGACCAGCACCTCAAAGTTGGCGGTCCCGGTGACCCTGTTACCATGGCGTCCACCAAGGGTCGTAGGTGCTGTAGGAAGCTCCGAGCAACCCAGCACGCAAGACTTAGAAGCTCAAGTTAGCTCTGATGCATGGATCTCGGAGATCCGGAGCTACTTGAAAGACAACTACCTTCCTGAAGACGGTGCATCCGCTGACCAGATCGTTAGATTGGCTAAAAGATACACGCTGGTAGAAGGGGATCTCTACCGGTGCGGTGCCAATGGTGTCCTCATGCGGTGCATTGCAAGGGCAGAAGGTTGCGAGCTCCTTACGCAGATCCATGGAGGCGAGTGTGGGAATCACGCGTCTTCCCGCACGCTGGTTGGCAAAGCCTTTCGGCATGGCTTCTACTAGCCTACAGCACTCCAGGATGCAGTAGAGTTGGTAAAAAAGTGGGAAGCGTGCCAGTTCCACGCAAAACAAATTCACACACTGGATCAGTCACTGCAAATGATTCCTCCTATATGTCCATTTGCTGTGTGGGGCATAGACATTTTGGGACCTTTTCCAAAATCTGTCGAAGGTTACATGTTTCTGTATGTCGCCATCGACAAGTTCACCAAGTGGCCAGAAGCTACTCCAGTTGTGACTATCAATAAGCAGTTAGCAATAAAGTTCTTGAAGTCCATAGTCTGCAGATTTGGAGTTTCAAACAGAGTCATCACTGACAATGGAACCCAATTTAGAAGTGCAGTATTTCAAGAGTATTGTGAAGACATCGGCATTCAAGTTAGCTACGCTTCAGTAGCTCACCTGGAAAGTAATGGCCAAGCCGAGAGAGCAAATGCAGAAATCTTAAAAGGACTCAAGACGCGCACTTATGAGTGCCTGAAAAAACATGGAGCCAACTGGATCGAGGAGCTTCCGTCTGCACTGTGGGCAACCAGGACTACACCTAACCGGTCAACTGGAGAGACACCCTTCTTCCTGGTGTATGGAGCTGAAGCAGTCCTTCCTCCGGAGATCACCATGGGGTCACTCCGGGTCCGGACCTTCGACGAAGCCGCGCAGGACCAGCTCCGGCATGAAGACCTTGACCTCGTCAACGAGAGAAGGTGCCAAGCAGTTGTTCGAAATGCACACTATCGCCAAGCACTCTGGCATTATCATCAAAGGCATGTGCGCAACCAATAGCTCAAGGAAGGTGATCTGGTGCTGCGGAGAATACTAACTCGTGAAGGGATGAACAAACTTTCCCCTAGCTGGGAAGGTCCCTTCCGAGTGATCAAAGTATCCTGTCCTGGATGCATTCGCTTGGCAACTGAGTATGGGACCCCGCTTCCTAATCCTTGGAACATCCAGCACCTCCATAAAATTTACGCTTAGTATCGCAGAGGTAAGTCTGTAATTACATGCAATTTAAATTATAGAGTCCATACACAGAGTCGGGTAGGTCCTCCGGTAGAACATCCGGACCCCTCCGGGAGGGTCCGAGAAGTTCAAGCAACACTTGACACAGTCGCAGCACTAAAAGTGTAGCTACCTGCCCTGGTACAAGATGTATAGCACGCTTAGCTTAGTTCCATACCCTAAGTGTGTCCTTGTCTCCCCTATAATCCGGACCTATAATGAAAGGCATTGTTGTAAAAAGCATACTCCACGTGCATTAATTTTGTGCAGGCTCATTCTGTTTTACTTATCCTTCTCCTTCTTGTCTATAATGAGTTGTGCAATTCTTTTTGAGTTTTAGTCCAAGTTATTCATATGTTGTACAAGTTGTATTGGTAGTCTCTTCGGATCTTAGCATTGTTGCATGGTCTACTCGCCTGAACGCCAAGCCAACACAAGTTCGGAGTGTTCTATCGACTTAGCCTGGTCTTGCACCCTAGGTACGCCACTCTACCTACATTTCGATAGGCCTCAGTAAGGCGGGCCCTAAAAGCATTCGGATTTGGAAGTATTATATCAGTGTGCTCATTAACATATCGAGTTTCTTCAGATCTAAAATTCAAACAAGAATAGTAAGTCGCAAAAAAGTTATAGATGAAAGTATGGATTTTACGGTTTTTGCTTGTCTTTGATGCATAGGAAAAATGAAAACTCATGGCGATGGTGGACGATGCTGGAGCTATTAAGCTCCGACAACCTCCAAGGGGGCCCGCCGTCGACGTTTCAGACATTGAAAGTGGGTGCCGCCAGAGCTAAGAAGCTCCAGCAACTCCCATGGGGGCCCGCCGTCGACGTGAAGTATAATGCTAATTCAAGTGAAGATGGTGTAACCACCCGAGGGGTTCGCCGTCAATGTAATGATTGATGGTGGATATCGTCGAAGCCAAGAAGCTCCGACAACCGCAGGGGGCCCGCTGTCGACGTTCTACGCGTTGACAGTGGGTGTCGTCAGATCTACCAAGCTCCGACAACCCCAGGGGGTCTGCCGTCGACGTTTTACGCATTGACAGTGGGTCTTGTCAGACCTACCAAGCTCCGACAACCCCATGGGGCCCGCCGTCGACGTTCTACGCATTGACAGTGGGTGTCGTCACACCTACCAAGCTCCAACAACCCCAGGGGGGCCGCCGTCGACGCAACAAAAGCTCCCTGGAGAAGTCAGAAATAAAATTTTGACCTAAAAGCTACAAGTTAGAAGTGCCCAAGTCATCAACATATTGTCAAATCCTTTTGGTACATGTTCGCAATCAAATTGTGTACATCTATTAGGGGGCAAACAAGATAAAGGGCAGTGTATTGAGGACAAGGACAAAATGGAATTCATTGTAGAAAGAGTGGATTTCATATATCTGAAGTACTGGATTACAAAATGAGGATTACAGTAAAAGGCAAAAGGAAAAGGTCCTAGCTACTGGAGGATCTAAGTCCTACAGAAAAATGATGCAACCTTCTCAGCAGCTTCTTGGACGCTAGCCTTGACAGCATCCTCCTCTTCGGCAATGAGTCCTTCGAAGACTGGATCTAGAGAATGTTGGGGGGTCTCGGCTCTTGTAACACGCTAGGACATATTCGGCAACGTTCTTGGCCAGAGATTTCCCCTCAGTCTCTAGCTGGTCGACGATGACATCACCCATCACGTCGAGTTTGCTGCCACTAGAGCCAAGTGCCACCAATGTCTGGTCCAGCTCAAGGGCTGGGTTCTTCGAGCGTACTGGGATGAAGCCAAGCAGCACCAAAGCTCTATCTACATGCCCCAGAAAATCCCACACCTGTTGGGACTCAGTTGCTCTTGAGCTCCGCAGCTCCTCCAGTGACCTTCTGGCCGCCGCAAGCTCCGAACCTTCCCGAGCGAGGCGCTCAACCACTTTCGCGATCGGCTAGCTCCATCTCCCGGAGGTGGATGCAGTTCCGCCGTTTGGCCAGGTCCTTCTCCCTGCCTCTTACTTTCCCTTCTCTGGTGACAACATTAGCTTCTCTTTTTGAGAGCTCCTGCCCCAGTTTCCAATACTTCTCCTCTTCTTCTTTGCTACGTAGATCAAGCCTCTTACTACGATCCGCCAAATTTTACTCCGCCAGAGTCAACTTCTGGGCGAGATCCTCTTCTCTTTTCAAAATATCCTCCTGCTGTTCCAGGAGTTTCTCTTCCCTCGCATCGAGGTCTGCTCGACACTTCAGGAGAATCTCGTTTAGTGCATTGAGGTTGTCGTGACGGTCATAAGTAGCATCATTCCTTTCCTTGGCTTGCTCGAGAATCTCCTAAGAATTAGCGTCGAGGGCCTTGATGGCGACCTCCTTTTCCTCCAGCAACTTGCCCTAATATTCCATCTGGGCCTTCTCCTTCTCGACCTAGTCCTTCTGATCAGGAAGCCTCGTCTGTGCAAGCTTGGTCTCCATGTGGAGCCTATTGCGCCAACACCTCAAGGTGTGGTGCTCTTCTTCAAGGACCTTGATGTCATGGTCGAAGGCGAGCTGGACCTGTTGGAGGCTCGAGCAGGCATTGTCAATAGACAACGCCAATGGAATAGGCTCCGGACCTGTCGGGGTCATCTCCACCAGCTCTAGAGGGTCTTCAAGAACAAAAATAGGGTCCCACGCCACAAGTGTGGTTCCCTGAGCTTGTATGGCATTAGGGCCACCCTCCGGGAGTTCCTCAGTCGTTGCTGAGAAAGACCCTGCTGGGGGAACTTCTACCTCCGGAGCTGACGCCAAAGGTCCAGCCGCAGGGTCTTCAGCTACTGGCTCTGCGGGTGGAGGGTCTGTCGCCACTTCTTCAGGATGTTCCGGCTCGGGTATGGACACCTGCGGAGCAATTACCTCCGGAGTGGTAATTGGAGCTTCGTCTGAAGCCACTTCCACCTCCGGCTTAGGCGCCGGTACATCAACCACCTTCGGCTCAACTGCCAGAGTTACATGCACTTCTGGCTCAGCAGTCGGAGATTCAACTATCTCCGGCACAGAGGCTGGAGCTTCAGGCACCTCCGGCTCAATTGCCGGATCTTCAGCCACTTCTGGCAAAGGCGCCGAAGCCTCAAGTACCTCCGTCTCAAGTTCCGGAGCTTCTGACTCCTGCACCGGAGCCTAAGTCTTCGGCACTGTTGTTGGTGGTGCATATTCAACAACTTCTCTCCTGTGGTCCAGCGCTACCACAGGAGCTTCTGGCATCTCCTCTAGATCCAAGTCCACGATAGCTGGCACCAGAGTTGTGTGTCTTCTGCCACCACCTGGGGAGGCTCAATGGTTGAAACCGGAGCTTCAGCATGCACAGCTCCAGTCGCTGTAGCGGGTGCCGAAGCCTCGAACTTTTTTCTTGACACCCTGGAAACAAAAGGTTGAGAAGATTAAAAATATAATAAAAACATGATTAGCATTTCAAAGTAAGTTGATGATGCTTACCTGGGGATGGTACCGCCCCAGTCACCGCGGAATCTCTTCTTCTGAGGCCCGGAGTTAGAGCTCACCAAATCTGGTGAGACAGTAACTTCGGACCTTGGTCGGGGACCATCTGTAGTAGATGGAGTCTTCTCAGCCAGAACCCCTCTCGGCTGGGAAGGACCTCCGGACCCGGAGCTCACAGCCGGCACCGGAGCCAGAGTTGACCTACCGAAGGTTGAGCCCCTCGAGGGCGCTGGCACCAAAGTAGGTGTGGTCACCGAAGGTCTCCTTCGCCTGGGATAAGGGGTTGTCGGAGTTGGAGTAGACCCGATGGGGCTCCTGTCAACATGCCTCAACTTCCTCTTGCGGCTGGAAGATTAAGCTGGTTCCTTGACTTTACCCTTGCCCTTGCCAATTTCATCGACTCTCCGGCTCGCGACAGGGTCAGTCACCCTCTCAGAAGCTCCGGATATTGTAACCCAAAGACAGGGCGCCTCTCTACCGCACCCAGGTCATCCAATGGCAGCATTCTCCTCCGGATCTCCCTACTGACCTCCGGAACCATGTTCAGAGGCAGGAAGGCAGCCCGCGGAGTCACGGCGTCACGGGAGACACCTCCATTTTGAAATCTTTTTAGATGGATCCTCAAAGCTTCATCATCCAAGTTGGTATTCAAACCAACTTCAATTCGGTCATGATCCATCTCACTATTGAACGCTCATGCGGGTCGTTCCCTAGTCTTCAGCGGGCCCCACCTGTTCACCAAGAAATTGCCGAAGACCATTTGGGGGGTCACTCCTCCCTCTATGCATTCTTCGATCCTTTCCAGGATGGGCTTGTACGCATTCGACAGATCCGGAACTACGTTCCAAGCGTCGATGTCGACATTGGGAAGGCCCTCGGGCAGCTCCAGCTTCTCATGCTCCTCCACGGTGATGATCACCCAATACTTCTTCCAATTATCCCACTTGCCGGAGGGGAAGTACTTCAAGTATATGAAGGGGCAATTCTTTCGCTTCACGAAATAGTAGAAGCCGATGAGCTCTGTCCCCTTGCCGGTGGTGTGGATCGTGAAGAAGGTCCAGAAGGTCCGGAACAGCTCGATGCAGGGAGGCACGCCCACCCACATCTCACAGAAGTGGACGAAGGTCGCCACTAGCAAGAGTGAGTGGGGGCCGATATGATAAAGGTGGAGGCCGTAGAAATCTAGCAGCATCAAGAAGAAGCTTGAGAAAGGCCCACCATGGCATACGTCGAAAAGTACACCATATCTCCGGTGCGCTCCTTCTTGAAGGGGAGCTTGCCGAAGCAGATGTCCTTGTTGCAGGAGTCGCTGGACCAAACCATGTAGGTCCGGACACATGCCATCTCCTCCTTGGTCTTGACCTTGCTGCAAGGATGACCCAACTCCATCGCGGCAAAGTGGAGCAAAAGTTGGAAAGCTATGCGAGGGTTGGGAGGTTCTAAGCGCTAGTTCGATTGAAAGCGTGAAGAGTCCTCAAACCGTGCGGGCTTTCCTTCTTAAGTAAGCCTCCACAACGCTTGGATGGAAACCGCAATAGGATCGAGGTTACGCTCTCAAAAATCTACCTTGCCAATGACGAATGGACCCGGGTCCACTTTGGCGGAAAAGCTGAAGCCATTGCCCCAGGTGAACCGTTGTCATAATGGGATGTTGGAAGCCCGAGGGCGGCGGCCTGACAAGGCGCGCGGAACCGATACGGTTTTTGCATCCGGAACCAGCGACCTTCAATTGCGTGAGATTCGCACGCAAATATCTCACCTGCCACATTCAAAAGAAGCCACGTGGCAATGGTTTAACCATGAAGGATCGCCCCATCGGCACATCAGAAGACCTTTGAAGTCGCAGTGCGGGAATCGAAGATGGTCCCACCTCCGGTAGGATAACTTAACCCAAAGGATTTCTCCCGGAGGTGGGCCCGGGGGCCACTGTCGGTACCCTGTGTACCGAGTACCCCATGATACCGCAAGAAAAGCTAAGAAGTTTCCCCCATTCAAGTTGAAGACCTCTGAAGGCCACACTTGTTACACAGTACTGGACCTGCCTCCCTCGTTTGGGTAGCTCCAACACTGACACGTGTATCACAAGGCCGGACCTAACACCCGTCATAGGGAAGCTCCGGCCTTGTCACGTGTCCAGTGACCCCAGACCTAACCCCCAGTAGAGGGAAGCTCCGGTGCTACCACGTGTATAGTGGCTCTGGACCTGCCTCCCCACGATGGGAAGCTCCGGAGTCGCCACGTGTCGAACCTCCAGAGCTAGGACTTCAACGGAAGACAGAGATATCTCCAACGGCTCAGACCTTCGAGGAACAGTTAAAGCGACAGTTACAAGACCTGATTAAGTGCTATTAGTGATATATTAATGACACATGATCAGTAGACTGTTAATAGGGGTAATGCCATCATTAAGGCGCGTTATCACTCTATTAACCATATTTAATACTCGTCGATCGTGTATTAGACCGTCAATTACGTCGGGGCCACATGTCGGGTCAGGCAAGTGATGTAACGGCCAGACCTTAGACTATAAAAGGGTTGCGCCGCACATTACATGACGACCAAGCTGATACGCACGAAAGCATAAGTGAATCTTTAATACAACAACACACACCCCGTGGAGTGAGGTATTACGCTAAGACGATCCGAGCCACGTAAATCTTCTGTGTCATCATCTAGCTTAGAATCTCTGCGCGTCCAAACCGATCAAATAACTTCTGCGGACTACAATTTAGTAGTACAGGGGGAAGTGTCGTTCGTACGCTTCGACAACTGCCCTAAAAGCAGTCAAGATGTTGTTGTCTAGATGTTGTCCTAGAAGATGCTAACTGTTGTCTTAAAAGCAGTCAAGATGCTAAGAGAAACTTATTACAAAGACCAAATACAAAAATTTATTCCCATCACTTGCTACCAAAAACGAGCAGGTAATTTTGTGGATCCGACTTCAAGAAACCTTACGAATTCCGTCTCCTGCCGCTGTGTTCTCGCGTTGCACTGCTAGTGCTATCAAGAAAGGTGCAGGTGCAGGCAGACGCGAGGTTGCATTTTTGAAACCGAACGACAAACCTACCTCGATGCCTCTGCAAAAGAAACATCTTCGGACTGACAACTTTAAACAAGTTTGAACATATAAGAACATAGGCAATCGGGAAATGGCAGTACTTTTAATGTCGAAAAGGCTCGTTTTTGTTTGGTCAAGGTATATTCAAACCTTCTTCTAGCAGCTACACGACACCAGGCAGCCAACAAATTGAAATGGACAGAGCGCCGAAAGGCTTGTTTTTGTTTGGTCAAGGTATATTCAAACCTTCAGTTTAAAAATTTTCAAACTATCAACAACCAAGAAAATGCAGCTGCAACAAAAAACACCTTGGATGATGTTATGTATAGGAAAAACGGCCACGATATGACTTATTTATGTTCTTGTTCTTTTCAAACTGGCGATACATTGACTGTTCACCTGTTGGTTACAACATAATCCAGACCCTTTCTAGGATGCTAAAAGCTAAGACTGCTACTACAAACTACTGGCTTTCTTCATCCTTATAAACATGGTAATTCTTTTTATCTCACAAATGATTGAACATTGTCAAAACTAGTACTAGGTCCACAGTGTTGTACATGAGAAGATTCTGGTTTCCTATCTTTTTACTCCCAAGTGTTTATTTCTCTGCTTATTCACATCCTAAACTCTTCCCATGGGAGAAAAAGGAGGACCAACAACAATAGATGGAGACGTTCTTTCTTTCCTCCACTTTGCTTTCTTCTTCTCTTTAGTTGTGACTGAATCAATTAACTGCCTCACTTCCTCCTTGAGGAGCACCTTCAGCGAACTGGAGTATAGCTTGTTCTTGAACTTCTCAATACCAATGTCAGACGAAGTTTCAGAACAGTGAAGCAAGGAGATGCAGATGGAAAATGCCTGCAATGCTGATAATCGAGCGTGGAAATCCACCGAAAAATGTCCATTCCCATCTGCCTTCATTGAAAGTGCAGGGAGAACTTTGTTACTCTGTCCAACATTTTTCAAGTCAAACACAATACTTATTAGAATGTAATCTTAAATACTGTGTATGCAAAGTAAACTTGTTAACTGGCTGGCTGCAAATAATTTTAGGGAAAATAAAAGGCAGAAATAACTAAACGCATTAAATATAGTTGCATCTATGAGTCGTAAACGCCACTGAACCTGCCGTCTGATCGCAGGCGTTGTCATTTAAATTTATAGCCTCTACCAGCATTTGGTGAATATATAAATATTTGGACATATGAGATCTTACTTGTATTTACTAATACTGGCACCACCTACTATAGACAAGTTGAAATGAGCAAACAAAATTTGCATGATAAGAGGAAACTACCAGGTTACCTGAACAAATAGGTCCATAGGATGTTTGCTTTCATTCATCACAGAATCAGCCCAGTAACTATCATATGAATTGTCAAGGACAACAATTGGGCAAGACATATCCCATCCACCACAATCACAGGCTCCACCAGACTTCAAACGATCAAGTAATGGTGATGGGCTGGCCTCATCATCCCTTGGTAATCCATGTGCCCCACCTGCTGTAACCGCTTTGATACTACCAGGTGACGAGTCTTCTTTGGACTTCGTTTTATGGAATGGCACCTGGATTACAATGGCAGCAACCTCCAAATGAGGATGAAGGTCTTCCTGGGACCAAAGGCAAGATGTCAATACATCTGAGTTGTTCCTTGAAGTATTTTGTCGGTGCATTAGATTATTTCTCTGCCGATTATCCTCAGAGACTGATTTTTTGACAACACTGCTGAAAGATGGTTGAATGACATCTGTACATTGAATTCTCTCAACGGCAGAACTCCGTCTTGCATGAGCAATGTCATACAAAACGAACTCACTGATGGCTGAGTTACTAAAAATACCATCTTCTGCAACATTAGAGTACAAATAGGAAGAAACATGCATCTGGCCTACAATTGGAGGCAGACACCCACGCCTATTATCCTTGGAGCTCCTTCCCACGGTGCTTGCTCGCTTGCCAATACTATGGAAAGTGTAAATCCAGTTTAGTTCACTCCCAGCTTTCCAAGTATTAGCATAAATAGATTCTTCTGGACCCTTGGTACAAAACTCAAAACCAAAAGCACCATTACTGGGATCCAATTTGATAACAGCATGGAGGTGAGTTGGCGATGAAGTGACCTTCAAATTACGGGCATCCTCACTTGTCTTGCAATCAGGTGTGAGACTTTGCTGGGTTCTTGTAATATCACTTAACAAAGATTTGCATAATATTTGACTTTCTTCTCCAAATAGCTTAGTATTAGATTTTGAATCTTCCACTTCCATCAAAGAAGGATTCCTTTGAGACCTCGACTTCATGAAAGGATCAAGAATTTTCTTGAATGGACTAGATCGAGCCTTTTTGTTGGCATCAACACCAACGATAGAATCTGATTTACATCTTGATGTAGGATCAAAAACACCCACCTTTGTTGAAAAGGATTTTGGCAGGTTGAATACATCTCTTTCATCAGGATGAAAACCACCTGAAAATTGGTAATTTGATCTCACAACTTTGCTACAACTTCCTTCTAGCAAGTGAGGGGTTGTATTTGTGCATGCACCTTTAATGGCGTCTTCCTCAAGTGATATATCCAGGAAACTGTCTATTTCATCACCTTTCAACAAATTGCAGTCCCTGCGTGGCCTCTCAAGTGCCAAATCATCCTCAGGAATCTCACATAGCGAAAAGTTCAGAAGCTCCCTGGAAGATTGACGATTTGTATTATTTTTTCCCACAGAAGGCCTTGTTTCGCATGAGTGACTCTGCTGCAACAAGCCAACTCCACTTGTGCTAGGCTGTGACGTCGAACTAACAAGTTCAAAGGACAAAGATGTGCCTCTGTTGTATGAAGAATTTATTTTCCTCCTTCCCTCTTGATGATTCCTGAGAATGCTAACCTCACTTGAGCTCTGATACATAGAGCCGCGCTTGTGAATGATGCTATATTCTGGGTTTGCTTCTCGATATCTTGAAGGCAAACTGTTACAGTGGAAATTTGGGACCCTGTCGAGGCATGATTCTCCCGGTTTTCCATCTGGATGCTTGGACTGACTAAATCTTCTCAGTTGTGTTTCTCTGCTGGCATTACCCGTTTCCCCATTAATCAATTCCATGGCTTTGTTAGCTGGTCCCAGTCTAGAACGATTATCCATAGAGAAAATCTGCAACCCAAATGATAGTTGCTATTCAGGTCCACATGCAATACATTTTTTATGTAGTCAAAAGCATTGCAAACGAATATGCAACCAGGTAGCTCTGTTTTGCTAATAATACAACTATAAATTAGTAAGCAGTCACAGGATGCTGCAGTGACCAGTGATACATCAAAGGTCCGACTTCAAGATCAGCAATACACCATTGGAAGATAGAAATGTGCAGACCTATAAATGCATAAGCGTTTTGTGCAGGCAAAGGAGGAACACATTATGCATCATTCTACATAACTATTCAACGACGATGAAAAGAAAACATCTTATGTTACACAAATACAGCAAATCAGCTTTTGCCCCCCTTGAAAGTTGAAACAGTTTCAAGCATCCATCGAAACCCTGCCATTCATGGTTTAACCAAAGAAAAAAAATATGACCATTTCCCACATGCTACCCCAATCCCACAACCAGAACTGCAAGGACTCCTCCACGAATTCCAACATTCCCACATCTGCATCAAATCTCAACACACCACCATTAAAAACCAAGCATTTCTTGAACAATCCCACTGTTTTCAGCGAGATAACCTGGCCGTCATCCCAAACCCCAGCCATACTCAGTCGACATTGTCCAAATCCTCACCCAATCACCAAACAACTTCAGTCTCGAATCAACTATAAAGACCGGAGCGTCACAAACGAGTCAACGAATGCCACATTACCTGGGCTGGCCGGGATTCAGATCAGCGCGGAAGAGGAGGTAGATTCCTCACGCCTCTCCCTCCCGCGTGAGCGCAAAACAAAAATGCATAGGTTTTGGTTGGCGCCTTGGGGGGTAGGGAGAGTTGTTGGGTGCTCTGGCTGACCTACTCCCCCGTCTTGGCGGCCGAGAGAAAACGGTGAAGGTAGTCTGTACTCTGAAATCTCTTTGCGCCTCTGCAAGGTGCAACTGTGAAATAGCTTGAGTTTTAGGGTCTGGAGTGTAATATTTCCTGCACGTACTGTGCCCGTCTAGTTTGTTTAGTGCTTTGGAACAGCACTTTCGCGCATCTCGAGCTCGAGGGGCCTCCTGCTCCAGCTGCAGATTAAGGACCGCAGTGATTGATTAGCGTTCAATTACCGGGGGGACAAGCGAATGGGCTGTTTCTTGGAATGTGTAGCTGCTGGAGGAGATGCCGTCGGTTCATCAGGTTTTACATTTTGGATAAATGGGCTTGTCCCATATAATATTCAGAATTAATTCCCAATAAATCTTAAAGGCTCATTAGGGCAAGAGAGAGTGATGCTAAGTGTTTAGTCCCACATGAGAAGTGTAAGTGGAGCAACCCCTACATATAAGGGAGGTTGCTCTTCCACTCCTTGAGTGAGAGAGAAGAGAGGAAGAGAGGGGTGGCCCACGCGCGCTCCTCCTCCTCCTCCTCGCTCGCCTCGTCCCGCCCCGCCCCGCCCCGCACACGCGCGTGTTCGTGTTCGTGTGTTCGTGTGAATTTGAGCCTCGAGCCGAACCCAGATTTTATATTTTTGCAAAATCGTTAGAGACGGACGCGTCTACGACTGTGGAGTCGGTTCGGATCTGGACCCTCCGGATCGCATACGAACCGCCTCCTAGGACTCAATAAATACGGACGTCCGTGGTACGGCAGGGAATCCCACGATCAGATCGTTCCCACGTTCGCGTTTCTTGCGCCGCCTTCTAGTCTACTCCATCCCGAGCGCCGGCGTGCACCGACGATCGGGAGAGCAGGTCTCCGAAACCGCTCGTCCTTGCGATCCTGCACCGGGAGAGGGTGAATAAGGTTTTTGGGAAGCGCTCTGCGCGACTGCTCGCGTTCTTCATCACGGCTCGTCTACCGACCAGATCGGGTGCAGCGGCTCAACGTCGTCACCAACGCCTGCAACAGCTGCTCGCCGTCGGATCTACAGCGGTGCGTTCGACTCCAAACCGGTACGCGTTAATTCTCGTCCTGTCTATCTGCCGATCGCTGCTGTTTTTCTCGTGTTTTTCCGGAATTATTCAGTAAATTGCCTCTTATCTTCTAACAGTCCAAAAACCTTATTAGGCAATTTCCTGAGTTGAAGATGATGACTTTGGCCGATGCACTGAGGCCGGAGAAATTCTCTGGCGTGCACTTCAAGAGGTGGCAAGTTAAGGCCACGCTCTGGCTCCAATCGCTTAAGATCTTCTGGGTAACCGAGGGCAGGCCTCAAGGTCCTTTGTCTGTTGAAGAACAGACAAAGTTCGAGGAAGCCAATTCTGCCTTGAGAGGATGCATCTTAAGTGTTCTTGATAATAAACTCTGTGATGTCTATCTGACAGTCACAAATGGGAAAGAGCTTTGGGATGCACTTAACGCTAAGTATGGTACAACCGATGCAGGTGGTGAACTGTATATCATGGACAATTTTCATGACTACAAGATGGTTAACAACCGTCCTGTAGTTGAACAAGCTCATGAAATACAGTGCCTTGCGAGAGAGCTCAATCTTTTTAAGTGTCCTTTACCCGACAAGTTTGTGGCTGGGTGCATTATTGCAAAGTTACCTCCATCATGGAGGAACTTCGCCACAGCCCTCAAACACAAGAGACAGGAAATATCAGTTGAAAACCTGATAGCATCTCTTGATGTTGAGGAGAAGGCTCGGGCTAAGGACGCTACTGAGAAAGGAGGCGAGGGTCAATCGAGCGCCTGAAAGTTGCCTAGAGGGGGGGTGAATAGGCTAATTGACCTGCAAATGACTTAATAAAACGAGATTAAATCACAAGGGGCGGACTAGTCCGGTCAGGGGGCGGACTAGTCCGGTCAGCTTGCGTGAATAACCCTAAAAAGATGTTTCTAGCAAGTTTTAGGGAATTTTCTCTTTGCTACAAGTGAGTATATGTTTAAGTCAAGTTGAGCAACAACCTACACAAGAGCAAGTCAAGTTTCCACAAGTTTGTAGCAATGCGGAGTATGAAACGAGACTACCAACCCTAGAACAAAGTAATCAATAGAATGAATGCGAAGAACACAAGGAGGCAAGGATTTTATCCCGAGGTTCGATTCCACACAAGGAATCTACGTCCCCGTTGAGGAGTCCACAAAAGGACCGGGTCCAACAACCCTTCCCTCACCAAGTTTACCGCACGGGCCTAACTTGGTTCTCCACTAATCACAACGGTGATTACAAAGTTCGTTGGGGCTTCTCACAAACTGAGGCTCCCACACCACAAAGATGATCAACACAATAAAACAAACTCAATACACAGCCCACAAAGACTCAACGAGTGCAAGAGATCAAACCGGGAGCACAAGCGCGATGTTCTTCCTCTTCTCCACCTCACTAAACCCTAATCCACTCAAGAATTAGTTTTAGAGGGAAAGTAGGCAAGAAGGAGGCTTAGGAGTGCTCCAAGTTGGCTGTGGCGGCGCTAGGGTTTGAGTTTTTCCAAGGGTGTTTGAAATGAGGCCGGGGGTCCCCTTTTTATAGGGGTCCCAAGCCCAATCTGCTGACTTCAGCAAAAGGGCGGACTAGTCCGGCCACTGGCCCGGACTAGTCCGGCCTAGGGGACCACTGACCCCTTTGTCAGGTCCCGACAGCTGACACACTATCGTCACGCTACCCGCCAAACTTCAAATTCAAACGGTCACTTCCAGAACGGACTAGTCCGGTCAACACGGGACTAGTCCGATCTCACACAGAGCCTTTTGCTCCGTGTGAAAACGGACTAGTCTGAGGACCACGGACTAGTCCGGCCCCTAGGGCGGACTAGTCCGGTCCTCCCAGACTTAGCCACAGAAGCACCTTTTCTAGCCAACCCGGACTAGTCCGGCCCCACGGGCGGACTAGTCCGTTCTCACTCAGGACCTCTTGGTCCGGTCCAAAACGGACAAGTCCGTGGTTTTGGGACTTCATCCCCAAAACCCACTCACAGCTACCCGGACTAGTCCGGCCACAAACGGACTAGTCCGATCTCAGTCAGACCCTTCTGGTCCGGCCAAAAACGGACTTGGCCGGCCAGGAACGGACTAGTCCGGCCTCCTGCACGGACTAGTCCGGCCCTACGGCCAGACCACTCAATCACTCATTTCTTTCATAGGTTTGACCTCTAAACCACTTTGAGCTCCCAAACTTGATCTCAATGCACTTTACACACACACCCTCCTATTGCTACGGCTAGTCTAACTCAATCACGCTAGAAACCCTAGTTTCTACGCTTCGAGTTGACTCCGTTTCCTTCCTTTTCCTTTTTGAGGGTTTGCGTCTCCAATTGAGTCCAAACCTGTGCTAATATCACTTGAGCTCATTAGCGACTTAATTGTCGTCATCAATCATCCAAAACCCACGGGGAACCTAGATGCACTTTCAATCTCCCCCTTTTTGGTGATTGATGACAACACATTAAGTCCTTCACAAATAAGAGTATAAAGTTTGGTTTTCATAACATGTGTGCGTATGAATGACTCCCCCTCAATGTATGTAACATGTAAGAGAGGTGGAGGAGTTCTTTCATACCCACACACGTTATGGTGGGGTGCCTACGTGATGTGCTCAACAACTGTGACAAGACATAAATAACATCAATACATTCATAAGATTGACAATAAGAGCAATATATTGATAGTGAGCAACATTAACGAGTCTTGCACAAATGTAAGCATCCAAGAGCATAAATATGTTACATGAAAGTCAAACATCACAAAACACACCCACAAACATGAAAGTCAAACATCACAAAACACACCCACAAAAGATTAACTCCCCCTTAACTCTCCCCCTTTGGCATCAAGGCACCAAAAAGGAAAAGAAGAGAGGGAGCTAAGACCTAAGAACTAATCCTCGTCTTCGCCACTTCCACTCTCCGTGGCCTCGGAATCTTCGACGTCGTCCTCATCATCGACATCGTCGCCGTCGTCGTCGGAGTTCCTTGCCGAGGGAGCAGCCCGAGAGGAGCTTCCATCCTCTTGGAGCTGGGCGAGCTCATCGGCGGTGAAGGTGGGGAAGGGAGTGATTTCCCCATCACTCACCTCCGGAGAGGACATTGGGACCTCCAGCTTGTCGCACACCGCCTTAAGGTACTTCTCTTGGCGCTTGTGTGCCCTCTGAGCGCGAATCTCTTGCTTTCGGCACGAGGTGAAGATGGCCTTGAAGCACTTGAAGAACGCACTCATGGACTGAGGCGGAGGCGGAGAAGGAGGCGCCACTGGGCGAGACGGAGGATCAGCATTCTTGCGTCTTGGAGGCACCGGCACATTTGGCGGCTTCTGGGGGCGCAGAGGTCGGTGCGATACATCCTTGACAAAGGACACGCCCGACACCTTCTCAATAAGGCACATAATGTAAGGGGCATACCCGCACGCCCTGTTGGGAGTATGCGAGATGTTGAAGATATCGTCGAAGATGTAGTCGACGAGATTGAACTTCTCTTCCCCATCAATCAGAATGAGCAGGTGCCTTAGGTTTCCTTGAATGACCCCTGCATCACCGTCCTTGGGTGCAATGGTCCTCCTAAGTATCCAGTTCATGATGCTGTAGAATGGCTTGATGTTCCGAGCTAGTCCGGCATCAAACGGGAGATGGCTTGGATACATGTAAGCCAGCTCCTCACGATCCACTGCCTTGAGGTTCGAGATAATGATCTCGTGGTCCATGTGAGCCTCAAGACCAAGGATCCTTGCAAACTCAGCATAGGTGACAGAGTATTGCTCACCATGAGTCATCCAAGTTATCCTCCTGTCACCTGAGCTTGAAAAATAGATTGTGGAGTAGAATTGGAGAATGATTTCCACATTCCAATCATATTTGAAGCCCATGATCTTCTTGAGATCATGGCGCTCGGCAGCTTCAATCACGGCATCAAAGGCCGAGTGCTCCTTCTTCGCCATATAGTCCCAGTCCACCCACTGAGCCTCTATCACTGGCCTCTTCATTTGTTGGTAGACTAGCCTGTAATAATCACAGTGGAAGTCACACCAAAATCTGGGATCTGCCGTGCTCCTCTCATACTTGTAGACCTTTTCTTCCCTTAGCCTCCTGGCCTTTTCAGACCCCTTGCCATGAAATACATTTGCCGACAGTTCCTTTTGCCGGTTGGGATTCCTTTCTGGTGTGTGGACTTCAAGGGGGCCAATAGAGGTGGCCTTCCCCTTTTCCTTGATCACAACCCCTCCGGGTGCCTTCTTGGCTGGCACCTTGACGGAGGGCTTCTTCTTTTTTGGCTCGACTGGAGCCGGGGCTTTTCCCTTCTTTGGGTCGCGCTCGACCCTAGGGACAGCCTCTTCTTGGGCTGGCTCCTTGCCCTTAGCCTTCTCGCCAACAGTGACGAGCTTCTTTCGCTTGGGGGCACTGGCCTCAGCAGCCCTGGAGTTGTGGGCCTCCCTATCCTCTCTTTTCTTCTTCCTCAGCTCATGGAGGGATTCTGCGGTGGCACGGGCAATGGCTTCATCCTCATTGTAGATGCTCGCAGCCACCTTGGATGCTTCGAGTGCCTTGAGCTTTCTTTCCTCCTTGGCCTTCTGCGCCTCTATTAGCGCAGCCTTAGTCCGAGCCTCGGCAATTTGGGCCTTGGTACGCCCCTCGAGGTGGACACGCGGAGGAGAGCGCTCGGAGTTCGACATGCTGTGAAAAAGATGGAGGAAGGAAGATATGAGCCTAGGAAGAAGAAGTATTGCCGAAAAGATCTCGAGAACCAACTAGAAGTAGGGTTTGCCCTGTGCAAACCGGACTTGTCCGCCTGGTGGCCGGACTAGTCCGGGTTACACAGGAAGAACCCTAACCCTAGTTGATTCGTCGAAAAATTTATGAACCAATGCGCAATACTCCTAGGCTATGATCGCAAGGGTGTATAGAACAACATTAATGAAGGTGTTCCTATCAAAAACTTGAAGAATCAAGAATGGGGCTAGTTTTTGAGGAACGGTGAAATACCTTCAAGAATCCGCTTGAGTCGTCGAAATCGGTGTGGATCTCGAAGGTGGAGCGCGGGGAAGTGATCCCTCACTCCCAAGGACTTCGATGCGCGGATTGGAGTTGAGTTTTGGTGGATGGAGCGCAAAATCGCCGATTTGGGGGCGGTTGTGCGCGCGTGGAAGTTTGAGAGGCAAGTGAGAAAGAGAGAGAGGGGTCCAGGCCGCCTGGGGGTTTAAGTCCCCAAGGAGCCGGACTAGTCCGGTTGAGGGGCCGGACTAGTCCGGTCTGCGGACCAGACCCAGACTAGTCCGGGTCCGGACTTGTCCGGTGGAAGGCCGGACTAGTCCGGTGTGCGGACTGGCCGCGGACTAGTCTGACCCGGACTTGTCCGGCCGTAGGGGCGGACTAGTCCGGTCCAGCTGGGCTGAAAAACAGTATATTTGGGTTTTGCCCATGGAGATAAGTCCTTTGGTACGAATATAGCAAGGAAAACATGACAAGCATGATTATGAGTCAATAAAGAACAACTTATGAACATTTTCATGGAGGAAATAGATTTCTCAAACAAATTTGAGGAGAAGTCGACATAGAGAGGAGTTTTTCGAAATGTGGCTCAAAATATATGAGGAATGGTGTTTAAGCCACGTTTCGAGAATCCAACACGTTGAGCTCACTTCTTAGCTCACAGAAACGCTTCTCGTCAAGAGGCTTTGTGAAGATGTCCGCAAGTTGATGTTCCGTCCTCACATGCGAAATCTCAATGTCTCCCTTCATTGAGTGATCTCGCAGGAAATGGTGTCGAATGTCTATATGTTTGGTCCTAGAGTGTTCCACCGGATTATGGGCTATCTTGATTGCACTCTCGTTGTCACACAAGAGTGGAATTTTACGCAGGTTAATCCCATAATCCCTAAGAGTTTGTCGCATCCAAAGAAGTTGTGCACAACAACTTCCGGCTGCAACATATTCCGCTTCGGCGGTGGATAGAGCAATAGAGTTTTGCTTCTTGGAGGACCAAGACACAAGAGATCGACCTAAGAATTGACACGTACCCGATGTGCTCTTCCTATCAACTTTGCACCCCGCATAGTCCGCATCGGAATATCCAATGAGGTTAAACTTGGATCCTTTGGGGTACCAAAGTCCTAGGGTAGGTGTGTGTACAAGGTATCTCAAGATCCTTTTAACGGCGGTCAAATGACAAGCCTTGGGTGCTGCTTGAAAGCGTGCACACATACATACACTTAGCATGATATCGGGCCTAGATGCACAAAGATAGAGGAGTGATCCGATCATAGACCTATATAGCTTTTGATCCACACTTGGACCGTCCTCATTTAGGTCTAGGTGTCCATTTGTCCCCATAGGGGTTTTGATGGGTTTTGCTTTGTCCATGTCAAACTTTCTTAGAATATCTTGAGTATACTTAGTTTGACTTATGAACGTTCCTTCTTTGAGTTGTTTCACTTGAAATCCTAGAAAGAACTTCAACTCACCCATCATGGACATTTCAAACCTCTCCGTCATTATCTTGGAGAACTCGTCACAAAACACCTTATTTGTGGAACCAAATATGATGTCATCCACATATATTTGGCACACAAAAAGATCCTCGTTGAAGTGTTTTGTGAAAAGGGTATAATCCGCTTTTCCTATCCTAAAACCATTTTCAACTAAAAAGTCTCTTAAGCACTCATACCAAGCTCTAGGAGCTTGCTTGAGACCATAAAGAGCCTTTCGCAATTTGTAAACATGGTTTGGATAGTCTTGGTCTTCAAACCCTGGAGGTTGCTCTACATAAACTTCTTCCTTGATTGGGCCATTAAGGAATGCACTCTTAACATCCATTTGGTAGAGTTTGAAGTCATGATGAGTAGCAAAGGCTAGTAGTATCCGAATTGACTCAAGCCTAGCTACGGGGGCAAATGTCTCATCAAAGTCCAATCCCTCAACTTGTGAGTATCCTTTTGCCACAAGTCGTGCCTTGTTCCTAGTTACCACGCCATGCTCATCTTGTTTGTTGCGAAACACCCACTTGGTTCCAACAACATTAGCTTGAGGGCGCTTGACAAGCTCCCAAACCTTGTTCCTTTCAAAGTTGTTGAGCTCCTCTTGCATGGCAACTACCCAATCCGGATCCCTTAAGGCGTCTTCAACCTTATGTGGTTCCAAGGATGAGACAAAAGAGAAATGCTCACAAAAGTTTGCAACACGTGAGCGTGTAGTTACTCCTTTTGTGATATCTCCTAGAATGTTGTCAACGGGATGGTCCCGTTGAACACTTTGATGAACACGAGGATGCGGGGGTTGACCTATTGAATTACTTGGTTCATCTTCTTCACTTTGGTCTCCCCCTTGATTCAAGCCTCCCCCTTGATCCTCATTCTCATTATCACTTTGGGGAGCTTCTAGTGGATCTTCAACTTGTCCAATGGGGATTTGACCTACTTCATAATGATGATGGTCACTTGGGCTTTGAGATGGTTCTTGTGGGCGAACATCTCCAAGTGCCATTTTCCTTAGAGCTTCTAGTGGAGGTTCCTCTTGATCAAGGGCATGTTGATCAACTTGCTCCACTTGAGAGCCATTGGTTTCGTCAAACACCACGTCACGTGCTACTTCAACAATTCCGGAGGATTTGTTGAACACACGGTACGCATGAGTGTTTGAGTCATATCCAAGCAAGAAACCCTCATCGGACTTTGAAGCAAACTTCGAAGTCCTAGGCTTCTTGTTGAGGATATAGCATTTGCTACCAAAGACCCGAAAGTAAGAAACATTGGGTTTCTTACCAATGAGAAGCTCATAAGGGGTCTTCTTGAGGAGGCGATGAAGGTACAATCGATTCACGGCATGGCAAGCGGTGTTAACCGCTTCCGCCCAAAACCGGTCCGATGTTTTGTACTCATCTAGCATCGTCCTTGACATCTCAATGAGCGTCCTATTCTTTCTTTCGGCTATGCCATTTTGTTGTGGAGAATAGGGAGCGGAAAACTCATGCTTGATGCCCTCCTCATCTAGGAACTCTTCTACTTGCATGTTTTTGAATTCGGTGCCATTGTCACTCCTTATAGCCTTTATCCTTAAGGTGAACTCATTTTGAGCTCTCCTTAGAAATTTCTTGAGGACACCGGGAGTTTCACTTTTATCATGCAAGAAGAACACCCAAGTATATCTAGAGAAGTCATCAACGATAACTAGACCATACTTGCTGCCACCAATGCTAATGTACGCAATGGGGCCAAAAAGATCCATATGGAGCAACTCCAAAGGTCTAGTTGTCGTCATGATATTCTTAGAGGGGTGTTGAGCTCCTACTTGCTTTCCCGCTTGGCAAGCACTACATGGCCTATCCTTTTCGAATACTACATCCTTTAGGCCACGAACATGCTCACCCTTAAGGAGCTTTTGAAGGTTCCTCATTCCAACATGGGCTAGCCTTCTATGCCAAAGCCATCCCATGTTGGCTTTAGCCATTAAGCATGTGTCAAGTTGAGCTTTATCCGCGGTGAAGTCCACAAGATAGAGCTTTCCCTTGAGCACTCCCTTAAAGGCTATCGAGTCATTACCTTCTCTAATGACACTCACTCCCTCACTAGTGAACACACATTTATATCCTCTATCACATAGCTGTGATATGGATAGGAGATTATAGTCTAGAGAATCAACATGCAAGACATTTGATAAAGTATGTAATGAGGAGATAGAAATTTTACCGGAGCCAAGGATTTTCCCTTGGCTATTGTCCCCAAAGAAGATTCCTTCACTTGGGTCCTTATTCTCCTCATACTCTATGAACATGCTTCTCTCTCCGGTCATGTGGTTGGTGCATCCGCTATCCAATACCCATTTCGATCCACCGGAGGAGTAAGCCTGCAAAACAAGTTTTATGCCTTTCTTTTAGGTACCCAAGCGGAGTTGGGTCCTTTGACATTAGTGGTTAGGCATTTTGGCACCCACACGCAAGGCTTGGGGCTCTTGCGGAGTGGCCCAACATATCTAGCAAACAACTTGCCGTGTTTGTTCTTCTTCAACACATAAGATGCATCAAAATCATGAAATAAATGATGCGGTTCAGATTTAGGCAAGTTTTTGCTAGAGGGTGAGTTCTTTTCATTTTTAGTTTGAGATGAACTCCCCTTTACAAAGACAATCATGTCTTTGCCATACTTGGAGGTTTTGGCGTTATGCCTTGCACCTCTAGTATAGCCAAGACCATCCTTGACATGGGGTGGTCTTGTGTTGGTGAATGCACTTCGTGCATATGCCACCTTTTCCTTGTCAAAGATGGCACCCTTAGGTGCTTGTTTGCCTTGTGCTAGGTTGAGTTCATCCTTAAGTTTAAGGATCAAGTTGGAGCACTTGCAAGGTGATGTTGCCTTGGATGAGGCCTTTGAGGGGGTTGAGCTCTTGAAGGAAGAGGTTACATTGTTCTTGAGTGACTCAACTTGAGTCTCAAGGATCTTGTTAGCTTTTGACAAGCTTCCAAGTTCATCCTTGAGCTCAATCGACTTCTCCTCAAGACTTGAACACGTTTTCTTGCAAAGAGCAAGTTCGTGTTCCAATGCCTTGCTCTTCTCTCTTTCGAGCTCAAGGAGCTCATCAAGCTCTTGACATCTCTCCTTCTCAAGGATGAGCATGTCCTCCTGTCTGTTGATGAGATCTTCCTTCTCAAAGATCTCATCCATAAGCAACTTCATCCTACGCAAGGTGCTTTTGCTTATGTCCTTAAACATATGCTCATTTTCACTAGCGCTATCAAAATCATCATGTGAGGAAGTTGGGGAGGAAGGATGAGATGTTACCTTTCTCTTTCCTTCCCTTGCCATAAGGCAAGTAGGCTTGTGGTCGTTGTTGAGGTTGGGGAAGAGCTTGCCTCCCTTGGAGTTCCTCCCGATGGCTATGGTGGCCATCTTCTCCTCTTCTTCTTCGGAGGAGGACTCATCGTTAGAGTCCCACTCCTTCCCCAAATGGGCTTGTCCGGAGGGCCTCTTCTTCCTGAAGAATCTCCTTTCTTGAGGCTTTCCTTCCTTCTTCTTCTTCGTTTCTTCGTGTGGGCAATCAGCGATGAAGTGCCCATACTCGCCACAGTTGTAGCAAGACCTTCTTGATTTGGGCCTTGCTCTTTCCTTTCCCTTGCCCTCATAGTTGTGCCCCCCTTTCTTCCTCCTCATCATTCTCTTGAATTTGTTGATGAAGAAGGCCTCCTCCTCATCGGTGTCGAGGCTCTCCTCATCACTTTCTTCTTGCTCCTTTGAAGAGGGCGTTGCCTTGAGTGCAACGTTCTTCATCTTGGAGGCGGTGAACTTTTGGAGGTCGTTGTAGAAGAGCGCCTCCTTCTCCATGATTTCATGGTTAATGATCCTCCCAAGGACCTCCTCCGGGGTCATTTGAGTGAACCCCGGACTTTCCCGAATCATGGAGCATAAAGAGACGTTCCTAGGCATGAATGCCCGGATCATCCTCTTCACCACCTCGTGGTCGGTCCACTTGGTGCAGCCATATGATCGGCTCTTGTTGATCAGCACCTTCAGCCGGTTGTACATGTCTTGGGGGGATTCACCATCCAAGATGGCGAATCTCCCAAGCTCTCCTTCGATGAGCTCGATCTTGGCCTCCTTGACCACTCGGTTTCCCACATGCGCCGTCTTGAGGGTGTTCCATATGTCTTTGGCCACTTCAAGGCCATCGACACGGTTGAACTCATCTCTAGAGAGAGATGAGATGATCACACCCGCAGCTTGAGCGTTGCGGTGGATGAGGATGGCTTGTTCTTGAGTTATGTTGTCCTCATCCTTTGGAATCTCCACCCCGGTCATGACAATTTGCCACAACGCTGGGTTGAGTGACACGAGGTGGATCTTCATGTTGTGTTTCCACATACCGTAGTCCGTTCCATCGAATTGGGGAGGTTTCCCCAATGGGATGGACAGGTAGTGGTTGTTGGCGGCAAGGCGTTCGTAGTTGAACCCTTGCCGGTTGTAGTTGGCTCCGCCACCACCACTTGAATGGTTTGACGGATCAATCTTGGATATGTTCAGCTTCTCCCGGAGCTTCGCCTTGAGTTGGCGAGTCTCCTCATCGTCCGTTGACTTATCTTGATAAGCCAACGTCTCCTCACGGGTCGCCTCGTAGTTGCTGCTCGATGCATCGTCATTCACCACTCCGGCCATCTCTCCGAGTTGTTAGACTCTTTGTGGAGAGTCCTGCTCTGATACCAATTGAAAGTTGCCTAGAGGGGGGGTGAATAGGCTAATTGACCTGCAAATGACTTAATCAAACGAGATTAAATCACAAGGGGCGGACTAGTCCGGTCAGGGGGCGGACTAGTCCGGTCAGCTTGCGTGAATAACCCTAAAAAGATGTTTCTAGCAAGTTTTAGGGAATTTTCTCTTTGCTACAAGTGAGTATATGTTTAAGTCAAGTTGAGCAACAACCTACACAAGAGCAAGTCAAGTTTCCACAAGTTTGTAGCAATGCGGAGTATGAAACGAGACTACCAACCCTAGAACAAAGTAATCAATAGAATGAATGCGAAGAACACAAGGAGGCAAGGATTTTATCCCGAGGTTCGATTCCACACAAGGAATCTACGTCCCCGTTGAGGAGTCCACAAAAGGACCGGGTCCAACAACCCTTCCCTCACCAAGTTTACCGCACGGGCCTAACTTGGTTCTCCACTAATCACAACGGTGATTACAAAGTTCGTTGGGGCTTCTCACAAACTGATGCTCCCACACCACAAAGATGATCAACACAATAAAACAAACTCAATACACAGCCCACAAAGACTCAACGAGTGCAAGAGATCAAACCGGGAGCACAAGCGCGATGTTCTTCCTCTTCTCCACCTCACTAAACCCTAATCCACTCAAGAATTAGTTTTAGAGGGAAAGTAGGCAAGAAGGAGGCTTAGGAGTGCTCCAAGTTGGCTGTGGCGGCGCTAGGGTTTGAGTTTTTCCAAGGGTGTTTGAAATGAGGCCGGGGGTCCCCTTTTTATAGGGGTCCCAAGCCCAATCTGCTGACTTCAGCAAAAGGGCGGACTAGTCCGGCCACTGGCCCGGACTAGTCCGGCCTAGGGGACCACTGACCCCTTTGTCAGGTCCCGACAGCTGACACACTATCGTCACGCTACCCGCCAAACTTCAAATTCAAACGGTCACTTCCAGAACGGACTAGTCCGGTCAACACGGGACTAGTCCGATCTCACACAGAGCCTTTTGCTCCGTGTGAAAACGGACTAGTCTGAGGACCACGGACTAGTCCGGCCCCTAGGGCGGACTAGTCCGGTCCTCCCAGACTTAGCCACAGAAGCACCTTTTCTAGCCAACCCGGACTAGTCCGGCCCCACGGGCGGACTAGTCCGTTCTCACTCAGGACCTCTTGGTCCGGTCCAAAACGGACAAGTCCGTGGTTTTGGGACTTCATCCCCAAAACCCACTCACAGCTACCCGGACTAGTCCGGCCACAAACGGACTAGTCCGATCTCAGTCAGACCCTTCTGGTCCGGCCAAAAACGGACTTGGCCGGCCAGGAACGGACTTGGCCGGCCAGGAACGGACTAGTCCGGCCTCCTGCACGGACTAGTCCGGCCCTACGGCCAGACCACTCAATCACTCATTTCTTTCATAGGTTTGACCTCTAAACCACTTTGAGCTCCCAAACTTGATCTCAATGCACTTTACACACACACCCTCCTATTGCTACGGCTAGTCTAACTCAATCACGCTAGAAACCCTAGTTTCTACGCTTCGAGTTGACTCCGTTTCCTTCCTTTTCCTTTTTGAGGGTTTGCGTCTCCAATTGAGTCCAAACCTGTGCTAAGATCACTTGAGCTCATTAGCGACTTAATTGTCGTCATCAATCATCCAAAACCCACGGCGAACCTAGATGCACTTTCAGCGCCAATGCTAATATGGTGCAGAAACCCTATGTCAAGAACAAAGGGAATAAGTCTCTATTCAAGCCAAACAAAACTACTGCTTTCAAAAAGAAGAAGTCAAACAAAGCCAATGATGGCTGCTGCTACACCTGTGGGGAGCAGGGACATATTTCCAAGAACTGTCCTGAGAGGGCAGATCGCAAAGGGAAAAAGAATGTCAACATCGTGACATCCAGCAATGCAGACGGGTACGCTAATTCCTTTACTGTTCTTTCTGTTTCTCAAACACCATCTTGGTGGTTTGATACGGGTGCTAATGTCCATGTATGTTCTGACATGTCCATGTTTACTTCTTACCAGTTCATCCGGGATTCCGCCGTCCTAATGGGGAATGGGTCACATGCTTATGTTCCTGGTGTTGGCACGGTCGATCTGAAGTTCACTTCGGGAAAGATTGTCCAGCTGAAGAACGTGCAGCATGTCCCTACTATGAACAAGAATCTTGTTAGCGGTACCCTTCTATGCACAGATGGGTTTAAAGTAGTTTTAGAGTCCAATAAAATAGTTGTATCTAAGCATGGACAATTTATTGGTAAAGGCTATGAATGCGGAGGCCTGTTCCGCTTTTCTCTTTCGGAGTTTAGTAATAAGTCAGTAAACCATATTTGTGGCGGTATTAATGATGATGCAAGTGTTTGGCATTCTCGTTTATGTCACGTTAATTTTGGTTTAATGAATCGGCTATCCAGTCTCAAATTAATTCTGGAATTCACTATTGTCAAAGGTTCTAAGTGTCATAGTTGTGTGCAGTCAAAGCAACCTCGAAAGCCTCACAAGGCAGCCGAGGAGAGAAACTTGGCACCATTAGAACTCATACATTCTAATCTATGCGAGATGAATGGTGTGTTGACAAAAGGTGGAAAGAAATATTTTATGACATTAATAGACGATTCTACTAGATTCTGTTATGTTTACTTGTTGCAAACTAAAGATGAAGTTTTAGACTACTTTAAAATCTATAAATCTGAAGTAGAAACTCAATTAGAGAGAAAGATCAAACGTCTTAGGTTAGATCGTGTTGGTGAATATTTTCCCAAAATATTTGATGATTTTTGTGCGGAACACGGTATTATACATGAGAGGACGCTTCCCTATTCACCCCAATCAAACGGGATAGCCGAGAGGAAAAACCACACCTTGTGTGACTTGGTGAATGCCATGTTAGACACGTCCGGTTTATCTAAGGCATGGTGGGGGGAGGCTCTATTGACTTCATGTCATGTCCTAAACCGCGTTCCAAACAAGAATAAAGAGAAAACCCCTTATGAGGAGTGGGTTGGGAGAAAACCATCACTTTCATACTTGCGTACTTGGGGATGTTTGGCAAAAGTCAATGTTCCAATTACCAAGAAACGCAAGCTGGGACCAAAGACAGTGGATTGTATCTTTCTAGGCTATGCTCATCGGAGCATCGCATATAGATTTTTAGTAGTTAAATCTGAGGTACCTGATATGCATGTTGATACTATTATGGAATCTCGTGATGCAACATTTTTTGAGAATATTTTTCCTATGAAAGATATGCATAGCACTGCTAGGATCTCTTCTGAAATTTGTCCTGAATCCACCACAACTAGCGAGTTTCTTGATACACCGTTTGAGAATGTCCCAGAGGAAGAACACAATGAAATAGCTCAGTCGAGTAAGAGATCACGGATTGCAAAATCTTTTGGTGATGATTTCATTGTGTACCTTGTGGACGATACTCCTAGATCCATAGCAGAGGCATATGCATCACCTGATGCAGATGACTGGAAAGAAGCAGTTCATAGTGAGATGGACTCAATTCTTTCCAATGGAACCTGGGAGTTAACTGAACGGCCATACGGGTGCAAACCAGTAGGCTGCAAGTGGGTGTTCAAGAAGAAGCTCAGACCTGACGGTACTATTGAAAAGTAGAAGGCAAGACTAGTTGCAAAGGGCTATACTCAAAAGGAAGGTGAAGACTATTTTGACACCTATTCACCTGTCGCCAGAATGACAACAATTCGTGTACTACTTTCTTTGGCTGCCTCTTATGGTCTAATCATCCATCAAATGGATGTAAAGACAGCTTTCCTGAACGGAGAGTTGAAAGAGGAGATTTATATGGAACAGCCTGATGGGTTCGTAGTGAAAGGTGAAGAGACAAAGGTGTGCAAATTGTTGAAATCCTTGTATGGCCTGAAACAAGCACCTAAGCAATGGCATGAGAAGTTCGATAGTACTTTGACGTCTGCAGGCTTTGTCATTAATGAGGCTGATCGGTGCGTGTACTATCGCCATGGTGGGGGCGATAGCGTTATGTTATGCTTGTATGTAGATGATATACTCATTTTTGGTACGAGCATTAATATAATTTCTGAGGTCAAGTCTTTTCTATCAAAATGTTTTGATATGAAAGATCTGGGAGAAGCTAATGTTATTTTGAACATTAAGCTGAATAAGGATGAGAGTGGAATTACTTTAAGTCAATCCTACTATGTTGAGAAAATCTTGAGCCGGTCCGGCTTTATGGATAGCAAGATTTCTCCAACGCCTTATGATCCCAGCGTGATACTTAGAAAGAACAAGAAAGAGTCAAGAGATCAACTCAGATATTCTCAGATGATCGGTTCACTCATGTACTTAGCTAGCGCAACCCGTTCTGATATCTCTTTTGCTGTAAGCAAACTGAGCAGATTCATGTCAAACCCGGGTACAGATCATTGGCATGCACTTGAAAGAGTTATGCGCTATTTGAGAGGTACAATGAGTTATGGAATTCACTATACTGGGCATCCGGCCGTGCCTGAGGGTTATAGTGATTCGAACTGGATCTCTGATGTTGATGAACTCTATGCCACAAGTGGATATGTGTTCACTCTAGCTGGTGGCGCTATATCATGGAGGTCTTGCAAATAGACCATTTTGATGAGGTCAACCATGTAAGCAGAACTCACTGCTTTAGAAACAGCCACTGCGGAGGCAGAATGGCTGCGAGAGCTCTTGATGGATTTGCCTATAGTTGAGAAACCATTGTCGGCAATCCTTATGAACTGTGACAATCAGACGGTGATTGCCAAAGTGACCAGTTCTAAGGATAATGCAAAATCATCAAGACACGTCAAGAGACGTTTAAAATCTGTCAGGAAAATGAGAAACTCCGGAGTTATTACTGTTTCGTACATACAAACAGACAAAAACCTGGCAGATCCCTTTACGAAGGGTCTATCACGTAATGTGATAGAAAGTGCATCGAGAGAGATGGGTTTGAGACCCATTGATGTGACACCATAGTAGTAACCCAACCTATATGATCGGAGATCCCGTGAATTAGGACATGGGAAAATAAGCTAGTGGTTCACTAAGGAGAGTACTTCCTTTATACCCTCTCTATGGGAAGATGCACACTTGTACTCTCAAACTGTAAGGCAGGTTGGCGAATTGCCTTAATGTGTTTCTGTTGGCTATGTGTAGCAAAGATGTCGTCCTACAGGGCAGTCTTGAAGGAAACACACCTATATGAGCTCCGATTGTCTAACGTCGCAGTCTGTGAGATTTGGGTGATCTCTGGAAAGCTCATGAATAGACCAGGGAGTACGACGCATATGCTCCACCCGCGGGGTAGACTACTGGTAGTCAAGTACTGGTAATGGTCTTTGGGTGAAGTCTGTTCACACAAAACTTGCAATTCAAGGCGTAGTCCATTGTTCAAGTTGTGACCTGATGAAACTTGAGGATCTAGGCAGAAGTTTAACTTCACAGTCTCTGCCGAAAACACTAGTATATTAAACAAGGAACGAGAATGACCTCTCTCCTAATGGCTTTGAGATCTGGTGGGAGATTGTTGGATAAATGGGTTTGGCCCATATAATATTCAGAATTAATTCCCAATAAATCTCAAAGGCCCATTAGAGCAAGAGGGAGTGGTGCTAAGTGTTTAGTCCCATATGGGAAGTGGAAGTGGAGCAACCCCTACATATAAGGGAGGTTGCTCTTCCACTCCTTGAGTGAGAGAGAAGAGAGGAAGAGAGGGGTGGCCCACGCGCGCTCCTCCTCCTCCTCCTCGTCGCTCGCTCGCCTCGCCACGCCACGCCCCGCCCCGCCCCGCCCCGCACACGCGCGCGCGCGTGTTCGTGTGAATTCGAGCCTCGAGCCGAGTCCAGATTTTATATTTTTGCAGAAAATTAAATTGAGCTTTTGGGCCTCCGAATTTTTGGGGCTACCGAGTCAGAGTCCAAATCGTTAGAGACGGACGTGTCTACGACTGCGGAGTCGGTTCGGATCTGGACCCTCCGGATCGCATACGAACCGCCTCCTGGGACTCTATAAATACGGGCGTCCGCGGTACGGCAGGGAATCCCACGATCAGACCGTTCCTACGTTCGCGTTCCTTGCGCCGCCTTCTAGTCTACTCCATCCCGAGCGCCGGCGTGCACCGACGATCGGGAGAGCGGGTCTCCGGAACCGCTCGTCCTTGCGATCCTGCACCGGGAGAGGGCGAATAAGGTTTTTGGGAAGCGCTCTGCGCGACTGCTCGCGTTCTTCACCACGGCTCGTCTACCGACCAGATCGGGTGCAGCGGCTCAACGTCGTCACCAACGCCTGTAGCGGCTGCTCGCCGTCGGATCTACAGCGATGCGTTCGACTCCAAACCGGTACGCGTTAATTCTCGTCCCGTCTATCTGCCGATCCCTGCTGTTTTTCTCGTGTTTTTCCGTAATTATTTAGTAAATTGCCTCTCATACTTTGTAGACCGGGGTGGCTATTATACCGAAGTGGCTATTATAGCTCGATTCACTGGGCTGGTTCGACATCAATCATAAAGAAAAACTGAAGAAAACTGACGTATGTAGACTGTACTCTGACCATGAACGCCTGCCAAGTTCAGGCAGACAGGGAACCATGAGCGCTGCATGGGCCGAGCCATTGCTCGCTTCAGATTCAGATATTGCAGCAGTACCGGACACGAGGCACTGCTTGCAACCTGAAACCCCGATGTGATTGCCAACCTAATACTCCTAGAGCCAATGACGAGACTATTTGTATTTGGTGCTCAGCGATCATCTGGTGGAGTGGAGGAGATCCGATCCAGCCGACTGTATTTCGTCTAGCAGCGACACAGAACGATGCATCGTGATTCGTGCATCGGAGCCTCGGGGTGGCTGTTCATTAGTGTTTACGCCGCTACTGACACCGTGTTGACAGGCACGTGAGACTCGGATGGAGGTGGTGGCGAGCGGGGACAGCACTGCTTGGGTAACGTGGGCTCTATTTTGGCAGGCACTTGTCAGTTTTCCCCCCGTTCTGTACGAGCATCCATCTCCCCCATGCGACTGCTCCTTTCGTTTGCGTCCACGCAGAGTCCGTCGCCTCTGCATCATCTCCAGATCCGATGACAGCTCATACGGGAAACCTAAAGATCAGAGTTTTGCACACACGTTGTTGCCGCAACTAGGACGAAAGCTTTGCCGAACCATCTGATTGTAGCAACCAGACATACCTTGTGCATATCATATCCTTCTGAAAAGCATAACAACCATGCGCGCAAAAGTGCTTCTCCTCGCGACATCACATGCCGACCAAGCGAGAGCAGGGCACACCATGCATGTCGGCGATCGCTTTGTCGTCAAGATGATTCCTGGCCTGATCTACAGATCACAAGCTTAGATCGTCTCCTCGTCCTCGGCCAGTCCACGTTGTTGGTCCTAAGGCTAAGATCCCCCCGCTGCTGTTTTCTTGTCTTTAGTAAAGCCGGCCTGATGCTGATTGACTATTGTGCTAATCTGGTTACCTTCCGGTGCTTGCAACCATCCAGAATGGCAGAAGGTTCTCTTCCCTCAGTTTTTTTTTTCAGGCATATATAATATAAGGATGAATGGATACTCTCCGTCTCTGAATCAGCTTTGCTCGCACAGTCTGACTTTGCAGGCCGGAGCCCACGTACGTACTCGCATCACTAGCCTCGAAACAAAAACGTGTTCCCACGTGAAATAGAAAACGGCCTGGCCCAAGACGTATCTGCCGTGTCCAGGCCTGGACCTCTTGCCGTGGATGGACTCATGGACGTGGTGGTTTAGAAGCCCAACGTCCGTAACTCGAGCCCACCGACGTTCCGGCCACGGGCGCTTCCTTCTTCAGTTCGCTAGCTTAGCCCTGACTCCCGGTCACCAAGTTTAGACATTTCAAATGTCTGGAACTGCCCCACCCTTCACTTTGTGCTTCCTGAGTAATATAATGACCCGTCTGTCATTACTACTTATTTGACGTAGCTTTTACTCTTTTCATTACTGTATGAACGTGCTCCTATCAGAAATTTATACTTTGAAATGAACTACCTCAAATAGACGTCTCTTCTGTTGCAACCGTTCAACATTATTTTGGTGGAGAATTATAGAAAGTGCAAAACAAGCATTTAACTTTGATATACGTCTTGCATGTGACATGGGCGTAGCGCCACTACTTATAATAGAAGATCACGTACAAGAAAAGGAATGACTAGTATGCAATCTGATTTATGGTGCAAGCATGCAATCATCCATCATCAACCATTGGATGTCCATCCTAGAGTGGGTACATTTTTTCACTTAACCCCCTCTAGCACACGAAGGGAGTTAAGTGAAAAAATGCAATCACCCTAGAATGAACATCTAATGGTTAGGAGTGAATGATTGCATGATTGCACCATAAATGAGATTGCATTCTAGTCATTCCCTACAAGAAAACAGATTATTTTAATGTGTCAAAATTATTTTTGTGTGCCCCACGAAAAACATTCTATTTTCATGAGCCACGACACGGTTCACAAAAAATAACAGATATTTTTTGTGGCCCGTGATGCTGACTCACAAAAATAAAAGTTACATTTGTAGACCAGAGATTGGGCTCACGACACTATGACTATTTTTGTGGGTTCGAAAACAAGCTAAAAAAAACATTTATTTTTGTGTGCCTAATACTTGGCCCACGAAAATACTCTCGATTAAACTCCCACCCTAGCCCCAACATTCGTGCCACCTCCACTCCGTGTTGCCTACACCTCGCCACACCACGAAAACCTTGCCACGCCTCGCATCGGTCGCCATCCAGCCACAACTGCCCGACGATAATAGTTTATTTCGGGGCTCACAAAAATACATCTATTTTCTGCTGGTTACAAACATGGGGCTTTGACTCGAATAAGTAATGTCCTGACCCACGAAAGTAATTATTTTGTGGGTTTTTGTCTTAGTGAGCTCCCGACCCTCGAAAATAATCAATTTTCCTGTAGTGGTAATTCACAATTTATTTTTATAAAAATGATTATCGCAAATACGTTTTAGGGGCTAAGAAGGTTTCTTAAGTCAATTAATTTTTTTGTTTGAAGCTGATTATGCTTTATCTGATGTATTTTTGTCGAAATAGAATTGTCCTGGAGGTATCTGTTTTTTTGGTAATTCATAATGATAGGACAACACTTTATCTTTGAACCTGAAAAGTTGTCCTGATTAACGACATCAATTGAAACTAGAGTGAGTACAAAATTTTGGTTTGCCCTCGAGACTCCCTAGAAGCCATGGCTGCCGACCCTGTGGACTGACAATTCATTGTTTCCAGAAATATGTTCTTTCATTCATGACTTCTGCATGCAGAAGTATAAATCCTGCATGCAGATCACGCCATGATGTCTGTTAAAACGCGGTAGGAGCTTGCGAATCCTAGAGGAATTAATCGACAACCAAAAGCGTGTGATCTACCCACACAAATGCACACCCCATCCGTAGCAGCCCAGCCGAGATAGAGATCAGCGACGTGGCACGCCTGCATTGAAGAACATTCATACAACATCTGGTGACTTCTGTTGCATGGTTGTCGTTGCCGCTCGCTTTCCAGGCTCCCTTTTAGGATGCACACATCCACGCGCAGGCGCGACGCCATCCGTCACAAGTGTGCAGGCGGCTGGCGACTTTGCCCTTCCCCTTCTCCGGCCTCCTCTGCTCGTTTCTGCTTCTCGGTTCCGTTACCTCCGCGCCACGGCATGGCGCCTCCGCCGCGATGGGCGTGGTTCGCTGCCGTCGTTACGGCCGCGGTCACCGCCGCGGCGGTCCTTGTCGCGTCCGCGATCGCGGCGGACTTGGTTGAGAAGAGGTTGACCGTGGGCATGACTCTCCTCCCTGGCGCCGCGTCGGCCGGAGCAGGTAAGTCCTGTCCACTCCGGCGTCGTTTCTTTCCCCTCCTTCCAATAATGGCGTCACCGCCGTCAGCTGTCGAGGACGTGATCTGCATGCCCGGCCCATCCCACGACGTTATATATCCGTACTCGCGTATGTGTGCCTTTGCAGTGTGCCTCGACGGGAGCCCGCCGGCATACCACCTGCACCGCGGCTCCGGCGCCGGCGCGCGCAGCTGGCTGCTCCAGTTCGAGGGCGGCGGCTGGTGCAACGACGTGCGATCGTGCGCGGAGAGGGCCGGCACGCGGCGAGGCTCTACACGGCTCATGAACAAGTTTGAAGTGTTTTCCGGCATCCTCAGCAACAGCCCGGCCATGAATCCAGGTGCTATTTTTTTTTGTTGTTGAATAAACCTGTACAGTTTTACTAGTAAATTAATGTTCCAATTAGTGTAAGATAATGTACATATTAATGCAGTTATTGTGCAACTTTAATGTCTTATTTAATGCACGTATTAGTGCACATTTTGACCTTTGCATCGTTTAAATAAAGCAAAAAAATCAGAAAATTTGTGGGTTTTAACAACACCAATTCGTGCCTTTCTATTTTCTCGTGTATGTACTTGCTCGCTGGCATAATCAAAATCAGATAAATTTTAGTCATTCTTATCTCCCTCAACTTTCTTGGAACAAAGGCATATCTTCCTCAAGTTGAGCTCAGACCTTAAACCTTATCCTTGCCAAGTAGAGTTGCATACAATCGTTCGTACTCCAACAACATGAATTCAAATCCTACCTGTTTCGATCCTCCTGACTAACTGTTATCCAGCTAAAATTTGGATAATCTCTGAAAACAGAAAAATGATCTTATCTTGAACAGTGTTTCTCTCAGACTTCATCCCCAAACTTCCAACCAAAACTCAATTTGATCCTTGAACTTTCAAATAGATCAATTTAGTCCTCGAACTTCACACAACTGATTCACTTTCATCCCTAGTCTGAGTTGCACATACACATTGTCATGCCACATCATCTATTATTCCACATCATCTACCCCATCTCACTTAGAAAAAGATAATCATATTTATCATCTTAAAAAAATAACTAGTTAATTAATTAGTGGTGGATTTACGCAGATGCATAGAGTACACATGTCTCCTCCATTTTTTTTACAAAACTAGCAAGTGATATATCCTATATCATATTGCATATGTAAAAACATTATCAAATAAAAAACTTTTAAGCCTAGGGCAGAGCAGACACGGGAAAATTTATGTCTAATTTTTGTTCCTACACCCACTTAACCTTTGAAGAACTGTATGGCTAAATTTGTACCCCATTATTAAAATCCTAAGTCTATTACTATGTTTTGCTATAGAACAATAAAAATCCTAAACATAAACAAATTACAACCATCTATCACCAGAGATCATTATTATTAAGGAATAATATTCTACTTGATTAGTAATCCACCAACTAACAATTTAGAGATTTTGTAATACATAAAAAGTTGTACAAGTAGAAATGACATGGCACAAAAACTAATGTGCAGGACAATATGGATGGCCAACTAGGATAGGGATAGAAATGAACCAGAAACTAAAGTTGAGGGACTAAGTTGACCCTTTTGAAAGTTCAAGGATACAATCGAGCTTTGGGTAATAGTTGGAGGACGAATATGTCTATTCTACCTTTTTTTCTGGAAAGCCCTGTGTTAGGAACAAATATAATCAATCCTTTAGAATTCATGGTTCGTTCAAAAATGAATTTTTGTCTTGATTTCCTGGTTTGCCTTAATTCAACTCCAACTTAGGTTACCTTGATTCATTTCCATGTACATGTCTCTCTTTAATATAATTTTAAAACAGTAGGAATTTCCCTGACGTTTCTCTTTCTTAAAAAACAAAATTAGCCTATTATAAAAATTAACTAGCTAGCTAGCAATTCGGTCCACCCCTGTTTGGAGGAAGAGGTACAACTAGCAACTAACAAATATAAAAGTCACTTCTGGCCCTCTCTCCATCCCTCTTGTTGGAGGAGCCCTCACACCCACCTCCCTCGAGGTACCGCTTCCCATGGTCGGCTACCTCACACAGTGAGAATCCCCCACTCTTCTGCCCAACCTAGAAGAGAGAGACCTATATGATCATATTGCTCTCCAGTGCTGCTCTACTCCCGCCTAAGGTTGTCTTCAAGAGACATCTCAAATACAACCCCAGACTTCCTAAGGAGCAGCTCAAACGTGTCCATTCACGGAACCCATTTCAAGTCGCTCTTCAATCGTGCCAAAAAATAAGAACGATGGATAGGCAAGACATTCCAACAACCCCTCGTGTTTCCTTCCTCCACCCTCCACCCTTTTCCTCGCTCCGCCACACAACATCGTCCACATCCCGCCTCACCCCAACCTGACGTCCTTGTTGCTCCACGCCGTGCTCTCCTCCGCCCTGCGCCGCAGCCTCCACCCTTCCCACATCACGCCGCCCTCACGCCACACCCTCCTACCCATCCATATGCCGCATCCTGCCAGCCTTGCTCGTGTCGCGTCCGACCAACCTTCATGGTCGGAGTCGAGCGTCACGTCCTCCTTGCTCCGTGCCACACCCTCCCTATTCCGCGACACATCTTCCTATCTGTTCCGCGCCATGCCTTCTTACCTCTATCGCGCCCCACATCACACCCTCCTCCCTCCGTCCTCGTGTGGCCTTCCTCGCATAGTGTACCGCGGACCTTTGTGGTCACTGTCGAAGTCGACTGAGTGGGAAGAACAATTTTTGTGGAAGTGTTCCCGCGAGGAACTATTGGATGTAACCCAAAATGGGCTCACTGTTGGATAATAACTTATATCGGATGCATTGAAGACAATCTAGCGATCCTCAGATGGGCAAAATGGCTCCGTCTTTTTGGCTCCTTGTTGGAGATAGCCTTACCCCCTCATGGCGTTGCACGCCCCACAGTCTTGATGGCCACGTCCCTTACTCCCACTCCTCATCTGCCTAGCCAACGTTAATGCCATATACCCCCACCGCAGTCGTCGACCAGCTCATTGGTCGCCTCCATCCACTCCATCTTGGCTCCATTGTAGGCACACCTGCTCCAGCATGCACAAGAGTGGCACATCGGCCCAAAGGTAGCATGTCTAGGGGGCAACGTGTCGATCCGGTCAAGGTAGAGCAGCAGGCAGTGGAGCTAGGGGGAGATAGTCTGTGGAGACATGAAAGTGGCACAATGTGGAGTGGGGTATACCGAAAAGTAAAGCGAGAAGAGAGACATGATTTATCACGTGGTTCAGCTCCACAAAGAAGTCTACATCAACGTTGAGAAGTCCATACAAGGATCAGGTCTCACTTGACCCTCTTCTCACCAAGCCACCACAAATGGCTGACTTTGTTTCCACTATCATAAAGGGTAATCACCGAATTTTTGGGGCTGCTAAAAAGTTGAGACTCCCACAAATGAATATAGCAAGAAGCACATGAATCTCAACTCACACAAGCCACAAAATGCAACACCAAGTGCAAGAGATAAAACCGAAAGCCAAAGCACGATGATCTTCCTTCACTCTCCTTCACAAACCCTATCCTTCTCAAGATTTTGTCTTAGATGGCAAGTAGGCAGAGTAGAATGCTTTGGAAGGCTCAAGGATGGCTGTGGCAGTACTAGGGTTCCAGATCTCTCACATGGGAGTCGGGGGTCCCCTTTTTTATAGAGGTCCCAACAACTAACCGTTACAACCACCAAAGTCCGAACTAGTCCGGTCTCTAACCATGGACTAGTCCGACCCCTTGGGACCACTGTCAACTCGACGTCCCACCTTGACAAAAGAGGTGACATCTCTGTCAAACGTTTGAATTTCAAAGGATCATGGCAACCTGGACTAGTGCGGCAAAAAACGGACTAGTATGAAGTGGAACAAAGAGCTCTAGTCCGGCTAAAAACGGACTACTATGTGGTGCCCGGGCTAGTCCGGCCCCTGAGGCGGACATGTCCGACCTCCCAGGACTTAACTTCGGTATCTCACACTAAGGCATAATAGACTAGTTCGTACCCAAACGGACAAGTCCGAACTGGAACAGAAACCTTTAGTCTGTCTCAAAACAGACTACTCTCGGGGTTCCGGGCTAGTCCGACCTCTGTAGCGGACAAGTCCGACCTCCCAGGACTTAGCTCCAGAAACTCTCACCACGGCAGAACGGACTAGTCCGTACCCACATGGACA
This sequence comes from Tuctoria greenei, assembly GCA_036927565.1. Classification (NCBI taxonomy): domain Eukaryota; kingdom Viridiplantae; phylum Streptophyta; class Magnoliopsida; order Poales; family Poaceae; genus Tuctoria; species Tuctoria greenei. The sequence goes on from JAYESD010000002.1 coordinate 257,336,653, forward strand.
AGTCCAAACTGGAACAAAGATCTTTATTCCGTTCCAAAATGGACTAATTTGGCTCAGCCGAACTAGTTCGACCCTGTGGCCCAGACAAGTCCGGTCTCCTCGGGATTCTCTCACAAAGGCTTCTCACTTAGGTTTTTCTATGAACCACCACTTTGAGCCTTCTTCGATGATCTCATTGCACTTGATACACACACCCTCACACAGATATGACTAGTCTAAACTCAACACTGGGGGTGGACGTTCGGTCTACCCTATAAATTCGGTTCAGTTATTTCGGTCTTTTTGAATTTTGGTTTTTTAAAATCACTACCCAAACGGTTATTCAAAAATTAGGTACCCAAAATTTTTGGGTACCAAAATTTCTGTTCGGTCTTCGATCTTACCCGAAAAATCCGATTTGTACATTATTCTCATTTTATGCTCACAACAATCGATATATGTTTAATATCATTCGTAAATTTAATCTCAAGAGACGATAAAATATTAGTTCACTAACGATGAATCGTAAATAAATAGTTTAATCTAATAACTTCACATATCATAGCTCACAAATAAAATGTCAAAATTCATATTGTTTAGAGTTTATATATCATAATTTAACTTGAGATTTTATTATTCGGTTATTGGGGTATTTTGGGTACTCGAGGGTGATACTCAAACCCGAAATTAATATATAGGTTATCTAGATTTGCTACCCTAATAGGTATCCGATACCCGATATTTTTATCTTTTTGGTTCCGGTCTCGGTTTTTTCGGTTTCGATTTTTCGGTCCCGGTTTTTTTCCCACCCCTACTCAACACAATAGAAACCCCTTCGACGCACGTTTTAACCTTTTCTTTTTTTTTGGGGGGGGGGATTTGTCTCATTTCAATCGTGACATCTGTGCTTAAGATCAACTCAGCTTATTAGTCTTGTAATTGTCGTCATCAATCATCTAAAATTCAAGGAGATGCCTAGATGCACTTTCAGTATAGCTAGGGCATTTGATCTTTTTCAGACCATTGGAGGGACTAAAATGCAAACAACTCTTTCGTACGGTCATGCCAAAAATTTCTATGCCACATGTTCTTCATTCTACGGTCCTTTTTTTTTCACTAAATTCTTCCATCTTGCAACAGTGTTCACACTTTATTTTCTCAATTTACTTTCTAGATGGGGGGGTTTAAGTGAAAAAGATAGTAATTATAGAATGAAGATTGTGTAACATATGAAAGTTTTTACACGACACACCAAATAGCAATTTGCGTTCTAGTTGTTTCCTCCAGGTCATACCTCTTTTTTAGCCCAAATGGACTTGCATCTAGTTTGGGGAGTTGGCTAATTGTTAATCCACCTATTAACTGAAGGTGTTTGGAGCAATTAAGAGCTAATTTTAACCGGCTAATGGGGGATCCAAACAGGACCTTACTCATATATTGTAAAGTTCTTACACGCAACAGCGTATGTTTCCGTTCATGAATCACGATGGTACGGCTTGCTTTTGCAAAAAGGTAACAGCGAATTGACAATCCCAATCTGGTAGGTAGCACGAACAGTTTGCTTTTATCTATAGGTCCATGCATTTCCCTCGCGAATTCAAGCTCACTGCCCTACAAAAATCATTACCGTAGGGTGGGATAAGAATTAAGATGCACAAAGCTCTAGTTTCCGGCCCGCGTACATCTGCTTGATGTCCACGGAAAAAAAAATCTGGAGCAGCCTGGAACAGAGTTCAACGCAAATTTGATTCAGTCATAGAAAGTCAAATCCCTGTTAAATATTTTGAGATGATTTATATATTTATCGTTTTATAAGCACGCGATTTTCTGGTATTCTCTATAAAGAGAAGTTTCTTCAGCAGTTTCAGACATATTTTGGAAGTTATTTTTCTAACGCATGTGGCATGGTTGATTTGATTCATTCTGGGCACCACGATTTTGTAACTTAAGTTCCTGTAGCTACAATAACTACGTCACTCTTCTTTCTTTGGTTCCCAATTGACCGTGAAAATCTTTAATTTACCGAGATGAGGATGTTCGTCGTATTTGACGAGAGGTTTAACATGCTAACACTGAGTTTGCAAAAATGGTTACAGATTTTTACAACTGGAACCGCGTGAAGCTGCGTTACTGTGACGGGGGATCCTTCACCGGTGATTCAGTATACATGAATGGCGTATGCTTCCCTTGCCGAAATAAATCGTGCTTTCAGTTTGTAACAGTTTGCTCACTCTCACTGTTTCATGTTTGCCATTTATGCAGTCATCAGTCCTCTACTTTAGAGGTCAGAGGATATTCGATGCTATTATCACTGACCTCCTTCGGAAGGGCCTTGCGAAAGCCGATAAGGTTACTTTGTTAGAGGTGTAGGGGTGTGTTTCATATTTTTCCTTTTGCATAAGGGCTTTTATATTTATTGACCATCTCTGTACATCTATATATAGAGGCCTCCGACCTTCTGAATAATACAAGCTCATTATTATTATCATGATACAGAGCCAAAATTAAGGTTAGAAATTTTTTATATCCTATCGATCCCGTCGGCCGTCGTTGATCGCTTCTCCCTGCGATCTCGCCGGATCCCGGTGCTTTGGGTGTCTCTCTCCTCGACGTCATCCTGCATCTTTGGATCTCGGCTCCTTCCTCGTCAGGCGGCCAACACTTCGGTTCAGCAGGTGCGGGCTTCGATCGTCCGTCGATCTGCCGCCGTTGGTGTTCTGCTTCTGCGTGGTGAGGCCCGTCACTCGTCGCCGATCCTATTTCGTCGTTGATCTGCCGTCGCTTCGTCCGCGCCGGCTGCTCCACCGATCCGGCGGGCGTCGCTGTCCTCGCCGGGCGGCTTCCCGCGATCGAGGCCGGTGGCTGGGGCCGCGCCGGCTGCTCCATCGATCCGGCGGGCGCCGCTGTCCTCGCCGGGCGGCTTCCCGTGACCGCGACCGGTGGCTGGGGCCGCAGCGCCAGCGGAGCGGTCGGCAATCGAGAAGCCACGGCCGGGCGGCTTGCCTTTGGAAGGTTGGCGGTGGCGGCAGCTTTTCGGTCCGCGTAGCTGGCTCGCGGTGGCGGCGGCTTTTCTGGCCGCGTAGCCAGAGGGTTTAGGGTTACCGCTTCAGTAAAAAAAAAGAAATCAAAAGAAAAAAATCAAAAAAAAGAGAGGAAAAAAATTATTATTCTTTTTCTTCCTTCTCTTCTCTTTCTTTGCACTCCCGCCATCGTCGGTCATCTTCATTATGATGACTTCTTCGGGCGGGCTTCCAGTCGTACAGTGTCCGGTGCTCTTTGATGGCACTAATTACCGTGATTGGGTTCCTCGTATGCGTCTGCATATGCGCGGTCTGCGACTCCGGGAGTATCTTACGGGCGATCTCAAATGTCCGTCTTGTCCTGCAATTCCTTCTGAGCCTATTATTCCAGATAAGGCTACCGATGATGATAAGAAGAAGTTGCTGGCGGATTATGATGTACGCCTTTCTACGTATCAATCTCACGTCAGCTTATACAGGACCTGGCTAGATGATGATGCTCGGGCTGCTGCTATTCTTGCTGCCAGTATGGAGGATCGTCTTGCCGCAGACATAGTTGAGTTTGAGTTTGCACATCAGATGTGGACTTTCTTCGCTCTCGCTATGAGCCTACTGGACAGTCTACCTACCTTGCTGCTATTCGTCAGGAGCAGTTGTTGCAGCAGGGAGATGCTTTAGTAGAAGAGTTCTTCGGTCAGATGTTTGCTATTTGGTGTCAGCTTGATGCTCTTGGTCCTCAGTTGTTGACAGATACATGTTCTTCTTGTCAGAGTCAGAAGGCTGCACTTGAGCTTCGACGCACCTATGACTTTCTGACTCGTCTTCGTGCCGAGTTTGAGCCTCTTCGTGCTCAGTTGCTTGCTCGTCACCCCTGTGTTACTCTTATGGATGCTCTGACGAGTGTTCGTAATGAGGAGACTCGTCTTCAGGCTGCCAGTTTGCTGCGTGCTACTTCAGTATTGGCAGCCCGCTCTTCGACACTGGTGCATACTGTCTCTCCGTCGACGGTGACGACTTCGGCTTATTCTTCTATGTCAGGGGGGCGTGGTGCTCGTCATTGTGATTACTGTGGTAAAGATGGTCATGAGGAGATGTCTTGCTTCAAAAAGAGGAAGGCTCAGGCTCGTCGGTCTTCACAGGGTGCTGGTGGTGCTAGTACTGGAGGATCTCAGGTGAGTTCTGCTACTACGGATGCCCAGATAATCATGCTTCTTTGTCGCCTTGCTACTTCTGCACCATCGGAAGCAGCTGGTTCTGTGACTCAGTCTTCTGCGCCTCCGAGTACTGCTGCTGCTTCTTCGTCTTCCACTAAGGGACCACCTTCTACTTCTGCTCCAGGTAATTGTCCATGGATTCTTGACTCTGGTGCTTCGTTCCATATGACTCCTTATCCTACCAGTTTGTCTTCCTTGAGTTCTTCGTACCGTCCTTCTATTGTTCATACTGTCGATTGTTCTCCTCTTTCGGTTATTGGACAGGGCACTCTTCCATCTGACTCTTTTGTTGTTCCTGCTGTTTCTTTTGTTCCTGGACTTACAATGCAACTTATATATGCTGGTCAACTCACTGATAATGATTGTCGAGTGATTCTTGATCATGATTGTTGCTATGTTCAAGATTGTCGCACGGGTCGCCTGCTTGGTACTGGCCCTCGTCGTCGTGACTCACAGCGTCTTTGGGAGCTTGACTGGTTTCGTCTTCCTTCCGCTGCGACTGCTAGTTCAGTCGGCTCCACTCTTGCTGCTTCGTCCACTTCGACATTTGCTCAGTGGCACCACCGTTTAGGTCATCTTTGTGGCTCTCGCCTCTCCATTCTAGTTCGTCGAGGTGTTTTAGAATCGGTTTCTAGTTCCGAGTCTTTAGCTCATTGTCAGGGTTGTCGGCTAGGGAAGCAGATTCAACTTCCTTATCCTTCTAGCGAGTCAGTGTCTAAGCGTCCTTTTGATCTTGTTCATTCTGATGTATGGGGCCCTGCTCCTTTTGCTTCGAAAGGAGGACATCGTTATTATATAATTTTTATAGATGATTTTTCTCACCACACATGGGTCTACTTCATGAAGCATCGCAGTGAGGCGTTATCTATCTATAAATCATTCTCGACCATGGTCCATACTCAGTTTGACACCTCTATTCGTATTTTTCGAGCTGACTCTGCTGGTGAATATCTATCCGATGCTCTTCGCCATTTTCTCTCTAAGCAAGGAACACTTGCACAATTCTCTTGTCCAGGTGCTCATGCTCAGAATAGCGTTGCAGAGCGCAAGCATCGACATCTCCTTGAGACAGCTCGCACTCTTCTGATTGCCTCTTCTGTTCCACCTCATTTTTGGGTTGAGGCTGTTTCTACTGCCACTTTCTTAATTAACATTCAGCCATTGTCTATCCTTAAAGGTGGAATTCCCTTTGAGCGCCTTACAGGCAAGCTGCCTGATTACACCAGCCTTCGTCTTTTTGGCTGTGTGTGCTATGTGTTGCTTGTACCACATGAGCGCACTAAGTTGACTGCTCAGTCTGTTGAGTGTGTCTTCTTAGGCTACAGCTCGGAGCATAAGGGATATCGTTGTTGGGATCCGGTTGGTCGACGGATGAGAATTTCACGAGATGTTGTTTTTGATGAGACACGTCCTTTCTATCCCCGACCATCTTCTGATACTTCTTCTGTATCTGTGGTTGATCCTATTTCGTTCCTTTTTCTTTCTGATGCTCCAGTTGTGAGTGTTTCTCCTTCACACTCACACTCAGTACCTCCATCCATGACCTCCTTTTCTTTGGAACCTTCTTCGATGGTTCCTGATTATGCTTTGAAGGCTCCGGTGATGCGAGTCTATACTCAACGAGTTGTGCCCCATACAGATGTGCCATCTTCTTCTGATGAGCCGTCTACTCCAGTTGAGTCACCTGATGTCTCAACTTCTTCAGCTCTATCTGACTCTCCGGACATGCCTTCTTCTCCTGAGGATCATCTCCTTCTAATGATTCTTCTCCTGAGCAGCCCCTTGGACGAGGTCATCATTCTCGCCAGCCTCCTAATTGGTACTCTCCTTCTAGCTTTGCTGCTACTGCTCTTTCTGAGCCGGCTACGTATCGTGATGTTGTTCCTCATCAGGAATGGCAGCATGCGATGGCTGAGGAGATTGCCGCTCTCGAGCGCACCAGCACGTGGGAACTTGTGCCCTGTCCCCCACGTGTTCGACCCATCACCTGTAAGTGGGTTTATAAGGTTAAGACCCGCTCTGATGGTTCACTTGAGCGATATAAGGCTCGATTAGTTGCCCGTGGCTTCCAGCAGGAACATGGTCGTGACTATGATGAGACCTTTGCTCCTGTCGCTCACATGACCACAATTCGTACTCTGCTTGCTGTGGCCTCTGTTCGTGATTGGTCCATCTCTCAGCTAGATGTAAATAATGCTTTTCTTAATGGAGAGCTACGTGAGGAGGTTTATATGCATCCACCAGATGGGTATTCTGTTCCTCAGGGTATGGTTTGTCGCCTTCGGCGTTCTCTTTATGGCCTTAAGCAGGCTCCTCGTGCTTGGTTTCAGCGTTTTGCGTCTGTGGTCACTGCTGCTGGTTTCTCTGCCAGTGCTCATGATCCAGCGCTTTTTGTGCATACTTCGTCACGTGGCCGCACTTTTCTTCTTCTCTATGTTGATGACATGATCATCACTGGAGATGATTCAGAGTACATAGCATTTGTGAAGGCCCGTCTCGGTGAGCAGTTTCTTATGTTCGATCTTGGTCCTCTTTGCTGTTTTCTTGGGATTGAGGTTTCTTCATCTTCTGAGGGAATTTACCTGTCTCAAGAGAAGTACATTCAGGATCTTCTTGATCGGGCTTCTCTCACTGATCACCGGACTGTTGAGACTCCTATGGAACTCAATATCCATCTTCGGGCCACTGATGGTGAGCCTCTTGATGATCCTACTCGTTACCGTCATATTATAGGGAGTCTCGTGTACCTTGGTGTCACTCATCCTGATATATCGTACTCTGAGTCAGTTTGTTTCTGCTCCTACCCAGGTTCACTACAACCACTTGCTCTGTGTCTTGCGTTATCTTCATTAGACTATCTCTAGACGCCTGTTCTTCTCACGCTCTAGCTCTCTACAACTCAAAGTATATTCTGATGCTACTTGGGCTTGTGATCCCTCTGACCGTCGATCTCTTTCCGCCTATTGTGTTTTTCTTGGTGGTTCCCTTATTGCTTGGAAGACTAAGAAACAGGTAGCAGTTTCTCGTTCGAGTGCAGAGGCTGAGTTGCGTGCTATGACTCTTGTGAGTGCAAGAGGTGACTTAGTTACGGTGGTTGCTTGAGGACTTTAGTGTTTCTGTTGGTATGCCGACTCCCCTTTTATCTGACAGTACAGGTGCTATCAGCATTGATCGTGATCCGGTCAAGCATGAGCTTACCAAGCATATTGGTGTTGATGCTTCTTATACACGAGCACAGGTACAAGATGATGTTGTTGATCTTCAGTATGTGCCTTCAGAGCTTCAACTAGCTGATTTTTTTACGAAGGCACAGACCAGAGCTCAGCATTGTTTTTATCTCTCCAAACTCAGTGTTCGTGACGCACCTTGAGTTTGAGGGGGGTGTTAGAGGTGTAGGGGTGTGTTTCATATTTTCTCTTTTGCATAAGGGCTTTTATGTTTATTGACCATCTCTGTACATCTATTTATAGAGGCCTCCGGCCTCCTGAATAATACAAGCTCATTATTATTATCAACCTTAATTATTAAAACCTGTTCTTTGTGTCACCGTGATATTTTCCGCATAATATCAATTATTTTTCAGTCATATGCAGACCACTTCTACTATTTTTTTTTCAAGTGTGGCATCTGCATACTTCAGGTACTGCTCTCAGGTTGTTCAGCAGGAGGCCTCGCTACATTCTTCCACTGCGACAAACTCAAGGAGCATCTAGGAGGCGCTGTCACGGTGAAATGCCTGAGTGATGCCGGATTTTTCCTTGATATGTAAAATATGAGACAGAGAAAACAACTTCATTCTGATTGCCTGTTTACTGAATCAAGTGTGTAAAAAAACTCGGATTTCCATTTCTTTTCCAGGAGTGACATTTCTGATAACAACACCATAAGACAATTCTTCAGGAGCCTAGTTTCAGTGCAGGTTTGCATCTTTAGTCTCTTGTCAAATTGAATTTGAGAATATTCAGTAATGCTTGAAGTCATGAAATTACCTGTAGGGAGTTCAGAAGAATTTGAACAGAGACTGCTTGAATTCAGCGGAGTATCCATACCTGGTATAAGTTCTTAATATTCTTAGCTCTCCTTCAGAATGCTAAGTGAATGCTGGCAAGTCTCTCTCTCTCTCTTTTTTTTTTCTAATCTGCCTACCTCTTTTTTACGCAGTGTTTCTTTCCACAGCATGCACTTCCAAACGTCAGAACCCCGTATTTCATCTTGAATTCAGCTTATGACGTATATCAGGCAAGAAGGACTTGCACACTTCTCTTGTCAGATCCCTCTGATAATTTACAGTACCGGTTGATGTGTAATAACGCCAGTTTAACTTCTCTTGTCAGTTCCACCACATATTTGTGCCCCCTTCGTCTGATCCTAGAGGGCACTGGAGGCGCTGTAAGTCAGATCCTGGTGCATGCAGCATATCCCAAATTACAACTCTCCAAGGTTACCTTTTGCTGTTGCGCAAATGCATGAAAAAATTTTCATTTTTTATTCATAACATTCAGGTTTAGGTTACATTGAATTGAACAAACAAGTGAAATCAATGTTATCGTCATCAAGGAAGTATTCAGATCTTTAATTTGCTTGCAGGCATGAGAAATTCAATGTTGACAGCTCTGGAACAATTCGAAGCCAAACCGAAGGAAGGGATGTTCATAAACTCTTGCTTTGCACATTGCCAGAGTGAGCTGCAGGACACTTGGTTTGCCCAGAATTCCCCCATGATACATAATAAGGTATTTGCAATTACCAGATCAATCTATACCTACATGTCCTTTTTAGGTCAGCCGGTTCATTGGTTAACATGATGGAGTTTCAGAAAATTGCAGAAGTAGTTGGCGATTGGTACTTTGAAAGAGATGCTGCCAAAGTGATCGACTGCCCCTATCCTTGCGATCCAACTTGTCACAATATTATGCCATCTAATCAGGTTAGTTCCTTCCAGGGAAATACTCTTGTTTTGGACAGAAGAACATCACTGGTTAACTTCAGAAATAAAAATGAATGAAACTGACAAATAATGCTTCACTGATTATAGGAGTTGCAGATTTTATGAGTTGGCAGACGATTACATAGATGCCAAATTATGACCATAATAACAAAATTCCCCTATAATTGGTATAAACTGATGGATGAAACAATGTTACGATGGAAGTGCATTTGAGTACTTCACTGCAGAAACATCTTATTATGTTAATTACTTGCAAGTATCAGGCCAATTGTGGGAAAAGTACACATTTGAGGATCTGTTACCTGATTGGTTTAAAATTTTCAACTGAATATGCAATCTCGATTAACCAAAATTTCAGCCTAAACAGGACAATCCTCCATTTTGCTCTACTATGCAAGGTTGAACTGAAAGTTTCCCTTTCTTTTCCGTGCAGGATGGAATATCAGTTCTGTACAATTAGTATTTGTCAACAAAAGATTGTTTATCTGCATGTACTGCTCATGGCATCACAAAATATTTGATCCATTGATGAATAAAATGAAGAGCCAATGCCCTTAAAAGAATTGCAAGACTCACTGACACATGGACTGCAATGTGACGTCTCTCTGATTCACCACAATTTGGATTAAAATCTTGGGCTTTAAGTTGGCAACCCCAGATGCTAAATGAATCAATTTGTAATGTAATGTGTTTGCACTATTTTGGAACATCGGCATGCGAATAGGAGACTAGTTGGCCACAAAAAATTGCACAACACAATGCGGTGTCTAAGTGTTGTATGTGAGGGGATTTCAGATTTGTGGCGTCCTATTTCTTCAATCAATCAATCCCATATCCTTTTCTCTTTTTTCTTTTCTTTTCTAGAATACACAGTGAGTCTTTGTATTAAGAAGAAATGGTCGATAACCTTTACACAGTACGGGTACGCAATTTGACGTCTGCAGGTAGCCGTACATGATCTTGCATTGTCAGCACTAGACTACAGCAACGTTCGTTCCTAATGCCTATTCTCGCGTCACCAAACAACCTAAATGTTTGACTGAGGCTGTCACCCATAACCATGCAATTGTTCATTCGGTGATAGTTTTGTTCCTGACGACAAATTGGAGTATGCTACATTTTCTTTACTAAAAACTTTGTAAATCTTACTACAAGTTCACTTCAATAAAGACAAAAACCCATATATTTTAACCTGTTGTATATGTAGTCTTCACCAGCGCACATTGTAAAAAAAAGAACTTCGAGGAAGATTACCCGGCGGCCGCCACAAGCGGTTTGTGTATGGTTATCAGTCTTCTTTCTTAATATAAAGATATGCAATTGCCCTGCGTATTGTAGAAAAGCTAACCTGTTGCATTGCCGTTAACCATCTTTTTATGCCACCTTGAATGGCAACACAATGGGACCAGTTAACAAAAGAATACACATGCCATAGTGCTGTACACTACTCAGATTAGTATTGCAGAGCCAGCAGGCAGCACAAGTTTCAGCTATAATGTACTTCATATATCAACATTGGCAATGTTTGTTCTGTCGTATTTTGGTAGTTGAAGTTCCTCCGTAAGTACGTCTAGATTCGGCACCCATAAGTTCTTTTATGGAACATTTACATTTAATATTATTAAATTCAGTCTGAAATTCTTCTCACGAAAAAATAAACTCGGGACTAAAAATGCTACTTGAAGTAATTAACCACTAGGCTAAGAGTCATTTCACTTCAACTATCCAAGATGGAGCAAACAACTGTAAAAAGCTATCTGGATAATGCTAATGTAAGTCATCCTAAAGTCCTATACCTCTATCTTCACATCTTCACATGTTCACTCGATCCACAAAAGGAAGGCGTGAAGCCATCCATGTCACAGCCCGAATTTTAAACAAAGATAAAAATCACTTTGAATTAAAAATTTTAATCAAATCTTGAACGAATGGTGATCGTTAATAAAAATCAAGGCGAATGAATGTGTAAATACAAACACGTGTATATTTAAATAGGAATCACACTATAAAATAAATCTGAATCAAACAATAATAAATATGAAAGTAGAAATAAAAACATAATACACGCATACACATGTATACGTGGGCTCATCACTAATAAGGATAGAAAATAAAGGAGAATAAACTATTGACTAATTGAGTAGAGTCCCAAGTCGATATAAACCTAAAATAAAAATCAGTAAAATATGAAGCCAACTCCGACTACGAACAAAAGGTACAATAATTAAGATAAAAGAGACTAAATAAACAGAGTGACATATATGTGTAAACGTGTGCATGTCAACTAATAAATTAATGGGATTTAACAAGGTAAGCAATTGAAAGCCTAAAACCAAATTTGCTTATAAACAAAATTCAAATAAAAGGCACATCTAGGACCTAATGAAAATGCACCTAGATTTAATTTTTAAACAAATGATATGTATGAGGACATATAAATATGCATGTATATATAAGTGCAAATAATAACTCAAATGACTAATAAATTATCTGAACAAGCAGTAAATGTGGATGATCTAAAATAAACCCAATTCAAACTCAAATGTGTAGAAGAATCAGAAAATGGGAAGAAAATGGAAACCCAGTGCAGCCCATTTCCCCTAATCGGCCCAGCTCTCCCCTCCTCTCATTTTTTTTCCTTCCCACCGAAGCCCAACTCGCGTGGCCTGATCTGCATTCTTGCACGCGCGTCCCGGCCCAGCGGTGCGGTACCGCCCTTCTTCTTCCTTCGGTTCCCCCTCTCAGCCCGACCGTACCCCAGAAATCCCGCGATGGGACGCCGGCGAGTTTGCCGCCTGCGGCATTGCGCCGCGCCAGCCGCACCGCCATAATAAAGCGTTCCCTGTCGCCCTCACCATCAAGACCCCGGTGACCAAATCGAACTCCACTCGACACTCCGTCCAATCACCACGGCAAAAATCAGCTCGATCCCAAATTCCGGCGATGGGACTCCACCCCATCGCATCGCCTGCTCCGACATCACGTCGCTCGCATGGAAGCTCACCCCCAGCTGGCAAGCGTGGCGCGTGCGCCACGAAACCCGCAACACCGCCTTTGCCCGCGCTAAAAGCAGAGACGGCCGCCACCCCGCCGTGAACCGCCATACTACGACTATAAAGCTAGCCCTACCTCGCCCATTAGATCGCGCAGTGCTGTATCTCACGCATACTGCACAACATCGAGCTCTCGCAACCCTCACCGAGGAGAATTTCGCCGTTCCTCACTCTCTTCCTCGCCGCCGGTGACCTTGCCCGTTCCGACGTAGAGGAGACGAGGTAATGCAATTAAACTATTACACTGCTTACTAGTTGTGTAGAATGCGTAGAACACTCGTTATTTGGTAGCTTAACGTACTACGGACTAGATCTTGACGACTCCTCGCCGGCGCCGCCGCATGCCATAGCCGCCGGCGAGCAAGGAACTCGTTCCTCCCTTGCCACCTTGCCTGTAAGATGCGCCTTGACGTGTATAACGTGGTAGAACACTTTGCTTGGGAAGTGGAGCTAGGTAAGGTGGACCTCGCCGAGTCGCCGCCATGCTCGCCGCACCCCCCTATCGCCGGCAACCTTGGGCGTCGCCCCGGCCAGTCCGAGCGCATAAGGACAATCCTTATACTCTGGAACACACCCGTGACACGATATTTGGCTCGTCTCTCCCGCGCGCGAGTAGATCGCCGTTGCGCCGTCGCGCGCGGTCGCCACGGCCCGCCGCCGGTCGCCATTGGTGCCACCCGTACCGGGTCAAGCCACCCGATGTGTTCCTTGCACTGTCTCGCACATCTCTGTGCACTTGTTGCCTCAAAAACCCGCACCAATGCCTCCCCCACCGATGGTCGCCCAATCTGCTGTGGCGGCTCGTCGCCGGCCGCCATGGGCGCTGCCCCGGCCTGGCCGTGCCCACAGAGGGCATCTGCACAACCAGTAATGCGCTCTCGACCGTTCCGATTGGAGGGGATACCGCGCATTTCGGCGCGAAGCCGCCGCCGGCAAGCTCCTTGGCCGGCCACCGCCGCTCCTCTGTTCAGCCCCCTGGAGCCTACGTGGCGCTTGCGTGGCGCACGTGTGGCCGCCACCTAGGCGCCACCTCACCCCGCCGAGGCGCCACGCGATCGTGGTCCGCCACATCAGCGTCGTCCCTCAGCCCTCGGATGTGTGGGCTCGGTCCACGAAGGCCGAAGGCTCATTGGCCGTTGTCGCCTGGGTCCCACGTGTCAAGAGCCAAAAATGCTAGGTGCACACACACTGACCCCCGCGACCCAATGTCAGCCTCACTGTACGCTAGAAAACTGCTACATCCACACGCTTGGTACACACAGAAAAATAAAAGTAACATTTCCTGATATAATAAAATTATGGAAAATATCCTAAAAATCCTTAATTGCTTTTAGAACATATTAGGAATGACTGATAGAAGAAATTAAATGTATGTATTGAGGTATATATCTTAGCTTACCTAAAATGAAATAATAATTAATAAATTAAAAGGGAATCATGTTAATGCTCTAAATTGATAATCATTATAGGAAATAATTATCTAGGAGTCCCCTACAATTATATAATAATTATCATAACCTAAAAACTGTAACTAATGACAATGTAAATTGTAGAAGATATGAGACTTGGTGTTAACTAATAGAATCATTTGATTAATCAGGAAATTAGGAAAAGACTCACCTTTAGTCTCCAAATTTAGAAATCACCTAGAAAATAAATATTTAAACTTACAGAAATATTATTTTATGGGAATAACTGCTATGCAATCTGCTGTTTTGTGTAAGCGTGCAATCTCCACATCTCAACCGTTCTCTACCAATCTAAGGGTGGTGCACTCAGGGTTCTTTTTGCATATTGTCAGCAACACCATGTGAGAGGATTTAAATGCTAAAAGTGCGGCACCCTTGGATAGATAGGGAACAATTGAGATTTAAAGATTGCACGCTTGCACGAAACAACAGATTGCACAACAGTTGTTCCCTTATTTTATACCTACAAAATAATGTAAGTAATGATTGCATAAGAATAAATTATTCGATGATAAAGTAATTATTATCATTATCAGAAAATCCTTCTAAATAACTATTAATAAGTAAAATTCACGTATAGGTCCCTAATAAAATAATTTCACTACTAATAATTACCTGAAAATCCCTAGAAAATATTGCTATGCATATCTAATATAATACAAGTAGAAACTGGCTAATATGGTAAACCACTGTAAAGGCAAGCTCTAACTCCTTGATCATATTTAACCTATGTTTTGCAATCGCACCTATGGTCTGTTTTCATTACATGACTGTATGTCTATTTTAAAATGTTGATATGCTATGAACCTCTTGATGTGGTAGCATGAGCTATGTTGATAACTGAATATCGGTGTTAGCTACTAGCCAACGATGAACAGTAACACATACGTTTCTCGCTATCAATGGCTTGAAACAAGACACTGTATCAGTTACGATAATAGCAGTGACTATCACAATCCCCTCCTTGACCTTGACAACACAATCCCTTGACAACCTAACAGCTTCATCACTGCGCTATAGCAGCGATGTGAGCACCTCCTTGTTAGTACTATGCTTAGGAACCCCTGCGATGTTCGCATCGCGAACCACTACACACTGTATACATAATTGTGAAATGTGTTAAAAGGTGTTTGGTGGTGTGAGTTAGGATATGGGTGGGATATTAATAAACTATGTGTGTGAAGGGGATGGGTGGTCGAGGCGGGTATGGTGATGGGATGCTGCGGGCTCCCTAAGTGGTATACCAGTTGCGGCTATGTATTCGGTGTAAGCCACCGATTGGCATTGAGTGCTTCAGTAATAGTCCGATGACCATGCTTTCCGGACTAGGCTTGTGCTGAGTACTTCAGTTTAGTTCGATGCTGGGTGTTCCGAACTAGTCCTCTAGCCAAGGACGGATGGAGCCGACTCACCAATATAAGGACCGGTTCATTTGACCTCAACATAGTGATTTCGTACAACCACAGAACCTGTATAGGCAGGACCCCCCTACCTTTCTGGTAACTGCCATAAGAGTAAACCTGTAGAGCCATGGAGGACACGGTGGACCAGGAAATGGCACAGAGACCGAGGGTCGTCTGGTGTCTGGCTAGATTGGTAATACCCGAATAGCCCCTGGGTCGGGCCGAGGTGTGATTGTGGGGTTACTCGGGGAAGATGGGATGAGTGTCATGTCATGCCCTGGCTCGGTGTGCATGGCTTATGGGTAAAGTGTACAAACTCTGCAGAGTCTTAGTATATCCAGATAGTTGTTGTCACAGTCTTGGCACACTATGCTTTGGGCTCCTATTGATTAGCATTAGTACAACTCCTTGAAGTGTGCGTGTGGGTGGTTGAGGCCGCCGTGTTTTGAGAAAGAGTTAGCATGCGTGCTAGAGTCGTCAGGGCCTTGGGTCCGAAGACTCATTTAAAAATGAGGGAACTGGCGGGATGGTCTGAAACTTCCCAGGGCCCGCCAACCACAATAATACTGATTCAACTACCTCTCCCTCTTATTGCGAAACTCTTTTCAAAGAGACCCTTGCATAAAATGCTTTTCGGCAAAACTAAGCCGTATGGCCCCTCCTTGCTACAAGCCTCAATGCATTAAACACCTCCCCTTGAGTAGTGTTAGGGCTTGCGGAGTACCTTATGTACTCACTCTTGCTTTATATGTGGTTTTATCAGAAGACAAAGAAGCTGAAGCGTGTGAGGATGACGACTAGGCCTAGTCCTACTTCCCAAGTCTGCATGTTGGGCATGGCGCCGTTCTGCTCCGTTGTTTTGAAGATTTCTTCTATTTTGGTGTTTATCTCGGACCACACCCAATGTAATCTAGATCATGTATGTAAGACTTATACTGTTCATAAATAAATAATCATTGTATGGATCTCGATCTATTCTGTTGTGCGTACCAACTACTGATCCAGGGATTGGTACGGGATCCACAAGTAGACCCACGGAAGGCGGGTCCTGACACAGTGGTATCAGAGCCATACTTGGCCGTAGGACGAAACCTTAGCGTCATCCTAGTTCCTGAACCTATATATTTTGAAAAGTATAAAAATATTTTTGAAGGATTCTCTCTCCTCTTTGTTCTTTCTGCACTTACCTCCTTCTATGTTAAAAACTCATTTCTATCCTATCAATAATTTTACCAACCCTCTCGATACATTTTGATCATTTAAGAGTAAGATGGACACCAACGCGGTACGCAAGGTTGGAACTATGAACATCGGTACCAGGCGATTCGAGGATACGATCAGTCAAACAACCTCCTTACCAATTCAAGAGAGTACATGAAGATAAAGAAAGCAATTACTTTACTAAGGCTACTTGGAGATATCATCGTCACGTATCGAGAACGACATCACAATCGGTGGAAGAGCAAGCACGTGCAACCCTACCTTCCTCAGTCACATCGATAGAATCATAGAATGACCGTAGTGCCCATGAGAAGAATGGCTTAGCACTATAGTGACCAAGAGTAAGCCACAAATAGAATGATTAATAGTATAATATATAAGTTTGTAATCTAGTTATGTTTGGGTGTGATTCGCTGGTTTTCATTTGGTTCTTTGATTGAGTGAAATTGTGTGCTCTAATACCAATACAAATCAATAATGAAATGAAAGAAGATAAGTTGGGTGCTTAATAAAATAAATACATATGGGAGCGTGTATATATATACCTACACACGTATATCTATATGTATATCGAATATAATGTACAAAAAAATACATAAAATAAAATCTAAATTATACATACGTACGTATATACGTGGGGATAATAATAATGACCAAAACAAAATCTCCCACTCCTCTCTTCCTACCAGATCAATAAAATACCCATTTAGAAGTCTATCCTTGTTCAAGCTCACCACAAGCACGCTGCTCATGCAGGAAACCGTATTGATCCAAGTACTCCAGAATCTCAAAGTTAATAATTAATTAATTAAACCAAATAAAATAGTACAAAGTTACACATAATAAAATATAAATATATTAGTAATAATAATATTAATAAACCTGCACTAATGAATATATATATATATATATATATATATATATATATATATATATATATATATATTAGTTAAAATCCTATTTAAGTGGGGTAGGATTTCAACGGATCTAAAAGCCCATAAGACAAACGGTGTGAATCATACCCTCATGGATTGGTTGGCACACCGGCAAGGATTTACACCCTGTGCCAACTGAAAGGTCACTACGATGAATCATGTTGAGATAACGATAAGAAGTCAATCGCAAGAGCTCTCATGGAATTCATGACACGTAGTCTGTCATGGAGCGAGTATCAAGAAATATATACATGCTCATATATAGAACTGGAAGGATTACAAGGAATGGGACCATACACAATCGTGAAGTTTCTGACCACATCAACACCCAAAGCAACACCGAGGGCAAAGAGACCCTATCAGATGGACACATACTGATTGATCAAACACAAGAGACATACCCGTAAGCTACAAGAAGAGATTTTTGATTAAGTTTATCAACTTAGGAGACCCTAATGTTGTGGTCAAGCAGGAAGAAAACAACTCATCGTCTGTTGAACATCGGATGAAGTAGTGTAACTACCTGTCACCTTGAGTCGATGAACTGCTTAACCAGTTAAGAGAGTTAGGTACACTTGCGATTTGGATTCAAGTTAATACCAATTCAAGATCATATATGCCCGCATTATGAAGCTGCTGCTCGCGACCCAATGTGGAAAATCTGAGTTTCCACGATGACGCCCTTCGTATTAACCAACACATCAGTCTGCTTCTTGGGTCATATTAGCAAGGTAGCAGTAGAGGAGCTAGCAGCAAACCTTCCTTGGACCAGCCCTGAAAGCTAAAGTCATGGTAGTGGATCCTACAAAGTCTAAAGATGTCACCTTCCGAGACACTGTATGATACGGAATATCGAGCCACACTATTATGGTCAGAGATGAAATAACGTCATTCTGTGGCTCCGCCCGTAGTAAGGACCCTAAGAGATAGAAATCGGAGCCAGAGGTAGTCAACGGTCAATAAACAAACAACCATCGTAAGAAATTACCCATCACGGGAGTGACTGCATGTACCATATGGAGACATCAGTTAGAGGTATATATAGATTTCGGATACACAGTATACTGACCCCAATGACCGGATGAACCATTTGAGAAAATAACAGGTATAAGTTTATATTCCGGGTAAAGTACAAGAAAGTCAGGTATACGCTCGTATCTGTATATCATCACCCGGACAAGCACTTGAGAATATTAGAGGACCAGATATTGTTCAATACAATAGACCAACAATCTGATGTTGGGTATCAAGAAGTAGCTATATGAATACTCGAACTTGTGGTACAATAAACAAAAGAACTGCAGTACAATGGTATCAAGATGAAGGGAACGACAAATTAAAGCCAGTAAAGATAACTCTAGAAGATAAGTCCCTACTTACCTAGGACATCCTTTGAATCTCGAGGACGAGATTCTATTTAAGTGGGGTAGATCTGTCACAACCCGAATTTTAAACAAAGATAAAAATCACTCTGAATTAAAATTTTTAATCAAATCTTGAACGGATGGTGATCGTTAATAAAAATCGGGGCGAATGAATGTGTAAATACAAACACGTGTACATTTAAATAGGAATCACACTATAAAATAAATCTGAATCAAACAATAATAAATATGAAAGTAGAAATGAAAACATAATACACGCATACACATGTATATGTGGGCTCATCACTAATAAGGATAGAGAATAAAGGAGGATAAACTATTGACTAGTTGAGTAGAGTCCCAAGTCGATATAAACCTAAAATAAAAATCAGTAAAATATGAAGCCAACTCCGACTACGAACAAAAGGTACAATAATTAAGATAAAAGCGACTAAATAAACAGAGTGACATATATGTGTAAACGTGTGCATGTCAACTAATAAATTAATGGGCTTTAACAAGGTAAGCAATTGAAAGCCTAAAACCAAATTTGCTTATAAACAAAATTCAAATAAAAGGCACATCTAGGACCTAACGAAAATGCACCTAGATTTAATTTTTAAACAAATGATATGTATGAGGACATATAAATATACATGTATATATAAGTGCAAAAAATAACTCAAATGACTAATAAATTATTTGAACAAGCAGTAAATGTGGATGATCTAAAATAAACCCAATTCAAACTCAAATGTGTAGAAGAATCAGAAAATGGGAAGAAAATGGAAACCCAGTGCAGCCCGTTTCCCCTAATCGGCCCAGCTCTCCCCTCCTCTCATTTTTTTCCTTCCCACCGAAGCCCAACTCGCGTGGCCCGATCTGCATTCTTGCACGCGCGGCCCGACCCAGCGGTGCGGTACCACCCTTCTTCTTCCTTCGATTCCCCCTCTCAGCCCGACCGTACCCCAGAAATCCCGCGATGGGACGCCGACGAGTTTGCCGCCTGCGGCACTGCGCCGCGCCAGCCGCACCGCCATAATAAAGTGTTCCCTGTCGCCCTCACCATCATGACCCCGATGACCAAATCGAGCTCCACTCGACGCTCCGTCCAATCACCATGGCAAAAGCCAGCTCGATCCAAAATTCTAGTGATGGGACTCCACCCCATCGCATCGCCTGCTCCGACATCACGTTGCTCGCATGGAAGCTCACCCCCAGCTGGCAAGCGTGGCCCCATGCGCCACGAAACCCGCAGCACCGCCTTTGCCCGCGCTAAAAGCAGAGACGGCCACCACCCCGCCGTGAACCGCCATACTACAACTATAAAGCTAGCCCCACCTCGCTCATTAGTTCGCGCAATGCTGTCTCTCACGCATAATGCACACCACCGAGCTCTCGCAGCCCTCACCGAGGAGAATTTTGCCGTTCCTCACTCTCTTCCTCACCGCCGGTGACATTGCCCGTTCCGATGTAGAGGAGACGAGGTAATGAAATTAAACTATTATACTGCTTCCTAGTTGTGTAGAACGCGTAGAACACTCGTTATTTGGTAGCTTAACGCACTACGGACTAGATCTTGACGACTCCTCGCCGGCGCCGCCGCGCGCCATAGCCGCCGACGAGCTAGGAACTCGTTCCTCCCTTGCCACCTTGCCTGTAAGATGCGCCTTGACGTGTATAACATGGTAGAACACTTCGCTTGGGAAGTGGAGCTAGGTAAGGTGGACCCTGCCGAGTCGCCGCCATGCTCGCCGCATCCCCCCTGTCGCTGGCCACCGTGGGCGTCACCCCGGCCAGTCCGAGCGCATAAGGACGATCCTTATACTCCGGAACGCACCCGTGACATGATATTTGGCTGGTCTCTCCTGCGCGCGAGTAGATCGCCGTTGCGCCGTCGCGCGCGGTCGCCACGACCCGCCGTCGGCCGCCATTGGTGCCACCCGTACTGGGTCAAGCCACCGGATGTGTTCCTTGCACCGTCTCGCACATCTCTGTGCACTTGTTGCCTCAAAAACCCGCACCAATGCCTCCCTCACCGATGGTCACCCAATCTGCTGCGGCGGCTCGTCACCGGCCGCCATGGGCGCTGCCCCGGCCCGGCCGTGCCCACAGAGGGCATCTGCACACCGAGTAACGCGTGCTCGACCGTTTCGATTGGAGGAGATACCACGCATTTCGGCGAAAAGCCGCTCCCGGCAAGCTCCTTGGCCGGCCACCGCCGCTCCTCTGTTCAGCCCCCTGGAGCCTACGTGGCGCTTGCGTGGCGCACGTGTGGCCACCACCTAGGCGCCACCTCACCCCGCCGAGGCGCCACGCGATCGTGGTCCGCCACATCAGCGCCGTCCCTCAGCCCTCGGATGTGTGGGCTCGGTCCACGAAGGCCGAAGGCCCATTGGCCGCTGTCGCCTGGGTCCCACATGTCAAGAGCCGAAAATGCTAGGTGCACACACACTGACCCCCGTGACCCAATGTCAGCCTCACTGTACGCTAGAAAACTGCTACGTCCACACGCTTGATACACACAGAAAAATAAAATCCACATTTCCTGATATAATAAAATTATGGAAAATATCCTAAAAATCCTTAATTTCTTTTAGAACATATTAGGAATGACTGATAGAAGAAATTAAATGTATGTATTGAGGTATATATCTTAGATTACCTAAAATGAAATAATAATTAATAAATTAAAAGGGAATCATGTTAATGCTCTAAATTGATAATCATTATAGGAAATAATTATCTAGGAGTCCCCTACAATTATATAATAATTATCATAACCTAACTAATGACAAAATAATTTGTAGAAGATATGAGACTTGGTGTTAACTAATAGAATCATTTGATTAATCAGGAAATTAGGAAAAGACTCACCTTTAGTCTCCAAATTTAGAAATCACCTAGCAAATAACTATCTAAACTTATAGAAATATTATTTTATACCTACAAAATAATGTAAGTAATGATTGCATAAGAATAAATTATGCGATGATAAAGTAATTATTATCATTATCAGAAAATCCTTCTAAATAACTATTAATAAGTAAAATTCACGTATAGGTCCCTAATAAAATAATTTCACTACTAATAATTACCTGAAAATCCCTAGAAAATATTGCTATGCATATCTAATATAATACAAGTAGAAAATGGCTAATATAAATATAGAATAGGGAATTAATTGACATTCCCATAGGGAAATCTAATGAATAGTCAAAATTAATAAAATCATATAGAAGTTCCCAATTAAATAATCTCTCCACAAATGATCTTCTAAATATTCCTCGGAATATATTGCTAGGATTATAGGATAATATTTGATTAAAATAAAGTATAGGATAATGAACTAACTGTTGTCACCGTAGAAAAGTAAACAAGTGGCTTCTGGATAATAGACACTCACATGCAAACTTTAAAGGAAATAATATCTTCACTAGTAATTTTCATAAAACCCTAATAACTATATAATAAAGAAGTTCTAAAATGTGTTCTTGATGTATTAAGAAGGTGACTGGTTAAGAAATGGTATAAAATGTTGAGCCGTGAACTAGTCTTCATTAAAAAGGTTGCTTCACCTAAAACACGTTAGAACTCGGGACTACTCCCGAGAATAAATGAGATCCAGATTAGAAGCACTATCGTAAACTTATTATTATGAAAATAAGATAATTATAGAGTGTACCCATATAAATAATGATTGACGTGTTGACCATGAAATACCCATTACCAGAGACATGTAGTATAACAAAATTGAGAGTTAGACAATTAAACTAAGGGGGTCGATGAAATTATTATAGTTGTGCAACGATCGTTCATAGGACCAGCGAAATAATAACGTTTCCAAATAAGCCATAAGTAGAACACCGTATTCTCCGATGGACCTTATAAGAATATTAGCAACCGCGATGTTGAATGATTGTTCGTGTTTATTACAATCGCACATATGTCCTGTTTTCATTACATGACTGTATGTCTATTTTAAAATGTTGATATGCTATAAACCTCTTGATGTGGTAGCATGAGCTATGTTGATAACTGAATATCGGTGTTAGCTACTAGCCAACGATGAATAGTAACACAGAAGTTACTCGCTATCAATGGCTTGAAACAAGACACTGTATCAGTTACGATAATAGCAGTGACTATCACAATCCCCTCCTTGACCTTGACAACACAACCCCTTGACAACCTAACAGCTTCATCACTGCGCTGTAGCAGCGATGTGAGCACCTCCTTGTTAGTACTATGCTTAGGAACCCCTATGATGTTCGCATCGTGAACCAGCACACACTGTATACATGATTGTGAAATGTGTTAAAAGGTTTTTGGTGGTGTGAGTTAGGATATGGATGGGATATTAATAAACTGTGTGTGTGAAGGGGATGGGTGGTCGAGGCGGGTATGGTGATGGGATGTTGCGGGCTCCCTAAGAGGTATACCAGCTGCGGCTGTGTATTCGGTGTAAGCCACCAATTGGCGCTGAGTGCTTCAGTAATAGTCTGATGACCATGCTTTCCGGACTAGGCTTGTGCTGAGTACTTCAGTTTAGTTTGATGCTGGGTGTTCCGAACTAGTCCTCTAGCCAAGGACGGATGGAGCCGCCTCACCAATATAAGGACAGGTTCATTTGACCTCAACATAGTGATTTCGTACAACCACAGAACCTGTATGGGTAGGACCCCCCCCCTACCTTTCTGGTAACTGCCACAAGAGAAAACCTGTAGAGCCATGGAGGGCACAGTGGACCAGGAAATGGCACAGAGACCGAGGGTCGTCTGGTGTCTGGCTGGGTTGGTAATACCCGAATAGCCCCTAGGTCGGGCCGAGGTGTGATTATGGGGTTACTCGGGGAAGATGGGATGAGCTTCATGTCATGCCCTGGATCGGTGTGCATGACTTATGGGTAAAATGTACAAACTCTACAGAGTCTTAATCTATCCGGATAACTGTTGTCAAAGTCTTGGCACACTATGCTTTGGGCTCTGTCGACTGTTGGAGTCAGCAAATCTCTTGACACTGCTAAAGTGTTGAAGGAGTTTGTGGTTTGGTGTGGGCGCGCGGAGACTCAAGATGGTGAATTGCAGTTTAACACAGGAGACACAAGGATTTACGTGGTTCGGGCCGCCTGAGCGTAATACCCTACTCCACGGGTGTGTTGGTGTTGTATTAGCTTGTCACGTATGATTGCTTGTCCACGTCTGTGAACGGCTGTGTACGTCCGTGAACATCCCCCTCGTGTATCGTCGGCCTGTCCTTTTATAGTACAAGGACAGACCGTTACAAGCTAGCCTGGCCCGACATGTGGCCTCGACAGTTACTAGTATTGATACACAATTAATTGCTGTTAATGATTCTGTAACAGGCCCCGACAGTGCCGTTACTGGTGTTAAGATCGTCCGTTTAAGCGTCATTAATATGGCATTAATGACGCTTAATCGGGTCTTGAAGTCCTTGGCTCTCCTTTGAAGATCCGGAGCCGTTACAAGGTCTTCCGGAGGTTAGAGGCTGCCAGCTCCGACGTTTGGACACGTGGCAGCTCCGGAGCTTGCTGTGGGAAGCAGGTAGCTCAGGGGCTATCTGACACGTGTCAGGTCCGGAGCTTCTCTTGGTCAGGGGTTAAGTCCGGAGGTGCCTTTTCGGTACTTGGCCCGGAGCTTCCCCCTTGTGGGCGGTAGCTCCGGTTTGGCAGTACACGTGGCGACCTAGGGATTAACCATGTTGGAGAAGCAGGTCCGGTCATGTCTGACAAGTGGGCCTCCGAGGGTCTTCAATCCAAGTAGACGGCCTTCCCTCGAGATCTTTGTAACCTCAGGGGGTGTACGGTTTTTAGGGTATCGACAGTGGCCCCCTGGACCTACCTCCGAGGAAGGTCACTGGGGTGAAGTCGTTCCGTCGGAGGTGGGTCCATCCTTGCGACTCTTGAACTAGGTCTTCAAGGGTCTTCGGAGGTGCCGTTGGCAGGGTTTTACAGTTAGATCCTGCCGCGTGGTGCACCTCAGGCGGCAGATGAGATCTTTGACGTGCGGATCTCACGCAATTGAAGGTCGCCGGTTCCCGATACGAAAACCGTATCGGTTCCGCGCGCCCTGTCAGCCGCCGCCTTTGGGTTTCCCGCCTCGTGATGACAACCGTTCGCCTGGGTAAGAGCTTCGACTTGATCGTCGGGGTGGTCCTGGGCCCTCTTGTCATCGGCTGGGTTGAATTCTTGAGTAGTATCTTCGACTTCCCTGCAATTTCCATCCAATCGTTGCAAGGGCTTACTTAAGAAGGAAAGCGCGCACCGTCGGGAGTTCTTTACGCCTCTCATCTGATCTTGCGCTCAAACTCCCGACTCGTACTTCGCTCCTCTTCTCTTGCCTAGCTGTGCCGCGATGGAGTTGGGTCTGCGTGAGAGTCGCCTGAAGACCGACAACGATTTGAAGAAGGTTCGGGCCCTCATGGGGTGGTCCTCGGACTTCTTCAACCGCTTGGTCCGTGCTGGCGGGGATCTCCCCTTTGAGAAGGAGCGCACTGGCGAGATGGTGTACTTTTCTTCGTACGCCATGGTGGGGCTGATCCCACCTTTTTCTTCTTTCTTCTTGATGCTGCTAGACTTCTATGGTCTGCAGCTATACCACCTTGGCCCTCACTCCATTCTCCTCGTGTCCATCTTTGTCCACTTCTGCGAGATGTGGGTGGGCATCCCCCCTTGCGTCATGCTCTTCCGAACCTTCTTCACCGTTCACACCACCGGCCGGAGCAATGAGTACCTTGGCTTCTACTACTTCGTGAAGCGCAAGAAGTGCCCATTCAAGTACCTCCGGTCGTTCCCTTCCGGGAAGTGGGATGACTGGAAGAAAGATTGGATAGTCGTCAGGGTGGAGGAGCATGAGCGGTTGGAGCTGCCAGACGGTCTGCCCGGCATCGACACGTCGATATGGAGTGAAGTTCCGGTGCTGGCGGAAGCTTTCGACCCTGTCCTGACCAGGATCCGCCGGTGCGTGGAGGGAGGATTGACTCCCCAGACGGTGTTCTGCAACTTCCTGACCAACAGGTGGGCGCCGCTGAAGAGGAGGGAGAAGCTCGCCTGGGCCCTCAACAGCGTGATGGACGAGGACCGGGTTGAGACCGGGTTGAAGTCCAACATGGTGGGGAAGACCTTGGAGTTTCACCTCAAGAAATTCCAGCACGGCATCGACGTCGACAGTGATGACTTGACTCCTCCGTCGGCCTTTCTCCCCCTGAACATGGAAGTGGAGTTCAGCAGGGAGCTCCGGCGGACGATGCCCGCGCTTGACGACCTTGGTGTCGTCGAGAGAAGACCAACCACCCGGGTGGCAATCCCTGGGGTGCCCGAAGACGGCTCAGTCCCTGCTCCACAGCCGAGGGTCGAGGTCATCGGCAAGGGTAAGGAGCTGGCGGAGGAGCCGGAGAGTCGGAAGAGGAAGCTACGACATGCCGACGGAAGGTCCGTCAGGCCCGCTACTTCCGCCTCGGTTCCTTCTCCCCAGGGGTGAAGATCTTCTGCCGCCGTGGCGACTGTCCCCATAGTAGGGTCCTCCCAGAACGATACTGTTCCTGCAGTGGGATCCTCCTGGAGCGCGTCTATCCCCGTGGTGGAGCCCTCCTGGGGTGCTAGCTCCGGGTGCACGACTCCGGCACCTGGGGCGGTGGGAGCCTCCAGGTCCAGGGGTTCCTCCCGATCGAGGAGAGCCTCGACCTGGGAAACGCCCGTGGCTGCGACAAGTTCTGGGGGGCCTCCCGGAGCTCCTACGCCGACCATGGCCAGCCCGGAACGTCCGGGAAAAAGGTTCCGCGCAAGCTGGTGCGGAAGCCTTCCAAGGTAATTTTTGATCTTTACCTTGGTTAACTTTTTAATTGTAGCGATTGTTTGTTAATTTTCTTTATCCATCCTCTGCAGCGTCCCCAAGAAAGGGAGTGAAGCTCCACCCTCGGCCACGATGTCTGAGGCTGTGGGAGCTTCTGCTCCTGTCCCAGTGCCGCCCCAGGTGGTGGCTGAGGCTGCGACAGCTCCGGCGCCGGCTGTCGTGGTCATGAACCTCGACTCATCCCCAGAATTTCCCGTGGTAGCGCCGGACCACGGGAGTGAAGACACGCCAGCGGCACTTGTCTCGGAGGTTGAAGCTCCGGGTCCTGGTGCTGCAGTAGTGGAAGCTCCAGCTGTAGAGCTTGAAGAAGTAGTAGTCCCGGCCTCGGAGCCGGAACTTGTCGAGGCCCCGGCGATTGAGCCGGAGGTGACTGAAGCTCCGGCATGCGAGCCGGAAGTCGAGGTAGTTCCGACAGTGGAGCCGGTTACCTCCGAAGTACCAGTCGCTGAGCCGGTTATTGTTGGAGCGCCGGTCACAGAGCCGGCGGTTGAAGAGGCGAGGGAGCTCGAGCCTCCCTCGGAAGAGGTATCCCAGTCGGAGCCTGTAGCAGCTCCTGTTCCGGAGGCGGCGACGTTGATGGTACCTGCGGCCGAGCCGGAGTGCCCAAGCGAAGTCGCTGGCCCCCTGCCCGAGGGGGCGAATGAAGACTTGGCGGCGGGGCCTTCTTCGATGGCGACTGAGGCCATCCCGGAGGACGGCCCTAGTGCCTTGGAAGATCAGGGTTCCGCTCTCGTAGAGTGGGACCTAATTTTTGTATGTGAAGACCCACTGGAACCAGCGGAGGAGACCCCAACAGGTCCGGAGCCCATCCCGCTGTCGATGTCTATCGACAACGCCTGCTCCAGTCTACGTTAGGTCCAACTGGCCTTCTTCCACGACAGCAAGGCTCTTGAAGAGGAGCGCCAAACCCTTAGGCGGTGGCGTAATCGGCTCCACTTCGAGACTAAGCTGGCGCAGTCGAGGCTAGCGGACGACAAGGAGTGGATCAAGCGGGAGAAGATCCGCCTGTAGTACTGGGACAAGCTGCTGGATGAGAGGGAGAGCATGACCCATGCCCTCGACGCTCAATCCCGGGAGATCCACGATCAGGCCAAGGCTGCCAACGACGCGGCCAATGCTCGGTACGAACAGCTTGAGGCCATCAACGCCACACTCATCAAGCGCCGAGAGGCACTTGAAGGGAGGGAGAGACGGCTCGAGGACGAAGAGCAGAAACTCCTGGAGCTGCGGGATGACGTCCTGAGGAGGGAAGAGGAGATCGCCGAGAAAGTAGCTCTGGCTGACAAGGGCCTCGAGGAGCGCACTAAGAAGTTGGAAGAGCGC
The DNA here is from genome assembly GCA_036927565.1 of Tuctoria greenei. Taxonomy (NCBI): domain Eukaryota; kingdom Viridiplantae; phylum Streptophyta; class Magnoliopsida; order Poales; family Poaceae; genus Tuctoria; species Tuctoria greenei. The sequence goes on from JAYESD010000002.1 coordinate 257,364,453, forward strand.
TGCCTCGAGGAAGAGGAGAAGACCTGGGTGCGGGGGCAGGAACTCTACGAATACGAGTGTGTCCTTGTTGCCCGGGAGAAGAAAGTAGAGGCTAGGGAGAAGGACCTGGTCGATCGTCGGAACAAGATCCACCTCCGGGAGGAGGAGCTCGGAAGACTTGAGAGGCGGGTTGCTGCAAAGATTCAGCAAAATGCCAAAGAAGTTGAGCGCCTCGCCCGTGAGAATTCTGAACTGACGGCGGCCAAGAGATCCCTGGAAGAGGTGAAGAGCCTGAGGACGGCGGACTCCCTGCAGATTTGGGAGTTCCTGGGCAAGGCCAATGATGCGCTGACGCCGATGGGTTTCAGCCCCGTGCGCCCGGATGATCCGGAGCCGGAGCCGGACCTTGCACTGCAGGCGTTGAGCGCAGCAGGTAGCAAGCTCTCCAAGGTGGGCGACGTCATCGCGGACCAACTGGAGGTCGAGGGACAATCCCTGGCGAGGAACGTCACAGAATATGTGCTGACGTGCTACACCAGTCGGAACCCTCAATTTCCTCTGGACCCGGTGCTTGAAGGCCCCGTCGAAGGAGAAGGCTAAGCTACCCGAGCCAGCATATCGTAGGTCGCCCAGAAGGTCGCCGAGTTCTTCCATAGGGTCTAGGACCATCTCTTTTAGCTCTCACTTGTATTTTCTCTTCTTCTTCCTCAATTTTGTAATCCCTTGTCTCCAGATGTAATCTGCTGTCTCCAGATGAATGAAATCCCCAAATTTTTGCGAATTTCATTTTTTGTCTTCAACATCTTTATCTTCTCTTGGCCCCCTGGTAGATGTACACAATTTGATTGTGAACATGTACCAAAAGGATATTGAGTTTTGTTGAAGACGAATTTGCTCCGAACTTGTAGAATTTAGGCCCGAAGTCTTTGATAGTGAAGGTCCCCTGGAGTTATCGGAACTTAGAAGCTCCGGCATTGTCCATCGCTGGAGCTTGGTAGCTCCGGCAATAGCCTCTATCAACACGTAGAGCGTCGATAGTTAGTCCTCCGAGGTGTCGGAGCTTAGTAGCTCCGGTAGTGACCTTTGCCAACACTTGGTTTGTTGGCAACAGACTCCATTTATGGGGTCTTCTCACCATCTTTTACTCAGCGTCGACGGTTGACCCCCTTGGGGGAATCGGAGCTTGGTTAGATCCGGCTTTTCTCCATCAACGTAGAGTTTATTTTTCCTGCACACTTAAGCGAAGAAAAATAGTAAAATTTGTTCCTTGTCTATAATTTTGTCGCGGCTTACGATTCTCAAGAAAATTTTAAGTTGAACGCGATTTTAAATACAACCGGATGCGTTGTCTTTTCTCTTAGATCCAATTGTCCATGGACCCGCCTTACTTCGGCCTGCCGGGGTGTAGATAGAGTGGCGTACTTAGGGTGCTTGAACAGGCTAAGTCGATAGCACACTCCGGCCCTAGATTGGCTTGGCGGCTTTCAGGCGAGTTGGCCACAAACGATATTTAAATCTAAAAGATCTGACAATGCAACTCGAATCGTATATAAACCGGTCAAACTAAAATTTCTTAAGAATTGCACGTCTCTGTTATAGACAAGAAAGAGAAAAATAAAAATATCGAGCCTGCACAAAATGAATGCACGTGGAGTCTATTTCACATGAAGATGTCTTTCATTATAGGTCCGGGGTACAGGGGAAACAAGTACACTCTTAGGGTACGGAACCAGGCTAAGTGTGTTTGGTTTCTCGTTTGACCCAGGGTAGTTAGCCACACTTTTAGTCTGGAGACTGTGACAAGTGCTGCATGAGCTTTGCAGACCTTTCGGGAAAGGTCCGGCTGCTCTCCCGGAGGAACTACCCGACTCTGTACAATGACTCTATAACATACATCTCAAGTTACTCAAGACTCACCTCCGTGGTATTAAGTGTAGAACTTACGGAGGTGCTCGATGTTCCAAGGATTTGGGAGAGGTGTCCCATCCTCGGTAGCCAAGCGATCGCTTTCGGGACAGGATACTTTGATCACTCGAAAGGGCCCCTCCCAGCCGGGGGAGAGTTTGTTTAACCCTTCTCTGGATAGTATTCTCCGTAGCACCAGATCGCCTTCCTCGAGCTGTCGGTTGTGTACATGCCGCTGGTGATAACGCCGTAGAGCTTGGCGATATCGGGCATTCCGAATAGCTGCTTGGCACCTTCCCTCCTCGAGGAGGTCTAGGTCTTCACGCCGGAGCTGGTCCTGCGCGGCTTCGTCGAAGGTCCGGACCCGGAGCGAACCCAAGGTGATTTCCGGAGGAAGGATTGCTTCAGCTCCGTACACCAGAAAGAAGGGTGTTTCTCCGGTTGACCGGTTTGGAGAAGTCCTGTTGGCCCATAGAGTGGGCGGAAGCTCTTCGATCCAGTTGGCTCCGTGCTTTTTCAAGCGCTCATAGGTGCACGTTTTGAGTCCTTTAAGGATTTCTGCATTTGCTCTCTCGGCTTGGCCATTGCTGGCTGGATGAGCTACGGAGGCGTAGCAAACTTGTATGCCGAGGTCTTCGCAATATCCTTGAAATGCGGAGCTTGTGAATTGAGTCCCATTATCAGTGATGATCTTATTTGGGACTCCGAATCTGCTTACAATGGATTGCAGAAAGTTGATAGCAGATTGCTTGTTGATCGTCACAACTGGAGTTGCTTCCGGCCACTTGGTGAACTTGTCAATGGCGACGTACAAGAACTTGTAACCTCCGACGGCTCTTGGGAAGGGTCCCAAGATATCCATCCCCCACACAGTGAAGGGCCATGTAGGAGGTATCATTTGTAAGGGCTGAGCAGGTGTATGAATTTGCTTTGCATGAAATTGGCATGCTTCGCATTTCTTCACCAGCTCAGTGGCATCCTGGAGCGCTGTAGGCCAGTAGAAGCCATGCCGAAAGGCTTTTCTGACCAGCGTGCGGGAAGATGCGTGGTTCCCACACTCGCCTCCATGGATTTCTGCGAGGAGCTCGCAACCTTCTTCCCTTGTGATGCACCGCATTAGGATGCCGTTGGCACCGCGCCGGTAGAGATCCCCTTCTACCAGCGTGTATCTTTTAGCCAATCTGACTACCCGGTCAGCGGATACATCATCGTCAGGAAGGATGTTGTCTTTCAAGTAGCTCCGGATCTCCGAGATCCATGCATCAGAACTGACTTGAGCATTTGAGTCTTGCGTGCTGGGTTGCTCGGAGCTTCCGGCAGCACCTACGACCCTTGATGGCTGCCATGGTAACAGGGCCATCGGGACCGTCAGCTTCGGGATGCTGATCTCGCCCCCTTCATTCAGTTCGGCAGGCTGAACTGTGGGTTTCGACAATCTCCGGACAAAAGTTCCTTCAGGAGCTGGAGCTCCGGTTGACGCTTTCGTCGAGAGTTCGTCGGCTTCAGCGTTGTGGGCACGCTGAACATGGTGGAGGTCTAGGACTTCAAAGTCCTTCTGAAGCCTCTGGACTTCAAGGAGGTAAGCAACTAGCTGGAGATTATTGCAGGAGCATTCACCCTTCACCTGTTTGATGATGAGCTGTGAATCTCCTTTGACCAGCAGTTGCTTGACACCGTATGATAGTGCCACCTTTAGTCCATAGATGAGTGCTTCATACTCCGCCATGTTGTTGGTCGCCTTGAAGTCAAGGTGTACCATGTATTTTACCTTCTCCCCAGTCGGTGCAAGGAGAAGGATTCCAGCTCCGGCCCCCTGCTTCTGCATGGAGCCATCGAAGTAGAGGGTCCAGTGAGGCTCGGTGAAGGTTGGAGCTTGATGCTCTGTCTTCTGCTCGCTGGGGCCCCCAGGGTTTGATGGAGAGGGAGTCCATTCCACCACGAAATCTGCCAACGCTTGACTCTTGATTGCTTGCCTCGGAATGAATTCGAGATCGAATTCAGCCAATTCCGCTGCCCACTTTGCAATATTCCCAGTTGAATTGGTATTATGCAAGATCGCTCGAAGTGGATAGGAGGTCACCACCGAGACTTTGTGAGCTTGGAAGTAGTGTTGAAGCTTCCTGGAGGCAATAAGAACTGCATAAAGCAGCTTATGCACCTCTAGATATCGAGTCTTGGCATCATGTAATACTTCACTGATGAAGTATACTGGGCGTTGAATGGTCCGGACCTTCTCGGAGGGGTCCGGGGTTTCCTCTTCATTGATCCGGACCCTGTCGGAGGAGTCCAGATTCTCTTCGGGGACTTCCAGGTTCTGGCTGGAGGAACCCGGAGTTTCTTCAGAAATGACCTGGACCCTCTTAGAGGAGTCTGGGTCTTCTGAAGTGACTTCTTGTGGATTTGAGTCTGGGAGCTGGGACCCAGACTCACTTTCAGGAACCTCCGGACCCTTCTGAAGGGGTCTGGATTCCTGAGTATGGGGTAGTTCCGGTCTCTCCGCAACCAGAACCATACTGACGACTTCGTCAGTAGCTGAAATGTAAAGCAACAAAGGCTCACCAGGGTTCGGAGCTACCAGAATTGGTAGGGTGGTGAGGAACTGTTTCAGCTCCTGGAATGCCTTCTCTGCTTCTTCGGACCATTGGAATGGTCCGGACTTCCTCAACAACTTGAAGAAGGGAAGTACCCGTTCCGCCAGTCTTGATATGAACCGGCTGAGGGCCGCTAGACACCCAGTTAACTTTTGGACGTCTTTGATGCGGGTTGGTGGCCGCATGTCTTCAATGGCTTTTATCTTCGCCGGATTAGCCTCTATGCCCCGGTGACTTACCAGGAAACCAAGAAGTTTTCCGGAGCTAACCCCGAAGACACACTTGTCTGGGTTTAGCTTCGTGTGGGTGGCCCGCAGCTTGTCGAAGACAGCCTGCAAGGTGTCCAAGAGGGACTCCTTGTTCTTGACCTTCACCACGATGTCATCGACGTACACTTCCACTATGTCTCTGATGAGTTCTTCAAAAGTTTTGTACATAGCTCGTACAAAAGTTGAAGCTGCATTCTTGAGACCAAATGGCATGGCTGTGTAACAATACAATCCATCTACTGTGATGAATGAAGTATGCTCTTCATCCTCCCTAGACATCCTGATTTGATGATACCCAGAATATGCATCTAGGAAACACAGTAACTCACACCCGGAGGTGGAATCCACTATCTGATCTATTCTAGGTAGTGGGAATGGATCTTTTGGACATGCCTTATTCAGTGTGGTGTAGTCGATGCACATCCGAAGCTTCCCGCCGGCCTTGGGCACAACGACTGGGTTCGCCAGCCATTTTGGATGGAAGACTTCTCGGATGAATCCGGCTTCGAGCAACTTCTTCACTTCTTGTCGGATGAAGTTCTGCCGCTCTACGGATTGCTTCCGAGGCTTCTGATGCACAGGCCGAGTATCGGGGTAAATCTTCAGATTGTGCTCAATCACTTCCCTGGGGATCCCAGGCATTTGTGACGGTTGTCAGGCAAACACGTCAACATTAGCCCGGAGGAAAGTGATGAGCGTGAGTTCCTATTTGTCGTTCAACCCTCCCGATATACGGGTGGTTTGAGCGGCATCGGAACCAATTTGGACGACTTTGACGGGAATGTCGGTGTCGCCGCTTGGCTGCACACGGGGTGCAGAGGTTGAGCCTCGTTGACGAATGCTCGGGGGTTTCGGAGCTTGCTCCTGTCTGGAGTCCTCCTCTTGCGCCGTGGTGAGTGCATGGAGCTCCTCCAGAGCAGTTACTCCGACGGTGCGATCTCCGCGGATCCGGAGAACGCCTACTGGTGTTGGCATCTTTAACACCAGGTATCCATAATGAGCAGCTGCCATAAATTTGTATAGGGCAGGTCTACCCAAGATGGCGTTGAATGGTAAGTTGATCTGAGCGACGTCGAAGACCAACTTCTCGGTGTGATACTTCTCCCGTGTCCCGAAGGTAACGGGGAGAGTTATAGCTCCGAGTGGGGTAATGGCCCCCGGACCTACTCCGGAGAAAGGTCGAGAGGGCTGGAGATCCGAAGGTCGGAGCTGAAGCTTGGTAAAAGCTTCAAAGCTTATGAGGTTCAGCCCCGAACCTCCGTCCACCATAACATGATGGAGCTGGATGTTATTGATGGTGGGAGATACCATCAAAGGTAACTGTCTAGCTCCGACCATGCTTCGAGGACAGTCCGAAGCATCAAAAGTGATGGATGTGTCCATCCACTTTCGATGTGGCTCCGGTCTAGCTGTAGGAGCTACAGCGGCCATATCCCGCCGCATAGTCTTGATGACGCGACGGGAGGTGATGTCCCATGATCCACCAAAAATGGTGTTCATGGTCTTCCGACGCTCGTTGTCAGAGACGTCAGAGTCATCGTCGACGGAGGTGTAGACGGCCTTCAGGACCTTTTTGGGATCCTGAAACCCTAACTCCTCTTCAGCCGGAGCTTCGTCGACCTTCTGTTTTCCTTCCCTCTGTCGGAAAGGGGACCCTTCCCGGCGCTTACTGTAGCGCTCGGCAAGGTTTTGGACCTCCCGGCAGTCTTCCAAACCGTGGCTACCCATTTTGTGAATGGGACACCATACTTTGGGTTTGCCACCGTCTTCGGAAGACGGTCGAGGTCGCTTCTCGGGGCGTGGCCCCCGGCCACCCGGAGTTGCAGCAGCTGCAACGTTGGATGTGCCGGCCGACGGCTCCTTCTTGCCGTTGGTCTTCTTTTTCTTCTTGCCACCACCGGAGGTAGCGGCTTCTTCTTTGGAGGATTTCTTGTGATCCTCCGAGGCTGGTTTGGAGTGCATTTCACGGTCTTCCGCAGCTCTGGCATATTTGTCTGCCAGGCTGAAGAGTTCCGTGACGCTGGTGATCTCTTTGATCGCCAGCTTCTCCAACATCTTCTTGTCCCGTACGTCCTGTCTGAATGCCACAATGACAGAAGCGCTTGAGATAGAAGGGATTGTGTTGCATACCTGAGAGAACCTCTGGATGAAGGACCGCAAAGATTCTCCCCCTTTTTGCACGACCGCAAAAAGGTCCAGTTCAGTGCCTGGTCGGGTGTATGAACTCCCGAAGTTGGCAGTGAACTGACGGCACAGCTCCTCCCAACTGTTGATAGAGTTGGGTAGAAGGCTCATAAACCAGGACCTGGCGGTCCCAGTTAAGGCCACTGGAAAGTAATTGGCCATTACAACCTCGTTTCCTCCAGCTGCCAAGATTGCAGTGGAGTATATCTGAAGGAGTTCGGCAGGGTTGACAGTCCCGTCGAATTTTTCCGGCAGGTGTGGCCGAAACTTCTGTGGCCATCTAACCATGCGCAGGTGCATGGCTAGGGCTGAACAGCCTCCTCCTACCCCTTCCAGAGTAGAAAGGTCTTGAGCTTTCCGTCTTTCACGAGCTCGCTCAATATGGACACGGCCATCTTGCTGGCGGTATCAGCGATCAAGCTCCGCCCGGAGGTCATGAGTCGAAAGCCTGGATACCGTATGGGTGCGTCGTGCCCCAGAGGGCAACGACGTCACCTGCTGTGACGCAGATCGTCTCCTTTTGTTGGAGACGTGCGGACGGCCCGCCCTGAAGGAGGAGGACCCTGGTTGTTGAGGCGTTCGACCGCTGCTGCGACCAAATGCTCCACATCAGCCCTCCACTGCTCCATTGCATCTCGAGATGCATCCGGAGGTGGTGGACGTTGGAGAAGAGCACGCGCTGCATGGAGCGCGTGTTCCGGGTTGTCATGACTTGCCGACGCAGTAAGTGACGTCGGTGCACCATCACGTTGCCCAGCACGATTTGCTGGAGAAGATGGTGGTGGTGGGAGTGTGACTCCTGCTGGTGCTGAGGCTCCTGCTAGTGGCTGCCTGTTGGAGGGATTGCCCCCAATAGCCTGAGCAGCAGGTTGGCCGTTAGATGATCCAGCCGCGGAGTTCACCATTCTCGAAAATCTCAGGCGCCCCCCTTCCTGGCGCGCCAACTGTCGACTGTTGGAGTCGGCAGATCTCCTGACACTGCTAAAGTGTTGAAGGAGTTTGTGGTTCGGTGTGGGCGCGCGGAGACTCAAGAGGGTGAATTGCTGTTCAACACAGGAGACACAAGGATTTACGTGGTTCGGGTCGCCTGAGCGTAATACCCTACTCCACGGGTGTGTTGGCGTTGTATTAGCTTGTCACATATGATTGCTTGTCCACGTCTGTGAACGGCTGTGTACGTCCGTGAACGTCCTCCTCGTGTATCGTCGGCCTATCCTTTTACAGTACAAGGACAGACCGTTACAAGCTAGCCTGGCCCGACATGTGGCCCCGGCGGTTACTAGTATTGATACACGATTAATTGCTGTTAATGATTCTGTAACAGGCTCCGACAGTGCCGTTACTGGTGTTAAGATCGTCCGTTTAAGCGTCATTAATATAGCATTAATGACGCTTAATCGGGTTTTGAAGTCCTTGGCTCTCCTTTGAAGATCCGGAGCCGTTACAAGGTCTTCCGGAGGTTAGAGACTGCCAACTCCGACGTTTGGACACGTGGCAGCTCCGGAGCTTGCTGTGGGAAGCAGGTAGCTCCGGGGCTATCTGACACGTGTCAGGTCCGGAGCTTCTCTCGGTCAGGGGTTAAGTCCGGAGGTGCCTTTTCGGTACACGTGGCGACCTAGGGATTAACCATGTTGGAGAAGCAGGTCCGGTCATGTCTGACAAGTGGGTCTCTGAGGGTCTTCAATCCAAGTAGACGGCCTTCTCTCGAGATCTTTGTAACCTCAGGAGGTGTACGATTTTTAGGGTACCGACAGGCTCCTATTGATTAGCATTAGTACAACCCCTTAAAGTGTGCGTTTGGGTGGCTGAGGCCGCCGTGTTTTGAGAAAGAGTTGGCATGCGTGACAGAGTCGTCAGGGCCTTGGGTCCGAAGACTCATTTAAAAATGAGAGAACTGGCGGGATGGTCTGAAACTCCCCCAGGGCCCACCAACCATAATAATACTGATTCAACTACCTCTTCCTCTTATTGCGAAACTTTTTTCAAAGAGACACTTGCATAAAATGTTTTTCGGCAAAACTAAGCCGTATGGCCTCTCCTTATTACAAGGTTTAATGCATTAAACACCTCCCCTTGAGTAGTGTTAGGGCTTGCGGAGTACTTTATGTACTCACTCTTGCTTTACATGTGGTTTTATCAGAAGACAAAGAAGCTGAAGCGTGTGAGGATGACGACTAGACCTAGTTCTACTTCTCAAGTCTGCCTGTTGAGCATGGCGCTGTTCTGCTCCGCTGTTTTGAAGATTTCTTCTATTTTGGTGGTCATCTCGGACCACATCCAATGTAATCTAGATCATGTATGTAAGACTTATACTGTTCATAAATAAATAATCGTTGTATGGATCTCGATCTATTCTGTTGTGCGTACCAACTACGTTGTGCGTACCAACTACTGATCCAGGGATTGGTACGAGATGCACAAGTAGACCCACAGAAGGCGGGTCCTGACAATCCATGTCATCACGGCGCCGCCTATGTTCGTTCACCACCATCAATGGCAGGAAAAAACCAGAACGAGTCGCCGGCGGTGAAAAGGCCCGACCTGTGCGGCACCGTCTTCCTCAGCACGATCTGATCATCTACTCCGGCGTCCAGCCGCAACTCCGACCAGAACCACTGCTGCGCACAATCATGGTTGCTCGAGCCCACGTGCAGGTGACGCCACGGCTGGCGAGCGAACAGCACCGTACCCGGCGTGCGGCCCCCGGCGGCTGAAGCTGGCACGGCCGCTGAGCACCCGTGGCCCAACAGGAGCACGCGGTCCCTTGCGGCCGTCCGTATCCACATTCTAGACTCCCAGTCCAGCCTGAAGAGGGCGAGGCGCCTGTGGAGCTCGTCCGAGACCACGAGGTGGACGTTGCCAAACGACTCCACGAGGTAGTGGCTCCACCTATCCCCGTGCGGGAGCACGAACGCCGTGTCTCTGCACTCCACCTTGGGCTCCGCGACGGCCAGGTCCGCGCGCCAGAGCTTCCTCCTCTCGTCGACGAGGTACACCGTGGAACCGACGGCCACGATGTCGCTTGCGATCGCGTTGTGGCGGAACCCCGGGGCGCGTAGCGTGGCCCATCTCCTGACGCTGCCGCGGCCGACGCAGCAGTACGCGATCAGCCTGTCCGTGGCCAACGCGAGGAAGCACGCCGGGTCGGCGAGCGAGGATGTCAGGACGGCGCGGATGCCTTCGGAGCCCTTCTCCCCGAGCGGCCACGCGAGGATCCGCCGCGCGCCGGTGATGGGGTTCACCAGCAGGAGCCGGCGTGGCGGGTCCATAGCGGCCAGGACGAGCCACCCAACGCCAGTCGCGACGCAGCGGTAGCACGCGGGGACCTCGTACGTGAAGGCGCGTCCCCCGGGGATGTCGTAGAAGCGGCGCCGGAGGGTCGCGGCGGGGACGAACCCGCTCGTGGTGAGTGGCGGGAGCATGAGCCACGGGAAGGGCGGCGGCGCGATGTGGGAGAGGCGCCAGGATCGGCGCCATGTGCGGCAGACTAGGCGCAGGGCGAGGAGGTCGGCGAAGCTGAGGTAGGGCGTCAGCAAGGAGAAGATGATGTCGCCTTTGGAGCGGGAAACCCTACGGCTCCCGGCGTTGAGGGGCGGCGCCGCCATTGCCTTCCGCGCGAAGGCGAGGCGAGGCGAGGCGAGGCTGTCGCGTGATCCGACCCGCTCCGACACTTCCTCTACGCGACGGTCTCTTCGCGCCCCGGTTGGCGCGTGCCGTTTTATTCTGTCGCGCGGCGGCGCCCGTTGATGCGCGGGGATTCTTCTGCAAGCTACGCCCATTAACAAACTTGGGTTTGATCTGTACCAGTCGTAGGTACGCAGACTTTGTTGCAGATACGCTGCAAATTAATGCTTTGCTTGGCCTGGTCCGCCTGGATTTGGCCAAATAGCCAATTTTATCACTCAACTTGGACTCAGCTCGAGTTTATCCTTTAACTCTCAAAAGATCCAACAGAGTCCTAAACATTGATTATTAGGATTAATTTCGTTTCTAAATTCGATGTGTCTATCCACATGGCACGCCTTCCAAATTTCACTGTTTTTTTTTTCAAATTTTAACTCTGTTTTGGAATCCATTATAACAATCATGTTTTTTGGAATCAAAAGTAAGATCTATCATGTATGTGTGTGTCAATATATATATATATATATATATATATATATATATATGTATGCAATAAAATAAGAATTTATGGTCAAATAAGCTTGCAGGTGGAAAATAATGAGCATATCAATGTGTTGTGATAAAGTTACAGACACGATCATAGCACATTTTGTTACAATGTGGAACATAAATATATAATCTTAAAAATGTAAAGTATCTTCAGTTATGTGAAAAATAATATGTCCAAAAATTGAACTAAAAATCAAGAATACAAAAATACATCCATATGGATGTCATTTTGTTAGATTAATTTAAAGAAACATAATTGTTCAAATAGATTTATTAACAAAATTACGACTTGAAAGAAAAATTAATTAAAAATTTGATTTCCAACATAATAAGACCGGTGTGGCGTGGCACGTGGATGATCATGTCGTAATATGGACAACTGAATCCATCAACCATAGTTTAGGGACTCGATTGTAACTTTTAAAAGTTGAAGGATGAAGTTGAGGGTGGAAGTTGATTATTTCTGTTAGAATATTCTTTTTTTTTTAAAATAAAGAATATGCCATATTTAGACCTCATTAGTGCTATTATTAGGCCACATTACTGCTGTCATTTGAGACCATTAGTACTGTGATCACATGTCTCATTAGTGTTCTCATTAGGTCTCATTACTCCTGTCGTTAGAGGCCATTTGTTTTGGGATTACAGACAGTTGGCCTTGGGATCTCCCACCGCCTTGGGGTGCAAGGCTGCTGTTCTATAATATGTACCTCTTCTCCATTATACTCCCTCCGGTTTCAAAAAAGAAGTCGTTTTAACTCTGTAATCAAAGTTACATAAAAGAAGTCATTTTCATTTTCTAATGCATTTTTTTCAAATATACCCCTATATGGTTCTCTTCGTTCCACGTGCTCAACCAATCAGCCAAGGTTTGTATGTAGATATAACTGTATTTATTATGGGTAAAGAAGGAAAACTGTGGTAAAATTAATGACTCTTTGGTATGCGAAATCTTGTCTAAAACGACTTCCTTTTCGAAACCGGAGGGAGTATCAATTAATTCGATTCTTAGACGGCACACCTTCTATACTTTCTACCATAATATCAAGAGACCTAGGATTTCGCTTCCGCTCCCTTCCTTAGTTCAGACAAAAATTTTCTTTTCTCTCCTCTCTCTCCTACCCGACCAGCTCTCCTCCCAGCCGACCATGGTGGATACCTTTGCTGACGCCCTGCGCCACCTACAGGAGCAAAAAGAGAAGGCGTCTGTCGATGCTGCGACTACCGAAGCAACCAGGAAGAAGGACCAGACCAAACTGGTGATGACCCTGACCAAGGCTCACGAAGCCCTCTCCGCCACCTATGCTCGTGAGCGTGCATCCGCCATCGCCTGGGAGAGGGAGAAGGCTGCCCTCGCTGAGCTCGAGCGCACCATCGCCACAACATAGAAGGTGTCCACGCTCACCACAGATGACGCCGATTGATCTACTACCAGCGAGGACAACGTCATCGAGGCAACCGAGGCCGCCAACCTCCATGCTCAAGTATCAGTTGTTTAGAACGTACGCTCCCTTTGTGTCTGTCATGCTCGACCCCCTCTCCCCACTACATGGGGTGGCGTGATCTCATGCTCCTCACCCTTTCACTCTACCCTTTGGAGCAGCACGTCCTCAACGACATTGTCCTTTACACACCCTCCCACTATCGGCTATACGGTATCGTCCTCTCGTAGCTCTTTAGCACGATCACCGTCGAGCTTTAGGAGATCATCCGCGAGCCCAATGAGTCAATGCGCCAAGTTCGGCTCGCCATCAAAGCCTAGTTTCTAGGCAACTGAGACACTAGGGTGCTTCACCTTGATGCTCAATTGCATGTTTTTAGCAGGGCGGTCTCAACGTCAACCACTATTATCGGAAGATGAAGAACATGACCAACGCCCTGCACACCATCGATGAAGACATGTCCAGCTGTGCTCTTGATCTCAACCTTCTACAAGGCTTGAACAAGAAGTACGTCCACCTCAAGACCTTCATCAAGCAGATCATGCCATTCCCCTTCTTCCACGATGTTTGGAATGATATACTCCTTGAGGATATCACTCTCGACTCCCTGGGATGCGTCGACACGACAACTACATTCTATGGCTCTTCCTCCAACCCGCAGTAGCAACGCGCCTCGAGTTGACACCCCTAAACCTGATGTCACTCCACCTGCTGGTCAGCCCGCTGCGCCCAACACCAACTCAGATGGTCGTGGTGGTTGTGGCAGCAACAGTTGTGGAAAAGGGGATGGCCGTGGACGCGGCGGCGATCGCGGTGGCAACGGTAACAACTCCAACTCCTGCAACTCATCCACTGGTGGCAGCCACGACACTTGGCCCTTCTTCTATAACCCTTGGCCCTACCCAATGAAGGGGGGGGGGTCCCAAAGCCGCGCCCTCAGCCCCGACTTTCTTCACCGCTCGAGCATCGACAGCGCTCCCAGTGGCCTCGTGAGGCCCCCCTTCATGCCACTTCTCGCACTGATCCTGGCGTCCCCACCATAGCATCCTGCATAGCAGCCATGGACTTTGTGGATGGGCTCTTGGGACCAGAAGTCATTGGCTAACTCGTTTAGCACGATGTCGCTGAACCCCACCCGTGGTGACCGACTGGATGGCTGACTCTGGGCGTCCAACCACACCACGTCTGACCCTGACTCTACTTTTCGCCCACACAACTCTTCGTGTCCTTCCTATATTGGTTTCGGCAACAAGTCTCCTTAGTAGGAGACTTGATTCTTCTCAGCCCATTCTACATTAATAATATTTTGTTCACCCCTGACATCATGGCTAACCTTCTTTATGTTCGGTGTCTCACCACTGATAATCTTTGTGCTATGGATTTTGACCCATTTGGTCTTTCTGTGAAGGATATGGCTACCAGGAACGTGATCGTTAGGTGCAATAGTGACGGTCCGCTCAACACCTTACACATCCTATCCAGGATTGGATCACCTCCCACTCGTGCTTTAGCTATCGTGCCATGCTCCACGTGGCATCGTCATCTTGGTCACCCCAGCTCGGATGCGTTATCTAAATTAGCCTGTTCCTTCACCATCACATAAGGAGCCTACCCCTCGCTTTGCCATGCATGCCAGCTCGAAGGCCGCATTAGGTTGCTATTTGCTTTATCTTCATCTCACACCTCACAAAAATTCAAACTTGTGCATTGTGATTTTATGGACATATACTATTTTATGTATTTCTAGTTATGAATATTATTAGGTGGTTTCAGTGATTTTACACATTTTATGTGAACTTTTCCTTTGTGGCGCAAGTCTGACACCTCTACTACTTTATCACATTTCTTCTCATTTGTGTCCATTCATTTTGAGTGCATCATAAAAAGGCTCCAACACAACAACGGGTGGGAATTCGACAATACCTCCCCACATACCTTCCTCCTCACTCATAGCATCACTCTTCGCATGTCCTGCCCCTATGCCTCCCCACCGAATGGTAAAGTTGAACGCATTATCCATTCGACTAACAATATCATTGATGTTTGCTCTTTCATGCATCACTTCCAGCTAGGTATTAGGTCGAGGGTCTTCACACTGCCACCTACCTCCTCAACTGACTTCTCGCCGAGGCCATAGACGCATCATGCCCACACACCACCCTCTATGGCACACCTTCCTTCTACGAGCATCTCCGGGTCTTTGGGTGCGCTTGCTATCCCAACATGTCTGCGACCCCCCCCCCCCCCCCCCCAAATAAGTTTGCTCTTTGCTCCTCCCAATGCGCCTTACTTGGCTACTCTTCTGATCAAAGGGGTATCACTGTCTTGATCTCTCCACAAACTGTTTCGTGATCTCCTGACATGTTATGTTTGATGAGGCTGACTTCTCCTTCGCAGCCTCCCCACCTCTACAATTGATGATTTAGATTTTTTGTTTAAGTCAGAGTCCACTATTTTATTTAACGAGACTCCACTGATTATCGTAGGTACTCGACCATCCACACCATGACACAAAACTCTAGCGCCCCCAGTCCAATGCCAGTCTCACCCTCCGATGACGTCGTGCACCCCATGCACCACCAAGCGATGCTCCGAGTCCCCCGCTGGCCTCTCCCTCCGATAGCACACCAACCTTTCCCTTCGGCGGTGTGCCAGCTGTTGCGCGACTACCTGCACCACCACACGATGCTGCCACCCCGATGTCTGGGCTTCTCTCGCCTTGGTCCACGGATGCGCCTACGGGACAGGGCCACTCCCCAACCCTTCACTCTCCAACCATCCACCATTCCTCTTCTCCAGCATCACCACCAGGGATCTCTCTCTGCACTGCACCTCACCGCCCTTTGGTCCGCCGCCAGGGTTTGGACCCCTACCGAGCTCGTCGGCATCCGACACCAGGCTGGTGTCCATGCGCTGCACCCCCCCACCCCCCGCTAGTGCCATTGGTGGTCTGACAACTTCTGTTCAACACCGCCCCACCAGAAGACACGTGTCCCCTCAAGGGTGCTGTCCCGATTGCTCCGGTGAACTACCAACACGACAAGATCTCTCGAGGAAGCAGGGGTACCGATAGTGATAGGGTGGAACCCGGGGGTGGCCCTATCTTCATGGTAGTATGTACGACGAAGGGTAGATGGAAAGATCGGACAACCCAAACTATTGCTTTGAGCTGTTCGGATAGTCTGATCTGTCTTTGTGCAGCGGTACGAACAAATGTAACTAGCTGAAAATAGCGGGTAACTAGCTTTATACCTGCCTGAATGTGGGCCTAGAGGGGGGGTGAATATGCCTTTTTGAAAGTTGTCGGATCCTGCAACACTCAATAACAAGCTCAATACCAGAGATATCGGACTAGTCCGGTAAAGTGCGGACTAGTCCGGTGTTCACGGACTAAGTTGATTAAGCTAGATCGATTAGGTTGATTATTTTATGTGTGCAGTGGAAAAATAGAACCAAATAAAGGTTTCACAGTTATATATTAGATTATATCACAGTTAATTCTTATGTTTAACAATTCAACGTAAGATGAGCAATGATTGTTGAAACCCTAGATTATATTGATGAATGAGAATGATGAATACCAAAAGCAAAACACAAGGATTTATCCCGTGGTTCGGCTACCACAAAAGGCAACCTACATCCACGTTGAGGAGTCCACAAAGGACCGGGTCTTCTCCAACCCTACCCTCGTCGGATCGCCACGAAGGCCAATCCTCTTCCACTAACCACAAAGGGGTGAATAATCGAATTCAAGGGGCCTTCTCACACGTTGAGAGCTCCCTTAGATTACAACACAAATTTCCACTGAAAACACACTCAAAAGATTACAATAAAAATGCAGGAGTGTGTTAGAGAATCAAACCAAGAGCTCAATGTGATGTTCCAAGTGTCTCTCCAATGATCTAGAGTGAATCCTCAAAGGATTGATCATTGTTGCACTTAATTTCGTGGAGAGATGTAGTTTTTGAGGCTCTTGGGAGGTGTGTCGGCGCTAGGGTTTGAGAGTGGTCAAAAGAAGGCCGTGCACCTCTATTTATATGGGGTTTCTAAAAGTGACCGTTAGGGTTTAGAAAGTTCGGACTAGTCCGTGGTGGTCACCAGACTAGTCCGGTGTGCTGTGTGTAGCAAACCCTAAGTACCCCGAAATATCGGACTAGTCCGGCTAAAAACGGACTTGTCCGATTTTGCTACTGGAATCTTCGGACTAGTCCGATATCCATCAGACCTGTCCGGACATGTGAAACCCTAAGTGAGTTAGATGACAAGTTCGCACTTGGAGGACTTGTCCGATGTAGATCATAGGGTTTTTTGGACAAGTCCGTGCAAATATCGGACTTGTCCGATTTGGATCAGAAAGAATATCGGACTAGTCCGGTTGCGGTCGGACTTGTCCGATTTTGTGTGTCTTGTAAAGTGTTTTGAGGACTAGTCCGTACTGGGGAGGACTAGTCCGATTCTAGTTAGAAGAATATCGGACTAGTCCGACAGATATCAGACTTGTCCGATCCGGTGCAGAAAGGATATCGGACTAGTCTGGTTGTGATCGGACTAGTCCCGCCCTGTGTAACTTTGTGCAATGTGTGTGTTTAATTTGTGATTGAGCTCTTGGGATGAGTTCCCTTAACACACTCCATACACAATAATTTATTACTCTTCTTCCTTGAGCTCATCTCCATTTTGCTCCTCATCCTTCCTTCTTTTTGGTATTTTGCTCATTTTCCTATCATAGGCCTGCACTCATCTCAACAAATAGGTTATGATCCCAATTGCTTGTCATAAATCATCCAAAACCCACAAGAGAGTCCTAGATGCACTTTCAATCTCCCCCTTTTTGGTGATTGATGACAACCAATTGAGATTTCACAAAATATGATAAAATTGAGATTTTCATAAAGTATGCACATATGAGTCAAAAATATATCAAGCAGTGAAAGAATTATCCATATGTGCATTCTTTATGGTGGGATGCATAACTAAGTATATTGAGATATTGAGAATGACATAATTTACATTAATCAACCAAAGCCAAGCATATATGTCATTCCAGGAGCAAGATTACAGATTTCAACAAATACTTCTCAAATTAATTAAGCATTGCATCACATAACTAACTTAGGGACAAAGTTAAAACATTGCAAAACTCAAAAATAGACAAGAAGCATAAAAAGAGCTCTCTCCTCGCATCCTACAGCTAAAGCTAAGACTCCCCCTCAATCTCTCCCCCTTTGGCATCAAGACACCAAAAAGAAGGAGAGGAGGGTCCTAGGGTCTTCACTCTTCACTGTCGGTCCTCTCATCGTCGTCTTCGTCTTCTTCATCTTCAGCTTGATGAGGAGGAGAAGGAGGAGGGGCGGAGACGCTCGAGCCCCCAACACCAAAGTAGGCAAGATCGGATGGGGTCAAGGGCCTGAGCTCAGTGTAGTCCGGGTCGGAGACCACAGAGATCACTGGAGATCCAATGGGGTCGATCTCCAGCTTCTCGCAAATTTGCTTCACATTGGCCTTGATGTACTTCATGTCCTCCTTTCTTTTCTTGCAGGAGGTGAAGATGGCAGCCAGGTATTTGAGGATTTCACTAGCTGATCCTCTCTGAGGGGCTGCCCTTGAAGTTGGAGCAACTCTGACATCTTCGCTTGTTCTTGCCGGTGCCTCGGGAGTGGAGGCCGGCGAGGGAGCAGCCTGGACATTTACTGGTTGAGGCTTCTGAGGCCTCAAAGGAGTGTGCTCCACATCCTTGACAAACTCAATCCCTGTGACTTTCTCAATCATAAACATTAGATAGGGAGCATAGCCACAGGACCTGTTGGGGGTGCTGGAGATGTTGACCATATCCTTCCATATGTAGTCAAACACATCAAACTGGCTGTTCTTGCTTATGATCCTTATTAGGGCCCGGAGGTACCCTTGTACACTCCCTGCATCCCCATCCTTAGGGGCAATGGTCTTCCTCAAGACTCTGTTTAGCACCACAAAGAATGGCTTCATGTTCTTTGTGGAAGGAGGGATGAACTTTGAATTGGGCTCATAGAGAAACTTCATCCTCTCCTTGTCGATGACACCAACATTGTGAATAATCACATTATCATTGCTGGAGGTGTCAAGATGCAACATCCTTGCAAATTCTTCATAAGTGATAGTGTACTTGGATCCATGAGTCATCCAAGTCACTCTTTCCTCTTCATCGCTTGCAAAGTGGCAGGTGGCATAGAATTGAGCTACCACTTCATCATTCCAATTGTACTTGAAGGCAAAGAGGCCCTTCAAGCCATGTCTTTCAGCTGCTGCAATCACTTCATCAAATGCAGAGCATCTCTTCTTCTCAAGATGTGCCCAGTCAATCCACTGACTGCGCACCACGGGTGTCTTCATCTGCAGGTACACAACCGTGTAATAGTCAGCATGAAAATTGCTCCATAATCTTCCATCTGCAGCTTGCTTTGGATGATTATAGCAATCAATGCTCCTGAGCTTTGCAGCTGAGTCGCTGTCCTTCCCATTGAACTTTTCTTCAGTGGGGTCCCGGACCCCTTCCCTGGGAGCATGTAGCTTCAATGGTCCAACCGGACCCGTCGCTATCCCTTTGCCCTTGCCCTTTGCTTGGCGAGAGACACTCGATGATGCGGCTGCCTTGGAGACTGGCTTCTTTGCTAGCACTTTCCTCCAAACTTGTGGAGGAGACGGAGCTGGCTCGGTAGGTCGCTCTTGGCGCTTCTTTCCAAGACTCGTTGAGGTCCGAGGTGCCACCTCGTGGTCCATCTCGACCTCAAAATCAGAAACCTCATCGTTTGAGCTCGACATGACCTGAGAATGAGTTTCAAGAATGATAATGAATGATACAAGGCATAGGTATGAAAGGATAGCAAGGAATTGCATTGAGGAATTGAAGAGTTAGGTTTTGAGTTCAGAAACATCGGACTTGTCCGGTGCAAAGGCACAGACTAGTCCGGGGGAACCAAACTTATCCATTCAAGGACCGGACTAGTCCGGTGTTCATCCTCAAAAACCTAAGAGATTTGACAAAATCTTCTTCCTAATGCACAATAAGTCTAGCATACACGTGATACATAAAGGAGGCATGTATATAGTGAAGGATGCTAGGCTATTCGATCAATAATGAAGAAAAACGAGATTTCTAGGGTTTGGGTGAAAATTACCGAAGAAATCGATTGAAGCTTGGAGATGAGGGTGTTGAAGGCCGGACAAGTCCGCTAGCTTCAATCCTCAAGAGGGCAAGCTTGATTTCCGCCCAAATGCGGAGACTTTCGATGGAGGGAGCAAGAAATCGCCTTGGGAGCTCGAGCGGAGGAGAGAGAACGTGTGAGCAAGAGTGGAGGATGAAGGGATTAGGGTTTGGTGGCGGCTAGGGTTATGGACACGAGAAATCGGACAAGTCCGGAGATGACCGGACTAGTCCAAATTCATCCAGAGAGCAACATCGGACTAGTCCGTGGTGTTGTCGGACTAGTCCGGCCTAACCGGCACTCTGCGGACTAGTGTGCATGTGCGGACTAGTCCGGGTAACCACAGACTAGTCCGTGGTCACCAGGAGAAATTTGCATAGCCCATTCATATATATTTGAAGATTCAGAAATAGAGAATAGAGAGGCAAATTAAAACAAATGATCTTGATGAATATGACCAGTAAGCATACAACAATCAAGCAATGATCATAATTCACCAAGATCTAGTAATTGACATAGTTTTTCGGGAAAATTGAGAGAGAGTTATTTTCACAATTCAATCAATATATTTTGAAAAATTCATACAGGTATGCAACTTTTCAAGCCACACTCCGAGCATCGAGGATATTTAGTTCATTTCGGAGTTCGCAAAAGCGCTTTTCATCAAGTGGCTTGGTGAATATGTCGGCTAATTGTTTTTGGGTATTGACATGTGAGATGGCTATATCTCCTTTCATGGGATGGTCTCTCAAAAAATGATGTCTTATGTCTATGTGTTTAGTTCTAGAGTGCTCAACTGGATTGTGGGCAATTTTAATGGCACTCTCGTTGTCACAAAGGAGAGGAATATGGTTCATATTGTAACCATAATCCCTTAGAGTTTAACGCATCCAAAGGAGTTGTGCACAACAGCTCCCGGCTGCAACATACTCTGCTTCGAATGTGGATAAGGCAATGGAATTTTGTTTCTTGGAGGACCAAGAAACTAAGGATCTCCCTAGGAATTGGCATGTGCCGGAGGTGCTTTTTCTATCTACTTTGCACCCGGCATAATCTGCATCGGAGTAACCAATGAGATTGAATTTTGAGCCTTTTGGGTACCAAAGACCAAGGTTGGGTGTATGAACTAAATATCTCAAGATCCTTTTTACGGCTGTCAAGTGAGATTCCTTAGGGTTGGCTTGAAATATTGCACACAAACATACACTCAACATAATGTCTGGCCTAGATGCACATAAATAGAGTAGAGATCCAATCATGGAGCGATATACCTTTTGGTCGACGCTAGGTCCATCTTCATTGAGATCCAAGTGGGCATTTGTTGCCATGGGGGTCTTTATGGGCTTTGCCTTGTCCATACCAAACTTCTTAAGTACGTCCTGCATGTACTTGGTTTGGCTTATGAATGTCCCTTCCTTTTGTTGCCGCACTTGGAATCCCAAGAAGTACTTTAATTCTCCCATCATTGACATTTCAAACTTGTCTGTCATGATTTTGCTAAATTCCTCACAAAACGATTGATTAGTTGACCCAAAGATTATATCATCAACATAAATTTGACAAATAAAAAGATCATTGTCTAAATTATTTGTAAATAGAGTATAGTCTACTTTGCCAATTTGAAAACCATTCTCAATTAAGAAATCTCTAAGACTGTAGGATCGAAGAGCACGTGAAAAGTTACCAGGGGGGGGGGGGGGGTGAATGGTAGATTTAAAAATCTGACGCAGCGGAAACAATTAAACCCCAACCCTTTCGGCAGAAAAACGATCTCTTAAAGAAATCGTGTGTGAGACTAATCTAAATGTGTTTCACCATGAAAAAGTGATGGATATCAGAGAGAATCAAGTCACGAAGACAACACAAAAGAAATAACTCAAATCCGTCGAGAAAAACTCAAGCTATGATCGAAAGATCAAACAAGGTCAATCTGCCCTACCTGAGAAAAAACAGTTTTGGAATGCTGCAAAGAAACTCATGTAGATCAGGAACCACAAATCCAATGACCGTGAAATTTTTACATATGATAGATAATCAAGTTGTGAAGACAACTCAAAAAGAATCATGTCAATTAGATCAGTAAAACTCGAGTTATGATAAAACCACTGACGAATGGTAGTGCTGTCCAGAAACTCAACGAGTAAAACTTGTCTGGAACAAGTCGGACGAACAAGGCACAAAAGTTCCTTCAAACTACCAATTTTATTAAATATAACACAAGAGGAACAACCCCAAAGTCATGCACCACGAGCTCTGGGCTCTCTTGCTTATATAACCAGCCCTTAGGCCAACCCAATATCAACTAGGACTCCAATCCTACTCAGATCATGAATCGTAACTTTCCATAACTGCTCAAGATTCTTCTATACGCAGATAGAAGCAATCTTAAGACTTCCAAACACCTTAGGAACGTATCCCACATTACTAAACAACTCAAATTCGTGACCCACACGAAATCCTATCATAACCAACTCAAATCTTTCCATATTTGAGTCAAACCCGACTCAGCCGCAACCTGAGTCCATAACCTAGTCGGTTGGACCTTTCCGACCAATTCTTTATGTCCACATCTATTCATCACGTCCCGGAACCATGTAGCCACGTCCATGCACTCCTTGCACACGTGCAAACATCTTTCAATGACGTCCACGATACCTTCATATGCATTGTTCTTGATTCAATCATGCTGCGCAACCTCCTGATCAGCTCAACCACAATTCCTCCTGAATTTGGTTGTTGGAACCTCATCTCCTCCCTAAGACTAGTCCAATGGATCCCGTCACCAGCCATGTCTTGAACTCAAGCAACACCTGCACATGAATAAACAACCAATCCATACGAGCCCAAGTCCTCTACTTGACTCATGTTAGTTCCGAACACAACACCCTATGTGAGAACCTCACATAAGCATGTTGCAAAACCACAGTAACACGATATCATCCATATCATCCAAAACGCACCAAAAACTTAGTAAATGAATACTAAGCAATCTTTCCAATCATGTAAAGCAAGTACGAAATATTGCAAAGGAAAAGCAGAAGCACTACGGTCAAGTTCCGGACCTTGCCAAAGCAACCCAGACCTTGAACCGGAGCTAACAAAAGCTAGTAGAACCTAGCGCCGGAGCTTACCAAAACTAGTACAACCAAGCCCCCGCTGGAGCTTACAAAACTAGCAAGACCTAGCGCCGGAGCTAACCAGAACTAGTCAGAACTAGTAAACCCAAAAGCCGGAGCTAGAAGAATCAACTCGGAGCTTAGCAAAAACACGTCGGAGCTAAAAACAAAACTCACCGGAGCTAACCAAAGCTAGTCGGACCTAGCATCGAATGTAATCGGAGCTACCCAAACCAAGCCGGACCTACCATCGGACCTTGCTGTAGCTCAGAGCTAGAGTCGGACCTTGATAAAAAAGTGTTTTGGTGATATTCAAAACTTTTATCATCAAATCCAAGTGTATTCACTACAAGCCAATGTATTCAGCACATATAGGTCTTACAATCTCCCCCTTGATGAATGCATTGGCAACACCATTTAAAATCCGAACATTTGCTTATTCACATAAAAGTTTTGAAGGCAATTTCTCCCCCTTTGTAAATCAAAAGTAAAATGAGAAGAAAAATTATCCCATATTATCTCTCCCCCTTTATTATCTCTCCTTATGCACATATTCTCTCTCTCTTCATGCTTATCTCCCCCCCTTTGACAATGTATTCAACAAGTCATATTCTCTCTCCAACTTTAGTTGTTATGAGCATATTATAACATATACATATAAACAAAGCTCATCCAAGTCATACTATCAAGTAACTTACATTATCACATCAATGAGATACATAAAGTAGTGTAAGCCATGCTAGAGATCAAATGTAATTTTCAATTTAAGCAAGTCATGATCTCACAAACTTAACTATTTCAAAACTTGAAAGCATGACACTAGTTGCTGCATTTTATTATTTTTCAAAACATGAATTTAGATCATATGATATTTGCAAGAGATTATATGCGCATCTGCCTTATTCTAACCAACCAAGCCAAGCCTATGTCATTTGACAATCAGAAGCTTAAGGACATGGTTTTAGTCATACACAATTTCTTCCAAGTTCAAATCTAAGTGCAATGATAAGCTATCTCAAAAGAAGAAGTGCGATGCATGCATATTCTCTTGATCTTTTCTCAATTTATATTTGTTCATAAAAACTCAACATTTGAGTTGATTACTTGATTAATTCTTAATGATTAAAAGCACTTGTGAACATGTAACAAGTTCAAAACATCAAGAAAGTTCGACCATGACCAGTTTTAGTGTAAGTAATTATTCCAATTACTAGACATGGCAAAAACTACAAAATGTATAACACGAGTAATGTAGTAAGAACTTTCAGCATGTAAAAGGAATCACAAAGTCATATATGTATGAAATACTATGCTCATATTATTTTAATTTCAGATTCACACATAGACTTCCCAAGTTTCAAAACTCCCCCTCAATTTAAGCCATGAGGATGCATAACCCCTATTTCACTACGAATGAAACAAAAACGAGTGAAATCCAAAGGTTTTGTAAAAATGTCAGCCAATTGATGTTCGATATCTACATGGTGAAGCACAATGTTTCTTTTTTCAACGTTATCTCGGAGAAAGTGATACCTAATATCAATGTGCTTAGTTCTAGAATGTTGCACGGGGTTTTTAGCAATGCAAATAGCACTAGTGTTATCACAAAACAGTGGAACACTATCTAGATCAACCCCATAGTCCTTAAGTGTTTGAACAATCCAAAGAGTTTGTGAGCAAGCACTAGCAGCAGCTACATATTCAGATTCGGCTGTGGATTGTGCAACTGAATTTTGTTTTCTAGAGGACCAAGCAACAAGAGAATTACCAAGAAAATGACAAGCACCGAAAGTACTTTTCCTATCAATCGTACAACCCCCAAAATCAGCATCCGAAAAAGCTTTCAAAGTAACGGTTGAGGAAGAAGGAAGAAAAATGACAAATTCTTGGGTTCCATGTAAGTACCTGAGAATCCTTTTGACGGCTTGACGATGTGAAACACGTGGGGAAGCTTGAAACCGTGCACAAAGACATACGCTGAATTGTATGTCCGGTCTTGATGCCGTGAGGTACAAAAGTGATCCGATCATGCTTCTATATTCTTTTTGATTCACAGATTCACCATCTTCATCAAGTTCAAGTGTTGTTGCTGTTCCCATTGGTGTCCGAAGAGGCTTGATTTTGTCCATGTTGAAGCACCTTAGGAGGTCTTTGGTATACTTCGTTTGATGCACAAAGGTACCCTCCTTGGTTTGCTTGATTTGCAGCCCCAAAAAGTAAGTGAGTTCACCCATCATACTCATTTCAAATTCAGAACTCATCATTGCTAAAAACTTGGACACAAGATCATGAGAAGCACAACCAAAGATAATATCATCCACATACACTTGAACGGATAATGAGTCATTGCCATGTTTAAGCACAAAAAGATTTTTATCAACCTTGCCCATGGTAAACCCCTTTTCAAGTAAGAATGTTTTTAACCTATCATACCATGCTCTAGGGGCTTGTTTGAGACCGTATAAGGCTTTGGATAGTTTGTAAACATGATTAGGAAAATCTAGATTTTCAAAACCTGGTGGTTGTTTGACATAAAACTCCTCATCTATGTAGCCATTAAGAAAAGCACTTTTAACATCCATTTGAAATAGCTTAAAATCTTTAGATGCTGCAAAAGCTAACAAAATTCTTATGGCTTCTAATCTAGCGACACGAGCAAAAGTTTCATCAAAATCTAGACCTTCAACTTGAGTGAAACCTTGAGCAACCAACCTAGCCTTATTCCTAACCTCAACCCCATCCTCACTTTGTTTATTTTTAAATACCCATTTAGTTCCAATTAAAGTGTGACCTTGAGGTGGAGGTACAAGTTTCCAAACATTATTTCTTTCAAAATTTTCTAACTCTTCTTGCATGGCAATAATCCAAGATTCATTAGTGAGTGCGTGTGATATATCTTTGGGTTCAAAAGAAGCAACAAAAGCAGAATGAGCATGAGAGTTTGGATCGCAAAACCTGGACCGTGTGACTTGTTCGTGCAAGCTTCCAATCATCTGTTGTGGGGGATGATCTTTGTAAAAACGTAGGGGAACAGATGTCTCACAAGCTTATTCTTCATTAGGTTCATCGTAGATTGATGAGCTTGTGACTTGTGGACGATCAGGACCAGCATAGGTGATAGCCGGAGCTTGTTCAATGTCCGGAGCTAGACACGTGTCAACTTCGGAACTACTAGGCAGTATCACCGGCTCTTCTTCATCTTCGAAAATACCCTCCCCCTAAGGATACATATCTGGTCCTACAACATCGGAGCTTGTACCTGGGATAGCTTCATCAAAAGATACTTCACAAGTCTCCACAATTTTGTTAGTGTCAAGTAAAAGCACACGGTAGCCTCTAGTATGAGATGGATAACCAAGAAACATGCCATCAATGGGTCGAGGTTCAAACTTATCAAGATTACCATGTTTCTTAACAAAGCATTTGCAACCAAAGACCCGAAAGTGTGTAAAACTAGGCCTATGTCCAAACCGGAGCTCATATGGTTTTTACCTAGCTTAGCACGCAAGAAAACACGATTTGAGACATAACAAGCGGTTGCTAACGCATCAGCCCAGAATTTTCTAGGAGTTTGATATTCATCAAGAATAGTCCTAGCCATCTCAACTAAGGTTCTGTTCTTTCTTTCTACAACACCATTTTGTTGAGGTACATATGGTGAAGACAATTGATGATCTATTCTATTTTCAGCACAAAAGTGATCAAAAGATTGATTTTTAAATTCAGTTCCATTATCACTTCTAATTGCCTTTAAAGATCCTGGGTGATCAATTGATAATCTAAGAAATAAAGTTCTAAAGTGACTAAAAGCTTCATTCTTAGATGCTATAAAGTAAACCCAAGAGTATATAGAATAATCATCAACAATCACAAGAACATACCATTTACCTCCGAAGGATTGAACACGTGAAGGTCCTACGGTGTCAAGATGCAAAAGTTGACATGGTTCAGTTGTAATGATCATTGTGAGAGGAGTATGTGAACCTGCAACCATCTTAGCATGTCTACAAGAAGAGCACACAATTTCTTTGTCCCCTTTAAGCTTAGGCAGCCCACGTATGCGATCAAGAGCACTAACACGCGTTAGGTGATCAAAGCCTACGTGACCAAGTCTACGATGCCAAAAATATAAGTCCTTTGAATCATTAGCAACTAGACACCTATGCTTAGAGGAAGATATATCAAAATCAGCTTTAAAAACTCTTCCAAACCGAGACATGTTAAAAATAAGCTCACTATTTGAACCTACAACTTTGCAGCAATTTTTATTGAAAATAATTTCTAGATTTTCATCTAGCAATTGTGCAACAGAAAGCAAATTGTATTTCAAATTTTTGACAAGTGCCACATCCTTCAAAGTGTAGTGATAATTTACTCTAACCGAACCCTTAGCAATTATAGGAGTTGAAGAATTATCGGCAAAAGTAACATTTTCTACACGTGACACAAAAGAGAGGGAGGAGAACCAATCTTTGTTACCGGTCATGTGGCGTGAGCAACCTGAATCCACAATCCAAACATTCTCCTTCCTCAAACGTGTAACCTACATAGAAAATCTATGACATGACCATCTCTACCACAGAAGGTACAATGAAATTTAACTTTGTGTTCATGTCTAGATGAGCAAGCAATATTTTTATTAGAAATCGAATGAGACAACACTCCCGCAGATTTGAAAACCACTCCTTTTTGTTTAGGAACTGTTTGAATCAAACCACTTCCTAATGACTTTACAATTTTAGGTGGATGTGACTTAGTATGAGAATCAAAACCTAAACCAGTTCTATCATTGCAAGACTTGGAAGAATTCAGCAGTAAGTTTATGTTCTTATTCCCATTACAAAACCGATCTAATGTCCTATGCATGTCATCAAGTTTATTGGACAGATCAAGGCAATTCTCACATGAAGTTTTTCCTTTTAGTTTGCAATTGGAACAAAATTTAACTTCATGAGAACGTAAAGCATTGTTCAATATAGAAATTTCATTCATAGCATCCTGTAGTTTCTTATCAAGATCATCACAAGTAGAACAATGCAAATCAATTGTAGAACAGCTAGCATCTTTCAAGTTTTTATCATTAAGTGCAGCAAGCTCTTTGTTCTTTTCAATTTCTAACTCAAGTTTATCAAGTGTGAAGGTGTGCGCACTTCTTAATGAGGACAATTGTTCATATATTAAATCACATGAGGGCTTCATGTTCTTTGTGGAAGGAGGGATGAACTTTGAATTGGGCTCATAGAGAAACTTCATCCTCTCCTTGTCGATGACACCAACATTGTGAATAATCACATTATCATTGCTGGAGGTGTCAAGATGCAACATCCTTGCAAATTCTTCATAAGTGATAGTGTACTTGGATCCATGAGTCATCCAAGTCACTCTTTCCTCTTCATCGCTTGCAAAGTGGCAGGTGGCATAGAATTGAGCTACCACTTCATCATTCCAATTTTACTTGAAGGCAAAGAGGCCCTTCAAGCCATGTCTTTCAGCTGCTGCAATCACTTCATCAAATGCAGAGCATCTCTTCTTCTCAAGATGTGCCCAGTCAATCCACTGACTGCGCACCACGGGTGTCTTCATCTGCAGGTACACAACCGTGTAATAGTCAGCATGAAAATTGCTCCATAATCTTCCATCTGCAGCTTGCTTTGGATGATTATAGCAATCAATGCTCCTGAGCTTTGCAGCTGAGTCGCTGCCCTTCCCATTGAACTTTTCTTCAGTGGGGTCCCGGACCCCTTCCCTGGGAGCATGTAGCTTCAATGGTCCAACCGGACCCGTCGCTATCCCTTTGCCCTTGCCCTTTGCTTGGCGAGGGACACTCGATGATGCGGCTGCCTTGGAGACTGGCTTCTTTGCTAGCACTTTCCTCCAAACTTGTGGAGGAGACGGAGCTGGCTCGGTAGGTCGCTCTTGGCGCTTCTTTCCAAGACTCGTTGAGGTCCGAGGTGCCACCTCGTGGTCCATCTCGACCTCAAAATCAGAAACCTCATCGTTTGAGCTCGACATGACCTGAGAATGAGTTTCAAGAATGATAATGAATGATACAAGGCATAGGTATGAAAGGATAGCAAGGAATTGCATTGAGGAATTGAAGAGTTAGGTTTTGAGTTCAGAAACATCGGACTTGTCCGGTGCAAAGGCACAGACTAGTCCGGGGGAACCAAACTTATCCATTCAAGGACCGGACTAGTCCGGTGTTCATCCTCAAAAACCTAAGAGATTTGACAAAATCTTCTTCCTAATGCACAATAAGTCTAGCATACACGTGATACATAAAGGAGGCATGTATATAGTGAAGGATGCTAGGCTATTCGATCAATAATGAAGAAAAACGAGATTTCTAGGGTTTGGGTGAAAATTACCGAAGAAATCGATTGAAGCTTGGAGATGAGGGTGTTGAAGGCCGGACAAGTCCGCTAGCTTCAATCCTCAAGAGGGCAAGCTTGATTTCCGCCCAAATGCGGAGACTTTCGATGGAGGGAGCAAGAAATCGCCTTGGGAGCTCGAGCGGAGGAGAGAGAACGTGTGAGCAAGAGTGGAGGATGAAGGGATTAGGGTTTGGTGGCGGCTAGGGTTATGGACACGAGAAATCGGACAAGTCCGGAGATGACCGGACTAGTCCAAATTCATCCAGAGAGCAACATCGGACTAGTCCGTGGTGTTGTCGGACTAGTCCGGCCTAACCGGCACTCTGCGGACTAGTCTGCATGTGCGGACTAGTCCGGGTAACCACAGACTAGTCCGTGGTCACCAGGAGAAATTTGCATAGCCCATTCATATATATTTGAAGATTCAGAAATAGAGAATAGAGAGGCAAATTAAAACAAATGATCTTGATGAATATGACCAGTAAGCATACAACAATCAAGCAATGATCATAATTCACCAAGATCTAGTAATTGACATAGTTTTTCGGGAAAAATTGAGAGAGAGTTATTTTCACAATTCAATCAAGATATTTTGAAAAATTCATACAGGTATGCAACTTTTCAAGCCACACTCCGAGCATCGAGGATATTTAGTTCATTTCGGAGTTCGCAAAAGCGCTTTTCATCAAGTGGCTTGGTGAATATGTCGGCTAATTGTTTTTGGGTATTGACATGTGAGATGGCTATATCTCCTTTCATGGAATGGTCTCTCAAAAAATGATGTCTTATGTCTATGTGTTTAGTTCTAGAGTGCTCAACTGGATTGTGGGCAATTTTAATGGCACTCTCGTTGTCACAAAGGAGAGGAATATGGTTCATATTGTAACCGTAATCCCTTAGAGTTTAACGCATCCAAAGGAGTTGTGCACAACAGCTCCTGGCTGCAACATACTCTGCTTCGGATGTGGATAAGGCAATGGAATTTTGTTTCTTGGAGGACCAAGAAACTAAGGATCTCCCTAGGAATTGGCATGTGCCGGAGGTGCTTTTTCTATCTACTTTGCACCCGGCATAATCTGCATCGGAGTAACCAATGAGATTGAATTTTGAGCCTTTTGGGTACCAAAGACCAAGGTTGGGTGTATGAACTAAATATCTCAAGATCCTTTTTACGGCTGTCAAGTGAGATTCCTTAGGGTTGGCTTGAAATCTTGCACACAAACATACACTCAACATAATGTCTGGCCTAGATGCACATAAATAGAGTAGAGATCCAATCATGGAGCGATATACCTTTTGGTCGACGCTAGGTCCATCTTTATTGAGATCCAAGTGGGCATTTGTTGCCATGGGGGTCTTTATGGGCTTTGCCTTGTCCATACCAAACTTCTTAAGTATGTCCTGCATGTACTTGGTTTGGCTTATGAATGTCCCTTCCTTTTGTTGCCGCACTTGGAATCCCAAGAAGTACTTTAATTCTCCCATCATTGACATTTCAAACTTGTCTGTCATGATTTTGCTAAATTCCTCACAAAACGATTGATTAGTTGACCCAAAGATTATATCATCAACATAAATTTGACAAATAAAAAGATCATTGTCTAAATTATTTGTAAATAGAGTATAGTCTACTTTGCCAATTTGAAAACCATTCTCAATTAAGAAATCTCTAAGACTGTAGGATCGAAGAGCACGTGAAAAGCTACCAGAGGGGGGGGGGTGAATGGTAGATTTAAAAATCTGACGCAGCGGAAACAATTAAACCCCAACCCTTTCGGCAGAAAAACAATCTCTTAAAGAAATCGTGTGTGAGACTAATCTAAATGTGTTTCACCATGAAAAAGTGATGGATATCAGAGAGAATCAAGTCACGAAGACAACACAAAAGAAATAACTCAAATCCGTCGAGAAAAACTCAAGCTATGATCGAAAGATCAAACAAGGTCAATCTGCCCTACCCGAGAAAAAACAGTTTTGGAATGCTGCAAAGAAACTCGTGTAGATCAGGAACCACAAATCCAATGACCGTGAAATTTTTACATATGATATATAATCAAGTTGTGAAGACAACTCCAAAAGAATCATGTCAATTAGATCAGTAAAACTCGAGTTATGATAAAATCACTGACGAATGGTAGTGCTGTCCAGAAACTCAACGAGTAAAACTTGTCTGGAACAAGTCGGACGAACAAGGCACAAAAGTTCCTTCAAACTACGAATTTTATTAAATATAACACAAGAGGAACAGCCCCAAAGTCGTGCACCACGAGCTCTGGGCTCCCTTGCTTATATAACCAGCCCTTAGGCCAACCCAATATCAACTAGGACTCCAATCCTACTCAGATCATGAATCGTAACTTTCCATAACTGCTTAAGATTCTTATATACGCAGATAGAAGCAATCTTAAGACTTACAAACACCTTAGGAACGTATCCCACATTCCTAAACAACTCAAATTCGTGACCCACAGGAAATCCTATCATAACCAACTCAAATCTTTCCATATTTGAGTCAAACCCGACTCAGCCGCAACCTGAGTCCATAACCTAGTCGGTTGGACCTTTCCGACCAATTCTTTATGTCCACATCTATTCATCACGTCCCAGAACCATGTAGCCACGTCCATGCACTCCTTGCACACGTGCAAACATCTTTCAATGATGTCCACGATACCTTCATATGCATTGTTCTTGATTCAGTCATGCTGCGCAACCTCCTGATCAGCTCAACCACAATTCCTCCTGAATTTGGTTGTTGGAACCTCATCTCCTCCCTGAGACTAGTCCAATGGATCCCGTCACCAGCCATGTCTTGAACTCAAGCAACACCTGCACATGAATAAACAACCAATCCATATGAGCCCAAGTCCTCTACTTGACTCATGTTAGTTCCGAACACAACACCCTATGTGAGAACCTCACATAAGCATGTTGCAAAACCACAGTAACACGATATCATCCATATCATCCAAAACACACCAAAAAATTAGTAAATGAATACTAAACAATCTTTCCAATCATGTAAAGCAAGTACGAAATATTGCAAATGAAAAGCAGAAGCACTACGGTCAAGTTCCGGACCTTGCCAAAGCAACCCAGACCTTGAACCGGAGCTAACAAAAGCTAGTAGAACCTAGCGCCGGAGCTTACCAAAACTAGTACAACCAAGCCCCCGCCGGAGCTTACAAAACTAGCAAGACCTAGCGCCGGAGCTAACCAGAACTAGTCGGAACTAGTAAACCCAAAAGCCGGAGCTAGAAGAATCAACTCGGAGCTTAGCAAAAACACGTCGGAGCTAAAAACAAAACTCATCGGAGCTAACCAAAGCTAGTCGGACCTAGCATCGAATGTAATCGGAGCTACCCAAACCAAGCCGGACCTACCATCGGACCTTGCTGTAGCTCAGAGCTAGAGTCGGACCTTGATAAAAAAGTGTTTTGGTGATATTCAAAACTTTTATCATCAAATCCAAGTGTATTCACTACAAGCCAATGTATTCAGCACATATAGGTCTTACAATCTCCCCCTTGATGAATGCATTGGCAACACCATTTAAAATCCGAACATTTGCTTATTCACATAAAAGTTTTGAAGGCAATTTCTCCCCCTTTGTAAATCAAAAGTAAAATGAGAAGAAAAATTATCCCATATTATCTCTCCCCCTTTATTATCTCTCCTTATGCACATATTCTCTCTCTCTTCATGCTTATCTCTCCCCCTTTGACAATGTATTCAACAAGTCATATTCTCTCTCCAACTTTAGTTGTTATGAGCATATTATAACATATACATATAAACAAAGCTCATCCAAGTCATACTATCAAGTAACTTACATTATCACATCAATGAGATACATAAAGTAGTGTAAGCCATGCTAGAGATCAAATGTAATTTTCAATTTAAGCAAGTCATGATCTCACAAACTTAACTATTTCAAAACTTGAAAGCATGACACTAGTTGCTGCATTTTATTATTTTTCAAAACATGAATTTAGATCATATGATATTTGCAAGAGATTATATGCGCATCTGCCTTATTCTAACCAACCAAGCCAAGCCTATGTCATTTGACAATCAGAAGCTTAAGGACATGGTTTTAGTCATACACAATTTCTTCCAAGTTCAAATCTAAGTGCAATGATAAGCTATCTCAAAAGAAGAAGTGCGATGCATGCATATTCTCTTGATCTTTTCTCAATTTATATTTGTTCATAAAAACTCAATATTTGAGTTGATTACTTGATTAATTCTTAATGATTAAAAGCACTTGTGAACATGTAACAAGTTCAAAACATCAAGAAAGTTCGACCATGACCAGTTTTAGTGTAAGTAATTATTCCAATTACTAGACATGGCAAAAACTACAAAATGTATAACACGAGTAATGTAGTAAGAACTTTCAACATGTAAAAGGAATCACAAAGTCATATATGTATGAAATACTATGCTCATATTATTTTAATTTCAGATTCACACATAGACTTCCCAAGTTTCAAAACTCCCCCTCAATTTAAGCCATGAGGATGCATAACCCCTATTTCACTACGAATGAAACAAAAACGAGTGAAATCCAAAGGTTTTGTAAAAATGTCAGCCAATTGATGTTCGGTATCTACATGGTGAAGCACAATGTTTCTTTTTTCAACGTTATCTCGGAGAAAGTGATACCTAATATCAATGTGCTTAGTTCTAGAATGTTGCACGGGGTTTTTAGCAATGCAAATAGCACTAGTGTTATCACAAAACAGTGGAACACTATCTAGATCAACCCCATAGTCCTTAAGTGTTTGAACAATCCAAAGAGTTTGTGAGCAAGCACTAGCAGCAGCTACATATTCAGATTCGGCTGTGGATTGTGCAACTGAATTTTGTTTTCTAGAGGACCAAGCAACAAGAGAATTACCGAGAAAATGACAAGCACCGAAAGTACTTTTCCTATCAATCCTACAACCCCCAAAATCAGCATCCGAAAAAGCTTTCAAAGTAATGGTTGAGGAAGAAGGAAGAAAAATGACAAATTCTTGGGTTCCATGTAAGTACCTGAGAATCCTTTTGACGGCTTGACGATGTGAAACACGTGGGGAAGCTTGAAACCGTGCACAAAGACATACGCTGAATTGTATGTCCGGTCTTGATGCCGTGAGGTACAAAAGTGATCCGATCATGCTTCTATATTCTTTTTGATTCACAGATTCACCATCTTCATCAAGTTCAAGTGTTGTTGCTGTTCCCATTGGTGTCCGAAGAGGCTTGATTTTGTCCATGTTGAAGCGCCTTAGGAGGTCTTTGGTATACTTCGTTTGATGCACAAAGGTACCCTCCTTGGTTTGCTTGATTTGCAGCCCCAAAAAGTAAGTGAGTTCACCCATCATACTCATTTCAAATTCGGAACTCATCATTGCTAAAAACTTGGACACAAGATCATGAGAAGCACAACCAAAGATAATATCATCCACATACACTTGAACGGATAATGAGTCATTGCCATGTTTAAGCACAAAAAGATTTTATCAACCTTGCCCATGGTAAACCCCTTTTCAAGTAAGAATGTTTTTAACCTATCATACCATGCTCTAGGGGCTTGTTTGAGACCGTATAAGGCTTTGGATAGTTTGTAAACATGATTAGGAAAATCTAGATTTTCAAAACCTGGTGGTTGTTTGACATAAAACTCCTCATCTATGTAGCCATTAAGAAAAGCACTTTTAACATCCATTTGAAATAGCTTAAAATCTTTAGATGCTGCAAAAGCTAACAAAATTCTTATGGCTTCTAATCTAGCGACAGGAGCAAAAGTTTCATCAAAATCTAGACCTTCAACTTGAGTGAAACCTTGAGCAACCAACCTAGCCTTATTCCTAACCACAACCCCATCCTCACTTTGTTTATTTTTAAATACCCATTTAGTTCTAATTAAAGTGTGACCTTGAGGTGGAGGTACAAGTTTCCAAACATTATTTCTTTCAAAATTTTCTAACTCTTCTTGCATGGCAATAATCCAAGATTCATTAGTGAGTGCGTGTGATATATCTTTGGGTTCAAAAGAAGCAACAAAAGCA
Source organism: Tuctoria greenei (assembly GCA_036927565.1). Classification (NCBI taxonomy): domain Eukaryota; kingdom Viridiplantae; phylum Streptophyta; class Magnoliopsida; order Poales; family Poaceae; genus Tuctoria; species Tuctoria greenei. Next base: position 257,399,726 of record JAYESD010000002.1, read on the forward strand.
GAATGAGCATGAGAGTTTGGATCGCAAAACCTGGACCATGTGACTTGTTCGTGCAAGCTTCCAATCATCTGTTGTGGGGCATGATCTTTGTAAAAACGTAGGGGAACAGATGTCTCACAAGCTTATTCTTCATTAGGTTCATCGTAGATTGATGAGCTTGTGACTTGTGGACGATCAGGACCAGCATAGGTGATAGCCGGAGCTTGTTCAATGTCCGGAGCTAGACACGTGTCAACTTCGGAACTACTAGGCAGTATCACCGGCTCTTCTTCATCTTCGAAAATACCCTCCCCCTAAGGATACATATCTGGTCCTACAACATCGGAGCTTGTACCTGGGCTAGCTTCATCAAAAGATACTTCACAAGTCTCCACAATTTTGTTAGTGTCAAGTAAAAGCACACGGTAGCCTCTAGTATGAGATGGATAACCAAGAAACATGCCATCAATGGGTCGAGGTTCAAACTTATCAAGATTACCATGTTTCTTAACAAAGCATTTGCAACCAAAGACCCGAAAGTGTGTAAAACTAGGCCTATGTCCAAACCGGAGCTCATATGGTGTTTTACCTAGCTTAGCACGCAAGAAAACACGATTTGAGACATAACAAGCGGTTGCTAACGCATCAGCCCAAAATTTTCTAGGAGTTTGATATTCATCAAGAATAGTCCTAGCCATCTCAACTAAGGTTCTGTTCTTTCTTTCTACAACACCATTTTGTTGAGGTACATATGGTGAAGACAATTGATGATCCATTCTATTTTCAGCACAAAAGTGATCAAAAGATTGATTTTTAAATTCAGTTCCATTATCACTTCTAATTGCCTTTAAAGATCCTGGGTGATCAATTGATAATCTAAGAAATAAAGTTCTAAATTGACTAAAAGCTTCATTCTTAGATGCTATAAAGTAAACCCAAGAGTATATAGAATAATCATCAACAATCACAAGAACATACCATTTACCTCCGAAGGATTGAACACGTGAAGGTCCTACGGTGTCAAGATGCAAAAGTTGACATGGTTCAGTTGTAATGATCATTGTGAGAGGAGTATGTGAACCTGCAACCATCTTAGCATGTCTACAAGAAGAGCACACAATTTCTTTGTCCCCTTTAAGCTTAGGCAGCCCACGTATGCGATCAAGAGCACTAACACGCGTTAGGTGATCAAAGCCTACGTGACCAAGTCTACGATGCCAAAAATATAAGTCCTTTGAATCATTAGCAACTAGACACCTATGCTTAGAGGAAGATATATCAAAATCAGCTTTAAAAACTCTTCCAAACTGAGACATGTTAAAAATAAGCTCACTATTTGAACCTACAACTTTGCAGCAGTTTTTATTGAAAATAATTTCTAGATTTTCATCTAGCAATTGTGCAACAGAAAGCAAATTGTATTTCAAATTTTTGACAAGTGCCACATCCTTCAAAGTGTAGTGATAATTTACTCTAACCGAACCCTTAGCAATTATAGGAGTTGAAGAATTATCGGCAAAAGTAACATTTTCTACACGTGACACAAAAGAGAGGGAGGAGAACCAATCTTTGTTACCGGTCATGTGGCGTGAGCAACCTGAATCCACAATCCAAACATTCTCCTTCCTCAAACGTGTAACCTACATAGAAAATCTATGACATGACCATCTCTACCACAGAAGGTACAATGAAATTTAACTTTGTGTTCATGTCTAGATGAGCAAGCAATATTTTTATTTGAAATCGAATGAGACAACACTCCCGCAGATTTGAAAACCACTCCTTTTTGTTTAGGAACTGTTTGAATCAAACCACTTCCTAATGACTTTACAATTTTAGGTGGATGTGACTTAGTATGAGAATCAAAACCTAAACCAGTTCTATCATTGCAAGACTTGGAAGAATTCAGCAGTAAGTTTATGTTCTTATTCCCATTACAAAACCGATCTAATGTCCTATGCATGTCATCAAGTTTATTGGACAGATCAAGGCAATTCTCACATGAAGTTTTTCCTTTTAGTTTGCAATTGGAACAAAATTTAACTTCATGAGAACGTAAAGCATTGTTCAATATAGAAATTTCATTCATAGCATCCTATAGTTTCTTATCAAGATCATCACAAGTAGAACAATGCAAATCAATTGTAGAACAGCTAGCATCTTTCAAGTTTTTATCATTAAGTGCAGCAAGCTCTTTGTTCTTTTCAATTTCTAACTCAAGTTTATCAAGTGTGAAGGTGTGCGCACTTCTTAATGAGGACAATTGTTCATATATTAAATCACATGAGGAACATGCATCATCACTAGGAATCAAAGTTTTTAAACGGTTGATTTCAGATTCTAGTGATTCAATTTTAGCAGCACTATCCCTAAGCTTTTTGTCCTTTTTCTTAACAATATCAGTGGCACGAGAAATAGCATCACACATTTCTTCGCAAGTAGGACATACCTCTTCATTGTCGCTGTTGTGTTCTGCCTCCTCCATACTTGATCTTGACTTGCCCGCAATAAAGCACAAGTTTGCCAAATCATCTTCATCTTCATCACTTCCAAAGTACACATCACTTGAACTGAATTCTTGAAGCGCGATGATGAAACTATTGATCATCTTGCGTCCTATGGTACCTTTCTTCTTCTTGTTGGAATTTTCAGAGGAGGTCTGGACCTTGCTTTGTTTTTCTTCCCAGGTGGTCGGACCTGAAAGGTTAGGGCATTCTGTACGAAAGTGTCCTGTTTTACCACATTCAAAACAACGTTGAGGTCCGGAGCTTCCTCTCCTTCTAGTTCTCACATTTTGCAATGCTTTTGAGAATCTAGTAGAGATGAGTGCCAACTCCTCTTCTGAAAATTCTTCGATCTGCTCCAGGGTTAGTGAGGACAACAAAGCAAGAGTATTGCAAGATGGTGATTGGCCGGAGCTAGACATATCACGTTGTGAAACAAATGCAATAGACTTATTGGGATTCTTACGTGAGATTATGTCAATTTCATGAGTTTTTAGTTTAGAATAGAGTACATCTAATGTAAGAGAACTCATGACAGTAGATTCACGAATAGATGTGACTTTCATTTCCCAAATTGACATATCTAATGCACTTAGCAATTGCCTAGCATTTTCAGCATCTGAAAAATTAACATTGACACTACGCAAGTTGCTGAGAATTTTATTAAAGCGAGCAAAAAGGTCATCAATAGACTCACCGGGTTGCATCTTGAAGCGCATGTATTCCTTTTTGAACATGTCTTGCCTTACCTCTTTGATCGTGTTGGATCCTTCGTGGTAGTCAAAAAGTGCTTTCCACACATTGTATGCAGATCGGAGGTGTGCAACACGGTCGAAGTCGCTTTGAGTTAATCCTTGTATGATCAAGTTGCGAGCCTTGTTGTTGTTGTCGACATCTCTCAGATTTGTAGCTGTAACTTGATCGTTTGATGGCACTTCGTAAGGCTTGTATACATTTTCCCATATTGCAAAGCCTTGTGGCTGGATGAAAGCCTCCATGCGTGCCTTCCAAACCTGGAAATCAATACCAGCAAACACACAAGGTTTGGCGGAGTACTTCTCCATGATGATTAGTCAAAAACACGTGCAAATCTCAAAGATTAGAGCACCGTGGCTCTGATACCAATTGTAGGATCGAAGAGCACGTGAAAAGCTACCAGAGGGGGGGTGAATGGTAGATTTAAAAATCTGACACAGCGGAAACAATTAAACCCCAACCCTTTCGGCAGAAAAGCGATCTCTTAAAGAAATCGTGTGTGAGACTAATCTAAATGTGTTTCACTGTGACAAAAGTGATGGATATCAGAGAGAATCAAGTCACGAAGACAACACAAAAGTAATAACTCAAATCCGTCGAGAAAAACTCAAGCTATGATCGAAAGATCAAACAAGGTCAATCTGCCCTACCCGAGAAAAAATAGTTCTGGAATGCTGCAAAGAAACTCATGTAGATCAGAAACCACAAATCCAATGACCGTGAAATTTTTACATATGATATATAATCAAGTTGTGAAGACAACCCAAAAAGAATCACGTCAATTGGATCAGTAAAACTCGAGTTATGATAAAACCACCGACAAAAGGTAGTGCTGTCCAGAAACTCGACGAGTAAAACTTGTCTGGAACAAGTCGGACGAACAAGGCACAAAAGTTCCTTCAAACTACAAATTTTATTAAATAGAACACAAGAGGAACAGCCCCAAAGTCATGCACCACGAGCTCTGGGCTCCCTTGCTTATATAACCAGCCCTTAGGCCAACCCAATATCAACTAGGACTCCAATCCTACTCAGATCATGAATCGTAACTTTCCATAACTGCTCAAGATTCTTCTATACGCAAATAGAAGCAATCTTAAGACTTCCAAACACCTTAGGAACGTATTCCACATTCCTAAACAACTCAAATTCGTGACCCACATGAAATCCTATCATAACCAACTCAAATCTTTCCATATTTGAGTCAAACCCGACTCAGCCGCAGCCTGAGTCCATAACCTAGTCGGTTGGACCTTTCCGACCAATTCTTTACGTACACATCTCTTCATCACGTCCCGGGACCATTTAGCCATGTCCATGCACTCCTTGCACACGTGCAAACATCTTCCAATGATGTCCACGATACCTTCATATGAATTGTTCTTGATTCAATCATGTCGCGCAACCTCCTGATCAGCTCAACCACAATTCCTCCTGAATTTGGTTGTTGGAACCTCATCTCCTCCCTGAGACTTGTCCAATGGATCCCGTCACCAGCCATGTCTTGAACTCAAGTAACACCTGCACATGAATAAACAACCAATCCATACGAGCCCAAGTCCTCAACTTGACTCATGTTAGTTCCGAACACAACACCCTACGTGAGAACCTCACATAAGCATGGTGCAAAACCACAGTAACACGATATCATCCATATCATCCAAAACGCACTAAAAACTTAGTAAATGAATACTAAGCAATCTTTCCAATCATGTAAAGCAAGTACGAAACATTGCAAATGAAAAGCAGAAGCACTACGGTCAAGTTCTGGACCTTGCCAAAGTAACCCGGACCATGACCCGGAGCTAACAAAATCTAGTAGAACCTAGCGCTGGAGCTTACCAAAACTAGTACAACCAAGCTTCCGCCGGAGCTTACAAAACTAGCAGGACCTAGTGCCGGAGCTAACCAGAACTAGTCGGAACTAGTAAACCCAAAAGCCGGAGCTAGAAGAATCAACTCGGAGCTTAGCAAAAACACGCCGGAGCTAAAAACAAAACTCACCGGAGCTGACCAAAGCTAGTCGGACCTAGCATCGAACATAACCGGAGCTACCCAAACCAAGCCGGACCTACCGTTGGACCTTGCTCTAGCTTAGAGCTAGAGTCGGACCTTGATAAAAAGTGTTTTGGTGATATTCAAAACTTTTATCATCAAAGCCAAGTGTATTCACTACAAGCCAATGTATTCAGCACATATAGGTCTTACAAAGACACTCATACCAAGCTCTAGGAGCTTGTTTGAGGCCGTAGAGAGCCTTACGCAATTTGAATACGTGGTTGGGGAACTCTTCGTCTTCAAAACCGGGTGGTTGCTCCATGTACACCTCCTCCTTGATTGGTCCGTTGAGGAAGGCGCTTTTTACATCCATTTGATACAACTTGAAATCATGGTGAGTAGCATATGCAAGTAATATTATAATAGATTCAAGCCTAGCTACTGGAGCAAAAGTATCATCGAAATCCAAACCTTCGACTTGTGAATAAACTTTGGCCACAAGTCGTGCCTTGTTCCTTATCACCACCCCGTGTTCGTCTTGTTTGTTGCGGAAGACCCATTTGGTGCCGACGGTGTTTGCATTGGGTCTTGCCACAAGTTCCCATACTTCGTTCCGCTTGAAGTTGTTCAATTCTTCTTGCATTGCCACCACCCAGTCCGGATCTTTCAATGCATCTTCAACCCTGCGTGGTTCCAAAAAGGATACAAACGAATAATGCTCACAAAAGTTAGCTATGCAAGATCTAGTGGTTACTCCCTTTTGGATGTCACCGATGATATTGTTGATTGGGTGATCCCTTTGGACGCATTGGTTTACTCTTGGGTGTGGCACTTGAGGAGTTGTGTCTTCATGATTATCTGCTTCCCCCTCCCCCCCCCCCCCAAGTAGTTGCCTTCGTTGACTTGTTGATCATCTTCGTATTTTTGTGGTTGATCTTGTGCTGAAGCTCCCCCTTGATCATTGATCTCCTCCTGTGGTTCATCTTCCTCATGTACGTGCGGAGGTGGATCTTGTGGTCGAACTTCACCTAGAGCCATTCTTTTCAATGCTTGACAGGGAGCTTCTTCTTTACCTAATTCACATGAACTTGCTCCTTTTGGGAGCCATTAGTCTCATCGAACACTACGTCACGTGCTATTTCAACGACTCCGGAGGCCTTGTTGAAAACACGATAGGAGTAAGTGTTCAAATCATAACCAAGCAAGAAACCTTCATCGGACTTCGAAGCGAACTTTGAAGTCCTAGGCTTCTTGTTCAGGATATAACATGGAGAACCGAAAACTCGAAAATATGTGATGTTTGGTTTGTTACCGGTGAGTAGCTCATAGGATGTCATCTTGAGTAGTCGATGAAGATAAATTCGATTTACGGCGTGGCAAGCGGTGTTAATCGCTTCCGCCCAAAATCGATCCGAGGTCTTGTACTCATCGAGCATTGTTCTTGCCATCTCTATGAGTGTTCGGTTCTTTCTTTCGGCAACTCCGTTTTGTTGTGGCGAGTATGGCGCTGAAAATTTGTGCTTGATACCCTCTTCATCAAGGTACTCCTCCACTTGTGTGTTCTTGAACTTCGTGCCGTTGTTGCTTCGAATACTCTTGATTGTCAATGAGAATTCATTTTGAGCTCGCTTGAAGAACTTCTTGAGTGTTCCTTCTGTTTCTGACTTATCATGCAAAAAGAAAACCCAAGTGAAGCGAGAAAAGTCATCAATAATTACTAAACCATATTTGTTACCGCTGATGCTTATGTAAGCAATTGGACCAAACAAGTCCATGTGAAGTAGTTCAAGCGGTCTTGTTGTAGTCATGACGTTCTTTGCAGGATGAGGTGCTCCAACTTGCTTCCCGGCTTGGCACGCGCTACAAGGCCTGTCTTTCTAAAAAACAACATCCTTCAAACCGCGGATGTGATCGCCCTTGAGGAGTTTTTGAAGATTCCTCATACCAACATGCGCTAGCCGTCTATGCCACAACCAACCCATGTTGGTCTTTGCAATCAAGCATGTGTCAAGTTCGGTTTTATCCTTGTTGAAGTCAACGAGGTAAAGCTTTCCCTTCAACATACCCTTGAATGCAATGGAACCATCACTCCTCCTAGAGACGGTCACACCCTCGTTAGTGAACAAGCAATTATAACCTTTGTCACATAGCTGAGATATGGACAGCAGGTTATAATATAAGGATTCAACATGTAAAACATGAGAAAGTGTGTGTGTAGAAGATATTGCAATTTTACCGGTACCGAGCACCCTTCCTTGACTATTATCTCCAAAGTAGATGCCTTCGTTTGGGTCCTCATTCTCTTCGTATTCCACAAACATTCTTCTTTCTCCGGTCATGTGGTTGGTGCAGCCACTGTCTAGCACCCATTTGGATCCACCGGAGGAATAGGCCTTGCGTTTACCTTCCTTTGCCATAAGGCAAGTGCCATTTCCCTTCCTTGCGCCGAGTGTGGGGAAGAGTGTAGATTTCTTGGACGTGCTCTCGATGGCTACGCTAGCCATCTCTTCTTCTTCGGATGATGAGGACTCATCGTTTGAATCCCACTCCTTCCAAATGTGCGCTTGTTCGACTTGCTTCTTCTTCTTGAAGAATTTCTTAGGTTGAGGCTTGGATTCTTTAGTCTTCTTCTTGTTCTCCTCATATGGGCAATCAACTATAAAGTGGTTATACTCACCACAATTGTAGCATGCCCGCCTCAACTTCGGTTTCGTTCTTTCCTTGTACTTTCCCTCACTTGATTTTGTTCCTTGTCTTTTCTTCATTATTCTCTTGAACCTTTTCATGAACAATGTCATGTCCTCTTCATCTAGCTCACTGCTTTCATCATCACTGTCTTCCTCTAGTTGTGCTTCCCTTGCTTCTTTGGATAGAGGCTTGAGGGTGGACTTTAGAGCAACCCCTTTCTTCTTAGCCGAGGTGAGGTCGGCAATTTCCTTGACGTGCTTTGCTTGTCTTTCCATCATCTCAAAGTTGATGATTTTTCCAAGCAATTCATCCGGAGTCATCCTTTTGTATTCAGTGCTTTCTCTAATCATGGAGCATAGCATGACATTGCAAGGCATAAAAGCTCTAAGGATGAGCTTTACCACCTCGTGGTCATTCCACTTCTTGCTCCCGTATGATTGAACTTTGTTGACAAGTGTCTTCAATCGATTGTACATATCTTGGGGTGACTCGTCTTCCTCAATTACGAATCTTCCTAGTTCGCCTTCGATCATCTCAATCTTTGCTTCACGCACATGTCGGTCACCTTCATGTGCAGTTTGTAGTGTATCCCATATCTCCTTAGCAATTTCGAGTCCATCCACCTTGGTGAACTCGTCTCAACTGAGTGAGGAGGTGATTACAGCTGCGGCTTGTGCATTTCTATGAATGGCCTACTCTTGGCTTGGGGTGAGCTCTTCGTCGTCGTCCGGAATATCTATCCCTGTGCATACAACATGCCATAGACTTGGGTTGAGGGAAATCAAATGCATTTTCATATTCTGCCTCCACATTGAGTAATCACTTCCATCGAAGTGTGGGGCTTTTCCAAGTGGGATAGATAAGTAATGATTGTTATTGGAATTTAGACGATCATAGTTAAAAGGATATCGGGAGTAGTCGGTGTGACTACTCCCCTTCTTCTTCTCTTCAACTTTCACTTTCCCTTTGGAAAGTGCCTTCTTTCTGAGGAGCGCCTTTAGCTCCAGCGTCTCCTCATCATCGTCCTCGAAGTCTTGAATGGCTTCGATGTACTTCTCCACTTTTTAGGTCTTGTCGTTGTTAACCTCCTCTTGGTTGTTGATTTTGTGGGCGTCCTTCATGTCCGACATGATCTCTTCGAGTGGTTAGACTCTTTCTTGAAGAACCTTACTCTGATACCAATTGAATGTGGGCCTAGAGGGGGGGTGAATAGACCTTTTTGAAAGTTGTCGGATCCTGCAACACTCAACAACAAGCTCAATACCAGAGATATCGGACTAGTCCGGTGTTCACGGACTAAGTTGATTAAGCTAGATCGATTAGATTGATTATTTTATGTGTGCAGCGAAAAAATAGAACCAAATAAAGGTTTCACAGTTATATATTAGATTATATCACAGTTAATTCTTATGTTTAACAATTCAACGTAAGATGAGCAATGATTCTTGAAACCCTAGATTATATTGATGAATGAGAATGATGAACACCAAAAGCAAAACACAAGGATTTATCCCGTGGTTCGGCTACCACAAAAGGCAACCTACATCCACGTTGAGGAGTCCACAAAGGACCGGGTCTTCTCCAACCCTACCCTCGTCGGATCGCCACGAAGGCCAATCCACTTCCACTAACCACAAAGGGGTGAATAACTGAATTCAAGGGGCCTTCTCATACGTTGAGAGCTCCCTTAGATTACAACACAAATTTCCACCAAAAACACACTCAAAAGATTACAATTAAAACACAGGAGTGTGTTAGAGAATCAAACCAAGAGCTCAATGTGATGTTCCAAGTGTCTCTCCAATGATCTAGAGTGAATCCTCAAAGGATTGATCGTTGTTGCACTTAATTTCGTGGAGAGATGTAGTTTTTGAGGCTCTTGGGAGGTGTGTCGGCGCTAGGGTTTGAGAGTGGTCAAAAGAAGGTCGTGCACCTCTATTTATATGGGGTTAAAGTGAACGTTAGGGTTCAGAAAGTTCGGACTAGTCCGTGGTGGTCACCGGACTAGTCCGGTGTGCTGTGTGTAGCAAACCCTAAGTATCCCGAAATATCGGACTAGTCCGGCTGAAAACGGACTTGTCCGATTTCGCTACTGGAAATCTTCGGACTAGTCCGATATCCATCGGACCTGTCCGGACATGTGAAACCTTAAGTGAGTTAGATGACAAGTCCGCACTTGGAGGACTTGTCCGATGTAGATCAGAGGGTTTTTCGGACTAGTCCGTGCAAATATCGAACTTGTCCGATTTGGATCAGAAAGAATATCGGACTAGTCCGGTTGCGGCGGACTTGTACGATTTTGTGTGACTTGTGAAGTGTTTTGAGGACTAGTCCATACTGGGGAGGACTAGTCTGATTCTAGTCAGAAGAATATCGGACTAGTCCGACAGATATCAGACTTTTCTGATCCGGTGCAGAAAGGATATCGGACTAGTCCGGTTGTGATCAGACTAGTCCGGTCCTGTGTAACTTTGTGCAATGTGTGTGTTTAATTTGTGATTGAGATCTTGTGGTGAGTTCCCTTAACACACTCCATACACAATAATCTATTACTCTTCTTCCTTGAGCTCATCTCCATTTTGCTCCTCATCCTTCCTTCTTTTTGGTATTTTGCTCATTTTCCTATCATAGGCCTGCACTCATCTCAACAAATAGGTTAGGATCCCAATTGCTTATCATAAATCATCCAAAACCCACAAGAGAGTCCTAGATGCACTTTCACTGCCAAGGTTGGATTGGACCAAGTGAAAGTCGCCTAGAGGGGGGTGAATAGGAAATAATATCTGAAATGACTTAATCAAACAGGATAAGTTCCTGTGGCCGAACTAGTCTGCACAGGGTCGGACTAGTCCGCTCAGCACAGGGTGAAAACCCTAAAACTTGGTTTCTAGAAGTTATTTGCGGAATTAAAGTTCACCGAGAAAATAAGCAATGTGTGGTAAACTAGTAAAGCTCAGATTGTGAAGTTTAAACACTTAGATTGCAAGTTTACAATAATGATCAAAGTGAAGAGAAACAAGAGCAATATGAACCCTAATAGCAATACTAGTGATCACGAAAAGTGAAAGACAAGTGAAACGAGATTTATCCCGTGGTTCAGCTCCACGAAGAAGCCTACATGCACGTTGAGAAGTCCACACAAGGACCGAGTCTCACTTGACCCTTCTCCCACCAAGCCACCACGATGGCCGGCTTGGTTTCTACTATATCAATGGGCAATCACAAAGTTTGATGGGGCTACTCACAACTTGAGGCTCCCACAAATCAATACAATGAGGAGCACATGAAGCTCAACTCACACAAGCCACAAAACACAACACAATGTGCAAGAGATCAAACTGAGAGCCAAATCGCGATGATCTTCCTTTACTCTCCTCCCCAAACCCTAATCGTGATCACGAAAAGTGAAAGACAAGTGAAACGAGATTTATCCCGTGGTTCAACTCCACGAAGAAGCCTACATGCACGTTGAGAAGTCCACACAAGGACCGAGTCTCACTTGACCCTTCTCCCACCAAGCCACCACGATGGCCGGCTTGGTTTCTACTATATCAATGGGCAATCACAAAGTTTGATGGGGCTACTCACAACTTGAGGCTCCCACAAATCAATACAACGAGGAGCACATGAAGCTCAACTCACACAAGCCACAAAACACAACACAATGTGCAAGAGATCAAACTGAGAGCCAATCGCGATGATCTTCCTTTACTCTCCTCCCCAAACCCTAATCTCTTCAAGATTTGCTCTAGAGGGTTAGTAGGACGAGTAGAAGGCTTTGGAAGGCTCTAGGATGCTTTTGGCAGCGCTAGGGTTCAAGACTTATTCAAATGAGCCCGGGGGTTCCCTTTTTATAGCGGTCCCGAGCCCCTTCTGCTGACCTCAGCAGAAGGGCAGACTAGTCCGACATCTGACCCCGGACTAGTCCGACCCTATGGGACCACTGACCTCTGGTCAGGTCCCGACAACTGTCACACTGCGCGACGATCGTCATGCTACCCGCCAAATTTCCAAATTCAAACGGTCATTAGACAACGAACTAGTCCGGTCTAAAATGGACTAGTCCGAAGTGGAACAGAACCGTTTGGTCCGTCCCAAAACGGACTCTTCTGGGTTGGCCCGGACTAGTCCGGCCACAGAGGCGGACTAGTCCGGCCCTCTAGGGTTTCTCGGTCTATCTCACGAAGTTTCAAACGGACAAGTCCGTATCCAAACGGACAAGTCCGAACTATTCCAGAGAGCTTTCGTCCATCGAAAAACAGACAAGTCCGGACTTCTCGGACTTAGCTCCAAATTCACTCCAGAGACGTTTGGTCCGTCTCAAAACGAACTTGTCAGCCTGGCCAGACTAGTCCGGCCTTGAGGCCCGGACTAGTCCGACCTCCTAGGGTTTTTCTCATTTTTTGCTTCTCACTTAGGTGTTTCACTAAACCACCACTTTGAGCCCCCTAGAATGATCTAAATGCACATGATACATCCACCCTCTCACATGCCATGGCTCATATAAGCTCAACACCATAGAAACCCTAATTTCTACGCTTGAGTCTTTGACGCCCGTTTTATCCTTTTCTTTTTTGAGGGTTTTCATCACATTTCAATACTTGTACCTGTGCTTAAGATCACTTTAGCTCATTAGCCTCTTAATTGTCGTCATCAATCATCCAAAACCCACGGGGATGCGTAGATGCACTTTCAATCTCCCCCTTTTTGGTGATTGATGACAACACATTAAGACTTCAAGAACAAGGATAATAATTTGTTTCCATAACATGTATTTGTATGAGTGACTCCACCTCAATGTATGCATCACGAGTAAGAGAGGGTGCCTAAGTGATGTGTTCATAAAGTGTGATAAGTCAACGATTATGCAAGATAGACATGTAAATGAGGCAACACAACACAAATTTAGGCAAGATACATGAATACATAGATTAAGTCTTACAATACAACTTGAAATCAGAGTTTAAAACATAAGTCCTTCATAGATCAAATACTCTCTCACTAATAACTAGATAGAGACTCTCAAACTTTCCCACTCCATCTCCCCCTCTATATCTAAGTGCCACATCCACTAATCTCTCCCCCTTTGGCATCAAGACACCAAAAAGGAAAAGAAGAGAGGAAGGGCCCTTAGGTCTACTCATCACCGGAGTCGTCATCATCATCGCCACCTTGGCGCCCGCTGTGGCTCTCCATGGCCTCCGGGTCAACATGGGCATCATCATCATCAGTCGGGGCTACGGTGGAAGTCCCATCTTCACCAAACTGAGCGAGCTCCTCGGCAGTGAACTCCGAGAAAGAAGTGAGCTCACCATCACTCTCCTCGGCGGGAGACATAGGAATGTCCAGCTTGTCGCACATCACCTTGAGATACTACTCGTTGCGATGCTCCATGCGACGTTGCCGAATTTCTATCTTCCGGCAGGAGGAGAAAAGAGCTTTGAAGAATACACTCCCACATTGTGACGATGGCAGAGGTGGTGGAGGAGATGGCACGAAGCGAGAGGAAGAAGCGGGATGATCCGCATTCTTCCTCCTAGGAGCGGCCGGCTCTGGAGAAGGGAGTTGAGGTCGAAGCCTCCGGTGAATTATGTCTTTCTTGAACGTGAGTCCGGAGATCTTCTCGATCATGTACATAATGTACGAAGCGTATCCACATGATCGTTTGGGAGTGTGCGAGATGTTGAAGATATCATCAAAGATATAGTCCACCACATTGAAGCTGACATCTCCATCAATGAGGACCATCAAGTGCCTTTGATTTCCTTGTATTATCCCCGCATCTCCATGCTTGGGGGAAATGGTCTTCCTGAGGACCCGGTTGAGCACACTATAGAAAGGCTTGATATTTTTGATGTGCCCGGCCTCAAACTGTGCATGACTTGGGTACATGTACTCTAGGGTGTCCTGATCAACTGGCTTCAGGTTTGAAACGATGATCTCATTATCCAGTTGGTCCTCCAAGTCAAGCAACTGATCAAACTCCCAGTAGGTCGTGGAGTATTGCTCGCCATGTGTCATCCATGTAATCCGGCGATCTCCATCAGTGTGGAAGTAGATAGTAAAGTAGAATTGGGCAATTACTTCCACATTCCAGTCATACTGGAAAGCCATAAACTTCTTCAAGCCATGCCTCTCAACGGCCTCAATCACAATATTGAAGGCTTGATGATCCTTCTGAGCCATATAGTCCCAGTCTATCCACCGAGCATCTGTGACAGGGGTTTGCTTGGTCATGTAGACCGTCCGATAGTAGGCACAGTGGAAGTCACACCAGAAATGGGGATCCACTGTGCTCCTGTCTTGCTGATAGACATTAATCTTCTCGAGCTTGCGTGCCTTCTCAACCCCTTTGCCCTTGAAGATGTTAGCATCGAAGGCAGCTGCACGGTTTGGGTTCCGTGCAGGAGAAGACATCTTCAAGGGGCCTATGGGTTGAGAGGCACCCTTCTTAACCTTGCTAGCAGCCTTCTTGTCCACTATCTCCCTCTTCATGGGTGCAACATTGACTGGGGCCTTGCCTTTATCTTTGGAGGTCCTCGCCCCTGGGTTCTAGCTTGTTCACCCAAAGTCACAAGCCGCTTCCTTTTCGGGGCTGCCTCGGCAGCTGCAGAATTGTGCTCTTCTCGCTGCGTCTTCTTTTCTCTCGGAGATGCAAAGTATGCAGCAACCATTTATTGATCCTCTCATTGCTTCCGGCAATAAAGAGCTTGCTTCTCCGCTTCGGTTTCAGAGTTAGAAGGTGGAACATACTCATTATCCGACATGGTTGCTGACAAGATAAGCAAGGGAATGTGTATGAGTCAAAGGAAGTTAAGGGGTAGAGGTAGAATTCACAAAACCAACCTAGGTTAGGGTTTTCACTGTGTTCACAAAATCTTTTCGCATCTAGGGGCTCGGTAAATATATTGGCCAATTGTTTATCGATTCTCACATGGGAAATTGCAATGTCTCCTTTGATGGAGTGATCTCTCAAGAAATGGTGTCAAATATCGATGTGTTTGGTCCTTGAGTGTTCAACTGGATTATGGGCTATTTTGATAGCACTCTCATTGTCACATAGGAGGGGAATATGGCACAAGTTTATGTCATAGTCCCTAAGAGTTTTTCGCATCCAAAGAAGTTGTGCACAACAACTTTCGGTGGCGACATACTCTGCTTCGGCTGTGGAAAGAGCAATGAAGTTTTGTTTCTTTGAGGACCACGACACTAGAGATCTACCAAGGAATTGGCAAGTTCCCGATGTACTCTTCCTATCAACTTTGCACCCTGCATAGTCCGCATCGGAATATCCAATGAGGTAAAACTTAGATCCTTTGGGGTACCAAAGTCCTAGGCTTGGTGTGTGAACCAAATATCTAAGAATTCTCTTATTGGCGATCAAATGACACACCTTAGGAGCGGCTTGAAATCTAGCACACATACACACACTAAGCATGATATCGGGCCTAGATGCACATAAGTAAAGCAATGAGCCTATCATGGAATGATATACCTTTTGGTCCACACTTGGACCATCTCCATTGAGATCGAGATGCCCATTGGTTGCCATAGGAGTCTTGATGGGTTTGGCCTTGTCCATGTCAAACTTCTTAAGTATATCTTGTGTGTACTTGGTTTGACTAATGAACGTGCCTTCCTTGAGTTGCTTCACTTGAAAGCCTAGAAAGAACTTCAACTCCCCCATCATGGACATCTCAAATCTTTCCGTCATTATCTTAGAAAACTCATCACAAAAAGCTTTGTTAGTAGAACCAAATATAATGTCATCGACAAATATTTGGCAAACAAACAAATCATCATTGAAGTGCTTAGTGAATAAAATATAGTCCACCTTCCCAATTTTGAAACCATTTTGAGTTCGAAAGTCTCTATGACACTAATACCAAGCTCTAGGAGCTTGTTTGAGTCCATAGAGAGCCTTACGCAATTTGTACACATGGTTTGGGAATTCTTCATCTTCAAATCCGGGGGGTTGCTCCACACACACCTCTTCCTTGATTGGACCATTGAGGAATGCGCTCTTGACATCCATTTGATATAGCTTAAAATCATGGTGAGTAGCAAATGCAAGTAATATACGAATTGATTCAAGCCTAGCTACGGGAGCAAAGGTTTCTTCGAAATCCAAACCTTCGACTTGTGAATGCCCTTTGGCCACAAGTCGTGCCTTGTTCCTTGTAACCACCCCGTGCTCATCTTGTTTGTTGCGGAACACCCATTTGGTGCCTACAACATTTGCATTTGGCCTCTTCACAAGCTCCCATACTTGATTTCTTTCGAAGTTGTTGAGCTCTTCTTGCATGGCCATCACCCAATCCGGATCTCGTAGTGCTTATTCAACCTTGTGGGGCTCCAAGGAAGAAACAAAGGAGTAATGTTCACAAAAGTTTACAACACGAGATCGAGTAGTTACCCCCTTGGAGATGTCTCCAAGTATGTTGTCAACCGGATGGTCCCATTGGACGCTTTGATGCACTCTTGGGTGAGGCGCTTGAGGTCTTGATTCATCATCTTGGTCTTCCTCATCCTCATTTTCTCCCCCTTGATTGATGCCTCCATTTTCATCTTCTTGGAGCGCATCTTGGGTAACTTGATATTGATCATTTGAGGAAGAGCTTGCTTGATGTGTAGGATGGTCACTTGCATCTTTAGTTTGTTCTTGTGGTCGTATATCTCCAAGTGCCATCCTTCCTATCACCACTTGTGGAGCTTCTTCTTGATCTAGCACATGACGATCAACTTGCTCCACTTGAGAGCCATTAGTCTCATCAAACACTACGTCATGTGCTACTTCAACAATTTCGGAGGATTTGTTAAAGACACAATAGCCGTAAGTGTTTGAGTCATAGCCAAGCAAGAAATCTTCATCGTACTTAGAAGCGAACTTCGAAGTCCTAGGCTTCTTGTTAAGAATGTAGCATTTGCTCCCAAAAACATGAAAGTAAGAGATGTTGGGCTTGTTACCGGTTAGGATCTCATACGACGTCTTCTTAAGTATGCGGTAAAGATACAACCGGTTTATGGCATGGCAAGCGGTGTTCACCGCTTCCGCCCAAAACCGGTCCGACGTCTTGTACTCATCAAGCATAGTTCTTGACATCTCAATTAGAGTCCTATTCTTCCTCTCGGCCACCCCATTTTGTTGAGGGGAGTAGGGGGCCGAGAACTCATGCTTGATGGCTTCTTCATCAAAAAATTCTTCAACTTGAGTATTCTTGAATTCGGTTCTGTTGTCACTCCTTATGGTCTTGATACTCAAGGAGAAATCATTTTGAGCTCTCTTCAAGTATCTCTTGAGAACACCTTGAGTCTCGCTCTTGTCATGCAAAAAGAATACCCAAGTGAAACGTGAAAAGTCATCAACAATAACAAGATCATATTTGTTACCACCAATACTAATGTAGGCGATTGGACCGAAGAGATCCATGTGTAGAAGCTCCAATGGTCTTGATGTTGTCATAATGTTCTTGGATGGATGTGGTGCTCCAACTTGCTTTCCGGCTTGGCATGCGCTGCATGGCCTATCCTTTTCAAACACAACATTCTTTTAACCACAGATGTGCTCGCCCTTAAGGAGTTTTTGCAAATTTATCATCCCAACATGGGCTAGCCTCCTATGCCACATCCATACCATGTTTGTTTTTGAAATTAAACATGTATCAAGTTGGGTTTTATCAAGAAATCCACAAGATAGAGCTTTCCCTTGAGTACACCCTTAAAGGCAATTGAGCCATTGCTTCTCCGTGTGACGGTCACACCCTCATTAGTGAATAAACAATTATAACTTTTGTCACATAGTTGTGATATGGACAAGAGGTTATAATCAAGTGAATCAACATGCAAAACACTTGAAAGAGTATGATTAGGGGACATATCAATTTTGCCGGCGCCAATGATTTTTCCTTGGTTATTGTCCCCAAAATGGATTCCTTCACTTGGATATTCATTTAGATCATACTCCACAAACATCTTCCTCTCTCCGGTCATATGATTTGTGCATCCACTATCAAGAACCCACTTGGTTCCACCGGAGGAGTATGCCTACAAGAAAGATTTAAGCCTTGGCTTTAGGTACCCAAGCGGTGTTGGGTCCTTTGATGTTAGTCAAGAGGCACTTGGGCACCCACACACAAGGTTTGGTACTCTTGCGGTGTGTCCCAACATACCTCGCATATGCCTTTCCAAACTTGTTCCTCAATAAAACATATGAAGCAGCAAAATCATGGAACAACGGATGAGGTTCTTTCTTAGGCACTTTCGGATATGTTGTAACATTCTTTCCCTTATTGTTGTATGAGCCCCCTTTGACAAAAACAATCAAGTCTTTGCCATTCTTGGGAGTTTTGGCATTTTGCCTCATCCCCCTAGAATAACCAAGACCATCCTTGATAAGGGGATGTCTTGTGTTGGTATATGCACTACGTGCATATGCCACCTTCTCCTTGTCAAAGATGCTACCCTTTGGTGCTTGATTGGTTTCTGCCAACTTAAGCTCATCTTTAAGCTTTGATTAAGTTTGATCATTTACAAGTTTGGGATGCTTCGGATTTAATATTTGTGGAAGGTGAGCTTGTAGAGGAAGAAGGTGCATTGACCTTGAGATACTTCACTTGCGTCTCAAGGATCTTGTTAGCTTGTGTCAAACTAAAAAGTTCATCCTTGAGCACAATTGTAGTGTTCTCAAGGTTTGAGCAAGTTTCCTTGCTCAAAGTGAGTTCACGCTCAAGTGCCTTGCTTCTTTCTCTTTCAAGCTCCAAGAGCTCCTCAACCTCTTGACATCTATCCTTTTGTTGGATGAGCATGTCCTCTTGTCGGTTGATGAGTTCTTCCTTCTCAAATATTTCCTTCGTTAACAATCTCAATCTTTTCAAAGTGCTTTTATTCATGTCTTTAAGCATATGTTCATTTTCACTACTACTATCAAAATCATCATGAGAAGAAATTGAAGAAGAGGATTTAGAATTAACCTTCTTTCTTCCCTCCTTGGCCATGAGACAAGTTGCCTTTGAAGTCTCCAAGTTTAGGAAGAGCTTGTTCTCCATTGTTGTCTTCTTCATAGCAATGGTTGCTACCTTCTCATCTTCATCGGAGGAGGATTCCTCATTTGAATACCACTCCTTTCCAAGGTGGGCATGTCCAGATTGCTTCTTCTTCTTGAAATACTTCTTCTCTTTGGACTTTTCCTCCTTCTTCTTCTTGTTTTCTTCATGTGGACAATCCACAATGAAGTTGTCATACTCCCCACAATTGTAGCAAGCCCTATTTGATCTTGTCTTGGGCTTGTCTTTGCTTTTTCATTCACTTTGGTAGCTCCCCCTCCTTCTTCTAAACATTCTCTTAAAGTTGTTAATGAAGAGAGCTTCTTCCTCATCGGTGTCGGGACTCTCTTCCTTTTCTTGTGATCTTGAGGACGCTGCCTTGAATGCAACATCCATTTTCTTGGAGGAGGAAATCTTTTGTAGATCATTGTAAAACATGGCTTCTTGCTCCATCATCTCATGGTTGATGATCCTCCCTAGCACTTCTTCGGGAGTCATCTTGTGGAAGCCCGGACTTTCACGAATTAGTGAGCAAAGAGTGACGTTTCGAGACATGAATGCTCGAATCATCCTCTTTACCACCTCGTGGTCGGTCCACCGAGTGCTTCCATATGACTGACTCTTGTTGATAGAGTCTTGAGGCAGTCATACATGTATTGGGGAGACTCACCCTCCATGATGGTGAACCTCCCAAGCTCTTCTTCAATCATCTCGATCTTTGCCTCCCTAATGACGTGGTTGCCTTCATGTGCCATCTTAAGGGTATCCTATATCTCCTTAGCAACCTCCAACCCTTAAATGCGGTTGAACTCCTCACGAGTCAATGAGGAGGTAATCACACCAACGGCTTGAGCATTACGATGTAGAAGAACGGCTTGTTTCAGAGTGATGTCTTCCTCATTCTTCGGAAGATGAACACCTATCATCACAATTTGCCACGAGCTAGGGTTTAAGGAAATGAGGTGCATCTTCATATTATGCTTCCACATAGAGTAATCATTTCCATCAAATTGAGGAGGTTTGCCAATAGGAATACACAAATAATGATTGCTCGCGGTTAGTTGTTCATAATTATAAGGATACCGGGAGTAGTCTTGTAAACTACTCCCATTGTCAATGTTGAGTGAAGCAATTGGCTTGATCTCCTTCTTTGGCACGTTGAGATTCTCACGAAGCCGTGCCTTTAGCATCCGAACTTCTTCGTCATCATTTGGATCATCTTGAAGAACATCGACGTTCTTCGTCTTGGTGTCATCGATGACCACCAGAACTTCGTTGTCACCCCTTCCGGCCATTTCTTCTCCGAGTTGTTAGACTCTTTTGGAGAATCCTGCTCTGATACCAATTGAAATTTGCCTAGAGGGGGGTGAATAGGCAATAATACCCGAAGTGACTTAATCAAACAGGATTAAGTTCCTGTGGCTGGACTAGTCTGCACAGGGCCGGACTAGTCCGCTCAGCACTAGGTGAAAACCCTAAAACCTGGTTTCTACAAGTTATTTGCGGAATTAAAGTTCACCGAGGAAATAAGCAATGTGTGGTAAACTAGTAAAGCTCAGATTGTGAAGTTTAAACACTTAGATTGCAAGTTTACAATAATGATCAAAGTGAAGAGCAATAAGAGCAATATGAACCCTAATAGCAATACTAGTGATCAGCAAAAGTGAAAGACAAGTGAAACGAGATTTATCCCGTGGTTCAGCTCCACGAAGAAGCCTACATCCACGTTGAGAAGTCCACACAAGGACCGAGTCTCACTTGACCCTTCTCTCACCAAGCCACCACGATGGCCGGCTTGGTTTCCACTATATCAATGAGCAATCACAAAGTTTGATGGGGCTACTCACAACTTGACGCTATCACAAATCAATACAATGAGGAGCACACGAAACGCAACTCACACAAGCCACAAAACACAACACAATGTGCAAGAGATCAAACCGAGAGTCAAAGCGCGATGATCTTCCTTTACTCTCCTCCCCAAACCCTAATCTCTTCAAGATTTGCTCTTAGAGGGTTAGTAGGATGAGTAGAAGGCTTTGGAAGGCTCTAGGATGCTTGTGGCAGCGCTAGAGTTCAAGACTTATTCAAATGAGTCCAGGGGTTCCCTTTTTATAAGGGTCCTGAGCCCCTTCTGCTGACCTCAGCAGAAGGGCGGACTAGTCCGGCATCTGACCCTGAACTAGTCCGGCCCTATGGGACCACTGACCTTTGATCAGGTCCCGACAACTGTCACATTGCGCGGCGATCGTCACGCTACCCGCCAAATTTCCAAATTCAAACGATCACTAGACAACAGACTAGTCCGGTCTAAACGGACTAGTCCGAAGTGGAACAGAACCGTTTGGTCCGTCCCAAAACGGACACTTCTGGGTTGGCCCGGACTAGTCCGGCCACAGAGGCGGACTAGTCCGGCCCTCTCGGGTTTCTCTCGGTCTATCTCACTAAGTCTCAAATGGATAAGTCCGTACCCAAACGGACAAGTATGAACTATTCCAGAGAGCTTTCATCCGTCCAAAAACGAACAAGTCTGGACTTCTCAGACTTAGCTCCAAATTCACTCAGATTCACTCCAGAGACGTTTGGTCCGTCTCAAAACGGACTTGTCAGCCTGGCCGAACTAGTCCGGCCTTGAGGCCCGAACAAGTCTGACCTCCTAGGGTTTTTCTCATTTTTGGCTTCTCACTTAGGTGTTTCACTAAACCACAACTTTGAGCCCTCTAGAATGATCTCAATGCACATGATACATCCACCCTCTCACATGGCATGGCTCATATAATCTCAACACCATAGAAATCCTAATTTCTACGCTTGAGTCTTTGATACCCGTTTTATCCTTTTCCTTTTTGAGGGTTTTCATCACATTTCAATCCTTGTATCTGTGCTTAAGATCACTTTAGCTCATTAGCCTCTTAATTGTCGTCATCAATCATCCAAAACCCACGGGGATGCCTAGATGCACTTTCACCAAGTGATGGGGAGAGAGGAACCAAAGTCTTTGAGAACTTTGACTCGACCTCCGAACGACCACAAAACCACAATCTGAGATAACTACCTTTATACCTGCCAAGGTTGGTTGCGACCAAGCAATAGGGAGAGATGCACCAAAACTTTGAGGATTTTAACTTGATCTTTGAATGATCGCAGAACCAAAAACCGTAAACTAATCCACACAAAAGGCTTAGAAGCCTAGATCATGAATTAGGGACCCCTGAGGGATCACTTCACAAGTCCATGAAGAATAAGGAAGAACGAAGGTGTGCAAGGCACTCAGAAATTATCTTGGTTATCAAATGATCAAAGGTTGTTTATCCAAGAGCACAAGGGTGTTATTTATACCAGGAACAACCCTCCTAGCTAGGTGTGAACTGAAGTCACCATGTTTGAAGTGGAAAGCCAGTTGTAGAGCAATTCACGAAGTAGTCTTCGGTCCTCGTGCGTCTTTTCGCCTTCTGTGCAATCTTTAGTAATTTGGCATAACTCCAGCTTGGAAACTCCAAACGATGCACCATTTGTTGCGTTGGAAAGTACACTTGATAAGATTTCACACCATGTGTATTATGCCCCCTAAAATGTGACAGATTGGTACAGAATTACACGTGAAGTTGAGGTTTCTGCAGTGTACCCGTTTTCGGATCGAACAATGCAAACTGACTTGGTTCTTTTTCGTGGCAGCCAATGATTCTCCTTCATGTGTAAACCTGTGTAACACATAATTATACGACTTAGGTAGCATATCATTCTCATCAATATTAAAATGTAATGTAGAGAGGAAAGCATTGACATGTTGTTCAAGTTTCTTAGCACAAGTGTTTGTAATCGGTCCTTCATATGATTGTTTATGTGTGTCCATGGCTGGGATGTCCACATCATCCCCCCTTTTGTAAAGGAGTCATCCTCGACTCTTATTGTCCAAAGTAGGGAGATAGATCAGCGATGTTGAATATTGTACTTACACCGTATGTACTTGGAAGGTCAATCTCATTATCATTGATCTTTCTAAATACTTTGAAAGGTCCATTGGCTCGAGGCTGCAATTTGTACCTGCGATGCACAGGAAATCGTTCCTTGTGTAAGTGCACCCAATCCAAATCTCCTATTGAGAATTCCACTTTCTTGCGACCCGTGTTGGCACGCCTCTCATAGAATTTTGTCATTTTCTGTATGTTAGTATGCACTTGATTATGAAATTTCTTGATGAATTCAGCAGGCTTGCTGGCATCAAAGTTCTCATGTTCCTGCAAAGGCAAAGATAGAAGGAGCAATGGGTTTAAAACCATATACTATCTCAAATGGACAAAATTTTGTTGTTGAGTGTACTGCCTTGTTGTAAGCAAATTCCACATGTGGCAAACTTTCTTCCCATAGTTTCAAGTTCTTCTTTACAACAACTCATAGTAATGCTGATAATGTGTGATTCACCACTTCGGTTTGCCCATCTGTTGGTAGATGACATGTTGTGGAAAATAGCAGTCATGTACCAAGTTTTTCCCACAAGGTCTTCCAAAAGTAGCTCAAAAACTTGGTGTCATGATCTAAAACAATAGTTTGTGGTACACCATGAAGTCGTACAATTTCCCTGAGAAACAATTCAACAATATGTGATGCATCATCATTCTTTTGATAGGGAATAAAATGTGCCATTTTACTAAATCTGTCCACTACAATAGAAATTGAATCTCTCCCCACTTTTTTCGAGGTAGACCAAGAACAAAGTCCATATAAATGTCTTCCCATGGAACACTAGGAATAGGTAGAGGAGTATATAGACCGTGAGGATTCAAGCGCGACTTAGCTTTGTTGCAGGTGACACACGTAAAACACGCCTCTCCACGTCTCTTCTTATCTTGGGCCAAAAGAAGTGATCGACTAGCACTTTCTCTATTTTCTTGGTACCATAGTGACCCATCAATCCTCTGGCGTGAGCTTCCTACACAAGTATTAGACGAAGAGAGCAATCTGGAATGCAAAGTTTGTTAGCTCGAAATAAAAATCCATTATTCATATGAAATTTCTTCCATCCTTTTCCATCACAATACTTAGAAAATGGTTCAGAAAAATATGAATCAATGGCATACAAGTCTTTGATACTTTCTAAGCCAAGAACTTTTGCATCAAGTTGAGACAACAAAACATGATGTCTA
The DNA here is from genome assembly GCA_036927565.1 of Tuctoria greenei. Lineage (NCBI taxonomy): Eukaryota > Viridiplantae > Streptophyta > Magnoliopsida > Poales > Poaceae > Tuctoria > Tuctoria greenei. The sequence goes on from JAYESD010000002.1 coordinate 257,423,837, forward strand.
GATAAAGCATCTGCAATAATATCGTCTTTCCCTTTCTTGTAATTTACAATGTAAGGAAATGTCTCAATAAATTCACTCCATTTTGCATGTATTTTGTTTAGTTCTAATTGACCTTTAAGATGTTTCAAAGATTCATGATCTAAATGTATGATAAATTCTTTACTCAAAAGATAGTGTTGCCAAGTTTCTAAACATCTCACAAGAGCATATAATTTTTTGTCATAAATTGAGTAATTGAGAGTTGGACCACTTAGCTTTTCACTGTAATATGCAATTTCTCGACCTTCCTGCATAAGAACGCCTCCAAACCTTCCTGCATAAGAACGCCTCCAAATCCTACTCCACTTGCATCAAATTCAATCTCAAAAGTCTTACCAAAGTCCAGGAGAGCAAGTAGTGGGGTTGTTGTCAGCTTCTTTTTCAGCTCTTCAAATGCTTTTGCTTGTGTTTCTCTCCAATGAAAAGGCACATCCTTCTTCGTCAACTCATTGATTGGGGCAGCAATGGTACTAAAATCTTGCACTAAATGTTGATAGAAACCTGCAAGTCCAAGAAAGCTTCGTACTTGGCTGACATTTTGTGGAGGCATCCACTCACGAACAACTTTAATCTTTTATTCATCGACCTCCACACCTTGAGCTGAAACAACAAAGCCAAGAAACTACCTTATCAGTGCAAAAGGTGGACTTTGCAAGGTTAGCAAACAAGCATTCTTTTCGCAAAACAGCAAGCACATGTTTTATATGTTCCACATGTTCATCAAGAGACTTGCTGTAAATTAAGATATCATCAAAGTAAACCACAACAAACTTTCCAATAAAGGCTCTAAGAACAAGATTCATCAATCTCATAAAAGTACTAGGAACATTTGTCACTCCAAAAGGCATCACCAACCATTCATATAAGCCAAATTTGGTTTTAAAAGATCTTTTCCATTCATCTCCCTCTTTCATTCGGATTTGGTGATAGCCACTTCTCAAGTCAATTTTTGTAAATATGATAGCACCACTAAGCTCATCAAGCATGTCATCAAGTCTAGGTATGGGATGTCTATACCTTATTGTAATGTTATTTATGGCTCAACAATCAACACACATCCTCCATGAACCTTCTTTCTTTGGAACTAAAAGAACCAGAACTGCACAAGGTGAGAGCCTTTCCCTTACATACCCTTTGTCGATGAGCTCAAGGACTTGGCACTAATTTCTTTTGTTTCCTCCGGGTTGGTACGGTATGGTGCACGATTAGGAAGCAGAGCACCAGGAACAAGGTCAATTTGATGCTCAATTCCCCTCTTTGGGGGCAGCCCTGGTGGTACCTCTTCTGGAAATACATCTTCATATTCCTGCAATACATCAGAAACAGCGTGTGGCAATGTAGAGGAGAAATCATTAGTGGTAAGAAAATTTTCCTTGTACAAGAGTACATAGAACATGACGTTGGGTTCACTTAATTCTTTTAAATCCCCTTTTGTAGCTATCATCACTAAACCCTGTTTTCCCTTTGGCTCGGTTCTTTGCGGCTGTGGAGTTTTATTTGGCTGTGTAAGCACTCCCTCACTATGTTTGTGGGTCACTCGCAAGTGGTTCTCACTCTCTCCCTGTTTTCTTTTCATATCATCCTTTACAATTTCCTCCAGTGTCAACGGAAGTAGAATGAGACGCGTTCCATTGTGCAAGATGATAAGCTTGTTAACACGACCACAAATCTGAACATCACGATCATATAGCCATGGTCGTCCTAACAATAGCTGACAAGCGTGCATGGGGACGACGTCACATTCCACTTGGTCTTTATACTTCCCAATAGAGAAAGGAACAATCAAATGTTTGTACACGTAGTGCCTCACAATTATTAAGCCACTGCATCTTGTATGGGTTAGGATGACGCTGTTGTTTGAACCCCATTTTCTCCACTAATTCTTGACTTGCAATATTATTGCATCTTCCATTATCAACAATAATTTTGCGTAATTTGTCTTTAATCATGCCTCTGGTGTGGAATATATTGTGTCGCTGTTCATTATCTTCTTTTACAGCCGTGACACTAAGCACTCATCGAGAAATATAGCAATTATCATCACCTTCTTCTGGTTGAATCTCATTCTCATCATCTTTAATTTCTTCATCATAGCATGGTGCATCTTCTGGTTCACTTTCAGATTCCCAATCACCTTGTTCATTCACAATCATAGTCCTCCGAGTAGGACATTTAACAGCAACATGTCCATGCCCTTGGCACTTGTGACACACAATGCTTCAGCTATTTGAAGAGGACGCAGCTGCTGATGCAATAGAAGGGGCTGTTGTACTAGTAGTGCGATGTCGTTGCTCTTGTTGAATTGTAGGCGAAGAACAGCTGAAACTTGCAACCCCAATGGGTGGAGAAGACTTAGCTGCACCGCCTTGAGATTTTCTCTCAACGAAAGATGTACTGGGTTGCTGCCAGTTCCAAGGAAAAGATCGACCACCATAGGATCGACTTCATCGAACTTGCTGAAATTTTCTTTCGGTGCACATAGCTTGATCCACAAGGCTCGGCAAATTGTTGTATGGAAACATCTCAACAAAATTAGAGATTTCAGCATTAAGACCATGCAAAAATCTTGCCATCTTTGATTCTTCATCTTCTCTAATTCCTGATCGAACCAGCAACAACTCCATTTCCTTGTAATACTCATCAACTGATTTGGAGCCTTGTCTCAATTGCTGCAAACTATTACGAAGGTCACATTGATAGATGGATGGTACAAAGCATCTTCTCATCACTTGCTTCATCTCATTCCATGTGTTGATATGATCACGTCCCAACACAAGTTGATTTTCTTGTATTTGGTTCCACCAAGTGAGAGCATAACATGAAAATTGGACGGAATCAAGGTTTACACGCCATCCATCAGAGATTATGCACTCTAAAAATTTGGTCACTTTGCTCCTCCCATTCCAGATATGCATCTGCATCTTCTTTTCCTAAAAACTTTGGGATAGTTAGTTTGACACGAGCAATGCTGTCCTGATCATTCTCAGTGTTGACGGAGATGTTCTCCATTATAACCAGCACCTCAATGGCGATCATGGTGATGTGCAAAAGGTCCTTGATCTGCAAAAGGATTATCATTTGCCTCATACCCATCGTATGAGTGCTCATGTAATTCTTGCTCATCTTCAAAGTGCACATGGTTGCCGCGACCATGTCCTTGTATTTTTCTTCCACGCTGATCATTGTGACCAGGCCTACCATCATCATGGCCACCATGTTCATTTCAAAAATGGTTACGAAAACTTATTCCCAAAACTAGAATTTTCATCGCCAAATTCTTCATTACAATTTCATGGAGCCCTACCACTAGCTGGAAGGATACATTCATTGAACATCCTCTCCATGGCCTCCAATAGCGAGTCTTTGAGTTGGCACAGTTTAGCTCGTGCAATCGGTGGTTCTTGTCTTCCAATGTTACCACCATGAACACTCGAATCAGACCTGCAATGTTAGAACAGTGGAGGGAAAAAGGGTATAGGAAATTTTTGTAGAATCACACAATCTCACCTCTTGCTTACCAAAGTTCTTACCATTCTCAAGGACTGTGAGTGTGCAAAATGTGATAGTATCCTTGCTGTGATTAAGCGGTTGGAATACGAGTCGAGAGATCCGATTACGGTATCTTTGTGGAGCTAGGATGGCTGAACAAGGAAGGCTTGTAGCACCGTAAATCAAGTATCATAAACCAAATCAAAAGATAGATAAATATTGTTGCCCAACCTAAAATTTTTGCAATAATGATTATATCCTTTCAGCCCTTGGATCTTTCTTTCTTACTCTTTTTAACATTTTTTCACTTGTCTTTCTTCTTTTTCCCTTTTTTTAATATGCGAACAAGATGTGGGCTGACTAACACAATGCAGATGAATATGGCAAACAACAAATGATGCAAACGACACAAGACCAACGGTACTACACAATGGTTTGGTTACTTTTGTGGTGGTTCAATAGATTATAGGTATGACACGAAAACATGAGATGGACAAAAGAAAAATGGTGATAAACAAATAGATGATATGTGGATCGTACCTATCGTGGAAACCTGAAATCTGATACCAAATGCTAGGGTGAAACCCGGGAGTTGTCCGATCTTCACGGCAGTAGGTACGCCAAAGGGTAAATAGAAAGATCGGACAACCCGAACTATTGCTTGGAGCAGTTCGGACAGTCTGATCCGTCTTTGAGCAGCGGTACCAACAAAGGTAACTAGCTGAAAACAGCGGACAACTAGCTTTATACTTGCCAAGGTTGGATGCGACCAAGTGACGGGGAGAGAGGCACCCAAGTCTTTGAGAACTTTGACTTGATCTATGAACGACCACAAAACCACAATCCAAGATAACTACATTTATACCTGCCAAGGTTGGCCGCGACCAAGCGACGGGGAGAGAGGCACCGAAACCTTGAAGATTTTGACTCGATCTCCCAACTACTGCAGAACCACAAACCAGAAACTAATCCACACAAAGGCCCGAAATCCTAGAGCACGAATTAGGGGACCCCTCAGGTGTCGCTTGACAAAGTCCATGAAGAACAGGAAAGAACGACAATGTGCAAATCACTCAGAAATTATCTTGGTTATCAAATGATCATAGGTTGTTTTTCCAGGAGCACAAGGGTGTTATTTATACTAGGAACAACCCTCCTAGCTAGGTGTGAACTGAAGTCACCATGTTTTGAAGTGGAAAGCCAGCTGGTGAGCAATTCATGAAGTAGTCTTTGGTCCTCGCACGTCTTCTCGCCTTCTGCACATTTTTTTTGTAATTTGGCCATACTCCAGCTCGGAAACTCCAAACAATGCACCATTTGTTGCATTAGAAAGTAGACTTGATAAGGTTTCACACCATGTGTATTATGCCCCCTGGAACGTGACAGATTGGTACAAAATTACATGTGAAGTTGAGGTTCCTACAGTGTACCCGTTTTCAGATCGGACAGTGTGAACTGACTTGGTTCTTTTTCGGGGCAGCCAATGATGCTCCTTCATGTGTAAACCTGATTAACACATAATTACACTACTTAGGGAGCATATCATTCTCATCAATATTAAAATATAATGTAGAGAGGAAAGCATTGACCTGTTGTTCAAGTTTCTTAGCACGACTGCGTGTAATCAGTCCTTCATATGATTGTTTATGTGTGTCCATGGCTTGGGTGTCCACATCAGACAGACTACCTTCGCTCCCTGATCGCACCTGCTTCTCTCTCCTCGGTGCCCACTTCTTGTTGCGCCACCCTCGCTGACCCCAACTGACGGCACGCCATGGAGGATGAGTACGAGGCCTTGATGGCCAATCACACTTGGGACATGGTACCTCATCCACCTGGTTCCAACATTGTCATCGTCAAATGGATCTTCATGCACAATATCAACACCAACGGTACCCTGAACTGTTACAAGGCTCGTTGGGTCCTTCGCGGCTTCAACCAGCGCCCGACATCGACTACGATGAGACTTTCAAACCGGTAGTTGAGCCGGCCATGGTCCGTACCATCCTCTTGCTCATTCTTTTGCGGGATTGGCCGGTTCACCAGCTCAACATCAAGAACATGTTCCTTCATGGTGCGCTATCTAAGACGGTCTTCTGCAGTCAGCCCACATGCTTCATCAACCCCGCTCAGTCTGACATGGTATACCGCCTCAAAAAGTCTCTCTATAGACTTAAGAAGGCCTCCCGAGCTTGGTACAGCCGTGATGCGGGCGTCCCACCTATACATACAATCCAACCAATGAACGAAGTGCAAGATACTTCAAGTAATACCAACCATGGACCATTGACAAGAAGTCGTGCCAAAAAGTTACAACCACATGTGACGTCACTCCTAGCCGAATTCGATAATAACATACGTAAGAATTTTATACTAGCTAAAAGTTCTACTTTGATGATTGTTAGTTACACACGACAAGAACCAGAGACCATCCGACCGAATTCGGGCGAACCTTACACTGCAGAAACTCCAACTTCACATGCAATTCTTTACCAACCTGGAATCTCCTCTGGTGCATATGAATAATGATGTGAAAGCATATCAAGTCTAGTTTGCAAATCAACAAATGGTGCGTCATTTGGACTTCCCAATCAAGAGTAATGACTGATTTACTACAAGGAGGTCAAGAGCTGAAAGGCTGCAGGAGGCACTTCGGGAATGCATTTCGCGGAAGCTATTTAACTCATATAAACCCATCAGCTTAGATTGCATATTACACATGGTGTGAAAGCATATCAGGTCTAGTTTCCAAAGCAACAAACGGTGCTTTGGACTTCCCAATCAAGAGTAATGATTGTTTTACTGCAAGGCGGTCAAGAGCTGAAAGATTACGCAAGGCACCTCAGGAATGCATTTCGTGGAAGCTCTTTAACTCATCAACTTAGGGTCCTCTCACACCTAAACTAGGAGGGTTTTTCCTAGTATAATGTAGTATTTCTTTGAATTTGGCAGACTTGAACATTGAGAAATTACCCCTTTATTTAGCTGTGTGCAAATAATTTCAAAGAGTGATCTCTACCCTTTTGCTCTTGTGATTTCCTCACGGGATTACAAAAGCAGTCGCTTCATCGACTCCCAACTAATGCTCCTGATCCGTTGATTCTAGGTTGTGTTGGTTGGTTTTTTGAGAGTGTGGTTGGGCGAATCCTCGATTCAGGTTGCCGATTAAAGATGGTGGTTGGTTTGCAAGTTTTATTCGTCAGGTTGCACTAGTTATCTTGGCTTCTTTGAATCTAGTTATTGTGTTTGTAATCCTACATCGTGAAGATCAGGACTCCAATCCGTATCATTTGGTATCAGAGCCTTTGTTGACATGGTAGGATTCTTTACCCCTAGCTACATATTTTCGTATTGTCCTATCCACTAAAAGCCATAATTATAATTGCCATAGCCCTTTGTTTCAATCTATTTTTCTAGTGAGTTTTGTTAAGTTTCAGTCCATTAGAGTCTTTGTTTAGCTGCTGATCATATCATTGTTCTTGTCTACATGTTCTTGTTCAATAAAAAAAAGAGAAAAAAGAAAAAAAGGTTCAAAAAAGGGAGAAAGAGTCCTCTAAAGTTGATGAGCTCTTGCAACAAGTTGTGCAATCAGTTTGATATCTTTGCAAGTGTGATGATCTAATTACATCTTTCACATATTGTCATCAGTACTAGGCATCAATCTTCTAGTCGGATTGCTACTTAACTTTACAATAAATAGAATTCAAATTGTTTTTCCTTGTGCATCACTCCCTACCAAGCTCCAGCAATAATCCACCTCTTAACTGAACACACCATCTTGTATTCGCTTAACCATCATTTCTCTTTTGCCACCACACATGATACCTTTTTAATCTGCATGGAAGCCATAAGAGCTTTGGTTGGTAAGAGAGGTGAGGTTGTGAGAAAATTACCAAAATTTCCTATTCCACATATCATTGTTATCCTTGCTTCACTAATATTACAGGAGAATGGCTGAAGAACCCTAGTAGATGATTGTGTCACCATGGCACAATTCAATAAACTAAGGAAAACATGGAGGAAAAGCAAGACCAACTGCCACAAGACCTTCAAGCACTTATGACCCAGCTGAGAAATCTTAACAACATTCCTGAAAATGCAAGAAATCAAGAAGAAATAGATGAAGAAGCTGTTGCCCAACTTGCAAGACAACAACGATAACTACAAAGACAAACTATAACTACAAAGACAAGCTGCTGCTCGTGTTAGACGACCTGTGGTGCAAGGTCGTGGGAATGGAGGCCATAGTGCTGGTTGTGGGAGAGAAATATATTATGAAGATGGAAGAATTGAACACACTGATTCTGATGAAGGGTATGAAAGAGATGATTTTGAACAGCCCCAGGATGAAGGCCATTGGCATCGAGGTCATCATGCACGTAACCGAGAAAATGAGGAGAGGTTTGGCAAGCTTAAATTTATAATGCCTAAACTTGATGGTGGATCTGATCCTGAAGCTTATCTCACATGAGAATTTAAGGTTGATAAGATTTTTCGTTTGCATAATTGTTCTGAAAAAAAGAAGATGGCAATGGCAGCCCTGGAATTTGATGATTATGCTCTAATTTGGTGAGAGCAAATGCTTAATGATAGAGAAGTTGTTGGACAAGGTGCTGTTAGATCATCGGCTGAAATGAAGAGGGAAATGAGGACTAGATTTGTCCCCAAGCATTATCGTCGAGAACTTTTTGAAAGACTGCATAATTTGAAGCAAGAAAAATATTTCTGTAGATGAGCACTAAAAAGAGATGGAGAAGGCAATGATCAGGGCCAATGTAAATGAAGATGAAGAGCAATCAATAGTGCGTTTCATGTCCGGTTTCCGCCGCAATATTCAGCGCATTGCAGAGTTTCAGCCATACCGCAGTGTTATTGATCTAGTGCATCAAGCAAACAAAGCTGAAAGACAATTGCAGCAAGACGCTAAAATTAATAGAGCTATACCATTCAGTACAAAGGGAACATAAAGTGCAAACAAATATACACCAAGGAATAGTGTTGGCTGAGGCACTATCCACAACTCAAGTGGAGGCTCAAATTCGATTGCTCGTGACACTTCTAGTGGTAAAAATTCTGCTGCTCGAAGTGAACTGAACAAACCCGTAAATCCAACAGCTACCTCAGTGGGATCTACTGCCAAGAGTAGTGGAATCCAACGCTTTAAGTGTGGAGGTTGTGTACATGTTGTAAGAGAGTGTCCAAATAATCGTGCCATCATTGTTAATGACCAAGGAGAATATGAATCTTCTAGTGAGGAAGAAAAAGAAGTTGATGATGAAGGAAAATTTAAGGATGCTGAGGAAAAAGCCCACACTTATTGTGAATTGAAAGAAGGTGCTGCACTTGTTGTGACTCAAATTTTGAGTGTGCAAGTGAAGGAAGCTGAGAATGGACAACGACACAATCTTTTCCAAACAAGAGCCAAGGTTGAAGGAAAGGTTTGCAAAGTGATTATAGATGGTGGGAGCTGCCATAACCTTGCAAGTAAGGAAATGGTTGGAAAGATTGGTCTAAAATTGCTGCGACATCCACATCCCTATCATGTGCAATGGCTAAATGATTCAGGAGATATCAAGATTGGGCATGGAGTAAACATTCCTTTCAAGATTGGTGAATATATTGACTTTGTAGAGTGTGATGTTGTTCTCATGACAGTGTGTCATCTGCTGTTAGGGAGACCATGGCAATATGATCGTTCAACTCCACATTGTGGTCGCTCAAATCAATACACAATCAAGTGGAAAGGAAAGGAATTGATACTGAAGCAAATGACACCGCAACAAATTCATGTTGAATATTTGCAAAAAATCTCAAAAGTGAAGGTTCAGAGTGAAAAATAAAGAGAGGAAAAGAAAATGAGTGTCCTACACAAAGCCGTGTGAGAGCCACAATCCAAATGTGAGAGCAAAAACAAGGATCAGGGACATAACTTAGTCATGATAGCCACCAAATCTAAAATGAGAGATCTGGGGAATAACCCAAACCATGTCTTTGTTGTACTTGTGTACAAAGACACCTTGCTTTCAGCTAATGACATGACCTCTATTCCTAGTGTTTTTTCTCATAATTTGCAGAAATACCATGATGTTTTTCCGAAGGAAAAACCAACTGGACTTCCTTCTTTGCGAGGCATCGAGCATCAAATTGATCTTGTTCTAGGAGCTGCACTTCCTAACCGACCAGCATACCACACGAACCCTGAAGAAACCAAAGAAATACAGAGGCAAGTACAATCACATTTAGATAAAGGATATGTGCGTGAAAGTTTAAGTCCTTGTGCTGTTTCTGTAATTTCGGTGCCAAATAAAGATGGATCTTGGAGGATGTGCGTAGATTGTAGAGTGATTAATAACATCACTGTTCGCTATCGTCATCCTATTCCTAGGTTAGATGATATGCTTGATAGATTGAGTGGTTCGATGATTTTTACTAAAATTGATTTGCGAAGTGGTTACCATCAATTTAGAATGAAAGTTGGCAATGAATGGAAAACTGCTTTCAAAACAAAGTTTGGTTGTATGAATAGTTATGATGCCTTTCAGTTTGACTAATGCTCCTAGTACTTTCATGAGATTGATGAACCATGTGCTAAGATGGTGTTAAAGAATATCAAGTCTAGTTTCCAATGCAATAAACAGTGCATCATTTGGATTTCCCAATCAAGAGTAATGACTGATTTACTGCAAGGAGGTCAAGAGCTAAAAGGCTGCACGAGACACCTCGGGAATGCATTTCGTGGTAGCAATTTAACTCATATAAATGCATCAACTTAGGGTGCATGTTACATATGGTGTGAAAGCATATCAATTCTAGTTTCCATGGCAACAAACGGTGCCTCATTTGGACTTCCCAATCAAGAGTAATGACTGTTTTACTGCAAAGAGGTCAAGAGCTGAAAGACTGCGCGAGGCACCTCGGGAATGCATTTCGTGGAGCTCTTTAACTCATCAACTTAGGGTCTTTTCACACCTAAACTAGGAGGGTTGTTCCTAGTATAAATATGTATTATTTTTTTAGATTTGTCAGACTTGAACATTGAGAAATTACCTCTTTGTTTAGTTGTGCGCTAACAATTTCAAAGAGTGATATCTACCCCTTTGCTCTTGTGATTTCCTCGCGAGATTACAAAAGCGGCCACTTCATCGGCTCCCACCTAGTGCTCCTCGTCCATTGATTCCAGGTTGTGTTGGTTGGTCTTTGAGAGTGTGGTTGGGCGAATCCTCGATTCAGGTTACCGGTTAAAGATGGTAGTTGGCTTCAAAATTTATTTGTCAGGTTGCACTAGTTTCTTGGCTTATTTGAAGCTAGTTATCGTGTTTGTGATCCTACTCATGAAGTTTGGGAACCCAATCCGTATCAAGCCGATTCACCACTTTTCCCCTATCGCTTGGCTTTGTGGAGGCCAGGTCCGACACCTTGCTCTTTATCTACCGTTGGGGATCCGACATGGCTTACCTAATGCTCTATGTGGATGCCATTGTACGACTGGCTTCAGCTCAACCTTGCTTCATTACATCATTGCAGCTCTTTAGGAGGAGTTCCCTATGAAGGACATGGGCACCCTCCACCACTTCCTAGGAGTCTCTATGACTTGGAAGTCTGGTGGACTCTTCCTCTACCAACAGACCTACGCTCATGACATCATTGAGCGAGCTGGATTGACTGATTGCAAGCCCATCTCCATGTCTGTTTACACCCTGGTCAAGATCTCCACTTGCTTTGACGCTACTCTTATGAAGGACGTCACCCACTACCATAGTCTGGTCGGTGCCCTGCAAGACCTCACTTTCACAAGGCCTGTCATATCCTACACAATGTAGCAGGTCTGCCTCTACATGCACGATCCAAGAGAGCCCCACCTGAAGATGGTCAAGCGCATCCTGTGCTAAATTCTGGGGACTCTTGACCACTGCCTTCTCATTGCGCGATCCATGATGTCGGTCCTTTGAGTCTACACCGACACCAACTGGGCTGGATGTCCCGACACACACTGCTCCACCTCGGAGTATGTTGTGTTCCTCGGTGATAACCTGGTCTCCTGGTCCTGAAAGCTCCATCACACTCTCTCCAGGTCCAGTGTAGAGGTCGAATACCGCACTGTTTCCAAAGGCATCACCGCGGCATGCTGGCTCTGTCGGCAGCTACAGGAGCTCCACAATCACCTCACCCGTAGCACCTTGGTCTATTGCTACAATTTAAGCACCCACTACGTAAGAAATCCAAATAGGAGACAAAGACAGGTGACGTGCTCAAAGGCAATCATCTTTGATACGGTTAAGCGAGACGAGCCCACTTTAGCGAGGATCTGACATGGCTCGGTTGAACGTACAAGGAGACACGTTACTATACAATCTGTCTTAGTTAAGTAAGTATCGGAGATGCGCCCTCTTCCCTGACAAACAGGAGACCAGCTTTACTAGATCATGACTCATATTTGTTTTGTAACTGAGGCATCTTTCCTTGGCGCCCGTCTCCTTTTATAATCGAAGTCAGCCCGTCTCCCATAACCACCGGTTAGGCGCGTCTCCTTTTGTCATGGAAGAGGGTTCGTCTCCCATTCCTTCTATAGAGAGATGTGCGTTAAATCGGTTTGTCTCGATTTTCTATTGCTCTTCTACGACCTCCCAGCTATGGCAGAAAAAGTGGCTGCTAGATCCGTCCTGTTCTTACCCTGTTCTTTCCCTCTTTGGAGGTGCCCTTCTAAAAGTCTTGCGGTGATTATCAGTGGATCTTAAAACAAAAGGTTAGTCCTGTCCTCCTCTCCTGTTCCTTACTATTTTTTTACCCCTTTAGATCTTAACTATCAGTGGCTTTGAATTTCTTTGACTTAGCTCTTCTTTTATGTACGTAGATATCGCCGGATCAAAGTTGGATGTATGGGCCATGATTTTGCAATGAATATATCCAAGGGGTAGATGCATTTATCGAATTCACTAAGAAAGACATGTTGGACAACATTAGAGGGACTATTTGTTGTCCTTGCAAATATTGCAAGAATGAGAAGAGATATCACACAGATAAGTGGTGATGTCACATTTGATCATGCATGGATTCATAGTGGATTATCAATGTTGGAACAAACATGTGGAGGAGGGGCTTAATGAAGCAAATATGAAAGATTCATATCTAGAGACGGAGGTCCCTACCAGTTTCGAAGAAGATCACGACGACGATGCGAACATGCCAGATATATCAGGGTTCACTGATGACGACATTGAGTTTCAGGTGCATAACATAGAGGAGATGGTACGCAATATGGAGAGACATGGCGATGATGATATGTACAGTAATGGTGAACTTGCAAATTATAAGAAGATGTAGGAAGACTCGAAGAAGCCATTGTATCATGGTTGTGCGGTTAGGTACACCAGACTATTTGCGATGATAAAACTTTTCCAGTTGAAGGCGAGCAACAAATGGAGTGATTGTAGTTTTAAGGAATTGTTGACTCTCCTTAAGGACATGTTACCCTAAGGCAACACAGTCCCTACGACCGTTTATGAGGCAAAACAGATAATCTGTCCACTGGGTTTGGAGGTGGAGAAAATCTACGCGTGCAAGAATGATTGCATTCTATATTGTGTACCTGAGTACGAAAACCTCGAGAAATGCCCTATTTGTGGAGTCGATCGATTCAATCGTAGGAAAGACGACGGTGATGACGAGAACTGCAATAGAAGAAAAAAAGGGCCTAAAAAGGTGTTTTTGGTACTTTCCTATCATTCCTCGTTTGAAGCGTTGGTTTGCAAACAAGAAGGAGTTAGAATTGTTGCGATGGCATAAAGAGAAGCATAAGTAGGATGCTGGAATGATAAGACATCCTGCTGATGCTACACAGTGGCGAAATATTGATTCACGAAATCCTGAATTCGCCATTGATCCTAGAAATATAGGATCACAATGAGCACTGATGACATGAATCCTTTTTTTGAACAGTAGCACACAAAGCACATGGTCAATTGTGCTAACAATTTTGAACCTTCCTCCTTGGTTGTACAACAAACGAAAATATATTATGATGTCAGGACTTATATCGGGGCTACAACAACATAAGAATGACATTGACACTTATTTCAGGCCTCTGGTTGAAGATCTGAAGCGGTTGTGGTACAACGATGGGGTACAGGTCTAAGATGACCACAAGTGTGAGTACTTTGGCCTCGAAGCCATTTTATTTGTGACTGTTAGTGATTCTCCAGCGGCACGTAACTTGTCCGAATAGAGTAACAAGTAGGTTGCAGATGTCCATGTTGTTTCAGAGAAATAGACTCACAGTATTTGAGCGAGTCAAGAAAAATAGTGTACATAGGACATCGACGCTACATCGCGATGAAGAACCCGTTCCGAAGAATCAAGCATATTTTCAATGGTAACACTGAGAAGAGTCATCCTCCACCTCATCTCACGGGTCATGAAGTCTATGAAATGGTCAAGGATATCCATGTTGTCCTTGGTAAGCGGAAAAGGACCGACAAAAATACTGGCGAAGATGACATGTGGAAGAAGCAATCAATTTTTTTGGGAGCTACCGTACTGAAAAGACTCAGACGTCTGTCATTCGATTGATGTGATGCACGTTGAGAAGAATGTATGCGAGAGCCTACTTGGGACATTGCTTTACACGGATGGGAAAACTAGGGACCATAGACATGCACGAGCATATCTAAAGAAAATGGGAATTAGGCCTGAGTTGTGGGTCGACGACTCGGTAAAAAGGAACGGAACTGCCCACATCATGCATCACTCTTTCAAAAAATGGGAAGAAAGAGTTTTGTTGGTTCTTCAAAAATGTGAAAGTACCATCTGGCTACTCGACGAACATCTCAAGGCTTATTTCATTTCCAGGTCTAAAAGTAGCTCCCAGTGTGAACTCTCATGATTACCATGTATTGCTTACGCAGATGATTGCTGTTGGAATTCGGAATATCCTACCGGTCAATGTTTGGGAGGCTATAATGAACTTTTGCTTTGTCTTCAATGCGATTGGTCAAAAAGTACTATGTGAAGAAGATCTTGAGTCATTGGAAAAAAGGCACTATGAAACTTTATACTTCCTGGAGATGTATTTTCCACCTGCCTTTTTCGACATCAGCGTCCATTTCACAACTCATCTTATTAAGGAGATAAAGCTACTTGGCTCTGTGTTCCTTCACGAGATGTATGCGTATGAGAGATTCAATGGCATACTGAAGTCCTTCATTAGAAATTGAGCTTACCTTGAGGGCAACATAGTACAAGGATACTCTATAGAGGAAGCTGTGAAGTGAGCTCTAAACTACACTGACCCGAGTAACCCAATTGGTGTTCCCAATTCTCGTTGTGAGGGGAGGCCCACAGGAAAAGGGACCATATGGAAGAAGACTATAACTCCAAATCCACATTTATTCTTTTGCGCTCATTTCCACATGTTGCAACACATGTCCATTGTGTCAGAGTACTTCGATGAGCACAAGGAGGTGGTTCTTAGAGACAATCATGGTCACAATGAATCATGGTTAGCAAATGAACATAGGAGAAAATTCATTGGCTGGCTCCGGGATCAGATTTCTCACCCATCAGATACTCAAACAAGTGAATACCTAAAAAAGTTGCCTTGTGGTCCTATATTCATAGTTATTACATATCAAGAGTACAACATAAATGGATACATGTTCTACACTGTAGAACAAGTCAGAATAGTGGTGTCTGTGTTGATGCTTATGATGCTGCGAGCCAAGACAAAAACATGTACTATGGTCAAATACAAGAGATCTGGAGCTTGACTTTCAAGGATTCAAGATTCCTCTTTTTCTTTGCAACTAGGTTGATGGAATCAAAGGTGGTGTACAAGACAAGTACGGGTTCACTAGCATTGATCTTAACCGTCAAGGATATAATTGGAGCCTTTCATGTTAGCAGAACACGTTGCTCAAGTGTTCTATATTCACACACAACAAATAAAAGACTTAAGATGGTTATACCTTGAAAACAACGAATTGTCGGAGTCAAGAGTGTTGTCTATGAGGAAGAGTTTGACCAATTTGATGAGATTCCTCCTTTTGTCACCTCGAGGATCAAACCAAGAATACCATCGGCCAACGAAGTTCCTTACTTGCAGGACAACCACCATGAAAAAAAAAAAGAATTTCAAAAAACCAAGACCGCAACGTAAAGTACCAAAATGATTGTGTGTAAATATGCTCAATATGTAAAAATATGGTCGATTGAGTGAAAAATTGACTTCCATTTGGATATTTGTGTAACATATGCTCAAATGTGTGGAAATATTGCCAATTGATTGAAAATTTGACTTTCATTGGTCATATGTGCTCTGTTTCTTATGGAGAAGTACTGATGCCTTGTGTTCTGTTTCTTAAGGAAACACTGGAAAATGGAAGACGTACGTGATGCAAGACACGCCAAAGCCTCACAATGGCGCGTCTCACATGCGTCTGTGAGTTATGCCATAGTGAAGATCTTTTGTCCCACCTCGGAAATCTGAGCGCGTTGCAATGATCATATAAGACGTGGCATTGCACAACACACAACGAAAGTTGTTGTTCCCGGCTCGGCGCATGTTGTGCGCTGATTCGGGAACAACAACTTTAGCATATCCACAAGGTAATGGGAGATGCGCCTTTCAAGAGATCGTCTCCGATTTCGACGCTTCGAATTTTGCGCGAATGGCATTATTAGCAACGGCTTGCATTAATTCAAGAGAAAAGAGACGTGCTCTTACAAAGCGTGTCTTTGATATAGGCTTACATACGTGTGGAACCCAATTATTCTTTTTGTTGGAGCAAAAGGAAGACGCGCCCAGCAGTGGCTCTTCTGAGGCGCATCTCCGATTGTTGCCCTAAAGTACTTTTAGGTCTCTTGTGCGCTCTCTCAAATAGTTAGAAAAACTTTTTGACACTTTAGCTCTCGCGCGCTGATCACTTTTCGACCTAGAAACCGCCGTCGTGTCGTCCCCTTCCACGAAGCACGCCGCCGTGTCGTTCCCCTTCCCTGGAGCTCCTCGCCACCTCGACACTACCTTCTCGATCATTATCGCGCTTGCCGCCGTCGACCCTCGACTAGCTCGGCACTAACCTAATAAGGTTTTTTCGCGCTTTGCTTGGAGTCGAAATGGTCCGCACTTTGGTGGTCCACCGTTCAATGTTTAGTATATTTTGAAGTACTACACTTAGAGTATTACGCTTTGGTTGGAGTCAAAATGGTCCGCGCTTCGGTGGTTCACCGATCAATGTTTAGTATATTTCTAGAGTACTACACTTAGAGTATTATGCTTTGGCTAGTACTGGTCAATGTTTAGTACATTTACGAAGGTCTCGCACACCTGTAACTTGTGTGATAGACTTAGTCTATCATTTAATGATTGCTTGGTTTTGATTGTCCTCACACTTGGCACATGGATCTTTTTCTTATTAAGGTACAAACGCCATGATAGAATTTGCTCCATTATGTGACTGTTTGTGCGAATGTGACTGAAATTTGATAATGTTTTACAAGATTTCAGTGAATTTTATTGAATTTGAAGATGTCTCAGTCGGAGCATCAACATCATATTGAAGAGGAGGCTCAACAATAGACTCATGAAGAGGATGTATCTGCCTCTGGTAACAGAAGAAAGAAAAGGTCGCGGACGACGTGGCCGACAGACATTTTGACCGTTGATGAGGCCAATGACGAAGGCTTACCCCTGGACCATAATGTGAATACGAGATCCAGAGTGTGTGGTCTAGCTGCTCGGGAAAGGATGCCGCTAAATCTGCAGGTATTTAATCACTTGACCGAAAATGAAAAGGATGAACTCTTCGAAAGCTCTATCCAACCATACGTTCAATATCCGAAACCTATGAAATAGAAGGGGAAGAAGCTAGCTATGAATATGATCTCTCATGCATGGAGGACCTACAAAACTAAGCTTCTAAATCTTTGGAGGCACCATGAAACCCCCTTCCATACGTACCACATGTGTCAGAAGATGATTGGGCGAGATTTGTTAAAAAGTGTGAATCACAGGATTTTGCCAAGAACAATGAATATATGAAGTGGCTCCAATCGTAGAACGAGCTTGACCACCACCTCGGCAACACCGGTTATGCCAGAAAAAAGGAGTTGGGGAGAACAGGATGAAAAATTGGCCAAGCTAGGTCTTGAGAATCCATACGACAGTTTCAGTGGACAGCTGAAACCATTTATGTGTGCTCGTTCACAGCTGACTGAGTCAGGCCATATCACCTTCTACAGCCCGAGCACCTTACATGTCGCTCAAAGAGCCTGGAGCCTGTGCAGCAAAGACTCAAATGGTGAGAGGGAAAACGATGTCCTCAGCAAGGCCCTACAAAGACTGGAGCAATGAGACCGTGATTGTGCTGTTTCCAATAAGTTGACCTGAAGGGAGGGTTTTTTGGAACACAAAAATATGTATTGGAAGTGAAAAACGACCTCGACATCACAGGTTGATGTCGAGGATCTAAAAATACAGCTGAGAAGGGAGCTCCTAGGAGACGTGAAGCATATGGTGGAGGGAGCAGGTATACGAATCCCTAACGTGTTTTTTGTCTTAAGTAAAGATGAGGAGCATAGGAGCAGCTTTGCTTCTACAACAGCTGGAGGTGGACAACCACAGGAGGATCTTCAGGCACCAGCGTCTGGACCTTCAATTGAGCCAAACACAATAGATAACTTGACTCAGCCAATAACATGCAGCCTTCTGCTAATGGTCGGAGGAATCACTCGAACGGATGTAGGAAGAGGGCCAGTGTATCCCAATCAGAACATGCTTGACGACATCCAGGTGGACACAACATCCTATGTTGTGGTCAATATGGACATGGTGCACAAAAATACGAAAAACCTGAAGCTCGAAGTGCCATCGGACGATACAATGTTGACTATGCGGGATGTAGTTACTAGAAGGGTTCAGTGGACACAGAGCCTTATTGTTGTTGACCCAGCAGCAACAACAACAACTTCCGCGTCAACCTCTAATGCTTCAATGTCTCCTGAGGCACGTCTGCTTCTGCATCCAAATCCAGAGCAGATGGATCTGTCTCCAATTCTAGAGCTATCGTTGCCTCCAGTTATAGAGAAGCAACAGAAGTCTCCAATTGGAGAGCAGCTGCCTCTAGTTACAGAGAAGCAGCAGAAGTATCCAATTGAAGAGTAGTTGCCACTTTTTACAGACAAGAGCTGCTACAGAAGTCTCCACTTGAAAAGAGCCGTGTCAGTCTCCACCTTGCACTCAGAGTGCACTGCACCCTACACCTGATCAGCTGGTGGCAAAGCCAGCAAATAATCGATGTGCCAAGAACAAGAGTCAGCTGCAACGGTGATTGATGAAGGAATCTTGCAAGAAACCAGTGAAAGAGTCAGAAGATAACTCAGGCCGCCGAAAGCTATGACGCGGGCTAACCCAAGGTTTGTAACGGGAAAGCCGATGTTAACTGCAGGCGCACTCAAACAAGTTGGTCAACCTTGTGTTTAACTTCATCAATACTACATGGAAAATTAAATAAAATTTCAAACCATACTAGGGGCATTCAAGGATAAACACTTTCTCTCGGGTGATGGCGCTTTAGTCATCGAATGGTCCGATCTCTATGACCTTTTCAATCTTGACGTGTTGGATGTCTCTCTATTACGCTACTTCATATTGTAAGTCCTCAAAAACTAGATTCTTCAATAGATATACTCAATATAAGTGTTATATGTAACAAATTTGGCATTTTGCATGTAGGTACCAGCAACAACATACTCGTCATAACACGGGAAACGCGTCTCCTGCATATCTTGACCCGCAAATACCAGCGAGAACTTATATTCAAACGTTGAGCAGCTAAAAATATGTTGTTCAATATTTTGTCAAGGTAATGAAACGCTACATTGATAAGGATCTCCTAGTCGTACCTTTCAACTCGGGTAACTATCGAGTAACCATAGCAGTTTCTATAAAGTACGGCCAAGTCTGGTAATGTGACTCCTCAAGGCCGAGAGATGAAAAAACTAGCGAGTGAATAACCCGTAAATGGAATGATATCTCTTCCGTTATTGACGAGTAAGTTCCTTCTTCACTTTAGTTTCTGACTATTTCGTCCCTGCACGATAATTTTATATTAGCTGTGAATGTTTTTATTTAGGGTTTTTGTACAAGTAAAAGGAAAATGCCAACATCTAAAACATCATACTGCATTCAACGTCCCACAACAAGCTCCGGGCAACATGTGGACTTCCATGTCTGCTTACACATGGCTTTTTTTTAGAGCGGCCTAATTGCAATGTAGATGTAAGTGCATTTATTTTACTTTATTACTAATCTTTTGCTAAATCTAATTTTATGATATGGCAGGACTACGTACCCGCCTTCAGAAACGCTGAAGGTCGTAGCCTCGAGCAAATTAGAGACGTACTATGCAAGTTCATCATTTCTGAAATCATTAATTCAAAGGGAGAATTTCATTACAAACTAGAGTATTAGATGACAGTTATTCATTGTGTAATTAGTTACTTGTTAAGCTGGATGAATAGGGGAATTCTTTGTGTAATAGTTACTTGGTATATAAGCAGGATGAACAGGAGGACATTCTTTGTGTAAATAATTACTTGGTAATCACGATTGACACTTTATTAATATTTGATTGGTCAATGTGTGTGATCTCCATTTGGCTATACATATATTTCTATATGTGTATGTTGCTGACATCGGCAATGCGGCTGCCAAATCATGGCTAGCTAGCTCTAGGATGCAGCTGGAAATCAGGATAATCAGGCGTGAGGGACACCTAATAGGAGACATGTGTCTAGAAGGGAACGTCTCCCTGTTAGTGCTGCAGTGACCCTGCCTGTAAACAATTCGCGACGAGCTGTAACTGATATCATCTCGGATTACCTAAATAAAGAAGATCAGCTTCCTTAAAGCCCGTCTCAGATCAGTCAACAAATCTGCGATGCGCTAACATAAAGCTCGTCTCGGATCAGTCAATAAATATGTGACGTGTTTTATTAGAGCTTGTCTCGCATGTATGCTGATGGGCAACGCGCATGACCCTCATCTCCAATTACCCCGTAAATCTCGTCTGGTATGACTCAAAGAAAGGAGACGCGCTATCTTTGAGATTGTCTCCTACTTAGGCTGATCGGTGATGCGCCAGCCGCTCGTCTATGATGACTATGTAATGTGAGACGCGACGACAGAGACACACTCTTTGTTCGTCTTCGTTCTTCATTCGGGCTCGTCTCGAATGACCCTTTCTTACATAGTGACCGTCTACCTCTCCTCTAACCCAGTTCAGCACCAGCAGACCAAACATGTGGAGATCAATGTACACTTCATCTATGACTGGGTGGCCATTAAGAAAATATGCTCTTCATGTGACGATGACATCCCAGTTTGCGAACATCTTCACCCAAGACCTACCATTCTCGATATTCAACGACTTCCGGTCCAGTCTCAACATCCGCAGTGGCTAGAGTTGGGACTATGAGGGGTGTTAGAATATTCTGCATTTGGGACTCATTAGTGCTGTCATTATGCCTACTTACTATTGCCATTAGAGGCCATTAGCGTTCTTAGTTACATGCCTCATTAGTGCTGTCATTAGGCCTCATCACACTTGTCATTAGAGGCCATCAGTGTTGTGATAACAATCAGATGTCTCTAGGGGTTGTCCCACTGCCTTGTGGTGCAGGGTTCTTGTCCTATATATGTATCCCCTCCTCCATCATATTAATTCATTCCATTCGTTGATGGTACACCTTATATACTTTCTATCAATTCTGTCCCTGGATTTTTTGTGCTCATTCTGGAATTGAAACCAAATAGATTCCTTTTAACACTACAAATAAGGTAACAATAAATGTGATTATTCTTGAAATTTTGATTCGATTCATACCAACATATTGATCAAGGTTAGGGGTGAGCATTCAGGATTACCCGTTATTTCAGAGCGGGTAATTCAGGTTTTGATAATCACTACCAGAAATTGTACCCTATTTATCGGGTACCCAGAAATTCGAGTACCCGAAAATTCGGGTACAGGTAATCCAAATTATCCGGAATTTTGAATGCTTGTGTATTAGAGCAGCTAATGTGGCATATTATGCATATAAATGAAGTGATGCTAATCTGGTAGTCGTTGCTCACCTTCGAGGAGTAGCGAGGGTGCTCAGGGAGCAGTGGAGCCGCTACGACGGGCGGGAAGCCCAGCGGCAGGAGGGTGACATACTTTGCTATCAGTGGCGGACCTATGTTTTTACTAGAGGGTATGCCAAAAAATTTTTTAAGTAAATTCATAAACTTATTTACCAATTCAGTAAAATAATGTAAATTTTGTAACATAATTTGTTAAAAAATAAATAACATGAAAAATATTAATGCTGAATAAATTACATTAGAAATTTAATCATAAGATGCAATGTCCCCGCTTCTTTTAACTGAACTATTATTAAAAAATATTTTTATGTAAGTATGATAATCGATATAAATACAACACAATCACAACAAAAAATTTAACACATAATTAATTTAATAGCCGACTTGCCGTGATTAGCGATCTTGTTGCCGGTGCGTGAATGCCTTTGCGGATGGCGGGCGGCAATACAGTCTGTGAGCTGTCTCACCGAGTTAGCCCGCAGTGAGGTATAGGTATGTACCCGTATGGCACTTGTATTTTATCTTCGGAAGGCTTTCGCGACAGCCGATATTCTTTTCATGTCTCCCGACTCCATTCCCATGTCCAACCGACAAGGTACTGGAAATCTCCAATACGATCTTAACAGAGAATAGACAATAGACTAGAAATCGTATTACTCATGTGCATCTGGACCCAGAGTATGCCGGGCCCCACCCGGCATACCCTCTAGGTCCGCCACTGTTTGCTATCATCCTTTGTAGAGTAATTGAAAACTGAACATGATTGATTTCTTAACATCTGATGACCAATGATTCAAGGTCATCAGAGAACACGGAATGACTAACCAATACAATTCCCCAAACTTTAAGTTCTTGCATTCGAAGAGAATCGGAGGGCCATGCAGCAGTGGCATGCCTATGGCTGTCTTCAATCTCGCGATGAATCTGAAATTATACACTCGGCAGCGGGTAGGATGACTGTCGGACGGAAGGGTGGCGTGTCTCCCATGCAATGATGTTGTAGCTGACCCGTTGAACCGTATCGTACAGTACTGAATGCCATTAACTGTCAGGTTCTTCTTTCTTTTGTGCCAGTAGTAGTCGTAGCTAACTTGTACGTTTTGTCAGGTTCCTCTTTCTTTTGTGCCAGTAGTAGTCGTAGCTAACTTGTATGTTAAAACGGCCGGGCTCATCGTACGCGGTTGCATGGTCGGCAAGTTTGGAGCCTATTTGGATTGTTACCAATGACTACCTTACCAAATATTGGTAGTTGACCATAAAGTAAGTGTGTATTTGAATTGAAGCCAAAATTTGGCAAGTCAATTCACCCCATATGATGTGCTAGTTCATTTTTCTTACCAATGTTGGTCAAATCTTGGGTAGCCAATTCCTCCACCAATATTTGATAAAGCCAACGTGTTGGTAAGGTAAACAAAGTTGAAAATCAAACAAACCCTTGATAGGATCGCCCGGAACTATAATGGAGCATTACCATATTCTCACCCCGATATTATAGTTGCATGCAAATAAATTAAAATACCACATGACTTTGTTGTAGTAGTATGTCCCCTCCTATGATAACCAGATATGCTTTAGACATGTAATCCCCTGTTCTGCAATATATGACATTTAGAACAACTAATTTAGTATAAAATTAAACTAGATTTTCTACAAAATACATGACAGATCAGTTTCAGAGAAACAAAACATAGGAGTCAGGAAAAAATCCTCCAATTCAAACAAGGCATTGAACTTTGTTCACTTTAGGATTCAAACTATGGTGTCATCATATGGACAACCATCCGGGGGGTGTTCGGGCTATATAATAAACAGCAAAATAACTATCATGTTGGACTCGGGCCCCAACCAATTTATTCGTCGAGAATCTGCTCTAGCCTATCAGGCTGTCAACAGAACTAGCTTATACAGTTTGAGTAATAATATTTGATTAGCGGGTGCTAAAGTTCAGGTCCATGGTTCTCTTTTAGGCTTTGTTTGGAAACGTCAGGATCGGCAGGGATCGGAACCCAATCCTCGTCATACGTGGAAGCGAATACACGTCTAATCTGATCCACGCCAACGGCTAAGATTGCATTTGGCTAGGTCGTGTATTGGGCCGGCACACTCCCAATCCACTCCATTCGGCGTGGGAATCTAGCGACTCCTCCTCGGGTCGGGACATGACGCCTCTCTCGCAACGCGTCTGCTACCAGATGCCTCCTCTCTTGCTATTCCTCCCGGTCACATCCTCTTGCGACGGGAACGACTACAATGCAATCACGTGTTTGGTGCAATCGTGCAATCAAGCACTCTCAACCAATAGATGTGTATCCAATAGTTAGTGCACTTTTTATTTAACCCCCTCCACCACCCCTCCATCTGGTGGAGGGGGTTAAATAAAAATAGGCAACGACTGTAAGATGCAGATCCGACAGTTGTAGATGCTTGATTGCACGATTGCACCAAACCTTTAATTGCATAGTAGTCATTGCCTCCTCCCCGTCGACTCCTACAGACTGACGGCAGCAAAGGTGGTGCTCCCCTACTCAACATTGAAGACGGTGAAGGCAGCTCCTCATCGTCGTCTCCTCTTGCGGACTCAACCAGATCGATAGCGGATGTGAGTGCCCTCGATTATTCCACTTTTCATCCTTAGTTGCCGCTTACGGATCAAATCTGTACGTGATTGGGATGTTCTACGAACGATTCGGTTGTAGGAGACTGAAGGATAGGACCAGAAAGGTGGGTAGGTAGAAGTTGATGTTGCAAACAATAAGAGGAAGCAAAACTTGAGTTCCGATCTAAGCGGTGACGCGAACAGCGGCAGCGAGGGGAAGCAGAACAAGACGGTGAAGAGGGCGCGGGCGAAAGAGAAAGCCGTGATGCCCCAGATCAACACGGGGATGTTCAGCAACATCCCATTGGAGCTGTTCCTGCAGATCTTCAAGTTTTTCTCCTCAGAAGGCCTAATCTCATGTGCGCTCATGAACGCAGTATCCTCCAATGAGACGCTCTGGTATCATCTATAAGCTGTACTCGTCGTCGTTTTCTGGTACTGTTGCAAGTACGACTCTAAGATTCACATTTTGACCCCTGCCCGATTGGTTCAGGTACTGCCTGAGGTGGGGCCTGACCTTCAATGCCAAACTTTGGGAGTGCGCTTGGAAGAACCTCTATATCCAGATAATCTTACATGTTCCTCATCACTAGTTCTGATTCAAAGTAACTGTGGAGTTTAAAGATGACATTTTTATGTTCCTTCCAGTATATAGAAGTTGGTGATTAGTTAATAATATTTTGTTACATGGAAAAAGTCTAAATAACCCCACCAACTATTGACTAGAGACTAATTTATCCCCCCAACTATAAAACCAGTTAATTTACACCCCAATCTTTGCAAAACCGGTTATTTTATCCCCTGAGACTGTTTTCCAGAGTTGTTTTGCCACCTAAGATGCTTACGTGGCATTATTTGCATGTCCCCAGAGGTGGGGTCCACATGTCACCTAATAGAACAGAGGAGATCTGATATTGACTAATTGAATCTCAAAGGTCACCATCGGGGGGCGCGTGGGTTTCTTCTGGCGGCGGCAGGCTCCTGGCGGCAGGCTGCCCTGACCGTCCTTCCCCTGTTCCTCTCTCGTGGCCACGGCAGTCCCCTGCTGCTCCTCTTCTGGCCGTGGTAGCCCCTGCTCGTCTAGGTGTCCTGCGTTGGATGCACTTGATCAGGTAGGTCACGATCCAGTCAGTACATTTTGCACCCTCTGTAGAACTGCATAGTCAAGAAAAAATAGTGAAAAAACATGTCATAACCAGTTTTAATGTGAGTATTTATATGTATGCAATTATAATCAGTTTTAATATATAATCAGTTTTAATATGAGTGTTCTCTGTATGCAGAGTTGCCAATGGATCCCTTTGAATTTCTAACGATTAAGTTCCATTATGGTGGACAATTTTTATCCGTGGGCAGTCATTTGCAGTACTTTGGAGGTACAACAGAGATTTCTCATGTCGAATTGGATAAACTGTCATTACCTGAGATGGAAGGTCATCTGTGTGATCATATGAAGTTTGATCATACTGTACAACTTCATTGGTTGCCTCCAGGAAATCAGATAAATGATGGACTCCAGTTGATTTATGATGATGCATCTTGTAATGTGATGGCTCAACACATATCTGCCGATGGAGTGGCTGAAATTTATGTTGAAGAAATTGGTGGTAAACATAAGGAGAAGAAGAACTATGAGATGGATGTGCTTGAAGCTGATGATGAAGCTCATGATAGAGGTGATGATCAATTACAGCAGATAGATTTTAATGCACCTTTATCTATGTCTGGTATGGGAGAGGGTATACCTTTATCTATGTCTGGTATGGGTGAGGATGATGATGACAGTGTTGACTCAGATTATCAACCCAAAGATATAAATAGCTCAGAAGATGATGAAGAAGTGGAAAAGTTAAGAAACTTTGCAAAGCAGATTAAGTTGGACATGAGGTCAAAAAAAGAAGGACAATGTCGTAACCAGTCATTGATCCTAGTAGATGCAAATGTTCCAGAGTTGCATAATTGTCATGATGATGACAGTCCATACTACAACTCAAGTGATGATTATTCTTATGAGGAAAACAGTGAAGGTGAGACAACAAGGTGGCTTAGCACAGAGAACAGATTTGATAATAGTGCTCCAATTCCTGTTTTCTCTCTTGGTATGGCATTCAGGTGCAGTAGGCAATTCAAGAAAGCACTCATCAAGTACGGTTTAAAGAATCATAAGCATCTATTATTTCCAAAAGATGAAAAGAATAAGGTTAAGTCTGTTTGTTCATGGAAAGGTTGTAAGTGGATGATATATGGATCAAAGACCAGTAGATCAGAATGGTTCAAAATTGTCACTTTTATAGATGAGCATTGTTGTCCACCAGTAAGGAAAGAAACATCCTGGACAGAAGTTACAAAGGAAATTTTGGAAATGCGCAAAGAGTTCATGTAGAATATTATTCAACTACAATAAGGAAAAGCTAGCTCAAGAAACTCCTCAAGGAGCCAAGGACATGGTATCCACTTCACCCGAGCACTGGTGTAGAGCTTTCTTTCAACTTGGTTCGAATTGTGATTCTGTTGATAACAATATGTGTGAGAGTTTTAATAATTCAATTATGGATTCTAGATTTTTACCAGTTATTTCAATGTTTGAAAGCATAATATGCAAGATCATGGTTAGGATTCAAGAGAACAGGACGAAGTCTGAAAAATGGCAAGGTACAATATGTCCCAACATCTTCAGAAAGCTTAAGTTAAACATTGAGAGATCTGGGAAGTGTTATGTCCTTTGGAATGGTCAGGATGGTTTTGAGATTAAAGAGAAGGACAAGAGGAGATATACAGTTAAATTAGAGGAAAGAGTGTGTAGTTGCAGATACTGGCAACTCTCTGGTCTACCATGTTGTCATGCTATAAGTGCAATCTACATGGCCTCCAAGAGTGTGGATGAGTACATAGCTCCATGTTACTCGATCACAGAATACATGAAGACATATCACTATTGTTTACAACCAGTACAAGGTCAGGAGAGCTGGCCTATTTCTGACATACCCAAACCACTTCCTCCGGCTTATGTGAAGATGCCAGGAAGACCTAAGACTCAAAGAACCAGAGAGCCACAAGAAAAACCTAAAGGCACTAAACTCAGCAGGGTTGGAATCAAAATGAAGTGTAGCATATGCAGCAGTACCATCCATAACATAAGAAAGTGTTCTTACAACAACACGGCGGGAAAAAAGAACAATTCATATATAAAAAGAGATGGTGCTAGGAAGAGGAAGCAAACTGATTAAGCAACATAGCCACTAGTTAGTATTTCAGTTATATGCTGTCATGTATTATATGTTCATGTCTTTATAACATATGTTTAGTTGATGGGCATTATTAACATCTTTTTGCCATTCCAGGATGATTATGAAGATTGAATATTCTTGGGCTACCTGATGCTGTTGAAGAGGCATAAAAGATAGCACATAGTTCTCTGTTACCTACTTTAATTTTATTAGTGAGCGTGAAGTGTATTGGAAGTTTCAAACATTATTCTTTCAGTAAACTTAGTGCTCTATTGCAGTGTTAACTCGAGGAACTTAATAGCTCTATTGCAGTATCTTAAGCAGCGACAAACTTGAGACAAAGGATCTTACTTTAGTTTTTTTGCGTCAAATACTTCTCCACTTTCCTGTACCTAAAATCGATGATCACATAAGTCTCAATATGCAATTGCTGAGATGAAATGTTGTTCATAGTTCTCTAGAGATTCAGAACTTCACCCTCTAGCTACTGAAAGGTGAACTCCAGCAGTCCCCTGTAATAACAATGTCAGAGGTACAGAAAAAAAAAATTATAGATAAGAGATATGTAGGAGACCATAAAATAGAATATGCACCTTAGACCTCCCACTTCGATCATAGTTAATTAAGTATCGCTTCAGATCACCTAGCTCGGAGAAAAGCTCCTGCATACATACATAGATCACACAAATTATTATCAAGGCTGATATTGCAATGAGAAGTCAGGTAATGCTTGTAGATAATAATTGCCTAATTAATCCGTAGAAACTAGGGGTACAGTTTAAATCTCAAATATTTAACTCAGTAGACAGTTACTGCCTACATACAAAAGAAAATGATGTCCCGCAAATATTCAGCAACAGGGGAAGCAAACCACAAATTGATAACTCTTAACAAACTTCAAATGAGGATTTGATAGAGCCGAGTATTTTTATGCTGTGAGTGTGAAATGACATAGATACTGTCTAAAACCGTCTATCACAACAGATCCGAGTCAGTGCAGTAGATCTAGAAGACATGCAAGCTAATCACATATAAACTGGCCATTTCCAACTTCGTACAGTAAATCGCTTGGAAGCAACAACAGCAGACGCCGATCCAGTGACGCCAAAATACCTGGATGTCCTCGATAGATACGGCGAAGTCGAGGATGGAGATGTAGAGCTTGGTGCCCGTCCCGAGGGCCGACACCCTCCCACCGCCGGCTCTGGCTACCCCCTCTGCGGCAACCGCGGGGTACAGGTCGTGCTGCCACGCCGCGTCTGGAGCCTGAGGATCGCGTCACCTCCATACTTGTATTGCGACCTCCCAGCAGCCCGCCATGGTGAGCCGTCGCCGCGCCTTGCGTCGCTGCCGTCTGAGCCGCATGCGCCCTTGGTCGCCGCCTGCCGGAGCGGCGCGCGCCTGCGTCGCCACCTGCCGGAGCCGCGGGCGCCTGGGTCGCCGCCTGCCGGAGTCCGGAACCAGAGCGCAGCTAGCTAGCCTCGGTGCTTCCGACAGGAAAGAATCGATTTCGTCTGGACAACCAGTATCTAGATATTTCTCCTCTGTTCTATTAGGTGACATGTGGACCCCACCTCTGGGGACATGCAAATAATGCCACGTAAGCATCTTAGGTGGCAAAACAACTCTGGAAAACAATCTCAGGGGATAAAATAACCGGTTTTGCAAAGATTGGAGTGTAAATTAACTGGTTTTATAGTTGGGGGGATAAATTAGTCTCTAGTCAATAGTTGGTGGGGTTATTTAGACTTTTTCCTTTGTTACATCAATGAACAAAACTTATTCTGTTCAAAATTATTTTGTTTCTTTATGAATTGTTGATCAACATTGGTCAGAAGTATTTAGATGTAGATCAGAAGTCTTTACTAATATATTTCTCACAACATTGTTTTTAGTAATATGTTTCTTTAAATCTTACTGCTATGTTTCTTTACAAATATGTTTTGATCACATTGCTACATATTACTATTGTCTCTAATAATATGTTTTTTACATCTTTGTTTTTGCAGCATTGATCGAAAGTGTGCATCAATTCGAGTTATTTGATGACTGCCACTTCCCATCTATTTGAAGCAAAACAAGTAATCACTAAAGTTTTAGCCTTATGTGTCAAACACAGACATCTTATACTTAACAATGTACTCATCCAAAAGCATCTAAGTAATCATAAATTATTTCTCGCACTATGCTTAGGATTCTATAAATATATAACAGAAGATAATGAAAAAGTATGCCAACTTCAATTATTTTGTGGAACTTGACTTCATCTGTAAACAGGCTTCTTACGGAGGTTAGTGAATGAAGGCTCCAAAATAACTTGGCTTCTCATGAAGCACCAGAATCTGAATCATGTACCCATTTGGCCCTTTAAGCATGAGCTTTTTTGTGCCCTTTAAGCTGACACACATGACAATGCTTTAGTAATGACATGTAGTTTGTTGTTTGTCACATATTAAAAACATGAAGAACGAGCTATGATGAAGTTATAGCTTCCATTTGATCCAACCACAATTAACAGGGTTCAGTATATTGCATTGACTTGATATTATTTTCTTTGCTGCAGAACATAGCAATACAAATGGTATTAAGTTACCCCCTAAACTCTGCATAGTGGTGATAGCGCCGGTGTCAGAAAATACTTTGCGTATCTTTACATTTGCTCCTTCCATAATGTACCGTATCCAGTGTATACTTTTTTATCACGTCAAAAATCCTGTTGGGCCTAAGAATGCAAAAATTCAACATCAAAACTACAAATAGATCTATAGGAAGTACACTACTGTTTGTTTTTGGATATTTTCGGGTTGAGTACCTCTTCAGAACTGAATTGTACGAGAATTAGTAGGCTTAACTGTTTGATGTTCTATTATTTGAAAATGTCACATTCTGCAACTTTGGATCTTTGTGTAAGTTGCCTGAAAGCAACAACTATATTATTATGCATGCAGTAAGGAATGTTAACTGCTTGAAATTTTACATTTTGATGACTAAAGAAGTTATTTTTGTGGATGGCTAGAATTATTTTCTTTATAATTTTCCTTTTTTCTATAATCTATTTCTTGTGTGAAAATTACACTTATTTAAGTTTGCCACATTTTGATATGAAAAGAATATGTCAGAATGAGTAAAAAACTATTAATTTACCTCATTTTCAAATGCTGCCAGAGATCTGACTAAAAACTACTAATTCACCTCATTCCCAAATGCACATTTGCAAACTGGAGATTAACTCCCACGGTGTGTGGGGATTGGGTGGTGAGAGGAGATTCACCCAATCTACGCAGGAGTTATTTCACAAGTGTGTTGTTTTCCAAAGCTGCCAAACAAAGCCTTAGGTCTCATTTGGATAGAAGTGGATTTATTCCAATCTAAGTGGATTGGAGAGGATTGAGATGAAAATTAGTTCATTTTCCACTTCAATCCACTCTAAAGCAAGTGGATTTAATTTATCCAAACAAAGCCACAAAACTACCACAAAACTGAGTATAGTTCCAACTGGCGCGATGCACCACCAGCTACGAAATACAAGGTAAAAATGATCATCAATATGGAAATCATGTGAACCCATCTACGTAAGGATGCCTAAGCGTTAGTTCAGTTGCACGGTCCAGTCGTCTGACTGACCCATCTGGAGACTCGTCAGCGCAATATACAGTTGC
The DNA here is from genome assembly GCA_036927565.1 of Tuctoria greenei. Classification (NCBI taxonomy): domain Eukaryota; kingdom Viridiplantae; phylum Streptophyta; class Magnoliopsida; order Poales; family Poaceae; genus Tuctoria; species Tuctoria greenei. The sequence continues at coordinate 257,454,983 of JAYESD010000002.1, forward strand.
AAATGATCATCAATATGGAAATCCTGCGAACCCATTATGTGAGGATGCAAACTCGCTCAGCATTAGTTCAGTTGCACGGTCCAGCCCATCCAGTCCTCTGACTGACCCATCTGGAGACTCGTCAGCGCTGTATACAGTTGCTGAGACACGACGCCAACGCCTTGGTGGCCATATTCCACCCTGCAAGGTGAAACCCGTTTTAATTATGACTGTAGAAGTACCATCAATTGAAAAAATAGGTTGTAAATTTCATCTTTAAACCAAAAGGCCAGCATGACTAAGTCTTTCGAGAACTCGTAGATGATCTTGACAATAGAAGTTGAAATTTGACAATATGGACACTGCAAATATCCCTAACCGCTAGGACATACATTCCAAGTACAGAAGCCACAATATCAATATTTTAAGATTAATTGGACATAATGATCACTGGACTATGAACATAAAGCAAATACAGCAATATATGGCTTGGCCCCTGTCGTTATGGAAGTACACATGATACGAGTATTAGTTAATTTAAGCCACAAACATGAGAAATTTTATTTAATGACATATTTATTTCAATTAATAACTGGGACTTCAGGCAAAGTTATATGTTTTACCTTTTCCCTTGATATGTAATACTCCCAACAGGAGACACTACAACAGCAGTTCCCGTGCAGAACACTTCATCAGCGTCGAGTAATTCATCCACTGACACAAGCCGCTCATCAACCTTCCAGCAAAGCAAATATACTAATTAAGATTCTGCGAGCATATGGAATGATTTCCAGTGACAATTTCAGAAAAAATGCCTTGCATCCTAAAATCGTAGCAAAACATAAATTCCTATGACAAAAGCACACAGATATTATCGGTAGAACCCCCATTTGTATTCATCAAGGAAGGGGACTAACTGTGATAATTACAATAAGAAAAATGGATAGATGGATCTAGGCAACAAGTTAGCATGCTTAGTCTCGCTAGTCAATGCCCTAATCTAGTGCTAAGTCATCAAACCAAAGGCATTGAACACTGATCTCCTAGACAAAACAAAGTGATAGTTAACAATCGCATTTTTCGGGGCATGGGATTGACAGGTAATTTACCTGGAAACCCTTACTCAGAGCAACATCAATTATACTTTTCCTTGTGATACCTGGTAATATTGTTCCTTTTATTGCCGGTGTAGAAATAACATTGCCCTGGTGGAAAATACGATAAAAGAAACAAGCACCATTAAGTAACAGATAACATGCATAATGCAGCCCATTAATTTGCTGAATTAAAATATCATGGAGAAAATTCAGACACAATATATTCATATAATAGAGAAATAAAAGAAGCAGGAAATTCAAAACATGCTAAAACAGTTCATCCTTCAGGTGACCATTTTACCTCTGCGATATTCTGACCAGCCAACTATGGTTGAACTTATTAGGTTAGATCAACTAAGTGGCACTACATCCTATTGAACAGTCACACCACTACCTTGCAAGAGAACCCCTTTTTGTGAATAATATGTCCTGAGCTGTAAACCAATCCACAAATTATTGTGTTACAGTCATGTTTCTAGATTCCACTAAGGTGATTAGCCCCAAAAGGATTATATATGGATTGTAGAAGCTGGAAATTTTGAGTCAGAAAAAACCGAGCTCTAGATAAAAGGTATGACAATAACTCTCAACCTAATTTGACACGAGAGCATGATTGAGATTGAAATTGATGTGATTGTCAACTACATAACCAGAAAATATATGTTTCATAACAGACATAAAGCACCTCAGAAATCAGGCCACCTAATACACAGACATGTTCAGGCAAAAAAGCCAAATCTCAATTAAGTAGTTTGAATGTTTGATAATCAAGCTTACGTGATTCTTATCTCCCAGAACTCAAAAGTGTTACAGGACCTACTAAATTAAATCAGAATCCAAAAAGATAGTCAATTTTACCTTGACGACAAAGATATTACATGAAGAAACTTCTTCAAGATACTTTTTGTGAGCAGCATCCAAGTAGAGAACATCAGAATAGCCTTTCTCCTTTGCAATTTTTTGTGCCATCAATACCTAGGCAATGACAAGAACACATGATGATCATCAAGAAGACATTACCATATAATTTATAATCGCCTGGCAGCACCAAATTCAACCAAATCAATTTATACGGACATCAAACCAACGCGCAACAGCCCAATCAACTTACGCACAACATAATAACCACCTCTCATGGCTCTCGCATGGCGTGCTCCGCTCTCGGTCTCTGCAACGCTAGCCGCACCTCTGCCACCGCAAAAACCACCAGTGTTCCCTGCCTACTCATGTGGTGGGTGGCGATTAGGCGACGCTCGGGGACCTCTCTAGCCGGCGATGGCTGCAGCCAGGCCGGAGGCGAAGAGGAGCTTTTGGGACTTAAGGCCCGGAAAAAGATTTCAAGCCGAAGTCTTGGCAAGGTTCAGGTCATCGGTTCATCATCCAAGCTTGTGCGTACAAGGTTTGTTTCTCCTCGTTGCCGTCTTCCGTCGCTATACCTTTCGGCTTACAGAGCACGATGTCAGATGGGCGTTGTACTCTGTGCTCAGAGGAACGCCAGGAGGCTTTCACGTTCAACAAATGCATGACCGGACTTTCCGGTTCTCAGTGGCCAACAAAGAAGTAGGGATGTTGGTGACTTCAATGCGGAGGGTGATCACCTCGACCTTTGACATCTACTTCCACCTTTGGCGCAATGGAGGACCGGACTGGGTCAAGGAAGTGAGAATCTGGGAGAAAAAGCAAGTTGACTCTTGGACGAAGGTGCCGAGAAGGAAACCAGCAGAACATGCAACAAAGAAGGTAACATTTGCATCTCCAATCCGCATGACAATGTCATAATCATGCTCTCCTACGATTCCGTTCAAAGCTCAGGCTGATAAAGGGATCTGGATTGGAGGCATTTTCTGCTCCTTTGCGTCTCATTGCTCTAGCCGGCCGGAGTTCAGCCGGAATATCTTCACCGGAGTTCATCTGGGGGAAAATCTAGAGCTAAGAAAAAATATCCAGGGGAGTTCAAATTATAGTGGACTGGGAAGGCCCATGTAGGGATGGCAATTGTACCCGCGGGTACGGGTACCCGGTGGGTATTGTACCCGACGGGTACGGGTACATATTTTTACCCGCGGGTACAACCTGCACTCGACCCGACTTTTTTCGAGTACAGGTATGATATTTTACCTGCAGATATCCGACGGGTACCCGATTTCTTAAATCTAGGCCCAAAAGAAATAGCCCAACTCGCTAAAGAAGACATTTGAGACATCGAACTTTTGGGTGGTCCTGTATGGTTGTAACTTGTGTTCTGGTCCTATAAGGCTGCTATGTAATATGTGCTGACTATGGAACTTGTTTAACTGTTTTATATTTTGCTTTGTAATTTTGTTATCTGTTTAGCTGCTGAAAATTAAAATTTGATATGTTATTTAAGATGTTATGCTGTTTTTGATCTGTTCAACATGTAAATTATGATTTATTGAATTTTTTGTTATGTTTGGTCATACCTGACGGGTACACGAAACCTGCCCGAAGCCCGTCGGGTACGGGTTCGGGTACCCGCGAACAGTTTCAGTTCGGGTCGGGTATTTGGTCTACCCGACCCGTTGCCATCCCTAGGCCCACGTCTTCACCTACTCATTACCCTATACCGCCCGGTCATAGGCGACCTATTCCCACTACTGCTAAATATAATGGTCCGGACTATTCCACCTCTGCGGCCAACGTGGAAGAAACCTGCGAGGGAATTGTGACATGGAGGGTGGGGGACCGCTTCATTCCACTCACAGAGACACGCAGTCGTCGGGTGACCAGCTGGGTATTTACTGCAACCGCAACAATGGGCTTCACCAACATCCACCTGACCGATATTCGGAGTGGAGGCAGGTAGCATTGAATGTGTCCTTGGGAGGCAAAGGGTTGAAGGCGCATAAACTCTGCTTCAATTGTTTAAGCCCGGCCCACGTAAAATTTCAATGTTCTAATCAAGTCCGATGCAAGTTGTGTTTTTCCTATGGTCACACAAAAAATGATTGCATCTCCAAATGGAAAACAAAGAAGGTATGGCGTGAAAAAAGTAACTAACGTTCTGCTGTTGCCGTCCAGATTAATACGGACCTCCTACCGGCGGACATTCCAAGGAACTCACTTCCCCACCCTCATGCCACCGTAACAGGCAACGCAGTCAACACAGAACAAGCGCTCGTCCTCTATCGCCCGCCCACACCTTCAATGGCAAATTTCCCAGTAGATCCAACTCGTTTCCTGCCCAACAACAACTTTCAGATTGGAGATGGAGGCCTTGATAGATTGGCAAGATCTGCGGACACCTCCCTGGTCTTCATCACCCAATGCATGAGTACACTCTTGCAATCGACTTGGATGGAGAATTGCCAGGGTGAGAATCAAGAATCACATTGTGCAGCAGTGTGATGTCCCTGTGGCCGTGGTGCGCCGCCACCAGTGAGGAAACACAGGCGTCGCCGGCGAGCCACCGGCGATTGCATGCGGCGCCGTATTCACAGAAGTAGAGAGAGACGAGAGAGGTGGGGAGTAACTGAATTATGTTTGATTGCTTGTTCTCCAATCTCATCCAACGTTCTGTTTTGTAGGGACAACTCGAGCCCACCCATCAGCCAGGTGAGGCCCCACTCGTCAGTACGGCGCTTCTTACAATAGTGGCGACATGCACCGCAGCGTGACTCAGTGTCGTCACACCTCCCCCTCCTCAAAATCGAGCTTGACCTCAAGCGACGAACTCTAGAAACCTCCGCTGGAGAACGTAGTAGTCCTAGCTTGTGTCGGTCGGCGAGGCTCCCTCCCAGCGTACTCGAACTTGTGCACTGCTCCCCTTCTTCACCAGATGGCGCTCGAGGATCTCTGCCGGCTTCAGCAGTGGTTGAGTCAGATCAAGACGTGTCGGAAGGTCGGAGAAGACCGGCAAGTAGCATAAGACGAAGGGCTTCAGCTGGGAGACGTGGGAGACCGGGTGGATCTGCGCTGCATCAGGTAATAGTAACCTCTATGCCACTTCTCCAATCTTTTCGACCACCTTGAAGGGCCCAAAGAACTTGTAGGCGAGCTTGGGGCACGATCGATTTGCAACTGATGATTGGCAGTATGGTTGAAGGCGTAAGAGAACCATCTCCCCAACTTGAAAGTGCCGTTCAGATCTGTTTCTGTCTGCTTTCTGCTTCATCCGATTTTGGGCCATTGCAAGATGAGTCTTTAGCATCTCTAAATGGGACTGCCTTTCTTGCAAAAGCTCAGCAACCGATTTTTCTGTTGTTTGAAGCAGCATTGGGGCAACCAGAGGATCTGGCTCATAGCCGTAGAGTGCACAGAAAGGGGAACACTTTAAGCTTGAATGAAATGAAGAGTTGTACCAGCTTTGAGCAAGAGGAAGCCAAGCCTTCCAACGCTGAGGAGATTCACCAATAGCACAACGCAGGTACATCTCCAATCCTTGATTCACTCTCTCAGATTGTCCGTCAGTCAAAGGATGGTACACAGTAGAGAAATGTAATTTTGTACCCAGTAGAGTGAATAGTTGCTTCCATGCATTGCTAGTGAAGACCTTATCACGGTCAAACAACATTGATCTGGCATGTCATGATGTTTGATCACATTTTCTAGCAGCACCTGTGCAACTTGTATAGCAGTGAATGGGTGCTTTAGAGCAATGAAGTGAGCATACTTAGTTAGATGATCCACCACCACTAAGATAGAGTTATAGTCCTCAAATTTAGGTAGATCCTCAATAAAATCCATTGTGATATCTTGCCAAGCTCCTTGTGGATTAGGCAGGGGCTGCAGCAACTCTGTTGGATGAGTTCTCTCCGACTTTGCTTGCTGGCAAATTTGACACTGCTTGACAAAATCAGCCACATCTCCTTTCAATCCCTTCCAATAGAAATGTTTCTTGACTCTTGATAACAAGGTTGTGTTCCTGAATGACCCCCAACTGCACTACTGTGCAATGCAGATATGATCTTTGTCCTAAGAGCAGAATTTTCCCCCACCCATATTTGATCTCCTCTTCTAATTAACCCTTGCAACAATTCAAATCCTTGCTCATCAGGAGATGCCACAGCAAGCTTAGCTATCATTTGTTGAGCCAAGGGATCCGTAGCATAGGAATTAACAATTTCTTGTACCCACATTGGTCTGACTTCAGTCACAGCTGAAAGAGCAAAGGTCTGTCCAACCGTACAAAGAGCATCTGCAGCCACATTTTCTTTTTCTTTTCTATAAACAATCTTGAAGTTGAGGCCCATCAGTTTGGACATGGCCTTTTTCTGAAGATTAGACTGTAATGGTTGACCTTCCAAGAAACTTAAGCTTTTGTGATCAGTCTTGATCAAGAATTCAGACCTTTGAAGATATTGTCTCCATCTCTCTACTGCCATAATCAAGGTCAGGAACTCTTTTTCATAGATAGAGAGTTGCTTATTCTTCTCAATCAAAGCCTTACTCAGAAAGGCAAGTGGCCTGCCTTTTTGCATTAATACAACTCTCAAACCCACATCACTTGCATCTGTCTCCACTACAAAAGTATCCTCAAAATCAGGTAGTGCTAGAACAGGAGTAGTGATCATAGCCTGCTTCAAAGCCACAAATGCCTTATCTGCCTCTTCATCCCAATGAATCTGCTTTCTCTTCAACAGATTGGTAAATGGCTTTGCAATAGATCCATAGCCCTTCACAAACTTTCTATAATATCCTGTCAGCCCCAAAAATGCTCTGAGCTCTGTTATAGTGTTAGGAATGGACCAATTCTCCATAACTGCTGTTTTCCTAGGATCAGTAGCCACCCCTTGTGCAGAAATTATATGACCCAAGTATTTCAACTCCAACTTCCTAAAACTGCATTTAGACAACTTAATATGGAATTGATGTTCCTGCAGCTTAGATAAAACCAGCTGGATATGTTCCAAGTGAGACTCCATAGTGGGGCTATAAATGAGTATATCATTGATGAACAACACAAATTTGCGCAAGAAGGGAGCCAAAACCGAATTCATAGCACATTGGAAAGTTGCAGGAGCATTATTAAGGCTAAAGCATTACCTTGAATTGATAGTGGTCATTATGTGTTTTAAAAGTTGTCTTGAACTCTTCTCCCTTCCCCATTCTGATCTGATGATATCCAGATGTCATATCCAGACAGGAGAAGTATACAGCCCCAAACAACTCATCTAAAATCTCATCTACTAAAGGCATTGGGAATCTGTTTTTAATAGTTAGATCATTCAAGCTTCTATAATCTACACAACATCTCCATGTACCATCTCTTTTTTGTACTAGCAAAACAAGTGAAGCAAAAAGACTCACACTGTTCTCAATCAAACCAGCTGCCAACACATTCCTCACTTGCCTTTCTATCTTAGTTTTGTGTTGTGGAGAATACTTGTAAGGTCTAGAATTGACTGGCACAACACTTAGCACTAGAGGGATAACATGATCAAACTCGCTAACAGGAGGTAGAGTTTTTGGATCCTCAAAAACTTGCTTGTATTGTTGTAATAGTGCTGTTGTCGAAGTGTGTGATCGACACTTCCCCCGCTACTACTAAAGTAGTCCGCGGAGGTTTGTATTCGGTTGGGGCGTGCGTGAGATTATGAACGAGATAGTGAGATAGGGGATTTTTACGTGGTTCGGACCGCCTGAGCGTAATACCCTAGTCCACGGGGTGGTTGCTGACTGTATGAGCGTGTGTATGCTTGTGTGCGTATCAGCTTCCTTTTTTATCACTGTTCGTGCGACACAATCCTTTTATAGTACAAGGACTGACCGTTACAATGTTAGCCTGGTCCGACAGGTGGCACCGGCAGTATTCAATCACCTATACATGATCTACATGTATTAAGTATAATTAACAGGGTGATAACGTGCCTTAATGGCGGTGTTACCGGTATTAACAATTTTCTAATCGTGTGTCATTAACATGGCATCAATGACACGTAATCAGGTCTTGTAACAGTTGCTTTAACTGCCCCTTGAATGTTTACCTTGTTACAGATCCGACAATCTTCCCGTTGCAGGCTTAGGTCCGGAGGCTCGACACGTGGCAGCTCCGGAGTTTCCCTCTGTGGGGAGGCAGATCCGGAGCTGTCATACACGTGACAGCACCAGAGCTTCCCTCTACTGGGGGTTAGGTCCGGAGCCACTGGACACGTGGCATGACCGGAGCTTCCCTATACAGGGAGTTAGGTCTGGCCTTGCGTTACACGTGGTGGCGCCGGATCTACCAAAACGAGAGAGGCAGGCCCAGTGCTGTGGGACACGTGGAGCCTTCAGAGGTCCTCAACTCGGACAGGTGGAACTCCATATCTTTTCTTGCAGTATCATGGGGTATCCAGTACGTAGGATACCAACAATGGCCCCCGGGCCCACCTCTAGGAGAAACCCTTTGGGTGAAGTTACTCTGCCAGAGGTGAGGCCATCTTCGATTCCCGCGCTGCGACTTCAATGGTCTTTTCATGGGTCGTTGGGGCGACGGTCTGCAGTTAAACCATCACCACGTGGCTCTTCTTGACGCAGCAGGTAAGATTCTGGCGTGCAGATCTCACGTAATTGAAGGTCGCCGGTTTCCAATACGAAAACCGTATCGGTTCCGAGCGCCTTGTCAGGCCACCGCCCTCGGGCTTCCAACTTCCCATCATGACAATGGTTCACCTGGTGTGATCACTTCGACTTTTCTGCCGAAGTGGACCCGGGCCCATTTATCATTGACGAGGTAGATTTTTTGAAATAAAATCTTGATCCCGACGCGGTTTCCATCCAAGTGTTGCGGAGACTCACTTAAGAAGGAAAGTCTGCACAGTTTGAGGACTCTTTACGCTTTCATTCGAACTTGTGCTCGGAGCCTCTCCACCTTTGCATAGCCTTCCCAAGTGTTGCTCCACTTTGCCACGATGGAGTTGGGTCTTCCCCGCAGCAAGATCAATAGCGACGAAGATCTGTCGAGGGTCGCGACATACATGGGGTGGTCCAGCAACTCCTTCAACAACGCGATCCGCTTCGGCAAGCTTCCCTTCAAGAAGGAGCACACCGAAGAGATCGTCTATTTCTCGGCGTACGCCATGGTGGGTCTCATCCCGCCCTTCTCAATCTTCCTACTGATGCTACTGGATTTCTACGGACTCCAGCTTCATCACCTCGGCCCCCACTCCTTCTTGCTAGTGGCGACCTTCGTCCACTTCTGTGAGATGTGGGTGGGTGTGCCGCCATGCATCGAGCTCTTCCGGACCTTCTTCACGATCCACACTACGGGGAAGCGGAGCGAGTTGATTGGCTTTTACTACTTCGTGAAGCGCAAGAACTGCCCCTTCAAGTACTTGAGGATCTTCCCCTCCGGGAAGTGGGACAACTGGAAGAAGGACTGGGTGGTTATCGCTGTGGAGCAGCACAACAGGTTGGAGTTGCCCAAGAGCCTCCCCAATGTCGACACTGACGTCTGGAATGCAGTTCCGGAGTTGTCCGAAGCATACAAGCCCATCCTGACAAGAATCCAGCAATGCGTAGAGGGTGGAGTGACCTCTTAGATGGTCTTCGACAACTTCCTGGTGAACAGGTGGGCTTCTGCTTCGATCCTGGTGCCTCCCCAAGTGGTAGCTAATGACAAGACAGCTCCAGCGCCAGCTGTCGTGGATCTGGATCCAGTGACGACACCAGAAGCTCCCGTGGTAGCGCCGGACCATGGGGAAGAGATTTTTGATAAAGCGCTGATGGTTTCAGAACCAGCGGTTCAAGCTCCGGCATCGGAGCCAAAGACGACAGAAGCTCCAGCACCTGAGCCGGAGATAACCGAAGCTCCGGCTCCAGAGCCGGAAGCAGTTGAAGCTTCGGCACCTAAGCCGAAAGAAGTTGAAATCCCGGCACATGAGCCGAAGGTGGAGGGGGCTCCGAACAAAGCTACTGCATCAGCCCCAGTGGTGTCTATGTTCGAGCCGGGGCACCTAGAAAAGTCGTCGGCAGGTCCTCCACCTACAGAGCCAATGACTGAAGATCCGGCAGAGGGACCCTCGTCGTCAACCCCAGAGGTTGAAGTTCCCACTTTAGGACCCTCCTCAACCCCGGTGGATGCAGAAGAGCTCCCGCAAGGCAGTCCTAGCGCCTTAGAGCCGCAGGGGACCACGCTTGTGTCGTGGGACCCAATTTTTGTTATGGAAGATCCCCTGGAGCCAACAGAGTCGCTTCAGTCAGGCCCGAAGCCAATTCCTTTAGCATTGTCTATAGACAATGCCTGCTCCAGTCTTCGCCAAGTCTAGCTCGCCTTCGACCATGACTCCAAGGTCCTTGAAGAATAGCGCAACACCCTGAGGCGTTGGCGCAGCAGACTTCACTTTAAGACCAAGCTGACGCAATCAAGGCTTGCAGACCAACGGGAGTGGATTGAGAAGGAGAAGGCCCGACTGAAGCATTGGGGCCTCTTGCTGGACGAGCAGGAAGCATCCATCAAGGCCCTCGACGCGAAGACTCGAGAAATTTTCGAGCATGCTAGGGAGTCCAACGAGGCTGCTGATAACCATCAGGACAGCCTCAATGAACTGAATGAGATACTCCTCATGCGCCGAGAAGACCTCGATGAGAGGGAGGAGAAGGTCCTGAAGAAGCAGGAGGACATCCTAAGGAGGGAGGAAGAGCTAGCCCAGAGGTTGTCTTTGGGAGAGCGGAGCTTGGCCGACCACGCCAAAAAGTTTGAACGGCGGTGCAAGCAAGAAGAGAAGATTTGGCAGGTGGGACAGGAACTCTCCAAGAGAGAGACTGAAGTCTCCACCAGAGAGGAAAAAGTGAAGGGCAGGGAGAAGGATCCGGCGAACCGTCGGAACCGCATCCACCTCCAGGAGACAAAGCTTGCTGACCGCGATAAGTAGGTGGCTGAAAGTATTCAGCAACATGCCAAGGAGGTTGAGCGCATCGCCCAGTAAGGTTCGGAGCTTGCGGCTGCTAGAAGATCGCTGGAGGAATTAAGGAGTTTGAGAGCTCTGGTGCCAACGAAGCTCTGGGGCTACTCGGCTTCAGTCTGGTACGTCCGGATGACCCAGAGCCGGAGCTGGACAGGGCACTGGTGGCGTTGAGCTCTGCTGGCAACAAGTTGGACGCAATGGGTGATGTCATCGTCGATCAGCTGGAGATGGAGGGGAAGTCCCTGGCCAAGAACGTCGCCGAATATGTGCTGGCGTGTTTCAAAAGTCGGGACCCTCAACTATCTCTAGATCCGGTAGTCGAAGGGCCCATTGTCAAAGAGGAAGATGCTACCAGGGCCAGCGTTCGTGAAGCTACCGAGAAAGTTGCCTCATTCTTCCATAGGACCTCCAGTAGCTAGATTTTATTTTCTTCAGCCTTCACTTGTAATCCTCATTTTGAATCAATGAAATCCAATCTTTTGAATTAATGAATTCCATTTCGTGTGTCTTCAATGCATTGCCCTTTATGTTGTTGGCCCCCTGGTAGATGTGCACAATTTGATTGCGAACACGTACCAAAAGGAATTTGACAATGCCTTGATGATTTGAACACTTCGAACTTGTAGCTAGTATGTTTAGCTCTTAGGTCCGAATTTACTTCCAACGTCTCCAAGGACCCTTTGTTACATCGACGACGGGCCCCCTGTGAGGTGTCGGAGCTTGGTAGGTTTGATGGCGCCAACTGCCAACACGTAGAACATCAACGGCGGGCCCCATGGGGACTATCGGAGCTTGGTAGCTTCGACGGCGCCCACTGTCACCGCATGGAACGTCGACGGCGGGCCCCCTGGGGGTTGTTAGAGCTTGGTAGCTTCGACGGCGCCCATTGTCAACGCGTAGAACGTCGATGGCGGGCCCCCTGGGGGTTGTCGGAGCTTCCCGGCTTTGACAGCATCCACCATCAACGCGTAATACGTCGACGGCGAACCGCCTCGTGGTGATTTCTCCACCATCTTCATTTGGATCGCCATTAATTCTTCACGTCAACGGTTGGCCCCTATGGGAGTTGTCGGAACTTGGTAGCTCCGATGATGCCCACTTTCAACGTATGAAACGTCGACGGCGGGCTCCCTAGGGGTTGTCAGAGCTTAGCAGCTCTGGCATCGACCACCATCGCCATGAGTTTTTCATTTTTCCATCATATTAAAGACAAGAAAAACAGTAAAATTCGTTCTCTCATCTATAACTTGTTTGCGACTTACTGTTCTTATTTGAACTTTAGATCCAAAGGAACTCAACATAATAACAAGTATATCAATATAATCTCTTCAGATCCGAATGCCTTCCGGACCCGCCCTACTGAGGCCTTCCGAATAAAGGTATGAAAGTTGCCTAGAGGGGGGGGGGGGGGGGGGGTGAATAGGCTAATCGACCTGAAATGACTCAATAAAACGAGATTAATACAAGGGGGCGGACTAGTCTGGTCCAGGGGCGGACTAGTCCGGTCCACTTACAGGGAAAAACCTAAAAAGGGTTTCTAACAGGTTTTAGTCCAATTTTTGTGATGAAAAGTTTGTTAGAATAACTTAGTGAGCCTTAATAAGTTATATGGCAAGTATGAAGCTAAAGATCACAATGAAGCAAAGGTGATGAGCAAAACCGGTAAAACTAACCCTAGAAGCAATATGTGATGAATGAAAGCTAAGAACACAAGTGACACGAGGATTTTATCCCGAGGTTCGATCCCACACAAGAAATCTACGTCCCCGTTGAGGAGTCCACAAAGGACCGGGTTCAACAACCCTTCCCTCACCAAGTTTACCGCACGGGCCTAACTTGGTTCTCCACTATCACAACGAATGAATACAAGATTCGTTGGGGCTTCTCACAATCTAAGGCTCCCACCACAAATACAATCACGAATCACAAAGATGGACTCAAGCCACAGATCACAAAGATTCACAAAGTGCAAGAGATCAAACCGAGAGCCAAAGAGCGGTGTTCTTCCTCTTCTTCACCTCACTAAACCCTAATCCACACAAGAATTAGTTTTAGAGGGAATGTAGGCAACAAAGAGGCTTTTAGAGGCTCAAGGTTGCTGTGGCGGCGCTAGGGTTTCAATTTGCTCAAGAGTTGGTTCAAATGAACCCAGGGGTCCTCTATTTATAGAGGTCCCAAGCCCATACTGCTGACTTCAGCAGATGGGCGGACTAGTCCGGCCTACAGCCCGGACTAGTCCGGCCTAGGGGACCTCTGACGTCCCTGACAACTGTCGCACTACGCGGCAATCGTCACACTACCAGCCAAACTTCAAATTCAAACGGTCACTTCAACAACGGACTAGTCCGGCCCTTACCGGACTAGTCCGATCTCACACAGAACCTTTTGTTCCGTGTGAAAACGGACTAGTATGAAGACCACGGACTAGTCCGGCCCCATGGGCGGACTAGTCCGGCCTTCCCAGACTTAGTCTCTGAAACACCGACTCCTCTCAAACTCGGACTAGTCCGGCCCCCAGGGCGGACTAGTCCGATCTCAGTCGGGACCTCTTAGTCCGGACTAAAACGGACAAGTCCGTGGTTTTGGGACTTAGTCCCCAAAACCCACTTCACGACTACCCGGACTAGTCCGTCCCAATACGGACTAGTCCGATCTCAGTCAGACACTTCTGGTCCGGCCAAAAACGGACTTGGCCGGCCAGGGGCGGACTAGTCCGGCCTCCTGCATGAACTAGTCTGGCCCTACTGCCAGACTACTTCCAACTCTTTTCTCTCAATAGGTTTGACCTCTAAACCGCTTTGAGCTCCCAGCTTGATCTTAATGCACTTTACACACACATCCTCACACAAATTTGGCTAGTCTAAACTCGACACACTAGGAACCCTAGTTTCTCCTTTTCGAGTTGACATCGCCGTTTCCATTTTTTCCTTTTTGAGGGATTGTGCTTCCACTTAGTCCACACCTGTGCTTAAGATCACTGAGCTCATTAGCCACTTAATTGTCGTTATCAATCATCCAAAACCCACGGGGATCCTAGATGCACTTTCAATCTCCCATTTTTGGTGATTGATGACAACACATTAAGTCTTCATATAAGAGAGTATAAATTTGTGGTTTTCATAACGTGCGGGTGTATGAGTGACTCCCCCTCAATGAATGCATCATAAAAGAGAGATTGAGGAAGTCCTTCATACATGCACACGTTATGGTGGGGTGCCTACGTGTTGTGCTCAACAATATGTGACAAGACATAATAAGCATTAATATGATCAAAAGATAGACATTCAAAGCATCATATTGATATTGAACATTCAAAACATTCAAAACATAGTCTTGCACAAATTTAAACATTCGACATAATATGGATATTACAATAAGGAGTGCAACATGTCCACGGATCCAAAATAAGAACTACATTCAACTCTCCCCCTATTTGACTATCTCTCCCGACTGACTCCCAACTATCTCTCCCCCTTTGGCATCAAGACACCAAAAAGGGAAAAGAAGAAGGGAAACACGACCTCGAAAGTCTAGTCGTTGTCTTCCTCGTCATCGTCGTCGTCGTGGGAGTCGCTCTCCGTGGCCTCCGGGTCCTCTTGATCCTCATCGTCGTTGTCGGAGACCCGTGCCGAGGTAGCAGCCCGGGAGGAGCTCCCATCCTCTTGGAGTTGGGTGAGCTCGTCAGTGGTGAAGCTTGGGAATGGAGTAATCTCCCCATCGCTCACCTCCGGAGAGGACATAGGTACCTCCATCTTGTCGCACACCGCCTTAAGATACTTTTCTTGGCGCTTGTGTGCCCTCTGAGCCCGGATCTCTTGCTTCCGGCAGGAAGTGAAGATCGCCTTGAAGCACTTGAAGAAAGCGCTCATAGATTGAGTCGGAGGCAGGGAAGGCGGCGCCACGGGGCGAGATGGAGGGTCTGCGTTCTTCCGGCGTGGGGGAGTCGGCACATTCGGGGGCTGCTGAGGACGAAGCGGGCGATGCGACACGTCCTTGACAAAGGACAAGCCCGACACCTTCTCTATGAGGCACATAATGTAGGGGGCATACCCGCAAGCACGGTTGGGGGTATGCGAGATGTTGAAGATATCGTCGAAGATGTAATCGACGAGGTTGAATTTCTCCTCCCCATCAACAAGAAGTAGCAAGTGCCTCAAGTTCCCTTGAATCACTCCAGCATCACCATCCTTTGGTACTATTGTCCTTCTGAGGATCCTGTTCATGATGTTGTAGAAGGGCTTGATGTTGCGAGCATGTCCGGCACTATATTGGACATGACTGGGGTACATGTATGCCAGCTCATCTCGGTCAACGGCCTTGAGGTTAGAGATAATGATCTCATGGTCCAAATGTGCTTCAAGCCCTAGAATCTTGGCAAACTCTGCAAAAGTGACTGAGTATTGCTCGCCATGTGTTATCCATATGATCCTCTTGTCACCTGAGGTGGTGAAGTAGATAGTGGAGTAAAACTGCAGGATCACTTCGACGTTCCAGTCATACTTGAATCCCATGATCTCCTTGAGCTCATGGCGCTCAGCAGCTTCAATGACGGCGTCAAATGCAGAGTGTTGCTTCTTGGCCATGTACTCCCAGTCTACCCACTGTGCTTCAATCACAGGCTTCTTCATGCCTTGGTAGACTAGACGGTAGTAATCACAATGAAAGTCGCACCAAAACCGAGGATCGGCGGTGCTCCTTTCAAACTTGTACACCTTGTCCGTCCGGAGCCTTCTTGCTTTCTCAGCTCTCTTTCCATGAAAGATATTTGCAGCTATGTCACGCTGCCTGTTGGGATTCCTCTCGGGAGTGTGCACTTCTAGGGGACCAATCGGTTTGGCTTTCCCCTTCTCCTTGATAGCAATGCCCTTGGCCTTCGCAGCCGAGGCCTTCACCGAGGGCTTCTTTTTCTTTGGCTCAGCAGGAGCCGGAGCCTTGCCCTTCTTTGGATCTCGTTCGATACGCCGTTCAGCAATGTCTTCTTGGGCTGGTTCCTTGCCCTTATTCTTCTCTCCAAGAGTCACAAGTCTCTTCCTCTTGGAGACTTGTGCAGCAGCAGCCTGAGAGTTATGAGCCTCTCGCTCCTCTCTCTTCTTTTTCCGGAGATCCTTCCATGACTCCTCAATGGCCCGAGTCATTGCTTCATCCTCGTCGTAGGCTAATGCGGCTACCCTGGCTTGTTGCTTCTTCATCACCTGCGCTCTTTCATGCTGCTCGAGATACTTCTCCGCAGCCTCAACTTCGGCTCTTGCTCGTTCTTCGGCGAGACGAAGTTGCTCCGCCTCCCACTCGGGGTCAGTGGGGGGAGAAGTGGAACGGCGAGGAGCGGCCATTTCAGCTGAAAGGAATAGAGTCCATAAGATAGAAGGTCAAGGAGTTGGAATAATGCGAAAGAATTCACGAAAAATAGCCAAAGTGTGAGTTTGACCTGTGCAGACCGGACTTGTCTGCTCCAGGGGCGGACTAGTCCGGGTTGCACAGGCTAAACCCTAACTCTAACGGTTTTTCGAGAAATTTGGAATCAAGTCGCAATACTCCTAGGCTATGATCACAAGGTCACTAGAAGCAACTTTAATGAAGAGGCATCTATCAAAAAAACTCAATGAATCAAGAATGAGGCAAGTTTTTGAAAAATGAGGAATACCTCTTCAAATCTTGAGAGATCGACGAAATCGGGGATCGATCACGTCACGAGTGATCGGGGAAAGTCTCCCACACCTCTGGGGCTTCCAATGCACGGATTGGAAACGACTTTTGGTGGTTGGGATCAAAAAACGTCGAAAGGGGACAGTTTCGCGCGCGTGGGAGAGAGAGAAAGCTAGATGAGGAAGTGGAGGGGTCGGCCGCTTCCTGGGAGGGTTTAAGTCCCCAAGGGCCGGACTAGTCCGGTAGAGGAGCCGGACTAGTCCGGTCAGCGGACCAGACCCGGACCAGTCCGGATCCGAACTTGTCCGGCCATAGGGCGGACTAGTCCGGTCCTAGGAGGCTAAAAACATATATATTTGAGTTTTAGCCACTATAAAAGATCCTTTTGGACATATTGCACAACAAAACCTTGTGAATATGGTCAGTAAGCAATCAACATTCAAACTATGACCATAACTCACAAAGTCACTAGTTTTTCAAATATTTTGAAGAAAATTGAGATAGAGATGAATTTTTCAACCACATGCTTTCTTTTGAATACGGCAAAAATAAACATCCAGATGTGCATGTTTCAAGCCACATTTTGAGAATCTAAGATATTGAGCTCACTCCTAAGCTCACAAAATCGCTTCTCATCTAGGGACTTCGTGAATATGTCGGCCAGTTGGTTTTCGATTCTCACATGTGAAATCAATATATCCCCCTTTAAGGAATGATCTCTCAAGAAGTGGTGTCTAATGTCTATATGTTTGGTCCTTGAATGCTCAACTGGATTATAGGCTATTTTGATGGCGCTCTCATTGTCACATAGGAGAGGAATATGGCGCAAGTTTATACCATAATCCCTTAGAGTTGTCTCATCCAAAGAAGTTGTGCACAACAACTTCCGGCTGCGACGTACTCCGCTTCAGCTATGGAAAGAGCAATGGAATTTTGTTTCTTAGAGGACCAAGACACTAATGATCTACCCAAGAATTGACATGTCCCGGATGTGCTCTTTCTATCAACTTTGCACCCCGCATAATCCGCATCGGAATAACCAATGAGGTTGAACTTGGATCCTTTGGGGTACCAAAGTCCTAGGCTAGGTGTGTGAACTAGATATCTAAGAATTCTCTTCACGACGGTCAAATGACACACCTTTGGTGCAGCTTGAAACCGTGCACACATACACACACTAAGCATAATATCCGGTCTAGATGCACAAAGATATAACAAGGAGTCAATCATGGAACGATATACCTTTTGGTCCACACTTGGACCATCTTCGTTGAGGTCTAGGTGTCCATTTGTTGCCATAGGAGTCTTGATGGGTTTGGCCTTGTCGATGTCAAACTTCTTCAATATGTCTTGAGTGTACTTTGTTTGACCTATGAATGTGCCTTCTTTGAGTTGCTTGACTTGGAAACCTAAAAAGGACTTCAACTCCCCCATCATGAACATCTCAAATCTTTCCGTCATAATCTTAGAAAACTCATCACAAAACACTTTGTTAGTAGAACCCAATATAATGTCATCGACATATATTTGGCACACAAAAAGATCATCATTGAAGTGCTTTGTGAATAGAGTGTAATCAGCTTTTCCTATCTTAAAACCATTTTCAATTAGAAAGTTTCTAAGACACTCATACCAAGCTCTAGGAGCTTGTTTGAGGCCATAGAGAGTCTTACGCAATTTGAAGACATGGTTTGGGAATTCTTGGTCTTCGAAGCCCGGTGGTTGCTCCACATATACTTCCTCCTTGATTGGGCCATTTAGGAACGCACTCTTGACGTCCATTTGATAGAGCTTAAAATCATGGTGAGTGGCAAAGGCAAGTAATATTTGAGTTGACTCTAACCTAGCTACGAGAGCAAAGGTTTCATCAAAATCCAAACCTTCGACTTGTGAGTACCCCTTGGCCACAAGTCGTGCCTTGTTCCTTGTCACAACACCATGTTCATCTTGCTTGTTGCGGAACACCCACTTGGTGCCCACAACATTTGCTTGTGGACGCTTGACAAGCTCCCAAACTTTGTTACTCTCGAAGTTGTTAAACTCCTCTTGCATGGCCACCACCCAATCCGGGTCTCTTAAGGCATCTTCAACCCTATGGGGCTCCAAAGAAGAGACAAAGGAGTAATGTTCACAAAAGTTTGCAACACGAGAACGAGTGATTACCCCTTTAGTAATGTCTCCTAGTATGTTGTCAACGGGGTGATCCCGTTGAACACTTTGATGTACACGAGGATGTGGAGGTTGAGCTCTTGAGTCATCAACGTCTTCTTCTTCTTCTTGATCACCCCCTTGATGAATGCCTCCCCTTGACTTTCGTCTTCTTGGTCGTTTTGAGGTCCCACTTGACCGTCGTCAACTTGATCGCGTGGGGGATTACTTGCATCATCTTGTTGTTGGTCACTTGAGCATTGAGGTTGTTCTTGTGGTCGAACATCTCCAAGTGCCATTCTTCTAAGTGCTTCTTGTGGAGAGTCTTCTTGATCTAGCACACTTTGATCAACTTGCTCCACTTGGGAGCCATTAGTTTCATGAAACACCACGTCGCGTGCTATTTCAACAATTTCGGAGGTTTTGTTGAAGACACGGTAGGCGTGGGTGTTTGAATCATAACCAAGCAAGAAACCCTCATCGGACTTTGAAGCAAACTTCGAAGTCATAGGCTTCTTGTTGAGAATATAGCACTTGCTCCCAAAAACACGAAAATAAGAGATATTGGGTTTCTTACCAACTAGAAGCTCATAGGGAGTCTTCTTGAGGAGGCGGTGGAGGTATAATCGATTGACGGCGTGGCAAGCGGTGTTAACCGCCTCCGTCCAAAACCGATCCGATGTCTTGTACTCATCAAGCATTGTCCTTGACATCTCGATGAGTGTTCTATTCTTCCGTTCTGCCACCCCATTTTGTTGAGGGGAGTATGGAGCTGAAAATTCATGTTTGATGCCCTCCTCATCCAAGAATCCTTCCAGTTGAGTGTTCTTGAACTCGGTGTCGTTGTCACTTATAGCTTTGATTCTTGAGGCGAACTCATTTTGAGCTCTCCTCAAGAACCTCTTGAGGACACCATGGGTTTCACCCTTATCATGCAAGAAAAACACCCAAGTGAAACGAGAAAAGTCATCAACAATAACAAGACCATATTTGTTATCGCCAATGCTTATGTAGGTTATTGGCCCGAAAAGGTCCATGTGTAGCAGCTCCAACGGTCTTGTTGTCGTCATGATGTTCTTGGAGGGGTGTTGAGCTCCCACTTGCTTCCCGGCTTGGCAAGCACTACCTGGCCTGTCTTTTTCGAAGATAACATTCTTCAAGCCATGGATGTGCTCGCCCTTAAGAAGCTTTTGTAAGTTCCTCATGCCAACATGGGCCAGCCGTCTATGTCAAAGTTATCCCATGTTGGTTTTCGCTATTAAGCATGTGTCAAGTTGAGCTTTATCCGAGGCAAAGTCCACAAGATAAAGCTTTCCCTTGAGCACACCCTTAAAAGCGATTGAGTTATCACTTCTTCTAAGGACGCTCACACCCTCATTAGTGAAAACACAATTATAACCCTTGTCACATAGTTATGATATGGACAAGAGGTTATAGTCTAAAGAATCAATGTGTAGAACGCTAGAAAGAGTGTGTTGAGGGGAGATGACAATTTTACTGGAGCCAAGGATTTTTCCTCGGCTATTGTCTCCAAAGAGGATTCCTTCATTTGGATCATCATGTTCTTCATACTCCTCGAACATCGTCCTCTCTTCGATCATGTGGTTTGTGCACCCACTATCGAGCACCCATTTGGATCCACCGGATGAGTATGCCTGCAAAACAAGATTATGCCTTCCTTTTAGGTAGCCAAGCGGAGTTGGGTCCTTTGATGTTAGTGGTAAGGCATTTGGGCACCCACACGCAAGGCTTGGGGCTCTTGCGGAGTGGCCCAACATATCTAGCATATATTTTGCCATATTTGTTCCTCGTCAAAACATATGATGCATCGAAATCATGAAATAGAGGATGTGGTTCAACTTTAGGCGTGTAAGTGCTAGTTGAGGTGTTCTTCACAATTTTAGTTGGAGATGAGCTTCCTTTGACAAAGACAATCAAGTCTTTGCCATACTTGAAGGTTTTGGTATTTTGCCTTCCACCTTTAGTATAACCAAGACCATCCTTGACATTGGGAGGTCTTGTGTTGGTGTATGCACTTCGTGCATACGCCACTTTCTCTTTGTCAAAGATGTCACCCTTAAGTGCTTGCTTGTCTTGAGTCAACTTAAGCTCATCCTTTAATTTAAGAATCAAGTTAGAACATTTGCAAGTTGATATTGTTTTGGATGCAACTTTTGAGGAGGATGAGCTTGTGGAGGAAGAGGTTACATTAGTCTTAAGGGACTCAACTTGAGTTTCAAGGATCTTGTTAACTTTTGTCAAGTTGCCAAGTTCGTCCTTGAGCTCAATGGTTGTCTCCTCAAGACTTGAGCATGTTTTCTTGCTTAGAGCAAGTTCATGCTCTAATGCCTTGCTCTTCTCTCTCTTAAGCTCAAGGAGCTCAATGAGCTCTTTACATCTTTCCTTTTCTTGGATAAGCAAGTCCTCTGGCCTATCTAAGAGCTCCTCCTTCTCAAAAATCTCATTCGAAAGCAATTTCATTCTTCGCAATGTGCTCTTGCTTATATCCTTAAACATGTGTTCATTTTCGCTAGCACTATCAAAATCATCATGGGAGAATATGGAAAAGGATGAGTTAGAATTTACCTTTCTTCTTCCCTGTTTTGCCATGAGGCAAGTTGGTTTATAGTCGTGGAGATTTGAGAAGAGCTTGCTTCCCTGGGAGCTCCTCTCGATGGCTATGGTTGCCATCTTCTCCTCATCTTCGGACGAGGAGGACTCATCGTTTGAGTCCCACTCCTTGCCTATGTGAGCATGACCGGAGGGCCTCTTCTTCTTGTAGAACTTCTTCTCTTGTGGCTTGCCCTCCTTCTTCTTCTTGCCATCTTCATGTGGACAATCCACCATGAAGTGCCCGTACTCGCCACAATTGTAGCAAGCCCTCTTAGTTTTGGGCCTTGCCTTTTCTTTGCCTTTGCCCTCATGCTTGTATCCTCCTTTTCTTCTCCTCATCATCCTCTTGGAGTTGTTGATGAAGAAGGCTTGTTCCTCATCGGTGTCAAGGCTCTCCTCATCATCTTTTGTTTGCTCTTTTGAGGAGCATGTTGCTTTGAGTGCAACATTCTTCATCTTCGAGGCGGTGAACCTTTGAAGGTCATTGTAGAAGAGTGCCTCCTTTTCCATGATCTCGTGATTGATGATCCTTCCAAAGACCTCCTCCGGGGTCATTTTGGCAAACCCCGGACTTTCTCGGATCATGGAGCAAAGAGAGACGTTCCTAGGCATGAATGCCTGAATCATTCTCTTCACCACCTCGTGGTCCGTCTACTTGGTACAGCCGTAAGATCTACTCTTGTTGATAAGTATCTTTAGGCAGTTGTATATCTCTTGGGGAGATTCACCATCCATAATGGCAAACCTCCCCAGCTCTCCTTCAATGAGCTCAATCTTTGCTTCCTTGACGACTCGGTTGCCTTCATGAGCCGTCTTGAGAGTGTCCCAAATGTCTTTGACCACCTCAAGTCCATCCACTCGGTTGAACTCATCTCTTGAGAGAGATGAGATGATCACTCCGGCCGCTTGGGCATTGCGGTGAAGGAGCACGGCTTGCTCCGGAGTGATATCTTCTTCATTCTTAGGGATGTGCACCCCGGTCAACACAATTTGCCATAGTGAGGGATTGAGTGACACAAGGTGGATCTTCATGTTGTGCTTCCACATCCCGTAGTCGGTTCCATCGAATTGGGGAGACTTCCCCAATGAGATGGAAAGGTAGTGGTTGTTGGAAACAAGGCGCTCATAGTTGTAGCCTTGTTGGTTGTAGTTGATTGTACCACTCGATGTGGAGGTTGAGGTGTCAACTTTGGTAATCTTCAACTTCTCTCGAAGTTTCGCCTTGAGCTGGCGAACTTCTTCGTCATCCGTCGATTTGTCTTGATAGAAGGGAATCTCTTCTGGAGTTGCTTGGATCTCACTGGTAGAGACTTCTTCGTACCCCACTCCGGCCATCTTCTCTCCGAGTTGTTAGACTCTTTTGGGAGAGTCCTGCTCTGATATCAATTGAAAGTTGCCTAGAGGGCGGTGAATAGGCTAATCGACCTGAAATGACTCAATAAAACGAGATTAATACAAGGGGGTGGACTAGTCCGGTCCAGGGGCGGACTAGTCCAGTCCACCTATAGGGAAAAACCTAAAAAGGGTTTCTAACAGGTTTTAGTCCAATTCTTGTGATGCAAAGTTTGTTAGAATAACTTAGTGAGCCTTAATAAGTTATATGGCAAGTATGAAGCTAAAGATCACAATGAAGCAAAGGTGATGAGCAAAACTGGTAAAACTAACCCTAGAAGCAATATGTGATGAATGAAAGCTAAGAACACAAGTGACACGAGGATTTTATCCGGAGATTCGATCCCACACAAGGAATCTACGTCCCCGTTGAGGAGTCCACAAAGGACCGGGTTCAACAACCCTTCCCTCACCAAGTTTACCGCACGGGCCTAACTTGATTCTCCACTATCACAACGAATGAATACAAGATTCGTTGGGGCTTCTCACAATCTGAAGCTCCCACCACAAATACAATCACGAATCACAAAGATTGACTCAAGCCACAGATCACAAAGATTCACAAAGTGCAAGAGATCAAACTGAGAGCCAAAGAGCGGTGTTCTTTCTCTTCTTCACCTCACTAAACCCTAATCCACACAAGAATTAGTTTTTTAGAGGGAATGTAGGCAAGAAGGAGGCTTTTGGAGGCTCAAGGTTGCTGTGGCGGCGCTAGGGTTTCAATTTGCTCAAGAGTTGGTTCAAATGAACCCAGGGGTCCTCTATTTATAGAGGTCCCAAGCCCATACTGCTGACTTCAGCAGATGGGCGTACTAGTCCGGTCTAGGGGACCACTGACGTCCCTGACAACTGTCGCACTACGCGGCAATCGTCACACTACCCGCCAAACTTCAAATTCAAACGGTCACTTCAACAACGGACTAGTCCGGCCCTTACCGGACTAGTCCGATCTCACACAGAACCTTTTGTTCCGTGTGAAAACGGACTAGTCTGAAGACCACGGACTAGTCCGGCCCCATGGGCGGACTAGTCCGACCTTCCTAGACTTAGTCTCTGAAACACCGACTCCTCTCAAACCCGGATTAGTCCGGCCCCTAGGGCGGACTAGTCCGATCTCAGTCAGGACCTCTTGGTCCGGACTAAAACGGACAAGTCCATGGTTTCGGGACTTAGTCCCCAAAACCCACTTCACGACTACCCGGACTAGTCCGTCCCAATACGGACTAGTCCGATCTCAGTCAGACACTTCTGGTCCGACCAAAAACGGACTTGGCCGACCAGGGGCGGACTAGTCCAGCCTCTTGCACGGACTAGTTCGGCCCTACTGTCAGACTACTTCCAACTCTTTTCGCTCAGTAGGTTTGACCTCTAAACCGCTTTGAGCTCCCAGCTTGATCTCAATGCACTTTACACACACATCCTCACACAAATTTGGCTAGTCTAAACTCGACGCACTAGAAACCCTAGTTTCTCCTTTTCAAGTTCACATCGCCGTTTCTATTTTTTCCTTTTTGAGGGATTGTGCTTCCACTTAGTCCACACCTGTGCTTAAGATCACTGAGCTCATTAGCCACTTAATTGTCGTCATCAATCATCCAAAACCTACAGGGATCCTAGATGCACTTTCAAGGTAGAGTGGCGTACTTAGAGTGTTTGACCAGTCTAAATCAATAGCACACTCCAGACCCGTCATTGGCTTTGGCGTTCAGGCGAGTAGACCATCTAGCAATGCTAAGATTCAAAAAAAGTCAACAATATAACTTGTATATCATATGAATAACTTGGACTAAATCTCAAAAAGAATTCCACAACTTCATTATAGACAAGAAGGAAAGGTTAAAAGAAACGAGTCTGTACAAAAATAATGCACATGGAGTCTGTTTTCACACAACAATGTCTTTCATTATAGGTTCGAATTATAGGGGAGACAAGGACACATTTAGGGTACGGAACCAGGCCCAGTGTGCTATTCATCTTGTTCTAACCCAGGGTAGCTACACTGCACTTTAAGTACTGGGACCAAGTTAAGTGTGCTTGAACTGTCCGGACCCTCTCGGAGGGGTCCGGATGTTCTCCTTGACGACCTACCCGACTCTGTTCATAGACTCTATAATTTACATTATGTGTAATTACAGACTCACCTCCGTGAAACTAAGCATAAACTTACGAAGGTGCTCGATGTTCCATGGATTGAGAAGTGGAGTATCATCCTCTGTTGCCAAGCGAACGCATCCGGGACGGGATACTTTGATCACTCGGAAGGGACCTTCCCAGCTGGAGGACAGTTTGTTCATCCCTTCACAAGTTAGTATTTTCCGCAGCATCAGATCGCCTTCTTCAAGCTGTCGGTTGCGCACATGCCTTTGGTGATAGCGCCGGAGCGCCTGTCGATATCGTGCATTCCGAACAGCTGTTTGGCACCTTCCCTCGTCGATGAGATCAAGGTCTTCATGCCGCAGCTTGTCCTGCGCGGCTTCGTGGAAGGTCCAGACCCGGAGTGACCTCATGGTGATCTCCAGAGGAAGGACTGCTTCAGCTCCTTACACCAAGAAGAAGGGTGTCTCTCCAGTTGACCGGTTAGGTGTTGTCCTGCTAGCCCATAGTGCAGACGGAAGCTCCTCTATTCAGTTGACTCCATGTTTCTTCAGACGATCATATGTGCGCGTCTTGAGTCCTTTTAATATTTCCGCATTTGCTCTCTCGGCTTGGCCATTACTTGTCGGGTGAGCTATTGATGCGTAGCTGACTTGTATGTCGAGGTCTTCGCAATATTCTTGGAATGTTGCACTTGTGAATTGGGTTCCGTCGTCAGTTATGACTCTGTTCAGAACTTCAAAGCTGCAAACTATGAACTTCAAGAATTTGATAGCAGATTGCTTGTTGATTGTCACAACTGGAGTAGCTTTCAGCCACTTGGTGAACTTGTTGATGGCGACGTACAGGAACCTATAACCTCCGATAACTTTTGGGAAATGTCCCAAGATGTCCATCCCCCACACAGCGAATGGCCATGTAGGAGATATCATTTGCAGCGACTAAGCCGA
Organism: Tuctoria greenei; assembly: GCA_036927565.1. Lineage (NCBI taxonomy): Eukaryota > Viridiplantae > Streptophyta > Magnoliopsida > Poales > Poaceae > Tuctoria > Tuctoria greenei. The sequence goes on from JAYESD010000002.1 coordinate 257,480,744, forward strand.
TGTGTGAATTTGTTTCGCGTGGAAATGGCACGGTTCACACTTTTTTACCGGCTCAACTGCATCCTGGAGTGTTGTAGGCCAGTAAAAGCCATGCCAGAAGGCTTTACCAACCAACGTGCGGGAAGACGCGTGATTTTCACTCACCTCAATGGATTTCCACAAGGAGCTCGCGGCCTTCTTCCCGGGCAATGCACCGCATTAGGACGTCGTTGGCACCGCGTCCGTAGAGATCCCCTTCTACCAGCGTGTATCTTTTAGCCAATCTGACGACCCGGTCAGCGAATACACCGTCTTCAGGAAGGATGTTGCTTTTCAAGTAGCTCCGGATCTCCGAGATCCATGCATCGGAGCTAACTTGAGCCTCCGGATCTTGCGCGTTGGGTTGCTCAGAGCTTTCTGCAGCGCCTACGATCCTTGGTGGACGCCATGGTAACAAGGCCACCGGGACCGCCAGCTTCGAGGTGCTGGTCTCGCCCCCTTTGCTCAGTTCAGCAGGCTGAGCGGTAGGTCTTGACAATCTCCTGACAAAAACTCTATTAGGAGCTTGAGCTCCGGTCGAAGCTTTTATCAAGAGTTCATCAGCTTTAGCGTTGTTGAGACGATGTACATGGCAGAGGTCCAGGACGTCGAAGTCCTTCTGGAGCTTCTGAACTTCAAAGAGGTAAGCAGCAAGTTGGGGGTTGTTGCAACTACATTGACCTTTGACTTGCTTGATGATGAGTTGTGAGTCACCCTTCACCAGCAACTGCTTAACGCCATATGACAGCGCCACCTTGAGTTTGTAGATGAGAGTTTCATACGCCGCCATGTTGTTGGTTGCCTTGAAGTCAAGGTGTACCATGTACTTGACATTCTCCCCAGTCGGCCCGAGGAGAAGGATTCCAACTCTGGCCCCCCTGTTTTTGCACGAAACCGTCGAAGTAGAGAGTATAGGGAGGCTCGGTGAAGACCGGGATTTTGGGTTCCGACTTCTGCTCGCTGTGGCCCCCTGAATTTGATAAAGAAGGGGTCCACTCCGTCATGAAGTCAGCCAATGTCTGACTCTTGATAGGATGTCGGGGCAGGAATTCGAGATCGAATTCTGCCAGCTCTGTTTCCCACTTCGCAATATTTCCCGTAGAATTAGGACTATGCAGTATAGCACGCAGTGGATAGGAGGTTACCACTATAGCTTGTGGGCTTGAAAGTAGTGACAAAGCTTCCTTGAGGCAATAAAAACTACATAGAGCAGCTTATGCACCTCAATGTATCGATTTTTTGCATCGTGGAGTACTTCGCTGATGAAGTACACTGGCTGCTGGACACTCTGAACCTTCCCGGAAGGTTCCGGGGCTTCTTCTTCATCAACCCGGACCCTCCCGGAGGGGTCCGAACCTTCTTGTTGAGCTTCTCGGATCCTCCTGGAGGGGTACAGAACTTATTCTTCAGCAGTGAAAACTCCCTCGCGTGAGAGAGGTTGATCCTCTGGGAGCTTGCCTTGAGGATCCGCGCCTGGGGGCTGGGACCTAGACTCACCTTCAGGTAGCTACGGACCTTCCCGGAGGGTTCGGGGCTCCTGAACTGTAGGTGGCTCTGGTCTTTCCGCAACCAGGATCATGCTGAGAACCTCTGTAGTTGCCGAAATGTAAAGCAAAAGAGGCTCACCAGGCTCCGGAGCTACCAAGATTGGTAATGTGGTGAGGAGCTGCTTGAGCTCTTGGAACGTCTTTTCTGCTTCTTCAGACCAGTGGAATGGTCTGAACTTCCTCAATAACTTGAAGAAGGGAAGCGCCAGTTTTGCCGGTCTCGAGATGAACCGGATGAGCGCAGCTAGACATCCAATTAGCTTCTGGACATCCTTGATGCGGGTTGGGGGCCATATGTCTTCAATAGCCTTGATCTTCGCTGAATCTGCCTCAATTCCTTGGTGAGTCATCAAGAATCTGAGGAGCTTCCCAGAGTTAACCCCGAAGACACACTTGTCCGGGTTTAGCTTGGTGCGCGTTACGCGCAGCTTGTCGAATACGGCCTACAGATTGTCAAGGAGTGATTCCTTGTTCTTCACTTTCACGATGATGTCATCGACGTAGACCTCCACCAAGTCCCTGATGAGCTCTCCAAATGTTTTGTGCATGGCTCGCACAAAATTTGAAGCAGCATTTTTTAGACCGAAAGGTATGGCAGTATAACAATACAACCCATCTACTGTTATGAAGGCAGTATGCTCTACGTCTTCCCTAGACATTTGGATCTAATGATATCCAGAGTATGCATCTAGTAAACACAATAACTCGCACTCGGAGGTGGAGTCCACTATCTGGTCCATCCTAGGTAGTGGAAATGGGTCTTTTGAATATGCCTTATTCAAGGTAGTGTAGTCGATACACATCCGAAGTTTCGCGGTGGCCTTGGGTACAACGACTGGGTTTGCCAGCCATCGTGGATGATGAACCTCCCGGATGAAACTAGCTTTGAGCAGCTTCTTGATTTCTTGTCTGATGAAGTTATGCCGCTCGACTGATTGCTTTCGGGGCTTCTAGTGTATTGGTCGTGCGTTGGGATATATCTTCAGACTGTGCTCAATCACCTCCCTAGGGATCTCAAGCATTTGTGACAGTTGCCATGCAAACATGTCGACATTTGCCCGGAGGAAAGTGATAAGCGTGAGTTCCTATTTGTTGTCCAGACCTCCCGATATACAGGTGGTCTGGGCAGCATCAGAACCTATTTGGACGACTTTGACGGGAATGTCGGTGTCGTCACTTAGCTGCACGCGTGGTGCAGAGGTTGAGCCTCGGTGGCGAGAGCTCGAAGGTTGAGCAGCTTGCTCCTTGCCGGATGCTTCCTCATGCGCTGTTGCAAGCGTGTGGAGTTCTTCTAACGCAGTGACTCCCGCAGTGCGATCCCCACGGTCCCGGAGAACGTCTGAAGGTGTCGGCATCTTCAACACCAGGTAGTCGTAGTGAGCTGCGACCATAAACCTATACAGGGTTGGTCTGCCTAGGATGACATTGAACGGTAGGCTGATGTGCGCCACGTCGAAGACCAGCTTCTCGGTCCTGTAGTTCTCCCGAGTCCCAAAGGTCCGAGAGCTTCAACTGGATCTTCACGTACGCTTCATAGCTGAGGAGGTTGAGCGTCGCACCTCCATCCACCAAGACATGGCAGAGTTGGACGCTATTGATGGTAGGAGAAACCATCAACAGTAGTTGACCAGCTCCGATCATGTTCCTCGGGCAGTCTGAAGCATCAAAAGTGATGGGAGTGTCCATCCACTTCCAATGGGGTTCTGCCTTGGTGGTGGGAGTTGTGGCAGTCATCTCCCGATGCATGGTCTTGAGGATGCGGCGGGAGGTAATATCCCAGGACCCTCCATATATCGTATGGAGAGTCTTCCGACGCTCGTTGTCGGAGATGTCAAAATCTTCATCGACGGTGTTGTACACAGCCTTCAGGACCTTCTTGGGGTCCTGGAAGCCTAGCTCTGGATCAACCGGAGCTTCGTCGACCTTCTGCTTTCCTTCCCTCTGGCGGAAAGGAGCTTCTTCTCGGCGCTTGTTGAAGCGCTTAACAAGGTTCGGGACCTCACGACAATCTTCAAGATTGTGAGTTCCATTTTGTGGATCGGACACCACATCTTTTGATCGCCACCGTCTTAAAACGATGGTCGAGGACGTTTTTCATGGCGTGGCCCCCGGCCACCCGGAGCTGCAGTTGCAGCAGCAGTAGGCGTGTCGGCCGACAACTTCTTGCCGTTGGACTTTTTCTTCTTTTTTCCACTGCCGTAGGCAGTGGCTTCAGCCTTGGAGAATTTTTACCAACCTCCGGAGCTGGTCTGGAGTGCATCTCTCTGCCCTCTACAGCCCTAGCACATTTGTCGGTTAGGCTGAAGAGTTCAGTGACGCTGGTGACTTCTTTCATCGCCAGCTTCTCCAACATCTTGTTTCTAACTCCCTGTCGGAGTGCAACATCGACAGAGGCGTTGGAGATAGAAGGAATAGTATTCTGTACCTGAGAAAACCGCTAGATGAACGATCGCAGCGACTCCCCCGACTTCTGCTGTACGGCAAATAAATCCAGCTCTGTGCCAAGTCGGGTGTAGGAGCTCCCGAAGTTGGCAGTGAACTGGCGGCAAAGCTCCGCCCAACTGTTGATGGAGTCAGACGGAAAACTCATGAACCAAGACTTGGTTGTCCCAGTCAGAGCCACAAGGAAATAGTTGGCCATCAGGGTCTCATTGCCTCCCGCCACAATGATGGCAATGGAGTATAACTGGAGGTACTCGACAGGGTTGACAGTCCCGTCCTACTCCCAAGGGAGAATGGTTCTCACGTGCAACCCGCCTCTCGCGAGCACGCTCCATGAGGACACGATCGTCCTGCTGCCTGTATCGGCAGTCAAGCTCTGACCGCAGATCATGGGTCGAGAGCCTTGACGCCGTGTGAGTTTGGCGTGCCACGAAGGGCAGTGATGTCACTTGCTGGGAGGGTGCGCGCCTCCGGTGCTGTGACGCCTGAGGACCAAGTCTACCATACAACGTCCTGTTTCTTGAAGGTGCCTGCCCATCAGGGGGCGGGCCTTGGTTGCTTGCAGCCAGATGCTCTACATAAGCACACCATTGCTCTATTGCCCCTTGAGGAGCTCCGGGCGCTAGAGGACGCTGAAGAAGAGTACGTGTCGCGTTGATCGCGTTCTTAGGGTTGTTGTGCATCGATGCAATGACCGACACGAAGACACCATTCCGTTGTCCAACGTTGTTTGCCAGAGAAGGTGGTGGTGGGTGGAATGATGCCCGTCGGGACAACAGCACCAGTTGGCTGTTGCATGTTGGAGGGATTTCCCCTAGCGGGTTGCTCAGCGTGGTCGTTGGACGATCCTGTGGCGGAGTTCACCATCTAGAAATCTCAGGCGCCCCCTACCTGGAGCGCCAAATGTCGAAGTGTGCGATCGACACTTCCCCCGGTACTACTAAAGTGTAGTCCACGGAGGTTCGTATTCGGTTGGGGCGCGCGTGAGATTATGAACGAGACAGTGAGACAGGGGATTTTTACGTGGTTCGAGTCACCTAAGCGTAATACCCTACTCCACGAGGTGGTTGTTAATTGTATGAGTGTGTGTATGCTTGTGTGCGTATCAACTTCCTTTTTTCTCACTGTTCGTGCGACGCAGTCTTTTTATAGTCCAAGGACTGGTCGTTACAATGTTAGCATGGCCCGACAGGTGGCCCCGACAGTATTCAATCACCTATACATGATATGCATGTATTAAGTGTAATTAACAGGGTGATAACGTGCCTTAATGGCGGCGTTACTGGTATTAACAATCCTCTGATCGTGTGTCATTAACATGGCATTAATGACACGTAATCAGGTCTTCTAACGGCTGCTTTAACTGCCCCTTGAATGTTTGCGCCGTTGGAGATCCGACAATCTTCCCGTTGCAGAAGGCTTAGGTCCGGAGGCTCGACACGTGGCAGCTCTGGAGCTTCCCTCTGTAGGGAGGAAGGTCCAGAGCTGCTATACACGTGGCAGCACTGGAGTTTCCCTCTACTGGGGGTTAGGTCCGGGGCCACTAGACACGTGGCATGATTGGAGCTTCCTTATATAGGGAGTTAGGTCCGACATTGCGTTACACGTGGTGGTGCCGGATCTACCAAAACGATAGAGGCGTGCCCAGTGTTGTGGGACACGTGGAGCCTTCAGATGTCTTCAACTCGGACAGGTGGAACTCCGTATCTTTTCTTGCAGTATCGTGGGGTACTCAGTATGCAGGATACCGACAGCTGTCAATCTCATATCCAAAGGTTTTGAGGATTCCTCAGATGTCACCACTTCCTGAGCTACAAATACCATAGCCCAAATATCATTCCCTTTGAGCCAATTTTGAACTTGCAGAGGAGAAACCTGTAGAAGATGAGTTTAAGGCATCCGCTGCATTTCCTTAAGCACCACTGGAACTTGATTAACTTGTATTTGCAGACATTTCTTCTGCCAATCACATAGCACAGGGTTGTGCCTCTTAAGCCAGTGATAGCCCAAAATACCATCATAGGCGCCCAAAGGCAACACTCTCATGTCAGTAGTAAAAGAGTGGCCATGACACCACCACTGCAACTTAGGAACCAGTGAGGTGCAACTCAATATCTCTCCGCTAGCCACCTTGACCTTAACAGGAGTACATGACACTTGCTGCAATCCTGCCGTCACCACAAAGGAGTCATTCACAAATGTTGCTGAACTGCCAGAATCCACTAGTAGTAGAAACTATTTTGCCCACTAATGCTTGCAATTTGAAGCAATCTTCACCCTCAGTGCCTGATAAAGCATGGATAGATAACTGATATGCTTCCTCCCTCCCTTTATCCTCCTTCTCTAACTGCTCCAACACCTCCTGAGATAACTCCATGCCTAACTCCTCTACTGCCAAACTATTGAGTTGCATGCTCCTCGTAGGGCATCTAGTAAGATGGCCAGGCTCAAACTTCTCTCCACAAGAATAACACAGTCCATTCAACCTCCTATAATCCCTAAGCTGCCTCTCCTTACTAAGATTTGTGTGAGAAACCCCTTGTCTCTAATCAGCCTTCCATGTGGTATACTGCTTAACACCACTTTGCTGCTTGAACCCTTTTGGCCTTGTTTTTTCCTGAATGTCCAGCTGCAACCTAGCCAATAGAGCAGCCCTGTTCACAGATGTGGGTATCTGGGCCGGCACAGGACCCCGCAGTTCCATTCTCAACCCTTTGATAAATTGAGTAACATAGAACACCTCATCCAATACTAGGTTATGCACAGCAGTGGCATACCGAAGTTCCTCAAATGCAGTGATATACTTCTCCAGGCTCCTTGTGTGTCTCACATGCAACATATCATACATTGCCTTAGGGTATTCATAGGCGCCAAACTTATCCTTCACAGCTTTAGAACTGTACCCAAGTGCCTAGGCCTTCTGTCAACTTGTATACCTGAAGGCACCTTGATGCATTACCCTCCATATGCATAGCTGCAGCTTGAACCCAGAGATGTGATCTGTTGCTGCAACAGGTCCCTCTCCTTGCCCGCCTGGATCTCCATCTATGCTGCAAGTGCTTGTTGCCCCAGCAACTGCTTCTACACCACCTCCATTATGTCCATGCGCTTGGAAAATGCATCCACGGATCCAAGGATTTGCTCTAACTTCTCCTCCACGATAGATATTGTAGTAGTCATCGCCTCCAGGACTAGGCGAGTCTGCGCTGATGGTTTTGCCAGAGGAGCCGTGATCTGCGATGATGGACACCCCGCCGCCCAGAGGCGCTCCAGCGACGATCACCTCCTCTCCTCTCCGCCGGGAACGATCTTGTTCTGATACCACTTGTGATGTCCCCATGGCCGTGGTGCGCCGCCACGACGTGACGAGACGCGTCGCCGGCGAGCCACCGGCGATTGCATGTGGTGCGGTAACCAGAGAAGTAGAGAGAGAGAGAGAGACGAGAGAGGTGGGAATAACTGAATTCTATTTGATTGCTTGTTCTCCAATCTCATCCAGCGTTCTCTTTTGTAGGGACAACTCGGGCCCACCCATCAGCCAGGTGAGGCCCCACTCGTCAGTATGGCGCTCCTTACAATAGTGGCGACATGCACCACGGCGTGACTCAGTGTCGTCACAAGCAGTTGGGTATTCCGGTAAAGTCCTCTTGTCTCACACCCAGTGTTGTGAAGAGGCGCCTGGACGCCTAGGCGCCAGCCGGGCGACTGGACGCCTAGGCGCCTAGGCGCTCGCCTAGGCGTTGTCCAGGCGCCCAATTCAAATGCAGACTTTAGACTTGTTTCAGACTGACAGACTTATTCAGATTCAGACTTTGTGGCGACAATAGAGGGTTCAGATTCAGACTTTCAATGATGTATTTGGGACTGAGGAAGGGAGAGGGAGACGGGATAGGGGTCTTACTCGTTGTTCGAAGGGAAAGGGGACCGAAGGGCGCCGGCGGCCGGCGAAGTGCTCCGACGAGGGAAGGGCGCCGGCGGCCGGCCAGGCGCGGCGGCGGGCTTCAGTCGGGGGGAGGCGGCGGGGAGGAGCCGAGTCGAACAGAGGAGTCGGGGTCGGGCGACGGGAGGAGATAGGGTTTGACTCAATACACTCGATGTTGGGCTGCCAGTGGCAAATCGGCCCAAGGCGACCACGCTTGGATGCCACATGAGACGCCTGGACGACTGGCGGACGCCCAGGCGACCCAAGCGGACGCCTAGACAGCTCCAGGCGAGGCGCCCGTCCCTGGCGTCCACCCAGGAGCACCAGGACGCCTAGGTGGCGCCTAGGCGACGCCTGGATAACGCTGCTCACACCACTCGGCATAGCACTTTATTCTCTGGAGACATGCTTCTATCGGGATACTCTAGTCATGGCAGAACCTATTGTGGTGGAAGATGTGAGGATTTCTTTTACAAGGCATGATTATGGGATAAATCGTCGTGACAGGGATTTTACTCGTATGGGTTGGTTTCCGATTTTGGGATTCCCTATAGACTATCGGACGATCGAGGCAATCGACCTTGTTGTCTCGTGTTTTGGGAAGCTGCTCCACTGGAACAACACTCCTAAAGCATTGGGATATGTTCTGGTCAAATTGATGTACAATGATGCAAAGATGGTGCCAAGAAGTCTGATTATGAGACAGGGTCACAGAGATGGGCAAGTCTGGTCTTGGACCTGCCCAGTATATATTTTAAACTGCGTGTATCCGGCGGGACATATTCCAATTGAAGATCTTATCCCGGAGGATGGTAATCCACACCCAATGCCTATAATTCAGCAGGGACACAATGAAGAAGATCATGACCAGGTGGTTACTCAGGACGCGGGCAATCAGGGAGGAGAACTATCGGACGTGGTGGTGCAGCATCAAGGGAACCAAGTGCCCAACCATCAGGGCCAGAATTGGGAATGGGAACCTTGGCCTCCACACCCGCATCAAGAACAATCTAGACAACCTCCAACAACTTCGGCTAGTCATGCAAACTCAAATGGATTGGAGCAGGGGCAAACCTCACAGTTGTGCTACATGGCGTTCCAATGCTCCACATTGGACCCAAGGGAGAGTAAGGACAACAGCCTTCTTGGGTGCAGGCTTTTGACTCGGAGGTTCTCAAACGCATGTTGAAATTGGCATTTCCTCAGTCCTCTGCGGCTTGGTGGAACGATCAGCTAAGTGACCTGGGTGTACAAAGGACAGCGCCTGCGGTTTCAGTGGGAAATTCAGGAACAACGGCCAGGAGGAATGCTAGTCATTGAAGAAATGCAGGGAACAGAAACACCTACAACATTCCAAATGGGCTCTGACATGGCAAATAATGAGCGCTATGGGCGTGTTTACGCTAGAAGGGGAAGAGACTCAGAGCTGAAAAAAGGAAAAGAACAAGCGCAGAAAAAAAGGGATGCGGTCATTCCGCAGTTTCCAGAGGCAATGGAGTCTACCAATGCAGCAAACGATACCAGCAGGAAGACAAAAGGGAAAGCTCCAATAAACTGGGATTCGGTGCGAAGGAGTACCACAATCAAAAGTGTTAGACTGCACTTGTATTAGGGTACCATAGGGGCAGTTTAGTCCTTTTGTATTGGGTTCCTTGGCCCTTAAGTTTTGTACCCCTATATGTACTCTTTGTGAGATTAATGGAAACTACTCTATTTTTCCTCCAATATGGTATCAGAGCTACTATGTGCTGACCGGTTGCACCCAAAAGCTTAAGCTGATAGGGAAGGGTAGGCAATTCACTTATACACTCCAACACTCCCCCTCACGTGAGGCTCCCTCGGACCTCTAACGTGGAAAATAGAAGTGGACTTGCGTCCGCCAGGATTCGAACTCGAGACCTCTGGCTTTGATACCATGTTAAGCTATTATGCGCTGACCGGTTGCACTCAAAAGCTTAAGCTGATAGGGAAGGGTAGGCAATTTACTTATACACTCCAACAAAAAGGATTCTGGATGGTCACAGAAATGTGGAGTCAGTACAGCAGCATAATGATATCCAGGTGCAAGACGGGGACTTGGGATCGGCCTCTGCGGCCGGCATAGCGGGTCAATTACAATTCCCAGGTCCAATCAAATTCCCTACACTAGAAAATCTTGTTCAATGTGATTCATTCCCAGAAATACCTTCTGTGATACTGCAGGACACCGCGGTGCGTGATTGCGGTGTGCCACTTAAAGTGGCGTGCGAGAGGCTCCCGACACAACACGAAGATCAGGTTACTGAAGTAGAGGCGGGGAGCTTGGACAGCCGAGACTCTGTTAATGTATATACATAGGTATTGTATGTACTGTAATGTGGGGCTACTACTGTTTAGCCACTGAATCAGTTATATCGTACCAGCTTTTGCGGTGTTAGATAAGGTTACATGGCTGGTTATGACAGGGCTAGGCTTTTGGGACACTGTCATGGTCCTGGCTTCTAATGTAAGGATGTTGTCAGCTGAGGGCACTCTCTGCCCTTTTGTTATGTACACCAAGCAGGGAGATGCAAAAGCTATGAAGAAAGTAATGTGTGATTGGATAATCATACTGTTGTATGAGTCTCTTGTCTGGGAGTATCTGTCATGTGATGTGGGAAATACAGCATGGGGGCAGCATGCCTTGGTGACTTTGTGTGGTGCATTCGCTATGGCCAATTATCAGTCAATCATTTGCGTATATGCCTTACACTGGGTGCGGCTATTTTACCTGGCTGCTCCTGCAGCAACAGGTATCGGGGGCGTCTATGGACGTCATGGGATGCAGGCGCCACACAGGGGGAAACCTTTTCAAATCTTTATTGTCTATAAGTGTTGTATCGACCTTTCGGCCCATGTATTAATATTCATATTTAATAAGCTTTCGGACAGGGAGGGGATGTTCGGGGGCATGTGCTCGGCGTCGGACACAGTTCCTACCCATTCAGTTGCTATCTCACCAAACTCCGGCTCAACCAAAACACATACGGCTAAACATTTATATGACCAGCAGCTGCTGCAAATGGCCAAAGTTGCTGCGCAGAGGCAGTATCCTCAAGACACGGCGGCAAACCAGGCTTTTCAAGTGCTGGCATGGATCAATACAGACAATTGGTTTTATATATGGCACACAACAACAACAGATCCTGTAATATCCTGAACTGAAACATAAGGGGCATCAATGATCTTAGCAAACAGAAGGCTGTAAGATTCAAAATTGAGGAGACACAGGATTGCAACATTTACTACATCCAAGAAATGAAGAAAGAAATGATCGACATATCTTTTACCAAAAAAATAGCACCGAGAAGATTTAACAAATTCACGTTCGCTCCTTCAAGAGGTGCCTCTGGAGGTATTCTCATGGGCTGGAATGGGAACGTGCTGAGAGGTGAAGTATTGGAAATATTGTATTATTCTATATCAGTGCAGTTCACTTCTTTACACAACGGACTTAAATGGAAACTAATAACAGTATACAGGCTTTGTCACGGAGCGGAGAGGCAGGAGTTCACAATGGCTATGGAACCTCACACTGCAACCGGACGATCAGTGGATGATCTTGGGTGACTTCAACTTCTACAGAAGTACGGAAGATAGAAACCGACTAGGAGCAAATCTAGGTGATATGCAGATCATTCAGCACCTTGGCTTAATAGAAATACCATTAAACGGGAGAAACTACACTTGGAGCAACATGCAGGAAACACCATTACTGGAACAGTTGGACTGGTGTTTTACTTCACTACAGTGGACAATCAACTTTCCAATCACTATCATGCTGCCGCTAGCATGGGATACATCGGATCACATACCTTGTGAAGCACGGATAGGCACAAACATCCCGAAAGCACAATGTTTCAGGTTTGAAAATTACTGGATTCAACACCCGCAATTCTTAGACGTGGTGCAAAGTTCATGGGATCAGCCGTTACCTGAAATGAACAGTGCAAGAAAGATATCGGCGAAATTCAAGATACTAAGGTACAGGTTGAAGTACTGGAGCACAAGTATTGGGAATATATCAACACTGATTAGCAAATGCAATGCAGTATTGTTGGTGGTGGATAAATTGGAAGAACAGTGAGGTCTGTTCGCACATGAGAAAGTGTTCTGAGAGCTCATCAAGGAACACATCAGCAAGCTGCTGCAGCACAAAAATGACTACTGGAGGCAGAGATATACGACAAGGTTGTTAGGTGATCTCAACAGTATATTAGGAAGAGTTCAGATAAGATTAGATTAGGAGAGTCCTAATTAGATCGGAGTTAAGTTAGAGTCCTAGGAGAAGAAGATTACATGTAACCGAGCTATATAATGAGCCCAACCCCATTGTAATAATGCACCTCTCAGATTAACAATCATGCGTTCCTAAATTGAGAGCTCCGGAATTCCAACAATTGGCATCAGAGTCAGTACAAGTTTTTGAATCCAATCTTCTTCCCCCGGGAGGAACGCGTGCGCCTGGGGGAGGACCGTCGACGGGTGAGGAGGCCTGCTTGGAACACGTACCGAGCAGATCTCGACGAAACAGACTTGACGGAAATCAGGGGACCGACGGAATCGCCACCGAGCAGCGGAAACTTCGGTGGAGACGGGCAGCTTCGTCGGCAGGATCCACGTGTGGCCGATTTTGTGCGTGCGAGTAACTCGGCGGGTGGGCGCGCGGGATTCCGCTGCAGTGTGAGAAATCGCGGCGTGCGGGCCGCGTTGTCTGTGGGAAGGCGTGAGGCATGCGCGAGAGGCGGTCCAAACTCCGGCGAATCTCAACAGATCCCGTCGGAGCAAGCGGTCGACACGGGCTGGCAAAAATCGACGAGATCCGGTGGTGGCACGCCGCGTGACTAAGACGCTGGAACACGGGTGCTCAGGCGAAGCGACCCGCTCTTTGGTGGAGAAGCGGTCGCATCGGGAGTTGCGAGCGGCTGTCGAGCACGCAAGTTTCCTGACATTCAGCTTCTTCCGTGCAGAGTGTGCATCGAGGACTTGTTGGAGGCTGGGGGCAGTTCCAGGGACGCAATCCAGTGTTGTGGTGCTCTGTTCCATAAGAAGACGGCCTGTTGGTTGGGCCTAGGTGTTCGTGATACTGATTGGGCCTGGGTTGTGCTAATTACGTGGAGGCAGAGACGATTCGAACAAAGTTGAAGTCTGCGTGGTGAACATAGCTGCTACCAGGTGCTCTGCTGTGAGAACAGAGAAAGGTAAGAGAACAGGGACCAGGGGCCCAACAGTGGGCTGGAACGTTGAGCTCAGTAATGGCATGCAGTCATGCGGTCAGAGATCAGGTGTGAGTTGGGCTATGCGAGCCCACAATGTGGCAGAAGTGATTTGCGTTAACGGGTTGACCGTGAAAAGAAATGTGCTCGAGATGAAGATGTGACCATGTCGAGTGAGTGATTGGAATGAAGATGCACTCATTTCGAGGTAGTGCAGGTTGAAGATGTGTCCAACCTAAATTTGTGAGCAGGATGAAGATGTGCCCATCTTGGGGTCAAAGATGTTCCCAACCCAAAGGTGCTCGCGGTGTAGATGTGTCTATCCCGAGATCGTGTCCAGGATGAAGATGAGTCCGTCCTGAGTTTGAAGATGCGTCCAACCTGAAATTTGTGTGCGGGGTGAAGATCAGCCCATCCCAGGGATGAAGATGTGTCCATCCCAAAATTGTGCAGGGTGAAGATGTGACAATTCTGGGGTTGTAGTTGTGTCCACTCCAAATTAGGTGTGTTTGTGATGTAGTTGTTTCCATCCCAAGGTTGTAGTTGTGTCCACCCGAAAAGTGTGTAGGATGGATAGGTGTGTCTCCATCCTAAGTGTGTACTAGAAAACAAGATTAGGGGGTGTGTTGAAAATAATCTTGTTTCTAGAAGGAAAATCGCGTCCAGATTCGAGTGTATCTAATAAAGATAGAGTAGTTTAAAGAGTCCAAATGGTAGTTAAGAGGGACTCCTATCTGTAATAGTCTATATAAAATCGGGTTTACCAGAGGAATAAACAAGTATTCGAGTTTAAAAAAAACAAATCGAGTTCTGGAAATCCAACATTCTGGTAATCAGAGCTTAGGGAATAGATTTGTCTGTTGCCCCCGGGAGAGTGTCTCCTGGGGGCGGCGGGAGGAAAGGCAGCGTTCGGCTTCAGGCGGGAAGGTTGCGACAGAGATCGACGAAGTCGTGCCATTTTCTCGTTGACGGTGCTCGAGGCAGAGGCGGCGGTCGCGGATCTTGTGGGAGCGAGTCGTGCGACTCGGGCACAAGACCAGAAACGACGGATCCGACTGTGGGCAGCAGGCGCACGAGAGGCCGAGCCCAGGACATGGGGGCGCATGCACGCGCTCGCGGGGCACAAGGCGGAGCTCCAACACGCAGATCCGACGCAAGGAGTTCGACAGCTCGGCGATCTATACGGGTAGCGGTCCGGCTCAGCGAGCAGCGCAGGCAGTTGGAGCGGACCGCAGCATGTGGGCAGAAGAGGCGAAGACGCCCCTGGCGGAGGCGCTCGATCCGGCGCGGGGGGGCGAATTCGAGTCTAGAAGCCAGCAGCGACAGGATCGTGCGACTCTGTGTTTTGGGAGCTAGCAGTAGTCGCACGGGAGAGAGAACACGATGGCTGCTTTTCGGTTGGGAGAGGAACCGAACGGAGGAAGGGGCCTGGTGGGCTCAAGAGGACCGGATGGGCTTGGGCCTGCAGGTGGCTCTGGTCACTTGCATCAGGAGAGAAAAGGAGCTTCATCATGGTCTCGTCGTGCGGGACGTGCTCAAGGAGACGTCCATGACATCAAGTACAACTCCATCGCATATGCAACACTGTGGGTTTGAGTCCCACCATGGTTGCGAGGAGATGTCGGGTTCAAGTCCCATCATCGTCCCAGAAGGAGGCGGAGACAGCAGACTGTGCATGAGGCCAACGAGCACGAGCGGAGGCGCAACAGCGAGCGCGCGGGAGAGGCTGATCGAAGGCGGGACGGCGGCTTAGATTGGGAGGATCTGGAGGGCGCAGGACCCGACAGTCTTCTTCGAATTACAGCGGCTCAAAGACACAAGAGGCTCGATGCGAAGAAGGCTCATGACGGAGGGAGCAACGATTCTCGACGGCAAACACAACACGACATGCGAGACACATAGGTGCCAAGATTGGGGGGAGTTTGTTGGATGATCCTGAATATTGTGAGTTGTGAACATGGTTCGAGTTGTAGGGAGTTGAGATCAGGGGAGAATGTTAGGTGATCTCAACGGTATATTAAGAAGAGTCCAGATATGATTAGATTAAGAGACTCCTAATTAGATCGGAGTTGAGTTAGAGTCCTAGGAGGAGAAATTTACATGTAATCGGGCTATATAATGAGCCCAACCTCATTGTAATAGTGCACCTTCCAGATTAACAATCTTGCGTTCCTAAATTGAGAGCTCCGGAATTCCAACAAAGGTGGGCTAAGCTGGGGGACGAACATACAAAATTTTTCCTGGCAGCAGCAATAAAAAGATATAGGCAGAACTTGATCACGACTATTCAAGACAGTGAGGGTACAAAGCTGGCAGAGCACAATGACAAAGCTACTCTTCTATGGAAGGAATTCAATGACAGATTGGGCCAATCCCAAGAAATTCAAACATGGCCTAACCTGCGGGACATGGTGCAAGAAAATCATAACCTAGGGCACATGTCTAACACAGTCAGCGCAGAAGAAATTGAATTGGCTTCTAAAGAAATGACGGGGGACAAGGCGCTGGGACCGAACGGGTTTAACCCAAAATTTTATAAGGCATGCTGGCATATTATTAAGAAGACATTATATCATTATGTGCTGATTTTTTCAACAACAATATCAGTCTACTACATTTGAACAGTTCCTATATCAGTCTATTGCCAAATGTGGGCAACCCGTGTCGAGTAAAAGATCTCAGGCCCATCTCATTGATCAACTCCACAGTCAAGTTAATCACCAAAGTTCTCTCCTTAAGGTTGCAGACCGTAATTACTAGGCCTATTCATAAAAATATAAGAAAAAGGACAATTCAGGATTGTATGGCATGGGCATACGAATACTTATATCAATGTAAAAGATCGAAGGAGGGTATTGTGATTCTGAAATTGGACTTCGAAAAGGCGTTCGATATGGTGGAACATAATTTCATTTTGCTGATGTTACAGTACATGGGATTCTCGAAACAATGGTGCAATTGGATTCAAAATATTATATCTACTGCAACCTCCAGGTTACTACTAAATGGGATACTGGGAACAAACTTTCGGTGCAAACGGAGAGTGCGACAAGGTGACCCACTGCCACCGCTTCTATTTGTGGTGGCAGCCGAACTATTACAAATATCAATCAATAAAGTTGCGTCCATGGGGCTCCTGACTGTGCCAATTCAACAACATGATCGACTGAGATACCCAGTGGTTCAGTATGCAGATGATACCATCATGGTACTAAAAGCGTCTCAACGAGAGCTGTTCTTTCTCAAGAATTTGTTGCAGACGGTTGCGACATCAACGGGCCTTTCTGTCAATTGGGGAAAATCTTGTATAATTCCAGTCAATCTAAGCAAAGAACAAGCAAACATCATGGCAGCCACTCTTGGCTGTCAGTTGGGAATGTTCCCATTCACTTATTTGGGATTGCCTATGGGCATAGCAAGACTCAGGGCAGAAGATTTAGCATCTTTGATCACTAAGGTCGAAAAGAAGATATCAGCATCAGCTACATGGCTCTCTATGGAGGGGAGGTGCACCTTGGTAAACAGTATAGTGCCCTCCGTGCCGATTTACACAATGTGCACCATTAAACTAAAAGGGATTGTGATTAAGGCATTGGATAAAACACGCAAATTGTGCCTGTGGAGGGGATCAGATGTGGTGGGCAAAGGGAAGCCTATGGTGGCTTGGGACAAAGTGACGGCCCCGATTGACAAAGGGGGGTTAGGCCTCAAGTGCCTAAAAAGGATGAACAGAGCCTTGCTTGGAAAATTTTTATTCAAGATCTACAACAAGGAAGATATTCCGTGGGTTCAATTGATACTAAACTCACACTGCGTAAATGGCAAAGGAAAAGGCTCCTTTTGGTGGAGAGACCTCCTAAGCTTGGGGGGGGGGGGGGGGGGGGGGGGGGGGGGGGGGGTTCAGGAAACAGGTCACAGTTGGCCTGGGGGGATACACTACTGCTTTGGCACGATAAATGGGAAGGACATTTGCTCCGAAGATATATGGCTAGGCTGTTCATATTTGCCAAAAATAAAAACATCTCAGTCTCTCAGTTTACCTCTCAAATGGATAGTCAACAGCTTTTCTTCGCCCCACTATCAATGGAATCGAACAATGAGTTACAAACTCTTAACATCCTAATGCAAGAAGTGAGGGACAGAGGGCAGCACAGGGACTTATGGAAGGGTAACTACATGCAACTGTATTCATCACAGAAAACTTAATTATCCTTCTTTGCTCACATTCACCCGCCTCAATCGTCTCACTGGATCTGGAAATCAAGAGTTTTCAAGAAAATCAAAATATTCTGTTGGTTATTATTCAGGGACAGGTTAAACTCAAGGAATTTACTGAAGAGGAAGAATATTGTTATAGAAGGGGAGGACTATTCATGCGTACTATGTGACGCAAACATGGAAGAGCTAACCTATCATCTGTTTTTTCTATGCCCTTTCAGCGTGGCTTGCAACATGCTAGGGATTCATTGGGAGAATGAATTATATTTCTTCGACACCATAGTCACGGCGAGACAAAGTTGGAACTGATCCTGCTTCATGGAATTCTTTGCAACAGCGGCATGGGAAATATGGAAACAGAGAAACTCGAAGATCTTCAGGGGTATTTAACCGACAGTGCTCGGATGGAAGGAATGTCTCAAAGATTCCATAACATCTCAGATATGTCGACTCAAGGAAATAGATAGGGATAGGGTTCAGGAATTCATAGCTGGGATGTAGGGAGGTTTTCCTATCTTAGGAAACTCTGATAGGCTGGCATCATCCCAAAATTGTGGGTACATACTTGTAATTAAATTGTCTTTTTTCATATATATTAATACAAATATGTACTGCAGGGTTTCCCTTGCAGTTTGAGTTCAAAAAAAAAAAACTAAACAAAATATGACAGCAATTTCAGAGCTAAGGTATTTAACTCGGTGAAAATAAGCATAAAAAACAGAATGTTATAGTGTGAATCTGAAGTATCAGTATTATAGATAAATGCATGCTACTTGAATGCTTAATGGAGCGAAATAGCCAAGATGCATGGATTACATATTATCTTGGTTACAAGATTTCATTAGGACGAAACCTCCATAGTTCCATGACATCATCCTTTTAAAAGTATAGGTATATATTTAGCCTCAACTTTCATCATTTTACAACATGGTTGTTGTCATTTATTCTTAAGAAGAATTGTGTTGATGCCATTTCTTTCAATCACCTCGCAGATATATTATTTTGTGACTTGAATATCTGAAGCTAAAAATATCATATCTGGAATTTTGGATCAAGTACAAGGAACATCACAGGGTAAAGCTGCAGAAATAATTCCGGTGCTTCAATAATTTGCATAAAAAATTAGCATAGCAGAATTACCGAAGCATAATTTCCTATGGTCTTCACGCCTCCAGTTCCACCAGGAGTAGCACGATGGAACTTGTCTTCAACTATCAAATTTATTGGTGCTAAACCTTCCTGCAGACAACAGTGAATGTGGTTACCAAGAGGACTCATTTAAAAAACACTTTTTGGTAGAGATATTATTTGGAAATCCCAAGTACGATTCATCCACAATTCTGTGGTTTATCAATAACCGTGATTCTTCTACAATAATCATAATTCCAGTTGCCCAAAACTTTATTGGGCAGCATAATGCCACAGTGGAAAGTCGCAGAAAAATTTCCCTAACACATCAGTACCTCATCTAATGACTATTTACTTAATTACTTATTACCAATGTCTTATAAAAATTGTAGAATGGAGATGTAGAAGTTTTTGCACAAAGGGCACGAACCTTAAAGTAGTTTCCAACAGGAGAGACAAATATAATGAATGTATACTCAGGAGCAGGTGCAAGACCAAGAACAGCCCCGCTTCCCATAAGTAATGGTCTAATATACAAAGACCCTTTACCAGTAGGAGGCACCTGGAAGTATAAAATATTTGATAAACATATAAACCATGAGCATCAATAATGGGGTTAGCACAAAGAAAGAACCCAGACTTTCCAGACAGAGAACTCACCCATCTTTTATTTGCTAGAACGGTCTGTTTCACTGCATCAACAAACTGCTCAACACTGGGTGCAGGCATGCACATCCTCTCAGCACCAGTTCGCATCCTCAAAGCATTTTCCTCTGGGCGAAATAATAGGATAGGCCCATCAGCTGTCCTATATGCCTTTAAGCCTTCGAACAATCCCTACAAATGACACTCAGACAATCAGTGCTATTTTAATACAACCAGAGTATCTATGCTTTCAAAGATATCCTTGAATTTTAAACTATGCCAACCTGCATATAGCAGAGAATAGATAAAATAGAGTTATATAACCCTCGCTAACCTGTCCGTAGTTAAGGACTCCAGAAGATGGGTTCAGTGATATGGGACCAAAAGGCACCATCTCACCCTCAGAAAAGTTTCCATCTGGGCCACACTTTGCGATATACATATAATCAGTTTGCACGATGCCAAAGCCAAGGTTATCCCAGTCCAAATCGACTGATTCAGGATTTTGCCTGCCAAGCAGTAACAATCATCACATCAGAAGATCATAACTACATAAACTTAGCACGCAAATATGCGTCATCAATTTAGCACTTGTCGCTATGATGGGCAAATGGCAATCGAACATGCAGTTTATGAAACCACGTACGTGTAGTTGCTTGCTGTAGAAGCTCCGCATCTTCTCCCAGGCCTAGCCTTTAGTGGGAGTGACGAGACCAAATAAAGACGATTCTGAATCTGCATCAGTGAAAAAGCAAATTATACAGTTGAACACGTGAGCAAAAAAGTAGTGACACATCCTTGATTTAACACCTCAGATTCCAAATTCCTCCCTTTGTACTACTCCCGAGCAACGGTCAGATTCCACGAACCCACACCATAAAACCAATATCGCTCCAAATACAACATGACGCTGATAGCAGTTCAGCACGAACCTGAACAGACGGCGACGATGGCGGCGGCGAGAGGGGAAGCCGAAGCCGCCGGCCGGCGAGCGGAGCGGCAGCGAGGAGAGCCCCGTGCGAGGCTACGCCGAACTCCATTTTCTCTTGAGCTCTGCAGCGGTGCCCGCGTGCGTTTGCTCGGTAGGGTAGGGTAGGGTTTCAACACGGCGGCAAATGAGGCGGCGGCGGCGGCGGTGGGGAATGGGGAGTGGAGGAAGGAGACGACGTCCAAATCAGACTAGAATTGCGAGGCGAAAAGCGATTAGCAAGGTGGGCAGTGATCCCGGTAGGGGAGGCAGGTAGCTGGGGCCCTTTATCGTGAGGCCCCCCGACAGTGGCTGCTCGATGAAAACGTCGTGTGTGCCTTGCATTACTGGATGAGAGGCCGCCAAGTAATGCTGACGCTGTAAATAAAGTTTTATCCGCATGGATTTCTGGCAAGTGGATGTGCACGAGGCTTGCCCAAACGATGTTTGCGGCCGTTGTGCCCCGGTGGCTATTGCTGTGGAACTGAGTAATGGTGAATTGAAAAAAAAATTATACTGATATTGACACTCCGGAGGTCTCTTGTTCGTTTATTAAAATAATAGAAATGTACTCCGGCCTTGACCTTCTAAGAAGCTATGGCGTCACTGGCATTGGCCCCATAAAAAGGTCCAACCAAACATAACAACCAACAAATGTAGAACAGGATCACAAGCACATTTTAGACCAAGGTTTTCTCTATTTGAAGCACACATGGCAGTGTACTCCACACGTTAGGTACCACATCATTAATCTTTAAAAATTTCATAACATAGAAAGAATTGTGGGACACGTCAGTAGACCTCACTGACCATTTTCTCTGTCTTCCGTATATGCACAGCGACACACGTCTGCCCATGTCTCTGTGCTTTCGAGCTCACACCCTTGACCCCAAAACCCGCACCTCAATCTCCTTGAGCCATTTTATTGATCTCTCCATGCTCACACTCTTCTTCTTTTTTTCCTTCCCTACCGCTATCCGTCATGGACGTGCCTTGTTGGGCTTCACCGTGTTGCCACGTTGAGCCACACTAACTAATTGTTACCACGGGAAGCTATGCAAGGATGAGCACAAAGTCCTTCCTGCCACATTTTCCATTCTCCTGCAACAAGATGGAAATTTAATAATTTCTTTTCTAAGCTCCAGACAAACACAACCTCGTCATCGATTTTGCTGCACTTGGTCAGCCATTGTGCAATTGCTCTTGCACTTGATGCTCAACGTTGTTGTGCATATATCTAAGACCAGTGTCGGATGTAGACTAAATCATAGGAGTGTTAAACACACATTGTAATCACAAAACATAGATAATCTTTCACTTCCAACCCACATAAATACTCTTTCATACTTTCAAAAAAATTAGGGAAGCTCCACTACTCTAGGGGCAATAGGGGGCTCGATCCCCCTACTCTGTTAGGTTCACCCTTTATTAGGGCTCGATACAGAACCATCATTTTCATATTCATTGATTCCGCACCAATCTTCTTCAGCCTCCACCAACTCTTGCCATTGTGCTCCCTATTGCAGCCACCCTCATTATCTAGCTCACTCTGCGTGGTGCAACACGTCATGGTGAAGCTAAGGAACCAAGAACCCAAAGGCGAGGAGAATTAAGCCGATCATGTGATATCGTTGAACTCTGCCAACGGTCGCCATTAGTAGAATCCTTTCTACCGATCCTCGATGTCAAGAACCTCGTAGAAGTACTCTACTTGCTAAGCTGGTCCTGTTGGTGGTCTCCTTGGGTCGATTCATTGCCTTTTTATTCATGTCGTTAGCGAGTCTGCCTGGGTAACCGATTAATCGACCAATCAATTTGTTTTTTTTTCAAAGTTCAATTATCAGAAATACAGAAGTTTTGCATATTAAAGAAAAAATCGATCCTTCCGTTAATCGGAAACTGCAGTTTAATTTTGGTAAAACAAAAAAATCGGACAGAGTTGGGCTCGAGGTGAGGGGCACCTCGGGGTAGGGGCAACAGGGCGTGAGATGAGGACGGCTAAGGAGGCGAGTTGCAGTGGGCCGCTGGGATGAGTTGACTAATCGGTTAGGGTTTATTTACTTGGATTGGGCTTGTTGGAGTTGTTTATTAATCTACTCGCTAAATTTGGTTAGAGTAAAAATCAAACACCGAAAAATAATTTGTTTATGCACTGATTTAGTCAATTTTGGTTCATATTAATCCAATTTGGTGTTCATCAGCGAGCGTCATTACAGTCGACCACCTGCACTATTGTTAGGTGTGAGCTCTGTCGGATCCAGTATGGCCAGACCAGATCCAATGCACAACAATCTTACGGTCCACTATGTGACCCTGATTTGAGTGAATACAAACTGTTTCGAGAAAAACGAAGATGTTGTGGATTTTGACGTGTGGGGCTCATTACGGCATGTTGTTCCAGTCAGACAAAACTATTGTCTAAACTACTATCAATGTTTGTTTAAAGGAAATAATTTATCAAGCTCTCTCAAATATTATTAAAATCTGAATTTAGTCCTTCGCACTTAAATTAGGTAGAGGGACTCCCACATCTTTTAATATCATTTATTTTTCTGCCATGAGGAATTAAGCTTATGAATCATACTATGAAATTCGGAGAGAGAGTGATTGAACACCGCTTGAGAAGAGTGACCAATATCAGTAAAAATAGTTTGACTTTATGCCTAGTAAGTCCACTATGGAGGCAATTTTTCTGCTACGTCAGCTTATGGAGAGGTATAGGGAGCAAAAAAGGAATCTACATGTGGTGTTTATTGACTTGGAAAAGGCATATGACAAGTGTTGGCGTTTGTTACATTACAGATAAAAGTCCGCAAGCGCACGAAAAACTGTCGTGTAGCACTTCCCTTTAAGAGAGTATTCCAAGAGTATCGAATCCAAGGAACGTGTGTGTAATCTTACGAACTAATTCACCCAAGGACACAAAGTTGTTTGGTAGGTAAGAAAGAGAGAGGAATTCAAAGTATTGATTCTAATTCAAAGAAATTTGCAGTAGATACTTACTTCGGGCACGGGTTTACCCCTAGCAACACTAGGCGACTCCCTACAAGAGCCTATGGCATAGCCGAACATGGAGGATTACAAAGGACAGATAGGGCTGCTCCCACCTACTGCCTACCTCTTCAATCCGTGGGTCTACGAGATATTCACTGGTGATTTCTAACCTAAGTATCACGCTTACATTCTAAATCACAACTCTAGTTGTTTCGAACACAAAGCTACAACTAGAGCCTCTAATAAATTAAAACAATGAACCCACAAGTAACTACTTGTGCAAACCACTATGAATTGAGAATCAAACTTGAATTGAATTCACAAAGGCTTACTTGATTTGAATAACACATTTGTAGGGGTATAAGTGTAGAAGAGGGACTTGACAAGCCCAAGCCTCCCTCTCTTAAACTCTTCACCACACTCTCCTTCTACTTGGCAGCCTTTAGGACTACTCTAAATCTTTGGAGTGATATTCTATTCTCAACTTTTGGTGTGTGTGTGAAGTGGGGTGTGGGGTTCTATTTATAGGGGGGGGGGGGGGAAGAGTCGGTTCCCGCCACCAAATGTGCGCGAATCAGTCACCCATGACCTCTTCAAGTCGGGAGGAGCCAACATGCGGCGTTTGATCGCAATTGGCGCCATGACCTAGTCGGACGACTAGGGGGTCGACCGACCTGGTCTTGGCCCTGTTGGGGCTATGCTTCCTCCAGGTCTCTGTCAGGTGGGTCTCATCCCTTTATATGAGTGCTACACCATTGGATGACATCGGATACTTCTGTATGTTGGCCATTTGATCCATGTGATGATGTGTGGCGTCGTCTGATTCGTGGAAATCCAATTTTATGGATCACTCCCTGCATGTCTCGGTATTTTTAGATGTAATTCACCTGCATACAAATAAACACCAACACTTGTGGAATTGGTTAGTTTTTAAGCCTACCACTACGTTGGGTTTCTCTTTTGTGCACATTATAAGGTGAATTGATGGTCTAAATATAGCACTTAAGGACCATCAACAAACTCCCCCAAACTTAATATTTTGCTCGTCCTCGAGTGAAGGCAAGAAAAAGAACTAAGGTGCTTATCATAAATTTGCTTATAAGGAAATAATAGATATTTTAACTCATACCTCAATTCATGAATTCCCTTTCTGGAGTGTGACTACCAAATCAATCTTTGGTGTTTCAAGAGTGGAATGGTTGGGATGTAGTTCTCTTGGATCTTCCCTTGCCAAAATGATTTGATGATTTGTTATATTCAGAAAGTCGAAGGGACGATTGCCCTTATCTCTCATTTGGAATCTCTCTAGTCTCTCAAAGTCTTTTTATCCTCACCTTGGCATATTGTGCCAATTTGTCCCTATCCTTAATATGGCTATATCTAGAGCTTGGTAGGGATAAATGTGGCACACATTGCAATTCATGTATTACTAAGTCAAAAACTTGATCCTATGAGAGACTTATGCAACAAACAAATTGACAAAAGAAATTCTTGTGCACATGAATGGGATGGATATATGTGGACTCCATGGTTTTCTCTCTTTAAGGATGAAATATGGCTACTCTCAATTTTTTTTGAATTCTGTAGCCATGTCTTCTACTCCTTTTTATTTTTCTAGAGAGATTTTGATGACCAAAATCTCCTCCTTGAGGGATATGAGTTCATCATTTAGTTCAGCCCTCTTGATGCGCCCTTGAGCCACTAAGCCCGATAGCTTCTTGTTCTGCAAACGGAGAGAAGCCAACTCCTTAGAAAGTTGTGTCACTTTAGGGGCACGATGAAATTTCCCGTCGCTGTCCTCAAATTGGCCAGGTGGCCCTCTGATAGCAGGCGGCGAGAGGTGACGCCTAATCTTGGAGGGTGACGAGCTCGTCGATTCCTCCATCGCCAAATTATCCACTTGCTTAGAAAAGCCTTTTGCATAACATCCTTCAGGCTTGCGCACCCCGTGGATAATGAGGCAGTCTCCCACACTCTAAGACGAGGTACGCGTAGGTGACTTGTAGTGGTGGCTCACTACGTCACCGTCCTTGGTTTCAGAGTGTACATGAACTCCTCGTCGGGCTACAGCATTGGGAGAGACTCGTCTTTTTCATGAAAAAGACGGGTCTTGACTAACCTATGGTCAGTCGGAGTCTGATGACGTGCAGGTGTCGTCGACTTCATGGGTGTCTTCTGAGGGGAGAGCGACTGTTCAGCACCACGAGGTGTGGTGCTACGCCCACACGGAGTCTTCGTTGGTGGCGAGATCATGGCGAGAGGCACGACATCCAATGCCATGATGGACTCCAAAGCGAGGGGGGACTTGTCATTGGTCGATGTGATGTCTCCGCTCAGGTTGAAGGTTGAGATAGAGTGGGGATGAGGCACAATCTTCTGGTCGACCATGACTTGGAACATGAGATGAATTTTTCTATATGGTGCAAGGTTCTCCTCTCTGTTCTTGTCAATAAATAAGTGGGGGGAAGTACGATAGCACCGAGAGTCTTGTTGAGATACGTCGGGGGAGTCCGCACGCGAAAATAGAAGGCTGATGGCGCAAGAGGGAGGTCAGCTGACCCTAGGGTTCGACTGACCCCTTCCTGGCTCCGTACGGGCCAAGTTTTCGTGGGTTGGCTTAATGTGCCCCATAGATGAATAATTGGATGGGCCCACTAATTAGACGCGGAGAATTTAGACGGAATTTAAAGAAACGACATGAAAGTCAATAAGATTTATCACGTCAATTTCTTTTTCTGTGTCATCCTTATGGGATTCGAGAAATAATTTGAGTCAGTGCCCATTCACTTTAAATAGATGATCATCATCACCTTGGAGTGTGATTGCTCCATGGGATGAGGTTTCTACTATGGTGAAGTGTCTTTCCCATTTACTTTTGAGCTTTACATGTCCAAAGAGGTTAACACTAGAACTGAAGGGTAGGACTTTGTCTCTAGGTTTGAACTCTTTAGGTGTAATCCTCTTATCGTGCCATCTTTTAGTTCTTTCCTTGTAGATTTTGGCACTATGGTACGCCTTATCTCTCCACTCCAACTCAGAGAGTTGCTTCAATCGGTGCTTTCCTGCTTCGTAAAAGTCCATGTTCCACCGCTTGATGGCCCAATAGGCTCTATGTTCCAACTCTACAGGAAGATGACAAGTCTGCTCATAGACAAGTTGAAAAGGAGATATGTCGATGGGAGTTTTGTAGGCAATACGGTATGCCCACAATGCGTCGGGTAGCTTATGATTCCATCTCATTCCCATTTCCAAGACGGTATTTTGCATAATATTCTTAATTTGCTTATTAGATGTTTCTGCTTGACCACTTGTTTGTGAGTGGTATGGGTTAGCAATGTTATTTTGGACACCAAGTTCCCTCAAAAAGCTCCGGAAGGTCTTATCTATGAAATGAGACCCTCCATCACTTATGACCATACGGGGAGTGCCAAAGCGTGGGAAAATGATCCCATGGAACATTTTCTTAGCTTGCTTGGAATCAACATTTTTGCATGGCAAAGCTTCTACCCATTTTGACACATAATCTACAGCCATCAAGATATACTCACAATCATAGGACCTAGGGAAAGGTCCCATGAAATCAATACCCCATACATCAAATAGCTCCACTTGTAGATTATAGGTTAGGGGCATCGCATTGTGAGCTGAGATTCCTCCATGCTTTTGGAATTTCCAACATCTGCAAATGAATTCTTTTGTATCTTCATACATAGAAGGCCAATAGATTCCACTCTGCCAGATCTTTGTCTGGGTACGGTAAATACCACAATGGCCACCATAGGGGCTAGCATGGCATTTCTCAATAATCTTGGTGCCTTCAATTGATGGGACACACCTTCTAAGAAGGTCATCGGCACAAACTCTATAGAGATATGGGTCATTCCAAAGGTGTCTTCGACTCTCATAGATGAGTTTCTTTATGTTTTCCCCTGGTGGTACATATCCTGTGACCATGAAGTTCACGATATCCGCATACCAAGGGTGAGAGTCAGTCACCTTGAGAAGCATATCATCTCGTAGGAAGTCATTGGTAGGAATGTCCATGGTTTGGGTGACTTCCATTTGTGAGAGATGATCTGCCACGAAATTCTCTACTCCCTTCTTATCCTTGATTTCTAAGTCAAACTATTGGAGTAGAAGAATCCAACGGATTAGCCTTGGTTTAACATCCTTTTTGGTGAGCAGGTACTTCAAGGCAGCATGGTTTATGTAGACTATGACCTTGGCTCCAACCAAATAGGATCTAAACTTATCAATAGAAAAAACTACCGCCAAGAGCTCTTTTTCAGTTGTGTCATAATTGAGTTGAGCTCCTGTTAGAGTTTTGCTAGAGGAAGGCTATTGCATGATGCTTTTTATCTTTGGTTTGGCCTAGGGCCGCACCAACAGCAAAATCACTAGCATCGCACATGATTTCAAATAGCAGCGTCCAATCGGGAGGTTGAATGATTGGAGCTGGGATGAGTGCCTTTTTGTGTGTTTCAAATTATTTAAGGCATTCATCATCGAAATCAAAGGGAGCTTCTTTAGCTAGTAGGTTTGTGAGGGGTTTAGAGACTTTTGAGAAGTCTTTCATTAATCGCCGATAGAACCCTGCATGACCTAAAAAGCTATGGATTCCCTTAACATTGATAGGAGGTGGAAGTTTTTTCAATGACTTCAATCTTTGCTTTGTCCACCTCTATCCCCCTCTCGGACACTAAGTGTCCAAGAATGATGCCTTCACGGACCATGAAACGGCACTTTTCCCAATTAAGTATTAGGTTCTTCTCTTGGCATCTTTGTAAGACCTTGTCTAAATTTTCCAGAAAATGATCAAAAGTTTTCTCATAGATGTAGGAATCATCCATGAAAGCTTCCATGATCTCCTCAATCATGTCGGAAAATATAGACATCATGCATATTTGAAAAGAGGCAGGAGCATTGCACAGTCCAAAAGACATACGTCGGTAGGCATAAGTCCCATAGGACATGCGACTGTGGTCTTACTTTGATCATCGGGGTGGATTGGGATTTGAAGATATCCTGAATACCCATCAAGAAAACAAAGTGTTTTGCCAACCGCTCTAACATCTCATCGATGAAGGGCAGTGGAAAATGATCCTTCCTTATAGCCTTGTTAAGTTTTCGGTAATCAATGCACATCTTCGTGACGGTTCATTGAGGAATTAATTCATTTTTATCATTTTGAACGACCGTCATACCTCCCTTCTTGGGCACTACTTGAACCGGGCTTACCCATTCACTATGAAGAACAGGGTAGATAACATGCAGACGTTTGAAGACTTCCTTCTTGACAACTTCCAACATCGCATTATTCAATCGCCTTTGAGGTTCCCTTGAGGGGACACTCTCGGGGTCAATGGGAATGCGATGGGTGCATAATGCTGGACTAATCCCCTTAAGATCCTCTAAGGAATAACCAAAAACAGCTCTATGCTTTTCTAACATGGAAATGAGTTTGAGTGTCTCATCATATGAGAGCTTGTCACTTATGATGGCACGAGCTTCCAAATCGCCATTTAGGAAGGCATAACGTAGGCCTGGAGGTAGAATTTTAACTCCATGGGAGGTTTTGGGAAGAACTCTTCTTTTGGCAATTCAATTGTCTCTTGAAATTTATCCTCCTCTTCGATGAAATCTTCTTCTCCTTCTATTTGAGGAGGAGCTAATAATTGAAGAGTTCTAACCTCCTCTAATAGTTCATCTTGGATGGGAGATTTTGCGGATGTGTTCTTCGAACGCATGTGTGACGCCCGGTTCCGAGAACTGAACCAAGCTAACGCATATGTGTGCCCAGGATGTTCAACACACATACACGAGTGCAATCACAAAAGAGTATACAGAAAATTACCACAGAACAAGATTAATTCTCAAATTTTATTACACAAACCATATTATCCTCGAATACAAGCTCTAATGAATATTAATGACAAGTTCAACTAATGCAGCGGAAATAAACTAATTAAGCAACTAAGCAAACTAAGCAAAAGGGATAGCGTAGCTTCATGCAACACCACAGGCAAAGCTGATGGTAGACACGGCCTAGAACTCCGCATTATCGCCATAAAACTCACAATTCTGAACTGCAACTGTTGGGGGGGATTGCAAGAGTGAGTACATGTCGTACTCAGTAAGTGTGGAAAGTATGACATGTGGCTGATTCAAATGACGACAACAATAATGGCTAAGTGCTTAAAAGTACAGTAAAACATTTGAAAAGCAATATGTATATTATATGTATGTGAAGTAATCCCATCATAATCACGAGTAATACCATAATACCAAACTGAATTCATTACCATCATCAATAAGTCCAGATTTCACCATTGCCAATAACCATATTCAATACCAGAGATTAATCCATAACCATTACCAAACCATAACCATCCCAAATTCCAATTTCCCTCTAATCATGGAAGTTGTCCAGGCGCTCATAACCGGGAGCACGGCTATCATGATAGTTTTGATTAACTCTGCAGAGTTTGTACCTCTTTACCCACGTGTTTGTGATTTCATCACCTTTCGGCGACTAAGAATCTCCCTTATGCCCATGACCCCGTCGGTCACATTACACACTTCCATTGGTGTGTGGCCAAGAGATCACAAAATAGCCTTTACAGAGGGATTACTAGCCTATTCAGACCCCACTGAGGTTTCACCGGTGGCGATGCCTCCAACTGAGCACATCTTCAACCAAGGGCCCCCTCTTGAGCCATTCGGATCCCAGGGTAGTCCCACCATTCACCAACAAACCCAATCCGACTACCCCTTCCCCGAGCATCCACAATGGTCCAAACAGCACTAGCAAAGCCCTAATTAATCAGCTACGCCGCACCCATACTTGGCCTCGTGGTGGCACTGTAGTCCTGGCTTATTCTCGCATGAACCGGTCCTTAGATCTAAGGCAAGCAAACCACCATAACAACCAACCCATCCACATAACCATGCTTGCTTAGATCACCCATCGTATTGACCAGTTCACATTAACCAGAATATCATTGATGCATAATTAAATGTGTAGTGTCGTTTGCCATCACAATTAATTAAGCGAAGCAAAAAGGTAAAAAAAAACCTTCCCGACTCTCTACCATATATTCCAGGTGACAAGGGTGGTTAAACAAAGCTAGTAAACTTCCTACCATAGGATTCCCATCAATTTGACACAAGCATGCAAGTTCGCAAACAAAACATTTATTTTAAAACAGGATCAATATGCTTCAAGGACACTTGCCTTGCTCCGGCGGATGGGGTTGCTCAAGCGCTTCAAAGTCTTGATTCTAAAAATCCTCGTATGCGGCCTCTTGAGCACGTTCCTCTACTCGCGATCACACATACAAGAAAATACATACAAATCAATATGATGCACACACATTAATCAACATGCGATGATATGCATGCATGCAAAGTACAATAATTAATTAACTACGGTTGTTTATTAATTAGATGCAACTACTTTATACGTGTTCATATGAGTTTACGGGGATTTTAACGTGGATTAATGCTGCTGAAAATAAAATTATAGTGCAACTAAAATCAATTTATGTCTATTAGATCTAATGCGTCGCCAAAATTCGCATCGGGAACGAATCCTACCGTAGATCTGACGGTTTGACGGTCGCGGAACAAATGCGACGCGTAGATGAAATAGATGGTGCAGCAGTTCCTCGGTGGCACGACGACGGCGACGATCTCCGGTGGACGGTGGCACCCTCCTCCTTTTTTTCTTCCTCTTCCTCCCTTTTTTTCTTCCTTTTCTTCCCTGGCGGCGCAGCCTCTGTTCTCTGGAGTTTTTCTTCCTGTACCGGCGGCGGCGTTTTCTTCTCTGGGCGGCGGCGGTTTCCGGGATGGGGGAAAAACCTAGGGCCTACGGTGTTTTTTTTATAGGCGCGGGGCGGAAATCGCGGGGCGAGACTGGCTGGAATCGCGGGATTCGGGCGTGCGCTGGCGGGACTCGCGCGGCGCGCAGGGGCTGGGCGGGCGAGCGGGCGAGGTGGGGCCCGGGGGCGGCGCGTGGCCGGCGGCTCGCGCGGGAGCGTGGGCGGGCGTGGCGTGCCTGCGGGGCCGGGTGGGAGCGCGTGAGCGCGCGTGGGAGGCGGGGTGCTGCGGGGCCTCGGGCGGCGGGCGGCGTCGGCAGGGTGGGCGCGCTCGGCGCGGGAATCGGGGTGGGGCCGGGCGTACGCATGCCGCCCGCGGATCGGCGCATGGGCGTGGCCGACTGGGTCGGTCGGCGGCCTGGCCGACGGGGGGGGGGGGGTTTCTCTTTTTTTTTTCATTTTTATTATTTAGTATTATTATTATTTTATAATTTAGATTTATTTATTTTACTTTTTTTATACTGTTTTTTTTATATAATTTATTATATATATATTATATATATATTATTCATGTTATATATTTATTATTATATATAATTTATTTATATATTTCTTTATATATATATATTATTATTTTAGATTTATTCCCTAATACATGTTTTAGGATATAATTATTATTTTCTTTTCCTTCTTTTGCTACACATATTTGTATATTTTATCATTTTTCCTTTATCCTACTAATGTTTAATGCATGATCATGTATGCAATGCAGGATGCGAAAATTTAGGGTGTTACAAACCTACCCCCCTTAAAGTGAATCTCGCCCTCGAGATTCGACAACGTGAAGAAAAGATGCGGGAATTCTGCCTTCAGTTCTTCTTCACGTTCCCACGTAGCTTCAGCTTCTGTATGGTGTTTCCATTGCACTTTGCACCAACGGATCCTCTTATTTCTCGTGACCCTTTCCTTCACGTCCAAGATCTTGATAGGTTGCTCGACATAAGACAAATCCTCCTGAAGTTCTAACTCGTCCATCGGCACTTGTTCTTCCGGCACCCTGAGACACTTCTTAAGTTGAGACACGTGAAACACATCATGTACGTCTGAAAGGTGAGCTGACATCTCCAACTTATATGCTACTTCTCATCTTTTGTCCAAAATCTTGAATGGTCCAATATAGCGAGGTGCGAGCTTTCCTCTTATATTAAACCTCTTATGACCTCTCATAGGTGACACCTTGAGGTAAACAAAATCTCCTATTTCAAAGGCTAATTTCCTTCTCCTATTGTCTGCATAGCCTTTTTGTCTTGATTGGGCAGCCCTCAAGTTTTCACGAATTATCTGGACTTGCTTTTTGGCTTCTTGCAACACATCCGGACCAAATACTTGAGTTTCTCCTGCCTCATTCCAGAATAAAGGTGTCCTACACTTCCTCCCATAAAGTGCTTCATATGGTGACATTTTCAAGCTCGCTTGGTAACTATTGTTGTATGAAAATTCTGCGTAGGGTAAGCTTTTATCCCAACTTTTCCCATGCTTTAATGCACAAGCTCTTAACATGTCCTCTAAAATCTGATTGGTCCTCTCAGTTTGTCCATCCGTCTGAGGATGATATGCTGAACTAAAATTCAACCTCGTTCCCAAAGCTTCATGCAATTTTTGCCAAAATCTAGAGGTAAATTGAGAACCTCTATCCGAGACTATCTTCTTCGGTACTCCGTGTCGACACACAATATGCTCCATGTATATTTCGGCCAATCGTGCAGCTGTATACTTGGTCTTCACAGGGACAACATGAGCTGACTTGGTTAAGCGATCCACAATTACCCAAATTGAGTCATACCCGGACTGAGTACGGGGTAACCCAACTATGAAGTCCATTCCAATTTCTTCCCACTCCCATTCCGGAATCTTCAACGGTTGCAGTAATCCGGCTGGCCTTTGATGTTCCGCCTTGACTCGTTGGCACACATCACACAGTGCTACGTATTCAGCTATGTCCTTCTTCATGCTATTCCACCAATAGCAAGTCTTCAAGTCTTTGTACATCTTCGTACAACCAGGGTGAATTGAGTATGGCGAGTCATGTGCCTCCTTTAATATTGTTTCTCGAATATGCTTTACATTAGGCACAACAATTCTCTTTCCAAGCCATAAGGTACCATGTTCGTCTTCATCAAATCTGAATTCTCTCCCTTCTTCGATTCTTTCCTTGATTTCCTTGATCTCCTCATCTATGGTCTGTGCTTCTCGAATTTCTTGCTCCAAGGTCGGATTTAACTCCATCATCTCCATCTCATTTACAAATCCGAGGTTCAACCGTTCAAACTCCTTACATAACTCGGACGGCAACTCTCGAACTGTAAGTTGATGGCTTACTCCTTTTCTACTCAAAGCATCAGCCACTACATTGGCTTTTCCCGGATGGTAGTTGATTCCCACATCATAATCCTTGATGAGCTCCAACCATCTTCGTTGCCTCAAATTCAGATCTGTCTGTGTGAAAATATACTTAAGACTCTTGTGATCCGTATAAATTTCACACCTATGTCCGAGTATATAGTGTCTCCAAATCTTCAATGCAGGTACCACGGCTGCAAGTTCTAAATCATGTGTTGGGTAATTCTGCTCATGTTTCTTCAATTGTCTTGACGCATAGGCGACCACTTGACCTTCTTGCATTAATACACACCCAAGTCCTTGTCTCGATGCATCACAATAGATGTCGAAACTCTTGCCTACGTCCGGCAATACCAAAACTGGGGCTGTTGTCAACCTTTTCTTCAACTCCTCAAAACTATTCTGACAAGCTTCAGTCCATTGGAACGCCTTCCCCTTCATTAGCAATTCCGTCATGGGCTTGGCTATCTTGGAAAAGTCCTTGATGAATCGACGGTAATATCCAGTCATTCCAAGAAAACTCCTTATTTCCTTGACGTTTTGCGGTGGTTCCCACTTCAACACATCCCTCACTTTACCGGGGTCAACCGATACTCCTCCTCCGGAAATAATATGGCCTAAGAAGGAAACTTCCCGTAACCAAAATTGGCATTTACTGTACTTGGCATACAATTGATGCTCCCTCAATTTCTGCAGCGTAAGCCTCAAGTGTTCCTCATGTTCCTTCTCATCCTTCGAGTAGATCATAATATCATCAATAAACACCACAACGAACTTGTCCAAGTACTCCATAAAGACTTTACTCATGAGGTACATAAAGTAGGCAAGCGCATTTTTCAATCCAAAAGACATCACGGTGTACTCATAAGATCCATACCGTGTCCTAAAAGCTGTCTTGGGTATGTCCGACGGTCTAATCTTCATTTGGAAGTAACCTGACCTCAAATCAATCTTAGAGAACACACAGGCGCCTTTCATCTGATCAAACAAATCCTCTATGCGGGGCAAGGTGTACTTGTTCTTGATGGTCACCTCGTTGAGAGCTCAGTAATCCACACACATCCTTTGCGTTCCATCCTTCTTGTCTACAAATAGAACGGGCGCTCCCCAAGGTGAAGAGCTAGGGCGAATAAAACCTTTCTCTAGTTGTTCTTGAATCTGCTTCTTGAGCTCTGCTAATTCCTTAGGAGGCATCCTATACGGCCTCTTAGCTATAGGTGCAGTTCCAGGTATTAAATCAATAACGAACTCAATATCTCGATCGGGTGGCATACCTGGCAACTCTTCCGGAAACACATCCAAAAATTCACACACTACCGGAATCTCCTCAATTGCGGCACCGTCCACATGGTTCAGCTCCAATTACTTCGGTGCGGTTTGAGATGCTTCAAATTCTACGGTGATCCCTTCCTCATTGGTCAACTTCACCGTCTTCGTGGCACACTCAATAACTCCATTGTGCTTCCTTAACCAGTCCATACCAAGTATAATGTCCAATCCTTGAGAATCCAAAACTATGAGGTTGGCGGAGAAGTCTACCCCCCTTATCCTAAGGCTTACTTTTGGACATACTATATTTGTCCTCATCTCTCCTCCAGGAGACTTAACCAACAGAGTAAACTTCATATGAGAGATAGGCAAACTATACTTGGCAACATACTTTGATGCAATGAATGAATGCGATGCTCCAGAATCAAATAACATAGTCGCGGGATTGGAGTTGGCGAGAAACATACCAATGACCACGTCATCCGCTTGTTGAGCATCCTCCGTAGAGACATGGTTCACGTTACCACGAGCAAAGTTCTGTTGTCCACGACTTCCTTGTGGTTGTCCTCCATTGGGTCTTGGGTTTTGCCTCGGCACATTGCTTCCTTGACCAAGGCGTGACTTAGGACATTGATTCGCAAAGTGTCCAGCTTCTCCAGAAGTATGGCACCTCTTAACTCCACCAGAATTATTGGGACGAGCTTGGTTTTGAACATTTGCAGCAGGAAAATTAGCACGAGGCTCATAGGGCATTGGTGGCCTAGGTGCTTGCATAACAGGGCGCTGCTGCACAAACTGAGTTGGGTGCGGTGCATAACCAGGGCACTGAGCAGGAACAGAGGAGCTGTAATGAGGCGCATTGGGCGACGCAAAGCGAGGGCGCACATTACTTCCTTGTTGCTGTCCTTGATATGGCGCCTTCCTCTTGATTTCTTGCTCCATCTCACGGATCTTGTTCTCAACCACGATTGCTTTGTCCACAAGCTTCTGGAAGTTGGCATAGTCGCAGTTGAGTAGTTGCACTTGGATTCCATTGTTCAAGCCCCTCATGGACAAGTATTGTTTCCGGCTGTCCCGACTAACATCCTCAGGCGCGTACCTTGAGAGTTGAGTGAATTTATTGAGATATTCACTCACGCTTGATTTTCCTTGTCTCAAGTTCTCAAATTCTTGCCTCTTCAAGATCATAACACCCTCGGGCACATAATGAGAACGAAAATTCCCCTTGAATTCGGCCCAAGTGATTCTCTCTTGGTTCTCATGAGCATTGCAATAAGAATCCCACCAATCTGCAGCTGCTCCAACGAGTTGATGAGAAGCAAATAGCACCTTCTCCCAGTCACTGCATTGGACAATGGCTAGCTTCTTCTCCACGGACTTGAGCCAATCATCCGCATCCATAGGGTCGGCAGCTTGAGCAAAAGTTGGCGGCCTAGTCCTCATAAACTCTCCCAACCGGTTATGAGGAGGCGGGGGTGGCGGTGGAGGCATGTGGGGCTGATTGTTGATATTGCCAGCCTGCAGCTGTCCCATAGTCTATATCATGGTCTGCATGAGCTGGTTTTGCATAGCCAAAAGCTGCTCAATGTTGATAGCTCCATGAGCAGGTCCTTGTCCGTTGTTGTTCTGAGGCACTCCATTGTTCTCCTCCTCATTATTGACATCCCTCTGGTTGCGAGTCCTCACCATCTGAAGAAAAGCAACAGGTAAGAATTTAGAAACCCCAACTATATGCATCAAGGGATATGAAGCTAAACAGCTAGCTACACTAGCCTAGGTGGACATGGTAATGCTAAAGAATTCCAAAATGCTCTATTAAGCACACAAGCAAGCAATATATATAGCAAACAGCACACCAAGCAAAAGCACATCGATTCCTGAGTGCTCCTATGTGCTCTAAAGTGTCCATTCTATCTAGGCTGCATCCTACGGTCAACCTGTGGCTCTGATACCAATCTGTGACGCCCGGTTCCGAGAACTGAACCAAGCCAACGCATATGTGTGCCCAGGATGTTCAACACACATACACGAGTGCAATCACAAAAGAGTATACATAAAATTACCACAGAACAAGATTAATTCTCAAATTTTATTACACAAACCATATTATCCTCGAATACAAGCTCTAATGAATATTAATGACAAGTTCAACTAATGCAACGGAAATAAACTAATTAAGCAACTAAGCAAACTAAGCAAAAGGGATAGTGCAGCTTCATGCAACACCACAGGCAAAGCTGACGGTAGACACGACCTAGAACTCCGCATTATCGCCATAAAACTCACAATTCTGACCTACAACTGTTGGGGGGGATTGCAAGAGTGAGTACATGTCGTACTCAGCAAGTGTGGAAAGTATGACATGTGGCTGATTCAAATGACGACAACAATAATGGCTAAGTGCTTAAAAGTACAGTAAAACATTTGAAAAGCAATATGTATATTATATGTATGTGAAGTAATCCCATCATAATCACGAGTAATACCATAATACCAAACTGAATTCATTACCATCATCAATAAGTCCAGATTTCACCATTGCCAATAACCATATTCAATACCAGAGATTAATCCATAACCATTACCAAACCATAACCATCCCAAATTCCAATTTCCCTCTAATCATGGAAGTTGTCCAGGCGCTCATGACCGGGAGCACGGCTATCATGATAGTTTTGATTAACTCTGCAGAGTTTGTACCTCTTTACCCACGTGTTTGTGATTTCATCACCTTTCAGCGACTAAGAATCTCCCTTATGCCCATGACCTGTCGGTCACATTACACACTTCCGTTGGTGTGTGGCCAAGAGATCACAAAATAGCCTTTACAGAGGGATTACTAGCCTATTCAGACCCCACTGAGGTTTCACCGGTGGCGATGCCTCCAACTGAGCACATCTTCAACCAAGGGCCCCCTCTTGAGCCATTCGGATCCCAGGGTAGTCCCACCATTCATCAACAAACCCAATCTGACTACCCCTTCCCCGAGCACCCACAATGGTCCAAACAGCACTAGCAAAGCCCTAATTAATCAGCTACGCCGCACCCATACTTGGCCTCGTGGTGGCACTGTAGTCCTGGCTTATTCTCGCATGAACCGGTCCTTAGATCTAAGGCAAGCAAACCACCATAACAACCAACCCATCCGCATAACCATGCTTGCTTAGATCACCCATCGTATTGACCAGTTCACATTAACCAGAATATCATTGATGCATAATTAAA
Organism: Tuctoria greenei; assembly: GCA_036927565.1. NCBI lineage: Eukaryota > Viridiplantae > Streptophyta > Magnoliopsida > Poales > Poaceae > Tuctoria > Tuctoria greenei. Next base: position 257,518,570 of record JAYESD010000002.1, read on the forward strand.
TGTGTAGTGTCGTTTGCCATCACAATTAATTAAGCGAAGCAAAAAGGTAAAAAAAAACTTCCCGACTCTCTACCATATATTCCAGGTGACAAGGGTGGTTAAACAAAGCTAGTAAACTTCCTACCATAGGATTCCCATCAATTTGACACAAGCATGCAAGTTCGCAAACAAAATATTTATTTTAAAACAGGATCAATATGCTTCAAGGACACTTGCCTTGCTCCGGCGGATGGGGTTGCTCAAGCGCTTCAAAGTCTTGATTCTGAAAATCCTCGTATGCGGCCTCTTGAGCACGTTCCTCTACTCGCGATCACACATACAAGAAAATACATACAAATCAATATGATGCACACACATTAATCAACATGCGATGATATGCATGCATGCAAAGTACAATAATTAATTAACTACGGTTGTTTATTAATTAGATGCAACTAGTTTATACGTGTTCATATGAGTTTACGGGGATTTTAACGTGGATTAATGCTGCTGAAAATAAAATTATAGTGCAACTAAAATCAATTTATGTCTATTAGATCTAATGCGTCGCCAAAATGCGCATCGGGAACGAATCCTACCGTAGATCTGACGGTTTGACGGTCGCGGAACAAATGCGACGCGTAGACGAAGTAGATGGTGCAGCAGTTCCTCGGCGGCACGACGACGGCGACGATCTCCGGTGGACGGTGGCACCCTCCTCCTTTTTTTCTTCCTCTTCCTCCCTTTTTTTTCTTCCTTTTCTTCCCTGGCGGGCGCAGCCTCTGTTCTCTGGAGTTTTTCTTCCTCTACCGACGGCGGCGTTTTCTTCTCTGGGCGGCGGCGGTTTCCGAGATGGGGGAAAAACCTAGGGCCTACGGTGTTTTTTTATAGGCGCGGGGCGGAAATCGCGGGGCGAGACTGGCTGGAATCGCGAGATTCGGGCGTGCGCTGGCGGGACTCACGCGGCGCGCAGGGGCTTGGCGGGCGAGCGGGCGAGGTGGGGCCTGGGGGCGGCGCGTGGCCGGCGGCTCGCGCGGGAGCGTGGGCGGGCGTGGCATGCCTGCGGGGCCGGGTGGGAGCGCGTGAGCGCGCGTGGGAGGCGGGGTGCTACGGGGCCTCGGGTGGCGGGCGGCGTCGGCAGGGTGGGCGCGCTCAGCGCGGGAATCGGGGTGGGGCCGGGCGTACGCATGCCGCCCGCGGATCGGCGCGTGGGCGTGGCCGGCTGGGCCGGTCGGCGGCCTAGCCGGCGGGGGGGGGGGGGGTTCTCTTTTTTTTTTCATTTTTATTATTTAGTATTATTATTATTTTATAATTTAGATTTATTTATTTTACTTTTTTATACTCTTTTTTTATATATAATTTATTATATATATATTATATATATATATTATTCATGTTATATATTTATTATTATATATAATTTATTTATATATTACTTTTTATATATATATTATTATTATTTTAGATTTATTCCCTAATACATGTTTTAGGATATAATTATTATTTTCTTTTCCTTCTTTTGCTACACATATTTGTATATTTTATCATTTTTCCTTTATCCTACTAATATTTAATGCATGATCATGTATGCAATGCAGGATGCGAAAATTTAGGGTGTTACAGCATGATAGGAATAAAAAACTTTCTCTCTCCAAGGTTGACATTGAGGTTTCCTTCCAAAGGAATTTCCATGAGGAATTTCTCAACGGGAATCCCAATCATAATGTCGAAATCTTGGATTTCGAACACATGGAAATCTAGGATTGCCTCAATATCATCGTGTCTTACAAACATCTATTGCAAAACCCTGCATCCTTCAAGGATGTTTCCGAAAGAATCTTGGAAGGATTTACATGTTGGTGCCAATGGCACATCGCCAAGAATGGCGAGAGCACAAGAATCGAAAATGAGATTTGCTCCAACAGTGAGGTTGTATAGGACCTTCATTGGTGTCCCTCTAATGTAACATAGAATAGTTGCCAAAGGTGAGGTCATCCAAAACATTTTGGGTGACAGCTCAACTTCTGCAGTCTATTCCCTACTTAAAATAGATGTTAACTCTTTGACCATATGTTGGACGAACACTCCATTAGGTGGGAAAGGTGGAATTAAAGGTAATGATGGTTTTCTATGGCAACAATACTTCGAGGTATTTCCAAAATCTTCAAATATCTCTTCCTCGAAGTAGAAGGGAAACTCCAAAGGTTGAATTTCTTCTTCCTTCGTAATTTTGGGTTCGGGAGAGGATTCCTCTGACAAGGTGTAGGATAAGCAAGAGATGGGTTCTTCCTTGTCCATGGATTCATCCTCGAATCTTGACACTACTTCCTCTTGAGGGGGCTCATTAAGACCCATAATGAAGGAAGAATTTTCTAGAATTTGATCTAGAAGATCCTTGCCTTCTTTCGGCGTCTTATGGAGGAAAGATCCTCCAACCGTAATGTCAAGGTGTAGGGCAGACTCTTTGTTCAATCCCATATAGAAGTGTTGCAAAAGCAACGGATCAGGGATAGACAAATCTGGGCCAAAATTTCTCAAAAGATAAAATCTATCCCAAGCTGCACCTATGGATTCCTTTTCCATCTGCTGGAAGCATAGTACTTCCTTCCATAAGGACACAATTCGGGCAATTGGAAAGAAAGCAAGACAAAAATTTGTCTCGTAATTCATTCCAATTTTTGTTTGTCCTCCCAACGTTATGGTCGTACCATTGTTTGACTTTTTACTTAAGGGAAAAGGAAACAACTTCCATTTGAGTGTTTCTTATGTCATACCTTTGATTAGAAGGCATGAACACAATTATTTGAACTCTCGTAGATGGTGGTAAGAGTTTTCACAATCCGTTCCTAAGTAGGACTATTCCCGAACCATGATGAAGCCAGGGCGAAGTTCATAGCTAGTAGAGCAAATGGGTTCCTCCGAAGTCGGTGGCTCACAAAACTTGCCCTTTGGGGCAGAATATGAAAGAATGGTGGTTTGCTACATATATGTGATGGTGGCAAGAAAAGGAAAGATAAGATAAGGAGATAGATATGAGGGTGAACGAGGTTCGAAGATTAACAACAACCGTTCCTTGACAACGGCGCCAGAAATGCTTGTGTTGACGTTTCTTACGTCACAGATAAAAATCGGCAAGCGCACGGAAACTATCGTGTAGCACTTCCCCTTAAGAGGGTATTCCAAGGGTATAGAATCCAAGGAACGTGTGTGTAATCTTACGAACTAATTCACCCAAGGACACAAAGTTGTTTGGTAGGTAAGGAAGAGAGAGGAATTCAAAGTATTGATTCTAATTCAAAGGAATTTGCAGTAGCTGCTTGCTTCGGACACGGGTTTACCCCTAGCAACACTAGGCGACTCCCGCTAAGAGCCTATGGCATAGCCGAACATGGAGGATTACAAAAGACAGATAGGGCTGTTAGCACCTACTGCCTACCTTATCAATATGTGGCTCTACGAGATATTCACAGGTGATTTCTAACCTAAGCACCATGCTTACATTCTAAATCACAACTCTAGTTGTTTCGAACACAAAGCTACAACTAGAGCCTCTAATAAATTAAAGCAATGAACCCACAAGTAACTACTTGTGCAAACTACTATGAATTGAGAATCAAACTTGAATTGAATTCACAAAGGCTTACTTGATTTGAATAACACCTTTGTAGGGGTACAAGTGTAGAAGAGGGACTTGACAAGCCTAAGCCTCCTTCTCCTAAACTCTTCATCACACTCTACTTCTACTTGGTAGCCTCTAGGACTACTCTAAACCTTTGGAGTGATATTCTATTCTCAACTTTTAATGTGTGTGTGAAGTGAGGTGTGGGGTTCTATTTATATGGGGGAGAAGAGTTGGTTCCCGCCACCAAATGTGCGCGAATCAGTCACCCATGACCTCTTTCAAGCCGGGAGGAGCCAACATGTTGCATTTGGCCGCAATTGGCGCCATGACCTAGTCAGTTGACTAGGGGGGTCGACCGACCTGGTCTTGGCCTCATTGGGGTTATGCTTCCTCATGGTTTATGCCAGGTGGGTCCCAAACCTTTATATGGGTGCTACATCATTGGATGGCCTTGGATACTTCTGTTTATGGGCCATTTGATCCATGTGATGACACGTGGCGTCACCTGATTCGTCAAAATCCAATTTTATGGATCACTCCCTGCATGTCTTGGTATTTTTGAGTCTAAATTCACCTGCATACAAATAAACACCAACACTTGTGGAATTGGTTAGTTTTTAACCCTATCACTACGTTGGGTTTCTCTTTTGTGCACATTATGAGGTGAATTGGCGGTCTAAATATGGCACTTAAGGACCGTCAACAACAAGGTACCAAAGCCGGTCATGTGGTGGGTGCTAGAGAAATATAAAGTCCCAACAAAGTACATTAACCTTATCAGGGATATGTACGATAGTGTAGTGACAAGCGTGCGGGTAAGTGATAGTGAGACCTAAACTTTTTCTATCACAATAGGACTACACCAAAGATCAACCTTGAGGCCATACATCTTGTCTCTAGTGATGGATGAGGTGTCGAAGGATGAAAGTGCATCTAGGTCCCTTGTGGGGTTTGGTTGATTAATGACAAACAAAAGGGCTAATGACTTTGGTTGAGTTCTTGCAGAGATTGTAGTACGGAATGAAATTCACGAAAAAAGAGAAAAGGCGTGAAAATGGAGTAAAAATAGGTTTTTTATTTCTCCTTGAGTCATAGGAAAATTCGTACTATTAAGGGGGACACGACGCGTGGAAACTTAGTGAGTCAAATGGGAGCTCAACCTCTTGGGTGGGTTTTAGAAAAACTCCATGTGTCTGAGTCGGACTTGTCCGATGCCTTGGATCAGACATGTTTGAAAACCTTCTGTCTAGAGTCAAACTTGTCCAACACCTTGGGTCGGATAAGTCCGAATACCTTCTGGTGGAATTCAAACATGTCCGAATCTGTATGTCAGACATGTTCAAAACTTCTCTGGTCAAATTCAGACATGTGCGAAGTGGGTAGGACATGTCTGAAGTACTCGACTTAAAAAAATTTCTAGGTGTCTGGAAACTCGGAATTGTCTGAGATGAGTGTCCAGACAAGTCCGAGAAGTCTCTGTTCGAATTCAGACTTGTCCGAAGTGGGTCGGACATGTCCGAGGTGGACTTCTCTGGCTTAGTGCCTCAGATAAGTGTGAGTTAAAAAACCTCTCCTTGTGTGTCGGACTTTTCTGATGCGACTTTTGCGCGCAAATTCAATTTCGAGTAGTTAGCCGTACTGATTCTGTTGTTAGTCTATCGGACTTGTCCGAACATGGGTCGGACTTGTCTCACGTGGGCTGTCAACTAACGGCTAGAAACATTTTTTGAGTATAAGTTGATGGGGATTTCGTCCCCAATCATAGACTAACCCTACAAAAACTCTCAGAGCCGCCTGAAACCCTCAAGGAATCCTCCTCTCTTGTTCTTCACCCTCTTGAGCCCAAATCCGAAGTTTTTGGGGAAGAGTGAATGAGAGATTGTGAGAATTAGCAAGAGAAGTCCATAGGGGGTTGAGCAATGTTTGATTCACTGAGTTTCTTCGTCATCGCGTGTTTGTTACTCTTCGGGTTCTCCCCTAGACGGTTAGGTGTCGCCCCGAAGATTTCTTGCTTGATTTCTTGATCTGGGGAAGTTTGTAATCTTTGCGATAGTGGAAGATCCAAGACTTAACCTTTGAGGCATCTTGGTGAGGATAGGGCTCTTAGGACCGACCCTTTGTGGGTTCCTCAATGAGGACATACGTTTCTTTGTGGAACCGAACCTCGGGAGAAAATCCTTGTGTTCATTTTCATCATTTACATTTCCGCAAAGTTCTTAATTTCTAGTGATCATCTAGGTTTACTTCATTTGTAGCACTTAATCTTATTTCCATCATCTACTAGAACTGCTAGGACGCATTTCCATTCACTAGATTGCGTAAAAACTTCATTTTTATCACTGCCCTGGGAATTTAGTCGGACTTATCCGATCTGAAGGAGACTTGTCCGACTTCAGTCAGACAAGTCTGATTCTAAGTCAGACAAGTCTGACTTGTATTGACAAGACATATTTTAATTAAGTCTAGATTTTCGATTATTGCCTATTCACCCCCGCTCTAGGCTACTTTCAATTGGTATCAGAGAAGGTCTCTCCACTAAGAGTTTAACAACTCGAAGAGGAGATGGCTAACATAGGTGACAACCCGACGATCGTCGATGGAGATGACAAGACGAAGAACGTCGATGTGCTTCAAGATGATCCAAATAACGATGAGGAAGTGCGCCTACTCAAGGTGCGACTTCGTGAGAAGCTGAATCTTCCCAAGAAGGAGACCAACGATGCCAATGGGAGTGGCTCACAAGACTATACTTGATATCCTTACAATTATGAGCGTCTAACTCATAATAATCATTACTTGCCTATTCCTATTGGGAAACTTCCTCAATTTGATGGAAATGATTATAATATGTGGAAGCATAACATGAAGATGCACGTCATTTCCTTAAATCCTAACTTGTGGCAAATTGTTTTGATAGGTGTTCATCTTCACAAGAATGAGGAAGATTTGACCCCGGAGCAAGCCGTCCTACTCCATTGCAATGCTCAAGCGGTTGGAGTGATCACCTCCTCCTTGACACGAGAGGAGTTCAACCAAATTGAAGGGTTGGAGGTGGCCAAAGACACTTGGGACACCCTCAAGACAGCGTATGAGGGCAACTGTGTGATATGGGAGGCTAAGATTGAGATGATCGAAGGAGAACTTGGGAGGTTCACTATCATGGATGGTGAAACCCCCCAAGACATGTACAACCGCCTCAAAATCCTTATCAACATGAGTCGCTCTTATGGAAGCACCTGGTGGACGGACCACAAAGTTGTGAAGAAGATGATTCGAGCATTCATGTCTCGAAATGTCACTCTTTGCTCCTTGATTCGTGAAAGTCCGGGATTCTACAAGATGACTCCCGAATAAGTATTACAGAGAATCATCAATCATGAGATGATGGATCAAGAGGCCATGTTCTACAATGACCTTCAAAAGCTCTCTTCCTCCAAGAAGAAAGATGTTGCATTCAAGGCAACATCGTCAAGATTCCAAGAACAAGAAGAGAGTGATGAAGAGTGCCCCAACACCAAAGAGGAAGAGACACTCTTCATCAAATATTTCAAGAGGATGACGAGAAGGAGGGGGGGATACCATCACGAAATCAAGAGCAAGGACAAGCCAAAGACAAGATCAAAGAGGGCTTGCTACAATTGTGGGGGATGTGTCCACTTTTATTGTGGATTGCCCACATGAAGAAAACAACAAGATGAAAGAGGGCAAGTCTCAAGAGAAGAAATATTTCTAGAATAAGAAGCAATTGGGACAAGCTCACCTTTGAAAGGAGTGGGATTCAAATGAATACACCTCCTCCGATGAAGAAAAGAACATAATTGCCATGAAGAAATTGACCATGGAGAACAAGCTCTTCCCCAACTTGGAGAGCTCAAGGCAACTTGCCTCATGGCCAAGGAGGGAAGAAAGAAGGTTAAATCTACACCATATTCTTCAATTTCTTCACATGATAACTTTGATAGTGCTAGTGAAAATGAATACATGCTTAAGGACATGAGTAACAATACATTTAAAAGGTTGTAGATGTTGTCGGATGAGATATTTGAGAAGGAAGAGCTCATCAACCGTCAAGAGGACATGCTCATCCAACAAAAGGAGAGATGTCAAGAGTTTGAGAAGCTCTTGGAGCTTAAAAGAGAAAGAAGCAATGAACTTGAGCGTGAACTCGCTTTGAGCAAGGAAACTTGCTCAAACCTTGAGAATACTACAATTGTGCTAAAGGATGAACTTGTTAGCTTGAAAAAGTTAACAAGATCGTTGAAACACAAGTGGAGTCTCTCAAGGTCAATGCACCTTATTCCTCTAAAAGCTCACCTTCCACAAATATTAAATCCAAAACACCTCAAGCTTGCAAGTGCTCTAAGTTGATCCTAAAACTAAAAGATGAGCTTAATGTGGCACAAAACAAGCAAGCACCAAAAGGTGGCATCTTTGACAAGGATAAGATGGCATATGCACGTAGTGCACACACCAACACAAGACATCCTCCTGTCAAAGATGGTCTTGGCTATTCTAGGGAGAGGAAGCAAAATGCTAAGACTCCCAAGAATGGCAAAGACTTGATTGTTTTTGTCAAAGAAGGTTATTACCATAACAACAAGGGAAAGAACATTGTTACTTCACATGATATGCCTAAAAATAAACCTCATCCATTGTTCCATGATTTTGATGCTTCATATGTCTTGTTAAGGAAAAAGTTTAGAAATCCTTATGCTAGATATGTTGGGCCACACCGCAAGAGTCCAAAACCTTGCGTGTGGGTGCCCAAGTACCTCTTGACTAACATGAAAGGACCCAACACCACTTGGGTACCTAAAGCAAAGGCTTAACTCTATTTTGTAGGCATACTCCTCCGGTGGAACCAAGTGGGTTCTTGATAGTGGATGCACAAACCATATGACCGGAGAGAAGAAAATGTTTCTGGAGTATGAGGAAAATGAAGATCCAAGTGAGGGAATCTACTTTGGGGACAATAGCCAAGGAAAAATCCTTGACATTAGTAAAATTGTTATATCCCCTAATCATACCCTTTCAAATGTTTTGCATGTTGATTCACTCGATTATAATCTCTTGTCCATATCACAATTATGTGATAAAGGTTATAATTGTCTTTTCACTAACATGGGTGTGACCGTCACAGGAAGGAGCAATGGCTCAATTGCCTTTAAGGGTGTACTCAATGGAAAGCTTTATCTTGTGGATTTTTCTGCGAATAAAGCCGAACTTGATACATGCTTAATGGCAAAAACCAACATGAGATGGCTTTGGCATAGAATACTAGCCCATGTTGGGATGAGGAACTTGCAAAAACTTCTTAAGGGCGAGCACATCCATGGTTTGAAGAATGTTATATTTGAAAAGGATAGGTCATGCAGCGCTTGCCAAGCTGGAAAGCAAGTTGGAGCTCAACATCCATCCAAGAACATCATGACGACAACAAAACCATTGGAGCTTCTACACATGGACCTATTCGGCCCAATTGCCTACATAAGCATTGGCGGTAACAACTATGGTCTTGTCATTGTCAATGATTTTTCACATTTCACTTGGGTGTTCTTTTTGCATGACAAGAGCGAGACTCAAGGTGTCCTCAAGAAATACTTGAGGGGAGCTCAAAATGAGTTCTCCTTGAGGATCAAGACTATAAGGAGTGACAACGACACCGAATTCAAGAACACTCAAGTTGAAGAATTTTCAGATGAAGAAGGCATCAAGCATGATTTCTCGGCCCCCTACTCCCCTCAATAAAATTGGGTGGCTGAGAGAAAGAATAGGACTCTCATTGAGATGTCAAGAACCATGCTTGACGAGTACAAGACGTCAGACCGATTTTGGGCGGAAGCGGTCAACACCACTTTTCATGCCATAAACCGGTTGTACCTTCATCGCATATTGAAGAAGACGCCCTACGAGCTCCTAACCGGTAACAAACCCAACATTTCCTATTTTCGTGTTTTCGGGAGCAAATGCTATATTATTAACAAGAAGCCTAGGACATCAAAGTTCGCTTCAAAGTCCGATGAGGGTTTCTTGCTTGGTTATGACAAACACTTACGCCTATCGTGTCTTTAACAAAACCTCTAGAATTGTTGAAGTAGCACGTGACGTAGTGTTTGATGAGACTAATGGCTCCCAAGTGGAGCAAGTTGATCGTCATGTACTAGATCAGGAAGATGTCCACAAGTGGTGATAGGAAAGATGTCACCTGGAGATACTCAACTACAAAAACAATCTCAAGACTCAAGTGGCCACCCCACACATCAAGCAAGCTCTTCCTCAAACGGTCAAGTTCAAGACCCTCAAGATGCACCTCAACAAGATCAAAATGGAGGCAACGATCAAGGGGGGGATGAAGAAAATAAGGAAGATGAAGATGAAGATCCAAGACCTCAAGCACCACACCCAAGAGTACATCAAAGCGTTCAACGGGACCATCCCGTTGACAACATCCTTGGAGATATCTCCAAGGGGGTAACTACTCGATCTCGTGTCGCAAATTTTTGTGAGCATTACTCTTTTGTTTCTTCCTTGGAACTTCACAAGGTTGGAGAAGCACTACGAGATCTGGATTGGGTGGTGGCCATGCAAGATAAGCTCAACAACTTTAAAGAAATCAAGTGTGGGAGCTTGTGAAGATACCAAATGCAAATGTTATTGGCACTAAGTGGGTGTTTCACAATAAACAATATGAGGACGAGGTGGTGACAAGTAACAAAGCATGACTTGTGCCCAAGGGGTACTCACAAGTCGAAGGTTTGGATTTTGATGAAAATTTTGCTCTCGTAGCTAGGCTTGAATCAATTTGTATATTACTTGCCTTTGCTAGTCACCATGATTTTAAGTTATACCAAATGGACGTCAATAGTGCGTTTCTCAATGGTCCAATTAAAGAAGAGGTGTCTGTGGAGCAACCCCCGGGCTCTGAAGATCAAGACTTTCCCAACCATGTCTACAAATTGCGTAAGGCTCTCTATGGACTCAAACAAGCCCCTAGGGCTTGGTATGAGTGCCTTAGAGACTTTCTAACTCAAAATGGTTTCAAAATTGGGAAGGCTGACTATACTCTATTCACTAAGCATTTCAATGATGATTTGTTTGTTTGCCAAATATATATTGATGACATTATATTTTGTTCTATTAACAAAACTTTTTGTGCTGAGTTTTATAAGATTGTGACCGAAAGGTTTGAGATGTCGATGATGGGGGGGGGGTTGAAGTTCTTCCTAGGATTTCAAGTGAAGCAACTCAGGGAAGGCATGTTCATTAGTCAAACGAAGTATACACAAGACATACTCCAGAAGTACGACATGGACAAAGCCAAACCCATCAAGACTTCAATGGGAACCAATGGGCATCTCGACCTTAATGAAGATGGTCCAAGTGCGGACCAAAAGGTATATCACTCCATATAGGTTCATTACTTTACTGATGTGCATCTAGGCCCGATATAATGTTAAGTGTTTGTATGTGTGCTCAATTCCAAGCTGCTCCCAAGGTGTGTCATTTGACCACCATAAAGAGAATTCTTAGATATTTAGTTCACACACCAAGCCTAGGACTTTGGTACCCCAAAGACTCTAAGTTTAATATCATTGGATATTCCGATACGGGGTGCAAAGTCGATAGGAAGAGTACCTCCGGGACTTGCCAATTCTTGGGTAGGTCCTTAGTGTCTTGGTCCTCAAAGAAATAAAATTATATTGCTCTATCCACAACTGAAGCGGAGTATGGCGCAGTCGGAAGTTTTTGTGCACAACTTCTTTGGATGCGGCAAACTCTTAGGGACTATGGTATAAACTTGCACCATATACCTCTCCTATGTGACAATGAGAGTGCCATAAAAATAGCCCACAATCCAGTTGATCATTCTAGGACCAAGCACATTGATATCCTCCACCACTTCTTGAGAAGTCATTCCATCAAAGGAGACATAGTGATATCCCATGTGAGAACCAAAGAGTAATTGGCCGATATATTCACCAAGCCCTTAGATGAGAAAGATTTTGTGAACTTAGGAGTGAGCTCAATATCTTAGATTCTCAAAATGTGGCTTTAGTCTTGCACATCTAATTGTTACTTGTATTTGCTTCAAAATTCATGCATGCTTGTGAAAAACTCTTTCCCATCGATTTCCTACAAAACTATTTGAAATTATTGGATTTTTGTGAATTATGGTCATAGTTTGGTTGTTGATTGATCACTAACCATGTTTGCAAAAATATTTTGTGAAAACTTGCCCATAATGTCCAAAATATATGACCCCTCCTCAAAACTCTAGTTGCACACTGCAACTATTCAGGAGGAGTCGAACAAGTCTGACTCCCAAGTCAGACATGTCTGTCTTAGTCAGACATGTCCGAAATCTAAGTCGGACAAGTCCGATGTGGGTCAATTAGGGTTTCGGGAGACTGTCGTACAAGTCTGACTTGTTGCGCCAGACAAGTCTGACGTGGGATGTCCGAGGCCTCCCAAAAGAGGCTAACGACTCTTCTCCCTATCTCTCTCTCTTCACTCCATCCATTCAAAATCGAGTTCCTCTCCATTTCTCTCAAGATCCCCTTCGATTTTGAGCCTCTTGCGACGAGTGTGTGAGGTCGATCCCTCCAAGGCTTGAAGATCTTCAACATTTTGGACCTTCATCCTTCTTTCCCCATTTCACGGTATATCCTCCATTCTTACCTCATTTCCTTTGGATCTTGCAACAAATTGTCATTTTCTTGCTAATGAAATTGCTCACTAGCATGATTAACAACTTGTGGTAGAATCTTGTTGGTAGAAAAATTGATTTGTGTAGTTTAGATAGAAGTTAGGGTTAAGTCTGTACATGTCGGACATGTCCGGCATCTGCATCAGACAAGTCTGATACAGTATGTCAGAAAAGTCTGACTCATAAGTCAGACATGTCTGACTCCGTCTGACATGTCTGACTTTTTGGTCAGACAAGTCTGATCCTGTATAGCACCTGACCTCTTAATTTCTATACAAACTATCTGTCAATGATTCTATTACTCTTGCTTTGTCTCTTACCTATCCTTCATGTCCTTTCTAGCCATGGCTCGTTACCATCAAGGTGCAAAGAGAGGAAAGCAGCCCACATGCAGTGAAGCATCCACTCAAGCCCCGAAATGGGTCAAGTAGATTGTGTGTGTCGCACCAGCTCCGCTCAGGGAACCCTTGTTGTGTCAGGTGCCTCTAGTGGTGGTACTCAAGCTACCCAAGGTGCTCAATCTACTCAAGAGGACACGAAGATTGGGCCCTTGGTGGTGCACCCACCTGTTGGCGACCCTCGTCGCCCCGCAGACTGGGTCAATTATAGAAGGAACCTCCCAGAGACACAGACTCAAAGGGATTTTGTGTACTACGAGATGCCTAAGGTTGGGAGAGACCCTCAGTTTTGGAGCTATTTCCACATGGACTACTATCGGTTAGTGCTTACAACTAAGCAAAATCCAGTGATTGACATGCAGTGGGTTGACTAGCAAATAGTCCAGAAGAAGAGAGATGTGCTATTTACTGAGGTCAAGGATGCTTGTGAATTTCATGGTGTAAAGGACATCATGCATGGAGCTGTTGTCGGCACCCTGCGTATCGGGTACCCCACGATACTGCAAGAAAAGCCAAAGAGTTCCTATGTCTAAGTTGAAGACCCCTGAAGGCAACAGACATCTGACAGCACTGGGCCCGCATCCCTCATTTGGGTAGCTCCGGTACTACCATGTCTCTAACAAAACTGGACCTAACTCCCTTCACAGGGAAGCTCCGGTCCCGCCACGTGTGTAGCAATCCCGGACCTAACCCCCAGTAGAGGGAAGCTCTGGTGCTGCCACGTGTTGAGTGGCTCTGGACCTACCTCTTTGTTGAGGGAATCTCCAGAGCTGCCACGTGTTGTACCTCCGGACCTACTCCAGCAATGACTATAGGATCTCTAACAGCACAGACATTCAATAGGCTATTAAAACAGCTGTCACAAGACCTGATTAGCGTGTCATTAACTCAACATTAATGACACACTATCAGAGGACCATTAGTACCGGTAACACCGCCATTAAGGCACGTTATCACATTGTTAATCATGCTTAATACATGTAGATTGTGTATTAGGTAACTGAATACCGCCGGGGCCACATGTCGGACCAGACAATCCCTGTAACGGTCAGCCTTTAGCATATAAAAGGACTGAGCCGCACGGTAGAAACCAAGTCCAACCAAGCCAACTCAAGCTCATACACACACAAACTCATACAATCAACAACCACTCCGTGGAGTAGGTTATTACGCTCAGGCGGCCCAAACCACGTAAAAATCCCTTGTGTCACCATCTCGTTCATAATCTTATGCGTGTCCCAACCGAATACGAACCTCCGTGGACTACACTTTAGTAGTACCGGGGGAAGTGTTGTAGCAACACTTTGACATTTGGCGTGCCAGGAAAGGGCGCCTGTGATTTAAAGATGGTGAGTTCTGCTGCAAGATCATCCAACGACCACGCTGAGCAGCCTGCTGGAGAAAATCCCTCCAACATGCAGCAGCCAGCTAATGCTGTGATCCTGGCGGGTGTTGTTCCACCACCACCACCACCATCACAGCAAGATGGTATCTTTGCGTTGGTCACCACATCGATGAACAACCGAGAGAACGCGCTGAACACAATGCGGACTCTTCTTCAGCATCCATTGGATCCAGAGCACCTCAGGGTGTGATGGAACAGTGGCGTACTAATGTGCAACATCTAGTTGCAGTCGTGGCAAATGCCATCAGTAACCAAGGTCCGCCCCTACTGGGCAGGCACCTTCAAGAAACAGGACCTTGTCTGGCAGACTTGGTCCTCAAGTGTCACAGCACAGGAGGCGCGCGCCTTCCCAGCAAGTGATGTCACTGCCCTCCAGGGCACGTAGCACTCATATGACGTCAAGGCTCTCGATGCATGATCTGCGGTCGGAGCTTGACTGCTGATACAGGCAGTAGGATGACCACGTCCTCATGGAGCGTGCTCGCGAGAGGCGAGCTGCACGTGAGAACCCTTCTCCTTTGGGAGTAGGGGGCAGTTGTTCGACTCTGGCCATGCACCTTTGGTTGGTCGAATGACCACCGAAGTTACGGCCTCACCTGCCGGAGAAGTACGACGGGATAGTAAACCCCGTCGAGTTCCTCCAGATCTACTCCACTGCCATCCTCATCGCTGGAGGCAATGAGGTTGTGATGGCCAACTACTTTCTGGTGGCTCTAACTGGGACAACCAGGTCTTATTTCATGAGTCTTCCGCTTGACTCCATCAACAGTTGGGCGAAGCTTTGCCGCCAATTCACCGCCAACTTCAGGAGCTCCTACACCCGACCTGGCACCAAGTTGGACCTGTTTTTGTACAACAAAAGCCGAAAGAGTCACTGCAATCATTCATCCAGCAGTTTTCTCAAGTACGGAACACAATCCCTTCAATCTCCAATGCTTCTATCGTCGTTGCATTTCGACATGGCGTTAGAGATAAGAACATGTTGGAGAAGCTGGCAATGAAAGAAGTTAGCAGCATCACAGAGCTCTTTAGCCTAGCCGACAAATGTGCTACAGCTGCGGAGGGTCGAGAGATGCACTCCAAACCATCTCTAGAGGCTGGTAAAAATTGCTCCAAGACTAAAGCCACTGCCTCCGGCAGTGGAAAAAAGAAGAAAAAGTCCAACGGCAAGAAGAAGCCATCGGTCGGCACATCTACTGCTGCTGCAGTTGCAGCTCCGGGTGGCCGGAGGCCACACCCCGAAAACGTCCTCGACCATCGTCTGAAGATAGCGGTGCTCAAAAGATGTGGTGTCCGATTCACAAAACGGACACCCACAATCTTGAAGATTGCCGTGAGGTCCAGCGCCTTATTGAACACTTCAACAAGCATCAAGAAGAAGCTCCTTTCCGCCAACAAGAAGGAAATCAGAAGATCGACGAAGCTCCGACTGATCAGGAGCTAGGCTTCCAAGACCCCAAGAAGGCCTTGAAGGCCGTCTACAACACCGTCGACGACGACTTTGACGTCTCCAACAATGAGCGTCGGAAGACTCTCCATACGATATATGGAGGGTCATGGGATATTACCTCTCGACCCATCCTGACTATGCGTCCGGAGATGGCTGCCGCAACTCCCACTGCCAAGGCAGAACGCCATCGGAAGTTGATGGACACTACCATCACTTTCAATGCTTCAGATTTCCCAAGAAACATGATTGGAGATGGTCAACTGCCGTTGATGGTTTCTCCTACCATCAACAACGTCTAGCTCTATCACGTCTTGGTAGATGGAGGCGCGACGCTCAACCTCCTCAGCTACGAAGCATTCGTGAAGATCTAGCTCAGCCTCTTGGACCTTCGTCCGTCATGTTGCTTCTCCAGGGTCGGTCCGGGAGCAATCACTCCTCTCGGATCAATTACACTCCCGGTGACCTTCTGGACCCGGGAGAGATACAGGACCGAGAAGCTGGTCTTCGACTTAGCGCACATCAACCTTCCCTTTAACGCCATCCTAGGCAGGCCAGCCCTATATAGGTTTATGGCTGCAACTCATTACGGCTATTTGGTATTGAAGATGCCGACCCCTTCAAGCATCCTCCGAATTCGCGGGGATCGCACTGCGGGAGTCACCGCGCTGGAAGAACTCCACGCGCTTGCAACAGCGCAGTAGGATAGATCTGACAAGGAGCAAGTTGCTCAACCTCCAAGCTCTCGTCAACGAGGCTCGACCTCTGCATCACGTGTGCAACCAAGCAACGACACTGACATTCTCGTCAAAGTCGTCCAAATCAGTTTCGATGCTGCCCAGACCACCCATATATCGGGAGGTCTGGACAACAAATAGGAACTCACGCTCACGACTTTCCTCCTAGCGAATGTTGAAGTGTTTGCATGGCAACCGTCACAGATGCCTCGGGTCCCTAGGGAGGTGATTGAGCACAGCTTGAAGATATATCCCAATGCACGACCAATACACCAGAAGCCCCGGTAGCAATCCGTCGAGCGACATAACTTCATCATACAAGAAATCAAGAAGCTACTCGAAGATGGTTTCATCCGAGAGGTTCATCATCCATGATGGCTGGCAAACCCAGTCGTCATACCAAAGGCCAGCGGGAAGCTTCGGATGTGTATCGACTACACCACCTTGAATAAGGCATGTCCAAGAGACCCATTTCAACTACCTAGAATAGACCAGATAGTGGATTCCACCTCCGGGTGTGAACTATTGTGCTTTCTAAATGCATATTCTGGATATCATTAGATCCAAATGTCTAGGGAAGATGAAGAGCATACTGCCTTCATAACAGTAGATGGGTTGTATTGTTATACTGCCATGCCTTTCGGTCTCAAAAACGTTGCTTCAACTTTTGTGCGAGCCATGCACAAAACATTTGGAGAGCTCATTATGGACTTGGTGGAGGTCTACGTCGATGACATCATCGTGAAAGTAAAGAACAAGGAATTAGTCCTTGATAACCTGCAAGCCGTCTTCGACAAGCTGTGCATGACGCGCACCAAGCTAAACCCTGACAAATGTGTCTTCAGGGTTAGCTCCGGGAAGCTCCTCGGATTCTTGGTGACCCACCGAGGAATTGAGGCAAATACGGTAAAGATCAAGGCTATTGAAGATATGCGGCCCCCAACCCGCGTCAAGGATGTCCAGAAGCTAATTGGATGTCTAGCTTTGCTCACCCGGTTCATCTCAAGACTGGAAGAGCGAGCGCTTTCCTTCTTCAAGCTATTGAGGAAGTGTGGGCCATTCCATTGGTCTGAAGAAGCAGAAAAGGCGTTCCAAGAGCTTAAGCATCTCCTCACCACACTACCAATCTTGGTAGCTCTGGAGCCTGGTGAGCCTCTTTTGCTTTACATTTCGGCAACTATGAAGGTTGTCAGCATGATCTTGGTCGCGGAAAGACAGGAGCCATCTCCAGTTCAGGAGTCCAGACCCCTCCGGGAGGGTCTAGAGCTACTTGAAGGCGAGTCTGGGTCCCAGCCCCTAGGCGCGGATCCTAAAGGCAAGTTGCCCGAGGATCAACCTCTCTCATATGAGAAGATCTCACGGTTGAAGAAGAAGTTCTGGACCACCCTGGGAGGGTCCGAGAAGCTCAAGAATCTGGACCCCTCTAGGAGGGTCCGAGATGATGAAGAAGAAGCCCCGGGCCCTTCTGGGAAGGTCTAGACAGTCGAGCGGCCAGTGTACTGCATCATCAAAGTACTCCATAATGCCAAGACTCGGTACATTGAGATGCATAAACTACTCTATGCAGTTCTTATTGCCTCAAAGAAGCTTCATCACTACTTCCAAGCCCACAAAATATCAGTGGTAACCTCTTATCCACTACGTGCTATATTGCATAATCCCAACTCTACGGGAAATATTGCAAAGTGGGTAGCGGCGCTGGCAGAATTCGATCTTGTATTCCTGCCTCAACATGCTATCAAGAGTCAAGCATTGGCTGATTTTGTGGCGGAGTGGACCCCTTCTTCATCGAATCCTTGGGGCCACAGTGATCAGAAGCCGAAACCCAAGGTCCCGGTCTTCACCGTGCCTCATTGGAATCTCTACTTCGACGGCTATGTGCAGAAGAAGGGGGCCGGAGCTGGAATCCTTCTCCTCGCTTCGACCGGGGAGAATGTCAAGTACATGGTACACCTTGGCTTCAAGGCAATCAACAACATGGCGGAGTATGAAGCTCTCATCTATGGGCGCAAGGTGGCGCTATCATATGGCGTCAAACAATTGAAGGTGAAGGGTGACTCGCAACCCATCATCAAACAAGTCAAAGGTGGATGCAACTGCAACAACACTCAACTCGCTGCCTATCTCCTTCAAGTCCAGAAGATGCAGAAGGACTTCAATATCCTATACCTCTGCCATGTCCAGCGCCTCAACAACGTTGAAAGTAATAAACTCTTGACGAAATCTTCAATCGGAGCTCAAGCTCCTGACGGAGTTTTTGTTAGGAGATTGTCAATACCTACCACTAAGCCCGCCGAACTGAGTGAAGGGGGGTGAGACCAGCACCTTGAAGCTGGCGGTCCTGGTGGCCCTATTACCATGGCGTCCACCAAGGATTGTAGGCGCTGCACGAAGCTCCGAGCAACCAAACGCGCAAGATCCGGAGGCTCAAGTTAGCTCTGATGCATAGATCTCGGAGATCCGGAGCTACTTGAATGACGACATCCTTCCTGAAGACGATGCTTCCGCTGACCGAATCGTTAGATTGGCTAAAAGATACATGCTGGTAGAAGGGGATCTCTATCGGTGTGATGCCAACGGAGTTATAATGCGGTGCATTGCTCGGGAAAAGGCCGCGAGCTCCTTGCGGAAATCCATAGAGGCGAGTGTGGGAACCATGCATCTTCCTGCACATTGGTTGGTAAAGCCTTCCAGCATGGCTTTTACTGGCCTACAACACTCCAGGATGCAGTTGAGCTGGTAAAAAGTGTGAAGCATGCTAGTTCCATGCGAAACAAATTCACACACCGGCTCAGTTGCTGCAAATGATACCTCCTACATGGCCATTCGCTGTGTGGGGGATGGACATTTTGGTACTTTTGAAGTGTTAATGTGACACTTCCCCCGGATCTACTAAGGAGCAGTCCGCGGATGTTCTTGTTGAGCGGGGCTTAGGCCTCAATCAAGTGTGCGAGCGCGTGAGAGAGTATGACACAGTGGTTTTTACGTGGTTCGGGCCGCAAGGAGCCTAACACCCTACTACACGGTGGATGGTATTGCTAGTATGTGTGTATGCGTGTGTGTGATGTTGGATGTTGGATCCTTTTGAAATAGTGGCGGTCCACGCCTTTTATAGCTAAGACCAAATGCCTTACAAATGGGGCCTGAGGCCTGACAGGTGGTCCTGGGGCGATCTTATCCTAAAGATCTAAGACTTCTTGCATAAGCTTGCTCTGACCATGGTATTGGAGACTCGCCATCTTGCCACAAGAGTTGTCAGTAGCCCACGTGCCATTGCAGGCGATGGGAGAAGGTGTCCTGTCAGCCCGTCTCGTTGCCGCAATCTACCCACTTGGCCAAGTGGGATAGGTCTACAATGCCTTCAGTGCGATTTGATTGGTCACAACGGTCTCCGACCGTTGGCGTGCTCGTTGTGCACTGGAAGTGGGTGTGCGTATTCAACGCTTGGCTTGGGCGGAGCTCACCGTCCCTTAAGTCCTGCACCTTACCGTCCAAAGTAAGTTGCGGGACACGTGGTAGCATCGGGGCTGATCCCTGTTGGGGAGGCCAGCCCCGATCCTTCGTGACGCGTGGCAGCTCTGGGGCTCTCCATTGGACGTGGCATCTCCATGACCTTCCCCATGGGGGGTGCCTAGCCCAGCGCTCTAATCCACGTGGCAGTAATGGAGCTCTTCCCCGAGGTTGGGTGAGGTCCCGTCCCAACACGTGGCGTTTTGGGAGCCCGTCTCACTGGTGGTGCCAAGTCCCATCTTCAAGGCTCTCGTGGCGGTGCTGAGGCTTGATCTTGAGGGAGGCCGAGGTCTCAACACCTTTTAGACACGTGGCGCCTTCGGATGTGCCTCGGTGTCTTAATCCCGTCTGCGAGGGTACCCCGTCTGTAGGGTATCAACAGTGGCCCCTAGGTCCACCATGGGGCGAGGTGAAGAGCCCAATGGTGGAGCCCTTTCCATGTTTTCCCGCACTGTGCTTTGAATTCTACCTTAGACAGCTGAAGCGGTGGGAGCTTCTGCCAACGTCGCCACACGTCCTCTTCCTGTGGTGGGGCTATGGCGACAAGATATTTTCTTGCTTTTTACCTCTGTCTTTTGCGACGTTTTCAACCGCGATGGTTCCCGATGCAGCTATTGCACTTTCGTTTATTTCTCCTTTATAGGAGCCGCTTCAACCGATTTCTCAGGTGGCTGACCACTTGGGCCAGTGCTTCTACCAGAGGGCATAGGGCCCATTGTCATGGGTGCTATGCATTGAGTGGTGCGGCCCATAGCTTTGCACGAAGTACTCAGGCATCGCGGGGGTGATAAAAAAGGAAACCTTTGTTAGACGGAATGGTTCCTCCTTTACTCTCACCCCGTAGCCTAAGTTTTTGCCTTCTTCCTCGAGCCCACAAACCTTCACCTCTCAGCCAAAGTTCTCACCTTCTCTGGCTCCAATGGCTTCCCCACTACCTCCTTCTCGCCTCCAGTCGGCAGATGGCCTGTTGTCGATGCGGTGACTACTTGGCTGGTTAGCGCAGAGTGTGCGTGGATGATCTGGTGCGGATCTTCCACCCTTGAAGACCTGCGCGAAGATGAGATTGTCCTCTTTGCTGCCTACGTGTTTGCAGGGCTGGGGCTTCCACCGTTGAGGTTATTCCTTGCAGTGCTAGAGGAGTACGGCCTGCAGCTTCACCACCTATCGCCGAACTCCATCGCTGTGATCGCGGTGTTCGTCCACTTCTGTGAAGCGTTCATGGGCTGCAAGCCAACGGTGGAGATGTTCCGGTTCTTCTTCGTGATGAATACCACCGGAAAGAGCGAGACGACCCAGGTGTGTGCCTACTACTTTCGTCACCAAGACAAGACCTCCCATTCCTACAATCCTTTGCTCAAAGGGAGCAAGTGGAAGACCTGAAGGGAAGACTGCTCGATCATGCGGGTTGAAGCCCATCTAGCGCTGAAGATGCCTTATGAAGGTCTGGCCTCTGATCCCACCACCTGGGAAGCCTTCCAGAGGTTGATAAAGGAGTACACGCCGATATTGAGGAGGATCAAGTCCCTGGGGCGCAAAGGCTTGACCTCCCTGATGGTGCTGGCCGACTTCTTGCGTCGCCGCACCGCCTCTCTCCAGAAGCGTCAGTACGGGGCCTGGCACTACGTCTGCACCTATGATCGGTGCCGGTTGGATCTGGACGACCCCACCCCGGAGGTGTTGGAGGGCTTGTTGAATGTGGTGACCTCTGACACGGTCGACGACGAACACATCTCCACCCTGAACGACTGCCAACCGCTCTTCATGACTCCGTAATTGAGAGATGAGCTGCTGAGCTCAATGTCGGAGGTCAATGTGTTCAGCGTTACTCGCCTGCACCCCGAGGAGACGTTCGGGGCTTCTGCGGTCCTGGCGTGGTGCCGCGCCATGATGCAACCAAGGTTAGGGTCCTCCCGCCGTTCTTCGAAAAGGGTGGAATAGGGCCCCCAACATCTTATGTCAAGCTGGAAGTTAGCCAACCAGCGCCAGTTCTATCGTCGGGAAAGTGTTCTCGCCCTCTCGTCACGTTTCTGCTACCACTGCGCCGAAGAAGTGGAAGCTGAAGCGGGGGACAATACCCCCATCTCCCCTCGTAATGGGGCCAGTGCAGCCGATGCTCCCGTCATCGACTTGGTTTCTGACTCCAGCGGTGGCTCTGGTTCTGGAGGAGGCGCAGAGGGGTCTGCGTAGGTGGCCGCGTGAACGCAGGTTGATCAAGAGTTAGTGCCAGAGACGGTGGTGCCAGCCTTGTCGTCGGGTCCCGACGACCTCCATCTATCACGTGGGGCGGAAGGCCATGGTCATTGGAGGGCCCGTCTTGCTGGTAAGTCGTAGCTTATCCCTCTGCTATTTCCCTTTCTTTTATTTTTTTCACTCTGATGGAGTTTTACCTTGGCTTTTCAGGGCGTCGTCAGCCGACTTGGTGCCCTTGGTGCTTCCATGGGTGGGCTTGATAGCCCCTGCCTCTCCCGAAGCTGGAACGGGGTTAGCAACAAGAGATGTGAAGGAGAGTGTACCCACTTATCCACGCTTGTTGCTGCCGTTAACGTGCTTGGACGTCAACAGCTGGCCCCTTGGGAGGTGCCGGAGCTGGATGCTCCGACATTGTTTACCATCTTCGCAGAGACGTCAACGGCAGGCCCCCTGGGAGGTGCCGGAGCTGGTTGCTTTGGCGTTTCCCACCATCATCGTAGATGCGTCGACAACAGGCTCCTTGGGAGGTGCCGGAGCTGGCTGCTCCGACGTCGCCTACCACCATCGTAGAGACGTCGTCGGCAGGCCCCTGGTGTACAGGCTATCACAAGAGAACCCTGTTATCAACAAGAGATGGGCAGGAGAGTTTACTCACTTATCCACGCTTGTTGCTATCATCGGCATGCTTGGACTTCAACAGCAGACCCCTTGGGAGGTGCTAGAGCTGGCTGCTCTAGCGTCGCCCACCATCGTCGTAGCGTCGTCGACGGCAGGCCCCCAAGGATATCCCAAAGTTGGATGCTCCGACATCATCCACCATCATCGTAAAGACGTCAACGGCAGGCCCCCTGGGAGGTGTCAGGGCTGGATGCTCCGACGTCGCCCGCCACCGTTGTAGAGACATCAACGGCAGGCCCCATGGTGATGCTGGAGCTGGATGCTCCAGTGTCGTCTACGATTGTCGCAAATTCGTCGAAAGCAAGCCCCTTGGGTGATGCCGAAGCTGGATGCTCTGACATTTTCCCACCATCGTCATAGATGTGTCTGTGACAGGCCCCCTGGGAGGTGCCGGGGCTGGATGCTCTGGCGTCGCTCATCATAGTAACCTGATCTGTATGTCCTACACACATAACAGGGGTGCATATTTCCCGTTCGTTGGTGATCTTTTCCTATCCTTTTTAGCTTTGTCATGTCTTACAATCTTGGGCCGGTACGCGGGGTTTGGGTAATTCAGTGCGTTAGCGCCCGGGACCCGGCTCCCACCTTATTCGGGGTGTGAGCGTCCTGTCCCTCAATACTTAGCCATATCACTGGGAGGCAAAGTGCGCATGCTTAGGGCACAGGACCATGCTAAGCAGGTTGTGCACTCTGGACCTCTAGGTCCGTGTAGGCCTTTCGTGGGAGACCACAACCACGATGTCCCAGGACACTTTGCAGGTACCTCAAACAAGTCCGCCTTCAGCAGGGTTGCATAACTCTACTATGGATGATAGAAAAAATTTCACCAGGTATATGAAGATAATATACGAAAGAACAAAACTAGTTTGATTGATCGCAAAATTAACAGGTAATTAAGTGAACATTTAGAGAAAGCACATGGTAAGACAGTGATTTTTTTTTAAATTGGCATTCATAGGAGGAGACTGGCTTTGACAATAAGGCAGCGACACACTCCGGTTGGCAAGGGAGGCAGAGTGTTCATGCTTAGGGTATGGGACCAAGCTAAACGGCTCAACATTATGGACTTGTCCCCCCAGAGCTTGGCTGCCCCACGTGTCGTTCCTTGGCACCATGACACCCTACATTGTCCTACTATTTATGCTTAGGGATAGAACTTATGGAGGTGCTCTATGTTCCAAGGGTTGGGGAGGGGCTCTCCTTCTTCTGCGGCCAGGCGGACACACCCGGGGCGGGATACTTGCGTTACTCGGAAGGGACCCTCCCAGCTGGGGGAGAGTTTGTGCGACCCTTCTTAAGAAAGTATACGCCACAACACCAGGTCACCTGTCTGGAGCTCTCTACTCCGCGCGTACTGCTCCTGGTAGCGCTTCAGCGCCTGTCGGTAGCGTCCGTTTTGGATGGTGGCGTGCCACCTTGCTTCGTCGACGAGGTTGACATCTTCTCGTCTGAGCTGGTCCTGTGAGGCTTCATCGAACGCTCGGCCTCGTAGTGAGTCCACTGCGATCTTTGGGGAAGGACAACCTCGGCCCCATACACCAGGAAGAAAGGTGTTTCTCCAGTGGCACGGCTGGATGAAGTCTGGCTTGCCCATAGTGTGCAGGGGAGTTCGTCGACCCACTTGGCACCATGCTTATCCAGGTTGTTATACGTGCGTGTCTTGAGGCCCCTGAGGATCTCAGTGTTGGCCCTTTCGACTTGGTCGTTGCTCTTTGGATGAGCCACAGATGCATAACAAACTTGGACGATGAGGTCTTCACAGTAGTCCTGGAAAGCTGCACTGGTGAATTGGGTCCCGTTGTCGGTGATGATCCTGTTCGGGACCCCAAACCTGTAGATAATTGACTTGATGAACTGGGCTGCGGACTCCTTGTTGATGTTGATCACTAGGGATGCCTCCTGCCACTTGGTGAACTTACAGCGACGTAGAGGAACCGGTACCCTCCGACTGCCCTGGAGAAGGGTCCCAGGATATCTAGCCCCCAGACCGTGAAAGGCCAGGAGGGCGGGATCATCTGTAGTGTTTGCGTCGGAGTGTGAATTTGCTTGGCATGGAACTAGCACGCCTTGCATCTTTTGACCAGCTTGACAACGTCTTGTAGTGTTGTTGCCCAGTAGAATTCATGCCGGAAAGCTTTGCCAACCAGCGTGCGGGAAAGTGTGTGATTCCTGCACTCTCCTTCCTGGATCTCTACGAGCAAGTCGGAGTGTTCCTCCCGAATTATGCACTGTAGCAGCACACCATTGGTGCCACGTCGGCAGAGGTCACCTTCTACCAGCATGTATCGTTTCGCCATCCTTACGATCCTCTCGACGGATACTGGATCCTCTGGGAGGATGTTGTCTTTCAAATAGTCTCGGATCTTCATGATCCACGCATTGGGACTCTCCTGAGCTTCTGGATCTTGGGCGCCGGGTAATCTGGGGTCCCTGGTGACGCACAAGAACCTCGACGGTCCCCATGGTTGCAGGGCCATCGTGATCGCAAGCTCTGTGGTGCTGGGCCCGCCTTCTTTGTTAGACCCCACAGGCCTAGCAGTTGGCCATACCAACCTCCTGCCGAAGACCCCTTCGGGGACCGGGGCTCCCGTGGACGCCATGGTTGATAAGGCGTCGGCGATGGAGTTGTCGGCGCGTGGCACATGGCAGAGGTCCAAGGCCTCGAAACTAGCTTCCAACTTCTTGATGTGCAGTAGATACGCCGTGAGCTGGGGGTCGTTGCAGTAGCACTCTCCCGAGACCTGCTTGATGATCAGCTGGGAGACTCCCTTGACTAGCATCTGCTGGACACCGAGACCCTGTGCAGCTGTGAGTCCGAAGATTAGGGCCTCGTACTCTGCCATGTTCTTGGTCGCCTTGAAGTCGAGGCCCACTGCATACTTGGATTGCTCCACTATCGGAGAGGTGAGTAGTACACCGGCTCCGGCCCCTTGCTTCCGCGAGGATCCATCAAAGAACAGTGTCTAGTGAGGTCCGGTAAGCACTAGTGCTCTGGGCTCCAGCTCGCTGATTTCCTAGCCCCCTGGGTTGCTTGGTGAAGGAGTCCAATCAGCAGTGAAGTTTGCCAGAGCCTGGCTCTTGATTGCATGTCACGGTATGAAGTCGAGCTCGAACTCTGCCAGTTCGGCCACCCATTTGGCGATATTGCCTGTTGCGTTGGGGTTGCACAGCACCACCCCCAGTGGGAACGAGGTCACCACTGAAACTCTATGTTCCTGAAAGTAATGGCGGAGCTTTCTCGACACAATTAGTATCGCACAGAGCAACTTGTGCACTTCAAGATACCTTGTTTTTGCTTCATATAGGACTTCACTGATGAAGTAGACCGGACGTTGGATGGTCCAGGATCTCCTTGGAGAAAGCGGCGCACCTTCTTCCACCTGCTCCGGGCCCAGAAACTCCATGTCCCCAGGGCCCAATGCATCCTTTGGGTGCTGGGACCCAAAGGCTCCTTGATCTCCGGGGCCCCTTAGGGGGACCCGATCATCCTGTGGGGGCTGGGACCTAGAGGCTCCTTGCTCTCTGGGGCCCCCTAGGGGACCCAGAAATCCTCTTGGGGTTCGGAACCAGAGGCTTCTTGCTCTCCAGGGACCCCTAGGGGGACCCAAACATCCTCTGGGGGCTGGGACCCAGAGGTTTCATTGTTGTCGGGGGCCCCTGTGAGCTCCAAGCCCTCGGGCTCAGAATCAGCAGTAGGAGCCCCTTTCGTTGTCGAGGCTATTAGGGGTCGGCCCGCTCTGCAACCAAAACCATACTTACGACCTCTGTTGTGGCGGTGATGTAAAGGTACAGGGGCTCCCTGGGCTCCGGTGCCACCATTATCGGCAGCAATGTCAGTTGTTGCTTCAGCTTGCGGAAAGCCCTCTATGCTTCTTTGGTCCAGACAAATGGTCCGGACTGTCGCAAGAGTTTGAAGAACAGGAGGGCCCGCTCAGCCAGCCTAGAGATAAACCGGTTGAGCGCTGCCAAGCATCCTGCAAGCTTCTGCACGTCCTTGATGTGGGCTGGAGGCCGCATCAGCTCCACTTCCTTGATCTTCTCTGGGTTGGCCTCAATTCCTCGGTGTGAGACCAAGAAACCAAGGAGCTTCCCAGCTTTGACACCGAACACACACTTGTCAGGATTGAGCTTCTTGCGTGTGGACTACAGTCTGTCAAAGACTAGGGCGAGGTTTTCTAGCAATGATGTATGTGTCTGGATCTTGACTACAATATCATCGACATATACCTCTACCAGGTCCCGAATGAGGTCCCCAAATATTTTATGCATGGCACGTACAAAGGTGGGGAGGACATTCTTAAGACCATAAGGCATGGAGACATAGCAGTAAAGGCCATCTACGGTTATAAATGTGGTATGTTCCTCGCCCTCTCTAGACATTGGGATTTGGTGAAGCCCTGAGTAGGCATCTATAAAGTATAGCATATCGCATCCCGAGGTTGAATCTAAAATTTGATCTATTCTAGGGAGAAGGAAAATATCTTTATGACATGCCTTGTTGAGGTTGGTGTAGTCGATGCACATCTGGAACATGCCACCGGCCTTGGAGACAACAACAGGATTGGCCAACCATCTGGGATGGTAGACCTCCCGTATGAAGCCAACATCGAATAGCTTCTTGATCTCTTTGTGGATGAAGTTCTGCCACTCGGTAGACTGCTTACGGGGCCTCTGTTCTTGTGGTCGAGCGTCGGGGTAGATCTTCAAACGGTGCTCGATCACTTCCCTGGGGATGACTGGCATCTGCGATGGTTGCCAGGCGAAGACGTTGACATTAGCTCGCAGGAAAGCAGTGAGTGCCAATTCATGCTCGTTGTCCAGACTCCCCGCGATACGGGTGGTCTGAGCAGCATCAGAGCCAATCTGGATTGTCTTGATGGGTACGTCGTCGTCATCAGAGGGTTGCGCTCATGGTGCAGTGGCGTGACCGCGTGTGCGTGAGCCTGGCGAAGGCTGAGTTGATCCAGCATTGCTCGGAGCAGGTGCTGGAGCCGTTGCCAGCGCTCGGAGCTTCTCCAAAGCCGCCACCGCAGCAGCACAATCTCCACAAATCTTGAGGATGCCAGAGGAGGTCGGCATCTTAAGGACAAGGTAGCTATAGTAGGCTACAACCATAAACTAGTACAGGGCTGGCCTGTGGCGTGGTAGGGTAGGTTAACCTCCGCGACGTCGAAAAGGATATTCTCCGTCGTAAAGTTCTAGGGTGTCCCGAGGGTCACCCGGAGGTGGATGCAGTCGTACGGGATAATACTCTCCATTCCTACCCCCGAGAATGGTCTCGATGGGGCGAGCTTGAAAACGGGGATCTTCAGCTTGTCAAAGGCTGCACGACTGATGAGGTTGAGGCCAGCTCCACCATTGTAACACCCTCAATTTTTGCATCATGCACTGCATACATGTTCATGCACTAAACATTAGTAGAATAAAGGAAAAATAATAAAAGATACAAAATATGTGTAGCAAAAGAAGAAAAAGGAAATAATAATATAAAACATGTATTAGGGAACAAATATAAAAATAATAGTAATATATATATATATATATAAATATATGAAACCTAAAGAAATAAAAAAAGAGAAAAAAAGAAAATTTATTCCACAAACTTCCAGAAGTTTCCGGGGGAAGCTTTGCTTCACCCCGGAATGTTCTGGGAAAATAGTGCCCAACCGGCACCGGCCTGGCCGAGCGGCCGGCCCGCCAGCGTGCCTCGCGGTCAACGCACGAGCCCCAGCGCGCCCCGCGCCGCGCGTCAACACGCGCCCAAGCGGCCGAGCTGCACTGCGCCTCTCGCGCGTCTAGCACCCCGCGTCCTGGCCGAGACCGAGCCGGTCTCTGGACCGCGTGCGTCTATAAAAGGAGCCCAGGCTCTGTAGTTACGGCGATCAAAGAATTCCCAGCGCCGCCAGAGGCGCGAGAAGCCCTAGCGCCGTAGAAAAAAAAAGAGACCAGAGGCGCCGCCAGGAGAAGAAAAAAAGGAGAAGAAAAGAGGAAGAAGGAGAGGAGGGTGCCGTCATCCGCTAGAGATCATCGTCGTCGTCGTGCCACCGTAGGACCGTTGCACCATCCACTTCGTCTACGCTACACCTTCGTCCCACGATCTTCGAAGCCATCACATCTATGGTAGGATTCATTTTTCCAATGCAAATTTTAGCTACATATTAGATTTAATAGACGTAATTCGATCATAGTCACACCATCTTTTTATTTTCAGCAGCATTAGTTCTCACTAAAACCCCCGTAAACTCGCATAAACACGTATGCAATAGTTGCATCTAATCAATAAACAACCATAGTTAATTAATAATTGAACTTTCCATGCATGCATGTCATCGCATGTTGATTAATATGTGTGCCTCATGTTGATTGTATGTATTTTCTTATATGTGTGATCAAGAGTAGAGGGAAGTGCTCAAGAGGTCGTGTACGAGGATTTCTAGAACCAAGACTTCAAAGCGATTGAGCAACCCTGTCCGTCGAAGCAAGGCAAGTGTCCTTGAAGCATATTGACCCTGTTTTAAAGTAAAGGTTTTGTTTGCAAAATTGCATGCTTGTGTCAATTTGATGGGAATCCTGTGGTAGGAAGTTTACTTATTTTGTTTAACCACCCTTGTCACCTGGAATTCATGGTAGAGAGTCGGGAAGGGTTTTTACCTTTTGCATTGCTTACTTAATTGTGATGGGAAACCACTATATTATTTAATTATGCATTAATGATATATTGATTAACATGAAATGGTTAAAATGATGGGTGATCTAAGCAAGCGTGGTTGGTGGATTGGGTTGGATGTTATGGTGGATGCTTGCTTTAGATCTAAGGACCGGTTCATGCGAGAATAGGCTAGGACTACAGTGCCACCACGAGGCCAAGTATGGGTGCAGCATAGCTGATTAATTAGGGTATTGCTGGTATTGCGCGGATCATTTGGCGCACCGGGGAAGGGGAGTCGGTTTGGGTTTGGATTTGTGGTAGGGACTCCCTGGGATCCGAATGGCACAAGAGGGGCCCTTGGTTGAAGACGTGCTCTGTACGAGACGTCGCCACCGGTGAAACCTCAGTGGGTCCGTACATGCTAGTAGTCCCTTTGTAAAGGCTATTTTGTGATCTGTTGGTCATACACCAAAGGAAGTGTAATTGGCAAAAGGGAGGTTCTTTAGTCGTCGACGGGTGATGAAATCACAAACACATGGGTAAGTGGTACAAACTCTCAGAGTGTTAAAACTATCATGATAGCCGTGCTCCCGGTCACGAGCACCGGGATGACCTACATGATTAGAAGGGTTTTGGTATTGGGATGGTTTGGTATTGGCTTTGGGATGGTATTATGGTTCATGGTTATAAACATGGTTATTGGTATTGAGATATAGACTGGTATTATAATAACTACATGGATTATGATGGGTTTACTTCACATACATATGATATATTGCTTTTCAAATGTTTTTCTATACTTTTCAGCATTTAGCCTTTATTACATTTTGTCATTTGTATCAGCTACATGTCATACTTTCCCACACTTGCTGAGTACGACATGTACTCACTCTTGCAACCCCCCCCCCCCCCACCAACAGTTGCAGGTCAGGATTGGGAGTATTACGTTAATAACACGGAGTTCTAGGCTGTGTCTGCCGTCACCTTTGCCTGTGGTGTTGCATGTGTAAGGATCGAATGCCCAAGAGGGGGGGAGGGGTGAATTGGGCTTCTTTTCAAAAATCTAAACAATAAAACTTAATTCCTAAAAGCCCAATTCCCTACGCAAACTATCTATGCATTGAGGTAAATAGCAACTTCGCGGAATATAAAATGCATAAACGTAAGGGAGAGGAAGAGGATGCAAACACCCGAGGAGACACGAGTATTTATCCCGTGGTTCGGCAAGATCATCAAGATCTTCCTACATCCACGTTGTGGCACCCACCAAAGGGTTTAGCCACACCCAAGTCATCGAGATGAGGGATCTCCACTATTCTTCTCCGTTTGTCAACCTTGACAAGGTGGAGCTCAAGCCTTGTACAACTTCGACCCTCCGGGCTTCCACAAACGCCTTGGCAAGCTCCGGAAGTCTTCTCACAGTTACAAATACCAAGGGGCACTCCCTTGAGGCTCTCACTATCCTAGAGATTCCACTCACCCAGAATGGAGGCACACAAGCTCTCTCTCTAGCTAGCCCTAGCCTATCTCTTGGTGTGTAGGTGGTTGAAAATGATGTAGAAGTGATGGCTCTTGGTCTTGAATGCTTGTGGATGTGTTGAGAATGTTTTTTGATCAATACTTGTCGAAATGACCAGTTTAGGGGGTATTTAAAGCCAGCCTCCATGAAATAGTCGTTGGAAAAGTAGGCTGACAGAACTTTTCTGCGAACATCGGATGATCTGATGTCTCCCCTTTAGTTATCATCGGTCAAGTTTACTTTAGCTGACGTCATTGTGTCAGATATGACCGTTGTTAGACCGATGTTGCACTTGTCTTCTCATCGGATGATCCGGTGGCTCTTCCTCCAGAATTGACTCAATCTTTGATGCTTACTGGAGTGATTGACCGATGTGTATATTTCTGTACATCGGATGATCCGGTGCTACACTTGGTCCAAGGATATTGCAAACTGTACTGATGGACCGATGTAGCTGAGCCCTTAACATCGGATGATCCGGTGAGTGCTTTGTTCTGAGGTCTTCTTCTTCTGCTGAACCAACTTGACCGATGTGTTGTTCTCTGGAATCATCGGTTGATCCGGTGAGTTGATTTTGTTTGCTTCAAGTTGTTTCTAAGTGATTCTTTTGTGTCTTGTTCGATTGACCTCTTAGACTCTTGTTGGAAATGTACTTCTGATGGTTGTCAAGCATTAAGTGTCATCAATTGTGGTTGAATGACTTTGACATAAGAGCTTTCACTTCCTGTCTTCATATCATTTATTTGATCTCATAAAGTGATTGTATATGGGTCTCCAATGACATATAGATTTCATTTGATTGAGTGATTATGAAGACCTTGCATTCACAAATTCATTAGTAAAATCCAATGGTTGTCATTAATCACCGAAACCGTACCTCATGGGGGCCTAGATGCTTTCAATCTCCCCCTTTTTGGTGATTGATGACAACACAACAATTAAAGCACAATAGTAATGAATTTGATAGTACGAAGCTTAAGAGGATATGCAATGAATACAAGATTATTACTTAAAAGTTTGAAAGCTCAATCAAAGAATAACTCAAGTGAATAAGTGGTCATAGGATAGACACCAAATAAGCTCAATCGATTAATAACTTAAGAGTACTCAATAAACACCAAATGAGTAGCAAAAGTATCGAATTACAAAAGATGATAAGGTAAACTCCCCCTAAGGCTAGGACACTCCCCCTGAGACTGAGCTATCCTCCCCCTGACTCCTCTAACTCTTCTCCCCCTTTGGCATCAAGACACCAAAAAGAGATCCGAGTGCCTAAGGACCCTGAGTACTAGGCGCGATGACGAACTGGTCACCATCGCTGTCGTCGGAGCTGCTGCCTGGAGTAGTGGAAGGAGCCGTTGGAGCCGTAGGAGCCGTCGGAGGTGCCTGTTGGGTAGGAGCTGCTGGAACAGGGGCACTGACGATGGACGCCGGCGTCTGCTGGAACAGTGTCATGGCCGACAGTGGAGAGTGAATTGGTGCACCCGAAGCCAACAGTGGAGACATGCTGATAGAAGGGATCGGCGTGGTCAGCACCGGATCAGCAGCTGGAGCGAGAACAGGTGGAGGTGGAGCAACTCTTGGCAGCAGCGACGGGAGGGCAATCCCGGTCTGGGTGTAGAGGTTGGTGATCAACCCCAGGATGCCCATCATTGCCTGCTGCGTCTGCTGCTGCTGGTCGAGAGAGCGCTGGTGCATCTGGTCTATGAGCCCAGTCAGCCGGTCAGTGTCCTCTCGCCTCTCACGGGCGATCTGGAGCTGCATCTCCTGCTGCTGCTGCTGGAGCTCCAGAAGGCGTGCGGCCTGCTCCGCTCGGGCCTGCTCAGCTGCAAGCCGGTCCAAGCGCTGCTACTCAACCATCTGCTGTAGGAGGGATGTGAGCTCGGACGGCTGAGAAACCTGTGCCTCTGAGACAGGAGGTGGAGTAGGGGGTGGCACTGTAGAGCCTCCAGCCTCCGCGTCGTGCTGCCTGGGTGAGGGAGGAGGAGGGAAGTACTCCTCGACACTGTCATCCGTGTCGCTCTCAGACCATATGTGCTGCAAGTCCTCACCCTGAGCCTCTGCCTCAGCCAACCTCTCATCCTCCTTCTCCAAATCCGACCAGTCCTCCTCAAATAGACGAGCCCTGACCTGACGCTCGACTGGACGGCCAAGGCGGCGGTCTCCAGGAGCTGGGGCATGATAGTGACCGAACCGTGTGACACTCTCGTCAGTGAGACGGTCATGCACGGCGGACTCCTTAGGGACCATCATGGAGAGCAGGTAGCTGATCCAATGTCCATACACGAGCTGCCTCATCATGCCCACTCCGTCAGTGATCACACCCTCCATCTCGCATATGAGGACGTCCACAATATCAAACTCCATCCCGTTCATGATGTAGAACAGGAGAGTCTACTGCAGACTAGTGAACCCCTCTAGATACCCGGACCTCGGCAGGAGTGTGCGGTGCAAGGCAAGGTGCACTGTGCGCGCAGCTGGAGTTAGTAGTGCCGGTACCCTCGGCTGGCCTGGAGAGAAGGTCGGGCCAAACAACGAGCGAATCTCCTCCAGTGGTGGTGCCACTCCTCGAGTGAGCGGCCTCCTCGGTGGGTCTGCTTGACCGTATACTCTCTCATGCACGCAAGTGTCATGCAGGTCCACTCTTAGCAGCTGTGCCAGTATCTGTCTCGTCAGGTGATGGTGCTGTCCCATGAACATGAAGTCAATCGACCTCCGGCCCTCAGAGACGTATAGGGTAGCGTAGAACACGCGTACCCAATCCTCCACATAAGCACTCCTCTCATAGGACATCAACTGAACCAGCCCGCGATACCGCTCAAAGTATGGGCGAATTTCTGTCTCTGCAGCCAGGGCGAGCTGATCCCAATCCAGAAAGTTATGCTGGAATAACTTGTGGCCTCGGCGTCTGTAGGTCTCGTAGAGCGACGCCTGTGTCACAGTCCAGAAGCGACTGTCCACCAGAGCCTCTCTGGGCTGCGGGTACCACTCCTCAAGCAACACACTCCATCTGAGTCTTCGGAGTTGCTTGGCCTTCATCTTCTGGTAATCTGCCAAACGGACACCTTCACCGACACGGACGGTGGTGTCCATCTCGTAGATGGCCCTCTGGGCCTCCCTGTCCTCACGACGATTGGCAACCATCGGTCTCGGACGTGGTGCTGTCGTGGGAGGATCCCCACGGGTCCGGGCTGAGCGCCGACGGACGAGTGGCTCTTCCGGCTCTTCTTCGGCCTCGGACTCATCGATCACAGGAGGCTGCCTCGGACGAGCCTCGCGGATCCTCAAAGATCCTCCTCGGCCACGCTCTCACTCCTCTGCGGCGCGAGCGGCCATCAACGCCTTCTTTTCCTCCTTCGAGAGCTTCTGCTTCTTCGCGGCCGGCTCCGCAATGGCCTTGCCCTTGTTTTTCTTGTCACGAGCCATTGCGATCGGGTGCGTGAACGAAGTCGTCGACGTTGAGCGCACGGAATGGCGATGCAGAGATTGACGGGGCCGGGAAACCCTAGCGTCAGCAACAGTAGAGGGAGGCACCATGGAGGTGAGGCTGTGCGTGGGGCGTGGGCCGTGGTGGTGCACGGGCGGTGGTCGGCGGCGCTTTGGTGGAGCGGCGGCGGCTGCAGTGGTGCTGCGGCGGCGACGGCGGCCAGAGGACGGCGGCGGCTGCCAGAGGGCGGCAGTGGCATAGGGCTAGAGAGGCGGCGGCGATGGAAAGTGAGTGGCAGCGTCGGGATCGGGAGAGAGAAAAATAAGAAAGTGAATGGCCGTTTAAATAGTGGGTCCCAAACCCTAGCCGAACATTTAACACCGGATGGACCGATGTAAAAATGATAGAAGCATCGGTCGAATGGCACAGTAAGGGTATTCAAAGAGGTGCCGTTGACACCAGATGGACCGACGTGCAAAGAGATAACATCGGTCAAATGTCACAGTCGAAGGTCGTAAACGACACTTCCCCCGGACCTGCTTAGAGAGCAGCCCGCGGAGGTTCTTTGGATTCATGAGGGCTAGTCTCAGGAGATCGAACACAGCAGAATGATGGACACAGGGGATTTACGTGGTTTGGGCCGCCGGAGCGTAATATCCTACTTCCACGGGAGTGTTGTGTATTGCCTTGCTTTTTCGTGTATGAGCCTTGGTCTAATCTTTTTTCCGTCCCTCGTGAAGGTCATCTGCCGAGTCCTTTTATAGTTCAAGGACTCTTCAGTTACAAGGTGAGACCCAGGACCCGACAGGTGGTCCCGGGGAGAGCCAAATCCTATACAAGATCTAGGATTAATTGCTATCTACTTCCCTTTGTCAGGGGCTTCAATGTGCCGTCCCGCCGCGCCGTGCGCCAGGGCTACACATAGTTGGTGATGATGGCGGGCACGTCTCATCCGTCTTGTCCTCGTGGCCCATTCGTCCGTCTTACGGCGTGGGTCTGTACCGGCTACTCGGACAAGACAGGACACTGGAGCCTTGACTTTCGTAAGCGTGGCTCAGCCTGCCTGGGGAAGGCGCGTGTACTTAATGCCTGTCTAAGCAGCGCACGCATTCCTTTACTGTGGCTTCCTACCACATTGATTTGGGCGTCCGCCACGTGGTTACGCCGGAGCCTGCCTCTGCGGGAAGTAAAGCACTTGACGGAAGAGGCCACGTGGCGCATTCGGAACCCACCCCTATGGAGGGGTGGAGGCTCAGCCGTGCAGGCCACGTGGTTGCTCCGGTGTTTTTCCCTGACCGGGCGCGGACTTGGCCCTGAGGTCCCGAGTGGCCACGTGGCGGCCCCAGAGCCCTCCTCAGCGGGGAGGCGTGGGCTTGGCCCTACCGGCCACGTGGCAGTTTGGGGGCCTCCACCGAGGGGGGGGGGTAGGATCAGGTCCTTCCCTCCCCTACGTGGCAGCCTCGGATTCGGCTTCCTTGGCGGAGGCGGAGTACTTAGCGGTTTTCTCCTATGCGCGGGGGTACCCGGTCTGCAGGGTACCGACAGTGGCCCCCGAGCCTACCTCGGGAGAGTCGTCGATACCGTAGGTGGGGTCTTCTCCCTTTTCTTCCCGCGCAACTCTTCTGATTCTGCTTCACGGCAGTTCCCCATGCGACACGCCCCTGCCGTTGAGGCGACGTGTCTCCTTCTGGTAAGCGAAGGTGCTGAACAGGCGCCGCGCGACGTGACTCCTGCCTTCAATCGTGCTTTAACTGCGGTGGTTCCCAAGGTGGCTCCTGCACTTCCGCTACTTTTGGCCTTTCAGAAACTGCCGAGTTACCTCCCGCACAGCTAGCTGCCCGACTCACTTTCTTTGTCGAGCGACCCGGGCCCTCATGTCATTGCCCATACGGGTTCATTACTCTTCTACCGGGGCTGCGGCGATCCATACTTTTGCGCCCGTTGGCCTGCAGGGGTGCATAAAAAGAGAACTTTCCCCCTGAGGGTTCTTTCTCCCGCCTCTGCATCCCTGCGCTCGTGTTTCCGCCTCAAGCCCAGTTCTTGCGCTCTAGTTCCCAGTCTCCCCATCCAGAGCTTCCAACCTCAGCCCTCATGGCGAGCATCTTGCCCAAGTCCAGGCTGTCCAGGCCAGCCGACCTGGCCCCTATGCGCCAGCTTCTTGGCTGGCACACTCCTGAGCGGGAGTCGTGGCTCCGTCCTGGGAGGCTCCCGCTGAGCCTCCCCGCCGGGGAGATGGTTCTCTTCTCGTCGTACGTGTTGGCCGGCTTCGTCCCGCCGGCATCCGCCTTCTTGGTCATGCTCCTGGAGACCTTCGGCCTCCAACTCCACCACCTCGTGCCGAACTCAATCGCCATGCCGGCGGTCTTCGCTCACCTCTTCGAGATGTTCGTGGGGGTGATGCCGTCGGTAAAGATCTTTTGGTACTTTTTTGTACTGAGGGCCACCAGCAGGAGTTCGAAGGAGCACCTCGGCGCCTACTACTTCCAGCGCCGGACTAAGGTCCCCACGAGGTACATTGCTTCCTTCAACTCGGCAAGGTGGGAGATGTGGCGCGAAGATTGGATGATCGCAGGGGTCAAGGCCCACAACCGGATGTGCCTCCCCACCGGGATCCCCTACTCCGAGCGATCATTCTAGGAGGAGCGCCCAGAGCTGGAGGAGGCGTTCAACCCAGTGCTGGAGAGGATCCAGATGCTGGCGGACCACGAGCTGTCGTCTGCCATGGTGCTGAGGGACTTCATGTCCCGCCGCATAGCCCCGCTTCAGCACCGTGCCCGCCCGGCGTCGATGTTCACTGGCCTGTCGGACTGCACCCGGCTTGAGACCGGCCCTGGCTCCAACCTGGGCGAACAGCAGCTGCTCGACATGCTGGCCCGGGTCTGCCCCGACGACATCTCCGCCGAGGCACTTTTTCTTCCGTCGGCCTGCCGCCCCTTGTGCTCGGACTCCGAGTTGAGGAGGCAGCTACTGAAGACGATGCCTACCCTTGACAAGTCTGGGCTGACGCGGCGCCAGATCGGGGACCCGTTTCGGGGGGTTAGCATTGCTGACGACGCTGAGGGAGGCGAGGCTCCCTTAAGCGAAGCTGGTTCTTCAAGTGGCAACTCCTCGAGCGGCCCCCAGCACCATCCATGGGGTGGCGTCGTCGCCCCCGGCGACAAGGGGAAGGGGAAGGTGCCAGTTCTGGTGCTGGACTCGTCCCCCAAGAAGCGCGCCCAGTCGCCGTCGTTGGCCCCTTCTGCCTTTCGTTAGGGCTCCGGAGCCCTGCCGCGCTCGTCGCCAGGGGGCGCCGATGGCGCCACCTTGCCGCCCGAGTCTTCCACGCTCAAGAGGGGGATGCTCCTCAACGCCGACGGGACCCCAGCATTCCCTCTCCGTTCGGAGGGGCGCCATACCTCGGGGGTGCCGCCGATGCCACCACCACAGGGGCCCCCAGCACACTCAGGGGCCCCCACTACGGGTTCAGGGGGTCCGAACCCCCCAACCCTTTCGGGAAGTGATGGAACTTCAGCGTCCCCCAGTAAGTCTGCTCAGATTTTACCTTGGGTGTTCTTTGCTGTGTGCCTACCCTGTCAATCTCTTATGGTCTGAGCTTGCTTGGTTTTAGAGCTTCCACAGCTACTCCACCACCCGCGGGCACTTCTGCTGGAGGGTCTGCCGCTCCAGTCGGCTCCCGGGGATCGTCTGCTGCCTTGGGCCCTGCTCTGGTGCCCCAGGCTGCTGCCGCTGGGGTACCTCGGGCTCCCGTGTCTGAGACCCCAGCAGCGGCTGCTGGAGCCCAACCGCGCGCGCCGATGACCGCCACCGCGCCTACCAACGACACCGCGTCCACCGGCCACTCCGTGCCAGCCGACGCCGCCGCGCCCTCCGACACTGCAGTGTCGGCTGGCGCCACCGCCCCGGGTGCTGCTATCCGGGAGGGGGCCCTGGTCCTTGCCTCCCCAGTGGTCCTCCAAATGGAGGACGATATTGAGGAAGTGGGGAGGCAGGGGCCTGCTGCTACGGTGGAGCCCCTCCCCCTGTCCGAGGCTATGGCCGTGGCCTACTCCGACTTCCGGCAGGCCCAGGCGGCCCTTGCTCGGGAGAAAGGGCGGCTCGAGGACGAGGACGACCGGCTCCGGGAGTGGGCGAGGGCCCTGGAGGCTCGGACTCAGCTGGCAAAGAGCCGAGCGGCCCAGCGGGAGGCGGTCGTTCAGGAGGAGATGAAGATCCTTGAGCAGGAGCGCGACCTCATCGCCCAGCTGGACGCCGTCACCCAGAAGCTGAAGGCAGACACCGAGGCCATCCACGCAGAGGCCAGCTCGCGCCTCCAGGCCTGCGAGGACCTTCAGCACTTGCTGTCCCTCTGGGAGGCCGCTCTAGCCGAACGGGAGCAGGAGATGGCGGCGAAGCGGGCCGAGGTGGAGGTGGCCTGCCGCGGGCTCATCCTCCAGCAGGAAGGGGCGAGAGTCCGCGCCGCCGAGCTGGACCGCCGGGAAGCCGCCGTAGCTGAGGCGCAGCAGGCCCAGTCTGCTGAGCGCCAGGCCCTTCTGGACCGCGAGTTCAACATCGCCCTCAAGGAGGGTGACTTGAACTGCCGTGAGGCGGGGGTCGGCGAGCGCAAGAGGGCCCTGGCGGTCAGGGAGAAGCGGTTCCTAGACGACGGCCCCCGGGCACTGGCGGCGGCCCAGCAGGAGGTGGCGGAGCTGCGGGCGGCGCGCTCCGCCGAGGCACAGAAGGTCTGGGAGTTCCTTGGCGGTGCCGACTCGGCTCTCGTGCCACTCGGCTTCAGCCCAACGTGCGTGGGGGAGCCGGCACAGGAGGTGAGTCAGGTGTTTCCGGCGCTCGACTCTACCAGCTCGAGGATGCGGTCGCTGGGGGCCATCCTTGACAACCAGCTGGAGGCTAAGGGACGGATGCTGGTGAAGGAGGTGGCGACACACATCCTGTCCTACTACCGGAGCTGGTACCCCGACGTCTCCCTGCAGCCGGTCCTCGAGGGGCCCATCGCCGAGAGTGATGAGTAGGTTTAGGCCCGATCTTCCGAAAGGTATGTCGATTGGGGTGGAGAACTCGATGTTGATGATCCGCGGCACTCGAGCGGTTCGAGTACCCCTGCAATCACTACACCACGGCTCTGTTGGTTATCAACCGTGCTGCACACGCTTGACCTTGCCAAGAAGGCTAATCCCTGCAAGTGCAATCGAGAACACGAGCAAGAACGTAGAAGACACGATCGGAAATCGCGAAATTGGGGTCTCACAAACCGAAGAACGGCGATTTTATTGATCTAGCAAAACCCACCGAATATGACCGGCGGCTGCAGTATTTATAGGCTAGGGTTCGACCAAAACACGATTAGACGCGTCCCTAATGGACTCTTACGGGATACAAGGCCCAAAGGCCCGATTCGGTGGCGCAGCACCGGACAGAAATCTGGACTCGACTTGTTTCGACGATTCCCAATGACTCCGGAGGAATTTTGAGGTGGGACCAGAGCCATTGGAAAGTTTATCTTCTCCTCTTTCCGTGCATATGTAGAACGTCGAAAACGGAGTCCGTATGCCTCCTGGGCGTCTGTTTTAAGGTGGACTGCTCCTGGACTCCGAGTTGAACTCGAGTCCGAGTTGTAAACTGTTTCCATCTACTTGTGGACGTCCCAGGTGGTTCTCCACACTTCCAAGGCCTCCTTCCTTCACTTGTTGATCTTTTCCATTATTCCTAATAACAATTAAATCATCACATAGCAATCTATTCTCAAACTCACATGCAAAAGAAGTTAAGAACGAATTCACCTGCTGATTTAATAACCGTGCCCGTGCTCTTGTGATTGGTCCTTGCAGTTCAATGCGCGTCTCTGCTGTTGTGATGTCCTCATCATCCTCCCCCTCTTGAATTGGAGTCGTCCTCGACTCAAGTTCATCTTCTTCTCCCAAGTACGGTCGCAAATCTGAAATGTTAAATGTAGGACTAACCCCAAAATCGGGAGGCAATTCAAGCTTATATGCATTATCATTAATCTTTTCAACGATCTTAAAAGGACCAGCAGCTCGTGGCATAAGTTTAGATTTTCTCAAGTCGGGAAATCGCTCTTTTCTCAAATGTAACCACACCAAATCGCCCGGTTCAAGTTTTACTTCTTTTCTACCTTTACTACCTGCAATCCTATACTTCTCATTCATCATTTCAATATTTTTCTTTGTAGTTTCATGCATCTTAAGAATGAATTCAGATCGTTGTGTAGCATCCAAATTTATAGTTTCAGAAGGAGGCAAAGGTAGTAAATCAATAGGAGCACGGGGATTGAAACCATACACTACCTGGAATGGACTTACCTTTGTCGTGGAGTGAACGGATCTGTTGTAAGCAAATTCTATATTTGGTAAACACTCCTCCCACAACTTCAAATTTTTTTTCAAGACAGCCCGTAACATAGTGGATAAAGTACGATTAACTACCTCGGTCTGTCCATCCGTTTGTGGGTGACATGTAGTTGAAAACAGCAACTTGGTTCCCAATTTATACCACAAAGTTCTCCGAAAATGACTTAAATTTTTTGCATCACGATCAGAAACAATGGTATTTGGCACACCATGTAAACGAACAGTTTCCGTCATTGATACCAATTGATGAGTAGGTTTAGGCCCGATCTTCCGAAAGGTATGTCGATTGGGGTGGAGAACTCGACGTTGATGATCCGCGGCACTCGAGCGGTTCGAGTACCCCTGCAATCACTACACCACGGCTCCGTTGGTTATCAACCGTGCTGCACACGCTTGACCTCGCCAAGAAGGCTAATCCCTGCAAGTGCAATCGAGAACACGAGCAAGAACGTAGAAGACACGATCGGAAATCGCGAAATTGGGGTCTCACAAACCGAAGAACGGCGATTTTATTGATCTAGCAAAACCCACCGAATATGACCGGCGGCTGCAGTATTTATAGGCTAGGGTTCGACCAAAACACGATTAGACGCGTCCCTAATGGACTCTTACGGGATACAAGGCCCAAAGGCCCGATTCGGTGGCGCAGCACCGGACAGAAATCTGGACTCGACTTGTTTCGACGATTCCCAATGACTCCGGAGGAATTTTGAGGTGGGACCAGAACCATTGGAAAGTTTATCTTCTCCTCTTTCCGTGCATATGTAGAACGTCGAAAACGGAGTCCGTATGCCTCCTGGGCGTCTGTTTTAAGGTGGACTGCTCCTGGACTCCGAGTTGAACTCGAGTCCGAGTTGTAAACTGTTTCCATCTACTTGTGGACGTCCCAGGTGGTTCTCCACGCTCCCAAGGCCTCCTTCCTTCACTTGTTGATCTTTTACATTATTCCTAATAACAATTAAATCATCACATAGCAATCTATTCTCAAACTCACATGCAAAAGAAGTTAAGAACGAATTCACCTGCTGATTTAATAACCGTGCCCGTGCTCTTGTGATTGGTCCTTGCAGTTCAATGCGCGTCTCTGCTGTTGTGATGTCCTCATCAGAGAGGGAAGAGTCTGCCAAGTCTGAAGTTTCGGATGCGGTGGCCCTCATCGCCTCAAGGTTCCAGCGGAGCGGCTGAGGGCTCCTCGGACATCTGTTTAAGTTTTTGTCTTTCTGTTTTTGTCTTGTGGCTGGCTGTGGTGACAAACTCTTTATTTGTGTGATAAAAAATCTGTCTGTGGTGCCCTTTTATACTCAGCTTGCTTTTATTTCCAGCAATGTCTTCCGGCTGCTTGTTGTTCCTTAACTTCCAGGACCTGCCGTCCCCCAAAGTATGGCCCCCTGACAGGTGTGGCCAGTTGTTATGGGCACACCTGTCATATACTTAGGGCTTAGGGCGGACCGGTGCAGGAGGAGCCTAGGATTCGTAGGTAGCATTGCCGTAGCTGAGTATGCAGGTATGTCGACAGCGGCCCCCCTGGGGGTGCCGCCGGAGCTTCAGTTCTGCGGTGGCCACCATCTTTATTGAGAGGTCCACATCGGGCCCCCTGGGGGTGCCGCCGGAGCTTCAGGCCGGCGGTGCCCGCCATTCTTCAGTGAGAAATCGACAGTGGGCCCCCTGGGGGTGCCGCTGAAGCTCCAGTCCGGCGGTGCCCGCCATCTTCAGTGAGAAGTCGACAGCGGGCCCCCTGGGTGTGCCGCCGGAGCTCCAGTCCGGCGGTGCCCACTGTCTTCGTGGGTACTCAGACGATGGTTGCTGGAATACCTTCCTCAAAGACCTGTACATAGATCAAAAAAGAGAAGTAATTCTGTCCGCTGGTCACTTCACCCCTGCTTGTTTTGTAGTGTCGCTTGACTTACGATCCTGGGCTGACTCGTGGGGCTTGGGTAATTCAGTGCTTCTGCACCCAGGGCTCGTTGTCCAGAATACCCAAGGGTGGTCCATCTGGCCCCCAGCACTTGGCTGTAGCGCTGGGGAGGCAGAACGCACAGGCTTAGGGTACGGGACCAGGCTAAGCAGGCTGTGGCCCTGGACCTCCCGCTCGGCGTAAGCCGTTTCCGGGGGGGGGGGCCATCTGGAGACACAGGCCCCCGAGTATTGGAACAACCGAGGCCCCAGGCGCATCGCAGGCACCTCAAGAAACCCCACCTGCTGTCCAGATGGCAGGGCTCCCACTACTGTTAAAGCAGGGGAAAAATGACAGCGCTCATGATAGATCACGAGCTATGGCGGGCTTACAGCAACATCATAAAAATTAAAGATAATTTTTGAATTGACAAACCCTATACCAGGCAGGACAACATTCTTTCATTTTAGTTTCTCATAAGATGAAGCAGACTTTACAAGGGGAATAACCCGGCCTGGGTATTAGGTGGAGCTGAGTGCACCTACTTAGGGTTCTGGACCAGGCTAAGCGGAATGTGCACTCGGGGCCCCATCCCCTATACTAAGTGCTATCCTGAGATAATGTGCAACCTTTACAATGAAATAGCATTGCCCCGACCCTGGTCTAGGGGTAGAACTTACGGAGGTGTTCAATGTTCCATGGGTTGGGCAACCGCTGTCCATCCTCCGTAGCTAGGCGGACGCATCCTGGGCGGCAAACCTCTGTTACCCGGAAGGGACCCTCCCAGCTGGGGGAGAGTTTGTTAGACCCTTCCCGGGAGAGTATGCGGCGCAACACCAGGTCGTCTACCTTTAGCTCCCTACTCTGCACGGTCCTCTGATGGTAGCGCCGGAGCGCCTGCCTGTACCGTGCATTTCGGAGAGCTGCTCGCACTCGTCCCTCGTCGACGAGGTCCAGGTCTTCACGCCGGAGCTGGTCCTGCGTGGCTTCGTCGTACCTCCGGGCACGGGGAGAGCCCATGGTAATTTCTCGGGGGAGGACGGCCTTCGCCCCGTACACCAAGAAGAAAGGCGTTTCCCCTGTGGCCCGACTAGTTGATGTTCGGCTAGCCCACAGCGCACACGGAAGCTCATCCACCCAATTTGCACCATGCTTCTCAAGGTGTGAGAACGTGCGAGTCTTGAGGCCCCTGAGGATCTCTGCATTGGCTCTCTCGACCTGCCCATTGCTCTCTGGATGAGCAACAGATGCATAGCAGACTTTGATCCCCAGGTCCTCGTAGTATTCTTGGAATGCTGCACTTGTGAACTGGGTCCCGTTATGAGTGATGATTCTATTCGGAACCCCATCTCGCTGTCATCCTCTTTCTCAGGATCAGCCTTCTGCTTGCCCTCCCTCTGGCGGGGGGGGGGGGGTGCACCCTCCTGGTGCTGCTGCCTCTGTTTCTGTTCGCGGAACCGTTCTGCGAATCTCTTCACTTCTCGGCACTCGCTAGCACTGTGGCTATTTGTACGGTGTACCGGACACTTGAAGTCAGGCTCCTTGGGATCAGGCGACTGCCTAGGGCGCTTGTCTCAGCGCGACGCTCGGGCTCCGCCGGGCGCTGCAGCCGCCATTGCCTGGGCTCCGGGCTTTGGCCTGTTCTTGCCACCGCCTTTCTTCTTCTTGCCGCTGCTCCTCGCAGAGGCTCCTTCCTCAGTCGGGGTGGTTTCCCTTGCTTCTGAGGATGGCTGGGAGTGCCAGTTGCGCCCCTCAGCTGCCCTAGCACATCTGTTCGCCAGGGGAGAACAGCTCAGAGACATCACGCACCTCGTGCGTGGCTAACTTCTCGAGCATATTCTTGTCCCTCACA
The DNA here is from genome assembly GCA_036927565.1 of Tuctoria greenei. Classification (NCBI taxonomy): domain Eukaryota; kingdom Viridiplantae; phylum Streptophyta; class Magnoliopsida; order Poales; family Poaceae; genus Tuctoria; species Tuctoria greenei. The sequence continues at coordinate 257,562,946 of JAYESD010000002.1, forward strand.
CCTTGTCTGAACGCAACGATAACCGATGCGCTAGCAACATGAGGGATGGTGTTCCGTACCTGGGAGAACCGCTGGATGAACGATCGCAGCGACTCTCCAGCACGCTGCCTAACGGCGTGGAGGTCAAGCTCGGTGCCAGGGCGCTTGTAGGAACTGCCGAAGTTAGCCATGAACTATCGGCACAACTCATCCCAGGAGGTTATGGACCCCTGGGGCAGGTTCATGAGCCATGACCGAGCTGGGCCGGTCAGGACGACGGGGAAGTAGTTAGCCATAATGGCCTCGTCGCCTCCTGCAGCTAGTATCGCAGTGGTGTAGATCTGCAGGAACTCGCTCAGGTTGACACTCCCGTCATACTTCTCCGGCATGTGTGGCCGGAACTTTCGTGGCTAGACCACGAAACGGAGTTCAGGCGCTAGCGCCGCACACCCTTGGCTAGGGCTGACTGGTGCTGGCGACGGCAGCGCATACCCTGGGTGAGCAGGTGGGCCTGCGCACACCTGGGGCTAGAGTGGTGTTGCGTACACCTGTACAGGAGGCGCGACGTACGCCTGGTGCGATGGAGGCACGACGTACGTCTGGTGTGGAGGAGGCGCAGCATGAGCCTGGGGCATGTGGCCCGGCGCGCTGTAATCGGCCTCGAGGTTGCGCCAACGTTCCCTCTGGCGCTCGATGGTGACTCGGCAGTCCTCTCCAGCCCTGCGGCGCTGCAGCCCAGTTCTCAGATCCGTTGTTGAGATCCTGGTTGAGCGCGAGTCTGCCGTCCACCGGTCAACTGTCAGCGTTCGCGACAATGACACATGCACCGGTTGGGCATGTGTTTCCCTCGGCGGAGGTGCATTGAGTGCGGCGGTGACGAGGTGGTCGACGTCATTGATCCACTGCTGAGAGTCTCCCTGAGGGGCATCCCCAACCGGTGGGTTGTGGAGTAGTGCGCGCGCTGCCGCAAGCAAGCTCTCCGGGCTTGCAGCCGGTGGCGCCGTGACTGCTGTCACGGCAGGAGTACACCGTGGAGTGGCGTGTCGGCCTGAAGCCGACGAAGTGACTGCGGGGCGGCGCGAAGGTCCTGACCTTCCTGCCCTAGAGCGGTAGCCTGCTCTAGAGCGGGATGACGCCTGGTCCTCTGCCGCAGTGTGTCACCGTGACTGCGCCCTGGATGATCCAGCGTTGGATTGGTCGTTCACCATTGCTGCTGGTGGAGATCTTGACGGGGAAAAGTCCACTACCTGGCGCACCAAATGTCGAAGGTCGTAAATGACACTTCCCCCGGACCTGCTTAGAGAGCAGCCCGCGGAGGTTCTTTGGATTCACGAGGGCTAGTCCCAGGAGATCGAACACAGTAGAATGATGGACACAGGGGATTTACGTGGTTCGGGCCGCCGGAGCGTAATACCCTACTTCCACGGGAGTGTTGTGTATTGCCTTCCTTTTTCGTGTATGAGCCTTGGTCTAATCTTTTTTCCGTCCCTCGCGAAGGTCGTTTGCCGAGTCCTTTTATAGTTCAAGGACTCTGCAGTTACAAGGTGAGACCCAGGACCCGATAGGTGGTCCCGGGGAGAGCCAAATCCTATACAAGATATAGGATTAATTGCTATCTACTTCCCTTTGTCAGGGGCTTCAATGTGCCGTCCCGCCGCGCCGTGCGCCAGGGCTACACATAGTTGGTGATGATGTCGGGCACGTCTCGTCCGTCTTGTCCTCGCGGCCCATTCGTCCGTCTTACGGCGTGGGCCTGTACCGGCTACTCGGACAAGACAGGACACTTGAGCCTTGACTTTCGTAAGCGTGGCTCAGCCTGCCTGGGGAAGGCGCGTGTACTTAATGCCTATCTAAGCAGCGCACGCATTCCTTTACTGTGGCTTCCTACCACACTGAGTTGGGCGTCCGCCACGTGGTTACGCCGGAGCCTGCCTCTGCGGGAAGTAAAGCACTTGACAGAACAGGCCACATGGCGCATTCGGAACCCACCCCTATGGAGGGGTGGAGGCTCAGCCGTGCAGGCCACGTGGTTGCTCCGGTGTTTTTCCCTGACCGGGCGCGGACTTGGCCCTGAGGTCCCGAGTGGCCACGTGGCGGCCCCGGAGACCTCCTCAGCGGGGAGGCGTGGGCTTGGCCCTGCCAGCCACGTGGCAGATTGGGGGCCTCCACCGAGGGGGAGGTAGGATCGGGTCCTTCCCTCCCCTACGTGGCATCCTCGGATTCGGCTTCCTTGGCAGAGGCGGAGTACTTAGCGGTTTTCTCCTGTGCGCGGGGGTACCCGGTCTGCAGGGTACCGCCAGTCACAGTAAGGGTATTCAAAAAGGTACCGTTGACATCGGATAGACCGACGTGGAAGGGAATGTCATCGGTGGAATACATTACAGTTCCAGAATTGTGAACACCGGATGGACCGATGTGTTTTCAAATGAACGCGTCGGTTGATTTGTGTTACTGACTGGTCTGACTCTTGGTTTGTGAACACCAACTAATCTGATGATGGTTTGACCTAAGCATCAGATAATCCGATGACTACTAAACAGCAACACCCCATATATGTCCTTTGACCAAACAAACAATCAATGAGAAACACATGTCTTAGGACTTTTTGGGCAACCCCTTACCCCTCAAAGATACTAATATGCCAATAACTTGGCTAGGCCTTAAAGCAAATGGAACACCGAGAAAAATAGGAGGAAATCATCCAAATAAATGTAAGGCCCATGCTTTGTGAGGTAGAGTATGAATACTTCTATCTCTTTAGAGCATGTTCCTCTAGTCATTAACGCACCTAACATTTTGTTCTTTCCACCTTATATGAGTTGAGATATTGCATTTCAAACAAGTCTCTTTCTCATGAGGTGGGCCCCCCTTTGTGAAAATCTACCGTATGCAATGCCAAACATTTTATAATGCAAGAAATTACAAGTCTATATGGCAGGCATCATGCAAGGCATAAAATAAATCTATCTTGCCAAATTTGAACCTTTCAAAGGCTTCTTCAGGGAGATCCACTCTCCAAACCTTGGGGAATCCCAAAAGAACCTCCATCCCAAGCTAACCCTTGCTCACCCCTATCCTTTGAGAGTTAGGCAAGACCTATATGAAGTGCATTCTTACATGACGTTCGTTGCATCTAACACATTTAATTCACTTCTTAGCCTAGAAAAAGTTTTCTCATCAAGTGGTTTAGTAAAGATATCCGCAAATTGTTCTTCGGACCTAACACCTCTCAAAGAGATGTCTCCCTTAGCTTCATGGTCCCTCAAGAAATGATGGCGAATATCAATGTGCTTAGTGCGGGAGTGTTGAACGGGGTTTTTAGCTATCTTAACCGCACTTTCATTGTCACAAAGGAGAGGCACACAACCAAGTTTAATACCAAAGTCCAAAAGGGTTTGTTTCATATAAAGAATTTGGGCACAACATGCACCGGCCGCAATATATTCCGCTTCCGCCGTGGACAAGGCAACAGAATTTTGCTTCTTGCTAGACCAAGATACTAGGGAACACCCAAGCAAGTGGCACCCACCGGAGGTACTCTTGCGATCCACGCGGCATCCGGCAAAGTCCGAATCCGAGTATCCCAAGAGGTGGAATTTTGCACCTTTAGGGTACCACAAGCCCATACTAGGGGTATGCTTAAGATACCTAAGTATCCTAAAGACCGCCTTCCTATGCGATTCTTTAGGTGCCTCTTGAAAGCGAGCACACAAGCATACACTAAACATGATATCGGGCCTAGATGCGGTAAGATAAAGCAATGAACCAATCATAGAACGGTAGTTAGATTGATCAATAGGTTTACCGTCCTTATCCGCGTCGAGATGACAATTTGTTGCCATTGGAGTGCTTCTTGAGCTACAATCTCCCATCTCAAATTTCTTCAAGAGGTCCTTGGTGTACTTCTCTTGATAGACGAAGGTCCCCTCTTGAAGTTGCTTGATTTGAATACCAAGGAAGAAGTTGAGCTCTCCAATCATTGACATCTCGAATTCCCTAGACATCATTTTGCCAAACTCATGGCTAAGAGCTTCGTTAGTTGAACCAAAAATAATATCATCAACATAAATTTGACAAATAAACAAATCTTTGTTGATGTCTTTTGTGAAGAGTGTGGTGTCCACCCTCCCGATCTTGAATCCTTGCATGATCAAGAAATCCCGTAGTCGTTCATACCACGCCCTAGGTGCTTGCTTGAGCCCGTAGAGCGCCTTGTGCAACCTATACACATGATTAGGATTCCTCGGATCTTCAAACCCGGGAAGTTGTTCAACATAGACAAGCTCGTTAATGTAACCATTAAGAAAGGCACTTTTCACATCCATTTGATAAAGTCTAATACTATGATGTGATGCAAAGGCAAGAAGTATGCGGATGGCTTCTAGCCGGGCGACCGGGGCAAATGTCTCCCCAAAATCTAGTCCTTCAACTTGCGAGAACCCCTTGGCCACAAGTCTTGCCTTGTTGCGGACTACAACGCCATTCTCGTCTTGTTTGTTGCGGTACACCCACTTTGTTCTGATGACGTTCTTGTCCTTGGGTCGCTCCTCCAACACCCAAACTTCATTGCGGATGAAGTTGTTGAGTTCTTCTTGCATGGCCATCACCCAATTTTGGTCTTGGAGTGCTTCCTCAATATGAGTGGGTTCTACACATGAAACAAACGAGTAGTGCTCACGAAATGAAGCGAAATGGTGAGAACGTGTACTTACACCCCTTGACGGACTTCCAATGATTTGGTCCATCGGATGTGCCTTGGAGATGCGTCCATGCCTCATAAGTGGTTGTGAAGCACTTGGCGAAGGTGATGCGTGCTGCTCCTCTTGTGGTTGGACTTGATCATGGACTTCTTCTTCTTCTTGATGTTGTTGGGCTTGTGAGTCTTGAGTCGGCAATGGATCATCCTTCTCTTATTCGTCAACTTGAGGCGCTATAGAGGTGTTGTTGTTGGAACTTGAAGCTCCCCCTTGATCATGGCTCTCCTCAACTTCAGGCTTGATGTCTCCAATGGTCATGTTCTTCATGGCTTCTCGTAGAGGCTCATCATCTATTTCATCATGACCAAAACTCTCCTCTTGGGAGCCATTAGATTCATCAAACTCAACATCACAACTTTCCTCAACTAAACCGGAGGTTTGGTTGAATACTCGATATGCTTTTGAGTTTGATGCATAACCAAGGAATATACCAACATCGCATCTTCTTTCAAACTTACCGAGACTTTTCTTGCGGTAGATGTAGCACTTGCATCCAAAGACTCGAAAGTAGGAGATGTTGGGCTTTCTCCCAATGAGAAGCTCGTACGGGGTCTTTTGAAGTAGGCGATGTAGGTAGACCCTATTTGCGGCATGGCACGCCGTGTTGATTGCTTCGGCCCAAAACTTCTCCGGCGTGCCGTAGTCATCAAGCATTGCTCGTGCAAGAGTGATGAGTGTCTTGTTCTTCCTTTCAACGACACCGTTTTGTTGAGGAGTGTATGTGGCCGAAAACTCATGTTTCACGCCTTCACGGTCACACCACTCCCCAATGTTGTAGTTTTTGAATTTGGTGCCATTGTCACTCCGGACCTTGATGATGGGAAGTTGAAATTCTCTTTGAGCACGGTTGGCGAAGGTCTTGAACACTTCCGGAGTTTCACTCTTGTCACCTAGAAATAGAGTCCAAGCATAGTGAGAGTAGTCATCAACTATAATAAGACAATAGAGGTTACCGCCAAGGCTTTGATATGTGGACGGTCCGAAGAGGTCCATGTGGAGTAGCTCTAGTGGCTTGGAGGTTGACACCATTGTATTCATTGGGTGGTGTGAAGGAACTTTCTTCCCGGCTTGACAAGCACTACAAAGCTTGTTCTTCTCAAATGTGACATCCTTCACGCCGGTCACCATCCCAAGCTTGAATGACTTCTTGAGTTTTCTCATCCCTATATGCGCTATGCGTCGGTGCCATAGCCAACCCAAGCTTGTCTTAGTGAAAAGACAAGTGGTCAAGCTAGCATTCTTGTTGGAGAAATCTACTAGGTAGAGATGTCCATGCCGAAATCCTTTGAAGACTATGTCTTGGCTTGTTTCACTACTCACAACAACATAATTTTTGCTAAATGTGCATTTTAGTCCAAGATCACATAGTTGTGCAATGGAAAGTAAATTAAAACTAAGTGACTTGACATACAAAACATTGGAAATGGATAAATCATTTGAAGTAGCAATTTTACCTAACCCAATTACCTTTCCCTTAGAGTTATCACCAAAGGTGACTTGTTCATGATTGCCGGGGTTTTCTATGGTGGTGAACATACCATCATTGCCGGTCATATGTTGGGTGCACCCGCTATCGAGTACCCAATGCTTTCCTCCGACTTTGTAGTTCACCTACACACATGAATTCAATTTTTAACTTTAGGCACCCAAGCCAACTTAGGTCCTTGTATGTGTGATACAAGTGTCTTTGGGACCCAAAGTTGCTTGGGGAGCTTCCCCTTCATGCCCTTCATGTCCTTGCCAATGAACCTAGCCTTCACCTTGCCATCTACTTTACTCAAGAGATAATGACGATCATTGAAAGTAGATTTGTAATTAATGGGCAACTTGGGAGAGGGTCGGTTAGGAAGAGGACACTCCCTTGTGTGGTGACCGGTGACCTCACAATATTGGCAATAAGAACCAACTTCCTTGATAAAGCTTGTTCTTAGCTCCGGTGAGGGCACCTTTCCTTTGTTGGGCACCGGGAAGGATCCAAGTCCTCTCTTGTTGAAGGCCTTTGCTTGTTGGAAGAGGATTTCCTTGTGCTTGACTTCCCCTTTTGAAAGTCTAGCCACACTAGTGTGGAGACTCTCAATTTCTTCCAACAAGTCCTTCTCCCTAGCATTTGCTTTCAAAGGCAAAGACTTGTTCAAGGCATTAGTGAAATGAGAAGTAATGGATATCCTATCATTAAGAGTTTGCTTCTTTTATATTTTTCAACTCTTGATCAAGCACGTCATGAGCAATGTTAAGTGTTTGATGTTCTTGTACTAACTTGTTGTGCTCTTCCAAGAGTGTTTGGTGTGCTAAGTTAAGCTCATGATTATCTAACTTGATTTTAGCCTTTTCTTCCTCAATTTGCTTGACAGGAGATTTGAGGGTGTCATGCTCTTTGAGTATGCTTTCATACTTGTCAAGCAAATCGAGGTTAGCACTCTCAAGTCTAGCACGAGTTTCTTCAAGAGTTTTAACCTTACTCTTTTCCCTCTTAATGATAGCATGATATTCATTTATCAAAGAAGTTAAATCATCGGGGGAAAGCTCATCATCACTAGAGTCGTCACATACCTTGGTGTTACCTTCTGCCATGAGGCACATGGGCGGTGGATGAAGAGGTGAGTCATCATTGTTGGCAATGGCGAGGCCGACCAAGCTTTCTTCTTCCGCTTCACTCTCTTCATCACTTGTTTCTTCGTCGGTGACCCATTCATTTGCCTCACACATGAACACCTTTTGTGGGCCATTTCTCTTCTTTGGGAAAAGTCTTGCCTTCTTGCCCTTGTCATGTTTCCTCTTCCCAAAGGATCTTGGTTTGGGTTTGGCCTCTTCTTCATCATCTTCACTCTCTTCAAGCTTGCGATGCTTGCTCTTGTAGTTCTCTCTTCTTTTGTCCGGTTTTGGACAATAATAGGAGATGTGGCCTTGATCACCACAATTGTAGCAAGTCTTGTGATCATCTCTCCTTCGTAGAAACACTTTCTTCTTGGGATCAAAGGTGTATCCCTTCTTGGTAATCTTGGAGTTCAAGCGTGAGAACTTTCTCATCATCAATGCAAGCTCATCATCATCATCTTCATTTGATACTTGCTCTTCTTCACTTGAGCTAGGCTCAACCACCTTCTTCTTCTTGAGGCTTGTTTTCTCGGTGGAGGCTTTTAGAGCAATTGTTTTTGAAGATGATTGCTCCATCATCCCAAGCACACTCATCTCATGAGCGTGAATTTCTCCAATGAGCTCCGAAACTTCAATGTGATCAAGAGACTCTTTTTGGAGCATGGAGTTGATGATGTTGTACTTTGGCTTGGGAAGGAGCATGAGGATCTTGCGGTTGATGAGTCCCTTGCCAAGAGAAGCAATGTCAAGAGCATTAATTTCTTCAATAAGTACATTCAAGCGAGAGAACATCTCATTAACATTTTCATGAGGTAGCATCTTAAATTCATCATATTTTGCTTTAAGCATGTGATATTTAAGTTCCTTCACACGAGAAGAACCCTCATGAATTTCTATCAAGCAAGCCCAAATTTCACATGCCTTTTCTTTGCTAGCAATCCTAGAAAAAACATCTTGACTAATGCACTCATAGATTGCATTCCTAGCTTTAGCATCCCATTTAATTTGATCACCAACATAGTTGTGTTCTCCAAACCCCGCGTGGGTCGCTTCCCATACTTCGGGAGCAATAGCCTCTAGATAAGCGCGCATGCATGCTTTCCAATAGGCAAATTTCTTGCCCTCAAAGATAGGAACCGAACCCCCAACCTTGGCCATTTTAGCTCTCTAGCGGTGAATCTAGAATGATCCTATGAGCAACCTTGCTCTGATACCAATTGTAAGGATCGAATGCCCAAGAGGGGGGGGGGGGGTGAATTGGGCTTCTTTTCAAAAATCTAAACAATAAAACTTAATTCCTAAAAGCCCAATTCCCTACGCAAACTATCTATGCATTGAGGTAAATAGCAACTTCGCGAAATATAAAATGCATAAACGTAAGGGAGAGGAAGAGGATGCAAACACCCAAGGAGACACGAGGATTTATCCCGTGGTTCGGCAAGATCGTCAAAATCTTCCTACATCCATGTTGTGGCACCCACCAAAGGGTTTAGCCACACCCAAGTCACCGAGACGAGGGATCTCCACTATTTTTCTCCGTTTGCCAACCTTGGCAAGGTGGAGCTCAAGCCTTATACAACTTCGACCCTCCGGGCTTCCACAAATGCCTTGGCAAGCTCCGGAAGTCTTCTCACAGTTACAAACACCAAGGGGCACTCCCTTGAGGCTCTCACTATACTAGAGATTCCACTCACCCAGAATGGAGGCACACAAGCCCTCTCTCTAGCTAGCCCTAGCCTATCTCTTGGTGTGTAGGTGGTCGAAAATGATGTAGAAGTGATGGATCTTGGTCTTGAATGCTTGTGGATGTGTTGAGAATGTTTTTTGATCAAGACTTGTCGAAATGACCGGTTTAGGGGGTATTTAAAGCCAGCCTCCACGAAATAGCCATTGGAAAAGTAGGCTGACAGAACTTTTCTGCGAACATCGGATGATCCGATGTCTCCCCTTTAGTTATCATCGGTCAAGTTTACTTTAGCTGACGTCATTGTGTCAGATATGACCGTTGTTAGACCGATGTTGCACTTGTGTTCTCATCGGATGATCCGGTGGCTCTTCCTCCAGCATTGACTCAATCTTGATGCTTACTGGAGTGATTGACCGATGTGTATATTTCTGTACATCGGATGATCCGGTGCTACACTTGGTCCAAGGATATTGCAAACTGTACTGATGGACCGATGTAGCTGAGCCCTTAACATCGGATGATCCAGTGAGTGCTTTGTTCTGAGGTCTTCTTCTTCCACTGAACCAACTTGACCGATGTGTTGTTCTCTGGAATCATCAGTTGATCCAATGAGTTGATTTTGTTTGCTTCGAGTCGTTTCTAAGTGATTCTTTTGTGTCTTGCTCGATGGACCTCTTAGACTCTTGTTGGAAATGTACTTCTGATGGTTGTCAAGCATTAAGTGTCATCAATTGTGATTGAATGACTTTGACATAAGAGCTTTCACTTCTTGTCTTCATATCATTTATTTGATATCATAAAGTGATTGTATATGGGTCTCCAATGACATATAGATTTCATTTGATTGAGTGATTATGGGGACCTTACATTCACAAAATCATTAGTAAAATCCAATGGTTGTCATTAATCACCGAAACCGTACCTCATGGGGGCCTAGATGCTTTCAGCATGGAGCTGCGCTATCCCTTTTGCTTAGTTGCTTATTAGTTTATTTCCGCTGCATTAGTTGAACTTGTCATTAATATTCATTAGTGCTTATATTCGAGGATAATCTGGTTTGTGTAATAAAAGTACTTATTTAATAATTTAAGCTATGATAATTGTCTGTATATCATTTGTGAATCGTTTGTGTATGTGTGTTAAACATCATGGGCACACATATACTGCACTTGGTTCATTTTCGGAATCGGGTGTTACAACCATCTACGAGGACGTGGTAGAACTTCATGTTGGCGATGGTGGGGGCGACGCGAAGGGGCAGAACCCGTCTCCCGCCATGTTTTCGGGGCAGTCTGAGGCGTCAAAGTAGATCAGAGTCTCCATCCATCTATGATGCAGTGCCAGGGCATGAGTAGAGGCTGTTGAGGCCATTGCTCGGTGCAGGGTCTTGACCGCACTCCTATATGCAGGTTCCCAAGGTCCTCCACAGATTACGTGGAGCGCCTTTTGATGCTCGCGGTTGCTATTGAGGTCGCAGTTCACCACCTAGTGAACCGCTTCCACAGCGCATTCCGCCCTCTGGAACTCCATATACATGTCTTCGTCGACATGCTGGTCGACCTTTCGCGGCTTGATCTTGCCGCTACTCGAAGGCTTGATGAACACCATGGTGGTGAAAATGTTACCACTTTTTTGAGGGAAAAATCCCCTACCTGGCGAGCCAAATGTTGAAGTGTTAATACGACACTTCCCCTGAATCTGCTAAGGAGCATTCCGTGGAGGTTCTTGTTCGGCGGGGCTTAGGCCTCAATCAAGTGTGCGAGCGCATGAGAGAGCATGACACGATGGTTTCTACATGGTTCGGGCCGCAAGGAGCGTAACACCATACTCCACGGTGCATGCTATTGCTAGTATGTGTGAATGCATGTGTGTGATGTTGGATCCTTTTGTAATGGTGGCGGTGCAGGCCTTTTATAGCTAAGGACGAATGCCTTACAAGTGGGGCCTAGGGCCCGACAGGTGGTCCCGAGGTGATCTTATCCTAAAGATCTAAGGCTTCTCACATAAGCTTGCTCTGACCGTGGTCTTGAAGACTCGCCGTCTTGCCGCCTGAGTCGTCAGTAGCCCACGCACCGTTGTTGACGATGGCAGAAGGTGTCCTGTCAGCCTGTCTCGTTGCCGCAAGCTACCCACTTGGCCAAGTGGGATAGGCCTGCAATGCCTTCACTACGATGTGATTGGTCACAGCAGTCTCTGAATGTTGGCGTGCTCCGCGTTGTGCGTCAGAAGTGGGTGCACATCTTCAACGCTTGGCTTGAGGGGAGCACACCGTCCCTTAACTCCCGCACATTACCGTCCACAGTAAGTTGCGGGACACGTGGTAGCATCGAGGCTGATCCCTGTTGTGGAGGACAGCCCCGGTCCTTCGTGACGTGTGGCAGCTCTGGGGCTCTACAGGGGACGTGGCACCTCCGTGCCCTTCCCCACGAGGGTGCCTGGCCCGGTGCTCTGAGCCACGTGGCAGGACCGGAGGTCTTCCCCAAGGTTGGGTGAGGTCCTGTTGTGACACCCGGTTCCAAAAAATGAACCAAGTAAACGCATATGTGTTCCCAGGACGTTCAACACACATACACGAGTGCAATCACAAAAGGATATACAGAAAATTACCACGGAACAAGATTAATTAAACAAATTCTATTACACAAGCCATATTATCCTCGAATACAAGCTCTAATGAATAATAATGACAAGTTTTGAACTAATGTAGCGGAAATAAACTAATTAAGCAAACTAAGCAAAAGGGATAGCCAACTCCAATAACACCACAGGCAAAGTTGACGGTAGACACGTCTAGAACTCCGCATTATCCTCAAGACACTCCCAACCATCACCTGAAACTGTTGGTGGGGGGATTGCAAGAGTGAGTACATGTTGTACTCGCAAGTGTGGAAAGTATAACATGTGGCTGATTCAAGTGACGATAATAATAATGGCTAAGTGCTGGAAAGTATAGTAAAACCATTTGGAAAAGTAATATATCATATTTATGTGATGTAAACCCATCATAATCCATGTAACCATCATAATACCAGTCCATAATTCACGATTGCCAATATCCATAATCAATGTCATAAACCATGATACCATCCCATAACCATAATCATAACCATCCCAATACCGAAACCCTTCTAATCATGTAGGTCATCCAGGCGCTCATAACCGGGAGCACGGCTATCATGATAGTTTTAATACTCTGCAGAGTTTGCACCACTTTACCCACGTGTTTGTGATTTCGTCACCCGTCGGCGACTAAAGAACCTCCCTTATGAAAATTAAACTTCCTTTGGTGTATGGCCAAGAGATCACAAAATAGCCTTTACAAAGGGACTACTAGCATGTACGGACCCACTGAGATTTTACCGGTGGCGACGTCTCCTACAGAGCACGTCTTCAACCAAGGGCCCCCTCTTGTGCCATTCGGATCCCAGGGAGTCCCTGCCACAATTCCAAACCCAATCCGGCTCCCCTTCCCCGGTGCGCCAAATGATCCGCGCAATACCAGCAACGCCCTAATTAATCAGCTAAGCCGCACCCATACTTGGCCTCATGGTGGCACTGTAGTCCTGGCCTATTCTCGCATGAACCGGTCCTTAGATCTAAAGCAAGCAAACCACCATGACATCCAACCCATCCACATACCAGGCTTGCTTAGATCACCCATTACCATATCATATTGACCAGTTCACATTAACCAGAATATCATTAATGCATAATTAAATGTGTAGTGTTATTTTCCCATCCCAATTAATTAAGTGAAGCAAAAAGGAAAAAAGCCCATCCCGACTCTCTACCATAATTCCAGGTGACATGGGTGGTTAAACAAATCTAGTAAACTTCCTACCATCCAAAAGCTACTCATGCAGACCATGATACAAACTATGGGACAATTGCAGGCTGGTAATATCAACAATCAGCCCCACATGCCCCCACCGCCACCCCCACCTGCTCATAACCGGTTGGGAGAGTTTATGAGGACTAAGCCACCAACCTTTGCTCAAACTGCCGACCCTATGGATGCCGATGATTGGCTCAAGTCCGTGGAGAAGAAACTTACTATTGTCCAATGCAGTGATCGGGAGAAGGTGCTGTTTGCTTCTCATCAACTCGTTGGAACAGCTGCGGATTGGTGGGATGCTTATTGCAACGCTCATGAGAATCAAGAGAGGATCACTTGGGCAGAATTCAAAGAGAACTTCCGTTCTCACTATGTGCCGGAAGGTGTTATGATCTTGAAGAGGCAAGAATTCAAGAACATGAGGCAAGGAAGATCGAGTGTGGGTGAATACCTCAATAAATTCACTCAACTCTCAAGGTATGCACTTTAGGATGTGAGTCGGGACAGCTGGAAGCAATACTTGTTCATGAGGGGCTTGAACAATGAGATCCAAGTGCAACTGCTGAATTGTGATTATGCCAACTTCTAGAAGCTAGTGGATAAAGCAATTGTGGTTGAGAACAAGATTCATGAGATGGAACAAGACAACAAGAGGAAGACGCCATATCAAGGACAGCCACAAGGAAGTAATGTGCGCCCTCGCTTTGCACCACCTAATGCGCCTTATTTCAGCTCTTCTATTCCTGCTCAACGCCCTGGATGTGCACCGCGTCCAACTCAGTCTGTGCAGCAATGCCCTGTCATGCAAGCACCTAGGCCTCCAATGCCTTATGCGCCTCGTGCTAATTTTCCTGGTGCAAATGTTCAAAATCAAGTCCATCCAAATTCCGGTGCAGCTAGGAAGTGCTATACTTGTGGAGAAGCTGGACACTTTGCACATCAATGCCCTAAGTCATGCCTTGGACAAGGAAGCAATGCGTCAAGACCGAACCCAAGATCCAATGGAGGACAACCGCAAGGAAATCGTGGACAGCAAAATTTTACTCGTGTCAACGTCAACCATATCTCTACGGAGGATGCTCAACAAGCGGATGACGTGGTCATTGGTATGTTCCTCACAAACTCCAACCCCGCGACTATGTTGTTTGATTCTGGAGCATCGCATTCATTCATTGCATCGAAGTATGTTGCCAAGTACAGTTTGCCTATCTCTCATATGAAGTTTACTCTATTGGTTAAGTCTCCTGGAGGAGAGATGAGGACAAATATAGTATGTCCAAAAGTAAGCCTTAGAATAAGTGGGGTAGACTTCTTTGCCAACCTTATAGTCTTGGATTCCCAAGGATTGGACATTATACTTTGTATGGATTGGTTGAGGAAGCACAATGGAGTTATCGAATGTGCCACAAAGACGGTGAAGTTGGCCAACGAGGAGGGGATCACCATAGAATTTGAAGAAACTCAAACCGCACCAAAGCAATTGGAGCTGAATCATATGGACGGTGCCGCAATTGAGGAGATTCCGGTGGTGTGTGAATTTTTGGATGTTTTTCCAGATGAGTTGTCAGGTATGCCACCTGATCGAGACATTGAGTTTGTTATTGATTTAATACCTGGAACTGCACCTATATCTAAGAGGCCGTATAGGATGCCTCCTATGGAACTAGTGGAGCTCAAGAAGCAAATTTAAGAGCAACTAGAGAAGGGTTTCATTCGGCAATGCTCTCCACCTTGGGGAGCGTTGTTCTATTTGTGGACAAGAAGGATGGAACACAAAGGATGTGTGTGGATTACCGAGCTCTCAACGAGGTGACCATCAAGAACAAGTACACCTTGCCCCGCATAGAGGATTTGTTTGATCAGATGAAATGTGTCTGTGTGTTTTCCAAGATCGATTTGAGGTCAGGTTACTTTCAAATGAAGATTAGGCCATTGGACATACCTAAGACAGCTTTTAGGACACGGTATGGATCTTATGATTACATGATGATGTCCTTTGGATTGACCAATGCACCTGCCTATTTTATGTATCTCATGAATAAGGTCTTCATGGAGTACTTGGATAAGTTCATCGTGGTGTTTATTGATGACATTATGATCTACTCAAAGGATGAGAAGGAACATGAGGAACATTTGAGGCTCACGTTGCAGAAATTGAGGGAGCATCAATTGTATGCCAAGTTCAACAAGTGTCAGTTTTGGTTGAGAGAAGTATCGTTTTTAGGTCATATCATCTCAGGAGGAGGAGTATCGGTTGACCCCGGAAAAGTGAGGGGCGTGTTGAAGTGGGATCCACCGCAAAACGCAAAGGAAATAAGGAGTTTTCTTGGAATGGCTGGATAGCCAAGCCCATTACGGAATTTCTAATGAAGGGGAAGGCTTTCCAATGGACTCAAGCTTGTCAAGAGAGTTTTCAGGAGTTGAAGAAAAGGTTAACAACAGCCCCAGTCTTAATATTACTGGACGTGAGCAAGTGTTTTGATATTTATTGTGACGCATCAATACAAGGACTCGGATGCGTGCTTATGCAAGAAGGTCAAGTGGTTGCATATGCATCGAGACAATTGAAGAAACATGAGCAGAATTACCCAACACATGATTTAGAACTTGCAGCTGTGGTACATGCGTTGAAGATTTGGAGACACTATATCCTTGGTCATAGGTGTGAAATTTATAAGGATCACAAGAGTCTTAAGTATATTTTCACACAAATGGATCTGAATTTGAGGCAACGGAGATAGTTGGAGCTCATTAAAGATTATGACTTGGGAATCAACTATTATCCAGGAAAGGCCAATGTAGTGGCCGATGCCTTGAGTTAGAAAGGAGTAAGTAATCAACTCACCGTTCAAGAATTGCCATCCGAGTTATGCAAGGAATTTGAACGGTTGAAGCTTGGATTTGTGAATGAGATGCGAATAATGGAGTTAAACCCAACCTTGGAGCAAGAAATTCGAGAAGCACAAACCACAGATGAGGAGATCAAGGAAATCAAGGAAAGGACCGAAGAAGGGAGAGAATTTAGATTTGATGAAGACGAACATGGTACCTTATGGCTTGGAAAGAGAATCGTTGTGCCTAATGTAAATCATATTCGGGAGAGAATATTAAAGGAGGCACATGACTCGCTGTACTCAATTCATCCTGGTTGTACAAAGATGTACAAGGACTTGAAGACATGCTATTGGTGGGCCAGCATGAAAAAGGACATAGCCGAATATGTTACATTGTGTGATGTGTGCTGACGAGTTAAAGCTGAACATCAAAAGCCAGCGGGATTATTGCAGCCATTAAAGATTTTGGAGTGGAAGTGGGAAGACATTGGTATGGACTTTATCGTTGGATTACCGCGTACCCAGTCCGGGTACGACTCAATTTGGGTAATTGTGGATCGGTTGACAAAATCAGCTCACTTCATTCCTGTCAAGACCACGTATACCACCGCGAAGCTAACAAAATTGTATATGGAGCATATTGTGTGCCGACATGGAGTTCCAAAGAAAATAGTCTCGGACCGAGGCTCTCAGTTCACCTCTAGGTTTTGGCAGAAACTGCATGAAGCTATAGGTACAAGGTTAAATTTCAGCTCATATCACCCTCATACGGATGAACAAACTGAGAGGACCAATCAGATTTTGGAAGACATGTTAAGAGCTTGTGCTTTGAAGCATGAGAAGAGTTGGGACAAGAGCTTGCCATATGCAGAATTTCATACAACAATAGTTACCAAGCAAGTTTGAAAATGTCACCCTATGAAGCACTATACGGAAGGAAGTGTAGGACACCTTTGTTTTGGAATGAAACAGGAGAGAACCAAGTATTTGGTCCTGATGTGTTACAGGATGCTGAAAGGCAAGTTCAAAGAATTCTTGAAAACCTAAGGGCTGCTCAGCCGCGACAAAAAGGCTATGCGGATAATAGGCGAAGGAATCTGGCATTTGAAGTTGGAGATTTTGTATACCTCAAAGTGTCACCTATCCGAGGGCAACACTGGTTTAACGTCAAAGAAAAACTGGCACCTCGTTACATCGGACCATTCAAGATTGTGGACAAGTGAGGAGAGGTAGCTTATCGACTTGAGCTGCCGGCGTATCTCTCCGATGTACACGACGTGTTTCACGTGTCTCAACTCAAGAAGTGTCTGAGGGTGCCGGAAGAACAGATGCTGATGGACGAGTTAGAACTTCAAGAGGATTTGTCCTATGTCGAGCAACCTATCAAGATCTTGGATGTGAAGGAAAGGGTCACAAGGAATAACAGGGTCCATTGGTGCAAAGTGCAATGGAAACACCACACGGAAGTCGAAGCTACGTGGGAATGTGAAGAAGACCTGAAGGCAGAATTCCCTCATCTTTTCTCCACGCTACTGAATCTCGAGGGCGAGATTCACTTTAAGGGGTAGGTTTGTAACACCCTCAATTTTTGCATCACGCATTTCATACATGTTCATGCATTAAACATTAGTAGAATAAAAGAAAGATAATAAAATATAAAACATACATATACAAATATGTGTAGCAAAAGAAGAAAAAGAAAATAGAAATATAAAACATTTATTAGGGGATAAATATATAAAAAGTATATATAAATATAAATATATATATATATATAATTGTGAAACCTAAAGAAACAAAAAATATAAATAAATAATATATATAATAATATATATACATATATAAATAATCTATAATAATATTTATATATGTAAAAGAAAAAAACACCCGCCCGCTGGCCAGGCTGAGCCGGCCCAACCAGCGTTGACCCCGCCCGAGCGCCCCCGCGCCTGACCCCGCCGCACGCCTGAGCCACGTGCCCCGCAACCCAGCGCGACCCCGCACCACGGCTGGCCACGCGCCCCGCAAGTGCCCCTCACGCGACCCCACCCCACGCCGCGCCACGCGCGCCTGCCGTAGCGCCACGCTCCGCGACCCGCCAGCCCCGCGCGTCCCGTGTCCCGCCGCCTATAAAAAGAGCGGAGGCCTCGTGTTTTATCGGTAGAAGCACCGCCATAGCCCCAAAGCCCTAAGCCGCCGTAGGAAAAAAAACAGAGGAGACCAGAGGCACTGCCAGGGAAGAAAAGAGGGGAAGAAGAGGAAGGAAAAGAGGAGGGTGTCGTCGTCCGCCGGAGATCGTCGTCGTCGTCGCGTCGCCATCGTCGTGCCGCCGGAGGACCCTTGCGCCATCTACTTCGTCTATGCGTCTCCATCGTCCCTCGATCTTCAAAGCCGTCGTATCTACGATAGGATTCGTTATTCCGATGCGAATTTTAGCGACGTATTAGATCTAATAGACGTAAATTGATTTTAGTTGCATCGTCTTTTTATTTTCAGCAGCATTAATCCTCGCTAAAACCCCCGTAACTCATATGAACACGTATGAACTAGTTGTATTTAATTAATAAACAACCATAGTTAATTAATAATTAAACTTTGCATGCATGCATGCCATCGCATGTTGATTAATGTGTGTGCATCATGTTGATTTGTATGTATTTTCTTGTATGTGTGATCACGAGTGGAGGGAAGTGCTCAAGAGGTTGTGTACGAGGATTTCCAAAACCAAGACTTCGAAGCTCTTGAGCAACCCTATCCGTCGGAACAAGGCAAGTGTCCTTAAAGCATATTGATATTATTTTAAAATAAATGTTTTGTTTGCAAAATTGCATGCTTGTGTCAATTTGATGGGAATCCTATGGTAGGAAGTTTACTAGATTTGTTTAACCACCCTTGTCACTTGGAAATATGGTAGAGAGTCGAGATGGGCATTTTACCTTTTTGCTTCGCTTAATTAATTTGGATGGGAAAACAACACTACACATTTAATTATGCATTAATGATATTGTGGTTAATGGCCGGAAGCTACTCCAATTGTGACAATAAACAAATGGTCGGAAGCTACTCCAATTGTCATCAATAACTTCACCAAATGGCCAGAAGCTACTCCAATTGTGACAATAAACAAGCAATCTGCTATCAAGTTCTTGAAGTCCATAGTCTGCAGATTTGGAGTTTCGAACAGAGTCATAACTGACAACGAAACCGAATTCACAAGTGCAACATTCCAAGATTATTATGAAGATCTCGACATACAAGTCAGCTATGCATCAGTAGCTCACCCGGCAAGTAATGACCAAGCTGAGAGAGCCAATGCAGAGATACTAAAAGGACTCAAGACACGCACATATGAGTGCCTGAAGAAACATGGAGCCAATTGGATAGAAGAACTTCCGTCTGCACTATGGGCGAGCAGGACAACAACTAACTGGTCAACTGGGGAGACACCTTTCTTCCTGGTGTTCGGAGCTAAAGCGGTCCTTCCTCTGGAGATCACCATGGGGTCACTCCGGGTCCGGACCTTCGACGAAGCCGTGCAGGACAAGCTCTGGCGCGAAGACCTAGACCTCGTAGACAAGGGAAGATGCCAAACAACTGTTATGAACGCATGATACCGCCAGGCAGTTCTGCACTATCATCAAATGTTCGTGCGCAACCGGCAGCTTGAAGAAGGCAATCTGGTGCTGCAGAGAATACTAAATCGAGAAGGGATGAATAAACTCTCCCCAAGCTGGGAAGATCCCTTCTGAGTTATCAAAGTTTCCCGCCCTGGATGCGTTCGCTTGGCAACAGAGGATGGGAACCCGCTTCCCAATCCATAGAACTTCGAGCACCTCCATAAGTTTTATGCTTAGTTTCACAGATGTTAGTCTGTACTACACATAATGTAAATTATAGAGTTTATCGACAGAGTCGGGTAGGTCCTCAAGAAGAACATCCGGACCCCTCCGAGAAGGTCCGGACAGTTCGAGCATACTTAACTTGTTTCTCGTACTTTAAGTGTAGCTTACCTACCCTGGGTTAGAACAAGATGAATAGCACACTTAGCCTGGTTCTGTACCCTAAGTGTGTCCTTGTCTCTCATGTAATTCGGAACTACAATGAAAGACATTGTTGTGTGAAAAAAGAGTTCACGTGCATCAATTTTGTACGGGCTCATTTCTTCTATTATCTTTACCATCTAGTCTATAAGAAATTTGTGCAATTCTTTTTGAGATTTATTCTAGATTATTCATATGGTATACAAGTTATATTGTTGATCTTATTTCGGATCTTAGCATTGCTAGATGGACTACCCGCCTGAAAACCAAAGCTAATGAAAGGTACGGAGTGTGCTATCGACTTAGACTTGTCAAGCACCCTAAGTACGCCAGTCTACCCACATTCTGACAGGTGTCAGTAAGGCTGGTCCGAAAGGCACTTGGACATGAAAAAATTGCATTAATATACTTGTTATCATGTTGAATTCCTTCGGATCTAAAATTCAAATAAGAACAATAATCCACAAACAAGTTATAGATGAGAGGACAAATTTTACTGCTTTTCTTGTCTTTATTGTGCAGGAAAAATGTAAAACACATGGCGATGGTGGACGATGCCAGGGCTACTAAGCTCTGACAACCTCCAGGGGGCCCGCTGTCGACGTTTAATACGTTGAAAGTGGGCGTCATCAGAGCTAACAAGTTCCGACAACTCCTAGGGGGGCCAGCCGTCGATGTGAAGAATTAATGGCGATCTAAACAAAGATGGTGGAGAAATCACCTCAAAGATGACCGTCGTCGACGTATTATGCATTGACAGTCGACACCGTCGAAGCCAGGAAAGCTCCAATGATCCCAGGGCGCCCGCTGTCGACATTTGTAAGCGTTGATGGTGGGCGCCATCGGACCTACCAAGCTCTAACAACCCTTAGTGGGCCGCCATCAACGTTTCTAAGCGTTGATGGTGTGCGTCGTTGGACCTACCAAGCTCTGACAACTCCCAGGGGGCCTGCTGTCGACGTTTCTAAGCATTGATAGTGGGCGCCGTCGGACCTACCAAGCTCCGACAACTCCCAGGGGGCCCGTCATCGACATTTCTAAGAATTTCTAGTGGGCGCCGTCAGCCCTACCAAGCTTTGAAAACTCCCAGGGGCCCACCATCGACGTTTTTAAGCATTGATAATGGGTGCCATCGGACCTACCAAGCTCCGACAACTCCCAGGGGCCCGCTGTTGACATTTCTAAGCGTTGGTGGTGGGCACCGTTGGACCTACCTAGCTCCGACAACTCTCAGGGGGCCTGTCATCGACGTTTCTAAGTGTTGATGTTGGGCGCCGTTGGACCTACCTAGCTCTGACAACTCCCAGGGGGCCTGCCATCGATGCAACAAAGGACCCCTAGAGATGTCGGAAGTAAACTTCGGAACTCAGAGCTATCGTTTTGGCTACGAGCAAAAAGTGAAGTCATCAACACATTATCAAATCCTTTTGGTACATGTTGGCAATCAAATTGTGTACATCTACCAGGGGCCAACAACATAAAAGGCAATGCATTGAAGACATACAAACTGGAATTCATTCATTCAAAAGATTGGATTTCATGCACACAAAATGAGGATTACAAGTGAAGGCAGAAGAAAAAAAGATCTAGCTACTGGAGGTCCTATGAAAAAACGAGGCAACTTTCTGAGCAGCTTCTTGAACGCTGGCCCTGGCGGCGTCTTCCTCTTCAACAATAGGTCCTTCGACCACTGAATCTAGAGACAGATGAGGGCCCCGACTTTTGAAACATGTCAGCACATATTCAACAACGTTCTTGGCCAAGGACTTCCCCTCTGTCTCGAGTTGATCGATGATGACGTCACCCATTGCATCTAGCTTGTTGCCAGCAGAGCCCAACGCCACCAGTGCCTTGTCCAGCTCCGGCTCCGGGTCAGTCGGACATATCGAACTAAAGCCAAGCGGCACCAAGGCTTTATTAGCATGCCCTAGAAAGTCCAATACTTGTTGGGACTCAGTTTCCCTCGAACTCCTCCATTCCTCCAGCGACCTTCTAGCGGTCTCAAGCTCCAAACTCTCTCGGGCGAGGCGCTCGACCTCCTTAGCATATTACTGGATCCTTTCGGCCACATGCTTTTATCGATCAGCAAGCTCCGTCTCCCGGAGGTGGATGCGGTTCTGACGGTCCGCCAGGTCCTTCTCCCTTCCTTTCACTCTCTCCTCCCGAGCGGAGACATCAACCTCTCTCTTGGACACTTCTTGTCCCATCTGCCAAATCCTTTCTTTTTCTTGAACGCACTTCTGTTCAAAAATTTTAGTATGTTCAACCAAACTCTGCTCACCCAGCAACAGCCTCTGGGCGAGCTCCTCCTCCCTCTTTAAGAGATCCACCTCCTTCCCCAGGAGCTTGTCCTTCTTCTCGTCGAGATCTCCTCGGTGCTTGAGGAGTACTTCATTCAGCTCATTGAGGTTGTCCTGGCGATCAGCAGTAGCCTCGTTGGTCTCCCTAGCATGCTCAAAAATCTCTCGAGTCTTCTGGTCGAGAGCCTAGATGGCAGCCTCTCGCTCATTCAACAAGTGGTCCGACAGCGCCAACCGAGCCTTTTCTTTGGCCACCCATTCATTCTGGTCAACCAGCCTAGACTGCATCAACTTCGTCTCAAAGTGAAGTTTGTTGTGCCAACACCTTAAGGTGTTGCACTCTTGTTGGATGACCTTGCTTTCGTGGTCAAAGGCTAGCTGGACCTGACGGAGACTGGAGCAGGCATTTTCTATAGACAGCAACAAAGGAATTGGCTCTGGACCGGCCTGGATCTCTTCGGCTGGCTCAAGCGGGTCTTCCAAAACTACTGAGGGGCCCCAAGGTGTAAGCTCCCTCTCCAGCAACTCAATGTCGGCTGGACCGATTGTGGGAAGCTCATATACCTCCACAACACTCGGAGCCGATGTGGAAGGTCCCCCAGCCAGATCTTCAATTGTTGGTTCGGTTGGTGGTGGACACACAATCGACTCTTCTGGGTGCTCCGGCTCGGACATGGACACCTCTGGGGTAATCACCTCCACAGTTGGAATTGTGGCTTCGTCCGGAGCTACCACCACCTCCGGCTCAGGTGCCGGGACTTCAACTACCTCTAGCTCGGGTGCCGGAGCTTCAGCTACTTCCGGCTCAGCAGCCAGAACATCAATTACTTCTGGTTCAGGCGCCGGAGCTCCAGTCATCTCTAGCTCCGGTGATGGAACCTCAGCCGCAAGTTCTGAAACCATTGGCACCTCTTCATGAGTCTCTTCCCCGTGGTCTGGTGCTACCACGGGAGCTTCTGGTGTTGTCACTGGATCCAAGTCCACGATAGCTAGCGCCAAAGCTTTCTTGTCTTCAGCCACCACTTGGGGAGGCACAGGGATCAAAGCGGGAGCCTCTGCCTGCACAGTCTCAGTTGTTGTAGAAGAGGTTAGAGCTTCAGTGTTCTTCTTTGACACCCTGGAATAAAAAGTTAAAAAAATTCAAAATATGCTAAAGATAAAAATAGCAACTCAAGGTGAGAGAACAATGCTTACCTAGGGAAGCTTCCGCTCTAGTCGCTGCAAAACTTCTTTTTTGGGGGTCCGGAGTCAGAGCCCACCGGACTTGGTGAGACAGAGACCTCGAACTTCGGTCGGGAGCTTGTCGCAAGGGTTGGAGTCGCCTCAACCGGGACCTCCCTCGGCTGGGAAAGACCTCCGGACCTGGAGCCCATAGCTGGCACTGGAGTCAGGGTCGACTTGCCGGAGCTAGCGCCCCTCGTGGACGCCGGCAATGAAGAAGGCATGGCCGCTGAAGATCTGTTGGACTAGGAGGAAGAGGCTGATGGAGATGGAGTCGACCTGATGTAGCTCCCATTAGCATGTCTTAGCTTCCTCTTCCGGCTAGAAGATTTGGCCGACTCCTTGCCCTTGTCAACGTCATCAAGATTCTGGCTTGGAGAAGTGGGAGCCACCCTTTCTGAAGCTCAGGGAATGGCAATCCTGGCGGTCTCACACTTCTCCGTCAAGCCGAGGTCGTCCATCTCCATCATTCCCTTCCGAAGCTCCCTCCTGAACTCAGGGACAATGTTCAGAGAGAGGAAGGTTGCCAGTGGGGCAAAGGCGTTGCGGGTGATGGCTCCGTGTTGAAACTTCTGGAGATGGAGCTTCAAAGCTTCATCATCCAAGTTAGTCGGAAAACCCAGTTTCATCCGGTTGTGATCCAGCTCGCTGTTGAAAGCACAAGCGAGCCACTCCCTCATCTTCAGCGGAGCCAACCAGTTGACCACTAAGTTGCCAAAGACCATATGGGGGGTCACTTCACCCTCCACACATTGCTGGATTCTTGACAGGACAAGCTTGTATGCTTCAGATAACTCCAGAGCTACATTCTAGGAGTCAGTGTCGACATTGGGGAGGCTCGTAGGCAACTTCAGCCTGTCATGATGATCCACCATGATGACCACCCAATCCTTCTTCCAGTTGTCCCACTTCTCGGAGGGGAAGGTCTTCAAGTACTTGAAGGGACAGTTCTTGTGCTTCACAAAGTAGTAGAAGCCAATCAACTCAGTCCCTTTCCCGGTAGTGTGGACCATGAAGAAGATCTGGAAGAGTTCGATGCTTGGCGGCACGCTCACCCTCATCTCGCAGAAGTGGACAAAAGTCGCCACCAACAAGAATGAGTGAGGACCGAGGTGATGAAGATGGAGCCCGTAGAAGTCCAACTTTCATCAAGAGGAAACTTGAGAAAGGCGAGATCAATCCCACCATGGCGTACGCCGAGAAGTAGACGATCTCCCCGGTGTGTTCCTTCTTGAAGGGGAGCTTGTCGAAGCGGATCGAGTTGTCGAAGGAGGCGCTGGACCACCCCATGTAGGTCCAAACCCTTGCCAAATCTTCATCCTTCTTTATCTTGCTACAGGGAAGACCCAACTCCATCGCGGCAAAGCGAAGCGAAAGTTGGAAAGGCTAAGCAAAGGTGGAGAGGTTCTGAGCGCAAGTTCGAATGAAGGCATAAAGAGCCCTCTAACCGTGCAGACTTTCCTTCTTAAGTAAGCCTCTGCAACGCTTGGATGGAAACTACCTCTAGATCTAAATCACTGATGGTCTCATCGATGACAAGGGGGCCCGAGTCCACTTTTTTTTTAAAAAGTTACCCCGGGCAAACCGTTGTCATGATAAAAATTTGGAAGCCCAAGGGCGGCCGCCTAATAGGGCTACAAAGATTACACTCAGAACCGATATGTTTTTTGTATTAGGAACCAGCGACCTTCAATTGCGTGAGATCCGCACGCCAAGATCCAACGTGCTGAGTGAAAAAGGGCCACACAACGGCGGTGTAACTCTTTGCCGTCACCTCAACTGCCCACCAAAAATCTTTGAAGCCACAGCGCGGGAATCGAAGATGGCCCCACTTTTGGTAGAAAAAGTTCACCCACAGGGTTTCTCCCAGAGGTGGGCCCGGAGGCCACTGTCGGTACCATGCTTACCGGGTACCCCATGATACCGCAAGAAAAGCCAAAGAGTTCCTATGTCTAAGTTGAAGACCCCCGAAGGCAACACACATCTGACAGCACTGGGCCCGCATCCCTCATTTGGGTAGCTCCGGTACTACCACGTGTCCAACAAAACCGGACCTACCTCCCTTGACAGGGAAGCTCTGGTCCTGCCACGTGTGTAGCAACCCCGGACCTAACCCCCAGTAGAGGGAAGCTCCAGTGCTACCACGTGTCAAGTGGCTCCAGACCCACCTCCTTGCAGAGGGAATCTCCGGAGCTGCCACGTTTTGTACCTCCGGGCCTACTCTAGCAATGACTACAGGATCTCTAACGGCACAAACATTCAAGAGGCTATTAAAACAGCCGTTACAAGACCTGATTAACGTGTCATTAATTCAGCATTAATAACACACTATCAGAGGACCATTAGTACTGGTAACGTCACCATTAAGGTACATTATCACACTGTTAATCATGCTTAATACATGTAGATTGTGTATTAGGTAATTGAATACCATCGAAGCCATATGTCGGGCCAGGCAATCCCTGTAATGGTCAGCCTTTAGCATATAAAAGGATTGAGCCGCACGGTAGAAACCAAGTCCAACCAAGCTAGCTCAAGCTCATACACACACAAACTCATACAATCAACAACCACCCCGTGGAGTAGGGTAGTACGCTTAGGCGGCCTGAATCACGTAAAAATCCCATGTGTCACTGTCTCATTCATAATCTTACGCGCGCCCCAACCGAATACGAACCTCCGAGGACTACACTGTAGCAGTACCGAGGGAAGTGTCGTAGCAACACTTCGACATTTGTAATACCCATGGAATGTTGGAGTCATTCTTTAGTTCTATGCAACCATATTATATTGGACAAACAAGCATGGTTTCACTTGGATGACCAATGGTGAAAATTACTCGGTGAGCTATGAATATTTTGCCAACATCTTGGGCATGGGACACTGTTTGAGGCATCCATTGAAGATCCATGAGGAGCCTCTTGTGACCACTGCGAAGATGTTGGATTTCTACTCAGAGGGGTACCCCGCTCAGTCTCCTCACATCCACGGGCTACGTCCTTTCCATGCAGTGCTTAATCGTCTCATACAAAAGACAATAGCCCCTAAAGACGGAGATGCCAACCGGATCAACCACAACAGCCGCCATGTCATCAAGCTCCTTGCTAGCCAACAAAAAATCAATGCCTTTGACTACATCTATGAGGAATTTTACATTGCTTCAGAGACTCTTGCTAAGTCTTGTTGTTATGCTCCCTACATCATGAAGCTTATTGAGACTGTATCTGGCAAGAAATTTGTGAAGGAAGTGGTGCATAGGCCTCTAGTGTCTCAGAAGCCTTCGAAGCTTCATCGTCCTGTGAGAGCTCCTTCGGCATGTCTCAGCCTAGCTCACCTAGGAGGCGCTCATCTCAACCTCCTCCTCCTCCTCCTGTGCCACAGCAGGCGTCCTGCTCTTCAGGACTCTTGAAGGTTCTCAAGGCGATGTTCTCTATGTGCCGCTCTACTCAAATTTCAGTTCAAAAGTTAAAGAAGAGGAAAAAGAGAGACATGGCAGCCATCAGAGAGCACCTCCAGCTTCCTCCTTCCCCTGTGTCAGATGACAGCGAAGATGAAGTACCTCCAGAATTTCTCGAGCTGTCAGAGTCTGAGCTTTCTTTCTTCTCGGGGATTGGTGCTTCCTCTAGTGCTCCTGCAGCTGCTCGTTCTAATGATGATGATAATAATGATGATGATGATGATGATTATGATGATGATGATGATGATGATGATGATGATGATGATGATGAAAGCAAGTATGAAAAGGAGCGAGAGAGTGGCAACAACGAAGGGAGCGACGACGAGTAGATACTAGGACTCTTTTAACTTTTCTCCCTTTTGGTGCCTTGATGACAAAGGGGGGAAGTATTTTAGTTATGGACACAGACGTGTACTTATTTTGTTATTTGTGTGTAATCTCTTTATCTAGTAATGCTTAATGCTTGTGATGCTTATGTTTCACTCATGTTTTGAATGCTTAGTTTATTTCAAGTCATCAATGTTTATTCACTTGCAATGCATCACAATGCTCTTCACAAAAAATGCATGTAGGCACCCCACGAGAAGTATATGAGCTTATTTAATCCTGTTTTAATCGAAAGCTCATAGACCCTTAATACTCAAAACCAAAATTTTTATCTAAATTGTTGGAAGCTTTAATTGGTTGTCATCAATCACCAAAAAGGGGGAGATTGAAAGTGCATCTAGGTCCCTTGTGTGTTTTGGTTTATTAATGAAAAACAATTAAAGGGATCATGACTTTGGTTGAGTTCTTGCAGAGATTGTAGTACGGAATGAAATTCACAAAAAAAGGAGAAAATGTGTGAAAAATGGAGTAGAAATAGGTTTTCTATTTCTCCTTGAGTCATAGGAAAAATCTGTACTATTAAGAGGGACACGACGCGTGGAAACTTAGTGAGTCAAATGGGAGCTCAACCTCTTGGGTAGGTTTTAGGAAAACCCCTTGTGTCAGAGTCAGACTTGTCTGATGCCTTGGATCTAACATGTCTGAAAACCTTCTGTCTAGAGTCAGACTTGTCCGACACCTTGGGTCGGATAAGTCCGAATTCCTTCTGGTGGAATTCAGACATGTCTGAATCTGTATGTTAGACATGTCTAAAACTTCTCTAGTCGAATTCAAACATCTCCGAAGTGGGTTGGACATGTACGAGGTACTTGACTTAGAAAATTTTTCTAAGTGTCTGGACACTCAAAATTGTCCGAGATGGGTGTTCATACAAGTATGAGAAGTCTCTGTTCGAATTCAGACATGTCTGAAGTGGGTCGAACATGTCCGAGGTGGACTTCTCTAGCTTAGTGCCTCGGATAAGTCTGAGTTGAAAAATCTCCTTGTGTGTCAGACTTGTCCGATGTTAGTCGGACTTATCCGACGCGGCTTTTGTGCGCAGATTCAAATTTGATTGGTTACCCGTACTGATTCCGTTGTTAGTCTGTCAGACTTGTCTCACGTGGGCTGTCAACTAAGGTCTAAAAACACTTTTGAGTATAATTTGATGGGGATTTCATCCCCAATCAAGGCCTAACCCTACAGAAACTCTCAGAGCCGCCTCAAGCCCTCAAGGAACCCTCCTCTCTTGTTCTTCACCCTCTTGAGCCCAAATCCGATGTTTTTGGGGAAGAGTGAAGGAGAGATTATGAGACTTGGCAAGAGAGGTCCATAGGGGGTTGAGCAACGTTTGATTCGTTGAGTTTCTTCGTGTTCGTGTGTTTGTTACTCTTGGGGTTCACCCCTCGATGGTTAGGCATCGCCCCAAAGATTTCTTGCGTGATTTCTTGATTCGGAGAAGTTTGTAATCTTTGTGATAGTGGAAGATCCAAGACTTGACCTTTGAGGCGTCTTGCCGAGGATATGGCTGTTAGGCCTGACCCTTTGTGGGTTCCTCAACGGGGACGTATGTTTCTTTGTGAAACCGAACCTCAGGAGAAAATCCTTGTGTTCATTGTCATCATTTAAATTTCTGCAAAGTTCTTACTTTTTTAGTGATCATCTTGGTTTACTTCATTTCTAGCACTTAATCTTATTTCCATCATCTACTAGAACTGCTATGACACATTTCCATTCACTAGATTGCGTAAAAACTTCATTTTTGTCACTGTCCTGTGAATTCAGTTGGACTTATCCGATCTGAATCAGACTTGTCCAACTTCAGTCAGACAAGTCCGATTCTAAGTCAAACAAGTCCAACTTGTATTGACAGGACAAATTTTAATTAAGTCTAGATTTTTGATTATTGCCTATTCACCCCCCTCTAGGCTACTTTCAAAGGACATCAAGGGGGACATCGCTTGGTGTATGCTCTTTGTAGATGATGTAGTGTTCATAGCTGAAACTAGGGATGATGTTGATAAAATATTTGAGCTACAGATGCAAACTTCAGAGTCCAAGAGGTTTAGGCTTAATAGAACCAAGATTGAGTATATTGAGGTGGGACTCATAGTACCTAGGAAAGACTCATTTCAATATTTAATATCAATATTAAAAAGTAATGGTGATATTGATGAGGATGTTCACCACATGATCAAGGTCAGATGGATGAAGTGGCGGCAAGCATCTAGAATCCTATGTGACAAGAGGATTCCACAAAAATTGAAAGGAAAGTTTTATAGTGTAGGATCGAAGAGCACATTAAAAGCTACCAGAGGGGGATGAATGGTAGATTTAAAAAATCTTACGCAGCAGAAACAATTAAATCCCAACCCCTTTGGTAGAAAAACGATCTGTTAGAGAAATTGTGTGTGAAACTAATATAAACGTGTTTAACCGTGACAAAAGTGATATATATCAGAGAGAATCAAGTCACGAATAAATCACAAGAAGAATCACTCAAATCCATCGAGAGAAACTCAAGTTATGATCGAACGATCGAACAAAGGTCAATCTGTCCTACCCGAGAAAAACAGTTCTGTAACGCTGCAAAGAAACTTGTGTAGATCAGAAACCATAAATCCAATGACCGTGAAATTTTGACAGATGATAGATAACCAAGTTTTTGAAGACAACCCAAAAAGAATCACGTCAATTGGATCTGTAAAACTCGAGTTATGATAAAAACCACCGACGAAAGGTACTGCTGTCCAGAAACTCGACGAGTAAAACTTGTCTAGAACAAGTCGGACGAACAAGGCACAAAAGTTCCTTCAAACTACAAATTTTATTCAATAGAACACAAGAGGAACAACCCCAAAGTCGTGCCTGACGAGCTCTGGGCTCCCTTGCTTATATAACCAGCCCTTAGGCCAACCCAATCTCAACTAGGACTCTAATCCTACTCAAATCCCGAATCGAAACTTTCCATAACTACTTAGGACTCCTCTATACGCAGATAGAAGTAATCTTAAGACTTCCAAACACCTCAGAAATATATCCCACACTCCTCAAACCACTCAAATTCGTGATCCACACGAAATCCTATCATAACCAACTCGATACTTTCCATACCGAGCCATAACCGACTCCGCCGCAGCCAAAGTCATCAACCGATACGATCCGATCCTTCCAACCAAATCTTCCCATCCATAAACCATATTCGGAACCATGTTGCCACGTCATGCACCGCATGAATATGTGCAAACACCTTCCTTCGACGTCCAGTAACCTTCATATGCACTGCCCTTGATTCAATCATCCTGCGCGACCTCCTGACCCGCTCAACCACAATTCCTCCTGAATTTGGTTGTTGGAACCTCATCTCCTCCGTGAGACTAGTCCAAAGGATCTTGTCACCATCCACAACTTGAACTCAAGCAACACTGCACATGAACAAACAACCAATCTGTACGAGGCCAAGTTCGCGATGACTCAAGTCAGTTCCGAACACAACACCTTACGTGAGCACCTCACATAAGCATGTTGCAAAGCATGGCAAAACGATATCAGCCATATAAACCAAAACGCACCAAAAACTTAGTAAAAGAATACTAAGCAAACTTTTCAACAATGTAAAGCAAGTTCGAAAGATTTCACATGAAAATTTGGAACATTACGATCAAACTCCGAACCTTGCCAAAGCTAACCGGAGCTTGAGCCAGAACTTACCAAAGCTAGTACAACCTAGCACTGAAGCTTACCAAAGCTAGTACAACCTAGCGCCGGATCTTACCAAAGCTACTCGGACCTAGCGCCGAACCTAACCAACACTAGTCAGAACTAGTCATCCCAAAAGTCGGAGCTAGAAAAACATGTCAGAGCTAACCAACATAAGTCGGACCTAGCAGAATATATCAGAGCTTAACAAAGACATGTCGGACCTATCAAAAACATGTCGAAGCTAAAGACAATGTTCACCGGAGCTACCCAAACACATGTCGGATTTAGACAAAGAAAGTCAGACCTATTGTCGGACCTTGCTGAAGCTCGGAGCTAGAGTCGGATCTTGCTAAAAAGATGTTATGGCACCATTCAAAACTTTTATTGTCAAAACCAATGTATTCAGCACAAATAGGTCTCACAATCTCCCCCTTGATAAATGCATTGGCAACACCACTTAAGATCCGAACATTGGCTTATTCACATTAAAAGTTTTGAAAACAATTTCTCCCCCTTTGTACAACAGAAATAAAATGAGAAAAAGAAATTCTCCTCTGAGAAGAATCGTGCCAAAAACAATTGTGAATATGTGCAATCTGTAATCAATGTCTCCCCCTTGCATATTTGTTTTTTTTGAAATCACATATTATCTCTCCCCCTTTGACAATGTATTCAGCAAGGTTCAAAAGAGATTTTTAATTGTTATGAGCATATTATAACATATACATATAAAACAAAGCTCATCCAAGTAATACTATCAAGTAACTTACACTATCACATCAATGAAATACATAGAGTAGTGTAAGCCATGCTAGAGATCAAATGTAATTTTCAATTTAGCAAGTCATGATCTCACAAACTTAACTATTTCAAAACCAAAAAGCATGACACTTGTTGCTGCATTTCATTTTTTCAAAGCACAAATTTAGATCATATGATATTTGCAAGAGATTATATGTGCATGTGCCTTATTCTAACCAACCAAGCCAAGCCTATGTCATTTGACAATCAGAAGCTTAAGGACATGATTTTAGTCATACACAACTTCTTCCGAGTTCATATCTAAGTGCAATGATAAGCCATCTCAAAAAAAGAAGTGCGATGCATGCATATTCTTAACTTATATTTGTTCACAAAAACTCATCATGTGAGTTGATTGCTTGATTAATTCTTTATGATTAAAAGCACTTGTGAGCATGCAACAAGTTCAAAAGAGCAAGAAAGTTTGACCATGACCAGATTTAGTGTAAGTAATTATTCCAATTACTAGACATGGCAAAAACTACAAAATGTATAACACGAGTAATGTAGTAAGAAGTTTCAGCATGTAAAAGGAATCACAAAGTCATATATGTATGAAATACTATGCTCATATTATTTTAATTTCAAATTCACAAATAGACTTCCCAAGTTTCAAAACTCCCCCTCAATTTAAGCCATGAGGATGCATAACCCCTATTTCACTACGAATGAAACAAAAACGAGTGAAATCCAAAGGTTTTGTAAAAATGTCAGCCAATTGTTGTTCGGTATCTACATGGTGAAGCACAATGTTTCCCTTTTCAACATTATCACGGAGAAAGTGATACCTAATATCAATGTGCTTAGTTCTAGAATGTTGCAGAGGGTTTTTGGCAATGCAAATGGCACTAGTGCTATCACAAAATAGTGGAACACTATCTAGATCAACCCTATAGTCCTTAAGTGTTTGAACAATCCAAAGAATTTGTGAACAAGCGCTAGTAGCAGCTACATCTTCAGATTCAGCGGTGGATTGTGCAACTGAATTTTGTTTTCTAGAGGATCAAGCAACAAGTGAATTACCAAAAAAATGACAAGCACCCGAAGTACTTTTCCTATAATCCTACAACCCCCAAAATCAGCATCGGAAAAAGCTTTCAAAGTAACGGTTGAGGAAGAAGGAAGAAAAATGTCAAATTCATGAGTTCCATGTAAGTACCTGAGAATCCTTTTGACGGCTTGACGATGTGAAGCACGTGGGGAGGCTTGAAACCGTGCACAAAGACATACGCTGAATTGTATATCCGGTCTTGATGTCGTGAGGTACAAAAGTGATCCGATCATGCTTCTATATTCTTTTTGATCCACGGGTTCACCATATTCATCAAGTTCAAGTGTTGTTGCCGTTCCCATTGGTGTCCAAAGAGGCTTGCTTTTGTCCATGTTGAAGCGCCTTAGGAGGTCTTTTGTATACTTCGTTTGATGCACAAAGGTACCCTCCTTGGTTTGCTTGATTTGCAGCCCCAAAAAGTATGTGAGTTCTCCCATCATACTCATCTCAAAGTTTGAACTCATCATAGCTGAAAACTTGGACACAAGATCATGAGAAGCACAACCAAAGATAATATCATCCACATACACTTGAACGAATAATGAGTCATTGCCATGCTTAAGCACAAAAAGAGTTTTATCAACCTTGCCCATGGTAAACCCCTTTTCAAGTAAGAATGTTTTTAACCTGTCATACCATGCTCTAGGGGCTTGTTTGAGACCGTACAGGGCTTTGGACAGTTTGTAAACATGATTAGGAAAATCTGAATTTTCAAAACCCGGTGGTTGTTTGACATAAACCTCCTCATCTATGTAGCCATTAAGAAAAGCACTTTTAACATCCATTTGATATAGCTTAAAACCTTTAGATGCAGCAAAAGCTAACAAAATTCTTATGGCTTCTAATCTAGCAACAGGAGCAAAAGTTTCATCAAAATCTAGACCTTCAACTTGAGTGAAACCTCATCCTCACTTTGTTTATTTTTAAACACCCATTTAGTTCCAACCCCATCCTCACTTTGTTTATTTTTAAACACCCATTTAGTTCCAATTAAAGTGTGACCTTGAGGTGGAGATACAAGTTTCCAAACATTATTTCTTTCAAAATTTTCTAACTCTTCTTGCATGGCAATAATCCAAGATTCATTAGAGAGTGCGTGTGATATATCTTTGGGTTCAAAAGAAGCAACAAAAGCAGAATGAGCATGAGAGTTTGCATCGCAAAACCTAGACTGTGTGACTTGTTCATGCAAGCTTCCAATTATATAATGCGGGGGATGATCTTTGTAAAACCATAAGGGAGCAGATGTCCCACAAGCTTCTTCTTCATCAGGGTCATTGCAGATTGATGAGCTTGTGGCTTGTGGATGATCAGGACAAGCAGAGGTAGTAGTCGGAGCTTGTTCACAGTTCGGAGCTGGACACGTGTCAGCTTCGGAATTATCAGGCAGTATCACCAGCTCTTCTTCTTCTTCATCGAAAATACCCTCCCTCTGAGGATATGGATCTGGTCCTTTAGCACCGGAGCTAGTACCTGGGCTAGCTTCATCAAAAGAAACTTCACAAGTCTCCACAATTTTGTTAGTTCCAAGTAAGAGCACACAGTATCCTCTAGTGTGAGATGGGTAACCAAGAAGCATTCCATCAATGGATCTAGATTCAAATTTATTAAGATTACCATGTTTCTTAACAAAGCATTTGCAACCAAAGACCCGAAAGTACGTAACACTAGGCCTGTGTCCAAATCGGAGCTCATATGGTGTTTTACCTTGCTTAGCGCGCAAAAAAACACGATTTGAGACATAACAAGCGGTTGCAATCGCATCAGTCCAAAATTTCCTAGGAGTTTGATATTCATCAAGCGTAGTCCTAGCCATCTCAACTAAGGTTCTGTTCTTTCTTTCTACAACACCGTTTTGTTGAGGTACATATGGTGAAGAAAATTGATGATCTATTCCATTTTCAGCACAAAATTGATCAAAAGATTGATTTTTAAATTCAATTCCGTTATCACTTCTAATTGCTTTTAAAGGTCTTGGGTGATCAATTGATAATCTAAGAAATAAAGTTCTAAAGTGACTAAAAGCTTCATTCTTAGATGCCATAAAGTAAACCCAAGAGTATCTAGAATAATCATCAACAATCACAAGAACATACCATTTACCTCTGAAGGATTGAACACGTGAAGGTCCTACGGTGTCAAGGTGCAAAAGTTGACCCGGTTTAGTTGTCATGATCATTGTGAGAGGAGTATGTGAACTTGCAACCATCTTAGCATGTCTACAAGAAGAGCACACAATTTCTTTGTCCCCTTTAAGCTTAGGCAGCCCACGTATGCGATCAAGAGCACTAACACGTGTTAGGTGATCAAAGCCTACGTGACCAAGTCTACGATGCCAAATATATAAGTCCTTTGAATCATTAGCAACTAGACACCTATGCTTAGAGGAGGACATATCAAAATCATCTTTAAAAACTCTTCCAAACTGATACATGTTTAAAATAAGCTCACTATTTGAACCTACAACTTTGCAGCAGTTTTTATTGAAAATAATTTCCAGATTTTCATCTAGCAATTGTGAAACAGAAAGCAAGTTGTATTTCAAATTTTTGACTAGTGTCACATCCTTCAAAGTGTAGTGATCATTTACTCTAACTGAACCCTTAGAAATTATAGGAGTTGAAGAATTATCGGCAAAAGTAACTGATGAGAAAAAAGTGAGGCCCGATCTTCCGAAAACTATGTCGATTGGGGTGGAGAACTCGACGTTGATGATCCGCGGCACTCGAGCGGTTCGAGTACCCCTGCAATCACTACACCACGGCTCTGTTGGTTATCAATCGTGCTGCACACGCTTGACCTCGCCAAGAAGGCTAATCCCTGCAAGTGCAATCGAGAACACGAGCAAGAACGTAGAAGACACGATCGGAAATCGCGAAATTGGGGTCTCACAAACCGTAGAACGGCGATATTATTGATCTAAGCAAAACCCAATTGTTCATGGCGGCTACTATGGAGTATATATAGGTGGGAGGACGTCCAAGGGGGTGTTGGGGTCGTGACCTAACCCTAACACATGAAAATAATGGACTTAGACTTGATACAAGGCCCAATGGCCCAATATGGTGGCGCAGCACCCTGACAGATTCTGTATTTGATTTTGTTTCGACGATTCCCGACGACTCCGGAGGAATTTTGACATGGGACCGGTGCCATTGGAAAGGTTATCCTCTCCCCTTTCCGTGCATGTGTAGAACGTCCAAAACAGAGTCCGTATGCGTCCTGGGCCTCTGTTTTAGTGCGTACTTCTTCTGGACTCCGAGTTGGATACGATTTGGAGTTTGGTTCGGTTTCCATCTTCTTTGAACGAATTCTCTGGTCTTCCACGTCCCTAATACTCCCTCCAAGTACTCCTTGAACCTCTCCATGGATCCTAATCACAAATAAATCATTAAGTAGCAATCTATGCTCAAAAATATATAAGGAAATATATAAGAACGAGTTCACCTCTGAAATTAATTGTTGTGTATGAACTCTATTGATTGCATCTTGTATATTCAGTAGAGTGTTGTTTGTATCCATATAAGTGATGTCCTCATCATCCTCCCCTCCTTGAATTGGAGTCGTCCTCGACTCAAGTTCGTCTCCTCTCATGTGTTGGTCCAAATGTGCAACGCCATCAAATCTTCTTGTATGCATGAATGGAGGAAGCCAAGGTGGTGGACGACATAGTGCACCATCTTGATCTTGTCCAAACAAGAGCGCACATTCACTTGAGCCAGGATCCCAAACAAATAAACTTTGTACCATATTTGTAGGTGCAATGATAATGTGCATGATCTCATCATTCTCCCCTTCTTTATGACAAGCCGTCCTCGGCTTGCTCGTATGTCCAGGAAAAAGGATTGCTTTGGGGGTAGAATGAACACTGTCCATATTGCACGACTGCAGCGAATAATACTTCTCTTTTATTGTTTGTCCCTGCTGCAAGAAAAAAATACTAGAAAAGCTTGACAAAACATTATTAGCGTTAGTGCATTCATTTACTTTAGGATGTTGTTGCAGCACAAAAGGAGTTTTCTCATTTGAACAAACGTAAACTTTATGCACCATAAACACACCACTATGTTCATATTTGCCTACTGCATGAAAAATATTTCTACTTAACAAAGGCAATTCAGATTGGGAAAATATTCTCTTCTCTACGATATCTAGATCACAAAGAGTGTCAAATTCAATATAACCCAAAGTATTTAGAGAAGATAACAATTTCAGCTCATCCCTTTCACATGTAGTTGGGATCAAATGCTTAATTTCAGCACAAGTGATTGATAAAGTATCAAATTCATTTGGTTGTTCTAGCATAGGTACAATATAATTATCAGCACACAACTCATTTTTGTTGTAAGAGTCAGTAGGAAAATCAACTAATGGTAAAGGTGTATTATGAAAAGGTTCATCTTGTTGCTGCTCATCAATAGTATGATTGGTAGCAAAATTCAGCACATCTGAAAATGTCATACCGTGGTTAACTGTAGAGCATTGTCTATTAACACTACTCTCATTTTCAGCAAGAAATTCAAATGCATTATGAGTTGATTCATCAAAAAATTCAGAAGAGTTGTTCAACACCTCACTCTCATTTGCATCTCCATTTATTTGTTCATGTTCCTGCAAAAGGTTAGGCAAAGGAGGAGGTACAACAAGAAAATTCTTCTCAAGTTCATGTATTTCATGTTTACAATTAGATACATTAGCAAAAGTTTCTCGCATAAGAATTTTCATATCTTTCCATGTTCGAGGTCTTTCTAAATCACTTAAGTTGTTCCACCAAGTCAATGCACAACCTACTAATGCACTTGCAACATTTCTAATCTTTCTTTTCTCACACATATGACATTGTCCAAAAATTTTATCCAACTCTATTTCCCAAGCAATATATTCATCGTAACCAAAACCATCATAAGAAGGAAGAGTGGGAGAATGTAATTACTTCTTGTGGAAGGTGTTGTAAAGGTGGTCTGAATGTCATGTGAATCCTTGGTTGATGTTTGATTTTTAGTGAGCAACTCTATCGCCGTCTTCATCATGTCCATCATCTCAGCATATAATGCATGATTCTTGCTTTTATCTGACATTGTTAGTAGCAAACAGAAGACAACACAAAAAATATGTTATCCCTATCAACTACAAAGGATAATGGAAAAGTGGAAGTGGAATCACACACTCTCAAGCGTCTTACCACGCTCTTACAAGTGTTCTTACCGACGCTGCAGGTGGCAAACGGTGGCCGGTATGAAGAAACCAATGAAGCGTGGGATGATTGCAAAGGTGTATCGATTCTGCTCAAGAGTAAAGTGTAGCTTGGATGGCACTTTATTTGTAGCAAGGATTAGCAACAATGAAATCAGATAGTAAAGTTGAATAAGTGTCCAAAGTATTTGTCAAAGTTGTTGGTCTAAATGTGTTCCTAGTAGTTCAAGCTAGCAAGACATGAGACAAAACTAGATGACACAAAGAATGCAAGCACTTCTGTTTTTTTTGTTGTTTTTTTTCCTCTTTTTTTTGTGCGGCTTTTGTTTCTTGTTTTGCACTTGCCTTTTTCTTTTTTTCTTCCTTTTTTTTCAGAATGTGCTGCAAGGGAAGAACACAATAAAAATCAACCCAAGATATCACGTGTGTCTGTCGCAGATTTTCTGCTCAATCTTCCAAAGACAAATAGACACACTTATAGGCTCTAAATTGGAAAACTTAAAACAGCAAGACTGTAGATATATCTCTCCTCTTTAATTTCAATATATGGAAGACCTATTTTGGAAAAGAACAATAGGAGATACTGACCCCGAAATACAGACTGTTCAAAATTTTTAGGTCAATAACAGATTCGGATCTAATGCAATTTAGATATCGATAACTATATTTTCTGGGATAATGATGAATATGAAAGTTATAGAGAACTTCTTAAGCTTTCCAGAAAGTGCAAGAACACCAAAATCTGAGTTCGTATGAGTGAGATATGATGAAAATACCGAACTGGACAGAGGTGAATCTAATCTGGACGTGATGACGTGATTCAAAAGGATGAATCAACACAATGCAAAACTCAAACTAATACCAAAAACACTTTCTAAACCAGCAATATGACTCAACCACGGACACAAACTCAACAAAACCAAACTGAATAACAAAGTTGCAAAGGCTCAATATGGTTTGGACAAAGTAATGAACAGATCTACTAAACTGTAAGTTTTTTTTGTGGCTTTTTTTGTGGACTCTAGGTATGAAAAACAAAACTAATGTAATGGATAGATGAATTACCTAATGGTCAACCTGGTAATCTGATACCAATTGATGAGAAAAAAGTGAGGCCCGATCTTCCGAAAGGTATGTCGATTGGGGTGGAGAACTCGACGTTGATGATCTGCGGCACTCGAGCGGTTCGAGTACCCCTGCAATCACTACACCACGGCTCCGTTGGTTATCAACCGTGCTGCGCACGCTTGACCTCGCCAAGAAGGCTAATCCCTGCAAGTGCAATCGAGAACACGAGCAAGAACGTAGAAGACACGATCGGAAATCGCGAAATTGGGGTCTCACAAACCGTAGAACGGCGATATTATTGATCTAAGCAAAACCCAATTGTTCATGGCGGCTACTATGGAGTATATATAGGTGGGAGGACGTCCAAGGGGGTGTTGGGGTCGTGACCTAACCCTAACACATGAAAATAATGGACTTAGACTTGATACAAGGCCCAATGGCCCAATATGGTGGCGCAGCACCCTGACAGATTTTGTATTTGATTTTGTTTCGACGATTCCCGACGACTCCGGAGGAATTTTGACATGGGACCGGTGTCATTGGAAAGGTTATCCTCTCCCCTTTCGGTGCATGTGTAGAACGTCCAAAACGGAGTCCGTATGCGTCCTGGGCCTCTGTTTTAGTGCGTACTTCTCCTGGACTCCGAGTTGGATACGATTTGGAGTTTGGTTCGGTTTCCATCTTCTTTGAACGAATTCTCTGGTCTTCCACGTCCCTAATACTCCCTCCAAGTACTCCTTGAACCTCTCCATGGATCCTAATCACAAATAAATCATTAAGTAGCAATCTATGCTCAAAAATATATAAGGAAATATATAAGAACGAGTTCACCTCTGAAATTAATTGTTGTGTATGAACTCTATTGATTGCATCTTGTATATTCAGTAGAGTGTTGTTTGTATCCATATAAGTGATGTCCTCATCAGTAACATTCTCTACACGTGACACAAAAGAGAGGGAGGAGAACCATTCTTTGTCTGGTCATGTGGCGTGAGCAACCTAAATCCACAATCCAAATATTCTCCTTCCTCAAGCGTGTAACCTACATAGAAGCACAATACGTCGATGACTCAATATTGGGGTTAGTCAAAAGGCATTTAGGAATCCAATACTGAGTCACATGACGTGCAGCAGGAAAAACACGCGAAAGCTAAGATAAAACAGCCGGTTTATGAGTCAAAGTTTGAGGTTTTATATTCTTAACTCGTTTAGCACAAAAGCCAGTAGCTTCGAAGGTAAAAGCAGCAGTTCCAAAAGACAATGTTGAAGCTCTAGAAGCAAAAGCTGAAGTTCCGAAGGAAACAACAGAAGGTCCGGGAGCTCTCGGAGCTATCGGAACTACCGGAGCTGCTTTTGCGGATTTCTTACCAGAAGGTCCGGAAGCTACCTTTCAAAATTTCTGACTCACCAAAGCAGAATGTGTTTTTCTAATTGCATGAAAGTTATAAGATCTAGCAATCATTCTTTCTTTTTTCTATTGTTTAGCTAGTCTATAACAAAACTCTATGACATTACCATCTCTACCACAGTAGGTACAATGAAATTTAACTTTGTGTTCATGTCTAGATGAGCAAGCAATATTTTTATTTGAAACCGAATGAGACAACACTCCTGCAGATTTGAAAACCACTTCTTTTTGTTTAGGAATATTTGAATCAAACCACTTCCTAATGACTTTACAATTTTAGGTGGATGTGCCTTACCATGAGCATGAGAATCAAAACCTAAACTAGTTTTATCATTGCAAGACTTCGAAGAATTCAGCAGCAAGTTTAGGTTCTTATTCACATTACAAAACCGATCTAATGTCCTATGCATGTTATCAAGTTTATTGGACAGATCAAGACAATTTTCACATGAAGTTTTTCCTTTTAATTTGCAATTGGAACAATATTTAACTTCATGAGAACGTAAAGCATTATTCAAAATTGAAATCTCATTCATAGCATCTTTTAGTTTCTTTTCTAGATCATCACAACTAGAACAATGCAAATCAATTGTAGAACAAGAAGCATCTTTTAAGTTTCTAATGTCAAGTGCAGCAAGCTTATTGTTCTTTTCAATTTCAAGTTCAAGTCTATCTAGAGTGGAGGAGTGTGCAGTTCTTAGTGTGGACAATTGTTCATAGATTAAATCACATGAGGAACAAGAATCATCACTAGGAATCAAGGTTTTCAAACGGTTGATTTAGATTCTAGAGATTCAATTTTAGCAGCATTATCCCTAAGCTTTTTGTCCTTTTTCTTAACAATAATAGTTGCACGAGAAATTGCATCACACATTTCATTACAGGTAGAACATACCTCATTGTCGTCACTATTGTGTTCTCCATCCTCCTGACTTGATCTTGATCTTGTTTTGCCCGTCATGAAGTATAAGTTGGCCATATTGTCATCATCTTCATCACTTTCAAAGTCTACATCACTTGAACTGAGTTCTTGAAGTGCGGTGATGAAGCTGTTAATCATCTTGCGTCCTATGGTACCCTTCTTTTTCTTGTTGGAATTTCCAGAGGTGGTCTTGACCTTGTTCTGTTTTTCTTCACGGGTAGGACCTGAAAGGTTAGGGCATTCTGTATGAAAGTGTCCTGCCTTACCACATTCAAAACAGCGTTGAGGTCCGGAGCTTCCTCTCCTTCTAGTTCTCACATTTTGCAATGCTTTTGAGAACCTAGTAGAGATTAGTGCTAACTCCTCTTCTGAAAATTCCTCGATCTGTTCCAGGGTTAGTGAGGACAACAAAGCAAGAGTATTGCAAGATGATGATTGGTTGGAGCTAGGCATATCACGTTGTGAGACAAATGCAATAGACTTATTTGGGTTCTTACGTGATAAGATGTCAATTTCATGAGTTTTGAGTTTAGAGCAAAGCACATCTAATGTAAGAGAACTCATGACAGTTGATTCACGAATAGATGTAACTTTCATCTCCCAGATTGACATGTCTAATGCACTAAGAAGTTGCCTAGCATTTTCAGCATCAGAAAAGTTAACATTGACACTACGCAGATTGCTAAGAATTTTATTGAAGCGAGCGAAAAGGTCATCGATAGACTCATCGGGTTGCATCTCGAAACGCATATATTCCTTTTTGAATATATCTTGTCTCACCTCCTTGATCGTGTTGGATCCTTCATGATAGTCACAAAGCGCTCTCCATACATCGTATGCCGATCGGAGATGTGCAACGCGGTCGAAGTCACTCTGAGTGAGTCCTTGGATGATCAAGTTTAGGGCTTTGTTGTTGTTGTCGACGTCCCGTAGGTTTGTAGCCGTAACTTGATCATTAGGTGGCACTTCGTAAGGCTTGTACACCTTCTCCCATATTGCGAAGCCTTGCATTTGGATGAAATCCTCCATGTGTGCCCTCCAAACCTGAATATCAATACCAGCAAACAAACAAGATTTGGCGGAGTATTTCTCCATGATGATTAGTCAAAAACACGTGCAAATCACAATGATTAGAGCACCGTGGCTCTGATACCAATTGTGGGATCGAAGAGCACGTGAAAAGCTACCTGGGGGTGAATGGTAGATTTAAAAATCCTACGCAGCGGAAACAATTAAATTCCAACCCCTTCGGCAGAAAAACAATCTGTTAAAGAAATCTATTAAAGAAAAACAATCAAATCCATTGAGAGAAACTCAAGTTATGATCGAACGATCGAACAAAGGTCAATCTATCCTACCCGAGAAAAACAGTTCTGGAATGCTACAAAGAAACTCGTGTAGATCAGAAACCACAAATCCAATGACCGTGAAATTTTGATAGATGATAGATAATCAAGTTGTGAAGACAACCCAAAAACAATCACTTCAATTGGATCTGCAAACTCGAGTTATGATAAAACCACCGATGAAAGGTAGTGCTGTCCAGAAACTCGATGAGTAAAACTTGTCTGGAACAAGTCGGGCGAACAAGGCACAAAAGTTCCTTCGAACTACGAATTTTACTTAATAGAACACAAGAGGAACAGCCCCAAAGTCATGCCTGACGAGCTCTGGGCTCCCTTGCTTATATAACCAGCCCTTAGGCCAACCCAATCTCAACTAGGACTCTAATCCTACTCAAATCGCGAATCGAAACTTTCCATAACTGCTTAGGACTCTTCTATACGCAGATAGAAGCAATCTTAAGACTTCCAAACACCTTAGGAACATATCCCACATTCCTCAAACAAACTCAAATTCGTGACCCACA
Source organism: Tuctoria greenei (assembly GCA_036927565.1). NCBI lineage: Eukaryota > Viridiplantae > Streptophyta > Magnoliopsida > Poales > Poaceae > Tuctoria > Tuctoria greenei. The sequence goes on from JAYESD010000002.1 coordinate 257,606,032, forward strand.
CGAAATCCTATCATAACCAACTCGATACTTTCCATACAAAGCCATAACCGACTCCGCTGCAACCAAAGTCATCAACCAATACGATACGATCCTTCCAACCAGATCTTCCCATCCATAAACCATCTTCGGAACCATGCTGCCACGTCATGCACCGCATGCATACGTGCAAACACCTTCCTTCGACTCCAGTAACCTTCATATGCACTGCCCTTGATTCAATCATCATGCGCGACCTCCTGACCCGCTCAACCACAATTCCTCCTAAATTTGGTTGTTGGAACCTCATCTCCTCCCTGAGACTAGTCCAAAAGATCCTGTCACCAGCCACGACATGAACTCAAGCAACACCTGCACATGAACAAACAACCAATCTGTACGAGCCCAAGTCCGCAACTTGACTCAAGTCAGTTCCGAACACAACACCTTACGTGAGCACCTCACATAAACATGTTGCAAAGCATAGCAAAACGATATCAGCCATATCAACCAAAACGCACCAAAAACTTAGTAAAAGAATACTAAGCAAACTTTCCAACAATGTAAAGCAAGTTCGAAACATTTCACATGAAAATTTGGAACATTACAATTAAGCTCCGAACCTTGCCAAAGCTAACCGGAGCTTGAGCCGGAGCTTACCAAAGCTAGTACAACCTAGCGCCAAAGCTTACCAAAGCTAGTACAACCTAGCGCCAAAGCTTACCAAAGCTAGTACAACCTAGCGCCGGAGCTTACCTGAATGTAGGCCTAGAGGGGGGGTGAATAAGCCTTTTGAATTTTTGTCGGATCCTGCAACACTCAACAACAAGTTCAATACTAGAGAAATCGGACTAGTCCGGTAACGTGCGGACTAGTCCGGTGTTCACGGACTAAGTTGATCAAGATTAATCGATTAGATTGATTCTTCAATGTGTGCAGCGGAATTATAGAATCAAACAACAGTTCAACAGTTGTATATTGAATTGTGTCACAATTAAATCTTGTGTTCTACAATTTATTGTAAATTGACCAATGTGTATCAAACCCTAGAGTAAGTAGATCAATTTGAGTGATGAACACAAAAAGGACAAGACACACAATTTATCCCGTGGTTCGGCTACCACGAAGGCAACCTACATCCACGTTGAGGAGCCCACAAAAGGACCGGGTCTTCTCCAACCCTTCCCTCGTCGGATTGCCACGAAGGCCAACCCTCTTCCACTAATCACAAAGGGGTGAATAACCAAATTCAAGGGGCGTTCTCACACGTTGAGAGCTCCCTTAGATTAAAAATCACAATGCCACCAAAAACACACTCAGAAATTACAATTGAAACGCAGGAGTGTGTTAGAGATTCAAACCAAGAGCTCAATGATGTGTGCCAAGTGTCTCTCCAATGATCTAGAAGTGATCCTCAAAGGATTGATCGATTTTGCACTTAATTTCATGGAGAGAGGTGGTTTCTGAGTCTCTTGGGAGGTGTGACGGCGCTAGGGTTCGAGAGATTGTAAAATTGGGTCGTGCACCTCTATTTATATGGGGTTTCTAAAAGTGACCGTTAGGGTTCAGAAAGATCGGACTAGTCCGTTGTGGTCACCAGACTAGTCCGGTGTGCTGTGTGTAGCAAACCCTAAGTGTCCCAAAATATCGGACTAGTCTGGTTGAAAACGGACTTGTCCGATTTCACTACTGGAAAACTTCGGACTAGTCCAATAGCCATCGGACCTGTCCAGATATATGAAGCCCTAAGTGTGTTGGATGACAAGTCCGCACTTGGAGGACTTGTTCGATTTAGATCAGTGGGTATTTCGGACTAGTCTGTGTAAACATTGGACTTGTCCGAAGTGGATCAGAATGAATATCGGACTAGTCCGGTTAACAACGGACTTGTCCGATTTTGTGTGACTTGTGAAGTGTGTTGAGGACTATTCCACCCTGGGGAGGGCTAGTCCGACTCAAGTCAGAAAGATATCGGACTAGTCCGATAGATATCGTACTTGTCCGATCTGGTCCAGAAAGGATATCGGACTAGTCCGGTTGATATCGGACTAGTCCGGTCCTGTGTAACATTGTGCAATATGTGTGTGTGCTTAAATATGATTGAGCTCTTGGGTGTGTTTCCTTAACACACTCCATACACAATGATCTACTATTTCTTTTCCTTGAGCTCAAGTTCACTTTGCTCCTCATTATCCCTTCTTTTTTGTATTTTGCTCATTTTTCATTATTGGCCTGCAATCATCTCAACAAAAAGGTTAGGATCCCAATTGCTTGTCATAAATCATCCAAAACCCACAAGGGAGTCCTAGATGCACTTTCAATCTCCCCCTTTTTGGTGATTGATGACAACCAATTGAGATTTCACAAAATATGACAAAAAGAGTTGAGAATTTCATAAAGTATGCACATATAATTCAAAAATACATCAAGCAGTAAGAGACATATCCATATGTGAATTCTTTATGGTGGGATGCATAACTAAGTGCATTGAAACATTGAGAATGACATAATTTACATTGATGAATCAATACAAAGTACATATGTCATTTCAAGAGCAAAATTGCATATTTCAACACATATTTGCAAATTAATTAAGCATTTCAACACAGAACCATAGTTAACATGGAAACAGTGTTAAGGTATTACAATCACAAAGAAAGATAAAGAGAACTCTCTCCTCGCACCCTACCACAGCTAAAGCTAAGACTCCCCCTCAATCTCTCCCCCTTTGGCATCAAGACACCAAAAAGAAGGAGAGGAGGGTCCTAGGGTCTTCACTCTTCACTGTCGGTCCTCTCGTCATCGTCTTCGTCTTCATCATCATTAGCTTGACGAGGAGGGGAAGGAGGAGGGACGGAGTCGCTGGAGCCCCCAATGCCAAAGTAGGCAAGCTCGGAGGGGTTCAGAGGCCCGAGCTCGGTGAAGTCCGGGTCGGACTCCTCAGAAATCACTGGAGACCCAATGGGGTCGATCTCCAACTTCTGGCAGATTTGCTTCATATTGGCCTTTATATACTTCATGTCCTCCTTTCTTCTCTTGTTGAGCTTGTGGACCTTTACTTCGATCTTTTTGCAGGAGGAGAATATGGCGGTTAGGTACTTGAGGATCCCAATAGATGATCCGCTCTAAGGGGCTTCCCTAGAGGTAGGGACAGCCCTGGCATCGCTTCTTGATCTTGCCGGTGCCTCGGGACCGGAGGCCGGCGAGGGAGCAGCCTGGACACTCACTGGTTGAGGCTTCTGAGGCCTCAAAGGAGTGTGCTCCACATCCTTCACGAACTCAATGCCTGTGACTTTCTCAATCATATGCATGAGGTAGGGAGCATAGCCACAAGACCTGTTAGGCGTGCAGGATATGTTGACCATATCGTTCCAAATGTATTCCACCACATCAAATGGACGTTCCGTGCTTATGACTCTCATTAGGGTTCGGAGGTAACCCTGCACGCTTCCAGCATCTCCATATTTAGGAGCAATAGTCTTCCTTAGCATTCTGTTGAGGACCACAAAGAATGGTTTCATGTACTTTGTAGAGGGAGGGACATACTTTGATTTCGGATCATATAGGAATTTCATCCTATCCTTCTCCATGACACCTATGTTGTGGATGATCAGCCTGTCATGTCCAGAGGTGTCCAGGTGGAGCAGATTAGCAAAGTCCTCTTGAGTGATACTATACTTAGATCCGTGTGTCATCCAAGTAACACTCTCTTCATCCTCACTTGAGAAGTGGCAAGTTGCAAAGAACTGTGCGATCATCTCATCATTCCAGTTATGCCTGAAGGCAAAGAGATCCTTCAGGCCATGCCTTTCAACTGCTGCAATGACTTCATCAAAGGCTGGGCACTTCTTCTTCTCAAGGTGTGCCCAGTCAATCCACTGACTGCGCACCACCGGTGTCTTCATCGGGAGATACACTGACTTGTAGAAGTCTGCATGGAAGTTGCACCAAAACCTTCCATCGACAGCTTGCTTTGGCCTGCCATACCAGTCAATGCTTCTGTACTTGGCTGCAGAATCATTGCCCTTGCCGTTGAACTTCTCCCCAGTAGGGTCCCGGACCCCTTCCCTGGGAGCATGGAGCTTCAAGGGCCCGACTGGCCCCGTTGCTATCCCCTTGCCCTTGGCTTGGCGGGCACTTGCCAAGCTAGGGCCACCACCAGCCTTAGAGGCTGGCACCTTGGAGGCCGGCTTCTTCGCTAGCGCTTTCCTCCGAACCTGAGGAGGGGAAGGAGTAGGCTCAGAGGGTCTTTCTTGGCGCTTCTTGCCAAGACCCGTCGAGGACCGAGGTGTCACCTCGTGGTCCAACTCGGCCTCAAAGTCGGAAATTTCGTTGTTTGAGCTCGACATGATCTGAGAATGATTTTGCAAGAGTGATGGTAAGTGAGACAAGGCATAAGTATAAAAAGATAGCAATGAATTGCATTGAGGAGTTGAAAAATTAGGTTTTCAGTTCAGAAACATCGGACTTGTCCGGTGCACACGCACGGACTAGTCCGGTGGACCGGACTTGTCCGTGCATGGACCGGACTAGTCCGATGTTCATCCTAAAAAACCTAACAGATTGGTCAAGGAATGATTCCTAATGCAAATCTAGTCTAGCATACACGTAGTACATCAAATAAGCATGTATCTTGTGAAGGATGCTAGGCTATACGATCAACAATGGAGAAAAACAAGATTTCTAGGATTTTGAAGAAATTTACCGAAGAAATCGATGGACGCTTGAAGATTTGGGGGTTGGAGGCCGGACAAGTCCGCTAGCTTCAATCACCAAGAGGTCAAGCTTGATCCCCGCCCAAATGAGGACTTTTTCGACGGAGGGAGGAGAGAATCGCCTTGGTGGCTCAAGCGCAAGAGAGAGGAAAGCGTGAGCAAAAGTGGGGATGAGAAGATTAGGGTTTGGTGGCAGCTAGGGTTATGTACACGAAAAATCGGACAAGTCCGGACATGACCGGACTAGTCCGAAGTCATCCAGAGAGCTATATCAGACTAGTCCGTGGTCTATCGGACTAGTCCGGCCTAACTAGCACTCTGTGGACTAGTCTGCAAGAGCGGACTAGTCCGGGTAACCACAGACTAGTCCATGGTCACCAAGAGAATTTGCATAGCCCATTCATATATATTTGAAGGTTCACTAATAGAGAATAGGAGGGGCAAGACAAATCAATTAATCTTGATGTATTTGACCAGTAAGCATACAACAATCACACAATGATCATAATTCATCAAGATCTAATAATTAACATAGTTTTTTGAGAAAGAAAATGAAGGGGGGTGATTTTCACAATTCAGTCAAAATTTTGAAGAGGTCATACAGGTATGCAACTTTTCAAGCCACACTCCGAGAATCAAGGATATTTAGTTCATTTCGGAGTTCACAAAAACGCTTTTCATCAAGTGGCTTGGTGAATATGTCAGCCAATTGTTTTTGGGTGTTGACATGTGAGATGGTAATGTCCCCTTTCATGGAATGGTCTCTCAAGAAATGATGTCTTATGTCTATGTGTTTAGTTCTAGAGTGCTCAACTGGATTGTGGGCTATTTTAATGGCACTCTCATTGTCACAAAGGAGATGAATACGGTTCATATTGTAACAGTAATCCCTTAGAGTTTGTCGCATCCAAAGGAGTTGTGCACAACAACTCCCAGCTGCAACATACTCCGCTTCGGCTGTGGATAAAGCAATGGAATTTTGTTTCTTGGATGACCAAGAAACTAAGGATCTCCCTAGGAATTGACATGTGCCGGAGGTGCTTTTTCTATCTACTTTGCACCCTGCATAATCTGCATCGGAATAACCAATGAGATTGAATTTTGAGCCTTTTGGGTACAAAAGACCAAGGTTGGGTGTATGAACTAAATATCTCAAGATTCTTTTTACGGCTGTCAAGTGACATTCCTTAGGGTTGGCTTGAAATCGTGCACACAGACATACACTCAACATTATATCTGGCCTAGATGCACATAAGTAAAGTAGAGATCCAATCATGGAGCGATATACCTTTTGATCGACGCTAGGTCCATCTTCATTGAGGTCCAAGTGGCCATTCGTTGCCATGGGGGTCTTTATGGGCTTTGCCTTGTCCATGCCAAACTTCTTGAGTATGTCCTGCGTGTACTTGGTTTGGCTTATGAACGTTCCTTCCCTTTGTTTCCGCACTTGGAATCCCAAAAAGTATTTTAATTCTCCCATCATTGACATTTCAAACCTGTCTGTCATGATTTTGCGATGAGTAGCTCATAGGGAGTTTTCTTGAGTAGTCGATGAAGATAAAGCCGATTTGCAGCGTGGCAAGTGGTGTTAATCGCTTTCGCCCAAAATTTATCCGAAGTCTTGTATTCATCGAGCATTGTTCTTGCCATCTCTATGAGTGTTCGGTTCTTCCTTTCGGCAACTCCATTTTGTAGTGGTGAATATGGCGCTGAAAATTCGTGCTTGATGCCCTCTTCATCAAGGTACTCCTCCACTTGTGTGTTCTTAAACTCCGTGCCATTGTTGCTTCGAATACTCTTGATTGACAATGAAAACTCGTTTTGAGCTCGCTTGAAGAATTTCTTGAGTGTTCCTTGTGTTTCTGACTTATCATGCAAAAAGAAAACCCAAGTGAAGCGAGAAAAATCATCAATGATAACCAAACCGTATTTGTTACCGCCGATGCTTATGTAAGCAACTGGACCAAACAAGTCCATGTGAAGGAGTTCGAGCGGTCTTGTTGTAGTCATAGTGTTCTTTGCGGGATGATGTGCTCCAACTTGCTTCCCGGCTTGGCACGCGCTACAAGGCATGTTTTTCTCAAAAACAACATCTTTCAAACCTCGGATGTGATCTCCCTTGAGAAGTTTTTGAAGATTCCTCATACCAACATGCGCTAGCCGTCTATGCCATAGCCAACCCATGTTGGTTTTTACAATCAAGCATGTGTCGAGTTTGGCTTTATCCTTGTTGAAGTCAACAAGGTAAATCTTTCCCTTCAACATACCCTTGAATGCAACGGAACCATCACTCCTCCTTGAGACGGTCACACCCTCGTTAGTGAACAAGCAATTATAACCTTTGTCACATAGTTGAGATATGGACAGCAGGTTATAATCTAAAGATTCAACATGTAAAACATGAGAAAGAGTGTGTTCAGAGGATATTGCAATTTTACCGGTACCGAGCACCTTTCCTTGACTATTATCCCCAAAGTAGATGCCTCCGTTTGGGTCCTCGTTTTCTTCATATTCCACGAACATCCTCCTTTCTCCGGTCATGTGGTTGGTGCATCCACTGTCTAGCACCCATTTGGATCCACCGGAGGAATAGGCCTACAAAAACAAATTATGCTTTGGTTTTAGGTACCCAAGCTTGCTTGGGTCCTTGGAGGTTAGTTACAATACATTTGGGCACCCACACATGGGATTTTGTGTTCCCATGGCGTGGTCCAACATAATAAGCATAAATCTTACCAAGATTGTTTCTCATTAATACATGAGAGGCATCAAAAGTTTTAAATAGAAGCTGCTGTTGTTTATGAATCGGACTAGTCTGGGTGGTCGGACTTGTCCGGATGACCGGACTTGTCCGGACACCGACCGGACTAGTCCGGTATTCATGCGAGTTCAGTTTCTTACTCTTCAACTTATCAGTTTGAGAGGATCTTCCCTTCACAAAGGAGATCCTTCCCCCGTTATTCTTATGACTTCCAGTACTTTGCTTTTCATCATAAGAGTAACCAATGCCATATTTGACATTTGGAGGTCTTTGGACCAAGTATGCACTACGTGCATAGTTGATCTTCTCCTTGTTAAATATTGCATACTGGGTAGGATTTTTATCCTTTGTGGAGGTTGACTTCTCCTTCAAACTGGTGTTGATTTTACTACATGTGCACATATGAACAAGATCAGTTTTAGTGGGTTGAGAAGGTGAACGTGAAGAGGAGGAAGGTTCACTTAGCTTGAGTGACTCAACTTGCACTTCAAGGATTTTGTTAACCTTGATCAGGTCAACAAGTTGGTCCTTGATTGCAACATTTGAGTCGGTTAATTCCAAGCAAGTTTTCTTGCTTGAAGCTAGCTCAAGCTCTAGTGAACCGTTTTTCTCTTTTTCAAGCTCTAGGAGTTTGTCAAGTTTGACATACTTCTCCTTTTGGGAGATAATCATGTCCCCTTGACGATCAATGAACCTCTCCTTCTCAACAAGTTGGTCAAGTAAAAATCTCATTTTAGCAGCAGTTTTCCTATCTAGTCCATTTAGCATGTCCTCATCATCACTATCTAGTTCATCATCACTAGAGTAGGAATGCATGGAAGGGGTTTTGATGTTTACCTTGCGTTTACCTTCCTTTGCCATGAAACAAGTGTCATTTCCCTTCTTTGCACCGAGTGTGGGGAAGAGTGTGGATTTCTTGGATGTGCTTTCTATGGCTATGCTAGCCATCTCTTCTTCATCGGATGATGAGGACTCATCGTTTGAATCCCACTCCTTCCCAATGTGTGGTTGTTCAGCTTGTTTCTTCTTCTTGAAGAACTTCTTAGGTTGAGGCTTGGTTTCTTTAGTTTTCTTCTTGTTGTCCTCATACGGGCAATCGACTATAAAGTGGTTATACTCACCACAATTATAGCATGCCCGCCTCATCTTTGGCTTCATCCTTCCCTTTTACTTTCCTTCACTTGATTTTGTTCCTTGTCTCTTCTTCATTATTCTCTTGAACTTTTTCATGAACAAATTCATATCCTCTTCATCCAGCTCACTACTCTCATCATCACTGTCCTCCTCTAGTTGTGCTTCTCTTGTTTCTTTGGATAGAGGCTTGAGGGTAGATTTTAGGGCAACTCCTTTCTTCTTGGCCGAGGTGAGGTCGACAATTTCTTTGACGTGCTTGGCTTGTTTCTCCATCATTTCAAAGTTGATAATTTTACCAAGCAATTCATCCTGAGTCATCCTTTTGTAACCGGGGCTTTCTCTGATCATTGAGCATAGCGTGACATTGCGAGGCATAAAAGATCTAAGGATTAGCTTTACCACCTCGTGGTCATTCCACTTCTTGCTCCCATATGATCGAACCTTGTTGACAAGTGTCTTCAATCAATTGTACATATCATGGGGTGACTCGTCTTCCTCAATTGCGAATCTTCCTAGTTCCCCTTCGATCATTTCAATTTTTGCCTCACGCACATGCCGGTTACCTTCATGTGCTGTTTGTAGTGTATCCCATATCTCCTTAGCAATTTCGAGTCCATCCACCTTGGTGAACTCGTCTCGACTGAGAGAGGAGGTGATTACGGCTGCGGCTTGAGTGTTTCTATGGATGGCTTGCTCTTGACTTGGGGTGAGCTCTTCGTCGTCATCCGGAATATCTATCCCTGTACATACAACATGCCATAAACTTGGGTTGAGGGAAATCAAATGCATCTTCATATTCTGTCTCCACATGGAGTAATCACTCCCATCGAAGTGTGGGGCCTTTCCAAGTGGGATAGATAAGTAGAGATTGTTATTGGAATTTAGACGATCATAATTAAAAGGATATCGGGAGTAGTCGGTGTGACTACTCCCCTTCTTCTTCTCTTCAACTTTCGCATTCCCTTTTGAAAGTGCCTTCTTTCTGAGGAGCGCCTTTAGCTCCAGCGTCTCCTCATCGTCATCCTTGAAGTCTTGAATGGCTTTGAGGTACTTCTCTAGTTTTTGGTTCTTGTCGTTGTTGACTTCCTCTTGGTTGTTGATTTTGTGGACGTCCTTCATGTCCGACATGATCTCTTCGAGTGGTTAAACTCTTTCTTGAAGAACCTGGCTCTGATACCAATTGAATGTAGGCCTAGAGGGGGGTGAATAGGCCTTTTGAATTTTTGTCGGATCCTGCAACACTCAACAACAAGTTCAATACCAGAGAAATCGGACTAGTCCGGTAACGTGCGGACTAGTCCGGTGTTCACGGACTAAGTTGATCAAGATTAATCGATTAGATTGATTCTTCAACGTGTGCAGCAGAATTATAGAATCAAACAACAGTTCAACAGTTGTATATTGAATTGTGTCACAATTAAAGCTTGTGTTCTACAATTTATTGTAAATTGACCAATGTGTATCAAACCCTAGAGTAAGTAGATCAATTTGATTGATGAACACAAAAAGGACAAGACACACGATTTATCCCGTGGTTCGGCTACCACGAAGGCAACCTACATCCACGTTGAGGAGCCCACAAAAGGACCGGGTCTTCTCCAACCCTTCCCTCGTCGGATCGCCACGAAGGCCAACCCTCTTACACTAATCACAAAGGGGTGAATAACCAAATTCAAGGGGCGTTCTCACACGTTGAGAGCTCCCTTAGATTACAAATCACAATGCCACCAAAAACACACTCAGAAATTACAATTGAAACGCAGGAGTGTGTTAGAGATTCAAACCAAGAGCTCAATGATGTGTGCCAAGTGTCTCTCCAATGATCTAGAAGTGATCCTCAAAGGATTGATCGATTTTGCACTTAATTTCGTGGAGAGAGGTGGTTTCTGAGTCTCTTGGGAGGTGTGACGACGCTAGGGTTCGAGAGATTGTAAAATTGGGCCGTGCACCTCTATTTATATGGGGTTTCTAAAAGTGACCGTTAGGGTTCAGAAAGATCGGACTAGTCCGTGGTGGTCACCGGACTAGTCCGGTGTGCTGTGTGTAGAAAACCCTAAGTGTCCCGAAATATCGGACTAGTCCGGTCGAAAACGGACTTGTCCGATTTCACTACTGGAAAACTTCGGACTAGTCCGATAGCCATCGGACCTGTCCAGATATATGAAACCCTAAGTGCGTTGGATGACAAGTCCGCACTTGGAGGACTTGTCCGATTTAGATCAGTGGGTATTTCGGACTAGTCCGTGTAAACATCAGAGTTGTCCGAAGTGGATCAGAATGAATATCGGACTAGTCCGGTTAACAACGGACTTGTCCGATTTTGTGTGACTTGTGAAGTGTGTTGAGGACTAGTCCGCCCTGGGGATGGCTAGTCCGACTCAAGTCAGAAAGATATCGGACTAGTCCGACAGATATTGGACTTGTCCGATCTGTTCCAGAAAGGATATCGGACTAGTCCGGGGTATATCGGACTAGTCTGTTCCTGTGTAACATTGTGCAATATGTGTGTGTGCTTAAATATGATTGAGCTCTTGGGTGTGTTTCCTTAACACACTCCATACACAATGATCTACTATTTCTTTTCCTTGAGCTCAAGTTCACTTTGCTCCTCATTATCCCTTCTTTTTGGTATTTTGCTCATTTTTCATTATTGGCCTGCATTCATCTCAACAAAAAGGTTAGGATCCCAATTGCTTGTCATAAATCATCCAAAACCCACAAGGGAGTCCTAGATGCACTTTCATTACCAAAGCTACTCGGACCTAGCGCCGGACCTAACCAACACTAGTCAAAACTAGTCATCCTAAAAGTCGGAGCTAGAAAAACATGTCGGAGCTAACCAACATATGTTGGACCTAGCAGAACATATCGGAGCTTAACAAAGACATGTCGGAGCTATCAAATACATGCCAGAGCTAAAGACAAAGCTCATCAGAGCTACCCAAACACATGTCGGATCTAGACAAAGAAAGGCAGACCTATTGTCGGACCTTGTCAAAGCTTGGAGCTAGAGTCGGACCTTGCTAAAAAGATGTTATGGCACCATTCAAAACTTTTATTGTCAAAACCAATGTATTCAGCACAAATAGGTCTCACATATAGGATAAGGATTAGACCTGTGATGCTATATGGGATAGAATGTTGGTCTACTAAAAGGCAACATGCCCAATAAATGAGTGTTGCAGAGATGCGCATACAGTGGAGGTGCAGTAACACGAAAAGAGACCGAATTAGGAATGAGGTGACATGTGGTGGGGTAGGGGTGGAGACAATTGAAAAGAAGCTAGTCCAACATCGACTACGCTGGTTTGAGCATATCCAGCGACGACCTCCAGAAGCATCGGTCAACAGTGGAATTCTAAAGGATAGGGAAAAAATATTAGGATAGGTAAATGACGATCAAGGATGACATGGCAGAAGGCGGTGAAGCAAGACCTGAATGAGTGGGTTATACACAATTTGGCTCATGATAGGACTACATGGAAATTAGCAATTCACGGAGGTGGATACTGCGCCGATTACATCGACCACCCAAGCAACCCAGGAAGCGCGTTGACGTGAACACTGTACCACTCGCCTAATTTATGAGGAGTCAGATAGATAGTTTTGCCCAGCTATAAAAGGCTTCCAAAGGTCACTTTCCCAGGCACGTTAGTAGGCACATTGACACATGCGCACTTACACCACGGGACAAGGACTCTACAAAGAACACTCGCTTGTAATCATACACCCCGAGCTAACAAAAAGCAAGGAAACAATCAAAACTGTAAGTAGGGTACTTTGCCTAAACCAGTAAAAATCTCTCGTGTCTTTGTACCTAAGCCATCGAGGATGAACACGTTGTGATACAATACTAGTCCGTAGTAAAAATATTGTCACCTTTATAAGGCATCACACCTATCTCTCTTTAAAGAAATAACGCTCAGCCCCGGTCCACATTTCCCACAAAGCAAGCCCAAGCTCAACTCGCTAAGTCGACAACATAACTTCAGTCCTGGAGGGGAGGCATCACACTAACAAGTACGACCCAGGCGCTCAACCCATCTAATTTATTTGTATGTGAGCCTGCCTTCAGTTCCAGACTTCCAGTCCGGCAAGGTTACCGCTGGGTGCCTGAGTAGTCCAGTCGATTCCTATTCCGCACTTCCCGACTTCCGCAGAAGAAATGAGCTGTCGCCGCGCCGCATTCCGCTCGATCATTCCTATTCTGCTCGGACCGCTCCGTTAGATCACTCGTCCGCTCTGATCATCTCGCTGAGTTGATCAAATTGAGGGGAGGAGTCGGAGGGAGGCTACATCGTCCGATCGTCACGGTGATCAAATTATGAGTGCAGGCAGCAGGCGCAACCACGGAGTAACATGCAAGCAAGGTGTCAAGACAATAGAAGCAAGAAGAATAGAAGTTCCAGTGACCATGGTTGAGTACAAAAAGAAAAAAGATTCGGTTTCATGTCAGGAATCTCTTAATTACACTTGCGAGTCATTTTCATCATTAATATGTATATGTCATATGATATCAACAGTGATAATTATTTGTTTATAATTATAGGTATTACAATGTTGCCTAAAAAATATCCATCCGATGCTGCAAGATGAATAGAAGAAAATGAGAGAATCAATTTATTGAATCACAGAGAGGTGCTTTAAATAATTTTTTTATGTCAACAAGTAGTGTTGATGTCAACAACAATAATCAAAGACAAGATCCTGACCCCGAAGAGGATGATGATCAAATTCAAATGTACCTACTCAGGTCAACGAGCAATCCTTGGATGAAAGTAAGTAACTACTAACTAGCGTTGATTTTTTTTCAAAAGTAAGTATGTGACTAAGTACAATTCGTTGAATCTAAATACAAATATTGAGGTCAATGTTAATGAAGACGGTATGGAAGAGGAAAACTTGGAACCTTCATCTGATACTCAAAATCAGAACAGTTATGAGCAAGATGTTTCTCTTTTATCTATTTATGATCCGAGAACATAGGATAATCTTGATAACCACAAAAGGGCTATTTTATTCGAAAAGGGGCCAGTAAGAGAATTGGGTTTTTGGAGTCCCTGATGATGTTTTTGGTAAAAAATTTTCATATGCTTACTATTGTAAAAAGTTATCTAATGATGAGGATGTTGATAGAAAGTGGTTGGTTTACTCTAAAGAGCTAGACAAAGTTTTTTTTGTTTTTGTAGCAAGTTATTCAAATCAAATCAGAACAAGTCTTTGTTAGCTTCTGATGGTTTGAGAGACTGGAAACGTCTCAGTGGGAGTTTGAAAGATCATGAGAGTGGTGTTGAACATTTGACAAACATGAATACATGGGAATGAAGTTCGGTTGAGGCTAAGAAAAAATCAAACAATTGATGATGACATGCAATGTGAGATTGCAAAGGAAAAAGACCGTTGGAGACAAGTTTTACTGAGAATAGTTTCTATTGTTAAGTTTCTTGCAAAATATACATTGGCATTTCAAAGATCAAATGAGAATTTATATCAAGATAATTATGGTAATTTCATTGTGCATTGAAATGATTGCTGAGTTTGATCCTGTGGTGCAAGAACACATTAGGCGCATTCAAAATAATGAATTTAAACATCATTATCTTGGCCATAATATTTAAAATGAGTTGATTTCACTACTTGCTGATGCTGTGAGAAAAGTTATCTTAAGGACCATCAAGGATGCCAGATATTTCTCTATTACCTTGGATTGTACGCCGGGTGTGAGCCATGAAGAGCAAAGGACTCTAATCGTGCGATGTGTCAATATGTCAAATAAAATTCCAAGAGTGAAGGAATTTTTCCTAGAGTTCTTAAAAGGTTGATGACACTTCAGGATTAGGGCTCTTTAATGTATTGGTGGATACATTGGATTCTCCTGATCTGAATATTGCTAATGTGAGAGGGTAAGGTTATGACAATGGTTCCAATATGAAGGTAAAACATCAAATTGTTCAGAGACGTTTGCTTGAAATTAACTCCAAAGCGTTGTATATGCCATGTGCATAACACAACTTAAATCTCACTCTTTGTGATATGGCCAAATCATTCAAACATGTTATTTCATTATTCGATGTTATAAAACGTATATACGCATTATTTGCATGTTCTACTAAAAGGTGGAAGATTTTGCTTGATCATGTTCCAAAGCTAACTTTGCAGTCTTTGTCTAATACTCGTTGGGAGAGTCGAACAAAGAGTGTGCAACCTATCAAATATCAAACTCCCCTCATAAGATCAGTTTTGAAGGTAATAGAGATGATTTGTACTGATGATCCAGCTGCTGTAAGTGATGCTCAAGGTTTGGTTACTACATTTAAAATTTTGAAATTTTAGTTGGTATGATTATTTGGCATGATATTCTATTTCCTGTAAATATGGTGAGCTAAAAGTTATAAGAGAAGATTGTGTGCATCGATGCTACTCTCAAACACATTGAAGGAGTCATCTCATATTTTCAAAAATACAGAGATGAAGGCTTCTATTCTAGTATTGAGATTGCTAAAGTCATTGCATCTGATATGGCCATCGAGCCAAAATTTCCCACAAAACATCAAAGTAAAGGAAATAACATTTTGATGAAATCAATGATGAAGATGAAGAACTGCAACTATCAACTATGGAATCATTCAGAGTCACTTACTTTCTTGTCATTGTTGATGCTGAATTGCTTCATTGACTAGTCGATTTGAGCAGCTGAAGACATTTGAATATTTATTTGTTTCTTATTGAACTCAAACAATCTGAAGTTCTTGATGATACTAATCTATGTAAATGTTGCATTACTTCTGCAGAAACATTTATTCATGATGCATCATTTGATGTCGATCTTGATGATTTTTTCTCTGAACTAAAAGTATTGCAAGTGACTTTGCCAGATGATTTGATGTCTGCTTATGAGATTCTTCAATTTGTTACAACTATCAATTGCTATCCGAATGTCTCTGTTGCTTATCGGTTCTTATTGACTATACATGTGTATGTAGCCTCAGCTGAAAGAAGTTTCTCTAAATTGAATCTGCTAAAAAATTGTTTGAGATCGATTATGTTACAAGATAGATTGAATCAACAGGCTATATGTTGCATTGAGAAGGATATCTTGGACAATATTGATCTTGATATTATTTTAAATGATTTTGCACCTAGAAATGTTCGAAGAATTTTTTTGTGAAGCACTAAAACATATTGTCAATGAAGTTATCGTAAAATGGTTCTAATTTGAGGTAATGATACGTTCATTCTAGCATATTTTTTGTATTTATTTCATAATATATTATCACTATATGTTTTACATTTATATGCATATATATATATATATATATACATACATACATACATACATACATACATACATACATACATACATACATACATACATACATACATACATACATAAATGTAGTTCTAAGGGCTCATGCTCGATTTCGCCCAAGGATCCTCTAAAACTTAGAGGCGGTCCTACATTCTCTGTCTCACGCCCTCCTCTTCCTCCTAGATTCCTAGCCCCTCCTTGCCCTCGTCACCTCTCCTACATCTCGCCGCCCATTGAATGAATCATCCCTAAGAGGAAAACATTTGCCTTTTTTAATTATTTAAATTGATACTCTATTTTGGTAAATATTTAAATATTTTTTAAAAAAAATTGAAG
This sequence comes from Tuctoria greenei, assembly GCA_036927565.1. NCBI lineage: Eukaryota > Viridiplantae > Streptophyta > Magnoliopsida > Poales > Poaceae > Tuctoria > Tuctoria greenei. Next base: position 257,622,263 of record JAYESD010000002.1, read on the forward strand.
ATAGTGTGGTGTTCAGGAGGCCTGAAAGTGAGACGGGAGCTGGCCCAAAGGCGGGCGTGGTACATGATCAAATATCATGCGCGCCGTGTATATGAAACCCGTTCAAACAGTACTTCTATATCATTCATTTTTTTTAAAAAAAAAAAGTACAATCAAATTTCAAGCAGCCTTTTTAACGAAACCGCGTTGTGGTTGGCTACTTCGGGCATGGCCCTTGTGCAGCTGCAAACTGGTCAGGACGAGTAGCGGATCTCCAGGCTCCCCACATATAGAATAATTCAGCATTTGTCACCCTTACAAACGTGTCATAACCGTTTACCGTTCTTATAAGCGATCTCTATAATTTACCATCTTTACGGAATTTTGTTCAGAATTTGACATCCTAATGCTAATTAAGTGTGACAAGTCACCCTCTTCAGTTCGATGACATGGCAGATCCTAGTAAAATTATATTTATGCCCCTGAGCACCTCCTTTAAATTATCAAATCGCCCCATCATTTTTTCTAGCGTCGACAGCAACGAGACCTGCCCCAGTCCTACAGTATGGCTGTGCTCAGTGGAGACAGCCCAAAACGCTCCAGCCTCATTGAGTCATTGTGCGCCACGACGGCCGGAAGGCGTGCCTGCGCGGTTGCACCGCCAGCGTCACCCTTGAACCCCGGTGTTCTCGAGCACGTGTCATATCGATTCACTGAAGCTCGACATGTGTGTGGACCTTGGCAACGGACAGATTGGATACGCAGAGCAGGGACAACGGTGACGTCCCTCTGTTGCAAATCATTACCAACGTGTTTGGAGCATCGATCTGGTTCTGCAGAAACAATGTTGCCTCTGTGCATGTTCACACACAATAGTAGTGTAAAATTCATTGTTGACTTAATAATCTGTGTAGTGTGAACATGTTTAGTATTGCTTTCACACTACAATAGAAACGGTTTCACACTACCATACTCACTTATATAAGTGCATTCCCACCATTCTGCATAATACAAGCAAGAATTCATCTCTAATATAGTATCAACATAATTCCTTTCCTTTCCACCTTCCGCACTTCAATCATGTCAACAAGTCCAGCCTCTTCCGTTGCTGATTCTTCCTCCTCCACAAATCCATTTACAGATCCAGCCTCCTCTTTTGCTGTTGCGGCATCAATCATCCAGCACGTAAATATTCGTTCTCACGTTCTTATCATCTTGGATTACTGAGACCCCAACTTCTCCATATGAAGTTCGTTCTTTGATACCACTTTTCGGAAGTTTGGACTCCTCGACCACGCCGATGGCAGCACTGATGTCCAAACCATATGGCACAATGCTGAATGGGTGCAAATTGACCAATGCATCATGTCGTGGTTGTATAACTCCATCACCACTAATATCATATAGATGGTGCACACGCCGCAGTCGACGACGTATCTGATTTGGTCCTCCATATGTGATCTCTTCCTTGACAACACCGAGCAGCGCGCCGTATTCGCGCTCCAAGAGTTCCACGGACCCTACCAGAGAGATCTCACCATCTCTGCATATTTCGCTCAGAAGAAGGAGCTCACCGACCTTCTCCGCGACGTGTGCCATCCAGTCTCGAGCCCTCTCTGGTCGTCAATGCATTGCATGGACTGAACTCAAAATTCAGCCACAAGATTTCTGTCATCACGGCAACAAAACCGCTGCCTTCCTTCTTGTCCGTGCGCGATTACTTGCTGCAGGACGAAGCCAGGCAAGCCCATACTGCAAAAATGGAGTCTCACACGGCTCTCCTAGCCTCCACGAAACCCAACAACAACGTACAACAACAGGACTGCCAGCATTCGCACAAAAATGGGGGCGACCGTCGCAAGTGTTGCCACCAAAACAGAGGACGTCAACAGCAGCATTGCGTCTGCCAACAGACCGCACCAGGCAACGCGCCTCAGAACGCGCAAGCTGCTCCTCTGGCACCATGGGCTGCCATGGCCAACCCATGTACTGGTGTAGTCCAGGCCTGGCAGATGCCCTTGTGGTGCCCGACTAGCTCAGGCATCCTCGACGAACGTCCTGCAGACTACAACCAGCAGGCTCTCCACGCCACGACTATGTTCTGTGATGATGCATATGGTGGGCAGCACCAACAACCTCCTCAGGGACTAGTAGCGGCCTTACAAGGCGTTCTGCAACCCAGCCAGTACTACGGCAACAACTGGGTTCTCGACACCGGCGCCAGCTCTCACATGGCAAACAACTCCAGTATACTCTCCTCCTGCACATCACCACCCCATAACTCCAGTATTGTGGTCAGCAATGGAGCCATCACGACTGTCACCAAAGCCGGACATGCAACCATTGCCACCAATGATGCACCTCTCCACCTCAATAATATTCTCATATCCCCATCGTTGGTCAAAAATCTTATTTTTGTCCGCGCACTTACTCGTGATAATTTTGTCTCTGTTGTTTTTGACCCACATGGCTTCTCTATAAAGGACTTCCGCACGGGGACAACACTACTCTGATGTGATACCAGTGGTGATCTCTATCATATTCGGCAGCACCAGCAAAATAAGACATCAAACTGGAGCTTCCTTACCACTCTCGACTCCGACATCTGGCACGCACGCTTGGAACAACCGAGGCACGGGCAACTCCAACATCTTCTATCCAAGTTTGATTTCCAATGTACCAAGTCTGATGTACACACTTGCCATTCTTGTCGTATTGGGAAGCACACCAGACTGTCATTCACTACTTCTCAGACTTTTACTTTTGTTCCCTTCCAATTATTACATTGTGATTTATGGACATCCCTAATTCCTAGTAATTCCGGATTCAAGTTTTATCTTGTTCTGCTGGATGATTTCTCCCACTTTGTGTGGACTTTTCCACTACGCCATAAATATGATGTACTACCGACCATAATATCCTTTCATGTGTTTGTGCTCACACAATTTCAACGACCCATATGCTGCCTTCGCACCGACAATGGCAAAGAGTTTGATAATCATGCCATGCACTCATTCCTTGCCTCACACGACATTGCACTACAACTCACCTGCCCTTACACATCACCACAAAACGGTCGTGCTGAGCGTGCTATACGCACGCTTAATGACAGCATGCGTACCATGCTGTTGCATGCCGCCGTACCTTTGCCGTTCTGGCCAGAGGCACTAGCAACTGCTACGTATCTCCTAAACCTTCGACCCACCCGGGCTCGCTCAAACAATACGCCACATGAAATACTCACTCGGAGTCCACCATCCTATGATCACCTCAAAATCTTCGGTTGTCGATGCTATCCAAATATCACCAGCACCGCTGCCCACAAGTTAGCACCTCGGTGTGCGCCATGTGTCTTCATCGGTTATCCTATAGACGCAAAAGGCTACAGGTGCTACAATCCCATCACCAAACGTGTCATCACTTCCAAGAATGTCACGTTTGACGAATCCACATTCCCGTTCAGAGAGTCATCCTCTCCGGTCACCGATCCTCCAACCGAGTCCTCGCCTAATAGTCACGGAGGTGTAGACCCGTTCCTGCTACCCATCCTGCCTAAAAGTGCTGCCCTCCCATCACACCAGATCACGCAGCCACGCATCCTACCTCAACCACCTCCACAAGTCCCGAAGGATCACTCACGCAGCCCACTTTCTCGAACTGCTCCACATAGCGCGCCACCACCTGGGTCCGCCGCTGCGCACCGCTCCCATGCATGGCTGCATGCACCCCCATGCAACGTTATTCCGCCCCACGCGCCTCGTCCGACCACATCGCCCAAGCCTACTGCTGGCCCGGACGTAAAGAACCCCATGCATCATTCAGGAGACCCGTTGGTCCCCACTCCTGGTACTTGTAGCACATCAGTACTACCTACTACTAGCATGACATAGGCACATACGAGCAGCACCAAGTTCCAACCTAGGCTACTTGCTTCCCCAGCCACTGCTTCACATCACCATTCGATGATAACCCGTGCACGCGCAGGCCTCCACAAGACGAACCCCAAGTACGCATGCATCAGCACAACCACCCCTACAGCTCCACCAACAAGTGTTCGTGCTGCCATGTGAGGCCCAGCCTGGCTTGCTGGCATGGAAGAAGAATATGCAGCCCTTTGTGATAACAACACATGGACACCTGTTCCTCGTCCTGCAGGTGTTAATATAATCACTGGAATGTGGTTGTTCAAGAACAAACTGCACGCTGATGGGAGCCTTGCTCGGCGCAAGGCCCGATGGGTCGTCCGCGGCTTCAAGCAAAGACAGGGGATAGACTTCGACCAGACATTCTCTTCTGTCGTTAAGCCAACAACAATACGGATGTTCCTTCACCTTGCTGTGTCACGAGGTTGGCCCGTGAACCAGCTCGACGTCAAAAATGCATTTCTTCACGGCGCCATTACTGAACAACTCTACTGCTCCCAACCAACATGCTTCATCTACAAGCAACATCCAGACTACGTTTGCCTCCTGTCTAAGTCCCTGTACGGACTGAAGCAGGCGCCACAAGCCTGGTTCAAGACCTTCGCCGCAGCTCTCATCAAACTCGGCTTTGAGCAAGCACGCTCGGACATATCCTTATTCGTCCTCAAGACAAGCAGTGACATGGCGTACTTGCCGCTGTATGACGATGACATCGTCGTGACTACATCATCCAATAGTCTCCTTCAATGACTAGTGACAAGTCTCAGTAGCACCTTCGCAATGAAGGACCATGGCCCATTAGATCACTTCTTGGGTATTCAGGTCCAGCGCACATTTGGTGGCCTCTTTCTCACACAGTCAAGTTATGCGCATGATATTCTACAACGTGGAGGTATAGAGAACTGCAATCCAGCACCAACCCCTGTGGACACCAAGCCGAAGACCTCATCTATCTCTGGCACTCCCGGCCAAAATGCCTCCTTCTACAGGAGCATAACTGGTGCTCTGCAGTACTTGACGATCACACGGCCGGACATTGCGTATGTCATCCATCAAGTGTGTCTTCATATGCATGCTCCTCGAGATGTGCACTAGACTCTTGTCAAAAGGATCCTTCGCTACATCAAAGGGACTGTGAATCACAGTCTACAACTTTGTCGATCCTCGCAAACGACTCTCACAGCATACTCCAATGCAGACTGGGCCGGCTGCTCTGACACTCGGTGATCCACTTCAAGCTACTGTATTTTCCTTGGGGATTCGCTCATCTCCTGGTCCTCCAAAAGGCAAAGTACAGTTTCGCGCTCCAGCGCTGAAGCCGAGTATCGAGCTTTCGCTAACACTGCGGCAGAATGTTCCTGGCTACGACAACTTCTCCAAGAGCTCCAAGTGAAGATCGACAAGTGCACCATCATATACTGCGACAACATGTCTGTGGTCTACCTGACTCAAAATCCAGTCAATCACCAGCACACGAAGCACATTGAGTTGGACATTCATTTTGTTTGAGACAAGGTTGCTTTGGACGAGATCCATGTTATACACGTCCCAACACATCAGCAGTTTGCGGACATCATGACCAAGGGACTGCCCACAACATTGTTCCAAGATTTTTGTTCCAGTTTATGCATCACTTCGCACGAGGCACAAATTACAGGGGGTGCGGAAACAATGTTGCTTGTGTGCACGTTCACACACAATGGTAGTGTGAAAGTCATTGTTGACTTAATAATCTGTGTAGTGTGAACAGATTTAGGATTGCTTTCATGCTACAATAGAAACGGTTTCACACTACCATACTCACCTATATAAGTGTATTCCTACCATTCTGCATAATAAAAGCAAGAATTCATCTCTAATAGGTTCAATGCCATTGTTGTGTTAACCCATGCTGCCTCTGCGCCACCAAATGGCCCGAATGGAATTCCTCCGGGCTATGAAATGTTTGTCACCCAGAGATCTCATGTAGTCCAGCAAGCTATAAGACTAGCTGCTGGCGATGTCCGTCTGATGAATCCGGTCTCCCTGGTGGTGAACCACCCAGCATGTCGGACGAATAGGGCAGATCAGAGGGTTTTGCCAAACGGACAAGTCTGGAAGCCACAGCTACTATTACTTTGTTTTGCCTCGAAGGTGTTAATAAGAGGCCAATATTCTCCTCAAATTACAGGATAGTCTCATTGGTAAGGCAACGACTGCTATGCAAGCAGCCTTCTCGTGCAAGCGTGCAAGCTGATGTTTTGAGCCCTCTGATTACAATCTATTGGTGCCTTCAATTTTTTCACATAAGTTCTCCCACCTCAACCTATGAAATATGCAAAAGAGCCCCTAAGAAAAGGCACCGTTAGATTGTAATCTGAGGGCTCAAAACATCTGCTTGCACGCTTGCACGAGAAGGCTGCTTGCATAGCAGTCGCTGCCCATTGGTAAACCTTATCGTACAAGGATTCCTCCACTTCCTTTCCTACTATCTTCACTTCTTCAGTCCCGGGCTCCCTTGAAATTACCAGAAGAACAATTTGGTGATGATGATGATCTTGAACATGATCTGGAAGATGATTATGATTCAGATGATGGCTCAGACTATGAGGACTTACCTCCTTTTAAGCGCCTCACAAAAGCTCAGCTTGCAAAGCTGAACAAAGCACAGAAGAAGACAATACCTTTGAACCTCGCAGCCATGTCTTCTGCTGTATACACGAAGAGCAGGGGATCGGCCGCCATCCCATCCAGCACCTAGCGACGAAGGGTAGTAAGCCTGGACAAAAGAGAAGCGACGGCGACTAGGTGAGATTATCTACTGGAGGTAACACTCATCGAACCTAATCAATCTGATTCTACTTTTGATCTCCATTGCGTCTGTGTGCATGGTACTGTACAAGCCATGAACATAGACGCCGGTAGCCGTCTAACGCTTTGTGCAGGGAAGGAACATGGGCAAGAGAAAGGGTGCGGTGAAGATAAAACGTCTGACGCTCGCTCCGGCGAAAGATTTTGTCCTGAATCATGAACTTCATGGAGATCTTCTGGATTCTGAGAGAGCAGCAAGATTGGTAGAAATCGTCGCGGCTTCTTCCAGACCGAAAAAGATTCATGGCGTGGAAGGCACCAGGATTGGAAATCGTTTCTTGGACCTATGTGATTGGCATGATCTGGAGGAGGATGATCTACCGAAATCAGCTCCTTCCAAACTTTGCTGCCGATATGGTCAGGAAGGAACAGTGCCCAATGCTGACTTGCTGGATCGCCATGTTCATGCAGGCAAGGAGGAAAATCCGGATCTGATTGAATTTCCAAATTTGAATCACATTCAAAAGGTCATTGGGCCACGATTAAGGGGGAAGGGGACCCACACATGCATGGTTGTGCCTTACCGGCCTGTACCTGGCCTGGTGGCGTTATTAGGCCGGCGTGGTCACCCCCAAACCCTAATCGAAGATCCTCACGTAAACAGAACAGCCACCGTGTTTGGTTCATACACTGAGGTGGTCTCTGGATCTGCTAGTCCAACAATGGCGGAGAACAACGGCAACGCCGGCTTCAACCGAGATGGAGTGGCGGGCAGGAGGTTCAACGCCAATGGATCTGGGAAGGGAGGGTACATCAACCGCAACTTCAACCAACCAAGGTTTCATCCAGGCACAGGAGGTGCAGATCATGCAAGGAGGGGTGCTGGCCGAGGTTTTAACTCCTACCGTCGCTTTGGTGGGCGGGGTTTTGGAGGCAGAGGCATGCAAGGACGGGGCATGAACTACATGCAGCACGGTTCATCATTTCCTGCTGGCGCCAACTATGCTGTGGAGATTCAAGGTAGACTATCGAGTACACAGCAGGGAATCCCGGCGTCCAGTGCTACTAATATGGCGCAGAACCCATGCAGGCATGAACAGGGAAGTGGCATTCCGGCGCAGTAAGACATTTCAGCTCAAGCGATGACACTGTTACAAAAAAACACTAGCAACAGTTGAAGGGTCATCTGCGGGACAAAAACCCGCGACAATAGAGCTGAAACCAGATTTGGTCATCAGCACTGAAGAAAAAACCCAAGTGGAAAAGGAATCATCCAAGAACAGAGAGGCTGTTGTTCTGGAGCCACCTACAAAAATTGCCAAAGATCGCAATGGAAATAGGCCATAGTGCCATAAATGTCTTACCAAAAGACACACTATGGGAGAATGCGTGAGAGAATTCTACTGTGATGCCTGTGAAAGCGATCAACACAATAAACCGAGGTGCCCAATATTTAAGACTGCTAGACAACCAGCAGCTATTTGTGGGTTCGCGGTTGAGGATCTTGGATTTTTTCATATTCCATATACAACATCTCTGAAGACAAAGGCTGACATGAGGACAGCTATTGTCGGTGTTGTGGAGAGTTGGCTCATTGCTATGTGGAGGCCGAGCTGGAAAGATTTGATCCCAGCTAGATGGAATTGGCACATTAAGATGATTGGTGATAATGTATTTAAAACAGTGTTTCCATTTCGTGCGGAACTGAAACGCATGGTGGAATGGGGAACTGTAGAGTCAAGGATCAACAAAGCCATGTTCGTGATTGAGGAGAAAGGTTCTTGTGGGGGAGCTAGAGCCAAATTACCCAAGGTTTGGGTCCAGTGTTCGGGATCGCCGGTGGAACTGAAAGAATTCCCGGTAATTTGGGCGATTGGATTGGTGCTTGGAGCCACAAAGGATGTGGACATGATCTTCTCTAGAAACCATGAGAATTGTCGTTTCCTGATTATGGTGCTGGACCCTAATCTTATTCCTCACGCTGTTAATGTGGTCATTGATGAAGTCTTGTATGTACTGAAATTCAAAGTGGAAATTGATGGCCAAGGAACTAGTACTGATCCTATGGACATGGATGAATTTGAGGATGATGACCTGATAGAGGGTGATAAAGGAGGTGACGCTGATATTGGCACTAAGGAAAATAAACATGCAAGGTCTTCCCAGGGTGCTTCTAGTTACAAAGGAAAGAATGTCATTGGATCACATAATAGGTGACAGCATGCACCTGTGGATGAACCTCAAAACACAGTAAGTCCATATTTAATTATCCAAAATACACATGTTGGTGATATGGTAATTAAATACCTAGTCTCCCTTCTCAGGTTTTGGAGGAGATGGATGAAACTTCTGTGGAGAAAGAGATGATGGCGCTGGATCATGGAGGCTACTACCCACAAACTCCTGGAGACTCTTCCCAGCATATGGCTGAATGGGAGGAGGTGCGTAAGTCTTCCACATTAGTCCGAATAATCAGTGATTCAATGCATTCGAATTCCAAAGATGTGAGTGTACAGGAAAAGAACTATATGCCTGTTCACAATCACTACAGTAAAAGCGGTCATTTGCGACGGCCGGCCGTCGCAAATAAACCTATTTGCGACGGCCCGCAGATGGCCGTCGCAAATAAGAAAACTGTTGCAAATTAGCTTATATTTGCGACGGTTTCCAAAAGTGGCCGTCACAAATAAGGAGGCCGTCACAAATAAACCTTATTTGCGACGGCCTTTTCCGCTAGCCGTCGCAAATAGTATTAATTGCGACGGCCAACCCTAGGGCCGTCGCAAATAAGTTGACCGTCGCAAGTTAAAGCACTATACCGTCGGTCCGAACCATTCCCTTTGTCATTTCCTTACCACCGCCGCCGCCGCTCCGCTCCGCCCCCGGCCCCGCCGCCCCCGCTCCCGCCGCTGGCCCGCCGCGCCGCCGCCCCGGCCTTGCCGCCCCCAGCCCGCCGCGCCCAGCCTCGCCAGCCCCAGCCCGCAACGCCCCCCCCCCCCCCCCCCGCACCGCCGACTGCAGTGCCGCCGCGCTGCACCCCACCGCCCCCGCTCCCACCGTCGGACCGCCGCGCCGCCACCGCCCCGGCCTCGCCGCCCCCGGCCCGCCGCGCCGCCGCCATTGCAGGTATGCCCCCTCTCTCCGTCGCCCCCTTGAATCCTAATTGATGGTAATATGAAGTTCACAATGATTAGTTATTAGCATCTAATTCTCATTTTGCATATGGGATCAATTAGGATCAATTTTGCATATGGGATCATTTCTAGAAATGCAATGCAAATATGCAACACAGACAGACCCTTGTGGGGGAGGAGGAGGAAAAAAAAGAATAGGAGGAGTGAGCACAGGAATCGGGGCCCACCGCTGGCACCGATGTGCGTTGGGGATCGGATGAGCCGGGCATCGCGTCGGTGGGAAGCGTGTGGCCAGGCATCATCGTCATGTCCCCGTGCACCCGCCGGTGGCGTCGTGGCAGGGGGGCATGCAGGGGCAAATATTGTCGCCATGGCAGAGAGGCGGAACTGCTGGTTGGGGGGGTGCCTGTGCGGCGAACATCGTCGCCATGGCCAGGAGGCGCAGCCGCTCGTCGCCATGCTGGGAGCTGCAAGAGCCTGGCCTCGCGGGGGGGGGGGGGGGGGGTGACGCCGTGGGGGCGCAACGGTGGCGACCTGGGGGCCTCACGCGGCGCACCGCTGGTGTGCGGCGATATCAGTTGGGATGGGGCCCAAGAGATCACGGGGGGGGGGGGGGGGGGGGGGGCGGAGGGGAATGCATCTATGGGGCAGGTCACCTTGCCGAACATGGCGCATGGCATCTCATGGGAGGGGCGATGGAGGAGGACGAACCTCCTCGTCTGGCTACTGGGCCGAGGTTGTGGGTTGGAACCGGTTCCAAACCGTGGTTATTGAAAATAGATCGGTTTGGGTTGGGCTCAAAAGTAGGTGTGGGTTGGGTTGATTTGGTTTTGTATGTTTATTTTACAGGCCGGGTTGATTGATACAGAAAAAATGAATTGGGTTTGGGTTTAGTCCAGATCTTGGTCGGGTTGAGTTAGTCCACTATCCAAAAAATGGATTGGATTTTAGGCTATCTTTTTGGCTAATATGTTTCTTGTCTTGCATAATTGACTAATATGCTTTATATGTTGTCTTGTATTACACTTGTGATTTCACACTTGTCCATTGTGGCTAATATGTTTTTGCACTATCCCGGGGTCATCGACGGGGTGTCTACTCTTTCGTGGGAGGACTACGCACGCGTCTATCACCAGGAGCACGACAACCTTTAGGAGGCCGTATGGGCCGATTTTATGGTAAGTATGTTAAAAAAAGTTTCTAAGTTTCAACTCTTAAACTCTTTTAGTGAACATCTCTTCAATATATTCTTTATCGCAGGCAAGATATACTTTAGAGGACTCGAACGACCATCGCCAGTTTGAGGATGCGAGGCGAGTGTTTCACTACAACGCTTCCAAGGCGCTTTGACAAGCTTTGTCGAACGCCCGTGTTCAAATTATTAATGAGCACTTAAAGGTGAACCAGCAGCCCGTGCTACACTTCCGGCAAGCGAGCGAGATGCACCTGACGGAGGAGGAGTACGCGCAGGTACGTGGAGTGTAGTAAGTATTTTTTCTGATAATTTCCTCGATGATATTTTTAACGACTTCCAACTATGTGCAGGGCCACGTGAGCTGGTTGCAGGGTCGGACCAATGCATTTCGGGCCCTTTGTCGCAACTGGGCTAGCGATGAGTTTAAAGCTAAGTCCGAGAAGGCTCGAGACTACAGAGAGGTCGAGGGGAAGAGCAGGCATGGGCAACATAACCACTTGCGTTTAGCTAAACGCATGGTAAGTGTGTGTAACTTATGTTTATATATTCATAATATATTGTTCGTACTAACACGTATTGACAGGAGCGCGAGACGGGGGTGCTGCCGACCCCTGCTGAGATCTGGAAGAGAGGTCACAGGGACCCTTCTCAGCAGACGGGGTGCAGTCAGGCTGCAGCCGAGCGATTGGTAAGTTTAGAAATCATTCATATTAAATATAACTATATAGATTGTTGAACTTACACCCTTTTCTTGTTTTGCAGGCTAAGTACGGGGAGGAGGCTAGGAAGATACACGGCGAGGATTTCGATTGGGAACGTCAACCAATCGATCCTCAAGCCGCGTATGCAACCGGTGGTGGAAAAGCACACGAAAGGTGAGTTTACAAATCATTTTATCATTTTCAATTCAAAGTATTCAAGATATTTCAATTTCATATTACTGACTCTCTTTTTTATAGGCTCGCCATATTCGACGGAGTTGTCGCCTCGAGGGCAGGAAGACCTGCGAGAGGCAGCTCTACGCAGACTTCTTCGGTGGACACGACTAGTCGTCGCGCCTCGTAGAGGGACATTGAGATGCAATCCCTCTTCAGGCGACAGGAGGAGTCAGAACGCCAAAGGATCGCGATGGAGGCCACGATCCAAACCCAGGCAGCAGCGTTGGCGCAGATGTTGGAAGCAATGAAGGTAACCAAATAAAAACTAAAGTTCTCACTAATTCAGCGTAAATGACTTACTAATAGATAACATTTAATGTTTGCAATGACGGTCCATGGCTCGGGCGCAAGGTCTGGGGATCCAGCTACCGGTACTACCACCGGTCCTTCCAGGCGATCCTTCTTCAGCGGGTCAGGTAATTTTCTATGTAATCCTTCTTCTCCAGCATAATAAGATTGAGATAGATGAAAGAGAGATAGTTATATAGAAGAAAATGATTGAGATAAAAGAAAGAGAGAGATAGAAAAAAGAGTGAAAGATAGTTAGATAGAGTAGGAGGGGAATGAAGAGAGAGAGAGGAAGATGTAGATGGAGATAGAGTGAGGGGAAGATAGAGGGAGGGAGATGTAGATGGAGATAGAGGGAGGAAGATAGAGGGAAAAGGATAGCAATAGAGAGATAGAGTGAGAGAGAAAGAGGGAGAGAGAAAGAGAGAAATGAAAAGAGAGAGGAAGAGAGGGGGATCTAGATGAAGATAGAGGGAGAGGAAGGGAGGGATAGAGATGTTGATGCATTTATATTCTAACTCAAAGTTTCATTAATTGCAGGGATTCGCGACGGCTTCACAAACGCCGTCGCCGTCGCTACCGCCACCTGGAATGAGGCGCGACGACGACTTCGACTTCGGAGGTGGCTCCGCCGGTGGCTACAGAGGTCAGATGAGCGAGTGAGCCCTTGTTTGCTTTGTTGATGACAATGTGAGATGTATCGGCACTTATTAGTTTGTGATTGTGATGATGTTTGTGTGTTATATAGTGTGTGATATATTGTTTCTGTTCTGTGATTCTGGCCATCGAGCCGGTTAGTATTTTCTGTTTTTAAAAAATATAAAAAATCTTATTTGTGACGGCTTTTTATACAGTACCGTTGCAAATAAGGTACCAGGCCGTCGCAATTAAGCCACTGCTATTTGCGACGGCCCGACTGTCACAAATAAGCATTAATTGCGACGGCCCGACCGTCGCAAATTCAGGAGTGGGTCCCGCCGGAGGACACGTGGGCCCTGTTGCGACGGCCAGGTCATCGCAAATAGGGGCACTTATTTGCGACGGCCAGGCTGTCGCAAATAAGTTTTAATTGCGACGGCGGGGCCATCGCAAATATTGTTGCGGGGCCCACCAGCCTCTGGCGGTAACTTGCGACGGCTGCTGCTAGCCGTCGCAAATAAGGTTATTTGCGACGGTGACCGTTGCAAATAAGCTTATTTGCGATGACCACAAACCATCGCAAATAGCTTATTTGCGACGGCTTTTTGCTTATTTGCGACGGCCCTGGCCGTCGCAAATCGTAGGGATTCCTGTAGTGAATGGATGTATGGCAGACAAAGATCCAGAGGGTACGTCAATATCTTAGAGGATGGGCGAAGAATATTAGCGGAGCTTATAAAAAGGGGAACAAGAAATTTTAGACGCGGTGGATGCTTTAGACAAAAAGTCGAGTCCACACATCTAGAACCAGAGGAGATAGTCTTAAAACAAAATCTTCATGACAGATTGGCAAAGCTGTTAAGAGAAGAGGAGGTCAAATGGTATCAACGAGCTAAAACAAAGGATATTTTGGAAGGCGATGCGAATATTAAATACTTCCATCTGGTGGCTAATGGAAAATATAGGAAAAATAAAATATACCATCTCCAGGAGGGGGGAAAGACAGATAAGGGACGATAATCAAATCATTCGATTCATAGTAAAATACTATAAAAAACTTTTTGGTCCTCCAGAGGGAGACATGTTCCAGCTCGATATGGATCGAAGAGAGGATATTCCCCAAGTCTCGGAGTCGGAAAATATTTTCCTCACCGCCGAGTTCACCTTAGAGGAAGTACACAAAGCAGTATTCCAGATGGAGCATAATAAGGCACCAGGACCAAGCGAATTCCCTACGGAATTCTATCAGGTGTTCTGGGATGTTATAAAGGCTGATCTGTTGGCTTTATTTCAAGCTTTTTATGCTCGAAAACTTCAAACATACATACTAAATTTTGGCACAATAATCCTACTACCAAAGAGTGTCAATGTAGTCAAGATACAGCAGTATAGGCCGATCTGTCTATTAAATGTTAGTTTTAAGATTATCACAAAGGTGATTTAAAATAGATTGATGTCAATTACCCAAAAAGTTATAAGTCCCACACAGACAGCTTTCCTATCGAGGCGTAATATAATGGAGGGTGCTGTTATTTTACACGAGACAATACACGAACTGCATAAGAAAAAGACAAATAGTGTGGTAGTGAAAATTGATTTTGAGAAAGAGTTTGATAAAGTAAACTGGCGTTTTGTACATCAAGTGTTAGAGATTAAAGGTCTCTCACCAGAATGGTGCGACTAGGTAGACGACGTTATGAAAGGCGGGCATGTTAATATAAAGGTCAACGATCACATTAGCGAGAGTTTCCAGACTAAAAATGGATTATGTCAGGGGGATCCTTTATCGCCTAGCCTATTTAACATCATGGTAGATATCCTAGCCATAGTGATAAATAGAGCTAAGGCGAACTGTAGGATCGAAGAGCACATGAAAAGCTACCAGAGGGGGGTGAATGGTAGATTTAAAAATCTTACGCAGCGGAAACAATTAAACCCCAAACCCTTTTGGCAGAAAAACGATCTGTTAAAGAAATCGTGTGTGAGACTAATCTAAACGTGTTTCACCATGACAAAAGTGATAGATATCAGAGACAATCAAGTCACGAAGACAACACAAAAAGAATCACTCAAATCCGTCGAGAAAAACTCAAGTTATGATCGAAAGATCAAACAAAGGTCAATCTGCCATACCCGAGAAAAAAAAAACAGTTCTGGAACGGTGCAAAGAAACTCGTGTAGATCATAGACCACAAATCCAATGACCGTGAAATTTTGATATATGATAGACAATCAAGTTGTGAAGACAATCCAAAAAGAATCATGTCAATTGGATCTGTAAAACTGGAGTTATGATAAAACTACCAACGAAAGGTAGTGTTGTCCAGAAACTCGACGAGTAAAACTTGTCTGGAACAAGTCGGATGAACAAGGCACAAAAGTTCCTTTAAACTATGAATTTTATTCAATAGAACACAAGAGGAACAGCCCCAAAGTCATGCACCACGAGCTCTGGGCTCCCTTGTTTATATAACCAGCCCTTAGGCCAACCCAATATCAACTAGGACTCCAATCCTACTCAGATCACGAATCGTAACTTTTCATAACTGCTCAAGATTCTTCTATATGCAGATAGAAGCAATCTTAAGACTTCCAAACACCTTAGGAACGTATCCCACATTCCTAAACAACTAAAATTCGTGACCCACACGAAATTCTATCATAACCAACTCAAATCTTTCCATATTTGAGTCAAACCCGACTCAGCCGCAGCCTGAGTCCATAACCTAGTCGGTTGGACCTTTCCGACCAATTCTTTACGTACACATCTCTTCATCACGTCTCAGAACCATGTAGCCACGTCCATGCACTCCTTGCACACGTGAAAACATCTTCCAATGACGTCCATGATACCTTCATATGCATTGTTCTTGATCCAAACATGCTGCGCAACCTCCTGATCAGCTCAACCACAATTCCTCCCGAACTTGGTTGTTGGAACCTCATCTCCTGCCTGAGACTAGTCCAATGGATCCCGTCACCAGCCATGTCTTGAACTCAAGCAACATCTGCACATGAATAAACGACCAATCCATACGAGCCCAAGTCCTCGACTTGACTCAAGTTAGTTCCGAACACAACACCCTACGTGAGAACCTTACATAAGCATGTTGCAAAACATATCAAAACGATATCAGTCATATCATCCAAAACGCACCAAAAACTTAGTAAATGAATACTAAGCAATCTTTCCAGAGATGTAAAGCAAGTACGAAACATTGCAAATGAAAAGCAGAAGCATTGCGGTCAAGTTCCGTACCATCCCATGGCAAGCCAGAGCTTGAGCCGGGGCTTACCAAAACTAGTACAATGAAGCACCTGCCGGAGCTTACCAAAAATAGTAGATCCTAGCACCGGAGCTTACCAAAAACTAGTCAAAACTAGTCAACCCAAAATCGGAGCTAGACAAAGTATGTCGAAGCTTAGCAAAAGCATTCCAGAGCTATCAAATATATGCTGGAGCTATCAAAGACATGCCGGAGCTAAAGATAAAGCTCACCGGAGCTAACCAAAGCTAGTCGGACCTTACCAAGAAGTCGGACCTAGCTTCGAACATAGCCGGAGCTACCCAAAACAAGCCGGACCTACCGTCGGACCTTGCTGTAGCTCGGAGCTAGAGTCGGACCTTGATAAAAAAGGTGTTTTAGTGATATTTAAAACTTTTATCATCAAAGCCAAGTGTATTCACTACAAGCCAATGTATTCAGCACACATAGGTCTTACAATCTCCCCCTTGATGAATGCATTGGCAACACCATTTAAAATCCGAACATTTGCTTATTCACATAAAAGTTTTGAAGGCAATTTCTCCCCTTTTGTAAATCAAAAGTAAAATGAGAAGAAAAACTCTCCCCCTTTATTATCTCTCCTTATGCACATATTCTCTTTCTCTTCATGCTTATCTCTCCCCCTTTGACAATGTATTCAGCAAGCATGAACATATAAACAAATTATCTCTCCCTCTTTAGTTGTTATGAGCATATTATAACATATACATATAAACAAAGCTCATCCAAGTCATACTATCAAGTACCTTACATTATCACATCAATGAAATACATAAAGTAGTGTAAGCCATGCTAGAGATCAAATGTAATTTTCAATTTAAGCAAGTCATGATCTCACAAACTTAACTATTTCAAAACCTGAAAGCATGACACTAGTTGCTGCATTTTATTATTTTTCAAAGCATAAATTTAGATCATATGATATTTGCAAGAGATTATATGCGCATCTGCCTTATTCTAACCAACCAAGTCAAGCCTATGTCATTTGACAATCAGAAGCTTAAGGACATGGTTTTAGTCATACACAACTTCTTCCAAGTTCATATCTAAGTACAATGATAAGCCATCTCAAAAGAAGAAGTGCGATGCATGCATATTCTCTTGATCTTTTCTCAATTTATATTTGTTCATAAAAAATCAACGTGTGAGTTGATTACTTGATTAATTCTTTATGATTAAAAGCACTTGTGAACATGTAACAAGTTCAAAACAGCAAGAAAGTTCGACCATGACCAGTTTTAGTGTAAGTAATTATTCCAATTACTAGACATGGCAAAAACTACAAAATGTATAACACGAGTACTGTAGTAAGAACTTTCAGCATGTAAAAGGAATCACAAAGTTATATATGTATGAAATATCATGCTCATATTATTTTAATTTCAGATTGACACATAGATTTCCCAAGTTTCAAAACTCCCCCTCAATTTAAGCCATGAGGATGCATAACCCCTATCTCACTACGAATGTAACAAAAACGACTGAAATCCAAAGGTTTTGTAAAAATGTCAGCCAATTGTTGTTCGGTATCTACATAGTGAAGCACAATGTTTCCTTTTTCAACATTATCTCGAGGAAAGTGATACCTAATGTCAATGTGCTTAGTTCCAGAATGTTGCACGGGGTTTTTAGCAATGCAAATGGCACTAGTGTTATCACAGAACAGTGGAACACTATCTAGATCAACCCCATAGTCCTTAAGTGTTTGAACAATCCAAAGAATTTGTGAGCAAGCACTAGCAGCAGCTACATATTCAGATTCAGCTGTGGATTGTGCAACTGAATTTTGTATTCTAGAGGACCAAGCAACAAGAGAATTACCAAGAAAATGACAAGCACCGGAAGTACTTTTCCTATCAATCCTACAACCCCCAAAATCAGCATCCGAAAAATCTTTCAAAGTAACGGTTGAGGAAGAAGGAAGAAAAATGCCAAATTCTTGAGTTCCATGAAGGTACCTGAGAATACTTTTGACGGCTTGACGATGTGAAGCACGTGGGGAAGCTTGAAACCGTGCACAAAGACATACGCTGAATTGTATGTCCGGTCTTGATGTCGTGAGGTACAAAAGTGATCCGATCATGCTTCTATATTCTTTTAGATTCACAGATTCACCATCTTCATCAAGTTCAAGTGTTGTTGCTGTTCCCATTGGTGTCCGAAGAGGCTTGCTTTTGTCCATGTTGAAGCGCCTTAGGAGGTCTTTGGTATACTTCGTTTGATGCACAAAGGTACCCTCCTTGGTTTGCTTGATTTGCAGCCCCAAAAAGTAAGTGAGTTCACCCATCATACTCATTTCAAATTCGGAACTCATCATTGCTGAAAACTTGGACACAAGATCATGAGAAGCACAACCAAACATAATATCATCCACATATACTTTAACGAATAATGAGTCATTGCCATGTTTAAGCACAAAATGAGTTTTATCAACCTTGCCCATGGTAAACCCCTTTTCAAGTAAGAATGTTTTTAACCTATCATACCATGCTCTAGGGGCTTGTTTGAGACCGTATAAGGCTTTGGATAGTTTCTAAACATGATTAGGAAAATCTGGATTTTCAAAACCCGGTGGTTGTTTGACATAAACCTCCTCATCTATGTAGCCATTAAGAAAAGCACTTTTAAAATCCATTTGATATAGCTTAAAACCTTTAGATGCTGCAAAAGCTAACAAAATTCTTATGACTTCTAATCTGGCGACAGGAGCAAAAGTTTCATCAAAATCTAGACCTTCAACTTGAGTGAAACCTTGAGCAACCAACCTAGCCTTATTCCTAACCACAACCCCATCCTCACTTTGTTTATTTTTAAATACCCATTTAGTTCCAATTAAAGTGTGACCTTGAGGTGGAGGTACAAGTTTCCAAACATTATTTCTTTCAAAATTTTCTAACTCTTCTTGCATGGCAATAATCCAAGATTCATTAGTAAGTGCGTGAGATATATCTTTGGATTCAAAAGAAGCAACAAAAGCAGAATGAGCATGAGAGTTTGGATCGCAAAACCTGGACCGTGTGACTCGTTCGTGCAAGCTTCCAATCATCTGTTGTGGGAGATGATCTTTGTAAAACCGTAGGGGAACAAATGTCTCACAAGCTTCTTCTTCATTAGGTTCATCGTAGATTGATGAGCTTGTGACTTGTGGATGATCAGGACTAGCATAAGTGATAGCCGGAGCTTGTTCAATGTCTGGAGCTGGACACGTGTCAACTTCAGAACTACCAGGTAGTATCACCGGCTCTTCTTCATCTTCGAAAATACCCTCCCCCTGAGGATACGGATCTGGTCCTGCAACACCGGAGCTAGTACCTGGGCTAGCTTCATCAAAAGACACTTCACAAGTCTCCACTATTTTGTTAGTTTCAAGTAAAAGCACACGGTAACCTCTAGTATGAGATGGATAACCAAGAAACATGCCATCAAAGGATCTAGGTTCAAATTTATCAAGATTACCATGTTTCTTAACAAAGCATTTGCATCCAAAGACCCAAAAGTATGTAACACTAGGCCTATGTCCAAACTGGAGGTCATATGGTGTTTTACCTAGCTTAGCACGCAAGAAAACACGATTTGAGACATAACAAGCGGTTGCTAACGCATCAGCTCAAATTTCCTAGGAGTTTGATATTCATCAAGCATAGTCCTAGCCATCTCAACTAAGGTTCTGTTCTTTCTTTCTACAACACCGTTTTGTTGAGGTACATATGGGGAAGAAAATTGATGATCTATTCTATTTTCAGCACAAAAGTGATCAAAAGATTGATTTTTAAATTCAGTTCCATTATCACTTCTAATTGCTTTTAAAGATCCTGGGTAATCAATTGATAATCTAAGAAATAAGGTTCTAAAGTGACTAAAAACTTCATTCTTAGACGCCATAAAGTAAACCCAAGAGTATCTAGAATAATCATCAACGATAACAAGAACATACCATTTACCTCCAAAGGATTGAACACGTGAAGGTCCTACGGTGTCAAGATGCAAAAGTTGACATGGTTCAGTTGTCATGATCATTGTAAGAGGAGTATGTGAACCTGCAACCATCTTAGCATGTCTACAAGAAGAGCACACAATTTCTTTGTCCCCTTTAAGCTTAGGCAGCCCACATATGCGATCAAGAGCACTAACACGCTTTAGGTGATCAAAGCCTACGTGACCAAGTCTACGATGCCAAAAATATAAGTCCTTTGAATCATTAGCAACTAGACACCTATGCTTAGAGGAAGACATATCAAAATCAGCTTTAAAAACTCTTCCAAACTGAGACATGTTAAAAATAAGCTCACTATTTGAACCTACAACTTTGCACCAGTTTTTATTGAAAATAATTTCTTGATTTTCATCTAGCAATTGTGCAACAGAAAGCAAGTTGTATTTCAAATTTTTGACAAGTGTCACATCCTTCAAAGTGTAGTGATCATTTACTCTAACCGAACCCTTAGCAATTATAGGAGTTGGAGAATTATAGGCAAAAGTAACATTTTCTACACGTGACACAAAAGAGAGAGAGAAGAACCAATCTTTGTTACCGGTCATGTGGCGTGAGCAACCTGAATCCACAATCCAAATGTTCTCCTTCCTCAAACATGTAACCTATATAGAAGCACAATACGTCGATGACTCAATACTGGGGTTAGTCAAAAGGCATTTAGGAATCCAGTACTGAGTCACGCGACGTGCAGTAGGAAAAACACGCGAAAGCTGAGACAAAACAGCAGGTTTATGAGTCAAAGTTTGAGATTTTTTTATTCTTGACTACTGACCTATAAGGTGTTACTTGTGTAGCACAAAAATCAGTAGCTCCGGAGGCAAAAACAGAAGGTCCGGAGGTAAACTTTGAATGTTTTTGACTCAAAACAGCAGGCTGTACATTCGGTTCAATGTGTGCAGCAAATTTTGCATGAAAGTTATGAGATCTAGCAACCATTCTTTCCCTTTTATGTTGTTTAGCTAGTATATAACAAAAATCTATGACATGACCATCTCTACCACAGAAGGTACAATGAAATTTAACTTTGTGTTCATGTCTAGATGAGTAAGCAATATTTTTATTTGAAATCGAATGAGGCAACACTCCTGCAGATTTGAAAACCAATCCTTTTTGTTTAGGAACTGTTTGAATCAAACCACTTCCTAATGACTTTACAATTTTAGGTGGATGTGCCTTAGCATGAGCATGAGAATCAAAACCTAAACCAGTTTTATCATTGCAAGACTTGGAAGAATTCAGCAGTAAGTTTAGGTTCTTATTCCCATTACAAAACCGATCTAATGTCCTATGCATGTCATCAAGTTTTTTTGGACAGATCAAGGCAATTTTCACATGAAGTTTTTCCTTTTAGTTTGCAATTTGAACAAGATTTAACTTCATGAGAACGTAAAGCATTGTTCAATATAGAAATTTCATTCATAGCATCCTGTAGTTTCTTATCAAGATCATCACAAGTAGAACAATGCAAATCAATTGTAGAACAGCTAGCATCTTTCAAGTTTTTATCATTAAGTGCAGCAAGCTCTTTGTTCTTTTCAATTTCTAACTCAACTTTATCAAGTGTGGAGGTGCGCGCACTTCTTAATGAGGACAATTGTTCATATATTAAATCACATGAGGAACATGCATCATCACTAGGAATCAAAGTTTTTAAACGGTTGATTTCAGATTCTAGTGAGTCAATTTTAGCAGCACTATCCCTAAGCTTTTTGTCCTTTTTCTTAACAATAATAGTGGCACGAGAAATAGCATCACACATTTCTTCGCAAGTAGGACATACCTCTTCATTGTCGCTGTTGTGTTCTGCTTCATCCATACTTGATCTTGACTTGCCCGCCATGAAGCGCAAGTTGCCAAATCATCTTCATCTTCATCACTTCCAATGTCCACGTCGCTTGAACTGAACTCTTGAAGCGCCGTGATGAAACTGTTGATCATCTTTCGTCCTATGGTACCTTTCTTCTTGTTGTTGGAATTTCTAGAGGAGGTCCGGACCTTGCTTTGTTTTTCTTCCCGGGTGGTCGGACCTGAAAGGTTAGGGCATTCTGTACGAAAGTGTCCTGTTTTACCACATTCAAAACACCGTTGAGGTCCGGAGCTTCCTCTCCTTCTAGTTCTCACATTTTGCAATGCTCTTGAGAATCTAGTAGGGATGAGTGACAACTCCTCTTCTGGAAATTCTTCGATCTGCTCCAGGGTTAGTGAGGACAACAAAGCAAGAGTATTGCAAGATGATGATTGGTCGGAGCTAGACATATCACGTTGTGAAACAAATGCAATAGACTTATTTGGGTTCTTACGTGCTAGGATGTCAATTTCATGAGTTTTTAGTTTAGAATAGAGTACATATAATGTAGGTGAACTCATGACAGTAGATTCACGAATAGATGTGACTTTCATCTCCCAAATTGACATATCTAATGCACTTAGCAATTGCCTAGCATTTTCAGCATCTGAAAAATTAACATTGACACTACGCAAGTTGCTGAGAATTTTAAAGCGAGCAAAAAGGTCATCAATAGACTCACCGGGTTGCATCTCGAAGCGCATGTATTCCTTTTTGAACATGTCTTGCCTTATATCTTTGGTTGTGTTGGATCCTTCGTGGTAGTCACAAAGTGCTTTCCACACATCGTATGCAGATCGGAGGTGTGCAACACGGTCGAAGTCGCTTTGAGTTAATCCTTGTATGATCAAGTTCCGAGCCTTGTTGTTGTTGTCAACATCTCTCAGATTTGTAGCTGTAACTTGATCGTTTGATGGCACTTCGTAAGGCTTGTATACCTTCTCCCATATTGCAAAGGCTTGTGCCTGGATGAAAGCCTCCATGCGTGCCTTCCAAACCTGAAAATCAATACCAGCGAACACACAAGGTTTGACAGAGTACTTCTCCATGATGATTAGTCAAAAACACGCGCAAATCACAAAGATTAGAGCAACATGGCTCTGATACCAATTTTAGGATCGAAGAGCACGTGAAAAGCTACCAGAGGGGGGTGAATGGTAGATTTAAAAATCTTACGCAGCGGAAACAATTAAACCCCAAACCCTTTTGGCAGAAAAATGATCTGTTAAAAAAATCGTGTGTGAGACTAATCTTAATGTGTTTCACCGTGACAAAAGTGATAGATATCAGAGAGAATCAAGTCATGAAGACAACACAAAAAGAATCACTCAAATCCGTCGAGAAAAACTCAAGTTATGATCGAAAGATCAAACAAAGGTCAATCTGCCCTACCCGAGAAAAAAAAACAGTTCTGGAACAGTGCAAAGAAACTCGTGTAGATCATAGACCACAAATCCAATGACCGTGAAATTTTGACATATGATAGACAATCAAGTTTTGAAGACAACCCAAAAAGAATCACGTTAATTGGATCTGTAAAACTCGAGTTATGATAAAACCACCGACGAAAGGTAGTGCTGTCCAGAAACTCGACGAGTAAAACTTGTCTGGAAAAGTTGGACGAACAAGGCACAAAAGTTCCTTCAAACTATGAATTTTATTCAATAGAACACAAGAGGAACAACCCCAAAGTCATGCACCACGAGCTCTGGGCTCCCTTGCTTATATAACCAGCCCTTAGGTCAACCCAATATCAACTAGGACTCCAATCCTACTCAGATCACGAATCGTAACTTTCCATAACTGCTCAAGATTCTTCTATACGCAGATAGAAGCAACCTTAAGACTTCTAAACACCTTAGGAACGTATCCCACATTCCTAAACAACTCAAATTCGTGACCCACACAAAATCCTATCATAACCAACTCAAATCTTTCCATATTTGAGTCAAACCCGACTCAGCCGCAGCCTGAGTCCATAACCTAGTCGGTTGGACCTTTCCGACCAATTCTTTACGTCCACATCTCTTCATCACGTCTCGGAACCATGTAGTCACGTCCATGCACTCCTTACACACGTGCAAACATCTTCCAATGACGTCCATGATACCTTCATATGCATTGTTCTTGATCCAAACATGCTGCGTAACCTCCTGATCAGCTCAACCACAATTCCTCTCGAACTTGGTTGTTAGAACCTCATCTCCTCCCTGAGACTAGTCCAATGGATCCCGTCACCAGCCATGTCTTGAACTCAAGCAACACCTGCACATGAATAAACAACCAATCCATACGAGCCCAAGTCCTCGACTTGACTCAAGTTAGTTCCGAACACAACACCCTATGTGAGAACCTTACATAAGCATGTTGCAAAACATATCAAAACGATATCAGCCATATCATCCAAAACGCACCAAAAACTTAGTAAATGAATACTAAGCAATCTTTCCAGAGATGTAAAGCAAGTACGAAACATTGCAAATAAAAAGCAGAAGCATTGCGGTCAAGTTCCGTACCATCCCATGGCAAGCCGGAGCTTGAGCCGGGGCTTACCAAAACTAGTACAATGAAGCACCTGCCGGAGCTTACCAAAACTAGTAGATCCTAGCACCGGAGCTTACCAAAAACTAGTCAAAACTAGTCAACCAAAAACCAGAGCTAGACAAAGTACGTTGGAGCTTAGCAAAAGCATTCCGGAGCTATCAAATATATGCCGGAGCTAAAGATAAAGCTCACCGGAGCTAACCAAAGCTAGTCGGACCTTACCAAGAAGTCGGACCTAGCTTCGAACATAGCTGGAGCTATCCAAAACAAGCCGGACCTACCGTAGGACCTTGCTGTAGCTCAGAGCTAGAGTCGGACCTTGATAAAAAGGTGTTTTGGTAATATTTAAAACTTTTATCATCAAAGCCAAGTGTATTCACTACAAGCCAATGTATTCAACACACATAGGTCTTACAAACAGTCTGATCTCGGGTGTTGTACCTCATCAGGTAGATTACGGACTATCGATTTTGCAGTACGCGGATGATATGGTCATCTTTTTGAAACACAACTTAGAGCAAGCCCATAACTTAAAAATTGTTGCTATGTGCTTTTGAACAACTCTCTGGATTAAAAATAAATTTTCACAAAAGTGAAATATTTTGTTTCGGAGAAGTGACTGCACATGAACAACACTATGCAACCTTGTTTGGGTGCAGACCTGGGTCCTACCCGTATAAGTACCTCAGTATCCTAATGCATTATAGGAAATTATGTAACAACGATTGAAAAATTATTGAAGAGGGGTTTCAAAAAAAGCTAAGCAGTTGGAAAGGAAAATACTTGTCCGTGGGGGATGTCTTGTTTTAGTTAATTCGGTCTTAACGAACCTGTCGATGTTTATGCTCTCTTTTTTTGAAGTGCCGAGAGGGGTTTTAGAGAGATTAGATTATTACAGATCCTGATTTTTTCGGCAGAGAGACAATCATAAGAAAAAATACGGATTAGCACGATGGGATGTATTGTGTCAGCCAAAAGACCAAGGTGGATTAGGAATAAAAAATTTAGATATTCAGAATCAGTGCTTACTCAGTAAGTGGCTATTCAAATTAATTAATGAGGATGGTATGTGGCAAATGCTATTGAAACAAAAATATATTAAGGATAAATCGTTGGGTCAAATACAACACAAACATGGGATTCCCATTTTTGGAGTGGATTGATGAAAGTCAAGGACAAATTTTAGGCTTTGGGAGATTTAAAGTCAATAATGGGAGTACTACGAGATTCTGGGAAGACTTCTGGTTGGGGAACTTTAAACTCAAAGATAAGTTTTCATCTCTGTATAATATTGTTAGGCAGAAACATGTGACCATTGCTCATGTGTTTAGTACTATTCCTTTAAACATTTCTTTCAAACGAGGTCTAGTAGGAAATAATTTGGATAGATGGTACAGGCTTGTTGACATGGTGGCGCATGTAAGGCTAAACAATATAGAGGATACACTGAGATGGGAACTTAATCAAAGTGGGATTTTTAGTTAAATCTATGTATACAGCACTCATTACTAATGGTAACGTGTGTATAAACAGGCTTATATGGTCAGCTAAGCTGCCACTAAAGATCAAAGTATTTATGTGGTACTTAAAACGCGAAGTGATTCTTACAAAAGATAACCTTCTGAAACGCAATTGGGTAGGGGACAAAAATTGTGTGTTTTGCACTGTTCATGAAAGCATTCAACACCTTTTATTTGATTGTCACTATGCAAAATTCATTTGGAGGATTGTAAGCATCACTTTTAATATTTACACACCTTCGTTTGTTTCTCATATGTTTTAATGAGTGATTTTTTTTTATTTTCCCAAACCGCTCAGGAAGCAAATAATGATTGCCACAACCGCTTTGTGCTGGGCGATTTGGTTAACGCGGAATGATTGTGTTTTTGATAATTGTCCTTTGAAAAATTATTTGTAGGTACTTTTTAGGGGTACACATTGGTGCCGCACGTAAGCGTCGCTGCAAAGAGTTGAAGAAGACAAAAACCACATAAGAGTGCATGCAGCGCTGTTGAAACAACAGCAATGGAGATTTTCTCTAGATTTGGATGGAGTTTTAGTCGTAGACTTAATGTTATTTAATAATATTCATGTACTCCCTCGGTAAGGTTCTTGCTGTTTTTTAAATTTCCATGGACAATTAGTTTGTTGAACTCTGTAAATTTCTAGCCATAACCTCATTTTGAGGGGGTCAGGTAATCCATTATCTAAAAAAGCACAGAGGAAAGGGTATCTTGAGGAGCTTGATTACAGATAGAAGTTGTTCTACAAACAGCAGCTGAAAGAGGAAAGGGTGCGTCGTAAAATGATGAAGAAAATGGCAGCAGAAGCCAGTGCCAGTGATCGAGCAAATGATTTCAGTAACATTAATCCAGAAGATGGTTCTAATACTCGGACCAATGTTGCAGTCCCTATGCCTGACATGGTACTGCCCACATCTTTTGATTATGATTATCCTAGCCATCGCTATCGTTTCCTAGATACACCAAGTGAATGGCTTGTCAGGCCTATACTGGAAACCTAAGGTTGGGATCATGATGTTGGTTATGAAGGTCTAAATGTAGAAAGATTGTTTGCTGTCAAAGGTAAAGTCCCTCTCTGTCCATATCTGGCCAATTAACAAAAGACAAGAAGGATTGTTCCCTGCAAATGGAGGTTGCAAGTTCAGTGAAACATGCCGAAGGTAAAACTACTTCACTTGGGCTTGATTTGCAGTCTGTCGGTAAGGATATGGCATACACAATCCGCGGTGAGTCAAGATTTAAGAACTTTAGACGCAATAACACAGTTGCTGGGGTATCTGCGACTCTTCTTGGAGATTCTTTATCAGCTGGTGTTAAGATTGAAGACAAACTAATAGTTAACAAACAGATAAGGCTCTTGGCTAGCGGTGGTGCAATGAGTGGGAGGGGAGATGTCGCCTATGGAGGTCGCCTCGAAGCAACATTGAGAGACAAAGATTATCCAATAGGACGGATGATTTCAACTCTTGCGCTGTCTGTTGTGGATTGGCATGGGGATCTGGCAGTTGGTGGCAATTTCCAATCTCAGATTCCTGCTGGAAGAGCTAATACGCTGGTTGGTCATGCAAATCTAAGCAACAAGGGGACTGGTCAGATCAGCATTCGTCTTAACACCTCCGAGCATCTCCAGATTGCTCTCTTGCCCATATTCAAGAACATGAGAAAGCTGTTGCAAAGTTACTCTGAGTCTATCTAGTGGGGTCATATAGGCTTGAAAAGACTGTAAGAGCATCACAGATTAAAATTAGCATAATTAGAGCTGTCTATTTGTTTTTCCCTTTTGTTCCCAACTTTGTAACTATGTTTTTTTTTTGCCGAGCTCTTTTTGATGAAGTTAGAGCAGAACCCATCAATGTTTTGGGGTGAGCTCTTTTTTTTTTCTGATGGATTTGCAGGATTCACCGTTATCAGTTTGTCAGATCCCATAACTATTATAGTTGGAAAAAGATTAGAACAATTAGCTATATGGCGCAATTACAATCATTGTATTTTTACACTTAAAATCTTTTACGGAACAACAAGAATCCTATTATATAATGGGATGGTTCAAGTGCAAAAATACAGTAAGATGATTTTTGCATTGTAAGATGAGGATCGTGTGGCTCGAAAATGATTTTTGTACAATTGCATCCGAAAATCATTCTAGTCATTCTCATTATAGTTTTAAGATTTGAAAGTTTTTACCGGCGCGAGTCAGTAAAATTGTCATCAATTGTATATTAGCTTTTTCTCAGTAGAAAAACTGTAACTTCATACGCAAGCTGCGCCCCGCTTTCTTCATCAAAAGCCAATGGAGGAGCCCGAGATTCCAATAGAGATGGATCATCTCGTGCCATCTACTCCAACTTTAAGAACTGTGTCTATAAACATGAACCTGCCAAGCCCCAACCACAGCAAAACGCGAGAGAATACGTAGCCTCCATCCACTGTGCCCGTGTGACGCTGATCTGCTCGCTACACCCAACAAGTGTATCCAAATGCCAAGGACGCGGCCACCTCATATGCCGCTGCCGCTCGGTGCGGTGTTCTGCCGGACGCGACCTCGGTAAGATAATCCATTCCCACGCGTCACCCCGCCGCTTGTCCATGCACTCCCGGCGCGCCACGCGCCGCCACCCGTCCTGCTGCTCCAGCCCGCGGCAGCCTCCTCGTCTTAACTTCACCGGCACAAGCCGGGACGGGAAATTCGCTAGCCTCGACCGACCCAACTAACCAACCTGACCGCTCGCACGACATCAAGATACTAGTAGTTCACGCTCGCTCGCTCGCCACCGTAGCACCGAGTGCGGCGATAGGGCTAAGGCCATGTCAGGCGGCGTCGGCCCGACGGCGGGGGGCGGCATCACGCTGCCGTCCTCGGGCGCCCCCATGCCGCCGCTGCACCCGACGCCGACCTCCCCGACGGCGCGCCCGCACCACCACTACTACCTCTTCTCCATCAAGCAGCTCAACACGCTGGGCGCCGCCGCCGTGCTCGCCTTCTCCACCACGGTGCCGCTCTCGGAGATCGCCTTCGCGGTGCTCCTGCTCCCCTACCTCCTCGTCCTCGCCACCGTTGCCTTCCCGCAGCGGCCCGGGAAGCCCGACCCGGCCGCGCCCGTCCTCAAGGGCCTCGGCGGGCGGCTCCGCCACGCCGTGCACACAGCCGTGGGGTTCGCCGTCGGCGCCGCGCTCCCGGCGCTCTACATCCTCGACGGCCTTCGCTCCGGGGACACCGCTGGCGTCGCCGCCGCCGCCCCGCACGCGTTCCTCCTCTCAGCGCAGGTGTTCACCGAGGGCATCGCGGCCGCCTTTCCCGACAAGTTCTCCCTCCCCGTCAGGACCGCCGTGGCCGTGATGTACAGCGCGCGCCGGATGTTCTCGGCCTCCGAGTGGCTGCGCCAGGAGATGGAAGGGCGCGACGAGCTCGGCCGTGGCCCGCCCGTGGCACCGCGGCGGTTGCTAGCCGGCAAGGCGCTCGCCGCCGCCAACATGGTGTTCTGGGGCATCGACCTCTTCGGCTTCCTGCTGCCATTCTACCTGCCCAAGGTGCTCCGAAAGTACTACCTCGGCAGCGACCATGACGAGGATGGCAAAGACCGCTCACGCACCAGAGAGCACGAGCAGAAACATGGCGAAGGAGGGAAGAAGGATTCGTGATCAGGGTAGCTGGAGACTCGCGTGACGTTGTTACTACGTTTTCGTTCTCTGAGCTTTTCATTATCCATCCTAGCTTCTTCAGTTTATTTGATGACGACGCTTAAAAAGTGGTATGTGTCCATTAATTATGAGGATTCCGATGTTCCATACAATATGTTTCGAACGCAACTAACGAATTCCGTAATAAATTTCACGAGAAAAAAAGTTGATGAATCCTTGGAAATTTTCAAGAAACATCTCAATTGATCGATTCCCTTTACGAATCACAAATGAAAAAGAAATATGGAGTTTGAAACCGGCCCAGGGTAGGGGTTTAAAGGACATCCAGCAGAAAAAGTTCAATTTTCAACCGACTAGAAACTCAACGAGCGTTTACATGGATGTAACATATAAAATGTACGTATAATTTTACGAGCCTTCAGCTGACGAAACTGTACGTAGTTAGAAATTCAACAGCAGAGGTAAAGCACAAAGTGAGTGAGAGTCTTCCCTCCCGCCGCCACAGCGTCCACAAACCTCTCCTGCCGCCCCGCACACTGCAGACAGCGGTCTCGTTTTTTATTTTGACCTCACCGACCACCTCTTTTATGTTCTGGTTTCTTCTCCGTTTGGCTTGATATTTTGAAGTTGGCTTCTATCGACCAACCTGACCTTTTTCTCTTGAGTGTTAAATGACGATAGCGTCTTCTCAATCATGCACCAAGGTCCAGGTAAGTATCTGGAACTGGATCATGATCAACAGCTTACTGAGCTGATGCACTCTGGGGATTTTCCGAAAGGCAGCGATTTCAAAATGAAGTGTTTCACAAATTTGGCACATCAGTGCATCATGCTTCCTCTGACCCAACGGGTTCTTTCCTATTACTGGTGATGTTCAAAAGATCCACCTTTGGTCTAACAGAGAAATCGGTCAGCTTTGCTTTACATAGTATCCGGTGGAACATCAGATAGTTTGCTCTTAAAAGGTTTATGATCCAAGTGCTTTGAGGTCTATTTTTTTCCTATGGAGAGATGGTGGTGATCGATGGAACCGGAAACGGAAATGGGATAAAGAAGAGCAGGAAAGCTGGAAGACGGTTACTCATAATGAAAAGTACTTTTTTTTCGAAAACTCGCGTGTAATTCATTAAGCAAGAAAGAATGAGTTTCGAGTTACATAACGGAACCAGAACTACCAGAGGTTAATCCGACCCATCATCATTCAACTCGGAGGTCGATAAAAAAAGTCAAGGAAGTCATGGAGATTGTCCTGTACTCTTGGTGAAACATTTAGAAAGCCCGGAACGCTTTAGTTTTCCAAAGTAAAGACCGTGCGATCATAGCAGTTGCCAACCTCGTTAAGGAGGATTTCGACTATGTCCTTAGTGCGCACAACAGGCTCGACCCTTCCTCATAGTCGCAGCAGTGGTAGCTCTTGCTCGCTGACCTTTGCTACTGCTTCTGTGTGGGTCTGCACAACAAAAGTTGTCTTACGCTTATGTTTTCTTTTTCTCCTTTTTAACTTTTAATCTTCTGTACAATTTGCTCCTTAAAATGGCCTCTGCCGCCTTTTCTCAAAGAAGATAACAAAGAGAAATAACCCTACTGTTAGGACGCTAGTCCTTAATCTATGCTTTTGCTTTGGTCCTTAAAAACAGGCATTGCGCTCCTTCCACACAAGCCAGCATACCAACAGAGAGACTGACCTGGCAGCTTTGGAAGACTGCCCCGAGCCCAGGTGATGAAGCCAGTCGATGATGCCGTCTGTTGTGGTCCAAGCGACCCAGTTGCATGGATGCAGCTCGGCCATGGACAGCCACTGCGCCACCCGCAACCAGACTTGAGCAGTGAAGGTGCACTCGACGAAAATGTGCTGAACCGTTTTCAAGTTGCGGTTGCACAGCTGACAGAAATAGAGGTTCGGCCATCCGCGCAGCTGGAGCCTGGCAGCCAACCAAACTCTGTTCTGAAGAAACAACCACGCAAAGAATTTACAACCGCTTGGAGCCCAGGGTCTCAAACAATCTTCTGAAATTCAAACGTGATGGATCCGTGGAATTGAATAGCATACACAGATTTGGCACTGTAAACTCAGAACGTGGAGGCCGTCCACACGATGTCGTCTGGCTGGTCCGTCGAGAGGTCAATCGGGCACCTCCTGGATTGCCGACCAAAGGGCGACGAATTCTTGGTGAAGTGGAATTGTCAGGTCATGTGAGATGTTCGCAATCCACTGGTTGTTGGTTATGGCTTCAGCCACAGATCGGTTCCTCCTTTTGGCGTGCTTGAATGACTTCGAAAATTGTCCCGCCGGCGAATTTCCATTCAACCAGCTTGATGTCCAAAATTTGGCCATCTTCCCATCGTTGACTGATACCCGTGTGGCAGCGGCAAATAGTGCCTCATCCTTCTCGTCCAGCGGCAGTCCAGAGCCGGACCAGGCTCTGTTCGGGCGCTTCCACTGGTACCAGCACCATCGCAGGCGCAGTGTGCGACCAAACCTTGTTAGGTCAGTGATTCCCAACCCCCCGTATGCAGTCGGTCGGCAGACGAGTTTCCATTGACTTTGCATTTTCCCCTGGTTAGCTGCTGGGCTCCGGACCAGAGGAACCGGCATCGAGACTTGTCAAGCTCCGAGAGGAACCGCTTCGGAAGTTTCAGTACTGTCATGGTGTATGTGGGGATTGAGCTGAGAACTGAGCGCACCAGTTCGCGCCGTCCTCCATAGGAGAGCAAATTACTTTGCCAACTAGCAAGCCTGGATGTCACCTTGTCTCTGATGCTGTCCAAATCTGACATTCTGATCGTGGATAATCCTAGAGGTAGACCCAGGTACGAAATAGGAAGGTCTTGCCGGCGTCCTTGGAAATTGACCAGTGCAGAAGAAATGCACTCTTCAGAGTAGCGTATCGGGGACATCGTGTTCTTAGAGGCATTGACTCGCAGCCCCGTTGCAGCACCGAAGCACTCCAGTAGTTGCATCACAAAGTCGATCTCTTTTTCCACCGGCTTAATGAAAATCAATGCATCATCCGCGTACAGGGAGACACGCAAACGAGCAGCACTGTGGTTTAGAGGAGACAGAAGCCCCTCCTCCTCGGCAAGCCCGAGTACTCTCTGGAGTGTGTCGAATGCCAAGATGAACATGTAGGGTGATAAAGGGTCACCTTGCCGAAATCTACGGGCATGCAGGATGCGAGGTCTGGGACATCCGTTTAGAAACACCCTTGAACTTGAAGTTGCCAGGAAGTTAGTCATCCGATCCCGCCACCTAAGAGAAAACCCTCTTGCTTGTAGGAGCTCGAGCAGGAACTCCCAAGACACCGAGTCGAAGGCTTTCGATATGTCGAGCTTCATTAGCATGACAGCTTTGTTGTTTTGATGGAAGGATATTGCCACGTTTCGGACATAGAGAAAATTATCTTGTATATTTCTGGTGCGGATTGTAACACCCATATTTTATGTAAATAAAATTTATCAAACCAATGCACATTTCTAGTATGCATTTTTTGTGTGAATTTTGAAGTTCAAACGAGTAGCAAACGTTGAAATTTGAATTTGAAATCAAATAAAAAAAAGAAATGAAAAACAAAGAATAAAACCCCCTGTTGGGCCAAACTCCCACCCCGGCCC
Organism: Tuctoria greenei; assembly: GCA_036927565.1. NCBI lineage: Eukaryota > Viridiplantae > Streptophyta > Magnoliopsida > Poales > Poaceae > Tuctoria > Tuctoria greenei. Next base: position 257,655,594 of record JAYESD010000002.1, read on the forward strand.
AATTCCCCTCTCCTCCCTCCCGCGGCCCAACCACCCCACTCCCTCTCTTCTCTCTCTGGCCGCCAGGGCCCACCTGTCGGCGCTGCTTCCCCCCCCCCCCCTCCCCCTTCTTCTTCCTCGGGCAACCGTCGCCCTCTTCCCGCGCCCGCGCCGCGCCGCGCCAAACCTCCCGACCTCCAACCGCCGCACCCCATGCCGATTCACCCTGGGAAACCGTCCTACACAAGCGCCATCAACCGCCACACTCTTTTCCCCTATAAATCACCCCCTCCCCTCTCTATTTCTTCTCCCTCCGCGCCAAACCCTAGCTTCACCCTCGCCGAGGTTCGTCGCGCCCGTTCCCGGCTCTTCGGCAGTTGCCTCTCTCTCCATTTTCCACTAATCGACTTGCCTTGGCTCTAGGAACGCGCCGGGCAAAGATTCACGGAGGAATCACCAAGGATTCGTCGGAGTCGACGGGAGCCGCCGCCGTCCACCGCAAGTCCTCGTCGCCGACCCTTCTGTGACCGATTTCAGACTCCAAAACTCCCCTAGGTGTGTTCCCCTTCCCCCCTCTCTCGTTTCATGCAAGCAGCACATTAATTGGGCATATAATTAGTTGATTAGGCCTAGCTCCGGCGAGATCACCGCCGCGGGAGTCGGCCGCCGCCGCGCCGTGCGCCGCCGGCGTCGCCAGAGGCGGCGTGGCCACATCTCGGCCATTGGTTTAAAGCCAACGGCTGAGATTAGAAGGCCCATAACGGTTCGACCGTTTTAAATCCCGTGCGTTCATCTAGAATCCAACGACCCGCATTCAATTCAATTTTCCCGCCTTTGCATTTTCACTGTGGCCCCTGGAATCTTGCATGTTACCCTCTGACCCTTGCTAGAATTCAAGTCTAGCCCCTAGATTTAGCAATCTAGCCCCTAGACTCTCTGGAAATGGATTTAATCAGTTAATTAATCAATTTAGCCCCTGTAAATTAATAGAATTATGGTTTTAGCCCTTGTCCAGTGTAGGAAAGTTACCAACCAGCTCCTGGACTTTTATTTAATTGCTGAATATTGTTTATAGGAGTATTTAATGTGTAGAAATTAGATAAAAATGGTAAATAAATGTAGGAACAGTAGGAAAATTTGTATAAAATATTTTATTGCTGTAATAAAATTGTAGAGTGCCAATAAAATATATTTTGACCATGGGAACTTTTTAAAAATGTTTAAAATACATTTTGGCCGTAGAAAATTCAATAAAAATGATTTTAGGCTATAAATAAATCCTAAAAATGTAAGATAAATATAAAATGCATATTTTTGGCTATGTAAGATAATAAATGCTTTGTAGGGATGCACTAGTATAGAATTTTATGCTTATGTGTATGTTGTGATGCCATGTATTGTGTGCTCTTTACTTATTTAGCTTTTATTTCCTTCTTGCTATGCCTAGGCAATATATTTAGAGTCGTGCTACGACCCCAACTTTAATCTCCAAGACCAAGACTTCACCAACAATCAAGTCTTCGAAGAAGGCAAGTGCCCTTGACCATCTTGTACTAATTTTAGGAGTTTAGATAGATGCATGCTAAATAAAATGATGTCCTACTTCATGTTACATGCCTTGTTCCATATAATTCCTTGTCACCTGATGTGGGTTGGGAAGTAGATAGGTATTAATTATGCTTAGCCATGCTTAGACATTGGGAATGGGATTTCATACCAATGTGACATGTTAAACCTTATGATTACTATAATTATGGTGGATACACAATAGTAGTGGATAGGAATCTGGTGGTTGGATAGATTTGGTATGGTGCAGTTTGCACGAGACCTGGGATTGGGTTTGGCACCACCGGATTCTAAGGACCGGTTTATGGAGAAAGTCACTAAGCTTTATAGTACCACCACGAGACTGAGATGGGGCAGCTTGGTCAATTAATTAGGTTTCTCCCGATGAAATGCTAGTAGATGGATGGTGCGGGGAATGATGCAGGGGTACTACTCTGGGAACCGCGAGGCTCAAGAGGGGGCTCTGAGGCGGAGGGTTACTCCGGAAATGCCTCAGTGGTGGAAACCTTAGAGGGCTAGCACTAGTCGGGAGTACCTTTGTAAAGACCATGTAGTGATCTCCTGGCCTCACACCAAAGGAAGTGTGTAATGTGGTTAGCTACCACGGGCATTCAGGGAGGTTCACTTAGTCCACCTGGTAACAGGGGATGAAATCACTGCTTGTGGGTAAAGGGTACACTCTCTGCAGAGATTTAGTAAAACTGTCATGACAACCGTGCTCACGGACAAGAGCGGCTTGGGGCCAGTTCATAATTAGTTTATGGTTGGGAAATGATGGTTATTTATGATTCAAGTTACATTCATTATTTTTAATTATGTGTTGAATTACTCCTTTAATTATGATATTGATAATTGAATGCTAAGGTTAGGTTCCAAGCATAGTGCTTAAGCCATAATTGGCCTTCCCTTGCTTTAGCCAATCATGTCATTCTCTTCCCACACTTGCTTAGTACTTTATGTACTCAAGCGTTTACCTTTCCATTAGAATATGAAGAAGAAGCGGCACCGGAAGACTTCTTTGTCAACCCGGAGGACTTGGTCTAGGCTGGCGATCCTTCGCGCAACTGCATGTGGAGATGGAGCCGTTCTTATCTATTTAGCCTTCCGCTATAGTTTAATCTTTGTGAACTGTTTACATGTTGTATATAGGTTTGTGGTGTGTATTTGTAGACCTTTGGGTCGTATTGTAAGACTATTTATGTATTCGAACATGGCTATGTAATGATATTTCACTTTCGTCAACGCATGTACGATTCAACTGATCCTGGCGTATATGTGATTAGCGTCTGTTCATCTCTACGATGACCGAGCGTGACAAAGTGGTATCAGAGCCGTGTTGCCCGTAGGACGCAAGTCTAGTTAGAAATGGTCGAAAATAAGGACTATACTATTTTCTTATAAAATAGTATTTCCAAAACTTTGTGCTTTCTATCTTAATCCTTGTGCTTCTTATCTTGCTGTACTTATTGTTTTTATTCTAACTTAATTTATTGATTATTGATCTCACTCTCTTCTTTTCAAATGTTTGTAGATGGCGCGCACCAAGCAGATGGCTCGTAAGTCGACTGGGGGTCGTGTTCCTACCCACGCCCTTGCCAACCGCTCCGCACCTCACACACCCAGGAGGGAGACAGTGCTGATCTCTTCTGGACGTGCTGCTTCGAGGATGCGTACCCGTCTCTGCTCTCTCCTTCGTGTTGCGGGGTACCGTGAGTACCATGTTCGCTTTGTCTACCACACCACCAGGATCTATGTACCCTCTACTGGTGGACTGGAGTGGACTACCCAGTTGTCGGTCTACTACGACTCGGAGCTGCTGCACTCACACTACTCTCTGGCTTGGAGGAGCTCCCAGCGTGCTGCTGAGGAGGATGCTACGTGGGAGGCAACTACCTACTGGAGTCACGCCCACAGGTTCCGCCTCGGGTGCACGGAGCACGCGTACACCCCTCAGCGCCCTAGTGGCACAAACGACTTCACTGGACGTGACGTCGAGGGGCCTCTGTACCTCGCTCAGAGCGAGAGGCTAGTGGACGACGCTGTGGAGTTGTCTTCACGACTCCAGCGTTGTCAGCAGGAGCTTCAGGACAGCAGGGACCTTGTTGACCGCTACAAGCAGCTTCGCCGACGCTACGCGAGGATCACTGCGGCTGATCCGCACTCTCCTCAGTACGCTTCGGACGTTGAGCCTTGGGACCCAGACTTTCGGATCGTTGTGAGAACCCACCCGTGAAATCGGGGGAGGACACGGAGGAGGAGGACCCCGAGGAGGAGATCGAGGAGGACTCCGACGAGGACCCCGGCGAGCAGGAGTAGACTTGTTACCCCGTTGGACGACTCAGGACACCTATCCTTAGTATGTAGGAGCGTGTAGCTATGCCCTCTCTAGTCTTGAGTTGTATTATATATGGTATTGTATTAGTTTACTTCATGTTGTGTGCGTGTGCGACATGAGTTGTGGAATGCTTCGGCATCCTGTCCACATCCATGTCACTTGTATATAGGACTGTTAGTGTGTCGTGCGAGTTGTGGAATGCATTAACATCCTGTCCACATCCGCACTAGTTGATTATGAATTTGCTTGCTATATATATGTTTCCCCTGATGCATGTAGTTGGGACCATTTACCATAGCGTACCCTTCTATAACTTATCTATTACCCTAAAGTTTCAATTATTCCCTATACAGATGGCTGGTAGAGGCAGAGGTCGTGGAAGGGGTGTTGTGCCCCAAGATGATGGATTTGGAGGACTGCCAGGATGGAATGGTAGGGGTGCTCGAGGAGCCCCAGCAGCGAAGCAGATGCAACAGATGATGGCCATTCAAACCCAACTGCTCAACAACCTTACCCAAATTGTTACCAATATGCAGCAAGCCCCACCACCACCACCACCACAATACAACCTTCCACCCCCACCACCTTTTCCACCCAGGTCCTTTCTAAGGGACTTCCTTAACACTCATCCACCCACCTTTGCCACAGTCAATGAACCAATGGATGCCGATGATTGGCTTCGAACGATTGAAAGCAAGTTGAGGCTTATACATTGTGAAGGAAGAGAGAATGTACTTCTAGCCTCTCATCAACTCCAGGGACCTGCAGCCGACTGGTGGACCGCCTTCACTGAAGCCCACCAAAGTCCGGAGAACATCACTTGGGAAGAATTCAGGACAAATTTCCACAATCACTTTGTGCCTGAGGGAGAAGTCCAAGCAAGACGTGAAGAGTTCCTCATGTTAAAGCAGGGCCGTATGACTGTGTGAGCCTACTTGAATGCATTCACCCAGTTATTTTGCTATGCCCCAACAGGTGTGGATACTGATTCCAAGAAACAATTCCGTTTCAAGAATGGACTGGACAAGGAGTTGAAGTTTTCCATGTCTTCCGCGACTACAACGACTTTCAGAAGTTGGTTGACAAAGCTTTTGAGGTGGAGAGGACTAAGAAGGAACTGGATGATGATGATAGGAAAAGTAAATTGGCTCTGGGACATGCCTCTAGCAGCAATGTACGCCCTCGTTTCACCCCTCATCCTGTAACACCCATGACTCGCCCTATGAACCACTCGGGACAGAGATTCCCAAACCCCAACTACAGGCCACCCACACCCTACAATCAGCAGATGCGCCAGCAACAACAGCCTTCGCGCCAGCCAATGCAACCCCCTCGCCAGCAGATGCAACCACCTCGCCCTTCAGCTCCAGCTAACCGTCCCAATGGTCAACCTCCAAGAAATCAACCAGGAGGTAACAAGGGCCAGAACAATGCTGCGGGAGTTCAATGCTACAAGTGTGGAGAATGGGGACACTACTCCAACAATTGTCCAAAGAAGCAGCAGAACCCACCTGGACGTGTCAATCATGTGACACTAGAGCAAGCACAGGAAGCACCTGATGTGGTGATCGGTATGTTTTCTGCTAATTCTCGCCCCGCCACAGTCTTGTTTGATTCGGGTGCTACACATTCATTTATATCCAAAGATTTCATAAGAAGCATGACATGGTAGTTACATTCTTGAATCGGCCATTGCTGATAAACTCTCCTGGAGGAGAGATGGTGGCAAGGCATTTATGCCATAAAGTGAGTATAAACATAAGGGGGTAGTCTTTTGGGCCAACCTAATAGTGTTGGACTCGCAAGGATTAGACATCATTCTGAGAATGGACTGGCTGACAAAGAATCAAGGAGTAATTCATTTTGCAACTAGGACAGTTTGCTTAACGCACCCAGATGGCACTACAGTGGAGTTCTAGCCAGATCAGACACAAGAGGCAATTGTACAACTCAACCATCTTGAGAGTACGGAAGGCATCAGGGTTGTGAGTGAGTTTCCGGATGTATTCTCAGATGATTTACCAGGTATGCCCCCTGATCGAGAGATTGAGTTTATCATTGAATTAGTACCTGGAACGACCCCAATATATAAGAGGCCGTATAGAATGGATGCTAAACAACTAGCTGAACTAAAGGATCATATTGAGGAGTTACTGGGGAAAGGATATATCCGTCCTAGCTCATCGCCTTGGGGAGCACCAGTCATATTTGTATCTAAGAAGGATGGTACTCAAAGGTTGTGTGTTGATTACCGTGCCTTAAATGCGGTAACAATCAAGAATAAGTACCCACTGCCAAGAATTGAAGATTTATTTGATCAGTTGAGAGGAGCATGTGTGTTCTCTAAGATAAATCTTCGCTCGGGTTATCACCAATTGAAGATTAGGCCCTCAGATATTCCCAAGACTGCATTTGTCTCTCGATATGGACTATATGAGTATACAGTTATGTCGTTTGGATTGACCAATGCTCCCGCATATTTTATGTATCTGATGAACAAAGTATTCATGGAGTATTTGGACAAGTTCGTAGTGGTGTTCATCGACGACATACTTATCTATTCCAAAACTGAAGAAGAGCATGAGGAGCACATCAGGATGGCTCTACAGAAGCTTCGCCAACACCAATTATATGCCAAACTTAGTAAGTGTGAATTTTGGCTAAAGGAAGTATCATTTTTGGGTCATGTCATATCTGAAGGAGGTATAGCAGTGGATCCAGGCAAAGTGGTTGATGTCCTTAAATGGGAAACACCTGAGAGTGTACACGATATACGAAGATTCTTAAGCATGGCTGGTTATTATCGTTGGTTCATCGAGGGATTTTCAAAGATCTCTCGACCACTAACCAAGTTGCTTGAGAAAGGAGTTGCTTTCAAGTGGACCCCTGAATGTGAAGTGAGCTTTGCTGAGTTGAAGAAGAGGTTAACCAGTGCACCGGTATTGGTGATGCCTGATATGCATAAGGAGTTTGTAGTTTATTGTGATGCATCTGGTCATGGTTTAGGATGTGTCTTAATGCAAGGAGGACATGTTGTAGCCTATGCTTCAAGACAGCTTCGGAAACATGAGAGAAACTATCCAACCCATGATTTAGAGTTGGCAGCTGTGGTCCATGCATTGAAGATATGGAGACACTACCTGATGGGAAAAAGAACCGGGATATACACAGATCACAAGAGCTTGAAGTACATATTCACACAACCAGATCTTAATCTCAGACAACGTCGTTGGTTGGAGTTAATAAATGACTTCGATGTGGGAATCAACTATCATCCAGGAAAGGCTAATGTGGTTGTTGATGCTCTAAGTAGAAAGGGACAATATAATAATTTGACAGTACAAGCTCTTCAACCCTAGTTATGTGAGGAGTTTGCAGGGTTAAACTTATGCCTAGTGACTAGTACTGAAGGTGTTGCTATGTAAGTAGACTCAACCCTTGAACGTGATATACGAGAAGGACAAAAGAATGATGAGAAGGTCAAGGAGATCAAGCAATTAATGAAGAAAGTAAAAGCTCCGAACTTTAGGGAGGATGAACAAGGAACCCTATGGCTTGGAAAGAGAATTTGTGTTCCAGACATAAAAGAGATTAGAGAATTGATACTAAGGGAAGCTCATGATTCATCATACTCCATTCATCCTGGAAGCACAAAGATGTATCAAGATCTTAAAGATCGATATTGGTGTCATGGAATGAAAAGGGATGTAGCAGAATATGTGGCCATATGTGATACATGTCAATTAATTAAGGCAGAACATCAAAGACCAGCAGGGTTGTTGCAACCAATCAAAGTGCCAGAATGGAAATGGGAAGAAATTAGTATGGATTTTATTGTGGGATTACCAAGGACACAGTCTGGATATGATTCTATAAGGGTTATAGTGGATCGTTTGACTAAGGTTGCTCACTTTATTCCTGTGAAGGAAACTTATAATGGTCCCAAGTTGGCAGAATTGTATATCTCCAGGATTGTATGTTTACATGGAGTTCCTAAGAAGATTATCTCAAATCGAGGCACTCAGTTTACCTCAAAGTTCTGACAGAAGTTGCATGAATCAATGGATACCCGTTTAAATTTTAGTTCGGCGTATCATCCTCAGACTGATGGTCAGACAGAACGTACCAACTGGATATTAGAAGACATGTTAAGAGCGTGTGCTCTAAAGAATAGCCAAAGTTGCGATAAGAATCTGCCATATGCCGACTTCTCTTACAACAACAATTATCAAGCCAGTTTGAAGATGTCTCCTTTTGAAGCATTGTATGGGCGGAAATGTAGGACACCGTTGTTTTGGAACCAAACTGGGGAAAGTCAATTCTTTGGGCCTGATGTATTAAAAGAGGCTGAGAGACAAGTACAACAAATTCAGAAGAATCTAAAGGTAGCACAACAAGACAGAAGAGTTATGCGGATACTCGAAGACGTGATCTAACTTTTGAGGTTGGTTATTATGTGTACTTGAAGGTGTCGTCTGTGAGAGGGTTGAGAAGATTTAAAGTAAGATGCAAGTTGTCATCCCGCTACATTGGTCCGTTCAAGATATTAGAACGACGAGGAGAAGTAGCTTATCAGCTTGAGCTTCCACCACACTTGTCAGATGTACATATTGTGTTTCATGTGTCACAACTTAAGAAGTGTCTGAGAGTGTCTGAGGAACAATTACCTATGGAAGCAGTTGATGTACAGGAAGATTTGTCTTATGTGGAACAGCCTGTCAAGATACTTGAGACATTAGAAAAGGTCACCAGAAACAAAGTCATTCGCATGTGTAAAGTGCAATGGAAACATCACTCAGAGGCAGAAGCAACATGGGAAAGAGAAGAAGATCTCAAGGCCAATTTCCCTCTCTATTCTTTTAGGACGTCCGAATCTCGAGGGCGAGATTCCTTTTAAGGGGGGTAGAATTGTAACACCCATATTTTTGTTAATAAAATTCATCAAACCAATGCACATTTCTAGTATGCATTTTTTGTGTGAATTTTGAAGTTCAAACGAGTAGCAAACGTTGAAATTTGAATTTGAAATCAAATCAAAAGAAAAGAAATGAAAAAGAAAAAGAAAAAGAATAAAACCCCCTGTTGGGCCAAACTCCCACCACGACCCAATTCCCCTCTAATCTCCCCCGCGGCCCAACAACCCCACTCCCTCTCTTCTCTCTCTGGCCACCAGGGCCCACCTGTCGGCGCTGCTTCCCCCCCCCCCCCTTCTTCTTCCTCGGGCAACCGTCGCCCTCTTCCCGCGCCCGCGCCGTGCCGCGCCAAACCTCCCCACCTCCAACCGCCGCACCCCACGCCGATTCACCTCGGGAAACCGCCCTACACACGCGCCATCAACCGCCTCACTCTTTTCCCTTATAAATCACCCCCCTCCCCTCTCTATTTCTTCTCCCCCCGCGCCAAACCCTAGCTTCACCCTCGCTGAGGTTTGTCGCGCCCGTTCCCGGCTCTTCGGCAGTTGCCTCTCTCTCCCTTTTCCACTAATCGGCTTGCCTTGGCTCTAGGAACGCGTCGGACAAAGATTCACGGAGGAATCACCAAGGATTCATCAGAATCGACGGGAGCCGCTGTCATACGCCACAAGTCCTCGTCGCCGACCCTTCTCCGACCGATTTCAGACTCCAAAACTCCCCTAGGTGCATTCCCCTTCTCCCCCTCTCTCGTTTCATGCAAGCAGCACATTAATTGGGCAGAGAATTAGCCGATTAGGCTTAGCTCCGGCGAGATCACTGCCGCGGGAGTCGGCTGCCGCCGCGCCGTGCGCCGCCGGCGTCGCCAGAGGTGACGTGGCCACATCTCGGCCATTGGTTTAAAGCCAACGGGTGAGATTAGAAGGCCCATAACAGTTCGACCGTTTTAAATCCCATGCGTTCATCTAGAATCCAACGGCCCACATTCAATTCAATTTTCCCGCCTTTGCATTTTCACCGTGGCCCCTGGAATCTTGCGGGCTACCCCCTGACCCTTGCTGGAATTCAAGTCTAGCCCCTAGATTTAGCAATCTAGCCCCTGAACTCTTTGGAAATGGATTTAATCAGTTAATTAGTCAATTTAGCCCCTGTAAATTAATAGAATTATGGTTTTAGCCCTTGTCCAGTGTAGGAAAGTTACCAACCAGCCCCTGGACTTTTATTTAATTGTTGAATATTGTTTATAGGAGTATTTAATGTGTAGAAATTAGATAAAAATGGTAAATAAATGTAGGAAGAGTAGGAAAATTTGTATAAAATGTTTTATTGTTGTAATAAAATTGTAGAATGCCAATAAAATATATTTTGACCATGGGAAATTTATTAAAAAAATTTAAAATACATTTTGGCCATAGAAAATTCAATAAAAATGATTTTAGGCCATAAATAAATCCTAAAAATGTAATATAAATATAAAATGCATATTTTTGGCTATGTAAGATAATAAATGCTTGGTAGGGACACATTAGTATAGAATTTTATGCTTAAGTGTATGTTGTGATGCCATGTATTGTGTGCTCTTTACTTATTTAGCTTTTATTTCCTTCTTGCTATGCTTGGGCAATATATTTAGAGTCGTGCTACGACCCCAACTTTAATCTCCTAGACCAAGACTTCACCAACAATCAAGTCTTCGAAGAAGGCAAGTGCCCTTGACCATCTTGTACCAATTTTAGGATTTTAGATGGATGCATGCTAAATAAAATGATGTCTATTTCATGTTACATGCCTTGTTCCATATAATTTCTTATCACCTGATGTGGGTTGGGAAGTATATAGGTATTAATTATGCTTAGCCATGCTTAGACATTGGGAAAGGGATTTCATACCAATGTGACATGTTAAACCTTATGATTACTATAATTGTGGTGGATACACAATAGTAGTGGATAGGAATATGGTGGTTGTATAGATTTGGTATGGTGCAGTTTGCACGAGACCCGGGATTGGGTTTGGCACCACCGAATTCTAAGGACCAGTTTATGGAAGAAGCCACTAAGCTTTATAGTACCACCACGAGACTGAGATGGGGCAGCTTGGTCAATTAATTAAGTTTCTCCCGATGAAATGCTAGTAGATGGATGGTGCGGGGAATGATGCAGGGGTACTGCTCTGGGAACCGCAAGGCTCAAGAGGGGGCTCTGAGGCGGAGGGTTACTCCAGAAATGCCTCAGTGGTGGAAACCTTAGAGGGCCAACACTAGTCGGGAGTACCTTTGTAAAGACCATGTAGTGATCTCCTGGTCTCATACCAAAGGAAGTGTGTAATGTGGTTAGCTACCACGGGCATTCAGGGAGGTTCACTTAGTCGACCTGGCAACAGGGGATGAAATCACTGCTTGTGGGTAAAGGGTACACTCTCTGTAGAGATTTGGTAAAACTGTCATGACAGCCGTGCTCACGGACAAGAGCGGCTTGGGGCCAGTTCATAATTAGTTTATGATTGGGAAATGATGGTTATTTATGATTCAAGTTACATTCATTATCTTTAATTATGTGTTGAATTACTCCTTTAATTATGATATTGATAATTGAATGCTAAGGTTAGGTTCCAAGCATAGTGCTTAAGCCATAATTGGCCTTCCCTTGCTTTAGCCAATCATGTCATTCTCTTCCCACATTTGTTGAGTACTCTATGTACTCAAGCATTTACCTTTACATTAGAATATGAAGAAGAAGCGGCATCGGAAGACTTCTTCGTCAACCCGGAGGACTTGGTCTAGGCTGGCGATCTTTCGCGCAACTGCCTGTGGAGATGGAGCCGTTCTTATCTATTTAGCCTTCCGCTATAGTTTAATCTTTGTGAACTGTTAGATGTTGTATATAGGTTTGTGGTGTGTATTTGTAGACCTTCGGGTCGTATTGTAAGACTATTTATGTATTCGAACATGGCTATGTAATGATATTTCACTTTCGTCAACGCATGTACGATTCAATTGATCCTGGCGTACATATGATTAGCGTCTGTCCATCTTTACGATGACCGGGCGTGAAACGGATGAAGGCACTTAGGGAGTCAGAAACAAGCCTGTCCATATGTTTGGAGAGCCTTAGCGCTAAAACCTTAGTGACCAGTTTCACGAACGAATTAACCAGGCTGATGGGACAATAATCATTGGGGAATTCAACCTCTGCACTCTTGGGGATGAGGGAGATGAAGGTGTCGTTCATATGATGAAGTTAACCACCATGAGCATTGTAGAAGCTGTTGAAAGCCACCATCACCTCTGGCTTGATGATCGTCCAGCAGTTGCGATAGAAGTCCCGGGAAACCATCGGGCCCCGGGGCCTTCTCTCTAGGCATCGCCTTGATAGCCTACAGGACCTCCTCCTCCATGAACGGATGATCCAGATGATTTTCACCCACCCTGGGCAAATGGAGTATGGAACAGTCGAATGTGGCGCCTCTAGAGTGCTTTGTACCAAGGCGCCTAGTGTAGTGATCATGCAATACCTCAGACATCGTAGTGTGTGATGAGACATATTGGTTGGATCGGTCGAGCAGCTTGCAGGTATACAGCTTGCATTTCCTTGTATTGGCCCAGGTGTGGAAAAAGCGGGTGCACGCATCTCAAGCTCCTATCCAAACAAGCCGTTAAGCTTGGCGATGCCGTGATCTCTCAATCGCGGCAAGACCTAAGATTCTGTTCTTCAGATCACGCTTGAGTTGGCGCTCGTTGGGCTGAAGTGTTCGGTGATCTTCAGCACACTCTAACTGACGTACCAATTCCATAGCCATCTCAAGGTGAAGTTTGTTGTGCCTAAAGAGCTTTGTGCTTCAGCGTCTCAAGGCCTGAGCAGTAGCGCAAAGCTTGAGACTCATGACCCCGAAAGGACTGTGAACAACTGTCTCCAAGGACCAAGCCTGTGCCACTATCTCGGTGAATCCAGGCACATTGATCCAGAAGCTCTCGAACCTGAATTCATGCTGACGAGGTTGGTTGATTTCATGGGATAGGAGTAGAGGACAACGGTTAGAGATGGAAGATGAGAGCGCTTGCAGCATGTAACCACTAAACTCGCGTCCCAGAAGGAGTTGCAAAACATTAGATCAAGACACATCAAGGTGGGTTGCACCCGGTCATTAGACCATGTGTATTTCCCACCCCATAGCTCAAATTCCAGCAGCTTCGCTCGATCCAAGGTGCGATGGAAGGCATTCATCATTCCCCTGTTCAGGCTGCTGTTGTTTTTGTCCCTTGCCTCTACAATGAGATTGAAGTCGCCGATACAAAGCCATGGTGTTTCGGCTGACGGGTTAATGTTCTCCAGTTATGAGGAATGCCCTCTTCCCATCACTATCATTACGGGCGTAAACCACCGTGAGGAGGAACGGTACTCTCCCAGGCACGCTAACTCGAGCCGATAGGGAGTAGGTTCCAGGAGTGATCTAATCAATCTGTACAATAGAGGTATCCCAAGCAATGATAATCCCTCCCCTTGTTCCATCGATTGGTAGGAAACGAAGGTCCCCCAAATGGTTGGCTAGAAGCTCTGCTCTGGCCGGTTGATCAACATGCGCAAGTTTTGTTTCCTGCAAGCAAACCACAACCGCGCGTGTCTGAGCATGACCGAAACAACTTCTCTTCTAGCCGGGGAGTTTAAACCTTGCACGTTCCAAGACAAGATCGAGAATTGATCACTCATGATGAAAACTTGCTGGCAACATAACTGAGGAACCACTGCACTGACTAGGACTAGAAACAAAAGGTGTCCAAGGACAGCAACTAGCCGCATCTTGAGTATACTACATGAAGGAAACACTCCCCTCTATTTGTCCTGACTGGAGAGGGAACCACGGAGAGCCCCAAACAAACCCTCTTCTCCAACAGATCGGGGATACAAAGACGATCACAAACCCGGACATCACAAACTTAACTAGTGACATGGATAACATTGGAGGGCACCGGCTGGACTCCAGTTTGCAAGCCCTGTCAAGCTGTGATGACATCTTCTTGCGTTGCTGCGAGGGCAAATGGGATGTTGCACGCGTCGCCAAAGTTGAGATGCAGAGTCTTCCTGATGGCTTGGATGGCCTGCGTCGACATCGGGTCCTTGAACGCACCAAGGTACTTCTTGACAGCCTCATCCCCCACCTCATCCTCCTCCCCAATGATGTCAAGGTTGCGGATCAGACGGTGCATCACCCGCTGAGAAATAGGGACAACCAATTTCTTCGCGGTTGTCACACCTGGTCCAAACAAGCTAACTAGATGCATTCCACATGTATGCCAGAATCAGTTCATTCATACATGTGTAGACGAAAAGTAAATAGTATCATAATACAAGCCATGTTCAAATTACAAAATAGGTCTTACATCAATGACCTGCAGGTCTCAAATAAAACTACAGAAAGCAAATACATAGATAAGTAGATAAATTGCAGCAGCGTGACAATCGCTCCAGTCCACAGGCAGTTGCACGAGGGAACGCCCGCCTAGAACATGTCCTCCGGGTCGGCGTAGAATTCTTCGTTAGCTACTTCTTCTTCATAGTCTAGAGGGGGAGAGAGGGAATCACTTTGAGTACATGGAGTGTGGGAAAAGAGATGATATGGAGGCTACAACAAGGAAGGATCATAATGGCTTCAAGCACTATGTGTTACCTATACCTTAGCTTTCATTAAGCAACCTATATCTAGGTGAATACACCTAATTGAAAGTATAGTAAAATAATGAATAAATGAGTAATAGAGCATATGTAATCCCAACCATATGTCCCAACCATGAGATAGTTATGAATTCGACACCAATCCGCTCTTGTCCGTGAGCACGACTATCATGATAGATTCCCAATCTCTGCAGAGAATGTATCCTTTACCCACAAGCCGTGATTTCATCCCCTGTTGCCGGGTGGACTAAGTAAACCTCCCTGATGCTCGTGGTCGCGTACCACATTACACACTTCCTTCGGTGTGTGGCCAGGAGATCACTACGAGGTCTTTACAAAGGTCCTCCCGACACATACTAGCCCACCGAGGTTTCACCCCTGTACAAAACTGTGAGCCAACAACTGCGTCTCAACACCCCAGTTGCCCCCTCTTGATCCATGCGGATCCCAAGGCAGAATATGCTGAACCAATTTCCCGCACTATCCAATCACCAATACTACGTCGGGAGATGCCTAATTAATCGACCAAGCTACCCCATACTCAGTCTTGTGGCGATACTGAAATAGCTTAGTGGCTACTCCATAAACCGGTCCTTAGAATCCGGCAAGGTTCAATCCCCAATCTCGGATCTCGTGCGTACTGCACCATACCATTCAAACCAACCCGCCAAATTCCTACTTACTACAATTCGTTTTCCAACATAATGATAGTAATCATAGTTCATAAGTAATAAATGTGATCAGTATTTTCTCACCATTAATATGCATAGCTAAGCGTATAGTAATCCCAAGTACCACCCTTCCATACCCAAAGCGACAAGCTAATAAGGTAAAGCAACAAGGTATAACATATGATTCATATTAATTAATATGCAACTAACTAAACTCTTAAAAAGGTGCAAGATGGTCAACGACACTTGCGTTCTTCGAAGTGGTTGTCAAACTGAAGTTCTTGGAAGTTGATCTCCGGCTCGAAAACCGGGTCTACTCGAAGATAATAACATGTAATAAGTACTAACATACAATGCTAAACATAAATATGCACACAATCACAAAATTCTACAAAACTATGAGAGATTTAATGTGCATGTGCATTAGTTCATTTAATGATATTCATTAAAGGTGAATTCCTATGTGTTAGAAATATGATTTGGCATTTTATATCACTTTTACAATAATTTTTATGCTTAATACACATTTTTGGGGATTTTCCTAAATCAAAATATAATTATTTATTATTATTATGTTATTTCAGATTAAAGTAATACATTAAATAATTTCTAATGTTATGTTATATTTTTTTCTAGGCTTAAAATAATTTTATATAATTAATCCTCAATTAAATACAATTTCTACATAATTAGTGGCCAAAACGAATTATTAAATTTATATAGCAATAAAATATATTTTTAAGTTATCTAAATATTTATTCTGAATTTTATAAATTTTTATGCATTTATTCTCTATTTTATGCAATTTCCAAAAAATATGTAAGTATAATAAATGCTAAAAATAAAATTTTAAAGTGTCTAGGGGCTAGACTGTAATTTCCCTAACTGGACAGGGGCTAGAAATAATATTAAACAAGTTTACAGGGGCTAGACTTGAAATGTGCAGTTAAATCTTAATTTATTTAAAGTACAGAGGCTTATTTCCATTTTTCTTGATTTATTTTGAAATTTATTTATTGTCCAAGGGCTAGCGCGCAAAAGCGCAAGGGCCTCGGCGCAAAACGGCAGGCGCGCGGATTGTTTTAAATGCCGACCGTTGGATGCAATCCGGATGGCCCGAATTTTATTAACCGAAGGGGTACGCCCGCTTCTAATCCTAGCCGTTGGCTACAAAGGGACGGCTCGGGCGAGGCCACGTCGCCCCTAATCAGCTCCAACGCGGCGCGCAGCGGTGCATGGCATGTTAGGACCCGCCTTCTGAGGGTCCACTTGTGCATCCCGTACCAATCCCTGGATCAGTAGTTGGTACGTACCACAGAATAGATCGAGATCCATACAACGATTATTTATTTATAATTAATAAAAGTCTTACAAACATGATGTATATTACATTGGATGTGGTCGGAGATGACCACCAGAATAGAAAAAATCCTCGAAACAGTGAAGCAGAACGGCGCCATGCCCAATAGGCAAACTTGGGAAGTAGGACTAGACCTAATCGTCATCCTCACATGCTTCAGCTTCTGTCTTCTGATGAAACCATATATAAAGCAGGAGTGGGTACATAAGGTACTCTGCAAGCCCTAACACTACTCAAGGGGAGGTGTATCATGCATTGGGGCTTGTAGCAAGGAGAGGCCATATGGCTTAGTTTTGCCGAAAAGCATTTTATGCAGATTCTCTTTGAAAAGAGTTTTGCAATAAGAGAGAGAGATAGTTGAATCAGTATTATTAAAGTTGGCGGGCCCTGGGGGGGGGGGGGGTTCAGACCATCCTGCCAGTTCCCTCACTTTTATATGAGTCTTCGGACCCAAGGCCTGACGACTCTGGCACGCATGCCAACTCTTTCCCAAAACACGGTGGTCTCGGCCACCCACACACACACTTCAAGGAGATGTGCTAGTACTAATCAATAGGAGCCCAAAGCATAGTGTGCCAAGACTGTGACAACAACTATCTGGATAGATTAAGACTCTGCAGAGTTTGTACACTTTACCCACAGGCTACGTACTCCAGATCAGAGAGTAATGCAACGCTCATCCCATCTTCCCCGACTAACCCCACATTCACACCTCGGCCCGACGTAGGGGCTATTCGAGCATTAACTACCCAACCAGACACCGGACAACTCTCGGTCTCCGTGCCATTTCCTGGTCCACCGTGCCCTCCATGGCTCTACAGGTTTTCTCATGTGGCAGTCACAAGAAAGGTAGGGAGAGTCTTGCCCATACAAGTTCTGTGGTTGTACGAAATCACTATGTTGAGTTCAAATGAACTGGTCCTTATATTGGTGAGGCGGCTCCATCCGTCCTTAGCAAGAGGACTAGTTCGGAACACACAACATCGAACTAAATTGGCAGAAGGACTAGTTCGGAACACACAGCCTCGAACTAAACTGAAGTACTCAGCACAAGCCTAGTCCGAAAAGCATGGTCATCGGACTATTACTGAAGCACTCAACGTCTGTCGGTGGATTACACCGAATACACAGCCGCAACTGGTATACCTCTTAGGGAGCCCGCAACATCCCATCACCATACCCGCCTCGACCACCCATCCCCTTCACACACACAGTTCATTAATATCCCACCCATATCCTAACTCACACCACCAAACACCTTTTAACACATTTCACAATCATGTATACAGTGTGTAGTGGTTCGCGATGCGAACATCGCAGGGGTTCCTAAGCATAGTACTAACAAGGATGTGCTCACATCGCTGCTATAGCGTAGTGATGAAGCTGTTAGGTTGTCAAGGGGTTGTGTTGTCAAGGTCAAGGAGGGGATTGTGATAGTCACTGCTATTATCGCAACTGACGCAATGTCTTGTTTCAAGCTGTTGATAGCGAGTAACTACTGGGTTACTGTTTATCATTGGCTAGTAGATAACACTGATATTCAGTTATCAACATAGCTCATTCTACCACATAAAGTGGTTCATAGCATACCAATATTTTAAAATAGACATACAGTCATGCAATGAAAACAGGCCATAGGTGCGATTGCAAAACATAGGTGAAATATGATCAAGGAGTTAGAGCTTGCCTTTACAGTGGTTTACCAAGGTCCTTGTCTTGTCCTTCGTGATCCGGGTCTTGAATATCTCCTTCGCGAACCCTCCGATTACTAAGTACGTAGCTATGCAAAGAAAATACGAATCATCGGTAAAGATCCAAGATATCCAAATAAGATTCCGATAAATACAAATAATCGTTCTTTAACACAACTTCTAAGATCCTGGGGAAGCTTATCGGAGAATACGTCATTCTATGGTGACTTACTTGAAAACGTTACTGTCTCATTGGTCAACTAAGTGGCTGTTGAAAGGATATAAATGTTTTATCAACCTTCTTAGTTATTTACATGGTTTATGACATTTAAGGTGAACTCATTAGCTTATCCTATAAATTGTCTATATTGTGGTCAATGAGTTGACCACAACTTATATGGGCCTTCTTTATTTTTACTCTGTCTTCATAATGGTATATTCACTAAGGTTCTACTAATGTAAGGCCTACTTATTTTAGAGTCTAAGCACAGGTTTTGATGTTCGAGTCATCTCAGTAGTTTCGTTAACGTATTGTGTATGTCTTGTTAACTCATATGGTTTTTTAATCTATTATTTTCTTAATGTGTTCTAAAAGTAATGAACTTATTTTGGAACTCCATTAGTGTATTATGACTATTAGGACTTTCAGAAATTAATAGTGAAGGGTCCATTTTATTTAGATTTTGTATGTGAATTCCTATTATCTAAAATCCTTCTAGTTGCTTTTCTATAATGCCACTAGTTGGTTCGTTATCCGATATTCTATTTTAGTCCATTACCATATAAGGTTCTAGTTATATATATATTCCTTGGAATATTTAGAAGGTCATTTACGGATAAATTATTTAATTGGGAGCTTCCACGTGTATTTACTATTTACGATTATTCACTTGGTTTTCCTATAGGAAGGATAATCAATTCCCTATCCTATATTTTATATTAGCCAATTTATACTCACAATATATTATATATGGCTAGATATTTTCTAATGATTCTTGGGTAATTATATGTGAGGGAGTTTGTTTATTCAAGCTTTCCACTAACTTTGATAGTTTAATCATTTTCTATACGACAATTGGTTTACTACCTCGTATTGTATATTGTTGAACACTAGTTTTAATTACATTATATATACCAATTAGTATTCCTAATACTTTTCTTATATTCCCTTGTGGTGGGTTTTATCAGGTTGAGAGGCTAAACATTGACTTTTCGAATTTCCTAGTTAATCAAATGATCTTCATTGGTTAATAATGAGTCTCACACTTCCTACATCTCATTTCATTGGTTTATTCTCTAATAGTCATTAAATAATTTTTAGGGAATTCCTAGAAAACTATAAATAAGAAGTTTATCATTTTAGAGCCTAACATAATGTTTCATTAGTCCCTTAATTGATTAATTTATTTTTGTGAACCAATAATATTTAACACAACATATACAAGCAATTCATACCATCAGGCACTCCTATTATGTTCTAAAAGCAATTAGGGGTTTTTAGGATATTTTTCCATAATTTTATCATATCGGGAAATGTGGATTATAATTTTTGTGTACACCAAGCAGGTGGACGTAGCAGTTTTCTAGCGTACAGTGAGGCTGACATTGGGTCACGGGGGTCAGCGTGTGTGCACCTAGCATTTTCGTCTTTTGACACGTGGGGCCTAGGCGACATCGGCCTATGGGCCTTCAGCCTTCGTGAACCGAGTCCACTCAATTGTGGGCTGCGAGGTGGTGCTGAGGTGGCTGATGGCGCGGACGTGGCGTCTGCATGGCGCTGATGTGGCAGACATGTGCGTGCTACGTAGGCATAGCTCAGGCAAAACAGGGAAGGCGGCGGCGGTGGCCACGGGAGCTCGCCGGAGCTGGTGCCCCCGCGTGATCTTCTTCGGGTTTAGGTGTTAGGCGCGTCCCAGGTGATGCCACGAACGCGTAGGACGGCTTGGCTGGGCACAGGCGGCATCAATGGCAGCTTGCGGCCGGCCGTGGCAGCGACCTCGGCGGCACGCAGGCAATCTACGCATGTGCACTGTATTCGACAGAACTGCTTGCCGGGGGCATGTTCTAGCGTTCGAGAAAGGTTCTTGGATGTTCTTCTAGGTCGGGGAGGACCCTACGGCGGCTGGCGATGGCGAGGGGCGGCCGTACACGGCGAAGGCAAGCGTGCACTCGTCGATCTACCCGGGTGCGCAATAACTCAGTGTACCAGTGTGTCGGGTGCGTGTTCCTGAGTGCGATGAGCATGTTAGGGCGCTAGTCCAGGCCGGGGAGGTCTCCACTACGGCCGGCGATGGAGGGACGCAGCGGACATGGCGGCGGTGCGTCGGGAGTGACTCTCCGGTGGTCTCCTCTTCCAAGTAAGTGCACCTACGTGTACTACGAGCTAATACAAGCACGCATGACAATGTGTATCGGGTGGAGGGAGTTCGTGGCTCGTTGGCGACTATGGTGCGCGGTGGCACCGACGAGGGGTCATCGTGATCTACCCGGTAGTGCTCTAAGTGACCAAACAACACGCGTTCTACACATTGGTTAAACGGTAGGAGAGTTTAATTTTGTTACCTCAACTCGGATGTGTTGGAACGGCGAGGACACCGGCGGAGAGGAAGAAAATGGAGAACCTCAAATTGCCGCTTGAGGAGGGTCGCGTGACCTTGTCGATGTGCAGTGGGAGCGATAGGGTGGTATGTTCGTGCGAATGGAGGAGAGGGGCGTCGTTTTATAGGCTGAGGGAGGCGGTTCGTGGTGGAAGGCGGTGGCGCTGCTTTTGGCACCGTTGGCGCAGGCGGCGTGGCAGGGTGTGGCTTCCTTGGCGCGCCCGTTTCGTCGTGGCCATGATGGGTCAACAGAGAAGAGGCGGCGAGGTGACTATGGCGGTGCGGCTGGCGCGATGCAGCGTGGAGCAGGGCGACGTCGCGTCGCAGGTTTTCGGGCGCGTGGTCGGTCCGCGAAGGGAAGGCGGCGCAGTAGCGGGCCGGCGGGGAAGAGGAGAAATGGGCCGCGCAGGTTGGAGAAGAGGGAAATAGAATTGGGCCGCATGTTGGGAAGGGAAGAAAATTAGAAAAAGAGAGAGAGGGATGGGCTTAGCCGATAACTGAGAAGGGAGGTGTTTTGTGTATTTTGAAGATTCATTCAAATTTAAATATTAATTCAGTTTCAGGTGTTTTTAGGACTTTGAATATTTAGTCCATTGTTGTTCTCCTTTATTTATTCATTCTTGGCTTGCGTTAGAATTTGGTGCATGTGTTTTTATTCATATTTACGTATGGATGATATCCTTTTTTATTTTATAATTGGTCATTATAAATAGATTACTTGGTTTAAATTGTATATGGGTCTTCATTATTATTTTTGATCTAGGTCTGATCGAAGGTTTTAATGGCACATTCTTATTCATTGATTGATTCTAACTAATGGTGAGGTCTTATATTCGTAAATTTTTCAATATGTCAACTTGTTAAGGCTTTCACCTATGTTGTTATTTATTTCAGATTTATCCTATATTTTGCTTTCTATGTATTTGTATTTCAGTGTATATGGGTTTCTGTTGGTATAATATGCGCCTCTATTTTTATTTGCAACTAAGGTTTGCTCGAGATTTATATAAAAATTTAATTCTGAGTCATTTTTACCATTTGTTAAAATTCGGGCTGTGACATGGCGGCCGACGGCGGCGAGCTCGCCGGAATCCGCAAAAATTCACGCAATCAAGCCTTATTCTCGAATCTAAATGCGGGAAATCATAGGGAAGGCAACGCGCACTAACCGGAGGCGATCTCGGGCCTTGGAGAAGAGCAGAGAGGTGTAGCGACGGCGAGACTCGACAAAGCTCGACGGTGCGCGGTGATTCTAGCGTCGCAGCTTCAATCCCGACTGAGGAGGGTGTACGATAACCTGTGGATGATGTTGCACACGATATAGGCCGATAAGAATGCAAGCTAGGTGGCCAAATCGGTGATGCGATGAAGGACGACGGCGGGAACTCACCGGCGGTCGACGAAACCGACGGTGCGATGATGATCTCCCCGAGCGAGTGTGTCTGGCTTGTGTCTAGGAGTATGGCGAACTCGTTAGGCTAGGATCAAGGAGGAAATCGCATTGCAATCAGCGGGAACGTCGGCGACTTACCGAGAACAGGGGCGGCTAGGGTTTGAGAGCTCGGGACGGAGGAGAATTGGGGGCGGCGAGTGGTTTATAGGTGCAGCGAGGACGGCGGTTGTGGCACTCGTGCAAAACTCCAACAGGGGGAGTGGATCCGAGAAGTGGGGAGTGAGGGCACGGGCGAGGTCGTGGGCGCGGGGCGCGGGCAGCGGTTGCGCCGTGGGGAAGAAAGGAGAGGGGCGCCAACAGGCGGGCCCAGGCAGCTAGAGAGAGAAGAGAGGGAGAGGGGCACGACTGGGCTGGCGCAAAGAATCGGGCCACAGTTGGGATTTGGCCCACGCGGGGGTTTTTCCTTTTTATTTTCTTTTTCTATTTTGTTTCCTTTGATTTGATTTTCAATTTCAAATTCTATCAAATTCTACACATTTTGAATTTAAATTTTCAAACAAAAATGCAAACTCAAATGCACACTAATATATTTGAAAGGTTGATTACAAAGTTTGAAATTTTGGATGTTACAACTCTACCCCCCTTAGAAGGAATCTCGTCCTCGAGATTCGGACGTCCTAAGAGAAGAGATGTGGAAATTCGGCCTTCAGGTCTTCTTCTTTCACCCAAGTTGTTTCTGCCTCCTAGTGATGTTTCCACTGCACTTTGCACATCCGGGTGACCTTGTTCCTTGTAACTCATTCTGATGTCTCTAGAATCCGTACCGACTGTTCTGCATATGAGAGATCCTCTTGCACATCTATAGCTTCCATGGGTAACTGTTCCTCGGGCACTCTTAAGCACTTCTTCAGTTGCGACACATGAAACACATCGTGTACATCTGAAAGTTGAGACGGTAGCTCGAGACGATAAGCTACCTCTCCTCTTCTTTCTAGTATCTTGTACAGACCAATGTAACGAGGTGCTAGATTTCCCTTCACTTTGAACCATCTTAGGCCTCTTACTGGTGATACCTTGAGATACACAAAATCTCCGACCTCAAAAGTTAGATCGCGACGTCGAGCATCTGCATAGCTCTTTTGCCTTGATTGCGCTGTCTTCAGATTGTCTCAGATCTCTTGCACTTGTCGTTCGGCTTCTCTTAGTATCTCCGGTCCAAACACTTGACCTTCTCCCGTCTGATTCCAAAACAAGGGTGTTCTACACTTTCGCCCATACAATGCCTCGAACGGGGACATCTTGAGACTAGCTTGATAGCTGTTGTTGTAAGAGAATTCCGCATAGGGCAAATTCTTGTCCCAACTCTTGCTATTCTTCAAGGCACAGGCACACAACATATCCTCCAAGATTTGATTTGTCCGTTCTGTCTGATCATCCGTCTGCGGGTGATACGCTGAGCTGAAATTGAGTCAAGTGTCCATTGATTCATGTAGCTTCTGCCAGAACCTTGGGGTGAACTGAGTACCTCGATCAGACACTATCTTCTTGGGGACACCATGCAAGCATACAATCCTTACCATGTATAGTTCTGCCAACTTCGAACCATTGTAACTTTCCTTGACCGGAATGAAATGAGCGACTTTAGTTAAACAGTCCACAACTACCCATATGGAGTCGTATCCTGACTGGGTCCTCAGTAATCCCACAACAAAGTCCATACTTATCTCTTCCCATTTCCATTCGGGTATCTTGAGTGGTTGCAGTAGTCCAACGGGTCTTTGATGTTCCGCCTTGACCAACTGGCACGTGTCACACAGAGCCACATACTCGGCCACATCACGTTTCATGCCAAGCCACCAATATCAATCCTTAAAGTCTTGATACATCTTGGTACTTCTAGGATAAATAGAGTAAGACGAATCGTGTGCTTCTCTTAATATCAGTTCTCGGATCCCCTTAATATTCAGCACACATATCCTCTTCCCTAACCATAATGTTCCGTATTCATCTTCCCTGAAATCTAGGGCTTTACCAATCTTCATCAGCTTCTTGAGTTTCTGGATCTTCTTATCTTCCTTTTGGTCCTCTCTAATGTCTTGTTCCAATGTGGAATCCACTTCCATAACTACCACATCTGTGTTAGATACTATGCATAGGTTTAGTCTTGCAAAATCCTCACATAGTTGCGGTTGCTGAGCTTGTATAATCATACTGTTGCATTGTGGATTCAACCTCAAAGCATCCCAACATCAAAATCATTAATTAGCTCGAGCCATCTTCATTGTCCGAGATTAAGGTCTGGCTGAGTGAAGATGTACTTCAAGCTCTTGTGGTCGGTGTAGATTCCTTTTCTCTTCCCCATCAAGTAGTGTCTCCATAGCTTCAATGCATGAACAACAGCTGTTAACTCCAAATCATGGGTCGGGTAATTCTTTTCATGCTTTCTGAGTTGTCTTGAAGTGTACGCCACTACATGTCCTTCTTGCATCAAAACACATCCCAATCCTTGTTCGGAAGCATCACAATAGATCGAGAACTCCTTTTGCATATCAGGCATAACCAACACTGGAGCAGTAGTCAACCTCTTCTTTAACTCGGCAAAGCTTGCCACATTCTGGTGTCCACTTGAATTTAGCCTCCTTCTCAAGTAGCTTGGTTAGCGGACGTGCGATCTTTGAAAATCCCTCAATGAATCGCCGATAGTAACCAGCCATTCCCAAGAAACTTCAGATTTCTCCCACACTTTCCAGCGTTTCCCACTTGAGAGTACCTGCCACTTTACCCGGATCTACTGCTACTCCTCCTTGTGATATGACATGTCCCAAGAATGACACTTGCTTCAACCAGAACTCGCACTTGCTGAACTTAGCGTATAATTGGTGATGTCGAAGCTTCTATAGTGCCAACCTCAAATGTTCTTCATGTTCTTCGTCATTCTTGGAGAATATTAAGATGTCATCGATGAATACCACTATAAACATATCCAAATATTCCATAAATACCTCGTTCATGAGGTACATGAAGTAGGCAGAAGCATTGGTCAACCCAAATGACATAACGATATACTCATAAAGACTGTATCGAGAGACAAATACAGTCTTGGGAATGTCCGAGGGCCGAATCTTCAACTGGTGGTAACCCAAACGAAGATCAATCTTAGAGAACACACATGCTCCTCGCAACTGATTAAACAAATATTCAATCATCGGCAGTGGGTATTTATTCTTGATGGTCACTGCATTCAAAGCACGATAATCCACACATAATCTTTGAGTGCCATCCTTCTTAGGTACAAATATAACTGGTGCTCCCCAAGGCGACGAGCTAGGGTGGATATATCCTTTCTCAATAGCTCATTGATGTGATCCTTCAGTTCTGTTAGCTGTTTGACATCCATTTTGTACGACCTCTTATATATCGAAGCCGTCCCAGGCATAAGCTCGATAATGAACTCAATCTCCCGATCAGGTGGCATACCAGGTAGCTCTTCAGAGAGTACATCTGGAAACTCCCTAACAACTTTGATCTCTTCCACACCTTCAACTTGATTAACATGGACCCTGGTAACTGGCATTGGATCAGGACTGAACTTAACCTTAGTGCCATCTGAATGTGTCAACCTTACATTAGGGCATACTTGCCGTGTTATCATTTCCCCTCCAGAGGAGTGAACTATAAACTGATGTGTCATTATATGCACTGTCATGTCATGCCTTCTCATGAATTCCCTAGATATGAATGAATGTGTAGCACCAGAATCAAACAACACTGTCGCTAGATGAGAATTGGCAGGGAACGTACGAACAACCACATCTGGTGCATTGTGTGCCTCCTCCAGGACCACATGATTAACTCTTCCACGAGTAGCCGGTTGCAACGGCTTCTTTGGGCAACGAGTGGAGTAGTGTCCCATCTTGCCACAGTTGTAGCATTGCACGACTGTGTTGTTTCCTTGGGCTTTATTACCCCCTTGCTGGTTCTGCTACTGCTGGCCTGCAGGGCGAGGTGCTGGAGCTGTGGGGCGAGGTGGTTGCATTGGTTGGCATGGAGGCTGTGGTGGATGGCGCATCTGGTGGTTATATGGCCTGGGTGGCCTGTAGGTCGGGTTTTGGAATCTCTGTCCTGTGTAAGGGTTCATAGGACGAGTCATAGGTGCCACAGGCTGAGGGGCGAAGCGAGGGCACACAGTATTACCAGAAGTATGTCCTTGAGCAAACTTTCTCTTCCTGACATCATCATCTAACTCTTTCTTGGTCCTTTCCACTTCAAAAGCCTTGTCAACCAACTTCTGGAAGCTGTTGTAATCACTGGGAGACATGGCAAACTTCAACTCTTTGTCAAGGCTCTTCTTGAAACGGAACTGTTTCTTGGAGTCAGTATCCACATCTGTTGGTGCATAGCGAGACAATTGTGTGAACTTGTTCAAGTAGTCTCGCACACTCATACGGCCCTGCTTCAGCATGAGAAACTCCTCACGTCTTGCCTGGATCTCTCCTTCGGGCACGAAGTGATTGCGGAAGTTAGTCTTGAACTCATCCCAAGTGATATTTTCTAGGTTCTGATAGGCTTCTGTGTAAGCAGTCCACCAATCGACTGCAGGTCCTTGGAGTTGATGAGAGGCTAGCAGTACCTTCTCCCCTCCTTCACATTGAACAATTCCCAGCTTGCTCTCAACTGCTCTCAGCCAATCGTCAGCATCCATTGGCTCACTAGGTGTGGCAAAGGTGGGTGGATGGGTGTTAAGAAAGTCTCTCAGATGGGATCTGGGCCTAGGAGGTGGTGGTGGTGGTGGTGGAGCTTGCTACATATTGGCCACTATCTGGGTGAGGTTGTTGAGCAGTTGGGTCTGAATAGCCATCATTTGTTGCATCTTCTGCACTGCTGGGGCTCCTCAAGCACCTCTACCATTCCATCCTGGAAAACCCCCAAGTGCCTCCTCGTGGGGTGGAATACCCCTACCATGGCCTCTACCTCTACCGACCATCTGTATTGGAAATAACTGAAGCTTTAGAACAATAGACGCAATACAAAAGAGTATACTATGGTAAAACGATCCCAACTACATGCATCAAGGAGAATATCTATATAGAAAGCAAATCCATTAACTAGTGTGGATGTGGACAAGATGCCAAGGCATTCCACAACTCGCACAACACACTAGCAAACCTATGAACAAATGACGTGGATGTGGACAAGATGCCTAAGCATTCCATAACTCGCATCTCACACAAACACACCATAAAGCAAATAACTAAAACATAAACATAGATAACATGATTCAAGACTAGAGAGGGCATAGATACACGCTCCTACAAACTACAGGTAGGTGTCCTAAGTTGTCGGTGCAGCTGATGAGTACTCTCACTCCTCGGGGTCCTCATCCATGTACTCCTCTGGGTCCTCGTCACTTCTACCAGGAGTGCTGCCCACGGACTCGCTACTGAAGATCTCGACAACTGGTATCGCTGGAGCAGGCGGTGGAGCAACAGGTGGTGACGCAGGAGCTGGTGGAGAAGCTTGGGGTGCCACGGGAATGGGTGGTGCAGCTAGTGGAGAGGCTGGTGGTGTCACGTGGGCGGGTGACGCAGGAGCTGGCGAAGCAGGCAGGGAAGGTGGAGCTGGTAGAGCTGGCGAAGCTGGTGGGGAAGGTGGAGCTGCTGGAGCTGGTGGTGTAGGTGGTGCCGGTGGAGCTGGTGGAGCTGGTGGCACAGGTGGTGCCGGTGGAGCTGGTGGCGCTGGTGGTGCCGGTGGAGCTGGTGGTGCTAGTGGTGGCGACCCAGGTGTGGTCGCCCTCGGGTAACGCTAGGGGTCACAACGGTTGGGGGAGTTGGGGCAGCAATGCTCACCGTCAGAGGCGTAGCAAGGAATGCCCGGGTCACGGTGAGTGATCCTCCGGTAGTGCCGGATGATCTGGTCCTTCCTATCATTTAGGTCCCGAAAGTCCTGCAACTCCTGCTAGCAGCGCTGGAATCGCACAGACAGCTCGACCACGTCGTCCACTAAACGCTCTGACTGGCGGAGGCGAAGCGGACCCTCCACAGCACGTCCCACAAAGTAGGTAGTGCCACTCGGGCGCTAGGGCGTTTAGGCGTGCGAGGAGTAATCCAAGCGAAGACGGTGCGCGTGGCTCCAAAAAGTCGTGGCCTCCCACGTCGCGTCCTCCTCGACTGACTGTTGGGAGCTCCTCCACGCTGGCGAGTAGTGGACCCTCAACAACTCGCAGTCATAGAAGATGGCCATCTGGCTGGCCCACTCGGTCATGGTGGGGCCACTGACCCTCGTGGTGGTGTAGCTCAAGTCGAGACGGGGGTGTCACTATCCGACGGCGTGAAGTAGCGAACGAAGATGACGACGCAGGTCACCAGCAGCCTGGCCGGTGGAGTAGATCACCGCCTCCCTATGAAGGGCAAAAGATACAGAGCGTCTAGCCATCACGTGATGGGGTACGCGACTTCCAGTGGACTTACGCGCGGTTTGCTTGCAGCTCGCCATCTACAAAATTTGAAATGGAAGAGTGTGAGAACTTCAACAAATCAAGACAAATATAAGCAAAAGTGGTACAATAAAGGAAGAAGCACCGAGAAGTTTTGTAAAATAGTTTTTAGAGAAAATAGTATAGTCCTTAATACGCCCATATCTACCTAGACTTGTGTCCTACATGCAACCTGGCTCTGATACCACTTTTTTCACACCTGGTCTAAACAAGCTAACCAGATGCATTCCACATGTATGCCAGAATCAGTTCATTCATACATGTGTAGACGAAAAGTAAATAGTATCATAATACAAGCCATGTTTGAATTACAAAATAGGTCTTACATCAATGACCCGCAGGTCTCAAATAAAACTACAGAAAGCAAATACATAGATAAGTAGATAGATTGCAGAAGTGTGACGATCGCTCCAGTCCACATGCAGTTGCACGAGGGAACGCCCGCCTAGAACATCTCCTCCGGGTCGGTGTAGAATTCTTCGTTAGCTGCTTCTTCTTCATAGTCTAGAGGGGGAGAGAGGGAATCGCTTTAAGTACATGGAGTACTCAGCAAGTGTAGGAAAAGAGATGATATGGAGGCTACAACAAGGAAGGCTCATAATGGCTTCATGCACTATCCATTACCTATACCTTAGCTTTCATTAAGCAACCTATATCTAGGTGAATACACCCAGTTGAAAGTATAGTAAAATAATGAATAAATGAGTAATAGGGCATATGTAATCCCAACCATATGTCCCAACCATGAGCTAATTATGAATTCGACACCAAGCCGCTCTTGTCCGTGAGCACGCTGTCATGACAAATTCCCAATCTCTGCATAGAGTGTATCCTTTACTCACAAGCCGTGATTTCATACCCTATTGCCAGGTGGACTAAGTAAACCTCTCTGATGCCCGTGGTCGCGTACCACGGGGTCAAAAGTGTGACCCCGTTACACACTTCCTTTGGTGTGTGGCCAGGAGATCACTACGAGGTCTTTACAAAGGTCCTCCCGACGCGTACTAGCCCACTGAGGTTTTGCCCCTGTACAAAAGTGTGAGCCGACAATTGCGTCTCAACACCCCAGTTGCCCCCTCTTGATCCATGCAGATCCCAAGGCAGAATACAGTGAACTAATTCCCCGCACTATCCAATCACCAATACTACGCCGGGAGATGCCTAATAAATCGACCAAGCTGCCTCATACTCAGTCTTGTGGCGATACTGAAATAGCTTAGTGGCTACTCCATAAACTGGTCCTTAGAATCTGACAAGGTTCAATCCCCAATCTCAGGTCTCGTGCATACTACACCATACCATTCAAACCAACCCGCCAAATTCCTACTTACTACAATTCATTTTCCAACATCATGATAGTAATCATAGTTCATAAGTAATAAATGTGATCAATGTTTTCCCACCCATCTAATATGCATGGCTAAGCGTATAGTAATCCCAAGTACCACCCTTCCATACCCAAAGTGACAAATTAATAAGGTAAAGCAACAAGGTATAACATATGATTCATATTAATTAATATGCAACTAACTAAACCTTTAAAAAGGTGCAAGATGGTCAAGGGCACTTGCTTCCTTCGAAGTGGTTGTCGAACTGAAGTTCTTGGAAGTTGATCTCCAGCTTGGGAACCGGGTCTACTCGAAGAGAATAACATGCAATAAGTACTAACATACAATGCTAAACATAAATATGCTCACAATCACAAAAGTCTACGCAACTACGTACCTACGAGAGATTTAATATGCATGTGCATTAGTTCATTTAATGATATTCATTAAAGGTGAATTCCTATGTGTTAGAAATATGATTTGGCATTTTATATCACTTTTACAATTATTTTTATGCTTAATACACATTTTTGGGGATTTTCCTACATCAAAATATAATTATTTATTATTATTATGTTATTTCAGATTAAAGTAATACATCAAATAATTTTAATGTTATGTTATATTTATTTCTAGGCTTACAATAATTTTATATAATTAATACTCAATTAAATACAATTTCTAAATAATTTTTAGTGGCTAAAATGAATTATTAAATTTATACAGCAATAAAATATATTTTTAAGTTGTCTAAATATTTATTCTGAATTTTATAAATTTTTATTCATTTGCATGCATTTATTCTCTATTTTATGCAATTTCCAGAAGATATGTAAGTATAATAAATGCTAAACATAATTTTTTAAAGTGTCCAGGGGCTAGACTGTAATTTCCCTAACTGGACAGGGGCTAGAAATAATATTAAACAATTTTACAGGGGCTATACTTGAAATGTGCAGTTAAATCTTAATTTATTTAAAGTACAGAGGCTTATTTGCATTTTTCTTGGTTTATTTTGCAATTTATTTATTGTCCGAGGGCTAGCGCGCAAAAGCACAAGGGCCTCGGCGCAAAACGGCAGGCGCGCGGATTGTTTTAAATGCCTACCGTTGGATGAAATCTAGATGGCCCGAATTTTATTAACCGAAGGGGTACGCCCGCTTCTAATCCTAGCCGTTGGCTACAATGGGACGGCTCAGGCGAGGCCACGTCGCCCCTAATCGACTCCAGCGCAGCGCGCGACAGCGCACGACGACCAATGGCGGCAAGCTCGCCGGAATCTGCAAAAACTCACGCAATCAAGCCTAATTCTCGAATCTAAATGCGGGAAATCATACGGGAAGGCAACACGCACTAACCGGAGGCGATCTCGTGCCTTGGAGAGGAGCAGAGAGGTGTGGCGACGGCGAGACTCGACGAAGCTCGACGGCGCGCAGTGATTCCGACATCGTAGCTTCAATCCCAACCGAGGAGAGTGTCCGGCAGCCTGCGGATGATGTTGCACACTATATAGGCCGATAAGAACGCAAGCTAGGTGGCCAAATCAGTGATGCGACGAAGGACGGCGGCGGGAACTCACCGACAGTCCATGAAACCGAAGGTGCGATGATGATCTCCTCAAGCGAGTGTGTCCATCTTGTGTCTCGGAGTATGGCAAACTCGTTAGGCTAGGATCAAAGAGGAAATCACATTGCAATCGGCGGGAACGTCGGCGACTTACCGAGAACAGGGGCGGCTAGGGTTTGAGAGCTTGAGAGGGAGGAGAAATTGGGGGCGGCGAGGACGGCGGTTGTGGCGCTCGTGCGAAACTCCAATGGGGGGAGTGGATCCGAGAAGTGGGGAGTGAGGGCGAGGTCTTGGGCACGGGGCGCGGGCGGCGGTTGCGCCGTGGGGAAGAAAGAGGAGGGGCGCCGACAGGCGGGCCTGGGCGACCAGATAGAGAAGAGAGAGAGAGGGGCGCAGTTGGGCTGGCGTAAAGAATTGGGCCACAGTTGGGATTTGGCCCACGTGGGGGTTTTTCCTTTTTATTTTGTTTTTCTTTTCTGTTTCCTTTGATTTTATTTTAAATTTCAAATTCTATCGAATTCTACATGTTTTGAATTTAAATTTTCACACAAAAATGCAAATTTAAATGCACACTAATATATTTGAAAGGTTGATTACAAAGTTTGAAATTTCGGATGTTACAGCAGCCTGACGCACGCTCCTGTGGACGGGCTCAGCCGAGACCGAGCGAGCGCGAGAAGCTTTGCGTCAAGGTGGGCCAGTCAGAAGCGGTGCGGGCGATGGAGGGAGAATTTTGTTGATGAAGACCTCCTCCACCGATGGCACCGGTAGTAGAGACACGTCACGGTTGTCTTGGCCAAGCGGCTATTCTCTCATGTCCTCCGCAACGGGCGTTGCATTGCTAGGCGGCCCACCATCAGAACCTGCACATCATGGAGGATGGAGGCTCCAGACTGCGGGTTGACCGTTGCAAAACCTAGAGGATGGAGGTGAATTGCCCTTCATAGAGATGGCCGTGTGGAGTGGAGCCAGGGCGACCTAGTAGCAGGCAAAAGGCGAACCGGGGGTGAGTTGGGACGAACCAGGCCCGCAGTAGTCATCAGGGTGGGGGAGGGGTGCCCGCCCGTTAGCATGGTGCCCTGGCTCGGATCAGCCAAGGGGCCCTGCCTGTTGATCATCTGGACGGCCAGCGCCCGGCCAAAATGACGATGGCAGCCGCCATCGTCCCGACTGGAGTGGTGCAGACCGCCACGCCTAGGCGCGCGGATTGCATTGATGTTTGCACGCCAATTCGAGGTAGGAGGATCACAGTTGTCGTGGTCGCAACATTGCTCGTCGGCAGCGGGGGGCGGCAGGGGTCCCTAGCCCGTGAGCTGGAGGCCGCATGCCTTGGCCCGTCACACACACTACATCGCCAAGTGCATGGATGGAAGCGCGGCAGTGCTTTGTCATCGGAGTCGGAGATGTCGGAGGCCGGGAGGCCGCTAGCAGCCGAGCCAGGGGAGCGCGCCTCCATCACAGAGTGATCGAAGAAGTGATCCAAGTGGATCAAGATGTCCACCTGCCGGCCTTGCGGATGAAGAGCAAGGTGCTCAGTCGGGGGAGGGGGACTGTTGCCCGGAACGGAGCGCCCAGCACGCTCAGATTATAACGTGACGGTCTTCGATCTAGGGTGAAGATCTGGATTCTGCATCCAGGCGACGAATCCAAGCATGTCGACATGCTGACGGAGGAATGATTCTTCAAGCATATGGTCGAAGACACATACATCGCCAAGGATTTGGCGAACCCCATTGGCGGACCGGGCGTGAACTGGTAGATTCTTGATGTAGATTGTCGCGTGGTAAGGCCAGCTGAGCACCCTGGAAGGGTACGGGTTCCAGGGAACGAGGCTTTACTGCTCGCCATCAACGTAGACGACCTCAAAGCGCAGATCCCGCTCCCTCAGCTCCGGCCGATCGAAGCGAACCAGCAAAGCCTCCGGACTGAGCAGGGAGATGGTGGCAGCATGCTTCAGAATCCGAAGCTGATGAAGGAGTGACTCAGCCGCCGAGGTGCAGTCGGTGCGGCGGGCATGGCCAGAGGGAACCAGCATGGCCGCGTGCAAATGGAGGCGGTGCAAGTCGCTAGCCATCACGCCATTGACCACCACCGTGGCGTGCCCGTCCAGAGGCCGAGCAGAGGCGAGGCCGGGGAGGTATGGGGCAGGGATGCGGGGGCCTGGCACCATCTGTTTTGCAGGAAGTGGCGGGAAGCACAGGCAGCTCTTGATGTCGGGCTTCGGTTGCAGCAGGTTGGGGTGGATGGGTGAGCGCCCACCAGGGCTGGAGGGAGTGCGACAGGCTCTAGCAAAATGTCCAAAAGCAAGGCATACAAAGCAGCGGGGAGACTCTCGACAGGCTGCAATGGAATGGTTTGTGGCTAAGAAACTAAAGCAGCGGCCGCAGAAGGCTATTTGAAGCTCCACGGAGAGAGGAGGTCTGGGCTTGCGCTCTGGCACGTCGCGTCGAGCGTCGCAGCGCGAACGCCTTCTCGGGGCATCCACTATCCACCCGTCATCAAGGGCCTTGTCAGCCAGGGGACATGACCCATGAGAAGCAACAGCAGACGGCCCAGCAGTCGTGAGGCAAGGTGACTCGATGGCAGAGGAATGGTTGAGCGGAGCAGCAGTGGCCGAAGGATACACGGCGCGGGAGAGACATGTCTGTCAGGCACAATAATTTGCGACCTCAGCCTTCCAGCGCCCATGCCGGAAAGGTACGGGCGTTTAAGGCAGGATGGACGCTACACAATAGGGCATTCAAACCATCGAGTGAGTTAGCTTAGGGGGAGGATCCACATGGATTCACATCCTCTCAAGTAGAGCACAAAATATAGAAGAGTACAATATCGTGAATTTGTATTATTTTTAGTCGTTGGATGGAAAAATTAACGGTCCGAATTGTCTGCTACAGAACCCGTAAACACTAGACCGGGTTGGTAAAGTTTCTTGATTTACTGTTTGCACTGCTGATGGTACAGTGACACTGCCGAGAACTGTTCGTTCACTCACAAATTACTGTAAAAATCGCTACAGTACACTGCCTTTGCTCCTCTAATGCAGAGGATGCGGATCCCATGTGGATCCTCCCCCTCAGCTAACTCACTCGATGGTTTGAATGCCCTATTGTGTAGCGTCCATCCTGCCTTAAACGCCCGTACCTTTCCGGCATGGGCGCTGGAAGGCTGAGGTCCTCTCAAGTAGAGCACAAAATGTAGAAGAGTACAATATCGTGAATTTGTATTATTTTTAGTCGTTGGATCCGATGCACATGCGGGGCTAGGAGCAGCGGTAGGGGCTAGCCCCGACGTGCACAGTTGTATGGGAGTGTCGCTCCCAGGAGAGGGGCCCATGCCTGGGATGGGGGGGGCAGGGAAACAAGGCAGTGTACTGTAGCGATTTCTACAATAATTTGTGAGTGAACGAACAGTTCTCGGCAGTGTCACTGTACCATCAGCAGTGCAAACAGTAAATCAAGAAACTTTACCAACCCGGTCTAGTGTTTACGGGTTCTGTAGCAGACAATTCGGACCGTTAATTTTTCCATCCAACGACTAAAAATAATACAAATTCACGATACTATACTCTTCTACATTTTGTGCTCTACTTGAGAGGATGTGAATCCCTGGAAGGCTGAGGTCCTCTCAAGTAGAGCACAAAATGTAGAAGAGTACAGTATCGTGAATTTGTATTATTTTTAGTCGTTGGATCCGATGCACATGCGGGGCTAGGAGCAGCGGTAGGGGCTAGCCCCGACGTGCACAGTTGTATGGGAGTGTCGCTCCCAGGAGAGGGGCCCATGCCCGGGATGGGGGGGGGGGGGGGCAGGGAAACAACGCCGCCAAAAGGCCGCTAAAGTTGGAGCCACCGTCGTTCATCGCCAACACCTCCGTAGAGAGGAGGGATGGAGAGAACCGAATCCGGCCATGGTAGGAAGCACGAAACTTGGACACCGAATCAGCGCGCGGGTCATCCGAGTCCGAGTCTTAGCCAGAGGCGAGAATGACAGGAAGTAGTGAGAAAGCCCTCTCATCAGAGGCCGACGAGGCCCCGGAGCCAAACGCAGGGATAGGGGCGGGGGTCTGAAGCGACGAAAAGGGGGCGATTGAAGCTGGGGAGAAGCAGGGACCAGTCGGAGGAGAGCAGGGAAGCACGCAGGCGAGTCCACGGAGGCCGGAACAAGCGCAGACAAGGGGTTGGAGGCGGTTAGGCCAGAGGCGAAGGGGCAGGTCGACAGGGCTGGGGAGCTGAGGAGGGGGGGGGGGGGGACATGAAAACCTGGGCGGCGGAATGTTGAAAGCCAGCGAAGGGAGGTGAAGGTGGACGCTGGGGCCGGGGTGGCCACCGGCGGGGAGCAGCGGCGCACCTTCACTTGCATTGAACCACTGCTGAGAGAAGAAATATCACAAGAGAGAGAAGTATTATTGCCTCTCCTCCCCCAATCAGAATTGGGGAATTTTGTCTTCCGCTTCATCATGGTAAACAGAAGGTCTTCGGCACCTTGAGTAAGTTTTCATCACCATCTCGATTGAGTAAGTGCACATCTATTCAACAATTCAATAAGGCTGTAATGCATTTGATTTCATCTTATCAACGGGAAAACCATCTTGCCCTATTCAATCCTCTCCCCGATGAGAATGTTGGTATCAGATCCAAATGAAAGTATCGGCTCATTAATTCTTCTTCTATTTCAAATTTTCTATCTAATAATAATTTAGGAACAAAGTTAAATTATTCGGGTTCGAAAGATATTCCCATGCCCAGAGTCTTCTGAAATCTCAAGAAAGATCTGAGCATTAAAGATACACTTCGGATTGTTGAAGGCAGAGCGCCATTAAGCAATGTAGGTCATTCATACCAATGCTTCAAATGCCTTGCATGGGGCCATGTAGCCCGAAATTGCAAAGGTCGGCTCATATGCTTATACTGCTATAACCATGGATATACCAGCAAAATCTGCCTCATTAACAAGCGCATCTAGTAGTAAAATAGGTTGTGAAAAAACAAGCCCCGATGAGTCATGGCAGAAGTAGCAGTGAACAAAGTGGAGAAGTAATGTGCTCTTCTACCGAGGCATCATGTCGAATGGAAGAATGCGATGATAGTGGGTACTCCCTCGTCCCATAAAAATTATCGTTTTAGCATTTTTAAGACATAAT
Source organism: Tuctoria greenei (assembly GCA_036927565.1). Taxonomy (NCBI): domain Eukaryota; kingdom Viridiplantae; phylum Streptophyta; class Magnoliopsida; order Poales; family Poaceae; genus Tuctoria; species Tuctoria greenei. The sequence continues at coordinate 257,692,291 of JAYESD010000002.1, forward strand.
AGGGAAGATAGTGAATGACGCATGTGCCTTCATAAAGCTGGCGAGTTCAATGATCCTCATTAAGGTACAGTTGCACTTTTTTGGAAGCCGCGCAAAAAGGAAACATTCATTGGTAGAAGGTTAAATTCACATCTTAACTACTGCATTGATGAGCCCTAAAATGTCAATCTTTGTGGGACACATCTAAAAGCCCAGAAAGACAATCTTTGTGGGATGGAGGGAGTACCATCTATCGGGAGATCTCCAAAAAATGTTCTGTCTCTTTTCAGCATGAGTATAAAATTACCTGGAGTTACCGAGGCCATTCCCATTAGTACGATACATTTCCCATGTCATTTTTTTGAAAATCCCGAACGATTGTTCGGGTTCAATAAATATAAGCAGGATATAATTGTTTGTTACAATCGTCTATTACAATCCCAACAAACAAGAAAATCGTTGATCTACAGTGTTAGACTGCAAAGATGTCTAGCGCCAGCCAGCGTCCACAGCTGCAATGTTTCTTTGATGTCTTGCACCAGGTGAATGTGACTTAGATGCTTATCTTCAAAAATCCTTCTATTATGCTCTCCCCAGGCGGTCCAGCAAATGAGCATTTCTAACGATCGCTGATTTACCTGTCGGTTTTGCGACATCTGACAATTCACTGAACCAGTCAGCGAAGTCTGATTGAGAATTTGACACGGTCCTCCAAGTTGTTGGATCCATTGTACTGATCCCCGTCAAAATAGCAGCATGGGACCATGATTTTTGCACCTCAGGACATTCAAAGAATAGATGATGCGTCGTTTCTAGGTTGCGATGATATAGCGGGCAAAAGTATTGATTTTGCCATCCCCGTCGTTGCAGTCTTGCTGCCATCCAGATCCTATTTTGTAGAAACAACCAACTAAAAACTTTGCACTTTGCCAGAGACCATTGATGAGGACATCACTTTTATGGATACAAACAACACTCTATTGAACATACAAGATGCAATCAATAGAGTTCACACACAACAATTGATTTTAGAGGTGAGCTCGTTCTTATATGTTTCCTTATAGGTTTTTCAGAATAGATTGCTACCTAATGATTTAATTGTGATTAGGATCTATGGAGAGGTTCAAAGAGTACTTGGAGGAAGTCTTATGGACGTGGAGGACCAGAGAATACGTTCAAAGAAGATGGAAACCGAGCCCAACTCAAAATCGTGTCCAACTCGGAGTTCAGAAGCAATTCACACTAAAAGGACGCCCAGGACGCATATGATCTCCGTTTTGGACGTTCTACATATGCATGGAAAGGGGAGAGGATAACCTTTCCAACGGCGCTGGTCGCATGTCAAAATTCCTTCAAAGACGACGGGAATTGTCGAAACAAAATCGAATTCAGAATTTGTCATGGTGTTGCGCCACCATATTGGGCCATTGGGCCTTGTATCAAGTCTAAGTCCATTATTTTCGTGTCTTAAGATTTGGTCACGACTCCAACACCCTTTGTACATCCTTCCACCTATATATACTCTGTATTGGACGCCAAAAACAATTGAGTTTTGCTTAGATTAATAATATTACCATTGTACGATTTGTGAAACCCCAACTTCACGATGTCAGATCGTGTCTTCTACGTTCTTGCTTGTGTTCTTGGTTGCACTTGCAGGGATTAGCCTTCTTGGTGAGGTCAATTGTGTGCAGCACGGTTGATAACCATCATAGCGGTGGTGTAGTGATTGCAGAGGTTTTTCGTGTTCCCTTCGAGAGCCTCAGATCATCAACGTCGAGATCTCCATCAATCAACTTATCCATTACCTATCGAAAGATCGAGTCTAAACTACTTATAAATTGGTATCAGATTTCCAGGTTGCCCATTTGGTAATTCATCTATCCATTATATTAGTTTTCTTTTTCTTAACTAGAGTCCAAAAAAAGCCACAAAAAACTTGTAGATTCTTAGATCTATTCATCATTTTATCTAAACCACCATTGAGCCTTTGCAACTTTGTTTTTCAGTTTGGTTTTGTTGAGTTTGTGTCTGTGGTTGAGTCATATTGCTGGTTTAGAAAGTGTTTTTGGTCTTAGTTTGAGTTTTGCATTGTGTTGATTCATCATTTTGAATCTCATCATTACGTCCAGATTAGATTCATCTCTATCTAGTTCGGTATTTTCATCATATCTCACTCATACGAACTCAGATTTTGGAGTTCTTATACTTTCTGGAAATCTTAAAAAGTTCTCTACAACTTTCGTATGTATAGATTTCCAAGAAAATGGATTTATCGTTGTCAAAAGTGCATTAGATCTGAATCTGTTCTTGACCTAGAATTTTCGAACAGTCTGTTTCGGGGACAATATCTCCTATTGTTCTTGTCTAAAATAGGTCCTACATATACTGAAATTAAAGAGGAGATAGATATCTACAATCTTGTTGTTGTAAGTTTTTCTATTTGGAGCCTCTAAGTGTGCCTATTTGTCCTTGGAAGATTGAGCAGAAAATCTGTAACAGACCCACGAAATATCTTTGATTGCTTTTCATTGTGTTCTTCTTTTGTAGCACATTATGAAAAAAAAAGACAAAATAAAAAGGCAAGTGCAAAATAATATACAAAAGGCACACTAAAAAAGAGGAAAAAAAATAAAAAAATAGAAATGCTTGCATCCTTTGTGTCATCTAATTTTGTTTCATGTCTTGCTAGCTTGAACTATTAGGAACACATTTAGGTCAGCAACTTTGACAAGTACTTTGGACACTTATAGAAATTTGCTATCTGATTCATTGTTGCTAATCCTTGCTACATATAAAGTGTCATCCAAACTACACCTTACTCTTGAGCAGAATCGATACACCTTTGCAATCATCCGACGCTTCATAGGTTTCTTCATACCGTCCACCGTTTGCCAGCTGCAGTGTCGGTAAAAACACTTGTAAGAGCGTGGTAAGACACTTGAGAGTGTGTGATTCCACTTCTACTTTGCCATTATACTTTGTAGTTGATAGTAATAATATATTTTTTGTTGTCTTTTGTTTGCTACTAATAATGTCAGATAAAAGCAAGAATCATGCATTATATGCTGAGATGATTGACATGATGAATACGACGATGAAGTTGCTCACTCAAAATCAAACATCAACCAAGGTTTTACATGACATTCAGACCACCTTTACAACACCTTCCACAAGAAGTAATTACATTCTTCCACCTCTTCCTTCTTATGATGGTTTTGGTTACGATGAATATATTGCTTGGGAAATAGAGTTAGATAAAAATTTTGGACGATGGCATATGTGTGAGAGGAGAAAGATTAGAAATATTACTAGTGTGTTAGTTGATTGTGCATTAACTTGGTGGGACAACTTGAGCGATTCAGAAAAACCTCGAACATGGAAAGATATGAAAATTCTTATGCAAGAAACTTTTGCTAATATATCTAATTGCAAAGATAAAATACATGAAGTTGAGAAGAATTTTCTTGTTGTACCTCCTCCTATGCCTAACCTTTTGCGGGAACATGAACAAATAAATGTAGATGCAAATATGAATGAGGTGTTGAACAACTCTTCTGAATTTTTTGATGAATCAACCCACAATGCATTTGAACTTCTTACTGAAAATGAGAGTAATGTTAATAAACAATGCTATACATTTAACCAAGGTATGACATTTTTAGATGTGATGAATTTTGCTACCAATCATGCTATCAATGAGCAGCAACAAGATGAACCTTTTCATAATACACCTTTAACACTAGTTGATTTTCCTACTAATTCTTACAACAAAAATAAGTTGTGTGCCGATAATTATATTGTACCTATGATAGAACAACCAAATGAATTTGATACTTTATCACTCACTTGTGCTGAAATTAAGCATTTGATTCCAATTACATGAGAAAGGGATGAGCTAAAATTGTTGTCTTATCTAAATACTTTGGGTTATATTGAATTTGACACTCTTTGTGATTTAGATACTGTAGAGAGAAGAATATTTTCTAAAACTGAATTACCTTTGTTGGCAAAAAATAGTTTTCATGCTATAGGGAAATATGAACATAGTGGCATGTTTATGGTGCATAAAGTTTACATATGTTCAAATGTGCAAGCTCCTTTTGTGCTATAACACCATGGTAAAGTAAATGAATGCACTAATGCTAATAATGTCTTGTCAAGTTTTTCTAGTATTTTTTCCTTGCAGTGGGGACAACAAATAAAAGAGAAGCATTGTTCGCCGCGGTTGTGCAATATGGACAACGCTCATACTATCTCCAAAAACCTCTTTCCTGGACACACGAGCAAGCCGAGGACGGCTTGTCATAAAGAAGGAGGGAATGACAAGGTCGTACACGTAATCATTGCACCTACGAACATGGTACAAAGTTTATTTATTTGGGATCCTGGCTCAAGTGAATATGCGCTCTTATTTTATGGACAAGATCAAGATGGTGCACTATGTCATCCACCATCTTGGCCTCCTCCTTTCATACATACAAGAAGATTTGATGGTGTTGCATATTTGGACTAACACATGAGAGAAGATGAACTTGAATCGAGGACGACTCCAATTCAAGAAGGGAAGGATGATGAGGACATCACTTCTATGGATACAAACAACACTCCATTGAACATACAAGATGCAATCAATAGAGTTCACACACAACAATTAATTTCAGAGGTGAGCTCGTTCTTATATGTTTCCTTATATGTTTTTGAGAATAGATTGCTACCTAATGATTTAATTGTGATTAGGATCCATTGAAAGGTTCAAGGAGTACTTCGAGGAAATCTTAGGGACGTGGAGGACTAGAGAATACGTTCAAAGAAGATAGAAACCGAGCTCAACTCAAAATCGTGTCCAACTCAGAGTCCAGGAGCAGTCCGCACTAATAGGGACGCCCAGGACGCATATGATCTTCGTTTTGGACGTTCTACATATGCATGGGAAGGGGAGAGGATAACCTTTCTAATGGCGCTGGTCCCATGTCAAAATTCCTTAGGAGATGATGGAAATCTCAAAACAAAATCGAGTTTAGAATCTGTCAGGGTGCTGCGCTACTGTATTGGGCCATTGGGCCTTGTATCAGGTCTAAGTCCATTATTTTCATGTCTTAGGGTTTGGTCACGACTCCAACACCCTTTGGACGTCCTTCCACCTCTATATACTCCGTAGTAGCCACCATAAACAATTGTGTTTTTCTTAGATTAATAATATCGCCGTTCTACGGTTTGTGAAACGCCAACTTCGCGATTTCAGATCGTGTCTTCTACGTTCTTACTTGTGTTCTCGGTTGCACTTGCAGGGATTAGCCTTCTTAGCGAGGTCAATCGTGTGCAGCACGGTTGATAACCATCGGAGCGGTGGTGTAGTGATTGCAGAGGTTTTTCGTGTTCCCCTCGAGAGTCTCGGATCATCAACGTCGAGATCTCCATCAATCGACTTATCCATTACCTATCGGAAAATCAGGCCTAAACTACTTATCACACATGTTTTCCAAATTTTCCTCACATACCAGGCTGTCGGCCACCTTCAAATTGTATTTTGTATGCAGATCCAGCTGAGTACTTCCCCGAAGCTGTCAGCGTCCAAGTTATTTCGTCGTCTTGTTGTTCTTCCGGGTGAATTACCACCTGCTGCACCTTTGACCACAGCGAGACGAATGCTTCTAAAATTGGCACTGTCAGGTTGTAAGATATATCTCGAATCCAAGAGTTGTCTATTGCTTCAGCTGCATATGTCTCTTTTCTTCGAGTGTGCCTATATAAAATCGGGAATTGTGACGCTGGAGATGAACCATCGAGCCAACTCGATGTCCAAAAACGTGCTTTCCTTCCGTTGTGAACAGTAACCCTTGTGGCTGCCACAAATAATTCTGTGTCAGCTTGATCGACTGCTAAGTTCAGGCCGACCCATGGTTTATTTGGGCAAGTCCATTCCATCCAAAGTCATCTCTGCCTTAATGCTCTGTTAAATTTTTCAAGCTCCTGTATTCCCATACCTCCCCTCTCTAGTGGTCTACACACGACCGACCAATGAACCTTGCTGCTGCTCCCATTTAACTCTTCACTCCCTGCCCGTAAAAACCTACGTTGTTTTCTGTCAATATCTTTTAGTATTTTTTAGGAGGCTTGAGCACCGACAGTGTGTACACCGATACAGAGGTAAGCGCTGAACGCACAAGTTCTCTCCGGCCAGCCAAAGTGACCAGTTTTCCTTTCCATCCAGGTAATTTTGAAGACATTCTATCTTTGATATGTTGCAGGTGGTTAACAGGTAGCCTTCCAAGCACCACTGGGAGACCAAGATACTTCATTGGTGGTGAAACCTGCTGCCGTTCAAAATTTGTTAGAATTGTGTGTAGGTCTATCTCATTGCATCTGATTGGCATAATAGTGCTCTTTGAGACATTGATCTTAATCCTGTAGCAGATCCGAACTGATGCATGATCTTAATCGTATTATCCACATCCACTTGAGTAGGGTTAAGTAATATTATTGCGTCGTCCGCATACAAGGAGACGCGTTCCTTTTGTTGGTGATGTGCCCAAGAGGCAATATAACAATTCGGATTGAGGCCTATTAGATATTTGATGCATAAGCAATTAGGATACTAATAGGTCTGCGACATAAAAGCCCATTAGTACGCCTATAAATATGAGGGGTAGGGTTAGGGGCTAATTATTCTCACCACGTGACAGCCCTAGCCGCCACCCCTCGAAGGCCTCACGTCGAGACCCTTGGCGCACGCGCGGTGCTAGCACACCGGCGCACGGTGTTCCCCTCCGTACGTGTGGACTCCGTGGAGGCGCTGTTGCTACTGCTGCGCTGATCGGCTACAACAATCGTGATCGTCTACCTGCTGCCGTGATGAGGACGAGGAGGAGACGAATGAGATCGTCTACCTCCCCTGCACCGACGCACATCTACGTTCCGCTGCGCGTCTAGTGGTAACGATCCATGACCTCTGTACTCGCATGTTTCCTGGGTGATGCGGTAGAGTTGCTAGAGTAGCGTACCGCCGATTTCCCTAACAGTGGTATCAGAGCCGACTTGCGTAGTTTCTGGTCCGGATCTTGTTAGTAGATGGGATCTACTGCAGATATATTCATACGATGAATTTTATCGCACGGTTTTTGGGGTTTGGAATTGGTTAGAGTAGATTGTGATCGTATATGACTAAAGGGTCAGTTCGTGCTCCTTCTCTGCTGTGTGCGCAACCTGTCCCTACCGGCTGGAATCACCACCAGGACTAATCGCGTACATAGCTAATAGATTGAGCCAACAGACTAGGGTCATGAGTCGCGATCTACTCATGAATAACCGCTCACATTGAAAATTGAGGCATTCTGAATGGCTCGGGTTCGGGTTGATTTGATCAATCCGATGAGATTTTCATAGTGATTTCATAGATGCGATCTATGTAATTCCGTTTGGTGTTCAGGGCGCTGCCCTAAAACCCGCGGGGGGGGGGGGGGGGGGGGGGCTTTTTGCTGTCTGCTATAGCGACTATTTAATATAGTTTCGCGCTAGAAATCGTTCTACGCTTAACTCGTTTTTGCAGGGAATAATGTGAATGGTATGGCCTTAATGCGATGTGATGATCTGTGTGTAAATTCGTGCAGCCTGCGTGTTGCAAATTTAACACAACCGGGAAAAATACACGACATGTGATGCTTGATCTCTCATGTAATTTATTTGGTAGCTATTATTTGTATTAGCTTCTTTTATTATCATAGAGATGTCTTCAAGCATGGTGAAGATGGAGATCACCACAAGAAGGGAGGCATGGCAGCTCAGGTCTTGATGGAACCATAGCGATGGAGACCATTATGATTCTAAAGGCCATACTATTCACAATGTGATACAATCATATGTTTGTGATGCTTATTACTATTCTTTTCATGCTTTTCACATGGTGGATGTTTTGTCATGATAGAATAGCTTCCCTCACAAAAGTTGAGCATTTGATGCCATTTACCAATAGCTGCACCTATGATATTTTGATCGTTGTGTGGTAGGTTTGCCAAAGTAAAGTACCATCATCTATCATAATTCATAGGGTGAATGTTGGACATTCACATGCATAGTGTTGGTTTACTCAATAAAGCTATCAAAACGGTTTTGGGTTTTATGGAATAGAGTTGGGAGTCGGGGCATTGGATGTCACCCAACAAACAAGAGTCATATAGAGATATGATTAGCAATGGTTGTTTACCTATGTCACTAATTTCCTAGCAGTGAAGCCAAAGCTCACTAGGAATTAGTGAATATGGATCTTGAATCACTATATGTCGTTAGAGAGAAGACGATGATCATATAGTGGTGATATCTTTTTTTAAACTGTTAATAGAAGATTGGTACATAACATAGTGCTAAACCTTGCATATTTATTTTCTATTGTAGATAATGTCTGCTAGTAATAATTCCGGTTTCAATTTGCGATCTGTGCTTGAAAAGGAAAAGCTCAATGGAGCTAACTTTATCGATTGGTACCGCAACCTGAGAATTGTTCTTAGGCAAGAGAAAACTGAGTATGTTCTTCTGCAGCCTTACCCTAATGACCTCCCAGCTGATGCTTATACAAAGCACCGCGATGATACGCTTAATGTAAGTTGCCTCATGCTCGCCACTATGTCCCCTGATATGCAAAAACAGTATGAGCATACATATGCTTATTCTATAATTGAGGGACTGCGTGGAATGTTTGAGAATCAAGCAAGGGCTGAGAGATACAACATCTTAAAGTCCTTGTTCTCATGCAAGCTGGCGGAGGGTAGCCCGATCAGCCCTCATGTAATCAAGATGATTGGTTACATTGAAACTTTGGGCAAACTTGGTTTTGAGCTCAAGGATGATCTGGCTATTGACGTTGTTCTCCAGTCGCTCCCACCGAGCTACGAGCCATTCATATTGAATTTTCAAATGAATGGCATGGAGAAAATTGTGGCTGAATTGTGGGATGCTTAAAACAGCCGAAGAAAGCATTAAGAAAAACGCCACTCATATGATGATGGTGCAAAAGGAGAATAAAAAGAGGAAGCGTGTGACGCATCCCAAAGGTAAAGGCAAGGGAAAGGTTCCTGATGAGCCTTCAAGCTCAAAGTCTAAACCAAAGGGTAAATCTGGCCCTTCTCCTGATAATGAATACTTTCAATGTCATGGTAAGGCACACTGGTCTAGGAACTGCAAGAAGTACTTGGAGGATATGAATAAGAAGAAGGGAAGTGAGACTTCTGCTTCAGGTATAAATGTTATAGAAATTAACATTGCATTATCTTCTAGTGAATCATGGGTATTTGATACTGGATCGATGATTCACACTTGAAAATCGTTGCAGGGTCTAAGTGAGACTAGAAGATTTGCAAAAGGCGAGTTGGATGTCCGTGTCGGCAATGGAGCAAAGGTTGCGGTCATAGCTGTCGGAACTTACCACTTGTCATTACCCTTAGGATTAATTTTGGAATTGAATAATTGTTATTGCATTCCTACTTTGAGCAAGAACATTATCTCTTCTTTGTGTTTAGAAGAAGTTGATGGTTATGAGATTGTAATAAAGAACAAATGTTGCTCTATTTATTACAATAATATTTTCTATGCACAATGTCCATTGGTGAATGGATTATATGTTCTTGATCTTGGGGATAAAACTGCCTGTAACATTAATACCAAAAGGGCTCGACAAAATGATCTAAATCCCACTTTTATTTGCATTGTCGCTTAGTTCATATAAATGAGAAACGCATTGAAAAACTCCATAAAGATGGATTACTAAGCTCATTTGATTTTGAATCACTTGACATATGCAAATCTTGTTTGCTTGGGAAGATGACCAAAGCACCCTTCACTGGTCAAAGTGAGAGGGCGACTGACTTGTTGGAACTTATACATACAGATGTATGTGGACCAATGAGTTCAATTGCCAGAGGTGGTTTTCAGTACTTCATCACATTTACCGATGACTTTAGTAGATATGGTTATGTCTACCTAATGAGGCACAAGTCTGAATCCTTTGAAAAGTTCAAAGAATTCCAGAATGAAGTACAAAATCAATTGGGCAAGACAATTAAACTTCTACGATCTGATCGTGGGGGTGAATATTTGAGCCATGAATTTTATGATCATTTAAAACAATGTGGAATTGTTCCACAGTTGACTCCACCTGGAACGCCTAAATGGAATGGGGTGTCTGAGCGGAGGAACCAAACCTTGTTGGACATGGTTAGGTCGATGATGAGCCAAGCAGATCTTCCACAATCCTTTTGGGGTTATGCTCTTGAAACTGTTGCGTTTACACTAAACAGAGTCCCAACTAAGTCTGTTGAGAAGACATCATATGAGATGTGGACTGGGAAACGTCCCGGGTTGTCTTTCCTCAAAGTTTGGGGATGTGATGTTTATGTCAAACGTTTGACGTCAGACAAACTCACTCCAAAATCAGACAAATGCTTCTTTGTGGGATATCCTAGGGAAACCAAAGGATATTATTTTTATAATAAAACAGAGGGTAAAGTGTTTACCGCTCGCAATGGTGTCTTCTTGGAGAAAGAGTTTCTCTCAAAAGAAGTTAGTGGGAGCAAAGTGCATCTTGAAGAAATTCAAGAAATACCTGAAAATGTTTCAACATCCACTAATCCTATACAGGATGCACAAGATGTTGTGCAACCAGTTGATGAAACACCAGCCCCACGAAGGTCTACGAGGGTACGTCGTGCGACTGAAAAGTTAACGCTTCTAACCATGGAGCAACATGACATGGTATTGTTGGACAACAATGATCCCACGACCTATACCGAAGCAATGATGGGACCCAACTCGGAGAAGTGGCTTGGAGCCATGGAATCCGAAATTGAATCCATGCAAGAAAATCAAGTTTGGAACTTGGTTGATCCAATCGAAGGTGTGAGACCTATCGATTGTAAATGGATTTTCAAGAAAAGACTGATATGGATGGAAATGTTCACATCTATAAAGAGCTATTGGTGGTGAAAGGTTTCAAACAAATTCAAGGTGTTGATTATGATGAAACTTTCTTACCCGTTGCAATGCTTAAGTCTGTTTGGATTCTTCTAGCAATTGCTGCATATTTTGATTATGAAATATGGCAGATGGATGTCAAAACAACCTTTCTTAATGAAAGTCTGACTGAAGATGTGTACATGACACAACCTGAGGGTTTTGTCTATCCTAAAAATGCTAATAAAATATGCAAGCTTCAAAAGTCCATCTATGGACTAAAGCAAGCATCTCGGAGTTGGAATCTGCGTTTTGATGAAGTAATCAAAGGGTTTGATTTCATCAAGAACGTAGAATAACCTTGTATTTACAAGAAGTTTAGTGGGAGCACACATGTATTTCTGGTCCTATATGTAGATCACATATTATTGATCGGAAATGACATTCCAATGCTTGATGATGTTAAATCCTCATTAAGAAGAAGTTTCTCAATGAAGGATTTAGGAGAGACAGCTTATATTTTAGGCATAAAGATCTATAGAGATAGATCTAAAAGGCTAATTGGATTAAGCCAAGATACATATATTGACAAGATATTGAATCGGTTCAATATGCAAGATTCCAAGAAAGGTTTCTTGCCAATGTCACATGGCATTACTCTAAGCAAGAGTCAGTGTCCTTCGACACCTGATGAGCAAAAGAGGATGATAGCGATTCCTTATGCTTCGGCTATTGGATCCATCATGTATGCCATGCTATGTACGCGTCCAGATGTATCTTATGCTCTAAGTATCACGAGCAGGTATCAATCAGATTATGGTGAGACTGTAAGTGCATCTAGGATATCCCTTGTGGGTTTTGGCTAATTGATGACAAACATATGAGATCCTAATGAAACTACTGAGATGATTGCAGGACGAACAAGTGAGACATATCAGTGCACACAAAAAGGTGAAAAATGAAGTGTTGTTCAAAGAGAGATACTTTGATGAAGCTCGGAAGACCAAAATAGATTTGAAGGTATAGGGAGTGTATGAAAGACACACTCCAAGAGCTCACGACTTTGCGCGGGGATAAGGGATTAAAATTAACATAACTTTCACAAAGCACCGGACTAGTCCGATCATGGACCGGACTAGTCCGTTCACCTTTCTAGAATCACACTCACAAGGAGACCGGACTAGTCCGTGCTTCCACCGGACTAGTCCGTTGATGTTTCTGGAGTCTCTCATACTGAGGGACCGGACTAGTCCGATCATGGACCGGACTAGTCCGTTGAACTTTCTGTAAACTCCCTTTTGTGGAGATCGGACTAGTCCGCGGACTAGTCCGATGAACTTTCTGGAGTCATCTTTACACAGTACCGGACTAGTCCGAGGTTGGACCGGACTAGTCCGGCAGACTTTCTGGACCTCAAAACATGTTGAGACCGGACAAGTCCGGACTTGCACCGGACTAGTCCGGTGTTAGGGTTTTTCAATGGCTAGCTTTTGGAAACCCTATAAATAGATGATCCACGACTTTCCCATAAAAACACACGTCGAATATTGAAAAAGGAGCAAACCCTAGCGCCGCCACTCAGTCCCAAGAGCCCAAAACACATCCCCCCACACATCTAAAGTTCAAAAAGAGTGAAATTAATTGAACACTTGGATTCGGGATTGGGAGATCGTCGTTCTTTCATCGCGAGCTCTTGGGGTTTGATCTTTCTACACTCATACTCTGCATTGTAATACTTTTGAGTGTATTTGATCACTTGTTCATTGTAATTTTTGTGGGAGCCCTCAACGTGTGAGGTTGCCCCACAAACTTGGTGATTACCCGTGATAGTAGAATCAAGTCGACCTTCGTGGTGACTTGAGGAGGAAAAGGGTTGGAGACCCGGCTCTGTGTGAGCTTCCTCAACGAGGACGTAGATCTCGTTGTGAGATCGAACCTCGAGAAAAATTCTTGTGTATCGTGTCTCATTTACTTTAAATTTTGTTCATTAGATCACTTAAGTGCTAAACATTAACTTAAGGCAATTTGAAGTTACACCTGCATTCTTAGATTAATTTCAAGTATAAATATCAGTTGTTCTTAATTTCGCTGCTAAAGAAATTTAATTTCTCAATTAACACCTGATCAACACACATACTTCTTGCACACCGGACTAGTCCGCCCACACAACCGGACTAGTCCGGCCAACCAAGTTTTTGACTATTCTATTAAGTGTGCAGGAAATTCAAAAGGCCTATTCACCCCCCCTCTAGGCCACATTCAATTGGTATCAGAGCATGGTTCTCCACCAACGAGACTCACATCTCAGAGAGATCAATGGCCTCTGAGAAGAACAACGATATCTCGAAGATGAACATTAATGAGGAGGAACAAGAAACTAAGGCTTTTGATGTGCTGAAAGAGAGCCCACACGATGATGAAGAAGTGTGACAATTGAAGGCACTCCTGAGAAAGAAACTGCTAGGACAAAAGGGAAAAGAAGAAGAGAAGACGACGAGGAGTGGTCATCATGACTACTCCCGACAGCCTTACAACTACAACCGTCTCAACTCCAACGATCATTATCTTTCCATTCCCATGGGAAAACCTCCACAGTTTGACGGAAGCGACTATACAATGTGGAAGTACAACATGAAGATGCATCTAATATCCCTAAATCCTAGCCTATGGCACATCGTCTGCACTAGCATAGATATCTCGGACACGGATGAAGAACTCACCCCAGAACAAGAACAAGAGATTCACAGAAATGCACAAGCTGTCGCCGTGATCACATCATCATTAAGCGGAGAAGAATTCACTAAGATTGATGGCTTAGAAAGTGCAAAGGAAATCTGGGATACACTTAAGACGGATCACGAAGGAAATAGATCAGTTCGTGAAGCAAAAATCGAAATGCTTGAAGGAGAGTTGGGGAGGTTCGCTATTGAAGTAGGCGAATCACCTCAAGACATGTACAACCGAATGAAGGCAATCATCAACAAGTTACGTGCCTATGGAAGTAAGAAATGGACGGATCATGAGGTAGTCAAGAGAATGATTAGAGCCTTCATGCCAAGAAATATCACACTTTGCTCAATGATTAGAGAAAGCCCCGGTTTTCACAAATTGACCCCCGATGAGCTGTTGGGGAAGATCATAAACCATGAGATGATGGAAAAAGAGGCAAAATACGTCAAAGACTTGGCCGAACTCACTTCCTCCAAAAGGAAAGAGGTCGCTCTCAAAGCTACATGCCGTCCCAAACTCAAAGAAGCTCGTGAAGATCAAGACGATGGGCACACAAGTGATGAGAGCACCGATCTTGATGATGAGGAGATGGTACTCTTTACCAAGAAGTTCAAGCGAATGATGAAAAGAAGACACGGCAACAACTCAAATGAAGGCAAAAGCAAGGACAAAGGAAAATCCAAGGCTCGACGCACTTGCTACAACAGCGGAGAGTATGGTCACTTCATGATGGACTGCCCCTATGAAGAAAACAAAAAGAAGAAGGAAACAAGATCTCAAGAAAAGAAAAATTTCAGAAAAAGAAGGCAAAACCATCAAGCTCACATTGGAAAGGAGTAGGACTCAAACGACGAGTCCTCCTCCGATGAAGAAGAAGAGATGGCCACTATTGCAATCAAGAAACCTACTATGAAGGCCACACTCTTTCCAAACATGGGAGGACGGGACATGAACAACCACACTTGCCTTATGGCTAAGGAAGGCAAGAAAAAGGTACGGCTCACTCCTCCCACACTAAACTCCTCTATTGATGAATTTGACAGCTCTAGCGATAACGAAGAAATGTTTAGAGGACTAAGTAAAATTGCTCTAAAGAAAATGGAAATGTTGTCGAACGAAATTTTTGAGAAGGAAGAACTTCTTGATCGACAAGAAGATATGCTCATCCATGAAAGGAAGAGATATCAAGAAGTTGAGAAACTTCTCGAGCCTGAAAGAGAGAAGAACAAGTCGCTTGGAGTTGAGCTAGCCTTGAGTAAGGAAACTTACTCAAAGCTAAAAGACTCACATATTGCAATCAAGGAAGAACTTGCTAACTTGTCAATGGTTAACAAGATCCTTGAGGTGCAAGTTGAGTCGCTCAAGCAAAGTGACTCTTCTTCCTCCAAGAGCTCTTCCTCCAAAGATATGAGTTCGACAACAATCGAGACTTGCACTTGCTCTAGTAAGAAGAATACTATTTCTAATACATCAACTTCTCGTAATATGCATGCCCCCCCAAGCGGCATCTTTGATAAGGAGAAGATCAAATATGCACGCAGTGCATATATGGTCACTAGACCTCCCAATGTCAAAGATGGCCTTGGTTTTGATAAGAACAAACACATGGCTATTTCTAATCATGCTAAGAATAGAATTGTCTTTGTCAAAGAGAAATCTCATGAATCTGAACCTCAAATGTTGTTTCACACATTTAATGCTTCTTATGTTCTTATGAAGGCCAAAAGTGGAAGAGTCATTGCCAAATATACAGGGCCACGCCACAAGAACTTGAAAACTTGTGTGTGGGTGACTAAGACTCTTGTGACTAACCTGAAAGGACCCAAGCAAGCTTGGGTACCTAAAACCAAGGAATGATTCTTTTTTGCAGGCTTACTCCTCCGGCGGAACAAAATGGGTACTTGATAGCGGATGCACGAATCACATGACCGGAGAGAGAGGTATGTTTGTGGAGTACGAGTACAACAAGGATCCAGGTGAGGGCATATACTTCGGAGACAACAGCCAAGGAAAGGTCCTTGGTAGCGGTAACATTGAAATTTCCTCTCAACATACCTTATCAAATGTTTTACATGTAAATTCTCTAGATTATAACCTTTTGTCAATATCCCAACTATGTGACAAAGGTTACAACTGTTTATTCACTAATGAGAGTGTGACAGTTTTTAGAAGAAGCGATGGCTCGATTGCATTCAAGGGAATGTTGAAGGGCAAGCTCTATCTTGTTGACTTCAACAAAGATAAAGCCAAACTCAACACTTGCTTGGTTGCTAAAACCAACATGGGATGGCTGTGGCATAGACAGCTAGCCCATGTTGGGATGAGAAATCTGCAGAAACTTCTAAAAGGTGGTCACATCCGTGGTCTTAAGGATGTGGTTTTTGAAAAGGACAGGCCGTGCAGCGCTTGTCAAGCAGGAAAACAAGTCGGAGCACCACACCCCGCCAAGAACATGATGACTACCGCGAGACCGATGGAACTTCTCCACATGGATCTTTTTGGTCCAGTTTCGTACATCAGCATCGGCGGTAACAAATATGGTTTAGTAATTGTTGATGATTTTTCTAGATTTACCTGGGTGTTTTTCTTGTATGATAAATCAGAAACTCAGGGGATCCTCAAGAAGTTCTTAAAAAGAGATCAGAATGAATTCTCATCAACCATAAAGAACATCAGAAGTGACAACGGGACAGAATTCAAGAATATCCAAGTTGAAGAGTTTCTTGATGAAGAAGGGATAAAGCATGAATTCTCAGCACCCTACTCCCCTCAACAAAATGGAGTGGCAGAAAGGAAGAACAGAACATTGATCGAAATGGCCAGAACTATGCTGGATGAATACAAGACATGAAATCGATTTTGGGCAGAAGCGGTGAACACCACTTGCCATGCCACTAATCGACTATACCTCCATCGACTACCGAAGAAAACTCCATATGAGCTCCTTACCGGTAAAAAGCCAAATGTTTCTTATTTTAAAGTTTTTGGTTGCAAATGTTTTATTCTGAACAAGAAACAGAGGGTCTCGAAGTTCGCTTCGAAGTCCGATGAAGGATTCTTACTCGGTTATGAATCGAATGCCTACGCCTATCGTGTCTTCAACAAGGTGTCCAGCCTTGTTGAAGTAGCACGTGACGTAGTGTTCGATGAATCTAACGGCTCACAAGTGGAGCAAGTTGACAAGTGTGTGCTAGATGATGAGGAAGCTCCATATGAAGCACTGAAGAAAATGGGACTTGGTGATATCTTACCACAAGAGCAAACATTTGACCCAAATGCACAAGATGAGCCTCAACACGGAAGCAATGATCAAGGGGGAGCCCTTGCACAAGATCAAGAGGAGGAAGATCAAGAAGAGCAGGACCATCATGGAAGCAACGATCAAGGGGGAGACAATGTACATGAAGAACAAGCAACTACACAAGCTCCACACCCAAGAGTACACCAGAGCGTGCAAAGATACCACCCTGTCAACAACATCATTGGAGATATTGCAAAGGGAGTAACTACTAGATATCGAGTTGCAAATTTTTGTGAATCCTACTCTTTTGTGTCTTTTCTGGAACCATACAGGATAGAAGAAGCCTTAGGGGATCCAGACTGGGTGATTGCAATGCAAGAGGAGCTGAACAACTTCAAGAGAAATGAAGTATGGGAGCTAGTGGAGAGACCAAAGGCGAACATAGTCGGAACTAAATGGGTATTTCGGAATAAGCAAGATGAACATGGAGTAGTGACAAGAAATAAGGCAAGACTGGTGGCCAAAGGTTACTCTCAGGTCGAAGGTTTGGACTTTGATGAAACTTTCGCTCCTGTAGCTAGACTTGAGTCCATTCGTATTTTATTGGCATATGCTACTCACCATAATTTTAAGCTGTATCAAATGGACGTCAAAAGCGCCTTCTTAAACGGCCCAATCAAGGAGGAAGTTTATGTGGAGCAGCCACCAGGATTTGAAGACCCAAAGTATCCAAACCATGTCTACAAACTGCGTAAGGCTCTCTATGGCCTCAAACAAGCTCCTCGAGCTTGGTATGAGTGCCTTAGAGATTTTCTAATTCAGAATGGATTCAAAATTGGTAAAGCTGACTATACACTTTTCACTAAACATTGTGATGATCATTTATTTGTGTGTCAAATTTACGTTGATGATATTATCTTTGGATCAACTAACAAATCCTTCTGTGAAGAGTTTAGCAAAATTATGACAGATAGGTTCGAGATGTCAATGATGGGCGAATTAAAGTTCTTCTTGGGATTCCAAGTCAAGCAACTAAGAGAAGGTACATTTATAAGCCAAACAAAATATACACAAGACATTCTCAAGAAATTCAATATGGACAAAACCAAGCCCATCAAGACACCCATGGCCACAAATGGACATCTCGACCTCAATGAAGACGGTCCAAATGTAGATCAAAAGGTATATCAATCCATGATTGGCTCTTTACTTTATTTATGTGCATCTAGGCCAGATATTATGCTTAGTGTTTGCATGTGTGCAAGGTTTCAAGCTGCACCTAAAGAGTGTCATTTAGTTGCTGTAAAAAGAATCCTAAGGTACCTTGTGCACACACCCACCTTGGGCCTTTGGTATCCCAAAGGATCCAAATTTAACCTGATAGGATATTCCGATGCCGACTATGCAGGATGCAAAGTCGATAGAAAGAGCACGTCAGGGACTTGTCAGTTTCTTGGTAGGTCCCTGGTATCTTGGTCATCTAAAAAGCTAAACTCCATTGCCCTTTCAACAGCAGAAGCAGAATATATTGCAGCCGGTAGCTGTTGCGCCCAATTACTTTGGATGCGGCAAACACTTAGGGACTACGGCTACAATCTTAACAATATCCCACTTCTATGTGACAATGAAAGTGCTATAAAAATTGCACACAACCCAGTAGAGCACTCAAGAACTAAGCACATAGATATTCGTCATCATTTTCTTAGAGATCATTCATTAAAAGGTGACATTACTATTTCACATGTCAGAACTAAAAAACAACTTGTGGACATTTTTACCAAACCATTGGATGAGAAAAGGTTTTGTGAACTTAGGAATGAACTTAATATTCTTGACTCTCGAAATGTGGCTTGAAACGTTGCACATCTGGTTGATACTTCAAATGTTGCATTTTATTGCTAAAACTGCCCTTCACCTCTTTTTCTCCTAAGAAAACTACTTTTAATGAAGAAATCTTGAAATTTATGATCATGTTTTTGTGTGGATTGCTTTCTGGTCATAAACACCAAGATTATTTGCAACTTGTCCTTGGATCACTATTGGTTGTCTTCAAATACTTAGGTTGTCAAGGATCACCAGACTAGTCAGGTTTGCCACCGGACTAGTCCGGATAATCCCTCTTCCTAGGGTTTTTAGGGACACCGGACTAGTCCGCCCCCAGACCGGACTAGTCCGGTCGGCTGTCTATATAAGCAGTTGGCCCGTTTCAAATCTCCCTCCACTTGACCTAAAACCCTCTCCTCTCAAACCCTAGCCCCCAAAAGGTGATTTGAGGAGTTGAGCCCTCAAAATCCAAGCTCTCTCCGTGGGAAACTCTCCCCTCGACGAGTTGGTACATCAAAGCTATATGCGATAAGCTGCCGCAAGATTGAAGTCAGGCAAAAGAAGCATCAACAATATGTCAATGCCAACATCAAAGCTATATGCGATAAGCTGGAGATTGAGCCGGTGGGATCCCCGCCTGCCTTCGAGGACTCCGAGGAAGAGTCCGCTCCGGCGAATGATGATGATGATGGTGAAGATGAGGACCGGACAGAAACGGAGGAAGAGAGTGGCGATGAGTGATTTCCCTCATTTTTCCCTTTTTGGTGCCTTGATGCCAAAGGGGGAGAGATTGAGACTAGCAGAGATTAAGACTACTAGTTTAAGAGTAGTTGGTGTCTTTATGTTTTTGTGATCAAGGACATGTGTACTTCATTTTAAAACCTTGTAATGCACTATTCCCTCTCTTATGTGTGATGCTTACTGTTGCTTGGATGATTATCTTTATACTCATTGTTGATTATCTTTACTACATCACACCCTGTTGATCACACACTTGTTAGGCACCCCACCATAAGGTGTGTGCATATGTGAGAAGCTTTTTGTGGACTTATCATTATTCTCATATGTGGACACCTTATGAAAATCAAGATTTTACTCTCAATTGTGATATCTCAAATGGTTGTCATCAATCACCAAAAAGGGGGAGATTGTAAGTGCATCTAGGATATCCCTTGTGGGTTTTGGCTAATTGATGACAAACATATGAGATCCTAATGAAACTACTGAGATGATTGCAGGACGAACAAGTGAGACATATCGGTGCACACAAAAAGGTGAAAAATGAAGTGTTGTTCAAAGAGAGATACTTTGATGAAGCTCGAAAGACCAAAATAGATTTGAATGTATAGGGAGTGTATGAAAGACACACTCCAAGAGCTCACAACTTTGCGCGAGGATAAGGGATTAAAATTAACATAACTTTCACAAAGCACCGAACTAGTCCGATCATGGACTGGACTAGTCCGTTCACCTTTCTGGAATCACACTCATAAGGAGACCGGACTAGTCCGTGCTTCCACCGGACTAGTCCGTTGATGTTTCTGGAGTCTCTCATACTGAGGGACCGGACTAGTCCGATCATGGACCGGACTAGTCCGTTGAACTTTCTGTAAACTCCCTTTTGTGGAGATCGGACTAGTCCGCGGACTAGTCCGATGAACTTTCTGGAGTCATCTTTACACAGTACCGGACTAGTCCGAGGTTGGACCGGACTAGTCCGGCAGACTTTCTGGACCTCAAAACATGTTGAGACCGGACAAGTCCGGACTTGCACCGGACTAGTCCGGTGTTAGGGTTTTTCAACGGCTAGCTTTTGGAAACCCTATAAATAGATGATCCACGACTTTCCCATAAAAACACACGTCGAATATTGAAAAAGGAGCAAGCCCTAGCGCCACCACTCAGTCCCAAGAGCCCAAAACACATCTCCCCACACATCTAAAGTTCAAAAAGAGTGAAATCAATTGAACACTTGGATTCGGGGTTGGGTGATCGTCGTTCTTTCATCGCGAGCTCTTGGGGTTTGATCTTTCTACACTCATACTCTGCATTGTAATACTTTTGAGTGTATTTGATCACTTGTTCATTGTAATTTTCGTGGGAGCCCTCAACGTGTGAGGTTGCCCCACAAACTTGGTGATTACCCGTGATAGTGGAATCAAGTCGGCCTTCGTGGTGACTTGAGAAGGAAAAGGGTTGGAGACCCGACTCTGTGTGAGCTTCCTCAACGAGGATGTAGATCTCGTTGTGAGATCGAACCTCGGGAAAAATTCTTGTGTCTCGTGTCTCATTTACTTTAAATTTTGTTCATTAGATCACTTAAGTGCTAAACATTAACTTAAGGCAATTTGAAGTTACACCTGCATTCTTAGATTAATTTCAAGTATAAATATCAGTTGTTCTTAATTCCGCTGCTAAAGAAATTTAATTTCTCAATTAACACCTGATCAACACACATACTTCTTGCACACCGGACTAGTTCGCCCACGCAACCGGACTAGTCTGGCCAACCAATTTTTTGACTATTCTATTAAGTGTGCAGGAAATTCAAAAGGCCTATTCACCCCCCCTCTAGGCCACATTCAGAGACTCATTGGATTGTTGTCAAAAACATCCTTAAGTACTTGAGAAGAACTAAGGATGCATTCTTAGTGTTTGGAGGTGAAGAAGAGCTCGTTGTAAAAGGTTACACCGATGCCAGCTTCCAAAATGATAAGGATGATTGTAGATCGCAATCCGGATTTGTGTTCTGCCTCAATGGTGGGGCAGTGAGCTGGAGGAGATCAAAGCAAGATACAGTAGCAGATTCAACCACAGAGGTGGAGTATATTGCAGCTTCTGAAGCTGCAAAGGAAGCTGTTTGGATCAGTAAATTTGTTTCTGAGTTGGGTGTTGTTGCTAGCGCGTCCAGTCCTGTGGATCTCTACTGTGACAACAGTGGAGCCATCGCACAGGCAAAGGAACCTATATCACAGAAACGATCTAAACACATACTACGACACTATCACCTCATTCGAGAGGTCATCGACCGAGGTGATGTGAAGATATGCAAGGTGCACACGGATTTGAATGTTGCAGATCCGTTGACAAAGCCTCTTCCACAATCAAAGCATGAGACACACAAGAGATCTATGGGTATTAGATACTTGCATCAGTAATCATAGTGTGTAGTGGGAGACTTGTGTCACAGCTATGTTTATGTACTATTAAATAAATTTTTATATGAGTAATCATTATTTACATTGATCATCAAGTATGTGACTTGTTCGTGAAACTCTTTGTTAAAAGTAATGTTACTCTAGATGATCCCTAGTCTATATCATTATATGAGATAATGATTGCATACAGACTAGCACATGTATTAATTGATGATCACGTTTCACGGATCATAGATATGGAGATAACGAATTAATAATGTGAACACATGTTAGTAAACATGGTGTTGGATTGACCCACTCCAAGACACTGCTGGGATTGTTATTTCCATATGTGCCATCAGTTGGTCTTGAGTGATACACCTACTAGATCCTTAGACCTAAGATCGCCATTGTTTCTCACTATGCGTAGTTGTGTACTTTGAGACTACCAAACGCTACTCCGTAACTGGGTAGTCATAAAAATAGTCTTCGGGTATATAATGAAACATAGAATGGGATGTGCGCGGATCAAAATGGGATTTGCCTCTCCTTAATAACAGGAGAGATATCTCTGGGCCCCTCGAGATAGTTGGATTTGCAAGTGCATGGCCATGCCAAGGTGATTAAAGGTTAATCACAGTGACTAAAAAGTTAGTCACGGAATGAATCCACTATTTGATCGAGTGAATAGTCGAGCTATCACAAGGATAGCACGTATCTCGCCTTGAGCTTGACTGGTATCGTGAGGCAATGGGATTAGCATGTTGAATGTATCTAGGTTCGGCCGATATGATCTTTATGTACATTCGGGAGTCAGTATGTCCTGCTAGGTATCTCTACTGACTTGTGGTTGGAAATGGTTTCTATTCACAATCGACTGCACATGAACCTAACGGGTCACACACTTAAGGAGTTGGAATATTGAAAATCTTAGCTAGATGATTGTCTCTAGTGCAAGTGGGAGATTGTTGGTGATGTGCCCAAGAGGCAATCATAACAATTCGGGTTGAGGCCTATTGGATATTTGATACATAAGCAATTAGGGTACTAATGGGCATGCGACCTAAAAGCCCATTAGTACGCCTATAAATATGAGGGGTAGGGTTAGGGGCTAATTATTCCCACCACGTGACAGCCCTAGCCGCCACCCCTCAAAGGTCTCACGCCGAGACCCTTGCCGCGCGCGCGGTGCTAGCACACCGGCGCACGGTGTTCCTCTCCGTACGTGTGGACTCCGTGGAGGCGCTGCTGCTACTGCTGCGCTGATCGGCTACGACGATCGTGATCGTCTACCTGCTGCCATGACGAGGACAAGGAGGAGACGAACGAGATCGTCTACCTCCCCTGCACCGATGCACATCTACGTTCCGCTACGCTGCGCGTCTAGTGGTAACGATCTATGACCTCTGTACTCGCATGTTTCCTGGGTGATGCGGTAGAGTTGCTAGATTAGCGTACCGCCGATTTCCCTAACACCTTTGCCACACGCTCTGTTAACGGGGAGGGCAGACCGCCAAAGATTTGCTGCAGGGTATCAATCACCAGAATAAAAAGGAAGGGTAATAGTGGATCGCCCTGCCTTAGCCCTCTATGATGATTGATCCAGGGCCCTTCAACGCAATTCAAGCTCACTGATGGAGATGAGGATGCAAGCAGCAGCGATATCCAATTGGTCCATCTTCGCGGGAACCCTCTCTTGTCCAACATCTGAAGGAGGAATCCCCATGACACCGAGTCGAAGGCCTTCAAGATGTCGAGTTTCATCACGAGCAGGGGCTTCTGTTTTCGGTGGTAGTGCCTAGCTAGTCCCCTTATATACGTGTAATTGTCTAGTATACTCCTGCCCTTGATAAAAGCACTTTGTGACTGAGATACTAACTGGTCCATGTGTGCCGCAAGTCTGAGTGCAAGTACTTTGGACAGAAGCTTGCCGGTTGAGTGAATTAGACTTATGGGTCGAATGTCTCCTGGACGTTCAACCAATTCACCTTTAGGAAGTAGTGTAATGGTGGCGCCATTCAGTTTCCATAGCGGCCATGTCTGCAACGAGTGAAAGCATTGAAAGGTTTTCATGATTTCTAGCTTGATAATTTCGCAGCATGCCTTGTAAAATTCCACTATAAAACCGTCCGGCCCTGGAGCCTTTTCAGATGGCATTTGTCGAATTGCTTGCAGAATTTCCTGTTCCGTAAAAGGTGCATCAACTGATGATTACCCAGATGTGGTATTTGTAATCGTTCCCAGTCAATTGTATGCTCACAGTGCTCCCTGGTGCCAAGTAAACTCTGAAAGTGCTGCTCTAATATTTCTTCCATCTCTGAGTGTGTCCACACATACTGACCAGAGGATGTCTGTAGTCTTGCAATGTAGTGTTTCCTCGATCGTGCATTTGCCATCAGGTGAAAAAAACGTGTGCACGCATCACCTTTTTTAACCCACGTTACCCTCGATGCTTGGCGTCTCCTTGCCCTTTCCACCGCTGCAAGCCTCAATATTCTGATTTTCAGGTCATGTTGAAGTGCTTGTTCTTCCTCTGACAGCAGCCGTTCATCTTGTGCTATGTCTAAGCGGAGAATCACTTCGTGAGCCATCTGAAGTTGAAGCCGTACATCACCAAAATGGTTTCTACTCCAGCGTTGAAGTTCCTTAGTTCTGTGCCTTAGTTTGTTATGGAGTATTTTCAAGGGAGAGTTGCCTCCCGTTGGGTGACACGAGGCTTGCTGGACAGTGTCTAGGAAGTCTGGTACTCTGGGCCAGAAGCTCTCAAAGCGGAATTTGCCTTGCTGCTTCGGCCTGTTCTGCTCGGCTAACATGAGTGGACAATGGTCAGAAACTAAAGATGCTAGCGGTTGTAATCTGAAACCAGAAAAAGTTAAGTCCCACTCCTTGTTACAGAAAATGCGATCTAGTCGCACCAGCGTGGGTTGTTCCTTTCGTTGCTCCATGTGTATTTTCTATTATGCAAGGCGATCTAGTCGCACTAGTTCTATTAGCTCACATATATATCAAGGGTCCTTCGGAACACACCAATTTGTCTCCTATTCAAGTTCAAGTTATTCTTATCTGCAGCAGCGTAAATCAGATTGAAGTCCCCTAAGCAAAGCTATGGATGACCCTCATCCGGCTTAAGACTGCAGAGCTCCTCCATAAATCTTGGTTTATCTGCATCACTGGTTGGGCCATACACTGTTTTTTTTTTTTATGAAATTGGGCCATACACTGTTGTGAGCATGAATGATGTCTGGTGTAATTGTTGTCTAGCATTTACTGAAATTGTGAATTCCCCCACATTCGCTTGGTCAGCTTCTACATCAACAGTGCTCCAAGCAACAATGATTCCTCCTCTGGTGTCTCTGGCCGGAAGCATAGTAGTGCCATCCCATCTATTTCCAAAGAGTTCTCGTTTTACTTGTGCACTTAGCATGGACATTTTCGTTTCCTGTAGACACACTATCTGAGGACCTGCAGCTTGTAACATAGCTTTGATGGCTTCCCGCTTGGCCACTGAATTTAGACCTCTGACGTTCCAAGAAAAAAATGATAATCCATTATTCATTGATAACCATGTTAGATATAGAAAATCATGTATATTAGGAATGCTTGATTCTAGGGGTGCGCCTCTTTTATTCTTGGCATGGTATATTACTTGCTCATCTATTCTTGGCAAGTGATATTGCCTGTCATGCATGTAACCTGCTATATACCACTATAAATACATGAGTCTATCCTCAAGAGGGGATTGCCTTGCGCCAACTAACATGGTAACAGAGCCAAGAAAATTTTCCTGATCCCGCCACCTACCATGCACTATTCCTCCTCCTCCCCTTCCTCCACCTATGTCGAACGCCATTGCTCCTACCATCATGTCGCCGATCCCCATACAGCATGTCGTCACGATTCGACTGAACAAATCCAATTATCTTCTATGGTGTGCTTAGCTTCTTCCGTACCTACGGAGCTCAAACCTCCTGGGATACCTTGATGGACCCGCACCTTCAAAGAAGATCGTCGATTCGACGGTCGCAGGTGTTGTTGAAGTCCCTAATCCGACATATGAACGCGGGTATGATCAAGATCAACAACTGTTGAGTGGCCTTCTCTTGTCAATGACTGAGGAAGTCCTTAAGGATGTTGTTAATGCGGCATCCTCCAAGGAAGTTTGGGACTCCCTCCAGAAGAAATTCGCATCTTCAACGAAGGCGCGCACGGTGCAAATCCGTGTGGAACTCGCTACATGAAAAAAACGTGATTTATCTACGGCTGACTTCTTTCGCAAAATCACAGGGCTCGCTAACGAGCTTGCTAGCGCCGACGCCCCTCTACGAGATGAGGAGGTTCTCGCGTATCTACTCGCTGGGCTCCTGGCTGAATATGACCCATTTGTCACCTCCATGATGACCAAGACCGAGCCGCTCTCTATTGACGACGTGTTCACGCATCTAGTTGCGTTCAAGGCATGTCAACTTCAAGATGTGGCTGAATTGCAGCAGCACAACGGTGCCTTTGCCAACTACGTGCATCGCGGTGGTCCCTCGTGCGGTCACGGTCGGGGCCGTGGTGACCGTGATCGCGGCAGTTGCTCTCGTGGCGGCGCTCCCATGCAAGTTGTTCATCGCGGCAATGGCCCTCGTCCTCAGTGCTAGATCTGTGGCAAGATCGGCCACACTGCAATCAAGTGTTGGCACCGGATGGATGAACCATACCGACAAGAGGTTCCTTCGGTAGCTCTGGCATCTACAAACTTCTACAAAATTGCTCCCAACTAGTACAACGATATAGGCACTACTGATCACATCACCAGTGATCTTGATCGCCTAGTTGTGCGAGATCAATACCATGGCGGGAAAACGGTACAAGGGGGCAACGGTGCAGGTTTGCAAATTAAACACATTGGTTCATATTCTATCAATACTAATACACGCCCTCTTGCTCTTAACAATGTCCTTCATGTTCCCGAAATTTCCAAGCATCTTCTTCCAGTCATAAATTATCTCGTGATAACAATATATTCTTTGAATTGCATCCTTCGTATTATCTCATAAAGGATCGTGCAACTCAGAATCTACTCCTAGAAGGCAAATGTGAAGCTGGTCTTTACCCCCTCGTCTGATATTAAGTACATCAAGCATGTGTTGCATGCTCTGTTTGGCCATCCATCTCCCCAAGTAGTTCACTCTCTTTTACGGATTCATAATCTTCCGTGTCTCAAGGAGTCTTCTATTTCCTCAGTTTGCAATGCATGTCAGCTAGCAAAAAGTCATCAATTATCCTATAGTATTTCATTTCATAGATCCACAACACCACTTGAACTCATTTATTCTGATGTTTGGGGTCCTGCTCCTATTTTTGTTGGTGGTTTCAAATATTTTATTAGTTTCATTGATGACTTCAGCAAATTCACATGGATTTATCTCATGAATGATAGAACTGAGGCTCATCGCATTTTCTTAATTTTTCAAGCTCATGTTGAACGCTTCCTTAATACGAAAATTAAATGTGTGCAATCCGATTGGGGTGGGGAATACCAAAAACTCCATAACCAGTTTTTCAATAAAATGGGCATTGCACATAGGGTGTCATGTCCCCATACTCACCAACAAAATGATTCGGTTGAATGTAAACACTGCCATATTGTTGAAACTGGTATCGCCCTCCTAGCTCACGCCGGCATGCCACTCAAATTCTGGGATGAAACCTTCACCATGGCCACATACCTCATAAATCGCCTTCTTACTCGTGTTATTGATAATTTGTATCCTCTAGATTGATTATTTCGCACACCCCCTAATTATTTCATGCTTCGTATATTTGATTATGCGTGCTGGCCGCATCTCCGTCCATACAATAAACAAAAATTATCTTTTTGATCTAAATCATGTATTTTTATTGGTTACAGTGCCATTCATAAAGGGTACAAATGTCTTGACATGGATACTGGACGTTCCTATATTTCCAGAGATGTTATTTTTGATGAGCATGTATTTCCATTCAAAAATCCTTCATCTAAGTTTGATCCACATCAATTGGACAATAATAGTATTGATAGGACTACTAACCAATTGTTTGATTTGTTTTCCTATTCAATGCCTACAAATACAGATAATTATATTGGTGTATCTTATTCAGAGTCACGCCCGCAAATCATGCCCAAGTGCCTGTTGTGCAGCAGGAGCGCGTGTCAATAGTTGGGTCCCAGCCCGTGGCCTTGGAACCTCCGTTATCAGACTATCCGCAGTGGTACGCTGTAAAGCATACTGGATACACTGTTTCGCAATGTAATTTAGAGTATGTACTGTAAAAGCTAAAAGAGAATAGTGTATAGAGTATGTTTTAGAGTACATTGGTGCGGATGGTCTCAAGCACTCAACCGTGCATTCACCCTGTCATCAATGACCAGCTGCACCATGCATGGAACCGCCTCCCAAATGCAAGCGGGCCCTACACCTAATGCTGCATGCAGCATTGAAGTGCCTAGGGAAGTAGCACCAGCATATCCTGCCCAGGCAGCACCGCAGATATCAGGATCTGCACCCTTGCGCGGTGCACCGAGTACGGACACGGGGCCGGGATCTTCGCCCGACGCATTCCTGCTGCTCCAACTACAGATTTTAAGGTTGCATTTCCATCAACAAACAGTGTCGGCCCCACATAAACAGATGCAGCAGCACCCAATGCGGAGGTATTCTCTGATCCTATCGGGCCTACTGATCTAACCATTGTTTCAAACCATAATACAGGACATACATATGGTACGTGACTCAGAAATAATATCCGACAGCTGAAATAACGTAGTGACATATTCGGTTACTCGGACTTCTGTTGAAGAGTCATCATCTCATGTTACTGCTATGAAGCATCCTTTGTGGTATCGCGCAATACAGAAAGAATTTGATGCACTCACTAAAAACAAGACTTGGCATATTGTACCTTCTCGTGCTAGCCTCAATATCATTGATTCCAAGTGCATTTTCAAACTCAAATACAAGCCAGATGGAACTATTGATTGCTATAAGGCTCGCTTGGTCGCAAAAGGTTTCAAACAACAATATGAGATTGATTATGATGCCACTTTCAGTCCGGTTGTGAAACCGACCACCATCCGCCTTTTACTATCTTTGGTGATCTCTCGAGTGTGGTCACTTCGACAGATTGACATTCAGAATGCTTTTCTTCATGGATTTCTTGATGAAGATGTTTATATGAAGCAATCACTGGGTTTTGAAGACTCCACTTATCCAAATTATATTTGCAAACATGATAAATCATTATATGGTCTTAAACAAGCACTGTGGGCCTGGTTCTCTCGGTTGAGTAGCACCCTGATTCGGTTGTGTTTTCAAGCATCCAAGGTAGGTGTCTCGCTATTTATCTTCACTCAAGCTGACATTCAAATGTGTATCCTTATATATGTGGATGACACTATCATTGTGAGCTCCTCATCTCCAGTGATTGATCGTCTGCTCCAACAACTTCGAGTTGATTTTGCGTGAAGGATTTTGGCCGCCTTAGCTATTTTCTAGGCATTGAAGTTCAGTAGAGTCAGTACCCTATGTACCGGATACCCCACGATACCGCAACAAGTGAAAGAAAGTTCCACCCGACAGAATCAAAGGCACTCGCAGGTCCCACATGGCACGTTGCACTGGACTCGCTCCCCTCACATAGCTGGCTCCCGGGTTAACACGTGTAAAATAAGCCCGAAACAAAACTCCCAACCAAGGGAAGCTCCAGCGACTACACGTGTACAACAGCCCCAGACCTAGCCCCCGTCAGAGAGGAGCTCCGGTACAGCAACCCTGGACCTACTCTCCCAGAAGGGAAAGCTCCAGATATGCCACGTGTGGAGCCTCCAAACCTTCATCACCAACAGGAATACAAGCCGATCATGACCATTACAGACATTCAAGGATGGTTAAAGCGGCAGTTATAAGGTTTGATAATGTGTCATTAATGCCATATTAATGACACACGATCAGTGCACCGTTAATAGGGATAACGCTGCCATGAAGGCATGTTATCACACTGTTAATTGTACTTAATACTCTTTAGACAATGTATTAGGTCATTAAGTACGCCAGGGCCACGTGTCGGGCCAAGCCAGCTTTGTAACGGTCAATCCTTAGAACTATAAAAGGACTGTACTGCACGAACAATGGGAGGATTCTGATCCAAGCGATTGCGACCTGACCTTAGGGAACTCACTCGCTGAATACAATTACACAAACCTCGTGGAGTAGGATGTTACGCTCAGGCGGCCCGAACCACATAAATCTTTGAGGTTACCATCTTGATATTGATCTCTACGCGCCCCAACCACAAAAGAACCTCCGCGGGCTGCTTCTCAGCAGGTCCGGGGGAAGTGTCGTATTCTACAATTCGACATTTGGCGCGAAAGGTAGGGAGGAGTTAATCCCGAGATCACAAGATGGTGAATTTAGCTGCTGGATCATCCAACGACAATCATGCTGAACAACCTGCTGGAGGCAACCCCTCCAACGTTCAGCAGCCAGCAGGTGCCATTGCTCCGGCAGGCACTGTAGCACCATCTGTTCTGGCAAACAATGCCGATCAACGAGATGGGACATCCGCGTCAATCACCGCATCAGCAAACAACAACCCCGAGCATGCGCTCATCACTGCGCGAGCTCTTCTGCAACATCCACCACCTCCAGGTGCACCCCAGGGTGCTATGGAGCAGTGGGGGGCTAATGTCGATCACTTGGTCGCAGCTGCGGCTGCAGGCATCAGCAGTCAAGGTCCTCTTCCTTCGGGGCGAGCACCTTCACAACGACAGACTTTGTCTGACCGGCTTGGTCCACAAGTCTCTCAACAAAGGAGACGTGCTACCTCCCAGCAGGTGACTTCGTTGCCCCCCCCCCCCCCCCCCCCCCCCCGGGGCGCGAAGCACCCATACCATCACCACGATTCTGACTCATGACCTGCGGTCGGAACTGGATCGCCGTTACCGGCAATAGGACGGTCGAGTCCACATCGAGCGTGCTCGCGAAAGGCGAGAGGCTTGGGACAACCCTGCTCCTCAAGGAGTAGGAAGAGGTTGTTCTGCCCTGGCCATGCACTTACGTATGGTCAAGTGGCCACAGAAGTTTTGGCCTCACTTGCCGGAAAAATTCGACGGAACAATCAACCCCGCCAAATTTCTTCAAATCTACTCAACTGCCATATTGGCAGCGGGAGGTGACGAGGCTATAATGACCAATTACTTCTTGGTGGCCTTAACCGGGACTGCAAGGTCCTGGTTCATGAGTCTTCCACCCGACTCCATTAATAGTTGGGCGAAACTATGCCAGCAATTCACTGCCAACTTCGGGAGCTCCTACACCCGACCCGACACTGAATTGGACTTGTTTGCTGTAAAGCAAACATCGGGGGAATCGCTACGGTCCTTCATCCAGCGATTCTCTCAGGTACGAAATATCATTCCTTCTATCTCGAGCTCTTCTATTATCGTTGCATTTAGACAGGGTGTTCGAGATAAGAAGATGCTAGAGAAGCTGGCTATCAAAGAAGTTACCACCGTCACGAAACTCTTCAGCCTAGCCGACAAATGCGTTAGAGCTGCGGAGGGCCGTGAAATGCACTTTAAGCCAGCTCCGGAGGCCAACCAGAAGTCCTCCAAAACTGAAGCTGCTACCTCCGGTAGTGGCAAGAAGGAGAAGAAGCTCAACGGCAAAAAGAAGTCGCCAGCTGGCGCTCCAGCTGCTGCTGCTGCAGCTCCTGGAAGCCGGGGGCACGCCCTAAGAAGCGACCTCATCCTTTATCGGAAGACGGCAACAGTTCCAAAGCATGTTGTCCGACTCACAAGAAGAATCGACACAGCTTGGAAGAGTAATGGGAGGTCCAAAACCTTGCTGAGCGCTACAACAAGCGCCGGGAAGAAGTTCCTTTCCGTCAAAGGGAAGGAAAACAAACAGTCGATGAAGCTCCGACTGAAGAGGAGCTAGGTTTCCAGGACCCTAAAAAGGTATTGAAAGCCGTCTACAATACCGTCCACGACGACTCTGACGTCTCTGACAACGAACGTCGAAAGACCTTGAACACCATCTATGGTGGATCATGGGACATCACCTCTCGTCGCATCCTCAAGACAATGCGGCAGGACATGGCCATGGTAGCTCCTGCTGCTAAGGCAGAATCACATCGGAAGTGGATGGATACACCCATCATTTTTTATGCTTCGGACTGCCCCCAAAACATAATCGGGGTTGGTCAACTCCCGTTTATGGTGTCACCCACCATTAACAATATACAAATCCGCCATGTAATGGTGGACAGAGGTTTTGGGCTAAACCTCATAAGCTTCGAAGCTTTTGTTAAGGTTCAACTCCGGCCTTCGGACCTTCGCCCATCCCGACCTTTCTCTGGAGTAAGTCCGGGAACCATTACTCCTCTTGGTTCCATTACACTCCCAGTGACCTTCGGGACTCAGGAGAACTATAGAACCGAGAAATTGGTTTTTAACGTTGCGCAGACCAGTCTGCCCTTCAATGCCATTTTGGGCAGGCCGGCTTTATACAAGTTTATGGATGCTGCCCATTATGGCTACCTGGTGTTGAAGATGCCAAAACCTACGGGTGTTCTCCGGATCCGCGGAGATCGTACCGCAGGAGTTACTGCACTGGAAGAACTCTATGCGCTTACCACAGTGCAAGAGGAAGCATCCGGTAAAGAGCCAGCTGCAAATCCTCCAAGTATTCATCACAAAGGATCTACCTTCGCATCTCGTGTGTAACCAATCGGCGATACCGACATTCCCGTCAAAGTCATCCAAATTGGTTCTGATGTTGCTCAGACTACCCGTATATCGGGGGGTCTGAACAATAAATAGGAACTTGCACTCATCACTTTCCTCCAGGATAATGTTGACGTGTTTGCCTGGCAACCGTCACAAATGTCTGGGATCCCTAGGGAGGTGATTGAGCACAATCTGAAGATTTACCCAAACGCACGGCCTGTACACCAGAAGCCCCGGAAGCAATCAATTGAGCAGCAAAACTTCATCCTACAGGAAATCAGGAAGTTGCTCGAAGCTGGATTCATCCAGGAAGTCTTCCATCCAAAATGGCTGGCAAACCCAGTTGTTGTACCCAAGGCCAGTGGGAAACTTCGAATGTGTATTGACTACACCACCTTAAATAAGGCATGTCCAAAAGATCCATTTCCACTACCTAGAATAGATCAAATAGTGGATTCCACCTACGGGTGTGAACTACTATGTTTCTTAGATGCATATTCTGGATATCATCAAATCCAAATGTCTAAGGAAGATGAAGAGCATACTGCCTTCATAACAGTAGATGGATTGTATTGTTATATTGCCATGCCATTTGGTCTTAAAAAATCTGCTTCAACATTTGTGCGAGCCATGTACAAAACATTTGGAGAGCTCATTAGAGACTTGGTGGAGGTGTATGTTGATGACATCGTCGTGAAGATCAAAAACAAAGAGTCACTCCTTGACAACTTACAAGCCGTCTTCGACAAGCTGCGCACTACTCGCACCAAGCTGAACCCTGACAAATGTGTCTTCGGGGTTAGCTCCAGAAAGCTTCTGGGGTTCTTAGTGACTCATTGAGGAATCGAGGCAAATCTGGCAAAGATCAAGGCTATAGAAGAAATGTGTCCCCCAACACACATTAAAGATGTCCAAAAGTTGAATGGATGTCTAGCTGCGCTCAGTCGGTTTATATCAAGACTAGCAGAACGAGCGCTACCCGTCTTCAAACTTTTGAGGACGTCCGGACCATTTCATTGGTCTAAAGAAGCAGAGAAGGCATTCCAAGAGTTCAAACAACTCCTCATCACACTACCAATGCTGGTAGCTCCGAACCCTGGTGAGCCTTTACTGCTTTATATTTCGACAACTACAGAGGTTGTCAGTATGGTCCTGGTCGCGGAAAGACCAGAGCCATCCCCAATTTAGGAGTCTAGACCCCTCCGGGAGGGTCCGGAACTACCTAAAGGCGAGTCTGGGGACCAACCCTCAGGCACAGATCCTCAAGGCGAGATGCTGGAGGATCAACCTCCTTCAAACGAAGGAGTAACTGTTGTTGAACAAGAAGATCTAGACCCCTCTGGGAGGGTTCGGGTCACTCCAGAAGAAGCTCTGGGTTCCTTTGATAGGGACCAGGAAATTCTAGAAGAAGGTTCGGACCCCTCCGGGAGGGTCCAGGTTGATGAGGAGGAAGCTTTGGGCCCCTCCGGGAGGGTCCGAACAGTCTAGCACCCAGTGTACTCCATCAGTGAAGTACTCCACGATGCCAAGACAAGATACATTGAGGTGCATAAACTGCTTTACGTAATTCTAGGCTCAAGGAAGCTTCATCACTACTTCCAAGCTCACAAAATATCAGTGGTAACCTCTTTTCCACTGCGTGCAATTTCGCAAAACCCTATTTCTATTGGGAATATTGCAAAGTGGGCAGCGGAGCTGGAAAAATTCGATCTAGAATTCGTGTCAAGACAAGCGATTAAAAGTCAAGCCTTGACTGAATTTGTGGCGCAATGGACTCCTTCTCCATCAAACCCTGGGGGCCACAGTGAGCAGAAACCAGAACTCAAAGTTCCGGTATTCACTGAGCCTCACTGGACCCTCTACTTCGATGGCTCCATGCAGAAGCAGGGGGTCGGAGCTGGAACCGTTCTCCTAGCTCCGACCGGAGAGAAGGTCAAGTACATGGTACACCTTGATTTCAAGGCAACCAACAATGTGGCGGAGTATGAAGCCCTCATCTATGGACTCAAGGTGGCACTATCTTATGGTGTAAAACAACTATTGGTGAAGGGAGATTCACAACTCATTATCAAACAAGTGAAAGGTGAATGCTCCTGCAACAATTCTCAATTAGCTGCTTATCTCCTTGAAGTCCAGAGGCTTCAGAAGGACTTTGAAGTCCTGGATCTCCATCATGTTCAGCGCCTTCATAACTCCGAAGCCGATGAACTCTCGACGAAAGCCTAGACCGGAGCTCTGGCTCCTGATAGAATCTTCGTCTGGAGGTTATCAAAACCAACAGCTCAGCCTGCCGAACTGGGCGAAGGGGGCGAGACCAGCACCTCGAAGCTGGCGGTCCCAGTGGCCCTGTTACCATGGCGTTCACCAAGGGTCCTAGGTGCTGTCGGGAGCTCCGAGCAACCCAGCACGCAAGACTCAGAAGCTCAAGTTAGCTCCGATGCATGGATCTCAGAGATCCAGAGCTACTTGAAAGACAATATCCTTCTTGAAGATAGTGTATCCGCTAACCGGATTGTCAGATTGGCTAAAAGATACACGTTGGTAGAAGGGGATCTCTACCGACACGGTGCCAATGGCATCCTAATGCGGTGCATTGTAAGGGAAGAAGGCCGCGATCTCCTCGCGGAAATCCATGGAGGCGAGTGCGGGAACCACACATCTTCTCGCACACTGGTTGGTAAAGCCTTCCGGCATGATTTTACTGGCCTACGACACTTTAGGATGCAGTTGAGCTAGTGAAGAAATGTGAAGCATGTTAGTTCCATGCAAAACAGATTCACACACCGGCTTAATCACTGCAAATGAAACCTCCTACATGGCCATTCGTTGTGTGGGGCATGGATATCTTGGGACCTTTCCCAAAAGCCGTCGGAGGTTACAGGTTCCTATATGTCTCCATCGACAAGTTCACCAAGTGGCCGGAAGCAACTCCAGTAGTAACAATCAACAAACAATGAGCAATCAAGTTCTTGAAGTCCATTCTATGCAGATTTGGAGTTCCAAACAAAGTCATAACTGACAACGGAACTCAATTCACAAGTGCTGCATTCCAAGAATATTGCAAAGACCTCGGTATTCAACTTAGCTACGCTTCAGTAGCTCATCCAGCAAGCAATGGCCAAGTTGAGAGAGCAAATGCAGAAATCTTAAAAGGACTCAAGACGCGCACATATGAGTGCTTGAAAAAGCACGGAGCTAACAGGATTGAAGAGCTTCCGTACACATTATGGGCGAATAGAACAACACCTAACCGGTCAACTGGGGAGACTCCATTCTTCTTGGTGTACGGAGCTGAAGCAGTCCTTCCTCCGGAGATCACCTTGGGGTCCCTCCGGGTCCGGACCTTCGACGAAGCCACGCAAGAACAGCTCCGACGTGAAGACCTTGACCTCGTCGACGAGGGAGGGGGCCAAGCAGCTGTTCGTAATGCACGTTATTGCCAAGCGCTCCAGCGCTACCATCAAAGGCATTGCGTGACCAACAGCTTGAAGAAGGCGACCTGGTGCTCCGGAAGATACTAACTCGTGAAGGGATGAACAAACTTTCCCCCAGCTGGGAAGGTCGCTTCCAAGTCATTAAAGTATCCTGACCAGGGTGCGTTCGCTTGGCAACTGAGGATGGGATCCCACTTCCAAATCCTTGGAACATCGAGCACCTCCGTAAGTTTTATACTTAGAATCACGGAGGTGAGTTTGTAATTACACACAATGCATGTTGTAGAGTCGTTATACAGAGTCGAGCAAGTCTTCCGAGAGAACATCTAGACCTTTTCGGGAGGGTCCGAGAAGTTCAAGTAACACTTGACACGGTCACAATACTAAAAGTGTAACTACTTGCTCTGGACTAGCACAAGATGTATAGCAGATTTAGCTTGTTCCAACACCCTAAGTGTGTCCTTGTCTCCCCTGTAATCCGGACCTATAATGAAAAGCATTGTTGTGTGAAAATAGACTCCACGTGTATTTACTTTTTGTACAAGGCTCAATATGTCAAATTATTTTTACCCCACTTGTCTATAATGAAGTTGTGCAAATCTTTTTGAGCTTTGTTCCAAGTAATTCACATGCATTACAAGCCTTATTGATAGTCCTTTTGTATCTTAACACCACCACATAGTCTACTTGCTTAAACGCCAAGCCAACATAGGTCCGAAGTGTGCTATCGACTTAGGTTGGTCCTGCACCCTAAGTACGCCACTCTACCTACACTCCGGCAGGCCTCAGTAGGGTGAGTACTAAAAAGGCATGTGGATCTAGGAAGATTCTATCAAAACGCTTGTTATCATGTTGAGTTTCTTCGGATCTCAAAGTTCAAATAAGAACAATAAGCCACAACAATTTTATAGACAAAAGGACGAATTTTACTTTCTCTCTTGCCTTTAATGTGTAGGAAAAGCAAAAAATCATAGCGATGATGGACGATGCCGAAGCTACTAAGCTCCGACATCTCCCAAGACAGATCCGCCGTGAACATCTAATATGTTGACGCCGGAGCTACCAAGCTCCGACCATTCCAGGGGGCCTGTCTTCGATGCTTCAAAATTGAAGACTTCAACATACTGTCATAACCTTTGGTACATGTACACATCTCAATTGTACACATGTACCAGGGGGCCAACAAGACAGACACGATATATTGAAGACAAAGTGAAATTCAAGGCAAAAAGGAGGATTTCATTAATTAGAAGAACTGGATTACAAAATTGAGATTACAAGGGACAAAGGGAGAAAAGTCCTAGCTACTGGAGGATCTAGGTCCTGTGGAAAAACGAAGCAACCTTCTCAGCAGCTTCTTGGACACTAGCCCTGGCGACATCCTCCTCCTCTGCGATGATTCCTTCAAAGACCGGATCAAGGGAGAACTGGGGGTTTCCTCTCAGGTAACATGCCAAGACATACTCAACGATGATCTTGGCCAAGGATTTACCCTCCGTCTCCAGTTGATCGGCGATGACATCACCCATCACATCGAGTTTGCTGCTAGCGGAGCTAAGTGCCGCTAGCGTGTGGTCCAGCTCCTGCGCCGGGTTCTCTGGGCGTACTGGACTGATCCCAAGGGGCACGAGGGCCCTGTCCGCACGCCCCAATAAGTCCCAAACCATCAGGGACTCAGTCGCCTTCGAGGTCCGCGGCTCTTCCAGAGACCTTTGGGCGGCCGCAAGCTCCGAACCTTCACGGGCAAGTCGCTCAGCCAACTTAGCATGTTGCTGCATTATCTCAGCAACCTGCTTCTCCTGGTCGGCCAGCTCCGTCTCCCGGAGGTGGATGCGGTTCCGCCTCTCAGCTAGGTCCTTCTCCCTGCCCTTGACTCTCTCCTCCCTAGGGCAATGTTAGACTCTCTTTTCGAGAGCTCTCGCCCCACCTTCCAGTTCTTCTTCCTCTCTTCCTCCTTCCATAGATCCAGCTTTTTGCTGCGATCCGCCAAATTTTTCTCACCCAGAGTTAACTTCTGGGTGACCTCCGCCTCTCTTATCACCACATCCTCCTACTACCCCAGGAGTTTTTCCTCCCTCGCCTCCAGGTCTGCTCGACACTTCAGGAGAGTTTCATTCAACTCTGCGAGCTTTTCGTAACGCTCGTCAGCAGCGTCACGTCTCTCTTTGGCTTGCTCCAGAATTTCCCTAGAGTTAGCATCGAGCGCCCGGACGGCGACCTCCTTCTCCTCCATCAACTTGTCCCAGTACTCTAATCGGGCCTTCTCCCTCTTGATCCATTCCTTCTGATCAGCTAGCCTCGTCTGAGCAAGCTTGGTTTCAAAATGGAGCCTATTGCGCCAACGCCTCAAGGTGTTGTGCTCCTCCTCAAAAGCTTTGCTCTCATCGTCGAAGGCGAGCTGGACCTACCGAAGGCTTGAGTAGGCGTTGTCTATGGACAACACCAGGGGGATAGGTTCTGGGCCTGCTGGGACCATTTCTGCAGGCTCAAACGGGTTCTCCGTCACAAAAATTGGGTCCCACTCTACAATACTAGTTCCCTGTACTCCTGCGGTGCTGGGGCCGCTCTCCTAGAGCCCTTTAGTGGCAGCAGAAGAACCCACGGGGGGAACTTCCGCCTCCGGAGCACGTGAAGGCACCACTTCTGGGTCTTCAGTCGACGGCTCCGACGTTGAAGGACCTGTCGCCGGTCCTGCAAGCTGCTCTAGCTCCGGCCCTGGTACCTCCAGGACCACCACTTCTAGAGCAACAGAAGGAGCTTCAACTGGCGCCTCAACCTCCACTGGCTCGAGCTCCAGCGCGGCGACCACCTCCGGCACAGCTGCCGGACCTCCAACCTCCGGCTCAACAATCGAACCCTCTACCACCTTCGGCTCAGCCGCCAAATCTTAAACCGTTTCCGACACAAGGGTCGGAGCCTGGGTGATCTCCGGCTCAACAGCTGGGGCTTCAGCAACCTCTGGCTCAACAGCCAGGGCTTTGGCAACTTCTGGCTCGGAAGTCGGAACTTCTGGCATCACTGGTGCTGGAGCATCAGTCTATGCCGCCAGAAGCACCTCTTCAACTTCCCTTTTGTGGTTCGGCGCTACCACATGAGCTTCTGGTGAGAACTCCGAGTCCAGGCTCACGACAATTGGCGTCGATTCTGCCGCGACTTCCACCTCCGCTTGACGAGGAGGCTCAACAATTGAAGCTGGAGCTTCGGCGGGTGCAGCCCCAGCTGTTGCAACACGCGTTGAAGCTCCGGGACCCTTCTTCGACACCCTAAAAATAAAGGGAAAACAAGATTAAATACACATCCAAAAGCAATATTAACATTTAAAAGTGAGCAATTAGTGCTTACATCGCGATGCTACCACCCGAGTCGCCTCGGAACCTCTTCTTCTGAGGCCCGGAGCTAGAGCCCACCAAATCTGGTGAGGCAACTGCTTCGGACCTCGGTTGAGGAACACTCGCAGCTGCCGGAGTTCTTTTGGCTAGAGCTTCCCTTCATCGAGAAGAACTCCCGGACTTGGAGCTTCTAACTGGCACTGAAGCTAGGGTCGACTGCCCGGAGTTGATGCCTCTTGAAGACGCTTGCACCGGAGCAGGGTTAGTAGCAGAAGACCTCCCCCTCCGGGGAGAAGCAGCCATCGTGGAAGAAGCAGGCCTGACGGACCTCCCGTCAGCGTGCTTCAACTTCCTCTTCCGGCTGGAAGGCTAAGCTGGCTCTTTGCCCTTGCCTTTGCCGACGTCTTCAGTCCTTCGGCTCGGGGCGGGGATAGGAACACCCTCAGAAGCTCCGGGGATCGCCAATCTGGTGGTCGGAAGCCTTTCCACCTCACCATGATCGTCAAGCACCGGCATACTCCTCCGGAGCTCCTTGTTGAACTGCGCCTCCATGTTCAGAGGGAGGAAAGACACCGGTGGAGTTAAGTCGTCACCTTCGATGTCAATTCCATGCTGGAACTTCTTGAGATGAAGCTCCAAAGCAGCGCCATCCAAGTTGGATTTTAGAGCAATTTCAATCCGGTCTTCATCCATCACGCTGTTGAGGGCCCACACAAGCTTCTCCCTCTTCTTCAGCAGAGCCCACCTGTTGACCAGGAAGTTGCAGAAGACCATCTGGGGGGTCACTACACCTTCCACGCACTTGCGGATCCTGGTCAAGGCAGGGTTGAAGGCCTCTGACAGCACCGGAACCACACTCCATGCGTTAGTGTCAACATTGGGGAGACCTTCGGGCAGCTCCAACTTCTCGTGCTCCTGTGTCGTGACGACGATCCAATCTTTCTTCCAGTCGTCCCACTTGCCAGAAGGAAACGACCTCAAGTATTTGTAGGGGCATTTCTTGCACTTCACGAAATAGTAAAAGCCAAGAAATTTGGACCCCTTCCTGGCGGTGTGGATGGTGAAGAAGGTGCGGAAAAGCTCGACGCAGGGGGGAATACCCACCCACATCTTGCAGAAGTGGACGAATGTCGACACAAGAAGAAGAGAATGGGGGCCAAGGTGGTATAGATGCAGACCATAGAAGTCCAGCAGCATCAAAAGGAAAGTTGAGAAAGGTGGGATCACCCCCACCATGGCGTACGCAGAGAAGTACACCATGTCGCCGTCGCGCTCCTTCTTCAACAGGAGCTTGCCAGCACGGACTAGATGGTTGAAGGAATCGCTGGACCACCCCATGTAGGTCTGGACCTTCTTCAGATCATCATCGCTCTTGAGGCAGCTCTTGGGGAGACCCAACTCCATCGCGGCAAAGTAGAGCAAAGGATGGGAAGTTAGGCGGAGTTTGGGAGGCTCTGAGCGCAAATATGATCGAAGGCGTAAAGAGTCCTCAACCGTGCGCACTTTTCTTCTTTAGTAAGCCTCTGCGACGCTTGGATGGAAACCGCAATGAGATCGAGAGTACTTTTCAAAAAATCTACCCCGTCAATGACGAGTGGGCTTGGGGCCACCCCGATGAAGAGATCTAGTTCCTTACCCAAGGCCAACCGTTGCCATGATGAGCGGCAGGAAACCCAAAGTCAGCGCTCTGATAGGGCGCGTGGAACCGATACGGTTTTCATATTGGGAACTGACGACCTTCAATTGCTTGAGATCCGCACTCAAAGATCTCATCTGTCGTATTCATAACAAGCCACGTGTCGAAGGTTCACTCCCGGACCGCCATTCTATCAGCGCATCAGAGGACTTTTTGAAAATCAAAGTGCGGGAATCGAGAATGGCCCCACCTCTGACAGAACAACTTAACCCAAAGGGTTTCTCCCAGAGGTGGGCCCGGGGGCCACTGTCAGTACCCTACGTACCGTGTATCCCACGATACTGCAACAAGTGCTAGAAAGTTCCACCCATCAGAATCAAAGGCACTCGCTGGTCCCACATGACACATTGCACTGGACCCACTCCCCTCACATGGCTGGCTCCTGGGTTAACACGTGTAAAATAAGCCCGGAACAAAACTCCCAACCAAGGGAAGCTCCGACGACTACACGTGTACAACGGCCCCGGACCTAGCCCCAGTCAGAGAGGAGCTCTAGTACTGACACGTGTACAGCAACCCTGGACCTACTCTCCCACAAGGGAAAGCTCCGGATTTGCCACGTGTGGAGCCTCCGAATCTTCATCACCAATAAGAATACAAGCCAATCATGACCATTACAAACATTCAAGGATGGTTAAAGCAGCAGTTACAAAGTCTGATAATGTGTCATAAATGTCATATTAATGACACACAATCAGTGCACCGTTAATAGGGGTAACGCTGCTATGAAGGCACGTTATCACACTGTTAATTGTACTTAATACTCTCTAGATAGTGTATTAGGTCATTAAGCACGCCAGGGCCACATGTCGGGCCAGACCAGATTTGTAACGGTCAGTCCTTAGAACTATAAAAGGGTTGTACCACACGAACAATGTGGGGATTCCGATCCAAGCGATTGCGACCTGACCTTAGGGAACTCACTCGCTGAATACAATTACACAAACCTCGTGGAGTAGGGTGTTACGCTCAGGCGGCCCGAACCACGTAAATCTCTGAGGTCACCATCTTGATATTGATCTCTACGCACCCCAACCACAAAAGAACCTCCGCGGGCTGCTTCTCAGCAGGTCCGGGGGAAGTGTCGTATTCTACACTTCGACAAGTAGACATCTAATGGACTGATCCTCACACAACGGAAATACATCAAAGATCTTCTCTTGTGCACCAACATGGAGAGCTCTAAAGGTGTCACTACTCGATGTTGCCTACTGACAAACTCTTTCTCCACGATGGCATACCTCTGTCACCAGATGATGCTACACGCTATCGTAGTGTGGTTGGTACACTACAATATTTATCCTTCACACGTCTTGATATATCATTCTCGGTTAATAGAGTTTGTCAGTATATGTCTACACCAACTGAATCTCATTGGAAGGTAGTGAAACGCATCTTGCGGTATCTTCACTCCACCTCTGATTTGGGACTTTCCATCACTAAGTCTGGTTCTTCAGTACTGGATGCCTATTCTGATGCGAATTGGGCTGGTAATCCAGACAATCGACATAGTACTGGCGGCTACACCGTTTTCTTTGGTGGCAATCTCATTTCCTGGAGCTCTCGAAAACACCCAACTGTCTTATGCTCCAGTACAGAGGCTGAATATAAAGAGGTTGCCAACACTATGGAAGAATTAATTTGGGTTCAAGCACTGCTCCGGGAAATTGGCATACAACAATCCAGACCGCCGACTCTTTGATGTGACAACATTGGGGCTACTCATTTGACGGCAAATCCATAGTTTCATCGCTGCACCAAACATGTTGAAGTCGACTATCACTTCGTTCGCGAGCAGGTTGCATCTCAACTATTAGATGTGCAAATCATATCCTCCAAAGATCAAGTGACAGATATTATGACTAAGCCGTTAGTTGGTCCTACTTTTGGAAAGATCTGTAACAACCTGTACATAATTACATATCGTTCAGATTAAGTGGGGAGTTAAATATAGAAAATCATGTATATTAGGAATGCTTGATTCTAGGGGTGCGCCTCTTTTATTCTTGGCATGGGATATTACTTGCTCCTCTATTCTTGGCAAGTGATATTGTCCGCCATTCATGTAACCCGCTATACACCACTATAATTATATGAGTCCATCCCCAAGAGGGGATTGCCTTGCGCCAACTAACAAACCAGACTAACAACGTATGGTCTTGAGTGGCCAATTAGGATGCAGCCTGAACTGACACTTCATGTGCCGCAATGGGGGACAGGGATTCAGATGCTTCCTTGTTGTCCAGGCACACCTCTGAGGTTACAAGAAAAAAATGATAAGCCATTATTCATTGATAACCAGACTAACAACTTATGCTCTCGAGTGGCCAATTAGGCTGCAGCCTGAACTGACACTTCATGTGCCGCAATGGGGGACAGGGATTAAGATGCTTCTTTGTTGTCCAGGCACATGGCCGAGGGGATAGCGTCAATTTCCTTTCGAGAGAGAGGGGACTTGTATGCTGCTAAGTATTTGGCCACTGCCTCGTCGCCAATGGCCTCTCCCTCTGCAGTGATGTCCATCAGCCGCATCAATCAAACAGTCGCCTGCTGCGCTAGGGGGACGACGGAAGGGTGTGCCGCCTTTCAGACATTACACCTAGTTGGTTCCGCTGATACAGATCGTCTGGCACGAGGCTTCCTGGCGCGGGTTGACCATAGTGGGAAGCAGCAGGGGCGGGAATAGGGAGTTCAAATCCATTGGACCAATTTCTCCTCTTGGGCCCTCAGCAGGCACCGCTGGGCCGTCTACTAGCTCGCTGATTATTAGACCTAGGTTGTTCTGAGTGCGTGGCGAGATGCAAACTAAAGGCCCCCGATGGTGCTTGGTTTGCACCTTGTCCTTCGAGGTGTGCAGGTCTCTAGGTGACCGTTTGCCCGAGCCCCGAAAGTGTATTTCTGCTTCCTCAAACATAGGGTCCCGCTGATCCAAAAGAGGATATTGCAGGACCGCCCAGCCACCTTGACACAGGTTGAGCGAGTCGTCCTGCTCCAAAAGGTGGCTGGTTTGTGTCTTCTTGTGGCTTGCAGGAGGCAGATTGTTGCTGCAGCTCCGTGCTTGCGCCGTCTTCATCTCCATTGTTGTTGTCGGCTCAGCTTCTATCTGACATGCCTCAGGCCCTTTTAGAAGCTTGTTGTTGTTTGTTCCTCGCGCCCCTGGTAGGCTGCGCGGTACAACCGGCTTTTCGCCAATGTGAGCCTGGCACCGGGAGCTGCATCCCGGCTAACTTTTTTTAGTGCAACAATCTGCCATCGATGGGGCAGCCTTTGCGAGACCCACTGTTTTTTTGGTGGCCGCGCCTGAGCGCACCAGCGAGCCTAGGTGAGCGGCGACGCCATGCCAGCGGCGATTCATCAGCGATTCTCAGCGGTGCCTGACCACGTCACGTGATTGATTCCTCGTCACCCAAGCAAACCTAGCTCTATGCACCATGTTACATAAGCTTGTCGTACAGAGGAATATGAGTCGGAGTCAGTTATAACAGTTGTTAGGAAAGTTTAGTTAGAAGTCTAAACCGAATACAAGTCTATAATCGGGGTGCGTCGTGTTGGGTTCAATTACTGAACCGAGTTGGACGTGAGGTCTTTCGTAAATCTATAAATAGGAGATTGAATAATCTAGGGATTTATCCCTTCAGAAGAAAAGAAAAATACGTGTGCTGCTCTGTTTTGTTCCAGACGTTCTGTTCTTTGTTCTTCAGATATGTTGTCG
Source organism: Tuctoria greenei (assembly GCA_036927565.1). Classification (NCBI taxonomy): domain Eukaryota; kingdom Viridiplantae; phylum Streptophyta; class Magnoliopsida; order Poales; family Poaceae; genus Tuctoria; species Tuctoria greenei. Next base: position 257,737,067 of record JAYESD010000002.1, read on the forward strand.
AGATTGCTCGTGTCCACCAATGTGGAACCAACAAGTGGTACCAGAGCCAGATCGAGCACTAGGAAGTCGACAGAAACTCAAGAACAATGGCCGGAGTTGAGGACAAACAAAAAGGAAAAGGAACGGCTGGATCTGAAACCAGCAAGACTGTCTTGCTGGTGCCAAAATTCAGCTCGGTGCCCATTCAGTATCTGTCGAAGGTCTTAAACGACACTTCCCCGGACCTGCTTAGAGAGTAGCCCGTGGAGGTTCTTTGGATTCACGAGGGATAGTCCTAGGAGATTGAGCGCAGCGAGATGGTGAACACGGTGGGTTACGTGGTTCGAGCCGCCGGAGCGTAACACCCTACGTCCACGGGAGTGTTTGTGTATTGCCTTGATTAAACGTGTGTGGGTTTCACTCGGTCTTAATGCCGTTGCCTTGAAAGCTGTCTGCAGAATCCTTTTATAGCCCAAGGACTCTGCAGTCACAAGGTGGACCCTGGGGCCCGACAGGTGGTCCTAGGGAGGGCCAAATCCTATACAAGATCTAGGAGTAAATTCTATCTACTTCCCTTTGTCAGGAGCGTCAATGCGCCGTCCCGCCGCGTCGTGCACCAGGGCTACACATAGTTGGTGATGATGGCGGTGCACGTCCCGTCCGTCTTGTCCCTGCGGCCCATTTGTCCGCCTTGCGGCGTGGGTCTATACCGGCTACTTGGACAAGACAGGACACTGGGGCCTTGACTTACTCCTGCGCGACTCCGCTTCGCCTGGGGAAGGCGCGCGTACTTTAATGCCTGTTGGAGCAGCCCACGCCTCCCTTTACTGCGGCCTCCTACTGCACTGAGTTGGCCGCATGCCACGTGGTGGCGCCGGAGCCTGCCTCCGTGGGGAGTTGAGCACTAGATGGTACAGGCCACGTGGCGCATTCGGAGCCCACCCCTGCGGAGGGGTGGAGGCTCAGCCCTGCGAGCCACGTGGTATTTCCGGTGCCTTTCCCCACGAGGAAGCAGGCCTGGTCTCGAGGTCCCGATTGGCCACGTGGCAGCCCCAGAGCCCGCCTCAGCGAGGGGGCAAGGGTTTAGTTCTGCCGGCCACGTGGCAGCCCGGGAGCCTGTTCCGGTGGAGAGGTAGGATCTGGTCTTTCCCTCCACGATGTGGCAGCCTCGGATTCGACCTCTTAAGTAGAGGCCTAGTCCTTAGCCGTTTTCTCCTTGTGCGCGGGGGTACCCGATCTGCGGGGTACCAACAGTGGCCCCCGAGCCCACCTTGGGAGAGTCGTCGATACCGCATGTGGGGTCTTCTTCTTCATCTTCCCGCGCAACCCTTTCGATTCCAATTTGGGGCAGTTCCCCGTGCGACACGTCCCTGCCGTTGTGGCGACGTGCCTCCCTCGGGTAAGCAGAGGCACTGGACAGGCGCCGCGCGACATGACTTCCGCCTTTAACTGCGGTGGTTCCCGAGGTGGCTTATGCACTTCCGCTGCTTTTGCCTTTTTAGAAACCGCCGAGTTACCTCCCGCATAGTTAGCCACCCGGCTTGCCTTCTCTGTCGAGTGGTCCGGGCCCTCATGTCATTGCCTATGCGGGTCAGTTGCTCTTCTACTGAGGTCGCGACGATTCACACGTTGCGTCTGTTGGCTTGCAGAGGTGAATAAAGAGAGATCTTCCCCCCTGAGGGTCCTTTCTTCCGCCTCTGCATCCTTGCGCTTGTGCCTTCTTGCCCCAAGCCCAGTTCTTGTGCTCTAGCTCTCGATCTCCCCTTCTAGAGCCTCCTCCCCTGATCCTCATGGCTAGCATCCTACCCAAGTCCCGACTGTCCAGGTCCGCTGACCAGGCCCCCATGCATCAGCTTCTTGGCTGGCACGCTCCTGAGTAGGAGAAGTGGCTCCGCCCCGGGAGGCTGCCGCTGAGCCTCTCCGCTAGGGAGATGGTGCTATTTTCATCGTACGTGCTGGCCGGCTTCGCCCCGCCTGCGTCTGCCTTCCTGGGCATGCTCTTGGAGACCTTCGGCCTCCAACTCCACCACCTCACGCCGAACTCGATCGCCATGCTGGTAGTCTTCGCTCACCTCTGCGAGATGTTCGTGGGGGTGATGCCGTCGGTGAAGCTCTTCAGGTACTTTTTTGTACTGAGGGCTACCGGCAGAAGCTCGAAGGAGCATCTCGACACTTACTACTTCCAGCACCGAACCAAGGTCCCTTCGAGGTATATTGCTTCATTCAACTCTGCACGATGGGAGCAGTGGCGCGAAGACTGGATGATCGCCAAGATCGAAGCCCATGACCGGATGTGCCTCCCCACCGGGATCCCCTACTCCGAGCGGTCATTCTAGGAGGAGCACCCAGAGCTGGAGGAGGCGTTCAACCCAGTGTTGGAGAGGATCCAGATGCTGGCGGACCACAGGTTGTCGTCTGCCATGGTGCTGAGGGACTTCATGTCTCACCGCATAGCTCCGCTCCAGCGCCGCACCCGCCCGACGTGAATGTTCACTGGCCTGTCATACTGCACTCGGCTCGAGACCGGCCCCAACTCTGACCTGGACGAGCAGCAGCTGCACGACATGCTGACCCAGGTCTGCCCCGACGACATCTCCCCTGAGGGACTGGCCCTTCCGACGGTCTGCCGCCCCCTATGCTCAGACTCCGAGCTGAAGAGGCGGCTTTTGAAGGCGATGCCGATGCTTGATGAGTCCGGGTTGGAGCAACACCAGATCGAGGACCCGTTCCGGGGGGTCAACATCGTCGACGACGCTGAGGGAGGCGGGGCTCCCCCAAGCGGTGAAGATGCCTCAAGCGACGGCACCTCAAGCGGGTTCCAGCATCATCAACAGGGAGGTATCGGGACCTCTGCTGATATGGGGAAAGGGAAAGCACTTGTGCCGGTGTCGGACCTGTCCCCCAAGAAGCGTGCCCGTTCGCTGCCATCAGCTCCTTTCGACCCTCGTCAGGATGCTGGTGGCGCCACTTTGCCTCCTGAATCCTCGACGCACAAGAGAGGGAGGCTCCTCAACGCGGATGGGACCCAGCGTTCCCCCGCCGTTCGGAGGACCGCTAGACTTCGGGGGTGCCGCCGACTCCTCCACCACAGGGGCCCGCAGCACACTCAGCGGCCCCCGCCGCAGGTTCGGGGGGTCCGAACCCCCCAACCCTTTTGGAGAAGCGGTGGAATTTCAACGTCCCTCGGTAAGCCTGCATAGATTTTATCTTGGGTGCTCTTTGCTGTGTGCTTACCCTGTCATTTCCTTATGATCTGGGTTTGCTTGATTTCAGCACCACTACTGCAACTCCTTCTCCGTCCGCGGGCCCTTCTGCTGGGGGGTATGCCGCTCCAGCCGGCTCACGGGGCTCCTCTGCAGCCTCGGGCCCTGCTCCGACGCACCGGGCTGCTACCGCCGGGGTGCCGTGGGCCTCCGTGCCCAAGACCCCCGCAGCGGCTGCTGAAGCCCAACCGCAGGCGCCGGCGACTGTCGCTGCGCCCGCCAACGACTCCGTATCCACCGGCTACTCCGCGCCGGCCGATGCCGCCGCACCGTCCGACACCGCTACATCGGCTGGCGCCACCGCCCCGGGTGCCGCCACCGGGGAGGGGGCCCTTGGGGGCGACACGCCTTCTTCTGGAGGTGGTCCCCCCCCCCCCCCCCGCCTTCTCCGATTGGGGGAACTCTGGTCCTCGTCTCCCCAGTGGTCCTCCAAATGGAGGATGATATTGAAGAAGTGGGGAGGCAGGGACCTGCTGCCACTGTGGAGCCTCTCCCCCTGTCTGAGGCCATGGTTGTGGCCTACTCCGGCTTCCGGCAGGCTCAGGCGGCCCTCGCCCGGGAGAAAGGGTGGCTTGAAGACGAGGATGACCGGCTCCGGGAATGGGCGAGGACCCTGGAGGCCCGGACCCGGCTGGTGAAGAGCCGAGCGGCTCAGCGGGAGGCGGTTGTTCGAGAGGAGATGAAGATCCTCGAGCAGGAGCGCGAGCTCATCGCTCAACTGGACGCCGTCACCCAGAAGCTGAAGGCGGACGCCACAACTATCCATGCTGAGGCCAGCTCCCGTCTCGAGTCCTACGAGGAGCTCCAGCAGCTGCTTTCTCGCCGGGAAGCCGCTCTTGTCGAACGGGAGCAAGAGTTGGCGGCGAAGCAGGCCGAGGTGGAGGCGACCTCCCGCTGGCTCGTCCTCCAGCAGGAAGGGTCGAGGTTCCACACCGCCGAGCTAGACCGCCGGGACGCCGCCTTTGCTAAAGTGGAGCAAGCCCAGCTCACCGAGCGCCAGGCCTTCCTGGACCGCGAGTTCAACATCGCCCTCAAGGAGGGCGACTTGAACCGTCGCGAGCGGGAGGTCAGCGAGCGCGAGAGGGCCTTGGCGGCCAAGGAGAAGCTGTTCCTGGACGGCAGCCCCTGGGCATTGGCGGCAGCCCAACAGGAGGTGCAGGAGCTCCGGGCGTCGCGCTCTGCTGAGGCCGAGAAGGTCTGGGAGTTCCTTGGCAGAGCCAACTCGGCTCTGGTGCCACTCGGCTTCAGCCCGGTGCGTGTGGGGGAACCGGCGCGGGAGGTGAGCCAGGTGTTCCCGACCCTTGACTCCACCAGCTCGAGGATGCGTTCGCTGGGGGTCGTCATCGACAACCAGCTGGAGGCAGAGGGGAGGGTGCTGGTGAAGGAGGTGGCGACGCACATCCTGTCCTGCTACCGAAGCTGGTACCCCGACATCTCTCTGCAGCCGGTCCTCGAAGGGCCCATCGCCGAGAGGGAGGAGGCTGCCAAGTCTGAAGTCTCGGATGCGGTGGCGCTCATCACCTCAAGGTTCCAACGGAGCGGCTGAGGGCTCCCCGTGCGCTGTTTATGTTTTGTGTTTCTTTCAGCTTTTGTCTGTGGCTGGTTGTGGTGGCAAACTTTTTATTTTGGAACAAAAAATCTGCCTATGGTGCCCCTTATACTCAGCATGCTTTTATTTCCAGCAATATCTTCTAGATGCTTGTTGTTCCTTAGCTTCCAGGACCTGCCGTCCCCCAGAGTGTGGCCCCCTGACAGGTGTGGCCAGTTGTTGTGGGCACACTCGTCAACACTTGGGACTTAGGGCGGACGGTTGCAGGGGAGCCTAGGATGCGTAGGTAGCATTGTTGTAGCTGAGTATGCAGGGACATTGACGGCGGGCCCCCTGGGGGTGCCACCGGAGCTTCGGTCCGACGGTGTCCACCATCTTCTGTGAAACATCAACGGCGGGCCCCCTAGGGGTACCACTGGAGCTTCGGTCCGGCGGTGCCCACCATCTCTGGTGAAAGGTCGACGGTGGGCCCCCTGGAGTGCCACCGGAGCCTTGGTCCAGTGGTGCCCACCATCTTCGTGGGTACTTTGATGGTTACCGCCGGGATAACTCCTTGAAGACCTGCGTATAGATCAAAAAACAGGAGAAGTAATTCTGCCCGCTGGTCATTGTTTCCCTGCTCCTTTTTAGTGTCGCTTGACTTACGATCTTTGGCTGACTCATGGGGCTTGGGTAATTCAGTGCGTCTGCACCTAGGGCTCGCTATCCATACACTACAGGAATATCGATCACTTACGTCGGCCAGAGCAACTTAAGTCGGCTGGCCGACGTAAGTAAGTAACTTACGTCGGTCCCTGGTAGCCGACGTAAGTTAAATAAATTACGTCGGCAGACCGACGTAAGTATATGGACCGACAGTAAAAAAAATTACCCACGTCGGCCTCGGCCCATAGCCGACGTAAGTTAATTGGCCGACGTAAGTTAAGCCTAACTTACGTCGGCCCTGACGTTGGCCGACGTAAGTAAGTCGGGCCGACGTAAGTAGTTGTTTAACCTAACCGCGCGAGCGGTGCGCGCTCTCCTTTTCCCAACCGACGCCGCCGACCCGAGCCGCCGCCGCCCCGCCGCCGCCGCCCCGTCGCCGCCCCGCCGTCGCCGCCCCGCCGCCCGACGCCGCCCGGCCGCCCCGCCGTCGCCGTCGCTGCCCGGCCGCCACAAGCAAGGTAATCCCTCCTCTCCCCTCCCTCCTCTCCTCCCCGACCCCCCACCCCACGGGCCGCCGCCGCCCTGCCGCCGCCGCCGCCCTGCCGCCGCCGTCCACCTCCCCATCCCGACGCCGCCCTCCCCGTCGACCTCCCCTCCACGGCCGAGCGCCCCCCCTTCCCCTCCCCTCCCATCCCGAGCCCCTTCTCTCCCCCTCCTCCTCCCCAATTTAATTGATTAATTGTTTAAATTCTTAATTGTTTGATTGATTAATTGTTTGATTGCTTAATTGTTTAATTGCTTAATTGTTTGCTGAAATTGTTTAATTGCTTAATTTAAATTTGCTGAAATTCCTTAATTGTTTATTAAATTATGCTGAAATTATTTAATTGCTTAATTGTTTGATTGATTATTTGCTTAAATATGCACGGCCGTCTTGCCGGCCGACGCGACCGCCGGCTCCCCTCCACGGCGAGCGCCGCCCCGCCCCGGCCCCTTCCCCTCCTCCCCTCCCCTCCTCCCCTCCTCCCCTCCCTAACCGCCGGCTGCCCGGCCCCGAGCGCCACCGCCGCCGATTCCCGGCCGACGCCACCGCCGCCTTCCCGGCCGACGCCACTGCCAGCTCCCCTCCACGGCGAGCGCCGCCCCGCCCCGGCCCCTTCCCCTCCTCCCCTCCCCTCCTCCCCTCCCTAACCGCCGGTGGCCCGGCCCCGAGCGCCACCGCCGCCGCTTCCCGGCCGACGCCACCGCCGCCTTCCCGGCCGACGCCACCGCCGGCTCCCCTCCACGGCGAGCGCCGCCCCGCCCCGGCCCCTTCCCCTCCCCTACTCCCCGACCGTCCCCTCCTCCCCTAGCTCCCCGACCCGGCCTCCCCTCCTCCCCGACCCCCTCCCTCTAGCTCCCCCGGCCCTCACCGCCGGCGGCCCGACCCCGAGGAGCGCCGCCACGGCTTCCCGGCCGACGGCACCGCCGCCTCCCCCTCCCCCCCCCTCCCCTCCACGGCGAGCGCCGCCCCGGCCCCTTCCCCTCCCCTCCCCGACCCCCTCCCCTGGCCCTCACCCTTCCTGACCGCCGGCCCGGCGCCGATCGTCTCCCTCAGCAACGTAGACGACTAGATGACATGATATAGATATCTTGCAGCCCTTCCCGGCCGACGCCACCACCGCACCGCTGCCTCCCCCTCCCCCTCCCCTCCACGGCGAGCGCCGCCCCCCTTCCCCTCCCCTCCCCAACCCTCCCCGACCCCCTCCCCCTCACCCTCCCTGACCGCCGGCCCGGACCCGGAGCGCCGCCCCGCCATTCCCGGCCGGCCCCGGAGCTTAATTTGCTTATTTTTGCTTAATTTACTTAAATATGCATGAGTGGTTTATTTTATTATGATTAATTTGCTTCATTATGCTTAATTTCCTTATTTTTCCTTAATTTGCTTAAATATGCATTAGTGGTTTATTTTATTATGATTAATTTGCTTAGTTATGCATAATTATGCTTAATTTCCTTATTTTTGCCTAGGAGTTTGATTCCCTTTTCATTATGTTAAAAAGTTATTTGCATCACATTTAATCCTAATTATGATTCTTTTGCAGGGTTCCGGAACGCGTCGAGATCCCGGAGGCAGTGGAGGGGGTAGCGTGTAGACACTGGAGCAGGTGAGAAACTCTCTTTAAGTGTATCTAATTAAGCTTTAGTAGTTTTTGACCATGATAGAAATGATTAGTATATAGTGAATAAGTTGTTAGTGCTTCCATTTAACAAAAGAGCTAGTGATTATCACTGATGTTACCTTCTTATGTCGAAACTGATGTTCATTGAGTTAACAAAGGGCTAGTGCTTCCATTTAACTAGTGATATAGTACATTACTTCATTTGAAACTACATCATGCTTCCTTCTTTTGTCACTAATGTTCTTGGCCTCTTATGTTATCACTTAGTTGACATTGATGCTTACTAGTGATTATGTTTGTTTTGCAGGGATCCGGAACGCGCCGGGGAGATCCTGGAGGTAATGGAGGGGCTAGCGTGTAGCCCAGTGTAATTTATTTGGAAAATTGTGGTGTTTGTTGATGTTTTGAACCATGGGCGAACTTATATTGACTGTTCTGTGACTGTATATATCTGTATATATCTGTATATATTTTTTGACTGTTCTGTGACTCGCCATCGAGCGAGGTAGACAGTTTCTGTTTTTAAAAAAATTTCGAAAACTTAACTTACGTCGGCTATGAGCATGCCGACGTAAGTTTGCCCAGGTTAACTTACGTCGGTATGGCCAGACCGACGTAAGTTAAACCACTTAACTTACGTCGGTTTGCCCTGGCCGACGTAAGTTACAGCACTTAACTTACGTCGGCCTGCCCAAGCCGACGTAAGTCATCCGGCCCAGCCCAAGGCCCATCTCGAGGGTGAACTTACGTCGGCTCCTGCAGACCGACGTAATTAAGGTAACTTACGTCGGTGGCCGACGTAAGTTACCTTAATTACGTCCAAAACCCTACGTCGGCTGAAAGCCGACGTAATTAAGCAAAAACCGACGTAATTAAGTTAATTACGTCGGTTTAAGCCTAACTTATGTCGGCTTTGGCCGACGTAAGTGACCGGTATTCCTGTAGTGATACTACTTAAGGGTGGTCCATCTGGCCCCCAGCTACTCAGCTGTAGCGCTGGGGAGGCAGGGCGCACAGGCTTAGGGTACAGGACCAGGCTAAGCAGGCTGTGCCCCTGGACTTCCCGCTCGGCGTAAGCTTTTCTCGGGGAAGACCATCTGGAGACACAGACCCCCGAGTATGAGAACATCCAAGGCCCCAGGCACATTGCAGGTACCTCAAGCAACCCCACCTACAACCAGACAGCAAGGCTCCCACTATTGCTAGAGCAGGGAAGAATGACAGCGCCCATGATAGATCACGAGCTACAGCGAACGCATAGACATATCATAAAAAATTAAGGATAATTTTTTGAATGAGGGACCCTATACAGGGTAGGACAACAATCTTTCATTGCGGTCTCCCATAAGATGGGACAGGTTTTACAAGGGAACGACTCGACTCAGGTGGCAAAGGAAATCGAGTGCACCTACTTAGGGTTCCGGACCAGGCTAAGCGAAATGTGCACTCGGAGCCTCGCGCGCGGAGCCTTAGTTGCCCTAAGTACCGTTCCTAGGCACCTTGTACCTTTTACAATGAAAGAAAATTGTCCTGACACTGGTCTAGGGGTAGAACTTACAGAGGTGCTCGATGTTCCAGGGATTGGGCAGTCGCTCTCCATCCTCCGTAGCTATGCAGACGCACCCAGAGCGGCATACCTCTGTAACCCGGAAAGGGCCCTCCCATCTAGGGGAGAGTTTGTTAGCCCCTTCCCGGGAGAGTATGCGATGCTGCACCAGGTCGTATACCTTTAGCTCCCTACTCCGCACGGTCCTCTGGTGGTAGCGCCGGAGCGTCTGCCTATACCGTGCATTTCAGAGAGCCGCTCTTACTCGTCCCTCGTCGACGAGGTCCACGTCTTCACGCCGAAGCTGGTCCTGCACGGCTTCGTCGTACACCCAAACACGGAGGAGCCCCTGGTAATTTCTGGGGGAGGACGACCTCTGCCCCGTACAACAGGAAGAAAGGCGTTTCCCCAGTGGCCCGGCTGGTTGATGTCCGGCTAGCCCACAGTGCACATGGAAGCTCGTCTACCCAGTTTGCACCATGCCTCTCAAGGTGTGAGAATGTGCGAGTCTTGAGGCCCTTGAGGATCTCTGCATTGGTCCTCTCGACCTGTCCATTGCTCTCTGGATGAGCGACATATGCATAACAGACTTGGATCCCAAGGTCGTCGCAGTATTCCTGGAACGCTACACTTGTGAACTGGGTCCCGTTATCAGTGATGATTCTGTTTGGGACCCCGAACCGACAGACGATCGACTTGATGAATTTGACTGCTGACTGCTTGTTGATGGTGATGACTGGGGCGGCTTCTGGCCACTTGGTGAACTTGTCTACGGCGACATAGATGTGCCGGAATCCTCCGACGACTCTGGGAAAGGGTCCCAGGATGTCCAACCCCCATACAGAGAATGGTCATGAGGGTGGGATCATCTGCAGTGCCTGAGCTGGTGTGTGGATCTGCTTGGCATGGAACTGGCACGCCTTGCATCTCGTGACCATCTCGGCGGCATCCTGGCCAGCATGCTGGATGACGCGTGGTTCCCACACTCGCCTCCATGGATTTCTGCGAGCAAGTCGCAACCCTCCTCCCGGGTAATGCAACGTAGCAGGATGTCGTTGGCGCCATGCCGGTAGAGATCCCCTTCCACCAGCGTGTACCTCTTAGCCATGCGGACTATCCTTTCTGCCAGGGCATGTTCTTTGGGAAGGATGTTGTCTTTCAAGTAGTCCCGGACCTCCGAGATCCATGCATTGGGACTTACTTGAGCCTCTGGATCTTGGGCGCCCGGTAGCTCGGAGCTCCCGGTGGCGCATACGATCCTTGGCGGGCTCCATGGTAGCAGGGCCGTCGGGACTGCCAGCTTCGAGGTGCTGGGCTCGCCCCCTTCGCCCGGTTCGGCTGCTCGGGCGGTTGGTCGCGGTAACGTCCTTGCAAAGACTCCTTCAGGCATGGGGTCCCCTGTGGAGGCCTTCGTTGACAGGTCGTCTACGACTGAGTTGTCGGCTCGGGGTACATGGCACAAGTCCAAGACTTCAAAGTCCTTTTTGAGCTTCCGGACGTGCAGCAAGTATGCTGCTAGTTGTGTATCGTTGCAGCTGCACTCCCCTTTGGCTTGCTTGATGATCAGCTAGGAATCACCTTTAGCTAAAGCTGACGGACATTGAGAGTCAGGGCAGTCTTTAGCCCGAAGATTAGGACTTCATATTCTGCCATGTTGTTTGTCGCCTTGAAGTTGAGGCGCACCATGTACTTGAACTGCTCGCCAGTCGGGGTGAGGAGCAGGAACCCAGCCCCGGCCTCCTGCTTCCGCGAGGAGCCGTCGAAGTAGAGTGTCCAGGGGGGCTCGGTGAAAACTGGAGCCTTGGGAACCGTTTCTCCGTTGTCCGAGCCCCCTTGGATGCTTGGCGATGGAGTCCATTCTACCAAGAAGTCCGCCAGTGCTTGGCTCTTGACTGTATGTCGAGGTAGGAACTCCAACTCAAATTCCGCTAGCTCCGCTGCCCTCTTGGCAATGTTGCCAGTTGAGTTGGGGCTGTGGAGCACGATTTTTAGCAGGAAGGAGGTCACGACTGAAACCCGGTGAGCTTGGAAGTAATGCCGAAGCTTCCTCGACGCTATGAGTACTGCATACAACAGTTTATGTACCTCCAGATACCTTGTTTTTGCTTCATGGAGGACCTCACTGATGTAGTAGACAGGCCGTTGGGAGGTCCGGACCCTTCCTAGGGGATTCTGAGCTCCTTGCAATGTGTTTGCATCCTGGGGAATGTGGCCCCCAGGATCTGGTCGGGCCTCCGAGGGCTGGGACCCAAAGGGCTCTTGGTCGCTGGAGCACACAACAAGGGGGTCCTCTGCTGGATGCAGGCCCTGAGGCTCAGCTTCCTCTCCGGGGGCTCCCTCGTGTGCTTGCTGCGACAGCAGCTCCGGCCGCTCTATAACCAAGACCATGCTGACCACCTCCGTTGTTGCGTTGATGTAGAGCAGGAGTGGTTCACCGGGCTCCGGCGCCACCATGATGGGGAGCGTCGTCAGGTGCTTCTTGAGCTCCTGGAACGCCGCTTCCGCTTCCTCGGTCCACACAAAGGGACCCGACCTTCGTAGAAACTTGAAGAAGGGGAACGCTCGCTCAGCCAGTCTTGAGATGAACCGGCTGAGGGCCGCCAAACACCCTGCAAGCTTCTGCACATCCTTGATGCGGGCCGGTGGCTGCATCAGCTCTATCGCCTTGATCTTCTCTGGGTTAGCTTCAATTCCTCGGTGTGAGACCAAGAAACCCAGGAGTTTCCGTGCTGAAACCCCAAAGACGCACTTGTCTGGGTTCAACATCGTGCGCGTCGTGCGCAGCTTGCTGACGACTTGGGCTAGGCTGTCTAATAAGGATGTGCGGGTTCTAATTTTTACCACGATGTCATCGACATACACTTCTACCAGATCTCTAATGAGGTCCCCAAATGTCTTATGCATTGCACGTACAAAGGTGGGGAGAGCATTCTTGAGTCCATACGACATGGAGACATAACAATACAGGCCATATACTGTTATGAAAGCAGTGTGTTCCTCATCTTCCCTAGACATCGGTATTTGGTGAAAACCAGAATACGCATCTAGGAAACACAGAAGATCACAGCCTGATGTTGAGTCTACTATTTGATCTATCCTAGAAAGAGGGAATGGATCCTTTGGGCATGCCTTATTCAGGTTGATGTAGTCGATGCACATCCGGAGTTTCCCACCAGCCTTGGGGACGACAACAGGATTGGCCAACCACCGTGGGTGGTGGACCTCCCGGATGAAACCAGCATCGAGCAGCTTCTTGATTTCTTCACGGATGAAGTTCTGCTGCTCGATGGACTATTTCCTGGGCTTCTGTTGCACCGGTCAGGCGTCTGGGTAGATCTTCAGATGGTGCTCAATCACGTACCTAGGGATCCCAGGCATTTGTGATAGTTGCCATGCAAATACATCGACATTGTTTCGGAGGAAGGTGACGAGCGCGAGTTCCTATTTGCTGTCTAGGTTCCCTGCGATGCGGGTTGTCTGGGCAGCCTCAGAACCAATCTTGACGACCTTTACTGGGACGTCGTCAACGACTGGTTGCACACGGGGTGCAGAAGTGGAGGCCCGCTGCATCGGACCTTGTTCCGGTCGACCCTCCTTCAAGCCTCCCGGAGCCGGTGCCCTCCCTGCCGCAAGTGCCTGGAGCTGCTCCAAGGCCGACACTGCAGCAGAGCGGTCCCCTCTGATTCTGAGGACACCAGAAGGCGTCGGCATCTTTAGGACGAGATAGCCGTAGTGGGCTACGACCATGAACCGGTAGAGCACCGGTCTTCCGATGATTGTGTTGAAGGGGAGATCGACGTCTGCTACATCGAACAAAATGCTCTCCGTACGGTAGTTTTTCGGGGTCCCGAAGGTCACCGGGAGGTGTATGTTACCGTACGGGAGGATTTGCCCAGGTCCGACACCCGAGAACGGGCTCGAAGGTGTGAAACGGGACATCGGCAGCTGCAGCTTCCGGAAGGCCGCCGTGGAGATGAGGTTGAGGCCTGCCCCGCCATCAATCAGCACGTGGAAGACCTTCACGTTGGCGATGGTCGGGGACACCAGCAGCGGGAGTACCCCTGCTCCCGCCATGTTCTTCGGGCAGTCAGAGGCATCGAAGCTGATTGCCGTGCTCATCCACTTGTGGTGGGGAGCCGGGCTCGGAGCGGGGACCACCGCGGCCACTGCCTGTCGCAGAGTCTTCACTGCGTTCTAGGACGTGGGATCTGTGACTCCCCCGTAAATGACGTGCAGAGTCTTGCGGTGCTCCTTATCGCTGCTGGAGTCGGAGTCGCCGCCCTCGAAGACGGCCTTCACCGCCCTCTGGGGTTCTTGGAACCCCATCTCGCTGTCATCCTCCTTTTCGGGATCGACCTTCTGCTTGCCCTCCCTCTGGCAGGAAGGTGCGCCCTCTTGGCGCTGCTGCTTCTGCTTCTGTTCACGGAAGCACTTCGCGAACTTCTTCACTTCCCGGCACTCGCTAGCGCTATGGCTATTTGTGCGGTGCACCGGGCACTTGAAGTCAGGCTCCTCGGGTTCAGGTGACTGCCGAGGGCGCTTGTCTCGGCGCGGCGGCCGGGCTCCACCGGGAGCCACGGCTGCCACTGCATGGGCTCCGGGCTTTGGCTTGTTCTTGCCATTGCCCTTCTTCTTCTACTTCTTGCTGCTGCTTTTTGCTGAGGCTCCCTCCTCAGTCGGCGTGGCTTCCCTTGCCTCTGAAGAAGGTTGGGAGTGTCAGTTGCGTCCCTCAGGTGCCCTAGCACATCTGTCGGCTAGGACAAACAGCTCGGAGACATCACGCACTTCACGCGTGGCTAGCTTCTCAAGCATTTTCTTGTCCCTCACACTCTGCCTGAACGCTACAATAACTGATGCGCTAGCAATATGAGGGATTGTGTTCCGTACCTGAGAGAACCGCTGGATGAATGATCGCAGCGTCTCTCCAGCGTGCTGCGTGACGGCGTGGAGGTCAAGCTCTATGCCGGGGCACTTTCAGGAACTGCCGAAGTTCGCCACGAACTGTCGACACAGTTCATCCCATGAGGTTATGGACCCCTGGGGCAAGTTCATGAGCCATGACCGGGCCGGGCCAGTCAGGACGACAGGGAAGTAGTTGGCCATGACGGCCTCGTCACCTCCTGCAGCTAGCGGTGGAGTAGATCTACAGGAACTCGCTCGGGTTGACGCTTCCGTCGTACTTCTCCGGCATGTGTGACCGGAACTTTTGTGGCCAGACCACAAAATGGAGGTGAGGTGCCAGAGCCGCACACCCTTGGGTGGGACTGGCTGGCGCCGGTTGTGGCGTTGCATACCCCTGGTGTACAGGTGGACCTGCGTACACCTGAGGCTGGGGTGGTGCAGCATACGCCTGCGGAGGTGGGGGCGCAACGTACGCCTGGTATGGAGGTGGCGTAACGTACGCCGGATTCGCTGGTGGCACGACGTGAGCCTGGGGAACAGGACCCGGCGCACTGTAGTCCGCCTCAAGGTTACGCCGCCGCTCCCTCTGTCGCTCGATGGTAACTCGGCAGTCTTCTCCCGACTTGCGGCGCTGTAGTCCTGTTCTCAGGTCTGTTGCCGAGACCCTGGTCGAGCGCGAGTCTGCTGTCCATCGGTCGATGGTTGGAGTCCGCGACAACGACACATGCATCAGGTGAGCATGTGTCTCCCCTGGTGGAGGTGCGTTGAGCGCAGCGGTGACGAGGTGGTCGACGTCGTTGATCCACTGCTGAGCTGCTCCGTGAGGAGCATCTCCAGCAGGTGGGTTGTGGAGTAGTGCGCGCGCTGCTGCGAGCGCACTCTCTGGGCTTGCTGCCGGCGGCGCAGTAGCTGCCTTCACGGCTAGAGTACGCCATGGTGTGGCGTGCCGACCTGCAACCGGTGAGGTGACAGCAGGGCGACGTGAAGGTCCTGGCCTCGCTGCTCTACAGCGGGATCCCGCTCTAGAGCGAGATGATGCTTGGTCCTCAGCTGCTGCCTGTCGTCGTGACTGCGGCCTCGATGTACCGGCATTGGAATGGCCGTTCACCATTGCTGCTGGTGGAAATCTTCTCGGGGAAAAAGCCCCCCTTCCTGGCGCGCCAAATGTCGAAGGTCTTAAACAACACTTCCCCTGGACCTGCTTAGAGAGCAGCCCGCGGAGGTTCTTTGGATTTACGAGGGCTAGTCCCAGGAGATTGAGCGCAGCGAGATGGTGAACACGGTGGGTTTACGTGGTTCGGGCCGCCGGAGCATAACACCCTACGTCCACGGGAGTGTTTGTGTATTGCCTTGCTTAAACGTGTGTGGGTTTCACTCGGTCTGAATGTCATTGCCTTGAAGGCTGTCTGTAGAATCCTTTTATAGCCCAAGGACTCTACAGTCACAAGGTGGACCCTGGGGCCCGACAGGTGGTCCTAGGGAGGGCCAAATCCTATACAAGATCTAGGAGTAAATGCTATCTACTTCCCTTTGTCAGGAGCGTCAATGCGCCGTCCCGCCGCGTCGTGCGCCAGGGCTACACATAGTTGGTGATGATGGCGGTGCACGTCTCGTCCGTCTTGTCCTTGCGGCCCATTCGTCCGCCTTGCGGCGTGGGTCTATACCGGCTACTTGGACAAGACAGGACACTGGAGCCTTGACTTACTCCTGCGCGACTCCGCTTCGCCTGGGGAAGGCGCGCGTACTTTAATGCCTGTTGGAGCAGCACACGCCTCCCTTTACTGCGGCCTCCTACCGCACTGAGTTGGCCGCATGCCACGTGGTGGCGCCGGAGCCTGCCTGTGTGGGGAGTTGAGCACTTGATGGTATAGGCCACATGGCGCATTCGGAGCCCACCCCTGCGGAGGGGTGGAGGCTCAGCCCTGCGAGCCACGTGGTAGTTCCGGTGCCTTTCCCCACGAGGAAGCGGGTCTGGTCCCGAGGTCCCGATTGGCCACATGGCAGCCCCGGAGCCCGCCTCAGCGAGGGGGCAAGGGTTTAGTTCTGCCGGCCATGTGGCAGCCCGGGAGCATGTCCCGGTGGAGAGGTAGGATCTGGTCCTTCCCTTCACGATGTGGCAGCCTCGGATTTGACCTCTTAAGTAGAGGCGGAGTCCTTAGCCGTTTTCTCCTTGTGCGCGGGGTACCCGGTCTGCGGTGTACCGACAGTATCCCATGCTGAATGACACAAATTATCTGGTGTGGGCTACGAAGATGAAGTTCATACTAAAGAATCTCAGGGTCTGGAAAGCGATTGAGAGAGAAGAAGATGTCGATAGTGAAGTCGACGAAAGCGCCATGGCTGCACTCTCACAATCTGTTCCTGATTCTATGGTAATGACTCTTGCTGAATATGAGACTGCAAAAGAAGCATGGGATGCCATTAGAAAAATGAGAGTAGGAGAAGATATGGTTAAGCGAGCTTGTGCACAAGTGCTAAAGAGACATCTTAACAAACTGGAGATGTCGCAGTCTGAATCAATTGCTGAATATTCAGTAAGACTCACGAATCTTGTGAGTGAAATCAGGTCTCTTGGAGGTTCAGTGACGAACACTAAAACTGTCGAGAAGCTGTTCTCTTCAGTGTCTGATAAATTTTCAGAAATCATTGGTACTATAGAACAGTTTACTGACATTACCAAAATGACAGTACCTGAAGCAATTGGAAGGCTAAGGACACATGAAGAAAACCAGAGAGGGAGGAAAGATTCTAAGGAAAGTGGAGAAAAACTTTTGTACTCTCAGTCTGATATGGAAGCCAGGATAGCAAAGGAGAAGAAGAAATTTGAAGGCACTAAGAAAAATGAAGGGCGGAAAGGCAAAGGTAAAGGACATACCTATGGAGGTGTCAAGAACAACTCTGAACGGTTTGTTGATGAAAGAAGACCACCTGGGTTTGATCTATCCAAAGTAAAATGTTTTAATTGTAATCAGAAAGGTCATTTTGCAGAAAAATGTAGGAAGCCTGATAGAAGGTTCAAGGCTAAAGGAATTCAGTCAAAAGGAAGTGAAGATGAAGGGTCTCAACTCCTGATGATGAAAACGTGCAACACAGTTCAGAAATCATCCAAGACAGAAATGAAAATCCTGTTAAATGAAAGAAGAATCGTTCCCACTCAACTCAATGAGGAAAGATTATCATGGTACCTTGACACAGGTGCTAGCAATCATATGACAGGAAGAAAAGAAAAGTTTACTGACCTAGATACCAATTTTGAAGGATTGGTAAAGTTTGGAGATGGATCAACAGTGAGAATATGTGGAAAGGGGTCAGTTCTTCTTGAGTGCCAAAATGGGGAACACCGTATACTCCCAGGAGTATATTATATTCCACATTTAAAAGGCAACATTATAAGCATAGGGCAGCTTGATGAAAATGGTTGCAGAACTGGTGTTGAAGGTGGTGTCATGATTCTTCAAGACAGAAGGAGAAGGATAATTGCCGAAGTAAGTCATTCAGAAAGTCGGCTTTACATTCTGAATGTGAAAGACACAAAACCTGAATGTTGGTTAGCAAAATCTTCTGAAAAGGAGTGGTTATGGCATGCAAGATATGTTCATATCAATTTTCATGCATTAAAAAGGTTGTCTGACAGAGAAATGGTAAAAGACATACCAATAATAAGACACGTAGATCGAATTTGCGATGGCTGTTTGATTGGTAAACAGCATAAAAAACCATTTCCTGCAATGACTAGCTATCGTGCTGAAAAACCTCTTGAACTAATCCATGATGATCTATGTGGGGCAATATCTCCTGAAACTCATGCAGGCAAGAAGTTCTTCCTACTTCTGGTTGCTGATCTATCAAGATTTATGTGGATCACTTTGTTAAGAAGAAAAGATGAGACACTTCAGGCTTTCATAAGACTGAAAGGATCTATGGAGCAAGAGGTATCTCTGCATATAGGCTCACTCAGGACAGATCGGGGAGGTGAGTTTACCTCTGAAGAGTTCAGTACTTATTGCAGAGAACAAAAGATCAGAAGATTTTTGACAGCTCCATATACTCCACGACAAAATGGAGTAGTTGAAAGAAGGAACCAGACTGTGGTTGAGATGGCCCGAAGTCTGCTAAAAGGAAAAAACATGCCAAATAAATTTTGGGGAGAAGCAGTTACTATGGCAGTCTACATTTTAAATCGAGCACCTACAAAGGGTGTTTTGAACATGACACCCTATGAAGCTTTGTATAGAAGAAAACCTTCTGTTGGACACTTCAAGGTTTTTGGTTGTGTTGGCCATGTAAAAAGAAACACACCTCATCTCTCCAAACTGGAAGATAGAAGCTCAAAAATGATCTTTCTAGGATATGAAACTGATATTCATTCAAAAGCATATCGTATGTATGATCCAGTTGCTAAAAGAATTCATGTCTCAAGAGATGTGATATTTGAAGAGGACAAGGCATGGCCCTGGAATATGGATGATTCAGAAACAAGTCTAGAAGATGAACCACTCACTGTTCAGTATGATGACTTGAGTGACAAAGAAATTTAAATACAAAGAGAAGAACAAGAGCTACCTGAAATAGAAGTCCAGAATCAAGCTATTCCCATTGAAAATGGTGAAAGTGGAAATGGAAATTTTTCACAAGATGATCAAGAAGGGGAAATTTCAGAAGGAGACTTTTCTCCTAATCAACCTTTACGTTTCAGATCAGTACCTTCAATCTATCAGGAGACTGCACCTGAAAATATTACGTATTCAGGACTCTGTTTGCTTGGGATGGAAGAACCTGTAAATTTCCAAGAGGCCAATGCAGTACCAAGTTGGAGACAAGCCATGGAAGAAGAAATTTCTTCTATACATGAAAATAAAACTTGGTCAATGACAAAATTACCACCAGGACATAAAGCAGTTGGTTTGAAGTGGGTATTCAAACTAAAAAGAGACAGCAAAGGACATGTGGTGAAACACAAAGCAAGATTGGTTG
Organism: Tuctoria greenei; assembly: GCA_036927565.1. Classification (NCBI taxonomy): domain Eukaryota; kingdom Viridiplantae; phylum Streptophyta; class Magnoliopsida; order Poales; family Poaceae; genus Tuctoria; species Tuctoria greenei. The sequence goes on from JAYESD010000002.1 coordinate 257,756,087, forward strand.
CTAAGGGCTATGTTCAACGTCAAGGTATTGATTTTGATGAAGTCTTTGCACCTGTGGCACGAATTGAAACTATAAGATTACTAATAGCACTAGCAGCACAAGAAGGATGGAAAATACATCACATGGATGTAAAATCTGCATTTCTAAACGGAGATCTCATTGAAGAGGTGTATGTTTCACAAGTACCGGGTTTTGAAAAAATTGGAGAAGAGCACAAAGTAATGAGACTCCATAAAGCCTTATATGGACTTAGACAAGCCCCTAGAGCTTGGAATTCAAAGCTTGATAAATCTCTGAATGAGCTTGGTTTTAAGAGGTCCATCTTAGAGCATGCAGTTTACAAAAGGAACTATCAAGGCAAAATACTCTTGGTTGGAGTATATGTCGATGATTTAATAATTACTGGTAGCAGTGATGAAGATGTCAATGTTTTCAAAGCTCAGATGAAAAGCTATTTGACATGAGTGATTTGGGACTGTTGGACTGTTGGACTGTGTTTGGGCCTAGCCTGTATGGCCCATCTATGTATCTATAAATATGTATCGAGACCCTATGATTAATTAAGCAATTCATTCTATCATGGTATCATTAGCCAAACCCTAATCCCCACCCTAACCCTAACCCTAGCCGCCGCCCACCCCCCCATGGCCGGCGCCCTCCCCTGCCCCGCCGCCGCCGCCGCCGGCGGGGCCGCCCCCTCCCTGGCCGCCGGCGCCGGCGTCCCTCCCGCCGCCGCAGCCGCCGGCGGCCGCCTCCTGGCCGCCCCCCTCCCCACCACGGCCAGCGCCCTCCCCTGCGCCGCCGCCGCCGCCGCCAACGCCGCCGTCGGCGGGCCCCCCCCCCCTCCCTGGCCGCCGCCGCCGCAGCCGCCGGCGTCCCCCCCCGCCGCTGCAGCCGCCGGCGGCCACCTCCTGGCCGCCCCCTTCCACTGCGCGGCCGCCCCCCACCACGCTGCCGCCACCGCCGCCGCCGGCGGTCCCTTCCTGGCCGGCGCCCCCCACGCCGCCGCTGCCGCCGCCGCCGCCGGCCCTCCCCTGGCCGCCGGCGCCCGCGCCCCCCGCCGCCGCTGCCGGGGCCGCACCTCCCCTGACCGCCGGCGCGGCCCTGACCCAGCCGCTGCCGGCCGCCTCCCCTCCCTGGGCCGGCGCGCCCCTCGCCGGCGCCGTCCCCTCCCTGGCCGGCTCCCTCCCCTGCGCCGGTGTGCCTGCCACCGGTCCTGCCGCGGGCGCGCCCCTCATCGCCATGACCCGGCCTGCGTACGGCGATGCGACTGGTCCCTCCGCCGGCGGACCACTTGCCGGCCCCACTGCCGTCGCCTTCATGACAGGCTCCGGACCTGCTACTGCTCCGGCCGCGGACACCTCCAGTGTCTTCGCGGCTCTGGCTGCCTCTCGCGATCGCGAGCGGGCACTCGCTCTTGCCTTAGAGCAGGAGCGCGCCTCGGCGGCTGCTCTCTCGCACCAGATCCAGGAGAGCGCTCACCGACCGCCGGGCGCGACGTATGAGCCCACCTTGGACACCGATGTGCACTCCGCATACTCGGCGTCGCTCACCGCCGCCCTACACGCCCAGGCGGCTGGAGTTCAGAACATTCGGACCCTAGTGCCGACTGTTCTGAGTTGTACCTCTACCACCTACGCCCGCTGGCGTAATGAGTTCCTCCTCACGTTACGGCGGTACCAGCTTGCGGACCACGTCCAGCAGGACGACGCCCCGTGGGATGACTCTTGGATCAGCATGGACAGTCTGGTCCTTGCTTGGATCCTTGGCACTCTCGCCGATGATCTGTACAAGCTTGTCGGACAGCGCGGTGGGGGGACCGCGCGCCAGGCTTGGCAGATCCTGGAGCACCACTTCTTGGGGAACCGTGCGACTCGGGCTCTTCACATTAACGCACGGTTCCAGACTACAGTGCAGGGTGACCGCTCCATCTCGGCCTACTGTGGAGAGATGAAGGGCATGGCTGACTCCCTGCGCGACCTTGGCGAGCCGGTCGCTGACAGCACTCTGGTTCTTCGGGTCCTTCACGGCCTGAACGAGCGCTTCAGCCATCTTCGCTTCTGGCTTCTCCGTATGGAGCCTCCACCGACCTTCGAGAAGGTCTGGTCTGATCTTGAGCTTGAGGAGATCACGGCGGGTGGGCCTGCTACCTCTGGGTCTGCCACAGCCTTCTATGGCTCCGGGCAGCCCTCACGCCCACCGTCTTCTGGGGGACCACTACCGCGACCGCCTACTCCACCTACCGCCCCGGGTGCCTCTGCTGGCTCTGGGGGTGGTACTCGTCGACGTCGCGGCGGAAGGCACACAGGACGAGGTGCTGGCGGCACTCCTACGTCCACTGCTCCTACTGGTGGTGGTACTGGTGGCACTGGCCAGGGAGGTGCGCCCTGGCCCACACTGTATAACCCGTGGACTGGCCAGATCTCTATGTGGCCTGGACCGTCTCCGGGTCTTCTTGGGGCGCCACCGACTTCCTCCACTCCGCGCCAGCCACGTCCTCCGGCTGCGTACGTAGCCCATCCGGGCTATGGTGGACCTGGTCGCCCTGTGGCTGGATCGCCCACTCCAGCCTACGGCGGTGTTTCCTACCCCGCTGGATACTCGGAGCCACCAGCACCTCTCCAGGAGCCGCACATGGGGTGGGACCGTCAGGACTTGGCGTCTTCCTTCAGCACCATGCACCTCACACCGCCGTCTACTGATTGGGTGGCTGATTCTGGCGCCTCCTACCACACTACCCCAGATGCTGGTATTCTCTCTTCTACTCACCCACCTCATCCGTCGTTTCCTTCATCGATCGTTGTTGGAAATGGATCCGTTCTTCCAGTCACCTCAGTAGGTGACTCGGTTTCTCCGGGTTCATTCCATCTTAATAATGTCCTTGTTGCTCCAGACATTATTCAAAATTTGCTTTCCATTCGTCGTTTCACCACTGATAATAATATTTCTGTTGAGTTTGATCCTTTTGGTTTGTCTGTGAAGGATCTTTCCACCCGGCGTCTTCTTCTTCGATGTGATAGTCCGGGGCCCCTGTACACTCTTCGACTTCCTTCTTCCGCTGCGTCTTCGTCCTTTGCTCTGGCTACGACAGCTTCGTCCGCTACTTGGCACCGTCGGCTTGGTCACCCTGGCGCTGATGCTATGTCGAAGTTGTCTAGTAGTTCTGTTATCTCGTGTACTAGGGGCACACATGAGTCATTGTGTCACGCTTGTCAGCTTGGTCGCCATGTTCGGCTTCCTTTTCCCACTTCTGTGTCTCATGTGCAACATATTTTTGATCTTATGCATTGTGATTTGTGGACATCTCCTGTTATCAGTGTCTCGGGTTTCAAATATTATTTGGTGGTACTTGATGATTTCTCACATTTCTCTTGGACTTTTCCCTTACGTATGAAATCTGAGACATTTGATACTCTCTCTCACTTCTTCACTTGGGTTTCCACACAGTTCGGGCGTACTGTTCGTGCTCTCCAGTGTGACAACGGACGAGAGTTTGACAACTCGCGACTCCGTGACTTTCTCCTTACACATGGCACACAGCTACGCATGTCTTGCCCATACACATCCCCTCAGAATGGCAAGGCTGAGCGCATGCTTCGCACCACTAATGATGTCATGCGTTCCTTGATGTTTCAGGCATCTATCCCCGCTCGTTACTGGGTAGAGGCACTTCACACTGCCACCTTCCTCCTTAATCGCCTTCCTACCAAGGCGATTCGAGCACCGACTCCTTTCTTTGCCCTGTATGGCACTACCCCTCTCTACGACCACCTCCGTGTCTTCGGGTGCGCCTGCTACCCTAATCTTTCCGCCACTGCTCCACATAAGCTTGCGCCCCGCTCTACTAGGTGTGTCTTTCTTGGGTACTCCCTTGAGCATAAGGGATACCGGTGCCTCGACCTCTCTACCCACCGCATTTTGATCTCTCGACACGTCGTCTTCGACGAGTCATCCTTCCCCTTTTCTTCCTCCATCTCTGATTCAGCTGCAGAGCTGGATTCTCTTTTTTCTACTGACACCGAGGCTGCTCCACCACAGCTGCCTTGGCCTTTTTTTGCAGGTACATCACCCACCAGTTCCCAGGTGGCTCCCACGACGTCGCCAGCTGCACCTCATGCAGCACCGACACCTGTGGTGACTCCGGCTGTGCCTCCTACAGCCACGACTCGGCGGTTCACTGACCCTGCTCTCGTCTACCAGCGACGAGTGCGGGTTGGTGCCCAGGCTCCGTCGACCCTGGGGACGAGTGCCGCACCTTGCGTGGCACCGACGTCTCCTGCTGCGCCACGCGCGGCCCCGGCGTCTCCGACCTCGTCTCCTGCACCACACGAGGCCCCGGCGCCTCCTTCAGCTGCGCCACGCGCGGCCTCGGCGTCTCCGGCCTCGACTCCTGCGGCACACGAGGTCCCGACGTCTCCTACGGCTGCGCCACGCGCGGCCCCGGCGTCTCCGGCCTCGACTCCCGCGCCACGCGCGGCCTCGGTGTCTCCGGCCTCGACTCCTGCGCTGTGCGGGGACCCGACGACTACTCTGGCTCCCGCGTCCCCCGCTGCGCCACGCGCGGCCCCTGTTCCACGGTTCGCCGATCCTGCTCTTGTCTACCAGCGACGAGAGCGGGTTGGTGCCTCTACGCCTGCGCGTCCGGAGCCCTCGGTGTACCACCCACCGTTGCTTCACCGGGACCCAGGACACGTTCACCCGATGGTGACTAGACGTGCCGCTGGGGTTCTCCGACCTCTTGAGAGGTTCTCCGGAGTGGTACTCTCTTCGACGACACCGACACCATCCACTTCCTCTTCGGTTTCACCTATACCGACCTCCGTCCGTAGCGCACTCGCTGACCCTCACTGGCGCCGCGCTATGGAGGAGGAGTATGCGGCCCTACTTGCCAACCGGACATGGGACCTAGTTCCCCGTCCTTCCCGTGGCAACGTTGTCACAGGCAAGTGGGTTTTCACGCATAAGAGGAAGGCGGATGGCTCCCTGGAGAGATATAAGGCTCGTTGGGTACTTCGGGGCTTCACTCAGCGCCCTGGAGTGGACTACGACGAGACCTTCAGTCCGGTGGTTAAGCCAGCGACAGTACGGACTGTTCTGTCGTTGGCTCTCTCGCGTTCTTGGCCTGTCCACCAGCTGGACGTCAAGAACGCCTTCCTTCACGGGACGCTGACAGAGACGGTGTACTGCAGTCAGCCGACAGGGTTCGTCGATTCAGCCCGTCCAGACTTGGTCTGCCGACTGAACAAGTCTCTGTACGGGCTGAAGCAGGCGCCTCGGGCTTGGTACAGCCGGTTCGCCTCCTTCCTGGCCTCGCTTGGCTTCGTCGAGGCCAAGTCGGACACCTCGCTCTTCGTTTACAGGCATGAGGGTGACACTGTCTACCTCCTCCTGTACGTGGACGATATTGTCCTCACGGCGTCCAGCTCGGCTCTTCTTCAGCGCACGATCTCCGCACTGCAGCGCGAGTTCGCGATGAAGGACCTCGGCCAGCTCCACCACTTCCTGGGCGTTACGGTCGAGCACCGTCCGGACGCTCTGTTCCTCCACCAGCGCCAGTACTGCCTGGATATCCTCGAGCGAGCGGGCATGGCTGATTGTAAGCCGTGCTCCACTCCCGTGGACACTCAGGCGAAGCTGGCTTCGGCTGACGGCGCCTCGGTCGCCGACCCCACCTCTTACAGGAGTCTTGCAGGTGCCCTGCAGTACCTCACCTTCACCAGGCCGGATATCTCATACGCGGTTCAGCAGGTGTGTCTCCACATGCATGATCCGCGGGAGACGCACCTCACGGCGATGAAGCGGATTCTTCGGTACCTGCGCGGCTCCCTCGACTACGGCCTTCTCCTTCGACGTGACTCGCCTTCTGAGTTGGTGGTCTACACCGACGCTGACTGGGCGGGGTGCCCTGATACCCGCCGTTCCACCTCTGGCTACGCCGTCTTCCTGGGGGGGAATCTTGTCTCCTGGTCCTCGAAGCGGCAGCCCGTGGTTTCTCGCTCCAGCGCTGAGGCGGAGTACCGCGCCGTGGCTAACGGCGTAGCAGAGGCGTCTTGGCTCCAGCAGTTACTTCAGGAGCTCCACTCCCCTGTCGCTCGGAGCACGTTGGTCTACTGTGATAATGTCAGCGCTGTTTACCTCTCCACCAATCCCGTCCAGCACCAGCGCACGAAACATGTGGAGATTGATCTTCACTTTGTTCGTGAGCGGGTTGCACGCGGTGAGGTTCGAGTTCTCCATGTGCCGACGACGTCACAGTTTGCCGATATCTTCACGAAGGGACTCCCGTCGACTTTATTTTCTGAGTTTCGGTCCAGTCTCAACATCTGTTGTGGCTAGATGTTGGGACTGCGGGGGGGTGTTGGACTGTTGGACTGTGTTTGGGCCTAGCCTGTATGGCCCATCTATGTATCTATAAATATGTACCGAGACCCTATGATTAATTAAGCAATTCATTCTATCAGGGACTACTAAGCTATTATCTCGGCATTGAAGTAAAACAAGATTCATGTTTAATATATCTGAACCAGAGAGCTTATGCAGAGAAAGTACCTAAAAATGTGGGATGAAGGATTGTAAGTCTGCTGTGATTCCAATGGATCCAAAGAAGAAACTGAAGAAAGAAAGTACAGCTCCAAGCATTGACAATACTCAATATCGCAGCTTGGTTGGCAGTCTGAGGTATCTGATACACACAAGGCCAGATATAGCCTATTCTGTTGGAATAATAAGTAGATATATGGAAAAACCCACAGCAGAACATTTTGCAGTGGTAAAACAGGTACTAAGGTACTGTCGGTACCCTGCAGATCGGGTACCCCGCGCACAGAAGAAAACCGCTAAGGACTCCGCCTCTACCTAAGAAGTCGAATCCGAGGCTGCCACGTAGAGGACGGAAGGACCCGATCCTACCTCCCCGTCGGTGGAAGCTCCCAAGCTGCCACGTGGCCGGCAGGGCCAAGCCCACGCCTCCCCGCTGAGGAGGGCTCCGGAGCCGCCACGTGGCCAATCGGGACCTCAGTGCCAAGTCTGCGCCCGCGCTGGGAAAGACACCGGAGCTACCACATGACCTGCAGGGCTGAGCCCCCACCCCTCCGTAGGGGTGGGCTCCGAATGCGGCACGTGGCCTGTTCCGTCAAGTGCTTTACTTTCCGCAGAGGCAGGCTCCGGCATAACTACGTGGCGGACGTCCAACTCAGTGCGGTAGGAAGCCGCAGTAAAGGAATGCGTGCGCTGCTTAGACAGGCATTAAGTACACGCACCTTCCCCAGGCAGGCTGAGCCGCGCTTACGAAAATCAAGGCTCTAGTGTCCTGTCTTGTCCAAGTAGCCGGTACAGACCCACGCCGCAAGACGGACGAATGGGCCGCGAGGACAAGACGGACGGGACGTGCACCGCCATCATCACCAACTATGTGTAGCCCTGGCGCACGACACGGCGGGACGACGCATTGACTCCTCTGACAAAGGGAAGTAGATAGCAATTAATCCTAGATCTTGTATAGGATTTGGCTCTCCCCAGGACCACCTGTCGGGTACTGGGACCCAACTTGTGACTACAGAGTCCTTGAACTATAAAAGAGCTCTGCAGACGACCTTCACAAGGGACGGACAAAAAATTAGACTGAGGCTCATACACGCTCGAGCAAGGCAATACACAACACTCCCGTGGACGTAGGGTATCACGCTCCGGCGGCCCGAACCACGTAAATCCCCTGTGTTCATCATTCTGCTGTGTTCGATCTCTTGGGACTAGCCCTCGTGAATCCAAAGAACCTCCGCAGGCTGCTCTCTAGGCAGGTCCGGGGGAAGTATCGTTTACGACCTTCGATAGGTACATTAAAGGAACTTTAAATCATGGGATTACATACAGACCAAGTAAGGAAGGAATAAAAATACTTGTTTTTCACACAGTGACTATGTAGGTGATCCTGATGATAGAAAAGGCACTTCGGGTATGATTTTCTATTTGGGATCAAATCCAATCAGTTGGAATTCTCAAAAACAAAAGATTGTGGCACTCTCGTCTTGTGAGGCTGAATATATAGCAGCTTGTGCAGCAGCATGTCAAGGGATATGGCTGGAAAGACTGTTAAGTGATCTGTTGGGAAGAAAAACTGAAGAACCAATATTGATTCAAATTGATAATCAATCTGATATATCATTATGTAAAAATCTGGTACTACATGACCGAAGCAAGCATATAGAAACTCGTTTTCATTATATTCGGGAATGTGTAGATGCAGGAAGGATAAAGATGAGACATGTTTGCACAAATGAACAATTGGCTGATGTTTTAACAAAACCACTATGCCGCACAAAGTTCAAAGAAATGTGTTACAAGATTGGAATTCAAGATGTGAACAGAAGAGATGGGATACAACAAGCTTAAGGAGGTGATTGTTGCATAAGCTTGTCGTACAGAGGAATATGAGCCAGAGTCTGTTATAACAGTTGTTAGGAAAGTTTAGTTAGAAGTCTAAACCGAATACAAGTCTGTAATCGGAGTGCGTCGTGTTGGGTGCAATTACTGAACCGAGTTGGACGTGAGGTCTTTCGTAAATCTATAAATAGGAGATTGAATAAACCAGGGATCTATTCCTTCAGAAGAAAAATATGTGTGCTGCTCTGTTTTGTTCCAGACGTTCTGTTCTTTGTTCTTCAGATATTTTGTCGAGATTGCTCGTGTCTACCAACGTGGAACCAACACACCATAGCCATGGCCAACTTCACATTGAACCCGTTGAGGTTCCTTCCCCCTATGATGGTCCCAGAAGATGGAGACCCGCACAGACGAGTTCGGAGTGTATGTTACATCTCTAAAGAAGTGATCAAGAAGAATGAGGAGCCGGTTATTGCTGTATCTAATGTGGTATTATCTTTGGCCCAGCGTAATCATTTGATGCACCTCTGGACTTATTGAGAATCGAGAAAGGAAGCACTTAGTTAACTATGGTGCACACTCTCATGGTATTGGAATCTACCAGCTGAGGAACAATTGGGAAAGGAATACCTTGGTGTTGGATAATCCACATTTTTTAAGACCTCACGAATTCCAATTTGAGATACATGATGAAACTAGTATTAACACCAGAAGAACACCTTTTACAAAAAAATGTTGGATACTACTGCTAGGATATCCTCTGATGGGAAACTAAGTTCTTTGATGAAGTTTGTTCAAGCGTCGGCCAGTTTCTCTTTTGAGATGATAGGGACCAAAACCTGACACGAGTTTTACTCCTCATTCTTGTGGATAACCCTCTAGATATTCCCTGCAGTCTGGTTCTCAAAAGAGGAACTGATGTTGGAGGAGAAGGGATATCATAGACAGCGCCGGACTACATCCTCAACTCTGACTTTGTCATCACCACCCAGGTGATGAAGAAGACCACCCCTCCCGATTCAACGGTAACCCTCATCCCGTCCATGGCCCAGTCCTACCGGGTCCGGATCCTGATGCACTAAACAATCGGGGGCAGGACCCCCTAGTGAATGAGGAAGGGCATATGGGCCCTAATCAACAGGGGATCCATCCTCAAGAGGAGGAATCGGTGGTTGAATCGGTTAGTTTGGGGGTACAGCCAATTGTGAATCAGTTGCAGCGTGAGCAAAGAACTCTGAATCACCACTCAAGGATCGCAGGTGCGTAAGGTAATGAACTCAGAGCTCCTTTCGACCTATTTCAGAATCAGCAAGTGCGAGCTATGGTACAGCACATTACTGCCGAGCTTCAAGACATTAGTGTTGCGGGCCCAAGTTATTTCGCTAGATCACTAAAAGTGACTTTTGACCTCACTGATAAGGTCTGTCAAACATAGTGATCAGAGACGAAAGCAATGCGCTCATGATCACTGAAGGTCCCAAAGAAGATGAGATGATGGTAGCTAGGGACTCTGGTCCAGCCAACAATAAAACCCTGCTAGTGCGACAGGAGCTGAAACAATCTCTGGAGGCTAGAAACAAAAGGTTGGTGGTCTCTGATGAGGATGTGCGCCGTAGTGAACGAATCAAAGAAAAAAACAAAGGCAAGAAAGCAGCAAGTGTGGCCGACCTCTTCAAGGGCCCTGGTGAAAAGATAAAGAAGAAGAAGATGGCTACTAAGGGTAACTTTTCCTCTTCCTCAAAAATCTTACCTCCTGAATTTCCTGGTTTAAAAGATATTGAAAACAGTGATGACTCCCTGCCGGAGATATCTATTAAAACTATTCAGAATGTTGCGATAAATTACTGTGGCATAACCCCTTCGAAGGTCAGAGATGTTGATGGCGTCCCTTGCACAACGGAGCAATGAAGAGCACAGAGATGAGGAACCGTAGGATGGGCAAGGTCTGGCAGGATGTTTTGGAGGCGCAGTTCTATTTTGGAAGAAGTTTGATGGTGAAGATGTATTTTGTTTGCTTGTTTTGTGGGGCTTCTGTGTTATCTGTGTCTTGTCTTGTGTCGTGGAACGTTGTCAACTGGAGATGTGGTGTCTGGCTGCTGTTTAGTGATGTTGCTATGTTTCATCTGAGTTCTAGCTGGCTTGTCTTAAGGGATTGCTGGTTATCTATATATTTCGATTTTCATTATGTTGCTTGTGATCGACTGGTGTTTTCTGAAGCTTTAGCATTTGCGTTAGGCATCTGCTTTTGTTGTCTCTTAACTTGGATTGGTTGCGATGATGGCTGACAGGAGAAGAAGAAATTGGAATATATTAAACTGGAATATATGTGGCCTTAATTCAACAGAAAAGCGGAATGTTAGTTATGATCCGTTGTGATCCTGGGGTCCCGTGCGGGTAACAACCCACGAGTCCCATGTCTCTCCTACGCGCTCTGATCGGGAGCGCAACCGATGCTTATTCGGTTGAGGTCCCCTCTCGCCCACGCAACAATAAATGGGAGGGAGTCGGGACCTACCGCAGAACAACTTGCGCATACGCCCAACTTCTCTGAAATTAACGCACCATCCGATCACTCAGACACGTGACAGCGATGGGAAGGTCCTCGACCACCGACGGCGGTCTACGGCTGCGTGGGGAAGCAATCTTCCCCAAGCCATCCACACCGAGCCCTTGCGCACGGAGCCAAGCTCCCTGCGCCGCCATGTCGTCGTCCTCGTCACAACCCAAATGTATGTTACCCTAATCCCATCCTTAATCTTGTTTTAGTTGATGTTAATTAGGATCTTAGGCTATTGTTAGGTGTGATTGTTTGATCTATGCCTAAGTGCCTTAATTAGCGGTCCCTAAAACTAGAATTAAGTTAATCCTAAGACTAATATTGGTACCAGAGCCTCCTTAGGGTTTTGCTAATTGCGTAATTAGTTTTTGATTAAGTTCAAGTTTTGGTTTAAGTCTCGGTTTCACAGCAATTAGAAGGGGAGAGTTTTTGGCTTCGGGTTTTGAACTAATAAAACTCAAATTAGACAAACACCGAAGCAAACTAAAAACAAAATTAAGAGCAAGTGCGGATCACTTACCTTAAGAGGGTTCGCGACCTCCTGCCCTTCAGGGCCCCCAACCGGCCTTGACGCACCGGACGAGGGAGGCGGTGTAACCCTAGCACCGGTGAACCCCTCAGTATGAGAGGACCTGGGAAGGGTGTGCCTTGGGGCACCAGATCTGCGCCTTAAGAGGCACCGCCCGTTGATAACATCGACAACGGCGCGCTCACACTCAGTGGAACGCGCGCACCGGCAATGATGTCGATGGCGGCGCCATCCATCTTAGGACGTGGGTTGCGAAACTCTAACTCTAGCGGCACTCCCTCAGCAGCGGCCACCCGATAAGCCTCCCAACGGCGTCACCACTTGCGCGCTGTGGGGATGGCCTCGGCGGCGCCGGAGCCTCGCCGGTGGCGGTCTCACCTCTCTCGCTCCTCTCCGGTTTTTCCTCTCCGTTCGCTCACTGTCGGCCGAAGAGAGAGAGAGAGAGTAGAGAGTGAGGAAATGAGGAGATTAGGGTTTCGGGGTTACGTCCGAATTTTTATATGCCCCGAAATCGACGTGGAGTCGTTTGATCTCCAACGAACGGTCAGCTTACGTTGTAAAGCTTCGGCCCTCCTTAGCCGTCGGATTGAGATCCGACGGACGGTAAGCGTCGCGCGCGCTGCCAGTGCTAAGTGGGCTCGGAGCCCATGCGGGCGCCTATCTGGGTCAACGTGGGCTGCCCTTTCAATTTTTTTGTATTTTTTTTTGCCACGGGCCGATTTCAGCCATGGGCTGGCGCTGCTGGGCCACGCGCAGGAATTTGTTTTTCCAATTTCTGAGTTGATTTTAGATGTGCAGAGCTGCATTGTGGGCCTTAGAGCCAATTAGGGTGTGGGTTTTTTATTATTTAGTAAATTTTCCTGGCATTTTAGTATGGGTTGAAATGCAAATGGGCCTCACAGAAAAGTATTAAATGAGCTTAGAATAACTAAGTAATTTTGTGTTCATTTTTGTGTAATGATTGTTTAATTAAATGCTGCAATATTTATTATTGTTGTTGTTAAGGTATTTCTCAGCTTATTTAATTATTTTTTATATTGAGTTGATGTGAAATTTAAGAAATTAAGTTTGCTTCTGCTGTTATTATGTAGTATATGATAATTTAAATAAGTAGCCAACGCGAAATTTAAATTACTGTATTTTTTAAGTTTATGCTAAGTTTAATTTGGTAAATTCATAAAGTAGCCAACGTGAAATTGAATTTGCCATATTTTTATGATGCATGGAATTTAAATGAGTAGTCAACGTGAAATTTAAATTTGTTATGCTTTATGTTAAGTTTTGAATGTCGTGTTTTGCAGAGTAACCAATGTGAAAAACAAAACACGCCATTTCTGCTTGTTTAAGTGACTGTTGTATTTTGTGAAGTAGCCATCGTCAAATGTAAAATGCAACATTCTTCTTATATTAAATTGTATATTTATTTACTTATGTTTATATTTATGTTTTGAAGGTTCCTCCACCCTATCTTCAACACTGAATTTTATCTCCTCCATTGAGTCTTTTACTGGTCACAACTATGGCTCGTGGAGAGAGAGACTTGAGACTGCCCTTGCGGTCTATGAGTTGGACTACACACTGATGAGTCTTTGCCCTACTGAGCATGCAGTCTCTATTGCTGAGACGAGAGAGACTGATGAGGCTTTCTCACTTAGAAAGGGATTGTACCTAAGTGCTAAGAGTAAGTACCAGAAGGATCTCCCGAAGTGTCAGGTCTGAAATAGAAAGTGTTTTATGGTCATTAGGGGGACTATCACTGAGGCCATTCGGAGAGCAATTCCCAAATGTGAGATGGCTGCTGAGTACCTCCGTAAAGTGGAGAGTCAGTTTACTGGCTCTTCCAAGGCTTTGGCGAGCACCCTTATAAGGAGGCTCGTTAGTGAGAAGTATACAAGAGGTGGTGTGCGTGAGCACATCTTTAAGATCACAAACTTAGCCACAAATCTCAAGCCGCTTGACTTAGGAGTGAGTGATGAGTTGCTTGTGCACTTCATCTTTGCTCCCTTCCTAAGGAGTTTGAGGCCCTTATGATGAATTACAACTCGCATCCTGATAATTGATCTATTGAGAAGTTGATTGCCATGTGTGTTCAGGAAGAAGAACTCATGAGGTCCCAGAGGGGTAGTGACTCTATCAACTACACCAAAGGGAAAAGGAAGGGGAAGCACTATTTAGTTCTACCAAGTCTCCGTCTTTTAAGGTACATTGCACTCCTTCTACTGATAAGGGCAAGGCACCTATGCAGCATCCTCCTTAGAAGGATGTAAAAGTGGCAAAGGATCAGTGCAAATTTTGCAAGGCTAAGGGGCATCATTAGAAGGGCTATATTGGCTTTCTGAAGTGGTGCTGTAAGAACGGTAATGATTTTCTTACTTTTGTAAATAAATCCCTGTATTTAAGTTATTCTCGATCTACTTGGTGGATTGATTCAGGTGCAATCGTGCACGTGCATAATTCTATGCAGGGATTAAGTACGAGGAGGACCCTAAAAAGAGGGGAAAGGACCATTGAAGTCGCTGATGGTCGTGAATCCCAGGTCGAAGCCGTAGGAGATCTTCCTTTTAGACTTAGTAGTGGCTTTGTACTTAGGCTAAATAATATTCTTTTTGTTCCCTAATTAGAGAGAAACTTGATTTCTGTTTCATGTTTGGATGATTCAGGCTATGTGTGTCATTTTAGAAATGACAAATGTTTCATTACTTTTAATAATAAGATTGTGGGTCTTGCCTTCCGACAAGACATTTTATATCTATTGTCCACTCATGATAATGTTAATGTGAGACCTCTATGTGTTGAATATATTGGCTTTGACGATAAAAGTTTTGAATATTCCCAAAACATCTTTTTATCAAGATTTGACGATAGGTCCGGCGCTAGGTTGTACTAGCTTTGGTAAACTCTGACGCTAGGTTGTACTGGCTTTGGTAAGCTCCGACACAAGCTCCGGTTAGCTTTGGCAAGATTCAGAGCTTGATCGCAATGTTCCTGCTTTTACTGTGAAATATTTCAAACTTGCTTTACATTGTTGGAAAGATTGCTTAGTATTCATTTGCTAAGTTTTTGGTGTGTTTTGGTTAATATGGCTGATATCGTTTTACTATGGTTTGTAACATGCATATGTGAGGTGCTCACGTAAGATGTTGTAGTTTTGGAACTAATGAGAGTCAAGTTGAGGACTTGTGCTCGAAAGTATTGGTTGTTTATTCATGTGCAGGTGTTGCCTGAGTTCAAGACATGGCTGGTGACGGGATCAACTGAACTAATCTTAGGGAGAAGATGAGGTTCAACAACCAAGTTCGGGAGGGATTGTGGTTGAGTTGATCGGGAGGTCGCGCAACATGTATGAATCAAGAAAAAAGCATATGAAGGTATCATGGACGTCGTTGGAAGATGTTTGCACGTGTGCAAGTGGTGCATGGACCTGGCTACATGGTTCCGAGGTGTGATGAAGAGATGTGGACGTAAAAAATTGGTCAAAGAGGTCCAACCGACTAGGTTATGGACTCAGGTTGCGGCTGAGTCGTGTTTGACTCAAATATGGAAAGTTTTAAGTTGGTTATGATAGGATTTCATGTGGGTCACAAATTTGAGTTGTTTTAGGAATATGGGATACGTTCCTAAGGTGTTTGGAAGTCTTATGATTGCTTCTATCCGCGCATAGAAGAGTCTTCAACAGTTATGGAAAGTTTCGATTCGTGAATTGAGTAAGATTAGAGTCCTCGTTAGGTTTGGGTTGGCCTAAGGGTTGGGGAAGCCAGAGCTCATGGTACACGACTTTTGGGCTGTTCCTCTTGTGTTCTATTGAATAAAGATTGTAGTTTAAAGGGACTTTTGTGCCTTGTTCCGCATCTAAGAATTAAGATTTTAGTCACTTTAAAACTTTATTTATTAGATTATCAATTCATCACCCAGGATCTTCAAAAGCAATTAGAAGTGATAACAGAACCGAATTTAAAAATAAATCTTTTGATCACTTTTGTGTTGAAAATGGAATAGATCATCAATTTTCTTCACCATATGTATCTCAACAAAACGGTGTTGTAGAAAGAAAGAACGGAACCTTAGTTGAAATGGCTAGGACTATGCTTGATGAATATCAAACTCAGGAAATTTTGGGCTGATGCGATTGCAACCGCTTGTTATGTCTCAAATCGTGTTTTCTTGCGCGCTAAGCTTGGTAAAACACCATATGAGCTTCGGTTTGGACATAGGCCTACTGTTACACACTTTCGGATCTTTGGTTGCAAATGCTTTGTTAAGAAACATGATAATCTTGATAAATTTGAACCTAGATCAATTGATGGCATGTTTCTTGGTTATCCATCTCATATTAGAGGATATCATGTGCTTTTAGTTGACACTAAAAAAATTGTGGAGACTTGTGAGGTGTATTTTGATGAAGCTAGCACAGGTACTAGCTCAAACATTGCAGGTCCGGATCCATATCCACAAGGGGAGAGCATTTTCATTGAAGATGAGGAAGAAGTGGTGCTGCTGCCCGAAAATTCTGCAGCTAATGACATTGTTCCAGCTCCTGATTTTGATTCACAGCCAACACCGATGACCACCATTTCTGATCCATATCCTTCCCAAGTCACAAGCTCATTGATTTGTGATGAACATGAAGAAGAAGAAGCTTGTGAAGTGTCCACTCCCCTCCGGGTTCTCAAAAGTCATCCTCCACAACAAATTATTGGAAGCTTGCACGAACGAGTCACACGGTCCAGGTTTAGCGATCCAAACTCTTATATTCATTTCGCTTTTGTTGCTTCTTTTGAACCCAAAGATATATCACACGCACTCACTAATGAATCTTGGATTATTGTCATGCAAGAAGAGTTAAAATTTTGAAGAAATAATGTTTGGAAACTTGTACCTCCACCTCAAGGTCACATTTTAATTGGAACTAAATGGGTGTTTAAAAACAAACAAAGTGAGGATGGGGTTGCGGTTAGGAATGAGGCTAGGTTGGTTGCTCAAGGTTTCACTCAATTGAAGGTCTAGATTTTGATGAAACTTTTGCTCATGTTGCTAGATTAGAAGCCATAAGAATTTTTTTAGCTTTTGCTGCATCTAAAGGTTTTAAGCTATACCAAATGGATGTTAAAAGTGCTTTTATTAACGGATACA
This sequence comes from Tuctoria greenei, assembly GCA_036927565.1. Taxonomy (NCBI): domain Eukaryota; kingdom Viridiplantae; phylum Streptophyta; class Magnoliopsida; order Poales; family Poaceae; genus Tuctoria; species Tuctoria greenei. The sequence continues at coordinate 257,772,682 of JAYESD010000002.1, forward strand.
TAGATGAAGAGGTTTATGTCAAACAACCACCGGGTTTTTAAAATCCAGATTTTCCTAATCATGTTTACAAACTGTCTAAAGCCTTGTACGGTCTCAAACAAGCCCCTAGAGCATGGTATCTGTCGGTACCCTAAAAACCATACACCCCCTGAGGTTACAAAGATCTCAAGGGAAGGACATCTACTCAAATTGAAGACCCTCGGGGGCCCACTTGTCAGACATAACCGGACCTGCTTCTCCAACATGGTTAACCCCTAGGTTGCCACGTGTACCGCCAGACCGGAGCTACTACCCACAAGGGTGAAGCTCCGGGCTAGGTACCGAAACGGCACCTCCGGATTTAACCCCTGACCGAGAGAAGCTCCGGACCTGACACGTGCCAGGCCACCCCGGAGCTTCCCGCTTCCCACAAGCAAGCTCCGGAGCTGCCACGTGTCCATACGACGGAGCTGGCCGCTTCAAACCCCCGGGAGACATTGTAACGGCTCCGGATCTCCAAAGGACAGCCGCGGACTTCAAGACCCGATTAATTATCATTAATTCCACATTAATGACACTTAATCGGACGATCTTAACACCTGTAACGGCACTGTCGGAGCCGTTACAGGGTTATTAACAACAATTAATCTCGTGTATCAATACTAGTAACCGCCAGGGCCACATGTCGGGTCAGGCTGACTTGTAACGGTTTGTCCTTGTACTATAAAAGGACAAACCGACGATACACGGAGGAAAAAACTCGGGAACACACTCAAGCTCACAAGTTAATACAACACACACACACACCCGTGGAGTAGGGTATTACGCTCAGGCGGCCCGAACCACGTAAACCACTGTGTCACTCGAGTCCAATCGTGATTCACCTTCTTGAGTCTCCGCGCGCCCACACCGAACTACAAACTCCTCCAACAGTTTCATAGTGTCAGGAGATCTGCCGACTCCAACAGTCGACAGTTGGCGCGCCAGGTAGGGGGTGCCTGAGATTTTCAAGAATGGTGAATTCTGCGGCTGGATCATCCAACGGGCAACCTGCTGCTCAGGCTGTCGGAGGCAATCCCTCCAACATGCAACCACCGGCAGGAGCCTCAGCACCAGCAGGAGTCATACTCCCACCACCACCATCTTCTCCGGCAAGACGTGCCGGGCAACATGATGGTGCACCGGCGTCACATACTGCGCCGGCAAGTCATGATAACCCAGAACACGCGCTTCACGCAGCGCGTGCTCTTCTCCAGCGACCACCACCTCCGGATGCATCTCAGGGTGCCATGGAGCAATGGAGGGCTGATGTTGAGCATTTGGTCGCAGCAGCGGCCGAACGCCTCAACAACCAGGGTCCACCTCCTTCAGGGCGGGCCCCGTCGCAGCGACGGACGTTGTCTGGAAGACTTGGTCCGCATGTCTCCAACAACCGAAGACGAGCCGCGTCACAGCAAGTGACGTCGTTGCCCTCTGGGGCACGACGCACCCATACCGCATCTCGGCTTTCGACACACGACCTCCGGGCGGAACTTGATCGCCGATACCGCCAACAGGATGGCCGTGTCCATATCGAGCGAGCTCGAGAAAGACGAGATGCTCAAGACCTTTCTACTCTGGAAGGAGTAGGAGGAGGCTGTTCTGCCCTAGCCATGCACCTGCGCATGGTTAGATGGCCACAGAAGTTCCGGCCACACTTGCCGGAAAAATTCGACGGGACTGTCAACCCCGTAGAATTTCTGCAGATATACTCCACTGCAATCTTAGCAGCTGGAGGAAACGAGGCCGTAATGGCCAACTACTTTCCAGTGGCCTTAACTGGGACCGCCAGGTCCTGGTTTATGAGCCTTCCACCCAACTCTATTGACAGTTGGGAGGAGCTGTGCCGTCAGTTCACTGCCAACTTCGGGAGTTCATACACCCGACCGGGCACTGAACTGGACCTTTTTGCGGTCGTGCAAAAAGGAGGAGAATCTTTGCGGTCATTCATCCAGAGATTCTCTCAGGTACGTAACACAATCCCTTCTATCTCAAGCGCTTCTGTCATTGTGGCATTCAGACAGGGTGTGCGAGACAAGAAGATGTTGGAGAAGCTGGCGATCAAAGAGATCACCAGCGTCACGGAGCTCTTCAGCTTGGCAGACAAATGTGCCAGAGCTACGGAGGGCCGTGAAATGCACTCCAAACCAGCCTTGGAGGATCATAAAAAATCCTCCAAAGAAGAAGCCGCTACCTCCGGGAGTGGCAAGAAGAAAAAGAAGACCAACGGCAAGAAGAAGCCGTCGGCCGGCACATCCAACGTTGCAGCCACTGCAACTCCTGGTGGCCGGGGGCCACGCCCCGAGAAGCGACCTCGACCGTCTTCTGAAGACGGCGGCAAATCCAAGATGTGGTGCCCCATTCACAAAACGGGCAGCCACAGACTGGAGGACTGCCGGGAGGTCCAAAACCTTGCCGAGCGCTACAACAAGCGCCGGGAAGGGTCTCCTTTCCGACAGAGGGAGGGGAAACAGAAGGTTGACGAAGCTCCGGCTGAAGAGGAGTTAGGGTTTCAGGACCCCAAAAAGGTTCTGAAAGCCGTCTACACCTCCGTCGACGATGACTCCGACGTCTCCGACAACGAGCGTCGAAAAACCATGAACACCATCTTTGGTGGATCATGGGACATCACTTCTCGTCGTGTCATCAAGACTATGCGACGGGATATGGCTGCTGTAGCTCCTACAGCTAGACCGGAGCCACATCGAAAGTGGATGGACACACCCATCACTTTTGATGCTTCGGACTGTCCTCAAAGCATGGTCGGAGCTGGCCAATTACCCTTGATGGTATCTCCCACCATCAACAACATCCAGCTCCATCATGTCCTGGTAGACGGAGGTTCGGGGCTTAACCTCATCAGCTTCGAAGCTTTCACTAAGCTTCAGCTCCGACCTTCGGATCTCCAGCCCTCTCGACCTTTCTCCGGAGTAGGTCCGGGGGCCATAACTCCACTCGGAGCTATTACTCTCCCCGTTACCTTCGGGACCCGGGAGAAGTATCACACCGAAAAGTTGGTCTTCGACGTCGCTCAGATCAACTTACCATTCAACGCCATCTTGGGTAGACCTGCCTTGTACAAATTCATGGCAGCTGCTCATTATGGATACCTGGTGTTGAAGATGCCAACACCAGTAGGCGTTCTCCGGATCCGTGGAGATCGCACTGCCGGAGTAACTGCTCTGGAGGAGCTCCACGCACTCACCACAGCGCAAGAGGAGGACTCTAGACAGAAGCAAGCTCCACAACCTCCGAGCATTCGTCAACGAGGCTCGACCTCTGCACCCCGTGTGCAGCCAAGCGGCGACACCGACATTCTCGTCAAAGTCGTCCAAATTGGTTCCGATGTCACTCAAACTACCCGCATATCGGGTGGCTTGAACGACAAATAGGAACTCGCGCTCATCACTTTCCTCCGGGCTAACGTTGACGTGTTTGCTTGGCAACCGTCACAAATGCCTGGGATCCCCAGGGAAGTGATTGAGCACAATCTGAAGATTTACCCCGACGCTCGGCCTGTGCATCAGAAACCTCGGAAGCAATCTGTAGAGCGACAGAACTTCATCCGACAAGAAGTGAAGAAGTTGCTCGAAGCCGGATTCATCCGAGAAGTCTACCATCCGAAATGGCTGGCAAACCCAGTCGTTGTGCCCAAGGCCGGCGGGAAACTTCGGATGTGCATCGACTACACCACACTAAATAAGGCATGTCCAAAAGATCCATTCCCACTACCTAGAATAGATCAGATAGTGGATTCCACCTCCGGGTGTGAGTTACTGTGTTTTCTAGACGCATATTCTGGATATCATCAAATCAGGATGTCTAGGGAAGATGAAGAACATACTTCATTCATCACAGTAGATGGATTGTATTGTTACACAGCCATGCCTTTTGGTCTCAAGAATGCAGCTTCAACTTTTGTACGAGCTATGTACAAAACTTTCGAAGAACTCATCAGAGACATAGTGGAAGTGTACGTCGATGACATCGTGGTCAAAGTCAAGAACAAGGAGTCCCTCTTGGACACCTTGCAGGCTGTCTTCGACAAGCTGCGGGCCACCCGCACGAAGCTAAACCCAGACAAGTGTGTCTTCGGGGTTAGTTCCGGAAAGCTTCTTGGTTTCCTGGTAAGTCACCGGGGCATAGAGGCCAATCCGACGAAGATAAAAGCCATTGAAGACATGCGGCCACCAACCCGCATCAAAGACGTCCAAAAATTAACTGGATGTCTAGCAGCCCTCAGTCGGTTCATTTCAAGACTGGCGGAAAGGGCACTTCCCTTCTTCAAGTTACTGAGGAAGTCCGGACCATTCCAATGGTCTGAAGAAGCAGAGAAGGCATTCCAGGAGCTGAAACAGTTCCTCACCACCCTACCAGTCTTGGTAGCTCCGAACCCTGGTGAGCCTTTATTGCTTTACATTTCAGCTGCTGACGAAGTCGTCAGTATGGTTCTGGTTGCGGAGAGACCGGAACTACCCAATACTCAGGAATCCAGACCCCTTCGGGAGGGTCCGGAGGTTCCTGAAAGCGGGTCTGGGTCCCAGCTCCCAGACTTGAACCCACAAGAAGCCACTTCAGAGGACCCGGATCCCTCCGAGAGGATCCAGGTCATTCCTGAAGAAGCTCCGGGTTCCTCCACCCAGAACCCGGAGGTCCCCGAAGAGAGTCTGGACCCCTCCGAGAGGGTCCGGATCAATGAAGAGGAAGCTCCGGACCCCTCCGGGAGGGTCCGGACCATTCAACGCCCGGTATACTTCATCAGTGAAGTGTTACATGATGCCAAGACTCGATACCTAGAGGTGCATAAACTGCTTTATGCAGTTCTTATTGCCTCAAGGAAGCTTCGACACTATTTCCAAGCTCACAAAGTCTCGGTGGTGACCTCATATCCACTTCGAGCGATCCTACATAATCCCAATTCAACTGGGAATATTGCAAAGTGGGCAGCGGAATTGGCTGAATTCGACCTTGAATTCATTCCAAGACAAGCAATCAAGAGTCAAGTGTTGGCAGATTTCGTGGCAGAATGGACCCCCTCTCCATTAAACCCTGGGGGCCCCAGCGAGCAGAAGACGGAACCTCAAGTTCCAGCCTTCACTAAGCCTCATTGGACCCTTTACTTCGACGGCTCCATGCAGAAGCAGGGAGCCGGAGCTGGAATCCTTCTCCTCGCACCAACCGGGGAGAAGGTGAAATACATGGTACACCTTGACTTCAAGGCAACCAACAACATGGCGGAGTACGAAGCACTCATCTATGGATTAAAGGTGGCACTATCATATGGTGTCAAGCAGTTGCTGGTTAAAGGACATTCACAACTTGTCATCAAGCAGGTGAAGGGTGAATGCTCCTGCAATAATCTCCAGCTGGCTGCTTACCTCCTTGAAGTCCAGAGGCTTCAGAAGGACTTCGAAGTCCTAGACCTTCACCATGTTCAGCGTGCTCACAACGCTGAAGCTGACGAACTCTCGACCAAGGCGTCAACCGGAGCTCCGGCTCCTGACAGAACCTTTGTCCGGAGGTTGTCAAAACCCACAGTTCAGCCTGCTGAACTGAACGAAGGGGGCGAGATCAGCATACCGAAGCTGACGGTCCCGATGGCCCTGTTACCATGGCAGCCATCAAGGGTCGTAGGTGCTGCCGGAAGCTCCGAGCAACCCAGCACGCAAGACTCAAATGCTCAAGTCAGTTCCGATGCATGGATCTCGGAGATCCGGAACTACTTGAAAGACAACATCCTTCCTGACGATGATGTATCCGCTGACCGGGTAGTCAGATTGGCTAAAAGATACACGTTGGTAGAAGGGGATCTCTACCGGCGCGGTGCCAACGGCATCCTAATGCGGTGCATCACAAGGGAAGAAGGCTGCGAACTCCTCGCAGAAATCCATGGAGGCGAGTGTGGGAACCACGCATCTTCCCGCACGCTGGTCGGAAAAGCCTTTCGACACGGCTTCTACTGGCCTACAGCGCTCCAGGATGCCACTGAGCTAGTGAAGAAATGCAAAGCATGCCAATTTCATGCAAAGCAAATTCATACACCTGCTCAGTCCTTACAAATGATACCTCCTACATGGACTTTCGCTGTGTGGGGGATGGACATCTTGGGACCCTTTCCAAGAGCTGTCGGAGGTTACAAGTTCCTGTACGTCGCCATCGACAAGTTCACCAAGTGGCCGGAAGCTACTCCTGTTGTGACGATCAACAAACAATCTGCAATCAATTTTCTACAATCTATCGTGAGCAGATTCGGAGTCCCAAATAAGATCATCACTGATAATGGGACTCAATTCACAAGCTCCGCATTTCAAGGATATTGCGAAGACCTCGGCATACAAGTTTGCTACGCTTCCGTAGCTCATCCTGCCAGCAATGGACAAGCCGAGAGATCAAACGCAGAGATCCTTAAAGGACTCAAAACACGCACTTATGAGCGTTTGAAAAAGCACGGAGCCAATTGGATCGAAGAGCTTCCGCCCACTCTATGGGCCAATAGGACTTCTCCAAGTCGGGCAACCGGAGAAACACCCTTCTTCCTGGTGTACGGAGCAGAAGCGATCCTTCCTCCGGAAATCACCTTGGGTTCCCTCCGGGTTCGGACCTTCGACGAAGCCGCGCAGGACCAGCTCCGGCGCGAAGACCTAGACCTCCTTGAGGAGGGAAGGTGCCAAGCAGCTGTTCGGAACGCCCGATACCGCCAAGCTCTACGGCGCTATCACCAGCGGCATGTACACAACCGAGGGAATACTATCCAGAGAAGGGCAAAACAAACTTTCCCCCGGCTGGGAAGGGCCCTTCCGAGTGATCAAAGTATCCCGTCCCGGAAGCGTTCGCTTGGCTACCGAGGATGGGACACCTCTCCCAAATCCTTGGAACATCGAGCACCTCCGTAAGTTCTACACTTAATTCCACGGAGGTGAGTCTTAAGTAACTTGAAATGTATGTTATAGAGTCATTGTACAGAGTCGGGTAGTTCCTCCGGGAGAGCAGCCGGACCTTTCCCGAAAGGTTTGAAGAGCTCATGCAACACTTAATACAGTCTCCGGACTAGAAGTGTAGCTAACTACCCTGGGTCAAACGAGAAACCAAACACACTTAGCCTGGTTCCGTACCCTAAGAGTGTACTTGTTTCCCCTGTACCCCGGACCTATAATGAAAGACATCTTCATGTGAAATAGACTCCACGTGCATTCATTTTTGCATAGGCTCGACATTTTTATTTTTCTCTTTCTTGTCTATAACAGAAACGTGCAATTCTTAAGAAATTCTAGTTTGACCAGTTTACGTACGATTCGAGTCGAATTGTTGGATTTTTTAGATTTAAATATCGTCTGTGGCCAACTCGCCTGAAAGCTGCCAAGCCATTCTAGGGCCGGAGTGCGCTATCGACTTAGCCTGGTCAAGCACCCTAAGTACGCCACTCTACCTACATCCCGGCAGGCCAAAGTAAGGTGGGTCCATGGACAATTGGATCTAAAAGAAAAGACAATTCATCCAGTCGTATTAAAAATCGTGTTCAACTTAAAATTCTCTTGAGAACCGTAAGCCGCGACGAAGTTATAGATAAGGAACGAATTTTACTATTTTTCTTGGCTTAAGTGTGCAGGAAAAATGAACCCAAAGTTGAGGGAGAAAAACCGGAGCTAACCAAGCTCCGACTCCCACCAGGGCGTCAACCGTCGGCGCTGACTAAAAGATGGTGAGAAGACCCCGTCACTGGAGTCTGTTGCCAACAAACCAAGTGTGGCAAGGGTCATTACCGGAGCTACTAAGCTCCGACACCTTGGAGTATTAACTATCGACGCTCAACATGTTGGTAGAGGCTATTGCCGGAGCTACTAAGCTCCGGCGATGGACAGTGCCGGAGCTTCTAAGCTCCGACGACTTCAAGGGACCTTCACTATCGAAAACTTCGGACCTAAATTATACGAGTTCGAGGCAAATTTGTCTTCAACAAAACTCAACATCCTTTTGGTACATGTCCACAATCAAATTGTGCACATCTACCAGGGGGCCAAGTGAAGATAAAGATGTTGAAGACAAAAAAAATGAAATTCGCAAAAAAGTGAGGATTTCATTTCATTTGAAGACCGGAGATTACATCTGGAGACAAGGGATTACAAAATTGAGGAAGAAGAGAAGATACAAGTAAAGGCTAAGAGAGACAGTCCTAGACCCTATGGAAGAACTCGGCGACCTTCTGGGCGACCTCCGACACGCTGGCTCGGGTAGCTTCGCCTTCTCCTTCGACGGGGCCTTCAAGCACCGGGTCCAGAGGGAATCGAGGGTTCCGGCTAGTGTAGCACGTCAACACATACTCTGTGACGTTTCTAGCCAGGGATTGCCCCTCGACCTCCAGCTGGTCCGCGATGACGTCGCCCACCTTGGAGAGCTTGCTGCCCGCGGCGCTCAACGCTTGCAACGCAAGGTCCGGCTCCGGCTCCGGATCATCCGGGAGCACGGGGCTGAAACCCATCGGCGCCAGCGCATCGTCGGCCTTGCTCAGGAACTCCCAAATTTGCAGGGAGTCCGTCTTCCTCAGGCCCTTCATCTCTTCCAGGGATCTCCGGGCCGCCGTCAGCTCCGAATTCTCGCGGGAGAGGCGCTCAACTTCTTTGGCGTTTTGCTGAATCTTCGCAGCAACCCGCTTCTCAAGTCTTCCGAGCTCCTCCTCCCGGAGGTGGATTTTGTTCCGGGGGTCGACCAGGTCCTTCTCCCTAGCCTCTATTTTCTTCTCCCGGGCGACAAGGGCACACTCGTACTCGTAGAGTTCCTGCCCCCGCACCCAGGTCTTCTCCTCCTCCTCGAGGCAGCGCTCTTCCAATTTTTTAGTGCGCTCCTCGAGGCCCTTGTCCGCCAGAGCTGTTTTCTCGGCGAGCTCTTCCTCCCGTCGCAAGACGTCATCCCGTAGCTCCAGGAGTTTTTGCTCCTCATCCTCGAGCCGCCTTTCCCTTCCTTCAAGTGCCTCTCGGCGCTTGATGAGTGCGGTGCTGATGGCCTCGAGTTGACTGAACCGAGCGTTGGCCGCGTCGTTAGTAGCCTTAGCTTGGTCATGGAACTCCCGGGATTGAGCGTCGAGGGCGTGAGTCATGCTCTCCCTCTCGTCCAGCAGCTCACCCCAGAGCTCCAGGCGGACCTTCTCCCGCCTGATCCATTCCTTGTCATCCGCAATCCTCGACTGCGCCAGCTTAGTCTCAAAGTGGAGCCGATTACGCCACCTCCTAAGGGTTTGGCGCTCCTCTTCAAGAGCTTTGCTGTCGTGGAAGAAGGCCAGTTGGACCTGACGTAGACTGGAGCAGGCGTTGTCGATGGACATCGACAGAGAGATGGGCTCCGGACCTGCTGGGGTCTCTTCCGCTGGTTCCAGCGGGTCTTCATTTACAAAAATTGGGTCCCACTCTACGAGAGTGGAACCCCGAGCTTCCAAAGCACTAGGGCACTCCTCCGGGATGGCCTCAGTCGCCACCGAAGAAGGTCCCGCCACCAAGTCTTCATTTGCCCCCTCAGGCTGGGGGTCGGCGACTTCGTTCAGGCACTCTGGCTCCGCCACGGGTACCATCGACGTCGTCGCCTCCACTGGCTCCGGCCGGGACACTTCTTCTGAGGGAGGCTCAAGCTCCCTCGCCTCTTCAGCCACCGGCTCTGCGGCCGGCGCTCCAACAATCACCGGCTCTGCGGCCGGCGCTCCAACAATTACCGGCTCTGCAGCCGGCGCTCCAATAATTACCGGCTCTACGACCGGAGCTTCGGAAGTAACCGGCTCAACTGCCGGAACCACTTCAACTTCCGGCTCGCATGCCGGGGCTTCAGCTACCTCCGGCTCAACCGCCGGGGCTTCAGCACTTTCCGGCTCCGAAGCCGGGACCGCTACTTCCTCCGACTCAACAGCCGGAGCTTCTACTTCTGCAGCACCAGGACCCGGAGCTTCAACCTCCGGAACGGGTGCCGCTGGCGCATCTTCAATCCCGTGGTCCGGCGCTACCACGGGAACTTCTGGAGACGAGTCGAGGTCCATGACCACGACAGCCGGCGCCGGAGCTGTCGCAGCCTCCGCTTGGGGCAGCACCGGAGCTGGAGCAGAAGCCCCCGCAGCCTCAGACACTGTGGCCGAGGGCGGAGCTTCACTCCCCTTTTTGGGAACGCTGCAGATAAAGAACGAAGAAATTGAGCAAATAGATGCTACAATTAAAAGTTAATCGAGGTAAGAAAGAAAAATTACCTTGGGAGGCTCACGCACCAGCTTGCGCGGAACCTCTTTCCCGGACGTTCCGGGCTGGCCACGGTCGGCGTAGGAGCTCCGGGAGGACTCCCAGGACTTGCCGTGGCCGCGGGCGTTTCCCGGGTCGGAGCTCTCCTTGATCGGGAGGAACTCCTGGACCTGGAGGCCCTCACCGCTTCTCGTGCCGGAGTCGCCTGCCCGGAGCTGGCACCTCCGGAGGGATCCACCACGGGGACAGCCGCACTCCGGGAGGATCCCACCGCCGGAACAGTAGCGCTCCGAAAAGACCCCACCACGGGGACAGCCGCCACGGCGGCGGAGGATCTTCCTTCCTGAGGACGGGGAACTGGGGGGGAGGTGGCAAGCCCGACGGACCTTCCGTCAGCATGTCGCAGCTTTCTCTTCCAGCTCTCCGGCTCCTCCGCCAGCTCCTTGCCCTTGCCAATGACCTCAGCTCTTGGCTGAGAGACAGGGGCGGAGCCGCCTTCGGACAACCCGGGGATTGCCAACCGGGCGATTGATCTTCTCTCGACGACGCCAAGGTCGTCAAGCGCGGGCATCTTCCGCCGGAGCTCCCTGCTGAACTCAACTTCCACGTTCAGGGGGAGGAAACCATACACCCCCTGAGGTTACAAAGATCTCAAGGGAAGGACATCTACTCAAATTGAAGACCCTCGGGGGCCCACTTGTCAGACATAACCGGACCTGCTTCTCCAACATGGTTAACCCCTAGGTTGCCACGTGTACCGCCAGACCGGAGCTACTACCCACAAGGGTGAAGCTCCGGGCTAGGTACCGAAACGGCACCTCCGGATTTAACCCCTGACCGAGAGAAGCTCCGGACCTGACACGTGCCAGGCCACCCCGGAGCTTCCCGCTTCCCACAAGCAAGCTCCGGAGCTGCCATGTGTCCATACGACGGAGCTGGCCACTTCAAACCCCCGGGAGACATTGTAACGGCTCCGGATCTCCAAAGGACAGCCGCGGACTTCAAGACCCGATTAATTATCATTAATTCCACATTAATGACACTTAATCGGACGATCTTAACACCTGTAACGGCACTGCCGGATCCGTTACAGGGTTATTAACAACAATTAATCTCGTGTATCAATACTAGTAACCGCCAGGGCCACATGTCGGGTCAGGCTGACTTGTAACGGTTTGTCCTTGTACTATAAAAGGACAAACCGACGATACACGGAGGAAAAAACTCGGGAACACACTCAAGCTCACAAGTTAATACAACACACACACACACCCGTGGAGTAGGGTATTACGCTCAGGCGGCCCGAACCACGTAAACCACTGTGTCACTCGAGTCCAATCGTGATTCACCTTCTTGAGTCTCCGCGCGCCCACACCGAACTACAAACTCCTCCAACACTTTCATAGTGTCAGGAGATCTGCCGACTCCAACAGTCGACAATATCATAGGTTAAAAACATTCTTACTTGAAAAGGGGTTTACCATGGACAAAGTTGATAAAACTCTTTTTGTGTTTTAGCATGGCAATGACTCATTATTCGTTCAAGTGTATGTGGATGATATTATCTTTAGTTGTGCTTCTCATGATCTTGTGTCCAAGTTTTCATCTATGATGAGTTCAGAATTTGAGATGAGTATGATGGGAGAACTCACGTACTTTTTGGGGTTGCAAATCAAGCAAACCAAGGAGGGTACCTTTGTGCATCAAACGAAGTATACAAAAGACCTCCTAATCCGCTTCAACATGGACAAAAGCAAGCCTCTTCGGACACCAATGAGAACAACATCAACACTTGAACTTGACGAAAATGGTGAACCCGTGGATCAAAAAGAATATAGAAGCATGATCAAATCACTTTTGTACCTCACGACATCAAGACCGGACATACAATTTAGCGTATGTCTTTCTGCACGGTTTCAAGGTTCCCCACGTGCTTCACATCGTCAAGCCACTCAAAAGATTCTCAGGTACTTACATGGAACTTGTCGATGGTTTTGATCCGGCAGATCTCCCGACACTGCTAAAGTGTTGAAGGAGTTTGTGGTTCGGTGTGGGCGCGCGGAGATTCAAGAAGGTGAAAATCAAAGTAATGTAGGAGACACGAGGATTTACATGGTTCGGGCCGCCTGAGCGTAATACCCTACTCCACGGGTGTGTTGGTGTTGTATTAGCGGTAAGAGCTTGTCACGAACGCGTGGGGTGCGTATGATCATCCGTGAACGTCCCTGAGTGTATCGTTGGCCTGTCCTTTTATAGTACAAGGATAGGCCGTTACAAGCTAGCCTGGCCTGACATGTGGCCCCGGCGGTTACTGGTATTGATACACGATTAATTGCTCTTAATGATCCTGTAACGGGCTTTGACTGCACTGTTACTGGTGTTAAGATTGTCTGATTGAATGTCATTAATATGGTATTAATGGCACTTAACTGGGTCTTTAAGTCCTTGACTCTCCTTTGAAGATCCGGAGCCGTTACAAGGTCTTCCGGAGATTAGAAGCTGGAAGGTCCGACGATTTGACACGTGGCAGCTCTGGAGCTTGCTGTGGGAAGCAGGTAGCTCCGGGGCTACCAGACACATGTCAGGTCCGGAGCTTCTCTCGGTCTGGGGTTAAGTCCGGAGGTGCCATTTTGGTACGTGGTCCGGAGCTTCCCCCTTGTGGGAGGTAGCTCCAGGTTAGTCGTACACGTGGCGACCCAGGGATTAACCATGTTGGAGAAGCGGGTCCGGTCATGTTTGACAAGTGGGCCTTCGAGGGTCTTCAAACCAAGTAGATGGCTTTCCTTTGAGATTTCTGTAACCTCAAGGGGCGTATGGTTTTTAGGGTACCGATAGTGGCCCCCTGGACTTACCTCCGAGGAAGATCACTGGGGTGAAGTCATTCCGTCGGAGGTGGGTCCATCCTTACGACTCTTGAACTGGGTCTTCAAGGGTCTTCGAAGGTGCTGTTGGCAAAGATTTACAGTTAAATCCCGCCACGTGGCGTATCTCAGGCGGCAGATGAGATCTTTGACGTGCGGATCTCACGAAATTGAAGGTCGCCCGTTCCCGATATGAAAACCGTATCGGTTCCGCGCGCCCTGTCAGGCCGTCGCCTTTGGGTTTCCCGCCGCGTGATGACAACTATTCGCCTGGGTAAGTGCCTCGACTTGATCGTCCGGGTGGTCCCGGGCCCTCTTGTCATCGGTTGGGCTGAATTCTTGAGTAGTATCTTCGACTTCCCTGCGGTTTCCATCCAAGCGTTGCGAGGGCTTACTTAAGAAGGAAAGCGCGCACCATCGGGAGTTCTTTACGCCTTTCATCTGATCTTGCGCTCAAACTCCCAACTCGTGCTTCGCTCTTCTTCTCTTGCCTAGCTGTGCCGCGATGGAGTTGGGTCTGCGCGAGAGTCGCTTGAAGACTGACAATGATTTGAAGAAGGTCCAGGCCCTCATGGGGTGGTCCTCGGACTTCTTCAACCACTTGGTCCGTGCCGGCGGAGAGCTCCCCTTCGAGAAGGAGCGCGCCGGTGAAATGGTGTACTTTTCCTCGTACGCCATGGTGGGGTTGATCCCACCTTTTTCTTCTTTCTTCTTGATGCTGCTAGACTTCTATGGTCTGCAGCTATACCACCTTGGCCCTCACTCCATTCTCCTCGTGTCCATCTTTGTCCACTTCTGTGAGATGTGGGTGGGCATCCCCCCCCTGCATCAAACTCTTCCGGACCTTCTTCACCGTCCACACCGCCGGCCGGAGCAATGAGTATCTTGGCTTCTACTACTTTGTGAAGCGCAAGAAGTGCCCATTCAAGTACCTCCAGTCGTTCCCTTCCGGAAAGTGGGATGACTGGAAGAAAGATTGGATAGTCGTCAGGGTGGAGGAGCATGAGCGGTTGGAGCTGCCCGATGGTCTGCCCGGCATCAACACGACGATCTGGAGTGAGGTTCCGGTGCTGGCGGAAGCTTTCGACCTCGCCTTGACCAGGATCCGCCAATGCGTGGAGGGGGGATTGACCCCTCAGGCGGTATTTTGCAACTTCCTGGCCAACAGGTGGGCGCCGCTGAAGAGGAGGGAGAAGCTCGCTTGGGCCCTCAACAGTGTGATGGACGAGGACCGGGTTGAGATCGGGTTGAAGTCCAACATGGTGGGGAAGACCTTGGAGTTCCACCTCAAGAAATTCCAGCACGGCATCGACGTCGACGGTGACGACTTGACTCCGCTGTCGGCCTTTCTCCCTCTGAACGTGGAAGTGGAGTTCAGCAGGGAGCTCCGGCGGACGATGCCTGCACTTGACGACCTTGATGTCGTTGAGAGAAGATCAACCACCCGGGTGGCGATCCCCGGGATACCTGAAGACGGCTCCGCCCCTATCCCACAGCCGAGGGTCGAGGTCGTCGGCAAGGGTAAGGAGCTGGCGGATGAGCCGGAGAGCCGGAAGAGGAAGCTGCGATATGCCGATGGAGGGTCCGTCAGGCCCGCTACTCCCGCCTCGGCCCCTTCTCCCCAGGGGGGGAAGATCTTCTGCCACCGTGGCGACTGTCCCCGTAGTGGGGTCCTTCCGGGACGATACCGTTCTTGCAGTGGGATCCTCCCGGAGCGCGTCTGTCCCCGTGGTAGAACCCTCCTGGGGTGCTAGCTCCGGGCGCACGACTCCGGCACCTGGGATGGTGGGAGCCTCCAGGTCTAGGGGTTCCTCCCGACCGAGGAGAGCCTCGACCCGGGAAACGCCCGTAGCTGCGACGAGTTCTAAGGGGCCTTCTGGAGCTTCTACGCCAACCGTGGCCAGCCCGGAACATCCAGGAAAGAGGTTCCGCGCAAGCTGGTGCGGAAGCCTTCCAAGGTAATTTTTGATCTTTACCTTGGTTAACTTTTTAATTGTAGCGATTGTTTGTTAATTTTCTTTGCCCATCCTCTGCAGCGTCCCCAAGAAGGGGAGTGAAGCTCCACCCTCGGCCACGATGTTTGAGGCCGTGGGAGCTTCTGCTCCTGTCCCGGTGCCGCCCCAGGTGGTGGCTGAGGCTGCGACAGCTCCGGCGCCGGCTGTCGTGGTCATGAACCTCGACTCGTCCCCAGAAGTTCCCGTGGTAGCGCTGGACCACGGGAGTGAAGACACGCCAGCGACACTTGTCTCGGAGGTTGAAGCTCCGGGTCCTGGTGCTGCAGTGGTGGAAGCTCTGGCTGTTGAGCCGGAGGAAGTAGTAGTCCCGGTGAAAGTTGCCTAGAGGGGGGGTGAATAGGCTAATCGACCTGCAAATGACTTAATAAAACGAGATTAAATCACAGGGGGCGGACTAGTCCGGTCTGGGGGCGGACTAGTCCGGTCAGCCTACGTGAAGATCCCTAAAAAGTGTTTCTAGCAAGTTTTAAGGGGATTTTCTTGAGGCTACAGGTGAGGATATGTTTAATACAAGTTTAGAATCTATCAACACAAGAGTAAGTCAAGTTTTAACAAGATTAAACAATGTGAGGCTCAAAACAAGACTAGCAACCCTAGAACGAAGTAAGTGGTAAACAAAATGCGAAGAACACGGAGACACCAGGAATTTTATCCCGAGGTTTGATTCCACACAAGAATCTACTCCCCGTTGAGGAGTCCACAAAGGACCGGGTTCACCAACCCTTCCCTCACCAAGTTTACCGCACGGGCCTAACTTGGTTCTCCACTATCTCAAAGTGCGAATACAAGATTCGTTGGGGCTTCTCACAATCTGAGGCTCCCACACCACAAAGATGATCAACAACGCAAGCACACTCAACACACAGCTCACAAAGACTCAATGAGTGCAAGAGATCATACCGGGAGCACAAGCGCGATATTCTTCCTCTTCTCCACCTCACTAAACCCTAATCCACACAAGAATTAGTTTTAGAGGGAAAGTTGGCAAGAAAGAGGCTTAAGAGTGCTCCAAGTTGGCTGTGGCGGCGCTAGGGTTTCAAGAGTTTTCCAAGAGTTGGTTCAAAAGAACCCAGGGGACCTCTATTTATAGAGGTCCCAAGCCCATACTGCTGACTTCAGCAAAAGGGCGGACTAGTCCGGCCTCAGGCCCGGACTAGTCCGGCCTAGGGGACCACTGACCCCTCTGACACTGTCGCACTGCGCGGCAATCGTCACGCTACCCGCCAAAGTTCAAATTCAAACGGTAACTTCCACAACGGACTAGTCCGGCCCTTATCGGACTAGTCCGATCTCACACAGAACCTTTTGTTCCGTGTGAAAACGGACTAGTCTGGAGACCACGGACTAGTCTGGAGACCACGGACTAGTCCGGCCCCAAGGGCGGACTAGTCCGGCCTTCCCAGATTTAGTCACAAAATCTCTCTGCACTCAACACCACGGACTAGTCCGGCCCAAGGACGGACTAGTCCGATTTCACACAGGACCTTTTGGTCCGCCTCAAAACGGACAAGTCCGCTCTCTAGGACTTAGTCCCGAAACTCCACTTCAAGGGGTACCCCGGACTAGTCCGGTCCACTACGGACTAGTCCGAAGTCACACAGGACCTTCTGGTCCGTGTGAAAATGGACTAGTCTGGCCAGGAGCGGACTAGTCCGGCCCTAAGGCGGACTAGTCCGGCCATTCCTGCCAGACTACTCTAACTTCAACTTCAAATAGGATTTCTACCTCAACCACCACTCTTGAGCTCCTACTTTGATCTCATTGCACTTTACGCACACACCCTCCTATTTCTACGGCTAGTCTAACTCAACACACTAGAAACCCTAGTTTCTACGCTTCGAGTTGACTCCGTTTCATTCCTTTTCCTTTTTGAGGGTTTGCGTCTCCGATCGAGTCCACACCTGTGCTAAGATCACATGAGCTCATTAGCGACTTAATTGTCGTCATCAATCATCCAAAACCCACGGGGAACCTAGATGCACTTTCAATCTCCCCCTTTTTGGTGATTGATGACAACACATTAAGTCCTTCAACAATAAAGAGTATTAAATTCGGTTTTCATAACTTGTGTGCGTATGAACGACTCCCCCTCAATGTATGCAGCATGTAAAAGAGGTGGAGGAGTTCTTTCATACCCACACACGTTATGGTGGGGTGCCTACGTGATGTGCTCAACAATTGTGACAAGACATAAAATGCATCAATATAATCAAAAGATTGGCAATAGGAACAATATATTGATATTTAACAACATTAGCAAGTCTTGCACAAATGTAAACAACCAAGTAGCATGAATAAGTTACAAACGAGGTCCAAAAGACAAGAACACACCACACAAAACACAAAAGACTGCTACTCCCCGCGAACAAACACAAAGGACTGACTCCCCCTAACTCTCCCCCTTTGGCATCAAGGCACCAAAAAGGAAAAAGGAGAGGGGGGACAAGGACCCAAGAGCTAGTCCTCGTCCTCGTCACTATCGCCGTCGCGGGAGTCACTCTCCGTGGCCTCCGGGTCCGCGACGTCTTCCTCATGATCGTCGTCGTCGTCGTCGGAGCCCGGTGAGGAGGTACCCTCCGTCTCACCCAAGAGTGCCAACTCCTCGGGGGTGAGAAGGGGGTAAGGAGTGAGCTCGTCGTCGGAGGCCTCAGGGCTCATCGGAATCTCCATCTTGTCGCAGAGCTTCCTCACGTACCTCTCAGTCCGCTGAGCTCGCACCTCGGCTTTGCGGCATGAGGTGAAGATGGACCTAAGAAACTTGAGGACTCCGCTGCTAGAGGAGCCACCGGGTGAGTGAGTGGCACGGCGAGAGGCTCCACCACGAGGTTCCGCCGGCTGAGAGGGAGGATCCGCGTTCTTCCGGCGCGGAGGGAGAGGCAGAGCTGGAGGAATCTGAGGACGTAGTCTCTTATGTGAGACATCCTTCTGGAAGGTAATTCCGGAGACTTTCTCAATAAGGCACATCACATAAGGAGCATAGCCACAAGACCTGTTAGGGGTATGAGATATATTGAAGATATCATCAAAGATGTACTCAGCTAAGTTGAAGCTCTCTTCCCCATCTATCAGCACCATCAAGTGCCTCAAGTTGCCCTGGATGACTCCGGCATCCCCATCCTTCGGGGCAATGGTCTTCCGAAGGAGGCGGTTGAGCACACTAAAAAATGGTTTAATGTTTCTTGCCAATCCTGCCTCATAAGGAAGATGGTCTGGATACATGAAGTCAAGGGCATCTCGGTCTAGGGCCTTGAGGTTAGAGATGATGATCTCATGCTCAAGGTGCTCCTCCAATCCTAGAATCTTGGCAAAGTCTTCAAATGTGACAGTGTACTGCTCTCCATCTGTCATCCATGTCATCCGGCGATCTCCAAAGGAGTGAAAGTAGACAGTTGTGTAGAACTGGACAATCACCTCAATGTTCCAGTCGTACTGGAAACCCATGATATCCTTGATTCCTTGCCGTTCCGCTGCATTGATCACAGCATCAAATGCAGCATGCTTCTTCTGAGCCATGTAGTCCCAGTCAACCCACTGGGCATCAGTCACAGGAGTCTTCATCTTCATGTAGACAAGGCGATAATAATCGCAATGGAAGTCACACCAGAACCGAGGGTCGGCGGTGGACCTCTCATACCTATAGACATTCTCGTCTCTGAGCCTCCTGGCCTTCTCAGTTCCTTTTCCTTTGAATGTGTTAGCTGAGAGGTTGGGCTGACGGTTTGGATTACGTGCTGGACTGTGCATCACCAGAAGGCCAACAACCTGAGCCTTCCCTTTTTCACGAATCAAAACTCCTCCGGGTGCTTTCTTGGCTGGCACCTTGATGGAGGGCTTCTTCTTCTTCGGCTCGACTGGAGCCGGAGCCTTTCCTTTCTTAGGGTCACGCTCGACCCTTGGCTCTTCTTCCCTTTGGGCTTGCTCCTTGCCCTTTGCCTTCTCGCCAGCAGTGACGAGTCTCTTCCTTTTGGGAGCATTGGCCTCAGCGGCCCTGGAGTTGTGAGCCTCCCTGTCTTGCCTTTTCTTCCTCCTTAGCTCATTCAGGGAGTCTGCAGTTGCTCGAGCCAAGGCTTCTTCCTCATTGTAGATAGTGG
Organism: Tuctoria greenei; assembly: GCA_036927565.1. Taxonomy (NCBI): domain Eukaryota; kingdom Viridiplantae; phylum Streptophyta; class Magnoliopsida; order Poales; family Poaceae; genus Tuctoria; species Tuctoria greenei. Next base: position 257,791,875 of record JAYESD010000002.1, read on the forward strand.
CGGCTATTTTAGAGGCTTCGAGTGCCTTAAGCCGCCTTTCTTCTTTTTCCTTCTGGACCTTAATGAGGGCAGCCTTCGTCCTCGCTTCGACGATTTGAGCCTTGGTGCGGCCCTCCCGGGGTACTTCCGCACCTCTCTCCTCGGTGCGGCCCCGATAGGTCTCGGGCCGTTCTTCATCACCCGCGGGGTTGAGACGAGAAGGGGAGTGCTCCGAGTTCGACATGCTGCGAAAAGCATAGACGGGAAGATATGAGTTCAAGGAGATGGAAGTATTGCGGAAGAAGTCTCGAGAGAGGACTAGGATTAGGGTTTGCTCTGTGCAAACCGGACTTGTCCGCCCTGGGGGCGGACTAGTCCGGGTTGCACAGGATAAACCCTAACCCTAATCGAATCATCGAAAAAACTTCGGATCAGCGCGCAATACTCCTAGGCTATGATCACAAGGGTATATGGAGCAATATCTATGAAGGTGTTCCTATCAAAAACCTAAAGAATCAAAAATGGGGAAAGTTTTTAAAAAAGCTAGAATACCTTCTTGAATCCGCGAGAATCGACGAAATCGACGATGGATTGCGAAGGTGAAGCGCGGGGAAATGATCCCTCACTCCCAAGGGCTCCAATGCACGGATTGGAATCGAGATTTGGTGGATGGAGCAAAAAATCGCCAAAAAGGCGGTTGCTTGAGCGTGGGAGAGGGAGAGGCGCGAGTGAGAGGAAGAAGAGGGTCTGGGCCGACCCTGGGGGTTTAAGCCCCCAAGGGCCGGACTAGTCCGGTGCCAGGACGGACTAGTCCGGTGCGCGGACCAGACGCGGACTAGTCTGCCTCCGGACTAGTCCGGCCTCAGAGCGGACTAGTCCGGTATGCGGACTAGCCGCGGACTAGTCGGGACCCGGACTTGTCCGTCCAAGGGGCGGACTAGTCCGGTCCGACTAGGCTGAAAAATTGTATTTTAGAGCTTTGCCCTCCAATCATTTGTCCTTTTGGACAACAAGCAATGCAAACATGATTATTGAAGATAAACATGACACAAACATGATCAATTTTCAAGAAAAAGTTTTCTCAAACGGATTTTGAAGAGACATCATGATTGAGAAGAGTTTTTCAAAATAGCTCAATAAGTGAGAAATGTGGTTTAAGCCACATTCCTAGAATCCAAAATGTTTAGCTCACTTCTTAGCTCACAGAAACGCTTCTCATCAAGAGGCTTGGTGAAGATATCCGCTAGTTGATGTTCCGTCCTCACATGAGAAATTACGATATCTCCCTTCATTGAGTGATCTCGCAAGAAATGGTGTCGAATGTCTATGTGTTTGGTCCTAGAGTGCTCCACCGGATTATGGGCTATCTTGATGGCACTCTCGTTGTCACACAAGAGTGGAATGTTGCGCAAGTTAATCCCATAATCCCTAAGGGTTTGTCGCATCCAGAGAAGTTGTGCACAACAACTTCCGGCTGCAACATATTCCGCTTCGGCGGTGGAGAGAGCAATAGAGTTTTGCTTCTTGGAGGACCAAGACACTAGTGATCGACCCAAGAATTGGCATGTACCCGATGTGCTCTTCCTATCAACTTTGCACCCCGCATAGTCCGCATCGGAATATCCAATGAGGTTAAACTTAGATCCTTTGGGGTACCAAAGTCCTAGGGAAGGTGTGTGTACTAGATATCTCAAGATCCTTTTAACGGCGGTCAAATGACAAGCCTTAGGTGCCGCTTGAAAGCGAGCACACATACACACACTTAGCATGATATCGGGCCTAGATGCACAAAGATAGAGAAGTGAACCAATCATAGACCTATATAACTTTTGATCCACACTTGGACCATCCTCATTTAGGTCTAGGTGTCCATTTGTCCCCATAGGGGTTTTGATGGGTTTTGCCTTATCCATGTCAAACTTCCTTAGAATATCTTGGGTATACTTAGTTTGACTTATGAACGTCCCTTCTTTGAGTTGTTTTACTTGAAATCCTAGAAAGAACTTCAACTCACCCATCATGGACATTTCAAACCTCTCCGTCATTATCTTGGAGAACTCATCACAAAACACCTTATTTGTGGAACCAAATATTATGTCATCCACATATATTTGGCACACAAAAAGATCTTCGTTGAAGTGCTTTGTGAAAAGGGTATAATCCGCTTTGCCTATCCTAAAACCATTTTCAACTAGAAAGTCTCTTAGGCACTCATACCAAGCTCTAGGAGCTTGCTTGAGGCCATAAAGAGCCTTTCGCAATTTGTAAACATGGTTAGGATAGTCTTGGTCTTCAAACCCTGGAGGTTGCTCTACATAAACTTCTTCCTTGATTGGGCCATTAAGGAATGCACTCTTAACATCCATTTGGTAGAGCTTGAAGTCATGATGAGTAGCAAAGGCTAGTAATATCCGAATTGACTCAAGCCTAGCTACGGGAGCAAATGTCTCATCAAAATCCAATCCTTCAACTTGTGAGTACCCTTTTGCCACAAGTCGTGCCTTGTTCCTAGTTACCACGCCATGCTCATCTTGTTTGTTGTGGAACACCCACTTGGTTCCAACAACATTAGCTTGTGGGCGCTTGACAAGCTCCCAAACCTTGTTCCTTTCAAAGTTATTGAGCTCCTCTTGCATGGCAACTACCCAATCCGGATCTCTTAAGGCATCTTCAACCTTATGGGGTTCCAAGGATGAGACAAAGGAGAAATGCTCACAAAAGTTTGCAACACGTGAACGTGTTGTTACTCCTCTTGTGATATCTCCTAGAATGTTGTCAACGGGATGATCCCGTTGAACACTTTGATGAACACGAGGATGCGGAGGTTGAGCTCTTGAATCACTTGCTTCATCTTCTTCACTTTGGTCTCCCCCTTGATCCAAGCCTCCTCCTTGATCTTCATTCCCATTATCATCTTGGGGAGTATCTAGTGGATCTCCAACTTGTCCAATGGGGGTTTGACCTACTTCATAATGATGATGGTCACTTGGGCTTTGAGATGGTTCTTGTGGGCGAACATCTCCAAGTGCCATTCTCCTTAGAGCTTCTAGTGGAGGTTCCTCTTGATCAAGGGCATGTTGATCAACTTGCTCCACTTGAGAGCCATTGGTTTCGTCAAACACCACGTCACGTGCTACTTCAACAATTCCGGAGGATTTGTTGAACACACGGTACGCATGAGTGTTTGAGTCATATCCAAGCAAGAAACCCTCATCGGACTTTGAAGCAAACTTCGAAGTCCTAGGCTTCTTGTTGAGGATATAACACTTGCTACCAAAAACACGAAAGTAAGAAACATTGGGTTTCTTACCAACGAGAAGCTCATAAGGAGTCTTCTTGAGGAGGCGATGAAGATACAATCGGTTTACGGCATGGCAAGCGGTGTTAACTGCTTCCGCCCAAAACCGGTCCGATGTTTTGTACTCATCTAGCATCGTCCTTGACATCTCAATGAGTGTCCTATTCTTTCTTTCGGCAATTCCATTTTGTTGTGGAGAATAGGGAGCGGAAAACTCATGCTTGATGCCCTCCTCATCTAGGAACTCTTCTACTTGCATGTTCTTGAATTCGGTGCCATTGTCACTCCTTATAGCCTTTATCCTTAAGGTGAACTCATTTTGAGCTCTTCTTAGGAATTTCTTGAGGACACCGGGGGTTTCACTTTTATCATGCAAGAAGAGCACCCAAGTATATCTAGAGAAGTCATCAACGATGACTAGACCATACTTGTTGCCACCGATGCTAATGTAAGCAATGGGGCCAAAAAGATCCATATGGAGTAACTCCAAAGGTCTAGTTGTCGTCATGACATTCTTAGAGGGGTGTTGAGCTCCTACTTGCTTTCCCGCTTGGCACGCACCACATGGCCTATACTTTTCAAATACCACATCCTTTAGGCCACGAACGTGCTTTCCTTTAAGGAGTTTTTGAAGGTTCCTCATTCCAACATGGGCAAGCCTTCTATGCCAGCCATCCCATGTTGGCTTTCGCCATTAAGCATGTGTCAAGTTGAGCCTTATCCGTGGTAAAGTCCACAAGATACAGCTTTCCCTTGAGCACTCCCTTAAAGGCTATTGAGTCATTACCCTCTCTCAGAACATTCACACCCTCACTAGAAAAGACACACTTATATCCTTTATCACAAAGCTGTGATATGGATAGGAGATTATAGTCTAGGGAATCAACATGCAAAACATTAGATAAAGTATGCGAAGAGGAGATAGCAATTTTACCGGAGCCAAGGATTTTCCCTTGGCTATTATCCCCAAAGAAGATTCCTTCACTTGGGTCCTCGTTCTCCTCATACTCTATGAACATGCTCCTCTCTCCGGTCATGTGGTTGGTACATCCGCTATCCAGCACCCATTTCGATCCACCGGAGGAGTAAGCCTTTCTCCTTCCGTCCCTTGCCATGAGGCAAGTAGGTTTGTAGTCGTCGTTGAGGTTGGGGAAGACCTTGCTTCCCTTGGAGCTCCTCCCGATGGCTATGGCAGCCATCTTCTCCTCTTCTTCTTCGGAGGAGGACTCATCGTTAGAGTCCCACTCCTTCCCCAAGTGTGCTTGTTCGGAGGGCCTCTTCTTCTTGAAAAATTTCTTGTCTTGAGGCTTGCCCTCTCTCTTCTTCTTTGCTTCTTCATGTGGGCAATCAGCGATGAAGTGCCCATACTCGCCACAATTGTAGCAAGACCTTTTTGATTTGGGCCTTGCTCTTTCCTTCCCTTTGCCCTCATGGTTGTATCCACCTTTCTTCCTCCTCATCATTCTCCTAAACTTGTTGATGAAGAAGGCCTCTTCCTCATCGGTGTCGAGGCTCTCCTCATCACTTTCCTCTTGCTCCTTTGAAGAGGGAGTTGCCTTGAGTGCAACGTTCTTCATCTTGGAGGCGGTGAATTTTTGAAGGTCGTTGTAGAAGAGCGCCTCCTTCTCCATGATCTCGTGGTTAATGATCCTACCAAGGACCTCCTCCGGGGTCATTTGAGTGAACCCCGGGCTTTCTCGAATCATGGAGCAAAGGGCGACGTTCCTAGGCATAAATGCCCGGATCATCCTCTTCACAACCTCGTGGTCGGTCCACTTGGTGCAGCCATATGATCGGCTTTTGTTGATAAGTACCTTCAACCGGTTGTACATGTCTTGGGGGGATTCACCATCCAAGATGGCGAATCTCCCAAGCTCTCCTTCGATGAGCTCAATCTTGGCCTCCTTGACCACCCGATTCCCTTCATGTGCCGTCTTGAGGGTGTTCCATATGTCTTTGGCCACCTCAAGGCCATCGACGCGGTTGAACTCATCTCTTGAGAGAGATGAGATAATCACACCCGCAGCTTGAGCATTGCGGTGGATGAGGATGGCTTGTTCTTGCGTGATGTTGTCCTCATCCTTTGGGATCTCCACCCCGGTCATGACAATTTGCCACAATGCCAGATTGAGTGACACGAGGTGGATCTTCATGTTGTGTTTCCACATCCCATAGTCGGTTCCATCGAATTGAGGAGGTTTCCCCAATGGGATGGAGAGGTAGTGGTTGTTGGCGGCAAGGCATTCATAGTTGAACCCTTGTCGGTTGTAGTTGACCCCGCCGCCACCACTTGATGAGCTTGACGGCTCAACCACAGCAATCTTCAACTTCTCCCGGAGCTTCGCCTTGAGCTGGCGAGTCTCCTCATTATCCGTTGGCTTGTCTTGATAAGCCATTGTCTCTTCACGTGTCGGTTGAGAGTCGTTGGTCGACACTTCTTCAAACACCACTCCGGCCATCTCTCCGAGTTGTTAGACTCTTTGTGGAGAGTCCTGCTCTGATACCAATTGAAAGTTGCCTAGAGGGGGGGTGAATAGGCTAATCGACCTGCAAATGACTTAATAAAACGAGATTAAATCACAGGGGGCGGACTAGTCCGGTCAGCCTGCGTGAAGATCCCTAAAAAGTGTTTCTAGCAAGTTTTAAGGGGATTTTCTTGAGGCTACAGGTGAGGATATGTTTAATACAAGTTTAGAATCTATCAACACAAGAGTAAGTCAAGTTTTAACAAGATTAAACAATGTGAGGCTCAAAACAAGACTAGCAACCCTAGAACGAAGTAAGTGGTAAACAAAATGCGAAGAACACGGAGACACCAGAAATTTTATCCCGAGGTTCGATTCCACACAAGAATCTACTCCCCGTTGAGGAGTCCACAAAGGACCGGGTTCACCAACCCTTCCCTCACCAAGTTTACCGCACGGGCCTAACTTGGTTCTCCACTATCTCAAAGTGCGAATACAAGATTCGTTGGGGCTTCTCACAATCTGAGGCTCCCACACCACAAAGATGATCAACAACGCAAGCACACTCAACACACAGCTCACAAAGACTCAATGAGTGCAAGAGATCAAACCGGGAGCACAAGCGCGATGTTCTTCCTCTTCTCCACCTCACTAAACCCTAATCCACACAAGAATTAGTTTTAGAGGGAAAGTTGGCAAGAAAGAGGCTTAAGAGTGCTCCAAGTTGGCTGTGGCGGCGCTAGGGTTCAAGAGTTTTCCAAGAGTTGGTTCAAAAGAACCCAGGGGACCTCTATTTATAGAGGTCCCAAGCCCATACTGCTGACTTCAACAAAAGGGCGGACTAGTCCGGCCTCAGGCCCGGACTAGTCCGGCCTAGGGGACCACTGACCCCTCTGACACTGTCGCACTGCGCGGCAATCGTCACGCTACCCGCCAAAGTTCAAATTCAAACGGTAACTTCCACAACGGACTAGTCCGGCCCTTACCGGACTAGTCCGATATCACACAGAACCTTTTGTTCCGTGTGAAAACGGACTAGTCTGGAGACCACGGACTAGTCCGGCCCCAAGGGCGGACTAGTCCGGCCTTCCCAGACTTAGTCACAAAATCTCTCTGCACTCAGCACCACGGACTAGTCCGGCCCAAGGACGGACTAGTCCGATCTCACACAGGACCTTTTGGTCCGCCCCAAAACGGACAAGTCCGCTCTCTAGGACTTAGTCCCGAAACTCCACTTCAAGGGGTACCCCGGACTAGTCCGGTCCACTACGGACTAGTCCGAAGTCACACAGGACCTCCTGGTCCGTGTGAAAACAGACTAGTCTGGCCAGGAGCGGACTAGTCTGGCCCTAAGGCGGACTAGTCCGGCCATTCCTTCCAGACTACTCTAACTTCAACTTCAAATAGGATTTCTACCTCAACCACCACTCTTGAGCTCCTACTTTGATCTCATTGCACTTTACGCACACACCCTCCTATTTCTACGGCTAGTCTAACTCAACACGCTAGAAACCCTAGTTTCTACGCTTCGAGTTGACTCTGTTTCATTCCTTTTCCTTTTTGAGGGTTTGCGTCTCCGATCGAGTCCACACCTGTGCTAAGATCACATGAGCTCATTAGCAACTTAATTGTCGTCATCAATCAATCAAAACCCACGTGGAACCTAGATGCACTTTCACTCGGCCTCGGAGCCGAAACTTGTCGAAGCTCCGACGGTTGAGCCGGAGGTGATTGAAGCCCCGGCATGCGAGCCGGAAATCGAGGTAGTTCCGGCAGTTGAGCCGGTTACCTCCGAAGCACCGGCCGCTGAGCCGGTTATTGTTGGAGCGCCGGTCATAGAGCCGGTGTTTGAAGAGGCGATGGAGCTCGAGCCTCCCTCGGAAGAGGTGTCCCGGCCGGAGCCAGTAGCAGCTCCTGCTCCGGAGGCGACGACGTCGGAGGTACCTGTGGCCGAGCCGGAGTGCCCAAGCGAAGTCGCTGGCCCCCGGCCCGAGGAGGTGAACGAAGACTTGGCGGCGGGGCCTTCTTCGATGGCGACTGAGGCCATCCCGGAGGACGGCCCTAGTGCCTTGGAAGCTTAGGGTTCCGCTCTCGTAGAGTGGGACCCAATTTTTGTATGTGAAGACCCGCTGGAACCAGCGGAGGAGACCCCAGCAGGTCCGGAGCCCATCCCGCTGTCGATGTCTATCGACAACGCCTGCTCCAGTCTGCGTCAAGTCCAATTGGCCTTCTTCCACGACAGCAAGGCTCTTGAAGAGGAGCACCAAACCCTTAGGCGGTGGCGTAACCGACTCCGCTTTGAGACCAAGCTGGCGCATTCGAGGCTTGCGGATGACAAGGAGTGGATCAAGCGGGAGAAGATCCGCCTGGAGTACTGGGGCAAGCTGCTGGATGACAGGGAGAGCATGACTCATGCCCTCGACGCTCAATCCCGGGAGATCCACGATCAGGCCAAAGCTGCCAACGACGCGGCCAATGCTCGGCATGAACAGCTTGAGGCCATCAACACCGCACTCATCAAGCGCCGACAGGCACTTGAAGAGAGGGAGAGACGGCTCGAGGACGAAGAGCAGAAACTCCTGGAGCTGCGGGATGACGTCCTGAGGAGGGAAGAGGAGCTCGCCGAGAAAGTAGCTCTGGCTGACAAGGGCCTCGAGGAGCGCACCAAGAAGTTGGAAGAGTGCTGCCAAGAGGAAGAGGAGAAGACCTGGGTGCGGGGGCAGGAACTCTACGAATACGAGTGTGCCCTTGTTTCCCGAGAGAAAAAAGTGGAGGCTAGGGAGAAGGACCTGGTCGATCGTCGGAACAAGATCCACCTCTAGGAGGAGGAGCTCGGAAGACTTGAGAGGCGGGTTGCTGCAAAGATTCAACAAAACGCCAAAGAAGTTGAGCGCCTCGCCCGTGAGAATTCCGAACTGACGGCGGCCAAGAGATCCCTGGAAGAGATGAAGAGCTTGAGGACGGCAGACTCCCTACAGATTTGGGAGTTCTTGGGCAAGGCCAATGATGCGCTGACACCGATGGGTTTCAGCCCCGTGCGCCCGGATGATCCGGAGCCGGAGCCGGACCTTGCGCTGCAGGCGTTGAGCGCAGCAGGTAGCAAGCTCTCCAAGGTGGGCGATGTCATCGCGGACCAACTGGAGGTTGAGGGGCAATCCCTGGCGAAGAACGTCGCAGAGTATGTGCTGACGTGCTACACCAGCCAGAACCCCCAATTTCCTCTGGACCCGGTGCTTGAAGGCCCCGTCGGAGGAGAAGGCGAAGCTACCCGAGCCAGCGTATCGGAGGTCGCCCAGAAAGTCGCCGAGTTCTTCCATAGGGTCTAGGACCATCTCTTTAGCTCTCACTTGTATTTTCTCTTCTTCTTCCTCAATTTTGTAATCCCTTGTCTCCAGATGTAATCTCCTGTCTCCAGATGAATGAAATCCCCAAATTTTTACGAATTTCACTTTTTGTCTTCAACATCTTTATCTTCACTTGGATATCTTCACTTGGCCCCCTGGTAGATGTACACAATTTGATTGTGAACATGTACCAAAAGGATACTGAGTTTTGTTGAAGACTCATTTGCTCCGAACTTGTAGCATTTAGGTCCGAAGTCTTCGATAGTGAAGGTCCCCTGAGGTTGTAGGAGCTTAGAAGCTCTGACATTGTCCATCGCTGGAGCTTGGTAGCTCCGGCAATAGCTTCTATCAACACCTAGAGCGTCGATAGTCAGTCCTTCGGGGTGTCGAAGCTGGGTAGCTCCGGCAGTGACCTTTGCCAACACTTGGTTTGTTGGCAGCAGACTCCATTTACGGGGTCTTCTCACCATCTTATATTCAGCGTCGACGGCTGGCCCCCTTAGGGGATTCGGAGCTTAGTTAGCTCCGGCTTCTCTCCATCAACGTAGAGTTTATTTTTCCTGCACACTTAAGCCAAGAAAAATAGTAAAATTCGTTCCTTGTCTATAATTTCGTCGCGGCTTACGATTCTTATGAAAACTTTAAGTTGAACGTGATTTTAAATACAACCGGATGCGTTGCCTTTTCTCTTAGATTCAACTGTTCATGGACTCGCCTTACTTCGGCCTGTCGGGGTGTAGGTAGAGTGGCGTACTTAGGGTGCTTGACCAGGCTAAGTCGATAGCACACTCCGGCCCTAGATTGGCTTGGCGGCTTTCGGGCGAGTTGGCCATGAGCGATATTTGAATCCAAAAGAACTGACAATACAACTTGAATCGTATATAAACCGGTCAAACTAAAATTTCTTAAGAATTGCACGTCTTTGTTATAGACAAGAAAGAGAAAAATAAAAATGTTGAGCCTGTACAAAATAAATGCACGTGGAGTCTATTTCACATGAAGATGTCTTTCATTATAGGTCCGGGGTACAGGGGAAACAAGTACACTCTTAGGGTACAGAACCAGGCTAAGTGTGTTTGTTTTCTCGTTTGACCCAGGGTAGTTAGCCACACTTTTAGTCCGGAGACTGTGACAAGTGCTGCATGAGCTTTGCGGACCTTTCGGGAAAGGTCCGGCTGCTCTCCCGGAGGAACTACCCGACTCTGTACAATGACTCTATAACATACATCTCAAGTTACTCAAGACTCACCTCCGTGGTATTTAAGTATAGAACTTACGGAGGTGCTCGATGTTCTAAGGATTTGGGAGAGGTGTCCCATCCTCGGTAGCCAAGCGAACGCTTCCGGGACGGGATACTTTGATCACTCGGAAGGGCCCCTCCCAGCTGGGGGAGAGTTTGTTTAACCCTTCTCTGTATAGTATTCTCCGTAGCACCAGATCGCCTTCCTCGAGCTGTCGGTTGTGTACATACCGCTGGTGATAACGCCGTAGAGCTTGGCGATATCGGGCATTCCGAACAGCTGCTTGGCACCTTCCCTCCTCGAGGAGGTCTAGGTCTTCACGCCGGAGCTGGTCCTGCGCGGCTTCGTCGAAGGTCCGAACCCGGAGCGAACCCAAGGTGATTTCCGGAGGAAGGATTGCTTCAGCTCCGTACACCAGAAAGAAGGGTGTTTCTCCGGTTGACCGGTTTGGAGAAGTCCTGTTGGCCCATAGAGTGGGCGGAAGCTCTTCGATCCAGTTGGCTCCATGTTTCTTCAAACGCTCATAGGTGCGCGTTTTGAGTCCCTTAAGGATTTCTGCATTTGCTCTCTCGGCTTGTCCATTGCTGGCTGGGTGAGCTACGAAGGCGTAGCAGACTTGTATGCCGAGGTCTTCGCAATATCCTTGGAATGCGGAGCTTGTGAATTGAGTCCCATTATCAGTGATGATTTTGTTTGGGACTCCAAATCTGCTCACAATGGATTGCAGAAAGTTGATAGCAGATTGCTTGTTGATCGTCACAACTGGAGTTGCTTCCGACCACTTGGTGAATTTGTCAATGGCGACATACAGGAACTTGTAACCTCCGATGGCTCTTGGGAAAGGTCCCAAGATGTCCATACCCCACACGGCGAAGGGCCATGTAGGAGGTATCATTTGTAGGGACTGAGCCAGTGTATGAATTTTCTTTGCATGAAATTGGCATGCTTTGCATTTTTTCACCAGCTCAGTTGCATCCTGGAGCGCTGTAGGCCAGTAGAAGCCATGTCGGAAGGCTTTACCGACCAGCATGCGGGAGGACGCGTGGTTCCCACACTCGCCTCCATGGATTTATGCGAGGAGCTCATAGCCTTCTTCCCTTGTGATGCACCGCATTAGGATGCCGTTGGCACCACGCCGGTAGAGATCCCCTTCTACCAGCGTGTATCTTTTAGCCAATCTGACTACCCGGTCAGCGGATACATCATTGTCAGGAAGGATGTTGTCTTTCAAGTAGTTCCGGATCTCCGAGATCCATGCATCGGAACTGACTTGAGCATTTGAGTCTTGCGTGCTGGGTTGCTCGGAGCTTCCGGCAGCACCTACGACCCTTGATGGCTTCCATGGTAACAGGGCCATCGGGACCGTCAGCTTCGGGATGCTGATCTCGCCCCCTTCGCTCAGTTCGGCAGGTTGAGCTGTGGGTTTTGACAACCTCCGGACGAAGATTCCATCAGGAGCCGGAGCTCCGGTTGATGCTTTCGTCGAGAGTTCGTCGGCTTCAGCGTTGAGAGCACGCTGAACATGGTGAAAATCTAGGACTTCAAAGTCCTTTTGAAGCTTCTGGACTTCAAGGAGGTAAGCAGCTAGCTGGATATTGTTGCAGGAGCATTCACCCTTCACTTGCTTAACGATGAGCTGCGAATCTCCCTTGACCAGCAGTTGCTTGACACCGTATGACAGTGCTACCTTTAGTCCATAGATGAGTGCTTCGTACTCCGCCATGTTGTTGGTTGCCTTGAAGTCAAGGTGTACCATGTATTTTACCTTCTCTCCGGTTGGCGCGAGGAGAAGGATTCCAGCTCCGGCCCCCTGCTTTTGCATGGAGCCGTCAAAGTAGAGGGTCCAGTGAGGCTCGGTGAAGACCGGAGTCTTGTGTTCCGACTTCTGCTCACTGGGGCCCCCAGGGTTTGATGGAGAGGGAGTCCATTCCGCCACGAAATCTGTCAATGCTTGACTCTTGATTGCTTGCCTCGGAATGAATTCGAGATCGAATTCAGCCAATTCCGCTGCCCATTTTGCGATGTTCCCAGTTGAATTGGGATTAGGCAAAATTGCTCGGAGTGGATAGGAGGTCACCACCGAGACTTTATGAGCTTGGAAGTAATGTCGAAGCTTCCTGGAGGCAATAAGAAATGCATAGAGTAGCTTATGCACCTCTAGGTATCGAGTCTTGGCTTCGTGTAATACTTCGCTGATGAAGTATACCGGGCGTTGAATGGTCCGGACCCTAATGGAGGGGTCCGGAGCTTCCTCTTCATTGATCCGGACCCTCTCGGAGGGGTCCAGATTCTCTTCGGGGACCTCCGGGTTCTGGCTGGAGGAATCTGGAGCTTCTTCAGAAATGACCTGGACCCTCCCGGAAGGGTCTAGGTCCCCTGAAGCGACTTCTTGTGGGTTCGAATCTGGGAGCTGGGACCCAGACTCGCTTTCAGGAACCTCCGGACCCTCCCGAAGGGGTCTGGATTCCTGAATGTGGGGTAGTTCCGGTCTCTCCGCAACCAGAACCATACTGACGACTTCGTCAGTAGCTGAAATGTAAAGCAACAAAGGCTCACCAGGGTTCGGAGCTACCAGAATTGGTAGGGTGGTGAGGAACTGTTTCAGCTCCTGGAATGCCTTCTCTGCTTCTTCGGACCATTGGAATGGTCCGGACTTCCTCAATAACTTGAAGAAGGGAAGTGCCCGCTCCGCTAGTCTTGATATGAACCGACTGAGGGCTGCTAGACATCCAGTTAACTTTTGGACGTCTTTGATGCGGGTTGGTGGTTGCATGTCTTCAATGGTTTTTATCTTCGCCGGATTAGGTTCTATGCCCCGGTGACTTACTAGAAAACCAAGAAGTTTTCCGGAGCTAACCCAAAACATGCACTTGTCCAGGTTTATCTTTGTGCGGGTGGCCCGCAGCTTGTCGAAGACAGCCTGCAAGGTGTCTAGGAGTGACTCCTTGTTCTTGACCTTGACCACGATGTCATCGACGTACACTTCCACTATGTCTCTGATGAGTTCCTCAAAAGTTCTGTACATTGCTCGTACAAAAGTTGAAGCTGCATTCTTGAGACCAAAGGGCATGGCTGTGTAGCAGTACAATCCATCTACTGTGATGAATGAAGTATGCTCTTCATCCTCCCTAGACATCCTGATTTGGTGATACCTAGAATATGCGTCTAGGAAACACAGTAATTCACACCCGGAGGTGGAATCCACTATCTGATCTATTCTAGGTAGTGGGAATGGATCTTTTGGACATGCCTTATTTAGTGTGGTGTAGTCGATGCACATCTGAAGCTTCCCGCCGGCCTTGGGCACAACGACTGGGTTCGCTAGCCATTTTGGATGGAAGACTTCTCAGAAGAATCCGGCTTCGAGTAGCTTCTTCACTTCTTGTCGGATGAAGTTCTGCCGCTCTACGGATTGCTTCTGAGGTTTCTGATGCACAGGCCGGGCATTGGGGTAGATCTTCAGATTGTGCTCAATCACTTCCTTGGGGATCCCAGGCATTTGTGACAGTTGCCAAGCAAACACGTCAACGTTAGCCCGGAGGAAAGTGATGAGCGCGAGTTCCTATTTGTCGTTCAATCCTCCTGATATACGGGTGGTCTGAGCGGCATCGGAACCAATTTGGACGACTTTGACGGGAATGTCGGTGTCGCCGCTTGGCTGCACACGGGGTGCAGAGGTCGAGCCTCGTTGACGAATGCTCGGGGGGTTTCGAAGCTTGCTCCTGCCTGGAGTCCTCCTATTGCGCCGTGGTGAGTGCGTGAAGTTCCTCCAGAGCAGTTACTCCGGCGGTGCGATCTCCGCGGAACCGGAGAACGCCTACTGGTGTTGGCATTTTCAACACCAGATAACCATAATGAGCGGCTGCCATGAATTTGTACAGGGCAGGCCTACCCAAGATGGCGTTGAATGGTAAGTTGATCTGAGCAACGTCAAAGACCAACTTCTTGGTGCGATACTTCTCCCGTGTCCCGAAGGTAACAGGAAGAGTAATAGCTCCGAGTGGGATAATGGCCCCCGGACCTACTCCGGAGAAAGGTCGGGAGGGATGGAGATCCGAAGGTCGAAGCTGAAGCTTGGTAAAAGCTTCAAAGCTTATGAGGTTCAGCCTCGAACCTCCGTCCACCATAACATGATGGAGCTGGATGTTATTGATGGTGGGAGATACCATCAAAGGTAACTGTCCAGCTCCGACCATGCTTCGAGGACAGTCCGAAGCATCAAAAGTGATGGCTGTGTCCATCCACTTTCGATGTGGCTCCGGTCTAGCTGTAGGAGCTACAGCGGCCATATCCCAACGCATAGTCTTGATGATGCGGCGGGAGGTGATGCCCCATGATCCACCAAAAATAGTGTTCATGGTTTTCCGACGCTCGTTGTCGGAGACGTCGGAATCGTCGTCGACGGAGGTGTAGACGGCTTTCAGGACCTTTTTGGGATCCTGAAACCCTAACTCCTCTTCAGCCGGAGCTTCGTCGACTTTCTGTTTTCCTTCCCTTTGACAGAAAGGAGACTCTTCCCGGCGCTTGTTGTAGCGCTCGGCGAGGTTTTGGACCTCCCGACAATCTTCCAAACTGTGGCTGCCCGTTTTGTGAATTGGACACCACACCTTGGATTTGCCTCCGTCTTCTGAAGACGGTCGAGGTCGCTTTTTGGGGCGTGGCCCCCGGCCACCCGGAGCTGCAGCAGCTGCGGCATTGGATGTACCGGTCGACGGCTTCTTCTTGTCGTTGGTCTTTTTCTTCTTCTTGCCGTTCCCGGAGGTAGCGGCTTCTTCTTTGGAGGATCTCTTGTTACCCTCCGGAGTTGATTTGGAGTGCATTTCACGGCCCTCCGCAGCTCTGGCGCACTTGTCAGCCAAGCTAAAGAGCTCCGTAACACTGGTAATCTCTTTGATTGCCAGTTTCTCCAACATCTTCTTATCCCATACTCCCTGTCTGAATGCCACAATGACAGAGGCGCTAGAGATAGAAGGAATAGTGTTATGTACCTGAGAGAACCTCTGTATGAAGGATCGCAAGGATTCTCTCTCTTTTTGCACGACGGCAAAAAGATCTAGTTCGGTGCCTGGTCGGGTGTATGAACTCCCGAAGTTGGCGGTGAACTGTCGGCACAACTCCTCCCAACTGTTGATAGAGTTGGGTGGAAGGCTCATAAACCAGGACCTCGTGGTTCCGGTTAAAGCCACAGGGAAATAATTGGCCATTACAGCCTCATTTCCTCCAGCTGCCAAAATAGCAGTGGAGTAAATCTGAAGAAATTCGGCGGGGTTGACAGTCCCGTCGAATTTCTCCGGCAGATGAGGCCAGAACTTCTGTGGCCAATTGACCATGCGCAGATGCATGGCCAGGGCTGAACAGCCTCCTCCTACTCCCTCGGGAGCAGGAGTGCTTTGAGCCTCTCGTCTCTCACGAGCACTCTCAATATGGACTCGGCCGTCTCGCAGACGATAACGACGATCAAGCTCCGACCGGAGGTCATGAGTTGAAAGCCTGGATACCGTATGGGTGCGTCGTGCCCCAGAGGACAACGACGTCACTTGTTGTGACGCAGCTCGTCTCCTGTTGTTGGAGACGTGTGGACCAAGTCTACCAGACAAAGTCCGCCGCTGCGACGGGGCCTGTCCTGAAGGAGGAGGACCCTGGTTGCTGATGCGGTCAGCTGCGGCTGCAACCAAATGTTCCACATCAGCTCTCCACTGCTCCAATGCGTCCCGGGATGCATTAGGAGGTGGTGGACGTTGAAGAAGAGCACGCGCTGCATGAAGCGCATGTTCTGGATTGTTATGATTCGCCGACGCCGTGATGGACACCGGTGCACCATCGCGTTGTCCAGCTTGGTTTGCTGGAGGAGGCGGCGGTGGTGGCTGTGTGACTCCTGCTGGCGCTGAGGCTCTTGCTGGTGGGGGCATATTGGAGGGATTGCCTCCAACAGCCTGAACAGCGGGTTGACCATTGGATGACCCAGCAGCGGAGTTCACCATTCTTGAAATCTCAGGCGCCCCTGCCTGGCGTGCCAACTGTCGGTGGTTTTGATCCGGCAGATCTCCCGACACTGCTAAAGTGTTGAAGGAGTTTGTGGTTCAGTGTGGGTGCGCGGAGATTCAAGAAGGTGAAAATCAAAGTAATATAGGAGACACGAGGATTTACGTGGTTCGGGCCACCTGAGCGTAATACCCTACTCCACGGGTGTGTTGGTGTTGTATTAGCGGTAAGAGCTTGTCACGAACGCGTGGGGTGCGTATGATCGTTCGTGAACGTCCCTGAGTGTATCATCGGCCTGTCCTTTTATAGTACAAGGATAGGCCGTTACAAGCTAGCCTGGCCCGACATGTGGCCCCGACGGTTACTGGTATTGATATACGATTAATTGCTCTTAATGATCCTGTAACGGGCTTTGACTGCACCGTTACTGGTGTTAAGATCGTCCGATTGAGTGTCATTAATATGGTATTAATGGCACTTAACTGGGTCTTTAAGTCCTTGACTCTCCTTTGAAGATTCGGAGCCGTTACAAGGTCTTTCGGAGATTAGAAGTTGGAAGGTCCGACGATTTGACACGTGGCAGCTCCGGAGCTTGCTGTGGGAAGCAGGTAGCTTCGGGGCTACCAGACACGTGTCAGGTCTGGAGCTTCTCTCGGTCTGGGGTTAAGTCTGGAGGTGCCGTTTTGGTACGTGGTCCGGAGCTTCCCCCTTGTGGGAGGTAGCTCCGGGTTAGTCGTACACGTGGCGACCCAGGGATTAACCATGTTGGAGAAGCGGGTCCGATCATGTCTGACAAGTGGGCCTCCGAGGGTCTTCAAACCAAGTAGATGGCTTTCCTTTGAGATTTCTGTAACCTCAAGGGGTGTATGGTTTTTAGGGTACCGACAGAACTCAAGAATTTGACATTTTTCTTCCTTCTTCCTCAACCGTTACTTTGAAAGCTTTTTCGGATGTTGATTTTGTGGGTTGTAAGATTGATAGGAAAAGTACTTTCGATGCTTATCATTTTCTTGGTAATTCACTTTTTGCTTGGTCCTCTACAAAACAAAACTCAGTTGCAGAATCCACAGCTGAATCTGAATATGTAGATGCTGCTAGTGTTTGCTCGCAAATTCTTTGGATTGTTCAAACACTTAAGGACTATAGCGTTGATCTAGATAGTGTTTCACTGTTTTGTGATAACACTAGTGCCATTTGCATTGCTAAAAACTATGTGCAACATTCTAGAACTAAGCACATTGACATTAGGTCTCACTTTCTCTGTGATAATGTTGAAAAAGGAAACATTGTGCTTTACCATGTGGATATCGAATAACAATTGGCTGGCATTTTTACAAAACCTTTAGATTTCACTCGTTTTTGTTTCATTCGTAGTGAAATATGGGTTATGCATCCTCATGGCTTACATTGAGGGGGAGTTTTTAAACTTTAGAAGTCTATGTGTGAATCTGAAATTAAAATAATATGAGCATAGTATTTCATACATATATGACTTTGTGATTCCTTCTACATGCTGAAAGTTCTTACGACATTACTCGTGTTATACATTTTGTAGTTTTTGTCATGTCTAGTAATTGAAATAATTACTTACACTAAATCTAGTCATGGTCGAACTTTCTTGCTGTTTTGAACTTGTTGCATGCTCACAAGTGATTTTAATCATAAAGAATTAATCAAGTAATCAACTCACATCTTGAGTTTTATGAACAAATATAAATTGAGAAAAGATCAAGAGAATATGCATGCATCATAATTCTTCTTTTGAGATGGCTTATCATTGCACTTAGATATGAACTTGGAAGAAGTTGTGTATGACTAAAACCATGTCCTTAAGTTTCTAATTGTCAAATAACATAGGCTTGGCTTGGTTGGTTAGAATAAGGCAGATGCGCATATAATCTCTTGCAAATATCATATGATCTAAATTTGGTCTTTGGAAAATAATAAATTGTAGCAACAAGTGTTGTGCTTTCAAGTATTGAAATAGTTAAGGTTGTGAGATCATGACTTGCTTAAATTGAAAATTACATTTGATCTCTAGCATGGCTTACACTACTTTATGTATTTCATTGTTGTGATAGTGTAAGTTACTTGATAGTATGACTTGGATGAGCTTTGTGTTATATGTATATGTTATAATATGCTCATAACAATTAAAATTTCTCTTTTGTACCTTGTTGAATACATTGTCAAAGGGGGAGAAATTGATCACATGTTGCACATATTCACAAGTGCTTTTGGCACGATTGCGCGATTCTTCTCAGGGGGAGAAGTATGCAAGGGGGATAAATATGTATAAAGGAGAGAAATTGTTTCTATCTCATTTGGTTTTCAAAAGGAGTGAAATTTTTTTCAAAACCTTTCTAGTAAATAAGCCAATGTTCGGATTTTAAGTGGTGTTGCCAATGCATTCATCAAGGGGGAGATTGTGAGACCTATGTGTGCTGAATACATTGGCTTTGACGATAAAAGTTTTGAATATTCCCAAAACATCTTTTTATCAAGATTTTATGATAGCTCCAACGCAAGGTTGTACTAGCTTTGGTAAGCTCCGGCGCTAGTTACTAGCTTTGGTAAGCTCCGGCTCAAGCTCTGGTTAGCTTTGGCAAGATTCAAAGCTTGATCGCAATGTTCCTGCTTTTACTGTGAAATGTTTCGAACTTGCTTTACATTGTTGGAAAGATTGCTTAGTATTCATTTGCTAAGTTTTTGGTGCGTTTTGGTCAATATGGCTCATATCGTTTTACTATGTTTTGCAACATTCTTATGTGAGGTGCTCACGTAAGAAGTTGTAGTTTCACAACAAATGAGAGCCAAGTCGAGGACTTGTGCTCGGAAGTATTGGTTGTTTATTCATGTTCATGCGTTACTTGAGTTTAAGACATGGCTGGTGACGGGATCCATTGAACTAGTCTTAGGGAAAAGATGAGGTTCAACAACAAAGTTCGGGAGGAATTGTGGTTGAGTTGATCAGGAGGTCGCGCGACATGTATGAATCAAGAACAATGCATATGAAGGTATCGTGGACGTCGTTGGAAGATGTTTACACGTGTGCAAGGAGTGCATGGACGTGGCTACATGGTTCTGAGGCTTGATAAAGAGATGTGGACGTAAAAAATTGGTCCAAAAGGTCCAACCGACTAGGTTATGGACTCAGGCTGCGGTTGAGTCGTGTTTGACTCAAATATAGAAAGTTTTGAGTTGGTTATGATAGGATTTCGTGTGGGTCACGGATTTGAGTTGTTTTAGGAATATGGGATACGTTCCTAAAGTGTTTGGAAGCCTTAAGATTGCTTCTATATGCGTATAGAAGAGTCTTGAGCAGTTATGGAAAGTTTCGATTCGTGAATTGAGCAGGATTAGAGTCCTAGTTAGGTTTGGATTGGCCTAAGGGTTGGTTATATAAGCAAGGGAGGCCAGAGCTTATGGTAGACGACTTTTGGGATGTTCCCCTTGTGGTATATTGAATAAATATTGTATATTAAAGGAACTTTTGTGCCTTGTTCGCCCGACTTGTTCTAGACAAGTTTTTCTCGTCGAGTTTTCTGCACAGCACTACCTTTCTTCAGTGGTTTTATCATAACTCGAGTTTTACAGATCCAATTGACGTGATTATTTTTGGGTTGTATTCAACACTTGATTATCTATCATCTGTAAAAATTTCAACGTCATTGGATTTGCGGTTTTTTGTCTACATGAGTTTCTTTACAGTATTGCAGATCTGTTTTTTACTCGGTAGAATAGATTGACCTTTTTTCGATCTTCCGATCGTAACTTGAGTTTCTCTTGACGAATTTGTGTGATTCTTGTTGTGTCGTCTTCGTGACTTGATTCTCTCTGATATATATCACTTTTGTCATGGTGAAACACATTTAGATTAGTCTCACACACGATTTCTTTAACATATCGGTTTTTCCACCGAAGGGGTTGGGTTTTCATTGCTTCCGCTGAAAAAGTTTTAATCTGCCATTCACCCCCCTCTGGTAGCTTTTCATGTGCTCTTCGATATTACAATTAATGTTGTAAGTAACAATCACATTTCTCAATCAAACGACTCTGTATTTAGTAAGCGCAAACGAATCGATTTCGACTCGTCAGCAAAATTATGACACTATCTTTTATGTCATATCTCGAGTGGGAGAATTGAGGGCTTAGTATCACAATCGATTCTTCCTCACTTAGACTTTTCGGATTGGCAACAATGCATTGATTGCATTAAGGGTAAGTACGTTAAAACTATTAAGAAAAATGTCAAACATTGTACGGGAATTTTAGAGTTAGTACATACGAACATTTGCAGTCTGTTTCCCGTAGTCTCGATAGGCAGATATGATTCTTTCATAATGTTTACAGATGACTTCGTTATGGCTACATTTATCTGATCAAGGTGTGATCCGAAGCATTGGATAATTTTAAGATATTTAAGGCTGAAGTAGAAAACCAGCATAACCTTAAGATTAAGGTAGTAAGATCCGACCGTGGAGGGGAGTACTACGGTCGTCATACCTCATATGGCCAAGTTGTTGGTCCTTTTGCGAGGTTTTTACAGGAGAATGGTATAGTTGCCCAGTACTCGACACCGGGCGAGCCTCAGTAGAACGGTGTAGCAAAACGGCATAACCGTACGCTTATGTATATGGTAAGGAGTATGTTAAGTTATTCTACATTATCGATTAGCTTATGGATGGAGGCATTAAAAACTGCCATTTACGTGCTTAATCGGGTTCCTAGTAAGTCAGTACCTAAGACACCGTACGAGATGTGGACGGGACATAAGCCCTCATTTAACTACTTGCACGTATGGGGTTGTCTAGCTCAGGCAAAAATAGTCAACCCAAATATTGGTAAGCTGGATTCTAAAACCATTAGTTGCCATTTTATTGGCTATACCGATAGGATTAAGGGATTCTAGTTTTACTGTCCAGATCGTTCCACTAAGTTTGTGGGAATGAGACATGCTGTCTTTTTAGAAGATGTCATGATCAGGAGGAACATGGTAAGACGTGAGGTAGATCTTGAGGAGAAACGGGTGTATGCACCCAGTCTTATGATTCAAGAACCCTATTTCGTGATACCTGCTGATGTTGGACCATTGGTGCCTGTCACTTGTAATCCAACACCCGTTTTTGTTCTTACATCAGCAACTGAAATTAGTGAGACTCCTGCACTGCAGGAACCAGCTCAGCCTTCCGAGCATTTTGAGTCAGATGTCTCTAAGATTAGGAGGAGCCACTGCCTCAACCTATAGAAGATGCACAACTTAGAAGATCTCAAAGAGTGAGACGCTCGGTCATTCCGAGTGAATATGAGGTCTATATGAGTGAAGAAGTTCAAATGGAGGATGATCCCACCTTATTTGAAGATGCTATGAGGAGACCACAGTCATCCGAGTGGCGTAAAGCTATGGAGGATGAAATGAGGTCCATGGATGTCAACAAAGTCTGGGAATTAGTCGAAATTCCTAACAGAGCCAAAACGGTAGGCTGTAAATGGGTCTATAAGATCAAACGTGACTCTAAAGGGAAGATTGAGAAATATAAGGCCAGACTTGTGGCAAAAGGATTCACTCAAAAAGAAGTCGTGGATTATAATGAGACGTTTTCACCCGTCTCTAGTAAGAATTATTTTAGAATCATTATGGTATTAATAGCACATTTTGACTTATAGTTACATCAGATGGATGTAAAAAAGGCGTTCCTCAATGGGGATCTATACGAGGACGTCTATATGACACAATCGAAAGATTTGTCATTGAGGGTAAGGAACATATGAGATGTCATCTTAAGAAGTCCATTTATGGACTTAAACAGGCCTCAAGGCAATGGTATCTCATATTCGATGAGACGATTAGAAAGTTTGGGTTTAAGGAGAACGAAGAGGATAGCTGCATATATGCTAAATTAAGAATGAGAAATACATTTTTCTCGTTCTTTATGTAGATGACATACTACTTGCGAGTAGTGATGTTAATCTACTTTTAGAGACTAAGAAGTTCTTATTCTCCAACTTCAATATGAAGGATCTAGGTTAAGCTTCCTACGTGTTAGAAATCGAGATTCACCGAAATCATAGTAAGGGGGTATTAGGCCTATCTCAGAAAGCATACTTCGGTAGCGTACTCAAGAGGTACAATATGCATGCTTGCAAGCCTTCGCAAGCTCCGATAGTGAAGGGTGATAAGTTTGGGGAATTTCAGTGTCGTAAGAATCAATACGAGCTTGATCAGATGTAATCAGTTTCCTATGCTTCTGCTGCTGGAAGCATTCGGTATGCTCAAATGTGTACACGTCGTGACTTAGCGTTTCTAATCAGGATGCTTGGCAGATATCAGTCAAATCCAGGGATTGGTAACTGGAATGCCGTTAAGAAGACACATAGATACGTGCAAGGTATAAAAGGCTTCATGTTGACATTTAGTAGGTCGGACTCACTAGAAATAGTGAGATACTCAGATTCAGATTTAGCAGGGTGGGTGAACACTAGGAAATCCACCTCAGACTATATCTTCACCCTCGCGAATGGATCTATTTCATGGAAAAGCTCCAAACAAATCATCATGACATCGCCCACAATATATTCTGAGTTTGTTTCTTGTTATGAGGCCATTGTGCAGACATTATGGCTTAAGAAGTTCATACCCGGTCTTAGAGTGGTCGACATCATTCATAAACCACTTAAGTTGTACTGTAACAATAAGCCCGTAGTTGAAAGTCGCCTAGAGGGGGGGTGAATAGGCAATAATACCTGAAATGACTTAATCAAACGAGATTAAATTCCTGAGGCTGGACTTGTCTGGACAGGGTCGGACTAGTCCGCTCAGCACAGGGTGAAAATCTAAAAACTTGGTTTCAACAAGTTATTTGCGGAATTTTAGTTCAACTAAGATGTAACCAATGTATAGTAACTTATTACAAGTAAGATTGGAAGATTTAAGCACTTAGATCACAAGATTTCAACAAAGATCAAAAGTGAAAGGTAATGTGAACAATATGAACCCTAATAGCAATGGTAGTGATCATAAGAAGTAAAAGACAAGTGAGACAAGATTTATCCCGTGGTTCAGCTCCTCGAAGAAGCCTACATCCACGTTGAGAAGTCCACACAAGGACTAGGTCTCACTTGACCTTCTCTCACCAAGCCACCACGATGGTCGGTTTGGTTTCCACTATATCAATGGGTAATCACCAAGTTTGATGGGGCTACTCACAAGTTGAGGCTCCCACAAATCAATACAATGAGGAGCACATGAAGCTCAACTCACACAAGCCACAAAACACAATCACAATGTGCAAAGAGATCAAACCGAGAGCCCAAGCGCGATGATCTTCCTTTACTCTCCTCCCCAAACCCTAATTTCTTCAAGATTTGGTCTTAGAGGGCAAGTAGGATGAGTAGAAGGCTTTGGAAGGCTCTTGGTCACTTGTGGCGGCGCTAGGGTTCAAGACATGTTCAAATGAGGTCGGGGTCCCCCTTTTATAGGGGTCCCGAGGTCCTTCTGCTGACCTCAGCAGAAGGGCGCACTAGTCCGGCCTCTAGCCCTGGACTAGTCCGACCCTATGGGACCACTAACCTCTGGTCAGGTCCCGACAACTGCCACATTGCGCGACGATCCTCACGCAACCCGCCAAATTTCAAAATTCAAACAGTCACTAAACAACAGACTAGTCCAAAGTAGGACAGAAGGGCTTAGTCCGGCTCAAAACAGACTCATCTGTGTAGACCCGGACTAGTCCGACCACAGTGGGCGGACTACTCCGGCCCTCTAGGGTTTCTCTCAGTTTATCTCACTAAGTCTCAAACGGACTAGTCCATACCCAAACGGACAAGTCCAAACTTTTCCAGAGAGCTTTGGTCCGTCCAAAAACGAACAAGTCCGGTCTTCTGGGACTTAGCTCCAAATTCACTAAGAAACACTCTAGAGATATTTGGTCCGTCTCAAAACGGAATGGTCTGTCTGGCCGGACTAATCCGACCTTGAGGCTCGGACTAGTCTGGCCTCCTAGGGTTTTTCCTCATTTTGGCTTCTCACCTAGGTTTTTCTCTAAACCACCACTTTGAGCCCCTTAGAATGATCTCAATGCACATGATACATCCACCCTTTCACATGACACGGCTCATATAAGCTCATCTTCATATAGAACCTAATTTCTACTTCTTGAGTCTTTAACGCCTGTTATGTCCTTTTCCTTTTTGAAGGGTTTCATCTCATTTCAATCATTGTACCTGTGCTTAGGATCAACTTAGCTCATTAGACTCTTAATTGTCATCACCAATCATCCAAAACCCACGGGGATGCCTAGATGCACTTTCAATCTCCCCCTTTTTGGTGATTGATGACAACACATTAAGACTTCAACAAAAAGGATAATAATTTGTTTTTCATAACATGTATTTGTATGTGTGACTCCCCCTCAATGTATGCATCATGAGTAAGAGAAATTTGAGGGAGTTCTCATACATATACATGTTATGGTGGGGTTCCTAAGTGATGTGATCATAAATTGTGATAAGGCAACAAATATGCAAGACAATCATGCAACTCAAGCATAACATCACAATTGATATGAATTAAGTCTTACAACAATTCCAGCGAGAGTTTTAAACATAAAAACATAAATCCAATCTTGGATCAATCTCTCCCACTAATAACTAAGTAGAACTCTCAATCTCTCCAACTATCTAAGTGCAAATTTCTCCCCCTGTATCCACCAATCTCTCCCCCTTCTCTAAGAGCTCTAAGAGCCACATCCACTAATCTCTCCCCCTTTGGTATCAAGACACCAAAAAGGAAAAGAAGAAGGGAAGATCCCTTAGGACTACTCATCATCTTCATCGGTGTCGTCGTCGTCTCTGTCTTAGTGCCCGCTATCGCTCTCTATGGCCTCCGGATCAATATTAGCATCATCATCATCAACATTCGGGGCCGCGGTGAAGTACCATCTTCACCAAATTGAGTGAGCTCCTCGGTGGTGAACTCCGGGAGTGGAGTGATCTCTCCATCACTCTCCTCGGCGGTAGACATGGGAATGTCCAACTTGTCGCACACCGCCTTGAAATACTTCTCTTGGCGACGGTCCATGCGATGTTGCCGAACTTCCGCCTTCTGGCAAGAAGAGAAAATGGCCTTGAAGCACTTGAGAAATCCACTCCTGCATTGTGATGAAGGCGGAGGTGGCGGAGGAGATGGCACAAAGCGAGAGGAAGAAGCGGGAGGATCCGCATTCTTCCTCCTAGGGGCAGCCGACCCCGGAGGAGGGAGTTGGGGTCGAAGCCTCCGGTGAATTATGTCTTTCTTGAAGGTGAGTCTGGAGATCTTCTTGATCATGTACATGATGTATGGAGTTTATCCACATGATCGGTTTAGATTATGGAATATGTTGAAGATGTCGTCGAAGATGTAGTCAACCGTATTGAAGCAGACATCTCCATCAATGAGCACCATCAAGTTACTCAAATTCCCTTGAATTATCCTCGCATCTCCATCCTTGGGGGTAATAGTCTTTCGGGGCACCCTGTTGGGGACACTGTAGAAGGGCTTGATGTTCCTTATGTGTCCCGCCTCAAAGGGTACATGGCTAGGATACATGTACTCCGGGGTATCCCGATCAACTAGCCTTAAGTTGGATATAATGATTTCATTGTCCAGATGTCCTCCAAGTCAAGCAGCTGAGCAAACTCCCAGTAGGTGGTGGAGTATTGATCTCCATGGGTCATCCATGTAATCCTCCTGTCCCCATTGGTGCGGAAGTAAATAGTAGAATAGAAATGAGTAATAACTTCCACATTCCAGTCATACTAGAAGGCCATGAACTTCTTCAAACCATGGCGCTCGATGGCCTCAATCACGGCATCAAAGGCCACATGATCATTCTGAGCCATGTAGTCCCAGTCAATCCACTGAGCATCGGTGATTGGGGTGTGTTTGGACATGTAGACCGTCCGGTAGTAGTCACAGTGGAAGTCACACCAGAAATGGGGATCCACTGTGCTCCTGTCCCGCTGATAGACATTTATCTTCCTTAGCTTGCGCGCCTTCTCAGCCCCTTTGTCCTTGAAGATGTTGGCGTTGAAGGCAGCTGCACGGTGGGTTTCGTGCAGGAGAAGACATCCTCAAGGGGCCTATGGGTTGAGAGGCACCCTTCTTAGCTTTTCTTGCCGGCTTCTTGGCAATGATCACCCTCTTCTTGGGTGCAGCATTGAACGGGGCCTTTCCCTTATCCTTGGAGGTCCTTGCCTCTTAGGCTCGAGCTTGATCCCCCAATGTTGCAAGTCTCTTTTTCCTTGGGGCTGCCTCGGCTGCTGCAGAGTTGCGTCTTCTTTGCCCTCTTTGATGCAAAGTAGGCATCATCCATTTCTTGATCCTCGTGCCTTCGGCGATAAAGAGCTTGCTTCTCTACTTCGGCCTCGGAGTCGGAAGGTGGAACATACTCGTTATCCCACATGGTTGCTGATAAGAGAAGCAAGGGAATGTGTATGAGTCCAAGGAGTCAAGACATAAAGGTAGAATTCACAGAATTGATCAAGCTTAGAGTTTTCGCTGTGTAATCCGGACTTGTCCGCCCAGGGGCCGGACTAGTCCGTACCCAACCGGACTTGTCCGCCCTGAGGCTGGACTAGTCCGGTTCACACAGCAAGAACCCTAATCTAGATAAATTTTGTGAAAACTACGGATCCTACCACAAAAATAGAGGTACATGATCACAATGATGTGCACAACAACATTTGTGAAGAAGTTTCTGTCAATAGACCCAAAAGAATTGAATTTCAAGGATTCTGGGGTTAGGTCAATAATACCTCTTCAAATCTTCAAATCGATGAAATATGGATGAAGAATTGGCCTTCGATACTTGGGGAAAGGTTCTTAAGAACCTTAGGGCTTCAATCCACGGATTGGAGTCGAGATTTGTTGGTGGGAATCGAAAATCGCCGTTTGGGGGGCGGTTTTCGAGCGTTTTTGGAGAGAGAGTGTTTGAATGGAAGTGGAGAGGTCGGGGTTCCCTGGGGAGGTTAAGTCCCCAAGGGCCTGACTAGTCCGGTCAGCGACCTGGACTTGTCCGGCTATCGGACTAGGTCCGCACTATTCTGAGTCATCGGACTAGTCTGGTCTAGGGGCGGACTAGTCCAGTCCTAAGGCTGAAAACTCCTATATATTGAGTTTTTAGTGGAGATTTGATCCTTTTGGACTAGGTTTCACAAAAGATCTTTGTAAACATGGTCAGTAAGCAATCAATAATCAAACTATGACCATGATTCACAAGGATTCAATAATTTCAAAATAATTTGTAGAAAATCGGGGAGGATGAGTTTTTCGCAAGCATGTGTGAATTTTGAATATGACAATAAGATGTGCAAGATTCAAGCCACATTTCGAGAATCCAAGATATTAAGCTCACTCCTAAGTTCACAAAATATTTTCTCATCTAAGGGTTTGGTAAATATATCGGTCAATTGTTTATCGGTTCTCACATGTGAAATTGCAATGTCTCCTTTGATGGAGTGATCTCTCAAGAAATGGTGTAGAATATCAATGTGTTTGGTCCTTGAGTGTTCAACTGGATTATGGGCTATTTTGATGGCACTCTCATTGTCACATAGGAGGGGAATATGGCACAAGTTTATTCTATAGTTTCTAAGAGTTTGTCGCATCCAAAGAAGTTGTGCACAACAACTTCCGGCGGCGACATACTCCGCTTCGGCTGTGGAAAGAGCAATGGGGTTTTGTTTCTTTGAGGACCAAGACACTAGATATCTACCAAGGAATTGGCAAGTTCTCGATGTACTCTTCCTATCAACTTTGCACCCCGCATAGTCCACATCAGAATTGTCGGTACCCTGCGTACCGGATACCCCTTGGAACTGCAAAGAGTGCAAATGATCTCCACCTATCTGAATTGAAGACCCCCAAAGGCCTCACGTGTCACTCGGAACCGGACCTACCTCCCTTCTATGGTTAGTCCTAGTGCCGGCACGTGTATCACAAAATCGGAACTACATTCCATACATGGGAAAGCTCCAAACTAGATACCTGTGTGGCACCCCTGGACCTAACCACCGACAGAAGGAAGCTCCGGTACCGATACGTGTAAAACAGCACCGGACCTACTCGTCTAAGACAGTAAGATTCAGAGCTGCCACGTGTCCCACCGCCGAACCTTCAACCCCAATAGGCAGATTGGTGAACCTCCAGCGGCTCGGACCTTCAAGGAACATTAAAGACTCCAAGACCTGATTATGTGTCATTAATGCTATCTTAATGACACACGATCGGATGACCCTTAATACCAGTAACGCCACTATCAAGGCGTGTTACCACGTTGTTAAGGGGAATTAAATACATTAACTGTGTATTAAGCATCAGTAGCCGCCAGGGCCACATGTCAGACCAGGCTAACAATGTAACGGCTAGCCCTTGTACTATAAAAGGATTGGCCGAGCGATACACAGGGAGACTTATTTTGGCCTCTCTCACACACAAGCGCTCAAACGCTCAATACAACAATAACACACACCCGTGGAGTAGGGTATTACGCTCAGGCAGCCCGAACCACGTAAATCCTCGTGTCAAATCGCCATCTTGTTCAAAATCTCCTCGCGCCCACAACTGAACTAAGAAACTCCGCGGGCTGCCAACGGTAGTACCGAGAGAATTGCCAGAATCAGACTCCGACAGTTGGCGCACTAGGTAGGGGCGCCTGAGATTCAAAGATGGTGAATTCTGCTGCTGGATCATCCAACGGCGACCATGCTGCACATCCTGCTGGAGGCAATCCCTCCAACATGCAGCAGCCAGCAGGTACTGTGGCTCCAGTAGGAGTCATGCCACCACCGCCACCGTCCGCACCGGTGAATCAAGCTGGACAGCGAGATGGGGCGATCGCGTCGGTCACTGCATCGGTGAACAACAACCCCAAACATGCGCTTCATGCTGCGCGTGCTCTTCTTCAACGTCCACATCCTCCAAGAGCACCCCAGGGTGCGATGGAACAGTGGAGAGCTGATGTGGATCATCTGGTTGTAGCAGCAGCCGATTGCATCAGCTATCAAGGTCCTCCCCCCTCGGGGCGCCCCATCGCAGCGTCGGACCTTGTCGGGTAGACTTGGTCCGCAAGCTTCCCAACAGGGAAGGCGTGCTGCATCTCAACAGGCGATGTCACTGCCTTCCGAAACGCTACGTACTCATACGATAACGAGGCTTTCGACTCATGACCTCCGAGCGGAGCTCAATCGTCATTACCGTCAACAGGACGACCGCGTCCACATCGAGCGTGCTCGCGAGAGGCGAGAGGCTCAGGACAGCCCTGCTCCTGAGAGAGTAGGAGGAGGCTGTTATGCCTTGGCCATGCACCTACGCATGGTCAGATGGCCGCAAAAGTTCTGGCCTCACCTGCCGGAGAAATTTGACAGGACTATCAATCCCGCTGAATTTCTCCAAATCTACTCCACCACTATCCTTGTGGCTGGGGGCAATGAGGTTGTGATGGCCAATTGTTTTCCTGTGGCTTTGACTGGGTCCACCAGGTCTTCGTTCATGAGCCTTTCGCCTGACTCCATCAACAGTTGGGCGGAGTTGTGCCAACAGTTTAGCACCAATTTTGGAAGCTCATACACCCGACCACGCAAGTAACAGGACCTTTTTGCTGTCATGCGGAAGGGGGGAGAGTCCCTGCGATCTTTCATCCAAAGATTCTCCCAGGTACAAAATACCATTCCTTCTATCTCAAGCGCTTCTGTTATTGTAGCATTCAGACAGGGCGTTTGAGACAAGAAGATGCTGGAGAAGCTGGCGACTAAGGAAGTCACTAGCGTCACGAAACTTTTCAGCTTGGCAGACAAGTGCACCAAGACTGCGAAGGGCCGTGAAATGCACTCCCAACCACCTCCGGAGGCCAACAAAAAATCCTCCAAGGGTGAAGACACTACCTCCGGGAGTGGCAAGAAGAAGAAAAAGTCCAACGGCAACAAGAAGTTGTCAGCCGGCACACCTACTGCCGCTGCTGCCGCAGCACCGGGTGGCCGGGGGCCACGCCCCGAGAAACGACCTCGACCGTTGTCTGAAGATGCTGGCAGCTCCAAGATGTGGTGTCCCATACATAAGACGGACAACCACAACCTGGAAAACTGCTAAGAGGTCCAGAACCTCGTCGAGCGCTACAACAAGCGCCGAGAAGAAGCTCCTTTCCGCCAAAGGGAAGGAAAACAAAAAGTTGACGAAGCTCCGAACGAAGAGGAGTTAGGCTTTAAGGACCCCAAAAAGGTCTTGAAGGTTGTTTACACCTCCATTGACGACGACTCCGACGTCTCCGACAACGAGCGTCGGAAGACCATAAACACCATCTATGGTGGTTCATGGGACATCACTTCCTGCCGAGTTCTCAGGACAATGCGGCGGGACATGGCCTCTGTAGCTCCCACCGCCAGAGCGGGGCCTCATCGGAAGTGGATGGATATTGCCATCACTTTTCATGCTTCGGACTGCCCTTAGAACATGATCGAAGCTGGTCAACTCCCGCTGATGGTATCTCCAACCATCAATAACATCTAGCTCCACCATGTAATGGTGGACGGAGGTTCGGGGCTGAACCTCATAAGCTTCAAAGCCTTCGTCAAGCTTCAGCTCCGACCTTCGGTCTTCGCCCCTCTCGACCTTTCTCAGGAGTAGGTCCGAGGGACATAACCCCACTCGGTGCCATTACTCTCCCGGTGACCTTCGGAACTAGGGAGAATTAGAAGACCAAGAAGTTGGTCTTTGATGTGGCACAAATAAACTTGCCATTCAACGCCATCTTGGGCAGGCCAGCTTTGTACAAATTCATGGTTGCTGCTCATTATGTCTAGTTGGTGTTGAAGATGCCAACACCCTCAGACATTCTCCCGATCCGCGGAGACAACACTGCTAGAGTTACTACTCTGAAGAACTCCACGCGCTTGCTACAGCGCAGGAGGAAGAATCCGAGAAGGAGCAAGCTCCGAAGACTCCGAGTATTCGTCATCGAGGCTCAACCACTGCACCTCGTGTGCAACCAAGCGGCGACACCGACATTCCCGTCAAAGTCGTCCAAATTGGTTCTGATGCCGCTCAGACCACTCGTATATCGGGATGTCTGAATGACAAATAATAACTCGCGCTCATCACTTTCCTCCGGGCTAATGTCGATGTGTTTGCCTGGCAACGGTCACAAATGCCTGGGATCCCTAGGGATGTCATTGAGCACAATCTGAAGATTTATCCCAACGCTCGACCTGTACATTAGAAGCCTCGGAAGCAATCAATAGAGCGACAAAACTTCATACGTCGAGAAGTGAAGAAGTTGCTCGAAGCAGGATTCATTCGGAAAGTCTTCCATCCAAAATGGCTGGCAAACCCAGTCGTTGTACCCAAGGCCGGCGGGAAGCTTCGGATGTGTATCGACTACACAACATTGAATAAGGCATGCCCAAAAGATCCATTCCCACTACCTAGAATAGACCAGATAGTGGATTCCACCTCCGGGTGTGAATTACTGTGTTTCCTAGATGCATATTCTGGGTATCATCATCAGAATGTCTAGGGAAGATGAAGAGCATACTGCATTCATCACAGTAGATGGATTGTACTGTTACACGGCCATGCCATTTGGTCTCAAAAAAGCTGCTTCAACGTTTGTGCGAGCTATGTACAAAACTTTTGGAGAGCTCATCAGAGATGTAGTGGAAGTGTATGTCAACGACATCGTCGTCAAGATCAAGAGCAAGGAGTCATTTCTTGACACCTTGCAAGCAGTCTTCGACAAGTTGCGAATTACACGCACAAAGCTGAACCCAGACAAGTGTGTCTTCGAGGTTAGCTCCGGAAAGCTTCTTGGATTCTTGGTGAACCACACAGGAATAGAGGCGAATCCGGCGAAGATTAAAGCTATTGAACACATGCGGCCACCAGCCCGCATCAAGGATGTCCAGAAGCTGACTGGATGTCTAGCTGCCCTAAGCCGGTTCATCTCAAGACTGGCGGAACGGGTGCTACCCTTCTTCAAATTATTGAGGAAGTTTGGACCATTCCAGTGGTCTGAACAAGCAGAAAAGGCTTTCCAAGAGCTAAAGCAGCTCCTCACCACTCTACCAACTTTGGTAGCTCCAGATCCTGGTGAGCCACTTCCGCTTTACATTTCGGCGACTGACGAAGTTGTCAGCATGGTCCTGGTTGCGGAAAGACCAGAACCATCCCCAGTTTAGGAATCCAGACCCCTCCGTGAAGGTCCGAAACTACCTGAAGGCGAGTCTGGGTCCCAGCTCCAAGACCCGGATCCTTGAGGTGAAATGCCAGAGGATCAACCTCCTTCAAATGAAGGAGTTACTGTTGCTAAACAAGAAGATCCGGATCCCTCCGGGAAGGTCCGAGTAACTTCAGAAGAAGCTCCGGGTTCCTCTAGCATGAATTTGGAGGTCCCCGAAGAAGGTCCGGACCCCTCCGGGAGCGTCCGGGTTGATGAGGAGGAAGCTCTGGGCCCCTCCGGGAGGGTCCGGACAGTCCAGCGCCCAATGTACTTCATCAGCGAAGTACTTCATAACGCTAAGACTCAGTACATAGAGGTGCATAAGCTGCTCTATGCAGTTCTTATTGCCTCTAGGAAGCTTCGTCACTACTTCCAAGCTCACAAGATTTCAGTGGTAACCTCTTATCTATTGTGTGCAATTTTTCATAACCCCAATTCTACAGGGAACATCGCAAAGTGGGCAGCAGAATTGGTCGAGTTCGATCTTGAATTCGTCCCAAGACAAGCAATTAAGAGTCAAGCATTGGCAGACTTTATGGCAGAATGGACCCCTCTCCATCAAATCCTGGGGGCCCCAGTGAGCAGAAGCCGGAACCTAAGGTTCCGGTCTTCACTTAGCCTCACTGGACTCTTTACTTCGACAGCTCCATGCAGAAGCAGGGGGCCGGAGCTGGAGTCCTTCTCCTCGCTCCGACTGGAGGGGAGTTCAAATACATGATTCACCTTGACTTCAAGGCGACCAACAACATGGCGGAGTATGAAGCTCTAATCTATGGGCTCAAGGTGGCACTATCATATGGTGTCTAGCAGCTGTTGGTAAAGGGTGATTCACAGCTCATAATAAAACAAGTCAAAGGTGAATGCTGCTGCAACAACCCTCAACTAGCTGCATATCTACTTGAAGTACAAAAGCTTCAAAAGGACTTCAAAGTCCTGGATCTTTGCCATGTCCAGCGTCTCAACAACGCTAAAGCTGACGAACTCTCGGTGAAAGCTTCAACCGGAGCTCCGGTTCCCGACAGAACCTTCGTCCGGAGATTGTCAAGACCAACAGCTCATCCTGCCGAACTGAGCGAAGGGGGCGAGACCAGCACCTCGAAGCTGGCAGTCCTGATGGCCCTGTTACCATGGTGTCCATTAAGGGTCGTAAGTGCTGCAGGAAGCTCCGAGCAACCCAGCACGCAAGACTCAGAAGCTCAAGTTAGCTCCAATGCATGGATCTCGGAGATCCGAAGCTATTTGAAAGACAACATCCTTCCTGAAGATAATGTATCTGCTGACCGGATAGCCAGATTGGCTAAAAGATACACACGGGTAGAAGGAGATCTCTATCGGCGTGGTGCCAACGGTGTCCTAATGCGGTGCATTACAAGGGAAGAAGGTCGCGAGCTTCTCGCGGAAATCCATGGAGGCGAGTGTGGTAACCACGCGTCTTCCTGCACGCTGGTCGGTAAAGCCTTCTGGCATGGTTTTTACTGGCCTACAGCACTCCAGGATGCAACTGAGCTAGTGAAGAAATGTGAAGCATGCCAGTTCCATGCGAAGCAAATTCCCACACCAGCTCAACCTCTACAAATGATACCTCTGACATGTCCATTCATCGTGCGGGGTACGGATATCTTGGGACCTTTCCCAAGAGCCGTCGGAGGTTACAAGTTCCTGTACATCGCCATAGACAAGTTCACTAAGTGGTCGAAAGAAACTCCAGTTTTGACAATAAACAAGCAATCAGCTGTCAATTTCTTGCAGTCCATAGTATGCAGATTTGGAGTCCCAAACAAGATCATAACTGACAATGGGACCCAATTCACAAGTTCTTCATTCCAAGGATATTGCGAAGACCTTGGCATTCAAGTCAGCTACGCTTCCGTAGCTCACCCGACAAGCAATGGCCAAGCTGAGAGAGCAATGCAGAAATCCTAAAAGGACTCAAGACGCGCACATATGAGTGCCTGAAAAAATATGGAGCCAACTGGATTGAAGAGCTTCCGCCCACCTTGTGGGCAAACAGGACAACTCCAAACCGGTCAACTGGAGAGACACCCTTCTTCCTGGTGTACTGAGTTGAAGCAGTCCTTCCTCCGAAAATCACCTTGGGGTCGCTCCGGGTCCGGGCCTTCGACAAAGCCACGCAGGACTAGCTCCGGCGTTAAGACCTTGACCTCGTTGAAGAGGGAAGGTGCCGAGCAGCTGTTCGAAATGCACAATACCGCCAAGCGCTCCGGCGCTATCATCAAAGGCATGTGCATAACCGATAGCTCGAGGAAGGCGATCTGGTGCTACGAAGAATACAAACTCGAGAAGGGTTAAACAAACTTTCCCTCAGCGGGGAAGGACCCTTCCGAGTGATCAAAGTATCCCGTCCTGGATGCGTTCGCCTGGCAACCGAGGATGGGACACCGCTCCGTAATCCTTGGAACATTGAGCATCTCCATAACTTCTACGCTTAATATCACAGGGTGAGTCTGTAATTACAAATGATGTATGTTATAGCGTCATTGTTACAGAGTCGGGTAGCTCCTCCGGGAGAACAGCCGGACCTTTCCCGGAAGGTCCGCAACGTTCAAGCAACACTTGACAAAGTCTCACAACTAAAAGTGCAGCTAGTTACCCTAGGTCAAACAAGAAATACAACACACTTAGCCTGGTTCCATACCCTAAGAGTGTACTTGTTTCCCTTGTACCCCGGATCTATAATGAAAGACATCATTATGTGAAAACAGACTCCACGTAAATCCTTCAAGGAACATTAAAGACTTCAAGACCTGATTATATGTCATTAATGCTATCTTAATTACACACGATCGGAGGACCCTTAATACCAGTAACGCCGATATCAAGGTGCGTTACCACGCTGTTAAGGGAAATTAAATACATTAACTGTGTATTAAGCATCAGTAACCGCCAGGGACACATGTTGGGCCACGCTAACGATGTAACGGTCAGCCCTTGTACTATAAAAGGACTGGTCGAGCGATACACAGGGAGACTTCTTTTGGCCTCTCTCACACACAAGCGCTCAGATGTTAAATACAACAACAACACACACCCGTGGAGTAGGGTATTACGCTCAGGTGGCCCGAACCACGTAAATCCTCGTGTCAAATCGCCATCTTGCTTAGAATCTCCGCGCGCCCACAATCGAACTAAGAAACTACGCGGGCTGCCAACGGTAGTACCGGGAGAATTGTCGGAATCAGTCTCCGACAGGAATATCCAGTGAGGTTAAATTTAGAGCCTTTGGTGTACCAAAGTCCTAGGCTTGGTGTGTGAACCAAATATCTAAGAATTCTCTTAACGGCGGTCAAATGACACACCTTAGGAGCAGCTTGAAATCTAGCACACATACACACACTAAGCATGATATCGGGCCTAGATGCACATAAATAAAGCAATGGGCCTATCATGGATCGATATACCGTTTGGTCCACACTTGGACCATCTTCATTGAGATCGAAATGCCCATTTGTTGCCATAGGAGTCTTGATGGGTTTGGCCTTGTCCATGTCAAACTTCTTGAGTATATCTTGTGTGTACTTGGTTTGGCTAATGAACGTGCCTTCCTTGAGTTGCTTCACTTAAAAAACTAGAAAGAACTTCAACTCCCCCATCATGGACATCTCAAATCTTTTCGTCATTATCTTAGAAAACTCATCACAAAAGGCTTTGTTACTAGAACCAAATATAATGTCATCGACATATATTTGGCAAACAAACAAATCATCATTGAAGTGCTTGGTGAATAAAGTATAGTCCGCCTTCCCAATTTTGAAACCATTTTGAGTTAGAAAGTCTCTAAGACACTCATACCAAGCTCTAGGAGCTTGTTTGAGTCCATAGAGAGCCTTACGCAATTTGTACACATGGTTTTGGAATTCTTCATCTTCAAATCCGTGGGGTTGCTCCACATACACCTATTCCTTGATTGGACCATTGAGGAATGTGCTCTTGACGTCCATTTGATATAGCTTAAAATCATGGTGAGTAGCAAAGGCAAGTAATATACGAATTGATTCAAGCCTAGCTACTGGAGCAAAGGTTTCTTCGAAATCCAAACCTTCGACTTGTGAATACCCTTTGGCCACAAGTCGTGCCTTGTTCCTTGTAACCACCCCGTGCTCATCTTGTTTGTTGCGGAACACCCATTTGGTGCCTACAAGATTCACATTAGGCCTCTTCACTAGCTCCCACACTTGATTTCTTTCGAAGTTGTTGAGCTCTTCTTGCATGGCCATCACCCAATCCGGATCTCATAGTGCTTCTTCAACCTTGTGGGGCTCCAAGGAAGAAACAAAAGAATGATGTTCACAAAAGTTTGTAACACGAGATCGAGTAGTTACCCCCTTGGAGATGTCTCCGAGTATATTGTCAATGGGATGGTCCCGTTGGACGCTTTGATGCGCTCTTGAGTGAGGCGCTTGAGGTCTTGATTCATCATCTTGGACTTCCTCATCCTCATTGTTTCCCCCTTGATTGATGCCTCAATTTTCATCTTCTTGGAGCGCATCTTGGGGAACTTGATCTTGATCATTTGAGGAAGAGCTTGCTTGATGTGTTGGATGGTCACTTGCGTCTTGAGGTTGTTCTTGTGGTCGTATATCTCCAAGTGCCATCCTTCCTATCACCACTTATAGAGCTTCTTCTTGATCTAGCACATGACGATCAACTTGCTCCACTTGGGAGCCATTAGTCTTATCAAACACTACATCACATGCTACCTCAACAATTCTGGAGGATTTGTTTAAGACACGATAGGCGTAAGTATTTGAGTCATAACCAAGTAAGAAACCTTCATTGGACTTAGAAGAAAACTTCAAGTCCTAGGCTTCTTGTTAAGAATGTAGCATTTTATCCCAAAAACACGAAAGTAGGAAATGTTTGGCTTGTTACCGGTTAGGAGCTCATAAGACGTCTTCCTAAGTATGCGGTGAAGATACAACCGGTTTATGGCATGGCAAGCGGTGTTGACCGCTTCTGCCCAAAACTGGTTCGACGTCTTGTATTCGTCAAGCATGGTTCTTGAGATCTCAATTAAGGTCCTATTCTTCCTCTCGGCCACCCCATTTTGTTGAAGGAAGTAGGGGTCCGAGAATTCATGCTTGATGCCTTCCTCATCCAAGAATTCTTCAACTTGAGTGTTCATGAATTTGGTGTCGTTGTCACTTCTTATGGTCTTGATACTTAAGGAGAACTCATTTGAGCTCTCTTCAAGTACCTCTTGAGGACACCTTGAGTCTCACTCTTATCATGCAAAAAGAATACTTAAGTGAAACGTGAAAAATCATCAACAATAACAAGACCATATTTGTTACCACCAATACTTATATAGGCAATTGGACCGAAGAGATCCATGTGTAGAAGCTCCAATGGTCTTGATGTTGCCATAATGTTCTTGGATGGATGTGGTGCTCCAACTTGTTTTCCGGCTTGACATGCGCTACATGGTCTATACTTTTCAAACACAACATTCTTTAAACCATGGATGTGCTTGCCCTTAAGGAGTTTTTGCAAATTTTTCATCCCAACATGGGCTATCCTCTATGCCATAGCCATCCCATGTTAGTTTTTGCAATTAAGCATGGATCAAGTTGGGCTTTATCCGCATAGAAATCCACAAGATAGAGCTTTCCTTTGAGTACACCCTTAAAGGCAATTGAGTCATTGCTTCTCCTTGTGACGGTCACACCCTCATTAGTGAATAAACAATTATAACCTTTGTCACATAGTTGTGATATGGACAAGAGGCTACAATCAAGTGAATCAACATGAAAAACATCTGAAAGAGTGTGATTAGGGGATATAGCAATTTACCGGTGCCAAGGATTTTTCCTTGGCTATTGTCCTCAAAAATATATTCCTTCACTTGGATCTTCATTTAGCTCATACTCCACAAACATCTTCCTCTCTCCGGTCATATGATTAGTGCACCCGCTATCAAGAACCCATTTGGTTCCACCGGAGGAGTATGCCTACAAAAAAGATTTAAGCCTTGGTTTTAGGTACCCAAATGGTGTTGGGTCCTTTGATGTTAGTCTAGAAGCACTTGGGCACCCACACATAAGGTTCGGGACTCTTGCGGTGTGGCCCAACATACCTAGCGTAGGCCTTGCCAAACTTGTTCCTCAATAAAAACATATGATGCATCAAAGTCATGGAACAATGGATGAAGTTCTTTCTTAGGCATTTTGGGTGAAATAGCAATGTTCTTCCCTTTGTTGTTGTATGAGTCTCCTTTGACAAAAACAACCAAGTCTTTGCCATTCTTGGGAGTTTTGGTGTTTTGCCTCATCTCCCTAGAATAACCAAGACCATCCTTGAAAAAAGGATGTCTTGTGTTGGTATATTCACTACGTGCATATGCCACCTTCTCCTTGTAAAAGATGTCACCCTTTGGTACTTGATTGGTTTGTGCCAACTTAAGCTCATCTTTAAGCTTTATGATCAAGTTTGAGCATTTACAAGGTTGAGATGCTTCGGATTTAATATTTGTGGAAGATAAGCTTGTAGAGGAAGAAGGTGCATTGACCTTGAGAGACTTCACTTGTGTCTCAAGGATCTTGTTTAGCTTGTGTCAAACTAACAAGTTCATCCTTGAGTACAATTGTAGTGTTCTCAAGGTTTGAGCAAGTTTCCTTGCTCAAAGCGAGTTCACGCTCAAGTGCCTTGCTTCTTTCTCTTTCAAGCTCCAAGAGCTCCTCAACCTCTTGACATCTCTCCTTTTGGTGGATGAGCATGTCCTCTTGACGGTTGATGAGATCTTCCTTCTTAAATATTTCCTCCGTCAACAATCTCAATCTTTTCAAAGTACTTTTACTCATGTCCTTAAGCATATGTTCATTTTCACTACTAATATCAAAATCATCATGAGAAGAAATTGAAGAAGAGGATTTATATTTAACCTTCTTTCTTCCCTCCTTGTCCATGAGACATGTTGGCCTTGAAGTCTCCAAGTTGGGGAAGAGCTTGTTTTCCGTAGTTGTCTTCTTCATAGCAATGGTTGCTATCTTCTCTTCTTCATCGGAGGAGGATTCCTCATTTGAATCCCACTCCTTTATGAGGTGGGCATGTCCGGATTGCTTCTTCTTCTTGAAGTACTTCTTCTCTTTGGACTTGCCCTCCTTCTTCTTGTTGTTTTCTTCATGTAGACAATCCACAATGAAGTGGCCATACTCCCCAAAATTGTAGCAAGCCCTTTTTGATCTTGTCTTGGGCTTGTCTTTGCTCTTTCTTTTATTTTGGTAGCTCCCCCTCCTTCTTCTAAGCATCCTCTTAAAGTTGTTTATGAAGAAAGTTTCTTCCTCATCGGTGTCGAGACTCTATTCATCACTCTCTTCCTTTTCTTATGATCTTGAGGACGTTGCTTTGAATGCAACATCCCTTTTATTGGAGGAGGAATGCTTTTGTAGATCATTGTAAAACATGGCTTCTTGCTCCATCATCTCATGGTTGATGATCCTCCCTAGCACTTCTTCGGCAGTCATCTTGTGGAAGCCCGGGCTCTTACGAATTAGTGAGCAAAGAGTGACGTTTCGAGGCATGAAAGCTCGAATCATCCTCTTTACCACCTCGTGGTCGGTCCACCGGGTGCTTCCATATGACCGACTCTTGTTGATGAGAGTCTTGAGGCGGTCGTACATGTCTTGCAGGGACTCACCATCCATGATGGTAAACCTACCAAGCTCTCATTCGATCATCTCAATCTTTGCCTCCCTAATGACGTGGTTGCCTTCATGCGCCGTCTTGAGGGTATCCTATATTTCCTTGGCAACCTCCAACCCTTCAATGTGGTTGAACTCCTCCCAAGTCAATGAGGAGGTAATCACTCCAACGGCTTGAGCATTGCGGTGGAGAAGGACGGCTTGCTCCGGAGTGATGTCTTCCACATTCTTTGGTAGATGAACACCTATCATGACAATTTGCCACAAGCTAGGGTTTAAGGAAATGAGGTGCATCTTCATTATGCTTCCACATAGAGTAATCATTACCGTCGAACTGAGGAGGTTTACCAATGGGAATAGACAAATAATGGTTGCTCGCGGTAAGTTGCTCATAATTGTAAGGATACCAGGAGTAGTCTTGTGTACTACTCCCATTGTCGATGTTGACAGGAGCAATTGGCTTGATCTCCTTCTTGGGCACATTAAGCTTCTCACGAAGTCGTGCCTTGAGCATCTGAACTTCTTTGTCGTCATTTGGATCATCTTAAAGAACATCGACATTCTTCATCTTGGTGTCATCGACGACCACCAGAACCTTGTTATCACCTCTTCCAGCCATTTCTTCTCTGAGCTGTTAGACTCTTGTGGAGAATCCCGCTCTGATACCAATTGAAAGTCGCCTAGAGGGGTTGAATAGGCAATAATACCTGAAATGACTTAATCAAACGAGATTAAATTCCTGAGCCTGGACTTGTCTGGACAGGGCCGGACTAGTCCGCTCAGCACAGGGTGAACATCTAAAAACTTGGTTTCGACAAGTTATTTGTGAAATTTTAGTTCAACCAAGATGTAACCAATGTATAGTAACTTAGTACAAGTAAGATTGGAAGATTTAAGCACTTAGATCACAAGATTTCAACAAAGATCAAAAGTGAAAGGCAATGTGAATAATATGAACCCTAATAGTAATGGTAGTGATCACAAGAAGTAAAAGACAAGTGAGACAAGATTTATCCCGTGGTTCAGCTCCATGAAGAAGCCTACATTTACGTTGAGAAGTTCACACAAGGATCGGGTCTCACTTGACCCTTCTCTCACCAAGCCACCACGATGGTCGGCTTGGTTTCCACTATATCAATGGGTAATCACCAAGTTTGATGGGGCTACTCACAAGTTGAGTCTCTCACAAATCAATATAATGAGGAGCACACGAAGCTCAACTCACACAAGCCACAAAACACAATCACAATGTACAAAGAGATCAAACCGAGAGCCCAAGCGCGATGATCTTCCTTTACTCTCCTCCCCAAATCCTAATCTCTTCAAGATTTGGTCTTAGAGGGCTAGTAGGACGAGTAGAAGGCTTTGGAAGTCTCTTGGTCAGTTGTGGTGGCGCTAGGGTTCAATACATGTTTAAATGAGGCCGGGTGTCCGCCTTTTATAGGGGTCTCGAGCCCCTTTTGCTGACCTCAGCAGAAAGGCGGACTAGTCCGGCCTCTGGCCCCGGACTAGTTCGGCCCTATGGGACCACTGACCTCTGGTCAGGTCCCGACAACTGCCACACTGCGCGATGATCGTCACGCAATCCGCCAAATTTCCAAATTCAAACGGTCACCAAACAACGGACTAGTTTGGTCCACAACGGACTAGTCCGAAGTAGAACAGAATGGTTTATTTCGGCTCAAAACGGACTCATCTGTGTAGGCCCGAACTAGTCCGGCCACAGTGGGTGAACTAGTCTGGCCCTCTAGGATTTCTCTCGGTTTATCTCACTAAGTCTCAAACGGACTTGTCCGTACCCAAACAAACAAGTCCGAACTTTTCCAGAGAGCTTTGGTCCGTCCAAAAACGAACAAGTCCGGTCTTTTGGGACTTAGCTCCAAATTTACTAAGAAACACTCCAGAGACATTTGGTCCGTCTCAAAACAGATTGGTCTGCCTAGCCGGACTAGTCCGGCCTTGAGGCCCGGACTAGTCCGGCCTCCTAGGGTTTTTCCTCATTTTGGCTTCTCACTTAGATTTTTCTCTAAACCACCACTTTGAGCCTCTTAGAATGATCTCAATGCACATGATACATCCACCCTTTCACATGACACAGCTCATATAAGCTCATCTTCATAGAAACTCTAATTTCTACTCCTTGAGCCTTTAACGCCCGTTATGTCCTTTTTATTTTTGAAGGTTTTAATCTCATTTCAATCATTGTACTTGTGCTTAGTATCAACTTAACTCATTAGACTCTTAATTGTCATCATCAATCATCCAAAACTCACGATGACGCCTAGATGCACTTTCAGTAGTACAATATTCTCACAACAACAAATCGAATGGTGTTGCCAAACACATTGAAATTAAGTTCTATGTTGTGAAAGATAGAATCCATGATCACACAATTAGTCTTGAGCATATAAGTACCAAGCACATGCTTGCGGATCCGCTAACAAAGAGCCTTCCACCCAATGAGTTCAGAGAACACATAGCCAACATGAGTTTAAGGGAGAGCTCGTGAACTATCTTGGATACTAAGGGGCCAATTAAGAGTAAGGTTATTTCTAAGTGTGAGACATATCATGGTCGTCGAGTCAAGCAGTATGTAAATGGCTATTTTGATGTGTTGTGCCCTTTATGTTGAGCGTAAGGAGATAGACACTAAGTTTAGCAATTAAGAAAGTAAATTGGTAAGTCTTATGTCTCGTGACCAAGGGGAAGAATTTTAGTTATGATCATTTGTGATCCCAGGGTCCCGTGTGGGTAACAACCAGCAAGACCCATGTCTCCTCTATTCGGTTGAGGCCCCCTCTCACCCGCGCAACAATAAATAGGAGAGAGTCGGGGTGTACCGCAGAACAACTTGCGCATACGCTCAACTCCTCCAAAATTAACGCACCATCCGATCACTCAGACGCGCGACAGCGAGGGGAAGGTTCTCGGCCACCGGCGGCGGTCTACGGCTGCGTGGGGAAGCAATCTTCCCACAACCATCCTTACCGAGCCCTTGCGCATGGAGCCAAGCTTCCTGCGCCGCCATGTCGTCGTCCTCGTCACAACTCGAAGGTATGTGACCTTAATCCCATCCTTAATCATGTTTTAGTTGATGTTAATTATGATCTTAGGCTACTGTTAGGTGTGATTGTTTGATCTATGCCTAAATGCCTTGATTAGCGGTCTCTAAGACTAGAATTAAGTTAATCCTAAGACTAACACGGAATGCCCTTAAGACAAAACTTTTGAATGATCATTATGACATCTTTTGCATTCAGGAAACAAAAAAGACTACAATAGATAGAGCCTTCTTAGCATTGCGCCTAAAAAATTGACAGCTTCTCGTACTATCCCTTAGAAGGAGCATCAGGAGGCATATTAATGGATTGGATGAGCTCGAGATTCAGAGTCACAGTTGTTCACACAATGAAATAAGTGGTCACACTACGATTTCAATGAATGCTCAATAATGAAATGTTCTCCCTCTCACCGGTATAAGCCCCTTGTCAATGGTCTGGAAGCAGGAATTCTTAAATTGGATGAGAAATATGTATATAGACGCAGGTCGAGTTTTAGAAGTGAATGTCAATTACAGATGACTAGATGTCCTGAGGCTGTTAGGCTTGCTTGGGAGGGATGGCTGAAAAGTCTCCCTTAAAGTTGGGGTTGCTTACGTATGGAGGCGAAGCCTCTGTTGTAATGACTAAACCACCAACATGTACAATCCTTTTATATATTAATAGAATACAATTGGGTCTTCCTGCTGGTTTGGTAAAAAATGTATATTTTTTCTATATTTCATTTTTTCTATAGTCAATATATAGTTTAAAGAAATAACTAACAAGCGTGTGAGTTTTCAAATCAAACAGGTCGAGCGTCTC
The DNA here is from genome assembly GCA_036927565.1 of Tuctoria greenei. Taxonomy (NCBI): domain Eukaryota; kingdom Viridiplantae; phylum Streptophyta; class Magnoliopsida; order Poales; family Poaceae; genus Tuctoria; species Tuctoria greenei. The sequence goes on from JAYESD010000002.1 coordinate 257,835,955, forward strand.
AAAGATCGGACGTCTAATAACACGTAAGCAAAAGGAACTCAAATTTCAACGGCATTCTCGAAGAAATCATCACACAGTGGAATGTTTCGGCGGTTCAGCTCTAAAACTGAATGCGGGGTGCATCCCCACCGTGTTGCAACCCCATCTTGACGATAATGGCTCGTGTTTAAGGTTCAAAGTCATCGGGGTTCGATATTAAACACATGTACGCGATCCACCACTACGAGCGACAATGTTAGACTGGATCGGTTACTTTTTATATTTCTGAAGTCAGGTGTCTCGCCGCATAATAATACTAATTTAGCTGATCTGATCAAGCTTGCCGGTCGCCACACTACCGTCGTCCAAATCTGCTGCAGGTCAATGTGGTGGTTCTACCGCAAAGGGCCCTCAGGCTTCTCCGGCGCCTCCAAGGCGCGACATGGTCACCGCCGGCCTCGACAGCCGCGGCATGGTTGCCGTCATCACAGACACAGAGACTCATTCGTCAGTTTTCTTGCCGCTCTCATGCTCACCATTAGTCTGGGACGTGGATCGTGTTGGGCAGGTACGGCATGGTCCAATCGTGCTCCGTGCCATTTTGGACCGCGGCCCAATAATCTCTAGTGCCTTTCGTGTCAGGCCGGTCATCACAACATAGAGAAACTTGGCCCGAGCACGGCCCCAACACGACGGGTCATGGTCGTGCCGCCCTAAGAACAGTCCAATATGAGTTTTTAAGTAATTTTTTTAGTATTACATGCACAAAGAAATTTAAAAAATTATTAAAATTATTGTGGTTTAAGGGGGGTTATATTACACTTGCCTACCTAATTTGACTTCCAAAATCATCCTACAATGTTCGGAAGTGATTTGTATTGTGATACTTTTATATGATAATATCAACCTCTATGATTTTTGGAAAAAAAATCAAATTTATTTGCACGAATGTGTGTTTGAAGTTTAGTAAATGGCATATAGTTATGAGATTTGGAGGTAAATGCAGGGGAATATCAACTTACACAAGTGTAAGTGCTACAAGAAGATTATGCAAAATTCTTATGTGCATGTAACTTGAACATACACAAGAAATTTAGGTTGAAAATTCAGAAACAGTAGAGATTTGCAAAAAAAAATGAACATGTTAAGTAATGGTGAATCGATTGATCAATACCAAATTGACCTATAGAAGCTTGATGAAAATGCTTCTAAGTGGTAGAGTAACTTTTTTATGAAGAATTTAGAAAAAGAACCATTGCATTTGGACCATATTTGCGGAATTTTATACAAGTTCTGATTTTCAAAATTGAATAAAAACAAACAAATACAGCCGTGATACAAGAACATGTGAAGAATATCAGCGTTGATTGACGGGCTCTGCTTGTCATTGAATCAAAGACATTTACGGGCTACTATCGTTGGATGAGCTGTTTTCGTGCCGATAGGCTTCCGGATCAAAATCGTGACATGCCGGCCCAAACACGACCCGATCTACATGCCGTGTCGTGCCACACATCGTGCCTAAAACCTAGGCGCGATATAACAGGATGTTTTGTGCCGAGCCGGCCCGGTACAATTTTTTTATATGTCCTGTTGGGTATTAGGTCGTGTCAAATTTTCGTGTCGTAGCCCACCCGAATTTGACCCGGCACAAGTCCGAGGACTACTCACCATTCCATATGACTCTTTTAACTGCTCTATGCAGGTTCTACCTCACCTATGTGCCATTTGAAGCGAAAGCCAAAGACAAGCGAAAATGAGCTCTATATGCAGAGTAATATATGCCGACCTGATCCTTGAGCCCTTCCGCGCAGGTGCGTCAAGCAACGGCATCGGCCTGGAGAGGGCGCGTGTCCTGGCGCTATGCGGCGTGCAAGTCGTCATGGCCGCCCGTGTTGGACTGTGTACGTGTGTGTATTGGGCTAGGCATATGTACCAGCCTCCTATGGGGCTATATATGTGTACCCTACTCCAATCAATTAATTTAAACACAGTTTATTCGCTATTATGGTATCATTTGAGCCTTCCTAAACCTAATCCTAGGGACCTCTCTCCCTCCGGACGCCACCCATGGGGCCCCCTCCCCCCCCCCCCCCCCCCCCGCCGCCGCCGCTGCCGCCGCGGACCCGTGCGGCCCACTCCCGTCGCTGAGTGCAAGACATGCTCCACTACGATGGATACCCGGCGAAGGTCTCCTCTGCAGACAGGACACCCGCCAATGACCCCACTACTTACAGAAGTCTTGCAGGTGCCCTTCAGTATCTTACCTTCACCAGGCCAGATATCTCCTACGCAGTTCAGCAGGTGTGCCTCCACATGCATGACCTGCGGGAGCCGCATCTCACCACAGTGAAGCGGATCCTTCGGTACGTGACACCCTCGATTGCGGCCTCCTGCTTCGACGTGACTCGGCCTCCGAGCTGGTCATGTACACTGATGCTGACTGGACATGCTGCCCGAACACTCGTCGGTCCACCTCTCATTACACTGTCTTTTTGGGTGGCAACCTCGTCTCCTGATCCTCGAAGCGGCAGCACGTGGTGTCACGCTCGAGTGCTGAGGCGGAGTACCACGCCATGCCTAACGGCGTGGCTGAGGCTTCTTGGCTTCAGCAACTGCTTTAAGAGCTCCACTCTCCCGTTGCTTGGAGCACCTTGGTCTACTGCGACAACGTCAGCGTGGTCTACCTCTCCACCAACTCTGTTCAGCATCAGCGCACGAAGCATGTGGAGATCGAGCTTCATTGTGTTCGTGAGCGGGTTGCATGTGGCGAGGTTTGGATGCTCCACGTCCCGACAACGTTGCAGTTCGCTGACATCTTCACGAAGGGGCTTCTCTTGTCGTTGTTCTTCGAGTTTCGGTACAATCTCAGCATCTGTCGTGTCTAGATGTTGAAACTGCGAAGGGTGTACCAACCCCCTATGGAGCTATATATGTGTACCCTACATCAATCAATTAATCTACGCACAGCTTATTCTCCAATAGACCGCAACGTCTCCACCGGGCTCACGGCGAAGGAGGCAATCCTGGCTAAGGTCGCCGGTGCAAAGGTTGACGTGCTGGAGCTGGACCTAAGCTATATGGCTTCGGTGAGGACATTCGCCTCCAAGTTCGAGTCTCTGAACCTGCCCTTTAACATTCTCATGCAAGAACCAAGAAATCCTTCTGCCACGTATCGCTTCGAGTTGGATCCTGTGTTGGCTGATTCAATGTATGTTTCGGCAGAAATAACGTGGCCGTGATGACAAGGAACTGCTCGCGTTCTTACGATGGTCTGGAACTGTATTTCACGACTAATCACATTGGTGCGTCCTCTAACTCTGTCTTGTACCCTCAGTTCCTGCAAATTATTCGAATCGCTTCTTTTCAGCATATCTTGCTTACCTGCATACAAGAGTGTGGCATGGCTTGATGCTTAGATTAATCATGATTCAAACTTGTGAAATACTCCCTCCGTTGCTTTTTATTTGAAGCTAGTTAGTTTATAAACTAACCAGTGACAAATAAAAGAAAACAGAAAGAGTATTTGTTACGAATTTACAATACTGATTGCTGAGAATTGAATGGCAGGCCATTTTCTTCTAACAGATTTCTTACTGGAGAACATGAAGAGTGTCAGAAGGGACAGCGGCGTTGAGGGAAGGATTGCCAATCTGACGTCTTCTGGGCATAGCATGACCTATCCTGAAGGGATATGTTTCTGTAAATATGGAATGAATCATCCCTTGACGATTGTATTGATGAGAGGCCTTAATATAGCCAGAGTACAATCGCAGGTTACAACTGAATGTGGCCTAGAGGGGGGTGAATAGGCCTTTTTGAAAATTGTTGGATCCTGCAACACTTAACAACCAGTTTAAAACCAGAGATATCGGACTAGTTCAGTAAAGTGCGGACTAGTCCGGTGTATATGGACTAGATTGATTAGGTTTGATCGATTAACTTCATTCTTCAATAGATGCAGCATAAATATACGATTAAACAAAGTGTTACAAGGTTATGAATCAGGTTATATCACAATTCACTCTTATACTTGATATTTCAACGTAAAGTAATCAAGATCAATTGTAACACTAGATTGATGTAATGTAAAGGACAATGAACACAAAAGAGGACACAAGAGATTAATCTCGTGGTTCGGTTCCCACAGAGGCAACCTACATCCACGTTGAGGAGTCCACAAAAGGACCGGGTCTTCTCCAACCCTACTCTCATCGGATCGCCACGAAGGTCAATTCTCTTCCACTTATCTCAAAGGGGTGAATAACCGAATTCAAGGGGCCTTCTAACACGTTGAGAGCTCCCTTGGATTACAACACGAAGTACCACCAAGAACACACTCAAAAGATTACAATTAAAACACAGGAGTGTGTTAGAGAATCAAACCAAGAGCTCAATGTGGTGTTGAACGTGTCTCTCTAATGAACTAGAGTGAATCCCCAAGGGATTGATCTTAAACAGTGTATAATCTACCTTTCCAATCTTAAAGTTATTTTCAATTAAGAAATCTCTAAGACACTCATACCAAGCTCTAGGAGCTTGTTTGAGGCCGTAGAGAGCCTTAGACAATTTAAATACGTGGTCGGGGAACTCTTCGTCTTCAAACCCGGGTGGTTGCTCCACGTACACCTCTTCCTTGATTGGTCCGTTGAGGAAGGCGCTTTTCACATCCATTTGATACAGCTTGAAATCATGGTGAGTAGCATATGCAAGTAATATTCTAATAGATTCAAGCCTAGCTACTGGAGCAAAGGTCTCATCAAAATCCAAACCTTCGACTTATGAATACCCTTTGGCCACAAGTCGTGCCTTGTTCCTTGTCACCACCCTGTGTTCATCTTGTTTGTTGCGGAAGACCCACTTGGTGCTGACTATGTTTGCATTGGGTCTTACCACAAGTTCCCACACCTTGTTCCGCTTGAAGTTGTTCAATTCTTCTTGCATTGCCACCACCCAGTCTGGATCCTTCAATGCATCTTCAACCCTGCGTGGTTCCAAAAAGGATACAAACGAATAGTGCTCACAAAAGTTAGCTATGCGAGATCTAGCGGTTACTCCCTTTTGGATGTCACCGATGATATTGTCAATTGGGTGATCCCTTTGGACACATTGGTGTACTCGGTGTGGCACTTGAGGAGTTGTATCTTCATGATCATCTGTTTCTCCCTCTAAGTAATTGCCTTTGTTGACTTGTTGATTATCTTCGTATTCTTGTGGTTGATATTGTGTTGAAGCTCCCCCTTGATCGTTGGTCTCCTCTTGTGGTTCATCTTCCTCATGTACGTGTGGAGGTGGCTCTTGTGGTCGAACCTCACCTAGAGCCATTCTTTTTAATGCTTGACAAGGAGCTTCTTATTTACCTAGTTCACATGGGTCAACTTGCTCCTTTTGGGACCCATTAGGCTCATCGAACACTACGTCACGTGCTACTTCAACAAGTTCGGAGGTCTTGTTGAAAACACGATAGGCGTAAGTGTTCGAATCATAACCAAGCAAGAAACCTTCATTGGACTTCGAAGCGAACTTTGAAGTCCTAGGCTTCTTGTTCAAGATATAACATGGAAAACCGAAAACTCAAAAATATGAAATATTTGGTTTGTTACCGGTGAGTAGCTCATATGATGTCTTCTTGAGTAGTCGATGAAGGTAGAGTCGATTTACGGCGTGGCAAGCGGTGTTAATTGCTTCCGCTCAAAATCGATCCGATGTCTTGTACTCATCGAGCATTGTTCTTGCCATCTCTATGAGTGTTTGATTCTTTCTTTCGGCAACTCCGTTTTGTTGTGGGGAGTACGACACTGAAAATTCATGCTTTATGCCTTCTTCATCAAGGTACTCCTCCACTTGCGTGTTCTTGAACTCCTTGCCATTATCGCTTCGAATATTCTTGATTGTCAATGAGAATTCGTTTTGTGCTCGCTTGAAGAACTTCTTGAGTATTCCTTGTGTCTCTGACTTATCATGCAAAAAAAAACCCAAGTGAAGCGAGAAAAATCATCAACGACAACTAAATCATATTTGTTACCGTCGATGCTTATGTAGGCTATTGGACCAAATAAGTCCATGTGTAGTAGCTCGAGTGGTCTTGTTGTAGTCATGACGTTTTTGGCAGGGTGCGGTGCTCCAACTTGCTTCCCGGCTTGGCACGCGCTACAAGGCCTGTCTTTCTCAAATACAACATCCTTTAAACCTCGGATGTGATCGCCTTTGAGGAGTTTTTGAAGGTTCCTCATACCAACATGCGCTAGACGTCTATGCCACAGCCAACCCATGTTGGTCTTTGCAATCAAGCATGTGTCAAGTTTAGCTTTGTCCTTGTTGAAGTCAACAAGATAGAGCTTTCCCTTTAACATACCCTTGAATGCAACGGAACCATCACTCCTCCTAGAAACGGTCACACCCTCGTTAGTGAACAAGCAATTATAACCTTTGTCGCATAGTTGAGATACAGACAGCAGGTTATAATCTAGGGATTCAACATGTAAAATATGAGAAAGTGTGTGTTTAGAGGATATTGTAATTTTACCGGTACCGAGCACCCTTCCTTGACTAGTATCTCCAAAGTAGATTCTCTCGTTTGGGTCCTCATTCTCTTCATATTCCATGAACATTCTTCTTTCCCCGGTCATATGGTTGGTGCAGCCACTGTCTGGCACCCATTTAGATCCACCGGAGGAATAGGCCTGCAAAAAACAAACCATGCTTTGGTTTTAGGTACCCAAGCTTGCTTGGGTCCTTGGAGGTTAGTTACAATTCATTTGGGCACCCACACATGAGACTTGGTGTTCCCATGGTGTGGCCCAACATAATGAGCATAAACCTTGCCAAAATTATTTCTCATTAACACATAGGAGGCATCAAAAGTTTTAAATAATAGCTGTTGTTGTTTATGTACAGGACTAGTCTGGGGGGCCGGACTTGTCCGGAGGACCGGACTTGTCCGGACACCGACCGGACTAGTCCGGTGTTCATGTGTAGTTGCTGTCTTAATCTGTGACTTTCCAATTTGAGAGGGTCTTCCTTTTACAAAGGTAATCCTCTCCTTGTTATTCTTATGGCTTCTAGCATGTTGCTTTTCACCATAAGAATAACCAATGCCATATTTGACATTTGGAGGTCTTTTGACCAAGTATGCACTACGTGCATATTTGATCTTCTCCTTGTCAAATATGCCACTTTGGGCAGGATGTTTATCCTTTGTAGAGGTTGGCTTATCCCTCAAACTGGTGTCACCTTTCTTACATGTGCAAGCATGAGCAAAATCAGTTTTAGTGGGTTGAGAAGGTGAACTTGAAGAGGAGGAAGGTTCACTCAGCTTGAGTGACTCAACCTGCACTTCAAGAATCTTGTTAACCTTGATTAGGTCAGCAAGTTGGTCCTTGATTGTGGCATTTGAGTCAGTTAACTTCAGGCAAGTTTCCTTGCTCGAAGCTAACTCTAGCTCGAGTGATTTGCTTCGTTCCTTTTCAAGTTCTAGAAGTTTGTCAAGTTTGACATATTCCTCCTTTTGAGAGATGATCATGTCCTCTTGACGATGTATTAACCTCTCCTTCTCAACAAGTTGATCAAGCAAAAATTTCATTTTAGTAGTTGTTTTTCTATCTAGTCCAATAATCATGTCCTCATTATCACTATTGAGTTCATCATCGCTAGAATAGGAATGCACGAAAGGGGGTTTAATGGTTACCTTTCGTTTACCTTCCTTTGCCATAAGGCAAGTGCCATCTCCCATCCGTGCGCCAAGTGTAGGGAAAAGGGTAGACTTCTTGGATGTCTTCTCGATGGCTATGCTAGCCATCTCTTCTTCTTTGGACGATGAGGACTCATCATTTGAGTCCCACTCTTTCCCAATGTGCGCTTGTTCGGCTTGTTTCTTCTTTTTGAAAATTTCTTGGGTTGAGGCTTGGCTTCTTTGGTCTTTTTCTTGTTCTCCTCATATGGGCAATCAACTATAAAGTGGTTATACTCACCACATTATATCATGCCCGCCTCAACTTTGGCTTCATCCTTTCCTTGTACTTTCCTTTGCTTGACTTTGTACCTTGTCTCTTTTTCATTATTCTCTTGAATTTCTTCATGAACAATATCATGTCTTATTCATCCAATTCACTGCTTTCGTCGTCACTATCTTCCTCCAGTTTTGCTTCTCTAGCTTATTTGGATAGGGGCTTGAGAGTGGACTTCAAAGCCACCCCTTTCTTCTTTGCCAAGGTGAGGTTGGCAATCTCCTTGACATGTTTTGCTTGTTTTTCTATCATCTCGAAGTTTATGATCTTTCCAAGCAGTTTATCCGGAGTCAACCTTTTGTATCCGGGGCTTTCTCTCATCATGGAGCATAGTGTGACGTTGCGAGGCATAAAAGCTCTAAGGATGAGCTTTACCACCTCTTGGTCATTCCACTTCTTACTTTTGTATGATCTGACCTTGTTGACGGGTGTCTTTAATCGATTGTACATGTCTTGGGGTGACTCGTCTTCTTCAATTGCAAATCTTCCTAGCTCGCCTTCAATCATTTCAATTTTTGCTTCATGCACATGTCGGTCACCTTCATGTGCAGTTTGTAGTGTGTCCCATATCTCCTTAGCAATTTCGAGTCCATCCACCTTGGTGAACTCGTCTCGACTGAGTGAAGAGGTAATTACGGTCGCGGCTTGAGCATTTAGGTGAATTGCTTGCTCTTGGCTGGGGGTGAGCTCTTTGTCGTCGTCCGGGATATCTATCCCTGTGCACACAATATGCCACAAACTTGGATTGAGGGAAATTAGATGCATTTTCATATTTTGCCTCCACATTGAGTAATCACTTCCATCGAAGTGTGGGGCTTTTCCAAGTGGGATAGATAAATAATGATTGCTATTGGAATTGAGACGATCATAGTTAAAAGGATATCGGGAGTAGTCGGTGTGACTACTTCCCTTCTTCTTCTCTTCAACTTTTACTTTCCCTTTGGAAAGTGTCTTCTTTCTTAGGAGCGCCTTTAGCTCTAGAGTCTCCTCATCGTCGTTCTCGAAGTCTTGAATAGATTCGAGGAGCTTCTCCACCTTGAGGTTCTTTTCATCATCAACCTTCTCTTGGTTGTTGCTCTTGTGGGTGTCCTTCATGTCCGACATGATCTCCTTCGAGCGATTAGTCTCTTTCTTGAAGAACCCGCTCTGATACCAATTGAATGTGGCCTAGAGGGGGGTGAATAGGCCTTTTTGAAAATTGTCGGATCCTGCAACACTTAACAACCAGTTCAAAACCAGAGATATCGGACTAGTCCGGTAAAGTGCAGACTAGTCCAGTGTATACGGACTAGATTGATTGGGTTTGACCGATTAACTTTATTCTTCAATAGATGCAGCGGAAATATACGATTAAACAAAGTGTTACAAGGTTATGAATCAGATTATATCACAATTCAATCTTATACTTGATATTTCAACATAGAGTAATCAAGATCAATTGTAACCCTATATTGATGTAATGTAAAGGACAATGAACACAAAAGAGGACACAAGAGATTTATCTCGTGGTTCGGTTCCCACAGAGGCAACCTACATCCATGTTGAGGAGTCCACAAAAGGACCGGGTCTTCTCCAACCCTACCCTCGTCGGATCGCCACGAAGGCCAATCCTCTTCCACTTATCTCAAAGGGGTGAATAACCGAATTCAAGGGGCCTTCTCACACGTTGAGAGCTCCCTTGGATTACAACACGAAGTACCACCAAGAACACACTCAAAAGATTACAATTCAATCGCAGGAGTGTGTTAGAAAATCAAACCAAGAGCTCAATGTGGTGTTGAATGTGTCTCTCTAATGAACTAGAGTGAATCCCCAAGGGATTGATCTTTGTTGCACTTAATTTCGTGGAGAGATGTGGTTTTTGAGGCTCTTGTGAGGTGTGACGGCGCTAGGGTTCGAGAGAGTGTAAAATATGGCAGTTCAACTCTATTTATATGGGTTTCTAAAAGTGACCGTTAGGGTTCAGAAAGATCGGACTAGTCCGTGGTGGTCACCGGACTAGTCTGGTGTGCTGTGTGTAGCAAACCCTAAGTGTCCCGAAATATCGGACTAGTCCGGCTAGGAACGGACTTGTCCGATTTTGCTACTGGAAATCTTCGGACTAGTCCGATAGTCATCGGACTTGTCCGAACAGGTGAAACCCTAAGTGTATAGGATGACAAGTCCGCACTTGGAGGACTTGTCTGATTTAGTTCAGAGGGTATTTCGGACTAGTCCGTGCAAATATCGGACTTGTCCGATATGGATTAGAGAGAATATCGGACTAGTCCGGTTGTGATCGGACTTGTCCGATTTTGTGTGACTTGTGAAGTGTTTTGAGGATTAGTCCGCACTGGGGAGGACTAGTCCGATTCTAGTCAGAGAGATATCGGACTAGTCCGATGGATATTGGACTTGTCCTATTTTGTGCAGAAAGGATATGGTACTAGTCCGGTGTTAGTCGGACTAGTCCGGTCCTGTGTAACTTTGTGCAATGTGTGTGTTTAATTTTGATTGAGCTCTTGGAATGTGTTTTTTTAACACACTCCATACACAATGATCTATTATTCTTCTTCCTTGAGCTCATTTCCACTTTGCTCCTCATTATTCCTTTTTTTTTGCACTTTGCTTATTTTTCTATTAAAAACCTGCACTCATCTCAACAAAGTGATTAGGATCTCAATTGCTTGTCATAAATCATCCAAAACCCACAAGGGAGTCCTATATGCACTTTCAACAACTGCAGGTGAGAATACACGACGCACGTTACAGGAACGTGGTACACGATGCCTGCACCTATACACAAGTTGCACGCCCTGCATGGATAACTGACTGCTAGTATTGCTAATACCCCCCCTCAGCCAGAACGGTCGCCGACCTTCAGGCTGTGTCAAAAATCAAAGAACACTTGCGATGGCAGTCCTTTTGTGAATATATCGGCATATTGCAGTGAGGTCGGCACGTGGAACCTTGATTTCCCCCAATTGCACTTTGTCACGAACAAAGTGTAGATCAATTTCCACGTGCTTAGTTCTTTGATGTTGCACAGGATTGGAGGACATATACATAGCACTGATGTTGTCTCAAAAGACAATTGTTGATTGCTTGAGGGGGCGATGCAGTTCGGATAGCAATTGACAGAGACAAGTTGATTCGGAGACAGCATTAGCTGCACTGCAATATTTAGCCTCGGCGCTTGACCGCGAGACTATTGTTGGCGCTTAGACAACCAGGTGATCAAGTTGTCGCCATAGAATACGCAAAAACCAGAGGTAGAACGCCTTGTGTCAGGACACCCGGCCCAATTGGCATCCGAGTATGCAATGAGGTCTGAGGAAGCAGACTTAGTGATGTGAAGTCCAAAGCTGATAGTCCCTTTGACGTACCGTAAGATTCTTTTTAGAAGCTGCAGGTGTGGTTCCCATGGCGCATGCATAAACAGGCACGCTTGTTGGATGGCATAAGTCAGATCAGGCCGGGTCAATGTTAAATACTGAAGTGCTCCAGCCAGGCAATGGTACTCCGAAGGATTGGAGAGCAAGGGACCTGCTGTTGCTGATAATTTGGATGTAACCTCAATCGGCGTCTTGACCGGATTGCATTGCAGCATATTGGCGCGTTGAAGTATATCAGACGCGTATTGCTCTTGGCCAAGAAAGATCCCATCAGTACAGCGTTGAACATGAATTCCAAGAAAGTGATTAAGAGGGCCGAGATCAGTCATTTTGAATTCTTGACATAAGTTGCTTATAATCTTTTTCAGAAAGGCCGAAGAGTTTGTTGTGAGAACTATATCATTGACATATAGTAGCAAGTAGGCCGTATGACAGTTGTTATGAAGAACAAACAGAGAAGAATCAGCTTTGGACGCCTGAAATCCCAGCATTGTTATGAATGACTTGAAGCGAAGAAACCATGTTCTTGGAGCTTGCTTTAGACCATATAATGATTTGTTGAGCTTGCAAACATGGTCAGGAGGAAGAGAGTCCACAAATCCAGCTGGTTGTACACAATATACGGTCTCATGAAGTGTACCATTCAAGAATGCATTTTTGACATCCATTTGATGTATAAGCCATGAGCATGAAGTAGCAATGATTAAGACAAGCCTTATCGTTGTCGGCTTAATTACTGGACTAAACGTCTCTTGATAGTCAATACCATATTATTGTGTGAATCCTCTAACAACCCAACGAGCCTTGTATCGAGCCACACTGCCATCAGGATTGAGCTTGAGGCAAAAATCCATTTTCCTTAAATAATATTAGTGCCTGCAGGTGTGGGTACAAGAAGCCAAGTATTGTCCGTCATCAATGCATCATATTCTTCCTTCATTGCATGATACCAGTTAGGGTCTTTCAGGGCAGATTTATATGATTTGGGAATGGGAGAGACCGTTTGGACGGTGTTAAGGTTAATAATTTGTTTCGGTTTGAAAATGCCATGTTTGCCTCGGGTTAGCATGGGATGGTTGATGGTTGGTTGTTGCTTGGTCTGTGGCTTGGACGTGTGGTTCAGGATGCACATGTACAGGGCGTGGTGAGTTTGAGAATGAATGGTGATGAGAGGGGCTGAGGTGATTTGCACGAACAGGTGAAGAGCATGCAGCATGTGTCGGGCTGGGGACAGTGCTGGTAGTGGGAGGTCCTGGCACAAAGACTGGAGCATGCATGGACGTAGTGTGCACAGTGCTAGAAGGTGGCACATGCTGAACAAATGGGAATGTGCACTCGTCAAATGTAACATGCCTAGAGATGATAATCTTCCCAGTGTTAATGTCCATGCACTTATAGCATTTGTGTTCAGTGGGATACCCAAGAAAAATACAAGCAGTAGATGGAGGTGAAAGTTTATGTTGTGATTGAGCTGTGAGGTTAGGATAGCATAAGCATCCAAAGACACGCATGTGCGAGTAAGTTGGGTGCTGGCCAACGAGAACATAGTAAGGGGTATAAAAATTCAGTGGTTGACAGGGTCGTTGGTTTAGGATGTAAGTGGCCGTAAGAAGGGCTTCAACCCAGAACCGTGGTGGAAGATTGGCTTGGAAGAGAAGGCATCAAATAATGTTGTTGATCGTAAGAAGAGGTCTCTCGGCTTTGCCATTTTGTGGTGAAGTATATGGGCATGATAATCTGTAAGTGACACCGTTTTGCTTGAAAAAGGCACGAAGACTGGAGTTGACGAACTCAGTCCCATTATCACATTAAAACAATTGTATAGGAAGGTGGAACTGAGTGAGAACTAGTTTGTGAAAGTTCTGAATGGCATGAGAGGCTTCATTTTTGTGTCGAAGAGGCACAGTCCATATATAATGTGAATAATCATCTAGAAGCACAAGATAGTATTTAAAGCCTGTGATACTGTCAAGTGGCGAGGTCCAAACATCACAATGTATAAGCTGAAATGGAAAGTAGGTAACAGTGACCGAATGAGAAAAAGGTAAACGGACATGGCGTCCTTTTTGACAAGCATCACAAATGTGAGTTTTGTTCAAAGGAATACAAAACTCAGATAAAACAGTGCCTAAACTCTGAGATCCTGGATGTCCGAGACGTCAATGCCATATTGTGCTGAGAGAAGTCGTGAGAGCAGTGGGTGTAGGTAGCCGAGTGCCGAAGAATGGGTATAAGTCACCTTGGCTACTGGACCTCATGATCTCTTGATTGCTGAGAAGGTCCTTAATTGTGAAGCCAAAAGGATCAAATGTTATAGAACAACAATTGTCAGTAGTAAATTTGCGAACAGAAATGAGGTTTTTGATTAAATATGGAATGTGTAAAACACGTGATAAATGGAAGTTTGCATTCGGGGTTTGGAGATGGACAGAACCAGAGCCCTTAACTGGTAGTGTAGACCCATTGCCTACCACAATGTGAGAAGAATTATGCAAAGAAGAAGGACAATACTTAAGAATTGTACCTTGATCTGCAGTCATATGGCCGCTCGCTCCTGTATCCATGTACCATTCCTGTCTACCAGAACCAGTGGATTGCTGGGCAGCCGAATGAAGGGCTTGGAGCAGTCCCGTAGTGTCAAAGGATGGTACAGATGTAGGAGCGAACTGTGTAGCAGTTTGCTGGAAGTTTGTGTTGTATGCTTGACTCACAGGAGGATGTGAGCCCAGCACACCCGGACCCGTAGCACCAGTGGCGCGCCAAGGTTGAACTGAATTGAGCCTGTTTGCAAACCATGTTGGGACGTTGTTGGACGTCGTGTTGGACAAGCCACGTCCACCACGCCCGCGGCCACGACCACGGTAGTTGCCACGACCATGTCCACGGTATGTCGATGAGGATTGACCTGCATCCTTTGGTGGACGAGCACCCTGGTTGCTGTAGTTGTTGTTGGTAGATGATTCAGTGGACTGCAGCGCTGTCTCTGTAGCAGGTACATATGACGAGTTGAGCATGTTCTCGGCGACGATGAGTTGGTCTCTTGCCTCCATAAACGTTGGGAACGTCGGCATGGCAGGCAATAGCTGCCGAAGGACGTGATATTTCGGATTCAGCCCTCGAATGAGTTGGTGTACAAGGGCACGATCCGAGATGGGTTGATCACAATCTGCCAAGGAATCGGCAAGAGTCTTTAGTTGACAATATTCGGTGGCAGAGAGATCAACTTGCTGTAGACCATGGAGCTCCTGTTCGAGATGAACAGCGAGACTAGATTTGTTGCCGAGAAAATAATTTCCAATCTTGGTCCAGACATCATAGGCACTGATGTCATCTTCTAGTACGAAATCAAGAAGATCATCGGCTAATGTGGCGTGAATCCACATCAAGACAGTGAGATCTTCTTGAATCCATACAGCATCATCAGGACGAGGAGGAGTGTCGTCAACGTGATGTCTCAGATTGAAGCGCCCAAGAACCACCAGGAAGAGCCTCTTCCAACGACGATATGTCGTAGAAAACATATCGAGACGGACAGAAACAAGACTTGTGATATTAACAGACTGAGCAGCAGTAGCCATGGATGGCATGACAAGAGCGCCAGTGCTTGGAGTTGTCGACGACGAGAACGTCGAGTTAGATGCAGTAGAAGAGTTTGCACCGGCAAAAGCACTCTCAGTCGAGGACGAAGTGTGCGCCATGGCAGGGAGTGGTGGGTGGGAAGAAGAATGATAGAGATCTTAATTAGCTCTGATTACCATGTAAATATGGAATGAATCATCCCTTGACGATTGTATTGATGAGAGGCCTTAATATAGCCAGAGTACAATCGCAGGTTACAACTGCAGGTGAGAATACACGACGCACGTTATAGGGACGTGGTACATGATGCCTGCACCTATACACACGTTGCACGTCCTGCATGGATAACTGACTGCTAGTATTGCTAATAGTTTCGACAAAATACACGATCCTTCCGGGTAATCTATGTACATTTGGAGATGATTCTGGATATCTTCTGCATTTGGAGATATGTTGCTGCATATATGACACTGACATCATCTGTGTTCTGACCGTGCTTAGTTTGAGCGACTTTATTGCTTACGGCCAGTCCAAGCTTGCCAACATTCTGCATACCAATGAATTGTCCTGGATTCTCAACGTTTTGCCCTTCTTTGCCAATCAACAGATAGGTTTCGTAGCAATGTATGAACTGAATAAACAACGAAAGAAATGTATTTCCTCAACAGGATGAGGGAGTGGATATTTCAGCTGACGCAGTTCATCCTGCCGTCATTGCAACTAGTTTTTCAGGAACAGAAATATTATCAATGGTTTTATCTCAAACCTTACAAATGATTGTATAATTTGATGAAAAATGGGTTTATGTTCCTGCCAAACCATAGTAATTGCTAGCTGCTGGCATGACAAATATGTAATGGGGCCCGTATTACAATAATGTTTTTAACTGTTTGTGTGTATTGCCACTCTTACAGCTCTATAAACTCCATAGGAAGAATCATATGTAGAAGCGTCGAACAGGTAGCCATTCACATCTTAATTTACTGCATTTATATTGCTGCAACATACATTAACCTTTATTAACTGTCCCATCTCTACCAAGGGTGCTGCAACGACATGCTATGTGGCAATGCATCCTCGCGTTAAGGGGGTAAGTGGGAAATACTCTCTCCCTAGCTATCGAATTATTTAACGTTAGGACAGAGCTGACTAGTTCATTTCTAGTTGATAGGGTTGTACAAATATTGAAAGATAGAGGTAGTACTTCAATTGCAATACAGCCAATCCAAGCTCGCAAGCTTCGGGTGCTGAGCTGTCCAAGAAGTTGTTGCAATTCAGCTTGCAGACTGTCTTTTTAACCTCATGCTTGTGCAAACCTTTTCTTCCAAAAATTTGCTGTACTTGATGCTATTATGGAGTTTTTTAGATGTAAACGTAGGTATATGTACTTCTACATTAATATTTCTCAGCTTTGGTGCAAAAATCGAAATTTTGATCTCATCATACCATCATATGATTATCACATTTCTCACAGAATCTCAAAGATTATTCACAGGTTTTTAATTTGTAGTTCTATTTATGAACAGTTCAAGTGCTTTCATTTTTCATAACTTTTTTAGATGATGGGTAAAGTCCCGAAGTTTCCCTCGAAGAAGGTTATGACCAATTTATTACAAGCGAGTACAAATGCAGACACTCACAGCCTATTGTCTAGAACAAGACGACGATAACTGAATGACTAAGCACACGATTGTGCACCGGACTTCGTAGGCCAATATTACGGCACGTTTATCCCTTCACATTTCCGTAAGTGCACCCAGATCTAGCGTCCATGACTTCCTCTATAGAGTACCTGCATTTAGTAC
Source organism: Tuctoria greenei (assembly GCA_036927565.1). Classification (NCBI taxonomy): domain Eukaryota; kingdom Viridiplantae; phylum Streptophyta; class Magnoliopsida; order Poales; family Poaceae; genus Tuctoria; species Tuctoria greenei. Next base: position 257,852,698 of record JAYESD010000002.1, read on the forward strand.
TGTGAAATTCAACCTGAAATTCGCTCCCATCAGAAATCGAACTCAGAACCTAAGAAGTGCTGCTCAGAGTACTTAACCATTAGGTTAAGCCCCCTTTCATTTTTCATATATGTCGCCTGTAAAAGCTACTCCCTCAATTTCTCATTTTGGATAAAGACTACGGTCAAACATTAATAATGTTTTACTATCAATAACTTTTAGTTTGAGAACACATAAATCATATGCAATTATTTTCCTTGAAAAAACTTTAGCGATAGCATAATTTTGTTTCCTTTTACAAATTTATTCTAATAGAAAACCATGTTGTTTTCCAAAACGAAAATTATTAAAGAAATAGTGTTTCATATTCGTCTCATGGAGTTCTGTATTTCGAACTAGTTAGTTTTTAGAAACCCTTGTAGGGAAAGATATAGTAAGACGAAAAAATGAGTAACAATTTACAAAAAAAAAAAAAAAATACAGTACACCCACTAGACAACAGCAGAGCACCCCAGCAGGCAGAGGGGATGCGTTACGCTGCCAACACTCGAGTCAGCTGGCGTGCTCCTGCTTTCCCCATTGCCTTGCTTGTTCTTTTATCACGTCAAGCAGAGTCAGCAGTTGACGTTCCTGACCCCCTGAAAAATCTATCGTTCCGCTCATGCCATATTGTTCAGCGGAGTAGCATCACAAGCTATCCGATGCCTTTCTGAGTCTCCCTGGCACCCCCTGCTTATAGTCCCCTGAACCAGCAACCATCAAGCTATGTTGTTGCTGGAAAGCAAATATGCACCAAGCGACGGTGCATGCCTATCCGGATTTTCACCACATCAGTCATTCCGGAGAGATTAGCGGCGGGGATTGAAGTAACGGGTCGGATTTTCACCACATCAGCCATTCCGGAGAGATTAGCGGTGGGGATTGAAGCAGCGGGAGTCAAGCCGAAAGTTGTTGCACCGACAGAAACTAACTACCACGTCTACTAGATCACGGACGGTGATGGCATCTCGTACTGGCTACGTGGTGCAATCTGCATCCGGTATGCACGGGCACTCTGGTGCATTCCGGGTGCATAAAAAAAAATTTCTGCTGGAAAGTGTTAAGGGATTGAAGAATCCATGCCGCAACTCCTGTCCATAGTGCTTGGGATATCGGACATTTCATAAAGGTGAAGAATCATCTCCAAGCTTCCGTAACACAACGACCCTGCATGAATTGAGCTAAGCTAAGAAAAAGGCTATTTCAAAGTAGTCAATTTAATGATTATCTTTCATAGATTCACCTATGTAGGCCGTGACTAATTTATAAAGGGCTTGAATACCGCTTGTAAATAATCCAAGAGACATGACAGGTATAGAAACTTAGATTAAAGTAACAAGAACGACAACGACCAATTCTTCTTCCAACATATTTCTGATAGTTTGAAAACAAAACGATGATGATTTTATGAAATCTTTTAGGATGTTAATTGGTAAAAGGCTGAGAAAATGTCTTGGAGGCCAGTTACCAATTTGCTATTTTGACTTTTAGTCTTTTACTGACGAACCACATATATGATCCTCCGAGAGACGCGATGAGACATTTATCTGTGAGAACTGGGTTCCAACACCAGTTGTGGTAGGCTCCCTACCGGTTTCTAAGACTATGACTACCAAAGCGTTGAGGATTATATATTTACCAGACGTCAAAGAAAATGTAATATAAACTTAAGCATCGAAGTCGTTGTAGTATAGTGGTGAGTATTCACGCCTGTCACGCGGGTGACCCGGGTTCGATCCCCGGCAACGGCGATATATCTTTTATTTTCCGTTCCCTCCCTTGGTCACGCCCGCCTAACCAGTTCGTTCCCAGTTCCCATGTGTCTGGTTCGGTTGGCGATTATTTATTTTCTATTTTTCTTATTTTTTATTTATCAAAATTTATAATTTGTTGCAACAAGAATAACTAGACATGGACATGGATGCTTATCTAGTTCATTCTTTCGAGCTAAAATGTATCCATGGATATCCGTAATACATCCTCAATCCCTAAAAATAAGATTAAAATATTTTTTCTAACTAACTCGATCGCACAGCATAACAACCGCAAAACAAAAGCCTTACGCCGTGGCTGCTACGGTCGTGCACACGAGGTGTGCCAATGAGAATTAAGATTGACCCGAGAGACCTCATCTTGTCGCATGCTATCATTATATGTGATTACGTTGAGCTACCACTGACGGCAAGGGAGAACCTAGGTTGGGCGTGGCTTCGGGCTGCCCCTTGTCGTGGATGCCGGCTTCCTCGGTCTCGGTCCCTCAGGGTCGCTTAGAAGAGAACCATAGATGTTCTTCCTCCGCCAAGCCCACCTCTCCCATCTCGGTCTTGCGTAGTACTAGGCTGGCCTCGCCCACTCCGTATGTGAAGGTCAAGGGGGACTAGATGGTCGATGACAATGACATGCACGGTTCATGAAAAGCTAAAAATGACATGCACGGTTCGTGAAAAAGCTAGCCGCAGTTGATGGATGGGTCAGGAGACATTTTGAAATTGAAAAGAAAAGATTAAAAGTATGACACAGAATTTCGGCTAAAAGCGTTGTTAGTTGAGCAAATTAAGTACACTCTCTCTATTCCAAAATAAATAATATCTGAAACAGAAATAACTTATTTAGTTTAAATTGAACTAATATTTTTTCCAAAACATCATTTAGCAATTAGCAAGTACCGACCAAGCTCTAACGCCCGCTGAACAAAGCTTTAAAGGATTATTGTGATATTACTCTTGATTTGAAGTCCCATTGTGATTTTACATTCAAAATGAGAGTTTGTGATTTTTCTCACTGCTTTTTAGGAAGTAAACGTTTACCCTCATTTTTAACACTCTTAGTTAAGAGATAAAATAAAACATTAGAGAATTGAAAAAGACTGCAATACCCTTTCCTGTTACAGCAGGTTACTAATCTTCCTACCGCCACCTTCCAGAATAGACGCCGCCTGCCCTGGCTCGTGCGCCGGATGCCCCCGCCCATCACGCCCCGCCCGCCGCAGCCCACGCGCAGCCGCCGTCACCGCCCTCACTAGCCCGCACACCGACCGCCGCCACCATCCCAGCCCGCGCAAAGGAACTTGGTAATTACACGAGCATGGCAGGCGCCCATGCTCCAGATGCCACTACAGGAATTCGTCAATAGGGCATCGACCATATGGACGTTGGTTATGAATAGAACTGACACTCATAAACTAAAGGTGTCGGTTGATCTACACTCTTAACCAACGAAATATTTTGGACGCCTTTAACAACTAAGTGCGTCGGGACTGGCGCATTTAGCGACTATGGGCGTCGGTTCTGGAAACCCGGCACCCTTACACATAAATGTGTCGGTCGCAAGGACCAACGCTTTTAATGCACTTAAGGGCGTCGGTTCCTCCAAAACTGACGCATTTACGATGCCACGTGACCAGCGTACCGAGCGCGTCTATGAGCGTCGGTTTCGTACAAACCGACACTTTTAATGCTTTTAAGGGTGTCGTACACAACTAGAATCATTTTTCACTACAGGCCTCTAAAGCTACCAAAATTATAAAGATGTTTACTATATTACAAACATATAATTAGTCATCATATCGCAAATGCCAAAAAAGAGCAATCACATGCATGATACGAACTTTTAATTCATTTAGATGAAAAAATATACAAGCCTTTTTAATTCATATCTAAAAGAAGTAATCACATGATATGAACTTGAACATTCAACTAACATTTATTGTCTTAAAACTAAATTTATATGGCCTAATAGATATGAATTAGATATGAATCACATGATATGACATGATATGAGTCACATTTAATTTATATAGCTTAATGGATATGAATCACATTCAACTCTAATCACACGATAGGAATTTGAATAATGATAAAACATTACTTTCACGAGTTAGCAACCACCCACAAATTACACATATTAATTTGCAATACACCTATAAATTAACAAACATTTTTATCTTGACTTGAACCGGATAAAGGGCACCAAGAGGGGTGCTGCGCGGACTGAGACGCCAAACTGAAGCATCGACGGGGGGCTGAACGGGGGTGCCGAGGGGGGCGGGGGGGGGGGGGGGGGGGGGGGGGGACGGGGGGCGGCGGGGGAGGGGGGTAGGGGAGACTGGTGCGCCGGACGGGGACGTCGGAGGGGACGCCGATAGGAGGCGGACGGGCGCGCCGACCGGACAAACGACGACAGCACGCTAGCGGCGCACAACTAGCGGTGGGCGAAGTGTGGAAGGCGATCGCGCGAAGAGAAGTGTGAAAGTGTTAGGTTTTCCGCGTGGAGCCCGCTTAAGAGCGTCGGGTGGGGTAAGGCTGACGCTCTTAGAGCCTGAGCCAATCGGGCCCGCATTAGAACTGTCGGTTTAACCAACACATTTAATATGTGCACCAATTCCTTAAATAAAACCAACAGATTTAACTTATGGGTGACAGCTTTTTTAAACCAACACTCTTAGTCCATTTATATGCGTGGAGGTCGACGCCTCTAAATAAACGACACCTTATTCATCGTTTCCCTAGTGTGCACTTCCACGATTGCTTCATGCACAGCTGCTACACTTCCAACAACGCAAGCAACGACCGCTTCACCACCGAGAAACAGTCGAACCTGAACTGCCACTCACGACGAGGTAATATACAAGATCATTTCGAAATTCAGAAATATTTTAAATATATAAGATATATTTGTCCAAAATAATACTAAATAGATCCTCAGTATGTTAAGGACTATATTAAAATACAGTAAAAATAACATACAAATTAAAAATGGAATTAAAATTATAAGGGTAACTTTATCTCTTTTCCACATATTTAACACCGTTACTAAAGGAGGAATGTAATTCGACATTATTTCAGAAAATTAGAGGTAAAATAACAAACTCTCAATTTGGATTGTAAAATCACAATTAAACTTCAAACCAGAAGTAAAATCACTATATAGCCCAAAGTTTATAGATAACATGGCTACACGCAGGTTTTTCCAGTCTGCAACTCAACAACAGAACACGCCGCATATCATGCATGCCTATGCATGTGTCAACACAGAAAGGACAAACAATAGGTATAAGTTATAACATACGATAAACAATGTGGCACCATCTAATGTAACATATAATTGCACAGAACAAAGCACAAACAAAAGTGAAGACAAATACCACAATTACTCGATTACATCAATGCAATAGCAGAGTTCAAAAATAATTTACGACATCTCCCGGAATCTTGCAATGGCCTTCTTCTGGATAATGGTCTTGTAGCTATCCCCAGCTTGGGCCCCTAACGATGGGGCAGCTTTCCGCTGCTGGCTCCCAAGTCCAGCCCTGACGTCAACAGATTTTGCCTGGACTGGTTCCTTGATACCACTCCCATCCTTTCCCAGACCCTGGATATTTGCAAGGTAATTGCAAGAACAAAAACAGTACCAATGCACACTCAAGTCAGAAAGGGTGATAATTGTTTCGCAGCCTCCATAAAGTAGGAAATATCAGGAAACTGATTTCCCTGCAGTCGCAGCACATTACTATCTTCTCATGTTCATAGACAGTGATCAAACTATCAAACGGTGATAGTGGACATGTACACATTAAAACTAGCCTTCCAAGTAGAGTCTAGATGTAAAGGAAGCATGTAGAATTCAGATTTACTTGTCTAGAAGTCTACAAGACAACAATAGAAACCTCAGCAGCTTGCCTTGCCAATTTTTTACTAGTTTAGAGACGACAGTCAAGAGTTATATGAAAAAAACAAACTGACATCTCATAAGAAAAAGGTCATAGTCAAATCAGCTACAATTATACTGCAACTGCAACTGCTAATCTAAAGGGGCACAGTGCTAAAAATGACACAATTGCAGTCAAGCAGGATCAACAAACTGAGAAATATGTGACAGAAGAACTTACCAGTCCCTCCTGCCAACCCATGTTGCGTAGAATACGGTTGCCCACATTAGTTTCATCAATGGCTCTATCAGCAGTGATAATCTCATAGTTTTCAGTGTCGCCAATTTCACCACTAGACCGTTCACCCACCCCAGGAGGGAATGGCATTGAGGCTATTTCACTTGAACCCTTTTTGGATGGATAGTTGCCAACTTGACAAGAAGTAATTTCAGGAAAGTTAATACAAATCTTGAACAAACAAATGAAAATATCAGCCATATAATGCTTGTGGGGCAAGGAATGTTGTCCATGTACCAATAGGGTAATATAAACATCCCAATCGTACCAAGTTAGGAATATTTAAACACTACAACCAAGCTGAGCGTACAAGCCACACAAAAAAAAAAGGACAGCCCGATGCACATAGTTCCCTCTTGTCTGGGAAAGGGTCTGACCCATTTTGGATCTTTTATATGTAACCTTTCCCTGCATTTCTGCGGAATAACATTGGGCCACAAGGCAACAGCTTTACTGCTGAGCGTACTACCAACAAAGCTCCAGCTAAATGAAAATAACAAAACCATGACAAAAAAATAAGTTTATGGGTGGCTCGGCAGTAAGTTCATAATCATATTAGTAAAATCTTGTGCTCAAGAAACGAGCATGGGGAAATGAAAGCTAACAGTACAGTGATAATTTAAACACGTGTGTTCTTACTTGAATCCAGTCCAACACTATCGTCGCCAAGTGATGATCCATACAGGTTTCGTCTTTCTGCAGCCCGATCTCTGTACAGGGGTTGTACCCGTGCTTCTGAAAACCGGCGTTTACCACTCCCAGAAACTCCAGTTGAAGTATTAGAGTCTAAGGCAGATACATCTGTTTTGAAGGGTGCTGAAGCTGTAGATGCCCCAGCATTTGTCATTAATGCACTCGTGCTTGTGGTTGTAGTGCTGTGGGATTCAGTGCTCCCAGCATCAGATAATGAATGAAATGCAGTATCCGACTTGATTACTCTAGCAGACCCTCTTATGACACCCATAACTGTGGTTCCTAAACTGTTACTGACAGGTCTAGGCTTTATTTCAGAATCCACCATTTGAGTGTCTGCAGTTCCTTGGCCAAGAGAATTATAGTTTGCAGCCAAGTTCATATCTTTGGCATTTCCAAAGTCAGATTTTGCCTTGTTTTTCGATGAGAATCCAGATCCAGTGTATGAGCTGTTAAATTTCTCATCAGTGTTTGATGGTTCTTTGTCAAATAGGGCAACTCGTGCAGCCTGCCCTTCTTGATTCCTTTGCTTCCACATAGCTAGGACATTGTTCATTTTCTTCTTGTTAGCTAAGAGACTAGTTTTTGAGGCCAACTTGATCTCTTTTGCCTTCTCCTTTTCTCTTTTTTCTGCAGCCAGTGCTGCGTTTGCAGCAGCTTGAACATCATCAGGCAATGAAGTTTTCTCACTTTGTTTAACTGTAGCGGCAGGTGCAGAAATCACAACTTTTTTACTGCTATTACTTTCTGAGGCCTTCGTAGTTTCACTGGCCACATTACCAGCTGCCTTAGTATTGCTCTGATCAGTACAAGGGACATACTGTTGAGTTTGTTGATCAAACGAATACCAAAGTCCAGAATTACTGTCATAATAAAGGCCTGCAACAAACATATAATATAATCACATATTGAGACAAACATCATTTGCCAGCTGCAAAAGGATTTGTTATGACTCATTGGTATTAAATTATTAGCAAAATTAATTATAATAGCAAAACAGCAACAGCTCAGATTTACCAGTATTTCCATCATAATAGAATCCAGAGGCAGAATCATAGTAGTAGCCAGATTTTTCATCCCAAACAAATCCTGACTCTGGTGCAGAGCCATCTTTTTGAGGTTCCGAATTGTTACTCTGTTTCTCATCAGGATTGTACTCTTTTGGAGCCCACCCTATGGCATCATACTGGTCAAAAAGGCAAAAGGAGTTAACAAGTAAGCAACATGTACAGTATAAAAGGTATATTAATATATGATAGAGTAACATGTGCCTCGTGAATTGACCCCCCCCCCCCTATTTTTTTTTATTCCACTGGGTTCTAAGGTTGCCCAACCACTTGAGATGATGCTCTGTATAAGTTTTTTATAAAAATTGGGCCAAAGCTGATCATTGGTATGACATCTTCTAAATGTGACTGAGTTACTTTTAGCATGTTATATGATTAGGAATTAATAAACGTAGCATTAAAAAGTGTGTTTAGTAACCAATCTAGCCATATTTTCATTGGTACAATCTCTGTAGTTTCAAACATAAATCAGTCAAGCCTTGAAAACCTAAAAATACAAATAAGAAAAGAATGTAACTGGCAATAATAAAATATAATAACCACTTAATAATGGTAGTTGTATCATCAACGCAGAAGCTAATACAGACCTGCTGAGCAAATGATGCAGCCTCAATGGCAGCTGCGGCAAGGCTGTTCGACTGTGAAGCACTTGATACAGGTCCATGTGTATTTTTGGCATATGCTACACGCAGAACCTGACCATTTTTCTCAAGTGTAATCCCATTTGTAGCTTCAATAGCTTTCGTAGCATCTTCCACCTGAAATAATTGGATGTCAGAAACCATCAGGAGCTAAAAGGAAAAGACAAACTTAACTCTACTATCCACCATCACTTACTGAATGAAAATGAACGAAGGCAAAACCTCTAGACACATGAGTAAACTTGTCTCGAACAAGACGGATATCCTGCAGAAAAATGACTTGAAATTATATCGATAAAAGGAGACGACACCTCATCCAGTGTTTAGTTTATTTCTCACCTTTATAGGTGCATGCTTAGCAAATTCATAGCGCAGCATTTCTTCATCAGCATTTTCATCTAGGCCACGAACAACTAAAACATGAGTTGGACCTGCAAATGATAGCATATAAATAGGACAGCTCAAGACATACTTCACATGATTTTTCGGAATAAAAGCACAAAACTTGCCTAGTTCGGACCCCCTTCTCCCAAACTGTTGACCAGAACCACTTGTATCAGCTGGTACAGCATCCTCAGTACGAGGCTCGTTACACTATGAGATCAAGCAATTAGCCAGATATCTTTTCAAGGGCAGAACAAATAAAATTGTAATAAACTCCGCTATTACTACCTAAAAAAGTAAACTGGTGGTATTTTAATGAACATCTAAAAAACAAGAAATATATTGTACTATGGCAATGTTCATCATGTATAAAAGAATTAGGGGAAAATCGAACAACACCATGTCCCACGCCTACCCACAGGATGTAGACCTCGATGTTATTACAAGGTCAATTTCTCCCTTTAGCCTAGGTGGGGCTGCTTGGAAAGGTGGCACTAGGAACCAAATTGCTAGGACTTAGCACAAAGATAAACTAAATTCTGAAACAAAAAGGAAAATTCCTCCTCTTCCAAATAGGTCCACAAAGTGTACATTAGGACGCAGAGTAGAAATTGGAGAGAAGCAGATGGGTGGTGGTGGGGGGGGGGGGGGGGGGTCAAAGATTAAAAAAGGAAATGATAATAAAGAACAGTCCTTGAAGTTACCTGGAAACATGAGGTTCTGCGGGCGAAGTTCATGCATCCGCATATAGGACATATCCAATCACACAGTGTAGCTCCAGTCCTGGGCCCATATGTAGACCTTGTAAAATTTTCTTGGCCAGACCCGCTCATCCCACTTGTTGGTTTACTACTGCAGTAAAGATGTTAATTAGTTGACATGGAAGCAACAGATATTAATATGAATGCCCGGCCATTAAACGTTGAAAGGAAGAAATAAAAGGAATATCTGTAACTGACTGCAAAAAGAAAATTTTCTAGTATAAGACTAAAGCTACCCCAATGGGTACTTATTCAAGAAGTTGCGTATTTTTATTCAGTTCCATCAGAATTCATCCATAAAGTGCACACTTGAATTCTCAATTCGCTAAATACAATATGGGGAAGGATTATAAGAGCAGCAGAGCAAAATGTAGGACAACTAATTGAAGCAAATCCATTGTATCAATACTTAACATAAAATGTTAGCAACTGCAAACTAACCGGTTTCAAATGAAGGGTGGTTTCAATGAAAAATGCAGCTACAAATGGTAAGAAACAAGACCAGCAGCTTCACAAGCATTAGGTTTTACAAGAACAATGTTACCAAGCATAATGCAATTGCTTTTGCATACTCACAATCTACCAGCAATATGGGGAAGGATTATAAGAGCAGCAGAGCAAAATGTAGGACAACTAATTGAAGCAAATCCATTGTATCAATACTTAACATAAAAGGTTAGCAACTGCAAACTAACCGGCTTCAAATGAAGGGTGGTTTCAATGAAAAATGCAGCTACAAATGGTAAGAAACAAGACCAGCAGCTTCACAAGCATTAGCTTTTACAAGAACAATGTTACCAAGCATAATGCAATTGCTTTTGCGTACTCGCAATCTACCAGCAATCAAGGACAGCTACGAAGAGTGTAGTTATTGTACTAGAGATTGTGCTAAAAGACAACAGTGAACAATTACAGAATGGAGGACTTGCAATTAACATAGAAAGCACGCGTACCTGTACTCAAAGTACACATTGTTGCCATCAATCTCGAGGCCATTCTCTCCAGTACCTTCCATCATTTTACGGGCAGCTTCCTGTGAAGAGCATACAGTTTTGTTAAGGGTACATGACAGACTGAATGGTAATGTAACAACAGTTGTTAGGAACGTACCACGGTAGGAAAGTCAATAAAAGCAAATCCTCGAGATACGCCAGAATTTCGTTCCTTGATCACACGAACATTGCGTAGAGGGCCCCACTGATCCTATAAGAGATCAGACCCAAATGATTAAAACGAACCAGACAATACACTTTCAACCAGCGTAACAGTTTATGGAAAGGAGCTTGTACAAGAATCTTGTATAGATCGTCATCATTAGTCTTCAGAGACAATCCCTTGACCATGACAGTGGCAGATGGGACCTGCAAGCATTAATGCAGATCTCATGGCTCGTAAATTCAGAACATGAAGAATCCATGTGAGCTACAGATAGAGTATAAATATACCACTGAATCACCACGCCTTCTTTCATCCCAGTCATATTCCCTTCTTCTGTCAAAACGGTTATCATCATAGAAGTCATCTCTTTGGTTCTGGCTGCGACTTTTAGCACGAGGGGATCTTGATCTTGACCGTGATCTTGACCGGTCATCACGTCCACGTGATCGAGAATGGCTATGTCGCATGTATGAACCATCATCTCTTTCATGACTTAAACCTCTTCTGTCACGTTCACTCTCACATGAATCACGCCTTCTCCATCTGTTGTCTCTCTTGCTTCTCTCATAATCTGAATCGTGGCTGTAACGTCCATATTCATGATCTCTCTCATAGCTGTCCTCTCTGCTTTGGTAAGAGCTGCCGCAGTAGCGATCCTCAAACTCACCATGAAACTCTGGATGGTCTCTACTTCCAATCCTTTTGTGCCTATCAACACCAAAATCACGGTGACTACCAGACTCATTGTAGTGGTCAGCGGCATGATAATTATCATGGATTCTATCCACTCCTCTATAAGAATCAAACTCATGATGCTTTCCATCATTGCGATAATCATTGTCATGCCTTCTATGATCTCTGGCAGTGGAATGTTCCTCATCATGATTTCTTCGAGGCTGAGACCACATAGAGCCAACAGGGTGCGGTGGTGGATACATCTCTCTATCATGCACATTATGAGAGAACGCACCCCTTCCATATGAATCTCTAGGAAAGCCTTTGTCAACAGCTCTCCTACCATTATATGATTCACCATGCCTGCAAATTGAGTTGATATGGACAATATGATAATGTGGCAAATGCATATCATAGACCACAAAAGGGGAAAAGAAAGCCATTACTTCTACACAACTACAAAGCATAACGAGGTCTCACAGGAGACATTGGACAGCTAACATGGAACCAGAATGGTTTATTGACTTACCTGAAATTTGGCTCATTGTTGACACCATACCCATCTGGTGCCTGTAGATTCAACAGAATAAGTGTAGTCAGCAACAAATTCTACAGAACAGGCAGGTAAATCCATTCCATTTTAAGCAATCGCCTCCTCTGGAAGTCCTTTACAACTAACACTGGTTACACAAAGGTCATCCATATGGCCGATAAATCTGCTATTTTCATCATCCTTGGTACATAGAAAAGGAAAAGGCTGCAATTACACTGTTGTTGTCCCATCCATGATGTGGAGCATAACGCCCATGATCCATTTCCGATATTCAGCAATAGCGTTATCCTGAAAGATTCGTCCTGATCTTTCAGACTCTTGGATGAAGATTTTTTTCAGAGTATCCTGTAAACAAATGCATGATATCAAAGAGATAAGAAAAAAAAACTCAAGGAAACCTACTTAAGGTCGCTAATATAGTAGTTTCAGATTCAGGCTACTTGATCAATTAAGAACACCTTCATTGAGCAGAATACGGCCACAGTCAACAGCAGCAATTGCTCATTTTCCAGTTCTTATAGCGGAAATCAGTTAGTAGCTATTACAATATTTACTACCTCAAGCAATGTGAAATAATTTGTATGGAACAGTACTTACGTCAATAATCCCCATGAAGATCCAAAATACAAAAACAACAACAACAACTAAGCCTTCGTCCCAAACAAGTTGGGGTCGGCTAGAAATGAAACCCAACAATTTTTGAAGAGAAGTAATAGAAAATAACATGAGAGTAAAAACATACAAATAAAATAAGATTCCACATTTTATTTATTTTAGAAATGGATTAATAAGAAAGAAGATAAGAGTAACAAAATATGAATAAACTAAAATTCTAGCACATGAATTGCTAATTTCCATGCAGTCCTATCATGAGCCAAATCTCTAGGTATGTCCCACTCCTTTAAGTCTCGTTTCACCGCTTCCTACCATGTCAACCTTGGTCGACCTCTACCTCTGCTAAAATTTTCTCTACTCTTTATAATCCCACTGTTAACCGGTGTTTCTGGAGGTCTCCGCTGGATATGCTCGAACCACCGTAGGCGATGTTGGGCTAGCTTCTCCTCAACTAGTGCCACCCCTACCTATAACGTATCACCTTGTTCCTAATTTTGTCTCTTCTTGTGTGACCGCACATCCACCATAGCATACGCATCTCAACAACACTCATTTGTTGAACATGTTGCCTTTTAGTTGGCCAACATTCTGCTCCATACAACATCGCAGGTCTGATCACCGTCCTATAGAATTTTCCTTTCAATTTTTGCGGTACCTTCTTATCACATAAGATTCCAGATGTTTGCCGCCACTTCATCCAACCGATCTTGATCATGTCGCAAACATCTTCGTCAATATCACCATTGCTTTGTAACATTGATCCTAAATATCGAAATGTGTCCCTCCTAGGTACTACTTGTCCTTGTAAACTAACATTTCCCTTCTAGCATCCAACATCACTAAAGTCGCACCTCATATACTCAGTCTTGGTTCTACTAAGTCTAAACCCCTTGGACTCTAAGGTCTGCCTCCATAGCTCCAAATTTTTATCAACACCATCCTTAGTTTCATCTACCAACATTACATCATCAGCAAAGAGCATACACCAAGAGATATCCCCTTGTATATCCTTCGACAGCTCACCCATCACTAAGGAAAAGATATACGAGCTTAAGGCTGATCCTTGGTGTAGCCTATTGTGATAGGAAAAGTATCGGTCTCACTATCACTTATGCGCACACTTGTCACCACATTATCGTACATATCCTTGATAAGGTTAATGTACTTTGTTGGGACTTTGTGTTTCTCTAGCGCCCACCACATGATCGGCCTTGGTACCTTATCGTATGTCTTCTCCAAATCAATGATCCAAAATGGTGAACAAAAAATTGTTTACTCAAGGACATGAAATTAGTAGTATGCCAGTATCACAGCAACAAGGACATGCTTAGACGCAAAGTAACTAACTTATCAAACAGGGAGTTAATTTATAAAAATAGTTCGATACATATAATAGAAACTTTTATGCATAAAAGTTACTTATGGGTGTCCCCCACAATTTGGTTTCATGCCTGGGAGGTCAACTATACAGGGAACAAAAGAAACATTTGCATATGGTCTTCATTGACCTAGAGAAGGTTTATGACAAAGTTCCTAGAAATGTCATTGTTGGATGATCCTGGACTTAGTGAACTGGGCTGGGTGCATGGGCTGCAGACCTGGTTTAGGCTGTAGGTAGTCTCAGTTGAGTCGGGTTACACTGCTAGGAGATACAGTTTGAGTCCTAGAGATATAGTCCTAGTTTACTGAAGGAACAGACATACAAGGAGATGGATGAGGTCACAAGAGCATACAAAGAAGATAACCTTTGGTATGCTCTTTGCGAATGATGTGGTGCTTGTTGATGAGAGCAAGAGTGGTGGTACACAAAAGTTGGAATTGTAGAGGCAGAATTTGGAATCAAAAGGATTTAGGCTTAGTAAATCCAAAACGAAGTATTTGAAGTGTATTTCAGTGCTACGGGGCATGACGAAGATGTTAGCCTCAATGGTCAGATAGTACTACTTAGTCCACAGGGGCACGTCTGAGGGAGTCTCAGTTGAGTTGGGTTACACTGCTAGGAGATACAGTTTGAGTCCTAGAGATATAGTCCTAGTTTACTGAAGGAATAGACATACAAGGAGATGGATGAGGTCACAAGAGCATACAAAGAAGATAACCTTTGGTGTGCTCTTTGCGAATGATGTGGTGCTTGTTGATGAGAGCAAGAGTGGTGGTACACAAAAGTTGGATTCAAATTGTAGAGGCAGAATTTGGAATCAAAAGGATTTAGGCTTAGTAAATCCAAAACGAAGTATTTGAAGTGTATTTCAGTGCTACGGGGCATGACGAAGATGTCAGCCTCAATGGTCAGGTAGTAGTAGTACCCAAGAAAAACACATTTCGTTTGTTGGGACCAATGCTGCAGAAGGATGGAGATATTCATGAAGATGATAGTCGTAGAGTTAAAGTCGGTTGGTTAAAGTGGCGCAAAAGCTTTAGGTGTCCTTTGCGACACTAGGGTGCCACAAAAAAGCTAAAGGGTAAATTCTATAGGACAGCAATTTGACCAACTGCTATGTTGCATGAAGCAGAATGTTGGTCGACTAAAAGGTGACATGTCCAACAACTAAATGTAGCCGAGGTGCGTATGTTGTGCTGCATTTGTGGCAACACAAGAAGATATCGAGATCGGAGCGATGACATACGAGAGAGAATATTAGAAATCCAGACGATATAAATCAGCATGAGGGGATTCGTTTATTTCGATAATATGTTGGCCTTATATAACCGGTTACACCCCAAATTTGTTTTCACCAGGACCCTTCTTTCCTAATTTATTAGGACTCTACTTTCCTAATCTAAATGGCAACAACCTTTTCATCTACATGACCTACCTTTTCTATGAATTTCCAGGCTTATTTATGAAATCCTATCCAAATAGGAACCCCACCCCACTATTCCATAAAAAACATTCTAACAATCACCCCCTTATCTTGTTTTCCAAACACACCTTATTCAGGATGATGCACTCCATCATTCCGCACACTTGCACTAATTTTAGGATGGCGGCACGATTATTCCACCCTAGGTTGGCGACACACCTATTCCCTCAATTGTGAGATGCGCTCAATTTCAGGATGGACACATCTTCATTGCAGGATGACGGCACAAACTTCCACCCTACACTCAAACTCAAGATAGACACATCTTCATCCCAAGCACACCTCGATGTAGATCCTCATAGCCTCCCATTACAACAAACGGAGGGTGTACTTGTGGCCGGATCCACCTCTGATACGCCAAACTCTACATGGCTGCCTTGCTCATGCCTCCACCTCTCTTCTGCCAAGTCCACATCACTCGTGAGCAAGGCCTTGGCAAGCACCCTCCAGCTCCTTGGTGGCAGCCCTGACCATGTCCACGAAACCTACCAACGGCCATCACACCTGGCAAAGGACGTGGACCAGGGACAGCAGCTTTCTATGGACAACCCCATAAACGCACCGATGAAGATTCCAACCAACGAGCCCACGATGGTGATGGCTAGAACACCAAATATCAATGCAGGATTCAACAGCTTCAATGGATAGGATTGCACCAGACACTGCTTTGCCACCAATTCCCCGCGATACACCGGGACAGTCGGCCCAGCCACGTGTTGCACGATCTGACGAGGGTCAGCGACACGACACGGGCACTATTACAGCCGATACGGTCCACGCAGAGCTCAGGTCCACCTTGTGCGGCTAATCCTACGTCCGCAAGCCGAGTGAGCCCTTCAATGTGTACAACATCGAGAGATCTGAGCGCAACATCAGGCTAGCCCCTGTTGAACAACCATCCACCGTCACTACATGTGCGGCGCCGCCACCGCTACCGCAATGAGCAGCAACGACCACTGTTGTCAGGATCCACCCAGACCACCAGTTGTCGCCTTGGGATCCACCTTAACACTGCACGCCCTCAGTCATCACCATGTCCACGCGCGCCAATCGGCCTCCTACGCATTTGCCTGCTCCAATGCTCAAAGTTGGGCCTCTGCCCTTCACCACCCACTTTGGCCCCAAGATTGGCTGCCCTCGGGAGCACATCCTCCTGGGGGCAACGGATTGGATCTTAACTCCGCTATAAAAGTCAAACATGTGAAATAAGAGAAATCAGTAATAATGAGGGTATTTGTTTATTCAAATAATATGTTAGCCTTATATAGCTAGTTACAGCCTAAATTTGTTTCCATCTAGGACTCTTCTTTCCTAATCTACTAGGACTCTACTTTCCTAATCTAAATAGAAGCAACTTTTCCATGTATATGACCTGCCTTATGTATGGATTTATGCCTTATTTATGAAGTCTTAACCTGATAGGACCCCCCCCCCCTATTCCAAATACAAGATTAATTCTGACAAAGACTAGGGGTGGAACCAATTGAGGAAAAGCTTATACAACATTGTTTGAGATGGTTTGGACATGTCCGACGAAGACATGAAGATGCACGAGTGTGTAACATGATACTAAGACACCCCAAAAATGTCAAGAGACGGAGGACAATCAAACTTGACGAGGGAGGAGGCTGTGAAAAGGGGTAGGAGGAATTGGAATATTGTCAACAAGCTACCCATAGATAGAAGGGAGTGGAAACAAGCCATCCACGTGCCAGAATCTTGATTTTAGGTTCCCCTTTTCATTCTTAAGCTTTGGGTCTTTGTTTTTCTTCCCCTTCTTTTTTTGCATTTTCCCATTTGTTTTCCTCTTTTTCATTGTTCTCATTTTTTTGTTTTTTATTAGTTTTTATTGACTTTTTGGTTGTGAGTTTAATCGCTAGCCTATAACAACTAGCTTGGGACAAAAAGGCTTTGTTGTTGTTGTTATTGTTGTTGATGGGTGTGTCCCACATATGAGTAAGTCACAAGCATGTGTAGAAAGAAAATGGGATCTTCGTGCGAGCACACTCCTGCTATTAGGAAAAATCAGGATTTGAAACATTTATGAATTGAAAAACACATGGCTAGCTGAAGTTGAGTCAGCTTTAGTTTACCTTGCTTCTATAAAATGATCACCTTTCAGTTTAATGTATAGATTCCTACCAAATAAAGGATGAGGAGTGAAGGGGCTCTAATGACATATAGATAGGTATACATGGGGAAACATTGATTTTAAATATGCCAATAAGAAAATAGTATATATTTAATCAAGTATATACATTGGAAATTGAACTTTGAATTAGATGAGATGAATGTGAGGCAAGGCTCACATCAGGGACTTTATAGTTTGAATTGATTCATCGCATAAATAACAAAGCAGCAAACTTTCTTGAATTTATATTTAAGAAAGCAATGTGACAACAGTATAAATCAGGGCGCACGCTAATAAGCATTGTCGCTATTTTCTGATACTCTAACAAGTAACAAGAAAGTGGGTGCATAACGACAAACCGAACCTGTAAGGCTATCTCCAACAAGCATAGGTAAAAATGAAACCCCATTTGTACCTTTAGGGCTAGCTACAGTTATTTTTACACGCTCCATTTTTTTCGATCTCCAACGGCTACCTCATTTTGGCTTAGCTTCAACCGTTTCTCCCGGCAAGAACTGTGCCACCACCCAGCATCAGCAACAGCACCGAGGAGCTTGACGTTCTTGCTGTGCTTTGACTTCTTGGAGTGCGGCGCTTGCTCGAGGAGGAGGTGCGAGGCCGTGAGGGGGACGAATCCAGCAGAAGAAACGGTGGGAATGAAGCTGATGAGGAGCAGGACGGCGTGGTGGTTGTAGAAGAAGACGAAGTCGGGTTGAACAGGGGCGCCGCGCCGGACAGCGACCAAATGGAGCCGCTGCGACGGAGCCTCGTCGGTGTTGAGTGGAGACAGATAGAGGCGTTAGAGATTGGCGGGCCACCGAAGACCGACAAGCCACCAGAGCTGCGCCAGGTTCTGCGGGTTGGCGAGGACGCAATTGATCGCGCTCGACCGGAAGATTAGGATCGGTGGGGAGGCTTGTCGGCCGCATCCGATGCAGCAGCTCCGCGCACGGCCTCGGACTCGTCGCCGCATTCCCAGAGGACGACGGAGGGAAGAAGACGAAGAAGTCGCACGAGGAGGGTCGCCGACGACGCGCGGCGGGCATCTTGAAGCCGGAGCAGTGGCGGCGGAGAGGCTCGACAGCCAACCGGGAGCGGGGGCGGCGGAGGAAGATGCGATCACGTGAGAAAAAGGGGTGGTTGGAATGGGCTGATCCCTTCTTGTAGTCTAATCTGGGGATTCAGAGGGCAGCAGCCCAAAATTTTTTTTGGGATCGGGTGCTTTGTTGGAGACGCTTTGGGCTACCACTCAATACCCAAATGACGTTTGGGCTGCCCTTTGGGCTGCTTGTTGGAGTTAGTCTAAAGGTACCTATACCAGCATGAAGACCTAATTGGGGAACACTGTGGCAGCACAAACTGAAGTGTCAGCTAAGACATATACAGAAAATGAGCTGAAAGTGTCATCCTAATGTTATCAATTAAGAACAACCAACCAATAGGGCGAGGTAGCGAACTCACTCTACCTAACGCCAGCAAAGAGGAAAAGTTCCACGCCCCAGCTCGCCATGCACAGCTTCTCGCCATCTACGGTGTCACTGCCTGCCGATTGAGTTGTTTTGACGGGCTACCGTTCCAGGAAGAAGAAATTAAAATTCTCGCGGGTACTGGAAGCCATCCCCACCCCTATACCCCGACTTGGATGAAATCTCCCGTCCCTGGCTCCCTGCCACGGGAGGGGGGGGGGGGGGGGGGGGATTTCTCCCCTTACCTGCGGAGGGATCGACGGGGTCCCAATACCCGCTACGTCCAGCCGTCAACTACGAGAGGAAAGATGATGATTGGGGAGGAGAGATCAGCCCTCACCTTCCGCTGTCACCGTCGAAGCTGGAAGAGGAGGAGGGCCAGCCGAAGGCTAAAAGCTTGTGCGCCCGTTCTGGTGCCGCCGTACGCTGGTCGCCCGAGACCGAGCCGCTGCTAGCTGCCTAGCTCCGCTGTGCTTGCTGCGCCGCTGCGGTGCTGCCGGGGATCTGAGTTTGCGGCGGGGTAGGGTTGGAGCCTTGGAGGAGGAAAGCCAGGCCGGTCTATTGGGTCTAGAACATATCCGGTGTTTAATGGTGTTACGACTGGATGGCAACCACGAGATCGATATCTGACGGGCGTGATCGGCGAGAGTGAATCCCCGCCAGGTAATTTTTGGAAAACCCCCTAGAGGAAATGCTCTATTGTCAAAACAAGTTATGTTGTTCCGTTCAACTGTACATTCACAGCCGCACCCCTGGATTTCCTCCTTCCGTTCTAGATCCTCCTTGTTCCGGTTGCTTCTATAGTTCTACGAGGTTCGTTCCTCCCACGATGAATGTAGGGTGAGCCGCGTTCTCTCCAATAACGCATTTCTATAGTATTTTTGCGTAGATTCCTTTCAAAAGAAAACCAGATGTGCCAACTCTTTTTAAATTTATAAGTTCAATAGAAATGACTCTCAGATGAGTAACAATAAGTAATAAAGTGTGATGATTATAACTGACTGAGAAGTGTTAGGAGGAGCATGCTGGGCAAGTGATAACCTTTAGGCTCAGGTTACATGGCTCTAGATGTGAACTCATTTTAAAACGAAGATAGTCTCTAATATTCTGACGTTAGTCAATTTTTATCTTTTTAGGTTGGATTTGGCTCAAAGGCTAGTCTAACCGTACCTTGGCTGCAACTATAAGTGACAACCTTTTAATATAAAGAAAGTGACAACCTTTAGGCTCATTCATCTTGTGTTGTGCAAAGATTGGGTGAGAACCAGAACGACCTATTACACGTAAGATTGCACTGTTGCAGATTGAATGACTGATCGACTAGTGATAGCAAACAAAAACCACTGACATGGACTCATATGCTATCTTTGGTTACAAGTTTTATAAGCTACTATAGCAATTCTATCGTATCACTCAGGAAACATGCGAGTATAGATGTCATAGATCATTACTACTAAACGCGCAGCGCGGCGGAAGGTAGACGCGTGTCGGTGTAGGAGAAGCAGACGATCTCGTTCGTCTCCTCCTCGTCCTCGTCACAGCAGCAGGTAGACGATCACCTTCGTCACAGCCGATCAGCGCAGCAGTAGCAGCAGCCCGACAAGGGTCTCAGCATGAGGTCTGCGAGGGGGTGATGGCTAGGGCTATCACATGGTGGAGTAATTAGCCCCTAATCCTACCCCTCGTATTTATAGGCGTGCTAATGGACTTTTAAGTCACGGGCCCATTAGTATCCTAATTGTTTATGGATCAAATATCCAACAGGGCTTAACCCGAATTATTATAATTGTCTCTTGGACATATCACCAACAATCTCTCACTTGCACTACAGACAATCATCTAGTCAAGCTTTTCGATATTCCAACCCCTTAAGTGTCTGACCCGTTAGGTTCATGTGCAGTCGGTTGTGAATGGAAACCATTTCCAACCACAAGTCACTAGAGGTACCTAGGAGGACATACTGACTCCCGAATGTACATGAAGATTATATCGGTCAAACCTAGATACATTCAACATGCTAAGCCATTTGCCTCACGATACCAGTTAAGCTCAAGGCGAGATATGTGTCATCCTTGTGATAGCTCAACCATTCACTCAATCAAATAGTGGATTCATTTCATGACTAACTTTTAGTCATTGTGATTAATTTTTAATCATCTTGGCATGGTCATGCACTTTCAAATCCAACTATCTCGAGGGATCCAGAGATATATCTCCTGTTATTAAGGAGAGACAAATTCCATCTTAATCTACGCACATCCCATTCTATGTTTTATTATGGACCCGAAGATTACTTTTATGACTACCCAGTTACGAAGTAGCGTTTCGTAATCTCAAAGTACACAACTACACACAGTGAGAAACAATGACGATCTCAGATCTAAGGATCTAGCAGGTGTATCACTCAAGACCAACTGATGGCACATATGGAAATACAATCTCAGTAGTGTCTCGGAGTGGGTCAATCCAACACCATGTTCACTAACATGTGTTCACATTATTAATTTGATATCTCCATATCTATGATCCGTGAAACGTGATCATTAATTAATACATGTGCTAGTCTGTGTGACATCATTATCTCATATAATGATATAGACTAGGGATCATTCAGAGTAACATTACTATTAACAAAGAGTTTCATGAACAAGTCACATACTTGATGATCAATGTAAATATTGATTACTCATATAACAATTTATTTAATAGTACATAAACACAGCTATGACACAAGTCTCCCACTACACACTATGATCACTGATGTAAGTATCTAATACCCATAGATCTCGTGTGCGCCTCATGCTTTGATTGTGGAAGAGACTTTGTCAATAGATCTGCAACATTCAAATCCGTGTGCACCTTGCATATCTTCACATCACCTCGGTCGATGATCTCTCGAATGAGGTGATAGCGTCGTAGTATATGTTTGGATCGTTAGGGTGATCTAGGCTCATTTGCCTATGCGATAGCTCCACTTTTGTCACACTAGAGATCCACAAGACTGAATGCGCTAGGAACAACACCCAACTCAGAAACAAATTTTCTGATCCAAACAACTTCCTTTGCAGTTTCAGAAGCTGCAATATACTCTGCCTCTGTCGTTGAATCCGCTACTATATCTTGCTTGGAACTTTTCCAACTTACTACCCCTCAATTGAGGCAGAATACAAAACCGGATCGCGATCTAGAATCATCCTTATTAGTTTGGAAGCTAGCATCGGTGTAACCTTTTACAGTGAGTTCTTCTTTACCTTCAAACACCAAGAACGCATCCTTAGTTCTTCTCAAGTACTTAAGGATGTTTTTGACAACGTCCAATGAGCTTCACCATAATCTGGTTGATACCTGCTGGTAATGCTTATAGCATAAGATATATCTGGGCGTGTACATAGCATGACATACATGATGGATCCAATAGTCGAAGCATAAGGAATCGCTCTCATGCTCTTTTGCTCATCAAGTGTCGATGGACACAGACTCATGCTTAGAGTAATGCCATATGACATTGGCAAGAAACCTTTCTTGGAATCTTGCATATTGAACCAATTCAATATATTATCAATATATGTATCTTGGCTTAATGCAATTAGCATTTTAAATCTATCTATATAGACCTTTATGCCCAAAATGTATGCCGCCTCTCCTAAATCCTTCATTGAGAAACTTTTTTTTAATGAGGATTTAATATCATCAAGCATTGCAATGTTATTTCCGATCAATAATATGTTATCTATATATAGAACCAGAAATACATGTACGCTCCCACTAAACTTCTTGTAAATACAAGGTTCTTCTACGTTCTTGATGAAACCAAACCCGTTGATCACTTTATCAAAATGTAGATTCCAACTCTGAGATGCTTGCTTCAACCCATAGATTGACTTTTGAAGCTTGCATATTTTACTAACATTATTAGGATCGACAAAACCCTCAGGTTGTGTCATGTACACATAATTAGTCAGACTTCCATTAAGAAAGACTGTTTTGACATCCATCTGCCATATTTCATAATCAAATATGCAGCAATTGCTAGGAGAATCCGAACAAACTTTAGCATTGCGAAGGGTGAGAAAGTTTTATCATAATCAACACCTTGAATTTGTTTGAAACCTTTTGCCACTAATTACACTTTATAGATGTGAACATTTCTATCCATTTCAATCTTTTTCATGAAAATCCATTTATAATCGATAGGTCTCACACCTTCAATTCGATCAACCAAGTTCCAAACTTGATTTTCATGCATGGATTCAATTTTGGATTCCATGGCTCCAAGCCACTTCTCAGAGTCGGGTCCCTTCATTGCTTCGATATAGATCGTGGGCTCATTATTGTCCAACAATACCATGTCATGCTGCTCCGTGGTTAGAAGTGTTAACTTTTCAGTCACACAACATACCCTCTGTAGGATCGAAGAGCAGGTGAAAAGCTACCAGAGGGGGGTGAATGGTAGATTTAAAAATCTTACGTAACGGAAACAATTAAACCCCAACCCCTTCGACAGAAAAACGATCCGAGAAAAAAACAGTTCTGGAACGCTGCAAAGAAACTCGTGTAGATCATAGACCACAAATCCAATGACCATGAAATTTTGACAGATGATAGATAATTAAGTTGTGAAGACAATCAAAAAAGAATCACATCAATTGGATATCTAAAACTCGAGTTATGATAAAACCACCGACAAAAGGTAGTGCTGTCCAGAAACTCGACGAGTAAAACTTGTCTGAAACAAGTCGGACGAACAAGGCACAAAAGTTCCTTCAAACTACGAATTTTATTCAATAGAACACAAGAGGAACAACCCCAAAGTCGTGCACCACGAGCTCTGGAGTCCCTTGCTTATATAACCAGCTCGAAAGCCAACTCAACTCAAATCAGGAACCTAATCCTACTCTGTTCACGAATCGTAACTTTCCATAACTGCTTAGGATTCTTCTATACGCAGATAGAAACAATCTTAAGACTTCCAAACACCTTAGGAACGTATCCCACATTCCTAAACAACTCAAATTCGTGACCCACACGAAATCCTATCATAACCAACTCAAATCTTTCCATATTTGAGTCAAACCCGACTCAGCCGCAGCCTGAGTCCATAACCTAGTCGGTTGGACCTTTTCGACCAACTCTTTACATCCACATCTCTTCATCATGTCTCGGAACCATGTAGCCACGTCCATATACTCCTTCCACACGTGCAAACATCTTCCAACGACATCCATGATACCTTCACATGCATTGTTCTTGATTCAATCATGCTGCGCAACCTCCTGATCAGCTCAACCACAATTCCTCCTGAATTTGGTTGTTAGTACCTCATCTCCTTTCTGAGACTAGTCAAATGGATCCCATCACCAGCCATGTATTGAACTCAAGCAACACCTGCATATGAATAAACAACCTATCTGTAAGGATCGAAACGCCCAAGAGGGGGGGTGAATTGGCTTTTTAAATTTTAAGGCAATCAAAAAAACTTTATTTGTTAAGCCCAATTCCCTATGCAAGTCAACTACGCAATCAAGAGAGTTAAGTGCGAAATAGTAAAACGTAATCGTAAAGGGGTAGGGAGAGGAATGCAAACGCTCGAAGACACGGAGACACGACGATTTTTCTCGTGGTTCGGTAAGATCACTAGGATCTTCCTACATCCACGTTGTGGCACCCACCAAAGGGTATTGCCACTCCCAAGTCACCAAGACGCGGGAATCCACTAACTTTCTCCGTTCGCCATCTCCGGCAAGGTGGAGCTCAAACCTTGTACAACTTCGATGCTCCGGGCTTCCACAATTGTCTCGGCAAGCTCCGGAGCAATCTCTCTACTCTACTCTTGATACAAGATGAATGCAATCACCAAGAATGCACTCCCTCACGGCTCTCACTGGTCTAGAGACTCCACTCACCCAGAGAGGACGCACACAAGCTTCTCTCTAGCTAGGTCTAGCCTATATCTTGAGGTGTAGATGGACGAAAAGGGTGTGTAAATGATTGTTCTAGGTCTTGGACACTTGAGGATGTGTGGGCATGCTCTGGTTGTCAAGTGTTGTCGAAATGACTGGTGGAAGGGGGTTAAATAGCCAACCCAACTGAATTAGCCGTTGAAAAAGTTGGCTGATTACTTTTTCTGTGTACATCGGATGATCCGATGACCACCTTTTCTGAGCATCGGTCTAATTAGATTAGCTGATGTCACTATGTCAGAAGTGACCGTTATTCGACCGATGCTGCCCCTTCTCAATCATCGGATGATCCGGTGAGCTTTGTCTTCAGATTTTGGTCCAGAAATAATGTTTCTATTGAATTAGACCGATGTACACTTTGCTTCTGCATCGGATGATCCGGTGAGTGTTTCTCCAGAATTGTTGAGACAAATTAATCTTTCTGTTGAACTTCACCGATGTCCACTTGTCTCTAGCATCGGTTGATCCGGTGTGCACTTTATTCTGAGGTCTTCTTCTTCTGTTGAGCCCCAATCGACCGATGTGTGCATTTTCCAGAACATTGGACGATCCAATGAGTGTAATTTGTTTGCTTCGAGTTGAACTTTTAGAAGCTTCTCGAGTGACCTCTTTGACACTTGTTGCAAATAATGTTCTGATGAATATTGATCTTCTTGTGTTGCCAATTTTGATAGAATAGAGTCGTTGTGTGAGTTCTTCATTTAGCCTTCATGAGAATTGAATAACCCCCTTAAAATAGGTCGTTTGAGGGGTCTCCATTCGTATCTAATGAGTGGTAGATGATTTGAATAGATAGTCGTTAACGCTGGATGTGATATACATGAAACCTTGCATCCATAAACTCATTAGTAATTACGAATGGTTGTCATTAATCACCAAAACCATACCTCACGGGGGCCTAGATGCTTTCAATCTCCCCCTTTTTGGTGATTGATGACAACACAACGAGTAGAGCATATAAGTAAATGAATTTAATAACGCAATGCTCATAAAAGATTGTAACTGGAACAAAATGCAACACAAGGAGCTCGAAGGCTCAAACAGTGATCAAATAAGTCATGAAAGGGCACACTGAATTACAATAGAAGCAAAAGATAACAAGCAAATGACAATAAGTCCAAAATAGATAAAGGTAAAACTCCCCAAACTCCCCCTAAGACCAAGACTGACTCCCCCTAGAGCTAAACTCCCCCTGACTCTAACTCTTCTCCCCCTTTGGCATCAAGACACCCAAAAAGGGAAGATGAGTACCTAGGACTCCGGAGCACTCGGGGCGACGGTGAAGCGGTCGACGTCGGCGATGCTGTTGTCGGAGCTGCTCGAGGTGGAGGTCGCAGGTGCTGGCACTGGAGCAGGAGGAGCTGGAGCTACTGACGCTGCTGGGGGATCTGCTGGGACTGCTGGCGCCAGCGGATAAGGTACTGCCGGTGGAGGTGAGAACTGGAATGGCACTGTCGAGGCTAGTAGAGGTGACATGCTGAAGCTTGGTATGGGCGACGCCAGTGCTGGAGCTGCAGTAGGTGCCAGTGGAGAAGCTGCTGGAGCCTGACCAAGACCCGGCTGCTTAGGCGGAAGGGCTATCCCGGTCTGCTGGTAGAGGTTGGTGATCAACCCCAGGATGCCCATCATAGCCTGCTGAGTCTGCTGCTGCTGGTCCAGGGTCCTCCGGTGCATCTGATCCACCAGGCTCGTGAAGCGGTCAGTGTCCTCTCGCCTCTGGCGGGCGATCTCCAACTGCATCTCCTGCTGCTGTCTCTGTAGCTCCGCGAGCCGTGCAGCCTGCTCCGCTCGGGCCTGCTCAGCTGCAAGCCTGTCCTGGCGCTGCTGCTCGACCATCTGCTGGAGCAGCGAGGTGAGCTCTGACGGCTGTGACACCTGAGCCTCGGACACTGGAGGTGGTGGAGCAGTAGAACCTCCCGCCTCCGCGTCGTGCTGCCTCGGAGAAGGAGGTGGAGGAGGAAAGTACTCCTCGACGCTGTCGCTGGTGTCGCTGTCCGACCAGACGTGCTCCAGTCCTCCACCCTGTGCCTCTGCCTGGGCGAGCGCCTCGTCCTCCTGGGCTAGCTCGGTCCAGTCCTCCTCGGAGAGTCGAGCTCTGACCTGATGCTCGACTGGACGGCCAAGGCGGCGGTCTCCAGTAGTGGGCACTCGGTAGTGGCCGAACCGAGTGGCGTGGAGCTCTGTCAGGGGAGCAGTGGCTGGCGAGTCCTCAGGTGCTAGCAGGAACAGCAGACGGCAGATCCAATGCCCGTAGACCAACTGCCTCAACATCCCAACTCCGTCAGTGATCACGTCCTCCATCTCGCAGATCAAGATGTCCACGATATCAAATTCCATCCCGTTCATCACATAGAACAGGATGGTCTGCTGGAGGCTCGTGAAGCCCTCTAGGTAGCCAGACCTCGGTAGAAGGTTACACCTGAGGATGTGGTGAACTATCCGAGCGGCTGGAGTGAGGAGAGCTGGCACCCTCGGCTGGTCTGGCGTGAAAGGAGGGGTGAACAGACCTCTGATCTCCTCAAATGGCGGTGACACTCCCCCTGTCAGCGGCCTCCTCGGCGGGTCGGCTCCTCCGTAGACCACCTCGTGCAGACAAGTGAGGTGTGTGTCCACTCCAAGCAGCTGTGCCAGTCGCTCTCGAGACACGGTGTGCTGCTGCCCCAGAAACATGAAGTGGATCGAGCGCCGACCCTCTGAGATATAGAGAGTGGCGTAGAAGACTCGAACCCACTCCTCCACGTAAGCGCTCCTCTGGCGTGAGAGCAGCTCCACAAGGCCTCTGTACCTCTCGAAGAATGGCCTAATCCCGTGTCCAACTGCTGTTGCAAGCTGATTCCAGTCGATGTAAGTGTGCTGGAACAGCTTATGGCCCCGACGCCTGTACGTCTCGTACAGGGACGCCTGTGACAGGGTCCAAAAGCGGGGATCAACCCTAGTGTCCCTGGGCTGCGGGAACCACTCCTCTGGCAATGCTGTCCATCTGAGCTTCTTCAGTTGTTTTGCCTTGAACTTGCGATAGTCTGTAAGCCTGACATCCTCAGCAACTCTGGCAGCGGTATCCATCTCGTAGATGGCCCTCTGGGCCTCTCTGTCCCCTGCGCGGTCGGCAGCAGTGGGGCGCTAACTCGCGGTGGGGGTCTGACCTCCCCCTCGGGTCCTGACGGTGCGCCGGCGAACCAGTGGCGTCACCGCAGTCTCCTCCTCATCCTTAGAGTCGTCGGGCAGCACGGGCTGCACTGTGGGCCGCTGCTGCCTCTGCCGAGACTCGCGGAGCCGCAAGGAACCGCGATGGCCGCGCTCATGCTCCTCGGCGGCGCGAGCGGCCAACTCTGCCCGGCGAGCTTCCTTCGAGAGCTTTTGTTTCTTCGCTGCAGGCTCCTCGATGGCCTTGCCTTTTCCCTTGCGATCATGGCCCATCTTGATGCAAAGAAGAGGGCTAGGGTTAGCGGAAAGATGATTGACGAGAAACAAGGACGGATGTCGCACGGCACGGTACACACCTTAGCGACGAAAAGGATCACACGAACGACGAACGGCGACGCAGCTATCGGGACGATGTCGCGTGGTTCGTGGGAACCCTAGCGACGAAAATCGTCGAACGGAAGGAGGGCTGACGGCGGTGAGGTGGAGAGACGACGAGGTGGTGATGGAGGCCGAGAGGCGATGGCGGCGGCGCCCTGAAGAGACGGAGGCGGCGGCCGCGGCGGCGGCGGCGGCTGCGGCGTCGGCAGCGGCGGTGGAGGCGCGGCGGCGGCTCGACCTAAGGTGGCGGCGCGGGAGGCGCGGCGGCGGTGGAGGCGCGGCGGCTGCGGAGGCGCGGCGGCGGTGGAGGCGCGGCGGCGGCGATGGCGCGGCGGCGATGGAGGCGCGGCGGCAGCGACGAAGAGGTGGCGGCGCGGAGTGAGGAAGACGAAGCGCCCGTACACCTTTAAATAGGAACCCGATGACCTAACGGTTACGCGAACACCGGATCGACCGATGCGCATCGGGGGGGTCATCGGTCGAGTTCAACAGAGAGTTGGTCAAAAAACTCTCTTTGCACACCGGATGATCCGACGTTGCTACGTCGATCATCGGTCGAATTCTGCAGGGTAACAGAGGATTGAACATCGGATGCTCCGATGTTTCCTGAAATGAACTCATCGGTCGATTTCTTGGTTCTGACTGATCTGTTCGATGAACTGAAGCATCAATTGATCTGATGTAGCTGCTGACCCTAGCATCGGATAGTCCGATGACTACAGAAAACCTAAGAATACCCATAAATGTCCGTTGACTAAAAACACACAAAGAGAAAACGAGTCTTAGGACCTTTTGGGCACCTCCTAACCCCTAATAATAGGCTTTTCAATATAGTGCCATATATTGGCTAAGCCCTTAAACAAATAGAGCACACAAGGAAAATTAGGAGGGAAAAACCAAGAAAATGTAAGGTCCATGCTTTGTGAGCTAGAGTATGGAAACTTCTATCTCTTTAAAGCATGTTCCTTTAGAATTTTGCTCTTTCCACATCATATGAGTTAAGATATTGCATTTCAAACAAGTCTTCTTCTCATGATGAGGATTCCCCTTTGTGACAATCTACCGTATGCAATGCCAAACAAGTTAATGCAAGATATTAAATGAGTGCAAGTTTATATGGCAGGAATCATGCAAGGCATAAAATAAATCTATCTTGCCAAGTTTAAACCTTCCAAAGGCTTCCTCAGGGAAAACTATTTCTAGCTCGCCTCTATCCTTTGGGAGTTAGGCAAGACCTATATGATATGCAACCTTACATGAACATGTCAACTTACATGACGTTAGATGCATCTAGCACATTTAATTCACTTCTAAGCCTAGAAAAAGTTTTCTCATCAAGTGGTTTGGTGAAGATATCCGCCAATTGTTCTTCGGACCTAACACCTTGCAATGAGATGTCTCCCTTAGCCTCATGGTCCCGCAAGAAGTGATGGTGAATATCAATGTGCTTGGTGCGGGAGTGTTGAACGGGGTTTCTAGCTATCTTAACTGCACTTTCATTGTCACAAAGGAGAGGCACACAACCAAACTTAATTCCAAAGTCCAAAAGGGTTTGCTTCATATATAGAATTTGGGCACAACATGCACCGACCGCTATATACTCCGCCTCCGCGGTGGACAAAGCCACGAAATTTTGCTTTTTGCTAGACCAAGATACTAGGGAACGCCCAAGTAGGTGGCACCCTCCGGAGGTACTCTTGCGGTCCACACGACATCCGGCAAAGTCCGAATTCGAGTAGCCTAAGAGATGAAAACTAGCGTTCTTGGGGTACCACAAACCTACACTTGGGGTATGCTTAAGATACCGAAGTATCCTAAAGACCGCCTTCTTGTGCGATTCTTTAGGTGCCGCTTGAAAGCGAGCACACAAGCACACACTAAACATAATATCGGGCCTAGATGCGGTAAGATATAACAATGAGCCAATCATGGAACGGTAATGAGATTGATCAATAGGTTTACCATCCATGTCCGCATCGAGATGGCAATTTGTCGCCATTGGAGTGATTCTTGAGCTACAATCTCCCATCTCAAATTTCTTCAAGAGGTACTTTGTGTACTTCTCTTGATAGATGAAGGTCCCCTCTTGAAGTTGCTTGATTTGAAATCCTAGGAAGAAGTTCAGCTCTCCAATCATTGACATCTCGAATTCCCTAGACATCATTTTGCCAAACTCATGGCTAAGAGCTTTGTTAGTTGAGCCAAAAATAATGTCATCAACGTAAATTTGACAAAGAAATAAATCTCCGTCGATGTCCTTGGTGAAGAGTGTAGTATCCACCCTCCCAATCTTGAATCCTTGCATGACTAGGAAATCCCTTAGTCGTTCATACCACGCCCTAGGTGCTTGCTTGAGTCCGTAGAGCGCCTTGTGTAACCTATGCACATGATTAGGATTCCTCGGATCTTCAAACCCGGAAGGTTGCTCAACATAAACAAGCTCGTTAATATAGCCATTAAGAAAGGCACTTTTCACATCCATTTGATAAAGCATTATGTTATGATGTGAAGCAAAAGCAAGGAGTATATGAATAGCTTCTAACCGAGCGACCGGAGCGAATGTCTCTCCAAAGTCTAGTCCTTCATCTTGCGCAAAACCCTTGGCCACAAGTCTTGCCTTGTTGCGGACCACAACGCCATTCTCATCTTGCTTGTTGCGGTACACCCACTTCGTTCCGATGACGTTCTTGTCCTTGGGTCGCTCCTCCAACACCCAAACTTCGTTGCGGGTGAAGTTGTTGAGTTCTTCTTGCATTGCCATCACCCAATTTGGATCTTGAAGTGCTTCCTCGATGCGAGTGGGTTCTACACATGAAACAAACGAGTAGTGCTCACAAAATGAAGCGACATGGCGAGAACGAGTACTTACTCCCCGTGACGGACTTCCGATGATTTGATCCATCGGATGCGCCTTGGAGATGCGCCCATGCCTCATGAGTGGTTGTGAAGCACTTGGCGGTGGTGATGCGTTTTGCTCGTCTTGTGGATGGACTTGATCTTGGACTTCTTCTTCTTCATCTAGATGTTGTAGGACTTGTGAATCTTGCGTGGGCAATGGATCATCTTTTTCTTCTTCTTCGTCAACTTGAGGCGCCATGGAGGTGTCGATGTTAGCATTTGAGGCTCCCCCTTGATCATGGCTCTCCTCAACTTCGGGCTTGATGTCTCCAATGGTCATGTTCTTCATGGCTTCTCGCAGAGGCTCATCATCTATATCATCATGACCAAAACTCTCCTCTTGGGAGCCATTAGTCTCATCAAACTCAACATCACAACTTTCTTCAACTAACCCGGAGGTTTGGTTGAATACTCGATATGCTTTTGAGTTTGATGCATAACCAAGAAAAATACCAACATCACACCTTCTTTCAAACTTACCAAGCCTCTTCTTGCGGTAGATGTAGCACTTGCATCCGAAGACTCGGAAGTAGGAGATGTTGGGCTTTCTCCCAATGAGGAGCTCATAGGGGGTTTTTTGAAGTAGTCGATGAAGATAGATCCTATTAGCGGCATGGCACGCCGTGTTGATTGCTTCGGCCCAAAACTTCTCCGACGTGCCATAGTCATCAAGCATTGCTCTTGCAAGGGTGATGAGAGTCTTGTTCTTCCTTTCAACGACACCATTTTGTTGAGGGGTGTATGTGGCCGAAAACTCGTGCTTCACGCCTTCACGGTCACACCACTCCCCAATGTTGTAGTTCTTGAACTCGGTGCCGTTGTCACTCCGGACCTTGATGATGGGAAGTTGAAATTCCCTTTGAGCTCGTTTTGCAAAGGTCTTGAAGACTTCCGGAGTTTCACCCTTGTCACCTAGAAACAAAGTCCAAGCATATCGAGAATAATCATCAACAATAACGAGACAATAGAGATTACCGCCAAGACTTTGGTATGTGGACGGTCCGAAGAGGTCCATGTGAAGCAGTTCAAGTGGCT
Organism: Tuctoria greenei; assembly: GCA_036927565.1. NCBI lineage: Eukaryota > Viridiplantae > Streptophyta > Magnoliopsida > Poales > Poaceae > Tuctoria > Tuctoria greenei. The sequence goes on from JAYESD010000002.1 coordinate 257,885,083, forward strand.
TGGAGGTTGACACCATTGTCTTCATCGGATGGTGCGAGGCAACTTGCTTCCCGGCTTGACATGCGCTACAAAGCTTGTTCTTCTCAAATGTGACGTCCTTCACGCCGGTCACCATCCCAAGCTTGAATGACTTCTTGAGCTTGCTCATCCCTATGTGAGCAATGCGTCGATGCCATAGCCAACCCAAACTTGTCTTGGTGAAAAGACAAGTGGTCAAGCTAGCGTTCTTGTTGGAGAAGTCCACCAAGTAAAGATGTCCATGCCTAAACTCCTTGAAGATTAGTTCTTTGCTAGACTCACTAGACACCACAACACCATTCTTGTCAAATGTGCACGTTAGTCCAAGATCACATAATTGAGCAATAGAGAGTAAATTGAAACTAAGAGACTTAACATAAAGCACGTTAGAGATAGACAAATCATTAGAAATAGCAATTTTACCTAAACCAATTACCTTCCCCTATGAGTTATCACCAAAGGTGACTTGTTCGTGATTTCTGGGGTCCTCTATGGAGGTGAACATACCATCATTGCCGGTCATGTGTTGAGTGCACCCACTATCGAGTACCCAATGTTTTCCTCCGGCTTTGTAGTTCACCTACACACATGAAGTTAGTTTTTGAGTTTAGGAACCCAAGCCAACTTAGGTCCTTGTATGTGTGATACAAGTGATTTTGGGACCCAAAGTTGCTTGGGGAGCTTCCCCTTCATGCCCTTGATGTCTTTGCCGATGAACTTTGCCTTCACCTTCCCACCTACTTTGCTCAATAGATAATAGTGATTATCAAAGGTAGATGTATAGTTAGGAGGCAATTCGGGAGAAGGACGATTAGGAAGAGGACACTCCCTTGTGTGATGTCCGGTGACCTCACAGTGTTGGCAATAAGAACCAACTTCCTTGATGAAGCTTGTTCTAAGCTCCGGTGAGGGCACCTTCCCTTTGTTTGGCACCGGGAAGGATCCAAGTCCTCTCTTGTTGAAGCCTTTGGCTTGTTGGAAGAGGATTTCCTTATGCTTGTCCTCTCCCTTGGTTAGTCTTGCCACGCTAGCATGGAGACTTTTAATCTCGTCCATTAGCTCCTTCTCCCTAACATTTGCTTTCAACGGCAAAGACTCATGCAAATTGTTAGTGGCATGTGAACTAGCGGGTATTTTGCCATCAAGGGTTTCTTTCTTCAAGTTTTTCAATTTTAGTTCAATAGCTTCATAAGCAAGGTTAAGTACTTGATGCTCTTGAACCAACTCATTGTGCTTGCCCAAGAGTGCTTGATGAGCTAAGTCAAGCTCATGGTGATCAAGCTTGATTTGAGCCTTCTCTTCCTCAATTTGCTTGACATGAGACTTGAGCATGTCATGCTCCTTAAGTATGCTTTCATACTTGTCATGCAAATTGAGGTTAGCACTCTCAAGCTTAGCACGAGCTTGTTCAAGTGCCTTAACCTTGCCCTTTTCCCTTTTTATGATGGCATGATATTCATTAATCATAGATGCTAATTCATCGGGAGAAAGTTCATCATCATCACTAGAGTCATCACATACCTTGGTGTTACCTTTCGCCATGAGGCACATGGGCGGTGGGGGAAGAGGTGAGTCATCCTTGTTGACGATAGCGAGGCTTGCCAAGTTTTCTTCCTCATCTTCACTGTCATTGTCACTTGTTTCCTCATCGGTGACCCACTCATTGGCTTCGCACATGAAGACCTTTTGAGGCCCTCTTCTCTTCTTTGGAAAGAGCTTGGTCTTCTTGCCTTTGTCAAATTTCTTCTTTCCAAAGGAGCGCTTGGGCTTGACCTCTTCTTCATCTTCATCACTTTCTTCTAGCTTTCGATGCTTTCCCTTGTGGTTGTCCTTCCTCTTGTCCGGTTTTGGACAATCATATGAAATGTGGCCTTGATCACCACAATTATAGCATATCTTGTTTTCATCTTTTCTTGGAAGGAAGGCTTTCTTCTTGGGATCAAAGGAGTAACCCTTCTTTGCGATCTTGGAGTTTAACCGTGAGAATTTCCTCATCATCAATGCAAGCTCGTCATCGTCATCTTCGCTTGTTGCTTGCTCTTCTTCACTTGAGCTAGGCTCAACTACTTTCTTCTTCTTGGGAGTTGTCTTCTTGGTTGAGGCCTTGAGAGCAATGGTCTTTGACGATGACTCCTCCATCATTCCAAGAACGCTCATCTCATGAGCATGAATTTCTCCAATAAGCTCCGAGACTTCAATGTTGTCAAGCGATTCCTTTTGGAGCATTGAATTCATAATGTTGTACTTGGGCTTGGGTAGAAGCATGAGGATCTTGCGGTTAATAAGTCCCTTACCAAGAGAGGCAATGTCAAGTGCGTTAATCTCCTCAATGAGTACATTTAAACGGGAAAACATTTGGTTAACATTCTCATGAGGAAGCATTTTGAATTCATCATACTTGGATTTAAGCAAGTGATATTTGAGTTCTTTAACACGAGATGAGCCCTCATGTATTTCAATTAAACATGCCCAAATTTCACATGCTTTCTCTTTACTAGCAATTCTAGCAAATACGTCTTGACTTATGCATTCGTAGATAGCATTTCTAGCCTTAGCATCCCATTTTAGTTGATCACCAACATAATTGAGATCTCCAAATCCCGCATGGGTCGCTTCCCAAACTTCGGGAGCAATAGCCTCTAGGTAGGCACGCATGCGTGCTTTCCAATAGGCAAAGTTCTTACCCTCGAAGGTGGGAACCGAACCCCCATTCTTGGCCATTTAAGCTCTCTAGCGGTGAAGCTAGAATGATCCTATGAGCAACCTTGCTCTGATACCAATTGTAAGGATCGAAACGCCCAAGAGGGGGGGGGTGAATTGGGCTTTTTAAATTTTAAGGCAATCAAAAAAACTTTATTTATTAAGCCCAATTCCCTATGCAAGTCAACTACGCAATCAAGAGAGTTAAGTGCGAAATAGTAAAACGTAATCGTAAAGGGGTAGGGAGAGGAATGCAAACGCTCGAAGACACGGAGACACGGCGATTTTTCCCGTGGTTCGGTAAGATCACTAGGATCTTCCTACATCCACGTTGTGGCACCCACCAAAGGGTATTGCCACTCCCAAGTCACCAAGACGAGGGAATCCACTAACTTTCTCCGTTCGCCATCTCCGGCAAGGTGGAGCTCAAACCTTGTACAACTTCGATGCTCCGGGCTTCCACAATTGTCTCGGCAAGCTCCGGAGCAATCTCTCTACTCTCCTCTTGATACAAGATGAATGCAATCACCAAGAATGCACTCCCTCACGGCTCTCACTGGTCTAGAGACTCCACTCACCCAGAGAGGACGCACACAAGCTTCTCTCTAGCTAGGTCTAGCCTATATCTTGAGGTGTAGATGGACGAAAAGGGTGTGTAAATGATTGTTCTAGGTCTTGGACACTTGAGGATGTGTGGGCATGCTCTGGTTGTCAAGTGTTGTCGAAATGACTGGTGGAAGGGGGTTAAATAGCCAGCCCAACTGAATTAGCCGTTGAAAAAGTTGGCTGATTACTTTTTCTGTGTACATCGGATGATCCGATGACCACCTTTTCTGAGCATCGGTCTAATTAGATTAGATGACGTCACTGTGTCAGAAGTGACCGTTATTCGACCGATGCTGCCCCTTCTCAATCATCGGATGATCCGGTGAGCTTTGTCTTCAGATTTTGGTCCAGAAATAATGTTTTTGTTGAATTAGACCGATGTAAACTTTGCTTCTACATCGGATGATCCGGTGAGTGTTTCTCCAGAATTGTTGAGACAAATTAATCTTTCTGTTGAACTTCACCGATGTCCACTTGTCTCTAGCATCGGTTGATCCGGTGTGCACTTTATTCTGAGGTCTTCTTCTTCTGTTGAGCCCCAATCGACCGATGTGTGCATTTTCCAGAACATCGGACGATCCGGTGAGTGTAATTTGTTTGCTTCGAGTTGAACTTTTAGAAGCTTCTCGAGTGACCTCTTTGACACTTGTTGCAAATAATGTTCTGATGAATATTGATCTTCTTGTGTTGCCAATTTTGATAGAATAGAGTCGTTGTGTGAGTTCTTCATTTAGCCTTCATGAGAATTGAATAACCCCCTTAAAATAGGTCGTTTGAGGGGTCTCCATTCGTATCCAATGAGTGGTAGATGATTTGAATAGATAGTCGTTAACGCTGGATGTGATATACGTGAAACCTTGCATCCACAAACTCATTAGTAATTACGAATGGTTGTCATTAATCACCAAAACCATACCTCACGGGGGCCTAGATGCTTTCACTATCCATACGAGCCCAAGTCCTCGACTTGACTCAAGTTAGTTCCAAACACAACACCTTACATGAGCACCTCACATAAGCATGTTGCAAAGCATAGCAAAATGATATCAGCCATATCAACCAAAAACGCACCAAAGACTTAGCAAATGAATATTAAGCAATCTTTCCAGAGATGTAAAGCAAGTACGAAACATTGAAAATGAAAAACAGAAGCATTACGGTCAAGTTTCGGACCTTGCCAGAGCAACCCGGACCTTGAGCTGGAGCTAACAAAAACATGTCAGAGCTATCAAAAACATGCCGGAGCTAAAGTCGGACCTTGATAAAAAGGTGTTTTGGTGATATTCAAAACTTTTATCGTCAAAGCAAGTGTATTCACTACAGGCCAATGTATTCAGCACACATAGGTCTTACAATCTCCCCCTTGATGAATGCATTGGCAACACCATTTAAAATTCGAACATTGGCTTATTCACATAAAAGTTTTGAAGGCAATTTCTCCCCCTTTGTAAATCAAAAGTAAAATGAGAAGAAAATCCAAAAATTATCCCATATTATCTCTCCCCCTTTATTATCTCTCCTTATGCACATATTCTCTTTCTCTTCATGTTTATCTCTCCCCCTTTCACAATGTATTCAGCAAGTCATGAGCATATAAACAAATTATCTCTCCCCCTTTAGTTGTTATGAGCATATTATAACATATACATATAAACAAAGCTCATCCAAGTCATACTATCAAGTACCTTACATTATCACATCAATGAAATACATAAAGTAGTGTAAGCCATGCTAGAGATCAAATGTAATTTTCAATTTAAGCAAGTCATGATCTCACAAACTTAACTATTTCAAAACTTAAAAGCATGACACTAGTTGCTACATTTTATTATTTTTCAAAACACAAATTTAGATCATATGATATTTGCAAGAGATTATATGCGCATATGCATTATTCTAACCAACCAAGCCAAGCCTATGTCATTTGACAATCAGAAGCTTAAGGATATGAATTTAGTCATACACAACTTCTTCCAAGTTCATATCTAAGTGCAATGATAAGCCATCTCAAAAGAAGAAGTGTGATGCATGCATATTCTCTTGATCTTTTCTCAATTTATATTTGTTCATAAAAACTCAACATGTGAGTTGATTACTTGATTAATTCTTAATAATTAAAAGCACTTGTGAACATGTAACAAGTTCAAAACAGTAAGAAAGTTCGACCATGACCAGTTTTAGTGTAAGTAATTATTCCAATTACTAGACACGGCAAAAACTACAAAATGTATAACACGAGTAATGTAGTAAGAACTTTCAGCATGTAAAAAGAATCACAAAGTCATATATGTATGAAATATTATGCTCATATTATTTCAATTTCAGATTCATACATAGACTTCCCAAGTTTCAAAACTCCCCCTCAATTTAAGCCATGAGGATGCATAACCCCTATTTCACTACGAATGTAACAAAAACGAGTGAAATCCAAAGGTTTTGTAAAAATGTCAACCAATTGTTGTTCGGTATCTACATGGTGAAGCACAATGTTTTTTTTTTCAACATTATCTCGGAGAAAGTGATACCTAATGTCAATGTGCTTAGTTCTAGAATGTTGCACGGGGTTTTTAGCAATGCAAATGGCACTAGTGTTATCACAGAATAGTGGAAAACTATCTAGATCAACCCCATAGTCCTTAATTGTTTGAACAATCCAAAGAATTTGTGAGCAAGCACTAGCAGCACCTACATATTCAAATTCGGTTGTGGATTGTGCAACTGAATTTTGTTTTCTAGAGGACCAAGCAACAAGTAAATTACCAAGAAAATGACAAGCACCAGAAGTACTTTTCCTATCAATCCTACAACCCCCAAAATCAGCATCTGAAAAAGCTTTCAAAGTAACGGTTGAGGAAGAAGGAAGAAAAATTCAAAATTCTTGAGTTCCATGTAAGTACCTGAGAATCCTTTTGACGGCTTGACGATGTGAAGCACGTGGGGAGGTTTGAAATCGTGCACAAAGACATACTCTGAATTGTATGTCTAGTCTTGATGCCGTGAGATACAAAAGTGATCCAATCATGCTTCTATATTCTTTTTGATCCACGGGTTCACCATCTTCATCAAGTCCAAGTGTTGTTGCTGTTCCCATTGGTGTCCGAAGAGGCTTGCTTTTGTCCATGTTGAAGCGCCTTAGGAGATCTTTTGTATACTTCATTTGATGCACAAAGGTACCCTCCTTTGTTTGCTTGATTTGCAGCCCAAAAAAGTAAGTGAGTTCACCCATCATACTCATTTCAAATTCAAAACTCATCATTGCTTAAAACTTGGACACAAGATCATGAGAAGCACAACCAAAGATAATATCATCCACATACACTTGAACGAATAATGAGTCATTAGTGAGTGCGTGTGATATATCTTTGGGTTCAAAAGAAGCAACAAAAGCAGAATGAGCATAAGAGTTTGGATCGCAAAACCTGGACCGTGTGACTCGTTCGTGCAAGCTTCCAATCATCTGTTGTGGGGGATGATCTTTGTGAAATCATAGGGAACAAATGTCTCACAAGCTTCTTCTTCTTCATGTTCATCACAAATCGATGAGCTTGTGACTTGAGGATGATTTGAATCAGCATTGATGGTTGTCGGTGCTGGTTGAGAATTAACATCCGGAGCTGAACTAAAGTCTTTAGTTGCTGAATTTTCGGGCAGCAACTCCAATTCTTCCTCATCTTCAACGAAAATGCTCCCCCTGCGGATATGGATCTGGACCTGCAATGTTTGAGCTAGTACCTGGGCCAGCTTCATAAAAAGACACTTCACAAGTCTCCACAATTTTGTCAGTGTCAAGTAAAAGCACACGGTAGCCTCTAGTATGAGATGGATAACCAAGAAACATGCCATCAATAGATCTAGGTTCAAATTTATAAAGATTACCATGTTTCTTAACAAAGCATTTGCAACCAAAGACCTGAAAGTGTGTAACACTAGGACTATGTCCAAACCGGAGCTCATATGGTATTTTACCTAGCTTAGCACGCAAGAAAACACGATTTGAGACATAACAAGCGGTTGCTAACGCATCAACCCAAAATTTCCTAGGAGTTTGATATTCATCCAGCATAGTCCTAGCCATCTCAACTAAGGTTCTGTTCTTTCTTTCTACAACACCGTTTTGTTGAGGTACATATGGTGAAGAAAATTGATGATCTATTCTATTTTCAGCACAAAAGTGATCAAAAGATTGATTTTTAAATTCAGTTCCATTATCACTTCTAATTGCTTTTAAAGATCCTAGGTGATCAATTAATAATCTAAGAAATAAAGTTCTAAAGTGACTAAAAGCTTCATTCTTAGATGCCATAAAGTAAACTCAAGAGTATCTAGAATAATCATCAACAATCACAAGAACATACCATTTACCTCTGAAGGATTGAACACGTGAAGGTCCTACGGTGTCAAGATGCAAAAGTTGACATGGTTCAGTTGTCATGATCATTGTGAGAGGAGTATATGAACCTGCAACCATCTTAGCATGTCTACAAGAAGAGCACACAATTTCTTTGTTCCCTTTAAGCTTAGGAAGCCCACGTATGCGATCAAGAGCACTAACACGCGTTAGGTGATCAAAGCCTACGTGACCAAGTCTACGATGCCAAAAATATAGGTCCTTTGAATCATTAGCAACTAGACACCTATGCTTAGAGGAAGACATATCAAAATCAGCTTTAAAAACTCTTCCAAACCGAGGCATGTTAAAAATAAGCTCACTATTTGAACTTACAACTTTGCAGCAGTTTTTATTGAAAATAATTTCCAGATTTTCATCTAGCAATTGTGAAACAGATTACAAGTTGTATTTCAAAATTTTGACAAGTGCCACATCCTTCAAAGTGTAGTGATCATTTACTCTAACCGAACCCTTAGCAATTATAAGAGTTGAAGAATTATCGGCAAAAGTAACATTCTCTACACATGACACAACAGAGAGGGAGGAGAACCAATCTTTGTTACCGGTCATGTGGCGTGAGCAACCTGAATCCACAATTCAAATGTTCTCCTTCCTCAAACGTGTAACCTACATAGAAGAACAATACGTCGATGACTCAATACTAGGGTTAGTCAAAAGGCATTTAGGAATCCAGTACTGAGTCACGTGACGTGTAGCAGGAAAAACACGCGGAAGCTGAGACAAAACAACAGGTTAATGAGTCAAAGTTTGAGATTTTTTATTCTTAACTACTGACCTATAAGGTGTTACTTGTGTAGCACAAAAATCAGTAGCTCCGGAGGCAAAAACAGAAGGTCTAGAGGTGAACTTTGAATGTTTTTGACTCAAAACAATAGGTTGTACATTCGGTTCAATATGTGCAGCAAATTTTGCATGAAAGTTATAAGATCTAGCAACCATTCTTTCCCTTTTCTGTTGTTTAGCTAGTCTATAACAAAAATCTATGACATGACCATCTCTACCACAATAGGTACAATGAAATTTAACTTTGTGTTCATGTCTAGATGAGTAAATAACATTTTTATTTGAAACCGAATGTGACAATACTCCTGCAGATTTGAAAACCACTTCTTTTTTGTTTAGGAACTATTTGAATCAAACCACTTCCTAATGAATTTACAATTTTAGGTGGATGTGCCTTAGCATGAGCATGAGAATCAAAACCTAAACCAGTTTTATCATTGCAATACTTGGATGAATTCAGCAGCAAGTTTAGGTTCTTATTCCCATTACAAAACTGATCAAATGTCTTATGCATGTTATCAAGTTTATTGGACAGATCAAAGCAATTTTCACATGAAGTTTTTCCTTTTAATTTGCAATTGGAACAATATTTAACTTCATGACAATGTAAAGCATTGTTTAATATAGAGATTTCATTCATAGCATCTTGCAGTTTCTTATCAAGATCATCACAACTAGAACAATGCAAATCAATTGTAGAACAAGAAGCATCTTTTAAGTTTCCAATATTAAGTGCAGCAAGCTTTTTGTTCTTTTCAATTTCAAGTTCAAGTTTATCAAGTGTGGAGGTATGTGTACTTCTTAGAGAGGACAATTGTTCATATATTAAATCACATGAGGAACAAGAATCATCACTAGGAATCAAGGATTTCAAATGATTAATTTCAGATTCTAGTGACTCAATTTTAACAGCATTGTCCCTAAGCTTTTTGTCCTTTTTCTTAACAATAACAATGGCACGAGAAATAGCATCACACATTTCTTCGCAAGTAGGACATACCTCTTCATTGTCACTGTTGTGTTCTGTCTCCTCCATACTTGATCTTGACTTGCCCACCATGAAGCACAAGTTTGCCAAATCATCTTCATCACTTCCAATGTCCACGTCGCTTGAGCCAAGTTCCTGGAGTGCTGAGATAAAACTGTTCACCAATTGACGTCCTGTAAAACCCTTCTTTTTCTTCGTATCTTTTGCAGAGGAGTGCTTCATTCTTGTTTTCTTTTCATCCCGGGAAGTAGGACCTGAAAAGTTAGGGCAATCTGAACAAAAATGTCCTATCTTACGACATTCAAAGCATCGTTGAGGTCCGGAGCTTCCTCTCCTTCTAGTTCTCACATTTTGCAATGCTTTTGAGAACCAGGTAGAGATGAGCGCTAGCTCCTCCTCTGGAAAATCCTCAACTGTTCAAGGGTTAGAGAGGACAGCAAAGCAAGTGTACCACAAGATGATGTTTGACCAGAACTAGGCATGCCACTTTGAGAAACAAAAGCAATAGACTTGTTGGGGTTCTTACGTGAGATTATGTCAATTTCATGAGTTTTTAACTTAGAATATAGCATATCTAAAGTAAGTGAACTCATGAGTAGATTCACGAATAGATGTGACTTTCATCTCCCAAATTGACATATCTAATGCACTTAGCAATTGCCTAGCATTTTCAGCATCTGAAAAATTAACACTGACACTACGCAAGTTGCTGAGAATCTTATTAAAGCGAGCAAAAAGGTCATCAATAGACTCACCGGGTTGCATCTCAAAGCGCATGTATTCTTTCTTGAACATGTCTTGCCTTACCTCTTTGATCGTGTTGGATCCTTCGTGGTAGTTACAAAGTGCTTTCCACACATCGTATGCAGATCGGAGGTGTGCAACACGGTCGAAGTCGCTTTGTGTTAATCCTTTTATGATCAAGTTCTTAGCCTTGTTGTTGTTGTCGACATCTCTCAGATTTGTAGCTGTAACTTGATCGTTTGATGGCACTTTGTACGGCTTGTATACCTTCTCCCATATTGCAAAGCCTTGTGCTTGGATGAAAGCCTCCATGCGTGCCTTCCAAACCTGAAAATCAACACCAGCGAACACACAAGGTTTGACAGAGTACTTCTCCATGATGATTAGTCAAAAACACGCGCAAATCATAAAGATTAGAGCACCGTGGCTCTGATACCAATTGTAGGATTGAAGAGCACGTGAAAAGCTACCAGAGGGGGGTGAATGGTAGATTTAAAAATCTTATGCAACAAACAATTAAACCCCAACCCCTTCGGCAGAAAAACGATCCGAGAAAAAAAAACAGTTCTGGAACACTGCAAAGAAACTCATGTAGATCATAGACCACAAATCCAATGACCATGAAATTTTTACAGATGATAGATAATCAAGTTGTGAAGACAATACAAAAAGAATCACGTCAATTGGATCTGTAAAACTGGAGTTATGATAAAACCACCGATGAAAGGTAGTGCTGTCCAAAAACTCGACGAGTAAAACTTGCCTGAAACAAGTCGGACGAACAAGGCACAAAAGTTCCTTCAAACTACGAATTTTATTCAATAGAACACAAGAGGAACAACCCCAAAGTCATGCACCACGAGCTCTGGGCTCCCTTGCTTATATAACCAGCTCGAAAGCCAACTCAACTCAAATCAGGAACTTAATCCTACTCTGTTCACGAATTGTAACTTTCCATAACTGCTTAGGATTTTTCTATACGCAGATAGAAGCAATATTAAGACTTCCAAACACCTTAGGAACGTATCCCACATTCCTAAACAACTCAAATTCGTGACCCACACGAAATCCTATCATAACCAACTCAAATCTTTCCATATTTGAGTCAAACCCGACTCAGCCGCGGCCTGAGTCCATAACCTAGTCGGTTGGACCTTTCCGACCAACTCTTTGTGTCCACATCTCTTCATCACGTCTCAGAACCATGTAGCCACGTCCATGCACTCCTTGCACACATGCAAACATCTTCCAACGATGTCCATGATACCTTCACATGCATTGTTCTTGATTCAATCATGCTGCGCAACCTCCTGATCAGCTCAACCACAATTCCTCCTGAATTTGGTTGTTGGAACCTCATCTCCTCCCTGAGACTAGTCCAATGGATACCATCACCATCCATGTCTTGAACTCAAGCAACACCTGCACATGAATAAACAACCAATCCATACGAGCCCAAGTCCTCGACTTGACTCAAGTTAGTTCCAAACACAACACCTTACGTGAGCACCTCACATAAGCATGTTGCTAAGCATAGCAAAATGATATCAGCCATATCAACCAAAAACACACCAAATAATTAGCAAATGAATACTAAGCAATCTTTCCAGAGATGTAAAGCAAGTACAAAACATTGCAAATGAAAAACAGAAGCATTGCGGTCAAGTTCTGGACCTTGCCAGAGCAACCCAGACCTTGAGCCGGAGCTAACAAAAGCAAGTCAGAGCTTTCAAAAACATGCCGGAGCTAAAGTCGGACCTTGATAAAAAGGTGTTTTGGTGATATTCAAAACTTTTATCGTCAAAGCAAGTGTATTCATTACAAGCCAATGTATTCAGCACACATAGGTCTTACACCCTCATAGACCTTCTTGGGGCTGGTGTTTTATCAATTGGTTGCACAATATCTTGTACATCCTGTATAGGATCAGTGGGTGCTAAAACATTTTTAGGTATTTCTTGAATTTCTTCAAGATGCACCTTGCTCCCAATAACTCCTTTTGAGAGAAACTCTTTTTCCAAGAAGACACCATTGCGAGCGATAAACACTTTATCCTATATTTTGTTATAAAAGTAATATTTTTTGGTTTCCCTAGGATATCCTACAAAGAAGCATTTGTCTAATTTGGGAGTGAGTTTGTCTGACGTCAAGCATTTGACATAAGCATCACACCCACAAACTTTGAGAAAAGACAATCTGGGATGTTTGCCGGTCCACATCTCATATGGTGTCTTCTCAACAGACTTAGTTGGGACTCAGTTTAGTATAAACGCAACAGTTTCAAGAGCATAATCCCAAAAGGATAGTGGAAGATCTGCTTGGATCAGCATCGACCTAACCATGTCTAACAAGGCATGATTCCTCCGCTCGGACACCCCATTCCATTGAGGCATTCCAGGTAGAGTCAACTGTGGAACAATTCCACATTGTTTTAAATGATCATAAAATTCATGGCTCAAATATTCACCCCCACGATCAGATCGTAGAAGTTTAATTGTCTTGCCCAATTGATTATGTACTTCATTCTGAAAATTTTTGAACTTTTCAAAGGATTCAGACTTGTGCCTCATTAGGTAGACATAACCATATCTACTAAAGTCATTGGTAAATGTGATGAAGTACTGAAAACCACCTCTGACAATTGAACACATTGGTTCACATACATTTGTATGTACAAGTCCTAACAAGTTAGTCGCCCTCTCACTATGACCAGTGAAGGGTGCTTTGGTCATCTTCCCGAGCAAACAAGACTCGCATGTGTCAAGTGATTCAGAATCAAATAAGCTCAGTAAACCATCTTTATGAAGTTTTTTAATGCGCTTCTCATTTATATGACCTAAGCGAAAATGCCAAATAAAAGTGGGATTTAGATCATTTCATCGAGCCCTTTTGGTATTAATGTTACAGACAATTTTATCTTCAAGATCAAGAACAAATAATTCATTCACCAATGGACATTGAGCATAGAAAATATTATTGTATAAAATAGAACAACATTTGTTCTTTATTACAATCTCATAACCATCAACTTGTTCTAAACACGAAGAAGAGATAATGTTCTTGCTCAAAGTAGGAATGCAATAACAATTATTCAATTCCAAAACTAATACTGAGGGTAATGACAAGTGATAGGTTCTGACAGCTATGACCGCAACCTTTACTCCATTGCTGACACGAATATCCAACTCGCCTTTTGCAAATCTTCTAGTCTCACTTAGACCCTACAACGATTTGCAAGTGTGAATCATTGATCCAGTATCAAATACCCATGATTCACTAGAATATAATGCAATGTTAATTTCTATAACATTTATACCTGAAGTGGAAATCACACTTCCCTTCCTCTTCTTCATATCCTCTAAGTACTTCTTGCAGTTCCTAGACCAGGGCCCTTTAGCATGACAGTAAAAGCATTCATCATCAGGAGAAGGGCCAGATTTGGCCTTTGACTTAGACTTTGAGCTTGAAGGCTCATCGGGAACCTTTCCCTTGCATTTGCCTTTAGGATGCGTCACACGCTTCCTCTTTTTATTCTCCTTTTGTACCATCATCACATGAGCGTCGTTTTTCTTAATGCTTTCTTTGGGTGTTTTAAGCATCCCATGCAATTCAGCCAAAGTTTTCTCCATACCATTCATTTGAAAATTCAATATAAATGGCTCGTAGCTCGGTGGGAGCGCCTGGAGAACAACGTAAATTGCCAGATCATCCTTGAGTTCAGAACCAAATTTGCCCAAAGTCTTAATATAATTGTCGGTAACCTGCGTACCGGGTACCTCACGATACCGCAAGAAGTGCAAGAGAGTTCTACCTGTCAAAGTTGAAGGCCTCCTCAGGCACCACATGCCACACTACACCAGACCAGCACCCTTCATAGGGAAGCTCCGGGGTTGACACGTGTAATGTAAGTCTGGAAATAAAACCCCCAACATAGGGAAGTTCTGCTATTAACACGTGTACAATAACACCAGACCTAACCCCCAGCAGAGGGGAGCTCCGGTGCCGACACGTGTATAGCAGTGGCGGAGCTACCTCCCCGCAAGGGGAAGCTCCAAAGCTGCCACGTGTGGAGCCTCCGGACCTTCATCACCAACGAATACATTGACAGATCTCCTCCAACACGGACATTCAAGGGGCAGTTAAAGCAGCAGTTACACGACCTGATTACGTGTCATTAATGCTATATTAATGACACATGATCAGAGAACTGTTAATAGAGTTAACGTAGCCATTAAGGCACATTAACACACTATTAACCATGCTTAATGCTCATAGACAATGTATTAGGCTATTAAACACGCCAGAGCCACATGTCGGGCTAGACAAATGATGTAACAGTCAGTCCTTGGACTATAAAAGGACTGAGCCGCATGATATAGAGAGAGGGATCCAGGCTGAGCCAAGCACTACGCATTCTCGTGATACTCAATACAACAACACACAACCCGTGGAGTAGGGTATTACACTTAGGCGGCCCGAACCACATAAATCTCCCGTGTCACCATCTTGATCCTGATCTCTACGTGCCCCAACCAAAACAAGAACCTTCGCGGGCTACACTTTAGTGGTACCGGGGGAAGTGTCGTTGCTACACTTCGACATTTGGCGCGCCAGGTAGGGGCCCGAGATCTCAAGATGGTGAATTCCGCCGCAGGATCTTCCAACGGCAATCACGTTGAACGACCTGCTGGAGGCAGTCCCTCCAACGTGCAGCAACCAGTGGGTGCCATTGTTTCGGCAGGCACTATGGCACCACAACCGCCATCTGTTCCGGCAAACAATGCTGGGCAACAAGATGGGGCATCTGCGTCGATCACTGCATCAACAAACGACAACCCTGAGCATGCGCTCATTGTCGCGCGAGCTCTTCTACAACATCCACCACCTCTAGGGGCACCCCAGGGTGCTATGGAATAGTAGAGAGCTGATGTTAACCATCTGGTTGCATTTGTAGCCGTTGGCATTAGCAATCAAGGTCCTCCCCCTTCGGGGCGAGCACCATCACAATGACGGACCTTGTCGGGCCCACAAGTATCGCAACATAGGAGACATGTCGCATCCTAGCAGGTGACTTCGCTGCCCCCGGGGGCACAACGTACCCACACCATCACTAGGATTCCGACTCATGACCTGCGGTCGGAACTTGATCGCAGTTACCGGCAGCAGGACGACCACGTCCATATCGAGCGTGCTCGCGAGAGACGAGAAGCTCGAGACAACCCTGCTCCTCAGGGAGTAGGGGGAGGCTGTTCTGCCCTGGCCACGCATTTACGCATGGTCAAATGGCCACAGAAGTTCCGGCCTCACTTGCTGAAAAAAATCGACGGGACTATCAACCCCACCGAGTTCCTTCAAATCTACTCCACTACTATACTGGCAGCGGGGGGCGATGAGGCCGTGATGGCCAACTACTTCCTAGTGGCCTTAACCGGGACTGCAAGATCCTGGTTCATGAGTCTTCCACCCGACTCCATTAATAGTTGGGCGGAGCTATGCCAACAATTCACTGCCAACTATGGGAGTTTTTACACCCGACCTGGCATTGAACTGGATCTGTTTGCTGTAAAGCAAAAAATGGGGGAATCACTGCGATCCTTCATCCAACGGTTTTCTAAGGTACGAAATATTATCCCTTCAATCTCGATCCCTTCTGTTATCGTTGCATTCAGACAGGGTGTTCGATATAAGAAGATGCTGGAGAAACTGACGACCAATGAAGTCACCAGTGTCACGGAACTCTTCAGCTTGGCAGACAAATGTGCCAAAGCTGCGGAGGGACGTGAAATGCATTCAAAACCACATCCGGAGGCCAACAAGAAATCCACCAAGATTGAAGCCACTACATCCAGAGGTGACAAAAAGAAAAAGAAGCCCAACGACAAGAAGAAGTCATCGGCCGGCGCACCTGCCGCTGCGGCTGCTACAACTCCGGGTGGCTGGGGGCCATGCCCCGAGAAATGACCTCGACCTCGTCAGAAGATGGTGGCAACTCTAAAGTGTGGTGTCCGATCCACAAGACAGACAAACATAGTTTGGAAGAATGTCGGGAGGTCCAGAACCTTGTCGAGCTCTATAACAAGCGCCGAGAAGAAGCTCCTTTCTGTCAGCAGGAAGGAAAACAAAAAATCGACGAAGCTCCGACTGATGAGGAGCTAGGTTTTCAAGACCCCAAGAAGGTCCTGAAGCTGTCTACAACACCGTTGACAATGACTCTGACGTCTCTGACAACGAGCGACGGAAGACCCTGAAGACCATTTATGGTGGTTCCTGGGACATCACCTCTCGCCGCATCCTCAAGACAATGTGGCGGGACATGGCCGTTGTCGCTCCCACCGCTAGGGCGGAGCCTCATTGGAAGTGGATGGATACTCCCATCATCTTCGATGCTTCAAATTGCCCCCGCAACATGATCAGAGCTGGCCAACTCCCGTTGATGGTGCCTCCAACCATTAACAATATCCAACTCCACCATGTAATGGTGGATGGAGGTGCAAGGCTAAACCTCATAAGCTTTGAAGCCTTCGTTAAGCTCCAACTCTGACCTTCGGACCTTTGCCCCTCTCGACCTTTCTCCGGGGTAGGTCCGGGGGCAATTACCCCTCTCGGCTCCATCACACTCTGAGTGACCTTCGAGACTCGAGAGAATCATAGAACGAGAAGTTGGTCTTCAACGTCGCGCAGATCAATATGTCGTTCAACGCCATTTTGGGCAGGCCAGCCTTGTACAGAATCATGGCCGCCGCCCATTATGGTTACTTAGTGTTGAAGATGCCAACACCTGCGGGCGTTCTCTAGATTCGCGGAGATCGCACTACAGGAATTACTGCATTGGAAGAACTCTATGCGCTTGCTACAGCGCAGGAGGAAGCATCCGGTAAGGAGCCAACTCCGAATCCTCTGAGCATTCGTCATCGAGGCTCTACCTCCGCACCTCGTGTGCAACCAAGCAGCAACACCAACGTTCCCGTCAAAGTTGTCCAAATTGGTTCCGATGCCACTCAGACTACCCGTATATCGGGAGGTGTGAACAAAAAATAGGAACTCTCGCTCATCACTTTCCTCCGGGCTAATGTCGACGTGTTTGCCTGGTAACCGTCGCAAATGCATGGGATCCCTAGGGAGGTGATTGAGCACAATCTGAAGATTTATCCCGACACACGGCCTGTACACCAGAAGCCCCGGAAGCAATCAATCGAGCGTCAAAACTTCATCCGATAGGAGATCAAGAAGTTGCTCGAAGCTGGTTTCATCCGAGAGGTGTTTCACCCAAAATGGCTGCCAAACCCAGTTGTGGTGCCTAAGGCTGGCGGGAAGCTTCGGATGTGTATTGACTACACCACCTTAAATAAGGCATGTCCGAAGGATCCATTTCCACTACCTAGGATAGATCAGATAGTGGATTCCACCTTCGGGTGTGAGCTATTGAGTTTCTTAGATGCATATTCTGGATATCATCAAATCAAAATGTCTAAGGATGATGAAGAGCATACTGTCTTCATAACAGTATATGGGTTGTACTATTATACTGCCATGCCCTTTGGTCTTAAAAATGCTGCTTCAACATTTGTGCGAGCTATGTACAAAACATTTGGAGAGCTAATCAGATACTTGGTGGAGGTGTATGTTGATGACATCATCGTGAAGATCAAGAACAAGGAGTCACTCCTTGACAATCTACAAGCAGTTTTTGACAAGCTGCACATCACGCGCACCAAGCTGAACCCAGACAAATGCATCTTCGAGGTCAGCTCCGGGAAGCTTCTAGGTTTCATGGTGACTCACCGAGGAATTGAAGCAAATACTGCAAAGATCAAGGCTATAGAAGATATGCAGCCCCTAGCTCGCATCAAGGATGTCCAGAAGTTGACTGGATGTTTAGCTGCGCTCAGCTGGTTCATCTCAAGACTGGCAGAGTGGGCACTTCCCTTCTTCAAACTCTTGAGGAAGTCCAAACCATTTCATTGGTCTGAAGAAGTAGAAAAGGCGTTTCAAGAGCTAAAACAACTCCTCACCACACTACCAATCTTGGTAGATCCAAATCCTGGTGAGCCTTTACTGCTTTACATTTCAGCAACCACCGAAGTTGTCAGTATGGTCCTGGTCGCGGAAAGACCGGAGCCACATCCAGTCCAGGAGCCCAGACCTCTTCGGGAGGGTCCGGAGTTACCTGAAGGCATGTCTGGGTCCCAGCCCCCAGACACGGAACCTCAAGGCGAAATGCTAGAAGATCGACCTCATTCACCTGAGGGGATTCACTTGGCCGACCAAGATGATTCGGATCCTTCTAGCAAGGTCTGGGTCGAACAAGAAGTTTTGGACCCCTCCGGGGGGGGGGGGGGGGGTCCAAGAAGCGCAACAAGAAGGTCCGGACCCCTCTGGGAGGGTCCGGGACGATGGAGAAGAAGCTTCAGGTCCCTCCGAGAGGGTCCGAACCGTCCATCGCCTAGTATACTTCATCAGCAAAGTACTCCATGACGCCAAAACAAGATACATTGAGGTGCATAAGCTTCTTTACGCAATTCTTATTGCTTCTTTTCCACAAAATATCAGTGGTAACTTCTTTTCCACTGCGTGCTATTTTGCATAACCCCAACTCTACCGGGAACATTGCAAAGTGGGTGGCAGAACTGGCCGAGTTCAATATTGAATTCGTGTCACGACAAGCAATCAAAAGTCAAGCTTTGGCTGACTTTGTGGCCGAATGAACTCCTTCTCCATCAAACCCTGGGGGCCACAGTGAGCAGAAACTGGAACCCAAGGTTCAGGTATTCACCAAGCCTCACTGGAATCTCTACTTCGACGGCTCCGTGCAGAAGCAGAGGGCTGGAGCTGGAATCCTTCTCCTGGCTCTAACTGGGGAGAAGGTCAAGTACATGGTTCACCTTGATTTCAAGGCGACTAACAATATGGCGGAGTATGAAGCCCTCATCTACGGACTCAAGGTGGCAGTATCTTATGGTGTCAAACAGCTGTTGGTGAAGGGTGATTCACAACTCTTCATCAAACAAGTTAAAGGTGAATGCTCCTGTAACAATCCCCAACTAGCTGCTTATATTCTTGAAGTCCAGAGGCTCTAGAAGGACTTCGAAGCTCTAGATCTCCACCATGTTCAGCGTCAACATAACACTAAAGCTGACGAACTCTCGACGAAGGCTTCAACCGGAGCTCCAGCTCCCGACGGAACCTTCATCTGGACGTTGTCAAGACCAACAGCTCAGCCTACCAAACTGAGCGAAGGGGGCAAGACCAACACCTCGAAGTTGGCAGTCCCGATGGCCCTGTTACCATGGCGTCCACCAAGGGTCGTAGGTGCTGTCAGAAGCTCTGAACAACCCAGCACGCAAGACTCAGAAGCTCAAGTTAGCTCCGATGCATGGATCTTAGAGATACGGAGCTACTTGAAAGACAATATCCTTTCTGGATATAGTGTATCCGCTGACCGGATTGTCAGATTGGCTAAAAGATACACGTTGGTAGAAGGGGATCTCTACCGACGCGGTGCCAATGGCATTCTAATGTAGTGCATTGCAAGGGAAGAAGGTCGCAGGATTCTCGCAGAAATTATGGAGGCGAGTGTGGGAACCATGCTTCCTCCCGCACGTTGGTTGGTAAAGCCTTCTGGCATGGTTTTTACAGGCCTACATCACTGCAGTATGCGGTTGAGCTAGTGAAAAAATGTGAAGCGTGTCAGTTTTACGCAAAATAGATTCATACACCGGCTCAATCACTACAAATGATACCTCCTACATGGCCATTCACTGTGTGGGGAATGGACATCTTGGGACCATTCCCAAAAGCCGTCAGAGGTTACAGGTTCCTGTATGTCGCCATCGACAAGTTCACCAAATGGCCGAAAGCAACTCGAGTTGTGAAAATCAACAAGCAATCAACAATCAAGTTCTTGAAGTCCATTATATGCAGATTTGGAGTTCCAAACAAAGTCATAACTGACAACGGAACCCAGTTCACAAGTGCTGCATTTCAAGAATATTGCGAAGACCTCGGCATTCAACTCAGCTACGCCTCAGTAGCTCACCCAACAAGCAATGGCCAAGTCGAGAGAGCAAATGCAGACATCTTAAAAGGAATCAAATGCGCAAATATGAGCATCTGAAAAAGCATTGAGCCAACTGGATCGAGGAGCTTCCATCCACATTGTGGGCGAACAGGACAACTCCAAACCGGTCAACTGAGGAGACTCCTTTCTTCCTGGTGTACGAAGCTAAAGTAGTTCTTCCTTCGAGGATCACCTTGGGGTCCCTCCGGGTCCAGACCTTCGACGAAGCCTCGCAGGACCAGCTCCGGCGTGAAAACCTTGAACTCGTCGACGAGGGAAGGTGCCAAGTAGCTGTTCGGAATGGACGTTACCGCCAAGCGCACCGGCGCTATCATCAAAGGCATGTGCGCAACCGACAACTCAAGGAAGGCGATCTGGTGCTTTGGAAGATACTAACTCGTGAAGGAATGAATAAAATTTCCCCCAACTGGGAAGGTCCCTTCCGAGTGATCAAAGTATCCCGTCCCGGATGTGTTCGCTTGGCAACTGAGGATGGGACTCTGTTTCCTAATCCTTGGAACATCGAGCACCTCCATAAGTTTTATGCTTAGAATCACGGAGGTGAGTCTGTAATTACACACGATGTATGTTATAGAGTCGCTAAACAGACATGGGTAGGTCCTCCGGGAGAACATCCGGACCCCTCCGAGAGGGTGCGGGAAGTTCAAGTACACTTCATACAATCACCGCACTAAAAGTGTAACTACCTACCCTGGGTTAGTACAAGATGTATAACGCACTTAGCTTGGTCCCGCACCCTAAGTGTGTCCTTGTCTTCCCTGTAATCCGGACCTATAATAAAAGACATTGTTGTGTGAGAACAGACTCCACGTGTATTTATTTTTGTACAAGGCTCGATATATCAAATTATTGTTTTTATCCTTCTTGTCTGTAATGAAGTTGTGCAATTCTTTTTTAGTTTTTGTCCAAGTTATTCATATGTATTACAAGTTATGTTGTTGATCTCTTTGGATCTTAACATGTTGTATAATCTACTTGCCTGAATGCCAAGCCAACATAGGTCCGGAGTGTGCTATCGACTAAGCTTGGTCCTGCACCCTAAGTACGCCACTCTACCTACACCCCGACAGGCCTCAGTAGGGTGAATACTAAAAAAACATATGGGCTCGGAAAGATTACATCAATATGCTTGTTACCATATCGAGTTTCTTCGGATTTAAAACTCAAAAAAGAATGATAAGTCACAAATGACTTATAGACAAGAGGACGAATTTTACTCTTTTCTTGTATTTAATGTGCCGGAAAAACATAAACTCATAGCAATGGTGGACAAAGCCGGAGCTACTAAGCTCCGACATCCTCCCAGGGGCCCGCCGTCGACGTTTAATATGTTGACAGTGGGTGACCTCAGAGCTACCAAGCTCCGACAACCCTTGGGGGGCCTACTTTCAATGATTCCTGCATTGACAGCGGGTGCTACCGGACCTATCAAGCTCCGATAAATCTTAGGGGCCTCACCCTCGATGTATTATACGTTGATGGTGAGTACCGTCGGAGCTACTAAGCTCCGACAATCCCAGGGGGCCAGCCGTTGACACGTCAGAAATAAATACTTTGGACCTAAAATCTATAAGTTCGAAGTGTTCAAGTCATCAACATGCTGTCAAAACCTTTTGGTACATGTACACACTACAATTGTGCACATATACCAGGGGGCCAACAAGATAGAGTTTAGTATATTGAAAACAAAAGAACAATAAAGTGAAATTCATGGCAAAGTGGATTTCATTAATTCGAAGCACTGGATTACAAAATTGGGATTACATCAGAAGGCAAAAAGAAAAAGTCCTAGCTACTGGAGGATCTAAGTCCTGCGGAAGAATGAGGCAACTTCCTTGACAACTCCTTGGATGCTGGCCCTAGCGAGGCGCTCGACCAATTTGGCATGCTGCTGCATATTCTCAGCAACTTGCTTCTCATGATCGGTCAGCTCCGTCTTCCAGAGGTGGATGCGGTTCCGCCTTTCCGCCAAGTCATTTTCCTTGCCTCTTACTTTCCCTTCCCTGGTGGCAACATCAGCTTCTCTTTTCGAGAGCTCTTGCTCCAGTTTCCAGTACTTCTCCTTCTCCTCTTTGCTCCATAGATCCAGCTTTTTGCTGCGATCTGCCAAAATCTGTTCACCTAGAGTCAACTTTTGGGTGACCTCTGCCTCCCTCTTCAAAATATCCTCCCGCTGCTCCAGGAGCTTCTCTTCCTAGCATCAAGGTCCGCTCGGCACTTCAAGAGAACCTCATTCAATTCATTGAGGTTTTTGTGACGCTCATCGGCAGCATCACGCCTCTCCTTAGCATCGAGCGCCCTGATGGCAGCTTCCTTCTCTGCCAGCAGCTTGTCCCAGTATTTCAATCGGGCCTTTTCCCTCTTGATCCACTCCTTCTGGTCAGCCAACCTTGTCTATGCAAGCCTGGTCTCGAAGTGGAGTTTGTTGCGCCAACGCGTCAAGGTGTTGAGCTCCTCCTCCAAAGCTTTGCTCTCATGATCAAAGGCGAGCTGGACTTGCCTGAGACTTGAGCAGGCATTGTCTATGGACAGCGCCAAGGGGATAGGTTCCAGACCCGCTGGGATCAACTCCGCTGGTTCTAGAGGATTTTCCATCACAAGAATTGGGTCC
This sequence comes from Tuctoria greenei, assembly GCA_036927565.1. Lineage (NCBI taxonomy): Eukaryota > Viridiplantae > Streptophyta > Magnoliopsida > Poales > Poaceae > Tuctoria > Tuctoria greenei. Next base: position 257,908,022 of record JAYESD010000002.1, read on the forward strand.
CACTCTACAAGGGTGGTCCCCTGAGCCTCTGTGGTACTGGCTCCGCTCGCTGGAAGCTCTTCGGCTGCTGTTGAAAAAGATCCTACCGGGGGAACTTCCACCGCTGGAGCAGAAGTCGATGGCCCTGCTTCTGGGTCTTCAGTTGTTGGCCTCGCAAGTGGAGGATCTGTCGCCACTTCTTCATACTGCTCCAGCTCTGGTCCAGACACCTCCAGGGCAGCTACCTCCGGGGCAACAGCTGGGGCTTTATCCGGTGCCGCTACCACCGCTAGCTCAGACGCTGACGCGTCAGTCACTTCCGGTTCAGCAACCGGAGCTTCAAGTATTTCCGGCTTAGCCGTCGGACCTTCAACAACTTCTGGCCCAAGGGACGGAGCTTCAACCATCTCCGGCTCGATGGCCGGGATTTTAATTGCCTCTGGCACAATGGCCAAGGCTTCGACGACTTCCGGTTCAAAGGACGGAGCTTCTGACATCTCCGGCTCCAGTACTGGAGCATCAACCTCCGGCACCATTGCCAGTGGTACATCTTCAACTTCTCCCCCGTGGTCCAGCGCTACCGCGGGAGCTTCATGCGTCTCCTCTGGATCCAAGATCATGGCAGCTGGCACCGGAGCTGCCGTGACCTCTGCCACCACTAGAGGAGGAGGCTCGATGGTCGAAGTTGGAGCTTCAACATGCGCAGCCACAGTCGCTGCAACAGATGCCGAAGTCCCTGAACCCTTTCTCGACACCTTGTAAATAAAGGGATGAGAAGATTAAAGACATAACAAAAACACGATTATCATTTTAAGGCAAGCACACGATGCTTACCTAGGGATGCTATCGCTCCAGTCGCCTCGGAACCTCTTCTTCTGAGGTCCGGAGCCAGAGCCCACCATGTCTGGTGAGACAATGACTTCAGACCTTAGCTGAGGATCACTTGCGGCAGCCGGAGTCCTCTTGGTCGGAGCTTCTCTTGGTCGGGAAGAACTCCCAGGCCTGGAGCTCTTAGCCGGCACTGAGGCCGGGGTTGACTGTCTGGAGCTAGTGCCTCTTGAAGACGTCTGCGTCGGAGAAGGTGCAGTCGCAGAAGACCTCCCTCGCCAGGGAGAAGGAGCCGTTGTAGAGGGAGCATGCCTGACGGACCTCCCATCAGCATGCTTCAGCTTCCTCTTCCGGCTGGAGGGTTCGGCTGGCTCTTTGTCCTTGCCCTTGCCAATGTCTTCAACCCTCTGGCTCGGGGCAGAGGCAGGCCTTCCTTCAGAAGCTCCAGGGATCATGATCCCAGAGGTCCGACGCCTCTCCACCTCACCAAGGTCATCAAGCGCCGGCATCTTCCTCCGGAGATCTCTACTGAACTCTGGCTCCATGTTCAGAGGAAGGAAAGCAGCCGACGGAACCAAGTCGTCGCCTTCGACGTTTATCCCATGCTGAAATTTCTTGAGATGAAGCTTCAGAGCTTCATCATCCAAATTGGATTTCAGACCGGTTTCAATCCGGTCATCATCCATCACGCTGTTGAGAGCCCAGGCGAGCTTCTCCCTCTTCCTCAGCGGAGCCCATATGTTGACCAGGAAATTGCAGAAGACAATCTGAGGGGTCACTCCACCCTCCACGCATTCTCGGATCCTGGTCAGGACGGGGTTAAAGGCATCTGACAGCTCCGGAACTACAGTCCAAGCGTCAGTATCAACGTTGGGGAGTCCTTGGGGCAACTCCAACCTCTCGTGCTCCTCCACTGCAATGATGACCCAGTCCTTCTTCCAGTCACCCCATTTGCCGGAAGGGAATGCCTTCAAGTACTTGAAGGGGCAGTTCTTGCACTTCACGAAATAGTAGAAGCCAAGAAGCTCATTCCCCTTGCCGGTGGTGTGGACCATGAAGAAGGTACGGAATAGGTCGATGAAAGGGTGAACACCCACCCACATCTCGCAGAAGTGGATGAAGGTTGCCACTAGTAGAAGAGAATGGGGCCAAGGTGATACAGCTGGAGACCGTAGAAGTCCAGCAGCATTAAGAGAAAGCTTGAAAAAGGTTGGATCAACCCCACCATGGCGTACGCAGAGAAGTACACCATGTCACCATTACGCTCCTTCTTGAATGGGAGCTTGCCGACGCGGATCAAGTGATTGAAGGAGTCACTGGACCACCCCATATAGGTCCGAACCTTCATCAGATCGTCATTGCTCTTGAGGCGGATCTTGGGAAGACCCAACTCCATCGCGACAAAGTGGAGCAGAGGAAAGGAAAGCTTGGTGGAGTTTGGGAGGCTCTGAGCGCAAGTTTGATCGAAAGCGTAGAGTCCTCAAACCACACATACTTTCCTTCTTAAGTAAGCCTCCGCGATGCTTGGATGGAAAGCACAATGAGAGTAGGGTCACATTTCAAAAATCTACCGCATCCATGATGAATGGGCCCGGGGCCACCCCGACGAAGAGATCGAGGTTATTACCCCAGGCAAACCGTTGTCATGATGGGTGGCCGGAAACCCAAAGGCGGCACCCTGACAAGGCGCTCCGAACCGATACAGTTTTTGTATTGGGAACTTGCGACCTTCAATTGCGTGAGATTCGCACTCAAAGATCTCATCTGCCGCATTCATAACAACCCACGCGACGATGGTTAATCTCGAACCATCACCCCAATGACACATCAGAAGACTTTTGAAGTCGAAGCGCAGGAATCAAGGATGGCCCCTGTCGGTACCTTGCGTACCGTATACCCCTTGGGACTACAAAAAGATCAAAGGGACTTCACCTGTCTAAGTTGAAGACCTGCGAAGGCCCCACATGTCATACGGGACTGGACATGCCTCCCATCTATGGTTAGCCCCGGTACTGCCACGTGTACGCTGCAGCCAGACCTATATCCCACATATGGGATAGCTCCGGGCTAAACACTTGTGCGGCACCCCCAGACCTAACCTCCGACAGAGGGAAGCTCCAGTATCGACATGTGTACATCTACACCGGACCTACCCGTCCCAGACAAATAGCTTCGAAGCTGCCATGTGTCCAAACCGCCGGACCTTCAACCTCAACAATCAAGCTGGTGAACCCCCAACGGCTCGAACCTCCAAGGGGCAATCAAAGATTTCAAGACCTGATTAAGTGTCATTAATACCATATTAATGACACACAATTAGAGGGCCCTTAATACCAGTAATGGCACCGTTAGGTCCCGTTACCACACTATTAAGGGTAATTAATCTCATTAATTATGTATTAAACATTAGTAACCGCTGGGGCCACATGTTGGGCCAGGCTAGCGGTGTAACGGCCAGTCCTTGTACTATAAAAGGACTGGTCGACGATACACAGGGGGGACTCTCATAGTCTCTTGGCTGAAAACTCTCTAGAAGCTCTTAGACGCTCAATATAACAGCTACACACCCCGTGGAGTAGGGTATTATGCTCAGGCGGCCCGAACCATGTAAATCCTTGTGTCCATTTGCCATACTCTTCGGAATCTCTATGCACCCAATACCGAACTACAAACTCCACGAGCTACCAACGGTAGTATCGAGAGAATTGCCAGAAAAACACCCCGACAGTTGGCGCGCCAGGTAGGGGAAGTGCCCGAGATTTCAAGAATGGTGAACTCAACTGCTCGATCGTCCAACGGCAACCCCGCCGCGCAACCTGTTGGAGGCAATCCCTCCAACATGCAACAACCAGCAGGTGCTGCGGCTCCAGCAGGAGTCATGCCTCCGCCGCCACCGTCTGCACCAGCAAATCAAGCTGGACAACGGGACGGGGCATCTACGTCGGTCACAGCATCAGCGAATAACAACAATCCTGAACACGCGCTCCACGCTGCACGTGCTCTTCTCCAACGCCCACCACCTCCGGGTGCATCCCAGGGTGCAATGGAGCAGTGGAGGGATGATGTGGAACATTTGGTTGCAGCAGCAGCCGATCGCATCAGCAACCAAGGTCCTCCCCCCTCGGGGCGGGCCCCATCGCAGCATCGGACTTTGTCGGGCAGACTTGGTCTGCACGCTTCCCAAAATAGGAGGTGTGTTGCATCTCAACAAGTGACGTTGCTGCCTTCCGGGAAACGACGCACCCATACGGTAACCAAGCTTTCAACTCATGACCTCCGGGCGGAGCTTGATCGCCGTTACCGTCAACAGGACGGCCACGTCCATATCGAGCGTGCTCGCGAAAGGCAAGAGGCTCGAGACAGTCCTGCTCCCGAGGGAATAGGAGGAGGCTGTTCTGCCCTGGCCATGCACCTACGCATGGTCAGATGGCCACAAAAGTTCCGGGCTCACCTGCCGGAGAAATTTGACAGGACTGTCAATCCCGCTGAGTTTCTCCAGATTTACTCCACTGCAATCCTTGCGGCCGGAGGTAACGAGGCTGTAATGGCCAACTACTTCCCAGTGGCCTTAACTGGGACCGCCAGGTCCTGGTTCATGAGCCTTCCGCCCAACTCCATCAATAGTTGGGCAGAACTGTGCCAACAGTTCACCGCCAATTTTGGGAGTTCATACACCCGACTAGGCACCGAACTGGACCTTTTTGCTGTCACGCAGAAGGGGGGAGAATCCCTGCGTTCCTTCATCCAGAGGTTCTCCCAGGTACAAAACACTATTCCGTCTATCTCCAGCGCCTCTGTTATTGTGGCATTTAGACAGGGCGTACGAGACAAGAAGATGGTGGAGAAGCTGGCGATCAAGGAGATCACCAACATCACGGAGCTCTTCAGTTTGGCAAACAAGTGTGCCAAAGCCGCGGAGGGCCGTGATATGCACTCCAAACCACCTCCGAAGGATAATAAAAAATCCTCCAAGGGCGAAGCCACTACCTCTGGGAGTGGCAAAAAGAAGAAAAAGTCCAACGACAAGAAAAAGCCGTCGGCCGGCACACCTACTGCTGCAGCTGCCGCAACTCCGGGTGGCCAGGGGCCACGCCTTGAGAAACGACCTCGGCCATCATCAGAAGACGGCGGCAACTCCAAAGTGTGGTGTCCTATTCATAAGTCGAACAACCATAACTTGGAAGACTGCCGAGAGGTCCAGAACCTTGCCGAGCGCTACAGTAAGCGCCGAGAAGAAGTTCCTTTCCAGCAAAGGGAAGGAAAACAGAAAGTCGACGAAGCTCCGGCTGAAGAGGAGTTTGGCTTTCAGGACCCTAAAAAGGTCTTGAAGGTTGTTTACACCTCTGTTGATGACGACTCCAACGTCTCTGACAATGAATGTCGGAAAACAATGAACACCATTTTTGGTGGTTCGTGGGACATCACCTTTCGCTGTGTCCTCAAGACCATGCGGCAGGACATGGCTTCGGTGGCTCCCACCGCCAGGGCGGAGCCGCACCGGAAGTGGATGCATACTGCCATCACTTTTGATGCGTCAGACTACCCTCGGAATATGATCGGAGCTGGCCAACTCCCATTGATGGTATCTCCGACCATCAACAACATCCAACTCCACCACGTAATGGTAGACGGAGGTTCGGGGCTGAACCTCATAAGCTTCGAAGCTTTCATCAAGCTTCAGATCTAACCTTCGGACCTTCCCCCCTCCTGACCTTTCTCCGGAGTAGGTTCGGGGGCCATAACCCCACTTGGTGCCATTAATCTCCCCGTAACCTTTGGGACTCGGGAGAACTATCGCACTGAGAAGTTGGTCTTTGACGTTGCTCAGATCAACTTACCCTTCAACGCTATTCTAGGCAGGCCAACCTTATACAAGTTCATGGCTGCTGCTAATTATGGCTACTTGGTGTTGAAGATGCCAACACCAGCTGGTGTTCTCCAGATCCATGGAGATCGCACCGCCAGAGTGACAGCTCTGGAAGAATACACGCGCTCACCATAGCGCAAGAAGAAGAATCTGGAAAGGAGCAAGCTTCGAAACCACCGAGCATTCGTCATCGAGGCTCAACCTCCGCACCTCGCGTGCAACCAGCAACCAAGCGGCGACACCGACATTCCCGTCAAAGTCGTCCAAATCGGTTCCAACGCAGCTCATACCACCCGTATATCGGGAGGTCTGAATGAAAAATAGGAACTCGCGCTCATCACTTTCCTCCGGGCTAATGTCGACGTGTTTGCCTGGCAACCGTCACAAATGCCTGGGATCCCTAGGGAAGTGATCGAGCATAATCTGAAGATCTACCCTGACGCTAGACCTGTACATCACGAGCCTTGGAAGCAATCAGTAGAGCGACTGTAACACCCTCATTTCCATGCATCATGCCCTACATACACTCATATACATGTTTAACATTAACCCACAACAAGAGGAACGAGTTTAAAATTGATTCGGAGCATTTAAAATTGATTTGGAGCAAAACCACACTTAAAATGCAGGAAAGTGCGGACTAGTCCGATTTTACTGAGGACTAGTCCAATTTCTCTCTGACTAAAAACAGACTTGTCCGTTTTTGCTGCGGACTAGTCCGATTTTGGCTCTGGAAACTTTCGGACTTGTCCGATTTTGTGCGGACTAGTCCGATATTCCAAGAATCCTTGAAAAATTGCTAAGTCCTTGGACTTTTCTGGACTAGTCCGGTGTTCCAGCGGGCTTGTCCGATTTCCTCTCTGTTTAAAGTCGGACTTGTCCGATTTTTGGCCAGACTTGTCCGATTTTCTCTCTGGACGACTTTGAACTAGTCTGGTCCTTTCCGGACTTGTCCGATATTTCGCGACTCTGAGTTGATCTTTTGTTTTACGACTTGTTTCTTGGGTTTCATGTTAAGTGGGCCCAGGGACATCATGCCTAACTCTTTTAGAGCCCATGTGGGACTCTAAACCGGCCTACTTTATGTACCTCATGAATAAGGTCTTAATGGAGTACTTGGATAGGTTCGTCGTGGTGTTTATTGATGACATTATGATCTACTCGAAGGATGAGAAAGAACATGAGGAACACTTGAGGCATACGTTGCAGAAATTGAGTGAGCATCGATTGTATGCTAAGTTCAACAAGTGTTAGTTTTGGTTGAGAGAGGTGTCGTTTTTGGGTCATATAATCTCAGGAGGAGGAGTATCGGTTGACCCCAGAAAAGTGAGAGACGTTTTGAAGTGGGAACCGCTGCAAAATGTCAAGGAAATAAGGAGTTTTCTCGGGATGGCTGAATATTACCGTAGATTCATCAAGGAATTTTCCAAGATAGCCAAGCCTATGACGGAGTTGCTAATGAAGGGAAAGGCTTTCCGATGGACTGAAGCTTGTCAAAATAGTTTTGAGGAGTTAAAGAAGAAGTTGACAACAGCTCCAGTTTTGGTATTGCCGGATGTGAGCAAAAGTTTCGATTTTATTGCGACGCATCAAGACAAGGACTTGGATGTGTATTGATGCAAGAAGGTCAAGTGGTCGCCTATGCATCAAGACAATTGAAGAAACATGAGCAGAATTACCCAACACATGATTTAGAACATGCAGCTGTGGTACATGCATTGAAGATTTGGAGGCACTATATTCTTGGACATAGGTGTGAAATTTATAAGGATCATAAGAGTTTGAAGTATATTTTCACACAAACGGATCTGAACTTGAGGCAATGGAGATGGTTGGAGCTCATCAAAGATTATGATTTGGGGGTCAACTATCATCTGGGAAAGGCCAATGTAGTGTCCGATGCTTTGAGTAGAAAAGGAGTAAGTCACCAACTCAAAGTTCGAGAGTTACCATCCGAGTTATGCAAGGAATTTGAACGGTTGAACCTCGGGTTTGTAAAGGAGATGGAGATGATGGAGTTAAACCCAACCTTGGAGCGAGAAATTCGAGAAGCACAAACCGCAGATGAGGAGATCAAGGAAATCAAGGAAAGGATCGAGGAAGGGAGAGAATTCAGATTTGATGAAGACGAACATGGTACCTTATGGCTTGGAAAAAGGATTGTTGTGCCTAATGTAAAGCATATTCGGGAGACAATATTAAAGGAGGCACATGACTCACCATACTCGATTCACCCTGGTTGTACGAAGATGTACAAAGACTTGAAGACTAGCTATTGGTGGGATAGCATAAAGGACATAGCTGAATACGTAGCATTGTGTGATGTGTGCCAACGAGTCAAGGCGGAACATCAAAGGCCAGCTGGATTATTGTAACCGTTGAATATTCCGGAATGGAAGTGGGAAGAAATTGGAATGGACTTCATAGTTGGGTTACCACGTACTCAGTCCGGGTATGACTCAATTTGGGTAATTGTGGATCGCTTAACCAAATCAGCTCATTTTGTCCCTGTGAAGACCAAATATACAGCTGCACGATTGGCTGAAATATACATGGAGCATATTGTGTGTCGACATGGAGTCCCGAAGAAGATAGTCTCGGATAGAGGTTCTCAATTCACTTCTAGATTTTGGCAAAAATTGCATGAAGCTTTGGGAACGAGGTTGAATTTTAGTTCAACGTATCACTCACAAACGGATGGGCAAACCGAAAGAACCAATCAAATTTTGGAGGACATGTGCTTGTGCTTTAAAGCATGGGAAGAGTTGGGACAAAAGCTTGCCGTACGCGGAATTTTCATACAACAATAGTTACCAAGCAAGTTTGAAGATGTCACCGTATGAACGCTTTATGGAAGGAAGTGTAGGACACCTTTGTTCTAGAATGAGGCAGGAGAAACTCAATTATTTGGTCCGGATGTGTTGCAAGAAGCCGAAAAGCAAGTCCAAATAATTCGTGAAAACTTGAGGGCTACCCAATCAAGGCAAAAAGGCTATACGGACAATAGAAGAAGGAAATTAGCCTTTGAAGTGGGAGATTTTGTTTACCTCAAGGTGTCGCCAATGAGGGGTCATAAGAGGTTTAACATAAGAGGAAAGCTCGCACCTCGTTATATTGGACCATTCAAGATTTTGGACAAAAGAGGAGAAGTAGCGTATAAGTTGGAGATGCCAGCTCATCTTTCAGACGTACATGATGTCTTTCATGTTTCCCAGCTCAAGAAGTGCTTAAGAGTACCGGAAGAAGAAGTGCCAATGGAAGGATTGGAATTAGAGGAAGATTTGACTTATGTCGAGCAACTGGTCAAGATCTTGGAAACCAAGGAGAGAGTCACAAGGAACAAGGTTATTAGATGGTGTAAAGTTCAATGGAAGCACCACACAGAAAAAGAAGCGACGTGGGAATTGGAGGATGATCTCAAGAAGGAATTTCCCTATCTCTTCTCTTCCGCATCGAATCTCGAGGGCGAGATTCATTTTAAGGGGGGTAGGTTTGTAACACCCTCATTTTCATGCATAATGCCCTACATACACTCATATACATGTTTAACATTAACCGACAACAAGAGGAACGAGTTTAAAATTGATTCTGAGCATTTAAAATTGATTTGGAGCAAAACCGCACTTAAAACGCAGGAAAGTGCGGACTAGTCCGATTTTACCGAGGACTAGTCCGATTTCTCTCTGACTAAAAACAGACTTGTCCGTTTTTGCTGCGGACTAGTCCTATTTTGGCTCTGGAAACTTTCGGACTTGTCCGATTTTGTGCGGACTAGTCCGATATTCCAAGAATCCTTGAAAAATTGTTAAGTCCTTGGACTTTTCCGGACTAGTCCGGTGTTCCAGCGGACTTCTCCGATTTCCTCTTTGTTTAAAGTCGGACTTGTCCGATTTTTGGCCAGACTTGTTCGATTTTCTCTCTGGACGACTTCGGACTAGTCTGGTCCTTTCCGGACTTGTCCGATATTTCGCGACTCTGAGTTGATCTTTTGTTTTACGACTTGTTTCTTGGGTTTCACGTTAAGTGGGCCTAGGGACATCATGCCTAACTCTTTTAGAGCCCATGTGGGACTCTAAACCGTCCTCTACTCATCCCAAACTCGAAATCTATCTAACCCTAGCCTCCACCTCTATATAAACAGCCCCACCCCTTGGATTGACATCTATTTGTCACTTTTCCACCCACCCAAACCCTAGTTCGTGGGGAGCCACCATCAAGGAGGGAGGAGAAGATCCCAAGCAAGAAGAAGAAGAGGAGGAAACGAAAGAGTATCAAGATCTTCACCAAGCTTTCGTCCTTCACCACCAATTCATCTCAAAGTTCATCACCAACCCTAGATCACCAAGATCCAAGTGCTACCTCCAAGTTTCTTGATTCATTGGAGTCCTAAACACCTGGTATACCATCTATTCTCTTTTCCTTACGTGAATTCAACCCCTAATCTCTGGATTTACGTCGATCTAGAAAACCCTAATCTACTGATCTCGTAGAGTGCGGACTTGTCCGGTCCCTAGCGGACTAGTCCGATCTTTCTGGTTAAATTGTGTTGAATTAATTCTAAAATTTGATCTAATCAAATCCAAACCTGTATAAACTTGTTAAAAGCTATTAGAACTAGTTGGTGATCATTAAAAGCAATCTAGTAACAAGTTCTACCTTGCATTTGCATCAATCATGCATGTCATGTCATATTGAGTAATATTTGTGCACTCTTTGATTGTGTTTCTTGTATTATATGTTTATTGTGTGGATTAGACGGATTTGCGCTAGAGAGTGCCGCGGAGGATCTACAGCACCAAGAGTTTGAAGGCTTTGATCCTAATCAACAGCAAGAGCAAGGCAAGTGTCCTTGAAGCATATTGATCCTGTTTTTAAGATAAATGTTTTGTTTGCAAAACTGCATGCTTGTGTCAATTTTGATGGGAATCCTATGGTAGGAAGTTTACTAGTTTTGTTGACCACCCTTGTCACCTGGGATATATGGTAGAGAGTCGGAAAGGGCTTTTTACCTTTTGCTTCGCTTAATCAACTGGGATGGGAACAACTATACCACTCAATTTAATTATGCATGGATGAGATTATGGTTAACATGGAATGGTTAAATATGATATGGTAATGGGTGATCTAAGCAAGCCTGGTATGTGGATGGGTTGGATGTTATGGTGGTTTGCTTGCTTTAGATCTAAGGATCGGTTCATGCGAGAATAGGCCAGGACTACAGTGCCACCACAAGGCCAAGTATGGGTGCGGTGTAGCTGATTAATTAGGGTTTTGCCAGTGCTATTTGGACCATTAAGGAATCTAGGGGAAGGGGTAGTCGGATTGGGTGTGTTGATGATTGGTGGGACTATCCTGGGATCCGAATGGCTCAAGAGGGGGCCCTTGGTTGAAGATGTGCTCAGTTGGAGGCATCGCCACCGGTGAAACCTCAGTGGGGTCTAAATAGGCTAGTAATCCCTTTGTAAAGGCTATTTTGTGATCTCTTATCTATACACCAAAGGAAGTGTAATTGGCATAAGGGAGGTTCTTTAGTCGCCGACGGGTGATGAAATCACAAACACGTGGGTAAAGAGGTACAAACTCTGCAGAGTCAAATAAAACTATCATGATAGTCGTGCTCCCGGTTATGAGCACCTGGACAACTTCCATGATTAGAGGGTACTTGGTATTGGGATGGTATTTGGGATGGTTATGGTTGGTATTATGGTTATGGATTAATTTCTGGTATTGAATATGGTTATTGGCAAATGGTGAAATCTGGAATTATGGATGAGGATGGTGAATTATGGACTGGTATTATGATATTACTTATGATTATGATGGGTTTACTTCACATACATGTAATATATTGCTTTTCAAACATTTTAATGTACTTTTCAGCACTTTGCCATTATTATTGTCGACATTTGAATCAGCCACATGTCATACTTTCCACACTTGCTGAGTACGACATGTACTCACTCTTGCAATCCCCCCAATAGTTGCAGGTCAGGATTGGGAGTTTAATGGTGATAATGTGGAGTTCTAGGCCGTGTCTACCGTCAGCTTTGTCTGTGGTGTTGATTGGAGCTGCGCTATACCCCATTGCTTATGCTGCCTAGCTATTTAGTTTGCTTAATTAGTTTATTTCCGCTGCATTAGTTAAACTTGTCGTTAATATTCATTAGAGCTTGTATTCGAGGATAATCTGGTTTGTGTAATAAAATTTGGTTAATTAATCTTGTTCTGTGGTAATTATCTTTATATCGTTTGTGATAGCACTCGTGTATGTGTGATGAACATCCTGGGCACACATATGCGTTAGATTGGTTCATTTTTCGGAACCGGGTGTCACAGCTACAGAACTTCATACGACAAGAAGTGAGGAAGTTGCTCGCAGCTGGATTCATTCGAGAAGTCTTCCACCCAAAATGGCTGGCAAACCCAGTCGTTGTACCCAAGGCCGGCGGGAAGCTTCAGATGTGTATCGACTACACAACACTAAATAAGGCATGTCCAAAAGATCCTTTCCCACTACCTAGAATAGATTAGATAGTGGATTCCACCTCCGGGTGTGAATTACTGTGTTTCCTAGATGCATATTCTTGGTACAATCAAATCAGAATGTCTAGGGAAGATGAAGAGCATACTTCTTTCATCACAGTAGATAGATTGTATTGTTATACTGTCATGCCAATTGGTCTCAAGAATGCAGCTTCAACATTTGTACGAGCTATGTACAAAACCTTTGGAGAGCTCATCAGATACGTAGTGGAAGTGTATGTTGATGATATTGTCGTCAAGATTAAAGACAAAGAGTCGCTTCTTGACACCTTGCAAGCTGTCTTTGACAAGTTGCGAGTCACTCGCATGAAGCTGAACCTGGACAAATGTTTCTTTGGAATTAGCTCCGGAAAGCTTCTTGGTCTCCTGGTAAACCACCGAGGTATAGAGGCAAATCCGGTGAAGATTAAAGCCATTGAAGATATGCGACCACCAGCCCACATCAAGGACGTCTAGAAGCTGACTAGATGTCTAGCCGCCCTCAGCCGATCCATCTCAAGACTGGCGGAACGGGCACTACCCTTCTTCAAGCTATTGAGGAAGTCCGATACATTCCAATGGTTTGAAGAAGCAGAAAAGGCGTTCCAGGAGCTGAAGTAGCTCCTCACCACTCTACCAACCTTGGTAGCTCTGAACCCCGGTGAGCCTCTACTGCTTTACATTTCGGCAACTGACGAAGTTGTCAGCATGGTCCTGGTTGCAGAGAGACCAGAACCGTTACAAGCTCAGGAATCCAGACCCCTCCGGGAGAGTCAGGAGGTTCCTGAAGGCGAGTCTGGGTTCCAGCCCCCAGACTTGAGTCAACAAGGAATTACTCTTGTTGAGCAAGAAGAGACGGACCGTCCTGGGAGGGTCCAGGTCACTCCTGAAGAAGCTTCGGGTTCCTCCAACAAGGACCCGACGATCCCCGAAGAAGGGTCGGACCCCTTCGGGAGGGTCCGGGTCGATGAGGAGGAAGCTCCGGGCCCCTCCGGGTGGGTCCGAACAGTCCAACACCTAGTGTACTTCATCAGTGAAGTACTCCATGACACCAAAACTCAGTACCTGGAAGTACATAAACTGCTATACGCAGTTCTTATTGCTTCCAGGAAGCTCCGACACTATTTCCAAGCTCACAAGATCTCAGTGGTGACTTCATATCCATTGCGAGCGATTTTGCATAATCCCAACTCCACTGGGAACATTGTAAAGTGGGCAGCGGAATTGGCTGAGTTTGACCTTGAATTTGTCCCAAGACAAGCAATCAAAAGTCAAGCATTGGCGGACTTTGTGGCGGAACGGACCTCCTCTCCATCAAACCCTGGGGGCCCTAGTGAGCAGAAGCCAGAACTCAAGGCTCCGGTCTTCACCGAGCCTCACTAGACTCTCTACTTCGATGGCTCCATGCAAAAGCAGGGGGCCGGAGCTGGAGTCCTTATCCTCGCTCCGACCGGGGAGAAGGTTAAATACATGGTACACCTTGACTTCAAGGCGACCAACAACTTGGCGGAGTATGAAGCACTCATTTAGGGACTAAAAGTGGCACTATCATTTGGTGTCAAGCAGCTGTTGGTCAAGGGAGATTCGCAGCTCATCATTAAACAGGTGAAGGGTGAATGCTCCTGTAACCATCCCCAACTAGCTACCTATCTCCTTGAAGTCCAGAGGCTTCAGAAGGACTTCGAAGTCCTGAACCTCCACCATGTACAACATCACCATAACGCTGAAGCTGACGAACTCTCGACGAAAGCGTCAACCGGAGCTCTGGCTCCCGACGGAACCTTCGTCCGGAGGTTGTCTAAACCGACAACTTAGCCTGCCAAACTGAGCGAAGGGGGCGAGACCAGCACCTCAAAGCTGGCAGTCCTGATGGCCCTGTTACCATGGCAGCCATCAAGGGTCGTAGGTGCTGCCGGAAGCTCCAAGCAACCCATCACGCAAGACTCGAATGCTCAATCTAACTCCGATGCATGGATCTCGGAGATCCAGAGCTACTTGAAAGACAACTTTCTTCCTGAAGATAATGTATTCGCTGACCGGATAGTCAGATTGGCTAAAAGATACACGCTGGTAGAAGGGGATCTCTACCGGTGTGGTGCTAACGGTGTCCTAATGCGGTGCATTACAAAGGAAGAAGGCTGCGAGCTCCTCACAGAAATCCATGAAGGCGAGTGTGGGAACCACGCGTCTTCCCGCACGCTGGTCGGTAAAGTCTTTCAGCATGACTTTTATTGGCCTACAACGCTCCAGGATGCAACTGAGCTGGTGAAGAAATGTGAAGCATGCCAGTTTCAAGCAAAACAAATTCACACACTGGCTCAGCCTCTACAAATGATACCTCCTACATGGCCTTTCGCTGTGTGGGGGATGGATATCTTTGGACCTTTCCCAAGGCCGTCGGAGGTTACAAGTTCCTGTACGTCGCCATTGACAAATTCACCAAATGGCCGGAAGCAACTCCAGTTGTGACAATAAACAAGAAATCAGCCATCAACTTCTTACAGTCCATCGTATGCAGATTGGAGTCCCAAACAAAATCATAACCGATAATGGGACCCAATTCACAAGCTCTGCATTCCAAGGATATTGTGAAGATCTCGACATTCAAGTCAGCTACGCTTCCGTAGCTCACCCGGCAAGCAATGGCCAAGCCGAGAGAGCAAATGCAGAAATCCTAAAAGGACTCAAGACGCGCACATATGAGCGTCTGAAAAAACATGGAGCCAACTGGATCGAAGAGCTTTCGCCCACTCTGTGGGCCAACAGGACAACTTCAAACTGGTCAACTGGAGAGACACCCTTTTTCCTGGTGTATGGAGCTAAAGCAATCCTTCCTCCAGAAATCACCTTGGGGTCGCTCTGGGTCTGGACCTTCGATGATGCCGCGCAGGATCAGCTCCGGCGCGAAGACCTTGACCTCCTTGAAGAGGGAAGGTGCCGAGCAGCTGTTTGGAATGCTCGATACCGCCAAGCTCTCTGGCGCTATCGCCAAAGGCATGTTCACAGCCGACAGCTCGAGGAAGGCGATCTGGTGCTACGGAGAATACAATACAGAGAAGGGTTAAAGAAACTCTCCCCCAGCTGGGAAGGACCCTTCCGAGTGATTAAAGTAACCCGTCCCGGATGCGTTCGCTTGGCAACCAGGATGGGACACCTCTCCCTAATCCTTGGAACATTGAGCACCTCCGTAAGTTCTACGCTTAATATCACATAGGTGAGTCTGTAGTTACACGTGATGTATGTTATAGAGTCATTGTACAGAGTCAGGTAGTTCCTCCGGGAGAATAACCGGACATTCTCTGGAAGGTCCGCAAAGTTCAGGCAACACTTGTCACAGTCTGAAAACTAAAAGTGTAGCTAGCTACCTTGGGTCAAACAAGAAACAAAACACACTTAACCTGGTTCCGTACCCTAAGGGTGTACTTGTTTCCCCTGTACCCCGGACCTATAATGAAAGACATATTTGTGTGAAAACAGACTCCACGTGCATTTACTTTGTACAAGCTCATTATTTTTTATTTTTCTCTTTCTTGTCTATAACAAAGTTGTGCGATTCTCAAGAATTTTTTAGATCGACTAATTCATGTACAACTTGAGTCGCATTGTTAATTCCTTCGGGTTCTCATGTTGTTGGATGGCTTACTCGCCTGAATGCCGCCAACCAATCTAGGTCCGGAGTGTGCTATCGACTTAGCCTGGTCCTGCACCCTAAGTACGCCACTCTACCTACACCCCGACAGGCCGAAGTAAGGTGGGTCTTGAAAACAATTGGACTTGGAGAAAACAACTCAGTGCACTTGATTGTATGAAGAATTGCACTCGACCCAAAAATTTCTTACGAGAATAGTAAGTTGCAACTGAGTTATAGATAGGAAACAAATTTTACAATTTTTCTTGACTTCAGTGTCCAGGAAAGGTAAAGATCTCATGATGATGGTGAATTAAGACGAAGCTATTAAAGCTCCAACATCCCCTAGATGGCTTGTAGTCGATGTTTTAAACATTTATAGCAAGCATCGCTGGAACTGCTCAGCTCCGGTAAAGCCATGGGGCTAGCCGTCAAAGTGAACAAAAAATGGTAGGAAGACTCCAGAGGACTAACTGTAGACGCTGTACGCGTTGATGGAGACCACTGCTGGAGCTACCAAGCTCCGATGATGGTCAAGGCCAGAGCCCTTAAGCTCCGATAACCTCAGGGGGCCTTCACTACCGAAGACTTCGGACCTACGCTCTACAAGTCTGAAGCACGCGAGTCTTCAACAACTGTTACATCCTCTTGGTACATGTTCACAATCAAATTGCGTACATCTACCAGGGGGCCAAGCGGAACAAAGGTGTTGAAGACAAAAAATAAAATTCATAAAAAACTTGGATTTCATTCATCTGGAGACAAGAGATTACAAAATTGGAGAAAAAGAAGAGAGGATACAAACGGGAGTTACAATGAGATGGTCCTAGACCCTATGGAAGAACGAGGTGACCTTCTGGGCAACCTCAGAAACGCTGGCCTGAGCAGCTTCTCCCTCTCCGTCGATGGGGCCTTGGAGCACCAGGTCCAGGGGTAATTGGGGGTCCCGACTTGTGTAGCACGACAGAACAAATTCTGTGACGCTCTTGGCCAGGGATTGTCCTTCGGTTTCCAGCTGGTCCGCGATGACATCGCCCATCTTGGTGAGCTTGTTGCCTTCCGAACTCTGCGCCTGCAACGCTTGGTCCAGCTCCGGTTCCGGATCAT
The DNA here is from genome assembly GCA_036927565.1 of Tuctoria greenei. Taxonomy (NCBI): domain Eukaryota; kingdom Viridiplantae; phylum Streptophyta; class Magnoliopsida; order Poales; family Poaceae; genus Tuctoria; species Tuctoria greenei. The sequence goes on from JAYESD010000002.1 coordinate 257,924,953, forward strand.
CCGGACGCACGGGACTAAAACCCATTGGCTTCAATGCGTCGTTGGCTTTGCCCAGGAAGTCCCAAACTTGTTGGGACTCTGCAACCCTGCAACTCCGCATCTCCTCCAAGGATCTTCTGGCCGCCGCAAGCTTCGAGTTCTCCCAAGCAAGACGCTCCACCTCTTTGGCGTTCTGCTGAATCTTTTCGGCAACCTGCCTTTCGAGTTTACTGAGCTCTTCCTCCTGGAGGTGGATCTCATTCCGGCGGTTAACCAGGTCCTTCTCTCGGCCCCGCACCTTCTTCTCCCTGGCAGCAACGTCAGTTTCCCTCCTGTGGAGTTCCTGTCCTAGCTGTCAGGCCTTCTTCTCCTCTTTCTTGCAGCGCTCATCCAATTTCTTGGTGCGCTCCTCGAGACTCTTATCACCCGGAGTTAGCCTCTGAGTAAGCTCTTCTTCCCTCTTCACTACGTCGTCTCGTAGCTCCAGGAGTTTTTGCTTTTCATCCTTGAGCTTTCTCCCCCGCTCCTCAAGAGCCTCCCGGCACTTGACGAGACTGGCGTGGATGGCGTCGAGCCTCTCTTGGCGATCATCCGCTGCGCTATTAGCAGCTTTGGCCCATTCGTAGATGTCCTGGGACTGGTTGTCAATGGATCGCGTCATGCTTTCCCTCTCATCCAGCAGCTTACCTAGTACTCCAGGCGGATCTTCTCCTTCCTCACCCACTCATTGTCGTCAGCCAGCCTCGACTGCGCCAGCTTGGTCTCGAATTAGATCCGGTTGGGCCACCTCCTAAGAGTTTGACGCTCCTCATCGAGAGCCTTGCTGTTGTGGTAAAAAGCCAGCTGAACCTGGCAAAGACTGGAGCAGGCGTTGTCAATAGACAACGATAGAGGGATCGGGTCCGAACCTGCCGGGGTCATCTCCGCCGGTTCCAGCGGGTTCTCCGTGACAAAAATTGGGTCCCACTCTACAAGAGTGGTTCCTTGAGCTTTTGCGGCACTAGGGCCGCCCTCCAGAATAGCCTCGGCCGCCGTCGAGGAAGGTCCTGCTACAGAAGTTTCAACCTCTAGAGTTGGCTCCAAAGGTCCCGCCGCCAGGTCGTCAACAACTGGTCCCTCAAGCGGCGGGCCAACAACTTCATCTCAGCACCGTGGCTCAGGCGCGGGCACCTCTGGGACCACCACATCCGAGGCAGGCATTGAAGGTTCGATCAGAGCTGAAGCTATCTCTGACTCCGACACTGGCGCCTCCTCCACTGCTGGCCCAGGCGCTGATGCTTCAACCATCATGCGCTCGGGCGCTGGCACCTCTGCAGCGATTGGCTCACGCGCTGGAACTTCTGCAGCAACCGGCCCTACCGCCGAAACTTCTTCGATAACTGGCTTAGGCACCAGAGCTTCATCAACCACCGGCTCTACCGTCGGGGAATCATCAAAGACCGGCTCCATCGTCGGGGCTTCAACAACATCCGGCTCTAGGACCAGAATCGCAGATATTTCCGGTTCTGAGGCCGGAGCGACCACCATTTCAGCATTCAAACTCAGAGCTTCAACCTCCGGGGCAGGTGCCGCTGGCACATCTTCATTCCCGTGGTCTGGCGCTACCATGAGAGCTTCTGGGGATGAGTCAAGGTCCAAACAACGACAGCCGGCGCCGGAGCTGTCGCAGCCTCAGCCACTCCTTGGGACGGCGCTGGGATTGGAGCCGGAGCCTCCGCCTACACAACTTCAGATGTTGTAGCAGGAATAGGAGCTTCAACCCCTCTCTTGGGTACCCTGTGGATGAAGGATGAAGACACTCAAAACACAGTTACAACACAAAATAACCAATTGAGGTAAAAAACAAAATTTACCTTGGAAGGCTTCCGCACCGGTTAGCACGGAACCGCTTCTCCAGACGCTCAGGACTGGACCCTATCGCCACTGGCATGTCAGTTCTGGAATGTTCCCCGGAGCTCGCCGCAAACATCAGCGTTGCTTTGGTCGAGGCCCCCCTCGATCGGGAAGAACTTTCGGACCTAGAGCCTTCAACTGGTCCTTGTACTGTAGCCACACGGCCGGAGCTAGCAACCCGGGGAGATGCCGATGCTGGAGTGGATGCCGCCGTTGAAGACCTCCCCCTCCAGGGAGAAGGAGCTGATGTGGAAGGAGCAGGCCTGACGGACCTCACATCAGAGTGCTTCATCTTCCTTTTTTTGGCTCGAGGGCTCGGCCAACTCTTTGCCCTTGCCTGCGACTTCAAATCTCTGTTCTGGGACGAAAGGGGGACCACCCTCGGAAGCTCCAGAGATCACCAACATGATGGTCGAACGCCTCTCAACGACACCAGGGTCATCAAGCACCGGCATCTTCCGCCAGAGCTCCCTGGTGAACTCTGCCTCCATGTTCAGAGGAAGGAAAGCCGCCGACGGAGACAAGTAGTCGCCCTCAACGTCGATGCCGTGCTGGAACTTCTTGAGGTGAAACTCCAAGGCTGCGCCTTCCAGGTTGGACTTCAAACCAGTTTCGATCCGGTCATCGTCCATCACGCCGTTGAGGGCCCAAGCAAGCTTCTCCCTCTTCTTAAGCGGAGCCCACCTGTTGGTCAGGAAGTTGCAAAATACCGCATGAGGAGTCACCCCTCCTTCCATGCATTGGCATATCCCTATTAGAGCAGGGTTGAAAGCGTCCGATAACACCAGAACTTCACTCCAAGCTTCAGTGTCATCGTTGGGGAGGCCTACGGGCAACTCCAGCCTCTCATGCTCCTCTATCCTGATGACAATCCAATCCTTCTTCCAGATGTCCCACTTTCCAGAAGGGAATGACCGCAAGTACTTGAACGGGCACTTCTTGCGCTTCACAAAGTAATAGAAGCTAAGGTACTCGTCATTCTTGTCGGTGGTGTGGATGGTCAAGAAGGTGCGGAAGAGCTCGACGTAGGGAGGAATACCCACCCACACCTCGCAGAAGTGGACAAAGATCGACACCAAAAGAATGGAGTGGGGGCCAATGTGGTACAGCTGCAGACCATAGAAGTCTAGCAGCATCAAGAGAAAAGAAGAAAAGGGTGGGATCAGTCGCACCATGGCGTACGCGGAGAAGTACACCATGTCGCCGGCGTGCTCCTTCTCAAATGGAAGCTTGCCAGCGTGGACCTGGTGGTTGAAGAAGTCATTGGACCACCCCATGAGTGCCCGGACCTTCTTCAAGTTGACATCGGTCTTAAGTCGGATCTCGCGAAGACCCAACTCCATCGCAGCACAAGCGGGGCTAGGGACGAAAAGCAAGCGAAAGTTTGGAGGATTTGAGCGCAAGATCGAATGAAGGCATAAAGAACCCCCAAACGGTGCACACTTTCCTTCTTAAGTAAGCCCTCACTACGCTTGGATGGAAACCGCAGAGGAGCCGACGATACAAGTCAAAAACTTCACCCTGCCAATGACAAGGGGGATCGGGGCCACCCGACGATCAAGTCGAGGTCCTTACCCCAGGCGAACAGTTGTCATCATGAAAGGCGGGAAACCCAAAGGCGGCGTCCTGACAAGGCGCGCAGAATCGATATGATTTTCGTATCGGGAACCGACGACCTTCAATTGCGTGAGATCCGCACGCTAAGATCCCACCTGCCGCATCTAGGATATGCCACGCGATGTTGGTTTAACTATGAAATACCGCCAACGGCACATCTGAAGATCCTTGAAGACACGACACAAAAATCGAAGGATGGACCCACCTCTGGCAAAACGACTTCATCCAAAAGGTCTCTCCCAGAGGTGGGCCCAGGGGGCCACTATCGGTACCCTGCGTACCGTATACCCCTTGGGACTACAAAAAGATAAAAGGGACTTCACCTGTCAGAGTTGAAGACCTGCGAAGGCCCCACATTTCATACGGGACTGGACATGCCTCCCATCTATGGTTAGCCCCGGTACTGCCATGTGTACGCTACAGCCGGACCTATATCCCACACATGGGATAGCTCCGGGCTAAACACTTGTGCGGCACCCCCGGACCTAACCTCCGACAGAGGGAAGCTTCAGTATCGACATGTGTACATCTACACCGGACCTACCCGTCCCAGACGAATAGCTCCGAAGCTGCCACGTGTCCAAACCGCCGGACCTTCAACCTCAGCAATCAAGCTGGTGAACCCCCAACGGCTCGGACCTCCAAGGGGCAATCAAAGACTTCAAGACCTGATTAAGTGTCATTAATGCCATATTAATGACACACGATCAGAGGGCCCTTAATAGTAGTAACGGCACTGTCAGGTCCCGTTACCATGTTATTAAGGGTAATTAAACTCATTAATTATGTATTAAACATTAGTAACTGCCGGGGCCACATGTAGGGCCAGGCTAGCGGTGTAACGGTCAGTCCTTGTACTATAAAAGGACTGGCGACGATACACAGGGGGGACTCTCACAGTCTCTGGGTTGAAAACTCTCTAGAAGCTCTTAGACGCTCAATATAACAGCTACACACCCCGTGGAGTAGGGTATTACGCTCAGGCGGCCCGAACCACGTAAATCCTTGTGTCCATTTGCCATACTCTTCGGAATCTCTACGCACCCAATACCGAACTACAAACTCCGCGAGCTACCAATGGTAGTATCGGGAGAATTGCCGGAAAAACACTCGACAACCCCACCTCTGGTAGAATAACTTAACCCAAAGTGTTTCTCCCAGAGGTGGGCCACTGTCGCTATCCTGCGTACCGGGTACCCCACGATACCGCAAGAAGTGCAAGAGAGTTCTAACTGTCAAAGTTGAAGGTCTCCTCAGGCCCCACATGTCACACTACACCAAACCCGCACCCTTCATATGGGAAGCTCTGGGTTTGACACATGCGATGTAAGTCCGGAAATAACCCCCCCCCCCCCCCCCCAACATAGGGAAGTTCCGCTATTAACACTTGTACAATAATACTGGACCTAACCCCCAGCAGAGGTGAGGTCCAGTGCCGACACATGTATAGCGGTACCGGAGCTACCTCCCCACAAGGGGAAGCTCCGAAGCTGCCACGTGTGGAGCCTCCGGACCTTCATCACCAATGAATACATTGACGAATCTCCTCTAGCACGGACATTCAAGGGATAGTTAAAGCAGCAGTTACAAGATCTGATTAGACACACAATCAGTGCACTGTTAATAGAGGTAATACAACCATTAAGGCACGTTAACACACTATTAAACCATGCTTAATGCTCATAGACAGTGTATTAGGATATTAAATACACCAGGGCCACATGTCCGGCCAGGAAAATGATGTAATGGTCAGTCCTTGGACTATAAAAGGACTGAGTCGCATTATACAGAGAGAGGGATCTAGGCTAATCCAAGCACTAAGCATTCTCGTGATACTCAATACAGCAACACACAACCCGTGGAGTAGGGTATCACACTCAGGCAGCCCAAACCACGTAAATCTCCCATGTCACCATCTTGATCCTGATCTCTGCGTGCCCCAACCGAAACAAGAACCTTCGCAGGCTATACTTTAGTGGTACCAGAGGAAGTGACGTTGCTACACTTTGACAGTAACTAATCATTTTGATTACATGAGGGCTGATTGGGCTACCCTCCGTGAGCTTGCATGAGAACAAGGACTTTGAGATGTTGTATCTCTCAGTCCTAGCTTGATTCTCAAACATTTCATACAGTCCCTCAATCATAGAATACATATTTGTATGCTCATACTATTTTTGCAGACCAGGAGACATAGTGGCGAGCATGATGCAACTTACATTAAGCGCATCATCGTAGTGCTTCGTATAAGATCTACGTGCCGCATTAGTTTCATCAGCTGGGAGTTCATCAGGGTAGGGCTGTAAAAGAACGTACTCGGTTTTCTCTTGCCTGAGAACGATTCTCAGGTTGCGGTACCAATTGATAAAGTTAGCTCCATTAAGCTTTTTCTTTTGAAGCACAGATCGCAAATTGAAACCAAAATTGTTATGAGCAGACATGATCTACAATACTATTTAAGCTGTTAATAAAGGATATGTTCAAAGTTGTACTAATTACTGAGGAATTAATCTTATGAGTCATACTATGAAGCTCTAGGAGAGAGTGATTGAACACAACTTGAGGAAAGTGACCAATGTCACTAAAAACTAGTTTGGTTTTATGCCTGGGAGGTCCTCTATGGAGGCGATTTTCTTACTCCGTCAGCTTATGGATAGGTATAGGGAGCAAAAGAAGGATCTACATATGGTGTTCATTGACTTGGAGAAGGCATACGATAAGGTACCAAGGCCGGTCATGTGGTGGGCGGTAGAGAAACACAAAGTCCCAACAAAGTACATTAACCTTATCAAGGATATGTACGATAATATGGTGACAAGTGTGCGTGTACGAAATAGTGAGACCGATACTTTTCCTATTTCAATAGGGCTACACCAAGGATCAACCTTAAGTCCATAGATCTTTTCCTTAGTGATGGATGAGGTGTCGAAGGATATACAAGGGGATATCCCTTGGTGTATGCTCTTTGCTGATGATGTAGTGTTAGTAGATGAAAATAGGAATGGTGTTGATAGAAAATTGGAGCTATGGAGGCAGACCTTATAGTCTAAGGGGTTTAGACCTAGTAGAACCAAGACCGAGTATATGAGATGCAACTTTAGTGATGTCGGGTGAGAGGATGGAAATGTTAGTTTACAGGGACAAGTTGTACCTAAGAGGGGAACATTTTGATATTTAGGATCTACATTACAAAGCAATGGTGATATTGACGAAGATGTTTGCCACATGATCAAGATCGGGTGGATGAAGTGGCGACAAGCATCTGGAGTCTCATGTGATAAAAAAGTTCTACAAAAATTGAAAGGAAAATTCTATAGGACGGTGATCAGACCTGCGATGTTGTATGGAGCAGAATGTTGGCCAACTAAAAGGCAACATGTCCAACAAATGAGTGTTGCGGAGATGCGCATGCTATGGTGGATGTGTGGTCACACAAGAAGAGACAAAATTAGGAATGAGGTGATACGTTATAGGGTAGGGGTGGCACTGGTTGAGGAGAAGCTAGTCCAACATCGCCTACGGTGGTTTGGACATATCCAGCGGAGACCTCCAGAAGCACCGGTTAACAGTGGGATTATGAAGAGTAGAGAAAATTTTAGGAGGGGTAGAGGTCGACCAAGGTTGACATGGCAGGAGGCGGTGAAACGAGACTTAAAGGAGTGGGACATACCTAGAGATTTGGCTCATGATAAGACTGTATGGAAATTAGCAATTCATGTGCCAGATATTCGAATTTTGTTACTCTTATCTTATTTCTTATTAATCCATTTCTAAAATAAATAAAATGTAGAATCTTATTTTATTTGTATTTTTTTATTTTTTACTTTCATCTTATTTTCTATTACTTTTCTTCAAAAATTGTTGGTTTCATTTCTAGCCAACCCCAACTTGTTTGGGACAAAGGCTTTGCTGTTGTTATTGTTGTTGTTGTTGTTGTAGTAGTAGACATGATCTACAATAGAAAATAAATATGCAAAATTTTAGCAGTATATTATGTATCAATCTTCTATTAACAGTTTATTAAAAGACACTACCACTATATGAGTATCGTCCTCCCTCTAATGACATATAGTGGTCCAAGATCCATATTCACTAATTCCTAGTGAGCTTTGGCTTCACTGCTAGGAAATTAGTGACATAGGCAAACAACAATTGTTAATCATATACCTATACGACTCTTGTTTGTTGGGTTTCAATGCCCCAACTCCCAATTCTATGACATAAAGCCCAAAACCGTTTTGATAGCTTTGTTGAGTAAATCAATACTATGCATGTGAATGTCCAACATTCACCCTATGCATTACGATAGATGATGGTACTTTGCTTTGGCAACCTACCACACAACGATCAAAATAACATAGGTGAATCTATTGTTAAGTGGCATCAAATACTCAACTTTTGCGAGGGAAGCTATTCTATCATGACAAAACATCCACCATATGAAAACATGAAAATAATAGTAATACGTAAACATCACAGATATATGATCATATCACATTGTGAATAGTATGGCCTTTAGAATCATTGTGATCTCCATCGCCATGGATCCATCATGATCTGAGCTGCCATGCCTCCCTTCTTGTGGTGATCTCTATCTCCACCATGCTTGAAGACATCTCCATGATCATAAAATAAGCTAATACAACTAATAACTACCAAATAAATTACATGAGATATCGAGCATCACAGGTTGACACGCATGTCGTTATACAATTATGTGACAACCTCAATCCAGTTGTGTTAAATTTACATCACGCATGCTGCATGAATATTACACATAGATCATCATATCACATTCAGACCATACCATTCACATCATTTCCTGCAAAAATGAGTTAAGCGTAGAACAATTTCTAGCGCAAAACGATATTATGTAATCGCTATAGCAAACAACAAACGAAATTACATAGATCACATCTATGAAATCACGATGAAAATCTCATCGGATTAATCAAGTCAACCCGGATCCGAGCCATTCAGAATGCCTCAATTTTCAATGTGACTGGTTATTCATGAGTAGATCGTGACTCATGACTGTGATCTGTTGGCTCAATCTATTAGCTATGTACGCGATTAGTCCCGATTGTGATTCCAGTCGGTAGGAACAGGTTGCGCACACAATAGAGAAGGAGCACGAACTGACTCTTTAGTCATATACGATTGCAATCTACTCTAACCAATTCTAAACCCCAAAAACTGTGCAATAAAATTAATTGTATGAACAAGTCTGCAGTAGATCCCATATACTAACAAGATCCAAACAAAAAACTACGCAGGTCTGCTCTAATACTGTTGTTGGGATATTGGCGGTACGCCACTCTAGCAATTCTATCGTATCATCTAGGAAATATGCGAATACAGAGATCATAGATCATTACCATTAAACGCGCAGTGCTGTGGAACGTAGACGCGTGTCGGTGTAGGGGAAGGAGACGATCTCGTTCGTCTCCTCCTCGTCCTCGTCACGGCAGCAGGTAGACGATCACGTTCGTCATAGCCGATTAGCGTAGCAGTAGCAGCAACACCTCTACGGAGTCCACACGTACGGGGAGGAACGCCGTGCGCCGGTGTGCTAGCACGCGTGCGCGGTAGGGATCTCGACGTGAGGCCTGCGAGGAGGTGGCGGCTAGGACTGTCACATGATGGAGTAATTAGCCCCTAACCCTACCCCTCATATTTATAGGCGTGCTAATGGGCTTTTAGGTCACAGGCCTATTAGTACCCTAATTACTTATGGATCAAATTATTGGAAGTACCGGACTTGTCCGGTAGAGACCGGACTTGTCCGGTAGAGACCGGACTAGTCTAAATGCTGTCCAGTAAGGGTAATCGGACTAGTTCGGACCCCTATAGGACTTGCCCGATATTGTCCAGTAAGGATATCAAACTAGTCCAGACCCCATACGGACTAGTCCGATAATTTCAGTAATTGTCAATTTGAACTCGAAATTGACATGTGTTCTAATTGAAAGGACACAACCCACCGAATTTTGAGTCTCTGATCGGGAGACTCAATGATTCCTAAGGGTGAGAGGCCCCCTCTTGTGTCTCTTGGTCAACTATAAGAAGAGGGTCAAGTGTATGATCAAGGAATGCTAAGGCATATACTCATACACACTTGAACACTCTAACCCACTCAGAATCCGATCAATGTACCAAGAGAAGAACAAGGGAAAATGCCTCTCATCGTCGTTGTTCTTGCGGACTCGCCTTGTTGGCTAGATGGCCGCATCATCAAGAAACAACAAAGATGGAGGAGAATGTATTATTAGTGTTCTTGTGCTATTTGAGAGATAGCACTTGGTGTTGATCTTGTAATCAGATTTCTCCATGTAATTCGAAGTGATTTAGTGGCTATTTGATCTTTGGGCTCCCTCTTGATTTCTAACAATGGTATCAAAGCCATTTAGACCACTAATCATTTCAAATTGAGTTTTGATCGAAGTTTTTCGCTGAAAGTTTTGAAGGTCCGGACTTGTCTGGTCTAAGGGCCGGACTAGACCGGTGTGCCACAATTAAGTGGTTAGGTTTTTTGGATCAGGGCGTTTTGACGCATTCATCTAATTGAAAACCAATTAAGCACTTTGGATTGAAATCCATTGTGAAAATTAAGTTGATTTGGTAAGATGGTAAGATTAAGATTCCCTTTTGGGTATTTCGACATTTTCTAGTTTTTTATATGAAACTTTTCTGGGGTTGTTCGGACTAGCCTAGAATAGTACAAACCAAACTCGAAAAGTTCAATAAAGAACGGATCAAATATTTTTTGATGGGACCGGACTTGTCCGGCGTATGGACCGGACTAGTCCGAAAACCATTCTGTAAGAGTTCGGACTAGTCCGGCCATGTGCGGACTAGTTTGTGCTACACAGTTAAGTTTGCTTATTTAATTAAGCTTCCACTGTGGATTAAGTTTATATTGTCATAGCAATTTGGTCGAGTAACCAAAGCGAAAGATAAATTGCTATGTCAATTTAAGTTGCATGAAATTCTATTGAGTAACCAAAGTGAAAAATAGAATTGTCATGTTTTTAAGTTATATTAATGTCATTATTGGCTGAGTAACCAAAGCGAAAAGTATTAATGACATTTTTCTTTCTAAGTGCATATTAATTTGGTCGAGTAACCAAAGCAAAAGATAAATTACTATGTATTTGAATTGTTCTTCAATATTGAGTTTTGATGTCATTATTGGCCGAGTAACCAAAGCAAAAGGCACTAATGACATTCTTTTCTAAGAACATAGTAATTTGGTCGAGTAACCAAAGCGAAAGATAAATTACTATGTTGATTTTTAGTTATTCTCAAATGTTGAGTTTTGGTTGAGTAACCAAAGTGAAAGATAAAACTCATCATTTTCTTGTGGTTAACATCTATGCATTCTTCTTGATTTTGGTTTTTTGATTATGAAGGTTCCTCTAATGCGAATTCAGCACTGAGTTTCATCGCTTCCTTTGATCCACTCAATGGAAGCAATTATGGGAGATGGCAAGAGAAGTTAGAGATTGCTTTAGCAGTCTTTGAGATAGACTTGGCTCTCAATACTCCATATCCGGTTGCACTGGTTGAACCTGTAAGAGATGCTGATGAAACTCAGGAAGCCTTTGCTGCGAGGACAAAGGTATATACTACTGAGTTATTGGCTTATGACATTGATTGTGATAAGTGGAAGAAATCAAACAGAAAATGTTTGATGGTTATTAAGGGCACTATCACTGAGGCCATTCAGGGAGCAATCCCTAAATGTGAATCTGCTGTTGAATACCTCCAAAGGATAGAGAATCAGTTTACTGTTTTTTCTAAGGCCACTGCAAGCACTCTTATCAAGAGGCTTGTTACTGAAAAGTATCATGAAGGTGGTGTGCGTGAGCACATCTTAAGGATGACAAATATGGCTGCAAAGCTTAAGCCTATAGATTTGTGGATTAAAGATGAGTTCACTGTGTATCTCATCATTGCCTCACTTCCTAAGGAATTTGAGACTTTTGTCATCAATTACAACTCTCAACCTAAACTATAGAACATAGAAAAACTCATGGTTATGTGTGTTTAGGAGGAAGAGAGGATTAAGTCCCTTCACGGTTATGATGCTATTAATTACGTGAAGGGAAAAGGTAAGACTAAGAATAATTATTCTTCTAGGCAATCTTTTAAGTATCATGGTTCTTCTCACCCTGATAAAGATAAGGCTAAGTTTCCACAAAGCCATCCTTACAATAAGGATGTTGTAAGGACCGAATGCCCAAGAGGGGGGTGAATTGGGCTTTCTTCGAAAAATTCTAAGCAACAAAACTTAATTTCTAAAGCCCAATTCCCTACGCAAACTATCTGTGCATTCTAGTAGATAGAAACTTCGCGGAATATAAAATGCATAAAAGTAAGGGAAAGGAGAAGGATGCAAACTCTCGAGGAGACAAGGATTTATCCCGTGGTTCGGCAAGATCGTCAAGATCTTCCTACATCCACGTTGTGGCACCCACCAAGGGGTTTTGCCACACCCAAGTCACCGAGACGAGGGATCTTTACTATTCCTCGCCTCCCTTGGCAAGGTGGAGCTCAAGCCTTGTACAACTTCGACCTTCCGAGCTTCCACACACGCCTTGGCAAGCTCCGGAAGTCTTCTCACAGTTACAAACACCAAGGGCACTCCCTTGAGGCTCTCACACTATCCTAGAGAGTCCACTCACCCAGAATGGAGGCACACAAGCTCTCTCTCTAGCTAGTTCTAGGCTAAATCTTGGTGTATAGATGATCAAAATGGTGTGGAAGTGATTGCTCTTGGTCTTGAACGCTTGTGGATGTGTTGATGGTGTCTGGTGATCAAGTCTTAACGAAATGACAGGATTAGGGGGTATTTATAGCCAGCCTCCCCGAAATAGCCGTTGGAAAAGTAGGCTGACAGAACTTTACTATGAACACCGGATGATCCGATGTCTCCCCTTTAGTTATCATCGGTCAAGTTACTTTAGCTGACGTCATTGTGTCAGATATGACCGTTGTTAGACCGATGTTGATCCTGTCTTCTCATCGGATGATCCTGTGGCTCTTCCTCTAGAATTTACTCAAACTTGATGCTTACTGGAGTAATCGACCGATGTGTGCTTCTATGTACATCGGATGATCCGGTGAGTTGATTTTGAGAATTGGTCCAGAAATAATTGCTTCTGTTGAATTAGACCAATGTGCACTTTGCTTCATCATCGGATGATCTGGTGTGTACTTCTCCAGAATAGTTGAGAAATTTATCCTTCTGTTGAATTGGACCGATGTAGTCATTTCACAAAACATCGGATGATTCGGTGTGTTGATCTTGTTTGCTTCGAGTTGTTTTAAGTTGATCTTTTGGAATTTGCTTGAGTGACCTCTTTGACATTTGTTGGGAATGTTCTTTTGATGAATATTGAGTTCCTTGTGTTGTCAATTTTGATGGAATTGCGTTGACGTATGAGTTCTTCTTTTAGTCTTCATGAAAATCAATTAACCCCTTAGAATAGTTCGTTGAGGGGTCTCCATTTGTAGCCAATGAGCAGTAGATGATATGAATAGATAGTTCATTATGTTTGATGTGTTATACGTGAGACCTCGCATCCACAAACTCATTAGTAATATCTAACGGTTGTCATTAATCATTGAAACCATACCTCATGGGGGCCTAGATGCTTTCAATCTCCCCCTTTTTGGTGATTGATGAAAACACAACAAGTAGAGCATAGAGGTAATGAAATTAAGAACGCAATGCTCATAAAAGAATGTAACAAGTACAAAATTCAACACAAGAAGCTCGAAGGCTCAAACAAAGATCAATAAATCATAAGAGCATAAAGTAGCACACACGGATACACAATAATAGCAAATGATAGTAAATAAAACAATAAGTCCAAAATAGATAGAACTCCCCCTGCAACTAAGAATCCCCCTACGACTGAGCTAACCTCTCCCTGACTCTAACTTTTCTCCCCCTTTGGCATCAAGACACCAAAAAGGGAGGTCGAGTGCCTAAGACTCCGGAGCGCTCGGGGCGATGGTGAAGCGGTCACCGTCGGGGGTGCTGTCGTCGGAGCTGGAGTCGGCGGTCGCTGCTGCTGGAGCGGAGGAAGCTGGGGGATCCGCTGACGGTGCTGGGAGCGCCGGTGGAGCTGAAGCAGTTGGAAGAGGTGTACTGGCCACCGAAGTCGGAGTCTGCAGGAAGGTAGTTGGTGCCAGCACTGGAGAGTGAATCGGTGCGCTCTGAGCAAGCAGCGGGGACATGCTGATACTCGGTATCGGCGAAGTCGGCACTGGAGCCTCGACGGGTGCCAGAGAAGGTGCACCTGGAGCCTGACCAAGTCCCGTCTGCTGAGGGGGAAGGGCGATCCCGGTCTGAGTGTAGAGGTTGGTGATCAACCCCAGGATGCCCATCATCGCCTGTTGAGTCTGCTGCTACTGGTCGAGAGTGCGCTGGTGCATCTGATCAACTAGGTTGGTGAGCCTGTCAGTGTCCTCTCACCTCTGACGGGCTATCTCTAGCTGCAACTCCTGCCGCTGCCACTAAAGCTCTGCAAGTCATGCAGCATGCTCTGCTCTGGCCTGCTCAGCTGCAAGTCTGTCCTGGCGCTGCTGCTCAATCATCTGATGACGTAACGAAGTGAGCTCAGACGGCTGAGATACCTGCGCCTCGGACACGGGCGGTGTTGTAGGTGGTGGAGCAGCTGAACCTCCCGCCTCCGCGTTGTGCTTCCTCGGTGAGGGAGGAGGAGGTGGGAAGTACTCCTCGACGCTATCACTCGTGTCGCTGTCCGACCAGACGTGCTGAAGGTCTTCTCCCTGAGCCTCTGCCTGTGCAAGCGCCTCGTCCTCCTGAGCCAACTCTGTCCAGTCCTCCTCGGAAAGTCGTGCGCGGACCTGACGCTCAACTGGACGACCAAGGCGGCGGTCTCCAGGAGCGAGAACTCGGTAGCGGCTGAATCGAGTAACGTGCAGCTCATTCAGGGGAGCAGTAGCTGGAGAACCCTCTGGAGCTAGCAGGTAGAGCAGATGGCTGATCCAGTGTCCAAACACTAACTGCCTCAGCATCCCGACTCCGTCAGTGATCACGTCCTCCATCTCAAAGATAAGGATATCCACAATATTGAACTCCATCCCGTTCATGACATAGAACAGGAGAGTCTGCTGCAGGCTAGTGAATCCCTCCAAGTATCCTGATCTGGGCAGAAGGGTACGCCGAAGGATGTGGTGAACGGTGCGAGCAGCTGGAGTGAGCAAGGCAGGGACCCTCGGCTGGTCAGCTGTGAACGATGGAGCGAACAGTCCCCTGATCTCCTCAAAAGGCGGTGCCACTCCTCCAGTCAGTGGCCTCCTCAGTGGGTCAGCCCCTCCGTAGACAACCTCGTGCAGACAGGTGGTGTGAAGGTCCACACCTAGCAGCTGAGCCAGTCTCGCTCGCGTCAAGTCGTGACGCTGCCCCAAGAACATGAAGTGGATCGACCTGCGGCCCTCTGAGACATAGAGTGTGGCGTAGAACACTCTGACCCACTCCTCCACGTAAGCACTCCTCTGGTGAGACAATAGCTCCATGAGTCCTCTGTATCTCTCGAAGTAAGGTCTGATCCCGTGGCTGACTGCTGCTGCTAACTGATTCCAGTCGATGTAAGTGTGCTGAAATAGCTTATGGCCCCGACGTCTGTAAGTCTCGTACAACGACGCCTGTGTCAGGGTACAAAAGCGAGGGTCCACTCGAGTGTCCCTGGGCTGCGGGAACCACTCCTCAGGCAAGGCTGTCCATCTGAGCTTCCGAAGCTGCTTTGCCTTCAGTTTTCTGTAATCTATCAATCGGACGTCCTCGGCAACTCGGACTGCTGTGTCCATCTCGTACACGGCTCTCTCGGCTGCTCTGTCCTCCTCGCGGTCAGCTGCAGTGGGGAGCTGACTCGCGGCTGGGGTCTGACCTCCTCCACGGGTCCTGACGGTGCGCCGGCGAACGAGTGGCGGCACCTCAGGCTCCTCCTCGTCTGAGTCCTCGGGCGGCACAGACTGAACCTGTGGCTGCTGCTGCCTCTGTCGAGACTCGCGAATCTGAAGGGATCCGCGATGGCCGCGCTCACACTCCTCAGCGGCGCGAGCGGCCAACTCTGCACGTCGAGCCTCCTTCAACAATTTCTGCTTCTTCGCGGCAGGCTCCTCAATAGCCTTGCCTTTGCCCTTCCTGTCGCGGCCCATCGTGATGAGATTGCCGGCTAGGGTTGACAACGACAATGAATCCACAAGGGCGATGAAACCCTAACGGCGACGGTGGCAATCGATGTGAGAAGAGGTGATGCGGTGGAGAGATAGAGTGGTGCGGCGATGGTGAGACGGCGGCGCGGCGAGGGAGGCGGCAACGGCGACTGCGGTGGAGAGGAGAGGCGGCGACACGGCGAGGGAGAGGGCGGCGCGGCCTTGGGATGGCGGGGACGGCGACTGCGGTGGAGAGGAGAGGCGGTGGCGCGGCGAGGGAGAGGGCGGCGCGGCCTTGGGATGGCGGCGACGGCCGAGCAACTGCGGTGACGGCCGAAGGACAGCAGCAGCGGGCCGGAAGATGGCAGCGGCGACCGGCGGTGGTGGGTGGAAGGCTCGGAGCGGTGGCGGCGGAGAGGCGACAGAGAAGAGGTGAGGGCGTCGGGGAGAGAGGAAAAGAAAACTGGGAGGCGGCTAAAACTTTTTAAATAGGTACGGGCAAACCCTAGCCGCGACAAGAACATCGGATGATCCGATGCACACCTGGGTGGAGCATCGGTCGAGTTCAACAGAGAGGTTGTTCCAAATACCTCTTAAGCACCAGATGATCCGACGTTGAAGGGTCAATCATCGGTTGAATTCTGCAGGACTTCAGAAAATTGAACACAGGATGCTCCGATGTTTCTCAGAATGAACTCATCGGTTGATTTCTGATTCTGACTGATCTGATCCTTGAACTGAAGCACAAACTGATCCGATGTTGCTGCTGCCCTAGCATCGGATAATCCGATGACTACAGAAATTCTAAAACTGCCCATATATGTCCTTTGACTTAAACACACAAAGAGAAGCACGAGTCTTAGGACTTTTTGGGCAACCCCTTACCCCTCAAAAATTCTAATATGCCAATAACTTGGCTAATCCTTAAAGCAAATAGAACACCTGTCGACTGTTGGAGTCGGCAGATCCCCTGACACTACGAAAGTGTGGAAGGAGTTTGTGGTTCGGTTTGGGCGCGCGGAGACTCAAGAAGGTGAATTGCGATTGGACTCGAGTGACACAGTAGTTTACGTGGTTCGGGCCGCCTGAGCGTAATACCCTACTCCACGGGAGTGTATGTGTGTTGTATTAACTTGTCAGCTTGAGTGTGTTCGAGTGTCCTCTCTGTCGTGTATCGTCGGTTTGTCCTTTTATAGTACAAGGACAAACCGTTACAAGTCAGCCTGGCCCGACATGTGGCCCTGGCGGTTATTGGCATTGATACACAAGATTAATTGTTGTTAATAACCCTGTAACGGCTCCGACAGTGCCGTTACAGGTGTTAAGATCATCCGATTAAATATCATTAATGTGGAATTAATGATAATTAATCGGGTCTTGAAGTCCGCGGCTGTCCTTTGGAGATCCGGAGCCGTTACAACGTCTCCCGGGGATTTAAAACGGCCAGCTCCGACGTATGGACACGTGGCAGCTCCGGAGCTTGCTTGTGGGAAGCGGGAAGCTCCGGGGCGGCTTGCTACGTGTCAGGTCCGGAGCTTCTCTCGGTCAGGGGCTTCCTCCGGAGGTGCCGTTTCAGTACTTGGCCCGGAGCTTTACCCTTGCGGGTAATAGCTCTGGTCTGACAGTACACGTGGCAACCTAGAGGTTAACCATGTTGGAGAAGCGGGTCCGGTCACGTCTGGCGAGTGGGCCCCCGAGGGTCTTCAATTTGAGTAGATGTCCTTCCCTTGAGATCTTTGTAACCTCAGGGGGTGTATGGTTTTTAGGGTACCGACAGTGGCCCCCTGGACCTACCTCCGGGGAAGGCTAACGGGATGAAGTCATTCCGCCGGAGGTGGGTCCACACTTGCGACTCTTGAACTGGGTCTTCAAGGGTCTTCGGAGGTGCCTTTGGCGGGGCTTTACGGTTAAGTCCTGACGCGTGGCGCACCTCGGGCGGCAGATAAGATCTTTGACGTGCGGATCTCTCGCAATTGAAGGTCGTCGGTTCCCGATACGAAAACCGTATCGGTTCCGCGCGCCTTGTCAGTCCGCCGCCTTTGGGTTTCCCGCCTCGTGATGACAACTGTTCGCCTGGGTAAGAGCCTCGACTTGATCGTCGGGGTGGTCCCGGGCCCTCTTGTCATCGGCTGGGTTGAATTCTTGAGTAGTATGCTTGACTCTCCTGCAGTTTCCATCCAAGCGTTGCGAGGGCTTACTTAAGAAGGAAAGTGCACCGTCGGGAGTTCTTTACGCTTTCCATCTGTTCTTGCGCTCAAACTCCCAACTCGTGCTTTGCTTCCCTTCTCTCGCCTAGCTGTGCTGCGATGGAGTTGGGTCTGCGTGAGAGTCGTTTGAAGACGGAGAGCGATCTGAAGAAGGTCCGAGCCCTCATGGGGTGGTCGTCGTACTTCTTCAACCATTCAGTCCGCGTCGGCGGGGAGCTTCCCTTTAAAAAGGAGCACTCCGGCGAAATGGTGTACTTTTCATCGTACGCCATGGTGGGGCTGATCCCACCGTTTTCTTCCTTCTTCTTGATGCTGCTGGACTTCTATGGTCTGCAGCTATACCACCTTGGCCCTCACTCCCTCCTCCTTGTGTCCATCTTTGTCCACTTCTGCGAGATGTGGGTGGGCATCCCTCCCTGCATCGAGCTCTTCCGCACCTTCTTCACCGTCCAAACCACCGGCCGAAGTGACGAGTACCTTGGCTTCTACTACTTTGTGAAGCGCAAGAAGTGCCCGTTCAAGTACCTCCGGTCGTTCCCTTCCGGGAAGTGGGATGACTGGAAGAAAGATTGGGTAGTCGTCCGGGTGGAGGAGCACGAGCGGTTGGAGCTGCCAGACGGTCTGCCCGGCATTGACACGTCGGTGTGGAGCGAAGTTCCGGTGTTGGCGGCAGCTTTCGACCCCGTCCTGTCCAGGATCCGCCAATGTGTGGAGGGAGGATTGACTCCCCAGGCGGTGTTCTGCAACTTCCTGTCCAACAGGTGGGCGCCGCTGAAGAGGAGGGAGAAGCTCGCCTGGGCCCTCAACAGCGTGATGGACGAAGACCGGGTTGAGACCGGGTTGAAGTCCAACATGGTGGGGAAGTCCTTGGAGTTTCATCTCAAGAAATTCCAGCACGGCATCGATGTAGACGGAGAGTATTTGACTCCACCATCGGCTTTCCTCCCCCTGAACGTGGAAGTTGAGTTCAGCAGGGAGCTCCGGCGGAAGATGCCCGCGCTTGACGACCTTGGCGTCGTCGAGAGAAGATCGACCGCCCGGTTGGCGATCCCCGGGTTGTCGGAAGGCGGCTCCGCCCCTGTCTCTCAGCCAAGAGCTGAAGTCTCCGGCAAGGGCAAGGAGCTGGCAGAGGAGCCGGAGAGCCGGAAGAGGAAGCTGCGACATGCTGACGGAAGGTCCGTTGGGCTCGCTACTTCCCCGCCAGTTCCCCGTCCTCAGGAGGGAAGATCCTCCGCCGCTGTAGCGTCTGTCCCCGTGGTGGGGTCCTTTCGGAGTGCTACTGTTCCGGCGGTGGGATCCTCCCGGAGTGCGGCTGTTCCCTTGATGGGTCCCTCCGGAGGTGCCAGCTCCGGACAGGCGACTCCGGTTCGAGAAGCGGTGAGGGCCTCCAGGTCTAGGAGTTCCTCCCGGTCTAGGAGAGCTCCGACCCGGGAAATGCCCGCGGCTACGGCAAGTCCTGGGAGTCCTCCCGGAGCTCCTACGCCGACCGTGGCCAGCCCGGAACGTCCGGGAAAGAGGTTCCGCGCAAGCTGGTGCGTGAGCCTCCCAAGGTAATTTTTCTTGCTTACCTCAATTAACTTTTAATTATAGTATCTGTTTGCTCAATTTCTTCATTCTTCATCTGCAGCATTCCCAAGAAGGGGAGTGAAGCTCCGCCCTCAGCCACAGTGTCTGAGGCTGCGAGGGCTTCTGCTCCAACTCCAGTGCCGCCCCAGGCGGAGGCTGCGACAGCTCCGGCGCCGGCTGTCGTGGTCATGGACCTCGACTCGTCTCCAGAAGTTCCCGTGGTAGCGCCGGACCACGGGATTGAAGATGCGCCAGCGGCACCTGCTCCGGAGGTTGAAGCTCCGGGCCCTGGTGCTGCAGAAGTAGATGCTCCGGCTGTTGAGTCGGAGGAAGTAGAGGTCCTGGCTTTGGAGCCGGAAAGTGCTGAAGCCCCGGCGGTTGAGCCGGAGGTAGCTGAAGCCCCGGCGTGCGAGCCGGAAGTTGAAGTGGTTCCGGCGATTGAGCCGGTTACTTCCGAAGCTCCGGTCGCAGAGCCGGTAATTATTGGAGCGCCGGCTGCAGAGCCGGTGATTGTGGAGGTGCCGGCTGCAGAGCCGGTGGTCGAAGAGACGAGGGAGCTTGAGCCTCCCTCAGAAAAGTGTCCCGGCCGGAGCCAGTGGAGGCGACGACGTCGATGGTACCCGTGGCGGAGCCAGAGTGCCTGAACGAAGTTGCCGGCCCCCAGCCTGAGGGGGCGAATGAAGGTTTGGTGGCGGGACCTTCTTCGGTGGCGACTGAGGCCATCCCGGAGGAGTGCCCTAGTGCCTTGGAAGCTCGGGGTTCCGCTCTCGTAGAGTGGGACCCAATTTTTGTAAATGAAGACCCGCTGGAACCGGCGGAGGAGGCCCCAGAAGGTCCGGAGCCCATCTCGCTGTCGATGTCCATCGACAACGCTTGCTCCAGTCTACGCCAAGTCCAACTAGCCTTCTTCCACGACAGCAAGGTTCTTGAAGAGGAGCGCCAAACCCTTAGGAGGTGGCGTAATCGACTCCAATTCGAGACCAAGCTGGCGCAGTCGAGGATTGCTGAGGACAAGGAATGGATCAGGCGGGAGAAGGTCCGCCTGGAGCTCTGGGGTGAGATGCTGGACGAGAGGGAGAGCATGACTCACAACCTCGACGCCCGATCCCGGGAGTACCATGACCAAGCTAAGGCTGCTAATGATGCGGCCAACGCTCGGTTCGATCAACTCGAGGCCATCAGTACCGCACTCATCAAGCGCCGAGAGGCACTTGAGGGAAGGGAAAAACGGCTCGAGGATGAGGAGCAAAAACTCCTGGAGCTACGGGACGACGTCTTGCGACGTGAAGAAGAGCTCGCCGAGAAGACAGCTCTGGCGGATAAGGGCCTCGAGGAGCGCGCTAAAAAATTGGAAGAGCGCTGCCTCGAGGAGGAGGAGAAGACCTGGGTGCGAGGGCAGGAGCTCTACGAGTATGAGTACGCCCTCGTCGCCCGGGAGAAGAAAATAGAGGCTAGGGAGAAAGACCTGGTCGACCGCCGGAACAAGATCCACCTCCGGGAGGAGGAGCTCGGAAGACTCGAAAAGCGGGTTGCTGCGAAGATTCAGCAAAATGCCAAAGAAGTTGAGCGCCTCTCCCGCGAGAATTCGGAGCTGGCGGCGGCCCGGAGGTCCTTGGAAGAGATGAAGGGCCTGAGGAAGACGGACTCCCTGCAAATTTGGGAGTTCCTGAGCAAGGCCGACGATGCGCTAGCGCCGATGGGTTTCAGCCCCGTGCTTCCGGATGATCCGGAGCCGGAGCCGGACCTTGCGCTGCAAGCGTTGGGCGCTGCGGGCAGCAAGCTCTCCAAGGTGGGCGACGTCATCGCGGACCAGTTGGAGGTCGAGGGGCAATCCCTGGCTAGGAACGTCACAGAATATGTGTTGACGTGCTACACTAGCCGGAACCCTCGATTCCCTCTGGACCCGGTGCTTGAAGGCCCCGTTGAAGGAGAAGGCGAAGCTACCCGAGCCAGCGTGTCGGAGGTCGCCCAGAAGGTCGCTGAGTTCTTCCATAGGGTCTAGGACTATCTTTCTTAGCCTTTATTTGTATCTTCTCTTCTTCCTCAATTTTGTAATCCTTTGTCCCCAGATGTAATCTCTGGTCTTCAAATGAAATGAAATCCCCAATTTTTCGTGAATTTCATTTTTTGTCTTCAACATCTTTGTCTTCACTTGGCCCCCTGGTAGATGTGCACAATTTGATTGTGGACATGTACCAAAAGGATGTTGAGTTTTGTTGAAGACAAATTTGCTTCGAACTCGTGTAGTTTAGGTCCGAAGTTTTCGATAGTGAAGGTCCCTTGAAGTCGTCGGAGCTTAGAAGCTCCGGCACTGTCCATCGTCGGAGCTTAGTAGCTCCGGCAGGAGCCTCTACCAACACGTTGAGTGTCGATAGTTAATACTTCAAGGTGTCGGAGCTTAGTAGCTCCGGCAATGACCCTTGCCACGCCTGGCTTGCTGGCAACAGACTCTAGTGATAGAGTCTTCTCACCATCTTTAAGTTAACGCCGGTGGGAGTCGGAGCTTGGTTAACTCCGGTTTTTCTCCATCAATATCGGGTTTATTTTTCCTGCACACTTAAGCCAAGAAAAACAGTAAAATTCATTCCTTATCTATAACTTCGTCGCGGCTTACGGTTCTCAAGAGAATTTCAAGTTGAACACGATTTTTAGTATAATTGGATGAATTGTCTTTTCTTTTAGATCCAATTGTCCATGGACCCACCTTACTTTGGCCTGCCGGGATGTAGGTAGAGTGGCGTACTTAGGGTGCTTGACCAGGCTAAGTCGATAGCGCACTCCGGCCCTAGAATGGCTTGGCGGCTTTCAGGCGAGTTGACCACAGACGATATTTAAATCTAAAAAATCTGACAATTCAACTCAAATTATACATAAATCGGTTTAACTAGAACTTCTTAAGAATTGCACGTTTCTGTTATAGACAAGAAAGAGAAAAATAAAAATGTTGAGCCTTATGCAAAAATGAATGCACGTGGAGTCTATTTCACATGAAGATGTCTTTCATTATAGGTCCGGGGTACAGGGGAAACAAGTACACTCTTAGGGTACGGAACCAGGCTAAGCGTGTTCGGTTTCTCGTTTAACCCAGGGTAATTAGCTACACTTCTAGTCCGGAGACTGTATCAAGTGTTGCATGAGCTTTCCAAACCTTTCGGGAAAGGTCCGGCTGCTCTCCCGGAGGAACTACCCGACTCTGTACAATGACTCTATAACATACACTTCAAGTTACTTAAGACTCACCTCCGTGGAATTAAGTGTAGAACTTACGGAGGTGCTCGATGTTCCAAGGATTTGGGAGAGGTGTCCCATCCTCGGCAGCCAAGCGAACGCTTCCGGGACGGGATACTTTGATCACTCGGAAGGGCCCTTCCCAGCCGGGGGAGAGTTTGTTTTGCCCTTCTCTGGATAGTATTCTCCGTAGCACCAGATCGCCTTCCTCGAGCTGTCGGTTGTGTACATGCCGCTGATGATATCGCCGTAGAGCTTGGCGATATCGGGCATTCCGAACAGCTGCTTGGCACCTTCCCTCCTCAAGGAGGTCTAGGTCTTCACGCCGGAGCTGGTCCTGCGTGGCTTCGTCAAAGGTCCGGACTCGGAGGGAACCCAAGGTGATTTCCGGAGGAAGGATCGCTTCAGCTCCGTACACCAGGAAGAAGGGTGTTTCTCCAGTTGCCCGACTTGGAGAAGTCCTGTTAGCCCATAGAGTGGGCGGAAGCTCTTCGATCCAATTAGCTCCGTGCTTTTTCAAACGCTCATAAGTGCGCGTTTTGAGTCCTTTAAGGATCTCTGCGTTTGCTCTCTCGGCTTGTCCATTGCTGGCAGGATGAGCTACGGAAGCGTAGCAAACTTGTATACCGAGGTCTTCGCAATATCCTTGAAATGCGGAGCTTGTGAACTGAGTCCCATTATCAGTGATGATCTTGTTTGGGACTCCGAATCTGCTCACGATAGATTGTAGAAAATTGATTGCAGATTGTTTGTTGATCGTCACAACAGGAGTAGCTTCCGGCCACTTGGTGAACTTGTCGATGGCGACGTACAGGAACTTATAACCTCCGACGGCTCTTGGGAAGGGTCCCAAGATGTCCATCCCCCACACAGCGAAAGGCCACGTAGGAGGTATCATTTGTAAGGGCTGAGCAGGTGTATGAATTTGCTTTGCATGAAATTGGCATGCTTTGCATTTCTTCACTAGCTCAGTAGCATCCTGGAGCGCTGTAGGCCAGTAGAAGCCGTGCCGAAAGGCTTTTCCGACCAGCGTGCGGGAAGACGCGTGGTTCCCACACTCACCTCCATGGATTTCCGCGAGGAGCTCGCAGCCTTCTTCCCTTGTGATGCATCGCATTAGGATGCCGTTGGCACCGCGCCGGTAGAGATCTCCTTCTACCAACGTGTATCTTTTAGCCAATCTGACTACCCGGTCAGCGGATACATCATCGTCAGGAAGGATGTTGTCTTTCAAGTAGTTCCGGATCTCCGAGATCCATGCATCGGAACTGACTTGAGCATTTGAGTCTTGCGTGTTGGGTTGCTCGGAGCTTCCGGCAGCACCTACGACCCTTGATGGCTGCCATGGTAACAGGGCCATCGGGACCGTCAGCTTCGGGATGCTGATCTCGCCCCCTTCGTTCAGCTCGGCAGGCTGAACTGTGGGTTTTGAAAGCCTCCGGACAAAGGTTCCGTCTGGAGCCGGAGCTCCGGTTGACGCCTTGGTCGAGAGTTCGTCAGCTTCAGCGTTGTGAGCACGCTGGACATGGTGAAGGTCTAGGACTTAGAAGTCCTTCTGAAGCCTCTGGACTTCAAGGAGATAAGCAGCCAGCTGGAGATTATTACAGGAGCATTCACCCTTCACCTGTTTGATGACAAGTTGTGAATCTCCTTTGACAAGCAACTGCTTGACACCATATGATAGTGCCACCTTCAATCCATATATGAGTGCTTCGTACTCCGCCATGTTGTTGGTTGCCTTGAAGTCAAGGTGCACCATGTATTTTACCTTCTCCCCGGTTGGTGCGAGGAGAAGGATTCCAGCTCCGGCTCCCTGCTTCTGCATGGAGCCGTCGAAGTAAAGGGTCCAGTGAGGCTTAGTGAAAACCGGAACTTGTGGTTCCTTCTTCTGCTCGCTGGGGCCCCCAGGGTTTAATGGAGAGGGAGTCCATTCTGCCACGAAATCTGCCAACGCTTGACTCTTGATTGCTTGTCTTGGAATGAATTCGAGATCGAATTCAGCCAGTTCCGCTGCCCACTTTGCTATATTCCCAGTTGAATTGGGATTATGCAGGATCGCTCGAAGTGGATATGAGGTTACCACCGAGACTTTGTGAGCTTGGAAATAATGTCGAAGCTTCCTTGAGGCAATAAGAACCGCGTAGAGCAGCTTATGCACCTCTAGATATCGAGTCTTGGCATCATGTAACACTTCACTGATGAAGTATACTGGGCGTTGAATGGTCCGGACCCTCCCGGAGGGGTCCGGAACTTCCTCTTCATTGATCCGGACCCTGTCAGAGGGGTCCAGACTATCTTCGGGGACCTCCGGGTTCTGGGTGGAGGAACCCGGAGCTTCTTCAGGAATGACTTGGATCCTATCGGAAGGATCCAGGTCCTCTGAAGTGGCTTCTTGTGGGCCCAAGTCTGGGAGCTGGGACCCAGACCCGCTTTCAGGAACCTCCGGATCCTCCCGAAGGGATCTAGATTCCTGAGTATTGGGTAGTTCCGGTCTCTCCGCAACCAGAACCATACTGACGACTTCGTCAGCTGCTGAAATGTAAAGCAATAAAGGCTCACCAGGGTTCGGAGCTACCAAGACTGGTAGGGTGGTGAGGAACTGTTTCAGCTCCTGGAATGCCTTCTCTGCTTCTTCAGACCATTGGAATGGTCCGGACTTCCTCAGCAACTTGAAGAAGGGAAGTGCCCTTTCCGCCAGTCTTGAAATGAACCGACTGAGGGCTGCTAGACATCCAGTTAATTTTTGGACGTCTTTGATGCGGGTTGGTGGCCGCATGTCTTCGATGGCTTTTATCTTCGCCGGATTAGCCTCTATACCCCGGTGACTTACCAGGAAACCAAGAAGCTTTCCGGAACTAACCCCGAAGACGCACTTGTCTGGGTTTAGCTTCGTGCGGGTGGCCCGCAGCTTGTCGAAGACAGCCTGCAAGGTGTCCAAGAGGGACTCCTTGTTTTTGACTTTGACCACGATGTCATCAACGTACACTTCCACTATGTCTCTGATGAGTTCTTCGAAAGTTTTGTACATTGCTCGTACAAAAGTTGAAGCTGCATTCTTGAGACCAAAAGGCATGGCTGTGTAACAATACAATCCATCCACTGTGATGAATGAAGTATGTTCTTCATCTTCCCTAGACATCCGAATTTGATGATATCCTGAATATGCGTCTAGAAAACACAGTAACTCACACCCGGAGGTGGAATCCACTATCTGGTCTATTCTAGGTAGTGGGAATGGATCTTTTGGACATGCCTTATTCAGTGTGGTGTAGTCGATGCACATCCGAAGTTTCCCGCCGGCCTTAGGCACAACGACTGGGTTTGCCAGCCATTTTGGATGGTAGACTTCTCGGATGAATCCGGCTTCGAGCAACTTCTTCACTTCTTGTCGGATGAAGTTCTGTCGCTCTACAGATTGCTTCCGAGGTTTCTGGTGTACAGGCCGAGCGTCGGGGTAAATCTTCAGATTGTGCTCAATCACTTCCCTGGGGATCCCAGGCATTTGTGACGGTTGCCAGGCAAACACGTCAACGTTAGCCCGGAGGAAAGTGATGAGCACGAGTTCCTATTTGTCGTTCAAGCCACCCGATATGCGGGTAGTTTGAGTGACATCGGAACCAATTTGGACGACTTTGATGGGAATGTCAGTGTCGCCGCTTGGCTGCACACGGGGTGCAGAGGTCGAGCCTCGTTGATGAATGCTCGGAGGTTGTGGAGCTTGCTTCTGTCTGGAGTCCTCCTCTTGCGCTGTGGTGAGTGCATGGAGTTCCTCCAGAGCAGTTACTCCGGCAGTGCGATCTCCACGGACCCGAAGAACGCCTACTGGTGTTGGCATCTTCAACACCAGGTATCCATAATGAGCAGCTGCCATGAATTTGTACAAGGCAGGTCTACCCAAAATGGCATTGAATGGTAAGTTGATCTGAGCGACGTCGAAGATCAACTTTTCGGTGCGATACTTCTCCCGGGTCCCGAAGGTAACAGGGAGAGTAATAGCTCCGAGTGGGGTTATGGCCCCCGGACCTACTCCGGAGAAAGGTCGAGAGGGCTGGAGGTCCGAAGGTCGAAGCTGAAGCTTAGTGAAAGCTTCGAAGCTGATAAGATTAAGCCCCGAACCTCCGTCTACCAGGACATGATGGAGCTGGATGTTGTTGATGGTGGGAGATACCATCAAGGGTAGCTGGCCAGCTCCGACCATGCTTTGAGGACAGTCCGAAGCATCAAAAGTGATGGGTGTGTCCATCCACTTTCGATGTGACTCCGGTCTAGCTGTAGGAGCTACAGCAGCCATATCCCGTCGCATAGTCTTAATGACGCGACGAGAGGTGATGTCCCATGATCCACCAAAGATGGTGTTCATGGTTTTTCGACGCTCGTTATCGGAGACGTCGGAATCATCGTCGACGGAGGTGTAGACGGCTTTCAAGACCTTTTTGGGGTCTTGAAATCCTAACTCCTCTTCAGCCGGAGCTTCATCGACCTTTTGTTTTCCCTCCCTCTGACGGAAGGGAGACCCTTCCCGGCGCTTGTGGTAGCGCTCGACAAGGTTTTGGACCTCCCGACAGTCCTCCAGTTTGTGGCTGCTCGTTTTGTGAATGGGGCACCACATCTTGGATTTGCCACCGTCTTCAGAAGACGGTCGAGGTCGCTTCTCGGGGCGTGGCCCCCGGCCACCAGGAGTCGCAGCGGCTGCAACGTTGAATGTGCCGGCCGACGGCTTCTTCTTGCCGTTGGTCTTCTTTTTCTTCTTGCCACTCCCGGAGGTAGCGGCTTCTTCTTTGGAGGATTTTTTATGATCCTCCAGAGCTGGTTTGGAGTGCATTTCACGGCCCTCCGCAGCTCTGGCACATTTGTCAGCCAGGCTGAAGAGCTCCGTGACGCTGGTGATCTCTTTGATCGCCAGCTTCTCCAACATCTTCTTGTCTCGTACACCCTGTCTGAATGCCACAATGACAGAAGCGCTTGAGATAGAAGGGATTGTGTTACGTACCTGAGAGAATCTCTGGATGAATGACCGCAAAGATTCTCCTCCTTTTTGCACGACCGCAAAAAGGTCCAGTTCGGTGCCCGGACGGGTGTATGAACTCCCGAAATTGGCGGTGAACTGGCGGCATAGCTCCTCCCAACTGTCGATAGAGTTGGGTGGAAGGCTCATAAACCAGGACCTGGCGGTCCCAGTTAAAGCCACTGGAAAGTAATTGGCCATTACAGCCTCGTTTCCTCCAGCTGCTAAGATCGCAGTAGAGTATATCTGTAGGAATTCTACGGGATTGACAGTCCCGTCGAATTTTTCCGGCAAGTGTGGCCGGAACTTCTGTGGCCATCTAACCATGCGCAGGTGCATGGCTAGGGCGGAACAGCCTCCTCCTACTCCTTCCAAAGTAGAAAGGTCTTGAGCATCTCGTCTTTCTCGAGCTCGCTCGATGTGGACACGGCCATCCTGTTGGCGGTATCGGCGATCAAGCTCCGCCCGGAGGTCGTGTGTCGAAAGCCGAGATGCAGTATGGGCACGTCGTGCCCTAGAGGGCAACGACGTCACTTGCTGTGACGCAGCTCTTCTCCGGTTGTTGGAGACATGTGGACCAAGTCTTCCAGACAACGTTCGTCGCTGCGACGGGGCCCGCCCTGAAGGAGGTGGACCCTGATTGTTGAGGCGTTCGGCCGCTGCTGCGACCAAATGCTCAATATCAGCTCTCCATTGCTCCATGGCACCTTGAGATGCATCCGGAGGTGGTGGTCGCTGAAGGAGAGCACGCGCTGCATGGAGTGCGTGTTCTGGGTTGTCACGACTTGCCGGCGCAGAATGTGACGCCGGTGCACCATCATGTCGTTCGACATGTCTTGCCGGAGAAGATGGCGGTGGTGGGAGCGTGACTCCCGCTGGAACTGTGGCTCCTGCCGGTGGTTGCATGTTGGAGGGATTGCCTCCGACAGCCTGAGCAGCAGGTTGCCCGTTGGATGATCCAGCCGCAGAATGCACCATTCTTGAAGATCTCAGGCGCCCCTACCTGGCGCGCCAACTGTCGACTGTTGGAGTCGGCAGATCCCCTGACACTACGAAAGTGTGGAAGGAGTTTGTGGTTCGGTTTGGGCGCGCGGAGACTCAAGAAGGTGAATTGCGATTGGACTCGAGTGACACAGTAGTTTACGTGGTTCGGGCCGCCTGAGCGTAATACCCTACTCCACGGGAGTGTATGTGTGTTGTATTAACTTGTCAGCTTGAGTGTGTTCGAGTGTCCTCTCTGTCGTGTATCGTCGGTTTGTCCTTTTATAGTACAAGGACAAACCGTTACAAGTCAGCCTGGCCCGACATGTGGCCCTGGCGGTTATTGGCATTGATACACAAGATTAATTGTTGTTAATAACCCTGTAACGGCTCCGATAGTGCCGTTACAGGTGTTAAGATCATCCGATTAAATATCATTAATGTGGAATTAATGATAATTAATCGGGTCTTGAAGTCCGCGGCTGTCCTTTGGAGATCCGGAGCCGTTACAACGTCTCCCGGGGATTTAAAGCGGCCAGCTCCGACGTATGGACACGTGGCAGCTCCGGAGCTTGCTTGTGGGAAGCGGGAAGCTCCGGGGCGGCTTGCTACGTGTCAGGTCCGGAGCTTCTCTCGGTCAGGGGCTTCCTCCGGAGGTGCCGTTTCAGTACTTGGCCCGGAGCTTTACCCTTGCGGGTAATAGCTCTGGTCTGACAGTACACGTGGCAACCTAGAGGTTAACCATGTTGGAGAAGCGGGTCCGGTCACGTCTGGCGAGTGGGCCCCCGAGGGTCTTCAATTTGAGTAGATGTCCTTCCCTTGAGATCTTTGTAACCTCAGGGGGTGTATGGTTTTTAGGGTACCGACAACACCGAAGGAAGAAAATGGGAAGGAAATTATCCAAATAAAATGTAAGGCCCATGCTTTGTGAGCTAGAGTATGAAGACTTCTATCTCTTTAAAGCATGTTCCTCTAGGCATTAACGCACCTAACATTTTGTTCTTTCCACCTTATATGAGTTGAGATATTGCATTTCAAACAAGTCTCTTTCTCATGAGGTGGGTTCCCCTTTGTGACAATCTACCGTATGCAATGCCAAACATTTTATAATGCAAGAAATTATAAGTCTATATGACAGGCATCATGCAAGGCATAAAATAAATCTATCTTGCCAAATTTGAACCTTTCAAAGGCTTCTTTAGGGAGAGCTACTCTCCAAACCTTGGGACAACCCAAAGGAACCTCCATCCCAAGCTAACCCTTGCTCACCCCTATCCTTTGAGAGTTAGGCAAGACCTATATGAAGTGCATTCTTACATGACGTTCGTTGCATCTAGCACATTTAATTCACTTCTTAGCCTAGAAAAAGTTTTCTCATCAAGTGGTTTAGTGAAGATATCCGCCAATTGTTCTTCGGACCTAACACCTCTCAAGGAGATGTCTCCCTTAGCTTCATGGTCTCTTAGGAAATGATGGCGAATATCAATGTGCTTAGTGCGGGAGTGTTGAACGGGGTTTTAAGCTATCTTAACCGCACTTTCATTGTCACAAAGGAGAGGCACACAACCAAGTTTAATACCAAAGTCCAAAAGGGTTTGTTTCATATAAAGAATTTGGGCACAACATGCACCGGCCGCTATATATTCCGCTTCTGCCGTGGACAAGGCGACAGAATTTTACTTCTTGCTTGACCAAGATACTAGGGAACGCCCAAGAAAGTGGCACCCACCGGAGGTACTCTTGCGATCCACGCGACATCCGGCAAAGTCCGAATCCGAGTATCCCACAAGATGGAATTTTGCACCTTTAGGGTACCACAAGCCCACACTAGTGGTATGCTTAAGATACCTAAGTATCCTAAAGACCGCCTTCCTATGCGATTCTTTAGGTGCCGCTTGAAAGCGAGCACACAAGCATACACTAAACATGATATCGGGCCTAGATGCGGTAAGATAAAGTAATGAACCAATCATAGACGGTAGTTAGATTGATCAATAGGTTTGCCGTCCTTATCCGCGTCGAGATGACAATTGGTTGCCATTGGAGTGCTTCTTGAGCTACAATCTCCCATCTCAAATTTCTTCAAGAGGTCCTTGGTGTACTTCTCTTGATAGACGAAGGTTCCCTCTTGAAGTTGCTTGATTTAAAATCCAAGGAAGAAGTTGAGCTCTCCAATCATTGACATCTCGAATTCCCTAGACATCATTTTGCCAAACTCATGGCTAAGAGCTTCGTTAGTTGAACCAAAAATAATATCATCAACATAAATTTGGCAAATGAACAAATCTCCGTTGATGTCCTTGGTGAAAAGTGTGGTGTCCACCCCCCCGATCTTGAATCCTTGCATGATGAGGAAATCCTGTAGTCGTTCGTACCACGCCCTAGGTGCTTGCTTGAGCCCGTAGAGCGCCTTGTGCAACCTATACACATGATTAGGATTCCTCAGATCTTCAAACACGGGAGGTTGTTCAACATAAACAAGCTCGTTAATGTAACCATTAAGAAATGCACTTTCACATCCATTTGATAAAGTCTAATACTATGATGTGATGTAAAGGCAAGAAGTATACGAATGGCTTCTAGCCGGGCGACCGGGGCAAATGTCTCCCCAAAGTCTAGTCCTTCAACTTGTGAGAACCGAGTCTTGCCTTGTTGCGGACCACAACGCCATTCTCGTCTTGTTTGTTGCGGTACACCCACTTTGTTCCGATGACGTTCTTGTCCTTGGGTCGCTCCTCCAACACCCAAACTTCATTGCGGATGAAGTTGTTGAGTTCTTCCTGCATGACCATCACCCAATTTGGGTCTTGGAGTGCTTCCTCAATGTGAGTGGGTTCTACACACGAAACAAACGAGTAGTGATCACAAAATGAAGCAAAGTGGTGAGAACGTGTGCTTACACCCCTTGACGGACTTCCAATGATTTGGTCCATTGGATGCGCCTTGGAGATGCGTCCATGCCTCATAAGCTGTTGTGAAGCACTTGGTGAAGGTGATGCGTGTTGTTCCTCTTGTGGTTGGACTTGATCATGGACTTGTTCTTCCTCTTGATGTTGTTGTGCTTGTGAGTCTTGAGTTGGCAATGGATCATCCTTCTCTTCTTTGTCAACTTGAGGCACCATAGAGGTGCTGTTGTTGGAACTTGAGGCTCCCCCTTGATCATGGCTCTCCTCAACTTCGGGCTTGATGTCTCCAATGGTCATGTTCTTCATGGCTTCTCGTAGAGGCTCATCATCTATTTCATCATGACCAAAACTCTCCTCTTGGGAGCCATTAAATTCATCAAACTCAACATCACAACTTTCTTCAACTAAACCGGAGGTTTGGTTGAATACTCGATATGCTTTTGAGTTTCATGCATAACCAAGAAATATACCAACATAACATCTTCTTTCAAACTTACCGAGCCTTTTCTTTTGGTAGATGTAGCACTTGCATCTAAAGACTCGAAAGTAGGATATGTTGGGCTTTCTCCCAATGAGAAGCTCGTACGGGGTCTTTTGAAGTAGGCGATGTTGGTAGACCCTATTTGCGGCATGGCACGCCGTGTTGATCGCTTCGACCCAAAACTTCTCCGACGTGCCGTAGTCATCAAGCATTGCTCTTGCAAGAGTGATGAGTGTCTTGTTCTTCCTTTCAACGACACTGTTTAGAGTGAGGACTCATGTTTCACGCCTTCGCGGTCACACCACTCCCCAATGTTGTAGTTCTTGAATTCGGTGCCGTTGTCACTCCGGACCTTGATGATGGGAAGTTGAAATTCCCTTTGAGCGCGGTTGGCGAAGGTCTTGAACACTTCTGGAGTTTCACTCTTGTCACCTAGAAATAAAGTCCAAGCATAGCGAGAATAGTCATCAACAATAACGAGACAATAGAGGTTACCACCAAGGCTTTGATATGTGGACGGTCTGAAGAGGTCCATGTGGAGTAGCTCAAGTGGCTTGGAGGTTGACACCATTGTCTTCATTGGGTGGTGTGAAGCAACTTGCTTCTCGTCTTGACAAGCGCTACAAAGCTTGTTCTTCTCAAATGTGACATCCTTCACGCCGGTCACCATCCCAAGCTTGAATGACTTCTTGAGTTTGCTCATTCAAATGTGCGCTATGCGTCGGTGCCATAGCAAACCCAAGCTTGTCTTAGTGAAAAGACAAGTGGTCAAGCTAGCATTCTTGTTGGCGAAGTCCACTAGGTAGAGATGTCCATGCCGAAATCCTTTGAAGACTATGTCTTGGCTTGTTTCACTACTCACAACAACATCATTTTTGCTAAATGTGCACGTTAGTCCAAGATCACATAGTTGTGCAATAGAAAGTAAATTAAAACTAAGTGACTTAACGTACAAAACATTGGAAATAGATAAGTCATTTGATATAGTAATTTTACCTAAGCCTATTACCTTGCCCTTAGAGTTATCACCAAAGGTGACTTGTTCATGATTGCTGGGGTTTTCTATGGTGGTGAACATACCATCATTGCCGGTCATATGTTGGGTGCACCTGCTATCGAGTACCCAATGCTTTCCTCTGGCTTTGTAGTTCACCTACACACATGAATTAAATTTTTAACTTTATGCACCCAAGCCAACTTAGGTCCTTGTATGTGTGATACAAGTGTCTTTGGGACCCAAAGTTGCTTGGGGAGCTTCCCCTTCATGCCTTTCATGTCCTTGCCAATGAACCTAGCCTTCACCTTGCCATCTACTTTACTTAAGAGATAATAACGATCATTGAAAGTAGATTTGTAATTAGTAGGAAGCTTGGGAGAGGGTCGGTTAGGAAGAGGACACTCCCTTGTGTGGTGACCGGTGACCTCACAATGTTGGCAATAAGAACCAACTTCTTTGATGAAGCTTGTTCTTAGCTCCGGTGAGGGCACCTTTCCTTTGTTGGGCACCGGGAAGGATCCAAGTCCTCTTTTGTTGAAGGCCTTTGCTTGTTGGAAGAGGATTTCCTTGTGTTTGACCTCCCCTTTTGAAAGTTTAGCCACACTAGTGCGGAGACTCTCAATTTCTTCCAACAAGTCCTTCTCCCTAGCATTAGCTTTCAAAGGCAAAGACTTGTGCAAAGCATTAGTGGCATGAGAAGTAATGGATATATTATCATTAAGAGTTTGCTTCTTCATATTTTTCAACTCTTGATCAAGCATGTCATGAGCAAGGTTAAGTGTTTGATGTTCTTGTATTAACTTGTTGTGCTCTTCCAAGAGTGTTTGGTGTGCTAAGTTAAGTTCATGATTATCTATCTTGATTTTAGCCTTTTCTTCCTTAATTTGCTTGACATGGGATTTGAGCGTGTCATGCTCTTTGAGTATGCTTTCATACTTGTCAAGCAAATCAAGGTTAGCACTCTCAAGTCTAGCACGAGTTTCTTCAAGCACTTTAACCTTACTCTTTTCCCTCTTAATGATAGCATGATATTCATTTATCAAAGAAGTTAAATCATCGGGGGAAAGCTCATCATCGCTAGAGTCATCACATACCTTGGTGTTACCTTTCGCCATGAGGCACATGGGCGGTGGATGAAGAGGTGCATCATCATTGTTGGCGATGGCGAGGCCGGCCAAGCTTTCTTCTTCCTCTTCACTCTCTTCATCACTTGTTTCTTCATCGGTGACCCATTCATTTGCCTCACACATGAACACCTTTTGTGGGCCATTTCTCTTCTTTGGGAAGAGCCTTGCCTTCTTGCCCTTGTCATGTTTCTTCTTCCCAAAGGATCTTGGCTTTGGTTTGGCTTCTTCTTCATCATCATCACTTCCTTCAAGCTTGCGATGCTTGCTCTTGTGGTTCTCTCTTCGTTTGTCCAGTATTGGACAATCATAGGAGATGTGGCCTTGATCACCACAGTTGTAGCAAGTCTTGTGATCATCTCTCCTTGGTAGAAATGATCTCTTCTTAGGATCAAATGTGTATCCCTTCTTAGTGATCTTGGAGTTCAAGCGTGAGAACTTTCTCATCATCAACGCAAGCTCATCATCATCATCTTCACTTGATGCTTGTTCTTCTTCACTTGAGCTAGGCTCAACCACCTTCTTCTTCTTGTGGCTTGTTTTCTTGGTGGAGGCCTTTAGAGCAATTGTCTTTGAAGATGATTGCTCCATCATCCCAAGTACACTCATCTCATGAGCGTGTATTTCTCCAATGAGCTCCGAAACTTCAATGTGGTCAAGTGACTCTTTTTGGAGCATGGAGTTGATGATGTTGTACTTTGGCTTGGGAAGGAGCATGAGGATCTTGCGGTTGATGAGTCCCTTGCCAAGAGAAGCAATGTCAAGAGCATTTATTTCTTCAATAAGCACATTTAAGCGAGAGAACATCTCATTAACATTTTCATGAGGTAGCATCTTAAATTCATCATATTTTGCTTTAAGCATGTGATATTTAAGTTCCTTGACCCTAGAAGAACCCTCATGAATCTCTATTAAGCAAGCCCAAATTTCACAAGCCTTTTTCTTGCTAACAATCCTAGAAAACACATCTTGACTAATGCATTCATAAATAGCATTCCTAGCTTTAGCATCCCATTTAATTTGATCACCAACATAATTGTGTTCTCCAAACCCCGTGTGGGTCGCTTCCCATACTTCGGGAACAATAGCCTCAAGATAAGCGCACATGCGTGCTTTCCAATCGGCAAAGTTCTTGCCCTCGAAGATAGGAACCGAACCCCCAACCTTGGCCATTTTAGCTCTCTAGCGGTGAGGCTAGAATGATCCTATGAGCAACCTTGCTCTGATACCAATTGTAAGGACCGAATGCCCAAGAGGGGGGGTGAATTGGGATTTCTTAAAAAAATTCTAAGCAATGAAACTTAATTTCTAAAGCCCAATTCCCTACGCAAACTATCTATGCATTCAAGTAGATAGAAACTTTGCGGAATATAAAATGCATAAAAGTAAGGGAAAGGAGAAGGATGCAAACTCCCGAGGAGACAAGGATTTATCCCGTGGTTTGGCAAGATCGTCAAGATCTTCCTACATCCACGTTGTGGCACCCACCAAGGGGTTTTGCCACACCCAAGTCACCGAGACGAGGGATCTTCACTATTCCTCTCCGTTCGCCTCCCTTGGCAAGGAGGAGCTCAAGCCTTGTACAACTTCGACCTTCCGAGCTTCCACACACGCCTTGGCAAGCTCCGGAAGTCTTCTCATAGTTACAAACACCAAGGGCACTCCCTTGAGGCTCTCACACTATCGTAGAGAGTCCACTCACCCAGAATGGAGGCACACAAGCTCTCTCTCTAGCTAGTTCTAGGCTAAATCTTGGTGTATAGATGATTGAAATGGTGTGGAAGTGATTGCTCTTGGTCTTGAACGCTTGTGGATGTGTTGATGGTGTTTGGTGATCAAGTCTTAACGAAATGACAAGATTAGGGGGTATTTATAGCCAGCCTCCCCGAAATAGCCGTTGGAAAAGTAGGCTGACAGAACTTTACTATGAACACCGGATGATCCGATGTCTCCCCTTTAGTTATCATCGGTCAAGTTACTTTAGCTGACGTCATTGTGTCAGATATGACCGTTGTTAGACCGATGTTGATCCTGTCTTCTCATCGGATGATCCGGTGGCTCTTCCTCCAGAATTTACTCAAACTTGATGCTTACTGGAGTAATCGATCGATGTGTGCTTCTGTGTACATCGGATGATCCGGTGAGTTGATTTTGAGAATTGGTCCAGAAATAATTGCTTCTATTGAATTAGGCCGATGTGCACTTTGCTTCATCATCGGATGATCTGGTGTGTACTTCTCCAGAATAGTTGAGAAATTTATCCTTCTATTGAATTGGACCGATGTAGTCATTTCACAAAACATCAGATGATCTGGTGTGTTGATCTTGTTTGCTTCGAGTTGTTTTAAGTTGATCTTTTGGAATTTGTTTGAGTGACCTCTTTGACATTTGTTGGGAATGTTCTTCTGATGAATATTGAGTTCCTTGTGTTGTCAATTTTGATGGAATTGCGTTGACGTATGAGTTCTTCTTTTAGTCTTCATGAAAATCAATTAACCCCTTAGAATAGTTCGTTGAGGGGTCTCCATTTGTATCCAATGAGCAGTAGATGATATGAATAGATAGTTCATTACATTTGATGTGTTATACGTGAGACCTCACATATACAAACTCATTAGTAATATCTAACGGTTGTCATTAATCACCAAAACCATACCTCATGGGGGCCTAGATGCTTTCAGATGTGAAAGTGGATAAGGATCAATGCTGCTTTTGTTTAGACAAAGGTCACCATCAAAAGGATTGCATAGGTTTCCTTAAATGGTGTTGTAAAAATGGTAATGATTTTGTGACCTTTGTTGATGAATCTCTGCTTTTAGATTATACACCATCTTCTTGGTGGATTGAATCAGGTGCCACTGTGCACGTTTACAATTCGTTGCAGAGGTTAAATATGAGGAGGGCCCTAGAAAGAGGGGAAAGGGTTATTAAAGTTGTTGATGGCCATGAAGCTGAAGTGAAAACCATTGGAGATTATCCATTAGTATTAAGAAATGGATTTGTACTTATACTTCAAGATGTATTATATGTACCCTCTTTAAGTAGAAATCTCATCTCAATATCATGCTTAGATGATGATGGTTATGTTTGCCAGTTTGGCAAAGACGAATGTGTAATTAAGTATGATAATAAGATTGTTGGTGTTGTCATAATACAATGCATGCTATACTTATTATCTATGCATGATGATGTTAATATTGTAAGCGACAAACAATTTTCCTCATATTAGGGTAAGCGTAAGAGAATCGATTCCAAAATGTCTTCAAAATTATGGCATTGTCGCTTAGACCATATTTCGAGGGGGGGAATTGAACAATTGATTTCACAATCGATTCTTCCCAATTTGAATTTTTCGGATTCAGAAGAATGCATAGACTGCATTAAGGGGAAATTTGTTAAGAAAATTAAGAAAGGTGCCATACGCAGTGCGGGAATTTTGGAATTAATCCATACGGACATTTGTGGTCCATTTCTCATAGTATCTGTTGATGGTTTTGATTCGTTCATAACCTTCACGGATAACTATTCTCGCTATGGTTATATTTATCCGATTAATGAACGCTCTGAAGCGTTAGATAAATTTAAGATATTTAAGGCTGAAGTTGAAAATCAGCATAATATTAAGATTAAAGTGGTAAGATTCGATCGTGGTGGTGAGTACTACGGTCGTCATACCCCGTATGCCCAAGTTCGTGGACCATTTGCTCGGTTTCTACAGAAAAATGGCATAGCCATTGGGCCCTCAAATGGTCATCTCTTACAAACTCAGTTGGAGCTCCTTGCCTTGAAGGAGACGATGTCGCAGACCCAGGCGGAGCTGGAGAGGTCGAGGGCGGAGGCAAGGGAGGAGCAGCGGAGGACGACCTTAATGATGACCCAGATGCAAGCAGCGGTGGCGGTAAGTAATTTAAACTACCGTAGTTAAATTTCATAGCATTTCAAGAATATATATCTTCTAATATTTTGCAATGACAGACTCTTGCTCGAAACAGCGGTCAGGATATCGAGATTGTTGCGCTTCCGTCGCAGGGGACCCCGGAGCTGGTAATAAACTCTTTCTTTAATATTATCGTATTCATTTCAATATTTTACATAGGGAGATAAAGAGATAGAACATAGATTGGGAGAGAGTGAGATAGAGATAGAATATAGGATTTCTGGTGTAGACTACGGCCAGGAGGTTAGAAGATTCCTAGATTGAGATCACGTTTCCATCTTGCTGGTTCTTGGATTTGGGGCACATGGAGTTGGAGCTTTGCAGTGTTGCGACGATATATACAGGATATGGTAAACGAGTAGATCAGTTGATAATACTTTGTTTTGCCTTTTTTGCTGCTTCTTTTGGGCTGCTTCGGTTGGAATTTGCACTGCCCTGCCGGCCAGAAGCTCAAGGCATCTTTTGCTGCAACGAGTGGGGTGAGAGCGTTGAGTGGTGTGGCAATGGAAACACATCCTTACAGTAGTCTAGCACTCTAGCGGCAGTCTAATTAAGCTGATGATTAAGTGATAATTGCCACCACTATCCATTCAATAAGTGCCTCAAAGAGTAAAATACTGAAAGATAATGCACCATGACTTTTTTTCTCGTTCTATATTTCATCCTGTCGAGGAAACCTGGCTGGCCCAAAATAACTTTGTTTAAATTGTATTGGACTTACTTACATTGAGAGAAAAAAGTGTGTGGCAGACTTGTCCATCTATTCCAGCACCTATTGAACCAAAGCACCAGATCCCCCCCCCCCCCCACCCAAAAAAAAAAAATGAGAGCATCTGCAATCAGTAGAATTCAGTCTACTTGTAGTAGACTAAGCTATGAATGATATAATAATCATACTATACCTCATGAATCATATAAGCTTGAATGATTTAAAACACAAGAGTTTAACTCTAATGTTTTTTTGCGGGGTTCGGGAACGGCGGTGCAAACTCTTTCGACACTTGGAGGGACACGCCGAAAAGATCTTCTCGGCTCTGGAGGTAGTAGAGGGGCTAGCGTGTAGCCCGATGTGAAATTGTGTTGTTGTTGATGTTTTAAAACTATTTTGTTGTATGTGTATATATATCTATTTTTGTATATCTGTTCTATGTTCTCGCCATCGTGCGAGGTAGTCAGTTTCTGTTTTTTTTTAAATCAAAAACGTAACTTACGTCGACTATGGCCATACCGACGAAAGTCAGCCCATGTTAACTTTCGTCGGAGCCGCGTAAGTTATCCCAAGTTAACTTACATCAGTCCGCCATTACTGACGTAAGTAAGACAAATAACTTTCGTCGGCCTAGCCGCGGCCGAAGTAAGTGCTCCGGCCCAATCCGCGGCCCATCCCGGTAACCTACTTACGTCGGTTACGGATACCGACAAAAGTTAGTAACTTACGTCGGCGGTCGACGTAAGTTATCTTAATCATATCCAAACTGCTTCGTCGGCCGTCAACCAACATAATTAAGGGAAAACCGACGTAAGTAAGTAACTTATGTCAGTAAAAGCCCTAATTACATCGGCCCTGGCCGACGAAATTGATCGGGATTCCTGTAATGAGCCTCTGCCCGGGGTTACCAAGCACCTCAAAGTATCCCTCTATGCGAATGATGCAGCCCTCTTCATTTCACCCTCGGCTGGGGATCACCAAATAACTAAGGCAATTCTTGATCTATTCGGTCAAGCCTCTGGACTTATAATAAATATGGATAAAACTGATGTTTACCTGATAAGATGCACTGAGGAAGAGATGCAAGGCATCTCTGATCAACAATTCCGAGTTGCTCATTTTTCCTGTTCTTATTTAGGCATCCCTTTGCACTTCAAAAAACCGACCAGGTCCTATGTCATGCCGGTTGTGGAAAGGGTAGAGCAAAGGCTCCAAGGCTGGAAGAAAAATCTGCTATCTTAGTCGAGGCGTGAATTCTGATCAAGTCGGTTCTATTAGTGTTGCTGAAGTACTTTATGTCGGTTTCCTGTATGGGCATCCAAAAGGATTGACAAAGTCAAAAGAAACTTCCTCTGGAAAGGATCAGACCCGAAAAGGATTAGTGGAGGCCATTGCTTAGTCAAATGGAATGTCTGTACTAGACCTAAATCTATAGGGGGACTTAGAATAAAGGATCTACAAATTTGGAAGAGCGTTGCGCCTGCGTTGGTTATGGAACTTATGAGACAGTAGAGACCGGCCCTGGAAAACTTTGTTTCAACACTGGGATGTGATTGACCGTAATCTCTTTTTTTTCTTCCATCGTGGTGTCTGTGGGGAATGGCAAGAATACACCCTTCTGGGAAGCGCCTTGGCTAAATGGGCAATCTCCTAAGTCCCTAGCGCCGAACCTCTATATGCGGGTCAGGTTCAAGTATTGCACGGTCGACAAGGAGCTCTCGAGTTGAACTGGATTCAGAACATCAGAGTAGTTAACTCGGGAGAGATGATTGTTACTCCTCTTCAATGTCCTCTCTGAATTCACTTTATCAGAAGAGAGTGACTCTATTAGTTGGCGTTGGACAGCTAATGGAGTCTTTATAGTGGCTTCAGCATATGAAATACAATTCATGGACGCCATCTCGGTCGACTGGGCGACAGCAATCTGGAGAGTCCAGACCCAGCCTAGATGTAGGTTCTTTGCCTGGCT
This sequence comes from Tuctoria greenei, assembly GCA_036927565.1. Classification (NCBI taxonomy): domain Eukaryota; kingdom Viridiplantae; phylum Streptophyta; class Magnoliopsida; order Poales; family Poaceae; genus Tuctoria; species Tuctoria greenei. Next base: position 257,965,744 of record JAYESD010000002.1, read on the forward strand.
AATCCTGCATAACAAAGCACTAACGGTGGACAACCTTGCCAGGAAACATTGGCCACACAATGCGAGCTGCAGTCTACTACTGTAATCCAGAAACTGCAAACCATCTTCTAGCAGACTGCAATTTCACGAAATCTACTTGGCAGAAGGTCGCTCAACTTCTGAACCTACCTCTGCAGTTAGCCCAAATTCCTTCAGGGGGCGTGAAGCACTGGATTAAAATTGTTACGTTGATCAGGCTGCGTACAAAAAGAAGAGAACGCTCAGAGCTCCTTCTCACTTTTTAGTAGGAAATCTGGAAAGAAAGAAATCGTCGGATCTTCCAATCACAGGGGCTTTATTCTTTCGACTAGCTGAATCAATTGTCTCTGAAGTGGGTCTGATTCAAACTGCCTTAACCTGGTCTTAATGTATTAGGTTGTAGTTGTTAGTTTTTATCTCATGGCCACTTCTGGTTGCCGGGGCTCTCTAGCTTATGTACGATGTAATGTTATGTTTTTTGTTGGACTGTGTTGAGTTATGTGTTTGGGCCTGGTCTGTGTACCGGCTCATCTATGTATCTATAAATATGTACACTGTCCCTTGGTTAATTAATCAATCATTCTTCCCCTCTAATATGGTATCATTAGCCAAACCCTAACCCTAGCCGCCGACCCCCCCCCCCCACTATGGACGGCGCCCCCCCCCCCCCCCCCCCCGCCGCCGCCGGCGCCCCCCTCCTGGCCGCCGCCGGCGCCCACTTCCTGGCCGCCGCCGGCGCTCCCCCTGGCCGCCGCCGGCGCCCACTTCCTGGCCACCGCCGGCGCCACCTCCCTGGCCAGCGGCCCCCTGGCCGGCGCCCCCCTGCGCCTCTCCCCCTGCGCTCCTCCTCTGCGCCTCCCCGCCGCGTCCCCTGCGCGCGCCGCCGCCGGATTCGGCCCGGCCGGCCCCGACGCCGCCTCCCCTGCGCGCGCCGCCGCCAGATCCGGCACGGCTGACCCCCACGCCGCCTTCCCTGCACGCGCCGTCGCCGGATTCAGCGCGGCCGGCCTCGTCGTCGCCTCCCCTGCGCGCGCCGCCGCCAGATCCGACGTAGCCGGCCCCTTTGCCGCCTCCCCTGCGTGCGTCCCCGGATCTGCACCGCCGGGTTTGACACCGTCGGCCGCGCCGTCGCCATGCTGCTCGGCCCCGGCTCGGGTGCCGCCGGCCACGCCGCCGCCGGGCTCCCCGACACTGGATCGGGTGCCGCCGCCATCCGACTGCCGCCGCCCGGTACTCCCGGCCCCACTCCTTCCCTGTCTGGCCTGGATCCGGCCGCCGCCGCACCGGTGCCACAGTTCTGGCCAGCGTGGACAGTGCAGGGTCTCCTGCCGTCTGGACGTGACTGGGTGGTAGACTCTGGTGCCTCGTACCACACAACTCCCGACGCCGGTATCCTCTCTTCTAACCGTCCTTCCTATTCCTCTCATCCTTCATCTATCGTTGTTGGGAATGGGTCGGTTCTTCAGGTCACCTCAGTAGGTGACTTGGGTTCGTCAGGTTCTTTTCAGCTCCGTGATGTTCTTGTTGCTCCTAACATCATTCAACACCTTCTTTCCATTTGCCTTTTCACTACTGACAACCGAGTTTCCATCGAGTTCGATCCTTTTGGTTTATCTGTGAAGGATCTTACTACTCGGCGTGTTCTTTTTCGCTGTGAGATTTCGGGACCTCTGTACACGATGCGTCTTCCAGCTTCCGCTCTGCCTCTTGCCCTGACTACAACAGCCTCTTCGACCATCTGGCATCGTCGGCTTGGTCACCCCGACATTGATGCTATGTCGAAGTTGTCTGGTAGTTCAGTGATCTCGTGTACTCGGGGTACTCACGAGTCTCTTTGCCATGCTTGTCAGTTGGGTCGCCACGCTCGTCTTCCTTTTTCGCACTCTGTCGCTCATGTCGAGCACATCTTTGATTTGATTCACTGTGATCTTTGGACATCTCCTATTCTCAGTGTATCCGGCCTTAAGTATTACTTGGTCGTCGTTGATGATTTCTCACACTATTCGTGAACTTTTCCCTTGCGGCAGAAGTCTGATACTTTCGGCACTCTCTCTCACTTCTTCGCTTGGGTGTCCACCCAGTTTGGATGCACGATCAGGGCGGTCCAGTGTGACAACGGGCGCGAGTTTGACAACTTTGCGTTCCGTGACTTCCTTCTTTCTCACGGTGTTCAATTGCGCATGTCTTGCCCGTACACCTCTCCCCAGAACGGCAAGGTTGAGCGCATGATTCGGACGACCAACGATGTCATGCGCTCCCTGATGTTCCAGGCTTCTACTCCTGCTCGCTACTGGGAGGAGGCGCTTCACACCGCCACCTACCTCATTAATCGCCTTCCTACTAAGGCGATTAGTGCTCCCACTCCTCATTTCGCTTTGTTCGGCACGCCTCCTCTTTACGACCACCTTCAAGTTTTCGGGTGCGCTTGCTACCCTAATCTCTCTGCCACCGCCCCCCATAAGATCGCGCCTCATTCGACTCGGTGTGTCTTCCTTGGGTACTCCCCTGATCATAAGGGGTACCGGTGTCTCGACCTTACCACTCGCCGCATCTTGGTCTCTCGACACGTCGTGTTCGATGAGTCCTCCTTCCCTTTCGTTGGGTCCTCCTCTGATTCGGTCTCCGAGTTGGATTCCCTTTTTTCTGCTGACCTTGAGGCCGCTCCTGTCCAACGACCTTGTTTTTTACCTTCTGCGAGTCTTCCTCTAGCTGCGCCGGACACGACCACCATGTCTCAGACACCACCTGTCGTGCCTCCTGCGGCTCCGACGTTCTTGCCGCCACTAGTCGTTCCTCCGACGGCCCCGATGTCGACCGCTGCACCTTACGTAGCATCGGCACCTGCGGCGACTACGGTTGTGCCTACTACAGCCACGACACGACGGTTTACTGACCCTGCTCTCGTCTACTAGCGATGAGTGCGGGTTGGTGCCCAGGCTCCGTCGACCCTGGGCACGAGTGCTGCACCACGCGTAGCACCGACGTCTCCTACTGCGCCACGTGCAGCCCTGGTGTCTCCTACGGCTGCACCATGCGAGGTCCCAGCACCTCCTACGGCTGCACCAAGCGCAGCCTCGGCGTCTCTGACCTTGACTCCTGCGCCACACGAGGCCCTGACGTCTCCTACGGCTGCGCCACATGCGGCCCCGGCGTCTCCGACCTCGACACCTACGCCACACGAGGCCTCGACGTCTCCTACGGCTGCGCCACACGCGGCCCCAGCGTCTCCAGCCTCGACTCCTGCGCCATACAAGGCCCCGGCGTCCCCTATAGCTGCTCCACGCGCGGCCCCAGCATCTCCGGCCTCGACTTCCGCGCCGTGCGGGGACCCGACGTCTACTCTGACTCCCGCGTCACGCGCAGCTCCAGCGTCTCCGGCCTCATCACGCGCTGCGCCACGCGCGGCCCCTGTTCCACGGTTTGCCGACCTTGCTCTTATCTACCAGCGACGAGAGCGGGTTGGTGACTCTGCGCTTGCTCGTCCCGAGCCCTCGGTGTACCACCCACCGTTGCTCCACCAGGACCCAGGACACGTTCACCCGATGGTGACTAGACGTGCCGTTGGGGTTCTCCGGCCTCTTGAGAGGTTCTCCGGCATGGTACTCTCTTCGACAACACTGACACCATCCACTTCCTCTTCGGTATCACCTATACCGACCTCTATTCGTAGCGCCCTCGCTGACCCTCACTGGCGCCGTGCTATGGAGGAGGAGTATGCGACCCTACTTGCCAACCGGACATGGGACCTTGTTCCTCGTCCTCCTCGTGCAACGTTTTCACAGGCAAGTGGGTTTCATGCATAAGAGGAAGGCGGATGGATCCCTGGAGAGATATAAGGCTCTTTGGGTACTTCGGGGCTTCACTCAGCGCCCTGGAGTGGACTACGACGAGACCTTCAGTCCGGTGGTTAAGCCAGCGACAGTACAGACTGTTCTGTCGTTGGCTCTCTCGCGTTCTTGGCCAGTCCACCAGCTGGACGTCAAGAACGCCTTCCTCCACAGGACGCTGACGGAGACGGTGTACTGCAGTCAGCCGACAGGGTTCGTTGATTCAGCCCGTCCAGACTTGGTCTGCCGGCTGAACAAGTCCCTATACAGGCTGAAGCAGGCGCCTCGGGCTTGGTATAGCCGGTTCGCCTCCTTCCTGGCCTCGCTCGGCTTCGTCGAGGCCAAGTCGGACACCTCGCTCTTCGTTTACAGGCATGAGGGTGACACTGTCTACCTCCTGCTGTACATGGACGATATTGTCCTCACGGCGTCTAGCCCGACTCTTCTTCAGCGCACGATCTCCGCCCTGCAGCGTGAGTTCGCGACGAAGGATCTCGGCTGGCTCCACCACTTCCTGGGCGTTGCGGTCGAGCACCGTCCGGGTGCTCTGTTCCTCCACCAGCGCCAGTACTGCCTGGATATCTTCGAGCGAGCGGGCATGGCTGATTGCAAGCCATGCTCCACTCCCGTGGACACCCAGACGAAGCTATCTTCGGCCGACGGCGCCCCGGTCACCGACCCCACCTCTTACAGGAGTCTTGCAGGTGCCCTGCAGTACCTCACCTTCACCAGCCCGGACATCTCCTACGCGGTTCAACAGGTGTGTCTCCACATGCATGCTCCGCGGGAGACACATCTCATGGCGATGAAGCAGATTCTTCGGTACCTGCACGGCTCCCTCGACTACGGACTTCTACTTCGACGTGACTCGCCTTCTGAGTTAGTGGTCTACACCGACGCTGACTGGGCGGGGTGCCCTGATACCCGCCGCTCCACCTCTGGCTACGCCGCCTTCCTGGGGGGAATCTTGTCTCCTGGTCCTCGAAGCGGCAGCCCGTGGTCTCTCGCTCCAGTGCTGAGGCGGAGTACCACGCCGTGGCTAACGGCGTAGCAGAGGCGTCTTGGCTCCAGCAGTTACTTCAGGAGCTCCACTCCATTGTCGTCCGCAAAACGTTGGTCTACTGTGATAATGTCAGCGCCTTTTATCTCTCCACCAACCCCGTCCAGCACCAGCGCACGAAACATGTGGAGATTGATCTTCATTTTGTTCGTGAGCGGGTTGCACGCGGTGAGGTTCGAGTTCTCCATGTGCCGACGACGTCACATTTTGCCGACATCTTCATGAAGGGACTCCCGACGTCTTTATTTTCTGAGTTTCGGTCCAGTCTCAACATCTGTTGTGGCTAGATGTTGGGACTGGGGGGGTGTTGGACTGTGTTGAGTTATGTGTTTGGGCCTGGCCTGTATACCGGCCCATCTATGTATCTATAAATATGTACCCTGTCCATTGATTAATTAATCAATCATTCTTCCCCTCTAATATTTTTCTCCTCTCTTAGTTAAAGAACGGCAATACCCCTGCCTTGTTTTCAAAAAAAAAAAGATGAACTAGAGCTACCGAGAGTGCAAGCAAATGCTCTGGAAAGCCCGTTCACAGAAGAGGAAGCTTGGTCTGCAATATCTGAGACACCGCCGACACAGGTGCGTTCTACAAGAGATGTTGGTCTTTTATTAAGCATGATCTCATCTCATGGCTTCACTGTGATGCTTCTACAACTTGAGCACGGGGCCGTTGGCACAGCTTAAGTGTGTGGTGATCACTGTACTACCGAAAAGGGAGGACACGGACACACCTGGTGATTTTCTGTCTGATCAGCTTGGTTCATTCCTTTGTTAAGCTTATCTCCAAGATACTAGCTCGGCGGTTGGCAAGTGAGATTAGCAGCCTCAGTGCCATGCCCATAGTGCATTAATTAAAAAAAAGAGCACTTAGGAGAACTTTTTATTGGTACACAATTTGACTTGGCTATTTCATCGCTCCAGAACACCGGTTCTTCTTCTTAAGCTCGATATCACGAAAGCATTCGACTTGGTTTCATGGGAATACATGATCAAGGTGATGGAAAACCGTGGATTTCCGAGCCGATGGTGGGACTGACTGTCATTGTTGTTTACAATGTCATATTCGTTTGTCAAATTGAATGGTGTCCAAGGTCCCTATATCAAGCGTTGGCGCGGGCTACGCCAAGGCGACCTCTTATTCCTATATTTGTTCATTTTAGCCATCGACACACTGCAACAACTATTTCGGATAGCGACAGAGGATGGCATATTAACACAGATCAAGAGAAGGCATGCGGGGATAAGGATCTCAATGTATGGTGACAACATGGTCATTTTCATTAATCTCACACAAGCTGATGTGGATAATACACCTTAGCAATTTTGCGTTGTTTTGGGGATGCCAGGATAAATGAAAGCAAAAGCTCTGTAGTGCTGATTGGTTGTGATGGCCTTAATCTTGACAGCCTTCTATGCAATTTTGGTGGTCAGCATGTAAGCTTCCCCTTGACCTACTTGGGTTTATCAATCAGCTTAGGTCGTCTTCGCGTGGGGCAACTGCAAGGTATTCATGAGTCATGATGACAAAGCCCTTGCCAAGCTTGTTGGGTGATAGGGGAATCTCATTAGTTTTGGAGCCGGCGAGAGCTTGTGCATATTAGAGATATAATAGTAATATTATATTAGATGATGTACTAGAGACTTATTTGCATATTTGCACTACAGGAATCCCGACGATTTGCGACGGCCATGGCCGTCGCAAATAAGCCATATACCATCGCAAATAAGCTATTTGCGACGGCTTTCCTTATTTGCGATGGTTTTTGGCCGTCGCAAATAAATCGTCGCAATTAAGCTTATTTGCGACGGCTGGGAGAGGCCGTCGCAAGTTATTGCCGCGGGCCTGTGGGCCCCGCAACTTTATTTGCGACGGCCGGTCCGTCGCAATTAAAGCTTATTTGCGACGGCCTGGCTGTCGCAATTATGTGCATCTATTTGCCACGGCCTGGCCGTCGCAAATAAGTTCAGTGGGCAGGGCCCACGTGTCCTCCTCCGGGACCCACGCCGCTATTTGCGACGGTCTAGCCGTCGCAATTAAACCTTATTTGCGACGGCCTGGAACCTTATTTGCGACGGTACTGTATAAAAAGCCATCGCAAATAAGGTTTTTTATTTTTTTTTAAAAACAGAAAATACTAACCGGCTCGATGGCCAGATTCACAGAACAGACAATATTAATCACATCACATCACAACAGTTTCAAAACATCACACACATCGTACAAACATCGCATCAACAAACTAAACATGGGCTCACTCGCCGGTCTGACCTCCGTATCCACCTCTGTAGCCACCTCCGAAGTCGAAGTCGTCGTCGCGCCTCATTCCAGGCGGCGGTAGCGACGACGACGGCGTTTGTGCAGCCGTCGCGGATCCCTGCAATTAATGAAACTTAGAGTTATAATATAAATGCATAAACATCTCTCTCCCTCCCTTCCTCTCCCTCTATCTTCATCTAAATCCCCCTCTCTTCCTCTCTCTTTTCATTTCTCTCTTTGTCTCTCACTCTATCTTTCTTTCTCACTCTATCTCTCTATTGCTATCCTTTTCCCTCTATCTTCCTCCCTCTATCTCCATCTACATCTCTCTCCCTCTATCTTCCCCTCTCTCTATCTCCATCTACATCTTACTCTCTCTCTTCATTCCCATCCTCCTCTATCTATCTTTCACTCTTTCGTCTGTCTCTCTTTCTTCTATCTCTATCTTTCTTCTATCTCAATCATTTTCTTCTATCTAACTATCTCTCTCTATCATCTATCTCAATCTTATTACGCTGGAGAAGAAGGCTTACATAGAAACTTACCTGACCCGCTGAAGAAGGATCGCCTGGAAGGACCAGTGGTTGTACCGGTAGCTGGATTCCCAGACCTTGCGCCCGAGCCATAGCTTGTCATTGCAAATATTAAATGCTACCTATTAGTAAGTCATTTACGCTGAATTAATAAGAATTTTAGTTTTTATTTTGTTACCTCCATGCTTCCCGCATCTGCGCCAACGCTGCTGCCTGGGTTTGGATCGTGGCCTCCATCGCGATCCTTTGGCGTTCCGCCTCCCTCATTTCCTCCTCATGTCGCCTTTCATTTTCTTCTACAGTTTCTCGGAGGGACTGCATCTCAATGTCCCTCTGCGATACGCGGCGACCTCCCGTGCCCACCGACGAAGCCTGCGAGGAGCTGCCTCTCGCAGGTCTCCCCGCCCTCGAGTCGACAACTCCGTCGAATATGGCAAGCCTATCAAAAAGAGAGTCAGTAATATGAAATTGAAATATCTTGAATACTTTGAATTGAAAACGATAAAATGACTTGTAAACTCACCTTCCGTGTGCTTTTCCACCACCGGTTGCATACGCGGCTTGAGGATCGATCGGTTGACGTTCCCAATCGAAATCCTCGCCGTGTATCTTCCTAGCCTCCTCCCCGTACTTAGCCTGCAAAATAAGAAAACCGTGTAAGTTCAACAATCTATATAGTTATATTTAATATGAATGATTTCTAAACTTACCAACCGCTCGGCTGCAGCCTGGCTGTACCCCGTCGGCTGAGAAGGGTCCATGTGACCTCTCTTCCAGACCTCAGCAGGGGTGGGCAGCACCCCCGTCTCGCGCTCCTGTCAATACGTGTTAGTACGAATAATATATTATTAATATATAAACATAAGTTACACACACTTATCATGTGTTTAGCTAAACGCAAGTGGTTATCTTGCCCGTGCCTGCTCTTCCCCTCGACCCCTCTGCAGTCTCGAGCCTTCTCAGGCTTAGCTTTAAACTCATTGCTAGCCCAGTAGCGACAAAGGGCCAGAAATGCATCGGCCCGACCCTGCAACCAGCTCATGTGGCCCTGCACATAGTTGGAAGTCATTAAAAATACCATCGAGGCAATTATCAGAAAAAAATACTTACTACACTCCACGTACCTGCGCGTACTCCTCCTCCGTCAGGTGCCTCTTGCTCTCTTGCTGGAAGTGTAACACGTGCTGCTGGTTCGCCTTCAAGTGCTCATTAATAATTTGAACACGGGCGTTCGACAAAGCTTGTCGAAGCGCCTTGGCAGCGTTGAAGTGAAACACTCGCCTCACATCCTCAAATAGGCGACGGTCGTTCGGGACCTCTAAAGTATATCTTGCCTGCGATAAAGAATATATTGAAGAGATGTTCACTAAAAGAGTTTAAGAGTTGTAACTTAGAAACTTTTTTAACATACTTACCATAAAATCGGCCCATACGGCCTCCTGAAGGTTGACGTGCTCCTGGTGATGGACGCGTGCGTAGTCCTCCCACGAAAGAGCGGGCACCCCGTCGATGACCCCGGGATAGTGCAAACGCACTATGGACCCGAGGACACCGTTCACCGGTCTGTGGTGTCTCTCACCGGTGAAAGATGTGTCGTCCCAAGCCCTGTAAGATATTTATTCATTCATTACTTAAGTAAACAAAAGAAACTAAAATTGAACACGATAATTTTTATTACCTATCTCCGACTGGACGAATCATGATCATCTGTGAACTCTGTGAAGGGACCGCGGGAGGACTAACAAAGTGAGTCCTCCTCGTCCTCCGCGTCTGCTGGGGCATCACGTCAGGTGACCCAGACAGCTCCTCACCAGCCGAGTCAAAGGCCTCAGGAACAAACTCATCGCCAGCCGGGGGCTGGCTCGCCGAGGGCTGGCTCGCCGAGGGCTGTCTCGCCGAGGGCTGGCTGGCCGAGGGCTGCCTCGCCGAGGGCTAGCTCACCGAAGGCGCCGCAGCCTCTGAGTCAGCCGGTGAGGACTACAACATTCAAATGATTCATAAGTAAGTTTAATGTGAATTTGAATTTAAAGAATTTGTCAAAAACGAGTGACATTTACCTGTGACGAGGCTCTAGAGCTGGTCTGAACGTGCCCGAGCAGCTGAGAGCGTCTGCTGCCAGTCGACGAGGCACCAATGAAAGCGTCCTCAGGTCTAGAGGGGTAGAACCCCCTCGTCGGCAGCACCTTCTTACCCTTCTTTGATGCCATCCTGTTGTAATTAGATAATTAGTAAATATGCAAATAAAATATACAAAATTCATGTTACTATCTTCAAGAAAACATTACTTGTAGTCACTTTCAAAATTCATCAACATCATTGTCATGTGCATGTGCCCTACTCCTTAAACCAGCCCAACGATCTTCCATCGTGGTCTGTTCTAATTTTCATTTTCGCGTATCATCTGCCTCTACATCTTCAACGTCTTGAACATCTCCAACTAATTGATCGAGTCCTGCACCAAGCTCGACAATAAAAGTGTCTGGCAACTCTTCTTCTTGGTACACTTCTTCAACGTCTTCGCTATCATGGTAACCATCATCCCCAGGAGTATATAGCCGCTCACGAGGATTCACCTTATATACCACCCACCAAGCACTGAGCTTCGTGCATGGATAAGGTAGATAATACACTTGTTCAACTTGATGCGCAAGAACAAATGTATCGTAACCTCGTAGTCGGTCCTTATGTTTCACTTCCACCATTCCAAATTGGTTTTCTCGAGTTCCATGAGTACGATCAAACCAGTCACAGTCAAAGAAGACAACTCGAAGGGTCTTATTTCCGGTAAAAGTAAATTCAAGGATTTTGTTAATGATACCATAATAATCGGTTAAATTCCCTTGAGTGTCCATTGCTCTCGTCACAACACCGGAATTTGATGTTGCCGCGAGAGGACGATGAGCTTCAAAATGAGTTGTACGGAATCGGAAGCCATTTATGTCATATCGACCATAGTTTCTAACATTCACCAATCCATAATATAGCTGCCGCAAATCTTCATGGACATTGTGAGTCCGACACTGTTATAAAAGACGAGAGAATATTACATAATACTTCTTTAATAATAGTAATTTATAATACATAGAAGACGAGAGAATATTACATATTCTCGAAACCAAGATAGAAAACTTTGCCCCCCATTTATTCCTTCCTTTCGCATCGCTTCTACTTGTTTGTCCGTAGGTTGATGCCTATGTGGCCAATATTATCTGTGGAACTCGCTGAACATGAAAAAACATCTTTTAGAGTACATGTGTAGCAAAATATGTCGATTAGCATAAACGTAGGAGAAACACTTACTCGAAGTATTATTGCATGCCTTCTATATTTGCGTACATGTAGAGTAAAGAAACAGTCCTTTCCTGTTCGGATAGCACGTAGGTCGTGTAGCTACCAACGGTGACGTCTCTCGTTTGAAAAATGGAAAGGTCGCTTAGAGGGGGTGTTTCGTCCATATTGTACCGCATCGCCGAAGTATTGATATTGTTTTCTTCTGCAAAGTAGACACTTGAAAAGTATCCTACTTCCTTAAGAGCATATGCTTCAGCGATGCACCCTTCCACCCTTGCCCTGTTGCCAACCATTGGTTTCAGATATCGTAGTGCTCTTTCAATGTGATACATCCACCTATATTGCACAAGACCGCCAACTTTATCTTCGAATGGAAGATGGATAAGCAGATGTTGCATTGGATTGAAGAAACCCAGTGGAAATTTTTTTTTCCATCTTACATAAAAGTATGGGTATCTCCTTCTCTAACTTATCCATCATCCTGATCTTTATTTCTTTAGCACAAAGCTGTCTATAGAAATAGCTGAGCTCGGCTAAAACCTTCCACACCGCATCATCTAGATAGCCTCGGAACATAACAGGTAGGAGTCTTTCTATTATAATGTGATAATCATGACTCTTCAACCCAGTGAGGTTTCCTGTGTTAACATTTACGGCTCGTTTCAGGCTAGCTGCGTAACCATCTGGGAATTTCAAAGTTTTCATCCATTTCATAACTTCTTTCTTTTCTTTCGATCGAAGACAGAAAGAAGCACGTGGCTTTCCACCACTTTCAGAGATTTCAAGAGTTGGACGGTGACAAATGTGTGCCAAATCTAGTCTAGCTTTATAATTGTCTTTCGTTTTGCCAGGCATATCCATGCAAGTACTTATGATACTTTCGCTCATATTATGCTCCTGATGCATGACATCAATGTTGTGCATTAGAATCAACGACTTCACATATGGTAGCTCCCAAAGTCCACATATGTGAGTCCAATTGTGTTCCTCTCCATAACCTACAAAATATCCAGGACGACCTTCATCAGGCACCAGTTCGTCCAACATATCAGAAATTTCTGACCCATTGAGACGCTTCAGTGGTCCTTTAGTGATAACAGTGTTCTTTCGAAAGACATGCCTCTGCTGCCTAAATATATGATTCGAGGGCAGCCAACGTCTGTGACAATCGAAGTAAGATATTTTGCCTCCATGAGTTAGTCGAAAGCAATCCGTGTCTGAAGCACATATCGGACACATCAGACGACCGTGAGTGCTCCATCCGGAAAACATGTCGTATGCCGGCAAATCATGGACGGACCACAAATAAGCAGCTCGAAGGTTGAATTTCTACTTCTTGTAACTGTCGTACGCTTCGACTCCTGTCCACAAGACTTTCAATTCTTCGATCAGCGGTTTTAACATCACGTTGAGACGTGACCCGAGATGATCAGGTCCAGGTACAATGAGGCTGAGAAATATGAACTCGTTCTTCGTACAAAAAGCAGGTGGCAGGTTGTACGGAATGACAAAGACAAGCCAACATGAGTATGGCATGGCGTTCGTACTGAACGATGAGAATCCGTCTGTCGCTAATCCAATGCGAACATTCCTCGCATCACGAGAAAAGTCTGGATCGAAACGGTCTAGCGCCTTCCATGCATCACCGTCGGACGGATGCGTCAAGAATTCTTTGTTCTCACGTTTACCTTCTTTGTGCCATCTCATGTGTCTTGCGGTTCTTTTTGAAAGAAACATCCGCTTCAACCAAGGTGTCACAGGCAAGTAACAAAGCTGCTTATGTGCGACATCTGTCATCACATTATCGCCATCGTCATTAACAAATTCGACATACCACGATTTACCACATTTCAAGCACATCTTCTCATTGGCGTGCTCTTTCCAGAATAGCATGCAGTTGTCTGGGCACACATCAATTTTCTCATACTTCATACCGAGAACAGATATCTTTATCTTTGATTGATACATATCTGGTGGCGCTTTGTGAGGTTATGGAAGGATATCACAGATCAATTTCATGAGATCATTGTAGCAGTTGATGGAAAAAAAGTACTTGGACTTAATTGCCATAAATCTGGTCAAGAAAGCAAGCACGGTCACAGCCGTGTGTTCATGTAATGGCTCTTGTGATTTCTTCAGCTCCTTGAAGAACTTCTCTGCCTCATTTGTAAGAGGATCCTCCGCTTCAAGAGCTTCTAGCATCTCATCCATCCTATCAACCTCTGTTATATCATCATCCTCATCCACTTCGTCTATGACTCGAGAATTAGTCTCGTCGTGAAAGGTCCACACTTCATAATGTGGAGTAAAACCGTTTCGACATAAGTGAAACGAAAGCTCCAATCTTCTCAAAAACTTGGTGTTCCGGCATTTTGTACATGGGCACCGCACCATATCTTCCGTTGACAACGAAAATGCTCGATCCAGAAATTGATCTAACTTGATAAACCACTCATCGGAGTGACCACCAGTTCTGCTCTTCCAGCCAGTATACATCCAATTGCGGTCTTCACCCATGTTTGACTCTGCAGTTTAACGCGAAAGAAATTGTCGTTAATGTATTGTTGTGTTATGTCACGGCCCTACAACCTAGGCAGATAGATCCTAAACCCACCCAAGAGTGACCGAGCGGAGCGTGCTCATGACGAGACGCGTGATCCGGATTCGAACGAAATTTCGGCAGCATAACCTCGCTGTTCTCCACTGCATGCCCAAAAATGGTGCAGCAGAGAACAATAGGGTTACGCCACCGAAATCTCGTCCAAATTCGGACCCGCGTCTCATCACAAGCCACACCCCCTCGGTCACTCCGAGGCTGTCCAAAAAGGGACAATTCCGAACCTGCACGTCTCACATGCCAATGGCATGTGAGACGTGCCGATCCGAAACGGGTAATACATTGCTATAGGTTACGTTGCTCATTTTCATTTTCAGGTCATTTAAGAGAGAGGAAAGAACTAGAGAAAGAGTGAGAGGAAAGTTGGTCTTAGATGACAATTCCACATCCATTTCTACCGTCCACGCAATCGCGGGTCATTGACGTCCTTACCAACCCGTTCGCTTCCATGTCGCCTTGACTACTATGGTCTACACGACATGATCACACTTATTGCGTGTCGTGCCCTTCCGGGTTGGTCCGAGCCGGCCTAAAACCCCTTTATTTATATATATTAAGTAGTCACTCAAAAACATTATCTGAACGCACTAAAGTCCAAACATACACTAAACAGAATAGAAAAAAACTATTAATTCTAAACACTCACGCAATCAAAAGATCACACACTTGACAAAAAGTATTTACCAAAGCATAATAAACATATTTACCAAAGCATGACAAAAAGTTATCTAAACCTAAAAAAACAGAATCTTCTAGCAACATCTGGATCACACACTTGACATAGGATAAACTAGTAACATGGTGATGCAAATCTAAAGAAAATGTGTTACATCACTAAAAGTTTGAAAAAAAACAGTTGAAACATTATACTTATCAGGGCAGCTACTATAAGAGCAACAACTCATCATATAAAGCTAAAAGCACTGTACTCTGTCATATACAATATGAGAAGAATGATGATGCCATACCTGAGCAGTGAAGTGGATCTGAGTGTGCACGGTGGGGAGGGGACCTGAGCAATATAAAAAAATGCATTATGTCAAGACCGATTTGATAAAAACAGCTAGAACACTCAAAGAACTGAATATAATTGGACCAGCTAGATCACCATATTATGATGCTTTTGGTTGATCCAGAAGCAAGTCCCTCACTCGCTAAAACACAATGGATAATAACCTATTTTTCAGCTTTAAGAGGTTACTCTAGTGCTAAACAGAAAAAATTGCTAGTAATTGCGTTCAGTGTTGTCCAGGCGTCGACTAGGCGATGCCTAGGCGGCGCCTAGGCGTCCAGTCGCTTCAGACCAGACGGCATGCCTCCTCGTCTCGCCTGGAACGGTCCAAGTTGCACGCCATGTGCCGGCCCTCGACGTCGTCCTCGACCGACATGCGGCGTTCCGCTTCCTCACCCGTGTGTGCTCGTTCCTGGCCTCCCTCCCGCCCCCGCACCGGATGCCCCTTTCTGAAGCTGGCAAGCTGTACCGCGAGCTCGGCTTCCCGCGTGGCCGCAGCGTGTCGCGCGCCGCCGCTCGCCACCCGCTACTGTTCCACCTCCCCGTCGTGGACTTCGTCACACACCTCGCGCTCACGCCGTTCATGTGCTCGCTCCTAGAGGAAGAGCGCCACATCCACGAGGAGCTTCTCCCATCGCGGGTGTGCACCGTTCACAAGATCCTTATGCTCACCGCCCACCGCCGCGTGCCGCTCGCGAAGCTCCACCACTGCCGCGTGCTGCTCGGCCTCCCCGACGACTTCCGGGATCACGTCCGTGACTTCCCCGACGACTTCCTCGTCGCTTTCGACCCCGATGGCCGCCACGTCCTCGAGCTCGTGCGCTGGGACGCCGCGCTCGCCGTCAGCGCGCTGGAGCGCGACTTCGTCGTGGACGAGCGCCGCATTCGGCGCACGTTCCGCTTCACCGTCCCGCACCGCCGGTCCATGCCGCTCGATGCGGAGGACGCAAACCGCCTCGACTCGGTGACCACGTTCCCTCTTGTCTCACCATACACCAACGGCGCGCTGCTCAAGCCGTGGACGCCAGAAGCAGAGAAGTACCGCGTCGGGGTGGTGCACGAGTTCCTGAGCCTGACGCTGGAGAAGCGCGCGCTGATCCACCACACGCTGCCCGGGCGACGGGCAGGACCTACCACCCGACGCCCAGTTTGCCGATCATGACGCGCAACGTTACCGCGGCCCGTGGATTGTGACGCGTGGGATCCACTTCCATACACAAATGGTACGTATACCAAACAACGCATCTCGCTTTTCGTCAGGCATACGTACGTAGATATGCACTTTATACTTTTATAAAATCAGTAGCACATACGCTACAGTAGATGCCCAATTTAGTCGTCAAACTTTCATGCGAAAAGGACGCCTTGGTTCTTCAATTTTAAAATCGCCCAGCCTATCTAGTCCCTCAAGAAAGGTTATTTGACAGTAATACGTAACAGAAACTTAGAGACTAAGCTAGATAATATAGTAAAAGTGAATAATGATAACCTGCATATGGGTACAAAACAAAGAAGCAGTACTGCACTTACGGTGGGCCGGCGGTGGGGCGGCGACGGCGGGCCGGCGGTGGGGCGGCGCCGCGGGCGGGGCAGCAACGCGGAGGGCGCGGCGGGCCGGGGCGGCGGGGGCGCGGCGGGCCGAGGCCGGGGGCGGCGACGCCGGGGGCGCGACAGGACCGGGGGCGGCGACTGCGGGGCGGCGGTCCGGCGGCGGCGCGATGACGGCGGGCAGCGACGGCGCGTGGCAGGGCGGCGGGCAGGCGGCGGTGTCGAGTGGTTGACAATGAAGACGAAAATGAAGTGTCGGGTCGGGATAAAGGCCCCTATTTGCGACGGCCAACTAAATTGCGACGGCCCGACCATACAGCTGTCGCAATTAATGTTACTTGCGACAGCCAACCCGGAGCCGTCGCAAATAACAACTTATTTGCGACGGCTACCTTAGTTGCGACGGTACTGGGGTTGGCCGTCGCAAATAAGATGTTATTTGCGACGGCTCTAGGGCTGGCCGTTGCAAATAACGTGCTATTTGCGACAGTCGTGTTATTTGCGACGACCAGAGGCGGACCGTTGCAATTTATTCTATTTGCGACGGCTGGCCGTCGCAAATAAATATGGCCGTCGCAAATGATCGCTTTTCCTGTAGTGTTGTCATTTTTGTACATCTATTTATAGAAGTCTCTAGCCTCCTCAATAATACAAGATCTGTAAACTCAATATTCATAACATAATATACAGAGCTAGGGTTTCATTTTTCCTGCTAGCGCTTCTTCCTTGACTCCTCTGCCGCAGCTGTGCAGCACCATAGCCGAGTACGGCGGCGGCGGGACGACATGGCTCGGCTGCTGCTGCTCTCCGTCTCCCAATTCCAGACCCGCTTCTCGTTCGGTCTCGCCGCCAGCACTCCCGCGCCTCGATCTGCGCGGCCAAGGAATCGTGCGCTAGAACGCGCCTGCGTCTCGGCCTCGACGTGGTCTGCGCTCGTCACCGCCGGACGACCAGCTTCTCCTCTTCATCTCGCTCCTTTTCGCCGGCCAACGCTACTGCGCCTGGAAGATCGACGCGGGGGACCTCGATCCAGGTCTCGGGAGAAGAGCACGGCGCAGGAACCAGTGCCTCCCGTCTCTGCAGCGTGCTATTCATCCGATGAAGCCGCATCGCATCTGCATGACGCACGTGCTGCTCTCGTCCGCCAGATCCCGCCGTTGGATTTCTGGGACATTTCCCTCTGGTCGTGGGGGTCGCGTTGGTGCCACGAATCGTGTGTGCTCGCAGTGCATTTGGATCTGGTTTCGGGCGGCGGAGCGAAGCGTGGAGGTGACCGGGAAAAGGAAGGAATCCACCGGTGCTCTGTTTGGGGTTCGATATGTTCATCGGCTGTGTATCTGGAAGGGCTTCGTGGGATGTCAGACGGCATCAAGCGACAATGCATAGGGTGCTTGTATCCTTGCCGTCATACCTCATGACAACTCTTAAACTCCCCAATAAATTTTTCAGAACTTTGGAAAAGGCCAGACGCAAATTTCTTTGGGCAGGAAGCACAATAACTAACAAGAGGCAAATCAAAGGTCAATTGGTCCTCGGTTTGTAAGCCACAAGATCGGGATGGACTAGGTTTAGTCGACTTCTAACTTTTCTCTCGTGCTTTGCGCATGCGTTGGTTATGATTGAGCTGGGCTAGGCTGAGTCAGCCATGGTTCGGCATGGACCTGCCGGTTGACGTCACCGATCAATCACTATTTACGGCAGGCACAAGGGTCTTGTGCATGATGGGCGGACTGCAACCTTCTCAACCTTCTGAGAATCAAGCTGGCTTAATGGCATGACACCGAGGATCTTGTTCTGAAACTCTACAACCATAGTAGAGGGAAGAATCGAGCTGTGGCAGATGCACTGCAGAATAATACATGGATTCGATACTTGTGATCCATAACTGCTACTGAGGTCATGATACAATACATTCAGCCATGGACTTTGATTGAGGAGGCTGGCATCCAGCTATCGTGCGACATAGATATGTGATTGAGTGGAAATGACTGCATCTGAGATCTACTCTACAAAATCAGCCTATCGTTGCGATTTGAGGAAATATATCAATATATCATCCACTTTTCCCAGTATTGATTTGCACAAACATGATCATTTGCGATGGCTAAAACAATTTGCGACGGCCGGGATAATTTGCGACGACCCACACTCGACCGTCGCAAATGGAAGCAGCCGTCACAAATAGGAGATTAAATTGCGACGGCCAGCCCATAAGCCGTTGCAAATCCGACAGCTGTCACAAATAGGGCCCATTTGCGACGGCCAGAAAAAGAAGCCGTCCCAAATACCTTTAATTGCGACCGCCAACCATAGGGTCATCGCAATTAAATAGGTCATCGCAAATTAATGCGATATACCTTTAGTTGTAACGTTGCCGCCTAAGTGCCACCGCCCCTCTCAAAGCGCACGCCGCCGCCGCTGTCGCCGCCTCTCGTCGCCGCCTTTCGGGTAAGCTCCTCCCCTCCCTCCATGGCCGAACCTCTCCCCTCCCTCCATGGCCGCCCCCTCCCCCCCCATAGCCGACCCCCTCCCCTCCTGTCCCTCCATGGCCGAGCTCCCCCTCCTCTTCCTCCATGGCCGACCCCCTCCCTCCCTCCATGGCCGACCCCCTCCCCGCCCTCCATGGCCGAGCTCCCCCCTCCCCCTCTCTCCATGGCCGACCCCCCCTCCATGGCCGACCCACCCCCTCCAAGGCCGACCCCCCTCCCCTCCCTCCATGGCCGACCCCCTCCCCTCCCTCCATGGATTATGCAATTCAATTTTGAATTCAATAGAATTGTTGATTATGCAATTCAATTTCGAAATGGAATTGAATTTAGAAATTCAATTCAATTGTTGATTATGCAATACAAATTTGAATTACGCTAATTACATGTTTATTGAATTGTTGATTATGGAATTAGATCTCAATTTTTATTTGTTAATATAATGACTTTTGTTTAATTGCTTATGTTTATGTCAAAGCTTAATTATGTCTATGTTTAGAATAAAATTGTTTATGTTTAGATTTATATTTATTAATTGATAGATTACAATTTAATAATTATTATGTTCTGAAATTTTTTATGTTTAATTGGATTGCTTAGTGTTACTATATGTACAAAAATGGGATTCGGGTCAGCTTCACCCGACACAACCCATGCAGGGCTCGACGAGGCCCATTTAGTTGGAAGTTAAAGTATGCGTCTAAACGAACACGAAGACGAACGACGACGGTGCAGACGGCAAGCACCCGCGCGTGTGGATGGCGGACCTCCATGGACCCACTTCCCTGTCTCTCTCTCGTTCTTTCCTCCGCTCTCGACTTGAAGAGCTGCAGCCCCCGGCGAGCGGTGGACGCGGCGGTGGCCCCAGCGAGCGGCGTACGCGACTGTCGGTACCCTGGATACCATATACTCCTTGGGATTGCAAAGATCTCAAGGGAAAGTCATCTACTTGATCTGAAGACCTTCGGAGGCCCACATGTCAGACATAACCGGACCCACTTCTCCAACATGGTTAGTTCCATGGTCGCCACGTGTACTATCAAACCGGAGCTACTGCCCACAAGGGGGAAGCTCCGAGCTATGTACCGAAACGGCACCCCCGGACCTAACCCCAGACCGAGGGAAGCTCCGGAACTGACACGTGTCAGGTAGTTCCGCACCTATCTGTTTCCCACAGTATGCTCCAGAGCTGCCACGTGTCCAACCGTCGGACCTTCAGCCTCTAACCTCCGGAAGACTCCACAACAGCTCCGGATCTTCAAAGGGGAATCAAGGACTTCAAGACCTGATTAAGTGTCATTAATACTATATTAATGACACACGATCGGACGACCTTAATTACCAGTAACAGTGATGTTAAAGCCCATAACTCGGTCATTAAGGGTAATTAAACGTGTTGAATGCGTATTAATATCAGTAACAGTCGGGGCCACATGTCGGGCCAGACTAACTTGTAACGGTCTGCCCTTGTACTATAAAAGGACAGGCCGACGATACATAGGATAGGTGATATACACTCCACGCTCACTCTGCACTCTAAACTCACTTTGAGCTCATACATCCAATACAACACCAACACACCCCGTGGAGTAGGGTATTACGCTCAGGCGGCCCGAACCACGTAAATCTCCGTGTCTACTGTGTCATTTACAATTCACCTTCTTGAATCTCCGCGCGCCCACACCGAATCTCAAACTCCTCTAACACTTTAGTAGTGTCGGGAGATCTGCCGGATCAAAACCTCCGACAGTTGGCGCGCCAGGTAGGGGCGCCTGAGATTTCAAGAATGGTGAACTCAGCTGCTGGATCATCCAACGGTCGTCCTGCTGTTCAAGCTGTTGGGGGCAATCCCTCCAATATGCAGCCACCAGCAGGAGCCTCAGTGCCACCAGGAGCCTCAGCGCCAGCAGGAGTCACACTACCACCACTGCCGCCTCCACCAGCAAATCAAGCTGGACAACGCGATGGTGCACCGGCGTCCATCACTGCGTCAGCAAATCATGACAACCCGGAACGCGCGCTCCATACAACACGTGCTCTTCTCCAACGCCCACCACCTCCGGATGCATCCCGGGATGCACTGGAGCAGTGGAGGGCCGATGTTTAAGGAACATTTGGTTGCAGCAGTAGCCGACCGCATCAGCAACCAGGGTCCTCCTCCTTCAGGACGGGCCCCGTCGCAACGAGGGACATTGTCTGGCAGACTTGGTCTGCACGTTTCCAATAACAGGAGACGTGCTGCATCACAGCAGGTGACGTCATTGCCCTCCGAGGCACGACGCACCCACACGGTATCAAGGCTTTCAACTCATGACCTCCGGGCGGAGCTTGATTGCCGATATCACCAACAAGACGGCCAAGTACATATTGAGCGTGCTCGTGAAAGACGAGAAGCTCAAGACATTCCTGCTCATGAAGGAGTAGGAGGAGGTTGTTCAGCCCTGGCCATGCATCTGCGTATGGTTAGGTGGCCATAGAAGTTCCGACCTCACCTGCCGGAGAAGTTCGAGGGGACCATCAATCCTGTCGAATTTCTTCAGATTTACTCCACTGCTATCTTGGAAGCTGGAGGAAATGATGCCGTAATGGCTAATTATTTCCCAGTAGCTTTAACTGGGACCGCCAGGTCCTGGTTTATGAGCCTTCCACCCAACTCCATCAACAGTTGGGAGGAGCTGTGCCGGCAGTTCACCGCCAATTTCGGGAGTTCATACACCCGACTAGGCACTGAACTGGACCTTTTTGCAGTCATGCAAAAAGGGGGAGAATCCCTGCGATCATTCATCCAGAGGTTCTCTCAGGTACGAACCACTATCCCTTCTATCTCTAGCACTTCTGTCATTGTGGCATTCAGACAGGGTGTACGGGATAAGAAGATGTTAGAGAAACTGGCGATCAAGGAGATCACCAGTGTCATGGAACTCTTCAGTTTGGCCGACAAATGTGCTAGAGCTGCGAGGGCCGCGAAATGCACTCCAAACCAACTTCGGAGGATCACAAGAAATCCTCCAAAGGAGAAGCCGCTACCTCCGGGAGTGGCAAGAAGAAGAAGAAGACCAACGGCAAGAAGAAGCCGTTGGCCGGTGCATCCAATGCTGCAGCTGCTGCAGCTCCGGGTGGCCGGGGGCCACGCCCCGAGAAGCGACCTCAACCGTCTTCTGAAGACGGTGGCAAATCCAAAGTGTGGTGTCCAATTCACAAAACGAACAGCCACAGTTTGGAAGACTGCCGAGAGGTCCAAAACCTTGCTGAGCGCTACAACAAGCGCCGAGAAGAAGCTCCTTTCCGATAGAGGGAAGGAAAACAAAAAGTTTACGAAGCTCCGGCTGAAGAGGAGTTAGGTTTTCAGGATCCCAAAAAGGTCCTGAAGGCCGTCTACACCTCCGTCGACGACGATTCCGACGTCTCTGACAACGAGCGTCGGAAGACCATGAACACCATTTTTGGTGGGTCATGGGACATCACCTCCTGCCGCGTCATCAAGACTATGCGTCGGGACATGGCTGCTATAGCTCCTACAGCCAGGGCGGAGCCTCATCGGAAGTGGATGGACACAACCATCACTTTTGATGCTTTGGACTGCCCTCGAAGCATGGTTGGAGCAGGTCAACTACCTTTGATGGTATCTCCTACCATCAATAACATCCAGCTCCACCATGTCATGGTAGACGGAGGTTCGGGGCTCAATCTCATAAGCTTAAAAGCTTTTACCAAGCTTCAGCTCCGACCTTCGGATCTCCACCCCTCCCGACCTTTCTCCGGAGTAGGTCCGAGAGCCATTACCCCACTCGGAGCTATTACCCTCACCGTTACCTTCGGGACCCGGGAGAAGTATCGCACCGAGAAGTTGGTCTTTGACGTTGCTCAGATCAACTTACCCTTCAATGCCATCTTGGGTAGGCCTGCCTTGTACAAATTCATGGCAGCTGCTCATTATGGTTACCTGGTGTTAAAGATGCTAACACCAGTAGGCGTTCTCCAGATCCGCGGAGATCGTACCGCCGGAGTAACTGCTCTGGAAGAACTACATGCGCTTACTACGGTGCAAGAGGAGGACTCCAGGCAGGAGCAAGCTCCAAAACCCCCGAGCTTCGTCAGCAAGGCTCGACTTCTGCACCTCGTGTGCAGCCAAGCGGCGACACCGACATTCCCGTCAAAGTCGTCCAAATCGGTTCTGATGCCGCTCAGACCACCCGTATATCGGGGGGATTGAAGGACAAATAGGAACTCGCGCTCATCACTTTCCTCTGGGCTAATGTCGACGTGTTTGCCTGGCAACTGTCACAAATGCCTGGGATCCCCAGGGAAGTGATTGAGCACAATCTAGAGATCTGCCCCGACGCTCGGCCTGTGCATCAGAAGCCTCGAAAGCAATCCGTAGAGCGACAGAACTTCATTCGACAAGAAGTGAAGAAGTTGCTCGAAGCTGGATTCATCCGAGAAGTCTTCCATCCAAAATGGCTGGCAAACCCAGTCATTGTGCCCAAGGCCGACGGGAAGCTTCGGATGTGTATCGACTACACAACACTAAATAAGGCATGTACAAAAGATCCATTCCCACTACCTAGAATAGATCAGATAGTGGATTCCACCTCCGGGTGTGAATTACTGTGTTTCCTAGATGCATATTCTGGGTATCATCAAATCAGAATGTCTAGGGAAGATGAAGAGCATATCTCTTTCATCACAGTAGATGGATTGTACTGTTATACAGCTATGCCATTTGGTCTCAAGAATGCAGCTTCAACCTTTGTACGAGCTATGTACAAAACCTTTGAAGAACTCATTAGAGACATAGTGGAAGTGTACGTCGATGACATCGTGGTCAAGGTCAAGAACAAAGAGTCACTCCTTGACACCTTGCAGGCTGTCTTCGATAAGCTGCGGGTCACCCGCACAAAGCTAAACCCAGACAAGTGTGTCTTCGGTGTTAGCTCCGGAAAACTTCTTGGTTTCCTGGTAAGTCACTGGGGCATAGAAGCTAATCCAGCGAAGATCAAGGCCATGGAAGACATGCGTCCACCAGCCCGCATCAAAGATGTCCAAAAGCTAACTGGATGTCTAGCAGCCCTCAGCCGGTTCATTTCAAGACTGGCGGAACGGGCACTCCCCTTCTTCAAGTTATTGAGGAAGTCCGGACCATTCCAATGGTTTGAAGAAGCAGAAAAGGCATTCCAGGAGCTAAAACAGTTCCTCACCACCCTACCAATTCTGGTAGCTCTGAACCCTGGTGAGCCTTTGCTGCTTTACATTTCAGCCACTGACGAAGTCGTCAGTATGGTTCTGGTCGCGAAGAGACCAGAACTACCCCATACTCAGGAATCCAGACCCCTTCGGGAAGGTTCGGAGGATCCTGAAAGCGAGTCTGGGTCCCAGCTCCCAGACTTGAGTCCACAAGAAGTCACTTCAGAAGACCCAGACCCCTCCAGGAGGGTCCAGGTCGCTTCTGAAGAAGCTCCGGGTTCTTCTAGCCAGGACCCAGAGGTCCCCGAAGAAAATCCGGATCCCTCCGGGAGGATCCGGGTCAGTGAAGAGGAAGCTCCGGGCCCCTCCGGGAGGGTCTGGACCATTCATCGCCCAGTGTACTTCATCAGTGAAGTACTACATGATGCCAAAACTCGATACTTAGAGGTGCATAAGCTGCTCTATGCAGTTCTTATTGCCTCCAGGAAGCTTCGTCATTACTTCCAAGCTCACAAAATCTCAGTGGTGACTTCTTACCCACTTCGAGCAATCTTGCATAATCCCAACTCAACTGGGAATATTGCAAAGTGGGCAACGGAATTGGCTGAATTCGATCTCGAATTCATTTCAAGGCAAGCAATCAAGAGTCAAGCATTGGCTGATTTTGTGGCGGAATGGACTCCCTCTCCATCAAACCCTGGGGGCCCCAGTGAGCAGAAGCCGGAACACGAAGACCCAGTCTTCACCGAGCCTCATTGGACTCTCTACTTCGACGGCTCCATGCAAAAGCAAGGGGCCAGAGCTGGAATCCTTCTCCTCGCACCAACTGGGGAGAAGGTAAAATACATGGTACACCTTGACTTCAAGGCGACCAAAAACATGGCGGAGTACGAAGCACTCATCTACGGACTAAAGGTGGCACTGTCATACGGTGTCAAGCAACTACTGGTCAAGGGAGATTCGCAGCTCATCATTAAGCAAGTGAAGGGTGAATGGTCCTGCAACAATCTCCAGCTAGCTGCTTACCTCCTTGAAGTCCAGAGGCTTCAGAAGGACTTCGAAGTCCTAGATCTCCACCATGTTCAGCGTGCCCACAACGCTGAAGCCGACGAACTCTCGACGAAAGCGTCAACCGGAGCTCCGGCTCCTGACAGAACTTTTGTCCGGTGGTTGTCAAAACCCACAGCTCAGCCTGCCGAACTGAGCGAAGGGGGCGAGATCAGCATCACGAAGCTGACGGTCCCGATGGCCCTATTACCATGGAAGCCATCAAGGGTCGTAGGTGCCGTCGAAAGCTCCGAGCAACCCAGCACGCAAGACTCAAATACTCAAGTTAGTTCCGATGCATGGATCTCAGAGATTCGGAACTACTTGAAAGACAACATCCTTCCTGACGATGATGTATCCGCTGACCGGGTAGTCAGATTGGCTAAAAGATACACGTTGGTAGAAGGGGATCTCTACCAGCGCGGTGCCAACGGCATCCTAATGCGGTGCATCACAAGGGAAGAAGGCTGCGAGCTCCTCGTAGAAATCCATAGAGGCGAGTGTGGGAACCACGCGTCTTCCCGCACGCTGGTTGGTAAATCCTTTCGGCATGGCTTCTATTGGCCTACAACACTCCAGGATGCAACTGAGCTGGTGAAGAAATGTGAAGCATGTCAATTTCATGCAAAGCAAATTCACACACCAGCTCAGCCCCTACAAATGATACCTCCTACATGGCCCTTCGCTGTGTGGGGGATGGACATCTTGGGACCATTCCCAAGAGCCGTTGGAGGTTACAAGTTCCTGTATGTCGCCATTGACAAGTTCACCAAGTGGCCGGAAGCAACTCCAGTTGTGACAATCAACAAGCAATCTGCTATCAACTTTTTGCAGTCCATTGTATGCAGATTTGGAGTCCCAAACAAAATCATCACTGATAATGGGACCCAATTAACAAGCTCTGCATTTCAAGGATATTGCAAAGACCTCGGCATTCAAGTTTGCTACACCTTCGTAGCTCACCCAGCAAGCAATGGCCAAGCCGAGAGAGCAAATGCTGAAATCCTTAAAGGACTCAAAACGCGCACCTATGAGCGCTTGAAAAACATGGATCCAACTGGATTGAAGAGCTTTCGCCCACTTTATGGGCCAACAGGACAACTCCAAACCGGTCAACTGGAGAGACACCCTTCTTCCTGGTGTATGGAGCTGAATCAATCCTTCCTCCAGAAATCACCTTGGGGTCACTCCGGGTCCGGACCTTCGACGAAGCCACGCAGGACCAGCTCCGGCGTGTAGATCTAGACCTCCTTGAGGAGGGAAGGTGCCAAACAGCTGTTCGGAATGCCCGATATCGCCAAGCCCTTCGGCGCTATCATCAGCGGCATGTACACAACCGACAGCTCGAGGAAGGTGATCTGGTGCTACGGAGAATACAATCCAGAGAAGGGTTAAACAAACTCTCCCCCAGCTGGGAGGGACCCTTCCGAGTGATTAAAGTATCCCGTCCCGGAAGCGTTCGCTTGGCTACTGAGGATGGGACACCTCTCCCAAATCCTTGGAACATTGAGCACCTCCGTAAGTTCTACACTTAACATCACGGAGGTGAGTCTGTAGTAACTTGTGGTGTATGTTATAGAGTCATTGTACAGAGTCGGGTAGTTCCTCCGGGAGAACAGCCGGACCTTTTCCGGAAGGTCCGCAAAGTTCATGCAACACTTTTCACAGTCTCAGGACTAAAAGTGTGGCTAGCTACCCTGGGTTAAACGAGAAATGAAACACGCTTAGCCTGGTTCCATACCCTAAGAGTGTACTTGTTTCCCCTGTACCCAGGACCTATAATGAAAGACATCTCATGTGAAACAGACTCCACGTGCATTTATTTTGTACCCGCTCAACATTTTTTATTTTTCTCTTTCTTGTCTATAACAAAGACGTGCAATTCTTATGAAATTTTAGTTCGACCGGTTCATATACGATTCAAATTGTATTGTCGATTCTTTTGAATCCAAATATTGTTCATGGCCCACTCGCCTGAATGCCGCCAAGCCAATCTAGGGCCGGAGTGTGCTATCGACTTAGCCTGGTCAAGCACCCTAAGTACGCCACTCTACCTACACCCCGGCAGGCCGAAGTAAGGCGGGTCCAAGTACAATTGGATCTGGAAGAAAAGACAACGCATTCAGTTGTATTTAGAATCGCGTTTGACGTAAAATTTTCTTGAAAATCGTAAGCCGCGAAAAAGTTATAGGCAAGAAACGAATTTTACTGTTTTTCTTGGCTTCAGTGTGCAAGAAAAATAAAAAATCTACATTGATGGAGAAAAGCCGGAGCTAACAAAGCTCCGACTCCCCTAGGTGGCTTGTAATCGATGTTAAGCATTGAAAACGAGCATCACCAGAGCAACCAAGCTCCGGTAGAGCTAGAGGGGCCAACCGTCGACGCTAAATAAAAGATGGTGAGAAGACCCCACAAATGGAGTCTGCTGCCGACAAACTACGTGTTGGCAAAGGCCACTGCCAGAGCTACTAGCTCCGACACCTCGGAGGACTAACTATCGATGCTCTACGCGTTGATAGGGACTATTGCCGGAGCTACTAAGCTCCGACGATAGACAATGCCGGAGCTTCTAAGCTCTAGCAACCTCAGGGGACCTTCACTATCGAAACTTCGGACCTACACTATACAAGTTCGAAGCAAATGAGTCTTCAACAAAACACAAATATCCTCTTGGTACATGTTCACAATCAAATTGTGTGCATCTACCAGGGGGCCAAGTGAAGACAAAAGTGTTGAAGACAAAAAGTGAAATTCACAAAAATTTGGGGATTTCATTCATCTGGAGACAAGGGATTACAAAATTGAGGAAGAAAAGAGAGAATACAAGTGGGAGCTATGGAGATGGTCCTAGACCCTATGGAAGAACTGGGCGACCTTCTGGGCAACCTCCGACACGTTGGCTCGGGCAGCTTCACCTTCTCCTTCAACGGGACCTTCAAGCACTGGGTCTAGAGGAAATTGGGGATTCCGGTTGGTGTAGCACGTCAGCACATACTCTGCGATGTTCTTCGCCAGGGATTGCCCCTCAACCTCCAATTGGTCCGCGATGACGTCGCCCTCCTTGGAGAGTTTGCTAACTGCCGAGCTCAACGTCTGCAACGCCAGGTCCGGCTCCGGCTCCCGGATCATCCGGACGCACGGGACTGAAGCCCATCAGTGTCAGCGCGTCGTTGGCCTTGCCCAGGAACTCACAAATCTGTAGGGAGTCTGCAGTCCTCAAGCCCTTCAATTCTTCCAAGGACCTTCTGGCCTCCACCAGTTCAGAATTCTCGCGAGCGAGGCACTCAACTTCTTTGGCGTTTTGCTCAATCTTTTCAGCCAACTCGCTTCTCGAGTTTTCCGAGCTCCTCCTCCCGGAGGTGGATCTTGTTCTGGCGGTCAACCAGGTCCTTCTCCTTGCCCCTCACTTTCTTCTCCCTGGCTGCGATGGCACACTCTTGCTCGTAGAGTTTCTGCCCCCTGCCACCCAGGCCTTCTCCTCCTCCTCAGTGCAGCGCTCTTCCAATTTCTTGGCGCGCTCCTCAAGGCCCTTGTCAGCCAGAGCCACCTTTTTGGTGAGCTCCTCCTCCCTCCTTAAAATGTCATCCCGCAGCTCAAGGAGTTTCTGCTCTTCATCTTCGAGCCTTTTCTCCCTCTCCTCAAGTGCCTCCCAGCGCTTGATGAGAGTAGTGTTAATGGCTTCCAGCCTTTCTTGGCGTTCATCAGCCGCACTATTAGCTGCTTTGGCCTGCTCATAAATGGCCCGAGATTGAGCGTCGAGGGCGTGAGTGATGCTCTGCCTAT
This sequence comes from Tuctoria greenei, assembly GCA_036927565.1. Taxonomy (NCBI): domain Eukaryota; kingdom Viridiplantae; phylum Streptophyta; class Magnoliopsida; order Poales; family Poaceae; genus Tuctoria; species Tuctoria greenei. The sequence goes on from JAYESD010000002.1 coordinate 257,994,409, forward strand.
CATCCAATAATTTGCCCAAGTATTCCATGCGGACCTTCTCCCGCTTGATCCATTCTTTGTCATCTGCTAGGCTCGACTGTGCCAGCTTGGTCTCGAAGTAGAGCCGGTTACGCCACCGCCTAAGGGTTTGACACTCCTCTTCAAGAGCCTTGCTGTCGTGGAAGAATGCCAGCTGAACTTGACGCAGACTGGAGCAGGCGTTGTCAATAGACAATGACAATGGGATAGGTTCCAGACCTGCTGGGGTCTCCTCTGCTGGTTCCAGCGGGTTTTCAGTTACAAAAATTGGGTCCCACTCCACAAGAGTGGTCCCCTGAGCCTCTATGGCACTAGGGCTGTCCTCCGGGATGGCCTTAGTCGCCATCGAGGAAGGTCCCGCTGATGAAGTTCTGACCTCCGGAAGTGGTTCCGAAGGCCCGCCGCCAAGTCTTCATTTGCCCCCTCAGGCAGGGGGCCAACAACTTCTTCTGAGCACTCCGGCTTAGCTGTGGGTACCTCCGGCGTCGTCACTCCTAGAGCAGGAGCTGCTTCTGGCTCCGGCCTGGGCACCTCCTCTACTGGGGGCTCGAGCGCTGACGCCTCTGCAACAACCGGCTCGGGAGCCGGAAGATCTTCATCATCAACCGACCCTGTGGCCGGAGCTCCAACAACGATCGACTCTGCGGCCGGTGCTTCTGAGGTAACCGGCCCAACCGCCAGGACTTCCTCGACATTCGGCACGCACGCCGAGACTTCTATTACCTCTGGATCAACCGCCGGAGCTTTGATAATTTCCGGCTCCGAGGCCGGAATTACAGCTTCCTCCGGCTCAACGGCCAGAGCTTCCATCATCTCTGCACCAGGACCCATAGCTTCAACCTCCGGGGCAGGTGCCGCTGGCGCATCTTCTCTCTCGCGGTCCGGCACTATCACGGGAGTCTCTGGGGATGAGTCGAGGTCCATGACCACGACAGCTGGCGCCGGATCTGTCGCAGCTTCAACCACCACTTGAGGCGGCACCGGGACAGGAGCAGAAGCTTCCGCCCTCACAGCTTCAGCTGCTGTGGCCGAGGGTGGAGCCTCACTCCTCTTCTTGGGAATGCTGCATATGATGGACGAAGAAACTTAAAAAACAGTTACTATAACAAAACAACTGTCCAAGGTAAAGATTAAAATTTACCTTGGGAGGCTTCCGCACCGGCTTGCGCGGAACCTCTTTCCCAGGCGTTCTGGGCTGGTCATAGCCGCCGCCGGCGTGGAAGCTCCGGAAGGCCCCGCGGAACTCGTTGCAGCCACGGGCATTTCCCTAGTCGAGGCCCCCTCGATCGGGAAGAACCTCCGGACCTAGAGGTCTCAACCGGCCCTAGTGCTGGAGTCGCATGCCCGGAGCTAGCACCCCGGGAGGGCGCCGCTGCGGGTACAGTCGCCGCGGTTGTAGAAGACCTCCCCCTCTGGGGAGAAGGAGCCGATGCAGAGGTGGCAGGCCTGACGGACCTTCCGTTGGTATGCTGCAGCTTCCTCTTCCGGCTCAAGGGTTCGTCCACCGGCTCCTTGCCCTTGCCGACGACCTCGACCCTTGGCTTCGGGGTAGGGTCGGAGCCACCTTCGGAAACCCCAGGGATCGCCACCCTGGAGATGGATCTTCTCTCGACGACACCAAGGTCGTCAAGCACATGCATCTTCTGCCGGAGCTCCCTGCTGAACTCTACTTCCACGTTAAGAGGGAGAAAAGCTGATGGCGGAGTCAAGTCGTCACCCTCGACGTCGATGCCGTGCTGGAACTTCTTGAGATGAAACTCCAAGGTTGTCCCCACCATGTTGGACTTCAGCCCGGTCTCGACCCGGTCGTCGTCCATCACGCTGTTGAGGGCCCAAGCGAGTTTTTCTCTCCTCTTAAGCGGTGCCCACCTGTTGACCAGGAAGTTACAAAACACCGCCTGATGGGTTAATCCTCCCTCCACGCACTGGCCGATCCTGGTCAGAACAGGGTTGAAGGCGTCCGCCAGCACCGGAGCTTCACTCCAGACTGTTGTGTCAATGTTGGGGAGGCCTTCGGGCAGCTCCAGCCTCTCGTGCTCCTCCACTCGGATGACTATCCAGTCCTTCTTCCAATCATCCCATTTCCCAGAGGGAAACGACCGGAGGTACTTGAATGGGCACTTCTTGCGCTTCACGAAGTAGTTGAAGCCAAGGTACTCATTGCTCCTACCGGTGGTATGGACGGTGAAGGAGGTCCGGAAGAGTTCAATGCAGGGGGGATGCCCACCCACATCTCACAGAAGTGGACAAAGATAGACACAAGAAGAATGGAGTGGGGGCCAAGGTGGTATAGCTGCAGACCATAAAAGTCTAGCAGCATCAAGAAAAAGGAGGAAAAAGGTGGGATCAACCCCACCATGGCGTACGAAGAGAAGTACACCATTTCGCTGGCGTGCTCCTTCTCAAACGGGAGCTCTCCTCCGGCGCGGACCAGGCGGTTGAAGAAGTCCGAGGACCATCCCATGAGGGTCCGGACCTTCTTCAGGTCAGCGTCGGTCTTCAAACGGCTCTCACGGAGACCCAACTCCATCGCAGCACAACAAGGCAAGAGAGGAAAAGCGAGCACAAGTTTGGAGTTTGAGCGCAAGATCAGATGAGAGGCGTAAAGAACTCCAAACGGTGCGCGCCTTCCTTCTTAAGTAAGCCCTCGCAACGCTTGGATGGAAACCGCAAGGAAGTCGAAAACACTACTAAAAAATCTTACCCTGCCAATGACAAGAGGGCCCGGGACCACTCTGACGATCAAGTTGAGGTTCTTACCCAGGCGAACGGTTGTCATCATGAGGCGGGAAGCCCGAAGGCGGCGGCCTGACAAGGCGCGCGGAACCGATACGATTTTCGTATCGGGAACAGGCGACCTTCAATTGCGTGAGATCTGTACGCCAAAGATCTCATATGCCGTACATGGGATACGCCACGCGGCGAGGATTTAACTCCAAACCATCGCCAACGGCACATCCGAAGACCTTTGAAGACTCAGTTCAAAAGTCGCGAGGATGGACCCACCTCCGGCGGAATGACTTCACCCAAGGGGTCTTCCCCAGAGGTGGGCCCAAGGGGCCACTGTCGGTACCCTAGATACCATATACTCCTTGGATTGCAAAGATCTCAAGGGAAAGTCATCTACTTGATCTGAAGACCTTCGGAGGCCCACATGTCAGACATAACCGGACCCGCTTCTCCAATGTGGTTAGTCCCAGGGTCACCACGTGTACTATCAAACCGGAGCTACCGCCCACAAGGGGGAAGCTCCGGGCTATGTACCGAAATGGCACCCCCAGACCTAACCCCAGACCGAGGAAGCTCCGGAACTGACACGTGTCAGGTAGTTCCGGACCTATCTGTTTCCCACAGTATGCTCTAGAGCTGCCACGTGTCCAGCCGTCGGACCTTCAGCCTCTAACCTCCGGAAGACTCCATAATAGCTCCGGATCTTCAAAGGGGAATCAAGGACTTCAAGACCTGATTAAGTGTCACTAATACTATATTAATGACACACGATCGGGCGACCTTAATTACCAGTAACGGTGCTGTCAAAGCCAATAACTCCGTAATTAAGGGTAATTAAACGTCTTGAATGCGTATTAATATCAGTAACCGCCGGGGCCACATGTCGGGCCAGGCTAACTTGTAACGGCCTGCCCTTGTACTATAAAAGGACAGGCCGACGATACATAGGATACGTGATATACACTCCACGCTCACTCTGCACTCTGAACTCACTTTGAGCTCATACATCCAATACAACACCAACACACCCCGTGGAGTAGGGTATTACGCTCAAGCAGCCCGAACCACGTAAATCTCCGTGTCTACTGTGTCATTTACAATTCACCTTCTTGAATCTCCGCGCGCCCACACCGAACCTCAAACTCCTCTAACACTTTAGTAGTGTCGGGAGATCTGCCGAATCAAAACCACCGACAGCGATGACTCTAAGACGGCACGGAAACGAACCACAACAGTAACCATTGCAAATAAAGTTTGTTTCCATAATTGGCGACAGTAACCGTCGTTCGTCGACAAGATGTTGTTACTTACAACAAGCTCCCGCGCATGGACGGCGGGCCCTGACAGGTGGTTTTCTCCTGTTCATTCCACCTCTTTTGTTCTTTCCTCGCCTCCTCTGTCATTGTTGGACAGTTGACCCCAAAGCTTGAAGAACTGCACCATTTTTGGGGGGTGCAGTGTAAAACAAGCAAGGTTGTGTTGTCAAAATTGTATTCGGATTCAGGTTTTGTGTCTCGTCAGAAGCAGGATAAATCATGCATACATTAACGATAATTTCTTCGGCTTTAAACTGCAGAGTCAAACATGGGTGAAGATCACAGTTGGATGTATACTGGCTGGAAGAGCAGAACTGGTGGTCACTCGGATGAGTGGTACATCAAGTTAGATAAAATTTTTGGATCAAGCATTTTCATTGTCAACAGATGATAAGGTTCGGTGCCCATGTACGAAATGCCGGAAGACTAAATTTTTGAGCAGATTGGATCTTTTGTTTCACTTATGTCAAAACGATTTAACGCAATGTTATGAGGTGTGGACCTTCCACAGCGAGACTAAATCTCGAGTCATAGTAGAAGTGGATGAGGATGATTATATAACGGGGGTTGATAGGATGGATGAGATGCTAGAAGCTCTGGAAGCGGAGGATCCTCTTACAAAGGAGGTAGATGAGTTCTTCGAGAAGCTCAAGAAATCACAATAGTCGTTGCATGAACACACGGATGTGACCGTCCTTGCTTTCTTGACCTGATTTATGATAATTAAGTCTAAGTACTTTTTCCATCAACTGCTACAATGATCTCATGAAATTAATCTGCGGTCTCCTTCTACAACCTCACAAAGCGCCTAAAGATATGTAGTAGTCAAAGATTTGTATATCTGGTCTCGGTATGAACTATGAGAAAATTGATGTGTGCCTAGACAACTGCATGCTATTCTAGAAAGAGCACGCCAACGAGAACATGTGCTTGAAATGTGGTAAACCGAGGTATGTCGAAGTTGTTAAAGACGATGGCGATAATGTGATGACAGATGTCGCACATAAACAACTTCATTACTTTCCTGTGACACCTCGGTTGAAGCGGTTGTTTCTTTCAAAAAGAACCGCAAGACACATGAGATAACACAAAGAAGGTAAACGTGAGAACAAAGAATTCTTGATGCATCCGTCCGACGATGATGCATGGAAGGCGCTAGACGGTTTCATTCCAGATTTTTTTGCGATGCAAGAAATGTTCGCATCAGGTTAGCGACAGACGAATTCTTACCATTCACTACAAACGCCACGCCATACTCCTGTTGGCCCGTCTTTGTCATTCTGTACAACTTGCCACCGACTTTGTGTATGAAGAATGAGTTCATGTTCCTAAGCCTCATTGTACTTGGACCTGATCATCATGGGTCACGTCTCAACATGATGTTGAAACCGCAGATCAAAGAATTGAAAGTGTTGTGGACAGGAGTCGAAGCGTATGACAGTTTTAAGAAGCAGAAATTCAACCTTTGAGCTTCTTATTTGTGGTCCATCCATGATTTGACGACATACATCATGTTTTTTGGATGGAGCACTCATGGTCTTACATGTCCGATATGTGCTTCAAACACAGATTACTTTCAACTAACTCATGGAGGCAAGATATCTTACTTCGATTGTCACAGACATTGACTGCCTCCGAATCACATATTTAGGCGACAAAGACATGTCTTTAGAAAGAACACCGTTGTCACTAAAGGACCACCGAAACGTCTCAATGGGCCAGAAATTTTTGATATGTTGGATAAAATGGTGCCAGATGAAAGTTGTCCTGGATGTTTTGTAGGTTATGGAGAGGAACAAAATTGGACTCACATATGTGGACTTTGGGAGCTACTGTATGTGAAGTCGTTGATTTAATGCACAACAATGATGTTATGCATCAGGAGCATAACATGAGCAAAAGTATCATAAGCACACACATGGATATGTCTGGCAAAATGAAAGACAATATAAAAGCTAGACTAGATTTGGCAGACATTTGTCACCGTCCAACTCTTGAAATCTCTGAAAGTGGTGGTAAGCCACGTGCTTCTTTCCGTTTTCGATCTAAAGAAAAGAAAGAAGTAATGAAATGGTTGAAAACTTTGAAATTCCCAGATGGTTTCGCAGCTAGCCTGAAACGAGTCGTGAAGGTGAAAACAGGAAAACCTCACTAGGTTGTTGAGCCATGATTATCACATTATCATGGAAAGACTCTTACCTATTATGTTTTGGGGCTATCTAGATGATGCGGTGTGGAAGGTTTTAGCCAAGCTTAGCTATTTCAATAAACAGCTTTATGCTAAAGAAATCAAGATAGGGATGATGGATAAGTTAGAGAAGGAGATACTTGTACTTTTATGTAAGATGGAATTTTTTTGCACCGGGTTTCTTCAATCCAATGTAACATTTGCTTATCCATCTTCCATTTGAAGCTAAAGTTCGCTGTCCTGTGCAATACAGGTGGATGTATCACATTGAAAGAGGGCTATGATATCTGAAACCAATGGTTAGCAACAGGGCAAGGGTGGAAGGGTGTATCGCTGAGGCATATGCTCTTAAGGAAGTATGATACTTTATAAGTGTCTACTTTGTAGAAGAACACAATGTCAATACTTCGATGATGCGGTACAATGTGTACGAAGCACCCCTTTTAAGCGACCTCTCCATTTTTCAAATGAGAGGCACTACGTTGGTAGCTACACGAACTATGTCCTACCCGAACGTGACAGGACTGTGCTTTACTCTACATATACGCAAATATAGAAGGCATGCAGAAATACTTCAAGTAAGTGTTTGTCCTACATTTATGCTAATTGACATATTTTGCTACACATGTATTCTAAAAAATTGTTTTTTTTTCACATTCAACGAGTTCCACAGACAATGTTGGCCACATAGGCATCAACCTACGGTCAAACAAGTAGAAGGGATGTGACAATAAGGAATAAATGGAGGTCGGGTTTCCTATCCCGGTTTCAATATTATGTAATACTCTCTCGTCTTCTATATATTATAAGTTACTATTATTAGAGATGTATTATTTTAACTTATGATCATTTTTTATAGTGCTGGACTCACAATGTCCATAAATATTTGCGGCGGCTATCTTATGGATTGGTGAATGTTAGAAGCTATGGTCGATATGATGTAAATGGATGTCGATTCTCTACAACTCATTTTGAAGCTCTTTGTCCTCTTGCGGCAACATCAAATTCTGGTGTTGAGATGAGAGCAATTGACACTCAAGGGAATGTAACCAATTACTATGGGAAATCCTTGATTTACTTTTACTGGAAATAAGACACTTTGAGTTGTCTTCTTTGATTGTAACTGGTTTGATAGCACTCATAGAACTCGAGAAAACCAATTTGGAATGGTGGAATTCAAACCTAAGGACCGACTACGAGGTTACGATACATTTGTTCTTGCACACCAAGTGGAGCAAGTGTATTATCTACCTTATCCATGCACAAATCTCAGTGTTTGGTGGGTGGTATATACGGTGAATCCTTGTGAGCAGTTATATACTCTTTGGAGTGATGGTTACCATGATAGTGAAGACGTTGAAGAAGTGTACAACAAAGAAGAGATGCCAAACACTTTTATCGTCGAGCTTGGTGCAGGACTCGATCAATTAATTGGGAGATGTTGAAGATGTAGAGACAGATGATATGCGAAAACGGAAATTAGAACAGGTCACGGTGGAAGATCGTTGGGCTGGTTTAAGGAGTAGGGCACATCATAATGGTGTTGATGAATTTTGAAAGTGATTACAAGTAATGTTTTCTTGAAGATAGTAACATGAATTTTGTATATATTATTTGCATATTTACTGATTATCTATTAAAATAGGATGACGTCAAAGAAGGGTAAGAAGGTGGTGCCGACGAGGGGGTTCTTCCCCTCTAGAGCTGAGGACGCTTTCGCTGGTGCCTCATCGACTGGGAGCAGACACTCTCAGCTGTTGGGGCACGTTTTGAGCAGCTCTAGGGCTTCGTCACAGCAGCCCACACAAGTAAATTTCACTATTCTTTGACAAATTCTTCAAATTCACTTTCCAATTAAACTTACTTATGAATCATTTGAATGTTGTAGTCCTCACCAACTAACTCAGAGGCTATGACGCCAGTTGAGCTTAGCTACCCTTCGGTGAGCCAGCCCTCAGCCAGCCAACCCTTGGCTGGCGAGCCTTTTGTTCCTGAGCCCTTTGGCTCAGCTGGTGACGAGCCTTCTGGGTCACTAGACGTGGTGCCCCAGCAGACGCGGAGGACGAGGAGGACTCACTTAGTCAGTCCTCCTGCAGTCCCTTCACAGAGGGTCGTGATCCGTCCGGTCGGAGACAGGTAATAAAATCATAGTGTTCAATTCTGGTTTCTTTTGGTTACTTAAGTAATGAATCAATAAATGTCTTATAACACTTGGTATGACGCGTTTTTCACCAGTGAGAGACACCGCAGACCGGTGAATGGTGTCATCGGGTCCTTAGTGCGTTTGCACTGGTCATCGACGGGATGCCTGCTACTTCGTGGGAGGACTACACACGCGCCCATCACCAGGAGCATGACAACGTTCAAGAGGCCGTATGGGCCAATTTTATGGTAAGTATGTTAAATAAAGTTTCTATGTTTTAACTCTTAAACTCTTTTAATGAACATCTCTTCAACATATTCTTTATCACAGGAAAGGTATATTTTAGAGGACCCGAACGACCCTCGCATGAGTATGCGAGGAAAGTGTTTCATGTCAACACTGTGAAGGCGGTTCGGCAAGCTTTTTCGAACGCTCGTATTCAAAGAGCACTTAAAGGCGAACCAGCACCAAGTGCTACACTTCCAGCAGGAGAGCGAGAGGCACCTGACGGAGAGGAGTACGTGCAGGTAGGGTGCAGTAAATATTTTTTTCTTATCATTTCCTCAATGGTATTTTTAACGATCTACAACTATGTGCAGGGCCACGTGAGATGGTTATAGGGTCAATCCGATGCATATTGGGCCCTTTGTTGGTACTGGACTAGTGATGAGTTTAAGGCTAAGTCCCCGAGGGCTCGAGGGTGCAGAGAGGTCGAGGGGGAGCACAACCACGGCCAAGATAACCACTTGCATTTAGCTAAATGCATGGTAAGTGTATCTAACTTATGTTTATATATTCATAATATACTTTTTGTACTAACACATATTGACAAGAGCGCGAGACGGGGCTACCGCCGATCCCTGCTGAGATCTGGAAGAGAGGTCACAGGGACCCTTCACAACCTCAGAGGTGCAGTCAGGCCATAGTCGAGCAGTTGTAAGTTTAGAAATCATTCATATTAAATATAACTATATGGATTGTTGAACTTACATGATTTTCTCATTTTTCAGGCTAGGTACAGGGGAGGAGGCTAGGAGGATACATGACACAAATTTTAATTGGAAACATGAACCAATTGATCCTCAAGCCGTGTATGCAAGCGGAGGTGGAAAAGCCCACGGAGGGTGAGTTCATCAGTCATTTTATCGTTTTCAATTCAATATATTCAATTCCATATTACTGTTTTTTATAGGCTCGCCATATCCAACGGAGTTGTCGATTCGAGGGCGGCAAGACCTGCGAGAGGCATCTCCATGGAGGCTTTGTCCGTGAGCCTGAGTCGCCGTGTCTCGCAGGTGGAGACTCTCGTCCGTTAGGTCCAGGAGAGCCGTGAGCAGTACCAGTCGGACATGGTGGAGTAGAGGGCGACGATGGAGGCGTAGAGGGCGGCGATGGGGGCCACCATCTCCTACCAGTGAGCCTGCATGGAGCAGATGCGACAGACGATGGATATGTAGAGGCAAGCAATGACAATAAGTTAAAATAACTTAAATTCATCGTATTCTTAATAATATGTAATAACTTGTAACATTTGCAATGACAGAGTTGTTTTCAATGCTCCATAGTCTAGGGGTTGCACCTCGAGCTACCTCCACTGCCACCGCCAGAAGTGGAGCTACCATCGCCGTGCACATTTCTCCAGATTTTCAGGTAATAAAAAACGTTCTTACTTAGTCTTAATTTATCAAATGTAGGCCAATCTAATTCGACTTAGATATTGTAGTCTTACTTAGTCTTAAATAATCAATCATAGCAAATCTAACTCAAATTAACTAAAGTAAGTTCAATATGATCAATTCTAGCTTGTTTAATCAATTTTAATAAAAAGCAAAGTTTTAAACTAATCAATATGTCAATCAACTTCTATGTGTTGCAGGGATTAGCGACTGTAACACCCTTATTTTCATGCATCATGCACTGCATAAGTTCATATACATGTTTAACATTAATACACATAAAAAGGAATGAGTTTAAAATGAGCTTAGACCAAAACCGCACTCAAAAGTTCTGAGAAGTGCGGACTAGTCCAGTTTTGGTGCGAACTAGTCCAATTTCTCTCTGACCTCCATCGAACATGTCCGTTTTTGTGCGGACTATTCCAATTTTTGCCTCTGTACAGTTTCGGACTTGTCCCGGTCCATTGCGGACTAGTTCGGTGTCCCAATTCCTTGGAAATTTTGCTAAGTCTCTGGACTTGTCCGGTATTCCAGCGGACTTGTCCGTTTTCCCTCTAACTAAAATCAAACTTGTCCGGTTTTGGCCAGACTTGTCTGATTTTCTTCTGACCAAGTTCGGACTTGTCCGATGTAGTCTGGACTTGTCCATTTTCGCCTCTATCAATCTTTGGACTAGTCCGGCCCTTTTCGGACTTGTCCGGTAAATCGCAATTCCGAATTGATCTTTTGTTTCACAACTTGTTTTTGGGTTTTATCTTAAGTGGTCCTAAGGACGTCGTGTCTAACTCTTTTTGGAGCCCATGTGGGACCCCACACCGGCCTCCACCCTCCCCAAACTCGAAATCCATCAAACCCTAGCCTCCACCTCTATATAAACAACCCCATCCCTTGACTTTATATCCTTTTGCCTCAATTGAAAGACCAAAAACCCTAGTTCATGGGTAGCCGCCATGAAGGAGGAAGAAGGAGATCTTGAGCAAGAAGAAGAAGCAGAGGAAACGAAAGAGAATCAATATCTCCATCAAGTTTTCGTTCTTCATCAACAATCCACCATCAAGTTTCTTCATCAACCCTAGATCATCAATATCCAAGTGTGCCTCCAAAACCCTTGATTCATTGGAGTTCTAAACACCTGGTATACCTTCTACTTCCTCTTTCTCACATGAATTCAACCCCGTTTCTCCAAATTTACGTCGATCTAGAAAATCCTAGTTCGCTGTTCCTGCGAAGGGCAGACTAGTCCGGTCCAAGCGGGCTAGTCCGATTTTGCAAACTGTTCCTGCTGAATTAATTCTAAATCAATTCAAATGATCTCCAAATCTATGTAGACTTGTTAATAACCATTATAATTGATTAGTAAACATCATTAACAACTCATTAACTAGTTTTACTTTGCATTTGCATTAATCATGCATGTTATGACATATTGAGTAATATGTGTGCACTTATTGATTAATGTGATTCTTGTCTTGTATGTTTATTTCGCGGTTTAGACGGATTTGTGTTAGAGATTGCTGCGGAGGATCTCCAGCACCAGGAATTTGAAGTTTTTGATCCCAATCAAGCCCAAGAGCAAGTCAAGTGTCTTTGTACATATTGATCCTGTTTCTAAAATAAATGGTTTGTTTGCAAAACTGCATGCTTGTGTCAATTTGATGGGAATCCTATGATAGGAAGTTTACTAGCTTTGTTTAACCACCCTTGTCACCTGGAATACATGGTAGAGAGTCAAGAAGGGCTTTTTACTTTTTTGCTTTGCTTAATTATTTGGGATGGGAAAACAACTATACCATTTAATCATGCACTAATGAGATTATGGTTAATATGAACTTGTTAATGTGATATGGTAATGGGTGATATAAGGAAGCATGGTATGAGGATGGGTTGAATGTTATGGTAGTTTCGCTTGTTTTAGATCTAAGGACCGGTTCGTGGAGCGACCATTCAGGATTTACAGCGCCACCACGAGGCCAAGTATTGGTGCGAGTAGCTGACTAATTAGGGTATTGCTAGTATTGCTCGGGTCATTTGGCGCACCGGGAAGGGGAGCCAGATTGGGTTTGGATATGGTGGGGGGGACTCCTTGGGATCTGAATGGCACAAGAGGGGGCCCTTGTTTGAAGATGTGCTCAGTTGGAGACATCGCCACCGGTGAAACCTCAGTGGGTCCGTACATGCTAGTAATCTTTTTGTAAAGGCTACTTTGTGATCTCTTGGCCACACACCTAAGGAAGTGTGAGACGGCATAATTGATATTCCTTAGTCACTGTAAAGTGATGAAATCACAAACACATGGGTAAAGTGGTACAACCTCTGCAGAGTGTCTTAAAACTATCATGATAGCCGTTCTCCCGGTCATGAGCAACCTGGACCCTCACATGATTAGAGGGAAACTTGGGATTTGGGATGGTTTGAAATTGTTTATGGGTGATAATATGGTTATGGCTGGTTACAGATTAAATTCTGGTATTGAATATAATCATTGGTAAATGGTGAAATCTGGAATATGAATGATGAAAATGAATATGGACTGGTATTATGAATACTACATGATTTATGATGGGTTTACTTCACATACATATAATATATTGATTTTCAAATGTTTCAATGTACTTTTCAGCACTTAACCTTTATTATATTCATCATTTGAATCAGCTACATGTCATACTTTCCACACTTGCTGAGTACGACATGTACTCACCCTTGCAATTCCCCCGCCAACAGTTGCAGGTTAGGATTGGGAGTATAACATTGATAATGCGGAGTTCTAGGCCGTGTGTGCCGTCAGCTTTGCCTGTGGTGTTGATTGGAGTTACGCTATACCTTTGTTAGCTGCTTAGTTTGCTTATTTAGTTTATTTTTGCTGCATTAGTTCAAACTTGTCTTTAATATTCATTAGAGCTTGTATTCGAGGATATTCTAAAATTTGTAATAAAAGTGGTTAATTAATCTTGTTCTGTGGTAATTTTCTGTATATCCTTTTTTGAATGCACTTTTGTATGTGTGTTGAACATCCTGGGCACTCATATGTGTTCACTTGGTTCATTGTCGGAACCGGGTGTCACAAGTTGGTATCAGAGCCACAGGTTGACCGTAGGATGCAACCTAGATAGAATGGACACTCTATAACACATAGGAACACTCAGGAATCGATGTGTTTTTGCTTGGTGTGTTGTTTGCTATGTTTTGCCGCTTGTGTGCTTAGTAGAGGACTTTGGGATGCTTTAGCATTGCCATGTCAATATAGGCTAGTATAGGTAGTTGCTTAGCTTCATATCCCTTGATGCATATAGTTGGGGATGTTTTCTAAATTCTTATCTCTTGCTTTCTTCAGATGGTGAGGACTCGCAACCAGAGGGATGCCAATGATGAGGAGGAGAACAATGGAGCATCTCAGAACAACAATGGACAAGGACCTTTCTAGAGAGCTATCAACCTTGAGCAACTATTGGTCATGCAGACCATGATACAGAGTATGGGACAACTGCAGGCTGGCAACAACAACAATCAGCCCCACATGCCTCCACCCCCCCACTGCCTCATAACCGGTTGGGAGAGTTTATGAGGACTAGGCCACCGACCTTTGCTCAAGCTGCTGACCCTATGTATGCTGATGATTGGCTCAAGTCCGTGGAGAGGAAGCTTGCAATAGTCCAATGCAGTGACCGGGAGAATGTTCTATTTGCTTCCCATCAACTAGTTGGCGCAGCTACCGATTGGTGGGATTCGCTATGCAACGACCACGAGAGCTATGAGAGGATTACTTGGGCTGAATTCAAGGAGAGCTTCCGTTCTCATTATGTGCCGGAAGATGTTATGATATTGAAGAGGCAAGAATTTGAAAATCTGAGGCAAGGAATGTCAAGCGTGAGTGAATATCTCAACAAACTCACTCAACTCTCGAGATATACGCCTGAGGATCTGAGCCGGGACAGCCGGAAACAATACTTGTTCATGAGGGGCTTGAACAATGAAATTCAAGTGTAATTGCTGAATTGTGATTATGCCAACTTTCAGAAGCTTGTTGACAAAGCAATTGTTGTAGAGAACAAGGTCCGTGAGATGGAGCTAGATAACAAGAGGAAGGCGCCATATCAAGGACAGCAATAAGGAAGTAATGTGTGCCCTCGCTTTCCACCACCTAATGCTCGTTATTATAGCTCTTCTGCTCCTGTACAGCGTCCTAGCTATGCACTGCGTCCAACTCAGTTTGTGTAGCAATGCCCCATCATGCAAGCACCTAGGCCTCCAATGCCTTATGCACCTCGTGCCAATTTTTCCAGTGCAAATGTTCAAAATCAAGCTCGTCCAAATAATTCTGGTGCAGCAAGGAAGTGTTATACTTGTGGAGATCAGGACACTTTGCACATCAATGTACTAAGTCAGGACTTGGTCAAGGAAGCAATGCCCGAAGATAAAACCCAAGACCCAATGGAGGACAACTGCAAGGGAACTGTGGACAGCAGAATTTTGCTCGTGGCAACGTGAACCATGTCTCAACGGAGGATGCTCAACAAACGGATGACGTGGTCATTGGTTTGTTTCTCACAAACTCCAACCCGACGACTATGTTATTTGATTTTGGAGCATCACATTCATTCATTGCATCGAAATATGTTGCCAAGTATAGTTTGCCTATCTCTGATATGAAGTTTACTTTATTGGTTAAGTCTCCTGGAGGAGAGATGAGGACAAATATAGTATGTCCATAAGTAAGCCTTACAATAAGGGGGGTAGACTTCTTTGCCAACCTCATTGTTTTGGATTCTCATGGATTGGACATTATACCTGGTATGGACTGGTTGAGGAAACACAATGGAGTCATTGAATGTGCCACGAAGACGGTGAAGTCGACCAATGAGGAAGGAATCACCATAGAATTTGAAGCATCTCAACATGCACCGAAGCAATTGGAGCTGAATCACATGGAAGGTGTTGTGATTGAGGAGATTCCGGTGGTGTGTAAATTTTTGGATGTGTTCCCGGACGAGTTGCCAGGTATGCCACCTAATCGAGACATAGAATTTGTTATTGAATTGATACCTGGAACTGCACCTATAGCTAAGAGGCTATATAGGATGCCTCCTAAGGAGTTAGCGGAGCTCAAGAAGCAGATTCAAGAGCAACTAGAGAAGGGTTTCATTCGCCCAAGCTCTTCACCTTGGGGAGCGTCTATTCTTTTCGTGGATAAGAAGGATGGATCACAAAGGATTTGTGCGGATTACCGAGCTCTTAATAAGGTGACCATCAAGAACAAGTACACCTTGCCACGCATAGAAGACTTGTTTGATCAGATGAAGGGTGCTTGTGTCTTCTTCATGATTGATTTGAGGCCAGGATACTGCCAAATGAAGATTAGACCATCAGACATACTCAAGACAGCTTTTCGGACACGGTATGGATCCTATGAGTACACCGTGATATCCTTTGGATTGACTAATGCACCTGCCTACTTTATGTACCTCATTAATAAGGTATTCATGGAGTACATGTATAAGTTTGTAGTGGTCTTCATTAATGACATTATGATCTACTCGAAGGATGAGAAGGAACATGAGGAAAACTTGAGGCTTACATTGCAGAAATTGAGAGAGCATCAATTGTATGCCAACTTCAACAAGTGCCAGTTTTGGTTGAAAGAGGTGTCATTTTTAGGCTATATCATCTCGGGAGGAGGAGTATCAGTTGACCCCGTAAAAGTGAGGGACGTGTTGAAATGGGAACCCCCGCAGAATGTAAAGGAGATCCGAAGTTTTCTTGGGATAGTTGGATATTATCGTCGATTCATCAAGGACTTTTCCAAGATAGCCAAGCCCATGACCGAGTTGTTGACGAAGGGGAAAACTTTCCAATGGACTCAAGCTTGTAAAGAAAGTTTTGAGGAGTTGAAGAAGAGGTTAACTACAACCCCAATTTTGATATTGTCGGACATGAGTAAAAGTTTTGACATCTATTGTGATGCATCAAGGCAAGGACTTGGATATGTGCTCATGCAAGAAGGTCAAGTGGTTGCATATGCATCGAGGCAATTGAAGAAACATGAGCAAAATTATCCAACACATGATTTAGAACTTGCAGCCGTGGTACACGCATTGAAGATTTGGAGACACTATTCCTTGGACATAGGTGTGAAATTTATACGGGTCATAAGAGTCCCAAGTACATATTCACACAAACGGATCTGAATTTGAGGCAACGAGGGTGGTTGGAGCTTATCAAGGACTATGATGTAGGAATCAACTATCATCCAGGGAAGGCTAATGTAGTGGCTGATGCTTTGAGTCGGAAGGGAGTAAGTCACCAGCTCACGGTTCGAGAATTACCATCCGAGTTATGTAAAGGAGTTTGAACGGTTGAACCTTGAATTTGTAAATGAGATGGGGATAATGGAGTTAAATCTGAACTTGGAGCAAGTTATTCGAGAAGGTCAGCCCAAGGATGAGGAAATCCAAGAAATTGAGGAAAGGACCAAAGAGGGGAGAGAATTCAGGTTTGATGAGGATGACCATGGTACCTTATGGCTTGGCAAGAGGATTGTCGTGCCTAATGTGAAGCATATTCGGGAGACAATACTAAAAGAGGCACATGACTCTCCATACTCCACTCACCCCGGTTATACGAAGATGCACAAGGACTTGAAGACTTGTTATTGGTGGATAGCACAAAAAAGGACATAGCCAAATATGTAGCTTTGTGTGATGTGTTCCAACGAGTCAAGGCGAAAAATCAAAGGTGAATGTGGCCTAGAGGGGGGTGAATAGGCCTTTTTGAAAATTGTTAGATCCTGCAACACTTAACAACCAGTTCAAAACCAGAGAAATCGGACTAGTCCGGTAAAGTGCGGACTAGTCCGGTATATACGGACTAGATTTATTAGGTTTGATCGATTAACTTTGTTCTTCAATATATGCAGCAGAAGTATACGATTAAACAAAGTGTTACAAGTTATGATTCAGGTTATATCACAATTCAAACTTATACTTGATATTTCAACGTAAAGTAACCAAGATCAATTTGTAACCCTAGATTGATATAATGTAAAGGACAATGAATACAAAGGAGGAACAAAAGAGATTTATCTCGTGGTTCGGTTCCGACAGAGGCAACCTACATCCACGTTGAGGAGTCCACAAAAGGACCGGGTCTTCTCCAACCCTACCCTCGTCGGATCGCCACGAAGGACAATCCTCTTTCACTTATCTCGAAGGGGTGAATAACCAAATTCAAGGGGCTTTCTCACACGTTGAGAGCTCCCTTGGATTACAACATAAAATACCACCAAGAACACACTCAAAAGATTACAATTAAATCACAAGAGTGTGTTAGAGAATCAAACCAAGAGCTCAATGTGGTGTTGAATGTGTCTCTCCAATGAACTAGAGTGAATCCCCAAGGGATTGATCTTTGTTGCACTTAATTTCGTGGAGAGATGTGGTTTTTGAGACTCTTGGGAGGTGTGACGGAGCTAGGGTTCGAGAGAGTGTAAAATATGGTCGTGCAACTCTATTTATATGGGTTTCTAAAAATGACCGTTAGGGTTTAGAAAGATCGGACTACTCCGTGGTGGTCACCAGACTAGTCCTGTGTGCTGTGGGTAGCAAACCCTAAGTGTCCCAAAATATCGGACTAGTCCGGCTAGAAACGGACTTGTCCGATTTTGCTACTGGAAATCTTCGGACTAGTACGATAAACATCAGACTTGTCCGGACATGTGAAACCCTAAGTGTATAGGATGACATGTCCGCACTTGGAGGACTTGTACGATTTAGTTCAGAGGGTATTTCGGACTAGTCTGTGCAAATATCGGACTTGTCCGATTTGGATCAGAGAGAATATCGGACTAGTCCGGTTGTGATCGGACTTGTCCGATTTTGTGTGACTTGTGAAGTGTTTTGGGGACTAGTCCGCACTGGGGAGGACTAGTCTGATTCTAGTCAGAGAGGATATCGGACTAGTCCGATGGATATCGGATTTGTTCGATTTTGTGCAGAAAGGATATCGGACTAGTCTGGTGTCTGTCGGACTAGTTCGGTCATGTGTAACTATGTGTAATGTATGTGTTTAATTGTGATTGAGCTCTTGGGATGTGTTTTCTTAACACACTCCATACATAATGATCTACTATTCTTCTTTCTTGATCTCATTTCCACTTGGTTCCTCATCCTTCCTTCTTTTTGGTACTTTGCTCATTTTTCTATTAAAATCCTGCACTCATCTCAACAAAGAGGTTAGGATCCCAATTGCTTGTCATACATCATCCAAAACCCACAAGGGAGTCCTAGATGCACTTTCAATCTCCCCCTTTTTGGTGATTGATGACAACCAATTGAGATTTCACAAAATATGATAAAATTGAGATTTTCATAAATTATGCACATATGAGTCCAGAATACATCAAGTAGTGAAAGCATAGTCCATATGTGCATTCTCTACGGTCGGAAGCATAACTAAGTG
The DNA here is from genome assembly GCA_036927565.1 of Tuctoria greenei. Lineage (NCBI taxonomy): Eukaryota > Viridiplantae > Streptophyta > Magnoliopsida > Poales > Poaceae > Tuctoria > Tuctoria greenei. Next base: position 258,012,934 of record JAYESD010000002.1, read on the forward strand.
CACTGAAACATTGAGAATGACATAATTGACAATAATCACCCAATAGCAAGCATATATGTCATTCTAGAGCAAAAACACAGTTTTCATGAATACTACTCAAAGGATCAAATCATTGCATCACAGAACCATAATTAACATAAGATCATTGTTAAAACTTTACAAGCCACAAAAAAGTTAAAAGAAATAGCATAGAGCTCTCTCCTCGCAAACTTCAGCTAGAACTAAGACTCCCCCTCAATCTCTCCCCCTTTGGCATCAAGACACCAAAAAGAGGAAGAGGAGGGTCCTAAGGTCTTCAATCTTCACTGTCGGTCCTCTCATCGTCGTCTTCATCATCTTCATCTACAACTTGATGAGGAGGAGGAGGAGGTGCGGAGGTACTCGAGCCCCCAACGCCAAAGTAGGCAAGCTCGGAGGGGGTCAAGGGCCCGAGCTCGGTGAAATCAGAATTTGAGTCTTCAGAGATTGTTGGAGACTCAATTGGCTCAATCTCCAGTTTCTGGCAAATTTGCTTCACATTTGCCTTGATATACTTCATGTCCTCCTTTATTTTCTTGTTGAGCTTATGGGCCCTCACTTCGGCCTTTTTGCAGGAGGCAAAGATTGCAGCCAGGTACTTGAGAATTCCACTGGCTGAACCTTTTTGAGGGGCTGCACTAGAAGCAGGGGCAGCCCTAGCATCTTCTCTTGATCTTGCCGGTGCCTCGGGACTGGAGGCCGGTGACGAGCAGCCTGCACACTCGGCTTTTTAGGTATTTGAGGCCTCAAGGGGAGATGCTCCACATCTTTCACAAACCAATCCTTGTGACCTTTTCAATCACAAACATTAGATAAGGAGCATATCCGCAAGACCTGTTGGGAGTGCAGGATATGTTCACCATATCATTCCAAATGTATTCCGCCACATCAAATGGACGGTCCTTGCTTATGACCCTCATCAGAGTCCTGAGGTATCCTTGCACACTCCTAGCATCTCCATCCTTAGGAGCAATCGTCTTCCTCAAAACTCTGTTTAGCACCACAAAGAATGGCTTCATATTTTTGGTGGAAGGAGGGTTGAACTTTGAATTTGGCTCATATAGGAATTTCATCCTATCCTTGTCAATGACACCAATGTTGTGTATGACCAAGCAATCAGATCTTGTGGTGTCAAGGTGAAGCAGGTTAGAAAACTCTTCTTGAGTAATACTGTACTTGGATCCATGGGTCATCCAAGTGACACTCTCCTCATCCTCACTAGAGAAGTGACGGGTCGCAAAGAACTGCGCAATCACTTCATCATTCCAGTTATTTATGAAAGCAAAAAGATCTCTCAGTCCATGCTTCTCAATGGCTCTCACTACATCAGTGAATGGTGAGCAACCCTTCTTCTCAAAATGTGCCCAGTCAATCCACTGACTGCGCACAACTGGTGTCTTCATTGGGAGATACACCGATTTGTAGAAATCAACATGGAAGTTGCACCAGAACCTTCCATCAGCCGCTTGCTTCGGTCGGCCATACCAATCGATGCTTCTGAACTTGGCCGCCGAGTCACTTCCCTTCCCGTTGAACTTCTCTTCATTGGGATCCCGGACCCCTTCCCTTGGAGCATGAAGTTTCAACGGGCCAACCAGGCCTATTGCTATTCCTTTGCCCTTGCCTTTTGCTAGGTGGGCACTTGACGCGCTAGGGCCACCGCAGGTGGTAGCCCTAGAAGCAGGCACCTTGGAGGATGGCTTCTTAGCTAGCACTTTCCTCCAAGCCTGTGGAGGAGACTGAGCTGGCTCGGACGGTCTTTCTTGACGCTTCTTGCCAAGACCCGTCGAGGTCCGAGGTGCCACCTCGTTGTCCATCTCGGCCTCAAAGTCGGAGACATCATTGCCGGAGCTCGACATGACCTGAGAATGAGTGGCATGAATGACAATGAATGATACAAGGCATAGGTGTGAAATGATAGCAAGGAATTGCATTAAGGAATTGAAGAATTAGGTTTTGAGTTCAGAAACATCGGACTTGTCCGGTGCACAGGCACGGACTAGTCCGGGGGAGCGGACTTGTCCGTGCATGGACCGGACTAGTCCGGTATTCATCCTCAAAAACCTAAGGGACAAGACAAAAGTTGATTCCTAATGCGCAACAAGTGTAGCATACACGTAATACATCAAGGAGGCATGTATATAGTAAAATATGCTAGGCTATTTGATCAACAATGAAGAAATTTGGAAATTCTATGGTTTGAGCGAAAATTATTGGAAAAATTGCTTGAAACTTGAAGATGAGGGTGTTGAAGGCAAGAGTGGAGGTGAAGAAATTAGGGTTTGGCGGCGGCTAGGGTTATGGACACGAAAAATTGGACAAGTCCGGAGATGACCGGACTAGTCCTAACTTTTCCAGGGGCTATATCGGACTAGTCCGGCCTAAACGACACTCTACAGACTAGTCTGCATGGTCGGACTAGTCCGGGCAACCACGGACTAGTCCGTGGTTACCAGACAAGAATTTTTAGCCCATTCATATATATTTGAAGGTTCATATTTAGAGAAAAGAGAGGCAAAACAAATCAAATAATCTTGATGAATATGATCAGTAAGCATACAACAATCAAGCAATTATCATAATTCACCAAGATCTAGTATTTGACATAGTTTTTCGGAGAAAAAAATGAGAGAGATGATTTTCACAATCCAATCAATATATTTTGAAGAATTCATACATGTATGAAACATTTCAAGACACACTCCGAGCATCAAGGATATTTAGTTCATTTCGGAGTTCAAAAAAACGCTTTTCATCAAGTGGCTTGGTGAATATGTCAGCCAATTTCTTTTGAGTGTTGACATGTGAAATGGCTATGTCTCCTTCCATGACATGATCTCTCAAAAAGTTATGTCTTATGTCTATGTGTTTAGTTCTGGAGTGCTCAACTGGGTTGTGGGCAATTTTAATGGCACTCTCATTGTCACAAAGGAGTGGAATATGGTTCATATTGTAACCATAATCCCTTAGAGTTTGTCACATCCAAAGGAGTTGTGCACAACAACTCCCGGCTGCAACATACTCCGCTTCGGCTGTGGATAAGGCAATGGAATTTTGTTTCTTGGAGGACCAAGAAACTAAGGATCTCCCTAGGAATTGGCAAGTACCGGAGGTGCTTTTTCTATCTACTTTGCACCCGACATAATCTGCATCGGAGTAACCAATGAGATTGAATTTTGAGCCTTTTGGGTACCAAAGACCAAGGTTGGGTGTATGAACTAAATATCGCAAGATCCTTTTTACGGCTGTAAAGTGACATTCCTTAGGATTGGCTTGAAATCTTGCACACAAACATATACTCAACATAATATCTGGCCTAGATGCACATAAATAGAGTAGAGATCCAATCATGGAGCGATATACCTTTTGGTCGACGCTAGGTCCATCTTCATTGAGGACTAGGTGGCCATTCGTTGCCATGGGGGTTTTTATGGGCTTCGCCTTGTCCATGCCAAACTTCTTAAGTATGTCCTGCATGTACTTGGTTCGGCTTAGGAATGTCCCTTCCTTCTGTTGCCGCACTTGGAATCCCAAGAAGTACTTTAGTTCTCCCATCATTAACATTTCAAACCTGTCTGTCATGAGTTTACTAAATTCTTCACAAAAAGATTGGTTAGTTGACCCAAAGATTATATCGTCAACATAAATTTGACAAATAAAAAGATCATTATCAAAAATTTTCGTAAATAGTGTATAATCTACTTTGCCAATTTTAAAGCCATTTTCAATTAAGAAGTCTCTAAGACACTCATACCAAGCTCTAGGAGCTTGTTTGAGGCCGTAGAGAGCCTTACGCAATTTATATACGTGGTCGGGGAACTCTTCGTCTTTAAACTCGGGTGGTTGCTCCACGTACACCTCTTCCTTGATTGGTCCGTTGAGGAAGGCGCTTTTCACATCCATTTGATACAGCTTGAAATCATGGTGAGTAGCATATGCAAGTAATATTCTAATAGATTCAAGCCTAGCTACTGGAGTAAAGGTCTCATCGAAATCCAAACCTTCGACTTGTGAATACCCTTTGGCCACAAGTCGTGCCTTGTTCCTTGTCACCACCCCGTGTTCATCTTGTTTGTTGCGGAAGACCCACTTGGTGCCGACGATGTTTGCATTGGGTCTTGCCACAAGTTCCCACACCTTGTTCTGCTTGAAGTTGTTCAATTCTTCTTGCATTGCCACCACCCAGTCCAGATCTTTCAATGCATCTTCAACCCTGCGTGGTTCCAAAAAGGATACAAACGAATAGTGTTCACAAAAGTTATCTATGCGAGATCTAGTGGTTACTCCCTTTTGGATGTCACCGATGATATTGTCGATTGGGTGATCCCTTTGGACGCTTTGGTGTACTCTTGGGTGTGGCACTTGAGGAGTTGTATCTTCAAGATTATCTGCTTATCCCCCTAAGTGATTGCCTTCGTTGACTTGTTTATTATCTTCATATTCTTGTGGTTGATCTTGTGTTGAAGCTCCCCCTTGATTGTTGGTCTCCTCTTGTGGTTCATCTTCCTCATGTACGTGTGGAGGTGGCTCTTGTGGTCGAACCTCACCTAGAGCCATTCTTTTCAATGCTTGACAATGAGCTTCTTCTTTACCTAGTTCACATAGATCAACTTGCTCCTTTTGGCAGCCATTAGTCTCATCCAACACTACCTCACATGCTACTTCAACAAGTCCGGAGGTCTTGTTGAAAACACGATAGGCGTAGGTGTTCGAATCATAACCAAACAAGAAACCTTCATCGGACTTCGAAGCGAACTTTGAAGTCCTAGGCTTCTTGTTCAAGATATAGCATGGAGAGTCAAAAACTCGAAAATATGAAATATTTGGTTTGTTACCAGTGAGTAGCTCATAGGATGTCTTCTTGAGTAGTCGATGAAGGTAGAGTCGATTTACGGCGTGGCAAGCGGTGTTAATCGCTTCCGCCCAAAATCGATCCGATGTCTTGTACTCATCGAGCATTGTTCTTACCATCTCTATGAGTGTTCGATTCCTTCTTTCGGCGACTCCGTTTTGTTGTGGGGAGTACGACACTGAGAATTCGTGCTTTATGCCTTCTTCATCAAGGTACTCCTCCACTTGCGTGTTCTTGAACTCCATGCCGTTGTCGCTTCGAATATTCTTGATTGTCAATGAGAATTCGTTTTGTGCTCGCTTGAAGAACTTCTTGAGTGTTTCTTGTGTCTCTGACTTATCATGCAAAAAGAAAACCCAAGTAAAGCGAGAAAAATCATCAACGACAACTAAACCATATTTGTTACCGCCGATGCTTATGTAGGCTATTGGACCAAATAAGTCCATGTGTAGTAGCTTGAGTGGTCTTGTTGTAGTCATGACGTTTTTGGCGGGGTGAGGTGCTCCAACTTGCTCCCCGGCTTGGCACGCGCTACATGGCTTGTCTTTCTCAAATATAACATCCTTTAAACCTCGGATGTGATTGCCTTTGAGGAGTTTTTGAAGGTTCCTCATACCAACATGTGCTAGCCGTATATGCCACAGCCAACCCATGTTGGTCTTTGCAATCAAGCATGTGTCAAGTTCAGCTTTATCCTTGTTGAAGTCAACAAGATAGAGCTTTCCCTTTAACATACTATTGAATGCAATGGAACCATCACTCCTCCTAGAAACGGTCACACCCTCGTTAGTGAACAAGCAATTATAACCTTTGTCGCATAATTGAGATATCGACAACAGGTTATAATCTAAGGATTCAACATGTAAAACATGAGAAAGTGTGTGTTTGGAGGATATTGCAGTTTTACTGGTACCGAGCACTCTTCCTGGACTATTATCTCCAAAGTAGATGTCCTCGTTTGGGTCCTCATTCTCTTCATATTCCACGAACATTCTTCTTTCCCCGGTCATATGGTTGGTGCAGCCACTGTCTAGCACCCATTTAGATCCACCAGACGAATAGGCCTGCAAAAACAAATCATGCCTTGGTTTTAGGTACCCAAGCTTGCTTGGGTCCTTGGAGGTTAGTTACAATATATTTGGGCACCCACACATGAGACTTGGTGTTCCCATGGTGTGGCCCAATATAATGAGCATAAACCTTACCAAAATTATTTCTCATCAACACATAGGAGGCATCAAAAGTTTTAAACAATAGCTGTTGTTGTTTATGTATAGGACTAGTCTGGGGGGCCGGACTTGTCCGGAGGACCGGACTTGTCCGGACACCGACCGGACTAGTCCGGTGTGCCTGTGCAGTTACAGTCTTAATCTGTGACTTTCCAGTTTGAGAGGGCCTTCCTTTTACAAATTATTTCTAGCATGTTGCTTTTTGCCATAAGAATAACCAATGCCATATTTGACATTTGAAGGTCTTTTGACCAAATATGCACTACGTGCATATTTGATCTTATCCTTGTCAAATATGCCACTTTGGGCAGGATGTTTATCCTTTGTAGAGGTTGGCTTATCCCTCAAACTGGTGTCACCTTTCTTACATGTGCAAGTATGAGCAAAATCAGTTTTAGTAGGTTGAGAAGGTGATCCTGAAGAGGAGGAAGGTTCACTCAGCTTGAGTGACTCAACCTGCACTTCAAGGATCTTGTTAACCTTGATTAGGTCAGCAAGTTAGTCCTTGATTGTGGCATTTGAGTCAGTTAACTTCAAGCAAGTTTCCTTGCTCGAGGTTAACTCAAGCTCTAGTGATTTGCTTTGTTCCTTTTCAAGTTCTAGAAGTTTGTCAAGTTCGACATATTCCTCCTTTTGGGAGATGATCATGTCTTCTTGACGATGTATTAACCTCTCCTTCTCAACAAGTTGATCAAGCAAAAATTTCATTTTAGTAGCTGTTTTCCTATCTAGTCCAATAAGAATGTCCTCATTATTGCTATTGAGTTCATCATCGCTAGAATAGGAACGCACTGAGGGGGGTTTAATGGTTACCTTGCATTTACCTTCCTTTGCCATAAGGCAAGTGCCATCTCCCTTCCATGCTCCAAGTGTAGGGAAAAGGGTAGACTTCTTGGATGTCTTCTCGATGGTTATGCTAGCCATCTCTTCTTCTTCGGACGATGAGGACTCATCATTTGAGTCCCACTCTTTCCCAATGTGCGCTTGTTCGGCTTGTTTCTTCTTCTTGAAGAATTTCTTGGGTTGAGGCTTGACTTCTTTGGTCTTCTTCTTGTTCTCCTCATATGGGCAATCAACTATAAAGTGGTTGTATTCACCACAATTATAGCATGCCCGCCTTAACTTTGTCTTCGTTCTTTCCTTGTACTTTCCTTCGCTTGACTTTGTACCTTGTCTCTTTTTCATTATTCTCTTGAATTTCTTCATGAACAATATCATGTCTTCTTCATCCAATTCACTGCTCTCGTCGTCACTATCTTCCTCTAGTTGGCTTCTCTAGCTTCTTTGGATAGGGGCTTGAGAGTAGATTTCAAAGCAACCCCTTTCTTCTTTGCCGAGGTGAGGTCGATAATCTCCTTGACATGTTTTGCTTGTTTTTCCATCATCTCGAGTTGATGATCTTTCGAAGCAGTTCATCTGGAGTCAACCTTTTGTATCCGGGGATTTCTCTGATCATGGAGCATAGTGTGACGTTGCGAGGCATAAAAGCTCTAAGGATGAGCTTTACCACCTCGTGGTCATTCCATTTCTTACTTCTGTATGATCTGACCTTATTGACGAGTGTCTTTAATCGATTGTACATGTCTTGGGGTGACTCGTCTTCTTCAATTGCAAATCTTCCTAGCTCACCTTCAATAATCTCAATTTTTTCTTCACGCACATGTCAGTCACCTTCATGTGCAGTTTGTAGTGTGTCCCTTATCTCCTTTGCAATTTCGAGTTCATCCACCTTGGTGAACTCGTCCCGACTGAGTGAAGAGGTTATTACGGTCGCGGCTTGAGCATTTCGGTGAATTGCCTGCTCTTGGCTGGGGGTGAGCTCTTCGTCGTCGTCCGAGATATCTATCCATGTGCACACAATATGCCACAAACTTGGATTGAGGGAAATTAGATGCATTTTCATATTTTTCCTCCACATTGAGTAATCACTTCCATCGAAGTGTGGGGCTTTTCTAAGTGTGATAGATAAATAATGATTGCTATTGGAATTGAGACGATCATAGTTAAAAGGATATCGGGAGTAGTCAGTGTGACTACTCCCCTTCTTCTTCTCTTCAACTTTTACTTTCCCTTTGGAAAGTGTCTTCTTTCTTAGGAGCGCCTTTAGCTCCAGCGTCTCCTCATCGTCGTCCTCGAAGTCTTGAATGGCTTCGAGGAGCTTCTCCACCTTGAGGTTCTTTCCATCATCAACCTTCTCTTGGTTGTTGCTCTTGTGGGTGTCCTTCATGTCCGACGTGATCTCCTTCGAGCGATTAGTCTCTTTCTTGAAGAACCTGCTTTGATACCAATTGAATGTGGCCTAGAGGGGGGATGAATAGGCCTTTTGAAAATTGTCGGATCCTGCAACACTTAACAACCAGTTCAAAACCAGAGAAATCGGACTAGTCCGGTAAAGTGCGGACTAGTCCGGTATATACGGACTAGATTGATTAGGTTTGATTGATTAACTTTGTTCTTCAATATATGCAGCAGAAGTATACGATTAACAAAGTGTTACAAGGTTATGATTCAGGTTATATCACAATTCAAACTTATACTTGATATTTCAACGTAAAGTAATCAAGATCAATTTGTAACCCTAGATTGATATAATGTAAAGGACAATGAACACAAAGGAGGAACACAAGAGATTTATCCTGTGGTTCGGTTCCCACAGAGGCAACCTACATCCACGTTGAGGAGTCCACAAAAGGACCGGGTCTTCTGCAACCCTACCCTCGTCGGATCACCACGAAGGCCAATCCTCTTTCACTTATCTCAAAGGGGTGAATAACCGAATTCAAGGGGCTTTCTCACACGTTGAGAGCTCCCTTGGATTACAACACAAAATACCACCAAGAACACACTCAAAAGATTACAATTAAATCGCAAGAGTGTGTTAGAGAATCAAACCAAGAGCTCAATGTGGTGTTGAATGTGTCTCTCCAATGAACTAGAGTGAATCCCCAAGGGGTTGATCTTTGTTGCACTTAATTTCGTGGAGAGATGTGGTTTTTGAGGCTCTTGGGAGGTGTGACAGTGCTAGGGTTCGAGAGAGTGTAAAATATGGCTGTGCAACTCTATTTATATGGGTCTCTAAAAATGACTGTTAGGGTTCAGAAAGATCGGACTAGTCCATGGTGGTCACCAGACTAGTCCGATGTGCTGTGGGTTGCAAATCCTAAGTGTCCCGAAATATCGGACTAGTCCGGCTAGGAACGGACTTGTCCGATTTCGCTACTGGAAATCTTCGGACTAGTCCGATAGACATCGGACTTGTCCGGACATGTGAAACCCTAAGTGTATATGATGACAAGTCCGCACTTGGAGGACTTGTCCGATTTAGTTCAGAGGGTATTTCGGAGTAGTCTGTGCAAATATCAGACTTGTCCGATTTGGATCAGAGAGAATATCGGACTAGTCCGGTTGTGATCGGACTTGTCCGATTTTATGTGACTTGTGAAGTGTTTTGAGGACTAGTCCGCACTGGGGAGGACTAGTCCGATTCTAGTCAGAGAGGATATCGGACTTGTCCGATTTTGTGCAGAAAGGATATCGGACTAGTCCGGTGTTTGTCGAACTAGTCCGGTCCTGTGTAACTATGTGCAATGTATGTGTTTAATTGTGATTGAGCTCTTAGGATGTGTTTTCTTAACACACTCCATACATAATGATCTACTATTCTTCTTTCTTGAGCTCATTTCCACTTGGTTCCTCATCCTTCCTTCTTTTTGGTACTTTGCTCATTTTTCTATTAAAATCCTGCACTCATCTCAACAAAGAGGTTATGATCCCAATTGCTTGTCATAAATCATCCAAAACCCACAAGGGAGTCCTAGATGTACTTTCAAAAGGCCAGCTGAATTATTGCAACGATTGCAGATTCCAGAATGGAAGTGAGAAGAAATTGGAATGGACTTCATAGTTGGTTTACCGCGAACTGAGTCCGGTTATGACTCAATATGGGTGATCGTGGATCAGTTAACTAATTCAGCTCACTTTATTCCTGTCAAGATCACCTTTAATGGGGAGAAGTTGGATGAACTATAAATGGTAAGAGTAGTTTTATTGCATGGAGTTCCAAAGAGGATAGTGTCAGATAGATGTTCTCAATTTACCTCCAGGTTTTGAGAGCTTGTATTCGAGGATATTCTGAAATTTGTAATAAAAGTGGTTAAGTAATCTTGTTCTGTGGTAATTTTATGTATATCCGTTTGTGAATGCACTCATGTATGTGTGTTGAACGTCCGGGGCACAGATATGTGTTCACTTGGTTCATTGTCAGAACCGGGTGTCACAGCGACGGAGGCTCAAACTCCGTCGTCGTCTATACCGGCGTCTGGACTGATGCACATCGAGGATGTTGGCGGCTCCGAAGGTAGAGGATGCTAGTTGATTGCCTTTCTTCTTTGTTTTTCGTTCTTGTGATGAGATGCGAGACACTTTTATATTGTGATGGTTGGAGATGTTATATATTATGTTTGGAGATGCATTTGTGACTATTACTACTGCTATTATGTGTTGTTATATATTTTGTCTCTGTTGTGTTTTTGGCCATCGAGCCGGGGCAAAACGTTCTATTTTTTAAATAAGAAATATTATTTGTGACGGCTTTTTATACAGTACCGTTGTAAATAGAACATGTGTTATTTGCGACGGCCATGGTAAGCTGTCGCAAATAGGTCCTTATTTGCGATGACCACCGTCAGGTGTCGCAAATTGTCGGGTCGGGCCCATCCGCTAGGCCCGGCCTCTTATTTGCGATGGCCGTCGCAAGCCGTCACAAATTACCTTATTTGCGATAGTGACCATCGCAAATAACCTTAATTACGACAAAATACGAGAGACAGCCGGAAACCGTCACAAATAAGGAAAACCATCGCAAATAGCTTATTCGCTCGGCGACGGCCCTACCCGTTGCAAATCGTCGGAATTCTCGTAGTGTTGGGAACCATGGGCACCATCTAGGTCTAAATTATTCTTATGGTCATTGGTGATAAATCGCATTTGGACTTCGTATCGGCTGCTGCAGCGCCAGTGGCCCAAAAAATATTTTTGTGTCCTCTGCTACCGTAGCTTAGAAAGGGCAATTCACGTTTTTTCTGAATGTCTAGTGGTTTGTTAGATATGGGCAGCGGTCAGTGCTTGGTGCAGGAACCGAGGCTTGACCCACTGTCCTGGGAAGTTAACATGTCCATGGGAATATAGTTTCGGAATCTACTTTCAGGTGTGCAAGCGAGCAAGCTCAAGGACGAAACTGCCCTTTGGATTGCTGCTGGGGCGAAACATCTTGCTCAGGCGATCACTCATCACAATCAAATTTGACCAAGTGCTGTACGGTAGAATAGTGGGGGTGAGTTTTCGTTTTGGCAGAACATCGGCTTGATGTTTTTTCTCTCTTGTACGTGAAACTTGATTCATCTTCTTAATATATAACACCCTTTAAAGGGTTATCAAATATAAAAACGTCATGCCACCGTTTGGGCCCGCAGTGAACGCGATGTTCTACCTCACTGTCGTCGCCGACAGCCGGAACTGGCGTGTCTCCATGCGCTAGGACCTGATCAAGTTCGGCGTGCTGTACGGCGAGTCGGTGCAGCAGCCGGCGGCTGTCGACGACGTGCCAGCGTTCTTGCAGCCCTGCCGCAAGGAGACGTGGATGGACATGTGCACGCCGTGGTATGGGCGGTACCCGTCCGGGAACGGACAGCACGGGAGCTGGAGCACGACTAGGCGGCCAGCGAGGTGGCTGTTGTTATGAATGGAATTTGTATTGATACGATGCGAGAAGACTTGAATATATAGAGTACAAGAGAGTTACAAATCTGCAGAAAACCCCTTATACAAAAGGGGAAAATACAAATAAGTCATATATCTCTAACACCCCCCTTAAACTAAAGGTGCATCACAAATATTGAGTTCGAAAGGATAAAATTTGTGTTGAACCCGCGTTTGTGCCTTCGTAATGAAGTTAGCCAGCTAAAGCTCTGAAAGCACATACTATTGATCAACAACACCATCTTGGACCTGTGCTTGTGTATAAAAAGCATCAACATCAATATGTTTGGTAAGCTCATGCTTGACCAGATTACGAGCGATGTTGATAAAACCCGTACTGTGAGACAAAAGAGCAGTCGGCACAGAAACAAAAACACCAAAATCCTCAAGCAACCACCGTAACTAAGTAACCTATGCAGCCACAAGAGCCATAGCACGCAACTCAACCTCTACACTCGAACGAGAAATTGCTATCTGCTTCTCAGTCTTCCTAACAATGAGGGAACCACCAAGAAAAACACAATAAGCAGAAAGAGATCGACGATCAGAGGAATCACTAGCTCAAGTAGAACAACAATATGCCTTTAGCTGTAAAGAGCTAGATCATAGAAAGAACAAACGTCTAGAGATAGTCCAACGAAGATAACGCAAGACTCGAAGCAAGTGACTATAGTGGATCTATATGGGAGCCAATACAAACGGACTCAGAATGTGAACAGAATACGAGATGTTAGGACGAGTGACAACAAGATAGACTAGACTACCTACAATATGACAATAATGAGTAGGATTATCAAGAAGCTCATCATCAGTAGGTCGAAGGTGAACATTGAGCTCTATGAGAGTTTCAACAGTCTGGTGATCAGTAAGAGTAGCTCGATCAAGAAGATCATGAATGTTCTTCTCTTGAGACAGATAAATTCCCTCAGAGGTAGAGGAAACCTTAATCCCAAGGAAGTAACGAAGAGGACCAAGATCTAACATAAGAAACTGCTCACTGAGATGAGCCTTCATGAAGGCTATGTACTTAGGTTCATCTTCGGTGATGATCATATCATCAACATAGAGAAGAATAAGAAGAGTATGACCATGAGACGAGGTGTGCAAAAAGAACACAGGATCATGAGCACTCAAAGAAAAGCCAACAGCAGTGATCACTAATGCAGACCGCTGAAATCAAGCACGAGGAGCTTGCTTGAGGCCATAAAGAGAGCGATGAAGGCGACAAACCATACCCTCAGGGGCAGAATACCCAAGCGATGGCTGCATATAAACCTTCTCACGCAGCTCACCATTAAGAAAGGCATTCTTCACATCAAGCTAAGAGATGGAACACACACAAACAAATGCCACAACAAGAAGAGTGCGAACAGGGGTCATATGAGCAACTGGAGCAAACATCTCATCATAGTCATGACCGTATTCCTGCTGGAAGCCACGAGCAATTAGTCGAGCCTTATAATGCTCAAGGGAACCATCAGAGTGAGTCTTAACCTTATAGACCCACTTACAGGTGATAGGACAAACACGTGGGGGACAAGGAACAAGATCCCACGTGCCAGTGCGCTCAAGAGCAGCAATCTCCTCAGCCATCTTATGTTGCCATTCAATATGAGGAACAACATCACAATACGTAGCCAGCTCAAAAAGAATGGTAGCAGCAAAACTGGAAAGAGATTACCGATCAGGAGGCTGAGGAGAGTGATGGCCACGTCCAAGAGGCTACTCACGAGAAGAATCATCAGAAGGAGATGAGTCCTTAGGATAAGAGGGAGCCTCAGAAAAATATGGGTCATCAGACGAAGATGACTCAACTAGAGTTGATGGCTCATCGAAAGCAGGCACAACTCATCAAGTGTAGATCTGTGTCACAATAGGCTTCATAGTATAGTCAGGGACCATAGAGGAAGGCTCCGAAGAAGACACTGTGGGACGCGGCACCAAGTGTGAATGTGGTTTACTAGCAATAGAGTTATATGGAAGGAATAGGAACAAAATCGGATCAACCAAAGATACAGGAGGAGTATCCGAAGAAGGATGAGGATAGAAAGGATGCGTCTCATCAAAGACAACATCACATGAGATCCTCATCTGTCGACCAACGGGATCCCAACAACGATCCCCCTTGTGCTTAAAACGAAAAACACACTCGACTGACTGAGCAGAAAGTTGAGTGCGCTAACAAGGTGCAAGCAACACATAACACACACAACCAAAAAGACGAAGGCTTGTGTAGTTAGGCATCTTGCGAGTAAGACGCCGGAAAGGAACCTCACCCTGAAGAGCAGACGAGGTTGAATGTTAACCAGGTAAGTGGTAGTAGAAAAAACTCTGCCCAAAAGTGAGTGGGAACAGAGGGAGCAAGCAGAAGAGTACGAGCAGTCTCAAGAAGATGTCGATGCTTGCTTTTGGCCACACCATTATGAGAATGAGTGCCAGGACAAGAAAAATGAGCAAGAGTGCCTTGCTCAGAAAGAACCCAATGAAGAGCATCAGAATGGTACTCACCAGCACAATCAACACAAAAAACACGAATAAACGTGTCAAAATGAGTGCAAATCTTAGCTGAAAAAGTTTTATAGATAGACAAGGTCTCACTATGATGTTTCATAAAGTAAATCCATATGTGGCGAGAAATGTCATCTATAAAAATGATGTAATATCAGTGTCTTCCTTCGGGAACAAAAGGAGTTGGACCCCATACAGCTGAATGAACAAGGTCAAACGGATTCTCAGACATTGACTCCCTAGAAGTATAGGGAAGCTAAATATGCTTCCCTAGTCAACAACCCTGACATTGAGCTAAGTACTGAGAAATTGAAACCGATCCTAAGACACCACGACGAACTAAGGCAAATAAGCGAGAGCTACAAAGATGTCTTAGCTGATGATGCCATTAAGCAAAAGACGGGGTGGATGGAGCAGCAAAAGTGGAGCTGACAAGACTAGCGGGCGCAGCGAAAGGAAGTCGAAGTCTATCAATCTCCCAGAGGCGCTGGGAATCACGAAGATGAGGGCCAGTGCCAACCAGCTGACCCGTACGACAATCCTGAACGTAAAAAGAATCAAGATCAAAGATCACTCGACAATTATGACCAGGGAGTAGCCCAACAAACATAAACTGCATGGTCAGGTTGGAAACATAGGAAACATCAGGAACATCAAAAGAGTCAGATAAAAGAGTCCTCTATCCAACAACTGAAAGAGGAGAACCATCAACAATATGAACAGTAAGAGTACGAGAGGAAGGACTTAGAGATGATAAACAGGTGGAATAAGGAGTCATATGGAATGAAGCTCCAAAATCAAGAATCCATAGACAAGTATCTGAACTAGAAGTGGAAGATGGTCCCTCAGAGGAAAACTGAGAAGAAACAACAAGATTTGAATGTGTAGAAGATTGAGTCACAAAACCAGCAGCTCTTGATGATATAGAGGCAGCAAGGCAATGAAGAAGCACGAGTAACTGGGAATCTGTACTTGCAAAATTCCGCTGAGATCCTGTAATACTAGCACCACCAGCACCATGTGACGAACGACGAGCCTGAGCACTAGCAGTGTGTCGAGTAGACGAATAACGAGCAACAAAAACCGAAGAAGTCAGCAACAAGCCAGCATCATGAAGACGAGTCTCATCATTATGAACACTAGCGAGAGCGTCCATAAGTGTGACACCCCGGTTCTAAAAATGAACCAAGCGTGATGTATATGTGTGTCCAGGATGTTTAACACACATACACAAGTGATTCACAAATGATAAATAGATTAAACCATGTCTCAGATAATAACACTAATGATAGTACCTTATTACAAACAAATAGTCTTGAATACAAGCTCTAAACAACTGCAGTGGAAAAACACTAAACACTAATGACTCCAAACTCCACAGGCAAGCTTGACGGTAACATGCACACCTAGAACTCCTCAAAGACCTTCGGGTACTCCACATTGTCACCTGCATCTGAATTTGTTGGGGGAATAGCAGGGGTGAGCACATATCGTATTCAGCAAGTGTGGGAAAATATGACATGTAGCATAAACAAGGAATGACAATAATAACGACTAATTGCATAAAAGTACTTGCAAAAGAGTTGAAAATGCAGTTATATGATCATTAAGTGAGGTCCTTCCCAAAATAACCAAAATAACATTAATTTCAACTTAAGTAACCAATACCAGTAATATTAATCCATAATCAACTCATAACTGCTCATATGTCTCATTCTCACCAATTCCATATACCAAAGCCAATTAATAAACCAATACCGATTCCCAATTCAACTTCAACCATTAAACCATGTTCAAGGTCCATAACTCTAATCATGTGAGGGTCCATGTTGCTCATAACCGGGAGCACGACTATCATGATAGTTTGAAACACACTCTGCAGAGGTTGTACCACTTTACCCACAAGTTCGTGATTTCATCACCTTTCGATGACTAAGGAATCTTAATTATGCTGTCTCACACTTCCTTTGGTGTGTGGCCAAGAGATCACAAATTAGCCTTTACAAAGTGATTACTAGCATATTTAGACCCCACTGAGGTTTCACCTGTGGTGATGTCTCCAACTGAGCACATCCAACCAAGAGCCCCCTCTTGAGCCATTAGGATCCTAGGATAGTCCCACCAATCTCTACAAACCCATCCGACTACCCCTTCCCCGAGCATTCTTAATGTCCCAAATAGTAATGGCAAAAAACTAATTAGTCAGCTAAGCCGCACCCATACTTGGCCCTGTGGTGGCACTGTAAATCCTGGATGGTCGCTCCACGAACCGGTCCTTAGATATAAAGCAAGCAAAACCACCAAAACAGTTCAACCCATTCCACATAACTGACTTGCTTAGATCCCTAGGGACTATGTTACTAAATGGTTATTATCATAAAAATTCCACCATTCATGTGTTCAATAGTTCATAATTAAGCAAAATGATTGTTTCCCAAACCCAATTTAGTATAGCGAGACAAAAGTGTAAAATACCCTTCCCGACTCTCTACATTGTGCTCAAGCGACAAGGGTGGTCATACAAAACTAGTAAACTCCTACAATTAGGTTTTCCCATCAATTTGACACAAGCATGCAATTGTGCAAACAAAACATTTAAAAACCTAGATCAAAATGATCATGGACACTTGCCTTGCTCTTGAGCTTTGTTTGGATCGAAGGCTTTGAAGTTCTGGTTCTATAGGTCCTCGAAAGCACTCTCTACAGTGAGCCCTTCTATTCCGCGTGACAAACATGCAAAACAAACATCACAATCAAATAATGCTCATATATTACTCAATATGTCATGATATGCATGATTTGCGCAATTGTGAGGTAGAGCTTGTTAATGAGTTGCTATTAATGTTTACTAACTGGTACAATAGTTTACAACAAGTTTGAACAAGTTTGGAATTGACTTGAGTCGATTTGTATTCAATTCAGCACAATACAAATTCAGAGGCTGAACAAGTCCGGTATCAGGGCCGAACTACTCCGCCCTGATCAGAACTGTGAATTAGGGTTTTTTGATCAGCGATAATTGGGGGTTCATTTCACGTGGAAAAGTGCATGTAGAGGGTGTACCACGTGTCTTAGAGATCCAAGGTGTAAAAGCCTAAAAATTCATAGTGCAAAGTCAGAAAGGACAATTTAAAAATTTGAATGGAGAAGAGAAATAAAGAGGAAATGGAAAAAAAGGAATTAAACCCTACAAGAGGGAATATAAAAATTCAAAACAAGCTCATGTTCAAACCTTGTCAAAATAAATATTTGAGTTCACCATTAGCTTCCAAATATTCCAAATAGCATCCCTGTCAATTTTCATAAATTTTGGAGCTCAAATTCTATTCAATTCAAGGTGTACATTCAACTCAATTCAATTTCAAATTCAAATTTAAATTCCAATTGCAACCTTATCAATTCAAAGTTTTGAATTCAGAATCAAATCCTAGATATTTGTTTGAGCCTGTCGAAGTGTTAGAGTGACACTTCCCCCAGATCTGCTAAGGAGCAGCCCGCGGAGGTTCTTTGTTCGGCAGGGCTTAGGCCTCAATCAAGTGTTCTAGCGTATGGGCCGCAAGGAGCGTAACACCCTACTCCACGGTGGCCGCAAGGAGCATAACATCCTACTCCGCGGTGGATTGTATTTCTAGTGAGTGTGTATGCGTGTGTGTATCGGGGATTCTAAGTCTAGTCCCCCTGTATCGGTGGCGGTTCGGGCCTTTTATAACCAAGACCAGACGCCTTACAAGTGGGGTCCCGGGGCCAGACAGGTGGTCCTGGGGTGATCTTATCGTAAAGATCTAAGGCTTCTCGCATAAGCTTCCTATGAGCATGGCAGTGAAGACTCGCCGTCTTCCCGCCTCCCGTGTCAGTAGGCCATGCGCCATTGCTAACGGTGGCAGAAGGTGTCTCGTCAGCCTCTCTTGTTTCCATAAGCTACCCACTTGGCTGAGTGGGATAGGCCTGCAGTGCCTTCACTATGATGCGATTGGTCATAGCGGTCTCTGACCATTGGCGTGCTCCGCTTCATGTGTCGGAGGTGGGTGCAGATCTTCAATGCTTGACCTGAGCGGAGCGCACCATCTTTTAACTCCCGCACCTTACCGTCTGGGGCGAGCTGCGAGACACGTGGCAATGTTGGAGCAAGTCCTCGCTGGGGAGGCTAGCCCCGGTCCTTCGTGACACATGGCAGCTCCAGGGCTCCCTAGGGTATGTGGCAGCTCCGCTCTTTCCCCAGAGGGAGGGTGCTTGGTCCGGCGCTCCAGGCTACGCGACAGCTCTGGAGCTCTCTGTCGAGGTTGGGCGAGGTCGCGTCCCAACACATGGCACCTTGGGAGGCCGTCTCTCCTGAGGGTCCAAATCCCGTTCTTCGGGTCCCACGTGGCAGCACTGGGGCTGGATCTTGCGGGAGGCTGAGGCCTCGGCACCTTCGGGAGACGTGCCGTCGTCGGACATGCCCCGGTGTCTTTATCCTGTGTGCGAGGGTACCCGGTTTGCAAGGTACCGACAGTAGCCCCTGGGTCCACCTTGGGGCAAGATGGAGGGCCCAAAGGTGGAGCCCTTGTCCTGTTTTCCTGCACTGTGCTTTGAATTCTTTCTTGCACATCCAAAGCGGTGGGCGCTTCTACCAATCGTCGCCATGCTTCTTCTTCGAGTTTGAGAGACTACGGCAACATGATCTTTGTTTGCTGTAATATCTCTGTCTTCTACGACACCTTTAATTGTGGCGGTTACCAATGCAGCTTATAGAACTTTTGCTTGCTCTGCCATTATGGGAGTTGCATCAGCGACTTCCCCAGGCGGTTGACCGACTGGGCCAGTGCGTCAGAGCGGGGATGTAGGATCCATTGTCATGGGTGTCGTGTGTTGAGCGGTGTTGTTTGATCCTTCGCTCGGAGTACTTAGGCGTCGCGGAGATGATCAAAAAGGAAAAACTTCGTTAGAGGGAACGATTCCTTCCTTACTCAAACTCTGCAATCTGAGTTTTTGCCTTCTTCCTCGAGCGCCCGAACCTTCTTCACCCTTTTGCCAAAGCTCTCACCTTAGCTCGCTCCAATGGCTTCCATGCTGCCTCTTTCCCGCTTCTGATAAGCCAGATATCTGGTGCCGATGAGGCGGCTCCTTGGCTGGGCAGCTTCAGAGTGCGGATGGATGATCCACTGTGGGTCTCCCAATCTTCAGGATCTGCGTGAGGACGAGACTGTTCTCTTCGTCGCCTACAGCACTGCTGGGATCGCACTCCTGTTGTCAAGGTTCTTCCTTGTAGTGCTGGGGGAGTATGGGTTGCAACTTCACCACCTATTGTCGAACTCCATCGCCCTGGTGCCTATGTTCTTCCACCTATGCAAGGCCTTCATGGGCTGCCCGCCCACGGTGGAGCTGTTCCGGCATTTCTTCGTGATGAAGACAAATGGAAGGAGCGCGACTACTCAAGTGGGGGCCTACTACTTCCGCCATCAGGACAATACCTTCTGGGGTGACATTGCCTCATTCAATGGGGGCAAATAGAGCGACTGGAGGGAAGACTGGGCGATTGTTAGGACAGACCTGCATCCCTCGCTGAAGATGCCGTCCGACGGTCCAGGCTCCGACACTACCACCTGGGAGGCATCCCATGGGTTGCCAGAAGAATACCGGCCCGCCCTGAGGAGGATCTGGTTCTTGGCTAGCAAGGGCATGTCCTCGATGATGGTGTTGGCAGACTTCTTGCTCTGCCGTACTGCCCCTCTTCAGCAACGTCTGTACTAGGCGTGGGTTTACAATGGTGAATATGACGAATGTCGGCTGGGTTCGGACACCCCGACTCTCGAGTTGCTGGAGGAGATGTTGAAAACAGTGACCTCTGACGTTGTTGACGATGAGCACGTCTCCATTCTGGATGACTGCCAGCCGCTCCACATGACCACCGATATGAGGACTGAACTGTGGAGCTCAATGCCGAAGGTCAACGTGTTCGGCCTCGCTCGCCTACATCCCGAAGACATGCCTGGCCCCTCGGCAATCCTAAAGCGGTGCCATGAAGCTGTGCATCTAGAGTCGGGGTATTCCTCGCTTCTTTCGGCAAGGGCGGAGGTAGATCCCTCAACTACTTCTGACAGGGCAGAGGTCAGCCAGCCGGCAGCAGCTTTGGGGCCGAGAAAGCGTTCCCGCACGCTGGTCGCGGGATCTGCTACTTCTATGCCGAAGAAGCGGAAGATATTTTGGGGAGACGGTACTCCCATCTCCCATCACCAGGGAGCCGGCGGGGCTGAAGCTTCTGTCATAAGCTTAGCCTCCGATTCCAACAGTGGCCTTGGTTCCGGAGGAGGTGCCGAGGGGCTTGCGCTGACGCTAGCATGGGTTGACCAGGAGTCAGTACCAGAGACAGTGGCGCCAACCTTGTCATCAGGTCCCGGCGACCTTGATCTATCGCGCGAGGTGGGAGGCTAGGGTCATTGGAGTGGCCCGACTCGCCAGTAAGTCGCAGCTTCTCTCCTTTGCTATTTCTCTTATTTCCATTTTTTTTGTTCATGACAAAGCTCTATCTTGGTTTCTCAGGGCTTTGTAAGCCAATTTGGTGCCCTTGGCACTTCCAGGGGTGGGCTTGATAGCACCGGCCCTTCTCAGCACTGGAACGGGGTCTGCCGCGCCGTCTCCTATGCCCGAAGGTGCGTCGGCCTTAGGTGCCACTGATGACTCTACACCCTCGTCTGTTGAGACAGGTGTGGTAGAGGTGGCGCCAAGCCTGGCCGTGCCAGTCAAGGTGGTGCCTGGCGAGGAAGTGTCTGGCGAGGAGGTGCCCAACGTGGAGGTGCTGGGCGAGGAGGTGTCCGGCGTGGAGGGTGATAGGAAGTTTAGGACCAATCTTCCGAAAGGTAAGGATAAGTCGATTGAGGTGGAGATCTCGATGTTGGTGATCTCAGGCTCTCGAGTAGAACACGATAAACTTGTGCAATCACTACACCACTGCTCTGTTGGTTATCAACCGTGCTGCACACGATTGACCTCGCCAAGAAGGCTAATCCCTGCAAGTGCAACCGAGAACACAAGCAAGAACGTAGAAGACACGATCTGAAATCGCGAAGTTGGGGTCTCACAAACCGTAGAACGGCGATATTATTGATCTAAGCAAAACCCAATTGTTTATGGCGGCTACTATGTACTATATATAGGTGGGAGGACGTCCAAGGGGGTTTTGGGGTCGTGACCTAACCCTACAACACAAAAATATTGGATTTAGACTTGATACAAGCGCAGCACCCTGACAGATTCTGAACTCGATTTTCTTTCGACGATTTCCGTCGACCCCGAAGAAATTTTGACATGGGACCAGAGCCATTGGAAAGCTTATCATCTCCCCTTTCCGTGCATATCTATAACGTCAAAAACGGAGTTCGTATGTGTCCTGGGCGTCCGTTTTAGTGCGTACTGCTCATGGACTGTGAGTTGGACACGATTTTGAGTTTGGCTCGGTTTCCATCTTATTTAAACGAATTCTCTGGTCCTCCACATTCCTAATACTTCCTCCAACTACTCCTTGAACCTCTCCATAGACCCTAATCACAATTAAATCATTAGGTAGCAATCTATGCTCAAAAACATATAAGGAAACATATAAGAACGAGCTCACCTCTGAAATTAATTGTTGTGTATGAACTCTATTGATTGCATCTTGTATGTTCAATGGAGTGTTGATTGTATCCATAGAAGTGATGTCCTGATCATCCTCCCCTTCTTGAATTGGAGTCATCCTCGACTCAAATTCATCTCCTCTCATGTGTTGGTCCAAATGTGTAACGCCATCAAATCTTCTTGTTTGCATGAATGGAGGAGGCCAAGGTGGTGGACGATATAGTGCGCCATCTTGATCTTGTCCATCAAATAATAGTACACATTCACTTGAGCCAGGACCCCAAACAAATAAACATTGTGTCATGTTTGTAGGTGCAATGATAACGTGCATGTTCTCATCAGAGGGGGCTACCTTGCCCGTGGCTGCCTCCCTTGGTGGGGCTGACTCGCTGGTCGTTCAAGCGGCGCCGGCGTCTGACGTAATCGGCGCGCAGTGTGGCGACTCGCCACCGGCTGTCGGCGACACCCTTGTAGTGGAGGAAGGGACTTCAGCACCGGGCTGCGGCACGACGGTTCTCGGGGCTCCAATCGGGGAAGCTTCTGGTCCCCGAGAGCTGTGTAACACCCTCATTCTGATCCATCATGCATTACATACATTCTAATACATGTCTAATATTACTCCACATAAAAAAGAACAAGTTTAAAATGAATTAGAAACAAAACCGCACTTAAGAACTCTGGGAAGTGCGGACTAGTCCGTTTTTGGTTCGGACTAGTCCAATTTCTCTCTAACCTTGTTCGGACTTGTCTATTTTGCTGCGGACTAGTCTGTTTTTCCCTCTGGACACTTTCGGACTTGTCTGATCCTGTGTGGACTAGTCCGGTGTTCCAATTCCTTGAAAAAAATTGCTAAGTCTCTGGCCTTGTCTGGACTGTCCGGTATTCCAGCGGACTTGTCCATTTTCTCTCTGACTAAAGTCGGACTTGTCTGTTTTCCCCTCTGGATAAGTTTGGACTTGTCTGATATCTAGTCCGGACTTGTCCGATTTCTCTCTGTTAAATTTCGGACTAATCTGACCCTTTTGTGGACTTGTCCGATAAATCACGACTCCGAGTTGATCTCTTGTTTCACGACTTGTTTCTTGGGTTTTATGTTAAGTGGGCCTAGGGACGTCGTGCCTAACTCTTTTAGAGCCCATGTGGGACTCTAAATTGACCTCTACTCATCTCAAACTCGAAATCCATCTAACCCTAGCATCCACCTCTATATAAACAACCCCACCCCTTGGCTTGACATCTATTTGCCACTTTTCCATCACACCCAAACCCTAGCTCGTGATTAGCTGCCGCCAAGGAGGGAGAAGGAGATCTAGAACAAGTAGAAGAATAGGAGAAAACGAAAGAGGATCAAGATCTCCATCAACTTTGCGTTCTTCATCAACAATTCACCATCAAGTTCTTCATCAACCCTAGATCTTCAAGATCCAAGTGTTGCCTCCAAGATCCTTGATTCATTGGAGTTCTAAACACCTGGTATAACTTCTACTTCCTTTTCCTTACGTGAATTCGACCCCGTTTCCCCAAATTCACGTCGATCTAGAAAACCCTAGTTCACCAGTTCTGCGAAGTGCGGACTTGTCCGGTCCCTAGCGAACTAGTCCGATTTTCCTGATTAATTTCTGTTGAACTAATTCTAAATTTACTTGAATCAATTTCAAACCTGACCAAACTTGTAAATAACCATTAGAACTAGTTAATAAACATTAAAAGCAACTCATTAACAAGTTCCACCTTGCATTTGCATTAATCATGCATGTCATGTCATATTGAGCACTATTTGTGCACTCTTTGATTGTGATTCTTATCTTGTATGTTTGTTGTGCGGATTAGACAGATTTGCGCTAGAGAGTGCTGCGGAGGATATCCAGCACCAAGAGTTTGAAGGCTTTGACCCGAACCAATCCGAAGAGCAAGGCAAGTGTCCTTGAAGCATATTGATCCTGTTTTGAAATAAATGTTTTGTTTACAAAACTACATGCTTGTATCAATTTGATGGGAACCCTATGATAGGAAGTTTACTACATTTGTTGACCACCCTTGTCACCTGAAAATTATGGTAGAGAGTCAGGATGAGCTTTTTACCTTTTTGCTTCGCTTAATTAATTGGGATGGGAAAACAACACTACGCATTTAATTATGTATTAATGAGATTATGATTAACATGGACTGGTTAATGTGATATGGTAAAGGGTGATCTAAGCAAGCATGGTATGTGGATGGGTTGGATGCTATGGTGGTTCCGCTTGCTTTATATTTAAGGATCGGTTCGTGGAGCGACCATCCAGGATTTACAGTGCCACCACGAGGCCAAGTATGGGTGCGGCATAGCTGACTAATTAGGGCTTTGCTAGTGTTATTTGGACCATTAAGTCTGCTCGAGGAAGGGTTAGTCGGTTTGGGTTTGTTGATGATTGGTGGGACTACCCTAGGATCCGAATGGCTCAAGAGGGGGCCCTTGGTTGAAGATGTGCTCGGTTGGAGACATCGCCACCAGTGAAACCTCAGTGGGGTCTAAATAGGCTAGTAATCCCTTTGTAAAGGCTATTTTGTGATCTTTTGGCCACACAACTAAGGAAGTGTGAGACGGCATAATTGAGATTTTATAGTCATCAAAAAGTGATGAACTCACAAACACGTGGGTAAAGTGGTACAACCCCTGCAGAGTGTGTCTAAAAACTATCATGATAGTCGTGCTTCCGGTTATGAGCAACCTGGACCCTCACATGATTAGGGGAAAACTTGGTTTTGGGATGGTTTTTTAATGGTTATGAATTAATTCTGATATTGATTATGGTTATTGGTAATGAGAAATATGGAATTGGATGATGGTAATGAATATGGACTGGTGCTATGATGATTACATGGTTTATAATGGGTTTATTTCACATTTATACAATATATTGCTTTTCAAATGTTTTAATGTACTTTTCAGCACTTAGCCATTATTATATTTGTCATTTGTATCAGCTACATGTCATACTTTCCACACTTGTTGAGTACGATATGTACTCACCCTTGCAATTCCCCCCACCAACAGTTGCAGGTCAGGATTGGGAGCTTAATGATGATAATGCGGAGTTCTAGGTCGTGTCTGCCGTCAGCTTTGCCCGTGGAAGTGTTGGAGCTGCGCTATACCCTATTTGCTTAGTTGCTTAGTTTGCTCAATTAGTTTATTGCCGCTGCATTAATTAAAACCTATCATTAATATTCCTTAGAGCTTGTATTTGAGGATATTATGAATTGTGTAATAAAAGTGGTTAATTAATCTTGTCTTGTGGTAATTTTCTGTATATCCTTTTGTGAATGCACTCTTGTATGTGTGTTGAACGTCTTGGGCACACATATGCGTTCACTTGGTTCATTTTTGGAACCGGGTGTCACAAGATGGTGTCTGCTGCGGCGTCGGTAGGAGGGACAGAGGGGCAGTCGTGGGTGGCAACGGTCGAGCCAATCCCTCTCGCCAATGCTGTTGCCGCGGCTCAGCCCATCTTGCGCCAGAAGCAGGTTGCTTTCGCCCGAGAGTGGGATCTGCTTGCGGAGGAGCGGCGCTTGGTGAAGCTGGTCGATGCTAAGAACAAAGAGCTTGAGGTGAAGGCTTTAAAGGCCCATGCTGCCGCTGACGCCCGTCTAAAATTGTGCAAGGATAAGCGGCTGAAGTTGGTCCACCGCGAA
Organism: Tuctoria greenei; assembly: GCA_036927565.1. NCBI lineage: Eukaryota > Viridiplantae > Streptophyta > Magnoliopsida > Poales > Poaceae > Tuctoria > Tuctoria greenei. Next base: position 258,038,563 of record JAYESD010000002.1, read on the forward strand.
GTTGTCGTTGCTGATGCAGAACGGGGCTTGGTGGCGAAGGAGGAGGAGGTCTCCTGGAGCCTAGAAGAGAAACGTCGGGCATTGCGGGACTTGGAGCTGGCAATTCAGCGCCGAGAGGACAACCTGGAGCGTCGTGCTCGGGAGCTTGCCGACAGGGAGGAGATTGCTCGGAGGGAGACAGAGAGCCTCCAGGCCTCCCGTTCGGCCGAGGCCCAAGGGGTTTGAGACTTCCTGGCCCATGCTGGGGTGGTGCTAGAACCCCTCGTCCTTGGTCTTGTGCCACGCGGGGAGCCATCCCAGGAGGTGGTCCATCTTCTTCCCGCCTTGGGTTCCCTTTGCCCGACATTGGGGTCGGTGAACACCATCCTCGCAAGGCAGCTGGAGGCCGAAGGAAAGGAGTTGGCTGAGCTGGTGGCCTGCCACGTCTTGGTATGCTTCCGAAGCTGGTACCCGAAGATCCTACTGGAGGCAGTGGAGAAAGGTCCCCTTGATGAGCGGGAGGATGAGGCTAGGGCCGAAGTCCAAGACCTTGCCAAGGAGGTCGCTTCTTTGTTCCAGCAGAGTTGAGGTTGGCGGCACCTAGGCGCAATGCTTTTGTATCCGGGGATGACCCCCTTGTGTAAATGAATTTGGAATCATGTTGTTTTTCTTGTTGGCTTGTCACGTGCTTTGAAATTGTTGCCCCAATTCCTTCTCTTGTGTACGGTCTTGGAGAGCCTTTGTTGATGCCATTAGCCTTTTAGGGACCGACGCTTGCACAGTCGACACGGCCAGTTTGTCACTAGATGATGTCCTGCCTATGGGAACCCCCTCAGAGGCCCTCCGTTGCAGTGAAGACGTCGACGGCAGGCCCATTGGGCGGTGCCGAAGCTGGGTGCTCCGGCATCGCCCACGATCACTGTGGAGTCATCGACGGCAGGCCCCCTGGGTGGTGCCAGAGTTGTGTGCTCCAGCGTCGCCCACCATCGTCGTGAAGTCGTGGTATGCTGGCCCCTGGTGCACAGGATACCATAAGCAAACTTTGTTAGCAGCAACAACAGGGTAGGAGAGTGTACTCACTTGTCAGCGCTTGTTGCTATCATTGACGTGTTGGGACATCGATGGTAGGCCCCTTGGGGGGTGTTGGAGCTGGATGCTCCGGCATCACCCACCATCGTCATTGAGACATCGACGGCAAACCCCTTGGGAGGTGACGGAGCTAGCTGCTCTGGCATCGCCCACCATCATCGTTGAGACGTCGACGATAGGCCCCTTGGTGTATAGGCTGTCACAAGAGAATCCTGTTAGCGATAAGAGCGAGGTAGGAGAGTTTACTCATTCGTCCGCGCTTGTTGTTGGTGTTAACGTGCTGGGACGTCAATGGCAATCCCCCTGCGAGGTGTGCTCTGACGTCATCCACCATCGTCGTAGAGTCATCGACGGCAGGCCCCTGGTGTACAGCTGTCGCAAGAGAATCCTTTTAGCGACAAGAGCGAGGTAGGAGAGTTTACTCATTCGTTCGCGCTTGTTGCAGGTGTTAACATGCTGGGACATCAAAGGCAGGCCCCCTTCAAGGTGTGCTCTAGCGTTGCCCACCATCTTCGTAGAAACATCGACGGCAGGCCCCTTGGGAGGTGCTTGAGTTGTATGCTCCAGCGCCGCCACCATCGTCGTTGAGACGTCGACGGCAGGCCCCTTGGGAGGTGCCGGAGCTGGGTGCTCCGGCGTCATCCACCATCGTCGTAGAGTCATCGACGGCATGCCCCTTTGGAGGTGTCGGAGTTGGATGCTCCAGCGTCGCCCACCATCTTCGTAGAAATGTCAACGGCAGGTCCCTTGGGGAGTGTCAGAGCTGACCATTCTGTCGCAACCTGCTTTGTATGTCCTGCACACATAACAGGGTTGCATATTGTTTTGCTCGCTGGTGATCTTTTCTTATTCTTGAGTATTGTTATGTCTTATGGTCCTGGGCTGGTACGCGGGATTTGGGTAATACAGTGCATTGGCGCTCGGGATCTGGCTTCCTTCTTATTCGGGGTGTGAGTGTCCTAGTCCTCAATACTTAGTTGCAGCACTGGGAGGCAAAGCGCGCACGCTTAGGGTACAGGACTAGGCTAAGCAGGTTGCGCACTCCGGACCTCCAGCTCGGCATTGGCCTTTCGCGAGGACCATTTGGCACCATAGGACCCCAAGTTAGAGGGCAGCCGTGAGGTTCCAAGACACCTTGCATGTACCTCAAACACGTCCGCCTGCAGCAGGGGTTGCATAACTCTACTAGGGGCGATATAGAAAAAATTTCACCAAGTATATGAAGATGATATATGAAAGACGAGACTAGCTTGATTGATCACAAAATTAACAAGTAATTTAAGTGAACATAAGAGAAAACATATGGTAAGACAGTGAATTCTTCTCATTGGTGTTCACAGGAGTGGATTGGCTTTACAATAAGGCAACGAACCACTTCGGATGGCTAGGGAGGCAGAGTGTTCATGCTTAGGGTACGGGACCAAGCTAAATGGCTGAACACTCTGGACCTGTCCCTCCCAGAGCTTGGTTGTCCTAAGTGTCGTTCCTTGGCACCATGACACCCTACACTGTCCTATAATTTATGCTTAGAGATAGAACTTACGGAGTGCTCTATGTTCCAAGGGTTGGGGAGGGGCTCTCCTTCTTCTGTGGCTAGGCGGACACACCTGGGGTGGTGAAAGCGCTACCACTTTTTTTTAGGGAAAACCCCCTTTCCTGGCGCGCCAAATGTCAAAGTGTTAGAGCGACACTTCCCCCGGATTTGCTAAGGAGCAGCCCATGAAGGTTCTTTGTTCGGCGGGGCTTAGGCCACAATCAAGTGTTCTAGTGGATGGAGTTAGAGACAGTGGTTTTTACGTGGTTCGGGCCGCAAGGAGCGTAACACCCTACTCCACGGTGGATTATATTGCTAGTGAGTGTGTATGCGTGTGTGTGTGTGTGTGTGTATCGGGGATTCTGATTCTGGTCCCCTTGTATCGGTGGCGGTTCGGGCCTTTTATAACCAAGACAGGATGCCTTACAAGTGGGGTCCCGGGGCCTGATATGTGGTCCCAGGGTAATCTTATCCTAAAGATCTAAGGCTTCTCGCATAAGCTTCCTCTGAGCGTGGCAGTGAAGACTTGTCGTCTTGCCGCCTCCCTTGTCAGTAGCCCATGCGCCATTGCTGACGGTGGTAGAAGGTGTCCCGTCAACCTGTCTTGTTGTCGCAAGCTACCCACTTGGCTGAGTGGGCTAGGCCTGCAGCGCCTTCACTATGATGCGACTCGTCATAGCAGTCTTTGACCGTTGGCATGCTCTGCATCATGTGTCGGAGGTGGGTGCGAATCTTCAATGCTTGACCTGAGCGGAGCACACCATCTTTTAACTCACGCACCTTACCGTCTGGGGCGAGCTGTGGGACACGTGGCATCACCAGAGAAGGTCCTCGCTGGGGAGGTTAGCCCCAATCCTTTGTGACACATGGCAGCTCTAGGGCTCCCTAGGGTACATGGCATCTTCGCTCTTTCCCCTGAGGGAGGGTGCTTGGTCTGGTGCTCCAGGCTACACGGCAGCTCTGGAGCTCTCTGCCGAGGTTGGGCGAGGTCCCGTCCCAACACATGGCACCTTGGGGGGCCGTCTCTCCTAAGGGTCCAAATCTCGTTCTTCGGGTCCCACGTGGCAGCACCCGGGCTGAATCTTGCGGGAGGCTGAGGCCTCGGCACCTTCGGGGATGTAGTCAAGTGAGGATTAGTTACTATGCTCATATAAGGTCTATTATAGTATTACTTACTTAACGTGGCAAGCTAACTTATGTGTTATTATATTCTGTAATGATGCTCTGATGTCAGGTAAGAGGTAAGGTACGCCACCTCAAGTGGACCAATGCGATAACTTCACCATGCGAGAGGTAGCATGTGAATTTTTCCGTTGCTTCGCACAGAAAAGTCAATATGAGTCTCTGAAACTCTCCATGTTTTTGAGAACATATGACATGCGGTACTCCAGCGTGCTTCAAAGTTAGTGGGAGCCCCCGTCAGGTGGGACATAAGCCGATGCACCCCCTACTAGTGCAGCACTATGCAAAGACATGGGACCCCATCGGGTGGTAGAAAACCCGGTCATGTACCTCGAGACGTGGCTTAGCTCGGGGCGGCTCGTATGGAACAATACGGGGCGAATGTTTTTACTTTCATATATATTATTGTGAAATGATCGCCCGTCCGGGCTGTGCCGTACGGCACCATATGATTGCTCAGCAATTTGTATGTAGTTACAGGTACACTAACCACATTTTAAGTAGATCGAGTTGTAAAGTTTGCGAGTGAACGTCATTAGTGCCACCATTGAGACGTATGCCGAAATACCGGCTTAGGATTTTCTTTGGTGAGCGCGTAGTACCAGAAATGCATTTGAGTTTCATTAGGCACATCGACGACGATATCCGTGCTGGAGGTGTGACTCAACAATAAGTAAAATTTTCTAACTTAGGACTAAGTTTGAATTTGTTATATCTTTTTTGGAGCGTGCTGGTCAGATTTACAATTAATCATGTGGTCGCTGTGGTAAGCAGGCATATGGTTTGGGAACTTGAGGAAGTCCTCCACAAGTTTCATTTTCAGCTCCAAGGCAGATTTAAAGATTTAAAACTTCATTTGAACTTAAATTGCCCAGTTCATGGTTCAAACTGTGAACTGGACAAAAAATTGACTAAGTTTGGAATAGCATAACTTCCTGTATAATTCACCCCTGAAGGTTTACCACATATGGTTGGAAAGTTTAGAGAGTCCTCTAAAACTCGTATGTTCAACTCCAGATCAGAATCCCCCTGTAAACTAATGAAAAATTCAAATTTCCAAACTTTGTTAAAACTGGATAGTTTCTGTATCCTGTCACTGTCTTGATCATATCTCTTAATAGAATTGACGAATAATTTCATGTAATGCATTTAGGTAATCCTGAGGATGTATGCAACAATGTTGTAATTTATGATTTTTGCATATTCTGATATTTTGTATCTGGAAAAATGTGGAAAAAAATCAGCCTTAAACAGAGGAGGTGCTGTCAAAATTTTTCCTGAAACACTGTCGACTTGAAAAAATCGTATCTCCTTATGCAGAAATGATCTGGAGGCAAATAAAGACATTCTGGAATATATTTGAGTGTAATACAACTTTGTAGTTGAACTCAAGTCCTGAATGTGCTTTTAACTTGATGAAAATTTTGAATTTCTCCAGACTGGTCAGCATGAACAGAAACTGAGACAGAATTCCAGTGTTATGTTTCATTTAGCATTTGAATTTGAATTAAATTTAACAATTCAATTATCACATACATGTTCTGTTTATCAACAAAGTTTGTTGAATTTGAGTATTTGACTCACTTAAATACTTCTTTTATAGATGGCGGATGTGATGCTGATGCCAGACAGTTGGTTGTTCTCCATGTGCGCCAACTGTCTGGGCTTCCCGATCATGCTACGGGAAGTGCACAAACAGTTTGATTTCATCGAAATGCCAGGCTATTGGGATCAAGAGACAGTTGACAGAGGCTTATTGTCATGCACCGTCCTGGTCGACGTATCTGCTAGTCCACGTCTTTATGGATGGGCTCATTTCTCGGTCACTACTCTGGGAGCTCGTTTGGAGGACACGTGGGCTATCGCAGCAGGCGAAGCGCTTATGAAGCTTTGCGAGCTTCATCAAGATGCCATGGCCGGGACACAATTTTCTCTTCTCCCGGTCCGCGGTGTGGCTGGTCTTGAGTGGCGACGTCGTATGGCTGAGGCCTATCATCTGAATGGCGACACGACATCGACAACACTTGGGACTTATGCCGCTGCATTCAACATGGTGGTTCTTACGCAAAGTGCAATCCTTCAGCAGCAGTTCGAAGCCTTGAGGCAAGCAGTTGAACGGGGTGACATTCTTGATTACATCAATGAGAACCTACATTTGTTTTTGGCTCCGACAAATCACCAGCTGGTCAATGCGAGAATCATCAGCTGCATCACACTCGCACTAGACTGTGGATAGCTCGCACTGAACTGCGGCAAACTCGCAAAGAACTGCAGGAAGCTCGTGGTGAACTGCAGGTGAATCAATTAGTGGTGCATCAACAGCAAGAGCAGCTGTTGGTAATCACCAAGGCACGAGATGAAGCCGTCGAAGAAGCTCAGGGTTGGGAATTCAAGGCAGACCAATTTCAGGATGACTTGTTGGAGGCCGAGGCACACTTGCCGCATCCAGTCGTGTATCCACCGGCTCAGGACATGTTGTTGAACATGGGTGAGCAGGTGCTTTCAAGTCCTGTGGAGGAGGAAGATCCTGAGATACTCGAATACGTCAACGAGGATGCATCAGAGTAGGATGGGGCAGCACTACTGCCATCTTGGGGCAATGTATAGTTAGTGGTTGCTCGTGTTTATTTTGTAGCCATGTTTGTATCATATTATAAATAGTAGTGGTGTGTTTGTGATGACAATGTGTGTATGACGACGCATGGAGACCAAGTATAGTTGAGATGTACTTCCATAGTGAGAGTCCGTCATTTTGGAGTTCACTACTATAAACTTGGTCATGAGATAATATATTTTGTATAAAGTTTGTACTTTATCAATATATGTGAATGTTATGCAATTATCACATTGTCAATACTCGCACTAGTATGGTATAGAATGGATGAAGAAAACAAACATGTTGCTGATTTTTAAATCATGTGGATGCAGAATGGTGCGTACACGTTCTACGCCTGAGACGGGAGGCTCTAGCCGAGGTCATGAGGATGAATCTCCGACCTGGGAGAAAACCACGACACCGCAGCAACAAGCTCCTCCACCACCACCACCTGAACCTTCGAGGACTCTCGCAAAGATTCTGGCCACAATACTCGGCTCACGCGACGAGCAAACCGAGTTGCTGCGTATGTTGGTGCAAAATTGGTCCCGTCAAGGGGGGCGACACGACAATGGGCAACACCAGCCCCAACAGAGTTCATATTCGGACTTCTTGGCAACGCATCCATCGATCTTCATGGAGGCCGAGGAGCCTCTGGAGGCGGACAACTTTATGTGCACCCTCGAGGTGAAGTTCGGTTTGCTACGATGCACCAAACAACAGAAGGCGCTGTTCGCAGTGCAACAGCTTCAGGGATCCGCCGGTGCTTGGTGGGCGAACTACACCGCGTCACTGATGTCTGGTCATGCGGTCACATGGACCGAATTCCAGGAGGCGTTCCGCGCCTACCATATACCTCCCGGTATAATGAAGAGGAAGCTTCAGGAATTTTTGGAGTTGAAGCAAGGCAGCAGGAGTGCTCATGAATACTCCCGCACATTCAATCACTTGGCGCAGTACGTGCCAGAGTATGTGGGAATGGAAGATAAGAAGCGGGATACATTCTTCCGGGGCCTTAATCCCAAGATGAAAGGTCCAACTCGCACAATGCAATTGCGGCACCTTTAACGACTTCGTCAATGCCTAGATAGTGCAAGAGGATGCTCAGCGTGATCTCGTTTCTGATAAGAGGAAATGGAGCACACCATCGAGCAGCAGCAGTGGTGGTCCACAGAATTACCGTGTGGTGTATCGCTCACCATCCAGTCAGCGATGGCAGCCAACGGCGCGACTGCAGCAATTCCATGGTCGTTCTTTCAACGCGCCACGTTTCCGACCGCCATTTCCACTGTAGCAGCAGCGAAGGATGGTCCCGTGTGCCTATCCACCTCCACCACATGCACCGGGATTCCGTCCGCAGCTTGGCGGGAACCCGACATAATACACGTGCTACACGTGTGACCGTGTCGGGCATTTTTCAAGGGACTGCCCCGAACAGCGACAAGGCAGCGGACAAGCACCATAATAGGGTGCATCTCAGCCTCGCAACCAGCCCAAGAAACTAGCAGCAAAACCCGGCAATGTCCACCACCTAGCTATCGAAGACGTGCCAGAAGGCGAACCCGTCTTTGCGGGTACATTTTCTCTACTCCAAAATCCCATAGTCATATTATTTGACTCCGGTGCCACCCATAATTTCATTAGCCAATAATATGTCATCAAAAATCAAATTACCTATCATTCCCACAAAATATCCATATTTGATTTGCTCTGCAGGTGGGGAAGTAGTAGCCGATAGGATGGTCTATCGGGCACCACTTGAGATGGGTGGAAATCTATATCTGACTTTGCTAATTATATTAGAGAGTCAGAAGCTTGACGTCATTTTAGGAATGTCGTGACTACACTATCATGGTGTTGTTCTCGACATCGTTCCACGTGTGGTCCATTTAAACTCTCCACTACATGAACCACACACTCTCATTCTAAACCGCCTCATCCAAGAAATTCCAGCCACATACAACACGGAAGCCACCAAGCTTGAGGACATTCGTGTGGTCTGTGAATATCCGGACGTGTTTCCTGACGACCTTCCGGGTATGCAACCGGATAGGGACATCGTGTTCAAGATTGAACTTATTCTGGGAATCACGCCTATTTCTCGAAGGTCGTACAAGATGCCACCAAATGAGTTGGCAGAATTAAAAGAGCATTTGAAGGACCTGTTGGACAAAGGTCTCATACGCCCAAGTTCGTCACCTTGGGGCTGCTCCGCATTGTTTGTAAAGAAGAAGGACAAGACATTACGTCTATATGTGGACTATCGTCCGCTCAACACCGTGATGATCTAGAACAAGTATCCACTACCGCACATCAATATACTATTTAATCAATTAGTGGGTGCTAAGGTGTTCTCAAAGATGGATCTTCAGTCTGGATATCATCAAATAAAAATCCGACCGGAGGATATACCAAACACGACATTCTCGACGAGATACGGACTCTACGAATATCTCGTCATGTCGTTCGGACTTACCAACGCGTCGACTCACTTCATGTATTTAATGAATTATGTGTTCATGCCGGAGTTGGACAAGTTTGTCGTGGTCTTCATCGATGATATTTTGATTTATTCTAAATCGGAGGAAGAACACGCCAAACACTTGCATAACATGCTCCAACGATTGTGAGATCACAAGCTTTATGCAAAATTCAGCAAGTGTGAGTTTTGGATCAGCCAAGTACCTTTTCTTGGTCACATTATTTCAGCGGAGGGTATCGCTGTTGATCCAAGCAAAATTGTGCAAGTGCTGAAATGGAAGTCTCCAATGTCCATACACGAAGTTCGTAGCTTTCTCGGGTTAGAATGTTATTATCGGAGGTTCATTCCGAGCTTTTCAAAAATTGCTAAACCAATGATGGAGCTGCTGAAAAAGGAGACCAAATATATTTGGAGCAAGGCATGTGAGGATGCATTTCAAGCATTAGTGAAGCATCTCACAACAGTCCCAGTGCTAGCTCACCCGGACATGACAAAATCTTTCGATGTTTATTGTGATGCAGCTGGCATTGGTCTCGGTTGCGTGTTAATGCAAGAAGGCCGCGTGATTGAATATGGCTCATGACAGCTCCAAAATCATGAGCAACATTACCCAACTCATGACCTTGAGCTCACTACCGTGCTACTTGCTTTAAAAATGTAGAGGCATTATTTACTTGGCAATCTAATGCACCTCTACACCGATCACAAGAGCCTGAAATATATCTTCACTCAGAAGGAGTTGAATATACGACAGCGAAGATGGTTAGAGCTGATCAAAGATTATGAAATTGAAATTCACTACCATCCCGGCAAGGCGAATGTGGTTGCCGATGCGCTGAGCCGCAAGTCTCACATCAATAATCTGTCCATTACCCTGATGGAAGAGGACGAGCCGAGTTTATACTTGGTTCCATATGGAGCGTTATATAATCTTGCTCTCATTCCTACCATACGAGAGGAGATTATGGAAGCTCAAAAGAAAGACGTGGGTATGTCGCACATTTGGAGGAGAATGAAGAATGGGGAAATGAAGTGTTTTCGAAGTTATGAGCATGGTACTCTATGGTTCAACGACCGTATAGTGGTACCCCGTGATTTTACACTTCGAAAGAAAATCTTGGATGAAGCTTACTTGTCCAAGTATTCTATTCATCTCGGCAGCAACAAGATGTACCAAGATCTAAAAACAAGATTTTGGTGGACACGGATGAAAAGAGAAAATGCAAAGTATGTATCCGTATGTGATACGTGTCGGTGGGTGAAAGCCAACCACATGAGAAAAGCCGTACAACTGCAACAACTGAAAATTCCGGCGTGGAAGTGGGAAGATATTAGTATGGATTTCATCGTTGGTTTGCCTCTCACATTCCACAAGCACGATTTGATTTGGGTGATAGTCGACCGACTAATCAAATCAGCTCATTTTATACATGTACATACAAAGTACATTGACAAGAAATATGTGAAGTTGTATATTGCAAGAATCATGTGCTTGCACGGTATCCTCGGACAATTATTTTAGATCGCGAGGCATTCTTCGTTGCTCGTTTCTGGGAGCAGCTGCACGCGTCACTGGGGATGAAACTGATCCGAAGCTCTGCATATCACCCGCAGATGGATGGTCAAACTGAGCGGGTGAATCAAGTTCTTGAATATATGTTACGCGCTTGTGCCATCCACCACGGTAAAAATTGAGATGATGTGTTGGCAGAGTTCTCATATAACAATGGCTATCAAGCTAGCATCAAGATGGCGCCGTATGAAGCTCTCTACGGCCAGAAATGTCGTACACCACTCAGCTGGTGTGCATCCGGCGAGCGAGTGATGTATGGTATTGATCTTGTGAATGAAGCCGAGGAACGAGTGCGAGTGATTCAAGCAAATCCCAAGGCTGCTCAGTCTCGTCAGAAAATCTATGCAGATAAAAGACGTCGACCTCTCCACTTCAACATCAGAGACCACATTTATCTCTGTGTCTCTCTGATGAAAGGGATTAATCGTTTTGGAGTAAAGGGAAAGCTTGCACCATGATTCATTGTTCCGTTCACCGTCAGTGAAAAATGCGGACCGTGGCCTATCGTTTGGAGTTACCAGCGTCACTCTCTGGTGTTCAAAATGTATTCCACTTTTCTCAGCTGCGGAAGTGTCTTAAATCCCCAGTTGAAATCTGCACCGAGGACCTTGAAATTCTCCAACCGGATCTCACTTATTCTAAGTATCCGATCCGGATTATCGATGAAAAGACTCGCGCCACCTGGAACCGGACTTTGTACTTCTACAAAGTCTTCTGGAGTAACCATACCGCTGAGGAAGCGACATGGGAAAGCAAGGACTATCTCCGATCAAACTATCCGGATTTATTATCATCTCATATCCGGTAATCTTTTTACCTCCGTCTATTTTATTTGTAATCTCGGGACGAGATTCTTTTAAGGGGGGGGGGGGGGGAATGTAAAATCCCTAAAAATTTATAGTGCAAAGTCAGAAATGACAATTTAAAATTTTGAATGGAGAAGAGAAATAAATAGGAAATGGAAAAAAGGGAATTAAACCCTACAAGAGGGAATTTAAAAAATCAAAACAAGCTCATGTTCAAACCTTGTCAAAATAAAAAATTTGAGTACACAATTAGCTTCCAAATATTCCAAATAGCATCCCCGTCAATTTTCATAAATTTTGGAGCTCAAATTCTATTCAGTTCAAGGTGTACATTGAATTCCATTCAATTTCAAATTCAAACTTGAATTCCAATTGAAACTTGATCAATTCAAAGTTTTAATTCAGAATGAAATCCTAGATATTTGTTTGAGACTATCTAAAAATTTTCAGGATTTTTGGATCAATATAGGTGAGTGAATTAAAGGAACAGAGGTGATAGAGTTGAAAGGGGTAGTGGGGCCCACTGGTCAGTAGCACACAGCCGTGAGTGCTCTGTTTTCTTGGTTGTCCCCGCGCTTCAGTGCCGGGAGGGCGCACTATCGCGGCAGGGGCATGCACAAGCAAGCAGCTGTGTGGCTAGGTGACTCCTCCACCTTCTTAAGGCCTTGTTGCGCCTCACCGACGATAATTTCATCCTCTGTTTCACCAAAACAAAATCCCGTCGCCATTGTTGCCGTCTCTCTGTTCTTGGCTTCGTCCTACCGTTCTGGCCATCGATTGATCGTGCTCCAAGAGGATAAAAGTACCCCCATGCTCCAAGAGGATAAAAGTACCCCCGCTCGTCACCCTACCTTCTCCAACTGTTGTTTCAAAGTTTTCTGACCCAAATTTGTGGTATTTCTCAGTTTTAACGACGCCGCCATTCTACCGCTGCGAGGAAGCAACTGCCTCCCCGTCGCACCAGCGCTACAAGCTTTGTCTCGAGCTGATCCCAGAAGCGAATAGGATCGCCAAGACACCTCCTTTCTCATGGTAAAAACCGTTCTTCGTTACATCCTTTATCGAATGAGTAGTTATCATTTTTTGTCTCGGTACAAGTTTACACTTAGAGCTAGGTCATCGATTCAATTCTGTTTCTATGCACAAATATTGTCTAATCCAGTTAGGGGATACCTTCTACATGTCCGAACGCATCACCTAGATCAAGAATCGATGAAAATAATCGACCACATACGGAGTATTTGTAGTTTTCCTTGGCGCCTTTGAAAAGCATCGCGGTTCACCGTCGGAGTCAACTTTGCCAGCTATGACACCCCTTTTCCTTCCCATGTTCACCTTCCTCGTGCTCCCAGGAACCTCCAAGGCCTTTTCTCGACGTGTTTGAGCCATTTCTGTGTAGTTCTGACATAGCTAAAACCCTAGTTGCTGCCGCCGCCGTCGTGCACTGGATTCTGGCCATCGCCGGCGTTCGATGACCTCCCCATCATGCTCAGCACCCTGGAAAATGGTTAGGCGGTGAGTTTTGGGGGGAAAGAGAGTCGGGAAAGCCGAGCCTGCGAGCTCGCCGGTGCAGCGCCGCCGCGGCCGCGTCGCGCGCCCGAGGTTGAAGATGACCCTATGGGCCCCGTGTGTCAGCGTCTATTTCCCTTCCTCCGGATCTGCTGTGGCCATTGGATCTGGTGTGGCTATGCGGGTTAACCCCGTGGCCCTTCGTGTGGCCCAGTTGTGATTGGCCCATTTTTAATGGGTGGAACCGGGTTGAATTATTCAAACTTTTCTTTTGGAAATTAATTCCAGATTTTGAGCAAACTTCAAAATTCAATTAACCCTAGTAGAATTGCTCAAATAATTTCAAATAAATTCTGGTAGACTCATATTGATCCCAAAATTGCAGTGGTACAATTGTTTGGACATGAAAGTCCCAGAATTTTCTTAATTAATTCCATTATCTAACTTTTTGGGAAATTAATTACCCCTATTCTGCTAATTGGAAAATTCCCAATTTTGGTCAGAGCACTCTATAAAATACCCAGGATCTCCAGTAAAAATTTCAAGTTCATTGGACTTCATTTACTGGACCAAATAGTGTGTAAATCTCCTATGCCCATAGAAAATTCAAAAATGTACAGAAATATTTCCAGATTTTATTCCAACCTTGTAGAATCAATTTATCCCTGTAGGAAGCTCAGAAAAATATGAAACAAATTTTCCTAGAATCAGTGAGACCTCCTCTACCATGATCATATACTGTTAGCCATGAAAAAGCTCCAGATGTAATACCAAATTTCAGAGAAGGCTTTCCCTTTTTGGAATTTTAGAGACAACAAGCTTCCTTGAACATCTCCAATTCTTGGTCCAGATCTTCCTCACAGAACCTAGTATCCACTGTAAAAATCCCAAAGCCAATTAAAATCATATTCTTACCTAATCAATATTTGTATGATCTTTTATATAGTTTCACTATCACTCATGTACTTTATATATTGCATATGATATAGTGACCGATATCGAGGAGAAGCCGGAGGCCTTGGACAGCATCCTCCCAAAAGCTAACTTTACCTCTGACTTGCAGCCAGGCAAACTCTGGTTTGCATTTAAGTGCTATTTTAATGTTTCTATTTGTATCACTTATGTCTAGGATGAGTTTTGTGCATAGGGCTAAGGTGCTTGTTACTCCACTTGCATGACCCACAAATCCCATGGAGTATTGGGTAGGTCTATAGCTTGATGAGTAGAAAATGCCATGCTAATGTTTTGAGGAATCCGGTAGAAGTCGAGTAGTTGGAATCTACTCGCGAGATAGGATTTTATCACACGAGATGAATTTTATCAAAGAATGGTTTATGGATATGAAATTGAGACCGAGCAGCAGGATAGGATGCAGGGAGATGCGGTCTCACGTGCGTAGCCCTGCTTGTGTCGATTGAGGACCGATCCATGTGCGGCCCTGCTGGACAAGTTTGAACTGTACCGAATGCATACTAGCTATATGGAAACCAGGAAACCGATGTAATTGGTTAACCTGGGTGTCGAGGCTTACCCTGCCGTTTTATAGGAGTGGGTTGAGGGCAGCAAGATGTAAATTTGTTGGCAGGCATAGAGATGCTCCGCGCGAGGACCTCCTGCCCATTACGGAAGGACCGGTTCGGTATTGGGTTTCCTTTGAAAGGTTGCTGCATACAACATAGATTGAAGTGTGATTCGCTCCACTTCCAAAATGGGTATATGTGACGTGTTATCCGGATGTCTACTGATTGCAATCACCGTCCCTCGTAGTTATTTGAGCACCGCTTGTTCAATGCACTGTGACGTAGTAAATACTAAAGAAGCCAGAAGAATATGATGTATTGAATTATAATTGCTTTCCAACTATGATTGCTATAGAATATGCTTACCAAAGTTAATTTTATTAAACCTTTAAGCTGCTGTTAGTAACTTGAAAATTAAGGATCAACATTTAGGCGAGTCATTTACTGCTATATCTATTCCTATGTTAAGTATCCCTGCATGTAGAGTTCCATATTTAGGTGAGACGGTTAAGTCTTGCTGAGCCTTCATGCTCACGGTTGCTTTATTAAGTTGTTTGCAGGTGAGACGTATGAGGAAGGGCCCGAAGATGAGGCGATGCCCCCGTCGAGGTATTACCGCCGAGTGGGAGCTCTGCACGCCGCCGTAAATTGTTGTGTGCTGCTAGTGTGTAGCGCCCCCGGGCTGGACGGCTACACTTTTGCATAGCTAGGCTGAGAGTTTAGCTATGAGTATTATCTTCCGTTGTATATTAAGTATTGTAAAAGACTTACGTTGTTTATATAAATAAAACTTTGTATTTTGTCATATTCTTTTCTTGTGTGCTATTGGGTGCTGCATCGAACGACACCACCCTCTGCGATTCCTAGAATGTGCGGACCCGGTCCCCACAACCTGGTATCAGAGCCGCATTGGGAATAGCACGCTCGAAAAGATACTATTTCAAACAAGTTCGGTGTGCTTGGCCGGACAAGTCCAGAGTTGCAAAATAAAAAGCTTCCGAACTAAAATTTAGACACAATCGGACTAGTCCGCTCAAAATCGGACAAGTCCAAAAAAACATCAGAAGCTCAATCCTGGCTAGTCCATACATTTTTCCGGACAAGTTCGAGCTCTGAAGAAGACTGAATTTTCTGAGTATAAATGGAATATCTGACTAGTCCGGATTTTGGGCCACACAAGTCCGTATCCTGACAGACTTAAATTCTTGATTGGACCTAAATTCATTTAACCTTGTTCCTTTTAAGGTTGCTTTATATTAAACATGTATGAGGATGTATGCAATGCATCATGCATGAAAATGAGAGTGTTGCAATAAGAGAGACACAAGAGTGACGAGTGAGCAACTGAGCACGAAGAGGCTCAAACTCGTCATGAAGCCGGGTCAAGAAGTCGTAGGTGCTTCCAAGTTCAAGTGCATCCTTTTGACTTTGACAAGACAAACATGTATCTATTGATAAATGAGTACCCTAAGTGTCAAGCTGACGCCAAATAGTAGATATCTGAGCAAAAAACTCATCTATTGTGCCATCTCCTTGTCGTAATAGATGCTCATGACGAATATCAGCAAGATAGGTAGACTGCCTAGTAGGCTCGTAATGATGACGTAGAAAAGTCCACATCTGATGCGTAAACTCAAACTCTACTACATTAGCAACAAAATGATCCTCTATACTAGCAGCAAGAATAGCACCAGCCCGAACATCATCATCTACCCAAGTCTTGTACACGCTGAAGTCAGTCTCGTAAGGAGACAAACGAGTCTCAAAAACTGCAAGCAACTTCTTCTCATCGTTAGTGATCATATCTGGAATGACAGGTTGTGAAGGAGTAGCAAGACAGGACGGGCATTTGAGATCGTCCATAAAAAACCCCCAAAGACGCAGACCACGCATATGCAGACGCATGCGGGGAACCCAATCGCGATAATTGGTGCTATTGAAAAGTACCGGACATCGCAAGACTAGGACACCATCCGACGAAGAAGTCATCATGACAAGAAGACATGCGATGGCTAGAACGCAATGCGAGCAGCGGCAGGCGACGGCGAGAGTGCAAAAGAGAAGCAGCGTAAGATGCAAACTTTTTTTTATTTTTTTTATTTTTTTCCTAGAGGTAACTCTAGTCACACCAGTGCACCACAGGCTCCCTAGAACCGAGCGACAGCGGCAGCATAGGGCCTCGAAGGAAAAGCCACCGGTGAATCAGAATCCATCGGGACCATGCACATGCAGAGGATCAATCCAGGAGTGGGGCCCCTGCCACGAGCGGGAAGGAGCATGAACGATGCCAGCGGCTGGATCCCGGGTGCCGGCGGCAGGAGAGGATCAATTCAGGAGCAGAGCCCCTGCCACAAGCGGGATGGAGCGCAGGCGTTGATCCAAAAGCTGGCGGCAGATCAGGGCAACACGAGCGCTGCAGTCCTCGATGTCAGGGACGTACGACTCAATTCAGTAGTGAATCGATGATAAAGGCGGTGAGTCTCGATCTCCACCACGGAACTAATGAAGGAGAGACGCGATTTAGAAGAAAGAGACGGGCAAGCACCGATGAAGAAGGAAGATCGGGGCCCAGCCTATGATGAGCACAAGAATTGGCAAAACAAACTGAGGTAGGTGGCTAATAACTAACCTAGCTATTATGCCATGTTATGAATTGAGCTTGTATTGATATGAGACCATAATGCCTGAATATATAGAGTACATGAGAGTTATAAATATGCAAAAAACCCTTATACAAAGAGGGAAATACAACTAAGTCATATATCTCTAACAGCCGTGAGATATTTGCGCGCGTCTAGTTCAAGGTGGGCAGGCTCAGGTCCAGGCTAGTGGCGGAACCAGAAAAAAAAATAAGGGGGAGGGGCCGAACGTAATAAAACGATCCAAAAAAAGTAGTGAAAAATGGAAATGAAATTTACCTAACCTAAGGGTCAAACTCTTGATCACAAAGATGTGTTAGGACACTAGCCAACCACACCACACAATGTTTGTGTACAAATAATGGAGGTAATTATATAATTTCTCTTCTTCACCTCATAGGAGGCTTAAAGGGCCTACACTGTTGCATCGGGAGGCTTAAAGGGCCTACACTGTTGCATCGGCAGTAGGGGGCTGGAGTCCCCCTGCCCCCAGGTAGGTCCGCCCTTGGTCCAGGCACTACTTGCAGGCGTTCTGCACGCCGGTAGTCATAGCCATGTTGCCGTATTCAGCGAGGTCGTTCTGCAGCGTGCCGTGCGACATCGCCATCTCGTGAGGCAGGGTGCACTCCATCAGATCACTGGCTAAGTGCGGTGTCGCAAGCAGTTTGCCCTGCATAACGGTTTGCATAGGCTTAGATGTTTGACTTGGTATATTTCCTGTTCTGCTGTAAATCAAGCTTTAGCTGCTCCTGTTTTCTTCTTCTTCTTCTTCAAACTAGTGTGCTGACCTTCTACCATGTTTGACGAAAGGAGTCCCGCCTGAATTGGTTAGGTATTGTGATTAACACTCCTCAGATCTGGACTAAGGACCGGCTCAGATCTCACATGGATGAATGTGCCGACGTGTAAGCATAGAGCAGGGGCTCGAGAGTTTTCTATACCTGTATGATAAGATCTTTTCTACACATACAATCCCAAGGGTTGTCTTACCCCTAGGTCTAGTTTTCTTTTACTTCTTCTACCATGTTTGATATATTATCATGCTTGCTGCGAGTGCTATCCCCATTTGGGAGGATTGCCCTTCAACATCTTGTCCGAAACATATACCACACTTTTTTGTTTATTTTTACTCATCCAAATTGAACGTGATGCTCTTAACCGTACTGAAACCTGGTAGATTTTGTCATTTCGTTGTAGCCATTCTCCCTGGGCTTGAAGCTATATTATTTAAGTGTGGCTTTCATGTCCTAATGCCAGTTAACATATTTATGCTAATCAACGTGAATAAAAAATAGTAAAATACACATGCATGACGTCCATGAACTTGTCTAAGTTGTATCATCAACGTTGACAAACTTTTTATTTTGTATTGATAGTCCATGAACTTGCTCATATGTATCAATCAGATTCATTAACTTTAGACGTATGAACTTTTTAGGTGATGTACTACATGTCCATACTCTTTCATCGACCATCTATATCTGAAGTCAAAGCTCATTGGTTCTTGCCCGAGAAGAGTGACGACTGCAACCTTGTACCATGTGTTGGGAATTGTGCAGAAATGAATGTAGTCACCATTTCTAGCATCAACATGCACACATGAGCTCGATCTAAACGTTCCTAGACAACTGCATTTAGTGAAGAAAGCTCCACGAGCTCTTTGCATTCCGACTAGATGGAGGGACAGTGTGGAGAGAGGTGAACGAGCTTATGAAGTTGTCTGCAATGACAACCTCGAAAAGAAGCAACAACTCCATTGATTTTCTCTTGGTAGCGCTGCTCTATCTGGAGGGAGAGTGGAGTGAAATATGGGATTCATATGTTAGAACCACAACATTTTAGAGGGCACATAAGTGAAATGCATGGATCTGCAGTGCACCAACTAAAAAGTTGGCACAATAGCCTATTTGGTCCTTCAACTTTCTACTGGAGCTCAATTTCGCCACTCAACTTTCAGATAAATCAGTTTCATCCTTGAACTTTAAGTTTAGGTTATGTTTCGTCTTTTATCCGAGCTGGACGTACACGTTAGCACGCCTAGCCAGCATCGATTCATTCTATGCTGATAATTATGTGTGAAATTTCATATTTTCTCTTAAAATTCTTCCATGAGCATTAGTAAAATGCTAACTTGTGTAGTCTCTTCTAATCGTCATATTTGTACACTACAAGAAAGACGACTATTTGCGACGACTAAGCTAATTCATGACGATCGGTCATCACAGATAATGTAACTTGCGACGGCCTGCACTGGTCGTCGCAAATTAGGTTGTTCACGACAGACTCAGGCCTATAGCCGTCGCAAATAAGGGAGCCGTCACAAATAGAGGCTTAACTTGTGACGGTCAATCTTAATGTTGTTGCAAATTAAACTGTCGTCGCAAATAGGAGATTACGGCTAACTCTAATGTCGTCGTAACTTACTTGACCGTCGCAAATTAAGGGATATACCCCCGGCCCGCGTGACACGACCCCCATTCCTCCCAAACGCCGTCGTCGTCCGACTCGCTCTCGCCTTGATGCCGTTGCCGCCCGACTTGCTCTCGCCCCGACGCCGCCGCGCCACCTGTCGTAGCCGCGTCCGATGCCGCTGCCTCGCCACCGTCGATAGCCTCCCCAGACGGCGCTCCGCCCCGATGCGCCGCCTCCTCGACGTGATGCCTCCCAACACAAAGCCTCCCCCGACGGTCCCCGACGCGCGGCCTCCCCGACGCGTTGCCTCCCCGACTCCAAGGTTCATCTCCTCCTCTCCCACCTCCCTCTCCCACCTTCCTCTCCCTCCTAGCCGCCGCCACTGCCCATGCCACCGTTGTTGTATGGTGCAGATGCGAGAGGCAATGGAGGTAAGAAATAAAAACTAAAGTAATTTAAATTTATTGTATGCTTAATAATATGTAACCTCTAATGTTTGCAATGACAGACCCTAGTTCGACAGCAGGGGGTGCAGATCCAGCTACCTCCACTGCCACTGCCGTTGCTGCAGACCATGCCAGATGTTCCTTCTTCGACGGTTCAGGTAATCAAAACTGTACTTACTTTGTCTTACTTCATCAAACATGGGCAAATCTAACTCAACTTAGCTCTTCTAGTTTTACCTCATCTAACATAGCCAATAACTTAGCTAAATTAAGCTAAATATGATCAATTCTAGCTTATTTAATCAACTAGTTAAAATCAAAGTTTCAAACTAATAAACATGTGAAACTACTTACATGTATTGCGGGAATCGGCGATGGTGGCTGAAACTCCGCCGCCGTTGATATTGACGCCTCGAGTGGCGCGCGACGACAACGTCTGTGGCTCTGGAGGTAGTAGAGCGGCTAGTATATAGCCCTTCTTATTCGGTTTAAGTTCTTATCATGTGACATTTGTGATGTATATGAAGCCCATGTTATTGTGACTTGATGCATGATATGCTGTTATATACCGTTGTTTGTATGTGCTGTTTCTGGCCATCAAGCCAGTAGCTTTTTCTGTTTTTCATAAATAAAAAACCTAATTTGCCATGGTTTTTATACATTAGCATTGTAAATAAGGCATCTTCAATTTGCGACGGTCTCACTGGTCGTCACAAATTAACCATTATAATTTGCAATGGCCACAGAAACCATCACAAATAAGAGCTTATATTACGACGGCCGCGACAACCATCATAAATAAGGAGGCCTAGCCCATCCACTGGGCTCGTGCTCTTATTTATGATGGCTAAAACCCATCCACCGGTGACCGTCGTGTCAGGACCCGCCTTCCGAGGGTCCACTTGTGCATCCCGTACCAATCCCTAGATCAGTAGTTGGTACGCACAACAGAATAGATCGAGATCCATACAACGATTATTTATTTATAAACAATATAAGTCTTACAAACATGATCTAAGATACATTGGATGTGGTCGGAGAAGACCACCAAAATAGAAAAAGAATCTTCAAAACAGCGGAGCAGAACGGCGCCATGCCCAACAGGCAGACTTGAGAAGTAGGACTAGACCTAGTCGTCATCCTCACACGCTTCAGCTTCTTTATCTTCTGATAAAACCACATATAAAGCAAGAGTGAGTACATAAGGTACTCCGCAAGCCCTAACACTACTCAAGGGGAGGTGTTTAATGCATTGAGACTTGTAGCAAGGAGAGGCCATATGGCTTAGTTTTGCCAAAAAACATTTTGTGCAAGGTTCTCTTTGAAAAGAGTTTTGCAATAAGATTGAGAAGTAGTTGAATCAGTATTATTATAGTTGGCGGGCCCTGAGGGAGTCTCAGATCATCCCGCCAGTTCCCTTACTTTTAGATGAGTCTCCGGACCCAAGGCCCTGATGACTCTGGCACGCATGCCAACACTTTACCAAAACACGGCGGCCTCGGCCACCCACACACACACTTCAAGGAGTTGTACTAATGCTAATCAATTGGAGCCCAAGGCATAGTGTGCCAAGACTGTGATATCAGCTATCCGGATAGATTAAGACTCTGTAGAGGTTGTACACTTTATCCACAAGCTACGTACTTTGGATCAGAGAGTAACGCAACGTTCATCCCATCTTCCTCGAGTAACCCCACATTCACACCTCGACCCGACACATGGGCTATTCGGGCATTCACTACCCAGCCAGACACCGAACGACCCTCGGTCTCCATGCCATTTCCTGGTCCACCGTGTCCTCCATGGCTCTACATGTTTTCTCATGTGGCAGTTACCAGAAAGGTAGGGCGAGTCCTGCCCATACAGGTTCTGTGGTTGTACGAAATCACTATGTCGAGGTCAAATGAACCGGTCCTTATATTGGTGAGGCGGCTCCATCCGTCCTTGGCAAGAGGACTAGTTCGGAACACATAGCATCGAACTAAACTGAAGTACTCAGCACAAGGCTAGTCCGGAAAGCATGATCATCGGACTACTACTGAAGCACTCAACACCTGTCGGTGGGTCACATCGAGTACACAGCCGCAGCTAGTATACCTCTTAGGGAGCCCGCGGCATCTCATCACCATACCCGCCTCGACCACCCTTTCCCTTCACACACACAATTCATTAATATCCTACCCATATCCTAACTCACACCACCAAACACCTTTTAACACATATCACAATCATGTATATAGTGTGTAGTAGTTCGCGATGCGAACATCGTAGGGGTTCCTAAGCATAGTACTAACAAGGGTGGGGGTGCTCACATCACTGCTATAGCGCAACGATGAAGCTATTACGTTGTCAAGGGGTTGTTTTGTCAAGGTCAAGGAGGCGATTGTGATAGTCACTGCTATTACCGTAACTGATACAGTGTCTTGTTTCAAGCCATTGATAGCGAGTAACTACTGTGTTACTGTTTATCGTTGGCTAGTAGCTAACACCGACATTCAGTCATCAACATAGCTCATGCTACCACATCAAGTGGTTCATAGCATAACAACATTTTAAAATAGACATACAGTCACGCAATGAAAACAGGCCATAGGTGCGATTCCAAAACATAGGTGAAATAGGATCAAGGAGTTAGAGCTTGCCTTTACAGTGGTTTACCAACATCCTTGTCTTGTTCTTCATAATCCGGGTCTTGAATATCTCCTTCGCAAACCCTCCGATTACTAAGTACGTAGCTACGCGAAGAAAATACGATTCATCAATAAAGATCCAAGAAATCCAAATAGAACTCCAATAAATACCAACAATCACTCAATAACGCGGTTGCTAAGGTTCTTTGAAGGTTTATCAGAGAATACGCCATTCTAATGATGGCTATTTGGAATTGCTACTGTCTCATTGGTCAACTAAATGGCCTTTGAAAAGCTACAATGGTTGTATCGGTCTTCTTAGTGTATTTATAGTGTTTATGATCATTATGTTTAATTCACCAGTTTATACTATAAATTGCTTATGTTGTGGTCAAGGGATTAACCATAACTTCTATGGGCTCCTTATAGTATACTTATTAAAGTTCTTCTAATGTAAGTCTCACTTATTTTGGAGACCAATCCCGAGTTCTAACATTTCCTAGCAAATCCTACATTTTCACTATGACCTAGTGAATGACTTATTATTTTATATCACCCCTTGTCTGCTAATTTGTTAATATGTCCTGAAGTCATGAACGTCTTCTATGATTTATTTATATATTTATGAACGTCTTCTATAACTTATTTAGTATATGGCTATTAGCATTTTTAGAGATTTACTAGTGAAGATATTATTTTATTTAGATCTTGCATGTAAGTTCCTCTTACTTAATAGTTCTCTGATGGTGTTTCCTATGCTACTGCTATTTAGGTCATTGTCCTATAGTCTATCTTAGTCAATTACTATTCTAAAGCCCTAGTAATATATTCCTAGGAATATTTAGAATGTCATTTGTGGGGAGGTTATTTAATTAGGGACTTCTATGTATATTTTACTAACTATGATTATTCTCTTGATTTTCTTACGGGGTCTACAATCAATTATTCTACCCTATATTTCATATTAGTCAACTTCGACTTACATCATCTTCTAGATGTCAAATGATATTCCCAGATATTTTTCGATAAATTTTAGTGAACCTATTATTTTATGTAGACATCATATGTTATTTTCCATAATTTATAATTATTTAGTTATTTTTGGGATTTTCATAATTATTTTGCCATCCCATAAGCCAATTTAACCAGTTACCACTTGCGTTATATTCTATAAGCCAGTTAATATATTTAGGAATTGCTATATAATTATTTATTGAGAGATTTTCGAGTTTGGGACTAAACATGGGGTTTTCCTAATTTTTCTATTGATTAATATTATTTATTAGCTATTGGTATTTTTCAGAATTACTATCATTTATTCATGTCCCTAATCACTGTTTCAGACTCTAATAGTCATTTGCTAATTATATAAAAATTTCCAGAATTTTCCTAGATAAGAAAATGCATTTTTTAAATGTTTGTGTGCACTAAGCATGTGGCTTTAGCAGTTTCAGTACTTGAACGCGGGCTGACATGTGGGACCTGGCTACACTCATGTGGATCTAGCAATTTCTCTCCTCTGAGTACGGCTGGTAAATAGGGCCCATTAATCAGTGGCGTACGGCGGACTGGTCTATGGACCCAGGCTTGGTCCACGGGCGTTAGGTGTGCGGTCTACGTGGACCCGGTGCAGCCAATGGGGCTAGGGGGTGGTGCATGGCGCTGACTGGGCTTTGACTTAGCGGCCACGCGCGCACATGGAGATGGCATGGGATCCAGGGTGGCGGCCACGCGGGACTGCTGGCCCGACCGGAAGGCGGCGGCGAGCGGCCGGGGAGCTCACCGACGGTTGGCCGGGCTAATCCACCGTTTACGGCGGGTGCCAGGGGGTGCTAGGAACCCGTCGGTCGGCTTGGCTGGGCGCGGGCGACATCAATGGCGGCTGGCAGCCGGCCGTGGCGGCGACCTCGGCGGCCCGCAGGCGATCTGCGCGTTCGTGCTGCAACCCAACAGTACTGCTTGTCAGGGACGTGTTCCAGGGTGCATAATGTGTTGTGGAGTACTCGTCCTTGCCAGATGTGTGCCTACTACGGCCGATGACGCGCCTAGGCGGCGGGTGGCGGCGAGGCATGGCGAAGGCAGGTGCATGCTCATTCTCCAAGAGCTTAGTGTTGCCTAGAGCGTGTGCGGGCAACGGCCGTGTGCGCTGGCGCGCTTGGCCAGGCTGGGGAGCGGTCCTCGGCACCTAGCGGCGGGGGAACTATGGCGCACACGGCGGTGACTCGGGCGGCGACATGGCGTGGGGCTACAATGAGCAGGGCAGGGGTCTACTCCCCATTCCGAGAACATATACACCTACCTCGTCCTACAGGGCATCGATCTGGCATGCTCAGACAAGAATATCGGGCTCCCAGGCGACCGGCGATATGAAGGTGCGGTGGTGCGGTCATGGCATCTAAGGGGATCTAGGCCATGGTTCTTGGTTTGTCCAAACAAGTTACGTTCTAGCTAGAATACGGGATAGAGGTACTGCGGACAAAATTAATTTGGGATTGAGTGCTCACCGGAGTGGGAACAGGAGCGACAGTAGGAGTTGGGGAAGAAAGCGTCGACTTGTGAAATTGGAGCTCGGGTTGCGTCTTTCACTGCTCAAACATGCCCCATGAGCCTCCAATGTGATGAAACGAGTAAGAGGGGGGGGGGGGCAGTTAGGCACTCACCGACGATGATCATCGGAGGTGGGGAAGAAACAGAGGAAGCTCGCCGTACTCAAGGGAATGAGGCTTGATCGCCTCGGTTCTTTGTGCAAACAGGTGGAAAGGGGCATGAGGGTGAAGCTGCGCGCAAAATGGAGACGGGGAGGCCATTTTATAGTGGTTCGAAGGCGGTGGCCGAGAGGCGGTACGAAGGGAGCGGGTGTAGGATCGAAGAGCACGTGAAAAGCTACCAGAGAGGGGGTAAATGGTAGATTTAAAAATCTTACGCAGCGGAAACAATTAAACCCCAAACCCCTTTGGCAGAAAAACGATATGTTAAAAAAATCGTGTGTGAGACTAACCTAAACGTGTTTCACCATGAAAAAAGTGATAGATATCAGAGAGAACCAAGTCACGAAGATAACACAAAAAGAATCACTCAAATCCGTCAAGAGAAACTCAAGTTATGATCGAAAGATCAAACAAAGGTCAATCTGCCCTACCCGAGAAAAAACAGTTCTGGAACGCTGCAAAGAAACTCGTGTAGATCATAGACCACAAATCCAATGACTGTGTGATTTTGACAGATGATAGATAATCAAGTTGTGAAGACAACCCAAAAAGAACTATGTCAATTGAATCTGTAAAACTATAGTTATGATAAAACCAACGATAAAAGGTAGTGCTGTCCAGAAACTCGACGAATAAAACTTGTCTGGAACAAGTCGGACGAACAAGGCACAAAAGTTCCTTCAAACTACAAATTTTATTCAATAGAACACAAGAGGAACAGCCCAAAAGTCGTGCACCATGAGCTCTGGGCTCCCTTGCTTATATAACCAGCTCGAAAGCCAACTCAACTCAAATCAGGAACCTAATCCTACTCTGTTCACGAATCGTAACTTTCCATAACTGCTTAGGATTCTTCTATACGCAGATAGAAGCAATCTTAAGACTTCCAAACACCTTAGGAACGTATCCCACATTCCTAAACAACTCAAATTCGTGACCCACACGAAATCCTACATAACCAACTCAAATCTTTCCATATTTGAGTCAACCCCGACTCAGCCGCAGCCTGAGTCCATAACCTAGTCGGTTGGACCTTTCGGACCAACTCTTTACGTCGACATCTCTTCATCATGTCTCGGAACCATGTAGCCACGTCCATGCACTCCTTGCACACGTGCAAACATCTTCCAACGACGTCCACGATACCTTCATATGCACTTTTCTTGATTCAAACATGATGTGCAACCTCCTGATCAGCTCAACCACAATTCCTCCTGAATTTGGTTGTTGGAACCTCATCTCCTCCCTAAGACTAGTCCAATAGATCCCATCACCAGCCATGTCTTGAACTCAAGCAACACCTGCACATGAATAAACAACCAATCCATACGAGCCCAAGTCCTCGACTTGACTCAAGTTAGTTCTGAACATAACACCTTACGTGAGAACCTCACATAAGCATGTTCCAAAACCACAGTAACACGATATCATCCATGTCACCCAAAAACGCAATAAAGACTTAGCAAATGAATACTAAGCAATCTTTCCAGAGATGTAAAGCAAGTACGAAACATTTCACATTAAAAGCCAGAACATTTCGATCAAGCACTAGACCTTGCCAAAACTAACCGGAGCTTACCAAAGCTAGTCGGACCTAGCGCCGAAGCTAACCAAAACTAGTATAACCAATCTCCCGCCGAAGCTTACAAAACTAGCAGGACCTTAATAAAAAGGTGTTTTGGTGATATTCAAAACTTTTATCATCAAAGCAAGTGTATTCACTACAAGCCAATGTATTCAGCACACATAGGTCTTACAATCTCCCCCTTGATGAATGCATTGGCAACACCATTTAAAATCCGAACATTGGCTTATTTCACATAAAAGTTTTGAAGGCAATTTATCCCCCTTTGTAAATCAAAAGTAAAATGAGAAGAAAATCCAAAAATTATCCCATATTTATCTCCCCCCCTTTATTATCTCTCCTTATGCACATATTCTCTTTCTCTTCATACTTATCTCTCCCCCTTTGACAATGTATTCAGCAAGTCATGAGCATATAAACAAATTATCTCTCCCCCTTTAGTTGTTATGAGCATATTATAACATATACATACAAACAAAGCTCATCCAAGTCATATCAAGTACCTTACATTATCACATCAATGAAATACATAAAATAGTGTAAGCCATGCTAGAGATCAAATGTAATTTTCAATTTAAGTAAGTCATGATCTCACAAACTTAACTATTACAAAACCTGAAAGCATGACACTAGTTGCTGTATTTTATTATTTTTCAAAGCATAAATTTAGATCATATGATATTTGCAAGAGATTATATGTGCATCTGCCTTATTCTAACCAACCAAGTCAAGCCTATGTCATTTGACAATCAGAAGCTTAAGGACATGGTTTTAGTCATACACAACCTCTTCCAAGTTCATATCTAAGTGAAATGATAAGCCATCTCAAAAGAAGTGCGATGCATGCATATTCTCTTGATCTTTTCTCAATTTATATTTGTTCATAAAAACTCAACATGTGAGTTGATTACTTGATTAATTCTTAATGATTAAAAGCACTTGTGAACATGTACAAGTTCAAAACAACAAGAAAGTTCGACCATGACCAGTCTTAGTGTAAGTAATTAGTCCAATTACTAGACATGGAAAAAACTACAAAATGTATACCATGAGTAATGTAGTAAGAACTTTCAGCATGTAAAAGGAATCACAAAGTCATATATGTAAGAAATATTATGCTCATATTATTTTAATTTCAGATTCACACATAGAGTTCCCAAGTTTCAAAACTCCCCCTCAATTTAAGCCATGAGGATGCATAACCCCTATTTCACTACGAATATAACAAAAACGAGTGAAATCCAAAGGTTTTGTAAAAATGTCAGCCAATTGTTGTTCGGTATCTACATGGTGAAGCACAATGTTTCCTTTTTCAACATTATCTCGGAGAAAGTGATACCTAATTTCAATGTGCTTAGTTCTAGAATGTTGCGCGGGGTTTTTAGCAATGCAAATGGCACTAGTGTTATCAGAGAACAGTGGAACACTATCTAGATCAACCCCATAGTCCTTAAGTGTTTGAACAATCCAAATAATTTGTGAGCAAGCACTAGCAGCAGCTACATATTCAGATTCGACTGTGGATTGTGCAACTGAATTTTGTTTTCTAGAGGACCAAACAACAAGAGAATTACCAAGAAAATGACAAGCACCAGAAGTACTTTTCCTATCAATCCTACAACCCCCAAAATCAGCATCCGAAAAAGCTTTCAAAGTAACGGTTGAGGAAGAAGGAAGAAAAATTCCAAATTCTTGAGTTCCATGTAAGTACCTGAGAATCCTTTTGACGGTTTGACGATGTGAAGCACGTGGGGAGGCTTGAAACCGTGCACAAAGACATACGCTGAATTGTATGTCTGGTCTTAATGCTGTGAGATACAAAAGTGATCCGATCATGCTTCTATATTCTTTTTGATCCACGGGTTCACCATCTTCATCAAGTCCAAGTGTTGTTGCTGTTCCCATTGGTGTCTGAAGAGGCTTGCTTTTGTCCATGTTGAAGCGCCTTAGGATATTTTTTGTATACTTCGTCTGATGCACAAAGGTAACCTCCTTGGTTTGCTTGATTTGCAGCCCCAAAAAGTAAGTGAGTTCACCCATCATACTCATTTCAAATTCGGAACTCATCATTGTTGAAAACTTGGACACAAGATCATGAGAAGCACAACCAAAGATAATATCATCCACATACACTTGAACGAATAATGAGTCATTGCCATGCTTAAGCACAAAAAGAGTTTTATTAACCTTGCCCATGGTAAACCCTTTTTCAAGTAAGAATGTTTTTAACCTATCATACCATGCTCTAGGGGCTTTTTTGAGACCGTACAAGGCTTTGGACAGTTTGTAAACATGATTAGGAAAATCTGGATTTTCAAAACCCGGTGGTTGTTTCACATAAACCTCCTCATCTATGTAGCCATTAAGAAAGGCACTTTTAACATCCATTTGATATAGCTTAAAACCAATAGATGCAGCAAAAGCTAACAAAATTCTTATGGCTTCTAATCTAGCAATAGGATCAAAAGTTTCATCAAAATCTAGACCTTCAACTTGGGTGAAACCTTGAGCAACCAACCTAGCCTTATTCCTAACCACAACCCCATCCTCACTTTTTTTATTTTTAAATACCCATTTAGTTCTAATTAAAGTGTGACCTTGAGGTGGAGGTACAAGTTTCCAAACATTATTTCTTTCAAAATTTTCTAACTCTTCTTGCATGGCAATAATCCAAGATTCATTAGTGAGTGCGTGTGATATATCTTTGGGTTCAAAAGAAGCAACAAAAGCAGAATGCGATAAGAGTTTGGATCGCAAAACCTGGACCGTGTGACTCGTTCGTGCAAGCTTCCAATAATCTGTTGTGGGGGGTGATCTTTCTAAAACCGTAGGGGAACAGATGTCTCACAAGCTTCCTTTTCATCAGGGTCATTGCAGATTGATGAGCTTGTGGTTTGTGGATGATTAGGATAAGCAGAGGTGGTAGTCGGAGCTTGTTCACAGTTCGGAGCTGGACACGTGTCAACTTCGGAACTACCAGGCAGTATCACCGGCTCTTCTTCATCTTCGAAAATACCCTCCCCCTGAGGATATGAATCTGGTCCTACAATACCGGAGCTAGTACCAGGGCTAGCTTCATCAAAAGACACTTCACAAGTCTCCACAATTTTGTTAGTGTCAAGTAAAAGCACACGGTAGCCTCTAGTATGAGATGGATAACCAAGAAACATGCCATCAATGGATCTAGGTTCAAATTTATCAAGATTACCATGTTTTTTAACAAAGCATTTGCAACAAAAGACCCGAAAGTGTGTAACACTAGGCCTATGTCCAAACTGGAGCTCATATGGTGTTTTACCTAGCTTAGCACGCAAGAAAACACGATTTGAGATATAACAAGCGGTTGCTAACACAACAGCCCAAAATTTCCTAGGAGTTTGATATTCATCAAGCATAGTCCTAGCCATCTAAAATAAGGTTATGTTCTTTCTTTCTACAACACCATTTTGTTGAGGTACATATGGTGAAGAAAATTGATGATCTATTTTATTTTCAGCACAAAAGTGATCAAAAGATTGATTTTTAAATTCAGTTCCATTATCACTTCTAATTGCTTTTAAAGATCCTGGGTTATCAATTGATAATCTAAGAAATAAAGTTCTAAAGTGACTAAAAGCTTCATTCTTAGACGCCATAAAGTAAGCCCAAGAGTATCTAGAATAATCATCAACAATCACAAGAACATACCATTTACCTCTGAAGGATTGAACACGTGAAGGTCCTACGGTGTCAACGTGCAAAAGTTGACACGGTTCAGTTGTCATGATCATTGTGAGAGGAGTATGTGAACCTGCAACCATCTTAGCATGTCTACAAGAAGAGCACACAATTTCTTTGTCCCCTTTAAGCTTAGGCAGCCCACGTATGCGATCAAGAGCACTAACACGCGTTAGGTGATCAAAACCTACGTGACCAAGTCTACAATGCCAAAAATATAGGTCCTTCGAATCATTAGCAACTAGACACCTATGCTTAGAGGAAGACATATCAAAATCAGCTTTAAAAACTCTTCCAAACCGAGACATGTTAAAAATAAGCTCACTATTTGAACTTACAACTTTGTAGCAGTTTTTATTGAAAATAATTTCCAGATTTTCATCTAGCAATTGTGAAACAGAAAGCAAGTTGTATTTCAAAAATTTTGACAAGTGCCACATCCTTCAAAGTGTAGTGATCATTTACTCTAACCGAACCCTTAGCAATTATAGGAGTTGAAGAATTATCGGCAAAAGTAACATTCTCTACACATGACACAAAAGAGAGGGAGGAGAACCAATCTTTGTTACCGGTCGTGTGGCATGAGCAACCTGAATCCACAATACAAATGTTCTCCTTCCTCAAACGTGTAACCTACATAGAAGCACAATACATCGATGACTCAATACTGGGGTTAGTCAAAAGGCATTTAGGAATCCAGTACTGAGTCACGCGACGTGCAGCAGGAAAAACACGCGAAAGCTGAGACAAAACAGTAGGTTTATGAGTCAAAGTTTGATATTTTTTATTCTTAACTACTGACATATAAGGTGTCACTTGTGTAGTACAAAAATCAGTAGCTCCGGAGGCAAAAACAAAAGGTCCGAAGGTAAACTTTGAATGTTTTTGACTCAAAACAACAGGTTGTACATTCGGTTCAATATGTGCAGCAAATTTTGCATGAAAGTTATGAGATCTAGCAACCATTCTTTCCCTTTTCTGTTGTTTAGCTAGTCTATAACAAAAATCTATGACATGACCATCTCTACCACGGTAGGTACAATGAAATTTAACTTTGTGTTCATGTCTAGATGAGCAAACAACATTTTTATTTGAAACCGAATGAGAGAATACTCCTGCAGATTTGAAAACCACCTCTTTTTGTTTAGGAACTGTTTGAATCAAACCACTTCCTAATGACTTTACAATTTTAGGTGAATGTGCCTTAGCATGAGCATGAGAATCAAAACCTAAACCAGTTTTATCATTGCAAGACTTGGAAGAATTCAGCAGCAAGTTTAGGTTCTTATTCCCATTACAAAACCGATCTAATGTCCTATGCATGTTGTCAAGTTTATTGGACAGATCAAGGCAATTTTTACATGATTTTTTCCTTTTAATTTGCAATTGGAACAATATTTAACTTCATGAGAACGTAAAGCATTGTTCAATATAGAAATTTCATTCATAGCGTCTTGCAGTTTTTTTATCAAGATCATCACAACTAGAACAATGCAAATCAATTGTAGAACAAGAAGCATCTTTTAAGTTTCCAATATTAAGTACATCAAGCTTTTTGTTCTTTTCAATTTCAAGTTCAAGTTTATCAAGTGTGGAGGAATGTGCACTTCTTAGGGAGGACAATTGTTCATAGATCAAGTCACAAGAGGGACATGCATCATCACTAGGAATTAGAGATTTTAACCAATTGATTTCAGATTCTAGTGATTCAATTTTAGTAGCATTATCCCTAAGTTTTTTGTCCTTTTTCTTGACAATAACAGTTGCACGAGAAATAACATCACACATTTCATTACATGTAGAACATACCTCATCATCGTCACTGTTGTGTTCTGCATCCTCCAGACTTGATCTTGATTTTGTTTTGCCCGCCATGAAGCATATGTTGGCCAGGTCAACATCATCTTCATTACTTTCAAAGTCTATGTCACTTGGACTGAACTCTTGAAGCGCGGTGATGAAACTGTTGATCATCTTGCGTCCTATGGTACATTTCTTCTTCTTGTTGGAATTTCCAGAGGAGGTCCGGACCTTACTTTGTTTTTCTTCCCGGGTGGTCGGACCTGAAAGGTTAGGGCATTCTGTACGAAAGTGTCCTGTTTTACCATATTCAAAACAGCGTTGAGGTTCGGAGCTTCCTCTACTTCTAGTTCTCATATTTTGCAATGCTTTTGAGAATCTAGTAGAGATGAGTGCCAACTCCTCTTCTGGAAATTCTTCGATCTGCTCTGGGGTTAGTGAGGACAACAAAGCAAGAGTATTGCAAGATGATGATTGGCCGGAGCTAGACATATCACGTTGTGAAACAAATGCAATAGACTTATTTGAGTTCTTACGTGCTAGGATGTCAATTTCATGAGTTTTTAGTTTAGAATAGAGTACATCTAATGTAAGAGAACTCATGATAGTAGATTCACGAATAGATGTGACTTTCATCTCCCAAATTGACATATCTAATGCACTTAGCAATTGCCTAGCATTTTCGTGATCCTTCGTGGTAGTCACAAAGTGCTTTCCACACATCGTATGCAGATCGGAGGTGTGCAACACAGTCGAAGTCGCTTTGTGTTAATCCTTGTATGATCAAGTTTCGTGCCTTGTTGTTGTTGTCGACATCTCTCAGATTTGTAACTGTAACTTGATCGTTTGATGGCACTTCGTAAGGCTTGTATACCTTCTCCCATATTGCAAAGCCTTGTGCCTGGATGAAAGCCTCCATGCATGCCTTCCAAACCTGAAAATCAATACCAGCGAACACACAAGGTTTGGCAGAGTACTTCTCCATGATGATTAGTCAAAAATACGTGCAAATCACAAAGATTAGAGCACCGTGGCTCTGATACCAATTGTAGGATCGAAGAGCACGTGAAAAGCTACCAAAGCGGGGTGAATGGTAGATTTAAAAATCTTACGCAGCGGAAATAATTAAACCCCAAACCCCTTCGGCAGAAAAACGATCAACAACAACAACAACAACCAAACCTTTGTCCCAAACAAGTTGGGGTCGGCTAGAAATGAAACCCAACAATTTTGAAGAAAAGTAATAGAAAATAAGATGAAAGTAAAAAAAATCTACATTTTATTTATTCTAGAAATGGGTTAATAAGAAAGAAGATAAGAGTAACAAATTATGAATAAACTAAGATTCTGGCACATGAATTGCTAATCTCCATGCAGTCCTATCATGAGCCAAATCTCTAGGTATGTCCCACTCCTTTAAATCTCATTTCACCGCCTCCTGCCATGTCAACCTTGGTCGACCTCTACCCCTCCTAAAATTTTCTCCACTCTTTATAATCCCACTGTTAACCGGTGCGTCTGGAGGTCTCCGCTGAATATGCCCAAACTACCGTAGGCGATGTTGGACTAGCTTCTCCTCAATCGGTGCCACCCCTACCCTATCACGTATTACTTCGTTCCTAATTTTGTCTCTCTTGTGTGACCGCACATCCACCGTAGCATGCGCATCTCCGCAACACTCATTTGTTGGACATGTTGCCTTTTAGTTGGCCAACATTGTGCTCCATACAGCATCGCAGGTCTGATCACCGTCCTATAGAATTTTCCTTTCAATTTTTGTGGAACTTTCTTATCACATAAGATTCCAGATGTTTGTCGCCACTTCATCCACCCGATCTTGATCCTGTGGCAAACATCTTCATCAATATCACCATTGCTTTGTAACATTGATCCTAAATATCGAAATGTGTCCCTCCTAGGTACTACTTGTCCTTGTAAACTAACATTACCATCCTCGCACCCGACATCACTAAAGTCGCATCTCATATACTCGGTTTTGGTTCTACTAAGTCTAAACCCCTTAGACTCTAAGGTCTGCCTCCATAGCTCCAATTTTCTATCAACACCATCCCTAGTTTCATCTACCAACACTACATCATCAGCAAAGAGCATACACCAAGGGATATACCCTTGTATATCCTTCGACACCTCATCCATCACTAAGGAAAAGATGTAAGGACTTAAGGCTGATCCTTGGTGTAACCCTATTGTGATAGGAAAAGTGTCGGTCTCACGATCTCTTACGCGCACACTTGTCACCACATTATCGTACATATCCTTGATAAGGTTAATGTACTTTGTTGGGACTTTGTGTTTATCTAGTGCCCACCACATGACCGGTCTTGGTACCTTATCGTATGCCTTCTCCAAGTCAATGAACACTAAATGTAGATCTTTCTTTTGCTCCCTATACCTCTCCATAAGCTGACGGAGTAAGAAAATCGCCTCCATAGTGGACCTCCCAGGCATAAAACCAAACTGGTTTTTAGTGACATTGGTCACTTTCCTCAAGCGGTGTTCAATCACTCTCTCCCAGAGCTTCATAGTATGACTCATGAGCTTAATTCCTCGGTAATTAGTACGACTTTGAACATCTCCTTTATTTTTGAAGATGGGTAATAAAATACTTTTCCGCCACTCTTCAGACATTTTGTTTGACTGAAAAATGCGGTTGAATAGTTTAGTGAGCCATACTATTGCTACATCCCCTAGACATCTCCACACCTCAATGGGGACATCATCGGGGCCGTGGGCCTTTCCTCCTTTCATCCTTTTTAGGGCCTCTCTAACCTCGGACTCTTGTATCCTCCGCACGAATCGTCTGTTGATGTCATCAAATGAGTCATCCAACTCGAACCTAATACTCTCATTCCCGTCATTGAATAGTCCATTGAAGTAGTCCCGCCATCTATCCCTAATTTCTTCCTCCTTCAATAGAATTTGGCCTGCCTCATCCTTAATGCATTTGACTTGGTTGAAATCTCTCACCTTTCTCTCGCGAAGTTTCGCCATCTTGTATATATCCTTTTTGCCTTCTTTTGTCCCTAGCCTCTCATATAGCGCATCATAGGCCTGCCCCCCTGCTTTACTCACAACACGCCTAGCATTTTTCTTAGCCTCTTTATACTTCGCCATGTTACTTGCACTTCTCTCATGATGCCAGCTCTTATAAGACTCCTTCTTCTCCTTAATAGCTTTTTGTACATCTTCATTCCACCACCAAGTGTCTTTATATACAAGTTTCTTACCTTTTGTCCACCCAAGCACCTCCCTAGCCGTCTTCCTAATGTAAGTTGTCATCTTCTCCCACATACTATCTGCATCTTCCTCTTCGTTCCAAGGTCCTTCTGCGATCTAAACGTTAAAGAAATCATTTGTGAGACTAATATAAACGTGTTTCACCATGACAAAAGTGATATATATCAGAGAGAATCAAGTCACGAAGACAACACAACAAGAATCACTCAAATCCGTTGAGAGAAACTCAAGTTATGATCGAAAGATCGAACAAAGGTCAATCTGCCCTACCCGAGAAAAAAACAGTTCTGGAACGCTGCAAAGAAACTCGTGTAAATAATAGACCACAAATCCAATGACCGTGAAATTTTGAAAGATGATAGATAATCAAGTTGTGAAGACAATCCAAAAAGAATCACGTCAATTGGATTTGTAAAACTCGAGTTATGATAAAACCATCGACGAAAGGTAGTGCTGTCCAGAAACTCGACGAGTAAAACTTGTGTGGAACAAGTCGGACGAACAAGGCACAAAAGTTCCTTCAAACTACGAATTTTATTCAATAGAACACAAGAGAAACAGCCAAAAAGTCAAGCACCACGAGCTATGGGCTCCCTTGCTTATATAACTAGCTCGAAAGCCAACTCAACTCAAATCAGAAATCTAATCCTACTCTGTTCACGAATCGTAACTTTCCATAACTGCTTAGGATTCTTCTATACGCAGATAGAAGCAATCTTAAGACTTCCAAACACCTTACAAACATATCCCACATTCCTAAACAACTCAAATTCATGACCCACACGAAATCCTATCATAACCAACTCAAATCTTTCCATATTTGAGTCAATCCCGACTCAGCCGCAGCCTGAGTCCATAACCTAGTCGGTTGGACCTTTCCGATCAACTCTTTACGTCCACATCTCTTTATCACGTCTCGAAACCATGTAGCCACGTCCATGCACTCCTTGCACACATGCAAACATCTTCCAATGACGTCCACGATACCTTCATATGCACTATTCTTGATTCAAACATGCTGCGCAACCTCCTGATCAGCTCAACCATAATTCCTCCTGAATTTGGTTGTTGGAACCTCATCTCCTCCCTGCGACTAGTCCAATGGATCCCATCACCAGTCATGTCTTGAACTCAAGCAACACCTGCACATGAATAAACAACTAATCTATACGATCCCAAGTCCTCGACTTGACTCAAGTTAGTTCTGAACACAACACCTTACGTGACAACCTCACATAAGCATGTTCCAAAACCACAGTAACACAATATCATCCATGTCACCCAAAAATGCATCAAAGACTTAGCAAATGAATACTAAGCAATCTTTCTAGAGATGTAAAGCAAGTACGAAACATTTCATATTAAAAGCCAGAACATTTCGATCAAGCACTGGACCTTGCCAAAACTAACCGGAGCTTGAGCTGGAGCTTACCAAAACTAGTCGGACCTAGCGCCAAAGCTAACCAAAACTAGTATAACCAAGCTCCTGTCGGGGCTTACAAAACTAGCAGGACCTTAATAAAAAGGTGTTTTGGTGATATTCAAAATTTTTATCATCAAAGCAAGTGTATTCACTACAAGCCAATGTATTCAGCACACATAGGTCTTACAGCGGGCTAGCTCTCGGGTGTCTGCGAATTGGCAGGCGGCGCGCTGTGGTTCTTCGGGGCAATGATGTTGGGCAGGTCAGGAGCGGCGGACTGATGGAGGCGGTGCGGCCGGGGCGCCAGCGGCGCCGGCGGCACCCAGGCGCGGTCCCGTCGCGAGATTTCTGGGCATCGGTCGGGCGTGATGGGGAAGCGAGAGGAGGAAGAAAGGCGATTCGCCGCTTGGGTCAGGCTGGTCCGGTAGAAAAAAAAAGAGGAAGGAACAGTGGGCCGCGCCAGAAAATAAAGAAGGAAAAAGAAGAAAGCGGGTCGGGCTTGGAATGGAAGCAGGGAAGGTTTTAGATTATTTTCTCTTTTTCTTATTTGCTTCAGAATGTGAATTAGAATTCAAGTTTGAATTCAGATTTTGGTTTATACTCGTGTGGCTCGCACTTGCGTATATTTTGTTTCTAAATAATTTGTTTAGTTATTCGTTACTTGTTTCATCAAGTATATTCTAATTTATTTTGTTGATTATTGTTTAGCATACATCTGTGTGTGTGTATATGTATATATATATATATATATATATATATATATTTCTTATGCCAAATTTTATGCATTATTTAATTAATGCCCCCGATTGTAAAAATGAATCTCGATCAGTTTGCGCTAAACGTCTATAGTATTTAATCAGTAAACTGTTCTCTTTATCTTCTATCTTGATTAGCGGTGGGCTCACATATACTTGTGTATATGTGTACTATGGTCTCCTTTCTACTTTCATATTTATTTTTGTCTGTTTCAGATTAAGATTTATTTGATAGTTTGATTCATATTTAAATGTACACGTGTTCATATTTACACATTCATTCGCATCGATTTTTATTAACGATAAACATTTGTTCAAGATTTGATTAAAAAAATTAACTCAGATTGATTTTTATCTTTGTTAAAATTCGGGCTGTGACAGATCTACCCCACTTAAATAGAATCTCGTCCTCGAGATTCGAAGGTTGTCTTAGGTATGAATAGTTTTATTTTCTAAGTTATCTGTGCTGACTCGAGATGGTTGTTTCCTTGATCTTGACATCGCTGTAATGCAGTTGCTCTCGTTTACTGTGCCACAAGTTTGAGTATTCGTACAATTAGTTCTCGGTATGTAGCATCGGTTTGTTGATCCGTTGCATCAAGCGGTACTTGCCCTTTAGGAATTTTTACTCGTCTTGCGTTTGATTGCACATGTGAGGGGCGTGTATCTAGCATCCTTGTCTGGTACTTACGGTATTAGGTTGTGGCTTCTATTGTCTTAACTGGTCCGACTGGTCATGGAAGCAACATGCCTTAGTTCCAAAAATTTGTTTGTATCCAACACTAGGGTCTCTGTAGGATACACGTAATCATTACCATTGTGGGGGAATTCTTACGATGGTTGTTTGTTTATTGTCACTGTTGACTACCTCTGGTTCTGATTTCTGTCTCTTAGGGTCCTTACTACGGGCGAGGCCACAGAATGACGTTCTTTCATCTCTGACCATATTAGTGTTGCTCGATATTCAGTATCGTACAGGGTCTCGAAAGGTGACATCTTTAGACTTTGTGGGGTCCACTACCATTGTAACACCCTCATTTCCATGCATCATGCCTTGCATACATTCATATACATGCTTAACATTAATCCACATAAAGAGGAACAAGTTTAAAATTGATTTGGAACAAAACCGCACTTAAAACACAGGAAAGTGCGGACTAGTCTGTTTTTGCTGCGGACTAGTCCGATTTCTCTTTGACTAAAAACGGGCTTGTCTGTTTTTGCTGCGGATTAGTCCGATTTTTGGCACTGGAAACTTTCGGACTTGTCTGATTTTGTGCGGGCTAGTCCGATATTCCAAGAATCCTTGAAAAATTGCTAAGACCCTGGACTTTTTCGGACTAGTCCGGTGTTCCAGCGGAGTTGTCCGTTTTCCTTTCTGTTCAAATTCGGACTTGTCCGATGTTTGGCCAGACTTGTCCGATTTTCTCTCTAGACGACTTCGGACTAGTCCGGTCCTGTCCGGACTTGTCCGATATTTCGTGACTCCGAATTGATCTTTTGTTTTACGACTTGTTTCTTGGGTTTCACGTTAAGTGGGCCTAGGGATGTCGTGCCCAACTCTTTTAGAGCCCATGTGGGACTCTAAACCGGCCTCTACTTATCCCAAACTCGAAATCCATCTAACCCTAGCCTCCACCTCTATATAAACAACCCCACCCCTTGGTTTGACATCTATTTGCCACTTTTCCACCCACCCAAACCCTAGTTCGTGGAGAGACACCATCAAGGAGGGAGGAGAAGATCCCAAGCAAGAAGAAAGAAGAGGAGGAAATGAAAGAGGATCAAGATCTCCACCGAGTTTCGTCCTTCACCAC
This sequence comes from Tuctoria greenei, assembly GCA_036927565.1. NCBI lineage: Eukaryota > Viridiplantae > Streptophyta > Magnoliopsida > Poales > Poaceae > Tuctoria > Tuctoria greenei. The sequence goes on from JAYESD010000002.1 coordinate 258,078,023, forward strand.
CAATTCATCTCCAAGTTCATCACCAACCCTAGATCATCAAGATCCAAGTGCTACCTCCAAGTTTCTTGATTCATTAGAGTTCTAAACACCTGGTATACCTTCTATTCTCTTTTCCTTACGTGAATTCAACCCCTAATCTCCAAATTCACGTCGATCTAGAAAACCTTAATCTGCTGATCTTGTCAAGTGCGGACTTGTCCGGTCCCTAGCGGACTAGTCCGATCTTCCTAGTTAAATTGTGTTGAATTGACTCTAAAATTTGATCTAATCAACTCCAAACCTGTATAAACTTGTTAAAAGCTATTAGAACTAGTTAGAGATCATTAAAAGCAATCTAGTAACAAGTTCTACCTTGCATTTGCATTAATCATGCATGTTATGTCATATTGAGTAATATTTGTGCAATCTTTGATTGTGTTTCTTGTCTTGTATGTTTATTGTGTGGATTAGACGGATTTGCGCTAGAAAGTGTCGTGGGGGATCTACAGCATCAAGAGTTCGAAGGCTTTGATCCCGATTAACAGCAAGAGCAAGGCAAGTGTCCTTGAAGCATATTGATCCTGTTTTTAAAATAAATGTTTTGTTTGCAAACTGCATGCTTGTGTCAATTTGATGAGAATCCTATGGTAGGAAGTTGACTAGATTTGCTAAACCACCCTTGTCACCTGGAATATATGGTAGAGAGTCGGGAAGGGCTTTTACCTTTTTGCTTCGCTTAATCAACTGGGATGGAAAACAATTATACCACTCAATTTAATTATGCATGGATGAGATTATGGTTAACATGAACTAGTTAAATATGATATGGTAATGGATGATCTAAGCAAGCCTGGTATGTGGATGGGTTGGATGTTATGGTGATTTGCTTGCTTTAGATCTAAGGATCGGTTCATGCGAGAATAAGCCACGACTACAGTGCCACCACGAGGCCAAGTATGGGTGCGGCGTAGCTGATTAATTAGGGCTTTGCTAGTGTTGTTTGGACCATTGTGGATGCTCGGGGAAGGGGTAGTCGGATTGGGTTTGTTGATGATTGGTGGGACTACCCTGGGATCCGAATAGCTCAAGAGGGGGCCCTTGGTTGAAGATGTGCTCTGCGGGAGACATCGCCACCGGTGAAACCTCAGTGGGGTCTAAATAGGCTAGTAATCCCTTTGTAAAGGCTATTTTGTGATCTCTTGACCATACACCAAAGGAAGTGTAATTGGCATGAGGGGGGTTCTTTAGTCGCCGATGGGTGATGAAATCACAAACACGCGGGTAAAGAGGTACAAACTCTGTAGAGTCTAAATAAACTATCATGATAGCTGTGCTCCCGGTTATGAGCACCTGGACAACTTCCATGATTAGAGGGAATTTGGTATTTGGGATGGTTATGGTCAGTATTATGGTCATGGATTAATTTCTGGTATTGAATATGGTTATTGGCAAATGGTGAAATATGGAATTATTGATGAGGATGGTGAACTATGGATTGGTATTGTGATATTATTTATGATTATGATGGGTTTACTTCACATACATATAATATATATATATATTGCTTTTCAAATGTTTTACTGTACTTTTCAGCACTTTGCCATTATTATTGTCGTCATTTGAATCAGCCACATGTCATACTTTCCACACTTGCTGAGTACGACATGTACTCACTCTTGCAATCCCCCCCAACAGTTGCAGGTCAGGATTGGGAGTTTAATGGTGATAATGCGAAGTTCTAGGCCATGTCTACCGTCAGCTTTGCCTGTGGTGTTGATTGGAGCTGCGCATACATACCCTATCGCTTATGCTGCTTAGTTGCTTAGTTTGCTTAATTAGTTTATTTCCGCTGCATTAGTTGAACTTGTCATTAATATTCATTAGAGCTTGTATTCGAGGATAATCTGGTTTGTGTAATAAAATTTGGTTAATTAATTTTGTTCTGTGGTAATTTTCTGTATACTCTTTTGTGATTGCATTGTGTATGTTTGTTGAACATCCTGGGCACACATATGCGTTAGCTTGGTTCATTTTTCGGAACCGGGCATCACAACCATGACTTTGGCTTTTAGGGCTTGTCTAGGAAAGGTTTGATGCTGGGTCCTATACTGCTACCTTACCCATACGACTCAGGAAGAAGACTAATACATTGGTCAATATGAAGGGTGTCACCGTGGAAACTCATATTTTCCACATTGTGTTGCGAGCACCGGCTTCACGATGTGAGCATATATGACCTTGAATTGGTATTAACTTGATCCCAAGTCACAGGTGTACCTAACTCTCTTAACTGGTCAGGTAAGTCATCGAATCAAGGTGACGGGTATTTCCACTACTTCATTCGATGTTCGGCAGACGATGCGTTTCCTGAGTTATTTTTTTTCTGCTTGACCACAACACTGGGGTTCCCTAAGATGATGAACTTAGTCGGAAAATCCCTTCTTGTAGTTTACGGCTGTGTCTCTTGTATTTGATCAATCAATATGTGTCCATCTGATAGGATCTCCTTGCCCTCAGTGTTGCTTCGGGTGTTGATGTGGTCAGAAACTTCATGCCTATGTATGGTTCCATTCCTTGTAATCCTTCCAGATCTATATCTGAGCAGGTATATATTTCCGATACTCGTTCCATGGGCATAGCTTCCAAACTATGCGTCATGAATTCCATGGTGAGCTCTTGTGGCTGACCTCTTATTGTCATCTCAACATGATTCACCACAGTGACCTTGCGGTTGACAGAGGGTGTAAATCCTTGTCGGTGTGCCAACCGGTCCATAAGGGTATGATCCACACCGTTTGTCTTATGGGCCTTTAGGTCTCTTAAAATCCTACCCCACTTAAATAGGATTTCAGCTATTTATTATTTTTCTTTTTATTCGTTGGTGCGGGTTCATTATTATTATTATTATTATTATTATTATTATTATTATTATTATTATTATTATTATTATTATTATTATTGATTTAAAATTTATTACCTGTAGTTTCGTTTTGTTTGGTTTTGTTTGGTTTATTTATTTACTTAATTATTTATTTATTGACTTTGAAAGTTAATTGGAGTACTTAGATCGAGACAGTGTTCCTGCATGAGCAGTATGCTCATGGTGAGCTCGAACACAGATAGGCTTCTGAATGGCTATTTTGTTGATATGGTAGGAAGGGAGGGGTGGAAGACTTTGTTTTGACCGTTATTATTATCCTCATGTGTATACATATGTAGGTATAGTTTAAGTTTTATTTTACATATTTTTTTGTGCATTATATTTGATATACATATAGGTATACGTGTGTAGGTATATATATACACGTAATCCATATGTATTTATTTTATTAAACACCCAACTTATATTCTTCCATTTAATTATTGATCTGTGTTTGTATTAGAGCACACCATTTCACTCAAACAAAGAACCAAATGAAAATCAACGAATCACACCCGAACATTACTAGATTACAAACTTATATATTATTCTATTAATCGTTCTATTTGTGACTTACTCCAGGTCACTATAGGCTAAGCCATTCTACTCATGGACGCTACGGTCATTCTAGGATTCCATCGATGTGACTGAGGAAGATAGGGTTGCACATGCTTGCTCTTCCACCGATGGTGATGTCGTTCCTGATACGTGACGATGACGTCTTCTAGTAGCCTTAGTAGAGTAATTACTTCCTTTGTCTTTATGTACTCTCTTGAATTGATTAGGAGGTTGTTTGACTCATCGAATCTTCGAACGGTCCGATACAGACGATGCATGGTTCAAACATTGCATACCGCATTGGTGTACATCTTACTCTTGAATGATCGAAATGTATTGAGGGGGTTGGTAAAATTATTGATAGGATTGACATGATTTTTCAACATAGAAGGAGGTAAGTGCAGAAAGAACATAGAGGAGAGGGAAAAATTTTCAAAAATAGTTCTATACTTTTCAAAATGTGTGTTCAGGAACTAGGATGACTCTAAGGTTTCGTACTACGGCCAAGTATGGCTCTGATACCACTCTGTCAGGACCCGCCTTCCGAGGGTCCACTTGTGCATCCTGTACCAATCCCTGGATCAGTAGTTGATACGCACAATAGAATAGATCGAGATCCATTCAACGATTATTTATTTATAAACAATATAAGTCTTACAAACATGATCTAAGTTACATTGGATGTGGTCAGAGAGGACCACCAAAATAGAAAAAAAAAAATCTTCAAAACAACGGAGCAAAACGGCACCATGCCCAACACGCAGACTTGGGAAGTAGGACTAGACCTAGTTGTCATCCTCACACGCTTCAGCTTCTTTGTCTTCTGATAAAACCACATATAAAACAAGAGTGAGTACATAAGGTACTCCGCAAGCCCTAACACTACTCAAGGGGAGGTATTTAATGCATTGAGGCTTGTAGCAAGGAGAGGCCATACGGCTTAGTTTTGCCAAAAAGCATTTTATGCAAGGTTCTCTTTGAAAAGAGTTTTGCAATAAGAGGGAGAAGTAGTTGAATCATTATTATTATAGTTGGCGGGCCCTGGGGGATTCTCAGATCATCCCGCCAGTTCCCTTACTTTTAGATGAGTCTTCGGACCCAAGGCCCTGACGACTCCGGCACGCATGCCAACACTTTCCCAAAACACGGCGGCCTCGACCACCCACACACACACTTCAAGGAGTTGTACTAATGCTAATCAATAGGAGCCCAAGGCATAGTGTGCCAAGACTGTGACTACAGCTATCCAGATAGATTAATACTATGCAGAGTTTGTACACTTTACCCACAAGCTACGTACTCTGGATCAGAGAGTAACGCAACGCTCATCCCATCTTCCTCGAGTAACCCCACATTCACACCTCGGCCCGACACAGGGGCTCTTCGGGCATTCACTACCCAGCCAGACACCGGACGATCCTCAGTCTCCATGCCATTTCTTGGTCCACCGTGCCCTCCATGGCTCTACAGGTTTTATCATGTGGCATTTACCAGAAAGGTAGGGTGAGTCCTTGAAAGTGCATCTAGGACTCCCTTGTGGGTTTTGGATGATTTATGACAAGCAATTGGGATCCTAATTCTTTTGTTGAGATGAATGCAGAAAAATTGATGAAAGATGAGCAAAGTGCCAAAAAGAGGAAATTGAGAAGGAAAATGGATTTGAGCTCAAGGAGAAGAAACTAGTAGTTTAGTATGTGTGGAGTGTGTTAAGGAAACACACCCAAGAGCTCAATCTTATTTAATCACACACACACATGCACAAAGCTATACAGGACCGGACTAGTCCGATGTCCACCGGACTAGTCCGATATCACATTCTGCACAAGATCGGACAAGTCCGGTCATCACCGGACTAGTCCGATAATTCTTCTGTTCCACTTCGGACCAGTCCTCCCCAGTGCGGACTAGTCCTCAACACAATGCACAAGTCACTAGATCGGACAAGTCCGGTCTCCACCGGACTAGTCCGATATCCTTTCTGATCCACTTCGGACAAGTCCGGTGTTTACACGGACTAGTCCGATATACACACTGATCTAAATCGGACAAGTCCTCCAAGTGCGGACTTGTCATCCTAAACACTAAAGGTTTCACAGGTCCGGACCAGTCCGATGACAATCGGACTAGTCCGAAGTTTTCCAGCAGTGAAATCGGACAAGTCCGTTTTCAAACGGACTAGTCCGATATTCCTGGACACTTAGGGTTTGCTTCTCACAGCACACCGGACTAGTCCGGTCACCACCACGGACTAGTCCGAATTTTCTGAACCCTAACGGTAACTTCCAGAAACCCCTTATAAATAGAGGTGCACGGCCCACTTTCAAACTCTCTCGAACCCTAGCGCCGTCACACCTCCCAAGAGCCTCAAAAACTACTTCTCTCCACAAAACCAAGTGCTAAATTGATCACTACATTGAAGATCACTTGTAGATCATTGGAGAGGGCACTTGATACGCGATTGAGCTCTTGGTTTGAATCTCTAACACACTCTTGCATCTCAGTTTGTATATTTTGAAGTGTGTTATTGGTGGTCTTGAATCTTGTAATCAAGGGAGCACTCAACTTGTGAGTTCGCCCCTTAAACTCGGTGATTTACCCCTGTGTGATTAGTGGAAGAGGATTGGCCTTCGTGGCGATCCGAACGAGGGAAGGGTTAGTGAAGACCCGGCCCTTTTGTGGGCTCCTCAACGTGGACGTAGGCTGCCTTCGTGGTAACCGAACCACGGGATAAATCTTGTGTCTTTCATTTGTGTTCTTTATTCTAGTTGATCAACATTATCTAGGGTTTGATTAGATTTGTTGAATACAAAGTTAATAGTTGAAATAAAGTCATATTCTTAATAGAATCTGTTACACAACTATTGAACTGATCACAAAGTTTATATTTCCGCTGCAAAAGTCAACAAACAATCAAATTGACCTAACTTGATCAACCTAGCCCGTAAAATCCGGACTAGTCACACTTTACCGGACTAGTCCGTTATATCTGTTTTTGATCTCGTTGTTGAAGTGTTACAGGAACCGATAAAATTCAAGAAGGCCTATTCACCCCCCCTCTAGGCCAACATTCAATTGGTATCAGAGCAAGGTTCTTCAAGAAAGAGTGCAACCGCTCGAAGAGATCATGTCGGACATGAAGGAAGTCCAAAAGATCAACAACCAGGAAGAGATGAACAATGACAAGCATCAAAAGCTTGAGAAGTATCTCGAAGCCATTCAAGACTTTGACGATGATGATGAGGAGACATTGGAGCTGAAAGCTCTCCTTAGAAAGAAAGCGCTTTCCAAAGGGAAAGCCAAAGTTGAAGAAAAGAAGAAGGGGAGTAGTCACACCGACTACTCCCGATATCCTTTTAATTATGACCGTTTAAATTCTAACAGCAATCACTATCTATCCATTCCCCTTGGAAAAGCCCCACACTTCGATGGGAGTGACTACTCTATGTGGAGGCAAAACATGAAGATGCACTTGATTTCCCTTAACCCAAGTTTATGGCATATTGTGTGCACAGGAATCAATATCCCAGATGACGACGAAGAGCTCACGCCAAGTCAAGAGCAAGCCATCCACAGGAATGCACAAGCCGCAGCCGTCATCACCTCATCTCTAAGTCGAGATGAATTCACAAAGGTGGACGGATTAGAAATTGCCAAAGAAATCTGGGATACCCTACAAACAGCGCATGAAGGTGACAGACATGTGAGGGAAGCCAAGATTGAAATGATTGAGGGCGAACTAGGAAGGTTCGCGATTGAGGAAGATGAGTCACCCCAGGACATGTACAACAGACTGAAGACTCTCGTGAACAAGGTTCGATCATATGGGAGCAGAAAGTGGAATGATCACGAGGTTGTAAAGCTCATCCTTAGAGCTTTCATGCCTCGCAATGTTACACTTTGCTCTATGATCCGAGAGAGTCCGGGGTACAAGAAAATGACTCCTGATGAACTGCTTGGCAAGATCATTAACTTTGAGATGATGGAGAAGCAAGCCAAGCACGTAAAAGAAATAGCCGACCTCACATCGGCCAAGAAGAAGGGAGTTGCCCTAAAGTCCTCACTCAAGCCTTTATCCAAAGAAGCAAGAGAAGCACAGCTTGAGGAGGACAGCGATGATGAAAGCAGCGAGCTAGATGAAGAAGATATGATTTTGTTCATGAAGAAGTTTAAGAGAATTATGAAGAAAAGACAAGGAACAAAATCAAATGAAGCAAAATACAAAGAAAGGACGAAGCCAAAGATGAAGCGGGCGTGCTATAACTGTGGTGAATACAACCACTTTATAGTCGACTGCCCGTATGAGGACAATAAGAAGAAGAACAAAGAGTCCAAGCCTCAAGCAAAGAAGTTCTTCAAGAAGAAGAAACAAGCTGAACAAGCACACATTGGAAAGGAATGGGACTCAAACGATGAGTCTTCATCGTCCGATGAAGAAGAATTGGCTAGCATAGCCATCGAGAGCGTGTCCAAGAAACCCACACTCTTTCCCACGCTCGGTGCAAAGAAGGCAAATGGGACTTGCCTCATGGCTAAGGAAGGTAAACGCAAGGTAAATATCAAAACTCCTTCCTTACATTCTTATTCAAGTGATGATGATTTAAATAGTGATGAAGATATGCTAGCTGGCTTAGATAGAAAAACTGCTGCAAAAATGAAATTCTTGCTTAACCAACTTGTTGAGAAGGAAGAGCTAATCGATCGTCAAGAAGACATGATTATCTCCCAAAAGGAGAAGCATGTGGAACTTGACAATCTTCTAGTTCATGAAAAGGAAAGAAGCCACTCACTAGAGCTTGAGCTAGCTTCAAGCAAGAAAACTTGCTTGGAGCTAACCAACTCAAATGTAGCAATCAAGGACCAACTTGATGACCTGATCGAGGTCAACAAGATCCTTGAAGTGCAAATTGAGTCACTCAAGCTCAGTGAACCCTCCTCCTCTTCAAGCCTACCTTCTCAATCCACTTCAAGTAATAATACTCATATCTGCAAATGTGAAAAGATAAACACCAGGTTGAAAGAAAAGTCCACCTCCACAAAGGACAAAAACCCTACCCAATGTGTAATATTTGACAAGGAAAGGATCAACTATGCACGTAGTGCATATTTGGTCCAAAGACCTCCAAATGTCAAGTATGGCATTGGTTATTCCTATGATGGAAAGCAAAGAGCTGGAAATCATAAGAATAACAAGGGAAAGATTACCTTTGTGAAAGGAGGACCCTCACAACCCGGCAGCACGAAAACTAAAAATCTGAACTCTCATGAAAACCGGACTAGTCCGGTTGTGGTCCGGACAAGTCCGGTCATCCGGACAAGTCCGGTCACACAGACTAGTCCGACCAATAATCAGCAACAACTCCTGTTTAAAACCTTCGATGCTTCATATGTATTAATGAGAAACAATATTGGTAAAGTATATGCTTATTATGCTGGGCCACGCCATGGGAACACAAAATCCCATGTGTGGGTGCCCAAATGTATTGTCACTAACCTCCAAGGACCCAAGCAAGCTTGGGTACCTAAAACCAAGGCGTAACTTGTTTCTGCAGGCCTACTCCTCCGGTGGATCCAAATGGGTGCTAGACAGTGGATGCACAAACCACATGACCGGAGAAAGGAGGATGTTTGTGGAGTATGAAGTGAACGAGGACCCAAATGAAGGGATCTACTTTGGAGACAACAGTCAAGGGAGGGTCCTCGGTACCGGTAAAATAGCCATATCCGCTGAACATACTCTTTCACATGTTTTGCACGTTGAATCTTTAGATTATAACCTGCTGTCCATATCTCAATTGTGCGACAAGGGTTATAATTGCCTGTTTACTAACGAGGGTGTGATCGTCTCAAGAAGGAGCGATGGTTCTATTGCATTCAAGGGTATGTTGAAGGGAAAGCTTTACCTTGTTGACTTCAACAAGGATAAAGCCGAACTCGACACATGCTTGATTGCAAAGACCAACATGGGTTGGCTGTGGCATAGACGGCTGGCACATGTTGGTATGAGGAACCTTCAAAAACTCCTCAAGGGCGATCACATCCGAGGTTTGAAAGATGTTGTGTTTGAGAAAAACAGGCCATGTAGCGCGTGCCAAGCAGGGAAACAAGTTGGAGCACAGCATCCTGCGAAGAACATCATGACCACAACAAGACCGCTCGAACTACTTCATATGGACTTGTTTGGTCCAATTGCTTACATAAGCATCGGCGGTAACAAGTATGGTTTAGTTGTTGTTGATGATTTTTCCCGCTTCACTTGGGTGTTCTTTTTGCATGAAAAATCAGAAACACAAGGGACACTCAAGAAGTTCTTCAAGCGAGCACAAAACGAATTTTCATTACAAATCAAGAGTATCCGGAGTGACAATGGCACGGAGTTCAAAAACATACAAGTGGAGGAGTACCTTGATGAAGAAGGAATCAAGCACGAATTTTCAGCACCATACTCCCCACAACAAAATGGAGTTGCCGAAAGGAAGAACCGCACGCTCATAGAAATGGCAAGAACTATGCTCAATGAATACAAGACTTCGGACCGATTTTGGGCGGAAGCAATCAACACAGCTTGCCACGCCACAAATCGCCTCTATCTTCATCGACTACTAAAGAAGACCCCCTATGAGCTACTCACCGGTAACAAACCGAACATTTCATATTTTCGAGTTTTTGGTTCTCCTTGCTATATTTTAAACAAGAAGCCCAGGACTTCAAAGTTCGCTTCGAAGTCCGATGAAGGTTTCTTGCTTGGCTATGATTCGAACACTTACGCCTATCGTGTATTCAACAAGTCCTCCGGACTTGTTGAAGTGGCACGTGACGTAGTGTTCGATGAAACTAATGGCTCCCAAAAGGAGCAAGTTGATCAATGTGAATTAGGTAAAGAAGAAGCCCCCTATCAAGCATTGAAGAGAATGGCTCTAGGCGAAGTACGACCACAAGAGTCAACGTCTCAAATACAAGATGAAAGTGAACCACAAGATGAAATCAACCATCAAGGGGGAGCCTCAATACAAGATCAACCACAGGAGTACGAACGTAATGAACAAATCAACGAGGACAACAACTCAGGGGGAGAAGAAGATGATCACCAACACACGACTCCTCAAGTACCACACCCAAGAGTACACCAATGCATTCAAAGGGATCACCCGATCGACAACATCATCGGCGACATCCAAAAGGGAGTAACCACTACATCTCGCATAGCAAATTTTTGTGAACATTACTCGTTTGTCTCCTTTTTGGAACCCCGCAGGACTGAGGATGCATTGAAGGATCCGGACTGGGTAGTGGCGATGCAAGAAGAATTGAACAATTTCAAGAGAAACGAGGTCTGGGAACTTGTGGCAAGACCCAATGCAAATGTTGTAGGCACCAAGTGGGTCTTCCGCAACAAGCAAGACGAACACGGTGTGGTAACAAGAAACAAGGCACGACTTGTGGCCAAAGGTTACTCACAAGTCGAAGGTTTGGATTTCGATGAAACTTTTGCTCCAGTAGCTAGGCTTGAATCAATTAGAATATTACTTGCATATGCTACTCACCATGATTTCAAGCTGTATCAAATGGACGTGAAAAGCGCCTTCCTCAACGGACCGATCAAGGAGGAGGTGTACGTGGAGCAACCACCCGGGTTTGAAGACGAAGAGTTCCCCGATCACGTGTATAAACTGCGTAAGGCTCTCTATGGCCTCAAACAAGCTCCTAGAGCTTGGTATGAGTGCCTTAGAGATTTTTTAATAGATAATGGTTTTCAAATTGGCAAAGTTGACTATACGTTATTCACAAAAAATCTGGATAATGATCTTTTTATTTGCCAAATATATGTTGATGATATAATTTTTGGGTCAACTAACCAATCCTTCTGTGAAGAGTTTAGCAAAATTATGACAGAGAGATTCGAAATGTCGATGATGGGAGAATTGAAGTACTTCTTGGGATTCCAAGTGCGACAACAAAGGGAAGGAACTTTTATAAGCCAAACCAAGTACACGCAGGACATCCTCAAGAAGTTTGGCATGGACAAAGCAAAGCCGATAAAGACTCCCATGGCAACGAATGGGCACTTGGACCTCAATGAAGATGGAACGAGCGTCGACCAAAAGGTATATCGCTCCATGATTGGATCTTTACTATATTTATGTGCATCTAGGCCAGACATCATGTTGAGTGTTTGCTTGTGTGCAAGATTTCAAGCCAACCCCAAGGAATGTCATTTGACAGCCGTTAAGAGAATCTTAAGATATTTAGTTCATACACCCAACCTTGGTCTTTGGTACCCAAAAGGCTCAAAATTCAATCTCATTGGGTATTCCGATGCAGATTATGCCGGGTGCAAAGTAGATAGAAAAAGTACTTCCGGCACTTGCCAATTTCTAGGAAGATCCTTAGTTTCTTGGTCATCCAAGAAACAGAATTCCATTGCATTATCCACAGCCGAAGCGGAGTATGTTGCAGCCGGGAGTTGTTGTGCACAACTTCTTTGGATGCGACAAACTCTAAGGGATTATGGTTACAATATGAACCATATTCCTCTCCTTTGTGATAATGAGAGTGCCATTAAAATAGCACACAATCCAGTTGAGCACTCTAGAACAAAACATATAGACATAAGACACCACTTCTTGAGAGACCATTCCATGAAAGGAGACATATCCATCTCTCATGTCAACACCCAAAAACAATTAGCCGACATATTCACCAAGCCACTTGATGAAAAACGCTTTTGTGAACTCCGAAATGAGCTAAATGTTCTTGATTCTCGGAGTGTGGCTTGAAAAGTTGCATACCTGTATGTTTCTTCAAAATTTTGATTGAATTGTGAAAATCATCCCTCTTCACTTTTCTCTCGAAAACTATGTCAATTATTAGATCTTGATGAATTTTGATCATAGTATGATTGTTGTTTGCTTACTGGTCAAATTCATCAAGATTATTTGAATTGTTTTGTCTCTCTAATCTCTAATATTGAACCTTCAAATATATATGAATGGGCTATGCATTTCTCTCCTGGTGACCACGGACAAGTCCGTGGTTACCCGGACTAGTCCGCCCATTGCAGACTTGTCCGCAGAGTGCCGGTTAGGCCGGACTAGTCCGACAGACCACGGACTAGTCCGATATAAGTCTCTGGACGACTTCGGACTAGTCCGGTCTTGTCCGGACTTGTCCGATTTTTCGTGTCCTTAACCCTAGCCGCCACCAAACCCTAATTCATTCACTCTCACACTCGCCCCAAGCATTCTCTCTCTTGCGCTCGAGCTCCCAAGGCAAATACTCGATTCCTCCGTCGAAAAGCCTCAAACTTCGGCGGAGATCAAGCTTGAAGACTCGGGGATTGAAGTTAGCGGACAAGTCCGGCCTCCAACCCCCAAAATCTCAAGCCTCCTTCGATTTCTTGGTAAATTTTCTTCAAACCCTAAGAAATCGCAAATTTCTCCATTGCTTATCGTTTGGCCTAGCATTCTTCACTAGTTACATGTCCAATAGATGTACTACGTGTATGCTAGACTATTTTTGGCTTAGGGATCAAATTTTACCCAATCTGTTAGGTTTTTGCGGATGAACACCGGACTAGTCCGGTCCAGGTACGGACAAGTCCGGTCCACCGGACTAGTCCGTGCCTGTGCACCGGACAAGTCCGTTGTTTCTGAACCAAAACCTAATTCCTTCATTCCCTAATGCCTTCCATTGCCATATTATCTCACCAATACCTTGTATAACCTGTATTTTACCTTGATCACTCATTCTCAGATCATGTCGAGCTCTGACTACGAAATGTCCGATTTTGAGTCCGAGGTGGCACCTCGGCCCTCGGCGGGTCTTGGCAAGAAACGCCAAGAGAAACCCTCCGAGCCAGCTCCCTCACCTCCCCAAGTCAGAAGGAAAGTGTGTGTGAAGAAAGCTGCATCGAAGGCCGGCACCTCCTCAAGTGGCCCTCGACAAACCAAAGGAAAGGGCAAAGGAATTGCCACAGGGCCAGTTGGGCCCCTCAAGCTGCATGCCCCCAGAGAAGGGGCCCGGGACCCAAATGAAGAGAAGTTCACTGGCAAAGGCAGCGAGGTGGCTGCTAAGCTGAGAGGGGTAGACTGCTATGCAAGATCCAAGCAAGCAGCAGATGGCAGATTTTGGTCCAATTTCCACTCGGACTTCTACAAATTGGTCTATTTGCCTATGAAGACCCCAGTGGTGCGCAGTCAATGGATTGACTGGGCCCACCTGGAGAAGAAGAAGTGTGCAGCCTTTGATGAGGTTATTGCAGCTGCTGAGAAACACGGACTGAAGGACTTGTTTGCCTTCAGATATAACTGGAATGATGAAGTGATTGCACAGTTTTATGCAACGTGCCACTTCTCCAGTGAAGACGAGGAAAGTGTGACTTGGATGACTCATGGATCCAAGTACTCAATTACTCAAGAAGAGTTTGCCAGTTTGCTGCACCTTGAGTCTGGAGGACATGACCACCTCATTATCCACAACATAGGGGTCATTGAGAGGGACAGGATGAAGTTCATGTATGAGTCCAACTCCAAGTATGTCCCTCCCTCTACCAAGAATATGAAGCCTTTCTTTGTTGTGCTCAATAGAGTCCTCCGGAAGACAATAGCCCCCAAGGATGGGGATGCAGGGAGTGTACAAGGCTACCTCCGGACCCTGATGAGGGTCATAAGCAAGGACAGAAAGTTTGATGTGGCTGACTATATCTGGAATGATATGGTCAATATCTCAAGCACCCCCAACCGATCCTGTGGCTATGCCCCCTACTTGATGTTTATGATCGAGAAGTCACAGGGATCGAGTTCGTGAAGGATGTGGAGCACACTCCACTGAGGCCTCAGAAGCCTCAGCCAGTAATTGTCCAAGCTCCTCCATCGCCGGCCTCAAGCCCCGAGGCACCGGCAAGACAAGAAGAAGCTGCTAGGGAAGCCCCTAAGAAAGGATCCGCCAGTGGGATCCTGAAGTACTTGGTGTCTCTTCTCTCCTCCTGCAAGAAAACTGAAGTGAAGCTTCATAAGCTCAACCAGAAGAGGAAAGAAGACATGAGGTACATAAAAGCAAATGTGAAGCAGCTGAGTGAGAAACTGGAGATCAACCCAATAGGGTCTCCAGTCATTTCTGAAGACTCTGATCTGGACGTCACTGAACTCAGCCCCTTGACTACATCCGAGCTTGCCTATTTTGGCATTGGGGGCTCGAGCAGCTCCGTTCCTCCTCCTCCCTCTCAACCTCGCCAAGAAGAAAGCGATGAAGATGATGAAGACGATGAGAGGACTGACAGCGAAGAGTGAAGCCCTAGGACCTCCCTCTCTCTCTTTTTGGTGTCTTGATGCCAAAGGGGGAGAGATTGAGGGGGAGCTTCTAGACTTAGCTTTAGCTGCGTAGAATGCGAGGAGAGAGTCTCCATGTATCTTCTATTTGTGATTGTAATTGTTTAACGCTATTTTCATATCATGTTTGGTCCTATGTTAAATTGCTCAGTTAATTTGCAAGTGTGTGATGAAATCTGAATTTTTGCTCCTGAAATGCTATATTCACTTGATATTGGTTGATCAATGCAAATTCTGTCATTCTTAATGCATTCATGCTCTTAGTATGCATCCCACCATAAAGAATGCACATATGAATGATTCTCTTGTTGCTTGATGCATTTTTGAGTCATATGTGCACACTTTATGAAAAATCTCATTTTATACCTCATTTTGTGAAATCTCAATTGGTTGTCATCAATCACCAAAAAGGGGGAGATTGAAAGTGCATCTAGGACTCCCTTGTGGGTTTTGGATGATTTATGACAAGCAATTGGGATCCTAATTCTTTTGTTGAGATGAATGCAGAAAAATTGATGAAAGATGAGCAAAGTGCCAAAAAGAGGAAATTGAGAAGGAAAATGGATTTGAGCTCAAGGAGAAGAAACTAGTAGTTTAGTATGTGTGGAGTGTGTTAAGGAAACACACCCAAGAGCTCAATCTTATTTAATCACACACACACATGCACAAAGCTATACAGGACCGGACTAGTCCGATGTCCACCGGACTAGTCCGATATCACATTCTGCACAAGATCGGACAAGTCCGGTCATCACCGGACTAGTCCGATAATTCTTCTGTTCCACTTCGGACCAGTCCTCCCCAGTGCGGACTAGTCCTCAACACAATGCACAAGTCACTAGATCGGACAAGTCCGGTCTCCACCGGACTAGTCCGATATCCTTTCTGATCCACTTCGGACAAGTCCGGTGTTTACACGGACTAGTCCGATATACACACTGATCTAAATCGGACAAGTCCTCCAAGTGCGGACTTGTCATCCTAAACACTAAAGGTTTCACAGGTCCGGACCAGTCCGATGACAATCGGACTAGTCCGAAGTTTTCCAGCAGTGAAATCGGACAAGTCCGTTTTCAAACGGACTAGTCCGATATTCCTGGACACTTAGGGTTTGCTTCTCACAGCACACCGGACTAGTCCGGTCACCACCACGGACTAGTCCGAATTTTCTGAACCCTAACGGTAACTTCCAGAAACCCCTTATAAATAGAGGTGCACGGCCCACTTTCAAACTCTCTCGAACCCTAGCGCCGTCACACCTCCCAAGAGCCTCAAAAACTACTTCTCTCCACAAAACCAAGTGCTAAATTGATCACTACATTGAAGATCACTTGTAGATCATTGGAGAGGGCACTTGATACGCGATTGAGCTCTTGGTTTGAATCTCTAACACACTCTTGCATCTCAGTTTGTATATTTTGAAGTGTGTTATTGGTGGTCTTGAATCTTGTAATCAAGGGAGCACTCAACTTGTGAGTTCGCCCCTTAAACTCGGTGATTTACCCCTGTGTGATTAGTGGAAGAGGATTGGCCTTCGTGGCGATCCGAACGAGGGAAGGGTTAGTGAAGACCCGGCCCTTTTGTGGGCTCCTCAACGTGGACGTAGGCTGCCTTCGTGGTAACCGAACCACGGGATAAATCTTGTGTCTTTCATTTGTGTTCTTTATTCTAGTTGATCAACATTATCTAGGGTTTGATTAGATTTGTTGAATACAAAGTTAATAGTTGAAATAAAGTCATATTCTTAATAGAATCTGTTACACAACTATTGAACTGATCACAAAGTTTATATTTCCGCTGCAAAAGTCAACAAACAATCAAATTGACCTAACTTGATCAACCTAGCCCGTAAAATCCGGACTAGTCACACTTTACCGGACTAGTCCGTTATATCTGTTTTTGATCTCGTTGTTGAAGTGTTACAGGAACCGATAAAATTCAAGAAGGCCTATTCACCCCCCCTCTAGGCCAACATTCAGTCCTGCCCATACAGGTTCTATGGTTGTACGAAATCACTATGTCGAGGTCAAATGAGCCGGTCCTTATATTGGTGAGGCGGCTCCATCCGTCCTTTGCAAGAGTACTAGTTCGGAACACACAGCATGGAACTAACTGTAGTACTCAGCACAAGGCTAGTCCGAAAAGCATGGTCATCGGACTACTACTGAAGCACTCAGTGCCTGTCGGTGGGTTACACCAAATACACAGCCGCAGCTGGTATACCTCTTAGGGAGCCCACAGGATCCCATCACCATACCCGCCTCGACCACCCTTCCCCTTCACACACACAGTTCATTAATCTCCCACCCATATCCTAACTCACACCACCAAACACCTTTTAACACATTTTGCAATCATGTATACAGTGTGTAGTGGTTCGCGATGCGAACATCGCAGGGGTTCCTAAGCATAGTACTAACAAGGGGGTGCTCACATCACTGCTATAGCGTAACGATGAAGCTATTAGGTTGTCAAGGGGTTGTGTTGTCAAGGTCAAGGAGGGTATTGTGATAGTCACTGCTATTATCGTAACTGATACAGTGTCTTGTTTCAAGCCATTGATAGCGAGTAACTATTGTGTTACTGTTTATCGTTGGCTAGTAGCTAACACCGACATTCAGTCATCAACATAGCTCATGCTACCACATCAAGTGGTACATAGCATAACAACATTTTAAAATAGACATACAGTCATGCAATGAAAACATGCCATAGGTGCGATTGCAAAACATAGGTGAAATATGATCAAGGAGTTAGAGCTTGCATTTACAGTGGTTTACCAACATCCTTGTCTTGTTCTTTGTGATCCGAGTCTTGAATATCTCCTTTGCAAACTCTCTGATTACTAAGTACGTATCTACGGGAAGAAAATACGATTCATCGATAAAGATCCAAGAAATCCAAATAGAACTCCAATAAATACCAACAATCACTCAATAACGCGGTTGCTAAGGTTCTTTGAAGGTTTATCGAAGAATACGCCATTCTAATGATGGCTATTTGGAATTGCTACTGTCTCATTGGTCAACTAAATGGCCTTTGAAAAGCTACAATGGTTGTATCGGTCTTCTTAATGTATTTATAGTGTTTATGATCATTATGTTTAATTCACCAGTTCATACTATAAACTGCTTATGTTGTGGTCAAGGGATTAACCATAACTTCTATGGGTCCTTATAGTATACTTACTAAAGTTCTTCTAATGTAAGTCTCACTTATTTTGGAGACCACTCCCGAGTTATAACATTTCCTAGCAAATCGTACATTTTTCCTATGACCTAGTGAATGACTTATTATTTTATATCACCCCTTGTCTGCTAATTTGTTAATATGTCCTGAAAGTCATGAACGTCTTCTATTATTTCTTTATATATTTATGAACGTCTTCTATAACTTCTTTAGTATATGGCTATTAGCATTTTTAGAGATTTACTAGTGAAGATATTATTTTATTTAGATCTTGCATGTAAGTTCCGCTTACTTAATAGTTCTCTGATGGTGTTTCCTATGCTACTGCTATTTAGGTCATTGTCCTATAGTCTATCTTAGTCAATTACTATTCTAAAGCCCTAGTAACATATTCCTAGGAATATTTAGAATGTCATCTGTGGGGAGGTTATTTAATTAGGGACTTATATGTATATTTTACTAACTATGATTGTTCTCTCGATTTTCTTACAGGATCTACAATCAATTCTTCTACCCTATATTTCCTATTAGCCAACTTCGACTTACATCATCTTCTAGATGTCAAATGATATTCCCAGATATTTTTCGATAAATTTTAGTGAACCTATTATTTTATGTAGACATCATATGTTATTTTCCCTAATTTATAATTATTTAGTTATTTTTGGGATTTTCATAATTATTTGTCCATCCCATAAGCCAATTTAACCAGTTACCACTTGCGTTATATTCTATAAGCCAGTTAATATATTTAGGAATTGCTAAATAATTATTTATTGAGAGATTTTCGAGTTTGGGACTAAACATGGGGTTTTCCTAATTTTTCTATTGATTAATATTTTTTATTAGCTATTGGTATTTTTCAGAATTACTATCATTTATTCATGTCCCTAATCACTGTTTCAGACTCTAATAGCCATTTCCTAATTATATACAAATTTCCAGAATTTTCCTAGATAAGAAAATGCATTTTCTAAATGTTTGTGTGCACTGAGCGTGTGGCTTTAGCAGTTTCAGTACTTGAACGCTGCTGACATGTGGGACCTGGCTACACTCGTGTGGATCTAGAAATTTCTCTCCTCTGAGTATGGCTGGTAAATAGGGCCCATTAATCAGTGGCATACGGCGGACTGGTCTATGGACCCAGGCTTGGTCCACGGGCGTTAGGTGTGCGATCTACGTGGACCCGGTGTAGCCAATGGGGCTAGGGGGTGGTGCGTGGCGCTGACTGGGCTCTGACTCAGCGGCCACGCGCGCACGTGGAGATGGCATACAGCCGGGGAGCTCACCGACGGTTGGCCGGGCTAATCCACCGTTTACGGCGGGTGCCAGGGGGTGCTAGGAACCCGTTGGTCGGCTTGGCTGGGCACGGGCGACATCAATGGGGGCTGGTGGCCGACCGTGGCGGCGACCTCGGTGGCCCGCAGGCGATCTGCGCATTCGTGTTGCAACCCGACGGTACTGCTTATCAGGGACGTGTTCCAGGGTGAATAATGTGTTGTGGAGTACTCGTCCTTGCCAGAGGTGTGCCTACAACGGCCGACGACGCGCCTAGGCGGCGGGTGGCGGCGAGGCATGGCGAAGGCAGGTGCATGCTCATTCTACAAGAGCTTAGTGTTGCCTAGAGTGTGTGCGGGCGACGGCCGTGTGCGCTGGCGCGCTTGGGCAGGCCGGGGAGCGGTCCTCGGCACCTAGCGGCGGGGGAACTATGGCGCACACGGCGGTGACTCGGGCGGCGACACGGAGTGGGGCTACAATGAGCAGGGCAGGGGTCTACTCTGCATTCCGAGAACATATACACCTACCTCGTCCTATAGGGCGTCGATCTGGCATGCTCAGACAAGAATATCGGGCTCCCACGCGACCTGTAATATGAAGGTGCGGCGGTGCGGTCATGGCATCTAAGAGGATCTAGTCCATGGTTCTTGGTTTGTCCAAACAAGTTACGTTCTAGCTAGAACACGGGATAGAGGTACTGCGGACAAAATTAATTTGGGATTGAGTGCTCACCGGAGTGGGAATGGGGGCGACGGTAGGAGTTGGGGAAGAAAGCGTTGACTTGTGAAATTGGAGCTCGGGTTGCGTCTTTCACTGCTCAAACGTGCCCCATGAGCCTCCAATGTGATGAAACGAGTAAGAGGGGGATCAATTAGGCACTCACCGATGATGATGGTCGAAGGTGGGGAAGAAACAGAGGAAGCTCGCCGTACTCAAGGGAATGAGGCTCGATCGCCTCGGTTCTTTGTGCAAACAGGTGGAAAGGGGCATGAGGGTCAAGTTGCGTGCAAAATGGAGATGGGGAGGCCATTTTATAGTGGTTCGAAGGCGGTGGCCGAGAGGCGGTACGAAGGGAGCGGGCTAGCTCTTGGGCTTCTGCGAGCTGGCAGGCGGCGCGCTGCGGTTCTTCGGGGCATTGATGCCGGGCAGGTCAGGAGCGGCGGACTGATGGAGGCGGTGCGGCAGGGGCGCCAGCGGCGCCGACGGCACCCGGGCGCGGTCCCGTCGCGGGATTTCCGGGCATCGGTCGGGCGTGATGGGGAAGCGAGAGGAGGAAGAAAGGCGGTTCGCCGCTTGGGCCAGGCTGGGCCGGTAGAAAAAAAAAAAAAGAGGAAGGAACAGTGGGCCGCGCCAGAAAATAGAGAAGGAAAAAGAAGAAAGTGGGTCGGGCTTGGAATGGAAGCAGGGAAGGTTTTAGATTATTTTCTCTTTTTCTTATTTGCTTCAGAATGTGAATTAGAATTCAAGTTTGAATTCAAATTTTGGTTTATACTCGCATGGCTCGCACTTGCGTATATTTTGTTTCTAAATAATTTGTTTAGTTATTCGTTACTTTTTTTATCAAGTATATTCTAATTTATTTTGTTGATTATTGTTTAGCATACATGTGTGTGTGTGTGTGTGTGTGTGTGTGTGTCTATATATATATATATATATATATATATATATATATATATATATATATATATATATATATATATATATATATATATTTCTTATGCCAAATTTTATGTATTATTTAATTAATGCTCCCGATTGTAAAAATGAATCTCGATCAGTTTGCGCTAAACGTCTATAGTATTTAATCAGTAAACTATTCTCTTTATCTTCTATCTTGATTAGCGGTGGGCTCACATATACTTGTGTATATGTGTACTATGGTCTCCTTTCTACTTTCATATTTACTTTTGTCTGGTTCAGATTTAAGATTTATTTGATAGTTTGATTCGTATTTAAATGTACACGTGTTCATATTTACACATTCATTCGCATCGATTTTTATTAACAATAAACATTTGTTCAAGATTTGATTAAAAAAATTAACTCAGAGTGATTTTTATCTTTGTTAAAATTCGGGCTGTGACACGTCGTAATTAAGCTTATTTACGGCAAAACTTTCGCGACGGGCACAAACATCGTAAATAAGAGAAACTGTCGTAAATAGCTTTTTTGTGACGGCTACGGCTGTCACAATTCAACCGCATTCCTGTAGTGGTAATCTGCTCTAACCATCACCTATGCTCACTTATTTTTTGCATGAGTCAATTCCGTTCTAGTCAATTTAGATTATTAATTCTCTCACATTTTTTATGGATGTGAGAGAATTGTGTTGGCGTCAGGTCTATTACATTGTAATTTATATTAATACTTTAATATGACATCTATCATAGCAACACTCGGTCGTAACTTGAACAAAATTGGTGTGTTGGTTAAAGCATATTACAAAGGTCGGCACTTTACTATTTCTCATGAAAGAATTTATGGGCAAATAGGACATTTCACACGTAATTATCAACAGAGGATTGACCAAAACTGACTACGCGGGCTGACGTGGACGTCCAACCCAGGCAAAAAGCGAAACTGAATCTAAAATCAAAGTTCGAAGACAAAATTAGACTCTTTGAAAGTTGAGGGACGAAATCAAGCTTCATGCGAAAGTTAAAGGACCAAATTGACTATTATGCCTCAAAAGTCATGTGCCTATAACTATAAATAAAAAAATCATGGACCTAAACGACACAAATAAATAAGTTTATGAACATAAAAATATAAAAATTAAAGTTTATTGACCTAGATGACATAACTATACAACTTCAAGACATCTGGTGCATTTTACTCCAATAGTATGGACAAAGTACTTGAGAATCCATAGCATTATTAGACTACATAATACTTTAACTAGTATTTTCAACAATACAACTTTCATAGATCAATATATGACATGTTCATCCTCTCACTTTTTTGTAGTTGCACCCAAGTTTCATCATCATAAGTCCCTCTGTAGAGTACATCCGAATCGGGCATACATGAGTTACTCTGTAGAATATCTACATTTAATATTATAAAATTCAGGCTGAATTTTCCTCTCCTGGGAATCAAACTCAGGACCTGATGAGTACCATTCAGAGTACTCAACCACTACGCTAAGCTTCTATTGGGAATCAACAATCCAACTATACCTAAAAATATATTATATTTGGAAGTTTAAATTGGTTTTTGTTGTATCATCGTGATTTTTCTAACACTATTATTTTTGGTTCATTGTATTCCTAATAGTAGTGTCAAATAATGTACAAATATTTATTTATTTTGTATTATTTTTTAGTAATACCAATGATAATTAATTTAAAAATATATAGAGGGGTATTGAGTTTAATTTTTTATAAGGGCAGTGGTGATAATTTTTCTCTCTTTTTTTCTCCCATTAATATAATTTTTTAAGTCTTATAGTGTCAAAGTGTGTGATCGACACTTCCCCTGGTACTACTAGATCGTAGTCTGCAGAAGTTCGTGATTGGTTGAGGCGTGCATGAGATTATGAACAAGACAGTGACACGAGGATTTTTACGTGGTTCGAGCCGCCTGAGCATAATACCCTACTCTACGGGTGGTTGTTGTATGTATGAGTTGTGTGTGTGAGCGATTGATCAGACTTCTCCTTTGTATTGTGTGGCACATCCCTTTTATAGTCCAAGGAGTGGCTGTTACATTGTCAGCCTGACCCGACATGTGGCACCGGCGGTGTTTAATTACCTAATACACGATTTGTATGTATTAAGCACATTTAACAGTGATAACGCGCCTTAATGGCGGCGTTACCGGTTCTAAAGGTCATCTGATCGTGTTTCATTAACATGGCATTAATGACATGTAATCAGGTCTTGTAACGGTAGCTTTAACTATCCCTTGAATGTCCGCGTCATTGGAGATCCGTCTATCTTCCCGTTGCTGGCTTAGCTCTGAAGGCTCGACACATGGTAGCATCGGAGCTTCCTCTACTGGCGGTTAGGTCTGGGGCCTGGATACATTGTACGACCGGAGCTTCCCTATATAGGGAGTTAGCTCCGGCCTTGTGTTACACGTGGCAGTATCGGAGCTACCCAAATGTGGGAGGTGGGCCCAGTGTTGCAGAACACGTGGAGCCTTCAGAGGTCTTCAACTCTGACACATGGAACTCCGTGGCTTTTCTTGCAGTATCGTGGGATACCTGGTATGCAGGGTACCGACAGTGACCCCCGATCCCACCTCTTGGGAGAAACCCTTTGAGTAAGTTATTCTACCAGAGGTAGGGCCATCTTATTCCCACGTTGTGGCTTCAAAGGTCTTTTCATGATCCGTTGGGGCGCGATGGTCCTTAGTTAAACCACCGCCGCGTGGCTCTTCTTGATGCGGCAGGTGAGATCCTATCGTGTGGATCTCACGCAATTGAAGGTCGCCAGTTCCCAATACAAAAATCGTATCAGTTCCACGCACCATGTTAGGCTGCCGCCCTCGGGCTTCTAACTTCCCATCATGACAACGGTTCACCTGAGGTACTAAGTTCGACTTTTCTGCCAAAGTGGACCCGGGCCCATTTGTCATTGATGGGGTAGGTTTTTGAAGTGTGATCTGGATCCCGCCGCGGTTTCCATCCAAGCGTTTCGGAGGCTTACATAAGAAGGAGAGCCCGCAAGGTTTGAGGACTCTTCGCGCTTTCATTCGAACTTGCGCTCAGAGCCTCCCAACCTTTGCATAGCCCTTCCAACTTTCGCTCCACTTTGTCGCGATGGAGTGGGTCTTCCCCGCAACAAGATCACCAGGCGAAGATTTGTCGAAGGTACAGACCTACATGGGGTGGTCCAGTGACTCCTTCATTAATGACATCCGCTTCGACAAGATTCCCTTCAAGAAGAAGCGCACCAGCAAGATCGTCTTATTCTTGGCATACGCCATTATGGGACTGATCCCACCATTTTCAAGCTTCTGGTTGATGCCGCTAGACTTCTACAGTCTGCAGCTTCACCACCTCGGCCCCCACTCCTTCTTTCTTGTGGCGACCTTTGTCCGCTTCTGTGAGATGTGGGTGGGTGTGCCACCATGCATCGAGCTCTACCGGACCTTCTTCACAGTCCACACTACCGGAAAGGAGACGGAGTCGATTGGCTTCTACTACTTCGTGAAGCGCAAGAACTACCCCCTTCAAGTACTTGAAGACCTTCCCCTCCGGCAAGTGGGGACAACTGGAAGAAAGACTGGGTGATCATCGCAGTGGAGGAGCACAAGAGGTTGGAGTTGCCCAAGAGCCTCCCCAATGTTGACACTGACGCCTGGAATGCAGTTCCGGAGCTGTTCGAAGCATACCAGCCCATCCTGAGGAGAATTCAGAAGTGTGTAGAGGGTGGCGTGACCCCTCAGATGGTCTTCGGCAACTTCCTAGTGAACAGGTGGGCACCACTGAAGACAAGGAAGTGGCCCGCATGGGCCTTCAATAGTGAGATGGATCACAACCGAATTGAAGCCGGTTTTAATACCAACTTGGATGATGAACCTTTGAAGATCCATCTCAATAAGTTTCAACACAGGGCCATCACCAGCGACACGTTGACCCCACCGGCAGAATTCCTCCCTCTGAACATGGTTCCGGAGATCAGGAGGGAGCTCCGAAGGGGGATGCTGGAGCTTGACGAACTCGGCCTAGTGGAGAGGCGTATGTCGGAGTCTGATTCCGGCAATTCTCCCGGTACTACGGTTAGTAGCCCGCAGAGTTTTGTAGTTCAGTTAGGGCGCGCAGAGATTCAGAACAAGATGGCGATTTGACACGAGGATTTACGTGGTTCGGGCCGTCTGAGCGTAATACCCTACTCCACGGGTGAGTGTTGTTGTTGTATTGAGCGTCTGAGCGCTTGTATGTGAGAGTCTAGAGTGTCTGGAAGCGTCTCCAGGGTCCTGAGCGCGTGTCTCCCTCCCAGTGTATCGCTCAGCCAATCCTTTTATAGTACAAGGACTGGCTGTTACATCTTTAGCCTAGCCTGACATGTGGCCCTAGCGATTACTGATGCCTAATACACAGTTAATGTGCTTAATTCCCCTTAACAGCATGGTAACGCCCTTTGATGGTGGTGTTGCTGGTATTAAGGGTCCTCCGATTGTGTGTCATTAAGATAGCATTAATGACACATAATCAGGTCTTGAAGAATTTAATGTCCCTTGAAGGTTCGAGCCGTTGGAGGTCCACCAATCTATCTGTTGAAGTTGAAGGTCTGGCGGTTGGACGCGTGGCAGCTCCGGAGCTTACTGTCTTGGACGAGTAGGTCCAGTGTTGTTGTACACATGTCGGTACTGGAGCTTCCCTCTGTCGGGGATTAGGTCCAGGGGTTCCACACAGGTATCTAGTCTGGAGCTTTCCCATGTATGGAATGTAGCTCCGGTTTTATGATACACATGGCGGCAGTGGGACTAACCATAGAAGGGAGGCAGGTCCGGTTCCGAGTGACACATGGGGCCTTCGGAGGTCTTGACTCAGATAGGTGGGGTTCATTTGCACTCTTTGCGGTTCCAAAGGGTATCCGGTACGCAGGGTACCGACAGTGGCCCCCTGGGCCCACCTCTGGGAGAGACCTTTTGGATTAAGTCATTCTGCGGGAGGTGGGTCCATCTTTCAATTTCTGCGTCGTGTCTTCAAGGGTTTTTGGATGTGCCGTTGAGGTGGTGGTTCACAGTTAAACCATCGTCGCGTGGCATCTTCAGGATGCGGCAGGTTAGATCTGCGCGTGCGGATCTCACGCAATTGAAGGTTGCGGGTTCCCAATACAAAAATTGTATCGGTTTCGCGCGCCCTGTGAGGTCGCCGCCCTCGGGTTTCCCGGCTCTCATGATGACAACTATTCGCCTGGGGTAAGGACCTCGACTTGATCGTCTGGGTGGCCCCAGACCCCCTTGTCATTGGCACGGTGAAATTTTTGAAATGTATTCTCGGCCCTTTTGCGGTTTCCATCCAAGCGTTGTGGGGGGCTTACTTAAGAAGGAAAGCGCACACCATTTGGGAATTCCTTACGCCTTCATTTGAACTTGCGCTCGAATCCTCCAAATTTCGCTTGCTTTTCCTCTCTCGCCCCACCGTGCTGCGATGGAGTTGGGTCTCCGCAAGAGCCATCTCACGACCGACGACGATTTGAAGAAGGTCCAGCGACTCCTTCAACCACCTGGTCTGCGCCGGCAAGCTCCCGTTCAAGAAGAAGCGCACCGGCGACATGGTGTACTTTTTTGCTTACGCCATGGTGGGACTGATCCCACCTTTCTCCACTTTTCTCTTGATGCTGTTAGACTTCTATAGTCTGCAGTTGTACCACCTTGGCCCCCACTCCATTCTTCTTGTGTCAACATTCGTCCACTTATGCGAGATGTGGGTGGGTATTGCCCCTGCATCGAGCTTTTTCGTACCTTCTTCACCATCCACACCACCGGCAAGAGTGACGAGTATCTTGGCTTCTACTATTTTGTGAACCACAAGGAATGCCCCTACAAGTACTTGAGGTCGTTCCCTTCTGGCAAGTGGGACAACTGGAAGAAGGATTGGATTATCGTCACGGCAGAGGAGCACGAGAAGCTGGAGCTGCCTTAAGGTCTTCCCAATGTTGACACTGACGCCTGGAGCGAGGCTTCGGTGCTGTCAAAGGCCTTCAACCCTGCCTTGACCAGGATTCGCCAATGTCTGGAAGGAGGGGTGACCCCCCAGGCGGTCTTCTGCAACTTCCTGGTCAACAGGTGAGCTCCGCTGAAGAAGAGGGAGAAGCTCGCCTGGGCCTTCAATAGTGTGATGGACGATGACCAGATTGAGACCGGTTTGAAGTCCAATTTGGAAGGCGCTGCTTTGGAGCTTCATCTCAAGAAGTTCCAGCATGGCATCAACATCGAGGGCGATGACTTAACTCTGCCGGCGGCTTTCCTCCCTCTGAACATGGAGGCGGAGCTCAGCAGGGAGATCCGACGGAAGATGTCGGTGCTTGACGACCTCGGTGAGGTCGAGAGGCGTCCAAACACCATATTGGCGATCTCCGGAGCTTCTGAGGGTGGCCCTGCTTCCGCCCCGTGACAGAGAGCTGAAGTCATGGGCAAGGGCAAAGAGTTGGCTGAGCCCTCAAGCCGAAAGAGGAAGTTGAAGCACTCTGACGGGAGGCCCGTCAGACCTACTCCTTCCACAACTGCTCCTTCTCCCCGGCGGGGGAGGTCTTCGACGGTGACAACAACTCCAACATCGGCGTCTCCCCAGAACACCAGCTCCGACCAGGTGACTTTGGCACCAGGGCCAGCTAAGGGCTCCAGGACCGAGGGTCCTTCTCAGTCGAGGGGGGCCTCAACCAAGACGTCGCTGACAGCGGCAGTAAGCTCTGAAGAGCCTTCCAGAGCTACTACCCCAGTTGCAACTTGGTCGGGCTCTAAACGTCCGGCGAAGAAGTTCTGTGCTAGCTGGAGCGGAAGCCTTCCAAGGTAAATTTGCTTCTTTACCTCAGTTGATTGTTTTTGTTGTAATCATATTTTGAGTTTCTTCATCCTTCATCTACAGGGTATCCAAAAAAGGGGTTGAAGCTCCGGTTCCTGTGACAACAGCTGATGCTGTGCAGGCGGAGGCTCCGGATCCAGTTTCGGCACTACCCCAGGTGGTGGCTGAGGTCTCGGCAGCTCTGGCGCCAGCTGTCGAGGTTCTGGACCTCGACTCATCTCCTGAAGCTCCCGTGGTAGTGCCGGACCACGAGAAAGAAGATGTACCAGCGGCACCAGCTCCGGAGGTTGAAGCTTCAGTTTTGGATGCTGTGATGACAGATGCTCCAGCTTGAGAGCAGGAGGTAGCTGCAGTTCTGGCCTTAGAGCCAGATATTATTGAAGCCTCAGCAGTGGAGCCGGTGGTTCATGAAGTCCTGGCGCCTAAGCCGGTTGACATGGAGGTGCCAGCACCCGAACCGGTGGAGGTTGAAGCGCCAGTGCCTGAACCGGCAGTGGAGGTGCCAGCACTGGAGCCGGAAGTGGCCTCAGCTCCGGTCGAACCTTCAATGCCTGCCCCGGAGGTGATGGTAGTTCTGGAGGTATCCGCGCCTGAGCCAGGGTGTCAAGATGAAGCGACCGACCCTTTGCCTGAGGGTCCAATTGCTGACGACCTGGCGGCGGGACCTTCGGAGCTGACTCCGGAGGTAGAAGCTCCCGTTGTCGGATCTTCCTCAGCGACGACTGAGGCAATCCCGGAGGGCAGCCCTAGTGCTGCGAAAGCTCAGGGAACCACTCTTGTAGAGTGGGCACCAATTTTTTTTATGGAGAACCCGCTGGAATCAGCGGAGAGGACCCTGGCAGGTTCGGAGCCGACCCTCCTGTCGTTATCCATCGACAACGCCTGCTCCAGCCTTCATCGGGTCCAGCTTGCTTTTTATCACGACAGCAAGGCCCTCAAGGAGGAGCGCCAAACCCTTAGGAGGTGGCGCAACCGGCTCCAATTCGAGACCAAGCTGGCGCAAACAAGGCTGGCTGACGACAAGGAGTGGGTCAAGAGGGAGAAGGCCCGGATGGAGTATTGGGGCCAGCTGCTGGACGAGAGGGAAAGCATGGTGCAATCCCTCGACAACCAGTCCCGGGCTATCCAGGAACAAGCAGTGGCTGATAATGAAGCAGCGAATGATCGCTAGGAGAAGCTCAGTACCATCCACGAGAGCCTCGACAAGCGCCGGGAGGCTCTTGAGGAGCGGGAGAAGAAGCTCGAAGATGAAGAGCAAAAACTCCTGGAGCTGAGGGATGACCTCGTGAAGAGGGAGGAGGAGCTCTCCCAGAGGCTGGCACTGGGTGACAAGAGCCTTGCAGAGCGCACCAAGAAGCTTGAGGAGCTCTGCGAGAGCGGGGAGAAGAAGACCTGGCAGCGGGGACAGGACCTCACCAAGAGGGAGAACGAAGTTGCTGCCAGAGAGAAGAAGGTGTGGGGCCGAGAGAAAGACCTGGTTGACCGCTGGAACAAAATCCACGTCCGGGAAGAGAAGCTTGCCAACCTCAAAAGGCAAGTTGCTGAAAGGATTCAGCAGCACGCCAAAGAGGTCGAGCACCTTGCTCGGGAGGGTTCGGAGCTTGCGGCGACCAAGAGGTCCTTGGAAGAGATGCGAGGCTCAAGGGCTGCAGAGTCCCAACAAGTACGGGACTTCTTGAGCAAAGCCAATGACGCGCTGACGCCACTGGGCTTTAGTCCCATGCGTCCGGATGATCTGGAGCCAGATCTAGACCATGCACTGAAGGCATTGAGCTCGGCTGGCAAAAAACTCAACAAGATGGGCGATGTCATCGCGGATCAGTTGGAAACTGAAGGAAAATCCCTTGCGCAGAACATCGCATAATACATGCTGACGTGCTACACAAGTCGGGATCCTCACTTCCCACTATATCCGGTGCTTGAAGGCCCCATCGACGGAGAGGGAGATGCCGCCAAGGCCAGCGTGTCGGAGGTTGCCCAAAAGGTCGCCTCATTCTTCCGTAGGATTTAGGACTTTCTCCTTGTAGCTCCCACTTGTATCTTCTCTTATTTTCTCCAATTTTGTAATCTCTTGTCCTCAGATGAATGAAATCCAAGAAATTTATGAATTTCATTTTTTGTCTTCAACCTTTGTCTCACTTGGCCCCCTGGTAGATGTTCACAATTTGATTGCGAACATGTACCAAAAGGATGTAACATTTTATTGAAGACGTGCGTGCTTCGAACTTGTAGAGTGTAGGTCTGAAGTCGTCGATAGCAGGGGCCCCCTGAGGTTGTCGGAGCTTAGTAGCTCCGTCAGTGACCATTGTCAACACGTAGAGCGTCGACAGCTGGCCCTTTGGGGTTGTCAGAGCTTATAAGCTCTGGCATCGACCACTGTCAATACGTAGAGCGTCGACATCAAACCCCATTAGGGTGTCCTTCTACCATCTTTTCTTCACACTGACAGTTGGCTCCCTGGTTTCGTCAGAACTTGATAGGTCCGGCGACACCTACTATCAATGTTTAAAACATCGACGGCGGGCCACCTTAGGGGATGTCGAAGCTTTGATAGCTCCGGCATCATCCACCATCATCATGAGATTTTTATTTTTCCTGCACACTGAAGTCAAGAAAAATAGTAAAATCCATTTCTTATCTATAACTTGTTTGCGGCTTACTATTCCCAAAAGAAATTTTTAGGTCGACCGCAATTCTATATACAATCAAGTGCATTTGCTTGTCTTCTCCAGGTCCGATCGATTTCTAGACTCACCTTACTCAGGCCTGCCGGGGTGTAGGTAGAGTGGTGTACTTAGGGTGCAGGACCAGGATAAGTCGATAGCACACTCTGGACCTAGATT
Source organism: Tuctoria greenei (assembly GCA_036927565.1). Taxonomy (NCBI): domain Eukaryota; kingdom Viridiplantae; phylum Streptophyta; class Magnoliopsida; order Poales; family Poaceae; genus Tuctoria; species Tuctoria greenei. The sequence goes on from JAYESD010000002.1 coordinate 258,108,593, forward strand.
GGCTTGGCGTTCAGGCGAGTAGGCCATCCAACAATGTTAAGACCCGAAAGAATTAACAAAGCAACTTGAATTATATATGAATTGTTCGAGCAAAAGTTTCTTGAGAATTGCACAACTTTGTTATAGACAAGAAAGAAAAAATAAAAAAGAATGAGTTTGTACAAAATAAATGCACGTGGAGTCTGTTTTCACATAATGATGTCTTTCATTATAGGTGCGGGGTATAGGGGAAACAAGTACACTCTTAGGGTACGGAACCAGGCTAAGTGTGTTACATTTCTTGTTTGACCCAAGATAACTAGCTACACTTTTAGTTCTGAGACTGTGTCAAGTGTTGCTTGAACTTTGCGGACCTTCCGGGAAAGGTCCGGCTGTTCTCCCGGAGGAGCTACCCGACTCTGTACAATGACGCTATAACATACATCATATGTAATTACAGACTCACCTCTATGATATTAAGCTTCGAACTTACGTAGGTGCTCAATGTTCCAAGGATTAGGGAGTGGTGTCCCATCCTCGGTTGTCAAGCGAACGCATCCGGGACGGGATACTTTGATCACTCGAAAGGGTCCTTCCCAGCTGGGGGAAAGTTTGTTTAACCCTTTGTTGACGGCTGTTATATACCAATTTCATTCGTCAATTTAACTCAATTATGTGAAGGATTTGTCATTTATTGCACACATCACCTTTCTATCTAACCCAATTCCACTTGGACTTGGAGAATTGTATGCAGCATTTTATGCAGGAAATGAGGAAATGTAGAGGGACCAATCCTATAAAATATCATCCCATCCAATCAGGCGACGACATGTGGCATCACATGGATCAAATGGCCCACAAACAGAAGTATCCGAGGAGATCCAACGGTGTATCACCCATATACATCAATGGGACCCACCTGGCAGCCACCTGGAGAAAGCACACGAGAATTGGTGCAATGACCAGGTCAGCTGAACCAGGGGGTCGGCCGACCTGGTCTCTGCACCAAACTCAGTCAGCCTCCACGTGTTGGCTCCTCCCGGCTTCCCGGAGTCAATGGTGACTGATTCGCGCGCTTTTGGTGGCGGGAACCGACCTCAACACTAGTATAAATAGGACTCTCTACCCCTCACTTCAACACACACCACTTGAGCTTCATCTCTATTGTATACACTATCATCCATAGTCTTAGAGGAGTTAGGTTGTAGAGAGGGGAGTGTAAAAGCCCGCTTTTCGGGAGAAAAAAACGCAAAAATGCGAACTTAAAAATTTTGAAAGTGGGCCTGGAAATCCAAACTCACATGAACCATATGAGTTAACCAATGTTCACTAAAAATAGGGACTTGTTAAAATTTTACATATAGAACTTGTTTGCTATTATATATTGGAACTTAAGGTGTAAAATCTTTAAATTCCAAGTATTCACATTTTCAATGAAAAATTAAAGGAGAAAAGAAAACAAAATAGAGAGAAAGAGAAAGGAATTATTCCAACCCTAAAATGGGACATTCAAAAAATTCAAATCTACGGCTGTAAATTTTTCCATGACCTTCTAATATTCCAAATTGAGTCTTGGTAAAGTTTCAAAAATTTTGAAGCACGTTTTCCATTTATTTGACACATACTGAGAGTTTAATCAAAGTCAACTTCAAATTTAAACTTTGTACTTAACCTTGTCCAAATCAACTCCAAATTTTTCTCGAGGTCCCTTATGGTTCAGTTTACTTCAAAGTTTCGGGATTTTTGAACCTAAATTACTATTTATTTCATTGAGTTAAGTATCACCATTTGAATTCAAATTCAAACCTGAGTAAAAATTCAACTTGCTCAGTTCTGAAATCTGATTGCACCATAAAATTCTTCACATTTTATTTAGTCATTGGGCCAAAGCTGAATATTTTTGAAGCATGTTTGCTAGCTCTATTTGAAATTGGAAAGGAGAAGGGAGGAGAGAGTGGGTCCCACATGTCATGTTTATCCTCATGGCCACAAAACCGAGCTCGCTTCTTCCTCTCCCGGTTCTTATCCACAGCGCCCGACTCCCTCCTCGCCTCCCAGCTCCGCCCGGCGTGCTCACCGCCGCCCAGCGCACGCCGGCCGCCCATGCTCCGCCTCCTCACCGGCCGCTGCTCACTTTGACCGCTCCCGACGAGCGTCGTTCATCACCTTCCATTCGCGCGCGCCTTCCCCGTCGTCCTCCTGCCTCCTGTCCACGGCAGCGCTCCACTGACCCCTCCGGTGCCCAACCCCGGTCGCCGACCCACGCACCCCTCACTGTGCGTCCGTTCATCGCCACGCCGGCGCAGGCCGCTGCCCACGCGCCGTTTCGCCTTCTCCGGCGCCGCGCCTCTGCGCCGCTCGACCTGGCCGCGCGTGTGATGTCGCGCATGTCTCCTCGCCCGACTGCCGACCGCCTCTGCTCCTGCGCCCCACGCCGGCGCAGGCTCACCTCCCTGCTGGTCGCGTTTCACCGTCCTGCCGAGGCCCCTGCTCAGTCCGACAGTGCCGCCCACCTTCACCGGGTCGTGCCCCCACTGGCTCACCTCTGCCTGGCTACACTGCTCCGTCGTCGGTACCCCATTCACGCCATGGCCGCACCGCCAGTCTGCTCCTCCCTTTGGATTTAGCACGTCGCCCGAGCTTCCGCCCGTTGCCTTCAATGCGACGTTCTGCGCCGTGGCTATGTTCTGGAAGCAAGGCGAATGATTAGTGTGATGGGTGAAATTTGGGAACACGCCTTTGACACAATAGTATCGACAACTGGTCCAAGGTTAGCTCTTATTTGTGCAAAGATTAGTTGAACTGTGCTGCAGCTAAGGTGTTCGACGAAATGTTCACGAGGAAAGAACCAACTTTGTTGATGTTTAGAATTGGTTTGTGATGCAGGGGTAGAATGATGTGGCAATCGACAAGGACATGTGCCAAGACACACTTTGAATGGTGATGAAGCGACGGAATCAAGTACACACCCAAGATATTTGGCGAAATGCCTACAAGGTGAGCCTTGCCCTGAAATGCCTTGCTTGACGTCATCGAAGTCCGTTCGTGGTGACCACTAATGGTACTCATGTGTCGTCAAGCCGTACGTCCAGTTTCCGCATTGATATCATTCCTATAGGAGTCCCCAAGTTGACCTTCTTTGTCTTTTGAATCGCGTTAACTTGTCCGTGCGTGCTCGTGATGCTCCACCATGAGCCGCGTCGACGTCGTTGACCACATGATGTCGTTGTGACGTTCGGAGCCGTCATCGTGCCCTGGCATCAAGATGAAGGATGTTTGTGATGTGTGTGGTGCTGAAACACAAGCACAACTCGTCGGACAATGGTTATCAAGCCAAATTAGGTTTTAGTCGCTGTGAGAGGGATAGAGTCTTAGGTATAGCCAAGGTGATCGATAAAATGCCTTCCAGGTCAAACCAAGGTGGTTGGTGATCAATGATGACCTGTGGTTTAGTAATGCTTGAACATCGTGACCGACAAGGAGAACTAGACCAAGGGGGACCTTGGATAAGAGTTTCTTGGTTGAGTCGATGACACCTCCTAACCATTCGAGTAATTGCTTACCTAGATGTGCCTATTGATAGTTGTCAAGGTCGTTGAGTCACTTGCCGGCGACCGAGTCAACATCACTAACCTTGAGACTCAAGAGGTGGTGTCCGGGAGTCTGTTCACCACCATTGACGAGTCCGGGTCGATGTGGACCTCGCTAATCCGATCTTCTCGAGATGGCCAAGCATGCGGTCACGGCAAGGTCTCACATCATGTTCAAGTCCCAGTAGCTTACCGAGCTCACCTGGACGATCTTGCAGAAGACACTAAATTAGTGTCATCATGTAAGCACTTGAACGATGCTCGAGAAGCTTGCCGTAGAAACTACTTTACCTAAAAGTCATTTGAATGTTGTCTTGGTACTCACATCAGGATAACAGGGCTTGTATTGACTCTTTGAGTCCAAGAAATGCCGATCTCACTTCACTCCCAAGTGTCGCTAGGGTTCCACATTGATTCATCCTAATTGAGAACCCTGCGACCACCCTTGTCACTTAATTAGGTTTAATCCTTAGTGAGTTTGTATAACTTCATTGGTCGACTTGTAAGTTGCAACCTTCTTTATTGCACACTTCACTCATACTCAAGCTTTCAATGCTCCACCTTGATTCCTTAGTCAGTCTTACACTATTCAGTCCAACACTTCCGCACCACTCAGTCTCAGCTTTCTCGAGTGGCATAGCTCCAAGTGTTAAGTGAATAATGGCAATACATGCTTTCATTGCACCTGTCAATTCACAACTCGACACTACTATGACCACTTGACTTATCCATAGTTTCTCCACCCATCTGAGACATATCTAATCTTCGTAGTCAAGCCTCTTCTTCGTAAGGTTTTTACAACTCCTCGAGTTATTAAATTACCTTAATTACTTATATGCATATCATGTCGATGGGAACGTGATGATAGGTGATCAACGGGAAGTTTCTCCTGGAGGAGAATGCCGAGGAGTTCCAACTTCAAGATTCCACGGCAGATTCTCCAGAGGAAGACCGAGCCCTAACAACTGACATTGATATAGTCGCAAACTAAGGCAAGCCCCGGTTTGCATTAAGAGCTTTTCAAAGTTTTCCAGTTTATTCACTTACGTCTTCAGTTGATATTGTGCATTTACGTATCAAGTGTTTGATACTCCACTTGCATATCCACAAATCCTATGGGAGGGGTGGAAAGGTTTACAGCTTGACATGTAGAACTGCCAATGCTAACACTGTAGATATACCGGTAGAAGTCGAGTAGTTGGAATCTACTCACGAGATAGGAATAACAGTTCATATGAGGGTGAAAGATGAAAGAATGGTTTATGAAATCAATACGAGACTGAGCAGGGGGAATAGGAGTCGACGAGATGGAGTCTTGGACGCATAGCCCTGCCTGTGTCGCTTGAGGACTGTGTCGTATGCGGCACCGTTGGGCAAGCTTGAACTGTATCAGTTGCATAATGGGATATGGGCCCAATAAACTGATGTAACTCCAGACTGTAGTGTGGAGACTCCTACGTTGTCCTTGAATGGAGATGCAAAGGCATAAAGGTGTAAATCTTCTAGCGGGCAACTTCGACGTGTCCATGTAGGGGACCTTTTGCTCGCGATGAAGAGGTTTGTCGACATTGGGGTCTTGGGTGAAAGGTGGCCACGTATGACGCGGGGAGGAGAGCACGCATGTGTCTCCCATGCGGGTGTACGTGTCGTGCAGTCCGGGTGTGTCCTGATTGCAATCACCGTCCCTCGCGGTTATTTGAGTACCACTTGTCCGTCGTTGTCGTGACGTAGTAAATACTAAAGAAGCCAGAAGAATATGTTGTATTGAATTATAATTGCTTTGCAACCTTGTGTGACTTAGAGATAGCAAAATTAAAGTTTATAGTTTCCCAATACTTTAGCTGTAATAGCATTATGTGCTTTGGGCATGTCATATCATCGGCAAAATGTTTCTTGTTTGATTGTGGAGTCTATGATGTGCCGTGCTTGAAGAATGTCATTTGCTACTTAAAACATGATTATAAGGATCCACTTGTAGGCGAGTCTATTTATGCTATTCCTTACCTATGCTTAGTATTCACCCTGCATATGTCTAGTGAGACGGGTTAGTCTTGCTGAGCCTTATGCTCACGTTTGCGCTTTAACGATTTTTGCAGGTATTAGGTTTATTTCTGCTGTTCAGGTTGTACATGAGATCTCGAGGTGTCGATATAAATCTCATGTGAACCACGCCGCTGCTGAATGTTCTTCATGTTGCTAGTGAGAAGCGTCCTAGGGCATGGACGTCTTCTCTCCTGCTTAGTTAGGTGAGATTATGAGTATGTATTTTCCGTTGCGTGTGTACCCCTGTTGTACACTCTTTTGTAAACTCTTCTTATTATGAAATGAAAACTTTATATGTTTTGATATCCTTTTTATGTGTGTTGTTAGGTGCCGCATCACACGGCACCACCCAATGAGATCCTCGAATGTGTTGACCCTGGTCCCCACAGACATGGTATCAGAGCTTCATTGGGAATAGCACGCTCGAAAAGAGCCTATTTTCGAAAACGCCGAAGTAGTCGAGTGAGGATTAGATATATGCCCATTAAGGACTATTACTAGTATAAGTTATAGAGGTGGTGAACTAACTTGTTATATTATTCTGTAACGACACTCCGTCTTCAAGGTAAGAGGTAAGGTACGCCACCGAGAGCGGATCAATCTTGGTAAACTCTGCGTACGAGATGTGGTATGTGATATTTCCGTGGCTTTGCATAGAAAGTCAATATGAGTCTCTGAAACTTTCCATGTTTCTGAGAACATATGACACGCGGTACCCCAGCGTGACACAAAATTAGTGGGAGCCCCAGTCGAGTGGTGTATAACCCGATAGTATGCATCTTTAGAACCATTCATGTTCTATGAGAGCATGCGAAACACGTATGTCCGAGCGTGTATAAGCCGGTTCGTACGGGAGTCTTTGCTGTACAGAGTATTTACAGCCATGTACCTCGAGACATGACATCGCTCGAGGGCGACTCACACCAGAGTCGTATGCATTTACTTTTGATTATATCTTACTGTGACTGCCTGTCGTGTTTTCCCCGTGCCGCTCTTGAGGTGTGAAGGTGTGAAAGGGGATTGTTTGTCTTCTGCAGGTACACTAACTCTGGTAGCAACCCGTGTAGAATACGTTTGCGAGTGATCGATATTAGACCCACCTATAGACGTATCCGGATTTACCGGGTTAGATTTTTTTTTTGGTAAGGCACGTAGTACTGTCAGTATCCCACTTGATACTTCGACCATCCCCCACGAAAGAATGGCTTCATAATCATATGTAGTCCAAATATCAGTTGCTGATATCTTGTGGACAAGGTAAAATGTTTCTTTTCAAGAGTAGATGAACCAAAGTTCTTTGTTCCTGGCGAGAGTTTAGCTCGACTTCGCTGGAGTAAGATTGTGGTTAAGCATGAAGATCCACAGTGATATGCTATGGATAAGAAGGTCATCAAGAACTCTTTTAATTCCAAAGCAAATTATTAGTTGTAAAGCAAGTTCTACCTATCGGACTTCAGTTTTGAGCTAAGTTTCAAAATTTGAGTTTGTTCCTAATTCTTGTGTTTCGAAGCCGGTGAGTTCTGTTTTCGAACAGAATTGACCCGACTTTGAAATTCCATATATCTTCAACCTGAAGGGCTATGGATGTAAATGAATACTTTTTGGAAAGCTTTTGAAGTCTTCTATAAGTTTTCTATTTACCCCCAAGCCAAAAGACCATTGTAAGATAGTGAAAATCCTCTCCAACTAACTCAGCAGCTGTTCTGAAACTGTGTAAGATAGCATTTGAATTTTTGCCATAACTCTTTGTAGAAAGCTCTTCTATTCCATTACGATACATTTCTCGAAAGGGGAAGAGCTATTATACAACTTTTTTATTCAATTTTACCTTAAATTCAGTTTAGAACTAATTAGAAACTGGAGTTCCAGATAGTACATGTATATAGGTGCTATCTGAAACAGCCAGAAAAATTCTGAACTTTGAACAGCCATAACTCTTAAACTAAAAATTCAACCTAGGCATATTTATACATTCCTGGAAATCTTAAAGAGTTCTATCTCAACTTCCTATTCAACACGAAGGCTAAAACTCGCAATAACCAAGTCTAAATCGATGTATCGTTTAAGGTGTCGAAACAGTCCAGAATATGGACCGCTATATATTCAGTTACTGTTCGGATCATAATTTCTAGTAGACTCATCGATTGGCTTCGGGTTTTACATTTCTGGAATCCTGAGAATGTATGCAACCAGTTTGCTATGTGTTATTTTTTTGCAAATGTTGATATTTGTATATCTGAAAATTGTGGACAAAATCAGCCTTAAACAAAGGAGGTGCTGTTTAAATTTTCAGAAAAACTGTCAACTTGCAAATGCCATATCTTCTCAACCAGAAGTTCTACGAGGACAAGTAAGTACTCCTTAGAAAGTTTTGGAAGTAATTTACAAGTTCTCTATTCAGCTCAAGACCAAAATCCTTTTCTAAGTGGGTGAATTTTGGATAATCGCAGAGACTGTCCAGGCACACCCAAACTGGACAGCAATCTGTACACCTCTGAATTTAATCCATAACTCGCAGAACCTTGGTCCAATGGTGTAGCACGAGTAACCGTTGGAAAGTTTAGAGAGTCAGCTACAATGTTTTCAATTGAAACCAGACCTGAATCGGTCATCTACCTATTCCAAATCGAGTTTGAATGCAGAGTGGTCAATCTGAACTGAATTCAAATTCTGAATGCTGAAATTTTACCCAACTTCAAGAATTCATATATTTTAAACAAGGACTGATATGAAGACAAGTAAGTACATTATGGAAAGATGATTACATTTTCTACAACTTCTTAGATAAGAATATTTCCATATTTTGAACAGGAAGGTCTGAAAACTTTAGATCAAAACTGCTACTTTTTAAGCAGGTTCTGCTGAAAGTGCTGAAAAATCTGCTGACGTCAAAATAGCATAACATGCAAACCAGAGATGATCTAGAGGCAAACCAATACTTTTTGGAAAGGACTTGAAGTTTACTTTAACTTTGTTATTCACCTTAAGATCTTATTTTGCCATTAACTGGATCAAAATCGAGTTTGAGTCCAGACTGGTCATTTGTCACTATAGCCTGGCCAGTTTGAACCTTTTGGTTTTTGTTAGGCATTCGGTTCTCAATTTCAACTCGAGGAGTGTCATAACCGACCGAGAGTTAGGACTTAACTATTTACCAAGTTGAATGGAGTGTTAAACTCATTGAAGCTTTTTTCCCTTGGATAGGCATACTAGTGTCTAATTTATGTGACTTGCCACATCACATCTTATGATGTTGAACGCAGGTCGCAATTACTCGAGTTGCATCTAATCTTCCCATGAGGATTGTTTGAAGTACGCATTGACATCCTGGTTTGAAACTTTAAGGGGGAAGGTGAGCACTTAAGTAATAGTGGTGTTCAACCATCAACCTTGGTTGTAACGAGTCGTGTCAACAAGAAGACGATCAATTAAGATTACATCTTCAAAAGGATCCAGCATCCACCACCAGATTGAGTTACTCTAAGAAGAGTGTGACTTCAACTCCACTAAAGTGATCAAGAAGGATATCCGTTCCTACTGACTGATTGAAGCGAAGGTTAAGTGAAGTATCACTAGAGATGTGTCTAGTGATCTCGACCACGTGTCTAGGGATAACCTTCAACACAAGTTAGTTGTTTTTCTTCTGATGAAGGTACTCCTCAAGTCAACTGGTAACTTTAAGACCTAGTTGAAGATACAATCAAGTAGAGTAGTACATGAACAAGCTTTCAAAAGGTCTATGTAACGTGGTATATTTTCCACATTCCTTATCAGTCGTTCTGATATGAATTCCTTAATTGTGGTCGAGTCATGAAAGGAACGCTACTCATTGAGTGTCTTTCACGACCACAGTATCCAATCCTTGCAAATCATGAGACAGTACTTGAGTTTTGTGTGTGGTTCATTTAGTCTTGCTCAAACTATAAAACTACTGCACCATTTGCACCATACATATGCATCATTTGCACCATACATATGCACCATTTGCATCATACCATGTGCATAGGCATTGCACCATAACCCATGCGATGCATCATGAAGCATCATTACCAATGAAACACCAATGATATAATGCATGGTAATACTAAAATTTAGAGCAAGATTGTGTACCCCATTCCAACTATTCTAAGGTGTCTAATGACTACGATCATTTCACCATCTTCATTTGACTTCTTACATTGTTGATCTCCTTTCTATTGAGTAATACTTGGGAAACCAATTACTCAACCTCACTTGCAACTAAACAAACACTTGGACTTCCATCCTTGACTTGTTAGGTTCAAGTACCTTGATTATTGCAACTATACCGTTCGTCATCGAGTGGTCATCAGTTTGATGATCAATCTTGTAAAATCCATGAAATCTCCTTACTCGCGAGGATACAGTTCAATTATCAACCTTGTGAAACTCTTTGGGTCCATCTAAGATCTTGTGTTGTTATATGGTAACCTTGTTACACTAATTACCTTGTAGTTACCATAAGATTGAGTTCGTTGCTGTGTTGGAAACATATGAGGACGTTGAATCCTTAAATCCTCGTGTGCCACCGCAAAGAGTCTTCATCTTCTATTTCTATTGTTTGAAGATGTTTATATACCCAAAAACCTTGTAGTCGCCATATCTTCAGTATTACTGCTGTTTTGCCCACATAAGAGTGTTGAGTGCTTTGCTACTCTTATGCTACAGCTAAGGGATCCTATGGTTGACTAAACATCAAACGAGGTTAATGATTGTTGTTTAACCTCGTAAACCATCTTAACTCATGTCAGGGGAAATACCACATTAAGTTATAAGGACCTATGCAAAAACCAAGCAAGCAACCAAGAATCAATACAAAGATAGTTTCAAACTATCAAGGTGACCTAAAGAAGCAAAGAACAAGTGCTAATTCTTCAATTCAAGACTAGAACAGAACAACATGTCATGCCAGTGTAAGAGTACAGCAATAAAGGGTCAGTAACAGACGTGAAAGTTTTACGATGTGATATTGTCATGTCGAGCATCCTGTCAAGGTTATCAACCTAAAGACTGGAATCATTGGAAGAAAACTTTAGAATTTCTTAAGATGCCTAAAGATAATCATTATTTCGTAGAACGTAGGTCTTTAAGGTCATTGTCATTTTCCTTAGTCAATGACCCTCTTTTACGGATTGTTCCCTCACCATTTCTGTTATTCTACTTGTTAGAATCTCGGGACGAGATTCCTTTAAGGGGAGAGGATTGTAAAAGCCCGCTTTTCGGGAGAACAAAAACGCAAAAATACGAACTTAAAAATTTTGAAAGTGGACTTGGAAATCTAAACTCACATGAACCATATGAGTTAACCAATGTTCACTAAAATAGGGACTTGTTAAAATTTTACATATAGAACATGTTTGCTAATGTATATTGGAACTTAAGGTGTAAAATATTTAAATTCCAAGTATTCACATTTTCAATGAAAAATTAAAGGAGAAAATAAAACAAAATAGAGAGAAAGAAAAAGGAATTATTCCAACCCTAAAATGGGACATAAAATTCAAATCTACGGCTGTAAATTTTTCCATGACCTTCTAATATTCCAAATTGAATCTCGGCAAAGTTTCAAAAATTTTGAAACACGTTTTCCATTTATTGGACACGTACTAAGAGTTTAATCAAAGTCAACTTCAAATTTAAACTTTGTACTCAACCTTTTCCAAAACAACTCCAAATTTTTCCCGAGGTCCCTTATGGTTCAGAAAGGTTTACTTCAAAGTTTCAGGATTTTTGAACCTAAATTACTATTTATTTCATTGAGTCAAGTATCACCACTTGGATTCAAATTCAAACCTGAGTAAAAATTCAACTTGCTCAGTTCTGAAATCTGATTGCATCATAAAATTCTTCACATTTTATTTAGTCATTGGGCCAAAGTTGAATATTTTTGAAGCATGTTTGCTAGCTCTATTTGAAATTGGAAAGGAGAAGGGAGGAGAGAGTGGGTCCCACATGTCATGTTTATCCTCATGGCCACAAAACTGAGTTCGCTTCTTCCTCTCCCGGTTCTTATCCACAGCGCCCGACTCCCTCCTCGCCTCCCAGCTCCGCCCGGTGCTCACAGCCGCCCAGCGCACGTCGGCCACCCATGCTCCGCCTCCTCACCGGTCGCCGCTCGCCCTGACCGCTCCCGACGAGCGCCGCTCATCGCCTTCCATTCGCGTGCGCCTTCCCCTTCGTCCACCTGCCTCCTGTCCACGACCGCGCTCCACCTACCCCTCCGGTGCCCAGCCCCGACCGCCGGCCCACGCGCCCCTCAGCGTCCGTCTGTTCGTCACCACGCCGGCGCAGGTTGCTGCCCATGCGCCGTTCCGCCTTCTCCAGCGCTCGACCTGGTCGCACGCATGACGCCGCGCGCCGAGGCCCCTGCTCAGTCCACCATCGCTGCCCACCTTCATCGGTTCGTGCCCCCACTGGCTCGCATCTGCCTGGCTACACTGCTCCGTCGCCGGTACCCTGCTCACGCCATGGCCGCACCGCCAGTCTGCTCCTCCCTCTGGATTCAGCACGTCGCCCGAGCTTCCGCCTGTTGCCTTCAATGCGACGTTCCGCGTCGTGGCTATGTTCTGGAAGCAAGGCGAATGATTGGTGTGATTGATGAAATTCGGGAACACGCCTTTGACACAATAGTATCGACAACTGGTCCAAGGTTAGCTCTGATTTGTGCAAAGATTAGTTGAACAGTGCTGCAGCTAAGGTGTTCGACGAAATGTTCACGAGGAAAGAACCAACTTTGTTGATGTTTAGAACTGGTCTGTGATGCAGGGGTAGAATGATGTGCCAATCGACAAGGACATGTGCCAAGACACCCTTTGAATGGTGATGAAGCGACGAAATCAAGTACACACCCAATATATTTGGCGAAATGCCTACAAGGTGAGCCTTGCCCTGAAATGCCTTGCTTGACGTCATCGAAGTCCGTTCGTGGTGACCGCTAATGGTACTCATGTGTCGTCAAGTTGTATGTCCAGTTTCCGCATTGATATCATTCCTATAGGAGTCCCCAAGTTGACCTTCTTTGTCTTTTGAATCACGTTAACTTGTTCGTGTGTGCTCGTGATGCTCCACCATGAGCCGCGTCGACGTCGTTGACCACATGACGTCGTCGTGACGTTCCGAGCCGTCATCGTGCCCTAGCATCGAGATGAAGGATGTTTGTGATGTGTGTGGTGCTGAAACACAAGCACGACTCATCGGACAATGGTTGTCAAGCCAAATTAGGTTTTAGTCGTTGTCAGAGTGGTAGAGTCTTAGGTATAGACAAGGTGATCGACAAAATGCCTTCTAGGTCAAACCAAGGTGGTTGGTGATCACCGATGACCTGTGATTGAGTAATGCTTGAACGTCGTGACCGACAAGGAGAACTAGACCAAGGGGAACCTTGGATAAGAGTTTTTTGGTTGAGTCGATGACGCCTCCTAACCATTCGAGTAATTGCTTACCTAGATGTGCCTATTCATAGCTGGCAAGGTCGTTGAGTCACTTGCCGGCGACCGAGTCGACATCACTAACCTTGAGACTCAAGAGGTGGTGTACGGGAGTCTGTTCACCATCGTTGACGAGTCCGGGTCGATGTGGACCTCGCTAATCCGATCTTCTCGAGATGGCCAAGCATGCCGTCACAGCAAGGTCTCGCATCATGTTGAAGTCCCAGTAGCTTACCGAGCTCACCTGGACGATCTTGCAGAAGACACTACATTAGTGTCATCATGTAAGCACTTGAACGATGCTCGAGAAGCTTGCCGTAGAAACTACTTTACCTAAAAGTCATTTGAATGTTGTCTTGGTACTCACATCAGGATAACAGGGCTTGTATTGACTCTTTGAGTCCAAGCAATGCCGATCTCACTTCACTCCCAAGTGTCGCTAGGGTTCCACATTGATTCATCCTAATTCAGAACCCCGACCACCCTTGTCACTTAATTAGGTTTACTCCTTAGTGAGTTTGTATAACTTCATTGGTCGAACCTGTAAGTCGCAACCTTCTTTATTGCACACTTCACTCATACTCAAGCTTACAATGCTCCACCTTGATTCCTTAGTAAGTCTTACACTATTCAGTCCAACACTTCCACACCAGTCAGTCTCAGCTTTCTCGAGTGGCATAGCTCCAAGTGTTAAGTGAATAATGGCAATACATGATTTCATTGCACCTGTCAATTCACAACTCGACACTACTATGACCACTTGACTTATCCATAGTTTCTCCACCCATCCGAGACATATCTAATCTTCCTAGTCAAGCCTCTTCTTCGTAAGGTTTTTACAACTCGTCGAGTCCATTATTAGATTACCTTAATTACTTATATGCATATCATGTCAATAGGAACGTGATGATAGGTGATCAACGAGAAGTTTCTCTTGGAGGAGAATGTCGAGGAGTTCCAACTTCAAGATTCCACGGCAGATTCTCCGGAGGAAGACCAAGCCCTAACAACTGACATTGATATAGAGTCGCAAACTAAGGCAAGCCTCGGTTTGTATTTAAGAGCTTTTCAAAGTTTTCCAGTTTATTCACTTACGTCTTCAGTTGATATTGTGCATTTACGTATAAGGTGTTTGATACTCCACTTGCATATCCACAAATCCTATGGGAGGGTTGGAAAGGTTTACAGCTTGACATGTAGAATTGGCAATGTTAACATTGTAGATATACCGGTAGAAGTAGAGTAGTTGGAATCTACTCGCGAGATAGGAATAACAGTTCATATGAGGGTGAAAGATGAAAGAATGGTTTATGAAATGAATACGAGACTGGGCAGGGGGAATAGGAGTCGACGAGATGGAGTCTCGGGCGCATAGCCCTGCCTGTGTCGCTTGAGGACCGTGCCGTATGTGGCACCGTTGGGCAAGCTTGAACTGTACCGGTTGCATAATGGGATATGGGCCCAATAAACTGATGTAACTCCAAACTGTAGTGTGGAGACTCCTCGGTTGTCCTTGAATGGAGATGCAAAGGCATAAAGGTGTAAATCTTCTAGCGGGCAACTTCGACGTGTCCGTGTAGGGGACCTTTTGCTCGGGGTGAAGAGGTTTGTCGACATTGGGGTCTTGGGTGAAAGGTGGCCACGTATGACGTGGGGAGGAGAGCACGTATGTGTCTCCCACGCGGGTGTACATGTCGTGCAGTCCGGGTGTGTCCTGATTGCAATCACCGTCCCTCGCGGTTATTTGAGTACCACTTGTCCGTCGCTGTCGTGACGTAGTAAATACTAAAGAAGCCAGAAGAATATGTTGTATTGAATTATAATGGCTTTGCAACCTTGTGTGACTTAGAGATAGCAAAATTAAAGTTTACAGTTTCCCCATACTTTAGCTGTAATATCATTATGTGCTTTGGGCATGTCATATCATCGGCAAAGTGTTTCTTGTTTGATTATGGAGTCTATGATGTGTCGTTCTTGAAGAATGTCATTTGCTACTTAAAACATGATTATAAGGATCCACTTGTAGGCGAGTCTATTATGCTATTCCTTACCTATGCTTAGTATTCACCCTGCATATGTCTAGTGAGACGGGTTAGTCTTGCTGAGCCTTATGCTCACGTTTGCGCTTTAACGATTTTTGCAGGTATTAGGTTTATTTCTGCTGTTCAGGTTGTACATGAGATCTCGAGGTGTCGAGATAAATCTCATGTGAACCACGCCGCTACTGAATGTTCTTCATGTTGCTAGTGTGAAGCGTCCTAGGGCATGGACGTCTTCTCTCCTGCTTAGTTAGGTGAGATTATGAGTATGTATTTTCCGTTGCGTGTGTACCCCTGTTGTACACTCTTTTGTAAACTCTTCTTATTATTAAATAAAAACTTTATATTTTTTGGTATCCTTTTTGTGTGTGCTGTTAGGTGCCGCATCGCACGGCACCACCCAATGAGATCCTCGTATGTGTGGACCCTGGTCCCCACAGGGAGTCTCTAGTCCCAAGTCCTAATTGGGAAAGGAGTAAGGAGTCTCTCTCTTCCCAATACTACATTGGGAAATGTATGACTCATGTATTCTTTCTTGTATTTGTGACTTTATGCATAATAAAGATAGTATCTTTAGTCTCTACTTATACATATACTTGGGCAAAGCGTTTCTTGTTTGATTGTGGAGTCCATGTATGTGGAAGGTATAGCTTCTATGACTATTTCATCATGAACATATCTCATTATCATAGAACCTATAGACCCCCACTATAGTCTAGTTAATTATAACATAACTAGGTTAGTATGGATAATTATGTTGTGTATCAAGATTGGTTCAATGATGATTCAACTCATTGCCTTAGGATGGATTGTGCCTAGGCTCTTAAGGTAATTACTTAATATGCTAGCATGGTGCTAGGATAGCTAAGTAGCATTGGATGTCTCGTAAACCCACGGAGTGAAGAGGTAGGTAGTAGGTGGTGACAGCCCTATCTGTCCTTTGTAATCCTCCACGTCCGGCTATGCCACAGGCTCTTGGCGGGAGTTACCCTAGTATTGCTAGGGGTAAGCCCGTGCCCAATGTGTTGAACCACATAGCATAAGTATTCACTATTGATCTAGCTTATGGATAATTAGTTTAGACTATGTATATGTACAATAGAGCATAGTAGGAGTACCTCCATAACTCTCAACCTTAACTAACCTCTAGGATCCTCTTATCCCCCTTAGACTTGGAAGCTTTTGTGTGTGTCACACTACCTCCACTCTTATTTTATCCATACTTACTAGATTCTTACCTAGACCTTTCAACCCTTTCCACTTGATGATTGTTATACCTCTTTCCTGCCTTCCTTTGGGATCAAATAAATGACACCCTTGGGAATACTCTTAAGGGGAAATGCTACAATGATACCTCCGTGCGCTTGCGGAATTCACTTTGTGATCCAATAGAGTCGTTAACAAGCATTTCTGACACATCAGTTCGAGATATTTAGTTAATGGTGCATAAGAAATACCAACAAGCATTTCTGGCGCTGTTGTCGAGGATGATTTGTTATTATATCATAGGAGCCATCAACAAGCATTTCTGGCGCCGTTGCCGGGGAAGGCAAATAGATATATAACTTGACTGAGTGAATAGGAAAGAACCTTGGGTAGGATTTTAGTAGGATAACCATTCTTTGTTTTCGCATTTTAAATGTGAAAACAGGGTAGTGTATGTCTTGTTTCTGCTTACAGGAAAACTTTGTTGAAGATCCCGAATCTCTTCTGAGAGACCGACCCCGTGTCGTTACTCCTCAGAAGATTCGAACGGCAAGGCAAGCCAACATTTCTGCACCAACAATCCTAACGCCAATGGCCCAGAAGACCCTTCGTGAGTTCTCAGCTCCCTCTGCTAACAATGTGCCTATTGGGCCCTTAACACGGGAGATGTGAACTTCAAGATTAAAACTGGCCTTATCACTATGGTGCAAGCCAACCCATTCTGTGGGAAGGCTAACGAGGATGCAAGTGCTCACTTGCAACAATTCCTCGAGATCTTTAGCACTTTTAAGATCAAGGACGTGTTTCCGGATGCGGTCCGTCTGAGACTGTTCCCGTTCTCTCTCCTTGGGAGAGCGAAATAGTGGTTCTACGTGAACTGAAGTGTTGTAGACACTTGGGAGAAGTTTTCTACGGCATTCCTCGCCAAATTCTTCCCGTTGGGCAAAACCAATGCCCTATGTGGAAGGATTTCCAGCTTTCAGCAAGAGTCCAAGGAATCTATTCCCGAGGCATGGGAAAGGCTTCAGGAGTACATCCTAGCCTGTCCCCACCATGGGATGGATGACTGGCTCCTTATTCAGAATTTCTATAACGGGCTGATTCCATCAGCTCGTGACCATTTGGATGCTGCTGCTGGAGGAGCCTTCTTCTCATTGACGGTGCTAAAGCTAAAGATCTTATTGAGAAGATGGTGTCCAACATGGGATGGAACGATGAGCGTCTCCATACCCGACAGCGAGGCATGCACACCTTGAAGGAGGTGGACATGATCGCTGCAAAATTGGACCTCCTAATGAAGAAAATTGATGGACAAGCTAGTGGTGAAGTGTCTGGCAATGCCTATGCCCTAGACTCTCACATCACGTGCGAAGTATGTGGCAACACGGGTCATATGGGTAATGATTGCCCACAAACTCGTGAGTATGCCCTATACCTCGCCAAAAACGGAAATTCCAACAACAACAATGGCTATCGTGCAGGAGGTCAAGGGTGGGGTCAACAATGCCCATTCTTTCAAGGAGGGTACAACAACAATGGCATCCCTAGAAATCAGCCCAACTTGAGAGAACTTGCCATTAGCCAGCTCAAGATCAACGATGCCCTATCCAAGAAGCTGTGAGCTAATGACAAGACCCTAGAGAATATTAATGCAAAGATTGAAGTACTATCCTCAGCATTCAAGAATCAACTAAGCTTCAACAAGATGTTGGAGACTTAGTTGGCACAACTTGTTGCAGTTGTCCCTCCATTAGAAAACAACAAAATTCCGGGGCAGCCAGAAGCCCCAGTGGAGAACGTTAGTGCAGTGGTTACGAGAGGAGGAAAGACAACTCGTGACCCACCATATCCCACACAAGAAAAGAGGACAACTGAGCCTGATAAGGAGGATGTCCCAAGTTAATTACTTGGTGAGAGAATGGCCAAACACTTTGAAGACACCAACTTATTGCCATTCCCTCACAAACAAAGGAAGCCAACAGTGGATGAGCAATTCAACCATTTTGTTGAGATCATCCAAAAGATCCACATCAATTTGCCCTTGATTGATGCGATGCAAGTCCCCACTTATGCTCGCCATCTCAAGGACATATTGAACAACAAACGGCCATTGCCCACCACTGAGGTCGTCAAGCTTACGGAAGACTGCAGTGCAGCCATCCTCAATAGGCTTACTGAAAAGAAGAAGGACCCCGGATGTCCTACCATTTCATGCTCAATTGGGGCTCACCACTTTGACAAGGCACTTTGTGATTGGGAGCAAGTGTTAGTGTGATGTCCAAGGTTGTGTTCGACCAGCTGAACTTCACAGAGCTGACTCCAACACCAATGCAGCTACGACTGGCTGACTCTTCAATCTGTTATCCAGCGGGTATTGTTGAAGACGTCCCGATGAAGATCCAGAACTGCTTCATACTCGTGGATTTTGTGGTGCTAGACATGGACACTGAGAAAGATACACCACTCATTCTTGGGCGCCCATTCCTAAGCACTGCAAAAACTCGCATAGATGTGGGAGCTAGAGAAATCCACTTCCATATCAATGGCAAGGAGGAAAGGTTTAACTTCCGGCCAAAATCAGAACAATGCTCCATGATTTGAATCAAGTATGGGCCAAATGATAAACACATCAGAGAGGTCGAAGTCACACCTCCAAAGGTGGACTCACTCATTGCATTCATGAGAAGATTAATCTACGAGGAGAATCCGTTGTTTCGACCACGCCGATATCCAAAAGCGACAGAATCGTCTGGACCTTCCCGAAGGCCCAAGTCCTTTAAGCCGCCAAAGAAGGAATGGCGGAAGAAGCAAGACAAGCCGTCCAAGCCCATCCCTCCGGGCCCGAATGTGAAATGAAGACGGAGGAATGTCCATCTCATCGGACGATGGTGAGACCTACGCCAATAGGTTAAATTGGTAGTTATCCCACTTTATTTTTCTTTCTTTCTTTTTCCACCCCATTTGGATTTTTCCCATTGCATATTTGAATTTTCCTAGCAACTTGAGAATCTTATATTCTTAACTATCATTTTTTCTTTCTTTCTTTTCAAAAGAAAATTTTTTATTGGATTTGAAAAAAGGTTTTTATTTGAAAACAATTTTTTCTGAGCCGCACATGTAGCATTTCACCAACGTGCTAACTTTATAGCCATTAAGGAGCCACTTGCCAAAAGGGGAACCAGAAGGGCCACCTATCAGGTCAGCCGAACCCCTTGGTCGTCCGAACAGGGAGTGAAGCCAAATTGGCTCCCCTTCCTCCAACGGCTACATTTTGAACCCAAGTGACTGTTGGAGGGTGCACCCTATAAATTGTGGCCGTGAGGAGCACCTCTCTTCACACACCACATCATTTTACACCTCCCCAAGTCACTCTCTAGGTCACCTTGTTTTTCTTGCTCTTCATTGCAACACTCTTGCTCAAATCCATCCCCAAAAAGATTTTCTTTTGTTTGCATTTGCATTTTACACTCAAGCTTTCAAGAGGAGAAAATTTGTTGAGAGTTTTGTTTTCCAAACATCGTTTCTTTTCGGATTTTTCTCACCTTGTTTTGTTCTTGCTTGTTGAACTCAAAAAGATATGAAGAGGTTGTTTGGAAAGAGGAAGGAGGCTACAAGCTCAAGCCATGGCGATGGTTCTAGTGCACGCCTCTCTTCCATGGGTACAAGCCCTAGGAGGAGAAGTGTGTGTGAGGACACTCCCATGGAAGAGAGAAGCAACCCACACCAACTTCTTCATGACAACGACCTCGACATACGAAGCGAAGTTGAAGATCAAGCACCCATGCTTCTCCAAGATCGTGAGTTCCGCCACACCAAGGCTTACGATCCACATTTGATCTCCAAAATAGGTATAGACTCCGAATTTCTTTCCATTTGGCATGCAATTGGATTTGATGGCTTTGCTCACATAGAGGAGAAAGGATCACGCCTTCTCACTATCCAATTCCTTTGCACGCTAAGAATAGGATTTGATGGTATTGCTTTTAGATTATTTCAAAAAGAATACAACATCCTATGAAAAGAATTAGGTAGCATCATAGGCTTCCATAAACGGTGTTTGCTAGATTTAGACAATTTGCCTAAGTTTAACAAACAAAGTTTTTGGCGTGAGCTAACTAGTGAGGTCACATGTAGGGCTCCTAGGAATAGCCACATCCAAAACCCTACCTTACGCTTCATGCATAGATGGGTGGCTATGACTATGTTCCCTAGGGGAGATGTCAGGGTTGTGCGAGATGATGAATTGTAAATTTTGTTTGCCATGACTAAAAAGATAAAAGTTGCTCCAGTCAAAGCCATGATGACACAGTGGTTAGATTACATTTCAAAATCAGGACCAATTGAATGCACTTCATTGATTACTCATATTGCTGATAGGGTAGGAGCACTTAAATACTCTTCATTTGAATATATTGAAACTAAAAGAGAATTAATTGATGAAGACTATTTAGTGCAAGGACATATCCTTAAGCATGATCATGATGGCTCCTTGATATTTTTCTATCCCGGCTTTGTCAATGAAATTCGATTACCTAACCCGGATTTTCATTTGTACAAATGCCAGAGGCTAACCATTAATCTTCTTCCCCTTGAGGAAGCAAGAAGAAGTAATGTCTCTAGCAGGGTAACAAGGAATCGTGCGAGGGCTGCAGCCACAAGCATGCCACCGATAATCTCTCCGGTCCATGAATACCAAGAGGAAGAGAACCCAACGGGTTGTGAGCCCGGATGGACTCAACCTCTAACGTATGAGACTGGGGGATCATCTTGGCAAGAATGGCAAAGGTATCCACCCGTATCCACTTCAAGCTCTAGCAGCTTGCCCCCAACGTCCATGAGAGGACGTCGTTCCTTTTTGGCTAGAAGTCATCATGACTATAGCCAAGGAATGACGGACCTCACTAGACGTATGAGAGAACTTGAAGTGAGAACGAGTGACATCTACAGCACACTCCAGGAGCATGTTCAAGGTACCCAGGATTGGCAACAACATATGGATGCTCAATTCACCAACTTCAACATGGCACTACAACAACAACAATCCGATCTTGCAGCGTACTTCTGTCATCAAGGGTTCAACCCTTATCACGGAGGTAGTTGAAGAACAAGCTTGGGGGAGGACCCCCACTTGAGGTAACATGTATCACATTCCTTGTATATTTATTTTCCATCCATCCATCATCCACCTTGCATTTAAAAAAATAAATAAAAATACATAGGTTAGATTTGCTTTCATCAAATAAAGATGTGCGGTAAGAATGAATTAGAATTCACATAGATGAAATGATGAACAGTTGCTCTGTTTTATTTTCCTAAGTCTCTAGTTTACAAATTGCTACTCTCCGAATATTTCTTTCATTGGTTTGAAATACTTTACCTTAATTTAGAAGTTGTGGGTAGCAAAAGCTTGATCTAATTCTAGGTTGTTGCAAGACAAGAATTGGTAATAGGGCTGCTAGTCCTAGCTTGAAAGTAAAACTTAGATTTCTGGAGAAATGCTAAAAAAAGATTTAAGTTTCCCTCAATTGATTGGAAATACCTACCAAAGCCATATGATGTTCATACATAGACAAAACCTTATGCATATGCTATTTGCCTTCACATTGAGCCTAGTCAAACTAGTATAGACCTATGTGAGAAATCATTCAACTCTTTTTGAATTCAAGACTTCACTTGCACATGCTATACTTCTACACTAGAAGGAAGCAAAAATTCCATCATACCCACCATTCCACAATAAAAAGAGAAACTCCATGTTATTCATGTTTAGCACTCTCCTCAAAATTCATTGCAAAGAAAGGGAGTAGAAGACATGGCTACAAAAAGAAAATGAAAAAAAACATGCTTACATCATAAGCATGAGAAAAAAAAAGAGAAAAGAAAAGTAGCCATGTTTCATCCCTGCAAAAGAAAGAAAGAATATACCAAAAAGGAGTTATCTCAAGTATCCACATCCACTTCCATCACACATGCACTAGTCTTGAATAAAAAAATTTTGAATTGAATTCTCCTAAGGCTTAATCTTTTGACTTAGCAATATATGTGATGCAAATATGCCTACTTTCTTTCCTTACCAAGCTCCACATACAAGCCATATTCAATGAGTAGGAATAGTAGAGGCACAATGCTTTGGTGAGGAAATATTTCCACTATCCACAAAGGAGTGACTGAGAGAATCAAATTGAGGTACTTAATATCTAAATTGAATTCTCTGGGGTTTAAGTGGAACTTGATTTCTAGGCTATGTTTGCTCCATTTGCTATTCTACCTTTCAACTACTCATGAATATGAGAAAGCATAAGCCCCATGATAACTTAAGAAAGGTAGGGTATCATAGCCAATTTCTACAATACTAGGTAGAGTATCTTGTTGTGCATTAGATACTTTTGAAAATAAGACATTGTAGCAACTCCTGATCATCAACCTAAAGTCTTGACTTTGCTCGGGACGAGCAAAGGATAAGCTTGGGGGAGTTTGTTGACGGTTGTTATATACCAATTTCATCCGTCAATTTAACTCAATTATAAGAAGGATTTGTCATTTCTTAAACACATCACCTTTCTATCTAACCCAATTCCACTTGGACTTGGAGAAATATGTGTATGCAACATTTTATGCAGGAAATGAGGAAATATAGAGGGACCAATCCTATAAAATATCATCCCAGCCAATCAGGCAACGACATGTGGCATCCCATGGATCAAATGGCCCACAAACAGAAGTATCCGAGGAGATCCAATGGTGTATTACCCATATACATCAATGGGACCCACCTAGCAGCCACCTAGAGAAAGCACACGAGAATTGGTGCAATGACCAAGTCGGCCGAACCAGGGGGTCGACCACCTGGTCTCTGCACCAAACTCGGTCAGCCTCCACGTGTTGGCTCCTCCCGGCTTCCTGGAGTCAATGGTGACTGATTCGCGCGCTTTAGGTGGCGGGAACCGACCTCAACACTAGTATAAATAGGACCCCCTACCCCTCACTTCAACACACACCACTTGAGCTTCATCTCTATTATATACACTATCATCCATAGTCTTAGAGGAGTTAGGTTGTAGAGAGGGGAGTCTCTAGTCCCAAGTCTAAGTTGGGAAAGGAGTAAGGAGTCTCTCTCTTCCCAATCCTACATTGGGAAAGGTATGACTCATGTATTCTTTCTTATATTTGTGACTTTATGCATAATAAAGATAGTATTTTTAGTCTCTACTTCTACATATACTTGGGCAAAGCGTTTCTTGTTTGATTGTGGAGTCCATGTATGTGGAAGGTATAGCTTCTATGACTATTTCATCATGAACATATCTCATTATCATAGAACCTATAGACCCCCACTATAGTCTAGTTAATTATAACATAACTAGGTTAGTATGGATAATTATGTTGTGTATCAACATTGGTTCAATGATGATTCAATTCATTGCCTTAGGATGGATTGTGCCTAGGCTCTTAAGGTAATTACTTAATATGCTAGCATGGTGCTAGGATAGCTAAGTAGCATTGGATGTCTCGTAAACCCACGGATTGAAGAGGTGGGCAGTAGGTGGTGATAGCCCTATCTGTCCTTCGTAATCCTCCACGTTCGACTATGCCACAGGCTCTTGGCGGGAGTCGCCCTAGTATTGCTAGGGGTAAGCCCGTGCCCGATGTGTTGAACCACATAGCATAAATATTCACTATTGATCTAGCTTATGGATAATTAGTTTAGACTATGTATATGTACAATAGAGCATAGTAGGAGTACCTCCATAACTCTCAACCTTAACTAACCTCTAGGATCCTCTTATCCTCCTTAGACTTGGAAGCTTTTGTGTGTGTCACGCTACCTCCACTATTATTTTATCCATCCTTACTAGATTCTTACCTAGACCTTTCTACCCTTTCCACTTGATGATTGTTATACCTCTTTCCTGCATTCCCTTGGGATCAAATAAATGACACCCTTGGGAATACTCTTAAGGGGAAATGCTACAATGATACCTCTGTGCGCTTGTAGAATTCACTCTGTGATCCAATAGAACCGTTAACAAGCATTTCTGACACATCAGTTGGAGATGTTTAGTTAATGGTGCATAAGAAATACCAACAAGCATTTCTGGCGCTGTTGCCGGGGATGATTTGTTAGTATATCTTAGGGAAACACCCTTCTCGAGTTTGTATTCTCCGTAACACCAGATCGCCTTCTTCGAGCTGTCGGTTATGCACATGCCTTTAATGATAGCGCCGGAGCGCTTGGCGGTATCGTGCATTTCGAACAGCTGCTCGACACCTTCCCTCTTCAACGTGGTCAAGGTCTTCACGCCGGAGCTGGTCCTACGTGGCTTCGTCGAAGGTCCGGACCCGGAGTGACCCCAAGGTGATTTCCGGAGGAAGGACTGCTTCAGCTTCGTACACCAGGAAGAAGGGTATCTCTCCAGTTGACCGGTTTGGATTTGTCCTATTTGCCCACAAGGTGGGCGGAAGCTCTTCAATCCAGTTGGTTCCATGTTTTTTCAGGCGCTCATATGTGCGCATCTTGAGTCCTTTTAGGATTTCTGCATTTGCTCTCTAACCTTGGCCATTGCTTGTCGGGTGAGCTACGGAAGCGTATCTGACTTGAATGTCGAGGTCTTCGCAATATCCTAAGAATGCAAAGCTTGTGAGTTGGGTCCTATTGTCAGTTAAGATCTTGTTTGGGATTCCAAATCTGCATACTATGGACTGCAAGAAATTGATAGCTGATTGCTTGTTTATTGTCACAACTGTAGTTGCTTCTGGCCACTTGGTGAACTTGTCGATGGAGACATACAGGAACTTGTAACCTACGACGACTCTTGGGAAAGGTCCCAAGATATCCATACCCCACACGGCGAATAGCCATGTCGGCGGTATCATTTGTAGAGGTTGAGCTGGTGTGTGAATTTGCTCTGCATGAAAGTGGCATGCTTCACATTTATTCACTAGCTCAGCTGCATCCTGTAGTGTTGTAGTCCAGTAAAACCATGCCGGAAGGCTTTACCGACCAACGTGCGGGGAGACGCGTGGTTCCCACACTCGCCTCCATGGATTTTCGCGAGGAGCTCGCGGCCTTCTTCCCTTGTAATGCACCACATTAGGACGCCGTCGGCACCACGCCAGTAGAGATCCCCTTCTTCAGTGTGTATCTTTTAGCCAATCTGACTATCTGGTCAGTAGATACATTGTATTCAGGAAGGATGTTGTCTTTCAAGTAGCTCCGGATCTCCGAGATCCATGCATCGGAGCTAACTTGAGCTTCCGAGCCTTGCGTGCTGGGTTGCTCGGAGCTTCCTGCAGCACCTACGACCCTTGATGGATGCTATGACAATAGGGCCATCGGGACCGCCAGCTTCGAGGTGCTGGTCTCGCCTCCTTTGCTCAGTTCAGCAGGCTGAGCTGTTGGTCTTAACAATCTCCAGACGAATGTTCCGTCGAGAACCGGAGCTCCGGTTGAAGCTTTCGTCGAGAGTTCGTCAGCTTCAACGTTGTTGAGACGCTGGACATGGCAAAGATCCAGGACTTCGAAATCCTTCTGAAGCTTCTGGACTTCAAGTAGATATGCAGTTATTTGAGGGTTGTTGCAGCAACATTCACCTTTGACTTGTTTTATTATGAGCTGCAAATCACCCTTTACCAACAGCTGCTTGACACCATATGATAGCGCCACCCTGATCCAATATATTAATGCTTCATACTATGCCATGTTGTTGGTAGCCTTGAAGTCAAGGTGAACCTTGTATTTGACCTTCTCCCCGGTCAGAGCGAGGAGAAGGATTCCAGCTCCGGCCCCCTGCTTCTGCACGGAGCCGTAGAAGTAGAGAACCCAGTGAGGCTCAGTGAAACTGGAACCTTAGGTTCCGGCTTCTGCTCACTGGGGCCCCTAGGATTTGATGGAGAGGGGGTCCATTCCGCCACAAAGTTTGCCAATGCTTGACTCTTGATCACGTGTCTTGGGATGAATTCAAGATCGAACTCGGCCAATTCCGCTGCCCACTTTGCAATGTTCCCAGTAGATTTGGGGTTATGCAAGATTGCACACAGTGGATAAAAGGTTACCACCGAAATCTTGTGAGCTTGGAAGTAGTGACGAAGCTTCCTAGAGGCAATAAGAACTGCGTAGAGCAGCTTATGCACCTCTAAGTACCTAGTCTTGGTGTCATGAAGTACTTCACTGATGAAGTATATTGGGTGCTGGAGTGTCCAGACCCTTCCGGAGGGGCCCGAAGCTTCCTCCTCATCAACCAGGGCCCTCCCGGAGGGCTCCGAACCTTCTTCGGGGACCTCCGGGTTCTCACTAGAGGAACCTGGAGCATCTTCTGGAGTGACCCGGACCTTCCCGGAAGGATCTGGATCTTCTTGTTTAGCAACATTAACTCCTTCATTTGAAGGAGGTTGATCCTCTGGCGTCTTGCGTCGAGGATCCGTGTCTGGCGGCTGGGACCCAGACTCGCCTTCAGATAGTTTCGGACCTTCCCGGAGGGGTCTATATTCCTGAACTGGGGATGGTTCTGGTCTTTCCGCAACCAGGACCATGCTGACAACTTCGTCAGTTGACGAAATGTAAAGCAGAATGGCTCACCGGGATTCGGAGCTACCAAAGTTGGTAGAGTGGTGACGAGCTGCTTTAGCTCTTGGAATGCCTTTTCTGCTTCTTCAGACCATTGGAATGGTCCGGACTTTCTCAATAACTTGAAGAAGGGTAGCGCCCGCTCCACCAGTCTTGAGATGGACCGACTGAGGGC
Organism: Tuctoria greenei; assembly: GCA_036927565.1. Lineage (NCBI taxonomy): Eukaryota > Viridiplantae > Streptophyta > Magnoliopsida > Poales > Poaceae > Tuctoria > Tuctoria greenei. Next base: position 258,135,634 of record JAYESD010000002.1, read on the forward strand.
AGCTAGACATCCAGTCAGCTTCTGGACATCCTTGATGTGAGCTGGTGGCCGCATGTCTTCAATAGCTTTAATCTTCGCCAGATTTGCCTCTATTCCTCGGTGGTTCACCAAGAATCCAAGAAGCTTTCCGGAGCTAACCCCAAAGACACACTTGTCTGGGTTCAGCTTTGTGCGTGTGATTTGCAACTTGTCGAAGACAGCTTGCAAGGTGTCAAGGAATGACTCCTTCTTCTTGATCTTGACGACGATTTCATCGACGTACACTTCCACTACATCTCTGATGAGCTCTCCAAAAGTTTTGTACATAGCTCGTACAAACACTAAAACAGCATTTTTGAGACCAAATGGCATGGCAGTGTAACAATATAATCCATCTACTGTGATGAAGGAAGTATGCTCTTCATCTTCCCTAGACATTCTGATTTGATGATACCCAGAATATGCGTCTAGGAAACACAGTAATTCGCAACCGGAGGTGGAATCCACTATCTGATCTATTCTAGGTAGTGGGAATGGATCTTTTGGACATGACTTATTCAGTGTAGTGTAGTCAATACACATCAGAAGCTTCTCGCTGGCCTTGGGTACAACGACTGGGTTTGCCAACCATTTTGGGTGGAAGACTTCTCGGATGAATCTAGCTCGAGCAACTTCTTCACTTCTTGACGTATGAAGTTTTGTCACTCTACTGATTGTTTCCGAGGCTTCTGATGTACAGGCCGAGCGTCGGGATAGATCTTCAGATTGTGCTCGATCACTTCCCTAGGGATCCTAGGCATTTGTGACGGTTGCCAGGCAAACACGTCAACATTAGCCCGGAGGAAAGTGATGAGCGCGAGTTCCTATTTGTCATTCAGACCTCCCGATATACGGGTGGTCTGAGCAGTGTCGGAACTGATTTGGACGACTTTGACGAGAATGTCGGTGTCGTCGCTTGGTTGCACACGAGGTGCAGAGGTTGAGCCTCGATGACGAATGCTTGGGGGTTTCTGAGCTTGCTCCTTTCCAGATTCTTCCTCCTGCGCTGTAGCAAGCGCATGGAGTTCTCCCAGAGCAGTCACTCCGGCGGTGGGATCTCCACGGATCTGGAGAACACCTGCTGGTGTTGGCATCTCCAACACTAAGTAGCCATAATGGGCGGCAGCCATGATTTTGTATAAGGCTGGCCTGCCCAAGATGGCGTTGAATGGTAAGTTGATCTGCGCCACGTCGAAGACTAACTTCTCGGTCCTGTAATTCTCCCGAGTTCCGAAGGTCACCGGGAGAGTAATGGCACCGAGTGGGGTTATGGCCCCCGGGCCTACTTTTGAGAAAGGTCGAGAGGGGCGAAGATCCGAAGGTCGGAGCTGAAGCTTGACGGAGGCTTTGAAGCTAATGAGGTTCAGCCCCGAACCTCCGTCCACCATTACATGGTGGAGCTGGATGTTATTGATGGTCGAAGATACCATCAATGGAAGTTGATCAGCTCCGATCTTGTTCCGAGGGTAGTCCGAAGCATCAAAAGTGATGGCAGTATCGATCCACTTCCGATGAGGCCCCCCTGGCGGTGGGAGCTACAGAGGCCATGTCCCGCCGCATTGTCTTGAGGACACAGTGGGAAGTGATGTCCCACGAACCACCAAAGATGGTGTTCATGGTCTTCCGACACTCGTTGTCGGAGATGTCGGAGTCGTCATCAACGAAGGTGTAAACAGCCTTCAAGACCTTTTTGGGGTCCTGAAAGCCTAACTCCTCTTCAGTCGGAGCTTCGTCGACTTTTTGTTTTCCTTCCCTTTGACAGAAAGGAGTTTCTTCCTAGCATTTGTTGTAGTGCTCGGCGAGGTTCTGGACCTCTCGGCAGCCTTCCAGATTGTGGTTGTGTGTCTTGTGTATGGGACACCACATCTTGGAGTTGCCACCGTCCTCAGACGATGGCCGAGGTCGTTTCTCGGGGCGTGGCCCCCGGCCACCCGGAGCAGCGGCAGCAGCGGCAGTAGATGTGCAGGCCGACGGCTTCTGCTTGCCGTTGGACTTTTTTCTTCTTGCCATTCTCGGAGATAGTGGCTTCACCCTTGGAGGATTTTTTGTTGGCCTCCGGAGGTGGTTGGGAGTGCATTTCACGGCCCTCCGCAGCCTTGGCACACTTGTCTGCCAAGCTGAAGAGTTGCATGATGTTGGTGACTTCCTTGGTCGCCAGCTTCTCCAGCATTTTCTTATCTCGAATGCCCTGTCTGAATGCTACAATAACAGAAGCGCTTGAGATAGAAGGAATTGTATTTCATACCTGGGAGAACCTCTGGATGAAAGATCGCAAGGACTCTCCCCCTTTTTACTTGACAGCAAAAAGATCCAGTTCCATGCCTGGTCAGGTGTATGAGCTCCCGAAATTGGCAGTGAACTGTTGGCACAACTCCGCCCAACTATTGATGGAGTCAGGCGGTAGGCTCATGAACCAGGACCTGGTGGTCCCAGTCAAAGCCACAGGGAAATAATTGGCCATCACGACCTCATTTCCCCCAGCCGCAAGGATAGCAGTGGAGTATATTTGAAGAAATTCAGTGGGATTAACAGTCCCGTCAAATTTCTCTGGCAGGTGAGGCCAGAACTTCTGCAGCCATCTCACCATACATAGGTGCATGGCCAAGGCAGAACAGCCTCCTCCTACTCTTTCAGGAGCAGGGCTGTCCCGAGCCTCTCACCTCTCGTGAGCACGCTCGATGTGTACGCGGTCGTCCTGTTAACGGTAATGACGATCGAGCTCCGCCCAGAGGTCATGAGTTGAAATCCTCGTTATCGTATGAGTACGTTGCACCCCGGAAGGCAGGGACGTCGCCTGTTGAGATGCAGCACACCTCCCATGTTGTGAAGCTTGCGGACCGAGTCTACCCAACCAGATCCGATGCTGCGATGGGGCCTGCCCCGAGAGGGGAGGACCTTGATTACTGATGCGATCGGCTGCTGCTGCAACCAGATGATCCACATCAGCTATCCACTGTTCCATTGCACCCTGGGGTGCTCCTGAAGGCGGTGGACATTGGAGAAGAGCACGCGCAGCATTACGCGCATGTTCAGGGTTGTTGTTCGCCGATGTTGTGATCGACGCGGACGCCCCATCTCGCTGTCAAGCTTGATTCACCGGAGCGGATGGTGGCGGTGGTGGCATGACTCCTGCTGGAGCCACAACACCTGTTGGCTGCTGCATGTTAGAGGGATTGCCTCCAGCAGGTTGCACAGCATGGTTACTGTTAGATGATCCAGTAGCAGAATTCACCATCTTCAAATCTCGGGCGCGACCCCTACCTGTTTCCTAAGCAGAAGGCCGTAGGTTTGACCCCTAACTGGCGCACCAACTGTCGAAGTCTGATTCTAACAATTCTCCCGGTACTACGGTTAGTAGCCTGTGGAGTTTTGTAGTTCAGTTAGGGCGCGCGGAGATTCAGAACAAGATGGCGATTTTACACGAGGATTTACGTGGTTCGGGCCGCCTGAGCGTAATACCCTACTCCACAGGTGTGTGTTGTTGTTGTATTGAGCGTCTGAGTGCTTGTATGTGAGAGTCCAGAGTGTCTGGAAGCGTCTCCAGAGTCCTGAGCGCATGTCTACCTTCCCCATGTATCGCTCGACTAGTCCTTTTATAGTACAAGGACTGGCCGTTACATCGTTATCCTGGCCCGACATGTGGCTCTGGCAGTTACTGATGCCTAATACATAGTTAATGTGCTTAATTCCCCTTAACAGCGTGGTAACACCCTTTAATGGTGGTGTTACTGGTATTAAGGGTCCTTCGATCGTGTGTCATTAAGATAGCATTAATGACACATAATCAGGTCTTGAAATCTTTCATGTCCCTTGAAGGTCCGAGTCATTGGAGGTCCACCAATCTGTTTATTGAAGTTGAAGGTCCGGCGGTTGGACGTGTGGCAGCTTCGGAGCTTACCGTCTTGGACGAGTAGGTCCGGTGCTATTGTACACGTGTCGGTACTGGAGCTTCCCTCTGTTGGGGGTTAGGTCCGGGGGTGCCACACAGGTATCTAGTCTGAAGCTTTCCCATGTATGGAATGTAGCTCCGATTTTATGATACATGTGGCAGCACTGGGACTAACCATAGAAGGGAGGCAGGTCCAGTTCTGAGTGACACGTGGGGCCTTCGGAGGTATTGACTCAGATAGGTGGAGTTCCTTTGCACTCTTTGCAGTTCCAAAGGGTATCCGGTACGCAGGGTACCAACAGCGTAGGACCTCTGGGGTAGCCATTCCCGGAGCTTCGGAGAGGGTAGCTCCAACCACTACTCCAAGCCAGAAGGTCGATGACGCCAGCAAGGACAAAGGCAAGGGCAAGGAGCCGGTCGAATCCTCTAGTCAGAAGAGGAACTGAGACATGCTGATGGGAGCTCCCTCAGGTCGGCTCCATCTCCAGCAGCTCCTACTCACTGGCCTAGCAGAACTTCGGCAGCCACGCATCCTTTGATGCCGGCGCCCTCGAGGGGCGCTAGCTCCGGCAAATTGACACTGGCTCCAGTGTTGTCTGCGGGCTCCAAGTCCGGAGGTCCTTCCCAGCCGAGGGAGGTCCCGGCTATGGTGACATCAGCAGCTGTGGCAAGTTTCGGGCAGCAGTCCGAAGCCTCCACCACACTGGCGATAGTGGGTTCTAGCTCTGGCCGCCCGATGAAGAAGTTATGCGCTGACTGGAGCGGTAGCATCCCAAGGTAAGCATTGTCATCTCAGCTAGAGGTGCTATTTTTTTCATCATGTCTTCAATTTTTCCAATTTTTTGTTTCCAGGGTGTCGAAAAAGAAGACCGAAACTTCGGCTCCTACTGCAGCAACTGAGGTTGTGCAGGCGGAAGCTCTGACTTCAACCCCCATGCCCTCCCAAGTGGTGGCTGAAGACACGGAACTTCCGGCTCCAACTGTTGTGGACTTGAACTCAGAGTCGTCGCCAGAAGCTCCTGTGGTAGCGTTGGACCATGGGGGATATGTTCGTGATGAAGCGCCAACAGGTGCAGAGCCGACAGCTGTGCCGTCGGCATAGGATGCTGAGATAGCGGAAGCTCCGGCGTTTGAGCTGGAGGTAACTAAAGTTCCAGCACTCGTGCTGGAAGTAGTTGAAACTTTGGCCCCTGATTCAAAGATGTTTGAAGTTCCGGCCCCCGATCCGGAGATGGTTGAGGTCCTGACCTCTGACCCGGAGGTGGTGGGGACTCCGGGTGAAGCTCCAACATCAGCCCTGGAGATGATTACTCTGAAGGCACTCATGTCTGAGCTGGAGCACCCAGAAGAATCGGCGGCAGGCCCCCCATCCACAGAGCCAGTGGTTGAAGATTCGGCTGGGGGACCCTCATCATCAACCCTGGAGGTTGAAGTTCCCTCGGTGGGACCTTCCTCAACCTCGATGGTGGCAGAAGAGCTCGCGAAGGGCGGCCCTAGAGCCGCAGAACCCCAGGGGACCATGCTTGTGCCGTGGCACCCAATTTTTGTGTTGGAAGACCCCTTGGAGCCGAGGGAGGAGATCCCAGCAGATCCGAAGCCAATTCCTTTCGCTTTGTCTATTGATAACACCTGCTCCAGTCTCCGTCTAGTTTAGCTCGCCTTCAACCATGACAGCAAGGTCCTCGAAGAAGAGCGCCACACCTTGAGGCATTGGTGCAACAGACTTCACTTCGAGACCAAGCTAGCGCAAATAAGGCTTGCTGACCAGCGGGGATGGATCGAGAAGGGAAAATCCCAGCTGATATATTGGGGCAGCTTACTAGATGAGCGGGAGGCTTCCATCAAGTCCCTCGACGCGAAGAGTCGTGGGATTCTCGGGCATTCTAAGAAAATCAATGAGGCTGCTAACGATTGTCAAGACAACCTCAACAAGCAGAATGAGATTCTCCTGAAGCGCCGAGGAGATCTTGATGAGCGGGAAGAGAAGCTCCTGGAGAAGTAGGAGGATATTTTGAAGAGAGAGGAGGAGCTCGCCCAGAGGCTGTCTTTGGGGAGGAAAGCTTTGCTGACCTCAATAGAAAATGTGAGCAGCGGTGCAAGCAGGAGGAGGAGAAGCACCGGAAAATGGGGCAGGAGCTCTACAAAATGTCGCCACCAAAGAGGAGAAGGTGAAAGGCAGGGAGAAGGACCTGGTGAATTGCCGAAACCGCATCCACCTCCGGGAGTCGGAGCTTGCTGACCGCGAAAAGCAGGTGGCTGAGAGTATTCAACAACATGCCAAAGAGGTCGAGCGCATCACCCGGGAAGGTTCGGAGCTTGCGGCCGCCAGAAGGTCACTGGTGGAACTAAAAAATTTGAGGGCAACGGAGTCCCATCAAGTCTGGGACTTCTTGGGGTATGCTAACAAGGCTTTGGTGCCGCTTGGCTTCAGCCCGGTACGTTCGGATGACCCGGAGCCAGAGCAGGACAAGGCGTTGGTGGCGCTGAGCTCTACCAGCAACAAACTGGACGCGATGGGTAACGTCATCGTCAACCAACTGGAGACAGAGGGGAATTCTCTGGCCAAGAACATCGCCGAATATGTGCTAATGTGTTTCAAAAGCCGAGACCCCCAACTTTCTCTAGATCTGGTGGTCGAAGGGCCCATTGCTGAAGAGGAAGATGCCGCCCGGGCCAGTGTTCAAGAAGTTACCCAGAAAGTTGCCTCGTATTTCCATAAGACCTAGGACCTCCAGTAGCTAGGACCTTTTTCTTTTGCCTTTTCCTTTGTAATCCTCATTTTGTAATCCAATCCTTCAGATGAATGAAATCCAATCTTTTTGAATGAATGGATTCCTTTTTGTATTTATCTTCAATGCATTGTCTTTTATCTTATTGGCCCCCTGGTAGATTTACACAATTTGATTGCGAACATGTACCAAAAGGATCTGGCAATGTCTTGATGACTTGAACGCTTCGAACTTGTTGCTAGAATGCTTAGCTCTTAGGTCTAAAGTTTACTTCCGACATCTCTAGGGACCCCTTGTGACGTCGACGGCGGACCCCCTGAGAGTTGTCGGAGCTTGGTAGATCCGACGGTGCCCACCACCAACGCTTAGAAACGTCGACGGCAGACCCCCTGGGAGGTGTCAGAGCTTGGTAGATCCGACGGCGCCCACCACCAACGCTTAGAAACGTCGACGGCGGGCCCTCCTTCTAGCGCCAGGGGATGTCAAAGCTTGATAGGTCCAACGGTGCCCACTGTCAACGTTTAGAACGTCGACGGCGGGCCCCCTGAGATCGTCGAAGCTTCCTGGCTTCGACGGTGTCCACTTGTCAATGTATAATACGTCGACGGTGGACCCCCTTTGGGTGATTTCTCCACCATCTTCGTTTAGATCACTGTTAAATCTTCACGTCGATGGTTGGCCCCCATGGGAGTTGTCGAAGCTTGTTAGCTCCGAGGACGCCCACTTTCAACGTACAAAACGTCGACGACAGACTCCCTGGGGGTTGTCGGAGCTTAGTAGCTCCGGCAAAATCCACCATCGCCATGAACTTTCCATTTTTCTTGCACGTTAAAGACAAGAAAAACAGTAAAATTCATCATCTCGTCTATAAGTTGTTTAAAATTTAGGTCTGAAGAAATTCAACATGATAATAAGTAAATTGATGTAATCTCTTCAGATCTGAATGCCTTCCAGATCCGCCCTACTGATGCTGCCAGAATATAGGTACAATGGCGTACTTAGAGTGTTGGACCAATCTAAGTCGATAGCGCACTTTGGACCTGTCATTGGCTTTGGCGTTCAGGCGAGTAGACCATCTAGCAATGCTAAGATCTGAAAAAGATCAACAATATAACTCGTATATGATATGAATAATTCAGACTACATCTCAAAAAGAATTGCACAACTTCATTATAGACAAGAAGGAAAAGATAATAGAAGTAAAATGAGATTGTACAAAATTAATGCACGTGGAGTCTGCCTTCACACAATAATGTATTTCATTATAGGTTCAAATTACAGGGGAGAGAAGGATACACTTAGGGTACGAAACCAATCCAAGTGTGCTATTCATCTTATTCTGACCCAGGGTAGGTAAGTCGCACTTTCAGTTCAGGAACCAAGTTAGGTGGGCTTGAACTTGTCAGACCCTCCCGGAGGGCTCCAGATGTTCTCCTTTAGGACATACCCGACTCTGTGTATAGACTCTATAACCTACATTGTGCGTAATTACAGACTCACCTCCGTGAAACTAAGCATAAAACTTACGGAGGTGCTCGATGTTCTAAGGATTGGGAAGTGGAGTCCCATCCTTTGTTGCCAAGCAAACACATCCGGGACAGGATACTTTGATCATTCAAAAGGGACCTTCCTAGCTGGGGGACAATTTCTTCATCCCTTCACGAGTTAGTATTCTCCACAGCACCAGATCCCCTTCTTCAAGTTGCTGGTTGCGCACATGCCTTGGTGATAGCGTCGGAGTGCCTGGCGATATCGTGCATTCTAAACAGCCGGTTGGCACCTTCCCTCGTCGACTAGGTAAAGGACTTCACGCCGGAACTTGTCCTACATGGCTTCGTCGAAGTTCTGGACCCGGAGTGACCCCATGGTGATCTCCGGAGGAAGGACCACTTCAGCTCCGTACAACAGGAAGAAGAGTGTCTCTCCAGTTGACCGGCTAGGTGTTGTCCTGCTCGCCCATAGTGCAAACAGAAGCTCCTCTATCCAGTTGGCTCCATGTTTCTTCAGACGCTAATAAGTGTGTGTCTTGAGTCCTTCCAATATTTCTGCATTTGCTATCTTGGCTTGGCCATTACTTGCCGGGTGAGCTACCGATGCGTAGCTGACTTGTATGCCGAGGTCTTCGCAATATTCTTGGAATGTTGCACTTGTGAATTGGGTTCCGTTGTCAATTATGCTTTGTTGGGAACTCCAAATTTGCAGACTATGGACTTCAAGAACTAGATAGCTAATTGCTTGTTGATAGTCACAACTGGAGTTGCTTCTGGCCACTTGGTGAACTTGTCAATGACGACGTACAAGAACTTGTAACCTCCAACGACTTTTGAGAAAGGTCCCAAAATATCCATCCTCCACACAACGAATGGCCATGTAGGAGGTATAATTTGCAGTGGCTGAGCCAGTTTGTGAATTTGTTTCGCATGGAACTGGCACGCTTCACACTTTTTTACCAGCTCAACTGCATCCTGGAGAGCTGTAGGCCAGTAAAAGCCATACTGGAAGGCTTTTACCAACCAACGTGCGAGAAGATGCATGGTTCCCACACTTGCCTCCATGGATTTCCACGAGGAGCTCGCAACCTTCTTCCCGAGCAATGCACCGCATTAGGACACTATTGCACCATGCCTGTAGAGATCCCCTTCTACCAGCGTTTATCTTTTAGCCAATCTGACGATCCGGTAAGCGGATGCACTGTCTTCAGGAAGGATGTTGTCTTTCAAGTAGCTTCGGATCTCCGAGATCCATGCATCAGAGCTAACTTGAGCCTCCAGGTCTTTTGCACTGGGTTGCTCGAAGCTTCCTATAGCGCCTACGACCCTTGGTGGACGTCATGGTAACAGGGCCACCGGGATTGCCAGCTTTGAGGTGCTGGTCTAGCCCCTTTGCTCAGTTCGGCAGGCTGAGCGGTTGGTCTTGACAATCTCCTGACAAAAACTCAGTCGGGAGCTTGAGCTCCGATTGAAGCCTTCATCGAGAGTTCATCAGCTTCAGCTCTGTTTAGACATTGGACATGGTAGAGGTCCAGGACGTTGAAGTCCTTCTGGAGCTTCTGGACTTCAAGGAGGTAAGCAGCGAGTTGTGGGTTGTTGCAGCTGCATTCGCCTTTGACTTGCTTGATAATGAGCTGTGAATCGCCCTTCACCAGCATATGCTTGACGCCATATGATAGTGACATCTTGAGCCTGTAGATGAGAGCTTCATACTCTGTCATGTTGTTGGTTGCCTTGAAATCAAGGTGTACCATGTACTTGAACTTTTCCCTGGTCGGAGCGAGGAGAAGGATTCTGGCTCCGACCCCCTGCTTTTGCATGGAGCCGTCGAAGTAGAGAGTCCAGTGAGGCTCGGTGAAAACCAAGATCTTGGGTACGGACTTCTGCTCACTTGGGCCCCCTGGATTTGATGAAGAAGGAGTTCACTCCACCACGAAGTCAGCTAATGCCTGACTCTTGATAACATATCGAGGCAGAAATTCGAGATTGAACTCTGCTTGTTCCGCTGCCACTTTCAATGTTCCCAGTAGAATTGGGGTTATGCAGTATAGCACGCAGTGGATAAGATGTTACCACTGATATCTTGTGGGCTTGGAAGTAGTGACGTAGCTTCCTTAAAGCAATAATAAATGCATAGAGCAGCTTATGCACCTCAATATACCGAGTATTGGCGTCGTGGAGTACTTCACTAATCAAGTACACTGGCCGCTGGACAGTCCGAACCTTGCCTGAAGGTCCCGGAGCTTCTTCTTCATCAACCCGGATCCTCCTGGAGGGGTCCGAACCTTCTTCTTGAGCTTTCCAGACCCTCCCGGAGGGGTCCAAAACTTCTTCTTTAGCCATGTGAACTCCCTCGGATGAGAGAGGTTGATCCTCGGTCAGCTTGCCTTGAAGATCCGTGCCTAGAGGCTAGGACCCAAACTCACCTTCAGGTAGCTCCGGACCCTCTTGGAGGGGTCTGGGCCCCTGAACGGTAGGTGGTTCCGGTCTTTTCGTGACCAGGACCATGATGAGAACCTCCATAGTTGTCGAGATGTAAAGAAAGAGAGGCTCACCACAGTTCGAAGCTACCAAGATTGGTAGTGTGGTGAGGAGCTGCTTGAGCTCTTGGAACACTTTTTCTGCTTCTTCAGACCAATGGAATGGCCCGTACTTCCTCAATAACTTGAAGAAGGGAAGTGCCCGCTCTGCCAGTCTTGAGATGAACCGGTTGAGCGCGGCTAGACATCCAGTCAGCTTCTGGACATCCTTGATGCGGGCTAGGGGTCACATGCCTTCAATAGCCTTGATCTTTGTTGGATTTGACTCAATTCCTCGGTGAGTCACCAAGAATCCGAGGAGCTTCCCGGAGCTAACCCCGAAGACACATTTGTCCGGGTTAAGCTTGGTGCGCGTCATGCGCAGCTTGTCGAAGATGGCTGGCAGGTTGTCAAGGAGTGATTCCTTGTTCTTGACCTTCATGACAATGTCATCGACATACACCTCCACCAAGTTCCTAATAAGCTCTCCAAATGTTTTGTGCATGGCTCACACAAAAGTTGAAGCAGCATTTTTAAGACCAAACAACATGGCGGTGTAACAATACAATCCATCTACTATTATGAAGGCAGTATGTTCTTCATCTTCCCTAGACATTTGGATGTGATGATATCTGGAGTATGCATCTAGGAAACACAATAGCTCGCATCCGGAGGTGGACTCCACTATCTGGTCTATCCTAGGTAGTGGAAATGGACCTTTTGGACATGCCTTATTTAAGGTGGTGTAGTCGATACACATCCGAAGTTTCCCGCCGACCTTTGGTAGAACAACTAGGTTTGCTAGCAATCATGGATGATGAACCTCCCGGATGAAACCAGCTTCGAGCAGCTTCTTGATTTCTTGTCGAATGAAGTTCTGCCGCTCGACAGATTGCTTCCGGGGCTTCTGCTGTATTGATCGTGCGTTGGGGTATATCTTCAGACTGTGCTCAATCACCTCCCTAGGGATCCCAGGCATTTGTGATGGTTGCCAGACAAACACGTCAACATTCACCCAGAGGAAACTGATGAGCTCGAGTTCCTATTTGTTGTCCAGACCTTTCGATATGCGGGTGGTTTGGACAACATCAAAACCAATTTGGACGACTTTAACGGCAATGTCGGTGTCGTCGCTTAGCTGCACGCGTGGTGCAGAGGTTGAGTCTCGATGACGAGTGCTCGGAGGTTGAGCAGCTAGCTCCTTGCTAGAAGCTTCCTTCTGCGCTGTTGCAAGCGCGTGGAGTTTTTCCAGCGTAGTGACTCCTGTAGTACGATCCACGCGGATCCAGAGAATGCCTGAAGGTGTCAGCATCTTCAACACCAAATAGCCATAATGGGTTGCGGCCGTGAACCTATACAGGGCTGGCCTGCCTAGGATGGCGTTGAAGGGTAGGTTATATGCGCCACGTCAAAGACCAGCTTCTCGGTCCTATAATTCTCCTGAGTTCCGAAGGTCACCATGAGTGTGATTGAGCCGAGAGGACTGATGGCCTCGAGACCTACCCCGAAGAAAGGATGTGAGGGGCGAAGGTCCGAGAGTTTCAACTGGATCTTGACGAACGCTTCATAGCTGAGGAGATTGAGCATCGAACCTCCTTCCACCAAGACATGGTAGAGTTAGACATTATTGATGGTAGGAGACACCATTAGTGGCAGTTGTCCAGCTCTGACCATGTTTCTTGGACAGTCTGTAGCATTGAAAGTGATGGGAGTGTCCATCCACTTCCGATGGGGTTCTGCCTTGGTGGTAGGAGCTGTGGCAGCCATCTCCCGGTGCATGGCCTTGAGGACGCGACGGGAGGTGATATCCCAGGACCCTCCATAGATGGTATTGAGGGTCTTCTGACGCTCGTTGTCGGAGATGTCAGAATCGTCGTCGATGGTGTTGTACACAACCTTCAGGACCTTTTTAGGGTCTTGAAAGCCTAGCCCCGGATCAGTCGGAGCTTCGTCGACTTTCCGCTTTCCTTCCCGCTGGCGGAAAGGAGCTTCTTCTCGGCGCTTGTTGAAGCGCTTGACAAGGTTTTGGACCTAGCGGCAATCTTAAAGATTATCAGTGTCTGTTTTGTGGATCGGACACCACATCTTTTGATTGCCGCCGTCTTCAGACGATGGTCGAGGACGTTTCTCAGGGCATGGCCCCCGGGCACCCGAAGTTGCAGCAGCTGCAGCAGAAGGTGTGTCGGTCGATGACTTTTTCTTGTTGTTGGACTTTTTCTTTTTCTTTCCACTACCAGAGGTAGTGGCTTCAACCTTAGAGGACTTTTTGTTAGCCTTCGGAGCTGGCTTGGAGTGTATTTCACAGCCCTCAGCAGCCCTGGCACATTTGTCGGCGAAGATGAAGAGTTCCGTGACACTTGTGACTTCTTTCGTCGCCAGCTTCTCCAACATCTTCTTGTCTCGGACACCATGTCGAAGTGCTATAACAAAATACGCTTTATATATAGAAGAAATGGTGTTCCTTACCTGGGATAAACATTGGATGAATGATCACAGCGACTCCCCTGATTTTTGTTGTACGACGAACAGATCCAGTTTTGTGCCAGGTCGGGTGTAGGAACTCCCGAAGTTGGCGGTGAACTGGTGACATAACTCCGCCCAACTGTTGATGGAGTCAGGTGGGAGACTCATGAACCAAGACCTGGTTGTCCCAGTCAGGGCCACAGGGAAACTATTGGCCATCATGGCCTCATTGCCCTTCGCCGCGAGAATGGCGGTGGAGTAGATTTGGAGGAACTCTGTGGGATTGACAGTCCCATCGTACTTCTCCGTCAGATGAGGCTGGAACTTCTGCGATCATCGAACCATGCGAAGGTGCATGGCCAGGGCCGAACAGCCACCCCCTACTCCCAAAGGAGAAGGGTTTTCCCGAACCTCTCGCCTTTCGCGAGCACGCTCGATGTGGACGTGACCGTACTGCTGCCTGTATCTTTGGTCGAGCTCCGATCGGAGATCATGCGTCAAGAGTCTTGACGCAGTGTGAGTACGACGTGCCCCGGAGGGCAACAACATCACTTGTTGGGACACATCACGTCTCCTGTCCTGTGAAACTTGAGGACGACCAAGTCTACCAGACAAGGTCCTTCGCTGTGAAGTTGCCTACCCAGCAGCGGGCGGGCCTTGGTTACTGATGGCATCGACTACGGCTGCAACCATATGTTCGACATCAGTACGCCATTGTTCCATGGCTGCCGGAGGAGCTCCAGCCGCTAGAGGACGCTAGAGCAGAGTACGCACGACAATTAGCACGTTCTCCGGATTGTTTGTCGATGCAGTCACCGACGCAAGGGCACCATCCTATTGTCTCACATTGGTAGCCAGAGCAGGTGGTGGTGGTGGTGCAGCAACACCCGCCAGGACAACAACGTCAGCTGGCTGTTGAGCATTGTAGGGATTTCCTCCGTCGGGTTGTCTGGCATTGCCGTTGGACAATGTTGCCGTAGAGTTCACCATCTCGAAATCTCAAGCCCCCCTACCTAGCGCGCTAAATTTCAAAATGTGTGATCGACACTTCCCCCGGTACTACTAGATCGTAATCTGCGGAGGTTCGTGATTGGTTGGAGCGCGCGTGAGATTATGAACAAGACAGTGGCACGAGGATTTTTACGTGTTTCGGGCTGCCTGAGCGTAATACCCTACTCTACGGGTGGTTGTTGTATGTATGAGGTGTGTGTGTGAGCTATTGATCAGACTTCTCCTTTGTACCGTGCAACACAACTCTTTTATAGTCCAAGGACTAACCGTTACATTATCAGCCTGACCCGACATGTGACCCCAGCGATATTTAATTACCTAATAAACGATATGTATGTATTAAGCACATTTAATAGTGATAACGTGCCTTAATGGCAGCGTTACTGTTACTAAAGGTCATCCGATCATGTGTCATTAACATGACATTAATGACACGTAATCAGGTCTTGTAACGGTAGTTTTAACTGTCCCTTGAGTGTCCGCGCCATTGGAGATCCGTCTATCTTCCCGTTGCTGGCTTAGCTCCGAAGGCTTGACTCATGGCAGCTCCGGAGCTTCCCTTTGTGGGGAGGCAGGTCCGGAGCCGTTATAGACGTGGTAGCACCGGAGCTTTCCTCCACTGAATGTTAGGTCCGGGGCACCTAGACACGTGGTACGACCGGAGCTTCCCTATACAGGGATTTAGCTCCGGCCTTGTGTTACACGTGGTGGTACTGGATCTATCCAAACGAGGGAGGCATACCCAGTGTTGCGGAACACGTGGAGCTTTCGAAGGTCTTTAACTCTGACAGATGAAACTCCGTAGCTTTTCTTGCGGTAACGTGGGATACCTGATACGCAGGGTACCGGCATATAGCGAACGTGGTGTTTTTTTGCTCAATACTATGTATATATACACACGCTAGATCACTGTTAGTTAATACTTTATCTTTATTTTTATATTTATATGTGACAAAAGCAACATGTATACACGCATTCAACCTGGAACGGATTCGATCACTACAGTCGTATGGCGCACTGCGTCTGCGCACCTGCTACTCGGCACCAAGTGGCAAGTGCAGCTGCTTGGTGGTGGGCACGAGTGATCGTATGGCTCTTAGGCTGTCTACATTTATAGACCTCTAAATAGAACCTCTAAAAGAATATTCATCTCTATCTCTAAGGCCCTGTTTGGCACAGCTGGAACTTGTTACAAAAGCAGCTTGTTTGAAAAGCTGGTGGAAAGCAGCTTCTGCTTATATCCTGCTTTTAGTTCATTCTGAGAAGCAGCTGAACTAATAAGCTGTTACAGAAGTTTCCTGTTTGGCACACCCTCAGCTTATTTTTTTGAAGAAGCTGCAACAGAAGCTGTACCAAACAGGGCCTAAAAGATTATCTGTTTTACAGTTTCGTTCTCTACGCTCTTGCACCTCTATATCACACATATATACCATTTTTACCTATTTTATTCATTTCTCCTCCTTTTATTTCTTTTTCCTCCTTCTTTTGTTCCTGTTCCCTTCTTCCCTCTCTCCTCATACCGGCTCTATAGTGATTTCTAGCTGTGGCGCTGTGCTGTAGCCACCGCTACTATGGCGGGGCGTTTGGCGGCCCCGCTCTGCCTGGGCGCAGCCGCTAAACAGCTGTAGCGGCGCATGTACCGCTGCCGTAGGGATGGCAATTGTACCCGCGGGTACGGGTACCCGTCGGGTATTTTACCCGACGGGTACGGGTACCGGGTACATTTTTTTACCCGCGGGTACAACCCGTACCCGACCCGACATATTTCGGGTACGGGTATGATTTTTTACTCGCGGGTATCTGACGAGTTACCCGATTTCTTAAACCTAGGCCCAAGAAATATAACTCGGCCCATTAAACAAACCCTAACACATCTTCTAGTACCCTCATTTGAAGACGCATTTGAATGAATTATTATAGTTGCAGTTAGCTTCTTCCTCCTTGAAATAGCTTAATTAATTCCTAAGATCTGTAGTTAAGGTGAATGGTGTTTGTTTGTACGGTGTATATCGTATGGTTGAATTAGCTGCTGAAAATTGAAATTTGATATGTTATTTAAGCTGTTCAGCATTTAAATTATGATTTGTGGATTTTTTTGTTATGTTTGGTCATACCAGACGGGTACCCGAAACCCGTCCGAAACCCGTCGGGTATGGATACGGGTACAAAATTTTACCCGCGGGTACGGGTACGAAATTTTACCCGCGGACAGTTTCAATCCAGGTCGAATATTTGCTCTATCCGACCCGAACCCGACCCGTTGCCATCCCTACGCTGCCGTTGCGAGCGGCCTTATCAGGTTTGCAGTGCTCAATACATAATCGATCATTATGCAGATTCAAGTTGATAGCACACGTGTCAGAAATAGATTAGTAGGTTAACACCCTCCGGTTAGGAAACTCCAATAGCATAGGGATAGCTATCTAGGCTGGGAAACTCCATCCGGCTGCCGAGTAAGTCTATATATACTTTACTATATACTATATTTCTTTCAAAAAATATTAACAAGAATGAATACTACTTAAGTCTGTTTGGTTTAACTTTGAGTACATTCACTATCAAGTACAGGAATCTCAACCAAACGAGTTTTTCTGTAAAACATATTTTGAAGATACGTATATTTTTCTAAGTACAAATTGGATTCCTCTCCCACTCCAGATTTTCCATATTTTTCATCCGACTATTGTAATTGTTTTTACCAACCTGACATTAGTTACATATCCAAACCATTTTCTTTATTTCCTCACAATTCACGACTGCTTTTCTACAGCATACGGCTAAAATCGGATTTTAAAAATCTATAGCTGAACCAAACAACCGTTAGAATTGTGAGAAACTAGGTAAAAATGGTAAAAAGCAAGCTTTCAGACGCTTAAGCGTTTAATTGCTTAACAGCAATCACTGTGACGAAAGGGGACGTGTTGGGCACCGCTCATGCTTAGGTGCGGCTTAGGCTGACTCCAACGCAACTACTCAAATTCGAGCACCCATATCGTTAGTTTGGGTAGTATACACGCCAGATTACCGTATCCAGATCGGAACATCTCCAACGCACGGGACACATATCATTCCATTCGCTGCTCCCGCCAGAAACCTGCAGCTACCGCCAAAAGTTGGACGATCCCGCCAGAAATTTCGATGCTCGCGGCGAGCGAGGAAGCGGGAGAGGGCAGCCGGCGCACGACAGGCGGGAGTCAGCACGGGTGAGGGCGGTTGCGCGGGAGTCGGCACGGACGGGGGCGAGCGTATGTTCTAGCTCGGGGAAGGCGCGGGCATCCTCCGTCGTGTCCACATCGTCCTTCTATTCCTCGTCGGCATCCGCTCGAGGGCGGACTGACTCCGGCCACCGCTCTGCATCACGCGTCCTCCTTGGCCCCTGCCGTCTGCGTCGCGGACTCGTCCCACCATCCGTGTCGCGGCGCGCCACAACCTTCAGCTCTCCGACCGGATCTCGCTCCATGGCATGTTGGCAAGGGTGGCCAGCGCGAGCAAGACGGCGACATGCTGGCGATGGTGAGTGCCGCGAGCAGGACGGTGGAGCCGGCACAAGAGGAACGACGCCCGTCGTGCGGCCCGTCTGCACGAGCAGGTCGGCGTCGTGCTGGCGAGGGCGGCAAGCATGAGAGCAACAACGCGAGTAGGCTGCAGCGGGCGCTGTAGGAAAGAAGACGAAGTTGCAGTGAGTTCGATGAAAAAAGCGATCTATATCTGCGTCTCCATTGAGTGAGTACGACCATATGCATCTCTCGGTTGGAGGTCATTTTTTAAGATTTGACTACCTATTTCTGCATCGCGTAGCTGGATGCGTAGTGCCTTGGAGTCAGTCTCAAGGGCGCCTAGTGCCGCTTTTAAAAACATCGCTTAAGGTCCAAAGCAAACAAGTCTTAAATGATTATAAAATAAAACACTGGGTTAGACTTGAATTTGTCTTGAGTTCGATTTTTAGTGGGAGCGAATTTCAATTTAAGTTTCACAGTACTAAATGCAGGTTGTCTACGGAAGAAGTCATATGCGCTGGATTTAGGGTGCACTTACGGAAAATGTGAAGGGATGAATGCGTCGTAATATTGACTTACGAAGTCTGGTCCACAATTGTATGCTTAGCGGTCTGATTATCGTTGTCTTGTTCTAGACAATAGACTGTAAGTGTCTGCATTTGTACTCGTTTGCAATAAATTGACTATAACCTTCTTGAAGAAAAAAGTCAGAGTTTTACCCATCATTAAAAAAGATTTGAATTTGAATCGATATGTCCCACCACAAAGAAAATATCAAGCTATTTGCTGTAAGGACGAAGCTGGTACTCCGTGATCCAAAAGGAGGTCACTGTAGCAGTTTTTAAAAATGCAAATGCTATGATCCTTAATCTTCTGCCGATGCCACGCAGACTGAGCTCATGTCACCTCCATGGCTTCTGCCGATGCCACGCAGAGAAGTACATCACCGTTTCTCTTTTCACGAAAAAAAAAAACGAGAACGAAAAAGAGACGAGAAGGGAAGGACGCGCCCCGCGTTGAGCTCCCAGCCCGTTTGCTAAAAAAAGGGTGCGAACTCGTCACCGCGCCCGGCGATTCTCGCCTCGGTTCCCCGCATTTCCGCGCAATGACCCGTGCGAGCGCGACGCCGCGGCGTGGAGGAGGAGGAAGGCGCGAAGACCTGGGTTCCGTCTGAGGGCGGCCGTCTCGGCTCGGCAATCGGGCGCGACCACGTTCCTTGGGAGAGGCGAGGGCGGGGATGTCGGGGCTGAACCGGCGCCGCTCGTCGGACCGGCCCGGCGAGCGGGTGGAGTTCAGGTTCTCCAACCTCCGCGCAGTCCAGGTGGTGCCCTACATTTTGTTTCTTTTGTCCTCATTGCGCATTGCGTTCTCACCAATTCGTGTGAGGCCGTGTAAGTCCGTGGCTCGGTTGCAACAGTAGCTGCATTGGGGATTTTGAGACGGATTACGATGAGGTTGATAGTTTCTCATTCTAGATTAGGAACCTCTCTTCATTGATGATTGGTTAGATAGCTCCCTATAATTCCAACAATATTAACAATGTGTTTGTGGGATCGATCAGGCAATTGACTGGTAATACTTTGAGCCAGGAGTACGATTTTCTTAGCGTGCACTTCTCAGGTCTGGGAAATGTATAGGCACATCCTTTGGGGAATAGTTTCCTCTTCAGTTCCATTGACACCCGATTCAATTTGATAAGAGAAGACAATGTTATTAGTAGTGAAAATCTAGAACAAATTGTAAACAAGAGGTTGTGTGAATGGTTACTCTCCGTGACCTTAATATAATTAAGCTCATTGTTCATCGTGTATAAAACATAGGGAAATCATCTGTAGCTCATGCAATATTTCCTTCTTAGTATCCTAATTCACTTCTATTTTATCCTTAACTGAAACAAGAGTAAAGTTTGAAGCAGTTTGAAAGAAGAGATGTCCTAACCGAAAAGAGTGTGAATCTGAAGCTAGTTCTGAACTTCGATTATATAAGAGGCTCCAAAATTTTTTATTTAGTAGTTTTATCATTTTACTCAAAATAATATGCTGACACACATCATAGAGTTAAAGGAATACTACCTATGAAACTTTATTTGCTCCATGAAAGTGGAACAGTCTGCCATTTATTCTTGTGTAATTGCTGCATTTGCTTCCCAAAAATTTGTTATTAGTCTACTCTAGTTGTGATATGGTGATGCTTTGAATGGCACTTGTTTTATTTTATGTTATTTCTGATTGGTGCCTGACTGCTTGCTCATAGTACCAATGAGACAAAGTTTGTTGATGTTATTTCTTATTGGTTTTTGCTAAACAGGTGCCAGTAGTATCAGATAGGTTGTTGCTTTCAATAATCTCAGTGGAAACTGGGAGAACAATTGCCAAGTCCAGTAAAGCTGCCGCTCGAAATGGGACGTGTCAATGGCCTGACTCCATCATGGAGTCAATATGGTTTTCTCAAGATGAAGTGTCAAAAGAATTTTACGACCGTCAGTGCAAGATTGTTGTTTCCATGGTATAGCTCGCATCCCCCCTCTCAGTTGTCCACCATTTCCATCGAAATTTTATACTCTCTTGCAAACAACAGGGATCAACAAAAAGTGGTGTTCTAGGGGAAATTTTCCTTAATCTGACTAATTATCTGAGCATAGTAGAGCCAACTCAAATATCTTTGCCGTTGAAGAAATGCAATTCTGGAACAGTTTTACAGGTAAGTTCCGCAAAACCATGCTTGACCTTTAATGGAACATAATATGAAGGTTCATGGTTTTCAAATGGTTTACTCGTTTCACTATTCTTTTAGTTTTTGTACTTGTCCTTCAACCTGAAAAATGGAGCGACTGAATCTTTTAGGTTCTCAGATGTGCACCTGTTAAGTTCCCAAATAATTTGCACGTGTGTAGTGAACTAAAAATCTGTATATTTAAGATTGTGTGAATATATTAAAGGTGTGGTGTTTAAACCACAATATAGACACCAAAGGCTAGAATGGTTGGGAGAGGTTAAGCATGTCGCTCTTGAGATAAGAGGGAACGAGGCTTGGTCCTACAAGGCTACAACCCATTCCAGTTGCCTGGCACGACCGATACAAACTAACATGATCGATACAAACTGACACGACAAAATAGGAGTGATACAAATCAAGCGACCAACAACCTCTACCACCTAAACAGACTACAAAGAGAAGAGGACCATCCAACTACCTAGGAAGTGACAACATGACATGAGTCACTACCAACTGAACCTTCAGCACCACAAAGAGAGAAGGAAGAGGGTGGTACAATTGTGATGGAAGCTTCCAGGATCATAGGATCCCACCAATCGGCCACGTGCTCGACGAGCACTGGATAAACCATTTGAGCATAATTGACCTTATAGTGAGACCTTATTGCCTTCTCTTTCTTGATAGAGGACCCCAACGCCAACTTAAGATCAAGCTCCTTGTCAAAGTAGATGACCACTCTTTGACATGGGGTAATGAAGCTCGGGAAGAGGCAACCAAAGTAGCCGCGGCCAAAGAAAGGGGGCAGTTAGGGCAATCACACTCTAACTTCCTAGAGCTAGTGGTGATGCAAATCTTCTCTTGAACTCCTGAAGGAGCTTCCAAAGTTGACGAGGGAGGAGGTTTAGCAGTTGGCGAGATGGAAGAAGAGCAACGACGAGCAAACACACAATTGTGTGCTTTGTAGACTTCCCCCTTGTAACCGAAGCAACGAGTGACCTTCTTACACATTGCAACAATGTGGTAGGAGGATATGCAGTTGAAGCACTTGCCGATCAGATCTGTAGGCACTGACCGAGCAACATGGTGCCAAGGACCAGCACTATATCGCTTGCTGCAATCGCTAGAAGATTGGGCAGAGAGGCTCGGAGGCCTGAGGGTTGAGGGCTGCCCCAAGATAGAAGTTAGAGGATTGGGGGGGGGGGGGGAAGGCAAGAGGGGAGGGGAAGACGATAGGTGGGGAGGTGACATCGGTGGGGCTGACGATGAGATAAGGGAGGCGGGGAGGCAGGGGCGGAGAAGGGCTTCCGGAAGGGCGGCAAAGGAGGTGTGGAGAGGGGCGGTTCGGCTACCAGGGAAGCAGCGGAAGCAGTGGGACGAGACGGCGAGGAAGCCGACGAGGTTGCCAAGGAGGGGGGCGGCGGGGTAGAATCCGGCGCAGTAGGCCCGGGCTTTTGCTTGGGTGCATCCAGCCAACTCCTTCTCATCCAGGAGAAGCTGGAGGGGGTGGTGGAAGGGGCGGAGCAAGGCGGGTCAGAAGAGGTCTCTGCCACCAAGGTAGCCGGGGTTGCAGAAGGCAAGGATGTAGCAGCAGCAGGTAAGGATGTAGCGGCTGCCGGAGGAGAGTGCTCCGCCAGCAGGGGTGCCAGAGGAGCGACGAAGAGGGGAGGGGAAGGAAGACGGGGTGGGGAGGAAGAAGGTGAGGACAATGACAATGGTGGCTGAAGGGTAGGCAACCCAATGAAGGGGAAGGATGGGGCTGTGAGTGGGGGGCGACCAGATCTGGCCGACCTAAGATTATGAGATGTTCATTCTCAGTAGCTGAGCGTTTCATACTATTTATGTTAGAGGTCAGAATTTTGACTCACTTTCGGGTGGGTTGGGTTGGGTTTTTACTGTCTATCCTGAAGGAGCTGCCTCTTGTCTAGTTCAGTAAAATCTGAATGGAAAACCATAGCTATTTTCCCATATATCCACTTATACGATGTTCACTGTTTCTTATGTGCAGCTTAAGATTCAGTGTCTTGGGACGAAGTCTAAAAGGTAATTGGTAATGCCTTTCTTGCTTTGGTTGTATCTTATGTCTGAGGTGATGACCTATTTGTCTATTTGATAGCCTTAACTGAACTTTCTTTTGTGGGGCTCTCATACAGCTTGTATTTTTTTTTACAGTGATATGAAACAACAGAATGAACTGTCCCCTTTTGATGGCCAATGTTCATCCAATGATGATGTGGACAGCAAATCAGATGGTCCTGATTGTATGTTCAAGGAGAGTGCTCAGCCTTTGTCAGGAAATCATTCAGGTGGATTTACTCACGATGAGGCTGGAAATAGAGTATGATATGATACCTTTTCTCAAAACTCCATTTGTGACTATATTTGATTTTATTAATATAAAAAATTACCACGGCCAACGGTGCAGAACTGCAGATACCCAACTAATCGCACACGCTAGTGTTATATTCGGATCAATTGTTCTACCTATTGGTATAAAACTGGTGTCCTTATTAATATATGTCATTGTATGAAAGGGCACTTAGAGATGCAGGGTCCAGAGTCCGTTATTTTTACTTGATGTTTATGACTTTTCATGGTTTCCAATAAGTGACTTTGACCACTACCTTCTATACCTCATATAAATAGAGAACTGCAAAAAATATAATTTTGTGGTAGCACTTTAATAGACGAATCTAGCCATACAATTTTTCATATAGACAATTGCATAGTTTTCAACATATTGATAGTCACAAAGGTTGACAGCACATATTCTAGGTCACCAAACAAAAAATAATGGAGTATTATTACTTATGGACTGATCTTGTACTGATGAGAACCATGGTTTTTCTAAAATAGATGGCAATTTTGTTACATCCTCCAAATATAAGAGCTGAAATTGTTGTGGCTATTCTGTTGTTTCTGCTTTATCTGCTATTTAACTTGAAAAGAGAAAATCTTCATGAATTATTGGTGGCTAAGGAGCTAAGAGAAGGCTAGTTTCAAACTCCAATCTTACGATATAATTTTTTTTATCGAACTTTAAGCTACGCTTTATTAAACTTCACTTGGTCACTTGACTTTGTCAGTTATGTTGTTTTGGATTGCTTTTCAGTGCTTGCAATCTTTTAAAACTTCACGTTTTCACTTGAATGAATACATATGATGTTAGTAAATTCAGTATATTTGGAATTGCTGAGTACTGTGTTTAGATCCCAGCAATGTGATGTTTCATAGCAATTGTGCAACATTGATTTCCTCGAGAATATGCAGGATGACTGCACCATTTTCACTAAAATGCGGAAGTCGCCATAGAAACTCAATTATAGGAAACAACTATGCACCAAAAAGAGATAACCACTGTTATGGCTGAGATTATTCAATGATAAGTAGCAAGATAAATTCACTAACTCGTCCTTCCTTAGAGGCTCTGAGTAGTCTTTAGATCTATTTTGTTGCTTGATTACAATTGACTCCTAATCTCTTAATACATAGGGGACTATCTCAAAACCTTAACCCTAGCCGCAGGTATTGTAGCGGGATGCTACCGTACCCGAGACGCTACAGTGCCCCGCTACAGTCCCGTTGGCCTATAAGGCACATCTATTATCTATTATCTATAACACCCCATCCCTCCTTTTGAGCAGCTCTTCCTCAAGCTGCAGTCGAGATGGATTGTTGATTACATGACTCGACTACATAACTAAAATAAAAAATGACTCGATCACAAAGTAGCAGTGCATCCAAGTTATTTTCATCTTCCTTTACAATAAATCCTGCCTCTGAATTAAAACTTGAGTAGTCCTTCAATGCTAGCAATGCTTTAGCCTTTAGAAGCTTTACCTTTAAGCGTTCTGGAGAAAAGATAAGCACACTTTTGTTGAGGTATTCCAGGACCTTCAAAAACTATCCAGAATCAAAGTGATCACAAGCAGACTGTAATGCCTGTAGCAGCTGAGATAATTCCTTCTCCACTACAGCAGTCCCAGGCCTTAGCTCTAAATATTTGTTAGAATTGCTATCAGCTTCCTTGTATCTGCCTTTATGACGGAGCACCAACACACGCTGCCTGTAAGATTCAGAATAATTTTAATCAACTTCAAAAAAGCATTTAATAGGCCAAGTGATCCATCATACTTTCTCAGGTTCATCATCTCAGAGGCTCGCGCAAACAAAGTGGATGGGCCATTCTCTTGAACTTCTTCTGAGATGTCTCGCAGCTGCAGTCCATAGCCTTTCTTGCCAGGATGAAACCATCTCAGCTGTGCATAGTTGCGGTGCTGAAACTGCTGGTTGGGACCTTGCTCCCCACATGAGCATATATGCTTCACAGATGTGATGTTGAGCATCCTACAGACTACAGCCATCTCCACAACCCAGCAGGTCGAGGTGCTCGACATTGGCAACATCAATACCAGGGAGGTTGTGGAAGGCCTTGACGATCTTGGATCTCTCGGTGCTGCAGTCGATAAGCGCCGCGTAGTCGGAGATGACAAGTGGAGATTCGGGGACTCTCTAGTTCAGCGAGCAGAACAGAGGAAGAGCGTGATGGCGGAGAGGATCGTCGCCGCAGCGGAGGAGGACACGGATCGTGACTCCGAGTCGTGGATCCAACATGTTTAGGAGCGGATCGGTTCGCGAACGGACCATCCCGGTGGTGCTCGGTGATAAATAGGTCGGCAGCAGGGGCGTCGAGTCCCAGCGAGGGCCATGGAGGAGTCGCGGATCCGGCCGCGAATCAAAGACAGCAGCGCCGCTTGTGCCCTCCTTTCCTTGGATGCGTGCCAGGATGCATCACACCTCATCCTTGTCCTGCGGCGGGACCGGACTTGGGCTCCCCTCGCCGGCAGCGGCAGCGAAGGTCGTGCCCAATGCATCAATTTGTTGGGTGGGATTTGATGTCGGGAAGATGGCGGGCAGCGAGATGCTGGCCGGGTCGGTGGCCATGTCACCCTCCAAGACTTTCACGGGAACCAAGGATGATGAACTCATATGAGCATTGGTAAACCACAGAATCAATACCAGCCATGATCTCCACCTCATCAGCAATATTTTTCATGTTAAGGCTTGTCTCATACATGGTGTTATGCATCGATTGCAACATGCGATTAATTTCCTTCATCTCTGTGAGAATCCTCATGAGCTGTACACTGATTCCTTCGATCTTTTGTGCTTCCATAGTTAGATTGGAGCAGAGGGTGGGTTGGGTGGGATTTGGATCTTGATGGCAGCGGCGGCATAGATGGGTTGGCTCTGAATACCAAGATGTTACAGCTGAGATTATTCAGATAAGTAGCAAGATAGATCCGCTAACTCGTCCTCCTTTGGAGGCTCTGAGTAGTCTTTAAATCTATTTTCTTGCTTGATTACAATTAACTATCCTAATCTCTTAATATAGAGGGGACTATCCCAAAACCCTAACCCTAGCTGCAGGTCCTGTAGCGGACTGCAACAGTACACGCACTGCTACAGTGTCTGCGCTACAGTACCTGTTGGCACATAAGGCCCATCTATTATCTATAACAACCACACATTCAGGGAGTAGGGTGCATCATATAGGCACTAGTAGCTCCTTCAGGTTCCTAAAACCTGCCTTTATCAATATTTCCAGGACGTTGGGTTTCTGAAAACTCGCACATTGCATTCTTTTCATTCCAGCCAGGTGACCCATATTACCAGCACATATGGGCCCTTAACTCACTGTTGGACTGCGTGTGTTGGACTGCGTTTAGACATTAATGTTAGCCTTCGAATCTGTGTAGTGTGAAATGGTTTAACTTTGGTTTCACACTAGTGTAGTATGAAAGGGTTTAACTTTGATTTCACACTACACTAGCTAGTCTATATAAGGTGTACCCATTTCCATTGTCTGTGAATACAATCAACTCATTCTCCTCTAATATGGTATCATTAGCCAGGCATCTCTAAGCCTAGCCCACCACCTCTCCCAGCAGCCGCTGCTTCATGGCGCAGCAACCGCCACCGTCGGCGCCCCCCTCCTCGTCGGTGCGGTCACCCTGGCCGGCACGTACCTTGGCGCACCGCCCTTGGCCGGCGCGCGGCCGCTACTGCAGCCGGCGGCCGCTACTGCAGCCGGCGGCCGCCGCACATCTCCTGGCCGGCGCCCACCCTGGCGCGGTCTCCCTGGCCGGCACACGCCCCCTCACCGGCGTACCACGCACACCTGCCACTTGTCCGGCAGCAGGCGTGCCCATCCTTGCCGCGGCTCGGTACATGTCAGTGACTGGTCCGGCTGCCGGTGGCCCACTTGTCGGCCCCTTTGCCGTCTCCTTCATGACGGGCTCCGGACCTGCTGCCACTATGCCCCCGTTCATCGCCGGACTCGAGTCACTGTCGGACGTGAACACCACCGTCCTGCCAGCGATGACCGCACCTACTGTGGGTGTTGCGCTGCTCATAGCGCGACCACTGCCCCATTCTCCGGCACCGACAGCACCACCACGACGGTGGCGGACACCTCCGGTGTACTCGCGGCCCTAACCGCTTCTCGTGAGCGCGAGCGTGGCACTTGCTCTCGCCCTGGAGCAGGAGCGTGCTTCTGTGGCTGCTCTTCCTCACCAGCTCGGGAAGAGTGCTCACCGACCGTTGACTGCTACACACGAGCCTTCCTCAGACGTTGGTGTCCCCTCCGTGTACTCGGCGTCACTCGTCGCCGTTCGACATGCTTAGGCCGCTGGAGTTCAAAATATTCGGACGCTTGTGTCGTTCGTCCTCAGTTCTAACTCCACCTTCTACGCCTGTGGGCGTAACGTGTTCCTTCTCACGTTGAGGCGGGTACCAGCTTGAGGACCACGTCCAACAGGATGGCTCCCCATGGGACGACTCTTGGATCAACATGGACAACCTGGATCCTTGGGTCCATCTCCGACGAGCTACACGATCTCGTCGGGCAGCGAGGTGGTGGTACTGCGCACCGGGCGTGGCTAATGCTTGAGCAACACTTCTTGGGGAACTGTGTGACCTGGGCACTCAACATATACGCGCAGTTCTGTGACCGCTCCATCTTCGCCTACTGCAGGGAGATGAAAAGCATGGCTGACGCTTTGCGCGACCTTGGCGAGCCAGTCGCTGACAACACACTTGTTCTTCGGGTCCTTCAGGGCTTGAACGAGCGCTACATTCACCTTCGCTCATGGCTTCTTGTGGAGCCGCCTCCGACCTTTGAGAAGGTCTGGTATGACCTTGAGCTCGAGGAGATCACGATTGGTGGCCTTGCCGGCTCTGGTTTGCCACAACTTTCTACGTCTCCGGGCAGTTGTCGCGGCCACCCACGTTTGGAGGACCTCCGCCAAGACCTCCTGCTCCGTCTACTACACCGGGTGCCTTTGCAGGCTTCGGGAGTGGTAATCGCCGACGTCGCGATAAGCGCAGAGGATGAGGTGCTGATGCCGGCAGCACCTCTGCTTTTGCTCCTGCCCCTAGAGGCGGTAGTGGTGGCACTGGCTGGGGAGGTGCACCCTGGCCCACACCCTACAACTCGTGGACTAACCAAATCTCCATGTGGCCTGGGCTGTCTCTGGGTCTTCCTTCTCCACGCCAGCCGCGTCCTCAGCTAGCGTACGTGGCCCACCCAGGCTACGATGGACCCGCCTACCTTGTCAGTGGGTCGTCAACTTAGGTCTATGGGGGCACTGACTACCCTACTGGGTACTCGGAGCCGCCGGCACAGCTCCAGGAGCCGCCTCCGGGGTGGGACCGCCAGTCACTGGCATCTTCGTTCAGCACCATGCACCTCACACCATCTACTGCTGCTGACTGGGTGGCTAATTCCGGAGCCTCGTACCACACCACTCCTAACGCTAGTATACTCTCTTTTACCCACTCTCCTCACCCTTTGTTTCCTTCATCTATCGTTGTCGGGAATGGGTCTGTTCTTCCGGTCACCTCAGTAGGTGACTCGGGATCTCCTGGTTCCGTTTAGCTTAATAATATTCTTGTTGCCTCGGATATCTTCAGAATTTGCTTTCTATTCGTCGTTTTACCGCTGGTAATAATGTTTCTGTTGAGTTTGATCCTTTTGGTTTATCTGTGAAGGATCTTTCCACGTGGTGTCTTCTTCTTCGATGTGATAGGCCGGGCCTCTGTACACGCTTCGACTTTCTACTTCCGCTACATCTCTGACTTTTGCTCTGGTTACAACAGCTTCGTCCATCACTTGGTACCGCCGGCTTGGCCATCCTAGCATTGATGTTATGTCCAAGCTGTCCAGTAGTTCAGTTATCTCGTGTACTAGGGGCACACATGAGTCTTTATGTCATGCTTGTCAACTTGGTCGCCATGTTTGACTTCCGTTTCGTACATCTGTGACTCACGTTGAGCATATTTTTGATCTCATTCACTGTGATTTGTGGACATCTCCTATTATCAGTGTTTCTGGTTTTAAATATTATTTGGTGGTCATTGATGATTTCTCGCATTTTTCCTGGACTTTTCACTTACTTTTGAAGTCTGAGACATGTCACTCTCTCTCACTTCTTCGTTTGGGTGTCTACTCAGTTTGGATGTACTGTCTGTGCTCTCCAGTGTGATAACGGGCGGAGTTTGAGAACTCGGCGCTCCGTAATTTTCTACTCGCACACGGCGTCCTATTGCGCATGTCTTGTCCATATACCTCCCCTCAAAATGGCAAGGCAGAGCGCATGATTCGCACCACTAATGATGTCATGCACTCCCTGATGTTTCAAACCTCTATTCTCGCTCGGTACTAGGTAGAGACCCTCCACACTTCCACTTTCCTCATTAATCGCCTTCCCACCAAGGCGATTCGGGCACCTACCCCATACTTTGCCTTGTATGGCACGACCCCTCTTTACGACCACCTTCGAGTTTTTGGGTGCGCTTGCTATCGTAACCTTTTCGCCACAACTCTACATAAGCTTGCGCCTCGCTCTACTCGGTGTGTCTTTCTTGGGTACTCTTTCGATCATAAGGGGTACCGATGTCTAGATCTCACTACTCATCGTATTTTGATCTCTCGACACGTCGTCTTCGACGAGTCCTCTTTTCCTTTCTCCACTTCCTTCCCTGTTTCAATCGCAGAGTTGGACTCCCTGTTTTCTACTAACACCGAGGCTGCCACACCACAACTGCCATGGCCTTTTTCTGCGGGTACGACATCCGCTGCGCCACGCGTGGCCCCGACGTCCTCGACATCAGCTGCTACGCCGCGTGCAACCTCGGAGTCATGCCGTCACCGACGTCACCCGCTGTGCCATGCGCGGCCCCGGTGTCCCCAACTTCGACTGCTGCATCCCGTGCAGTACCGACACCTCAGACATCACTGGTCGTGCCCCCCGCGGCCCCAGCATCTCGGTTCACTGACCCTCCTCTCGTCTACCAACGACGAGGGCGGGTTGGTGCTCAGGCTCCAAAAGCCCCATCATCCCCGGTGTCCCCAGCCGCACCACGCCCGACCACGACGTCTCCAGCCCCCTCAGCCACTCCACGCGCAGCCCCGGCGTCTTCGACCTCCACTATTGTGCCACGCGCGACCCTGACGTCTCCGACCTCCACGGCTGCGCTACGCACAGCCTCGGTGTCTCCGACCTCCACGGGTGCGCCAGGCGCGGCCCCGGTGTCTCCGACGCCACGCGCTACGACGCGCGCGGCCACGATACCACGGTTTGCCGACCCTACTCTTGTGTATCAGCGACGTGGGCAAGATAGTGACCCGACGCTTGCTTGTAACGAGCCTTCGGTGTACCACCCGCGTTTGCTCCACCGGGACCCAGGGCATGTTCACCCGATGGTGACTCGACGTGCAGCTGGGGTCCTCCGGCCTATTGAGTATTTCTCCGAGATCGCCCTCTCATCGACGACGCCTCTACCGTCCGCCTCCCCTTCGATATCGCCTATACCGTCGTCCGTCCGTAGCGCTCTTGCCGACCCTCACTGGCGCCGCGCTATGGAGGAAGAGTATGCGGCTCTACTTGCCAACCGGACCTGGGACCTTGTTCCTCGTCCTACTCGTGGAAATGTTGTCACAAGCAAGTGGGTGTTCACGCATAAGAGGAAGGCAGATGGCTCCCAGGAGACATATAAGGCTCGATGGGTACTTCGGGGCTTTACTCAACGCCCTAGAGTGGACTACGGCGAGACCTTCAGTCTGGTGGTGAAGTCGGCGACAGTTCGCACTGTATTGTCGCTGGTGCTCTCGCGTTCTTGGCCCGTCCACCAGTTAGACGTCAAGAACGCCTTTCTCCACAGTACTCTGACGGAGACGGTGTACTGCAGTTAGCAGATAGGTTCGTTGATTCAGCTCATCTAGACATGGTCTGCAAGCTGAACAAGTCCTTGTACGGTCTGAAGCAGGCACTTCGAGCCTGGTATAGCCAGTTTGCCACCTTTCTGGTCTCGTTGGGCTTCGTTGAGGCCAAGTCAGACACGTCGATGTTTGTCTATCGACAGGAGGGTGACACTATCTACCTTCTCTTGTACGTCGACGATATTGTGCTGACAGCGTCCAACCCGACTCTCCTTCAGTGTACTATCTCCGCCCTACAGAAGGAGTTCGCTATGAAGGACTTGGGCCAGCTCCACCACTTTTTGGGTATTGCGGTCGAGGACCGACCAAGTGGTATGTTTCTTCACTAGCGGCAGTACTGTCTGGACATCCTCGAGCGAGCGGGCATGGCTGAGTGTAAGCCGTGCTCCACGCCGGTGGATACCCACCCATCAGTGACTCGACCACCTATAGGAGTCTTGCAGGTGCACTTTAGTACCTCACCTTCACCAGGCTGGACATCTCCTACGCAGTTCAGCAAGTGTGCCTTCACATGAATGACCCACGGGAGTCGCACCTCACCGCTGTGAAGCGGATCCTTCGGTACCTGCGGGGCACTCTCGACTACGACCTCCTCCTTCGACGTGACTCGGCCTCCGAGTTGGTCGTCTACACCAACGCTGACCGGGCGGGCTGCCCAGACACCCGTTGTTCCACCTCTGGCTACGCCGCCTTCCTCAGTGAAAACCTCGTCTCCTGGTCCTCGAAGCGGCAGCCCGTGGTGTCGCGCTCGAGTGCTGAGGCAGGGTACCGGGCCGTGGCTAACAGCATGGCTGAGGCTTTCTGGCCTTAGATGCTACTTCAGGAGCTCCACTCCCCCGTCGCTCGGAGCACGCTGGTCTAGTGTGATAACGTCAGTGCCGTCTACCTCTCCACCAACCCCGTCCAACATCAGCGCACGAAGCATGTGGAAATTGATATCCATTTTGTTCCTGAGCGGGTTGCACGTGGTGAGGTCCGGGTTCTCCACGTCCCGAAGACGTAGTTCGCCGACATCTTCACGAAGGGGCTCCCGTCGTCGCTGTTCTCGGAGTTTCGGTTCAGTCTCAACATTTGTTGTGGCTAGATGTTGAGACTCTGGGGGTGTTGGACTGCGTGTGTTGGACTGCGTTTAGACATTAATGTTAGCCTTTGAATCTGTGTAGTGTGAAAGAGTTTAGCTTTGGTTTCACACTATTGTAGTGTGAAAGGGTTTAACTTTGGTTTTACACTACACTAGCTAGTCTATATAAGGTGTACCCATTTCCATTGCCTGTGAATACAGTCAACTCATTCTCCTCTAATGCTCACCTCTTAACAAGTCCTCGCCATAGCTTGTGCCTCCAATTTAGCTGCGATTAGTGCCTGGACGAGAACACATAGACAGCCACAGCCAAGACAAGATCACTGTTTGCCTTTTCAAGCAGTCTTTTTCGAAGACAGAATTTGACCCAAAATGGGAGCGGTCTTTCCTATTTCGCAGAAATTTTGCTTCTCCTGTAGATCTCATAAATTATATACTAGAGACAATTACATTTTGTATAAAAGCTGTATTGAGTGGTTATTACTTATTAGGCGGGGGAGCTGGCAGGTAGAAGTCCAGAATATTAGCCTGTGGAAACTGCAACCCAGCCTGTTCCTTAAGGCTGGGGTTTTCCTAAATCCTGCTTGCAAGGACTTTACTTATAATTTGCATGGTATGTATGAGTTTATCTTTCATTCAGAAAACTGCAACCCAGCACGTTCCCTGTTGTTTTCCAAACTCTGCTTGAAATGATTTCACTTATAGTTTATATGGTATATGTGAATTTACCTTGTATGAGAGTATATACCAAGGTTCCAAAAGGTGCTAGGCGCTAGGCGAGCAGTGACCGTCCGCCTAGAGCCTAGGCGCCGCCTAGGCGTTTCAAGGCGGTGCGCATTGTAGCAGTGACGAATTCTAAATTTTTTAAAAATACTACAATATATTCATATTTTTGCTATGTGGGCTTATTTTTCACAACCAACTTCAGCCCTGCGACTTTAGCTTCTACGGTCCCAAACAACAACCCAGCCCAACTACTGTCTGTCTCCTTCTACGCAGGACACACTCCTGCTTTCTCCGCTCCAGATCCCTGATCCATTCTTCCTCGCAGATCCACCACCTCCTGGGCGCTCCTCTCTGCATTCGGCACCCCGGTTTCCTCTCCTCCGCGGCTCACCTCCGGATCTGGCAACCTCGCCGCCCCTCCTTCGTAGCTCACCTCCCGATCCACCCACCTCACCCCCTCCTCCAGCCACCTTGCGGCCGCCTACCCCCCAAGGCGAGGCGGTCCACCCGCGCGGAGCGCCTAGGCGAGCCTAGGTGAACGCCTTTTGGAACGGTGCTTCAGACCAATGGGTATTATAAGGATAGATATGTCTAAAGTATGGATAGAAATTATGTTAATGTTTGACCAAGAAGAGGAGCTAACAATTACATTAGTCAGAGAAAGAGAAAAAAAAGAAAAATTGTCCATCACAAAATACCCCTCTACATGTTTTTAAATTACCCACCATTGATGTTATGAAAAAAGAGCACATTACAAAAATAATCAGCCAAAAACAGTGGTGATAGAAAAATCAGTGATGATAAGAAAAGAATAAACTGATGAACATCTAAGGTAATATTAACATCCTTTTCTCCTACGTTCATCATTAACAATACTAGGCATGCAAAGAATAAATTAACCACTAGCAAACTGAGTGATGCGTCAGTGGTACCTCGTCGTGGTCGTCAGCTACAACCCGTGTTTAAACCCTGGTATTTTCACCTGAAAAAAATCTTCTTTTGTTGCGTGGGTGTGCACCAGCCCTGTTGGTTATGGTGCTACGTCAGTCCAAGTAGTTTTCGCCATGGCCTGGGCTTTGGGGGGGGGGGTGGGGGGTCGACTAGTCATACAGTCCCTTCATAAATGAAATACTGTGGTGGTGGTTCTTCCCTACTAGACGAGTTTTTTTTCTAGAAAAGTTAGCATCTACTGTCAAAGAATAAGTAGAAGTGTTAGATTCTCGTTATTAGAGGCTAATAATTGAATTGATTAATCATTCATGAGGGGAGAGTACATATATAAAGACCCTAGGGTGGGCTGGTACATGGGCCTAGCCCAAAACACCTAAAAGGTCCAACACATAGTCTAACTCACCCCCCCCCCCCCCCCCCACCCCCCCCCCCCCCCCGCAGTCTCAACATCTAGCCAGAACAAATGTTGAGAACAGATGGACCGAAACTCTGAAAATAGCGATGACAGGAGACCCTTAGTGAAGATGTCAGCGAACTGCGACATCGTCGGAACGTGGAGAACTTGGACCTCGCCACGGGCAACCCGCTCACGAACGAAGTGAAGGTCAATCTCTACATGCTTCGTGCGCTGATGCTTAACAGGGTTGAAGGTGAGGTGCGGCTCCCGCGGGTCATGCATGTGAAGGGCACACCTGCTGAACCTCGTAGGAGATGTCCGGCCTGGTGAAGGTGAGGTATGAAGCGCACCTACAAGACTCCTGTAGCCGGTCGGATCACTGACAGGTGTCCCGTCGGCAGAAGAGACCTTAGCCTGGGTATCCACCGGTGTGAAGCACGACTTACAAGCAGTCATGCCCGCCTCGCTCGAGGATGTCCAGACAGTACTTGCCGCTGGTGAAGAAACAGACCACCCTGGGTCGGTCCTCGACTGCAATACCCAGGAAGTGGTGGAGCTGACCCAGGTCCTTCATGGCGAACTCCTGCTGTAAAGCAGAGATAGTACGCTGAAGGAGAGTCAGACTGGACGCCGTCAGTACAATGTCATCAATGTACAGGAGAAGATAGGCAGTGTTAGACAAACAGTGACGTGTCCGACTTGGCTTCACACGAAAGCCCAACGAGGACCAGAAATGAGGCGAACCGACTGTACCTGGCTCAAGGTGCCTGCTTCAGACCGTACAAGGATTTGTTCAGCTTACAGGCCATGTCTGGATGAGCTGAATCAACAAACCCTGTTAGTTGACTGCAGTACACTGTCTCCGTCAGAGTACCCGTGGAGGAAGGCGTTCTTGACATCCAGCTGGTGGATAGGCCAAGAACGCGAGAGAGCCAACGACAGAACAGTGCGAACCGTCGCCGACTTCACCACAGGACCGAAGGTCTCGTCGTAGTCCACTCCAGGTTGCTGAGTAAAGCCCCGAAAGTACCCATCGAGCATTATATCTCTCTAGAGAACCATCTGCCTTCCTCTTATGCGTGAACACCGACTTGCCTGTGACAATATTGCCACGAGTGGACGAGGAACAAGGGTCCCACATCCGGTTGGCAAGTAGGGTCGCATACTCTTCCTCCATAGCACGACACCAGTGAGGGTCGGCGAGTTGCGCTACGGACGGACAGACGGTATAGGCGATACCGAAGAGGAGGCAGACGGTGGAGGCGTCGTCGACGAGAGGACAACCCCGGAGAAATGCTCAACAGGCCGGAGAACTCCACCTGCACGTCGAGTAACCATCGGGTGAACGTGCCCCGGGTCCCGATGAAGCAAAGGCGGGTGGTACACCGGGGGGGCTCGACACGAGGAGTCGGGTCACCAACCCGCTCTCGTCGCTGGTAGACAAGAGTCGGGTCGGCAAACCGTGGTGTCGTGGCCGCGCGTGGTGCAGCAGTAGAGGTCGGAGATGCCAGGACCGCGCGTGGCACGGCAGTGGAGGGTCGGAGACACCGGGGCCGCACGTGGCGCGACAGAGGGAGGTCGGAGACAACCGGGGGCCGCGCGTGGCCACGGTCGTGGAGGTCGGAAGACGCCGGGGCTGCGCGTGGCGCGGCAGTAGGAGTCGAAGACGTCGGGGCCGCTGGAGGCGCGACCGAAGACCCCCCGGAACGTCAAAGCTGCTGGAGCCTGAGCACCAACCCGCGCTCGTCGTTGTAGACGAGTGCAAGATTAGTGAACTGAGACGCGCCGGGGTCACGGGAGGTGCAACCGGTGGCGCCTGAAGTCCCCCGATACTGCATGGGGTGCAGTAGTCGACGTCGTGGATGCTAAAGTCGCACGTGGACCAGCAGAAGATGTCGGGGCCATGCGTGGCGCAACAGGTACCGTACCTGCAGAAAAAGGCCAAGGCAGCTGTACTGTAGCAGCCTCGGTGTCAGTAGAAAACAGGGAGGGAGTCCAACTCTGCAGCTGAAGCAGAGGAGGAAGTGGAGAAAGGAAAGGAGGACTCATCGAACCGACGCGTCGAGAGATCAAGATACGGTGAGTGGTGAGGTCAAGACACTGGTATCCCTTATGATCGAGAGAGTACCCAAGGAAGACACACCGAGTAGAGCGGGACGCAAGCTTATGTGGAGCCATGGCAGAAAGATTAGGGTAGCAAGCGCACCCAAAAACTCGAAGGTGGTCATAGAGAGGGGTGGTGCCATACAAGGCAAAATACGGAGTAGGTGCTCGAATTGACTTGGTAGGAAGACGATTAATAAGAAAAGTGGAAGTGTGGAGAGCCTCTACCCAATATCGAACAGGAACAGAAGCTTGAAACATCATGGAGAGCATGACATCATTAGTGGTGCGAATCATACGCTCTGCCTTGCCATTTTGGGGAGAGGTATAAGGACAAGACATACGCAACTGGACGCCATGTGCGAGTAAAAAATCACGGAGCGCTGAGTTGTCAAACCCCCGTTCGTTGTGACACTGTAGAGCACGGACAGTGCGTCCAAACTGAGTGGAAACCCAAACGAAGAAGTGAGAGAGAGTGACATAGGTCTCAGACTTCAAACGCAAGGGAAACGTCTAGGAAAAATGCGAGAAATCATCAATGATCACCAAGTAATATTTGAAACCAGAAACACTGATAATAGGAGATGTCCACAAATCACAATGAATGAGATAAAAAATATGCTCAACATGAGTCACAGACATAGGAAAGGGAAGCCTAACATGGCGACCAAGCTGACAAGCATGACATAAAGACTCATGTGTGCTCCTAGTACACGAGATAACTGAACTACTAGACAACTTGGACATAGCATCAATGCCAGGATGGCCAAGCCGGCGGTGCCAAGTGGTGGACGAAGCTGTTGTAGCCATAGCAAAAGACGGAGACGCAACGGAAGTAGGAAGTCGAAGCGTGTACAGGGGTCCCGGGCTATCACATCGAAGAAGAAGACGCAAAGTGGAAAGATCCTTCACAGACAAACCAAAATGATCAAATTCAACAGAAACATTATTATCAGTGGTAAAACGATGAATAGAAAGCAGGTTTTGAATGATACCCGGAGCAACAAGAATGTTGTTAAGCTGAAAGGAACCCGAGAACCCGAGTCACCTACTGAGGTGACCGGAAGAACAGACCTATTCCCGACAACGATAGATGAAGGAAACGAAGGACGAGGGGTGTGTGTAGAAGAGAGTATACCAGCGTAAGGAGTGGTATGGTACGAAGCCCCAGAATCAGCCACCCAGTCAGTAGTAGGTGGCGTGAGGTGCATGGTGCTGACGAAGACGCCAGTTCCTGACGGTCCCACCCCAGGGGCGGCTCCTGGAGAGGTGCTGCCGGCTCCGAGTACCCAGCGGGGGTAGGCCAGTGCCCCCGTAGGTCTGAGTCGACGATCCACCGGCAGGGTAGGCGAGAGCACCAAAGCCGGGTGGGCCACGTACGCCTGAGGACGCGGCTGGCGTGGAGAAGGAAGACCCGGGGGACGGTCCAGACCACATGGAGATCTGACCAGTCGGTGTGGGCCAGGATACACCTCCCCGGTCGGTGCCACCACTACCACCTCCAGGAGCAGGTGCAGGCGCAGAGGTGTTGCTTGCATCAGCACCACGTCTGCTTCGCTTCCCGCGACGTCGACAATTACCACCTCCGGAGCCTGTCTGGGCACCTGGGGCAGTAGACGGAGCAACAGGTCTCGGAGGTGGTCCGCCAGAAGTAGGTGGCCGCGGGGACTGCCCAGAGCCATAGAAGGCTGTGGCCGGCCCGGAACCAGTAGGACCACCATTCGTGATCTCCTCGAGCTCAAGGTCAGACCAGACCTTCTCAAAGGTCGGGTGGCGGCTCCACACGAAGAAGCACGAACGAAGGTGGATGTAGCGCTCGTTCAAGCCCTGAAGGACCTGAAAAACGAGTGTGCTGTCGACGATCGGCTCTCCAAGGTCGCGCAGAGCATCAGCCATGCTCTTCATCTCCCCATAGTAGGCGGAGATGGTGCGGTCGCCCTGGACTGTGTTCTGGAACCGTGCGTTGATGTTGAGGGCCCGAGTCGCACGGTTCCCCAAGAAGTGTTGCTCAAGCACCAGCCACGCCCGGCGCGCAGTACCACCACCACGCTGCCCGACCAGGTTGTGTAGCTCGTCGGAGAGGGACCCAAGAATCCAAGTAAGGACCAAGCTGTCCATGTTGGTCCAAGAGTTATCATACGGGGAGCCCTCTCGTTGGACATGGTCCTCAAGCTGGTAACGCCTCAACGTGAGAAGGAACACGTGACGCCAGCGGTTGTAGGCCGTGAAGTTAGAACTGAGCTCGATCGGCAGAAGCGTCCGGATGTTCTGAACTCCAGCAGCCTGGGCGTGTAGAGCGGCGGCAAGAGACGCTGAGTACGCGGAGTGCCATCAACATCGGAGGAAGGCTCGTACACAATAGTCGACGGCTGGTGAGCACCCTCCTGGATCTGGTGAGAGAGAGCGGCTAGTGAAGCACGCTCCTGCTCCAATGCGAGAGCAAGTGCCCGCTCGCGCTCGCGAGAGGCAGCCAGAGCCACGAAGACACCGGAGGTGTCTGTGGCCGTCGTGGTGGTGCTGTCGACGCCGTTAGAGTGGATCAGTGGCCGCGCGAGGAGCAGCAGCAGCGCCAACAGCAGATCCGGCTGGTCCGGAGCCCGTCATGAAGGCGACAACAGTAGAGCCGCCGAGTGAGCCGCCGACTATTGGATTAGTCGCTGCGCCGGGCGCGTGCCGAGCAATAGTGACGAGTGGTGCGCCGGCTGCCGGACCAGTAGCGGGCGCACCAGCGAGATGGGACGCACCGACCAGTGGTGGGGCGCAGATCTGGGTCCCGACGACGCTGTCCAGGGAGAGGCCGGCCAGGGAGGGGCGTGTGCAGGGGCGCCGGCCACGGAGCCGCTGGCCAGGGAGCCGCCGGCCAGGGAGCTGCCGGCCAGGGGGGCACCGGCCAGAGGGGCGCCGATCTATGCAGCGCCGGCCAGGGATGGGGCCGGCGGCGGCCAGAGAGGGGGCGCCGGCGGCCAGGGAGGGGCGCCGGCGAGGGGAGCAGGGGCGCCGGCCAGGGGGGTCGCACCGGCCATGGGGGGGGGGGGGGGGGTGGCTGGCGGCTAGGTGGTGGGTATTAGGGTTATGGTTTGGCTAATGATACCATATTAGAGGCTAATAATTGAAGTGATTAGTCATCATGAGGGGAGAGTACATATATAAAGACCCTAGGGTGGGTTGGTACATGGGCCTAGCCAAAACACCTAAAAGGTACAAACACATAGCCCAACACTCGTTACTAGGCGTGCAAATGCATGAGCCATCCCGCTAGTTAACAATAGAAGAAAATAGCATCCTTTTCACCACATTTGTTATTATATATTAAAAGTATTATGTCTATGTGTAAATACAGACTGCATAAATATTTCAGGATGCTAGCTTCTCTTCATCAGGGCCTCATCAAAGATTTAATTCTGGAGTTAGTACCAGCGATAAAATAAATTTGTCTCCTAGGGACGACTCTGATGGGGGACTGTACATGGAAAGGCAAGGTTTTTCTTGTATTTATTATTTAGTCAAGGTCATGTTTACCTGGTTCCTAGATCTAATGATTCATCTTTCAGTTCTTGGATTCCAGATTCAACGTGCTGCAGGAGACTAATGCTCAGTCGTCCTTAAGTGGTCTTAGTCATCTTTCGTCAGGGGCATCTGGTTCATCCAAAGATCTCCTCGATGCTGCCGAAGCAACAATTGAGGAACTCCTTGATGAGGCACAAATGTGGGAAACACATTCTCGCCAGGCTGAAAAATGATCTAGAGACGTTGCAGAAGGAATGTGATGAAAAATCCATGGCACAGTCTGAGCTATTGCTGGAACTTTCTGCGTCACAGGCTGAACGGGAATCATTAAGACAAGAAATTGAAGAATTGAAATTGGCTTTGGAAGTGTTAACTGCACGACAAACTGCTGTCGAAATTTCCAAGTCTGGTGATGGGATAGACGTCCAGCATGAACTGAAAGATGAGGTGCAATTTCTGCGAGAGTCAAATGAAAACTTAGCAACACAACTGAAAAAGACCCAGGATGCCAATATTGAGCTTGTTTCTATTCTTCAAGAATTGGAAGAAACAATAGAAGCTCAGAGAGTTGAAATCTCTAATTTACTTACATGAGCGATGTGATTGATCATGAAGTATCTAAAAATGCATTGTCAGATCAAGAAAATGCAGAGTGGGAAAGAAAGCTGTCACTGAAAGAAGATGAAATCATAGCATTGAGTGAGAAATTGGATCGTGCACTCAATGTACAAAATGCAGGCGGTGCTGGTTTTGATGCTATATATCTCGAACTGGAAAAAGAGAATGATTTTCTGAAGGTCAAAATACAAGAGCTTGAGCAGGATTGTTCCGAATTAACTGAAGAAAATCTGGATCTTATATACAAGTTAAAAGAAGTAAGTGGGGTGGACAGACAGGACGCCTGTGTTTCTGATAGTCAAGAAATGTCTGATGTGGACGATCTTTCTGGAATATCAATGTCTCGAGTAAAACTCCTAGAAAGAAAATGTGCTGACCTTGAGCTGAAGATGCTGTTTTTTAGGTCAGAGTCCAGAGAACTAGAAGAGAAGTTCAGAAAAAGCCAGGCGGAGCTAAAAGAGAGAACTCTTGAATTATCTAAGCTAAGAGAGAACTGCTGCAGCCGTTCCATGGAGGTGGAAGGAGAGAGAACTCTTGAATCTGAGTTGAATTTGCTTAAGGGTAGAGTTCAGCTCAAAGAAAAAGAGATTGAAGATTTGCAGCATTCTAAACTAGAAATGGAGACGTTCATAGACACCCATGTTTCTACCAATAGGGTTCTTGAGCAGAAGATATGTGAACTTGAAAGCTACAAAGTGGATCTAGAGTTGCATATAACAAAGCTGGAAAGTATCAACATACAACTATCAGACTCAATTTCTGGACTGGAGGACCAGTTGACTAATCTGACTAGTGAAAAGAGTCATGTGTACGACAAATGGATGATTCAAGAACACAAATTACAGGCCTAAAGGATAAAGTAGAATCACAGCAAGCAGAGACGGAAGTTCAAAAACTGGAATGGAAGCAAAAAACAGCTGGAATTTCAGAAAAGATTGTCAGAAGTACAGGATGACTCAGAGGCTCTAAGACGGTTAAATGCTAAACTACAGTCTAAAGTTGATAGTCTTGTTGAAGAGTGTAGTTCTCTTCAAACACTGACAGCTGATCTAAAGAAACAGAAGTTGGAATTGCATAGCTGTGCTACACAGCTAGAGCAGGAACTGGAACACTCAAAAAGAAAGACAACAGATTTTTACAAAACTGTGGAGTTCCTAGAGGCAAGACTTTCATCAATTCAGAAAGACATATCTTCGAAAGAGCAACATTTTCTCTTAGAACTGGAGAATATATTTGAGGATCACAAGGAGCATGAAGAAAGGATAAATCGTGCACATTTCCTTTTAAACAAGATCGAGAAAGAAAAGATCGTTGAGGTAGAAAATCTTGAGAGGGAGGTCATGGGCCTTACTGCACAGGTGTCTTCAATGAATGAGGGGCAAGAAAGTGTCACATTGGATACTATTCGTGAGGCCTCCATTCTGCGAGCAGATAAAGCAAAACTTGAGGCTCATCTTCAGGTTGTCAATGAACAGTTGAGACATTACGAATCTCAGTTGGAAGAAAGCCGTAAGGAGTCTAAAGCAAGATTAAATCACTAGCTGACTCGCTTAATGCATCAAAACAGAATGAAGAGATTCTGAAAACAGATGTTGAAGGCATGAGAAGATTGATGGAAGCTGCTAAATCCAACGAAGAAACTTTAAGAAAAACTTCATGCGAACTAGAACTGAAGTTTAAATCCAGTGATTATGAGAAACAACAAATGATGGAAGAGAACTCTGGACTTAAGGTTCAACTCCAGAAAATAGCAGACCTCCAAGTTGAACTCTTGAAACTCCAAAGTTCCCTAGATGAGGCTAGGTTTGAAAAGGGAAAATTAGAAAAGCAACTTAGGTTGGTGTCTGAAGAGTGTGAAGAGCTAAAGTTACAAAAGGGTATGTTGCCAGATAAAATCTTGCACAGGAAGGATACTCTGAATGGCATCGATGAAGAAAGACGAAGTAAAAAAACCATTCAAGCTAAGGATGAGAATAGCACAGAAGAAGTAAGCAAATAATAATTCATATTCAACAATAATACGTCTTTAATGTTTTCAGATTCTTCTGTATTCAATAATCAATACGAAATGCCCGTGCATGTTGAAACGTATGGCCTTGTTTTATATGATAAATTAAATAAAAATGTGAAACTTGAAACAACCTGACTACTTTCTCTCGACTATTTCCTTGTTTTAGGGGAACAATCATGTAGCTACTGACAACGGAGATTGTTCTCCAGTTACTGAAGGACCAGACCTGCAAACAAAGATCCAATTACTGGAAAATAAACTTGCCAGGGCTCTGGAGGAAAATAGCATGTATAAGTCACAGCTGAAGAGGTGACGTTAGTCATCAATCCCTTGTCTTTCTCCTACTTTATACTAGCAGAATGCTCTCTTTGTTCTCCTTAAAGCAGTACCATTACTCACCAAAAGTAAAGACTATTCTAGAGTAAACAAGTAGTTTTTCTTCTTGAATCAGTATAGATAGTCTGCAACCCATATATAGTGTCTTTGCTAGAACAAAAAGTTGAGTATTGTCAAAGATGGTCATAAAACTGCTGAAAGTAATAGTTTGGTTGAGGTTGTGGATGTATGCTTAGACCAGCTATGTTCTAGTCCTTTTCGAAGTTGGTCAAAATAGTGCCTATTTTTCTTATTTATG
This sequence comes from Tuctoria greenei, assembly GCA_036927565.1. Lineage (NCBI taxonomy): Eukaryota > Viridiplantae > Streptophyta > Magnoliopsida > Poales > Poaceae > Tuctoria > Tuctoria greenei. The sequence goes on from JAYESD010000002.1 coordinate 258,178,272, forward strand.
TTGCACTTAATTTGGTTGAGTTTTTTGAAAACCCACAGTATTAGTCTAATAAATTCATATGCTTTTCTAGAACACACAGGAAACTTGCATATCTTTACATCAAGGATGAAGCTGGTCATGACTCGTGACACAGTTTGTTTACATGTACAATCCCTCGGCTGGGATCGTTCTAAAAAATTCTGCCACTTCATGAGAAACTTCACAAGAATAATTTTCCACCAGGAAATAAACTGCTGTTTACTCTATAGAAATAGTTTCTACTTATAACCTCTGCCAACGTAGTTTACTCACAATACGTGCCCAAATATAGGAATACTTCTTTTTAGTCTCTCAGGATAATACATAGCTATATTATGGTTTGTTGACTTTCTATGTCTCTAGTAGATACTTAGTTCTGTTGTCTGATGCTTCACTTGACTACACATCTGACATCATTGTCCTGTTACGCCTGTCTTGTCTTCTCTGCATAACAACATAGTTCCTAGTATATCATAATGTGACAAATGATTAGTTTCTGAATAGAACATGCAAAAATATTTTCATGACCTGACTGCAAGCTAAAAAAACGTTAATATTCTTGTTTTTTCCCTGTGCAGTCCAGTGCCAGAGGAGCAACTGTCTTGCAGCACGGACGGCAAGGAGAATAACGATGATAAAATAGCACAACTGGAGTCAGAGCTAAAAGATATGCAGGACCGGTTACTCAACATGAGCATGCAGTATGCCGAAGTAGAGGCTCAGCGGGAGGAATTAGTGATGGAGCTAAAAAATGCTAATGCAAAGAAAGGGCGGTGGTTCTAGCAATTAGTGACGGGGCTAAAAGGCTACTGGGTGTCGCCACAATCATGAGGCTCGCATGCCACAAAACAGGTACTTCCTCTCCTGATTCTTTGAATCCAGATAATATTTTCTATTTTGTTAGTAGTGCTGTTTTCTAATTATTGAGTGGAACAATGGCCACATTATTAAAATGAACTTGTATTCTAGGAAGCGATTTAATGACTTTATTATTGACTACAAGGTAGAAAAGGATCAAATCTAGAAATTTTGTTACAAAACACAAGGTCCTCATTTCAGGTCTCTACCAGTAGAATTAAATCATAAATCTTTATGTCACAAAATAACCTTTTCTACTCTGGAAGCCATTGCAAACTCTTCAGTTTTTTTCTTTCTCCAAGAATTTGCAAAAGAGCTGTTGTTTTCATTTAACTTGAATAAGATCGGCATACAGCACAGATCCAAACAAACCTTGCTCAGTTCATCCGCAGTGGTACGCTGTAAAGCGTACTGGAAAACATACTGAATTTTTTTTTGAGTGCACATACTGAAAATATAAAATATATAAATATGATTTAGAGGATAGAATATGGTTTAGAAGTTGCTGGTACGGATGGTCTCATTAAGATGCTTATGGTTGTCAGGAAGTGCCATATGAAAAATGTCGGAGGTTTCCATACCTTTGAGAGTACATGAAAACCAAGTTATTGCAGAACTGGATGACGTGCACCAGAAGGTTCATGGCTGTCAGGTCTCAGACAAATCGAGCAGTTAAAATTTCCCGGGAACTGGGAGGCCCCGGCTACACATGGAAAAGTAAATTACTAGTGACAAAAGAACATACGGATCAACCTGCAATTTTGTACGACTCCAATGTAGTTGTTGATTAATATATCTTCTTTGACTATCTGAAGAAAAGGGTAGATATATGTTATATAGTTCATCCCCCTAAAGAATTTTTTTTGTAGTTGTTGGAGAATGTTCTTTCATGTGTATATATAGATTTGTGTCATGTTCCGGCAATCTTTTCAGACATAGTGCCTTATCTGCAATTTGCATGTGTTTTCTTATATTACCCAAAAACAACGTGATCTGGGCTCTTTTGCGTTGTGGCTTAAACAACATAATCCAAGTGTTAAAGTGTATAAGTGAATTGTCTATTTTTCTCCTCAAGTTTAAGTTTTTAGGTGCAACTGGTTAGCGCAAAGTAGATTAACATGGCATTAGAGCCACAGAGATCTCGAGTTCGAATTCTGACGGATGCAAGTCCACACCTATTTCCACGTTTGGACTAAGGGAGCCTCATGTGAGGGAGTGCTTGAGTGTATAAGTGAATTGTCTATCATTTCCTATTAGCTTAAAGTTTTTGATGAAACCGATTAGTGCATAGTAGCTTAACATGGTATCAGAGCTAGATGTCTCGAGTTCGAATTCTAGCGGACGCAAACCCAATTCTGTTTTCACGTTTTGCTCGAGAGAGCCTCACGTGAGTGGGAGTGTTATATATAAGACTATCTGCAGTGGTATGCAAGTCTACTGAAAAGGTTACCGGAAAATTTAGAGGAAGTGTACAAAGTGTATATAGAGGAAGTTATATGATATAGAATACGATTATACTTTAGAGTAAGGTATACATTAGACAAGTGAGGATAGCCTAAGTGGATTGTCCACCCTTTCTCATCAGCTTAAGATTTTGAGTGTAATCGATCAACGCATAATATCTAAACACTGAGCTCTTGTTTGATGGGTGCGGGAAACTGAACTGGAGACGTTTGTCTATTCAAATTATTCTAAAAAGGCAATAATATATTCTATATTAGATCTATATATCACTATCTATGAGCTCTCATCGTGCAAGTGACAAAATGTCACATCCTATAAGTGGCTGTTTTTGTCAAATGGGAAATGCAATCAAGTAAAGCACCTACTACCGTGCATTTTAACAATTATGGTATGGGAAGTCGAGGCCTCATTCTAATCCGGACAGGCGGGTGTCGAGGCGGCAATGATTCCACAGTTAACCCTTTGCCACCTTGGAGGCATCTTTCTCAATTCCCGGTCTGTTGTCTAACTGCAGAATATTATGATTATATATGCAGACAAATTTGTGGAATTTGATTCACTGGGGAATAAACCTTAGCTGGACTTATGATTTGTCCAACTAAAGTGGTTGTCGGTTATATTCCCTGGTACGATTAGATAATATATTACTGTATGATCAGCAAATAAAAGGACTGCATTTCATTTTGTCGGTCAAATTATCCAATATGTGAGTACGTAACAAGGCAGATATGGGATGATTTTGAGGAACAAGGGTGCCAAATTAATTACTTATACACAATTCATGAAAAAATTGCTGTTAGAAAGTGAAAACAGTCATTTAAGCTAGTCCTGCATCATGAAGCCGTATGCATAGTACACTATTTACCGGGTTAGCTGCACCTGCAACTGCACCAGGAACCCGTATCCATCATGATGACATCATCAACGTCCGTCTCTGCCAGCGGTCACCGGGGCGTGCCGTGCCGCCTCCTCCACTCTCTGTTCCTCTCTTATTGCTTCGATCATGGCAACCACACGCTCCAGGACGGCCGCTTGGTCGTCAGCGGCACCGTCGCCGCCAACGGCCACCACCCCATCCCTCGCGCCGTCCGCGGCGTAGAAGCATACCACGGCGCACCGGCAGACGGGGCAGGAGTTATGCTCGTCGAGCCACCGGTCGATGCAGGGCGTGTGGTAGAGGTGGCCGCACGCCGGGACGACCCTGACGCCGTCGTCGTCGCCGAAGGACTCAAGGCAGACGGGGCAGTCCTCTGGCAGGCCCTTGCTGGCCCTGGCGCTGGCGTAGGACACCTCAGGCGGCAGCGCGGCGCCGGCGGGGCGGAGGAAGAGCGCGGCGCCCGGGACGAGCTCGCGCGTGACGCGGTGGCGGGCGCCCGTGATGGCGCGCTGCCGGGCGCACCGACAATAGGTGCAGAGCAGGATGAAGCAGAGCACGACGGAGGCGAACACCACGGCAGTAGCCTCGCCGGAGGAGAGGTTGAACTGCGTCCGGACGGATGCCGGGCCGACCGCCGGCGTGGCCCGCGGCCCGTCGCCGGAAGCTAGGCGCCTACTCGCGCGCGCCGTGGCCATGCCACGGCTTCCGTCTCAGCGGAGCTCCTACTCTATAAACATGGGAGGGGCAAGGAGGGGACCGGCAGAAAATTCACAAAGCCTCGTGCCCCGCCATATTTGTAGCCTCTGTAGTTGAATGCAAGCTCGGCTCATATTGTGTTCCATCTAATCCTACTATATTGTAGTTTGTTCATGGTGTAATCGGCCGTCATGACATCGAATTGCACCAAGGACGTCACGTCGGAAGTGGCTAATGTTTTCAGTGCGACGTTCAGTGTGTAAGTAAAGAGAGTTACTTTGTGAGAACCCTCTTAGCTTTACTTTGCCACGTAGGCTTCCAATGGTATTAAGGGGGTGTGTGTGTGCGCCACTCGGCCAAATAGATATTAGGAAAAACAAAATCTTCAAATTCGGTCACTGTCGTGGTGGGGTCAGCCAACGCAATCAAGAGGGGCATGCCCTGGACTGACCTGGCCCATTCAAGGAGCCTTCGCTACGCATCATGGCATGCAATTGCCTGCTTCCACGTAAGCCTCGACAGCTGCTATTTCACGATGGAGGCAGCATGACTTTACACGGCCTCACGTCCGCGAGCTGGACTTCATAATTCGCAATGGCAAACAGGATCTTAGTTTATTAATTCAGTTGTTTCTCAAAATACTAAAAGGATAATATAAGTGTAACTTGCTTTTCACCATCTTTTCGAATAATCTGTTTTTTAATAAATTCAAGATTTATCAAACAGGATCTTAATTTTCTTGTGCTGGAGATTCAAAATTTACTTCCCTATATTGTAATTAAAAGTTCCTCGCTTCAAATTTTGGTATTTAACTTAGAAAATAGTTAATAAGGTTCTCCAATAAAAAAAGTTGTCCTAAAGTCATACATTGACGGGAAGAAGTACAACTTATCTTGGCTGCTGATCTTAAATGACCTCTTTGTCCATGTATGATGAACAAAAATTGGTTAACTTCTTACGGACCTTTTCTTTTTGGAACTTATGGACCTAACTATAAAGAAAGAGATTACTTTCCAATCAGATGAAAACAGTAGATCATTTTACTCAATTTTTACATACCTTAGATCCTGATTTAACAATTATAACTTATATTTATCTATAGTCAACACATTAACAAATATTTTTATATAGTCAACACATAATCATACAAAACCAAAAAAAGTAATAAAGAAACAAATCTTAAAATAGACCGAACATCTTATGCGTTAAGTAAAAGGTCCTCAAAATTTTCAACCGATTGAAATTAGCATTTATAACTATGAATGTTGGATGACTTTCTGCCTAAGGAATGGCCATACGCAAAACTTAAGGAAGGAGAGAGGATTGAAAAGGTTGTAGAACCAAGTTTACCATAAGGAGGAAAGGAAAGACAAGAGTAAAAGGTGGTGCAATAGTGATGAAAAGAGTGTAAATGCTCGAAGAAAGGAACCACTTATCTAAATTTAAAGGGAAGGTGAGGTCATCTTGATGCAATATGCAAATGATACCATGATTTTCACATCGGGGGAGGAGGGTCATCTTAATAATCTTCAAAGTATTCAACCCGTCCCGAAAATCTTATCGCTGTATAGTCCAAAAATGAACTATCAAGCGACAACCTTTTCTGGACAGGTTGAGTACTTTGATTTGAGCGAATTTCAGAGTGGATCCTTGCAGGGAATGTTTTTGATCCGGGAGAGTTTTGCCAGTGCTCAAGAAGTGTGATTCTGTGAACAATTATTACTAAAGGGGGAAAGAGTTTCATTGAGAAGAGATGTGGGAGAATAATGTATTAGTGTCGTGAGGATTTTGAAAGTGTGAGTGGACTGGACTCTCACTCGATGCCAGATAGAGAATCAAATGTAACAGGAAAATTAGAAAAATTACTCTTCGGTTATGTACCTCCAGATGTGGGGTGCTCTAGTTTCTAAGCAAGTGTTGTACAGTGCTGAACTAGTCCTTCGCTTAATGCAAGTGGGACTGGAGTTGCAACCCACATTTTACTTAAAAAATACTATAAATGTGTTGTCGGCCGAACCTTGGCTAATGCATATTTCTGTTGAATAATCTAGCTATGTAAATTTCTTTTATGTCAGATTTTTCGTGAGTTATGGCTGCTCTAATATGTGCATTTTAGTGCAGCTTATTGCTGCTGTTACTATTCTAGTAATAGGTGCTTTAGTGCACGTTATGGCTGCAGTCACTGGTTATTGTAATGCACGCCTTAGTGCATAAGTTTCTTTAGTCTTTCTAGACTTTAAATAATGCAAGAAATTTCAGAATGGCTGCCAAGTCAGTGCAGCACCAAAAACTCAAGTGTTTTTGTTCCGCTTTGTGTGAGAATTATCCAACATTTGGTATCAGAGCCATGCCAAATTCGAGGACTTCACAAGACAGCCGCCCTCCTCGATGACACTCGCTCTCCCCTCCACCTTGTCGACCACGACGTCGGGATTCTGGCCGTGAGGTGATTATCGAGCGAGTCGTCGAAAGGAGTTCATCCTTCGTCGTCTACCTCATCCTCACGCGGACCAACTACGCGGAGTGGTCATTGGTCATGTGGGTGAATCTGCAAGCACAGGGCTTGTGAGACGCAATCGACCCAGGGACCGATAACTTCCGGGAGGATTGGAATGCGCTGGCCGCTCTGCTGTGCGCCCTGCCGCAAGAAATGCAAGCATGTCTTGCCGTGAAGGAGTCTGCAAGAGAGGCATGGGAGGCAATTCAATCCGTTCGAGTTGGTGTCGAACGAGTGAAGGATGCCAACGTCGAGAAGCTGCACCAAGACTTCGTTGAGATGACTTTCAAGCCCGGCAAGAGGGTTGAAGACTTCACTTTGCGCATCACCACTCTAGCTAATAAACCACAAGTCCTTGTGTGGGGACCGGGGTCCACACATTCTAGATATCACATTGGGTGGTGCCGTGCGATGCGGCACCCAACAACACACAAGAAAAATCATACAAAATAATTAACACAAATATTTTATTTCACAAGATGATTCTCTTTTACAACATAATATACAACACAACGGAATATTATATACTCATACTCTCAACTAACTATGCACAAGAGAAGTTGTCCCTGCCCGCGGGCGCTTCTCACTAGCAACACGAAGAAGAGAGAAGCGGCAAGGTTTCCGTGAGAGATACATCTTGACAAGCTCGAGGTCTCACGGACAACCACAACATAAGCATAAGCTAATAATACCTGCAAAAACCACAATATAGCAACCGTGAGCACAAGGCTCAACAAGACTTAACCGTCTCACCTAAAGCATGGAACTCTACACGTTGGAAACTTTAAAGACTGGAAAACTGAATTTGCAGAAATGGACTCGCCGAAAGTAAATCCTTAGTGGTCAGTTATAAAGTAGCATACGCGATCCATGGGCATAGCATCATTGTGAATTCCACAATCAAACAAGAAACACTTCATCCACGATGATACTGGCTCAAGGTTGCATAAGCCTTATTCAAGTTAAATGTTTGGAAATTGTAAATTTGATTATGCTATCTCTATAGCAGCCAAGATTTTAATACAAAGAATTATTTATAGTAGTGTATTCATAATCTTTCTATTATCTTTATTACTACGTCAAGACTCAGTGACCAAGTATGCTCAATCCATAACCACGAGCGATGGTGATTCGAATCAAAACACCCGGACTACACGTATCAAGTCTATTCAGTACAGTGTGTATAAAGCAAAACTTTTAAAAAGGCACTTAAATGCAAACTGGGGCTTGCCTGGCTGTGAGTCATAGGGGAAGTTAGCTTCTGGAAGTAGAGTCTCCAAGGGCTCCGGGTTCTCCTCGATCTCGGTCACTATATGAGATGCAATATATAAAGTACATGAGTGATATAGAAACTATAGAAAAGATCTTATTAACATTGACTAGGTATGTACATGATCTTAATTGGCTTTGAGATTTTTACAGTGGACACTAGGTGCTATGAGGAATATCTGGACCAAAAATTTGGAGATGTTCAAGGAAGCTTGTGGTATCTAAAATTCTAACAAGTAAAAGGCTTCTCCAAATTTTAGTTTTAATTCTGGAGCTTTATCATGGAACCAGCAATTGTACCATATAGAGGGGGTATCACTGGTTCTAGGAAAATTTGTTTCACAATTTTCTAAGCTTCCTACAGGGAGAAACTGATTTTACAAGTTTGTAAGAAATTCTGAAATGGTTACTGTACTTTTCCTAATTTTTTAATTACATAGAGATTTGGAACACTGATCAACCTAGTAAATGAAGTCCAATGAACTAGAAATTTTTACTGGATATCAAATGAATTCTGGAGAGTGTCCATACCAAAATTGGGAATTTTCCAATTAGCAGAAGAGGAATAATTAATTTCCCAAGCAGTTAGCTCAAAGGAATTAATTATGAAAATTATGGGAGTTTCATGTCCAACAAATTGCACCACTGCAAAGTTGAGATTGATATGAGTCTACCAGAATTTACTTAGAAATTGTTGAGCAAATATACTAGGAGTAATGGATTTTAGAAGCTTGATAGAAATCTGGAATTATTTTCCAATGGGAAATTTTAAATAAAGCGGCCGGCTCCACTTATTTGAATTGGGCCAATCAGCGCTGGGCCGCACCGAGGGCCACAAAGTTAACCCGCATAGCCGTATTAGATCCGAGCTACAGCCGATCCGCGCGGGGAAAAAGTCGCTGACAAGCGGGGCCCACCGGCCTTTGTCTTCCTTGCGATGCGCCGCTCAGCCGCGGCGGCGCAAAGCCGGCGAGCTCGCCGGGACGGTTGCATCGATATCCTCTTGGCTCGTCCATGACCGCCTACCCTTAAAATCGATCGCGCAAGACGATGGTGAGGTACAATCGTAACGGCGACGGCCGGAGATGGCGGTGCGACGACGGCGGCGAAGCTAGGGTTTCGGCGATGGCCGGAATCGCTCGGTAATGGAGCAAGAAGCTTGGGAAAAGGTTTGGAATGTTCCTGGGATCAAAGGAAAGATGAAACAGAGGTGCAAACGATGTGGAACGGTTGACAACGATGAGTTCAACGGCGTGCTGACTGTTTCTTCATGGCGGCGGGAAAAACTTGAATAGTTCGGTCGTTACTCAATGGTTTGCACTGATTCTAGGCAGAGGGGTGCGCTAGGAGGTAAGGACCATAATCCTTAATTGGATTGAAGAACCATTACACGTAGAAACGGAATTATACCAAGAAGTGAGCTAGTTCATGGGCAACGACCAAAAGAAAAACTGGAATATATTGCTCGATACTGAATGAAAGGAGGCACAACTTTTACCGTGAGAAAGAGCTTGGGATGGCGGTCCTTTTTGGTGTTGAGATCGAGTTGTGACTCCGCTTGTTGAGGGCTGGCGACGGTGGAGCAAAGGCAACGTTCGTCCCCAACTCCGGTGGCGTCCGCGGAAATTCAAACTACGGCCAATACAATGAGCAAAACGATGAGCTAATTGGTGTAGATGATATAGCGTGGCCTTGGCGCCATCTTTGCTGTTTGCATTGAAGGGAAATAAGGCAATGCTATGGTGCTCACCGGGAGGGAAGGAAGGCGGCGGTGCTGTGCGACGGCGGGGCGAAACTGTGGCGTGGGAAAGCAAAACCGAGTTGGGACTCGACGCCGTCGGTCAGGAAGGGTAGAAATAGGCCAGGAGAGGCGTGGAGAACTTACCACGGCACTAGCAAGCAAGCAGTTCGGTGGCTTGCATGCCGGGAGGTGTCGCCATGGTGAAAACAGAGGAGCAGCTTGAGTTTGGGTCACTGGGCCCCACCCTTTCCATCCTTATCCTCTCTGTACAAAGAAATATCCTACCAACTGATGTCCAAAATTCATGAAACTTTGTGGATAGGCTCAAATAAATATCTGGAATTTGATTCTTGAATCAAAACTTCGAATTGATCAAGTTCTAATTGAAATTCAAATTTAAATTTGAATTTGAATAGAATTCAATGGAGCCACTGAATTAAATAGCAAATGAGCTTCAAAATTTTTGAAACTTGATAGAGAGGCTATTTGGAATATTTGGAATTTATTGGTGAACTAAGATTTTTAATTTGGCAAGGTTTGAACAACAGCATGTTTTTAATATTTGAATTCCCTCCATTAAAGTTTGAATTGGTTTGATTTTTAATTGCCAATTTGTTTTATTTTTACCATTAAAATCTTTACATCTACCATATGAACCTTGCACTAAGAAATTTAGGGCTTTTACATTCCTCCCCTCTTAAAAGAATCTCGTCCCGATATTACAAATAGAAGAGACGGAGGTAAAAGATTACCGGATATAAGATGATAATTTGTCCGGATACTTTGTGTGGAGATAATCTTCACTCTCCTATGTTGCTTCCTCATGGTGTGGTTACTCCATAGAACTTTATAAAATCACATCGTTCGATTCCTTGTGACACGAGACTTTTCATCGATAATCCAGATTGGATGCTCGACGTAGGTGAGATCCGGTTTCAATTCTTCCAATTCTTCAATGCGGATGTCGGTAGATGGTTTGAGACATTTCCGTAATTGGCATATGTGGAAAATGTCATGAACGCCAGCTAGAGTTGTTAGTAACTCCAATCTGTAAGCAACGGGACCACATCTTTCCGTGATAGAAAATGGACCGATGAATCGCACAACCAACTTTCCTTTTACTCCAAATCGATGAATTACTTTCATCGGAGAGACACAGAGAAACACGTGGTCTTCGATGTTGAAGCTCAAAGGACGACGCCTTTTATCTGCATAACTCTTTTGCCGAGACTGAGCTGCTTTGATATTAGCTTGAATAACTTTTACTTGCTCTTCGACTTCATTTACCAGATCAATTCCATATACCACTCGTTCACCAGATTCACACCAGTTAAGTGGTGTGCGGCACTTCCAGCCGTAGAGAGCTTCATAGGGTGCCATTTTGATACTAGACTGATATCTGTTGTTATACGAGAATTCCGCCAACGGTAAATGATCATCCCGATTTTTACCGTGGTGTATGGCACATGCTCTTAACACATCCTCAAGTATTTGATTTACCCTCTCAGTTTGTCTATCGGTTTGAGGGTGATATGCAAAACTACGAATTAACTTTGTCCCCAATGATGCATGTAGCTTTTCCCAGAAACGAGCAACAAACATTGATCCTCTATCCGATACAATGGTGCGGGGAACTCCATGTAAGAACATGATTCTTGATATGTATAAGTCCGCATATTTCTTCGCATTGTACGCCATATGCACTGGAATAAAATGTGCTGACTTAGTTAATCGGTCAACGATTACCCAAATGGAATCGTGCTTATGAAAGGTGAGAGGCAATCCGAGAATGAAATCCATACTCAGATCCTCCCATTCCATGCTGATATTTCCAGTGGTTGCAGCAGTCTGCTTTTCCTCATGTGGTCGACTTTCACTCTACGACATGTGTCACACTCGGACACATACTTTGCTATTTCTCTCTTCATACGTGTCCACTAAAATTTAGTACGGAGATCTTGGTACATTTTATTGCTTCCTGGGTGGATTGAATATTTGGACAAGTGAGCCTCATCCAAAATCTTTTTCCGTAGGTCCATGTCCCGGGGTACCACTATTCGATTTTTGAACCATAAAGTTCCTTGTTCGTCTTCTCGGAAACATTTCATTTCTCCGCTTTTAAGTCTTCTTTGAATATGAGACATTCCCTTATCTTTCTTCTGAGCCTCTACAATCCCCTCTCTCATTGTAGGTATGATAGCAAGGTTATACAAAGCTCCAAGAGGAATCACACGCAGACTTGGTTCATCTTCTTCCATTGGACTGATGGTCAAATTATGAACGTGAGACTTTCGACTAAGTGCGTCGGCAACCTCATTGGCCTTGCCGGGATGATAATGAATCTCAAGTTCATAGTCTTTGATTAAATCTAACCATCTCCATTGTCTCATATTTAATTCCTTCTGAGTGAATATGTACTTCAAACTTTTATGATCTGTGTAGAGATGCACTAGATTTCCCATTAAGTAGTGCCTCCACATCTTCAGTGCAAGAACTACTGCTGCCAACTCTAAATCATGTGTTGGATAGTTGTGTTCATGATTTCGGAGTTGCCTTGATCCATATGCAATTACTCTTCTATCTTGCATAAGTACGCAACCCAATCCGATGCCAGATGCGTCACAATAAACATCAAAAGATTTTGTCGTATCGAGTTGAGCCAAGATCGGGGCTGTTGTGAGATGCTTCACTAGAGTTTTGAAGGCTTCCTCACATGATTCACTCCATACATACTTGCTGCCCTTCTTTAATAAGTCCGTCATAGGCTTTACAATTTTGAGAAACTTGGAACAAATCTCCGATAATAGCCTGCTAAACCCAAGAAACTACGAACTTCATCTACGGAGGTGGGAGATTGCCATTTCAGCACTTATACCACTTTACTCGGATCCACAGCTATGCCTTCTGTTAAAATAATATGACCAAGGAATGGAACTTGATTAATCCAAAACTCACATTTACTGAATTTGGCATATAGCTTGTGATCACGCAGTCGTTGAAGCACGATCTTGAGATGTTCGGTATGTTCCTCTTCTGACTTAGAGTAGACCAAAATATCGGCGACGAACACTACGACAAACTTGTCTAACTTTGGCATGAATACTGAATTCATCAAGTACACGAAATGCGCTGGGGCATTTGTGAGACCAAAAGACATAACCAAATGTTCATAAAGTCCATATCTAGTTGAGAATGCCGTCTTCGGTATATCCTCTGGTCGTATCTTAATCTGATGATAACCAGACCGAAGATCCATTTTAGAGAATACCTTAGCACCCACTAATTAATCGAAGAGAAGATCAATACGTGGTAGTGGATACTTGTTCTTGATAGTCACGGCATTAAGCGGATGGTAATCCACGCATAGTCGCAATGTTTTGTCCTTCTTTTTGACAAAGAGAGCTGAGCATCCCCAAGGTGATGAGCTCGGGTGAATGAAACCTTTACTCAATAAATCATTCAACTGCTCCTTTAATTCAGCTAACTCCTTGGGTGCCATTCTATATGGTCATCGAGAGATAGGTGTAGTTCCCGGTATTAATTCAATCTTGAATTCCACATCTCGGTCGGGCGGCATACCCGGCAGATCATTAGGGAATACATCTGGGAAATCACGGACCACTGGAATGTCTTCCAACTTACTTGTTTCAGAATGATTCACTGCTGCATTTTCTTGAACCATGTTCTCAAGAATTAAGGTGTGATGGCCGTGAGTTGAAGAGTTGAGCTCAACAGTGCGAGGACTGATGTTTAGAACAACTTCATGGTTGCTTAACCACGACATTCACAAGATTACATCAATCTTTTGACCTTCAAGGATGATAAGAGTAGTGGGATATATTCTACCACCTAGACATAATGGTGCTCGAGAGATAACATCACTTGCGGTAGTATTACCTCCGGGTGAAGATATAAGATAGCGATGTTTTGTAGTAGTGGTTGGAAGCTGGTGCTTGAACACAAAGGATTGACTTACGAAATTATGTGTAGCACCAGAATCAAAGAGAATCAATATATGTATATGGTTGAGAGTGAACATTCCCGCTAACACGGGTTCTCCTTCCGGTACACCCTCAATGGTAGTATAGTGGACACTGCCAAGCTTTGATTTCTTTTGTTGCTGACTGGGAAACTGACTTGAATGTTGAAATGATGTCTGGCTGCAGCTTTGATTTCTCTCTGGACAATATCTAGTAAAGTGACCCACAAGACCACAAGTGAAGCACGAATATTTAGTCGGTTCAGTGCTGACTTGTGGATGAAAACTGGGTACCTCTGGCTGCCATGGAGATGGATAAGAATTTATGTGCTGCTGCTGCGGGGGTGATTCAAAACTTGATGCAAGCAGCAGGCGACTTTTATATGATGGTCAGACATATGGCTGCCATTCTTGACCGGATGGCGAACGATATACCAACCGATATTCCGCTTTCTCTTCTCCGCTTGAAGACAAAGATCTTCCTTTTCTTGTAGGATAGTGGCATTGACTAATTTTTTGTACTTGCTGTGATTGAACAACACCAACCTAGCTCGAAGTTTGACTCTTAGCCCTCTGAAGAAGTGATCACATCTCAAGTTTTCTGTATTCACATAGTCGGGCGCATATTGTGCCAAACGGTTGAACTCCTTAAAATACTCATGGACACTCATGTCCCCTTGCTTGAGTCAACGAATTCCTCATACTTGGTCTTTATAATCCCTGTCGAAATATGACGAGCACAGAAATCCTCACAGAACTCATTCCATGCTATCCGATGACCTTCAAGGCGAGTTGCACTATATTTTGCCCACCAAGCTCCGGTAGTTCCATGGAGTTGTTGAGCAGCGAACAATATTTTCTGGTAATCATCACAAGGAAACACACCAAATTTGGATTCCATTACACGAAGCCAATGATGTGATTCTAATGGTTTAGTTGCTTCTGTGAAGATTGGCGGTTGTGTTGCCAAGAAATCCAAATAACTGTTTCAAGGTGGAATAACTTGCTGCGTTTGATGCATTAGGCCTTGCTGCACCAATGCTTGGAGTAACTTAGTGTTCTCTTGGTGAGACTCGAACATTTTTGACATGACATCCACCAATACCGTTGATGGTGGTGCCTGCGGTGGATTCGAATCATCACCATCTCGACGAGACCGACCTTACTCGATGAGCGAGTACGAACCATACTGCACAAATAAATTTGGGATGAGTCAAAGTTCGATCTCAGCAATAAGTGAAGATAAGGAAAACATGAACATGTCAAGAACTGAAAGTGCATCTAGGAATCCCTTGTGGGTTTTGGTTGATTTATGACAAACAAATGAGATCCTAACCACATTATTGAGATGAGCGCAAGTTTTAATGAAAGAATGAAGAAAGCGCCAAAAAGAAAGGAGAATGAGGATCAATTCGGAAAAGAGCTCAAGAGCTGAATAGAATACATCATTATGTAGGGAGTGTGTTGGTGTAACACATCCCAAGAGTCCAAGCACAAAAAATCCACACACACTTCACATTTCACAGGAAAAACGGACTAGTCCGATATACACCGTACTAGTCCGATATCCTCTCCGGATAGGTTTGGACAAGTCCAGCCAATGCGGACTTGTCCGCACCGGACTAGTCCGATAATGTTCGAACTAGTCCGATAATGCTTCTGACTAAAATCGAACAAGTCCTTCAAGTGCGGACTTGTCCTCTATTTACTAAGGGTATCACCACACAGGACTAGTCCGATATAATCATGGACAAGTTCGAAAACCTTTTTGACTAAAATAGGACAAGTCCGCTCCTAGCCGGACAAGTCCGATATTCCTGGACACTTAGGATTTCCTGCATGCCGCACACCGAACTAGTCCGAACTCCACCACGGACTAGTTCGGACCCTCGAAACCCTAATGGTAACTTTTGAAAACCCTAATATAAATAGATGTGCACGGCCAAACTATCAACTCTCTCAACCCCTGCGCCGTCACATCCTCCAAGAGCTTAGAAAACACATCTCTCCACACAATCCAACGCAGAAAGATCAATCCCTTGAGGATTCACTTTGGATCAAAGGAGAGATACGATTCCACACGTTTGAGCTCTTGGGTTTGATCTATAACACACTCTTGTTGTTTCATTGTTGATCTTATGAGTGTGTTCTTGGTGGTGTTTGAATTGTAATCTTGGGGAGCCCTCAACTTGTGAGAAGGCCCCTTGAACTTGGTGATTTGCCCCTTTGTGATAGTGGAAGAAGAATTAGCCTTCGTGGCAATTCGATGAGGTTAGGGTCAGTGAAGACCCGGTCCTTTCGTGGGCCCCTCAACGTGGACATAGGTAGCCTCTGTGGGAATCGAACCACGGGATAAAATTCGTGTGTCAAACTTTTTCTTAAGTTTCTCATATCATATTCTAGGGCTTGATTGATCTTGTTCATCTTATGTTAAAACATTCAAATCAAAGCTAATATGTACTACACTTAATTTCATTGACTCAATACTTTCAATTTACATACTATATTCTGCTGCGTACTATGGTTGTATTGAACTCATTGATCGAACTTGATAAATCTAGTCCGCACGCACCGGACTAGTCTGCACTCTACCGGACTAGTCCGATATCTCGGGGTTTGATCAGTTTGTTAAGTGTTGCAGGTTCCGACTAAAATTCAAAAAGGCATATTCACCTCCCTCTAGGCCACATTCAATTGGTATCAGAGCAGGTTTCTTCGCAATAGACTAATCGCTCGAAGAGAACATGTCAGACATGAAGAATGTGCACAAGAGTCTTAACCAAGAGAAGGTTGAATACGAAAAAGCTCAAAAATTGGAGAAGCTCCTCGATGCCATCTAGGACTTCGAGGATGACGATGAGGAGACGCTTGAACTCAAGGCGCTCCTAAGGAAGAAAGCTCTCTCGAAAGGAAAAGTGAAGGTCGAGGATGATAAGAAGAAGAAGAAGGGGGTAGTTACACCGACTACTCCCGATATCCTTTTAACTACGATCGTCTTAATTCTAACAATAACCATTACTTGTCTATTCTTCTAGGAAAAGCCCCACACTTCGACAGCAATGACTACCTAATGTTGAGGCAGAACATGAAAATGCACTTAATCTCACTCAATCCCAGTTATGGCACATTGTGTGTACAGGAATAGATATCCCGAACGATGATTAAGAGCTTACCCCAAGTCAAGAGCAAGCAATTCATCGGAATGCTCAAGCTGCAGCAGTCATACATCGTCTCTAAGTTAGGACGAGTTCACCAAGGTGGATGGGCTTGAGATTGCGAAAGAAATTTGGGATACATTGCAAACTGCACATGAAGGCGATCATCATGTGCGAGAAGCGAAGATCAAAATGATCGAAGGCGAATTGGGAAGATTTGCCATAGAAGAAGATGAGTCACCACAATACATGTACAACCGTTTAAAGACGCTCATAAACAAAATTCGAGCATACGGAAGCAAGAAGTGGAACGATCACGAGGTGGTGAAGCTCATCCTTAGAGCTTTCATGCCTCGCAACGTCACCTTGTGCTCGATGATTAGATAAAGCCCCGAGTACAAGAAAGTGACCCCGGATGAGCTGCTTGGGAAAATCATCAATTTCGAGATGATGGAAAAGCAGGCAAAGCATGTCAAGGAGATTGCCGACCTCACCTCGACAAAGAAGAAAGGGGTCGCTTTGAAGTCCACTTGCAAGCTCTTGTCTAAAGAAGCTCGAGAAGCTCAATAATAAGAGGACAGCGATGACGAGAGCAGTGACATTGACAAAGAGGACATGATCCGCTTTATGAAGAGATTCAAGAAAATGATGAAGAAAAGACAAGGGGGAAAATCAAGTGAAGGAAAATACAAAGAGAAGCCAAGACCAAAGTTGAGGCAGGCATGCTGTAACTGTGGTGAAAGTGACCACTTTATAGTAGACTGCCCGTATGAAGAAAAAAAGAAGAAAACCAAGGAAACTAAGCCTCAACCACATAAATTCTTCAAGAAGTAAAATAAAGTTGGACAAGCGCACCTAGGAAAGGAGTGGGACTCAAATGATGAGTCCTCATCCGAAGAGGAAGAGGAGATGGATAACATAGCCATCGAGAAGACAACTAAGAAGTCAACCCTCTTCCCAAATCTTAGCGCATGGAAGGGCAACGACACTTGCCTCATGGCAAAGGAAGGTAAATGAAAGGTAACAAACAAATCCTCTTCCTTGCATTCCTATTCTAGTGATAGTGAAGTTGCTAGTGATAATGAAGACATGCTCGTTGGCTTAGATCAGAAAACCACTGCGAAAATGAAATTTCTACTTGATCAGCTTGTTGAGAAGGAGAAGTTGATCAACTGTCAAGAAGATATGATTATCTCCCAAAAGAAGGAACATATTGAACTTGACAAACTTCTCGAACTTGAAAAGGAGCGAGGCAAGTCACTGGAACTTGAGTTAGCCTCAAGCAAGGAAGCTTGCTTGAAGTTAAGCGACTCAAACACCACCATCAAGGAAGAACTTTCTAACCTATCCAAGGTTAACAAAATACTTGAGGTACAAGTTGAGTCACTCAAACAAAGTGACCCCTCATCCTCTTCAAGCTCACCTTCTCAACCACTTAAAACTGAAGCTACTATTACTTGTTCATGTGCTAAAATTGCCACTAGCTTGAAGGAAAAGTCAAACTCTACCAAGGACAAGCATCCTTACCAAAGTGACATATTTGACAAGGAGAAGATCAAATATGCACGTAGTGCATACTTGGTCACAAGACCTCCTAATGTCAAATATGGCATTGGGTATTCTTATGGTGAAAAACAATATGCTAGAAGCCATAAGAATAACAAGGAGACCATTGCCTTTGTGAGGGGAAACTCCTCTCAAGCTAGAAAGACCAATAACGCTAATAATTCCAAGATAGTCAACACATACAATAACCGGACTAGTCCAGTCCTCCGGACAAGTCTGGTTTGCCGGACTAGTTTTGTTCATAAACAACAACAACTATTATTCAGGACTTTCGATGCATCCTATGTTCTAATGAGAAGTAATTTTGGTAAAGTTTATGCTCATTATGTTGGGCCACACCATGGGAATACCAAGTCTCATGTGTGGGTGCCCAAATCTCTTGTAACTAGCCTCCAAGGACCCAAGCAAGCTTGGGTACCTAAAATCAAGGCATGATTTGTTTTTGTAGGCCTATTACTCCGGTGGATCGAAATGGGTGCTAGACAGTGGTTGCACCAACCATATGGTCAGAGAAAGAAGGATGTTCGTTGAGTATGAAGAAAATGAGGATCCAAGCGAGGATATCTATTTTGGAGACAACAGTCAAGGAAAGGTGCTCGGTACTGGTAAAATTGCTATATCATCTCAAGATACTCTTTCTCATGTGTTACATGTCGATTCCTTAGATTATAACCTGCTTTCCATATCTCGATTATGTGACAAAGGTTATAATTGCTGGTTCACTAATGAGGGTGTGACCATCTCTAGAAGGGGTGATGGTTCCATTGCTTTCATGGGTGTGTTAAAGGGAAAGCTTTACCTTGTTGACTTCAACAAAGATAAAGCCGAACTTGACACATGCTTGATTGCAAAGACCAACATGGGTTGGCTGTGGCATAGACGGCTAGCGCATGTTGCTATGAGGAAATTCAAAAGCTCCTCAAGGGCGATCACATCTGAGGTTTGAAGGATGTTGTTCTTGAGAAAGACAGGCCTTGTAGCGCGTGCCAAGTCGGGAAGCAAGTTGGAGCACCTCATCCCGCGAAGAACGTCATGACTACAACAAGGCCGCTCGAGCTGCTTCACATGGACTTATTCGGTCCAATTGCTTACATAAGCATCGGTGATAACAAATATGGCTTAGTAATTAATGATGACTTTTCACGTTTCACTTGGGTTTTCTTTTTGCATGATAAGACAGAAACTCAAGGAACCCTCAAGAAGTTTCTCAAGCGTGCCCAAAATGAGTTCTCATTGAAGGTCAAGAACATACAAAGCGACAACAACACAGAGTTCAAGAACACTCAAGTTGAGGAGTATCTAGACGAAGAAGGGATACAACATGAGTTTTCAACACCTTATTCCCCTCAACAAAACAAAGTTGCTGAAAGGAAGAACCGAACCCTCATAGAGATGGCGAGAACAATGCTCGATGAATACAAGACCTTGGATGGGTTTTGGGCGGAAGCGGTTAACACCGCTTGCCACGCCATAAACCGACTCTACCTTCATCTACTACTCAAGAAGATGTCATATGAGCTACTCAGGGGTAACAGGCCAAATTTTTCTTATTTTCGAGTGTTTGGTTCTAAATGCTATATTTGAACAAGAAGCCGATGAATTCAAAGTTCGCTTCGAAGTCCGATGAAGGTTTATTGCTTGGCTATGACTCGGACACTTACGCCTATTGTGTCTTCAACAAAGTCTCCAGAATTATTGAAGTAGCATGTGACGTAGTGTTCGATGAAACTAATGACTCTCAAAAGGAGCAAGTTGATCCATGTGTGCTAGATAGAGAAGAAGCTCCTTGTCAAGCATTGAGAAGAATGGCGTTGGGCAATGTTCGACCACGAGAGCCACCTCCACATATGCATGTGGAAGATGAACCTCAAGTGGAGCCCAATGATAAAGGGGGAGCTTCCATACAAGATCAACTTCAAGAAGACGAAGATGATCAACAAGTCAATGAGGGCAACCATCTAGGGGAATAAAAAGAAAATCATGAAGACACAAGACCGCAAGTGCCACATCCAAGAGTACACCAATGCGTCCAAAGAGATCACCCAATCAACAACATCATCGGCGACATCCAAAAGGGAGTAACAACTAGATCCCGCATAGCTAAATTTTGTGAGCATTACTCTTTTGTGTCCTTTTTGGAACAACGCAGGATTGAGGATGCATTGAAAGATCCGGACTGGGTGGTGGCGATGCAAGAAGAACTGAACAACTTCAAACGGAATGAGGTGTGGGAACTCATCGAAAGACCTAACGTGAACATCGTCGGAACCAAATGGGTCTTTTGCAACAAACAAGACGAACACGTGGTGGTGACAAGGAATAAGGCACAACTTGTGGACAAAGGGTATTCACAAGTCGAAGGTTTGGATTTCGATGAAACGTTTGCTCCCGTAGCTAGACTTGAATCAGTTAGAATATTGCTTGCATATGCTACTCACCATGATTTCAAGCTCTACCAAATGGATGTGAAAAGCGCCTTCCTCAACGGTCCAATCAAGGAGGAGGTGTACGTGGAGCAACCTCCCGGATTTGAAGACAAAGAGTTCCCCGACCACGTCTTTAAATTGCGTAAGGCTCTCTAAGGCCTCAAACAAGCTCCTAGAGCTTGGTGTGAGTGTCTTAGAGATTTATTAATTGAAAATAGTTTCAATATTGGAAAATCAGATTATACATTATTTATGAAACACTTCGACAAGGATCTCTTTATCTGTCAAATCTATGTTGATGACATTATTTTTGGTTCAACTAACAACTCCTTTTGTGAAGAATTTACTAAGATTATGACAGATAGGTTTGAGATGTCTATGATGGGAGAGCTGAAGTACTTCTTGGGATTCCAAGTGAGATAACAAAAGGAAGGGACATTCATAAGCCAAACCAAGTACACTCAAGACATACTCAAGAAGTTTGGGATGGACAAGGAGAAGCCTATCAAGACTCCCATGGCAACTAATGGACACATGGATCTCAATGAAGGTGGACCAAGCGTGGATCAAAAGCTATATCGCTCCATGATTGGATCCTTACTTACCTATGCGCATCTAGGCCTGGTATTATGTTGAATGTATGTTTGTGTGCGAGATTTCAAGCCAATCCTAAGGAGTGCCACTTGACAGCCGTTAAGAGGATCTTGAGATATTTTGTTCATACACCCAACCTAGGCCTTTGGTATCCCAAAGGTTCCAAGTTCAATCTCATTGGATACTCCGATGCAGATCATGCCGGATGCACAGTAGATAGAAAAAGTACCTCCGACATGTGCCAATTCCTAGGTAGATCCCTAGTTTCTTGGTCCTCCAAGAAACAAAATTCCATTGCCTTATCCATGGCCGAAGCAGAGTATGTGGCAGCCGGGAGTTTTTGTGCACAACTCCTTTGGATGCAACAGACTCTAAAGGATTACGGTTACAATATGAGCCGTACTCCACTCCTTTGTGATAATGAGAGTGCCATCAAAATTGCTCATAATCCTGTTGAACACTCTAGAGCCAAACACATAGAAATCCGATATCATTTTTGCAGAGACCACTCAATGAAAGGAGACATAGCTATTTCCCATGTCAACACCAAAAAACAACTAGCCGATATATTTACCAGCCACTTGATGAAAATGTTTTTGCGAGCTCTGAAATAAACTAAATATCCTTGATGCTTAGAATGTGGCTTGAAAACTTGCATACCTGTATGAACTCTTCAAAATATATTGTTTGAGTTGCGAAAATCATCTTTCTCAATTTTCTCCAAAAACTATTTCAACTACTTGATCTTGATAAATTATGGTCATTGCTTGATTGCTGTATGCTTACTGATCATATTCATCAAGATTATTTGATTTGCTTTGCCCCCCTATTATCTTAATAAGTACCTTCAAATATATACGAATGGGCTAAGCATTTCTGTTCTGGTGACCACGGACTAGTCTGTGGTTACCCAGACTAGTTTGCCCCCGCAGACGAGTCCACAAAGTGTCCGGTAGTCTGGACTAGTCCGGCGAACCACGAACTAGTCCGATTTAGGCTCTGTAAGAGTTCGGACTAGTCCGATTATTTTCCGACAAGTTCAATTTTTCGACTCCATAACCCTAGCCGCCGCCAAGACCTAATCTTCTTCATCCTCACTGCCTCACGCTCTCTCTCCTCGCTCGAGCTCCCCACGACGATTTGGCGATTCGTCCATCAAAACTCTCCAAGTTTGGGTGGAAAACGAACTTCATTGCATAGGGATTGAAGACCACGGACTTGTCCGCTCCTTCAACCCCTCCATCTCCAAGAATCGAGAATTTCGGTAAAATTTCCTCCCAAACCCTAGAAATCTTGATTTCCTTCATTGTTGATCAAATAACATAGTTCCTTTTCAAATACATGCTTCCTTGATCTATTACATTGATATTGAGCTATTCTTTCATTGAGCAACACCATTGATCTTCTAGTTAGGGTTTGAGGTGATGAACACCAAACTAGTCTGGTCCATGTACGGACAAGTCCGGTCACCCGGACTAGTCCGTACCTGTACACCGGACAAATCCGATTTTTCCTGAACTCAACCCTAATTACTCATTTCTCAATGCACTTCCTTGTCATCAATTCTTATTCCTACATTGTGCAATGCTCTCTCAGGACAATGTTGAACGAGAACATCTCTGACTTTGAAGATGAAATGGACCAAGACCTGTTGCTGCGAGCTTAGGAGTCTCGCGCTCAAAAGAGGCAAGAGCGCCCCTTCGAGCCCGAACCTTCCCCACCTCAGGTGTGGCGCAAGGTGCTTGCTAAGAAGCCTGTGTCCAAGGTCAACGACGCAGCCGGCTCCAGCTCGATAGCTCTTCGTCAAGTGAAGAGCAAAGGGAAGGGAATTGCGTCAGGCCCAGTTGGCCCTCTCGAGATGCACGCTCCGAGGCAGGGAAACAGAGATCCCTCCGAGGAGAGGTTCAATGGCAAGGGAAGCGACACTGCTTCCAAGTTCAGAAATGTGGACTGCTACAGCCGGTCCAAGCAGGCAGCCGATGGAAGGTTCTGGAGCAACTTCCATGCGGACTTCAATAGGTTCGTGTACCTCACAATGAAGAATCCAGTGGTGCGCAGACAATGGATTGATTGGGCGCACTTTGAAAGGAAGAGCTGCTCAGCCTTTGATGAAGTAGTTCATGCAGTGGAGAGGCATGGATTAAAGGATTTGTTTGCCTTCCGGAATAATTGGAATGACGAGGTCATTGCTCAGTTCTATGCTACATGCTACTTTGCAAGTGATGAGGAAGAGCAGGTGACTGGGATGACTCATGGATCCAAGTACACCATTACCTATGACGAATTTGCAGGGCTGCTACATCTTGATAGCTCCAGCAACGACAACTTGATCATTCACAACATTGGTGTCCTTGAGAAGGACAAAATGAAGTTCCTTTATGACACCCGCTCAACTTTCAACCCTCCTTCCACCAAGAATATGAAGCCATTCTTTGTGGTCCTCAATAGGGTCTTGAGAAAGACTATTGTCCCGAAGGATGGGGATGCAGGGAGTGTCCAAGGTTTTCTAAGGACACTGATGAAGGTGATAAGAAAAGGCAGGAAGTTTGATGTCTTTGACTACATATGGAATGACATGGTGAACATCTCCTTCACTCCTAACAGATCCTGTGGCTACGCACCTTACTTGATGTTCATGATTGAGAAGGTCACAGGGATCGAGTTTGTGAAGGATGTGGAGCACACTCCATTGAGGTCCCAGAAGCCTCCCCAAGTCTCTATCCAAACTGCTCCTTCTCCAGTGTCTAGTGAAGAGGCACCAAGGAGAGCTAGAGGTGATGCAAGGGATGAACCCACCACTAGGGCCCCTCCCAAGAAAGGGTCTCCTAGTGGAATCCAAAACTACTTGGTAGCAATCTTTGCCTCATGCAAGAAGCCCAAAGTGAACACTCACAAACTGAACAAGGCAAGGAAGGCTGATATGCGATATGTCAAAGAGAATGTCAAACACATTTGCCAAAATATGGAATCGACCCCATTGGATCTCCAATCATTTCTGAAGATCCAGCATCGGATTTCACCAAGTTCGACCCTTTGACTCCCTCCGAGCTTGCTTATTTTGGCATTGGGGGTTCGAGTGGATCCGCTCCTCCTCCTCCTCCTCAACCCGACAATGAAGACGAAGATGATGAGAGGACCAACAACGAGGACTGAAGATCTTAGATCCCTCCTCTCCTTCTTTTTGGTGTCTTGATGCCAAAGGGGGAGAGATTGAGGGGGAGTTACTAGGTCTTAGCTATAGGTTGGGAGATGAGAGCTTCATTTATGCATCTTTTATCTCTTTTGGGTTGTAAGACTTCATATTATGCTCTTTTGGTACTTTTAGTCTTGTTATGCAATGTTATGAACTATTTCTGCTCATATTTATGAAATCTGTTATTTTGCTCTGAAATTGACATATATGCTTGTTGTTGATATATTGATGTCAATTATTTTTACTGTCATCATGATTACTGTTGACGGTCCTTAAGTACCATATTTTGACCGTCAATTCACCTCATAATGTGCATAAAAGAAACACAAAACATAGTGGTAGGGTTATACACTAACCCAATTCCACAAGTGTTCGTGTTTATTTGTATGCAGGTGAATTATTACCCAAAATACCAAAACATGCAGGGATGAATCCATGAAAATGGATTTCAACGGATCAGGCGATGACACGTGGCAACACATGGATCAAATGGACCACAAACAGAAGAATACGAGGAGATCCAACGGTGTTGCACCCATATACATCAAGGGGGCCCAACTGGAAGCCACCTGGAGGAAACACTCCCCCGAGGGGAGCCTTGACCAGGTTGGCCGAACCAGGGGTTCGACCGACCTCTTCCTGGAGCCAAACTCGGTCAAATGACACGTGTTGGCTCCTACCGGCTCCCTAGAGTCAATGGTGACTGATTCGTGCATTAATTGTGGCGGGAACCGACCCTTCTCCACCTATAAATAGACCCCCTAACCTCACTTCTCACACACACCAAAAGTTGAGAATTGTGCTACACTCCAAAGGTTTAGAGTAGTCTTAGAGGCTGCCAAAGTAGAAGGAGAGTGTGGTGAAGAGTCTAGGAGAAGGAGGCTTGGGCTTGTCAAGTCCCTCTTCTACACTTGTACCCCTACAAAGATTTTACTCAATCAAGTAAGCCTTTGTGAATTCAATACAAGTTTGATCTTTTATTCTTAGTAGTTTGCACAAGTGGTTACTTGTGGGTTCACTGCTTTAATTCATTTGAGGTTCTAGTTGTAGCTTTGTGTTCGAAACAACTAGAGTAGTGATTTAGAACATAAGCGTAGTGCTTAGGTTATAAATCATCAGTGGATATCTCGTAGACCCACAGATTGAAGAGGTAGGCAGTAGGTGGTGACATCCCTATCTGTCCTTTGTAATCCTCCACGTTCGGCTATGCCATAGGCTCTTGGCGGGAGTCGTCCTAGTATTGCTAGGAGTAAGCCCGTGCACGAAGCAAGCATCTACTGCAAACTACCTTGAATTAGGATCAATACTTTGAATTCCTCTATGTTCCTTGCCTACCAAATAACTTTGTGTCCTTGGGTGAGCTAGTTCGAAAGATTAGCACACACGTTCTTTAGATTAGATACCCTTGGGAATACACCTTAAGGGTAAGTGCTACAACGGTATTTCCGTGCGCTTGCGGATAACTCTGTGGTGTTAAAAAATACCAACAAGCATTTCTAGCGCCGTTGCCGAGGAACGGTTGCTGTTAATCGTCGAACCAAGATCACCCTCGTATCATATCCCCCTTTTCTATCATCTTACCTTTCTCATTCTTACCTTAACACCACCATATAAATGGAGCAACCCACCATTCTTTCTTACTATGCTCCAAAGGGCAAGTTCTGTGAGCCACCGCCTTCGGTGGAACCTATTTGTTCAACCAGCTATGAACTTCGCCCTGGCTTTGTAGCCATGGTTCAAGATCAATCCTTCTCAGGAACGGATTGTGAAAACCCATACCACCATCAACGAGAGTTTGAACAACTGTGTTCATGCATTCTAATCAAAGGTATGACATAGGAAACTCTCAAATGGAAGTTGTTTCCTTTTTCCCTCAAGGAAAACGCCAAACAATGGTACAACCACTACGTTGGGAAGACAAACGGTGATTGGAGTGAATTATGAGACAAATTTTGTCTTTTTTTTTTCTTTCCCATTGCCCGAATTGTTTCGTTATGAAAGGAAGTACTATGCTTCCAGCAGATGGAGAAGGAATCCATAGGTGCAGCTTGGGACAAATTTTCTCTTTTAAAAAATTCTGGCCCAGATTTGTTAATCTCTGATCCAATGCTTTTGCAACATTTCTTCATGGGATTAAACAAAGAGTCTGCCCTATATCTTGACATTACGGCTGGAGGATCTTTCCTCCATAAGACTCCAGAAGAAGGCAATGATCTTCTGGATAGAATTCTAGAAAATTCTTCTTTCATTATGGGTCTTAATGAGCCTCCCCAAGAGGAAGTCGTGTCAAGAACGGAGGATGCACTCTTGGACAAGGATGAACCCGTTTCTTGTTTACCCCAAACCTTGCTAGAGGAATCCTATCCCGAACCTGAGACTACGAAGGTAGAAGAAATTCAACCCTCGCAATTTCCATTTTACTTCAAGGAAGAGCTTTTTGAAGATTATGGAAATATCTCGAAGTATTGCTGCTATAGGAAACCTTCATTGCCACAAACTCCACTTGAACCACCTGATGGGGTGTTCGTCCGTCAGACGGTCAAGGAGTTGACCTCTATCCTAAGCAGAGAGCGGACAGCTGAAGTCGAGAATTCACCCAAAATTCTTCGGATGACCTCACCTTTGGCTACCATTTTATGTTCTATTAGAGGGACACCAATGAGAATCCTATACAACCCTACTGTTGGAGCAAATGTCATTTCCGATTCTTGTGCTCTCGCCATTCTTGGCGATGTGCCATTGGCACCAACATGCAAATCCTTCCGAGATTCATTTGGAACCATTCTTGAAGGATGTGGGGTTCTGCAACAAGTGTCTTTTAGACACAAAGATGTTGAGGCTCTCCTAGATTTTCACGTGTTCGAAATCCAAGATTTCGACATCATAATAGGGATTCCCATAGAGAAATTTCTGATGGAAGTTCCTTTGGAAGAAAGCCTCAATATCAATCTTGGAGGGAGAAATTTCTCCATACCTATTCTGCGTTCAAAGAACACATCTGCAGAATCTCCCATCCAAGATGAGCCAATGTAGGAGGTTAGGACTCTTCAATTTTTAGAACCCCCTAAAATTGAAGGATAAGAAGACTTCATCCAAGAGGAGGGTGAATTTCAGGAGGAAATTGAATTGCCAAAAGAAGAGCCCTCCCTAAAACCTCTTGTTGAGCTCAAGATTCTACCTCCAGGCCTACGTTATGCCTTTCTAAATGGCGATTTGGAAGCCTCTGTCATCATAAGTGACAAGCTTTCAGATGATAAAATGCTCTAACTCATAGCCTTGTTAGAAAGGCATAGATCTGTTTTTGGATATTCACTTCAGGATCTCGAGGGAATTAGTCCATCATTATGCACCCAACGTATTCCTATTGACCCTAAGAGTGTCCCCTCAAGGGAACCTCAAAGGCGATTGAATAATGCGATGCGGGAAGTTGTCAAGAAAGAAGTCTTGAAACTTCTACATGCCGGGATTATTTACCCTGTTCCTCATAGTGAATGGGTAAGTCCAGTTCAAGTAGTGCCTAAGAAGGGAGGTATGACGGTCATTCAAAACGAAAGGAATGAATTAATTCCTCAATGGGCCATCACGGGATGGAGGATGTGCATTGACTACCGAAAACTTAAAAAGGCAACAAGGAAAGACCATTTTCCATTGCCCTTCATCGATGAGATGTTAGAGAGATTGGCAAAACACTCCTACTTCTGTTTCCTTGATGGGTATTCAGGATATCATCAAATTCCTATGGATCCTGATGATCAAAGTAAGACCATGTTCACATGTCCTTACGGGACCTATGCCTACCAGCGTATGTCCTTTGGACTGTGTAACGCTCCTGCCTCTTTTCAAAGATGTATGATGTATATATTTTCAGACATGATCGAGGATATCATGGAATTTTTCATGGACGATTTCTCCATCTATGGAAAAACTTTTGATCATTGTCTAGAAAATTTAGACAGGGTCTTACAAAGATGCCAGGAGAAGGACCTTGTGCTTAATTGGGAAAAGTGTCATTTCATGGTTTGGGAAGGCATCATTATTGGACACTTAGTATCCGAGAGAGGGATAGAGGTGGACAAAGCTAAAATTGAAGTTATTGAAAAACTTCCACCTCCTATCAATGTTAAGGGAATCTGTAGCTTTTTAGGTCATGCGGGGTTCTACCGACGATTTATCAAGGATTTCTCCAAAATCACTAGACCCCTCACCAACCTATTAGCTAAAGAAGCTCCCTTTGATTTCGATGATGAATGTCTTAAATCATTTGATATACTAAAAAAGGCACTCATCTCAGCTCCAATTATCCAACCTCCTGATTGGACGCTGCCATTCGAAATCATGTGTGATGCCAGTGACTTTGTTGTTGGTGCGGTCTTAGGTCAAACCAAAGATAAAAAGCATCACGCAATAGCCTACGCTAGCAAAACTCTGACAGGAGCCCAACTCAATTATGCCACAACCGAGAAAGAGCTCCTAGCAGTAGTTTTTGCTATCGACAAGTTTAGATCCTATTTGGTTGGAGCAAAGGTCATAGTCTACACAGACCATGCTGCTTTGAAATACCTGCTTACCAAAAAGGATGCTAAACCCAGGCTAATTCGATGGATTCTTCTACTCCAAGAATTCGATATGGAAATAAGAGATAAGAAAGGAGTAGCGAATTCAGTAGCAGATCATCTTTTACGTATGGAACTCACACAAACCATGGACATACCTATCAATGACTTCCTACGAGATGATATGCTCCTCAAGGTGACAGACTCTCACCCTTGGTATGCGGATATCGTGAACTTTATGGTCACATGATACATACCACCAGGGGAGAACAAAAAGAAACTCATTTATGAGAGTCATATACACCTTTGGGATGACCCTTACCTCTATTGAGTATGTGCCGATGGCCTTCTTAGAAGGTGCGTCCCATCAATCGAAGACACCAAAATTATAGAGAAATGCCATGCTGACCCCTATGGTGGTCATTACGGTGTTTACCATACTCAGGCAAAGATCTGGCAGAGTGGATTCTATTGGCCTTCAATGTATGAAGATACCAAGGAATTCATTTGCAGATGTTGGAAATGCCAGAAGCATGGAGGAATCTCTGCTCGCAATGCAATGCCTCTAACATACAATCTCCAAGTGGAATTATTTGATGTATGGGGTATTGATTTCATGGGACCTTTTCCTAGGTCTTATGATTGCGAGTATATTATGGTTGCCGTCGATTATGTGTCAAAATGGGTAGAAGAATTACCATGCAAAAATGCTGATTCCAAGCAAGCGAGGGAAATGTTCCATGAGATCATTTTCCCATGCTTTGGAACTCCCCGTCTGTTCATAAGTGATGGAGGGTCTCTTTTCATAGATAAGACCTTCCGAAACTTTTTAAGGGAACTTGGAGTCCAACATAACATTGCTACCCCATACCACCCACAGACAAGTGGTCAAACAGAAACATCTAATAAACAAATTAAGAATATTCTACAAAAGACTGTCTTGGAAATGGGAACGGGATGGAAGCAAAAGCTACCCGACGCATTGTGGGCATATCATACTGCCTACAAGACACCTATCGGCATGTCTCCTTTCCAACTTGTCTATGGGAAGACTTGAAATCTTCCCGTAGAATTGGAACACAGAGCGTATTGAGCCATCAAGCGGTGGAACATGAATATTAACAAAGTTGGAAATCACCTATTGAAGCAAATCTCTGAGTTGGAGGAATGGAGAGATAAGGCATACCACAATGCCAGAATTAATAAAGAGAGAACCAAAAGATGGCACGATAAGAGGATTACGCCGAAAGAGTTCAAACCTGGAGATAAAGTTTTACTCTTTAACTCTAGGGTTAAACTCTTTGGACATGGGAAGCTTAGAAGTAAATGGGAAGGACCCTTCACTGTTGAAGAGACTTCATCCCTTGGAGCAATCACACTCCAAGGTGATGACAGTCAACTATTCAAAGTGAATGGGCACCGACTCAAATTATTTCTCGATTCCCAAAAGGATACAGAAAAAGAATTTGACATGGTAAATCTAATCGATTTCCATGCCATTTCTTTCAATTCTGTTTAAATTCTCCACGTTCAACTAATGGGCCCATCCAATTCTTCTTCTAGAAGGCCCGTTCAGTCGACCCGAGAAAATGTGGCCCGAATGGAGCCAGAAGGGGTTCGACCGACCTTCCCTTCGCGCTGCTCGCGTTCTGTTTTCTCATGTTGATCCTCCTCGATATCTTCCACAAAATCCTCGGTGAAACATGTCGTTCCCCGCCTATTTAAAGGATGGAAGCAAAGAGGAAAGTCGTGCACCTCATTGAATCATCATGTTCCTCCCGTCCTCGTCATGACCGACAAGAAGATTGTGCCTCATGCCTCCAGCTCAACCTTCAACCTGAGCAGGGACATTACGCCGGCCAGCGACAAAACTTCCCTCGCCCGACAGCATAGGATGCTTACTACTTAGGATTTTAATTTTTTTAGAAAAAACATTTATTTTCTAAAGCTAGGTTAAATAATGTAAGCATCCCCATATTTTGATTTTAATAAAGTGACTTACCGGTTCATCTAACACCGGTAAAGTTCCCCCTTTAGTTTATTTTGTTGAATAAAGAATTCAGGAAACAAGTGTGGGGGAAACATGTCCCCAAGTCACAAAATCCCGACGTGAAAAATTAACGTTGCATATCAAAACACGTCGTGACCGAATGAGCAAAACGATCCGACGAAACAGAGCCACAGAAGAGCCAACAGGAGGTCGGCCGAACCCCCTGGTCGGCCGAACTGTTTTCTGCTCCATACGACTCCGTTTCGCTCCAGAAAATCGGTTTGGATTTCCTATCCCCACTTTTATGCGCTACCCTGGTGTTTGAGTTGATTTCATATTTTCCATTGCATAACTAAAATGAATCAACTCAACAAATTAAAATAAAATTTGGTAGTCAAGAATTTGCTTAAGCTGAAAATTTGAATACTTTATATTTCAATTCATTACCTTGTTTATGATTCCCATAATTCAATAGGAAAAACACATCATCTAGGTATTTGACTAGTGTGATATGGTAAATGAGTTCTTTAGAAATCATCCTTTTGCTTGAAATTGATTTTGACATTTGTAACTATTTGAAGTCTTGAACTTTGCCTAAAAATCTCATTGGAAATTTATATACCCACCAAGGCCATATGATATATTCATTGAAAACCACAAGCATATGCCACTTTGCTTTTCATTGAACTTTGTCAAACTCGTGACCCAATTGAGTGACATGCATGAACTTTTTGAATTGAAAACTCTTGTGCACTCCATTCATGCAAAATTTCTCACATTGAGAGTTTGCATCCATCGATTACCCATCCGCCAAAAAGAAACTCCATACAATATGAATGAAAGCCTTTTAAAAAAAAGGAGTAGAAGACATGGCTACAAGAAAAAGAAAAAGCATCCACTCTTGAAAAAGAGTAAGAGCGCCAAAAAGTAGCCATGTTTCATCCTTAAAAGAGAGCAAATTCATGGGAGATATCACCTCACCCCTCCATTTCATTCATGTGCACAAGAATTTTCCCTTCACTTTGTTCATTGCGCAAGTCTCTCATAGGATCAAGTTTTTGACTTAGTAACATATGAATTGTAAATGAGTGCCACATTCATCCCTACCAAGCTCCAGATATAACCACTTTTAGTATAGGGAAAAGAATTGGCAAAACATGCCATGGTGAGGACTCAAACACTTTGAGAGATTTGAGAGATTCCAATCGAGAAGGCAAGGGCAAAAGTTCCTATGACTTTCAAATATAGCAATTGCCTAATCATTTCAGCAGGGAATAATCCAAGGGAACTTCATTCTAACCGTTCCACTTTTCAAACACCCAAGATTGATGTGGTAGCCACATACACAAAGTGGATCTATGAATTAAGGTATAAGTTGAAATATCTAGTATCCTTATTTTCTACCTTATAGCAAATTCATGACAACACTCTAGTTCTACTTTCCTTCACTCGAGGACGAGCAAAGGACTAAATGTGGGGGATTTTGTTGATGGTCCTTAAGTACCATATTTTGACCGTCAATTCACCTCATAATGTGCATAAAAGAAACACAAAACATAGTGGTAGGGTTATACACTAACCCAATTCCACAAGTGTTGGTGTTTATTTGTATGCAGGTGAATTATTACCCAAAATACCAAAACATGCAGGGATGAATCCATGAAAATGGATTTCAACGAATAAGGCGATGACACGTGGCAACACATGGATCAAATGGTCCACAAATAGAAGAATACGAGGAGATCCAATGGTGTTGGAAGCCACCTGGAGGAAGCACTCCCCGAGGGGAGCCTTAACCAGGTCGGCCGAACCAGGGGTTCGACCGACCTCTTCCTAGCACCAAACTCGGTCCAATGACACGTGTTGGCTCCTCCCGGCTCCCTGGAGTCAATGGTGACTAATTCACGCGTTAATTGTGGCGGGAACCGACCCTTCTCCACCTATAAATAGACCCCTCACCTCACTTCTCACACACACCAAAAGTTAAGAATAGTGCTACACTCCAAAGGTTTAGAGTAGTTTTAGAGGCTGCCAAAGTAGAAGGAGAGTGTGGTGAAGAGTCTAGGAGAAGGAGGCTTGGGCTTGTCAAGTCCCTCTTCTACGTTACCCCTACAAAGATTTTACTCAATCAAGTAAGCCTTTGTGAATTCAATACAAGTTTGATCTTTTATTCTTAGTAGTTTGCATAAGTGGTTACTTGTGGGTTCACTGCTTTAATTCATTTGAGGTTCTAGTTGTAGCTTTGTGTTCGAAACAACTAGAGTAGTGATTTAGAACGTAAGCGTAGTGCTTAGGTTATAAATCATCAGTGGATATCTCGTAGACCCACAGATTGAAGAGGTAGGCAGTAGGTGGTGACATCCCTATCTGTCCTTTGTAATCCTCCACGTTCGGCTATGCCATAGGCTCTTGGCGGGAGTCATCCTAGTATTGCTAGGAGTAAGCCCGTGCACGAAGCAAGCATCTACTGCAAACTACCTTGAATTAGGATCAATACTTTGAATTCCTCTATGTTCCTTGCCTACCAAAGAACTTTGTGTCCTTGGGTGAGCTAGTTCGAAATATTAGCACACACGTTCTTTAGATTAGATACCCTTGGGAATACTCCTTAAGGGGAAGTGCTACAACGGTATTTCCGTGCGCTTGCGGATAACTCTGTGGTGTTAAGAATACCAGCAATTACTGGTCTCTCTCACTTAGTTTTGCATCCCACCATAAAGAGTGCACATATGCATTATGTTTTCATTCCTAAATGAGTTTCAAGCTCATATGTGCACACTTTATGAAAATTCTGCATTTTTATCATATTTTGTGAAATCTCAATTGGTTGTCATCAATCACCAAAAAGGGCGAGATTGAAAGTGCATCTAGGCATCCCTTGTGGGTTTTGGTTTATTTATGACAAACAAATGAGATCCTAACCACATTATTGAGATGAGCGCAGGTTTTAATGAAAGAATGAAGAAAGCGCCAAAAAGAAAGGAGAATGAGGATCAACTCGGAAAAGAGCTCAAGAGATGAATAGAATACATCATTGTGTAGGGAGTGTGTTGGTGTAACACATCCCAAGATCTCAAGCACAAAAAATCCCACACACTACACATCTCACGGGAAAATGGACTAGTCCGATATACACCTCTGTCTGTAGATCTGAAGTTCGGCAAGTCAATACGACTTCCGCACCACACTAGTCGATAATGTCCGACATCCCAAGATGCTTAAGCACAAAAAATCCCACACACTACAACATCTACGGGAAAATGACTAGTTGTTTTTCACGGTTTTGCTCTCTGGATAGGTTCGGACAAGTCCAGCCAATACGGACTTGTCCGCACCACACTAGTCCGATAATGTCCGGACTAGTCCAATAATGCTTCTGACTATAATCGGACAAGTCCTTCAAGTGCGGACTTGTCCCCTATTCACTAATGGTATCACCACACCGGACTAGTCCGATATAATCACGAACAAGTCAGAAAACCTTTCTGACTAAAATCGGACAAGTCCGCTCCTAGCCGGACAAGTCCGATATTCCTGGACACTTAGGGTTTCTTACATGCCGCACACCGGACTAGTTCAAAATCCACCACGGACTAGTCCTAACCCTCGAAACGCTAATGGTAACTTTGAAAACCCTAATATAAATAGATGTGCACGGCCCAACTATCAACTCTCTCGACCCCCTGCGCCGTCACATCCTCCAAGAGTCTAGAAAAGACATCTCTCCACGCAATCCAATGCAAGAAATATCTATCCCTTGAGGATTCACTTTGGATCAAAGGAGAGATACGATTCCACACGTTTGAGCTCTTGGGTTTGATCTCTAACACACTCTTGTTGTTTCATTGTTGATCTTACAAGTATGTTCTTGGTGGTGTTTGAGTTGTAATATTGGGGAGCCCTCAACTTGTGAGAAGACCCCTTGAACTTGGTGATTTGCCCCTTTGTGATAGTGGAAGAAGAATTGGCCTTCGTGGCAATTCGACGAGGTTAGGGTCAGTGAAGACCCGGTCCTCTCGTGGGCTCCTCAACGTGGACGTAGGTTGCCTCTGTGGGAACCGAACCACGGGATAAAAATCGTGTGTCAAACTTGTTCTTAAGTTTCTCATATCATATTCTAGGGTTTGATTGATCTTGTTCATCTTACGTTAAAACATTCAAATCAAAGCTAATTTGTACTACACTTAATTTCATTGACTCAATACTTCCAATTTACATACTATATTCCGCTGCGTACTGTGCTTGTATTGAAATCATTGATCGAACTTGATCAATCTAGTCCGCACGCACCAGAATAGTCCGCACTCTACTGGACTAGTCCGATATCCTGGGGTTTCATCAATTTGTTAAGTGTTGCAGGTTCCGACTAAAATTCAAAAAGGCCTATTCACCTCCCCCCCTCTAGGTCACATTCAATTGGTATCAGAGCATGTTTCTTCGCAATAGACTAATCGCTCGAAGAGAACATGTTAGACATGAAGGATGTGCACAAGAGTCTTAACCAAGAGAAGGTTGAAGATGAAAAAGCTCAAAAATTGGAGAAGCTCCTCGATGCCATCCAGGACTTTGAGGATGACGATGAGGAGACACTTGAACTCAAGGTGCTCCTAAGGAAGAAAGCTCTCTCGAAAGGGAAAGTGAAGGTCGAGGACGAGAAGAAGAAGAAGGGGGGTAGTCACACCGACTGCTCCCAATATCCTTTTAACTACGATCGTCTTAATTCTAACAATAACCATTACTTATCTATTCCTCTAGGAAAAGACCCACACTTCGCTGGCAATGACTACTCAATGTGGAGGCACAACATGAAAATGCACTTAATCTCACTCAATCCCAGTTTATGGCACATTATGTGTACAAGAATAGATATCTCAGACGACGATGAAGAGCTTACCCCAAGTCAAGAGCAAGCAATTCATCGGAATGCTCAAGCTGCAGCAGTCATTACATCGTCTCTAAGTCGGGACGAGTTCACCAAGGTGGATGGGCTCGATATTGCGAAAGAAATCTGGGATAAATAGCAAACTGCACATGAAGGCGATCGTCATGTGCGAGAAGCGAAGATCGAAATGATCGAAGACGAATTGGGAAGATTCGCCATAGAAGAAGATGAGTTGCCACAAGACACGTACAACTGTTTAAAGACGCTCATCAACAAAGTTCGAGCAAACGGAAGCAAGAAGTGGAACGATCACGAGGTGGTGAAGATCATCCTTAGAACTTTCATGCCTCGCAACGTCACCTTGTGCTCGATGATTGGAGAAAGCCCCGGGTACAAGAAAATGACCCCGGATGAGCTGCTTGGGAAAATCATCAATTTTAAGATGATGGAAAAGCAGGCAAAGCATGTCAAGGAGATTGCCGACCTCACCTCGGCAAAGAAGAAAGGGGTCGCTTTGAAGTGCACTTGCAAGCCCTTGTCTAAAGAAGCTAGAGAAGCTCAACAAGAAGAGGACTGTGACGCCCGGTTCCGAAACGAACCAAGCTAACGCATATGTGTGCCCAGGATGTTCAACACACATACACGAGTGATTCACAAATGATAAACAGATAATTACCACAGCTCAATTTATTAAATAAGTACTCTTATTACATAATTCATTAAATCCTCGGATACAAGCTCTAATGAATATTAATGATAAGTTCAACTAATGCAGCGGATATAAATTAATAAAGCAACTAAGCAAACTAAGCAAAAGGGGTAGCGCAGCTCCATGCAACACCACAGGCAAAGCTGACGGTAGACACGGCCTAGATCTCCGCATTATCGCCATTAAACTCACAATTCTGACCTGCAACTGTTGGGGTGGGGGATTGCAAGAGTGAGTACATGTCGTACTCAGCAAGTGTGGAAAGTATGACATGTGGCTTACTCAAATGACGACAATAATAATGGCTAAGTGCTGAAAAGTACAGTAAAACATTTGAAAAGCATTATCCTACGTCTATGTGAGACAATCCCATCGTAACCATCATATTAACAAAATATTAACCATATGCAATTATTGCCAACATCATCATTATCCATGTCCAGTTACCGTAACTCAAATTCATATCCGTAACCATAATCCATAAACCATAACCATTACCAACCCATAACCATAAACCACACACAACCATCCCAAATCCCAATTCCAACTCTAATCATGTAGGTCATCCAGGCGCTCATAACCGGGAGCACGGCTATCATGATAGTTTTTAATACTCTGCAGAGTTTGTACCACTTTACCCACGTGTTTGTGATTTCATCACCCGTCGGCGACTGAAGAAACTCCCTTATGCCAATTACACTTCCTTTGGTGTATGGCCAAGAGATCACAAAATAGCCTTTACAAAGGGATTACTAGCCTATTCAGACCCCACTGAGGTTTCACCGGTGGCGATACCTCCAGCTGAGCACATCTTCAACCAAGGGCCCCCTCTTGAGCCATTCGGATCCCAGGGTAGTCCCACCAATCATCAACAAACCCAATCTGACTACCCCTTCCCCGAGCATCCACAATGGTCCAAACAGCACTAGCAAAACCCTAATTAATCAGCTACGCCGCACCCATACTTGGCCTCGTGGTGGCACTGTAGTCCTGGCGTATTCTCGCATGAACCGGTCCTTAGATCTAAAGCAAGCAAACCACCATAACATCCAACCCATCCACATACCAGGCTTGCTTAGATCACCCATCGTATTGACCAATTCACATTAACCAGAATATCATTGATGCATAATTAAATGTGTAGTGTTGGTTTTTCCATCCCAATTAATTAAGCGAAGCAAAAAGGTAAAAACCCTTCCCGACTCTCTACCATATATCCCAGGTGACAAGGGTGGTCAAACAAAACTAGTAAACTTCCTACCATAGGATTCCCGTCAAATTGACACAGCATGCAAGTTTGCAAACAAAACCTTTAATTTAAAATAGGATCAATATGCTTCAAGGACACTTGCCTTGCTCCGGCGGATGGGGTTGTTCAAGCGCTTCGAAATCTTGATTCTGAAAATCCTTGTACACGATCTCTTGAGCACGTTCCTCTACTCGTGATCACACATACAAGAAAATACATACAATTCAACATAATGCACACAAAATAATCAACATGCAATGACATGCATGCATGCACAGTTTAATAATTAATTTACTACGGTCGTTTAATATTTAGATGCGACTAGTTCATACGTGTTCATAAGGGTTTACGGGGATTTTAGGGCGGATTAATGCTGCTGAAAATAAAATCATGGTGCAACTAAAATTAATTTACGCCTACTAGATTCAATACGGTCGCAAAAATTCGCATCGGGAACGGACCCTACCGTAGATCTGACGGCGTGACGGTCGCGGAACAAATGCGACGCGTAGACGAAGTGGATGGCGCGGCAGTACCTCGGCGGCACGACGACGGTGACGATCTCCGGCGGACGGTGGCACCCTCCTCTTTTTCTTCATCTTCTTCTTTTTTTTTTCTTCTTTTTCTTCCCCTGGCGGCGGCGCTGCTCTCTGGTGCGCTTTTTCCTGCTCGTACCGGCGGCTAGGGCTCCCTTCTTTTTTCCTGGTGGCGGCTGATTTCTGGGATCGGGAAAAAAACACGAAGGCCTACCGTGCTTTTATAGGCGGCGGCTAGGGCGACGGGGCCGCAGCGCGCGCGGGAATCGCGCTGGTTCGGCGCTGATCGGGAGTCCAGGCGGGGTGGGAGCGCGGAAATCGGGGCGCGTCGGTGCGGTGTTAGCGGGAGTCGGCGCGGGGATTCGGGAGGCTGGGGGGGGGGGGGGGGCGCAGTCGGCTCCGTGCTGTAGGCGGCGGGGCGTGGGTGGGGCCCGGGAGAGCGCGGCAGGCGGTGCGTGGGGCCGGGAGGCGGGAGCGTGCGGCGTGGGAGGCGGGCTGCGGCACGGGTCAGCGGGGACCGGGGCGGGGCCCGCGCGGCGTGACCGCAGGCGGCGCGGTCAGGGGCGGGGCCCGGCGCTGGCAGGGCGGGCGGACAGGGGCAGGCGGCGGGTGGGACGGGGCCTCGGGGCGGGCAGGCGGCGGTGGGGCCCCCGGGTGGGCGTGCTCGGGCGCGCGGCGCGGAGCGCCTCGGGGCGCGCGGCGGGGCCGGCTGGCGGCTCGGCCGCTGGCCGTTGTTTTTTTTTTTTTTTCCATTTAGTATTATTATTATTTTATAATTTATATTTATTTTTTTTATATTATTTATTTATTATTATATATATATTTATTGTTATATAATTTATTTATATATTTCTTTTTATATATTATTATTATTGTTTTATATTTATTATTTATTATTTATTATTTTTATAACATATATTGTTAATATTAATATTTTATCTATTTCTATATATTGTTATATATATATTCTTATATATATTTATATATATCTTTATTATTATTTTCTATTTCTTCTTTTGCTACATACATTTGTATATTTTATCATTTTTCTTTTATCCTACTAATGTTTAATGCATGATCATGTATGCAATGCAGGATGCGAAAATTTAGGGTGTTACAAGGACAACGATGACGAGAGCAACACCATTGACGAAGAGGACATGATCCTCTTTATGAAGAGAATCAAGAAAATGATGAATAAAAGACAAGGGGGAAAATCAAGTTAAGGAAAATACAAAGAGATGCCAAGACCAAAGTTGAGCGGGCATGCTATAACTGTGGTGAATATGACCACTTTATAGTACACTGCCTGTATGAAGAAAACAAGAAGAAAACCAAGGAAACTATGCCTCAACCTAAGAAATTCTTCAAGAAGAAGAAGCAAGCTGGACAAGCGCACCTAGGAAAGGAGTGGGACTCAAATGATGAGTCCTCATCCGTAGAGGAAGAGGAGATGGCTAGCATAGCCATCGAGAAGACATCTAAGAAGTCAACCCTCTTCCCAAATCTCAACGCATGGAAGGGCAACGACACATGCCTCATGGCAAAGGAAGGTAAACAAAAGGTAACAAACAAATCCTCTTACTTGCATTCCTATTCTAGTGATAGTGAAGTTGCTAGTGATAATGAAGACATGCTCGTTCGCTTAGATAAGAAAACAGCTACGAAAATGAAATTTCTACTTGATCAGCTTGTTGAGAAGGAGAAGTTGATCAACCGTCAAGAAGATATGATTATCTCCCAAAAGAAGGAACATATTGAACTTGACAAACTTCTCGAACTTGAGAAGGAGCAAGGAAAGTCACTGGAACTTGAGTTAGCCTCAAGCAAGGAAGCTTGCTTGATGTTAAGCGACTCAAACACCACCATCAAGGTCGAACTTGCTAACCTATCCAAGGTTAACAAAATCCTAGA
Organism: Tuctoria greenei; assembly: GCA_036927565.1. Lineage (NCBI taxonomy): Eukaryota > Viridiplantae > Streptophyta > Magnoliopsida > Poales > Poaceae > Tuctoria > Tuctoria greenei. The sequence goes on from JAYESD010000002.1 coordinate 258,218,438, forward strand.
GGTACAAGTTGAGTCACTCAAACAAAGTGACCCCTCATCCTCTTCAAACTCACCTTCTCAACCACTTAAAACTGAAGCTACTATTACTTGTTCATGTGCTAAAATTGACACTAGCTTGAAAGAAAATTCAACCTCTACCAAGGACAAGCATCCTTCCCAAAGTGGCATATTTGACAAGGAGAAGATCGAATATGCACGTAGTGCATACTTGGTCACAAGACCTCCTAATGTCAAATATTGCATTGGGTATTCTTATGGTAAAAAGCAATATGCTAGAAGCCATAAGAATAACAAGGAGAGAATTGCCTTTGTGAGGGGAAACTCCTCTCAAGCTATAAAGACCAATAATGCTAATAAGTCTAAGATAGTCAACACATACAATAACCGGACTAGTCCGATCCTTACTCGGACAAGTCCGGTCCTCCGGACAAGTCTGGTTTCCCAGACTAGTTCTGTTCATAAACAACAACAACTATTATTCAGGACTTCCGATGCATCCTATGTTCTAATGAGAAGTAATTTTGGTAAAGTTTATGCTCATTATGTTGGGCCACGCCATGGGAACACCAAGTCTCATGTGCGGGTGCCCAAATCTCTTGTAACTAAACTCCAAGGACCCAAGCAAGCTTGGGTACCTAAAACCAAGGCATGATTTGTTTTTGTAAGCCTATTCCTCCGGTGGATCGAAATGAGTGCTTGATAGTGGTTGCACCAACCATATGACCTCAGAAAGAAGGATGTTCGTTGAGTATGAAGAAAATGAGGATCCAAGCGAGGACATCTATTTTGGAGACAACAGTCGAGGAAAGGTGCTCGGTATTGGTAAAATTGCTATATCGTCTCAACATACTCTTTCTCATGTGTTACATGTCGATTCCTTAGATTATAACCTGCTGTCCATATCTTAATTATGTGATAAAGGTTATAATTGCTTGTTCACTAATGAGGGTGTGACCGTCTCTAGAAGGGCTGATGGTTCCATTGCTTTCAAGGGTGTGTTAAAGGGAAAGCTTTACCTTGTTGACTTCAACAAAGATAAAGTCAAACTTGACACATGCTTGATTTCAAAGACCAACATGGGTTGGCTGTGACATAGATGGCTAGCGCATGTTGGTATGAGGAATCTTCAAAAATTCCTCAAGGGCGATCACATCTGAGGTTTGAAGGATGTTGTTTATGAGAAAGACAGGCCTTGTAGCGCGTGCCAAGCCGGGAAGCAAGTTGGAGGACCTCATCCCGCGAAGAACGTCATGACTACAACAAGACTGCTTGAGCTGCTTCACATGGACTTATTCAGTCCAATTGCTTACATAAGCATCGGCGGTAACAAATATGGCTTAGTAATTGTTGATGACTTTTAGCGTTTCACTTGGGTTTTCTTTTTGCATGATAAGACAGAAACTCAAGGAACCCTCAAGAAGTTTCTCAAGCGTGTCCAAAATGAGTTCTCATTGAAGGTCAAGAACATACGAAGCAACAACGACACGGAGTTCAAGAACACTCAAGTTGAGGAGTACCTAGACGAAGAAGGGATAAATCATGAGTTTTCAGCACCTTATTCCCCTCAACAAAACGGAGTTGCCGAACGGAAGAACTGAACCCTCATAGAGATGACGATAACAATGCTCGATAAATACAAGAACTTTGATCGGTTTTGGGCGGAAGCGGTTAACACCGCTTGCCACGCCATAAACCGACTCTACCTTCATCGACTACTCAAGAAGACGTCATATGAGCTACTCACGGGCAACAGGCCAAATATTTCTTATTTTTCAGTCTTCGGTTCTAAATGATATATTTTGAACAAGAAGCCGAGGACTTCAAAGTTTGCTTCAAAGTCCGATGAAGGTTTCTTGCTTGGCTATGACTCGAACACTTACACCTATCGTGTCTTCAACAAAGTCTCCAAACTTGTTGACGTATCATGTGACGTAGTGTTCGATGAAACTGAGGGCTCTCAAAAGGAGCAAGTTGATCCATGTGTGCTAGATAGATAAGAAGCTCCTTGTCAAGCATTGATAAGAATGGCGTTGGGCGATGTTCGACCACGAGGGCCACCTCCACATATGCATGAGGAAGATGAACCTCAAGTGGAGCCCAATGATGAAGGGGGAGCTTGCATACAAGATCAACCTCAAGAAGACAAAGATGATCAACAAGTCAATGAGGGCAACCATCTAGGGGGAGAAGAAGAAAATCATGAAGACACAAGACCGCAAGTGCCACACCCGAGATTACACCAATGCGTCCAAAGAGATCACCCAATCGACAACATCATCGGTGACATCCAAAAGGGAGTAACAACTAGATCCCGTATAGATAACTTTTTTGAGCATTACTCTTTTGTGTCCTTTTTGGAACCACGTAGAACTGAGGATGCATTGAAAGATCTAGACTGGGTAGTGGCGATGCAAGAAGAACTCAATAACTTCAAAGGGAACGAGGTGTGGGAACTCATCGAAAGACCTAACGCGAATGTCGTCAGCACCAAATGGGTCTTCCGCAACAAACAAGACAAACACAGGGTGGTGACAAGGAACAAGGCACGACTTGTGGCCAAAGGGTATTCACAAGTCGAAGGTTTAGATTTCGATGAAACCTTTGCTCCCGTAGCTAGACTTGAATCAATTAGAATATTGCTTGAATATGCTACTCACCATGATTTCAAGCTCTACCAAATGGATGTGAAAAGCACCTTCCTCGACAGTCCAATCAAGGAGGAGGTGTACGTGGAGCAACCTCCCGGATTTGAAGACAAAGAGTTCTCCGACCACGTCTTTAAACTGTGTAAGGCTCTCTACGGCCTCAAACAAGCTCCTAGAGCTTGGTATGAGTGTCTTAGAGATTTCTTAATTGAAAATGGTTTCAAGATTGGAAAACCTGTCGGCGGTTAAGAACCAGCAGATCTCCCTACACTGCTAAGTGATAGGGGAGTTGATGTTCGGTGTGGGCGCGTGGAGATTCAAGAAGGTGAATTGGAGTTTGACACAGGAGACACAAGAATTTACGTGGTTCGGGCTGCCTGAGCGTAATACCCTACTCCACGGGTGTGTTGGTGTCGTATTAGCAGTAAGAGCTTGTCACGAGTGTATGGAGTGCATGAGCTCCTTCGTGAACGTCCCTGAGTGTATCGTTGGCCTGTCCTTTTATAGTACAAGGACAGGCCGTTACAAGTTAGCCTGGCCCGACATGTGGCCCCGGCGGTTACTGGTATTGATACACGATTAATTACTCTTAATGATCCTGTAACGAACTTTGACAGCACCGTTACTGGTGTTAAGATCGTCCGATTAAGTGTCATTAATATGGTATTAATGGCACTTAATTGGGTCTTGAAGTTCTTGACTCTCCTTTGAAGATCCAGAGCCGTTACAAGGTCTTCCGGAGGTTAGAAGCTGGAAGGTCCGACGATTTGACACGTGGCAGCTCCGGAGCTTGCTGTGGGAAGCAGGTAGCTCCGGGGCTATAAGACACGTGTCAGGTACATAGCTTCTCTCGGTCTGGGGTAAGTCCAGAGGTGCCATTTCGGTACGTGGCCCGGAGCTTCCCCCTTGTGGGAGGTAGCTCCGGGTTAGTTGTACACGTGGCGACCCAGGGATTAACCATGTTGGAGAAGCGGGTCCGGTCATGTCTGACAAGTGGGCCTCCGAAAGGGTCTTCAATCCAAGTAGATGGCTTTCCTTTGAGATTTTTGTAACCTCAAGGGGTGCACGGTTTTTAGGGTACCGACAGTGGCCCCCTGGACCTACCTCCGAGGAAGATCACTGGGGTGAAGTCATTCTGTCGGAGGTGGGTCCATCCTTACGACTCTTGAACTGGGTCTTCAAGGGTCTTCGAAGGTGCCGTTGGCAAGGATTTGCAGTTAAATCACGCCGCGTGGCGTACCTCAGGCGGTAGATGAGATCTTTGACGTGCGGATCTCACAAAATTGAAGGCCGCCGGTTCCTGATACGAAAACCGTATCGATTCCGCGCGCCCTGTCAGGCCGCCACCTTTGGGTTTCTCGCCATGTGATGGCAACTGTTCGCCTGGGTAAGAGCCTCGACTTGATCGTCGGGGTGGTCCCGGGCCCTCTTGTCATCGGTTGGGCTGAATTCTTGAGTAGTATCTTCGACTTCTCTGCGGTTTCCATCCAAGCGTTGCGAGGGCTTACTTAAGAAGGAAAGCGCGCACCGTCGAGAGTTCTTTACGCCTCTTATCTGATTTTGCGCTCAAACTCCCAACTCGTGCTTCGCTCTTCTTCTCTTGCCTAGCCGTGCCGCGATGGAGTTGGGTCTGCGCGAGAGTCGCTTGAAGACCGACAACGATTTGAAGAAGGTCCGGTCCCTCATGGGGTGGTCCTCGGACTTCTTCAACCACTTGGTCCGTGCCGGCGGAGAGCTCCCCTTCGAGAAGGAGCGCGCCGGCGAAATGGTGTACTTTTTATCGTACGCTATGGTGGGGTTGATCCCACCTTTTTCTTCTTTCTTCTTGATGCTGCTAGACTTCTATGATCTGTAGCTATACCACCTTGGCCCTCACTCCATTCTCCTCGTGTCCATCTTTGTCCACTTCTGTGAGATGTGGGTGGGCATCCCCCCTGCATCGAACTCTTCCGGACCTTCTTCACCGTCCACACCACCGGCCAGAGCAATGAGTATCTTGGCTTCTACTACTTTGTGAAGCGCAAGAAGTGCCCATTCAAGTACCTCCGGTCGTTCCCTTCTGGGAAGTGGGATGACTGGAAGAAAGATTGGATAGTCGTCAGGGTGGAGGAGCATGAGCGGTTGGAGCTGCCCGATGGTCTGCCCGGCATCGACACGACGATCTGGAGTGAGGTTCCGGTGCTGGCGGAAGCTCTCAACCCCGCCTTGACCAGGATCCGCCAATGCGTGGAGGGGGGATTGACCCCTCAGGCGGTATTTTGCAACTTCTTGGCCAACAGGTGGGCGCCGCTGAAGAGGAGGGAGAAGCTCGCTTGGGCCCTCAACAGCGTGATGTACGAGGACCGGGTTGAGACCGGGTTGAAGTCCAACATGGTGGGGAAGACCTTGGAGTTCCACCTCGAGAAATTCCAGCACGGCATCGACGTCGACGGTGACGACTTGACTCCGCCGTCGGCCTTTCTCCCTCTGAACGTGGAGGTGGAGTTCAGCAAGGAGCTCCGGCGGACGATGCCTGCACTTGACGACCTTGGTGTCGTTGAGAGAAGATCAACCACCCGGGTGGCGATCCCCGGGATACCTGAAGACGGCTCCGCCCTTGCCCCACAGCTGAGGGTCGAGGTCGTCGGCAAGGGCAAGGAGCTGGCAGATGAGCCGGAGAGCCGGAAGAGGAAGCTGCGACATGCCGACAGAAGGTCCGTCAGGCCCGCTACTCTCGCCTTGGTCCCTTCTCCCCAGGGGGGGAAGATCTTCTGCCACTGTGGCGACTATCCCCGTAGTGGGGTCCTTCCGGGACGATACCGTTCCTGCTGGGATCCTCCCGGAGCACGTCTGTCCCCGTGGTGGAACCCTCCTGGGGTGCTAGCTCCGGGCGCACGACTCCGGCACCTGGGACGGTGGGAGCCTCCAGGTCCAGGGGTTCCTCCCGATCGAGGAGAGCTTCGACCCAGGAAACGCCCGTAGCTGCGACGAGTTCCGGGGGGCCTTCTGGAGCTTCTACACCGACTGTGGCCAGCCCAGAACGTCCAGGAAAAAGGTTCCGCGCAAGCTGGTGCGGAAGCCTTCCAAGGTAATTTTTGATCTTTACCTTGGTTAACTTTTTAATTGTAGCGATTGTTTGTTAATTTTCTTCGTTCATCATCTGCAGCGTCCCCAAGAAGGGGAGTGAAGCTCCGCCCTCAGCCACAGTGTCTGAGGCCGTGGGAGCTTCTGCTCCTGTCCCGGTGCCGCCCCAGGTGGTGGCTGAGGCTGCGACAGCTCTGGCGCCGGCTGTCGTGGTCATGAACCTCGACTCGTCCCCAGAAGTTCCCGTGGTAGCGCCGGACCACGGGAGTGAAGACACACCAGCAGCACCTGTCTCGGAGGTTGAAGCTCCAGGTCCTGGTGCTGCAGTGATGGAAGCTCCGGCTGTTGAGCCAGAGGAAGTAGTAGTCCCGGCTTCAGAGCCGGAAATTGTTGAAGCCCCGATGGTTGAGCCGGAGGTGACTGAAGCCCCGGCAAGCGAGCCGGTAGTCGAGGTAGTTCCGGCTACCTTCGAAGCACCGACCGCTGAGCCGGTTATTGTTGGAGCGCCGGTCATAGAGCCGGTGGTTGAAGTGGTGATGGAGCTCGAGCCTCCCTCGGAAGAGGTGTCCCGGCCGGAGCTAGTAGCAGCTCCTGCTCTGGAGGCGACGACGTCGGAGGTACCTGCGGCCGAGCCGGAGTGCCCAAGCGAAGTCGCTGGCCCCCTGCCCGAGGAGGTGAACGAAGACTTGGCGGCGGGGCCTTCTTCGATGGTGACTGAGGCCATCCCGGAGGGCGGCCCTAGTGCCCTGGAAGCTCGGGGTTCCGCTCTCGTAGAGTGGGACCCAATTTTTGTATGTGAAGACCCGCTGGAACCAGCGGAGGAGTCCCCAGCAGGTCCGGAGCCCATCCCGCTGTCGATGTCTATCGACAACGCCTGCTCCAGTCTGCGTCAAGTCCAATTGGCCTTCTTCCACGACAGCAAGACTCTTGAAGAGGAGCGCCAAACCCTTAGGCGGTGGCGTAACCGACTCCACTTTGAGACCAAGCTGGCGCAGTCGAGGCTAGCGGATGACAAGGAGTGGATCAAGCGGGAGAAGATCCGCCTGGAGTACTGGGGCAAGCTGCTGGATGACAGGGAGAGCATGACTCATGCCCTCGACGCTCAATCCCGGGAGATCCACGATCAGGCCAAAGCTGCCAACGACGCGGCCAATGCTCGGCACGAACAGCTTGAGGCCATCAACACCGCACTCATCAAGCGCCGAGAGGCACTTGAAGAGAGGGAGAGACGGCTCGAGGATGAAGAGCAGAAACTCCTGGAGCTGCGGGATGACGTCCTGAGGAGGGAAGAGGAGCTCGCCGAGAAAGTAGCTCTGGCTGACAAGGGCCTCGAGGAGCGCACCAAGAAATTGGAAGAGCGCTGCCAAGAGGAAGAGGAGAAGACCTGGGTGCGGGGGCAAGAACTCTACGAATACGATTGTGCTCTTGTTGCCCGGGAGAAAAAAATGGAGGCTAGGGAGAAGGACCTGGTCGATCGTTGGAACAAGATCCACCTCCGGGAGGAGGAGCTCAGAAGACTTGAGAGGCGGGTTGCTGCAAAGATTCAGCAAAACGCCAAAGAAGTTGAGCGCCTCGCCCGTGAGAATTCCGAACTTACAGCGGCCAAGAGATCCCTGGAAGAGATGAAGAACTTGAGGACGGCGGACTCCCTACAGATTTGGGAGTTCCTGGGCAAGGCCAATGATGCGCTGACGCCGATGGGTTTCAGCCCCGTGCGCCCGGATGATCCAGAGCCGGAGCCGGACCTTGCGCTACAGGCGTTGAGCGCAGCAGGTAGCAAGCTCTCCAAGGTGGGCGATGTCATCGCGGACCAACTGGAGGTTGAGGGGCAATCCCTGGCAAGGAACGTCACGGAGTATGTGCTGACGTGCTACACCAGCCGGAACTCCCAATTTCCTCTGGACCCGGTGCTTGAAGGCCCCGTCGAAGGAGAAGGCGAAGCTACCCGAGCCAGCGTATCGGAGGTCGCCCAGAAAGTCGCCGAGTTTTTCCATAGGGTCTAGGACCATCTCTTTAGCTCTCACTTGTATTTTCTCTTCTTCTTCCTCAATTTTGTAATCCCTTGTCTCCAGATGTAATCTTCTGTCTCCAAATGAATGAAATCCCCAAATTTTTTGAGAATTTCACTTTTTGTCTTCAACATATTTATCTTCACTTGGCCCCCTGGTAGATGGACACAATTTGATTGTGAACATGTACCAAAAGGATATTGAGTTTTGTTGAAGACTCATTTGCTCCGAACTTGTAGCATTTAGGTCTGAAGTCTTCGATAGTGAAGGTCCCCTGAGGTTGTCGGAGCTTAGAAGCTCCGGCATTGTCCATCGCTGGAGCTTGGTAGCTCCGGCAATAGCCTCTATCAACACGTAGAGCATCGATTGTTAGTCCTCCGGGGTGTCGGAGCTAGGTAGCTCCGGCAGTGACCTTTGCCAACACTTGGTTTGTTGGCAGCAGACTCCATTTACGGGGTCTTCTCACCATCTTATATTCAGCGTCGACGGCTGGCCCCCTTAGGGGAGTCGGAGCTTAGTTAGCTCCAGCTTTTCTCCATCAACGTAGAGTTTATTTTTCCTACACACTTAAGCCAAGAAAAATAGTAAAATTCGTTCCTTGTCTATAATTTCGTCGCGGCTTACAATTCTTAAGAAAACTTTAAGTTGAATGTGATTTTAAATACAACCGGATGCGTTGCCTTTTCTCTTAGATTCAACTGTTCATGGACTCGCCTTACTTCGGCCTGCCGGGGTGTAGGTAGAGTGGCGTACTTTGGGTGCTTGACCAGGCTAAGTCGATAGCACACTCCGGCCCTAGATTGGCTTGGCGGCTTTCGGGCGAGTTGGCCATGAGCGATATTTGAATCCAAAAGAACTGACAATACAACTCGAATCGTATATAAACCGGTCGAACTAAAATTTCTTAAGAATTGCACGTCTTTGTTATAGACAAGAAAGAGAAAAATAAAAATGTTGAGCCTGTACAAAATAAATGCACGTGGAGTCTATTTCACATGAAGATGTCTTTCATTACAGGTCCGGGGTACAGGGGAAACAAGTACACTCTTAGGGTACGGAACCAGGCTAAGTGTGTTTGGTTTCTCATTTGACACAGGGTAGTTAGCCACACTTTTAGTCCGAAGACTGTGACAAGTGCTGCATGAGCTTTGCGGACCTTTTGGGAAAGGTCCGGCTGCTCTCCCGGAGGAACTACTCGACTCTATACAATGACTCTATAACATACATCCCAAGTTACTTAAGACTCACCTCCGTGGTATTAAGTGTAGAACTTACGGAGGTGCTCGATGTTCCAAGGATTTGGGAGAGGTGTCCCATCCTCGGTAGCCAAGCGAACGCTTCCGAGATAGGATACTTTGATCACTCAGAAGGGCCCCTCCCAGCCGGGGGAGAGTTTGTTTAACCCTTCTATGGATAGTATTCTCCGTAGCACCAGATCGCCTTCCTCGAGCTGTCGGCTGTGTACATGCCGCTGGTGATAATGCCGTAGAGCTTGGCGATATCGGGCATTCCGAACAGCTGCTTGGCACCTTCCCTCCTCGAGGAGGTCTAGGTCTTCACACCGGAGCTGGTCCTGCGCGGCTTCGTCGAAGGTCCGGACCCGGAGTGAACCCAAGGTGATTTCCGGAGGAAGGATTGCTTCAGCTCCGTACACCAGAAAGAAAGGTGTTTCTCCGGTTGACCGGTTTGGAGAAGTCCTGTTGGCCCATAGAGTGGGTGGAAGCTCTTCGATCCAGTTGGCTCCGTGTTTTTTCAAGCGCTCATAGGTGCGTGTTTTGAGTCCTTTAAGGATTTCTGCATTTGCTCTCTCGGCTTGGCCATTGCTGGCTGGGTGAGCTACGGAGGCGTAGCAAACTTGTATGCCGAGGTCTTCGCAATATCCTTGGAATGCGGAGCTTGTGAATTGAGTCCCATTATCAGTGATGATTTTGTTTGGGACTCCAAATCTGCTCACAATAGATTGCAGAAAGTTGATAGCAGATTGCTTGTTGATCGTCACAACTGGAGTTGCTTCCGGCCACTTAGTGAACTTGTCAATGGCGACGTACAGGAACTTGTAACCTCCGACGGCTCTTGGGAAGGGTCCCAAGATGTCCATCCCCCACACGGTGAAGGGCCATGTAGGAGGTATCATTTGTAAGGGCTGAGCCGGTGTATGAATTTGTTTCGCATGAAATTGGCATGCTTCACATTTCTCCACCAGCTCAGTTGCATCCTGGAGTGCTGTAGGACAGTAGAAGCCATGCCGAAAGGCTTTACCAACCAGCGTGCGGGAAGACGTGTGGTTCCCACACTCGCCTCCATGGATTTCTGCGAGGAGCTCGCAGCCTTCTTCCCTTGTGATGCACCGCATTAGGATGCCGTTGGCACCGCGCCGGTAGAGATCCCCTTCTACCAGCGTGTATCTTTTAGCCAATCTGAATACCCAGTCAGCGGATACATCATCGTCAGGAAGGATGTTGTCTTTCAAGTAGTTCCGGATCTCCGAGATCCATGCATCGGAACTGACTTGAGCATTTGAGTCTTGCGTGCTGGGTTGCTCGGAGCTTCCGGCAGCACCTACGACCCTTGATGGCTGCCATGGTAACAGGGCCATCGGGACCGTCAGCTTCGGGATGCTGATCTCGCCCCCTTCGCTCAGTTCGGCAGGCTGAGCTGTGGGTTTCAACAATCTTCGAACAAAAGTTCCGTCAGGAGCCGGAGCTCCGGTTGACGCTTTCGTCGAGAGTTCGTCGGCTTCAACGTTGTGGGCACGCTGAATATGGTGGAGGTCTAGGACTTCAAAGTCCTTCTGAAGCCTCTGGACTTCTAGGAGGTAAGCAACTAGCTGGAGATTGTTGCAGGAGCATTCACCCTTCACCTGCTTGATGATGAGCTGTGAATCTCCTTTGACCAGCAGTTGCCTGACACCGTATGACAGTGCCACCTTTAGTCCGTAGATGAGTGCTTCATACTCCGCCATGTTGTTGGTTGCCTTGAAGTCAAGGTGTACCATGTATTTCACCTTCTCCCCAGTCGGTGCGAGGAGAAGGATCCCAGCTCCGGCCCCCTGCTTCTGCATGAGGGTCCAGTGAGGCTCGGTGAAGGTTGGAGCTTGATGCTCCGTCTTCTGTTCACTGGGGCCCCCAGGGTTTGATGGAGAGGGAGTCCATTCTGCCACAAAATCTGCCAAAGCTTGACTCTTGACTGCTTGTCTTGAAATAAATTCAAAATCAAATTCAGCCAATTCCGCTGCCCACTTTGCAATATTCCCAGTTGAATTGGGATTATGCAGGATTGCTCGAAGTGGATAGGAGGTCACCACCGAGACTTTGTGAGCTTGGAAGTAATGTTGAAGCTTCCTGGAGGCAATAAGAACTGCATAGAGCAGCTTATGCACCTCTAGGTATCAAGTCTTGGCATCGTGTAATACTTCGCTGATGAAGTATACCGGGCGTTGAATGGTCCGGACCCTCCCGGAGGGGTCCGAAGCTTCCTCTTCATTGACCCGGACCCTCTCGGAGGGGTCCATATTCTCTTCGGGAACCTCCGGGTTCTGGCTGGAGGAACCCGGAGCTTCTTCAGAAATGACCCGGACCCTCCCGGAGGGGTCTAAGTCTCCTGAAGTGACTTCTTGTGTTTTCGAATCTGGGAGCTGGGACCCAGACTCGCTTTCAGGAACCTCCGGACCCTCCCGAAGGGGTCTGGATTCCTAAATGTGGGGTAGTTCCGGTCTCTCCGCAACCAGAACCATACTAACGACTTCGTCAGTAGCTGAAATGTAAAGCAACAAAGGCTCACCAGGGTTCGGAGCTACCAGAATTGGTAGGGTGGTGAGGAGCTGTTTCAGCTCCTGGAATGCCTTCTCTGCTTCTTCGGACCATTGGAATGGTCCGGACTTCCTCAATAACTTGAAGAAGGGAAGTGCCCGCTCCGCCAGTCTTGAAATGAACCGACTGAGGGCTGCTAGACATCCAGTTAACTTTTGGACGTCTTTGATGCGGGTTAGTGGCCGCATGTCTTCAATGGCTTTTATCTTCGCCGGATTAGCTTCTATGCCTCGGTGACTTACCAGGAAAATAAGAAGTTTTCCGGAGCTAACCCCAAACACGCACTTGTCAGGGTTTAGCTTTGTGCGGGTGGCCCGCAGCTTGTCGAAGACAGCCTTCAAGGTGTCGAGGAGTGACTCCTTGTTTCTGACCTTGACCACAATGTCATCGACGTACACTTCCACTACGTCTCTAATGAGTTCTTCAAAAGTTTTGTGCATAGCTCGTACAAAAGTTGAAGCTGCATTCTTGAGACCAAAGGGCATGGCTGTGTAGCAGTACAATCCATCTACTATGATGAATGAAGTATGCTCTTCATCCCCCCTAGACATCCTGATTTGGTGATACCCAGAATATGCATCTAGGAAACACAGTAATTCACACCCGGAGGTGGAATCCACTATCTGATCTATTCTAGGTAGTGGGAATGGATCTTTTGGACATGCCTTATTTAGTGTGGTGTAGTCGATGCACATCCGAAACTTCCCGCCGGCCTTAGGCACAACGACTGGGTTCGCCAGCCATTTTGGATGGAAGACTTCTCGGATGAATCCGGCTTCGAGTAGCTTCTTCACTTCTTGACGGATGAAGTTCTGCCGCTCTACGGATTGCTTCCGAGGCTTCTGATGCACAGGCCAGGCATCGGTGTAGATCTTCAGATTGTGCTCAATCACTTCCCTGGGGATCCCAGGCATTTGTGACGGTTGCCAAGCAAACACGTCAACGTTAGCCCGGAGGAAAGTGATGAGCGCGAGTTCCTATTTGTCGTTCAATCCTCCCGATATACGAGTGGTTTGAGCGGCATCGGAACCGATTTGGACGACTTTGACGGGAATGTCGGTGTCGCCGCTTGGCTGCACACGGGGTGCAGAGGTCGAGCCTCGTTGACGAATGCTCGGGGGTTTCGGAGCTTGCTCCTGTCTAGAGTCCTCCTCTTGCGTCGTGGTGAGTGCGTGGAGTTCCTCCAGAGCAGTTACTCCGACAGTGCGATCTCCGCGGATCCGGAGAACGCCTGCTGATGTTGGCATCTTCAACACCAGGTATCCATAATGAGCAGCTACCATGAATTTGTACAGGGCAGGTCTACCCAAGATGGCGTTGAACGGTAAGTTGATCTGAGCGACGTCGAAGACCAACTTCTCGATGCGATACTTCTCCCGGGTCCCGAAGGTAACGGGGAGAGTAATAGCTCCGAGTGGGGTAATGGCCCCCGGACCTACTCCGAAGAAAGGTCGAGAGGGCTGGAGGTCCGAAGGTTGGAGCTGAAGCTTAGTGAAAGCTTCGAAGCTGATGAGGTTAAGCCCCGAACCTCCATCTACCATGACGTGGTGGAGCTGGATGTTGTTGATGGTAGGAGATACCATCAAGGGTAACTGTCCTGCTCCAACCATGCTCTGGGGACAATCCGAAGCATCAAAAGTGATGGCTGTGTCCATCCACTTTTGATGAGGTTCCGGCCGGACTATAGGAGCTACAGCGGCCATATCTCGACGCATAGTCTTGATGACGCGCCGAGAGGTGATATCCCATGATCCACCAAAAATGGTGTTCATGGTCTTCCGACACTCGTTGTCAGAGATGTCAGAATCATCGTCGACGGAGGTGTAGACGGCTTTCAGGACCTTTTTAGGATCCTGGAACCCTAACTCCTCTTCAGCCGGAGCTTCGACGACCTTTTGCTTTCCTTCTCTCTGTCGGAAAGGAGATTCTTCCCGGCGCTTGCTGTAGCGCTCGACAAGGTTTTGGACCTCCCGGCAGTCTTCCAAACTGTGGCTACCCGTCTTGTGAATGGGACACCACACTTTGGGTTTGGCACCGTCTTCAGAAGACGGTCGAGGTCGCTTCTCGGGGCGTGGCCCCCGACCACCCGTAGCTGCAGCAGCTGCAACATTGGATGTGCCGGCCGACGGCTTCTTCTTGCCGTTGGTTTTCTTTTTCTTCTTGCCACTCCCGGAGGTAGTGACTTCTTCCTTGGAGGATTTCTTGTGATCCTCCATGACTGGTTTGGAGTGCATCTCACGGCCCTCCGCAGCTCTGGCACATTTGTCCGCCAGGCTGAAGAGTTCCATGACGCTGGTGATCTCCTTGATCGCCAGCTTCTCCAACATCTTCTTGTCCCGTACGCCCTGTATGAATGCCACAATGACAGAAGCGCTTGAGATAGAAGGGATAGTGTTTCGTACCTGAGAGAACCTCTGGATGAAGGACCGCAAAGGTTCTCCCCCTTTTTGCACAACCGCAAAAATGTCCAGTTCAGTGCCTGGTCGGGTGTATGAACTCCCGAAATTGGGAGTGAACTGGCGTCACAGCTCCTCCCAACTGTTGATAGAGTTGGGTGGAAGGCTCATAAACCAGGACCTGGCGGTCCCAGTTAAGGCCACTAGAAAGTAATTGGCCATCACGACCTCGTTTCCTCCAGCTGCCAAGATTGCAGTGGAGTATATCTGAAGGAATTCAGCGGGGTTGACAGTCCCGTCGAATTTTTCCGGCAGGTGAGGCCGGAACTTTTGTGGCCATCTAACCATGCGCAGGTGCATGGCTAGAGCTAAACAGACTCCTCCTACTCCTTCCAAAGTAGAAAGGTCCTGAGCTTCCCGTCTTTCACGGGCTCGCTCAATATGGACACGGCCATCCTGCTGGCGGTATCTGCGATCAAGCTCCGCCTGGAGGTCGTGAGTCGAAAGCCTAGATATGGCGTCGAGCCCCGGAGGGCAACGACGTTACTTGTTGTGACGCAGCACGTCTCCTGCTGTTAGAGACATGCGGACCAAGTCTTCCAGACAAAGTCCGCCGCTGCGACGGGGCTCTTCCTAAAGGAGGAGGACCCTGGTTGTTGAGGCGTTCGGCCGCTGCTGCGACCAAATGCTCCACATCGTCCCTCCACTGCTCCAGTGCATCTCGAGATGCATACGAAGGTGGTGGACGTTGGAGAAGAGCACGCGCTGCATGGAGCGCGTGTTCCGGGTTGTCGTGACTTCCCGACACAGTAAGCGACGCCGACGCACCATCATGTTGCCCAGCACGATTTGCTGGAGAAGATGGTGGTGGTGGGAGTGTGGCTCCTGCTGGTGCTGAGGCTCCTGCTGGTGGCTGCCTGTTGGAGAGATTGCCCCCAACAGCCTGAGTATTAGGTTGGCCATTGGATGATCCAGCAGCGGAGTTCACCATTCTCGAAAATCTCAGGCGCCCCTACCTGGCGCGCCAACTGTCGGCGGTTGAGAACCGGCAGATCTCCCTACACTGCTAAGTGATAGGGGAGTTGATGTTCGGCGTGGTCGCGCGAAGATTCAATAAGGTGAATTGGAGTTTGACACAGGAGACACAAGAATTTACGTGGTTCGGGCCGCCTGAGCGTAATACCCTACTCCACGGGTGTGTTGGTGTCATATTAGCAGTAAGAGCTTGTCACGAGTGTATGGAGTGCATGAGCTCCTTCGTGAACGTCCCTGAGTGTATCGTCGGCCTGTCCTTTTATAGTACAAGGACAGGCCGTTACAAGTTAGCCTGGCCCGACATGTGGCCCTGACGGTTAAAGGTATTGATACACGATTAATTACTCTTAATGATCCTGTAACGGACTTTGACAGCACCGTTACTGGTGTTAAGATCGTCCGATTAAGTGTCATTAATATGGTATTAATGGCACTTAATTGGGTCTTGAAGTTCTTGACTCTCCTTTGAAGATCCGGAGCCGTTACAAGGTCTTCCGGAGGTTAGAAGCTGGAAGGTCCGACGATTTGACACGTGGCAGCTCCGGAGCTTGTTGTGGGAAGCAGGTAGCTCCGGGGCTATCAGACACGTGTCAGGTCCGGAGCTTCTCTCGGTCTGGGGTTAAGTCCGGAGGTGCCGTTTCGGTACGTGGCCCGGAGCTTCCCCCTTGTGGGAGGTAGCTCCGGGTTAGTTGTACACGTGGCGACCCAGGGATTAACCATGTTGGAGAAGCGGGTCCGGTCATGTCTGACAAGTGGGCCTCCGAAAGGGTCTTCAAACCAAGTAGATGGCTTTCCTTTGAGATTTTTGTAACCTCAAGGGGTGTACGGTTTTTAGGGTACCGAAAAAACCGATTATACATTATTTACGAAATACTTCGACAAGGATCTCTTTATCAGTCAAATCTATGTTGATGACATTATCTTTGGTTCCACTAACAACTCCTTTTGTGAAGAATTTAGTAAGATTATGACAATAGGTTTGACATGTCTATGATGTGAGAGTTGAAGTACTTCTTGGGATTCTAAGTGAGACAACAAAAGGAAGGTACATTCATAAGCCAAACCAAGTACACTCAAGACACACTCAAGAAGTTTGGGATGGACAAGGCAAAGCCTATCAAGACTCCCATGGCAACTAATGGTCACTTGGATCTCAATGAAGATGGACCAAGCGTGGATCAGAAGGTATATCGCTCCATGATTGGATCCTTACTTTACCTATGTGCATCTAGGCCTGATATTATGTTGAGTGTATGTTTGTGTGCGAGATTTCAAGCCAATCCTAAGGAGTGTCACTTGACAGTCGTTAAAAGGATCTTCATATATTTGGTTCATACACCCAACCTAGGCCTTTGGTATCCCAAAGGTTCTAATTTCAATCTCATTGGATACTCCGATGCAGATTATGCCGGATGCAAAGTAGATAGAAGAAGTACCTCCAGCACCTGCCAATTCCTAGGTAGATCCCTAGTTTCTTGGTCCTCCAAGAAACAAAATTCCATTGCCTTATCCATGGCCGAAGCGGAGTATGTGGCAGCCGGGAGTTGTTGTGCACAACTCCTTTGGATGCGACAAACTCTAAGGGATTACGGTTACAATATGAGCCATACTCCACTCCTTTGTGATAATGAGAGTGCCATTAAAATTGCTCATAATCCTGTTGAACACTCTAGAACCAAACACATAGACATCCGACATCATTTTTTGAGAGACCACTCAATAAAAGGAGACATAGCTATTTCCCATGTCAACACCAAAAAACAACTAGCTGATATATTTACCAATCCACTTGATGAAAAACATTTTTGCGAGCTCCAAAATGAACTAAATATCCTTGATGTTCGGAATGTGGCTTGAAAACTTGCATACCTGTATGAACTCTTCAAAATATATTGTTTGAGTTGCAAAAATCATCTTTCTCAATTTTCTCCAAAAACTATTTCAACTACTCTATCTTGATGAATTATGGTCATTGCTTGATTGCTGTATGCTTACTGATCATATTCATCAAGTTTATTTGATTTGCTTTGCCCCTATTTTCTTAATAAGAACCTTCAAATATATACGAATGGGCTAAGCATTTCTGTTCTGGTGACCACGTACTAGTCTGTGGTTACCCTGACTAGTCCGCCTCCGCAGACTATTCCGTAGAGTGTCCGGTAGTCTGGACTAGTCCAGTGAACCACGGACTAGTCCGATTTAGGCTCTGGAAGAGTTTGGACTAGTCCAATTATTTTCAGACAAGTCCAATTTTTTGACTCCATAACCCTAGCCGCCGCCAAGACCTAATCTTCTTCATCCTCACAACATGCCTCACGCTCTCTCTCCTTGCTCGAGCTCCCCACGGCGATTTGGCGATTCCTCCATCAAAACTCTCCAAGTTTGGGTGGAAGACGACCTTCATTGCATAGGGATTGAAGACCATAGATTTGTCCGCTCCTTCAACCCCTCCATCTCCAAGAATCGAGGAATTTCGATAAAATTTCCTCCCAAACCCTAGAAATCTTGATTTCCTTCGTTGTTGATCAAATAGCATAGTTCCTTTCATCAAATACATGCTTCCTTGATGTATTACATTGATATTGAGCTATTCTTGCATTGAACAACACCATTGATCGTCTAGTTAGGGTTTGAGGTGATGAACACCAGACTAGTCCGGTCCATGTACGGACAACTCCGGTCACCTGGACTAGTCCGTACCTGTACACTGGACAAGTCCGATTTTTCCTGAACTCAACCCTAATTACTCATTCCTCAATGCACTTCCTTGTCATCAATTCTTATTCTTACATTGGGCAATGCTCTCTCAGAACAATGTCAAACGAGAACATCTCTGACTTTGAAGATGAAATGGACCAAGACCTGTTGTCGCGATCTTCGGAGTCTCGCGCTCAGAAGAGGCAAGAGCGCCCCTCAGAGCCCGCACCTTCCCCACCTCAGGTGCGGCGCAAGGTGCTTGCTAAGAAGCCTGTGTCCAAGGCCAAGTATGCAGCCGACTCGAGCTCGGCAGCTCTTCGCCAAGTGAAGGGCAAAGGGAAGGGAATTGCATTGGGCCCACTTGGCCCTGTCGAGATGCATGCTCCGAGGCAGGGAAACAGATATCCCTCTGAGGAGAGGTTCAACGGCAAGGGAAGCGACACTGCTTCCAAGTTAAGAAATGTGGACTGCTACAACCGGTCCAAGCAGGCAGCCGATGGAAGGTTCTTGATCAACTTCCATGCGAA
The DNA here is from genome assembly GCA_036927565.1 of Tuctoria greenei. NCBI lineage: Eukaryota > Viridiplantae > Streptophyta > Magnoliopsida > Poales > Poaceae > Tuctoria > Tuctoria greenei. Next base: position 258,236,619 of record JAYESD010000002.1, read on the forward strand.
CTTCTATAAGTCCGTGTATCTCATAATGAAGACTCCTGTGGTGCACAACCAATGGTTTGATTGGGTGCACTTTGAAAGGAAGAGCTGCTCAGCCTTTGATGAAGTAGTTCAAGCAGTGGAGAGGCATGGATTGAAGGATCTGTTTGCCTTCCAGAACAATTGGAACGACGAGGTCATTGCTCAGTTCTACGCTACATGCTACTTTGCAAGTGATGAGGAAGAGCGGGTGACTTGGATGACTCATGGATCCAAGTACACCATTACCTATGACGAATTTGCAAGGCTGCTACATCTTGATAGCTCCAGCAACGACAACTTGATCATTCATAACATTGGTGTCCTTGAGAAGGACAAAACAAAGTTCCTTTATGACACCCGCTCAACTTTCAACCCTCCTTCCACCAAGAATATGAAGCCATTCTTTGTGGTCCTCAATAGGGTCTTGAGAAAGACTATTGCCCTGAAGGATGGGGATGCAGGAAGTGTCCAAGGCTATCTAAGGACACTGAATAAGGTGACAAGAAAAGACATGAAGTTTGATGTCTTTGAATACATATGGAATGACATGGTGAACATCTCCTGCACTCCTAACAGATCCTGTGGCTACGCACCTTACTTGATGTTCATGATTGAGAAGGTCACAGGGATCGAGTTTGTGAAGGATGTGGAGCACACTCCATTGAGGCCCCAAAAGCCTCCCCAAGTCTCTATCCAAGATGCTCCTTCTCCAGTGTCTAGTGAAGAGGCACCAAAGAGAGCTAGAGGTGATGCAAGGGATGAACCCACCACTAGGGCCCCTCCCAAAAAAGGGTGTCCTAGTGGAATCCTAAAGTACTTGGCAGCAATCTTTGCCTCATGCAAGAAGGCCGAAGTGAACACTCACAAGCTGAACAAGGCAAGGAAGGCTGATATGCGATATGTCAAAGAGAATATCAAACACATTTGCCAAAAGATGGAGATCGAGCCCATTGGATCTCCAATCATTTCTGAAGATTCAACATCAGATTTCACCAAGCTCGGCCCTTTGACTCCCTCCGAGCTTGCTTATTTTGGCATTGGGGGTTCGAGTGGATCCGCTCCTCCTCCTCCTCCTCACCCCGAGAATGAAGACGAAGATGATGAGAGGACCGACAGCGAGGACTGAAGATCTTAGATCCCTCCTCTCCTTCTTTTTGGTGTCTTGATGCCAAAGGGGGAGAGATTGAGGGAGAGTTACTAGGTCTTAGCTATAGGTTGAGAGATGAGAGCTTCATTTATGCATCTTTTATCTCTTTTGGGTTGTAAGACTTCATATTATGCTCTTTTGGTACTTTTAGTCTTGTGATGCAATGACATGAACTATTTCTGCTCATATTTATGAATCTGTGATTTTGCTCTGAAATTGACATATATGCTTGTTGTTGATATATTGATGTCAATTATTTCGCTGTCACCATGATTACTGCTCTCACTCACTTAGTTTTGCATCCAACCATAAAGAGTGCACATATGGATTATGTTGTCATTGCTAAATGAGTTTCAAGCTCATATGTGCAAACTTTATGAAAATTCTGCATTTTTATCATATTTTATGAAACCTCAATTGGTTGTAATCAATCACCAAAAAGGGGGAGATTGAAAGTGCATCTAGGCATCCCTTGTGGGTTTTGGTTGATTTATGACAAACAAATGAGATCCTAACCACATTATTGAGATGAGCACAGGTTTTAATGAAAGAATGAAGAAAGCGCCAAAAAGAAAGGAGAATGAGGATCAATTCAGAAAAGAGCTCAAGAGCTGAATAGAATACATCGTTGTGTAGGGAGTGTGTTGGTGTAACACATCCAAAGTGCTCAAGCACAAAAAAATCCCCACACACTTCACATTTCACAGGAAAAATGGACTAGTCCGATATACACCGGACTAGTCCGATATCCTCTCTGGATAGGTTCGGACAAGTCCAGCCAATGCAGACTTGTCCGCACCGGTCTAGTCCGATAATGCTTCTGACTAAAATCGGACAAGTACTTCAAGTGCGGACTTGTCCTCTATTCACTAAGGGTATCACCACACCAGAGTAGTCCGATATAATCACGGACAAGTCCGAAAACCTTTCTAACTAAAATCGGACAAGTCCGCTCCTAGCCGGACAAGTCCGATATTCATGGACACTTAGGGTTTCCTGCATGCCGCACACCAGACTAGTTCGGACTCCACCACGGACTAGTTTGGACCCTCGAAACCCTAACGGTAACTTTTGAAAACCCTAACATAAATAGATGTGCACGACCCAACTATCAACTCTTTCGACCCCCTGCGCCTCACATCCTCCAAGAGCCTAGAAAACACATCTCTCCACGCAATTCAATGCACGAAAGATCAATCCCTTGAGGATTCACTTTGGATCAAAGGAGAGATACGATTCCACACGTTTGAGCTCTTGGGTTTGATCTCTAACACACTCTTGTTGTTTCATTATTGATCTTACAAGTGTGTTCTTGGTGGTGTTTGAATTGTAATCTTTGGGAGCCCTCAACTTGTGAGAAGGCCCCTTGAACTTGGTGATTTGCCCCTTTATGATAATGAGAGTGCTATTAAAATTGCTCATAATCGTGTTGAACACTCTAGAACCAAACACATAGACATCCGACATCATTTTTTTAGAGACCACTCAATAAAAGGAGACATAGCTATTTCCCATGTCAACACCGAAAAACAACTAGCCAATATATTTACCAATCCACTTGATGGAAAACGTTTTTGCGAGCTCCGAAATGAAATAAATATCCTTGATGCTCGGAATGTGGCTTGAAAACTTGCATACCTTTATGAACTCTTCAAAATATATTGTTTGAGTTGCAAAAATCATCTTTCTCAATTTTCTCCAAAAACTATTTCAACTACTCTATCTTGATGAATTATGGTCATTGCTTGATTGCTTTATGCTTACTGATCATATTCATCAAGATTATTTGATTTGCTTTGCCCCCTATTTTCTTAATAAGAACCTTCAAATATATACGAATGGGCTAAGCATTTCTGTTCTGATGACCACGTACTAGTCTGTGGTTACCCTGACTAGTCCGCCTCTGCAGACTAGTCCGTAGAGTGTCCGGTAGTCTGGACTAGTCCAGTGAACCACGGACTAGTCCGATTTAGGCTGTGGAAGAGTTTGGACTAGTCCAATTATTTTCAGACAAGTCCAATTTTTTGACTCCATAACCCTAGCCGCCGCCAAGACCTAATCTTCTTCATCCTCACAACATGCCTCACGCTCTCTCTCCTTGCTCGAGCTCCCCATGGCGATTTGGCGACCTCCATCAAAACTCTCCAAGTTTGGGTGGAAAACGACCTTCATTGCATAGGTATTGAAGACCATAGACTTGTTCGCTCCTTCAACCCCTCCATCTCAAAGAATCTAGGAATTTCGGTAAAATTTCCTCCCAAACCCTAGAAATCTTGATTTCCTTCGTTGTTGATCAAATAGCATAGTTCATTTCATCAAATACATGCTTCCTTGATGTATTACATTGATATTGAGCTATTCTTGCATTGAGCAACACCATTGATCGTCTAGTTAGGATTTGAGGTGATGAACACCGGACTAGTCCGGTCCATGTACGAACAAGTCCGGTCACCCGGACTAGTCCGTACCTGTACACCGGACAAGTACGATTTTTCCTGAACTCAACCCTAATTACTCATTCCTCAATGCACTTCCTTGTCATCAATTCTTATTCTTACATTGGGTAATGCTCTCTCAGAACAATGTCGAACGAGAACATCTCTGACTTTGAAGATGAAATGGACCAAGACCTGTTGCCGCGAGCTTCGGAGTCTCGCGCTCAGAAGAGGCAAGAGCGCCCCTCCGAGCCCGCACCTTCCCCACCTCAGGTGCGGCGCAAGGTGCTTGCTAAGAAGCCTGTGTCCAAGGCCAAGTATGCAGCCAGCTCTAGCTCGGCAGCTCTTCGCCAAGTGAAGGGCAAAGGGAAGGGAATTGCATTGGGCCCAGTTGGCCCTGTCGTGATGCATGCTCCGAGGCAGGGAAACAGAGATCCCTCCGAGGAGAGGTTCAACGGCAAGGGAAGCGACACTGCTTCGAAGTTCAGAAATGTGGACTGCTACAGCCGGTCCAAGCAGGCAGCCGATGGAAGGTTCTAGAGCAAATTCCATGCTAACTTCTACAAGTCCGTGTATCTCACAATGAAGACTCCAGTGGTGCACAACCAATGGATTGATTGGGCGCACTTTGAAAGGAAGAGCTGCTCAGCCTTTGATGAAGTAGTTCAAGCAGTGGAGAGGCATGGATTGAAGGATCTGTTTGCCTTCCGGAACAATTGGAACGACGAGGTCATTGCTCAGTTCTACTCTACATGCTACTTTGCAAGTGATGAGGAAGAGCGGGTGACTTGGATGACTCATGGATCCAAGTACACCATTACCTATGACGAATTTGCAAGGCTGCTACATCTTGATAGCTCCAGCAACGACAACTTGATCATTCATAACATTGGTGTCCTTGAGAAGGACAAAACAAAGTTCCTTTATGACACCCGCTCAACTTTCAACCCTCCTTCCACCAAGAATATGAAGCCATTCTTTGTGGTCCTCAATAGGGTCTTGAGAAAGACTATTGCCCCGAAGGATGGGGATGCAGGGATTGTCCAAGGCTATCTAAGGACAGTGATGAAGGTGACATGAAAATACATGAAGTTTGATGTCTTTGAATACATATGGAATGACATGGTGAACATCTCCTGCACTCCTAACAGATCCTGTGGCTACGCACCTTACTTGATGTTCATGATTGAGAAGGTCACATGGATCAAGTTTGTGAAGGATGTGGAGTACACTCCATTGAGGCCCCAGAAGCCTCCCCAAGTCTCTATCCAAGATGCTCCTTCTCCAGTGTCTAGTGAAGAGGCACCAAGGAGAGCTAGAGGTGATGCAAGGGCTGAACCCACCACTAGGGCCCCTCCCAAAAAGGGTGTCCTAGTGGAATCCTAAAGTACTGGGCAGCAATCTTTGCCTCATGCAAGAAGGCCGAAGTGAACACTCACAAGCTGAAAAAGGCAAGGAAGGCTGATATGCGACATGTCAAAGAGAATGTCAAACACATTTGCCAAAAGATGGAGATCGAGCTCATTGGGTCTCCAATCATTTCTGAAGATTCAACATCGGATTTCACCAAGCTTGGCCCTTTGACTCCCTCCGAGCTTGCTTATTTTGGCATTGGGGGTTCGAGTGGATCCGCTCCTCCTCCTCCTCCTCACCCCGAGAATGAAGACGAAGATGATGAGAGGACCGACAGCAAGGACTAAAGATCTTAGATCCCTCCTCTCCTTCTTTTTGGTGTCTTGATGCCAAAGGGGGGGAGATTGAGGGGGAGTTACTAGGTCTTAGCTATAGGTTGAGAGATGAGAGCTTCATTTATGCATCTTTTATCTCTTTTGGGTTGTAAGACTTCATATTATGCTCTTTTGATACTTTTAGTCTTGTGATGCAATGCTATAAACTATTTCTGCTCATATTTATGAGATCTGTGATTTTGCTCTGAAATTGACATATATGCTTGTTGTTGATATACTGATGACAATTATTTCACTGTCATCATGATTACTGCTCTCACTCACTTAGTTTTGCATCCCACCATAAAGAGTGCACATATGCATTATGTTGTCATTGCTAAATGAGTTTCAAGCTCATATGTGCACACTTTATGAAAATTCCACATTTTTATCATATTTTGTGAAATCTCAATTGGTTGTCATCAATCACCAAAAAGGGGGAGATTGAAAGAGCATCTAGGCATCCCTTGTGGGTTTTGGTTGATTTATGACAAACAAATGAGATCCTAACCACATTATTGAGATGATCACAGGTTTTAATGAAAGAATGAAGAAAACGCCAAAAAGAAAGGAGAATGAGGATCAATTCGGAAAAGAGCTCAAGAGCTGAATAGAATACATCATTGTGTAGGGAGTGTGTTGGTGTAACACATCCCAAGTGCTTAAGCACAAAAAAATCCCCACACACTTCACATTTCACAGGAAAAATGGACTAGTCCGATATACACCGGACTAGTCCGATATCCTCATTGGATAGGTTCGGACAAGTCCAGCCAATGCAGACTTGTCCGCACCGGTCTAGTCCGATAATGCTTCTGACTAAAATCGGACAAGTCCTTCAAGTGCGGACTTGTCCTCTATTCACTAAGGGTATCACCACATCGGAGTAGTCTGATATAATCACGGACAAGTCCGAAAACCTTTCTGACTAAAATCGGACAAGTCCGCTCCTAGCCGGACAAGTCCGATATTCATGGACACTTAGGATTTCCTGCATGCCGCACACCGGACTAGTTCGGACTCCACCACGGACTAGTCCGGACCCTCGAAACCCTAACGGTAACTTTTGAAAACCCTAACATAAATAGATGTGCACGGCCCAACTATCAACTCTTTCGACCCCCTGCGCCTCACATCCTCCAAGAACCTAGAAACCACATCTCTCCACGCAATTCAATGCACGAAAGATCAATCCCTTGAGGATTCACTTTGGATCAAAGGAGAGATACGATTCCACATGTTTGAGCTCTTGGGTTTGATCTCTAACACACTCTTGTTGTTTCATTATTGATCTTACAAGTGTGTTCTTGGTGGTGTTTGAATTGTAATCTTTGGGGGCTCTCAACTTGTGAGAAGGCCCCTTGAACTTGGTGATTTGCCCCTTTGTGATAGTGGAAGAAGAATTGGTCTTCGTGGCGATTCGACGAGGTTAGGGTAAGTGAAGACCCGGTCCTTTTGTGGGCTCCTCAACGTGGACGTAGGTTGCCTCTGTGGGAACCGAACCACGCGATAAAAATCGTGTGTCAAACTGTTCTTACGTTTCTCATATCATATTCTAGGGTTTGATTGATCTTGTTCATCTTACGTTAAAACATTCAAATCAAAGATAATTTGTACTACACTTAATTTCATTGAATCAATACTTTCAATTTACATACTATATTCCGCTGCGTATTGTGCTTGTATTGAAATCATTGATCGAACTTGATCAATCTAGTCCGCACACACCGGACTAGTCCGCACTCTACCGGACTAGTCCGATATCTCGGGGTTTGATCAGTTTGTTAAGTGTTGCAGGTTCCGATTAAAATTCAAAAAGTCCTATTCACACCCTCCCCTCTAGGTCACATTCAAAAACTTTGTGAAAGTATAACAATATTCATGTTCGTGCAAATTTTCAAACTTATGCTTCATTGATAAACTGTTCTGCCAGAATTGACCAGTCTGGAGTAATTCGAGAATTTTATCCAGTTAGAGGCACAATCATGCTTTGAGGTGAATAACAAAATTGTAGTTCACTTCCTGGAATTTCCAGAATGTATTTATTTTCTTCAATAACAGTTCTGGTTAATGAGATATGAATTTCCAAAGTTGACAATGTTCCCAGATTTTCTGGGAAATTTTGACAGCACCTCCTTTGTATATGGCTGTTTTGTCCACAGTTTTTCATATACAAAATATCAAAATTTGCCAAAACTGTAAATTACAACATTGTCAAATATCTCATCTAGTTTCCAGAAATATTTCATAAGCCCTCATTTGATGTTACTACTGAGAGTTTTGATCAAAATGGTGAGGAGTACAGAAACTATTCCAGTTTCTGTCCAGTTTTAACAGGTTTTGGAATTTTCAAATTTTAGCTATGATCCATGGGGATTCTGCTCTGGTCATGAACATAAATTATTTAGAAGACTCACATAAATTTCCATCCATGTATGGAACACCTTCATGGGATAATTCTACCAGAAGATATGACTTTTCAAACTGGAGCTAAGTTTCTGTCAGAATAACACAGGAAAGGACAGAGGTTTACAGTTTTGGTTCAAATTTCATTTTTATCATTTCAAGATAGGTATCTAATTTGGATATTAACTTGACACTTTTGTTGTGAGCTACACCTTCGGCACGGATTTTAACCGTCGAGGTGCCGATGTAACCCGAATGCAATGCCGGTACTATGTTCTCACTAAATAAAAATTCTAAGCCGGTATTCCGGCATACGTCTCAATGGTGGCGCTAATGACGATCACTCGCAAACGTTTTCTACTCGAGCTACGAATAAAGTGGTTAGTGTACCTGCCACTACACACAAATTACTGATCAATCATATGGTACCGTACGACACAGCCTGCACGGGCGATCAATTCATAATAATATATATGAAAGTAAAAACATTCATCCCGTGTCATTCCATACGGGCCGCCCCGAGCTAAGCCACGTCTTGAAGTACATGACCGAGTTTCCTACCACCCGACGGGGTCCCACGTCTTTGCATAGTGCTGCACCAGTAGGGGACGCATCGGGTTATATCCCACCAGACGGGGGCTCCCACTAATTTTGAAGCACGCTGGGGTACCGCGTGTCATATGTTCTCAGAAATATGGAAAATTTCAGAGACTCATATTGACATTCCGTGCGAAGCCACGGAAAAAAACACATGCTACCTCTCGCATGGTGAGCTTACCGCAATTGATCCGCTTGCGGTGGCGTACCTTACCTCTTACCTGACGTCGGAGCGTTGTTACAAAATATAATAACACATAGGTTAGCTTGCCACCTTAAGTAACTAATACTATAATATACCTTATGTGGGCATAATAACTAATCGTCACTCGACTACTTCATAGTTTTAAAAAATGGGCACTTTTCAAGCGTGCTATTCTCAACCTGGCTCTGATACCAAGCTGTGGGGACCAGGGTCCACACATTCCAGGAATCGCATTGAGTGGTGTCGTGTGATGCGGCACCCAACAGCACACAAGAAAAACAATACAAAATAACCAACGCAAATATTTTATTTGACAAGAGGATTCTCGTTTATAACATAATATACAACGCAGCGGAATATTATATACTCATACTCTCAACTAACTATGCACAAGAGAAGCCGCCCCTGCCCACGGACGCTTCTCACTAGCAACACAAAGAAGAGAGCAGCGACAAGGTTTCCGTAAGAGATACATCTCGACAAGCTGGAGGTCTCAATGACAACCACAACATAAGCATAATACCTGCAAAAACCATAATATAGCAACCGTGAGCACAAAGCTCAGCAAGACTTAACCGTCTCACCTAAAGCATGAAACTCTACATGCTAGAAACTTTAAATACTGGAAAGCTGAATTTGCAGAAATGGACTCGCCAAAAGTAAATCCTTAGTGGTCAATTTTAAAGTAGCATACGCGATCCATGGGCATAGCATCATTGTGAATTCCACAATCAAACAAGAAACGCTTCATGCACGATGATACTGGCTCAAGGTTGCATAAGCCTTATTTAAGTTAAATGTTTGGAAATTGGAAATTTAATTATGCTATCTCTATAGCAGCCAAGATTTGAATACAAAGAATTATTCATAGTAGCATATTCATAATATTTCCATTTCTCTTTCTTATACGTCAAGACTCAGTGACCAAGTATGCTCAATCCATAACCGCGAGATATGGTGATTCGAATCAAAACACCCGGACTGCACGACACGTACGCCCATACTCTGAGTTGCGTCGGCACACTCCACTGATGTCCCATGCAGCCACCTTTCCAAGATTCAACCATATCGAAACAGTTCGACTGACCCGAACAGCGACCTCCCCTCAAGGTGCACCTCTGCTGTGAGATGTTCTTGAGTTAGTTTACTCCCACTGTACTAACTGCCGACAGCTTAAGCCGATTGAAAAGGTTCCAACATAGGATCCTCATGGTACATCTGTTTCCTGGGTCCCATATAGCCAGTATCCGTTACGGTACAGTCCAAACTTGCTCAACAGAGCCAAGCACGAGACGGGCCTTAACCGACACAGACGGGGCTACCAATCCATCTCCCAACACCTGCCTCGCCATTACCGACCCAAGCACGATGTGGGAAAACCATCCTACACAAATCCCCGTCCACGTCTCATATTAAAGAGTGAATGTTATAGTAACCTCTCGCGAGTAGGTTTCCCTCACTCGACTTCTCTCGCAAGTAGAATTCAACTACTTGACTTGTGGTCGATAAAATGTGACCAATCTCGTGAGTAGTGTCCAACATACTCAACTTCTACCAATCTTCTAACTTAACATTAAGCATAGCAATAATAATACGATGGAGTCTTATACTACCCATCCACTCCAAGGATTATCTGGTCATGCATGTGGAGTATTTAAGCAACATAGACCTAATGCACATATCAAGTCTATTCAGTACAGTGTGTATAAAGAAAAACTTTTAAAAAGGCACTTAAATGCAAACCGGGGCTTGCCTGGTTGCGAGTCAGAGGGGAAGTTAGCTTCTGAAAGTAGAGTCTCCAAGAGCTCTGGGTCCTCCTCGATCTCGGTCACTATATGAGATACAATATATAAAGTACATGAGTGATATAGAAACTATAGAAAAGATCTTATTAATATTGCTTAGGTATGTAAATGATTTTAATTGGATTTGGGAATTTTACAGTGGACACTAGGTGCTATGCGGAATATCTGGACCAGAAATTTGGAGACGTTCATGGAAGCTTGTGGTCTCTAAAATTCCAATAAGTAAAAGGGTTCTCTAACTTTTGGTTTTAATTCTGGAGTTTTATCATGGAAACCAGTGGTTGTACCATACAGAGAGGGTCTCACTGGTTCTAGAAAAATTTGTTTCACAATTTTCTAAGCTTCCTATAGGGAGAAACTGATTTTATAAGTTTGTAAGAAATTCTGAAATAGTTACTGTACTTTTCCTAATTTTTCAATTACATAGATATTTGGAACACTGATCAACCCAGTAAATGAAGTCCAATTAACTTGAAATTTTTACTGGAGATCAACTGAATTTTGGAGAGTATCCTGACCAAAACTGGGAATTTTCAAATTAGAAGAAGAGGAATAGTTAATTTCCAAAGCAATTAGCTCAAAGGAATTACTTATGAAAATTATGGGAGTTTCATGTCCAAAAAATTGCGCCACTGCAATGTTGAGATTTATATGATTCTGCCAGAATTTACTTGGAAATTTTTGAGCAAATCTACTAGGAGTAATGGATTTTTAAAACTTGATAGAAATCTGGAATTATTTTCCAATGGCAAATTTCAAATAAAGCGGTCGGCCCCACTTCTTTAATTGGGCCAATCAGCGCTGGGCCGCACCGAGGGACGCAGAGTTAACCCGCGTATACGTATTAGATCCGAGCCACAGCCGATCCACGCGGGGAAAAAGTCACTGACAAGCGGGGCCCGCCAGTCTTCGTCTTCCTCGCGACGCGCCGCTCGGCCACGGCGGTGCAGCGCCGGCGAGCTCGTCGGGACGGTTGCGTCGACCTCCTATCGGCTCGGCCATGACCGCCTAGCCTTAAAATCGACCGCGCAAGACGATGGCGGGGTCCAATCGTGACGGCGATGGTCGGAGATGGCGGTGCGACGACGACTGCGGAGCTAGGGTTTTGGCGATGGCTGAAATCGCTTGGGAATGGCGCAAGAAGCTCGGGAAAAGGTTGGGAACGTTCCTGGGATCAAAGGAAAGATGAAAGGTGCAAACACCATGGAACGGTCGGGAACAATGAGTTTGACGGCGTGCCGACTGTTTCTTCATGGCGGCAGGAAAAACTTGAATAGTTCGGTCGTTACTCGATGGTGTGCACTAATTCTTGGCAGAGGGGTGCGCTAGGAGGTACGGACCATAATCTTTAATTGGATTGAAGAATCATTACACGTAGAAATGGAATTAAACCGAGAAGTGAGCTAGTTCATGGGCAATGGCCGAAAGCAAAATTGGAATATATTGCTCGATACTGAATGAAAGGAGGCACGACTTTTACCGTTTGAAAGAGCTCGGGATGGCGATCCTTTTTGCAGTTGAGGTCGAGTTGTGACTCCGCTTGTTGAAAGCTGGCGACGGTGCAGTAGAGGCGACGTTCATCCCCAACTCCGGTGGCGTCAGCGGAATTTCAAACTACGGCCAACACAATGAGCAAAACGATGAGCTACTTGGCGTAGATGATAGAGCATATCCTTGGTGCCATCTTTGCTGTTTGCATCGAAGGGAAATAAGGCAAGGCTATGGTGCTCACCAGGAGGGAAGGAAGGCGACGGTGCTGTGCGACGGCGGGGCGAAACTGTGGCGTGGGAAAGCAAAACCGAGTTGGGACTCCGCGCCATCGGTCAGGAAGGGTAGAAATAGGCCAGGAGAGGTGTGGAGAACTTGCCACGGCGCAAGCAAGCAAGCAGCTCGGTGGCTTGCATGCCAGGAGGTGTCGCCACAGTGAAAACAGAGGACCAGCTCAAGTTTGGGTCACTGGACAGTGGGCCCCACCCTTTCCATCCTAATCCTTTCTGTACAAAGAAATATCCTACCAAATGATGTCCAAAATTCATGAAACTTTGTGGATAGACTCAAATAAATATCTGTAATTTGATTCTGGAATCAAAACTTTGAACTGATCAAGTTTCAATTGAAATTCAAATTTAAATTTGAATTTGAGTAGAATTCAATGGAGCCACTGAATTAAATAGCAATTGAGCTTCAAAAATTTTGAAACTTGACAGAGAGGCTATTTGGAATTTATTGGTGAACTCAGATTTTTAATTTGGCAAGGTTTGAACAGGAGCAAGTTTTTAATATTTGAATTCCCTCTATTAAAGTTTGAATTGGTTTGATTTTTAATTGCCAATTTGTTTTATTTTTCCCATTCAAATCTTTACATCTCCCACCTGAACCTTGCACTAAGAATTTATGGCTTTTAAACCTGGGCAATAACATTTCCGACAAGGATGTTGTCAAGAAGATGCTGCACTCCGTCCTTGAGCATCTGGAACAAGTGGCGATCTCCATCGAGACGCTACTTGATCTCAACACCGTCTCGATCGAAGAGGCGGCCGGACGGCTGCGCACTGTCGAACAACACAAGAAATCTTCATCCATCGATGTCAATGACAGCAGCGGGCGACTTCTTCTCACGGAGGAGGAATGGCTGCGCGCCTCAAGATACGTGATGGTGAAAATGGTGGCTCCGGCTCCCGCTCCAGCGGACGTCAAGGTGGCAGCAGCAAGTCCCATGGCCGCGGTCGCAACACTAGGTCGCGTGGTGGCAAGGCACAGTCTAGTCAAGCTGCCCACGATGACATATGTGCATACTGTGACATAAGAGGCCATTGGGCTCGAGAGTGCCACAAGAAGAAGAGGGATGAGGAGACTCATCTGGTCCATGGAGAAGGAGAGGACCAGACCTTGTTGATGGCCCATGCCGTCACGATCAATACTATTGCAGCATCGACTGCTCCTACTTCCACCATTCAGATCGAGGAGCAGAAGGTGCTGGCCGAGCTCGGTCCGCCAGAAGAACAAGATCATCATCGATGGGTCCTGGATACAGGAGCCACAAACCACATGACTGGGATCAAAGGTGTTTTCGCCGAGCTCGACGCTAGGATGTGCGACACTATCAAATTTGGTGATGGCTCCATCGTTCAGATTGAGGGTCGTGGCACCATCAACTTCACTTGCAAGAATGGCGAACACAGGGGTGTACTACATCCCACGATTGAAGACCAACATCATTAGTGTTGGCCAGCTAGACGAGGCTGGTTGTCGCGTGGTGGTCGACGATTACATACTACACATCTTTGACCAGAGTTGACGCTTGCTTGCCAAGGTGCTGCAATCATCATCACACCTCTACTACCTCAAGCTAAACATCGGCCATCCCGTGTGTCTGTCCGCACGAAGTTCAGAAGTGGCCTAGCAATGGCATGCCAAGCTTGGGCACCTCATCTTTGCCTCGCTATGCAAGATGGCAAAGATGGTACGCAGGCTGCCACTACTTGATCAGGTCGATCAGGTGTGCGACAACTGCCTTGTTGGCAAACAGCATCGCAATCCATTCCTTCCGCAAGCACAACATCATGCGGAGCACGTCCTCGACCTCATGCACGGTGACATATGTGGTCCAATCACACTACCAACTCCGAGTGGCAACAAATATTTTTTGTTGTTAGTTGATGATATGAGCAGGTACATGTGGCTGTGACTGCTATCCAGCAAGGACCAAGCAGCACAAGAAATAAAAAATTTCCAAGCGGCTGTAGAGGTGGAGACCGGGAGGAAGCTGAAGGTCCTCCGCACTGATCGTGGGGGGGGGGGGGGGGGGGGGAGTTTACATCTGTGGATTTTGGTCGGTACTGCGTAGATCACAGTGTCGAGCGGCAACTCACTGCCCCATACTCGCCACAACAAAATGGGGTAGTTGAGCACCACAAACAGAGTGTGGTGTCCATGGCACGATCCATGCTCAAGGCGAAGAATTTGCCTGACTAGTTCTGGGGAGAGGCTGTGTCCACAGCTATCTACATCCTCAACCGTGCCCCAACACGAACACTCGATGGGAAGATGCCTTATGAGGCGTGGCATGGCAAACTCCCTATTGTGCACCACTTCCGCACCTTCGGTTGCATCGCCCACATAAGGAACACGCTGCCACATCTTAAGAAGCTCGATGATCGCAGCTCCAAGGCGATCTTCATCGGGTATGAGAATGACACCAAGGCATACAGGTGCTATGACCTGTCAACAGGCGCATCACCATTACACGTGATGTTGTCTTTGATGAATCTGCTCAGTGGTGCTGGGAGAACGACGACTTGGAGATGGTGATCAATCAGGATCCCTTTATCGTCAAGTACAACACAGAGGTAATCACAACATCAAGAGTGGCAGCACCCACTCCCACATCTTCTGCTCCACTGCACACACCACATGATGAGACGCCCCCACCTGCTCCTCCTCCTGGGGACTTTGTCTCTCCACCACCAGAGCACAGCGAGGAGGACCTGGATGTAGACTTCAACAATGCACCGCTGCGGTTCCGTGCTCTTAAAGATCTGCACTTTACCACAGCAGACGAACCAACTTCGTTTGTTGAGGCTGAGCAAATAGCAAGTTGGCGAGAGGCTATGCGTGAAGAGATCAAATCAATTGAGAACAACAAGACATGGGAGCTTGTTTCTCTTCCTGTAGGTCATGATCCAAGTGGACTCAAATGGGTGTATAAGGTGAAGCGGGACGAGAACGACAACATCGTGCGGCACAAGGAGCGATTGGTGGCGAAGGGGTACGTACAGTGCACTGGAATTGACTTCAATGAGGTCTTTGCTCCTATGGCTCGGTTGGAGTCAGTACGCATGATGCTGGCGCTGGCAGCACATGAGCACTAGACGGTCCATCACATGGACATCAAGAGTGTGTTCCTCAATGGCGATCTCAAGGAGGAGGTCTATGTCACACAACCACCTGGTTTCATCGTCGCCAACAACTAGCACAAGGTATTGCACCTGCACAAGGCATTGTATGGTCTTCATCAAGCTCTGAGGGCCTGAAATGCCAAACTTGATGCCACTATAGTGTCATTTGGTTTCCAGAAGAGCAGCTCCAAACACGACATCTACACACGCAGCAAAGGAGAAGGACAATTGGTGGTGGGTATCTATGTAGATGATTTGATCATTACCGGCAGCAACAAGAAGGACATCACAACATTCAAGCAGGACATGAAGAGCAAGTTTCAGATGAGCGACCTTGGGCTGCTATCATACTACCTTGGCATCAAGGTAAGTCAAGGTCCAAAAGGAACTTTCTTGAGTCAATCTGTCTACGCCAATAAACTTCTAGAACAGTGTGGCATGGGCTCGTTCAATCCGAGCCTAACACCCATGGAGAATTGTCTCAAGCTGAGCAAACTTAGTATTCTTGAGAGGGTGATGCTTAGATGATTTGATCATCACTGACAGCAGCAAGAAGGACATCACAACATTCAAGCAGGAGATGAAGAGCAAGTTCCAGATGGGCGACCTTGGACTGCTATCATACTACCTTGGCATCGAGGTAAGTCAAAGGTCCAAAAAGAATTTTCTTAAGTCAATCTGCCTATGCCAATAAACTTCTGGAACGGTGTGGCATGGGCTCGTGCAATCCAAGCCTAACACCCATGGAGAATCATCTCAAGCTGAGTAAACTAAGTACTGGTGAGAGGGTGAATGCCACGGAGTACAGGAGCATCATCGGAGCTCTCCACTATCTGCTGCACACTTGGCCGGACCTTACCTTCTCGATTGGGTACTTGAGCCGCTTCCTGAAGGTACCACGCGAAGATCACCTGGCTGCAGTGAAGCGCATGGCCGGACCTTACCTTCTCGATTGGGTACTTGAGCCGCTTCCTGAAGGTACCACGCGAAGATCACCTGGCTGCAGTGAAGCGCATGCTACGGTACATGGCTGGAACACAAGGCCATGGGATACACTACACCAAGCGCGAGGAGGGACAAGCAAAGCTGGTCGGCTACTGTGATGCGGATATGGCCGGCAACATCGACACCCGAAAGAGCACCAGTGGCATCGCGTTCTTCCTTGGCGGTAACCTGTAACTTGGGAAGCTACAAAACAGAAAGTGGTAGCCTTATCTTCATGTGAGGCAGAATATATTGCGGCAGCTATGGAGCTTGTCAAGGCATATGGCTAGCTCGGCTCCTAACTGACATGACCGGGACTGATTCTGGAGCACCAGAGCTACTTGTGGACAATCAGTCTGCCATTGCCTTGAGCAAGAATCTGGTCTTCCATGATCGGAGCAAGCATATTGATGTGCGTTATCATTTCATTCGAGAATGTGTCGACGAGAACAAAATCATTCTCAAGTACACGGCAACTGAGCATCAGCTGGCGGATGTTGTGATCAAGGCACTCGAGAAAGTGGGCTTCCAGGAGATGTGTTCTAAGATCGGCGTCATCAACATTTTCCACAGCTAGATTAGGGAGAGTAATGTTGAATAATCTGGCCATGTTAATGTCCTTAATGATCATTTTTTTTTTGAGTTGTGGCTGCTCTAATATGTGCATTTTAGTGCATTTTATTGCTGCTATTACTTAGTCTAGTAATAAGTGTTTTAGTGCAGGTTATGGCTGCGGTCACTAGTGCAGTTTATTGCTGCTATTACTAGTCTAATAATAGGTGCTTTAGTGCATGTTATGCTGCACTTACTAGTCTTTGTAATGCACGCATTAGTGCAACAGTTTCTTTAGTCCTTGTAGCATTTAAATAATGCAAGAAATTTCAGAATGACTGCTAAGTCAGTGCACTACTAAAAACTCAAGTGTTTCTGTTCCTCCTTATATGAGAATTATCCAACAATTTCTACCCTCATAACGTCCACCTTGGCTAAATCACACTCCAGCATAACAAATAACAAGTGGTGTGTTATGCATTGCGCATGTTTTACAGGTTGTCAGGCACATTGAAAGAAGATAGTAGAATGATTGTAAAATAGTTCTAGGATCCCTTGTGAGTCTATCTTGTACATATGTAAAATACATATATCCTCCATTCTCGAATTGATGTTTTTAGATAACGACTCAAATTTATTCTTAAACTAAAATTATTGGGAATGACTACTATGCAATCTGATTTATGGTGCAAGCATGCAATCATCCATCATCAACCATTGGATGTCTATCTTAGGGTGGGTACGTTTTTTCACTTAACCCCCTCCACCAAACGGAGGGAGTTAAGTGAAAAAACGCAACCACCCTAGGATGAACATCCAATGGTTAGGAATGGATGATTGCATGATTGCACCATAGATGAGATTGCATACTAGTCATTCCCAAAATTATTTTTGTAACGATATCTGTTTCAGAATAGAGGGATTAGCAGTAAGAGCACAGTGCCGACTCTAGGCCATGGCCGTAAGGGCAACAGCCTAGCTAGGCCCAACACCGGTAGAGGGGCCGGTGTATTCAGAAATTTGGCCACTCAAACCTCCTGGGCCTAAACAGCGTACATATGCGCAAACAAATAAATCCTGCAGCAGCCTACAAATGCACATATCGTCACACATTGAAAGAAGTTAGTAGAATGATTGTAAAATAGTTCTAGAATCCCTTGTGAGTCTATCTTGTACGTATGTAAAGACGTATATCCTCCGTTCTCGAATGATGTTTTTAGAATAACAACTTAAATATATTTTTAAACCAAAATTATTGTTGTAACGATACTTGTTTCAAAATAGAGGGATTAGCAGTAAGAGCACAGTCCCTACTCTAGGCCACGGCCGTAAGGGCCACAGCCTAGCTAGGCCTAATACGGGTAGAGGGGCTCAAAAATCTGTTTACATATATAGGTGTATTCAGAAATTTGGCCACTTAAACAACGTACATATGCCCAAAATAATAGAAGCATGTAGCAGCCTACAAATGCACATATTGATGTTTCCTTTTTCTTTTCAATTGATACGCATTGCAGCCAACGATACGCATGCATGCGTGCAACCGTGTTGGTTGTCTATTCTACGTTTTTCTTTCTACTTAATTCACGTCAGGAAAGCAATGCTGCCTATATGATGTATTGAGAAGAATATCTTAATGCTATCCTCGATGATTTTGCATCAGAAAATATTCAAAGGAATTGATCTTGTGCTTAGTGCATAATGTTAACTTTGCAATAGTGTTGATGAGTTTTTTAGTTTTCTTCTTATTTGATGTAGTCATATCAGATCGATTCTTCTTTTATAACTTATTTCTTTACTATTTCAGTTGACCTCTGAGAAACCAAAAACATGTTATGATATTTATTTATTTCACCATTATATGCACATGTATATATATTGAAGGAGTGAAGTATATATATTATATGAGTCTGTCTATGTTTGAAGCGCTTGAAATCAAAATTTTTTTAGATGGCAAGTAATTAACTGCTAATCATTGTCATTAACACATAATCCTACAATTAACAAAATTAACAATTTTTTCTATGAATTTGAAAAATTCATTTTAATTGATTATTTAAAAAAACATAACTTTTACAAATTAACATGTTACAATTAAAATTAATAAAGGTACTAACCTTTCTTCTTTCTCGCCATCGCCCGGTCGCACCGCGTGGAGCCATCAGTCGGGCGAGGCCGCACCCCCTCGCCGAAGTTGCGTTGCTGCGCCTCGCGCGCTGCCGCCTTGCCGCTAGTTGCACCCCGTCGCCACGCCGCAGCCGGGTGCCACTGCCATCTCCAAAATCCGGATCAGGAGAATGGGCTGAAGAAGGGATCTGGAGAATATAAGGGTTTGGAGACATAAGATTTTCGCACGAATCTTGAATCGAGATCAACAGTTTATAATGTTGCATGAAAACAAGTGAGATTTCAGGCGATGAACCAAAGGGTTTCCAATATTATACACTTCAACAAGGGCCCTAGAAATTACAGAACCGGCGTGTAATAGCAAGAACTGCATACAAATGGGCAACCCCGTGTATCGAAGAGGTAAGTTATAGATTCGTCAGTTTCAGAAAAGTATTGCTCGATCGATCGATGGGGCAGCTGCAGCTTGTAGGTGCCGCAAAGCATTGGATGCGCGTCATAGTTCAAGAGAGACGGGGTACAAAAAAAACAATAAGCGGCTGGTCCGTGGGGGGGGGGGGGGGGTCGGGGTCGGCGTCTGCGCCGTGCGTGGCGTGCCACAGTCCACAGCTCCGAACGCAGACCAGGCGCAGGAAAGGAAAGTCTGAATTGAAACTGAACTCGGCTTCAGCAGTGTCGCTAGGGATGAAAACGGTCGGAAACAAGTGGAAAAAGGGCTAAATCATTTTCATTTCATATAAAATTTTCGGAAACGGAATCGGAAACGGTATCATCGTGTCAGGATCTGCCTTCCGAGGGTCCACTTGTGCATCCCATAACAAATTCTGATCAATAGTTGATACGCACAACAGAATAAATCAAAATCCATCCAATGATCATTTATTTATAATCAATATAAGTCTTACAAACATGATCTAGATTACATTGGATGTGGTTGGAGATGATCACCAAAATAGATAAATCTCCAAAACAGCGGAGCAGAACGGCACCATGCCCAACAGGCAGACTTGGGAAATAGGATTAGATCTAATCGTCAACCTCATACGTTTCGGCTTCTTTACCTTCTGATAAACCACATATAAAGCAATAGTGAGTACATAAGGTACTCCGCAAGTCCTAACACTACTCAAAGGAAGGTGTTTCATGCATTGGGGCTTGTAGCAAGGAGAGGTCATACAACATAGTTTTGCCGAAAAGCATTTTATGCAGGTTCTTTTTGAAAAGAGTTTTGCAATAAGAGGGAGAAGTGGATTATTATAGTTGGCGGGTCCTGGGGGAGTTTCAGACCATCCCGCCAGTTCCCTCACTTTTAGATGAGTCTTCAGACCCATGGTCCTAATGACTCCGGCACACATGCCAACACTTTTCAAAACACGGCGGCCTCGACCACCCACACACACACACACACTTCAAGGAGATGCACTAATGCTAATAATAAGAAGCCCAGAGCATAGCGTGTCAAGACTGTGACACCAGCTATCCGGATTGATTAAGACTCTGCATAGTTTGTACAATTTACCCACAGGCCATGCCCACCACGGTGCAACATGACGCTCATCTCTCTTCCCCGAGTAACCCCACAATCACACCTCGGCCTGACGCAGGGACTATTCGGGCATTCACTACCCAGCCAGACACCGGATGGTCCTCGGACCCCGTGCCATTTCCTGGTCCACCGTGTCCTCCATGGCTCTCTAGGTGTCTCATGTGGTAGTCACCAGAAAGGTAGAGTGAGTCCCGCCCATACAGGTTCTGTGGTTGTACGAAATCACTATGTTGAGGTCAAATGAACCGGTCCTTATATTGGTGAGGCGGCTCCATGCGTCCTTGGCAGAAGGACTAGTCCGGAACACCCAACATCGAGCTAAACTAAAGTACTCAGCTTAAGGTTAGTCCAGAAAGTATGGTCATCAGACTAATACTGAAGCACTCAGCATCGATCGGTGGGTTACACCAAAATTGCAGCCGCAGCCGGTATACCTCTTAGGGAGCCCGCGACATCCCATCACCATACTCGCCTCGACCACCCTCCCTCTTCACACACACAATTCATTAATCACCCACCCATATCCTAACTCACACCACCAAACACCCTTTTAACACATTTCACAATCATGTATACAACGTATAGTGGTTCGCGATGCGAACATCACTTAGGTTCCTAAGCATAGTACTAACAAGGAGGTACTCACATCATTGCTATAGTGCAGTGATGAAGCTGTTAGGTTGTCAAGAGGTTGTGTTGTCAAGGTCAAGGAGAGGGTTGTGATAGTCACTGCCATTGTCGTAACTAATGTGGTGTCCTGTTTCAAGGCATTGATAGCGAGTAACTATCGTGTTACTGTTTATCGTTGGCTAGTAGCTAACACCGATACTAGGTCATCGACATAGCTCATTCTACCACACTTCAAGTGGTTATAGCAACATTTTAAAACAGTCACACAGTTATGCAATCAAAACAGACCAATAGGTGCAATTGCAAAACATAGGTGAAATATGATCAACGAGTTAGAGCTTGCCTTTACTGTGTTTCATCAACGTCTTTGTCCAGTTCTTCATGACACAGGTCTTGAATATCTCCTTTGCGAATCTTTGATTACTAAGTACGAAGCTACTCGAAGAAAATACGATTCATCGATAAAGATCCAATAAATCCAAATAAAACCTCAATAAACACAAACAATCATTCAATAACATGGTTGTTAAGATAATTATAAGGCTTATCGAAGAATATGATATTCTATTGGTGGCTTATTTAGAAACATTACTATTTATTTGGACAATCAAATGGTCATTGAAAGGTTATAATGATTTTATCGGGTCTTCTAGTTATACATTATTTGTGACCACTATGGTTAATATTCATGTTTATATTATAAATTACTTATGTTACGATCAAGGGTTAACTATAACCTTTATGAGACTTCTTTATAATTGTCTTATATTCGCAATAGTATATTCACTAAAGTTCTGTTAATGAAATACCCACTTATTTTAGAGTCTAAGCATCAATTCTAATATTCTCAAGTCTTCTTAAAGTAATTTTTATATAATCGGTTTCAATAAAGAATAGTGTACGATCAGTTATATTATATAATTTTTATACTATTATTTTCTTAATGTGTTCTAAAAGTAATGAACCTATTTTAGGACTTCATTAGTGTCTGGCTATCAGGACTACCAGGTATTAATAGTGAAGGGTCCACCTAATTTTCGAGTTTGCATGCAAATTTATATTATCTAATATCTCTCTAGTTACTCTTCTAGGTTGATGGTAAGTAGTTCATTATTCTATAATTTATTTTAGTTGATTTTTACTCTAAAAGTCCTAATAATATACTCTTAGAAATATTTGGAAGGTAATTTTGAAGAGACTAATGAGAAGCTTCAATGTGCGTTTTACGAGTTATGAATATCTACATGAATTTTCCTACATGAATGATAGCTAATTCTTTATTCCATTATTTATATTAGTCCAATACCACCTACACTATATTATGGATGTCAAACAATATATTCTAGGAACTTTAGACAATTATGTGTTAGGAAGTTAGCCTATTTAAATGATATATATGGTTTTCTTCCAACTATCGATGATTCAATTTGTTTCCTATAGGAGTGATAATTACTTTATCACTTCATATTCTATATTGGTTGGACGCTACTTTATAGTATATTATAATTGTCAATTAATTTATCTAATAATTCTTAGATTATTGTTTGTGAACGGATTATCAAATTGGGAGGCTAACTGTAGACTCTTCCGATTCCTAGTTAATCAAAAGATTTTTATTAGTTAATAATAAGCCTCTCATTTTTGTAATTTATTTGGGTCACTAACCACTTTTTTATGTTCTAATAGTCATCAAATAATTCTAGGAAACTTCTAGAAAATTATTTGCAAAATGGTTATCAATTTAGAGGCTAAACACACTACAAGGATTTCGCCCTGTTGCAACGATTGTACTGCAACAAATACCAAATCATTGTAGTAAGTTTGGTTTTTTGCCACGGTTCACTAGTTCGTAGCATTAGGATATATCGCCACGAAACACAATCGTTGCATTAGGATCTGTTGCCAGGATTCCCTAGTTTGTGGCATTAGGATCTATCGCCACAAATCTGTTGCCACGATTCACTAGTTCATGACATTAGCATCTATCGCCACGGAACATGATCTTTGCATTAGGATCTGTTGCTAGGATTCACTAGTTCGTGGTGTTAGGATCTATCACCACGGAATACAATCGTTGCATTAGGAACTTTTGTCATGATTCACCAGTTTGTGGCGTTACGATCTATCGCCACGAAACACAATCGTTGTATTAGGAACTTTTGCCACGATTCACCAGTTCGTGACGTTAGGATCTATCGCCACGGAACACAATCATTGCATTAGGAACTTTTGCCATGATTCACAAGTTCGTGGCGTTAGGATCTATCGCCACAGAACAAAATCGTTGCATTAAGAACTTTTGCCACGATTCACCAATTCGTGGCATTAGGATATATCGCTACGGAACACAATCGTTGCATTAGGAACTTTTGCCATAATTCACCTGTTCGTGGCGTTAGGATCTATCACCACGAAACACAATCATTGCATTAGGAACTTTTGCCATGATTCACCAGTTCGTGATGTTAGGATCTATCTCCATGGAAGACAATCGTTGCATTAGGAACTTTAGCTATGATTCCCAAGTTCGTGGTGTTAGGATCTATCGCCACGGAACAGAATTGTTGCATTAGGAACTTTTGCCATGATTCACTAGTTCGTGGTGTTAGGATCTATCGCCATGGAACATAATCATTCATTAGAAACTTTTTCCACGATTCGCAAGTTCGTAATGTTAGGATCTATTGCCACGGAACACAATCGTTGCATTAGGAACTTTTGATTCACAAGTTCGTGGCATTAGGATCTATCGCCACGGAAAAAAACCGTTGCATTAGGAACTTTTGCCATGATTCACAAGTTCATGGCGTTAGGATCTATCACCATGAAACAGGATCATTGCATTAGGAACTTTTGCCACAATACTCAAGTTTGTGGCGTTATGATCTATCGCCATGGAACAAAATCGTTGCATTAGCAACTTTTGCCACGATTCACCAGTTCGTGGAGTTAGCATCTATCGCCACAGAACACAATCGTTGCATTAGGAACTTTTGCCACAATTCACCAGTTCGTGGCGTTAGGATCTATCGTCATAGAACACAATCGTTGCATTAGGGTCTGCTGCCACGATTCACTAGTTCATGGCGTTAGGATCTATCACCACGAAACACAATCGTTGCATTAGGATCTGTTGCCACGATTCATCAACTCGTGGCGTTAGGATCTACCATCACGGAACACAATCGTTGCAGTAGGATTTGTTGCCATGATTCATGATATATTACAAAATATTGGCCACTGTGTGAATGAATAAATGTGTGGTGTGTTTTCATCATGTTCCTCAGGAATAAGGACATATTTGTTTATTTTCTGGACAACTGAATCATTCAGTTTTTAAGTGAATGTGCTCTAAGTTTAGTGATGTGTGATATCAACAGTGAACCGAAACAAAATGTAGAAAGCCACGAAGCTAAAAGGAGACATCGTGGGGAGGACACACTTTTCATATAAGAAACGCACTTCGCTGCTAATTAAGCGCGTCTCCATTTTGCTTGTACAATCGTTGCATTAGGATCTGTTACCACGATTGTACTAGTTCGTGGCATTAGGATCTATCGCCATGGAACACACTCGTTGCACTAGGATCTATTGTCAGGAATCACTAGTTCGTTGCATTAGGAATTTCTGCAGGAGCGTCATTTCAAATTCTGGGTATCTTCTAGAGAGGTGGGATTATTCAATATCGGCTTGCTTCTAAGCTTGCTGCTAAATAGAAGAGCAACTTCTATCTTAAAAAAATCAAATAGTTCACAGCTAGCTCAGACAATACTTATACAAAAAAAATCATCATCTTCGCTGTTGTCCCCCCCCTCCAATATTGGAGGTACAATACCATCATTGATATATGTATCATCGTTGTCGTCGTCGTCGACATCTTTATTTTCTGATGGAACTCCATGTGCCTCAAATGATCACATGTTCTCATTTGAAGAGCGGAAGCATCACCGATTGCTCCCTCAATGTCATTCCTAGCCCATGCGGTCCTATCCTCATTTGTGTGTGGCATATTGATATGAGTAAGTCGTCGATCATCAAATGTCTCAACCTCCATTGTCTCAGTGACATTACTTTCACTGTCTCCAGGGGGCATGGCAAAGAGGTTCTGTGACTTTGTTTTAACAACTGTAGCGCATTTAGGTTGCTTTACACTTTGAACGTAAAAAACTTGTTCTGCTTGGGTGGCTAGAATGTAAGGCTCATACTTAAATTGAGAAAGAGTGGTGTCAACATCTATCATTCCATATCGATCCGCTTTGTAGCCTCTGCTTTGGCTCTGATCGGAACGAGGCCGATCAAACCAGTCACATTCAAATAACAAAACCTCTTGATTTTTTTTTCAAAATCAACAGAAATCATTTTCTTGATTACTCTAAACCACTCATGATCACCATCCCGAACAACAACACCACTGTTTTGCGCCTGTAAATCTTTTTCCACCTATGCAGTTCGAAAGAAGAAGCCATTTATGAATGATCGACTAAAAAACGTGCCCGGCGATCAGGTCCTCTAGATAATGCATACAAATAATTGGTTACTTTGCCTTCTTTGTGTAATGTTGTAATCTTTACATATTAGTATAAAGGGTTCATCAATAAACCAACTTCAGAACACATATTTGTTCAGTATTTCATCAAAGTAAAAACTTGCATGTACTTACTCGTTTCTGAAACCAATAAACAAACTCATCTCTATGGCGTTTTTCAACATCACGAGAATGAATCTTTCTCAGCTCTTCAAAATGCTCACTAAAAAGGGTACAAAATTAAATTAGCCATCTACAATAAGCATGATCCAATATAGTATAGAACATATGAGTTATACATACTTGATCCATGGAGCGGCCTCTTCAACACTAGAAATAATATAATGTCTGATGTTATGTAGTTCCACCATAGTAAGTTGGCTCCATTTAAACCCTTTTTTAGAATTATCAACTTCTGTAAATATATTAGACTCGAGAGAAGGTTCATTCCTAGATGCAACTTCATGACGTTCTGCCCTATTAAGCTTGGTGTTGATGTTATCCAAAAACTGACTACAAAAAGTCATACACTCTTCCATAATATATCCCTTAGCTATAGAACCCTCGGGTGATCTCTGTTACGTACATACCTCTTCAATGTACCAAGATACCTCTCAATTGGATACATCCATCTGTAAAAAAAGGTCCACCCAAGCGAGTTTCTTCGGCAAGATGGATTGAAAGATGTACCATGATATCAAAGAAAGCGGGAGGAAGCAACATCTCAAGCTTACAAATTGTCTGTCATCTTATCCAAATCTGGTTCCGCCAATTCTTTAGAACAAATTCCAGAAAAGAATCTGCTAAACTCAATTAAAGGTGCAACAACCTTTTTAGGCAATATGTCACGTATTACCATAAGAAGGATATTCTGAAATATAATATGACAGTCATGAGTTTTTAGACTTGATACCTTACGTTCTTTTATATCCACACATCTCTTGATGTTTGAGGCATAACCATCGGCCATCTTCACATCCCCAAAAACATGCACAAGGTGGTGTTCTCATCTTTATGCAAAGTATATGATGTTGATGGAAAAATTGTAGCCACCAGATGTTGTTGTGGCCGTATACTCATATCCTGCATATGAAGACGAGCTTGTAGACTATCTTTTATTTTACCATCCATATTAAGCAATGTCCCCAATATGCTATAACAAATGTTTTTCTCAATGTGCATGACATCCAAGTTATTTCTTATTAGCAATGTCTTCCAATACGGGAGCTAGAAAAATATATGTTTCTTCTTTCAACTATGCCACCTATTTTCCTCAGTGTGCTTTCTCTTATTATTCATCTGTCCAAAACTCACTTGATCAAAACTCTCGTATTGTTGGAGTACTTCGTCACCAGAGAGTGATGTTGGAGCCTCTCTATTCTCTATCTTGTTGTTGAAAGAAGCTTTGTCTCCACACCACCTGTGATTCTGAGGTACGAAACGACGAAGACCCGTGTAGCAATACTTTTGTCCATGTTTCAACCACAAGGCGTCAGGGTTTACATGGCAGTATGGACATGCTAGCTTACTTTTTGTGCTCCATCCACATAGCATTGCATATGCTGGAAATCATTTATTGTCCGCAATATAGAAGATCACATGAGAAATGTCTCTTTCTTTGAATTGTCGTATGTTTCAACACCATCATACCATAATTTCAGTAGCTCATCAATCAAAGGATGCAGATACACATCAATGTTGTTTCCAGGTGACTTTGGTCTAGGAATTATCATTGCCATCAACCAATAAGGCTGCTTCATACACAACCAAGGTGATAGATCATAAGGGATTAGAATCACAAGCCATGTACTATAAAAAACATTCGTTGTTCCAAAAGGATTGAAACCATCAGATGCTAGCCCAAGTCTTATGTTGCGAGGATCAGATGAGAAATTTGGGCGAATGCTATCAAAATGCTTCTATGCTTTGGAATCTGTAGGGTGGTGTAATATTCCATCATCAATACATTCTTATTTGTGCCATCTCATGTTTGATGCCATTGATTCTGCCATATAAAACTTTTGAAGACAGGAATATTGCGTGCTACAAGACTCTTGGCTTTTCCACAAGGTAAAGACTCTCTTGCATTCCCACCAGTACTATTTTTCCATCTTAATTCACCACATTTCGGGCATCGATCCAACAGAGAATAGTCCTTCCGGAATAAAACAGTCATTGACACATGCATCAATCTTTTCATAGCCCATCCTAAGGTCACGAACAACCTTATGAACTTTATCAAGTGTATTAGGAATGCAGTGGCCCTGTGGAAGCACATATGAGAATAGTTCAAGGATCAACTCACACACTTTTTTTCTCAAACCAGTTAAACTCTTTATCTGGTACAACCTGACAATGAAGGATAATTGGGTCACCTTCTCACAACCTGGATACAACTCCTTTTTGGCATCATTTAATAAGTCATAGAATGCCTTTGTACACCCAGTTGGCTCTTGCTGGTTTATAACATTTTTTGGATCATCAACATCTGCTGAAGTACCACCATGATCAGTGCCTCTAAGTAGACTGGACATCATATTTTCCATAGAAGCATCATCAGAAATTATCTCCTCATTATTTTTTGATTGCTCAACAATATTTTTCTCAACTCGTTTTTCTCCATGGTGTACCCAACAAGTACGAAGCTAGTGAAGATGAACTTCCTTGCGTGCCCCGTGGCAAATATATCGTGCAAGGACAAGGCATTGTTTCTTCTTCACAAGTTCCCTGGAATGCAAAATTTAAAAATGACTTCATTCCATCTTGCCACTCCTTCGTACGCCTGTCTTTTCCAATCCATGTCTTATCTTCTGATATCGCTTCCTACAATTCAATAAGCGTATCCGTAAGAGGATAGAACTACAATAACATTATGTGAGCAATTGTACCTAGCGCTGTTGCTCCTCCACGTGCGGCGGCTGGCAGATGCTCCTCCACGCCGGTGGCCGGCGGATGCTCTTCCAAGAGCGTGGCAGCCGGTAGATGCTCCTCCAAGAGCATGGCAGCCGGCGGATGCTCCTCCAAGAGCGTGGCGGCTGGCAGATGCTCCTCCAAGCGCGTTTCGTACAGTCGGGAGAGGGGCCGTTGTGGATCGAAGGGTCCCGCGGGCAGGCAGCCAGGACAAAGTGTACGTGAAGCTATCAGAGTAGGCCCAACACTGCATTGAGCTGCTTGTTATTCGTGGGCTGAAACTGCACTGAGTCACTTTGTATTTGTGGCCCAAAGCTACGCTGGGACGCTTGGTGTTCGTCCCTATGATGCGTGAGCCCATCTAAGGGCACGCTTCTGGCTCTAACAGTTTGTTATCTAAATAAGTTAATGTAGCAATGGGGGTGGTATTCCAATCAAAATAAAGCATACGCATAAAATATCTTGAACTGCAACAACACAATGATATAAAGAAGGATTAAATACTAGATATAAACATCGATAGAACCAAACAGTAGTGCTTGACGTACCATGCCAAACAACAAACTAATCGACAGAACTAGCTATTACATAATCCCCAATAAACACAAAATAAACTAATCGACACATCTAGTCTGGAACACTTCCCTTCAAGCAGTGGTAATAACTTCTCTCCACGTATAAGAGTAGTGGTAATGATGACACCGCGTATAGGGGCATTGGGCCCGTGGTATGTTGGAGTTCTACCTATCTTTTTCTAACATTTTTCTCGTCTTTCCTTTTCTTCTCTCTCTGTTCATTATCTCCACTTTCCTTTTCAGTCGTGGCTACCTATTGTGTTTTCCTGTTACTAAGTATAGTACTAGTACTGTATACTACTTTAAGACCACTTTGCAGGCCCCGCTACGGGCTATCTCCTCTGGTACCTCCAGTAGCTAAAGTACCATACCGGCCACTTTAGAGGCTACTGGCGGTGTAGAGGGTCGTTCATTAACATAGAATACAGATAGAACAGATAGTTCACTAAACAAATAGATAGAAAACAAAATAATAGTTGGAACAGACGAACAACATTGAGTTCATCAACATAAAACATTACTACAAAACAAGAAAAATGACATCATGAAACAAGAAAAACAACATCATACAGCCTTATAAGTCTTTTATATATTGCCCATACTGGATATTACCTCACGGCAGAATGCGAAATGCTCATGTCTAATCCTATAGTCTTCACTACAAAAGACTCTGCAGCCGCTCCAACCTTGCTTCCCGCAGCCGACAACAGTGCGAGGGTCAACCTCCTTGTTGGGTAGCGACACCATCGGCGGTCTCGGAGGCGGGCGCGGATGCGCCCACGTCATATTACTGATTTCAGCCAGGGCTTGAATCTGACACAACCTATACTCATTGTTGTCCCTTATGATGGCAACGGACCCGACCGCTTTCTCACCGATGTCGACCTCCCCTTCGACCTGCCGGATTTACTCAAAGGCGTCGTGGGCCCCACAGTCGGCGTCGTAGTGGAGGAGGCCAAGGACGTAGGCCGCCTCCATGTGGCCGACCACGGCAGCCCGAGCAAGAAACCGGGTGCCCGGCTGCACGCAATCGTCCGCGAAGACGAGCTCGAGCCCAGTAACGTAGCACGCACGAGGGTTACCGACGATGGACATGTTCTCCACGAGGGCTTTGTAGGGCCCCAAGTCACACCACATCCTTCGGGTCACCTGCTCCAGCGCCACGTGCCTGCCCACGGCGCCATCCCGGCACGTTGCATGCATGGCCTTGCAAGTGGCACGCAAACTCAAGTGGTCATACAAGGGTCGCAGAGAGCTTGCGGCGAGGCGCTCTGCGATCTTGACCGCAATATCGTGCGTGAACGGCAACTCCATAGGCTTCAGCGTCACCGTGCTGCGAACAGAACCAGTGAGGGTGCGCGCGGCGGAGACAAAGAGGAAGCTAGAGTACATACGGAGAAGACGGTGACATGTCTTTATAGATTACGCGCGGAGAAGACGATGGAGACATTATATAAAGACACACGTCGCTGTCTTCTCCGCGTGTACTAATGGGGGTCGCGCGTAGTGATGGTTCGGCTTCTGGCGGTGGCGGATTCCACATCCTCTGCTGTACTGCGCAGGTGCATTAAGGGTGGCTAATATGTGAACGCCACAGCCTATGAGACCCTCGCCTCCCGCATGCACTGATGGGACGCGCAAAGTAATGGAACCGCTCTATTTTCAACATCAGCACAAGAATAATATCCTGTCGCAAATAGAGATAACATACTATGTTTGACCAAAAATTTCATGTTTTACAGTTTGGTTCTCCACGCTCTTTCACCTTAATTTGTACGTACTACCTATTTTTTTCTAACATTTTTCTCGTCCTTTCTTTTCGTTTCTATCTATTGATTGTCTCCACTTTTCTTTCTAGTCATCGCTACCTGTTGCGTTTTCCTGGTACTACGTACTCCCTCCGTCCCAACTCAACTCGATTTCTGGGTTTAGTCAAACTTAACTTTGACCAATAATTTCTATAGATTCTATTAACTTCAATAACAAGTAAATTGTATATTATGAAAATATTTTTCAGGATTAATCTAAAAGTACAATTCTTATATTGTTAAAATTGATCAAAATAACATAAATCAATGGTCAAAAGTAGATTTGACCAATTCTAAAAATAGAGTTGAGTTGGGATGGAGGTAGTACTAGTAGTACTGTATATTACTTTACAGACCGCTTTGCAGGCCCCACTACGGGCGATCTCCTCCGGTCCAACAGTTAAAGTACCGTACCAGACACTTCAGAGGCTACTGACGGTGTGGAGGGTCGTTCATTAATAGAGAATACAAATAGAACTTATAGTTTATTAAACAAACAGATAGAAAACAAAATAACAATTGGAACAAACAAACAACATTAAGTTCATCAACATAAAATATTACTACAAAACAAGAAAAACGACATCATGAAACAAGAAAAACAACATCACAACCTATAAGTATATAGCCGATACCGTGTAACACGTCACGGCAGAATGTGAAATGCTCATGTCTAATCCTACAGTCTTTACTATAGAAGACCCTGCAGCCGCTCCACCCTTGCTTCCCGCAGCCGACAACCATGCACGTGTCAACCTCCTTGTTGGGCAACGCCACCATTGGCGGTCTGGGAGGCGGGCGCGGATGCGCCCAAGTAAGAAAACCGATTCTAGCCAGGGATTGAATCCAACACTGCCTGCACTCATTGTTGGTCCTCATGATGGTGACAGACCTGACCGCTTTCTCACCAACGTCGACCTCACCTTCGACCTGCCGGATATACTCGACTGCATCGCAGGCCCCGCAATCAGCGTCATAGCGGAGGAGGCCAAGGACGTAGGCCACCTCCATGTGGTCGGCCCTGGCCGCCCGAGCGAGAAACTGGGCGCCCTGCTGCGTGCGGTCGACCGCGAAGACGAGCTTTAGCCCGGTGACGTAGCACGCATGAGGGTGTACGACAATGGCCAAGTTCTCCACGAGGGCTTTGTACCGCCCAAGGTCGTGCCACATCCTCCGGGTGACCTGCTCCAGCACCACGCGCCTATCCACGGAACCATCCCGGGTCTTGGAAGTGGCACACAGACTGGAGAGGTCGTCCAAGGGTCGAAGGGAGGTTTCAGCGACGCGCCCCGTGATCTCGACCACAATATTGTGTGTGAACGGCAACTCCATAGGCTTCGGCGTCACCATGCTGTGAAGGGAACCAATGAGGGTGCACGCGGAGGAGACAAAGAGGAAGGTAAAGTACGTGCGGAGAAGACGGCGATGTGTCTTTAAAGAGTACGCGCGAAGAAGACGATGGAGACATTATATAAAGACACACGCCATCGTCTTCTTCGCTCGTACTAATGGGGGTCGCACACAGTGATGGTTCGACTTCCGGTGGTGGCGGATTCCACATCCTCTGCAGTACTGCAGGTGCATTAAGAGTGGATGACATGTGAAGACCACAACCTATAGGACACACACCTCTCACATGCATTGATGGTACGCGCGAAGTAATAGAACCACTCTATTTTCAACATCAGGACAAGAATAATATCCTGTCATTAGTAGAGATAACATACTATGTTTGACAGTAATCCGCGCCAAACATTTCCTGTTTTATAGTTTGGTTCTTCACACTCTTTCACCTTAATTCAAACGTACGTACTACCTATCTTTTTCTAACATTTTTCTCGTCCTTTCTTTTCTTTTCTCTCTGTTCATTGTCTCCACTTTTCATTCCAGTCATCGCTAATCGACAGAACAAGCTGTTACATAATCCACAATAAACACAAAATAAACTAATCGTCACATCTAGTCCGCATCACTTCCTTTCAAGCAGTGTTAATAACTTCTGGCCGCATATAGGAGTAGTGGTAATGATTACACCGCGTATAGGGGCATAGGGCCAGTGGTACGTTGGAGTTCTACCTATCTTTTTCTAACATTTTTCTCGTGCTTTCTTTTCTTTTCCCTCTATTCATTGTCTCCACTTTTGTTTCCAATCGTCGCTACCTGTTGCGTTTTCCTGTTACTACATGGTAGCAGTACTGTATACTACTTTAGATACCATTTTGTAGGCCCAACTGCGGGCGATCTCCCGGCACCTTTAGCGGATAAAGTATCGTACAAGCCACTTTAGAGGCCACTAGCGGCGTGGATGGTAGTTCATTAAAAGAAAATACAGATAGAACAGATAATTCACTAAACAAACAGATAGAAAACAAAATAACAGATGGAATAGATGAACAACATTGAGTTCATTATCATAAAACATTACTCTCTCCTTCCTATATTACTTGTCGTTAGAACTAGTTTTTTAGTTCATATTTGAACTAGAAAACTTTCTAATTATTAACGACAAGTAATATGGGAAGGAGGACGTACAAAACAAGAAAAGCAACATCACAAAACAAGAAAAAAATAAAATATCACAAAAACAAGAAGAGAAAAACATCACGATTGGATTAATCCGTGTCAAAAGATTCCCTGTTTTAAAGTTGGGTTCAACTAGAATGTAATCAGATGTTTGGTGCAATAGTGCAGTCAACCATCTTCAACCGTTAGATCGATCTACATTACGATGTTGAATCTTTTTATTTAACCCTCTCCACCTGGTGGAGAGGTGGTGGTGGTGGAAGGGGTTAAATGAAAAGATGCAATAACCGTAAGATGTAGATCCAACGGATGAAAATCTTTGAGTACACGATTGTATCAAAACTTTAATTGCATATAGGGCTGTCAACAAGTGATAAGAGGATGAGTCTCGATCTTCCGATAGATAATGGATAAGTCGATTGTAGGAGATCTCAACATTGATGATCCGAGGCTCTTGAGTAGAACACAAAAACCCCTGCAATCACTACACCATCGCTCCATTGGTTATCAACCGTGCTGCACATGATTGACCTGACCAAGAAGGCTAATCCCTGTAAGTGCAACCAAGAATACAAGCAAGAAAAAGGTAGAAGCAATCTGAATTGCTAAGTTCTCCTTGCTCTAGATCTCCTTCTACCTCTTTGGTGGCAGCCATTCATGAGCTAGGGTTTGGGTGTGGTGGAAAAGTGGCAAATAGATGTCAAGCCAAGGGGTGGGGTTGCTTATATAGAGGTGGAGGCTAGGGTTAGATGGATTTCGAGTTTGAGATGAGTAGGGGTCGGTTTTAGGGTCCCACATGGGCTCTAAAAGAGTTAGGCACGACGTCCATAGGCCCACTTAAGGTAAAACTCGAGAAAAAGTCGTGAAACAAAAGATCAACTCGGAGTCACGGTTTATCGGGCAAGTCCGAAAAAAGGGTCGGACTAGTTCGAAGTTGGACAGAGAGATATCGGACAAGTGTGGACCTGACATCGGACAAGTCAAACTTATCCAGAGGGGAAAAACAGACAAGTCTGGCTAAATTCGGACAAGTACGACTTTAATCAGAGGGAAAACGGACAAGTCCGCTGGAATACCGGACTAGTCTGGACAAGTCCAGAGACTCAGCAAAATTTCTGGCAATTTGGGACACCAGACTAGTCCGCTAAGGGCTGGACAAGTCTGAAAATGTACAGAGGGAAAAACAGACCAGTCCGTAGCACCCTAATTTTCGTGCATCATGCCCTACATACACTCATATACATGTTTAACATTGACTCACAACAAGAGGAACGAGTTTAAAATTGATTCGGAGCATTTAAAATTGATTTGGAATAAAACCGCACTTCAAATACTGGAAAGTGTGGACTAGTCCGATTTTACTGAGGACTAGTCCGATTTCTCTCTGACTAAAAATGGACTTGTCCGATTTTGTGCGGACTAGTCCGATATTCCATGAATCCTTGAAAAATTGCTAAGTCCTTGGACTTTTCCGGACTAGTCCGGTGTTCCAGCGGACTTGTCCGATTTCCACCCCGTTGAAAGTCAGACTTGTCCGACTTTTGGCCAGACTTGTCCGATTTTCTCTCTGGACGACTTCGGACTAGTCTGATCATTTCCGGACTTGTCCGGTATTTCGTGACTCCGAATTGATCTTTTGTTTTATGACTTGTTTCTTGGGTTTCACGTTAAGTGGGCCTAGGGACGTCGTGCCTAACTCATCTAGAGCCCATGTGGGACTCTAAACCGGCCTCTACTCATCCCAAACTCGAAATCCATCTAACCCTAGCCTCCACCTCTATATAAACAGCCCCACCGCTTGGTTTGACATCTATTTGCCACTTTTCCACCCCACCCAAACCCTAGTTCGTGGAGAGCCACCACCAAGGAGGGAGGAGAAGATCCCAAGCAAGAAGAAGAAGAGGAGGAAACGAAAGAGGACCAAGATCTCCACCAAGTTTAGTCCTTCACCACCAATTCATCTCCAAGTTCATCACCAACCCTAGATCACCAAGATCCAAGTGCTACCTCCAAGTTTCTTGATTCATTGGAGTCCTAAACACCTGGTATACCTTCTATTCTCTTTTCCTTACAAGAATTTAACCCCTAATCTCCAAATTCACGTCGATCTAGAAAACCCTAATTCGCTGATCTTGCAGAGTGCGAACTTGTCCAGTCCCTAGCGGACTAGTCCAATCTTCCCGATTAAATTGCATCAAATTAATTCTAAAATTTGATCTAATCGAATCCAAACCTGTATAAACTTGTTAAAAGCTATTAGAACTAGTTAGTGATCATTAAAAGCAATCTATTAACAAGTTCTACCTTGCATTTGCATAAATCATGCATGTAATGACATATTGAGTAATATTTGTGCACTATTTGATTGTGTTTCTTGTCTTGTATGCTTATTGTGTGGATTAGACGGATTTGCGCTAGAGAGTGCTGCGGAGGACCTACAGCACCAAGAGTGTGAAGGCTTTGACCCTAATCAACAGCAAGAGCAAGGCAAGTGTCCTTGAAGCATATTGATCCTGTTTTTTTAAAAGAAATGTTTTGTTTGCAAAATTTCATGCTTGTGTCAATTTGATGGGAATCCTATGATAGGAAGTTTACTAGCTTTGTTTAACCACCCTTGTCACCTGGGATATATGGTAGAGAGTCGGGATGGAATTTTTACCTTTTTGCTTCGCCTAATCAACTGGGATGGGAAACCAACTATACCACTCAATTTAATTATGCATGGATGAGATTGTGATTAACATGAACTGGATAACATGATATGGTAATGGGTGATCTAAGCAAGCCTGGTATGTGGATGGGTTGGATGTTATGGTGGTTTTGCTTGCTTTAGATCTAAGGACCGGTTCATGCGAGAATAAGTCAGGATTATAGTGCCACCACGAGGCCAAGTATGGGTGCGGCGTAGCTGAGTAATTAGGTCTTTGCTGGTACTGTTTGGACCATTGTGGATGCTCGGGGAAGGGGTAGTCGGATTGGGTTTGTTGATGATTGGTGGGACTACCCTGGGATCTGAATGGCTCAAGAGGGGGCCCTTGGTTGATGATGTGCTCTGTAGGAGACATCACCACCGGTGAAACCTCAGTGGGGTCTAAATAGGCTAGTAATCCCTTTGTAAAGGCTATTTTGTGATCTCTTGGCCACACACTGACGGAAGTGTGAGACGGCATAATAGAGGTTCTAGTCATCAGAAGGTGATGAAATCACAAACACGTGGGTAAAGAGCTACAAACTCTGCAGAGTGTGTCTAAAACTATCATGATAGCCGTGCTCCCAGTTATGAGCACCTGGACAACTTCCATGATTAGAGGGAAATTGGGATTTGGGATGGTTATGGTTGGTATTATGGTTATGGATTAATTTCTGGTATTGAATATGGTTATTGGCAAATGGTGAAATCTGGAATTATTGATGAGGATGGTGAATTGTGGACTGGTATTATGATATTACTTATGATTATGATGGGTTTGATTCATATAAATATTATATATTGCTCTTCAAATGTTTTACTGTACTTTTCAGCACTTTGCCATTATTATTGTCGTCATTTGAATCAGCCACATGTCATACTTTCCACACTTGCTGAGTACGACATGTACTCACTCTTGCAATCCTCCCAAGCCGTTGCAGGTCAGGATTGGGAGTTTAATGGTGAAAATGCGGAGTTCTAGGCCGTGTCTACCGTCAGCTTTGCCTGTGGTGTTGATTGGAGCTGCGCTATACCCTATTGCTTATGCTGCCTAGCTGTTTAGTTTGCTTAATTAGTTTATTTCCTGCACTAGTTGAAATTGTCGTAAATATACATTGGAGCTTGTATTCAAGGATAATATGGTTCGTGTAATAAAATTTGGTTAATTAATCTTTTCTTGTGGTAATTTACTGTATACTCTTTTGTGAATGCACTCGTGTATGTGTGTTGAACATCTTGGACACACATATGCGTTAGCTTGGTTCATTTTTCGGAACCAGGTGTCACAGATTGGTATCAGAGCCACAGGTTTACCGTAGGATGCAGCCTAAATAGAATGGACACTTTAGAGCACATAGGGGCACTCAAGAATCAATTTGATTTTGTTGGCTTGCTGTTTGCTATATATATTGTTTGCTTGTGTGCTTAATAGAGGATTTTGGGTTGCTTTAGCATTGCCATGTCCACCTAGGCTAGTGTAGCTAGTTGTTTAGTTTCATATCCCTTGATGCATATAGTTGGGGACGTTCTCTAATTCTTACCTATTGCTGTTCTTCAGATGGTGAGGACTCACAACTAGAGGGATGGCAATGATGAGGAGGAGAACAATGGAGTGCCTCAGAACAACATTGGACAAGGATCTACTCAGGGAGCTATCAACATTGAGCAGCTATTGGCTATGCAAAACCAGCTCATGCAGACCATGATACAAACTATGGGACAGCTGCAGGCTGGTAATATCAACAATCAGCCCCACATGCCTCCACCGCCACCCCCGCCTCCTCATAACCGATTGGGAGAGTTTATGAGGACTAGACCACCAACCTTTGCTCAAGCCGCTGACCCTATGGATGCGGATGACTGGCTCAAGTCCGTGGAGAAGAAGTTAGCTATTGTCCAATGCAATTACTGGGAGAAGGTGCTATTTGCTTCTCATCAACTCGTTGGAGCAGCTGCGGATTGGTGGGATGCTTATTGCAATGCTCACGAGAATCAAGAGAGGATTACTTGGGCCGAATTAAAGGAAAGTTTCCATTCTCATTATGTGCCGGAAGGTGTTATGATCTTGAAGAGGCAAGAATTTGAGAATTTAAGGCAAGGAAGATCAAGCGTGAGTGAATATCTCAATAAGTTTACTCAACTCTCAAGGTATGCGCCTGAGGATGTTAGTCGGGACAGTCGGAAACAATACTTGTTCATGAGGGGCTTGAACAATGAAATCCAAGTGCAACTACTCAATTGTGACTATGCAAATTTTCAGAAGCTTGTGGACAAAGCAATTGTGGTTGAGAACAAGATCCATGAGATGGAGCAAGACAACAAGAGAAAGGCGCCATATCAAGGACAGCAACAAGGAAGTAACGTGCGCCCTTGCTTTGTGCCGCCCAATGCGCCTTATTATAGCTCTTCTATTCCTGCTCAACGCCCTGATTATGCACTGCGCCCAACTCAGTTTGCGCAGCAGCGCCCTGTCATGCAAGCACCTAGGCCTCCAATGCCTTATGCGCCTCATGCTAATTTTCCTAGTGCTAATGTTCAAAACCAAGCTTGTCCCAATAATTCTGGTGGAGTTAAGAAGTGCTATACTTGTGGAGAAGCTGGACACTTTGCGCATCAATGTCCTAAGTCAGGCCTTGGTCAAGGAAGCAATGCACCGAGGCAAAACCCAAGACCCAATGGAGGACAACCACAAGGGAACCGTGGACAGCAAAATTTTTCTCGTGGCAACGTGAACCATGTCTCTACGGAGGATGCTCAACAAGCGGATGACGTGGTCATTGGTATGTTTCTCGCAGACTCCAACCCCGCGACTATGTTATTTGATTCTGGAGCATCGCATTCATTCATTGCATCAAAGTATGTTGCCAAGTATAGTTTGCCTATCTCTCATATGAAGTTTACTCTATTGGTTAAGTCTCCTGGAGGAGAGATGAAGACAAATATAGTATGTCCAAAAGTAAGCCTTAGAATAAGAGGGGTAGACTTCTCCGCCAACCTCATTGTTTTGGATTCTCAAGGATTGGACATTATACTTGGTATGGACTGGTTGAGGAAGCACAATGGAGTTATTGAGTGTGCCACGAAGATGGTGAAGTTGACCAATGAAGAAGGGATCCCCGTAGAATTTGAAGCATCTCAAACCGCAACGAAGCAATTGGAGCTGAATCATATGGACGGTGCCGCCATTAAGGAGATTCCGGTGGTGTGTGAATTTTTGGATGTTTTTCCGGATGAGTTGCCAGGTATGCCACCTGATCAAGACATTGAGTTTGTTATTGATTTAATACCTGGAACTGCACCTATAGCTAAGAGGCCATATAGGATGCCTCCTATGGAATTAGCGGAGCTCAAGAAACAAATTCAAGAGCAATTAGAGAAGGGTTTTATTCGCCCTAGCTCTTCACCTTGGGGAGTGCCTGTGCTATTCGTGGACAAGAAGGATGGATCCCAAAGGATGTGCGCAGATTACCGAGCTCTCAATAAGGTAACGATCAAGAACAAGTACACCTTGCCACGCATAGAAGACTTGTTTGATTAGATGAAGGGTGCTTGTGTCTTCTCTAAGATTGATTTGAGGTTGGGATACTTTCAAATGAAGATTAGACCATCGGACATACCCAAGACAGCTTTTAGGACATGGTACGGATCTTATGAGTACACCGTGATGTCTTTTGGATTAACAAATGCACCTGCCTAATTTACGTACCTCATGAATAAGGTCTTCATGGAGTACTTGGATAAGTTTGTTGTGGTGTTTATTGATGATATTATGATCTACTCGAAGGATGAGAAGGAACATGAGGAACACTTGAGGCTTATGTTGCAAAAATTAAGGGATCATCAATTATATGCCAAGTTCAACAAGTATCAGTTTTGGTTGAGAGAGGTGTCGTTTTTGGGTCATATCATCTCAGGAGGAGGAGTATCGGTTGACCCCGGAAAAGTGAGAGATGTGTTGAAGTGGGAGCCCCCGCAAAATGTCAAGGAAATAAGGAGTTTTCTTGGGATGGCTGGATATTACCGTCGATTCATCAAGGACTTTTCCAAAATAGCCAAGCCTATGACGTAGTTGCTAATGAAGGGAAAGGCTTTCCAATGGACTCAAGCTTGTCAAAACAGTTTTGAGGAGTTAAAGAAGAGATTGACAACAGCCCCAGTTTTGGTACTGCCGGATGTGAGCAAGAGTTTTGACATTTATTGCGACGCATCGAGAAAAGGACTTGGATGTGTATTGATGCAAGAAGGTCAAGTGGTCGCCTATGCATCAAGACAATTGAAGAAACATGAGCAGAATTACCCCACGCACGATCTGGAACTCGCGGCCGTGGTACATGCATTGAAAATTTGGAGACACTACATTCTTGGACATAGGTGTGAAATTTATACAGATCATAAGAGCTTGAAGTATATTTTCACACAAACGGATCTGAACTTGAGGCAACAGAGATGGTTGGATCTCATCAAAGATTGTGATTTGGGGATCAAATATCATCCGGGAAAAGCCAATGTAGTGGCTGATGCTTTGAGTAGAAAGGGAGTAAGTCATCAACTCACAGTTTGAGAGTTACCATCCGAGTTATGCAAGGAGTTTGAACGGTTGAACCTCGGGTTTGTAAATGAGATGGAGATGATGGAGTTAAACCCAACCTTGGAGCAAGAAATTCGAGAGGCCCAAACCGCAGATGAAGAGATCAAGGAAATCAAGGACAGGACCGAAGAAGGGAGAGAATTCAGATTTGATGGAGACGAACATGGTACCTTATGGCTTGGAAAGAGAATCGTTGTTCCTAATGTGAAGCATATTTGGGAGACGATATTAAAAGAGGCACATGACTCACCTTACTCAATTCACCCTGGTTGTACAAAGATGTACAAAGACTTGAAGACTAGCTATTGGTGGGACAGCATGAAGAAGGATATAGCTGAATATGTGGCATTGTGTGATGTGTGACAACGAGTGAAGGCGGAACATCAAAGGCCAGCTGGATTATTGCAACCGTTGAAGATTCCGGAATGGAAGTGGGAAGAAATTGGAATGGACTTCATAGTTGGGTTACCATGTACTCAGTCCGGGTATGACTCAATTTGGATAATTGTGGATCGTTTAACCAAGTCAGCTCATTTTTTCCCAGTGAAGACCAAATATACAGCTGCACAATTGGCCGAAATATACATGGAGCATATTGTGTGTCGACATGGAGTCCTGAAGAAGATAGTCACGGATAAATGTTCTCAATTTACCTCCAGATTTTGGCAAAAATTGCATGAAGCTTTGGGAACGAGGTTGAATTTCAGTTCAACATATCATCCTCAAACGGATGGACAAACCGAGAGGACCAATCAGATTTTGGAGGACATGCTAAGAGCTTGTGCTTTGAAGCATGGGAAAAGTTGGGACAAAAGCTTGCCATACGTGGAATTTTCATACAACAATAGCTACCAAGCAAGCTTGAAAATGTCATCGTATGAAGCGCTTTATGGGAGGAAGTGTAGGACACCTTTATTCTGGAATGAGGCAGGAGAAACTCAAGTATTTGGTCCGGATGTGTTGCAAGAAGCCGAAAAGCAAGTCCGAATAATTCCTGAAAACTTGAGGGCTTCCCAATCAAGACAAAAAGGCTATGCAGATAATAGGAGAAGGAAATTAGCCTTTGAAGTGGGAGATTTTGTTTACCTCAAGGTGTCACCAATGAGAGGTCATAAGAGGTTTATCATAAGGGGCAAGCTTGCACCTCGCTATATTGGACCATTCAAGATTTTGGACAAAAGAGGAGAAGTAGCGTATAAGTTGGAGATGCCAGCTCACCTTTCAGATGTCCATGATGTCTTTCATGTTTCCCAGCTCAAGAAGTGTTTGAGAGTACCCGAAGAACAAGTGCCAATGGAAGGATTGGAGCTACAGGAAGATTTGACTTATGCCGAGCAACCGATAAAAATCTTGGAAACCAAGGAGAGAGTCACAAGGAACAAGGTTATTAGATGGTGTAAAGTTCAATGGAAGCACCACATAGAAAAAAGAAGCAACGTGGGAAATGGAGGATGATCTCAAGAAGGAATTTCCCTATCTCTTCTCTTCCGCATCGAATCTCGAGCGCGAGATTCATTTTAAGGGGAGTAGGTTTGTAACACCCTCATTTTCATGCATCATGCCCTACATACACTCATATAAATGTTTAACATTGACCCACAACAAGAGGAACGAGTTTAAAATTGATTCAGAGCATTTAAAATTGATTTGGAACAAAACCGCACTTCAAATACAGGAAAGTGCGGACTAGTCCGATTTTACTGAGGACTAGTCCAATTTCTCTCTGACTAAAAACGAACTTGTCCGATTTTGTGCAGACTAGTCCGATATTCCATGAATCCTTGAAAAATTGCTAAGTCCTTGGACTTTTCCAGACTAGTCCGGTGTTCCAGCGGACTTGTCCGATTTCCACTCCATTTAAAGTCAGACTTGTCCGATTTTTGGCCAGACTTGCCGATTTTCTCTCTGAACGACTTCGGACTAGTCTGGTCCTTTCCGGACTTGTCCGATATTTCGTGACACCAAATTGATCTTTTGTTTTATGACTTGTTTCTTGGGTTTCACATTAAGTGGGCCTAGGGACGTCGTGCCTAACTCTTTTAGAGCCCATGTGGGACTCTAAACTGGCCTCTACTCATCCCAAACTCGAAATCCATCTAACCCTAGCCTCCACCTCTATATAAACAGCCCCACCGCTTGGTTTGATATCTATTTGCCACTTTTCCACCCCACCCAAACCCTAGTTCGTGGAGAGCCACCACCAAGGAGGGAGGAGAAGATCCCAAGCAAGAAGAAGAAGAGGAGGAAACGAAAGAGGACCAAGATCTCCACCAAGTTTAGTCCTTCACAACCAATTCATCTCCAAGTTCATCACCAACCCTAGATCACCAAGATCCAAGTGCTACCTCCAAGTTTCTTGATTCATTGGAGTCCTAAACACCTGGTATACCTTCTATTCTCTTTTCCTTACGAGAATTCAACCCCTAATCTCCAAATTCACGTCGATCTAGAAAACCCTAATCCGCTGATCTTGCAGAGTGCGAACTTGTCCAGTCCCTAGCGGACTAGTCCAATCTTCCCGGTTAAATTACATCAAATTAATTCTAAAATTTGATCTAATCGAATCCAAACCTGTATAAACTTGTTAAAAGCTATTAGAACTAGTTAGTGATCATTAAAAGCAATCTATTAACATGTTCTACCTTGCATTTGCATAAATCATGCATGTCATGACATATTGAGTAATATTTGTGCACTCTTTGATTGTGTTTCTTGTCTTGTATGTTTATTGTTTGGATTAGACGGATTTGCGCTAGAGAGTGCCGCGGAGGACCTACAGCACCAAGAGTGTGAAGGCTTTGACCCTAATCAACAGCAAGAGCAAGGCAAGTGTCCTTGAAGCATATTCATCCTGTTTTTTAAAATAAATGTTTTGTTTGCAAAATTTCATGCTTGTGTCAATTTGATGGAATCCTATGATAGGAAGTTTACTAGCTTCGTT
Organism: Tuctoria greenei; assembly: GCA_036927565.1. NCBI lineage: Eukaryota > Viridiplantae > Streptophyta > Magnoliopsida > Poales > Poaceae > Tuctoria > Tuctoria greenei. Next base: position 258,280,255 of record JAYESD010000002.1, read on the forward strand.
TAACCACCCTTGTCACCTAGGATATATGGTAGAGAGTCGGGATGGAATTTTTACCTTTTTGCTTCGCTTAATCAACTGCGATGGGAAACCAACTATACCACTCAATTTAATTATGCATGGATGAGATTGTGATTAACATGAACTGGATAACATGATATGGTAATGGGTGATCTAAGCAAGCCTGGTATGTGGATGGGTTGGATGTTATGGTGGTTTTGCTTGCTTTAGATCTAAGGACCGGTTTATGCGAGAATAAGCCAGGATTACAGTGCCACCACGAGGCCAAGTATGGGTGCGGCCTAGCTGAGTAATTAGGGCTTGGCTAGTACTATTTGGACCATTGTGGATGCGTGGGGAAGGGGTAGTCGGATTGGGTTTGTTGATGATTGGTGGGACTACCCTGGGATCCGAATGGCTCAAGAGGGGGCCCTTGGTTGAAGATGTGCTCTGTAGGAGACATCGCCATCGGTGAAACCTCAGTGGGGTCTAAATAGGCTAGTAATCCCTTTTTAAAGGCTATTTTGTGATCTCTTGGCCACACACTGACGGAAGTGTGAGACGGCATAATAGAGGTTCTAGTCATCAAAAGGTGATGAAATCACAAACACGTGGGTAAAGAGGTACAAACTCTGCAGAGTGTGTCTAAAACTATCGTGATAGCCGTGCTCCCGGTTATGAGCACCTGGACAACTTCCATGATTAGAGGGAAATTGGGATTTGGGATGGTTATGGTTGGTATTATGGTTATGGATTAATTTCTGGTATTGAATATGGTTATTGGCAAATGGTGAAATCTGGAATTATTGATGAGGATAGTGAATTGTGGACTGGTATTATGATATTACTTATGATTATGATGGGTTTGATTCATATAAATATTATATATTGCTCTTCAAATGTTTTACTGTACTTTTCAGCACTTTGCCATTATTATTGTCGTCATTTGAATCAGCCACATGTCATACTTTCCACACTTGCTGAGTACGACATGTACTCACTCTTGCAATCCCTCCAAACAGTTGCAGGTCAGGATTGGGAGTTTAATGGTGAAAATGCGGAGTTCTAGGCCGTGTCTACCATCAGCTTTGTTTGTGGTGTTGATTGGAGCTGCACTATACACTATTGCTTATGCTGCCTAGCTGTTTAGTTTGCTTAATTAGTTTATTTCCGCTGCATTAGTTGACCTTGTCATAAATATACATTGGAGCTTGTATTCGAGGATAATATGGTTCGTGTAATAAAATTTGGTTAATTAATCTTGTCTTGTGGTAATTTACCTCTTTTGTGAATGCACTCGTGTATGTGTGTTGAACATCCTGGGTACACATATGCGTTAGCTTGGTTCATTTTTTGGAACCGGGCGTCACAAAAACGAACAAGTCTGTTCGAAGTCAAAGAGAAATCGGGCTAGTCCACACCAAAAATGGACTAGTCCGCACTTCTCAGCATTCTTAAGTGCGGTTTTGCTAAAAATTTATTTTAAACTTATTCCTTTTTATGCATATTAATATTAAACATATTTAATTATGGATGCAGGGCATGATGCATGAAAATGAGGGTGTTACAAACCTACCTCCCTTAAAATGAATCTCGCCCTCAAGATTCAACGCGGAAGAGAAGAGATAGGGAAATTCCTTCTTGAGATCATCCTCCAACTCCCGTGTTGCTTCTGATTCTGTGTGATGGTTCCATTGAACTTTACACCATCGAATAATCTTGTTCCTTGTGACCCTTTCTTTGATTTCCAAGATTTTGACCGGTTGCTCGGCATAAGTCAAATCTACCTCTAGTTCAAATTCTTCCATTGGAACTTGTTCTTCTGGTACCCTTAAACACTTTTTGAGCTAGGAAATATGAAAGACATCATGAACATCCGCTAAGTGAGCTGGCATCTCCAACTTATATGCTACTTCTCCTCTTTTGTCCAAAATCTTGAATGGCACAATGTATCGAGGTGCTAGCTTGCCTTTTATGTTAAACCTCTTATGACCTCGCATTGGTGAAACTTTGAGGTAAACGAGGTATCCCACTTCAAAGGCTAGTTTCCTTCTCCTATTGTCCGCATAACCTTTTTGCCTTGATTGAGCAGCCCTCAAGTTGTCATGAATAACCTCAACTTTTTTTTCAGCTTCTAGTAACAAATCCGGACCAAATACTTGAGTTTCTCCTGTCTCATTCCAGAACAAAGGTGTCCTACACTTCCTTCCATATGGTGCTTCATAAGGTGACATCTTCAAACTCGCTTGGTAACTATTTTTATATGAGAATTCCGCATATGGCAAGCTCTTGTCCCAACTTTTCCCATGCTTCAAAGCACAAGCTCTTAACATATCCTCTAAAATCTGGTTGGTCCTCTCGGTTTGTCCATCCGTTTGAGGGTGATATGCTGAACTAAAATTTAACATTGTTTCCAATGCTTCAAGCGATTTCTGCCAAAACCTGGAGGTAAATTGAGAACCTCTATCTGATACTATCTTCTTTGGTACCCATGTCGGTATACAATGTGCTCCAATTTTGCAGTGGTATAGGTGGTCTTGACAGGTATAAAATGAGCTGACTTGGTTAAACGATCCACGATTACCCAAATTGAGTCTTACCAGACTGAGTACGCGGTAAACCAACTATAAAGTCCATACCAATATCTTCCCACTTCCACTCCGGAATCTTTAATGGCTGCAATAATCCAGCTGGCCTTTGATGTTCCGCCTTGACTTGTTGGCACACATCACATAAGGCTACGTATTCAGCTATGTCCTTTTTCATGCTAGCCTACCAATAATATATCTTCAAGTTTTTTTACATCTTCGTACAACCGGGGTGAATCGAGTATGGTGAGTCATGTGCCTCCTTTAGTATTTTCTCACGAATATGCTTCACATTAGGCACAACAATCCTCTTACCAAGCCATAGGGTACCATGTTGATCCTCATCAAACCTGAATTCTCTTCCCTCTTGGGTTCTTTCCTTGATTTCTTGGATTTCCTCATCCTTCGCCTGGTCCTCTCGATTTTTTTGCTCCAAAGTCCGATTTAACTCCATCATACCCATCTCATTGATGACTTCGAGTTTTAATTGTTCAAACTCCTTACATAACTCGGATGGAAGCCCTTGAACCATGAGTTGATGACTTACTCCTTTTCTACTCAAGGCATCAGCCACTACATTGGCTTTTCCCGGATGATAATTGATTCCCAAATCATAATCCTTGATGAGCTCCAACCATCTTTGTTGCCTCAAATTTAGGTCCGTTTGTGTGAAAATATACTTAAGGCTCTTATAATCCGTATAAATTTCACACCTACGTCCAAGGATGTAGTGTCTCCAAATCTTCAATGCGTGTACTACGACTGCGAGTTCCAAATCATGTGTAGAATAATTCTGCTCATGTTTCTTCAATTGTCTCGATGCGTAGGCAACCACTTGACCTTCTTGCATCAATACACATCCAAGTCCTTGCCTCGACGAATCATAATATATGTCAAAACTTTTGCTCACATCCGGCAGTATTAAGAATGGGGCTGTTGTTAACCTTTTCTTCAACTCCTCAAAACTTTCTTGACAAGCTTGGGTCCACTGAAATGCTTTCCCCTTCATTAGCAACTCCGTTATTGGCTTGGCTATTTTGGAAAAGTCCTTGATGAACCTACGGTAATATCCAGCCATCCCAAGAAAACTCCGAATCTCCTTTACATTATGCGGGGGTTCCCATTTCAACACGTCCCTCACTTTTCCGGGGTCAACCGATAATCCTCCTCCTGGGATGATATGACCCAAAAATTACACTTCTTTCAACCAAAACTGGCATTTGCTGAATTTGGCATATAATTGATACTCCCTCAACTTCTGCAATGTGAGCCTCAAGTGTTCCTCGTGTTCCTTATCTTCCTTCGAGTAGATCATAATGTCATCAATGAACACCACTACAAACTTATCGAAGTACTCCATGAAGACCTTATTCATGAGGTACCTAAAATAGGCAGGTACATTGGTCAATCCAAAGGACATCACGGTGTACTCATAAGATCCATACCGTGTCCTAAAAGCTTTATTAGGTATGTCCCACGGTCTAATCTTCATTTGAAAGTATCCCGACCTCAAATCAATCTTGGAGAAAACACAAGCACCCTTCATTTGATCAAACAAGTCTTCTATGCATGGCAAGGTGTACTTGTTCTTGATGGTCACCTCATTGAGAGCTCGTAATCCACACACATCCTTTGCGATCCATCCTTCTTATCCACGAAAAGAATGGGTGCTCCCCAAGGTGAAGAGCTTGGGTGAATGAAACCTTTCTCTTGTTGCTCTTGAATCTGCTTCTTGAGCTCCGCTAATTCCTTAGGAGGCATCCTATATGGCCTCTTAGCTATAGGTGCAGTTCCAGGTATTAAATCAATAACAAATTCAAAGTCTCGGTCAGGTGGCATACCTGGCAACTCGTCCGGAAAAACATCCAAGAATTCACACACCACTGGAATCTCCTCAATTGCGACACTGTCCATGTGATTCAACTCCAATTGCTTCAGTGTGTGTTGAGATGCTTCAAATTCTACGACGATCCCTTCCTCATTGGTCAACTTCACCGTCTTCGTGGCACACTCAATAACTCCATTGTGCTTCCTCAACCAGTCCATACCAAGTACAATGTCCAATCCTTGAGAATCCAAGACAATGAGGTTGGCAAAGAAGTCTACTCCCTTATTCTAAGGATTACTTTTGTACATACTATATTTGTCCTCATCTCTCCTCCAGGAGACTTAATCCAAAGAGTAAACTTCATATGAGAGATAGGAAAACTATACTTGGCAACATATTTCGATGTAATGAATGAATGCGATGCTCCAGAACCAAATAACATAGTCACCGGGTTGGAGTTTGCGAGAAACATACCAATCACCACGTCATACGCTTGTTGAGCATCCTCCGCAGAGACATGGTTCACGTTGCCACGAGCAAAATTCTAATATCCATGATTTACTTGCGGATGTCCTCCATTGGGTCTTGGGTTTTGCCTCGGCACATTGCTTCCTTGACCAACGCCTTACTTAGGACATTGATGTGCAAAGTGTCTAGCTTCTCCACAAGTATAGCACTTCTTTGCTGCACCCAAATTTGGACGGACTTGATTCTGCGCATTGGCACCAGGAAAGTTGGCGAGGTGCATAAGGCATTGGAGGCATTGGTGCCTGCATGACAGGGCACTACTGCACAAACTGATTTGGGTGCGGTGCATAACCAGGGCGCTGTATAGGAGAAGAGGAGCTATAATATGGCGCATTAGGAGGCGCAAGCAAGGGCGTACACTACTTCCTTGTTGCTGTCCTTGATATGGCACCTTCCTCTTGTTGTCTTGCTCCATCTCACGAACCTTGTTCTCCACAACAATTGACTTGTCTACAAGACTCTGGAAGTTGGCATAGTCACAATTCAGCAATTGCACTTGGATTTCATTGTTAAGGCCCCTCATGAACAAGTATTGCTTCCGGCTGTCCCGACTCACATTCTCAGGCGCATATCTTGAAAGTTGAGTAAATTTATTGAGATATTCACTCAGGCTCGACCTTCCTTGCCTTAAGTTATCCAATTCTTGCCTCTTCAAAATCATAACACCTTCCGACACATAATGAGAACGGAAGCTCTCCTTGAATTCCGCCCAAGTAACTCTCTATTGGTTCTCATGAGCATTTGTGAGACCTATGTGTGCTGAATACATTGGCTTTGACAATAAAAGTTTTGAATGCTGCCATAACATCTTTTTAGCAAGGTCCGACTCTAGCTCCGAGCTTCTGCAAAGTCTAACAATAGGTCCGACTTTCTTTGTCTAGGTCTGACATGTTTTTTTGGTAGCTACGGTGAGCTTCGTCTTTAGATCCAGCATGTCTTTGATAGCTCTGGCATGTCTTTGTTAAGCTCTGATATGTTTTGATAGGTCCGACATATGTTGTTTAGCTCTGACATGTTTTTCTAGCTTCGGCTTTTGGGCTAACTAGTTCCGACTAGCTTTGGCAAGCTCCGGCACTAGGTTGTACTAGCTTTGGTAAGCTCCGGCGCTAGGTTGTACTAGCTTTAGTAAGTTCCGGCACTAGGTTGTACTAGCTTTGGTAAGCTCCGGCGCTAGGTTGTGCTAGCTTTGGTAAGCTCCAGCTCAAGCTCTGGTTAGCTTTGGCAAGGATCGGAGCTTGATCGCAATGTTCCTAATTTTCATGTGAAATGTTTCAAACTTGCTTTATATTCTTGGAAAGATTGCTTAGTATTCATTTGCTAAGTTTTGGATGTGTTTTGGTTGATATGGATGATATCATTTTTCTATGGTTTGCAACATGCTTATGTGAGGTGCTCACGTAAGATGTTGTAGTTTCGGAACTAACGTGAGTCAAGGCGAGGACTTCTGCTCGAAAGTATTGGTTGTTTATTCATGTGCAAGTGTTGCTTGAGTTCAAGACATGGCTGGTGACGGGATCCATTGAACTAGTCTTAGGGAAAAGATGAGGTTCAACAACTAAATTCGGGAGGAATTGTGTTTGAGTTGATCGGGAGGCTGCGCAACATGTTTGAATCAAGAATAATACATATGAAGGTATCGTGGATGTCGTTAGAAGATGGTTGCACGTGTTCAAGGAGTGCATGGACGTGGCTACATGGTTCCGAGGCGTGATGAAGAGATGAGGACGTAAAGAATTGGTCGGAAAGGTCCAACCGACTAGGTTATGGACTCAAGCTGTGGGTCTGTGGCTGAGTCGTGTTTGACTCAAATATGGAAATATTTGAGTTGGTTTTGATAGGATTTCGTGTGGGTCACAAATTTGAGTTGTTTTAGGAATGTGGGATACATTCCTAAGGTGTTTGGAAGTATTAAGATTGCTTCTATCTGCGTATAGAAGAGTCCTAAGCAGTTATGGAAAGTTTCAATTCGCGATTTGAGTAGGATTAGAGTCCTAGTTGAGATTGGGTTGGCCTACGGGCTGGTTATATAAGCAAGGGAGGCCAGAGCTCGTGGAGACGACTTTGGGGCTGTTCCTCTTGTGTTCTATTGAATAAAATTCAAAGTTCAAAGAAACTTTTGTGCCTTGTTCGTCCGACTTGGTCCAGACAAGTTTTTCTCGTCGAGTTTCTGCACATCACTATCTTGTTTCGGTAGTTTTATCATAACTCGAGTTTTACTGATCCAAGTGACGTGATTCTTTTTACGTTGTCTTCACAACTTGATTATATACCATCTGTCAAATTTTCACGGTCATTGGATTTGTTGTTTCTGATCTACACGAGTTTATTTGCAGCGTTCCAGAACTGTTTTTCTCGGGTAGGACAGATTGACCTTTGTTCGATCTTTCAATTGTAACTTGAGTTTCTCTCAATGGATTTGAGTGATTCTTGTTGTGTCGTCTTCGTGACTTGATTCTATATAATATTTATCACTTTTGTCACGGTGAAACACATTTAGATTAGTCTCACACATGATTTCTTTAACAGATCGTTTTTCTGCCGAAGGGGTTGGGATTTAATTGTTTCCGCTGCGTAAGATTTTTTAAATCTACCATTCACCCCCTTTGGTAGATTTTCACGTGCTCTTCGATCCTACAATTGGTATCAGAGAAAATTTGCTCTAATCTTTGTGATTTGCACATATTTTGACTAATCGTCATGGAGAAATACTCCGCAAAACCTTGTGTCTTTCGTGGTATTGATTGTCAGGTTTGGAAGGCACGTGTGGAAGCCTTCATCCAGGCTCAAGGCTTCGCAATATGGGAGAAGGTATACAAGACTTACGAAGTGCCGTCAAATGATCAAGTTACAACTACAAATTTGAGAGATGTCGACAACAACAACAAGGCTTGGAACTTGATCATACAAGGATTAACTCAAAGCGACTTCGACCGTGTTGCACACCTCCAATCTGCATACGATGTGTGGAAAGCACTTTGTGACTACCATGAAGGATCCAACACGATCAAGGAGGTAAGGCAAGACATGTTCAAGAAAGAATACATGCGCTTCAAGATGCAACCCGGTGAGTCTATTGATGACCTTTTTGCTCGCTTTAATAAAATTCTCATCAACTTGCATGGTGTCAATGTTAAATTTTCAGATGCTGAAAATACTAGGCAATTACTAAGTGCATTAGACATGTCAATTTGGGAGATGAATGTCACATCCATTCGTGAATCTACTGTCATGAGTACACTTACATTAGATGTCCTTTATTCTAAATTGAAAACTCATGAAATTGACATAATTTCACATAAGAACCCCAACAAGTGTCTTGCATTTGTTTCTCAACGTGATATGCCTAGCTCTGGCCAATCTTCATCTTGTGGTACACTTGCTTTGTTGTCCTCTCTAACCCTTGAACAGATTGAGGAGTTTCCAGAGGAGGAGCTAGTACTTCTCTCTACTAGGTTCTCAAAAGCATTGCAAAATGTGAGAACTAGAAGGAGAGGAAGCTCCGGACCTCAACGATGTTTCGAATGTGGTAAGACAGGACATTTTCGTTCAGATTGCCCTAACCTTTCAGGTCCTACTTCCCGGGATGAAAAGCAAACAAGGACGAAGCACTCCTCTGCAAAAGATACGAAGAAAAAGAAGGGTTTTACAGGATGTCAATTGGTGAGCAGTTTTATCTCCGCACTTCAAGAACTTGGCTCAAGCGATGTGGACATTGGATGTGACGAAGATGAAGATGATTTGGCAAACTTGTGCTTCATGGCGGGCAAGTCAAGATCAAGTATGGAGGAGGCTGAACACAACAGCGACAATGAAGAGGTATGTCCTACTTGCGAAGAAATGTGTGATGCTATTTCTCGTGCCAATGTGATAGTTAAGAAAAAGGATAAAAAGCTTAGGGACAATGCTGTTAAAATTGAGTCACTAGAATCTGAAATTAATCGTTTAAAATCCTTGATTCCTAGTGATGATTCTTGTTCCTCATGTGATTTAATATATGAACAATTGTCCTCATTAAGAAGTGCGCACACCTCCACACTTGATAAACTTGAGTTATGAATAGAAAAGAACAGAGAGCTTGCGGCACTTAATGATCAAAGCTTGAAAAATGCTAGCTGTTCTACAATTGATTTGTATTGTTCTACTTGTGATGATCTTGATAAGAAACTACAAGATGCTATGAAAGAAATTTCTATATTTAACAATGCTTTATGTTCTCATGAAGTTAAATTTTGTTCCAATTGCAAATTAAAAGGAAAAACTTCATGTGAAAATTTCCTTGAAAATTTCCTTGATCTATCCAATAAACTTGATAACATGCATAGGATATTAGATCGGTTTTGTAATAGGAATAAGAACCTAAAATTGCTGCTGAATTCTTCTAAGTCTTGCAATGATAAAACTAGTTTAGGTTTTGATTCTCATGCTCATGCCAAGGCACACCCACCTAAAATTGTAAATTCATTAGGAAGTGGTTTGATTCAAACAATTCCTAAACAAAAAGAAGTGGTTTTCAAATCTGTAGGAGTGTTGTCTCATTCGGTTTCAAATAAAAATGTTGCTTGCTCATCTAGACATGAACACAAAGTTAAATTTCATTGTACCTACTGTGGTAGAGATGGTCATGTCATAGATTTTTGTTATAGACTAGCTAAACAACAGAGAAGGGAAAGAATGATTGCTAGATCTCATAACTTTCATGCAAAATTTGCTGCACATGCTAAACCGAATGATAGGAACATGCAATCTGCTGTAATGAGTCGAAAACATGCAAAGTTTGCTCCCAATCCTACTGTTTTTCGTGCTAAACATGTAACACCTCATAGGTCAGTAGTTGGGTACAAAAATCCTCATGCTTTGGCTCATAAACCTGCTGTTTTATCTCAGCTTTCGTATGTTATTCCTGTTGGACGTCGTGTGACTCAGTACTGGATTCCTAAATGCCTTTTGACTAACCCCAGTATTGAGTCATTGACGTATTGTGCTTCTATGTAGGTTACACACTTGAGGAAGGAGAACTTTTGGATTGTGGATTCAGGTTGCTCATGCCACATGACCGGTAACAAAGAATGGTTCTCCCTCTCTTTTGTGTCACGTGTAGAAAATGTTACTTTTGCTGATAATTCTTCAACTCCTATAATTGCTAAGGGTTCGGTTAGAGTAAATGATCACTACACTTTGAAGGATGTGGCACTTGTTAAGAATTTGAAATACAACTTGCTTTCTGTTTCACAACTGCTAGATGAAAATCTGGAAATTATTTTCACTAACAATTGCTGCAAAGTTGTAAATTCAAACAGTGAGCTTATTTTTAACATGTCATGGTTTGGAAGAGTTTTTAAAGTTGATTTTGTTATGTCTTCCTCTAAGCATAGGTTTCTAGTTGCTAATGATTCAAAGGACTTATTTTTGGCATCGTAGACTTGGTCACGTAGGCTTTGATCATCTAACGCGTGTTAGTGCTCTTGATCGCATACATGGGCTGCCTAAGCTTAAAGGGGACAAAGAATTTGTGTGCTCTTCTTGTAGACATGCTAAGATGGTTGTAAGTTCACATACTCCTCTCACAATAATCATGAGAACTGAATCGTGTCAACTTTTGCACCTTGACACCGTAGGACCTTCACGTGTTCAATCCTTCGGAGGTAAATGGTATGTTCTTGTGATTGTTCATGATTATTCTAGATACTCTTGGGTTTACTTTATGGAATCTAAGAATGAATCATTTAGTCACTTTAGAACTTTATTTCTTAGATTATCAATTGATCACCCAAGATCTTTAAAAGCAATTAGAAGTGATAATGAAACTGAATTTAAAAATCAATTTTTTGATCACTTTTGTGCTGAAAATGGAATAGATCATCAATTTCTTCACCATATGTACCTCAACAAAACGGTGTTGTAGAAAGAAAGAACATAACCTTAGTTGATATGGCTAGGACTATGCTTGATGAATATCAAACTCCTAGGAAATTTTGGGCTGATGCCACTGCAACCGCCTGTTATGTCTCAAATCGTGTTTTCTTGTGCGCTAAGCTAGGTAAAACAACATATGAGATCCAATTTGGACATAGGCCTAGTGTTACACACTTTTGGGTCTTTGGTTGCAAATTCTTTGTTAAGAAGCATGGTAATCTTGATAAATTTGAATCTAGATCCATTGATGGCATGTTTATTGGTTATCCATCTCATACTAGAGGCTACCGTGTGCTTTTACTTGAAACTAACAAAATTGTGGAGACTTGTGAGGTGTCTGTGAGACCTATGTGTGCTGAATACATTAGTTTTGACAATAAAAGTTTTGAATGCTGCCATAACATCTTTTTAGCAAGGTCTGACTCTAGCTCTGAGCTTCTGCAAGGTCCAACAATAGGTCCAACTTTCTTTGTCTAGATCCGACATGTTTTTGGGTAGCTCCGGTGAGCTTTGTCTTTAGCTCCGGCATGTCTTTGATAGCTCTGGCATGTCTTTGTTAAGCTCCGATATGTTTTGCTAGGTCTGACTTATGTTGGTTAGCTCCGACATGTTTTTATAGCTCCGACTTTTGGGATTACTAGTTCCGACTAGTTTTTGTAAGCTCCAGTGCTAGGTTGTAGTAGCTTTGGTAAGCTCCGGGTCAAGCTCCGGTTAGCTTTGGCATGGTTCAGAGCTTGATCGTAATGGTTCAAATTTTCATGTGAAATGTTTTGAACTTGCTTTACACTTATGGAAAGGTTGCTTAGTATTCTTTTACTAAGTTTTTAGAGTGTTTTGGTTGATATGGCTGATATCATTTTGATATGATTTGCAACATGCTTATGTGAGGTGCTCACGTAAGGTGTTGTGTTCGGAACTGACTTGAGTCAAGTTGCGGACTTGGGCTCGTACGGATTGGTTGTTTATTGATGTGCAGGTGTTGCTTGAGTTCAAGTCATGGCTGGTGACAGGATCCTTTGGACTAGTCTTAGGGAGGAGATGAGGTTCCAACAACCAAATTCAGGAGGAATTGTGGTTGAGCGGGTCAGGAGGTCACGCAGGATGATTGAATCAAGGCAAGTGCATATGAAGGTTACTGGACATCGAAGGAAGGTGTTTGCACGTATGCATGCGGTGCATGACGTGGCAACATGGTTCCGAAGATGGGCTATGGATGGAAGATCTGGTTGGAAGGATTGGATCGTATCAGTTGATGACTTTGGCTGCAGCGGTGTCGGTTATGGCTCGGTATGGAAAGTATCGAGTTGGTTATGATAGGATTTCGTGTGGGTCACAAATTTGAGTTGTTTTAGGAATGTGAGATATGTTCCTAAGGTGTTTGGAAGTCTTAAGATTGCTTCTATCTGTGTATAGAAGAGTCCTAAGCAGTTATGGAAAGTTTTGATTCGTGAACAGAGTAGGATTAGGGTCCTCATTTGAGTTGAGTTGGCTTTCGATCTGGTTATATAAGCAAGGGAGGCCAGAGCTCGTGGTGTACAACTTTGGGGCTGTTCCTCTTGTGCTCTATTGAATAATATTCGTAGTTTGAAGGAACTTTTGTGCCTTGTTCGTCCAACTTGTTCCAGATAAGTTTTACTCATCGAGTTTCTGGACAGCACTACCTTTCGTCGGTGGTTTTATCATAACTCAAGTTTTACAGATCCAATTGACGTCATAATTTTTGGGTTGTCTTCACAAATTGATTATATATCATCTGTCAAAATTTCACGGTCATTGGATTTGTGGTTTCTGATCTACACGAGTTTCTTTGCAGCGTTCCAGAACTGTTTTTCTCGGGTATGATAGATTGACCTTTGTTCGATCTTTCGATCATAACTTGAGTTTCTCTCGACAGATTTGAGTGATTCTTATTGTGTTTTCTTCGTGACTTGATTCTCTCTGATATATATCACTTTTGTCCCGGTGAAACATGTTTAGATTAGTCTCACACATGATTTCTTTAACAGATCGTTTTTCTGCTGAAGGGGTTGGGATTTAATTGTTTCTGCTGCGTACCCCACTATGGTAGATTTTCACGTGTTCTTCGATCCTACAATTGGTATCATAGCCACGTTGCTCTAATCTTTGTGATTTGCACATGTTTTTGACTAATCATCATGGAGAAATACTCTGCCAAACCTTGTGTGTTTGCTGGTATTGATTTTCAGGTTTGGAAGGCACGCATGGAGGCTTTCATCCAGGCCCAAGGCTTCGCCATATGGGAAAAGGTGTACAAGCCTTATGATGTGCCATCAAACGATCAAGTTACGGCTACGAACCTACAGGACGTCGACAACAATAACAAAGCCCGAAACTTGATCATCCAAGGACTCACTCAAAGCGACTTCGACCACGTTGCACACCTTCGATCGGCATACGATGTGTGGACAACGCTTTGTGACTATCACGAAGGACCCAACACTATCAAGGAGTTGAGACAAGATATGTTCAAAAAGGAATATATGCGTTTCGAGATGCAACCCGGTGAGTTTATCGATGACCTTTTCACTCGCTTTAATAAAATTCGCAGCAATCTGCGTAGTGTCAATGTTAAATTTTCTGATGCTGAAAATGCTAGGAAACTTCTTAGTTTATTAGACATGTCAATCTGGGAGATGAAAGTTACATCTATTCATGAATCAACTGTCATGAGTTCTCTTATATTAGATGTGCTTTACTCTAGACTAAAGACTCATGAAATTGACATCTTATCACGTAAGAATCCAAATAAGTCTATTGCATTTGTCTCACAACGTGATATGCCTAGCTCCGGCCAATCATCATCTTGCAATACTCTTGCTTTGTTGTCCTCACTAACCCTAGAGCAGATCGAGGAATTTCCAGAAGAGGAGTTAGCACTAATCTCTACTAGGTTCTCAAAAGCATTGCAAAATGTGAGAACTAGAAGGAGAGGAAGCTCCGGACCTCAACACTATTTTGAATGTGGTAAGACATGACACTTTCGTACAGAATGTCCTAACCTTTCAGGTCCTACTACCCGTGAAGAAAAACAGAATAAGGTCAAGACCATCTCTGGGAACCCCAACAAGAAAAAGAAGGGTACCATAGGACGCAATATGATTAACAGCTTCATCACTGCACTTCAAGAGCTTGGTTCAAGCGATGTAGACTTTGAAAGTGATGAAGATGATGATGATCTAGGAAACTTATGCTTCATGGCGGGCAAAACAAGATCAAGATCAAGTCAAGAGGATGCAGAACACAACAGTGACGATGATGAGGTATGTTCTACCTGTAATGAAATGTGTGATGCAATTTCTCGTGCAACTATTATTGTTAAGAAAAAGGACAAAAAGCTTAGGGATAATGCTGTTAAAATTGAGTCATTAGAATTTGAAATTAATCGTTTAAAATCCTTGATTCCTAGTGATGATTCTTGTTCATCATGTGATTTAATATATGAACAACTGTCCTCATTAAGAAGTGCACACACCTCCACATTTGATAAACTTGAGTTAGAAATTGAAAAGAACAAAAAGCTTGCTGCACTTGATATTGGAAACTTAAAAGATGCTTTTTGTACTACAATTGATTTGTATTGTTCTAGTTGTGATGATCTTGAAAAGAAACTAAAAGATGCTATGAATGAAATTTCAATATTGAATAATGCTTTACGTTCTCATGAAGTTAAATATTGTTCCAATTGCAAATTAAAAGGAAAAACTTCATGTGAAAATTGTCTTCATCTGTCCAATAAACTTGATAACATGCATAGGACATTAGATCGGTTTTGTAATGTGAATAAGAACCCAAACTTGCTGCTAAATTCTTCCAAGTCTTGCAATGATAAAACTGGTTTAGGTTTTGATTCTCATGCTCATGCTAAGGCACATCCACCTAAAATTGTAAAGTCATTAGGAAGTGGTTTGATTCAAACAGTTCCTAAACAAAAAGAAGTGGTTTTCAAATCGGCAGGAGTGTTGTCTCATTCGGTTTCAAATAAAAATATTGCTAGCTCATCTAGACATGAACACAAAGTTAAATTTCATTGTACCTACTGCGGTAGAGATGGTCATGTCATAGATTTTTGTTATAGACTAGCTAAACAACAGAAAAGGGAAAGAATGATTGCTAGATCTCATAACTTTCATGCAAAATTTGCTGCACATATTAAACCGAATGTCAGGAACATGCAACCTGCTGTTATGAGTCAAAAACATTTAAATTTTACCTCCGGACCTTCTGTTTTTGCCTTCGGAGCTAGTGTTTTTTGTTCTACACAAGTAACACCTTATAGGTCAGTAGTTAAGAACAAAAAACCTCAAACTTTGACTCATAAACTTGCTGTTTTATCTCAGCTTTCGCGTGTTTTCCCTACTGGACGTCGCATGGCTCAGTTCTGGATTCCAAAATGATTATTGACTAACCCAATATTGAGTCAACAATGAACTGTCCTTCTGTGTAGATTACACGCTTGAGGAAGGAGAACATTTGGATTGTGGATTCAGGTTGCTCACGCCACATGACCGATAACAAAGAATGGTTCTCCTCCCTCTCTTTTGTGTCACATGTAGATAATGTTACTTTTGCCGATAATTCTTCAACTCCTATAATTGCCAAGGGTTCAGTTAGAGTAAATGATCACTACACTTTGAAGGATGTGGCACTTGTCGAAATTTTGAAATACAACTTGCTTTCTGTTTCACAATTGCTAGATGAAAATCTGGAAATTATTTTCAATAAAAACTGCTGCAAAGTTGTAGGTTCAAATAGTGAGCTTATTTTTAACATGTCTCGGTTTGGAAGAGTTTTTAAAGCTGATTTTGATATGTCTTCCTCTAAGCATAGGTATCTAGTTGCTAATGATTCAAATGACTTATATTTTTAGCATCGTAGACTTGGTCACGTAGGCTTTGATGACCTAACGCGTGTTAGTGCTCTTGATCGCATACGTGGGCTGCCTAAGCTTAAAGGGGACAAAGAAATTGTGTGCTCTTCTTGTGGACATGCTAAGATGGTTGCAGGTTCACATACTCCTCTCACAATGATCATGACAACTGAACCGGGTCAACTTTTGCACCTTGACACCGTAGGACCTTCACGTGTTCAATCCTTCGGAGGTAAATGGTATATTCTTGTGATTGTTGATGATTATTCTAGATACTCTTGGGTTTACTTTATGTCATCTAAGAATGAAGCTTTTAGTCACTTTAGAACTTTATTTCTTAGATTATCAATTGATCACCCAGGATCTTTAAAAGCAATTAGAAGTGATAACAGAACTGAATTTAGAAATCAATCTTTTGATCACTTTTGTGCTGAAAATGAAATAGATAATCAATTTTCTTCACCATATATACCTCAACAAAACGGTGTTGTAGAAAGAAAGAACAGAACCTTAGTTGAGATGGCTAGGACTATGCTTGATGAATATCAAACTCCTAGAAAATTTTGGGCTGATGCGATTGCAACCGCTTGTTATGTCTCAAATCGTGTTTTCTTGCGCGATAAGCTAGGTAAAACACCATATGAGCTCCGGTTTGGACATAGGCCTAGTGTTACGCACTTTCGGGTATTTGATTGCAAATGCTTTGTTAAGAAACATGGTAATCTTGATAAATTTGAACCTAGATCCATTGATGTTATGTTTCTAGGTTATCCATCTCATACTAGAGGCTACCGTGTGTTTTTACTTGACACTAACAAAATTGTGGAGACTTGTGAAGTTTCTTCTGATGAAGCTAGCCCAGGTACTAGCTCTGGTATTGCAGTACCAGATCCATATCCTCAGGGGGGTATTTTCGAAGATGAAGAAGAGACAGTGATACTACCTGGTAGTTCAGAAGCTGACACGTGTCCAGCTTCGAACATTGAACAAGCTCCGACTATCACCTATGCTGGTCCTGATCGTCCACAAGCCACAAGCTCATTAATCTGCGATAAACTAAATGTAGAAGAAGCTTGTGATACATCTGTTCCCTCATGGATTTACAAAGATCATCCCCCACAACAGATTATTGGAAGCTTGCACGAACGAGTTACACGGTCCAGGTTTTGCGATCCAAACTCTCATGCTCATTCTGCTTTTGTTGCTCTTTTGAACTCAAAGATATATCACACGCACTCACTAATGAATCTTGGATTATTGCCATGCAAGAAGAGTTAGAAAATTTTAAAAGAAATAATGTTTGGGAACTTGTACCTCCTCCTCAAGGTCACACTTTAATTGGAATTAAATGGGTGTTTAAAAATAAACGAAGTGAGGATGGGGTTGTGGTTAGGAATAAGGCTAGGTCGGTTGCTCAAGGTTTCACTCAAGTTGAAGGTCTAGATTTTGATGAAAATTTTGCTCCTGTTGCTAGATTAGAAGCCATAAGAATTTTTGTTAGCTTTTGCTGCATCTAAAGGTTTTAAGCTATATCAAATGGATGTTAAATGTGCTTTTCTTAATGGCTACATAGATGAGGAGGTTTATGTCAAAACCACCGGGTTTTGAAAATTCAGGTTTTCCTAATCATGTTTACAAACTGTCCAAAGCCTTGTACGGTCTCAAACAAGCCCCTAGAGCATGGTATGATAGGTTAAAAACATTCTTACTTAAAAAGGGTTTTACCATGGGCAAGGTTGATAAAACTCTTTTTGGGCTTAAGCATGGCAATGACTCATTATTAGTTCAAGTGTATGTGGATGATATTATCTTTGGTTGTGCTTCTCATGATCTTGTGTCCAAGTTTTCAGCTATGATGAGTTCAGAATTTGAGATGAGTATGACGGGAGAACTCACGTACTTTTTGGGGCTGCAAATCAAGCAAACCAAGGAGGGTACCTTTGTGCATCAAACAAAGTATACAAAAGACCTCCTAAGGCGCTTCAACATGGACAAAAGCAAGCCTCTTCGGACACCAATGGGAACAGCAACAACACTTGAACTTGATGAAGATGGTGAACCCGTGGATCAAAAAGAATATAGAAGCATGATCAGGATTACTTTTGTACCTCACGGCATCAAGACCGTACATACAATTCAGCGTATGTCTTTGTGAACGGTTTCAAGCTTCCCCACGTGCTTCACATTGTCAAGCCATGAAAAGGATTCTCAGGTACTTACATGGAACTCAAGAATTTGGTATTTTTCTTCCTTCTTCCTCAACCATTACTTTGAAAGCTTTTTCCGATGCTGATTTTGGAGGTTGTAGGATTGATAGGAAAAGTACTTCTGGTGCTTATCATTTTCTTGGTAATTCACTTGTGCCATGGTCCTCTAGAAAACAAAATTCAGTTGCACAATCCTCAGCCAAATCTGAATATGTAGCTTCTGCTAGTGCTTGCTCACAAATTCTTTGGATTGTTCAAACACTTAAGGACTATGGGGTTGATCTAGATAGTGTTCCACTGTTTTGTGACAACACTAGTGCCATTTGCATTGCTAAAAACCCTGTGCAACAATCTAGAACTAAGCACATTGATATTAGGTATCATTTTCTTCGTGATAATGTTGAAAAAGGAAACATTGTGCTTCACCATATAGATACTGAACAACAATTGGCTGACATTTTTACGAAACCTTTGGATTTCACTCGTTTTTGTTATATTCGTAGTGAAATAGGGGTTATGAATCCTCATGACTTAAATTGAGGGGGAGTTTTGAAACTTGAGAAGTCTATGTGTGAATCTGAAATTAAAATAATATGAGCATAGTATTTCAGACATATATGACGTTGTGATTCCTTTTACATGCTGAAAGTTCTTACTACATTACTCGTGTTATACATTTTGTAGTTTTTTCCATGTCTAGTAATTGGAATAATTACTTACACTAAATCTGGTCATGGTCGAACTTTCTTGCTGTTTTGAACTTGTTGCATGCTCACAAGTGCTTTAATCATAAAGAATTAATCAAGTAATCAACTAACATGTTGAGTTTTTATGAATAAACATAAGTTGAGAAAAGATCAAGAGAATATGCATGCATCACACTTCTTCTTTAGAGATATCTTATCATTGCACTTAGATTTGAACTTGGAAGAAGTTGTGTATGACTAAAACCATGTCCTTAAGCTTCTGATTGTCAAATGACATAGGCTTGGCTTGGTTGGTTAGAATAAGGCAGATGCGCATATAATCTCTTGCAAATATCATATGATCTAAATTTATGTTTTGAAAAATAATAAAATGCAGCAACTAGTGTCATGCTTTCAGGTTTTCAAATAGTTAAGTTTGTGAGATCATGACTTTCTTAAATTAAAAATTACATTTGATCTCTAGCATGGCTTACACTACCTTATGTATCTTATTGTTGTGATAGTGTAAGTTACATGATAGTATGACTTGGATAAGCTTTTTTTATATGTATATGTTATAATATGCTCATAACAATTAAAATTTCTCTTTTGAACCTTGCTGAATACATTGTCAAAGGGGGAGAGATAATATGGTGAATTATGCAAGGGGGAGAAATATGAATAGGGGGATAAATTTATTTCTATATCATTTGATTTTCAAAAAGGGCGGAAATTGTTCTCAAAATATTTCATGCCAATGTTCGGATTTAAATGGTGTTGCCAATGCACTCATCAAGGGGGAGATTGTGAGACCTATGTGTGCTGAATACATTGGCTTTGATAATAAAAGTTTTGAATGCTGCCATAACATCTTTTTAGCAAGGTCTGACTCTAGCTCCGAGCTTCTGCAAGGTCCAACAATAGGTCTGACTTTCTTTGTCTAGATCCGACATGTTTTTGGGTAGCTCCGGTGAGCTTTGTCTTTAGCTCCAACATGTCTTTGATAGCTCTGATATGTTTTGATAGGTCCGACTTATGTTGGTTAGCTCCGACATGTTTTTCTAGCTCCGACTTTTGGGATGACTAGTTCCGACTAGTTTTGGTAAGCTCCGGCGCTAGGTTGTACTAGCTTTGGTAAGCTCCAGCTCAAACTCCGGTTAGCTTTGGCAAGGTTCAGAGCTTGATCGTAATGTTCCAAATTTTCATGTGAAATGTTTCAAACTTACTTTACACTTATGGAAAGGTTGCTTAGTATTCTTTTACTAAGTTTTTGGTGTGCTTTGGTTGATATGGCTGATATCGTTTTGATATGCTTTGCAACATGCTTATGTGAGGTGTTCACGTAAGGTGTTGTGTTCGGAACTGACTTGAGTCAAGTCGCGGACTTGGGCTCGTATGGATTGGTTGTTTATTCATGTGCAGGTATTGCTTGAGTTCAAGTCATGGCTGGTGACAGGATCCTTTGGACTAGTCTCAGGGAGGAGATGAGGTTCCAACAACCAAATCCAGGAGGAATTGTGGTTGAGCGGTTCTGGAGGTCGCGCAGGATGATTGAATCAAGGGCAGTGCATATAAATGTTACTGGACGTCGAAGGAAGGTGTTTGCAGTATGCATGCGGTGCATGACGTGGCAACATGGTTCCGAAGATGGGTTATGGATGGAAGATCTGTTTGGAAGGATCGGATCGTATCGGTTGATGACTTTGGCTGCGGCGGAGTCGGTTATGGCTCGGTATGGAAAGTATCGAGTTGGTTATGATAGGATTTAGTGTGATTCATGAATTTGAGTTGTTTTAAGAATGTGGCATACGTTCCTAAGGTGTTTGGAAGTCTTAAGATTGCTTCTATCTGCGTATAGAAGAGTTCTAAGCAGTTATGGAAAGTTTCGATTCGTGAACGGAGTAGGATTAGGGTCCTGATTTGAGTTGAGTTGGCTTTCGAGCTGGTTATATAAGCAAGGGAGGCCAGAGCTCCTGGTGCACGACTTTGGGGCTGTTCCTCTTGTGCTCTGTTGAACAAAATTCGTAATTTTAAGGAACTTTTGTGCCTTGTTTGTCCGACTTTCCAGACAAGTTTTACTCGTCGAGTTTTTGGACACCACTACCGTTCGTTGGTGGTTTTATCATAACTCAAGTTTTACAGATCCAATTGAAGTCATTATTTTTGGTTTGTCTTCACAACTTGATTATATATCATCTATCAAAATTTCACGGTCATTGGATTTGTGGTTTCTGATCTACACGAGTTTCTTTGCAGCGTTCCAGAACTGTTTTTCTCGGGTAGGACATATTGACCTTTGTTCGCTCTTTCGATCATAACTTGAGTTTCTCTCAACGGATTTGAGTGATTCTTCTTGTGTTTTGTTCGTGACTTGATTCTCTCTGATATATATCACTTTTGTCCCGGTGAAACACGTTTAGATTAGTCTCACACACGATTTCTTTAACAGATCTTTTTTCTGCCGAAGGGATTGAGATTTAATTGCTTCCGTTGCGTAAGATTTTTAAATCTACCATTCACCCCTCCTGGTAGCTTTTCACATGCTCTTCGATCCTACAGTGTCTTTTGATGAAGCTCGCACATGCACTAGCTCAATTATTGCAGGTCCGGATCCACATGTGCAGGGGGGATCATTTTTGTTGAAGATGAGGAAGAAGTGGTGCTGCTGCCCGAAAATTCAGCAGCTAATGATATTGTTCCAGCTCCTGATTTTGATTCACAGCCAGCACCGACGACCACCATTGTTCGTCCGATCCTCCTCAAGTCACAAGATCATCGATTTGTGATGGACAGGAAGAAGAAGAAGCTTGTGAAGTGCCCACTCCACTCCGGGTCCTCAAAATTCATCCTCCACAACAAATTATTGGAAGCTTGGACGAATGAGTCACACAGTCCAGGTTTTGCGATCCAAACTCTCATGCTCATTCTTCTTTGGTTGCTTCTTTTGAATCCAAATATATATCACACGCACTTACAATGAATCTTGGCTTATTGCCATGCAAGAAGAGTTAGAAAATTTTGAAAGAAATAATATTTGGAAACTTGTACCTCCACCTCAAGGTCACACTTTAATTGGAACTAAATGGGTGTTTAAAAATAAAAAAAAGTGAGGATGGTGTTGTGGTTAGGAATAAGGCTAGGTTGGTTGCTCAAGGTTTCACTCAAGTTGAAGGTCTAGATTTTGATGAAACTTTTGCTCCTGTTGCTAGATTAGAAGCCATAAGAATTTTGTTAGCTTTTGCTGCATCTAAAGTTTTTAAGCTATATCAAATGGATGTTAAAAGTTCTTTTATAATGGCTACATAGATGAGGAGGTTCATGTCAAATAACCACCAGGTTTTGAAAATCCAGATTTTCCTAATCATGTTTACAAACTGTCCAAAGCCTTGTACGGTCTCAAACAAGCCCCTAGAGCATGGTATGATAGGTTAAAAACATTCTTACTTGAAAAGGGGTTTACCATGGGCAAGGTTGATAAAACTCTTTTTGTGCTTAAGCATGGCAATGACTCATTATTCGTTCAAGTGTATGTGGATGATATTATCTTTGGTTGTGCTTCTCATGATCTTGTGTCCAAGTTTTCAGCTATGATGAGTTCAAAATTTGAGATGCGTATGATGGGAGAACTCACGTACTTTTTGGGGCTGCAAATCAAGCAAACCAAGGAGGGTACCTTTGTGTATCAAACGAAGTATACAAAAGACCTCCTAAGGCGCTTCAACATGGACAAAAGAAAGCCTCTTCGGACACCAATGGGAATAGCAAAAACACTTGAACTTGATGAATATGGTGAACCCGTGGATCAAAAAGAATGTAGAAGCATGATTGGATCACTTTTGTACCTCACGACATCAAGACCGAACATACACTTCAGTGTATATCTTTGCGCACGTTTTCAAGCCTCCTCACGTGCTTCACATCGTCAAGCCGTCAAAAGGATTCTCAAGTACTTACATGGAACTCAAGAATTTTGTATTTTTCTTTCTTCTTCCTCAACCATTACTTTGAAAGCTTTTTCGGATGCTGATTTTGGGGGATGTAGGATTTATAGGAAAAGTACTTCCAGTGCTTGTCATTTTCTTGGTAATTCACTTGTTGCTTGGTCCTCTAGAAAACAAAACTCAGTTGCACAATCCACAACTGAATCTGAATATGTAGCTGCTGCTAGTGATTGCTCACAAATTCTTTGGATTGTTCAAACACTTAAGGACTATGGGGTTGATCTAAATAGTGCCCCACTGTTTTGTGATAACACTAGTGCCATTTGTATTGCTAAAAACCCCGTGCAACATTCTAGAACTAAGTGCATTGACATTATATATCACTTTCTCCGTGATAATGTTGAAAAAGGAAATATTGTGCTTCACCATGTAGATACCGAACAACAATTGGCTGACATTTTTACAGAACCTTTGGATTTCACTCATTTTTGTTTCATTCGTAGTGAAATAGGGGTTATGCATCCTCATGGCTTACATTGAGGGGGAGTTTTCAAACTTGAGAAGTCTATGTGTGAATATGAAATTACAATAATAAGAGCATAATATTTCATACATATATGACTTTGTGATTCCTTTTACATGCTGAAAGTTCTTACTACATTACTCGTGTTATACATTTTGTAGTTTCTGCCATGTCTAGTAATTAGAATAATTACTTACACTAAATCTGGTCATGGTCAAACTTTCTTGCTGTTTTGAACTTGTTGCATGCTCACAAGTGCTTTTAATCATAAAGAATTAATCAAGTAATCAGCTCACATGTTGAGTTTTTATGAACAATTATATGTTGAGAAGAGAATATGCATGCATCACACTTCTTCTTTTGAGATGGCTTATCATTGCACTTAGATATGAACTTGGAAGAAGTTGTGTATGACTAAAACCATCTCCTTAAGCTCCTGATTGTCAAATGACATAGGCTTGGTTTGGTTGGTTAGAATAAGGAAGATGCGCATATAATCTCTTGAAAATATCATATGATTATAATTTGTTCTTTGAAAAATAATAAAATGCAGCAACAAGTGTCATGCTTTCAGGTCTTGAAATAGTTAATTTTGTGAGATCATGACTTGCTTAAATTGAAAATTACATTTGATCTCTAGCATGGCTTACACTATTTTATGTATCTCATTAATGTGATAGTGTATGTTACTTGACATTATGACTTGGATGAGCTTTGTTTTATATGTATACATTATAAATATACCCATAACAATTAAAATTTCTCTTTTCAACCTTGCTGAATACATTGTCAAAGGGGAGAGATAATATGGTGAATTTTTAAAGATAAGTATGCAAGGGGGAGAAATTGATTACACATTGCACATATTCACAATTGTTTTTGGCACGATTCTTCTCAGGGGGATAATTTATTTTCTCATTTTATTTCTGTTTTACAAAGGGGGAGGAATTGTTTTCAAAACTTTTAATGTGAATAAGCCAATGTTCGATTTTAAGTGGTGTTGCCAATGCATTCATCAAGGGGGAGATTGTGAGACCTATGTGTGCTGAATACATTGGCTTTGACAATAAAAGTTTTAAATGCTGCCATAACATCTTTTTAGTAAGATCCGACTCTAGCTCCGAGCTTCTGCAAGGTCCGACAATAGGTCCGACTTTCTTTGTCTAGGTCCGATATGTTTTTTGGTAGCTCCGGTGAGCTTTGTCTTTAGCTCCGGCATGTCTTTGATAGCTCCGGCATGTCTCTGTTAAGCTTCGATATATTTTGATAGGTCTGACTTATGTTGGTTAGCTTCGACATGTTTTTCTAGCTCTAGCTTTTGGGCTCACTAGTTCCAACTTGCTTTGGCAAGCTCCGACACTAGATTGTACTACCTTTGGTAAGCTCCAGCGCTAGGTTGTACTAGATTTAGTAAGCTCCGGCGCTAGGTTGTACTAGCTTTGGTAAGGTCCGGCTCAACCTCCGGTTAGCTTTGACAAGGATCGGAGCTTGATCGTAATATTCCTAATTTTCATGTAAAATGTTTCGAACTTGCTTTATATTCTTGGAAATATTTCTTAGTATTCATTTGCTAAGTTTTTGATGCGTTTTGGTTGATATGGATGGTATTATTTTGCTATGGTTTGCAACATGCTTATGTGAGGTGCTCATGTAAGATGTTGTAGTTTCGGAACTAACGTGAGTCAAGTCGAGGACTTGTGATCGAAAGTATTGGTTGTTTATTCATGTGCAGGTGTTTCTTGAGTTCAAGACATGGCTGGTGACAGGATCCATTGAACTAGTCTTAGGGAAAAGACGAGGTTCGACAACCAAATTCGGGAGGAATTATGGTTGAGTTGATCGGGAGGTTGCACAACATGTTTGAATCAAGAACAATGCATATGAGGGTATCATGGACATCGTTGGAAGATGTTTGCATGTGTGCAAGGAGTGCATGGACATGGCTACATGGTTCCGAGGCGTGATGAAGAGATGTGGACGTAAATAATTAGTCGGAAAGGTCCAACCGACTAGGTTATGGACTCAAGCTGTGGCTGAGTCGTGTTTGACTCAAATATGGAAAGATTTGAGTTGGTTTTGATAGGATTTCGTGTGGGTCACGAATTTGAGTTGTTTTAGGAATGTGGGATATGTTCTTAAGGTGTTTGGAAGTCTTAAGATTGCTTCTATCTGCGTATAGAAGAGTCCTAAGCCGTTATGGAAAGTTTCTATTCGTGATTTGAGTAGGATTAGAGTCCTAGTTGAGATTGGGTTGGCCTAAGGGCTGGTTATATAAGCAAGGGAGGCCAGAGCTCATGAAGACGACTTTGAGGCTGTTCCTCTTGTGTTCTATTGAATAAAATTCGAAGTTGAAAGGATCTTTTGTGCCTTGTTCGTCCGACTTGTTCCAGACAAGTTTTTCTCATCGAGTTTCTACACATCACTATCTTTTTTTGGTGGTTTTATCATAAATCTAGTTTTACAGATCCAATTGACGTGATTCTTTTTGGGTTGTATTTAAAACTTGATTATAT
The DNA here is from genome assembly GCA_036927565.1 of Tuctoria greenei. Taxonomy (NCBI): domain Eukaryota; kingdom Viridiplantae; phylum Streptophyta; class Magnoliopsida; order Poales; family Poaceae; genus Tuctoria; species Tuctoria greenei. The sequence goes on from JAYESD010000002.1 coordinate 258,305,867, forward strand.
ATCATCTTTCAAAATTTCACAGTCATTGGATTTGTTGTTTCTGATCTACACGAGTTTCTTTGGAGTGTTCCAGAACTGTTTTTCTCGGGTAGGACAGATTGACCTTTGTTCGATCTTTCAATCATAACTTGATTTTCTCTCGACGGATTTGAGTGATTCTTGTTGTGTTGTCTTCGTGAATTTATTCTCTCTTATATTTATCACTTTTGTCACGGTGAAACACATTTAGATTAGTCTCACACACGATTTCTTTGACATATTATTTTTCTGTCGAAGGAATTTGGATTTAATTGTTTCCACTGCGTAAGATTTTTTAAATCTACCATTCCCCCCACCCTCTGGTAGATTTTCACGTGCTCTTCGATCCTACATCATTGCATAGCGAATCCCACCAATGGGCAGCTGCTCCAACATGTTGATGAGATGCAAAGAGCACCTTCTCCCGGTCACTGCATTGGACGACAACTAGCTTATTCTCCACGGACTTGAGCCAATCATTGACATCCATAGGGTCAGCGGCTTGAGCAAAATTGGTGGCCTAGTCCTCTTGAACTCTCCCAACTAGTTATGAGGAGGTGGGGGTGGCGGTGGAGGCATGTTGGGCTGATTGTTGATGTTACCAGTCTGCAGCTGTCCCATAGTCTGTATCATGGTCTGCATGAGCTGGTTTTGCTTGGCCAATAGATGCTCAATATTGATAGCTCCCTGGGCAGGTCCTTGTCCATCATTGTTCTGAGGTGCTCCATTGTTCTCCTCCTAATCATTGCCATCCCTCTAGTTACGAGTCCTCACCATCTGAAAAAAAGCAAGAGATAAGAATTTAGAAGACGTCCCTAACTATATGCATCAAGGGATGTGAAACTAAACAACTACCTACACTAGCCTACATGGATATGGCAATGCTAAAGCATCCCAAAATCCTCTACTAAGCACACAAGCAACAATATATAGCAAATAGCACACCAAGCAAAAACACATCAATTCTTGAGTATTCCTATGTGCTCTAAAGTGTCCATTCTATCTAGGTTGCATCCTACGGTCAACCTGCAGCTCTGATACCAATTTGTGACACCCGGTTCTAAAAATGAACCAAGTGAACGCATATGTGTGCCCAAGACGTTCAACACACATACACGAGTGCATTCAAAAAAGGATATACAGAAAATTACCACAAAACAAGATTAATTAACCAAATTTTATTATACAATTCATAATACTCTCGAGTATAAGCGCTAATGAATATTAATGACAAGTTTCAACTAATGTAGCAAAAATAAACTAAATTGAGCAACCTAAGCAACTAAGCAACATAAGCAAATAGGGTATAGCACAGCTCCAACACTCCACAGGCAAAGCTGACAGCAGACACGGCCTAGAATTCTGCATTATCATCGTTAAACTCCCAATCCTGACCTGCAACTATTGGGGGGATTGCAAGGGTGAGTACATATCGTACTCAGCAAGTGTGGAAAGTATGACATGTAGCTGATTCAAATGACGAATATAATAATGGCTAAGTGCTGAAAAGTACATTAAAACATGTGAAAAACAATATATTTCATGTATGTGAAATAAAACCATCATAAACCATGTAGTCACCAGTCAATATTTCATTTCCATAAAACATATTCCAGATTATTACCATCAATCATATCTAATACCAGAATTTAATCTATAACCAGCCATAACCATATTATTAACCATAACCATTACCAAACCATCCCAATACCAAGTTTCTCCTAATCATGTGAGGGTCTAGGTTGCTCATAACCGAGAGCACGGCTATCATGATAGTTTTTTAGACACACTCTGCAGAGGCTGTACCACTTTAACCACGTGTTTGTGATTTCATAACCTTTCGATGACTATAGAATCTCAATTATGCCGTCTCACACTTCCTTAGGTGTGTGGCCAAGAGATCACAAAATAGCCTTTACAAAGGGATTATTAGCCTATTTAGATCCACTGAGGTTTCACCGGTAGCGATGTCTCCAACTGAGCACATCTTCAACAAAGGGCCCCCTCTTGAGTCATTCGGATCCTAGGGTAGTCCCACAAATCATCAACATACCCAATCCAACTACCCCTTACCCGAGCATCCTTAATGGTCCAAATAGCACTGGCAAAACCTTAATTAATCAGCTACGCGGCACTCATACTTGGTCTTGTGGTGCCGGCACTATTGATCCTGGATGGTCGCTCCACGAACCGGCCCTTAGATCTAAAGCAAGCAAACCACCATAACATTCAACCCATCCACATACCATGCTTGCTTAGATGACCATTACCATATCATATTAACTAGTTCATGGTAATCAAATCTCATTAATGTATAATTAAGTTAAGTGGTATAGTTCTGTTCCATCCCAATTAATTAAGCGAAGCAAAAAGGGTAAAAAGCCCATCCTGACTCTCTACCATGAACTCCAGGTGTCAAGGGTGGTTAAAAAAATCTTGTAAACTTCCTATCGTAGGATTTCCCATCAAATTGACACAAGCACGCAGTTTGCAAACAAAACATTTGTTTTAAAACAGGATCAATATGATTAAGGACACTTGCCTTGCTCTTGGGATTGGTTCGGGTCAAAGCCTTCAAACTCTTGGTGCTGGAGATCCTCCGCGGTACTCTGTAGCGCAAACCCGTCTAATCTGCACAATAAACATACAAGACAAGAATTACAATAAAAAAGTGCACAAATATTACTCAATATTACATGACATGCATGATTAATGCAAATGCAAGACGGAACTTGTTAATGAGTTGCTTTTAACAATCACTAACTAGTTCTAATAGCTTTTAACAAGTTTATACTGGCTTGCAGTTGATTCAATCTAATCTAGATTTAATTCAACAAAAATTAACCAGGAAAATTGGACTAGTGTGCTAGGGACCAGACAAGTCCGCACTTCGCAGAACTGGTGAACCAGGGTTTTCTATATCGGCGTGAATTTGGGGAAACGGGGTTTAATTCACGTAAGGAAAAGGAAGTAGAAGGTATACCAGGTGTCCAATACTCCAATGAATCAAGGGTTTTGGAGGCAACACTTGGATCTTGACGATCTAGGGTTGATGAAGAACTTGATGGTGAATTGTTGACGAAGAACTCGAGGTTGATGGAGATATTGATCCTCTTTCATTTCCTCCTCTTCTTCTTCTTGCTCTAGATCTCCTTCTACCTCTTTCGTGGCGGCTATTCACGAGCTAGGGTTTGGGTGTGGTGGAAAAGTGGCAAATAGATGTCAAGCCAAGGGGTGGGGTTGTTTATATAGAGGTGGAGTTTAGGGTTAGATGGATTTTGAGTTTGAGATGAGTAGGGGTCGGTTTTAGGGTCCCACATGGGCTCTAAAAGAGTTAGGCACGACGTCCCTAGGCCCACTTAAGGTAAAACCCGAGAACAAGTCGTGAAACAAAAGATCAACTCAGAGTCGCGATTTATCGGACAAGTCTGAAAAAGGGTTGGACTAGTCTGAAGTTGGACAGAGAGATATCGGACAAGTCCGGACTGGACATCGTACAAGTCCAAACTTATCCAAAGGGGAAAAACAGGCAAGTTTGGCTAAAATCGGACAAGTTCGACTTTAGTCAGAGGGAAAACAGACAAGTTCGTTGGAATACCGGACTAGTCCGGACAAGTCCAGGAACTTAAAAAAGTTTCAAGCAATTTGGGATACCGGACTAGTCCGCTATGCGCCGGACAAGTCTGAAAATGTCCAGAAGGAAAAACAGACCAGTTCGTAGCAAAACGGACAAGTCTGTTCGAAGTAAGAGAGAAATCGGGCTAGTCCACACCAAAAACGGACTGGTCCGCACTCCCCAGAAATCTTAAGTGCGTTTTTGCTCAAAATTCATTTTAAATTATTTCTTTTTATGTGGATTAGTGTTAAACATATTTTATTATAGATGCAGGGCATGATGCATGAAAATGAGGGTGTTACAATCCAATACATAAAGAAATGGATGATCCTATATCCAATCCAACTTTGATGTCAAACCAAACACAATTGATGACTGAGCACTTTGTCACATGTATGCACATACACGGCCTCAACACCGGGTTTAGGGTGCATCGTGGACTATCCACATGACCTGGCCAAACACTCACATAATTAGCATACACCTGCAAGAGCAACTACTTGGCCGCATCCTTCGCGTACAAACGGCAACGCCAACCAACTTATACTTTGTACTATGCACAAAGAAATTTTCTTGTCCATGAGCCAAACAAGCTCTTCTGATGCGGCAACTAATAATCAGCATGTGATCAACGAGTCTCAAACTATATATATATATATATATATATATATATATATATATATATATATATATATATATATGATATTTTAACAAAAAGAGAAAACACGTAATATTGTCATCAAACATGATCGCGAGGTTTTCAAGTGCATGTTGTTACTTGTCCATGCTTGCTACGCCTCAAACATGATCAACGAGCCTCAAACATGACGATCTTTCAACAAAAAGAGAGAAAACACGCGTAACGTCATCACACATGATCGTCAACGTCTCTCTCGCATGCAGGTTATAGTTGTCCATGCATATATGCTACACCCTGAACACATTATATATATATATATATATATATATATATATATATATATATATATATATATATATATATATATATATATATGTATGACGGTCTTTCAACAAAAAGAGAAAAAACACGCATAACATCATCACACATGATCATTGACGTCTCTCTCACATGCATGTTACAGTTGTCCATGCATGCTACGCCCCAAACATATGATCAACGAGCCTCAAACTATATATATATATATATATATATATATATATATATATATATATATATATATATGATGATCCTTCAACAAAAAGCAAAGAAAACACGTAATGTTGTCATCAAACATGATCGCGAGGTTTTCAAGTGCATGTTACTTGTCCATGCTTGCTATGCCCCAAACATGATCAACGAGCCTCAAACATGACAATCTTTCAACAAAAAGAGAGAAAACACGCGTAACGTCATCATACATGATCGTCGATGTCTCTCTCACATGCATGTTATAGTGTTGTCCATGCATATATGCTACGCCTCAAACATATGATCAATGAGCCTCAAACTATATATTCATATATATGATGATATTTCAACAAAATTAGAAAACACCTAACGTCATCAAACATGCATGATTGAGGTCTTTTGCGTGTCAAACTGAAAAACATGAACGAGGGTTTGTGATATATATATATATATACATATATATATATATATATATATATATATATATATATATGTGTGTGTGTTAATGAATGAATGTGTGGTGTGTTCATCATGTTCCTCAGGAATGACAATTCATAAGGAAGGATTTGAATATTTTTTGGACAAATGAATGATTTAGTTACCAAGTGAATATGCTCTAAGTTCAGTGATGTGTTGCGTCTAAGGAGGAGGAGGAGGATTTATGTTTTCTTTTGTTGTTTTTCTTTTCTTGTGTCTTGTACTTTTTTATTGTATTTTGTGACGATCTTTCAACTATATATTATGATCTTTCAACAAAAAGAGAAAACACGTAACGTCATGAAATATGATCGAGGTCTTTTGCGTGAAAAACTGGAACATTGCATACCCTGGGCCGGTGGGCCCTTCACGTGTCAAACTTAAAAACTGGAACTAAAAAACTGAAACATCGCGAGGCGGACCTACAAAGTATGCCAGGTGGGCCATTGCATACCCTGGGCCCTTTGCGTGTCAAATTAAAAACTGCTTATTAAGCCAAGATGGGACGCTTCAAGCCGTTGCGATGACCTAGAGGATGCAACCCGCGGTTTGGATTAACTCCGACCGACCAACCGGTTTGAAAGCACAGTTTTCAAAGCATCCAATCATCTCCACTCGTGCGCTTAGACGATGACCCGCTATAAAGGCACACCGTCCTCTTGCGTCTCCGCCGCACCACTCCATTGATCGTAGCCTCCAAACTTCTCCTCTTGCTTCTCCGCCACACCATCGCCGACCACCTCTCGCTCTTTTTTCGCATCTTCATCGCCGCACAAACCGGTAGCCCTACACCGAAGCGCTCCAGGCCATCGACTTCCTCCAAACCTCCTTCTCCATTTACGTCGCCGCCAATGCCGGTGGAACTGGAGGTGGCACCCGCACCTTCTCCGTCTCCTTCTCTGTCCACGGCGCCTGCACCACCTCCTCATCCCGTTTGGGTTCAGGAGATTGTCCACCTCCTTGAACACCGCTTCGATGAACTCGATCGGTGCCTGAAGGAGGCCACCGAGCACCTATCTCCCACCGACAGGCGCGCAAAAAAGCTCAACAAATTAGCGTGGGATGTAATTTTGATACATCTTGCTCATGTGACCTTCTGGGTCTTGGGAAACTTCCCGTTTGCACCAGCATGGAAACCACCGTCCACTACTGCTTCGGGGTTAGGCTTTGTGGCCGGTCGTCTCGACGTCCTTTACGAGACAATCGGGGAGGTGGCCTGGGTGGAGGGCCGCCAACATCTTCTGTAGACCGTCGCTCGAAAGCTTCGGACTCAACTGCCGGAGGAGGTGGTAGCAGCGGCGGCAGCAGAGGAGGCGGCGGCGGCGGAGGAGGAGGAGGCGGCAATGACGGAGAAGGAGGTGGAGGAGATCTCCTTCGACTCCGAGTAGAGTAGTATTTGTAGTTTTTCTTTTTCTTGTTTTCTATGTGCTTTCATAGTTCTTGTTTGTATTATATGTGTTGTTTTTATATTAATGAAAAATGTCTTTTCTTTTCATGAACAATGCGTCCTATGCAGTATCAAAAAACAACTCCTTTATTAAAAAAGGGCGAGATAACTGTTATTCAATGTCTTGCCAATAATTTGTTGTGTTGCGATAATCAACAACTCTTGGTTGAAACTCCATTGAGATTGCGGTTGAGGCTGCGTTTCTCCTCTTTTGTCTTCTTTCACTCAATTTTTTCATTTGTAGTCGGCGCATGTGAAAATATATTTTTAGTAGTAGTATATACTACATGTTATCATTTCATTGTGATTAATTTTACAGAATGCTGATTGTTTGCCATTGTCCTTTCCTGGACTTAGGTGTTTTGTATTTGCATATCGTTTGCATTAGCACATATACATTTGGCGATTCATATCTTTGTTCATTTTTTTTGTAATATCCCACTAGCTAGTAGATGACTGCTTTTAGATTTTGATCTCCATGCATGGCAACAAAGATGAAGGGGAGCTAGCTGTCGCACGGCGAGCAAGCAGCTAGGCCATACTGTAATTAAGAAGCAAGCAAGATGTTTGAAGAAGTCTACCCCTCTAGCTACACGCACCATGTGCAGGAATCGATGCGACATGACATGTAATTAATCACGATTGCATGTGTGCACAAGGGCACGGCTAGTGTCAAATTCTCCACGCCCGAGAAATTTTTTTCGTTCTTCTTGGCGCACCACAATTGAGATTTTGACAATTCAATTTTCACTCCTTGCGCCTCCAACTTCAGTCCCGCCTATTGTAACCCTATTTCAGCCACGATGAGTATAAATGAAACACTGGCCTCCGTTCCCGACACACCGCTGCCCCACCCTTTTGGTGATCTTGCAGTACTCCAAATGTGTTGTCTCTCTGTCCTGTGTTCCAAACTTGTATTCCTAAGAAATTCTCGTGTTTTCATTTCCCACGGTTTTTACAATATTTTCCCCATGGATCTTGTAGTGACGCATCGAAGCTCTTGGTGGTGGTGACTCGTGGGTACAACGCGGGACGACCAAGTTTGACGGGCTCTACCAAACCTCTTCATCACCGACACCTCCTTGCGACATCCCAAACACCAATTTTGTGCTAGGTAAGTTCTACACGATTCATGTCGTCTTTTTATAGAACTATATTGGCTAGGTTCTACACGATCCATGCAGTTTTGGGCTAGTTAAGTTTTGCACGATCCATGCTGATATACGAAGATTAAATAAGTTACAGCTTATAACAGTAGTGTATTTCTAGTTCAATTCCTTGCTGGGAACGGCAAATATTAAAAACCGGAGGTAGTATCTAATTTCTGGATTTAGAAGTAAATGACGCACATGTTATCTAATCAACCACTCCAAATGTTGTACTCTCATTCCTATTTTACAAATTTGTATTCCTAAGATTTTCAGTTCCCATGATTTTTACACTTTTTTCTTTCTTGTGGCTTTCTCGGATCGTATGTTTTTTTTCTATTCCTTCATTTCTAATTCCCCCGTTCCAAACAAACACTGCAGTTTATAGAAACCACACCGTCTGATCCAAAATCTATGTCGGTCATGTAATCTGACGTTATTGCTGTTATTTGGAATGACTACTTACATGCTTTTTACATTAGGAACAAGACATCAAACCGTGATGTCTTCTACAAGCATTCATGGTTGCCAACAAGCACCTGGTATAACTATAAATGTGTTTACTATCAAAATTAAAAAAATCTAGAAAACATTAATTCCTTTGCATGGTATGCAAAGAATATTGCAGCACATGACGTTCAGGAACCCCGAGATTCTTCACTTCCTAGTACTACGATGCATGAACCAACAGCAGTGTAGATATACAAACTAGAAATACTCCTTCCGCCCCAACGTAATTTTACTTTTGGAGCTTAAAAAATGTCCCACTCCAACTCTATCGGTAGCTTCCAACTACCCATATCACATCACATTACTACCTGTCTCTCTACCGTGCCATTTATTTTGGCAGAGTGTGTTAGTTTTTTACTCCTTTAGCATTGAATTTGGAGCATTTTGGGAGACTACGTTCTATCCTTTAAATGTATTGATGATGGGTGCATCATGGTCATTTGCATTCTTTCCTAGGATCTACTAATTGTTTTAGCATGCCTTGTGATTCTACTTTCTTAGTCTTTATAATTAACAGTTAATCAGCCTGTGTGATGGCATGATTTTTTGATGCCTCCACACTGTGCTCTCTCGTCGCTGGCCACTCCGGCCGGCACCGGCGCCCACACCCTGCTGCTGGTCACTTCAGTGTCCTCCCCGACACGTCTCCCTTGCCCATCGCCACATCCCATCCTTCGCGTGCCATGATGACCCCACCACCGGCAAATCCCTGGTCATTACTTGCTCTGCCACCAATCCTCCTCGAGAGTTGCTCCTGGTGATCTTGGCAAGACTGAACCCTCGCTTTGTTAAGCGTTGCAAGCTGGAACTATGCAGTACTTCACCTGCAGTAGTCGCCACCGACAAGTGGACCCGATGTCTCATGGGTCCACGTGTCAGTGGAATCTACTACATGTGCAGTACTACAGAGGATTTCAATCCCGCAAGATGTCTGTCTCATCTGTCTTGCATTTGCCACCTGCTACAGCTGGTGTTCATTACTCGTCCTGCAACTAATTCTCTTTGAGACGCGCTCTGGCTAATGTTAGTCAGACCAAACCGGCGAACCCTATCTTTGTCTAGTCTAGCGTTGCCAGTTGCATGCTCGCCCCCTCAGTCTTGCCTGCTTCGCTGCTGGACTGAATGTCCTCTGCAGTACTACGAGTGCAGTAGCGCCACTGACACGTGTACCTGATGGCTCATTTTAGGGTATGAACAGCAACAAAGAAGTCAACAATGTACCCCCCCCCCCCGGATCAAAATAGTTGTCATTCAGACAGTCCTAACTAGTTCATTTTTTATTCATTTGTTGGTTTGATACGACAATTAATATAAACTAGGAGGGAATAATACAGAACAAAATGCTGCAGGGATGCGGTCCTCCCATGCTCGTATTCGCCGCACTCGTCCTGAAGATGGTACGAACATCAGACTTTTCTTCTTTTCACACTATTTTTACATGATACTAAACTTGGTCAGCCAGTAATTTGCTTTATTCGTTTACCGTTTCAATGAATGTAACAGAGGGAAAGAAGTTTGGAAGAAGTGTGGCTAAAGGACTTAAGGTTGCCAGAATACGCTATGCATTCCAAGTTAGTAGAATGGAGCATGTGAAACTACCAATTCAGTTCTCCACTAGGTTGGGTGTTGCGGTTGGTATTAATCGGCGACACTTTATTGATGATGTGGTAATGTTTACAAAAAAAAAAACATGCATCCCTCAGCGGTGCAAGGAAGTGGGTAGAGGTTGGCGATAGTAACAAGAGAGATATAGTATGAGACATTCTGGTTAGTGTTGTCACACCCCACACAAGTATTTTTTTCTCTTGCAATCTCCATCTTGTATGTTTACAGCAACTTGTTATACAATGTACAGGATTCCTGGGACATGGAGGACACACCAAAGAGCGCAAGAAAAATTTTGAAAATTACTAGTGAGCGCCACAAGGGGTGGCGCTCGACTTTGCATACCACCTATAAGAGTTATTCTACCGTTGAAGAACATATACGAAACAAACCTGCTAACGTACAGGCGCCCAAGTGCTTGCACCTAATAGAATATTTTGGGTCTGAGCGATTCAAGGTCAGCTAACTTTTTAATAGCTTTGCATAATAAAAAACTATTTGATTTACATTTATTCGTGGAGTTATTTCTTAAAATTGTTGCAGTCAATAAGCAGGACCAATTCTCAAAATCAAACAAGACAGAAGGCGAATCACTTGCTTGGCTCCAAATCCTACGCCCAACTTAGTTACGAGGAAAAATAAATCACGGTTTTCCTTTGCACTGCAATAAATATGTATACCTACATGTTGAATTTTACTTGTATTTTATGTAGCGAGACCCAAAGACAGGAGAAGAACCCGATGACATACAACTGTGGGAGGCAAGCCATTTAAAGAACGATGATTGGGCAAACGAGTAGGCAAAAGTTGTATATGTGAGTAACACTTCAAACAATCCCCAATTAAATAAATATTTGCAATGTACATGTGACTTTTCTTTTCGTATATAGAGGAAGGCACGTGCCCAAGTGGACCACATGAAGCTGAGCAGGGAGGCCCAATTCCAAAACAGGAGAGAAACCACATCTTCCAGAGTTGTTATAGATCCTCAATTGGTTGTGCAGGATCACAGGTTCGGGGGCATGGTTATATGGCTAACCCTACTGGTCCTGAACGTGAACGTATGTGTATCCAGATAGCTGAACACTTCAATGACCAAGTTCAAAACTTAGAAGATAAAAATGCAGGCCTCAATCATCAAGTGCAGGAGTTGGAAGGAAGAAATGATAGCTTAACCACCCAGATGGACTGCATAAACCAGAAGAATGAAGAGTGAAACCTTCAAGTCCAGAACTTAGAAGGTCATATGGCAGCTGATCGAGAACAGAGAGATAAGGAAATGGAGGACATGCTCGTCTCAATGGCTGAAATGCGCTAAATGATGGAGACCACTCTACAAAAGGTCCAACAAAAGAACTGCCAAAAGCCACATGCTCCAACAATTAGTCCCGGTTAGCTTAGACAAAATTTTAGCATCCAAACACGTCGCGTTAGTAATATTTGAGTGTTGTTATGCGTGTTGCAATATCAATTGATGGATGTTTATTGTCAAACTCATGATTCCGTTGCCACTAATTTTCAAACCTGGTGCATTAGGATTCTACTGCCACTAATTATAAAACGTGGCATTACGAATTTCTTGTCATGAATGATAAATTGTTGCAATAGGAATCTATTGCCACAAATTACAAAATGTTGCATTATAAAAATTTGGCCACGACTCAAAAAATGTTGCACTAGACTGCTATTGCCACCACCCAGAAAAACGTTGCATTACAACATTATTGCCACATATGAGGAAATGTTGCATTACACCTCTAACACCACAAATCATTAAACATTGCATTAGAACCGTACTACCATAGATCAGAAAACGTTGCGTTACGAACCTATTGCCACAGATCAGGAAACGTTGCATTAGAAACCTATTGCCACAAATCAGAAAGTGTTGTATTATGAACCTATTGCCACATATAAGAAATCGTTGCAATACCGAACTATTCGCTACGGATGTGAAATCATTACAGTACCATACTATTTTCCACAAATCTCAAATCGTTGCAATACAATACTATTCGCCACATTTGTGAACTTGTTGCAATAACATACTATTTGCCATGGACGTTAAACCGCCGCAGTACCATACTATTTGCCACGGCTGTGACATCGTTGCAGCACCATATTTTTTGGCACGAATGTGAAATCGTTGCAATACCGTGATATTCACTGCAATACGTTAAATTGTCGCTATATCTTATCATTGCAATATCGTACTATTTGCCACAACTGTGAAATCGTTGTAGTAACATACTATTGCCACGAATGTGGAATCGTTGCAATACCCTACTATTTGTTGCAGTACGTTAAATTGTCGTGATATGCTAAATCATTGCAATATTGTAGTATTTGCCACGAATGTGAAATCGTTGCAATCACATACTATTACCACGAATGTGAAATCGTTGCAATACCATACTATTCGTTGCAATACGTTAAATCATCACAATACGCTGAATCGTTGTAATAACATACTATTTTCCACGAATGTGAAATTGTTGCAATACCGTGTTATTTGCCACGAATATGAAATCGTTGCAATATCATACTATTTGCCGCAGATGTGAAATCGTTGCAATACCATGATATTTGTTGCAATACATTAAATCATCGCAATACGCTAAATCGTTGCAATAACATACTATTTGCCACAAATATGAAATCATTGCTACAGTACTATTTGCCACGATTGTGAAATCGTTGCAATACCGTACTATTCAGTGCAATACGTTAAATAGTCGCAATATGTGAAATCGTTGCAATAACATACTATTTGCCACCGATGTGAAGTCGTTGCAATACCATACTATTTACCACAGATGTCAAGGCGTTGCAATAACCTATCGCCACCAGAATTATTACGACGATTCGTAAAAACTATCGCCACACTCTTTTTTGTTGCAACAGTGACCTATTGCAACGAAAAATGACCTATTGCAATAAATTTTTTCGTTGTGATAAACCGGAATCCTTGCAATGACATCATTTCTTTTTAATTTCCTAATTGATTAATTCATTTTTGAAAATTTGACACAATATGTTCAAGCAACTTCTACCATCAATTGCCCTTAATATGCTCTAAAAGCAACAAAGGGTTTCTAGGATATTTCCCAAAATTTTATTATATCAATAAATGTGGATTCTATTCTTCTGTGTGCATCAAGTGTGTGTACTTAGCATTTTCCTGGCGTATTGTGAGGCTAACACTGGGCCTCTGCACTAGTTGTGTGTACGCATGTGTGTTCCTAGTGATTCGTCCCACGACCAGAGGCTGGAGGTGTGCACCCGCAGGTAGCCACGGTGCCATGAGTCTATGTGAATCGAGTCCACTCAACCGCGGGCTAAGGAGTTATGCTGAGGTGGCTGATGTTGTTGAGGTGGCATCTACGTGGCGCTGATGTGGCGTCCATGTGCGTGCCACATAGGCACGGCATAAGCAAAACAGGTGAGCGGCATGGAGCACCGGCCAGAGGCAACAATGGCGGCAACTCAGCGCCAGACTCCGCGGGTTGCTCGTTGAGCTAGGGAGCCGGTAGCGTGCCCATGGGTGAGGGAAAGCTTTCGGTGGGTGAGGCCGGGCCGAAAGGGCGTCAATGGCAGCAAGCGGCGGCCGTGGTGGCCACGCACGGCGGTGCGCCAGTGATCTGCCTGTACGCTCGAGTTTTCAGCAAACTAACACATCGGGGGTGTGTCCTAGGGTGTCTAGAAAGTGTTGGTATCCTCGACCAGTCCATGGGGTGCCCCGTGATGGTCGGCAACGCTCCTTGGTGGCGAGTTGTGGCGAGGCACAGCGGAGGCAAGCGTGCGCTCATTCCCCAGCAGCTTGGTGTGGCCTAGTGCGTGTGCGGGCGACATTAGTATGTGCCAGCGCACTTGGCTAGGCCGGAGAATGCTTCTCGGCAGCCGACGACAGAGGCTACAGTGAACATGGTGGCGACTCGTCGAGGTCTACCTTCCCTATCTCCCCTTCCCCAATGAAGTGTTCTACAATGTTCTACACATCATGGTGAAGCTTACGGTCAAGGTGGCACAGGTGGAAAGAGCTCCTATCTCGCCGGCGACTATAGCGCGTGGCTGCCCGACTAGGGTTTCATGGTGACGGTGTGATATGGTGCGCTAAGCCTCAAAATCATGCACGTTCTAGCTAGATAACGATATTATGATGCAACTAGAAAAAGTTATTGAAGATTGCGACCTCACCGGAGCAGAAATGCACTTCGGAGGCTGGAGTTGGGGAAGAACCCGGGAGCTCCAGAATTCCCCTATGGGAGAGCTCCACTCTGTTCGGCGTTGGCTCAGGGGCGTGTAGTAGGATGCGGCGAGTGTGTGGCTCATGATACCTTGGGGTAGGAGGCCTGTCGGCGGCGAGTTTGGGTGGCAGTCGAGTTTGTGTGAGAACAGGGGAGCACGAGCACCTCGTGGGTCCGCCTTCCTATTCGAGAGGGAGGGGGAAAAGTGGAGGGGAATCGTTGCATGCGCAGGCGCGGGACGGGGAGGACACTTTATAGTCTTGGTGAGGCGGTGGCCAAGAGGCGGTTCAAATGAGCAACGGAGGTGGTGCGGGCGCGACTTTTGGCGCAGCCAGAGGCGTCAACGCTGGTTCCGTGGTGCACGCACGACTGCGAGGTGCACAACTATCACAGTATGGGTAGCGTCACAACTAGATGGGGACTGGACGTACGGAGGAGGCGGCGCGCTCGCAGGATTTGAGGTGGCACACAACTACAATCGAGCAATTGAGGGAGGCGATGGCGGGCACTGCTTTTGGAGCGAGTTAAGGCTGTGCGCAGGGCGCTCGTTTCATTGTTGGGGCAAGGATGCCGGGTGGAGTCGGCCTGCCATGGCGCAGGGGGATGCGACGGGAAGGATCTCATCCCTGGATTGCCGTTGTCGGGCGGCTTTGTCAGGTGATTTAGACAGAGGCAGTGGGAGAAGGAAGAAGGCGCTATAGTGCGCCGGCAGCTGGGCCGAGCTTGGCGCGCAGGAAGGAGGGGGGTAAGGGAAGTGGGCTGCGCCCAGGGAAAGGAAGAAAAATATGTGGGCCGTGATGGGCTTAATTGAGAGTGGAGAGGGGGTTGGGCCGCGCAGGAAAGAAAAGAGAGGTGGAGAGGCTGGGCCGCTTTCTCGTTCCTTATTTCATTGTGTTTTTTTCCTTTTTTATTTTTATTTCTAGTTTGAATTCACTTTAAATCATTTTGGTCAAAATCTCCCCTAATTTGATTTTTCTGAGATTTGTAGATTCCATATTAAATTTCCGAATTTGTTGTGTTAATTCACACATACTACCAATTTATCTTTTGTAAAGGATTTATTATTTGTAGCCTCACAATTTGCTACTAAATTGGATTAATAATTTTAGACCTATTTTACTTATTGTAGGTATTATTTAATTATTAATTTTTGAGATTTAAAGAAGATATGAGTGTATTTGCACTTGCGCTTATTCATGGTTTCGTTACTTCCTCTCTTTTGAAAATTAATAATAATTATGCGATATAATTTTAGGTTGACTATTATTGATCGCTCAAGATTTAAAAAAAAACTAATTCAGAGTTATTTTTACCATTTATTAAATTTTGGGCTGTGACACATCGGAAGTAGTTACAGTATTGGAAATTTCAGAAATATCGGAAACGGGTATATCGGATCGGAAGTATGTCGATATCGTAACGGTTCCAAATTTTATTTGGAAACAACATACGAAAATAATATTCATCTATAACATCAACAACTTAAGTATAAAATATGAGACAACAATTTTAGTTTTATTTTATAAAAAATTTCAATATAAAACAAAATCACTTTAGAAACACATTTTAAAGTAAATAAATATTTGTATGTAATTAAAGTTAACTCCTTATCCAAACTGGTGTCTGAATAAAAAGTTCAAAGAATTGAGTTTATTACTCCCTCCGTCTCTAAATACTTGTCGCTTTGTAGTTCAAAAATGAACTACAAAGCGATAAGTATTTAGGGACGGAGAGAGTACATATCAGCCCATTAGAACCAACCTACTATTCGAAAATTATTTGGTTATTGTTTGGAAATTTCTCATTAAAATACGGTATTCTGACAATTCGGTCAGAAATCAGTCGAAATCGTTTCCATTCCCTTTACCAAATTTCAATGTCTGGTAAAAACGGTAATCTGATAAAAAATTTCAAAAACTGTCAAAAATGATAATCGCATCGAGAATTTTCAAAAATTGTGTCGGACGATCCGAGAATTACCATACCTTTTTCATCACTAGTGCTGCCGCCGCAGCAGTAAACGGGCAGTAGTAAATGGAAGCTGACCTGAGGCGCTCCTGCGCGAGCCAAACCCAGTGCGCCATGGGATTCGGGCGCTGAAACCCGTGCGCAACCTATGCTGGCCTTTGCCATGACTCTTTCATTACCCAGGTGTGCTCTTGATTCGGATGCGTGTACTATAACTTTTTTAATGATAGGCAAAGTTCCGACTTTTAGTTTTGAAGAGGTTATGACCAATTTATTACAAACGAGTACAAATGCTGATACTCATAGTCTATTATTTAGAATAAAATGACGATAACAGAATGACTAAGCACACGATTGAGCATAGGCGGACCCACATGGTATGCCAGGTGGGCCACGACATATTCCGTGGGAGAGGAAGCTGGATAGGAGTTTACAGAGGCGAGAAAGCCAGAGCTAGAGCGATGGAATTACAAAGTAAATGGAGAAGACTGGCAGAGCGAACGCAGGGGGTGGGCGCGGAGCTGAACCATCGGTGGCTTTGATTAGCAGTCGCGGGAAGCATGATTGGATTGGTCTTTTCATTAATTATGCTTATCATGGTCCGTGTTTTATGAGTTCTCGTTTAGTTTGCATCTGCTCTGGCATAGTAGCCGTGCACCATCTTCTTTCTCAGATCGGATGTGTCGAGCTGCTTGCTTTCTTCTTGCTGGTGTTGGATGACTCGGTGTTGGCGGATTTATGTGATTTGACCGCCTGTGCGCGGAGTTTCAGTACAAGAGCCTGCACTGCACTAACCAAGTAGACACCTATGTGATAATCATGAAATTTTCAGCTCCGTGTGCTGTGCAGATACTTTGTTTGCAGCTGCCAATCATGAGTAGTCATGAGTGAGTAGTAAATGAAATCATCGTGCCATATGTGAAATTAGGAGGCAGCCATCCTACAAGGCGAGTGCTTCTGGATACTCATCCTCACACAAGTACAACATTACTAACTGTATTAGTTTGAGAATGAAGATGATATAATCAAAATATTTATGACATTTAGAAATTGATGTGTAAAAAACGAACCTGTAGTATCTCTTATTCATATAATTTTCGAACTATTAATATTATTTTTGAACTATTTATATTATAGTTTATTAAATTTAAGACTTACAATGTAATTTACTATTTATATTTTAAGAAACTTTTAATTATTTATCAGTTTGATACATAAATTTAATAAATTGCATACAAGATTTTTTATACGGCATACCCTCTCGTAAAATACCAGTGCGATTAAGGACCGGACTTCGCATGCACCACCTAGCTACTGATAAACTGCCGACCTGCATTGTTAGCCGCTGCCCCCTCGCCGATGTAGGAGTTGCAGATTAAAAACGAAAATGGAGTTACTGTTTACAGATCCCAACAGGATAATGCTGGTGGTACTAGGGGGCTAGGGCTTCCACGAGGTGAAAGTGAGCTCACGGACAGGAGAATCGTGCTGGCTGGAGCACGAGCCGCACGCGCGCAGTTAGGATTGTCAAACAGCCTCCACCCTACAACTCTCAGCTCGAATCTAAGATTCTCCAATTCACCTTTCATTCTGGCCCCAAAAGCTGGAGCTCATCGATCGGCTTCAGTGAGTTAGCTTCAGTTAGGGGGATTTATTTTAATTTACTTTTTTATAAAGAATTTAATATAAATAACTCACAGAATGAAAAATTAATAAAAATGACTCAGCTTCGTATGAGTAAAATACGAAATACGAATTTTGTATGAGGCACATACGAAATGCACAATTCGTGTGTGCCACATCAGATGCTGCATGCCACGGTGGAACAAATGAACACATACGAATTTCGTACGTGCCACGTACGAAGTGCACAATACCTTCGTACGTACGAAATTCGTATGTGTCCATTTTCACACTGCACTTGATGAAATTTACACATAACTTTATCCAAATCTAGAAATCGATTTGCTAGAAATTTCCAAAGTATAAAATGAAGCATACATTGTGAAGTTTTGAATTCAATGAAGTTCCTATATGTTTAGTATGTAGAAACAAGAGTAATTGAATGTCTTAATAGGAAATACGATCACATTTATGCAAGTTTTGTAAAATGTATTCAATTTTGATTATTTGTTTAGAAACATTTCAAGTTAGAATAGGTCGAAACATTCATAAAAGTTATGGTAATGTAAGTTTCATTGAGTCTAAAAAAGAAGTTATGAATATATTTTATGAGAGTTATTTGGAGCTACAGATTTTTTAAAAATCATATAGCGATAACAATTGCATAGTACCGGAAATTATAGAAATAACTGTACTAAAATTTAAAATCTCGGCGGTGGTTACATAAGATGAAATTACATAATTCTAAAAATGTGCATGTTGTACGCCACTATAATACTACGGTACATGAGGCGAAACACACGTATACATATTTTTTGAAGAAAATATAAAATAACTAATCCAAATAGCGTGTGTACGACACACTTAAGTTGCATCGATCTAATACTAACACACCTTAGTTGAATTGAATGCGGAACATAGTTTACCCAAGTTGCTACTGAGTGCAATGGGGGTGTCGAAGTGTGGACTAAGACACTTCCCCCGGTACTACTAAGAAGTAGTCCGCGAAAGTTCATATTCGGATAGGGTTCTAATCAAGATCAAGAACAAAGGTGAACATAGAGAGTTTTACGTGGTTCGTGCCTCCTGAGCATAACACCCCACTCCACGGGGTGTGTGTTGATTGTTTGAGTATAGCTTGAGTGTGTATGAGCTTCAATCAGATTGCCTTCTACCGTGCTGCGCAACCCTTTTATATGCCAAGGACTGGCTGTTACAGTATGCCCTGGTCTAACATGTTGCCCTAGCTGTAATAACCGCTCTATACTAGATCTATAGTGTTAGGGTGGTTAATAGGGTGATAACGTGCCTTAACAGCAACGTTCGATCTTGATAGTCCCCTAATCGTGCGTCATTATTATAGCATTAATGATGCGTTAACCAGGTCTTGTAACAGTCGTTTGATGACCTTTGAATATCCGCACTATTGGACATCCTATTGTCTTCCTGTTGCAGGCTAAGTCTGAGCGTGTGACACGTGGCAATTCCGGAGCTTTTCCCTGCGAGGAGGCAGGTCCGGAGCCACTGGACACGTGGCTGCACCGGAGCTTGCCATATTGGGGAGGCAGGTTCAGCGCCTCTGGACACGTGGCAGCTCTAAAGCTACTCTATGAAGGGAGGCATGTACGGTATTGAAGGACACGTTGTAGCACCGGAGCCAACCTCAGGAGGAAGGTAGGTCTGACACTTCGGGATACGTGTCGCCTCCGGAAGTCCACGATACGGGAAGGTATAACTCAACGCATCTTGTTCTGGTACGAAGGGATACCTGGTATGCAGGGTATCGATAGTGGCCCTCAGGCCCACCTCTGGTGAGATTTTGAGGTTTTGATGCCAGAGGTGGAGCCATTATCTCTCCCGTGCTGCTGCTTCGACTTTCCTCTTGGGACACGTAATATTTCTTGATTTGGTAGGTGAGACGCATGACGTGCGGATCTCATAAAATTGAATGACGCCAGCTCCCAACACTATATTCGTATCGGTTCTGAACGTAATCTTTGTAGCCTTCCAACTTCCCATCAACGGTTCACCTGGTGCGACTTTTTTACAAACTGGACCTGAGCTCCCTTGTCATTGACGAGTAACTTTGCCGAGAGCGTGATTTTAGTCCAAATGCAGTTGCCATCCAAGCGTTGCGGATGCTTACTAAAGGGAGAAAGTCTGCACAGGAAGAGAACTCCTTACACTTTCCTTTGATTCTTGCGCTTAGAGCTCTCCGCCCTTGTATCACTTTTTCCACTTCAGCTCCACTTTGTGGCGATGGAGTTATGACTACCTCTCAGAAAGATCAAGAGCGACAACAAGTTGTCGAGAGTCCGCACCTACATGGGGTGGTCGAGTGGCTCCTTCAAGAACTCGATTCACTTCGGCAAGACTTCTACGGTTTTCAACTCCACCACCTGGGCCCCCACTCCTTCTTGCTGGTGGTGACTTTTTTCCATTTTTACGAGATGTGGGTGGGTGTGCCACCCTACATCGCGCTCTTCCGGACCTTCTTCACGGTCCGCACAACCGAGAAAGAAAATGAGTTCCATGGCTTCTACTACTTCGTGAAGTGTAAGAATCCACCCTTCAGGTACATGAATTCGTTTCCTTTCGGTAAGTGAGATGGTTGGAAGAAGGATTGGGTGTTCATCAGGGTGGATTGCCATGACAGGCTGGAGCTGCCTGACGGCCTTCCCACCACCAACAC
This sequence comes from Tuctoria greenei, assembly GCA_036927565.1. Classification (NCBI taxonomy): domain Eukaryota; kingdom Viridiplantae; phylum Streptophyta; class Magnoliopsida; order Poales; family Poaceae; genus Tuctoria; species Tuctoria greenei. The sequence goes on from JAYESD010000002.1 coordinate 258,326,368, forward strand.
TGACACCTGGGAGGTGCTCCCAAAGCTGACGGAAGAGTACAACCCGATCTTGTCAAGGATCCAGAGTTGCATGGAAGGAGGGGTGACCCATCTAATGGTGATTGCAAACTTTCTGACCAACCGTTGGGTTCCGCTGAAGAAGAGGGAATGGCCTGCATGGGCATTCAGTGGAGATATGGATCCATACTGGATTGATGTTGGTCTCCGTTCAAACATAGATGGGAAAGCTTTGAAGCTTTATCTCCAAAAGTTGTACCACAGAACCACCGATCCCTACGACCCACCTCCAGCAGAGTTCCTGTCCCTATATATGGTTCCAGAGGTCAGGAGGGAGCTACAGAAAGACATGTCGACACTTGATGACTTGGGCATTATGGAGAGACATAGAAGTGCTCCTCCAGTAGGAATCGTGATATCCAGAGCTCCTTGTCCCGTGGAGCCTCCAGACCTACACCAACCAGCGGCAAAGGCAAAGATCCTGTAGATTCACCGATCTTTGGAGCTCCTTGTCCACATGTAGACTCTAGATCTGCGCCAGTCAGCGGCAAAGGCAAAGGTGCCCTGAGTCAGTATCGCCTCCCAAAAAGTCAGTCCCAAGCCGAGGCAAGGGTTCCTGAGTCATAAGCGGAAGTTGACAAGAGGCAACGAGAGCTCCTTGAGGGACGCTCCGAGAGAAGCGACCCCTCAGCCCCAGTTGAAATCTCTGCTGGTTGTGCCTCCAGCTTCCGGAAGTCTTTCAGATCTAGTGTCCACGGAGGGGACTAGGTCTGGCAAGTCGACTCTGATCCGAGTGCCATCAGTGGGCTCTGGGTCTGGAGTCCCTTCTCAGCCGAGGGAGATCTTGGCTGAGGCAAGGCCAATAGCTACTATAAGCCCCAGGATGAGGTACGGGGCCTCTGCTTCACCAACAATGGTGGACTCTTGCTCCGGTCGTTCAAGGAAGAAGATCTGTGCTGATTGGAGCAACAACGACCCTAGGTAAGGGCCAGCTCTTTAGTATGTGTCTTGATTTTGCTTTTTATTTTTTCTTGACATCTCTATCCTCTGTTTCCAGAGTGTCGAGAAGAGGAACTGCTGCTCTGGTGCCAGCCGTAGCCACAAAGACTGCTCAAGCTGAAGCTCCCACCACTGCTCCAGCCCCTCCTCCTATGGTTGTGGCGGACGACACGATAGCTCCGGCGCCGGATGTCGTGGAGACGACTTCAGTGTCGACAATCGAAGAGCTCTTGGTTGCGTCGGACCATGAGGAAGAAATGCCTATCTCAGAGCCAGCTCCGGAGGTTTCGACATCAACACCGAAAATTAAGGAAGCTCCAACGGATGTCCTAACACCAGCTCTAGAGGTGACGACACCAGAGGTGGCCATGCCAGATCCTGCACAAGTAGTTCCGACTGCGGGACCTTTAACTTCTGCGCTGGAGGTGGATGAGCTCCCAGAGCTCAGCGCTACTGATGTCGAGTAGTTGGAGTCCATGCTTGTTTCATGGGCTCCAACGACCATTCCAGAAGATTCGGGAGAGGTAGAGGAGGAGGAACCTGTGGTAGGTCCAAAACCAATCCCCCTGGATATGTCTATAGACAACGCTTGCTCAAGCCTCCGCCAAGTCCACCTCATCTTCGACTATGAGCGCAAGGCCCTAGAAGAAATGTGTGAGACCCTGAGGCACTGGCAAAGACTGCTGCACTTTAAGACGAAGTTGACGCAGTCCCGACTTGTTGACCAAAGGGAGTGGCTGGAATCGGAGAAAGCTTGGCAGTCGCGCCTGAACAAGGTGATGGATGAATGACAGGCTGCTATAAGAGCCCTCGATAAAAAGACCCAGAAGATCTATGAGCACGCTCAGAGGGCTAATGAAGTGGTCGAAAGCCGCTCGGAGAGTCTCAACGTTGTGAGAGAACAACTCCTCAAACATCAGGATGAATTGGACAATAAGGAGGATGAACTTCAATAAAGAGAGGATTAAATCTCTCAGAAGTTGGCATGCGGCAAGCAGGACATGGCTGACCGGGTGGAAAAATTCAAGTCCTGGTGCGATCAAGAGAAGCACCGAGTATGGCTAGCAGGAGAAGGAGTCAACAAAAGAGAGAATGTTGTCTCTGCCGGGGAGGACAAAGTGAAGGCGAAAGAGAAAGACCTTGTAGAAATGCGAGACCACATATACCTTCGAGAGAAGAAACTCGCTGACTAAGAGAAGTTGCTGACTGAGCGGATCCAGCAAGACGCCAAAGATGTCGAGTGATTCTCGAATGAAGGTTCTATGGAGCTTTCATCTATAAGGAGGTCGCTAGAGGAGCTCCAAAGCACAAGAGTAATTGAGTCCCAGTAGGTCTAGGACTTCCTCGGGTGAGCAAATGAAGTTCTGGTACCTTTTGGATTTAGCCCGGTCCGACCGGCCGATCTGGAGCCAGCGATGGACAAGGCACTGGTGATGCTTAACTCCACTGGCACTAAGCTGAATGCTCTGGGAGATCTAGTCGTCGAACAGATTGAGCATGAAGGGAAGTCTCTAGCTAGGAACGTCGCAGAGTATGTGCTGATGTGCTTCCGAAGCCAAAACCCCTTGATGTCTCTAGTTCTGGTGGTCGAAGGACCCATCACTGAGGAGGAGGAAGCAACCAAGGCCAGCGTCCAAGAAGCTGCCGGGCAAGTTGCTTCATTCTTCGTGAGGAAATCCAGTAGCTAGGAACTTTCTTTTTGTGCCTTCACCTTGTAAATCTCCAATTTTGAATGAATGAAATCCTTTCAAAATCCATTTTTGTCTTCAATACATTGCCCTTTATCTTGTTGCCCCCTAGTAGATGTGTTCAATTGATTGTGAACATCTACCATGAGGATTTTGACAATGTCTTGAAAACATGTTTGCTCCGACTCGTAGCCAGCATGATAGCTTCGAGGTCCGAGTCTTGTTTCCAAAATCTCCAGGGACCCTTTGTTACATCGACGGTGGGCCCCATGGGAGTTGTAAGAGAATAGATGCTTTGATGGCACCTACTGTCAACGCGTAAAACATCGATGGCGGGCCCCTTGGGGGTTGTCAGAGCTTGTTCGCTTCGATGGCGCCCACTGTCAATGCGTAAAACGTCGACGTCGGGGCCCCTGGGAGTTGTCAAGCTTGTTCGCTTCAACGACAACCACTGTCAATGCGTAAAACATCGACAGCGGGCCCCCTAGGTGTTGCCGGAGCTTGTTCGCTTAGATGGCGCCCACTGTTAACGTGTAAAACATCGACAGCGAGCCCCATGGGGGTTGTCGGAGCTTGTTCGCTTCGACGGCACCCACCGTCAATGCATGAAACATTGACGACGGGCCCCCTTGGAGTTGTCGAAGCTTGTTCTCTTTGACGGCGCCCACTATCAACGCATAAAACATCGACGGCAGGCCCCCTGGGATTGTTAGAGCTTGTTTGCTTCAACAGCGCCCACTATCAATGCGTAAAACATCGACGGCGGGCCCCCTGAGATTTGTTGAAGCTTGTTCACTTCGACGGCGCCCACTGTCAACGCATAAAACGTTGATGGTGGGAACCTCGGGGTTGTCAGTGCTTGTTCGCTTCGACAACGCCCACTGTCAATGTGTAAAACATCGATGGCGGCCCCCTAGGGGTTGTCGGAGCTTGTTCGCTTCGATGGAGTCCACTGTCAACGCATAAAACATCGACAGCGGGCCTCCTGGGGGTTGTCAGAGCTTTGTTGCTTCGACAATATTCACCATCACTGTGCAGATTTTTGTTAATTGTTCATTTTTCCTGCGCATGAGAGGTAAGAAAAGCAGTAAAATGTGTCCCCTTGCCTATAGCATATTTGCGGCTTATCACCCTTCTTTGAATTTTAGATCCTAACAAACTCACTGTGACATTATAAGTATATTGATTAAACTTCCTTAGATCCGAATGCTTTCCGGACCCGCCTTACTGAGACCCACCAGAATAGATAGAGTGGCGTACTTAGGGTGAGTCAATAGCGCACTCTGGACTTGTCATTGGCTTTGGTTTTCAGGCGAGTAGACCATCTAGCAATAATGAGATCCAATAGAAGATTACCAATAAAACTTATATATCACATGAATTTGTAGGACTAAATTTCAAGTGGATTGCACAACATTGCTATTGACGAGAAGGTAAAAGATAACAAAAATAATGAGCATGCGCAAAATTAATGCACATAGAGTCTGTTTGCACATAAATGTATTTCATTATAGGTCCAAATAACAGGGGAGACAAGGACACACTTAAAATACATGACCAAGTTAAGTGTGCTATTCATCTTGTACTAACCCAGCGAAGGTAAAGACACACCTAAAGTACAGGACCAAGTTAAGTGTGCTTTTGATCTAGGACCAACCCGGCTCTGTTCATAAACATTATGCAATACATCTTATACAAATACAGACTCACCTCTGTGTATCTAAGTGTAGAACTTACGAAGGTGCTCAATGTTCCAGGGATTGGAAAGTGGTATCCCATCCTCTGTTGCCAAGCGGACACATCCAGGACGGGAAACTTTAACTACTAGAAAGGGACCTTCCCAGCTGGGAGAAAGTTTGTTCATCCCTTCACGAGTAAGTATTCTCCACAGCACCAGATCACCTTCTTCTAGCTACCGATTGCGCACATGCCTTTGGTGATAGCGCTGGAGTGCCTGACAGTAGCGTGCATTTTGGATAGCTACTTGGCATCTTGCCTCGTCGACGAGGTCTTGGTCTTCACGCTGGAGCTAGTACTGTGTGGCTTCGTCGATGGTTCGGAACCAGAGAGAACCCATGGTGATCTCTGGAGGAAGGACTGCTTCAGCTTCGTACACCAAGAAAAAAGGTGTCTCTCCTGTTGCCCGACTGGGTGTTGTCCAGCTCGCCCACAACGTAGACAGAAGCTCTTCAATCTAGTTGGCGCAATGTTTCTTCAAGTGCTCATAAGTGCGCATATTGAGTCCCTTGAGTATTTTTGCGTTTGCTCTCTTAACTTGGCCATTGCTTGCCGGATGAGCTATTGATGCGTAGCTGACTTGTATGTCGAGTTCTTCGCAGTACTCTTGGAAAGCTGCACTTGTGAATTGAGTTATATTGTCAGTCATGACTCTGTTCGGAACTCTAAATCTGCAGATAATAAACTTCAAGAACTTGATGGCTGATTGCTTGTTGATAGTCACAACTGGAGTAGCTTCCGGCCACTTCGTGAACTTATCGATGGCAACATATAAGAACCGGTATGCTCCGACGGATTTTGGGAAAGGTACCAAAATGTCCATCCCCCACACAACAAATGCCCACGTGAGAGGAATCATCTGCAGTGACTGCACTAGTGTGTGAATCTGCTTTGCGTGGAACTGGCACGCTTTGCACTTCTTGACCAGCTCAACTGCATCCTGAAGTGCTGTAGGCCAGCAAAAACCATGCCGAAAGGCCTTACCGACCAGCGTGCGGGACGATGCGTGATTCCCATGCTTGCCTCCATGGATCTCTACGAGAAGCTTGCAACCTGCTTCCCGGGAAATGCACCGCATTAGAATGCCGTTGGCGCCATGTCGGTAGAGATCCCCTTCTACCAATGTGTATCTTTTAGCCAATCTAATAATTCACTCAGCGATACACCATCTTCAGAAAGGATATTGTCTTTCAAGTAGTCTCGAACCTTTGAGATCCATGCATCAGGACATACTTGAGCTTCTAGATTTTGCGCGCTTGGTTGCTCGGAGCTTCTTGTAGCGCCAACGATCCTTGGAAGATGCCATGGTAACAGGGCCACCGGGATCGCCAGCTTCAGGGTGCTTGTCTCACCCCCATCATCAGTTCGGAAGGCTGAGCGGCAGGTGCTGGTAATCTTCTAACAAAAACCCTGTCGGGTGCTTGAGCCCTAGTTGAAGCCTTCGTCAAGAGGTCGTCAACTTCAGCATTGTTGAGACGCTGGACATGGCAGAGGTCCAGGATGTGGAAGTCTTTCTGCAACTTCTATACTTCAAGTAGATAAGCAACAAGCTGTTGGTTATTGCAACTACATTCACCTTTGACTTGTTTGATGATGAGTTGTGAGTCACCCTTCAGTAGAAGCTGTCGAACGCCATATGATAGTCCGAAGATGAGAGGTTCATATTCTACCATGTTGTTGGTTGCCTTAAAGTTGAGGCGCACCATGTACTTGACTTTCTCCTTGGTCAGAGCAAGGAGAAGGATTCCAGCTCCGACCCCCTGCTTTTGCATGGACCATCGAAGTAGAGGGTCCAGTGAGGCTCAGTTAAGACCGGGACCTTAGGTTTCGGCTTCTGCTCGTTGAGACCCTCCGGACTTGATGAAGAAGGTGTCCACTCCGTCATGAAGTCAGCCAACATCTGACTCTTGATTGTATGTTGAGGCAGGAATTCGAGATCGAATTCTGCCAACTCCACTGCCCACCTGGCGATAATTCCCGTGGAATTGGGATTATGTAAAATTGCTCGCAATTGAAAAGAGGTCACCACTGATATCTTGTAGGCCTGGAAGTAGTGACAAAGCTTCCTTGAGGCAATAAGAACTGCATACAGCAGTTTGTGCACCTCAATATACCGAATCTTGGCATCATGAAGTACTTCACGGATGAAGTACATTGGCCGCTGGGCGATTCAAACCCTCTCGGAGGGGTCTGAGGCTTCTTCTTCATCAATTCGGAACCTCTCGGTGGGCTCCGGATTGCCTTCTTGAGTATTAGAGACTCCCTCAGATGAGAGAGGTTGACCCACAGACATCTTGCCTTTAGGATTCATGCCAAGGGACTGGGACCTAGACTCGCCTTCACGTAGCTCCGAACCCTCTCAGAGGGGTCTAGGCTTCTGAGTTGAAGATGTTTCTGGTCTCTTTGCAACCTGAACCATACTAACAACCTCCGTAGTTGCAGCAATGTAAAGCAGAAGAGGCTCACCAGGTTCCGGAGCTACCATGATTGGTAGTGTGCTGAGGAGCTGTTTGAGATCATGAAATGCCTTCTCCGCTTCTTCAGACAATTGGAATGGTCTGAACTTCCTCAACAGCTTGAAGAAGGGAAGCGTCCGCTCTGCCAACCTTGAGATGAACCGGCTGAGCGAAGCTAGACATCCAGTAAGCTTCTGGACATCCTTGACACAGGCAGGAGGCCGCATTGCTTCGATGGCTTTGATCTTGGCCAGATTTGCCTCAATTCCTCGGTGTGTCACCAAGAAACCAAGAAACTTTTCGGAGCCAACCCCAAAGACACACTTGTTTGGGTTGAGCTTCTTGCGTGTCAGACGCAGCTTGTCGAAGACGGATTGAAGATTATCGAGGATTGAATCTTTGTTCTTCACCTTGACAATGATGTCATCGACATAGACTTCCACCAGGCCCCTAATCAACTCACTAAAAGTTTTATGCATGGCTCTCACAAAAGTAGAGGCAACATTTTCAAAACCAAAAGGCATGGTAGTGTAACAATACAACCCATCTACTGTGATGTAGATAGTATGCTCTTCATTTTCCTTAGACATTGGTATTTGATGATATCCATAATAAGCATCTAGGAAACACAGTAGTTCAAACCCGAAGGTAGAATCCACGATTTGATCTATTCTTGGTAGTAGAAAAGGGTCGTTTGGACATGCCTTATTCAAAGTGGTGTAGTCGATGCACATCTGAAGCTTCCCGACAACCTTTGGCATGACGACTGGGTTTGCCAGCCACCGTGGATGATGAACCCCTCAGATAAATCCAGTGTAAAATAACTTTTTGACTTCTTCTCTGATGAAGTTATGTCGCTCAAGAGATTGCTTCTGGGGCTTCTGTTGTATAAATCATGCTTTGGGGTATATCTTCAGACGATGCTCGCTCACTTCCCTAGGGATCCCAGGCATTTGTGACGGTTGCCATGCAAACACATCGACATTTGCTCGGAGGAAAGTGATGAGCGCGAGTTCCTAGTTGTCACTCAGACCTCCCGACATACTAGTGCTCTGGGTAGCATCAAAACCGATTTGGACGACTTTGACAGAAATGTTGGTGTCACCGCTTGGATGCACATGAGGTGCAGAGGATAAGCCGCGCTGGTGCGAGCTTGGTGGTTGCTGAGCTGATTGCTCCTTGCCAAACTCATCTTCTTGCGCTGTTGCAAGTGCATGAAGTTTCTCCAATGCAGTGACTCTTGCAGTGCGACCCCCTCAAATCCGGAGGACGCTTGATGGAGTTGGAATCTTCAACACGAGGTAGCCGTAGTGAGCCACCCGCCATAAACCTATACAAGGCTGGCCTGCCTAGGATAGTGTTGAAGGGAAGATTGATGTGTGCCACATGAAACACCAGCTTCTCGGACCTATAGTTATCTAGTGTCTCGAAGGTCACTAGCAGAGTAACTGACCCAAGAGGCATGATAGCTCCCAAACCCACTCTGGAGAATGGATGTGAGGGCCTGAGGTCCGAGAGGCTGAGTTGGAGCTTCACAAAGGCTACAAAGCTGATGATGTTAAGTGTTGCGTCTCTATCCACCAAGACATGGAAGAGTTGGATATTGTTGATAGTCGGAGAGACTATCAGGGGCAATTTTCCAGCTCTTGCCATGTCCTTCGGACAGTTCGAAGCATCGAAGGTAATGTAAGTATCCATCCACTTCCAATGAGGCTCCGCCTTGGCAGTAGGAGCAGCAGCAACCATCTCCCGATGCATAGTCTTCAGAATGCGCCGCAAGGTGATGTCCCAGGACCCTCCATGGATCATATGGAGAGTCTTTCGATGCTCGTTGTCAGAGATGTCGGAGTCATCATCGACGGTGTTGTAGACCACCTTTAACGCCTTCTTAGCATCTTGGAAGCCTAGCTCCTGATAAAACAGAGCTTCTTTGCCGACTTTCTGCTTTGCTTCCCGCTGGCGGAAAGGGGTCTCGTCTTGACTCTTTTTGTTGCGTTCAGCAATTCTCTTGACCTCATGACAGTCTTCTATATTGTGGCTTGTCGATTTGTGAATCGGACACCACATCTTTTTATCGTCACCATTTTAAGATGATGGTCGAGGTTGCTTGTCGGAGCATGGCCCCCGACCACCAGGTGTTGCGGCAGCAGCAGCGGTAGGTGTGCCGGCAAGTGACTTCTTCTTGCCACTTGACTTTTTCTTCTTTTAACTACTGACAGAGGCAGTAGCTTCAGCTTTGGAGGTAGATTGCTTGGCATCTGAAGCTGTTTTGGAGTGCATCTCATGGCCCTCCGCAGCTCTGACGCATTTGTTAGCCAAGTTGAAGAGTTCCGTGACGCTGCTGACATTCTTGGTTGCCAGCTTCTTCAGCATCTTCTTTTTTCTAACCCTTTGTCGGAATGCAACGACGACAAAAGCGTTGGAGATAGAAGGGGTGGTGTTCCGTACCTGAGAGAATCACTGGATGAAGGATCGCAGTGACTCTCTCGACTTTTGTTGCACCGCGAAGAGGTCCATCTCAGTGCCCAACCGGGTGTAGGAGCTCCCAAAATTGGCGGTGAACTGGTGACAGAGTTCCCCCAACTATAGATGGAGTCGAGAGGTAAGCTCATAAACCAAGACCTTGCAGTCCCAGTAAAAGCCACAGGGAAGTAACTGGCCATGATGGCCTCATTGCCTCTAGTGCGAGGATAGTGGTGGAGTAGATATGAGGAAACTCGACGGGGTTGATTGTCCCATCGTATTTCTCCTGCAGATGAGGCTGGAACTTGGATGCCCACTCAACCATGCAGAGATGCATGGCAAGAGCAGAACAGCCGCCCCCAACTCCAAGAGGAGAAGGATTTTATCAAGAAAATTGCCTCTCGCGAGCATGCTTGATGTTGATACGGCTGTCCTGCCTCATGTAGCGGCAGTCGAGCTCCGACCGCAGGTCCTAAGTCAGGAGCCTCGACATCATGTGCGTACGATGAGCCCCAGAGGGCAGTGACGTCACTTGCTGGGAGGGCGCACGTCTCCTGAGCTGCGACGCTGGAGGACCAAGTCTACCAGACAAGGTCCTGTTTCGAGAAGGTACCTACCGTGCATGGCGCCGACCTTGGTTGTTGATCACATTGGTTGCAGCTGCAACAAAATGCTCAACGTCAGCGTGCCATTGTTCCAGCGAGGCCGGAGAAGCTCCTGGCGCTGGAGGACGCTGCAGTAGAGTCTGCGTTGCATTTAGCACGTTCGTGGGGTTGTTCATCGATGCTGTGACCGACGCTAATTCACCATCCTATTGTCCAACGTTGGCTGCTGGAGCAGGCGATGGTGGTGGTACGACGCTTGCCCAGACAACAACGTTGGATGACTGCTGCACATTGGAGGGATTTCCCCCAATAGGTTGTACAACCGGTCCATTGGATGAAGCAGCAACAGGAGTTCACCATCTTGAGATCTTGAAATGCGCCCCCTTCCTGGCACGCCAAATGTCAAAGTGTGGACTAAGACACTTTCCCCGGTACTACTAAGAAGTAGTTCGCGAAGGTTTATATTTGGATAGGGCGCTAATCAAGATCAAGAACAAGGGTGAAAACAGAGAGTTTTATGTGGTTAGGGCTGTCTGAGCATAATATCCTACTCCACGGGGTGTGTGTTGATTGTATGAGTATAGCTTGAGTGTGTATGAGCTTCAATTAGATTGCCTTTCTACCGTGTAGCGCAACCCTTTTGTATACCAAGGACTGGCTGTTACAGTGTGCTTGGCCTGACATGTGTCCATGGCTATAATAACCGTCCTATACATGATCTATAGTGTTATGGGTGGTTAATAGCATGATAACGTGCCTTAATAGTAGCGTTACCAGTCTTGATAGTACTCTGATCATGTGTCACTAATATAGCATTAATAACACATTAACTAGGTCTTCTAACGGCCATTTGATGGCCCTTGAATATCCGTGCCATTGGAGATCCCGCTGTCTTCCTGTTGCATGCTAGGTCCAGGTGTGTGACATGTGGCAGCTTCAAAGCTTTCCCCTGTAGGGAGGCAAGTCCGGAGCCACTGGACACGTGATTGCACTGGAGCTTCCCCTGTTGTGAGGTAGGTCCGGTGCCCCGGGACACGTGGCAGCACTGGAACTATTCTATGAAGGGAGGCAGGTCTGGTACTGCAGGTCACGTGGTAGCACCGAAGCCACCCTTAGGAGGGAGGTAGGTCCAACACTGTGGTACACGTGTTGCCTCCAGAAGTCCACGATACGAGAATGTAGAAGTCAGCGCATCTTCTTCTGATACGAAGGGATACCTGGTATACAGGATATCGACACGGAGTATTTTCCCTTACGCAAAGCATCCAGACCAACTTCCCTTGCGCAACGAGCTCTCTCGTACATGAGCTCTCGCTTAGCCTCTCGTGCCTGTGCTGCGATGCGTTCCTCCTCTGCAGCCTCGCACTCTGCCTCTTGTGATGACGCTCCTCCTCTTGTTACTACTTGTGATGCGGACAATTGCAGGACATGTTATTGCAAATGATGTTTTCATCCTCATCATTCATCTGACTTGTACCAGGATAAAATTCCATTTGTTGAACTTCCATTTCAGCTACTTCACCCACCAAATCTTGATTGTGACGTTGTACATGTTTAATGTACTCTCAAGTAGCCTTAATAGGTGGTGGATCAATCCAGAGTGTATATCCACAGTTTTCATCATTATAGTCACACCAAAACCAAGAATATTGTTAGTAAAACTGCATATATGAAAGATGTTTTGAAAATGATATTTAATACTTACTCCACCAACAAGACAACAAAAGAAACGACGACCGATGTCGTATCCTCCATCCATCATTTGGAAAACACAATCTAGGTCACAATGACACTTAGGCTACTCTTGTTTGCTACCATTGTATGGTTGTAGTGGATGAAACGGGCAAAAATCACTCTTAGTAAAAACGGGAACTCATCTAATGTTGGTTCATACCAAGTTGGACCACCCAACAAGTAATTTTCAAGCACTACTCTAAAGTTTCCACCTCCTCGCCTACCATGAATTGTAATCTTCATTGTTTTACCTCCATGCCTACCTCGACCTCTACTCGCCATTGTTGAGTGAAGAACACAACTACAATGGGTACTTTTATATAAGATGATGAGTGCAATGTTTTTCTTTTCTTGTACGAGAATCGTCTTACATGGATCTGTTGATGTCGTGGATAAGATTCGTCTGCCATGGTAAAGTGCATTGTTGTTTATATAGAAAAAATGAGAGAAGTATGAAAAAGTTAGTGCATAAACAAGAGATAACAGAAGTCTTCTACAACATAACATACACATACATGGGTACATGTAACTAACATCTACCATGCTTGGCGTCGAACCTACGCGTAGCATTCACATGAGCCCGACCGTACGACACGCGCGAAGGAGCTGCCCTCCTTCGTCGCAACTGAACAGGCACGGGTGTCTCGAACTACTGTGAAGGCTGAGTCGGAATGGAAGCACCATCCAACTGCGATGTAGGAACTGTATCCCGCTTCGGCATGTCCACCAGATAGTCGTTGATCTCGAAAGGTGTAGATGGAGCATCGTTGTGGTGCGTCTGCGAGTCAGACAGCGTAGTATCATAGTCTGATGTGTACATACCTGCAATATTTCACATCATAGTATTTTGTACTGGACTTGTAAACTGTAAATGATCTCTGCACAGACAGAGACCAATATTTCACTTTATCCTTCAAAGTATATTTGTCTTTAAAAGTATCTCCTTGTGTTAATTAGTTCTCATAGTATCCCGATAAGCCATTATACTTTTCTGTAGCTGATAAATTACTCGAGATTGGATTATTCTACCCTTCTACCCTGTAGGAACGGTAGTATCACGTCATCAGAAGAGACAACATCTAAAACATTTTCATGTTCCATATCTTCCATCCCTATTTGTTCAACTACGTTCTCGATGTACTCTCCTTACTCTGCCACACCACATGCTTGTATATGTATCGAGTTCTCTCCAGCTTCCTCCATTCCTATATCATTTTCCAAACATTCATCTTCTCCATTTGCTTCCGCTGTATTCTCTACTTCTTTCGTTTCCGCTTGCGCAAGAAGCACTGGAGGCCACCCCCGCCCCACAACCGTATCTACAAATTTTCTCCAATTCTATGTTTCCTTAATAACAATCAAATTCCAGTAAAATACACCTCTTGCGCGATTAATCATTCCTTTCAATTTCAACAGATGTTGTTGTGCATCAAGATCAAATGTTTTCATCAAGCAATTCTCGACACCACTAAATGTCCTCTCATTTGCTTTTGTTATCCCTCTCTCGCACGATGTGAACCCAGACAAATGAACCCCATTTGAACCATACACAATCGTGCCTTCTCCGTAGAATATACGAAACACCTCCAACATTCCTATTGGAATTAAGAAAAACATATTTATCATATGCTATTACTACCAAAATGAAAGTAATCGCATGATATATTAAATTTAATAATACTCTCATAAGTATTACTTTATAATAACATACAATTCTACATAAATTGTACATTTGACATGAATTTTTTTCACAAAAACATAAATCGACTAATATCATTACATCACTACTTAATATATTTGAAAACAAAACATTTGTAATATAGTATCTAAAATTGTACAAAAAATTCAAAATATAAGTACTACAATATATGAAACATAAATCATTGCTTAAAATAAATAGCACATTGACATGAGGCAGAGGTAAACATCATATCTTAGCACGAAATAAGTAGGACATTGACAATATATGAAACAAAAATCATATCTTAGCACATCGACAACATAAGAAATAAAAATCATATCTTAGCACAAAATATGCAAAAGAAAATACCGAAAGAAGAGGAGGGAAGGGAACATGCGCTAGCTGCACGGGCTGGCGCCGACGGGGGTGCCGGAGGCGGCGGCTAGTGGAGCGCACGCGACGGCAGCGGTAGGACGAGCGTGCACGGCAGTGGCGGATTCAGCGTTAGGAGGCGCTGCATTGAGAAGAAGGAGGCCACACTTTAAGGATGCTCCATTTCGCATGTGACACGTACGACCCTTCACATGAGCCCCACGATTTAGCGAATATCGTATGTTCCTCATACGAAATTCGCCAGGTATGCGAATTTCATATGTGCCGCATGCAAGATTCCCCGTAGGCCCTCCAACCTTGGGATTCACTACAGGAATCCAGATCAATTACGTTGGCCAGAATCAACGTAATTAAGGCTAAAACTGACGTAAGTTAACTTAATTATGTCAGTTTTTTCTTAATTACGTCGGTTGCCGGCCGACGAAGCATATTGGACATGATTAAGGTAACTTACGTCAGCCGCCGACGTAAGTTACTAACTTTCATTTGTATCCCGCAACCGACGTAAGTTACTTACTGGGATGGACCGCGAGCTGGGCCGGAGAAGTTACGTCGGCAACGGCTCGGCCGACGAAAGTTAAGTGGTCTAACTTACGTCGGTGTAGCATGACCGACGTAAGTTAAGTGGTATAACTTACGTCGGTATGGTCTGACCAATGTAAGTTAAACTGGGCTAAATTATGTTGGCCCAGCCATAGCCAACGTAAGTTACATTTTCATTTTTGAAACAAAAAAAAAACAGAAACTGACTATCTCGCACGACGGCAAGCTACAGACAGATACATAAAACAGATATATATATATATATATATATATATATATATAAACAATCCACAAAACATTCAAAACATCAACAACAACACAAAACAGTTTCAAAACATTCACCGGTCTACACGCTAGCCCCTCCACTACCTTCGGATCCTCGATCTTCTCGGCGCGTCCCTTCGGGTGCCTGTTGGTGTGGCGAAAGAGTTTGTGCCGCCATCCTGTACCCTGCAATAGAAAATTAGAGTTAAACATGTTACAACTTCTATCATCTCACTCTCTTCCTCTCCCTCTCCCTCTATCTATTTCTCTCCTCTCACTCTCTTCTTCTCCCTCTCTCTCTTTCTCTCATTCTCTCTTTCTTCCTGTCCCTCACTGTCTCCCTCTCTTTATGTCGCAATTTCTCCCTTCCTCTCCCTCTCTTTCTCTCGTTCTCTGACTCTCTTCCTCTGTCATTCTCACTCTCTTCCTCTCCCTCTCTTTCTCTCTTTATTTCACTCTCTCCAACAATATGTTCTTACTCCTTATATCCCTATGTAAAATACTAAAATGAATATGAAAATATTAATGAAAAAGTTTATTACCAGCTCCAGGGTCTGCTACGGCAGAAGCGCAGGAATTTCGATATCCTGACCAGTGTTTCGAGCAAGAGTCTGCCATTGCAAAATATTAGAAGATATATGTTATTGAAATGCTATGAAATTTTATTATGGTAGTTTAAATTACTTACCGCCACCTTTGCTTGCATTTGAGCCATCATTAAGGTCGTCCTTCACTGCTCCTCCCTTGCCTTCGCCCTAGACCTCTCCAGCTCCGCCTGGGTCTACAGCAGCGTCTCCTTCAAGGCAAGGAGCTCCAACTGGGTCCGTGAGAGACAATCACTTAAGGGCCCAACGGATGAGGCCTGCGTCGATGAAGCGCCTCTCAAAGGTCGCGCAGGCCTCGAGTCGACAACTCCACCAAAAATGGCAAACCTGCAAAAGAATGAAAACACTAAGTAGAAGAAGATAAATTAAAAAAAGAAATGAAACAAATAACCAACTCACCGTCCATGGGCCTTCCCGCCTCTGCCCGTGTACACGGCTTGGCGGTCAATCAATGTGTTTTCCCCATCGTAATCCGCACCGTGTATTGTAGGATTGAAGAGCACATGAAAAGCTACCAGAGGAGGGATGAATGGTAGATTTAAAACTTTTTCAGCGGAAGCAATGAAAACCCCTCGGTAGAAAATGATCTGTTAAAGAAGTCATGTGTGAGACTAATCTAAAAGTGTTTCACCGTGACAAAAATGATAGATATCAGAGAGAATCAATTCATGAAGACGACACAACAAGAATCACTCAAATCCGTTAAGAGAAACTCAAGTTACGATCGAAAGATCGAACAAAGGTCAATCTGTTCTACCGAGTAAAAACAGATCTGCAATACTTCAAAGAAACTCATGTAGATCAAAAACCACAAACCCAATGACCGTGAAATTTTGATAGATGATAGATAATCAAGTTATGAAGACAACCCAAAAATAATCATATCAATTGGATCTGTAAAACTCGAGTTATGATAAAACCACCAAAGGAAGATAGTGCTATGCAGAAAACTCGATGAGAAAAACTTGTTTGGAACAAGTCGAACGAACAAGGCACAAAAGTTCCTTTAAAATAAGATCTTTATTCAACAGAACACAAGAGGAACAGCCCAAAAGTTGTCTCCAACGAGCTCTGGCCTCCCTTGCTTATATAACCAGCCCTTAGGCCAACCCAAACCTAACTAGGACTCTAATCCTACTCAGTTCACGAATCGAAACATTCCATAACTACTTTGGACTCTTCTATACGCAGATAGAAGCAATCATAAGACTTCCAAACACCTAAGGAATGTATACCACATTTCTAAAACAACACAAATTCATGACCCACACGAAATCCTAACATAACCAGCTCAAATATTTCCATATTTGAGTCAAACCCGACTCAGCCGCAGCCTGAGTCCATAACCTAGTCGGTTTGATCTTTCCGACCAATTATTTGTGTCCATATCTCTTCATCATGCCTCAGAACCACCATGCACTCCTTGCATACATGCAAACATCTTCCAACGATGTCCACGATACCTTCATATGTATTCTTCTTGATTCATACATGTTGTGCGACCTCCTGATCAACTCAACCACAATTCCTCCCGAACTTGGTTGTTGAACCTCATATTTTCCCTAAGACTGGTTCAATGGATCCCGTCACCAGCCATGTCTTGAACTCAAGCAACACCTGCACATGAATAAACAACTAATACTTCCGAGCACAAGTCCTCAACTTGACTCTCATTAGTTCCGAAACTACAACATCTTACGTGAGCACCTCACATAAGCATGTTGCAAACAATAGCAAAATGATATCAGCCAAAATGCACGAAAAACATAGTAAAAAAATACTAAGAAAACTTTCCATAAATGTAATGTAAGTTTGAAACATTGCAAGATAAAAGCAAAACAATTGCAATCAAGCTTCGAATCTTGCCAAAGCTAACCATAGCTTGAGCTAGAGCTTACCAAAGCTAGTATAACCTAGCGCTGGAGCTTACCAAAGCTAGTACAACCTAGCGTCGAAGCTAGAAAAACATGTCGGAGCTAACCAACATAAGTCGGACCTAGAAAAACGTATCGGAGCTTAGCAAAGACATGCCGGAGCTATCAAAGACATGCCGGAGCTAAAGACAAAGCTCACCGGAGCTACCCAAAAACATGTTGTACCTTGACAAAGCAAGTCGGACCTATTGCCGGACCTTGTAGAAGCTCGAAACTAGAGTCAGACCTTGCTAAAAAGGATGTTTTGGCATAATTTTATAACTTATATTATCAAAGCCAATGTATTCGGTACAAGTCAATGTATTCATCATACATAGGTCTCACATGTATCTTCGCGACCTCCTGCGCGTACTTTGCCTACAAAACAAAGAAATCTTATAAGCATGCCAATAATAGTATTAGTTATCGTGAAATTGATGAATTTCGAAAACTTACTAATCTATCGGCTGCGACCTGACTACACTGGTCTGGCTGAGAAGGGTCACTTCCCTTGTGACCTCTCTTCCAAACCTAGGTCGGGGTCGACTCCTGACCTGTCGCTTGCTCCTGTATAGCCGTGTTAGTGAGATAAATATATTCGGACACATAAACAAATTGAAAAAGTACTTACCATGTGTATAGCCAAACGAAAGTAGCCGTCGCCGCCATAGTTGTGCTTGGCCTCGGACCCCATGCGACACTGTCTAGCATTTGTGGACCTACAGATGAAAGCTTCGCTAACCCAGTTCCGACAGAGAGCCAAGTACGCCTTGGGGTTACCCTGTAACCAGGAAATACTAACTTGCACATATTTCATTTTTCATCAATGTAGTTAACATACATAGGTATTGTAAATATTTAACAATATTAAAAATTTACCTCCGCGTACTGCTCCTCTGTCAAGTACGTGTCAGAGTCCTTCCTAAATGGACCTTTTTGCTGCTCCTGCTTCTGGGAGTGCAACTTGTAGTACGCATTGATGGCCTGAATCTGGGCATTCGACAATGCCGCCGTCGTGAGCTTCCGAGCGTTGTAATGGATCACATACCTCGCGTCGTCCTCCATGCTCGGTTCCTCTACTTGGTACCTCAACTTTAAGCAAACAAACACTTAAGTGATATGAATTAACAATTCAAACGGGTTGAAAAAAATAAAACAGTTAAATTTACCTTAAATCGTTCCACACGGCTCCCTGAACCGTGTCGTGGACCTCGTGAGAGACACGAGCATAGTCACTCCACGACAGGGCAGGGAAATCGTCAATGACGCCGGAGTAGTGCAACTTCACAATAGCACCCAGGACGCTGTTAACCTTCTTGTGGTGTTTCTCGGCCCCCGTGAACGATGTGTCGCACCAACATTTACAAAATATATTAAATCATTAAGTAACAGAAAACAACATCTACTATTTAATATACTATATACCATTTTTTACCTATCTCTGATAGTACGGATAGTGATCCGTTGAGCAGGAACCGAAGGATGAGCCACAAAGTGGGTCCTCCTCGTCTGTTGCCTCTGTTGCGGCGCCGTCGCATCTTGTGACCCTGAAGGCTCTGCGGAACCAATAGAGTCCAAATGAAGGCTAGCGGTAGCAGGCTCTAGAGGGAGGCTAGCGCTAGCCAGCTCCGAAGGGAGGCTAGCGCTAGCGGGCTCCTGTAGCGGCCCCCTAGCCTCTGACTCAGGCTCTTGTAGCGCCCCCCTAGCCTCTAACTCGAACTCAGATGACTCTGAGTCAGACTGCACAAAAGAAAAAGATTGATAATAAATAATTATTAACAAGTGCAATTTATAAAAAAACATGATTGTAAACTAAAATTTACCTCCGTCCGCTGAAAGCACACGTGAGCTGATGGTGGAGCGTGCACCAAAAACAGAGAACGTCAGCTCGAAGTTAACGAGGTTCCTGAGCAAGGGTCTCGTGCCTACTCAAACCCTCTCTCTGGCTTCCCCTTCCCCTTCGACGATATCCTGTTGCAAGGAATAAATGATTAATATGCTAAGATAATATACAAAATTAATGTTAAGTTAGTGAAGAAAATATTACCAACCAACCAACAACCAAGCATTTGTCCCAAACAAGTTAGTGAATAAAACACTAATTCATAAATTTTAAAATTCATCAATATCACGGTCATGCACCCTACTCCTTAAACCAGCCCATTGATCTTCTTCTTCCGCATATCATTTTCGTTTTCGCAAATCAACAGGCTCGACTAAGTCATTGATTTATTCAGTTTCTGATTCTGATTCCATTTCCTCTTCCGTTCCAGTCTCGATATCTTGAGCGTCTCCAACTATGTCATCGAGTCCTATACTGGGCTCGACTGAGATGAAGTCTGGCAACTCTTCCTCTTGGTAGACCTCATCAGCCAAAACTTCCTCATGGTTATCATCATGTCCTGGAGCATATAAACGCTCATGAGGATTCACCTTATGTACCACCCACCGAACTTTGAATTTATTGCATGGATAAGGTAGATAGTACACTCATTACCAGGATTTCCGGTTTATTTCGACGAAAAAAATCGTTGCAATAGGTCGAAATTCATCACGATAGGTTGTTGTCGCAACAAAATAGAACGTCGCGATAGTTTTTCCGACTCGTGGCGATAACAGCCGTGGTGATAGGTTATTGCGACGACTTGACATCCATGGCAAATAGTATGGTATTGTGACGACTCCACGTTCGTGGCAAATAGTATGGTATTGCAACGGTTTAACGTATTGCGACGATTTAACATATTGCGACGGAAATATCGGTGTTGCGACGATGTCACATTCGTGGTAAAAAGTATGGTATTGCAACGACTCCACGTTCATGGAAAATAGTATGGTATTGCAACGGTTTAACGTATTGCGACGATTTAACGTATTGCAACGAAAATGATGGTGTTGCAGCGATGCCACGTTCGTGGCAAAAAGTATGGTATTGTAACGACTCCACGTTCGTGACAAATAGTATGGTATTGCAACGGTTTAAAGTATTATGACGATTTAACATATTGCAACAAAAATAACGGTGTTGCAATGATGCCATGTTCGTGGCAAAAAGTATGGTATTGCAACGACTCCACGTTCGTGGCAAATAGTATGGTATTGCAACGGTTTAACGTATTGCGACGATTTAACGTATTGCAACGAAAATAACGGTGTTGCAACGATGCCACATTCGTGGCAAAAAGTATGGTATTGCAACGACTCCACGTTCATGGCAAATAGTATGGTATTGCAAGGGTTTAACGTATTGTGATGATTTAACGTATTGCAACGAATAGTACGTTATTTGCGAAGATTTCACATCTGTGGCGATAAGTACGGTATCGCGACGATTTCATACTCATGGCGAATAGTATGGTATCGCGACGTTTTCACATTCGCGGCGAATAGTACAGTGTTGCAACGATTTCACATCTGTAGCGAATAGTACGGTATGGCAATGTTTTTACATTCGTGGCAAATAGTATGGTGTTGCAACAATTTCACATCCGTGGCAAATAGTACGGTATCGCGACAATTCCACACTCATGGCGAATAATATGGTATCGCGAGGTTTTCACATCCGCGGCGAATAGTACGGTATCGCGACAATTTCACACTCGTGGTGAATATTATCGTATCGCTATGTTTTCACATTCGTGGCAAATACTACGATGTTGCAACGATTTCAGTTCTGTGGCGAATAGTACGGTATCGTGACGATTTCACACTCGTGGTGAATAATATGGTATCGCGACGATTTCACAGCCGTGGCCAGTAATACGGTATTTAAATGATTTCACGTTCATGGCGAATAGTACGGTATTGCAACGATTTCAAAACCATGGCAACAGTATTGTATTGCAACGATTTCTGATGTGTGGCAATAGGTTTGTAATACAACATATTCAAATCTGTTGCAACAGGATCGTAATGTGACGTTCTCTGGGTGGTGGCAATAGCAGTCTAGTGCAACGCTTTTTTGGTCGTAGCCAAATGTTTGTAGTGCAATGTTTTATAATTTGTGG
The DNA here is from genome assembly GCA_036927565.1 of Tuctoria greenei. NCBI lineage: Eukaryota > Viridiplantae > Streptophyta > Magnoliopsida > Poales > Poaceae > Tuctoria > Tuctoria greenei. The sequence goes on from JAYESD010000002.1 coordinate 258,347,453, forward strand.
CAATAGCTAGCTTCCTATTGCAACAGTTTATTTTCGTCGCAATAATCTGTTAATGCCACATTTTATAATTAGCGGCACTAGAAAAATAATGCACCAGGTTTGAAAATTAGTGGCAACAGAATCCATTTATTCGCACACGATACGTCTGTTGACTTAACAACAAACATCCAGCAATTGATGCAACGCTCAAGGACCCTTGCGTCGTTGCGAGACGATGTTATTTATAGTCTTTTCAGTTTGCAACATTGCACCCATTAAAATAGCACTGCGACGAGTTGTAGTACTAGGAATAGTTTCTTGAACATCCAGCTTCGACTTGGTGCGAGCAGGAGCCTTTTGTGGAGTTGCTGCTAGCCGTTGTTGATTTTGCAAGCTCTCCATCATTCTGCGTATGTCTGCTAGCTCCTTTTCTTGCCGTGTAGAATTGGCTACCATCTGATCATGTAAAGCCCGGACTTCCTGGTTGAGATGTTCATTTGCCTGGACGAAGCCATCCATCTGGGAGGTCATATTATCATTTCTTCCTTCCAACTCTTGCACCTGAGAGCTGAGGTCTTCATTTCTATTTTGCAGGGATCAAACTTGCTGGCCGAGCTGGTTAGACATCTAGATACGCAGTCTTTCGGAAACATTAAGTTTAGCCATATAACCACGCCCGCGAAACTGTGATCCTCCAGAACCGGTTGCAGATATATAAGTAAGTTGGAAGATGTTGTTTCTTTCCTCATCTGGGATTGGGACTCCCAACTCAGCTTCCTTGACGTTGATTTGGGCACGTGCCTGGGTCTATATACAAAAAGAAAAGTCACATGTACATTGCAAATATTTATTTAAATGGGGACTGTTTGAAGTGTTTCTCACATGTACAGCTTCTGCCTGCTCATTTGCCCATTGACCGTTCTTCACATGGCTTGCCTCCCACAGTTCTATGTCATCGGGTTCTTTTTTGATCTCTGGGTATCACTACATCAAATACAAGTAAAATTTGATTGAATGATTGCAGTGCAAAGTAAAAGCATGATTTAGTTTTCATACCTTCTTGTAACTAAGTTGGGCGTAGGATTTTGAGCCAAGCAAGTGTTTTGTCTTTTGAGTACTTCGATTTCGTGAATTGGTTTTTCTTATTGACTGCAATTTTAAGAATTAATTTCACGAATGGGTGTTATCAAATATGAAGGTATTAGAAAGCTAGCTGACCTTGAATCGCTCGGACCCAAAATAGTCCATAAGCGCCAACCAATCGGAATCTGCTACGTCAACATATTTTTTTTGTATACGTTCCTCATCGGTCGAATACTTCTTATAGGTGGAATGCAATGTTGATCTCCACCCCTTGTAGCGCTCACCAGCAATCTTCAATATTTTTCTTCTGGTATCATTTGTGTCCTCCAAGTCCCAGGCATTCTGTACATTGTATATCACACTGTTATAAACGTACAAGATGGAGGTCGCTAGAAAAAAAATACTTATGTGGGGTGTCACAACACTAACCAGAATGTCTCTCACTATATCACTCTTTGAAGTATCGCCAACCTCTACCCACTTCCTTACACCAGCGAGGGGTGCATTTTTTTTGTTGTAATAACCACATCATCGACAAAGTGCCGCTGATTAGGACCAACCGCAGCACCCAACCTATCGGACCACTAAATTTGTAGCTTCCGATTCTGATCATTCGTTCTATTTGCAGATGCTAGATAGCACAATTTAGCAACCTTAAGTCCTTTAGCCACCCCTCTTCCAAACTTCTTTCCTTCTGTTAGTGTCATTTAAATGGTAAACGTTTAAAGCAAATTAGAAACTGTTCATGCCTAGTATCATGTAAAAATAGTGTGAAAGAAGAAGAAGTCTGATGTTTTACCATCTTCAGGACGAGTGCGGAAAATACGAGCGTGGGAACACCGCGTCGCAACAGCATTTTGCTCCATATTGGGCGATGCATCAACTTATTGACTTCTTTGTTGCTGTTCATACCCTACAATCAGGCATCAGGCAGTAGTCAGTGGCGCTACAGCACCCGTAGTACTGCAGGGGATTTTCAGTCCAGCTGCGAAGCAGGCAAGACAGTAGCTGGCGATGCTAGAGAAAGAGAGGGTTCGTCGGGTCCTCATCCTCTGTAGTATTGTCGGTTCGGTCTGACCGACATCAGCAGGAGCGTGTCTCGAGGCAAATTGGTGGCAGGGCGAGTCATGGACGTTAGCGGTATTAGCAGGTAGAGGATGCAAGACAGATGAGGCGGGCAGCTTGCAACATTTAACAAAGCTAGGGTTCGGTCTGGCAGTGCAGTGACCACATTTATGTCAGAGGATCGACGTCCAGATCACACCGGTGATCTCACGTGACATACGTTTTTACTACAAGCGATGCAGTAAAGATCCAACGGTGTGATTCCGTTGGATCTTTACTGCTCCGCGTGCAGTAAAAACGTATAAGTCAGGTGATATGCGTCCATTGATTTCACCCCGGAGCAAGTCTCGAGGCTAGGAGGACAGTGTGGCGGACCTAGGAATTAAATTTATGTGGATTGCATACTAATATTTTGCTCTGCATGTTAGCATCTCGCCCTAAAGTGCTAGAACAGATACATGAATATAATCTTGCATTAATTACCAGACATCAGCAACACATTTGGAAGTGTAAAAAATAGAATTGAGATCATATAAGAAGCAATGAACCCTCATGTACATGCATCTCTAAACTATATGATACTAACATTTCTTAGTGGACAGGGGTTAATGATATTGGACTATTTTTTCCAGGGTATGCCATAATGGCCAGGGGTTTGCGGGCGGCGGGGTCATCATGGCACGTGAACGATGGGACGTGGATATGGAGGGAGACGCGTTGGGGAGGACAGTGAATTGACCACCAGCAGGGCGTGGGCGCCGGCCGGTGCCGGAGTGACCGGCGCCGACATGGGTTTGCGGGCGGCGGGGTCATCATGACACGCGAAGAATGGGACGTGGCGATGGTCGAGGGAGACGCGTTTCTGAGGACACTGAAGTGATCAGCAGCAGGGTGTGGTCGCTGGTGCCGGAGTGGCGGCGGCGAGAGAGTCCAGTGTGCGCGTGTAGGCATCAATAAATCACGCGACCACATATACTCACCAGCAAGGCGTGGGCGCCGGCCGGTGCCAGAGTGACCGGCGGCGACAGGGGTTTGCGGGCGGCGGGGTCATCATGACACGCGAAGTATGGGACGTGGCGATGGTGGAGGGAGACGCGTCGGAGAGGACACTAAAGTGAGCAGCAGCAGGGTGTGGTTGCCGGTGCCGGAGTGGCCGGCGGCGAGAGAGCCCATCGTGCGTGTGTAGGCATCAATAAAACACACCATCACATATACTGATTAACTGTTAACTGGGACTAGGAAACTACAATCGCATTGCTAAAATATTTAGTAGAGCCCGGTACATATTTATACTCGTAGTACCAGCATGGGATGACGAATCTCGGGGTTCCTGAGCATCAGGTGCTGCAATATTCTCTACATATGATGCAAAGGAATTAACGTGTTATAAATATGTGTATTTTGATAGTAAACACATTTATAGTTATACCAGGTGCTTGTTGCCCATCACGATTACTTGTAGACGACATGATGGTTTGGTGTCTTATTGCTAAAGTAAAGAGTATATATAGTAAGTAATAGTGATAACGTCAGATTACATGAGGATGTGTATTTTAGATCGGGCGATGTGGTTTCTATGAACTAAAAATGTTTGTTTTGAACGGAGGAATTAGAAATGAAGAAGTAGGAAAAAAACCATACAATCCGAGAAAGAAAAACGTGTATAAACCGTGGGAACTGAAAATCTTAGGAATACAAGTTTGGAATACAGGAATGAGAGTACAACATTGGGAGTGGTTGATAAGATAACCCTAGCGTCATTTACTTCTAAATCAAGAAATTACATAGTACATGCGGTTTTTAATAGTTATCTTTCCTAACATGGAAATGTACTAGAAATACACTACCATAAACTGTCGGAGCGACATTTATTTCGGGGCAGAGTTGTAGTGTATTTTATATATGGAAACAAGTAGAATGCAATCAGATGCTAGGGTAAAATAAAAAGATGAGTCGACTGTAGGATGCAGATCTAACGATTGAGGATAGTTGATTGCACGATTGCACCATTAATCAGATTTTATACTAGACATTCATGAAACATAAGAGCATATAAGGAGTTGGGACGACAACTAGGAATGAACTGGCTGCAGCTGTTGGGACGACAACTAAAGCGATAAGGAGGGAGTAGCTCTATAAAAAGACGGCATGGATCATGTAGAACTTACGTAGCACAAAACTGGAGTCTGGGATGTCGCAGGGCGGGGTCGGCGACGAAGAGGTTCGGTAGAGCCCGTCAAACTTGGTCGCTCGGCGTTGTACCCACAGTCACCACCACCACTCACACGGGAATTTCTTAGGAATTCAAGTTTGGAACACAACACTAAGAGGAGAACATGTGTGCCGGGAACGGATGCCACTGCGGGATTAGAGGGAGACACACATTTATATTCGTCGTGGCTAGCTACAAATGGGCTGGACTGGGATTTTGGGCGCACGGAGTGAAGTTTCAATTGTGAAAATCTCAATTGTGCGCGCCAAGAAGAACAAAATTTTTTTCGAGGGACCGCTACCTGCCGTTCATCTTTGTTTTCATGGAGATGTAAAAGCAGTCATGTGGTAGTGGGACATTCCAAAAAAAATACGAACAAAAATATGAATCGCCAAATGTATCATTGTGCTAATGCAAACGACATGCAAATACAGAACACTGAAGTCCACGAAAGGAGGACGGCAAATCCATGGTCTAGTAAAAGGTAAACAATCAGCATTTTATATATAACATTCGTTGCAATGAAATGATAACATATACAGAGTATATACTACTACAAAAAAAACATTTTCCCCTGTGATGTCTAATCTTCAGGCCGTCGATCCAAAGCCGCCTGTGATACGAGTATCACTGGTACATACAATATATATATATCAACAATGTCATCAGATATTAGTTACAACGGATAAAGTACTTTTCATGCACCTGTTGCATCAGGCGATGGACTAGTTAGCAATTTAGATGACGAAATTTCCTAATCAAGTTAATTATGCATCATGTCTGTTGTTAGTTCTATTACTTGTAAGGATAATGTTTACTGGATTTCATTCATTCAGCCACAAGAAATATAGACGGTCCCAAGTTACAAACATATAGGAGATATTTTCGATAAAAGAAGTTTTTCGATACTGCATATATAGAACATATTGTTCATGAACATAAAGACATATTTCATTAACAAACAAGTAATAGGAAAACACGTAGTAGACAGCAAGAACAAGATAAACTACACCTAATACTACTCTACTCAGAGATCACGAAATAGATAAACTACTCCTAATACTACTCTACTGGGGAAAACCACGTCCTCCTCCTCCGCCGCTGCCGCCTACTCTGCCTTCGCCGCCTGTGCTGCCTCCTCCTCCTCCTCCTCCTCCTCCTCCTCCTTTGCCGCTGCCGCTGCTGATGTCGCCTCCGCCTCCGCCTCCGCCTCTGCCGCCATTGCCGCCTCCTCCTGCTCCTCCTCTGCCGTTGTCGCCGCCTCCATAGCCGCGTCCACCTCCGCCTCAAGAGACGCCTGCTGCTCCGCCTCCTCCGCTGCCACCGCTGCCCAAGTCGCCTCATACTCCTCAACCTCCATCACAGTCCGAAGCTTCCCAGCGACGAGGTGCTTAATCTTTAGGAGGCACTCTACCCCAGCAACCTCCGCGATCGTCTCGTGGAGGGCGTCGAGATGACCGGCCACAGTCATCAACCCATAGCAATAGTGGCCCGCGGTGTCCATGCTCGTGTGGAGGGGAAGGGTCCCAAGACCCAGACGGCGACACGAGTGATCTGTGTCGAAAAAGACCTTCCGCGCCACTGCGTTGAGCGCTAGTGCGCTATGAGCGGCGGCGGACTTGGCGTCGGTGGCCACCTTAAGGCGCCGATCGAATTCGTCGATGCGGTCGGTGAGGGGTCTGAGAGTCTGCTAAACCCAATCGAGATGAGGAAGTGCAGGCACCACGGGCGGAGATGCAGGCGCTGCCATCAGTTCCACCGGCATTGCCGGCGGTGATGGAAACGGAGAAGGAGGTTCGGAGGATGTCGATGGCCTAGAGCGCTTCGATGCGGGGCTACCCATTTGTGTGGCGATGGAGGTGCAGAGAAAGAGCGAGAGGTGGTCGACGGTGGCAGGGGGAGAAGTCTAAAGGCTAGGATCTAAGGAGTGGTGCGGCAGAGAAGCAAGAGGACGGTGAGCCTTTATAGTGGGTCGTCGTCTAAGCGGGCGTGTCGAGATGATCAGAGGCTAGAGGAAACCACACTTAATTATGAACCGGTCGGTGGCCCCGGTTTTCTCGAAACTGCGGTTTGCATCCTCTCGGTCCCAACGGCTCGACGCGTCCCATTAGGAGTAAATTTACACGCGGGGAAAACAATTTTTTCATTATATAAAAAAAATCCATCCGTACACGCCTAAGTCAACTTCGTGACCGCGCGTCCTTGCCAGCGGACACCTTGCAGCGAATATGGGCCTAGCTCTGTACGCATTACTTTCATTCGGATTTTTAACTGCAACTGTGCGCTATGCCTTATAAAGTCGCTGCACCGACCTCACTTTCCGTGGTGGGACTAATCCTTCGCACCGGTTCTATATGTTCTTTTCTTCTCTATCGGTTGTCTAATACTATTTCTGTTCTATGTTCAACATGCATGTGCGACCTCGATCCACGACCATGTTTCATGATGTTATGCGTGTGTTTTCTCTTTTTGTTGAAAGATCGTCATGTATTGTTTGAGGTATATATATATGCATGCATGTTAGTGTTGTTAAACATGACTGAGGTGTTTTAATTCTAGCTATGTCTAACATGCACAGACCGCAAACATGATCAACCAATTACACTACATAAGAAACCCAAATAGGAGACAACGATGGGCAACAGATCGGATGTCCATCAATCACAAAGTGATGCGAGACGCGCTTAAAGTCATTTTTTTTCTCCTTTAGATTGGCAATTACAAATCGAGACGAGCATCAAACCCTAAGATCTTTTGTTTTTATCCAATTTGCTCGGTTCACTTGTGACAGATTAACACATCACTAAACTTAGAGCACATTCACTTGATTGAAATCCAGAAATTCTAAACACCAGTATTCATTGACACGAATGAACACATATATAGTACAAAACACAAGAAATATATACAAGAACAGAATTGAAGCTAAACATGTACAAGAACTCCTAAAACTACAAAAGAAATATGTACAAGAACTCCTAAAACTACTCTGCCGGCCTCGCCTCCTCCGCCCTCTCCCCCAACTTCTCAAACCGCGACAAGCGGTCCTCCTCCTCCTCCTCGTCGTCGTCGTGGTGGTGGTGGTGGTCGCCGTCGTCGTCACCGTTGTCATCGTCGTTGTCATCATCGTCTTCGTCGTCGTCGTCGTCGCCGTCATTGTCGTCGTCGTCGTCGTCCTCCTCCTCCTCCTCCTCCTCCTCCTCCTCCTCCTCCTCCTCCTCCTCCTCCTCCTCCTCCTCCTCCTCCTCCTCCTCCGGCGATGATGCAACACGAGAGTGGGCCGGCTGCTCCGGCTGAGCCGATTGCTCCGGCTGCACCAGTGGCTCCAGCTGCACCGGCGGTGGAACCCTGCCGCGACGGAAGTTCCTTTCCATCGCCGCCACCAGGGCACTACGACTCTCGGCACCGAGCTCCTGGGCCATCGTCTCGGACAAGATGTCCAGGCGATCATCCACACCCGTGAGGGCGTAGAGGTAGCGGTCGGTGGTATCCATTCCCAGAAACTCGGGAAGGGTACCAAGACCTAAGGCGTCCAAGGCCCGAGACGTACTGTTGTACGCCTCTCGCGCCATAATGAGGCGTAGGTCGTCGTTCACCCTCTCGGGGGAGCTGCAGCATATCCGCTTGCAGGGTGGCTGCCTCGGCGGGCTAGGAGGCGGAAGGTTGTCCATGGCTGTGGTGGTTCGTCGGTGCCGGGCTAGGAGGTGGAACGATGGAAGAAGAAGAAAGGAGTGTAAAAGTTATGTGCTTGTACATAACCGACGACGCGCCTTATATATGGTCTGTGCGGAGTAGACGAGGGAGCGGTTCGTTTCCCGCGCATTGAACTCTTTGCAGACCTCGTGTGGCACAATTAAACCACTATGGAAGACGATCTTTAGAGATCCTTCTGTATCTCTTGTATCCATGTGGAACGTCGCGCATGCGTCCCTGCACCACGGCTTCTTAACTTCTCCGCAGACCTCGTGCAGCGCGTCAGTTACTTGGCACACTAGAAAGGCCAGCGGCAAGATCTCCCGTGAGCCCTGCCACGGCGGAGCCGCGCGCGCGCCCTCGGTGCGAGGAGGAAGAAAGGGTCTGTGATGTTGGTTTTCTTGTTTCGTGATGTTGTTTTTCTTGTTTTGTAGTACTATTGTTTTATGTTAATGAACTCAATGTCATTGTTCCTCTGTTCCATCTGTTATTTTGTTTTCTGTCTGTAATTTAATGAACTATCAGTTCTATATATTTGTATTCTCTGTTAATGAACGGCCGTCTCGTACGTGCGTTTTTTTGTTGTCAAAGATGGATTCGATAGGATCATCCATGTTTTTGTATACTGGATCTCGATCCATGCCAGTTGATGTTTCATTGGATGCACGACGATAAAAAAGTTTTTGTTTCGTAGGTTGGATTGGACCATCCTTGTTGATATTTAATATGATAATATTTATTTATATATTAATTCTTTATTTTACTAATGTATATTAATAATATACAAATAATAAATATGACGATCGTTTTTTCAACAAAAAGAGAAAACACTTGTATAATACCATCAATTTAACATGATCATGGATCGAGGTCTTGCACATGCATGTTACACATAGAACACAAATACGGAGTACGTAGTTCATTAGACAACGAACAGAGAAGAAAATAACATATGGAATAGACGAACAATATTGAGTTCAGTAACATAGAACATTGCAAAACAAGAGAAATGTCATCATGAAATAAGAAAATCAACATCACAAATCCTCATCAACAAGTAATCAATCATGCATGAAACATTATGGAGACCTCGTTGGCTCTCTTTCAAAAGCATGCATGCATGTACGGCCATCATACATGATCACAACAAAGCATTAATGCTCGGATAGTCGGACGTGTGGCATACACGTGTTAATTTTCTCTTACGCCGATGGGACGCGTCGAGCCGTTGGGACCGTGCAGCATATATATCCGCCTGTGATAATTGTCTTATCAGAGGCGGGTCTTGCAGCATAACTAACCGCCTGTGATAATGGTCTTATCACAGACGGATGTTCACCTACATCAAGCCGCCTGTGAAGACCTTTTACCGCAGCCAGTTTCTACCATAATAGTAACCGCCTGAGATAATTAGGTTATCACAGATGGTTCTTTACTTGTATCTAGCCGTCTGTAATAATTGTTTTTCACAGACATGCCTAGCCGTTGGTTAATAACCGCCTGTGATAAGGTATAACCTATGCAATACTACTGCTGTTATTTCTAATTTCCAGGTCAATTCAATATAATCACAGAACAAAAATCAATAATATCATCATAGAACAAAAGTCAACAATATTATCATCACAGAAGTCAATTTCACTAAAACAATATACATATGTACAAGTTAAAGATACAATTCATCTCAAAGTTTACAAGTTTTCAATAAAAATTGTTTCTATTGGCATAGTCGCAAAGTTCTGGCACATCAGTTGCTGCACCATCCTCATCAAAGAACTCCCCTCTTTTGTGCAAAATTTCGTGACGAATGAATTGACGGAGTTTAGTAGCAATCCTGTCGGCTCCTCCACTAGGAATACTTCTACAAACCGGCCATTCTTCGTTCAGATTCTTCGTGTGCTGCAATATAACACATAACAAGGTTTAGAATGTATTGGTTTGAACAATCTCAAAGTATAGATCAAAGTGAGAGTATACAGGAATTTATTTGGTATTTTTGGAGCAGTTGTACTATGAGCAATTGAATTTTGAAGTTGGAATCAAAATATGAAAATAATGTTTCTAGTAATATTGAACAGCAGAGAATATAAGTATTAAACTATGCTAGTTACAATGAAAATGAAACACAAAAGTATGAAAATAAGGTATTGACATTAAGAATAACTTACATCCTCACGATTCACTCTATATACGCCGGCGGACCGAAGATGCTCGCATACATAATACCCGCATAAGACACTCCCAGCAGGCTGCTTCAGACAAGCATAATACATTTTAACGTCCAATGCATTCATATTGGAAGGTCTCTCACCGCCAAGCCGTTCCGCGTAAAACCACCAAGCGTTGTAATACAAGAAATGTCATATAAAACTTGTCAACACATTCTAAATGTGCGTAAATTAAAATTATTGAATAAACGTACAATTTCAAAATGGAAAGGAAATCTTTGTAACGATCTAGTGAGAAATCGGCCGAGTCCAAGATTGTTGCCATTCCCTGCGTTGGCTTGATGAAGATCATTATGTAGTGATTATTGCAAACATACAAACACACGTGTTAAGAATTACCAATAATTGCTATTTCAATGTCATGTGTCGAACTTGCTCGAAGTGGTGCGGAGCCTTTACGAGGTCCTTGCCGTCTCTGACAAAGTTAAACATCGCATGTCCTATGTAAGCTGCAACTTCTGTCCTTTTATCTTTCTTAAGTTTTGAAATTGCTTTTTCAAAATATTTTTTTCATGTGTTTGAACTGTGCTGAGTCTCGATCCGCCTGGACGTCGAATAGCACCTTTGCAATCCTAGTAGGGTCAAGGATACCTGTCTTGCGCTCCAACTTTTCATTATCCATGTATTGCATCCTATTGAAGAAGTCCAAAATTTTTATAATCTCATGAAATGCGTATGCGTGTAGTAAGAAAAGAAAATACAAAATATTAGACCACTTACAAGAACGAGACAAGCAGCAGGTTGATTTCGAGCATGCCCCGATGGAAAAGGGCACGCAGCTCTTCAAATAAAATGACTCGTGTATCCACTCCAGTGCTCCAGAATGCTTCTTTTGGAATACGAAATGTGACGCAATTAAGACCATATTTTGTGCTGGCAATTATGTACCACTCATGCATTCTTCTGAGTTGGACGGGTTGTTTGCTAAGTTGTACGGATGTCATGAACGGCTGCCCATTCTCAAATTCAGGAGGAACATCCTCAAGCTTGTATATTGGAACTCCTGGTTTAACTAAAGCCGTCCGTCGATTATACATGACACCGTCTTCTTCCCACTCCTCGATATCTCCTAATGATGGCTCATGAGAAGAACGAGATGCACTCGATTTTATAATATTTTCCTTCATAGTTTCCAAATATTTTGACACTTCTGATGAAGGTTTCTTATTTTCGTATGAGGTAACTTTGATAGGCACTGATGATCGAGGAGTAGTCGTCAGAAGTTGGACACTGGCTTGCTGTTGAACCTGTATTTCAATGATTGCTCTTTACTCCCAGCAGTTGGCTCTAGTACTACTTCAAGCTATTGCTCAAATGGTTGCTCTTTACTAGCAATAGCTTGCTCTGGTACTGCTTGAAGCTGTTGTCCAACTTGTTGCTCCTGGATATCATCCTTGCTGAGACATAGGGGGAGTGGATCTTCCTGGACTGGGAGTGGATCTTCATGCACTTTCACCTTAGAAGATGGGGTTGCAGTATTTGGAGATGCGATGGGGCTAGAAATTGGCTCATCGTCCAACACGATATTGCATCGGTGCCAAAGGATTAATTGGTTGACAGCCTGCCCCAGAGTCGCGATCCCCTCAGGTGTGACGTGGTCTATTTCATAATCTTCATAATCATTATCAATGATCTGAAGAACTTGCACCACAGCATAACACAATGGAAGTGGATTCCCGTTGAAGTCACGATCAGGCTTTGCCATAGCAGTAGCAACCTGTTTGGTTTTGTTCCCTGCTCTGCCTATCGGAACAAGAAGACAACAAGATTTGTCGTTAGCAATATCATCGACAGGGAACTTATGGGTTGACCCTGAGCCTGGCACGGAACCAACGCTGCTAGGGTAGGCAGTTGGAGATACTAATTGCTCCTTTTGCACCAGAACCATCACTGTACTCAGTGCCACTAATTGTCCCAATTGTCTAAGTTGTTCCATTATTTCTTGCATATTTTCTTTGACCTTTTGAGCAATCGTTTCATCAAGTGTTTTCTTAAACTTCTCACGTCTTCTATATGTGTCTTTATCTTTAGGGAAACCATCTAGCCAAGACATTTGAGAAGAGACCGCTCGAACCCGTCTGCTGTGTTCAGGGTTTCTGAATGTAGGCCTAGAGGAGGGGTGAATAGGCCTTTTTGAATTTTCTCGGTTCCTGTAACACTCAACAACAAGGTCAATACCAGAGATATCGGACTAGTCCGGTAAAGTGCGGACTAGTCCGGTTTTCACGGGCTAAGTTGATCAAGTTCAGTCAATTTGATTTATTTGTTAATGTTTGCAGCGGAAATATAAACTTGAATGACAGTTTAATAATTGTATGTCAAAGTCTATTACAATTAAGGCTCTTGTTCAACAATTTAACTCAAATCGAACAAGGTGAATCAAACCCTAGATTAAGTTGATCAATTAAGATGAAGAACGCAAAAGGACAAGACACATGATTTATCCCGTGGTTCGGCTACCACGAAGGCAACCTACATCCACGTTGAGGAGCCCACAAAAGGACCGGGTCTTCTCCAAACCTTCCCTCGTCGGATTGCCACGAAGGCCAATCCTCTTCAACTAATCACAAAGGGTAAATAACCAAGTTGAAGGGGCGTTCTCACACGTTGAGAGCTCCCTTGATTACAACTTACAAAGCCACCAATAACACACTCGAAAATTACAAATTGAAACGCAAGAGTGTGTTAGAGAATCAAACCAAGAGCTCAATGATGTGTGCCAAGTGTCTCTCCAATGATCTAGAAGTGATCTTCAATGGATTGATCGATTTTGCACTTAGTTTCATGGAGAGAGGTGGTTTTTGAGTCTCGTGGGAGGTGTGACGGCGCTAGGGTTCGACTGATTGTAAAAGTGGGCCTTGCACCTCTATTTATATGGGGTTTCTAAAAGTGACCGTTAGGGTTCAGAAAGATCGGACTAGTCTGTGGTGGTCACCGGACTAGTCCAGTGTGCTGTGTGTAGCAAACCCTAAGTGTTCAGGAATATCGGACTAGTCCGGTTGAAAACGGACTTGTCCGATTTCACTACTGGAAATCTTCGGACTAGTCCGATTGCCATCGGACTTGTACGGACAAATGAAACCCTAAGTGTTTAGGATGACAAGTCCGCACTTGGAGGACTTGTCCGATTTAGATCAGTGTGTATATCGGACTAGTCCGTGTAGACACCGGACTTGTCCGAAATGGATCAGAAAGAATATCGGACTAGTCCGGATCACAACGGACTTGTCCGATTTTGTGTGACTTGTGCATTGTGTTGAGGACTAGTCCGCATTGGGGAGGACTAGTCCGAAGTGGATCAGAAAGATATCGGACTAGTCCGGTGAATGCCGAACTTGTCCGATCTAGTGCAGAATGTGATATCGGACTAGTCTGGCTGATATCGGACTAGTCCGGTCCTGTATAACTTTGTGCATTGTGTGTGTGTGCTTGAAAGTGATTGAGCTTTTGGGTGTGTTTCCTTAACACAATCCATACATAATAATCTACTATTTTCTTCTCCTTGAGCTCAAATTCACTTTGCTTCTCATTTCCCTTCTTTTTGGCATTTTGCTCATTTTTCATTATTTGCCTGCATTCATCTCAACAAAAGGATTAGGATCCCAATTGCTTGTCATAAATCATCCAAAACCCACAAGGGAGTCCTAGATGCACTTTCAATCTCCCCCTTTTTGGTGATTGATGACAACCAATTGAGATTTCACAAAATAAGGCAAAAATGAGATTTTCATAAAGTATGCACATATGACTCAAAAATACATCAAGCAACAAGAGAATTATCCATATGTGCATTCTTTATGGTGGGATGCATACTAAGTGCATGAATACATTGAGAATGACAGAATTTACATTAATCAACCGATACCAAGTGCATATGACATTCCAGGAGCAAAAATGCAGTTTTCATCACACACTTGCAAATAGATTGAGCAATTCATCACAAGACCAAACTTAATATGAAAACAACGTTAAACTATTACAATCACAAATAAAAGTACAGAGAAAGCTCTCTCCTCGCATCCTATTATAGCTAAAGCTAAGACTGGACTCCCCCTCAATCTCTCCCCCTTTGGCATCAAGACACCAAAAAGAGGGAGAGGAAGGTCCTAGGTTCTTCACTCTTCGCTGTCTGTCCTCTCGTCATCTTCTTTGCTCTCTGCTTGACGAGGAGGAGAGGGAGGAGGAGGAGCGGAGCTGCTCGAGCCCCCAATGCCAAAATAGGCAAGCTCGGAGGGGGACAAGGGCCCGAGCTCGGAGATGTCAAGATCAGAATCTTCAGAAATTACTAGAGATCCAATAGGGTTGATCTCCAGCTTTTCACTCAGTTGCTTCACATTGGCTTTGATATATCTCATATCCTCCTTCCTCTTCTGATTGAGTTTATGAAGCTTTACTTCAGTCTTCTTGCAGGAGGAGAATATCGCGGACAAGTATTTGAGGATTCCACTGGCGGATCCTCTCTGAGGAGCTTCCCTGGAGGGGGGAGGAGCCCTGGCTGCATCTCTTTCTCTTGACGGTGCCTTAGGACTTGAGGCCGGTGAGGGAGCAGCCTGGACACTCACAGGCTGAGGCTTCTGAGGCCGCAGGGGAGTATGCTCTACATCCTTCACGAATTCTATTCTTGTGACCTTCTCAATCATGAACATCAAGTAGGGAGCATAGCCACAGGACCGGTTGGGGGTGCTTGAGATGTTGACCATGTCGTTCCAAATGTAATCTGCAACATCAAACTGTCTCTTCTTGCTTATGACCCTCATTAGGGTCCGGAGGTAGCCCTGTACACTCCCTGCATCCCCATCCTTGGGGGCAATGGTCTTCTGGAGAACTCTATTCAGAACCACAAAGAAGGGCTTCATGTTCTTTGTGGAGGGAGGAACATATTTGGAGTTGGGCTCATACATGAACTTCATTCCGTCCCTCTCAATGACCCCTATGTTGTGGATGATCAGGTGGTCATTTCCAGCAGAGTCTAAATGGAGCAAGCTTGCAAAATCCTCCTGAGTGATGGAGTACTTGGATCCATGGGTCATCCAAGTCACACTTTCTTCATCTTCACTCGAGAAGTGGCACGTTGCATAGAATTGTGCAATCACTTCATCATTCCAATTGTGTCTGAAGGCAAACAGATCCTTCAGACCATGCCTTTCTGCTGCAACAATGACCTCATCAAAAGTTGAGCACTTCTTCTTCTCTAGGTGGGCCCAGTCAATCCACTGACTGCGCACCACCAGAGTCTTCATCAGCGGGTAAACCAGCCTGTAGAAATCTGCATGGAAGTTTGACCAAAACCTTCCATCAGCTGCTTGCTTTGGCCTTCCATAGCAGTCAATGCTTCTTAGCTTGGCTACCACATCGCTGCCTTTCCCATTGAATTTTTCTTCATTGGGGTCCCGGACCCCTTCTTTGGGAGCATGAAGCTTCAAGGGCCCAACTAGCCCCGTTGCGACTCCCTTGCCCTTTCCCTTTGCTTGACGAAGGCCGCTTGTAGACGCAGTAGCCTTCGAGGCGGGCTTCTTGGCACAGACCTTCCTCCGAACCTGGGGAGGGGAGGTAGCAGGCTCGGAAGGTCTTTATTGGCGTTTCTTGCCAAGACCCGCCGAGGACCGAGGTGCCACCTCGTGGTCCAACTCGGCCTCAAAGTCGGAGATCTCGTTGTCGGAGCTCGACATGATCTGAGAATGATTGAGCAAGAATAATGACAAGTTATACAAGGCATAGGTAAGACAAGATAGCAATGGATGGCATTAAGGAATTAAGGAATTAGGTTTCAGGTTCAGAAACATCGGACTTGTCCGGTGCTCAGGCACGGACTAGTCCGGGGTACCGGACTTGTCCGTGCAAGGACCGTACTAGTCTGGTGTTCATCCTCAAAAACCTAACATATTGGACAGGATACAATCCCTAATGCAAATCTAGTCTAGCATACACGTAGTATATCAACTAAACATGTAACTAGTGAAGGGTGCTAGACCAAACGATCAACAATTGAGAAAAACACGATTTCTAGGGTTTTGTAGATTTTTACCGAAGAAATTGATGGAGGCTCGAAGTTTTGGGGTTTGGAGGCCGGACTAGTCCGCTAGCTTCAATCCCCAAGTCTTCAAGCTTGATCTCCGCCCAAATGAGTGGCTTTTCGACGGAGGATGCAAAAGATCGCCTTGGGAGCTCGAGCGCAAGAGAGAGGAAGCCTAGAGCGAATGTGAGGGTGAGGAGATTAGGGTTTGGTGGCGGCTAGGGTTATGGACACGAAAAATCGGACAAGTCCGGACATGACCGGACTAGTCCGAAGTCATCCAGAGACCTATATCGGACTAGTCCGTGGTCTATCGGACTAGTCCGGCCTAACCGGCACTCTGCGGACTAGTCTGTATGGGCAGACTAGTCCGGGTAACCACGGACTAGTCCGTGGTCACCAGGAAAGAATTTCATAGCCCATTCATATATATTTGAAGGTTCAATAATTGAGAATAGAGAGGCAAAACAATTCAAGTAATCTTGATGAATTTGACCAGTAAGCATACAACAATCATACAATGATCAAAATTCATCAAGATCTAATAATTGACATAGTTTTTCGAGAGAAAAATGGAGAGGGATGATTTTCACAATTCAATCAACATTTTTGAAGCAATCATACAGGTATGCAACTTTTCAAGCCACACTCCGAGAATCAAGAATATTTAGCTCATTTCGGAGTTCGCAAAAACGCTTTTCATCAAGTGGCTTGGTGAATATGTCGGCCAATTGTTTCTGGGTGTTGACATGTGAGATGGTTATGTCTCCTTTCATGAAATGGTCTCTCAAGAAATGATGTCTTATGTCTATGTGTTTAGTCCTAGAGTGCTCAACTGGATTGTGGGCTATTTTAATGGCACTCTCATTATCACACAGGAGAGGAATACGGTTCATATTGTAACCGTAATCCCTTAGAGTTTGTCGCATCCAAAGGAGTTGTGCACAACAACTCCCGGCTGCAACATACTCCGCTTCGGCTGTGGATAATGCAATGGAATTTTGTTTCTTAGATGACCAAGAAACCAAAGATCTTCCTAGGAATTGGCATGTGCCAGAGGTGCTTTTTCTATCAACTTTGCACCCGGCATAATCTGCATCGGAGTAACCAATGAGATTGAATTTGGAGCCTTTTGGGTACCAAAGATCAAGGTTGGGTGTATGAAGTAAATATCTCAAGATTCTTTTTACGGCTGTCAAGTGACATTCCTTAGGGTTGGCTTGAAATCTTGCACACAAACATACACTCAACATAATATCTGGCCTAGATGCACATAAGTAGAGTAAAGATCCAATCATGGAGCGATATACCTTTTGGTCGACGCTCGGTCCATCTTCATTGAGATCCAAGTGGCCATTTGTAGCCATGGGAGTCTTTATGGGCTTTGCCTTGTCCATGCCAAACTTCTTGAGTATGTCCTGCGTGTACTTGGTTTGGCTTATGAATGTTCCTTCCCTTTGTTGCCGCACTTGGAATCCAAAGAAGTACTTCAATTCTCCCATCATTGACATTTCAAACGCAGTTTATATACGTGGTCGGGGAACTCTTCGTCTTCAAACCCGGGTCGTTGCTCCACGTACACCTCTTCCTTGATTGGTCCGTTGAGGAAGGCGCTTTTCACGTCCATTTGATACAGCTTGAAATCGTGGTGAGTAGCATATGCAAGTAATATTCTAATTGATTCAAGCCTAGCTACCGGAGCAAAAGTCTCATCGAAATCCAAACCTTCGACTTGTGAGTAACCTTTGGCCACAAGTCGTGCCTTGTTTCTTGTCACCACTCCGTGTTCGTCTTGCTTGTTGCGGAAGACCCACTTGGTGCCCACTATATTTGCATTGGGTCTTGCCACAAGTTCCCAAACCTCGTTTCTCTTGAAGTTGTTCAACTCTTCTTGCATTGCCACCACCCAGTCCGGATCCTTCAATGCATCCTCAGTCCTGCGTGGTTCCAAAAAGGAGACAAACGAGTAATGCTCACAAAAATTTGCTATACGAGATCTAGTGGTTACTCCCTTTTGGATGTCACCGATGATGTTGTCGATTGGGTGATCCTTTTGAATGCATTGGTGTACTCTTTGGTGTGGCACTTGGAGAGTTGTGTGTTGGTGATCATTTTGTTCTCCCCCTGAGTGGTTGCCCTCGTTGATTTGTTGATCATCTTCATATTCTTGTGATTGATCTTGTATTGAAGCTCCCCCTTGATTGTTGATCTCCTCTTGTGGTTCACTTTCCTCTTGTATTTGTGACGATGACTCTTGTGGTCGAACTTCGCCTAGAGCCATTCTCTTCAATGCTTGATAAGGAGCTTCTTCTTTACCTAATTCACATTGATCAACTTGCTCCTTTTGGGAGCCATTAGTTTCATCGAACACTACGTCACGTGCCACTTCAACAAGTCCGGAGGCCTTGTTGAAAACACGATAGGCGTAAGTGTTCGAATCATAAACAAGCAAGAAACCTTCATCGGACTTCGAAGCGAACTTTGAAGTCCTGGGCTTCTTGTTCAAGATATAACATGGAGAGCCGAAAACTCGAAAATATGAAATGTTTGGTTTGTTACCGGTGAGTAGCTCATAAGGAGTCTTCTTGAGTAGTCGATGAAGGTAGAGTCGATTTGCGGCGTGGCAAGCGGTATTAATTGCTTCCGCCCAAAATCGATCCAAAGTCTTGTATTCATCGAGCATTGTTCTTGCCATCTCTATGAGCGTTCGGTTCTTCCTTTCGGCAACTCCGTTTTGTTGTGGAGAGTATGGTGCTGAAAATTCGTGCTTGATTCCCTCCTCATCAAGGTACTCCTCCACTTGTATGTTCTTGAACTCTGTGCCGTTGTCGCTCCGAATACTCTTGATCGATAGTGAGAACTTGTTTTGCACTCGCTTGAAGAATTTCTTGAGTGTCCCTTGTGTTTCTGACTTGTCGTGCAAAAAGAACACCCAAGTGAAGCGGGAAAAATCATCAATAATGACTAAACCATATTTATTACCGTCGATGCTTATGTAAGCAATTGGACCAAACAAGTCCATATGAAGTAGTTCGAGCGGTCTTGTCGTAGTCATGATGTTCTTTGCCGGATGATGTGCTCCAACTTGCTTCCCGGCTTGGCACGCGCTACAAGGCCTGTCTTTCTCAAAAACAACATCTTTCAAACCTCGGATGTGATCGCCCTTGAGGAGTTTTTGAAGATTCCTCATACCAACATGTGCTAGCCGTCTATGCCACAGCCAACCCATGTTGGTTTTTGCAATCAAGCATGTGTCGAGTTCGGCTTTATCCTTGTTGAAGTCAACAAGGTAAAGCTTTCCCTTCAACATACCCTTGAATTCAACGGAACCATCACTCCTCCTTGAGACGGTCACACCCTCGTTAGTGAACAAGCAATTATAACCTTTGTCACATAATTGAGATATGGACAGCAGGTTATAATCTAAAGATTCAACATGTAAAACATGAGAAAGAGTGTGTTCAGAGGATATTGCTATTTTACCGGTACCGAGCACCCTTCCTTGACTATTATCTCCGAAGTAGATGCCTTCATTTGGGTCCTCGTTTTCTTCATATTCCACGAACATCCTCTTTTCTCCGGTCATGTGGTTGGTGCATCCACTGTCTAGCACCCATTTGGATCCACCGGAGGAATAGGCCTGCAGAGACAATTTATGCCTTGGTTTTAGGTACCCAAGCTTGCTTGGGTCCTTGGAGGTTAGTTACAATACATTTGGGCACCCACACATGGGATTTTGTGTTCTCATGGCGTGGCCCAACATAATAAGCATAAACTTTACCAAGATTGTTTCTCATTAATACATAAGAGGCATCAAAGGTTTTGAACAAAAGTTGCTGTTGTTTATGGATCGGACTAGTCTAGGTGACCGGACTTGTCCGTATGACCGGACTTGTCCGGACCACAACCGGACTAGTCCGGTATTCATGAGAGTTCAGGTTCTTAGTTTTCGAGTTACCAGGTTGTGAGGGTCCTCCCTTCACAAAGGTAATCCTTCCCTTGTTATTCTTATGACTTCCAGCATTTTGCTTTCCATCATAAGAGTAACCAATGCCATAATTGACATTTGGAGGTCTTTGGACCAAGTATACACTACGTGCATAGTTGATCCTCTCCTTGTCAAATATTCCACATTGGGTAGGATTTTTATCCTTTGTGGAGGTAGACTTTTCCTTCAAACTGGTGTTGATTTTACCACACTTGCACATATGAACAAGATTAGTTGAAGTGGGTTGAGAAGGTAGACTTGAAGAGGAGGAAGATTCACTTAGATTGAGTGACTCAACTTGCACTTCAAGGATCTTGTTAACCTTGATCAGGTCATCAAGTTGATCCTTGATTGCAACGTTTGAGTTGGTTAACTCCAAGCAAGTTTTCTTGCTTGAAGCTAGCTCAAGCTCTAGTGAGCTGTTTTTCTCCTTTTCAAGAACTAGAAGATTGTCAAGTTCGACATACTTCTCCTTTTGGGAGATAATCATGTCCTCTTGACGATCAATTAGCCGTTCCTTCTCAACAAGTTGGTCAAGTAAAAATTTCATTTTAGCAGCAGTTTTTCTATCTAATCCAATTAACATATCTTCATCATCACTATCTAGTTCATCATTGCTTGAGTAGGAATGCATGGAAGGAGTTTTGATTTTTACCTTGCGTTTACCTTCCTTTGCCATGAGGCAAGTGCCATTTCTCTTCTTTGTACTGAGCGTGGGGAAGACTGTGGGTTTCTTGGACGTGCTTTCAATGGTTATGCTAGCCATCTCTTCTTCATCGGATGATGAGGACTCATCGTTTGAGTCCCACTCCTTTCCAATGTGTGCTTGTTCAACTTGTTTCTTCTTCCTGAAGAATTTCTTCGGGTGAGGCTTGGCTTCTTTATTCTTCTTCTTGTTGTCCTCATACGGGCAATCGACTATAAAGTGGTTATACTCACCACAATTATAGAACGCCCGCCTCATCTTTGGCTTTGTCCTCTCCTTGTACTTGCCTTCACTTGATTTTGTTCCTTGTCTTTTCTTCATTATTCTTTTGAACTTTTTCATGAACAAAATCATATCCTCTTCATCCAGCTCACTACTTTCATCATCGCTGTCCTCCTCAAGCTGTGCTTCTCTTGCTTCTTTGGATAGAGGCTTGAGTGTGGACTTTAGGGCAACTCACTTCTTCTTGGCCGATGTGAGGTCGGCTATTTCTTTGACGTGCTTGGCTTGTTTCTCCATCATTTCAAAGTTGATGATTTTGCCAAGCAATTCATCTGGAGTCATCCTCTTGTACCTGGGACTTTCTCTGATCATAGAGCATAGTGTGACATTGCGAGGCATAAAGGCTCTAAGGATGAGCTTTACAACCTCGTGGTCATTCCACTTCTTGCTCCCATATGATCGAACCTTGTTCACAAGTGTCTTCAATCGGTTGTACATGTCCTGGGGAGACTCGTCTTCCTCAATTGCGGACCTTCCTAGTTCGCCTTCGATCATTTCAATTTTCACCTCCCGCACATGCCAGTCACCTTCATGGGCTGTTTGTAGTGTGTCCCATATTTCCTTGGCAATCTCCAGTCCGTCCACCTTTGTGAATTCATCTCGACTTAGAGAGGAGGTGATTACGGCTGCGGCTTGAGCGTTTCTGTGGATGGCTTGCTCTTGACTTGGGGTGAGCTCTTCGTCGTCATCTGGGATGTCTATTCCTGTGCACACAATATGCCATAAACTTGGGTTAAGGGAAATCAAGTGCATCTTCATATTTTGCCTCCACATGGAGTAATCACTCCCATCGAAGTGTGGGGCTTTTCCAAGAGGAATAGATAGGTAATGGCTGTTGTTTGAATTTAAACGGTCATAGTTAAAAGGATATCGGGAGTAGTCGGTGTGACTACTCCCCTTCTTCTTTTCTTCAACTTTAGCTTTCCCTTTGGAAAGTGCTTTCTTTCTGAGGAGTGCTTTCAGCTCCAGCGTCTCCTCGTCATCATCATCGAAGTCTTGAATTGCCTCGAGATACTTTTCCAGCTTTTGGTTCTTGTCGTTGTTCACTTCTTCCTGGTTATTGATTTTCTGAACTTCCTTCATGTCCGACATGATCTCTTCGAGTGGTTGCACTCTTTCTTGAAGAACCTGCTCTGATACCAATTGAATGTAGGCCTAGAGGGGGGTGAATAGGCCTTTTTGAATTTTCGCGGTTCCTGTAACACTCAACAACAAGGTCAATACCAGAGATATCGGACTAGTCCGGTAAAGTGCGGACTAGTCCGGTTTTCACGGGCTAAGTTGATCAAGTTCAGTCAATTTGATTGATTCGTTAATGTTTGCAGCGGAAATATAAACTTGAATGACAGTTTAATAATTGTATGTCAAAGTCTATTACAATTAAGGCTCTTGTTCAACAATTTAACTCAAATCGAACAAGGTGAATCAAACCCTAGATTAAGTTGATCAATTAAGATGAAGAACGCAAAAGTACAAGACACACGATTTATCCCGTGGTTCGGCTACCACAAAGGCAACCTACATCCACGTTGAGGAGCCCACGAAAGGACCGGGTCTTCTCCAACCCTTCCCTCGTCGGATCGCCACGAAGGCCAATCCTCTTCCACTAATCACAAAGGGTAAATAACCAAGTTGAAGGGGCGTTCTCACACGTTGAGAGCTCCCTTGATTACAACTTACAAAGCCACCAATAACACACTCGAAAATTACAAATTGAAACGCAAGAGTGTGTTAGAGAATCAAACCAAGAGCTCAATGATGTGTGCCAAGTGTCTCTCCAATGATCTAGAAGTGATCTTCAATGGATTGATCGATTTTGCACTTAGTTTCGTGGAGAGAGGTGGTTTTTGAGTATCTTGGGAGGTGTGACGGCGCTAGGGTTCGAGTGATTGTAAAAGTGGGTCGTGCACCTCTATTTATATGGGGTTTCTAAAAGTGACCGTTAGGGTTCAGAAAGATCGGACTAGTCCGTGGTGGTCACCGGACTAGTCCGGTGTGCTGTGTGTAGCAAACCCTAAGTGTTCAGGAATATCGGACTAGTCCGGTTGAAAACGGACTTGTCCGATTTCACTACTGGAAATCTTCGGACTAGTCCGATTGCCATCGGACTTGTCCGGACAAATGAAACCCTAAGTGTTTAGGATGACAAGTCCGCACTTGGAGGACTTGTCCAATTTAGATCAGTGTGTATACCGGACTAGTCCGTGTAGACACCGGACTTGTCCGAAGTGGATCAGAAAGAATATCAGACTAGTCCGGATCACAACGGACTTGTCCGATTTTGTGTGACTTGTGCATTGTGTTGAGGACTAGTCCGCATTGGGGAGGACTAGTCCGAAGTGGATCAGAAAGATATCGGACTAGTCCGGTGAATGCCGGACTTGTCCGATCTAGTGCAGAATGTGATATCGGACTAGTCTGGCTGATATCGGACTAGTCTGGTCCTGTATAACTTTGTGCAGTGTGTGTGTGCTTGAAAGTGATTGAGCTCTTGGGTGTGTTTCCTTAACACACTCCATACATAATAATCTACTATTTTATTCTCCTTGAGCTCAAATTCACTTTGCTTCTCATTTCCCTTCTTTTTGGCATTTTGCTCATTTTTCATTATTTGCCTGCATTCATCTCAACAAAAGGATTAGGATCCCAATTGCTTGTCATAAATCATCCAAAACCCATAAGGGAGTCCTAGATGCACTTTCAGTTTCCTAAGAAAGCGGTAAGTTGGTCATTCTCCCTCTTCGGCTTGAAGAGACCCTTCTGTTGCTTTTCAATTACTTATTTCATTTTATCCTCTACTTCATTCAGAGAGTCGGGCTTTTCATGTTTGCCCTCGCTGGTCAAACCTGACCGAGCGAAGACCCAACATTGAGTTCGCTCATCGCACCCTTCTAATGGGTGAGGATTGCCCTTACTGGTAATTTCGTCTAATATCTTATTCCATTTCTGGACTTTTTCCCATCTTCCTCGGGCTAGGGACCTTATCGGCCTTAACATAAGCATTCATTTCACTCTTCCAGCATCAAAACTTCTTGTTGCAAGAGACCAATGTTGCTTTCTTTACAGCTTCTTCTATGCCTTTCGGGAACTTGAATTGTTTCTTTATCCTTTTCCACAACTCATTCTTGGTCTGCTCGGGTAATTTCCTCTAATTCTCGGTTGTGAGCGGCACAACCTCCCTAACAAGAAAACCGCATGCATTACGGTACTTGGTAACTGAATCCAGTGGTTCTTAGGGAAGCCCACCTGGACCGACCCTTGTTATGTACATGATGCGGTCCAATGGACCCTTATTGGGACCTCGTTGCCCTCGTTCCCGCTTGAGTGAAGTTGAGGATTCATCCATTGGAGAACCTTCTGCGGTTTTAGTAGCCGATGTCACCTCATTGTCTTCGCGATTAATCTAGGTAGAAAAAATTATAAGACTTCGTATACTTGACAACCAACATTAACTTGAACTGCTGAAGTTAAGATTCGTGATCCATACCTCGTCGGCAGGATCACATTCCGGGTCTAGATCCACTAAAGTCTTTTTTATTTTTATATTCAGAAAAGGATCCGATGGACTGTGATAGGAGTCTGAACTGCTGGAGTCAGTAAACTCCATATTTTCTTCTTTATTGTTACTACCAGGACCAATCTTCTTAGGACTTTCCATGCTAGAACTAATAAGACAAAAATTCTAATAAATGGCATATTAACTCTACATGAAGTGTTGCATGAAGAAAAAGATGGAAGCATTCTAGGATTTGATAAGGCATTCTAGGGTTTAAGGCGACTGACCAAAAGGTTCCTATACATTGCGAGGGTGAAAAGCATGTTAAAGTTGCTCACCAGCAATGGCAATTTTATCTTCTTATTCTAAATAGGCTAGCTTCGTTCAGAGTGGCGACCACGTTCTTGAGGTTTACTAGGCGGCGCCTAGCTCCGGACCTATAATTGATCAAGCAAGGGACAAAAAGCAAATCCTCCAGCCTTTTTCTAGTATCAAGAATCGCAAAGTGTGGCACTTGGATTTGGATGGTGAGGTGAGGCGAGGCGAGGTAGCTGCAGGCGAGAAGAGACACTCTTTTTTAGCGATGAGGGCGTACCTGGAAGTGACGAGGGCGAAGCTTGGCGGCGTACCTGGAAGTGACGAGGGCGAACACTTGGCGGCAAACAAAATTTTGGCAGCCTAACGGCGTCTAAGTGTTTCGCCCGGGTTAGGTTTTTCCTACGCTGCCGAGGGGTATATATAAAGTCCAATTTTCTCAGACAAATTTTAAGTACCGACCGCCTAAGAAGATGGTTACCTCATGCGGGTTTTACTTACCAACCGCCTGAGAAGATATTTACTTCTTCTTAATTTATATTCTTGATTAAATGTGGGTCCTTTAAAAAGGCAAAATTCCACTTTCTTGTAATATTATTAATATGTAAAGGTTACCATTAAATTTCACTTCATAAATCATTTGAAATTGCTCAGAACATAAAAATTATACAACAAATGCTATTTTTCATTTTTCTATCTTGATGAATATAATGCTTTTTTCATTTATTTTTTCAGTGGACATTTTTACTCATCATACCAACCTCTATGAATTTTTTCAGATTTTTAAAAATTTTTTTGAATCAATGTGTGTTCATAATTTGATGAACGCCTACATAAAGACCCCTCACCAACTGCCTGTGAAGATGTGTCGACGACCGTGCGCAACCTTTCTTTTCCCTGAGGCGCGACCTTTCATTGCGCGGTAAACCAACTTCTCCATCTTTCACTCTGCGCGGCCTTAAATACGCGCTATCACCCGTTAGTTCTCCATAAGCGCGTTGCTCACTTTGAATCCTCTTCTTTTCTTCGTCTTCCTCCGCTCCGACAACCCAACACCACTATGATCGACCTTCCGCCGCCAAGCCCTCCAAGGGAGCCACCTTGCAAGAAACCATGTTGCATCTCCCCCGAGAGGATCAACACCCAGCAGCGCCTCCTCATGGCGCGAGAGGCGTACAACAATATATCTCGCGTCATGAGTGCCTTGGGGCTGGGTACCCTTCAAAGTATCCTGGAATGGGTACCATCGGCCACTACCTCTACGCCCTCACGGGGGTGGCTGATCGTCTCGACATTTTGTTCGCGACGATGGCCCAGGTTCTTGGCCCCGAGGGCCGCAGAACGCTGGTGGAGGCGACGGCTAGCAACCTCGGGGTTGCACCGCCGGTGCAGCCGGTGCAACCGGCCCTGTTTCCTTTTGCACCGGTGCTAGATCCGCCGTCGGAGGACGAGGAGGAGGAGGAGGAGGAAGAGGAGTAGGAGTAGGATTTAATTAGTTTTTCTTTGTTTTTTTAGTTGCTTCTGTTTTGTAAATATTGTTAATGAATAAAATCTATCTTTGTTCATCTATGTGATTGAATATTATTTGTGTATCTTGTGTGTTCTTGTGTGTTCTTGTGTAAATATTGTGTATCTTGTGTGTTCTTTTGTGATATGTGTGATTGAATATTGTTAATGAATGAGTATCTTATGTGTTCTTCAACTGTGTGAATGAATGAATGTGTAGTGTGTTCCTCGTGTTCCTCAGACTCGGGTATCATAAGGTAATTATATCAGGCGGTTGGTAATTGAAACTCGTCTGAGAAGAAGATTATCTCAGACGGTTGGTAAGTAATACCCGCCTGAGATAAACAACTTCTCAGGCGGTTATTAAATACCAACCACCTGTGAAGATATTTACTTCTTCTTAATTAGTATTCTTGATTAAATGTGGGTCCTTTAAATAGGCAAAATTCCACTTTCTTGTAATATTATTGATAAGTAAAGGTTACCATTAAATTTCACTTCATAAATCTGTTGAAATTGGTCAGAACATAAAAAACATATAACAAATGCTAATTTTCATTTTTCTATCTTGATGAATATAATGCCTTTTTCATTTATTTTTTAGCGGACATTTTTACTCATCATACCAACCTCTATGAATTTTTTCAGATTTTTTTAAATTTTTTTGAATCAATGTGTGTTCATAATTTGATAAATGCCTCATATGTATAGGAGCATTTAGTTAGAATGATGGATAATTTGAAGTTTGACATGTTGGAATGCTTTTAAAAAAATTAACAAAATGCATACATGTAAAAATGATACAAATATGTTCATACAAACAAATTTGAGTGAAGGATCTTTTTGTTATGAGATACACAAATGCGAATAATATGTGAGTAGAAATTAATTTGATATTTACCAAAACATTATAATGTCAGCTATACAAGTTTTAAAATATTTTGTTCAGGTGGTAGATGTTAATTTTATACAAATGTAGAAGAAAGAATCATCAAATTTGGACACAATTTGCAGAATCTAAACATGTTTGAGTATTTATATTGTAATCTAAATAAAAAAAGCAAGGGATAAGGAAACTGAAGAATGTATCGGGCATTATCTCAGACGGTTGGTAAGTAATACCCGCCTGAAATAAACATCTTCTCATGCGGTTATTAAATACCAACCATCTATGAAGATATTTACTTCTTCTAAATTAATATTCTTGATTAAATGTGGGTCCTTTAAAAAGGCAAAATTCCACTTTCCTGTAATATTATTGATAAGTAAAAGTTACCATTAAATTTCACTTCATAAATCTTTTGAAATTGGCGAGAACATAAAAAACATACAACACATGCTATTTTTCATTTTTTCTATCTTGATGAATATAATGCCTTTTTCATTTATTTTTTCAGTGGACATTTTTACTCATCATACCAACCTCTATGAATTTTTTCAGATTTTTTTTAAATTTTTTTGAATCAATGTGTGTTCATAATTTGATGAATGCCTCATATGTATAGGAGCATTTAGTTAGAATGATGGATAATTTGAAGTTTGACATGTTGGAATGCTTTTTAAAAAAATTAACAAAATTCATACATGTATAAATGATACAAATATGTTCATACAAACAAATTTGAGTGAAGGATCTTTTTTTATGAGATACACAAATGTGAATAATATGTGAGTAGAAATTAATTTGATATTTACCAAAACATTACAATGTCAAATATACAAGTTTTAAAATATTTTGTTCAGGTGGTAGATATTAATTTTATACAAATGTAGAAGAAAGAATCATCGAATTTGGACACAATTTGCAGAATCTAAACATGTTTGAGTATTTATATTGGAATCTAAATAAAAAAGAAGCAAGGGATAAGGAAATTGAAGAACAGTATCGGGCATTATCTCAGACGGTTGGTAAGTAATACCAGCCTGAAATAAACATCTTCTCAGGCGGTTATTAAATATCAACCGTCTGTGAAGATATTTACTTCTTCTTAATTAATATTCTTGATTAAATGTGGGTCCTTTAAAAATGCAAAATTCCACTTTCTTGTAATATTATTGATAAGCAAAGGTTACCGTTAAAGTTCACTTCATAAATCTTTTGAAATTGGTCAAAACATAAAAAACATACAACAAATGCTATTTTTCATTTTTCTATCTTGATGAATATAATGCCTTTTTCATTTATTTTTTCAGTGGACATTTTTACTCATCATACCAACCTCTATGAATTTTTTCAGATTTTTTTAATTTTTTTGAATCAATGTGTGTTCATAATTTGATGAATGTCTCATATGTATAGGAGCATTTAGTTAGAATGATGGATAATTTGAAGTTTGATATGTTGGAATGCTTTTAAAAAAATTAACAAAATTCATACATGTATAAATGATACAAATATGTTCATACAAACAAATTTGAGTGAAGGATCTTTTTTTTATGAGATACACAAATGTGAATAATTTGTGAGTAGAAATTAATTTGATATTTACCAAAACATTACAATGTCAGCTATACAAGTTTTAAAATATTTTGTTCAGGTGGTAGATGTTAATTTTATACAAATGTAGAAGAAAGAATCGTCGAATTTGGACACAGTTTGAAGAATCTAAACATGTTTGAGTATTTATATTGGAATCTAAATAAAAAAGAAGCAAGGGATAAGGAAACTGAAGAACAGTATCGGGCATTATCTCAGACGGTTGGTAAGTAATACCCGCCTGAGATAAACATCTTCTCAGGCGGTTATTAAATACCAACCGCCTGTGAAGATATTTACTTATTCTTAATTAATATTCTTGATTAAATGTGGGTCCTTTAAAAAGGCAAAATTCCACTTTCCTATAATATTATTGATAAATAAAGGTTACCATTAAATTTCACTTCATAAATCTTTTGAAATTGGTCAGAACATATAAAACATACAACAAATGCTATTTTTCATTTTTCTATCTTGATGAATATATTGCCTTTTTCATTTATTTTTTCAGTGGACATTTTTACTCATCATACCAACCTCTATGAATTTTTTTAGATTTTTTTTTAAATTTTTTTGAATCAATGTGTGTTCATAATTTGATGAATGCCTCATATGTATAGGAGCATTTAGTTAGAATGATGGATAATTTGAAGTTTGACTTGTTGGAATGATTTTTAAAAAATTAACAAAATTCATACATGTATAAATGATACAAATATGTTCATACAAACAAATTTGAGTGAAGGATCTTTTTTTATGAGATACACAAATGTAAATAATATGTGAGTATAAATTAATTTGATATTTACCAAAACATTACAATGTCATCTATACAAGTTTTAAAATATTTTGTTCAGGTGGTAGATGTTAATTTTATACAAATGTAGAAGAAAGAATCATCGAATTTGGACGCAATTTGCAGAATCTAAACATGTTTGAGTATTTATATTAGAATCTAAATAAAAAAGAAGCAAGGGATAAGGAAACTGAAGAACAGTATCGGGCATTATCTCAGACGGTTGGTAAGTAATACCCGCCTGAGATAAACATCTTCTCAGGCGGTTATTAAATACCAACCGCCTGTGAAGATATTTACTTCTTCTTAATTAATATTCTTGATTAATGGTGATTCTTTTAAAAAGGCAAAATTCCACTTTCTTGTAATATTATTGATAAGTAAAGATTCCCATTAAATTTCACTTCATAAATCTTTTGAAATTGGTCAGAACATAAAAAACATACAACAAATGCTAATTTTCATTTTTCTATCTTGATGAATATAATGCCTTTTTCATTTATTTTTTCAGTGGACATTTTTTGCTCATCATACCAATCTCTATGAATTTTTTCAGATTTTTTTAAATTTTTTTGAATTAATGTGTGTTCATAATTTGATGAATGCCTCATATGTATATGAGCATTTAGTTAGAATGATGGATAATTTGATGTTTGACATGTTGGAATGCTTTTAAAAAAAATTAACAAAATTCATACATGTATAAATGATACAAATATGTTCATACAAACAAATTTGAGTGAAGGATCTTTTTTTTATGAGATACACAAATGTGAATAATATGTGAGTAGAAATTATTTTGATATTTACCAAAATGTTACAATGTTAGCTATACAAGTTTTAAAATATTTTGTTCAGGTGGTAGATGTTAATTTTATACAAATGTAGAAGAAAGAATCATCGAATTTGGACACAATTTGCAGAATCTAAACATGTTTGAGTATTTATATTAGAATCTAAATAAAAAAGAAGCAAGGGATAAGAAAACTGAAGAACAGTATCGGGCATTATCTCAGGCGGTTGGTAAGTAATACCCGCCTGAGATAAACATCTTCTCAGGCGGTTATTAAGTACCAAACGTCTGTGAAGATATTTACTTCTTCTTAATTAATATTCTTGATTAAATATCTTATCAGGCGGTTGGTAAATAAAACCCGCTTGAGATAAAGTTAAAAACCGCCTGTGAAAAACCGACGCCTGGAGACGGGGACCCCTCACAACACGCCCGCTATTAGACGATGACCCGCTATAAAGGCTCACCGTTCTCTTGCTTCTCCGCCGCACCGCTCCTTAGATCCTAGCCTCCAAACTTCTCCCCCCGCCACCGTCGACCACCTCTCGCTCTTTCTTTGCACCTACGTCGCCACACAAATGGGTAGCCCCGCGCCGAAGCGCTCCAGGCCATCGACATCCTCCAGACCTCCTTCTCCGTTTACATCACCGCCGGCAATGCCGGTGGCACTAATGGCGGCGCCCGCATCTCCTCAGCCCGACTGGTTACAGGAGACTGTCCGCCTCTTTACTGCCCGCATCGACGAATTAATGCGCCGAATTAAAGATTTCAAAGACGACGTGTCCTCCGCCGTCGAACATGCAAGAGCGCTGGACACAATTTCGTGGGATGTATTTAACATTACATCTCTCATATGTCGCCGTCTGGGTCTTGGGAGGCTTCCCCAGCTCCCCAGCATGGACTCCGCCGACTACTACTTGTTCGGGTTAAGCTTTGTGGCCGCTCGTCTCGACGCCCTCCATGAGACGATCGAGGAGGTTGCTGGGGTACAGGGCTGCTGGAAGATGAGTTGCCGCTGCCCTTGGAGGCGGAGGCTGAGCTGCCGAAGGATGCATTGGCCGCAGCGCGCGCAGCGGCGGAGGTGGACGAGGCCTCCGAGTAGAATACGATTAGGAGTAGTTTTGTTCTTGTTTCTATGTGTTTTTCGTCCATGTTTTCTTTACTCTTGTTTGTAATATATGTGTTGGTAGTATGTTAATGTAATATGTCTTTTATGTTCATGAACAATGTGTATGATGTATTATCAAAAAATTCTCCTTTTATCAAAAAACATCTCCTTTAACGATGCCAAGTTTTAACCTTTAACCCACTTCGTGCGTGAATCGAAAAACATCTCCAGTCGTGATGTTGTGTTTCTCTTGTTTTTTTTTGTTATTTTTTCTTTTCACGTTTTGTCATGTTGTTTTCCTGCAAAAATCTGAACAGTCGTGAGACTCGCGATGTTATTATTGCACGGACTGGAACAGGCCGAAAGTTACCTCTATACGCGGTGTCATCATTACAATGTCCATAGGACCCACATGTCAGCCCTTGCTACTGCACCTGCAGTACTGCAGGGGATGTGCGGCGGTTCCATTTTGTTTTGCTTTATAATATAGGAGTACTCCAGAGACTCCCAAGAAACCGCAACCTCCAAATACTAGTAGTACACCCTTTGTTTCTCTCAGGCAGATTTGTTTCTTCGCCGCTATCGGTGGTTTTGATCCGGCAGATCTCCCGAAACTACTAAAGTGTTTGCGTAGTTTGAAGTTCGGTGTGGGCGCGCGGAGATTCCAGAAGGTGAAATGTAAATGACACAGGAGACACAAAGATTTACGTGGTTCGGGCCGCCTGAGCGTAATACCCTACTCCACGGGATGTGTTGGTGTTGTATTGGATGTATGAACTCAACTCAGGTGATGTGAGTTGAATGCGCGTGTGAGCCGATTAGACCAGATCAGATCAGAGCAGGTCAGATCAGTCTCCCCCTATGTATCGTCGGCCTGTCCTTTTATAGTATAAGGACAGGCCGTTACAAGTTGGCCTGGCCCGACATGTGGCCCCGGTGGTTACTAATATTGATACACATTTGATGCGCTTAATTACCCTTAATGACCGAGTTACGGGCTTTGACAGCACCGTTACTGGTAATTAAGGTCGTCCAATCATGTGTCATTAATGTAGTATTAATGACACTTAATCGGGTCTTGGAGTCCTTGATTCCCCTTTGAAGATCCGGAGCCGTTATGGAGTCTATTGGAGGTTTTAGGCTGAAGATCCGACGGTAGGACACGTGACAGCTCCGGAGCATGCTGTGAGGAACAGATAGGTCCGGTGCCACCAGACACGTGTCAGTCCTGGAGCTTCCTTCGGTCTGGGGTTAGGTCCGGGGGTGCCGTTATGGTACATAGCCCGGAGCTTCCCCCTTGTGGGTGCTAGCTCCAGTTTGATGGTACACATGGCGACCCTGAGACTAACCATATTGGGGAAGCGGGTCCGGTTATGTCTGATATGTGGGCCTCCGAAGGTCTTCAAATCAAGTAGATGACATTTCTTTGACTTTGAAATCTCAAGGGGTATACGGTACCCAGGGTACCGACACGCCCCCTGGGCCCACCTCTGGGGAAGACCCCTTGGGTGAAGTCATCCCGCCGGAGGTGGGTCCATCCTTCGACTTTTGAGCCGAGTCTTCAAAGGTCTTCAGATGTGCCATTGGCGATAGTTTTGGAGTTTAATCCTCGCCGCATGGCATATCCCGGGTGCGGCAAATGAGATCTTTGGCGTGCGGATCTCACTCAATTGAAGGTCGCCGGTTCCCGATACGAAAATCGTATCGGTTAAGCGCGCCTTGTTAGGCTGCCGCCTTCGTGCTTCCCGCCTTTCATGATGAAGGAAAGCGCGCACTGTTTGGGGTTTTTTACGCCTCTCATCTGAACTTGCGCTCGAACTCCCAAACTTGTGCTTGCTTTTCCTCCCTTGCCTCGCTCTGCTGCGATAGAGTTGGGTCTATGCAAGAGCCGCTTGAAGACCGAAAGTGACCTGAAGAAGGTCCGGACCCTCGTGGGGTGGTCCCCGGACTTCTTCAACCACCTGGTACGCTCTGCGGGAGAGCTCCCGTTCAAGAAGGAGCACGCCGGCGAGATGGTGTACTTCTCTGCGTACGCCATGGTGGGGTTGATCCCACTTTTTTCCTCCTTTTTCTTGATGCTGCTAGACTTTTATGGTGTGCAGCTGTACCACCTTGGCCCCCACTCCATTCTTCTAGTGTCTGTCTTTGTCCACTTTTGTGAAATGTGGGTGGGCATCCACACCCTGCATTGAGCTTTTCCGAGCTTTCTTCACCGTCCATACCACCGGAAGGGGTGATGAG
Organism: Tuctoria greenei; assembly: GCA_036927565.1. NCBI lineage: Eukaryota > Viridiplantae > Streptophyta > Magnoliopsida > Poales > Poaceae > Tuctoria > Tuctoria greenei. The sequence goes on from JAYESD010000002.1 coordinate 258,381,433, forward strand.
TACCTTGGCTTCTACTACTTTGTGAAGCGCAAGAAGTGCCCATTCAAGTACCTCCGGTCATTTCCCTCTGGAAAGTGGGACGATTGGAATAAAGACTGGATAGTCATCCGGGTGGAGGAGCACGAGAAGCTGGAGCTGCCCGAAGGCCTCCCCAACATCGACACTGCAATCTGGAGTGAAGCTCCGATGCTGTCGGATGCCTTCAACCCTACTCTGACTAGGATCCGCCATTGTGTGGAGGGAGGAGTAACTCCTCAGGCAGTATTTTGCAATTTCCTAGTCAACAAGTGGGCACCGCTGAAGAGGAGAGAAAAACTCGCTTGGTCCCTCAACAGTGTGATGGATGACGACCGGATCGAGACCGGTTGAAGTCCAACATGGAGGGGGCGACCTTGGAGTTTCATCTCAAGAAGTTCCAGCATGGCATCGACGTCGCGGGTGATGACTTGACCCCGCCACCAGCTTTCCTCCCTCTGAACATGGAAGTAGAGTTCAATAGGGAGCTCCGGCGGACGATGCCGGTGCTTGACGACCTTGGTGTCGTCGAGAGGAGATTGACTTCCAGGGTGGTGATCCCTGGGGCTTCTGAAGGTGGCTCCGACCCTGCCCCGAAGCCAAGGACCGAAGTCATCGGTAAGGGCAAGGAGCCGGCGGTCGAACCCTCGAGCCGGAAGAGGAAACTGAAGTATGCCGACGGAAGGTCCGTCAGGCCTGCATTCTCTGCAGCAGCTCCTTCTCCCTGGAGGGGGAGGTCTTCTACAATTGCGGCGACTGTACCTGCAGCAATATCTTTCTAGGGTGCTAGCTCCGGGCATGTGACTCCAACACCAGGGCCAGTTGAGGCCTCTGGGTCTGGAGGTCCTTCCCGGTCGAGGGGGGCCTCAACTAAGGAAATGCCCGCGGCTGCAACAAGTTCCGGGCGGCTTGTGGAGCTACCACGCCGATGGCGGCTATGGTCAGCCCAGAACGCCCGGGAAAGAGATTCCGTGCAAGCTGGTGCGGAAGCCTTCCAAGGTAATTTTTAATCTTTACCTCAGACAGTTGTTTTGTTGTAGTAATTGTTTTTTAAGTTTCTTCATCCGTCATCTGCAGCGTCCCCAAGAAGAGGAGTGAGGCTTCGCCCTCAGCCACAACGGTTGAAGCTGTGAGGGCGGAGGCTTCTGCTCCTGTCCCGGTGCCGCCCCGAGTGGTGGCTGAAGCTGCGGCAGCTCCGGCGCCAGCTATCGTGGTCATGGACCTCGACTCATCCCCCGAGACTCTCGTGGTAGCGCCGGACCACGGCAGAGAAGATACGCCAGCGGCACCTGCCCCGGAGGTTGAAGCCCTGGGTCTTGATGCTGAGATGTTGGAAGCTTCGGCTGTTGAGCCGGAGGAAGCAGTGATTCCGGCCCCAGAGCCGAAAATTGTCCAAGCTCCGGCGGTTGAGCCGGAGGTTATTGAAGTCCCGGCGAGTGAGCCGGATGTTGAGGAAGTCCTGGCGGTTGAGGCGGCTACCTCCGAAGCTCCAGCCTCAGAGCCGGTTGCCACTGAAGCTCCGGCTGTAGAGCCGGTTGCGGTTGAAGACCTTCTGACGCCTGAGTCGGTTGAGGTTGAAGCTCCGGCCTCAGGGCTGGTTGTTGTTGACCTTCCGGCGCCCGAGCCGGTTGTTGCGGAGGCATCAGCACTCGAACCTATGATGGTCGAGGTGCCAACGCCTGAGCCACTAGCGGAGGAGGAGCCCAAGCCGGAGCAGGAAGTAGCCTCTGCTCCGGAAGTGATGACGGCGGAGGTGCCTGCTGCTGAGCCAGGGTGCCCTAATGAAGTCGCTGGCCCCCTACCTGAGGGGGCAAATGAAGACCTGGCGGTAGGGCCTTCGGAACCACTTCCGGAGGTCGGAACTTCTTCTGCGGGACCCTCCTCGGTGGTGACTGAGGCTATCCCAGAGGACGGCCCTAGTGCTGTGGAGGCTCAGGGGACCACTCTTGTGGAGTGGGACCCAATTATTGTAAGCGAGAACCCGCTGGAACCAGCGGAGGAGACCCCAGCAGGTCCGGACCCTATTCCCCTGTCGTTGTCCATTGACAACGCCTGCTCCAGTCTGCGTCAAGTCCAGCTGGCATTCTACCACGACAGCAAGGATCTTGAAGAGGAGCGCCAAACCCTTAGGCGGTGGCATAACCGGCTCTACTTCGAGACCAAGCTGGTGCAGTCGAGGCTGGCAGACGACAAGGAGTGGATCAAACAGGAGAAGGTCCACCTAGAATACTGGGACAAATTATTGGATGATAGGGAGAGCTTGACTCGTGCCCTCGACGCTCAATCCCGGGCCATTTATGAGCAGACCAAGGCAGCTAATAGTGTGGCTGATGATTGCCAAGAAAGTCTTGAAGCCATTAACACTACTCTCATCAAGCGCCAGGGGGCACTTGAGGAAAAGGAGAAGAGATTCGAATACGAAGAGCAAAAACTCCTAGAGCTGTGGGATGATGTCTTGAAGAGGGAGGAGGAGCTCGCCTAAAAGGTGGCTCTGGCTGACAAGGTCCTCGAGGAACGCGCCAAGAAATTGGAGGAGCGTTGCGTTGAGGAGGAGGAGGAGAAGGTCTGGGTACGAGGGCAGGAACTCTACAAGCAAGAGTGTGCCATTGCTGCCAGGGAGAAGAAAGTTAGGGGTCGGGAGAAGGACCTGGTCGACCGCCGGAACAAGATCCACCTCCGGGAGGAGGAGCTCGGAAAACTCGAGAAGCAGGTTGCTGAAAAGATTCAGCAAAATGCCAAAGAGGTTGAGTGCCTTGCTCGTGAGAATTCTGAACTGGCAGCGGCCAAAAGATCCTTGGAGGAACTGAAGGGCTTAAGGACTGCAGACACCCTACAGGTTTGGGAGTTCTTGAGCAAAGCCAACGACGCGCTGACACCAATGGGCTTCAGTCCCGTGCGTCCAGATGATCCGGAGCCAGAGCCGGACCTGGCGTTGCAAGCGTTGAGCTCGGCGGGTGGCAAACTCTCCAAGGTGGGTGACATCATCGCGGACCAGTTGGAGGTTGAGGGGCAGTCCCTGGCGAAGAACGTCGCAGAGTATGTGCTGACATGCTACACCAGCCGGGATCCCCAATTCCCTCTGGACCCGGTGCTTGAAGGTCCTGTCGAAGGAGAAGGTGAAGCCACCCGAGCCAATGTGTCGGAGGTTGCTCAGAAGGTCGCTCAGTTCTTCCATAGGATTTAGGACCATCTCTGTAGCACCCACTTGTATTCTCTCTTTTTCTTCCCCAATTTTGTAATCCCTTGTCTCCAGATGAATGAAATCCACAATTTGTTAATGAATTTCATTTTTTGTCTTCAACACTTCTGTCTTCACTTGGCCCCCTGGTAGATGTACACAATTTGATTGTGAACATGTACCAAGAGGATATTATATTTTGTTGAAGACTCGTTTGCTTCAAACTTGTAGAGTGTAGGTCCAAAGTCTTCGATAGTGAAGGCCCTCTGAGGTTGTCGGAGCTTAGAAGCTCCGGCATTGACTACCGTCGGAGCTTAGTAGCTCCGGGAATAGTCCCTATCAACGCGTAGAGCATCGATAGTTAGCCCTCCAGGGTGTCGGGGCTTAGTAGCTCCAGCAGTGACCTTTGCCAACGCGTAGCTTGTCGGCAGCAGACTCCGCTTGTGGGGTCTTCTCACCATCTTTTATTCTGCGTCGACGGCTGGCCCCCTTAGCTTTGACGGAGCTTGGTTGCTCCGGTAATGCTCGTTTTCAATGTTTAACATCGATCACAAGCCACCTAGGGGGAGTCAGAGCTTTGTTAGCTCCGGCTTTTCTCCATCAACGTGGATTCTTTATTTTTCCTGCACACTGAAGCCAAGAAAAATAGTAAAATTCGCTCCTTGCCTATAACTTCGTCGCGGCTTATGATTCCCAAGAAAGTTTTAGGTCAAACACAATTCTGAATACAACCGAATGCATTGCCTTCTTTCTTCCAGATCCAATTGTACTTGTACTCTCCTTACTTCGGCCTGCCGGGGTGTAGGTAGAGTGGCGTACTTAGGGTGCTTGACCAGGCTAAGTCGATAGCACACTCCGGCCCTAGATTGGCTTGGCGACATTCAGGCGAGTGGGCCATGAACAATATTTAAATCCAAAAGAATTGACAATACAACTCGAATCGTATATGAACTGGTCGAACTAAAATTTCTTAAGAATTGCACAACTTTATTATAGACAAGAAAGAGAAAAATAAAAAATGTTGAGCCTATACAAAATAAATGCACGTGGAGTCTGTTTCACATGAAGATGTCTTTCATTATAGGTCCAGGGTACAGGGGAAACAAGTACACTCTTAGGGTATGGAACCAGGCTAAGCGTGTTTAATTTTGTTTGACCCAGGGTAGCTAGACACACTTTTAGTCCTGAGACTGTGACAAGTGTTGCATGAACTTTGCGGACCTTCCGGGAAAGGTCCGGCTGTTCTCCCAGAGGAACTACCCGACTCTGTACAATGACTCTATAACATACACCTCAAGTTACTACAGACTCACCCCCGTGATATTAAGTGTAGAACTTACGGAGGTGCTCAATATTCCAAGGATTTGGGAGAGGTGTCCCATCCTCGGTAGCCAAGCGAACGCTTCCGGGACGTGACACTTTAATCACTCGGAAGGGTCCCTCCCAGCTGGGGGAGAGTTTGTTTAACCCTTCTCTGGATTGTATTCTCCGTAGCACCAGATCACCTTCCTCGAGCTGTCGGCTGTGTACATGCCGCTGATGATAGCGCCGAAGGGCTTGGCGGTATCGGGCATTCCGAACAGCTGCTTGGCACCTTCCCTCCTCAAGGAGGTCTAGGTCTTCACGCCGGAGCTGGTCCTGCGTGGCTTCGTCGAAGGTTCAGACTCGGAGTGACCCCAAGGTGATTTCCGGAGGAAGGATTGCTTTAGCTCCATACACCAAGAAGAAGGGTGTCTCTCTAGTTGACCGGTTTGGAGTTGTCCTGTTGGCCCATAGAGCGTGCGGAAGCTCTTCATCCAGTTGGCTCCATGTTTTTTCAAGCGCTCATAGGTGCGCGTTTTGAGTCCTTTCAGGATTTCAGCATTTGCTCTCTCGGCCTGGCCATTGCTTGTCGGGTGAGCTACGGAGGTGTAGCAAACTTGAATGCCGAGGTCTTCGCAATATCCTTGAAATGCAGAACTTGTGAATTGGGTCCCATTATCAGTAATGATTTTGTTTGGGACTCCAAATCTGCATACAATGGACTGCAAAAAGTTGATAGCAGATTGCTTGTTTATTGTCACAACTGGAGTTGCTTCCGGCCACTTGGTTAACTTGTCAATTGCGACGTACAGGAACTTGTAACCTCCGACGGCTCTTGGGAAAGGTCCCAAGATGTCCATCCCCCACACAGCAAAGGGCCATGTAGGAGGTATCATTTGTAGAGGCTGAGCCGGTGTGTGAATTTGCTTTGCTTGGAATTGGCATGCTTTGCATTTCTTCACCAGCTCAGTTGCATCCTGGAGTGTTGTAGGCCAGTAGAAGCCATGCCGGAAGGCTTTACCGACCAGCGTGCGGGAAGACGCATGGTTCCCACACTCGTCTCCATGGATTTCTGCGAGGAGCTCGCAGCCTTCTTCCCTTGTGATGCACCGCATTAGGACACCGTTGGCACCGCGCTGGTAGAGATCCCCTTCTACCAACGTGTATTTTTTAGCCAATCTGACTATCCGGTCAGCGGATACATCATCGTCAGGAAGGATGTTGTCTTTCAAGTAGCTTCGGATCTCCGAGATCCATGCATCGGAGCTAACTTGAGTATTCGAGACTTGCGTGCTGGGTTGCTCGGAGCTTCCGGCAGCACCTACGACCCTTGATGGCTGCCATGGTAACAGGGCCATCGGGACCATCAGCTTCGGGATGCTGATCTTGCCCCCTTCGCTCAGTTCGGCAGGCTGAGCTGTGGGTTTCGACAACCTCTGGACAAGTTTCGTTAGGAGCTAGAGCTCCAGTTGACGCTTTCGTCGAGAGTTCGTCGGCTTCAGCGTTGTGGACACGATGGACGTGGTGGAGGTCTAGGACTTCGAAGTCCTTCTGAAGCCTCTGGACTTCAAGGAGGTAAGCAGCTAGTTGGAGATTGTTGCAGGAGCATTCACCCTTCACTTGTTTAATGATGAGCTGTGAATCTCCCTTGACTAGCAGCTCCTTGACACCGTATGACAGTGCCACCTTTAGTCTGTAGATGAGTGCTTCATACTCTGCCATGTTGTTGGTCGCTTTGAAGTCAAGGCGTACCATGTATTTTACCTTCTCCCCGGTTGGTGCGAGGAGAAGGATTCTAGCTCCGGCCCCCTGCTTTTGCATGGAGCCGTCAAAGTAGAGGGTCCAGTGAGGCTCGGTGAAGACCGGAGCCTTGTGTTCCGGCTTCTGCTCACTGGGGCCCTAGGGTTTGATGGAGAGGGAGTCCATTCCGCCACAAAATCTGCCAATTACTGGCTCTTGATTGCTTGCCTTGGAATGAATTCAAGATCGAATTCGGCCAATTCCGCTGCCCACTTTGCAATATTCCCAGTTGAATTGGGATTATGCAAGATTGCTCGAAGTGGGTAAGAAGTCACCACTGAAATCTTGTGAGCTTGCAAGTAATGGCGAAGCTTCCTGGAGGCGATAAGAACTGCATAGAGCAGCTTATGCACCTCTAGGTATCGAGTCTTGGCGTCATGAAGTACTTCACTGATGAAGTACACTGGGCGCTGGATGGTCTGGACCCTCTCAGAGGGGCCCAGAGCTTCTTCTTCATTGACTCGGATCCTCCCAGAGGGATCCGGACTTTCCTTGGGGACCTCCGGATCCATGCTGGGGGGACTCGGAGCTTCTTCGGAAGTGACCTGGACCCTCCCGGAGGGGTCTGGGTCTTCTGAAGTAACTTCTTGTGAACTCAAGTCTGGGAACTGGGACCCAGACTCGCTTTTAGGAACCTTCGGACCATCTTGAAGGGGTCTGGATTCTTGAGCATGGGATAGTTCTGGTCTCTCCGCAACCAGGACCATACTGACGACTTCGTTAGTTGCTGAAATGTAAAGCAGCAAAGGCTCACCAGGGTTCTGAGCTACCAGAGTTGGTAGGGTGGTGAGGAGCTGTTTTAGCTCCTGGAACGCCTTTTCTGCTTCTTCAGACCATTGGAATGGTCCGGACTTCCTGAATAACTTGAAGAAGGGAAGTGCCTATTCTGCCAGTCTTGAAATGAACCGGTTGAGGGCTGCTAGACATCTAGTCAGCTTTTGGACATCCTTGATGCGAGCTGGTGGCCGCATGTCTTCAATGGCTTTGATCTTCGCTGGATTAGCCTCTATGCTCCGGTGACTTACCAGAAAACCAAGAAGTTTTCCGGAGCTAACCCCAAAGACACACTTGTCTGGGTTTAGCTTTGTGCGGGTGACCCGCAGCTTATTGAAGACAGCCTGTAAGGTGTCAAGGAGTGACTCCTTGTTCTTGTCCTTGACCACGATGTCATCAACGTACACTTCCACTATGTCTCTAATGAGTTCTTCAAAAGTTTTGTACATAGCTCGTACAAAGGTTGAAGCTGCATTCTTGAGACCAAATGGCATGGCTGTATAACAGTACAATCCATCTACTGTGATGAAAGAAGTATGATCTTCATCTTCCCTAGGCATTCTGATTTGATGATACCCAGAATATGCGTCTAGGAAACACAGTAATTCACACCTGGAGGTGGAATCCACTATCTGATCTATTCTAGTTAGTGGGAATGGATCTTTTGGACATGCCTTATTTAGTGTTGTGTAGTCAATACACATCCGAAGCTTCCCGCCAGCCTTGGGCACAACGACTGGGTTTGCCAGCCATTTTGGATGGAAGACTTCTCGGATGAATCCAGCTTCGAGCAACTTCTTCACTTCTTGTCGAATGAAGTTCTGTCGCTCCACGGATTGCTTCCAAGGCTTCTGATGCACGGGCCGGGCGTCAGGGTAGATCTTCACATTGTGCTCAATCACTCCCCTGGGGATCCCAGGCATTTGTGATGGTTGCCATGCAAACACGTCAACATTAGCCCGGAGGAAAGCGATGAGCGCGAGTTCCTATTTGTCATTCAGTCCCCTCGATATACGGGTGGTCTGAGCGGCATCAGAACCGATTTGTATGACTTTGACGGGAATGTCGGTGTCGCCGCTTGGTTGCACTCGAGGTGCAGAAGTCGAGCCTCGTTGACAAATGCTCAGGGGTTTTGGAGCTTTTTCCTGTCTGGAGTCCTCCTCTTGCGCCATAGTAAGCGCATGGAGTTCTTCCAGAGCGGTTACACCGACGGTGCGATCTCCGCGGATTCGGAGAACGCCTACTGGTGTTGGCATCTTTAACACCAGGTAGCCATAATGAGCAGCTGCCATGAATTTGTACAAGGCAGGCCTACCCAAGATGGCATTGAAAGGTAAGTTGATCTGAGCAACGTCAAAGACCAACTTCTCAGTGCGATACTTCTCCCGAGTCCCGAAGGTAACGAGGAGGGTAATAGCACCGAGTGGGGTAATGGCTCTCGGACCTACTCCGAGGAAAGGTCGGGAGGGATGAAGATCCGAAGGTCGAAGCTGAAGCTTGGTAAAAGCTTCGAAGCTTATGAGTTTCAGCCCCGAACCCCCGTCTACCATAACATGGTGGAGCTGAATGTTATTGATGGTAGGAGATACCATCAAAGGTAACTGGCCTGCTCCAACCATGCTTCGAGGGCAGTCCGAAGCATCAAAAGTGATGGTTGTGTCCATCCACTTTCGATGAGGCTCCGCCCTGGCTGTAGGAGCTACAGCGGCCATGTCCCGACGCATTGTCTTGAGGACGTGGCGGGAGGTGATGTCCCATGATCCACCAAAAATGGTGTTCATGGTCTTCCGACGCTCGTTGTCAGAGACGTCAGAATCGTCGTCGATGGAGGTATAGACGGCCTTCAGGACCTTTTTAGGATCCTGAAAACCTAACTCCTCTTCAGCTGGAGCTTTGTCAACTTTTTGTTTTCCTTCCCTCTGTCGGAAAGGAACTTCTTCCCAGCGCTTGTTGTAGCGCTCGGCAAGGTTTTGGACCTCCCGACAGTCTTCCAAACTGTGGTTGTCCATCTTATGAATTGGACACCACACCTTGCGTTTGCCATCGAGGTCGCTTCTCGGGGCGTGGCCCCCGGCCACCCGGAGCTGCAGCAGCTGCAACATTAGATGCACCGGTCGATGACTTCTTCTTGCCGTTGGTCTTTTTCTTCTTTTTGCCACTCCCGGAGGTAGTGGGTTCTCCTTTGGAGGATTTCTTGTGATCCTGCGGAGGTGGTTTGGAGTGCATTTCATGGCCCTCCGCAGCTCTGGCACATTTGTCAGCCAAGATGAAGAGTTCTGTGACACTGGTGATCTCCTTGATCGCCAGTTTCTCCAACATCTTCTTATCCCGTACGCCTTGTCTAAATGCCACAATGACAGAAGCGCTAGAGATAGAAGGGATAGTGTTTCGTACGTGAGAGAATCTCTGGATGAATGATCGCAGGGATTCTCCCCCTTTTTGCACGACTGCAAAAAGGTCCAGTTCGGTGCCTGGTCGGGTGTATGAACTCCCGAAGTTGGCGGTGAACTGCCGGCACAACTCCTCCCAACTATTGATGGAGTTGGATGGAAGGCTCATAAACCAGGACCAGGCGGTCCCAGTTAAAGCCATTGGAAAATAGTTGGCCATTACGACCTCATTTCCTCCAGCTGCCAGGATTGTAGTGGAGGAAATCTGAAGAAATTCAACGGGATTAATGGTCCCGTCAAACTTCTCCGGCAGGTGAGGCCGGAATTTTTGTGGCCACCTGACCATACGCAGATGCATGGCCAGGGCTGAACAGCCTCCTCCTACTCTTTCAGGAGTAGGAATGTCCTGAGCTTCTCGTCTTTCACGAGCACGCTTGATATGGACTCGACCATCTCGTTGACGGTATCGGCGATCAAGCTACGCCCGGAGGTCATGAGTTGAAAGCCTTGATACCGTGTGAGTGCGTCTCGTCCGGAGGGCAACGACGTCACTTGCTGTGACGCAACACGTCTCCTGTTGTTGGAAACGTGCAGACCAAGTCTGCCATACAAGGTCCATCGCTGTGACGGGGCCCGTCCTGAAGGAGGAGGACCTGGTTACTGATGCGGTCGGCTGCTGCTGCAACCAAGTGTTCCACATCGGCCCTCCACTGCTCCATTGCATCCCGGGATGCATCCGGAGGTGGTGGGCGCTGAAGGAGAGCACGTGCTGCATGGAGCGCGTGTTCCGGGTTGTCATGATTCGCCGATGCAGTGATTGACGCCGGTGCACCATCGCGCTGCCCAGCTTGATTTGCTGGTGGAGGCGGCGGTGGTGAAAGTGTGACTCCTGCTGGAACTGAGGTTCCTGCTGGTGGCTGCATATTGGAGGGATTGCCCCCAACAGCTTGAACAGTGGGATGACCATTGGACGATTCAGCAGTTGAGTTCACCATTCTTGAAATCTCAGGCACCCCTACCTGGCGCGCCAACTGTCGGTGGTTTTGATCCGGCAGATCTCCCGACACTACTAAAGTGTTTGCGGTGTTTGAAGTTCGGTGTGGGCGCGCGGAGATTCAAGAAGGTAAACTGTAAATGACACAGGAGACACAAAGATTTACGTAGTTCGGGCCGCCTGAGCGTAATACCCTACTCCACGAGATGTGTTGGTGTTGTATTGGATGTATGAACTCAACTCAGGTGACGTGAGTTGAGTGCGCGTGTGAGCCGATTAGACCAGATCAGATCAGAGCAGGTCAGATCAGTCTCCCCCTATGTATCGTCGGCCTGTCCTTTTATAGTATATGGACAGGCCATTACAAGTTGGCCTGGCCCGACATGTGGCCCCGGCGGTTACTAATATTGATACACATTTGATGCGCTTAATTACACTTAATGATCGAGTTACGGGCTTTGACAGCACCGTTACTGGTAATTAAGGTCGTCCGATCATGTGTCATTAACATAGTATTAATGACACTTAATCGGGTCTTGGAGTCCTTGATTCCCCTTTGAAGATCTGGAGCCGTTATGGAGTATATCGGAGGTTTGAGGCTGAAGATCCGACAGTAGGACACGTGGCAGCTCCGGAGCATGCTGTGAGCAACAGATAGGTCCGGTGCCACCGTGTGAGTCCCGGAGCTTCCCTAGGTCTGGGGTTAGGTCCGGGGGTGCCGTTATGGTACATAGCCCGGAGCTTCCCCCTTGTGGGTGGTAGCTCCGGTTTGATGGTACACGTGGCAACCCTGAGACTAACCATATTGGGGAAGCAGGTCCGGTTATATCTGACATGTGGGCCTCCGAAGGTCTTCAAATCAAGTAGATGACATTTCCTTGAAATCTTTGCAATCTCAAGGGGTATACGGTACCCAGGGTACCGACAGCCGCTCGTCGCTCATTAATGGCAAACTTCTCCATCGACCCCCGTCGGTTTTGTCCGCGGCTGATGATCCCAGAAGATGGTGGTCCTCTAAGAAGGACCAGAAGCGTGTGCCACGTATCTGGCGAAATCGCGAAGAAAAATGAGGAATATGCGGTTGCGGTCACAAACGAGGTACTAACTCCTGCACAACATAATGAATTTATGGACCAGATAGCAGTGTACATCCAAGATTAGGCAAGAATGCACGTAGTTACTTACGGTGCACATTCCCATGGGATTGGCATGTACTACAAGTTAAGAAATAAACTGGAGAGAGATGCTTTGGTCCTAGCAAATCCCCACGTGGTCGGGAATCGGGAGTTCAGATTTGAAAAACATGATGAGGCAAGTCTTAATATGTGTCGTGCTTAGTTTACTAGAAGGTGTTGGATTTTGCTACTTGGTTATCCTCTGGATCTAAAGGAGCGAAGGTTTATTGAACAAAACTGCTCTAGTTTTGGCCAGTTGATTCATTGGGATGAAAACTATCCAAACCCGACTAGGGTCATTTTGCTGGTGATGGTGGATAATCCACTTGACATCCCTCGAAGCCTTGTACTCAGGAGAGGCAACGAAGTCGGCGGGGAAGGACGTTCATGGACTGTACCAGTTTACGTCCTAGGTCTTGATTTTGTGGACCACCTTCCGGGTGATGAGAAGGACCCTCCGCCTTTCAATGGCAACCCCCACCCTTACCACAGACCAGTCTTGCCTAGTCCTTATCCTGATGATCAAGGTCCTCCGCCTGCTGCCCCAGATGACTTGGGGCAGAATGATCCTGGCGACCAGAATAATGAAGCATCGGATATGTTGTCCACGGCGCAGGTAGCATATAATATCCTAACCTTTCTCCTCATATATAGCGTGTTAACTATTTTTTTCGGCCCCAAATGATCTAGAAAAATTACTCCAGATTTGATGATGCCATAAACTAATCGCTGCTGAAAACAATGACGGTAGTCCAAGCAAGGTTGTCGTGATGCAGGATGCATGGAGGTAGACCCAAGCAAGGTGGTGGTGCAGGACGATGCATGGAGCTAGCTGACGGACTGAAGGTGCTGCTTGAAGAGATATGGTGCAGACTAGATGTGCTGATTAGTTTATTTTGTGTTTTTTGATTACGTAAGAGCTAGTACTGTCAAATTAATTAGTTTGTTGCCTGGAATGGTACGTTGAACACTATTGTTTGGTTCCGTCGATGTTTATATCTAGTATTTAATCCTTGTTTATATCACTTTGTTGCTGGTTGAAGAGATTTTATGCGTATGCTTTATTTTAATCCTTGTTTATATCACTGTGTTTATATCTAGTAGTACTTAATTATGAACATGTGTAGAAGTAGCAATTTATACAACTTTATTATTACTGAAGCCAAAATTTATAGAACCTAGATTTTTTAAAGCACATGTGTCACTTCCAGAGGAATCCATTCCTTTAAACTGCCTCGTGCGTTTCCTTTGATGCAAACGGGGCTAAACAAAAGACGAGCGCGCATAGGGGAAACACAACAAGTGCAACATTCATCAGAGACGAGCATGCATATATAGGAGAAACACATCAACATGCCTTATACAAGTCTATTTCATATACTCCCTTTGTTCACTTTTCATGGGCATTGGCAGAACTAGGGGTAGCGCATCCAAAAGGGAATAAAGGGAATATAACCCATAGAGTACAACACTTATGGCAGAACAGGTCATACTCGCGCTCAATCCTACAGTTCTCAATATAGAAGACGGTCCACTCGTACTACCCTCGCTGGCCGCAGCAGGCAGGCCCCTGGTTCCCCCCTGTTGGGCAGCGGCAAACGTCATCGTCAATGTCGGGCAGCGCCACCGGCGGCGGTCCCGGAGGAGGACTACGCAGTAACCTCCAGCTCATGAAAACATCGAGCCTCTGCATGGCTTGATTCCAACACTGGCAGCACTCCGTGTTGGTCCTCTTCATCGCGACGGACCCGGCCGCGTTGTCGCCGACGTGGGCCTTGACATCGACCTGCCGGATATACTTGAGGGCGTCGCGGTCCCCGCGGTCGGCATTGTAGCGGAGCATGGTGAGGACGTAGGCCGCCACCTTGTGGCTGTTCGCGGCCGCCCGGGCAAGGAACTGGGTGCCCCGCTGCGCCTGCGCACGGCCGTAGTTGAAGACGAGGTCGAACCTGGTGACGTAGCATGCATGAGGGTTGCCCACGTTGACCAGGTGCTCCACGAGGGCGTCGTAGCTCCCGTTCCCGTGCCGTTGCAACCACTCCCAGCTGCTCTCCCGCTCCAGCGCCACGCGCCTACCCACGGCGGGATCACGGCATGCCGCGTGCATGGTCTTGCAGGTGGCGCGCAGACTGGAGAGGTCATCCATGGGCTGGGTGGAGGTTGCGGTGACCCACCCCGCGATCAGGACCGCAATATTGTGCGGCAAGGGGAACTCCATGGGCCTCGAAGGTAACCAATGAGGGCGTGCACAACGGAGAGGAAGAGTACGCGCGAAGAAGAGGATGGTGTGTGTGGCAGAGTAGAGGATGGTGTGTCGTCTTACTACTCTTTATTAGTATGCGCGGAGAAGACGATGAGACGCCCGGTGATTTTTAGTACGCCCGGAGAAGAGGGATGGTGGTGTGTGGGCAGTTATTTCCAGCCAATTTTTTTTGTCCCATCTCAACTTTACTTTCACTGTATGGTCATGTCAGCTGTGTGCTCTGCACATTTTCAGCTATTGTCCTTTGCTGCCGTAGCAACTTGCTGGCATTGAATGGAAAGTGGGAGGATATGTATTGATGAAGGGTGTTAGGGTAATTTTATGTGTTGACTAATGTGCGGTTTGAATCCTAAAAATAGAGTTCACTTGGGACGGAGGGAGTATAAGATGGTCACCCGCGCCATCGTCTTTTCTACACAACCGTTCCAACATCCTCTCTTCTCTCCACAAAACCTAGCCACGGCTAGTATACAACAAATGCTTTCGAGCTCGAGCAACCCTCCGCCACCGAGCCCGCCGAGGGACCCGGCCACCGGTAAGCGGCCGTGGCTGGACCCCCCCTCGCCGCTGCGCGTGAAGGATACCCTCCTGTTCAACATGGCCCGAGATGTTTTTACGGATACATCTCACTCTATGGAACGCCTTGGGCTCGGTACCCTTCCACAAAGTACTGGAATGGACACCACGGGCCACTACGTCTTCGGCCTCTCGCACTTGGCCTCTCATCTCGACTCCCTCTGGGAGACGATGGCGGTCGAGCTCGGCGTCGCGGGTCGTCGCAACCTCGTCGTGGCGGCGTCCTTGAGACTGGGTCACCTTCCGCCGCCGGAGCCCGAGGCGCTAGAGGAGGGTCAGGAGCCCGAGGACTTACTCGGGGAGGAGGAGGTGGAGGCTAAGTAGAGTAGTATTTAGGTGTTTTCTTTTCATGTTTTTAGTTGTAGTTTTTTGCTTCATGTTTTTAGTTGTAGTTTTTCGTTTCATGGTTTTAGTTGTAGTGTATCTTTTCTTGTGTTTGTAATATACTCCCTCCATCGAAAGCGACAAGTATTTTGGGACGGAGATACTCCCTCCATCGAAAGGGACAAGTATTTTGGGATGGAGGGAGTAATGTTTTTAAGTTAAATGTACTTGGTGTTCTTGTTCATGGATGTACTATTTGTGCAAAATTAGTTCGAATTTTCCGATCACCAAAACCTCCTTGTCCCCAAACCGGTGGAGTTGTAGGAGATCGCCCACAGCGGGGCCTGCAAAGCGGTCTGTAAAGTAGTAGTAACAGGAAAATGCAACAGGCTAGTAGCTAGGACTAGAAAGAAAAAGTGAAGACAATACGAGGAAGAAAATGTTTGAAAAAAGGAAGGACAATCGAAATGTTAAACAGGAAATCTTTTCACAGAAATTAATCCAGTCGTAATCCTCTCAAACATAGGCTCCCTTTGAAGGATAGGATTTGTAAAGGATTTTTAGTTTCCATAGGAAACGTAACACATGAACTAGGACACTTTGGTAGCCATACTAAAAAGCTGCTTATCCGCCTCATCCACTTCCCCACACCGCCAGTAGAATCTCTTCGGTCGCGGGAAGGTGTCCGCCGAAGAGTTCGAGGACACCGAGGAGTGTCCGTCAGAAGAGTCGCCTGATGACGAGGAGGTTGGGGAGTTGGGGTGGACCAGCGGCGTATAGTCGAGGTAGTGATCCAGGTGGATGATGAGCTCCATCGTGAGGCCGCCAGGACGGACCACTGCGGCATGGTTGAAAGGTTCCGCCAGTGGCCCGCCGTCACTCCCAGTCCGGCCATCACTTCCTGCAAAGAAGGTGGCCATTTTGGCCCGAGGCAGGAGGCTTGGGTCTTTCATCCACCCAACGATGGTGCATAGGTCAGCATGCTCCCGGTGGTAAGTGGAAGCATCGAAGTGATCAAAGAGGAAGACGTCACCCAAAACCTGTCTGATGCCCTCCGCAGACCAGACATGAAGAGGGAGGTTCTCGATGACAACCTGCACGTGGAAGAAACACCCGACGATCGGCACACCGATGCCAAAGATCCATGGCCGGAAGTAGTGGTTATCATCCGGCATGGAGATGATTGCCGTCTCGATGGCGAGCTCCCGATAGTCATCACGGGTGAACCGCACCAGGAACTCACCATCCCCAAACGTGGACACGATGAAAGACCAATGCGGGATTTCAAGTTGGTGATGGATGGCCAGGGTGATCTCCATGGGCGTCGCCTCGCTGCGACCTCCTCTGGGTCCCAGAACAGCTGCTTGGCGGCGCAAATGGATAAACTCCATCGTCATGAGGCGGTTGTTGACCACCGTGCATTGCCCCTCACGAGAGTGCAGTGACGGTGAGCCTGCAGGTACTTGCTCGCGTCTAACATGGTTGCGAGGCATGGCACTGCGACAACAGAGGCAAAGGACTTCTCAGGCAACACACGGGAACATGGATGGCAATCAGTCGGGAACTTGAGCCTGGAAGCAATAGGGGGGGGGGGGGGGGGGGGTGATTTAAGAAGGCGAGGATGAAGAGGCCAAACATCAGAAGCAGCGTCCCTTGAGGATCTCACGAAAATCTGGTGATAGGACCGGACCTTTCGAGGCCTTCGGCTCTGTGCAAGCGTCATGAATGCGCGAAGGCCCAGATTGAATATAAAGTGAATCAGCGCAGTTTCAGCCCACATATAACAAGCGGCCCAGCTTTTTCGTCCTGCCTGCCTGCCTTCTCGCGGCGGGATATTTTTGTCATGCCGAATGAAGAAGGAAAATAAGAAACGAAAATAATATTTTATTACGGTACCCTTCGACCCGCAACGCCGGCCCCCTCTCCGCAACATGCTTGTAGGAGCATCCGCCGGCCGCCACGATTGTAGGAGCATCCGCTGGCCGCCACGCTTGTAGGAGCATCCGTGGGCCGCCACGCTTGGAGGAGCATTCGTCGGCCGCCATGCTTGGAGGAGCATCCGCCGGCCGCCACGCTTGGAGGAGCATTCGCCCGCCGCTACGCTTGGAGGAGCATCCGCCGGTCGCCAGGCTTGGAGGAGCATCCGCCGGCCGCCATGCTTGTAGGAGCATCCGCCGACCGCCACTCTTGTAGGAGGATCCGCCGGCCGCCAAGCTTGGAGGACCAACCGCCGGCCGCCACGCTTGGAGGAGCATCCGCCGGCCGCCACGCTTGTAGGAGAATTCACCGGCCACAGCGCGTGGAGTAACAACAGCTAGGTACAATTGCTCACATAATGTGTTCTTGTACATCTATCCTCTTACGGATAGGCTGATGGCTGATTGAATTGTAGGAAGCGATGTCAGAAGATAAGACATGGATGGGAAAAGACAGGCATACGAGGGAGTGGCATGATGGAATGAAGTCATTTTTAAATTTTGCATTTCAGGGCACTCGTGAAGGAGGAACTATGTCTTGTCCTTGCACGAGATGTCGTAATATTTGCCACAAGACAAGCAAGGGAGTTCATTTACACCTGCTCAGAAATGGGATGTTATTGGATTATACTTGTTGGATACACCATGGAGAAATACGAGTTCAGGAAAATATTGCTGAGGAATCAGCAAATAATGAGGAGATAATTTCTGATGATGGTGCTATGCAAAATATGTTGTCCAGTCTACTTAGAGGCACTGATCATGGTGGTACTTCAGCAGATGTTGATGATCAAGAAAATTCTATAAACCAGCAGGAACCAACTGGGGATGCAAAGAAATTCTATGACTTATTAACTGATGCCAAAAAGGAGTTGTATCCAGGTTATTCGCAGCTGACCCAATTATCCTACATTGTCAGGTTCTACCAGATAAAGTGTTTAACTGGTATGAGCAAAGTAGCTTGTGAGATGTTACTTGAATTATTCTCATTTGCGCTTCCAAAGGGCCACTGCATTCCTAATACACTTGATAAACTTTAGAAGGTTGTTTGTGACCTCGGGCTGGACTACCAAAAGCTCGATGCATGTGTCAATGATTGTGTGTTATTCCAGAAGGACTATTCTCTACTGAATAGTTGCCCAAAATGTGGTGAATTAAGATGGAAAAATAGTACTGCTGGGGATGCAAGAGAGGCTTTACCTTGTGGAAAATCCAAGAAGCTTGTAGAACGCAAGATTCTACATTACTTCTCTCTTATTCCCCATCTACAAAGGTTTTATATGGGAGAATCAACGGCATCAAACATGCACTGGCACAAAGAAGGTCGTGCTGATGATGGAATATTACGCCATCCCACCGATTCGAAAGCATGGAAGCATTTTGATAGCATTCACCCAAATTTCTCATCTGATCCTCGCAACATAAGACTTGGGATAGCATCTGATGGTTTCAATCCTTTGGAGTAATGAATGTTTCTTACAGTACATGGCCTGTGATTCTAATCCCTTATAATCTACCACCTTGGTTGTGTATGAAGCAGTCTTATTGGGTGATGTCAATGATAATTCCTGGGCCAAAGTCACCTGGAAACAACATTGATGTGTATCTGCAGCCTTTGATTGATGAGCTACTGAAATTATGGTTTGATGGTGTTGAAACATATGACAGTTTAAAGAAAGAGACATTTCTCTTGCGAGCTTCTTTATTATGGACAATGAATGATTTTCCAGCAGATGCAATGCTATGTGGATGGAGCACAAAAGGGAAGCTAGCATGTCCATACTGCCATATAAACACTGATGCCTTCTGGTTGAAATATGGACGAAAGCATTGTTACATGGGTCATCGTCGTTTCCTACCTCAGGATCACAGATGGCGTCGAAACAAAGGTTCTTTCAACAACAAGGCAGAAAATAGAGAGGCTCCAACATCACTCTCTGGTGACGAAGTACTCCAACAATACGAGTGTTTTGATCAAGTGAGTTTTGGACCGACGAATAATAAGAGAAAGCACACCGAGGAAAATAGATGGCATAATTGGAAGAAGAAAAGTATATTTTTCGACCACCCTTATTGGAAGACATTGCTAATAAGGCATAACTTGGATGTCATGCACATTGAGAAAAACATTTCTGATAGCATATTGGGGACATTGCTTGCTATGGATGGTAAAACAAAAGATAGTCTACAAGCTCGTCTTGATATGAAGGATATGGGTATACGGCCAGATCAACATCCAAAGTTCATAAAGAGCAAGTACACATTCCCACCAGCATTATATACTTTGGGCAAAGATGAGAAGACCACCTTGTGCAAGTTTTTGGGGAATGTGAAGGTGCCCGATGGTTATGCCTCAAACATCAAGAGATGTGTAGCAAACAAATACCTGAAACAATTTGTAAGCTTGAGATGTTGTTTCCTCCCGCTTTCTTTGATATCATGGTACATCTTCCAACCCATCTTGCCGAAGAAGCACGGTTGGGTGGACCTGTTTCTTACATATGGATGTATCCAATTGAGAGGTACCTTGGTACATTGAAGAGGTATGTACGTAACAAAGCTCACCCGAAGGGTTCTATAGCTGAGGGATATATTGCCGAAGAGTGTATGACTTTTTGTAGTCAGTTTTTGGATAACATCAGCACCAAGCATAATAGGCCAGAACGTCATGAAGCTGCAGCTACAAATGAACCTTCTGTTGATAATTCTAACATATTTACAGAAGTTAATAATTCTAAAAAAGGGTATAAATGGGACCAACTTACTATGGTGGAACTACATAACATCAGGCATTATCTTATTACTAACGTTGAAGAGGCCGCTCCATGGATCAAGTAATAACGTATAACTCAGATGTTGTATACTATATATATGGCTTATTGTAGATGGCTAATTTAATTTGTACCCTTTTCAGTGAGCATATTGAAGAACTGAAAAAGATTCATTCTTGTGATGTTGATAAACGCCATAGAGATGAGTTTGTTTATTGGTTTCAGAAATGAGTAAGTACATAAAAGTTTGTACTTTGATGAAATATTGAACAAATATGTGTTCTGAAATTGGTTTGTCGTCGATAACCCCTGTTATACTAATGTGTACAGATTACGACATTACACAAAGAAGGCAAAGCGACCGATTATCTGTATGCATTATCTAGAGGACCTGATCGTCGGGCACGTTTTTTTAGTCGGTTATTCATTAATAGCTTCTTCTTTCGAACTGCAGACATGGAAAAATATTTACGAACCCAAAACAGTGGTATTGTTGTTCGGGGCTGATCATGATTGGTTTGGAGTAATCAAGAAAATCATTGTTGTTGATTTTGAAAAAAATCAAGAGGTTCTGTTATTTCAGTGTGAATGGTTTGATCAGCCTTTTGGAAGCAGTCAGAACCAAAGCAGAGGCTACAAAAAGGATCAATACGGAATGATAGATGTTGACACTACTCTGTTTCGATTCCAGTATGAGCCTTACATTCTAGCCACCCAAGCAGAACAAGTTTTTTATGTTCCAAGTGTGAAGCATCCTAAATGGGCTACAGTTGTTAAAACGAAGCCACGGAACCTTTTTGCCATGCCCCCTGGATACAGTGAAAATAATGTGACTGAGACGATGGAGGCTGAGACATTTCATGATGATCTGCTTACTGATGATATAAATAATGAGGATACGACCGCATGGGCTAGGAATGACATTGAGGGAGCGAGCGGCGATGCTTCCACTCTTATAATGACAACGTCAGTTGATTGGTTTGAGGTAGATGGAGTTGCATCAGAAAATGAAGACGACGACGACAACGATACATATACCAATGATGGTCATGTAGCTCCATTGTGGGGGACGATAGCGAAGATGATGATTTTTAGTATAATTAAGTACGTGACATGTAGCTCCACAATGAATTCATCCGTCCGAACCCGACATTTATTTTTTAGTCATTTATATTTGCTACCCGAAAAGTACCCGATACCCGATATTTCGGTCTTTTCAGTTCCAGTCTTGGTTTTATCGGTTTCGGTTTTTTGGTCTCGGTTTATTTGCCCACCCCTAATTTACGTAGTAGTAGCATATATATGGGATATACATATTTCTCCTGCATGTTTTTTTTTTTTGCAAAACTATTTAGTGATATATCCTATGTGCATATTACATATGTAAAACTAATGTAAAGTATAAAACTTTTTCAAAGGGAAGTCTTAGGTTTCGTCAAATCTATCTTTCAGATTTACGCAATTTTGATTTGTTTTAACAATACAAGAATTGTACTTTTAGATTCACCATGAAAATATTTCCATAATATACAATCTAGTACTACATGTTATTGAAGTTAATAAATTCCATATAAATCATTTGTACAAGGTAATTAGTTCGACCAAAACAGAAATAGAGTTGAGTTGGGGCGGAGGAAGTATTATACGTTGCTGTTTGCCACATAAGGTTTCGTCCTTCGTTCAAGCCGTAGCCATTTGTACAGGCGGCTGATGCGATCGGACGCACCGAGCTTACGTGCACGCCAATCACCGAGGCACCTTAGACGCGCACAGCGCATGCGTTGAAATCACCTGCGGTATTGCAGGTGCAGTAACAGTCACTGACATGTGGGTCCGGCTAGCCATGGGGCCCACATGTCAGTGACTGTTACTGCACCTGCAGTACTGCAGAGGTTATGCATCCCGCATGCGCATCTTTGAATTCAATTGGAACAGCTCCGCATCCCATCACCGCTTTACCGTGAACCACTGCGGATAGTCTTAAAGGCAGGCCCGGCTCTGGGCCTAGCCAGGCGAAAATAAATTTTCTGCGGCCCTGCCGCACAACGTTGCCTGTCGCGCCCCCGCCGCCGCGCCCCCAGCTCCGCCGCCCCTGCGCCCCCACCGCCGGCCCGCCCCTGACTCGAGAACGGATCGAGGGGAAGGCTCATCGCCCATAGCGGTTGTGTAGCTTCCGTCCCCTCGATCCGTTGGCGATGAGCCTTCTCCTCATCTGTTCTCGAGTTCGCGGCAGCCACGGCACCGCTTCTACCCTGCTTCTGGACTGAGGACGCTGATGATCCACAATATACTTTTAAATCTGCTTGCTGCTAGCCGTTGTTGATGCGTTAATACCTGATGTTTTGCATCGTTGAGTATGTTGCGGATCATCAGCGTTGTTAGTCCAGCACTGAGTCATCAGGAGGCAAAGAGTAATGAACATCATTGATCAGCACTACGCCGAGGAGAACGCGAAAATTGCAGTTGGCCGCGTCAAGTCGGTTTTACGATTTTATTCACATTCCATTTGACTTCAAGTACCACGCCTATGCTTTGAAATATATGATTATACTAATCAAGCTCCGGTCTTTTACTGATTAATACTTAACCTCGTTTGTTGCATTTGCCAAGGTTCGAGGCCAACAAGGGCTACTGCTTTGTCAACGTCACATCGCCAGATGCAACGTTCTGGCTGTGGACAAAGCACCTGCATGGCTTTCGTTGGAAGGTGAACGACTCGCGGAAGATGTGCGAGGTCGACTACGCCAACATCCAGGTACGTCGCCGTCCACTGCCACCGTTTTCCATTGCGCCGCCACTGCATGGTGTTCACTTGCCGCTGCTCGTCATCCTTTCGCGGGGTCGGGATGCGTTGGTGGCCCATTTCTCCAAGTCATGCTTCGACTGCGAAACCGAGGAGTTCCTACCAGTGTGGTTCAGCTCGCCACGGAAGGTGAACGACTCACGGAAGATGTGTGAGGTCGACTATGCCAACATCCAGGTACGTCACCGTCCGCTGCCACCATTTTCCATTGCGCCGCTGCTGCAACGTGTTCACCTGCCGCTGCTCGTCATCCTTTTGAAGGGTCGGGATGCGTTGGTGGATGCGGCCAGATGGTTGCTCTTGCAGGTGTATGGTAATTATGTGAGTGTTTGGTCGGGTCATGTGGTTAGTCCACGATGCACCCTAAACCCAGTGTTGAGGCCGTGTATTTGTCATTTGTGCGTACACTCTAGTGACATGTGACAAAGTGCTCAGTCATCAATTGTGTTTGGTTTGACGTCGAAGTTCGATTGGAGATAGATCATCCATTTCTTTATGTCTTGGATCATCCAAATTAACGTTTGGCTGGATGGACTAGATGATCCAATTTTTCGTTGGTAGGTTGGATGAAACTTGATTGAGATTATTGAATCATCAAAGTTGATAATTTCATAATATTATTCGTGCGCATGATGATCGATCGTGCACGCCGGCGCCGAGTTATTCGGATCGCTGAGCAAAGTTTAGACGTGGAGTTCGTGTGTGCCCATGCGCCCTGCAAGATTCGGTGCACTCGCGTACGTGGCAATCATCAGGGCAGGGTGGTACAGTTGCGGGAACCGTTCAGTGTGCCCTTGGCTGTAAGATTTGGAGCATGAACGTATGTGGCAACCATCTGGGGATGCAACATCGGTGCTCCCGTTTGTGCTTCCATGCGTACTTCGCGCTTATGTATCATCATCTAATTGGTTGAAGTTAAATTAGACATTATGTTAGGTAAATGAAAGGGCCAATAAAATCATGACACTTAAGTCGGAGCACGCATGGAAGCACTGAATGGGAGTATACAAGCCGTGTCCTCGGATGCAACTTCATGTAGCTCCATCCTAATGCAACGATTGTGGTCACGTGGCGATAGATCCTAACACCACGAACCAGTGAATCGTGGCAAGACATCCTAATGCAACGATTGTGTTTCGTTGCATTAGTATCCTGACGCCACGAAAAAGTGAATCGTGGCCACACATCCTAATTGCTACGATTGGGGTCCGTGGCCATTGATACTAACGCCACGAACCAGAGTATCGTGGCAACACATCCTAATGCAACGATTGTGTTCTGTGGCGATAGATCCTGTAACACCACGAACCAGTAATTCGTGGCAACAGATCCTAATGCAACGATTGTGGTCTGTTGCATTAGCATCCTGACGCCACGAACCAGTGAATTGTGGCAAGACATCCTAATACAATGATTGTGTTTCGTTGCATTAGTATCCTGACACCACAAAAAAGTGAATCATGGCCACACATCCTAATTGCTACGATTGGGGTCCGTGGCCATTGATACTAACGCCACGAACCAGAGTATCATGGCAACACATCCTAATGCAACGATTCTGTTTTGTTGCATTACGGTCCAAATGCAACTGTTTTCTGATTCGTGGCAACAGATCCTAATGCAATGACTGTGTTCCGTGGAAATAAAGCTGTAACACCACGAACCAATAATTCGTGGCAACAGATCCTAATGCAACGATTGTGTTCCATGGCAATAAAGCTGTAATGCCACGAACCAGAGTATCATGGCAACACATCCTAATGCAACGATTCTGTTTCGTTGCATTATGGTCCAAATGCAACTGTTTGCTGATTCGTGGCAACAGATCCTAATGCAACGACTGTGTTCTGTGGCAATAAAGTTGTAACGCCACGAACCAGTAATTCGTCGCAACAGGTCCTAATGCAACGATTGTGTTCTGTGGCAATAAAGCTGTAATGCCACGAACCAGTAATTCGTGGAAACAGATCCTAATGCAACGATTGTGGTCCGTGGTGATAGATCCTATAACGCCACGAACCAGTAATTCGTGGCAACAGATCCTAATGCAACGATTGTGGTCTGTTGCATTAGCATCCTAACGCCATGAACTAGTGATTCGTGGCAACAGATCCTAATGCAACGATTATGTTTTGTTGCATTAGCATCCTAACGCCACGAAAAAGTGAATCGTGGCCACACATCCTAATTGCTACGATTGGGGTCTGTGGCCATTGATACTAACGCCACGAACCAGAATATTGTGGCAACACATCCTAATGCAATGATTCTGTTTCATTGCATTACGGTCCAAATGCAACTGTTTGCTGATTCGTGGCAACAGATTCTAATGCAACGATTGTGTTCCGTGGCAATAAAGCTGTAATGCCACGAACCAGTAATTCGTGACAACAGATCCTAATGCAACGATCATGTTCCGTGGCAATAAAGCTGTAACGTCCTGAACCAGTAATTCGTGGCAACAGATCCTAATGCAACGATTGTGGTCCGTGGCGATAGATCCTATAATGCCACGAACCAGTAATTCGTGGCAACAGATCCTAATGCAACGATTGTGGTCCGTGGCGATAGATCCTGTAACGCCACGAACCAGTAATTCGTGGCAACAGATCCTAATGCAACGACTGTGTTCCGTGGCATTAGCATCCTGACGCCATGAACTAGTGATTCGTGGTAACAGATGCTAATGCAACGATTGTGGTCCACTGCATTAGCATCCTGACGCCACAAACTAGTGATTTGTGGCAATAGATCCTAATGCAACGATTGTGTTCCGTGGCGATAGATCCTAGTGCCACGAACTAGTGAATCGTGGCAAAAAGCCAAGCTTACTGCAACGATTTAGTATTCGTTGCAGTACAATCATTGCAACAGGTCGTAATCCTTGTAGCGACTTGTTCTACTTGGTGTGCAAGAAATAATGAATCGAATCCTTTCAATCGTTTCTTGTATTTTACTTCGACCATGCCAAATTCGTTTACTCAAATTCCACAACGGAATCAAACCATTCACAGTCAAAGAATACTGCTCGAATTGTCTTGTTTCCAACAAAAGCTCGACGAGATCTTTTCGAGCCTTTAAATTGTCTTTTGTTTTGCCCGTCATGTCCATGCATGTGCTTATGATACATTCGACCATGTTATGCTCTTGATGCATGACATCAATGTTGTGCCTTAAAATCAACGACTTCACATACGGTAGCTCCCAAAGTCCACAAATGTAAGTCCAATTGTGTTCGTCTCCGTAACCTTCAAAATATCCAGGACGACCTTCATCTGGCACCAATTTGTCCAACATATCAGATATTTCTGACCCGTTAAGACGTTTTGGTGGTCCTTTAGTGATAACAGTGTTCTCTCTGAAGACATTCCTCTGTTGTCTAAACACGTGATTTGGAGGCAACCAACGTCTATGACAATCGAAGTAAGATATCTTGCCTCCATCTGTAAGTAGAAAGCAATCGGTATCCGAAGCACATATCGAACACGTCAACCGACCATGAGTGCTCCATCTAGAAAACATGTCGTATGCCGAAAATTCATGGATGGACCACAAATAAGCAGCTTGAAGGTTGATGTTCTGCTTCTTGTAACAGTCGTACGCTTCAACTCCTGTCCACAACCTTTTCAACTCTTCGATCAACGGTTTCAACATCACGTTGAGACGTGACCCAGGATGATCTGGCCCAGGTACAATGAGGATAAGAAACATGAACACTCTTCATGTAAAAAGCCGGTGGAAGATTGTATGAAATGACAAAGATGGGCCAAAAGGAGTATGGTGTGGTGTTTGTGTTGAACGGCGTGAACCCATCTGTCGCCAACCCGATGCGAACATTTCTTGCTTCAGGACCGAATTCTGGATCGAACTGGTCCAGTGCCTTCCATGCCTCACCATTGGATGGGTGCTTCATGACTCCATTGTATAATGATCACCTTCTTTATGTCATCTCATGTGTCTGTCCGTTTTTTTGTTGAAAGGAATAGCCGCTTCAACCTAGGTGTCACGGGTAAGTAACGAAGCTGCTTACGTGCGACTTCTGTCATCACAATATCACCATCGTTATTAACAACTTCAACAAACCTCAGTTGACCACATTTTAAACATTTTTTCTCATTGGCAAGCTCTCTCCA
This sequence comes from Tuctoria greenei, assembly GCA_036927565.1. NCBI lineage: Eukaryota > Viridiplantae > Streptophyta > Magnoliopsida > Poales > Poaceae > Tuctoria > Tuctoria greenei. Next base: position 258,407,907 of record JAYESD010000002.1, read on the forward strand.
GAAAAGCATACAGTTGTCCGGACACACATCAATCTTCTCGTAGTTCATACTGAGACCAGAAAGAGTTTTCTTCGACTTATACATATCTTTAGGCACTTTGTTGGGATGTGGAACAGCATCGTTGAACAAATTGATGAGCTCGTTGTAACAGTTATTAGAAAAGAAAAACTTAGACTTAACTGCCATAAGTCTAGTCACAAAATTGAGGATTGTCATTTTAGTGTGTCCATGCAGTGGTTGCTCTAAATCTTTGAGAAGTTTGAAGCACTCTTTAACCTCCGCTGTTTGAGGATCCTATGTAAGCTCTGGTCGTATAGCTTCCAGCATCTCATCCATCATATCAACCTCCGTGGCATCATCATTGTCCGCTTCCACTTCTTGTACTGGTTGAGAAGCTGTCTCGCCGTGGAAGTTCCACGACTCATAATGTGACACCTGTCCGTATCGACACAAGTGCATCGTAAGTTCCACTTTGTCCAAAAATGTTCTGTTCCAGCATTTCGTACATGGGCACCGCACCTTATCGCTATTTGACAACGAAAAAGCTTGTTCCACAAAAGCTTCTGTCTTGGCATACCACTCATCCGAGTGGCCACCAGTTCTGCTCTTCCTACCAGTATACATCCAACTACGGTCTTCGTCCATATTTGACTATGAAGTTTAAATCCGTACAAATTATCGTTAGTTTTTTGTTAATTTATGCACGACAAAATTTCAGCAGCATAACACCGCTTATTTTTACACTACATCCCCCAAATACGGTGTAGTTCTTCAAGCTCTGGGGCAACTGACCAATAATGGTGCAGTTTTCAAGATGTCGTAAGTAGGTTACGTTAATCTTATATTTTCTAGTCATTTTAAAAATAGAGGAAATAATTAGAGATAGAGAGAGAGAGAGAGGAAAGAATGAGAGAGATAGTGAACTAGTCCAACACGAGTCCTTCATGTACCGCACCCCAGCTGCACCGTAGCTTGTGTATTTTCAACAGGTCAACGGTGTCGGACAGTCAGTCACGAACTCACAGTGCTCCATCTAGATGTACCCAATTTAATCTCATCTGCGTGGCATAATTACGGGTTCTAGGGGAGTAAAGCCCATACTGCTCAGCACAATAAGCTTTGGATTTGCCCAACAGTCACTGGACGGACTGGACTGGACTGCTCCAGACGAACATCTTGGACTTGTTGGGCCTTTTTCCTTAGCTTCATGTACACCTATACAACATTGAAGTCTTGGGCCGTCGCATCGAAACCCATGCTGACGACGATGTGCCTGTGGTCTGAGTCCGACAATAGGACATGCAGGACACACGAGTAGCCTAGGCAATGACGACGGTTCCACGGAAACATAGTTCTTCCATTGCTTCTTAGGAAAAACGCGAGGCTTTATCCGACTTGAGGTACGAACCGCCTACGGGCTCATCTTCAACTTGTGTCTGGGGAGCGGCTGGGCGCGGTAGGGCGCGGCGCCGACGGTAGGGGATATACCCCGGCCACACGACCCACCTCTCTTATCTTCCTCAAACAACGCTGCCACCACCACCTCTCTCTCTCTCTCTCTGAAGCCACCGACCACCCCCGATGCCGCAAAACTTGATAGCTGGCCACACCCAACGCCGCCCTCCTCATGACGCCCAAGCTCGGTGCCCCCATCGCACATCCCTCATGCCGGCCACCCCCGGCGCCGTAGCACACCGACGGTCGGCCGCCCCCGTCTCCGCCCTCCCCGTGGCGGTCGAGCTCGACGCATAATGAAATCAATTAAGCATAATCTACACTAAACCAATTAAGGATAATCTACACTAAGCAAATTGAGCACTTAAGCATAATTAAATAAACAATTAAGCAATTTAAGCATAATTTAAATAATTAAATTCAATTTCAAATTTGAATTTGATTGAAACTTGATACACTTGAATTGAGGGTGAGGGTGAGGGGGGAGGGAGGGGCTCGGGAAGGGGGAGGGGAGGGTGGGGGGGGGGCTCAGGGAGGGTTAGGGTGGAGGCCGGTGGCTGAAGAAGTGGGGGGCTCAGGGGGGGGGGGGGGGGTGGTTCGGGAGGGTGCAGGCCGGCGTGGATGGGGGAGGGAGGTGGAGCGCGGAGAGGAGGCCTTACCTAGTGAGGAGCGAGGAGGCGGCGGTGCTTTGGAGCTAAGGCGGCGCGATGGGGCGTGGTCGGGCGTGGCAGTGGGGAAAGTAAAACGAAGCGGCGGGGAAAGAAAAAAGAAGAGGCACGCGGGTAGATTAAATTCCACGACTTACGTCAGCCAGGTAGACTTACATATGTCGTGCTCAAGGCCGACGTAACTTAAAGGTAACTTCCGACGGTGTCGGAGGTTTTGATCCGGCAGATCTCCCGACACTACTAAAGTGTTTGCAGGGTTCGAAGTTCGGTGTGGGCGCGCGGAGATTCAAGAAGGTGAAATGTAAAATGACACAGGAGGCACAAAGATTTACGTGGTTCGGGCCGCCTGAGCGTAATACCCTACTCCACGGGATGTGTTGGTGTTGTATTGGATGTATGAACTCAACTCAGGTGACGTGAGTTGAGAGTGCGCGATCAGATCAGAGGCTAGAGAGAGGTCAGATCAGTCTCATATATCGTCGGCCTGTCCTTTTATAGTACAAGGACGGGCCGTTACAAGTTGGCCTGGCCCAACATGTGGCCCCGACGGTTACTAATATTGATACACATTTGATGCGCTTAATTACCCTTAATGACCGAGTTACGGGCTTTGACAGCACCGTTACTGGTAATTAAGGTCGTCCGACTACGTGTCATTAACATAGTATTAATGACACTTAATCGGGTCTTGAAGTCCTTGATTCCCCTTTGAAGATCCGGAGCCGTTGTGGAGTCTACCGGAGGTTTTAGGCTGAAGATCCGACGGTAGGACACGTGGTAGCTCCAGAGCATGCTGTGAGGAACAGATAGGTCCGGTGCCACCAGACACGTGTCAGTTCTGGAGCTTCCCTCAGTCTGGGGTTAGGTCCGGGGGTGCCGTTATGGTACATAGCCCGGAGCTTCCCCCTTGTGGGCGGTAGCTCCGGTTTGATGGTACACGTGGCGACCCTAGGACTAACCATATTGGGGAAGTGGGTTCGGTTATGTCTGACATGTGGGCCTCCGAAGGTCTTCAGATCAAGTAGTTGACATTTCCTTGAGATCTTTACTATCTCAAAGGGTATACGGTACCCAGGGTACCGACAGTGGCCCCCTGGGCCCACCTCTGGGGAAGACCCCTTGGGTGAAGTCATTCCGCCGGAGGTGGGTCCATCCTCCGACTTTTGAGCCGAGTCTTCAAAAGTCTTCAGATGTACTGTTGGCGATAGTTTTGGAGTTGAATCCTCGCCGCGTGGCGTATCCCGGGTGCGGCAAATGGGATCTTTGGCGTGCGGATCTCATGCAATTGAAGGTCGCCGGTTCCCGATACGAAAATAGTATCGGTTCCGCGCGCCTTGTCAGGCCGCCGCCTTCGGGCTTCCCGCCTCTCATGATGACAACCGTTTGCCTGGGTAAGAACCTCGACTTGATCGTCGGGGTGGTCCCAGGCCCTCTTGTCATCGGCAGGGTGAAATTTTTGAATAGTATCTTCGGCTTCCTTGCGGTTTCCATCCAAGCTTTGCGGGGGCTTAATTAAGAAGGAAAGCACGCACCGTCTGGGGTTCTTAACGCCTCTCATATGAACTTGCACTCGAACTCCCAAACTTGCACTTGCTTTCCCTCCCTTGCCTCGCTGTGCTGCGATGGAGTTCGGTCTCCGCAAGAGCCACTTGAAGACCGAAGGTGACCTGAAGAAGGTCCGGGCCCTCATGGGGTGGTCCTCGAACTTATTCAACCACCAGGTCCGCGCCGGTGGGGAGCTCCCGTTTGAGAAGGAGCACGCCGGCGAAATGGTGTACTTCTCTTCGTACGCCATGGTGGGGTTGATCCCGCCTTTTTCCTCCTTTTTCTTGATGCTGCTAGACTTTTATGGTCTGTAGCTGTATCACCTTGGCCCCCACTCCATTCTTCTAGTGTCTGTCTTTGTCCACTTCTGCGAAATGTGGGTGGGCATCCGCCCTGCATTGAGCTTTTGCGGACCTTCTTCACCGTCCATACCACCGGAAGGGGTGATGAGTACCTTGGCTTCTACTACTTTGTGAAGCGCAAGAAGTGCCCATTCAAGTACCTCCGGTCATTTCCCTCTGGAAAGTGGGACGATTGGAAGAAAGACTGGATAGTCATCTGGGTGGAGGAGCACGAGAAGCTGGAGCTACCCAAAGGCCTCCCCAACATCGACATTGCAGTCTGGAGTGATGCTCCAGTGTTGTTGGATGCCTTCAACCCTTCTCTAACCAGGATCCACCAGTGTGTGGAGGGAGGAGTAACTCCTCAGGCGGTATTTTGCAATTTCCTGGTCAACAGGTGGGCACCGCTGAAGAGGAGAGAAAAACTCGCTTGGGCCCTCAATAGTGTGATGGACGACGACCGGGTCGAGACCGGGCTGAAGTCCAACATGGAGGGGGCGACCTTGGAATTTCATCTCAAGAAGTTCCAGCACGGCATCGACGTCGCGGGTGATGACTTGACCCCGCCACCAGATTTCCTCCCTCTGAACGTGGAATTAGAGTTCAGCAGGGAGCTCCAGCGGGCGATGTCGGTGCTTGACGACCTTGGTGTTGTCGAGAGAAGATCGACCTCCAGGGTGGTGATCCCTAGGGCTTCTGAAGGTGGCTCCGACCCTGCCCCGAAGCCAAGGACCGAAGTCATCAGCAAGGGCAAGGAGCCGGTGGACGAACCCTCGAGCCGGAAGAGGAAACTGAAGCATGTCGATGGAAGGTCCATCAGGCTTGCATCCTTTGCAGCAGCTCCTTCTCCCCGGAGGAGGAGGCCTTCTACAACTGCGGCGACTGCACTTGCAGCAGTGTCTTCCCGGGGTGCTAGCTCCGGGCATATGACTCCAGCACCAGGGCCAGTTGAGGCCTCTGGGTCCGGAGGTCCTTCCCGGTCGAGGGGGACCTCAACTAAGGAAATGACCGCGGCTGCAACAAGTTCTGGGGGGCCTTCCGGAGCTACCACGCCAGCGGCGGCCATGGTCAGTCCAGAACGCTCGGGAAAAAGATTCCGTGCAAGCTGGTGCGGAAGCCTTCCGAGGTAATTTTTAATCTTTACCTCAGGCAGTTATTTTTTTGTAGTAACTATTTTTTAAGTTTTTTCATCCATCATCTGCAGCGTCCCTAAGAAGAGGAGTGAGGCTCCACCCTCAGCCACAGCAGCTGAAGCTGTGAGGGCAGAGGCTTCTACTCCTGTCCCGGTGCCGCCCCAAGTGGTGGCTGAAGCTGCAGCAGCTCCGGTGCCAGCTGTCGTGGTCATGGACCTTGACTCATCCCCCGAGACTCCCGTGGTAGCGCCAGACCACGGGAGAGAAGATGCGCCAGTGGCACCTGTCCCGGAGGTTGAAGCCCCGGGTCTTGATGCTGAGATGATGGAAGCTTCGGCCGCTGAGCCGGAAGAAGCAGTGATTCCGGCCCCAGAGCCGGAAATTGTTGAAGCTTTGGCGGTTGAGCTGGAGGTTGATGAAGTCCCGGCAGTTGAGCCGGCTACCTCCAAAGCTCCGGTGTCAGAGCCGGTTGCCACTGAAGACCTTCCAGCGCCTGAGCCGGTTGAGGTTGAAGCTCCGGCCTCAGGGCCGGTTGTTGCGGAGGCATCAGCACTCGAACCCATGGTGGTCGAGGTGCCAACACCCGAGCCACCAGCGGAGGAGGAGCCCAGGCCGGAGCCTGAAGTTGCCCCTGCTCCGGAAGTGATGACGGCGGAGGTGCCTACTACTGGGCCAGGGTGCCCAGATGAAGTTGCTGGCCCCCTGCCTGAGGGGGCAAATGAAGACCTGGCGGCAGGGCCTTCAGAACCACTTTCGGAGGTCGGAACTTCTTCTGCGGGACCCTCCTCGGTGGTGACTGAGGCTATCCCAAAGGACGGCCCTAGTGCCGTGGAGGCTCAGGGGACCACTCTTGTGGAGTGGGACCCAATTTTTGTAAGCGAGAACCCGCTGGAACCAGCGGAGGAGACCCCAGCAGGTCCGGACCCTATTCCCCTATCATTGTCCATTGACAACGCTTGCTCCAGTCTGCGTCAAGTCCAGCTGGCGTTCTACCACGACAACAAGGCTCTTAAAGAGGAGCGCCAAACCCTTAGGCGGTGGCGTAACCGGCTCTACTTCGAGACCAAGCTGGCACAGTCGAGGCTGGCAGACGACAAGGAGTGGATCAAATAGGAGAAGGTCCGCCTGGAATACTGGGGCAAATTATTGGATAATAGGGAGAGCTTGACTCGTGCCCTCGACGCTCAATCCCAGGCCATTTATGAGCAGACCAAGGAAGCTAATAGTGCGGCTGATGATCGCCAAGAAAGGCTTGAAGCCATTAACACTACTCTCATCAAGCGTCGGGAGGCACTCGAGGAGAGGGAGAAGAGGCTCGAAGACGAAGAGCAAAAACTCCTAGAACTGCGGGATGACGTCTTGAAGAGGGAGGAGGAGCTCGCCGAAAAGGTGGCTCTGGCTGACAAGGGCCTCGAGGAACGCACCATAAAATTGGAGGAGCATTGCGTTGAGGAGGAGGAGGAGGAGAAGGCTTGGGTGCGAGGGCAGGAACTCTACCAGCAAGAGTGTGCCATCGCTGCCAGGGAGAAGAAAGTTAGGGGCAGGGAGAAGGACCTGGTTGACCGCCGGAACAAGATCTATCTCCAGGAGGAGGAGCTCGGAAAACTTGAGAAGCAGGTTGCTGAAAAGATTCAGCAAAATGTTAAAGATGTTGAGCGCCTTGCTCGTGAGAATTCTGAACTGGCGGCAGCCAAAAGATCCTTGGAGGAACTGAAGGGCTTGAGGACTGCGGACTCCCTACAGATTTGGGAGTTCCTGAGCAAAGCCAACGACGCGCTGACACCAATGGGCTTCAGTCCCGCGCGCCCGGATGATCTGGGGCCGGAGCCGGACCTGGCGTTGCAAGCGTTGAGCTCGGCGATTGGCAAACACTCCAAGGTGGGTGATGTCATCGCAGACCAGTTGGAGGTTGAGGGGCAGTCCCTGGCGAAGAACGTCGCAGAGTATGTGCTGACGTGCTACACCAGCCGGGATCCCTAATTCCCTCTGGACCCGGTGCTTGAAGGTCCCGTCGAAGGAGAAGGTGAAGCCACCCGAGCCAACGTGTCGGAGGTTGCTCAGAGGGTCGCCCAGTTCTTCCATAGGGTCTAGGACCATCTCTGTAGCTCCCACTTGTATTCTCTCTTTTTCTTCCCCAATTTTGTAATCCCTTGCCTCCAGATGAATGAAATCCAAGTTTTTGTGAATTTCATTTTTTGTCTTCAACACTTTTGTCTTCACTTGGCCCCCTGGTAGATGTACACAATTTGATTGTGAACATGTACCAAGAGGATATTGTGTTTTGTTGAAGACTCGTTTGCTTCGAACTTGTAGAGTGCGGGTCCGAAGTCTTCGATATTGAAGGCCTCCTGAGGTTGTCGGAGCTCAGAAGCTCTGGCATTGACTATCGTCGGAGCCTAGTAGCTCCGGGAATAGTCCCTATCAACGCGTAGAGCATCAATAGTTAGCCCTCCAGGGTGTCGGAGCTTATTATCTCCGGCAGTGACCTTTGCCAACACGTAGCTTGTCGGCAGCAGACTCCACTTGTGGGGTCTTCTCACCATCTTTTATTTTGCGTCGACGGCTGGCCCCCCTAGCTTTACCGGAGCTTGGTTGCTCCGGTGATGCTCATTTTCAATGTTTAACATCGATTACAAGCCACCTAAGGGGAGTCGGAGCTTTGTTAGCTCCGGCTTTTCTTCATCAACATGGATTCTTTATTTTTCCTGCACACTGAAGCCAAGAAAAATAGTAAAATTCGCTCCTTGCCTATAACTTCGTCACGGCTTACGATTCCCAAGAAAGTTTTAGGTCAAACACATATCTAAATACAACTGAATGTGTTGCCTTCTTTCTTCCAGATCCAATTGTACTTGGACCCGCCTTACTTCGGCCTGCCGGGGTGTAGGTAGAGTGGCGTACTTAGGGTGCTTGACCAGGCTAAGTCGATAGCACACTCCGGCCCTAGATTGGCTTGGCAGCATTCAGGCGAGTGGGCCATGAACAATATTTGAATCCAAAAGAATTGACAATACAGCTCGAATTGTACATGAACTGGTCAAACTAAAATTTCTTAAGAATTGCACAACTTTGTTATAGACAAGAAAGAGAAAAATAAAAATGTTGAGCCTGCACAAAATAAATGCACGTGGAGTCTGTTTTACATGAATATGTCTGTCATTATAGGTCTGGGGTACAGGGGAAACAAGTACACTCTTAGGGTACGAAACCAGGCTAAGCGTGTTTAATTTCTCGTTTGACCCAGGGTAGCTAGCCACACTTTTAGTCCTGAGACTGTGACAAGTGTTGCATGAACTTTGCGGACCTTCCGGGAAAGGTCCGGCTGTTCTCCCGGAGGAACTACCCGACTCTGTACAATGACTCTATAACATACACCTCAAGTTACTACAGACTCACCTCCGTGATATTAAGTGTAGAACTTACAGAGGTGCTCAATATTCCAAGGATTTGGGAGAGGTGTCCCATCCTCAGTAGCCAAGTGAACGCTTCTGAGACAGGATACTTTAATCACTCGGAAGGGTCCCTCCCAGCTGGGGGATAGTTTGTTTAACCCTTCTCTAGATTGTATTCTCCGTAGCACCAGATCGCCTTCCTCGAGCTGTCGGTTGTGTACATGCCGCTGATGATAGCGCCGAAGGGCTTGGCGGTATCGGGCATTCCGAACAGCTGCTTGGCACCTTCCCTCCTCAAGGAGGTCTAGGTCTTCACGCCGGAGCTGGTCCTGCGTGGCTTCGTCGAAGGTCCGGACCCGGAGTGACCCCAAGGTGATTTTCGGAGGAAGGATTGCTTCAGCTCCGTACACCAGGAAGAAGGGTGTCTCTCCAGTTGACCAGTTTGGAGTTGTCCTGTTGGCCCATAGAGTGGGTGGAAGCTCTTCAATCCAGTTGGCTCCATGTTTTTTCAAGTGCTCATAGGTGCGCGTTTTGAGTCCTTTAAGGATTTTAGCATTTGCTCTCTCAGCCTGGCCATTGCTTGCCGGGTGAGCTACGGAGGTGTAGCAAACTTGAATGCCGAGGTACTCGCAATATCCTTGAAATGCAGAGCCTGTGAATTGGGTCCCGTTATCAGTAATGATTTTGTTTGGGACTCCAAATCTGCATACAATGGACTGCAAAAAGTTGATAGCAGATTGCTTGTTTATTTTCACAACTAGAGTTGCTTATGGCCACTTGGTGAACTTGTCAATGGCGACATACAGGAACTTGTAACCTCTGACGGCTCTTGGGAAAGGTCCCAAGATGTCCATCCCCCACACAACGAAGGGCCATGTAGGATGTATCATTTGTAGAGGCTGAGCCGGTGTGTGAATTGCTTTTCATGAAATTGGCATGCTTCACATTTCTTCACCAGCTCAGTTGCATCCTGGAGTGCTGTAGGACAGTAGAAGCCATGCCGGAAGGCTTTACCGACCAGCGTGCGGGAAAACGCGTGGTTCCCACACTCGCCTCCATGGATTTCTGCGAGGAGCTCGCAGCCTTCTTCCCTTGTGATGCACCGCATTAGGACGCCGTTGGCACCGCGCCGGTAGAGATCCCCTTCTACCAACGTGTATCTTTTAGCCAATCTGACTATCCGTTCAGCAGATACATCATCGTCAGGAAGGATGTTGTCTTTCAAGTAGCTCCGGATCTTCGATATCCATGCATCGGAGCTAACTTGAGCATTTGAGTCTTGCGTGCTAGGTTGCTCGGAGCTTTCGGCAGCACCTACGACCCTTGATGGCTGCCATGGTAACAGGGCCATCAGGACCGTCAGCTTCGGGATGCTGATCTCGCCCCCTTTGCTCAGTTCGGCAGGCTGAGCTGTGGGTTTTGACAACCTCCGAATAAAAGTTCTGTCAGGAGCTGGAGCTCCGGTTGACGCTTTCATCGAGAGTTCGTCGGCTTCAGCGTTGTGGACATGCTGGACATGGTGGAGGTCTAGGACTTCAAAGTCCTTCTGAAGCCTTTGGACTTCAAGGAGGTGAGCAGCTAACTGGAGATTGTTGCAGTAGCATTCACCCTTCACTTGTTTAATGATGAGCTGTGAATATCCCTTGACCAGCAGCTACTTGACACCATATGACAGTGCCACCTTTAGTCCGTAGATGAGTGCTTCGTACTCCACCATGTTGTTGGTCGCCTTGAAGTCAAGGTGTACCATGTATTTTACCTTCTCCCCGGTTGGTGCGAGGAGAAGGATTCCAGCTCCGCCCCCCTACTTTTGCATAGAGCCGTCGAAGTAGAGGGTCCAGTGAGGCTCAGTGAAGACCGGAGCCTTGTGTTCCGGCTTCTGCTCACTGGGGCCCCCAGGGTTTTATGGAGAGGGATTCCATTCTGCCAAGAAATCCGCCAATGCTTGACTCTTGATTGCTTGCCTTGGAATGAATTCGAGATCAAATTCGGCCAATTCCGCTGCCCACTTTGCAATATTCCTAGTTGAATTGGGATTATGCAAGATTGCTCGAAGTGGGTAAGAAGTCACCACTGAAATCTTGTGAGCTTGGAAGTAATGGCGAAGCTTCCTGGAGGTGATAAGAACTGCATAGAGCAGCTTATGCACCTCTAGGTATCAAGTCTTGGCGTTATGAAGTACTTCACTGATGAAGTACACTGGGCGCTGGATGGTCCGGACCCTCCCGGAGGGGCCCAGAGCTTCCTCTTCATTGACCCGGATCCTCCTGGAGGGATTCAGACCTTCTTCGGGGACCTCCGGGTCCTTGCTGGAGGGACCCAGAGCTTCTTCAGAAGCGACCTGGACCCTCCCAGAGTGGTCTGGGTCTTCTGAAGTAACTTCTTGTGGACTCAAGTCTTGGAACTGGGACACAGACTCGCTTTCAGGAACCTCCGGACCCTCCCGGAGGGGTCTGGATTCCTGAGTATGGGATAGTTCTGGTCTCTCCGCAACCAGGACCATACTGATGACTTCGTCAATTGCTGAAATGTAAAGCAGCAAAGGCTCACCAGGGTTCGGAGCTACCAGAGTTGGTAGGGTGGTGAGGAACTGTTTTAGCTCCTGGAACGCCTTTTCTGCTTCTTCAGACCATTGGAATGGTCCGGACTTCCTCAATAACTTGAAGAAGGGAAGTGCCCGTTCCGCCAGTCTTGAAATGAACCGGCTGAGGGCTGCTAGACATCCAGTCAGCTTTTGGACATCCTTGATGCGGGCTGGTGGTCGCATGTCTTCAATGGCTTTGATCTTCGCCGGATTAGCTTCTATGCCCCGGTGACTTACCAGGAAACCAAGAAGTTTTCCGGAGCTAACCCCAAAGACACACTTGTCTGGGTTTAGCTTTGTGCGGGTGACCCGCAGCTTGTCGAAGACAACCTGCAAGGTGTCAAGGAGTGACTCCTTGTTCTTGACCTTGACCACGATGTCATCGACGTACACTTCCACTATGTCTCTAATGAGTTCTTCAAAAGTTTTGTACATAGCTCGTACAAAGGTTGAAGCTGCATTCTTGAGACCAAATGGCATGGTTGTATAACAGTACAATCCATCTACTGTGATGAAAGAGGTATGCTCTTCATATTCCCTAGACATTCTGATTTGATGATACCCAGAATATGCGTCTAGGAAACACAGTAATTCACACCCGGAGGTGGAATCCACTATCTGATCTATTCTAGGTAGTAGGAATGGATCTTTTGGACATGCCTTATTTAGTGTTGTGTAGTCAATACACATCCGAAGCTTCCCACCGGCCTTGGGCACAACGACTGGGTTTGCCAGCCATTTTGGATGGAAGACTTCTCGGGTGAATCCAGCTTCGAGCAACTTCTTCACTTCTTGTCGAATGAAGTTCTGTCGCTCCACGGATTGCTTCCAAGGCTTCTGATGCACGGGCCGGGCGTCAGGGTAGATCTTCAGATTGTTCTCAATCACTTCCCTAGGGATCCCAGACATTTGTGACGGTTGCCAGACAAACATGTCGACATTAGCCCGGAGGAAAGTGATGAGCGCGAGTTCCTATTTGTCATTCAGTCCCCCCGATATACAGGTGGTCTGAGCGGCATCGGAACCGATTTGGACAACTTTGATGGGAATGTCGGTGTCGCCTCTTGGTTGCACACGAGGTGCAGAAGTCGAGCCTCGCTGACGAATGCTCGGGGGTTTTGGAGCTTGCTCCTGCCTGGAGTCCTCCTCTTGCGCCGTAGTAAGCGCATGAAGTTCTTCTAGAGCAGTTACTCCGGCAGTGCAATCTCCGCGAATCCGGAGAACGCCTACTGGTGTTGGCATCTTTAAGACCAGGTAGCCATAATGAGCAGCTGCCATAAATTTGTACAAGGCAGGCCTGCCCAAGATGGCGTTGAAAGGTATGTTGATCTGAGCAACGTCAAATACCAACTTCTCAGTGCGATACTTCTCCCGGGCCCCGAAGGTAACCGGGAGAGTAATAGCACCGAGTGGGGTAATGGCTACCAGACCTACTCCGGAGAAAGGTCGGGAGGGATGAAGATCCGAAGGTCAGAGCTGAAGCTTGGTAAAAGCTTCGAAGCTTATGAGGTTCAGCCCCAAACCTCCGTCTACCATAACATGGTGGAGCTGAATATTATTGATGGTAGGAGATACCATCAAAGGTAACTGGCCTGCTCCAACCATGCTTCGAGGGCAGTCCGAAGCATCAAAAGTGATGGCCATGTCCATCCACTTCCGATGAGGCTCCGCCCTGGCTGTAGGAGCTACAGCGGCCATGTCCCGACGCATTGTCTTGAGGACGCGATGGGAGGTGATGTCCCATGATCCACCAAAAATGGTGTTCATGGTCTTCCGACGCTCGTTGTCAGAGACGTCAAAATCGTCATCGACGGAGGTGTAGACGGCCTTCAGGACCATTTTGGGATCCTAAAACCTAACTCCTCTTCAGTCGGAGCTTCGTCAACTTTTTGTTTTCCTTCCCTCTGTCGGAAAGGAACTTCTTCGCGGCGCTTGTTGTAGCGCTCGGCAAGGTTTTGGACCTCCCGGCAGTCTTCCAAACTGTGGTTGTCTGTCTTATGAATTGGACACCACACCTTGGGTTTGCCACCGTCTTCATAAGACGGTCGAGGTCGCTTCTCTGGGCGTGGCCCCCGGCCACCCGGAGCTGCAGCAGCTGCAACATTAGATGCGCCGGCCGACGGCTTCTTCTTGCCGTTGGTCTTTTTCTTCTTCTTGCTACTCCCGGAGGTAGTGGCTTCACCTTTGGAGGATTTCTTGTGATCCTTCGGAGGTGGTTTGGAGTGCATTTCACAGCCCTTCGCAGCTCTTGCACATTTGTCAGCCAAGCTGAAGAGTTCTGTGGCACTAGTGATCTCCTTGATCGCCAGTTTCTCCAACATCTTCTTATCCCGTACGCCCTGTCTAAATGCCACAATGATAGAAGCGCTGGAGATAGAAGGGATAGTGTACCTGAGAGAATCTCTGGATGAATGATCGCTGGGATTCTCCCCCTTTTTGCACAACTGCAAAAAGGTCCAGTTCGGTGCCTGGTCGGGTGTATGAACTCCCGAAGTTGGCGGTGAACTGCCGGCACAACTCCTCCCAACTGTTGATGGAGTTGGGTGGAAGGCTCATAAACTAGGACCGGGCGGTCCCTGTTAAAGCCGCTGGAAAATAATTGGCCATTACGGCCTCATTTCCTCCAGCTGCCAGGATAGCAGTGGAGTAAATCTGAAGAAATTCAACGGGATTAACGGTTCCGTCAAACTTCTCCGGCAGGTGAGGCCGAAATTTCTGTGGACACCTGACCATACGCAGATACATGGCCAGGGCTGAACAGCCTCCTCCTACTCCTTCAGGAGCAGGAATGTCCTGAGATTCTCATCTTTCACGAGCACGCTCGATATGGACTCGGCTGTCTTGTTGACTGTATCGGCGATCAAGCTCCGCCCCGAGGTCATGAGTTGAAAGCCTTGATACCGTGTGAGTGAATCGCGCCCCGGAGGGAAACGACGTCACTTGCTGTGACGCAGCACGTCTCCTGTTGTTGGAAACGTGCGGACCAAGTCTGCCAGACAAGGTCCGTCGCTGCGACGGGGCCCGTCCTGAAGGAGGAGGACCCTGGTTACTGATGCGGTCGGCTGCTGCTGCAACCAAATGTTCCACATCGGCCTTCCACTGCTCCATTGCATCCCGGGATGCATCCGGAGGTGGTGGGCGCTGAATGAGAGCACGTGCTGCATGGAGCGCGTGTTCCAGGTTGTCATGATTCGCCGACGCAGTGATTGACGCCAGCGCACCATCGCGCTGCCCAACTTGATTTGCTGGTGGAGACGGCGGTGGTGGAAGTGTGACTCCTGCTGGAACTGAGGTTCCTACTGGTGGCTGCATATTGGAGGGATTGCCCCCAGCAGCTTGAATAGCAGGATGACCATTGGATGATCCAACTGCTGAGTTCACCATTCTTGAAATCTCAGGCGGCTTCCTACCTGGCGCGCCAACTGTCGGAGGTTTTGATCTGGCAGATCTCCCGACACTACTAAAGTGTTTGCGGAGTTTAAAGTTCGGTGTGGGCGCGCGGAGATTCAAGAAGGTGAAATGTAAAATGACACAGGAGGCACGAAGATTTACGTGGTTCGGGCCGCCTGAGCGTAATACCCTACTCCACGGGATGTGTTGGTGTTGTATTGGATGTATGAACTCAACTCAGGTGACGTGAGTTGAGAGTGCGCGATCAGATCAGAGGCTAGAGAGAGGTCAGATCAGTCTCATGTATCGTCGGCTTGTCCTTTTATAGTACAAGGACGGGCCGTTACAAGTTGGCCTGGCCCAATATGTGGCCCCGGCGGTTACTAATATTGATACACATTTGATGCGCTTAATTACCCTTAATGACCGAGTTACGGGCTTTGACAGCACCGTTACTGGTAATTAAGGTCGTCCGACCGCGTGTCATTAACATAGTATTAATGACACTTAATCGGGTCTTGAAGTCCTTGATTCCCCTTTGAAGATCCGGAGCCGTTGTAGAGTCTACCGGAGGTTTGAGGCTGAAGATCCGACGGTAGGACACGTGGCAGCTCCGGAGCATGCTGTGAGGAACAGATAGGTCCGGTGCCACTAGACACGTGTCAGTTTCAGAGCTTTCCTCGGTCTGGGGTTAGGTCCGGGGGTGTCGTTATGGTACATAGCCCGGAGCTTCCCCCTTGTGGGCGGTAGCTCCAGTTTGATGGTACACGTGGCGACCCTGGGACTAACCATATTGGGGAAGTGGGTCCAGTTATGTCTGACATCTGGGCCTTCGAAGGTCTTCAGATCAAGTAGTTGACATTTCCTTGAGATCTTTACAATCTCAAAGGGTATATGGTACCCAGGGTACCGACAGACGGCCTTCAAATTTGCAGCGGTTGCGGGTCCCGACCGACGTAAGTTGAGGTGTATTGCTGTCGGTCCTTTAACTTACTTTGGTTGCGGAACGACAACCGACAAAAGTTATATTGGCCGACGTAATTGATCGGGATTCCTGTAGTGATTCTGTTGGTCGCGCCACGTCACACATTGTAAGAGGCATGTACGAAATACATTGCCTACGTGACATTTCGTAAGAGGCACACACGAACCTGTGTTATTTTTGAAATTTATCAAAATTGTAGGTTGTTTATATTAAATTATTTCTAAAAGGTATATTAAGAAAATTCTCAGTTACGGTACCTTTGGCAATATATCTTTCACGCTCGCTTAGCTTTGTCTAGGAGACAAATGAGAGCAGAAGTGTGTGTATTTACCCTGCTTCACTTGGATTCAGTTGAAAGAAGATGAGCAAAGATTTCTGTACATTTGAGAGAAATCTTTTTCAAATAAAATAAAATCTATTTCATCAAGTAACTGAAAGAGTCCCAGCCTCTACGTACAACTTTGTATCTGGCGCAGAAAAAACAGGTCTTTTATCAAAATATTATCGTTCCAATTTAACCATATGACATATGACACTCGCTGCTATCAATAGTTTTTAAAATTTTGTAACACTCACTTCCATAGTATCTAACCATGGGTCAAACATCTGATCTGTACCAAGGGGGGATTTTAAACCAAAACTAACTACTCCCTATGTCCCAGAAATAATTGTCATTTTAGTCTTCACGGAATGCTTAAGCTAGTTGTCATTCTAGCTTTTACAATGCATATTTTTCTCGATACATGTCTATCTCTCTTTGTATTGTTTTTTGTACATCATACTTTGACTGTAATATTGCTAGATATATATGGAAAAGTGTAAAGTTTTTTCTATATCTAACCGCCACTAAGCATACAACATATGTTTGATGTTTGGTTATAAGGGGTATAGATATATAGGAATCTAAAGTACAAAGGCGATGTGGTTGTGTCGTGATGATGTGGATTTTAACAATGCATAAGTTTCTATTCCTATGAGGATCGTCTTAGGGGGACTTATTGGAGCTTCTTCTGGTCACTACTACTACAAAAGAAAGAGAAAATACCATAAATAATACAGAGATGTCGTGCGCTTGATATCACTATAATGTATATTTTTAGTTTCGACGGGTGGAGTTTTAGTAACAGAACTAGATCATCAGAAAATGTGAACCTTATTTTTCCTTTTGCCTGGTTCTCATTGTGAGTTGAAGGACTTGGTTGTAATATTAAACAACTACCATATGTATTGGGTGGAATATTGAAATATATTCTCTTTTCTCAAAAAAATTATATTATCTCTTCTTAATTCTGGTGTCGAAAATTAGAATGATATATAAAACGGGATGAAGGGGGTAGTTGGCTCTCTCCCTTTAGCAAGGTCTCAACTTAATTAACCAAGCAAAGCTATTGAACAAGATTAGGCAAACTAACCAACCATACACAAAGGTATTTTCCCGTACGAGTAACCTCATTATCACTAATCAGATTAACAAACTCAACTACTATACTACTACGTAACTCTGAATGCAAGCTCATTTAAACTCGATCCGTGTAAGCGCCTAATCGTTCTCGTACTATCTACAAGGCCTGATTGAGCCTTCTTGCATATCACCCGCAGTCGCATACGAAGAAGATTTGATTTTTACAGAGCAATTATTCAAAAACCTTACTGCTGCTACCTACTTAGGCTCTCTTTGAATTGAATGAATTAAAAAACACAGGAATAGAAAAATATAGGAATTGAAAGTGAGAAGCCCTTTGCCACCATCATAGGAAAAACAAGAGAACCTGTGACATGAGGCAGGAAAGAAAAAAGAGGTACAAGCTAATGTTAGGTTTCCTACAAAATTTAACAAAGGAATTTGTTCCTATGAAAACTACCCTTTATTTAAAATGGTCATGTAGAAAAAAATCCTTTACAAATCCTATCCTTAAAATTTTCTTTATCATTCTTTCAATCCAAATAGAGCTTTACAGCCGGTAACGCTCGCCAACGACGAGTAACTGTTGCCCTTTCCTTCCCCTTCTCCTAATAAGAAAAGGGTGAATGAAGCCACGGTGGATTCCCTAACACGCATGCGGGCGGCGGCATCCGATGCGGCGGGGGCGCAGCCACGTCGGCCACGCGCGCTCCTCAGAGCCGAGCCGGCAGGGGTGAGTGACAGGGGCGACTCACTGCGCCTGTACGGAAATTCGCGGTGGCTCATGGAATCCCAGGCGCCCAGCCGTTGATTAATTTACGCGAGCAACGATGCAGTATATATCCTATGATCTCCTAGTCGGCCACCTCCGGTGGCCATCGAAGGTTTGTACTTGTTCTTGCGTATAGGTCCCCGCCAGCCGCGTATTTTACACAACAACTCTTGGATGAACAGGTCGAAACATGTAACCTCTGAGGCTATGTTCGCAAACACAGTATTTGTGGACTTTTAGAGCAATATTTTATTATTTGAAATTACTATGATTTTTTTACAGAATGATGTTTGGCAACCAACTCAAAAACTATGTATTTAAAATTATAGTTTTGTCTATACTATAATATTTTTAGTGTATAAAAAACTTTAGTACGAACCAAAGTTTTTCTCTACTTGATTGCTCTTGATGCTTGCTACTTTGCTCTCAAATAGTTCTATGTATTGCAAAACTGTGGTATGACAAAACTGTGGTATTGAAATATTTTGTTTTGTCATGCCATCTTAAAAACTATGGTTTATCAAAACTTTTAGTATTGAAATACTGTGTTCTCAAACACAACCTGAGCTGAAATTGGTCAAATATGCTTTTTATATATACTTCTCAGTTTTCAAATTATTGTCATTAGAATAATAACTTTATTTTATCTTATCCATAAAGCACAAAAGCAAGCCCCCTAGACATCAACCTCTTATTTTTAAATTATTATCATTGGAGCAGCAACAACATTCTTTAAAGAGAAAAAAACTAGTCTGACAGTTTTGTTGTTTAAATTGTGCTACTAGTTTGCTACACAAGACCTCAGCCAAACCAATGTTGAACGGTCAATCAACCATTGAAATTTAGCTATATTTTAGGCCTTTAAATTAAAGCAAGTAGTTCACACTACGTAAGAAATCCAAATAGGAGATAAAGACGGGCGACGGGCTAAAAGGAGAACGTCTCTTATAAGATTATTCAAAACGAGCCCGCTTCAGCGAGGATCTAACATAGCTCGGTTGAACGTACAAGGAGACGCATTACAATATTGCCCGTCTCAGTTAAGTAGGTATCCGAGACGCACCCTCCTCTCTGACAAACGAGAGACGAGCTTTCATTGACCGCGACTCATATTTGTTATGTAACTGAGACAAACTTTATTTGCAGTGTGTCTCCTTTAATAATCAAATATGTTGCGTCTCCTATACCCACCGGTCAGGAGCGTCTCCTTTTATTATGGAATTGGCTCGTCGCCCATTTCCTCTATAGAGATGCGTGCTTTATATTTGTTCGTGTCGATTTTCTGTTGCCCTTCTACGACCTCCCATCTGTTGCAGAAAAAGTGACTACCAGATCTGCCTTGTTCTTGCCCAGTTCTTTCCCTCTTTGGAGGTGCCTTTCTAAAAGTCTTCTGGTGATTATTAGTGGATATTAAAACAAAGGATTAGGCCTCTTTTCCTATTCCTTACTATTTTTTATCCCTTCAGATCTTGAGTATCAGTGGCTTTGTTTTTTTTTGATTTAGTTCTTATTTTTTGTACGTAGATGTTGTCGGATCGAAGTTGGATGTATGAGTCGCGCCTTTGCAATGAATATCTCCAAGGGGTAGATGCATTTATCGATTTCGCGAAGAAAGACATGTTGGACAATATTAGAGGGACTATTTGTCGTCTTTGCAAACACTGCAAGAATGAGAAGAGATATCGCACAAATGAATTGTTGAGGTCACATTTGATCACGCATGGATTCATGGTGGATTATTGATGTTGGAACAAACATGAGGAGGAGGGGCTTAATGAAGCAGAGATGAGAGATTCATATCTGGAGAGGTAGGTCCCTACCAGTGTCGAAGAAGCTCACGACGAGGATGTGAGCGAGCCAGATATATCAGAGTTCACTGATGATGACATTGAGTTTCAGGTGCATAACATAGAGGATATGGTACGCAATGTCGAGAGACATGGCGACGATGATCGGTATAGTAATGGTGAACCTGCAAATTACAAGAAGATGATCGAAGACTCGAAGAAGCCATTGTATCATGGTTGTGCGGCTAAGTACACCAGACTGTTTGCGATGGTGAACTTTTCCAGTTGAAAACGAGCAAAGGATCGAGTGATTGTAGTTTTAAGGAATTGTTGACGCTGTTGATGATCCTTAAGTGCCATATAGACCGTCAATTCACCTCATAATGTGCACAAAAGAGAAACAAAACGTAGTGGTAGGGTTAAAAACTAACTAATTCCACAAGTGTTAGTGTTTATTTGTATGTAGGTGAATTCAGACCCAAAATACCAAGGCATGCAAGGAGTAATCCATAAAAATTGGATTTCAACGAATCAGGCGACGCCACATGTCATACATGGATCAAATGGCCCATAAACAGAAGTATCTGAGACCATCCAATGGTGTATCACCCATATAAAGGGATGAGACCCACCTTGCAGAGACCTGGAGAAAGCACAGCCCCAATGGAGCCCTACCTCCCTAGTCGGCCGACCTAGTCCTTGCGCCAAACTCGGTCAGCTTCCACGGGTTGGATCCTCCTGGCTTGAAGAAGTTAGTGGTGACTGATTCGCGTGCATTTGGTAGCGGAACAGACCCTTCTCCCCCATATAAATAGAACCCCACACCTCACTTCACACACACACCAAAAGTTGAGAATAGAATACCAGTTTTTAAGGTTTAGAGTAGTCCTAGAGGCTGCCAAGTAGAATGAGAGTGTGGTGGGAGTTTAGGAGAAGGAGGCTTGGGCTTGTCAAGTCCCTCTTCTACACTTGTACCCTTACAAAGGTGTTACTCAAATCAAGTAAGCGCTTTGTGAATTCAATTCAAGTTTGATTCTCAATTCATAGTAGTTTGCACAAGTAGTTACTTGTGGGTTCACTTCTTTAATTTATTAGAGGCTCTAGTTGTAGCTTTGTGTCCAAAACAACTAGAGTTGTGATTTAGAACGTAAGTGTGGTGCTTAGGTTAGAAATCATCAATGAATATCTCATGGACCCACAGAATGAAAAGGTAGGCAGTAGGTGTGACAACCCTATCTGTTTATAGTAATCCTCCATGTTCAGCTATGCCATAGGCTCTTAGCGGGAGTTGTCCTGGTGTTGCTAGGCGTAAACCCGTGCCCAAAGCAAGCAGCTACCACAAATTTTATTTGAATTATAATCAATACTTTGAATTCAACTTTGTGTCCTTGGGTGTATTAGTTTGTAAGATTAGCACACACATTCTTTGGATTCAATACCCTTGGTAATACTCTCTTAAGGGGAAGTGTTACACGATAGTTTCTACGTGTTTGCAAATTTTTGTCTGTGACATAAGAAATGTCAATAGACGCTCCTTAAGTACATGTTACCCCAAGGTATCACAGTCTCCACGATAGTTTATGAGGCAAAACAGATAATCTGTCCAATGGGTTTGGAGGTGGAGAAAATCCATGCGTGCAAGAATGATTGCATTTTATATCGTGGACCTGAGTACGAAAGCCTTGGAAATGCCCTATTTGTGGAGTGGACAGATTCAATCGTAGGAAAGATGACGGTGATGACAAGAACTGCAATAGAAGAAAAAGAGGGCCTATAAAGGTGTTTTGGTACTTTCCTATCATTCCTCGTTTCAAGCATTGGTTTGCAAACAAGAAGGAGTCAGAATTGTTGCGGTGGCACAAAGAGAAGCATAAGTAGAATGCTGGAATGATAAGACATCCTGCTAATGCCACACAGTGGTGAAACATTGATTCACGAAATCCTGAATTTGCCATTGATCTAAGGAATATTAGATCACAATGAGAACCGATGGCATGAATCCTTTTTTGAACAGTAGCACACATAGCACATGGCCAATTAAGCTAACAATTTTGAACCTTCCTCCTTGGTTTTGCAACAAAAGGAAATATATTATGATGTCAGGACTGATACCGGGGCCACAACAACTTGGGAATGACATCAACACTTATTTTAGCCTCTGGTTGAAGATCTAAAGCAGATGTGGTACAATGACGGAGTGCAGGCCTGGGATGACCACAAGCGTGAGTACTTTCAGCTCAAAGCTATTTTATTTGTGTCTGTTAGTGATTCTCCAGCGGCACGTAACTTGTCCGGATAGAGTAAGAAAGTAGGTTGCGGATGTCCACATTGTTTGAGAGAAACAGACTCGCAGTACTTGAGCGAGTCAGGAATAATAGTGTACATAGGACATCGACGCTACATTCCAATGAAGCACCCGTTTCGGAGTATGAAGGATAATTTCAAGGGTGACACTGAGAAGAGGCGCCGCCCACCTCATCTCACGGGTCATGAAGTCTATGAAATGGTCACATATATCAATGTTTTCCTTGGTAACCATAAAAGGACTCGTAAAAATACTAGCAAAGATGACATGTGGAAGAAGCAATTGAATTTTTAGGAGCTACCGTATTGGAAAGACTTAAACGCCCGTCATTCGATTGATGTGATGCATGTTGAGAAGTGTGTGTGAGAGCCTACTCAGAACATTGCTTAACATGGATGGGAAAACTGGGGACAATAAACATGCACAATAAGATCTAAAGAAAATGGGAATTAGACCTGAGTTGTGGGTCGATGACTCGGTAAAAGTAACGAAACTACACACATCATGCATCACCTTTTCTAAATATGAAAAGAATGAGTTTTGTGGGTTCTTAAAAAATGTGAAAGTAACATCCGGCTACTTGACGAACGTCTCAAGACTTATTTTATTTCCCGATCTAAAAGTAGCTCTCAGTGTGAAGTCTCATGATTACCATGTATTGCTTACGCAGATGATTGTTGTTGGAATTCGGAATATCATACCAGTCAATGTTTGAGAGGCTATAATGAAATTTTGCTTTTTCTTCAATGCAATTGGTCAAAAAGTACTATGTGAAGAAGATCTCGAGTCATTGGAAAAAAGGCACTATGAAACTTTATGATTCCTTGAGATGTATTTTCCACCTGCCTTTTTCGACATCAGCATCCATTTCACAACTTATCTTATTAAGGAGATAAGGCTACTTGGCCCTGTGTTCCTTCACCAGATGTATGCGTACAAGAGATTCAACGGCTTACTGAAGTCCTTCATTAGAAATCGAGCTTACCCTGAGGGTAGCATGGTACAAGTATACTCTACAGAGGAAGTTGTGGAGTGGGCTCTAAACTACACTAACTTGAGTAACCCGATTGGTGTTCCAAAGTCTCATCATGAGGGGAGGCTCACAGGAAAAGGGACCATTGGGAAGAAGGTTATAACTCCATATTCACATTTATTCTTCTGTGCTTATTTCCACGTGTTGCAACACATTTCCATTGTGTCGGAGTACCTCGATGAGCACAAGGAGGTGGTTCTTAGAGGCAATCTTGGCCACATGAATCATGGTTAGCAAATGAACACAAGAGAAAATACATTGGCTGGCTCCGGAATTGGATTTCTCATTCATCGGACACTCAAACAAGTGAATACCTAAAAAAGTTGGCTTGTGGTCCTATATTCACAGTTATTACATGTCAAGGGTATGACATAAATGGATACACGTTGTACACTGTAGAACAAGATAAGAAAAGCACGCATCAAAATAGTGGTGTCCGTGTTGATGCTTATAATGCTGCGAGCCAAGACAAATACATGTGCTATGGTCATATACAAGAGATCTGGGAGCTTGACTTTCAAGGATTCAAGATTCCTCTTTTCCGTTGCAACTAGGTTGATGGACTCAAAGGCGTTGTACAAGACAAGTACGGGTTCACTAGCATTGATCTTAACCATCACGGATATAAGTCAGAGCCTTTCGTGTTAGCAGAACACATTGCTCAAGTGTTCTATGTTCTAGACACAACAAATAAAAGGCTGAAGGTGGTTATACATGGAAAATGACGAATCGCCGGAGTCGAGAATGCATGGATGAGGAAGAGTTTGACAATTTTGATGAGATTCCTCCTTTTATCACCTCGATGATCAAGCAAAGAATACCATCAGCCAACGAACTTCCTTACTTGCAAAACGGCCACCATGAAAAAGTCAAGAATTTCAAAAAACCAAGACCGTAATGTAAATTACCAAATTGATTGTGTGTAAATATGCTCAAATATGTGAAAATATGGTCAATTGAGTGGAAAATTGACTTCCATTTGGATATTTGTGTGATATATGCTCAAATGTGTGAAAATGTTGCGACTTGAGTGAAAATTTAACTTTCATTGGTCATATGTGCTCTGTTTCTTATGGAGAAGTACTGATGCATTTTGTTCTATTTCTTATGGAGAAGTATTGATGCCTCGTGCTCTGTTTCTTATGGAGAACTACTAAATATAGCACTTGCTCTGCCCTGAAAAATGGGATACGAATGTGATGCGAGACGCGCCTCACAAAGGCGCATCTCTCAGGCAAGATAATGTGAGCCGCATTTTTAAAAAACGCGTCTCCGACTTAGACACTTCGATCTGCACGCAAATGGCATTACTGACAATGGCTCACATTAATTCAAAAGAAAAGAGACGTGATCTTACAAAGTGCGTCTCTGATATGAGCTTACATACGTGTGGGAGTTGCGTCTGACGGTGGTTCTTCTGAGGCGCGTCTCAGATTGTTGCCCTAAAATACTTTTAGCTCTCTTGCTCGCTCTATTTCCAACATTTAACAAAACTTTTCGACACTTCAGCTCTAGCGCGTTGATCACTTTTTGCCCTAGAAACCGCCGCTGCGTCGTCCCCTTCCCTAGAGCACGCCGCCGCATCGGTTCGCTTCCCTGGAGCTTGTAACCGCCTCGACACTTCCCTTTTGATTATTGTCGCGCTGCCGTCATCGACCCTTGACTCCCTATCGACCATCTCGGCATTGCCCTCATAAGGTTTGTTCGTGCTTTGGTTGGAGTTGAAATGGTCAGGGCTTTGTTGGTTCACCGGTCAATGTTTAGTATATTTTTGGAGTACTATGCTTAGACTATTACGCTTTGTTTGGAGTGGAAATGGTTCGCGCTTTGGTGGTTCACCGGTCAATGTTTAGTATTTTTCAGGAGTCCCATGCTTAGAGTATAACAGTTTGGCTAAGTACGAGTCAATGTTTAGTGATTTATTTAATGATTGCTTGGTTTGGATTGTCCTTACACTTGGCACATAGATCTTTTTCTTATTAAGGTACAAATTCCATGTGACTGTTTGTGCGAATGACTAAAATTTGATAATGTTTTACAGGATTTCAGTGATTTTTTGTGAATTTGAAGATGTCTCGGTCGGAGCATCAGCAACATATTGAAGAGGAGCCTCAGCAGCAGACTCAGCGGCAAACACATGAAGAGGATGCATTTGCCTCTGATAACACAAGAGAGAAAAGGTCGTGGACGATGTGGCCGACAGACGTTTTGACTGTTGATGAGGCCAATGACGATGGCTTACATCTGGACCATAATGTGAATACGAGTCTGTCCAATATTTGTGGTCTAGCTGCTCGGGAGAGGGTGCCGCTAAACCTGGAGATATTTGATCACTTGACTGAAAATGAAAAGGATGAACTCTTCGAAAACTCTATCCAACCATATGTTCAATATCTGAAACGTATGAAACAGAAGGGGAAGAAGCTAGCTATGAAGATGATCTCTCATGCCCGGAGGACCTACAAAATTAAGCTTTGCGAGTTTTGGAAAAATAATGAAACCCCCTTCTATAAGTATCAACATGTGTCAGAAAAGGACTAGACGAGATTTGTTGAAAAGTGTGAATCACAGGAATTTGCCAAGAACAGTGAACATATGAAATAGCTCTAATCATAGAACGAGCTTGACCACCACCTCAACAACACCAGTTATGCCAAAAAAAAAAAGGATTTGGGAACAACAGGATGAAGCATTGGACGAGCTAGGTGTTGCGAATCCATACGACAGTTTCAGCGGACAGCTGAAACCATTTCTGCATCCTCGATCACAGCTGTCTGAGTCAGGCAGTATTAGCTTCTACAGCCCGAGCACCTTACATGTCACTCAAAGAGCATGGAACTCGAGCAGCGAGGAGTCAAATGGTGAGAGGAAAAACGATGCCCTCACTAAGGCTCTGCAAGGACCGGAGCAATGAGGTCGTGTTCGTGGTGTTTCCAGTAAGTTGACCTAGAGGGGGGGGGGTTTGGAACACAAAAATACTTATAAGAAACGGAAAACAACCTCAACATCACAGGTTGATGTCGAGGAGCTAAAAACACAGCTGAGAAGGGAGCTCCTAGGAGACGTGAAGCAAATGCTGGAGGGAGCAGGTATAGCAATCCCTAACGCATTTTTCATCTTAAGTAACGACGAGGAGCGTAGGAGCAGCTTTCTTCTACAACAACTGGGGGTGGACAACCACAAGAGGATCTTCAGGCACCAGCGTCGGGACCTTCAATTGAGCTAGACACGATACATAACTTGGCTCATCCAACAACATGCAGCCTTCTGCTAATGGTCGGAGGAGTCGCTCGAATGGTGGTCGGAAGAGGGCTAGTGTATCACGATCAGACCATGCTTGACATCATCCAGGTGGACACATCATCCCATGCTGTGGTCAAGGTGGACATGGTGCACGAATATACAAAAAACCTGCAGCTTGAAGTGCCACCAGATGATACAACGCTGACTATGCCGGATGCAGTTACTAGAAGGGTTCAATGGAGATGAAGCCTTATTGTAGTTGACTCAGCAGCAGCAGCAGCTTCCGCGTCGACCGCTTTGATGCCTCTTGAGGCACATCTGCTTCTGCATCCAAATCCAGAATAGATGGATATGTCTCCAATTTTAGAGCTATCGTTGCCTCCAGTTATAGGGAAGCGAAAGAAGTATCCAATTGGAGAGCAGTTGCCTCTAGTTACAGAGAAGCCACATCTATCTCCAACTCTAGAGCTGCCAAAAAAGTCTCCCATTGAAGAGCGGCTATGTCAGTCTCCACCTCGCACCTGAAGTGCCCAACACCCTACACCTGATCAGCTGCTGGCAAAGCCGACAAAGAATGTGCGTGCCAAGAATAAGATTCAGCCGCAGCAGCGATTATCATCCAAGGAAGCTTGGAAGAAACCAATAAAAGAGTCAGAAACTAACCTGAGGGTGCCGAAAGCTATGACACATGCAAACCTGAAGTTTGAAAGGGGAAAGCCAATGTTAACTGTGGCCGCACTCAAACAAGTTGGTAAACCTTGTGTTTAACTTCATCAATACTACATGGAAAATTACAAAAAATGTGATACCATACTAGTGGCCTTGAAGGATAAACACTTTCTCTCGGGTGATGGCGCTTTTGTCATCGCATGGTCCAATCTCTACGATCTTTTCAACCTCGACGCGTTGGATGTCTCTCTAATACGCAGCTTCGTATTGTAAGTCCTCAAAACTTGGTTCAATACATATACTCAATATAAGTGTTATATGTAAAAAATTTGGCATTTTGCATGTAGGCACCAGCAACAACATACTCGTCATAACACGGGAAACACATCTCCTGCATATATTGACCCGCAAGTACTAACGAGAACTTATATTCAAACGTCGAGCGGCCGAAAAGATGTTGTTCAATATTTTGTGAAGGCAATGAAACACTACAGTGATAAGGATCTCCTAGTCGTACCGTTCAACACGGGTAACCATAGCAATTTCTACAAGGTACGACCAAGTCTGGTACTGTGACTCCTCAAGGCCGAGAGATGAAAAAACTGGCGAGCAAATAACCCGTACATGGAGTGCTATCTCTTCCGTTATTGATGAGTAAGTTCCTTCTTCACTTTATTCTCTGACTGTTTCGTCCTTGCACGATAATTTTACATTAATTGTGAATATTTTTGTTTAGGGCTTTTGGACAAGTAAAAGGAAAATGCCGGCAACTTAAACATCATAATGTATTCGACGTCCCACAACAAGCTCCGGGCAACACGTGCGGCTTCCATGTCTTCTTACACATGTCTTTATTTGGAGAGCAACCTAATTGCAATGTATGTGTATGTGCATTTGTTTTAATTTATTACTAATCTTTTGCTAAATCTCATTTTATCGTGTGGCATGATTACGGACCCGCCTTCAGGAACGCTGAAGGTCATAACCTCGAGCAAATTAGAGACGTACTATGTAAGTTCATCATTTCTGAAATCATTAGTTCAAAGGGAGAATTTCATTACCAAGTAGAGGATTAGGTGAGAGTTATTTTTTTGTGTAATTAGTTACTTGTTAAGATGGATGAACATGGGAATTCTGTGTAAATAGGTACTTGGTAACCACGATTGACACTTCGTTAATATTTGATTGGTCAATGTGTGTGACCTCCATTTGGCTATACATATGTTTCTATATGTGTATGTTGCTGACACTGGTAATGCGGCTGCCAAATCCTAGCGAGCTCCAGGATGCAGTCAACAATGAGGATAATCAGGGGTGGGGGCACCTAATAGGAGATGTGCATCTAGCAGAGAGCGTCTCT
Organism: Tuctoria greenei; assembly: GCA_036927565.1. Taxonomy (NCBI): domain Eukaryota; kingdom Viridiplantae; phylum Streptophyta; class Magnoliopsida; order Poales; family Poaceae; genus Tuctoria; species Tuctoria greenei. The sequence goes on from JAYESD010000002.1 coordinate 258,435,971, forward strand.
TGTTAGTGCCGCAGTGACATGCCTGTAAACAATCCGTGACGCTCTGCAATAGAGGGCATCTTGGATTACCTAAATAAAGGAGACACGCTACCCTAGAGCATGTCTCAGATCAGTCAACAAATCTGCCACGGGCTAACATAAAGCACGTCTCGAATCAGTCAATAAATTTGTAATACGCTGTATTAGAGCATGCCTCGCATGTATGCTGATGGGCGACGCGCCCGGAGCCCATCTCCAATGACCAAGTAAAGAACGTGTGTTATGATTCAACAAAAGGAGATGCACTTTCTTTGAGCGTGTTTTTAACTTAGTCTGACCGACGACGCGCCTGCCATGCTTCTCTGATGACAACATAATGCGAGATGTGACGACAAAGGTGCAAGGTTTGTTCGTCTCCCTTCTTCATTCGAGAACGTCTCGGATGAGCCATTCTTACGTAGTGTCAAATAAGATTTTTGGTGGGACCGTATCAAGGACCTATTAGTAATAACCAAACCATTCAAACGTGGTACGTACAAAATGACACCCGCCGAATACAAAAGGGTTGATACAGTACAAAGGATCCTTCCTCCTAAGACTGCTCGCAGTGGCAAGCGCTAAATGCGCCGCTACGGCATTTAGCATTCGTGGTACACTGCAGCGAGGCCTCCAAACCACTCGGTAAAATAGCAGCAGCAACAAGATGTCGCTAAGTGTCGCCGGTATGAAGAGAAAGGAAGGGAGAAAAAAGAAAGGAAGGAAAAAAAGAAATAAAGGGAGGAGAAATGAATAGAATAGGTGAGAGTTGGTATACATGTGGGATATAGAGGTACACAAGTGTGGAGAACGAAACGTAGAAAATCTTTTAGAGATAGGATATAAAAGTGGGATATAGAGGTGAGTGTAAGCAGTCTAAGACCATCTGCACCAGGCTACTGGACAGCCTTACGAGACGGCAAAGGTCCAGGTGGGACCCACACCGGATGCTGGAAATTTAGAGGACCCTGGAAAATTATAGGAAAAACTTATGAGAATTGTGCTGTAAAATTAGAGGATGTTGGACGGTTTAGAGGAAGTTGTTGGAAATCTAAAAGACCCGTGCTGTAGAGTAAGTGTTTAGAGTATACGAGTGCAGATATCAGTACAGGAAACGCCATCATTTGCAATGCCAAAAATATGTGCGATCGCATGCCATCGCAAATAGCGTAATTTGCGACGGCTGGCACCATGCTGTTGCAAATGCATAGTGCCGTCGCAAATAGGTTGTTAATTTGTGATGGCTGGCCCAGAAGCCGTCACAAATTCAGTGGCCGTCGCAAATAGGGGTTGTTTGTGATGGCCAGAAAAAACTGTCACAGATTCATTTAAGTGCAACGGACAACCGTTGCATTTTCATTTAAGTGCAACCGTCGATCCAGATTTTTCTTGTGATGCGAGAAATGTTCGAATCAGGTTAGAGACAAACGAATTCTCATTGTTCAGTACAAACGTCACGCCATACTCCTGTTGGCCCGTCTTTTTCATTCCATACAACCTGCCACCGACTTTTTGTATGAAGAACAAGTTCATGTTACTCAGCCTCATTGTACCTAGACCTGATCATCCTGGGTCACGTCTCAACGTGATGTTGAAAGCGCTGATCGGAGAATTGAAAATATTGTGGACAGGAGTCGAAGCGTACGACAGTTACAAGAAGCAGAAATTCAACCTTCGAGCTGCTTATTGTGGTCCGTCCAAGATTTGCCGGCGTACGCCATGTTTTCCAGATGGAGCACTGACAATCGTTTGAGTGTCCGATATGTACTTCGAACATCGATTGCTTTCGACTAACTCATGGAGGGAAGATATCTTACTTCGATTGTCACAGACGTTGGCTGCCTTCGAATCATATATTTAGGCAATAAAGGCATGTCTTTAGAAAGAACACCATTGTCACTAAAGGACCACCGAAACGTCTCAACTGGTCAGAAATTTCTTATATGTTGGACAAACTATTGTCAGGTGAAAATTGCCCTGGATATTTCATAGGTTATGGAGAGGAACACAATTGGACTCATATATGTGGACTTTGGGAGCTACCGTATGTGAAGTCGTTGATTCTAATGCACAACATTGTTGTCATGCATCAGGAGCGTAACGTGGGTGAAAGTATCATAAACACATGCATGGATATGACTGGCAAAATGAAAGAAAATATAAAGCTAGACTAGATTTGGCAGACATTTGTAACCGTCCAGCTCTTGAAATCTTTGAAACTGGTGATAAGCCATGTGCTTCTTTCTGTTTTCAAGAAGTCATGAAATAGTTAATAACTTTAAAATTCCCAGATGGTTATGCAGCTAGCCTGAAACGAGCTGTGAATATGAACACAAAAAACCTCACTGGGTTGAAGAGTCATGATTATCACATTATCATGGAAAGACTCTTACCTGTTTTGTTTCGAGGCTATCTAGATGATGCAGTGTGGAAGGTTTTAGCCGAGCTCAGCTATTTCTATAGACAGCATTGTGCTAAAGAAATCAAGATAGGGATGATGGATAAGTTAGAGAAGGACATACCATACTTTTATATAAGATGGAAATTTTTTTCCACCAGGTTTCTTCAATCCAATGCAACATATGCTTATCCATCTTCCATTCGAAGCTAAATTTGGCGATCATGTGCAACACAGGTGGATGTATCATATTGAAAGAGCGCTACGATATGTGAAACCAATGGTTGGCAACGGGGCAAGGGTGGAAGACTGCATCACTGAAGCATATACTCTTAAGGAAGTAGGATACTTTTCAAGTGTCTACTTTGCAGAAGAACACAATGTCAATACTTCGGCGATGGGGTACAATGTGGACGGAACACCTCATTTAAGCAACTTCTCTATTTTTCAAACGAGTGGCACTACCGTTGGTAGCTACACAACCTACGTCCTACCCGAACGTGATAGGACTATTGCTTTACTCTACTGCTGGAATACTTTGAGTAAGTGTTTGTCCTACATTTATGCTAATCGACATATTCTGCTACACAAGTATTTTAAAAAATGTTTTTTCACGTTCAGCGAGTTCCACACACAATGTTGGCCATATAGGCATCAACCTACGACCAAACAAGTAGACGGATACGGCAGGAAGGAATAAATGGAGGGTCGGGTTTCCTATCCTGGTTTCGAGATTATATAATACTTTCTCGTCTTCTATATATTATAAGTTACTATTATTAATGAAATATTATTTTAACCTACGATCATTTTTGATAGTGCATGACTCACAATGTCCAGGTAGAGAATACCTAGGGGCGCGAGACAACTCTCTCTAAGGAACTCGGCAAAATAGCCCTTTTTTTCTTAGGCGCTCATTTTGTCTGGGCTTTCAGTTTAATGTTTTTATTTAGTGGCCGTGGTTATTGGCAAGAACTCATTGAATCTATCGTTTGTCTCCAGTTTGATGAGAGAAAGAGGAGGAAGAATCGGCGCACCTGCATACGCAGCTAATTCTTTTAAGTAGTTACAACGTATGTCACAAACAAGACTCATACTTCAGACTTTGGTTCTTTCTTTGCCGTAAGGTCTAGAGTTGGACAACTCGCAATGGCCCTCGTGCCATGAGACATGGATTTTTGTCGACGTAGATTGGATCGAAAGATCAAAAGACACGGCGAAGACTGGCGAAATTCAAAGAGGCACCAGCAGTTCCTTTTAAGAGGTAAGTAAGCTCAGTTTTCTGTTGAGGTCTATCCCGTAGAGGTAGTCAAATTGGATCAGTGATCGATTTCTAGGTTTCGTCGTAAACCTGAAAATGAGGTCGAGGAAGAGAAGGAGGACGATGGATTAACTGAAAAGCAGATCAGATTGGATAGCAAAGATTTCTCGTTTTATCGCCTTTCTATGAAAGAAATAAAGCCATAAGAAGTAGATCGGTTTTTTTTCATTCTTCAAGAATTGCATATCTTGCCGAGATCCTCATCCCTAAAGGTACTTGACAAAAGATTTCTCTCGATTTAGAATCGGATTTGGCGGCATGGCCAAGCGGTAAGGCAGGGGACTGCAAATCCTTTATCCCCAGTTCAAATCTGGGAATGCTGTGCACTACTTTTGAGAAGAAATCACAAACTCGTAAATTACTTACTCACTTTAAATTGAGTATCCGACCTAGTTACTCTCTTGCCCCAACTTATGAGGGTACGAAATTTTTTAGTTTGAAAAAGTACCCAGAAATTGTTGCTAATTTGAGCCTTGAGGTCAAGGCATCTTATGGATTGGTAAATGTTAGAAGCTATGGTCGATATGACGTAGATAGCTCTCGATTCCCTACAACTCATTTTGATGCTATTCGTCCTCTTGTGGCAACATCAAATTCGTGTGTTATGATGAGAGCAATTGAAACTCAAGGGAATGAAACCTATTATTATGGGATCATTAACAAAATCCTTGAATTTGCTTTTACCAGAAATAAGAGACTTTGAGTTGTCTTGTTTGACTGTGACTGGTTTGATAGCACTCATGGAACTCGAGAAAACGAATTTGGAATGGTGGAAGTCAAACATAAGGACTGACCACTAGGTTACGATATATTTATTCTTGCACACCAAGTGGAGCAAGTGTATTATCTACCTTATCCATGTACAAAGCTAAGTGCTTGGTGGGTGGTATATAAGGTGAATCCTCGTGAGTGGTTATATACTCCTGAGGATGATGGTTACCATGATAGTGAAGACTTTGAAGAAGTGTACCAAGAATAAGAGTTGTCAGACACTTTTATCGTCGAGCCTGGTGCAGGACTCGATCAATTAGTTCGAGATGTTCAAGATGTAGAGATAGATGATATGCAAAAACAAAAATTAGAACATGTCACGATAGAAGATCGTTGGGCTGGTTTAAAGAGTAAGGCACATGATAATGATGTTGATAAATTTTTAAAGTGATTACAAGTAATGTTTTCTTGGAGATAGTAACATGAATTTTTTATATCTTATTTGAATATTTACTTATTATCTATTAAAACGGGATGGTATCAAATAAGGGTAAGAAGGTGGCGCCGACGAGGGGGTTCTTCCCCTCTAGAGCTAAGGACGCTTTCGCTGGTGCCTCGTCGACCGGGAGCAGACGCTCTAAGCTATTGGGGCACACTCTGAGCAGCTCTATGGCTTCGGCACAACAGAACATACATGTAAATTTCAATACTCTTTGACAAATTCTTCAAATTCAATTTCTAATTAAACTTCTTATTAATCATTTGAATGTTGTAGTCCTCACCGACTGACTCAGAGCCTACGGCGCCAGTTGAGCTTGGCTACCCTTCGGTGAGCCAGCCCTCGGCCAGCCAGCTCTTGGCTGGCGAGCCTTCTGTTCCTGAGCCCTTTGGATCGGCTGGTGATGAGCCTTCTGGGTCACCAGACTTGGTGCCCGAGCAGACGAGGAGGACTCACTTTGTCAGTCCTCCTCCAGTACCTTCACAGAGGATCATGATTTATCTGGTCGGAGACAAGTAATACAATTGTAGTGTTTAATTTTGGTTTCTTTTGGTTACTTCAGTAATGAATCAGTAAATGTCTTGCAGCGCTTGGTATGATGCGTCTTTCACCGGTGACAAACACCACATACCGGTGAACGGTGTCCTCGGGTCCTTAGTGCGTTACCACTATCCCGGGATCATCGACGGGGTGTCTGCTACTTCGTGGGAGGACTACGCATGCGCCCTTCACCAGGAGCACGGCAACATTCAGGAGGCCATATGGGCCGATTTTATGGTAAGTATGTTAAATAAAGTTTCTAAGTTTTAACTCTTAAATTCTTTTAATGAATATCTCTTCAATATATTCTTCGTCACAAGAAAGGTAATTTTAGAGGACCCGGACGACCCTTGCATGTTTGAGCATGCGAGGAAAGTGTTTAACGTCAACGCTGCGAAGACGGTTCAACAAGCTTTGTCGAGCGCTCGTATTCAAGTTATCAGTGAGCACTTGAAGGCGAACTAGCACAACGTGCAACACTTCCGGCAGGAGAGCGAGAGGTATCTGACGGAGGAGGAGTACGCACAGGTACATGGGCTGTAGTAAATATTTTTTCTGATAATTTCCTCAATGGTATTTTTAACAACCTACAATTATGTGCAGGGCCACGTGAGCTGGTTGCAGGGTCGGTCCGATGCATACCGGACCTTTTGTCGGCACTGGGCTAGCGATGAGTTTAAGGCTAAGTCCCAGAGAGCTCGAGTGTGCAGAGGGGTCAAGGGGAAGCACAACCAAGGCCAAGATAACCATTTGCTTTTAGCTAAATGCATCATAAGTGTATCTAACTTATGTTTATATATCCATAAGATACTATTCGTACTAACACATATTGACAGGAGCGCGAGACGGGGGTGTTGCCGACCTCTGCTGAGGTCTGGAAGAGAGGTCACAGGGACCCTTCTCAGCCTCAGGGGTGCAGTCAGACCGCAGTCGAGCGGTTGGTAAGTTTAGAAATCATTCATATTAAAAATAACTATATGGATTGTTGAACTTATAAGGTTTTCTTGTTTTTCAGACTAGGTAGGGGGAGGTTAGGAGGATACACGGCACATGTATCATTGGGAACATGAACCAATCGATCCTCAAGCCGTATGCAAGCGGAGGTGGAAAAGCCCACGAAAGGTGAGCCCATAAGTCATTTTATCATTTTCAATTCAAAATATTCAATATATTCCAATTCCATATTACTGATTTTTTTTATAGGCTCACCATATTCGACAGAGTTGTCAACTCGAAGGCGCGAGGCCTGCGAGAGGCAGCTACATGCAAGCTTCATCGGCGGGCCTGAGTCGCCGTGTCTCGCAGGTGGAGACTCTCACCCGTCAGGTGCACGAGAACTCCGAGCATGTAACACCCTCATTTTCATGCATCATGCCCTACATGCACTCATATACATGTTTAACATTAACCCATAACAAGAGGAACAAGTTTAAAATTGATTTGGAACAAAACCGCACTTAAAAATGTAGGAAAGTGCGGACTAGTCCGATTTTGCTGAGGACTAGTCCGATTTCTCTCTGTCTAAAAACGGACTTGTCCGTTTTTGCTGCGGATTAGTCCGATTTTTGCCTCTGGACAACTTCGGACTTGTCCGATTTTGTGCGGACTAGTCCGGTATTCCATGAATCCTTGAAAATTTGCTAAGTCCCTGGACTTTTCCGGACTAGTCCGGTGTTCTAGCGGACTTGTCTGTTTTCCTTTCTGACTAAGATCGGACTTGTCCGATTTTTGGCCAGACTTGTCCGATTTTCTCTCTGGACGACTTCGGACTAGTCCGGTCCTGTCCGGACTTGTCCGATATTTCGCGACTCCGAGTTGAACTTTTGTTTTACGACTTGTTTCTTGGGTTTCACGTCAAGTGGGCCTAGGGACGTCGTGCCCAACTCTTTTAGAGCCCATGTGGGACTCTAAACTGGCCTCTACTCATCCTAAACTCGAAATCCATCTAACCCTAGCCTCCACCCCTATATAAACAACCCCACCCCTTGGTTTGACATCTATTTGCCACTTTTCCACCCACCCAAACCCTAGTTCGTGGGGAGCCACCATCAAGGAGGGAGGAGAAGGTCCCAAGCAAGAGGAAGAAGAGGAGGAAACGAAGGAGGATCAAGATCTCCACCAAGTTTCGTCCTTCACCACCAATTCATCTCCAAGTTCATCACCAACCCTAGATCATCAAGATCCAAGTGTTACCTCCAAGTTTCTTGGTTCATTGGAGTTCTAAACACCTGGTATATCTTCTATTATCTTTTCCTTACGTGAATTCAACCCCTAATCTCCAAATTCATGTCAATCTAGAAAACCCTAATCTGCTGATCTCGTCAAGTGCGGACTTGTCCGGTCCCTAGCGGACTAGTCCGATCTTTCTGGTTAAATTGTGTTGAATTAATTCTAAAATTTGATCTAATCGACCCCAAACCTGTATAAACTTGTTAAAATCTATTAGAACTAGTTAGTGATCATTAAAAGCAATCTAGTGACAAGTTCTACCTTGCATTGCATCAATCATGCATGTCATGTCATATTGAGTAATATTTGTGCACTCTTTGATTGTGTTTCTTGTCTTGTATGTTTATGGTGTGGATTAGACAGATCTGCGCTAGAGAGTGCCACGGAGGATCTACAACATCAAGAGTTTGAAGGCTTTGACCCTAATCAACAGCAAGAGCAAGGCAAGTGTCCTTGAAGCATATTGACCCTGTTTTAAAATAAATGTTTTGTTTGCAAAACTGCATGCTTGTGTCAATTTGATGGGAATCCTATGGTAGGAAGTTTACTAGACTTGTTAAACCACCCTTGTCACCTGGAATTTATGGTAGAGAGTCGGGAAGGGTTTTTGCCTTTTTGCTTCGCTTAATCAACTGGGATGGGAAACAACTATATCACTCAATTTAATTATGCATGGATGAGATTATGGTTAACGTGAACTGGTTAAACATGGTATGGTAATGGATGATCTAAGCAAGCCTGGTATGTGGATGGGTTGGATGTTATGGTGGTTTGCTTGCTTTAGATCTAAGGACCGGTTCATGCGAGAATAAGCCAGGACTACAGTGCCACCACGAGGCCAAGTATGGGTGCGGCGTAGCTGATTAATTAGGGCTTTGCTAGTGCTGTTTGGACCATTGTGGATGCTCGGGGAAGGGGTAGTCGGATTGGGTTTGTTGATGATTGGTGGGACTACCCTGGGATCCGAATGGCTCAAGAGGGGGCCCTTGGTTGAAGATGTGCTCAGTTGGAGGCATCGCCACCGGTGAAACCTCAGTGGGGTCTAAATAGGCTAGTAATCCCTTTGTAAAGGCTATTTTGTGATCTCTTGGCCACACACCAACGGAAGTGTGTAATGTGACCGACGGGTCATGGGCATAAGGGAGGTTCTTAGTCGCCGAAGGGTGATGAAATCACGAACACGTGGGTAAAGAGGTACAAACTCTGCGGAGTGTTAATTAAAACTATCATGATAGCCGTGCTCCCAGTTATGAGCACCTGGAAAACTTCCATGATTAGAGGGAAATTGGAATTTGGGATGGTTAAGGTTGATATTATGGTTATGGTTTGGTGATGGTTATGGGTTGGTAATGGTTATGGATGGTTATGGATTAATCTCTGGTAATGAATATGGTTGTTGGCAATGGTGAAATCTGGATTTATTGATGATGGTAATGAATTCAGTTTGGTATTATGGTATTACTCGTGATTATGATTGGTTTATTTCACATACTTATACTATATTGCTTTTCAAATGTTTTACTGTACTTTTCAGCACTTTGCCATTATTATTGTCGTCATTTGAATCAGCCACATGTCATACTTTCCACACTTGCTGAGTACAACATGTACTCACTCTTGCAATTCCCCACCCCAACAGTTGCAGGTCAGGATTGGGATTTTAATGGCGATAATGCGGAGTTCTAGGCCGTGTCTACCGTCAGCTTTGCCTGTGGTGTTGATTGGAGCTGCGCATATATACCCTGTCGCTTATGCTGCTTAGTTTGCTTAATTAGTTTATTTCCGCTGCATTAGTTGAACTTGTCATTAATATTTTTTAGAGCTTGTATTCGAGGATAATCTGGTTTGTGTAATAAAATTTGGTTAATTAATCTTGTCTTGTGGTAATTTTCTGTATACTCTTTTGTGATTGCACTCGTGTATGTGTGATGAACATCCTGGGCACACATATGCGTTAGCTTGGTTCATTTTCGGAACCAGGCGTCACAGATTGGTATCAGAGCCACAGGTTGACCGTAGGATGCAGCCTAGATAGAATGGACACTTTAGAGCACATAGGAGCACTCAGGAATCAATGTATTTTTGCTTGGAGTGCTGCTTGCTATATATATTATTTGCTTGTGTGCTTAATAGAGGATTTTGGGATGCTTTAGCATTGCCATGTCCACCTAGGCTAGTGTAGCTAGTTGTTTAGTTTCATATCCCTTGATGCATATAGTTGGGGCGTTTTCTAATTCTTACCTACTGCTTTTCTTCAGATGGTGAGGACTCGCAACCAGAGGGATGGCAATGATGAAGAGGAGAACAATGGAGTGCCTCAGAATAACAATGGGCAAGGATCTACTCAGGGAGCTATCAACATCGAGCAGCTTTTGGCCATGCAAAACCAGCTCATGCAGACCATGATACAGACTATGGGACAGCTGCAGGCTGGCAATATCAACAATCAGCCCCACATGCCTCCACCGCCACCCCCACCTCCTCATAACCGATTGGGAGAGTTTATGAGGACTAGGCCGCCAACCTTTGCTCAAGCCGCAGACCCTATGGATGCGGATGATTGGCTCAAGTCCGTGGAGAAGAAGCTAGCCATTGTCCAATGCAGTGACCGGGAGAAGGTGCTATTTGCTTCTCATCAACTCGTTGGAGCAGCTGCAGATTGGTGGGATTCTTATTGCAATGCTCATGAGAACCAAGAGAGAATTACCTGGGCGGAATTCAAGGAGAGTTTCCGTTCTCATTATGTGCCGGAAGGTGTTATGATCTTGAAGAGGCAAGAATTTGAGAACTTGATACAAGGAAAATCAAGCGTGAGTGAATATCTCAATAAATTCACTCAACTCTCAAGGTATGCGCCTGAGGATGTTAGCCGGGACAGCCGAAAGCAATACTTGTTCATGAGGGGATTGAACAATACGATCCAAGTGCAATTGCTCAACTGTGATTATGTCAATTTTTAGAAGCTTGTGGACAAAGCAATTGTGGTTGAGAACAAGATCCGTGAGATGGAGCAAGAAATCAAGAGGAAGGCGCCATATCAAGGACAACAACAAGGAAGTAATGTGCACCCTCGCTTTGCGCCGCCCAATGCGCCTCATTACAGCTCCTCTATTCCTGCTCAGCGCCCTGGTTATGCACCGCGCCCAACTCAGTTTGTGCAGCAGCGCCCTGTTATGCAAGCACCTAGGCCTCCAATGCCTTATGCACCTCGTGCTGATTTTCCTGGAGCCAATGTTCAAAACCAAGCTCGTCCCAATAATTCTGGTGGAGTTAAGAAGTGCTATACTTGTGGAGAAGCTGGACACTTTGCGAATCAATGTCCTAAGTCAGGCCTTGGTCAAGGAAGCAATGCACCGAGGCAAAACCCAAGACCTAATGGAGGACAGCCACAAGGAAGCCGTGAACAGCAGAATTTTGCTCGTGGTAACGTGAACCATGTCTCTACGGAGGATGCTCAACAAGCGGATGACGTGGTCATTGGTATGTTTCTCGCCAACTCCAACCCCGCGACTATGTTATTTGATTCTGGAGCATCGCATTCATTCATTGCATCGAAGTATGTTGCCAAGTATAGTTTGCCTATCTCTCATATGAAGTTTACTCTGTTGGTTAAGTCTCCTGGAGGAGAGATGAGGACAAATATAGTATGTCCAAAGGTAAGCCTTAGAATAAGGGGGGTAGACTTCTCCGCCAACCTCATCGTTTTAGATTCTCAAGGGTTGGACATTATACTTGGTATGGACTGGTTGAGGAAGCACAATGGAGTTATTGAATGTGCCACAAAGACGGTGAAGTTGACCAATGAGGAAGGGATCACCGTAGAATTTGAAGAATCTCAAACCACACCGAAGCAATTGGAATTGAATCATATGGACGGTGCCGCAATTGAGGAGATTCCGGTTGTATGTGAATTTTTGGATGTGTTTCCGGATGAGTTGCCAGGTATGCCACCCGATCGAGACATTGAGTTTGTTATCGATTTAATACCTGGAACTGCACCTATAGCTAAGAGGCCGTATAGGATGCCTCATATGGAATTAGCGGAGCTCAAGAAGCAAATTCAAGAGCAATTAGAGAAGGGTTTTATTCGCCCTAGCTCTTCACCTTGGGGAGCGCCCGTTCTATTTGTGGACAAGAAGGACGAATCCCAAAGGATGTGCATGGATTACCGAGCTCTCAACGAGGTAACAATCAAGAACAAGTACACCTTGCCACGCATAGAAGACTTGTTTGATCAGATGAAGGGTGCTTGTGTCTTCTCTAAGATTGACTTGAGGTCGGGATACTTTCAAATGAAGATTAGACCATCGGACATACCCAAGACAACTTTTAGGACACGGTATGGATCTTATGAGTACACCGTGATGTCTTTTGGATTGACAAATGCACCTGCCTACTTTATGTACCTCATGAATAAAGTCTTCATGGAGTACTTAGATAAGTTCGTTGTGGTGTTTATTGATGATATTATGATCTACTCGAAGGATGAGAAGGAACATGAGGAACACTTGAGGCTTACGTTGCAGAAATTGAGGGAGCATCAATTGTATGCCAAGTTCAACAAGTGTCAGTTTTGGTTGAAAGAGGTGCCATTTTTGGGTCATATCATCTCAGGAGGAGTATCGGTTGACCCAGGGAAGGTGAGAGATGTGCTTAAGTGGGAACCGCCACAGAATGTCAAGGAAATAAGGAGTTTTCTTGGGATGGCTGGATATTACCGTAGATTCATCAAGGATTTTTCCAAGATAGTCAAGCCTATGACGGAGTTGCTAATGAAGGGAAAGGCATTCCAATGGACTGAAGCTTGTCAAAACAGTTTTGAGGAGTTGAAGAAGAGGTTAACAACAGCCCCAGTTTTGGTATTACCGGATGTAAGCAAGAGTTTTGACATTTATTGTGATGCATCAAGACAAGGACTTGGATGTGTATTGATGCAAGAAGGTCAAGTGGTCGCCTATGCGTCAAGACAATTGAAGAAACACGAGCAGAATTACCCCACGCATGATCTTGAACTAGCAGCCGTGGTACATGCATTGAAGATTTGGAGACACTACATTCTTGGACATAGGTGTGAAATTTACACGGATCATAAGAGTTTGAAGTATATTTTCACCCAAACGGATCTGAACTTGAGGCAACGAAGATGGTTAGAGCTCATCAAAGATTATGATGTGGGAATCAACTATCATCCGGGAAAAGCCAATGTAGTGGCCGATGCTTTGAGTAGAAAGGGAGTAAGTCATCAACTCACGGTTCGAGAGTTACCATTCGAGTTATGTAAGGAGTTTGAACGGTTGAACCTCGGGTTTGTAAATGAGATGGAGATGATGGAGTTAAACCCAACCTTGGAGCAAGAAATTCGAGAAGCACAAACCACGGATGAGGAGATCAAGGAAATCAAGGAAAGAATCAAAGAAGGGAGAGAATTCAGATTTGATGAAGACGAACATGGTACCTTATGGCTTGGAAAGAGAATCGTTGTGCCTAATGTAAAGCATATTCGGGAGACAATATTAAAGGAGGCACATGACTCGCCTTACTCAATTCACCCTGGTTGTACGAAGATGTACAAAGACTTGAAGACTTGCTATTGGTGGAATAGCATGAAGAAGGACATAGCTGAATACGTAGCATTGTGTGATGTGTGTCAACGAGTCAAGGCGGAACATCAAAGGCCAGCCGGATTATTGCAACCGTTGAAGATTCCAGAATGGAAGTGGGAAGAAATTGGAATGGACTTCATAGTTGGGTTACCGCGTACTCAGTCCGGGTATGACTCAATTTGGGTAATTGTGGATCGCTTAACCAAGTCAGCTCATTTTGTCCCTGTGAAGACCAAGTATACAGCTGCACGATTGGCCGAAATATACATGGAGCATATTGTGTGTCGACATGGAGTCCCTAAGAAGATAGTCTCGGATAGAGGTTCTCAATTTACCTCCAGATTTTGGCAAAAATTGCACGAAGCTTTGGGAACGAGGTTGAATTTTAGTTCAGCATATCATCCTCAAACGGATGGACAAACCGAGAGGACCAATCAGATTTTGGAGGACATGTTAAGAGCTTGTGCATTAAAGCATGGGAAAAGTTGGGACAAAAGCTTGCCATACGCAGAATTTTCATACAACAATAGTTACCAAGCAAGCTTGAAAATGTCACCATATGAAGCGCTTTATGGGAGGAAGTGTAGGACACCTTTATTCTGGAATGAGGCAGGAGAAACTCAAGTATTTGGTCCGGACGTGTTGCAAGAAGCCAAAAAGCAAGTCCAAATAATTCGTGGAATCTTGAGGGCTGCCCCATCAAGGCAAAAAGGCTATGCGGATAATAGGAGAAGGAAATTAGCCTTTGAAATAGGAGATTTTGTTTACCTCAAGGTGTCACCAATGAGAGGTCATAAGAGGTTTAACATAAGAGGCAAGCTCGCACCTCGTTATATTGGACCATTCAAGATTTTGGACAAAAGAGGAGAAGTAGCATATAAGTTGGAGATGCCAGCTCATCTTTCAGACGTACATGATGTGTTTCATGTTTCCCAGCTCAAGAAGTGCTTGAGGGTACCGGAAGATCAAGTGCCAATGGAAGAATTGGAACTAGAGGAAGATTTGACGTATGCCGAACAACCGGTCAAAATCTTGGAAACCAAGGAGAGAGTCACAAGGAACAAGGTGATTCGATGGTGTAAAGTCCAATGGAAGCACCATACCGAAAAAGAAGCAACTTGGGAGCTAGAAGATGATCTCAAGAAGGAATTTCCCTATCTCTTCTCTTCCGCGTCGAATCTCGAGGGCGAGATTCATTTTAAGGGGGGTAGGTTTGTAACACCCTCATTTTCATGCATCATGCCCTACATGCACTCATATACATGTTTAACATTAACCCATAACAAGAGGAACAAGTTTAAAATTGATTTGGAACAAAACCGCACTTAAAAATGTAGGAAAGTGCGGACTAGTCCGATTTTGCTGAGGACTAGTCCGATTTCTCTCTGTCTAAAAACGGACTTGTCCGTTTTTGCTGCGGATTAGTCCGATTTTTGCCTCTGGACAACTTCGGACTTGTCCGATTTTGTGCGGACTAGTCCGGTATTCCATGAATCCTTGAAAATTTGCTAAGTCCCTGGACTTTTCCGGACTAGTCCGGTGTTCTAGCGGACTTGTCTGTTTTCCTTTCTGACTAAGATCGGACTTGTCCGATTTTTGGCCAGACTTGTCCGATTTTCTCTCTGGACGACTTCGGACTAGTCCGGTCCTGTCCGTACTTGTCCGATATTTCGCGACTCCGAGTTGATCTTTTGTTTTACGACTTGTTTCTTGGGTTTCACGTCAAGTGGGCCTAGGGACGTCGTGCCCAACTCTTTTAGAGCCCATGTGGGACTCTAAACCGGCCTTTACTCATCCTAAACTCGAAATCCATCTAACCCTAGCCTCCACCCCTATATAAACAACCCCACCCCTTGGTTTGACATCTATTTGCCACTTTTCCACCCACCCAAACCCTAGTTCGTGGGGAGCCACCATCAAGGAGGGAGGAGAAGATCCCAAGCAAGAGGAAGAAGAGGAGGAAACGAAGGAGGATCAAGATCTCCACCAAGTTTCGTCCTTCACCACCAATTCATCTCCAAGTTCATCACCAACCCTAGATCATCAAGATCCAAGTGTTACCTCCAAGTTTCTTGGTTCATTGGAGTTCTAAACACCTGGTATACCTTCTATTATCTTTTCCTTACGTGAATTCAACCCCTAATCTCCAAATTCATGTCGATCTAGAAAACCCTAATCTGCTGATCTCGTCAAGTGCGGACTTGTCCGGTCCCTAGCGGACTAGTCCGATCTTTCTGGTTAAATTGTGTTGAATTAATTCTAAAATTTGATCTAATCGACCCCAAACCTGTATAAACTTGTTAAAATCTATTAGAACTAGTTAGTGATCATTAAAAGCAATCTAGTGACAAGTTCTACCTTGCATTGCATCAATCATGCATGTCATATCATATTGAGTAATATTTGTGCACTCTTTGATTGTGTTTCTTGTCTTGTATGTTTATGGTGTGGATTAGACGGATTTGCGCTAGAGAGTGCCACGGAGGATCTACAACATCAAGAGTTTGAAGGCTTTGACCCTAATCAACAGCAAGAGCAAGGCAAGTGTCCTTGAAGCATATTGATCCTGTTTTAAAATAAATGTTTTGTTTGCAAAATTGCATGCTTGTGTCAATTTGATGGGAATCCTATGGTAGGAAGTTTACTAGACTTGTTAAACCACCCTTGTCACCTGGAATTTATGGTAGAGTGTCGGGAAGGGTTTTTGCCTTTTTGCTTCGCTTAATCAACTGGGATGGGAAACAACTATATCACTCAATTTAATTATGCATGGATGAGATTATGGTTAACGTGAACTGGTTAAACATGGTATGGTAATGGATGATCTAAGCAAGCCTGGTATGTGGATGGGTTGGATGTTATGGTGGTTTGCTTGCTTTAGATATAAGGACCGGTTCATGCGAGAATATGCCAGGACTACAGTGCCACCACGAGGCCAAGTATGGGTGCGGCATAGCTGATTAATTAGGGCTTTGCTAGTGCTGTTTGGACCATTGTGGATGCTCGGGGAAGGGGTAGTCGGATTGGGTTTGTTGATGATTGGTGGGACTACCCTGGGATCCGAATGGCTCAAGAGGGGGCCCTTGGTTGAAGATGTGCTCAGTTGGAGGCATCGCCACCGGTGAAACCTCAGTGGGGTCTAAATAGGCTAGTAATCCCTTTGTAAAGGCTATTTTGTGATCTCTTGGCCACACACCAACGGAAGTGTGTAATGTGACCGACGGATCATGGGCATAAGGGAGGTTCTTAGTCGCCGAAGGGTGATGAAATCACGAACACGTGGGTAAAGAGGTACAAACTCTGCAGAGTGTTAATTAAAACTATCATGATAGCCGTGCTCCCGGTTATGAGCACCTGGACAACTTCCATGATTAGAGGGAAATTGGAATTTGGGATGGTTAAGGTTGATATTATGGTTATGGTTTGGTGATGGTTATGGTTGGTAATGGTTATGGATGGTTATAGATTAATCTCTGGTAATGAATGTGGTTGTTGGCAATGGTGAAATCTGGATTTATTGATGATGGTAATGAATTCAGTTTGGTATTATGGTATTACTCGTGATTATGATTGGTTTATTTCACATACTTATACTATATTGCTTTTCAAATGTTTTACTGTACTTTTCAGCACTTTGCCATTATTATTGTCGTCATTTGAATCAGCCACATGTCATACTTTCCACACTTGCTGAGTACGACATGTACTCACTCTTGCAATTCCCCACCCCAACAGTTGCAGGTCAGGATTGGGATTTTAATGGCGATAATGCGGAGTTCTAGGCCGTGTCTACCGTCAGCTTTGCCTGTGGTGTTGATTGGAGCTGCGCATATATACCCTGTCGCTTATGCCGCTTAGTTTGCTTAATTAGTTTATTTCCGCTGCATTAGTTGAACTTGTCATTAATATTTATTAGAGCTTGTATTCAAGGATAATCTGGTTTGTGTAATAAAATTTGATTAATTAATCTTGTCTTGTGGTAATTTTTTGTATACTCTTTTGTGATTGCACTCGTGTATGTGTGATGAACATCCTGGGTACACATATGCGTTAGCTTGGTTCATTTTCGGAACCGGGCATCACAGAGCAGTACCAGGAGGACATGGAGACGCAGAGAGTGGCTATGGAGGCCACCATCTCCTACCAGCGAGCCTGCATGGAGCAGATGCGATAGGCGATGGAGATGCAGAGGCTAGCGATGACGGTAAATTCACATTCTTAATAATAGATAATGGCCTTTAACATTTGCAATGATAGAATTTCTTTCAAGGCCACACAGTCCAGGGGTTGCACCTCGAGCTACCTCCACTGTCACCACCAATTCCACCGCTAGAAATGCAGGCGCCGCCGTCGGTGCACACTTCTTTAGGTTTTCAGATAATCAAAAATGTTCTTACTTAGTCTTAATTCATCAAATATAGGAAAATATAATTCAACTTAGTTATTGTATTCTTACTTAGTCTTAAAAAATAAAACATAACAAATCTAACTCAAATTATCTAAAGTAGGTTCAACATGATCAATTCTAGCTTATTTAATCAATTCTAGTGAAAACGAAGTTCCAAACTATCAATATGTCAAAAACCTTCTATGTGTTACAGGGATCAGCGACGGAGGCTCAAACTCCGTCGCCGTCTATACCGGCACCCTGACTGATGCGCTGCGAAACGTTGGCGGCTCGGGAGGTAGCTAGAATTGATGGATGGAGACACATTTGTCTTTGTTTTATGTTTATGTTCGTGTTATGATGGATGGACTTTGTGTTTCTGTTATGGATTGAGATGTTTGTTATATATCATATTTTTTTATTGTGTCTGCTATTATTGTTATTCTGGCCATCGAGTCAGGCAGAATGTTCTATTTTTTTTAAATTAAAAAACTTATTTGCAATGACTTTTATACAGTACTGTCGCTAATTAGGCTTCTGACCGTCACAAATTAACCTATGTTATTTGCGATGGTCTGACCATCGCAAACAGGACTAGGACCTATGTTATTGCGACGGTCGCGCTAAGCCGTCGTAAATAGAGCCTTAATTGCGATGGACATTGTCAGCCGTCGCAAATTGTCGGACCCGGTCCATCCACCGAGCCTGTGCTTTTGTTTGCGACGGCTTGCGACGGTGGCCGTCGCAAATAAGATTAATTGCGACAAAACACCAGAGACGGCCGTAAACCATCGCAAATAAAGAAAACCGTCGCAATTAGCTTATTTGTGACGACTTTTTGCTTATTTGCAATGTCGCGATTCCTTTAGTAGCTTAAAAGCGCAACACATCCCAAGAAACGTAGATCAGCTAGGGAGGCGAAAGCCAGTGTCCCGAGTAAATTCTGCCCCTTTCCACACTCCTCGTTTTCTCCATTTCACACTCACCACCGCGCGCCACACACACCCAGCACCCTCCCGCTCTCGAAAAAGAGCCAAGTAAATTGATCCGCCATGTCTGCATCGCCGGAGTTCTACAA
Source organism: Tuctoria greenei (assembly GCA_036927565.1). Classification (NCBI taxonomy): domain Eukaryota; kingdom Viridiplantae; phylum Streptophyta; class Magnoliopsida; order Poales; family Poaceae; genus Tuctoria; species Tuctoria greenei. The sequence continues at coordinate 258,454,752 of JAYESD010000002.1, forward strand.
GCCCGCGGCGCCGGTGTCCTTGCCGCTGCTCGTGCACGGGCCAGGAGTAGGACCAGGAGCTGCTGGAGAAGATGTTGGAGTAGGATCATAAGAAGGCGCGGCCACCGTCTGGGAGGACGACTTCCGGTGCCGGACACCTACAAGCGAGGGAAGACAGGTGAAGCCGCTGGCCAAGTGCCCGCCGGCGTCGAGGAAGCCGTGGCGCCGTGCCGGAGACCGAAAGCGGCTGTTCGAAGTGGAGGTGTTCAGTTTGCGGCTGGAGGAGCTAGACCGCCTCTTCTGGCGCCCGCACCCTGTGCCTCCCGCCGAGAAGTGCCAGCGGCGGGGCCCGAGAAGAGCAAGTAGTAGCATCATCATCAGCTTGATGCAATAGCTAGTGCGGGTAGTACAGCAGTTGCAGCGGTAGACTAGTAGGTGCAAAGGCCAAGTGGTTTTAACGTTTACAGGCTGGTTCAGGTAGTAGGTTGTTGGCAGGACTACTGCGTTTTTACTGATTTACTTGTATCACCTACTAGTTTCTTAGTATATGGCTACAGTTTACTAATGTACTACCACTATGTAAGAAAGGCTCATTCGAGACGTGCCCGAACAAAGAAGAGAGACGAACAAATAGTGCGTCTCGGTTGTGGCGTCTCGTATTATGTTGTCATCAGAGACGAGCGGCAAGCGTGTCGCCGATCATACTAAGTGTGAGATAAGCTCAAAGACAGCGCGTGTCCTTTATTTGAGTCATAACAGATGAGTTTTACGAGGTCATTAGAAATGATCAAGGAGCGCGTCACCCATCATTGTGATTGAGAGACACGCTCTAATGCAGAGCGTCACATATATTTTGAATGATCCGAGGCATTTTTTATGATAGCCTATCGCACATTTGTTGACTGATCTGAGACGTGCTACAAGAAAGTGTGCTTACTTTATTTTGGTAATCTAAGACATCCTCTGTTACAGTACATTGCGGATTGTTTACAGGCAAGTTCAGTGCAGCGCTAACAAGAGACGCTCCCTGCTAGACGTACGTCTCCTATTAGGTGCCAGCACTCCTGATTATCCTGGTTCCCGGCTGCATTCTGTAGCTAGCCAGGATTTGGCAGCCGCATTGCCTGTGTCATCAACATACTATAGAAATATATGTAGCCAAATGTCTCCTATTCATCCAGCTTAACATGTAACTAATCAAATATTAATAAATATTAACAAATTATACACACATTGACCAATCAAATATTAACAAGTGTAAATCATAGTACCAAGTAACTATTTACACAGAATTCCCTTGTTCATCCAGCTTAACATGTAACTAATTTACACATAGAATAATTGTCACCTAATCCTCTATTGGGTAATAAAATTCTTCTTTGAATTAATGATTTCAGAAATGATAAATCTGCATAGGATGTCTCTAACTTGCTCAAGGCTACGATCTTCAGCGTTCCTGAAGGCGGGTTCACAATCCTGCTACACAATAAAATGAGATTTAGGACAAGATTAGTAATAAGGTAAAATAAATGTACTTACACATACATTGCAATTAGGTTACTCTCCAAATAAAGCCATGTGTAGACAGATGTGGAAGCCGCACGCGTTGCTCGGAGCTTGTTGTTGGATATCGAATGCAGTATGATGTGTAAGCTGTCGGCGTTTTCCTTTTACTTGTCCAGAAGCCCTAAACAAAAAACACTCAAAAGTTAATGTAAAATTATCGTGCAAGAAAACTAAATTGAAAAAGGAACTTACTCGTCAATAATGGAAGAGATATCCTTCCATCACTGGGTCTTTCGCTCGCCAGTTTTTTCACCTGTCGGCCTTGAGGAGTCACAGTACCATACCTGGTCGTACCGTGTAGATATTGCTATGGTTATCCAATGGTTACACGGGTTGAACGGTAGGACTAGTAGGTCCTTATCACTTTACTGTTTCATTGCCCTCACAAAATAGTGAACAACATCTTTTCTGTCGCTCGACGTTTGCAGAAGAGGTTTTGCTGGTACTTGCGGGTCAAAATATGCAGCAAACGCATTTCGCGTGTTATGACGAACATGTTGTTGCTGATTCCTACACGCAAAATGCCAAATTTGTCACATATAACACTTGCATTGAGTATGTATTTAAGAACGTAGCTTTTGAGGAGACTTACAATGCAAAAAAGCATATTAGGGACACATCCAGCGCGTCGAGGTTAAAAAGGTCGTAGAGATCGGACCATGAGATGACAAAGCACCATCATCCGAGAGTGAGTGTTTATCCTTCAATGCCACTAGTATGGTATCACACTTTTTGTAATTTTTCATGTAGTATTGATTAAGGTGAATACAAGGTTTAGCAACTTGTTTGAGTGCGGCCGCAGTAAACATCGACTTTCCCTTTTCATACTTCGGGTTTGCATGCGTCATAGCTTTCGGCGCCCTCGAGTTTGGTTCTGACTCTTTTATTGGTTTCTTCCAATCTTCCTTCAAAGATAATCGCTGTTGCGGTAGACCCTTGTTTTTGGCATGTACATTCTTCACCGACTTTGCCAGCAACTGATCAGGTGTAGGGTGCAGGGCACTTTCTAGTGCGAGGTGGAGACCGACGCAGCTGCTCTTCAAGTGGAGAGTTCTGCGGCAGCTCTACAGTTGGAGACAAATGTGACTTCTCTGTAACTAGAGGCAACTGCTCTCAAATTGGAGACTTCTGCTGCTTCTCTATAACTGGAGGCAACGATAGCTCTGGAATTGGAGACATATCCATCTGTTCTAGATTTGGATGCAGAAGTAGACGTGCCTCAGGGTACATTGAAGTGGTCGACGCAGAAGCTGCTGCTGCTATTGGGTCAATAACAATAAGGCTCCATCTCCACTGAACCCTTCTAGTAACTGCATCCCGCATAGTCAGAGTTGTATCATCCGTTGGCACTTTAAGCTCCATGTTTTTTGTATTTTCATGCACCATGTCCTCCTTGACCACAACATAGGATGTTGTGTCCACCTGAATGTTGTCAAGCATGGTCTGATCGGGATACATTAGCCCTCTCCCAACCTCCATTTGAGCGACTCCTCCGACTATTAGCAGAAGGTTGCATGTTGTTTGCTGAGCTAAGTTATCTATCGTGTCTGGCTCAATTGAAGGTCCAGACGCTGGTGCCTGAAGATCCTCCTGTGGTTGTCCACCCCCAGCTGTTGTAGAAGCAAAGTTGCTCCTACGCTACTCATCGTTGAAAAACGCGTTAGGGATTGCTATACCTGCTCCCTCCAGCATTTGTATCACGTCTCCTAGGAGCTCCCTTCTCAGCTGTGTTTTCAACTCCTCGACATCAACCTGTGATGTCAAGGCCGTTTTCCGCTTCCGATAAGTAGTTTTGTGTTCCGGAAAACCCTCCCTCTAGGTCAACTTACTGAAAACACCACGAACACGGCCTCGTTGCTCTGGTCTTTGCAGGGCCTTGGTGAGGGCATCATTTTTCCTCTCACCATTTAACTCTTCGCTTCTCAAGTTTTAGGCTCTTTGAGCGACATTTAAGGTGCTCGGGCTGTAGAAGGTGATACCGCCTGACTCAGTCAGCTGTGAACGAGCACGCATAAATGGTTTCAGCCATCCACCGAAACTGTCGTATGGATTCGCAACACCTAGCTCGACCAATGTTCATCCTGTTGTTCCCAAATCCGTTTTTACTGGCATAACTCGTGTTGCCGAGGTGGTGGTCAAGCTCGTTCTGCGATCGGAGCCGCTTCATATGTTCACTGTTGTTGGTAAATTCCTATGATTCGCACTTTTCAATAAATCTCATCTAGTCCTCTTCTGACACATGTTGATACTTATGGAAGGGAGGTTTCATGATTCTTCCAAAACTCGCGAAGCTTAATTTGTAGGTCCTGCATGCATGAGAGATCATATTCATAGCTAGCTTCTTCCCCTTCTGTTTCTTATGTTTCAGATATTGAACATATGGTTGGATAGAGCTTTAAAAGAGTTCATCCTTTTCATTTTCGGTCAAGTGATCGAATCTCTGCAGGTTTAGCGGCACTCTTTCCCTAGCATCTATACCAGAAATTCTGGATAGTCTTGTATTCACCTTATGGTCCAGAGGTACGCCTTCATCATTGGACTCATCAACAGTCATGACGTCTTTCGGCCACGTCGTTCGCGACCTTTTCTTTCTTGTGTTACCAGAGGCAGATGCATCCTCTTCATGTCTCTGCTGCTGAGTTTGCTACTGAGTCTGCTACTGATCCTCCTCTTCAATATGCTGCTGATGCTCCGACTGAGACATCTTCAAATTCACAAAAAATGAAATCCTATAAAACATTATCAAATTTCAGTCACATTCGCACAAATGGTCACATAAGGGAGCAAATTCTCTCATGGCATTTGTACCTTAATAAGAAAAAGATCTATGTGCCAAGTGTAAGAACAATCCAAACTAAGCAATCCTTAAATAAATTACTAAACACTGACCGGTACTTAGCCAAAGTAATACTCTAAGTGTAGGACTCCGGAAATATACTAAACATTAACTGGTGAACCACCAAAGCGCGGACCATTTCGACTCCAACCAAAGTGTAATACTCTAAGCGTAGTACTCCAAAAATATACTAAACATTGACAAGTGAACCTCCAAAGCGCGGACCATTCGACTCGAACCAAAGCGCAACAAACCTTATTAGGGCAGTGTTGAGCTGGTCAACAGGGAGTCGAGGGTCAATGGTGATAGCGCGACAATGATCAAGAAGGCAGTGTCATGGTGGCGATGAGCTCCGGGGAAGCAGACCGACGCGACGGCATGCTCCGGTGAAGGGGATGATGCAGCGGCAGTTTCTAGGGCAAGAAGTGATCAACGCGCGCGAATGTGAAAAGTTGTGCTAAGTGTTGCGAAGAGAGCATGCGAGAGAGATAAAAGTACCTTAAGGTTGTGTCGAGGTGGCGACGAGCTCCGGGTAAGCAGACCAATGCGGCGGCATGCTCCAGGGAAGGGGACAACGCGGCAGTAGTTTCTAGGGCGGGAAGTGATCAGCGCGTGCAAAAAGTGAAAAGTTGTGCTAAGTGTTGCGAAGAGAGCGTGCAAGAGAGCTAAAAGTACCTTAGGGCAACTATTGCAGACATGCCTCAGAAGAGCCACCGCTAAGCGCGTCTCACTTTCGGAAAGCGTGTCTCTTTTCTTTTGAATTAATGTGCGTCCGTTGCCATAATGCCAGCCGGGCTCATAATTCGAAATGCTCCGACCTCATTGTATATGACATGTGGGACCGTGCCAAAACTTAATAATAAAATCCATGTTCTGTGTGAACCTACATGATTAATTTGACATCACGGAAGTCCATGCGGAACTTGTTGCGAATGTTACAACGCCACGCCTTATATGCTCGTTGTAACGCGTTCAGAGTTCTGAGGTGGGACAAAGAGCTAAAAGTAACAGGACATCGAAGCGTCTAAATCAGAGACACACTTTTTGAAAACTCGTCTCACATTATCTTGCCTGACAGACGCGCCTTTGTGAGGCGCATCTTGCATCACTTTCGTATCCCATTTTTCAGGGCAGAGCAAGCGTCTAAATTGAAGACGCGCTTTTGAAAACTCATCTCACATTATCTTGCCTGAGATACGCACCTTTGTGAGGCGCGTCTCGCATCACTTTTGTATTCAATTTTCAGGACAGAGCAAGTGCTATATTCAGTAGTGCTTTCTTAAGAAACAGAACACAAGGCATAAGTACTTCTCCATAGGAAACAGAGCACATATGACGAATGAAAGTCAAATTTTCACTCAAATGGCAATATTTTCACACATTTGAGCATATATCACACAAATATCCAAATGGAAGTCAATTTTTCACTCAATTGACCATATATACACACACAATCAATTTGGTACTTTACGTTGCGGTCTTGGTTTTTTGAAATTCTTGACTTTTTCATGGTGACCGTTCTACAAGTAAGGAAGTTCATTGGCCGATGGTACTTAGCTTGATCATCGAGGTGACATAAGGAGGAATCTCATCAAATTGGTCAGACTCTTCCTCACCGACGACATTCTCAAATTTGACGATTTGTCGTTTTCCATGTATAACCACCTTAGGTCTTTTATTTGTTGTGTCAGGAACATAGAACACTTGAGCAACGTGTTTTGCTAACATGAAAGGCTCCCACTTATATCCTTGACGGTTAAGATCAACGCTAGTGAAACCGTACTTGTCTTGTACAACACCTTTGATTCCATCAACCTAGTTGCAACGGAAAAGAGGGATCTTGAATCCTTGAAAGTCAAGCTCCCAGATCTCTTGTATATGACCATAGCACATGTATTTGTCTTGGCTCGCAGCATTATAAGCATCAACACGGACACCGATACGTGATTTTCTTATCTTGTTCTATAGTATACAATGTGTATCCATTTATGTCGTACCCTTGACATGTAATAATTGTGAATATAGAACCACGAGCCAAATTTTTTAGATATTCACTTGTTTGAGTTTCCGATGAGTGAGAAATTTGATCCTGGAGCCATCCAATGAATTTTCTACTGTGTTCATTTGCTAACCATGATTCGGTGTGGCCAGGATTGTCTCTAAGCACCACTTCCTTGTGCTCATCAAGGTACTCCAACACAATGGACATGTGTTGCAACACGTGAAAATAAGTAAATGTGAATCTGGAGTTATATCCTTCTTCCCAATGGTCCCTTTTCCTTTGAGACTCCCCTCATGACAAGACTTGGGAACACCAATCGGGTTACTCAGGTCAGTGTAGTTTAGAGCCCACTCCGCAGCTTCCTCTATAGAGTATCCTTTACCATGTTGCGCTCAGGATAAGCTCGATTTCTAATGAATGACTTCAGTATGCCATTGAATCTCTCGTAAGCATACATCTGGTGAAGAAACACAGGGCCAAGTACCTTTATCTCCTTAATAAGATGAGTTGTGAAATGGACGCTGATGTAGAAAAAGGCAGATGGAAAATACATCTCAAGGAAGCATAAAGTTTCATAGTGCCTTTTTTCCAATAACTCGAGATCTTCTTCACATAGTAATTTTTGACCAATTGCATTGAAGAAAAAGCAAAAGTTCATTATAGCCTCCCAAACATTGACCGGTAAGATATTCCAAATTCCAACAGCAATCATCTGCGTAAGCAATGCATGGTAATCATGAGACTTCACACCGAGAGCTACTCTTAGATCTAGAAATGAAATAAGCCTTGAGACGTTCGTCGAGTAGCCGGATGGTACTTTCACATTTTTCAAGAACCCACAAAACTCTTTTTTTCATTTTTTGAAAGGGTGATGCATGATGTGGGTAGTTCCATTCCTTTTACCGAGTCATCGATCCACAACTCAGGCCTAATTCAGACCCTCATTTTCATGCATCATGCATTGCATACATTCTAATACATGTTTAAAATTAAGTAGCATAAAAGGGGATGATTTTAAAATGAATTTAGAGTAAAACCGCACTTAAGAATTCTGGGAAGTGCGGACTAGTCCATTTTCAGTGCGGACTAGTCCGATTTCTCTCTGACCTTCGTCGGACTTGTCTGCTTTGCTACGGACTAGTCTGTTTTTCTCTCTGGACACTTTCGGACTTGTCCAGACCTTTGTGTACTAGTACGGTATCCCACTTCCTTGAAATTTTGTTAAGTCCCTGAACTTGTCCATACTTCACCGGTATTCCAGCCAACTTGTCCGTTTTTCCTCTAACTAAAATCAGACTTGTTCGATTTTGGCCAGACTTGTCTAGTTTCTCTCTGACCAAGTTCGGACTTGTCCGATATAGTCCGGACTTGTCCGTTTTCGCCTTTGTCAATCTTTGGACAAGTCCGGCCCTTATCGGACTTGTCCGGTAAATCGCGATTCCGAATTGATCTTTAGTTCCACGATTTGTTTTTGGGTTTTACCTTAAGTGGGCCTAAGGACGTCGTGTCTAACTCCTTTTGGAGCCCATGTGGGACCCCACACCGGCCTCAACCCTCCCCAAACTTGAATTCCATCAAACCCTAGCCTCCACCTCTATATAAACAACTCCACCCCTTGACTTTATATCCTTTTGCCTCAATTGAAAGACCACAAACCCTAGTTCGTGGAGAGCCGCCAGCAAGGAGGGAGAAGGAGATCCTGAGCAAGAAGAAGAAGAGGAGGAAACGAAAGAGGATCAAGATCTCCACCAAGTTTTCGTTTTTCATCACCAATTCACCTTTAAGATCTTCATCAACCTTACATCGTTAAGATCCAAGTGTTGCCTCCAGATCCCTTGATTCATTTGTGAGACCTATGTGTGCTGAATACATTGGCTTTGAAGATAAAAGTTTTGAATACTCCCAAAACATCTTTTTATTAAGCTCCGACTCAAGGTCCGGTTAGTTTTGGCAAGATTCAGAGCTTGATTGCAATTGATCTGATTTTATCTTGCAATGTTTCAAACTTGCTTTACACTTATGGAAAGTTTGCTTAGTGTTCTTTTACTATGTTTTTGGTGTGTTTTGGTGGTTATGGTGTATATCATTTTGCTATCGTTTGCAACATGCTTATGTGAGGTGCTCACGTAAGATGTTGTAGTTTCGGAACTAATTTGAGTCAAGTCGTGGACTTGGGCTCGTACGGATTGGTTGTTTATTCATGTGCAAGTGTTGCTTGAGTTCAAGACATGGCTGGTGACGTGATCCATTGAACTAGTCTTAGGGAGAAGATGAGGTTCAACAACCAAGTTCGGGAGGAATTGTGGTTGAGTAGATCAGGAGGTTGCGCAACATGTTTGAATCAAGAACAATGCATATGAAGGTATCGTGGACATTGTTGGAATATGTTTGCACGTATACAGGAAGTGCATGGATATGGCTACATGGTTCCGAGGCATGATGAAGAGATGTGGACGTAAAATAATTGGTCAAAAAGGTACAACCGACTTGGTTATGGACTCAGGCTGCGGCTGATTCGTGTTTGACTCAAATATGGAAAGTTTTGAGTTGGTTATGATAGGATTTCCTGTGGGTCACAAATTTGAGTTGTTTTGGCAATGTGGGATACGTTTCTAATGTATTTGGAAGTCTTAAGATTGCTTCTATCTACGTATATAAGAGTCTTGAGCAGTTATGGAAAGTTTCAATTCGTGAATTGAGTAGGATTAGAGTCCTAGTTTGGTTTGGGTTGGCCTCATGGCTGGTTATATAAGCAAGGGAGGCCAGATCTCATGGTAGACGACTTTGGGGTTGTTCCTCTTGTGTTCTATTGAATAAATATCTTAGTTTAAAGGAACTTTTGTGTCTTGTTGGTCCGACTTGTTCCAGAAAAGTTTTTCTCGTCGAGTTTTCTGCACAACACTATGTTTCTTTGGTGGTTTTATCATAACTCGAGTTTTACAGATCCAATTGACGTGATTCTATTTGGGTTGTCTTCACAACTTGATTATATATTATCTGTCAAAATTTCACGGTCATTTGATTTGTGATCTTTGATCTACACGAGTTTCTTAGCAGTATTGCAGATCTATTTTTTACTCGGTAGGATAGATTGACCTTTGTTCGATCTTTCGATCGTAACTTGAGTTTCTCTCTACAGATTTGAGTGATTCTTGTTGTGTCATCTTCGTGACTTGATTCTCTCTGATATATATCACTTTTGTCATGGTGAAACACGTTTAGATTAGTCTCACACATGATTTCTTTAATAGATCGTTTTTTTTGCCGTTGGGTTTTAATTGTTTCCGTTGCGTAAGATTTTTAATCTACCATTCACCCCCCCTCTGGTAGCTTTTCACGTGCTCTTCGATCCCAAATCATTGGAATTCTAAACACCCGGTACACCCTCTACTTTCTATTTCTCACGTAAATACAACCCCGTTTCTCCAAATTCACGTCTATCTAGAAAACCCTAATCCGCTGTCCCTGCGAAGGGCGGACTAGTCCGACTTTACTGACTGTTTTCTGCTGAATTAAATCTAAATTGATTTGAACCAATTACAAACCTATATAAACTTGTTAAAAGCTATTAGAACTAGATATTAAACATTATTAACAACTCATTAACTGGTTTTGCTTCGCATTTGCATTAATCATCCATGTCATGACATATTGAGTAATATATGTGCACTTATTGATTGTGATTCTTGTCTTGTATGTTATTGAGCGGTTTAGATGGATTTGCGCTAGAGGGTGTTGCGGGGACCTCCAGCACCAGGAGTTTGAAGTCTTTGATCCTAAAAAAGCTCAAGATCAAGGCAAGTGTCCTTGAACATATTGATCCTGTTTCTAAAATAAATATTTTGTTTTCAAAACTGCATGCTTGCGTCAATTTGATAAGAATCCTATGATAGGAAGTTTACTAGCTTTCTTTAACCACCCTTGTCACCTAGAATATATGGTAGAGATTCAGGAAGGGCTTTTTACCTTTTTGCTTCGCTTAATTAATTGGGATGGGAAAACAACTATACCATTTAATTGTGCATTAAGGAGATTATGGTTAATATGAACCGGTTAATATGATATTGTAATGGGTGATCTAAGCAAGCAAGGTATGTGGATTGGGTTGGATATTATGGTGGTTTTGCTTGCATTAGATCTAAGGACCGGTTCATGCGAGAATAAGCCAGGACAATAGTGCCATAACGAGGCCAAGTATGGGTGCAGCGTAGCTGATTAATTAGGGTATTGCTAGTGTTGCAAGGATCATTTGGCGCACCGGGGAAGGGGAGTCGGATTGGGTTTGGATATGGTTGGCGGGACTCCCTGGGATCCGAATGGCACAAGTGGGGGCCCTTGGTTGAGGATGTGCTCAGTTAGAGGCATCGCCACCGGTGAAACCTCAATGGCTCCGTACATGCTAGTAGTCCCTTTGTAAAGGCTATTTTGTGATCTCTTGACCATACACCTATGGTAGTGTTTTGGCATAGTGCAGGTATTCTTTTAGTAGACGACGGGTGATGAAATCACAAACACGTGGGTAAAGTGGTACAAACTCTGCAGAGTATTAAAACTATCATTATAGCCGTGCTCCCGATTAAGAGCACATAGATGACCTAGATTATTAGAGGGGAAACTGGGATTTGGGATGGTTTGGTCATGGTTATGGTTACGATTGGTACTGGTTATGGATTGAATTATTGCACTGGATATGGTTAACGGTAATGAGAAATCTGGATTATGGATGATGGTAACGAAATATGGACTAGTATTATGGCAACTTCATGGTTTATGATGGGTTTACTTCACATACATATAATATATTTCTTTCCAAATGTTTTAATGTACTTTTAAGCACTTAGCCATTATTATGTTTGTCATTTGTATCAGCTACATGTCATACTTTCAACACTTACTGAGTACGACATGTACTCACCCATGCAATCCCCCCCCCCCCCCCCCCAAACAGTTGCAGGTCAGAAATGGGAGTATAACGATGATAACGTGGATTTCTAGGCCGTGTCTGCCGTTAGCTTTGCCTGTGGTGTTGATTGGAGCTGCGCTATACCCTATGCTTAGCTTGCTTAGTTGCTTGATTAATTTATTTCCGCTACATTAGTTCAAACTTGTTATTAATGATCATTAAAGCTTGTATTTGAGGATATTCTGAATTTTGTAATAAAAGTGGTTAATTAATCTCGTTATGTGGTAGTTTTCTGTATATCCTTTTGTGAATGCACTCGTGTGTATGTGTTGAACGTCCTGGGCACACATATGCATTCTCTTGGTTCAGTTTCAGAACCGAGTGTCACAAATTGGTATCAGAACCACAGGTTGACCGTAGGACACAACCTAGATAGAATGGACACTTTAAAGCACATAGGAGCACTCATGAATCAATGTTTTTTGCTTGGTGTGTTGTTTGCTATATATTGTTTGCTTGTGTGCTTAATAGAGGAATTTGGGATTCTTTAGCATTGCCATGTCCATATAGGCTAGTATAGTTAGTTGTTTAGTTTCCTATCCCTTGATGCATATAGTCGGGGACATTTTCTAAATTCTTCTCTCTTGCTTTTCTTCAGATGGTGAGGAAACGCAACCAGAGGGATGGCAATGATGAGGAGGAGAACAATGGAGCACCTCAGAACCATAATGGACAAGGACCTACCCAGGGAGCTATCAACCTTGAGCAGCTATTGGCTATGCAAAACCAGCTCATGCAGACCATGATACAGACTATGCAACATCTGCAGGTTGGTAACAACAACAATCCGCCCCACATGCCTCCACCGCCACCCCACCACCTCATAACCGATTGGGGGAGTTCATGAGGATCAGGTCGCCGATCTTTGCTCAAGCTGTTGACCCTATGGATGCCAATGATTGGCTCAATTACGTGGAGAAGGAACTTGCAATAGTCCAATGCAGTGACCGAGAGAAGGTTCTATTTGCTTCTCATCAACTTGTTGGAGCAGCTGCCGATTGGTTGGACTCTTTATGCAATGCCCATGAGAATCAAGAGAGGATCACTTAGGATAAATTCAAGGAGAGCTTCCGTTCTCATTATGTGCCCAAAAGTGTTATGATCTTGAAGAGGCAAGAATTTGAGAACTTGAGGCAAGGAAGATCGAGTGTGGGTGAATATCTCAACAAATTCACTCAACTCTCAAGATATGCGCCTGAGGATGTGAGCCGGGACAGCCGGAAACAATACTTGTTCATGAAGGGCTTGAATAATGAGATCCAAGTGAAATGCTCAATTGTAATTATACCAACTTCTAGAAGCTAGTGGACAAAGTAATTGTTGTGGAGAACAAAGTCCGTGAGATGGAGCAAGACACCAAGAGGAAGGCGCCATATCAAGGACATCAACAAGGAACTAATATGCTCCCTCGTTTTACACCACCTAATGCGCCTTATTATAGCTCTTTTGTGCCTGCTCAGCGCTCTAGTTATGCACCGCACCCAGCTCAGTTCGTGCAACAACGCCTTGTCGTGCAAGCAGCTAGGCCTCCAATGCCTTTTGCACTTCGTGCCAACCTTCCTAGTGCAAATGTTCAGAATCAAGTCCGTCCCAATAGTTCTGGTGCGGTTAGAAAGTGCTATACATGTGGAGAAGCAGGACATTTTGCTCATCAATGTCCTAAGTCAGGCCTTGGTAAAGGAAGCAATGCGCCAAGATAGAACCCAAGACCCAATAGAGGACAGCCGCAAGGAAACCGTGGACAGCAGAATTTTGCTCGTGGCAACGTGAACCATGTCTCTACGGAGGATGCTCAACAAGCGGATGACGTGGTTATTGGTATGTTTCTCACGAACTCCAACCCGACGACTATGTTATTTGATTCTGGAGCATCACATTCATTCATTGCATCAAAATATGTTGCCAAGTATAATTTGCCTATCTCTCATATGAAGTTTACTCTATTGGTTAAATCTCCCGGAGGAGAAATGAGGACAAATATAGTATGTCCAAAAGTAAGCCGGTAGACTTCTTTGCCAACCTCATCATTTTGGAATCTCAAGGATTGGACATTATACTCGGTATGGACTGGTTGAGTAAGCACAATGGAGTCATTGAATGTGCCACAAAGACAGTGAGGTTGACCAATGAGGAAGGGATCACCGTAGAATTTGAAGCATCTCAACATGCACCGAAGCAATTGGAGCTGAACCATATGGACGGTGCCGCAAATTGAGGAGATCCCAGTGGTGTGCAAATTTTTGGATGTGTTTCCGGACGAGTTGTCAGGTATGCCTCCTGATCAAGGGAACTAGAGAAGGGTTTTATTCGCCCAAGCTCTTCACCTTGGGGAGCGCCCGTTCTTTTCGTGGATAAGAAGGATGGATCACAAAGGATGTGTGTGGATTATCGAGGTCTTAATGAGGTGACCATCAAGAACAAGTACACCTTGCCACGTATAGAGGACTTGTTTGATCATATGAAGGGTGCTTGTGTCTTCTCCAAGATTAACTTGAGGTCGGGATACTTTCAAATGAAGATTAGGCCATCGAACATACCCAAGAAATCTTTTCAGACACGGTATGGATCTTATGAGTACACCGTTATGTCATTTGGATTGATAAATGCACCTTCCTACTTTATGTACCTCATGAATAAGGTCTTCATGGAGTACTTGGATAACTTTGTTGTGGTGTTCATTGATGACATTATGATCTACTCGAAGGACGAGAAGAAGCATGAGGAACACTTGAGGCTTACGTTGCAGAAATTGAGGGAGCATCAGTTGTATGCCAAGTTCAGCAAGTGGTAGTTTTGGTTGAAAGAGGTGTCATTTTTGGGTCATATCATCTCGGGAGGATGAGTATCGGTCGACCCAGGTAAAGTGAGGGACATGTTGAAATGGGAACCCCAGCAGAATGTCAAGGAAATAAGAAGTTTTCTTGGGATGGCTAGAAATTACCTTCGGTTCATCAAGGACTTTTCCAAAAAAGCAAAGCCCATGACGGAGTTGCTAATGAAGGGAAAAGCTTTCCAATGGACTCAAGCTTGTCAAGAAAGCTTTGAGGAGTTGAAGAAAAGGTTAACAACAGCCCCGGTCTTGATATTATCGGATGTGAGCAAAAGTTTTGACATTTATTGTGATGCATCAAGACAAGGACTTGGATATGTGCTTATGCAGGAAGGTCAAGGGGTTGCATATGCATAGAGACAATTGAAGAAACATGAGCAGAATTACCCAACACATTATTTGGAACTTGCAGCCATGGTACATGCATTGAAGATTTGGAGATATTATACCCTTGGACATAGGTGTGAAATTTATACGGATCATAAGAGTCTTAAGTATATTTTCACACAAACGGATCTGAATTTGAGGCAACAAAGATGGTTGGAGCTCATCAAGGACTATGATGTGAGAATTAACTATCATCCAGGAAAGGCTAATGTAGTGGGCGATGCCTTGAGTAGGAAAGTAGTAAGTCACCAACTCACGGTTCGAAAATTGCCATCTGAGTTATGTAAGGAGTTTGAACGGTTGAATCTTGGATTTTTAAATGAGATGGGGATAATGGAGTTAAATTCGACCTTGGAGCAAGAAATTCGAGAGGGTGAAACAAAGGATGAGGAAATCCAGGAAATCAAAGAAAGAACCCAAGAGGGAAGAGAATTCAGGTTTGATGAGGATGATCATGGTACTTTATGGCTTGGAAAAAGGATCATGGTGCCCCACATGAAGCATATCCGAGAAATGATACTAAAGGAGGCACATGACTCACCATACTCAATTCATCCCGGTTGTACAAAGATGTACAAGGACTTGAAGACTTGTTATTGGTGGGCCAGTATGAAAAAGGACATAGCTGAATATGTAGCATTGTGTGATGTGTGCCAACGAGTCAAGGCGGAACATCAAAAACCAGCTAGATTATTGTAGCCATTAAAGATTCCGGAATGGAAGTCGGAAGAAATTGGGATGGATTTTATAGTTGGGTTACCGCGTAACAAGTCCGGTTATGACTCAATTTGGGTTATTGTTGATCGTTTGACCAAGTCAGCTCACTTCATCCCTGTCAAGACCAAGTATATTGCAATACAACTGGCACACCTATATATGCAGCATATTGTGTGCCGACATGGAGTTCCAAAGAGGATAGTTTCAGATTGAGGTTCTCAATTTACCTCCAGGTTTTGGCAAAAATTGCATGAAGCATTGGGAACGAGGTTGAATTTCAGCTCAGCATATCACCCTCAAACGGATGGACAAACTGAGAGGACCAATCAGATTTTAGAGGATATGTTAAGGAATTGTGCCTTAAAGCATGGAAAAAGTTGGGACAAGAGCTTGCCGTATGCGGAATTCTCATACAACAATAGTTACCAAGCAAGCTTGAAAATGTCACCTTTTGAAACATAGTATGGGAGAAAGTGTAGGACACCTTTGTTTTGGAAAGAGACCAGAGAGAACCAGATATTTTGACCTGACATGCTACAGGAAGCTGAGAAACAAGTCCAGGTTATTCGTGAAAACTTGAGGGCTGCTCAATCAAGGCAAAAAGGCTATGCGGACAATAGGAGAAGGAAACTAGCCTTCGAAGTGGGAGATTTTGTGTACCTCAAGGTGTCACCAAGGAGAGGTCATAAGAGGTTTAACATAAGAGGCAAGCTAGCACCTCAATCCATTGGGCCATTCAAGATTTTGGAAAAAGAGAGGGGAATAGCATATAAGTTAGAGATGCCAGCTCACTTATCGGATGTTCATGATGTATTTCATGTTTCCCAGCTCAAAAAGTGTTTAAGGATGCCGGAGGAACAAGTGCCAATGGAAGAATTAGAATTGGTGGCAGATTTGACTTATGCCGAGCAACCGGTAAAGATCTTGGAAACCAAGGAGAGGGTCACCAGAAACAAGGTCATCAAATGGTGTAAGGTTCAATGGAAGCATCACAGAATCAGAGGCAACTTCAGAGCTAGAAGATGATCTCAAGAAGGAATTTCCCTATCTCTTCTCTTCTGCGTCGAATCTCGAGGGCAAGATTCATTTTAAGGGGCGTAGGTTTGTAACACCTTCATTTTCATGCATCATGCATTGCATACATTCTAATACATGTTTAAAATTAAGTAGCATAAAAAAGGGATGAGTTTAAAATGAATTTAGAGTAAAACTGCACTTAAGAATTTTGGGAAGTGCGGACTAGTCCGTTTTTGGCGCGGACTAGTCCGATTTCTCTCTGACTTTCGTCGGACTTGTCCGCTTTGCTTCGGACTAGTCTATTTTTTCTCTCTAGACACTTTCAGACTTGTCTGGTCCTTTGCGGACTAGTCCGATATCCGAATTCCTTGAAATTTTGCTATGTCCCTGTACTTGTCTAGTATTCCAGCGGACTTGTCCGTTTTTCCTCTGACAAAAGTTGGGCTTGTCCGATTTCAGCCAGACTTGTCTAATTTCTCTCTGACCAAGTTCGGACTTGTCCGATTTAGTCCGGACTTATCCGTTTTCGCCTTTGTCCATCTTCGGACTAGTCTATCCCTTTTCGGACTTGTCCGGTAAATCGCGATTCCGAATTGATCTTTAGTTCCATGATTTGTTTTTTTGGTTTACCTTAAGTGGGCCTAAGGATGTCGTGTCTTACTCCTTTTGGAGCCCATGTGGGACCCCACACTGGTCTGAACCCTCCCCAAACACGAATTCCATAAAACCCTAGCCTCCACCTCTATATAAACAACCCACCCCTTGACTTTATATCCTTTTGCCTCAATTGAAAGACCACAAACCCTAGTTCGTGGAGAGCCGCCATCAAGGAGGGAGAAAGAGATCCCGAGCAAGAAGAAGAAGAGGAGGAAACAAAAGAGGATCAAGATCCCCACCAAGTTTTCGTTCTTCATCACCAATTCACCTTTAAGATCTTCATCAACCCTAGATCGTCAAGATCCAAGTGTTGCCTCCAAAACCCTTTATTCATTGGAGTTATAAACACCTGGTACACCATTTAATTTCTATTTCTCACGTGAATTCAATCTCGTTTCTCCAAATTCACATTGATCTAGAAAACCCTAATCTGCTGTCCCTGCGAAGGGCAGACTAGTCGGACCCTACAGCGGACTAGTACGACTTTACTTACTGTTGTCTACTAAATCAAATCTAAATTGATTTGGATCAATTCCAAACCTATATAAACTTGTTAAAAGCTATTAGAACTAGATATTAAACATTATTTACTAGTTTTGCTTTGCATTTGCATTAATCATGCATGTCATGACATATTGAGTAATATATGTGCACTTATTGATTGTGATTCTTGCCTTGTATGTTATTGCGCGATTTAGACAGATTTGCGCTAGAGGGTGCTGCGGAGGACCTCCAGCACTAGGAGTTTGAAGTCTTTGATCCTAATAAAGCTCAAGATCAAGGCAAGTGTCCTTGGACATATTGATCTTGTTTCTAAAATAAATGTTTTGTTTTCAAAATTGCATGCTTGTGTCAATTTGATAGGAATCCTATGATAGGAAGTTTACTTGCTTTGTTTAACCACCTTTGTCACCTGGAATATATGGTAGGGAGTTGGGAAGGGCTTTTTTACCTTTTTGCTTCGCTTAATTAATTGGGATGGGAAAACAACTATACCATTTAATTGTGCATTCATGAGATTATGGTTAATATGAACCGTTTAATATGATATGGTAATTGGTGATCTAAGCAAACATGGTATCTGGATTGGGTTGGATGTTATTGTGGTTTCGCTTGCTTTAGATCTAAGGACCGGTTCATGCGAGAATAAGCCTGGACAACAGTGCCACCACGAGGCCAAGTATGGGTGCGGCGTAGCTAATTAATTAGGGCATTGCTAGTATTGCATGGATCATTTGGAGCACAGGAGTAGGGGAGTCGGATTGGGTTTGGATATGGTTGGCGGTACTCCCTGGGATCCGAATGGCACAAGAGGGGGCCCATGGTTGAAGATGTGCTCAATTAGAGACATCGCCATCGATGAAACCTCAATGGGTCTGTACATGCTAGTAATCCCTTTGTAAAGACTATTTTGTGATCTCTTGGACATACACCTATTGTCGTGTTTTGGCATAATGCAGGTTTTCTTTTAGTCGCCGACAAGTGATGAAATCACAAACACGTGGGTAAAGTGGTACAAAGTCTGCAGAGTATTGAAACTATTATGATAGCCGTGCTCCCGGTTAAGAGCATCTGGATGACCTACATGATTAGAGGGGAAACTGGGATTTGGGATGGTTTGGTCATGGTTATGGTTATGGTTACGATTGGTACTGGTTATGGATTGAATTATGGCATTGAATATGGTTAATGGTAATGAGAAATCTGGAATATGGATGATGGTAATGAAATATGGACTGGTATTATGGTAACTTCATGGTTTATGATGGGTTTACTTCACATACATATAATATATTGCTTTCCAAATGTTTTAATGTACTTTTCAGTACTTAACGATTATTATGTTTTTCGTTTGTATCAGCTACATGTCATACTTTCCACACTTGCTGAGTACGACATGTACTCACCCTTGCAATCCCCCCCAACAGTTGTAGGTCAGGATTGGGAGTATAACGATGATAACGCGGAGTTCTAGGCCATGTCTACCGTCAGCTTTGCTTTTGGTGTTGATTGGAGCTGTGCTATACCCTATGCTTAGCTTGCATTATTAGTTTATTTCCGGTGCATTAGTTCAAACTTGTTATTAATAATCATTAGAGCTTGTAATCGAGGATATTCTAAATTCTGTAATAAAAATGGTTAATTAATCTTGTTCTGTGATAATTTTCTGTATATCCTTTTGTGAATGCACTCGTGTATGTGTGTTGAACGTTCTGGGCACGCATATGAGTTCACTTGGTTCATTTTTGAAACCGGGTTTCACAGCCTAATTCACATTTTCTTTAGATTTGCCCGTGCATGTCCATGGTCCCGAGTTTCCCCATCCATTTTAAGCAATGTTCCGAGTATACTCTCGCACACATTCTTCTCAACATGCATCACATCAATCGAATGACGGACATCTAAGTCTTTCCAATACGGTAGCTCCCAAAAAATCGATTGCTTCTTCCACATATCATCTTCGCCAGTATTTTTGCAAGTCCTTTTTCGCTTACCAAGGACAACATGGATATCCTTGACCATTTCATAGACTTCATGACCCGTGAGATGAGGTGCAGGCCGCCTCTTCTAATTGTCACCATTGCAATTTTCCTTCATATTCTGAAACGGGTGCTTCATTGGAACGTAGCGTTGATATCCCATGTACACTATTTTTTATGACTCGCTCAACTATTGTGAGTTTGTTTCTCTCAAAAAATATAGACATCCGCAACCAACTTTCTTACTCTGTCTGAACAAGTTACATGTCACTGGAGAATCACTAACAGTTACAAATAAAATGGCTTTGAGGGAAAAATAATCACGCTTGTGGTCATTCCAGGCCTGCACTCTGTCGTTGTACCAAAACTGCTTCAGATCTTCAACCAGATGCCTAGAATAAGTGTCGATGTTATTCACAAGATGTTGTGGCCCCACTATTAGTCCTGACATCATAATATATTTCCGTTTGTTGCACAACCAAGGAGGAAGGTTTAAAATTGTAAGCACAATTGGCCATGTGCTATGTGTGTTACTGTTCAAAAAAAGGATGCATGTCATTGGTGCTCATTACGATCCTAATATTCCTCGGATCAATGGCAAATTCAGAATTTCCTGAATCAATTTTTCGCCACTGTGTGGCATCAGCAGGATGTCTTATCATTCCAGCATCTTGCTTTTACTTCTCTTTGTGCCATCGCAACAATTCTGACTCCTTCTTGTTTGCAAACCAACGCTTCAAACGAGGAATGATAGGAAAGTACCAAAACACCTTTTTAGGCCATCTGTTGGTACCTTGTGTACCGGATACCCCTTGGGACTGCAAAGAGTGCAAAGGAACTCCACCTATCTAAGTTGAAGACCTCTGAAGGTCCCACATGTCATACAGAACCGGACCTGCCTCCCTTCTATGGTTAGTCCCGGTGCCGCCACGTTTATCATAAATCCGGAGCTACAATCCCTCCATGGGAATGCTCCGTCTAGATACCTGAGTGGCACCACCGGACCTAACCCTCGACAGAGGGAAGCTCCGGTTTGACACGTGTACAACAGCGCCGGACCTACCCGTTCTAGATGGTGAGCTCCGGAGCTGCCATGTGTCCAACCACCAGACCTTCGACTTTAATAGTCTGACTGGCGGGCCCCCAACGGCTTGGACTTTCAAGGGACATTAAAGCTTCAAGACCCGATTATGTGTCATTAATGCTGTCCTAATGACACATGATCGAAGGACCCTTAATACCAGTAACGTCACCATCAAGGGGCGTTACCACACTGTTAAGGATAATTAAGTACATTAATTGTGTATTAAGCATCAGTAACTTCCAGGGCCACATGTCGGGCCAGGCTAACGGTGTAACGACCAGTCCTTGTACTATAAAAGGACTGGTCGAGCGATACACAAGGAGGACGATTCCGCACTCACCAACACAAGTGCTCAGGACGCTCTAGTCTCCAACACTAAAGTACTCAATACAACAACAACACACACCCGTGGAGTAGGGTATTACACTCAGGCGGCCCGAACCACGTAAATCCCCTTGTCAACTCACCACCTTGTTCTGAATCTCTGCGTGCCCACAACCGAACTACAAACTCCGCGGGCTGCCAACGGTAGTACCGGGAGAATTGTAGGAAACAAGCTCCGACAGTTGGCGCGCCAGGTAGCGGGGGCCCGAGATTCAAGGATGGTGAACTCTGCGGCTGGATCATCCAACAGCAACCACACTGTGCAACCTGTCGGAGGCAATCCCTCCAATATGAAGTAGCCAGAAGGTGTCATGGCTCCAGCAAGAGTCATGCCACCTCCACAACCATCTGCTCCGACGAATCAAGCTGGATGATGAGATGGGGCATCTGCATCGGTCACTGCATCGGCAAACCACAACACTGAACACGCGATTAATGTTGCGCGTGCTCTTCTCCAACGTCCACCACCTCCAGGAGCACCCCAGGGTGCGATGGAGCAGTGGAGAGCTGATGTGGAACATCTGGTTGCAGTAGCAGCCGATGGTATCAGCAATCAAGGTCCTCCCCCCCTCAGGGTGGGCCCCATCTCATCATCAAACCTTGTCGGGTAGACTTGGTCCACATGCTTCACAGCATAGGAGACGTGCTGCATCTCAGCAGGTGACGTCGCTGCCTTCCGGGGCGCGACATACTCATACGGTAACCAGGCTTTCGACTCATGACCTTCGGGCGGAGCTCGATCGCTGTTACCGTCAACAGGACGGCCACGTCCATATCGAGCGTGCTCGTGAAAGGCGAGAGGCTCGAAACAGTCCTGCTCCTGAGGGAGTCGAAGGAGGCTGTTCTACCCTGGCCATGCACCTACGCATGGTCAGATGGCCGCAGAAGTTCCAGCCTCACCTGCCAGAGAAATTCAACGGGACTGTCAATCCCACTGAATTCCTCAAAATCTACTCCTCCGCTATCCTTGCGGCTGGGGGCAATGAGGCCGTGATGGCCAACTACTTCCCCGTGGCTTTAACTGGGACTGCCAAGTCCTGGTTCATGAGACTACCGCCTGACTCCATCAACAGTTGGGCGGAGCTGTGCCAATAGTTCACCGCCAACTTCGGGAGCTCATACACCTGACCAGGCACCGAACTGGACCTTTTTGCTGTCAAGCAAAAAGGGGGAGAGTCCCTGCGATCCTTCATCCATAGGTTCTCCCAGGTACGAAACACAATTCCTTCTATCTCAAGCGCCTCTGTTATTGTGGCATTCAGACAGGGCATTCGAGACAAGAAGATGTTGGAGAAGCTGGCGACCAAGGAAATAACCAGCGTCACGGAACTCTTCAGCTTGGCAGACAAATGTGCCAAAGCTGTGGAGGGCCGTGAAATGCACTCCCATACACCTCTGGGGGACAATAAGAAATCCTCCAAGGGAGAAGCCACTACCTCCGGGAGTGGCAAAAAGAAGAAAAAGTCCAACGGCAAGAAGAAGGTGTCGGTTGGCACATCTACTGCTGCAGCTGCTGCAGCTTCGGGTGGCCGGGGGCCACGCCCCGAGAAACGACCTCGGCTGTCGTTTGAAGACGGTGGTAGCTCCAAGATGTGGTGTCCTATACATAAGATGAACAACCACAACCTGGAAGGCTGCTGAGAGGTCTAGAAGGCAGGGCGGTGGCCGGGGGCGGCGGGCCGAAGGCAGGGCGGCGCGGCGGGGTCGGGGCGGGGCCGAGGTAGATGGGGACGTGGCGGGGCCAGGGTATGCCGAGGGCGGCAAGGGCCAGGGCTGTGAGCCGATGGTAGGGCGGCACGGTGGGGCCGGGGGAGACGGGGGCGCGGCGAGGCCGGGGGCGGCGTGGGCGCGGCGGGTCGGTGGGAGCGGGAGCAGGAGCGGGGGCGGCGGGGCCGGGGCGCGGCGGCAGCGTCGGGCACGACCGGCGGGGAAGAGAAGAGAAAGCGGCGGGTAAGGAAGAAAAGAGAAGGGCGCGCGGGGTAGCTTAAAATACATAACTTACGTCAGCTAAATATTCAACTTACGTCGGTCGATGTAACTTACGACGGCCATCCTCTTAGCCGATGTAAGTTAACGCTTAGTTATGTTGGCCCACTTGTTTACGTCGGCCTATTGTCCGGGCCGACGTAAGTTACCATTAAATGTTGTCGAGTTAGTTACTTACGTCGGCAGTCGATGTAGGTTAATTAAATTACATCGGCCCCTTAGAGCCGACGTAAGTTAATTAAATTACATCGGCCAACCGACGTAAATTAATCTAGCCGATGTAAGTATCATCGTTTCCTGTAGTGGAACCTTGCCGAGCACAATAACAAGCGCTGGGAAGAAGTTCCTTTCCGTCAAAGGAAGGAAAGCAAAAAGTCGACGAAGCTCCGGCTGAAGAGGAGTTAGGCTTTCAGGACCCTAAAAAGGTCTTGAAGGCTGTTTACAACTCCGTCGACGACGTCTCCGACAACGAACGTCAGAAGACCATGAACACCATCTTTGGTGTTTCATGGGACATCACCTCCCGCCGTATCCTCAAGACAATGCGGCGGGACATGGCCTCAGTAGCTCCTACCGCCAGGGCGGAGCCTCACCGAAAGTGGATGGATATTCCCATCACTTTCGATGCTTCATACTTCCCCCCGAACATGATCGGAGCTGGCCAACTCCCACTGATGGTATCTCCGACCATCAACAATATCCAGCTCCACCATGTAATGGTGGACGGAGGTTCGGGGATGAACCTCATAAGCTTCGAAGCCTTCGTTAAGCTTCAGCTCCGACCTTCGGATCTTCGCCCCTCCCGACCTTTCTCCGGAGTAGGTCCGGGGGCCATAACCCCACTCGGTGCCATAACTCTCCCAGTGACCTTGGGGTCTCAGGAGAATTATAGGACCGAGAAGTTGGTCTTCGACGTGGCGCAGATCAACTTACCCTTCAACGCCATCTTGGCAGGCCAGCCTTGTACAAATTCATGGCTGCTGCTCATTATGGCTACCGGGTGTTGAAGATGCCAACACCTTCAGGCGTTCTCCGGATCCGTGGAGACTGCACCGCCGGAGTAACTGCTCTGGAAGAACTCCACGCGCTTGCTACAGCGCAAGAGGAAGAATCCGGAAAGGAGCAAGCTCCGAAGCCCCCGAGCCTCCGTCATCGAGGCTCAACTTCCGCACCCCGTGTGCAACCAAGCGGCGACACCGACATTCCCGTCAAAGTCGTCCAAATCAGTTCCGATGCTACTCAGACCACCCGTATATCGGGAGGTCTGAACGACAAATAGGAACTCACGCTCATCACTTTCCTCTGGGCTAACATCGACATGTTTGCCTGGCAACCGTCACAAATGACTGGGATCCCTAGGGAAGTGATTGAGCACAATCTGAAGATTTATCCCGATGCTCGGCCCGTACAACAGAAGCCTCGGAAGCAATCAGTAGAGCAACATAACTTCATACGACAAGAGGTGAAGAAGTTGCTCGAAGTTGGATTCATCCGAGAAGTCTTCCACCCAAAATGGCTGGCAAACTCAGTCATTGTACCCAAGGCCAACGGGAAGCTTCATATGTGTATCGACTACACTACACTGAATAAGGCGTGTCCCAAGGATCCATTCCCACTACCTAGAATAGATCAGATAGTGGATTCCACCTTCGGGTGTGAATTTCTGTGTTTCCTAGATGCATATTCTGGGTATCATCAAATCAGAGTGCCTAGGGAAGATGAAGAACATACTTCCTTCATCACAATAGATGGATTATATTGTTACACTGCCATGCCATTCGGTCTCAAAAACGCTGCTTCAACATTTGTATGAGCTATGTACAAAATGTTTGGAGATCTCATCACAGATGCAGTGGAATTGTACGTCGATGACATCGTTGTCAAAATCAAGAACAAGGAGTCATTTCTTGACACCTTGCAAGCTGTCTTCGACAAGTTGCGGATTACACACACAAAGCTGAACCCAGACAAGTGTGTCTTTGGGGTTAGCTCCGGAAAGCTTCTTGGATTCTTGGTGAACCACCAAGGAATAGAAGCAAATCCGATGAATATTAAAGCTATTGAAGACATGTGGCCCCCAGCTTGCATCAAGGATGTCCAGAAGCTGACTGGATGTCTAGCTACCCTCAGCCGATTCATTTCAAGACTGGCGGAATGGGCGCTACCCTTCTTCAAACTATTGAGGAAGTCCGGACCATTCCAATGCCTGAAGAAGCAGAAAAGGCATTCCAGGAGCTGAAACAACTCCTCACCACTCTACCAACTCTTGTAGCTCCGAACCCTGGTGAGCCACTTCTGCTTTATATTTCAGCAACTGACGAAGTCGTCATCATGGTCCTGGTTGCGGAAAGACCAGAACCATCTCCAGTTCAGGAATCCAGACCCCTCCGAGAGGGTCCGGAGGTACCTGAAGACGAGTCTGGGTCCCAGCTCCCAGACCCGGATCCTGGAGGCGAGACGCAGAGGGTCAATCTCCTTTAAATGAAGGAGTCACTGTTGTTGAACAAGAAGATCCGGACCCCTCCGGGAAGGTCTGGGTCACTTCAGAAGAAGCTCTAGGTTCCTCCAACCGGAACTCGGAGGTCCTCGAAGAAGGTCTGGACCCCTCCAGGAGGGTCCGGTTTGATGAGGAGGAAGCTCTAGGCCCCTTCGGGAGGGTCCGGACAGTCCAGCGCCCGGTGTACTTCATCAGTGAAATACTACATGATGCCAAGACTCGATACCTAGAGGTGCATAAGCTGCTCTACGCAGTTCTTATTATCTCTTGGAAGCTTCGCCATTATTTCCAAGCTCAAAAGATTTCGGTGGTAACCTCCTATCCACTACGTGCAATCTTGCATAATCCCAACTCTACTGGGAACATTGCAAAGTGGGCAGTGGAATTGGTCGAGTTTGATCTTGAATTTGTTCCAAGACAAGCGATCAAGAGTCAAGCTTTGGTGGACTTCGTGGCGGAATGGACCCCCTCTCCGTCAAATCTTGGGGGGTCCAGTGAGCAGAAGTCGGAACCCAAGGTTCCGGTTTTCATCGAGCCTCACTGGACTCTCTACTTTGATGGCTCGTGCAGAAGCAGGGGGCCAGAGCTGGAATCCTTCTCCTCACTCCAACTAGGGAGAAGGTCAAATACATGGTTCGCCTTGACTTCAAGGCAACCAACAACATGGCGGAATATGAAACATTAATCTACAGGCTCAAGGTGACACTATCACATGGTGTCAAGCAGCTGTTGGTAAAGGGTGATTCACAGCTTGTTGTAAAACAAGTCAAAGGTGAATGCTACTGCAATAACCCTCAACTAGCTGCATACCTACTTGAAGTCCAGAAACTTCAGAAGGACTTCGAAGTCCTGGACCTCTGCCATGTACAGCATCTTAACAACGTTGAAGTTGACGAACTCTCGACGAAAGCTTAACCGGAGCTCCGGCTCTAGACGGAACCTTCATTCGAAGGTTGTCTAAACCTACAGCTCAGCCTGCCAAACTGAGTGGAGGGGGCGAGACCAGCACCTCAAAGCTGGCGATCCCGATGGCCCTGTTACCATGGCGTCCATCAAGGGGCGTAGATGCTGCAGGATGCTCCGAGCAACCCAACATGCAAGACTCAAATCCTCAAGCTAGCTCCGATGCATGGATCTCTGAGATCTGGAGCTACTTGAAAGATAATTTCCTTCCTAAAGATAATGTATTCGCTGACCGGATAGTCAGATTGGCTAAAAGATACACGCTGGTAGAAGGGGATCTCTACCAGCGCAGTGCCAACGGCGTCCTAATGTGGTGCATTACAAGGGAAGAAGACCTCGATCTCCTCACAGAAATCCATGGAGGCGAGTGTGGGAACCACGCGTCCTCCCGCACGCTAGTCAGTAAAGCCTTCCGGCATGGCTTTTACTGGCCTACAACACTCCAGGATGCAACTGAGCTAGTGAAGAAATGCGAAGCATGCCAGTTCCATGCAAAGCAAATTCACACACCGGCTCAACCCCTACAAATGATACCTCCTACATGGCCATTCGATGTGTGGTGGATGGATATCTTGGGACCTTTCCCAAGAGCCGTCGGAGGTTACAAGTTCCTGTACGTTGCCATTGACAAGTTCAGCAAATGGCCGGAAGCAACTCCAGTTGTGACAATAAATAAGCAATCAGCTATCAACTTTGCAGTCCATAGTATGCAGATTTGGAGTCCCAAACAATATCATAACTGACAATGGGACCCAATTCACAAGCTCTACATTCCAAGGATATTGTGAAGACCTCGGTACTCAAGTCAGCTACGCTTCCGTAGCTCACCCGACAAGCAATGGCCAAGCTGAGAGAGCAAATGCAGAAATCCTAAAAGGACTCAAGACGCGCACATATGAGCGCCTGAAAAAACGTGGAGCCAGCTAGATCGAAGAGCTTCCGCCCACCCTGTGGGCCAATAGGACAACTCCAAACCGGTCAACTAGAGAGACACCCTTCTTCCTGATGTACAGAGCTGAAGCAGTCCTACCTCCGGAAATCACCTTGGGGTCACTCTGGGTCCGAACCTTTGACGATGCCACGCAGGACCAGCTCCAGCGTGAAGACCTTGACCTCGTCAGAGAGGGAAGGTGCCGAGCAGCTGTTCGGAATGCCCGATACCGCCAAGCTCTTTGGTGCTATCACCAAAGGCATGTACATAACCGAGAGCTCGAGGAAGGTGATCTGGTGCTACGGAAAATACAAACTCGCGAAGGGTTAAACAAACTCTCCCCCAGTTGGGAAGGACCCTTTTGAGTGATCAAAGTATCCCGTCTCGAATGCGTTCGCTTGGCAACCGAGGATGGGACACCGCTCCCAAATCCTTGGAACATTGAGCACCTCTGTAAGTTCTATGCTTAATATCACAGAGGTGAGTCTATAATTACATGTGATGTATGTTATAGCGTTATTGTACAGAGTCGGGTAGCCCCTCTGGAGGAATAGTTGGACCTTCCTCGGAAGGTCCGCAAAGTTCAGGCAACACTTGTCACAGTCCCAGAACTAAAAGTGTAGCTAGCTACCCTGGGTCAAACGAGAAATACAACACACTTAGCCTAGTTCTGTACCCTAAGAGTGTACTTGTCTCCCCTGTACCCCGAACCTATAATGAAAGACATCATTATGTGAAAACATACTCCACGTGCATTTACTTTGTACAGGCTCCATATTTTTTATTTTTCTTTATTGTCTATAACAAAGTTGTGCAATTCTCAAGAAACTTTATCTCGAACAATTCATGTATGATTCAAGTTGCAGTGTTAATTCTTTCGGGTCTTAGCATTGTTGAATGGCCCACTCGCCTGAATGCCGCAAAGCCAATCTAGGTCCGGAGTGTGCTATCGACTTAGCCTGGTCCTGCACCCTAAGTACACCACTCTACCTACACCCCGGCAGGCCAAAGTAAGGTGAGTCCAGGAACGATCGAAACTGAAGAAAACAAACAAATGTGCTTGATTGTATTTAGAATTGCTGTCAATCTAAAATTTCTTTCGGAATAGAATGCCGCAATTGAGTTGTAGACAGGAAATGGATTTTACTGTTTTTCTTGACCTCAGTGTGCAGGAAAAATAAGAATCTCGTGATGATGGTGGACAGTACCGGAGCTACCAAAGCTCCAACATCCCCTAAGGTGGCT
Organism: Tuctoria greenei; assembly: GCA_036927565.1. Taxonomy (NCBI): domain Eukaryota; kingdom Viridiplantae; phylum Streptophyta; class Magnoliopsida; order Poales; family Poaceae; genus Tuctoria; species Tuctoria greenei. The sequence goes on from JAYESD010000002.1 coordinate 258,483,276, forward strand.
TGTTATTGATGTTTTAAACATTGATAGTGAGCGTCGCTGGAGCTACCAAGTTCCGACAAATCCAGGGGGCCATCCGTCAACGTGAAGAAAAGATGGTGGAAGAATGCTCCCCACCATCGAACCTCTACGTGTTAACAATGGTCGATGCCGGAGCTACCAAGCTCCGACAACCCCAGGGGAAATGCTATCAATGCTCTATGTGTTGATGATGGCTGTTGCCGGAGCTACTAAGCTCCGACGATGGTCGCTACTGGAGCTACTAAGCTCCGACAACCTCGGGGGTCCCTATTATCAACGCAATGAGACTTCGGACCTACGCTCTACAAGCTCGAAGCACGGAAGTCTTCAACAACTGTTACATCCTCTTGGTACATGTTCACAATCAAATTGTGTACATCTACCAGGGGGCCAAGTGAGACAAAGATGTTGAATACAAAAAATGAAATTCATAAAAAAACTTGGATTACATTCATCTGGAGACAAGAGATTACAAAATTGAGGAAAAGAAGAGAAGAAACAAGTGTGAGCTACAAAGAGAGAGTCCTAGACCCTACGGAAGAATGAGGCAACCTTCTGGGCAGCCTCTGACACACTAGCTTTGGCGGCTTCTCCCTCTCCGTCGATGGGGCCTTCAAGCACCGGGTCAAGTGAGAGGTGAGGATCATGGCTGGTGTAGCATGTCAGCATGAACTCTGCGATGTTCTTCGCCAGGGATTGTCCTTCCGTTTCCAACTGGTCCACGATGACATCGCCCATCTTCGAGAGCTTGTTGCCCGCCGAGCTCAACGCCTGCAACACCAGATCCAGCTCCGGATCATCCGGACACACGAGACTAAAGCCGAGCGGCTTAGCGCATCATTGGCTTTGCCCAAGAAACCCCATACTTGTTGGCACTCCGCAGCCCTTGAGCCTCGCAATTCTTCCAAGGACCTTTTGGTCGCCGCAAGCTCCAAATCCTCCCGGGCAAGGCGCTCAACCTCTTTCGCATTCTGCTGAATCTTTTCAACAACCTGCCTTTTGAGTTTACTCAGCTCCTTTTCCCGGACGTGGATATTGTTCCGGCGATCGACCAGGTCCCTCTCTCGGCCCTGCAATTTCTTCTCCCTGGCAGCTACTTCGTTCTTCCTCTTGGTGAGGTCCTTTCCCCGCTGCCAGGCCTTCTTCTCCTCGCTCTCGCAGCGCTCCTCCAACTTCTTGGTGCGCTCCGCGAGGCTCTTGTCATCCAGAGTCAACCTCAGAGTAAGCTCCTCCTCCCTCTTCACGAGGTCATCCTGCAGCTTCAGGAGTTTTTGCTCTTCATCCTCGAGTTTTTTCTCCCGCTCCTCAAGAGCCTTCCGGCGCTTGACGAGGTAATCGTGGATGGTGCTGAGCTTCTCTTGGCGTTCATTCGCTGCATTATTAGCAGGTACGGCCTGTTCGTGGATGGCCTGAGACTTATTGTCGAGGGATCGCATCATGCTTTCCCTGTCATCCAGCAGCTGGCCCCAGAACTCCATCCGGGCCTTCTCCCTTTTCACCCACTCCTTGTCATCAGCCAGTCTGGTTTGTGCCAGCTTGGTCTCGAATTGGAGCCGATTGCGCCACCACCTAAGGGTTTGGCGCTCCTCCTCGAGGGCCTTGCTGTTGTGGTAGAAGGCCAGTTGCACTTGACGAAGGCTGGAGCAGGCGTTGTCGATAGACAACGACAGGGAGATCGGCTCCGGACCTGCCGGGGTCCTCTCCGTTGGCTCCAGCGGGTTCTCTACAATAAAAATCGGGTCCCACTATACAAGAGTGGTCCCCTGAGCTTCCGCGGCACTAGGGCCGACCTCCCGGATAGCCTCGGTCACCGCCGAGGAAGGTCCTGCCATGGGAGCTTCTACCTCCGGAGTCGGCTCCGAGGGTCCCGCTGCCATGTCATCAGCAACTGGTCCCTAAGACAAAGGACCGGCAGCTTCATCTTGGCATCCAGGCTTAGGCGCGGGCACCTCTGAGACCACCACCTCCAGGGAAGGCGTTGAAGATTTGGCCGGAGCTGAGGCCACTTCCGGCTCTAGTGCTGGCGCCTCCTCCACCGCCGGTTCAGGCGTCAGCGCCTTAACCTCCACAGGCTCAGGCGCTGGCAACAACCGGCTCGGGCGTCGGAACTTCATAAACACCTGGCTCCACCGCTAGGGCTTCATCAACCACCGGCTCCATCACCGGGGCTTCAACAACATCCAGCTCTAGGGCCGGAACTGCAGTTACCTCCGGCTTTGAGGTCGGAGCGTCCATCATCACAACATCCAAAACCGAAGCATCAACCTTCGATGCTGGTGCCACTGGTACATCTTCATTCCTGTGGTCCGGCGCTACCACGGGGGCTTCGGGAGATGAGTCAAGGTTCAGGACCACGACAGCCGGCATCGGGGTTGCCGCGACCTTAGCCACCATCTGAGGCGGCGCTGGGATTGGAGCCGGAGCCTCCGCCTGCACAGCCTCAGTCGCTGCTGCGGGAACCGGAGCTTCAACCCCTTTCTTGGGTACCCTGTGGAAGAAGGACAAAGAAACTCAAAACATGATTACAACAAAAACAATCAACTGAGGTAAAAAATCAAACTTAGCTTGGAAGGCTCCCGCTCCAGCTAGCGCGGAACCTCTTCACCGGACGCTCAGGACTGGACCCTATCGCCACTGGCGTGGTAGCTCCGGAAGGTTGCCCGGAGCTTGCTCCCGCCGTCAGCGACGTCTTGGTTGAGGCCCCCCTCAACCGGGAAGGACCTTTGGACCTAGAGCCTTCAGCTGGCCCTGGTACCGGAGCCACATGGCCGGAGTTAGCATCCCGAGGAGATGCCGATGCTGGAGTGGTCGTCACCGTCGAATACCTCCCCCACCGAGGAGAAGGAGCTTTCTTGGAAGAAGCAGGTCTGACGGACTTTCCATCAGTGTGCTTCAACTTACTCTTGCGGCTCGATGGCTCAACCAACTCCTTGCCCTTGCCTACGACTTCAGTTCTTGGTTTCGGGATGGGAACGGAGCCATCCTCCGGAGCTCTATGCACTCCTCCGATATCATATTCAGAGGAAGGAAGGCCGTCGGTGGAGACACGTCGCCAGGGCCAATGTTCCCAGGCTGGAAATTCTTGGGATGGGTCTTCAAGGCTTCATCGGTCAAGTTGGTGTCCAAGCCGACTTCAATGCGGTTGGTATCCATCTCACTGTTGATGTCCCAGGCAGGCCAGCTCCTAGCCCTCAGTGGGGCCCACCTCTTCATCAAGAAGTGGCCGAAGACCATCTGGCGGGTCACCCCACCTTCGACACATTCCTGGATTCTATCCAGAATGGGCCTGTACTCCCTCGACAGCTCCGGCACGTCACTCCAAGTGTCGATGTCGACGCGAGGGAGCCCTTCAAGCAGCTCCAACCTCTCGTGTCCCTCGACGATGATGACCACCCAGTCTTTCTTCCAGTCGTCCCACTTGCCAGAAGGGAAGGACCTCAAGTACTTGAGGGGAGAGTTTTTTAGCTTCACGAAGTAGTAGAAGCCGATGAACTCATCACTCTTCCTGGTCGGGTGGACAGTGAAGAAAGTCTGGAACAACTCCATGCAAGGGTGCGCACCCACCCACATCTCGCAAAAGTGGACGAAAGTCGCCACCAGCAAGATTGAGTGGGGGCCCAGATGGTGGAGCTGCAGACCATAGAAATCTAGCAGCATCAGAAATAAAGTGGAGAAAGGCGGGATCAAACCCGCCATGGCGTACACAAGGAAGTACACCATATCTCTGGCTCGCTCCTTGTCAATGGGAAGCTTGCCGCAGCGAATGTCGTTGTTGAAGGAGTCACTGGAGCATCCCATGTAGGTCCGGACCCTAGACAACTCCTTCTTGCTCCCGATGCGGCTCTTGGGAAGTCCAAACTTCATCACAGCACAGCGTGGCGAGAGAGGAAAAGCGAGCGAAAGTTTGGAGGATTTGAGCGCAAGTTCGAATGAAGGCATAAAGAATCCCCAAATTGTGCGCGCTTTCCTTCTTAAGTAAGCCTCCGCAATGCTTGGATGGAAACCGCAGAGGAACCAACGATACAGTTCAAAAACTTCACCCTGCCAATGACAAGGGGTCCTGGGGCCACCCCAACGATCAAGTCGAGGTCCTTACCCCAGGCGAACAGTTGTCATCATGAGAGGAAGGAAACCCAAGGGCGGTGGCCTGACAGGGCGCGCGGAACCGATACGGTTTTCGTATTGGGAACCGACGACCTTCAATTGTGTGAGATCCGCACGCATAGATCTCACCTACTGCATCCCAGATATGCCACACGGCGATGGTTTAACTGCGAACCACCACCTCAACGGCACATCCAAAAACCCTTGAAGACACGATGCGGAAATCGAAAGAAGGACCCACCTCCGGCAGAATGACCTAATCCAAAAGGTCTCTCCCAGAGGTGGGCCCAGGGGGCCACTGTCGGTACCCTACGTACCGGATACCCCTTGGGACTGCAAAGAGTGCAAAAGAACTCCACCAATCTAAGTTGAAGACCCCCAAAGGCCCCACATGTCATACAAAACCGGACCTGCCTCCGGTCTATTGTTAGTCCCGGTGCCACCACGTGTATCATAAATCCGGAGCTACAATCCCTCCATGGGAATGCTCCGGCTAGATACCTAAGTGGCACCACCGGACATAACCCCCGACAGAGGGAAGCTCCAGTTCTGACACGTGTACAATAGCGCCGGACCTACCCTTCCTAGACGGTAAGCTTCGGAGCACGTATCCAACCGCCGGACCTTCGACTTCAACAGTCCGACTGGCGGACCTCTAACGGCTCGGACCTTCAAAGGACATTAAAGCTTCAAGACCCGATTATGTGTCATTAATTCTATCCTAATGACACATGATCGGAGGACCCTTAATACCAGTAACGTCACCATCAAGGGGCGTTACCACACTGTTAAGGGTAATGAAGTACATTAATTGTGTATTAAGGATCAGTAATCGCTAGGGCCACATGTCGGGCCAGGCTAACGGTGTAACGACCAGTCCTTGTACTATAAAAGGACTGGTCGAGCGATACACAAGGAGGACGATTCCGCACTCACGCAACACAAGTGCTCACGACGCTCTAGTCTCTGACACTCAAGTGCTCAATACAACAACAACACACACCCGTGGAGTAGGGTATTATGCTCAAGCGGCACGAACCACATAAATCCCCGTGTCAACTCACCACCTTGTTTTGAATCTCTGCGCGCCCACAACCGAACTACAAACTCCGCGGGCTGCCAACGGTAGTACCGGGAGAATTGCCGAAAACAAGCTCCGACACCCTCCTTTTCTTCTATTGCAGTTCTCATCATCACTGTCGTCTTTTCTACGATTGAATCTATCCACTCTAGAAATAGGGCATTTCTCGAGGTTTTCATACTCAGGTCCATGATATAAAATACAATCATTCTTGCACGCGTGGATTTTCTCCACCTCCAAACTCAGTGGACAAATTATCTGTTTTTGTAAGTGCATCTAGGATATCACTTGTGGGTTTTGGCTAATTGATGACGAACATATGAGATCTTAATGAAACTATTGAGATGATTGCAGGACAAACAAAGTGAAACAGCTCCGTGCACACAAAAAGGTGAAAAATGGAGTGGTGTCCAAAGAGGAATACTTTGATGGAATTTAGAAGAACAAATTAGATTTTAAATGTATAGGGTGTGTATGAAAGACACACTCCAAGAGCTCACGACCTTGCGCAGGGGTAATGGTTCTAAAATTAACGTAACATCTCACAGTGCACCGGACTAGTCCGATCAATGGACCGGACTAGTCCGCAAGACTTTATGGAGTCTATCTTCACATAGGGCCAGACAAGTCCGTTTTCCAACCGGACTAGTCCGCCAGACTTTCTGGAGTCCATCTTCACATAGGACCGGACAAGTCCGTTTTCCAACCGGACTAGTCCGCCAGACTTTCTGGAGTCTCTCTTCACATAGGGTCGAACAAGTCCTTTTTCCAATCGGACTTGTCTGCCAAACTTTCTGGACATTGAGTTGCACTGTGACCGGACAAGTCCGGACTTGCACCGGACTAGTCCATTATTAGGTTTTCACAACGGTAACTTTTTGGAAACCCTATAAAAGAGGATCCACGGCCTTCCTCAGGAGATACACGTCGAATCCTGCTGAAAATACAAACCCTAGCACTGCCACCTTGTCCCAAGAGCCCAAAACACATCTCCCCACACATCTAAAGTGCAAAAAGAGTAAAATCAATTGAACATTTGGTTTCGGGATTGGGAGATCGTCGTTCTTTTGTTGCGAGCTCTTGGGGTTTGATCTTTTTACACTCATATTCTGCATTGTAATACTTTTAAGTGTATTTGATCGCTTCTTTCATTGTAATTCTCATGGGAGCCCTCAACGTGTGAGGTTGCCCCACAAACTCAGTGATTTCCCGTGCTAGTGGAATCAAGTCGGCCTGTGTGGTGACTTGAAGAGGGAAAGGGTTGGAGAACCGGCTCTGTGTGAGCTTCGTCAACAAGGACGTAGATCTCCTTGTGAGATCGAACCTCAGTAAAAATTTGTGTCTCTTGTGCCTTATTTCTTTTACATTTTGTTCATTAGATCACTTGATTGCTAAACACCAATTTAAGTTGCTTATAAGTTTTCACGTGCATCCTTACGATAATCTTAAATCAAAGTATCTGTTGTTCTCATTTCCGCTGCTAAAAGAATCTAGTTTCCCAAATAACACTTAATCAATTCACATATTTCAGCACACCAGACTAGTCCGTCCACACAACCGGACTAGTCCGATCAAACAAGTTTTTGATGACTCTATTAAGTGTGCAGGAAAATTTTCAAGGCCTATTCACCCCCCTCTAGGCCACATTCAATTGGTATCAGAGCAAGGTTCTCCGTCAACGAGACTCACATCTCGGAGACATCAATGGCCTCTGAGAAGAACAACGATATCTCGAAGACGAACATCAATGAGGAGGAACAAGAAGCTAAAGCCTTCAATGTGCTGAGAGGAAGCCCACATGATGATGAAGAAGTGCGACAGCTAAAGGCACTCCTGAGAAAGAAACTGCTGGCACAAAAAGGAAAAGAAGAAGAGAAGACGACTGGGAGTGGTCATCACGACTACTCCCGATACCCTTACAACTACAACCGTCTCAATTCAAACAATCACTATCCCTCTATTCCTATGGGAAAGCCTCCACGGTTTGACGGAAGTGACTACACCATGTGGAAGTACAACATGGAAATGCATCTAATATCTCTGAATCCTAGTCTGTGGCACATTGTTTGCACAGACATAGATATCCCGGACACGGATGAGGAACTCACTCTAGAACAAGAACAAGAGATTCACAGAAATGCACAAGCCGTCGCGGTGATCACATCATCACTAAGCAGAGAGGAATTCACCAAGATCGATGGATTAGAAAGTGCAAAAGAAATCTGGGATACACTTAAGACAACTCACGAAGGAAATAGGTCAGTTCGTGAAGCTAAAATTGAGATGCTTGAAGGAGAGTTGGGAAGATTTGCTATTGAAGAAGGCGAATCACCTAAAGACATGTACAACCGGATGAAGGCACTCATCAACAAAATTCGTGCCTATGGAAGTAAGAAATGGATGGATCACGAGGTGGTCAAAAGAATGATTAGAGCCTTCATGCCAAGAAATGTCACACTTTGCTCAATGATTAGAGAAAGCCCCGAATTTCACAAAATGACTCCCGATGAGTTATTGGGAAAGATCATAAATCATGAAATGATGGAGAAAGAGGCTCAATACATCAAAGACTTAGCCTTACTCACATCTTCCAAAAGGAAAGAAGTTGCTCTCAAAGCAACATGCATACCCAAACTCAAAGAAACTCGTGAAGACCAAGACGATGGAGATACAAGCGACGAGAGTACCGATCTCGATGATGAAGAAATGGTACTCTTGTAAGACCTATGTGTGATGAATACATTGGCTCGTAGTGAATACACTAGTTTTGACAATAAAAGTTTTGATTATCACCAAAACACCTTTTTATTAAGATCCAACTAGTTTTTGCTAAGCTCTGAGTTCATTTTTCTAGCTCCGGCTTTTGGGTTTACTTGGAGATACTAGTTTTGGTAAGTTCCAGCGCTAGATTCTACTAGCTTTTGTTAGCTCCGGCTCAAGGTCCGGGTTGCTCTGGCAAGATCCGGAACCTGACCGCAATGCTTCTGTTTTTCATTTGCAATGTTTCATACTTTCTTTACATCTCTGGAAAGATTGCTTAGTATTCATTTGCTAAGTCTTTGGTGCGTTTTTGGTTGACATGGATGATATCATGTTACTGTGGTTTTGCAACATGCTTATGTGAGGTTCTCACGTAAGGTGTTGTGTTTGGAACTAACTTGAGTCAAGTCGAGGACTTGGGCTCGTATGGATTGGTTGTTTATTCATGTGCAAGTGTTTCTTGATTTCAAGACACGGCTGGTGATGGGATCCATTGGACTAGGCTCGGGGAGGAGATGAGCTTCCAACAACCAAATTCAGGAGGAATTGTGGTTGAGCTGATCAGGAGGTTGCCCAACATGATTGAATGAAGTACAATGCATGTGAAGGTATCGTGGACGTCATTGGAAGATGTTTGCACGTGTGCATGGACGTGGCTACATGGTTCCGAGATGTGATGAAGAGATGTGGACGTAAAGAGTTGGTCGGAAAGGTCCAACTGACTAGGTTATGGACTCAGGCTGCGGCTGAGTCAGGTTTGACTCAAATATGGAAAGATTTGAGTTGTTTATGATATGATTTCGTGTGAGTCACAAATTTGAGTTGTTTAGGAATGTGGGATACATTCCTAAGGTGTTTGTAAGTCTTAATTTGCTTCTATCTGCGTATAGAAGAATCCTAAGCAGTTATGGAAAGTTACGATTCGTGAACAGAGTAGGATTAGGTTCCTGATTTGAGTTGAGTTGGCTTTCGAGCTGGTTATATAAGCAAGGGAGCCCAGAGCTCGTGGTGCACGACTTTGGGGCTGTTCCTCTTGTGTTCTATTGAATAAAATTCATAGTTTGAAGGAATTGTTGTGCCTTGTTCGTCCGACTTGTTCCAGACAAGTTTTACTCATCGAGTTTCTGGACAGCACTACCTCTCGTCGGTGGTTTTTTCATAACTCGAGTTTTACAGATCCAATTGACGTGATTGTTTTTGGGTTGTCTTCACAACTTGATTATCTATCATCTTTCAAAATTTCACGGTCATTGGATTTGTGATTTCTGATCTACACGAGTTTCTTTGCAGCGTTCCAGAACTGTTTTTCTCGGGTAAGACGGATTGACCTTTGTTTGATCTTTCGATCATAACTTGAGTTTTTCTCGACGGATTTGAGTGATTCTTTTTTGTGTTGTCTTCGTGACTTTATTCTATCTGATATCTATCACTTTTGTCACGATGAAACACGTTTAGATTAGTCTCACACACAATTTCTTTAAACAGATCATTTTTCTACTGAAGGGGTTGGGGTTTAATTGTTTCCGCTGCGTAAGATTTTTAAATCTACCATTCACCCCCCTCTAGTAGCTTTTCATGTGCTCTTCTATCCTACAATTGGTATCAGAGTCACGGTGCTCTAATCTTTGTGATTTGCATGTGTTTTTGACTAATCATCATGGAGAAGTACTCCGCCAAACCTTGTGTGTTTGCTAGTATTGATTTTCAGGTTTGGAAGGCACGCATGGAAGCTTTCATCTAGGCACAAGGCTTTGCAATATGGTAGAAGGTATACAAGCCTTACGAAGTGCCATCAAACGATCAAGTTACAGCTACAAATCTGAGAGATGTCGACAACAACAACAAGACTCGGAACTTGATCATACAAGGATTAACACAAAGCGACTTTGATCGTGTTGCACACCTCCGGTCTGCATATGATGTGTAGAAAGCACTTTGTGACTACCACGAAGGATCCAACACAATCAAAGAGGTAAGGCAAGACATGTTAAAGAAAGAATACATGCGCTTTGAGATGCAACCCGGTGAGTCTATTGATGACCTTTTTGCTCGCTTTAATAAGATTCTCAGCAACTTGTGTAGTGTCAATGTTAATTTTCAGATGCTGAAAATGCTAGGCAATTGCTAAGTGCATTAGATATGTCAATTTGGGAGATGGAAGTCACATCTATTCATGAATCTACTGTCATGAGTACACTTACTTTAGATGTGCTATATTCCAATCTAAAAACTCATGAAATTGACATAATATCATGTAAGAACCCCAACAAATCTATTGCTTTTGTTTCTCAACGTGATATGCCTAGCTCCGGCCAATCTTCATCTTGTGGTACACTTGCTTTGTTGTCCTCTCTAACCCTTGAACAGATTGAGGAGTTTCCATATGAGGAGCTAGCACTTCTCTCTACGAGGTTCTCAAAAGCATTGCAAAATGTGAGAACTAGAAGGAGAGGAAGCTTCAGACCTCAACGATGCTTCAAATGTGGTAAGACAAGACATTTTCGTTCAGATTGCCCTAACCTTATAGGTCCTACTTCCCGGGATGAAAAGAAAACTAGAACGAAGCACTCCTCTGCAAAAGATACGAAGAAAAAAAAGTGTTTTACAGGACGTCAATTGGTGAGCAGTTTTATCTCAGCACTCCAGGAACTTGGCTCAAGTGACGTGGACATTGGAAGTGATGAAGATGAAGATGATTTGGCAAACTTGTGCTTCATGGTGGGCAAGTCAAGATCAAGTGTGGAGGAGGCAGAACACAACAGCGACAATGAAGAGGTATGTCCTACTTGTGAAGAAATGTGTGATGCTATTTCTTGTGCCACTGTTATTGTTAAAAAAAGGACAAAAAGCTTAGGGACAATGCTGTTAAAATTGAGTCACTAGAATCTGAAATTAATCATTTGAAATCCTTGATTCCGGGTGATGATTCTTGTTCGTGTGACTTAATATATGAACAATTGTCCTCCCTAAGAAGTGCACATACCTCTACACTTGATAAACTTGAACTTGAAATTGAAAAGAACAAAAAGCTTGCTGCACTTAATATTGGAAACTTAAAAGATGCTTCTTGTTCTACAATTGATTTGCATTGTTCTAGTTGTGATGATCTTGATAAGAAACTGCAAGATGCTATGAATGAAATCTCTATATTGAACAACGCTTTACGTTGTCATGAAGTTAAATATTGTGCCAATTGCAAATTAAAAGGAAAAACTTCATGTGAAAATTTCCTTGATATGTCCAATAAACTTGATAACATGCATAAGATATTTGATCGGTTTTTTAATGGGAATAAGAACCTAAACTTGCTGCTGAATTCATCCAAGTCTTGCGATGATAAAACTGGTTTAGGTTTTGATTCTCATGCTCATGCTAAGGCACGTCCACCTAAATTTGTAAAGTCGTTAGGAAGTGGTTTGATTCAAACGGTTCCTAAACAAAAAGAAGTGGTTTTCAAATCTGCAGGAGTATTGTCTCATTCGGTTTCAAATAAAAATGTTGTTTGCTCATCTAGACATGAACACAAAGTTAAATTTCAATGTACCTACTGTGGTAGAGATGGTCATGTCATAGATTTTTGTTATAGACTAGCTAAATAATAGAAAAGGGAAATAATCACTACTACAAAAAGCATTTTTACAGGCGCCTCAATTTTTCAAACACAGGCAGTCCTTAAAAATATGCGACTGTGATGACGAATGATACAATAACCGCCTGTGATGAAAGAACAACACAGGCGGATTTTAAAGAACAACCGTCTGGGTAAATACATGCTCTTCACAATCGGTTCTTAATTAAGAGCCGTCTGTAATGCAATGAACTTCACAGTCGGATTTTAAGAAACAACCGCCTGGGTAAATACATGATCTTCACAGACGGTTATTAATTATTAACCATCTGTAATGCAATGAACTTCACAGACGGATTTTAAGAAACAACCGTCTGGGTAAATATATGATCTTCGTTGGCGGTTCTTAATTAATAACCGTCTGTAATGCAATGAACTTCACAGATGGATTTTAAGGAACAACCGCCTGGGTAAATACATGATCTTCGTTGGCGGTTCTTAATTAATAACCGTCTGTAATGCAATGAACTTCATAGACGGTTCTTGATTAACAACGGACTAAGAAGATCATGTATTTTCAGTGGCGGTCATTGTTTAATTATCATAAGCGGTTTTCATTGAAATTACAGGGATGTAGTTGCAATTATCACAACCGTATGTAGTCGTGCAGGCAATTGTATCAGGAAAAAAACACAGATGAGCTAGCGGATACTAGTACAGTAATGCATTATAGGAAATGCTCGATCACCAGTGAGGCTGGCTTAATTGTGATAATACACTATTAGAGGCTTTACAATTGTTCAAAGATAATTTCTTTACACACTGAACAAAAATCATTCTACATTCATTGTAGATCGACGATGAAGCTCCCATCGATCAATCTAAATTGTACCGTCCTACTTGCTCCCGAACACGTCTCTTATATTCTGTTGGATCCTGAAAATATTGACATTATTTAAATTAACAAATGTTGAAGGAGGAATGAATACCCTACATTGGTCACTAAGTCAAAGTGTCATCTAACCTTGATAAGTAGATTATAGCAATCGTTTTCAACATCAGGCACATTTGGCTGATGCAGCAAACGCTGAACTTCAAGTAGTATAGTTTTGATTGTAAAAGCACTGCACCACCCCTACGAAATATAATTTAAGCAATATAAGAAACCAGTTCAAATAAGTTCGACAACAATTATAAGTAATAATTACATGAACAAAATAGGTCTATCTTACAGTCTCTTGATCAAGAATCCCGATGCAGAGTGCTCCCGAACGATGGACATTTGGGTGGAAGAACCCAATTGGAAAGGCGCATCTTGGAGGCACCAAGGGATAGTCCTCAGAGAAGGAGATTGTCAGGGGGTAGTAACCATCTTCCCATTTAGTCTACAAAAGAAATTTATTAATAGGAGGACGATGGTTAAACTCATATTGTGCTTGTTCTTCATGACTTACCCCTTCTTTACCGGGGACGATGCACTGCCACTTCAATAAATCTCCCGATTCAGGCTTCGCAGAGAAACCCTACGTGGAGAAATTGAAAATACCAAAAACAAACAACACGGAAAAACAAACTACAGTTAAGTTCATCAGTCCATTACAGATACATATGTATATACAACCATGTGACTGGTGTGCCATATGTACATACATGGGGATGGTTCTCGCGCCACGCCAAGCGCTCCTTCAATCGGCTACACGCCCGAGACATCATTATCTGAAAGACCTCCAAAATTCCAAATCATTGAGTCCAAACGCATATGTACACAAATGCAAAAGGACACAATCCATATACCAACATTGTTCTAAGTTGATTTCAGAAGATACAAATATATACAATATATATCATCTCGCATTGCTATATACATTTTTTCCAGCATTGACATCTTCTCGCATATAGGGTTTCAAATTCTTTTTAATGCTTCTCTCTACGCGCTTGATGTTTTCTGGTTCGGTGAAAAGGTACATCTCTTCATACTGATTATATTCCTCTTCATTATCTCCCACATTGTCAACCCCAACAATATTTTGCTTTCAAGAAACAACTACGTGCAACTTCTCAGTTTCTGGATCTTGAACATAAAAAACTTGTGCAACATTATCGGCGAGAACCCACAGGTCATCTTTGTAACCCACTTTATTCAAGTCTACCAGTGTCAGCCCGTAATTGTCCACTTTCAAACCATCAGGATGTTTGACCCATTGGCACTTAAATACGGGCATTACCATTCTTTCGCCATAATCGAGTTCCCATATTTCCTCTATGAACCCGAAGTATGTGGTCTTCTGCCCTTGTGAATCATAAGCCTCAATACGAACACCACTATTTTGTGCAACACTCTTACCGTCTTTTTCTTTAGTGTAAAATGTGTAACCATTGATGTCATATGCTTGCCATGATGTTACCAAAGCAGATGGGCCACAAGCTAACTTCTTCATTGTTGCCTCTTCTATAGTGTTTCCGTATGATATATTTTTGTCCATTAACCATTCAGTGAAACATCTTCTGTGCTCTTTCATGATCCAGTCCTCTTTGCGGTCTTGGTTTTTATCACGAAGCTCAATTTGGTGTTCCTCGATGTACGGCTCAGCTATTGCGAGCTGTTGTAGTACACCAAAATGTGCACGATGTACATTCTTGTAATCTTGAACAATAAAAGTTTTCTTACCCACTTTGCCTCTCCCATGTAGTCTACCCTCATGTACAGGTACAGGCACACCTATCGATTTTCCATCTTTGATGTAATCAGCGCAACCCTCAATCACTTCTTCAGTGGTGTATCCTTCCATAATTGAACCCTCTGGGTGAGCACGGTTCCGCACATAACCTTTTAGTACTCCTAAATATCTCTCCAACGAAAACATATGATGTAAATATAATGGCCCCAATGCTTTTATCTAATCAACAAGATGTATGATTAGGTGTACTTGCATCAAAAAAGGATGGTGGGAAACACATCTCAAGCTTGCACATTGTCTCAACGATGTATGTTTTCAGATAGTCTAAATCTTCACGTGCTATCACCTTTTGCGATACTGCATTGAAGAAGTAACACAATTGTGTGATGACAACTTTTATATGCTCAGGTTTGATTACTCTTATTGCAATGGCAAGGAAAACTGTCATCATCATGTGACAGTCGTGAGAATTATAACCGAATAAAGACAAGTCTTTTGTAGAGACTAGTTTGCGGATATTGGATGAGAAACTTGTGGGCACTTTGATCCCATGCAAGCATTCACAAATTGCTTTTTTCTCTTCTAGCGTCAAGTTGTAGCTGGCTGGGGGAAGGTAATGCTTCCCGTTCGCCTTTTCTACTGGATGAAGCTCTAGTCACAAATCAAGATTTACTAGGTCCATACATGAATTTAATCCGTCCTTTGTTTTCCTCGGCATGTCCAGCAAGGTCCCAATGATGCTGTCAAATACATTCTTTGTAACGTGCATCAAATCAATACTATGGCAAAATTCCAGATTCTTCCAATACGGAAGATACTTGAAAAAAATTGATTGTTTCTTGAAAGCCATGTCAGTTGTATCATCCGAAGATGTACTTTTCTTTCTCTTAATTCCTTTACTCTTTTTTCCCTTACCGAAAGCAATATGAATGTTCTTGACCATTTCAAACACAAGTTTTCCACTGTAAGGTTTCAGTGCAGTATCTTTTTCGATTTTGTTATCAAATTGTTCTTTCATCTTCCTATACTTGTGTGTATGTGTCAAGAACCGTCGATGTCTCATGTACACCGTCTTTCTGGATGAAGTGAGGTATAGAAATCCAGTTCTATCCAGACACCTAACGCAACCTTTCTTCCCTTTCATTTGTCCCGATAATGTAAACAGTCCGGGATAATCATGCACGGTAATGAATATCATTGCTCTTAGCGTGAAATACTCCCGCTTGTACTCATCCCATGTACGTACCCCTTCATTCCACAATTTCGCCATATCTTCCATTAAAGGTTCCAAGAACACATCAATTTCGATGCTGGGTTGTTTCGGACCTTGGATAAGAACAGATAATAAGATATATTTCCTTTTGTGACACAACCACGTCGGTAGGTTGTACATAGTTAAGACCATGGGCCATGTGCTGTGTATGCTCCTTTTTTCACCAAACGGATTCATTCCATCTGTACCCAAGGCAAACCTCACATTTCTGATTTCCTTCGCAAATTCTGGATACTGAATATCAAAATTTTTCCACTGCGTTGCATCACCAGGGTGTCGTATATGTTTTTCATTCTTCTTGCGTTGCTCGGAATGCCAACGCATAAGTTTAGACTCCCTAGGGTTTGAGAACAAACGCTTCAAGCGATCAATTACCGGAAGGTACCACATCACCAAAGCAGGAATTTTTCTCTTATTCTTCCCGTCTGCATCGCCAGAAGTATCGTCATCGTCACCTTCAGGACCAATAATAAACTTCTTATTCTTCTAAATCTTTTTCATGTTGGTAACATACTGGTGATTGTAGTCCTTGTATCTACTGACACCACAAATGGGGCATCTAGTTGCGAGCTCATGCTCTTTGCGATACAGAATACAATGGTTCACACAAGCGTGTATTTTTGTCACACCTAGTGCCATCGGGCAAAGAAGTTTCTTCGCTTTATAAGTGCTTCTGGGCAGTTTATTTGGATTTGGAAGAATTTCTACGAGAAGATTCAAAAGATCAGAGAAACTACAATCGGACCATCCGTGCGTAGCTTTCAACTTTAGTAGTTCTAAGACTGCACGCAATGTAGTAAACTCTTTATCACAACCGTTTGATTCATAATATAAAAGCTCTGTCGCCGCATTCTGCAATGTCTCCATTTTACTTAAACCTTTGCTTGCTCCCATAGAAGTCAGTACATATGGTTCAATGTGACGCAACATCTCCTCACAATCGAACTCATCATCATCATCACCAGCTTGATTGTCACTACCATCATCGATATGAACATTATCATCATCTGAGCCTCTCTCATCATCTTTATCCACATCATGTATATCTAACTCACCATGCTCTGTCCATATTGTGTAGTTATTTTTGAAACCTCTTTTCACCAAATGAGATTGGATTACTATAGTATCCGTCCAAGCAATCTTATTTTCGCAGTCGATACATGGACATAATATGTCATCTATCTTTTGCAACTTCGCATGTCTCTTGGATGCTTCAATAAAATTTGCAACATTACGAATGTACATAGGATCGGGTCTTGGCATGTTATACATCCACGCTCGACGGTCCATGCTTCAATAATAGAATTTTTGTCAGATTTACAAAATTTGGCCACAAATATTCTCTAAAGGTCTTCTATAAAATGAATTTACAGAGACATAACAAGTATGATTAGGGCGACTAATGTAGGAGACGGGCGACGTCTTGAGGCGGACGGAGTCAAAGGGGGAAATAGGCCCAGCAGAATGGGCTAGGTCTGGGTGGGATCTGGTCCGTTATATCGGGAAACAGGCCCAGATGCATCTTATATATATTACAATAGCATCTGTTAATTAAACATCATATTCATGTCACATAATAGGTACAAAAAGGAAACAATCCATATAGTCCATACATCAATATACCAGAACACAATCCATACAATCCTTACACATGCAAAAGGACAGAATCCATATACCAGAACACACAAAACTAACAGCTTATCAGCTAATGAAAATATACAAAGAAAAAGTAAGGAAACTACATTTACCTTGTAGAGGCGTCAGCACGGTGGGGAGGCGTCAGCACGGTGGGCCGGCTGGGTGGAGAAGTGGCAGTGCGGGGTTGAGCGGCGGCGCGGCAGTATGGGCTGGGCGGCGGAGCGGCGGCGCGGCGCAGGGGAAATTCAACAGCCTGGCGGCGTCGATATAAATTCTCCAGGGTTGCGTTTTGACTGCGGTGAGGGGTCCTTATATAGACGTCGGTTTTTCACAGGTGGTTTTTAACTTTATCGCAGGCAGGTTTTACTTACCAACCGCCTGAGAAGATGTTTATTAATTAAGAAGTAAATATCTTCACAGACTGTTGGTACTTAATAACCGCTAAGAAGATTTTTATCTCAGGTGGGTATTACTTAACAACCGTCTGAGATAATGCCAACCGAACAAAATATTTTTAAAACTTGTATAGCTGACATTGTAATGTTTTGGTAAATATCAAATTAATTTCTACTCACATATTATTCACATTTATGTATCTCATAAAAAAAAGTTCCTTCACTCAAAATTGTTGGTATGAACATATTTGTATAATTTATACATGTATGAATTTTTTAAATTTTTTTAAAAGCACTCCAACATGTCAAACTTCAAATTATCCACCAGTATTCATTGACACTTGATTGAAATATGTACAAAACACAAGAAATATGTACAAGAACACTTGATTGAAATCCTAAAACTACACTACGGCCCTGCCTCCTCCATCCTCTCCGCCAACTTCTCAAACCACGCCAAGCGGTCCTCCTCCGACTCATCGTCGTCGTCGTAGTCGTCCCCATGGTGGTGGTCGCCGTCGTCATCGCCGTCGTCGGAGGATGACTCGTCGTCGCCGTCGTTGGAGGATGACTCGTCGTTGCCGTCGTTGGAGGACGACTCGTCGTCATCATCATCATCATCGTCGTCGTCGTCATCGTCGTCGTCGTCCTCCTCCTCCTCCTCCACCACCACCTCCTCCTCCTCCTACTCCTACTCCTCCGGCGACGATGCAGGGGTCGGCTGCTCCGACTGAGCCGATTGCTCTGGCTGTACCGGTGGCTCCGGCTGCACCGGCGGTGGAACGCGCTGGTCGTCGTCATTCACCCTCTCGGGGGAGCTGCAGCGTATCCGCTTGCAGGGTGGCTGCCTCGGCGGGCTAGGTGGCGGAAGGTTGGCCATGGCTGTGGTGGTTCGTCGGCGCCAGGCTAGGAGAAGTGGAACGATGGAAGAAGAAGAAAGGAGTGCAAAAGTTCTGTGCTTGTACATAACCGACGACGCGCCTTATATATGGTATGTGCGGAGAAGACGAGGGAGGGGTTCGTTTCCCGCGCATTGAACTCTTTGCAGACCTCGTGCGATGCACAATTAAACCACTGTGGAAGACGATCTTGAGAGATCCTTCCGTCGCACGCGTCCCTGCACCATGGCTTCTCAACTTCTCCGCAGACCTCGTGCGGCGCGTTAGTTAATTAACACTTCTCAAGCCGTTAATTAACATATTGTAGTTTCAAAAATGTTTATCTCAGGCGGGTATTACTTACAAACCGCCTGAGAAAAAAAGAAGTAAAAATCTTCACAGACGGTTGGTACTCACCAACCGTCAAAGAATATATTTATCTCTGACGGGTATTACTTAACAACCGCCTGAGATAATTCCCGATACGGTTCTTCAGTTTCCTTATCCCTTGCTTCTTTTTATTTAGATTCCAATATAAATACTCAAACATGTTTACATTCTGCAAATTGTGTTCAAATTTGATGATTCTTTCTTCTACATTTGTATTAAATTAACATCTACCAACTGAACAAAATATTTTGTTCATTGCGCATTGAACTCTTTGTAGACCTCGTGTGGCGCACAATTAAACCACTGTGGAAGACGATCTTCAGAGATCCTTCCTTCGCACGCGTCCCTGCACCACGGCTTCTTAACTTCTCCGCAGACCTCGTGCGGCGCGTCAGTTAATTAACATCTTCTCAGGCCGTTAATTAACATCTTGTAGTTTCAAAAATGTTTATCTTAGGCGGTTATTACTTAACAACCGCCTAAGATAATGCCCGATACTGTTCTTCAGTTTCCTTATCCCTTGCTTCTTTTTTATTTAGATTCCAATATAAATACTCAAACATGTTTACATTCTGCAAATTGTGTTCAAATTCGATGATTCTTTCTTCTACATTTGTATAAAATTAACATCTACCAACTGAACAAAATATTTTGTTCACTGCGCATTGAACTCTTTGCACACCTCGTGCAGCGCACAATTAAACCACTGTGGAAGACGATCTTCAGAGATCCTTCCGTCGCATGTGTCCCTGCACCACGGCTTCTTAACTTCTCCGCAGACCTCGTGCGGCGTGTCAGTTAATTAACATCTTCTCAGGCGGTTGGTACTTACCAACCGCCTGAGAATATATTTATCTCGGGGACGGTTGTTACTTACCAACCGCCAGAGATAAGCCCATGGAGTTCCCCTTGCCACACGATATTGCGGTCCTGATCGCGGGGTGGGTCGCCGCAACCTCCACCCAGCCCATGGACGACCTCTCCAGTCTGCGCACCACCTGCAAGGCCATGCACGCGGTGTGCCGTGATCCCACCGTGGGAAGGCGCGTGGCGCTGGAGCGGGAGAGCAGCTGGGAGTGGTTCCAATGGCACGGGAACGGGAGCTACGACGCCCTCGTGGAGCGCCTGGCCAACGTGGGCAACCCTCATGCGTGCTACGTCACCGGGTTCGACCTCGTCTTCAACTACGGCCGCGCGCAGGCGCAGTGGGGCACCCAGTTCCTTGCCTGGGCGGCCGCGAACGGCCACAAGGTGGCGGCCTACGTCCTCGCCATGCTCCGCTACGACGCCGACCGCGGGGACCGCGATGCCCTCGAGTATATCCGGCAGGTCGAAGGCGAGGCCCACATCGGCGACAACACGGTCGGGTCCGTCGCGATGAAGAGGACCAACAAGGAGTGTTGCCGGTGTCAGAATCAAGCCATGCAGAGGCTCGACGTTTTCGTGAGCTGGAGGTTACTGCGTAGGCCTCCTCCCGGACCGCCGCCGGTGGCGCTGCCCGACATTGACGATGGCGTTTGCCGCTGCCCAACAGGGGGGAACCAGGGGCCTGCCCGCTGCGGCAGGCGAGGGTGGTTCGAGACCGTCTTCTGTACTGAGAACTGTAGGATTGAGCGCGAGTATGACCTGTTCTCCCATAATGTGTTGTACTCTATGGGTTATATTAAAAATGTCCACAGAAAAAATAAATGAAAAAATCATTATATACATCAAGATAGAAAAATGAAAAATAGCATTTGTTGTATGTTTTTTATGTTTTGACCAATTTCAAAGGATTTATGAAGTGAAATTTAATGGTAACCTTTACTTATCAATAATATTACAAGAAAGTGGATTTTTGCCTTTTAAAGGACCACATTTAATCAAGAATATTAATTAAGAAGAAGTAAATATCTTCACAGGCGGTTGGTACTTAACAATCGCCTGAAAATATGTTTATCTTAGGCGGGTATTACTTAACAACCGCCTGGGATAATGCCCGATACTGTTCTTCAGTTTCCTTATCCCTTGCTTCTTTTTTATTTAGAATCCAATATAAATACTCAAACATGTTTAGATTCTGCAAATTGTGTCCAAATTCGATGATTCTTTCTTCTACATTTGTATAAAATTAACATCTACCACCTGAACAAAATATTTTTAAAACTTGTATAGCTGACATTGTAATGTTTTGGTAAATATCAAATTAATTTCTACTCACATATTATTCTCATTTGTGTATCTCATAAAAAAAGTTCCTTCACTCAAAATTGTTGGTATGAACATATTTGTATAATTTATACATGTATGAATTTTTTTAATTTTTTTAAAAGCATTCCAACATGTCAATCTTCAAATTATCCACAATTCTAACTAAATGCTCATATTCATATGAGGCATTCATCAAATTATGAACACACATTGATTCAAAAAAAATTAAAAAAATATGAAAAAATTCGTAGAGGTTGGTATGATGAGTAAAAATGTCCACTAAAAAAATAAATGAAAAAAGCATTATATTCATCAAGATAGAAAAATGAAAAATAGCATTTGTTGTATGTTTTTAATGTTCTGACCAATTTCAAAGGATTTATGAAGTGAAATTTAATGGTAACCTTTACTTATCAATAATATTACAAGAAAGTGGATTTTTGCCTTTTAAAGGACCACATTTAATCAAGAATATTAATTAAGAAGAAGTAAATATCTTCACAGGCGGTTGGTACTTAACAACCGCCTGAATATATGTTTATCTCAGGCGGGTATTACTTAACAACCGCCTGGGATAATGCCCGATACTGTTCTTCAGTTTCCTTATCCCTTGCTTCTTTTTTATTTAGATTCCAATATAAATACTCAAACATGTTTAGATTCTGCAAATTGTGTCCAAATTCGATGATTCTTTCTTCTACATTTGTATAAAATTAACATCTACCACCTGAACAAAATATTTTTAAAACTTGTATAGCTGACATTGTAATGTTTTGGTAAATATCAAATTAATTTCTACTCACATATTATTCACATTTGTGTATCTCATAAAAAAATTCCTTCAGTCAAAATTGTTGGTATGAACATATTTGTATAATTTATACATGTATGAATTTTTTTAATTTTTTTAAAAGCATTCCAACATGTCAAACTTCAAATTATCCACCATTCTAACTAAATGCTCATATTCATATGAGGCATTCATCAAATTATGAACACACATTGATTCAAAAAAAATTTAAAAAAATATGAAAAAAATTGTAGAGGTTGGTATGATGAGTAAAAATGTCCACTGAAAAAATAAATGAAAAAATCATTATATTCATCAAGATAGAAAAATGAAAAATAGCATTTGTTGTATGTTTTTTATGTTCTGACCAATTTCAAAGGATTTATGAAGTGAAATTTAATGGTAACCTTTACTTATCAATAATATTACAAGAAAGTGGATTTTTGCCTTTTAAAGGACCACATTTAATCAAGAATATTAATTAAGAAGAAGTAAATATCTTCACAGGCGGTTGGTACTTAACAACCGCCTGAAAATATGTTTATCTTAGGCGGGTATTACTTAACAACCGCCTGGGATAATGCCCGATACTGTTCTTCAGTTTCCTTATCCCTTGCTTCTTTTTTATTTAGATTCCAATATAAATACTCAAACATGTTTAGATTCTTCAAATTATGTCCAAATTCGATGATTCTTTCTTCTACATTTGTATAAAATTAACATCTACCACCTGAACAAAATATTTTTAAAACTTGTATAGCTGACATTGTAATGTTTTGGTAAATATCAAATTAATTTCTACTCACATATTATTCACATTTGTGTATCTCATAAAAAAAAAGTTCCTTCACTCAAAATTGTTGGTATGAACATATTTGTATAATTTATACATGTATGAATTTTTTTAATTTTTTTAAAAGCATTCCAACATGTCAAACTTCAAATTATCCACCATTCTAACTAAATCCTCATATTCATATGAGGCATTCATCAAATTATGAACACACATTGATTCATAAAAAAATTTAAAAAAATATGAAAAAATTCGTAGAGGTTGGTATGATGAGTAAAAATGTCCACTGAAAATTAAATGAAAAAAACATTATATTCATCAAGATAGAAAAATGAAAAATAGCATTTGTTGTATGTTTTTTATGTTCTCACCAATATCAAAGGATTTATGAAGTGAAATTTAATGGTAACCTTTACTTATCAATAATTTTACAAGAAAGTGGATTTCTGCCTTTTTAAAGAACCACATTTAATCAAGAATATTAATTAAGAAGAAGTAAATATCTTCACAGGCGGTTGGTGCTTACCAACCGCCTGAGAATATACTTACCAACCGCCTGAGATAATCTTCTTCTCAGACGTGAAATTTTAATTAATGATGAACACACTACACATTCATTCATTCACACAGTTGAAGAACACACAAGATACTCATTAATTAACAATATTCAATCACACATCTCACAAAAGAACACACAAGATGCACAATATTTACACAAGAACACACAAGAACACACAAGATACACAAGTAATATTCAATCACATAGATGAAAAAAGATAGATTTCATTCATTAACAATATTTACAAAACAGAAGCAACTAAAAACAACAAAAAGAAAAACTAATTAAATCCTACTCCTACTCCTCTTCCTCCTCCTCCTCCTCCTCCTCCTCCTCGTCCTCCGGCGGCGACTCCGGCACCAGTGCAACAGGAGACAGGGCCGGCTGCACCAGCTGCACCGGCTGCACCAGCTGCACCGGCGGTGCAACCTCGAGGTTGCTAGCCGTCGCCTCCACCAGCGTTCTACGGCCCTCGGGGCCAAGAACCTGGGCCATCCTCGCGAACAGAATGTCGAGACGATCAGCCACCCCCATGAGGGCGTAGAGGTAGTGGCCCATGGTACCCATTCCAGTATACTCTGGAAGGGTACCCAGCCCCAAGGCACTCATGGCGCGAGACGTATTGTTGTACGCCTCTCGCGCCATGAGGAGGCGCTGCTCGGTGTTGATCTTCTCGGGGGAGCTGCAACATAGTTTCTTGCAAGGTGGCTCCCTCGGAGGGCTTGGCGGCGGATGGTCGGCCATAGTGGTGTTGGGTCATCGGAGCGGAGGAAGACGAAGAAAACAAGAGGATTCAAAGTGAGCGATGCGCTTGTGAGCGATAGCGCGTCTTTAAGGCCGCGCGGAGTGGAAAAGAAAGGTCGCGCCTCGGGGAAAAGAAAGGTCGCGCACGCGTGACATGGTCACTGACGTGTGGGACCGGGTCGACATGTCAGTAACCGCTGATTAAGTCAGAGGATCCTCATCCCGGTTGGTGACGGGTCTTTATGTAGGCGTTCATCAAATTAAGAAGAAGTAAATATCTTCACAGGCCCATGTTTAACTCAGGCGGGTGTTACTAACCAACCGTCTGAGATAATTGTATCTTCTCAGGCGGTTGGTAAGTAAAATCCGACTGAGGTAACAATCTTCTCTGACGGTCGGTACTTAAAATCCGCCTGAGAAAATGTGAGTCTATATATACCCCTCGGCAGCATTGGAAAAACCTAACTCGGGCGAAACACTTAGACGCCGTTAGGCTGCCAAAATTTCGTTTGCCGCCAAGTGTTCGCCCTCGTCACTTCCAGGTACGCCGCCGAGCTTCGCCGTCGCCGAGCTTCGCCGTCGCCGCCGAGCTTCACCATCGCCGCCAAGCTTCGCCCTCCTCACTTCCAGGTACGCCGAGCAAAACCATTTCCGTTGCCGCCGAGCTTCAAGGTAAACCCTAAACCCTTCGACCTTCCATCCTACTTCGCCGTGCTGCCTCCCTCCCCGCCCTCGCTGCCGCCTTGCATATCCTTGGTTAGGGTTCGGGAATTAGAAAATGGTAGGCATCCTTTGTTAGGGTTCGGTGGAATTTGAAAAACTGTCAAGTTCGGTGGCATCTTTGGTTAGGGTTTGGTGGGGCAAGATTTATGTGGATGGTTATATCACGATAAATTGGTAGTTGGTTTTGTGTGTCTGAAACTGCGAAATCAGTAGCATTTCATCTTCTGGTAGTTTGCAGAGATAAAACTGTCAAGTTCGAATGAATAGGAGTTACTCCCTTCGTCGTGGATGGTTATATCACGATAAATTGGTGGTTGGTTCTGTGTGTCTGAAACTGTTCTGACACATTAGTGGTAAACATGATTCTAGACTCTAGTAACAGCAGTATATTCCCTATTTCTGTCATCGGCCTTGCATATGCCACATAATTCTCTATTAGGGGCAAGATTTAGCTATATTTGGTTAAGTTGACCAAATTTGGCTAATTTTGGCTAAGTTACATTAGATATAGTTATACTTGACTAATTTTGACTAAGTTATGCTATATTTAGCTATATTTGGCTACTTTTGCTTAGAGTTAGCTATGCTAGACTAAGTTTGGCTAAGTTTGCTTTTATTTCTCTAAGTTTAATTTGAGCAATTGTAGCTAATCTGTGCTACCAAAGATGTCTGCACTTGTGGCTCCATCAGCTTCATTTGAGCAATTGTACCTAATCTGAGCTACCAAAGTTATGCTATATTTAGCTCTGAAGCCAAACAAGTTCCTGGCCAACTCATTTGTGATGCCAGGAGCATCCTCACGCCCATATCTAGGTACCACTAGGTGTGGCGATGGAGTCTGAGCATATGATGCCGATCTCTATGATACAAGAATTTAGTTAGACCTATATAACTTCAAAAATGTGTTTTGGATAAATTTACTTAATTGAGCCAAAATTGAGAAAATTTGTTTTAAATATGACCAAATTTAGTTATGCCATTTATTAGATTTTTTGTCTTATTAGATCTAGCATGGAAAGCCCTAAGAAGACTGGTCCTGATAGTAACAACAAAGAAGACAATATGGAGTTTACTGACTTCAGCAGTTCAGGCTCCTATCACAGTCCTTCGGATCCTTTTCCGAATATAAAAATTAAAAAGACTTCAGTGGATCTAGACCCGGAATATGATCCTGCCGACGAGGTATGGATCACGAATCTTAACTTCAGCAGTTCAAGTTAATGTTGGTTGTCAAGTATACGAAGTCTTATAATTTTTTTCTACCTAGATTAATCTCGAAGACATGAGGTGACATCGGCTCCTAAAACCGCAGAAGGTTCTCCAATGGATGAATCCTCAACTTCACTCAAGCGGAAACGAGGGCAACGAGGTCCCAATAAGGGTCCATTGGACCGCATCATGTACATAACAAGGGTCGGTCCAGGTGGGCTTCCCCAAGAACCACTGGATTCAGTTACCAAGTACCGTAATGCATGCGGTTTTCTTATTAGGGAGGTTGTGCCGATCACAACCAAGAATTGGAGGAAATTACCCGAGCAGACCATGAATGAGTTGTGGGAAAAGATAAAGAAACAATTCAAGTTCCCGAAAGGCACAGAAGAAGCTGTAAAGAAAGCAACATTGGTCTCTTGCGGCAAGAAGTTTCGATGCTGGAAGAGTGAAATGA
Source organism: Tuctoria greenei (assembly GCA_036927565.1). NCBI lineage: Eukaryota > Viridiplantae > Streptophyta > Magnoliopsida > Poales > Poaceae > Tuctoria > Tuctoria greenei. The sequence continues at coordinate 258,509,524 of JAYESD010000002.1, forward strand.
ATGCTTATGTTAAGGCCGATAAGGTCCCTAGCCCGAGGAAGATGGGAAAAATCACACAAGCTCAGTGGCAAGAGTTTGTTCGTCAAAAGAGCACACCTGATGCTAAAGATCTAAGTGCAACTAGGTCAGAGCTTGCAAAAAAGAACAAATACCATCATCGCTTGGGGTCTGCCGGATATGCCCCCAAAGTCCAGAAATGGAATAAGATAATAGACGAAATTCTTAGTAAGGGAAATCCTCACCCATTAGAAGGGTGCGATGAGCGAACTCAACGCTGGGTCTTTGCTCGGTCAGGTTTGACCAGCGAGGGCAAACTTGAAAAGCCTGACTCTCTGAATGAAGTAGAGGATAAAATGAAAGAAGTAATTGAAAAGCAACAGAAGGGTCTCTTCAAGCCGAAGAGGGAGAATGACCAACTTACCGCTATCTTAGGAAACCCTAAACACAGCGGACGGGTTCTAGCGGTCTCTTCTCAAATGTCTTGGCTAGATGGTTTCCCTAAAGATAAAGACACATATAGAAGACGTGAGAAGTTTAAGAAAACACTTGATGAAACGATTGCTCAAAAGGTCAAAGAAAATATGCAAGAAATAATGGAACAACTTAGACAATCAGGACAATTAGTGGCACCGAGTACAATGATTGTTCCGGTGCAAAAGGAGCAATTAGTATCTCCAACTGCCTACCCTAGCAGCGTTGGTTCCGTGCCAGGCTCAGGGTCAGCCCATAAGTTCCTTGTCGATGATATTGCTAACGACAAATCTTGTCGTCTTCTTGTCCTGATAGGCAGAGCAGAGAACAAAACCAAACAGGTTGCCACTGCTATGGCAAAACCTGATCGTGACTTCAACGGGAATCCACTTCCGTTGTATTATTCTATGGTGCAAGTTCTTCAGATCATTGATAATGATTATGAAGATTATGAAATAGACCACGTCACACCTGAGGGGATCGCGACTCTGGGGCAGGCTGTCAACCAATTAATCCTTTGGCACCGACGCGATATCGTGTTGGACGATGAGCCAATTTCTAGCCCTGTCGCATCTCCAAATACTGCAACCCCATCTTCTAAGGCGGAAGTGCATGAAGATCCACTCCCAGTCCGGGAAGATCCACTCCCCCTATGTCTGAACAAGGATGATATCCAAGAGCAACAAGTTGGACAACAACTTCAAGCAGTACCAGAGCAAGCTGTTGCTAGTAAAGAGCAACTAGTTGAGCAACAGCTTGAAGTAGTACTAGAGCCAGCTGCTGGGAGTAAAGAGCAATCAGTTGAACAACAGGTTCAACAACAAGCCAATGTCCAACTTCCGACGACTACTCCTCGATCATCAGTGCCTGTCAAAGTTAGCTCATACGAAAATAAGAAACCTTCATCAGAAGTGTCAAAGTATTTGGAAGCTATGAAGGAAAATATTAGAAAATCGAGTGCATCTCGTTCTTCTCATGAGCCAGCATTAGAAGATATCGAGGAGTGGGAAGAAGACGGTGTCATGTATAATCGGCGGACGGCTTTAGTTAAACCAGGAGTTCCAATATACAAGCTTGAGGATGTTCCTCCTAAATTTGAGAATGGGAAGCCGTTCATGACATCCGTACAACTTAGCAAACAACCTGTCCCACTCAGAAGAATGCATGAGTGGTACATCACTGCCAGCACAAAATTTGGTCTTAATTGCGTCACATTTCGTATTCCAAAAGAAGCATTCTGGAGCACTGGAGTAGATAAATGAGTCATTTTATTTGAAGAGTTGCTTTCCCTTTTCCATTGGGGCATGCTAGATATCAACCTGCTGCTCGTCTGGTGCTTGTAAGTGCTCTAATATTTTGTATTTGCTTTTCTTACTACACGCATACGCATTTCATGAGATTATAACAATTTTGGACTTCTTCAATAGGATGCAATACATGGATAATGTAAAGTTGGCGCGCAAGACAGGTATCCTTGACCCTACTAGGATTGCAAAGTCGCTATTCGACGTCCAGGCGAATCGAGAATCAAGCCAGTACAAACATATGAAAAAAAAGATTTTGAAAGAGCAATTGCAAAACTTAAGAAGGATAGAAAGGCATAAGTTGCAGCTTACATAGGACATGCGATGTTTAACTTTGTCAGAGACGGCAAGGACCTCGTAAAGGCTCCGTACCACTTCGAGTAAGTTTGACACATGACATTGAAATAGCAATTATTGGTAATTGTTAACACGTGTGTTTGTATGTTTGCAGTAATCACTACATAATGATCTTCATCAAGCCAACGCAGGGAATGACAACAGTCTTGGACTCGGCCGATTACCCACCAGATCGTTACAAAGATTTCCTTTCCATTTTGAAAAAGTACATTTATTCAATAATTTTATTTTATGCACATTTAGAATGTGTTGCCAAGTTTTATATGACATTTCTTGTATTACAGTGCTTGGCAGTTTTACGCGGAGCTTGGCGGTCAGAGACCTCCTAATACGAATGCATTGGACATTAAAACATATTATGCTTGTCCGAAGCAGCCTGCTGGGAGTGTCTTATGCAGGTATTATGTATGCGAGCATCTTTGGACCGCCGCCGTATATAGAGTCAATCGTGAGGATGTAAGTTATCCTTAATGTCGATACCTTATTTTCTTACTTTTGTGTTTCATTTTCATTGTAACTAGCATAGTTTAATGCTTATATTCTCCGCTGTTCAATATTACCAGAAACATTATTTTCATATTTTGATTCCAACTTAAAAATTCAATTGCTCATAGTACAACTGCTCCAAAAATACCTACTAAATTCTTGTATACTCTCACTTTGATCTATACTTTGAGATTGTTCAAACTAACACATTATAAACCTTGTTATGTGTTATATTGCAGCACAAGAAGAATCTGAACGAAGAATGGCTGGTTTGTAGAAGTATTCCTGATGGAGGAGCCGACAGGATTGCTTCTGAACTCTGTCAGTTCATTCGTCGCGAAATTTTGCACAAAAAGGGGAAGTTCTTTGATAAGAATGGTTCAGCATCTGATGTGCCAGAACTTTGCGACTATGCCAATATAAACAGTTTTTAGTGAAAACTTGTAAACTTTGAGATGAATTGTATCTGTAACTTGTACATATGTATATTGTTTTAGTGAAATTGACTTCTGTGATGATAATATGGTTAACTTTTGTTCTGTGATGATATTGTTGTTTTTTGTTCTGTGATTATATTGAATTGACCTGGAAATTAGAAATAACAGCAGTAGTACTGCATGACTGTGAAAAACAATTATCACAGGCGGCTAGATACAAGTAAAGAAACATCCGTGATAACCTAATTTTCACAGGCGGTGTCTGTGATCGTAGAAACCGGCTGCGTTAAAGGGTCTTCACAGATGGCTGATATAGGTAAACTCCGTCTGTGATAACACCATTATCATAGATGGGTTAGTTATGCTTCAATAACCGTCTGTAAAGACACATTATCATTGACGGTTAGTTATGCTTCAACACCCGTCTGTGAAGACACATTATCATAGACGGTTAGTTATGCTTCAAAATCCGCCTGTGAAGACACATTATCATAGGCGGTTAGTTATGCTTCAAAACCCGCCTGTGAAGACACATTATCATTGGTGGTTAGTTATGATTCAATACCCGTCTGTGAAGACTCATTATCATAGGCGGTTAGTTATGCTTCAATAACCGTCTGTGATAAGACATTTATCACAGGCGGTTATATATGCTGCACGACCCGCCTGTGATAAAGTATTTTCACAGGCGGCTATTCTAAGTAAAGAACCGCCTATGATAATCTGTCTTCACAGGCGGCTAGCCTAAGTGAAGAACCGCCTATGATAATGTGTCTTCACAGGCGGTTTCACTTCTCCGCGTGTGAAATTGCGGATTATCACAGACTCTTCGTTTCAAGCGGTTTTAAAAGCCGTCTGTGATAATAGGTTTGGAGCCGCCTGTGATGAGGCTTATTGTAGCAGTGAATGGTTGCTAGATCTCATAACTTTCATGCAAAATTTGCTGCACATATTGTACCGAATGTACAACCTGCTATTTTGAGTCAAAAAGAATCAAAGTTTACCTCCGGACCTTCTGTTTTTGCCTCATGAGCTACTGATTTTTGTGCTACATAAGTTACTTTATAGGTCAGTAGTTAAGAATAAAAAATCTCAAACTTTGACTCATAAACCTGCTGTTTTATCTCAGCTTTCGCGTGTTTTTCCTGCTGCACATCGCGTGACTCAGTACTGGATTCCTAAATGCCTTTTGACTAACCCCAGTATTGAGTCATCGACGTATTGTGCTTCTATGTAGGTTACATGTTTGAGGAAGGAGAAAATTTGGATTGTGGATTCAGGTTGCTCACGCCACATGACCGTTAACAAAGATTGGTTCTCCTCCCCCTCTTTTGTGTCATGTGTAGAGAATGTTACTTTTGCTGATAATTCTTCAACTCCTATAATTGCTAAGGGTTCGGTTAGAGTAAATGATCACTACACTTTGAAGGATGTGGCACTTGTCAAAAACTTTAAATACAACTTGCTTTCTATTTCACAATTGCTAGATGAAAATCTGGAAATTGTTTTCAATAAAAACTGCTGCAAAGTTGTAAGTTCAAATAGTGAGCTTCTTTTTAACATGTCTCGATTTGGAAGAGTTTTTAAAGCTGATTTTGATATGTCTTCCTCTAAGCATAGGTGTCTAGTTGCTAATGATTCAAAGGACCTATATTTTTGGCATCGTAGACTTGGTCACGTAAGCTTTGATCACCTAACGCGTATTAGTGCTCCTGATCACATACGTGGGCTGCCTAAGCTTAAAGGGGACAAAGAAATTGTGTGCTCTTCTTGTAGACATGCTAAGATGGTTGTAGGTTCACATACTCCTCTCACAATGATCATGACAACTGAACCATGTCAATTTTTGCATCTTGACACCGTAGGACCTTCACGTGTTCAATCCTTCGGAGGTAAATGGTATGTACTTGTGATTGTTGATGATTATTCTAGATACTCTTGGGTTTACTTTATGGCGTCTAAGAATGATATTTTTAGTCACTTTAGAACTTTATTTCTTAGATTATCAATTGATTACCCAGGATCTTTAAAAGTAATTAGAAGTGATAATGGATCTGAATTTAAAAAACAATCTTTTGATCACTTTGGTGCTGAAAATAGAATAGATCATCAATTTTCTTCACCATATGTACCACAAAAAAACGGTGTTGTAGAAAGAAAGAACAGAACCTTAGTTGAGATGGCTAGGACTATGCTTGATGAATATCACACTCCTAGGAAATTTGGGCTGATGCGTTAGCAACCGCTTGTTATGTCTCAAATCGTGTTTTCTTGCGAGCTAAGCTAGGTAAAACACCATATGAGCTCTGTTTTGGACATAGGCCTAGTGTTACACATTTTCGGGTCTTTGGTTGCAAATGCTTTGTTAAGAAACATGGTAATCTTGATAAATTTGAACCTAGATCCATTGATGGCATGTTTCTTGGTTATCCATCTCATACTAGAGGCTACTGTGTGCTTTTACTTGACACTAACAAAATTGTGGAGACTTGTGAAGTTCTTTTGATGAAGCTAGCCCTGGTACTAGCTCAAACATTGCAGTTCCAGATCCATATTCGCAGGGGGGAGCATTTTTATTGAAGATGAGGAAGAATTGGAGCTGCTGCCCGAAAATTCAGCAGCTAAAGACTTTGGTTCAGCTCCGGATGTTAATTCTCAACCAGCACCGACAACCATCAATGCTGATTCAAATCATCCTCAAGTCAGAAGCTCATTGATTTGTGATTAACATAAAGAAGAAGAAGCTTGTGAGACATATGTTCCCCTACGGTTTTACAAAGATCATCCCCCACAATAGATAATTGGAAGCTTGCACGAACGAGTGCAACGGTCCAGGTTTTGCGATCCAAACTCTTATGCTCATTCTGCTTTTGTTGCTTCTTTTGAACCCAAAGATATATCACACGCACTTACTAATGAATCTTGGATTATTGCCATGCAAGAAGAGTTAGAGAATTTTGAAAGAAATAATGTTTGGAAACTTGTACCTCCACCTCAAGGTCACACTTTAATTGGAACTAAATGGGTATTTAAAAATAAACAAAGTGAGGATGGGGTTGTAGTTAGGAATAAGGCTAGGTTGGTTGCTCAAGGTTTCACTCAAGTTGAAGGTCTAGATTTTGATGAAACTTTTGCTCCTGTTGCTAGATTAGAAGCCATAAGAATTTTGTTAGCTTTTGCTGCATCGATTGGTTTTAAGCTATATCAAATGGATGTTAAAAGTGCTTTTCTTAATGGCTACATAGATGAGGAAGTTTATGTGAAACAACCACCGGGTTTTGAAAATCCAGATTTTCTTAATCATGTTTACAAACTGTCCAAAGCCTTGTACGGTCTCAAACAAGCCCCTAGAGCATGGTATGATAGGTTAAAACATTCTTACTTGAAAAGGGGTTTACCATGGGCAAGGTTGATAAAACTATTTTTGTGCTTAAGCATGGCAATGACTCATTATTCGTTCAAGTGTATGTGGATGATATTATCTTTGGTTATGCTTCTCATGATCTTGTGTCCATGTTTTTAGCAATGATGAGTTCCGAATTTGAAATGAGTATGATGGGTGAACTCACTTACTTTTTGGGGCTGCAAGTCAAGCAAACAAAGGAGGGTACCTTTGTGCATCAAACAAAGTATACAAAAGATCTCCTAAGGTGCTTCAACATGGACAAAAGCAAGCCTCTTCGGACACTAATGGGAACAGCAACAACACTTGGACTTGATGAAGATGGTGAACCCGTGGATCAAAAAGAATATAGAAGCATGATCGGATCACTTTTGTACCTCACGACATCAAGACCAGACATACAATTCAGCGTATGTCTTTGTGCACGGTTTCAAGCCTCCCCACGTGCTTCACATCGTCAAGCCGTCAAAAGGATTCCCAGGTACTTACATGGAACTCAAGAATTTGGCATTTTTCTTCCTTCTTCCTCAACCGTTACTTTGAAAGCTTTTTCGGATGCTGATTTTGGGGGTTGTAGGATTGATAGGAAAAGTACATCCGGTGCTTGTCATTTTCTTGGTAATTCTCTTGTTACTTGGTCCTCTAGAAAACAAAATTCAGTTGCACAATCCACAGCCAAATCTGAATATGTAGCTGCTGCTAGTGCTTGCTCACAAATTCTTTGGATTGTTCAAACACTTAAGGACTATGGGGTTGATCTAGATAGTGTTCCACTGTTCTGTGATAACACTAGTGCCATTTGCATTGCTAAAAACCCCGTGCAACATTCTAGAACTAAGCACATTGACATTAGGTATCACTTTCTTCGAGATAATGTTGAAAAAGGAAACATTGTGCTTCACCATGTAGATACCGAACAACAATTGGCTGACATTTTTACAAAACCTTTGGATTTCACTCGTTTTTTTTACATTCGTAGTGAAATAGGAGTTATGCATCCTCATGGCTTAAATTGAGGGGGAGTTTTGAAACTTGGAAAGTCTATGTGTGAATCTGAAATTAAAATAATATGAGCATAGTATTTCATACATATATGACTTTGTGATTCCTTTTACATGCTGAAAGTTCTTACTACATTACTCGTGTTATACATTTTGTAGTTTTTGCCATGTCTAGTAATTGGAATAATTACTTACACTAAAACTGGTCATGGTCGAACTTTCTTGCTGTTTTGAACTTGTTACATGTTCACAAGTGCTTTTAATCATTAAGAATTAATCAAGTAATCAACTCACATGTTGAGTTTTTATGAACAAATATAAAATTGAGAAAAGATCAAGAGAATATGCATGCATCACACTTCTTTTGTTGAGATGGCTTATCATTGCACTTAGATATGAACTTAGAAGAAGTTGTGTATGACTAAAACCATGTCCTTAAGCTTCTGATTGTCAAATGACATAGGCTTGGCTTGGTTGGTTAGAATAAGGCAGATGCGCATATAATCTCTTGCAAATATCATATGATCTAAATTCATGCTTTGAAAAGTAATAAAATGCAGCAACTAGTGTCATGCTTTCAGGTTTTGAAATAGTTAAGCGTGAGATCATGACTTGCTTAAATTGAAAATTACATTTGATCTCTACCATGGCTTACACTACTTTATGTATCTCATTGATGTGATAATGTAAGGTACTTGATAGTATGACTTGGATGAGCTTTGTTTATATGTATATGTTATAATATGCTCATAACAACTAAAGTTGGAGAGATAATTTGTTTATATGCTCATGACTTGCTGAATACATTGTCAAAGGGGGAGAGATAAGCATGAAGAGAAAGAGAATATGTGCATGAGGAGAGATAATAAAGGGGGAGAGATAATATGGGATAATTTTTGGATTTTCTTCTCATTTTACTTTTGATTTACAGGGGGGGAGAAATTGCCTTCAAAACTTTTATGTGAATAAGCCAATGTTCGGATTTTAAATGGTGTTGCCAATGCATTCATCAAGGGGGGGATTGTAAGACCTATGTGTGTTGAATACATTGGCTCGTAGTGAATACACTTGCTTTGACGATAAAAGTTTTGATTATCACCAAAACACCTTTTTATTAAGATCCGACTAGTTTTTGCTAAGCTCCGAGTTGATTTTTCTAGCTCCGGCTTTTGGGTTTACATGGTTATACTAGTTTTGGTAAGTTCCGACACTAGGTTCTACTAGCTTTTGTTAGCTCCGGCTCAAGGTCCGAGTTGCTCTGGCAAGGTTCGGAACTTGACCGCAATGTTTCTGTTTTTCATTTGCAATGTTTCATACTTGCTTTACATCTCTGGAAAGATTTCTTAGTATTAATTTGCTAAGTCTTTGGTACGTTTTTGGTTGACATGGATGATATCGTGTTACTGTGGTTTTGCAACATGCTTATGTGAGGTTCTCACGTAAGGTGTTGTGTTTGGAACTAACTTGAGTCAAGTCGAGGACTTGGGCTCGTATGGATTGGTTGTTTATTCATATGCAGGTGTTGCTTCAGTTCAAGACATGGATGGTGATGGGATCCATTGGACTAGTCTCAGGGAGGAGATGAGGTTCCAACAACCAAATTCAGGAGGAATTGTGGTTGAGCTAATCAGGAGGTATCACAACATGATTGAATCAAGAACAATACATGTGAAGGTATCGTGGATGTCATTGGAAGATGTTTGCACGTGTGCAAGGAGTGCATGGACGTGGCTAAATGGTTCCGAGACGTGATGAAGAGATGTGGACGTAAAGAGCTGGTCGGAAAGGTCCAACCGACTAGGTTATGGACTCAGGCTGCGGCTGAGTCAGGTTTGACTCAAATATGGAAAAATTTGAGTTGGTTATGATAGGATTTCATGTGGGTCACGAATTTGAGTTGTTTAGGAATGTGGGATACGTTCCTAATGTGTTTGGAAGTCTTAATATTGCTTCTATCTGCGTATAGAAGAATCCTAAGGAGTTATGGAAAGTTACGATTCATGAACAGAGTAGGATTAGGTTCCTGATTTGAGTTGAGTTGGCTTTCGAGCTGGTTATATAAGCAAGGGAGACCAGAGCTCGTGGTGCACGACTTTGGGGCTGTTCCTCTTGTGTTCTATTGAATAAAATTCGTAGTTTGAAGGAACTTTTGTGCCTTGTTCGTCCGACTTGTTCCAGACAAGTTTTACTCATCGAGTTTCTGGACAGCACTACCTTTTGTCGGTGGTTTTATCATAACTCGAGTTTTACAGATCCAATTGACGTGATTCTTTTTGGGTTGTATTCACAACTTGATTATATATCATCTGTAAAAATTTCACGGTAATTTGATTTGTGATTTCTGATATACACGAGTTTCTTTGCAGCGTTCCAAACTGTTTTTCTCGGGTAGGACAGATTGACCTTTGTTTGATCTTTCGATCATAACTTGAGTTTTTCTCGATGGATATGAGTGATTATTTTTGTGTTGTCTTCGTGACTTGATTCTCTCTGATATATATCACTTTTGATACGATGAAACACGTTTATATTAGTCTCACACACGATTTCTTTAAACAGATTGTTTTTCTGCCGAAGGGGTTGGGGTTTAATTGTTTCCGCTGCGTAAGATTTTTAAATCTACCATTCACCCCCCCTCTGGTAGCTTTTCACGTGCTCTTCTATCCTACAACTCTTTATCAAGAAGTTCAAGTGCATGATGAAAAGAAGACACGACAACAATTCAAATGAAGGCAAAAGCAAGGATAAAGGGAAATCCAAGGCTCGACACACTTGCTACAACTGCGGAGAGTATGGTCACTTCATGGTGGACTGCACTTATGAAGAAAATAAAAAGAATAATGAAACAATACCTCAAGAAAATAAATATTTCAGAAAAAGAATACAAGCCCATCAAGCTCACATTGGCAAGGAGTGGGACTCAAACGACGAGTCCTCCTCCGATGAAGAAGAAGAAATGGCCACTATCGCAGTCAAGAAACCTACTATGAGAGCCACCTCTTCCCAAACATGGGAGGACGGGATATGAACAACCACACCTACCTTATGGCTAAGGAAGGCAAGAAAAATGTTCGACTTACTCCTCCTACGCTAAATTCCTCTATTGATGACTTTGATAGCTCTAGTGATAATGAAGAAATGTTTAGAGGATTAAGTAAAATTGCATTAAAGAAAATGGAAATGTTGTCGAACAAAATCTTTGAAAAGGAGGAACTTGTTAACCGACAAGAAGATATGTTTATTCGTGAAATGAAGAGATATCAAGAAGTTGAAAAGCTTCTTGAGCTTGAAAGAGAGAAGAACGAATCACTTGAGTTTGAGCTAGCCTTGAGTAAGGAAACTTACTCAAAGCTAGAGAACTCGCATATTACAATCAAGGAAGAACTTGCTAACTTGTCAAAAGTTAACAAGATCCTTGAGGTGCAACTTGAGTCGCTCAAGCAAAGTGACTCCTCTTCCTCCAAGAGCTCTTCCTCCAAAGATATGAGTTCGACAACAATCGGAACCTGCACTTGCTCTAGTAAGAAGAATGTTATTTCTAATACTTCAACTTCTCATAATATGCATCCTTCCACAAGCGGCATCTTTGATAAGGAGAAGATCAAATATGCACGCAGTGCATATATAGTCACTAGACCTTCTAATGTAAAAGATGGTCTTGGATTTGATAGGAACAAACACATGTCTACTCCTAATCATGCTAAGAATAGAATCGCTTTTGTTAAGGAAAAGTCCTATGGATCTGATTTACAAATACTATTTCGTACATTTGATGCTTCCTATGTTCTTATGAAAACAAATATGGAAAAGTCATTGCTAAATATACAGGGCCACGCCACAAGAACTTGAAAACTTGTGTGTGGGTTCCCAAGACTCTTGTGACTAACCTGAGAGGACCCAAGCAAACTTGGGTACCTAGAACTAAGGAATAATTCTGTTTTGCAGGCTTACTCCTCTGGTGGATCTAAATAGGTGCTAGATAGCGGATGCACAAATCACATGACCGGAGAGAGAGGTATGTTTGTGGAGTACGAGTACAACAAGGATCCATGAAGGCATATACTTTGGAGACAATAGCCAAGGAAAGGTCTTTGGTAGCGGTAACATTGAAATATCCTCTCAACACACCTTATCTAATGTTTTACATGTAGACTCTCTAGATTATAATCTTTTGTCAATATCTCAACTATGTGACAAAGGTTACAACTGTTTATTCAATAATGAGGGTGTGACCGTTTTTAGAAGAAGCGATGGCTCGATTGCATTCAAGGGAATGTTGAAGGGAAAGCTTTATCTTGTTGACTTCAACAAAGATAAAGCCGAACTCAACACTTGCTTAGTTGCTAAGACCAACATGGGATGGCTGTGGCATAGACGGCTAGCCCATGTTGGGATGAGAAATCTGCAGAAACTTCTAAAAGGTGGTCACATCTGTGGTCTTAAGGATGTGGTTTTTGAAAAAGACAGGTCGTGCAGCGCTTGTCAAGCAAGAAAACAAGTCGGAGCACTACACCCCGCCAAGATCGTGATGACTACCACAAGACCGCTGGAACTTCTCCACATGGATCTCTTTGGTCCAATTGCGTACATTAGCATCGGCGGTAACAAATATGGTTTAGTAATTGTTGATGATTTTTCAAGATTTACCTGGGTATTTTTCTTATATGATAAATCAGAAACTCAGGAAATTCTCAAGAAGTTCTTGAAGAGGGCTCAGAACGAGTTCTCATCAACCATAAAGAATATCAGAAGTGACAACGGGACGGAATTCAAGAACACCCAAGTTGAAGAGTATCTCGATGAAGAAAGGATAAAGCATGAGTTCTCGGCACCTGTAACACCCTCAATTTTCGCATCATGCATTGCATACATGATCATGCATTAAACATTAATAGGATAAAAGAAAGATAATAAAATATAAAACATACATATACGCCGTAGCAAAAAAAAGAAAAAGAAAATAATAGCGTAAAACATGTATTAGGGAATAAATATAAAAAATAATAATAATATATAAAAAGAAATATATAAATAAATTATATATATAATAATAAATATATATAAATAAATAAATAAATAAAATGAATAAGATAAATAAAATAAATAATAATATAAATAATAATATAATAATAAAAAAAAGAAGAGAGAAGAAGAAAAAAAACAAAAAAAAACCAGCGCCGGCCAGGCCGATGGCCCAGCCAGCAGCGCGCAGCGCGCGCTCCCACCGACGCCCGCCTGGCTCCCGCAATGCCCTGGCCTCCCGCGCCGCGCGCCCCGCTGGGCCCCACCCCGCACCGCGCCTCACTCCCGCGCCCCGCCCCGGCCTTCCCGCGCGTGCCACAGCCCCGCCCGCTGGGCCCCGCCTCCCACGCACCCCGCCGACCGCACGGTGCCCCGCCTCCCGCGCTGATTCCCGCCGCCCTCCCACGCGCCCTGGGCCCCGCCTGTCCCCCACCCCGCTCCGACGCAGCCCTCCCGCCGCATTGACGCGCCAGCGCCCCCGCGCGATACGCGCTCCCGGCCGCGCGACCCTGGCCCCACCCCGCCGCCAGCCCCGCGCCCCGCACCGCAACTCCCGCCCGAGCGCTGAATCGTGCGATTCCTGCGCCCGAGTCAGTTACGCCGCGCCGCTCGCCCTAGCCGCCGCCTATAAAAGGACCGTAGGGCTTCGTAATTCCCAGCGCCAGAAGCAACCGCTGCCGCCGGTACAGAAAAAAAAGGGGAACCAGAGGCTGCGCCGCCAGGGGAAGAAAAGAATGAAAAAAAAGAGGGGAAGAAGAGGAAGAACAAGAGGAGGGTGCCGTCGTCCACCGGAGATCGTCGTCGTCGTCGTGCCGCCGGAGGACTGTTGTGCCATCCGCTTCGTCTACATGTGGTCCTCATCCCGCGATCTTCGAAGCCGTCACATCTACGGTAGGATTCGTTCCCGATGCGAATTTTAGCGACGTATTAGATCTAATAGACGTAATTTAACCGTAGTAGCACCATGAATTTATTTTCAGCAGTATTAATTCCCGTTAAAACCCCCATAAACTCGTATGAACACGTATGAACTAGTTGCATCTAATTAATAAACAACCATAGTTAATTAATAATTGATCTCTGCATGCATGCATATCATCGCATGTTGATTAATGTGTGTGCATCATGTTGATTTGTATGTATATTCTTGTATGTGTGATCACGAGTAGAGGGAAGTGCTCAAGAGATCGTGTACGAGGATTTTCAGAATCAAGATTTTGAAGCGCTTGAGCAACCCTATCCGCCGGAGCAAGGCAAGTGTCCTTGAAGCATATTGATCCCGTTTTAAAATAAATGTTTTGTTTGCAAACTGCGTGCTTGTGTCAAATTGATGGGAATCCTATGGTAGGAAGTTTACTAGTTTTGTTTGACCACCCTTGTCACCTGGAATTTATGGTAGAGAGTCGGGAAGGGTTTTTACCTTTTTGCTTCGCTTAATTAATTGGGATGGCAAACAACACTACACATTTAATTATGCATCAATGACATTCTGGTTAATGTGAACTGGTCAATACGATGGGTGATCTAAGCAAGCCTAGTATGTGGATGGGTTGGATGTTATGGCGGTTTGCTTGCTTTAGATCTAAGGACCGGTTCATGCGAGAATAAGCCAGGACTACAGTGCCACCACGAGGCCAAGTATGGGTGCAGCGTAGCTGATTAATTAGGGCTTTGCTAGTGCTGTTTGGACCATTGTGGATGCTCGGGGAAGAGGTAGTCAGATTGGGTTTGTTGATGATTGGTGGGACTACCCTGGGATCCGAATGGCTCAAGAGGGGGCCCTTGGTTGAAGATGTTCTCAGTTGGAGGCATCGCCACCGGTGAAACCTCAGTGGGGTCTAAATAGGCCAGTAATCCCTTTGTAAAGTCTATTTTGTGATCTCTTGGCCACACACCAACGGAAGTGTGTAATATGACTGACGGGTCATGGGCATAAGGGAGATTCTTAGTCGCCGAAAGGTGATGAAATCACGAACACGTGGGTAAAGAGGTACAAACCATGCAGAGTTAATTAAAACTATCATGATAGCCGTGCTCCCGGTTATGAGCACCTGGACAACTTCCATAATTAGAGGGAAATTGGGATTTGGGATGGTTATGGTTTGGTAATGGTTATGGTTTATATTATGGTTATGGTTTGGTAATGGTTATGGTTGATATTATGGTTATGGTTATGGTTATGGTTATGGGATAGAATTATGGTTTATGACATTGATTATGGTTATTGGTAATGGTGATTTATGGATTGGTATTATTATGGTTACATGGTTATGATGGATTTACTTCACATAAATATGATACATTGCTTTCCCAAATGGTTTTACTGTACTTTTAGGCACTTAGCCATTATTATTGTCGTCATTTGAATCAGCCACATGTCATACTTTCCACACTTGCTGAGTACGACATGTACTCACTCTTGCAATCCCTCCCAACAGTTGCAGGTCAGAATTGTGAGTTTAATGGCGATAATGCGGAGTTCTAGGCCGTGTCTATCGTCAGCTTTGCCTGTGGTGTTATTGGAGCTGCGCTATCCCTTTTGATTAGTTTGCTTAGTTGTTTAATTAGTTTATTTCCGCTGCATTAGTTGAACTTGTCATTAATATTCATTAGAGCTTGTATTCGAGGATAATATGGTTTGTGTAATAAAATTTGGTTAATTAATCTTGTTCTGTGGTAATTATCTGTATATCGTTTGTGATTGCACTCGTGTATGTGTGTTGAACATCCTGGGCACACATATACGTTAGCTTGGTTCATTTTTCGGAACCGGCGTCACAGATTGGTATCAGAGCCACAGGTTGACCGTAGGACGCAACCTAGATAGAATGGACACTTTAGAGCACATAGGAGCACTCAGGAATCGATGTGTTTTTGCTTGGAGTGCTGTTTGCTATATATATTGTTTGCTTGTGTGTTTAATAGAGGATTTTGGGATGCTTTAGCATTGCCATGTCCACCAAGGATAGTATAGCTAGTTGGTTAGCTTCATATCCCTTGATGCATATAGTTGGGAAGGTTTCTTAATTCTTACCTATTGCTCTCCTTCAGATGGTGAGGACTCGCAATCAGAGGGATGTCAATGGTGAGGAGGAGAACCATGGAGTACCTCAGAATAATACTGGACAAGGACCTGCTCATGGAGCCATCAATATCGAGCAACTACTGGCTATGCAGAACCAGCTCATGCAGACCATGATACAGACAATGGGACAGCTGCAGGCTGGCAATAACATCAACAATCAGCCCCACATGCCTCCACCGCCACCCCCACCTCCTCATAACCGTTTGGGATAGTTTATGAGGACTAGGCCGCCAACCTTTGCTCAAGCCGCCGACCCTATGGATGCGGATGATTGGCTCAAGTCTGTGGAGAAGAAGCTAGCTATTGTCCAATGCAGTGACCGGGAGAAGGTCTTGTTCGCTTCTCATCAACTCGTTGGAGCAGCTGCCGATTGGTGGGATTCACTATGCAATGATCATGAGGATCAAGAGAGGATCACCTGGGCGGAGTTCAAGGAGAGTTTCCGTTCTCATTATGTGCCAGAAGGTGTTATGATCTTGAAGAGACAAGAATTTGAGAACTTGAGGCAAGGAAAATCAAGTGTGAGTGAATATCTCAATAAGTTCACTCAACTCTCAAGATACGCACCCGAAGATGTGACCCGGTACAGCCGGAAGCAATATTTTTACATGAGAGGCTTGAACAATGAAATCCAAGTGCAACTACTCAACTGCGATTATGCCAACTTCCAGAAGCTTGTGGACAAAGCAATTGTGGTAGAGAACAAGGTCCGCGAGATGGAACAAGACAACAAGAGGAAGGCGCCATATCAAGGACAGCAACAAGGAAGTAATGTGCGCCCTCACCTTGCACCACCCAATGCACCCTATTACAGCTCCTCTATTCCTGCTCAGCAACCTGGTTATGCACCATGCCCAACTCAGTTCGTGCAGCAACGCCCTGTTATGCAAGCACCTAGGCCTCCAATGCCTTATGCACCTCGTGCTGATTTTCCTGGAGCCAATGTTCAAAACCAAACTCGTCCCAATAATTCTGGTGGAGTTAAGAAGTGTTATACTTGTGGAGGAGCTGGACACTTTGCGCATCAATGTCCTAAGTCAGGCCTTGGTCAAGGAAGCAATGTGTCGAGACAAAACCCAAGACCCAATGGAGGGCAGCCACAAGGAAGTCATGGACAGCAGAATTTTGCTCGTGGAAATGTGAATCATGTCTCTACGGAGGATGCTCAACAAGCTGGTGACGTGGTCATTGGTATGTTTCTCGCCAACTCCAACCCTGCGACTATGTTATTTGATTCTGGAGCATCGCATTCATTCATTGCATCGAAGTATGTTGCCAAGTATAGTTTGCCTATCTCTCATATGAAGTTTACTCTGTTGGTTAAGTCTCCTGGAGGAGAGATGAGGACAAATATAGTATGTCCAAAAGTAAGCCTTAGAATATGGGGGGTAGACTTCTCCGCCAACCTCATTGTTTTGGATTCTCAAGGATTGGACATTATACTTGGTATGGACTGGTTGAGGAAGCACAATGGAGTTATTGAGTGTGCCACGAAGACGGTGAAGTTGACTAATGAGGAAGGGATCACCGTAGAATTTGAAGCATCTCAAACCACACCAAAGCAATTGGAGTTGAATCATATGGACGGTGCCGCAATTGAGGAGATTCCGGTAGTGTGTGAATTTTTGGATGTGTTTCCAGATGAGTTGCTAGGTATGCCACCTGATCGAGACATTGAGTTTGTTATTGATTTAATACCTGGAACTGCACCTATAGCTAAGAGGCCGTACCGGATGCCTCCTATGGAATTAGCGGAGCTCAAGAAACACGTTCAAGAGCAATTAGAGAAGGGTTTTATTCGCCCTAGCTCTTCACCTTGGGGAGCGCCCGTTCTATTTGTGGACAAGAAGGATGGATCCCAAACGATGTGCGTGGATTACCGAGCTCTCAACGAGGTAACAATCAAGAACAAGTACACCTTGCCCCATATAGAGGATTTGTTTGATCAGATGAAAGGCGCCTGTGTGTTTTCCAAGATTGATTTGCGGTCAGGATACTTTCAAATGAAGATTAGACCATCGGACATACCCAAGACAGCTTTTAGGACACGGTATGGATCTTATGAGTACACCGTGATGTCTTTTGGATTGACAAATGCACCTGCTTACTTTATGTACCTCATGAATAAGGTCTTCATGGAGTACTTAGATAAGTTCGTTGTGGTGTTTATTGATGATATTATGATCTACTCGAAGGATGAGAAGGAACATGAGGAACACTTGAGGCTTACGTTGTAGAAATTGAGGGAGCATCAATTGTATGCCAAGTTCAGCAAGTGCCAGTTTTGGTTGAAAGAGGTGCCATTCTTGGGTCATATAATCTCAGGAGGAGGGGTATCGGTTGACCCTGGAAAGGTGAGAGATGTGTTGAAGTGGGAACCACCGCAAAACGTAAAGGAAATAAGGAGTTTTCTTGGGATGGCCGGATATTACCGTAGATTCATCAAGGACTTTTCCAAGATAGCCAAGCCTATGACGGAGTTGCTAATGAAGGGAAAGGCATTCCAATGGACTGAAGCTTGTCAGAATAGTTTTGAGGAGTTGAAGAAGAGGTTGACAACAGCCCCAGTTTTGGTATTGCCGGATGTAAGCAAGAGTTTCGACATCTATTGTGATGCATCAAGACAAGGACTCGGATGTGTGCTTATGCAAGAAGGTCAAGTGGTCGCCTATGCATCCAGACAATTGAAGAAACATGAGTAGAATTACCCAACACATGATTTAGAGCTTGCAGCCGTGGTACATGCATTGAAGATTTGGAGACACTATATTCTCGAACATAGGTGTGAAATTTACACGGATCATAAGAGTTTGAAGTATATTTCCACACAAACAGATCTGAACTTGAGGCAACGAAGATGGTTGGAGCTCATCAAAGATTATGATTTGGGGATCAACTATCATCCAGGAAAAGCCAATGTAGTGGCTGATGCTTTGAGTAGAAAGGGAGTAAGTCACCAACTCACGGTTTGAGGGTTACCATTCGAGTTATGTAAGGAGTTTGAAAGGTTAAACCTCGGATTTGTAAATGAGACAGGGATGATGGAGTTAAACCCAACCTTGGAGCAAGAAATTCGAGAAGCACAAACCACAGATGAGGAGATCAAGGAAATCAAGGAAAGGACCGAAGAAGGGAGAGAATTCAGATTTGATGAAGACGAACATGGTACCATATGGCTTGGAAAGAGGATCGTTGTGCCTAATGTAAAGCATATTCGGGAGACAATATTGAAGGAGGCACATGACTTGCCGTACTCAATTCATCCCGGTTGTACAAAGATGTACAAGGACTTGAAGACATGCTATTGGTGGGCCAACATGAAAAAGGACATAGCCGAATATGTTGCATTGTGTGATGTGTGCCAACGAGTTAAAGCAGAACACCAAAGGCCAGCTGGACTATTGCAGCCATTAAAGATTCCGGAGTGGAAGTGGGAAGATATTGGAATGGACTTCATAGTTGGGTTACCACGTACTCAGTATGGGTATGACTCAATTTGGGTAATTGTGGATCTCTTGACCAAGTCAGCTCATTTTGTTCCTGTGAAGACCAAGTATACAGCTGCACGATTGGCCGAAATATACATGGAGCATATTGTGTGTCGATACGGAGTACCGAAGAAGATAGTCTCGGATAGAGGTTCTCAATTTACCTCCATATTTTGGCAAAAATTGCATGAAGCTTTGGGAACGAGGTTGAATTTTAGTTCAGCATATCATCCTCAAACGGACGGACAAACCGAGAGGACCAATCAGATTTTGGAGGACATGTTAAGAGCTTGTGCTTTAAAGCATGGGAAAAGTTGGGACAAAAGCTTGCCATACGCGGAGTTCTCATACAACAATAGTTACCAAGCAAGCTTGAAAATGTCACCATATGAAACGCTTTATGGGAGGAAGTGTAGGACAACTTTATTCTGGAATGAGGCAGGAGAAACTCAAGTATTTGGTCCGGACGTGTTGCAAGAAGCCGAAAAGCAAGTCCAAATAATTCGTGAACACTTGAGGGCTGACCAATCAAGGTAAAAAGGCTATGTGGATAATAGGAGAAGGAAATTAGCCTTTGAAATAGGAGATTTTGTTTACCTCAAAGTGTCACCTATGAGAGGTCATAAGAGGTTTAACATAAGAGACAAGCTCGCACCTTGTTATATTGGACCATTCAAGATTTTGGACAAAAGAGGAGAAGTAGCATATAAGTTGGAGATGCCAGCTCATCTTTCAGACGTACATGATGTGTTTCATGTTTCCCAACTCAAGAAGTGTCTCAGGGTGCCGGAAGAACAAGTGCCGACGGACGAGTTAGAACTTCAGGAGGATTTTTCCTATGTCGAGCAACCTATCAAGATTTTGGACATAAAGGAAAGGGTCACAAGGAATAAGAAAGTCCGTTGGTGCAAAGTGCAATAGAACCACCATACGGAAGCCGAAGCTATGTGGGAACGTGAAGAAGACCTGAAGGCAGAATTCCCGCATCTTTTCTCCACGCTGTCGAATCTCGAGGGCGAGATTCACTTTAAGGGGGGTAGGTTTGTAACACCCTCAATTTTCGCATCATGCATTGCATACATGATCATGCATTAAACAATAATAGGATAAAAGAAAGATAATAAAAGATAAAACATACATATATGCTGTAGCAAAAAAAAGAAAAAGAAAATAATAGCGTAAAACATGTATTAGGGAATAAATATAAAAATAATAATAATAATATATAAAAAAATACATAAATAAATTATATATATAATAATATTATATATAAATAAATAAAATGAATAAGATAAATAAAATAAATAAAATATAAATAATAATATAATAATAATAATAATAAAAAGAAGAGAGAAGAAGAAAAAAAACAAAAAAAACAAAAAAAACCAGCGCCGGCCAGGCCGATGGCCCAGCCAGCAGCGCGCGCTCCCACCGACGCCCACCCGGCTCCACCGATGCCCTGGCCTCCCGCGCCGCGCGCCCGGCTGGGCCTCACCCCGCACCGCACCTTGCTCCCGCGCCCCGCCCTGGCCTTCCCGCGCGTGCCACAGCCCCGCCCGCTAGGCCCCGCCTCCCACGCACCCCGCCGACCACACGGTGCCCCGCCTCCCGCGCCGATTCCCGCCGCCCTCCCGCGCGCCCTGGGCCCCGCCTGTCCCCCACCCCGCACTGACGCAGCCCTCCCGCTGCGTTGACGCGCCAGCGCCCCCGCGCGATATGCGCTCCCAGCCGCGCGACCCTGGCCCCACCCCGCCGCCAGCACCGCGCCCCGCACCGCAACTCCCGCCCGAGCGCCGAATCGTGCGATTCCCGCGACCGAGTCGGTTACGCCGCACCGCTCGCCCTAGTTGCCGCCTATAAAAGGACCGTAGGGCTTCGTAATTCCCAGCGCCAGAAGCAACCGCCGCAGCCGATACAGAAAAAAAGGGGAACCAGAGGCTGCGCCGCCAGGGGAATAAAAGAAAGAAAAAAAAGAGGGGAAGAAGAGGAAGAAAAAGAGGAGGGTGCCGTCGTCCACTGGAGATCATCGTTGTGCTGCCGGAGGACTACTGCGCCATCCGCTTCGTCTACGCGTCGTCCTCATCCCGCAATCTTCGAAGCCGTCACATCTACGGTAGGATTCGTTCCCGATGCGAATTTTAGCGACGTATTAGATCTAATAGACGTAATTTAACCGTAGTAGCACCATGAATTTATTTTCAGCAGTATTAATTCCCGTTAAAATCCCCATAAACTCGTATGAACACGTATGAACTAGTTGCATCTAATTAATAAACAACCATAGTTAATTAATAATTGATCTTTGCATGCATGCATATCATCGCATGTTGATTAATGTGTGTGCATCATGTTTATTTGTATGTATATTCTTGTATGTGTGATCACGAGTAGAGGGAAGTGCTCAAGAGATCGTGTACGAGGATTTTCAGAATCAAGATTTCGAAGCGCTTGAGCAACCCTATCCGCCGGAGCAAGGCAAGTGTCCTTGAAGCATATTGATCCTGTTTTAAAATAAATGTTTTGTTTGCAAACTGCATGCTTGTGTCAAATTGATGGGAATCCTATGGTAGGAGGTTTACTAGTTTTGTTTGACCACCCTTGTCACCTGGAATTTATGGTAGAGAGTCGGGAAGGGTTTTTACCTTTTTGCTTCGCTTAATTAATTGGGATGGCAAACAACACTACACATTTAATTATGCATCAATGACATTCTGGTTAATGTGAACTGGTCAATACGATGGGTGATCTAAGCAAGCCTGGTATGTGGATGGGTTGGATGTTATGGTGGTTTGCTTGCTTTAGATCTAAGGACCGGTTCATGCGAGAATAAGCCAGGACTACAGTGCCACCACGAGGCCAAGTATGGGTGCGGCGTAGCTGATTAATTAGGGTTTTGCTAGTGATTTTTGGACCATTGTGGATGCTCGGGGAAGGGGTAGTCGAATTGGGTTTGTTGATGATTGGTGGGACTACCCTGGGATCCGAATGGCTCAAGAGGGGGCCCTTGGTTGAAGATGTGCTCAGTTGGAGGCATCACCACCGGTGAAACTTCAGTGGGGTCTAAATAGGCTAGTAATCCCTTTGTAAAGGCTATTTTGTGATCTCTTGGCCACACACCAACGGAAGTGTGTAATATGACTGATGGGTCATGGGCATAAGGGAGATTCTTAGTCGCCGAAAGGTGATGAAATCATAAACACGTGGGTAAAGAGCTACAAACTCTGCAGAGTTAATTAAAACTATCATGATAGCCGTGCTCCTGGTTATGAGCACCTGGACAACTTCCATGATTAGAGGGAAATTGGGATTTGGGATGGTTATGGTTTGGTAATGGTTATGGTTTATATTATGGTTATGGTTTGGTAATGGTTATGGTTGATATTATGGTTATGGTTATGGTTATGGTTATGGGATGGAATTATGGTTTATGACATTGATTATGGTTATTGGTAATGGTGATTTATGGACTGGTATTATTATGGTTACATGGTTATGATAGATTTACTTCACATAAATATGATACATTGCTTTCCCAAATGGTTTTACTGTACTTTTAAGCACTTAGCCATTATTATTGTTGTCATTTGAATCAGCCACATGTCATACTTTCCACACTTGCTGAGTACGACATGTACTCACTCTTGCAATCCCCCCCAACAGTTGTAGGTCAGAATTGTGAGTTTTATGGCGATAATGCAGAGTTCTAGGCCGTGTCTACCGTCAGCTTTGCCTGTGGTGTTATTGGAGCTGCGCTATCCCTTTTGCTTAGTTTGCTTAGTTGTTTAATTAGTTTATTTCCGCTGCATTAGTTGAACTTGTCATTAATGTTCATTAGAGCTTGTATTCGAGGATAATATGGTTTGTGTAATAAAATTTGGTTAATTAATCTTGTTCTATGGTAATTATCTGTATATCGTTTGTGATTGCACTTGTGTATGTGTGTTGAACATCCTGGGCACACATATACGTTACCTTGGTTCATTTTTCGGAACCGGCGTCACAGCACCCTACTCCCCTCAACAAAACAGAGTGGCCGAAAGGAAGAACAGAACATTGATCAAAATGGCAAGAACAATGTTGGATGAATACAAGACATCATATCGATTTTGGGAAGAAGCGGTGAACACTGCGTGTCATGCCACAAATCAGCTGTACCTTCACCGACTACTGAAGAAAACTCCATATGAGCTTCTTACCGGTAAAAAGCCTAATGTTTATTAGTTCAATGTCTTTGGTTGTAAATGTTTTATTCTGAACAAGAAACCGAGGGCCTCAAAGTTCGCTTCAAAGTCCGATGAAGGGTTCTTGCTCGGATATGAATCGAATGCCTACGCCTATCGTGTCTTCAACAGGGTGTCTGGCCTTGTTGAAGTAGCACGTGACGTAGTGTTCGATGAATCTAACGGCTCACAAGTGCAGCAAGTCGATAAGTGTATGCTAGATAAAGAGGAAGCTCCATATGATGCGCTAAAGAAAATGTCACTTGGTGATATCTTATCACAAGAGCGAACGTTAGACTCAAATGCACAAGATGAACTTCAACACGAAGGCAATGATAAAGGGGGAGCTCTTGCACAAGATCAAGATGAGGAAGATCAAGAAGATCAAGACAATCATGGAAGCAATGATCTAGGGGGAGACAATGCACATGAAGATAATGAAGAACAAGCAACTACACAAGTTCCACACCCAAGAGTACATCAGAGCGTGCAAAGAGACCATCCTGTCAACAATATCATTGGAGATATTGCTAAGGGACTAACTACTGGATCTCGAGTTGCAAATTTCTGTGAATACTATTCTTTTGTGTCTTTTCTAGAACCATACAGGGTAGAAGAAGCCTTAAAGGATCCAGACTGGGTGATTGCAATGCAAGAGGAGTTGAACAACTTCAAAAGAAATGAAGTGTGGGAGCTGGTGGAGAGACCAAGGGCGAACATCATTGGAACCAAATGGGTCTTTTGGAACAAGCAAGATGAGCGTGGAGTAGTAAAAAGAAATAAAGCGAGATTGGTGGCCAAAGGTTATTCTCAGGTCGAAGGTTTGGACTTCGATGAAACTTTCGCTCCTGTATCTAGACTTGAGTCCATTCGTATTTTATTGGTATATGCTACTCACCATAATTTTAAGCTGCATCAAATGGACATCAAAAGCGCCTTCCTAAATGGTCCGATAAAGGAGGAAGTTTATGTGGAGCAGCCACCAGGATTCGAAGACCAAAGGTATCCCAATCATGTCTACAGACTGCGTGAGGCCCTCTATGGCCTCAAACAAGCTCCTCGAGCTTGGTATGAGTGCCTTAGAGATTTTCTGACTCAAAATGGATTAAAAATTGGTAAAGCTGACTATACACTCTTCACTAAACATTTTGATGATCATCTATTCATATGTCAAATTTATGTTGATGACATTATCTTTGGATCCACTAACAAGTCTTTTTGTGAAGAATTTAGCAAAATTATGACAGATAGGTTCGAGATGTCAATGATGGGCGAATTGAAGTTCTTCTTGGGATTCCAAGTGAAGCAACTGAGAGAAGGTACATTTATAGGCCAAACCAAATATACACAGGACATTCTCAAGAAATTCAATATGGACAAAGCCAAGCCCATCAAGACACCCATGGCCATCAACGGACATTTCGACCTCAATGAAGACGGTCCAAATGTGGACCAAAAGGTATATCGATCCATGATCGGCTCCTTACTTTATTTATGTGCATCTAGGTCAGATATTATGCTTAGTGTTTGCTTGTGTGCAGGGTTTCAAGCCGCACCTAAAGGTGTCACTTAATTGCTGTAAAAAGAATCCTAAGGTACCTTGTGCACACACACAACTTGGGCCTTTGGTATCCCAAAGGATCCAAGTTTAACTTGATAGGCTATTCCGACGCTGACTATGCAGGATGCAAAGTCGATAGAAAGGGCACGTCAGGGACTTGTCAATTTCTTGGTAGGTCCCTAGTTTCTTGGTCTTCTAAAAAGCAAAACTCCATTGCTCTTTCCACAGCGGAAGCAGAGTATGTTGCAGCCGGTAGTTGTTGCGCACAACTACTTTGGATGTGACAGACTCTTAGGGACTACGATTACAATCTAAGCCATATCCCGCTTCTATGTGATAATGAAAGTGCTATAAAAATTGCACACAACCCTGTAGAGCACTCAAGAACTAAGCACATAGATATCCGTCATCACTTTCCTAGAGATCATTCGTTAAAAGGTGACATTGCCATTTCACATGTTAGGACTGAAAAACAACTTGCAGATATTTTTACCAAACCATTAGATGAGAAAAGGTTATGTGAGCTTAGGAATGAGCTTAACATTATTGACTCTCGAAATGTGGCTTGAAACGTTGCATACCTGGTTGAAACTTCAAACGTTACATTTTATTGTTAAAACTGCTCCTCATCTCTTTTTCTTCTAAGAAAACTATTTTAATGAAGAAATCTTGCAGTTTATGACCACTTTCATTATTACTTGCCTACTGGTCGTAATTACCAAGATTATTTGCAAAATTATTGTCCTTGGATCACTATTAATATTTTCTATATGTTTCCGGTCTATTGAAACCGGACTTGTCCGATTTTCCACCGGACTAGTCCGGACAGACGGAATACTTAGGCCTTTCCAGGGGCACCGGACTAGTCCGCCACCTTGACCGGACTAGTCCAGTCCGCCACGTATATGAGCGGTTGGCCGGCCTAGACATTTCTTAAACCCTAGCCCCCAAAGCATAAGGACTTGGTCTCCCTATCCTCTCCAAAACCCTAGTCCCCAAAGCAATTTTCGGGTTGAGCCCTCAAAATCGAAGTTTTCTCCACGGGAAATCCTCTCCTCGATGAGTGGACTCTCCCCTCCGGACTCATCCGGTCAGATTATTGCCTCTTCAACGCGAATCTTCAAATCTCGGTAAATTTCACCCTAAAACCAAATTCTCAACTATTCTCGTTGTAGCTCATTTCCCCTGATTCCAAGATTGTACATTGGCCTCAGAGATGTATTCCTACCACTTTCCTGCCCTTTTGTACCTTTAGATAGAAGTTTTGATTCAAAGGAAATCATTAGGGTTCTTATGCCAGGCCGGACTAGTCCGGCGCTCAGATGCGGACAAGTCCTGTACACCGGACAAGTCCGCACTCTGAATCCGGACAAGTCCGGTCTCTGACATCTGAATCCCTACATTGCCTTCAATCCATGGTTTATTCTTATTTAATCCGTGAGCTCCTTATCAGGCACGATGTCCTCATGCTCAAATGACAACTCTTTCCACTTTGATGAAGAAGTTCAACGGGAAAGAGTGAGGAGAGCCAAGGAGAGAGTTACGAAGAAAAGACATGATGTCAATGTCCACTCTCCACCCTCCGACGACAATCTGCCTAAGAAGAGGAAGGTGATTGTCAAAAAGGCTCAAGGAAAAGATGCTGCTGAGAGCTCATCAGGGCCAAAAGGGTTCTCAATAAAGGGAAGGGACTTGCTAGTGGTCCCATTGGGCCCTTGAAGATGAAAAACCCCAGTCACCGCAACACGCAGCCCTCTAGTGAGGATTTCACTGGGAAAGGGGGTGAGCTAGCTGATAACAGGAAGATTGCAGTGTATAATCAACCTAAACAATGCTCTGACCCATGATTTTGGAGCAACTTCCATGCAGACTACTACCAACACGTGTACATGAAGATGAAGAATCTTGTAGTGGAGAGTCAATGGCTGAATGTTGGATACCTGCAGTCAAAGAGGTATCCTGCTTTTCGTGAGATGGTTGAGGCTTTGGAGAGGCACGGCCTGAAGGATCTGCTTTCCTTTGAGTATCCCTGGAACAATAAAGTCATTACCCAATTTTACTCCACCCTCTACTTTGCTTGTGGTGATGGAGACAGTCTTACTTGGATGACTCATGGTTCCAAGTATAGTGTCACCTATGATGAATTTGCAAGGATTCTTCACCTTGAACACACTCTGGATCATGAGCTTGTCATCCACAATCTGAAACCCTTGGAAAATGATGAGCTTAAGTTCCTCTATGACACAAGGATGCCCTATGTTCCTCCCACCATTAAATATTTGAAGCCCTTCTTTGTGGTCCTCAATAGAGTCTTGAGGAAGACAATAGCCCCGAAAGATGGATATGCGGGGACTATCCAAGGAACCTTGAGGACCCTAATGAAGGTCATTAGTGGAAGGAGACCGTTCAATATTTTTTAGTACATCTACAATGACATTGTGAACATCTCAATCACTCCCAATAGGTCTTGCGGATATGCACCGTACATCATGTTCATGATTGAGGAAATGACCGGACTCGAGTTTGTCAAGGATGTTTCTCATACGGCGTTGAAGCCACAAAAGCCCACCGAGTACACCCTTCCCTCAGCACCAACTGCTCCTCCCTCCCCCGCAGTAGAGAGGAGGTCTAAACAATCACATGATGCAGTTGCTCCCCTGGCTCTTCTCCTGTCCATGAACCCTCCAGTAGCATCCTCAAAATGCTCTCCTCCATTTTTGCCTGCTGCCGCAAGATCGAAGACAGGCAGCGTAGGAAAAACTGGCAAGGAAGAAACATCAACAGTATGTGAATGCCAATATCAAGTCTATCTGTGAAAAGCTAGAGATTGAGCCGGTTGGATCACCGCCCGCCCCCGAGGACTCAGATGAAGATCCTTCTCCGGTGATTGACGATGATGGTGAAGATGAAGATCGGACTGAATCTGACGGAGGGAGCAGCGATGAGTGATCCCCTCGATTTTTCCCTTTTTGGTGCCTTGATGCCAAAGGGGGAGAGATTGAAACAAGATTGAGAGATTGAGATTCGAACTATCATCTAGTATTAGTTATTAAGCTTTTGTGATCGAGGACATATACCTATTTTTAAACTTTGTAATGCAATATTTCTTATCCTATGTGTGATGCTTATTGTTGCCCTAATGCTTACTTATATGTTCATTATTGTTTATATTTAGTTCATCACATTTTGTTGATCACACACCTGTTAGGCACCCCACCATAAGCTGTGTGCATATGTGAGAAGCTTTTTGTGAATGAATCGTTATTCTCATATGTGCACACCTTATGAAAATCAAAATTTTACTCTCAATTGCGATATCTCAAATGGTTGTCATCAATCACCAAAAAGGAGGAGATTGTCAGTGCATCTAGGATATCCCTTGTAGGTTTTGGCTAATTGATGACGAACATATGAGATCCTAATGAAACTATTGAGATGATTGCAGGACAAACAAAGTGAAACAGCTCGGTGCACACAAAAAGGTGAAAAATGGAGTGGTGTCCAAAGAGGAATACTTTGATGGAATTTAGAAGATCAAATTAGATTTTAAATGTATAGGATGTGTATGAAAGACACACTCCAAGATCTCACGACCTTGTGCAAGGGTAATGATTCTAAAATTAACCTAACATCTCACAGTGCATCGGACTAGTCCGATCAATGGACCGGACTAGTCCGCCAGACTTTCTGGAGTCTATCTTCACATAGGGCCGGACAAGTACGTTTTCCAACCGGACTAGTCCGCCAGACTTTCTGGAGTCCATCTTCACATAGGGCCGGACAAGTCCGTTTTCCAACCGGACTAGTCCGACAGACTTTCTGGAGTCTCTCTTCACATAGGGTCGGACAAGTCCGTTTTCCAACCGGACTTGTCCGCCAAACTTTCTGGACATTGAGTTGCACTGTGACCGGACAAGTCCAGACTTGCACCGGACTAGTCCGGTATTAGGGTTTTACAACGGTAACTTTTGGAAACCCTATAAGAGGATCCACGGCCTTCCTCAGGTGATACACGTCGAATCCTGCTGAAAATACAAACCCTAGCGCCGCCACCTTGTCCCAAGAGCCCAAAACACATCTCCCCACACATCTAAAGTGCAAAAAGAGTAAAATCAATTGAACACTTGGATTCGGGATTGGGAGATCGTCGTTCTTTCGTTGCGAGCTCTTGGGGTTTAATCTTTCTACACTCATATTCTGCATTGTAATACTTTCAAGTGTATTTGATCGCTTCTTTCGTTATAATTCTCGTGGGAGCCCTCAACGTGTGAGGTTGGCCCATAAAC
Organism: Tuctoria greenei; assembly: GCA_036927565.1. Lineage (NCBI taxonomy): Eukaryota > Viridiplantae > Streptophyta > Magnoliopsida > Poales > Poaceae > Tuctoria > Tuctoria greenei. The sequence continues at coordinate 258,538,645 of JAYESD010000002.1, forward strand.
TCAGTGATTTCCCGTGCTAGTGGAATCAAGTCGGCCTGTGTGGTGACTTGAAGAGGGAAAGGGTTGGAGACCTGACTTTGTGTGAGATTCCTCAACGTGGACATAGATCTCCTGGTGAGATCGAACCTCGATAAAAATTCGTGTCTCTTGTGCCTTATTTCTTTTACATTTTGTTCATTAGATCACTTGATTTCTAAACATCAATTTAAGTTGCTTGTAAGTTTTCATGTGCATTCTTACGATAATCTTAAATCAAAGTATCTATTGTTCTCATTTCCGCTGCTAAAAGAATCTAGTTTCCCAAATAACACTTAATCAATTCACATATTTCAGCACACCGGACTAGTCTGCCCACACAACCGAACGAGTCCGGTCAAACAAGTTTTTGACGACTCTATTAAGTGTGCGGGAAAATTTTCAAGGCCTATTCACCCCCCTCTAGGCGACATTCAGTTTTACCTCATAAACTGTCGTAGGGACTGTGTTGCCTTGGGGTAACATGTCCTTAAGGAGCGTCAACAATTACTTAAAACTACAACCACTCCTTCTGTTGCTCGCCTTCAACTTGAAAAGTTTTACCATCGCAAACAGTTTTGTGTACTTAGCCGCACAACCATGATACAATGGCTTCTTCGAGTCTTCGATCATCTTCATGTAATTTGCAAGTTCACCATTACTGTACTGATCATCATCGTCATGTCTCTCGACATTACGTACCATCTCCTCTATGTTATGCACCTGAAACTCAATGTTGTCATCGGTGAACCCTGATATATCTGGCTCGTTCACATCCTCGTCGTGATCTTCTTGGACACTGGTAGTGACCTCCCTCTCCATATATGAATCTCTCATCTTTGCTTTACTAAGCCCCTCCTCCCCATGTTTGTTCCAACATTGATAATCCACCATGGATTCATGCGTGATCAAATGTGACCTCAACACTTCGTCTTTGCGATATCTCTTCTCATTCTTGCTGTGTTTGCAAGGACAACAAATAGTCTCTCTAATGTTGTCCAACATGTATTTCTTCACGAAAAAAATAAATGAATATAACCTTTGGATATATTCATTGCAAAGGTGCGGCCCATACATCCAACTTTGATCCGATGACATCTATGTATATAAAAGAAGAACTAAATCAAAGAAATTCAAAGCCACTAATAGTCAAGATCTAAAGGTAAACAAATAGTAAGGAATAGGAGAGGAGGAGAGGACTAACCCTTTGTTTTAAGATCCACTGATAATCACCGCAAGACTTTTAGAATGAAAGAGGAAGAGAAGAGGGCAAGAACAAGGCAAATCTGGTAGCCACTTGTTCTGCACAGCTGGGAGGTCGTAGAAGGGCAACAGAAAATCGAGACGGACCAATATAAATCACGTCTCTCTATAGAGGGAATGGGAGATGGGCCCGCTTTCCACAACCAAAGGAGACGGGCCAGAATGGTAGTTATAGGAGATGCGCCTTATTCCATAATGAAAGTAGACAAGCTGCAACCAAAGTCCGTCTTAGTTACCTAACAAATATGAGTTGCTCTTAATGAAAGCGCGTCTCCCGTTTGCTAGAGAGGAGGGTGCGTCTCGGATACCTACTTAACTAAGATGGGCTGGATTGTAATGCGTCTTCTTGTACGTTCAACCGAGCCATGTCTGATCCTCGCTGAAGTGGACTCGTCTCGCTTAAGATTATCAGAGACGATCTAATTTTAGCACGTCATCCATCTTTGTCTCCTATTTGGGTTTCTTATGTAGTGTACTTCGTATATGATATTGTCATTAGATCCAAATGTCTAGGGAAGATGAAAAGCATACTGCCTTCATAAAAGTAGATGTATTGTATTGTTACATTGCCATGCTGTTTGGTCTCAAAAATGCTGCTTCAACTTTTGTGCGAGCCATGCACAAATCATTTGGAGAGTTTATTAGGGACTTGGTAGAGGTCTACGACGATGACATCGTCGTGAAGGTCAAGAACAAGGAATCACTCCTTGACAACCTGCAAGCCGTCTTCGACAATCTGCGCATCACGCGCACTGAGCTAAACTCGGACAAATGTGTCTTCGGGGTTAGCTCTGGAAAGCTCCTTGGATTCTTGGTGACTCACCGAGGAATTGAGGCGAATCCGGCGAAGATCAACGATATTGAAGACATGCGGCCCACAGCCTGCATCAAGGATGTCCAGAAGCTGACTGGATGTCTAGCCGTGCTCAGCCAGTTCATCTCAATACTAGCAGAGCGGGCACTTTCCTTCTTCAAGGTATTGAGGAAGTCTGGGCCATTCCATTGATCCAAAGAAGCAGAAAAGGAGTTCCAAGAGCTCAAGAAGCTCCTCACCACACTACCAATCTTGGTAGCTCCAAACCCTGGTGAGCCTCTCTTGCTTTACATTTTCGCAACTACGGAGGTTGTCAGCATGGTCTTGGTCGTGAAAAGACCAGAACCACCTACAGTTTGGGAGCCCAGACCCCTCCGGGAGGGTCCGGAGCTACCTCAAGGTGAGTCTAGTTCCCAGCCCCCAGGCACGGATCTTCAAGGGAAGCTACCCAAGGATCAACCTCTCTCATTTGTGGGAGTTGACCTGGCTGAAGAAGAAGTTCCGAACTCCTTCGGGAGGGTCCGAGAAGCTCAAGAAGAAGGTTTGGACCCCTCCGGGAGGGTCTGGGTTGATGAAGAAGAAGCTTCGGGCCCTTCCGAGAAGGTATGGATTGTCCAGTGGCTAGTGTACTTCATCACTGAAGTACTCCATGATGCCAAGACTCGATACATTGAGGTGCATTAGCTGCTTTATACAATGCTTATTGCCTCAAGGAAGCTACGTCACTACTTCCAAGCCCACAAGATATCAGTGGTAACATCCTATCCACTGCGTGCTATACTGCATAACCCCAATTCTACTAGGAATATTGCAAAGTGGGCAACGTCTTGCCTCAACACACTATCAACTGTTAGGCATTGGCTGGCTTCGTGGCGGAGTGGACCCCTTCTTCATCAAATCCAGGGGGCCCCAATGAGCAGAAGCCGGAACCCAAGGTCTCGGTCTTCATCGAGCCTCACTGGACTCTCTACATCGAGGCTTCGTGCAAAAGCAGGGGGCCGGAGCTAGAATCCTTCTCCTCGCCTCGATCGGGGAGAAGGTCAAGTACATGGTACACCTTTATTTTAAGGCAACTAACAACATGGCGGAGTATGAAGCTCTCATCTATGAGCTCAAGGTGGCGCTATCATATGGCGTCAAGCAGATGCTGTTGAAGGGCGATTCGCAGCTCATTATCAAGCAAGTCAAAGGCGAATGCAGCTGCAATAACCCACAACTCACTGCTTACTCCTTGAAGTCTAGAAGCTCCAGAAGGACTTCAACGTTCTGGACCTCTGCCATGTCCAGTGTGTAAACAACGCTGAAGCTGATGAACTCTCGATAAAGGCTTCAACCGGAGCTCAATCTCCTGGCGGAGTTTTTGTCAGGAGGTTGTCAAGACCAAACGCTCAGCCTACCGAACTAAGCGAAGGGGGTGAGACCAGCACCTCAAAGCTGGCAGTCCTGGTGGCCATGTTACCATGGCGTCCACCAAGGGTCGTAGGCGCTGTAGGAAGCTCCGAGCAACCCAGCGCGCAAGATCTGGAGGCTCAAGTTAGCTTTGATGCATGGATCTCCTTCAAGACAGTGCATCCACTGACCGGATCTTCAGATTGGCTAAAAGATACACGCTGGTAGAAGGGGATCTACAGGTGCGGTGCTAACGGCGTCCTAATGCGGTGCATTGCCCGGGAAGAAGGCCGCGAGCTCCTCACAGAAATCCACACATCTTCCCGCACGTTGGTTGGTAAAGCATTCCGACATGGCTTTTACTGGCCTATAACTCTCCAGGATGCAGTTTAGCTGGTAAAAAAGTGTGAAGCATGCTAGTTCCACATGAAACAAATTCACACACCAGCTCAGTCGCTGCAAATGATACCTCCTACATGGCAATTTGCTGTGTGGGGGACGGACATTTTGGGACTTTTCCCAAAAGCCATCGGAGGTTACAGGTTCGTGTACGTCGCCATCAACAAGTTCACCAAGTGGCCGAAAGCAACTCCCGTTGTGACTATCAACAAGCAATCAACCATCAAGTCCTTGAAGTCCATAGTCTGCAGATTTGGAGTTCCGAATAGAGTCATAACTGACAATGGAACCCAATTCACAAGTGCAACATTCCAAGAATATTGCGAAGACCTCGACATACAAGTCAGCTACGCATTGGTAGCTCACCCGGCAAGTAATGGCCAAGCCGAGAGAGCAAATGCAGAAATATTGAAAGGACTCAAGACGCGCACTTATGAGCGCCTGAAGAAACATGGAGCCAACTGGATAGAGGAGCTTCTGTCCGCACTGTGGGTGAGCAGGACAACACCTAGCCGGTCAAATGGAGAGACCCTTTTCTTCCTAGTGTACGGAGCTGAAGCAGTCCTTCCTCCGGAGATCACCATGGGGTCACTCCAGGTCCAGACCTTCGACGAAGCCACACAGGACAAGCTCCGGCATGAAGACCTTGACCTCGTCGACGAGGGAAGGTGCCAAGCCACTGTTTGGAATGCACGATATCGACAGGTGCTCTGGCGCTATCACCAAAGGCATGTGCGCAGCCGACAGCTTGAAGAAGGCGATCTGGTGCTGCGGAGAATACTAACTCGTGAAGGGATGAACAAAATGTCCCCCAGCTGAGAAAGGTCCCTTCTGAATGATCAAAGTATCTCGTCCCGGTTGCGTTCGCTTGGCAACAGAGGATGGGACTCCACTTCCCAATCCTTGGAACATCCAACACCTATGTAAGTTTTATGCTTAGTTTCACGGAGGTGAGTTTGTAATTACACACAATGTAAGTTATAGAATCTATACACAGAGTTGGGTAGATCCTAAAGGAGAACATCCGGACCCCTCCGGGAGGGTCCGACAAGTTCGAGCCCACCTAAGTTGGTTCCTGAACTGAAAGTGTGGCTTACCTACCCTGGGTTAGAACAATATGAATAACACACTTGGCCTGGTTCCGTACCCTAAGTGTGAAGGCAGACACCACATGCATTAATTTTGTACAGGCTCATTTTACTTTTATTATCTTTTCCTTCTTGTCTATAACGAAGTTGTGCAATTCTTTTTGAGATTTAGTCTGAATTATTCATATGATATACGAGTTATATTGTTGATCTTTTTTGGATCTTACCATTGCTAGATGGTCTACTCGCCTGAACGCCAAAGCCAATGATAGGTCTAGAGTGCGCTATCGACTTAGACTGGTCAAGCACCCTAAGTACGCCGCTCTACCTATATTTCGACAGGCATCAGTAGGGCGAGTCTGGAAGGCATTCAAATTTGAAGAGGTAACATCAATTTACTTGTTATCTTGTTGAATCTCTTCCTACCTTAATTTCAAATGAGAATAGTAAGTCGCAAACAACTTATAGACGAGAGACAAATTTTACTGTTTTTCTTGTCTTTAACACGCAGGATAAATGGAAAGTTCATGGCGAGGATGTTGCCGGAGCTACAAAGCTCCAAAAACCCCCAGGGGGGCCCGCCGTTGATGTTTTACACGTTGAAAGTGGACGTCCTCAGAGCTAACAAGCTCTGACAACTCCCATGGGGGCCAGCTGTCGACGAGAAAAATTAACGGCGATTGAAACAAAGATGGTGGAGAAATCACCCAGAGGGGTCCGCCGTCGACGTATTATACATTGACAAGTGGACATCATCGAAGCCAGGAAGCTCCGATAATCCCAGGGGGGCTCGCTGAGGATGTTCTAAATGTTGAAAGTGGGCACCGTCAAATCTATCAAGCTCCGACAACCCCCGGGGGCCTGCCGTTGATGTTTCTAAGCGTTGGTCGTTGGCACTGTCGGATCTACCAAGCTCCCACACCTCCTAGGGAGCCCGCCATCGACGTTTCTAAGCGTTGGTGGTGGGCGCTGTCGGATCTACCAAGATCCGACACCTCTCAGGGCCCCCGCCATCGAAGCGTTGAAGTCATCAAGACATTGTTAGATCCTTTTGGTACATATTCGCAATAAAATTGTGTACATCTACCAGGGGGCCAATAAGATAAAGGACAATGCATTGAAGATAAATACAAAATGGAATTCATTCATTTCAAAAAGATTGGATTTCATTCATTCGAGGATTGGTTTATAAAATTGGAGAAGTACAAGTGAAGGAAGAAGAAAAAGGTCCTGGGTCCTACGGAAGTACTAAGCCACTGTATGGGCAGCCTCCTGAACGCTGGCCCTGGCGGCATCCTCCTCTTCAATGATGGGTCCTTCAATGACTGGATCTAGAGATAGTTGGGGATCTTGGCTTTTGTAACATGCCAGCACATATTTGGCAATGTTCTTGGCCAGAGACTTCCCTTCCATCTCAAGTTTGTCGACGATGATGTCACCCATCGCGTCGAGTTTGCTGCCAGCAGAGCTAAGCACCACCAAAGTTTGGTCCATCTCTGGCTTTGGGTTATCCGGACGTACTGGACTGAAGCCAAGTGGCACCTAAGCTTCATTGGCTCACCCTAAGAAATCCCACACTCGTTGGGACTCGGTTGCCCTTGAGCTCCGCAGTTCCTCCAGTGACCTTTTGGTGGCCGCAAGCTCCAAACCTTCTCGGGCGATGTGCTCGTCCTCTTTGGCATGCTGTTGAATACTTTCAGCGACTTGCTTTTCACAGTTAACGAGCTCTGTCTCCCAGAGGTGGATGTAGTTCAGACGGTTGGTCAGGTCCTTCTCGATGCCCCTCACTTTCTCCTCTCTGAGCGAGCTCCTCCTCCCTCTTCATAATATCCTCCTGCTTCTCCAGGAGTTTCTCCTCCCTCTCATCGAGGTCCTTTCGGCGCTTAAAGAGAATCTCATTCAATTAATTGAGGTTGTCCTGACGATTGTCAGCAACCTCATTGCTCTTCCTAGCATGCTCTAGAATCTCCCGAGACTTCGTGTTGAGGACCCTAATGGAAGCCTTCCGCTCATCTCAGCATTTTCCTTCTCGACCCATTCCTGTTGGTCAGCAAAACTTGATTGCACCAGCTTGGTCTCGAAGTGAAGTCTGTTGCGCCAACGCCTCAAGGAGTGGCGCTCTTCATTGAGGACCTTGCTGTCGTGGTCGAAGGCGAGCTGAACATGATGGAGACTGGTGCAAGTGTTGTTGATAGACAAAGCCAAAGGAATTGGCTCCGAACCTGCTGGGATCTCCTCCACCGGCTCCAAGAGGTCTTCTAACACAAAAATTGGGTCCCACGGAACAAGCATGGTCCCCTGCAGTTCTGCGGTGCTTGGGCCGCCCTCCGGGATCTCTTTTGCCTCTACCGATGCCGACAAAGGTCCTACCGAGGGAACTTCAACCTCCGGAGCTGACGACGAAGATCCCCCTACTGGATCTTCCACCATCGTCTCTGCGGGTAGAGAGCCTACCGCTGACTCCTCTGGGTGCTCTGGCTCCGACATGAGCACCTCCAGAGTAACCACATCGAGGGCTGCGTTGGAGCTTTGCACGGAGCCCCCACCACCACTGGCTCAAGCACCGGTACTTCGGCTGCATCATAAGCCGGGACTTCAAGCACTTCCGGCTGAGTCGCTGGATCTTCAACTACTTCCGGCAAGGGTGCGGGAGCTTCGGTTACCTCCGGCTCAAAAGCAAGAGCTTCCGCCATCTCCGTCTCCTTCGTAGGAGCTTCAGCTGCTAGCTCTAAGCTGTTGGCACATCTTCACAAGCGTCTTCCCCGTGGTTCGACGCTACCACAGGAGCTTCTGGCGTCACCTCTGGATCTAGATTCACGACAGCTCGCGCTGGAGTTTTCGTGACATCTTTCACCACTTGGGGAGGCACAGGGGTCGGAGTTAGAGCCTTCGCCCGCACAACTTCCACCGCTGTAGCAGGTGCATGAGCCCCGATATTCTTTTTTGACACCCTGCAAATGAAGGATCAAAAGATCCAAGACATGATAAAAACAAAAATAGCAACTCAAGTTGAGGACATGATGCTTACCTTGGGATGCTACCGCTCTAGTTGGTGCGGAACTTCTTCATCGGGCGACCAGAGCTAGAGCCCACCAAAGTAGGTGTGGCAGAAGCTCCGGATTGCTGCCCGGGACCTGTCGTCATCATCGGCATCACCTTAGTCGGGACCTCCCTCAGCTGGGAAGGACCTCCAGACCTGGAGCCCATAGTCGGCGCTGGGACTGGGGTTGACTTGCCGGAGCTAGCGCCCCTCAAGGATGCCAGCTCCGAAGAAGGGGTCGCAGCTGAGGATCTGCTTCACTGGGGAGAGGGGGCTGTTGAAGTTGGAGCTGACCTGACGGAGCTCCCATCAGCATGCCTCAACTTCCTCTTCCGGCCGGAAGATTCGGTCGGCTCCTTGCCCTTGCCTTTGCTGGAGTCACCAACCCTGAAGCTGGGGCGGCGGGAGTGACCCTCTCCGAAGCTCTGGGAATAGCAAGCCTGGAGGTCGTGCGCCTATCCACCAAGTCGAGGTCGTCCAGCTCCCTCATCCCCCTTCGGAGCTCCCTACTAACCTCCATAACCATGTTCAGGGGAAGGAATTCTTCTGGCAGAGTCAAAGCATCCTGGGAGAAGACACTGTGTTGAAGTTTCTGGAGATGAATTCTCATAGCTTCTTCATCCCGATTGGTCCAGAGGCCAACTTCGATCCGGTTATGGTCCATGTCGCTGTTGAAAGCCAGGCAGGCCACTCGCTCTTTATCAACAGAGTCCACTTGTCAGCCAGGAAGTTACCAAAGACCATTTGAGGGGTCGTGCCTCCCTCCACGCACTGACGGATCCTGGTCAGGACGGGCTTGAATGCTTCAAGCAGCTCTGGAGCCGCGTTCCAGGCGCCGGTGTCAATATTCGGGAGGCCTGTCGGCAGCTCCAGCCTGTCGTGATGATCCACCACGATGGTCACCCAGTCCTTCTTCCAGTTGTCTCACTTGTGGGAGGGGAAGGTCTTCAAATAGTTCTTGCGCTTCAAGCCCAAGTACTTGTCACTCTTCCTGGTGGTGTAGACCATGAAGAAGGTCCGGAACAGCTCAATGCACGGCGGCACACCCATCCACATCTCGCAGAAGTGGATGAAGGTCGCCACTAGCAAGTAGGACTGGGGGCCGAGATGGTGAAGTTGCAGACCATAGAAGTCGAGCAGCATCAGCAAGAAACTTGAAAATCGTGGGATGAGCCTCACCATGGCATACGTCAAGAAGTAGATGATCTCTGTGACACGCTCCTTCTTGAAGGGAAGCTTGCCGAAGCGGATCGTGTTGTTGAAGGAGTCGCTGGGCCACCCCATGTAGGTCCGGTCCCTCGACAGCTCCTCATCGCTCTTGATCTTGCTGCGGGGAAGACCCAACTCCATCGCGGCAAACTGGAGCAAAAGTTGGAAAGACTGTGCAGAGGTTGGGAGGCTCTGAGCGCAAGTTTGAATGAATGTGTAAAAAGTCCTCAAACCGTGTGGGCTTTCCTTCTTAACTAAGCCTCTGCAACACTTGGATGGAAACCGCGGCAAGATCAAGATCACGTTTCGAAAATCTACCCCGTCAATGACGAATGGACCCTGGTCCACTCCGGCGGAAAAGCTGAAGTTATTACCCCAAGTGAAACGTTGTAATGATGGAAAGTTGGAAGCCTCAGGGCGGCGACCTGACATGGCGCGGAACCAATACAGTTTTCATATTGGGAACCGGCGACCTTCAATTGCGTGAGATCCGCATGCCTGGATCTCACTTGCCGCATCAAGGAGGGCCACACAGCTGTTGTTTAACTACGGACCATCGCCCCAACGGCCCATGAAAAGACCTTTGAAGCCGCAGCGAAGGAATCAAAGATGGCCCCACCTCTAGTAGAATAACTTAACCCAAAGGGTTTCTCCTAGAGGTGGGCCTGGGGGCCACTGTCTGTACCCTGCGTACCGGGTACTCCACGATACCGCAAGAAAAGCCACAGAGTTCCACCTGTCCGAGTTGAAGACCTCTGAAGGCTCCATGTGTCCAGTAGCACTAGACCCACCTCCCTCATTAGGGTAGCTCCGGTGCTGCCACGTGTAAAGCAAGGTGGAACCTAACTCCTTATGTAGGAAAGCTCTGGCTGTGCCACCTGTCCAGTGGTCCTAGACCTAACCCCCAGTAAAGGGAAGCTCCAGTGTTGCCACGTGTACAGCAACTTCGGACCTGCCTCCCCACAGTGGGAAGCTCCAGAGCTGCCACATGTTGAGCCTCCAGACCTAAGCCTGCCACAAGAGGATAGACGGATCTCCAACGGTGCGGAAATACAAGGGACAACTAAAGCTACCGTTACAAGACCTGATTACGTGTCATTAATGTCATGTTAATGACATACGATCATATGACCCTTAGTATCGGTAACGCCACCATTAAGGCGCGTTATCACCATTAATCATGCTTAATACATATAGATTGTGTATTAGGTAATTAAACACCGTCGGGGCCATATGTTAGGCCAGGCTGACAATGTAACGGTCAGTCCTTGGACTATAAAAGGGTTGTGCTGCACGGTACAAAGGAAAAGTCAAATCAATCGCTTAGACACACAACTCATACATACAACAACCACCCATGGAGTAGTGTTTTACTCTCAGGCGACCTGAACCACGTAAAAATCCTCGTGTCATCGTCTTGTTCACAATCTCACGCGCACCCCAACCAATCACAAAACTCCGCGGACTACGACCTTGTAGTACTGGGGGAAGTGTCGATAGCACACTTCAACATTTGGTGCACCAGGTAGGGGGCGCCCTGAGATTTCGAAATGGTGAACTCGGTAGCAGCATCGTCGAACAACAATGCCAGACAGCATGACAGAGGAAATCCCTCCAATGCCAAATAGCCAGCTACTCTAGCTGCCAACGCCGAACAACAATATGGTGCCCTCGTGTCAGTGACTGCATCGACAAACAACCTGAAGAACGCACTAATCGTTGCATGTACTCTGCTCCAGCGTCCTCCAGTGGCTGGAGCTCCTTCGGCAAAAATGGAACAATGGTGTAATGATGTTGAACATTTGGTTACAGCCACAGCCAATGGTATCAGTAACCAAGGCCCGCCCCCTGCTGGGCAGGCAACTTCTCAGTGGAGGACCTTGTCTGGTAGACTTGGTCCTCAAGTTTCACAGCACAAGAGACGTGTTGTGTTCCAACAAGTGACGTCGCTTCCCTCCGAGGCACATCGTACTCACACTGTGTCAAGACTCTCAAAGCATGATCTCCGGTCGAAGCTCGACTGAAAATATAGGCAGCAGGACGGTCGCATCTACATCGAGCGTGCTCGCGAGAGGCAAGAGGCTCGGGAAAACCCTTCTCTTTTGGGAGTAGGGGGCAGCTATTTGGCCCTGACCATACACCTTCGCAAGGTCCGATGGCCGCAGAAGTTTCGGCCTCAACCGCCATAGAAAATACGACGGTACTATTAACGCGTCGAGTTCCTCCAAATCTACTCCACCGCCATTCTCGCGATGGGAGGCAATGAGGGTGTGATGGCCAACTACTTTCCTGTGGCTCTGACTGGGACAGCCAGGTCCTGGTTCATGAGTCATTTGCCTGACTGCATCCACAGTTGGGCGGAGCTATGCAACCAGTTCACCGCCAACTTCGGGAGTTCCTACACCCGACCTGGCACAGAACTGGACCTGTTTGTCATGCAACAAAAGTCGGGGGAGTCGCTGCGATCGTTCATCCAGCGTTTCTCCCAGGTACAGAACACAATTCCTTCTTATCCAACGTAGCTGTTGTTATAGAATTTCAACAGGGCGTCCGAGACAAGAAGATGTTGGAGAAGCTGGCAACGAAAGAAGTCACCAGTGTCACAAAACTATTCAGCTTAGCCGACAAATGCGCCAGGGCTACTGAGGGCCGTGGAATGCACTCCAAGCCAGCTCCGGAGGCTAACAAAAGTCCTCCAAGGTTGAAGCTACTACCTCCGGTAGTGGAAAGAATAAGAAAAAGTCCAATGGCTAGAAGAAGCCATCGGCCGGCACGCCTGCTGTTGCAGTTGCTGCAGCTCTGGGCGGCTGGGGGCCACACCCTGAGAAACGTCCTCGACCATCGTCTAAAGGCAGTGGCGGTCAAAAGATGTGGTGTCCGATCCACAAAACGGACACTCACAATCTTGAAGATTGTCGCGAGGTCCAAAACCTTGTTGAGCGCTAAAATAAGCGACGAGAAGAAGCTCCTTTCCGCCAGCGGGAAGGAAAGCAGAAAGTCGACAAAGCTCTGGTAGGCTTCCAGGACCCCCAAAAGGTCCTGAAGGCTGTGTACAACACTGTCGACGTTGATTCTGACATCTTCGACAGCGAGCGTCGGAAGACTTTCAATACCATCTATGGAGGGTCCTGGGATATCACCTCCCGTCGCGTCCTCAAGACCATGCGTCAGGAGATGGCTACCACATATCCTACCACCAAGGCAGAACCCCATGAGAAGTGGATGGACACTCCCATGACCTTCGATGCTATATACTGCCCAAGAAACATGATCGGAGCTGGACAACTGCCGTTGATGGTGTCTTCAACTATCAACAATATCCAGCTCTACCATGTCTTGGTGGATGGAGGTTCATCAAGATCTAGCTGAAACATTCGGACCTTTGCCCCTCACGTCCTTTCTCTGGGGTAGGTCCGGGGGCCATCAGTCCTCTCAACTCAATCACACTTCTGGTGACCTTCGGGACTCAAGAGAATTACAGGACCGAGAAGATGGTCTTCGATGTGGCGCATATCAGCCTACCATTCAACGCCATCCTAGGTAGGCCAACCCTATATAGGTTCATGGCTCTGGTGCTGCCACATGTACAACGGCTCCTGACCTGCCTCCCCACAGTGGAAAGCTCCGGAGCTGCCATGTGTCGATCCTCCAGACCTAAGCCTGCAACAGGAAGATAGACAGATCTCCAACGGTGTGGACATTCAAGGGACAGTTAAAGCTACCGTTACAAGATCTGATTATGTGTCATTAATGCCATGCTAGTGACACACGATCAGATGACCTTTAGTATAGGTAATGCCGCCATAAAGTCGCGTTATCACCATTAATCATGCTTAATACATACAGATTGTGTATTAGGTAATTAAACACCGCTGGGGCCACATGTAGGGCCAGGCTGACAATGTAACGACAAGTCCTTGGACTATAAAAGGGTTGTGCCGCATGTTTCAAAGGACAAGTCCAATCAAGCGCTCAGACACACAACTCATACAGACAACAACCACTCGTGGAGTAGGGTATTACGCTCAGGCAGCCCGAACCACATAAAAATCCTCGTGTCACCGTCTTGTTCAAAATCCCACACGCGTCCGAACCAATCACGAGCCTCCGCGGACTACGATCTAGTAGTACTGGGGGAAGTGTCGATAGTATACTTCAACAGAGGTCATTCTGGTTCCTTGTTTGATATACTAGTCTTTCGGCAGAGGCTGTTAAGTTGAACTTCTGCTAGATCCTCAAGTTTCATCGGGTCACAACTTGAACAATGTACTACTATAATATCCCAAATATTTAGTTGAAAAATATCCTGATGTCATGCCAGAAACAATAAAGAGTTGACAAAAGTATGACACATGGAACCACTCCTCCGTTGGACGATCGGAGACCGTAGATGTGTTGAGTTCGTCAACACGATTTCAAAAAAATATTAAACCTTATGACTACAAACACTAGAAAGTTGACTAAAATTTGAATTTTTGAATCTTTGATCGAATGGACGATAGGAGACCGTAGATGTGTATAACTCGTCGAGACGATTCCGTTTCACTACTCATATGCTTAATTTTTGGATCGTATGAGCTGATTGTGAGTTGATTTAATTTGGACCGTTGGATGATCTATTAGGTTAACTGTATATTAAAAAACCTGGTAGTTCTTTTCCCTTCCTATTTCCATCGCCGCCAGAGTTTTCTGTCATCTCTTCATCAACGCCGCTTTAGTTCGATCTCTGTCCTTTGCTAGTCCTCGTTCCAATGTCAGTTGGCTGCTTCATCCAGCACTGCTACAATAAGCCTCATCTCAGGTGGATCCAAACGTATTATCACACGCGGTTTCTAAAACCACCTGAAACGAAGAGCCTGTGATAATCTGCAATATCACATGCGGAAAGTGAAACCGCCTATGATAATGGTGTTATCACAGGCGGTTCTTTACTTATGACTAGTTGCCTGTGAAGAAACATTATCACAGGCGATTCTTTACTTACGACTAGCCGCCTCTGAAGAAACATTATCACAGGCGTGTTGTACAGTATAGGTAACCGCCTATGATAATCGTTTTATCACGGGCAGATTTTTACCTATGACAAGCCGCTTGTAGAGACAATTTATCACAGCCGGTTTGTACCATAATAGAAACCGCCTGTGGTAACTGAGTTATCACAGGTTGTTCTTTATCTATTTCTAGCCGCCAGTGATAATATAATTTCACAGGCAGGTCTAGCCGTATGTAAATAACCACTTGTGATAAAGTATACCCTATGCAGTACTATCTGCTGTTATTTCTAATTTCCAGGTCAATTCAATATAATCACAGAAGTCAACAATATAATCACCGAAGTAAACAATATAATCACATAAGTCATCTCACAGAAGTCAATTTCACTGAGACAATATACATATGTACATGTTACACATACAAGTCATCTCATAGTTTACAAGTTTCACTAAAAACTGTTTCTTTTGTCATAGTCGCAAAGTACTGGCACATAAGCTATTACACCATCCTCATCAAAGAACACCCCTCTTTTGTGCAAAATTTCACGACGCATGAATTGACACAGTTCTTCGGCAATCTTGTCGGCTCCTCCATCAGACATACTTCTACAAACCGGCCATTCTTGGTTCACATTCTTCGTGTGCTGCAATGAAACACATAACAAGGTTTAGAATGTGTTATTTTCAACAATCTCAAAGTATAGATCAAAGTGAGTATACATGAATTTATTTGGTATTTTTGGAGCAGTTGTACTATGAGCAATTGAATTTTGAAGTTGGAATCAAAATCTGAAAATAATGTTTCTGGTAATATTGTACACCAGAGAATATAAGTATTAAAATACGCTAGTTACAATGAAAATGAAACTCAAAAGTAAGAAAATATGATAGCGACATTAAGGATAACTTACATCCTCGCAATTCACTCTACATTCTCTGGCGGTCCGAAGATGCTGGCATACATAATACCCACATAAGACACTCCCAACAGGATGCTTCGGACAAGGATAATATGTTTCAATGTCCAATGCATTCATATTAGGAGGTCTCTGACTGCCAAGCCGTTCCGCGTAAAACTGCCAAGCGTTGTAATAAAAGAAATGTCATATAAAAACTTGTCAACACATTCTAAATGTGTGTAAATTAAAAGTATCGAATAAACGTACAGTTTCAAAATGGAAAGGAAATCTTTGTAACAATCTGGTGGGTAATCGGCTGAGTCCAAGACTATTGCCAAACCCTGTGTTGGCTTGATGAAGATCATTATGTAGTGTTTACTACACACATACAAACACACGTGTTAAGTTAACAATTAGCAATAATTGCTATTTTCAATGTCATGTGTTGAACTTACTCGAAGTGGTATGGAGCCTTTATGAGATCCTTGCCATCTCTGACAAAGTTAAACATGGCATGTCCTATGTAAGCTGCAACCTCGGTACTTTTATCCTTCTTTTGTTTTGCGATTGATTTATCAAATTCTTATTTTTCATGTGCTTGTACTGTTCTCAGTCTCGATCCACCTTAACATTGAATAGCGTCTTTGCAATGCGTGTAGGGTCAAGGATACCTTTCTTGCGTTTCATCTTTTTATTATCCATGTATTGCATCCTATTGAAGAAGTACAGAATTGTTATAATCTCATGAAATGTGTATGCGTGTCGTAAGAAAATCAAATGCAAAATATTAGAGGCACTTACAAGCACATACGAGTAGCAGGTTGATTTCGAGCATGCCTCAATGGAAAAGGACATGTAGATCTTCAAAGAAAAGGGCTTGTTTCTCTGCTCCAGTGCTCCAGAATGCTTCTTTTGGCACTAGAAATGTGACGTAAGAAAGTTCATATTTTGTGTTGGCAGTAATGTACCACTCGTGCATTCTTTTGAGCAGGACAGGTTGTTTGCTAAGTTGTACCAATATCATGAACGGCTTCCCATTCTCATATTTCGGAGAAACATCATCAAGCTTGTATATTGGAACTCGTGGTTTAACTAAAGTTGTCCACTGATTATACATGACACTGTCTTCTTCCAACTCCTCAATATCTTCTAATGCTGGCTCATGTGAAGAACGAGATGCACTTGATTTTCTAATATTTTCCTTCAGATCTTCCTAATATTTTGACACTTCTTTAGAAGGTTTATTATTTTCGCAAGAGCTAACTTTCACAGGCAGTGATGACCGAGGAGTAATCGTCGGAAGTTGGACACTGGCTTGTTGTTGAACCTGTTGTTCAACTGATTGCTCTTTACTACCAGCAGCTTGCTCTAGTGCTACTTCAAGTTGTTGCTCAACTGGTTGCTCTTTACTAACAACAACATGCTCTGGTAGTGCTTCAAGCTGTTGTCAACAGGTTGCTCTTGGTTATCTTTACTAGCAACGTTACTATCATCCTTGCTAAGACATAGCGGGAGTGAATCTTCCTATACTGGGAGTGGATCTTCCTGTACAGGGTTGCAGTATTTTGAGATGCAATGGGGCTAGAAATCAGCTCATCATCCAACACGATATTGCGTCGGTGCCAAAGGATTGATTGGTTGACAGCCTACCCCAGTGTCGTGATCCCCTCATGTGTGTTGTGGTCTATTTCATAATTATTATCAATGATCTGAAGAAGTTGCACCACAACATAATACAACGGAAGTGAATTGACGTTGAAGTAACGATCAAGCTTTGCCATAGCAGTGGCAACCTGTTTGGTTTTGTTCCTTGCTCTGTTTGGCAAGCTGTACTCGATGCCACTAATTGTCCTCATTGTCTAAGTTCTTCCATTATTGTTTGAAAATTTCCTTGACCCTTTGAGCAATTGTTTCATCAAGTGTTTTCTTGAACTTCTCATGTCTTCTATATGTCTCTTTATCTTCTGGGAAACCATCTAGGCAAGACATGAGAAGAGATTGCTCGAACCCGTCCACTGTGTTCAGGATTTCCTAGGATAGCAGTAAGTTGGTCATTCTCCCTCTTCGGCTTGAAGAGATCCTTCTATTGCTTAAATTACTTCTTTCATTTTTTGCTCCACTTCGTTCACAGAGTTGGGCTTTTCAAGTTTGCCCTCGCTGGTCCAACCTGACCGAGCAAAGACCCACCACTGAGTTCTCTTATCGCAGCCTTCTAACGGGTGAGGATTGTCCTTACTGGTAATTTCATCTAATATCTTATTCTATTTCTAAAATTTGGTGGCATATCTGGCAGACCCCAAGCGATGATGATATTTGTTCTTTTTGATAAGCTCTGACCTAGTTGCACTTAGGGCTTTTGCATCAGGTGTGGTCTTTTGACAAACACATTCTTGCCACCGAGCTTGTGTGATTTTTCCCATATTCCTCGGGCTAGGGACCTTATCGGCCTTAACATAAGCATTCCTTTCACTCTTTCGGCCACAAAACTTCTTACCGCAAGAGACCAATGTTGCTTTCTTTACAGCTTCTTTTGTGCCTTTCGGGAACATGAATTGTTTCTTTATCCTCTCCCAGATCTCGTTCTTGTTCTCCTCAGGTAATTTTCTCCAATTATCGGTTGTGATCGGCACGAGCTCTCTAACAAGACAACCACATGAATTTTGGTACTTTGTAACTGAATCCAGTGGTTCTTGGGGTAGCCCATCTAGACCGACCCTTGTTATGTACATGATGTGGTTCAATGGACCCTTATTGGGACCTCGTTGCCCTCGTTTTCGCTTGAGTGAACCTGAGGTTTCATCCATTGGAGAACCTTTTGTGGTTTTAGGAGCCGAAGTCACCTCGTTGTCTTCGTGATTACTCTAGGTAGAAAAGAATTATAAGACTTCATATACTTGACAACCAACATTAACTTGAACTCCTGAAGTTAAGATTCGTGATCCGTACCTCGTCAGCAGGATCATATTCTAGGTCGAGATCCTCTAAAGTCTTTTTAATTTTTATATTCGAAAAAGGATCCAATTGACTGTGAAAGGAGCCTGAACTGTTGGAGTCAGTAAACTCCATATTGTCTGCTTCATTGTTACTACCATCAACAGTCTTCTTAGGGCTTTCCATGCTAGAACTAACAAGACAAAAAATATGTCTCACTTCAATGAAAGGTGGAAGAGATCTGGTCTGAGCCAACCAAAGATAGAGAGGCTTTGAGTAGATTCATGTGTAGATTAAGAAAAATTAAAAAATTCTTAAATGGTTGGAGTTATAATCAAGTAGGTCATGATTTTTATGAAGGGAAGCTAGATATCAAAAGGTTGAAATAATACAGACCAATATGCCTCCTAAACTGTATTTTTAAATGGTTTACAAAGATATTAACACTGCGAATGGAGAAAGTGGCGGATAAAATAATTCACAAGATTCAATTTGCATTCCAGGGTTTCATGAATGGCATATTCACAAGGTTCAATCTGCAGATACCCCATTGTATCAAAGGGCTGACAAGAACAATTATATCAACAATTAAACAATAATAATGCACAATTCGCAATTCGCATTGATTAAATCAACAATTAAACAATAGAAATTTCAATCCGCAATTTATGCTCAATGTTATGTATAACTATTCACAATGCACAATTCAATCAACAATAAAACAATATTGCATAGCATAATTGGGTCACGGATGAGGAGGGAAATGTTGGTGGGGGAGGAGAACGGGCATCGATGTGTTGGTGGCCGCCACTACCGCCGGTGGGGAGGGAGGGGCCACTGAGGAGGCCGGGTGGGAGGGTGGCTCGGTGAGGGCGGAGGGGGTGCTCGATTCGAGGCCAACATGGAGGGGAGCTCGTCTAGCATCCATAGAGGGGGCTCGGGTGAGGCCAGGTAAGGGGGGGTCTCGAGTGAGACCGGGTGGAAGCCGCTATGGAGTTGGGTGAGAGGGAGATGAGCTTACTTAGCGTGGAGGAGGGAGAGAGTGTGATGACGAGTGCGAGTGCGAAGGCGGGCAAGGGCAAAAGCTCGGCGTACCTGGACGGAAGGGAAGGAAGCGGCAAGGACAAAGCACGGCGGCGAGATCGAAGCTCGGCAACAACGGCGAAGCTCGGCGACGATGGCAGCGAGGGCGGAGAAGCTCAGCGGCGAGGGCGGCAAAGACTTGGCGCAAAATGAAATTTTGGCAGCTTGACGGCGTCTAAGTGATTTCGTCCGGGTTAGGTTTTTCCAACGAAGCCGAGCGCAATATATAGACGCTTATATTCATAGGTGGTTCTTAAGGAGCAACCGCCACACAAGTGGACTTCTCTCAGGCGGTTCTTAATTACCAACCGCATGTGAAGATAAAGACTTATCTCAGGCGGTTGGTAAGTAATACCCGCCTGAGATAAAGACTTTTCTCACGCGGTTTTTCAGAAACAACCGCATGAACAGATCTTTATGTAGGCTTAATTAATATTCTTGATTAAAATCAAGGGCCTTTTAAAAGCCCAAATTCCACATTCTTGTAATATGCCTTAGTATTAAAGGTTACCATTAATTTTCACTTGGGAAAACCTTTGAAATTTGTCAGAACATAAAAAACAAATAACACAGGTTATTTTCATTTTTCTATCTTGATGAATATAATATTTTTTCATTTGGTTTTTCAATGGAACTTTGTAGTCATCATACCAACCTCTATGAATTTTTTCAGATTTTTTTTAATCTTTTTTGAGTCAATGTGTGTTCAAAATTTGATGAATGCCTCATATGTATATGAGCATTTGACTAGAATGATGGATAATTTGGATTTTGACATGTTGGGATGCTTTACAAAAATTAACAAAATTCATACATGTATAAATCAGACAAATATGTTCATACAAACCAATTTCAGTGAAGGATCCCTTTTTCTTTTGGAGATAAAGAAATGTGAATAACATGCGAGTATAAATTAATTTGATATTTTCCAAAATATTATAATGTTAGCTATATAAGTTTTAAAATACTTGGTCCAGGTGGTAGATATTAATTTCTGAAAATATAGAAGAATGAATCATCGAATTTGGACTCAATTTGCAGAATCTATACATGTTTTAGTATTTGTATTGGAGTCTAAATAGAAAAGAAGCATGGGAACAGAAAAATGAAGACCAGGCTCGGACCATTATCGCAGGCGGTTGTTTAGGAACAACAGTCTGTGCAGCAGTTAAAAACCACCTAAAAAACATTTATTGAGTCTAGGCTTAATAAATATCCTTGTTTAAAATGAGGGGGCTTTTAAAAGCCCAAATTCCAATTTCTTGTAATATGATTTAGTATTATAGGTTTCCATTGAATTTCACTTCAGAAAGCATTTGAGATTGGTCAGAACATAGAAAACAAATAACACTGGCTATTTGTCATTTTTCTATCTTGATGAATATAACGAATTTTTCATATAGTTTTTCAATGAAACTTTTTAGTCATCATACCAACCTAACAAGGGAGATTTTCCATCAATGCCACCAGGCTGCCAAAATTTTCCAGTGTGTGCACGCCGGTCCTTTATTCATCAGTCGTTCAAGCTTGTAAGAGACTTCTTCATCACTGTCATATTTTCAGTTTGTTGTCCTGTTTTCAGTTTTGTTTTGTTGAGTTTGCATGGCTCCAGCCCCCCCCCCTTCCACTTTATGTATTTGAAAAGTAGATTTGAAGTATTAAAGGTTGAAGATGTAGTTGAGTCTCCCGTTGAGCTCATCCATGAATTTTGTAGAAAAACAAATAGATTTGAAGTATTAAAGGTTGAAGATGAATACAAGCACATCACATGTTCGATGAAATGTTTCAATGAATAATCTCAACTTCAAATCCATTATGGTTACTAGGAAGCTGAGAAAATTATGAAACAAATTTTATTAGAACCCTTATGAACAGACCTACATGATACCAGTATTTACTCATATAATATAGGCTGATTATGTCTCTGTAAATTCATTTTAAAGAATACCTTTATGGAATATTTGTGGCCAAATTCTCTAATCTTACAAAACTTTTGTTGTTGAAGCATGTAAGATCGAAGAGCACGTAACAAGCTACCAGAGGAGGGTGAATGGTAGATTTAAAAAATCTTACGCAGCAGAAACAATTAAATCCCATCCTCTTTGGCAGAAAAATGATCTGTTAAAGAAATCGTGTGTGAGACTAATCCAAACATGTTTCACCATGACAAAAGTGATAGATATCAGAGAGAGAATCAAGTCACAAAGACAACAAAACAAGAATAACTCAATTCCGTCAAGAGAAACTCAAGTTACGATTGAAAGATCGAACAAAGGTCAATCTGTCGTACCCGAGAAAAACAGTTCTGGAACGCTGCAAAGAAACTCGTGTAGATCAGAAACCACAAATCCAATGACCGTGGAATTTAGAAAAATGATATATAATCAAGTTGTGAAGACAACCATAAAAGAATCACATCAATTGGATCTGTAAAACTCGAGTTATGATAAAACCATCAAAGAAAGGTAGTGTTGTGCAGAAAACTCGACGAGAAAAATTGTCTAGAACAAGTCGGACAAACAAGGCACAAAAGTTCCTTTCAACTACGAATTATATTCAATAGAACACAAGAGGAACAGCCCCCAAAGTTGTCTCCCACGAGCTCTGACCTCCCTTGCTTATATAACCAGCCCTTAGGCCAACCCAATCTCAATTAGGACTCTAATCCTACTCAAATCACGAATCGAAACTTTCCATAACTGCTTAGGACTCTTCTATACGTAGATAGAAGCAATCTTAAGACTTCCAAATACCTTAGGAATGTATCCAACATTCCTAAAAAAATTCAAATTCGTGAACCCACACGAAATCCTATCATAACCAACTCAAATCTTTCCATATTTGAGTCAAACACGACTCAACCGCAACTTGAGTCCATAACCTAGTCGGTTGGACCTTTCCGACCAATTTTTTCTGTCCACATCTCTTAATCATGCCTCGGAACCATGTAGCCACGTCCATGCACTCCTTGCATACGTGCAAACATCTTCCAACGATGTCCACAATACCTTCATATGCATTGTTCTTGATTCAAACATGTTGCGCAACCTCCCGATCAACTCAACCACAATTCCTCCCGAACTTGGTTGTTGAATCTCATCTTCTCCCCAAGACTAGTTCAATGGATCCCGTCACCATCCATGTCTTGAACTCAAGCAACACCTTCACATGAATAAACAACCAATACTTTCGAGCACAAGTCCTCGACTTGACTCACGTTAGTTTCGAAACTACAACATCTTACGTGAGCACCTCACATAAGCATGTTGTAAAACATAGAAAAATGATATCAACAATAACCACCAAAACACACAAAAAACTTAGCAAATGAATACTAAGCAATCTTTCCATCAATGTAAAGCAAGTACGAATCATTGCAAGATAAAAGCAGAACCATTACGATCAAGCTCTGAACCTTGCCAAAGCTAACCGGACCTTGAACCGGAGCTTACCAAAGCTAGCCGGACCTAGTGCCGGAGCTAACCAAAGCTAGTCAGACCAAGACACAGAATTCGGACCTAGCCAAAGCAAGTCAGACCTTACGTCGGACTATGTCAGAGCTAAACAAAATAAGTCGTACCTATCGTCGGACCTTGATGATAAAGGTGTTTTGGTAGTATTCAAAACTTTTATCGCCATAGCCAATGTATTCAGCACACATAGGTCTCACAATCCCCCTTGATGAATGCATTGGCAACACCATTTAAAATTCGAACATTGGCTTATTCACATTAAAAATTTTGAAAACAATTTTTCACCCTTTGTAAAACAGAAATAAAATGAGAAGAAAAACAAATCCCCCCCTGAGAAGAATCGTGCTTGCATACTTATTTTTAAAAATGTTAAAAATTCACATATTATCTCTCCCCCTTTGACAATGTATTTAGCAAGGTTCAAAAGAGAAATTTCAAATGTTATGAGCATATTATAACATATACATATAAACAAAACTCATCCAAGTCATACTATCAAGTAACTTACACTATCACATCAATGAGATACATAAAGTAGTGTAAGCCATGCTAGATATCAAATGTAATTTTCAATTTAAACAAGTCATGATCTCACAAACTTAACCATTTCAAAACCTGAAAGCATGACACTTGTTGCTGCATTTTATTATGTAAAACACAAACTTTTAACCTATGACATTTGCAAGAGATTATATGCCGCATCTGCCTTATTCTAACCAACCAAGCCAAGCCTATGTCATTTGACAATCAGAAGCTTAAGGACATGATTTTAGTCATACACAACTTCTTCCAAGTTCATATCTAAGTGCAATGATAAGCCATCTCAAAATAAGAAGTGCGATGCATGCATATTCTCTTGATCTTTTCTCAATTTATATTTGTTCATAAAAACTCAACATGTGAGTTGATTACTTGATTAATTCTTTATGATTAAAAGCACTTGTGAGCATGCAACAAGTTCAAAACAGCAAGAAAGTTCGACCATGACTAGATTTAGTGTAAGTAATTATTCCAATTACTAGACATGGCAAAAACTACAAAATGTATAACACGAGTAATGTAGTAAGAACTTTCAGCATGTAAAAGGAATCACAAAGTCATATATGCATGAAATACTATACTCATATTATTTTAATTTCAGATTCACACATAGACTTCTCAAGTTTGAAAACCCCCTCTCAATGTAAGCCATGAGGATGCATAACCCATATTTCACTATGAATAAAACAAAAACGAGTGAAATCCAAAGGTTTTGTAAAAATGTCAGCCAATTATTGTTCGTTATCTACATGGTGAAGCACAATGTCTCCTTTTTCAACATTATCACGGATAAAGTGATACCTAACGTCAATGTGCTTAGTTCTAAAATGTTGCACGGGGTTTTTAGCAATGCAAATGGCACTAGTGTTATCACAAAACAGTGGAACACTATCTAGATCAACCCCATAGTCCTAAAGTGTTTGAACAATCCAAAGAATTTGTGAGCAAGCACTAGTAGCAGCTACATATTCAGATTCGGCCATGGATTGTGCAAATTAATTTTGTTTTCTATAGGACCAATTAACAAGTGAATTACCAAGAAAATGAGAAGCACCGGAAGTACTTTTCCTATCAATCCTACAACCTCCAAAATCAGCAGTGGAAAAAGCTTTCAAAGTAATGGTTGAGAAAGAAGGAAGAAAATTGTCAAATTCTTGAGTTCCATGTAAGTACCTGAGAATCCTTTTGACGGCTTGACGATGTGAAGCACCCTGTGAGGCTTGAAACCGTGCACAAAGACATATGCTGAATTCTATGTCTAGTCTTGATGTCATGAGGTACAAAAGTGATCTGATCATGCTTCTATATTCTTTTTGATCCACGGGTTCACCATCTTCATCAAGTTCAAGTGTTGTTGCTGTTCCCATTGGAGTTCGAAGAGGCTTGCTTTTGTCCATGTTGAAGCGCCTTAGGAGGTCTTTTGTATACTTCGTTTGATGCACAAAGGTACCCTCCTTGGTTTGCTTGATTTGCAGCCCCAAAAAGTACGTGAGTTCTCCCATCATACTCATCTCAAATTATGAACTCATCATAGCTGAAAACTTGGACACAAGATCATGAGAAGCACAACCAAAGATAATATCATCCTCATACACTTGAATGAATAATGAGTCACTGCCATGCTTAAGCACAAAAAGAGTTTTATCAACCTTGCCCATGGTAAACCCCTTTTCAAGTAAGAATGTTTTTAACCTATCATACCATGCTCTAGGGGCTTGTTTGAGACCGTACAAGGCTTTGGACAGTTTGTAAACATGATTAGGAAAATCTGAATTTTCAAAACCCGGTGGTTGTTTGACATAAACCTCCTCATCTACGTAGCCATTAAGAAAATCAATTTTAACATCCATTTGATAAAGCTTAAAACCTTTAGATGCAGCAAAAGCTAAAAAAATTCTTATGGCTTCTAATCTAGCAACAAGAGCAAAAGTTTCATCAAAATCTAGACCTTCAACTCGAGTGAAACCTTGAGCAACCAACCTAGCCTTATTCCTAACCACAACCCCATCCTCACTTTGTTTATTTTTAAACACCCATTTAGTTCCAATTAAAGTGTGACCTTGAGGTGGAGGTACAAGTTTCCAAACATTATTTCTTTCAAAATTTTCTAACTCTTCTTGCATGGCAATAATCCAAGATTCATTAGTGAGTGCGTGTGATATATCTTTGGGTTCAAAAGAAGCAACAAAAGCAGAATGAGCATGAGAGATTGGATTGCAAAACCTGGACCGTGTGACTCGTTCGTGCAAGCTTCCAATAATTTGTTGTGGAGGATGAATTTTGAGAACCCGGAGGGGAGTGGACACTTCACAAGCTTCTTATTCTTCTTCTTCATTTTCATCACAAATCGATAAGCTTGTGACTTGAGGAGGATCTGGACCAGCAATGGTGGTTGTCGGTGCTGGCTGTGAATCAAAATCAGGAGCTGGAACAATGTCATTAGCTGCTGAATTTTCGGGCAGCAGCTCCACCTCTTCCTCATCTTCAACGAAAATGCTCTCCCCCTGCGGATATGGATCCGGACCTGCAATGTTTGAGCTAGTACCTGAGCTAGCTTCATCAAAAGACACCTCACAAGTCTTCACAATTTTGGTAATGTCAAGTAAAAGCTCACGGTAGCCTCTAGTATGAGATGGATAACCAAGAAACATGCCATCAACTAATCTGGGTTCAAATTTATCAAGATTACCATGTTTCTTAACAAAGCATTTGCAACCAAAGACCCGAAAATGTGTAACACTAAGCCTATGTCCAAACCGGAGCTCATATGGTGTTTTACCTAGCTTAGCGCGCAAGAAAACATGATTTGAGACATAATAGGCGGTTGCAATCGCATTAGCCAAAATTTCCTAGCAGTTTGATATTCATCAAGCATTGTCCTAGCCATCTCAATTAAGGTTCTGTTCTTTCTTTCTACAACACCATTTTGTTGAGGTACGTATGGTGAAGAAAATTGATGATCTATTTCATTTTCAGCACAAAAGTGATCAAAAGATTGATTTTTAAATTTGGTTCCGTTATCACTTCTAGTTGCTTTTAAAGATCATGGGTGATCAATTGATAATCAAAGAAATAAAGTTCTAAAGTGACTAAAAGCTTCATTATTAGATGCCATAAAGTAAACCTAAGAGTATCTAGAATAATCATCAACAATCACAAGAGCATACCATTTCTCTTTGAAGGATTGAACACGTGAAGGTCCTACAGTGTAAAGGTGCAAAAGTTGACACGGTTCAGTTGTCCTAATCATTGTGACAGTAGTATGTGAACCTGCAACCATCTTAGCATGTCTACAAGAAGAGCACACACTTTCTTTGTCCCTTTTAAGCTTAGGCAGCCCACGTATGCGATCAAGAGCACTAACACACATTAATGATCAAAGCCTACGTGACCAAGTCTACGATGCCTAAAATATAAGTACATTGAACCATTAGATCTAGACACCTGTGCTTAGAGGAAGACATATCAAAATCAGCTTTAAAAACTCTTCCAAACCGAGACATGTTAAAAATAAGCTCACTATTTAAACCTATAATTTTGCAGCAATTTTTATTGAAAATAATTTCCAGATTTTCATCTAGCAATTGTGAAACAGAAAGCAAGTTGTATTTCAAATTTTTGACAAGTTCCACATCCTTCAAAGTATAGTGATTATTTACTCTAACTTAACCCTTAGCAATTATAGGAGTTGAAGAATTATCGGCAAAAGTAACATTCTATAAACATGACACAAAAGAGAGGGAGGAGAACCATTCTTTGTTACCGGTCATGTGATATGAGCAACCTGAATCCACAATCCAAATGTTCTCCTTCCTCAAGCGTGTAACCTACATAGAAGCACAATACATCGATGACTCAATACTGGGGTTAGTCAAAAGGCATTTAGGAATTCAATACTGAGTCACACGATGTGCAGCAGGAATAACACGCAAAAGCTGAGATAAAACAGCAGGTTTATGAGCCAAAACTTGAGGATTTTTCTACCCAACTACTGTCCTACGAGATGTTACATGTGTAGCACGAAAAACAGTAGGTTTGGGAGCAAACTTAGCATGTTTTCGACTCATTACAGCAGATTGCATATTCCTATCATTCGGTTTAGCAAGTGCAGCAAATTTTGCATGAAAGTTATGAGATCTAGAAATCATTCTTTCCTTTTTCTGTTGTTTAGCTAGTCTATAACAAAAATCTATGACATGACCATCTCTACCACAGTAGGTACAATGAAATTTAACTTTGTGTTCATGTCTAGATGAGCAAGCAACATTTTTATTTGAAACTGAATGAGACAACACTCCTACAGATTTGAAAATCACTTCTTTTTGTTTAGGAACTGTTTGAATCAAACCACTTCCTCATGAATTTACAATTTTAGGTGGATGTGTCTTAGCATGAGCATGAGAATCAAAATATAAACCAGTTTTATCATTGCAAGACTTGGAAGAACTCAACAGCAAGTTTAGATTCTTATTCCCATTACAAAACCGATCTAATGTCCTATGCATGTCATCAAGTTTATTGGACAGATCAAGGCAATTTTTACATGAAGTTTTTCCTTTTAATTTGCAATTGGAACAATATTTAACTTCATGAGAACGTAAAGCATTGTTCAATATAGAAATTTCATTCATAGCATCTTGTAGTTTCTTATCAAGATCATCACAAGTAGAACAATGCAAATCAAATGTAGAACAACTAGCATCTTTCAAGTTTTTATCACTAAGTGCAGCAAGCTCTCTATTCTTTTCAATTTCTAACTCAAGTTTATCAAGTGTGGAGGTGTGCGCACTTCTTAATGAGGATAATTGTTCATATATTAAATCATATGAGGGACATGCATCATTACTAGGAATCAATGTTTTTAAACGGTTGATTTTAGATTCTAGTGATTCAATTTTAGGAGCACTATCCCTAAGCTTTTTGGCCTTTTTTCTTAACTATAATAGTGGCACGAGAAATAGCATCACACATTTCTTTGCAAGTAGAACATACCTCTTCATTGTCGCTGTTGTGTTCAGCATCCTCCATACTTGATCTTGATTTGCCCGCCATGAAGCACAAGTTTGCCAAATCATCTTCATCTTTGTCACTTCCAATGTCTGCATCAATTGAGCCAAGTTCTTGAAGTGCGGTGATGAAGTTGTTTATCATCTTGCATCCTATAGTACCTTTCTTTTTCTTGTTGGAGTTTCCAGAGGTGGTCTTGACCTTGTTCTGCTTTTCCTCATGGGTAGAAGGACCTGAAAGATTAGGGCATTCAGTACGAAAGTGTCCTGTCTTACCACATTCAAAACAGCGCTGAGGTCCGGAGCTTCCTCTCCTTCTAGTTCTCACATTTTGCAATGTTTTTGAGAATCTAGTAGAGATGAGTGCTAACTCCTCTTCTGGAAATTCCTCGATCTGCTCCAGGGTTAGTGAGGACAGCAAAGCAAGAGTATGGCATGATGATGATAGGCTGGAGCTAGGCATTTCACGTTGTGAGACGAATGCAATAGACTTATTTGGATTCTTTCGTGACAAAATATCAATTTCATGAGTTTTTAGTTTAGAGTAAAGTACATCTAATATAAGTGTACTCATGATATTAGATTCACGAATAGATGTGACTTTCATCTCCCAAATTGACATATCTAATGCACTTAGTAATTGCCTAGCATTTTCAGCATCTGAAGAATTAACATTGACGCTACGCAAGTTACTGAGAATTTTATTAAAGCGAGCAAAGAGGTCATCAATGGACTCACCGGGTTGCATCTCAAAGTGTATGTATTCTTTCTTGAACATATCCTGTCTTACCTCCTTGATTGAGTTGGATCCTTCGTGGTAGTCACAAAGTGCTCTCCACACATCGTACGCCGATCGGAGGTGTGCAACACGGTCGAAGTCACTTTGAGTTAGTCCTTGAATGATCAAGTTGTAGGCTTTGTTGTTGTTGTCAACGTCTCATAGCTTCGTAGTCGTAACTTGATCATTTGACGACACTTCATAAGGCTTGTACACCTTTTCCCATATGGCAAAGCCTTGTGCCTGGATGAAGGCTTCCATACGTGCCTTCCAAACCTGAAAATCAATACCACTAAACACACAAGGTTTGACGGAGTATTTTTCCATGATCATTAGTCAAAAACACGTGCAAATTACAAATATTAGAGCACCGTGGCTCTGATACCAATTTTAGGATTGAAGAGAACGTGAAAAGCTACCAGGGGGTGAATGGTAGATTTAAAAAATCTTACGCAGCGGAAACAATTAAATCCCAACCCCTTCGGCAGAAAAACAATCTATTAAAGAAATCGTGTGTGAGACTAATCTAAACGTGTTTCACCATTATAAAAGTGATATATATCATATATAATCAAGTCACAAAGACAACACAACAAGAATCACGCAATTCCGTCAAGAGAAACTGAAGTTACGATTGAAAGATCGAACAAAGGTCAATTTGTCCTACCCGAGAAAAACAGTTTGGAACGCTGCAAAGAAACTCGTGTAGATCAGAAACCACAAATTCAATGACCATGAAATTTTGACAAATAATAGATAATCAAGTTTTGAAGACAACCCAAAAATAATCACGTCAATTGGATCTGTAAAACTCGAGTTATGATAAAACCACCGAAGAAAGGTAGTGTTGTGCAAAAAACACGATGAGAAAAACTTGTCTGGAACAAGTCGCACGAACAAGGCACAAAAGTTCCTTTCAACTACGAATTATATTCAATAGAACACAATAGGAACAGTCCCCAAAGTCGTCTCCTATGAGCTCTGGCCTCCCATGCTTATATAACCAGTCCTTAGGCCAACCAAATCTCAACTAGGACTCTAATCCTACTCATATCACGAATCGAAACTTTCCATAACTGCTTAGGACTCTTCTATATGCAGATAGAAGCAATCTTAAGACTTCCAAACACCTTAGGAACGTATCCCACATTCCTAAAAAAACTCAAATTCGTGACCCACACGAAATCCTATCATAACCAACTCAAATCTTACCATATTTGAGTCAAACACGACTCAGCCGCAGCTTGAGTCCATAACCTAGTCGGTTGGACTTTTCTGACCAATTCTTTACGTACACATCTATTCATCACGCCTCGGAACCATGTAGCCACGTCTATGCACTCCTTGCATACGTGTAGACATCTTCCAACGACGTCCACGATACCTTCATATGCATTGTTCTTGATTCAAACATGTTGTGCAACCTCCCGATCAACTCAACCACAATTCCTCCCGAACTTGGTTGCTAAACCTCATCTTCACCCTAAGACTAGTTCAATGGATCCCGTCACCAGCCATGTCTTCAACTCAAGCAACACCTGCACATGAATAAACAATCAGTACTTTCGAGCACAAGTCCTCGACTTGACTCACGTTAGTTCCGAAACTACAACATCTTACGTGAGCACCTCACATAAGCATGTTGCAAAACATAGCAAAATGATATCAACCATAACCACCAAAACACACCAAAAACTTAGCAAATGAATACTAAGCAATCTTTCCATCAATGTAAAGCAAGTACGAATCATTGCAAGATAAAAGCAGAACCACTGCGATCAAGCTCCGAACCTTGCCAAAGCTAACCGGACCCTGAATCGGAGCTTACCAAAGCTAGCCGGATCTAGCACCGGAGCTAACCAAAGCTAGTCAAATTGAGACAAAGAAGTCGGACCTAGCCAAAGCAAGTTGGACCTTACGTCGGACTATGCCGAAGCTAACCAAAACAAGCCGTACCTATCGTCGAACCTTGATGATAAAGGTGTTTTGGTAGTATTCAAAACTTTTATCGCCATAGCCAATATATTCAGCACACATAGGTCTCACAAAGCATGGACCGTCGAGCATGGATGTATAACATCTATTATTCACCGTCGAGCTCATCCATGAATTCTGTAAAAAAATAAGTAGATTTGAAGGATTAAAGGTTGAAAATGAATACAAGCACATCACATAGACAATGAAATGTTTCAATGAATAAGCTCAACTTCAAAAATCCATTATGGCCACTAGGAAGCTGAGAAAATTATGAAACAAATTTTATTGGGACTCCTATAAACAGGCCTACATGATACCAGTATTTACTCATATGATACAGGCTGGTTATGTCTCTATAAATTCATTTTAAAGAAGACCTTTAGAGAATATTTGTGGACAAATTCTGTAAATCTTACAAAAATTCTGTTATTGAAGCATGGACCGTCGAGCATGGATGTATAACATCCATTTTTCACCATCGAGCTTATCCATGAATTTGTAGAAAAACAAGTAGATTTGAAGGATTAAAGGTTGAAGATGAATACAAGCACATCACATGTTCGATGAAATGTTTCAATGAATAAGCCTAACTTTAAAAATCTATTATGGCCACTAGGAAGCTGAGAAAATTATGAAACAAATTTTATTGAAACCCTTATGAACAGACCTACATGATACCAATATTCACTCATATGATACAGGTTGGTTATGTCTCTGTAAATTAATTTTAAAGAAGATTTTTATTGAATATTTATGGCCAAATTTTATAAATCTTACAAAAATTATGTTATTGAAGCATAGACCGTCGAGCGTGGATGTATAACATGATAAGACCCAATCCTATGTACATTCATAACATTGCAAATTTTATTGAAGCATCCAAGAGACATGCGAAGTTGCAAAAGATAGATGACATATTATGTTCATGTATCGACAGCGAAAATAAGATTGCTTGGATAGATACTATAGTAATCCAATCTTATTTGGTGGAAAGAGGTTTAAAAAAAACTACACAATATGGACAGAGCATGGTGAGTTAGATACACATGAAGCGGATAAAGATGATGAGAGAGGTTCAGATGACGATAATGTTCATATCGATGATGGTAGTGACAATCAAGATGGTGATGATGATGATGATGAGTTCGATTGTGAAGAGATGTTGCATCGCATTGAACCATATGTATTGACTTCTATGGGAGCAAGTAAAGGTTTCAGTAAAATGGAGACATTGCAGAATGCGGCGACAGAGCTTTTATATGATGAATCAAACGGTTGTGATAAAGAGTTTACTATATTGCGTGCAGTCCTAGAACTACTAAAGTTGAAAGCCACACACGGATGGTCCGATTATAGTTTCTCTGATCTTTTGAATCTTTTGGCAGAAATTCTTCCAAATCCAAATAAACTGCCCAGAAGCACTTATAAAGCGAAGAAACTTCTTTGCCCGATGGTACTAGGAGTGACAAAAATACACGCTTGTGTGAACCATTGTATTTTGTATCGCAAAGAGCATGAGATTGCAACTAGATGCCGCATCTGTGGTGTCAGTAGATACAAGAAGGACTAAATTCACCAGTATGTTACCAACATGAAAAAGTATCAGAAGAATAAGAAGTTTATTATTGACCCTGAAGGTCACGATGACGACACTTCCGACGATGCAGACGGGAAGCATAAAAGAAAAATTCTTGCCTTGGTAATGTGGTACCTTCCCGTAATTGATCGCTTGAAGCATTTGTTCTCAAACCCTAGGGAGGTTGAACTTATGTGTTGGCATTCCGAGCAACACAAGAAAAATGAAAAACATATTCGAACCCCTGATGATGCAATGCAGTGGAAAAATTTTGATATTCACTATCCATAATTTTCAAAGGAAATCAAAAATATAAAGTTTGCCTTGGGTACAGACGGAATCAATCCGTTCGGTGAAAAAATGAGCATACACAGCACCTGGCCCGTAGTCTTAACGATGTACAACCTACCAACGTGGTTGTGTTAGAAAAGAAAATATATCTTGTTATCTGTCCTTATCCAAGGTTTGAAACAACCCAGCATCGAAATTGATGTGTTCTTGAAACTTTAATGGAAGATATGGTGAAATTGTGGAATGAAGGGGTACGTACATGGGATGAGTACAATCGGGAGTATTTCACACTAAGAGCAATGATATTATTTACAGTGCATGATTATCCCGGACTATTTACATTATTGGTACAAATGAAAGGGAATAAAAGTTGTGTAAGGTGTGTGGATAGAACTGGATTTCTATACCTCACTTCATCTAGAAAGACGGTGTACATGAGACACCGGCGGTTCTTGGCAGATACAGACAAGTATAGGAAGATGAAAGAACAATTTGATAAAAAAACAAAAAAGATACTACACCAAAACCTTACAGTGGAAAACTCGTGTTTGAAATGGTCAAGAACGTTCATATTGCTTTCGGTAAGGGCAAAAAATGTAAAGGAACAAAGAGAAAGAAAAGTACATCTTTGGGTGATACAACTGACATGGCTTTCAACAAACAATCAATTTTTTTCAAGTATCTTCCGTAATGGAAGAATCTGGAATTTTGACATAGTATTGATTTGATGCACGTTACAAAGAATGTATTTGACAGCATCATTGGGACCTTGCTAGACATGCCAAGGAAAATAAAGAACAGATTAAATTCACGTATGGACCTAGTAAATCTTGATATGAGACCAGAGCTTCACCCAGTAGAAAAGGCTAACAGAAAGCATTACCTTCCCCCAGCCAGCTACAACTTAACACTATAATAGAAAAAGGCAATTTGTGAATGCTTGTGTGAGATCAAAGTACCCACGAGTTTCTCATCCAATATCCGCAAACTAGTCTCGATGAAAGACTTGTATTTATTCGGCTATAATTCTCACGATTGTCACTTGATGATGATAGTGTTTCTTGCCATTGTAATAAGAGTCATCAAACCTGAGCATATAAAAGCTATCATCACATGTTTGTGTTACTTCTTCAATGCAGTATCGCAAAAGGTGATAACATGTGAATATTTAGACTATTTGAAAACATACATCATTGAGACTATGTGCAAGCTTGAGATGTGTTTCCCACCATCCTTTTTTGATATGCAAGTACACCTAATCATACATTGTTGATCAGATAAAAGCATTGGGGCCACTATATTTATATCATATGTTTCCATTGGAGAGATATTTAGGAGTATTAAAAGGTTAGGTGTGGAACCGGGCTCATCTAGAGGGTTCAATTATGGAAGGATACACCACTGAAGAAGTGATTAAGGATTGCGCTGATTACATCAAAGATTGAAGATAGATAGGTGTGCCTATACCCGTACATGAGGGTAGACTACGTGGGAGAGGCAAAGTGGGTAAGAAAACTTTTATCGTTCAAGATTACAAGAATATACACCATGCACATTTTGGTTTACTACAACAGCTTGCAATAGCTGAGTCGTACATCGAGGAACACCAAATTGAGCTTCGCGAAAAATGCCACGACCGCATAGAGGACTGGATCATGAAAAAACACAGAAGATGTTTTATTGAATGGTTAATGGACAAAAATATACCATACGTAAACTCTATAGAAGAGGCAACAATGAAGAAGTTAGCTTCTGGCCCATCTACTTTGGTGACATCATGGCAAGCATATGACATCAATGGTTACACATTTACAATAAAGAAAAGGACGGTAAGAGTGCTGCACAAAATAGTGGTATTCGTATAGAGGCTTATGATCCACAAACGCAGAAGACCACATACTTCGGGTTAATAGAGGAAATATGGGAACTCGATTACGGCGAAAGAATGGAAATGCTCGTATTTAAGTGCCAATGGGTCAAACATCTTGATGGTGTGAAAGTGGGCAACTACGGGCTGACACTGGTAGACTTGAACAAAGTGGCTTATAAAAATGACCCGTGGGTTCTCACCACTCGTCTTGCACAAGTTTTTTATGTACAAGATCAAGAAACTAAGAAGATGCACATAGTTGTTTCTGGAAAGCAAAATATTATTAGGGCTGAGAATGTGTGTGAGATCTATGTGTGCTAAATACATTGGCTTTGACAATAAAAGTTTTAAATGCTTCCATAACATTTTTTTAGCAAGGTCCGACTCTAGCTCCGAGCTTCTGCAAAGTCCGACAATAGGTCCGACTTTCTTTGTCTAGGTCCGACATGTTTTTTTTGATAGCTCCGGTGAGCTTTGTCTTTAGCTCCGGCATGTCTTTGATAGCTCCAGCATGTCTTTGTTAAGCTCCGATATGTTTTGATAGGTCCGACTTATGTTGGTTAGCTCCGACATGTTTTTCTAGCTCCGGCTTTTTGGTTGACTAGTTCTGACTAGCTTTGGTAAGCTCCAACGCTAGGTTGTACTAGCTTTTGTAAGCTCCAGCGCTAGGTTGTACTAGCTTTGGTAAGCTCTGATGCTAGGTTCTACTAGCTTTAATAACCTCCGGCTCAAGCTCCGGTTAGCTTTGGCAAGATTTGGAGCTTGATCGCAATGTTCCTGCTTTTACTATGAAATGTTTTGAACTTGCTTTACATTGGTGGAAAGATTTCTTAGTATTCATTTGCTAAGTTTTTGGTGTGTTTTGGTGGTTATGGTTGATATCATTTTGCTATGGTTTGCAACATGCTTATGTGAGGTGCTCATGTAAGATGTTGTAGTTTCAGAACTAAGGTGAGTCAAGTCGAGGACTTGTGCTCGAAAGTATCGGTTGTTTATTCATGTGCAGGTGTTTCTTGAGTTCAAGATATGGCTGGTGACGGGATCCATTGAACTAGTCTTAGGGAAAATATGAGGTTCAACAACCAAGTTCAGGAGGAATTGTGGTTGAGTTGATCGGGAGGTTGTGCAGCATGTTTGAATCAAGAACAATGCATATGAAGGTATCATGGACGTCGTTGGAAGATGTTTACACGTATGCAAGGAGTGCATGGACGTGGCTACATGGTTCCGAGGCATGATGAAGAGATGTGGACTTAAAGAATTGGTCGGAAAGGTCCAACTGACTAGGTTATGGACTAAAGCTGCGGCTGAGTCGTGTTTGACTCAAATATGGAAAGAGTTGAGTTGGTTATTATAATATTTCGTGTGGGTCATGAATTTGTGTATAGAAGAGTCCTAAGCAGTTATGGAAAGTTTCGATTCATGATTTGAGTAGGATTAGAGTCCTACTTGAGATTGGGTTGGCCTAAGGGCTGGTTATATAACCAAGGGAGGCCAGAGCTCGTGGTGCACGACTTTGGGGCTGTTCCTCCTTTGGTTTGATCAATAAAATTTGTAGTTTGAATGAACTATTGTGCCTTGTTCGTCTGACTTGTTCCAGACAAGTTTTACTCGTCGAGTTTCTGCACAGCACTACCTTTCGTTGGTGGTTTTATCATAACTCGAGTTTTACAAATACATTTGGCGTGATTATTTTTGAGTTCTCTTCACAACTTGATTATATGTCATCTGTCAAAATTTCACGGTCATTGGATTTGTGGTTTTTTATCTACACGAGTTTCTTTTCAGTGTTCTAGAACTGTTTTTTCTCGGGTAGGACAGATTGACCTTTGTTTGATCTTTCGATCATAACCTGAGTTTCTCTCGACGGATTTGAGTTATTATTTTTGTGTTGTCTTTGTAACTTGATTCTCTATGATATCTATCACTTTTGTCACGGTGAAACACGATTAGATTAGTCTCGCAAATGATTTCTTTAACGGGTCATTTTTCTGCTGAGGGGTTTTCATTGCTTCTGCTGAAAAAGATTTAATCTACCATTCACCCCCTTTGGTAGCTTTTCACATGCTCTACGATCCTACAATTGGTATGAGAGCCACGGTGCTCTAATCTTTGTGATTTGCACGTGTTTTGACTAATCATCATTGAGAAATACTCCGCAAAACCTTGTGTCTTTAGTGGTATTGATTTTCAGGTTTGGAAGGCACGTATGGAAGCCTTCATCCAGGCTCAAGGCTTCGCAATATGGGAGAATGTATACAAGCCTTATGAAGTGCCGTCAAATGATCAAGTTACAGCTACAAATCCGAGAGATGTCGACAACAACAACAAGGCTCGGAACTTGATCATATAAGGATTAACTCAAAGCGACTTCGAGTGTTGCACACCTCTGATCTGCATATGATATGTGGAAAGCACTTTGTGACTACCACGAAGGATCCAACACGATCAAGGAGGTAAGGCAAGACATGTTCAAGAAAGAATACATGCGCTTCGAGGTGCAGCCCGGTGAGTCTATTGAAGACCTTTTTGCTCGCTTTAATAAAATTCTCAGCAACTTGCATAGTGTCAATGTCAATTTTTCAGATGTTAAAAATGCTAGACAATTGTTAAGTGCATTAGATATGACAATTTGGGAGATGAAAGTTACATCTATTCGTGAATCTACTATCATGAGTACACTTACTTTAGATGTGCTATATTCCAAGCTAAAAACTCATGAAATTGACATAATATCACGTAAGAACCCCAACAAGTCTATTGCTTTTGTTTCTCAACGTGACATGCCTAGCTCCGGCCAATATTCATCTTGTGGTACACTTGCTTTGTTGTCCTCTCTAACCCTTGAACAGATTGAGGAGTTTCTAGAGGAGGAGCTAGTACTTATCTCTACTAGGTTCTCGAAAGCATTGCAAAATGTGAGAACTAGAAGGAGAGGAAGCTCCGAACCACAACGATGTTTCGAATGTGGTAAGACAGGACATTTTCATTCAGATTGCCCTAACCTTTTAGGTCCTACTTCCCAGGATGAAAAGCAAACAAGGACGAAGCACTCCTCTGTAAAAGATACGAAGAAAAAGAAGGGTTTTACAAGACGTCAATTGGTGAGCAGTTTTATCTCCGCACTTCAAGAACTTGGCTCAAGCGATGTGGACATTGGAAGTGATGAAGATGAAGATGATTTGGCAAACTTGTGCTTCATGGCGGGCAAGTCAAGATCAAGTATGGAGGAGGCTGAACACAATAACGATAATGAAGATCTATGTCCTACTTGCAAAGAAATGTGTGATGCTATTTCTCGTGCCACTGTTATAGTTAAGAAAAAAGGAAAAAAAAAGCATAGGGACAATGTTGTTAGAATTGAGTCACTAGAATCTGAAATTAATCGTTTGAAATCCTTGGTTCCTAGTAATGATTCTTGTTCCTCATGTGATTTAATATATTAACAATTGTCCTCATTAAGAAGTGTGCACACCTCCACACTTGATAAACTTGAGTCAGAAACTGAAAAGAACAGAGAGCTTGCTGCACTTAATGATAAAAACTTAAAAGATGCTAGTTGTTCTACAATTGATTTGCATTGTTCTACTTGTGATGATCTTGATAAGAAACTACAAGATGCTGTGAATGAATTTTCTATATTGAACAATGCTTTACTTTCTCATGAAGTTAAATATTGTTCCAATTGCAAATTAAAAAGAAAAAATTCATGTGAAAATTGCCTTGATCTGTCCAATAAACTTGATGACATGCATAGGACATTAGATCAGTTTTGTAATGGGAATAAGAACCTAAATTTGCCGCGGAATTCTTCCAAGTCTTGCAATGATAAAACTGGATTAGATTTTGATTCTCATGCTCATGCTAAGGCTTATCCACCTAAAATTGTAAAGTCATTAGGAAGTGGTTTAATTCAAACAGTTCCTAAACAAAAAGAAGTGGTTTTCAAATCTGCAGGAGTGTTGTCTCATTCGGTTTCAAATAAAAATGTTGCTTGCTCATCTAGACATGAATACAAAGTTAAATTGCATTGTGCCTACTGTTGTAGAGATGGTCATGTCATAGATTTTTGTTATAGACTAGCTAAACAACAAAAAAAGGAAAGAATGATTGCTAGATCTCATAACTTTCATGCAAAATTTGCAGCACTTGCTAAACCAAATGATAGGAACATGAAATCTGTTGTAATGAGTCAAAAACATGCAAAGTTTGCTTCCAAATCTACCATTTTTTGTGCTACACATGTAACATCTCATAGGATAGTAGTTGGATACAAAAATCCTCAAGCTTTAGCTCATAAACCTGCTGTTTTATCTCAGATTTCACGTGTTATTCCTATTGGACGTCGTGTGACTCAGTACTGGATTCCTAAATGCCTTTTGACTAACCTCAGTATTGAGTCATCGACGTCTTGTGCTTCTATGTAGGTTACACGCTTGAGGAAGGAGAACTTTTGGATTGTGGATTCAAGTTGCTCACGCCATATGACCGGTAACAAAGAATGGTTCTCCTCCCTCTCTTTTGTGTCACGTGTAGAGAATGTTACTTTTGCCGATAATTCTTCAACTCCTATAATTGCTAAGTGTTCGGTTAGGGTAAATGATCACTACACTTTGAAGAATGTGGCACTTGTTAAAAATGAAAAATACAACTTGCTTTCTATTTCACAACTGCTAGATGAAAATCTGGAAATTATTTTCACTAAAAATTGTTGCAAAGTTGTAAATTCAAACAGTGAGCTTATTTTTAACATGTCATGGTTTGGAAGAGTTTTCAAAGCTGATTTTGATATGTCTTCCTCTAAGCATAGGTGTCTAGTTGCTAATGATTCTAAGGACTTATATTTTTGGCATTGTAGAATTGGTCACGTAGGCTTTGATCATCTAACACGTGTTAGTTCTCTTGATCGCATACGTGGACTGCCTAAGCTTAAAGGGGACAAATAAATTGTGTGCTCTTCTTGTAGACATGCTAAGATGGTTGCAGGTTTACATACTCCTCTCACAATGATCATGACAACTGAACCGGGTCAACTTTTGCACCTTGACACTGTAGGACCTTCACTTGTTCAATCCTTTGGAGGTAAACGGTATGTTCTTCTGATTGTTGATGATTATTTTAGATACTCTTGGGTTTACTTTATGGCATCTAAGAATGAAGCTTTTAGTCACTTTAGAACTTTATTTCTTAGATTGTCAATTGATCACCCAGGATCTTTAAAAGCAATTAGAAGTGATGACGGAACCAAATTTAAAAATCAATATTTTGATCACTTTTGTGCTGAAAATGGAATAGATCATCAATTTTCTTCACCATATGTACCTCAACAAAACGGTGATGTAGAAAGAATGAACAGAACCTTAGTTGAGATGGATAGGACTATGCTTGATTAATATCAAACACTTAGGAAATTTTGGGTTGATGCGATTGCAACCACATGTTATGTCTCAAATCATGTTTTCTTACACGCTAAGCTAGGTAAAACACCATATGAGCTCCAGTTTGGACATAGGCCTAGTGTTACACACTTTCGGGTCTTTGGTTGCAAATGCTTTGTTAAGAAACATGGTAATCTTGATAAATTTGAACCTAGATATGTTGATGGCATGTTTCTTGGTTATCCATCTCATATAAGAGGCTACCGTGTGCTTTTACTTAACACTAACAAAATTGTGGAGACTTGTGAGGTGTATTTTGATGAAGCTAGCTCAATTACTAGCTCAAACATTGCAGGTCTAGATCGATGTCCGCAGAGGGAGAGCATTTTCGTTGAAGATGGGGAAGAGGTGGAGCTTCCGCCCGAAAATTCAGCAGCTAATGACATTGTTTCAGCTCCTGATTTTGATTTACAGCCAGCACCGACGACCACCATTGCTGGTCAAGAACCTCCTCAAGTCACAAACTCATCGATTTGTGATGAGCATGAAGAAGAAGAAGCTTGTGAAGTGTCCACTCCCCTCTGGGTTCTCAAAAGTCATCCTCCACAACAAATTATTGGAAGCTTGCACGAACGAGTTACACGGTCCAGGTTTTGTGATCCAAACTCTCATACTCATTCTGCTTTTGTTGCTTCTCTTGAACCCAAAGATATATTTGCAGGATCGAAGAGCACGTGAAAAGCTACCAGAGGGGGGTGAATGGTAGATTTAAAAATCTTACGCAGCAGAAACAATAAAACCACAAACCCTTTTGGCAGAAAAACGATCTATTAAAGAAATCGTGTGTGAGACTAATCTAAACGTGTTTCACCATGACAAAAGTGATAGATATCAGAGAGAATCAAGTCACGAAGACAACACAAAAAGAATCACTTAAATCCGTCGAGAAAAACTCAAGTTATGATCGAAAGATCAACCAATGGTCAATCTGCCCTACCCGAGAAAAAAAAACAGTTCTGGAACGCTGCGAAGAAACTCGTGTAGATCATAGACCACAAATCCAATGACCGTAAAATTTTGAAAGATGATATATAATCAAGTTTTGAAGACAACCCAAAAAGAATCACGTCAATTGGATCTGTAAAACTCGAGTTATGATAAAACCACCGACGAAAGGTAGTGCTGTCCAGAAACTCGACGAGTAAAACTTGTCTGGAACAAGTCGGACGAACAAGGCACAAAAGTTCCTTCAAACTACGAATTTTATTCAATAGAACACAAGAGGAACAGCCCCAAAGTCGTGCACCACGATCTCTGGGCTCCCTTGTTTATATAACCAGCCCTTAGGCCAACCCAATATCAACTAGGACTCCAATCCTACTCATATCACGAATCGTAACTTTCCATAACTGCTCATGATTCTTCTATACGCAGATAGAAGCAATCTTAAGACTTTCAAACACCTTAGGAATGTATCCCACATTCCTAAACAACTCAAATTCGTGACCCACACAAAATCCTATCATAACCAACTCAAATCTTTCCATATTTGAGTCAAACCCGACTCAGCCGCAGCCTGAGTCCATAACCTAGTCGGTTGGACCTTTTCGACCAATTCTTTACGTCCACATCTCTTCATCACAACTCAGAACCATGTAGCCACGTCCATGCACTCCTTGCACACGTGCAAACATCTTCCAATGACGTCCAAGATACCTTCATATGCATTGTTCTTGATTCAATCATGCTGCGCAACCTCCTGATCAGCTCAACCACAATTCCTCCTGAATTTGGTTGTTGGAACCTCATCTCCTCCCTAAGACTAGTCCAATGGATCCCGTCACCAGCCATGTATTGAACCCAAGCAACACCTCCACATGAATAAACAACTAATCCATATGATCCCAAGTCCTCAACTTGAGTCAAGTTAGTTCCGAACACAACACCTTACGTGAGAACCTCACATAAGCATGTTGCAAAAACCACAGTAACACAATATCATCCATATCAACCAAAACACACCAAAAACTTAGCAAATGAATATTAAGAAATCTTTCCAACAATGTAAAGCAAGTACGAAACATTGCAAATGAAAAGCAGAAGCACTACGGTCAAGTTCCGGACCTTGCCAGAGCAACCCGGACCTTGAGCCGGAGCTAACAAAACTAGTACAATAAAGCACCTGCCGGAGCTTACCAAACCTAGTAGATTCTAGCACTAGAGCTTACCAAAAACTAGTCAACCCAAAACCGGAGCTAGACAAAGTACATCGGAGCTTAACAAAAGCATACCGGAGCTATCAAATATATGCCGGAGCTAACAAAGACATGCCGGAGCTAAAGATAGAGCTCACCGGAGCTAACCAAAGCTAGTCGGACCTTTCCAAGAAGTCGGACCTAGCATCTAACGTAGCCGGAGCTACCCAAAACAAGCCGGACCTACCATCGAACCTTGCTGTAGCTCAGAGCTAGAGTCGGACCTTGATAAAAAGGTGTTTTAGTGATATGTTAAACTTTTATCATCAAAGTCAAGTGTATTCACTACAAGCCAATGTATTTAGCACACATAGGTCTTACAATCTCCCCCTTGATGAATGCATTGGCAACACCATTTAAAATCCAAAAATTGGCTTATTCACATAAAAGTTTTGAAGGCAATTTCTCCCCCTTTGTAAATCAAAAGTAAAATGAGATGAAAATCTCTCCCCCTTTATTATCTCTCCTTATGCACATATTCATCTTTTTATGATTATCTCTCCCCCTTTGACAATGTATTCAGCAAGTCATGCGCATATAAACAAATTATCTCTCCCCCTTTAGTTGTTATGAGCATATTATAACATATGCATATAAACAAAGCTCATCCAAGTCATACTATCAAGTACGTTACATTATCACATCAATGAAATACATAAAGTAGTGTAAGCTATGCTAGAGATCAAATGTAATTTTCAATTTAAGCAAGTCATGATCTCACAAACTTAACTATTTCAAAACCTGAAAGCATGACACTAGTTGCTGCATTTTATTATTTTTCAAAGCATGAATTTAGATCATATGATATTTGCAAGAGATTATATGCGCATCTGCCTTATTCTAACCAACCAAGCCAAGCCTATGTCATTTGACAATCAGAAGCTTAAGGACATGGTTTTAGTCATACACAACTTCTTCCAAGTTCATATCTAAGTGCAATGACAAGCCATCAAAAAGAAGAAGTGCGATGCATGCATATTCTCTTGATCTTTTCTCAATTTATTTTTGTTCATAAAAGCTCAACATGGGAGTTGATTACTTGATGAATTCTTAATGATTAAAAGCACTTGTGAACATGTAACAAGTTCAAAATAGCAAGAAAGTTCGACCATGACCAGTTTTAGTGTAAGTAATTATTCCAATTACTAGACATGGCAAAAACTA
The DNA here is from genome assembly GCA_036927565.1 of Tuctoria greenei. NCBI lineage: Eukaryota > Viridiplantae > Streptophyta > Magnoliopsida > Poales > Poaceae > Tuctoria > Tuctoria greenei. The sequence continues at coordinate 258,582,077 of JAYESD010000002.1, forward strand.
CAAAATGTATAACACGAGTAATGTAGTAAGAACTTTCAGCATGTAAAAGGAATCAAAAAGTCATATATGTATGAAATACTATGCTCATATTATTTTAATTTCAGATTCACACATAGACTTCTCAAGTTTCAAAACTCCCCCTCAATTTAAGCCATGAGGATGCATAACCCCTATTTTACTACGAATGTAACAAAAACGAGTGAAATCCAAAGGTTTTGTAAAAATGTCAGACAATTGTTGTTCGGTATCTACATGGTGAAGCACAATGTTTCCTTTTTCAATATTATCTCTGAGAAAGTGATACCTAATTTCAATGTGCTTAGTTCTAGAATGTTGCACTGGGTTTTTAGCAATGCAAATGGCACTAGTGTTATCACATAACAGTGGAACACTATCTAGATCAACCCCATAGCCCTTAAGTGTTTGAACAATCCAAAGAATTTGTGAGCAAGCACTAGCAGCAGCTACATATTCAGATTCAACTGTGGATTGTGCAACTAAATTTTGTTTTCTAGAGGACCAAGCAACATGAGAATTACTTTTCCTATCAATCCTACAACCCCCAAAATCAACATCCGAAAAAGCTTTCAAAGTAACGGTTGAGGAAGAAGGAAGAAAAATGCTAAATTCTTGAGTTCCATGTAAGTACCTGAGAATCCTTTTGACGGCTTGACGATGTGAAACACGTGGGGAAGCTTGAAACCGTGCATAAAGACATACGCTGAATTGTATGTTCGGTCTTGATGCCGTGAGGTACAAAAGTGATCCGATCATGCTTCTATATTCTTTTTGATCCACGGATTCACCATCTTCATCAAGTTCAAGTGTTGTTGCTGTTCCCATTGGTGTCCGAAGAGGCTTACTTTTGTCCATGTTGAAGCGCCTTAGGAGGTCTTTGGTATACTTCGTTTGATGCACAAAAGTACTCTCCTTGGTTTGCTTGATTTGCAGCCCAAAAAAGTAAGTGAGTTCACCCATCATACTCATTTCAAATTCGGAACTCATCATTGCTGAAAACTTGGACACAAGATCATGAGAAGCACAACCAAAGATAATATCATCCACATACACTTGAACGAATAATGAGTCATTGCCATGCTTAAGCACAAAAAGAGTTTTATCAACCTTGCCCATGGTAAAACCTTTTTCAAGTAAGAATGTTTTTAACCTATCATACCATGCTCTAGGGGCTTGTTTGAGACCGTACAAGGCTTTGGACAGTTTGTAAACATGATTAGGAAAATCTGGATTTTCAAAACCCGGTGGTTGTTTGACATAAACCTCCCCATCTATGTAGCCATTAAGAAAAGCACTTTTAACATCCATTTGAAATAGCTTAAAACCATTAGATGTTGCAAAATCTAACAAAATTCTTATGGCTTCTAATATAGCGACATTAGCAAAAGTTTCATCAAAATCTAGACCGTCAACTTGAGTGAAACCTTGAGCAACCAACCTAGCCTTATTCCTAACCACAACCCCATCCTCACTTTGTTTATTTTTATATACCCATTTAGTTCCAATTAAAGTGTGACCTTGAGGTGGAGGTACAAGTATCCAAACATTATTTCTTTCAAAATTTTCTAACTCTTCTTGCATGGCAATAATCCAAGATTCATTAGTGAGTGCGTGTGATATATCCTTGGGTTCAAAAGAAGCAACAAAAGCAAAATGAGCATGAGAGTTTGGATCGCAAAACCTGGACCGTGTGACTCGTTCGTGCAAGCTTCCAATCATTTGTTGTGGGTGATGATATTTGTAAAAAGGTAGGGGAACAGATGTCTCACAAGCTTCTTCTTCATTAGGTTCATCGTAAATTTATGAGCTTGTGACTTGTGGACAATCAGGACCAGCATAGGTGATAGCCGGAGCTTGTTCAATGTCCGAAGCTGGACACGTGTCAACTTCGGAACTACCAGGCAGTGTCACCGGCTCTTCTTCATCTTCAAAAATACCCTCCCCCTGAGGATACAGATATGGTCCTGCAACACCAGAGCTAGTACCTGGGCTAGCTTCATCAAAAGACACTTCACAAGTCTCCACAATTTTGTTAGTGTCAAGTAAAAGCACATGGTATCCTCTGGTATGAGATGGATAACCAAGAAACATGCCATCAAAGGATCTGGGTTCAAATTTATCAAGATTACCATGTTTCTTAACAAAGCATTTGCAACCAAAGACCCAAAAGTGTGTAACACTAGGCCTATGTCCAAACCAGAGCTCATATGGTGTTTTACCTAGCTTAGCACGCAAGAAAACACGATTTGAGACATAACAAGCGGTTGCTAATGCATCAGCCCAAAATTTCCTAGGAGTTTGATATTCATCACGCATAGTCCTAGCCATCTCAACTAAGGTTTTGTTCTTTCTTTCTACAACACCGTTTTGTTGAGGTACATATGGGGAAGAAAGTTGATGATCTATTCCATTTTCAGCACAAAAGTGATCAAAAGATTGATTTTTAAATTCAGTTCCGTTATCACTTCTAATTGCCTTCAAAGATCCTGGGTGATCAATTGATAATCTAATAAATAAAGTCCTAAAGTGACTAAAAACTTCATTCTTAGACGCCATAAAGTAAACCCAAGAGTATCTAGAATAATCATCAACAATAATAAGAACATACCATTTACCTCCAAAGGATTGGACACGTGAAGGTCCTACGGTGCCAAGATGCAAAAGTTGACATGGTTCAGTTATCATGATCATTGTGAGAGGAGTATGTGAACCTGCAACCATCTTAGCATGTCTACAAGAAGAGCACAGAATTTCTTTGTCCCCTTTAAGCTTAGGTAGCCCACGTATGCGATCAAGAGCACTAACACGCGTTAGGTGATCAAAGCCTACGTGACCAAGTCTACGATGCCAAAAATATAAGTCATTTGAATCATTAGCAACTAGACACCTATGCTTAGAGGAAGACATATCAAAATCAGCTTTAAAAACTCTTCCAAACCGAGACATGTTAAAAATAAGCTCACTATTTGAACCTACAACTTTGCAGCAATTTTTATTGAAAATAATTTCTAGATTTTCATCTAGCAATTGTGCAACAGAAAGCAAGTTGTATTTCAAATTTTTGACAAGTGCCACATCCTTCAAAGTGTAGTGATCATTTACTTTAACCGAACCCTTAGCAATTATAAGAGTTGAAGAATTATCGGCAAAAGTAACATTCTCTACACGTGACACAAAAGAGAGGGAGGAGAACCAATCTTTGTTACCGGTCATGTGGCGTGAGCAACCTGAATCCACAATCCAAATGTTCTCCTTCCTCAAACGTGTAACCTACATAGAAGCACTATACGTCGATGACTCAATACTGGGGTTAGTCAAAAGGCATTTAGGAATCCAGTACCGAGTCACGCGACGTGCAGTAGGAAAAACACGCGAAAGCTGAGACAAAATAGCAGGTTTATAAGTCAAAGTTTGAGATTTTTTATTCTTGACTACTGACCTATAAGGTGTTACTTGTGTAGCACAAAAATCAGTAGCTCCGGAGGCAAAAATAGAAGGTCCGGAGATAAACTTTGAATGTTTTTGACTCAAAACAGTAGGTTGTACATTCGGTTCAATGTGTGCAACGAATTTTGCATGAAAGTTATGAGATCTAGCAACCATTCTTTCCCTTTTTTGTTGTTTAGCTAGTCTATAACAAAAATCTATGACATGACCATCTCTACCACAGAAGGTACAATGAAATTTAACTTTGTGTTCATGTCTAGATGAGCAAGCAATATTTTTATTTGAAACTGAATGAGGCAACACTCATGCAGATTTGAAAACCACTCCTTTTTGTATAGGAACTGTTTGAATCAAACCACTTCCTAATGACTTTACAATTTTAGGTGGATGTACCTTAGAATGAGCATGAGAATCAAAACCTAAACTAGTTTTATCATTGCATGACTTGGAAGAATTCAGCGGCAAGGTTAGGTTCTTATTCCCATTACAAAACCGATCTAATGTCCTATGCATGTCATCAAGTTTATTGGACAGATCAAGGCAATTTTCACATGAAGTTTTTCCTTTTAGTTTGCAATTGGAATAAAATTTAACTTCATGAGAATGTAAAGCATTGTTCAATATAGAAATTTCATTCATAGCATCCTGTAGTTTCTTATCAAGATCATCACAAGTAGAACAATGCAAATCAATTGTAGAACAGCTAGCATCTTTCAAGTTTTTATCATTAAGTGCAGCAAGCTCTTTGTTCTTTTCAATTTCTAACTCAAGTTTATCAAGTGTGGAGGTGTGCGCACTTCTAAATGAGGACAATTGTTCATATATTAAGTCACATGAGGAACATGCATCATCACTAGGAATCAAGGTTTTTAAACGGTTGATTTCAGATTCTAGTGATTCAATTTTAGCAGCACTATCCCTAAGCTTTTTGTCCTTTTTCTTAACAATAACAGTGGTACGAGAAATAGCATCACACATTTCTTTCCAAGTAGGACATACCTCTTCATTGTCGCTATTGTGTTCTGCCTCCTCCATACTTGATCCTGACTTGCTTGCCATAAAGCACAAGTTTGCCAAATTATCTTCATCTTCATCACATCCAATGTCCACGTCGCTTGAACTGAACTCTTGAAGTGCGGTGATGAAACTGTTGATCACCTTGCGTCCTATGGTACCTTTCTTCTTCTTGTTGGAATTTCCAGAGGAGGTCCGGACCTTGCTTTGTTTTTCTTCCCGGGTGGTCGGACCTGAACTGTTAGGGCATTCTGTACAAAAGTGTCCTGTTTTACCACATTCAAAACAGCGTTGAGGTCCGGAGCTTCCTCTCCTTCTAGTTCTCACATTTTGCAATGCTTTTGAGAATCTAGTAGAGATGAGTGCCAACTCCTCTTCTGGAAATTCTTCGATCTGCTCCAGGGTTATTGAGGACAACAAAGCAGGAGTATTGCAAGACGATGATTGGCTGGAGCTAGACATATCACGTTGTGAAACAAATGCAATAGACTTATTGGGGATTCTTACGTGATATTATGTCAATTTCATGAGTTTTTAATTTGGAATATAGCACATCTAAAGTAAGTGAACTCATGACAGTAGATTCACGAATAGATGTGACTTTCATCTCCCAAATTGACATATCTAATGCACTAGGAAGTTGCCTAGCATTCTCAGCATCAGAAAAATTAACATTGACACTACGCAAGTTGCTGAGAATCTTATTAAAGCGAGCAAAAAGGTCATCAATAGACTCACCTGGTTGCATCTCAAAACGCATATATTCCTTTTTGAACATATCTTGTTTTACCTCCTTTATTGTGTTTGAGCCTTCATGATAATCACAGAGAGCTCTCCAAACATCGTATGCTGATCGGAGGTGCGCGACACGATCAAAGTCGCTTTGAGTGAGTCCTTGGATGATCAAGTTTCGCGCTTTGTTGTTGTTGTCGATGTCCCGTAGGTTTGTGGTCGTGACTTGATCATTAGGTGGCACTTCATAAGGCTTATACACCTTCTCCCATATTGCAAAGCCTTGTGCCTGGATAAAATCCTCCATGCGTGCCTTCCAAACATGAAAATCAATACCAGCAAACACACAAGGTTTGGCGGAGTACTTCTCCATGATGATTAGTCAAAAACATGTGCAAATCACAAAGATTAGAGCACCGTGGCTCTGATACCAATTGCAGGATCGAAGAGCACGTGAAAAGCTACAAGAGGGGGGGGTGAATGGTAGATTTAAAAATCTTACGCAGCGGAAACAATAAAACCCCAAACCCTTTCGTCAGAAAAACGATCTATAAAAGAAATCGTGTGTGAGACTAATCTAAACGTGTTTCACCGTGACAAAAGTGATAGATATCAGAGAGAATCAAGTCACGAAGACAACACAAAAAGAATCACTCAAATCCGTCGAGAAAAACTCAAGTTATGATCGAAAGATCAACCAATGGTCAATCTTCCCTACCCGAGAAAAAAACAGTTCTGGAACGCTGCAAAGAAACTCGTGTAGATCATAGACCACAAATCCAATGACCGTAAAATTTTGAAAGATGATAGATAATCAAGTTGTTAAGACAACCCAAAAAGAATCACATCAATTGGATCTGTAAAACTCGAGTTATGATAAAACCACCGACGAAAGGTAGTGTTGTCCAGAAACTCGACGAGTAAAACTTGTCTAGAACAAGTCGGACGAACAAGGCACAAAAGTTCCTTCGAACTATGAATTTTATTCAATAGAACACAAGAGGAACAGCCCCAAAGTCGTGCACCACGAGCTCTGGGCTCCTTTGTTTATATAACCAGCCCTTAGGCCAACCCAATATCAACTAGGACTCCAATCCTACTCAGATCATGAATCGTAACTTTCCATAACTGCTCAAGATTCTTCTATACGTAGATAGAAGCAATCTTAAGACTTCCAAACACCTTAGGAACGTATCCCACATTCCTAAACAACTCAAATTCGTGATCCACATGAAATCCTATCATAACCAACTCAAATCTTTCCATATTTGAGTCAAACCCGACTCAGCCGCAGCCTGAGTCCATAACCTAGTCGGTTGGACCTTTCCGACCAATTATGTACGTCCACATCTCTTCATCATGCCTCGGAACCATGTAGCCACGTCCATGCACTCCTTGCACACGTGCAAACATCTTCCAATGATGTCCAAGATACCTTCATATGTATTGTTTTTGATTCAATCATGTTGCGCAACCTCCTGATCAGCTCAACCACAATTCCTCCTGAATTTGGTTGTTGGAACCTCATCTCCTCCCTATGACTAGTCCAATGGATCCCGTCACCAGCCATGTATTGAACTCAAGCAACACCTGCACATGAATAAACAACCAATCCATACGAGCCCAAGTCCTCGACTTGACTCAAGTTAGTTCCGAACACAACAACTTATGTGAGAACCTCACATAAGCATGTTGCAAAAACCACAGTAACATAATATCATCCATATCAACCAAAACACACCAAAAACTTAGCAAATGAATACTAAGCGATCTTTCCAACAATATAAAGCAAGTACAAAACATTGCAAATAAAAAGCAGAAGCACTACGATCATGTTCTGGACCTTGCCAGAGCAACCCGGACCTTGAGCCGGAGCTAACAAAACTAGTACAATAAAGCACCTCCCGGAGCTTACCAAACCTAGTAGATCCTAGCACTGGAGCTTACCAAAAACTAGTCAAAACTAGTCAACCCAAAACCGGAGCTAGACAAAGTACATCGGAGCTTAACAAAAGCATGTCGGAGCTATCAAATATATGCCAGAGCTAACAAAGACATGCCGGAGCTAAAGATAGAGCTCACCGGAGCTAACCAAAACTAGTCGGACCTTTCCAAGAAGTCGGACCTAGCATCTAACGTAGCCGGAGCTACCCAAAACAAGCCGGACCTACCATCGGACCTTGCTGTAGCTCAGAGCTAGAGTCGGACCTTGATAAAAAGGTGTTTTGGTGATATGTTAAACTTTTATCATCAAAGCCAAGTGTATTCACCTCGAGCCAATGTATTCAGCACACATAGGTCTTACAATATCACACGCACCCACTAATGAATCTTGGATTATTGCCATGCAAGAAGAGTTAGAAAATTTTGAAAGAAATAATGTTTGGAAACTTGTACATCCACCTCAAGGTCACACTTTAATTGGAACTAAATGGGTGTTTAAAAATAAACAAAGTGAGGATGGGGTTGTGGTTAGGAATAAGGCTAGGTTGGTTGTTCAAGGTTTCACTCAAGTTGAAGGTCTAGATTTTGATGAAACTTTTGCTCCTGTTGCTAGATTAGAAGCCATAAGAATTTTGTTAGATTTTGCTGCATCTAAAGGTTTTAAGCTTTATCAAATGGATGTTAAAAGTGCTTTTCTTAATGGCTACATAGATGAGGAGGTTTATGTCAAACAACCACCGGGTTTTGAAAATTCAGATTTTCCTAATCATGTTTACAAACTGTCCAAAACCTTGTACGGTCTCAAACAAGCCCCTAGAGCATGGTATGATAGGTTAAAAACATTCTTACTTAAAAATGGGTTTACAATGGGCAAGGTTGATGAAACTCTTTTTGTGCTTAAGCATGGCAATGACTCATTATTCGTTCAAGTGTATGTGGATGATATTATCTTTGGTTGTGCTTCTCATGATCTTGTGTCCAAGTTTTCAGATATGATGAGTTTAGAATTTGAGATGAGTATGATGGGAGAACTCACGTACTTTTTGGGGCTGCAAATCAAGCAAACCAATGAGGGTACCTTTGTGCATCGAACGAAGTATACAAAAGAACTCCTAAGGTGCTTCAACATGGACAAAAGCAAGCCTCTTTGGACACAAATGGGAACAGCAACAACACTTGAACTTGACGAAGATGGTGAACCCGTGGATCAAAAAGAATATAGAAGCATGATCGAATCACTTTTGTACCTCACGGCATCAAGACCGGACAGACAATTCAGTGTATGTCTTTGCACACGGTTTCAACCCTCCCCACATGCTTCACATCATCAAGCTGTCAAAAGGATTCTCAGGTACTTACATGGAACTCAAGAATTTGGCATTTTTCTTCCTTCTTCCTCAATCGTTAGTTTGAAAGCTTTTTCCAATGCTGATTTTGGGGGTTGTAGGAATGATAGGAAAAGTACTTTCGGTGCTTGTCATTTTCTTGGTAATTCACTTGTTGCTTGGTCCTCTAGAAAACAAAACTCAGTTGCACAATCCACAGCTGAATCTGAATATGTAGTTGCTGCTAGTGCTTGCTCACAAATTCTTTGAATTGTTCAAACACTTAAGGACTATGGGGTTGATCTAGATAGTGTTCCACTATTTTGTGATAACACTAGTGCCATTTGCATTGCTAAAAACCCGGTGCAACATTCTAGAACTAAGCACATTGATATCATGTATCACCTTCTCCATGATAATGTTGAAAAAGGAAGCATTGTGTTTCACCATGTAGATATCAAACAACAATTGGCTGAAATTTTTACAAAACCTTTGGATTTCACTCGTTTTTGTTACATTCGTAGTGAAATAGGGGTTATGCATCCTCATGGCTTAAATTGAGGGGGAGTTTTTGAAACTTGAGAAGTCTATGTGTGAATCTGAAATTAAAATAATATGAGCATAGTATTTCATACATGTATGACTTTGTAATTCCTTTTACATGCTGAAAGTTCTTACTACATTACTCGTGTTATAGATTTTGTAGTTTTTGCCATGTCTAGTAATTGGAATAATTACTTACACTAAAACTGGTCATGGTCGAACTTTCTTGCTATTTTGAACTTGTTACATGTTCACAAGTGCTTTTAATCATTAAGAATTCATCAAGTAATCAACTCCCATGTTGAGCTTTTATGAACAAAAATAAATTGAGAAAAGATCAAGAGAATATGCATGCATCGCACTTCTTCTTTTTGATGGCTTGTCATTGCACTTAGATATGAACTTGGAAGAAGTTGTGTATGACTAAAACCATGTCCTTAAGCTTCTGATTGTCGAATGACATAGGCTTGGCTTGGTTGGTTAATAAGGCAGATGTGCATATAATCTCTTGTAAATATCATAAGATCAAAATTTGTGCTTTGAAAAATAATAAAATGCAGCAACAAGTGTCATGCTTTTAGGTCTTGAAATAGTTAAGTTTGTGAGATCATGACTTGCTTAAATTTGAAATTACATTTGATCCTAGCATGGCTTACACTACTTTATGTATTTCATTGATGTGATAGTGCAAGTTACTTGATAGTATGACTTGGATGAGCTTTGTTTTATATGTATATGTTATAATATGCTCATAACAATTAAAATTTGTCTTGTAAAACTTGTTGAATACATTGTCAAGGGAGGAGAGATAATATGTGAATTTTTAAAGATAAGTATGCAAGGGGGAGAAATTGATTACACATTGTACATATTCAAAATTGTTTTTGGCACGATTCCTTTCAGGGGGAGAATTTCTTTTTCTCATTTTACTTCTGTTTTACAAAGGGGGACAAATTGTTTTCAAAACTTTTAATGTGAATAAGCCAATGTTCGGATCTTAAGTGGTGTTGCCAATGCATTCATCAAGGGGGAGATTGTGAGATCTACGCGTGCTGAATACATTGGCTTTGACAATAAAAGTTTTGAATGTTGCCATAACTTTTTAGCAAGGTCCGACTCTAGCTCCGAGCTTCTGCAAGGTCCGACAATAGGTCCAGCTTTCTTTGTCTAGGTCCGACATGTTTTTTTTTGGTAGCTCCGGTGAGTTTTGGCTTTAGCTCTGGCATGTCTTTGATAGCTCCGGCATGTCTTTTTTAAGCTCCGATGTGTTTTGACAGGTCCGACTTATGTTGGTTAGCTCCGACATGTTTTTCTATCTCCGGCTTTTGGGTTGACTAGTTCCGACTAGCTTTGATAAGCTCCGGCGCTAGGTTGTACTAGCTTTGGTAAGCTCCGATGCTAGGTTGTACTAGCTTTGGTAAGCTCCAGCGCTAGGTTCTACTAGCTTTGATAAGCTCCCGCTCAAGCTCCGGTTAGCTTTGGCAAGATTCGGAGCTTGATTGCAATGTTCCTACTTTTACTATGAAATATTTCGAACTTGCTTTACATTGATGAAAAGATTGCTTATTATTCATTTGCTAAGTTTTTGGTGTGTTTTGGTGGTTATGGTTGATATCATTTTGCTATGGTTTGCAACATGCTTATGTGAGGTGCTCACGTAAGATGTTGTAGTTTTGAAACTAACATGAGTAGTCGAGGACTTGTGCTCGAAAGTATTGGTTGTTTATTCATGTGCAGATGTTGTTTGAGTTCAAGACATGGCTGGTGAAGATATCCATTGAACTAGTCTTAGGGAGAAGATGAGGTTCAACAACCATGTTCAGGAGGAATTGTGGTTGAGTTGATCGGGAGGTTGCGCAGCATGTTTGAATCAAAAACAATACATATGAAGGTATCGTGGATGTTGTTGGAAGATGTTTGCACGTATGCAAGGAGTGCATGGACGTGGCTACATGGTTTCGAGGCGTGATGAAGAGATGTGGATGTAAAGAATTGGTCGGAAAGGTTCAACCGACTAGGTTATGGTCTCAAGCTGCGGTTGAGTCGTGTTTGACTCAAATATGGAAAGATTTGAGTTGGTTATTATAGGATTTCGTGTGGGTCACGAATTTGGGTTGTTTTAGGAATGTGGGATACGTTCCTAAGGAGTTTGGAAGTTTTAGATTGCTTCTATTTGTGTATAGAAGAGTCCTAAGCAGTTATGAAAAGTTTCAATTCGTGATTTGTGTAGGATTAGAGTCCTAGTTGAGATTGGGTTGGCCTAAGGGCTAGTTATATAAGCAAGGGAGGCCAGAGCTCGGGGTGCACGATTTTGGGGCTGTTCCTCCTGTGGTTTTATCAATAAAATTTGTAGTTTGAAGGAAATTTTGTGCCTTGTTTGTCCGACTTGTTCCAGACAAGTTTTACTCGTCGAGTTTCTGCACAACACTACCTTTCGTCGGTGGTTTTATCATAACTCGAGTTTTACAAATCCATTTGACGTTATTCGTTTTGGCTTGTCTTCACAACTTGATTATCTATCATATGTCAAAATTTCACGGTCACTGGATTTGTGGTTTTTGATCTACATGAGTTTCTTTGTAGTGTTCCAGAACTGTTTTTTCTCGGGTAGGACAGATTGATCTTTGTTCGATCTTTCGATCATAACTTGAGTTTCTCTTGACGGATTTGAGTGATTCTTCTTGTGTTGTCTTCGTGACTTGATTCTCTCTGATATCTATCACTTTTTTCATGGTGAAACATGATTAGATTAGTCTCGCACACGATTTCTTTAACAGATCGTTTTTCTGCCGAGGGGTTTTCATTGCTTCCGCTGAAAAGGATTTAATCTACCATTCACCCCCCTCTGGTTGCTTTTCACATGCTCTACGATCCTATAGTGAGAGATAATGAAGGGAAATATAATCAGTATGAAGAGATGTACCTTTTCACCAAACCCGAAAACATCAAGCTCGTAGAGAGAAGCATTAAAAAGTATTTGAAACCCTATATGCGAGAAGATGTAAATGCTGGAAAAAAATGTATGATATATATTGTATATATTTGTATCCTCTGAAATCAACTTAGAACTATGCTCCATTTCATCTTTAGATTGCATGTTTCAAATATTATTAAATTCATCTTCTGTAGAGAAGACTAATTTGGACATGTGATCCTTTTTAGCTTGTTGACTATCATATTTATCGCCTTCACCTGTTCTATAAGTTATCAAATTGTATGTGTATATAAATTTCTTCTGACCTATGATGATCAGGCTTGCCTTCCAATAGCTTAGTTCCAAATAACATCTAGAAGCACAACTCTTGAAGATCCTGTCAAGCTAATCCCTTCACGACAAGCTCTTGTAGATGCAAGTAACACCCGGGACTCATTATTTGGATTGTTAAAAGATTCAATTGAAGTATGACCATACTTCCCATCCATTTGAGAGCTTGTTTGGATAGGAGTGGATCCACTACAATATAAGTGGATTGAGATGGATTGAGGAGAAAATTAATTCATGTTCCACTCCAATCCACTTCAATCCAATAGATTGAGTACACCCAAACAAGCCTTGAATGATGTCTTTCTCTTCTCTCCATTTTAGAAACTTACGAAGATGTACTTTATCAGTTCTAGTGGCTGAATATATTGACTAAAAGTAAGTATCATCTCTCTTAGTGCTTCACACAAGCAACGAAGCGAACAACTTCAATCACAAATCTTGTTTTTACCCTTTTCATAGGAATTTGACCTTAATATTTCTAGCATAGATCTATCAATAAATGAAGCTTCCTCGTCAGACATGTTAATGGCAGTTACAAGCGAAGGGTGTGTCGAAGCTAACAAAATATCAACGGGATTAAAGACAAAGAGATGCTACATATGAGTGGCAATGTCCAGGTTAGACAACATGAAGCTATGATGGCAGCCTTCAACAACATGAAAAGTGATGCCAAGGTTATTCTTGCATCAACCAAGGGATGTTGTGAGGGAATAACACTTGGTCAGGCATCACAGTTATGCTTGCCCCAACAAGTGTTATGCCCTCACAACATGCCTTGGTTGATGCTAGCATAACCTTAGTATCACTTATCATGTTGTTGAAGGTTGCCATCATAGTTTCACGCTGTCTAACTGGACATTGCCACTCATATGCAGGATCTCTTTATCTTCAGTCCAATTCAGATTTCGTTAGCTTTGGCACACCCTTCACTTATAACTGCCATTAACATGTGTGATAAGGAAGTTTCACTTATCGATAAATCTATGCTTGAAAGATTAAGGTCAATTCCTATGAAAGGGTATAAACAAGATTTGTGATTGAAGTTGTTCGCTTCCTCGCTTGTGTGAAGCACTAAGAGATAAGGTATTAATTTTTAGTCAATATATTCAGGCGTTAAAACTGATAAAGGAGCATCTTCCTAGGTTTTCAAATGGACAGGAGGGAAAGAAATCCTTCAAATGGATGGGGAAATCTTTCCAAGAGATCGTCAGGCTTCAATAGAGGCTTTTAACAATCCAAACGATGAGTCACGGGTGTTACTTGCATCTACAAGAGCTTGCTGTGTAGAGATTAGCTTGACAGGAGCTATCAGCATCACAGGCGGTTCTTAATTAACAAGCAGTCTGTGAAAACAATGATTATGTCTAGGCGGTTCTTAAATTAAAACCACTTGTGATGTTTGAACCAGTACATAGGTTCTTAAACAATGACCGCTCGTGAAAATCATGTATTTACTCAGGCAGTGGTTAATTAAAAACCGCATGCGAAGTTTGTTAGAGTATAGGTAGTTCTTAATTAACAACCGCCTGAGAAAATCATTTATTTACCCAGACGGTTGTTTTTTAAAATCCACCTGTGATGTTCGTTCATCACATGCGGTTATTGTATTATTCATCATCACAGTCGTATTTTTTTACGGACTGCCTGTGTTTGAAAATCGAGACGCCTGTGAAAATGCTTTCTGTAGTAGTGCAGCTTGGCTCCAAGCGCTGCTGTCTCCTGCCCCACACATCTTTCTCCCAGCCTTGTGCTCTCACATCATCTGGTCCAATCAGGTGCTGCTCGTTTAAGATTGGAGACCTGGTCCCATGCTTCCATCAGGAAAGAGGAAAAAAACAGCCACTGGTTATTACTTGATGCACCCGTAGCTGGTGTTGGCTGCCATTATTTTTATTGCTTGGGGGCTGCTGATTTGGTGCTGCCGCTACTACTTTCCTGATGGTTGTTTGCGGCATTGAGCTGCTGCGCTGGACTGGAGTTTTGTAGGTACAAAGCAGGCAGGTAAAGATAGGAGGGGAAAGAGGCAGGAGAAGGAAGAAGATTTTAGAAATTCAACATATTCAATTGAAGAGATCTATAGAGTTTAGGTAACCATTATTAGCTTTAAATTTTTTAGTAATTATTTTGTGATGGTTGAACTCATCACTGCTGTTAAAATTGGAGTACAATTTTGGGTGCAGCTAGAGCATTTTCACAACAGGAATTTACTACAGAATATACCATGGGCTAGTTGCGAAAGTTATAGATATGGTTTTACCTTTTTATTAGCTTTTGTTTTGTTTAGTCGGCTCCATGATCAAAGAGAACATCAAAATTGTGTCTATCTTAGTATTTCTAGTCTGTATAGTGTCTTGTTTATTTATTTTGTAAGTTGGAGTATAAGCCTAGTCATGTCTAGGGACGCTCTAAGCGTAGTTTAAACTTCACAGGCTTGGAGGGTTCCGAAGTCGAGCGAGTGATTTCCGGTTCTCGTCGAGGTTAAGTCAAGCGCATGATGGGTTTTCTTCGACTATGTGTGAATTGCTTGTGATTAATATTTCTCGTGCTTTGGATTCGTTATTTGAGGTTCTAAGATTCAATTGCTTCATGATTCTATTTAATTCATGTTCGAGATTAAAGTTATTCAATTGATTATCATTCAAGTACTGGTTAAGTCCGAAGTCATTCTTATATTTAAGTTCCTATGAGTAAATGCTGATCACATTTGCTCGGCTTTACCAGTAAGTGCTAAGGAGAATTCAAGTGGTGTATGTTTCAGACGGAAACTACTATTTCATCATTGGCCATTTCAAGTCTAAGTATCACTATGATTCATTCGGATTTATTCTATTATTCTTCAATCTCTAAGTGTACTTGCTAAGTCTTTTTACTCACTCTTGTGTTTATTTGGTTTTTAGGTACCCGTTGATCAAAGCACGCATGGGAAGAGGGTAGTACTTGCACTTGAGCACACCAACCAAATATTAAACTTAAGTCATAGACTTTATTAATTAATCACTGAGTTATTGTGTTTTTAATAACTGTCGTGAGGTCATTTGGTCGTTCGGATGTTTATTTTAGTTATCATAGTTGAATGCTTGTTACTGCTTGTGGATATACTTGAATTGTGTTGTCTGCGAGTAGTTGACTTTACAGGGAAGACTCTGTCGAAATTTTTAATATATTTCTTACATAGTAGGAATGATTAGATGGTTTTTAGTAGCGTCCAAGGGTGTTCATACCTGGGGCGTTACAACTACGCCTTGAATTGCATGTTTTGTGCGAACTGACTTGACCCAAAGACCATTACCAACACTTGACTACCAGTAGTCTACCTCGCGGGTGGAGCATATGCGTCGTACTCCCTAGTCTTTTTATTAGCTTTCCATAGATCACCCAAATCTCACAAACTACGACATTAGACAGTCGGAGCTCATATAGTTGTGTTTCCTTCAAGACTGCCTTGTAGGACGGCATCTTTGTTACACATAGCCAACATAAACATATTAAGGCAAATAGCCAACCTGCCTAAAAGTTTGTACAAATGTGCATCTTCACATAGAGAGGGTATAAAGGAAGTACTCTCCTCGGTGAACCACTAGATTGTTTTCCCATGTCCTAATTCAAGGGATCACCGATCACATAGGTTGGGTTACTACTATGGTGTCACATCAATGGGTCTCAAACCCATCTCCCTCGATGCACTTTCTATCACATTACATAATAGACCCTTCGTAAAGGGATCTGCCAGGTTTTTATCTGTTTGTATGTACAAAACAGTAACAACTCCAGAGTTTCTCATTTTCCTGACACATTTCAAACGTGTCTTAATGTGTCTTGATGATTTTGCATTATCCTTAGAACTGGTCACTTTGACAATCACCGTCTGATTGTCTCAGTTCATAAGGATTGCCGACAATGGTTTCTCAACTACAGGCAAATCCATCAAGAGCTCACGCAGGCATTCTACCTCTACAATTGCTGTTTCTAAAGCAGTGAGTTCTTCTTCCATGGTTGACCTTGTCAAAATGGTCTGTTTGCAAGACCTCCATGATATAGCGCCACCAGCTAGAGTAAACACATATCCACTTGTGGCATAGAGTTCATCAATATCAAAAATTTAGTTCGAATCACTGTAACCTTCAGGCACGGTCGGATGCCCACTATAGTGAATTCCATAACTCATTATACCTTTCAAGTAGCGCATAACCCTTTCAAGTGCATGTCAATGGTCTATACCTAGGTTTGACATGAACCTGCTCAGTTTGCTCACAGCAAACGAGATATCAGGACGGGTTGCACTTGCTAAGTACATGAGTGAACCGATCATCTGAGAATATCTAAGTTGATCTCTTGACTCTTTCTTGTTCTTTCTGAGTATCACGCTGGGATCATAAAGCGTTGGAGAAATCTTGCTATCCATAAAGCCGAACTGGCTCAAGATTTTCTCAACATAGTGGGAGTGACTTAAAGTAATCCCACTCTCATCCTTATTCAGCTTAATGTTTAATATAACATTAGCTTCTCCCAAATCTTTCATATCAAAACACTTTGATAGAAAGGACTTGACCTCAGAAATTATATCTCATAAAAAAATGAGTATATCATCCACATACAAGCATAATATAATGGTATTGCCACCACCATGGCGATAGTACACGCACCGATCAGTCTCATTAATGACAAAACCCGCAAACGTAAAAGTACTGTCAAACTTCTCATGCCATTGCTTAGGTGCTTGTTTCAGGCCATACAAGGATTTCAATAATTTGCACACCTTTGTCTCTTCACCTTTTACTACGAACCCATCAGCTTGCTCCATATAAATCTCTTCTTCCCACTCTTTGTTAAGGAAAGTTGTCTTCACATCCATTTGATAGATGATTAGACCATAATAGGCAGCCGAAGAAATTAGTACATGAATTGTCGTCATTTTAGCGATAGGTGAATAGGTGTCAAAATAGTATTCACCTTCCTTTTGAGTATAGCCCTTTGCAACTAGCCTCGCCTTGTACTTTTCAATAGTACCGTCAGACCTAATCTTCTTCTTGAACACCCACTTGTAGCCTACTGGTTTGCACCCATACGGCCGTTCAGTTAACTCTGAGGTTCCACTGGAAAGAATTGAGCCCATATCACTATGAATTGCTTCTTTCTAGTCATCTACATCAGGTGATACATATGCCTCTACTACGGATCTAAGAGTATCATCCACAAGGTACACAATAAAATCATCACCGAAGGATTTTGCAATCCGTGATCTCTTACTTGACTGAGTTATATTATTGTGTTCCTCCTCTGGGACACTCCCAAACGGTGTATCAAGAAACTCGTTAGTTGTGGTGGATTCAGGACAAATTTCAGAATGGATTCTAGCAGTGCTATGCATATCTTTCATAGGAAAAATATTCTCAAAAAATGTTGTATCACGAGATTCCATAATAGTATCAATATGCATATCAGGTACCTCAGATTTAACTACTTAAAATCTATATGCAATGCTCTGATGAGCATAGCCTAGAAAGACACAATCCACTGTCTTTGATCCCATCTTACATTTCTTGGTAATTGGAACATTGACCTTTGCCAAACATCCACAAGTACACAAGTATGAAAGTGATGGTTTTCTCCCAACCCACTCCTCATAAGGGGTTTTCTCTTTATTCTTGTTTGGAACACGGTTTAGGACATGACATGAAGTCAATAGAGCCCCCCCATGCCTTAGATAAACCGGATGTGTCTAACATGGCATTCACCAAGTCACACAATGAGCGGTTTTTCCTCTCGACTACCCCGTTTGATTGGGGTGAATAGGAAGGCATCCTCTCATGTATAATACCGTGTTTCGCACAGAAATCATCAAATATTTTGGCAAAATACTCGCCACCATGATCTAACCTAAGACGTTTGATCTTTCTCTTTAATTGAGTTTCTACTTTAGATTTATAGATTTTAAAGTAGTCTAAAGCTTCATCTTTAGTTTGCAACAAGTAAACATAGCAGAATCTAGTAGAATCATCTATTAATGTCATAAAGTATTTCTTTCCACCTTTTGTCAACACACCATTCATCTCGCATAGATCAGAATGTATGAGTTCTAATGGTGCCAAGTTTCTCTCCTCAGTTGCCTTGTGATCCTTTCGAGGTTGCTTTGATTGCACACAACTATGGCGCTTAGAACCTTTGACAATGGTGAATTCTGGAATTAATTTGAGACTAGATAGCTGATTCATTAAACCAAAATTAACGTGACATAAATGAGAATGCCAAACACTTGCATCATCATTAATACTACCACAAATATAGTTCAGTGACTTATTATTAAACTCTAAAAGAGAAAAGTGGAACAAGCCTCCGCATTCATAACCTTTACCAATAATTTGTTCATGCTTGGACACAACTATTTTATTGGACTCTAAAACTATTTTAAACCCATCTCTGCATAGAAGGGTACCACTAACAAGATTCTTGTTCATAGTAGGGACATGCTGCATGTTCTTCAGCTGTACAATCTTTCCCGAATTGAACTTCAGATTGACTGTGTCGACACCACGAACAGAAGTATGTGACATATTCCCCACTAGGACGGTGGAATCCCGGGTGAACTGGTAGGAAGTAAACATGAACATGTCAGAACATACATTAATATTAGTACCCATATAAAACCACCAAGATAGTGTCTGAGAAGCAGAAAGAATGGTAAAGGAATTATTGTAGCCATCTGCATTGCTAGATGTCACGATGTTGACATTATTTTTCCCTCTGCGATCTGTCCTATTAGGACAGTTCTTTGAAATATGTCCCTGCTCCCCACATTTGTTTGACTTCTTCTTCTTGAAAGCAGTAGTTTTATTTGGCTTGAATTGAGACTTGTTGTTCCCTTTGTTCTTGACATTGGGTTTCTGCACCATATTAGCATTGGCGCTAGATTGACCCTCACCTCCTTTCTCAGTAGCGTTCTTAGCTTGAACCTTCTCCTCAAAATCAAGAGATGCTATCAGGTTTTCAACTGATATTTACTGTCTCTTGTGTTTGAGAGATGTGCCGATGTTCCTCCATGAAGGAGGTAACTTTCCAATAATGCACCCAGCCATAAACTTGTCAGGCAAAGGATACTTAAGGAGGTCGAGCTCTCTCGCGAGGCACTGTATTTCATGAGCTTGTGCAACTACGGGACGGTTGTTAACCATCTTATAGTGATGAAAATTCTCCATGATATGCAGTTCACCGTCTGAATCGGCTGCACCATACTTAGCGTTAAGTGCATCCCAGACCTCCTTACCATCTGTGACTGTCAGATAAACATCACAGAGTTTGTTGTCAAGAACACTTAAGATACATCCTCTTAGGGCAAAATTGGCTTCCTCAAACTTCGTCTATTCTTCAACAAACAAGGGACCTTGAGGCCTGCCCTCGGTTACCTAGAAGATCATAAGTGACTCGAGCGAGAGTGTGGCCTTAACTTGCCACCTCTTAAAGTGCACGCCAGAGAATTTCTCCGGCCTCAGTGCATCAGCTAAAGTCATCATGTTGAACTCAAGAAATTGCCTAATAAGGTTTTTGGATTGTTAGAAAATAGGAGGCAATTTATTGATCAATTCTGGAAAAACGCGCGAAAAACCAGTAGCAATTAACACTGGCAAACAGACGGGACGAGTAATATCGCGTACCAATTGGAAGCCGGAGGAACCGTTGTAGATCTGACAGCGAACAGCCAGTGAAGACATTAGTGACAATGTTGGGCCGCAGCTCCCGATCTCCTCGGTAGACAATCCGTAGTGAAGATCGCGAGCAGTAGCGTGGAGCGCTTCCCAAAAAGCTTATTCGCCCTCTCCTGGTGCAGGATCATGAGGGCAAGTGGTTCTGGAGACCTGCTCTTCCGATCGTTGGTGCACGCAGGCGCTCGAGATGGAGTAGACTATAAAGCAGCGCAAGGAACACGAACCTGGGATCGATCTGATCGAGGGATGATTTTCCCTGCCGTGGACGTTTGTATTTATAGAGTCCCGCAGAGGGGGTTCTGTTGCGATCTGGAGGATCGGCATCCGATCCGACTCTGCAGGCGTAGACGCGTCCGTCTCCAACGACTTGGACTCAGTCTCGGAAGGCCCAAAAATTCAGAAGCCCAAAAGCCCAAATAAATTTTTTACAAAAATATAAAATTTGGGCTCGGCTCGAGCCTCGAATTCACACGAACACACACGCACGCGCGCATGTGCGGGGCGGAGCGTGGCATGGCATGGCGACACGAGCGAGCGAGGGGGAGCAGGAGGAGGAGCGCGTGTGGGCCACCTCTCTCTTCTCCTCTTCTCTCTCACTCAAGGAGTGGAAGAACAACCTCCCTTATATGTAGGGGTATTCCCCTTCCACTTCCCATGTGGGACTAAACATTTAGCACCACCCTCTGTTGTTCTAACGAGCATTTGAGATTTATTGGAAATTATTTCTGAATATTTCTTTTGCCTATCCCATTTATTCCAACAACGTTGTCTTTGTCCCACTTTGCTCGCTCACTCCGATCTCCTCGTCATCTTCACCATCACACCCACATCCGCCTCGCGGCTTCCACCCGGGTGGTCCTTGCTGCCTCGCCGCTGATGTCCATGGGCAGAAGCACGGTGAGGGTAGGTGTTCTTCATCCTCGACTTGCTCAACCGTCTTCCTGGCGCGACTCGCCCAGATCAACATCCTCCCCGCACTTGAAGCAACGAACAATCGGATTCCATCGAGCACGCGAAGTAACAGTCGAACTCATACGATTCTCTCTCTCTCTTCATAACGGCTTGTGTCATAGTCTCTGTCTGTGGTGGGTTACTTTAGTCGCCCCTATGATAGCGGCACATTGTCCGGTCCAGGTTCGGAGGCTCGCTATTGGCCGCCCCGGTCGAGGGCAGTTTAGAGGCTACCGGTGAGGACAGTAGAGTAAGACCATCCGCACCAGCATACTCTAAAGCATACTCTATACACTATTCTCCTTCAGCTTTTACAGTACGTACTCTAAATTACACTGTGAAACAGTGTATCCAGTATGCTTTACAGCGTACCACTGCGGATGGTCTAAACTAGTTGTGCGCTCCTGTCGGCAGTGGACAATGGCTATACCGCTTTGCAGGAAGGTGCTCACAGACTTGTAGTTAGCCATGGGTATAAAATTGAATCCGAAGTACAAACCCGACAAACCCTAACCCAAATCCAAAAAAGGTGAATACCGATACTCGAAATAGTTTTTCAGGTATGAATTGACTATATTCTGGATATTTTTGGGTTATAAAACTGGGTACCAAATTCCTAAACCGATTTACGATTGCACCTTCGTAGTCCAGACCTAGTCGCAGCCAGCCCACAAGCAATGCTAGCAGCCCATGGGCCACGACTGTTAACACCTAGCCGAGCGAGGAGCGATTCCTATCCCCCCCCCCCTGCGCTATCTTCCTCTAACTCGCCAGCAGAGCGCCACGTGTTTCAGTCTCCCACACGTTCGCTTCTTCCACGTCGTCAGCAAGGCTCTAGGGTGCACATGTCGTGCATCCCACCCCACCCTTCCCCGCATCGCCAGTAGCATGCGGTACCACCTAGACCCCTCCCTGCATCGCCTCAACACTCAACATCGTCGACCCCCGACCCTCCCCCATAGTAGGGAGGTGGAGCCTGCCCTCCCCCGCCACGGCCTCCCACCCCGCGCCAGTAGGGAGAGAACCCTTTGACCCCAACGACCCCAAATTACGGATAATCTCAAACACCCATTGACGGAGTTCTGTACCCGGGGTGCCAAACATACGAGACCCGATGATACGTGACCACTATGTGGCTACGTAATGAAGCTACCCTCCGTTCAAGGAGGGGCCCGCCACCAATGCCACGATCATTCAAGGTCGAGATATTTGACATGCCCAATTTCTAACCAAGAGGTTGGGCAAACGATTTCTCCCGGGCTCGATATCAGGATAGGCGGGTAGTTGGAGGCATTTATGACGAACGGTGTGTGAGGTAACATCGGCAGGAGGGTGAACCCACAATGTGATAAGTCTGCCATCCGTTCCATCCATCGTCAGAACGGAGGTAACCTCACCCACAAGACGGTGCCTTGGAGATCAAGAAGAAGCCAAAGCCGAAGCTTCCGCACTCCAGACGGAATAGATACATAGAACAAACACTTGAAAACCTGCTCCACTATGAGGAATGTTGGACAGATAGGGTCGCCTTGCCCCTCTATAAAAGGACTCCCAAGGCCTTCTTTCGGGGAGTGTTGGTATTTCTTAACACCACAGAGTTATCCGCAAGTGCACGGAAATACCTTTGTAGCACTTCCCCGTAAGGAGTATTCCCAAGGGTATCGAATCCAAAGAACGTGTGCGCTAATCTTTCGAACTAGCTCACCCAAGGACACAAAGTTGTTTGGTAGGCAAGGAACAGAGAGGAATTCAAAACATTGATACTAATTAAAGGCAGTTTGCAGTAGATGCTTGCTTCGGGCACATGCTTACTCCTAGCAATACTAGGACGACTCCCACCAAGAGCCTATGGCATAGCCGAACGTGGAGGATTACGAAGGACAGATAGGGCTGTCACCACCTACTACCTACCTCTTCAATCTGTGGGTCTACGAGATATCCACTGATGATTTATAACCTAAGCACCACGCTTACGTTCTAAATCACTACTCTAGTTGTTTCAAACACAAATCTACAACTAGAGCCTCTAATGAATTAAAGCAGTGAACCCACAAGTAACTACTTGTGCAAACTACTATGAATAAAAGATCAAACTTGTATTGAATTCACAAAGGCTTACTTGATTGAGTACAACCTTAGTAAGGGTACAAGTGTAGAAGAGGGACTTGACAAGCCCAAGCCTCCTTCTCCTAGACTCTTCACCACACTCTCCTTCTACTTTGGTAGCCTCTAGGACTACTCTAAACCTTTGGAGTGTAGCGCTATTCTCAACTTTTTGGTGTGTGTGAGAAGTGAGGTGAGGGGGTCTATTTATAGGTGGATAAGGGTCAGTTCCCGCCACAATTAACGCGCGAATCAGTCACCATTGACTCCAGGGAGTCGGGAGGAGCCAACACGTGTCATTTGACCGGGTTTGGCGCCAGGAAGGGGTCGGCCAAACCCCTGGTTTGGCTGACCTAGTCAAGCCTCCCCTCGGGGAGTGCTTCCTCCAGGTGGCTTCCAGGTGGGCCCCCTTGATGTATATGGGTGCAACACCATTGGATCTCCTCGTATTCTTCCGTTTGTGGGCTATTTAATCCATGTGTTGCCACGTCTCATCGCCTGATTCGTTAAAATCCATTTTCATGGATTCATCCCTGCATGTTTTGGTATTTTGGGTAATAATTCACCTGCATACAAATAGACACCAACACTTGTGGAATTGGGTTAGTGTATAGCCCTACCACTATGTTTTGTGTTTCTTTTATGCACATTATGAGGTGAATTGATGGTCAAAATATGGTACTTAAGGACCGTCAACAAACTCCCCCACACTTAGTCCTTTGCTCGTCCTCGAGTGAAGGCAAGAAGAACTCGAGTGTTGTCATAAATTTGCTATAAGGTAGAAAATAAGGATACTAGATATTTCAACTTATACCTGAATTCATGGATCCCCTTTGTGTATGTGGCTACCACATCAATCTTGGTGTTTGAAAAGTGGAACGGTTAGAATGAAGTTCCCTTGAATCATTCTCTGCTGAAATGGTTTGGCAATTGCTATATTTGAAAGTCATAGGAACATTTGCCCTTGCCTTCTCGATCGGAATCTCTCAAATCTCTCAAAGTGTTTGAGTCCTCACCATGGCATGTTTTGCCAATTTTTGTCCCTATACTAAAAGTGGATATATTTGGAGCTTCGTAGGGATGAATGTGGCACACATTTGCAATTCATATGTTACTAAGTCAAAAACTTGATCCTATGAGAGACTTATGCAATGAACAAAGTGAAGGAAAAATTCTCGTGCACATGAATGAAATGGAGGGGTGAGGTTATAACTCCCATGAATTTTATCTCTATTTTAAGGATGAAACATGGCTACTTTTTGTTTAGCACTCTTACTCTTTTCCAAGTGTGGATGCTTTTTATTTTTCTTGTAGCCATGTCTTCTACTACTTTTTATTTTTAGAGAGACTTTCATTTGTATTGTATGGAGTTTCTTTTTGGCAGATGGGTAATCGATGGATGCAAACTCTCAATGTGAGAAATTTTGCATGAATGGAGTGCACAAGAGTTTTCAATTCAAAAAGTTCATGCATGTCACTCAATTGGGTCACGGGTTTGACAAAGTTCAATGAAAAGCAAAGTGGCATATGCTTGTGGTTTTCAATGAATGTATCATATGGCATTGGTGGGTATATAAATTTCCAATGAGAGATTTAGGCAAAGTTCAAGACTTCAAATAGTTACAAATGTCAAAATCAATTTCAAGCAAAAGGATGATTTCAAAAGAACTCATTTACCATATCACACTAGTCAAATACCTAGATGATGTGTTTTTCCTATTGAATTATGGGAATCATAAACAAGGTAATGAATTGAAATATAAAGTATTCAAATTTTTAGCTTAAGCAAATTCTTGATTACCAAATTTTATTTCAATTTGTTGAGTTGATTCATTTTAGATATGCAAATGAAAAATATGAATTCAACTCAAACAGCAGGGTAGCGCATAAAAGTGGGGATAGGAAATCCAAACCGATTTTCTGGAGCAAAACGGAGTTGTACGGTGCAGAAAACAAGTCGGCCGACCAGGGGGTTCGACAGACCTCATTTTGGCTTTTCTATGGCTCTGTTTCATCAGGTCGTTTTGCTCATTCGGTCGCGACGTGTTTTATTATGCAACATTAATTTCTCACGTCGGGATTTCGTGACTTGGGGACATGTTTCCCCCACACTTGTTTCCTGAATTCTTTATTCAACAAAATAAACTAAAGGGGGAACTTTACCGGTGTTAGATGAACCGGTAAGTTCACTTTATTCAAATCAAAATATGGGGATGGTTACATTATTTAACCTAGCTTTAGAAAACAAATGTTTTAAAAAAATCCTAAGCAGTAAGCATCCTATGCTATCGGGCGAGGGAAGTTTTATCGTTGGCCGGCGTAATGTCCCCGCTCAGGTTGAAGGTTGAGCTGGAGGAGGCGTGAGGCACAATCTTCTTGTCGGCCATGACGAGGACAGGAGGAAGATGATTATTCAATGAGGTGTAAAACTTTCCTCTTTGTTTCCGTCCTTTCAGTAGGCGGGGAATGACACGTTCCACCAAGGATTTTTTGGAGGATATCGAGGAGGATCAACACGAGAAAACTGAACGCAAACGGAGCGAAGGGAGAGTCGGCCGAGCCCCTTCTGGCTCCATCCGGGCCACATTTTCTTGTGTTGATTAAATGGGCCTCATAGATGAAGAATTGGATGGGCCCATTAGTTGGACGTGGAGAATTTAAACAGAATTGAAAGAAATGGCATGGAAATCGATTAGATTTACCACGTAAAATTCTTTTTCTGTATCATTTTGGGAATCGAGAAATAATTTAAGTCAATGCCCATTCACTTTGAATAGTTGACCGTCATCACCTTGGAGTGTGATTACTCCATGGGATGAAGTCTCTACAACAGTGAAGGTTCCTTCCCATTTACTTCTAAGCTTCCCATGTCCAAAGAGTTTAACCCTGGAGTTAAAGAGTAAAACTTTATCTCCAGGTTTCAACTCTTTCGGCGTAATCCTCTTATCGTGCTATCTTTTGGTTCTCTCTTTATAAATTCTGGCACTGTGGTACGCCTTATCTCTCCATTCCTCCAACTCAGAGATATGCTTCAATCGGTGATTTCCTGCTTCGTTAAGATTCATGTTCCACCGCTTGATGGCCCAATACGCTCTATGTTCCAATTCAACGGGAAGATGGCAAGTCTTCCCATAGACAAGTTGGAAAGGAGACATGCCGATAGGTGTCTTGTAGGCAGTACGATATGCCCACAATGCGTCGGGTATCTTTTGCTTCCATCCCGTTCCCGTTTCCAAGATAGTCTTTTGCAGAATATTCGTAATTTGCTTATTAGATGTTTCTGCTTGACCACTTGTCTGTGGGTGGTATGGGGTAGCAATGTTATGCTGGACTCCAAGTTCCCTTAAAAAGTTCCATAAGGTCTTATCTATGAAATGAGACCCTCCATCACTTATGACCATACGGGGAGTTCCAAAGCGTGGGAAAATGATCTCATGGAACATTTTCCTTGCTTGCTTGGAATCAGCATTTTTGCATGGCAATGCTTCTACCCATTTTGACACATAATTGACGGCAACCAGAATATACTCGCAATCATAAGACCTAGGAAAAGGTCCCATGAAATCAATACCCCATACATCAAGTAATTCCACTTTGAGATTGTATGTTAGGGGCATCGCATCGCGAGCAGAGATTCCTCCATGCTTCTGGCATTTCCAACATCTGCGAATGAATTCCTTGGTATCTTTATACATTGAAGGCCAATAGAACCCACTCTGCCAGATCTTTGCCTGAGTACGGTAAACACCGTAATGACCACCATAGGGGCCAGCATGGCATTTCTCTATAATTTTGGTACGTTCGATTGATGGGATGCACCTTCTAAGAAGGCCATCAGCACATACTCGATAGAGGTAAGGGTCATCCCAAAGGTGTTTATGACTCTCATAAATGAGTTTCTTTTTATTCTCCCCTGGTGGTACGTATCCCGTGACCATAAAGTTCACGATATCCGCATACCAAGGGTGAGAGTCTGTCACCTTGAGGAGCATATCATCTCGTAGGAAGTCATTGATAGTTATGTCCATGGTTTGTGTGACTTCCATACGTGAAAGATGATTTGCTACTGAATTCTCTACTCGTTTTTTATCTCTTATTTCCAGATCAAATTCTTGGAGTAGGAGAATCCATCGAATTAGCCTGGGTTTAGCATCCTTTTTGGTAAGCAGATATTTCAAAGTAGCATGGTCTGTGTAGACTATGACCATTGCTCCAACCAAATTGGTTTTTACGTGGTTCAGGGCGCAAGGAGTGTAATACCCTACTCCACGATGGATTGTATTGCTAGTGTGTGTGAATGCGTGTGTGTATCGGGGATTCGATGTTTCGTCCTTTGTAATGGTGGCGGTTCGATCCTTTTATAGACAAGGTTGGATGCCTTACAAGTGGGGTCCAGGGCCTAACAGGTGGTCCCTGGGCGATCTTATCCTAAAGATCTATGCTTCTCGCATAAGCTTCCTCTAACCATGGTAGTGAAGACTCGCCGTCTTGCCGCCTCTCTCGTCAGTAGCCCATGCGCCGTTGCTAACGATGGCAGGAGGTGTCCCATCAGCCTGTCTTGTTGTCGCAAGCTACCCACTTGGCTGAGTGGGATAGGTCTGCATCGTCTTCACTATGATGTGATTGGTTATAGCGGTCTCTGACTGTTGGCGTGCTCCGCATTGTGCGCTGGAGGTGGGTAACCGTCTTCAATGCTTGACTTGTGCAAGGCGCACCATCCTTTAACTCTCGCATATTACCGACCAGGGCAAGTTGCAAGACACGTGGCAGCGTCTAGGCTGGCCCCTGCTAGGGAGGCCCGTCCCGGTTCTTCATGACGCATGGCAGCTTCGGGGCTCTTCAAGGAATGTGACAGCTCCAGACCCTTTCCCGCGAGGGGTGGTGGACCTGGTGCTCCGAGCCACCTTGCTGCACCGCAGCTCTCTCCCAAGGTTGGGTAAGGTCCTGTCCCTACACGTGGCGTCTCAGGAGACCGCCTCATCGGAGGAGCCTAGTCCCATCTTTAAGGCTCACGTGGTAGTGCTGGAGCTCGTCCTTGAGGAAGGATGGGGTCTGGCACCTTCAGGACACGTGGTGCCATCGGATGTGCCTAGGTGTTTTCACCTTGTGTGCGAAGGTACCCGTCTGCAGGGTACCGACAGTGGCCCCTAGGTCCACCTTGGGGGGAGGTGACGAGCCCAAAGGTGGAGCCCTTTCCATGTTTTCTTGCACTACGCTTTGAATTTTGTCTCGAACAGCCGAAGCAGTGGGCGCTTCTGCCAAGTCGCCACGCGTCCTCCTCTGGTTGAGAGACTATGGCGACGGGATCTTTGCTTGCTGTAGTATCTATGTCTTCTGCGGCACTTTTAACCGTGACGGTTCCCAATGCGACTATAGCACTTTTGTATGCTCAGCATTTATGAGAGCCGCTTCAGCTGTTTTCTCGGGTGGCTGACCGTCTGGGCCAGTGCTTCAGACAGGGGGCGTAGGGCCCATTGTCATGGGTGTTGTGCGTTGAGTGGTGTGGGCCGAACCTTTGTGATACGAACAAAGTACTCAGGCGTCGCGGGGGTGATCGAAAAGGAAACCTTTGTTAGAGGGGAAGGTTCCTTCCTTACTCATGCCCCGCAGCCTGAGTTTTCGCCTTCTTCCTTGAGCGCCCAAGCCTTCACCCCTTAGCCAAAGCTCTCACTTTTACTTGCTCCGATGGCCTCCCCACTACCACCTTCTCGCTTCCAGTTGGTCGGGGATCTGGTGCCGATGAGGAGACTTCTTGGCTGGGTGGCGGTAGAGTGCGGATGGATGATCCGCTGTAGATCTCCCGAGCTTCAAGATCTTCGCGAAGATGAGACTGTTCTCTTCGTCGCCTACGCCATTGATGGGCTTGCACTCCCACTATCAAGGTTATTCCTTGCAGTGCTGGGGGAATACGGGCTGCAGCTTCACCACTTGTCGCCGAACTCCATCACCTTGGTCGCCGTGTTCGTCCACCTGTGCGAGGCATTTGTGGGCTTCCTGCAACGGTGGAGCTATTCTGGTTCTTCTTCATGATGAAGACCCTTGGAAAGAGTGCGACGACCCAAGTAGGGGCCTACTACTTCAATCATCGGGAGAAGATCTCCTGGGGCTACATTGCCTCGTTCAAAAGGGGGAAATGGAGCAACTTGAGGGAAGACTGGGATATCGTGCGGATCGAGGCCCATGCTATGCTGAAGATGCCATCCGAAGGTCCAGCCTCCGACCCTACCACCTAGGAAGCATTCCAGGGGTTAACAAAGGAGTACGAGCCCGTGCTGAAGAGGATCTGGTTCTTGGCTGAAAAGGGCTTGACCTCTCTGATGGTGTTGGCAGACTTCTTGCTCCGCTGTACCGCCCCTTTCTAGCAGCGTTTGCACAGGGCCTGGCACTACATCGGCACGTACGACCAATGTCGTCTAGATTTGGACAGCCCAACACCCAAGATGATGGAGGATATGTTGAAGGCGGTGACCTCCGACATTGTTGACGACGGGCATGTCTCCATCCCAGACGAATGCTAGCGCTCCACATGAACACCTACTTGGGGGCCGAACTTCAGAGCTTGATGTCGAAGGTCAACGTGTTCGGCCTCGTCCGTCTGCATCTTGAAGATACGGTTGGGGCCTCGGTGGACCTAGAGTAGTGTCGTGTTGCGATGCAACAAAGGTCACGGTCTTCCTCACGTCCTTCAGCAAGGGCAGAGGCTGGGCCCTCAATAGCCTCCGACAAGGCGGGGGTCAGCCAGCCGGCACCAGGTTCGGAGCCGAGAAAGCGTTCCCGTACGCTGGTCGCGGGCTCTGCCACTTCTGTGCCAAAGAAGCGAAAGCTAACTCGGGGGGACGGTACTCCCATCTCCCATCATGATGGAGTCGGAGGGGCTGAAGCTTTTGTCGTCGACTTGGTCTCTGATTCTAGCGGTGTCTCTAGCTCTGGAGGAGGTGCAGAGGGGTCTGCGTAGGTGACCGCGCCAACGCGGGTCGACCAAGAGCTGGTGCCAGAGACAGCGGTGCCGGCCTTGTCTTCAGGTCCTGGCGACCTCGATCTACCGTGTGGGGTCGGAGGCCTGGGTCAATGGAGAAGTTCGACCTGCTGGTAAGCCGCAACTTCTTCCTCTGCTATATCTCTTCTTTTCTTCATCGCTCTGACGAAGTTGGTTTTGACTTTTCAGGGCATCGTCGATCGACATAGTGCTCGTGGTGCTCCTCGGGTGGGCTTGGTGAGTCCCACGCTTCCCAGAGCTGGAATGGGATCTGCTGCACTGCACCCTATGCCTGAAGGTGCACAGGCTTCCGGTGATGCCGATGTCCCTGCACCCCTATCCGTCAAGGAAGGTGGGGTTGAGGTGGTGCCATTCAAGGAGATTCCAGGCGAGAAGGTGTCGGGCGAGGTGGCGGCTACCTTGGTCGTGGCGGCTTCCCTTGGTGGAGCTGACCTGCCCGCCATTGAAGCGGCACCGGCGCCTGATGTTATTGGTGCGCAAGATGGCGACTTGCCACTGACGGCCAGCGATGCCCTTGCAGTGAAGGAGGGGACTTCAGCGCTGGGCAACGACGTGTTGATTCCTGGAGCTCCAGCCGGGGAGCCATCCGGTCCTCAGGCACTAGTGTCTGTCGCGGAGTTAGTAGAAGGGGTGGAGAGGCAGATGTTCGTGGAGACAGTCACTCCAATCTCTCTCGCCGATGCTGTTGTCATGGCCCAGTCCGTCTTGCACTAAACAAAAGCTGCTTTCGCTCGAGAGTGGGATCAGCTTGCAGAGGAGCGGCACTTGGTGAAACTGGTCGATGCCAAGAACAAGGAGCTTGAGGTGAAGGCCTTGAAGGCTCATGCCATCGCTGATGCCCATTTGAAGCTGTGCGAGGATCAGTAGCTGGAGTTAGTTCGTCGTGAAGTTGTCGTTGCTGATGCAGAACGGGACTTGGTGGTGAAGGAGGAGGAGGTCTCTCGGAGCCTGGAGGAGAAGCATCGGGCTATGCAGGACTCAGAGCTCGCCATCAAGCGCCGGGAGGACGATCTGGAGCGTCGTGCTCAGGAGCTCGTTGACCGAGAGGAAGCTATGTAGGGAGGAGGAGATCCTCTAGGCCTCCCGCGCGACCGAGGCCCAAGGGATCCTGGACTTCTTGGCCTGTACTGGGGTGGTGTTGGAACCCCTCAGCCTTGGTCTCATGACGTACGGGGAGCCTTCTCATGGGGGTGGCCGAGCTGCTCCCAACTTTGGACTCCCTCTACTTGATGTTGGGGTCGCTGAACACCGTCCTTGCGAGGCGGTTGGAGGTCGAAGGAAGGGAGCAGGCTGAGCTAGTGGCCCCCCATGTGTTGGTATGCTTCTCAAGCTGGTACCTGAGCTAGGTGCCGGAGCTGGCTACTCTGGTGTTGCTCGCAGGCCCCATGGGAGGTGCCAGAGCTGGCTGCTCTGATGTCACCCACCATCATCGTAGATGCATCAACGGCAGGCCCCTGGTGTACAAGCTATCACAAGAGAATCATGTTAGCAACAAGAGTGAGACAGGAGAGTTTAATCACTTATCCGAGCTTGTTGCTGTCATTGACATGTTGAGACGTCAACAGCAGGCCCCTTGGGAGGTGCCAGAGCTGGCTGCTCTGGTGTGCCGGAGCTGGATGCTCCAGCGTCATCCACCATCTTTGTAGATACGTCGATGGTAGACCCCTTGGGTGATGCCGAAGCTGGATGCTCCGGCATCACCCACTATTGTCATAGATTCATCAACGATAGGCCCCCTGGGAGGTGCCGAAGTTGGCTGCTCCTGCTTTGCCCACCATCATCGTAGAGACGTTGATAGCAGGCCCCTTGGAAGCTGGCAGAGCTGGCTGCTCCGGCGTCGCCAACCATCAACGTAGAGACATCGACGGTAGGCTCCTTGGGAGGTGCCGGAGCTGGGTGCTCCGGCGTCGCCCACCATCATTGTAGATGCGTCGACGGTAGGACCCTGGTGTACAGGCTATCACAAGAGAACCCTGTTAGCAACAAGAGTGAGGCAGGAGAGTTTACTCACTTATCCGCACTTGTTGCTGTCGTTGACGAGTTGAGGCGTCGACGATGGGCCCCTTGGGAGGTGCCGGAGCTAGCTGCTCTAGCGTCACCCACCATCGTTGTAGAGACGTCGACGGCAGGCCCCTTGGGAAGTTTCGGAGTTGGATGCTCTGGCGTCATCCACCATCTTTGTAGATATGTCGACATCAGGCCCCTTGGGTGATGCAGGAGCTGTATGCTCTAGTGTCACCCACCATCGTCATAGATCCATCGACGGTAGGCCCCCTTGGAGGTGCCGGAGCTAGCTGCTCCAGCGTCGCCCACCATTGTAACCTGCTTTGTATGTCCTGCACAAAGAACAGGGGTGCATATTTTTTGCTCATTGGTGATCTTTTCCTATTCTTTAGTATTGCCATGTCTTATAGTCTTGGGCAGGTATGTGGGGTTTGGGTAATTCTTTACGTTAGCGCCTGGGATCCGTCTCCCGCCTTACTCGGGGTGTGAGCGTCCTGGCCCTCAGTACTTAGCGATAGCACTGGGAGGCAATGTGCGCACGCTTAGGGTACAGGACCAGGCTAAGCAGGTTGCACACTCTGTACCTCCATCTTGGCGTAGGCCTTTCGTGGGGGACTATTTAGCACCATAGGAATCCAAGTAAGAGGGCAGTCGCGAGGTCCCGAAACACCTTGCAGGTACCTCAAACAAGTCCGCCTTCAGCAGGGTTGCATAACTTTACTAGGGGTGATATAGAAAAAACTTCACCAGGTATACAAAGATAATATACAAAAGGATGAGACTAGCCTGATCGATCACAAAATTAACAGGTAATTAATTGAACATAAGAAAAAGCATATGGTAAGATAGTGAATTTTTCAAATTGGCGTTCATAGGAGGGGACTGTCTTTACAATAAGGCAACGACCCACTCCGGTTGGCAAGGGAGGCAGAGTGTTCATGCTTAGGGTACAGGACCAAGCTAAATGGTGAACACTCTGGACCTGTCCCACCCAGAGCTTGGTTGTCCTAAGTGTCGTTCCTTGGCACCATGACACCCTACACTGTCCTACTATTATGCTTAGGCATAGAACTTACGGAGGTGCTCTATGTTCCAAGGGTTGGGGAGGGGCTCTCCTTCTTCTGTGGCTAGACGGACACACCCGGGGCGGGATACCTGTGTCACTCGGAAGGGGCCCTCCCAGCTGGGGGAGAGTTTGTGCAATCCTTCTCGAGAAAGTATACGCCACAACACTAGGTCGCCGTCTGGAGTTCTCTACTCCGCAGAAACCGCTCCTGGTAGCGCTTGAGCGCATGTCGGTAACATGCGTTTCAGATGGTGGCGTGCCACCTTGCTTCGTCGATGAGGTTGACATCTTCTCTTCAGAGTTGGTTCTGTGAGTCTTCATTGAACGGTCGGACTCGGAACAAGCCCACTGCGATCTTTGGGGGGAGGACGGCCTCGGCCCTAAACACCAGGAAGAAAGTATTTCTCTAGTGGCATGGCTGAGTTATGTCCGGCTTTCCCATAGCGCACAGGGGAGTTCGTCAATCCACTTAGCACCATGCTTATCCAAACTATTTTACGTGCGGGTCTTGAGGCCCCTGAGGATCTCAGCATTGGCCCTTTCAACTTAACCGTTGTTCTTTGGATGATCCACAGATGCATAACAAACTTGGACGTCGAGGTATTCGCAGTAGTCCTGGAATGTTGCACTGGTGAACTGGGTCCCGTTGTCAGTGATGATCCTGTTTGGCACCCCAAACCTGTAGACAATCAACTTGATGAACTTGATTGCGGACTTCTTGTTGATTTTGATCACTGGGGCTGCCTCCAGCCACTTGGTGCACTTGTCTACATCGACGTAGAGGAACCACTACTGAAAGTGCATCTAGGAACCCCTTGTGGGTTTTGGTGAATTTATGATAAGCAAATGAGATCCTAACTAAATTGTTGAGACGAGCGCAGGTTTTAATGAAATCATGAAGAAAGCGCAAAAAGAAGGGAGAGTGAGGAATCAAGTTGAAAGGAGCTCAAGAAATGATTATAATACTCTTTGTGTATGGAGTGTGTAAGATTATAATATTATTTTTGAGAAAGACAAGCCTTGTAGCTCGTGTCAAGCTGGGAAGCAAGTAGGAGCACCTCATCGCTCGAAGAATGTCATGACAACGACAAGACCGCTCGAGCTACTTCACATGGATCTATTTGGTCCAATTGCTTACATAAGCATCGGCGGTAACAAATACGGCTTAGTAATTGTTGATGATTTTTCACGCTTCACGTGGGTTTTCTTTTTGCATGATAAGGCAGAAACTCAAGGAACCCTCAAGAAGTTTCTCAAGCATGCCCAGAATGGGTTTCCATTGAAGATCAAGAACATACGAAGTGACAATGGCATAGAGTTCAAGAACACCCAAGTTGAGGAGTACCTAGACGGAGAAGGCATAAAATATGAATTTTCAACACCATACTCCCCTCAACAAAATGGAGTAGCCGAAAGGAAGAATCGAACTCTCATAGAGATGGCGAAGACAATGATTGATGAGTACAAGACTTTGGATCGATTTTGGGCTGAAGCGGTCAACACCGCTTGTCACGCCATAAATCGACTCTATCTTCATCGCCTACTCAAGAAAACGTCATATGAACTACTCACCGGTAACAAGCCTAATATTTCCTATTTTCGAGTTTTCGGTTCTAAATGATATATCTTGAACAAGAAGCCTAGGACTTCAAAGTTCGCTTCGAAGTCTGATGAAGGTTTCTTGCTTGGCTATGATTCGAACTCATACGCCTATCGTGTCTTCAACAAGGTCTCCGGACTTGTTGAAGTAGCACGTGACGTACTGTTCAATGAAACTAACGGCTCTCGAGAAGAGAAAGTTGATCAATGTGTGCTAGATAGAGAAGAAGCTCCATGTCAAGCGTTGAGAATAATGGCGTTGGGCGATGTTCGATCGCAAGCGCCACCTCCAAATGCAAATGAAGAATATGAACCACAAGTGGAGGTAATTGATCAAGGGGGAGCTTCTACTCAAGATCAACCTGATGAAGATCAAGGTGACCAACAAATCAATGAGGGCAACCATCTAGGGGTAGAATAAGATGACCATGAAGATTCAAGACCACAAGTGCCACATCCAAGAGTACACCAATGTGTCCAAAGAGATCACCCCGTCAACAACATAATCGGTGACATCCAAAAGGGAGAAAGAACTAGATCCCGAATTGCTAATTTTTGTGAACATTACTCGTATGTATCCTCTTTGGAACCTCAGAGGGTTGAAGATGCATTGAAAGATCTGGATTGGGTGATGGCAATGCAAGAAGAATTGAACAACTTCAAGCGGAACGAGGTGTGGGAACTTGTCGAAAGGCCCAAGTTCAACGTCGTCGGCACTAAATGGGTCTTCCACAACAAACAAGATGAACACGGGGTGGTGACAAGAAACAAGGCGTGACTTGTGGCCAAAGGGTATTCACAAGTCGAATGTTTGGATTTCGACAAAACTTTTGCTCCCGTAGCTAGACTTGAATCGATTAGAATATTACTTGCATATGCTACTCACCATGATTTCAAGCTCTATCAAATGGACATGAAAAGTGCCTTCCTCAATGGACCAATCAAGGAGGAGGTGTACGTGGAGCAACCCCCAGATTCAAAGATCAACATTTCCCCGACCATGTGTTCAAACTGCGTAAGGCTCTCTATGGCCTCAAACAAGCTCCTAGAGCTTGGTATGAGTGTCTTAGAGATTTTTTAAATGAAAATGGTTTCAAGATTGGCAAAGCTAATTATACATTGTTCACTAAGCATTTTGACAATGAGTTATTTGTCTGTCAAATTTATGTTGATGATATTATATTTGCTAACAAATCCTTTTGTGAAGAATTTAGTAAGATTATGACAGATAGATTCGAAATGTCCATGATGGGAGAATTGAGGTACTTCTTGGGATTCCAAGTGAGGCAAGAAAAGGAAGGGACGTTCATGAGCCAAACCAAGTACACTCAAGACATACTCAAGAAGTTTGGAATTGACAAGGCGAAGCCTATAAAGACTCCCATGGCAACAAATGGACACTTGGATCTCAATGAAGACAGACCAAGCGTGGATCAAAAGGTATATCGCTCTATGATTGGCTCCCTACTCTACTTATGTGCATCTAGGCCTGATATTATGTTGAGTGTATGTTTGTGTGCAAGATCTCAAGCCAATCCTAAGGAGTGTCATTTGACAGCCGTAAAAGGAATCTTGCGATATTTAGTTCATACACCCAACCTAGGCCTTTGGTATCCTAAAGGTTCCAAATTTAATCTCATTAGATACTCTGATGCAGATTATGCCGGATGCAAAGTAGATAGAAAAAGTACCTCCGGTACATGCCAATTCCTAGGTAGATCCCAAGTTTCTTGGTCCTCCAAGAAACAAAACTCTATTTCCTTATCCACTGCCAAAGTGGAGTATGTTGCAGCCGAGAGTTGTTGTGCACAACTCCTTTGGATGCAACAAACTCTAAAGGATTACGGTTACAATATGAGTTGTATTCCACTCCTTTGTTATAATGGGAGTGCCATTAAAATTGCCCATAACCCCGTTGAGCACTCTAGGACCAAACACATAGACATCCGGCATCACTTTTTGAGAGACCACTCAATGAAAGGTGACATAACCATTTCCCATGTCAACACCAAAAAGCAACTAGCTGACATATTTACCAAGACACTTGATGAAAAACGTTTTTGCGATCTCCGAAATGAACTAAATATCCTTGATGCTCGGAATGTGGCTTGAAAACTTGCATACCAGTATGGCTTATTCAGAATCCATTGATTGTGTTATGAAAATCATCTCTCTCTATTTTCTCCAAGAAACTATTTCAATTACTTGATCTTGCAGAATTATGGTCATAGCTTGATTGTTGTATGTTTACTGATCATATTCATCAAGATTATTTGTGTGTTTTGCCCCTTATTTTCTTTGTAAGCACCTTCGAATATATACGAATGGGCTAATTGCTTTTGTTCTGGTGACCATGGACTAGTCCGTGGTTGCCCGGACTAGTACGCACACTGCAAACTCGTCCAGAGAGGTCCAATAGTCCGGACTAGTCCGATTTTTCGACTCCATATCCCTAGGGCCGCCAAACCCGAATCCCCTTCATCCTCAGAACTTCCCTAATACTATCTCTCCCCACTCGAGTGCTCCTAAGGCCATTTGGCGATTTCTCCACCAAATCGCTTCAAATCTCCGTGGAAAATGATCTTCATCGCAAGGGGATCAAGGACCTCGGACTTGTCCGCACCAACAATGCCTCCAACCTCAAGAATCAAAGGATTTTGATAAACTTTCTCCAAAACCTAGAACCTTTGATTTCTTGTGTTGTGGTCCAAGTACACCGTGACTTATGATGAGTTTGCAAGATTGCTACATCTAGAGAACACCGACAACAATGCAGTCGTGATTCACAATATCGGTGTCCTGGAGAAGGACAAGATGGAGTTCCTTTATGACACTCGCCTGAAGTTCAGTCCTCCATCAACCAAGAACATGAAGCCCTTCTTCATGGTTCTCAACAGGGTGATAAGGAAGACAATAGCTCCAAAAGATGGAGATGCAAGAAGTGTGCAAGGGTACTTGAGGACCTTAATGAAGGTGATAAGCAAGAACGGGAAGTTTGATATCTTCGACTATATCTGGAACGACATGGTGAACATCTCTTGCACCCCTAACCGTTCCTGTGGCTATGCGCCCTACATCATGTTCATGATTGAGAAAGACATAAGAATTGAGTTCATGAAGGATGTGGAGCACACTCCCTTGAGGCTTCAGAAGCCTTCCCAAGCCACTCTCCCAGCTGCTCCATCTCCAGTGTCCAGTGAAGAGGCTCCGAGGAGAGCTCAAGGAGATACCAGGACTGCTCCCGCTACTAGGACCCCTCATCAAAAAGGGTCTTCTAGTGGTATTTTGAAGTACTTGGCCACCATCTTTGGCTCCTGCAAGAAGGCTGAGGTGAAAGTTCACAAGTTGAATAAGGCAAGGAAGGAGGATATCAGATACATAAAACAAAATGTCAAGCAAATATGCCAGAAGCTGGAGATTGAGCCCATTGGATCTCCTGTCATCTCTGAGGACTCTCCCTCTGACTTCTCAGAGCTTCCACCCCTTTCACCTTCTGAACTTGCCTATTTTGGCATTGGAGGCACTTCAAGTGGATCTGCTCCTCCTCCTCCTCCTTTGCAGCCTGAAGATGAAGATGATGAGCAGACTGACAGCAAGGAGCGAGTCGCTGGCGACTG
Organism: Tuctoria greenei; assembly: GCA_036927565.1. Classification (NCBI taxonomy): domain Eukaryota; kingdom Viridiplantae; phylum Streptophyta; class Magnoliopsida; order Poales; family Poaceae; genus Tuctoria; species Tuctoria greenei. The sequence continues at coordinate 258,620,402 of JAYESD010000002.1, forward strand.
CTAGATCCCTCCTCTCCTTCTTTTTGGTGCCTTGATGCCAAAGGGGGAGAGATTGAGGGGGGGGTCACCAGGTCTAGCTATAGGTTGTGAGAGGAGAGCTCTATTTGTGTTTCGTTTGGGTTGTAAAACTTTGACTGTGCTCTCTTATGCTATTGGACATGTGGTGTGAAACTATGGCTTTGTTATGCTTATGACTTATGTGTTATGCTCTGAATTTGATATTCATGCATGATAACCTTGATGTTGTCATGATTATGCCATTTATCTTATTCATATCAAGATTATTGTTCACACACATGTAGTTTTGCATCCCACCATGAAGAGTGCAGATATGTCTCATGTTTTCATTGCTTAATTTGTTCCAAACTCATATGTGCACACTTTATGAAAATCTGAATTTTTAATCATATTTGTGAAATCTCAATTGGTTGTCATCAATCACCAAAAAGGGGGAGATTGAAAGTGCATCTAGGCACCCCTTGTGGGTTTTGGTTGATTTGTGACAAGCAACTGAGATCCTAACTAAATTGTTGATATGAGCGCAGGTTTTAATGAAATAATGAAGAAAGCGCAAAAAGAAGGGAGAGTGAGGAGTCAAGTTGAAAAGAGCTCAAGAAATGATTATAATACTCTTTGTGTATGGAGTGTGTTGGAAAAACACACCCCAAGAGCTCAAACAATTTTTAATCACTCTCAGTGCACAAAGTTATACAGGTCCGGACTAGTCCGATGTACCCCCGGACTAGTCCGATTTCTCTCTATCCAAAATCGGACAAGTCCTCCCATAGCAGACTTGTATGAATAGTCCAGTTTTCATAGACCAGACTAGTCTGATATCCCCATGGACTGGTTCGATATCTCTCTGACTAATATCGGACTAGTCCTCCCCAGTGCGGACTAGTTCTCAGCACTTCACAGTTTGCACGAAGTCGGACAAGTCCGATATCATAACGGACTAGTTCGATATCTTTATGACATAAATCGAACAAGTCCGATATCTGCACGGATTAGTCTGAAAACCTTCTGACTTAAATCGGACAAGTCCTCCAAGTGCGCACTTGTCCTCAATCCACTAAGGGTTTCACCATGGACGGACTAGTCCGATATGTCTTGGACTAGTCCGAACATCTCTAGAGACAAAGACGGATTATTCCGCCCAGGGCCGGACAAGTCTGATATTTCAGGACACTTAGGGTTTCCCACACGCCACACACCAGACTAGTCCGGAGTCCACCACGGACTAGTTCAATCCTTGTAAACTGTAAGACCTATGTGTGCTGAATACATTGGCTTGTAGTGAATACACTTGGCTTTGATGATAAAAGTTTTAAATATCACCAAAACACTTTTTTGTCAAGGTCCGACTCTAGCTCTGAGCTACAGCAAGGTCCAACGGTACGTCCGGCTTGTTTTGGGTAGCTCCGGTTACGTTCGATGCTAGGTCCGACTAGCTTTGGTTAGCTCCGATGAGTTTTGTCTTTAGCTCCGACATGTCTTTGATAGCTCCGGCGTGTTTTTGCTAAGCTCCGAGTTGATTTTTCTAGCTTCGGCTTTTGGGTTTACTAGTTCCGACTAGTTCTGGTTAGCTTCGGCGCTAGGTCCTGCTAGTTTTGTAAGCTCCGGCGGGATCTTGGTTATACTAGCTTTGGTAAGCTCCGGCGATAGGTTCTACTAGCTTTTGTTAGCTCCGGCTCAAGCTCCGGGTTGCTCTGGCAAGGTCCGAAACTTGACTGCAGTGCTTCTGCTTTTCATTTGCAATGTTTCGTACTTGCTTTACATTGTTGGAAAGATTGCTTAGTATTCATTTGCTAAGTTTTTGGTGCGTTTTGGTTGATATGGATGATATTGTTTTGCTATGCTTTGCAACATGCTTATGTGAGGTTCTCACGTAAGGTGTTGTGTTCGGAACTAACTTGAGTCAAGTCGAGGACTTAGGCTCGTATGGATTGGTTGTTTATTCATGTGCAGGTGTTGCTTGAGTTCAAGACATGGCTGGTGACGGGATCCATTGGACTAGTCTCAGGGAGGAGATGAGGTTCCAACAACCAAATTCAGGAGGAATTGTGGTTGACCTGATCAGGAGGTTGCGCAGCATGATTGAATCAAGAACAATGCATATGAAGGTATCATGGACGTCATTGGAAGATGTTTGCACGTGTGCAAGGAGTTCATGGACGTGGCTACATGGTTCCGAGACGTGATTAAGAGATGTGGACGTAAAGAATTGGTCGGAAAGATCCAACCGACTAGGTTATGGACTCAGGCTGCGACTGAGTCGGGTTTGACTCAAATATGGAAAGATTTGAGTTGGTTATGATAGGATTTCGTGTGGGTCACGAATTTGAGTTGTTTAGGAATTTGGGATACGTTCCTAAGGTGTTTAGAAGTCTTAAGATTGCTTCTATCTGCGTATAGAAGAATCTTGAGCAGTTATGGAAAGTTACAATTCATGATCTGAGTAGGATTGGAGTCCTAGTTGATATTGGGTTGGCCTAAGAGCTGGTTATATAAGCAAGGGAGCCCAGAGCTCGTGGTGCACGACTTTGGGGCTGTTCCTCTTGTGTTCTATTGAATAAAATTCGTAGTTTGAAGGAACTTTTTATGCCTTGTTCGTCCGACTTGTTCCAGACAAGTTTTACTCGTCGAGTATCTGGACAGCACTACCTTTCGTCGGTGGTTTTATCATAACTCGAGTTTTACAGATCCAATTGACGTGATTCTTTTTGGGTTGTCTTCAAAACTTGATTATATATCATATATCAAAATTTCACGGCATTGGATTTGTGGTTTATGATCTAAACGAGTTTCTTTGCAGCATTCCAGAACTGTTTTTCCTCGAGTAGGGCAGTTTGACCTGTGTTTGATCCTTCGATCATAACTTGAGTTTTTCTCGACAGATTTAAGTGATTCTTGTTGTGTTGTCTTCGTGACTTGATTCTCTCTGATATCTATCACTTTTGTCACGGTGAAAGACGTTTAGATTGGTCTCATACACGATTTCTTTAACAGATTGTTTTTTCTGCCGAAGGGGTTGGGGTTTTATTGTTTCCACTGCGTAAGATTTTTAAATCTACCATTCACCCCCCTCTGGTAGCTTTTCACGTGCTCTTCGATCCTACAATTGGTATCAGATCCACGGTGCTCTAATCTTTGTGATTTGCGTGTGTTTGCTGGTATTGATTTTCAGGTTTGGAAGGCACGCATGAAGGCTTTCATCCAGACACAAGGCTTTGCAATATGGGAGAAGGTATACAAGCCTTACGAAGTGCCATCAAACGATCAAGTTACAGCTACAAATCTGAGAGATGTCGACAACAACAACAAGGCTCGGAACTTGATCATACAAGGATTAACACAAAGCGACTTCGACCGTGTTGCACACCTCCGATCTGCATATGATGTGTGGAAAGCACTTTGTGACTACCACGAAGGATCCAACACAATCAAAGAGGTAAGGCAAGACATGTTCAAGAAAGAATACATGCACTTCGAGATGCAACCCGGTGAGTCACGGTGAGTCAGTTGATGATCTCTTTGCTCGCTTTAATAAAATTCTTAGCAACTTGCAAAGCGTCAATGTTAATTTTTCAGATGCTGAAAATGCTAGGAAATTGTTAAGTGCATTAGACATGTCAATTTGGGAGATGAAAATTACATCTATTCGTGAATCTACTGTTATGAGTACACTTACTTTAGATGTGCTATATTCCAAGCTAAAAACTCATGAAATTGATATAATATCACGTAAGAACCCCAACAAGTCTATTGCTTTTGTTTCTCAACATGATATGCCTAGCTCCAGCCAATCTTCATCTTGTATTACACTTGCTTTGTTGTCCTCTCTAACCCTTGAACAGATTGAGGAGTTTCCAGAGGAGGAGCTAGCACTTCTCTCTACGAGGTTCTCAAAAGCATTGCAAAATGTGAGAACTAGAAGGAGAGGAAGCTCCGAACCTCAACGATGCTTCGAATGTGGTAAGACAAGACATTTTCGTTCAGATTGCCCTAACCTTTCAGGTCCTACTTCCCGAGATGAAAAGAAAACAAGAACGAAGCACTCCTCTACAAAAGATACGAAGGAAAAGAAGGGTAACATAGGACGCAAGATGATTAATAGCTTCATCACTGCACTTCAAGAACTTAGTTCAAGTGATGTAGACTTTGAAAGTGATGAAGATGATGACGATCTGGTCAACTTATGCTTCATGGCGGGCAAAACAAGATCAAGATCAAGTCAGGAGGATGCAGAACACAACAGTGAAGACGATGAGGTATGTTCTACCTGCAATGAAATGTGTGATGCTATTTCTCGTGCAACTATTATTGTCAAGAAAAAGGACAAAAAGCTTAGGGATAATGCTGCTAAAATTGAATCACTAGAATCTGAAATTAACCGCTTAAAAACTTTGATTCCTAGTGATGAAGCATGTCCCTCATGTGACTTAATCTATGAACAATTGTCCACATTAAGAAGTGCACACTCCTCCACTCTAGATAGACTTGATGAAGAAATTGAAAAGAACAGAGAGCTTGCTGCACTTAATGATAAAAACTTGAAAGATGCTAGCTGTTCTACAATTGATTCGCATTGTTCTACTTGTGATGATCTTGATAAGAAACTACAGGATGCTATGAATGAAATTTCTATGTGGAACAATGCTTTACGTTCTCATGAAGTTAAATTTTGTTCCAATTGCAAACTAAAAGGAAAAACTTCATGTGAAAATTGCCTTGATCTGTCCAATAAACTTGATGACATGCATAGGACATTAGATCGGTTTTGTAATGGGAATAAGAACCTTAACTTGCTGCTGAATTCTTCCAAGTCTTGCAATGATAAAACTGGTTTAGGTTTTGATTCTCATGCTCATGCTAAGGCACATCCACCTAAAATTGTAAAGTCATTAGGAAGTGGTTTGATTCAAACAATTCCTAAACAAAAAGGAGTGGTTTTCAAATCTGCAGGAGTGTTGCCTCATTCGGTTTCAAATAAAAATATTGCTTGCTCATCTAGACATGAACACAAATTTAAATTTCATTGTACTTTCTGTGGTAGAGATGGTCATGTCATAGATTTTTGTTATAGACTAGCTAAACAACAGAAAAGGGAAAGAATGGTTGCTAGATCTCATAACTTTCATGCAAAATTTGCTGCACACATTAAACCGAATGTACAACCTGCTGTTTTGAGTCAAAAACATTCAAAGTTTACCTCCGGACCTTCTGTTTTTGCCTCCGGAGCTACTGATTTTTGTGCTACACAAGTAACACCTTATAGGTCAGTAGTTAAGAATAAAAAATCTCAAACTTTGACTCATAAACCTGCTGTTTTGTCTCAGCTTTCGCGTGTTTTTCCTGCTGCACGTCGCATGACTCAGTACTGGATTCCTAAATGCCTTTTGACTAACCCTAGTATTGAGTCATCGACGTATTGTGCTTTTATGTAGGTTACACGTTTGAGGAAGGAGAACATTTGGATTGTGGATTCAGGTTGCTCACGCCATATGACCGGTAACAAAGATTGGTTCTCCTCCCTCTCTTTTGTGTCACGTGTAGAGAATGTTACTTTTGCCGATAATTCTTCAACTCCTATAATTGCTAAGGGTTCGGTTAGAGTAAATGATCACTACACTTTGAAGAATGTGGCACTTGACAAAAATTTGAAATACAACTTGCTTTCTGTTGCACAATTGCTAGATGAAAATCTAGAAATTATTTTCAATAAATACTGCTGCAAAGTTGTAGGTTCAAATAGTGAGCTTATTTTTAACATGTCTCAGTTTGGAAGAGTTTTTAAAGCTGATTTTAATATGTCTTCCTCTAAGCCTAGGTGTCTAGTTGCTAATGATTCAAAGGACTTATATTTTTGGCATCGTAGACTTGGTCACGTAGGCTTTGATCACCTAACGCGTGTTAGTGCTCTTGATCGCATACGTGGGCTGCCTAAGCTTAAAGGGGACAAAGATATTGTGTGCTCTTCTTGTAGACATGCTAAGATGGTTGCAGGATCACATACTCCTCTCACAATGATCATGACAACTGAACCATGTCAACTTTTGCATCTTGACACCGTAGGACCTTTACGTGTTCAATCCTTCGGAGGTAAATGGTATGTTCTTGTTATTGTTGATGATTATTCTAGATACTCTTGAGTTTATTTTATGGTGTCTAAGAATGAAGTTTTTAGTCACTTTAGAACTTTATTTCTTAGATTATCAATTGATCACCCAGGGTCATTAAAAGCAATTAGAAGTGATAATGGAACTGAATTTAAAAATCAATCTTTTGATCACTTTTGTGCTGAAAATAGAATAGATCATCAATTCTCTTCACCATATGTACCTCAACAAAACGGTGTTGTAGAAAGAAAGAACAGAACCTTAGTTGAGATGGCTAGGACTATGCTTGATGAATATCAAACTCCTAGGAAATTTTGGGCTGATGCGTTAGCAACCACTTGTTATGTCTCAAATCGTGTTTTCTTGCGTGCTAAGCTAGGTAAAACACCATATGAGCTTCGGTTTGGACATAGGCCTAGTGTTACACACTTTCGGGTTTTTGGTTGCAAATGCTTTGTTAAGAAACATGGTAATCTTGATAAATTTGAACCTAGATCCATTGATGGCATGTTTCTTGGTTATCCATCTCATACTAGAGGCTACCGTGTGCTTTTACTTGACACTAAAAAAATTGTGGAGACTTGTGAAGTGTCTTTTGATGAAGCTAGCCCAGGTACTAGCTCCGGTGTTGCAGGACCAGATCCGTATCCTCAGGGGGAGGGTATTTTCGAAGATGAAGAAGAGCCGGTGATACTGCCTGGTAGTTCTGAAGTTGACACGTGTCCAGCTCCGGACATTGAACAAGCTCCGGCTATCACCTATGCTAGTCCTGATCGTCCACAAGTCACAAGCTCATCAATCTACGATGAACCTAATGAAGCAGAAGCTTGTGAGACATCTGTTCCCCTACGTTTTTACAAAGATCATCCCCCACAATAGATGATTGGAAGCTTGCACGAACGAGTCACACGGTCCAGGTTTTGCGATCCAAACTCTCATGCTCATTCTGCTTTTGTTGCTTCTTTTGAACCCAAAGATATATCACACGCACTCACTAATGAATCTTGAATTATTGCCATGCAAAAAGAGTTAGAAAATTTTGAAAGAAATAATGTTTGGAAACTTGTACCTCCACCTCAAGGTCACACTTTAATTGGAACTAAATGGGTATATAAAAATAAACAAAGTGGGGATGGGGTTGTGGTTAGGAATAAGGCTAGGTTGGTTGCTCAAGGTTTCACTCAAGTTGAAGGTCTAGATTTTGATGAAACTTTTGCTCCTGTCGCTAGATTAGAAGCCATAAGAATTTTGTTAGCTTTTGCAGCATCTAAAGGTTTTAAGCTATATCAAATGGATGTTAAAAGTGCTTTTCTTAATGGCTACATAGATGAGGAGGTTTATGTCAAACAACCACCGGGTTTTGAAAATCCAGATTTTCCTAATCATGTTTACAAACTATCCAAAGCCTTATACGGTCTCAAACAAGCCCCTAGAGCATGGTATGATAGGTTAAAAACATTCTTACTTGAAAAGGGGGTTACCATGGGCAAGGTTGATAAAACTCTTTTTGTGCTTAAGCATGGCAATGACTCATTATTCGTTCAAGTGTATGTGGATGATATTATCTTTGGTTGTGCTTCTCATGATCTTGTGTCCAAGTTTTCAACAATGATGAGTTCCAAATTTGAAATGAGTATGATGGGTGAACTCACTTACTTTTCGAGGCTGCAAATCAAGGAGGGTACCTTTGTGCATCAAACGAAGTATACCAAGGACCTCCTAAGGCGCTTCAACATGGACAAAAGCAAGCCTCTTCGGACACCAATGGGAACAGAAACAACACTTGAACTTGATGAAGATGGTGAATCTGTGAATCAAAAAGAATATAGAAGCATGATCGGATCACGTTTGTACCTTACGGCATCAAGACTGGACATACAATTCAGCGTATGTCTTTGTGCATGGTTTCAAGCCTCCCCACGTGTTTCACATCGTCAAGCCGTCAAAAGGATTCTCAGGTACTTACATGGAACCCAAGAATTTGGCGTTTTTCTTCCTTCTTCCTCAACCGTTACTTTGAAAGCTTTTTCGGATGCTGATTTTGGGGGTTGTAGGATTGATAGGAAAAGTACTTCCGGTGCTTGTCATTTTCTTGGTAATTCTCTTGTTGCTTGGTCCTCTAGAAAACAAAATTCAGTTGCACAATCCACAGCCGAATCTGAATATGTAGCTGCTACTAGTGCTTGCTCACAAATTCTTTGGATTGTTCAAACACTTAAGGACTATGGGGTTGATCTAGATAGTGTTCTACTGTTTTGTGATAACACTAGTGCTATTTGCATTGCTAAAAACCCCGTGCAACATTCTAGAACTAAGCACATTGATATTAGGTATCACTTTCTCCATGATAATGTTGAAAAAGGAAACATTGTGCTTCACCATGTAGATACCGAACAACAATTGGCTGACATTTTTACAAAACCTTTGGATTTCACTCGTTTTTGTTTCATTCGTAGTGAAATAGGGGTTATGCATCCTCATGGCTTAAATTGGGGGGAGTTTTTTTGAAACTTGAGAAGTCTATGTGTGAATCTGAAATTATAATAATATGAGAATAGTATTTCATACATATATGACTTTGTGATTCCTTTTACATGCTAAAAGTTCCTACTACATTACTCGTGTTATACATTTTATAGTTTTTGCCATGTCTAGTAATTGGAATAATTACTTACACTAAATCTGGTCATGGTCGAACTTTCTTGCTGTTTTGAACTTGTTGCATGCTCACAAATGCTTTTAATCATTAAGAATTCATCAAGTAATCAACTCACATGTTGAGTTTTTATGAACAAACATAAATTGAGAAAAGATCAAGAGAATATGCATGCATCGCACTTCTTCTTTTTAGATGGCTTATCATTGCACTTAGATATGAACTTGGAAGAAGTTGTGTATGACTAAAACCATGTCCTTAAGCTTCTGATTGTCAAATGACATAGGCTTGGCTTGGTTGGTTAGAATAAGGCAGATGCACATATAATCTTTTGCAAATATCATATGATCTAAATTTGTGTTTTGAAAAATAATAAAATGCAGCAACTAGTGTCATGCTTTCAAGTTATGAAATAGTTAAGTTTGTGTGATCATGACTTTCTTAAAATTGAAAATTACATTTGATCTCTAGCATGGATTACATTACTTTATGTATTTCATTGATGTGATAATGTAAGGTACTTGATAGTATGACTTGGATGAGCTTTGTTTATATGTATATGTTATAATATGCTCATAACAACTAAAGTTGGAGAGATAATTTGTTTATATGCTCATGACTTGCTGAATACATTGTCAAAGGGGGAGATATAAGCATGAAGAGAAAGAAAATATGTGCATAAGGAGAGATAATAAAGGGGGGCATAAGGAGAGATAATAAAGGGGGGAATTGCCTTCAAAACTTTTATGTGAATAAGCCAATGGTTCGGATTTTAAATGGTGTTGCCAATGCATTCATCAAGGGGGAGATTGTAAGACCTATGTGTGCTGAATACATTGGCTTGTAGTGAATACACTTGGCTTTGATTATAAAAGTTTTAAATATCACCAAAACACTTTTTTGTCAAGGTCCGACTCTAGCTCTGAGCTACAGCAAGGTCCGACGGTAGGTCCGGCTTGTTTCGGGTAGCTCCGGTTACGTTCGATGCTAGGTCCGACTAGCTTTGGTCAGCTCCGATGAGTTTTGTCTTTAGCTCCGACATGTCTTTGATAGCTCCGGCGTGTTTTTGCTAAGCTCCGATTTGATTTTTCTAGCTCCGGCTTTTGGGTTTACTAGTTCCGACTAGTTCTGGTTAGCTTCAGCGCTAGGTCCTGCTAGTTTTGTAAGCTCCAGTGAGAGCTTGGTTATACTAGATTTGGTAAGCTCCGGCGCTAGGTTCTACTAGCTTTTGTTAGCTCCGGCTCAAGCTCCGGGTTGCTCTGGCAAGGTCCGGAACTTGACCGCAGTGCTTCTGCTTTTCATTTGCAATGTTTCGTACTTGCTTTACATTGTTGAAAAGATTGCTTAGTATTCATTTGCTATGTTTTTGGTGCTTTTTGGTTGATATGGATGATATCGTTTTGCTATGCTTTGCAACATGCTTATGTGAGGTTCTCACGTAAGGTGTTGTGTTCGGAACTAACATGAGTCAAGTCGAGGACTTGGGCTCATATGGATTGGTTGTTTATTCATGTGCAGGTGTTGCTTGAGTTCAAGACATGGCTGGTGACGGGTTCCATTGGACTAGTCTCAGGGAGGAGATGAGGTTCCAACAACCAAATTCAGGAGGAATTGTGGTTGAGCTGATCAGGAGGTTGCGCAGCATGATTGAATCAAGAACAATGCATATGAAGGTATCGTGGACGTCATTGGAAGATGTTTGCACGTGTTCAAGGAGTGCATGGACGTGGCTACATGGTTCCGAGACGTGATGAAGAGATGTGGACATAAAGAATTGGTCGGAAAGGTCCAACCGACTAGGTTATGGACTCAGGCTGCGGCTGAGTCGGGTTTGACTCAAATATGGAAAGATTTGAGTTGGTTATGATAGGATTTCGTGTGGGTCACGAATTTGAGTTGTTTAGGAATGTGGGATACGTTCCTAAGGTGTTTGGAAGTCTTAAGATTGCTTCTATTTGTGTATAAAAGAATCTTGAGCAGTTATGGAAAGTTACGATTCATGATCTGAGTAGGATTGGAGTCCTAGTTGATATTGGGTTGGCCTAAGAGCTGGTTATATAAGCAAGGGAGCCCAGAGCTTGTGGTGCACGACTTTGGGGCTGTTCTTCTTGTGTTCTATTGAATAAAATTCGTAGTTTGAAGGAACTTTTTGTGCCTTGTTCGTCCGACTTGTTCCAGACAAGTTTTACTCGTCGAGTTTCTGGACAGCACTACCTTTCGTCGGTAGTTTTATCATAACTAGAGTTTTACAGATCCAATTGACGTAATTGTTTTTGTTTTGTCTTCACAACTTGATTATATATCATATATCAAAATTTCACGGTCATTGGATTTGTGGTTTATGATCTACACGAGTTTCTTTGCAGCGTTCCAGAACAGTTTTTCCTCGGGTAGGGCAGTTTGACCTGTGTTTGATCCTTCGATCATAACTTGAGTTTTTCTCGACAGATTTAAGTGATTCTTGTTGTGTTGTCTTCATGACTTGATTCTCTCTGATATCTATCACTTTTGTCACGGTGAATGGGTTGGGGTTTAATTGTTTCCGCTGCGTAAGATTTTTAAATCTACCATTCACCTCCCTCTGGTAGCTTTTCACATGCTCTTCGATCCTACATAAACCCTAACAGTAACCTTTCGAAACCCTAGTATAAATAGAGGTGCACGGCCCCTAATCAAACACTCTCGACCCCCTGTGCCGTCACACCCTCCAAGAGCCTAGAAAACACGTCTCTCCACACAATTCAACGCAAGAAAGATCAAATCCTTGAGGATTAACCATAGATAAAAGGAGAGACACGTTCTTCACGACTTGAGCTCTTGGGTTTGATTCTCTTACACACTCTCGTTGTTTCATTGCATACTTTTAGAGTGTGTTTGGTGGTGTCTGAATTGTAAATCTCGGGGAGGCCTCAACTTGTGAGAAGGCCTTGAACACGATTATTCTTACCCCTTTGTGATTAGTGGAAGAGAATTGGCCTCCGTGGCAATTCGACGAGGGTAGGGTTGGTGAAGACCCGGTCCTTTCATGGGCCCCTCAACGTGAATGTAGATTTCCTCTGTGGACGAACCACGGGATAAAAATCATTGCCTCCTTCATTCTTTTGTTCCTTCAATTTATAGTAATCTAGGGTTTGCTCAATATTGTGTAAATTTACGTTAAAACTTTGAATCTAAAATTAATGTGTGCCATATCTAGTCTTATTGAAGCAATACATTGTAGTTGTAACTCAATTTCTGCTGCATAAAGTACTTTGATCGAAATCACTGATCAAACTTGATCAGTTTAGTCTGCATACACCAGACTAGTCTGCACACTACCGGACAAGTCCGATTTCTCTGTGTTTGATCAGTTTGCAAAGTGTTTCAGGTTTCAAATAAAAATCCAAAAAGCCTATTCGCCCCCCCCCCTCTAGGCTATATTCAGGTACCCTCCAACTGCCCTGGGGAAGGGTCCCAGGATATCCAGACCCCAGACCACGAAAGGCCAGGAGGGCGAGATCATTTGAAGTGTCTGCGCGGGAGTGTGAATTTGCTTGGCGTGGAACTAGCACGCCTTGCATCTCTTGACCAGCTTGACGGTGTCTTGTAGTGTTGTTGGCCAGTAGAAGCTATGTCGGAAGGCTTTGCCAACCAGCGTGCGGGAAGCTACGTGATTCCCGCACTCTCCTTTGTAGATTTCTGCGAGCAAGTCACAACCTTCCTCCTGAGTTATGCACCGTAGCAGTACGCCATTAGCGCCACGCTGGCAGAGGTCACCTTCTACCAGCATGTAGCGTTTCGCCATCCTCACGATCCTCTCAGCGGATACAGGATCCTCCGGGAGGATGTTGTCCTACAGATAGTCCTGGATCTTTGTGATCCACACATCGGGACTCTCCTAAGCTTTTGGATCTTGGATGTCTGGTGATCTGGGGTCCCAGGCAACGCACAAGAACCTCGTCGGTCCCCATGGTTGCAGGGTTGTTGTGATCGCCAGCTCTGTGGTGTTGGGCTCGCCTTCTTCATTAGGCCCCGCAGGCCTAGCGGTCGGCCGCACCAACCTCCTGCCGATGACCCCATCAAGAATCAAGGCTCTCGTGGACACCATGGTTGAAAGGGCGTCGGCGACGGAGTTGTCGACGCGTGGCACATGGTAGAGGTCCAAGGCCTCGAAACTAGCTTCCAGCTTCTTGATGTGCAGTAGGTACGCCGCGAGCTGCGGGTCGTTGCAAGAGCACTCTCCCCGGATCTGCTTGATGATCAGTTGGGAGTCTTCCTTGACCAGCATCTGCTGGACACCAAGACCCTGCGCAGCTGTGAGTCCGAAGATGAGGGCTTCATATTCTGCCATGTTGTTGGTTGCCTTGAAACCCAGGCGCACTGCATACTTGGACCGCTCTCCTGTTGGCGAGGTGAGCAGTATGCTGGCTCTAGCCCCTTGCTTCTGCGAGGATCCTTCGAATAAGAGTGTCCAGTGAGGTCCGATAAGCACCGGTGCCCTGGGCTCCGATCATTGATTTCATGGCCCCTGGGTTGCTTGGTCAGGGAGTCCACTTGGTGATGAAATCCACTAGCGCTCTGCTCTTGATTCCATGTTGTGGTATGAAGTCAAGCTCGAACTCCACTAGTTTGGCCACCCATTTGGCGATATTGCCTGTTGAGTTAGAGCTGTGCAACACCGCCCTTAGTGGGAACGAAGTCACCACTGAAACTTTGTGTGTCTGAAAGTAATGGCAGAGCTTCCTCGACATAATTAGTACCGCATAGAGCAGCTTGTGGACTTCAAGGTACCTTGTTTTGGCTTCATGTAGGACTTCACTGATGAAGTAGAGCGGGCATTGGATGGTCCGGGATTTCCTTGGAGAATCCAGCGCATCCTCTTCCATCTGCTCCGGGCCTAGAGACTCCATGTCCCTAGGGCCTGGTGCATCCTATGGGGGCTGGGACCCAAAGGCTCCTTGATCTCCGGGGCCCCCTAGGGGGACCCAGTCACCCTCTGGGGGCTGGGACCCAGAGGCTCCTTGTTCTTTGGGGCCCCCTATGGGGACCTAGACATCCTCTAGGGCTGGGACCCAGAGGCTCCTTGTTCTCCGGGGCCCCCTAGGAGGACCGGTCATCCTCTGGGGGCTGGGACCCAGAGGCTCCTTGTTCTCCGGGGCCCCTTAGCGGAACTCGGGCATCCTCTTGGGCTGGGACCAAGAGGCTCCTTGTTCTCCGAGGCCCCCTAAGAGGACCCAGTCATCCTTTGGGGGCTAGGGCCCAGAGGATCCTTGTTCTCCAGGCCCCCCTAGGGGACACGGGCATCCTCTGGGGGCTAGGAATCAGTGGCAGGGTGTTAGGACCAGGTCCACACATTCCAGGAATCGCAGAAGGTGGTGTCGTGCGATGCGGCACCCAATAGCACACACGAAAAGAATACAACAAAAAGTTTTATTTATATAAACAGCAGATGTCTTTTACAACACATAATGTACAACGGAAGTAATACTCATAGCTAAACTCTCAGACTAGCTGTGCAAAAGTGCAGTCGTCCAGCCGGGGGACGCTACACAGTAGCAGCACACAAAAGATCACGGCGGTGTGCAGGGCTCCCACTCGGCGGTATACCCTGACGGGAGCGTTGCCTCATCTTCGTGCCCTTCCTCATACGTCTCACCTACAAATAACTTAATATAGCAACCATGAGCACGAAGGCTCAGCTTGACTTAACCGTCTCACCTAAATATGGAACTCTACATGCAGGGATACTTAACATAGGAATAGATATAGTAGTAAATGACTCGCCTACATTTTGATCCTAAATTTTCAAGTTATTAACAGCAGCTTAAAGTTTTAATAAAAGTAACTTTAGTGAGCATATTCTATAGCAATCATAGTTGTAAAGCAATTATAATTCAATACATCATATTCTCCTGGCTTCTCCAGTATTTACTACGTCACAGTGCAGTGAACAAGCAGTACTCAAATAACCGCGAGGGACGGTGATTGCAATCAGTAGATACCCGGATAACACGTCACATACACCCATTTTGGAAGTGGAGTGAATCACACATCAATACTATGTTGTAAGCAGCAACCTTTCAAATGAAACCCAAATACCGAACCGGTCCTTCCGTAACGGGTAGGAGGTCCCCGTGCGGAGCGTGTTTGTGCCCGCCGGCAGATTCACACCTTACTTCTCTCAACCAACTCCTATAAAACGGTACGGTAAGCCTCAACACCCAGGTTAACCAATTATATTGGTTTCCTGGTTTCCATATAGTCAGTATGCATTCGGTACAGTTCAAACTTGTCCGACAGGGCCGCACACGGATCGGTCCTCAGTCGACACAAGCAGGGCTACGCACGGGAGACAGCATCTCGCTGCATCCTATCCCGCTGCTCGGTCTCAATTTTGTATTCATAAAGCATTCTTTGATAAAATTCATCCCGTGTGATAAAATCCTATCTCGCGAGTAGATTCCAACTACTCGACTTCTCCCGGATTCCTCAAAATATTAGCATGGCATTTTCTACTCATTGAGATGTAGACCTACCCAATACTCCATGGGATTTGTGGGTCATGCAAGTGGAGTAACAAGCACCTTAGCCCTAATGCACAAAACTCATCTTAGACATAAGTGATACAAATAGAAACTTTGAAATAGCACTTAAATGCAAACTGGGGCTTGCCTGGCTGCGAGTCAGAGGGAAAATTAGCTTCTGATAGGATGTTGTCCAAGGCTTCCGGCTCCTCCTCAATCTCGGTCACTATATGAGATGCAATATATAATGTACATGAGTAATAATGAAACTATAGAAAAGATCTTATAAGCATTGATCAAGTATGAATATACTTGGCTTTGAGATTTTTATAGTGGATACTATTTTCTATGAGAAAGAACTGGACCAAGAATTGGAGATGTTCAAGGAAGCTTGTTGTCTCTAAAATTCCAACAAGTAAAAGGTTTTTCTGAATTTTGGTACTAAATCTGTAGCTTTAACATAGCTAATAGTGGATGATCATGGTATATGATGTTTTACTGGTTCTAAGAAAATTTGTTTCATATTTTTCTGAGCTTTTATAGAGAGGAATTGATTTTACAAGTTTGGAAAAATTCTGGAAATGTTTCTGTACATTTCTCATTTTTCAAAGGACATAGAGAATTGGAACACCAATTCACCCATTATATGAAGTCCAATGAATTTGAAATTTTTACTGGAGATCAAGGGTATTTTTAAGAGTTTCCTTATCAAAATTGGGAATTTTCCCAGGATGTTCAACACACATACACAAGTGCATCACAAACGATATACAGACAATTACCACAGCTCAAATTATTAAATAAGTACTTTTATTACAGAATTCATAATATCCTCGAATACAAAATCTAATGATTATTAATGACAAGTTTCAACTAATACAGCGGAAATAAACTAAATAAGCAAACTAAGCAAATAGGGTATAGTACAGCTCTAACACTCCACAGGCAAAGCTGACTGTAGACACGGCTTAGAACTCCGCATTATCACCGTTAAACTCCCAATCCTGCCTTGCAACTGTTGGTGGGGGAATTGCAAGAGTGAGTACATGTCGTACTCAGCAAGTGTGGAAAGTATGACATGTAGCTGATACAAATGACGAATATAATAATGATTAAGTGCTGAAAAGTACATTAAAGCATTTGAAAAGCAATATATTACATTTATGTGAAGTAATCCCATCATAAACCATAAGTAATATCATAGTACAAGTCCATATTTCATATCCATCAACCATTATACCAGATTTCAGCATTACCATTAATCATATCCAATACTAGCATTAAATCCATAACCAGCCATAACCATATTATCAACCATAACCATAACCATAACCATTACCAAACCATCCCAAATTCCAAGTTCCCTCTAATCATGTAAGTCATCCAGGTGCTCATAACCGGGAGCACGGCTATCATGATAGTTTTATTAGACTCTGCAAAGTTTGTAACACTTTACCCACGTGTTTGTGATTTCATCATCTTTCGATGACTAGAACCTCTATTACGCCGTCTCACACTTCCATCGGTGTGTGGCCAAGAGATCACAAAATAGCCTTTACAAAGGGATTACTATCCTATTGAGACCCCACTAAGGTTTCACCGGTGGCCATGTCTCCAACTGAGCACATCTTCAACCAAGGGCCCCCTCTTGAGCCATTCGGATCCCAGGGTTGTCCCACCAATCATCAACAATCCAATCCGACTACCCCTTCCTCGAGCATCCTTAATGGTCCAAATAGAACTGGCAAAGCCCTAACTAATTAGCTAGGCCGCACCCATACTTGGCCTCGTGGTGGCACTGTAGTCCTGGCTTATTCTCGCGTGAACCGGTCCTTAGATCTACAGCAAGCAAACCACCATAACATCCAACCCATCCACATACCAGGCTTGCTTAGATCACCCATTACCATATCATATTAATCAGTTCATATTAACCATAATCTCATAAATGCATCATTAACGTGTAGTATTGTTTTTCCATCCCAATTAATTGAGCGGAGCAAAAAGGTAAGAAGCCCATCCCGACTCTCTCTACCATAAATTCCAGGTGACAAGGGTGGTCAAACAAATCTAGTAAACTTCCTATCGTAGGATTCCCATAAAATTGACACAAGCATGCAGTTTTGAAAACAAAATATTTATTTCAAAACAGGATCAATATGCTTCAAGGACACTTGTCTTTGTCTTGGGATTGGTTCTGGTCAAAGCCTTCAAACTCTTGGTGCTGAAGATCCTCCGCAGCACTCTCTAGCACAAATCCGTCTAATCCGCATAATAACATACAAGACAAGAATACAATCAAAGAGTGCACAAATATTACTCAATATGACATGACATGCATGATTAATGCAAATGCAAGGTGGAACTTGTTAATGAGCTGCTTTTAATGATCACTAACTAGTTCTAATAGCTTTTAACAAGTTTATACAGGTTTGGGGTTGATTAGATCTAATTTTAGAATTAATTCAAAAGAAATTAACCAGGAAAATCGGACTAGTCCGCTAGGGACCGGACAAGTCCGCACTGCGCGAGAACAGCAGATTAGGGTTTTCTAGATCGACGTGAATTTGGAGATTTGGGATTGAATTCACGTAAAGAAAAGAGAATAGAAGGTATACCAGGTGTCTAGGACTCCAAAGAATCAAGGATCTTGGAGGCAACACTTGGATCTTAATGATCTAGGGTTGATGAAGAACTTGATGGTGGATTGTTGACGAAGACGCGAAGTTGATGGAGATCATGATCCTCTTTTGTTTCCTCCTCTTCTTCTTCTTGTTCTAGATCTCCTTCTCCCTCCTTGGTGGCGTCTATTCACGAGCTAGTGGTTTTGGGTGCGGTGGAAAAGTGGCAAATAAATGTCAAGCCAAGCGGTGGGGTTATTTATATAGAGGTGGAGGCTAGGGTTAGATGGATTTCGAGTATGGGGGTGAGTAGAGGTCGGTTTAGAGTCCCACATGGGCTCTAAAAGAGTTAGACACGAGGTCCCTAGACCCACTTAACGTAAAACCCAAGAAACAAGTCGTGAAACAAAAGATAAATTTGGAGTCACGATTTATCGGACAAGTCCGAAAATTGTCGGACTAGTCCGAAGTTGTCCAGAGAAAAATTGGACAAGTCTGTACTAGATATCGGACAAGTCCGAACTTATTCAGAGGGGAAAAACAGACAAGTCTGGCCTAAAATCGTACAAGTCCGACTTTAGTTAGAGAGGAAAACGGACAAGTCCATTAGAGTACCGGACTATTCCGAACAAGTCCAGGGACTTAGCGAATTTTCCAAGGGTTTTGGAACACTGGACTACTCTGCACGAGACCAGACAAGTCCGAAAGTGTCCATGGGCAAAAACAGACTAGTCCGCAGAAAACGGACAAGTCCGATCGAGGTCAGAAAGAAATCGGACTAGTCCGCACTGAAATCGGACTAGTCCGCACTTCCCATAATTCTTAAGTGCACTTTTGTTTCTAATTCATTTTAAACTTATTCCTTTTTATGTTTGTTAATTTTAAACATATATTAGGATGTATGCAAGGCATGATGCATGAAAATGAGAGTGTTACATACAATTAGCAGAACCAGGATAATTAATTTCCCAAGCAGTTAGTTCAAAGGAATTTATTATGAAAATGATGGGACTTTCATGTTAAAAAAATTGCACCACTGCACAGTTGGTATCAAGATGAGTCTACCAGAATTTATTTGGAATTATTTGAGCAAATCTACTAGGAGTAATTGAATTTAGAAGTTTGCTCAAAATCTGGAATTATTTGTAATTGGAAACGTTTGAATTAATCAAATGGGCCCCACTGTTTAAAATGATCCAATCGTAACTGGGCCACATATGGGCCATAGGGTCTAACCCGCGCATCCACAATCGATCATGCGGCCACAGCAGATCCGAAGGGAGGAAAATCAGTCGCTAACACACGGGGCCCGCCGGGTCATCTTCCACCTCCCGCTCCGGGCGTCGCTTGGCTGGCCGCGACAGTGCAGCACCGGCAAGCTCGCCGTCCCTGTTCCCCTGCGCCAAACCTCACACCCCTCTCCTCCTAACCATATAACACCATGCTGAGCACGATGGTCGGAATCCAGTGTGCAACGGCGGCGGCAGCGGCTAGGGTTTCGGCCATGTCGGAATCGCCGCTGCATGGCTCAAACTCTGTGGAAATTGATCAGAAACATTCCTAGCATCCTTGGGAAGATGAATATGGGAAGTAACATGGGTGGAATAGGCAGAAACATCAACCCCGATGGTGGACCGACGGAATTTCCCAAGGCGGCGGGGGAAAACTCAAATAACTCGGCCGTCACTAACTGGATTCCCCTGATTTTTGGTCAAGGTGTGCATTAGGAGGTGGTGAACATAATACCTAACCGGATTAGAGAAAGCTTGCACATAGAAAATGAATTAAGCAGATGACCTAGACCTGATGCTCTGTTTTGCTGTCGGGAAAAACAGAAAATGCGTAAGCTACAGTCCATGCCTCCACTTGAAAATTTGTGAGCACAACGAGCTCGGGTAGGTGCACCTTTTTGTAGTTGACGGTGAATCATGAGACGGCCTAGAACATCGGCTCCACAGTGACACAGAGAGGGTCTGACGGCGGCACTCCCTGACGGTCGAAAAAGACCTTCACAATATCACAAATTTAGGCAAGGAATTGACAAAGGAATTGGAGAAGATGTAGAACCATTATGTGCCTCACTTTGCTTCACGGAGCTCGATCGATCAGGGGCTAGATGGCTTGGGCGAGCAGGAGCAGAGGCGACGAGCTCTGTTCTTGGTGGAAGAAAGAAAACGGAGAGAGAGAGAGAGAGGAGCACGATAGGTTTCACTCTGGCAAAAGTAGTAGAGATAGTGAGGGAGAGGAGTATGGGACACGCTATGAAGAAACCAAGCAAGCAGCTCTGTGGCATGCATGTCGTGCGGTGTCACCTCGATGAGAAACAGAGGTTGCTCACGTAATAGCTTCACTGACCAGTGGGTCCCACAGCCCCTTTCATCTCTATCTTCCTCTGGTCTCTTAATTCTCCTATCAATAACTGTCCAAAAATTCTATATTTTTGTGGAGGTACTAAATCAAAGGTGTAGATTCAGGTTCTGGAATTTTGATTTCAAATTTGGACAAGTTTCATTTGAAAATCAAATTTGAATTTGAATTTGAATGGGATTCAATGTACACCTTGAATTGAATAGAATTTGAGCTCAAAAATTTATGAAAATTGAAAGGATGCTATTTGGAATATTTGGAAGCTAATGGTGAACCCAAATTTTATTTTGACAAGGTTTGAACTTGAGCTTGTTTTGAATTTTTAAATTCCCTCTTGTAGGGTTTAATTCCTTTTTTTCATATCCTCTTTATTTCTCTTCTCCATTCAAATTTTTAAATTGTCCTTTCTGACTTTGAACTATGAATTTTTAGGGCTTTTACACGGGGCCCCCCTTCTGTCCGTCAGGGCTACTGGAGACTAGCCTGCTCTGCAACCAAAACCATACTTACCACCTTTGTTGTGGCGGCGATGTAGAGGTACAGGGGCTCCCTGGGATCTGGTGCCACCATTATGGGTAGCAACGTTAGCTACTGCTTCAGCTCGCGGAACGCCTTCTCTGCCTCCTTGGTCTAGACAAATGGTCCAGACTGACGCAGGAGCTTGAAGAATGGGAGGGCCCGCTCAGCCAGCCTAGAGATAAACCGGCTGAGCGCTGCCAAGCATCCCGCAAGCTTCTACACGTCCTTGATGTGGACCGGAGGCCGCATCAGCTCCACCGCCTTGATCTTCTCTGGGTTGGCCTCAGTCCCTCGGTGTGAGACCAAGAAACCAAGGAGCTTCCCAGGTTTGACTTCAAACACGCACTTGTCAGGATTAACCTTTGTGTGTGTGGTTCGCAGTCTGTCAAAGACTAGGGCGAGGTTCTCTAGCAACGATGTATGTGTCTGGATTTTTACTACAATATCATCTACATACACCTCTAATGCATTCTTAAGGTCCCCAAATGATTTATGCATGGCACGTAAAAAGGTGGGGAGGGCATTCTTAAGACCGTAAGGCTTGGAGACATAGCAGTAAAGGCCATCTACGGTTATAAACGTGGTATGTTCTTCGTCCTCTCTAGACATTAGGATTTGGTGAAACCCCGAGTAGGCATCTAGAAAGCATAACATATCGCATCCCGGGGTTGAATCTACGATTTGATCTATTATAGGGAGAGGGAAAGGATCTTTAGAACATGCCTTGTTGAGGTTGGTGTAGTCGATGCACATTCGGAGCTTACCGCCAGCCTTGGGGACCACAATAGGATTGGCTAGCCATCTGGGATGGTGGACCTCCCATATGAAGCCAGCATCGAGTAGCTTCTTAATCTCTTTGCGGATGAAGTTATGCCGCTCGATGGACTGCTTACGAGGCCTCTGCTGTGTTGGCCTAGCATCAACGTAGATCTTCAGACGGTGCTTGATCACATCCCTAGGGATGCGTGGCATCTGCGACGGTTTCCAAGCCAATACGTCGATGTTAGCTCACAGGAAAGCGGCGAGCGCCAATTCCTGCTTGCTGTCCAGACTCTCCATGATACGGGTGGTTTGAGTAGCATCAGAGCCAATCTAGATTGTCATATGGGCACGTCATCGTTGGAGGGCTGCACCCGTGGTGCAACGACGCGACTGCGCGCGCGTGAGTCTGGCAGGGGCTGACTCAATCCAGTATCGCTCGGGGCAGGTACTGGGGCCGCTGCAAGCACTCAGAGCTTCGCCACAGCTGTCACCGCAGCAGCGCGATCTCCACAGATCTTGAGGACACCAGAGGAAGTTGGCATATTGAGGACGAGGTAGCCGTAGTGGGCTACAGCCATGAACCGGTACAGGACTGGTCTGCTGATGATGGCGTGGTAGAGGAGGCTAATCTCCGCGATGTCGAATAGGATATTCTTGGTCCTGAAGTTTTTGGGTGTCCCGAGGGTCACCCAGAGGTGGATGCTGCCGTACGGGATAATACTCCCTGACCCTACTCTCGAGAATGGTCTCGATGGGGCGAGCCTGGACACGGGAATCTTCAGCTTGTCAAAGGCCGCACGGTTGATGAGGTTGAGGTCGGCCCCACTATCTACCAGGACATGGTAGAACTTCATGTCGGCGATGGTGGAGGCAACAAAGAGGGGCAGAAGCCCGGCTCCCGCCATGTTCTCGAGGCTGTCGGAGGCATTGATGCTACTGGCGTCTCCATCGTCGGGGCATGAGTAGAGGTTGTTGAAGCCATTGCCCGACGCAGGGTGTTGACTGCGTTCCTGGATGCGGGTTCCCATGATCCTCCACAGATGACATGGAGTGCTTTATAATGCTCATGGTCATTGTTGAGGTCGAAGTTCACAGCCTGGTGAACTGTTTCCATGGCGTGTTCTGGCCTTTGGAACTCCATCTCGATGTCTTCATCGACCCGGTGGTTAATCTTTTGTGGCTTGATCTTGCTGCTACTCGCAGGCTTGATGAACACCATGGTCGTGAAAGCGCTACCACTTTTTTGAGGGAAACATCCCCTACCTGGCGCGCCAAATGTCGAAGTGTTTATGTGACACTTCCCCTGTATCTGCTAAGGAGCAGCCCGCGAAGGTTCTTGTTCAGTGGGGCTTAGGCCTCAATCAAGTGTACGCGCGTATTAGAGTGTATGAGACAGTGTTTTTTACGTGGTTCGGGTCGCAAGGAGCATAACACCCTACTCCATAGTGGATTGTATTGCTAGTGTGTGTTAATGTGTGTGTGTATCGGGGATTTGATGTTGGGTCCTTTGTAACGGTGGCGGTTCGGTCCTTTTATAGACATGGATGGATTCCTTACAAGTGGGATCCGGGGCCCGACAGGTGGTCCAAAAGCGATCTTATCCTAAAGATCTATGCTTCTAGCATAAGCTTCCTCTGACTGTGGTAGTGAAGACTCACCTTCTTGCCGCCTCTCTCGTCAGTAGCCCATGCACCATTGTTGACGATGGCAGAAGGTGTCCTGTCAGCCTGTCTTGTTGCCTCAAGCTACCTACTTGGCTGAGTGGGATAGGCCTGCAGCGCCTTCACTATGATGCGATTGGTCATAGAGGTCTCTCACTGTTGGTGTGCTCCGCGTTGTGCGCCGGAGGTGGGTGCGCGTCTTCAATGCTTGACTTGGGCAGGGCGCACCATTCTTTAACTGCCGCATCTTACCGTCCAGGGCAATTTGCGGGACACATGGCAGCGTTGGGGCTAGCCCCTGCTGGGAAGGCCCGTCCAGGTTATTCATGACGTGTGGCAGCTCTGGGGCTCTTCAGGGAACGTGGCAGCTCCGGGCCCTTTCCCGCAGGGGGTGCTGGACTCGGTGCTCCGAGCCATGTGGTTGCACCGGAGCTCTCTCCCAAGGTTGGGTGAGGTCCCGTCCCTACACGTGATGTCTCGGGGGCCCGCCTCGCTCGAGGAGTCGAGTCCCATCTTTGAGGCTCACATGGCAGTGCGGGAGCTCGTCCTTGAGGAAGGCTGGGGTTTGGCACCTTCGGGACACGTGGCGCCACCGGACGTGCCTAGGTGTTTTTACCTTGTGTGTGAGGGTACCCCGTCTGCGGGTACCGACAAGGATAAATATCTTGTTCTTTACAGCTAGCCATACGAAAATGAACGTAATTCAATGCAAATGTACTAGTCGGTTTTCGAAACACTGACACCCATCTTCTGGGATTCTTCTCCCTACTCTCGTCTTCATAATTACGGTGGTATGACAGTGTGCGGAGTAGGGCAAATTACTTACAATACGGATGAGACAGACCAAACACCAACCTAAATAAAGTACATAAAAAGCTGAGATTTGGATTGCAACAGGTAGGAACATATATTCATTACCGTATTATCGCATAGGTTAAACTTATGAGCTCGTGATGCGTTCATGCAATAAGTTTAATACTTAATAGACATCAGGTGCAGGCTACTACGGAGACCTGAAAATGGGATGGTATTAATGAATTGACACATTTTATTGAGCCACTGTTCCATGTACAATGTTACTTCGCTTGCAACTGAACCTACCCGATATGATACATGATGAGTAGTTTAGGCCCGATCTTCCGAAAGGTAATAGATAAGTCGATTGAGGTGGAGAACTCGACATTGATGATCCGTGACACTCGAGCAGCTCGAATACCCCTGCAATCACTACACCACCGCTCTGTTAGTTATCAACCGTGTTGCACACGCTTTACCTCGCCGAGAAGGCTAATCCCTGCAAGTGCGACTGAGAACACAAGCAAGAACGTAGAAGACACGATCTGAAATCGCAAAGTTGGGGTCTCATAAACCGTAGAACGGGGATATTATTAATCTAAGCAAAACCCACCGAATATGACTAGTGGCTAAAGTATTTAAAGGCTAGGGTTTGGCCAAAATACTCTTAGACGCTTCCCTAATGGACTCATATGGGATACAAGGCCCAAAGGCCCGATTCAGTAGCGCAGCACCGGATAGAAATTTGAACTCGGCTTGTTTCAACGATTCCCAATTACCCCAAAGGAATTTTGAGGTGAGACCAGATCCATTGGAAATATTATCTTCTCCTCTTTTTGTGCATATGTAGAACGTCGAAAACGGAGTCCGTATGCATCTTTTGTGTCCGTTTTAAGGTGGACTGCTCCTGAATTTCGAGTTGAACTCGAGTCCGAATTGTAAACTGATTCCCTTAACTTGTGGACGTCCCAGCTAGTTCTCCACATTCCCAATGCCTCTTCTCTTTACTTGTTGATCTTCTTCATTGTTCCTAATAACAATTAAATCATCACATACCAATATATTCTCAAACTCACATGCAAAGGAAGTTAGGAACGAGTTCACTTAATAACCGTGCTCGTGCCCTTGTGATTGGTCCTTGCAGTTCAATATGCATGTCCACTATTGTGATGTCCTCATCAATACAGGGTCGTTCCTTAAATATACACTATAGAAGGGTGAAGTTAGCATCGAAATGGCAGGCGGGTGAATGAATCGACAAACATGATTTTGAAGGGAGGGGGGGGGGGGGGGGGGTTGGATTGCTGAAGTGAATAAAAACAAAACAGCAAAATCTTCCGCTATAGTCCTGCCTCAATTTTCTCCACCATTTCCAACCTGGTTTTCCTCTTTCCATCCTTTCATAGTGGCGATCAAGGCTATGTTGAGAATCCCTAGAGCTAATTATTAACTAGCTAATAATCTATTAGCTGCATTGGACCAACTAATTAGTAGGTAGCTAATTATTAGTTGAAAGTTGTTTTTCATATCTAATTATTTGGTTGCTAGAGACAATTGACTGTAGTGCCCCTATTTTATTTTTGTTGCCATTTACTGCAAAGGTAGAATGGGGATTAGCTAACAATTAGTTGAGATTAGCTGGGGACCAGCTAATAGGATTATTGTTAACTGAGGAATTAACTAATAATTAGTTGTGCTATTAGCTACCTTGTTTGAAACTCCTATAGCTAATTTTTAGCAGCTAACAATAATCTTTAGAGATTCCAAAGAGAACTCAAGTTTACCAACTGAACAACCTAACTTTTGCTTTATTCCTGCAGAGCTCACAAACAACAGATGTAAGCTCACTTGCATCTCGGCAAACAGATCATATCAACATCGGGTGAAGCGTGCCCAGTGAACATACTGGGTCTCCGGCGAATAGTAAGACTGTTTGATTGTGGCAGGAGAACCGTCAGCAATTGACTTAATTGTCACTGGATTATTAATTTAAGGATAAAATAACACAAAGGGTAACTGCAGTTGGCCTAGTCCTTCGGGACTGCAGAAAGATGTGTGCTCTAGGCAATTAAAGTTGTGGCATTAAGTTACTGGTACAGTACAAACTAGCTTGGACAAATTTGTTCTGTGTACCTTTATGAAGGTGTCAACAGTTTGCAGCTTCGGCTTAACATTCGCTGATACAATGTGCTGCAGTCCATTTATTAGTACCTGAAAGAACAACAAAGCGGTCGTTATGGTCTCTTGCTCCATAAATGAATGTTAGGTATCTGTTCACTGAGGTTGGTATCTGATAACATCATGCATATTATCATTTTACATACAAACATAACACAATATTTATTTATTTAGGATCCTGACTCAAGTGAATGTGCTCGCTTATTTGATAGAAAACATGAAGATAGTGCATTATATCGTCGACCTGTTCACTGAGGTTGGTATCTGATAAGATCATGCACATTATCATTTTACATACAAACATAACACAATATTTATTTATTTGGGATCCTGACTCAAGTGAATGTGCTCGCTTATTTGATAGAAAACATGAAGATGGTGCATTATATCGTCGACCGCCTGGGCCTCCTCCTTTCATACATACAAGAAGATTTGATGGTGTTGCACATTTGGACCAATACTCGAGAGAAAATGAACTTGAGTCAAGGACGATTCCAATTCAAGATGTGGAACACTACGTAAAAAAGGCCATTCGAGACATGCCCTAACAAAGAAGGGAGACGAACAAACGGTGCATCTCCGTCGTCGCGTCTCGCATTACGTTGTCATCAGAGACGTGCTTATGGCGTGTCGCCGTTCATCCTAAGTGCGAGACAGACTTAAAAGAAGCGTGTCTCCTTTCTTTGTGTCATAACAGACATTCTCTACGGGTTCATTGAAGACGCGGGTGTGGCGCACGTCGCCCATCAACATACATGTGTGACAAGCTCTAACAAAGCGTGTCGCAGATATAACGACTGATTTGAGACGTTCTATATTGTAGCGCGTCGCAGATTTATATACTGATCTGAGACGAGCTTTATGGAAGTTTGTCTCCTTTATGTAGGTTATCCGATTCAGTCTCTGCTACAGCACGTCGTGGATTATTTACAGGCAGAGTATCCTATTAGATGCCCCCCACCCCTGATTATCTTGATTGTCGGCTGCATCCTGGAGCTAGCCAGGATTTGGCAGCCGTATTACTAGTGTCAGCAACATATTGTTCATATATTAACATACTGTTAATGAACATATGTATAGCCAAAAAGATCACACGTTAAATTATATTGACCAATAAAATATTAACAAAGTGTCAATCGTGGTTATCAAGTATACTAATTATACAACAAATATTGTTCAGCTTGATTACAATGTAACTAATTATACACATCATAACTGTCATCATCTAATCCTGTTGGAGAATTGAACTTACTTGTAGAACACGCAGTTGGTGAGTATCTACAAAACATCAGCAGAGAAATTGTTCTCATGGTAAAGGACATGGTAGTGAGCTGGTGTGCTTGTTCCCTGAAAAAACAAACAATTTACATTCCAATGATACAATTATAGCCTGATATCAAAAACTCATTAGAGAAACACCAACTATCGCATAGGTACCTTGATTCCAGCATGGCTGTAGAGGTAGAAATCAAACTCACTAGGATGGCAAATGCTAGTATCAACCACAGTTCCTGTAGTTTCAAGGGTTTGCGAATCAGAATTCATTATATACATTGATAGTCAAAACAAATACATTACTTCTGCATTGGACATAAAAAAGGAAGATGAATATATACCGTAATGAAAATTCTCCTTTTGGATCAATGACTTCATTAACAATGAGCCTTCAATAGACATCCTCAAATTCAATAAAATCATAGGATTGCACACTCTGAGGACAGGGTCGAGGCGGCAGCGTGCTTCGGAGACAGGAGACGACGCGGCATACTTCGGGACGAGCTGGCGGAGGCGTCGGAGTGACGATTCCTCAACTCTCTGATAACAGCAGGCCGACGTGCTTCGGGGACAGGGAGAACATTTCAACTAATGGGAAGGTGGCGGCGTGCTCATACCGATTACCAAGGTCGGGGTCGAGGCGGCGGCATGCTCCGGGGACAGGGGACGAGGCAGCATGCTCGAGCGTGCTCAACTATCTGATGATGAAGGTCGGGGTTGACAGCGGGGTAGGGGTTGACGGCGGCAGCGCGATAATGACGAAGAGCGAGTTGAGAAAGAGGGACGGCAGCGGCATGCTCCAGGGACAGGAGATGAGTCGGCGTGCTCCAGCGTGCTCAACTCTCTGATGATGCTAAGGTCGGGGTCGACGGCGGGGTCCGGGTCGACGGCGGCAGCGCGATGTTGATGATGACAGGACGATAGTGGCATGCTCAGGAGCTGTGGTTTCTAGGTCGAGAGAGCGCGGGAAAGCTAAAAATTTTTGCCAAATGTTAGGAGAGAGCGCGATGGATAAAAATAGTAAAACTCGAAGACGTGCCTTTATAACACCCGTCTCTCATTTCAGCGTCCTTTGGTCAAGAGAGCGCGAGAAAATTTTCGCCAAAATAGAGCGCACGGGGTTTAAAATAAAACTCAGAGATGCACATATATATCGCACGTGTCGCATTATCATCTTTCACATCAGGGCATTTTCCTGCATTCAAAAAAGGAGGCATGGTGTGCTGAAGCAAGGAACATCTTTCACATGAGGGTATGTACCACTGGCAACTGTGTGCAATGCCTTATATGATCGTTGCACTGCGCTCAGCTTTCCGAGATGGGATAAAAGATCTTCGGTGTAAATCGGAGACGAGTCCAGGTAAGACACGTATCTGCAAATGTAAGGCGCATCTAGCATTATTTTGTGGCCCCGGACACGCTGGAGTGTCTTGGATGCATCACGGTGTGCTGAAGACAGGAACAACATCTAGGACATTCCAGCGTGTCCAACTGGCAATAGTCTGTAATGCCTTATACAATCGTTGCAACGAGCTCAGCTTTCTGAGGTGGGACAAAAGTTCTCGACACAAATCAGAGATTGGTCGAGTGCAGCGCATCTCCCTTTTGCTGGATCTCAGATATCTGAGACACACCCTTCTAAAGTGCATCTCTAATGCACTCTATATCCGTTGCTAGGACAAATAAACGCAATGACATTGCAATTAATGAATTAATTGGAATTTAGGGATAAACAAACATAATGACATTGCAATCTAGAGATAATTTGCAGCTCAATGAATTTCATAGTTCAAACATTGTGTGCCCTTTAAACTTATTTCGAATCTAAACTTATTCCTAAAGCTCCCATCGATCAATCTAAACTGTATCGTCCAGCTTACTCCTGAACACGTCTCTTATATTCTCCTGGATCCTGAAGATATTGACAATCTTTAAATTAACAAATTTTGAAGGAGGAATGAATAACCTACGTTGGTCACTAACACAAAGTGTCTAACCTTGATAAGTAGATTATAGCAATCATTTTCAACATCGGGCACATTTGGTTGATGCAGCAAATGCTGAACTTCAAGTAGTATAGTTTTGATTGTAAAACCAATGCACCACCCCTACGAAATATCAATTTAAGCAACATAAGAAACCAGTTCAAATAAGTTCGACAACAATTACTAATTACATGAGCAAATTAGGTCCATCTTACAGTCTCTTGATCAAGAATCCCAATGCAGAGTGCTCCTGAGCGATGGATATTTTGGTGGAAGAAACCACTTAGAAAGGCGCATCTTGGAGGCACCAATGGATTGTCCTCTAAGAAGGAGATTGTCAGGGGTTAGTAACCACATTCTCAGTGAGTCTATAAAGGAAATTCATTAATAGGAGGACGATTGTTAAATTCATATTGTGCTTGTTCTTCATGACTTAACCCTTCTTTACCGGGGACGATGTACTGTCATTTCAACAAATCTCCCGATTCAGGCTTCGCAGAGAAACCCTATGCAGAGAAATTGAAAATATGAAAAACAAACAAGACGAAAAAACAAAACTAAAGTTAAGTTCATCAGTCCATTGCAGATCTACATATATACAACCATGCGACCGGTGTGCCTGAAAGTGCATCTAGGCATCCCCGTGGGTTTTGGATGATTGATGATGATAATTAAGAGGCTAATGAGCTCAGTTGATCTTAAGCACGGGTACAAGGATTAAAATGAGATAAAAACCCTCAAAAAGGAAAAGGAGAAAACGGGCGTCAAAGACTAAAGCGTAGAAATTAGGGTTTCTATGGTATTGAACTTATATGAGCTGTATCATGTGAGAGGGTTGTTGTATCATGTGCATTGAGATCATACCAAGGGGCTCAAAGTGGCGGTTTAGAGAAAAACCTAAGTGAGAAGCCTAAAATGAGAAAAACCCTAGGAGGCTGGACTAGTCCAGGCCTCAACAGACTAGTCCGGCCATGGCAGACAAGTCCGTTTTTGGACGGACCATACGTCTCCGGAGTGTTCCCGAGTGATTTCGGAGCTAAGTCTGAGAAGTCCGGACTTGTCCGTTTTTGGACGGACCAAAGCTCTCTGGAGTAGTTCAAACTTGTCCATTTGGGCACAGACTTGTCCGTTTGGGACTTAGTGTGACAAACCGAGAGAAAACCCTAGAAGGTTGAGTAGTCCGCACCTGTGGCCGGACTAGTCTGGACCAACCCAGAAGAGTCCATTTTGGAACGGACCAAATGGTTATGTTCCACTTCGGACTAGTCCGTTGTTGACCGGACTAGTCCGGTGTCTAGTGACCGTTTGAATTTGGAAATTTGGCGAGTAGCGTGACGATCGTTGCTCAGTATGGCAGTTGTCGAGAACTGACCAGGGGGTCAGTGGCCCCATAGGGCCGGACTAGTCCGGGATATAAGGTCGGACTAGTCCGCCCCTTTGCTGATGTAAGCAAAAGGGGCTCGGGACCTCTATAAAAAGGGGACCCCCGGGCTCATTTGAAGTAGACTGGAACCCTAGCGCCGCCACAAGCTTCCTAGAGCCTTCGAAAGCCTTCTACTCATCCTACTAACCCCTTAAGAGCAAATCTTGAAGAGATTAGGGTTTGGGAAGGAGAGCAAAGGAAGATCATCGCGCTTTGGCTCTCGGTTTGATCTCTTGCACATTGTGTTGTTTTGTGTTGTGTGGCTTGTGTGAGTTGAGCTTTGTGTGCTCCCCTTGTATTGATTTGTGGGAGCCTCAAGTTGTGAGAAGTCCCATCAAACTTGGTGATTACCCATTGATATAGTGGAAACCAAGCCGACCATCGTGGTGGCTTGGTGAGAGAAGGGTCAAGTGAGACCCGGTCCTTGTGTGGACTTCTCAACGTGGAGGTAGGCTTCTTCATGGAGCTGAACCACGGGATAAATCTCGTTTCGCTCGTCTTTCGCTTTTTGTGATCACTAGTTTTGCTATTAGGGTTCACTTTGGTCTTATTGCCCTACACTTTGATCACTATTGAAAACTTGCAATCTAAGTGTTTAAACATCACAATCTGAGCTTCACAAGTTTGTGACATATTGCTCTTATTCTTGGTGAACTTAAATTCCGCAAACAACTTGTAGAAATCAAGTTTTAGGGTTTCCACCCCGTGCTGAGTGGACTAGTCCGGCCCTGACCAGACTAGTTCGGCCTTAGAGAATTAATCTCGTTTAATTAAGTCATTTCAGGTATTATTGCCTATCCACCCCCCTCTAGGCGAGTTTCAATTGGTATCAGAGCAGGCTTCTCCCCAAGAGTCTAACAACTCGGAGAAGTAATGGTCGGAAGGGGTGACAACGAGGTTCCGGTGGTCGTCGATGACACCAAGACGAAGAACGTCAATATTCTTCAAGATGATCCAAATGACGATGAAGAAGTTCGGATGCTCAAAGCACGGCTTCGTGAGAAGCTCAACGTGCCGAAGAAGGAAATCAAGCCAATTGCTCCGGTTAACATCAACAATGGGAGTAGTTCACAAGACTAGTCCAGATATCCTTACAATTATGAGCAACTTACCGCTAGCAACCATTACTTGTCTATTCCCATTGCCAAACCTCCTCAATTTGATGGAAGTGATTATTCTATGTGGAAGCATAATATGAAGATGCACCTCATTTCCTTAAACCCTAGCTTGTAGCATATTGTGATGACAGGTGTTCACCTTCCCAAGAATGAGGAAGACATCACTCCGGAGCAAGCCGTCCTTCTACATCGCAATGCTCAAGCCATTGGAGTGATTACCTCCTCATAGACTCATGAGGAGTTCAATCGCATTGAAGGGTTGGAGGTTGCCAAGGGATTTGGGACACCCTCAAGACGGCGCACGAAGGCAACCGCGTCATTAGGGAAGCAAAGATCGATATGATCGAAGGAGATCTTGGTAGATTCACCATCATGGAGAGTGAATCTCTGCAAGACATGTATGACCGCCTCAAGACTCTCATCAACAAGAGTCGGTTATATGGAAGCACCCGGTGGACCGACCATGAGGTAGTAAAGAGGATGATTCGAGCATTCATGCCTCGAAACGTCACTCTTTGCTCACTAATTCATGAAAGTCCGAGCTTCCACAAGATGACTCCCGAAGAAGTGCTAGGGAGAATCATAAACCATGAGATGATGGAGCAAGAAGCAATGTTCAACAACGATCTACAAAATCTCTCCTCCTCCAAGAAAAGGGATGTTGCATTCAAAGCAACGTCCTCAAAATCTCAAGAAAAGGAAGAGAGTGATGAGGAGAGTCCCGACGCCGATGATAAAGAAGCTCTCTTCTTCAAAAACTTCAAGAGGATGTTTAGAAGGAGGAGGGGGAGCTACCAAAATGAGAGGAGAAGCAAAGACAAGTCCAAAACAAGATCAAAAAGGGCTTGTTACAATTGCAGAGAATATGGCCACTACATTGTGCATTGTCCACATGAAGAAAACAAGAAGAAGGAGGGCAAGTCCAAAGAGAAGAAGTACTTCAAGAAGAAGAAGCAATACGGACATGCCCACCTTGGAAAGGAGTGGGATTCAAATGAGGAATCCTCCTCCGATGAAGAAGAGAAGGTAGCAACCATTGCTATGAAGAAGACAACAACGGAGAACAAGCTCTTCTCCAACTTGGAGATCTCAAGGCCAACATGTCTCATGGCCAAGGAGGGAAGAAAGAAGGTTAAATCTAAATCCTCCTCTTCAATTTCTTCTCATGATGACTTTGATAGTAGTAGTGAAAATGAACACATGCTTAAACACATGAGCAAAAGCACCTTGAAGAGATTGAGATTGTTAATTGAAGAGATATTTTAGAAGGAAGAACTCATCAACCGTCAAGAGGACATGCTCATTCAACAAAAGGAGAGATGTCAAGAGGTTGAGGAGCTCTTGGAGCTTGAAAGAGAAGAAGCAAGGCACTTGAGCGTGAACTCGCTTTGAGCAAGGAAACTTGCTCAAACCTTGAGAACACTACAATTGTGCTCAAGGATGAACTTGTTAGTTTGACACAAGCTAACAAGATCCTTGAGACGCAAGTGAAGTGTCTCAAGGTCAATGCACCTTCCTCCTCTACAAGCTCACCTTCCACAAATGTTAAACCTGAGGCATCTCAATCTTGTAAATACTCAAACTTAATCATAAATCTTAAAGATGAGCTAAAGGTGGCACAAACTAATCAAGCACCCAAGGGTAGCATTTTTGACAAGGAGAAGGTGGCATATGCACGTAGTGCATTTACCAACACAAGACATCCACTTGTCAAGGATGGTCTTGGTTATTCTAGGGGGATGAGGCAAAATGTCAAAACTCCCAAGAATGGCAAAGACTTGATTGTCTTTGTCAAAGGAGGCTCATACAACACTAAGAGAAAGAACATTGCTACTACACCTAAAATGCCTAAGAGAGAACCGCATCCATTGTTCCATGATTTTGATGCTTCATATGTTTTATTAAGGAACAAGTTTGGAAAGGCATATGCTAGGTATGTTGGGCCACACTGCAAGAGTCCCAAACCTTGTGTGTGGGTGCCCAAGTGCCTCTTGACTAACATCAAAAGACCCAACACCGTTTGGATACCTAAAGCCAAGGCTTAAATCTTTCTTGTAGGCATATTCTTCCGGTGGAACCAAGTGGGTCCTTGATAGTGGATGCATAAATCATATGACCGGAGGGAGGAAGATGTTTGTGGAGTAAGAGCTTAATGAAGATCCAAGTGAAGGAACCTATTTTGGGGACAATAGCCAAGAAAAATCCTTGTCACCTGTAAAATTGTTATATTCTCTAATCATACTCTTTTAAATGTCCTACATGTTGATTCACTTGAGTATAACCTCTTGTCCATATCACAACAATGTGACAAAGGTTATAATTGTTTATTCACTAATGAGGGTGTGACCGTCACAAGGAGAAGCAATGACTCAATTGCCTTTAAGAGTGTACTCATGGGAAAGATCTATCTTGTGGATTTCTCCGCGGATAAAGCCCAACTTGATACATGCTTAATTGCAAAAACTAACATGGTATGGATTTGGCATAGGAGGCTAGCCCATGTTTGAATGAGGAATTTGCAAAAAATCCTTAAGGGCGAGCACATCCGTGGTTTAAAGAATGTTGTGTTTGAAAAGGATAGGCTATGTAGTGCATGCCAAGCCGGAAAGCAAGTTGGAGCACCTCATCCATCCAAGAACATTATGACAACATCAAGACCATTGGAGCTTCTACACATGGATCTCTTCGGTCCAATCGCCTAAATTAGTATTGGTGGTAACAAATATGGTATTGTTATCATTGATGATTTTTCATGTTTTACTTAGCTGTTCTTTTTGCATGACAAGAGCGAGACTCAAGGTGTCCTCAAGAGATACTTGAAGAGAGCTCAAAATGAGTTCTCCTTGAGTATCAATACCACTAGGAGTGACAATGGCACCGAATTCAAGAACACCCAAGTTGAAGAATTTTTGGATGAAGAAGGCATCAAGCATGAGTTCTCGGCCCCCTACTCCCCTCAACAAAATGGGGTGGCCGAGAGGAAGAATATGAATCTAATTGAGATGTCAGGAACCATGCTTGATGAGTACAAGACGTCGGACCGGTTTTGGGCGGAAGCGGTCAACATCGCTTGCCATGCCATAAACCGGTTGTACCTTCACCGCATACTTAAGAAGACGTCATATAAACTCCTAACCGGTAACAAACCCAACATCTCTTACTTTCATGTTTTTGGGAGCAAATGCTACATTCTTAACAAGAAGCCTAGGACTTCGAAGTTTGCTTCTATGTCCGATGAGGGTTTCTTGCTTGGTTATGACTCAAACACTTACGCCTATCGTGTCTTTAACAAATCCTTCGAAATTGTTGAAGCAGCACGTGACGTAGTGTTTGATGAGACTAATGGCTCCCAAGTGGAGAAAGTTGATCGTCAGGTGCTAGATCAAGAAGAAGCTCAACAAGTGGTGATAGGAAGGATGGCACTTGGAGACATATGATCACAAGAGCAACCTCAAGTCACAAATAACCATCCTCTACATCAAGCAAGCTCTTCCTCAAATGATCAAGATCAACCTCCCCAAGATGTGCTTCAAGAAGATGAAAATGAAGGAATCAATCAAGAGGGAGACAATGAGGATGAGGAAGACCAAGATGATGAATCAAGATCTCAAGCACCTCACCCAAGAGTGCATCAAAGCGTCCAACGGGACCATCCCGTTGACAATATACTTGGAGACATCTCTAAGGGGGTAACTACTCGATCTCGTGTTGCAAATTTTTGTGAACATTACTCTTTTGTTTCTTACTTGGAGCCCCACAAGGTTGAAGAAGCACTACGAGATCCAGATTGGGTGATGGACATGCAAGAAGAGCTCAACAACTTTGAGAGAAATAAAGTGTGGGAGCTTGTGAAGAGGCCAAATGCAAATGTTGTAGGGACCAAATGGGTGTTCCGCAAAAAACAAGATGAACACGGGGTGGTTACAAGGAACAAGGCACGACTTGTGGCCAAAGGGTACTCACAAGTTGAAGGTTTGGATTTCGAAGAAACCTTTGCTCTCGTAGCTAGGCTTGAATCAATTCGTATATTACTTGCATTTGCTACTCACCATGATTTTAAGCTATATCAAATGGACGTCAAGAGCGCATTCCTCAATGGTCCAATCAAGGAAGAAATATATGTGGAGCAACCCCCCGGATTTGAAGATGAAAAATTCCCAAACCATGTGTACAAATTGTGTAAGGCTCTCTATGGACTCAAACAAGCTCCTAGAGCTTGGTATGAGTGCCTTAGAGACTTTCTAACTCAAAATGGTTTTAAAATTGGGAAGGCATACTATACTCTATTCACTAAGCACTTTAATGATGATTTGTTTGTTTGCCAAATATATGTTGATGACATTATATTTGATTCTACTAACAAAGCCTTTTGTGATGAGTTTTCCAGGATAATGACGGAAAGATTCGAGATGTCCATGATTGGAGAGTTGAAGTTCTTTCTAGGTTTCCAAGTGAAGCAACTCAAGGAAGGCACGTTCATTAGTCAAACCAAGTACACACAAGATATACTCAAGAAGTTTGACATGGACAAGACCAAACCCATCAAGACTCCTATGACAACCAATGGGCATCTCGATCTCAATGAAGATGGTCCAAGTGTAGACCAAAAGGTATATTGTTCTATGATAGGATGATTGTTATACTTATGTGCATCTAGGCCCGATATCATGCTTAGTGTGTGTATGTGTGCTAGATTTCAAGCTGCTCCAAAGGTGTGTCATTTGACCGCCGTTAAGAGAATTCTTAGATATTTGGTTCGCACACCAAGCCTAGGACTT
The DNA here is from genome assembly GCA_036927565.1 of Tuctoria greenei. NCBI lineage: Eukaryota > Viridiplantae > Streptophyta > Magnoliopsida > Poales > Poaceae > Tuctoria > Tuctoria greenei. Next base: position 258,657,162 of record JAYESD010000002.1, read on the forward strand.
TGGTACCCCAAAGGCTCTAAGTTTAACCTCATTGGATATTCCGATGCGGACTATGCGGGGTGCAAAGTTGATAGGAAGAGTACATCGGGAACTTGCCAATTCATTGGTAGATCTCTAGTGTCATGGTCCTCAAAGAAACAAAACTCCATTGCACTTTCCACAGCCGAAGCGGAGTATGTCGCTGCCGGAAGTTGTTGTGCACAACTTCTTTGGACGCGACAAACTCTTAGGGACTATGGCATAAATTTGCGCCAAATTCCTCTCCTATGTGACAATGAGAGTGCCATCAAAATATCTCACAATCCAGTTGAACACTCAAGGACCAAGCACATCAATATACGCCACCACTTCTTGAGAGATCACTCCATCAAAGGAGACATTGCAATTTCCCATGTGAGAACCGATAAACAATCGGCCGATATCTTTACCAAGTCCCTAGGTGAGAAAAGGTTTTGTGAACTTAGGAGTGAGCTAAATATCTTGGATTCTCGAAATGTGGCTTAAGTCTTGCACATCTGATTGCAATATTCAAAATTCACACATGCTTGCGAAAAACACATCCTCCTCAATTTTTCCACAAATTATTTTGAAATTGTTGAATCCTTGTGAATCATGGTCATAGTTTAATTTTTGATTGCTTATTGACCATATTTACAAAGATCTTTTGTGAAATATAGTCCAAAAGGATCAAATCTCCACTCAAAACTCAATATATAGGAGTTTTAAGTCTTAGGACCGGACTAGTCTGCTGGTATGAGTTGCCCGGACCCAGTCCGGATGCCGGACAAGTCCGGGTCACTAACCAGACTAGTCCGACCCTTGGGGACTTAACCTCCCCAGGGTGCCGTCGACCTCCCCACTTCCATTCAAACACTATCTCTCTCCAAAAACGCTCGAAAACTGCCTCCCCAACAGCGATATTTGAGTCCATCCACCAAATCTTGATTCCAATCGGTGGATTGAAGCCCCAAGGTGTTTAGGAACTTTTCCCCAAGCATCGGAGACCACTCCCTCACTCTCATTTCATCAAATCGAAGATTTGAAGAGTTATTCTTGACCTAACTCCAAAATCCTTGGAATTCAATTCTTTTTGGTCCATTGATCAAAACTTCTTCACAAATGTTGTTGTACACATCAATGTGATCATGTAGCTCCATTTTTGTGGTAGGATCCGTAGTTTTTGCAAATTTCCCTAGATTAGGGTTCTTACTGTGTGAACCGGACTAGTCTGGCCGCCGGGCGGACAAGTTCGACCTCGTGCGGACTAGTCCGGCCCTTGGGCGGACAAGTCCGGGTTACACAGTGAAAATCCTAACCTAGGTTGATCTTGTGAATTCTACCATTTTACTCTAACTTCCTTGACTCATACACATTCCCTTGCTTCTCTTGTCAGCAACCATGTCGGACAGTGAGTACGTTCCTCCCTCCGACTCCGAGACCGAAGTGGAGAAGCAGGCTCTCTTTCTCCGGAAACAAAGAGGGGATCAAGAGATGGCTGCTGTGTACTTTGCCTCTCAAAGGGCAAAGAAGACGCAGCATGAGGAGCACAACTCCGCTGCTGCCGAGGTTGCCCCAAAGAGGAAGAGGTTTGTGACCTTGGGTGAGCAAGTCAAGTCCTAGGGGGCAAGATCCTCCAAAGATAAGGGAAAGGCCCCTACTGATGTTGCACCCAAGAAGAGGGTGATTGTGGCCAAGAAGGCAGCAAGCAAACTGAAGAAGGGTGCCCCACAACCCATTGGCCCCTTGAGGATGTCCTCACCTGCACGGAACCCAAACCGTGCAGCTGCTTTTGATGTCAACATATTCAAGGGCAAGGTGGTTGAGAAGACACGCAAGTTGAGGAAGATAAATGTTTATCAGCGTGACAGGAGCACAGTGGATCCCCGGTTCTGGTGTGACTTCCATTGTGACTACTACAGGACGGTCTATATGACCAAGCAAACTCCTATCACAGATGCTAAATGGATCGACTGGGATTACATGGCCCAGAAAGATCATCAAGCCTTCAATGCTGTGATTGAGGCTGTCGAGAGGCATGGTATGAAGAATCTTATGGCTTTCCAGTATGACTGGAATGTGGAGGTCATCACTCAGTTCTACTCCACCCTTTACTTCCATACTGATGGGGATAGGAGGATCACCTGGATGACCTATGGAGAGCAGTACTCCACCACCTATTGGGAGTTTGCTCAGTTGCTTGACTTGGAGGATCAACTGGATAACGAGATTATCATTTCAAATCTGAAGCCAGTTGATTTGGACACCTTGGAGTATATGTATCCAAGCCATGGATAGTATGAGGCCGGGCACATCAAAAATATCAAGCCCTTCTATAGTGTGCTCAATCGGGTCCTTAGAAATACAATTTCCCCCAAGGATGGAGATGCGGGGATCATCCAAGGCAATTTGAGGCATTTAATGGTCCTCATTGATGGAGATGTCTGCTTCAATGTGGTGGACTATATCTTTGATGACATCTTCAACATATCTCACACCCCCAACCGATCATGTGGATACGCTCCATACATTATGTACATGATCGAGACGATCTCCTGGCTCACATTCAAGAAAGATATCATTCACCGGAGGCTTCGACCACAACTCCCTCCTCCGGAGTCGGCTGCTCCTAGGAGGAAGAATGCAGATCCTCCCGCTTCTTCCTCTCACTTCGTGCCATCTCCTCCACCACCTCCGCCTTCGACACAATGCGGGAGTGGCTTCTTCAAATGTTTTAAGGCCCTCTTCTCCTCTTGCCGGAAGACGGAAATTCGGCAACATCGCATGGAGTGTTGCAATGAGAAGTATCTCAAAGCGATGTGCGAGAAGCTGGACATTCCAATGTCCCTTGCCGAGGAGAGTGATGGTGAGCTCACCTCCTTTCTGGAGTTCTCTGGTGAGGAGCTTGCTGAATTTGGAAAAGCTGGGACTTCCACCGCGGCCCCGACTGATGATGATGAGGCACATCTTGACCCGGAGGCAACGGAGAGCGACAGCGAGCCCCAAGGTGACAATGATGACTCCGACTCCAACGATGAGTAGTCCTAAGGGCTCCTCCTATCTTCTTTTCCTTTTTGGTGTCTTGATGCCAAAGGGGGGGAGATAGCGAGGAGATAGCTTGACGGGCTCTTAGATATAGGGAAGAGACATGGGGGGAGAGATGAAGGGGGAGAGATAAGATAGGTAGCCTACTTTGTGAGAGTATTGATCTATATTGGACTTATGTTTTAAAACTCATTTCAAGTTGTATTGTAAGACTTAATCTATGTATTCATGTGTCTTGCCTAAATTTGTGATGTGTTGCCTCATTTAAATGTCTATTTTGCATAATCAATGCCTTATCACACTTTATGAACACATCACTTAGGCACCCCACCATAACATGTATATGTATGAGAACTCTCTCAATCTCTTTACTAATGATGCATACATTGAGGGGGAGTCACTAATACAAATACATGTTATGAAAACAAATTATTAACCTTATTTTTGAAATCTTAATGTGTTGTCATCAATTCACCAAAAAGTGGGAGATTGAAAGTGCATCTAGGCATCCCCGTGAGTTTTGGATGATTGATGATGACAATTAAGAGGCTAATGAGCTCAGTTGATCTTAAGCACGGGTACAAGGATTGAAATGAGATAAAAACCCTCAAAAAGGAAAAGGAGAAAACGGGCGTCAAAGACTAAAGCGTAGAAATTAGGGTTTATATGGTATTGAGCTTATATGAGCCGTATCATGTGAGAGGGTGGTTGTATCATGTGCATTGAGATCATACCAAGGGACTCAAAGTGGTGGTTTAGAGAAAAACCTAAGTGAGAAGTCTAAAATGAGAAAACCCCTAGGAGGCCACACTAGTCCGGGCCTCAGGGCCGGACTAGTCCAGCCATGGCAGACAAGTCCATTTTTGGACGGACCAAACGTCTCTGGAGTGTTCCCGAGTGATTTTGGAGCTAAGTCCGAGAAGTCCGGACTTGTCTGTTTTTGGACGGACCAAAGTTCTCTCGAGTAGTTTGGACTTGTCCGTTTGGGCAGGGACTTGTCCGTTTGGGACTTAGTGTGACAAACCGAGAGAAAACCCTAGATGGCCAGACTAGTCTGCACCTGTGGCCGGACTAGTCTGGACCAACACAGAAGAGTCCGTTTTGGAACGGACCAAATGGTTCTGTTCCACTTCGGACTAGTCCGGTGTCTAGTGACCATTTGAATTTGGAAATTTGGCGGGTAGCGTGATGATCGTTGCTCAGTGTGGAAGTTGTCGGGAACTGACCAGGAGGTCAGTGGTCCCATAGGGCAGGACCAGTCCGGGGTCTAAGGCCGGACTAGTCCGCCCCTTTGCTGATGTAAGCAAAAGGGGCTCGGGACCTCTATAAAAAGGGGACCCCCAGGCTCATTTGAAGTAGACTGGAACCCTAGTGCCGCCACAAGCTTCCTAGAGCCTTCCAAAGCCTTCTACTCATCCTACTAACCCCTTAAGAGCAAACCTTGAAGAGATTAGGGTTTGGGAAGGAGAGCAAAGGAAGATCATCGCGCTTTGGCTCTCGATTTGATCTCTTGCACATTGTATTGTGTTGTGTGGCTTGTGTGAGTTGAGCTTCGTGTGCTCCTCTTGTATTGATTTGTGGAAGCCTCAAGTTGTGAGCAGCCCCATCAAACTTGGTGATTACCCATTGATATAGTGGAAACCAAGTCGGCCATCGTGGTGGCTTGGTGAGAGAAGGGTCAAGTGAGACCCGATCCTTGTGTGGACTTCTCAACGTGGAGGTAGGCTTCTTCGTGGAGCTGAACCACGGGATAAATCTCGTTTTGCTTGTCTTTCGCTTTTTGTTATCACTAGTTTTGCTATTAGGGTTCACTTTGGTCTTATTGCCCTACACTTTGATCACTATTGAAAACTTGCAATCTAAGTGTTTAAACATCACAATCTGAGCTTCACAAGTTTGTTACATATTGCTCTTATTCTTGGTGAACTTCAATTCTACAAACAACTTGTAGAAATCAAGTTTTAGGGTTTCCACCCTGTGCTGAGCGGACTAGTCCGGCCCTGACCAGACTAGTCCAGCTTCAGAGAATTAATCTCGTTTAATTAAGTCATTTCAGGTATTATTGCCTATTCACCCCCCCCTCTAGGCGACTTTCAGTGCCATATGTACATACATGGGGATGGTTCTTGTGCCATGCCAAGCTCTCCTCCTTCAGTCGGCTACGCGCCAAGCCGATACCATCCATGAACAGTGACGACGATGAGGACGACGACGACAACGGCGATGGCGAACAGAGAAGGCGGTCGCACTGGAGTTGGACAATTAGTAAGGTCGATTAGTAAAGGAGCACCGAAGGCGAAGAAAAGACGAGGGAGATAAATGCGAGATGTGGTAGAACAAAGACAGACACGCGTTAAGTTAAAGAGTGTCTTTCATTGTTGAAGAGATGAGGGAGATAAATGCGAGATGCGCTATAACAAAGAGAGGCGCGCGTTATGTTAAAGAGTGTCTTCTATTGTCGAAGAGACGAAGAAACGAGGGAGATAAATGTGAGACACGCTATAACAAAGAGAGACACGCGTTAATCTAAAGCGCGTCTTCCATTGTCGAAAGAGAGACGCGCGGCACGAGGTCCACGGAGAACTTAATTTCGGTGGAATGGTGCAGAGGCGCGTGCGACGTCCGTGCGCGACCTTTCATTTCCCCGATGCGGTATTGATGCGTCCCATCATTCCATCAATGTGCGAGAAACCAACCGCTCAATTGTCAACTCCGCGCGGACCTTATTTGAGATGCGTTATCACTCCTGAGTTCTCCACAAGCGCGTCACTCACTTTGAAACACCTTCTTTTCCACATCTTCTTCGTGCCGATGACCCACCACCACCATGGCCGACCTTCCACTGTCAAGCCCTCCGAGGGAGTCACCATGCAACAAACTGTGTTGCAGCTCCCCCGAGAGGATCAACATCGAGCAGCGCCTCCTTATGGCGCAAGAGGCGTACAACAATACGTCTGGCGCCATGATTTCCTTGGGTCTTAGTACCCTTCCCCAGTTTACAGTAATGGGTACCATCGGCCACTACCTCTTCGCCCTCACGGGGGTGGCCAATCGTCTCGACATTCTGTTCGAGACGATGGCCCAGGTGCTTGGCACCGAGGGCTGCAGAAACCTGGTGGAGGCGACGGAGAGCAACCTCATTCTCGGGGTTGCACCGCCGGTGCAGCCAGCGCAGCCGGTGCAGCCGGAGCAGCCAACGCAGCCAGCCCAGCCTCCTGTTGCACCGGCGCCGGAGTCGCCGCCGAAAGAGGAGGATTCGGAGGAGGAGGAGTAGGATTTAGTTTCTCTTTGTTGTTTTTAGTTGCTTTTGTTTTGTAAATATTGTTAATGAATGAAATCTATCTTTGTTCATCTATATGATTGAATATTATCTTGTGTGTTCTTCAAATTTGAATGAATGAATGTGTAGTGTGTTCATTGTGTTCCTCAGGTATCATAAGGAAGGATTTGATTATTTTCTGGACAAGTGAATGATTTAGTTATCAAGTGAATGTGCTCAAAATTCAGTTATGTGTGATATCAACAGCGACGAAGCAAAATGGAGAAAAACACGAATCTAAAGGTGACGTGTGGAATCGGAGACACGCTCTTTCTAAAAGCGTGTCTCCATTTTGCTTCTCCGCATAGACGATTTTATCCAGTTCCTATTTTATTTATTATCCCTGATCCGGAAGTCACCTTTTCTTTTCCTTGGGGGCACCATCGGTCTCTTCTCTTCGTTCACCTTCTCCGCAATAGAAAAGCTAAAGGTGTTCTTTTGTTGTTTTTTAGTTGATGTTGTTTTTATTTTCTTATGTCTTGTACTTTTTGTTGTGTTTTGTAATATATTTGTTAATTAATTTTATTTGTGTTCATCTGTGTGATGAATATTTTGTGCGTTCATCTATGTTATATGTGTTCAACTGTGAATGAGAATGAATTAAACGTTCTGCGATGAGAGTATGTAAGCGAAGACAAAAGAGACGCGCTTTGTGAAGAGCACGTCTCATTTCTTGCGCATATTGGAGACAAGCTCTGCTTGATGCGTGTCTCCCGTTTGTCAGAGAGGATGACATGTCTTGGATACCTATTTAACTGATACGGTCTTTATTTTAACACGTCTCCTTGTACATTCAGTCGAGCCATGTCAGATCCTCGCTAAAGCGGGCACGTGTTGCTTAACCTTATCAGAGACGGTCGCCTTTGAGCACATCGCCCATCTTTGTCTCCTATTTGGGTTTCTTATATAGTGGAAGATGATGAAGACATCACTCCTATGGATACAAGCAACACTTCATTGAACATACAAGATGCAATCATTAGAGTTAACACACATCTATTAATTTTAGAGGTGAGCTCGTTCTTATATGTTTTTGATATGTTTTTAAGAATAAATTGATACCTAATGACTTAATTGTGATTCGGATCCATGGAGAGGTTCAAGGGGTACTTGGAAGAAGTCTTAGAGGCGTGGAAGAACAGAGGATACGTCCAAATAAGATGAAAACTGAGCACAACTCAAAATTGTGTCCAACTCGAAGTCCAGGAGCAGTTTGCATTAAAACGGACGCCCAGGATGCATACAAACTTCGTTTTGCACGTTCTATATATTCAAGGAAAGGGGAGAGGATAACCTCTCCAGTGCCATTGGTTCCATGTCAAAATTCCTATAGAGTCGATGGGAACCGTCAAAACAAAATCGAGTTTGGAATCTGTTAGGGTGTTGCATCACCGTATTGGGCCATTGGGCCTTGTATCAAGTCTACATCTCTTATTTTCATATCTTAGGGTTAGGTCACGATCCCAACACCCCCTTGGACATCCTTCCACCTATATATACTTCATAGTAGCCGTCATAAACAATTGAGTTTTGCTTAGATTAATAATATCACTGTTCTACGATTTGTGAAACCTCAATTCAGCAATTTCAGATTGCTTCTTCTACGTTTTTGCTTGTGTTCTCGGTTGCACTTGCAGGGATTAGCCTTCTTGGCGAGATCAATTGTGTGCAGCACGGTTGATAACCAACGGAGCGGTGGTGTATTTATTGCAGGGATATTCGACCTGCTCAAGTGCCGCGGATCATCAACGTCGAGTCTTCCATCAATCGACTTATCGATAGTCTTTCGCAAGATCGGGCCTAAACCTCTTATTAGTATATGTTTGGACGCATCAAGTGTGGCCTTTATCGCAGTCTTATTATCTAGTGATGATGCTTGGACCCCAATTCTCTCGGATCTTCGATGGTATTTGTTAGTCATATATAGGAAGGTGGAACAAAAAAACTTATGTTCTTGGAACAAAGTATTTAGAGAGGTGGGGCAACTAAGTTCTACTCGTAGAACAAAGTAGGTAGAGAGTTGGAACAAATTAGTTGTATCATGGACAAAGTATTTAGAGAGGTGGGACAATTCTACTTGTGGAACAGAGTAGTTAGAAAGTTGGAAGAAATTAGTTGTATTCATGGAACAAAGTATTTGGATAATTGGATTAATTAGTTGCATATTTGAAATAAAGTAGTTGGATGGTGTAGAAAACAAAATATTTTAGTACAAATATACACATGTTTTTAAATTTGTAAGTAATTGTACACATATTTTGAAAATTGTAAAACTTTACTCATTAGTCCAGACAAACAGTTAAAATTTGTGTGAAGTACCCCTTCCGTCTCTAAATATTTATCATCGATTTTGAACTAATCAATGACCAATATCTGAGAATGAACGGAGTAACAATTTGTAGTCGATATGCCGTACTCATTCACGTGCGCAAGATCAGATGCCGTAGAAAATAAACAAAACAACCATAACTAATGGTCTGTCGTTAATGGGCCGAAAATAATTAAACACACCGTATAATTAAACATTGTGAGCGCCAGAGATGAGTGGAATCTGGGTTGGGGAGCGGCAGAGCGATGGGGAAGATTTTTGGTCGTAGCCGTAGCGCAGGGGAAAGAGCATCAAAAGGTTTCGGGCGCACGAGGTGCCCGTAGCGCCGGGGAAAGGTCGAAGGATTTGTTTTATGGGCTATCAAAAGCAGCCCACGAGAACAGCTCACCGGCTCTACCGGAGTTAGCTTGGAAGGCAGGGTTTGCTGCGTTTTGTTTAGTCCCACCTTACGTAACTAAGCAAATTGGTTCTTGGGACGCGGTTACTTAACCAGCGCCCCTGCCCACCTTGCAACATACCTACCTGGACGAAGTCGATGGAGTATCATGAAGGCTCGTGGCCTAGGTCAATGGCTGGCATTGCGCTTGGCCAGTGCGTACAATCTTTTTAAGTGGAAGGCCTTTTTGATTGAAGAAATTGAAAAATATAGGAATAGAAAAAAATATAGGAATTGAAATTGTATGTCTTTGTAATTCTATAAGAATTGAGATGAGAAGTCTTTTAGTAGCATTATAGAAAAAACAAAGGAACATGTAACGTGAGCCAGGAAAGAAAAAAAAAGTCCAAGGTTATGTTAGGTTTACTACAAAATTTAGCAAATGAATTTATTCGTATGAAAACTACTCTATGTTAGGTTTACTACAAAATTTAGCAAATGAATTCATTCGTATGAAAACTACTCTTTGTTTTTTCTACAAAATTTAGCAAATGAATTTATTCGTATGAAAACTACTCTATGTTAGGTTTACTACAAAATTTAGCAAATGAATTCATTCGTATGAAAACTACTCTTTGTTTTTTCTGTGAGCCAAATGGTCATGTAGAAAAAAAATTACAAATCCTAACCTTTAAAATTCCTTTGCCATTTAAGGGAGCCGAAGAGTGGATGTTATAATTTGTTGTAGAGGGGTTACGACTCCTGCTAATTTTTGAAATTAAGTCTTAGTCCATTTTATCATGGCCTTGGGCCGTACTAAGTTGATAATTTATCTGTTGTTGGCCGTCTTAAGACATACTGTGGTGATAATTGCAAAAATGGAATAAAGCTGCTGCCACAAACTGTGGTGGTAATTGCCAAATGGAATAAGTCGCTGACACGAACGGCCAACGCACGACGCGGGTCGCGGGTGTACGGGGAAAGATGTCGCGGAGTGTGTCGTATTTGCCGGTGACGAAGCTGGTGTCCATGGCGCGTGGAAACCACGGACTGACCATTAGCCCAACATCTGACGTCAGGTACGCGCGGTCAATGCCGCGCTCTTGTGCTGTTGTTCCCAATTTGGCGCTGATTTGGAACCCGACATTTCGTTGCCATGTCTTTGGGTCATGCGAATTGAAGGGACGATGAGCAGGCTACCGCGTGCAATACTACGTCAGCAGCAGGTTTGCAAGGCGGATGCCGCTGCTGGCCCTGGCCGCCAAGGGCAAGAGTACCCTGGTCTTAGGAATGGCAATTAAATCTGCGGGTGCGGGTAACCATCGGATTCGGATGTAACTTCTTACCCGCGGCTTGGACACACACGCGATCCGACTGGGTGCGGGTGCGTGTTTAATTTTTCATCCGCGGATCACCCGTCGCTTACTCGAAATCTGTAAGCCCATTTAAGAACCTTGTCCTTCCAGTCCAACAGCGCAGCTCAGCCCACTAACCAAGTGAATTCTCCACCCGTCCACCGCAACACTAGGGCTTCTACACTGCACGGCCGCAGAAATTTATATTGATCTCCCTCCATCCACCATTCCTGATCCCTTTCCCTCGGAGTCCCACCCATCTTGTGGATTCTCCGGTATCCGTCGCCCACGCCGGGTCCAGCCGGGGGCCACCGCATGGAGAAGGCCCTCCTCAGCGCACCCGGCAGCCGCCCCTACTCCTCTGGCTGCCGGACTGGCAGAGCCTCTAGGATCAGGTGGAGAAGGTCCTTGCCAGCGTCATGGCCTCGATGGCCAGACCCTCCCATGCCTCCCCAAGCTCGTGCGCCGCAGCGGCGAGACCCCTGACACCGTAATCTTAAAACGGTAATCTCTCCAGGTTCAAAAAAAAAAAAAAAACGGTAATCTTAAAACTCAGTCGCCTGAAGCCTCAGGCGATGCCTAACTTACTCCCCTCAGGAAGAAGGTTGGGATTTTGTATTTTTTTAAGAATTATGTTATTTATAATAGTCAAATAAAAAATTTTGTGATAGATCATAGAATAGTAAAATAAAATAGGATCAATGAGTTAATTACAATAATGATTAACTATTAATGATAGTAATTAGTTGTTAATGATCTATTGTCTGATTTTTCTTTAAATTTCAGGCACATGAAATTTAGACAAAAAAAAAAGATAACTGTAAAACTCACAATAAACAGTTTACGCCAAGTAGAGACAATCTTGGCTGGATTTATATTTCTCAGTTCACACGTGCTGTTGTTTTAGCTGATGTATAAATGGTTGATCTATTTAGAAGAGAAATCAACTTTGAAGCAAACTTCTTTACTGAATATAATTGACAGTGAACAAAATGAACTTCATATCCTGTTTTGGTAGCAATGTATGGTGGCCATGCAAATAACAGAGTTGGGATAGTTGTCATTCAAAACAACAGAACTCGGATAGTTAGTTCTGACTACCATAAAAAAACAAGAACTGCACAACGAAAATCTAGTATTACTTAGTGAAAGGAGTATACCAATACTCTTTCATAAAAAATAAGACATATTAATGTGTTCAATCATCATCGGTTGTCACTATTTCACTGACGAAAATTGCCTTGCCCCAGCTCAAAGAGACAATGAGTACTAAGATGACAACTGATTGAATGGAATCATGTCACAGATATTCCCCGAACTCCATTGTAAAATCAAATCTATGTATGTCTTGTTGAAATTAATGGGCTTGACTCAAGATTAATTCAGAAATAAATCCTATAAAATCTCAAAGGTCCATTAGGATAAGAGAGGGTGCTGCTAAATGTTTAGTCCCACATAGGAAGTGGAAGGGGAGCAACCCCTACATATAAGGGGTTGTTCTTCCACTCCTTGAGTCAGAGAGAAGAGAGAAAGAGAGAGGTGGCCCATGCGCGCTCCTCCTCCTCCTCCTCGCTCGCCTCAGCGCGCCCCGCCCCGCCCACGTGCGCCCGCGCGTGTGTGTTCGTGTGAATTCGAGCCGAGCTCACATTTTATATTTTTACAGAAAATTAAATTGGGTCTTGGGCTTTTGAGCTTCCGATTTTTTGGGCTTCCAAAACAGAGTCCATGTTGTTGGAGACGGACGCGTCTACAACTGCAGAATCAGTTCAGATGCGAATCCCCCGGATCGCATACGAACTGCCTCCGTGGGACTCTATAAATACGGACATCGGCGGCAGAGCGAGTCATCCCATCAGATCATTTCCCACGTTCGCATTCCTTGCGTCGCCTTCTAGTCTACTCCATCCCGAACACCGGCGTGCACCAACGATCGGGAGAGCAGGTCTCTGGAACCGCTCGCCCTTGCGATCCTGCCCCGGGAGAGGGCAAATAAGGTTTTTGAGAAGTGCTTCGCGCGACTGCTAGCATTCTTCACCACGGGTCGTCTACCGAGGAGATCGGGCGCTGCGGCCCAACGTCATCACCAATGTCTGCAGCGGCTGTTCGCTGTCAGATCTACAGTAGTTCTTTCGGCTTCAAATCGGTACGCGATATTACTCGTCCCGCCTGTCTGCCGGTGTTAATCGCTGCTGGTTCTTTCGCGTGTTTTTTCGAAATTATTCAATAAATTGCCTCATATTTCTAACAATTCAAAAACTTTATTAGGCAGTTTTTTTGAGTTGAACATGATGATTTTAGCCGATGCACTGAGGCCAGAGAAATTCTCTGGCGTGCACTTCAATAGGTGACAAGTTAAGACCACGCTCTGGCTCCAGTCACTTAAGATCTTCTCAGTAACCGAGGGCATGCCTTAAGGTCCTTTGTCTGTTGAAAAACATACGAAGTTTGAGGAAGTCAATTTTGCCCTGAGAGGATGTATCTTAAGTGCTCTTGATAACAAACTTTGTGATGTTTATCTGACAGTCACAGATGGTAAGGAGCTCTGGGATGCACTTAACGCTAAGTATGGTGCAGTCGATGTAGGCGGTCAACTGTATATCATGGAGAATTTTCATTACTACAAGATGGTTCTCAACCGTCCTGTAGTTGAACAAGCTCATGAAATACAGTGTCTTGAGAGAGAGCTCAATCTCCTTAAGTGTCATTTACCCGACAAATTTGTGGCTGGGTGTATTATTGCAAAGTTACCTCCTCCATGAAGGAACTTCGCCACAACTCTCAAACACAAGAGACAAGAAACATCAGTTGAAAATCTGATAGCATCTCTTGATGTTGAGGCTCAGGCTCAGGCTAAGGACGCTACTGATAAAGGAGGTGAGAGTCAATCTAGTGTTAATACTAATATGGTGCAGAAACCCAATTTCAAGAACAAAGGAAACAAGTCTCAATTCAAGCCAAACAAAATTACTGCTTTCAAGAAGAAGTCAAACAAAGCTAATGATGACTGCTGCTACACCTATGGGGAGCAGGGACATATTTCCAAGAACCGTCCTGAGAGGACATATTGCAGAGAGAAAAAGAATATCAACATCGTGACATCCAACAATACAGATGGGCACAATAATTCTTTTACTGATCTTTCTGTTTCTCAAACACCAACTCGGTGGTTTGATATGGGTGCTAATGTTCATGTATGTTCTGACATATCCATGTTTACTTCTTACCAGTTCGTTCGGGATTTTGCTATCCTAATGGGGAATGGGTCACATGCTCCTGTTCGTGGTGTTGGCACGTTGGATCTGAAGTTCACTTCAGGAAAGATTGTTGTGACACCTAGTTTCGAAAATGAACCAAGTGAACACATATGTGTGCCCAGGATGTTCAACACACATACGTGAGTGCAATCATAAAAGGATATACAGAAAATTACCACAAAACAAAATTAATTAACCAAATTTTATTACACAAACCAGACTATCCTCGAATACAAGCACTAATAAATATTAATGACAAGTTTTAACTAATGCAGCGGAAATAGACTAATAAGCAACTAAGCAAAAGGGATAGCACAACTCCAACACTCCACAGGCAAGCTGACGGGAGACACGGCCTAGAACTCCGCATTATCGACGTTATAATCCCAATCCTGACCTGCAACTGTTGGGGGGGTTTGCAAGAGTGAGTACATGTCGTACTCAACAAGTGTGGAAAGTATGACATGTGGCTAATTCAAATAATGAATATAATAATGGATGAGTGATGAAAAGTATATTAAACCATTTGAAAAGCAATATATTATATGTATGTGAAATAATCCTATCATAAACCATAAATAATATCATAGTACCAGTCCATATTCTATATCCATCAAAATTATACCAGATTTCACCATTACCATTAACCATAATCAATATCAGAATTTAATTCATAAATAGCCATAATCATATTACCAACAATAACCAGTTCCAATCCATAACCAGACCAAAAAACAAGTTTCCTCTAATCATGTGAGGGTCCAGGTTGCTCATAACCGGGAGCACGGCTATTATGATAGTTGTATTAGACTCTGCAGAGTTTGTACCACTTTACCCACGTGTTTGTGATTTCATCACCTTTCGATGACTAGAGAATATCAATTATGCCGTCTCACACTTCCTTAGGTGTGTGGTCAAGAGATCACAAAATAGCCTTTACAAAGGGATTACTAGCCTATTTAGACCCCACTGAGATTTCACCGGTGGCGATGACTCCAACTGAGCACATCTTCAACCAAGGGCCCCCTCTTGAGCCATTCGGATTCCAGGGTAGTCCCACCAATCATCAACAAACCCAATCCGACTACCCCTTCCCCGAGCATCTTTAATGGTCCAAATAGCACTGGCAAAGCACTAATTAATCGCCTACGCCGCACCCATATTTGACCTCGTAGTGGCACTGTAAATCATGGATGGTCGCTCCACAAACCAATCCTTAGATCTAAAGCAAGCAAACCACCATAACATCCAACCCATCCATATACCATGCTTGCTTAGATCACCCATTATCATATCATATTAACCAGTTCATGTGAATCATAATCTCATAAATGCATAATTAAGCTAAGTGGTGTAATTATGTTCCATCCCAATTAATTAAGCGTAGCAAAAAAAAGTAAAAAGCCCATCCCGATTCTCTACCATAAATTCTAGGTGACAAGGGTGGTCATACAACGCTAGTAAACTTCCTACCATAGGATTCCTATCAAATTGACACAAGCATGCAGTTTGCAAACAAAATATTTATTTTAAAACGGGATCAATATGCTTTAAGGACACTTGCCTTGCTCTTGGTATTGGTTCGGGTCAAAGCCTTCTAACTCTTGGTCTTGGAGATCCTCCGCGGCACTCTCTAGCGCAAATCTGTCTAATCTGCACAATAAACATACAAGACTAGAAACGCAATCAAAGAGTGCACATACATTACTCAATATGACATGACATGCATGATTAATGCAAATGCAAGGTGGAACTTTGTAACGAGTTGTTTTTAATGATCACTAACTAGTTCTAATAGATTTTCATAAGTTTATACAGGTTTGGAGTTGATTCAATCAAATTTTTGATTCAATTCAACAAAATTTAACCAGGAAGATCGAACTAGTCTGCTAGGGACCGGACAAGTCCGCTCTGCGCGAGAACAATAGATTAAGGTTTTCTAGATCGACGTGAATTTGGAGATTTGGGGTTGAATTCACGTAAGGAAAAAGAGAATAGAAGGTATACCAGGTGTTTAGAACTCAAATGAATCAAGGATCTTGGAGGCAACACTTGGATCTTGAAGATCTAGGGTTGATGAAGAACTTGGTGGTGAATTGTTGACGAGGAACGCGAAGTTGATGGAGATCTTGATCCTCTTTCGTTTCCTCCTCTTCTTCTTGTTCTAGATCTCTTTCTCCCTCCTTGGTGGCGGCTATTCACGAGCTAGGGTTTGGGGTGGTGAAAAAGTGGCAAATAGATGTCAAGTCAAGGGGTGGGGTTTTTATATAGAGGTGGAGGCTAGGGTTAGATGGATTTCGAGTTTGGGATGAGTAGAGGTCGGCTTAGAGTCCCCCATGGGCTCTAAAAGAGTTAGGCATGACGTCCCTAGGCCTACTTAACATAAAACCCAAGAAACAAGTCGTGAAACAAAAGATCAATTCAGAGTTACGATTTATTGGACAAGTCCAAAATAGACCGAACTAGTCCGAAGTTATCCAAAGAGAAATCAGACAAGTCCGCTCTGGACATCGGACGAGTCCGAACTTATCTAGAGGGGGAAAACAAACAAGTCTGGTAAAAAATCGGACAAGTCCAAAGACTTAGCGAAAATTTCCAAGGAATTGAAACATCGAACTAGTCCGCACAGGACCGGACATGTCCGAAAGTGTCCAGAGACAAAAATAGACTAGTTCGCAGAAAAATGGACAAGTCCGATCGAAGTCAGAGAGAAATCGGACTAGTCCGCACCAAAAACGGACTAGTCCGCACTTTCCAGAATTCTTAAGTGCGGTTTTGTTCCTAATTCATTTTAAACTTGTTGTTTTTTTATGTTGCTTAATGTTAGACATATATATGAATGTATGCATGGCATGACACATGAAAATGAGGGTGTTACAATTGTCCAGCTGAAGAATGTGCAACATATCCCTACTATGAACAAGAATCTTGTTAGCGGTACCCTTCTATGGAGAGATGGGTTTAAAGTAGTTTTAGGTCCAATGAAATAGTTGTGTCCAAGCATAGACAATTTATTGGTAAAGGCTATGAATGCGGAGACTTGTTCCGCTTTTCTCTTTCAGAATTTAATAATAAGTTAATAAAACATATTTGTGACAGTATTAATAATGATGCAAGTGTTTGGCATTCTAGTTTATGTCACGTTAATTTTGGTTTAATGAATTGGCTATCTAGTCTCAAATTAATTCCAAAATTCACCATTATCAAAGGTTCTAAGTGCCATAGTTGTGTGCAATCAAAGCATCTTCGAAAGCCTCACAAAGCAGCCCGGGAGAGAAATTTGGCACCATTAGAACTCATACATTTTTATCTATACGAGATGAATGGTGTGTTAACAAAAGGTGGAAAGAAATATTTTATGACATTAATAGACGATTCTACTAGATTCTGCTATGTTTACTTGTTGCAAACTAAAGATGAAGCTTTAAACTACTTTAAAATCTATAAATCTGAAGTGGAAACTCAATTAGAGAGAAAGATCAAACATCTTAGAACAGATCGTGGTGGTGAGTATTTTCCCAAAATATTTAATGATTTCTGTGTGGAACACATTATTATACATGAGAGGACGCCTCCCTATTCACCCCAATCAAACAGGGTAGACAAGAGGAAAAACCGCACATTATGTGACTTGATGAATGTCATGTTAGACACATCCGGTTTATCTAAGGCATGATGGTGGGGACTCTATTGACTTCACGTCATGTCCTAAACTGCGTTCCAAACAAGAATAAAGAGAAAAGCCCTTATGGGGAGTGGGTTGGGATAAAACCATCACTTTCATACTTGCGTACATGGGGATGTTTGGTAAAGGTCAATATTCCAATTACCAAGAAACGCAAGCTGAGACCAAAGACAGTGGATTGTGTCTTTCTAGGCTATGCTCATTGAAGCATCGCATATAGATTTTTAGTAGTTAGATCTGAGGTACCTGATATGCATGTTGATACTAATATAGAATCTCGTTATGCAACATTTTTTGAGAATATATTTCCTATGAAATATATGCATAGCACTGCTAGAATCTCTTTTAAAATTTGTTCTGAATTCACCACAACTAGCGAGTTTCTTGATACACCGTTTGAGAATGTCCCAAGGAGGAACACAATGAAATAACTCAATCGATTAAGAGATCACGGATTGCAAAATCCTTCGGGGATGATTTCATTGTGTACCTTGTGGACGATACTCCTAGATCCATAGCAGAGGCATATGCATCACCTGATACAGATGACTGGAAAGAAGCAGTTCATAGTGAGATAGACTCAATCTTTCCAACGGAACCTGGGAGTTAACTGAATGGTCTTACGGGTGCAAACAAGTAGGCTGCAAGTGGGAGTTCAAGAAGAAGCTCAGGCCTGACGGTACTATTGAAAAGTACAAGGCAAGGCTAGTTACAAAGGGTTATACTCAAAAGGAAGGTGAAGACTATTTTGACACCTATTCATCTATCGCCAGTAAGACGATAATTCGTGTACTATTTTCTCTGACTGTCTCTTATTGCCTAGTCATTCATCAAATGGATGTGAAGACAACTTTACTTAACGGAGAATTGGAAGAGGAAATTTATATGGAACAACCTGATGGGTTCGTAGTAAAAGGTGAAGACACAAATGTGTGCAAATTGTTGAAATCCTTGTATGGCCTAAAACAAGGACCTAAGCAATGACATGAGAAGTTCGATAATACTTTGATGTCTGCAGGCTTTGTCATTAATGAGGTTGAGCGGTGCTTGTACTATCGCCATGGTGGGGGCGATAGCGTTATTATGCTTGTATATGGATGATATACTCATTTTTGGTACGAGCATGAATATAATTTCTGAGGTCAGTCCTTTCTATCAAAGTGTTTTGATACGAAAGATCTCGGAGAAGCTAATGTTATTTTGAACATTAAGCTAAATAAGGATGAGAGTGGGATTACCTTAAGTCAATCCTACCATGTTGAGAAAATCTTGAGTCGGTTCGACTTTATGGATAGAAAGATTTCCAACGCCTTATGATCCCAGTGTGATACTTAGAAAGAACAAAAAAGAGTCAAGAGATCAACTTAAATATTCTCAGATGATCGGTTCACTCATGTACTTAGCTAGCGCAATCTGTCTTGATATCTCGTTTGCTATGAGCAAACTGAGCAGGTTCATGTCAAACCGGGTATAGATCATTAACATGCACTTGAAAGGGTTATGCGCTACTTGAGAGATACAATGAGTTATGAAATTCACTATACTGGGCATCCAGTCGTGCCTGAGGATTATAGTGATTTGAACTGGATCTCTGATGTTGATGAACTCTATGCCACGAGTGGATATGTGTTCACCCTAGCTGGTGGCGCAATATCATGGAGGTCTTGCAAACAGACCATTTTATCGAGGTCAACCATGGAAGCAGAACTCACTGCTTTAGAGACAGCAACTGCAGAGGCGGAATGGCTAAGAGAGCTCTTGATGAATTTTCCCATAATTGAGAAATCATTGCCGACAATCTTTATTAACTTTGACAATCAGACGATGATTGCTAAAGTGACCAATTTTAAGGATAATGCAAAATCATCAAGACACACTAAGAGAGGTTTAAAATCTTTCAGGAAAATGAGAAACTCCGGAATTATTATTGTCTCGTATATACAAACATATAAAAACCTGACAAATCCCTTTGTGAAGAGTCTATCATGTAATGTGATAGAAAGTGCATCGAGAGAGATGGGTTTGAGACTCATTGATGTGACATCATAGTAGTAATCCAGCCTATGTGATCGGAGATCCCATGAATTAGAACATGGGAAAACAAGCTAGAGGTTCATCGAGGAGAGTACTTACTTTAGACCCTCTCTATGTGATGATGCACACTTGTACTCTCAAAATGCTGTAAGGCAGGATGGCGATTTGCCTTGATGTGTTTTTGTTGGCTATGTATATCAAAGATGTCATCTTACAGGGCAATCTTAAAATAAACACACCTATATGAGCTCCGACTATCTAACGTCACAGTGTGTGAAATTTGGGTGATCTCTGGAAAGCCCATGAAGAGACCAGGGAGTAGACGCATATGCTCGACCCGCGGGGTAGACTACTGGTAGTCATGTACTGGTAATGATCCTTGGTTGAAGTCAGTTCGCACAAAACTTGCAATGACATAGTCCATTGTTCAAGTTGTGATCCGATGAAACTTGAGGATCTATGCAGAAGTTCAACTTAACAGTATCTACTGAAAACACTAGTATATCAAACAAGGAACGAGAATGGCCTCTCTCCTAATGGCTTTTAGATCTGGTGGGGGATTGCTGGAATTAATGGGCTTGACCCAAGATTAATTCAAAAATAAATTCTAAAAAATTTCAAAGGCCTATTAGGGCAAGAAAGGGTAGTGCTAAATATTTAGTCCCACATGAGAAGTGGAAGTAGAGCAACCCCTACACATAAGGGAGGTTCTTCTTCCACTCCTTCACTGAGAGAGAAGAGAGGGGTGGCCCACGCGCGCTCCCCCTCCTCGCTCCCTCGCCTCGCCTCGCCACGCCACGTCCCGCACACGCGTGTGCCCACATTTTATATTTTTGCAGAAAATTAAATTAGGTCTTGGGATTTTGAGCATCTGATTTTTGGGTCTTTCGAGACAGAGTCCAAGTCGTTGGAGACAGACGCGTCTACAACTGCGAAATCAGTTCAGATGCTGATCCTCCAGATTGCATATGATGCGCCTCCCTGGGACTCTACAAATACGGGCGTCCGCAACAGGGCGAGTCATTCCATGATCAGATTGTTTCCCACGTTCGTGTTTTTTGCGCCGCCTTCTAGTCTACTCCATCACAAACGTCGGCGTGCACGGACGATCGGGAGAGCAGGTCTCCTGAACCGCTCGCCCTTGCGATCCTGCACCGGGAGAGGGCGAATAAGTTTTTTAAGAAGCGCTCCGCGCGACTGCTCGCATTCTTCACCACGAGTCGTCCACCGAGGAGATCAGGCACCGCGGCCTAATATCGTCACCAACGTCTGCAGCAGCTATTGGCCGTCAGATATATAGCGGTTCGTCCAACTCCAAATCGTTACACGATATTACTCGTTCCGCCTGTCTGCCGATGTTAATTGCTGCCGGTTCTTTCGCGTTTTTTCCGGAATTGTTTAATAAATTGCCTCCTATTTTCTAACATGTCTCACACTAGAAATCGAGTAAATCTAAAAAAATCAGAATGCAAAATCTTACGAGCTTGCCTAGGCTCCATCTGCCGGAGCAACAGCCGTCACCGCTCCTTCTGCGGCGACCGCATCAGCGTCGAGCTTCTTCTTGTTGCGCTCGAGCACCTCGGGTACCTCCTGTGGCATGTACTTCTCGTCGTGCTTGGCGAGCACCTCGGTGCCACGCAGGAAGCACGCGCACTCCCGCACCTTCTTGGCGACTTTCCTGTCATTGTCCCAGCGGATGTCGTCAGTGAAGGGCTTGAGGAACCCCTCAACGATGACGGAGTGGCCCTCGCGGAAGAGGTCAGGTAGCGCGCCGTGGTAACAGATGAGCACGTTGGTGATGAGGAACTCCATCTTGGGGGACCCGAGAGTGGGGTGCGCGACGGAGCCCTCGAGCACGAGCCCCCGAGGCGGACGCGGGACTTGGAAGGGTCGGCGGCGAACTTGGCGAGCGCGTCGGTGGGCGTGACGTAGAAGACGAGTTGGTCCTGGAACGTGGCGAGCACGGTGACCATCTACCCAGCCGCGCAGCCGAAGGCGAGCGCGTAGGACCAGAGGCGGCGGTGTGGAGCTGGCGTGCGCGAGTGCCGATGTCCACGGAGCGGGGGCGGGACAAGGGACCTGCGCGTGTGGCGGAGGCAAAGGAGCGGTGGACGGGGCCGAGCGGATCGGCGGTGGCGCGTTGGGTGGGGACGGAGATCGGGGCGTGCAGGAGGGTGGAAAGGAGGGCGCGGCAGCAGGTGAGGAGACGTGAGAAGGCCATGGGGCCGGACGCGGAGATGAAGGGGATCGCCGGATCGGCGTGTGGCGGTGTGGGCGGGTGGGAGTGGTCCGTGCTCCGTAGTCAGCTGCAGCAGATCGGCTTGTCGCGCACGGCACGACGCACGCCGGCGTGGGTGGGCCGCGCCGACCATGGTCGTGCAGCCGTTTATCAGCGACTCAAGTGACCCACCTGGAACCGGTCACTGGGAGAAATATATTTCCAGGAAGTTCTGTAATTTGGAACAATCTGGGAGAAAGACATCTGCAACTTGGGAGAAATACATTCATTAAAGTTTTTTTTTTCACAAAGATGAATAATAAGTCCTTTAACATTCTTTGGTCTGAAATCTGTTGGATTTCGGATTAAAAGCTGTTGACACTCGGACAATGTTCTTTGCTCAAAACGGTAAGTAGAGGGTACAAGCAGCCACATACGCGCATGAAGCTGTGTTCTGATATACAGTTTGATGAACGGAAATACTGCCTCTGTTCTTTTTTATTTGATTCTGGTCAGTTCAGTTTTAAACTAACGACGATTAAATAGGAAGGACAGAGAGTATACGACAATAGAATGCAGTCAAGCTGAAGTGAATCGCTTGCTTTGCGCCGTGGAGTATCTAGACATGACATGTGGTGAACAGTAATCATGCAACAAAATCTCCACAAAACGGCATTACCCGCCCAATAAGTCGTCGGCTGCCAAATTTTATTTCTGACGAGGCAATGTAAATGGAAAAGTTAAACGCATATCATGCTGCTCGGGCGCTTGCTGAGAGGAGTTGGAAGTGTTCAAGAGCACGTTCCTGTGCAAAAAGCATCGGTGCAGCGGCGGACGGGCTGCCCTGAAGCCTCACATCCATTGAACCCACGCTCTAGAATCATGATATTCTTGATCCCTGCAGCCTCCTTGGTCTCCAATAGATAGTTTGAGAACATGCGAGTGAAAAATTTCTGAGGATGGTGCTGAGTCTTTAATGGTGATCAGGGCGCGGCCTAAGGGTGTCGACAGAGGTGTAAAGCGGAACAGTGACAAGCAGAGAGGGGATGATCGCATCTGAGATCGTACTTTGGATTGTAGATGATGAGAAAGACGCAGCCATGACAATGATGTTGCTGTAGATCGTGATGGCGCGAGGACACTATTACAAAAAGCATTTTTACAGACAACTCAATTTTTCAAACACAGGCGGTCCTTAAAAATATGCGACTGTGATGACGAATGATATAATAACCGCCTGTGATGAAAGAACAACACAGACGGATTTTAAAAAACAACCGCCTGGGTAAATACTCGATCTTCTCAGGCGGTTATTAATTAAGAACTGCCTGCAATAAATTAACATCACAGGAGGATTTTAAGAAACAATCGTATGGGTAAATACATGATCTTCACATGCAGTTATTAATTAAGAACCGTCTGTAATGTAATGAACTTCACAGGCGATTCTTAATTAACAACGGTCTGAGAAGATCATGTATTTTCACCGGCGGTCATTGTGTAAGAACTGTATGTAGTTGTTCAATTATCACAAGCAGTGTTCATTAAAATTACAGGGATGTAGTCGTTGCAATTATCACAACCGTATGTAGTCGTTGCAGGTAAAATTGTATCAGGAAAAAAACACAGATGAGCGGATACTAGTACAGTAATGCATTATAGGAAATGCTCGATCACTAGTGAGGCTGGCTTAATTGTGATAATACACCATTAGATGCTTTACAATTGTTCAAAGATAACATCTTTACACACTGAGCACAAGTTTAAGTGAGCCTCTCTCTGTAACAGCTGCAAACAATGACGATGAAGCGCCCTGTCAAGTAGAAAACAAAAATCATGCTACATTCATTGTAGATCGACGATGAATCTCCTATCGATCAATCTAAATTATACCGTCATGCTTGCTCCCGAACACGTCTCTTATATTCCGCTGGATCCTGAAAATATTGACATTATTTAAATTAACAAATGTCGAAGGAGGAATGAATAACCTATATTGGTCACTAAGTCAAAATGTCATCTAACCTTGATAAGTAGATTATAGCAATCATTTTCAACATCGGGCACATTTGGCTGATGCAACAAATGCTGAACTTCAAGTAGTATAGTTTTGATTGTAAAAGCACTGCACCACCCCTACGAAATATAATTTAAGCAATATAAGAAACCATTTCATAAGTTCGATAACAATTAAGTAATAATTACATGAGCAAAATAGGTCTATCTTACAGTCTCTTGATCAAGAATCCCGATGCGGAGTGCTCCTGAACGATGGACATTTGTGTGGAAGAACCCACTTGGAAAGGCGCATCTTGGAGGCACCAAGGGATAGTCCTCAGAGAAGGAGATTTTCAGGGGTAGTAACCATCTTCCCATTCAGTCTGCAAAAGAAATTTATTAATAGGACGACGATAGTTAAACTTATATTGTGCTTGTTCTTCATGACTTACCCCTTCTTTACCAGGGACGATGCACTGCCACTTCAATAAATCTCCCGATTCAGGCTTCGCAGAGAAACCCTACGCAGAGAAATTGAAAATACCAAAAACAAACAAGACGGAAAAACAAACTACAGTTTAGGTTCATCAGTCCATTACAGATACATATGTATATACAACCATGCGTTCGGTGTGCCATATGTACATACATGGGGATGGTTCTTGCACCACGCCAAGCGCTCCTCCTTCAATCGGCTACACGCCCGAGACATCATTATCTGAAAGACCAAACTTCCAAATTATTGAGTCCAAACGCATATGTACACAAATGCAAAAGAACACAATCCATATACCAACACACAAAACTGGCATCTTATGAAAATATACAAAGAAAAAGGTAGCATGCAATGCATAGTAAGGAAAATATGCGAATTTACTTAGGTACCTCGTGGCGCGATGTGGGACTGGGCAGAGGCGTGCCTCCGCGGGGTCTTTATATAGGCGTCAGCTTTTCATAGACGGTTTTTAAATTTTTCACTGGCGGTTGGTACTTAATAATCACCTGAGAAGATGTTTATCTCAGGCGGGTTTTACTTACCAATCGCCTCTGATGCTGGTAAGCTCCTGTCAAGCTAATCCCTGCACAACAAGCTATTGTAGATGCAAGTAACACCCGTGGCTCATCATTTGAATTGTTGAAAGCATCAATTTGAAGCCTGACGATCCTTGGAAGGATTTTCCCATCCATTTGAACGATTTCTTTCCCTCCTGTCCATTTGAAAACTTAGGAAGATGCTCCTATCTCAGTTTTAATGCCTAAATATATTGACTAAAAATTAGTACTCACTTTCTTAGTGCTTCACACAAGCGAGTAAGCGAACAACTTCAATCACAAATCTTGTTTTTACACTTTCATAGGGATTTAACCTTAATCTTTCAAGCATAGATCTATCAAATAAGTGAAGCTTCCTTATCACACATGTTAATGGCAGTTATAAGTGAAGGATGTGTCGAAGCTAACGAAATCTGAATCGGACTGAAGATAAAGAGATCCTGCATATGAGTGGTAATATCCAGGTTAAACAGCGTGAAGGCTGTCATCATAGCTTCATGCTGTCTAACCTGGACATTATCACTCATATGCAAAATCTCTTTGTCTTCAGTCCCATTGAGATTTCGTTAGCTTCGACACACCCTTCCCTTGTAACTGCTATTAACATGTATGATGAAGAAGCTTCAATTATTAATAAATCTATGCTTGAAAGATTAAGGTCAAATTCCTATGAAAATGGTAAAAACAAGATTTGTGATTGAAGTTGTACGTTTCGTCACTTGTGTAAAGCACTAAGAGAGATGGTACTGATTTGTAGTCAATATATTTAGTCATTAGAACTGATAAAGTAACATCTTCATAAGTTATTAAAATGGAGAGAAGAAAAAGAAATCGTGCAGGGCTTGTTTGGGTGTACTCCTATCCAAACATGCCCTCAAATGGACGGGAAGTATCGTCAGACTTCAATTTAAGCTTTTAACAATCCAAATGATGAGTCTCGGGTGTTACTTGCATCTACAAGAGCTTGCTGTGAAGGGATTAGCTTGACAGGAGCTCGAAACAGAAGCTGAATTTAATAATGTTTGAAACATGCTATTTAAAGCTGATATAGAACATTGTTCTAAGTTGATTTCAGAAGATACAAATATATACAATATATATCATCTCGCATTGCTGTATACATTTTTTCTAGCATTGACATCTTCTTGCATATAGGGTTTCAAATTCTTTTTAATGCTTCTCTCTACGCGCTTGATGTTTTCCGGTTCGGTGAAAAGGTACATCTCTTCATACTGATTATATTCCTCTTCATTATCTCCAACATTCTCAACCCCAACAATATTTTGCTTTCCAGAAACAACTACGTGCATCTTCTCAGTTTCTGGATCTTGAACATAAAAAACTTGTGCAACATTATCGGCGAGAACCCACAGATCATCTTTATAACCCACTTTATTCAAGTCTACTAGTGTCAGCCCGTAATTGTCCACTTTCACACCATCAGGATGTTTGACCCATTGGCACTTAAATACTGGCATTACCATTCTTTCGCCATAATCGAGTTCCCATATTTCCTCTATGAACCTGATGTATGTGGTCTTCTGCCCTTTGAATCATAAGCCTCAATACGAACACCACTATTTTATGCAACACTCTTACCGTCTTTTTCTTTAGTGTAAAATGTGTAACTATTGATGTCATATGCTTGCCATGATGTCACCAAAGCAGATGAGCCAGAAGCTAACTTCTCCATTGTTGCCTCTTTTATAGTGTTTTCGTATGGTATATTTTTGTCCATTAACCATTCAGTAAAACATCTTCTGTGCTCTTTCATGATCCAATCCTCTGTGCGGCTTGGTTTTTATCACGAAGCTCAATTTGGTGTTCCTCGATGTACGACTCAGCTATTGCGAGCTGTTGTAGTACACCAAAATGTGCACGGTGTACATTCTTGTAATCTTGAACGATAAAAGTTTTCTTACCCACTTTGCCTCTCCCACGTAGTCTACCCTCATGTACCGGTATAGGCACACCTATCGATTTTCCATCTTTGATGTAATCAGCGCAACCCTGAATCACTTCTTCAGTGGTGTATCCTTCCATAATTGAACCCTCTGGGTGAGCACAGTTCCGCACATAACCTTTTAATACTCCTAAATATCTCTCCAACAAAAACATATGATATAAATATAGTGGCCCCAATGCTTTTATCTGATCAACAAGATGTATGATTAGGTGTACTTGCATATCGAAAAAGGATCGTGGGAAACACATCTCAAGCTTGCACATTGTCTCGACAATGTATGTTTTTAGATAGTCTAATTCTTCACGTGCTATCACCTTTTGCGATACTGCATTGAAGAAGTAACACAAACGTGTGATGACAACTTATATATGCTCAGGTTTGATGACTCTTATTGCAATAGCAAGTAAACCTGTCATCATCATGTGACAGTCGTGAGAATTATAACCTAATAAAAACAAGTCTTTCATCGAGACTAGTTTGCGGATATTGGATGAGAAACTCGTCGGCACTTTGATCCCATGCAAGCATTCGCAAATTGCTTTTTTCTCTTCTAGCGTCAAGTTGTAGATGGCCGGGGGAAGGTAATGCTTCCCGTTCGCCTTTCCTACTGGATGAAGCTCTGGTCTCAAATCAAGATTTACTAGGTCCATACGTGAATTTAATCCGTGCTTTGTTTTCCTCGGCATGTCCAACAAGGTCCCAATGATGCTGTAAAATACATTCTTTGTAACGTGCATCAAATCAATACTATGGCAAAATTCCAGATTCTTCCAATACGGAAGATACTTGAAAAAAATTGATTGTTTCTTGAAAGCCATGTCAGTTGTATCATCCGAAGATGTACTTTTATTTCTCTTAATTCCTTTACTATTTTTGCCCTTACCGAAAGCAATATGAATGTTCTTGACCATTTCAAACACAAGTTTTCCAATGTAAGGTTTTGGTGCAGTATATTTTTCGATTTTGTTATCAAATTATCCTTTCATCTTCCTATACTTGTGTGTATCTGTCAAGAACCGTCGGTGTCTCATGTACACCGTCTTTCTGGATAAAGTGAGATATAGAAATCCAGTTCTATCCACGCACCTAACATAACTTTTCTTCCCTTTCATTTGTCCCGATAATGTAAACAGTCCGGGATAATCATGGATGATAACGAATATCATTGCTCTTAGCGTGAAATACTCCTGCTTGTACTCATCCCATGTACGTACCCCTTCATTCCACAATTTCGCCATATCTTCCATTAAAGGTTCCAAGAACACATCAATTTTGATGCTGGGTTGTTTCGGACCTTGGATAAGAACGGATAACAAGATATATTTCCTTTTGTGACACAACCACGTCGGTAGGTTGTACATCATTAAGACCATGGGCCATGTGCTGTGTATGCTCCTTTTTTCATCAAATGGATTCATTCCGTCTGTACCCAAGGCAAACCTCACATTTCTGATTTCCTTCGCAAATTCTGGATATTGAATATCAAAAATTTTCCACTGTGTTGCATCACCAGGGTGTCGTATATGTTTTTCATTCTTCTTGCGTTGCTCGGAATGCCAACGCATAAGTTCAGTCTCCCTAGGGTTTGAGAACAAACGCTTCAAGCGATCAATTACCGGAAGGTACCACATCACCAAGGCAGGAATTTTTCTCTTATTCTTCCCGTCTGCATCGCCAGAAGTATCGTCATCGTCACCTTCAGGACCAATAATAAACTTCTTATTCTTCTGAGTCTTTTTCATGTTGGTAACATATTGGTGATTGTAGTCCTTCTTATATCTACTGACACCACAAATGGGGCATCTAGTTGCGAGCTCATGCTCTTTGCGATACAAAATACAATGGTTCACACAAGCGTGTATTTTTGTCACACCTAGTGCCATCGGGCAAAGAAGTTTCTTTGCTTTATAAGTGCTTCTGGGTGGTTTATTTGGATTCGGAAGAATTTCTGCCAGAAGATTCAAAAGATCAGAGAAACTACAATCGGACCATCCGTGCGTAGCTTTCAACTTTAGTAGTTCTAAGACTGCACGCAATGTAGTAAACTCTTTATCACAACCATTTGATTCATCATATAAAAGCCCCGTCGCCGCATTTTGCAATGTCTTCATTTTACTTAAACTTTTACTTGCTCCCATAAAAGTCAATACATATAGTTCAATGTGACGCAACATCTCCTCACAATCGAACTCATCATCATCATCACCAGCTTGATTGTCACTACCATCATCGATATGAACATTATCATCATCTGAACCTCTCTCATAATCTTTATCCACATCATGTGTATCTAACTCACCATGCTCTGTCCATATTGTGTAGTTTTTTTTTGAAACCTCTTTTCACCAAATGAGGTTGGATTACTATTGTATCTGTCCAAGCAATCTTATTTTCGCAGTCGATACATGGACATAATATGTCATCTATCTTTTGCAACTTCGCATGTCTCTTGGACGCTTCAATAAAATTTGTAACATTATGAATGTACATAGGATCGGGTCTTGGCATGTTATACATACACGCTCGACGGTCCATGCTTCAATAATAGAATTTTTGTCACATTTACAAAATTTGGCCACAAATATTCTCTAAAGGTCTTCTATAAAATGAATTTACAAAGACATAACAAGTATGATTAGGGCGACTAATGTAGGAGACGGGCGATGTCTTGAGGTGGACAGAGTCGAAGGCGTCGGGAGCAGCAAGCGGGGGTGAAGGATTGAAGTCGTGGGGGCAAACAGGCCCAGTGGCATGGGCTAGGTCTGGGTGGTATCTAGGGATGACAATTATACCCGCGGGTACGGGTACCCGATGGGTATTGCACCCGACGGGTGCGGGTACGGGTGGATTTTTGCCGCCGCCCCCGACCTGACGCGATGGAGAGGCGCGCTGCTGGAGCGTGGCACGACTCCACTTCGCCACTTCAGTGACTGCCACCGACTTTCCACCGACCACCGCGCGCCGTCGCCTGCGGCTCCGGCCATCACCTTCGTCTTTCGATCTCGCCGCCGCTGGCAGCTGGCCCCGGTGCCTCCAACACTGTCTCCATCCTTGTCGCCACCTACAGCTGGCCCCGGTGCCGCCTTCCACCCCTGGTGCCATTTCCCGACCTCGCTGCCGCTTGCAGATGGCCCTGTCGCTG
Source organism: Tuctoria greenei (assembly GCA_036927565.1). Classification (NCBI taxonomy): domain Eukaryota; kingdom Viridiplantae; phylum Streptophyta; class Magnoliopsida; order Poales; family Poaceae; genus Tuctoria; species Tuctoria greenei. Next base: position 258,686,933 of record JAYESD010000002.1, read on the forward strand.
GCTTCTGCACCCTGCCACCATTGATGTCACCTAGAAACGAGGAGGTCTGGTCACCAACGCCCAACCCTACTGCAGCTCTAGGCGGACGAAACCGAAGGCGTCGGGAGCAGCAATCGGGGGTGAAGGATTGAAGTCGTGGGGCAAACAGGCCCAGCAGCATGGGCTAGGTCTGGGTGTGATCCGGTCCGTTATATCTTGACGTCGGATCCCATCCAACGATGGTAACTAAATGGGTGAGCTATAAAACCATCTCCTTAGAAAGCTAACCCTAATCACTCCTTCAAAATATATGCAAGCAGGTGGTACGCACACACAAGTAGCATATTGAAAAGGAAAACACATAAAACTACAATTACAAGTTCGGGTAAACTTCATGCATCTTATATATATATATTACAATAGCATCTGTTAATTAAACATCATATTCATGTCACACATTAGGTACAATCTACAATAAGCTTATTACAATATAGTCCATACATCAATATATAAAAGACCAAACTAGCAGAACACACAAAAAGGAAACAATCCATATAGTCCATACATCAATATACCAGAACACAATCCATACAGTCCTTACACATGCAAAAGGACATAATCCATATACTAGAACACACAAAACTAACAGCTTATCAGCTAATGAAAATATACAAAGAAAAAGTAAGGAAACTACATTTACCTTGCAGAGGCATCAGCATGGTGGGGAGGCGTTAGCACGGTGGGCCGGTTGGGTGGAGAAGTGGCGGTGCGGGGTTGAGCGGCGGCGCGACAGTATGGGCTGGGCGGCGGAGCAGCGCAGGGGAGTGCAAGGGAAATTCGGCGGCTTGCAGCGTCGATATAAATTATACAGTGTTACATTTTGACTGTGGTGAGGGGTCCTTATATAGGCGTCTGTTTTTCAAAGGCGGTTTTTATCTTTTTCTCAGCCGGGTTTTACTTACCAACTGCCTGAGAAGATATTTAATCAAGAATAATAATTAAGAAGAAGTAAATATCTTCACAGGCGGTTGGTACTTAATAATCGCCTGAGAAAAAGTTTATCTCAAGCGGGTGTTACTTACCAACCGCCTGAGATAATGCCCAATACTGTTCTTCAGTTTCCTTATCCCTTGCTTCTTTTTTATTTAGATTCCAATATAAATACTCAAACATGTTTAGATTCTGCAAATTGTGTCCAAATTTGATGATTCTTTCTTCTACATTTGTATAAAATTAACATCTACCACCTGAACAAAATATTTTAAAACTTGTATAGCTGTCGTTTTGGTAAATATCAAATTAATTTCTACTCACATATTATTCATATTTGTGTATCTCATAAAAAAAGATCCTTCACTCATATTTGTTTGTATGAACATATTTGTATCATTTATACATGTATGAATTTTGTTAATTTTTTTAAAAGCATTCCAACATGTCAAACTTCAAATTATGCATCATTATAACTAAATACTCATATACATATGAGGCATTCATCAAATTATGAACACACATTGATTCAAAAAAATTTAAAAAAATCTAAAAAAATTCATAGAGGTTGGTATGATGAGTAAAAATATCCACTGAAAAAATAAATGAAAAAAGCATTATATTCATCAAGATAGAAAAATGAAAAATAGCATTTGTTGTATGTTTTTTATGTTCTGACCAATTTCAAAGGATTTATGAAGTGAAATTTAATGGTAACCTTTACTTATCAATAATATTACAAGTGGAATTTTTCCTTCTTAAAGGACCCACATTTAATCAAGAATATTAATTAAGAAGAAGTGAATATCTTCACAGGCGGTTGATACTTAATAACCGCCTGAGAAGAAGTTTATCTTAGGCGGGTTTTACTTACCAACCGCCTGAGATAATGCCCGATACTGTTCTTCAGTTTTCTTATCCCTTGCTTTTTTTTATTTAGATTCCAATATAAATAGTCAAACATGTTTAGATTCTGTAAATTGTGTTCAAATTTGATGATTCTTTCTTCTACATTTGTATAAAATTAACATCTACCACCTGAACAAAATATTTTAAAACTTGTATAGCTGACATTGTAATGTTTTGGTAAGTATCAAATTAATTTCTACTCACATATTATTCATATTTGTGTATCTCATAAAAAAAATCCTTCACTCAAATTTGTTTGTATGAACATATTTGTATCATTTATACATGTATGAATTTTGTTAATTTTTTTTAAAAGCATTCCAACATGTCAAACTTCAAATTATCCATCATTCTAACTAAATGCTCATATACATATGAGGCATTCATCAAATTATGAAAACACATTGATTCAAAAAAATTTAAAAAATCTGAAAAAAATTCATAGAGGTGGGTATGATGAGTAAAAATGTCCACTGAAAAAATAAATGAAAAAAGCATTATAGTCATCAAGATAGAAAAATGAAAAATAGCATTTGTTGTATGTTTTTTATGTTCTGACCAATTTCAAAGGATTTATGAAGTAAAAATTAATGGTAACCTTTACTTATCAATAATATTACAAGAAAGTGGAATTTCGCCTTTTTAAAGGACCCACATTTAATGAAGAATATTAATTAAGAAGAAGTAATTATCTTCACAGGCGGTTGGTACTTAATAACCGCCTGAGAAGATGTTTATCTCAGGCGGGTGTTACTGACCAACTGCCTGAGATAATCTTCTTCTCAGGCGGGTTTTAATTACCAACCGCCTGAGATAATTACCTTATGATACCCGAGTCTGAGGAACACGATGAACACACTACACATTCATTCATTCACACAGTTGAAGAACACACAAGATACTCATTCATTAACAATATTCAATCACACATCTCACACAAGAACACACAAGATACACAATAATTACACAAGAACACACAAGATACACAAGTAATATTCAATCACATAGATGAACAAAGATAGATTTCATTCATTAACAATATTTACAAAACAGAAGCAACTAAAAACAACAAAGAAAAACTAATTACATCCTACTCCTACTCCTACTCCTCTTTCTCCTCGTCCTCCGGCGACAACTCTGGCGTCGGTGCAATAGGAGACAGGACCGGTTGCACCGACTGCACCGGCGGTGCAACCCCGAGAACGAGGTTGCTAGCCGTCGCCTCCACCAGCCTTTTGCGGGCCTCGAGGCCAAGAACCTGGGACATCGTCGCGAACAGAATGTCGAGACGATCAGCCACCCCCGTGAGGGCGTAGAAGTAGTGGCCGACGGTAGTACCCATTCCAGGATACTCTGGAAGGGTACCCAGCCCCAAGGCACTCATGACGCGAGATGTATTGTTGTACGCCTCTCGCGCCATGAGGAGGCACTGCTGGGTGTTGATCCTCTCGGGGGAGCTACAACATTGTTTCTTGCAAGGTGGCTCCCTCGGAGGGCTTGGCGGTGGAAGGTGGGCCATAGTGGTGTTGGGTCGTCAGAGCGGAGGAAGACGAAGAAAAGAAGAGAATTCAAAGTGAGCGAGGCGCTTGTGGAGAACTAAAGAGTGATGGTGCGTCTTTAATAAGGGCCGCGCGGAGCAGTTGGTTTACCGCGCATTGAAAGGTCGCGCCTCGGAGAAAAGGAAGGTCGCGCACAGACGTCGACACGTCCGTAGGTGAGGGGTCTTTATGTAGGCGTCCGCTTTTCACAGACGGTGTTTAAATTTTTCTTAGGGGGGTTTTACTTATCAACCATCTGAGAAGAAGTTTATCTCAGGCGGGTGTTACTTACCAACCGCCTGAGATAATGCCCGATACTATTCTTCAGTTTCCTTATCCCTTGCTTCTTTTTTGTTTAGATTCCAATATAAATACTCAAACATGTTTAGATTCTGCAAATTGTGTCCAAATTTGATGATTCTTTCTTCTACATTTGTATAAAATTAACATCTACCACCTAAGCAAAATATTTTAAAACTTGTATAGCTGACATTGTAATGTTTTGGTAAATATAAAATTAATTTCTACTCACATATTATTCACATTTGTGTGTCTCACAAAAAAAGATCCTTCACTCAAATTTGTTTGTATGAACATATTTGTATCATTTATACATGTATGAATTTTGTTAATTTTTTAAAAGCATTCCAACATGTCAAACTTCAAATTATCCATCATTCTAACTAAATGCTCATATACATACGAGACATTCATCAAATTATGAACACACATTGATTCAAAAAAATTTAAAAAATCTGAAAAAATTCATAAAGGTTGGTATGATGAGTAAAAATGTCCACTGAAAAAATAAATGAAAAAAAGCATTATATTCATCAAGATAGAAAAATGAAAAATAGCATTTGTTGTATGTTTTTTATGTTCTGACCAATTTCAAAGGATTTATGAAGTGAAATTTAATGGTAACCTTTACTTATCAATAATATTACAAGAAAGTAAATTTTTTTCCTTTTTAAAGGACCCACATTTAATCAAGAATATTAATTAAGAAGAAGTAAATATCTTCATAGGCGGTTGGTACTTAACTGCCTAAGAAGAAGTTTACCTCAGGCGGGTTTTACTTACCAACCGCTTGAGATAATTTTATCTTCACAGGCAGTTGGTAAGTAAAACCCGCCTGAGGTAACCATCTTCTCAGGCGGTTAGTACTTAAAATCCGCCTAAGAAAATGGGAGTCTATATATACCCCTCGGTAGTGTTAGGAAACCTAACCTGGGCGAAACACTTAGACGCCGTTAGGCTGCCAAAATTTCGTTTGCCGCCAAGTGTTTGCCGCCATCACCGCCGAGCTTCGCCCTCGTCACTTCCAGGTACGCCGAGCGAAGCCATTACCGTCGCCGCCGAGCTTCAAGGTAAACCCTAAACCCTTCGACCTTCCATCCTCCTTCGCCGTGCCGCCTCCCTCACCGCCCTCGCCGCCGCCTTTCATATCCTTGGTTAGGGTTCGAGAATTGGAAAATGGTAGGCATCCTTGGTTAGGGCTCGGTGGAATTCAAAAATCTGTCAAGTTCGGTGGCATCTTTGGTTAGGGTTCGGTGGGGCAAGATTTATGTGGATCGTTATATCACGATAAATTGGTAGTTGGTTCTGTGTGTCTGAAACCGTGAAATTGGTAGTTAGAACAGCAATATATTCCCTATTTCTGTCATCGGCCTTGCATATGCCACATAATTCTCTATTAGGGGCAATATTTAGCTATATTTGGTTAAGTTGAGCAAATTTGGCTAATTTTGGCTAAGTTACACTAGATATAGTTATACTTGACTAATTTTGACTAAGTTATGCTATATTTAGCTATATTTGGCTACTTTTGCTTAGAGTTAGCTATGCTAGACTAAGTTTGGTCAAGTTTGCTTTTATTTCTCTAAGTTAGCTTCATTTGAGCAATTGTAGCTAATCTGTGCTACCAAAGATGTCTGCACTTGTGGCTCCATCAGCTTCATTTGAGCAATTGTAGCTAATCTGTGCTACCAAAGTTATGCTATATTTAGCTCTGAAGCCAAACAAGTTGCTGGCCAACTCATTTGTGATGCCAGGAGCATCCTCACGCCCATATCTAGGTACCACTAGGTGTGGCGATGGAGTCTGAGCATATGCTGCCGATCTCTATGATACAAGAATTTAGTTAGACCTATATAACTTCAAAAATGTGTTTTGGATAAATTTACTTAATTGAGTCAAAATTGAGAAAATTTGTTTTAAATATGACCAAATTTAGCTAACTGAAGCATAATCAAGCAAGTTTGACTATGTGGGGCAAGATTTAGCTATATTTGGTTAAGTTGAGCAAATTTGGTTAATTTTGGCTAAGTTACATTAGATATAGCTATACTTGACTAATTTTGACTAAGTTATGCCTTGGGCTGTCAGTGTAAAGTGAGCTTGCTAGTTGCTGCTACTGCTATCAGTCTCTTGCTTGATTAGTTATAGGTCTGGAGCTAGGCGCTGCCTAGTAAACCTCAAGAACGTGGTCGCCACTCTGAACGAAGCTAGCCTATTTAGAATAAGAATATAAAATTGCCATTGCTGGTGAGCAACTTTAACATGCTTGTCACCCTCGCAATGTATAGGAACCTTTTGGTCAGTCGCCTTAAACCCTAGAATGCCTTATCAAATCCTAGAATGCTTCCATCTTTTTCTTCATGCAACACTTCATGTAGAGTTAATATGCCATTTATTAGATTTTTTGTCTTATTAGATGTAGCATGGAAAGCCCTAAGAAGACCAGTCCTGGTAGTAACAATAAATAAGACAATATGGAGTTTACTAACTCCAGCAGTTCAGCCTCCTATCACAGTCCATCGGATCCTTTTCCGAATATAAAAATTAAAAAGACTTTAGTGGATCTAGACCCGGAACATGATCCTGCCGACGAGGTATGGATCACGAATCTTAACTTCAGCAGTTCAAATTAATGTTGGTTGTCAAGTATACGAAGTCTTATAATTTTTTTCTACCAAGATTAATCGCAAAGACAATGAGGTGACATCGGCTCCTAAAACTGCAGAAGGTTCTCCAATGGATGAATCCTCAGCTTCACTCAAGCGGAAACGAGGGCAACGAGGTCCCAATAAGGGTCCATTGGACCGCATCATGTACATAACAAGGGTCGGTCCAGGTGGGCTTCCCCAAGAACCACTGGATTCAGTTACCAAGTACCGTAATGCATGCAGTTTTCTTGTTAGGGAGGTTGTGCCGATCACAACCGAGAATTGGAGGAAATTACCCGAGCAGACCAAGAATGAGTTGTGGGAAAGGATAAAGAAACAATTCAAGTTCCCGAAAGGCACAGAAGAAGCTGTAAAGAAAGCAACATTGATCTCTTGCGGTAAGAAGTTTCGTGGTTGGAAGAGTGAAATGAATGCTTATGTTAAGGCCGATAAGGTCCCTAGCCCGAGGAAGATGGAAAAAATCACACAAGCTCAGTGGCAAGAGTTTGTTCGTCAAAAGAGCACACCTAATGCTAAAGCTCTAAGTGCAACTAGGTCAGAGCTTGCAAAAAAGAATAAATACCATCATCGCTTGGGGTCTGCCGGATATGGCCCCAAAGTCCAGAAATAGAATAAGATATTAGATGAAATTACCAGTAAGGGCAATCCTCACCCATTAGAAGGGTGCGATGAGCGAACTCAACAGTGGGTCTTTGCTCGGTCAGGTTTGACCGACGAGGGCAAACTTGAAAAGCCCGACTCTCTGAATGAAGTAGAGGATAAAATGAAAGAAGTAATTGAAAAGCAACGGAAGGGTCTCTTCAAGCCGAAGAGGGAGACTGACCAACTTACCGCTATCTTAGGAAACCCTGAACACAGCGAACGGGTTCAAGCGGTGTCTTCTCAAATGTCTTGGCTAGATGGTTTCCCTAAAAATAAAGACACATATAGAAGACGTGAGAAGTTTAAGAAAACACTTGATGAAACGATTGCTCAAAAGGTCAAATAAAATATGCAATAAATAATGGAACAACTTAGACAATTGGGACAATTAGTGGCACCGAGTACAGTGATGGTTCCGGTACAAAAGGAGCAATTAGTATCTCTAGCTGCCTACCCTAGCAGCGTTGGTTCTGTGCCAGGCTCAGGGTCAACCCATAAGTTCCCTGTCGATGATATTGCTACCGACAAATCTTGTCGTCTTCTTGTCCCAATAGGCAGAGCAGGGAACAAAATCAAACAGGTTGCCACTGCTATAGCAAAGTCTGATCGTGACTTCAACGGGAATCCACTTCCGTTGTATTATGCCGTTGTGCAAGTTCTTTATATCATTGATAATGATTATGAAGATTATGAAATAGACCACGTCACACCTGAGGGGATCGCGACTCTTGGGCAGGCTGTCAACCGATTAATCCTTTGGCACCGACGCGATATCGTGTTGGACTATGAGCCAATTTCTAGCCCCATCGCATATCCAAATACTGCAACCCCATCTTCTAAGGCGAAAGTGCATGAAGATCCACTCCCAGTCCAGGAAGATCCACTCCCCCTATGTCTCAGCAAGGATGATAGTAACCTTCCTAGTAAAGATATCCAAGAGCAACAAGTTGGACAACAGCTTCAAGCAGTACCAGAGCAAGCTGTTGCTAGTAAAGAGCAACCAGTTGAGCAACAGCTTGAAGTAGTACTAGAGCCATCTGCTGGGAGTAAAGAGCAATCAGTTGAACAACAGGTTCAACAAGCCAGTGTCCAACTTCCGACGACTACTCCTCGATCATTAGTGCCTATCAAAGTTAGCCCATACGAAAATAAGAAACCTTCATCAGAAGTGTCAAAGTATTTGGAAACTATGAAGGAAAATATTACAAAATTGAGTGCATCCCGTTCTTCTCATGAGCCAGAATTAGGAAATATCGAGGAGTGGGAAGAAGACGGTGTCATGTATAATCGGCGGATGACTTTAGTTAAATCAGGAGTTCTAATATACAAGATTGAGGATGTTCCTCCTAAATTTGAGAATGGGAAGCCGCTTATGACATCCGTACAACTTAGCAAACAACCTGTCCCACTCAGAAGAATGCATGAGTGGTACACCCTTGTCAGCACAAGATATGGTCTTAATTGCGTCACATTTCGTATTCCAAAACAAGCATTCTGGAGCACTGGAGAAGATAGACGAGTCATTTTATTTGAAGAGCTGCTTCCCCTTTTGCATCGGGGCATGCTCGAACTCAACCTACTGCTTGTCTGGTGCTTGTAAGTGCTCTAATATTTTGTATTTGCTTTTCTTACTACACGCATACGCATTTCATGATATTATAACAATTCTGGACTTCTTCAATAGGATGCAATACATGGATAATGAAAAGTTGGTGCGCAAGACAGGTATCCTTGACCCTACTAGGATTGCAAAGGCGCTATTCGACGTCCAGGCAGATCGAAACTCAGAACAATTCAAGCACATGAAAAAAAAAGGGTTTGAAAAAGCAATCGCAAAACTTAAGAAGGATAAAAGGACAGAAGTTGCAGCTTATATAGGACATGCAATGTTTAACTTTGTCAGAGACGACAAGGACCTCGTAAAGGCTCCGTACAACATCGAGTAAGTTCGACACATGACATTGAAATAGTACTTATTGGTAATTTTTAACACGTGTATTTGTGTGTTTGCAGTGATCACTACATAATGATCTTCATCAAGCCAACGCAGGGAAAGGCAACAGTCTTGGACTCGGCCGATTTCCCACCAGATCGTTACAAAGATTTCCTTTCCATTTTGAAACTGTACGTTTATTCAATAATTTTAATTTACACACAATTAGAATGTGTTGACAAGTTTTATATGACATTTCTTGTATTACAGCGCTTGGCGGTTTTACGCGGAACAGCTTGGCGGTGAGAGACCTTCCAATACGAATGCATTGGACATTAAAACGTATTATGCTTGTCCGAAGCTGCCTGCTGGGAGTGTCTTATGCGGGTATTATGTATGCGAGCATCTTCGGACTACCGGCGTATATAGAGTGAATCGTGAGGATGTAAGTTATCCTTAATGTCGATACCTTATTTTCTTACTTTTGAGTTTCATTTTCATTGTAACTAGCATAGTTTAATACTTATATTCTCCGCTGTTCAATATTACCAGAAACATTATTTTCATATTTTGATTCCAACTTCAAAATCCAATTGCTCATAGTACAACTGCTCCAAAAATACCAACTAAATTCCTGTATACTCTCGCTTTGATCTATACTTTGAGATCGTTCAAACCAACACATTCTAAACCTTGTTATGTGTTATATTGCAGCACACGAAGAATCTGAACGAAGAATGGCCAGTTTGTAGAAGTATTTCTGATGGAGGATCCGACAGGATTGCTTCTGAACTCTGTCAGTTCATTCGTCGTGAAATTTTGCACAAAAAGGGAAGTTCTTTGATGAGAATGGTGCAACTGCTGATGTGCCAGAACTTTGCGACTATGCCAATAGAAACAGTTTTTTGTGAAAACTTGTAAACTATGAGATGAATTGTATGTGTAACTTGTACATATATATATATATATATATATATATATATATATATATATATATATATATATATATATATATTGTTTTAGTGAAATTGACTTCTGTGATGATAATATTATTGACTTTTGTTCTTGATGATATTGTTGATGTTTGTTCTGTGATTATATTGAATTGACCTGGAAATTAGAAGTAGTACTGCATAGTTTATACCTTATCACAGGCGATTATTAACCAACGGCTATCCATGCCTGTGAAAAACAATTATCACAAGCGGCTAGATACAAGTAAAGAACCATCTGTGATAACCTAATTATCACAGGCGGTTACTGTTAAGGTAAAAACCGACTGCAGTAAAAGTTTTTCACAGGCGGCTTGATGTAGGTCAACATCCGCCTGTGATAACACCATTATCACAGGCAGTTAGTTATGCTGCAAAACCCGCCTGTGATAAGACAATTATCACAGGCAGATATATATGCTGCACCATCCGCTTGTGATAACTTATCTTCACAGGCAGCTAGCATAAGTAAAAACCGCCTGTGATAATGTTTCTTCACAGGCGGTATCACTTCTCCGCCTGTGAAGTTGCGGATTATCACAGGCTCTTCGTTTCAGGGGGTTTTAAAAACCGCGTGTGATAATAGGTTTGGAGCCGCCTGCGATAAGGCTTATTGTAGTAGTGGGAGGACCTTTCTGAGACTTCTCCCTCCGTAGCGATCGGTGCTCGAAGGTCTTATGTCACAAGCGTTCTTGAGAACACCGCCGAACCTGCCGCCTGATTGCCAGCACCGCCACTGCGTCGCCGATGAATAGGGGTAGAAGAGATGAATTCTTTAGACTATTTTTTTCATGCTTTAGCATTTGTTCCGCGTCGGCCACAATATATAGCCGGTCTGCAGATTACATTAGGAAAACTAGGACTCTATCTCTAACTATGGAATCTAATCTATTAGAACTCTTTTATTTCTTTATCTTTAAACTTAATCTATGGAAACTAATAATCTATCTCCAACTAATAGAACTAATTTGACTAATTTGGCCAGCACAATCTTCATAACCCACATAATAGTCTACGTACATGACATATATCCCTCCCTTACGAAAAGCTTGTCCTCGAGCTTGGAAGATGTCCCACAATTGGCTCTTGCCCCTATGTGTCAAACAATGCCTGGTGTTGATGATGAGTAGGCATGCGACGAGCCATGCAGTGGCGAATGCACCAGTTCTGATGCAGCGGCGAGGTAGACGACAACAGTTGTCGATGCAGCACCGTTGATGGAGACAGAGCTGTTCGCGATGGCATCGACTAGACCGGAGGCGCCACTGCAATCGTGAAAGTTTATCTTGGTGCTGCTTAGGAAAAAGTCTACTTAACTCCCTCAACTATACTCTAGAGAACAATTTACACTCCCCCCAAACTACAAAACCAGTTATTTAACACCCTAATCTTTCCTAAACCATCTACTTTACTCCCTAAGATTGATTTGGTGGGCGGTATTGCCATGTCTCTGGATGATGTGGCATCTCCTGCATGCCTTACTCGATGGGGCCCACATGGAATTCACCTTGAGGAACACACCATTGAATATCTGCCTCAAACGCAGGAGCTGCAAGATCTTCCAGGTCTTGGGGTGTATGGAATTGATACCAGGGATGCTAATCACAAACAGAAGCTTGGCCTCAGGATCCACGTAGAACCCACCCTTCATTCGAGCCTCACGCTTAAGATGCACAATCTCCTTGTCCTTGGCGTTGTACTCCTCGGCGTACTGCTTGGTGCGGGCAAAGATGAGCTTGCGGCTCTCACGCGCCTTCTTCCCATGGGCTAGAGCCTTCTCCTTCGCCTATGCATCCCACTGCTCGTTCTGCTTCTTCAGGTACGACTCCGGGACCACCTTCGCTACCGCTGCCACCATCTCGAACACCCGCGTTCGCCTGAGAGAGGAGAGGAGGCCGAAGGTGGGAGAGAGGGACGACTCGCTCGGAGGTCCTGAGAGTGGCGACCGTGGAGGGTGGCGGCGGTAGTTTCCACACTGTTGCGGTCCTCAACAGGAGCTACTCTTTTACCAGTGCAGTTGTATTTACTCAATGCCATGTGGGCCCCGTCGAGTATGGTATGCGGGAGACGCCACATCATGCAGTGACATGGCAATACGGCCCACTAAAACCACCTTAGGGAGTAATGTAGATGGTTTAGGAAAGATTAGAGTGTTAAATAACCGGTTTTGTAGTTTGGGGGTAAATTGTTTTCTAGAGTATAGTTGAGAGGGTTAAGTAGACTCTTTTCATGCTGTTTATGCCGTCTAGGAAGGTTGCGCACCAGAACAGGCAGTGCCTCTCGGACCAGAGGCCATTGCACTCTAAGTAGAACGTGTGTAGACATATGGGAATGAGGAGGAGCACGCACTCGTCGTCCAACTTGAGGAGGCAGACCGAGCACTCCAGCGGGGCGTTGCCATCCCCGTCCCTGGCCCGGGGGCCCACGGTCTGGCACCATCTCACGTCGCCGTAGAACACCAGTAGCACAATGGCAATCGCGGCGGCGGCGAACTCTCCCAACGTGGCCATCCACTAGTTGTAGCACGACTCTGGCGGCTACCCAGTAGCGACAGAAGCCATGGCATCGACAGTGTATCTTGCGGCTTGGATCGCGCCACGCGGTCAACGTGGGCAATCGGATCGGGCCGAGTCGACGGCAGAGAAGGACGCGGCGACAGCGGCCAAGAGACCCAACGCGATTCCTGTGTGGATCCAGCAGTCAACCGCGTGATTGATGTAGATAGGCCCGGTGACGGCAACATCAACGGCGGCGGCGCGTATCTGGCCGGCGTTGGAGCCGTAGATGCGCAAGTGCTGGCGCTAGTGGATCTGGCCACCGCGTCATGAGGTGTCGGTACAGGGGCCAACGACGGCTGCTGATGCGGCACTGGCGGTGGTTCCAGCGGCCCAGAAGAACGCGGCAGCGCTCCCCACCGCTGCTCGGGGCTGACTCGGTAGATTTGGAGGAAGTCTCATCAGGAGCTGATGAGTAGGCGGCAGGTCTTGTTAGGATGTGGTAATACGCATCGGTCTTTTCAGGATGGAGGTCGCCCGTCGGATCTTCCATTACGAGCGGTTGATTCTCGAGTTTGTATGTTGTCGAGTCTTCGATCTCGTGCATAACCTCAGATTGAGATTCCTCAGTTGGCAGAGGCACATATTTCACACCAAGCTCGACACAAAAATCTGGATCAATAACAGATGTGCGCTTCACCCGTTGGGTCATCTCTTGTACCATTGCGGTCATCTTGGCGATCTTATCGCACATAACGTCGAGCACAACGTCCATTGTAGAATCTTCGTCGCACATGGGATCGTTGTTGGATCGTGATACCAAATTGTCACAAGCGTTCTTGAGAACGCTCCCGAACCTGCCGCCTAATCGACAACGCCGCCGCTGCGTCACCGATGAATAGGGGCAGGGTTAGAACAGATGAATTCTCTTAGACTATTTTTTTTGCTTTAGCATTTGTCCCGCGCCGGCCACAATATATAGCCGGTCTACATATTACATTAGGAAAACTAGGACTCTATCTCTAAATATGGAATCTAATCTATTGTGACTCTTTTATTTCTTCATCTTTAAACTTAACCTATGGAAACTAATAATCTATCTCCAACTAATAGAACTAACTTGACTAATTTGGTCAGCACAATCTTCATAGCCCACATAATAATCTACGTATGTGACATCTTAGAGTGTGTTTGATTTGAGAGGTATGGTGGGACGGGACGAGGCGATCCACTTTTCTGTTGTTTGGTTTGAAGACACATAGGATGGAGTCATCCCTTAAAAGAGAATATTCCACACAGATGCGGGATGGAACCATCCCATCAAAAACATAGGGACGGATCCGTCCCACCTTCGTGGAGGCAGGCGCACAGCCATCCGGAGGTACTCATACTCACATGTCCCTATCCCATCCTTTCATTCAAACAGGAGACAGGACCATTCTCTCCCACACTATCCCACAAAACAAACAAAAAACAGGGATGGTCCCATCCCTCTACACAAACAGAAAACAGGACCATCCCATCTCTGAAAATTTGGATGGATCCATCCCATCCCACTTTGACTCCAAACCAAATACACCCTAGGATCAATTTTCTCTTTCAATTGCTGTAGATTTCTAAGACCGAGTCCCTTACTTATATGGTGGAGGAAGCACCCCAGGGGGCCTCCCCAACCGAATCGGTTGGGGTGGAGTTCTGATCAGACGCCCAGGGAGAAAAGGAGAAACACGAGTCGGTTACAAAACGTAACCAACTCCTAAACTCCTGTAGCCATATTCTAACCTTCTCCCCCTTGACCACGGGTCACATGAAATTGATTTTCTTAGCACATAAACTTTTGATGATTATTTCCTCATGTTCGATATAAAGAGAACGACGCATCGAAGACAGCTAGTTACGTACTACTACGATCATATTACATCTCACACTTAGAAACATATCCTAAAACTGAGTTTGTCCCCTAAGTATCCAGGAGAGCATAGGTTCTTCCTTAAACCCATGTGCATTATGTGTTCACCGAACACATTGGGTGGAAGTTCCTTTGTATGCGGTATCGCGAGGATTCGCGCGAATCTGATTGCTCGAATATCAATGCTTAGTATGTTCCTAGATTTACTTCTTTTGCAATACACAACTAATGTCAATGTGTTTGACAACACATCTGACTTGTTTCCTCAGAAATACATAACCTTAGGTCGTTCTATGCTATCAACCATGCCTGGCCCGAGTTTTCATATGGTGTTTGCTTAGTGGCTTCATCACTAATTTAGTATACATCATTCGTGATGCAGTGACTTTAAGTTTGGAGCTAGTTCTTCAACAAAACTCTTACTGTCAGTGTTATTTTACTAATGATGATTTTACTACACATCTCATAGAAACTTAGTCTTAGTGATCCATGGCTTATTAAAACACTAATCTTATCATGAGGGCTTTGTTACTTCCATAACTGCAAGTTAACTTTTATTTCGATTTCAAAACTTGAATTGGACTAACTTTTTCCAAAATAATCCAATTACTTAGTCTATGTCAAGGAGACTAATTGTTTGAGCAACTTAAACACTTTCGACAGTAGAAATCCTTGGATCCGTCTTTTGTTCGAACGTTCTCTAATTGGTTCCAATACTAATTAACCTTGTCTTTTCTAAGCAGACTATTTATTTGCATGCATCGCATACTTGTAAATACATCTCAAGTATGTCTTATGTACTTAATACCCCTTAACATCAAAATCGGAGAACAGGAACTAAATAGTAAATCAACATCATTACTCGTAAGTAAAATGTTGTTCACAAATTACTAAGCTTAGTAAAAAGCTAAATTATCCTCTTTATTTGTGATAACCCAAACTTACTGATTGACTTATTGAACTTTGAGATACTTGTTGCCAACAAGACCGTATTTTAGTTCATGAACAAAATGAACAATCTAAACTCGTATCTGCATGTTCCTCATACTTAACGACAAAATATTTCGATGATGTCACATAAACGTTCTTATAGATTCCATTAAGATGCGTTATTATTACATCCGTACGATGTAAAACTAAGTCATAATGTGTTACTTATATCTATTCAATTATGAACGAATTGATAGTTGAGATGTATGAAAACAAATTAATGCAATCAACATCTCCTTAATGAAAAATGACTTTTCCCTACAGAGTCACGTTTAATAATGTGGACCCATTACGGTATACTATTTTGGCTCTTTTAGGAATGTCGACTAAGTACAAACTTTATCAGCTTATTTCAAATGAGGTGGGATCACTCTTCATTTGAATATGTATCTTATTACGATATCCACTTACGAAAACATTATTTACTAATCGAGACGATTATTTCTCTTCATCTTTAGCGACAGCTAATAATCAGCAAACTGAAGTTGCTTCTGTGGGAAAGAAGTCTTGTTAAATGTGCCAATGAAGAACTAACAAAAGATGTTGAGACAATGGTATTGTCTTAACATCAGCAGGAATCATGATGAACTATTCTTGAATCATGAAAGTGACCTTACTCCCCCTGATTCTAGCATATATTGCTTCCATTAAGCTTAGTGTCGGTCAAGACGGTGAAAACAATGTCAGCTTACTAAATTGCCAACGAGATGGCTATTTACTAATGTTTAGGCTAATCAAATAATGACAACCTCATATAAAATATTTAATGAGGGTTTATGTCTTGTCCTTATCTAATATGGTGTTTTTAGGCACCGACTATTTAAATTTTTGATGTGGCATTTGAATGGTGGTTTTTAAGTTGAAGGACATCACTTATTTCTAATTCAATATGTGGTATGCCGATCGTAGTACCCCCCTTCACGATCAGATCTTAGTCTTAGTGAACATATGCTGAATTTTGTTTATGTATTCGCTAATGTTTATTAATCTAAGTGAAGAGGAATCAATTAAGAAACAAACCAATCAATTCTCCCCCTCGAAATATGGTCTAACAACGTAGTGCCATTATTTCGAAATTGTTTCGCGATCAATTTTTATGCGCTTTACGAAACACTTATTTTGATGATAGAAATTTGATGTAACTTATATAATCATGCGAGGACAAAGAAAATTGTCATGTCAGATGACAAAACACACAACTTATTATTATCTAAATAGCTAAAAGGTATACATGTCTGAATAGTCCATGCATGAACTAATACAAAATTCTCTAAATGAGGGTACAAAAGCATCATAATGAAACAAAAGTATAAAGTTGTCGAAGTGTTTGATATGACACTTCCCTCGGACCCGCTGAGAAGCAGCCCGCGGAGGTTCTTTTGTGGTTGGAGCACGCAAAGATCAATATCAAGATGATGATCTGAGGGATTTACGTGGTTCGGGCCGCCTGAGCGTAACACCCTACTCCACGGGGTTTGTGTAATTGTATTGAGCGAGTGTGTTCGCTAGGGTTAGCTTGAATCAGTCCTGATTGTTCGTGCGGTGCAACCCTTTTATAGTTCTAAGGATTGACCGTTACAAAGCTGGCCTGGCCTGACATGTGGCCCTGGCATGCTTAATGACCTAATACACTGTCTAAAGGGTATGAAGTATAATTAATAGTGTGATAACGTGCCTTCATGGCAGCGTTACCCCTATTAACGGTGCACTGATCGTGTGTCATTAATATGACATTAATGACACATTATCAGACCTTGTAACTGCTGCTTTAACCGCCCTTGAATGTTTGTAACGAACATAATCTGCTCGTATTTCTGTTGGTGATGAAGGTCCGGGGGCTCCACACGTGGCATATCCGGAGCTTTCCTTGCGGGAGGGTAGGTCCGGCGCTGTTGTAGACGTGTCGGCACCGGAGCTCCTCTCTGATGGGGGCTAGGTCCGGGGCTGTTGTACACGTGTAGTCGCTGGAGCTTCCCTTGGTTGGGAGTTTTGTTCCGGTCTTATTTTACACGTGTTAACTCGGAAGCCAGCCATGTGAGGGGAGCGGGTCCAGTGCAACGTGACAAGTGGGACCTGCAAGGGCCCTCGATTCAGATGGGTGGAACTTTCTTGCACTTCTTGCGGTATCGTGGCGTACCTGGTACGTAGGGTACTGACAAAAGCCATGTCTAAGTTCTAATGGGAGTTCTCAATTGGCTTTTACTTCAGCTTCACGATCATTAGCAACTTTCATGACCCTTATGCCTCTTCTTATAATCCTTCTCATACTTAATCCCTACACAAATTTTGCATAATTGCAACTAAGTCAATCTAACAAGTAGACTGAAAGTATACTAAAAATAGGAAATTATAAACTAAATCGTACCCTTCTTATGACACCATTTGAGTAAGCCTACGCAATCTTTTTGATAGTATCCTTCTTCCTTATAGAAGTAGCACTTATTTTTGTCCATCTTTACATTCTTTTCGAAAGAATGTGTCCATAAAACCTTATTCTTGCCCTTATGATTTTCGTTAGTGCAGTTGACTGAGTCAACAACACTAAAGGACTTAGTGGAGCTAGCAAACTGTCTCTCAATCTCATTCAGGTACTGAGTAGAAGTGTCGCATTCGGGAATTACTTCCCGAATAGCTTTGGCGATGGAACCCTTAATTATCAATAAAACAAGCTTATTTGAGTGGTCCTACATAGCTAGCTCATTTTCATACATGTGCATGAGACTAATGAATTATCCCTTTCTCAACTCAAAAGACTCATAAATCTCTCTACTTATAGGCATATGAATTTGAGGCTTAGTAGGACAAAGACTAATCAGTGTCACGTCTAATTTGGAGACTGCCAAAGCAATCCTTAACTTCTCTCTCTATGAGTCATAATTAACTTTGTTAAGAGGCTTAATGGTGGAGAGGTAACTATGTGCTGAACCGATGATGGAGGAATCATCTGAGTGAAAAACTGAATAACATAAGTAAATGCATAATAAAACTTAGTAATAAATTGAAATTATAGGAAATTTTGTCTTTCATGTTGGCTACTCGAACAAAATATTCTATTATACTAATGTAAACAACTTAGGTAAGAAGAATCATCATACTTTGTCTTTCAACAAAATACGAGATTCATTGATTAGCTTATAAAACATAGCAAATTTTGTCTTTCATGTTGGCTACTCGAACAAATTTTCCAATGAGCTAACTTATACAACTTAGACAAAAATAATGTTCATATTTTGTCTTTCAACAAAATACGACATTCATTAATTAACTTATGAAACATAGTAAACTATGTTTTTTACGTTGGCTACTCGAACAAACTTTCTATGCACTTAGTGAGAATGTTATCTTTTGTCTTTCATGTTGGCTACTCGAACAAAATACAACATTCATAACTTAGGGCATGGAAAAATTTTACTTTTCACGTTGGCTACTCAAGTAAAATTTTTTATGCAACGTAATGACTTAGAACATAGTAATTTTATCGTTCATGTTAGCTCTTAATAAAATTACTATGAAACCGAATAAACTGAGAGCATATCTTAATTTTTTTTCATGTTGGCTATTTAACAAAATCACTATTCGAAACTAAATAACACAGCGGAAGTTTATTATGGGCATATATAATCGAAACATGATAATCATATGTATAGACTCAGAATATACTGAACCATCAAAATAATCGATTACTGAAATATGCGCTATAGTACGTATAGAAGAAAATAAAAGAGTAAAATTGCTTAACCTATTTAAACTTATGTCTATGTTTATTTTATCCAATACTAAAATCACTAAGAATATAATGCCCATTATTCTAAATTAATGAAAATCATGACTAAAATTACTAAAAGAAAACTATTGTAATACTAATTTAGTTTTTGAAAATACAGAAATACTGAATTTACCCATATTATATTTTTCTGAAAAACAAAAAAATACTAATAAAGAACTTACTATGATGAATTAAAGGTATTTTAATTCATGACTAAAATTCCTAAAAATTAACCAGCTTAAATTAATCAGTTGTTAATTGGCCTAAAAAGGCTCTGAAAAGTGTGGCCCAGTACACAAGGTGCAATCTAATCAGTCTGCTAAGTAATTAGGCCAACAGGGGTTCACAACTAATTTTGATCCAAAAGCTCTAATATTTGGTCCAGTCCTCCTGAGAAAAATTCGGGTGGCCCATTAAATAGGAACCAGCCCACTGAGAGGAAGGGGCCAAAGGCCCACTCTGATGAATTCTGAAATTCTATAAAAATAGAGAAAGAAAAACCAGCCCTTAGGCTTGGCCTCCTTGCTGATTAGGCCCAAGGCACACACTGAAATCTGAGGAAAAAATACCAGAAAAAGAAAAGGAAAAAACTCAGCCATGCGGCCCAGTCTTCCCCCGAAGTCGGCCCGAAGCCTGCTAATAATTCTGGGATTATTCCTGCTAAATCGAAAGGGCGGCCCAAAAGCCAACAGAGCGACTGCCTGGGCTGCGCGGCTTGTTCTGCTTGCGCCGACTATTGCTGACAGTGTGATCTGTGATGGAGGGCTGCGGTCGATTAGCGGAAGATAAACTAAATTTGTGAAACCATAATCATTCGTCGCTCTTCCCGTTCCCCACTGTCCTCTCGAGACAGAGAGACCGAGAGAGAGATGATGCCATGGCGGCGCCGCCGCGGCCACCGCGCTGGCGCTCGAGCTCGCCATGAGGCAGGCCCGCAGACATAAGGGGAACTCGAGCACATAGGGTTATCCGGTGGACCTACCCGTGCCGAGCTGAGATCCGGTGGCACCTTGCCGGTTGGGTGAGCGCGTTGCCATTGAGCGGACCGTTGGGGTGCCAATACCGGCTGAAGAGGTGCTGAACCTCGGGTGCTCCGGCGAGGAGACAACCCTAGGTGGACAGTGACGTTGATTTCCTCCGAGCCCAAGGCTTCAGGAAGAAAGATCAAAACCGGCTAAGGTAAGTCATCAAATCGCCTTTCTGATCTAAGTTGTTGGTTCAAATCCGAGGTTGAATTCAGATTTTTTGTTCTGAGTTTGATGCAATTCGAGTTCAAACCGAATTGAATTTCGATTTGCTTCTGATTTGACCCATTTTAGGTCCTAATTAGGGATTGGGAAACCCTAATCCTCAATTTTTGTCTTGACTTCGGGTTGAAATCCAAAACCCTAATTACTTAGTTCGTTTCACCTTCTTCTAAACATGTTGTAGAGTCAATTTCTTAGGGTTAGAGATCATTGATCTCTCTGAGTATCATTGAACAGTGATCAATCTTAGGTGGACGAAACCTCTAAGGCAGCCGAAGCCCTAATTGCCATTAGGATGGCTCTTATACTAATGTTATATTTCTGAGGATGGTGTTGAAACCCTAATGGTGATTAGGGTGCGGCCTAAGGGTGTTGACAGAGGTGTAAAGCAGAACAGTGACGAGCAAAGACGGGAGGATCGCACCTGAGGTCGTATCTTGGGTTGTAGATAACGGGGAAGATGCAACCATGACGATGATGTTGTTGTAGATCTGATGGCGTTGGGAGGACCTTCTTTAGACTTCTCCCTCCGTAGCAGTCGGTGCTCTAAGGTCTCGGGGATCGGTTCTATCTTTATGTTGCCGTAGGTTTCTAAGACCGAATCTCTAACTTATATGGTGGAGGAAGCGTCCCAGGGGGCCTTTCCCAACGAAATCGGTTGGGTGGAGTTCCGATCAGACTCCCAAGTAGAAAAGGAGAAACACGAGTCGGTTACAACACGTAACCAACTCCTAAACTCCCGTGGTCATATTCTAACAACGAGCACACGATGGACCTTACACCTTTGACTAGAGTATGATGGCAGATAAGTTAGCATAGCAAGGACAAAATAAACATTTCTTCATATAAATATCCCCAAATCATAGGTAAATCGAAGTCAGGAAACATGGTATTAGAAATTTAAAATAAAAAACTAAGCTAATGAGTGAAAATAGAATATTATGCGTTTTGGTTCCGGTCATTGGATAACAGCAACGGTGCTGCAGAACTGACACAACCAAAGGATAACACCAAATCATTTTTGGAAAGCGCCGGTCGATACCGGTTGATATATTAAGTAGGTGAGCGAGAATAAAATACAAGGTGTACCGCAGTACACCTAGGAGTGACAGGGGGTTTACAAATATTTTTATTAATATACCTTTTAAAAATAATTTAATTAAATAACACACGGAATAACAAATTGGCAAAAATGACCCAGATTCCTACGCGTTTCATAGAAAATTCGAATTTCGTATGAGACTCATATGAAATGTGCATTTCGTCTGTGCCACGTCAGTTGGTGCATGCTACGGTGGAGAAAATGCTGGCTACGGTGGAACAAATGGGAACGCACGAATTTCGTACGTGCCTCATACGAAGTGCACAATACCTTCGTACGAGGCACACACGAAATTCGTCTGTGCCCATTTTTGGCACTGCGTTTGATGAATTTTACACATATGTTTATCAAAATTTATTGACTTATTTGCTAGAAATTTCCAAAGTATAAAATAGAGCATACATTGTGAAGTTTTGAATTCAATTAAGTTCCTATATGTTTAGTATGTAGAAACAAGAGTAATTGAATGTGTTATTAGGCAATACGATCACATTTCTGCACGTTTGTAAAATGTATTCAGTTTTGGTTTTTTGTTTAGAAACACTTGGAGTTAGAATCGGTAGAAACGTTGATAAAAGTTATTGTAATGTAAGTTTCGTTGAGTATAAAAAATAAGTTATCAGTATATTTTATGGGAGTTTAATGGGAGCTATAAATTTTTTAAAATCATATAGCAATAACAATTGCATAGTTTCAAAAATTATGGAATTAATTGTACTAAAATTTAAAAACTCAGCGGTAGTTACATCAAATGAAAATACATAGTTCTAAAAATATGTGCATGTTGTTTGCCACTCTACTATTTTGGTACATGAGACAAAACATACGTGCCCATATTTTTGGAAGAAAACATAAAATAGGTAATACAAATGGCATGTGTACGACACACTTAAGATGCGTCAATCTAATCCTAACACGCCTTAGTTGAATTGAACGCCGATTATAGTTTACCCAAGTTGCTACTGAGTGCAACAGGGGTATTTTCCCTTACGCAAAGCATCTGGACCGGCTTCCCTTGCGCAATGAGCTCTCTCGCGCATGCGCTCTAGCTCAACCTCTCGTGTCTGTGCCACGATGTGTTCCTCCTCTGCAGCTTTGCGATCACACTCTGCGAACCATTGTCAAATTTCTTCTTGCCTCTTGCGATGACACTCCTCTTGTTCAGCTCTATTCCTCCTCTCTTGCTCTATTCTTTCATCCCACTCTATTTCTTCTTTGAACTTCCAATAGGAAAGACAGATCCTCCAGCGTGACGGTCATTTCCCCACACGACAAGTGAAACGTGTGGGTCTCTGGTCTCCAAAGATCCGTCAACGCAGAGAGCAGGGCTCTGTCAAGGCTGAAACGATACTTTCGGTCATCATGATCATACAGCCTCTCCTGAAGCAGCCTACATTTTGGAAGCAGCCCAGCTGCACTCAACCTCTCCATAACTTGGCTGGCACTTGCGGACGAAGAACGGGCAAATCCTCACCTGTCCAAAGTTGGTAACCTTGGCGCGTTAGATCAATCTGAGACTGAAGTAGCTCAGGACACTGTCCCTTTTCTGCAGCCATACCTACTTATGACAAGGAAAACATTCGTACCATAAAAAACATGAGAAACATATTGAAATGAACGACATGGAGAACATATTCAAATAAAAAAACATGAAGAACAGTTTCGTAACAGTACATATGTCAATGTTCGATACAACACACTTCACTTAACATATGCATACAAATTCATAGTTCATAATACTAAGATATTACATAATGTAGCAGTCAAAGTGTTAATGCGACACTTCCCCCGGATCTGCTAAGGAGCAACCCGCGGAGGTTCTTTGTTCGGCGGGGCTTAGGCCTCAATCAGGTGTTCTAACATAAGAGAGTATGACACGATGGTTTTTACATGGTTCGGGGCGCAAGGAGCATAACACCCTACTCCACGGTGGGTGGTATTTCTAGTATGTGTGTATGCGTGTGTGTGATCTTCGGTCGGTCCTTTGTAATGGTGGTGGTCCAGACCTTTTATAGACAAGGCCAGATGCCTTACAAGTGGGGTCTCGGGGCCCAACAGGTTGTCCCGGGGCGATCTTATCTTAAAGATATAAAGTTTCTCGCATAAGCTTGCTCTGACTGAGGCAGTGAAGACTCGCTATCTTGCCGCCTCTCTTGTCAGTAGCCCACGCACCATGCTGACGGTGGCAGAAGGTGTCCCGTCGGCTTGTCTTGATGCCAAAAGCTACCCACTTGGACAAGTGGGATAGGCCTGCAGCGCCTTCACTATGATGTGATTGGTCCTAGTGGCCTATGACCATTGGCGTGCCCCGCATTGTGCGCCGGAGGTGGGTGCACATCTTCAATGCTTGACTTGAGCGGGGTGCACCATCCCTTGATTCTCGCATCTTACCGTCTGAGGCGAACTGCAGAACTCGTGACAGTGTCGGGGCTGATCTCCGTTGGGGAGATCAGGCCTGGTCCTCCGTGACGCGTGGCAGCTCTCGGGCTCATCAGGGGACGTGGCAGCTCCGGGCCCTCTCCCTTGGGGGGTGCTGGTCCTGGTGCTCCATGCCATGTGGCTGTACCGTGGCGCTCCCTCAAGGTTGGGTGACCTCCCGTCCCTACACGTGGCATCTCGGGAGCCCGTCACACTGGAGGGGCCAAGTCCCATCTTCAAGGCTTATGTAGCATCACCGGAGCTCGATCTTGAGGGAGGCAGAGGTCTTGGTAACTATGGAACACGTGGCGGCTCCGAACGTTCCTTGTTGTCTTCATCCTGTGTGTGAGGGTACCCTGTGTGCAGGGTACCGATAGTAGCACATCTAGATGACAATGCATATCAAATAGAATTTCCATACCTAAACATAGTTGTGCGGCGTGCATGAGGACGACGCCCGTCCTTAGGATTCCCAGAAGGTCCAACTTCAGTCACATTTGATCGGATGTTTGAAATGCATTTTTATAAGTATGACCAGTTTGGTTGCACTTGCTGCGTGTTCCTTGAAATCTGCCAATTTTGGACTCATCCATATCATTTCTGATACGTCGAGTCTTGCGACGATCTATTTTCTGCTTCAACCGCATGACGTCAGGTCCTCACAAAGCATCGGGTCCTGGATACGTGGTAAATGTGCCTTTTGTAGCAAAACCATATATCTCTGCATTCCAAGGAGTCACAATAACCTCTTTCTGGAAGTAGTACGATACGTAATTGCTTGGTGTTAACTTGGTGAATGAGCAAGCTGCAATAGCATGAGAACAAGGCCTATGAAAGAGTTGTGGCTTCATATATGTGCACTTTCAATCATCCTGACGAAGAATGCACTACTGAACAATTCTCTCACGGTTAGCACCACGACGATTCTTGTCCCTATAGAGAATTTCAAATATGTGCTCTGCAGTCCCCATAGGTCGCACACGATGAAATGCGGCCTTTTGGATCTTGTTCTCCATGTACTTGCACATGTACGGTGAATAAGCCAAATTGACATCATTCCTTGCTAAAATAGCAGTTGTGTAGCGCTCATGAAAGTACTTGCATGTCCCTATAAAATGCCCTCGACGATAGCAACCAAAGGTAATCCTCTTAAACCGCGTATCACCCAGTTGTATATCTGTATTGTACCACTGCATTAGCATGGGTAAAATATAGAGACTAAATGAAAGTAATGTGAAAGAAGAAGAACCTCACCTCGGCTAAATTAGTTGTCATGATGCCACACCTAGCATCATTAGTGTCGTATAACAAAGACCACTTCTCTTTCGGTTCGCGCCGAATCCAAGTAGAGAAGTTTCGGCTTGATGAGCCCACAGTTGGAACTGATATCTCATTACGATTGTCCCTGCTTGAAGACGCATCTGCTTGTGTCGTAGTCAATTTGTCTAGACATTGCCATAGAGTAATAAACTTTCTCTCTTGATTTTGACTACACAACATCTTGAACAAATTCAGTTGTTTGTTCCTGAAGTGACTGAAAAATTTAGCGCCTAAATGCCTCATGCAATATCTTGATTGAATGTCTGTCCAATAAGGTTCTTGCCCATGCTCAGAGGAACCATGTTTCAAATCAGATATTGCTTTAAGCAATCCAGCATGACGATCGTGTATAGACAAACATCAGGACATTCTTGAACTACAACCATCTTTACCCGACTAAGAAACAAATACCAGCTGTTAGTGTTCTCGCTTTTGACAAAAGCAAAAGCCACGGGCAACACCTGTTGGTTCCCATCAACTGCAAGTTATAATTTGATCTTTGTACTTTCCAGTTAAAAAAGTACCATCAATGCAGAGGATATGCCTGCAATGTCTGAATGCAGCAATACATTGACCTAATGCAAAGAATGCACGATGGAGAAACAACTTCCCAAGCATACTTCTGTTCGGCACATCCATAATGTCATAATAAGTACCTACATTCCTCCCCTGGATGGTCTGCAATAACTTTAGAAGATTTTTATAAGATTCTTGAAATGAACCAAATCTTTGTTTAATCACCTTCTATTTGGCTTTCTATGCTTTAGAATAACTTATGGTGTACTTGAACTCCTACTCAATAGTGTTTATTATTGATTTTGGTTCAAATTGAATGTTATCCACAATCCGGGCATACATGTGATTCACAATAAATTGCGATGTAAGAGCACTATTGCACTTCTCTAATTCATGCAACTGACATATGTGATCAATCATTTTTGATACTCTCCATAGCTTCGTCCACTTTACCTCGAAACCATGGATCCGAAAAAGACAACTTGAGAACACACATTTCAAATAATAATATTTTGTACTTGACTTGTGAACTGTAAATGATCTCTGCACAGACAAAGACCAATATTTTACTGCACCCTTCAAACTATCTTTGTCTTTAAAAATATCTCCTTGTGTTAACTGGTTCTTATAATATCCCGATAAGTCGCAATACTTTTCTATAGCTGATAAATTACTCAGGATCGGATTGTTCCCTTTGTAGAAACAATACTATTATTCTCCTCATCAGAAGAGTCAACTTCTAGAACAGTTTCATGTTCTATATCTTCTATCATTATTTGTTCAACTATATTCTCGATGTGCTCTCCTTCACCTGCCACACCATGTGCTTGTATATGTATCAAGTTCTCTCCAGCTTCTTTCATTCCTACATCATCTTCCATACTATTGTCTTCATCTGCTTCTGCTGCATTCTCACCTTCTTTCATTTCTGTTTGCGCAAGAAGCACTAGAGGCCAACCCCGCTCCACAATCGTATCTACAATTTTTTTCCAGTTCTGTGTTCCCTTAATAACAATCAAATCCCAGTAAAATCCATCTCTTGCACGATTAATCATTCCTTTCAATTTTAATTGATGTTGTTGTGCATCAAGGTTAAATATTTTCATCAACCAGTTCTGGACACCATTAAATGTCCTCTCATTTGCTCTTGTTATCCCTCTATCACACGACGTGAACCCAGACAAATCAACCTCATTAGAACCATAACCAATTGTGCCTTCTCCATAAAATATCAGAAACACTAATTTCTCTGACATTCCTATCAGAATTTATAAAAACAAAATTATCACATAATATTACTTCTAAAATAAAAGTAATTGCATGTTAAGAATGACTATTCACATAGTCTTATTAATTAAAATTAAATAGAAACCTAAAATAACATTACGAATAACATTACATAATATTACTTCTAAGACCTAAAAATAAATAAAAACCTAAAAATAACATTTATGAATAACATTACATATTATTACTTCTAAAACTAATAATATATCACATAGCATTACTTCTAAAATAAATAACATTACGAATAGAAACCTAAAAACTACTAAACAAACAACATTACTAAAATAACTATCACATAACACTATTAACAAGTCAAAAACTAACAGATCATTTTCTAATTACTACTACAATAAATATTTAATCATTAGAAAATAGCACTACAGAGGAATATTTAATCGCAAAGCACAAAAGAAGAATAGAAAATACTAGAGCCAAGCTACAAGAGGACGGCCGGCGGCAGCGCGGCCGAGCGGTGGCGCGGGCGCGACAGGATGGAGGCGCCGGCCGAGCGAAGCGGAGGCGGAGTGGCTAAGTGCCGAGAAAGGGAAGGAGGCGTCGTGTTTTAACAAGGACGAAACTCATCCATGACAAATACGATGGTTCTAGCGGTCCCCACAGGTCGGTGAATTTCATATGTGTCTCATACAAAATTCTCATCGGGAGCGAATGTCGTATGAGACATATACGAGATTCGCTCGACCTCGGAAACAACACAGTCGCCTCGGGAACACCCGGACAGCGTGGCACGTCATGTCATTTTCGTATGTGCCTCATACGAAATTTGTGACCCACGTGTCATTTCGTATGAGACACATACGAACCTGGGTTAGTTTTTAAAATTTTCAAAATTGTAAGTTATTTATATTACATTATTTTTAAAAGGGTATATTAGTAAAAAATTGGGGTTTACAACAGGGAGGAAGAAAACAAATCCGTGGTTTCTTGGGAAAAAGATCAGACAAGTTGAGTGTCATTCCAGGGATTAGTGCCCGAAGATCTTTTGCGACACCGTTCCAGAGCAGGACCGTCTCGTTCGTGGTAACAAAGGCTGTCTGTGTGGTGAGACCTACACCACGCGATTGCTAGCTTCCATTGCCTTAGGCTATCCACACTCGTTACTCTATACTGTACTCTATACACTATTCTTCTTCTACTTTATCAGCATTTACTCTAAATCTACACTACCCAGTATTGTTTACAGTAGCACCGGTGTGGGCAGTCTTACCAATCATAGGCTTTGTTGACATCTAAATTTTAAACATACAACCAAATAATGATCTGCACATTCAATTTCAGGTGCCATATACGCAACACATGTATGACATGTGAAACTAATGAACCAAACCAATGAACCAGATTTCCATGTACTGCGATCGAGGCAGAGTAATTGCAAATGTATTATGGGTGGAATCGAGGGAGAAACCAAGGAGGCAGATCTGAGATGTGAGACCTGACTGAGTGCACCGTAAAAGACGAGGGTATCCTTGCCGCTGGCGGCCCAGGCCAGCTCCGGCATCCACGCTGCGAACCCGCTGCTGGCGTAGTGGTGCGAGCCTGCGATGTGCGCCTGGTAGCTCAGCTCATTGTCCCTTCAATTCACTCGCCCCAAACACGGCAACGAATCAGCGGCAAAATGGGAACCATGGCGCAGGACACGGCATCGGCCGCTTCGCACCTGACGTCCATGATGGCGGGTCCGTGGTTGCCGTGCAGCACGCGCCAAGGGGGTGGGTGTTCCATTTATCCGATATTTCGGTTGGGATATTTCGGTCTTTTTCAAAATTCAATTTCTTGAAATCACTATTCGAGTTGTTGTAATAATATTAGCTAACAAAAAAATTGTAGATACCAAAATTTCGGTTCGGTCTTTGGTCCTACCCGATATATCCAAATTATAAATTATTCTATGTCACGTTTGTACAAATTTAATATGATTCATGAATTTAATCTTATTTGGTAATTTTTTATAAATTCACAAATGACAAATCGCAAATAAACGTTTAAATCCAACAACTTCACATATCAAAACTAGAAAATAAAATATCAAAATTTGAATTGTTCATAGTTTACTATGCATAATTTAATTTATTATTTGATGGACTGACTATTCGGTTATTTCGGTTACCCAAGGGTGGTACCCGAACTCGAAATTTATTTTTTGGTTATTTATATTTGCCAGTCAAAAATTACTCTTTTCGGTTCCGATCTCGGTTTTTTGATTCCAGTTTTTTTTTGCACCTACTTTCCCTGTACACCCAAATAGTGCGGCCATTCGTGGCAGCAGCTTATTCGATTTGGCAATTACCACCACAGTTCATCTTAATACGCTTAGGGCAGGATAGAATGGACCAAGATTTAATTTATAACATTGGCAGGGGCTGCGCGAACTCGTACCTCCTCTACCACAAATTATGATGTCCACTCTTCTACTTGAGAAGATGGTACATCCAATCTTCTACTTGGGAAGATGGTAGGCCAACGCATCCGCCAAGTGCAATGCGGGCGATTGACCTAGGCCACGGGCCTTAATGATCGCGCGTCGATTAGGGATGGGCGTTCGGTCTACCCATATTTCGGTTTAGGTATTTCAGTCTTTTTCAAAATTTGGTTTCTTGGAATCACTATCCAAATTGTTATAATAATATTAGGTACCTGAAAATTTTGGGTACCAAAATTTCGGTTCGGTCTTCGATTTTACCCGAAATATCCAAATTATGCATTTATACCCATATCATGTTCGCACAAGTTCAATATGATTCATAAATTTAATCCTATGAGATAATTTATTATAAATTAACAAATCACAAATAAATGGGTAAATCAAATGACTTCACACATCACAACTTGAAAATAAAATATCAAAATTTGAATTATTCATTACAACAAAACATTCTTCTTATGATATATTCTCCTCCAACTGACTCCATGAAGCATTTTCATGTAATACCACATTTTATAGTTTACCCTGTCCAGCCTTGAACACCCGAAAATTTATGCCATGTACTATGTTATGTTGTAATGTTATCCGTTTCATGTATGCAACTGATTAAATGGGCAACATCAAGACTTATGTTAACAGACCTTAGACTGTTGGAAAATTGTGCTTTAGTCTCGGACAGATAATTTAACTTAATATTTGATGGACCGAGAGGGTGGTACCCGAACTCAAAATTTATTTTTGGGTTATTTATATTTGCTACCTAAAAAGTACCCAATACTCAATATTTCAGTCTTTTCGGTTCCGGTCTTGGTTTTTTCAGTTTTGATTTGTTGGTCTCGGTTTTTATGCCCACCCGTAGCATGGACCTCGTACAGCCAAGTATGTTGCAAGGTAGGCAGGGGCGCCGATTATGTAGCTGTCTCATGAGTACCAAGCCTCTTAGGTAGGCGAGGTGGGACTAAACGAGTCGCACGTAACCCTGCCTTCCACGCAAGCGTCAGTGGAGTCGGTTATCTATTCTCGTGGGCTGCTTTTGATGGCGAATAAAATGAGCACTTCAATTTTTCGGGCTCGTGCGCGCGAAATGCTCGCTCGCCGGCGCCATGGCTACTAAAGTTCTTCCCCATCGCTCAGCCACTTCCCAATCCATTTTCGACTCAGCTCGGGCGCTAACTGGCCCCGATGCGTCGTGGTCGAGGTCCTGGAGAGGCGGCCTCTACCGCCGGCGGAGGCCCCGCTCCAATGTTCGGGACCTGGTAGAGGTATATGTCGATGGCATTGTAGTTAAGATCTAGACCCATACATCATTGCTAGAAAACCTCGCCCTAGTCTTTGATAGATTGCGGACCACATGCATGAAGCACAATCCTGACAAGGGTGTGTTCGGATTCAAAGCAGGGAAGCTCCTCGGTTTCTTGGTCTCACACCAACAGATTGAGGCCAACCCAGAGAATATCAAGGCGGTGGAACTGATGCAGCCTCCAGCCGACATCAATGACGTGCAGAAGCTTGCAGGGTGCTTGGCAGTGCCCAGTCGATTTATTCCTAGGCTAGCAGAGTGGGCCCTCTCATTCTTCAAGCTCCTATGCCAGTCTGAACCATTCATCTGGACCAAAGAGGCGAAGAAGGCGTTCCGCAAGCTAAATAAGCAGCTGACGACGCTACCAATAATATTGGCACCGGAGCCAAAGGAGCCCCTGTACCTCTACACCGCGGCCACTACAGAGGTGGTAAGTGTAAGACCTATATGTGCTGAATACATTGGCTCGTAGTGAATACACTTGGCTTTGATGATAAAAGTTTTAAATATCACCAAAACACCTTTTTATCAAGGTCTGACTCTAGCTCCGAGCTACAGCAAGGTCCGACGGTAGGTCCAGCTTGTTTTGGATAGCTCCGGCTATGTTAGATGCTAGGTCCGGCTTCTTGGTAAGGTCCGACTAGCTATGGTTAGCTCTGGTGAGCTTTATCTTTAGCTCCGGTATATCTTTGATAGCTCAGGCATATATTTGATAGCTCCGGAATGCTTTTGCTAAGCTCCGACGTACTTTGTCTAGCTCCGGTTTTGGGTTTACTAGTTCCGACTAGTTCTGGTTAGCTCCAGCGCTAGGTCCTGCTAGTTTTGTAAGATCCGGCGGGAGCTTGGTTGTACTAGTTTTGGTAAGCTCCGGTGCTAGGTTCTACTAGCTTTGTTAGCTCCGGCTCAAGGTCCGGGTTGCTCTGGCAAGGTCCGGAACTTGACCTAAGTGCTTCTGCTTTTCATTTACAATGTTTCGTACTTGCTTTACATGATTGGAAAGATTGCTTAGTATTCATTTGCTATGTTTTTGGTGCGTTTTGGTTGATATGGATGATATCGTTTTGCTATGCTTTGCAACATGCTTATGTGAGGTTCTCACGTAAGGTGTTGTGTTCGGAACTAACTTGAGTCAAGTCGAGGACTTGGGCTTGTATGGATTGGTTGTTTATTCATGTGCAGGTGTTGCTTGAGTTCAAGTCATGGCTGGCGACGGGATCCATTGGACTAGTCTCAGGGAGGAGATGAGGTTCCAACAACCAAGTTCGGGAGGAACTGTGGTTGAGCTGATCAGGAGGTCGCACAAGATGATTGAATCAAGGGCAGTGCATATGAAGGTCAAAGGAAGGTGTTCGCACGTATGCATGAGGTGCATGATGTGGCAATATGCTTCTAGAGACGTATTATGGAAGGAAGATCTAATCGGAAGGATCGGATCGTATCGGTTGAAGACTTAGGCTGCTAGCTGAGTCGGTTATGGCTCGGTATGAAAATATCGAGTTGGTTATGTTAGGATTTCGTGTGGGTCACGAATTTGAGTTGTTTAGGAATGAGGGATACGTTCCTATGGTGTTTGGAAGTCTTAAGATTGCTTCTATCTGCGTATAGAAGAGTCCTAAGCAGTTATGGAAAGTTCCGATTGTGATCGGATTAGGATTGGAGTCCTAGTTGAGATTGGGATGGCCTAAGGGCTGGTTATATAAGCAAGGGAAGGCCAAAGCTCGTGGTAGACGACTTTGGGGCTGTTCCTCTTGTGTTCTATTGAATAAAATTCATAGTTTGAAGGAACTTTTGTGCCTTGTTCGTCTGACTTGTTCCAGACAAGTTTTACTCGTCGAGTTTCTGGACAGCACTACATTTCGTCGGTGGTTTTATCATAATTCGAGTTTTACAGATCCAATTGACGTGATTCTTTTTGGGTTGTCTTCAAAACTTGATTATCTATCATATATCAAAATGTCACGGTCATTGGATTTGTGATCTATGATCTACACGAGTTTCTTTGCAGCATTCCAGAACTGTTTTTCTCGGGTAGGGCAGATTGACCATTGTTTGATCTTTTGATCATAACTTGAGTTTTTTCCGACAGATTTGAGTGATTCTTTTTGTGTTGTCTTCGTGACTTGATTGTCTCTGATATCCATCACTTTTGTCATGGTGAAACACGTTTAGATTAGTCTCACACACGATTTCTTTAAGAGATCGATTTTCTACCGAAGGGTTGGGGTTTAATTATTTCCGCTGCGTAAGATTTTTAAATCTACCATTCACTCCCCTCTGGTAGCTTTTCACGTGCTCTTCGATCCTACAATTGGTATCAGAGCCACGGTGCTCTAATCTTTGTGATTTGCACGTGTTTTTGACTAATCATCATGGAGAAGTACTCCGCCAAACCTTGTGTGTTTGCTGGTATTGATTTTCAGGTTTGGAAGGCACGCATGGAGGCTTTCATCCAGGCACAAGGCTTTGCAATATGGGAGAAGGTGTATAAGCCTTATGAAGTGCCACCCAATGATCAAGTCATGGCCACAAACCTACGGGACGTCGACAACAACAACAAAGCCCGAAACTTGATCATCCAAGGACTCACTCAAAGCCACTTTGATCGTGTCGCGCACCTCCGATCAGCATACGATGTTTGGAGAGCTCTCTGTGATTATCATGAAGGCTCCAACACAATCAAGGAGGTAAAACAAGATATGTTCAAAAAGGAATATATGCGCTTTGAGATGCAACCAGGTGAGTCTATCGATGACCTCTTTGCTCGTTTTAATAAAATTCTCAGCAACTTACGTAGTGTCAGTGTTAATTTTTCTGATGCTGAGAATGCTAGACAACTTCTTAGTGCATTAGACATGTCAATTTAGGAGATGAAAGTAACATCTATTCGTGAATCAACTGTCATGAGTTCTCTTACATTAGATGTACTTTATTCTAAACTAAAAATTCATGAAATTGACATCCTAGCATGTAAGAACCCAAACAAGTCTATTGCATTTGTCTCACAACGTGATATGTCTAGCTTCGGCCAATCATAATCCTGCAATACTCTTGCTTTGTTGTCCTCACTAACCCTGGAGCAGATCGAAGAATTTCCAGAAGAGGAGTTGGCACTCATCTCTACTAGATTCTCAAAAGCATTGCAAAATGTGAGAACTAGAAGGAGAGGAAGCTCCGGACCTCAACGCTGTTTTGAATGTGGTAAAATAGGACACTTTCGTACATAATGCCCTAAACTTTCAGGTCCGACCACCCGGGAAGAAAAACAAAGCAAGGTCAGGACCTCCTCTGGAAATTCCAACAAGAAGAAGAAAGGTACCATAGGACGCAAGATGATCAATAGTTTCATCACCGCACTTCAAGAGTTCAGTGCAAGCGATGTGGACATTGGAAGTGATGAAGATGAAGATGATTTGGCAAACTTGTGCTTCATGGCGGGCAAGTCAAGAACAAGTATGGAGGAGGTAGAACACAATAGCGACAATGAAGAGGTATGTCCTACTTGCGAAGAAATGTGTGATGCTATTTCTCGTGCCACTATTATTGTTAAGAAAAAGGACAAAAAGCTTAGGGATAGTGCTGCTAAAATTGAATCACTAGAATATGAAATCAACCGTTTAAAAACTTTGATTCCTAGTGATGATACATGTTCCTCATGTGATTTAATATATGAACAATTGTCCTCATTAAGAAGTGCGCACACCTCCACACTTGATAAACTTGAGTTAGAAATTGAAAAGAACAAAGAGCTTGCTGCACTTAATGATAAAAACTTGAAAGATGCTAGCTGTTCTACAATTGATTTGCATTGTTCTACTTGTGATGATCTTGATAAAAAACTGCAAGATGCTATGAATGAAATCTCTATATTGAACAATGCTTTACGTTCTCATGAAGTTAAATTTTGTTCCAATTGCAAACTAAAAGGAAAAACTTCATGTGAAAATTGCCTTGATCTGTCCAAAAAACTTGATGACATGCATAGGACATTAGATCAGTTTTGTAATGGGAATAAGAACCTAAACTTACTGCTGAATTCTTCCAAGTCTTGCAATGATAAAACTGGTTTAGGTTTTGACTCTCATGCTCATGCTAAGGAACATCCACCTAAAATTGTAAAGTCATTAGGAAATGGTTTGATTCAAACAGTTCCTAAACAAAAAGGAGTGATTTTCAAATCTGCAGGAGTGTTGTCTCATTCGGTTTCAAATAAAAATATTGCTTGCTCATCTAGACATGAATACAAAGTTAAATTTCATTGTACCTTCTGTGGTAGAGATGGTCATGTCATATATTTTTGTTATAGACTAGCTAAACAACAGAAAAAGGAAAGAAAAATTGCTAGATCTTATAACTTTCATGCAATTAGAAAAACACAACCTGCTTTAGTGAGTCAGAAATTTGAAAATGTAGCTTCCGGACCTTCTGGTAAGAAATCCGCAAAAGCAGCTTCGATAGTTCCGATAGCTCCGAGAGCTTCCGGACCTTCTGTTGTTTCCTTCGGAACTTCAACTTTTGCTTCCGGAGCTTCAGCCTTGTCTTTTGGAACTACTGCTTTTACCTCCAGAGCTACTGGTTTTTGTGCTAAAAGAGTTAAGAATAGAAAACCTCAAACTTCGACTCATAAACCTGCTGTTTTATCTCAGCTTTCGCATGTTTTTCCTACTGCACGTCGTGTGACTCAGTACTGGATACCTAAATGCCTTTTGACTAACCCCAGTATTGAGTCATCGACGTATTGTGCTTCTATGTAGGTTATACGTTTGAGGAAGGAGAACATTTGGATTGTTGATTCAGGTTGCTCACACCACATGACCGGTAACAAAGATTGGTTCTCCTCCCTCTCTTTTGTGTCACGTGTAGAGAATGTTACTTTTGCCGATAATTCTTCAACTCCTATAATTGCTAAGGGTTCGGTTAAAGTAAATGATCACTACACTTTGAAGGATGTGACACTTGTCAAAAATTTGAAATACAACTTGCTTTCTGTTTCACAATTGCTAGATGAAAATCTGGAAATTATTTTCAATAAAAACTGCTACAAAGTTGTAAGTTCAAATAGTGAGCTTATTTTTAACATGTCTCGGTTTGGAAGAGTTTTTAAAGCTGATTTTGATATGTCTTCCTCTAAGCATAGGTGTCTAGTTGCTAATGATTCAAATGACTTATATTTTTGGCATCGTAGACTTGGTCACGTAGGCTTTGATCACCTAACGCGTGTTAGTGCTCTTGATCGCATACGTGGGCTACCTAAGCTTAAAAGGGACAAAGAAATTGTGTACTCTTCTTGTAGACATGCTAAGATGGTTGCAGGTTCACATACTCCTCTCACAATGATCATGACAACTGAACCATGTCAACTTTTGCATCTTGACACCGTAGGACCTTCACGTGTTCAATCCTTCGGAGGTAAATGGTATGTTCTTGTTATCATTGATGATTATTCTAGATACTCTTGGGTTTACTTTATGGCGTCTAAGAATGAAGTTTTTAGTCACTTTAGAACTTTATTTCTTAGATTATCAATTGATCACCCAGGATCATTGAAAGCAATTAGAAGTGATAATGGAACTGAATTTAAAAATCAATCTTTTGATCACTTTTGTGCTGAAAATAGAATAGATCATCAATTCTCTTCACCATATGTACCTCAACAAAACGGTGTTGTAGAAAGAAAGAACAGAACCTTAGTTGAGATGGCTAGGACTATGCTTGATGAATATCAAACTCCTAGGAAATTTTGGGCTGATGCATTAGCAACCGCTTGTTATGTCTCAAATCGTGTTTTCTTGCGTGCTAAGATAGGTAAAACACCATATGAGCTGCGGTTTGGACATAGGCCTAGTGTTACACACTTTCGGGTTTTTGGTTGTAAATGCTTGGTTAAGAAACATGGTAACCTTGATAAATTTGAACCTAGATCCATTGATGGCATGTTTCTTGGTTATCCATCTCATACCAGAGGCTACCGTGTGCTGTTACTTGACACTAACAAAATTGTGGAGACTTGTGAAGTGTCTTTTGATGAAGCTAGCCCAGGTACTAGCTCCGGTGTTGCAGGACCAGATCCGTATCCTCAGGGGGAGGGTATTTTCGAAGATGAAGAAGAGACGATGATACTGCCTGGTAGTTCCGAAGTTGACACGTGTCCAACTCCGGACATTGAACAAGCTCCGGCTATCACCTATGCTGGTCCTGATCATCCACAAGTCACAAGCTCATCAATCTACGATGAACCTAATGAAGAAGAAGCTTGAGAGACACCTGTTCCCCTACGGCTTTACAAAGATCAACCCCCACAACAGATGATTGGAAGCTTGCACGAACGAGTCACACGGTCTAGGTTTTGCGATCCAAACTCTCATGCTCATTCTGCTTTTGTTGCTTCTTTTGAACCCAAAGATATATCACACGCACTCACAAATGAATCTTGGATTATTGCCATGCAAGAAGAGTTAGAAAATTTTGAAAGAAATAATGTTTGGAAACTTGTACCTCCACCTCAAGGTCACACTTTAATTGGAACTAAATGGGTATATAAAAATAAACAAAGTGAGGATGGGGTTGTGGTTAGGAATAAGGCTAGGTTGGTTGCTCAAGGTTTCACTCAAGTTGAAGGTCTAGATTTTGATGAAACTTTTGCTCCTGTCGCTAGATTAGAAGCCATAAGAATTTTGTTAGCTTTTGCAGCATCTAAAGGTTTTAAGCTATTTCAAATGGATGTTAAAAGTGCTTTTCTTAATGGCTACATAGATGAGGAGGTTTATGTCAAACAACCACCTGGTTTTGAAAATCCAGATTTTCCTAATCATGTTTACAAACTGTCCAAAGCCTTGTACGGTCTCAAACAAGCCCCTAGAGCATGGTATGATAGGTTAAAAACATTATTACTTGAACAGGGGTTTACCATGGGCAAGGTTGATAAAACTCTTTTTGTGCTTAAGCATGGCAATGACTTATTATTCGTTCAAGTGTATGTGGATGATATTATCTTTGGTTGTGCTTCTCATGATCTTGTGTCCAAGTTTTCAGCAATGATGAGTTCCAAATTTGAAATGAGTATGATGGGTGAACTCACTTACTTTTTGGGGCTGCAAATCAAGCAAACCAAGGAGGGTACCTTTGTGCATCAAACGAAGTATACCAAAGATATCCTAAGGCGATTCAACATGGACAAAAGCAAGCCTCTTCGGACACCAATGGGAACAGCAACAACACTTGAACTTGATGAAGATGGTGAACCCGTGGATCAAAAAGAATATAGAAGCATGATCGGATCACTTTTGTATCTCACGGCATCAAGACCGGACATACAATTCAGTGTATGTTTTTGTGCACGGTTTCAAGCTTCCCCACGTGTTTCACATCATCAAGCCGTCAAAAGGATTCTCAGGTACATACATGGAACCCAAGAATTTGGCATTTTTCTTCCTTATTCCTCAACTGTTACTTTGAAATCTTTTTCGGATACTGATTTTGGGGGTTGTAGGATTGATAGGAAAAGTACTTCCGGTGCTTGTCATTTTCTTGGTAATTCTCTTGTTGCTTGGTCCTCTAGAAAACAAAATTCAGTTGCACAATCCACAGCCGAATCTGAATATGTAGCTACTGCTAGTGCTTGCTCACAAATTCTTTGGATTGTTCAAACACTTAAGGACTATAGGGTTGATCTAGATTGTGTTCCACTGTTCTGTGATAACATTAGTGCCATTTGCATTGCTAAAAACCCCGTGCAACATTCTAGAACTAAGCACATTGACATTAGGTATCACTTTCTCCGAGATAATGTTGAAAAAGGAAACATTGTGCTTCACCATGTAGATACCGAACAACAATTGGCTGACATCTTTACAAAACCTTTGGATTTCACTCGTTTTTGTTTCATTTGTAGTGAAATAGGGGTTATGCATCCTCATGGCTTAAATTGAGGGGGAGTTTTTGAAACTTGGGAAGTCTATGTGTGAATCTGAAATTAAAATAATATGAGCATAGTATTTCATACATATATGACTGTGTGATTCCTTTTACATGCTGAAAGTTCTTACTACATTACTCGTGTTATACATTTTGTAGTTTTTGCCATGTCTAGTAATTGGAATAATTACTTACACTAAAACTGGTCATGGTCGAACTTTCTTGCTGTTTTGAACTTGTTACATGTTCACAAGTGCTTTTAATCATTAGGAATTCATCAAGTAATCAACTCAAATGTTGAGTTTTTATGAACAAATATAAATTGAGAAAAGATCAAGAGAATATGCATGCATCGCACTTCTTCTTTTGAGATAGCTTATCATTGCACTTAGATATGAACTTGGAAGAAGTTATGTATGACTAAAACCATGTCCTTAAGCTTCTGATTGTCAAATGACATAGGCTTGGCTTGGTTGGTTAGAATAAGGCAGATGCACATATAATCTCTTGCAAATATCATATGATCTAAATTTATGCTTTGAAAAATAATAAAATGCAGCAACTAGTGTCATGCTTTCAGGTTTTGAAATAGTTAAGTTTGTGAGATCATGACTTGCTTAAATTGAAAATTACATATGATCTCTAGCATGGCTTACACTACTTTATGTATCTCATTGATGTGATAGTGAAAGTTACTTGATAGTATGACTTGGATGAGCTTTGTTTTATATGTATATGTTATAATATGCTCATAACAACTAAAGTTGGAGAGAAAATTTGTTTATATGCTCATGACTTGCTGAATACATTGTCAAAGGGGGAGAGATAAGCATGAAGAGAAAGAGAATATGGGCATAAGGAGAGATAATAAAGGGGGAGAGATTTTCATTTTCTTCTCTTTTTTACTTTTGATTTACAAAGGGGGAAACTTTTATGTGAATAAGCCAATGTTCGGATTTTAGATGCACTACAGGAATATCCAATGCATTCATCAAGGGGGAGATTGTAAGACCTATATGTGCTAAATACATTGGCTTGTAGTGAATACACTTGGCTTTGATGATAAAAGTTTTAAATATCACCAAAACACCTTTTTATCAAGGTCCGACTCTAGCTCCGAGCTACAGCAAGGTCCGACGGTAGGTCCGGCTTGTTTTGGGTAGCTCCGGCTACGTTAGATGCTAGGTCCGGCTTCTTGGTAAGGTCTGACTAGCTTTGGTTAGCTCCGGTGAGCTTTATCTTTAGCTCCGATATATCTTTGATAGCTCTGGCATATATTTGATAGCTCCGGAATGCTTTTGCTAAGCTCCGACGTACTTTGTCTAGCTACGGTTTTGGGTTTACTAGTTCCGACTAGTTCTGGTTAGCTCCGGCGCTAGGTCCTGCTAGTTTTGTAAGATCCGGCGGGATCTTGGTTGTACTAGTTTTGGTAAGCTTCGGCGCTAGGTTCTACTAGCTTTGTTAGCTCCGGTTCAAGGTCCGGGTTGCTCTGGCAAGGTCCGGAACTTGACCTAAGTGCTTCTGCTTTTCATTTGCAATGTTTCGTACTTGCTTTACATGATTGGAAAGATTGCTTAGTATTCATTTGCTAAGTTTTTGGTGCGTTTTGGTTGATATGGATGATATCGTTTTGCTATGCTTTGCAACATGCTTATGTGAGGTTCTCACGTAAGGTGTTGTGTTCGGAACTAACTTGAGTCAAGTCGAGGACTTGGGCTCGTATGGATTGGTTGTTTATTCATGTGCAGGTGTTGCTTGAGTTCAAGTCATGGCTGGCGACGGGATCCATTGGACTAGTCTGAGGGAGGAGATGAGGTTCCAACAACCAAGTTCGGGGGGAACTGTGGTTGAGCTGATCAGGAGGCCGCGCAGGATGATTGAATCAAGGCCAGTGCATATGAAGGTCAAAGGAATGTGTTCGCACGTATGCATGAGGTGCATGACATGGCAATATACTTCTAGAGACGGATTATGGAAGTAAGATCTGATCGGAAGGATCGGATCGTATCGGTTGAAGACTTAGGCTGCTAGCTGAGTCGGTTATGGCTCGGTATGGAAATATCGAGTTGGTTATGTTAGGATTTCGTGTGGGTCACGAATTTGAGTTGTTTAGGAATGAGGGATACGTCCCTAAGGTGTTTGGAAGTCTTAAGATTGCTTCTATCTGCGTATAGAAGAGTCCTAAGCAGTTATGGAAAGTTCCGATTGTGATCGGATTAGGATTGGAGTCCTAGTTGAGATTGGGATGGCCTAAGGGCTGGTTATATAAGCAAGGGAAGGCCAAAGCTCGTGGTAGACGACTTTGTGGCTGTTCCTCTTGTGTTCTATTGAATAAAATTCATAGTTTGAAGGAACTTTTGTGCCTTGTTCGTCCGACTTGTTCCAGACAAGTTTTACTCGTCGAGTTTCTGGACAGCACTACCTTTCATTGGTAGTTTTATCATAACTCGAGTTTTATAGATCCAATTGACGTGATTCTTTTTGGGTTGTCTTCAAAACTTGATTATCTATCATATATCAAAATTTCACGGTCATTGGATTTGTGGTCTATGATCTACACGAGTTTCTTTGCAGCGTTCCAGAACTGTTTTTCTCGGGTAGGGCAGATTGACCATTGTTTGATCTTTCGATCATAACTTGAGTTTTTTTCGACGGATTTGAGTGATTCTTTTTGTGTTGTCTTCGTGAATTGATTCTCTCTGATATCCATCACTTTTGTCACGGTTAAACACGTTTAGATTAGTCTCACACATGATTTCTTTAAGAGATCGATTTTCTACCGAAGGGGTTGGGGTTTAATTGTTTCCGCTGCGTAAGATTTTTAAATCTACCATTCACCCCCCCTCTGGTAGCTTTTCACGTGCTCTTCGATCCTACAGTAAGCATGGTTTTGGTTGTAGAGCGGGCCGGGCACCAGCAGCCCCGATGAAAGGAAGGGGCCCCTGCTGCTGATTTTGAGCCCCACGGCTTGGAGCTTGCGGGAGAGCCCAGCAACAGAGGAGCCTCTGGGTCCCAGGACCCAGAGGATGTCCAGGTCCCCCAAGGGGGCCCCGGAGAGCAAGGAGCTTCTGGGTCTCAGCCCCAAAGGATGTCCGGGTCCCCCAAGGGGGCCCCGGGGAGCAAGGAGCCTCTGGGTCCCAGTCCCTAGAGGATGTTCGGCTCCCCCAAGGAGGCCCCGGAGAGCAAAGAGCCTCTGGGTCCCAACCCCCAAAGGATGTCCGTGCCTCCCAAGGGGTCCCCAGAGAGCAAGGAGCCTCTGGGTCCCAGCCCCCATAGGATGTCTGGGTTCCCCAAGGGAGCCCCAGAGAGCAAGGATCCTCTGCCATGTGCCACACACCGACAACTCCATCGCCGATGCCTTGTCAACCATGGCGTCCACAGGAGCCCCAATCCGTGAAGGGGTCTTTGGAAGGAGGTTGGTGGGGCCCATTGCAAGGCCTACAGGGCCTAGCGAAGAAGGCTAGCCCAGCTCCTCAGAGCTGGTGACCACGGCGGCCCTACAACGATGGGGGCCCCCGAGGATCTTGTGTGCCACTAAGGACCCCATATTACTCGGCGCCCAAGGTCCAGAAGCTCAGGAGAGTCCTGATGCGTGGATAAATGAGATCTAGGACTATTTGAAGGACAACATCCTCCAGGAGGATCCAGTATCCGCTAAGAGGATCGTGAGGATGGCAAAGCGCTCCACGCTAGTAGTAGGTGACCTCTGCCGACATGGCGCCAACGGCATGCTGCTACAGTGCATAACTCAGGGGGAAGCCTGCGACTTGCTCGCAGAGATCCACGAAGGAGAATCCGGGAATCACGCATCCTACTGCATGCTGGTCGGCAAAGCATTCCAGCATGGCT
This sequence comes from Tuctoria greenei, assembly GCA_036927565.1. Taxonomy (NCBI): domain Eukaryota; kingdom Viridiplantae; phylum Streptophyta; class Magnoliopsida; order Poales; family Poaceae; genus Tuctoria; species Tuctoria greenei. Next base: position 258,729,435 of record JAYESD010000002.1, read on the forward strand.
TCTACTGGCAAACAACACTACAAGACGCCGTCAAGATGGTCAAGAAATGCAAAGCGTGACAGTTCCAAGCCAAGCAAATTCACACTCCGGCGTAGTCGCTACAGATGATCCCGCCCTCCTGGCCTTTCGTGGTATGGGGGCTGGATACACTGGGACCCTTCCCCAGGGCGGTCGGAGGATACCGGTTCCCCTACGTCGCTGTATACAAGAGCACCGAGTGGCCCGAAGAAGTCCCAATGATCAACATCAATAAGGAGTCCATAGTCAAGTTCATCAAGTCGATTCTCTGTAGGTTCGGGGTCCCGAACAGGAGCATCACCGACAATGGGACCCAGTTCACTAGTGCAACTTTCCAGGACTACTCCGAAGACCTCGACGTCCAAGTTTGTTATGCATTCGTGGCTCATCCAAAGAGCAACGACCAAGTTGAAAGGGCCAATGTTGAGATCCTCAGGGGCCTCAAGACGCGCACATACAACAACCTGGACAATCATGGTGCCAAGTGGGTCGATGAACTCCCCTGCGCACTTTGGGCAAGTCAGACATCACCCAACCGAGCCACTGGAGAAACACCTTCCTTCTTTGTGTACGGGGCCGATGTCGTCCTCCCCCTAGAGATCGCAGTAGGCACACTACAAGCCCGAACGTTCGATGAAGCCTCACAGGACCAACTCCGGCGAGAAGATGTCTACCTCGTCGATGAAGCAAGGTGGCACGCCACCATCCGAAATGCACGCTACCGGTAGGTGCTAAGGTGCTACTAGGAGTGGTCCGTGCGGAGTAGAGAGCTTCAGGCAGGTGAGTTGGTGTTGTGGCGCATACTTTCTCGAGAAGGGTCGCACAAACTCTCCCCCAGCTGGGAGGGCCCCTTCAAAGTAACACAAGTATCCCGCCTCGGGTGTGTCCGCCTAGCCACAGAAGAAGGAGAGCCCCTCCCCAACCCTTGGAACATAGAGCACCTCCGTAAGTTCTATCCCTAAGCACAAATTGTAGGAAAGTGTAGGGTCTCATGGTGCCAAGGAACGACACTTAGGACAACCAACCTCTGGGAGGGACAGGTCCAGAGTGTTCAACCGTTTAGCTTGGTCCTGTACCCTAAGCATGAACACTCTGCCTCCCTAGCCAACCGAAGTGGGTCATTGCCTTATTGTAAAGCCAATCCACTCTTGTGAACACCGATGAGAAGAATTCACTGTCTTACCATATGCTTTCTCTTATATTAACTTAAATTAACATTGTGATCAATCAAGCTAGTCTTGTCTTTCGTATATCATCTTCATATACTTGGTGAAATTTTTCTATATCGCCCCTAGTAGAGTTATGCAACCTCGCTACAGGCGAATGTGTTTGAGGTACCTGCAAGGTGTCTTGGAACCCCACGGTTGCCCTCTTACTTGGGGTCCTGTGGTGCCAAATGGTCCCTCGCGAAAAGCCAACGCTAAGCTGGAGGTCCAGAGCGTGCAACCTGCTTAGCCTGGTCCTGTACCCTAAGCGTGCGCGCTTTGCCTCCTAGTGCTGCAGTAAAGTACCGATGACCAGGACGCCCACACCCCGAATAAGAAGGAAGCCGGATCCCAAGCGCCAATGCACCGAATTACGCAAACCCCGCATACCAGCCCAGGACCATAAGCATAACAATACTCAAGAATAAGAAAAGATCACTAGCGAGCAAAAAAATATGCAACCCTGTTATGTGTGCAGGACATACCAAGCAGGTTGCGGAGGAATGGTCAACTCCGACACGCCCCAAGGGACCTGCCCTTGGCGTTTCTACAAAAATGGTAGGCGACGCCGGAGCACCCAGCTCTGGCACCTCCCAAGGGGCCTGCCGTCGATGTCTCAACAACGATGGTGGGCGATGTCGGAGCATATAGCTCCGACACCTCCCAAGGGGCCTGTCGTCGACGTTTATACGAAGATGGTGGGCGACGCTGGAGCACACCTCGCAGAGGGCCTGTCGTTGACATCCCAACACGTTAACACCAGCAACAAGTGCGGACAAATGAGTAAACTCTCCTACCTCGCTCTTATCGCTAACAGGATTCTCTTGCGATAACCTCTACACCAGGGGCCGGCCGTCGGCGACTCTACAATGATAGTGGACGACGCCGGAGTACCTAGCTCCGGCACCTCACAAGGGGCCTATTGTCGACGTCTCAACAACAATGGATGGCAGCGCTGGAGCATACAGCTCCAACACCTCCCAAGGGGCTACCGTTGATGTTTCTACGAAGATGGTGGGCGACGCTGGAGCATACCTCGTAGGGGGCTTGCCGTTGGCGTCCTAGCACGTTGACACATGCAACAAGCGCAGACAAATGAGTAAACTCTCCTACCTCGCTCTTGTTGCTAATAGGATTCTCTTGCGACAGCATGTACACCACGATGGTAGACGACGCCAGAACACCTAGCTTCGGCACCTCCCAAGGGGCCTGCCGTCGACGTCTCAATGATGATGTTGGGCGATGCCGGAGCAGCCAGCTCTGGCACCTCCCAAGGGGCCTGCTGTTGACGTCTCAATGATGATGGTGGGTGATGCCGGAGCATCCAGCTCCAACCCCCCCAAGGGGCCTGCCGTAGACGTCCCAGCATGTCAACGACAACAACATGCGCAGACAAGTGAGTAAACTCTTCTGCCTTGCTGTTGCTGCTAACAAAGTTGCTTCTGGTATCTTGTGCACCACGGGCCAGCAGTCCATGACTCTACGACGATGGTGGACGACGCTAGAGCACCCAGCTTTGGCACCTCCCAAGGGGCCTACCGTCGACGTCTCAACGACGGTGGTGGGCGATGCCGGAGTAGCCAGCTCTGGCACCTCCCAAGGGGTCTGCCGTTGACGTCTCAACGGCGATGGTGGGTGATGCCGGAGCATCCAACTCCAACACCCCCAAGGGGCCTGCCGTCGACGTCCCAGCACATCAACAACAACAACAATCGTGAACAAGTGAGTACACTCTCCTGCCCTGCTATTGCTGCTAACAAAGTTGCTTGTGGTATCCTTTTCACCAGAGGCTAGCAGTCCACGACTTCAGGACGATGGTGGGCAATACTAGAGCACCCAGCTCCGGCACCTCCCAGGGGGCCTGCCGTCGACGTCTTCACAGTGACAGAGGGTTGTGTCGGAGCAGCCAGCTCTGGCACCACCCAAGGGGCCTGTCGTCGATAATAACACTCAGGAAAAACCCGGCGCTCCCGAAAGGGGCACGCTGAGACCAGTCACCAATGCTCCCCCACTCTGTTGGGGGCCTGTCGTAGACATCCTGTGATCAAGTGGCAGGCGTACCCAACAATCTGGCCACACCTACCAAGGGGCCTCTGAGGGGGGTCCCATAGGCAGGACAACATCTAGCGACAAATCGGTCGTGTGAACTGTGCAAGCGTCGATCCTTAAAAGGCTAATGACATCAACAAAGGCTCTCCAAGATCTTACACAAGAGAAGGAATTGGGGCAACAATTTGAAAGCATGCAACAAGCCAATAAGCAAAACAACATGATTCCAAATTCATTTACACAAGGGGGTCATCCCTAGATACAAAAGCATAGCACCTAGGTGCCGCCGGCCTCAACTCCGCTGGAACAAAGAAGCCACCTCCTTGGCAAGGTCTTGGACTTTGGCCCTAGCCTCATCCTCCCGCTCATCAAGGGGACCTTTCTCCACAGGCTCCAGTGGGATCTTCGGGTACAACTTCGGAAGCATACCAGGCCGTGGCATGCCACCAGCTCAGCCAACTCCTTTCCTTCAGCCTCCAGCCGCCTTGCAAGGACAGTATTCACCGACCCCAACGACGAACAGAGGGAGTCCAATGCAGGAAGCAGCTGGGCCACCCCCTGAGATGGCTCCCCACGCGGCACGAGACCAAGGTCGAGGGGTTCCAGCACCACCCCAGCGCGGACCAGGAAGTTCCATACCCCTTGGGCCTCGGCCGTACAGGAGGCCTGGAGGCTCTCTGCCTCTCTCCACGCAGTCTCCTCCCGATCGGCGAGCTTCCGAGCATGACACCCCAGATCGTCCTCCTGACACTTGATAGCGAGCTCCAAGTTCTGCAAAGCCCAGCGCTTCTCCTCCAGGCCTTGGGAGACCTACCCCTCCTTTGCCGCCAGGTCCTGTTCAGCGTCAGCGATGGCAACTTCGCGGCGGAATCACTCCAGCCACTGATCCTCACACAGCCTTAGGTGGGCATCTGCAGCGGCATGTGTCTTCAAGGCATCCACCTCGAGCTGCTTATTCTTGGCATCAACCAGCTTCACCAATCGTCATTCTGCGACAAGCTGATCCCACTCTCGGACGAAAGCAGCCTGCGTCTGGCGCAAGATGGACTGCGTCATGGCAACAACACCGGCAAGAGGAATCGGTGTAACCGTCATCACAAACGACTGCCCCTCCCCCTTCTGTTGACGCCACGACTGACACCACCGCCTGGGGACCAGTTATTGCTCCGACGAGAGCCCCAGGAAACGACGCACTGCTACCCGGCGCTGAAGCCCCCTCCTCCGCTACAAGAGAATCACCAGTCGCCGGTGGCAAGTCGCCATCTTGAGCAACAATAACATCAGGCGCCGACGCTGTTTCAACAATGGGCGGGCCAACCTCACCACGGGGAGCAACCACAACCAGTGTAGCCACCTCCACACTGGGCACCTCCTCGCCTAGCACATCCACGCCAGGCACCTCTTCGCCTGGAACACCCACGCTGGGCACATCCTCGCCGGGCGCCTCCTCGCCTGACGCTCCCATGCCTCGCGCCACTTCAGCCCCACCTGCCTCGACGGACGGAGGTGCAGAGTGATTGACGGCTCCTAAGGCCGATGTGCCCTCGGGTGTAGGACACAACATGGCAGACCCCAGTCTAGCTCCGGGAAGGGCAAAGCCTATCAAGCCCACCCCTGGAAGTACCAAGGGCACCAAGTCGGCTGACGATGCCCTGAGAAGCCAGGATAAAACTCCATTAGAGCGTGCATAGGGAAAGAAGGGAAAAACAGAGGAAGAAGCTGCACCTTACCGGTGGGTCGGACCGCTCCAGTGACCCTGGCCCTCCATCCTAAGCAATAGATCGAGGTCGTCGGGACCTGTCCTTAAGACTGGCGCCGCCATCTCTGGCTTCGTCTCTTGATCAACCCGCACTAGCGCGATCTCCTGTGCAGACCCCTTTGCGCCCCCACCAGAACCAGAGGCACTGCTAGAATCAGAAACCAATTTTACGACAGGAGCTTCGACCGTTCCGGCCCCATCACAATGAGAAGTTGGAGTGTTGTCCCCCTACGTCAAATTCCACTTCTTCGATGCAAGAATAGCCAATTCCATGGCCATACAGTGGGAACGGCTTCCTGGCGACAGAACTGGCACAGGCTGACTGCCCTCTAGCCCAATGGAAGATGTTGGGGACCCTACCTTTGCCTTCTCCGACGAGCGGGAGGAATCCGACCTTTGTTGCAACATGACGCGAAACCGCGCCAAAACCGCTGAAACCTCTAACGTCTCCTCGGGGTGCAGGCGGGTGACACCGAACACATTGACCGCCGGCATCAAGCTCAGAAGTTTGTCCCTCACGTAAGGGGTCATGAAGAGCGACTGGCAGTCGATTGGGATGGAGACATGCTCATCGTAAACCGTATAGCAAGTCACCACTTTCAACAAACCCTCCAACACCTTCGGGGTAAGGTCGTCCAGAGCCAACCGACACTAATCATCGGTACCGTTGTAGTACCAGGCCTTGTACCGACAATGCTGTAGAGCGGTGGTACGGCGATGCAAGAAGTTGGCCAGCACCATCAGGGAGGTCAAGCCTTTGCTCGCCAAGAATCGGATCCTTCTCAATATCAGCACATACTCCTTTGGCAGCCCATGGAATGCTTCCCAGGTGATGGGATCAGCAGTAGGACCTGTAGTGGGCATCTTTAGGGCAGGATGGGCCTCGACCCGCACGATCGTCCAATCTTCCCTCCAGGTCTTCCACGTGCCTCCTTTGAGTGAAGGGATGTAGTGTTGGGAGGATTTGTCCCGGTGCTGAAAGTAGTAGGCACCCACTTGGGTAGTCTCGCTTTTTTCTGGTGGTCTTCATCACGAAGAAGAGCCGAAACATCTCCACCGTCGGCTTGCAGCCCACAAAGGCCTCACAGAGGTGGACGAACACCGCTATCATGACGATGGAGTTCGGCGACAGGTGGTGAAGCTGCAACCCGTACTCCTCCAGCACCGCGAAGAAGAACCTCGACAGCGGAAGTCCAAGCCCTACAGACACGTAGGCAGAGAAGAGGACGATCTCGTCTTTGCGCAAATTTTCAAGAGCGGGAGATCCGCGGCGGATCATCCCCGCACGCTCCGCCGCCGACCAGCCAAGTAGTCGCGACATTGACAACAGGTCATCGGCCGACCGAAGGCGAGACAGGGGCAATGGGGAAGCCATTGGAGCAAGTGAAGGTGGGAGCTTCGGCTAAAGTGAGAAAGCTCGAGTGCTCGAGGAAGAAGGCGAAAGCTTAGGATGCGAGGTGTGAACAGGGAAGGAAACGATTCCTCTAAAGGTTTCCTTTTTAAACACCCTCACGACGCCTGAGTACCTCGAACAAAGGATTGACCCACACCACTCAGAATGTGGATCCCGTGGCAATAGGCCCTACGCCCCAGGGTAGGAGCGCTGGCCGAGGCGGTCAGCCACCCGAAAAAATAGCTGAAGCGTCTCCCCTAAAGGCGGGGCGAACAAAATTGCTATAACCGCATCGGGAACCGTAGCGGTTAAAAGCGCCGCAGAAGGCAGATAAATGATAGCAGGCAAAGATCCCGTCACCGCAACCTCTCAACCTGAAAAGACACGTGGCGACATTGGCAGAAGCGCCCACCGCTCCGGCTGTCCAAGATAGAATTCAAAGCACAGTGTGGGTAAACAGAGAAAGGGCTCCACCTTTGGGCTCTCCATCTTGCCCCAAGGTGAACCCAGAGGCCACTGTTGGTACCCTGTAGATCGGGTACCCTCGCACATAGGATGAAGACACCGGGGCGTGTTCGACGGCGCCACGTGTCCTGAAGGTGCCGAGGCCTCAGCCTCCCGCAAGATCTAGCCCTGGTGCTGTCACGTGGGACCTGAAGAACGGGATTTGGCCCCTCAGGAGAGACGGCCTCCCAAAGCGCCACATGTTGGGACGGGACCTCGCCCAACCTTGGCAGAGAGCTCAAGAGCCGTCGCGTAGCCTGGAGTACCGAACCAAGCACCCTCCCTCCGGGGAAAACATGGAGCTGCCACATACCTTGGGGAGCCCCGGAGCTGCCACGCGTCACGAAGGACCGGGGCTAGCCTTCCCACCGAGGACCTGCCCCGACGCTGCCACGTGTCTTGCAGCTCGCCCCAGACGGTAAGGTGCGAGAGTTAAAAGATGGTGCGCTCCGCTCCAGTCAAGCATTGAAGATCCGCAACCACCTCCGGTGTGCGACCCGGGGAATGCCACCAGTTAGAGACCGCTATGACCAATTGCATTACAGTGAAGGCACTGCGGGCCTATCCCACTCAGCCAAGTGGGTAGCTTGCGGTAACAAGATAGGCTGACGGGACACCTTCTTCCACCGTCAGCAACGACGCGTGGGCTACTGACAAGGGAGGCGGCAAGACGGCGAGTCTTCGCTGCCACGCTAAGAGGAAGCTTATACGAAAAGCCTTAGATCTTTGGGATAAGATCGCCCCGGAACCACCTGTCGGGCCTCGGGACCCCACTTGTAAGGCGTCTGACCTTGTCTATAAAAGGCACGGACCACCACCGTTACAGGGGGACCAGACTCAGAATCTTCAATACACAGGCATACACACTCACCAGCAATACAATCCACCGTGAAGTAGGGTGTTACGCTCTTTGTAGCCCGAACCACGTAAAAACCACTGTCTCTAACTCCATCCGCTAGTACACTTGATTGAGGCCTAAGCCCTGCCGAACAAGTACTTCCGCGAGCCGCTCCTTAGCAGATCCGGGGAAGTGTCACTCGAACACTTCAACAACATCCTTTCTGTACAGTGGGCGCTAAATCTCTTAAGCGTGGTGTAAAACCATGTTGTAGAAGGCTTCAGCTCGGGTTGTCACTAAACATTGTAGAATTGAATATGTCAATGTTTAAGCCACTGCTAGAAAATGAATTTTCACAGGCATCTCCTTATTTTTTTTTTTATAGACGGTTTGTTAAAAGTTACGCCTGTGATGTCAAATGAGTTAATAATCGCCTGTGATAATAGAAAATCACAGGAGATCCATAACAAACAACCGCCTGTGAAAATGTAATGATTTTCACAGGCGGTCCGTAACTAAAAAACGCCTGTGATAATGATGGCTCCTGATTGGTCCGCTCCTTCATCCCACAGATCGCTCTTGGACTTCATATCTCCGCCTTTTGCTACTTATCGATCCAACGATTCACAGGGGGTCATCTCTAATATATGTGTCTATAACAGCAGCAATACCGACACCTCACGTCCTTATCCCCAATCTCTGCCTCTCATCGTTCATCTCCCCAATCTCACCTCTCCTTCCTTCCTCCCCAACCTCACTCTACCGCAGCTCCGCCTCATCACTGAAGTGTTGGCAGCCCGCTTCTGCCTCCTCGCCATCCTCCCGTCGCGGAGGCCGCGCTCCTCGGCGACGTGGCAGCCGCGCTCCTCGACCGTCGTGGCAGCTGTGCTGCTCATGCTCATCGCCGTCGTGGCAACCACGCTCCTCGCCGTCGCGGCAGCCACGCTCCTCATCTGCCACGGGTGTCTTGCTCGATACCGAGGATCGCAGATCCAACCTTCAGTCGCAGATCTAGCCGCGATCTTTATTTTTATTGTAGCCCGGAAGTCGAGCTAGAACGAAGGTGGCGCTACCGAGCTCTGTGGGGAGGCGTTGAAGAGCGGCTGCAACGGCAGCATCCCTGTCTTCATGGCGTTGAGCTGCTACATGTGTTGCTCTGCATGTGGTGCTACACCTGATGGTTGTGATGGATTGTAATTTCTGCGATGTATTGCGTTGTAATTTCTGTTGTGTTTTTTTATTGCATCTCTGCAATGTAATTTTGTCTAAATCCTTTAGTCTTTTTTAGATCGAATTGTGTTATCGCAAATTTTGTCTAAATGTTATCATTTCTTGCCTTCTAATTACGACTAGTCACGAACACAATGCATACAGAACATTCTAAAAGCTGTCTATAATAATGTATTATCACAGGTGGTTGGCAGTAAAAAAACAGTATGTGATAATAAATTTTCACAGGCGGTTTGCAATAAAAAATCGTCTGTGAAAATACATTTTCACAGGCGGTCAACAATAAAAAAACTGCCTGTGAAAAAGCATGTTCACATACGGTCATCAATAATAAACCGCTTGTGAAAATGCATTTTTACAGGCGGATTTTGCCTCCGACTGTGCTAATCGATCATTTTCACAGACTCTTCGTTACAGGCGGTTTTTAAAACCGTATGTGATAATATGTTTAGAGCCGCCTGCGATGAAGCCTTTTGTAATAGTGAGCGTCGTTGTCTTGTGTACTTCCTCTGTTCGAAAATATAATTTCTAGGTATTTACTAGGTGTATAACATCCTTTTCAGCACTTTCACATCTAGAATTAACTCTTAGATTAATATGTGCTTGTTGGATTGTGAATTGCAATCGTATAATAACATTACACAAATCTTCACTATAGCAGGGCAAGATTCAGTTGCGTACAGTGACACCGTGAGTCCATAGAGCTTGGTATTTGATGGCCTCAGCTACCACGTTGCAGCGGGGCGGCAGTTCGGAGCCCACAGACATAACGACGCCACCGACGCGCAAGCGCGCGAGACTATCCAAGCAGCATTGCAAGTTTCAGCACTAAGGGAAGAGCGCGCGGTCCCTGGAGGAATCCAGGTAGTGATAGTCCGCAGCATGTACGCTGTACGGCTGCCCGCCCCCGGCACAGTCCGCAGCAGCTTCATGTTGATCTCGTCGTGGTATCCCGGGAACTCCTCACTGTTGGACAGCTGAGCCACCCATATATGCATTACCATTTCAATACCACGAGCAGTTAGCATGCACTGGGTTTAATTTGGAGGCATCATATGCAGAGATGCACGCTCACGTAGAAAGCCGTGTTGACGCCGGCGGTGTAGCCTGCCTGCACCTTGATCAACGTGCCGAAGTAGCCGTTCCAGCACGCCCGCACCGACTTGAACCCGCAGCCGGAAACACCTAAAAAAAATTTATGCAGCAGTGCTGCAAATACCTTCTCATAGAGCACCTCTTAGACGCCACACCTGTTTTGTACGCATCTCGAAGCAGTCCACCCACTACAGGAATCGGGCAAAGAAGTGTCGGGAAAGTAAGAACGCCGGGGCCGTCGAATTTAACTCGTCTAAAGTCGTCGGTTTCAACCCCCGACGATTATAGAATTAGGACCGTCAGTCTAGTAGCCCGAGCCGACGACTATAATTGTAAGTGTCAGTATGCATAAAAAAAAACCGACACGAGTACGTAAAAGTTTCAGCCAAAAATTTCTACCGACGGCCATACAAGCTGCCCGCGCTTTCAAAATTTTAGTTCCTGCGACTGACTGTTATAACCAGTGTTATCCTAAACGGTAAACGGTAGACAGTCGGTGGAGGTCTGTTTACCGTTTACACTGTATAAACAGTATTTAAACGGTGTTTAAACGGATTAAACAGTTTGTATTGTAGCACATAAAGAGAGTTCATTCTAGTTTACTTTTGAACAAGATCTTGCTTGTACCTCAACTAAACTGCAAAGTTAGTGCAAATTTACATAACAATATGAATTATGAGCAATAAAATGATTTGTAGAATATGAAAATAGGCAGCAGAGGAACTTGCAAAATGCAAATATAACAAATTATGAAAGAAAAGATAGACAAAAAATAACTCTAACAAGTTATCTGCCGGCGTGGAGGGCATCTGTTACGAGTGCGCGGTTGGGGAGGAGAGGCGGCTAATGCAACGGAGCAAATAGAAGTCGCCTCTCTTCGACTACCAAATGAAGTGATATTATCGGTGGAAGCGAACCTTGCATGCAGGTAACGGACCGATGGGACCCTGTGTCATTGCTCCTTCACCTAAAGGGATGAAAACGTGTTTAAACCCATGTAAAGTCCGTTTTGTTTAGCCAGTTTCGCCCATTTAAACGGTTGTTGGCCTGTTTAAACGGGTCAATGGTTTAATTTTCGTTTAAGACCTAAACTACAGAGTGAAGCTCTGTTTAGTGTTTAAACACGTTTAAAAGCTCTAAACGGCCGTTAAGGATAACATTAGTTATAACTATCGGTCCCAAAAAAAACCGACACCATTAGTTACTCCCGTCGACCCAGCAGCCGACGGCCATACACTCACGCCGTGGGTCCTGTGCGGAATCCCCGTTCCTCATTTTATATTGACCGCCCGCGACCCTTGCTCTCCAAAATCTAGGCGTCACACCTTCCTTCCTTCCTTCCTTCCTTCCTCAAAAACTGTTCGTACCCTACCTTCCTCGATCCGACAACCGGTGACCCGGCGAGCTCCGGTGCGGCGACCCGGCGGCACCAGTGTGGTCGGCGCGAGGCGCGGGCTCCGGCAGCACCGGCATGGCACCCGGCCACCGCCTGTCTCTCGGCCGCCGCCGGCTCCCGATTGCCGCCCGTCTATCCCGTCCTCCTCTCCGGCGCGGGCTCGACACAGGCTTTGGCTTCATCGACGAAGGCTTGCCGCCGCTGCCGCCCGCGGCTGCCGCCTCCACGGCCACGCATCCGGCGACACCATTGGCTCCCACACGGCTCCATCTACGCGGCCTCGTCTGCCCCAACGGAGGAACCGGATTGGCGGCGTCTAGATCTGCGATGAGACGGAGAAACCTGCGATGTTCTTGATTTTTTTTGAAAAGTCGAGATTTGCTTCTTTGTTAATGTAAAAATTGCAGACATGTTAATGTAAATCTGTGAAGTTGTCCATCTTGTTCACTTTGTGCGGTTGTTTCTGCGGTGACCTCTGGTGTGACCTCGTCGATCGATGACCTCCAGCGTGAGCTCGGTTGTGTCCCGCCTTGCGGTTGTCTTTTTTCAGTTGCAGCATTAAAGACTTCGGTTCTGTTCAGCCGACGAATGTAAAGGGAGTAAAGGTGTCGGTCTGACACACCCGATAGCTATATTTGGTTTAGCCAATATGACTGCCGGTTTGTTGGCAACGACAGCTTTAAGGCTTTATGAACATTGGTACCGACGGTCATAAGTCATAAGAACGTCGACTACTGCTCGTCGGCTAAGACCGTCGGTCAACCGATGTGCATAAAATATGGACATCGGCTTAAGGTGCTTACTGACGGCTACATGACCGACATTTCTTTCAACGATTCCTGTAGTGGCCCCTCCGCTGCATGACTGCTTTCTGGGTATCGATCGGCTCTGCTGATGCTCCCGATCGGCTCCACTCCTCGTAGATGGATGGCAAAGTTTCCCCGTCTGCTGCCGCCAGCCTCATTCACCGTCTCCGCCCACCTCCCTCGCTGCGGCCGCCACTTCCCTCGCCTCGGCCGTACACCTCCCTCGTGTGGCCGCCCACCTCCGTCGCGACTGCCACCGCCCGCCTCTCTCGCTTCAAACAAAATGATTTTGGCTCGATACATTCCTCGATTTCGACCGTCCTCACCTCATTCTGAGGGTCCATACACTACTACAAAATGCTTCATCGCAGACGGTTCTAAACATATTATCGCATACGGTTTTAAAAACCGCCTGTAACGAAGAGTCTGTGAAAATGATCGATTAACACAGGCGGTGGCATAATGCGCCTGTAAAACTACATTTTCACAGGCGGTCGGTAATAAAAAACCGCCTGTGAAAATACATTTTTACAGGTGGTTTTTAATTAAAAACCGTCTGTGAAAATGGCTACTGAAACAAAAAAAAATCACATGCGCCGCCGGGAGTCAGAAGAGGCCGCGCCGCCTGGAGGCCGCCGCGTTACCGGGAGCCGGAAGAGCGCCGCCATGTGTCGAAGGAGGTCGCACCGCCGAGAGCCGGAGGAGCCGTGCCGCCTGAAGCCCGACGAGGCCGTGCCGCTTGGAGCCGGAGGAGCTGCGCCGTCGAGAGACCGAGGTAGACCGCGCCACCGGGTGCCCGAGGTAGACCGCGCCGGATCTGTGCCCGCGCTCACGCCAGCAGGGCGCGCGCTCGCTGGGAGGCGCGCCGGAGCCGCGCTGCTGGGAGCCCGAGGTAGATCGTGCCAGATCCGCGTCCGTGCTCGCGTCGGCAGGGCTCACGCTCGTCGGGAGGCTGCGTCGGAGCCCTCGAGGTCCGGAGCAACCAAAGTCGCGCCTTAGTCGCGCCTTGAGAGAGGCCGCCGGCAGCCGCGCCGCCGGGAGCCCGAGGTAGACTGTGCCAGATCTGCGCCCGTGCTCGCGTCGGCAGGGCTCGCACTCGTCGGGAGGCCGCGCCGGAGCCGCCGAGGTCTGGAGCAACCGAAGTCGTGCCTTAGTCGCGCCTTGAGAGAGGCCGCCGGCAGCCGCGCCTTGGGAGATGCCACCGGAAGCCGTACCTTGGGAGGCTGACGGAGGATCACGGACTGAACCGTGGCTGCTGCTATTATAGACACATCTATCGTGCTGCTTCTAAACTGAGTCGTTGGATCGATAAGCAGCGGACTGCGGAGATACGAAGTCCAAGAGTGATCCGTGGGATGAAGCAGCGGACCAATGAGGAGCCATCATTATCACAGGCGGTTTTTATGTTATAGAACGCCTGTGAAAATCATTATATTTTCACAGGCGGTTGTTTGTTACGGACCGCCTGTGATAATGACTATTATCACAGGCGGTTTTTGCTACGGACCGCCTGTGAAAATCATTATATTTTTACAGGCGGTTGTTTGTTACAAACCGCCTGTGAAAATCAATTATCACAGACTGTTATTAACTCATTGGACATCACAGACGGCACTTTTAATGGACCATCTGTAAAAAAGTATAGAAGCGCCTGTAAAAATGTTTTTTGTAGTAGTGATACGCCCCTGCTTTTGTGCTTGTTTCCTTTGCGGGAATCATCCTCGGCTTCAACAATGAGGTGGGTGTTGTTTTTTGCTGAATTTGAAATGTCTTATATTCATAATGAGGTGTGTTGGATGCTGTTTTTTTCATGCATCCTGATTGGCATCGTGCATCTTTTATACGAGGAGAACCACGTTTTAATTAGACGAGTGAAACTGACGCTTAAATTTGCAAGCATACAGTAAATTACTATAATCTGAACCGGAGGCAGCTAATGTTCTGTTTCCCTGTCAGAACAGATGCTATCAGGAGTTACGGAGATGCTTTATCTAATGGTGCGCCTAGAAAGTTGAAAACGAAGGAGTAGATTGGAAGTCTTGACACATCAAACACTACAGGAATCACGATAATAGACGACAGCTAGAAACCGTTATCTATAAAGACAATACTGTCGTCTATAAGCTATCGACAACGGTATAGCCTTATCGATGACGGTTTCCGGCCATCTAAAACTATTAGTCGTCTATAAGCTTATTCACGACGGTCACCGTCGTCTATAAGCTTATGGACGACGGCCGAATTCAACCGTCATCAATAAGCAACTCCGTCCACGTGGCAGCAGGGGAAGCTTATAGATGATGGTATATCGGCCACCGTCGTTGATACTGGACGTTATCGTTGACGGGCGTTTGGCGACCGTCGACGATAACTTTTTAGTATCGACGACTGCAATGAGGAAACCGTCGTCGATAGACCTTATCGCCGATGGTTCCGCCGTACCGTCGATGATAAATTGCCAGTATTGACGACGGTGCGCCGAAAACCGTCGTCGATAAGCTATGCAATTTTTTTAAAAAAAAAACAGAAAATGCTGTCGGGCCTCGATGACCGGATCTCAGAAACATTCACAAAAACAGATTCACATATTGACGGAAACATCTGCTTCCCATCCCTGAACCTTCTTCCCATCAAGATCACTGAACCTTCTTCCCATCCCTGAAATAAAATTAACCGAAGTAGGATAAGTAAAAGAGGCTGGTTATAAATTGATATAGAATCATCGCAAATTATTTGATGATTTGGATACCATCTTTGGTTACTGATCTTATGTAAAGAATGAGGTTCTTATGCAAAAAAAAATCATGCTGGTTTGAACAATTGGATTATGTGTAGGCATATAGCATTTTGATGTATGGCTCTGGTCTGTCATGCATAAACTATAGTACAAAACTATTACGACTGATAAGAAGTTCGCAAAGACAACAATCATGTTTATACTGTTCATATTTTTTCCTCAAACTAATCTTCTTTATTGGCAGACATTGGTTGGATGCAAACGTATGGGCAAGGAAGTCTTCTCTATTGGCAGACATTGGTTGGATGCAAATGCAATGAACTCAGAATATGACCTTTCACTTTAAGCAGTGCAAGAATCTTAACTTTGAAAGTAACACTTCAAGAATCTAACATTAAAAATGAACTCCTTCAATCGATCCCCCAAACAATCAAACCTAGTTCCACACAGACAAAAATCGGCTTACCTGACTCTTCGACACTACCCTGTCCGCTGCCACCGGAGTTCGGAAAGTCCTCTTGCAGTTGTCCAAGCGCCTGAATCTGAGGTGACAAAGTTTGAGCCTCCGTTCCCGATCCCCGTGATGTGCAAGTATGGTTAGACATGTTACAAGTAAAAAAATGCATATTTTACTAAATTTTGTACCTGGACTGCTGTCATCGGCACCAGAGGCTGCTGTATCGCTGGCGGCGCCCATTGCGGAAGGACAGACGGTTGTCTGTAGGGATCGAATGCCCAAGAGGGGGGGGGTGAATTGGGCTACTTCAAATTTTAAGTCAATTTAAAGCTTAAGTGAAATCTAGTTCTCTAAGCAAGCCAACAGTGCAATTAAGAGAAATGAGTGCGGAATTGAGAATTGCGTAATCGTAAAGGAGTAGGGAGGAGGAATGCAAACGCTCGAAGACACGGGGACACGTCGATTTTTCCCGTGGTTCGGTGAGATCACTAGGATCCACCTACGTCCACGTTGTGGCACCCACCTAAGGGTATCGCCACTCCCAAGTCACCGAGACGAGGGAATCCACTATCTTCCTCCGTTCGCCATCCTTGGCAAGGTGGAGCTCAAGCCTTGTACAACTTCGATCCTCCGGGCTTCCACAATGGTCTCGGCAAGCTCCGGAGCGATCTCTTCACTCTCCTCTTGATACAAGGTGAGTGCAATCACCAAGAATGCACTTTCTCACGGCTCTCCCTACTCTAGAGTCTCCACTCACCCAGAGAGGACGCACACAAGCTTAACTCTAAGAGGAACTAGCCTATATCTTGAGGTGTGAAAGGATTACAAAGAGTGTGAAAATGAGTATTCTAAGTCTTGGACACTTGGGGAATGTGTAGTGGTGCTCTTGTTGTTCAGCCTTATCGAAATGACTGGTGGGAGGGGGTTAAATACTCAGCCCAACCGAATTAGCCGTTGGAAAAGTTGGCTGATTACTTTTTCTGTGTACATCGGATGATCCGATGACCCCCTTTTATGAGCATCGGTCTAATTTGATTAGCTGACGTCATTCTGTCAGAAATGACCGTTATTAGACCGATGATTCACCTTCTTCATCATCGGAGGATCCGATGAATAGATCTTCATTCTGGTTGAGTTGATAACTTGCTTCTGTTGTAATCGACCGATGTGCATCTGCCTTCAACATCGGATGATCCGGTGTTCAGTCCTTCAGAACACTTCAGAAAATTTGCTTACTGTTGTATTCATCCGATGTTCACTTGATACACATCGGATGATCCGGTGTGTACTTCATTCTGAGGTCTTCTTCTTCTGTTGAGTCCAAATCGACCGATGCAGTCATTCTTCAGATCACCGGATGATCCGGTGTATACAATTTTGTTTCCTTCGAGTTGAGTTGGACTGATCTTTTGGATTTTGGACTTGTGACCTCTTGAACACTTGTTTGTATGGCTCTTCTGATGGATATGAGGCTTCTTGTGTTGCCAATTTTGATAAGGTTGCGTCGTTGTACGAGTTCTTCATTTGTTTCCGATTAACCCCTTAGGTTAGTTCGTTGAGGGGTCTCCTTTTGCATCCAATGAGCAGTAGATGACATTTATGATTGATTGATAGACGTTTGATTCATTGTACATGAAACCTCGCATCCACAAACTCATTAGTAGTAAATAACGGTTGTCATTAATCACCGAAACCGTACCTCGTGGGGGCCTAGATGCTTTCAATCTCCCCCTTTTTGGTGATTGATGACAACACAACGAGTAGAGCATAAAGGTAATGAAATTTGAAATGCAAACGCAATGCTCATAAAGAAATGTAATCGGAACAATATGCAACACAAGGAGCTCGAAGGCTCAAACAGTGATCAAATATAAATCATAAGAGTGAAGTAGCATACTGAATTACAAATAGTAGCAAATGATAACAATCAAGTCTCAAATAGAAGCAAATAACAAGCTGAAGGCAAATAGATAACTAGCACTCCCCCTAAGCCCAAGACACAATAACAAGCTGAAGGCAAATAGATAACTAGCACTCCCCCTAAGCCCAAGACACTCCCCCTAACTCTAACTCTTCTCCCCCTTTGGCATCAAGACACCAAAAAGGGAAGAGGAGTACCTAGGACTCCGGAGCTCTCGGGGCGACGGTGAAGCGGACGACGTCGGCGGTGTCGGAGCTGCTCGAGGTAGACGTCGCCGGAGCTGGTGCTGGAGCGGGAGGAGCCGGAGGTGCTGACGTGGCTGGAGCTGGAGCTGCTGGAGGGTCCGCTGGAGCTGGAACTGCTGGTGGAGAAAGCACGGCCGGGAGAGGCGAGAACTGGAACGGCACCGTCGAAGCCAGCAGTGGAGACATGCTGTAGCTCGGGATCGGCGACGCCGGTGCTGGAACTGAAGCTGGAGCTAGAGGAGGTGCTGCTGGAGGCTGACTGAGACCGGTGTGCTGTGGCGGAAGGGCTATCCCGGTCTGCTGGTAGAGGTTGGTGATCAACCCCAGGATGCCCATCATCGCCTGCTGGGTCTGCTGCTGCTGGTCCAGTGTCCTCCGGTGCATCTGGTCCACCAGACTCGTGAACCGGTCCGTGTCCTCGCGCCTCTGGCGGGCCATCTCTAGCTGCATCTCTGTCTGCTGCCTCTGAAGCTCTGCGAGCCGCGCAGCCTGCTCTGCCCTGGCCTGCTCAGCAGCGAGCCTGTCCTGGCGCTGCTGCTCGATCATCTGCTGAAGAAGCGACGTCAGCTCAGACGGCTGCGTCACCTGCGCCTCGGACACAGGAGGTGGTGTCGGTGGCGGAGCAGCTGATCCTCCGGCCTCGGCGTCGTGCTGCCTCGGTGAAGGTGGAGGAGGAGGGAAGTACTCCTCGACACTGTCGTCTGTGTCGCTCTCGGACCAGACGTGCTGTAAGTCTCCACCTTGAGCTTCTGCCTCAGCCAGACGCTCATCTTCCTTCTCGAGGTCAGACCAATCTTCCTCAGTCAAGCGGGCCCTGACCTGGCGCTCAACTGGACGACCAAGACGGCGGTCTCCAGGAGCGGACGCACGGTAGTGGCCGAAGCGGGTCACGCTCTCGTCAGCAAGCCGGGCCTGTGCTGAATGTCCCTCTGGCACCACCATAGAGCAAATAAAGCTGATCCAGTGCCCATAGACCATCTGCCTCATCATGCCCACTCCATCTGTAATGACGTCCTCCATCTCGCAGAGAAGTATGTCTATGATATCAAAATCCATCCCGTTCATTATGTAGAACAGGAGGGTCTGCTGGAGACTCGTGAACCCCTCCAAGTAACCTGACCTCGGCAGGAGCGTGCGGCGCAAGGCGAGGTGCACAATGCGCGCAGCTGGGGTCAGGAGTGCTGGGGCTCTCGGCTGATCTGGAGAGAAAGTGGGGCCAAACAAGGAGCGGATCTCGTCCAGCTGAGGTGCTACCCCTCCAGTAAGTGGCCTCCTCGGTGGATCTGCCTGCCCATAGACCTTCTCATGTATGCTAGTGTCGTGCAGGTCTAAGCCAAGGATGTGCCCCAAAGTCTGCCTCGTGAGATGGTAGTGCTGACCATTGAACATGAAGGCAATTGATCTTCTGCCCTCTGAGATGTACAGGGTCGCGTAGAAGACACGGACCCATTCTTCCACATACGCACTTCTCTCATAGTCCAATAGCTCCACCAAGCCTCTATATCGCTCAAAGAAGGGGCGGACATCAGTTTCTGCGGCCACTGCAAGCTGCCTCCAGTCCAAGTGGTTGTGCTGGAAGAGCTTGTGCCCCCAGCGCTTGTAGGTCTCATAGAGAGACGCCTGGGTGACAGTCCAGAAGCGACTGTCAACAAGCAGCTCTCGGGGCTGTGGGAACCACTCCTCAAGAAGAACACTCCATCTGAGCTTCCGGAGTTGCTTCGCCTTCATCTTCCGGTAGTCCACAAGGCGAACTCCTTCTCGGACCAGGACGGCCGTGTCCTCCTCATGGATGTCCCTCTCAGCCTCCCTGTCCTCACGACGGTCGGCAGCCGTCGGTCTCGGATGAGGAGCAGCCTCGGTGTGACCCCCACGCGTCCGGGCTGAGCGCCGGCGGACGAGGGGCTCAACGGGCTCCTCTTCGGCGTCGGAGTCGTCGACCACTGGAGGCGGCCTCGGACGGGCCTCACGGATCCTCAAGGAACCCCCACGGCCGCGCTCACGCTCCTCGGCGGCGCGAGCGGCCATCAAGGCCTTCTTCTCATCCTTCGAAAGTTTCCGCTTTTTCGCGGCGGGCTCCGCGATAGCCTTGCCTTTGCCTTTGCGATCACGGGCCATCTTCAAGAAATTCGAGAGCAAGGGTTAGCGAAAAGATGACGGGAATAATGAAGGACGTCGCGCTGCACGGAACAAACCTCGTCGACGAAAAGACACGAGATCGATGAAAGGCGACGAACGGCGACGATCGATGGCACGGGCGAGAAACCCTAGCAGGGAGAACTGCCGGCGGTGGAGGCTGGTGAAGGAGGTGGTGGCGGCGACTAGAGGAGAAGCGGCGGCGGCGCCCTGGAGGGGCGGCGGTGGCGGCGCGAGGGGAGGCAGCGGCGGCGATGCTGCGGGTGGAGCACGGCGGCGGCGGCGCGAGGGAAGGGCGGCGGCGCGCGGGAGAGGTGGCCGGCGGCGGTGGCGCGAGCAGGGGACGGCGGCGGCGGCACCTAGGGAGGCGGTGCTTGGGCGCGGCGGCGGAGGTGGCGGCGAGTGGGGCGAGCGGCGGCGGTGAGAGAGAAGAGAAGGAACGGCGGCGGCGCGGGAGTTTAAATAGTGGGGCCCAAACCCTAGCCGTTTTACAAACACCGGATGGACCGATGCTAGAAGCAGTGAACATCGGTCAATTGCAACAGTAAGGATATTCAAGAATTGCTGTTGACACCGGATGAACCGATGATTAGGGTTTTGAACATCGGTCGAATAGCACAGTAAGGGTGTTCAACCGAGTGATATTGACACCGGATGATCCGACGTTAGAGGGAGGTAGACATCGGTTGAATGGATCACAGCTCCAGAAGAGTGAACATCGGATGGACCGATGTTTTCCAGGATGAACTCGTCGGATCATTTGAGGTTCTGACATAGTTGGGCTTTGAGGATTGAACACCTATTTGACCGATGAGGGATTGACAGGGGCATCGGATAATCCGATGGCAACAGAACGAAAACATCCCATATATGTCCTTCGACCGAACAATCAATTGAGGAGAAACACATGTCTTAGGACTTTTTGGGCAACCCCTTACCCCTCAAGAAGCTAATATGCCAATAGCTTGGCTAGACCTTAACACAAACGGAACACCAAAAAAATGGAGGAAAAATATCCAAATAAAATGTAAGGCCCATGCTTTGTGAGGTAGAGTATGGAAACTTCTATCTCATTAAAGCATGTTCCTTTAGAATTTTGCTCTTTCCACATCATATGAGTTGAGATATTGCATTTCAAACAAGTCTCCTTCTCATGATGTGGGTTCCCCTTTGTGACAATCTACCGTATGCAATGTCAAACAAGATAATGCAAAATATTAGATGAATGCAAGTCTATATGACAGGAATCATGCAAGGCATAAAATAAATCTATCTTGCCAAGTTTAAACCTGCCAAAGGCTTACCCAGGGAAAACTATTTCTAGCTCGCCCCTATCCTTTGGGAGTTAGGCAAGACCTATATGACATGCAACCTTACAAGAACATGGCAATTTACATGACGTTAGATGCATCTAGCACATTTAACTCACTTCTAAGCCTAGAAAAAGTTTTCTCATCAAGTGGTTTGGTGAAGATATCCGCCAATTGTTCTTCGGACCTAACACCTTGCAAAGAGATTTCTCCCTTAGCCTCATGGTCCCGCAAGAAGTGATGGCGAATATCAATGTGCTTAGTGCGGGAGTGTTGAACGGGGTTTCTAGCTATCTTAACCGCACTTTCATTGTCACAAAGGAGAGGCACACAACCAAACTTAATTCCAAAGTCCAAGAGGGTTTGCTTCATATATAGGATTTGGGCACAACATGCACCGGCCGCTATATACTCCGCCTCCGCGGTGGACAAAGCCACGGAATTTTGCTTCTTGCTCGACCAAGAAACTAGGGAACACCCAAGTAAGTGGCAACCCCCGGAGGTACTCTTGCGGTCTACACGGCATCCGGCAAAGTCCGAATCCGAGTAACCTAAGAGATGAAAACTAGCGTTCTTGGGGTACCACAAACCTACACTTGGGGTATGCTTGAGATACCGAAGTATCCTAAAGACCGCCTTCTTGTGCGATTCTTTAGGTGCCGCTTGGAAGCGAGCACACAAGCATACACTAAACATAATATCGGGCCTAGATGCGGTAAGATATAGCAATGAACCAATCATGGAACGGTAATGAGATTGATCAATAGATTTACCGTCCATGTCCGCGTCGAGATGACAATTTGTCGCCATTGGAGTGCTTCTTGAGCTACAATCTCCCATCTCAAATTTCTTTAAGAGGTCCTTAGTGTACTTCTCTTGATGGATGAAGGTCCCCTCTTGAAGTTGCTTGATTTGAAATCCTAGGAAGAAGTTGAGCTCTCCAATCATTGACATCTCGAATTCCCTAGACATCATTTTGCCAAACTCATGGCTAAGAGCTTTGTTAGTTGAGCCAAAAATAATATCATCGACATAAATTTGACAAAGAAATAAGTCTCCGTCGATGTCCTTGGTGAAGAGTGTAGTGTCCACCCTCCCAATCTTGAAACCTTGCATGACGAGGAAGTCCCTTAAGCGCTCGTACCATGCCCTTGGAGCTTGCTTGAGTCCATAGAGTGCTTTGTTTAGCCTATAGACATGGTTAGGGTTTCTTGGGTCCTCAAACCCGGGAGGTTGCTCAACAAACACAAGTTCATTAATATAGCCATTGAGAAATGCACTCTTAACATCCATTTGATAAAGCATGATATTATGATGAGAAGCAAAAGCAAGGAGTATGCGGATAGCTTCTAACCGTGCTACCGGGGCGAATGTCTCCCCAAAATCCAAACCTTCAACTTGAGCGAATCCCTTCGCCACAAGCCTAGCTTTGTTGCGGACCACCACGCCATTCTCATCTTGCTTGTTGCGGTAGACCCACTTCGTTCCAATCACATTCTTGTCCTTGGGTCGCTCCTCCAACACCCAAACTTCATTGCGGGTGAAGTTGTTGAGTTCCTCTTGCATAGCCATCACCCAATTGGAGTCTTGGAGAGCTTCCTCAATGCTTTTGGGTTCTACACACGACACAAAAGAGTAGTGCTCACAAAAAGATGCAACATGACGTGAACGAGTACTTACTCCCCGTGAAGGACTTCCAATGATTTGATTCATTGGATGTGCCTTGGAGATGCGCCCATGTCTCATCAACGGTTGTGAGTCACTTGGTGGTGGTGAAGCATCTTGCTCGTCTTGTGGTTGGACTTCATCTTGGACTTCATCTTCTTCTTGGTGTTGTGTGGCTTGTTGGTCTTGCATAGGCAATGGATCATCTTTGTCTTCTTCTTCATCCACTTGAGGCGCCATGGAGGTGTTGATGTTCGGACTTGAAGCTCCCCCTTGATCATGGCTCTCCTCAACTTCGGGCTTGATGTCTCCTATGGTCATGTTCTTCATAGCTTCTCGTAGAGGCTCATCATCTATATCATCATGACCAAAACTCTCCTCTTGGGAGCCATTAGTCTCATCAAACTCAACGTCACAACTTTCTTCAACTAACCCGGAGGTTTGGTTGAATACTCGATATGCCTTTGAGTTTGACGCATAACCAAGGAAAATACCAACATCGCACCTTCTTTCAACTTACCAAGTCTTTTCTTGCGGTAGATGTAGCACTTGCATCCGAAGACCCGGAAGTAGGAGATGTTGGGCTTTCTCCCAATGAGGAGCTCGTAGGGAGTCTTTTGGAGAAGTCGATGAAGGTAGACTCTATTTGCGGCATGGCATGCCGTGTTGATCGCTTCCGCCCAAAACTTCTCCGACGTCCCATAGTCATCAAGCATGGCTCTCGCGAGGGTGATTAGTGTCTTGTTCTTTCTCTCAACAACACCGTTTTGTTGAGGGGTGTATGTAGCCGAAAATTCGTGCTTGACTCCTTCACGGTCACACCACTCCCCAATATTGTAGTTCTTGAACTCGGTGCCGTTGTCACTCCGGACCTTGATGATGGGAAGTTGGAATTCCCGTTGAGCTCGTTTTGCAAAGGTCTTGAAGACTTCCGGAGTTTCACCCTTGTCACCTAAAAACAAAGTCCAAGCATAGCGAGAGTAATCATCAACAATAACGAGACAATAGAGATTACCGCCAAGGCTTTGGTAGGTGGACGGTCCAAAGAGGTCCATGTGAAGTAGTTCGAGCGGCTTGGAGGTAGACACCATTGTCTTCATCGGATGGTGCGAAGCCACTTGCTTCCCGGCTTGACATGCGCTACATAGCTTGTTCTTTTCAAACGTCACGTCCTTTACGCCGGTCACCATCCCTAGCTTGAAGGACTTCTTGAGCTTGCTCATTCCTATGTGAGCAATCCTCCGATGCCATAGCCACCCCAAACTCGTCTTGGTGAAAAGACAAGTGGTTAGGCTTGCGCTCTTGTTGGAGAAGTCCACCAAATATAGATGACCATGCCTAAAGCCCTTGAATATTAGCTCTTTGCTAGCTACACTAGATACCACAACACCATCTTTGTCAAATGTGCACGTTAGTCCAAGATCACAAAGTTGAGCAATAGAGAGCAAATTAAAGCTAAGAGACTTAACGTAAAGCACATTCGAAATGGACAAGTCATTAGAAATTGCAATTTTACCTAAACCAATTACCTTCCCCTTTGAATTATCACCAAAGGTGACTTGTTCATGATTGCCGGGGTCTTCTATGGAGGTGAACATACCATCATTGCCGGTCATGTGTTGAGTGCACCCACTATCGAGTACCCAATGTTTTCCTCCGGCTTTGTAGTTCACCTACACACATGAAGTTAGTTTTTGAGTTTAGGAACCCAAGCCAACTTAGGTCCTTGTATGTGTGATACAAGTGATTTTGGGACCCAAAGTTGCTTGGGGAGCTTCCCCTTCATGCCCTTGATGTTTTTGCCAATGAACTTCGCCTTCACCTTTCCACCTACTTTGCTCAATAGATAGTGACAATCATTGAAAGTAGATGAATAGTTAGGAGGTAATTTTGGAGAAGGACGAGTGGGAAGAGGGCACTCCCTAGTGTGATGTCCGGTGACCTCACAATGTTGGCAATAGGATCCCACTTCCTTGATGAAGCTTGTCCTAAGCTCCGGTGAGGGCACCTTCCATTTGTTGGGTGTAGGGAAGGTCCCAAGTCCCCTCTTGTTGAAGCCTTTAGCTTGTTGGAAGAGGATCTCCTTGTGCTTGTCCTCTCCCTTGGAAAGTCTAGCCACACTAGTGCGGAGACTTTCGATCTCGTCCATTAGCTCCTTCTCCCTATTAGCTTTCAATGGCAAAGACTCATGCAAATTGTTAGTGGCATGTGAACTAGCGGGTGTTTTGCCATCAAGAGTTTCTTTCTTCAAGTTATTCAATTTTAGTTCCATTGCTTCATAGGAAAGACTAAGTGTCTCATGCTCTTGAACTAACTCGTTATGCTTAGCCAATAGTGCCAAGTTAGCTAAGTCAAGCTCATGGAATTCAAGCTTGATTTGAGCTTTCTCCTCCTCGATTTGCTTGACATGTGACTTGAGCGTTTCATGCTCATTAAGTATGGTGACATACTTGTCTTGCAAATCGAGGTTGGCACCCTCTAGCTTAGCGCGAGTTAGCTCAAGTGCCTTAACCTTAGCCTTTTCCCTTTTGATAATGGCATGATATTCATTAATCATAGATGCTAGTTCATCGGGAGAAAGTTCATCATCACTTGAGTCATCACATACCTTTGTGTTACCTTTCGCCATGAGGCACATAGGCGGTGGAGGAAGGGGTGAGTCATCCTTGTTGACGATAGCGAGGCTTGCCAAGTTTTCTTCCTCATCTTCACTATCATCACTTGTTTCTTCATCGGTGACCCACTCATTTGCTTCGCACATAAAGACCTTTTGAGGTCCTCTTCTCTTCTTTGGAAAGAGCTTGGTCTTCTTGCCTTTGTCAAGTTTCTTCTTTCCAAAGGTGCGCTTGGGCTTTGCATCTTCATCATCATCACTCTCTTCTAGCTTGCGATGCTTGCCCTTGTCCTTCCTCTTGTCCGGTCTTGGACAATCATATGATATGTGGCCTTGATTGCCACAATTGTAGCACGTCTTGTTTTCATCTTTCCTTGGCAAGAAGGCTTTCTTCTTGGGATCAAACGAGTATCCCTTCTTGGCAATCTTTGAGTTGAGACGTGAAAACTTCCTCATCATCAATGCAAGCTCATCATCATCATCTTCACTTGTAGCTTGTTCTTCCTCACTTGAGCTAGGCTCAACCACTTTCTTCTTCTTGGTATGTGTCTTCTTGGTTGAGGCCTTGAGAGCAATGGTCTTTAATGATGATGACTCCTCCATCATTCCAAGCACACTCATCTCATGAGCATGTATCTCTCCAATGAGCTCCGAAACCTCAATGTTGTCAAGTGACTCCTTTTGGAGCATTGAGTTGATGATGTTGTACTTGGGCTTGGGAAGTAGCATGAGGATCTTGCGGTTGATGAGTCCCTTGCCAAGAGAAGCAATGTCAAGAGCATTAATTTCCTCAATGAGTACATTTAAGCGAGAAAACATTTGATTAACATTCTCATGAGGAAGCATTTTAAAATCATCATACTTGGATTTAAGCAAGTGATATTTGAGCTCTTTGACACGAGAGGAACCCTCATGGATCTCAATCAAGCAAGCCCAAATTTCACAAGCTTTCTCCTTACTAGCAATTCTAGCAAATACATCTTGACTAATGCACTCATAAATAGCATTCCTAGCCTTAGCATCCCATTTTAGTTGATCACCAATATATTCATGGTTGCCAAACCCCGCATGGGTCGCTTCCCACACTTCGGGAGAAATTGCCTCAAGGTAAGCGCGCATGCGTGCTTTCCAATAAGCAAAATTCTTGCCCTCGAAGGTAGGAACCGAACCCCCATTCTTGGCCATTTTTGCTCTCTAGCGGTGAAGCTAGAATGATCCAATGAGCAACCTTGCTCTGATACCAATTGTAGGGATCGAATGCCCAAGAGGGGGGGGTGAATTGGGCTACTTCAAATTTTAAGTCAATTTAAAGCTTAAGTGAAATCTAGTTCTCTAAGCAAGCCAACAGTGCAATTAAGAGAAATGAGTGCGGAATTGAGAATTGCGTAATCGTAAAGGAGTAGGGAGGAGGAATGCAAACGCTCGAAGACACGGGGACACGTCGATTTTTCCCGTGGTTCGGTGAGATCACTAGGATCCACCTACGTCCACGTTGTGGCACCCACCTAAGGGTATCGCCACTCCCAAGTCACCGAGACGAGGGAATCCACTATCTTCCTCCGTTCGCCATCCTTGGCAAGGTGGAGCTCAAGCCTTGTACAACTTCGATCCTCCGGGCTTCCACAATGGTCTCGGCAAGCTCCGGAGCGATCTCTTCACTCTCCTCTTGATACAAGGTGAGTGCAATCACCAAGAATGCACTTTCTCACGGCTCTCCCTACTCTAGAGTCTCCACTCACCCAGAGAGGACGCACACAAGCTTAACTCTAAGAGGAACTAGCCTATATCTTGAGGTGTGAAAGGATTACAAAGAGTGTGAAAATGAGTATTCTAAGTCTTGGACACTTGGGGAATGTGTAGTGGTGCTCTTGTTGTTCAGCCTTATCGAAATGACTGGTGGGAGGGGGTTAAATACTCAGCCCAACCGAATTAGCCGTTGGAAAAGTTGGCTGATTACTTTTTCTGTGTACATCGGATGATCCGATGACCCCCTTTTATGAGCATCGGTCTAATTTGATTAGCTGACGTCATTCTGTCAGAAATGACCGTTATTAGACCGATGATTCACCTTCTTCATCATCGGAGGATCCGATGAATAGATCTTCATTCTGGTTGAGTTGATAACTTGCTTCTGTTGTAATCGACCGATGTGCATCTGCCTTCAACATCGGATGATCCGGTGTTCAGTCCTTCAGAACACTTCAGAAAATTTGCTTACTGTTGTATTCATCCGATGTTCACTTGATACACATCGGATGATCCGGTGTGTACTTCATTCTGAGGTCTTCTTCTTCTGTTGAGTCCAAATCGACCGATGCAGTCATTCTTCAGATCACCGGATGATCCGGTGTATACAATTTTGTTTCCTTCGAGTTGAGTTGGACTGATCTTTTGGATTTTGGACTTGTGACCTCTTGAACACTTGTTTGTATGGCTCTTCTGATGGATATGAGGCTTCTTGTGTTGCCAATTTTGATAAGGTTGCGTCGTTGTACGAGTTCTTCATTTGTTTCCGATTAACCCCTTAGGTTAGTTCGTTGAGGGGTCTCCTTTTGCATCCAATGAGCAGTAGATGACATTTATGATTGATTGATAGACGTTTGATTCATTGTACATGAAACCTCGCATCCACAAACTCATTAGTAGTAAATAACGGTTGTCATTAATCACCGAAACCGTACCTCGTGGGGGCCTAGATGCTTTCATTGTCCTAGAAACATAGCTTGCAAACACAAACCAAATCATTATACATGTCATTTATATATTAAAAATGTTAAGTACAACATCTAGAATGTACCTGCACGGCAGTTTGCATCTGTAGCATGAACGAGTTTTAATACTAGTCCCTAGCCCTCTGCGCCTCATCTCTAGCCCTCTGCGCCTCGTCCCTCGCCCTGAGCGCTTCTTGAGTCCTCTAGAGCTCCTCTTGAGGACTCTAGAGCTCCAGATATCGTCTCGCACGGCTGCTGCTGGACCCACCCTGATCCGATGAAGAAGCCCTCAAGGAAGCCCACGCCTGCCTCGAGTCGATCACTCCATCGAAGATGGCTAACCTGCACAACAAAGTAAGATTATTAAATTTTTTGTATCTCAAAGTTGGTAACAGTAAATTAAAAATAACAAAGCATCGTCCGTGAGGTTTCCCACCACCGCTTGCATACGTGGCTTTGGGACTATTGGCGCGCTTTGCTAATCGAACTCTTCGCCTCGAATCCTCCGTGTCTCCTCACCGTACTTTGCCTAAAAATACAGAAAAATAACATCATTAGAACTATTAAAGAGAATTCAATTAAGTTGAAAAAATAAATCACCAAAGTCATGGTGTCCGCAGGGCTCCACGTGTCCGGCGGCCACATCCATCCGACAGTCACGCTGGGCCTCGCCGTCACCAGCCGGATCACCTTGTTCCGCTCAACGCTCTACGTCATCGCCAGGCTTCGTAAGGAGATGCCTCCCTTTGTCTGACCACACCACCATCGACCCGGCCGGCGGGCGCCGCCTCGGCCTTGTTCCCTCCTCCCGTCGGGGGCGAGGGCGTCACAGGGGAGGGGGTGGTGCAGGGTAGGGGGCAGAGCAAGGAGGGGACAACGTAAAGGATGGGGCAGCGTAGTGGAGGGGCGGTGGTGAGGGCACAGGGGAGGGGCAACAGAGAGAGCGGCGTAGGGGAGGGGAGGGGGCGGCGGCACAGGGGAGAGGGCAGGGGCGGCGACAAGGGCAGCGCATGGGAGGAGGCGGCGGCGGCGAGGGCAACACATGGAGGGGGCAGCGCAGGGGAGGGAGCAGTGCAGGGGAGGGGCGGCGGCGAGCACGACACAGGGGAGGGGCAGCGGTGCAGGGGAGGGGAGAGGGCAGTGTCACTGCCGCCTAGGAGGGGATGGAGCGGCAACAGGGGAGAGGAGGGGCGATGGGGAGAGGCGGCAGCGTACCTGGGAGGCGGGAGGCGGAAAACGGCGGTAGCGATGGCCTTCGACGGTGGTGCGACGACGGTGGAGGCGGTGGCGCGGCGGCGGTGGTAGTGGTGTGGAGAGTACGGGCAGGAATTGGCGGGGTGCGCGGGGTTACAATGTAAATTTGTTATCGATGATGGTGTAGGTCAACCGTCGTCGATAAGCTACTATGGACGACAGTGGGTTTGGACCGTCGACGATAATGGTTCAAGTGGGCCCGGTTTTGGCCCATATTGATGACGGGCCATTATTGACGACGGCTTACCGTCGTCCTTAAGTAATTGACGACGGCCCTGGGCCAACCGTCGTCGATAATTGGCTTATTGACGATGGTCGTATTTAGCCATCGTCAATTACTTAAGGGACGACGGGGCCGTCGTCTATTATTCTGACTGTCGTCTACTGTCGCGATTCCTGTAGTGAAAGTCAAGAATCAAATAATTCATAGTGGATGAACATCGCACATAGATGTTCCGTGAACAGCAATGACAGACGAGACTAAGAGATGTGGAAATTGTAATTGAAAATATCTAAACTGTCCTATTTCTGAAATGTTGTTTAATTTCTCGGTTCATCAAAATGTAAATCTCCGCGCAGTTAAGCTATCTGAATGATGTCCAACCAAAGGACTTGTATATCCTCCTTCATCAAATTGGGTATAATGTTGACCAAAGTCTTAGTGGAATTGTTTGGTCCCTTTATAATGTTAACACTATTATCTTCTGTGTTACTTGATCCTTCAGCTACAATTTGGACGTATAACAACAAATCAAGTTATAAAAACCTATGCATTAAAGAAATAATAAAATGATATAGTAAAATAATTACCATTATTTTGTTTTCGGGCATTCTTTTTTCGTGGTGCCTTTCTTCTTTCCAAGTATGTTTTTTCTTTCACCTATTGGCCCTTTGATCACATGAGGAATTTTAAACGAAACTCTACCCTTTAAAATGTGTTCCTCATTGTCAATACTACTCCGTGAAATTTCCAAATAGTCTGTAGCTATGTTTGTCAGAACTTATCTACCTCAATGTCCAACTTATCAATAGCTCTCTCCAAATCTTCAAGAAGTTTCTTTGAAACCAAGCACTTTAGCGCAACAGAAGTCGCCTTTTGGGAGATTCGTGCAGCATGTTTTTTCAAAGATTCTTCATCAATTGTAACTTTATTGGACTGTAACCACTTTTTGCGTACTTGGTCCACCTGTTGAGGATGTACCTATGTGGCAAGTCGAAAACTTCATTCATGTTGAGTACCCGAAAAGCATGCTTGCACAATATACCTACAATGAGAAAAATGTTTAAATATGAACTGCAAGGAAAATTAAATATTCATATATCATTTGTATATACTAATGCTTTCGTATTTTCTGCAAGAACATGATATACTTTGGCCTTCCATCTTAAAAATGAAAATTGCTTCATCCTGACGTTATATTGACATAACATTGTAAGTCTTGATTGTTCCTTCAGTGTGTATCAATTTGCATGAGACATAAAGTTGCGCCTTGAATTGCTCCTCAAATTCCAAAGAAATCTTTCTTTTGCATGCCTCTGCTGCAGTTTTCAACAATGGTAAATATTTGTTATAACAAACCGAGTTGGAGCGACATGATATCTTCATCCAACTCATTTTCTCGAAGACTTGCGACACATTTATCACATTCTTCTAATAGTTCTGAGATACCGAGTTTTCTACGAAACCATTTCTTGAAAACATTATTCATGCCTTCACTCATTTGAGTTGAATTCATATCTGTGGTAAATAAATCTCGATACACAACAACTCAATGCTCTCGTAGGTTGTACAAATTTTGCAGCCATGCATTATCTTCAAATTTATAATGAATCAATAATTGCCCCCACAACTCATTAAACCATGTCACTAATCTTTCCTCATACACACCTCTTAAAATCAGCAATAAAATCCTTATGACCAGCAATACCATGACTAAGGTGTTTGTTTGCATTTTGGTAGATATGCCACATACATAGACGGTGTCTTGTGTTTGGGAAGACTATACCAATCGCTGCTAATATGGATGCACATTGATCAGTGAAAATTGCGCTCGGATATTTCCTTGCCACTGCTGCTAAAAATGTTCTGAATAGCCAAACAAATGATTCTTTTGACTCATTATATATCAATGCTGATCCAAAAATAATTGTCTGCTTGTGATTGTTTGCTCCAAGGATTGGTGCAAATGGCATCTCAAACTTGTTTGTTTGAAACGTGGTGTCAAAAGTGATAGCATCACCAAAACATGTATAATCCATAATAGATTGACTATATGCTCCAAAAGAAGATTAGCTATGTGACCATCCTCTTCGTGTAGTTCTATGGCCCAAAAGAAAGCAGGATCCTCTAACTATTTATTCTTCAAATATTTCAATAAAGTTTTTGCATCGTTTGATGGCAAATACTTTCTGCACTGACCACCAATTTGATAATTACTAGCCTGTCGTGTGAAGGGTACATTCTCGGCTCCACCATACCACCGTTTAAAGAAAAATCACATACTTGTGTTGGCCTCATTGCCTCTCGTATTTGATTGATTATAAATTTATCTGTCTCTGTAACACTTCTTTGTGACCGTAACTTGTGCACCTTATTTCGACTAACAAGGTGATGATTATGCTCAAGTTCAACCTTCTGGACTGTCCAAATTCCCTCTCGAGAAACACTAAATTGAACACAGGCTTTGTAACCTATCCAGGTAATAGAATTCTCTTTCAAAGTGTCATGTGATGAGTGACCTCATTTTTCTTCACTGCTGCAAATAATATACCTCTTAAATGTAGTACCATCTGGTCTTCATCTTAAGAAGTTTTTTCTAATACTGAGACCAACCATCCTCGCATCAGAGTTATACATGTCATGTGCATCATTCTCCGATTCAAAGCTCATGCCTACTTCAGGAACAACTATGGTTTGACAATGTGTAGCATACACCTACGATGTAATACATACAATTACATAAATGATATAAATTTCAGAATATGTAATCTCATTTTTTCTTACTATTTACCGTAATTGCGATGATCTATGGGATGATGTGACCACATTGGTACCAGGATATAAAAGCCCTCAAAGTCAATGTGTTGACCCAGCTAAGAGGACAAAAATGAGAAAGAAAAAAATAGAAAATGTGCCAAAATGAGAATGATTAAAAGCTAACCATAAAAAGGAGGTTTCAAAAACTTTTTTATGAAAAGTCATGTTCAATTAGGTCAAATAACTAATGGGAGTTCACTAAAATATTTCCTATAAAAACCCAACTAAAGAGGTGCAACAGTTTTGGAAAAGTAATTGAGAAGGAAAGAAATAGAAAGGAGTGTATATGATGATTCAAATAAATAGAGTTGAGAATTCAAATTCAATTTAACTTCAATTTTTGAATCAGCAGAATATAATAATGGGAGCAAGTAATTAAATAATATATTTGATTTAGTGTCCATGTCACTTTTGGGAATTATGGAAAAAGTATAAAAGCAAAATCATATAGGTGTTTTCAAGTTCAAATTAGAATTTGAAACTTGTGAGACCTATGTGTGCTGAATACATTGGCAATTATGTTAAACGTGTAGGTTTACATGCAAAGTTTTGATTATACTTGAGAAACATACTTTGCACTGTACGAACTTTTGCTACATGTGTTTTGCATTCCGGAATGTCCGACTTTTCTTGTATAATGCATAGCGGCTGTTTTGGACTGTCCGAACTTTCTATGTGCTGAAATAATCTTGTGGCTACTATGTTTTTCATTCGCAATGTTTAAAACTTGCTTTACACTTATAGGAAGATTTGCTTAGTATTTTGTTATTAAGTTTTTGATGTGTTTTGGCTGATCATGGTGGAAATTATCTTGTAATGGTTTGCAACATGCTTATGTGAGGTGCTCACATAAGGTGTTGTGGTTATCGAACTAAAGAGAGTCAAGTCGAGGACTTGTGCTCGGAAGAATTGGTTGTTTGTTCATGTGCATATGTTGCTTGAGGTCAAGATATGGCTGGTGATGGGATCCATTAAACTAGTCTTAGGGAGAAGATGAGGTTCAACAACCAAGTTCAGGAGGAATTGTTGTTGAGTTGATCGGAAGGTCATGCAACATGTTTGGGTCAAGAACAATGCATATGAAGATATCGTGGATATTGTTGGAAAGTGTTTGCACGTGTGCAAGGAGTGCATGGCCATGGAAATATTATTCCAAGTCATGATGAAGAGAAGTGGATGTAAAGAATTGGTTGAGAAGGTCGAACCGGTTGCATTATGCCTCAAACTGCGGTTGAGGTGGTTATGGTTCATTTACAGAAAGTTTAGAGTTTGTTTTGGTTAGAATTCGTGTGGGTCACGAAGTTGAGTTGTTGTAAGAATGTGGGATACGTTTCTAAGGTGTTTGGAAGTCTTAAGGTTGCTTCTATCTGTGTATGGAAGAGTCTTGAGCAGTTATGGAAAGTTTCGGTTGAAACTGAGTAGGATTAGAGTCCTAGTTTGGATTGGATTGGCCTTAGGGCTGGTTATATAAGAAAGGAAACCAGAGCTCGTGTAGAGATGAATTTGGGCTGTTCCTATTGTGTTTCGATCAATAAAATTTGTAGTTTAAAGGAGCTTTTGTGCCTTGTTCGTCCGACTTGTTTTAGACAAGTTTTCTCGTCGAGTTTCTGCACAACACTACATGGTGTTAGTGTTTTTATCATAACTCGAGTTTTACAGATCCAATTGACGTGATTATTTTTGGGTTGTCTTCGCAACTTGATTATATATCATATATAGAAATTTCACGATCATTGGGTTTGTGTTTTCTGATCTACACAAGTTTCTTTGCAGTGTTGCATATCTGGTCTTTTACTCGGTAGAACAAATTGACCTTTGTTCAATCTTTCGATCATAACTTTAGTTTTTTCTATGGTTTTTTCGTGATTCTTGTTGTCGTGTCTTCATTAATTGATTCCATATAATATCTACTACTTGTGTCATGGTCGAACATGTTTAGATCAGTTACACACATGATTTCTTAACAAAAAGTTTTTCTGCCAAGGGGTTTTCATTGCTTCCGGTAAAATTTTTTTAATCAACCATTCACCCCCCTCTAGTAGTTTCACGTGCTCTTCGATCCCACAATTGGTATCAAAGCTATGTTGCTCTAATATTTGTGATTTGCACGTGTTTTGACTAATTATCATAGAGAAATACTCCGGAAAACCTTGTGTGTTGAGTGGCATTGATTTACAGGTTTGGAAGGCACATATGGACGATTTAATCCAGGCGCAAGGCTTCACAATATGGAAAAAGGTGTACAAGCCTTACGACGTGCCACCAAACAATAAAGTTACGGCTACAAACATGAGATATGTCATTAACAATAACAAGACTCGCAACTTGATCATACAAGGATTGACTTAGAGCGACTTTGATCGTGTTGCACACCTCCAATCAGTGTACGATGTGTGGAAAACACTTTGTGACTACCAAGAAGGATCCAACATAATCAAGGAGGTAAGGCAAGATATGTTCAAGAAAGAATATATGCAATTTTAGATGCAATCCGGTGAGTCAATTGATTACCTCTTTGCTCGCTTTAACAAAATTCTCAGCAACTTGCATAATGTCAATGTTAATTTTTCAGATGCTGAGAATGCTAGGCAATTACTAAGTGCATTAGACATGTAATCTTGGGAGATGAAAGTTACATCTACTCGTGAATCCACTGTCATGAGTACACTTACATTAGATGTGCTATATTCCAAGTTAAAAAGTCATGAAATTGATATAATCTCACGAAAGAATCCCAATGAGTCTCTTGCACTTGTTTCATAACATGACACGACTAGCTCTAGTCAATCTTCATCATGTGGTACACTTGTTCTGTTGTCCTCTCTAACCCTTGAACAGATTGAAGAGTGTCCAAAGGAGAAGCAAGCACTTCTTTCTACTCGATTCTCAAAAGCATTGCAAAATGTGAGAACTCAAAGAAGAGGAAGTGGTGCTTCTCAACGATGCTTCGAATGTGGTGAGTTTGGACATTTTCGAACAAATTTCCCTAACCTTTCAGGTTCTACTCCCCGTAATGAGAAGCAAGCAAAATTCAAGTCATCCTTTACAAACAACAACAATAAGAAGAAGGGTTTTACAGGTCGCCAATTGGTAAACAACTTTGAATCTGCACTTCAAGAACTTGGCTTGAGGGATGTGACACTTGTTAAAAATTTGAAATACAAGTTGCTTTCTATTTCACAATTGCTAGATGAAAATATGGAAATTATTTTCACTAAAAATTGCTGCAAGGTTGTAGATTCAAATAGTTAGCTCATTTTTACTATGTCTCTATTTGAAAGAGTTTTTAAAGCTGATTTTGATTTGTCATCCTCTAAGCATAGTATCTAGTTGCTAATGATTCGAAAGATTTATATTTTTGGCATCGTAGACTTGGTCACATAGGCTTTGATCATCTCACGTGTGTTAGTGCTCTTGATCACACACGTGGGCTTCCTAAGCTTAAAGGGGACAAAGAAATTGTGTGCTCTTCTTGTAGACATGCTATGGTTGCAGGTTCACATGCTCCTCTCACAATGACCATGACAACTGAACTGGGACAACTTTTGCACCTTGACACCGTAGGTCTTTCACGTGTTCAATCTTTTGGAGGTAAATGATATGTTCTTGTGATTGTTGATGGTTATTCTAGATACTCTTCGTTTTACTATATTGCATCTAAGAATGAAGCTTTTAGTCACTTTAGAACTTTATTTCTTAGATTCTCAATTGAGCCCACAATCTTTAAAAGCAATTAGAAGTGATAACAGAATCAAAGTTAAAAATCAATTGTTTGCTCACTTTTATGCTAAAAATGGAATAGATCATCAATTTTCTTCGCCCTATGTACCTCAACAAAATGGTTTCATAGAGAGAAAGAACAAAACCTTAGTTGATATGGCTAGGACTATGCTTGATGAATATAGAACTCCTAGGAAATTTTGGGCTGATGCAATTGCAACTGCTTGTTATGTCTCAAATCAAGTTTTCTTGCGTTCTAAGCTAAGAAAAACACCATATGAACTTTGGTTTAGACATAGCCCTAGTGTCACACACTTTCGGGTGTTTGGTTGCATATGCTTTGTTAAGAAACATGGTAATCTTGATAAATTTGAACCTAGATATGTTGATGGCATGTTTCTTGGTTATCCATCTCATACTAGAGGCTACCGTGTGCTTTTACTTGACACTAACAAAACTGTGGAGACTTGTGAGGTTTCTTTTGATGAATCTAGCCCAGGTACTAGCTCTAATATTTCCGGTCCAGATTCATATCTGCAGAGGAAGAGTATTTTCATCGAAGAAGATGAAGAAGTGGTGCTGCTGCTCGAAAATTCAGAAGCAAAAGATGTTGATCACATTGCTGATTTTGCACCACTACTAGCACCAACAACTACTGGAGCTGGTACAGATCATACTCAAGCCACAAGTTCTTCATTTTGTGATGAACATGAAGAAGAAGGAGCTTGTGAAGTGTCTACTCCCCTCTGCGTCCTCAAAAGTCATCCTCCACAACAGATTATTGGAAGCTTTCATGAACGAGTCACATGGTCCACGTTTTGTGATCCCCCTCATGGTAATTCTGCTTTTGTTGCTTCTTTTGAACCCAAAGATATATCATACACACTCACTAATGAATCTTGGATTGTTGTCATGCAAGAAGAGTTAGAAAATTTTGAAAGAAATAATGTTTGGAAACTTGTACCTCCACCTCAAGGTCACACTTTAATTAGAACTAGATGGGTGTTTAAAAATAAACAAAGTGAGGATGGGGTTGTGGTTAGAAATAAGGCTAGGTTGGTTGCTCAAGGTTTCACACAAGTTGAAGGTCAAGATTTTGATGAAACTTTTGCTCCTGTTGCTAGATTAGAAGCCATAAGAATTTTGTTAGCTTTTGCTGCATCTAAAAGTTTCAAGTTATATAAAATGGATGTTAAAAGTGCTTTTCTTAATGGCTACATAGATGAGGAGGTTTATGTCAAGAAACCACCGGGTTTTGAAAATCTTAATTTTCCTAATTATGTTTACAAACTGTCCAAAGCCTTGTATGGTCTCAAACAAGCCCCTAAAGCATAGTATGATAGGTTAAAAACATTTTTACTTGAAAAGGGGTTTACCATGGGCAAGGTTGATAAAATTCTTTTTGTGCTTAAGCATGCCAGTAACTCATTATTCGTTCAAGTGTATGTGGATGATATTATCTTTGGTTGTGCTTCTCATGATCTTGTGTCCAAGTTTTCAGCTATGATGAGTTCATAATTTGAGATGAGTACGATGGGAGAACTCACATACTTTTTGGAGCTGCAAATAGAGCAAACCAAGAAGGGCACCTTTGTGCATCAAATGAAGTATACAAAAGACCTTCTTAAGCGCTTCAACATGGTCAAAAGCAAGCCTCTTCGGACACCAATGGGAACAAAAATGACACTTGACCTTGATGAAGATGGTGAACCCGTCGATCAAAAAGAATATCGAAGCATGATCAGGTCACTTTTGTACCTCACGGCATCAAGACCAGACATACAACTCAGCGTATGACTTTGTGCACGATTTCAAGCTTCTCCACGTGCTTCACATCGTCAAGCTGTAAAAAGGATTCTCATGTACTTACATGGAACTCAAGAATTTGACATTTCTCTTTCTTCTTCCTCCACTGTTACTTTGAAAGCTTTTTTGAATACTGATTTTTGGGTTGTAGGATTGATATGAAAAGTAGTTTGGGTGCTTGCCATTTTCTTGGTAATTCACTTGTTGCTTGGTCCTCTAGAAAACAAAATTCAGTTGTACAATCCACGACCGAATCTTAATATGTAGCTGCTGCTAGCGCTTGCTCAAATTTTTTTTGGATTGTTCAAACACCTAAGGACTATGGGGTTGATCTAGATAGTGTTCCACTATTTTATGATAACACTGGTGCCATTTGCATTGCTAAAAAATCCCGTGCAACATTCAAGAACAAAGCACATTGACATTAGATATCCCTTTCTCTGTGATAATGTTGAAAAAGGAAACATTGTGCTTCACCATGTAGATACCAAACAACAATTGGCTGACATTTTAAAAAAACCTTTGGATTTCACTCGTTTTTGTTTCATTCGTAGTGAAATAGGGATTATTCATCCTCATGGCTTAAATTGAGGGGCACTTTTTTTTTGAAACTTGGGAAGTCTATGTGTGAATCTGAATTTAAAATAATATGAGCATAGTATTTCATACATATATGACTGTGATTCCTTTTACATGCTGAAAGTTCTTACTACATTACTCGTGTTATACATTTTGTAGTTTTTGCCTTGACTAGTAATTGGAATAATTACTTACATTAAATCTGGTCATGATCGAACTTACTTGCTATATTGAACTTGTTGGATGCTCACAAGTGCTTTTTAATCATGAAGAATTAATCAAGTAATCAACTCACATGTTGAGTTTTTATATTCAAATGAAAAATTGAGAAAAGGTCAAAAGAATATGCATGCATCGCACTTCTTCTTTTGATGAGATTGCTTATCATTGCACTTAGATATGAACATGGAAGAAGTTGTGTATGACTAAAACCTTGTCCTTAAGCTTCTGATTGTTAATTGACATAGGCTTGGCTTGGTTGGTTAGAATAAGACTGATGTAGCATATAATCTCTTTTAAATATCATAAGATGAATGTTGTTCCTTAAATAAAATAAAAATGCAGCAACAAGTTTTGTGCTTTCAAGTCTTAAAATAGTTAAGTTTGTGAGGTCATGACTTACTTAACTTGAAAATTCACTTGATCTATAGCATGGCTTACACTACTTTATGTATCTCATTGATTTGATAGTGTAAGTTACTTGATAGTATGACTTGGATGAGCTTTGTTTTATATGTATCTGTTATAATATGCTGATAACTATTGAAATTTCTCTTTTGAACCTTGCTAAATACATTGTCAAAGCGGGAGAAATATGTATAGGGCGAGAAATATTTATTTTTGAAATTTATTTCTCATTTGATTTTTAAAAGGGGGAGAAAATTGGTTTTAAAACTTTTTATGTGAATAAGCCATTGTTCGGATTTTAACTGGTGTCTCCAATGCATTCATCAAGGAGGAGATTGTGAGAACTATGCTGAATACATTGACAATTATGTTAGACGTGTAGGTTTACATGCAAAGTTTTGAATATACTTGAGAAACACACTTCGCACTGTCCGAACTTTTGCTGCACGTGAGCTGCACGTGTTTTGCATTCCAGAATGTCTGAACTTTTCTTGTATAATGCATAGCGACTGTTTTGGACTGTCCAAACTTTCTATGTGCTGAAATAATTGTGTGGCAGCTATGTTTTTCATTTCTAATGTTTCAAATTTGCTTTACACTTATGGGAAGATTTGCTTAGTATTCTTTTACTAAGTTTTTAATGTGTTTTGGCTGATCATGGTGGACATTATCTTGCAATGGTTTGCACCATTCTTATGTGAGGTTCTCGGTACTATGCGTACCGGGTACCCCCACGATACCGCAAGTAAATTTACAGAGTTCCACCTGTCCGAGTTGATGACCTCCAAAGCCTGCACATGCCCCGCAACACTAGACCTCCCTCCCTCGTTTGGGTAGCTCCGGCATTGCCACGTGTAACGAAATGCTGGACCTAACTCCCTTCATAGGGAAGCTCCGGTCATGCCACATGTCCAGTGACCCCGGACCTAACCCCCAGTAGAGGGAAGCTCTGGTGTTGCCATGTGTATAGTAGCTTTGGACCAGCCTCCCCACAGAGGGAAGCTCCGGAGCTGCCACGTGTCAAGCCTTCGAACCTAAGTATGCAACAGGAAGACTGACGGATCTCCAAAGGCGTGAACATTCAAGAGGCTATTAAACAACTGTTACAAGATCTGATTACGTGTCATTAATGCCATGTTAATGACACACGATCTGAAGACTGTTAATACTGGTAACACCGCCATTAAGTTGCGTTATCACCCTGTTAATCATACTTAATACATGTAGATCGTGTATTAGGGAATTAAATATCGCTGGGGCCATTTGTTGGGCCAGGCAACCCCTGTAACGGCCAGTCCTTGGCATATAAAAGGGCTGCGCCACACGGTAGAAACCAAGTCCAACGAACTCCAAGCGAGCCAACACAAGCATGCACATACTACGTCAACAACCACACCATGGAGTAGGTATTACGCTCAGGCGGCCCGAACCACGTAAAAATCCCCTTAGTCACTGTCTCGTTCTAAATCTTACGCGTGCCCCAATCGACTACGAACCTTCACGGACTACATTTTAGTAGTACCAGGGAAGTGTCCTAGTCCACACTTCGACATTTGGCACACCAGGTAGGGGCGCCTGAGATTTTGAGATTGTGAACTCCGTCGCAGGATCGTACAATGATCATGCTAAGCAACTTGCTGGAGGAAATCCCTCCAACGTGCAATAGCCAACTGGTGCTGTTGTCCCGCGGGCACCATTCCACCACCACCACCTGCTTTGGCAAAAAACGCTGGACAACAGGATGGTGTCTTCGCATCGGTCAATGCATCAACACACAACAACCCAGAAAAAGCGATCAATGCAGCGTGTACTCTTCTTCATCATCCACTGGCGCCCGGAGCACCTCAAGGTGCAATGGAGCAGTGGTGTGCTGATGTTGAGCATCTGGTTGCAGCAACAGCCGATGCCATCAGCAACCAAGGCCCGCCCCTTTCAGGGCAAGCACCTTCTCAGCATAGGACTTTGTCTGGCAGACTTGGTCCTCAAGTTTAATAGCATAGGAGACGTGTTGTGTCCCAGCAAGTCACGTCGCTCCCCTCCAGGGCACGCCACAACCATACTGCATTGAGGCTCTCGATGCATGATCTTTGGTCGGAGCTCGACTATCAATACCAGTGATAGGACGACCGCGTCCACATCGAGCGCGCTCACGAGAGGCGATATGCTCGCGAAAACCCTTGTCCTTTGGGAGTAGGGGGCGACTATTCAGCCCTGGTCATGCATCTTCGTATGGTTCAATGGCAACGAAAATTCCGGCCTCATGTGCCGGAGAAGTACGATGGGATTGTCAATCCCGTCGAGTTCCTCCAAATCTTATCCACTGCCATTTTTGCGGCGGGAGGCAATGAGACCATGATGGCCAACTACTTCCCTGTGTCTCTGACTAGGACAACCAGGTCCTGGTTTATGAGTCTTCTGCCTGACTCTATCAATAGTTGGGAGGAGCTATGTCGCCAGTTCACCGCCAACTTCGGAAACTCCTACACCCGACCTGGCACAAAACAATATCCGTTTGTCGTACAACAGAAATCGGGAGAGTCGCTACGATCATTCATCTAGCGATTTTCTTAGGTACGAACACAATCTCTTCTATATCCAATGCTTATGTCGTTGTCGCGTTTCGAAAGGGGTTAAAGATAAGAAGATGCTGGATAAACTAGCAACAAAAAAAGTCAGCAGTATCACAGAGCTCTTCAGCCTAGCCGACAAATGTGCTAGAGCTGCGGAGGGCAAGGAGATGCACTCCAAACCAGCTCTAGTGGCTAGTAAAAGCTCCTCCAAGGTTGAAGCCACTGCCTCTGGCAGTGGAAAAAAGAAGAAAAAGTCCAACGGCAAGAAGAAGTCATTGGCCGACACGCCTACTACTGCTGCAGTTGTAGCTCTAGGTGACCGGGGGCCATGCCCCGAAAAACGACCTCAACCATTGTCTGAAGACGGCGCTAGTCATAAGATGTGGTGTTCGATCCACAAAAAAGACACTCACAATCTTGATGATTGGTGTGAGGTTCAGAACCTTGTTGAACGCTTCAACAAGCGCCGAGAAGAAGCTCCTTTCTGCCAACAGGAAGGAAAGCAGAAGGTCGACGAAGCTTTGACTTACCCAGAGCTAGGCTTCTAGGACCCCAAGAAGGTCCTGAAGGCTATGTACAACACCGTCGACGAAAATTCTGATATCTCTTACAACGAGCGTCAGAAGACTCTCCATACAATATATGGAGGGTCCTGGGATATTACCTCCCGCCACATCCTCAAGACCATGCGTCGGGAGATGGCTTCCATAGCTCCCACCGCCAAGGCAGAACCCCATCAGAAGTGGATGGACACTCCCATCACTTTTGATGCTTCGGACTGCCCAAGGAACATGATCAGAGCTGGTCAACTACCGTTGATGGTCTCTCCTACCATCAATAACGTCCAGCTCTAACATGTCTTGGTGGATGGAGGTGCGGTGCTCAACCTCCTCAGTTACGAAGCGTTCGTGAAAATCCATCTCTGACTCTCGGACCTTCGCCCCTCATGTCCCTTCTCTGGAGTAGGTCCGGGAGCTATCTCTCCTCTCAGATCATTATGCTCCCGGTGACCTTCGGGACTCGGGACAATTACAGGACTGAGAAGTTGGTCTTTGATGTAGTGCACATCAGCCTACCCTTTAACGCCATCCTAGGCAGGACAACCCTGTATAGGTTTTTGGCCGCAGCTCACTACGGCTATTTGGTTTTGAAGATACCGACACCTTTAGGCATTTTTCGGATCCACAGGGATCGCACTGTGGGATTCACTACGCTGGAAGAACTCCATACACTTGCAATAGCACAAGAGGGAGCGTCCGGCAAGGAGCAAGCTGCTCAACCTCTGAGATCTCGCCACTGGGGCTCAACCTCTGCACCACGTGTGCATCCAAGCAACGACACCGACATTCCTGTCAAAGTCGTCCAAATTGGTTTTAATGCTGCCTAGACCACCCATATATTGGGAGGTCTGGACAAAAAATAGGAACTCGCGCTCATCACTTTCCTCGAGGCAAATGTCAATGTGTTTGCATGGAAACCGTCACAGATGCCTGGGATCCCTAGGGAGGTGATTGAGCACAGCCTAAAGATATATCCCAACGCACGGCTAGTACATCAGAAGCCCCGAAAGCAATCAGTCGAGCAGAAAAATTTCATTAGATAAGAAATCATGAAGCCGCTCGAAGCTGGTTTCATCTGGGAGGCTCTTCACCCACAATGACTAGCAAACCCAGTCGTTGTACCCATGGCCGGCGGGAAGCTTCGGATGTGTATCGACTACACCACCTTGAATAAGGCATGTCCAAAAGACCCATTTCCACTACCTAGGATAGATCAGATAGTGGACTCCACCTCCGGGTGTGAGCTATTGTGTTTACTAGATGCATACTCTTAATATCATCAAATCCAAATGTCTAGGGAAGATTAAGAGCACACTGCCTTCATAACAGTAGATGGGTTGTATTGTTATACTGCCATGCCTTTTGGTCTAAAAAACGATGCTTCAACTTTTGTGTGAGCCATGCACAAAACATTTGGAGAGCTCATTAGGGACTTGGTGGTAGTCTACGTCGATGACATCGTTGTGAAGGTGAAGAACAAGGAGTAACTCCTTGACAACCTGCAAGCCGTCTTCGACAAGCTGCGAGTGACGCGCACCAAGTTAAACCCTGACAAATGTGTCTACGGGGTTAGCTACGATAAGGTCCTTGAATTCTTGGTGACTCATCGAGGAATTGAGGAAAATCTTGCGATGATAAAGTCTATTGAAGAGATGTGTCCCCCAACCCGTGTCAAGGATGTCTAGAAGCTAACTTGATGTCTAGCTGCGCTCAGCCGGTTCATCTCAAGACTGGCAGAGAGGGCACTTCCCTTCTTCAAGATATTGAGGAAGTCCGCGCCATTCCACTGGTTCGAAGAAGTAGAAAAGGCGTTCCAAGAGCTCAAGCAGCTCGTCACCACACTACCAATCTTGGTAGCTCTAGATCCTGGTAATGACATCATTGTGAAGGTGAAGAACAAGGAATCACTCCTTGACAACCTGCAAGCCGTCATCGACAAGCTGCGCATGACGTGCACCAAGTTAAAACCTGACAAATGTGTCTTCGGGGTTAGCTCCGGGAAGCTCCTCATATTATTGGTGACTCACCGAGGAATTGAGGCAAATCCGGCAAAGATAAAGGGTATTGAAGAGATGCGGCCCCCAGCCCGTGTCAAGGATGTCCAGAAGCTAACTGGATGTCTAGCTGCGCTCAGCCGATTCATCTCAAGATTGGCAGAGAGGGCACTTCCCTTCTTCAAGCTATTGAGGAAGTCCGGACCATTCCACTGGTTAGAAGAATTAGAAAAGGCGTTCCAAAAGCTCAAGCAGCTCCTCACCAAACTACCAATCTTGGTAGCTCCGGATCCTGGTGAGCCTCTTTTGCTTTACATTTCAGCAACTACGGAGGTTGTCAGCATGGTCCTAGTCGTGGAAAGACCGG
The DNA here is from genome assembly GCA_036927565.1 of Tuctoria greenei. Taxonomy (NCBI): domain Eukaryota; kingdom Viridiplantae; phylum Streptophyta; class Magnoliopsida; order Poales; family Poaceae; genus Tuctoria; species Tuctoria greenei. Next base: position 258,774,035 of record JAYESD010000002.1, read on the forward strand.
AGCCACCTACAGTTCAGGAGCCCAGACCCCTCCGGGAGGGTCTGGAGCTACCTGAAGGTAAGTCTGGGTCCTAGACCCCAGGCACGGATCCTAAAGACAAGCTGCTAGAGGATCAACCTCTCTCATCTGAGGGAGTTCTCATGGCTGAAGAAGAATTTTTGGGCCCCTTTGGAAGGGTCCGCGAAGCTCAAGAAGAAGGTTCGGACCCCTCCGGGAGGGTCCACATTTATGAAGAAGAAGCTTCGGGCCCTTCTGGGAAGGTCAGGACCGTCCAACGGCCAGTATACTTCATCAGCGAAGTACTACATGACACCAAGACTCGATATATTGAGGTACATAAGCTTCTCTATGTAGTGTTCATTGCCTCAAGGAAGCTACGTCACTATTTCCAAGCCCACAAGATATCAGTAGTAACCTCTTATCCACTATGTGTTATACTGCAAAACCCTAATTCTACGAGAAATATTGCAAAGTGGGCAAATGGAGCTGGTAGAGTTCTGTCGGTACCCTGTACCGGATACCACTTGGGACTGCAAAGAGTGCAAAGGAACTCCACCTATCTAAGTTGAAGACCTCTGAAGGCCCCACGTGTCATACGGAACTGGACCTGCCTCCCTTCTATGGTTAGTCCCAGTGCTGCCATGTGTGTCATAAAACCGGAGCTACATTCCATACACGGGAAAGCTCCGGACTAGATACCTGTGTGGCACCCCCGGACCTAACCCCTGACAGAGGGAAGCTCCAGTACTGACACGTGTACAACAACGCCGGACCTAACCGTCCTAGACGGTAAGCTCTAGAGCTGCCACGGGTCCAACCGCCGAACCTTCAACTTCAACAGGCCGATTGGTGGACCTCCAACGGCTCGGACCTTCAAGGGACATTAAAGCTTCAAGACCCGATTATGTGTCATTAATGCTATCTTAATGACACACGATCGGAGGACACTTAATACCAGTAACGCCACCATCAAGGCGTGTTACCACACTATTAAGGGTAATTAAGTACATTAATTGTGTATTAAGCACCAGTAACCGCCAAGGCCACATGTTGGGCCAGGCTAACGATGTAACAGCCAGTCCTTGTACTATAAAAGGACTGGCCGAGCGATACATAGGGGACCTCTCCGGACACGCCTACACACGCACTCAAGACACTCTAGACTTTGACACTCTAGTGCTCAGACGCTCAATACAACAGCTAGACATCCGTGGAGTAGGGTATTACACTCAGGCGGCCCGAACCATGTAAATCCTCGTGTCAACTTGCCACCTTTGAATCTTTGGGCACCAACAACCGAACTACAAACTCCGCGGGCTGCCAACGGTAGTACTGGGAGAATTGCCGGAATCACACTCCGACAGTTGGCGCGCCAGGTAGGGGGTGCTCGAGATTCAAACATGGTGAACTCTACTGCTGGATCATCCAACGGCAACCACATTGTGCAACCTGCTGGAGGCAATCCCTCCAACATGCAGCAGCCAGTAGGTGTCGTGGCTCCAGCAGGAGTCATGCCATCGCCGCAACCATCTGCTCTGGCAAATCAAGTTGGACGTCGAGATGGGGCGTCTGCATCGGTCACTGCATCGGTGAACCACAACCCTGAACACGCGATTAATGTTGCGCGTGCTCTTCTTCAACGTCCACCACCTCCAGGAGCACCCCAAAGTGCAATGGAGCAGTGGAGAGCTGATGTGGAACATATGGTTGCAGCAGCAGCCGATGGCATCAGCAATCAAGGTCCTCCCCCATTGGGGCGGGCCCCATCAGAGCATCGGACCTTGTCGGGTAGACTTGGTTCGCACGCTTCACTGCACAGGAGGCATGCTGCATCTCACCAGGTGACATCGCTGCCTTCCGGGGTGCGACGTACTCACACGATAACTAGACTTTCGACTCATGACCTCTAGGTGGAGCTCAATTGCCGTTACTGTCAACAAGACGACCGTGTTCACATCGAGTGTGCTCGCGAGAGGCGAGAGGCTCGGGACAGTCCTGCTCTTGAGGGAGTAGGAGGAGGCTGTTCTGCCTTGGCCATGCATCTACGTATGGTCAGGTGGCCGCAGATGTTCCGGCCTCACTTGCCGGAGAAATTTGACGGGACTGTCAATCCCGCCAAATTTCTTCAAATCTATTCCACCACTATCCTTGCGGCTGGAGGCAATGAGGCCGTAATGGCCAATTATTTTCATGTGGCTTTAACTGGGACCGCCAGGTCCTGGTACATGAGCCTTCCGCCCGACTCCATCAATAGTTGGGCGGAGTTGTGCCAACAGTTCACCGCCAACTTCGGGAGTTCATACACCCGACCAGGCACAGAACTGGACCTTTTTGCTGTCAAGCAAAAAGGGGGAGAGTCCCTGCGATCCTTCATCCAGATGTTCTCCCAGGTACGAAATACCATTCCTTATATCTCAAGCACCTCTGTTATTGTGGCATTTAGACAGGGCGTTCGAGACAAGAAGATGCTGGAGAAGCTGGCGACCAAGGAAATCACTAGCGTCATGAAACTTTTCAGCTTGGCAGACAAGTGTGCCAAGGCTGCGGAGGTCCGTGAAATGCACTCCCAACCACCTCCGAAGGATAAAAAAAAGTCCTCAAGGGTGAAGCCGCTACCTCCGGGAGTGGCAAGAAGAAGAAAAAGTCCAACGGCAAGAAGAAGCCGTCGGCCAGCACACCCACTGCCGCCACTGCCGCAGCTCTGGGTGGCCGGGGGCCACGCTCCGAGAAACGACCTCGGTCGTCGTCTAAGACAGTGGTAGCTCCAAGGTGTGGTGTCCCATACACAAGGTGGACATGCACAACTTGGAAAACTACCGTGAGGTCCATAACCTCGCTGAGTGCTACAACAAGCGCTAGGAAGAAGCTTCGTTCCGTCAAAGGGAGGGAAAACAAAAAGTCGACGAAGCTCCGGCTGAAGAGGAGTTAGGTTTTCAGGACCCTAAAAAGGTCTTGAAGGCTGTTTACACCTCTGTTGACGACGACTCCGACGTCTCTGACAACGAGCGCCGGAAGACCATGAACACCATCTTTGGTGGTTCGTGGGACATTACCTCCCGCCGTGTCCTCAAGACATTGCGGCGGGACATGGCCTATGTAGCTCCCACCACCAGGGCGGAGCTGCACCGGAAGTGGATGGACACTGACATCACTTTCGATGCTTTGGGCTGCCCTCAGAACATGATTGGAGCTGGCCAACTTCCACTGATGGTATCTCCGACCATCAATAACATCCAGCTCCACCACGTGATGGCTAACGGAGGTTCAGGGCCGAACCTTATAAGATTTGAAACCTTCGTCAAGCTTAAGCTCTGACCTTCGGATCTTCGCCCCTCCCGACCTTTCTCCGGAGTAGGTCCGGGGGCCCTGACTCCACTCGGTGACATAACTCTCCCAGTGACCTTCGGGACTCGGGAGAATTACAAGACCGAGAACTTGGTCTTCGACGTGGTGCATATCAACATACCCTTCAACGCCATCCTGGGCAGACCTGCTCTGTACAAATTCATGGCTGCTGCTCATTATGGCTACCTAGTGTTGAAGATGCCAACACCCTCAGGCATTCTCTGAATCCGCGGAGATCGCACCACTAGAGTTACTGCTCTGGAAGAACTCCACGCACTTACTACAGCGCAGGAGGAAGAATCCGGAAAGGAGCAAGATCCGATGCCCCCGAGCATTCGTCATTGAGGCTCAACCTCCGCACCTCGTGTGCAACCAAGCGGCGACACTAACATTCCCTTCAAAGTCGTCCAAATCGGTTCCGACGCTGCTCAGACCACCTGTATATCGGGAGGTCTGAACGACAAATAGGAACTCACGCTCATCACTTTCCTCCGGGCTAATGTCGACGTGTTTGCTTGACAACCATCACAAATGCCTGGGATCCCTGATCGAGCATAATCTGAAGATTTATCCCGATGCTCGGCCTGTACATCAGAAGCCACGGAAGCAATCAGTAGAGCGACATAACTTCATACGTCAAGAAGTGAAGAAGTTGCTCGAAGCTGGATTCATCCGAGAAGTCTTCCACCCAAAATGGCTGGCAAGCCCAGTCGTTGTACCCAAGGCCCGCGGGAAGCTTCAGATGTGTATAGACTACACTACACTGAATAAGGCATGTCCAAAGGATCCATTCCCACTACCTAGAATAGATCAGATAGTGGATGCCACCTCTGGGTGTGAATTACTGTGTTTCCTAGACGCATATTCTGGGTATCGTCAAATCAGAATGTCTAGGGAAGATGAAGAGCGTACTTCCTTCATCGCAGTAGATGGATTATATTGTTACACTGCCATGCCATTCGGTCTCAAAAATGCTGCTTCAACGTTTGTGCGAGCTATGTACAAAACGTTTGGAGAGCTCATCAGAGATGTAGTGGAAGTGTACGTCGATGACATCGTCGTCAAGATCAAGAACAGGGAGTCATTCCTTGAAACCTTGCAAGCTGTCTTGACAAGTTGTGAATCACATGCACGAAGCTGAACCCGGACAAGTGTGTCTTCGGGGTTAGCTCTGGAAAGCTTCTTGGATTCTTGGTGAACCACCAAAGTATAGAGGCAAATCTGGCGAAGATTAAAGCTATTGAAGACATGCGACCACCAGCTCGCATCAAGGATGTCCAGAAGCCGACTGGATGTCTAGCTGCCCTCAGCCGGTTCATTTCAAGACTGGCGGAAAGGGCGCTACCCTTCTTCAAACTTTTAAGGAAGTACGGACCATTCCAATGGTATGAAGAAGAAGAAAAGGATTTCCAAGAGCTGAAACAACTTCTCACCACTCTACCAACTCTGGTAGCTCCGAACCCGGGTGAGCCACTTCTGCTTTACATTTTAGCAACTGACGAAGTTGTCAGCAATGTCCTGGTTGAGGAAAGACCAAAACCATCTCCAGTTCAGGAATCCAGACCCCTTTGGGAGGGTCCGTAGCTACCTGAAGGCGAGTTTGGGTCCCAGCCCCCAGACCCGGATCCTCGAGGCAAGACGCTAGAGGATCAACCTCCTTCAAATGAAGGAGTCACTGTTGCTGAACAAGAAGATTCGGACCCCTCCGGGAAGGTCCGGGTCACTTCAGAAGAAGTTCCGAGTTCCTCCAGTGGGAACCTGGAGGTCCCCGAAGAAGGTCCGGACCCCTCCGGGAGGGTCCTCGTTGATGAGGAGGAAGCTCCGGGGCCCTCCAGGAGGGTCCAAACAGTCCAGCGCGCAGTGTACTTCATCAGTGAAGTACTCCACGATGCCAAGACTCGATACCTAGAGGTGCATAAGCTGCTCTATGCAATTCTTATTGCTTCTAGGAAGCTTCATCACTACTTCCAAGCTCACAAGATTTCAGTGGTAACCTCTTATCCACTGCGTGCGATCTTGCATAGCCCCAACTCTACTGGCAACATCGCAAAGTGGGCAACAGAATTGGTCGAGTTCGATCTTGAATTCGCCCCAAGACAAGCGATCAAGAGTCAAGCATTAGCGGACTTCGTGGCAGAATGGACCACCTCTCCATCCAATCCTAGGGGCCCAATGAGCAGAAGTTGGAGCCCAAGGTTCTGGTCTTCATCGAGCCTCACTAGACTCTCTACTTTGATGGCTCCGTGCAGAAGTAGGGGGCCGGATCCGGAGTCCTTCTCCTCACTCCGACCGGGGTGAAGGTCAAATACATGGTTCACCTTGACTTCAAGGCAACCAACAACATGGCAGAGTATGAAGCATTAATCTACGGGCTCAAGGTGGCTTTGTAATATGGTGTCAAGCAGCTGCTGGTAAAGGGTGATTCACAGCTCATTATAAAACAAGTCAAAGGTGAATGCTGCTACAACAACCCTCAACTAGCTGCATACCCACTTGAAGTCCAGAAGCTTCAGAAGGACTTCGACGTCCTAGATCCTTGCCATGTCCAGCGTCTCAACAACGCTGAAGCTGACAAACTCTCGATGAAAGCTTCGATCGAAGCTCCGGCTCCCGACGGAACCTTCGTCCGAAGGTTGTCTAAACCTACAGCTCAGCCTGCCGAACTGAGCGAAGGGGGCAAGACCAGCACCTCAAAGCTGGCGGTCCCGATGGCCCTGTTACCATGGCGTCCATCAAGGGTCATAGGTGCTGTAGGAAGCTCCGAGCAACCCAGCACGCAAGACTCAAATGCTCAAGTTAGCTCCGATGCATGGATCTCGGAGATCCAGAGCTACTTGAAAGACAACTTCCTTCCTAAAGATAATGTATCCGCTGACCGGATAGTCAGATTGGCTAAAAGATGCATGCTGGTAGAAGGGGATCTCTACCAGCGCGGTGCCAACGGCGTCCTAATGCGGTGCATTACAAGGGAAAAAGGCTGCAAGCTCCTCACGGAAATCTATGGAGGCGAGTGTGGGAACCACGCGTCTTCCCGCACGTTGGTCGGTAAAGCCTTCCGACACGGTTTTTACTGGCCTACAGCACTCCAGGATGCAACCGAGCTAGTGAAGAAATGCGAAGCATGCCAGTTCCATGCAAAACAAATTCATACACCAGCTGAACCCCTACAAATGGTACCTCCTACATGGCCATTCGCTGTGTGGGGGATGGATATCTTGGGACCTTTCCTAAGAGCCGTCGGAGGTTACAAGTTCCTGTATCTTGCCATTGACAAGTTCACCAAGTGGCCACAAACAACTCCACTTGTGACAATAAACAAGAAATCAGCTATCAATTTCTTGCAGTCCATAGTATGCAGATTTGGAGTCCCAAACAAGAGCATAACTAACAACGGGACCAATGTTCAAGCTCTGCATTCCAAGGATATTGCGAAGACCTCGACGTTCAAATCAGTTACGCTTCCATAGCTCACCCGGCAAGCAATGGACAAGCTGAGAGAGCAAATGCAGAAATCCTAAAAGGAATCAATATGCGCACATATGAGCGCCTGAAAAAACATGGAGCCAACTGGATTGAAGAGCTTCCGCCGACCTTGTGGGCAAACAGGACAACTCCAAACTGGTCAACTGGAAAGAAACCCTTCTTCTTGGTGTACGGAGGTGAAGCAGTCCTTACTCCGGAAATCACCTTGGGGTCACTTTGGGTTGGACCTTTGATGATGGCACGCATGGCCAGCTCCGGCGTGAAGACCTTGACCTCGTCGAAGAGGGAAGGTGCCGAGCAGCTGTTCGAAATGCACGATACCACCAAGCGCTCCGGCTCTACCACCAAAGGCATGTGCAGAACCGACAACTCGAGGAAGGCGATCTGGTGCTACAGAGAATACAAACTCGAGAAGGGTTAAACAAACTCTCCCCCAGCTGGGAAGGACCCTTCCAAGTGATCAAAGTATCCCATCCCGGATGCGTTCGCTTGGCAACTGAGATGGGACACTGCTTCCTAATCCTTGGAACATTGAGCACCTATGTAAGTTCTACGCTTAATATCACGGAGGTGAGTCTGTAATTACGTGTGATGTATGTTATAGCGTCATTGTACAGAGTCGGGTAGCCCCTCCTGGGGGACAGCCGAACCTTTCCCGGAAGGTCCGCAAAGTTCAAGCAACACTTGTCACAGTCCCAGAACTAAAAGTGTAGCTAGCTACCCTGGGTCAAACGATAAATGCAACTCACTTAGCCTGGTTCCATACCCTAAGAGTGTACTTGTTTCCCCTGTACCCCAAACCTATAATAAAAGACATCATTATGTGAAAACAGACTCCACGTGCCTTTATTTTGTACAGGCTCAATATTTTTTATTTTTCTCTTTCTTGTCTATAACAAAGTTGTGCAATTCTCAAGAAAATTTAGTTTGAACAATTCGTGTATAATTCAAGTTGCATTTTTAATTCTTTCGGGTCTTAACTTTGTTGAATGGCTTACTCGCCTGAATGCCGCCAAGCACATCTAGGTCCGGAGTGTGCTATCGACTTAGCCTGGTCCTGCACCCTAAGTACGCCACTCTACCTACACCCTGGCAGGCCGAAGTAAGGAGAGTTCAGAAATGATTGGATCTGAAGAAAACTAACAAATGCGCTTGATTGTATACAGAATTGCTGTCGATCTAAATTTTCTTTCACGAATAGTAAGCCGTAATTGAGTTATAGATAGGAATTGGATTTTACTGTTTATCTTGACTTTAGTGTGCAGAAAAAATAAAAATCTCGTGATGATGGTGGATGATGCCGGAGCTATCAGAGCTTCGACATTCCCCAAAGTGGCCGGAACTATCAAGTTCCGGCAAATCCAGGGGGTCAGCCGTCAGCGTGAAGAAACGATGGTGGAAGAATACTCCCTGCCATCGAACCTCTACGTGTTAACAGTGGTCGATGCCGGAGCTACCAAGATCCGACAACCCTAGAGGATTTGCTATCAACACTCTACGTGTTGACGATGGCCGCTGCCAGAGCTACTAATCTCCGATGGTGGTCGCTACCGGAGCTACTAAGCTCTGACAACCTCAGGGGCCTCTACTGTCGATGCAACAAGACTTCGGACCTACAAACTACAAGTTCGAAGCACGCAAGTATTCAACAAAATGCAACATCCTCTTGGTACATGTTCACAATCAAATTGTGTACGTCTACCAGGGGGCCAAGTGAGGCAAAGGTTGAAGACAAAAAATGAAATTCATAAATTTGGATTTCATTCATATGAGGATAAGAGATTACAAAATTGAGGAAAAGAAGAGAAGATACAAGTGGGAGATACAAAGAGAAAGTCCTAAGTCCTAAGGAAGAATGAGGCGACCTTCTGGGCAACCTCCGACATGCTGGCTTTGGCGGCATCTCCCTCTCCGTCGATGGGGCCTTCAAGCACCGGGTCTAGTGGGCAATGAGGATCCCAACTCATGTAGCACGTCAGCATGTACTCTGCGACGTTCTTCACCAGGGATTGTCCTTTAGTTTCCAACTGGTCCACGATGACATCGCCCATCTTGTTGAGCTTGTTGCCCGCCGAGCTCAACGCTTGCAACGCCTGGTCCAGCTCCGGCTCCGGATCATCCGGACGCACGGGACTAAAGCCTAGCGGCGTCAGCGCGTCCTTGGATTTGCCCAGGAAATCCCATACTTGTTGGGACTCCGCATCCCTTGAGCCCCGCACCTCTTCCAAGGACCTCTTGGTCGCCGCAAGCTCCGAATCCTCCCGGGCAAGGCGCTCGACCTCTTTGGCATTCTGCTGAATCTTTTCAGCAACTTGCCTTTCGAGTTTACCAAGCTCCTCTTCCCGGACGTGGATCTTGTTCCGCCGATCGACCAGGTCTCTCTTCCAGTCCCACACTTTTTTCTCCCTGGCAACAACTTCATTCTCCCTCTTGGTGAGGTCTTGTCCATGCTGCCAGGCCTTCTTCTCCTCTTTCTCGCAGAGCTCCTCCAACTTCTTGGTGCGCTCCGCAAGGCTCTTGTCACCCAGAGTCAGCCTCTGAGTAAGCTCCTCCTCCCTCTTCACGAGGTCATCCCGCAGCTTCAGGAGTCTTTGCTCTTCATCTTTGAGCTTTTTCTCCTGCTCCTCAAGAGCCTCCCGACGCTTGACGAGGCTGTCGTGGATGGTGCTGAGCTTCTCCTGGTGATCATTCGCTGCTTCATTAGCAGCCACGACCTGTTCATGGATGGCCCGGGACTGGTTGTCGAGGGATCGCACCATACTTTCCCTCTCATCCGACAGCTGACCCCAGTACTCCAACAGGGCCTTCTCCCTTTTCACCCGCTCCTTGTCATCGGCCAGCCTCATCTGCGCCAGCTTGGTCTCGAATTGGAGCCGGTTGCGCCACCTCCTAAGGGTTTGGCGCTCCTCCTCGAGGGCCTTGCTGTCGTGGTAAAAGGACAGCTGAACTTGACAAAAGCTGGAGTAGGCATTGTCGATAGCCAGCGACAGGGGGATCGGCTCCGGACCTGCCGGGGTCCTCTTCGCTGGCTCCAGCGGGTTCTCCATAACAAAAATTGGGTCCCACTCTACAAGAGCGGACCCCTGAGATTCCATGACACTAGGGCCGCCCTCCAGGATAGCCTCGGTCACCACCGAGGAAGGTCCTTCAATCGAAGTTTCTACCTCCGGAGTCGGCTCTGAAGGTCCCGCCGCCAGATCCTCAGCAACTGGTCCCTCAGGCAGAGGACCTGTAACTTCGTCTTGGTACCCTGTCTCAGGCGCAGGAACCTCCGGAACAGCCACCTCCGGGGCAGGCGATGAAGATTCGGCCAGAGCTGAGCCCACTTCCGGCTCCGATGCTGGCGCCTCCTCCACCGCTAGTTCAGGCACCAACGCTTCGACCTCCGTCGGTTCAGGCGCCGGCGCTTCGACCTCCACCGGCTCGGGCACTGGTACTTCCGCGACAACCGGCTCAGGCACCGGAACTTCATCAACACCCGGCTCCACTGCCGAGGCTTCAATAACATCCGGCTCTGGGGATGGAACTGCAGCTACCTCCGGCTCTTTGGCCGGAGCGTCTGTCATCACAGCATCCAAAACCGGAGCTGGTGCCACTGGTACATCTTCATTCCCGTGGTCCGGCGCTACCAAGGGTGCTTCGGGAGAGGAGTCAAGGTTCAGAACCACGACAGCTGGCGCCAGAGCTGCCGCGACCTCAACCACAACCTAGGGCGGCACTAGAACTAGAGCCGGAGCCTCCGCCTGCACAGCATCAGCTGCTGTCGCAGGAACCGGAGCTTCAATCCCTTTTTTGGGTATGAAGAAACTCCAATTATGATCACAACAAAAACAATCAACTGAGGTAAAAAAATTAATTTTACCTCGGAAGACTTCCGCTCCAGCTAGCGCGAAACCTCTTCACCGGATGCTCGGGACCAGACCCTATTGCCATTTGCGTGGTAGCTCCAGAAGGCTCCCCGGAGCTTGCTCCCACCGTCAGCGACGTCTTGGTTGAGGACCCCCTCGACTGGAAAAGACCCTCGGACCTAGAGCCCTCAGATGGCCCTGGAACGGGAGCCACATGGCTGGAGCTGGTGTACCGGGGAGATGCGGATGCTGGAGTGGTCGTAGCCATTGAAGACCTCCCCCGCCGGGGAGAAGGAGCTGTCATGGAAGGAACATGTCTGATGGGCCTCCCATCAGAGTGCTTCAACTTCCTCTTGCGGCTCGAGGGCTCGACCAACTCCTTGCCCTTGCCTATGACTTCAGCTCTTGGCTTCGGGGTGGGAGCGGAGCCACCCTCTGAAGCTCCGGGGATCGCCACCCCAGAGGTTGATCACCTCGCCATCAAGCCCAAGTCGTCCAACAGCGGCATCTTCCTCCGGAGCTCTCTGCACTCCTCTGGTATCATATTCAGAGGAAGGAAAGCCGCCGGTGGAGACATGTCGCCAGGGCCAATGTTCCTAGGCTGGAACTTCTTGAGATGGGTCTTCAAGGCTTCACAGTTCAAGTTGGTGTGCAAGCCAACCTCAATGCAGTTGGTATCATCTCACTGTTGAAGGCCCAGACAGGCCGCCCCCTAGCCCTCAGCAGGGCCCACCTGTTCGTCAAGAAGTTGCCGAAGACCGTCTGGGGGTCACCCCACCTTGTAGACACTCCTGGATTCTATCCAGAATGGGCTTGTACTTCCTCGACAGCTCCGACATGTCACTCCAAGTGTCGGTGTCGACGCGGGGCAGGCCTTCATGCAGTTCCATCCTCTCGTGTCCCTCCACGGTGATGACCACCCAGTCTTTCTTCCAGTCATCCCACTTGCCGGAAGGAAAGGACCTCAAGTACTTGTGGGGGGAGTTTTTCCGCTTAATGAAGTAGTAGAAGTCGATGAACTCATCACTCTTCCTGGTGGGGTGGACAGTGAAGAAAGTCCGGAACAACTCCACGCAAGGGGGAACACCCACCCACATCTCGCAAAAATTGACGAAAGTCGCCACTAGCAAGATTGAGTGGGGGCCAAGATGGTGGAGCTGCAGGCCATATAAATCTAGCAGCATCAGAAAGAAAGTAGAAAAAGGCGGGATCAAACCCGCCATGACGTACCCAAGGAAGTACACCATATCTCCGGCTCGCTCCTTCTCGACGGGAAGCTTGCCGCACCGAATGTCGTTATCGAAGGAATCACGGGACCAACCCATGTAGGTCCGGACCCTAGACAACTCCTTCTTGCTCCCAATGCGGCTCTTGGGATGTCCCAACTTCATCGCAGCACATCGGGGTGAGAGAGGAAAAGCATGCGAAAGTTTGGAGGATTGAGCGCCAGTTCAAATGAAGGCGTAAGGAATCCCCAAACGGTGCATGCTTTCCTTCTTAAGTAAGCCCCCGCAACACTTGGATGGAAACAACAGAGGAGCCAACGATACAGTTCAAAAACTTCACCCCGCCAATGACAAGGGGGCCCGGGGCCACCCCGACGATCAAGTTGAGGTCCTTACCCAGGCGAACAGTTGTCATGATGAAAGGTGGGAAACCCAAGGGCGGCGGCCTGACAGGGTGCGCGGAACTGATACAGTTTTCGTATTGGGAATCGATGACCTTCAATTGCGTGAGATCCGCACATGCAGATCTCACCTGCCGCATCTTGGATATGCCACGTGACGATGGTTTAACTGCAAACCGCCACCTCAACAGCACATCCAAAAACCCTTGAAGACACGGTGCAGAAATCGAAAGATGGACCCACTTGTGGCAGAATGTCTTAATTAAAAAGGTCTCTCCCAGAGGTGGGCCCAGGGGGCCACTGTCGGTACCCCGTGTAACGGATACCCCTTGGGACTGCAAAGAGTGCAAATGAATTCCACCTATCTAATTTGAAGACCTCCAAAGGTCCCACGTGTCATATGGAACCGGACCTGCCTCCTTTCTATGGTTAGTCCCGGTCCCGCCACGAGTGTCATAAAACCGGAGCTATACTCCATACACGGGAAAGCTCCGGACTATATACCTGTGTAGCACCCTCGGACTTAACCCCCGACAGAGGGAAGCTCCGGTACTGACACGTGTACAACAGCACCGGACCTAGCCGTCCTAGACGTTAAGCTCCGGAGCTGCCACGCGTCCAACCGCTAGACCTTCAACTTCAGCAGGCTGATTGGTGGACCTCCAACGGCTCGGACCTTCAAGGTACATTAAAGCTTCAAGACCCGATTATGTGTCATTAATGCTGTCTTAATGACACACGATACGAGGACCCTTAATACCAGTAACGCCACTATCAAGGTGCGTTACCACGCTATTAAGGGTAATTAAGTACATTAATTGTGTATTAAGCATTAGTAACCGCCAGGGCCACATGTCGGGCCAGGCTAACGATATAACATCTAGTCCTTGTACTATAAAAGGACTGGACGAGAGATACACAGGGGACCCCTCCGGACACGCCTACACACGCGCTCAAGACACTCTATACTCTAACACTCTAGTGCTGAGACACTCAATACAACAGCTACACATCCGTGGAGTACGGTATTACGCTCAGGCGGCCCGAACCACGTAAATCCTTGTGTCAAATTGCCACCTTGTTCTGAATCTCTGCGCGCCCACAACCGAACTACAAACTCCGCGGGCTGCCAACGGTAGTTCCGGGAGAATTGCCAGAATCACACTCTGACAAGTTCGATCTCGAATTCTTGCCTCGACATGCTATCAAGACATAGGAATTTGCTGACTTTGTGGCGGAGTGGACCCCTTCTTCATCAAATATAGGGGGCCCCAGTGAGCAGAAGCCGGAACCCAAGGTCCTGGTCTTCACTGAGCCTCACTGGACTCTACTTCGACGGCTCTGTGTAGAAGCATGGGGTCTAAGATAGAATCCTTCTCCTCGCTCCGACCGAGGAGAAGGTCAAATACATGGTACACCTTGACTTCAAGGCAACCAATAACACGGTGGAGCATGAAGCACTCATCTATGGACTCAAGGTGGCGCTATCATATGGCGTCAAGCAGTTGATGGTGAAGGGAGACTCACAACTCATCATCAAGCAAGTCAAAGGTGAATGCAATTGCAACAACCCTCAACTCGCTGCTTACCTCCTTGAAGTCCAAAAGCTGTAGAAGGACTTCCACATCCTAGACCTCTGCCATGTCCAATGTCGCAACAATGCTGAAGCTGTTGAACACTCAACGAAGGCTTCAACCGGTGTTCAAGCTCCCGGCAGAGTCTTTGTCAGGAGATTGTCAACACCTTCCTCTCGGCCTGTCGAACTGAGTCAAGAGGGCAATACTAGCACCTCGACGCTGACGGTCCCAGTGGCCCTATTAACATGGTGTCCACCAAGGATCGTAGGCACTGCAGGAAGCTCCGAGCAACCCAGCGTGCAAAATTTGGAAGTTAGTCAGCTCTGATGCATGGATCTTGGAGATCCAGAGCTACTTGAAAGACAACAATCTTCCTAAAGACGGTGCTTTCACTGACCAAATCATCAGGTTGGCTAAAAGATATGCGCTGGTAGAAGGGGATCTCTCTTGGCATGGTGCGAACGACGTTCTAATGCGGTGCATTGCTCGGGAAGAAGGTCGCGAGCTCCTCACGGAAATTCATGGAGGCGAGTGTGGGAACCACACGTCTTCCTGCACGTTGGTTGGTAAAGCCTTGCGACATGGCTTTTATTGGACTACAACACTCCAGGATGCAGTTGAGTTGGTAAAAATGTGTGAAGCGTGCCAGTTTCACGCGAAGCAAATTCACACACCGGCTCAGTCGCTGCAAATGATACCTCCTACATGGCCATTCGATGTGTTGGGGATGGAAATTTTGGGACCTTTCCTAAAAGCCGTCGGAGGTTACATGTTCTTGTATGTCGCCATCGACAAGTTCACTAAGTGGACATAAGCTACTCCAGTTGTGACAATCAACAAGCAATCTGCTATCAAGTTCTTGAAGTCCATAGTCTGCAGATTTGGAGTTCCGAGCAAAGTCATCCCTAACAACGGAACCCAATTCACAAGTGCAACATTCCAAGAATATTACGAAGACCTTGGCATACAAGTCAGCTATGCATCAATAGCACACCTGGCAAGTAATGGCCAAGCTGACAAAGCAAATGCAGAGATACTAAAAGGGCTCAAGACGTGCACGTATGAGCGCCTGAAGAAACATGGAACCAACTGGATAGAGGAGCTTTCGCCTGCACTGTTGGCGAGCAGGACAACACCTAACCGGTCAACTGGAGAGACACCCTTCTTCCTGGTGTATGGAGCTAAAGCGGTCCTTCCTCCGGAGATCACCATGGGGTCTTTCCGGGACCGGACCTTCGATGAAGCCGTGCAGGACAAGCTCCGGTGCGAAGACCTTGACCTCTTCGGAGAGGGATGGTGCCAAGCAGCTGTTTGGAATGCATGATACCACCAGGTGCTCTGGCATTATCATCAAAGGCATGTGCGCAACTGACAACTCGCAGAAGGAGGTCTGGTGCTACGGAGAATACTCACTCGAGAAGGGATGAACAAACTCTCCCCAAGCCAGGAAGGTCCCTTCCGAGTTATCAAAGTTTCCCACCCTGGATACGTTCACTTGGCAACAGAGGATGGGACCCCGTTTACCAATCCATGGAACATCGAGCACTTCTGTAAGTTTTATGCTTAGTTTCATGGAGTTGAGTCTGTACTTACACATAATATAAATTATAGAGTCTATAGACAGAGTCGGGTAGGTCCTCGAGAAGAACATCCGGACCCCTCCGGGAGGGTCCAGACAGTTCAAGCACACTTAACTTGGTCCTTGTACTTTAAGTGTAGCCCACCTACCCTGGGTTAGAACAAGATGAATAGCACGCTTAGCCTGGTTCCATACCCTAAGTGTGTCCTTGTCTCCCCTATAATTCGGACCTATAATGAAAAACATTGTTGTGTGAAAACAGACTCGATGTGCATTAATTTTTTACATGCTCGTTTCTTTTATTATCTTTTCCTTCTTGACTATAACGAAGATGTGCAATTCTTTTTGAGATTTAGTCCGAGTTAATCATATGACATACAAGTTATATTGTCGATCTTTTTTTGGATCTTAGCATTGCTAGATGGTCTACTCGCCTGAACACCAAAGCCAATGACGGGTCTGAAGTGTGCTATCAACTTAGACTTGTAAGGCACCCTAAGTACGCCACCTACCCATATTCCGGCAGGTCTTAGTAGGGAGGCTCTGGAAGGCATGCGAACCTGAAGAGATTATATCGATATACTTGTTATCAAATTGAGATCCTTTGGATCTAAAATTCAAACAAGAACAATAAGTCGCAAATGAGTTATAGACAAGAGGACAAATTTTACTACTTTTCTTGTCTTTAATATGCAGGAAAAATGAAAAAAATCATGGCAATGGTGGTCGATGCCAGAGCTACTAGGCTCCGACAACCCTCAGGGGGCCCACCGTCGATGTTTCATATGTTAAAAGTGGGCATTATTAGAGCTAATAAGCTCCGACAACTCCCATGGGGGCCAGCCATCGACGTGAAGAATTAACGGCGAACTAAACAAAGATGGTGGAGATATCACCCCAAGGGGGCCCACTGTCGACGTTCTACGCGTTGACAGTGGGCGCCGTCAAAGCTACCAAGATTCGACAACCCCCAGGAGGCCTGTCATCGACATTCTACATGTTGACAGTGGCCGCCATCAGACCTACCAAGCTCAGACAGCCCCCAGCGGGCCTGCCGTCGATGTTCTACGTGTTGACAGTGGGCGCCGTCGAAGCTTCCAAGCTTCAACAACCCCTAGGGGTCCCGTCGTCAATGTTCTACACGTTGAAAGTGGGCGCCGTCAAAGCTACAAAGCTCTGACAACCCCTAGGGGGGCCGCCGTCGATGTTCTATGTGTTGGCAGTGGGCGCCGTCAGACCTACCTAGCTCTGACAACTCCTAGGGGCCCGCCGTCGATGTAACAAAGGGTCCCAGGATATGTCGGGGGTAAACCTCAGACCTGGGAGCTATCGTTTTATCTACAAGTGAGGAGTGAAGTCATCAAGGCATTGTCAAATCTTATTGGTACATGTTCACAATCAAATTGTGTACATCTACCAGGGGGCCAACAATATAAAGTACAATGCATTGACGAAACACACAAAATAGAATTCATTCATTCAAAAGATTGGATTTCATTGATTCAAAATGAGGATTACAAGTGAAGGCAAAATAAAAGGCACCCTAGCTACTGGAGGTCCTATGGAAGAATGAGGCAACTTTCTCGACAGTTCATGAATGTTGGCTCTGGCGGCATCTTTCTCTTCGACAATGGGACCTTCGACTACCAGATCTAGAGATAGTTGAGGGTCCCGGCTTTTGAAACACGCCAGCACATATTCGACGATGTTCTTGGCTAGGGACTTCCCCTCCGTCTCCAGGATGATGACATCACCCATTGCATCTAACTTGTTGCCAGCAGAGCTCAACGCCACCAGTGCCTTGTCCAGCTCTGGCTCTGGGTCATCCGGACGTACCGGACTGAAGCTGAGTGGCACTAGAGCTTCGTTGGCTCACCCCAGGAAATCCTAGACTCATCGGGACTCAGTTGCTCTCAAACTCCTTAATTCCTCTAGGGACCTTCTAGTAGCCGCAAGCTCTGAACCTTCCCGGGCGATGCGTTCGACCTCCTTGGCATACTGCTGAATACTTTCAGCCACCTTCTTTCCATGGTCAGCAAGCTCTGTCTATCGGAGGTGGACGCGGTTCTGACGGTTCGCCAGATCCTTCTCCCTGCCCTTCACTTTCTCCTCTCTGGTGGAGACTTCAATCTCTCTCTTGGAGAGTTCTTGTCCCACTTGCCAAATCTTCTCCTCCTCTTGTTTGCTCCTCTATTCAAACTTCTGGGTGCGATCAACCAAACTTTGCTTCCCCAGTGTTATCCTTTGGGCGAGCTCCTCCTCCCTCTTCAGGAGGTCCTCCTGCTTCTCTAGGAGCCTTTCCTCCCTATCATCGAGAGATTCTCGATGTTTAAGGAGTACTTTATTCAGTTCATTGAGGTTGTCTTGATGGACATCAAAAGCCTCATGGGTCTCCTTAGCATGCTCGAGAATCTCCCGAGTCTTCTCGTCGAGGGCCTTGATGGTAGCCTCCCGCTCATTCAGCAAGCGGTCCCACTGCAGCAGTCGGACATTCTCCCTGTTGATCCACTCTCGTTGTTCCACAAGCCTCGATTGTGTCAGCTTGGTTTCGAAGTAAAGTCTGTTGTGCTAGCGCCTCAAGGCGTGGTGCTCTTCTTCAAGGACCTTGCTATCATGGTCGAAGGCAAGTTGTACCTGACGAAGACTGGAACAAGCATTGTCTATTGATAGCGCCAAGGGAATCGGCTCTGGACCAGCCTGAATTTCTTCCGCTAGCTCTAGTGGGTCTTACAAGACAACTGAGGGGCCCCAAGGTGCGAGCTCCCTCTCCAGCAATTCCACGTTGGCTGAACCAATCGATGGAAGTTCCTCCACGTCAATAGCACTCAGAGCTGATGTGGAAGGTCCCCCTGCCGGATCTTCAATTGTCAGCTCAGTGGGTGGAGGACCCGCAACCGCCTCTTCAGGGTGCTCTGGCTTGGACATGGACACCTCCAGAGTAATCATCTCCGGGGCTGGCATTGAGCCTTCGCCTGGAGCTACCACCATTTCTGGCTCATATGCCAGAATCTCTGCTATCTCCGTCTCTGATGCTGAACCTTCAACCGCCGGCTTCGAAACCGTCGGTGCTTCATCATGAATCCCCCCCCTCATGGTCTAGAAGTTCCACGGGAGCTTCTGGTGTCGTCACTAGATCAAGCTCCATGACAGCAGGCATCAGAGCTGTCGTATCATCAGCCACCACTTGGGGAGGCACCACTTGGGGAGGCCTACACAACCTCAGTTGCTGCAACAGGTGTCTAAGCTTCGACTTTCTTTTTCGACATCCTGGAAGCAAAATATTATAAAATTCAAAACAGAAAAATGATAAAAATAGCAAATCAAGGTGAGAAGACAATGCTTACTTTGGGAGGCTTCCACCCCAGTCACTGTAGAACTTCTTCTTCTGAGGTCTGGAGTCGGAGCCCACCAGACCTGGTGAGGCAGAAACCTCGGACCTCGGTCAGGAGCTTGCCTCAGTTGCAGGAGTCGCCTCAACCGGGACCTCCCTCGGTTGAGAAGCCCCCCCAGACCTAGAGCCTGCGGCCAGCACTGGAGTCAGGGTCGACTTGCCGGAGCTAGCGCCCTTTGTGGACGTTGACTCCGAAGAAGGTGTCACTGTCAAAATTTTACTTGGTCGAGGGGAGGATGCCGCTGGAGGTGGAGCCAACCTGAGGGAGCTCCCGTCAGCATGCCTCAGCTTCCTCTTTCGTCCAGAAGATTTGGGCGACTCCTTTCCCTTGTCTTTCCCCTTGCTGGTGTCATCGACCCTTTGGCCTGGAGTAGCGGGAGTGATCCTTTCTGAAGCTCCGAGAATGGCAATCTCGTCATTCCCGTGCTTCTCCACCAGGCCAAGGTTATCAAGCTCCAGCATTCCCCTTCAGAGCTTCCTCCTGACCTCAGGAACCATGTTCAGAGGGAGGAAGTTCACTGACGGGGTCAAGGCGTCTTGGAAGATAGATTCGTGATGAAACTTCTGGAGATGGAGCTTCAAAGCTTCATCATCCAAGTTCGTCTGAAGACCAGATTTGATACGATTGTGGTCCATATCGCTGTAGAAAGCCCAAGCAGGCCACTCCCTCTTCATCAACGGAGCCCACCAGTTGACCAGAAAGTTCCCGAAGACAATCTGAGGGGTCACTCCACCCTCCACACATTGTTGGATCCTAGTCAGAACAGGCTTGTAAGCATGAGACAGCTCCGAAACAACATTCCAAGCATCGATATCAACATCGGGGAGCCCCTTAGGCAACTCCAGCCTGTCGTGCTGATCCATAATGATGATCACCCAATACTTCTTCCAGTTGTCCCACTTTCTGCAGGGGAAGGTCTTCAAGTACTTGAAGGGATAGTTCTTGCGGTTCACAAAGTAGTAGAAGCCAGTCAACTCAGTCCCCTTCCTCGTAGTGTGGACCATGAAGAAGGTACGGAAGAGCTTGATACTTGGCGGAACGCTCACCCACATCTCGCAGAAGTGGACGAAGGTCGCCACCAGCAAGAATGAGTGAGGTCCAAGGTGATGAAGCTGGAGTCCGTAGAAGTCCAACATCATCAGGAGAAAGCTTGAGAAAGGCGGGATCAACCCCACCATGGTGTACACCGAGAAGTAGATGATCTCTCCTGCACGCTCCTTCTTGAAGGGAAGCTTGCTAAAGTGGATTGACTTGTTGAAGGAGTCACTAGACCATCCCATGTAGGTCCGAACTCTCGCCAATTCTTCATTGCTCTTGATCTTGCTGCGGGGAAGACCTAACTCCATCGCAGCAAAGCAGAGCAAAAGTTGGAAAAGCTAAGCAAAGGTGGAGAGGTTATGAGCACAAGTTCGAATGAAGGCATAAAGAGTCCTCAAACCGTGCAGGTTTTCCTTCTTAAGTAAGCCTCCGCAACGCTTGGATGGAAACCGCAACGAGATCAAGATTACATTTCAAAAATCTACCCTGTCAATGAAAAAATGGGCCCAGGTCCACTCCGGCAGAAAAGTCAAAGTTATCACACCAGGTGAACTGTTGTCATGATGGGAAGTTGGAAGCCTGAGGGCGGCGGCCTGACAGGGCGCTCGGAACCGATATGATTTTCGTATTAGAAACTGATGACCTTCAATTGCGTGAGATATGCACGCCTGGATCTCACCTGCCGCATCAAGAGGAGCCACATGGCGATGGTTTAACTGTAGACCATCACCCCAACGGCCCATGAAAAAAACCTTTGAAGCCGCAGCGCGAGAATCGAAGATGGACCCACCTCTGGTAAAATAACTTCACCCAAAGGGTTTCTCCTAGAGATGGGCCTGGGGGCCACTGTCGGTACCCTGCGTACCAGGTACCCCATGATATCGCAAGTAAATTTATGGAGTTCCACCTGTCCGAGTTGAAGATCTCTGAAGGCTACATGTGTCCCGTAGTACTGGACCCACCTCCCTCATCTGGGTAGCTCTGGCATTGCCACGCGTAACGCAAGGCCGGACATAACTCCGTTCATAGGGAAGCTCCGATCATGCCATGTTTCCAGTGACCCCGGACCTAACCCCCAGTAGAGGGAAGCTCCAGTGCTTCCACGTGTATAGTAGCTCCGGACCTGCCTCCCCACAGAGGGAAGCTACAGAGCTGCCACATGTCAAGCCTCCGGATCTAAGCATGCAATGGGAAGACTGACGGATCTCCAATGGTGTAGATATTCAAGAGGCTATTAAACAGCTATTACAAGACCTGATTACATGTCATAATGTCATGTTAATGACACACGATCAAAATACTATAAATATTGGTCGTGCCGCCATTAAGGCACATTATTAACCTGTTAATCATACTTAATACATGCAGATCGTGTATTAGGGAATTAAATATTGCCAGTGCCATTTGTGGGGCCAGGTAACCCCTGTAACGTCCAGTCCTTGGCATATAAAAGGGCTGGGCCACACAGTAGAAACCAAGTCCAATGAACTCCATACGAGCCCACGCAAGCATACACATACTATATCAACAACCACACCGTGGAGTAGGACATTACGCTCAGGCAGCCCGAACCACGTAAAAATTCCCTATGTCACTATCTTGTTCTAAATCTTACATGTGCCCCTACCAAATACGAACCTCCACGGACTATGTTTTAGTAGTACTTGGGGAAGTGTCCTAGTAGACACTTCGACAGAGGTGCTCACGTAAGGTGTTGTGGTTATCGAACTAACGAGAGTCAAGTCAAGGACTTGTGCTCGGAAGAATTGGTTGTTTTTTCATGTGCAGGTGTTGCTTGAGGTCAAGACATGGTTGGTGACAGGATCCATTGAACTAGTCTTAGGGAGAAGATGAAGTTCAACAACCAAGTTTGGAACGAATTGTGGTTGAGTTGATCTGGAGGTCACACAGCATGTTTGGGTCAAGAACAATGCATATGAAGGTATCATGAATGTTGTTGGAAAGTGTTTGCACGTGTGCAATGAGTGCATGGACGTGACAACATTGTTCCAAGGTGTGATGAAGAGAAGTGGACGTAAAGAATGTGTCGGAAAGGTCCAACCGACTAGATCATGCGTCAGGCTGCGCCTGAGGTGGTTATGGTTCGTTTATGGAAAGTTTAGAGTTTGTTTTAGTTAGAATTCTTGTGGGTCACGAAGTCGACTTATTTTAGTAACGTGGAATACATTCCTAAGGTGTTTGGAAGTCTTAAGATTGCTTCTATCTCCATAGGAAGAGTCTTGAGCAGTTATGGAAAGTTTCGGTTGAAACTGAGTAGGATTAGAGTCCTAGATTGGATTGGGTTAGCTGTGGGCTGGTTATATAAGCAAGGGAGGCCAGAGCTCGTGTAGAGTCGACTTTGGGCTGTTCCTCTTGTGTTTTGATCAATAAAATTTGTAGTTTAAAGGAGTTTTTGTGCCTTGTTCGTCCGACTTGTTTCAGACAAGTTTTTCTCGTTGACTTTCTGCACAGCACTATGTTGCGTTAGTGTTTTTATCATAACTCGAGTTTTACAGATCCAATTGACATGATTTTTTGGGTTGTCTTCACAACTTGATTATCTATCATTTTTGCAAATTTCACGATCATTGGATTTGTGTTTTCTGATCTACACGAGTTTCTTTGCAGTGTTGCAAATCTGGTTTTTTACTCGGTAGAACAGGTTGACCTTTGTTTAATCTTTCGATCATTACTTTAGTTTTTCTAGACGGATTTTCATGATTCTTGTTGTCGTGTCTTCGTGACTTGATTCTGTATAATATATGCTACTTTTTTCATGGTCGAACATGTTTAGATCAGTTGCACACATGATTTCTTAACAAATAGTTTTTTTTTGCCAAGGGTTTTCGTTGCTTCCGCTGAAAAAGTTTTGTAAGACCTATGTGTGCTGAATACATTGGCTTGTAGTGAATATACTTGGCTTTGATGATAAAAGTTTTGAATATCACCAAAGCACCTTTTTATTAAGGTCCGACTCTAGCTCTGAGCTACAGCAAGGTCTGACGGTAGGTCCGGCTTGGTTTGGGTAGCTCCGGCTACGTTATATGCTAGGTCCGACTTCTTTGTAAGGTCCGACTAGCTTTGGTTAGCTCCGGTGAGCTTTATCTTTAGCTCCGGCATGACTTTGATAGCTCCGGCATGTCTTTGATAGCTCCGACATGCTTTTGCTAAGCTCCGACGTACTTTGTCCAGCTCCGGTTTTGGGTTGACTAGTTTTTGGTAAGCTCCGGCGGGTGCTTTACTCTACTAGTTTTTGGTAAGCTCCGGCGGGTGCTTTACTCTACTAGTTTTGTTAGCTCCGGCTCAAGGTCCGGGTTGCTCTGGCAAGGTCCGGAACTTGACCGAAGTGCTTCTGCTTTTCATTTGCAATGTTTCGTACTTGCTTTACATGATTGGAAAGATTGCTTAGTATTCATTTGCTAAGTTTTTGGTGCGTTTTGGTTGATATAGATGATATCGTATTACTGTGGTGTTGCAACATGCTTATGTGAGATTCTCACGTAGGGTGTTGTGTTCGGAACTAACTTGAGTCAAGTCGAGGACTTGGGCTCGTATGGATTGGTTGTTCATTCATGTGCAGGTGTTGCTTGAGTTCAAGACATGGCTGGTGACGGGATCCATTGGACTAGTATCAGGGAGGAGATGAGGTTCCAACAACCAAGTTCGGGAGGAATTGTGGTTGAGCTGATCAGGAGGTTGCGCAACATGTTTGGATCAAGAACAATGTATATGAAGGTATCATGGACGTCATTGGAAGATGTTTGCACGTGTGCAAGGAGTGCATGGACGTGGCTACATGGTTCCAAGACGTGATGAAGAGATATGGACGTAAAGAATTGGTCGGAAAGGTCCAACCGACTAGGTTATGGACTCAGACTGCGGCTGAGTCGGGTTTGACTCAAATATGGAAAGATTTGAGTTGGTTATGATAGTATTTCGTGTGGGTCACGAATTTGAGTTGTTTAGGAATGTGGGATACTTTCCTAAGGTGTTTGGAAGTCTTAGGATTGCTTCTATCTGCGTATAGAAGAATCTTGAAGAGTTATGGAAAGTCACGATTCGTGATTTGAGTAGGATTGGAGTCCTAGTTGATATTGGGTTGGCCTAAGGGCTGGTTATATGAGCAAGGGAGCCCAGAGCTCGTGGTGGACGACTTTGGGGCTGTTCCTCTTGTGTTCTATTGAATAAAATTCGTAGTTTGAAGGAACTTTTGTGCCTTGTTCGTCCGACTTGTTCCAGACAAGTTTTACTCGTCGAGTTTCTGGACAGCACTACATTTCGTAGGTGGTTTTATCATAACTCGAGTTTTACAGATCCAATTGACGTGAT
The DNA here is from genome assembly GCA_036927565.1 of Tuctoria greenei. Classification (NCBI taxonomy): domain Eukaryota; kingdom Viridiplantae; phylum Streptophyta; class Magnoliopsida; order Poales; family Poaceae; genus Tuctoria; species Tuctoria greenei. Next base: position 258,798,253 of record JAYESD010000002.1, read on the forward strand.
TCTTTTTGGGTTGTCTTCACAACTTGATTATCTATCATCTGTCAAAATTTGACGGTTATTGGATTTGTGGTTTTTGAATTACACGAGTTTCTTTGCAGCGTTCCAGAACTGTTTTTTCTCGAGTAGGTCAGATTGACCTTTGTTTGATCTTTCGATCATAACTTGAGTTTTTCTCGACGGATTTGAGTAATTCTTTTTGTGTTGTCTTCATGACTTGATTCTCTCTGATATATATCACTTTTGTCACGGTGAAACACGTTTAGATTAGTTTCACACATGATTTCTTTAACAGATCATTTTTCTGCCGAAAGGGTTTGGGGTTTAATTGTTTCCGCTGCGTAAGATTTTTAAATCTACCATTCACCCCCCTCTGGTAGCTTTTCACGTGCTCTTCGATCCTACAATTGGTATCAGAGCCACAGTGCTCTAATCTTTGTGATTTGCGCGTGTTTTTGACTAATCATCATGGAGAAGTACTCTGCCAAACCTTGTGTGTTCGCTGGTATTGATTTTCAGGTTTGGAAGGCACGCATGGAGTCTTTCATCCAGACACAAGGCTTTGCAATATGGGAGAAGGTATACAAGTCTTATGAAGTGCCATCAAACGATCAAGTTACAACTACAAATCTGAGAGATGTCGACAACAACAACAAGGCTCGAAACTTGATCATACAAGGATTAACACAAAGTGACTTCGGCCGTGTTGCACACCTCCGATCTGCATACGATGTGTGGAAAGCACTTTGTGACTACCACGAATGATCCAACACGATCAAAGAGGTAAGACAATACATGTTCAAGAAAGAATACATGCACTTCGAGATGCAACCCGGTGAGTCTATTGATGACCTTTTTGCTCGCTTTAATAAGATTCTCAGCAACTTGCGTAGTGTCAATGTTAATTTTTCAGATGCTGAAAATGCTAGGCAATTGCTAAGTGCATTAGATATGTCAATTTGGGAGATGAAAGTCACATCTATTCATGAATCTACTGTCATGAGTTCACTTACTTTAGATGTGCTATATTCCAAATTTAAAACTCATGAAATTGACATAATCTCACGTAAGAACCCCAATAAGTCTATTGCATTTGTTTCACAACGTGATATGTCTAGCTCCGGCCAATCATCATCTTGCAATACTCTTGCTTTGTTGTCCTCACTAACCCTGGAGCAGATCGAAGAATTTCCAGAAGAGGAGTCGGCACTCATCTCTACTAGATTCTCAAAAGCATTACAAAATGTGAGAACTAGAAGGAGAGGAAGCTCCGGACCTCAACGCTGTTTTGAATGTGGTAAAACAGGACACTTTCGTACAGAATGTCCTAACCTTTCAGGTCCGACCACCCGGGAAGAAAAACAAAGCAAGGTCTGGACCTCCTCTGGAAATTCCAACAAGAAGAAGAATGGTACCATAGGACGCAAGATCATCAACAGTTTCATCACCGCGCTTCAAGAGTTCAGTTCAAGTGACGTGGACATTGGAAGTGATGAAGATGAAGATGATTTAGCAAACTTGTGCTTTATGGCGGGCAAGTCAAGATCAAGTATGGAGGAGGCAGAACACAACAGCGACAATGAAGAGGTATGTTCTACTTGCGAAGAAATGTGTGATACTATTTCTCGTGCCACTGTTATTGTTAAGAAAAAGGACAAAAAACTTAGGGATAGTGCTGCTAAAATTGAATCACTAGAATCTGAAATCAACTGTTTAAAAACTTTGATTCCTAGTGATGATGCATGTTCCTCATGTGATTTAATATATGAACAATTGTCCTCATTAAGAAGTGTGCACACCTCCACACTTGATAAACTTGAGTTAGAAATTGAAAAGAACAAAGAGCTTGCTGCACTTAATGATTAAAACTTGAAAGATGCTAGCTGTTCTACAATTGATTTGCATTGTTCTACTTGTGATGATCTTAATAAGAAACTACATGATGCTATGAATGAAATCTCTATATTGAACAGTGTTTTACGTTCTAATGAAGTTAAATTTTGTTCAAATTGCAAACTAAAAGGAAAAACTTCATGTGAAAATTGCCTTGATCTGTCCAATAAACTTGATGACATGCATAGGCCATTAGATCGGTTTTGTAATGGGAATAAGAACCTAAACTTACAGCTGAATTCTTCCAAGTCTTGCAATGATAAAACTGGTTTAGGTTTTGATTCTCATGCTCATGCTAAGGCACATCCACCTAAAATTGTAAAGTCATTAGGAAGTGGTTTGATTCAAACAGTTCCTAAACAAAAAGGAGTGGTTTTCAAATCTGCAGGAGTGTTGTCTCATTCGGTTTCAAATAAAAATATTGCTTGCTCATCTAGACATGAACACAAAGTTAAATTTCATGTACCTTCTGTGGTAGAGATGGTCATGTCGTAGATTTTTGTTATAGACTAGCTAAACAACAGAAAAGGGAAAGAATGGTTGCTAGATCTCATAACTTTCATGCAAAATTTGTTGCTCACATTGAACCGAATGTACAACCTGCTGTTTTGAGTCAAAAACATTCAAAGTTTACCTCCGGACCTTCTGTTTTTGCCTCCGGAGCTACTGATTTTTGTGCTACACAAGTAACACCTTATAGGTCAGTAGTTAAGAATAAAAAATCTCAAACTTTGACTCATAAACCTGCTGCTTTGTCTCAGCTTTCGCGTGTTTTTCCTACTGCATGTCGCGTGACTTAGTACTGGATTCCTAAATGCCTTTTGACTAACCCCAGTATTGAGTCATCGACGTATTGTGCTTTTATGTAGGTTACACGTTTGAGGAAGGAGAACATTTGGATTGTGGATTCAGGTTGCTCACGCCACATGACCGGTAACAAAGATTGGTTCTCCTCCCTCTCTTTTGTGTCACGTGGGAAAATATTACTTTTGCCGATAATTCTTCAACTCCTATAATTGCTAAGGGTTCGGTTAGAGTAAATGATCACTACACTTTGAAGGATGTGGCACTTGTCAAAAATTTGAAATACAACTTGCTTTCTGTTTCACAATTGCTAGATGAAAATCTGGAAATTATTTTCAATAAAAACTACTGCAAAGTTGTATGTTCAAATAGTGAGCTTATTTTTAACATGTCTCGGTTTGGAAGAGTTTTTAAAGCTGATTTTGATATGTCTTTTTTCTAAGCATAGGTGTCTAGTTGCTAATGATTCAAAGGACTTATATTTTTGGCATCGTAGACTTGGTCACGTAGGCTTTGATCACCTAACGCGTGTTAGTGCTCTTGATCGCATACGTGGGCTGCCTAAGCTTAAAGGGGACAAAGAAATTGTGTGCTCTTCTTGTAGACATGCTAAGATGGTTGCAGGTTCACATACTCCACTCACAATGATCATGACAACTGAACCATGTCAACTTTTTCATCTTGACACCGTAGGACCTTCACGTGTTCAATCCTTCGGAGGTAAATGATATGTTCTTGTTATTGTTGATGATTATTCTAGATACTCTTGGGTTTACTTTATGGCGTCTAAGAATGAAGCTTTTAGTCACTTTAGGACTTTATTTCTTAGATTATCAATTTATCACCCAGGATCTTTAAAGGCAATTAGAAGTGATAATGGAACTGAATTTAAAAATCAATCTTTTGATCCCTTTTGTGCTGAAAATGGAATAGATCATCAACTTTCTTCCCCATATGTACCTCAACAAAACGGTGTTGTAGAAAGAAAGAACAGAACCTTAGTTGAGATGGCTAGGACTATGCTTGATGAATATCAAACTCCTAGGAAATTTTGGGCTGATGCATTAGCAACCGCTTGTTATGTCTCAAATCGTGTTTTCTTGCGTGCTAAGCTAGGTAAAACACCATATGAGCTTCGGTTTGGACATAGGCCTAGTGTTACACACTTTTGGGTCTTTGGTTGCAAATGCTTTGTTAAGAAACATGGTAATCTTGATAAATTTGAACCTAGATCCATTGATGGCATGTTTCTTGGTTATCCATCTCATACTAGAGGCTACCGTGTGCTTTTACATGACACTAACAAAATTGTGGAGACTTGTGAAGGGGAAGCTAGCCCAGGTACTAGCTCCGGTGTTGCAGGACCAGATCCGTATCCTCAGGGGGGGGGGGTATTTTTGAATATGAAGAAGAGCCGGTGATACTGCCTGGTAGTTCCGAAGTTGACACATGTCCAGCTCTGGACATTGAACAAGCTCCGGCTATCACCTATGCTGGTCCTGATCGTCCACAAGTCACAAGCTCATCAATCTACGATGAACCTAATGAAGAAGAAGCTTGTGAGACATCTGTTACCCTACGTTTTTACAAAGATCATCCCCCACAACATATGATTGGAAGCTTGCACGAACGAGTCACACGGTCCAGGTTTTGCGATCCAAACTCTTATGCTCATTCTGCTTTTGTTGCTTCTTTTGAACCCAAATATATATCACACGCACTCGCTAATGAATCTTGGATTATTGCCATGCAAGAAGAGTTAGAAAATTTTGAAAGAAATAATGTTTGGAAACTTGTACCTCCACCTCAAGGTCACACTTTAATTGGAACTAAATGGGTATATAAAAATAAACAAAGTGAGGATGGGGTTGTGATTAGGAATAAGGCTAGGTTGGTTGCTCAAGGTTTCACTCAAGTTGAAGGTCTAGATTTTGATGAAACTTTTGCTCCTATCGCTAGATTAGAAGCCATAAGAATTTTGTTAGCTTTTGCAGCATCTAAATGTTTTAAGCTATTTCAAATGGATGTTAAAAGTGTTTTTCTTAATGGCTACATAGATGAGGAGGTTTATGTCAAACAACCACCGGGTTTTGAAAATCCAGATTTTCCTAATCATGTTTACAAACTGTCCAAAGCCTTATACGGTCTCAAACAAGCCCCTAGAGCATGGTATGATAGGTTAAAAATATTCTTACTTGAAAAGGGGTTTACCATGGGCAATGTTGATAAAACTCTTTTTGTGCTTAAGCATGGCAATGACTCATTATTCGTTCAAGTGTATGTGGATGATATTATCTTTGGTTCTGCTTCTCATGATCTTGTGTCCAAGTTTTCAGCAATGATGAGTTCCGAATTTGAAATGAGTATGATGGGTGAACTCACTTACTTTTTGGGGCTGCAAATCAAGCAAACCAAGGAGGGTACCTTTGTGCATCAAACGAAGTATACCAAATACCTCTTAAGGCGCTTCAACATGGACAAAAGCAAGCCTCTTCGGACACCAATGGGAACAGCAACAACACTTGAACTTGATGAATATGGTGAATCTGTGAATCAAAAAGGATATAGAAGCATGATCGGATCACTTTTGTACCTCACGGCATAAAGACCGGACATACAATTCAGCGTATGTCTTTGTGCACGGTTTCAAGTTTCCCCACGTGTTTCACATCGTCAAGCCGTCAAAAGGATTCTCAGGTACTTACATGGAACTCAAGAATTTGGCATTTTTCTTCCTTCTTCCTCAATCGTTACTTTGAAAGCTTTTTCGGATGCTGATTTTGGAGGTTGTAGGATTGATAGGAAAAGTACTTCTGGTGCTTGTAATTTTCTTGGTAATTCTCTTGTTGCTTGGTCTTCTAGAAAACAAAATTCAGTTGCACAATCCACAGCCGAATCTGAATATGTAGCTGCTGCTAGTGCTTGCTCACAAATTCTTTGGATTGTTCAAACACTTAAGGACTATGCGGTTGATCTAGATAGTGTTCCACTATTTTGTGATAACACTAGTGCCATTTGCATTGCTAAAAACCTCGTGCAACATTCTAGAACTAAGCACATTGACATTAGGTATCACTTTCTCCGAGATAATGTTGAAAAAGGAAACATTGTGCTTCACCATGTAGATACCGAACAACAATTGGCTGACATTTTTACAAAACCTTTGGATTTCACTCGTTTTTGTTACATTTGTAGTGAAATTGGGGTTATGCATCCTCATGGCTTAATTTGAGGGGGAGTTTTGAAACTTGGGAAGTCTATGAATCTGAAATTAAAATAATATGAGCATAGTATTTCATACATATATGACTTTGTGATTCCTTTTACATGCTGAAAGTTCTTACTACATTACTCGTGTTATACATTTTGTAGTTTTTGCCATGTCTAGTAATTGGAATAATTACTTACACTAAAACTGGTCATGGTCAAACTTTCTTGCTGTTTTGAACTTGTTACATGTTACAAGTGCTTTTAATCATTAAGAATTCATCAAGTAATCAACTCACATGTTGAGTTTTTATGAACAAATATAAATTGAGAAAAGATCAAGAGAATATGCATGCATCGCACTTCTTCTTTTGAGATAGCTTATCATTGCACTTAGATATGAACTTGGAAGAAGTTGTGTATGACTAAAACCATGTCCTTAAGCTTCTGATTGTCAAATGACATAGGCTTGGCTTGGTTGGCTAGAATAAGGCAGATGCGCATATAATCTCTTGCAAATATCATATGATCTAAATTTATGCTTTGAAAAATAATAAAATGCATCAACTAGTGTCATGCTTTTAGGTTTTGAAATAGTTAAGTTTGTGAGATTATGACTTGCTTAAATTGAAAATTACATTTGATCTCTAGCATGGCTTACACTACTTTATGTATTTCATTGATGTGATAATGTAAGGTACTTGATAGTATGACTTGGATGAGCTTTGGTTATATGTATATGTTATAATATGCTCATAACAACTAAAGGGGGAGAGATAAATTGTTTATATGCTCATGACTTGCTGAATACATTGTCAAAGGGGGAGAGATAAACATGAAGAGAAAGAGAATATGTGCATAAGGAGAGATAATAAAGGGGGATAAATAATATGGGATAAATTTTTTTGGATTTTCTTCTCATTTTAATTTTTATTTACAAAGGGGGAGAAATTGTCTTTAAAACTTTTATGTGAATAAGCCAATGTTCGGATTTTAAATGGTGTTGTCAATGCATTCATCAAGGGGGAGATTGTAAGACCTATGTGTGCTGAATACATTGACTTGTAGTGAATATACTTGGCTTTGATGATAAAAGTTTTGAATATCACCAAAGCACCTTTTTATCAAGGTCCGACTCTAGCTCTGAGCTACAGCAAGGTCCGACGGTAGGTCCGGCTTGGTTTGGGTAGCTCCGGCTACGTTAGATGCTAGGTCCGACTTCTTGGTAAGGTCCGACTAGCTTTGGTTAGCTCTGGTGAGCTTTATCTTTAGCTCCGGCATGACTTTGATAGCTCCGGCATGTCTTTGATAGCTCCGACATGCTTTTGCTAAGCTCCGACGTACTTTGTCCAGCTCCGGTTTTGGGTTGACTAGTTTTGACTAGTTTTTGGTAAGCTCCGGCGGGTGCTATACTCTACTAGTTTTTGGTAAGCTCCGGCGGGTGCTTTACTCTACTAGTTTTGTTAGCTCAGGCTCAAGGTCCGGGTTGCTCTGGCAAGGTCCGGAACTTGACCGAAGTGCTTTTGCTTTTCATTTGCAATGTTTCGTACTTGCTTTACATGATTGAAAAGATTGCTTAGTATTCATTTGCTAAGTTTTTGGTGTGTTTTGGTTGATATAGATGATATTGTATTACTGTGGTTTTGCAACATGCTTATGTGAGGTTCTCACGTAGGGTGTTGTGTTCGGAACTAACTTGAGCCAAGTCGAGGACTTGGGCTCGTATGGATTGGTTGTTCATTCATGTGTAGGTGTTGCTTGAGTTCAAGACATGGCTGGTGACGGGATCCATTGGACTAGTCTCAGGGAGGAGATGAGGTTCCAACAACCAAGTTCGGGAGGAATTGTGGTTGAGCTGATCAGGAGGTTGCGCAACATGTTTGGATCAAGAACAATGCATATGAAGGTATCATGGACGTCATTGGAATATGTTTGCACGTGTGCAAGGAGTGCATGGACGTGGCTACATGGTTCCGAGACGTGATGAAGAGATATGGACGTAAAGAATTGGTCGGAAAGGTCCAACCGACTAGGTTATGGACTCAGGCTGCGGCTGAGTCGGGTTTGACTCAAATATGGAAAGATTTGAGTTGGTTATGATTTCGTGTGGGTCACGAATTTGAGTTGTTTAGGAATGTGGGATATGTTCCTAAGGTGTTTGGAAGTCTTAGGAGTGCTTCTATCTGCGTATAGAAGAATCTTGAGCAGTTATGGAAAGTTACGATTCGTGATCTGAGTAGGATTGGAGTCCTAGTTGATATTGGGTTGGCCTAAGGGCTGGTTATATAAGCAAGGGAGCCCAGAGCTCGTGGTGGACGACTTTGGGCTGTTCCTATTGTGTTCTATTGAATAAAATTCGTAGTTTGAAGGAACTTTTGTACCTTGTTCGTCCGACTTGTTCCAGACAAGTTTTACTCGTCGAGTTTCTGGACAACACTATATTTCGTTGGTGGTTTTATCATAACTCGAGTTTTACAGATCCAATTGACGTGATTATTTTTGGGATGTCTTCACAACTTGATTATCTATCATATGTCAAAATCTCACGGTCATTGGATTTGTAGTTTTTGATCTACACGAGTTTCTTTGCAGCGTTCCAGAACTGTTTTTTCTCGAGTAGGTCAGATTGACCTTTGTTTGATCTTTCGATCATAACTTGAGTTTTTCTCGACGGTGAGTAATTCTTTTTGTGTTGTCTTCGTGACTTGATTCTCTCTGATATATATCACTTTTGTCACGGTGAAACACGTTTAGATTAGTCTCACACACGATTTCTTTAACAGATCGTTTTTCTGCCGAAAGGGTTTGGGGTTTAATTGTTTCCGCTGCGTAAGATTTTTCAATCTACCATTCACCCCCCTCTGGTAGCTTTTCACGTGCTCTTTGATCCTACAAGTTTAATCTACCATTCACCCTCCTTCTGGTAGTTTTTCACATGCTCTTCGATCTACAAATCTCAATTTGGTCAATTCTCAAATTCAATTTCATAATTAGATTGCCCATGATTCATTTAGTCACCTTGCCAAAAGTCAACATTTTTAGAATTTTTTTGCTAGCTCAAATTGGATCTTGATGAAAATAGCACAAGGGGGATGGACCCCACATGTCGGTTGCACATGAAACTTACCGACTTGCTCTGTTTTCCCGGTTGCTCACGGTGTGACACCACACACATGCAAGCCACCAAGGCTCGATGCCCAGGCTTGCCCAAGTTGCACCTTGCCGTTATCATCGCACGGTCTTTCCCTCCTCTCCTCTCTGTTTCTCCTCTACCACAAGCAACCACATCGCTCCCTTACGCCTGTTCTTCGTTGCTCTGTGTGCCATGGTGCCATGATGCAGCGCAGCTGCAGCCTCGCCCGAGGCCAAGGCTCAGGGCATGCGCGAGACCCGTCCCTCCCCCGACACGTGCCAAGATTATTGCTGTGCCATCCATCAAGCATCGAGAAGTTCTTCCTATTTTTGCCTCCGCTCCTCGACTCCATGATGACAAGCTTCGCCCTCTGTTTTCCTAGCTCAACCGATGGTGCCACAACGTCGCCAAGGACCCTTCATCGTCCTCGACTTGGCGCCAAGCTGTCCCGTGCTTTCCCCAAGCAGCCCAACAGCGGGGTGCTCAGTTTCTCTTCAGTTTCGGCCGCTTCGGCAAGTTCTCGAAGAACAGCCATCTCAAGCGTGCTCCTAGTTCAACCAATGCTCCAACAGGTCCGCTATGACACCTTCTTTCTTTCCCTAACCTCACTCCTCGTTTCTCAGCTTGTTTCAGTTGAATTCTGAGTTTTGTTCTCGGTCTTTTTATTGAACACCAAAACTTCCTCAATCAAATTCCCGTTACACGAAGCAAATCTCATTTTTCCAATTAGGTAACATCTTATTCATGTCCCTACGGACCTCCTGCAGCAACAAGCGTCGAGAATCATCAAGTATAAATCACAAGAAGCAAAATTCCCCACTGGCAGTCATGAAACCCTAGCTTTTTTTGTGACCATAATTTCCAGGGATTTCCCTCTCAATTGACATCCATTTTAAGCTTTATCATGCCTCCCTGATGCTACACGATCAATTCCCGAGTCAGTTCATTGATTGGTTGCTAAGTTCAAACTCGCCGGAGTTTAACCGCCGCCTACACCTGTCGTCGAGGTTGCTCCGGCCACCTTCGGATTATATCTTCCTCACCATCGAGTTCGCCAGGTCCCACTGCGTAGACAACACCGACCGCGGTGAGGTTTGGGGCCGTGCAACCCAGCACCAGCGAGCCGCCGCCGCACGCTGGTGAAGGGCGCCGCCCACACCAACCTGCCGAGGTAGAAGACAACCCCGGGCCGAGTCCACCTGCCATACGTAGAAGCCTATCTCGGATCAACATGTGGCATGAGATATCATGTGGCTGCAGGGAGACCATGTGGCCACTGTGTTGCTTCATCCTGACTGGCCCAATTTAAACACTGGGCCCACTGTCAACGGCTAACCTCTTTTTCAATAGTAAAATAATTACAGTAAATAGAAGAACTTTGGAAAATTCACCATTCCCTGTAGACATAAAAAAAATCATGAAAGAGATTTTGTTGGATTCCTCATGTCAATTACTTTGCAGTGGTGCAAATTATTTGGTATGAAAGTCCCTGTATTTTCCTCAATAATTTCCTCTAAGTTAAATCTTTGGGAATTTATTCCAGGTGATTACTTTTATAGAAAATTCTTAAATTTGGCCACAACATTCCTTTGAATATATGTCCTCTCCAGTAAAAATCTCAGAAGCATAATGGGTCAATTGGTGATTCATTGTCCTATGTCCATGAAAAATAGAAAAAAATAACAGAAACATTGTCTTGAAACTTATAAAATCCATCTCTCTATAGAATGTTTAGAAAAATGTCAAACCAATTTCATTGGACTCCATATAAGCAACACTCTCCAGAAAACCTACTTTGAGCCATGGCAATGCCTCTGTTAACTTAAAACTTTAAGGATATATGTAGATCAAAATATTCCTTTGTCTGGGTGATCCCCATGACATTAGTAAGACACTGTAAATTACTAGTGCAGTGGACCTATTTAACTATAGTTATTGGATGATGATTTCATAAGTTCATAACATTGCCTATTCCACTTCATATTAAAATATCCTAAGTTGCACTTTACTTTTCTCCTGTTACTGTACCTCCCAGCACCAAACCTTCTAGTCCTAGCTGGTTGACTCTTTGAGATATAAACAGCTTCCTTTGTCAAAGACTAAGTTGCAATATTCTAATTGCATATTTAACTTCACATCTTGATCCTTCTATGCTCCACATTGACCTCTCTTTGTTATCTGTACACAACCAAGTCCAACACTCTACACCATTCAGTTTTCATCATTCTTGAGTTTGTGAAACTTCACTTATTATTTACTCATTTGCAATATTCTCATATGCATATTCATGTCGATAGATAACGTGATGGAGATCGACGAGTAGCACCGCTCAGAGGATGAGGCACAAGGATGGACTTTGCTGTGAGCAAGATTTGCTAAAACAGCATCAAGAACAAGGGAAGGAAGAGCAAGATTTGCCCAAGAAGCAATAGAGACAAGAAGAGTAGAAAAGTGATGAGAAGCTTCATCCCGAAGATCAAGCCTTTAACTATTGTCATTTACCTAGTCGCAATCTAAGGCAAGCCTCGGTTTGTATTTAAGCAACTTTACAAGTTTTTGCTTTATATTCACCATTGATTTAGTTAAAATGGAATGACACTCCAATTGCATGACCCAAGAAACCCTAGACTGCATGGGTAATCGGTTTTACTAAGGTTTTATCCTGGTTTACTATTGATTGACACTCGGGATTGGCCCATTTTAAGTTTACTAAGGTTTGCTCTTGATTGACACTCCATTTTAAGCTTTCTCATGCCTCATTTACTAAGGTTTTATCCTAGGTACACGCTATGCAAATAGTAGTAATAGATGATCCCATAAAAGTCAAGATTTACTTGCTTGCTTGTAGCAAAAAAGGATCACTTGGGATGGGTTTAGTGAGGATTCACTAAATATAATTTGAAACCAAGCAGGTACAATAAGTTACATTTCAATGATATTACTGTAGGGTTAGCCATGCCTGTATTGATTAAGGCTCGTCTCGTGCCTAGCCCTGTCGGACAAGTTTGAATTGTATTGGGCGCGTACTGGCTATATAGGACCCAGTAAACCGGATCAACATGTGGCATGAGATATCGTGTGGCTGCGGGGAGACCATGTGGCCACTGTGTTGCATCATCCTGACTGGCCCAATTTAAACACTGGCCCCACTGTCAACGGCTAACCACTTTTTCCATAGTAAAATAATTACAGTAAATAGAAGAACTTTAGAAAATTCACCATTCCCTGTAGAGATACAAAAAATCATGAAAAAGATTTTGTTGGATTCCTCATGTCAATTACTTTGCAGTGGTGCAAATTATTTTGTATGAAAGTCCCTAGATTTTCCTCAATAATTTCCTCTAAGTTAAATCTTTGGGAATTTATTCCAGGTGAGTACTTTTATAGAAAATTCTTAAATTTGGCCACAACATTCCTTTGAATATCTTTCATCTCTAGTAAAAATCTCAGAAGCATAAAGGGTCAATTGGTGATTCATTCTCCTATGTCCAAGAAAAATAGAAAAAAATAACAGAAACCTTGTCTTGAAACTTATAAAATCTATATTTCTCTATAGAATGCTTAGAAAAATGTCAAACCAATTTCGTTGGACTCCATATAAGCAAAACTATCCAGAAAACCTACTTTGAGCCATGGAAAAGCCTCTGTTAACTTAAAACCTTAAGGATATATGTAGATCAAAATATTCCTTTGCCTTATCTGAAATTTTGCTGGCTGATCCTCCATGACATTAGTAAGACACTGTAAAAATTACTAGTGCAGTGTACCTATTTAAATATAGTTATTGGATAATGATTTCATAAGTTCATAACATTGCCTATTCCAGTTCATATTAAAATATCCTAAGTTGCACTTTACTTTCCTCCAGTTACTGTACCTCCCAGCACCAAACCTTCTAGTCCTAGCTGGTTGACTCTTTGAGATATAAACAACTTCTTTTGTCAAATACTAAGTTGCAATATTCTCATTGCATTTTAACTTCACATCTTGATCCTTCTATGCTCCACATTGACCTCTCTTTGTTATCTGTACACAACCAAGTCCAACACTCTACACCATTCAGTTTTCATCATTCTTGAGTTTGTGAAACTTCACTTACTATTTACTCAGTTGCAATATTCTCATATGTATATTCATGTCGATAGATAAGGTGATGGAGATAGACGACGAGCACCGCTCAGAGGAGGAGGCACAAGGATGGACTTTGCTGCGAGCAAGATTTGCTAAAGCAGCATCAAGGACAAGGGAAGGAGCAAGATTTGCCCAAGCAGCAATAGAGACAAGAAGAGTAGAAAAGCGATAAGAAGCTTCACCCCGAAGATCAAGCCTTTAACTATTGTCATTTACCTAGTCGCAATCAAAGGCAAGCCTCGGTTTGCAATTAATCATTTTTAAAAGTTTTTACTTTATATTCACCATTGATTTAGTGAGAATCGAATGACACTCCAATTGCATAACCCAAGAAACCCTAGAGTGCATGGGTAATCGGTTTTAATAAGGTTTTATCCTGGTTTACTCTCGATTGACACTCGGGATTGGTGCATTTTAAGTTTACTAAGGTTTGCTCTTGATTGACACTCCATTTTAAGCTTTCTCATGATGCATTTACTAAGGTTTTATTGTAGGTACACGCTATGCAAATAGTAGCAATAGATGATCCCATAAAAGTCAAGTTTTACTCGCTTGCTTGTAGGAAAAAGGGATCCCTTGGAATGGGTTTAGTGAGGATTCACTAAATATAATTTGAAACCAAGCAGGTACAATAGGTTACATTTCAATGAGGTTACTGTAGGGTCAGCCCTGCCTGTGTTGGTTAAGGCCTGTCTCGTGCCTGGCCCTGTCAGACAAGTTTGAATTGTATCGGGTGCATACTGGCTATATAGGACCTAGTAAACTGAAGAAGCACTACAGGAATCCGCGAATAGGTCTGTCGGTACCCTGGGAACTGTATACCCCTTGAGATTGCAAAGATCTCAAGGGAATGTCATCTACTTGATTTGAAGATCTTCGGAGGCCCACATGTCAGACATAACCGGACCCGCTTCCCCGACATGGTTAGTCCCAGGGTCGCCACGTGTACTATCAAACCGGAGCTACCACCCACAAGGCGGAAGCTCTGGGCTATGTACCGAAATGGCACCCCCGGACCTAACCCCAGACCGAGGGAAGATCCGGAACTGACATGTGTCAGGTGGCTCCGGACCTACCTGTTCCCCACAGTATGCTCCGAAGCTGCCACGTGTCCAACCGTCAGATCTGCAGCCTCTAACCTCCGGAAGACTCCACAACGGCACCGAATCTTCAAAGGGGAATCAAGGACTTTAAGACCCGATTAAGTGTCATTAATACTATATTAATGACACATGATCGGACGACCTTAATTACCAGTAATGGTGCTGTCAAAGCCCGTAACTCGGTTATTAAGGGTAATCAAGCGCATCAAATGTGTATCAATATTAGTAACCGCCGGGGCCACATGTCGAGCCAGGCTAACTTGTAACGGCCTGCCCTTGTACTATAAAAGGACAGGCCGATGATACCTAGAGGGGGATGCGCTCACTCTACACTCTCAACTAACATTGAGCTCATACATCCAATACAACCCCAACACACCCCGTGGAGTAGGGTATTACGCTCAGGCGGCCCGAACCATGTAAATCTTCGTGTCCCTTGTGTCACTTAACACTTCACCTTCTTAAATCTCCGCGCGCCCACACCGAACCATAAACTCCTCTAACACCTTAGCAGTGTCGGGAGATCTACCGGATCAAAACCACCGACAGTTGGCGCGCCAGGTAGGGGGGCACCTGAGATTTCAAGAATGGTGAACTCAGCCGCTGGATCATCCAATGGTCATCCCGCTGTTCAAGCTGTTGGGGTCAATCCCTCCAATATGCAGCCACCAGTAGGAACAACGGTTCCAGCAGGAGTCACACTTCCACCACCGCCGCCTCCACCTGCAAATCAAGATGGTCAGTGCGATGGTGCACCAGCGTCAATCACTGTGTCGGCGAATCTTGATAACCCGAAACACGCACTTCATGCAGCATGTGCTCTCCTTCAACGCCCACCACCTCCGGATGCATCCCGGGATGCCATGGAGCAGTGGAGAGCCGATGTGGAACACTTGGTTGCAGCAGCAGCCGACCGCATCAGCAACCAGGGTCCTCCTCCTTCAGGACGGGCCCCGTCACAGCGACGGACCTTGTCTGGCAGACTTGGTCCGCACGTTTCCAACAGCAGGAGACGTGCTGCGTCACAGCAGGTGACGTCGTTGCCCTCAAGGACACGACGCACTCACACGGTATCAAGGCTTTCAACTCATGACCTCCGGGCGGAGCTTGATCGCCGATACCGTCAACAAGACGGCCGAGTCCATATCGAGCGTGCTCGTGAAAGACGAGAAGCTCAGGACATTTCTGCTCCTGAAGGAGTAGGAGGAGGTTGTTCAGCCCTGGCCATGCATCTACGAATGGTCAGGTGGCCACAGAACTTCCGGCCTCACCTGCCGGAGAAGTTTGATGGGACTGTTAATCCTGTCGAATTTCTTCAGATTTACTCCACTGTTATCCTGGCAGCTGGAGGAAATGAGGCCGTAATGGCCAATTATTTTCCAGTGGCTTTAACTGGGACTGCCAGGTCCTGGTTTATGAGCCTTCCACCCAACTCCATCCACAGTTGGGAGGAGTTGTGCCGGCAGTTCACCGCCAACTTTGGGAGTTCATACATCCGACCAGGCACCGAACTGGACCTTTTTGCAGTTGTGCAAAAAGGAGGAGAATCCCTGCGATCATTCATCTAGAGATTCTCTCAGGTACGAAACACTATCCCTTCTATCTCTAGCACTTCTATCATTGTGGCATTTAGATAGGGCGTACGGGGTAAGAAGATGTTGGAGAAACTTGTGATCAAGGAGATCACCAGTGTAACAGAACTCTTCAGCTTGGCTGACAAATGTGCCAGAGCTGTGGAGGGCCGTGAAATGCACTCCAAACCACCTCCGAAGGATCATAAGAAATCCTCCAAAGGAGAATCTACTACCTCCGGGGGTGGCAAGAAGAAGAAAAAGACCAACGGCAAGAAGAAGTTGTCGGCCGGTGCATCTAATGTTGCAGCTGCTGCAGCTCCGGGTGGCCGGGGGCCACGCCCCGAGAAGCGACCTCGACCGTCTTCTGAAGATGGTGGCAAACCCAAGGTGTGGTGTCCAATTCACAAAATGGACAGCCACAGTTTGGAAGACTGTCGGGAGGTCCAAAACCTTGCCGAGCGCTACAACAAGCGCCGAGAAGAAGCTCCTTTCCGACAGAGGGAAGGAAAACAAAAAGTTGACGAAGCTCCGGCTGAAGAGGAGTTAGGTTTTCAGGATCCTAAAAAGGCCCTGAAGGCCGTCTACACCTCCGTCGATGATGATTCTGACGTCTCTGACAACGAGCATCGGAAAACCATGAACACCATTTTTGGTGGATCATGGGAGATCACCTCCCGCCGCGTCCTCAAGACTATGCATCAGGACATGGCCGCTGTAGCTCCTACAGCCAGGGCGGAGCCTCATCGGAAGTGGATGGACATAGCCATCACTTTTGATGCTTCGGACTGCCCTCGAAGCATGGTTGGAGCGGGTCAGTTACCTTTGATGGTATCTCCTACCATCAATAACATTCACCTCCACCATGTCATGGTAGACGGAGGTTCGGCGCTCAACCTCATAAGATTCAAAGCTTTTACCAAGCTTCAGCTCCGACCTTCGGATCTTCACCCCTCCCGACCTTTCTCCGGAGTAGGTCCAGGAGCCATTACCCCACTCGGTGCTATTACCCTCCCGTTACCTTCGGGACCCGGGAGAAGTATCGCACCAAGAAGTTGGTCTTTGACGTTGCTCAGATCAACTTACCCTTCAATGCCATCTTGGGTAGGCCCGCCTTGTACAAATTCATGGAAGTTGCTCATTATGGTTACCTGGTGTTAAAGATGCCAACACCAGTAGGCGTTCTCTGGATCCGCGGAGATCACACTGCCGGAGTAACTACTTTGGAAGAACTTCATGCGCTTACTACGGCGCAAGAGTAGGACTCCAGACAGGAGCAAGCTCCAAAACCCCCGAGCATTCGTCAGCGAGGCTCGACTTCTGCACCTTGTGTGCAGCCAAGCGACGACACCGACATTCCCGTCAAAGTCGTCCAAATTGGTTCCGATGTCGCTCAGACCACCCGTATATCGGGGGGATTGAACGACAAATAGGAACTCGCACTCATCGCTTTCCTCCGGGCTAATGTCGACGTGTTTGCCTGGCAACCGTCACAAATGCCTGGGATCCCTAGGGAAGTGATTGAGCACAATCTGAAGATCAACCCCGATGCCCGACCCGTGCATCAAAAGACTCAGAAGCAGTCCGTGGAGGGACAGAACTTCATTTGACAAGAAGTGAAGAAGTTGCTCGAAGCTGGATTCAACTGAGAAGTCTTCCATCCAAAATGGCTGGCAAATCCAGTCGTTGTGCCCAAGGCCGGTGGGAAGCTTCGGATGTGTATTGACTACGAAACACTAAATAAGGCATGTCCAAAAGATCGATTCCCACTACCTAGAATAGATCAGATAGTGGATTCCACCTTCGGGTGTAAATTACTGTGTTTCCTAGACGCATATTCTGGGTATCATCAAATCAGAATGTCTAGGGAAGATGAAGAGCATACCTCTTTCATCACAGTAGATGGATTGTACTATTATATAGCCATGCCATTTGGTCTCAAAAATGCAGCTTCAACCTTTGTACGAGCTATGTACAAAACCTTTGAAGAACTCATTAGAGACATAGTGGAAGTGTACGTCGATTACATCGTGGTCAAGGTCAAGAACAAGGAGTCACTCCTTGACACCTTGAAGGCTGTCTTCGACAAGCTGCGGGTCACCTGCACAAAGCTAAACCCAGACAAGTGTGTCTTCGGGGTTAGCTCCGGAAAACTTCTTGGTTTCCTGGTAAGTCACCGGAGCATAGAAGCTAATCCGGCGAAGATCAAAGCTATTGAAGACATGCGGCCACCAGCCCACATCAAAGATGTCCAAAAGCTGACTGGATGTCTAGCAGCCCTCAGCCAGTTCATTTCAAGACTGGCGGAATGGGCACTTCCCTTCTTCAAGTTATTGAGGAAGTCCGGACCATTCCAATGGTCTGAAGAAGCAGAAAATGCATTCCAAGAGTTAAAACAGCTCCTCACCACCCTACCAACTCTAGTAGCTCCGAACCCTGGTGAGCCTTTGCTGCTTTACATTTCAGCAACTGATGAAGTCGTCAGTATGGTCCTGGTTGTGGAGAGACCAGAACCATCCCATGTTCAGGAATCCAGACCCCTCCAGGAGGGTGCGGAGGTTCCTGAAAGCGAGTATGGGTCCCAGTTCCCAAACTTGAATCCATAAGAAGTTACTTCAGAAGACCCAGACCCCTCCGGGAAAGTCCAGGTCACTTCTGAAGAAGCTCCGGGTCCCTCCAGCCAGGACCCGGAGGTCCCTGAAGAAGGTCCGGATCCCTCGGGGAGGATCCGGATCAATGAAGAGGAAGCTCCGGGCGCCTCCGGGAGGGTCTGGACCATCCAGCGCCCAGTGTACATCATCAGTGAAGTACTTTATGACGCCAAGACTCGATACCTAGAGGTGCATAAGCTGCTCTATGCATTTCTTATTGCCTCCAGGAAGCTTCGCCATTATTTCCAAGCTCACAAGATCTCAGTGGTGACTTCTTACCTACTTCGAGCAATCTTGCATAATCCCAACTCAACTGGGAATATCGCAAAGTGGGCAGCGGAATTGGCCGAATTCGATCTCGAATTCATTTCAAGGCAAGCAATCAAGAGTCAAGCATTGGCGGATTTCGTGGCGGAATGGACTCCCTCTCCATCAAACCCTGGGGGCCCCATTGAGCAGAAGCCAGAACACAAAGCTCCGGTCTTCACCGAGCCTCACTGGACCCTCTACTTCGACGGCTCCATGCAAAAGTAGGGGGCCGGAGCTAGAATCCTTCTCCTCGCACCAACCGGGGAGAAGGTAAAATACATGGTACACCTTAACTTCAAGGCGACCAACAACATGGCGGAGTACGAAGCACTCATCTATGGACTAAAGGTGGCACAGTCATACGGTGTCAAGCAGCTACTGGTCAAGGGATATTCACAGCTCATCATTAAGCAAGTGAAGGGTGAATGCTCCTGCAACAACCTTCAGCTAGCTGATTACCTCCTTGAAGTCCAGAGGCTTCAGAAGGACTTCGAAGTCCTAGACCTCCACAATGTCCAGCGTGCCCACAACGCTGAAGCTGACGAACTCTCGACAAAAGCGTCAACCGGAGCTCCGGCTCCTGACGAAACTTTTGCCCGGAGGTTGTCAAATCCCACAGCTCAGCCTGCCGAACTGAGCGAAGGGGGCGAGGTCAGCATCCCGAAGCTGACGGTCCCGATGGCCCTGTTACCATGGCAGCCATCAAGGGTCGTAGGTGCTGCCGGAAGCTCCGAGCAACCCATCACGCAAGACTCAAATGCTCAAGTTAGCTCCGATGCATGGATCTCGGAGATCCGGAGCTACTTGAAAGACAACATCCTTCCTGATGATGATGTATCCGCTGACCGAATAATCAGATTGGCTAAAAGATACACGTTGGTAGAAGGGGATTTCTACCGGCGCGGTGCCAACGGCATCCTAATGCGGTGCATCACAAGGGAAGAAGGTTGCGAGCTCCTCGCAGAAATCCATGGAGGCGAGTGTGGGAACCACACTTCTTCCCGCACGCTGGTCGGTAAAGCCTTTCGGCGTGGCTTCTACTGGCCTAAAGCACTCCAGGATGCAACTGAGCTGGTGAAGAAATGCGAAGCATTCCATTTCATGCAAAGCAAATTCACACACCGGCTTAGCCCTTACAAATGATACCTCCTACATGGCCCTTCGCTTTGTGTGGGGGATGGACATCTTGGGACCTTTCCCAAGAGCCGTCGGAGGTTACAAGTTCCTGTACATCATCATTGACAAGTTCACCAAGTGGCCAGAAGCAACTCCCGTTGTGAGAATCAACAAGCAGTATGCTATCAACTTTCTGCAGTCCATTGTATGAAGATTTGGAGTCCCAAACAAAATCATCACTAACAAGGGGGCCACTGTCGTTACCCTGGGAACTGTATACCCCTTGAGATTGCAAAGATCTCAAGCGAATGTCATCTACTTGATTTGAAGATCTTTGGAGGCCCACATGTCAGACATAACCGGACCCGCTTCCCCGACATGGTTAGTCCCAGGGTCGCCACGTGTACTATCAAACCAGAGCTACCGCCCACAAGGTGGAAGCTCCGGGCTATGTACCGAAATGGCACCCCCGGACCTAACCCCAGACAGAGGGAAGCTCCGGAACTGACACATGTCAGGTGGCTCCGGACCTACCTGTTCCCCACAGTATGCTCCAGAGCTGCCACGTGTCCAACCGTCGGATCTTCAGCCTCTAACCTCCAGAAGACTCCACAACGGCACCAGATCTTCAAAGGGGAATCAAGGACATCAAGACCCGATTGAGTGTCATTAATACTATATTAATGACACACGATTAGACGACCTTAATTACTAGTAACGATGATGTCAAAGCCTACAACTCGGTTATTAAGGGTAATCAAGCGCATCAAATGTGTATCAATATTAGTAACCGTCGGGGCCACATGTCGGGCCAGGCTAACTTGTAACGGCCTGCCCTTGTACTATAAAAGGACAGGCCAACGATACATAGAGGGGGACACACTCACTCTACACTCTCAACTAACGTTCAGCTCATACATCCAATACAACACCAACACACCCCGTGGAGTAGGGCATTACGCTCAGGCGGCCCGAACCACGTAAATCTTCGTGTCCCTTGTGTCACTTAACACTTCACCTTCTTGAATCTCCTCGCACCTACACTGAACCTTAAACTCCTCTAACACCTTAGCAGTGTCGGGAGATCTGCCGGATCAAAACCACCGACAAGGTCGTCGGCCATATGAGCATCGGTTGTCTATAGAAACCGACACTCATACAGTAAAAGTGTCGGTGAACCGATGGTTTTAGCTGATGAAATCCTGGAGACACATTTCACTAATAAGTGTGTTGGGGCCGACACCTTTATCATCTATGAGCGTTGGTTTAAAAAAAACTGATGTTCTATTGTTTTTTAAGGCACATATGTGCATCGGCCCCAGAAACCGATGTTCTATTGATTTGTTTTTTGTTTTTTCCACCGAAGTCTTTTACAGCCCCACCATTACTTTTTGTACAGCATTACTGGGAGTTTTTTTTTACAAAGGGGTCTTTTACCGATAGTTTTTCACGAGGACACGGATCCTCTGAAATCATCATTCAAGACCATTGGATGGAAATTGAAGGGCACATAAGCTTTACTGAACTTGGATCTTCCTTCATTTTTTACGGTGGGCAGTTGCTGCAGTGGGCACGGGGGCAGCAAACGTCGCCGCGGTCTGCACGGAGGCGGAGGTCGCCGAGGCGGGCGCAGAGGCGACGGTGGGTGCGGGGCGGCGTTGGGTGCGGGGGCACCGAGGTGGCGGCGAGCGTGGAGGAGGCATTGTGCGCGGGAGCGCGGAGGCGGCAAGCGTGGATCGAGGCAACGACGGCCATGGTGGGGAGGAGGTGGAGGGCATGGAAGAGACATAGATCACAGGGGCATGGAGGCGGCGGCAGCCTTGGGGGCGCAGAGGCTGCGGCCATTGCGGGGGCTCGACGTCGGTGGCTTGGTGCTGCGCCTTCGTCTGCTCGCCCAGTCGCTCAATCGACGCTGGTGGCGCGTATGTGTACTAGTACTAGTTCAGGGAGGGAGAAAGAGAAACAGAAACATTCCAGGCCGGGGACGCTGCTCCATTTAAACAGAAACACGCCAGGACCGAGTCCCAAGAGAAGCTCAATTAAAAAATTGATTGGGAGGGCGCGCGGTGGGCAGCAAATTTTCGGTAGCGCACGAGCGGCCGATCAAACTTTCCGGAGCGCGCACAACCGATGAAATACAGTCCCACTTTTGATGCGTCGGTTTGCTAGGCCAAGCCGACATTTATAAATAAATGGTTCTTGGTTTGTGATATGGCACCGACACTCATAATTAATTTGTCGGCTTCATTTGCTAGGCCGACAAATTTAGTTATTATTGTCGAGCCCAACACTAGAAGCGTTGGTTGAGCTGACGCATTTATTAAAAGCGTCAGTTGCACCGATGCATTTATTAAGTGTGTCAATTTTTTAAGTTCGGCCGACGCATTGATTTTATGGGTGTCGTTTTCGCAAACCGACACTCTTAGTCGATTTAAATGCGTCGAGGCCGATGCCTCTAACTAAACCAATACCTGATTCATTGTTTCCTATAGTGAACCATGAGGATCCTATGTTAGAACTTTTTCAATTGGCTTAAGATTTAGGTTGTTAGTACAGTGCGAGTAAACTCGCTCTTGAACATCCCCCCACGGAGGTGCACCTTGTGAGACCTTGCTGTTTGGGTCGATCGAACTGATTTGATGTGGGTGAATCTTGAGAAAGGTGGATGCATGCGACATCAGTGGAGTGTGCCATTGCAACTTTGAGTATGGGCGTACGTGTCGTGCAGTCCAGGTGTCTACTGGTGTTAGCTTTTCGAAAACCTGACTAGAAAATTTGTATTGAATTACGTTCGTCTTCGTATGGCTAGCTGCAAAGAACAAGATATTTATCCTGGTTCAGGCCAAAAAGTCTATACGTCTAGAGGCAATCTATTCGTGATCTTTGTTAGCTCAAAAGGCAAGAGAACATATTACAAGCGAGTCTTTCCAAGTATATGATCTCTAGGAAAGTAAGAACTTCTATGAAAGTAATGAGTAAGCGAAAACTCACACGGATATATGAAAAGTAAGGCACAAATGCAAGTGCACCAAAGAAAAAGGGTGCAAGTGCACCAAAGGAAAAGGGTGCATGTTCTCTGAAGGAAGAGTGCATAAGGATATGTGCAAGGTAAATGTGTAAGGTAAAATACGTATAAACTACAAATACGAAGTGAATTCGCCCCCCTCGCGGAAATATTTGGGGTCCTTTTGTAGGAGGGCGCGGCGGTCCTATCTAACTTTCGTTCCTCATAGTGGGGCCGAATTTATACTGTTCGTTCTATGCATTCGGTCTGTCTAGAGTGCGGAAACTTCAGTCCTGGCTTCTTCCTGGTCTCCAAGATCTTGTGGGTGAGGTTACCACCCTTCTGACGATGGATGAGACAGATGGCACGCTTATCCTGCAATGGGTCACATCGCGATTTCATCCCCCTACGAAGTTATCACGCTCACCGTCCGTCATAAATGACCCCAACAACCCACCTCTCCTGGGTCTGGGCCCGTGAGGAATTGTTCGTCTGACCTCTAGGTTGGGACTTGAGCGGGCTGGATACCCCAACCTCGCCGGTCGAGGCATTAGTGGCGGGCCCCTCCTCGAACAGAGGGTAACTTCAGTCGGTAGTCGCGTAGTGGTTACGTACTATTAGGTCTTGTATGTTTGGTACCCCGGGTACAGAACACCTCCGTCAGTAGCCCCCGAGCCTTCAGCCTAGTCTTCATGGAGTTAGTCGAAGGTTGAACTTGCACTCGCGCAGACCCTTGAAAAACAAGAGCTCAAAAAATGTGTTAGTATCAATTCGATTATAAGCATGAGTACTAGCATCCCAAACTAATTTTGGCGGGGCGCAGGGGCCCTGTTGTTGTTAGCCGATATCGCGTGGTGGATCCTGAACCTCTTACAAGGTCAGGTTGTTATCCTCAAGTTTATTTGCGCTCCGCTGACAAGCTATTCATTTGCTTGGAGGGGTGAGCAGACCAGAAAGCTCCTAGGGTAGGGTCTAAATCCTGTGCTTTGTGAGTTATCTAATGGGTAATCTAGGTAAACCCGATCTAGCCAGCTTATTTGGGGCAAAACACATTCATCGCTGTTTGTTAGTGATAGCAGTAAGTAGGGACACAAATGCCCGAGTTTCATAAATCCGCTCGGAGACATCTACATAGTTCCTGGGTCCACCGAGGGACTTGTGGCTCAGGAACCAACTCATTACTGGGACACTAAGGAGTCGCGGAGATAAGACCTGGACATGAGAGCAGCACCCCAAGCATGCCCAAACATCGGCCATCTCAAGTCATCCATACCTCACTCTTATTCATTCGGTGTAGCAACACTACAACCTGTCAGAGCGGTGGGCACCCCGAACTATACGTGCCTCAAAAGTGAGCCAGAAAAATTACCTACTTATCTGAGCTCGCTTGTCTGTAAGTGTTACGTCTGACAACCGCAAGGGGGAGACGTGGGGATGCCTCACGACTTGGACTCTGTACCGGTTACGAGGAGTCAGTCGCCGGGCAAAATCTAGACTTGCTAGTATCTGAAGATTTAGTGTTCACGAAACCGCCAAAGTGGCATCAGTTACAAGTGGCCAAGTGTATGTGGCACACGTTCTAGTGCTCCACTCCATGCGTCTACGACAATGCATGTCTGACGAGACAAGGCGCCTTAATGCCAATAGATTTTAGCATTCACGAAACCCCCGAAGCGGCACCAATTACGAGGGGCCAAGGGCGAGTGGCACACTCTCTAGTGCTCCACTCTGTGCGCCTATGTCAATGCATGTCTGACGAGACAAGGCACCTTAATGCCAATGTCCGTTGCACGCGCACCTCCTTGTACCTAGATACCGTAACCTCGAGCCGAGCGCTATAAAAAGGCCCCGGCATATATGCTAGCCTCCTCCTCCTTACCCATCATCTCCAGATCATGCCCCCCTCCTCTTCTTTCGCAAAGCGTGGAACAGTTAATCATTATGTAAGAGAGAGAGAGTATTAGGATAAGTGTCATTCTCCTTGATCGCGATGTCGTCGTGGTTGAAGAGAGCGACGGAGCCTGAGGACAACCGTGCTGAGAAGAGGGCCAGTACAAGCATAAAGGATGATTTGTCATCATCCGCGTCTCCTATCGTTGAAATTCCTGCCGTGGTTGTTGGTGTGCTGTCTCCGCGGCCCAAGACTAGGGGTGGGAACCTTTCCCAGAGCCGAGGGCTTCTTGATCATCATTGTTCCCCCATGTTGGGGTTTCTTCTTACCTGTTTGTCCCCTGTTGCGCTTCTTGTTTCTTTTTGTGACCCTTTCTTCTATCTCAAGGAGTATCGCCCTGGTGTGACGGCTCTGGGGAGGGGCCTGGGATTGGTCTCCCATCCGTCGGGAAGGGTACCTCCAAGTGTGGCGACGTCCCCATCTCGACATGAGTGGGTGTTGTCATCCTCAGTGGTGGCTTCTACGGCGGCCGACCTGTCGCCACTCCCGTCGTCCCTTGTGGAGGGCTTGGTGGCGCGCATCGTCCCAAAAGCTGGCAAGGTGGCCTTGTTGGGCCCGTCGGGATGGCCGCCCGCTGACGGGTCGCCAACGCGGGTGACGACCACTGCGAGGCTGTCAAGGCCTTCTAAGGCAGGAGCTGGGGGTATCGCCTCGTCGTCGCCGCCTAGGGTCCTCGCTCCTGTGTCTGCTGAGGGCGAGGCTCCGGACGCCAAAGGTGTCGACAGTCCTCGGGATCCAACTCCTGCAGATGAGGAAGTCTCTGGGCCAGGCGGAGCCAAGTGTTGACGGTCCTTAAGTGCTATATTTAAACCGTCAATTCACCTCATAATGTTCCCAAAAGAGAAACACAATGTAGTGGTAGGGTTAGATACTAATCAATACCACAAGTGTTAGTGTCTATTTGTATGCAGGTGAATTAATACCAAAAAATACCAATACATGCAGGGAGTAATCATTAAATTGTATTCCGACAAATCAGGCGATGCCACATGTCATGAAATGGATCAAATAGCCCACAAACAGTAGTATCCGAGGCCATCCAACGGTGTATCACCCATATCAGTCAATAGGACCCACCTGACATGAAGAAAGCACAAGTAAAATGGTCAGAAGACGAATTCAGCTGAATAGGGAGTTCGATCAAAGTCATCCTAGTGCTAAACTCGGTCAATCAATGCGTGTCAACTCCTCCTGGCTTCCTGGTGGCAGGGGTGACCGATTCACGCACATTTGGTGGCGGGAAATGACCCTCCTTCACCTATAAATAGCGCCCCACACCTCACTTCACACACACACCAAAAGTTGAGATTAGAATACTACTCCTAAGGTTTATAATAGTCCTAGAGGCTGTCAAGTAGAAGGAGAGTGCGGTGAAGAGTTTAGAAGAAGGAGGCTTGGGCTTGTCAAGTCCCTCTTCTACACTTGTACCCCTACAAAGGTTTGATTCAAAATCAAGTAAGCCTTTGTAAATTCCTCTCAAGTTTGATTTCCAATTCAAGGTAGTTTGCACAAGTGGTTCCTTGTGAGTTCATCGCTTTAATTTATTAAAGGCTCTAGATGTATCCTTGTGTTCGAAACAACTAGAGTAGTGATTTAGAATGTAAGCGGGGAGCTTAGGTTAGAAATCACTAGTGAACATCTCGTTAACCTACGGATTGAAGAGGTAGGCAGTAGGTGGTGACAACCCTATTTGTCCTTTGTAATCCTACATGTTCGGCTATGCCATAGGCTCCTGGCGGGGGTCGTTCTAGTGTTGCTAGGGGTAAACCCGTGCTTGAAGCAAGCAGCTACCTTAAATCTCTTTGAATTAGAGTCAATACTTTGAATTCCACTATGTTCCTTGCCTACCAAACAACTTTGTGTCCTTGGGTGAATTAGTTCATAAGATTAGCACACATGTTCCTTGGATTCAATACTCTTGGGAATACTCCTTAAGGGGAAGTGCTACACGACACTTTCCGTGCGCTTGCAGATTTTTATCTGTGATGTAAGAAACGTCAACAAGCATTTCTGGCGTTGTTGCTGTGGAACGGTTACTGTTAATCTTCGAACCTTGTTCACCCTCTTATCTATCTTCTTGCCTTTCCTTTTCTTACCACCACCACATATATGGAGCAGGCCATCATTCTTTCTTATTCTGCCCTAAATGGCAAGTTCTGTGAGCCACCGCCTTCGGCGGATCCCATTTGTTCTACTAGATATGAACTTCGCCCTGGCTTTATAGCCATGGTTTGGGAACAATCCTTCTCAGAACGGATTGTGAAAACCCTTACCACCATCTACGAGAGTTGGAACAACTGTGTGCATGCCTTCTAATCAAAGTTATGACACAGGAAACTCTCAAATGGAAGTTGTTTCCTTTTCCCTCAAGGAAAAAGCCAAACAATGGTATGACAACAACGTGGAGAAAAACAAACATTAATTGGAATGAATTAAGAGACAGATTTTGTATTGCTTTCTTTCAAAATGTTCACGTTGTTTCCTTACGGAGGGAAGTACTATGCTTCCAGCAGATGGAGAAGGAATCTATAGGTGCAGCTTGGGATAGATGTTACCTTTTGAGAAATTTTGGCCCAAATTTGTCCATCCCCGATCCGTTTCTTTTTGAAACGCTTCTACATGGGGTTGAACAAAGAGTCTGCCCTACATATTGACATTACAGCTGGAGGATCTTTCCTCCATAAGACACCGGAAGAAGGCAAGAATCTTCTGGATAGAATTCTAGAAAATTCTTCCTTCATTATGGGTCTTAATGAGCCTTCTAATGAAGAAGTTGTGTCAAGATCTGAGGATAAATCCATGGACAAGGATGAACCCATATCTTTCTTATCTCAAACCTTACCGGAAGAATCCTCTCTGAACCAGAAACTACGAAGAAAGAAGAAATTCAACCTTCAGAGTTTCCCTTTTACTTCGAGGAAAAAATATTTGAAGATTTTGGTAACACCTCAAAGTATTGTTGCCATAGGAAACCATTATTGCCACTAACTCCACCTGACACACCTGATGGAGTGTTAGTCCAACAGACGGTCAAGGAGTTAACCTCTATTCTAAGTAGAGAATGGACTGCGAAAGTAGAGCAGTCACCCGAAATTCTTCGGATGACCTCACCTTTTGCAACCATTATATGTTTCATTAGAGGGACACCAATGAGAGTCCTATACAACCCCACTATTGGAGCAAATTTCATTTCCGATTATTTTGCTCTCGCCATTCTGGGCTATTTGCCGTTGGCAGCAACATGTAAATCCTTATGAGATTTTTTCAGAAACATCCTTGAAGTATGCAGAGTTTTGCAACAGGTGTCTGTAAGACACAAAATATTGATGCTATCTTAGACTTCCATATGTTCGAAATCCAAGATTTCAACATTATGATTGGGATTCCCATTGAGAAATTTCTCATGGAAATTCACTCAGAAGGAAACCTCAATGTAAAACTTGGAGGGATAATGTTCTCTATTCCCATTCTGTGTTCAAAGAACACATCCGCAGAATCTCCCATTGAAGATGAACCAATAGAGGAGGTTAGGACTCTTCAATTCTTAGCACCCCCTAAAATTGAAGGAGAAGAAGATTTCATCCAAGATGAGGATGAATTTCAGGAGGAAATTGAATTGCCAAAAAAAGCATTCTCTCAAAAACCTCCTGTCGAACTCCAAATTTTACCTCCAGGCCTACGTTATGCCTTTCTAAATGGCAACTTGGAGCCCCTGTCATCATAAGTGACAAGCTTTCAGATGATGAGACACTCAAACTCATAGCCATGCTAGAAAAACATGAAGCTGTTATTGGCTATTCACATCTAGATCTCATGGGAATCAGTTCAGCGTTATGCACCCATCGCATCCCTATTGACCCCGAGAGTGTCCCCTCAAGGGAACCTCAAATCCGATTGAATAATGTGATGCGGGAAGTAGTCAAGAAAGAAGTCTTGAAACTTCTGCATGCTGGGATTATTTATCATGTTCCTCATAGTGAATGGGTCAGCCCAGTTCAAGTAGTGCCTAAGAAAGGAGGTATGATTGTAGTTCAAAATGAGAAGAACGAACTAATTTGTCAACGAACCATCACGGGATGGAGAATGTGCATTGATTACCAGAAACATAACAAGGATAAAAGAAATGATCATTTTCCACTGCCCTTCATCGATGAGATGTTAGAGCAGTTGGCAAAACACTCCTACTTTTGTTTTCTTGATGGGTATTCGGGGTATTATCAAATCCCAATCCATCTTGACGATCAAAGTAAGACCACATTCACATGTCCTTACAGAACTTATGCCTACCGACATATGTCTTTTGGACTGTGTAATGCTCTTGCCTCTTTTCAAAGATGCATGATGACTATCTTTTCCGACATGATTGAGGAGATCATGGAAGTTTTCATGGGCGATTTCTCGGTATATGGAAAAAATTTGATAATTGTCTAGAAAACTTAGACAAGGTCTTACAAAGATGCCAAGAGAAGGACCTAGTGCTTGATTAGAAAAAATGTCATTTCATGGTCCGTGAAGGCATCGTTCTTGAACACTTATTGTATGAGAGAGGCATAGAGGTGGACAAAGCCAATATTGAAGTTATTAAAAAACTTCCACATCCTATGAATGTTAAGGGAATCCGCAACTGTTTAGGTCATGCGGGGTTCTATCGGCGATTCATCAAAGATTTCTCAAAAGTCGCTAGACCCCTCACTAACCTACTATATAAGTATATCCCTTTGATTTTGATGATGAATGCCTTAAATCATTTGATACACTAAAATAGGCACTCATCTTAGTTTCAATCATCCAACCTCCTGATTGGACGCTGCCATTCAAAATCATGTGTGATGCCAGTGATTTTGCTGTTGGTGCGGTCCTAGGCCAAACCAAAGATAAAATGCATCATGCAATAGCCTACGCTAGCAAAACTCTTATAGGAGCTTAACTGAATTATGCCACAACCGAGAAAGGGCTCTTAGCTGTAGTTTTTGCTATTGATAAGTTTAGGTCCTATTTGGTTGGAGCCAAGGTCATAGTCTATACAGACCATGCCGCCTTGAAGTATTTTCTCACCAAAAAGGATGCTAAACTGAGGCTAATTCGGTGGATTCTTCTACTCCAAGAATTTGACTTGAAAATTAAGGATAAGAAAGGAGTAGAGAATTCCGTTGCAGATCATCTCTCGCATATGGAAGTCACTCAAACCATAAACATTCCTATCAATGACTCCCTACAGATGCTATGCTTCTCAAGGTGACTGACTCTCACCCTTGGTATGCGGATATCGTGAACTTCATGGTCACGGGATACGTACTGCCAGGGGAAAACAAAAAGAAACTCATCTGTGAAAGTTGTAGACACCTCTGGGATGACCCATACCTCTATCGAGTTTGTGCCGATGACCTTCTTAGAAGGTGCGTCGAATCAATCGAAGGCACCAAGATTATCGAGAAATGCCATGCTGGCCCCTATGGTGGTCACTACGGTGTTTATCGTACACAAGCAAAGATCTGGCAGAGTGGATTCTATTAGCCTTCTATGTATGAAGACACAGAAATGCCAGAATCATGGAGGAATCTCTGCTCATGATGCAATGCCCCTAACTTATAATCTCCAATTGGAGTTATTTGATGTGTGGGGTATTGATTTCATGGGACCTTTCCCAAGGTCCTATGATTGCGAGTATATCTTGGTGGCCTTATATTATGTGTCAAAATGGGTAGAAGCCTTGCCATGCAAGAATGCTGATTCCAAGCAAGCTAGGAAAATATTCTATGAGATCATTTTCCCACACTTTGGCACTCCCTGTATGGTCATAAGTGATGAAGGGTCTCATTTCATAGATAAGACCTTCCGTAACTTTTTGAGGGAGCTTGGTGTCTAGCATAATATTGCAACTCCATACCACCCACAAACAAGTGGTCAAGCAGAAACATCTAATAAGCAAATTAAGAAAATTCTGCACAAGACCGTCTTGGAAATGGGAACGGGATGGAAACATAAGCTACCCGACGCATTGTGGGCCTACCGTACTGCCTACAAAACTCCCATTAGCATGTCTCCATTCCAACTTGTGTACAAGAAGACTTGCCATCTTCCAGTAGAGTTAGAACATAGAGCTTATTGGACCTTCAAGCGGTGGAACATGGACCTTCTTGGAGCCAGAAAACACCGATTGAAAGAAATTTCCGAGTTGGAAGAGTGGAGAGATAAGGTGAATCATAGTGCCAAAATCTACAGGGAAAGAACTAAAAGATGACACATAAGAGGATTATGCCAAATAAGTTCAAACTTGGGGATAAATTCTTGCTCTTTAACTCTAGGTTAAACTCTTTTGACGTGGGAAGCTTAGAAGTAAATGGGAAGGACCCTTCACTGTAGCAGAAACCTCATCCCATAGAGCAATCACACTCCAAGTTGATGATGGTCAGCTATTCAAAGTGAATGGACACTGACTCAAATTATTTCTTGATCCCAGAGGAAGGCAAAAAAAGAAATCAACATGATAAATTTTACTAATTTTTATGCCGTTTCATTAAATTTTGTCTAAATTCTCTGTGTCCAACTGATGGGCCCATCCAAAATTTCATCTATGAGGCCCATTTAGTCGACCCATGAAAACTCGGCCCAAACGGAGCACGAAGGGGTTCGGCCGAACCCTATGTTTGGCCGAAGCCTCCTTCGCGCCATCGGCACTCTGTTTTCTCATGCGGACTCTCCTGACTTATCACAACAATATTCTTGGTGCTACCGTATCGTTCTCCTCTTATTTAATAACGGGAATAGAGAGGGGAACCTTGCGCCTGCCAAAAAAATAATCATCTCATATTCCTCCCATCCAAGTCATGGCCAACAAGAAAATTGTCCCTCATGCATCCTCTAGCTCAACCTTCAATCTGAGCGGAGACATCATGCTGGGAAATGACAACACCAACCTCACTTTGGAGTCCATCATGGCATTAGATGCTACACCACTTGCCATGATCCTGCCACTGACAAAGACTCCACATGGGCGTAGCACCACACCTCGTGGTGCTGCACGGTCGCTCTCCCCTCGGAGGACGCCTATGAAGTCGACGACACCTACATGTCGTCCGACTATGGCTGGCCTTAAGCCAGTCAAGACCCATCTTTTTCCTGAAAAAGATAAGTCTCTCCCAAAGCTGCAGCCAGTCAAGACCACCTCATTATCCATGGCGTGCGTAAGCCTGAAGGAGGCTATGCAAAAGGCTTTTTCAAGCACGTGGATAATATGGTGATGGAGGAGTCAACGGGCTCATCATCCTCCAAGATTAGGCGTCACCTCTCGCCACCTGTCATCAGGAGGCCACCTGGCCAATTTGAAGACAGCGATAGGAAATCTCCTCGCGCCCATAAAGTGGCACAACTTTCTAAGGAGTTGGCTTCTCTCTGTTTGCAGAATAAGAAGCTATCTGACTTAGTAGACGAAGGGCACGTCGAGAGGGTGAAGCTAAAGGATGAACTCATCTCTCTCAAGGAGGAGATTGACGGTGTTCGCTGTGGCATGAGCGCCAAGCTCTGGCGCTTATGCAATGTCGTTGGGGGGCCCGACATCTACAACGCACCATAGTTTAGATGTCCCGACAGGATGCTTACTAGTTTAGGTTTAATTTATTTCAAATTTTTATTCTTCCAGTTTAAAATGAATAATGTAGCATCCCTAATTTTTGAATTCCATAAAGTGAACTTCTCGGTTCACCTACCACCGGTAAAGTTCCGCCTTTTAGTTTATTTTTGTTGAATAAAGAATTCAGGGAACAAGTGTGGGGGAGGCACCCAAAATTGCGAAATCCTGACGTGCAAAATCAGTGTTGCATCCCGAAACACGTCGCAACCGAACATATGATTCAACACATTGATGAAGGGCATCAGAGAGGCCAGAAGGGGTTCGACCAAACCCCCTATTTGACCGCACTGATGTGGGCTCCACATGACCTCGTTTCGCTCCACAAATTTGGATTGGATCTCCTAACCCCGAATATATGTGATACTCTAAGGTTATTTCCTATTTAAAATTGAATATTTAAAATGAATCAACTCAACAATTAGAATTAAAACTTGGTAGTCAAAATTTGCTTGAGCTGAAAATTTATATACTTTAAATTTTAGTTTATTGCCCTGTTTATGATTCCCACAATTAAAGTAGGAAAAACACTTCATCTAAGTATTTAACTACTGTGATATGGCAAATGAGTTATTCAAGGAGATATCTTTTTGCTGGAAATTGATTTTTGATGTTTACAAAAATTTGGAGTCTTGAACTTTGCCTAATTCTCTCATTGGAAATTTAAATACCCACCAAGGCCATATGATACAATTTCTTGAAAACCACATGCATATTCCACTTTGCTTTTCATTGAAATTTGTCAAACTTGTGACCCAATTGAGTGACATGCTTGAACTTTTGACTTAGAAATTCTTGTGCACCCCATTCATGCAAAATTTCTCACATTGAGAATTTGCATCTACCATTCATCCATCCATAAAGAAACTCCATACATTGTGATCATCAACATCTCTCTAGAAAAAGAAAAAGGAGTAGAAGACATGGCTACAAAAAGAAAAAAGCATCTACTCTTCAAAAAGAGGAAGAATCTTAAAAAAAACAAAAAAGGAGAAAGAATAAGTAGCCATGTTTCATACTTAAAGAAAGAAAATTCATGGAGTCTACATTTATCCATTCCATTCGTGTGCAAAAGGATTTTATTTGTCAAATTGTTTATGGCATATATCTCTCATATGATCAAGTTTTTGACTTAGTAATATATGAATTGCAATGTGTGCCAAATTTATCCCTACCAAGCTCCAGATATAGCCATACTTAGTATAGGGACAAAAATTGAAAAAACATGCCAAGGTTAGGATCAAAAAACTTTCATAGATTTTAGAGATTCCAAATGAGAGATAAAGGCAATTATTTCTTTGAGTTTCCAAAAATAGCAAATTGTCAAATCATTTCAGTAGGAGAATATCCAAGGGAACTACATTCCAACCGTTCCACTCTTCAAACACCCAAGATCGATGTGGTAGCCACATTCCATAAAGGAAACTCATGAATAGAGGTATAAGTTGAAATATCTAATACTCTCATTTTCTTAGTTCTTCTTTTTGCCTTAGTTCTTCTTCTTGCCTTCACTAGAGGACAAGCAAAAGACTAAGTGTGGAGGAGTTTGTTGACGGTCCTTAAGTGCCATATTTAAAATGTCAATTCACCTCATAGTGTGACCAAAAGAGAAACACAACGTAGTGGTAGGGTTAGATACTAACCAATTCCACAAGTGTTAGTGTCTATTTGTATGCATGTGAATTAATACCCAAAAATACCAAGACATGCAGGGAGTAATCCATTAAATTGGATTTTGACAAATCAGGCGATGCCACGTGTCATCCCATGGATCAAATGACCCACAAGCAGTAGTATCCAATGTCATCCAATAGTGTATCACTCATATCAATCAATGGGACCCACCTGTCAATGACCTGGAGAAAGCACAAGCAAAACGATCAGAAGACCACTTCAATCGAACAGGGAGTTTGGTTGAAGTCACCCTGGCGCCAAACTCGGTCAATCGATGTGTGTCAACTCCTTCTGGCTTCCTGGTGGCAGGGATGACTTATTCGCGCGCATTTGGTGGCAAGAATCGACCCTCCTCCACCTATAAATAGCACCCACACCTCACTTCACACACACACACACACACACACCAAAAGTTGATATTAAAATACCACTCCTAAGGTTTAGAGTAGTTCTAGAGGCTGCCAAGTAGAAGGAGAGTGTGGTGAAGAGTTTATAAGAAGGAGGCTTGGGCTTGCCAAGTCCCTCTTCTACACTTGTACCCCTACAAAGGTTTGATTAAAAATCAAGTAAGCCTTTGTGAATTCATCTCAATTTTGATTTCCAATTCAAGGTAGTTTGCACAAGTAGTTACTTGTGGGTTCATTGCTTTAATTTATTAAAGATTCTAGTTGTAGCTTTGTGTTCCAAACAACGAGAGTAGTGATTTAGAATATAAGCGCGGTGCTTATGTTAGAAATCAACTGTGGATATCTCGTAGACCCACGGGTTGAAGAGGTAGGCAGTATGTGGTGAAAGCCCTATCTGACCTTTGTAATCCTTTACGTTTGGCTATGTCATAGGATCTTGACGAGAGTCGTCCTAGTATTGCTAGGGGTAAACCTATGTCCGAAACAAGTAGCTACCAAAAATCTCTTTGAATTAGGATCAATACTTTGAATTCCTCTTTGTTCCTTGCCTACCAAACAACTTTGTGTCTTTGGGTGAAATAGTTAGTAAGATTAGCACACACGTTCCTTATATTTGATACTCTTGGGAATACTCCTTAAGTGGAAGTGCCATCCAGAACACTCAGCGCTAGTTCCCTCCTCTGCGTTTCTCTTGATTCTCCATTCCGAGGGTCTGCGCTAACTTCACACGGTAGGTTAGGTGGACACTTGGTCCCCGGGCTCTTGTAGGAGGGAGAAAAAAAAAATCCCCAGCTCTGGGGAGCCCCCAAGCCTCATAGGAACACAAAGGCGTGTTCGTTGTTTTTGTCCCAATCTTTCGCGGTACTAGACAATCCAAGAATTAATGTATCTAAAACAGCTGTAAATTTGATATATGAGTTGGCTTACTGTAGATGCGATCTAAATACAAGAAAGCTCCCACCCGTGATGCTGATTTTAACCACGAACAAGACAAGAGAAAGTACAACAAGCACCCAGATCACCCCATCAAGCAGTTGCTTGATCACGATCCACAAAAAACCAGACTGATTAGTAGACTGAGTCACAAGGGAAAGAATTCCAGCCAAGTAGCAGATGGGATCTCTTGTCCGGAGACCGGAGCAGATGCAACACATGAAAAGAATAAAAATAAAACCCCTCCGTCCAATCAGATCCTCTCAATAACTAAGCAGATCTTTCTCTTGGCTGTAATCATGCACTAGGGTAAACCATCCAGAAACAGAATTCCTCACGTAACTAGCTAATAATATACTTCCACCCGCAGCAAAGAAGCAACACGAACATAAGATTGGATCTTCAGAGAAATCAAGGACGTTCTCAGATCAAAAAATCTGATCACGTTCTTCTCCAAGCCCAAGGGGCGGCAATAGCAGATAATCATCAGGAAGATGGAATTCCTATCTATTAACTGTAGAGAAAATCACGGCAGGGTAAACTATCCAATAAAATAAAACCAATCAAAATCCTCCCGATACATGGACACTAGTCCTGGTAATGTAGGCACGCAGGCAAGATTCCCCATGGGAACAGACTCCGGCACTTTTATTTTTACCGTACTTGACCTGGACTCCAACCCTGGTGGTGCACGCAGGCACAAAAGTAACTCACGTACAAGATTATTTTGGCAACTCTACTAATACAGGTAATTAACACATACGTGCATGTGTGCCTCTGCAGCATCAAACCATCAACGTGCAATCATTACATGTGGCATAACTCTAGTTTTTTTTTGCATGTATCTCTGGTTCTGATATTTTCTCCTTGGGCTTTCCTTCAATAAAAAACTGGAATATTACCCATTAAAACAGAGTTGACATGTAAGTCATCACTACCTTTGTAATTCATTTTTAATTTTTAATCTTCTCTATGAATAGCTGAAATTATATAAAGAACCACATGTTCATCAGAGCCAGGCGAGGCAATCGGGACTGTTCGCTTTGTGACATTCGTAGAGGGATTGTGTCTGTCCTGGCTCCAGGCCTCGGAGCTTCGATGGCCAGGGATTCGACCCGAGCCCATGCTCCTAAGGTTAATTTTGTGAGGAACGAATAACCGAGACGGGAGGGTTGGCTTATCTTTGTTGATGACATGTCGTAGCGGTCACTGTTCGATTTGCTTCTGCATGGTATGTGGTAGTGTTCCCCGAACCCCGAGGTCGCTGCGGTAGGACGCACGACTTCAGGTCAGTGCCTGTCACGAGGTGGAGGTGGTGAGGCGCACCATGATTGCGTCTAGTTCTGTCATCCTTCAATGTGTCATGATTCATGAAGAGTCAGGGTGGCCTGTAACTCGAATCTTCGGGTCGCCACGGGTCTTCATTGCGGTGCCGGTTACGGAGCAGCGTAGTGACTTGGTGGGCGATGGAAGCCCAAGGGTCGTTGCAAGCCTTTTATTGCCGCGTCAGTTACGAGGCGTAACGCGCTGCCCCAACCGCTTTTATCTCTTCGGCTCCCTTGGTGGGGCTATAAATAGCCAAGTGTATTTCCCCCATTCCCAATCGCCTTAGACTCTGTTCTCCAAAGGTCCTCCCTCTCTCCTTTGCCTCCGCTCGTCCTGTAGTCCTAAGACCTTTCTTGGTGGTGAGAGAGTGTGGCGGCCAGGGCTCTATGTATGGCTGATGGACGGCGGGGCCGCGACTGATGAGGTTTCGGAAGGTGGAGTGGAGGGGGAGAAGTTAACTAGAAGTCCGAAAAGGGGAGAAGCCTCTCAGAGGTTCGAAGACAGCGGACCTAGTTGGGACTTCGAAGGGGAGGCTGACTCAATCCGTATGCAATGCGTGTATCCGTGTGACCAAAGCCCTCTCGCGCGACACCGGGTCAATTGGGAAATATGTTGGTCGCTTTGGCTTCCCGGGCATTCTCAACAGGCTTCGACGTCCCGTCTCACCTTGATGGGCGGCGAGGCACCATCATCTTTGGGCTTGGAGATGGGAGTCCTTCTTACTGGGCACGAGTGAGATACTGAATGTGGGCCTAGAGGGGGGGGGGTGAATAGGCCTTTTTGAATTTTCTCGGTTCCTGTAACACTCAACAACAAAGTCAATACCAGAGATATCGGACTAGTCCGGTAAAGTGCGGACTAGTCCGGTTTTCACGGGCTAAGTTGATCAAGTTCAGTCAATTTGATTGATTCGTTAATGTTTGCAGCGGAAATATAAACTTGAATGACAGTTTAATAGTTGTATGTCAAATTCTATTACAATTAAGGCTCTTGTTCAACATTTTAACTCAAATTGAACAAAGTGAATCAAACCCTAGATTAAGTTGATCAATTAAGATGAAGAACGCAAAAGGACAAGACACACGATTTATCCCGTGGTTCGGCTACCACGAAGGCAACCTACATCCACGTTGAGGAG
The DNA here is from genome assembly GCA_036927565.1 of Tuctoria greenei. NCBI lineage: Eukaryota > Viridiplantae > Streptophyta > Magnoliopsida > Poales > Poaceae > Tuctoria > Tuctoria greenei. Next base: position 258,836,228 of record JAYESD010000002.1, read on the forward strand.
CCCACAAAAGGACCAGGTCTTCTCCAACCCTTCCCTCGTCGGATCGCCACGAAGGCCAATCCTCTTCCACTAATCACAAAGGGTAAATAACCAAGTTGAAGGGGCGTTCTCACATGTTGAGAGCTCCCTTGATTACAACTTACAAAGCCACCAATAACACACTCGAAAATTACAAATTGAAACGCAAGAGTGTGTTAGAGAATCAAACCAAGAGCTCAATGATGTGTGCCAAGTGTCTCTCCAATGATCTAGAAGTGATCTTCAATAGATTGATCGATTTTGCACTTAATTTCGTGGAGAGAGGTGATTTTTGAGTCTCTTGGGAGGTGTGACGGCGCTAGGGTTCGAGAGATTGTAAAAGTGGGCCGTGCACCTCTATTTATATGGGGTTTCTAAAAGTGACCGTTAGGGTTCAGAAAGATCGGACTAGTCCGTGGTGGTCACTGGACTAGTCCGGAGTGTTGTGTGTAGCAAACTCTAAGTGTCCAGGAATATCGGACTAGTCCGGTTGAAAACGGACTTGTCCGATTTCACTACTGGAAATCTTCGGACTAGTCCGATTGCCATCGTACTTGTCCGGACATATGAAACTCTAAGTGTTTAGGATGACAAGTACGCACTTGGAGGACTTGTCCGATTTAGATCAGTGTGTATATCGGACTAGTCTGTGTAGACACCGGATTTGTCCGAAGTGGATCAGAAAGAATATCGGACTAGTCCGGATTACAACAGACTTGTCCGATTTTGTGTGACTTGTGCATTGTGTTGAGGACTAGTCCGCATTGGGGAGGACTAGTCCAAAGTGAATCAGAAAGATATCGGACTAGTCCGGTGGATACCGGACTTGTCCGATCTAGTGCAGAAAGTGATATCGGACTAGTCCGGCTTATATCGGACTAGTCCGGTCCTGTATAACTTTGTGCATTGTGTGTGTGTGCTTGAAAGTGATTGAGCTCTTGGGTGTGTTTCCTTAACACACTCCATACATAATAATCTACTATTTTCTTCTCCTTGAGCTCAAATTCACTTTGCTTCTCATTTCCCTTCTTTTTGGCATTTTGCTCATTTTTCATTATTTGCCTGCATTCATCTCAACAAAAGGATTAGGATCCCAATTGCTTTTCATAAATCATCCAAAACCCACAAGGGAGTCCTAGATGCACTTTCAATCTCCCCCTTTTTGGTGATTGATGACAACCAATTGAGATTTCACAAAATAAGGCAAAAAATGAGATCTTCATAAAGTATGCACATATGACTAAAAAATACATCAAGCAACAAGAGAATTATCCATATGTGCATTCTTTATGGTGGGATGCATACTAAGTGCATGAATACATTGAGAATGACAGAATTTACAATAATCAACCGATACCAAGTGCATATGACATTCCAGGAGCAAAAATGCAGTTTTCATCACATACTCGCAAATAAATTGAGCAATTCATCACAAGACCAAACTTAATATGAAAACAGTGTTAAACTATTACAATCACAAATAAAAGTACAGAGAAGGCTCTCTCCTCGCATCCTATTACAGCTAAAGCTAAGACTTGACTCCCCCTCAATCTCTCCCCCTTTAGCATCAAGACACCAAAAAGAGAGAGAGGAAGGTCCTAGGTTCTTCACTCTTCGCTGTCTGTCCTCTCGTCATCTTCTTCGTCTTCTTCGCTCTCCGCTTGACGAGGAGGAGAGGGAGGAGGAGGAGCGGAGCTGCTCGAGCCCCCAATGCCTAAATAGGCAAGCTCGGAGGGGGACAAGGCCCGAGCTCGGAGATGTCAAGATCAGAATCTTCAGAAATTACTGGAGATCCAATGGGGTTGATCTCCAGCTTTTCACTAAGTTGCTTCACATTGGCTTTGATATATCTCATATCCTCCTTCCTCTTCTGATTGAGTTTATGAAGCTTTACTTCAGTCTTCTTGCAGGAGGAGAGTATCGCGGACAAGTATTTGAGGATCCCACTGGCAGATCCTCTTCGAGGAGCTTCCCTGGAGGGGGGGAGTAGCCCTAGCAGCATCTCTTTCTCTTGCCGGTGCCTCAAGACTTGAGGCCGGTGAGGGAGCAGCCTGGACACTCACAGGCTGAGGCTTCTGAGGCCTCAGGGGAGTGTGCTCTACATCCTTCACGAATTCTATTCCTGTGACCTTCTCAATCATGAACATCAAGTAGGGAGCATAGCCACATGACCGGTTGGGGGTGCTTGAGATGTTGACCATGTCGTTCCATATGTAATCTGCAACATCAAACTGTCTCTTCTTGCTTATGACCCTCATTAGAGTCCGGAGGTAGCCCTGTACACTCCCTGCATCCCCATCCTTGGGGGCAATGGTCTTCCGAAGAGCTCTGTTCAGAACCACAAAGAAGGGCTTCATGTTCTTTGTGGAGGGAGGAACATACTTAGAGTTGGGCTCATACATGAACTTCATTCTGTCTCTCTCAATGACCCCTATGTTGTGGATGATCAGGTGGTCATTTCCAGCAGAGTCTAAATGGAGCAAGCTTGCAAAATCCTCCTGAGTGATGGAGTACTTGGATCTATGGGTCATCCAAGTCACACTCTCTTCATCTTCACTCGAGAAGTGGAACGTTGCATAGAATTGTGCAATCACTTCATCATTCCAATTGTGTCTGAAGGCAAACAGATCCTTCAGACCATGCCTTTCTACTGCAGCAATGACCTCATCAAAAGCTGAGCACTTCTTCTTCTCTAGGTGGGCCCAGTCAATCCACTGACTGCGCACCACCTGAGTCTTCATCGGCAGGTAAACCATCCTGTAGAAATCTGCATGGAAGTTTGACCAAAACCTTCCATCAGCTGCCTGCTTTGGCCTTCCATAGCAATCAATGCTTCTTAGCTTGGCTGCCACATCACTGCCTTTCCCATTGAATTTCTCTTCATTGGGGTCCCGGACCCCTTCTCTGGGAGCATGAAGCTTCAAGGGCCCAACTGGCCCCGTTGCAACTCCCTTGCCCTTTCCCTTTGCTTGACGAAGGCCGCTTGAAGACGTAGCAGCCTTCAAGGCGGGCTTCTTGACACAGACCTTCCTCCGAACCTGGGGAGGGGAGGTAGCAGGCTCGGAAGGTCTTTCTTGGCGTTTCTTGCCAAGACCCGCCGAGGACCGAGGTGCCACCTCGTGGTCCAACTCGGCCTCAAAGTCGGAGATCTCGTTGTCGGAGCTCGACATGATCTGAGAATGATTGGGCAAGAATAATGACAAGTTATACAAGGCATAGGTAAGACAAGATAGCAATGGATGGCATTAAGGAATTAAGGAATTAGGTTTCAGGTTCAGAAACATCAGACTTGTCCGGTGCTCAGGCACGGACTAGTCCGGGGTACCGGACTTGTCCGTGCATGGACCGGACTAGTCTGGTGTTCATCCTCAAAAACCTAACAGATTGGACAGGATACAATCCCTAATGCAAATCTAGTCTAGCATACATGTAGTACATCAACTAAACATGTAACTAGTGAAGGGTGCTAGGCCAAATGATCAACAATTGAGAAAAACACGATTTCTAGGATTTTGAAGAAATCGATGGAGGCTCGAAGTTTTGGGGGTTGGAGGCCGGACTAGTCCGCTAGCTTCAATCCCCAAGTCTTCAAGCTTGATCTCTGCCCAAATGAGTGGCTTTTCGACGGAGGATGCAAAAGATCGCCTTGGGAGCTCGAGCGTAAGAGAGAGGAAGCCTAGAGCGAATGTGAGGGTGAGGAGATTAGGGTTTGGTGGCGGCTAGGGTTATGGACACGAAAAATCAGACAAGTCCGGACATGACCGGACTAGTCCGAAGTCATCCAGAGACCTATATCGGACTAGTCCGTGGTCTATCGGACTAGTCCGGCCTAACCGGCACTCTGCGGACTAGTCTGCATGGGCGGACTAGTCCGGGTAACCACGGACTAGTCCGTGGTCACTAGGAAAGAATTGCATAGCCCATTTATATATATTTGAAGGTTCAATAATAGAGAATAGATAGGCAAAACAATTTAAGTGATCTTGATGAATTTGACCAGTAAGCATACAACAATCATACAATGATCAAAATTCATCAAGATCTAATAATTGACATAGTTTTTCGAGAGAAAAATGGAGAGGGATGATTTTCACAATTCAATCAACATTTTTGAAGCAATCATACAGGTATGCAACTTTCAAGCCACACTCCGAGAATCAAGAATATTTAGCTCATTTCGGAGTTCGCAAAAACGCTTTTCATCAAGTGGCTTGGTGAATATGTCGGCCTATTGTTTTTGGGTGTTGACATGTGAGATGGTTATGTCTCCTTTCATGGAATGGTCTCTCAAGAAATAATGTCTTATGTCTATGTGTTTAGTCCTAGAGTGCTCAACTGGATTGTGGGCTATTTTAATGGCACTCTCATTATCACAAAGGAGAGGAATACAGTTCATATTGTAACCGTAATCCCTTAGAGTTTGTCGCATCCAAAGGAGTTGTGCACAACAACTCCCGGCTGCAACATACTCTGCTTCGGCTGTGGATAATGCAATGGAATTTTGTTTCTTAGATGACCAAGAAACCAAAGATCTTCCTAGGAATTGGCATGTGCCAGAGGTGCTTTTTCTATCAACTTTGCACCCGGCATAATCTGCATCGGAGTAACCAATGAGATTGAATTTGGAGCCTTTTGGGTACCAAAGACCAAGGTTGGGTGTATGAACTAAATATCTCAAGATTCTTTTTACGGCTGTCAAGTGACATTCCTTAGGGTTGGCTTGAAATCTTGCACACAAACATAAACTCAACATAATATTTGGCCTAGATGCACATAAGTAGAGTAAAGATCCAATCATGGAGCGATATACCTTTTGGTCGACGCTCGGTCCATCTTCATTGAGATCCCAGTGGCCATTCATAGCCATGGGAGTCTTTATGGGCTTTGCCTTGTCCATGCCAAACTTCTTGAGTATGTCCTGCGTGTACTTGGTTTGGCTTATGAATGTTCCTTCCCTTTGTTGCCGCACTTGGAATCCCAAGAAGTACTTCAATTCTCCCATCATTGACATTTCAAACCTGTCTGTCATAATTCTACTAAACTCTTCACAGAAAGATTGGTTAGTTGACCCAAAAATTATATCATCAACATAGATTTGGCAAATAAAAAGATCATTATCTAGATTCTTTGTGAATAATGTATAATCTACTTTGCCAATTTGAAAACCATTATAATTAAGAAATCTCTAAGACACTCATACCAAGCTCTAGGAGCTTGTTTGAGGCCGTAGAGATCCTTACGCAGTTTATATACGTGGTCGGGGAACTCTTTGTCTTCAAACCCGGGTGGTTGCTCCACGTACACCTCTTCCTTGATCGGTCCGTTGAGGAAGGCACTTTTCACGTCCATTTGATACAGCTTGAAATCATGGTGAGTAGCATATGCAAGTAATATTCTAATTGATTCAAGCCTAGCTACTGGAGCAAAAGTCTCATCGAAATCCAAACCTTCGACTTGTGAGTAACCTTTGGCCACAAGTCGTGCCTTGTTTCTTGTCACCACTCCGTGTTCGTCTTGCTTGTTGCGGAAGACCCACTTGGTGCCCACTGTATTTGCATTGGGTCTTGCCACAAGTTCCCAAACCTCGTTTCTCTTGAAGTTGTTCAACTCTTCTTGCATTGCCACCACCCAGTCCGGATCCTTCAATGCATCCTCAGTCCTGCATGGTTCCAAAAAGGAGACAAACGAGTAATGCTCACAAAAATTAGCTATACGAGATCTAGTGGTTACTCCCTTTTGGCTGTCACCGATGATGTTGTCGATTGGGTGATCCCTTTGAATGCATTGGTGTACTCTTGGGTGTGGCACTTGGAGAGTTGTGTGTTGGTGATCATTTTCTTCTCCCCCTGAGTGGTTGCCCTCGTTGATTTGTTGATCATCTTCATATTCTTGTGATTGGTCTTGTATCGAAGCTCCCCCTTGATTGTTGATCTCCTCTTGTGGTTCACTTTCCTCTTGTATTTGTTACGATGACTCTTATGGTCGAACTTCGCCTAGAGCCATTCTCTTCAATGCTTGATAAGGAGATTCTTCTTTACCTAATTCACATTGATAAACTTGCTCCTTTTGGGAGCCATTAGTTTCATCGAACACTACGTCACGTGTCACTTCAACAAGTCCGGAGGCCTTGTTGAAAACATGATAGGCGTAAGTGTTCGAATCATAACCAAGCAAGAAACCTTCATCGAACTTCGAAGCGACTTTGAAGTCCTGGCTTCTTATTCAAGATATAACATGGAGAGCCGAAAACTCGAAAATATGAAATGTTTGGTTTGTTACCGGTGAGTAGCTCATAAGGAGTCTTCTTGAGTAGTCGATGAAGGTAGAGTCGATTTGTGGCGTGGCAAGCGGTGTTAATTGCTTCCGCCCAAAATCAATCCGAAGTCTTGTATTCATCGAGCATTGTTCTTGCCATTTCTATGAGCGTTCAATTCTTCCTTTCGGCAACTCCGTTTTGTTGTGGAGAGTATGGTGCTGAAAATTCGTGCTTGATTCCCTCCTCATCAAGGTAATCCTCCACTTGTATGTTCTTGAACTCCGTGCCGTTGTCGCTCTGAATACTCTTGATCGATAGTGAGAACTCGTTTTGCGCTCGCTTGAAGAATTTCTTGAGTGTCCCTTGTGTTTCTGACTTGTCATGCAAAAAGAACACCCAAGTGAAGCGGGAAAAATCATCAATAATGACTAAATCGTATTTATTACCGTCGATGCTTATGTAAGCAATTTGACCAAACAAGTCCATATGAAGTAGTTCGAGCGGTCTTGTCGTAGTCATGATGTTCTTTGCGGGATGATGTGCTCCAACTTGCTTCTCGACTTGGCACGCGCTACAAGGTCTGTCTTTCTCAAACACAACATCTTTCAAACCTCGGATGTGATCGCCCTTGAGGAGTTTTTGAAGATTCCTCATATCAACATGTGCTAGCCGTCTATGCCACAGCCAACCCATGTTGGTTTTTGCAATCAAGCATGTGTCGAGTTCGGCTTTATCCTTGTTGAAGTCAACAAGGCAAAGCTTTCCCTTCAACATACCATTGAATGCAACGGAACCATCACTCCTCCTTGAGACGATCACACCCTCGTTAGTGAACAAGCAATTATAACCTTTGTCACATAATTGAGATATGGACAGCAGGTTATAATCTAAAGATTCAACATGTAAAACATGAGAAAGAGTGTGTTCAGAGGATATTGCTATTTTACTGGTACCGAGCACCCTTCCTTGACTATTATCTCCGAAGTAGATGCCTTCGTTTGGGTCCTCGTTTGCTTCATATTCCACGAACATCCTCCTTTCTCCGGTCATGTGGTTGGTGCATCCATTGTCTAGCACCCATTTGGATCCACCGGAGGAATAGGTCTTGCGTTTACCTTCCTTTGCCATGAGGCAAGTGCCATTTCCCTTCTTTGTACCGAGCATGGGGAAGAGTGTGGGCTTCTTGGACGTGCTTTCAATGGCTATGCTAGCCATCTCTTCTTCATCGGATTATGAGGACTCATCGTTTGAGTCCCACTCCTTTCCAATGTGTGCTTGTTCAACTTGTTTCTTCTTCTTGAAGAATTTCTTCGGTTGAGGCTTGGCTTCTTTATTCTTCTTCTTGTTGTCCTCATACGAGCAATCGACAATAAAGTGGTTATACTGACCACAATTATAGCACGCCCGCCTCATCTTCGGCTTTGTCCTCTCCTTGTACTTTCCTTCACTTGATTTTGTTCCTTGTCTTTTCTTCATTATTCTTTTGAACTTTTTCATGAACAAAATCATATCCTCTTCGTCCAGCTCACTGCTTTCATCATCGCTGTCCTCCTCAAGCTGTGCTTCTCTTGCTTCTTTGGATAGAGGCTTGAGTGTGGACTTTAAGGCAACTCCCTTCTTCTTGGCCGATGTGAGGTCGGCTATTTCTTTGACGTGCTTGGCTTGTTTCTCCATCATTTCAAGGTTGATGATTTTGCCAAGCAACTCATCTGGAGTCATCCTCTTGTACCCGGGACTTTCTCTGATCATAGAGCATAGTGTGACATTGCGAGGCATAAAGGCTCTAAGGATGAGCTTTACAACCTCGTGGTCATTCCACTTCTTGCTCCCATATGATCGAACCTTGTTTACAAGTGTCTTCAATCGGTTGTACATGTCCTGGGGAGACTCGTCTTCCTCAATTGCGAACCTTCCTAGTTCGACTTCGATCATTTCAATTTTTGCCTCCCGCACATGCCGGTCACCTTCATGGGCTGTTTGTAGTGTGTCCCATATTTCCTTGGCAATCTCCAGTCCGTCCACCTTTGTGAATTCATCTCGACTTAGAGAGGAGGTGATTACGGCTGCGGCTTGAGCGTTTCTGTGGATGGCTTGCTCTTGACTTGGGGTGAGCTCTTCGTCGTCATCTGGGATGTCTATTCCTGTGCGCACAATATGCCATAAACTTGGGTTAAGGGAAATCAAGTGCATCTTCATATTTTGCCTCCACATGGAGTAATCACTCCCATCGAAGTGTGGGGCTTTTCCAAGAGGAATAGATAGGTAATGGCTGTTGTTTGAATTTAAATGATCATAGTTAAAAGGATATCGGGAGTAGTCGGTGTGACTACTCCCCTTCTTCTTTTCTTCAACTTTAGCTTTCCCTTTGGAAAGTGCTTTCTTTCTGAGGAGTGCTTTCAGCTCCAGCGTCTCCTCGTCATCATCATTGAAGTCTTGAATTGCTTCGAGATACTTTTCCAGCTTTTGGTTCTTGTCGTTGTTCACTTCTTCCTGGTTGTTGATTTTCTGAACTTCCTTCATGTCCGACATGATCTCTTCGAGTGGTTGCACTCTTTCTTGAAGAACCTGCTCTGATACCAATTGAATGTGGGCCTAGAGGGGGGGTGGGGGGTGAACGGGCCTTTTTGAATTTTCCCGGTTCCTGTAACACTCAACAACAAAGTCAGTACCAGAGATATCGGACTAGTCCGGTAAAGTGCGGACTAGTCTGGTTTTCACGGGCTAAGTTGATCAAGTTCAGTCAATTTGATTGATTCATTAATGTTTGCAGCGGAAATATAAACTTGAATGACAGTTTAATAGTTGGATGTCAAATTCTATTACAATTAAGGCTCTTGTTCAACAATTTAACTCAAATTGAACAAAGTGAATCAAACCCTAGATTAAGTTGATCAATTAAGATGAAGAACACAAAAGGACAAGACACACGATTTATCCCGTGGTTCGGCTACCACGAAGGCAACCTACATCCACGTTGAGGAGCCCACAAAAGGACCGGGTCTTCTCCAACCCTTCCCTCGTCGGATCGCCACGAAGGCCAATCCTCTTCCACTAATCACAAAGGGTAAATAACCAAGTTGAAGGGGCGTTCTCACACGTTGAGAGCTCCCTTGATTACAACTTACAAAGCCACCAATAACACACTCAAAAATTACAAATTGAAACGCAAGAGTGTGTTAGAGAATCAAACCAAGAGCTGAATGATGTGTGCCAAGTGTCTCTCCAATGATCTAGAAGTGATCTTCAATAGATTGATCGATTTTGCACTTAATTTCGTGGAGAGAGGTGGTTTTTGAGTCTCTTGGGAGGTGTGACGGCGCTAGGGTTCGAGAGATTGTAAAAGTGGGCCGTGTACCTCTATTTATATGGGGTTTCTAAAAGTGACCGTTAGGGTTCAGAAAGATCGGACTAGTCCGTGGTGGTCACCGGACTAGTCCGGAGTGCTGTGTGTAGCAAACCCTAAGTGTCCAGGAATATCGGACTAGTCCGGTTGAAAACGGACTTGTCTGATTTCACTACTGGAAATCTTCGGACTAGTCCGATTGCCATCGGAATTTTCCGGGCATATGAAACCCAAAGTGTTTAGGATGACAAGTCCGCACTTGGAGGACTTGTCCGATTTAGATCAGTGTGTATATCGGACTAGTCCGTGTAGACACCGGACTTGTCCGAAGTGGATCAGAAAGAATTTCGGACTAGTCCGGATTACAACGGACTTGTCCGATTTTGTGTGACTTGTGCATTGTGTTAAGGACTAGTCCGCATTGGGGAGGACTAGTCCAAAGTGAATCAGAAAGATATCGGACTAGTCCGGTGGATACCGGACTTGTCCGATCTAGTGCAGAAAGTGATATCGGACTAGTCCGGCTTATATCGGACTAGTCCGGTCCTGTATAACTTTGTGCATTGTGTGTGTGTGCTTGAAAGTGATTGAGCTCTTGGGTGTGTTTCCTTAACACACTCCATACATAATAATCTACTATTTTCTTCTCCTTGAGCTCAAATTCACTTTGCTTCTCATTTCCTTTCTTTTTGGCATTTTGCTCATTTTTCATTATTTGTCTGCATTCATCTCAACAAAAGGATTAGGATCCCAATTGCTTGTCATAAATCATCCAAAACCCACAAGGGAGTCCTAGATGCACTTTCAGATACGTATTTGGATATAAAAGGCCATTTGCCTGTCTAGATATCTCCTCCCAAACAAAGATGTTTCAGTTTTTGGCATATCATTTCCTTGCCGGAAACCAAACATGCTTTGGTAGAAACCGCGACCGCCTTCCCGTTGAAGGGGAGAAAAAGCAAGGCCATCAGTCCTTCGAGGGGTAGGATAGTCCTGGGCGAGAACTAAATCTCGATGTAACCCATTTTCCTCCTCTTTGTACATAGTTGAGCCATGATGTATCATGAATCCTTTATAATAACTTTAAAAATATTTCTACTACAATTTTTTTTCCATCCCTTCGTCTTGTTAGAATCACAATACTTGGAACTTTCATCGTTCGCAAGCCGTAGTCGTAGGATGCATGGAAAAAGCTCGAGCAAGGGATGTTTTTAAGGTAAAAAATTTCGGGCGAGACCGGGCCCTCGATCGAGCTATAGCCCCCAAGCTCGGGCATTGCAACCTTGACTCGGGTTTCAGTCCCGGGGTCTTACTGTCGAGGCACTCATCCTCCAGGTGGTGCGTCTAGTGTGGTTGGTCACCGACCGCTTCGATCGTGGTGACGCGTCCTGGCGGTGTGGGTGTCGCGCAGTCACGGACGCCAGCGCGGGGGAGACGTGGCGCAGGCTTGTCGTAGTTCCGTTGGGTTGTCTTTCCGCCTTTTGAGCGACACGGCGTCGTCCAGGCTTGCCTCGACCGAACTCACGGTGTGACCTGGAGGATCTCCTGATGCCTTTATCAGGCTCCAAGACGTGTGGGGACGGGGCACGATTGAGGTCGCACCGGACACTGACTCCTTCCTCGGGTGCTTCGCCTTATTTGAGTGTTGTCATCGCCAGGGCACTGCCCCGACTGTATTGTTTGCACAACAGGGCCAGTTGGATCGTGGAATCCACGATGATGACCCGTCTAGGTCCTGGGATCTTCAGCTTCAGGTAGGTGTAGTTCAACACAGCCATGAACCTGGCGTAGCAGGGTCGTCCCATGATGGAGTGGTAGGAGCCGGTGAAGTCGGTGACTTTGAAAGTGAGGATCTCCATGCGGGAGATTGTTCAGCTCTGAATGTGATCGGAAGGTTGATGTGCCCGAGGGGTGTTGACCGTACCCCGGGCATGATTCCGTGGAAGGGTCCCCGCGGGGGATGGAGTTTAGTGCGTGGGATCATCATCAGGTCCAGGGTGATGGCATACAAGATGTTGAGGTTGATTCCACAGTCCATCAGCACTCGGGTGAGGTGCGCAGGCCCTATGACCGGGTCGACCACTAGAGAATATCGCCCGGGCTGCAGGATGGAATCAAAATGATCCGATCCATCAAAGGTGGCAGCCGTTACGGACCATCGGAGGTCTCGGGGTACTGTTGACGGTTCCTACACACTACTAACAATTCATCCCTAGCAGTGGTGCCAGAAATGCTTATTAATAGATTTTAGATTATACATGTAAATCCGCAAGCGCACGGAAACTATCGATGTAGCATTTCCCCTCTAAGAGTATTCCCAAAGGGTGTCATTTACATTCTCCTAAAGGAAGGCTAGATGGAAGCAAAGCAATCATAAAATTGAGGGGCTAGGTTGATCTAGGTAAGGTTCTAGCAAGGATGGATAAATGATAATTGGAGTAGTGTGACACACACAAGAGCATTCAATCCTAAGATGGTAGATGAGGTAAAAAAGAGACGACGGTGCACCAAAAACCGTCGTCATAAGCTATGCAGTTTTAAAAAAACAGAAAATGCTGCCATGGCTCGATGGCCAGATTACAGAAACATTCACAGAAACAGATTCACATATTGACGGAAACAGATTCACAATTTCAAAACACTAATACATCTAGCACCACACATAATACATCAAAATCACAGTTTGTCTTGCTTCTTCGAAAGACCAAACCTGCTTCCCATCCCTGAAACCTTCTTCCCATCAAGATCACTGAACCTTCTTCCCATCCCTGAAACAGAATTAATCTAAGTAGGATAAGTAAAAGAGACTGGTTATAAACTGATATACAATCATCAGAAATTATTTGATGATCTAGAGACCATCTTTGGTTACTGATCTTATGTAAAGAATGAGGTTCTTATGCAAAATAAATCATGCTGGTTTGAACAATTGGATTATGTGTAGGCATATAGCATTTTGATGTATGGCCCTGGTTTTTAATGCATAAACTCTAGTACAAAACTATTACGACTGATAAGAAGTTCGCAAAGATAACTATCATGTTTATACTGTTCATATTTTTCCTCAAACTAATCTTCTTTATTGGCAGACATTGGTTGGATGCAAACGGATGGGCGAGGAAGTCTTCTCTATTGGCAGACATTGGTTGGATGCAAACACAATGAACTCAGAATATGACCTTTCACTTTAATCAGTGCAAGAATCTTAACTTTGAAAGTAATACTTCAAGAATCTAACATTAAAAATGAACTCCTTCAATTGAGCCCCCAAACAACCAAACCTAGTTCCACACAGGCAAAAATCGGCTTACCTGACTCTTCGACACTACCCCGTCCACTGCCACCGGAGTTCGGAAAGTCCTCGTACAGTCGCCCAAGCGCTAGAATCTGAGGCGACGGAGTTTAAGCCTCCGTTCCCGATCCCTGTGATGTGCAAGTGTGGTTAGACATGCTACAAGTAAAAAAAATGCATATTTTACTAAATTATGTACCTGGACTGCTGTCGTCAGCACCAACGGCTGCTGTATCGCTGGTGGCACCCATTGCGTAAGGACAGGCGGTTGTCCTAGAAACATGGCCTGCAAACACAAAGCAACTCATTATACATGTCATTTATATATTAAAAGTGTTAAGTACAACATCTAGAATGTATTTGCACGGCAGCTTGCATCTGTAGCATGAACGAGTTTTGATACTCGTCCCTGGCCCTCTGTGCCTCGTCTCTAGCCCTCTGCGCCTTGTCCCTCGTCCTACACGCTTCTTGATTCCTCTGGAGCTCCTCTCGAAGACTCTAGAGCTCCAGATATCGGCTCGCACGGCTCCTGCTGGACGCGCCCTGATGCGATGAAGAAGCCCTCAAGGAAGCCCGCGCCTGCCTCGAGTCGACCACTCCATCGAAGATGGTTAACCTGCACAATGAAGTAAGATTATTAAATTTTTGTATCTCGAAGTTGGTAAAGTAAACTAAAAATAAAAAAGCACACCGTCCGTGAGGTTTCCCACCACAGCTTGCATACGCGGCTTCGGGGACGATTGGCACGCTCTGCCAATCAAACTCTTCGCCTCGAATCCTCCATGCCCTCTCCCGTACTTTGCCTGAAAATACAGAAAATAACATCATTAGAACTATTAAATAGAATTCAATTAAGTTGAAAAAATAAGTCACCAAAGTCATGGTGTCCGAAGGGCTGCACGTGTCCAGGGGCCACATCAACCTGGCGGTCACACTGGGCGTCACCGTCACCAGTCGGATGACCCTGTTCTGCTCGACGCTTTACGTCATCGCCAGGCTTCGTAAGGCGACACCTTCCTATGTCTAACCACACCGCCATTGACCCGGCCGGCGGGCGCGGCCTCGGCCTTCTTACCTCCTCCCATTGGTGGCGAGGGCGGCGCAGGGGAGGGTTGGCACAGGGGAGGGGGCAGAGTAGGGAGGGGACCGTGCAAGGGATGGGGCGGTGTAGGGGAGGGGGTAGCGTAGTTGGGGAGGGGGCAGTGGTGAGGGCAGCGCAGGGGAGGGGCGGCGGCGAGGGCGGCGCAGGGGAAGGGCGGCGGTGAGAGCGACGCGAGGGAGAGGAGGAGGCAGCAGCGCAGGGGAGGGGGCGGGGGCGGCGGCGAGCGCAGTGCAGGGGAGGAGGCCTCGGAGGGAGCGGCGTAGGGGAGGGGGCGGCAGCGAGGGCGGCGCAGGGGAGGGGCGACAGTGTAGGGGAGGGTAGAGGGCAATGTCACCACCGCCTGGGAGGGGAGGGGGCGGCATCGCAGGGGAGGGGAGGGGCGACGGGAGGGAGGGGGCGACGGGGAGAGGCGGCGGCGTACCTGGGAGGCGAAGAACAGAGGTAGCGACGGCCTTCGATGGCGGCGAGGCGGCGGTGGAGGCGGTGCAGCGGCAGCGGTGGTGGTGGTGTGGAGAGTATGGACGAGAATTGGCGGGGCGCGCTGGGTTATAGTGAAAATTTGTTATCGATGACAGTGTAGGTCAACCGTCATCGATAAGCTAATATGGACAACAGTGGGTTTGGACCGTCGACGATAATGGTTCGGGTGGGCCCGGTTTTGGCCAATATTGATGACGGACCCTTATTGACGACGGTTTATTGTCGTCCTTAAGTAATTGACGACGGCGCTGGGACAAACATTGTCGGTAATTGGCTTATTGACGAGGGTCGTATTTAGCCATCGTCAATTACTTAAGAGACAACGGGGCCGTCGTGTATTAGTCTGACTGTCGTCTACTGTCGTGATTCCTGTAGTGAAAGTCAACAATCAAATAATTCATTGTGGAGGAACATCGCACGTAGATGTTACAATGACATACAAGACTAAGAGTTCTGGAAATTGTAATTGACAATATCTAAACTGTCCTATTTCTGAAATGTTGTATCATTTCTTGGATCATCAAAATGTAAATCTCCGTGCAGTTGAGCTATCTGAATGAAGTCCAACCAAAGGACTTGTATATCCTCCTTCATCAAATTGGGTATAATGTCGACCAAAGTCTTAGTGGAATTGTTTGGTCCCTCTATAATGTTAACACTATTATCTTTGGTGTTACTTGATCCTTCTGCTACAATTTGGACGTATAACAACAAATCAAGTTATAAAAACCTATGCATTAAATAAATAATAAAACGATATAGTAGAATAGTTACCATTATTCCGTTTTTGGGCATTCTTTTTTCGTGGTGCCTTTCTTCTTTCCAAGTATTTTTTTCTTTTACCTATTGATCACACGAGGAATTTTAAATGAAACTCTACCCTTTAAAATGTGTTCCTCATTGTTAATACTGCTATGTGAAATTTCCAAATAGTCTGTAGCTATGTTTGTCAGAACTTATCTACCTCAAAGTCCAACTTATCAATAGCTCTCTCTAAATATTCAAGAAGTTTCTTTGAAACCAAGCACTTTAGCGCAACAGAAGTCGCCTTTCGAGAGATTCGTGCAGCATGTTTTTTCAAAGATTCTTCGTCAATTGTAACTTTATCAGACTGTAACCCCTTTTTGCGTACTTGGTCCACCTGTTGAAGATGTACCTATGTGGCAAGTCGAAAACTTCATTCGTGTTGAGTACCCGAAAAGCATGCTTGCACAATATACCTACAATGAGAAAAATGTTTAAATATGAACTGCAAGGAAAATTAAATATTCATATATCATTTGTATATACCAATGCTTTCGTATTTTCTGCAAGAACATGATATACTTTGGCCTTCCATCTTAAAAATGACAATTGCTTGATCCTGACGTTATATTGACATAACATTGTATGTCTTGATTGTTCCTTCAGTGTGTATCAATTTGCATGAGACATAAAGTTGCGCCTTGAATTGCTCCTCAAATTCCAAAGAAATCTTTCTTGTGTATGCCTCTGCTGCAGTCTTCAACAATGGTAAATATTTGTTATAACAAACCGAGTTAGAGCGACATGATATCTTCATCCAACTCATTTTCTCGAAGACTTGCGACACATTTATCACATTCTTCAAATAGTTCTGAGATACCAAGTTTTCTACGGAACCATTTCTTGAAAATATTATTCATGCCTTCACTCCTTTGAGTTGAAGTCATATCTGTGGTAAAAAAATCTCGATACACAACAGCTCAATGCTCTCGTAGGTTGTACAAATTTTGCAGCCATGCATTATCTTCAAGATTATAATGACTCAATAATTGCTCCCACAACTCATTAAACAATGTCACTGATCTTTCCACATACACACACCTCTTAAAATCAGCCATAAAATGCTTATGACCAGCAATAACATGACTAAGGTGTTTGTTTGCATTTTGGTGATATGCCACAGACATAGATGGTGTCTTGTGTTTGGGAAGACTACCAATCGCTGCTGATATGGATGCACATTGATCAGTGAAAATTGTGCTCGGATGCTTCCTTGCCACTGCTGCTAAAAAAGTTTTGAATAGCCAAACAAATGATTCTTTTGACTCATTATATATCAATGTTGATCCAAAAATAATAGTCTGCTTGTGATTGTTTGCTCCAAGGATTGGTGCAAATGGCATATCAAACTTGTTTGTTTGAAACGTGGTGTCAAAAGTGATAGCATAACCAAACATGTATAATCCATAATAGATTGACTATATGCTCCAAAAAAAATTAGCTATGTGACCATCCTCTTCGTGTAGTTCTATGACCCAAAAGAAAGCAGGATCCTCAGGATCCTCTAACTGTTTATTCTTCAAATATTCCAATAATTTTTTTTGCATCGTTTGATGGCAAATACTTTTTGCGCTGACCACCAATTTGATTATTACAAGCCTGTCGTGTGAAGGGTACATTCTCGGCTCCACCATACCACTGTTTAAAGAAAAATCATATACTTGTGTTGGCCTCATTGCCTCTCGTATTTGATTGATTATAAATTTATCTGTCTCTGTAACACTTCTTTGTGACCGTAACTTGTGCACCTTATTTGGACTAACAAGGTGATGATTATGCTCAAGTTCAACCTTCTGGACTGTCCAAATTCCCTCTCGAGAAACACTAAATTGAACGCAGACTTTGCAACCTATCCAAATAATAGAATTCTCTTTCAAAGTGTCATGTGATGAGTGAGGACCTCGTTTTTCTTCACTACTACAAATAATATACCTCTTAAATGTAGTACCATGTGGTCTTCATCTTATGAAGTTTTTTCTAATACTGAGACCAACCATCCTCGCATCAGAGTTATACATGTCATGTGCATCATTCTCCGATTCAAAGCTCATGCCTACTTCAGGAACAACTACGGTTTGACATTGTGTAGCATACACCTACGATGTAATACATACAATTACATTAATGATATAAATTTCAGAATATGTAATCTCATTTTTTCTTACTATTTACCGTAATTGCGATGATCTATGGGATGATGTAACCACATTGGTACCAGGATATAAAAACCCTAAAAGTCAATGTGTTGACCCAGCTAAGAGGACGAAAATGAGAAAGAAAAAAATAGAAAATGTGCAAAAATGAGAATGATTAAAAGCAAACCATAAAAAGGAGGTTTCAAAAACTTTTTTATCAAAAGTCAAGTTTAATTAGGTCAAATAACTAATGGGAGTTCACTAAATTATTTCCTATAAAAAACCCAATTAAAGAGGTGCAACAGTTTTGGAAAAATAATTGAGAAGGAAAGAAATAGAAAGGAGTGTATATGGTGATTCAAATAATAGAGTTGAGAATTCAAATTCAATTTAACTTCAATTTTTGAATCAGCAAAATATAATAATGGGAAAAAGTAATTAAATAATATATTTGATTTAGTGTCCATGTCACTTTTGGGAATTATGAAAAAAGAATAAAAGCAAAATCGTATTGGTGTTTTCAAATTCAATTGGAATTTGAAACTTGTGAGACCTATGCGTGCTGAATACATTGACAATTATGTTAAACGTGTAGGTTTACATGCAAAGTTTTGATTATACTTGAGAAACACACTTTGCACTGTCCGAACTTTTGCTACATGTGTTTGCATTCCGGAATGTCCGACTTTTCTTGTATAATGCATAGAGGCTGTTTCGGACTGTCCGAACTTTCTATGTGCTGAAATAATCTTGTGGCTGCTATGTTTTTCACTCGCAATGTTTAAAACTTGCTTTACACTTATGGGAAGATTTGGTTAGTATTTTGTTATTAAGTTTTTGATGTGTTTTGGCTGATCATGGTGGACATTATCTTGCACTGGTTTGCAACATGCTTATGTGAGGTGCTCACGTAAGGTGTTGTGGTTATCGAACTAACGAGAGTCAAGTCGGGGACTTGTTGAAAGCATCTAGGCCCTCATGAGGTATGGTTTCCGTGATTAATGACAACCATTGGATTTTACTAATGAATTTGTGGATGCAAGGTCTCCCATATCACTCAATCAAATGAAATCTATATGAATATGAACATCAACTAATGATCATTGGAGACCCCTAAACAATCATTTTATGAGATTAATCAATGTTATGAAGACTAGAAGTAAAAGCTCATATGTCAAAGTCATTCAACCATAATTGACAACACAAAATGCTTGACATTCATCAGAAGAATATTTACAACAAGTATCTAAGAGGTCAATCGAGAAAAATTCCAAAAGAATCACTTAGATCAACTCGAAGCAAACAAAATCAACTCACCGGATCAACCGATGTTTCCAGAGAACAACACATCGGTCGAGTTGATTCAGCAGAAGAAGAAGACCTCAAAACAAAGTACTCACCGGATCATCCGATGTTAAGGGCAGTGTTACATCGGTCCATCAGTACAGTATACAATATCCTTGGACCAAGTGCAGCACCGGATCATCCGATGTACAGCCTTAAACACATCGGTCGATCACCCTAGTAAGCATCAAGGTTGAACCAATTCTGGAGGAAGTGCCACCGGATCATCCGATGAGAAGACAAGTGTAACATCGATCTAACAACGGTCATATCTGACACAATGACATCAGCTAATGTGAACTTAACCGATGATAACTGAAGGGGAGACATCGGATCATCCGGTGTTCGCAGAGCAGTGATGTTAGCCTACTTTTCTAACGGCTATTTCGTGGAGGCTGGCTATTTATACCCCTTCAACCTGTGAAATCGACAAGTCTTGATCACCATACATACTCTACACATCCTCAAGCATTCAAGACATAGAGCTAACACTTCCATATCATTTTTACCACTTGTACACCAAGAGATAGGCTATAACTAGCTAGAGATAGTGCTTGTGTGCCTCCATTCTTGGTGATTGGAATCTCTAGCGTAGTGAGAGCTATAAGGGAGTGTCCCTTGGTGTTTGTAACTGAGAGTGACTACCGGAGCTTGCCAAGAGGATTGTGGAAGCCTGGAAGATCCAAGTTGTACAAGGCTTGAGCTCCACCTTGCCGAGGTTGGCGAACGGAGAAGAATAGTGAAGATCCCTAGTCTCGATGACTTGGGTGTGGCTATACCCTTTGGTGGGTGCCACAACGTGGATGTAGGAAGATCTTGACGATCTTGCCGAACCACGGGATAAATCTTCGTGTCTCCTCGGGAGTTTGCATTCTCTTCCCCTCACCCTACACTTATGCATTTTATATACCGCGAAGTTGCTATTTACTTGATTGCATAGGTTGTTTGCATAGGGAATTGGGCTTTTAGTAATTAAGTTTTATTGCCTTAATTTTTGAAAAGAAGCCCAATTCACCCCCCCCCTCTTGGGCATTCGATCCTTACAATTGGTATCAGAGCAAGGTTGCTCATAGGATCATTCTAGCTTCACCGCTAGAGAGCTAAAATGGCCAAGGTTGGGGGTTCGGTTCCTATCTTCGAGAGCAAGAAATTTGCCTATTGGAAAGCACGCATGCGCGCTTATCTAGAGGCTATTGCTCCCGAAGTATGGGAAGCGACCCACGCGGGGTTTGGTTAGCACAATTATATTGGTGATCAAATTAAATGGGATGCTAAAGCTAGGAATGCAATTTATGAATGCATTAGTCAAGATGTGTTTGCTAGGATTGCTAGCAAAGAAAAGGCATGTGAAATTTGGGCTTGCTTGATAGAAATTCATGAGGGTTCTTCTCGTGTCAAAGAACTAAAATATCACATGCTTAAAGCCAAATATGATGAATTTAAGATGCTATCTCATGAAAATGTCAATGAGATGTTCTCTCGCTTGAATGTACTTATTGAAGAAATTAATGCTCTTGACATTGCTTCTCTTGGCAAGGGACTCATCAACCGCAAGATCCTCATGCTCCTTCCCAAGCCAAAGTACAACATCATCAACTCCATGCTTCAAAAAGAGTCTCTTGACCACATTGAAGTTTTGGAGCTCATTGGAGAAATTCACGCTCATGAGATGAGTGTACTTGGGATGATGGAGCAATCATCTTCAAAGACAATTGCTCTAAAGGCCTCCACCAAGAGAACAAATCTCAACAAAAAGAAAGTGGTTGAGCCTAGCCCAAGTGAAGAAGACCAAGCATCAAGTGAAGATGACGATGATGAGCTTGCATCAATGATGAGAAAGTTCTCTCGCTTAAACTCCAAGATTGCCAAGAAGGGAGAGACCTTTGATCCCAAAACGAAAGCATTTCTACCAAAGAGAGATGACAACAAGACTTGTTATAACTGTGGTGATCAAGGTCATATCTCCTATGATTGTCCAAAACTGGACAAAAGAAGAGAGAACCACAAGAGCAAGCATCGCAAGCTTGAAGATAGTGAGGATGATAAAGAGGACAAGCCCAAACCAAGATCTTTTGGGAAGAAGAAAACATGACAAGGGAAAGAAGGCAAAAGTCTTCCCAAAGAAGAGAAATGGTCCGCAAAAGGTGTTCATGTGTGAGGCAAATGAATGGGTCACCGACGAAGAATCAAGTGATGAAGAGAGTGAGGCGGAAGAAGAAAGTTTGGTCGGCCTCGCCATTGCCAACAATGATGACTCACCTCTTCATCCACCGCCCATGTGCCTCATGGCTAAAGGTAACACCAAGGTATGTGATGACTCTAGCGATGATGAGCTTTCCCCCGACGATTTAACTTCATTAATAAATGAATATCATACTATCATTAAGAGGGAAAAGAGCAAGGTTAAAGATCTTGAAGAAACTCGTGCCAAGCTTAAGAGTGCTAACCTCGATTTGCTTGACAAGTATGAAAGCATACTTAAAGAGCATGACATGCTCAAATCCCATGTCAAGCAAATTGAGGAGGATAAGGCTAAAATCAAGCTAGATCATCATGAGCTTAACTTAGCACACCAAACACTCTTGGGAGAGCACAACAAGTTAATACAAGAACATCAAACACTTAACCTTGCTAATGAAGTGCTTGATCAAGAGTTGAAAAATATAAAGAAACAAACTCTTAATGATAAGATATCCATTACTTCTCATGCCACTAATGCTTTGCACAAGTCTTTGCCTTTGAAAGAAAATGCTAGGGAGAAGGACTTGTTGGAAGAAATCGGGAGTCTCCGCACTAGTGTGGCTAGACTTTCAAAAGGGGAAGTCAAACACAAGGAAATCCTCTTCCAACAAGCAAAGGCCTTCAACAAGAGAGGACTTGGATCCTTCCCGGTGCCTAACAAAGGAAAGGTGCCCTCACCGTAGCTTAGAACAAGCTTCATCAAGGAAGTTGGTTCTTATTGCCAACATTGTGAGGTCACCGGTCACCATACAAGGGAGTGTCCTCTTCCTAACCGACCTTCTCCAAAATGCCTACTAAGTACAAGTCTACTTTCAATGATCATTATTATCTCTTAAGTAAAGTAGATGGCAAGGTGAAGGCAGGGTTCATCGGCAAGGACATAAAGGGCATGAAGGGGAAGCTCCCCAAGCAACTTTGGGTCCCAAAGACACTTGTATCACACATACAAGGACCTAAGTTGGCTTGGGTGCCAAAAATCAAAAATTGAATTCATGTGTGTAGGTGAACTACAAAGCCGGTGGAAAGCATTGGGTACTCAATGGCGGGTACACTCAACACATGACCGGCAATGATGGTATGTTCACCTCCATAGAGGACCCCCGACAATCATGAACAAGTCACCTTTGGTGATAATACTAAGGGGAAGGTAATTAGGTTGGGTAAGATTGTATTTTCCATGGTTTATTCATTTCAAATATTTTGCATGTTAAGTCACTTAGTTTCAATTTGTTTTCGATTGCACAAATTTTGTGATTGTGGGCTAACATGCACCTTTAGCAAGAATGGTGTCATGACAAGCCTAAAGTTGAGGAGAGCAATGATCAAGGGGGAGCTTCAAGTTCCAACATCTACACATCGACGGAAAATTATTCATTTGTCAAATTTATGTCGGTGATATCATTTTTGATTCAACTAACAAAGCTCTTAGCCATAAGTTTGGAAAAATAATTTCTAGGGAATTCGAGATGACAATGTTTGGAGAGCTCAACTTCTTCCTTGGACTCCAAATCAAGCAACTTCAAGAGGGGACCTTCGTCTATCAAATATACCAAGGACCTCTTGAAGAAATTTGAAATGGAGATTGAAGCTCAAGAAGCACTCTAATAGCAACAAATTGTCATCTCGACGCGGATAAGGACGGTAAACCTATTGGTCAATCTAACTACCGTTCAATGATTAGTTCATTGCTTTATCTTATCACATCTAGGCCCAATATCATGTTTAGTGTATGCTTGTATGCTCGCTTTATGAAGCAAACTATTTTGGACTTTGGTGTTAAACTTGGTTGTGTGCCTCTCCTTTGTGACAATGAAAGTGCAGTTGAGATAGCTAAAAACCCCGTTCAACACTCCCGCACTAAGCACATTGATATTCGCCATCATTTCTTAAGGGACCATGAAGCTAAGGGAGACATCCCATTGCGAGGTGTTAGGTCCGAAGAACAATTGGCAGATATCTTCACTAAACCAGTTGATGAGAAAACTTTTTCTAGTCTTAGAAGTGAGTTAAATGTGCTAGATGCATCGAACGTCATGTAAGTTGTCATGATCATGTAAGAATGCATCTCATATAGGTCTTGTCTAACTTTCAAAGGATAGGGGTGAGCAAGGGTTAGCTTGGGATGGAGGTTCTTTTGGGTTTCCCCAAGGCTTGGAGAGTAGCTCTCCCTGAAGAAGCCTTTGAAAGGTTCAAGTTTGGCAAGATAGATTTATTTTATGCCTTACATGATGTCTGCCATATAGACTTGCACTCACATTTAAATTTCCTGCACTACAAATTGTTTGGCATTGCATACGGTAGATTGTCACAAAGGGAACCCACCTCATGAGAAAGAGAATTGTTTGAAATGCAATATCTCAACTCATATGATGTGGTAAGAACAAAATGTTAGGTGCGTTAATGCCTAAAGGAACATGCTTTTAAGAGATAGAAGGCTTCATCCTCTAGCTCACAAAGCATGGGCCTTACATTTTATTTGGATAATTTCCTCCCTATTTTCTTCGATGTTCTATTTGCTTTAGGGGTTAGCCAAGTTATTGGCATATTAGCTTTTTGAGGGGTAAGGGTTTGCCCAAAAAGTCCTAAGACATGTGTTTCTCATTGTTTGTTTGTTTAGTCAAAGGACATATATGGGATGTTGCTGTTTTGTAGTCATCGGATTATCCGATGCTTAGGCCAGACCATCATCAGATCAGTTGGTGTTCAACAGCCAAGGGTCAACTCAGTCAGTATCTCAAATCAACTGACGAGTTCATCCTGAGAAACATCGGTGCATCCGGTGTTCACACTTCTGGAACTAAGCTAAAATCCACCGATGCTATCCCTTTCCACGTCGGTCCATCTCGTGTCAACGGTACCTTTTTGAATACCCTTACTGTGCCATTCGACCGATGCTCCTATCGATTAACATCGGTCCATCCGGTGTTAAATTTTAAGCTAGGGTTTGGGACCCACTATTTGAACGTCCTTCGCCTCCTCCTTTCTCTCTCCCCGACCCCGACTCACCCGCGCCTCACCTCCGGCCGCCGCCGCCGCCTCCGGCCGCCGCCGCCACCGCCCTCCGGCCGCCGCCGCTCCACCCAAGCGCCACCGACCGCAGCTCGTGCACCACCGCCACTGCCCCCAGCAGCTGCTCCATCCCGTGCACCACCGCCACCGTCCTCTCCATCGCCGAGGTGCCTCCCTACATCGCTAGGGTTTCCGGCCGCGACGATCTTCGTGTCGCCGTTCTGCGCGCTTGACATTGTCATCTTCATTCTCGCGCATCATCTCAATGGCTCATGAAAAGAAGAACAAAGGCAAGGCCATTGCGGAGCCGGCCGCAAAGAAGCAAAAGTTATCCAAGGAGGAGAAGAAGGCCTTGATGGCCGCTCGCGCCGCCGAGGAGCGAGAGCGTGGCCGAGGAGAATCATTGAGGATCCGCGAGGCTCGTCCGATGCAGCCTCCCGTGCTAGATGAGTCCGAGGCGGAAGAAGAGCCGGAAGTACCACTTGTTCGCCGGCGCTCAGCCAGGACCCGTGGGGGTCATCCACCGGCAGCACCACGTTCGAGACCCTCAGCTGTCGATCTTCGAGAGGACAGGGCGGCCCAGAGAGCCGTCTACGAGATGGACACCACCGCCCCTATTGGTGAAGGTGTCCGGCTGACAGATTACAGGAAGATGAAGGCCAAGAAGCTCTGAAGACTCAGATGGAGCGTTTTGCTTGAGGAGTGGTTCCCGCAGCCCAAAGAGGCACGTGTGGACAGCCGGTTCTGGATGTTGACGCAGGCGTCACTGTACGAGACGTATAGACGTCGAGGCCACAAGCTCTTCCAGCACAACTTCTTGGACTGGGATCAGCTTGCTCTAGCAGCCGAGACGGAGATACGCCCCTACTTTGCAAGGTACATAGGGCTGGTGGAGCTGGTGTCCTACGAGAGGAGTTCCTACGTGGAGGAATGTGTCCGCGTATTCTATGCCACCCTCTACGTCTCTGAGGGCCGCAGGTCTATAGACTTCATGTTCATGGGCCAGCACCATCACTTGACGAGGCAGACGTTGGCACAGCTGCTAGGAGTGGACCTGCACGACACTTGCGTGCATGAGAGGGTATATGGACAGGCAGACCCGCCGAGGAGGCCGCTCACTGGAGGAGTAGCACCACCACTGGAGGAGATACGCTCTTTGTTTGGACCGTCCTTCTCTCCAGACCATCCGAGGGTACCGGCACTACTGACTCCAGCTACGCGCACAGTGCATCTTGCCTTGCGCCGCACACTCTTGCCGAGGTCCGGGTATCTAGAGGGGTTCACCAGCCTGCAACAGACCCTCCTGTTCTACATCATGAACGGGATGGAGTTCGATATTGTGGACCTCCTTATATGTGAGATGGAGGATGTGATCACTGACAGAGTTGGCATGATGAGGCAGCTTGTGTATGGACACTGGATCAGCTACCTGCTCTCCATGATGGTTCCTGAGGAGTCCACCGTGCATGATCGTCTCACTGACGAGAGTGTCACACGGTTCAGCCACTACCGTGCTCCAGCTCCTGGAGACCGCCGCCTTGGCTGTCCAGTCGAACGTCAGGTCCGTGCTCGGCTATCCGAGGAGGATTGGTCAGATCTGGAGAAGGAGGATGAGAGGCTGGTAGAGGCAGAGGCTCAGGGTGAGGACCTTCAGCATATATGGTCCGAGAGCGACACTGATGACAGCGTTGAGGAGTACTTTCCACCTCCTCCCTCACCCAGGCAGTACGACGCGGAGGCTGGAGGCTCGACAGTGCCACCCCTACTCCACCTCCCATCTCAGAGGCACATGTCTCTCAGCGGTCAGAGCTCACCTCACTCCTGCAGCAGATGGTTGAGCAGCAGCGCCTGGACCGGCTTGCAGATGAGCAGGCCAAAGCTGAGCAGGCAGCACGTCTTCTAGAGCTCCAGCAGCAGCAGCAGGAGATGCAGCGCCAGATCGCCCGTGAGAGGCGAGAAGACACAGATAGGCTGACTGGGCTCATTGATCAGATGCACCAGCGCTCCCTCGACTAGCAGCAGCAGACGCAGCAGACGATGATGGGCATCCTGGGGTTGATCACCAACCTCTACACCCAGACCGGGATTGCCCTGCCGACGCAGCTGCCAGGTGTTGCTCCACCCCCACCTGTCCTTGCTCCAGCTGCAACTCCGGTGCCAACCACACTGATCCCGACGATCAGTATGTCTCCACTGCTGGCTCCCGGCGCACCGATCCACTCTCCACTATCGGCTACGACGTTGTTCCAGCAGACGCCGGCATCCGTCGTCAGTGCCCCATTGCCAGCAGCTCCGACTTAGCAGGCACCAACGGCGGCTCCTACGGCACCTTCAGCTCCCTCTACTTCTACTCCAGCTTCAGTCGCAGCAGCAGGCAGCAGCTCCGACGACAGCACCCCCGACGGCGACCAGTTCGTCATCGCTCCGAGCACTCAGGGTTCCTAGGTACTCGGATCCCTTTTTGGTGTCTTGATTCCAAAGGGGGAGAAGAGTTAGAGTAGAGCCAGGGGGAGGATAGCCTAGCATCAGGGGGAGTGTCTCGGTCTCAGGGGGAGTCTTTATCTATATCTTTTGTACTTTGATGTGTTTGCTACTCCTCTGTTATTCATTGAGTACTCGTAAGCTAATGATCGATTAAGCTTATTGGTGTATATTCATGTGCACATATTCTCCTGAGTTATTGATCGATTGAGCTTTTGTGTCATTAATCTCTTTTGAGTCTTCAAGTTTAATATGTCATATCTTGTACTCATTGCATATCTTCTTAAGTATCGCACTATCAAATTCATTATTATGCTTCACCTTTTGTGTTGTCATCAATCATTAAAAAGGGGGAGATTGAAAGCATCTAGGCCCCCATGAGGTATGGTTTCGGTGATTAATGAAAACCATTGGATTTTACTAATGAATTTGTGGATGCTAGGTCTCCCATATCACTCAATCAAATGAAATCAATATGAATATGAACATCAACTAATGATCATTGGAGACCCCTAAACAATCATTTTATGAGATCAATCAATGTTATGAAGACTAGAAGTAAAAGCTCATATTTCAAAGTCATTCAACCATAATTGACAACACCAAATGCTTGACATTCATTAGAAGAATATTTACAACAGGTATCTAAGAGGTCAATCGAGAAAATTCCAAAAGAATCACTTAGATCAACTCGAAGCAAACAAAATGAACTCACCATATCAACTGATGTTTCCAGAGAACAACACATCGGTCGAGTTGATTCAGCAGAAGAAGAAGACCTCAGAACAAAGTACTCACCGGATCATCCGATGTTAAGGGCAGTGTTACATCGGTCCATCAGTATAGTATGCAATATCCCTGGACCAAGTGCAGCACCGGATCATCCGATGTACAACCTTAAACACATCGGTAGATCACTCCAATAAGCAACAAGGTTGAACCAATTCTGGAAGAAGTGCCACCGGATCATCCGATGAGAAGACAAGTGTAACATCGGTCTAACAACGGTCATATCTGACACAATGACATCAGCTAAAGTGAACTTGACCGATGATAACTGAAGGGGAGACATCGGATCATCCGGTGTTCGCAGAGCAGTGATGTCAGCCTACTTTTCCAACGGCTATTTCGTGGAGGCTGGCTATTTATACCCCTTCAACCTGTCAAATCGACAAGTCTTGATCACCAGACATACTCTACACATCCTCAAGCATTCAAGACATAGAGATAACACTTCCATATCATTTTTACCACTTGTACACCAAGAGATAGGCTAGAACTAGCTAGAGATAGTGCTTGTGTGCCTCCATTCTTGGTGATTGGAATCTCTAGCGTAGTGAGAGCTGTAAGGGAGTGTCCCTTGGTGTTTGTAACTGAGAGTGACTATCGGAGCTTGCCAAGAGGATTGTGGAAGCCCGGAAGATCCAAGTTGTACAAGGATTGAGCTCCACCTTGCCGAGGTTGGCGAACGGAGAAGAATAGTGAAGATCCCTAGTCTCGGTGACTTGGGTGTGGCTATACCCTTTGGTGGGTGCCACAACGTGGATGTAGGAAGATCTTGACGATCTTGCCGAACCACGGGATAAATCTTCGTGTCTCCTCGGAAGTTTGCATTCTCTTCCCCTCACCCTACACTTATGCATTTTATATACCGCGAAGTTGCTATTTACTTGATTGCATAGGTTGTTTGCGTAGGGAATTGGGCTTTTAGTAATTAAGTTTATTTCCTTAATTTTTGAAAAGAAGCCCAATTCACCCCCCCTCTTGGGCATTCGATCCTTACACTTGTGCTCGGAAGAATTGGTTGTATGTTCATGTGCAGGTCTTGCTTGAGTTCAAGACATGGTTGGTAAGGGGTCCATTGAACTATTCTTAGGGAGAAGATGAGGTTCAACAACCAAGTTCGGGAGGAATTGTGGTTGAGTTGATCAGAAGGTCATGCAACATGTTTGGGTCAAGAACATTTCATATGAAGGTATTGTGGATGCTGTTGGAAAGCATTTGCACGTGTGAAAGGAGTACATGGACATGGCAACATTGTTCCAAGGCATGATAAAGAGACGTGGACATAAAAAATTGGTTGAGAAGGTCGAACCAGTTGGATTATGCCTCAAACTGCGGTTGATGTGGTTATGGTTCGTTCATAGAAAGTTTAGAGTTTGTTTTGGTTAGAATTCATGTGGGTCACGAAGTTGAGTTGTTTTAAGAATGTGGGATACGTTTCTAAGGTGTTTGGAAGTATTAAGATTTCTTCAATCTGCGTATGGAAGAGTCTTGAGCAGTTATAGAAAGTTTCGGTTGAAACGGGGTAGGATTAGAGTCCTAGTTTGGATTGGGTTGGCCATAGGGCTGGTTATATAAGCAAGGGAAATCAGAGCTCGTGTAGAGATGACTTTGGGCTGTTCCTCTTGTATTTTGATCAATAAAATTTGTAGTTTAAATGATCTTTTGTGCTTTGTTCGTCCGACTTGTTTCAGACAAGTTTTCTCATCGAGTTTCTGCATAGCACTACATTGCGTTAGTGTTTTATCATAACTCGAGTTTTACAGATGCAATTGACGTGATTATTTTTGGGTTGTCTCCACAACTTGATTATCTATCTTCTATGGAAATTTCATGATCATTGGATTTGTGTTTTCTGATCTACACGAGTTTTTTTGCAGTGTTGTAGATCTGGTTTTTTACTTGGTAGAATAGATTGACCTTTGTTCAATCTTTCGATCATAACTTTAGTTTTTCTCTATGGCTTTTCGTGGTTCTAATTGTCGTGTCTTCGTGAATTAATTCTCTATAATATCTACTACTTTTGTCACAGTTAAACATGTTTAGATCAGTTGCACACATGGTTTCTTAACAAATAGTTTTTCTGCCATGGGGTTTTTGTTGTTTCCTGTAAAAAAGTTTTAATCTACCATTCACCCCCCCTCTAGTAGTTATTCACGTGCTCTTTGATCCCACAATTGGTATCAGAGCTACGTTGCTCTAAGCTTTGTGATTTGCATGTGTTTTGACTAATCATCATGGAGAAATACTCCGCAAAACCTTGTGTGTTGAGTGGCATTGATTTTCAGGTCTGGAAGGCACGTATGGATGCTTTCATCCATGCGCAAGGCTTCACAATATGGGAAAAGGTGTACCAGCATTACAACGTGCCGCCAAATGATCAAGTTATGGCTACGAACATGAGAGATGTCAACAACAATAACAAGGCTCGCAACTTGATCATACAAGGATTGACTCAAAGCGACTTTGATTGTGTTGCACACCTTCGATCAGCGTACAATGTGTGGAAGACACTTTGTGACTACCACGAAGGATCCAACACAATCAAGGAGGTAAGGCAAGATATGTTCAAGAAAGAATATATGAGATTTGAGATGCAATCCGGTGAGTCAACTGATGACCTCTTTGCTCGCTTTAACAAAATTATCAGCAACTTGCGTAGTGTCAACGTTAAATTTTCAGATGCTGAGAATGCTAGGCAATTACTAAGTGCATTAGACATGTAAATTTGGGAGGTGAAAGTTACATCTACTCGTGAGTCCACTGTCATGAGTACACTTACATTAGATATGCTATATTCCAAGTTTAAAACTCATGAAATTGACATAATCTCACGAAAGAATCCCAACGAGTCTCTTGCATTTGTTTCACAATGTGACACGACTAGCTATAGTCAATCTTCATCATGTGGTATACTTGCTCTGCCATCCTCTCTAACCCTGGAATAGATTGAAGAGTGTCCAAAGGAGGAGCTAGCACTTCTTTCTACTCGATTCTCAAAAGCATTGCAAAATGTGAGAAGTCGAAGAAGGGGAAGTGGTGCTTCTCAAATCGAGTTTTCTTGCGTGCTAAGCTAGAAAAAACACTATATGAACTTTGGTTTGGACATAGGCCTAGTGTCACACACTTTTGGGTGTTTGGTTGCAGTTGCTTTGTTAAGAAACATGGTGATCTTAATAAATTTGAACCTAGATCTGTTGATGGCATGTTTCTTGGTTATCCATCTCATACTAGAGGATATCGTGTGCTTTTACTTGACACTAACAAAATTGTGGAGACTTGTGTGGTTTCTTTTGATGAATCTAGCCCAGGTACTAGCTCTAATATTGCCGGTCCAAATCCATATCCACAGGGGGAGAGTATTTTCATCGAATAAGACGAAGAAGTGGTGCTGTTGCTCAAAAATTTAGAAGCAAATGACATTGATCACACTGCTAATTTTGCACTACTACTAGCACCAACAACTACTGGAGCTGGTACAGATTGTCCTCAAGCCACAAGTTCTTCAATTTGTGATGAACATGAAGAATAAGGAGCTTGTGAAGTGTCTACTCCTCTCCGCGTCCTCAAAAGGCATCCTCCACAACAGATTATTGAAAGCTTGCATGAACGAGTCACATGGTCCACGTTTTGTGATCCAAACTCTCATGCTCATTCTGCTTTTGTTGCTTCTTTTGAACCCAAAGATATATCATACGCACTCACTAATGAATCGGACTATTGCCATGCAAGAAGAGTTAGAAAATTTTGAAAGAAATAATATTTGGAAACTTGTACCTCCACCTCAAGGTCACACTTTAATTGAAACTAGATGGGTGTTTAAAACTAAATAAAGTAAGGATGGGGTTGTGGTTACAAATAAGGCTAGGTTGGTTGCTCAAGGTTTCACCCAAGTTGAAGGTCTAGATTTTGATGAAACATTTGCTCCTGTTGCTAGATTAGAAGCCATAAGATATTTGTTAGCTTTTGCTGCATATAAAGGTTTCAAGTTATATCAAATGGATGTCAAAAGTGCTTTTCTTAATGGCTACATAGATGAGGAGGTTTATGTCAAACAACCACCGGGTTTTGAAAATCCAGATTTTCCTAATCATGTTTACAAACTGTCAAAAGCCTTGTATGGTCTCAAACAAGCCCCTAAACCATAGTATGATAGGATAAAAATATTCTTACTTGAAAAAGGGTTTACCATGGGCAAGGTTGATAAAACTCTTTTTGTGCTTAAGCATGGCAATAACTCATTATTCATTCAAGTGTATGTGGATGATATTATCTTTGGTTGTGCTTCTCATGATCTTGTGTCCAAGTTTTCAGCCATGATGAGTTCATAATTTGAGATGAGTATGATGGGAGAACTCACGTACTTTTTGGAGCTGCAAATCAAGCAAAACAAGGAGGGTACTTTTGTACATTAGACGAAGTATACGAAAGACCTTCTTAAGCGCTTCAACATGGACAAAAGCAAGCCTCTTCGGACACCAATGGGAACAGCAACAACACTTGAACTTGATGAAGATGGTGAACCCGTCGATCAAAAAGAATATCGAAGCATGATCGGGTCACTTTTGTACCTCGCGGCATCAAGACCGGACATACAATTCAGCGTATGACTTTGTTCATGATTTTAAGCTTCTCCACGTGCTTCACATCGTCAAGCTGTCAAAAGGATTCTTATGTACTTACATGGAACTCAAGAATTTTACATTTTTCTTTCTTTTTCCTCCACCGTTACTTTGAAAGCATTTTCGGATGCTGATTTTGGGGTTGTAGGATTGATACGAAAAGTAGTTTGGGTGCTTGCCATTTTCTTGGTAATTCACTTGTTGCTTGGTCCTCTAGAAAACAAAATTCTGTTGTACAATCCACAGCCGAATCTGAATATGTAGCTGCTGCTAGTGCTTGTTCACAAATTCTTTGGATTTTTCGAACACTTAAGGACAATGGGGTTGATCTAGATAGTGTTCCACTATTTTGTGATAACACTAGTGCCATTTGCATTGCTAAAAAATTCCGTGCAACATTCGAGAACAAAGCACATTGACATTAGGTATCACTTTCTCTGTGATAATGTTGAAAAAGGAAACATTGTGCTTCACCATGTAGATACCGAACAACAATTGGATGACATTTTTACAAAACATTTGGATTTCACTCGTTTTTGTTTCATTTGTAGTGGAATAGGGGTTATGCATCCTCATGGCTTAAATTGAGGGGGAGTTTTTTTAAAAAAACTTGGGAAGTCTATGTGTGAATCTGAATTTAAAATAATAGGAGCATAGTATTTCATACATATATGACTGTGATTCCTTTTACATTCTAAAAGTTCTTACTACATTACCCGTGTTATACATTTTGTAGTTTTTGCCTTGACTAGTAATTGGAATAATTACTTACATTACATCTGGTCATGATCGAACTTACTTGCTATTTTGAACTTGTTGCATGCTCACAAGTGCTTTTTAATCATGAAGAATTAATCTGGTAATCAACTCACATGTTGAGTTTTTATGTTCAAATGAAAATTTGAGAAAAGATCAAGAGAATATGCATGCATCACACTTCTTCTTTTGAGATTGCTTATCATTGCACTTAGATATGAACTTGGTAGAAGTTGTGCATGACTAAAACCATGTCCTTAAGTTTCTGATTGTCAAATTACATAGACTTGGCTTGGTTGGTTAGAATAAGGCTGATGCGACATATAATCTCCTGCAAATGTCATAAGATGAATTTTGTTCCAGAAAATAAAAATGCAGCAACAATTTTTATGCTTTAGGGTCTTGAAATAGTTAAGTTTGTGAGATCATGACTTGCTTAAATTGAAAATTCACTTGATCTATAGCATGGCTTACACTACTTTATGTACCTCATTGATGTGATAGTGTAAGTTACTTGATAGTATGACTTGGATGAGCTTTGTTTTATATGTATATGTTATAATATGCTAATAACTATTGAAATTTCTTTTCTGAGCCTTGCTGAATACATTGTCAAAGGGGGGGGGGGGGGAATATATATAGGGGGAGAAATATTTGTTTTTGAAATTTATTTCTCATTTGATTTTCAAAAGGGGGAGAAAAATCTTTTCAAAACTTTTTATGTGAATTTTCAAATTTCAGATTTTAAGTGGTGTTGCCAATACATTCATGAAGGGAGAGATTGTGAGACCTATGTGTGCTGAATACATTTGCAATTATGTTAGACATGTAGGTTTACATGCAAAGTTTTAAATATACATGAGAAACACACTCCGCACTGTCCAAACTTTTGCTGCACGTGAGCTACACGTGTTTTGCGTTTCGGAATGTCCGAACTTTTCTTGTATAATGCATAGCGTCTGTTTTGGACTGTCCGAACTTTCCATGTGCTGAAATAATCGTGTGGCTGCTATGTTTTTCATTTGCAATGTTTCAAATTTGTTTTACATTTATAGGAAGATTTGCTTAGTATTCTTTTACCAAGTTTTTGATGTGTTTTCGCTGATCATGGTGGACATTATCTTGCAATGGTTTGCAACATTCTTATGTGAGGTTGTTGGTACCCTGCGTACCAGGTACCCCACAATATCGCACCTAAATATACGGAGTTCCACCTGTCCAAGTTGAAGACCTCCAAAGCCTACACATGTCCCGTAGCACTGGACACGCCTCCCTCATTTGGGTAGCTCCGGCATTGCTATGTGTAACGCAAGACCGGACCTAACTCCCTTCATAGGGAAGCTCCGGTCATGCCACATGTCCAGTGACCCCGGACCTAACCCCCAGTAGAGGGAAGCTCCGGTGCTGCGACATGTATAGTAGCTCCGGACCTACCTCCCCACAGAGGGAAGCTTTGGCGCTGCCACGTGTCAAGCCTTCGAACCTAAGCATGCAACCGGAAGACTAACGGATCCCCAACAGTGTGAACATTCAAGAGGCTATTAAACAGCTGTTAAAAGATCTGATTACGTGTCTTTAATGCCATGTTAATGACACACGATCAGAAGACTATTAAGACTGGTAACGCTGTCATTAAGGTGCATTATCACCCTATTAATCATACTTAATACATGTAGATCATGTATTAGGGAATTAAATACCGCTGGGGCCATTTGATGGGCTAGGAAACCCCTGTAACGGCCAGTCCTTGG
The DNA here is from genome assembly GCA_036927565.1 of Tuctoria greenei. Classification (NCBI taxonomy): domain Eukaryota; kingdom Viridiplantae; phylum Streptophyta; class Magnoliopsida; order Poales; family Poaceae; genus Tuctoria; species Tuctoria greenei. The sequence goes on from JAYESD010000002.1 coordinate 258,870,645, forward strand.
CATATAAAAGGGTTGTGCCACACGGTAGAAACCAAGTCCAACGAACTCCAAGCGAGCCAACACAAGAATACACATACTACATCAACAACCACACTGTGGAGTAGGGTATTACGCTTAGGCGGCCTGAACCACGTAAAAATCCCTTGTGTCTTTGTCTCGTTCTAAATCTTACGCACGCCCCATCCGCATATGAACCTCCATGGACTACGTTTTAGTAGTACCGGGGGAAGTGTCCTAGTCCACACTTTGACATTTGGCACGCCAGGTAGGGGCGCCTGAGATTTCGAGATTGTGAACTCCACCATAGGATCGTCCAACGATCACGCTGAGCACGGGAAGAAATCCCTCCAATGTGCAATAGCCAGCTGGTGCTTTTGTCCGGGCGGGCGTCATTCCACCACCCCCATTACCTGCTTTGCCAAACAACGTTGGACAACAGGATGGTGTCTTCGCATCGATCAATGCATCGACACACAACAACCTAGAGAACGCGATGAACGTGGTGCATACTCTTCTTCAGCATCCACCGGTGCCCGGAGCACCTCAGGGTGCAATGGAGCAGTGGCGCGCTGATGTTGAGCATCTGGTTGCAGCAGCAGCCGATGCCATCAGCAACCAAGGCCCGCCCCCTTTAGGGCATGCACCTTCTCAGCGTAGGACTCTGTTTGGCAGACTTGGTACTCAAGTTTAACAGCACAGGAGATGTGTTGTGTCCCAACAAGTGACGTCGCTGACCTCCAGGGCACGTCGCATCCATACTGCATTGAGGCTCTCGACGCATGATCTTCGGTTGGAGCTCGACTGTCGATACCAGCAATAGGACGACCGCGTCCACACCGAGCACGCACGCGAGAGGCGAGAGGCTCGTGAAAACCCTTCTACTTTGGGAGTAGGGGGTAGTTTTTCAGCCCTGGTCATGCATCTTCGCATGGTTCAATGGCCACGGAAATTCTGGCCTCATCTACCGGAGAAGTACGATGGGACTGTCAATCTCGTCGAGTTCCTCCAAATCTACTCCACTGTCATTCTTGCGGCGGGAGGCAATGACTTCCCTGTGGCTCAGACTGGGACAGCCAGGTCCTGGTTTATGAGTCTTCCGCCTGACTCCTTCAATAGTTGGGTGGAGATATGTCGCCAATTCGCCGCCAACTTCGGGAGCTCCTACACCCGACCTGACACAGAATTGGATCTGTTTGCCGTACAACAAAAATTGGGAGAGTCGTTGCGATCATTCATCCAGCGATTTTCTCAGGTACGAAACACAATCCCTTCTATCTCATCGCTTACATCGTTGTCGCATTTTGAGAGGGCTTAGGGATAAGAAGATGTTGGAGAAGCTAACATCAAAAAAGTCAGCAGCGTCACACAGCTCTTCAGCCTAGCCGAAAAATGTTCTAGAGTTGCGGAGGGTCGGGAGATGCACTACAAACTAGCTCTAGAGACTGGTAAAAACTCCTCCAAGGCTGAAGCCACTGTCTCTAGCAGTGGAAAAAAGAAGAAAAAGTCCAACGGCAAGAAGAATTCATCGGCCGACACGCCTACTACTATTGCAGCTCTATCTGCAGCTCTAGGTCGTTGGGGGCCACGCCCCGAAAAACGACCTCGACCGTTGTCTAAAGACGGCACCAGTCAAAAGATGTGGTGTTCAATCCACAAAAAGGACACTCACAATCTTGAAGATTGTCGTGAGGTTCAGAACCTTGTTGAACACTTCAACAAGCGCCGAGAAGAAGCTCCTTTTTGCCAACGGGAAGGAAAGCAAAAGGTCTACAAAACTCCGGCTGACCCCGAGCTAGGCTTCCAGGACCCCAAGAAGGTCCTGAAGGTTGTGTACAACACCGTCGACAAAGATTCTGATATCTCTGACAACGAGCATCGAAGACTCTCCATACAATATATGGAAGGTCATGGGATATTACCTTCCACCGCAACCTCAAGACCATGTGTCGGGACATGGCTGCCATAGATCCCACCGGCAAGGCAGAACCCCATCGAAAGTGAATGGACACTCCCATCACTTTTGATGCTTCGGACTGCCCAAGGAACATGATCGAAGCTGGTCAACTGCCGTTGATGGTTTCTCCTACCATCAATAACGTTCAGCTCTACCATGTCTTGGTGGATGGAGGTGAGGCACTCAACCTCCTCATTTACGAAACATTCATGAAGATTCATCTTCGACTCTCGGACCTTCGCCCCTCACGTCCATTCTCTGGAGTAGGTCTGGGGGCTATCTCTCCTCTCGGATCAATTACACTCCAGGTGACCTTCGGTACTCAGGACAATTACAGGACCGAGAAGTTGGTCTTCGACGTAGCGAACATCATCCTACCCTTCAACGCCATCCTAGGCAGGCTAGCCCTGTATAGGTTTTTCGCCGCAGCTCACTATGGCTTTTTGTTTATGAAGATACCAGCACCTTCAGGCATTCTCCGGATCCGCAGGGATCGCACTGCGGGAGTCACTACGCTTGAGGAACTCCACGCGCTTGCAATAGCACAGGAGGGGGCATCCGGCAAGGAGCAAGTTGCTCAACCTTCGAGCTCTCGCCACCGAGGCTCAACCTCTGCACCACGTGTGCAGCCAAGCGGCGACATCGACATTCCCGTCAAAGTTGTCAAAATTGGTTCTGATGCTGCCCAGACCACTCGTATATCGGGAGGTCTAGACAACAAATAGGAACTCACACTCATCACTTTCGTCGAGGCAAATGTCGATGTGTTTGCATAGAAACCATCGCAGATGCCTGTGATCCCTAGGGAGGTGATTGAGCACAGCCTGAAGATATAACCCGACGCACGGCTAGTACATCAGAAGCCCTGGAAGCAATCCATCAAGCGGCAAAATTTCATTAGACAAGAAATCAAGAAGCTGCTTGAAGCTGGTTTCATTCGGGAGGTTCATCACCCACGATGACTGGCAAACCTAGTCGTTGTACCCAAGGCCGCCGGGAAGCTTCAGATGTGTATCGATTGCACCACCTTGAATAAGGCATGTCCAAAAGACCCATTTCCACTACCTAGGATAGATTAGATAGTGGACACCACCTCTGGGTGTGAGCTATTGTGTTTCCTAGATGCATACTCTTGATATCATCAGATCCAAATGTCTAGGGAAAATGAAGAGCACACTGCCTTCATAACAGTAGATGGGTTGTGTTGTTATACTACCATGCCTTTCAGTCTAAAAAATGTTGCTTCAACTTTTGTGCGAGCCATGCACAAAACATTTGGAGAGCTCATTAGGGAGTTAGTGGAAGTCTACGTCGATGACATCATTGTGAAGGTGAAGAACAAGGAGTCACTCCTTGAGAACCTGCAAGCCGTCTTCAACAAGCTGCGCGTGATGCGCACCAAGTTAAACCCTGACAAATGTGTCTTTAGGGTTAGATCCAGGAAGCTCCTCAGATTCATGGTGACTCACTGAGGAATTATGGCAAATCCAGCGATAATAAAGGCTATTGAAGAGATGCGGCCCCCAACTCGTGTCAAGGATGTCTAGCTATGCTCAGCCGGTTCAGCTCAAGACTGGCAGAGAGGGCACTTCCCTTCTTCAAGCTATTGAGGAAGTTCGGGCCATTCCACTGGTTTGAAGAAGCAGAAAAGGCGTTCCAAGAGCTCAAGCAGCTCCTCACCACACTACCAATCTTGGTAGCTTCGGATCCTAGTGATGACGTCGTTGTGAAGGTGAAGAAAAAAGGAATAACTCCTTGACAACCTGCAAGCCATCTTCGACAAGCTGCGCGTGACGCGCACCAAGTTAAAACCTGACAAATGTGTCTTCGGGGTTAGCTTCGGGAAGCTCCTCGTATTCTTGGTGACTCACCGAGGAATTGAGGCAAATCCGCGCGAAGATAAAGGCTATCGAAGAGATGCGGCTCCCAGCCCGTTCAAGGATGTCCAAAAGATAACTGGATGTCTAGCTGCGCTCAGCCGATTCATCTCAAGACTGGCAGAGAGGGCACTTCCCTTATTCAAGCTATTGAGGAAGTCCGGGCCATTCCACTGGTTCGAAGAAGCAGAAAAGGGGTTCCAAGAGCTCAAGCAGCTCCTCACCACACTACCAATCTTGGTAGCCCTAGATCCTGGTGAGCCTCTTTTGCTTTACATTTCATCAACTACAGAGGTTGTCAGCATGGTCCTAGTCGCGGAAAGATCAGAGCCACCTACAGTTTAGAAGACCAGACCCCTCCAGGAGGGTCCGGAGCTACCTGAAGGCAAGTCTGGGTCCCAGCCCCTAGGCACGGATTCTCAAGACAAGCAGCTAGAGGATCAACCTATCTCATCTGAGGGAGTTATCACGACTGATGAAGAACTTCTGGCCCCTCTGGGAGCTCCGGGAGGGTTCAGATTGATGAAGAAGAAGCTCCAGACCCTTTCGGGAAGGTCCGGACCGTCCAACAGCCAGTGTACTTCATCAGCAAAGTACTAGATGACGCCAAGACTCGATATATTGATGTCCATAATCTGCTCTATGCAGTGTTCATTGCCTCAAGGAAGCTACGTCACTATTTCCAAGCCCACAAGATATAAGTGGTAACCTCCTATACATTGCGTGCTATACTGCAAAACCCCAATTCTATGGGAAATATTGCAGTGTGGGCAGCGGAGCCGGCAGAGTTTGATCTCGAATTCTTGCCTCGACATGCTATCAAGACTCAGAAATTTGCTGACTTCATGGTGGAGTGGACCCCTTCTTCATCAAATCCAGGGGGGCCCAGTGAGCAGAAGTCGGAACCCAAGGTCCTAGTCTTCACCGAGCCTCATTGGACTGTCTACTTTGACGGCTCCGTGTAGAAGCATGGGGCCTGAGCTGGAATCCTTCTCCTTGCTCCGAGCGAGGAGAAGGTCAAATACATGGTACACCTTGACTTCAAGGTAACCAATTACACAGCGGAGTATGAAGCTCTCATCTGTGAACTCAAGGTGGCGCTATCATATGGCATCAAGCAGTTGATGGTGAAGGGAGACTCGCAACTCATCATCAAGAAATTCAAAGGTGAATGCAGTTGCAACAACCCTCAACTCGCTGCTTACCTCCTTGAAGTCTAAAAGCCGTAGAAGGACTTCCACATCCTAGACCTCTGCCATGTCCAGCGTCTCAACAATGCTGAAGCTGATGAACTCTCAATGAAGGCTTCAACCAGAGTTCAAGCTCCCGACGAAGTCTTTGTCAGGAGATTGTCAACACCTGCCGCTCGGCCTGCCGAACTGAGTGAAGGGTGCAAGACTAGCACCTCAACGCTGATGGTTCTGGTGGCCCTGTTACCATGGTGTCCACCAAGGATCGTAGGCGCTGCAGGAAGCTCCGAGCAAGCCAGCGTGCTAGATTCGGAAGCTCATGTCAGCTCTGATGCATGGATCTCGAAGATCTAGAGCTACTTGAAAGACAAAAATCTTCCTAAAGACGGTGCTTTCGCTGACCGAATCATCAGGTTGGCTAAAAGGTATGCGCTGGTAGAAGGGGATCTCTACCGGCGTGGTGCCAACAGCGTTCTAATGCGATGCATTGCCCAAGAAGAAGGTCGCGAGCTCCTCATGGAAATCCATGGAGGCGAGTGTGGGAACAATGTGTCTTCCCGCACGTTGGTTGGTAAAGCCTTCTAGCATGGCTTTTACTAGCCTACAACACTCCAGGATGCAGTTGAGCTGGTAAAAAAGTGTGAAGCGTGCCAGTTCCACGCGAAGCAAATTCACACACCGGCTCAATCGCTGCAAATGATACCTCCTACATGGCCATTCGATGTGTGGGGGATGGACATTTTAGGACCTTTCCCTAAAGCCGTCGGAGGTTACATGTTCCTGTACGTCGCCATTGACAAGTTCACTAAGTGGCTGGAAGCTACTCCAGTTGTGACAATCAACAAGCAATCTGCTATCATGTTCTTAAACTCCATAGTCTGCAAATTTGGAGTTCCAAGCAAAGTCATCCCTGACAACGGAACCCAATTCACAAGTGTAGCATTCCAAGAATATTGCGAATACCTTGGCAAACAAGTCAGCTATGCATCAATAGCACACCCGACAAGTAATGGCCAAGCTGAGAGAGCAAATGCAGAGATACTAAAAGGGCTCAAGACACACACATATGAGCGCCTACAGAAACAGGGAGCCAACTAGATAAAGGAGCTTCCGTCTGCAGGGCTCAAGACACACACATATGAGCGCCTACAGAAACATGGAGCCAACTAGATAGAGGAGCTTCCGTCTGCACTATGGGCGAGCAGGACAACACCTAACCGTTCAACTGGAGAGACACCCTTCTTCCTGGTGTACGGAGCTGAAGCGGTCCTTCCTTCGGAAATCACCATGGGGTCTCTCCGAGTTCCGAACCTTCGACGAAGCCGTGCAGGACAAGCTCCGGCGCGAAGACCTTGACCTCGTCGACAAGGGATGGTGCCAAGCAACTGTTTTGAATGCACGATACCGCCAGGCACTCTGGTGTTATCATAAAAGGCATGTGCACTACCGATAGCTCGTAGAAGGCAATCTGGTGCTATGGAGAATACTGACTCGAGAAGGGATGAACAAACTCTCCCCAAGTTGGGAAGGTCCCTTCCGCGTTATCAAAGTTTCCCGCACTGGATGCGTTCGCTTGGCAACAGAGGATGGGACCCCGCTTCTCAACCCATGGAACATCGAGCACCTTCGTAAGTTTTATGCTTAGTTTCACGGAGTTTAGTCTGTACTTACACACAATGTAAATTATAGAGTCTATAGACATAGTCGGGTAGGTCCTCGAGAAGAACATCCGGGCCCCTCTGGGAGGGTCCGGACAGTTTGAGCACACTTAACTTGGTCCTTGTACTTTATGTGTACCTCACCTACCCTGGGTTAGAACAAGATGAATAACACGCTTAGCCTGGTTCCTGTAACACCCTCATTTTCATGCATCATGCATTGCATACATTCTAATATATGTTAACATTGAGCAACATAAAAAGGAACAAGTTTAAAATGAATTTAGATACAAAACCGCACTTAAGAATTCTGGGAAGTGTGGACTAGTCCGGTCCTGGTGCGGACTAGTCCGATTTCTCTCTGACTTCCATCGTACTTGGATGTTTTGCTTTGGACTAGTATGTTTTTATCTCTAGACACTTTCGGACTTGTCCGGTCCTGTGCGGACTAGTCCGGTATTCCAATTCCTTGGAAATTTTGCTAAGTCCCTGGACTTGTCTTGTCCTCCAGCGGACTTGTCCGTTTTTCCTTCTGGCTAAAGTCGGACTTGTCCAATTTTGGCCAGACTTGTCTGTTTTTCCTCTCTGGATAAGTTCGGACTTGTCCGATGTCCAGTCCGGACTTGTTTGATTTCTCTCTGTCCAACTTCGGACTAGTCCGACCCTTTTCATACTTGTCCGATAAATCGCGAGTCTGAGTTGATCTTTTGTTTCATGACTTGTTTCTTGGGTTTGACCTTAAGTGGGCCTAGGGACGTCGTGCCTAACTCTTTTAGGGCCCGTGTGGGACTCCAAACCGGCCTCTACTCATCTCAAACTCGAAGTCCATCTGGCCCTAGCCTCCACCTCTATATAAACAACCCCACCCCTTGGCTTGACATCTATTTGCCACTTTTCTATCACACCCAAACTCTAGCTCATGAATAGCCGCCACCAAGGAGGGAGAAGGAGATCTAGAGCAAGAAGAAGAAGAGGAGAAAATGAAAGAGGGTCAATATCGCTATGAAGTTGCGTTCTTCATCAACAATTCACCATCAAGTTCTTCATCAACCCTAGATTCTCAAGATCCAAGTGTTGCCTCCAAGATCCTTGATTCATTGGAGTTCTAAACACCTGGTATACCTTCTACTTCCTTTCCCTTACATGAATTCGACCCTGTTTTTCCAAATTCACGTCGATCTAGAAAACCCTAATTTGTTATTCATGTGCAGTGCAGACTAGTCCGACCTCCTGTTGAATTAAATCTAAATTAGTTTGAATCAAATCCGAACCTGTATAAACTTGTTAAACTATTAGAACTAGTTAGTGATCAATAAAAGCAACTCATTAACAAGTTCCACCTTACATTTGCATTAATCATGCATATCATGTCATATTGAGTAATATTTGTGCACTCTTTTATTGTGTTTCTTGTCTTGTATGATTATTGTGCGGGTTAGACGGATTTGCGCTAGAGAGTGCCACAGAGGATCTCCAACACCAAGAGTTTGAAGGCTTTGACCCAAACCAATCTCAATAGCAAGGCAAGTGTCCTTGAAGCATATTGATCTTGTTTCTAAAATAATTGTTTGTTTGCAAAACTGCATGCTTGTGTCAATTTGATTGGAAATCCTATGGTAGGAAGTTTACTAGCTTTGTCGACCACCCTTGTCACCTGGAACACATGGTAGAGAGTCGGGAAGGGCTTTTTACCTTTTTGCTTCGCTTAATTAGTTGGGATGGAACACAACTATAACACTTAACTTACTTATGCACTTATGAGATTATGATTATCATGAACTAGTTAATATGATATTGTAATGGGTGATATAAGAAAGTGTGGTATGTGGATGGATTGGATGTTATGGTGGTTCGCTTGCTTTATATCGAAGGACCGGTTCGTGGGGCGATCATCCAGGATTTACAGTGCCACCACGAGGCCAAGTATGGGTGCAACGTAGATGATTAATTAGGGCTTTGCCAGTGCTATTTGAACCATTAAGGATGCTTGGGGAAGGGGTAGTCGGATTGGGTTTGTTGATGATTGGTGGGACTACCAAGGGATCCGAATGGCTCAAGAGGGGGCCCTTGGTTGAAGATGTGCTTAGTTGGAGGCATCGCGACCGGTGAAACCTCAGTGGGGTCTAAATAGGCTAGTAATCTCTTTGTAAAGGCTATTTTGTGATCTCTTGGCCACACACCGACGGAAGTGTGAGATGGCATAATAGAGGTTCTAGTCACTGCAAGGTGATGAAATCACAAACACGTGAAGAAAGTGGTACAAACTCTACAGAGTGTCTAAAAACTATCATGATAGTCTTGCTCCCGGTTATGAGCAACCTGGACCCTCACATGATTAGAGGAAACTTGGTATTGGGATGGTTTGGTAATGGTTATGGTTAATAATATGGTTATGGCTGATTATGAATTAAATTCTGGTATTGGATATGATTAATGGTAATTGTGAAATCTGGTATATGGATGATGGTAATGAATGTGGACTGGTACTATGATATTAATTATGGTTTATGATGGGTTATTTCACATACATATAATATATTGCTTTTCAAATGTTATAATGCACTTTTCAGCACTTAGCCCTTATTACATTCATCATTTGTATCAGCTACATGTCATACTTTCCACACTTGTTGAGTACGACATGTACTCACCCTTGAAATCCGCCCACCAATAGTTGTAGGTCAGGATTGGAAGTATACCGGTGATAATGCAGAATTCTAGGCTGTGTCTACCATTAGCTTTGCCTGTGGAGTGTTGGAGCTGTGTTATACCCTTTGCTTATGTTGCTTACTTTGCTTATTTAGTTTATTTCTGCCGCATTAGTTCAAACTTGTCATTATTATTCATTAGAGCTTGTATTCGAGGGTAATATGGTTTGTGTAATAAAAGTGGTTAATTAATCTTGTTCTGTGGTAATTTTTTGTATACTCTTTTGTGAACGCACTCGTGTATGTGTGTTGAATGTCCTGGGCACACATATGCGTTCATTGGGTTCATTTTCGGAACCGGGTGTCAAAAATTGGTATCAGAGCCACAGGTTGACTGCATGATGCAACCTAGATAGAATGGACACTTTAGAGCACATAGGAGCACTCAGAAATCGATGTGTTTTTGCTTGGTGTGCTGTTGCTATATATTTGTTGCTTGTGTGCTTAATAGAGGATTTTGGGATGCTTTAGCATTGCCATGTCCACGTAGGCTAGTGTAGGTAGTTGCTTAGTTTCATATCCCTTGATGCATATAGTTGGGTACTGTAAGTGCATCTAGGATATCCCTTGTGGGTTTTGGCTAATTGATGACAAACATATCAGATCCTAATGAAACTATTGAGATGATTGCAGGACAAACAAGTGAAACAGCTCGGTGCACACAAAAAGGTGAAAAATAAAGTGGTGTCCAAAGAGGGATACTTTGATGGAGCTTGGAAGATCAAAATAGATTTTAAATGTATAAGGAGTGTATGAAAGACACACTCCAAGAGCTCACAACTTTGCGCAGGGGTAAGGGATTTAAAATCAACCTAAATTTCACAATGCACCGGACTAGTTCGATTATGGACCGGACTAGTCCGTTTCACTTTCTGGAGTCTCTCATATTGGGAGACCGGACTAGTCCGTGTGTCCACCGGACTAGTCCGTTGAACTTTCTGGAGTCTCTCATATTGGGAGACCAGACTAGTCCGTGTGTCCACCGGACTAGTCCGTTGAACTTTCTGGAGTCTCTCACATTGGGAGACCGGACTAGTCCGTGTGTCCACCGGACTAGTCCGATGAACTTTTTGGAGTCCACCTTCACACAGCACCGGACTAGTCCGAGCTTTGACCGGACTAGTCCGGCAGACTTTCTGGACTTCAAAGTACATTGTGACCTGAAAAGTCCGGACTTGCACCAGACTAGTCCGGTGTTAGGGTTTTTCAACGATAACCTTTTGGAAACCATATAAATAGAAAATCCACGGCCTTCCAAAGCATATACACGTCGAATACTGCTGAAAACACAAACCCTAGTGCCGCCACTTTGTCCCAAGAGCCTAAAACACATCTCCCCACACATCTAAGGTGCAAAAAGGAGTCAAATCATTTGAACACTTGGATTCGGGATTGGGAGATCGTCGTTCCTTCATTGCGAGCTCTTGGGGTTTGATCTTTCTACACTTATACTCTGCATTGTAATACTTTCAAGTGTATTTGATCGCCTCTTCGTTGTAATTCTCGTGGGAGCCCTCAACGTGTGAGGTTGCCCCACAAAATTGGTGATTACCCGTGATAGTGGAATCAAGTCGGCCTTCGTGGTCACTTGAAGAGGGAAAGGGTTGGAGACCCGGCTCTGTGTGAGCTTCCTCAACGAGGACGTAGATCTCGTGGTGAGATCAAACCTCGGTAAAAATTCGCTTGTCTCTTGTGCCTCATTTACTTTATGTTTTGTTCACTAGATCACTTGATTGCTAAACAACCATTTATGTTGCTCATAAGTCTTCATGTCCATTCATACACTAATCTTAAATCAAAGAATCTGTTGTTCTCATTTCTGCTGCTAAAAGAACCTAGTTTCCCAAACAACACTTAATCAACTCACAAATTTCAGCACACCGGACTAGTCCGCCCACATAATCGGACTAGTCCGGTCAATCAAGTTTTTGATGACTCTATTAAGTGTGCAGGAAATTCAAAAGGCCTATTCACCCCCTCTAGGCCACATTCCATTGGTATCAGAGCAAGGTTCTCCGCCAACGAGACTCACATCTCGGAGAGATCAATGGCCTCTGAGAAGAACAACGATATCCCAAAGATGAACATCAATGAGGAGGAACAAGAAGCGAAAGCCTTCGATGTGCTGAAAGAAAGCCCACATGATGATGAAGAAGTGCGACAACTAAAGGCACTCCTGAGAAAGAAACTGCTAGGACAAAAAGGAAAAGAAGAAGAGAAGGCGATGGGGAGTGGTCATCACGACTACTCCCGACATCCTTACAACTACAACCGTCTCAATTCAAACAATCACTATGTCTCCATTCGTATGGGAAAGCCTCCACAGTTTGACGGAAGTGACTACACCATGTGGAAGTACAACATGAAGATGCATCTAATATCCCTAAATCCTAGTCCGTGGCACATTGTTTGCACTAGCATAAATATCCCGGACACGGATGAGGAACTCACCCCGGAACAAGAACAAGAGATTCACAGAAATGCACAAGCCATCGCCGTGATCACGTCATCACTAAGAAGAGAGGAATTCACCAAGATCGATGGTTTAGAAAGTGCAAAAGAAATCTGGGATACACTTAAGACAACTCACGAAGGAAATAGGTCGGTTCGTGAAGCTAAAATTGAGATGCTTGAAGGAGAGTTGGGGAGATTTGCTATTGAAGAAGGCGAATCACCCCAAGACATGTACAACCGGATGAAGGCACTCATCAACAAAATCCGTGCCTATGGAAGTAAGAAATGGATGGATCACGAGGTGGTCAAGAGAATGACTAGAGCCTTCATGCCAAGAAATGTTACACTTTGCTCGATGATTAGAGAAAGCCCCGGATTTCACAAAATGACTTTGGATGAGTTATTGGGGAAGATCATAAATCATGAAATGATGGAGAAAGAGGCTCAATGCGTCAAAGACTTAGCCAAACTCACCTCTTCCAAGAAGAAAGAAGTTGCTCTCAAGGCAACGTGCAGACCCAAACTTAAGGAAACTCGTGAAGACCAAGACGATGGGCATACAAGCGACGAGAGCACTAATCTTGATGATGAAGAAATGGTACTATTTATCAAGAAGTTCAAACGCATGATGAAAAGAAGACACGGCAACAACTCAAATGAAGGCAAAAGCAAGGATAAAGGAAAATCCAAGGCTCGACGCACTTTCTACAACTGCGGAGAGTATGGTCACTTCATGGTGGACTGCCCTATGAAGAAAATAAAAAGAAGAAGGAAACAAGACCTCAAGAAAATAAAAATTTCAGAAAAAGGAGACAAGCCCATCAAGCTCATATTGGCAAGGAGTGGGACTCTAACGACGAGTCCTCCTCCGATAAAGAAGAAGAGATAGCCACTATCGCAGTCAAGAAACCTACTATGAAAGCCACACTCTTCCCAAACATGGGAGGACGAGATATGAACAACCACACATGCCTTATGGCTAAGGAAGGCAAGAAAAAGGTACGACTCACTCCTCCTACGCTAAATTCCTCTATTGATGACTTTGACAACTCTAGTGATAATGAAGAAATGTTTAGAGGGCTAAGTAAAATTGCTTTAAATAAAATGGAAATGTTGTCGAACGAAATCTTTGAAAAGTAAGAACTTCTTAACCGACAAGAAGATATGCTCATCCGTGAAAGGAAGAGATATCAAGAAGTTGAAAAGCTTCTCGAGCTTGAAAGAGAGAAGAACGAGTCGCTTGAAGTTGAGCTAGCCTTGAGTAAGGAAACTTACTCAAAGCTAGAGGACTCACATATTGAAATCAAGGAAGAACTTGCTAACTTGTCGAAAGTTAACAAAATCCTTGAGGTGCAAGTTGAGTCACTCAAGCAAAGTGAGTCCTCTTCCTCCAAAGATATGAGTTTGACAACAATCGAAACTTGCACTTGCTCTAGTAAGAAGAATGTTACTTCTAACACTTCAACTTCTCATAATTTGCATGGTTCTCCGAGCGGCATCTTTGATAAGGAGAAGATCAAATATGCACGTAGTGCATATATGGTCACTAGACCTCCTAATGTCAAAGATGGCCTTGGTTTTGACAGAAACAAACACATGTCCACTCCTAATCATGCTAAGAATAGAATTGTCTTTGTTAAGGAAAAATCCCATGAATCTGATTTACAATTATTGTTTCGTACATTTGATGCTTCCTATGTTCTTATGAAAGCCAAACATGGAAAAGTCATTGCTAAATATACAGGGCCACGCCACAAGAACTTGAAAACTTGTGTGTGGGTGCCCAAGACTCTTGTGACTAACCTGAGAGGACCCAAGCAAGCTTGGGTACCTAAAACCAAAGAATAATTCTTTTTTTGCAGGCCTACTCCTCCGGTGGATCTAAATGGGTGCTAGATAGCGGATGCACAAATCACATGACCGGAGAGAGAGGTATGTTTGTGGAGTACGAGTACAACAAGGATCCAAGTGAAGGCATATACTTCGGAGACAACAGCCAAGGAAAGGTCCTTGGTAGCGGCTACAACTGTTTATTCACTAATGAGGGTGTGACAGTTTTTAGAAGAAGCGATGGCTCGATTGCATTCAAGGGAATGTTGAAGGGCAAGCTTTATCTTGTTGACTTCAACAAAGATAAAGCCGAACTCAACACTTGCTTGGTTGCTAAGACCAACATGGGATGTCGGTGGCATAGACGGCTAGCCCATGTTGGGATGAGAAATCTGCAGAAACTTCTAAAAGGTGGTCACATTCGTGGTCTTAAGGATGTGGTTTTTGAAAAAGACAGGTCGTGCAGCGCTTGTCAAGCAGGAAAACAAGTCGGGGCACCACACCCCGCCAAGAATGTGATGACTACCGAAAGACCGCTGGAACTCCTCCACATGGATCTATTTAGTCCAATTTCGTACATCAGCATCGGCGGTAACAAATATGGTTTAGTAATTGTTGATGATTTTTCAAGATTTACCTGGGTATTTTTCTTTTATGATAAATCAGAAAATCGGGGAATCCTCAAGAAGTTCTTGAAAAGAGCTCAGAACGAATTCTCATCAACAATAAAGAACATCAGAAGTGACAACGGGACAGAATTCAAGAACCTCTAAATTGAAGAGTTTCTCGATGAAGAAGGGATAAAGCATGAGTTCTCGGCACCCTACTCCCCTCAACAAAATGGAGTGGCCGAAAGGAAGAACAAAACATTGATAGAAATGGCAAGAACTATGTTGGATGAATACAAGACATCAGATCGATATTGAGCAGAAGCGGTGAACACCGCTTGTCATGCCACGAATCGGCTATAGCTCCACCGACTACTGAAGAAAACTCCATATGAGCTCCTTACCTGTAAAAAGCTTAATGTTTCCTATTTCAAAGTCTTTGGTTGTAAATGTTTTATTCTGAACAAGAAACCGAGGGCCTCGAAGTTCTCTTCAAAGTTCGATGAAGGGTTCTTGCTCGGTTATGAATCGAATGCCTATGCCTATCGTGTCTTCAACAAGGTGTCCGGCCTTGTTGAAGTAGCATGTGACGTAGTGTTCGATGAATCTAACGGCTCACAAGTGGAGCAAGTTGATAAGTGTGTGCTAGATAAAGAGGAAGCTCCATATGAAGCATTGAAGAAAATTGGACTTGGTGATATCTTGCCACAAGAGCAAACATTCGACTCAAATACACAAGATGAACTTCAACATGGAGGCAATGATCAAGGGGGGGGGGGGGGGGGCACTTTCACAAGATCAAGATGAGGAATATCAAGATAATCATGGGAGCAATGATCTATGGGGAGACAATGAACATGAAGATAATGATGAACAAGCAACTACACAAGTTCCACACCCAAGAGTACATCAGAGCGTGCAAAGAGACCATCCTGTCAATAATATCATTGGAGATATTGCTAAGGGAGTAACTACTAGATCTCGAGTTGCAAATTTCTATGAATACTATTCTTTTGTGTCTTTTCTGGAACCATACAGGGTAGAATAAGCCTTAAGGGATCCAGACTGGGTGATGGCGATGCAAGAGGAGTTAAACAACTTCAAGAGAAATGAAGTGTGGGAGCTGGTGGAGAGACCAAAGGCGAACATCGGTGGAACCAAATGGGTCTTTCGGAACAATCAAGATGAACATGGAGTAGTTACAAGAAATAAAACGAGATTGGTGGCCAAAGGTTATTCTCAGGTCGAAGCTGTATCAAATGGACGTCAAAAGCGCTTTCTTAAACGCTCCAATCAAGGAGGAAGTTTATGTGGAGCAGCCACTAGGATTTGAAGACCAAGAGTATCCCGATCATGTCTACAAACTACGTAACGCTCTCTATGGCCTCAAACAAGCTCCTCGAGCTTGGTACGAGTGCCTTAAAGATTTTCTAACTCAAAATGGATTCAAAATTGGTAAAGCTGACTATACACTTTTCACTAAACATTGTGATGATCATCTATTCGTATGTCAAATTCATGTTGATGACATTATCTTTGGATCCACTAACAAATCTTTCTGTGAAGAATTTAGCAAAATTATGACAGATAGGTTTGAGAGGTCAATGATGGGCGAATTGAAGTTCTTCTTGGGATTCCAAGTGAAGCAACTAAGAGAAGGTACATTTATAAGCCAAACCAAATATACACAGGACATTCTCAACAAATTCAATATGGACAAAGCCAAGCCCATCAAGACACCCATGGCCATTAATGGACATCTCGACCTCAATGAAGACGGTCCAAATGTGGACCAGAAGGTATATCGGTCCATGATCGGTTCCTTACTTTATTTATGTGCATCTAGGCCAGATATTATGCTTAGCATTTGCTTGTGTGCAAAGTTTCAAGCCGCACCTAAAGAGTGTCACTTAATTGCTGCAAAAAGAATCCTAAGGTATCTTGTGCACACACCCAGCTTGGGCCTTTGGTATCCCAAAGGATCCGAGTTTAACTTGATAGGGTATTCCGACACCTATGCAAGATGCAAAATCGATAGAAAGAGCACGTTAGGGACTTGTCAGTTTCTTGGTAGGTCCCTAGTTTCTTGGTCATCTAAAAAGCAAAACTCCATTGCTCTTTCCACAGCGGAAGCAGAGTATGCTGCAGCCGGTAGTTGTTGCGCACAACTACTTTGGATGTGACAGACTCTTAGGGACTACAGCTACAACTTAGCCATATCCCGCTTCTATGTGATAATGAAAGTTCTATAAAAATTGGAAACAACCCTGTAGAGCACTCAAGAACTAAGCACATAGATATCCGTCATCATTTTCTTAGAGATCATTCATTAAAAGGTGACATTGCTATTTCACATGTTAGGACTGAAAAACAACTTGCAGATATTTTCACCAAACCATTAGATGAGAAAAGGTTTTGTGAGCTTAGAAATGAACCTAATATTCTTGACTCTCGAAATGTGGCTTGAAACGTTGCATACCTGGTTGAAACTTCAAACATCGCATTTTATTGTTAAAAACTGCCCCTCACCTCTTTTTCTTCTAAGAAAACTATTTTTAATGAAGAAATCTTGGAGTTTATGACCACTTTTCATTGTTGATTGCCTTCTAGTCATAAGTGCCAATATTATTTGCAAAACTTGTCCTTGGATCAATATTAATTATTTCAAAATACTTAGGTTTTCCAGGGGCACCAGACTAGTCAGGTTTGCCATCGGACTAGTTCGGACAGTCTCTCTTTCCTAGGTTTTCCAGGGGCACCAGACTAGTCCGTCCCCTGACCGGACTAGTCTGGTCGACCGCCTATATAAGCAGCTGGCTCGCCCAAATCAAATTTTCAAACCTCCCTCCACCTGCTCTCCCAAAGAGACCTTCGAGTTGAGCCCTCAAAAATCAAGTTTTCTCCGTGGGGAATCCTCTCCTCGATGAGTTGATCCTATCCTCTCCTCGACGAGTTGATCCTCCCCTCCGGACAGGTTCAAGCTTCTTCAACTGGAATCTTCAAATCTCGGTAAAATTCTCCCTCAAACCAAAATCTCAACTTTTCTCATTCTAGCTCATTTCCTTTGATTCCAAGGTTGTCAATTGGCTTCCTAGATGTATTCCTACCACCTTCATGTCTTTTTGTATCCTTCGATAGAAGTTTTGGAATTCAAGGAAATCATTAGGGTTCTTGCCAGGCCGGACTAGTCCGGCGCTCAGATACGGACAAGTCCGGTACGCCGGACAAGTCCGCACTCTGAACCCGGACAAGTCCGGTCTCTAACATCTGAATCCCTAAATTGACCTCGATCCTTGGTTCATTGTTATCTAATCCATGAACTCCTTATTAGGCACGATGTCTTCAAGCTCAGATGACAGCTCTTTCCACGTTGATGAATAAGTTGAACGTGAAAAGGCGAGGAGAGCCGAGAAGAGGTACATGAAGAAAAGACATGATGTCAATGTGCACTCTCCACCCTGCTCCGACGACAATTTGCCTAAGAAGAGGAGGGTGGTTGTCAAGAAGGCCCAAGGAAAAGCTGCCGAAAGCTCCTCAGGGCCAAAGAGGGCTCTCAACAAAGGGAAGGGGCTTGCTAGTGGTCCCATTGGGCCCCTGAAGATGAAAAACCCAAGTCACTGCAACAGGCAGCGTTTTAGTGCGGATTTCACCAGAAAAGGGGGTGAGCTTGCCGATAGCTTCAGGAAGGAGTGCCGTTGGATGGGCTCTTTGCTCGGTGCTGGGTGGTTCACCTTGGGATTTTCATGTCCAACAACTGCAAGAGCATTCATTTTGCTTCTCCGTGGCGAGCAAGCAAGTGGGACTGCTGATCAATGCAAAGCGGAGGATCACCACATCAACCTTTGTTGTGTACTTTCATCTATGACGCACGGATGGACCGGATTGGATCTCTGAATTTAAGAAGTGGGAGCAGGAACAGAAGGAAAGCTGGACATTGGTTTCACGCAAGAAGCCAGCAAACAGGCGGGTCTCCTTTGCCTCCCCAATCCGGCAAGGTTCTCCAGCAAAAAAGGCAACCCCAACGGTAAAAGGGTTGTGGTTGGGAAAATTTTTCTGCAATCTTCTTCAAGCCCCAACAAGTGCTGCCGAACTCTGCTTTCCGGCTAATTGGAAGATCGTCGGAGTTCATTCACTAACCACCGCGAACGAAGGTACGTGGCGCGATAAACATTAAAACATTTTGAATTTTCGTGTGGACAAAGGGAAGTCTGGTCCCACTCCATTCATGTCTCACTGGCCTCCGGTGCAATGGAGCGCCAATAACCCAGCGCATGCCCCTGATGCGACTGTTCTAAGCAGTAGCCACCCTAGGATTAGCTCTACTAAGTGGGAGGCCGACGAGTGTTCTCGCTCGAAGGGAGATAGAGCTCCAAAGGCCACAGTCTCACAAGGTCCTGAGGGAACTCTTCGTCGACAAGACAGGGATCAGAGCAGGGAGCTGAGGCGGCCAAGTGATCATGGCACTTGGCAGTATGATGGGAAACGCTGCTATAAATGCCTCATCCCATTTCATCTGAAATTCCAATGCCACAATGAGATACGGTGTAATATTTGCTTTAGATATGGGCATATTAGATGGAACTGCCTCTCGGCTGCCAGAGTTCCTCGGGTTTGGCGCAAGAGAAGCACGCCCCCCATTAAGGCCTCTGGCCTTTCTACGGAACCGTCATCCGCCATCATCATTCACAAACACAACCCCCCCCCCCCCCTCAACTTCTCCTCTGCCTCTCCTTCTTCCTGGCTCCTCCGCACCCTGGACTCCACATCCGTCTCCACTGCTCTTTCGCCAGCCAACTCTCTTAGCCTCATGGCCAACTTCACGGTTGATCCCTCGAGGTTCCTGGCCAACCAACACTTCGACTTCACCGACGGAGGCCCAAACTGGCTGCCTAGGATGGTGGTGCACCTTCCCGGTCACCATCACTCGGCTCACAAAGAATTTGCTTTTGCGGTGGACGCTGAGCGCGTGCTGCAGGAAGATCAGTACGAGGACTTCAGGCTACGGATCCAGAACTTCCTTATGCAAGACATGGGTATCACCGTTACTCACTCCTGTCTCACCCCACTGGGCATAGCTCTTTTTGCATTCCAGACCAGCTTGTCTAGAGACTTACTTGTGATGATAGAGCCAATCGTGGTAGATGGCGTCCGTGTGTCCTTCATCAGGCATGACTTTGGTAGAAACCAGACTCATGAGTTTGGTCGTGTTGGTTGGTTTATGATCTTGGGCTTTCACTGGACTACAGGACGGTTGAAACTATTGAGTTAGCAGTTTCTGGTTTTGGCAAGTTACTTCAGTGGCACACAAGCCTGAGAGCCCTGGGCTTCATCTTGGTCAAATGTCTCTACACCAATGCAAGGCTCGTCCCCAGAAGCTTAGTCCTGCGTCAAGGCACCAGGGATGGGGTCGGGTGCTCCTTGTCTTGCCCGATGTACATTCTCAACTGGATTGCCCCGAATGGCTTTGGGGAAGCTAATGGCTGGGGGGGGCATCCACCCGGAAGATGACCTGCCACTGAATGGCGACCCTCATCCTCTTCAAGAACCACCTGAGGATCAGCCGGAAGATGATGAGGAATGGCCGGCGCTTGATGAACAGCACCAACAGCAGGCCAACGATGGCTAGGAACCATGGGGGCCGTCGCCGCCCCCACCGCACCATGAGATGGACGTCCTCTCTGACGCCCCAACTCAAGAGGAAGCTTCAAGCGCCGTGAACACGACTGAACCGGCTGTCAGAGCTCCAAGGATGGAGCAACAGAACTTCCCACTGGTCAACCTGGAGGATGTTACGCAGCAACCAGACTCGCTTCCCCCTGGACTCGGTAGGGCTGAGAAAAATGCTCCAGGTGGACATCCCGAACTCCCCCTCTGCGTGGTGGAACGTCCAGTTCAATGAACCCAATGGGCAAGGGGGGTTCAATAAAGTCATCACCATGTCGCTCTCTAACTCCGCTGATCAGCAGTCAAGGGAGCAGAGTTCTGGCCACCCCTCAGTGATCATCAAAGATATCACTGTCGAGCCCATTACTGCTGCAGATAAGATAAAAGGAAAGCAAAGCAAGGCCCTGACATCGGCAGTAGCGGAGATTGTTGGACCCTCTTACTCCAACAGATCATGGCCCTGACATCGGCAGTAGCGGAGATTGTTGGACCCTCTTACTCCAACAGATCACTGGAACCCAGCAAACTAAGGAGGAGCCCTCGGCTCCAAATGCTCATGCAGGGACATCGGACCACGCCTCCACCTGCTCAGGAGAATGGCCCTGGTGCTGGTACATCTGAGGATACGCCGGCACTCAATCTCTTTCCAGGTCCAATCAAATTCCCCAGTCTTGACTCTCTTGATTCCTGTTGTCCCTACCCTGAACTCTCCACTGATGTGCTGCAGGCGACAGCGGTAAACGAGTGCGGCGTTCCCCCTGAGGTGGCGCGCCAGATGATGTCCCTCCCGGAGCTGAATGACGATGCAGTACATCAAGCTTGACTTGCTGGGAGTGGAAGGCACCAGGCACACTGTGGACTACTATGTTGCTGATGGGTTCGTCTTTTGGGAAACTGCTATTTGGAATTGTAGGGTGGTTGTATTAAACAGTACTGGTTGTTGTTTTCTGGTGTGCTCTGTTGAGAACATGCGCGGTTGGGAACATTTCTACATTTTGATCGGCCGGTGGCCAGAACCTCAGCTTATGGCAGTTAGTCTATTCTGGAGTCTGTTGGTTGTGACCTATTTCTATGCTGCTTGGCTCATCTGTCTGTCTGATTACTGGTTTGTTCATTGGCCCTCATTGCACACTGACCTTAGTTTCATAGGCCACATCCTCATTCACTCGGTCGGGACTACTTCCCGGACTGCACTGTCATACCTGACTATTATTTCTGGCGCACACCATAAACCGTAACTAGAATGTATTTAACTGGAACATTCGTGGTCTTAATAACACTGCTAAGCAACAAGCAGTCAGGTCCAAAACAGAGGAGGTCCAGGAGTGCAATATCTTCTGTATACAAGAGACCAAAATGGAACATATTGGCATTTCTTTCCTTAAACGACTGGCACCTAGAAGATTCAACAAATTCGTCTTTGCACCACCCAGGGGTGCCTCAGGAGGTATTCTGGTAGCCTGGAATGACAGCTTGCTTCAGGGGGAAGCTCTGGATATTAGGGACTTTGCCATATTCATGCGGTTCACATCCCGACTGAATGGGGTAGTCTGGCACCTGATTTCAGTCTATGGACCTTGTCAGGGACCTCGTCGGTAGGAGTTCACCGACTGGCTCTGGAATCTCTCATTGCAATCGCAAGAGCTATGCATGATATTGGGGGACTTCAACTTTTATCGCCACGTCAGTGACCGCAACCGCGCGGGAGCGAATATAGGGGACATGCAGATGTTCAATGACATCATCCAACACTTGGGACTTACTGAAATCCCTCTCCAAGGTAGGAATTACACTTGGAGCAACATGCAACAATCGCCTCTACTTGAACAACTGGATTGGTGCTTTACCTCAGCGCAATGGTCCCTATCACTTCCCAACTCCTCACTTTGGCCAATGGCCAGGGACACATCAGATCATGTCCCACTAGTAGCTCAGATATGCACCACCATACCTAAATCAAATGCTTCCGTTTTGAAAATTACTGGCTCAGACATCCACAGTTTCTCACCATTGTCAAGGACTCGTGGGACCAGCCTCTGTCAACAGTTGGTAGTGCAAGTAGAGTTTCTGCTAAATTAAAACATCTGAGATACAAGCTACGCAAGTGGAGCAGATCACTAGGTGGGCTGAAAAAACTGATCAAACGATGCAATGAAAGTATTCTGATCATGGACACAATGGAAGAGTAGAGGACACTATACTTGCAGGAAAGCTGTTTCAAAAACATGATCAAACATCAGCTTACTCAGCTCTTAAAGCAACATAATGACTACTGGAGACAATGTTATACAGAGCGTTGGGCCATGTTTGGTGATGAGCCAACAAAATTCTTCTTGGCTGCAGCAACAGAAAGATACAGGAGAAACAATATATCAGTCATTCAAGATGACCATGGAGTAGAGCTAATGGATCATGGGCACAAAGCCTCAGCCCTCTGGAAGGAATTTTCGAAAAGGTTAGGGCAATCTGCCCCGACTCAACAATGGCCACAAATCCACCATTGGGTGCTGCCTGGACAACATCTACATACATTATGCAACCCGGTAACCAGGGAGGAAATTGATGCCACACTCAAAAACATGCCAACCGACAAAGCCCCACGTCCAGATGGGTTCAACACAAAATTCTTTCAGGCATGCTGGCACATCATTAAGGAAGACATTTATCTACTGTGCTTGGACTTCTTTAATGGCAACATCAGTATCCAGCCCCTGAACAGTTCCTTAATCACTCTCATCCCGAAGATCAATAATCCCCATAGAGTTACAGATTACAGGACCATATCACTGCTAAACTCCACTATCAAACTGATCACTAAGATACTCTCAGTTAGACTGCAGGAAGTCATCCCAACCATTATCCACAAAAATCAATATGGTTTCATCAAAAAAAGAACCATCCAGGACTGCATGGCTTGGGTCTATGAGTACCTTTATCAATGCAAAAAAACCAACACTGGTGTCATAGTACTCAAACTGGACTTTGAAAAAGCCTTTGACAAGGTGGAACATGACTTCATTATACACATGCTAAGAGTTTTGGGTTTTCCTGAACAGTGGATCACATGGGTAACAGATATTCTGTCTACTGCCACCTCCTCAGTTCTTCTCAATGGAGTGCCAGGTAAGACTTTTCACTGCAGAAGAGGTGTTCGGCAGGGGGACCCATTACCCCCCCTGCTATTTGTACTGGCAGCAGATCTTCTACAAATTTTAATCAACAAAGCAGTGGAGCTAGGACTTCTATCATTGCCACTGCATCAAGAAATGAACGAGGACTTCCCGGTAGTACAATATGCAGATGACACTATTCTAATCCTCAAAGCCAACCAGAGACAGCTCTTCTTTCTGAAAAACTTACTACAATCATTCGGGGGAGCTACAGGGCTGAGAGTGAACTGGGCAAAATCAAGCTTAACACCAATAAACACTGATGAAGAGGAGGCCACAATTCTAGTAGCCACACTGGGTTGCACTATTGGCTCATTCCCATTTACTTACTTAGGTCTGCCGATGAGCCTCGACAAACCCAAAGCAGATGCCTTTGAAGGGCTTGTCTTAAGGGTGCGAAAAACGCTAACTGGAGCAGCAACATGGTTGTCAATGGCTGGTCGATGCACACTTATCAACAACGTTCTGTCCGCCATCCCAATTTATGCGACGTGTACCATCAAATTGAGAGTCAGTCATTCAAGCTATTGACAAAGCCAGGAAACAATGCTTATGGAGAGGCTCGGACATCGCTGGCAAAGGTCGGCCCCTGGTGGCCTGGAACCAAGTTACAACACCAAAGGAAAATGGAGGGTTGGGTCTGAAAAGCCTCACTGCAATGAATGGAACCTTGCTCATGAAATTCCTCTAGAAAATATATAACAAAGCAGACATCCCCTGGGTTCACCTCATCAACCAGCACTATTGCAGTAATGGTAAACCGCCGCACAGCACAAAAGGAAAAGGATCCTTCTGGTGGAGGGATGTTGTGAGCCTATCTGATTCTTTTCTCAGGAATTTTGAAGTCAAAATTGCCACAGGGGACACAATTCTACTATGGCAGGATTAGTGGGAAGATCACCTACTCAGAAGGGACATGCCCCGTCTATACTCCTTCACAAAAAGAACCAACATCTCAATGGCCCAATACCTCAGCAACTCAGACCATGGCAATCACTTTTTTCAACCACTTTCGGAGGAAGCACTGTTGGAACTGGCCAATCTGGAGGCCATGCTGGAGGAAATTTCACACAGGGAAGCTTCACAGGATGAGTGGAGTCCAATCGGGGGAACAAGAACTTTCAGCTCCAAGCTTATTTACAACAACTATTACAAACACATCAACCCACCAACACCCTTTAGATGGATTTGGGCCTCAAAGGTGCTAAAGAAAATAAAGATCTTCATGTGGCTGATGTTTCGGGACCGGCTCAACTCACGCAACCTCCTGAAGAGAAAAAACATCACGATTGATAGGAACGACTACACCTGCGTACTCTGTGCTGACAATGTGGAGGAACTCACGTACCATCTCTTCTTTAACTGCTCCTTCAGCATGGCATGCTGGAATGTCCTTGGGATTCACTGGGACCACGACATCCCCTTCTTTCATACCCTGCAAAAAGCCAAGCTCAGCTAGGGTCGTAGCGCCTTCATGGAAACCTTCTCCATAGTGGCCTGGGAGATATGGATTGCTCGTAACAATGTCATTTTTAGAAACTCTACTCCCTCTGTAAATGCTTGGAAATGATCCTTCATTGCTTCTACAAGGCTTCAGGCTTGCCGTTTTAAGCCGGAGGATAGGGCTAGTGTGCTCGTGTGGCTTCAGGGTTTGTAAAGGACGTTCCTCCCTCTCGAACACCTAATCAAGCTCTGCTGAGCTACTGTAAATCGCTGTTTCCTTGTCTCTTTTAATATATGTTTTATGGCTGCCGGGGTTCTCCCTTGCAGTTTTTCACCGGTCAAAAAAAAAGATTAATGTGTATAATCAACCTCGGTAATGCTCTGACCCAAGATTTTGGAGCAACTTCCATGCCGACTACTACGAGCATGTGTACATGAAGATGAAGAATCCCGTTGTGAAGAGTCAATGGGTGAACATTGGATACATGCAGTCGAAGAAGTATCCTGCCTTTCGTGAAGTGGTTGAGGCCCTGGAGAGGCACGGACTGAAGGAAATGTTTTCCTTTGAGAATGACTGGAATAATGAGATCATCACCCAATTCTACTCTACACTCTACTTTGCTCGGGGTGATGGAGACAGTCTTACTTGGATGACCCATGGTTCCAAGTATAGTGTTACTTATGATGAGTTTGCAAGGATTCTGCACCTTGAACATACTCTGGATCATGATCTTGTCATCCACAATTTGCAGCCCTTGGAGAAGGATGATCTCAAGTTCCTCTATGATACAAGGATGCCCTATACTCCTACCAACATCAAATACTTGAAACCCTTCTTTGTGGTCCTCAATAGAATCTTGAGGAAGATGATAGCCCCGAAAGATGGAGATGCGGGGACTATCCAAGGAACCTTGGGGACCCTAATGAAGGTCATTAGTGGAAGGAGACCATTCAATGTCTTTAAGTACATCTACAATGACATTGTGAACATCTCAATCACGCCAAATAGGTCTTGCTGGTATGCCCCGTACATCATGATTGAGAAAGTGACGGGTCTTGAGTTTGTCAAGGATGTCTCTCATACGGGGTTGAAGCCGCAAAAGCCCACCGAGTACACTCTTCCCTCAGCACCACCTGCTCCTGCCTCCCCCGAAGCTGAGAGGAGGTCCAAACAATCACGGGATGTGGTTGCCACAAGATCTGCAGCTTCTCCTCCTGGCTATGCACCTGCCCATGAACCCTCCGGTGGTGTCCTCAAAATGCTCACCTCCATCTTTGCCTGCTGCCGCAAGATTGAAGTCAGGCAGAAGAAACATCAATAATATGTCAATGCCAACATCAAAGTTATCTGTGACAAGCTGGAGACTGAGCCGGTTGGATCCCCGCCCGCCTTCGAGGACTCCGAGGAAGATCCTGCTCCGGCAAATGATGATGGTGGTGAAGATGAAGACCGGACCGAAACTGAAGAAGGGAGTAGCGATGAGTGATTCCCCTCAATTTTTCCCTTTTTGGTGCCTTGATGCCAAAGGGGGAGAGATTGAGACTAGTAGTTTGAGACTATCTCTAGTTGTAGTCTTTATGCTTTTGTGATCGAGGACATGTATCTATTTTTAAAACCTTGTAATGCACTATTTCTTCTCTTATGTGTGATGCTTATTGTTGCTTGAATGATTATCTCTATGCTCATTATTGATTATCTTTATTTCATCACACTTTGTTGATCACACACCTGTTAGGCACCCCACCATAAGGTGTGTGCATATGTGAGAAGCTCTTTTTGTGGATTTATCGTTATTCTCATATGTGCACACCTTATGAAAATCAAAATTTTACTCTCATTTGTGATATATCAAATGGTTGTCATCAATCACCAAAAAGGGGGAGATTGTAAGTGCATCTAGGATATCCCTTGTGGGTTTTGGCTAATTGATGACAAACATATGAGATCCTAATGAAACTATTGAGATGATTGCAGGACAAACAAGTGAAATAGTTCGGTGCACACAAAAAGGTGAAAAATGGAGTGGTGTCCAAAGAGGGATACTTTGATGGAGCTTGGAAGATCAAATTAGATTTTAAATTTATAGGGAGTGTATGAAAGACACACTCCAAGAGCTCACAACTTTGCGCAGGGATGAGGGCTTTAAAATCAACCTAAATTTCACAATGCACCGGAGAAGTCCGATTATGGACCGGACTAGTCCACTTCACTTTCTGGAGTCTCTCATATTGGTAGACCGGACTAGTCCGTGTGTCCACCGGACTAGTCCGTTGAACTTTCTGGAGTCTCTCATATTGGGAGACCGGACTAGTCCGTGTGTCCACCAGACTAGTGCGTTGAACTTTCTGGAGTCTCTCACATTGGGAGACCGGACTAGTCCGTGTGCCCACCGGACTAGTCCGTTGAACTTTCTGGAGTCCACTTTCACACAACACCGGACTAGTCTGAGCTTGGACCGGACTAGTCAGGTAGACTTTCTGGACTTCAAAGTACACTGTGACCGGACAAGTCCGGACTTGCAACGGACTAGTCCGGTGTTAGGGTTTTTCAATGGTAACCTTTTGGAAACCATATAAATAGAGAATCCACGGCCTTCCAAATCATATACACGTCGAATACTGCTGAAAACATAAACCCTAGTGCCGCCACTTTGTCCCAAGAGCCTAAAACACATCTCCCCACAAATCTAAGGTGCAAAAAGGAGTCAAATCATTTGAACACTTGGATTCAGGATTGGGAGATTGTCATTCCTTCGTTGCGAGCTCTTGGGGTTTGATCTTTCTACACTTATACTCTGCATTGTAATACTTTCAAGTGTATTTGATCGCCTCTTCGTTGTAATTCTCGTGGCAGCCCTCAACGTGTGAGGTTGCCCCACAAACTTGGTGATTACACGTGATAGTGGAATCGGGTCGGCCTTCGTGGTGACATGAAGAGGGAAAGGGTTGGAGACCTGGCTCTGTGTGAGCTTCCTCAACGAGGACGTAGATCTCGTGGTGAGATCGAACCTCGGTAAAAATTCTCTTGTCTCTTGTGCCTCATTTACTTTACGTTTTGTTCACTAGATCACTTGATTGCTAAACAACCATTTAAGTTGCTCATAAGTCTTCACGTGCATTCATACACTAATCTTAAATCAAAGAATTTGTTGTTTTCATTTACGCTGCTAAATGAACCTAGTTTCCCAGACAACACTTAATCAACTCACAAAATTCAGCACACCGCACTAGTCCGCCCACATAACCAGACTAGTCCGGTCAATCAAGTTTTTGATGACTCTATTAAGTGTGCAGGAAATTCAAAAGGCCTATTCACCCCCCCCCTCTAGGCCACATTCACGGATGTCTTCTAAATTCTTGTCTCTTGCTTTTCTTCAGATGGTGAGGACTCACAACCAGAGGGATGGCGATGATGAGGAACAGAACAATGGAGCACCTCACAACAGTAATGGACAAGGACCTGCTCATGGAGCTATCAATATTGAGCAGCTTTTGGCAATGCAAAACCAGCTCATGCAGACCATGATACAGACTATAGGATAGCTGCAGGCTGGTAACATAAACAATCAGTCCCACATGCCTCCACCGCCACCCCCACTGCCGCATAACCGGTTGGGAGAGTTCATGAGGACTAAGCCACCGGCCTTTGCTCAAGCCGCTGACCCTATGGATGCGGATGATTGGTTGAAGTCCGTGGAGAAGAAGCTAGCTATTGTCCAATGCAGTGACCGGGAGAAGGTTCTGTTTGCGTCTCATCAACTTGTCGGAGTAGCTGCGGATTGGTGGGATGCTTATTGCAATGCTCATGAGAACCAAGAGAGGATTATTTGGGCCGAATTCAAGGAGATCTTCTGTTCTCATTATGTGCCGGAAGGTGTCATGATCTAGATGAGGCAAGAATTTGAGAACCTGAGGCAAGGGAGACCGAGTGTGGGTGAATACCTCAATAAGTTCGCTCAACTCTCAAGGTATGCGCCTGAGGATGTGAATCGGGACAGCCGGAAGCAATACTTGTTCATGAGGGGCTTGAACAATGAAATCCAAGTGCAATTGCTCAATTGTGATTATGCTAACTTCCAGAAGCTTGTAGACAAAGTAATTATTGTGGAGAACAAGGTCCGTGAGATGGAGCAAGACAACAAGAGAAAGGCGCCATATCAAGGACAGAAACAAGGAAGTAATGTGCACCCTCGCTTTGCACTGCCAAATGCACCTTATTTCAGCTCTTCTGCACCTGCTCATCGCACTGGATATGCACGTCGCCCAACTCAGTTTATGCAGCAACGCTCTGTCATGCAGGCACCTAGGCCTCCAATGCCTTTTGCACCTCATGCTAATTTTCCCGGTGCAAATGTTCAGAACCAAGCTCGTCCCAATAATTCTGGTGGAGTTAAGAAGTGCTATACTTGTGGAGAAGCTGAGACTTTGCACATAAATATCCTAAGTCAGGCCTTAGTCAAAGAAGCAATGCGTCGAGGCAAAACCCAAGACCCAATGGAGGTCAGCCGCAAGTAAACCATGGACAGCAGAATTTTGCTCGTGGCAATGTGAACCATTTCTCTACGGAGGATGCTCAACAAGCGGATGACGTGGAGATTGGTATGTTTCTCGCAAACTCCAACCAAGCGACTATGCTATTTGATTCTAGAGCATCGCATTCATTCATTGCATCGAAATATGTTGCCAAGTATAGTTTGTCTATCTCTCATATGAAGTTTACTCTATTGGTTAAGTCTCCTGGAGGAGAGATGAGGACAAATATAGTATGTCGAAAAGTAAGCCTTAGAATAAGAGGGGTAGAGTTCTTTGCCAACCTCATTGTTTTGGATTCTCAAGGATTGGACATTATACTTTGTATGGACTGGTTGAGGAAGTACAATGGAGTCATTGAATGTGCCACGAAGACGGTGAAGTTGACCAATGGGGAAGGATCACCATAGAATTTGAAGCTTCTCAGCACGCACCGAAGAAATTGGAGCTAAATCATATGGACGGTGCTGCAATTCTGAAGATTCCAGTGGTGTGCGAATTTTTGGATGTGTTCCCAGACGAGTTGCCAGGTATGCCACCTGACTGAGACATTGAGTTCGTTATTGATTTAATACCTGGAACTGCACCTATAGCTAAGAGGCCGTATAGGATGCCTCCTAAGGAATTAGTGGAGCTCAAGAAGCAGATTCAAGAGCAACTAGAGAAGGGTTTTATTATCCCAAGCGCTCACCTTGGGGAGCGCCCGTTCTTTTCATGGATAAGAAGGATGGATCACAAAGGATGTGCATGGATTACTGAGATCTCAATGAGGTGACGATCAAGAACAAGTACTCCTTATCACGCATAGAAGATTTCTTCGATCAGATGAAGGGTTCTTGTGTATTCTCCAATATTGATTTGAGGTTGGGATACTTTCAAATGAAGATAAGACCGTCAGACATACCTAAGACAGCTTTCAGGACACGGTATGGATCCTATGAGTATATCGTGATGTCCTTTGGATTGAAAAATGCATCTGCCTACTTTATGTATCTCATGAATAAGGTCTTCATGGAGTACTTCGATAAGTTTGTAGTGGTGTTCATTGATAACATTACGATCTACTTGAAGGATGAGAAGGAACACAAGGAACACTTGAGGCTCACGTTGCAGAAGTTGAGGGAGCATCAATTATATGCCAAATTCAGCAAGTGCCAATTTTGGTTGAAAGAGGTGTCATTTTTGGGTCATATCATCTCGGGACGAGGAGTATCGATCGACCCAGGAAAAGTGATGGATGTGTTAAAATGCTTGCCCCCGCAGAACGTAAAGGAGATCCGGAGTTTTCTTGGGATGGCTGGATATTACTGTAGGTTCATCAAGGACTTTTCCAAGATAGCCAATCCCATGACGGAGTTGCTAATGAAGGGTAAAGCATTTCAATGGACTCAAGCTTGTCAAGAGAGTTTTGAGGAGTTGAAGAAAAGTTTAACTATAGCCCCAGTTTTAGTATTGTCAGACGTAAGCAAGAGTTTTGACATATATTGTGATGCATCAAGACAAGGACTTGGATGTGTATTGATGCAAGAAGGTCAAGTGGTTGCCTACGCATCGAGGCAATTGAAGAAACATGAGCAGAATTATCCAACGCATGATTTGGAACTTGCAGCGGTGGTACATGCATTGAAATTTTGGAGACACTACATTCTTGGTCATAGTTGTGAAATTTATACAAATCATAAGAGTCTTAAGTATATTTTCACACAAAGGGACCTGAATTTGAGGCAACGAAAAAGGTTGGAGCTCATCAAGGATTATGATTTGGGAATCAACAATCACCTGGGAAAGGCTAATGTAGTGGCCGATGCCTTCAGTAGAAAAGGAGTAAGTCACCAGCTCACGGTTTGAGAGCTACCATCTGATTTATGCAAGGAGTTTGAACGGTTGAATCTTGGATTTGTGAATGAGATGGGAATAATGGAGTTAAACCCAACCTTGGAGCAAGAAATTTGAGAAGGTCAGACCAAGGATAAGGAAATTCAGGAGATCAAAGAGAGGACACAGGAGGGAAGAGAATTCTGGTTTGATGAGGATGAACATGGTACTCTATGGCTTGATAAGAGGATTGTGGTGCCTAATGTGAAGCATATTCGGGAGACAATACTAAAGGAGGCACATGACTCACCTTACTCAATTCACCCAGGTTGTACCAAGATGTACAAAGACTTGAAGACTTGATATTGGTGGGCTAGCATGAAGAAGGGCATAGCTGAATATGTAGCTTTATGTGATGTGTGCCAATGAGTTAAGGTGGAACATCAAAGGCCAGCTGGATTATTGCAACCATTGAAGATTCTGGAATGTAAGTGGGAAGAAATTGGAATTGACTTTATAGTTTGATTGCCACGTACTCGGTCCGGTTATGACTCAATATGGGTAATTGTGGATCGGTTGACAAAATCAGCTCACTTTATTCCCGTCAAGACCACTTTTAATGAGAGAAGTTATCATAACTTTATATGGGAAGATTAGTATGTTTGCATGGAGTTCCAAAGAGGACAGTGTCAGATAGAGGTTCTCAATTTACCTCCAGATTTTGGCAGAAATTGCATGAAGCTTTGGGAACAAGGTTGAATTTTAGCTCAACATATCACCTCAAACGGATGGACAAACTGAGAGGACAAATCAGATTTTGGAGGACATGTTAAGAGCTTGTGCTTTGAAGCATGGGAAAAGTTGGGACAAGAGCTTGCCATATGCAGAGTTTTCATACAACAATAGTTACCAAGCAAGTTTGAAGATGTCACCTTATGAGGCACTATATGGAAGGGAGTGTAGGACACCCTTGTTTTGGAATGAAACAAGAGAAACTCAAGTATTTGGTCCGAATGTGTTGCAAGAAGCTGAAAGACAAGTTCAGGTTATCCGCGAGAACATGAGGGCTGCTCAATCAAGACAAAAAGGCTATGTGGATAATAGGCGGAGAAAACTAGCCTTTGAAGTGGGAGACTTCGTTTACCTCAAGGTTTCACCAATGAGAGGTCATAAGAGGTTTAACATAAGAGGCAAGCTAGCACCTCGATACATTGGACCATTCGAGATTCTGGACAAAAGAGGAGAAGTAGCGTATAAGTTGGAGATGCCAGCTCACTTATCAGATGTTCATGATGTATTTCATGTTTCCCAGCTCAACAAGTGGTTAAGAGTGCCAGAAGAACAAGTGCCAATGGGAGAGTTAGAACTAGAGGAAGATTTGACTTATGCTGAACAACCAGTCAAAATCTTGGAGACAAAGGAAAGAGTCACAAGAAACAAGGTCATTAGATGGTGTAAAGTTCAATGTAAGCATCATACGGAATCAGAGGCAACTTGGGAACTGGAAGATGATCTCAAGAAGGAATTTCCCTATCTCTTATCTTTCGCGTCGAATATCGAGGGCGAGATTCATTTTAAGGGGGGTAGTTGTAACACCCTCATTATCATGCATCATGCATTGCATTCATTCTAATATATGTTAATATTGAGAAACATAAAGAGGAAAAAGTTTAAAATGAATTTAGATACAAAACCGCACTTAAGAATTCTGGGAAGTGCGGACTAGTCCGGTCTTGGTGCCGACTAGTCTGATTTCTCTCTGAGTTCCATCGGGCTTGTCCGTTTTGCTGTGGACTAGTCTGTTTTTCTCTCTTGACACTTTCGGACTTGTCCGACCCAGTGCGGACTACTCCGGTATTCCAATTCCTTGGAAATTCTGCTAAGTCCCTGGACTTGTCCGGTCTTCCAACGGACTTGTCTGTTTTTCCTTCTAACTAAAGTCGAACTTGTCCGATTTTGGCCATACTTGTCTGTTTTTCCCCTCTAGATAAGTTCGGACTTGTCCGATGTCCAGTATGGACTTGTTCGATTTCTCTCTGTCCAACTTCGGACTAGTCCGACCCTTTTCAGACTTGTCCGATAAATCGTGACTCCGAGTTGATCTTTTATTTCATAACTTGTTTCTTCGGTTTGACCTTAAGTGGGCCTAGGGACGTCATGCCTAACTCTTTTAGGGCCCGTGTGGGACTCCAAACCGGCCTCTACTCATCTCAAACTCGAATTCCATCTAACCCTAGCCTCCACCTCTATATAAACAACCCCACCGCTTGGCTTGACATTTATTTACCACTTTTCCATCACACCCAAACCCTAGCTCGTGAATAGCCACCACCAAAGAGGGAGAAGGAGATCTATAGCAAGAAGAAGAAGAGGAGGAAATGAAAGAGGGTCAAGATCTCCATCAAGTTGCGTTCTTCATCAACAATTCATCATCAAGTTCTTCATCAACCCTAGATTGTCAAGATCCAAGTGTTGCCTCCAAGATCCTTGATTCATTAGAGTTCTAAACACCTAGTATACCTTCTACTTCCTTTCACTTACGTGAATTCGACCCCATTTCTTCAAATTCACGTCAATCTAGAAAACTCTAATCTGCTGTTCCTGCGCAGTGCGGACTATTTTGGCCTCCTGCGGACTTGTCTGATTTTGCAATTTAGTTCCTATTGAATTAAATCTAAATTGGTTCGAATCAAATCCAAACTTGTATAAACTTGTTAAAAGCTATTAGAACTAGTTAGTGATCATTAAAAGCAATTCATTAACAAGTTCCACCTTACATTTGCATTAATCATGCATATCATGTCATATTGAGTAATATTTGTGCACTCTTTGATTGCGTTTCTTTTATTGTATGATTATTGTGTGGATTAGACGGATTTGCACTAGAGAGTGTTGCGGAGGATCTCCAACACCAAGAGTTTGAAGGCTTTGACCCGAACCAAACCCAAGAGCAAGGCAAGTGTCCTTGAAGCATATTGATCCTGTTTCTAAAATAAATGTTTGTTTGCAAAACTGCATGCTTGTGTCAATTTGATGGGAAATCCTATGGTTGGAAGTTTACTAGCTTTGTCGACCACCCTTGTCACCTGGAACACATGGTAGAGAGTCGGGAAGGGCTTTTACCTTTTTGCTTCGCTTAATTAATTGGGATGGAACACAACTATACCACTTAACATACTTATGCACTTATGAGATTATGATTATCATGAACTGGATAATATGATATGGTAATGGGTGATCTAAGAAAGCATGGTATTTGGATGGGTTAGATGTTATGGTGGTTCACTTGCTTTAGATCTAAGGACCGATTCGTGGAGCGACCATCCAGGATTTACATTGCCACCACGATGCCAAGTATGGGCGCGTCGTAGCTGATTAATTAGGGCTTTTCCAGTGCTATTTGGACCATTAAGGATGCTCGAGGAAGGGGTAGTCGAATTGGTTTTGTTGATGATCGGTGGGACTACCCTTGAATCCGAATGGCTCAATAGGGGGCCCTTGGTTGAAGATGTGCTCAGTTGGAGGCATCGCCACTGGTGAAACCTCAGTGGGGTCTGGTATATGGATGATGGTAATGAATGTGGACTGGTACTATGATATTAATTATGGTTTATGATGGCTTATTTCACATACATATAATATATTACTTTTCAAATGTTTTAATGTACTCTTCAGAACTTAGCCCTTATTACATTCGTCATTTGTATCAGGTACATGTCATACTTCCCACACTTGCTGAGTACGACATGTACTCACCCTTGAAATTCCCCCACCAACTGTTGCAGGTCAGGATTGGAAGTATATCGATGATAATGCAGAGGTCTAGGCCATGTCTACCGTCAGCTTTGCCTGTGGAGTGTTGGAGCTGCATTATACCCTTGGCTTATGCTGCTTAGTTGCTTAGTTTGCTAATTTAATTTATTTCTATTGCATTAGTTCAAACTCATCATTGTTATTCATTAGAGTTTGTATTCGAAGATAATATGGTTTGTATAATAAAAGTGGTTAATTAATCTTGTTTTGTGGTAATTTTCTGTATACTCTTTTGTGAATGCACTCGTGTATGTGTGTTGAAGGTCCTGGGCACACATATGCGTTCACTAGGGTCATTTTTGGAACCGGGTGTCACAGCTCCGTACCCTATGTGTGCCCCTGTAATTCGGGCCTATAATGAAAGACATTGTTGTGTGAAAACATAATCCACGTGCATTAATTTTGTACACGCTCGTTTCTTTTATTATCTTTTCCTTCTTGACTATAATGAAGTTGTGCAATTCTTTTTGATATTTAGTCCAAGTTAATCATATGACATACAAGTTATATTGTCAATCTTTTTTTGGATCTTAGCATTGCTAGATGGTCTACTCGTCTGAACACCAAAGCCAATGACATGTCTGTAGTGTGCTATCGACTTAGACTCGTCAGGCACCCTAAGTACACCACTCTACCCATATTCCGGCAAGTCTCATTAGGGCGGGTCTAGAAGGCATGCGGACCTGAAGAGATTACATCGATATAATTGTCATCATATTGAGTTCCATTGGATCTAAATTTCAAATAAGAACAGTAAGTCACAAACGAGTTATATACGAGAGGACGAATTTTACTGCTTTTCTTGTCTTTAATGTGCAGGAAAAATGAAAAAATCATGGCGATGGTGGTCGATGCCAGAGCTACTAAGCTCCAACAACCATTAGGGGGCCCGCCGTCAACGTTTCATACGTTAAAAGTGGGCATCATCGGAGCTAATAAGCTCTGACAACTCCCATGGGGGCTAGCCGTCGACGTGAAGAATTAACGGTGAACTAAACAAAGATGGTGGAGATATCACCCTGTAGGTGCCCACCGTCGACGTTCTACACGTTGACCGTGGGCGCCGTTGAAGCTACCAAGCTCCAAAAACCCCCAGGGGGCCCGCGGTCGACGTTCTACATGTTGACAGTGGGTGCCATCGGACCTACCAAGCTCAGACAGCCCCCAGGGGACCTGCCGCCGATGTTATACGCGTTGAAAGTGGGCGCCGTCGAAGCTCCCAAGCTTCAACAACCCCCAGGGGTCATGTCGTCGACGTTCTACGCTTTGACAATGGGCTCCGTCGAAGCTACAAAACTTCGACAATCCCAGGGGGCCCGCTGTCGACGTTCTATGTGTTGGCAGTGGGAACCGTCAGACCTACCTAGCGCTGAAAACTCCCAGGGGGCCCGCCGTCGACGTAACAAAGGGTCCCAGGAGATGTTGGAGGTAAACCTCAGACCTCGGAGCTATTGTTTTAGCTACAAGCGAGGAGTGAAGTCATCAAGACATTGTCAAATCCGTTTGGTACATGTTCGCAACCAAATTGTTTACATCTACCAGGGGGCCAATAATATAAAGGACAATGCATTGAATACACACACAAAATGGAATTCATTCATTCAAAAGATTGGATTTCATTGATTCAAAATGAGGATTACAAGTGAAGGCAGCTGAAAAGGGGCCCTAGCTACTAGAGGTCCTATGGAAGAATGAGGCAACTTTCTTGGCAGTTCACGAACGCTGGCCCTGACGGCATCTTCCTCTTCAACATTGGGCCCTTCGACTACCGGATCTAGAGATAGTTGAGGGTCTTGGCTTTTGAAACACGCCAGCACATATTCGATGACGTTCTTGGCCAGGGACTTCCCCTCTGTCTCCAGCTGGTCGACGATGACATCACCCATTACGTCTAACTTGTTGCCAGCAGAGCTCAACGCCACCAGTGCCTTGTCCAGCTCCGGCTCTGGGTCATTCGAACGTACAGGACTGAAGTCGAGTGGCACCAGAGCTTCGTTGGCCCGCCCCAGGAAATCCCAAGCTCGTCGGGACTCAGTTGCTCTCAAACTCCTTAATTCCTCCAGCGACGTTCTAGCACCCGCAAGCTCTGAACCTTCCCGGGCGATGCGCTCGACCTCCTTGGCATACTATTGAATACTTTCAACCACCTGCTTTTCGCGGTCAGCAGGCTCTGTCTCCAGAAGGTGGATACGATTCCGACGGTTCGCCAGATCCTTCTCCATGCCCTTCACTTTCTCCTCTCTGGTGGAGACTTCAATCTCTCTCTTGGAGAGTTCTTGTCCTACTTTCCAAATCTTCTCCTCCTCTTGTTTGCACCTCTATTCAAACTTTTGGGTGCGATCAGTCAAACTTTGCTCCCCCAGTGTTAGCCTCTGGGCGAGCTCCTCCTCCCTCTTCAGGATGTCCTCCTGCTTCTCCAGGATTCTTTCCTCCCTCTCATCGAGAGATTCTCAACGTTTAAGGAGTACTTCATTCAGTTCATTGAGGCTGTCTTGACGGACATTAGCAGCCTCATGGGTTTCCTTAGCATGCTCAAGAATCTCCCGAGTCTTCTCATCGAGGGCCATGATGGTAGCCTCCCGCTCATTCAGCAAGCGGTCCCACCGCAGCAGCCGGGCCTTCTCCCAGTCGATCCACTCTCGTTGTTCCGCAAGCCTCAATTGCGTCAGCTTGGTCTCGAAGTAAAGTCTATTGCGCCAGTGCCTCAAGGCGTGGCGCTCTTCTTCAAGGACCTTGCTGTCATGGTCGAACCAAGTTGAACCTGACTTAGACTAGAACAAGCATTGTCTATCGACAGCGCCAAGTGAATCGGCTCTGGACCAGCCTGAATTTCTTTCGCTGGCTCTAGTGGGTCTTCCAAGACAACTGAGGGTCCCCAAGGTGCGAGCTCCCTCTCTCGCAACTCCACGTTGGCTCGACCGATCGATGGAAGTTCCTCCACATCCACAACACTCGAAGATGATGTGGAAGGTCCCCCTGCCAGATCTTCTAACGTCGGCTCAGTGGGTGGAGGACCCGCAACCACCTCTTTAGGGCGCTCCAGCTTCGACATGGACACCTCCGGAGTAATCGTCTCCAGGGCTAGCATTGAAGCTTCGTCTGGAGCTACCACCATTTCTAGCTCATATGCCAGAATCTTTGCTATCTCCAGCTCTGCTGCCGAAGCTTCAACCGCTGGCTTCGAAACCGTCGGTGCTTCATCACAAATCTCTCCCTCGTGGTCCAGTGCTACCACGGGAGCAACTGGTGTCGTCACTGGATTTAGCTCCACGGCAGTAGGTGCTGGAGCTGTCATGTCATCAGCCAACACTTGGGGAGGCACCGGGATCGAAGCAGGAGCCTCTGCCTGCGCAGCCTCAGTTGTTGCAACAAGCGCCTAAGCTTCAACTTTCTTCTTCAACATCCTGGAAGCAAAAGATTAAAAAAATTCAAAACAGGAAAATGATAAAAATAGCAACTCAAGGTGAGAAGGCAATGCTTACCTTGGGAGGCTTCCACCCCAGTCACCGCGGAACTTCTTCTTCTAAGGTCTGGAGTCGGAGCCCACCAGACCTGGTGAGGCAGAAACCTCAGATGTCAGGAGCTTGCCACAGCAGCAAGAGTCGCCTCATCCGGGACCTCCCACTATTGAGAAGGCCCCCCAGACCTAGAGCCCGCGGCCGGCAATAGAGTTGGGGTCGACTTGCCGGAGCTAGTGCTCTTCGTGGACGTCGGCTCCGAAGAAGGTGTCGCCGTCGAAATTCTGCTCGGTCGACGGGAGCATGCTGTTGGAGGTGGAGCCAACCTAAGGGAGCTCCCGTCGGTGTGCCTCAACTTCCTCTTTCGGCTCCTTGCCCTTGCCTTTCCCCTTGCCAGTGTCATCGACCCTCTAGCTTGGAGCAGTGGGAGTGATTCTTTCTAAAGCTCTGAGAATGGCAATATTGGCGGTTCCGTGCTTCTCCACCAGGCCAAGGTTATCAAGCTCCGGCATTCCCCTTTGGAGCTCCCTCCTGACCTCAAGAACCATGTTCAAAGGGAGGAAGTTCGCCGACGGGGTCAAGGCATCTTGGGAGATAGATTCGTGATGAAACTTCTAGAGATGGAGCTTCAAATATTCATCATCCAAGTTCGTCTAAAGACCAGATTCGATACGATTGTGGTCCATCTCGCTGTTGAAACCCCAAACGGGCCACTCCCTCTTCATTAGTGGAGCCCAACTGTGACCAGAAAGTTTCTGAAGACAATCTGAGGGGTCACTCCACCCTTCACTCATTGCTGGATCCTGGTCAAGATAGGCTTGTAAGCATCAGAAAGCTCCAAAACTACATTCCAAGCATTGGTATCAACAGTGGGGAGGCCCTTAGGCAACTCTAGCCTGTCGTGCCGATCCACAATGATGATCACCCAGTCCTTCTTCCAGTTGTCCCACTTCCTAGAGGGGAAGGTCTTCAAGTACTTGAAGGGACAATTCTTACGCTTCAAGAAGTAGTAGAGGCAAATCAACTCAGTCCCCTTCCCCGTAGTGTGTACTATGAAGAAGGTCCAGAAGAGCTCGATACTTGGTGGAACGCTCACCCACATGTCCCAGAAGTGGATGAAGGTCGCCACCAGCAAGAATGAGTGAGGTCTGAGGTGATGAAGCTGGAGTCCGTAGAAGTCCAGCAGCATTAGGAGAAAGCTTGAGATTGGCAGGATCAGCCCCACCATGGCATACGCTGAGAAGTAGACAATCTCTCTGGTGCGCTCCTTCTTGAAGGGAAGCTTGCCGAAGCGGATCGACTTGTTGAAGGAGTCGCTGGACCATCCCATGTAGGACCGAACTCTCACCAATTCTTCATTGCTCTTGATATTGTTGCGGGGAAGACCTAACTCCGTCGTGGCAAAGCGGAGCGAAAGTTGGAAAAGCTAAGCAAAGGTGGAGAGGTTATGAGCGCAAGTTCTCATGAAGGCGTAAGGAGTCCTCAAACCGTGCAGGCTTTCCTTCTTAAGTAAGCCTCCGCAACGCTTGGATGGAAACCGCAATGAGATCAAGATTACATTTCAAAAATATACCCCGTCAATGAAAAATGGGCCCAGGTCCACTCCGGGGGAAAAGTCGAAGTTATCACACCAGGTGAACAGTTCTCATGATGGGAAGTTGGAAGCCCGAGGGCGGCGGCCTGACAGGGCGCTCGAAAGCGATACGGTTTTCGTATGGAAACCAGCGACCTTCAATTGCGTGAGATCTGCATGCCCGGATCTCACCTCCCGCATCAAGAGGAGCCACATGGCGATGGTTTAACTGTAGACCGTTGCCCCAACGGCCCATGAAAAAACCTTTGAAGCCGCTGCGCGAGAATCGAAGATGGCCCCACCTCTTGTAAAATAACTTCACCCAAAGGGTTTCTCCTAGAGGTGGGCTCGGGGGCCACTGTCGGTACCCTGCGTACCAGGAAGACCTCCGAAGGCTACACTCAGTCCCGTAGCATTGGACCCGCCTCCCTCGGTCGGGTAGCTCTGGCACTGCCACGTGTAACGCAAGGCCGGACATAACTCCCTTCATAGGAAAGCTCCAGTCATGCCATGTGTCCAGTGACCCCGGACCTAACCCCCAGTAGAGGGAAGCTCTGGTGTTGCCACGTGTATAGTAGCTCCGGACCTGCCTCCCTACAAAGGGAAGCTCCAGAGCTGCCACGTGTCAAGCCTCCAGACCTAAGCATGCAACAGGAAGACTGACGAATCTCCAATGGTATGGACATTCAAGAGGATATTAAACAGCCATTACAAGACGTGATTATGTATCATTAATGTCATGTTAATGACACACGATCAGAAGATTGTTAATACTGGTAGTGCCGCCATTAAGACGCATTATCACCCTGTTAATCATACTTAATACATGTAGATCGTGTATTGGGGAATTAAATACCGCCGGTGCCATTTGTCAGGCCAGGCAACCCCTGTAACGACCAGTCCTTGGCCTACAAAAGGGTTGCGCCACACGATAGAAACCAAGTCCAACGAACTCCAATCAAGCCAACGCAAGCATACACATACTACATCAACAACCACACCGTGGAGTAGAGTATTATGCTCAGGCGGCCCAAACCACGTAAAAATCCCATGTGTCACTATCTTATTCTAAATCTTACGCTCGCCTTAACCAAATACGAACCTTCACAGACTACGTTTTACTAGTACTGGGGGAAGTGTCCTAGTCCACACTTCGACAGAGGTGCTCACGTAAGGTGTTTCGGTTATCGAACTAACGAGAGTCAAGTCGAGGACTTGTGCTCGGAAGTTGTTTGTTCATGTGCATGTGTTGCTTAAGGTCAAGACATGGTTGGTGGCAGGATCTATTGAACTAGTCTTAAGGATAAGATGAGGTTCAACAACCAAGTTCGGAATGAATTGTGGTTGAGTTGATCTGGAGGTCATGCAACATGTTTGGGTCAAGAACAATGCATATGAACGTATCGTGGATGTTTTTGGAAAGTGTTTGCACGTGTGCAAGGAGTGCATGGACGTGAAAACATTGTTCCAAGGCGTGATGAAGAGAAGTGGACGTAAAGAATTGGTCGTAAAGGTCCAACCGACTGGATTATGCCCCAGGCTGTGGCTTAGGTGGTTATGGTTCGTTTATGGAAAATTTAGAGTTTGTTTTAGTTAGAATTCATGTGGGTCACGAAGTTGAGTTATTTTAGTAATGTAGAATATGTTCCTAAGGTGTTTGAAAGTATTAAGATTGCTTCTATCTGCGTATGGAAGAGTCTTGAGCAGTTATGGAAAGTTTCAGTTGAAACTGAGTAGGATTAGAGTCCTAGTTTGGATTGGGTTGGCCGTGGGCTGGTTATATAAGCAAGGGAGGCCAGAGATCGTGTAGAGTCGACTTTGGGCTGTTCCTCTTGAGTTTTGATCAATAAAATTTGTAGTTTAAAGGAACTTTGGTGCCTTGTTCGTCCGACTTATTTCAGACAAGTTTTTCTCGTTAAGTTTCTGCACAGCACTACGTTGCGTTAGTGTTTTTATCGTAACTCAAGTTTTACAGATCCAATTGATGTGATTTTTTTGGGTTGTCTTCACAACTTTATTATATATAATTTGTGAAAATTTCACGATCATTGAATTTGTGTTTTCTGATCTACACGAGTTTCTTTGCAGTGTTACAGATCTGGTTTTTTACTCGGTAGAACAGATTGACCTTTGTTCAATCTTTCGATCATAACTTGAGTTTTTCTAGACGGTTTTTCGTGATTCTTGTCGTGTCTTCGTGACTTGATTCTATATAATATGTGCTACTTTTTGTCACGGTTGAACAAGTTTAGATTAGTTTCACACGCAGTTTCTTAACAAATAGTTTTTTGCCAAGGGGTTTTTGTTGCTTCTACCATTCACCCCCCTTCTGGTAGTTTTTCATGTGCTCTTCGATCCTACAAAACTCATTTGATAAATTCTCAAATTAAATTTCATAATTTGATTGCCCATGATTCATTTAGTCACCTTGCCAAAAGTCAACATTTTTAGAATTTATTTGCTAGCTCAAATTGGATCTTGATGAAAATAGCACAAGGGGGATGGACCCCACAAGTCGGTTGCACATGAAACTTACCGACTTGCTCTGTTTTCCCGGTTGCTCACGGTGTGACACCACACACATGCAAGCAACCAAGGCTCGACGCCCAGGCTTGCCCAAGTTGCACCTTGCCGTTAGCATCGCACGATCTTGCCCTTCTCTCCTCTCTGTTTCTCCTCTACCGCAAGCAACCACATCGCTCCCTTGCGCCCGTTATTTGCTGCTCTGTGTGCGGTGGCGCCATCATACAGTGCAGCTGCAGCCTCACCCGAGGCCAAGGCTCAGGGCATGCGCGAGACCCGGCTCTCCCCCGACAAGTGCCAAGCTTATTGCTGTGCCATCCCTCAAGCATCGAGAAGTTCTTCCTATTTTGCCGCCGCTCCTCGACTCCATGTTGACAAGCTTCGCCCTCTGTTTTCCCAGCTCAATGATGGTGCCACAGCGTCGCCAAGGACCCCTCATTGTCCTCGACTTGGCGCCAAGCTGTCCCGTGCTTTCCCCAAGCAGCCCAGCAGCAGAGTGCTCTGTTTCTCTTCAGTTTCGGCCGCTTCGGCAAGTTCTCGAAGCACAGCCATCTCAAGCGTGCTCCTAGTTCAACCAATGCTCCAACAGGTCCGCTATGACACCTTCTTTCTTTCCCTAGCCTCACTCCTCGTTTCTCAGCTTGTTTCAGCTGAATTGCGAGTTTTGTTCTCGGTCCTTTTATTGAACACCAAAACTTCCTCAATAAAATTCCCGTTACACGAAGCAAATCTCGTTGTTCCAATTAGGTAACATCTTATTCATGTCCCTACGTACCTCCTGCAGCAACAAGCGTCGAGAATCATCTAGTATAAGCCCCAAGAAGCAAACTTCCCCATTGGCGGTCATGAAACCCTAGCTTTTTTGGTGACCATAATTTCCAGGTATTTCCCTCTCAATTAACATCCATTTTAAGCTTTATCATGCCTCCCTGATGCTACACGATCAATTCCCGAGTCAGTTCATTGATTGGTTGCTAAGTTCAAGCTCGACGAAGTTTAACAGCTGCCTACACCCGTCATCGGGGTTGCTCCGACCACCTTCGGATTATATCCTCCTCACCGTCGAGTTCGCGAGGCCCCACTGCGTAGACGACACCAACCGTGGTGAGGCTTGGGGCCGCGCAACCCAACAGCGGCGAGCCGCCGCGACACGCCGGTGAAGGGCACCGCCCACACTAGCCTGCCGAGGTAGAAGACAACCCCAGGCCGGGCCCACCTATCATACGTAGAAGCCTATCCCGGATCAACATGTGGCATGAGATATCGTGTGGCTGCGAGGAGACCATGTTGCCACTGTGTTGCTTCATCCTGACTGGCCCAATTTAAACACTGGTCCCACTGTCAACGGCTAACCACTTTTCCAGAGTAAAATAATTACAGTAAATAGAAGAAATTTGGAAAATTCACCATTCCCTGTAGAGATACAAAAAATCATGAAAAAGATTTTGTTGGATTCCTCATGTCAATTACTTTGCAGTGGTGCAAATTATTTTGTATGAAAGTCCCGAGATTTTCCTCAATAATTTCCTCTAAGTTAAATCTTTGGGAATTTATTCCAGGTGAGTACTTTTATAGAAAATTCTTGAATTTGGCCACAACATTCCTTTGAATATCTTTCATCTCTAGTAAAAATCTCAGAAGCATAATGGTTCAATTGGTGATTCATTCTCCTATGTCCAGGAAAAATAGAACAAAATAACAGAAACCTTGTCTTGAAACTTATAAAATCTATATCTCTCTATAGAATGCTTAGAAAAATGTCAAACCAATTTCGTTGGACTCCATATAAGCAACACTATCCAGAAAACCTACTTTGAGCCATGGCAAAGCCTCTGTTAACTTAAAACCTTAAGGATATATGTAGATCAAAATATTCCTTTGCCTTATCTGAAATTTTGCTGGGTGATCCTCCATGACATTAGTAAGACACTGTAAAAATTACTAGTGCAGTGTACCTATTGAACTATAGTTATTGGATGATGATTTCATAAGTTCATAACATTGCCTAGTCCACTTCATATTAAAATATCCTAAGTTGCACTTTACTTTTCTCCTGTTATTGTACCTCCCAGCACCAAACCTTCTAGTCCTAGCTGGTTGACTCTTTGAGATATAAACAGCTTCCTTTGTCAAAGACTAAGTTGCAATCTTCTAA
The DNA here is from genome assembly GCA_036927565.1 of Tuctoria greenei. NCBI lineage: Eukaryota > Viridiplantae > Streptophyta > Magnoliopsida > Poales > Poaceae > Tuctoria > Tuctoria greenei. The sequence continues at coordinate 258,915,068 of JAYESD010000002.1, forward strand.
TTGCATATTTAACTTCACATCTTGATCCTTCTATGCTCCACATTGACCTCTCTTTGTTATCTGTACACAACCAAGTCAACCATTCAGATTTCATCATTCTTGAGTTTGTGAAACTTCACTTATTATTTACTCAGTTGCAATATTCTCATATGCATATTCATGTCGATAGATAACGTGATGGAGATCGACGAGTAGCACCGCTCAGAGGATGAGGCACAAGGATGGACTTTGCTGCGAGCAAGATTTGCTAAAACAGCTGAAAGCATCTAGGCCCCATGAGGTACGGTTTCGGTGATTAATGACAACCATTCGATATTACTAATGAATTTGTGAATGCAAGGTCTCAATAACAGTCAATCAAACGAAATCAAAATTACATTGGAGACCCATATAAAATCAACGAATGAAATCAAATCAAATCATATGAAGACAAGAAGTGAAAGCTCTAACTTGATATCACTCAATGCTTGAAGACATCCAAAACAACACTTCAAACAAATGTCAAAGAGGTCACAAGTTCAAAATTCCAAAAGAACAACTCAAAACAACTCGAAGTCAACAAGTTGAACACACCGGATCAACCGACGTTATATGAGTTGACTACATCGGTCAAGTTGGTTCTATTGAAGAAGAAGACCTCAGACAAATGCACTCACCGGATCATCCGATGTGAGTGGCTCAGTGACATCGGTCCATCATCACAGATTGCAATACAGTTGGACCGAGTGAAGCACCGGATCATCCGATGTGCAGAAGACATACATCGGTCGATCACTCCAGTGAGCCTCAAGATCAAGCAAAATTCTGGAGGAAGAGCCACCGAATCATCCGATGAGAAGACAGATCAACATCGGTCTAACAACGGTCATATCTGACACAGTGACATCAGCTAATTTGGCTTTGACCGATGATAACTGAAGGGGAGACATCGGATCATCCGGTGTTCGCAGAGAAGTGATGTCAGCCTACTTTTCCAACGGCTATCTCGTGGAGGCTGGCTATTTATACCCCTTCAACCTGTCAAATCGATAAGACTTGAAGCCCAGACATACTCTACACATCCTGGAGCATTCAAGCAAGAGAGCTACCACTTTCACATCATTTACTCATCATTTGTACACCAAGAGATAGGCTAGAACTAGCTAGAGATAGTGCTTGGGTGCCTCCACTCTAGGTGATTGGAGTCTCTAGCGTAGTGAGAGCCACAAGGGAGTGTCCCTTGGTGTGTGTAACTTCCGGAGCTTGCCAAGTGGATTGTGGAAGCCCGGAGGATCCCAAAGTGTACAAGGCTTGAGCTCCACCTTGCCGAGGTTGGCGAACGGAGAAGAATAGTGAAGAAGCCCCTAGTCTCGGTGACTTGGGAGTGGCAAAACCCTTCGGTGGGTGCCACAACGTGGACGTAGGAAGATCCTTGTGATCTTACCGAACCACGGGATAAACTTCGTGTCCCTTTGAGCGTTTGCATCCCTCTCCCTTTTACTCTTATGCAATCTTCATTCCGCAACTTTATTTACATTGATTGCATAGTTTAATTGCATAGGGAATTGGGCTTTAAGTTGTTAGTTCTTAATCGTCTTAAAATTTGAAAGAAAGCCCAATTCACCCCCCCCTCTTGGGCGTTTCGATCCTTACAATTGGTATCAGAGCCTTGTTGCTCATTGGATCATTCTAGCTTCACCGCTAGAGAGCTTAAATGGCCAAGAATGGGGGTTCGGTTCCTATCTTCGAGGGCAAGAACTTTGCCTATTGGAAAGCACGCATGCGTGCCTACCTAGAGGCTATTGCTCCCGAAGTTTGGGAAGCGACCCATGCGGGATTCGGAGATCTCAATTATATTGGTGATCAAATTAAATGGGATGCTAGAGCTAGAAATGCCATTTATGAATGCATTAGTCAAGATGTATTTGCAAGAATAGCTAGTAAAGAAAAAGCTTGTGAAATTTGGGCATGCTTAATTGAAATTCATGAGGGTTCCTCTCGTGTTAAAGAACTCAAATATCACTTGCTAAAATCCAAGTATGATGAATTTAAAATGCTTCCTCATGAAAATGTTAATGAAATGTTTTCACGCTTAAATGTTCTTATTGAGGAGATTAATGCTCTTGATATTGCGTCTCTTGGCAAGGGACTTATCAACCGAAAGATCCTCATGCTCCTTCCCAAGCCTAAGTACAACATCATCAACTCCATGCTCCAAAAGGAATCACTTGACAACATTGAAGTTTCGGAGCTCATTGGAGAAATACACGCTCATGAGATGAGTGTACTTGGGATGATGGAGAGTTCATCCTCTACAAGGACAATTGCTCTCAAGGCTTTCAAGAAAACGAAGAAAATAATGAAGCCTAGTTCAAGCAAAGAAGAGCAAACATCAAGTGAAGATGATGATGATGAGCTTGCTTCAATGATGAGAAAATTCTCCCGCTTGAACTCCAAGATTGCCAAGAAGGGATACACTTTTGATCCCAACAAGAGAGCCTTCCTCCCCAAGAAAGAAAATAGCAAGACTTGCTATAATTGTGGTGAACAAGGCCACATCTCCTACGATTGTCCAAAACCGGACAAGAGAAGGGAGAACCACGAGAGCAAGCATCAAAAGCAAGAAGAAAGTGATGAAGAAGAAGAGGTCAAGCCCAAGCGCTCCTTTGGAAAGAAGAAATTTGACAAGGGCAAGAAGACCAAACTCTTTCCAAAGAAAAGAAGAGGGCCTCAAAAGGTCTTCATGTGCGAGGCAAATGAGTGGATCACGGACGAAGAGTCAAGTGAAGAAGAGAGTGAAGAAGAAGAAGAAAGCTTGGCCGGAATTGCCATTGCCAACAAAGATGATTCACCTCTTCCTCCACCTCCCATGTGCCTCATGGCAAAAGGTAACATTGAGGTATGTGACGACTCTAGTGATGATGAGTTTTCCCCCGATGAATTAACTTCATTGATAAATGAATATCACACCATCATTAAAAGGGAAAAGAACAAAGTCAAGGCGCTAGAACAAGCTCATGCTAAACTTGAAAATGCTAACCTTGATTTGCTTGGCAAGTATGAAAGCATACTTAAAGAGCATGACACGCTCAAAACCTATGTCAAGCAAATTGAAGAAGATAAGGCTAAAATTGAGCTAGACAATCATAAGCTTGGCTTAGTTCATCAAACGCTCTCGGATAAGCACAATGAGTTAGTTCAAGAGCATCATGCACTTAATCTCTCTTATGAAGCCATTGAACTAAAACTAAAAAATAAGGAGAAAGAAACTAGTGATGGCAAGGTACCCATTATTTCAAATGCTACTAATGCTTTCCATGAGTCTTTGCTTTTGAAAGAGAATGCAAGGGAGAAGGAGTTGATGGAGGAGATTGAAAGTCTCCGCACAAGCTTAGCAAGACTATCTAAGGGAGAAGATAAACATAAAGAAATCCTCTTCCATCAAGCAAAGGGCTTTAACAAGAGAGGACTTGGATCCTTCCCGGTGCCCAACAAAGGAAAGGTGTCCTCACCGGAGCTCAAAACAAGCTTCATCAAGGAAGTTGGCTCCTATTGCCAACATTGCAAGGTCACCGGTCACCATACAAGGGAGTGCTCTCTACCTAACCGACCTTCTCCAAAATTGCCAACTAACTATACATCTACCTTTGAGAATCACTATTATTTGTTGAGCAAAGTAGGTGCTAAGGTGAAGGCGAAATTCATTGGCATGAACGTCAAGGGGATGAAAGGGAAGCTCCCCAAGCAACTTTGGGTCCCAAAAGCACTTGTATCACATATACAAGGACCAAAGCTAGCTTGGGTGCCTAAAGTCAAGAACACGTGACCGTCCACGAGGTGACTTCAAGAGGGGACCTCCACCATCAAAGAAAATCTACCAAGGACCTCTTGAAGAGAGTTGAGAATGGGAGCCCAACGCGGATATGGACGGTAACCCTATTGTCAAATCAAATTACCATTCCATAAATAGTCTATTGCTATATCTTTCCGCATCTAGGCCCCATGTCATGTTAAATGAATGCTTGTATGATTGTGTACCTCTCCTTTGTGACAATGGAAGTGCGGTTAAGATATCTAAAAACCCCATTCCCGCACTTGATGAGAAACCTTTTCTAGGCTTAGAAATTAAATGTGCTAGATGCATCTAACGTCATTTAAGTTGCCATGTTCATGTAAGGATGCATATCATATAGGTCTTGTCTAACTACCAAAGGATAGGGGCAAGCTAGAAGTAGTTTTCCCTGAGGAAGCCTTTGGAAGGTTCAAACTTGGCAAGATAGATTTATTTTATGCCTTGCATGATCCCTGCCATATAAACTTGCTCTCATTTAATCTCTTGCACTATAATCTGTTTGGCATTGCATACGGTAGAATTGTCACAAAGGGGAACCCACCTCATGAGAAGGAGACTTGTTTGAAATGCAATATCTCAACTCATATAAGGTGGAAAGAACAAAATGTTAGGTACGTTAATGCCTAGAGGAACATGCTTCATTGAGATAGCAGTCTTCATACTCTACCTCACAAAGCATGGGCCTTACATTTTATTTGGATATTTTTCCTCCATTTTTCTCGGTGTTCCATTTGCATTAAGGTCTAGCCAAGCTATTGGCATATTAGCTTCTTGAGGGGTAAGGGGTTGCCCAAAAAGTCCTAAGACATGTGTTTCTCCTCGATTGTTTGTTCGGTCGAAGGACATATATGGGATGTTTTCATTCTGTTGTCATCGGATTATCCGATGCCTATGTCAATCCCTCATCGGTCAAATAGGTGCTCAATCCTCAAAGCCCAACTCTGTCAGAACCTCAAATGATCCGACGAGTTCATCCTGGAAAACATCGGTCCGTCCGATGTTCACTCTTCTGGAGCTGTGACCTATTCAACCGATGTCTACCTCCCTCTAACGTCGGATCATCTGGTGTCATCATCACTCGGTTGAACACCCTTACTGTGATATTCGACCGATGTTCAAAACCCTAGACGTCGGTCCATCCGATGTCAACTGTAAATTTTTGAATATCCTTTCTGTGGCAATCGACCGATGTTCACTGCATCTATCATCGGTCCATCCGATGTTTAAAAAACGGCTAGGGTTTGGGCCCCACTATTTAAACTCGCGCGCCGGCCCGACCCTCTCTCTCCCCGACACCCCGTGCTCCCGCCGCCGCCGACCACCGCCTCTCCACGCGCCGCCGCCTCTCCCACGCCTGCAGCGCCGCCGCCGGCCGCCGCCGCCGTCCCCCTGCTCGCGCCACCGCCGCCGGCAACCCCCGCGCCGCCTCCGCCCGTGCCCGCGCACCGCACCACCTCCGCAGCCGCCGCCGCCGCAGCCCTAGGCACCGCCGCCGCCGTGCTCCACCCGCGCCCACGCACCATCGCCACCGCACCTCTCCCTCCGTCGAAGCACCTCCACGTCTTCTCCGGCCCCCGTCGCTAGGTTTTCCCGAGCTCCATCGTCGCTAAGGTGAGCTCCGTGCCGTGCGACGTCTCTCGTTGATTATCTCGTCATCATTCGTTTTCAACCTCGCTAACCCTATCTCTCCGTCGTCTAGATGGGTCGCGACCGCAAAGGAAAGGGAAAAGCGATCGCGGAGCCCGCCGCGAAGAAGCGAAAATTATCGAAGGATGAGAAGAAGGCCTTGATGGCCGCTCGCGCCGCCGAGGAGCGTGAGCGTGGCCGAGGAGGGTCCTTGAGGATCCGTGAGGCCCGTCCGAGGCCGCCTCCAGTGGTCGACGACTCCGACACCGAAGAGGAGCCAGTTGAGCCCCTCGTCCGCCGGCGCTCAGCCCGGACGCGTGGGGGTCACGTCGAGGCTGCTCCTCGTCCGAGACCGACGGCCGCCGACCGTCGTGAGGACAGGGAGGCTGAGAGGGACATCCATGAGATGGACACGGCCGTCCGGGTCGGTGAAGGAGTCCGTCTTGTGGACTACCGGAAGATGAAGGCGAAGCAACTCCGGAAGCTCAGATGGAGTGTTCTTCTTGAGGAGTGGTTCCCACAGCCCCGAGAGCTTCTTGTTGACAGTCGCTTCTGGACTGTCACCCAGGCGTCTCTCTATGAGACCTACAAGCGCCGGGGGCACAAGCTCTTTCAGCACAACCACTTGGACTGGAGGCAGCTTGCAGTGGCAGCGAAGACTGAGATCCGCCCCTTCTTTGAGAGATACAGAGGCTTGGTGGAGCTACTGGATTATGAGAGAAGTGCCTATGTGGAAGAGTGGGTCCGTGTCTTTTACGCGACCCTGTACATCTCAGAGGGCAGAAGGTCGATTGCCTTCATGTTCAATGGTCAGCACTACCACCTCTCGAGGCAGACCTTGGGGCATATTCTTGGCTTGGACCTGCACGACACCAGCATTCACGAGAAAGTCTATGGGCAGGCAGATCCACCAAGGAGGCCACTTACTGGAGGGGTAGCACCACAGCTGGACGAGATCCGCTCCTTGTTTGGCCCCTCGTTCTCTCCAGACCAGCCGAGAGTCCCAGCACTCCTGACCCCAGCTGCGCGCATTGTGCACCTCGCCTTGCGCCGCACGCTCCTGCCGAGGTCAGGTTACTTGGAGGGGTTCACGAGTCTTCAGCAGACCCTCCTGTTCTACATAATGAATGTGATGGATTTTGATATAGTGGACATACTCCTCTGCGAGATGGAGGACGTCATTACAGATGGAGTGGGCATGATGAGGCAGCTAGCATACGGGCACTGGATCAGTTATATTTGCTCTATGGTGGTGCCAGAGGGACATACAGCACAGGCCCGGCTTGCTGACGAGAGCGTGACCCGCTTCGGTCACTACCGTGCGTCCGCTCCTGGAGACCGCCGTCTTGGTCGTCCAGTTGAGCGCCAGGTCAGGGCCCGCTTGACTGAGGAAGACTGGTCCGACCTAGAGCGGGAGGACGAGAGGCTTGCTGAGGCTGAGGCTCAGGGGGAGGACCTGCAGCACATCTGGTCTGAGAGCGACACCGACGACAGTGTCGAGGAGTTCTTCCCTCCCCCTCCACCTTCACCGAGGCAGCACGACGCCGAGGCAGGAGGATCAGCCGCTCTGCCACCGACACCACCCCCTGTGTCCGAGGCGCAGGTGACGCAGCCGTCTGAGCTGACGTCGCTCCTTCAGCAGATGATCGAGCAGCAGCGCCAGGACAGGCTCGCTGCTGAGCAGGCCAGGGCAGAGCAGGCTGCTCACCTGGCACAGCTGCAGCGGCAGCAGCAGGAGCTCCAGCTGGAGATCGCCCGTCAGAGGCGAGAGGATACGGACAGGTTCACCAACCTGGTAGATCAGATGCACCGCCGTACCCTCGACCAGCAGCAGCAGACCCAACAGGCCATGATGGGGATCCTCGGGTTAATCACCAACCTTTACACTCAGACCGGGATCGCCCTTCCTTCACAGCAGCCTGGACTGGGACTGGCTCCAGGTGTTGCTCAGGTGCCCACTACTCCTATCCCTTCCATCAGCATGTCACCACTTCTGGCATCTAGCGCACCGATTCACTCACCACTGCCGGCGACGACCTTGTTCCAGCAGACACCGGCGTCCGTGGTGAGCGCTCCACTTCCTCCAGCTCCTCCAGCACCTTCAGTACCTGCTTCCTCTCCTCCAGCACCGGCAGCGGACCCTCCAGTTCCCACCGCTCCGGCAGCTCCTTCGACCGGCGACTCCAGCTCCGACGACTGCGACGGTGCTCAGTTCGTCCTCGCGCCTAGCTCTCAGGGTCTGTAGGCGTTCTAATCCCTTTTTGGTGTCTTGATGCCAAAGGGGGAGAAGATGTAGAAGAGTCAGGGGGAGTGGTAGTAGCAGTCTCAGGGGGAGTGTGTGTGTAGGGGGAGTGTGTGGTTGAGTGTGTGCTTATCCTTTGTATTCATGCTTGAGTACTCTTTTGTAATTTTAATTAAGCACTCTTTCACTTGTCTCATTTGCTTATGTTTTTAAGCACTCTTTCACTTGTCTCATTTGCTTATGATTTTAATCGATTGAGCTTTTCGCATCAAAAATTTCTTTTGCGTTTTACAAGCTTAATGTGTCCTATGTTGTATTCATTGCATATATACTTGAGTATTATCATGAAATTCTTTATTATTGCGCTTTAAATTATTGTGTTGTCATCAATCACCAAAAAGGGGGAGATTGAAAGCATCTAGGCCCCATGAGGTACGGTTTCGGTGATTAATGACAACCATTCGATATTACTAATGAATTTGTGAATGCAAGGTCTCAATAACAGTCAATCAAACGAAATCAAAATTACATTGGAGACCCATATAAAATCAACGAATGAAATCAAATCAAATCATATGAAGACAAGAAGTGAAAGCTCTAACTTGATATCACTCAATGCTTGAAGACATCCAAAACAACACTTCAAACAAATGTCAAAGAGGTCACAAGTTCAAAATTCCAAAAGAACAACTCAAAACAACTCGAAGTCAACAAGTTGAACACACCGGATCAACCGACGTTATATGAGTTGACTACATCGGTCAAGTTGGTTCTATTGAAGAAGAAGACCTCAGACAAATGCACTCACCGGATCATCCGATGTGAGTGGCTCAGTGACATCGGTCCATCATCACAGATTGCAATACCATTGGACCGAGTGAAGCACCGGATCATCCGATGTGCAGAAGACATACATCGGTCGATCACTCCAGTGAGCCTCAAGATCAAGCAAAATTCTGGAGGAAGAGCCACCGGATCATCCGATGAGAAGACAGATCAACATCGGTCTAACAACGGTCATATCTGACACAGTGACATCAGCTAATTTGGCTTTGACCGATGATAACTGAAGGGGAGACATCGGATCATCCGGTGTTCGCAGAGAAGTGATGTCAGCCTACTTTTCCAACGGCTATCTCGTGGAGGCTGGCTATTTATACCCCTTCAACCTGTCAAATCGATAAGACTTGAAGCCCAGACATACTCTACACATCCTGGAGCATTCAAGCAAGAGAGCTACCACTTTCACATCATTTACTCATCATTTGTACACCAAGAGATAGGCTAGAACTAGCTAGAGATAGTGCTTGGGTGCCTCCACTCTAGGTGATTGGAGTCTCTAGCGTAGTGAGAGCCACAAGGGAGTGTCCCTTGGTGTGTGTAACTTCCGGAGCTTGCCAAGTGGATTGTGGAAGCCCGAAGGATCCCAAAGTGTACAAGGCTTGAGCTCCACCTTGCCGAGGTTGGCGAACGGAGAAGAATAGTGAAGAAGCCCCTAGTCTCGGTGACTTGGGAGTGGCAAAACCCTTCGGTGGGTGCCACAACGTGGACGTAGGAAGATCCTTGTGATCTTACCGAACCACGGGATAAACTTCGTGTCCCTTTGAGCGTTTGCATCCCTCTCCCTTTTACTCTTATGCAATCTTCATTCCGCAACTTTATTTACATTGATTGCATAGTTTAATTGCATAGGGAATTGGGCTTTAAGTTGTTAGTTCTTAATCGTCTTAAAATTTGAAAGAAAGCCCAATTCACCCCCCCCCTCTTGGGCGTTTCGATCCTTACAACAGCATCAAGAACAAGGGAAGGAGGAGCAAGATTTGCCCAAGAAGCAATAGAGACAAGAAGAGTAGAAAAGCGATGAGAAGCTTCATCCCGAAGATCAAGCCTTTAACTATTGTCATTTACCTAGTCGCAATCTAAGGCAAGCCTCGGTTTGTATTTAAGCAACTTTACAAGTTTTTGCTTTATATTCACCATTGATTTAGTTACAATGGAATGACACTCCAATTGCATGACCCAATAAACCCTAGACTACATGGGTAATCGGTTTTACTAAGGTTTTATCCTGGTTTACTGTAGATTGACACTCGGGATTGGCCCATTTTAAGTTTACTAAGGTTTCCTCTTGATTGACACCCCATTTTAAGCTTTCTCATGCCTCATTTACTAAGGTTTTATCCTAGGTACACGCTATGCAAATAGTAGTAATAGATGATCCCATAAAAGTCAAGTTTTACTCGCTTGCTTGTAGCAAAAAAGGATCACTTGGGATGGGTTTAGCGAGGATTCACTAAATATAATTTGAAACCAAGCAAGTACAATAAGTTACATTTCAATGAGGTTACTATAGGGTTAGCCATGCCTATGTTGATTAAGGACCGTCTCGTGCTTGGCCCTGTCGGACAATTTTGAATTGTATTGGGCGTGTACTGGCTATATAAGACCCAGTAAACCGATGAACCACTACAGGAATCCGCGAATAGGCCGTCGGCCATATGAGCGTCGGTTGTCTATAGAAACCGACACTCATACAGTAAAAGCGTCAGTGAACCGACGCTTTTAGCCGATGAAATCCTGCAGACACATTTAACTTATAAGTGTGTTGGGGCCGACACACTTATCATTTATGAGCATCAGTTTAAAAAAAACTGACACCCTTACTTATAAGTGCGTCGGCCACATGTACCGACATATTTAAGGCACATATGTGCATCGGCCCCAGAAATCGACATTATTTTGTTTTTTTGTTTTTTCCACCGGAGTCTTTTACAGCCCCACCATTACTTTTCGTATGGCATTACCGGTTGTTTTTTTTTACAAAGCTTTTACCGAAAGTTTTTCATGGGGACACAGATCCTCTGAAATCATCATTCGACACCGTTGGATGGAAACTGAAGGGCACACAAGCTTTACTGAATGTGGATCTTCCTCCGTTTTACGGTGGCGGTTGTTGTGATGGGCACGGGGGTGGCGGTCGTCGCCGCGGTGGGCACGGGGGCGAAGGTCGCCGAGGCAGGCGCTAAGGCAACAGTGGGTGCGGGGCAGCATTGGGTGCAGGGGCGCTGAGGCAGCGGCGAGTGCGGAAGAGGCATTGGGCGCGGGGGCACGGAGGCGGCGGGCATGGATCGAGGCGACGGCGGCCGTGGCGGGGAGGAGGTGGAGGGTGCGGAAAAGGCAGAGGTCACAGGGGCACGGAGGCGGCGGCGGCCGTGGGGGCGCAGAGGCGGTGGCCGTTGCGGGGGCTCGACGCCGGTGGCTTGGTGTTGCACCTTCGTCTGCTCGCCCAGTCACTCGATGGACGCTGGTGGTGCGTACGTGTACTAGTACTAGTTCAGGGAGGGAGAAAGAGAAACAGAAACACGCCAGGCCGGGGATGCTGCTCCATTTAAATAGAAACACGCCAGGACCGAGCCCCAAGAGAAGCTCAACTAAAAATTTTGATTGGGAGGATGTGCGGTGGGCAGCAAATTTTTGGTAGCGCGCGAGCGGCCGATCAAATTTTCTGGAGCGAGCGCAACGGATGTAATTTGGTCCCACTTTAGATGTGTCAGTTTGCTAGGCCAAGCCACATTTATAAATAAATGCTTCTCGGTTTGTGATATGGCACCGACACTCATAATTAAATCTGTCGGCTTCATTTGCTTGGCCGACATATTTACTTATTATTGTCTAGCCCACCACTAGAAGCGTCGGTTGAGCCGACGCATTTATTAAAAGCGTCGGTTGCACTGATGCATTTATTAAGTGTGTTGATTTTTTAAGTCCGGTCAACGCATTGAGTTTACGGGTGTCGTTTTCGTAAACCGACACTCCTAGTCGATTTAAATGCGTCGAGGCCGATGCCTCTAACTAAACCAACACCTGATTCATTGTTTCCTATAGTGAACCTTGAGGATCATATGTAAGAACTTTTTCAATTGGCTTAAGATGTAGGTTGTTAGTACAGTGTGAGTAAACTCGCTCTTGAACATCTCACCACGGAGGTGCACCTTGAGAGACCTTGCTGTTCGGGCTGATCGAACTGATTTGATATGGGTGAATCTTGAGAAAGGTTGACGCATGCAACATCAGTAGAGTGTTCCATTGCAACTTTGACTATGGGTATACGTGTCGTGCAGTCCAGGTGTCTACTGGTGTTAGCGTTTCGAAAACCCGACTAGAAAATTTGTATTGAATTAAATTCGTCTTCATATGGCTAGCTGCAAAGAACAAGAGATTTATCTTGGTTCAGGCCAAAACATCTATACATCTAGAGGCAGTCTATTCGTGATCTTCATTAGCTCAAATGGTGAGAGAACATATTACAAGCGAGTCTTGCCAAGTATATGATCTCTAGGAAAGTAAGAACTTCTATGAAAGTAATGAGTAAGCGAAAACTCGCACGGGTATATGAAAAGTAAGGCACGAACGCGAGTGCACCAAAGAAAAAGGGTGCAATTGCATCAAAGGAAAAGGGTGCAAGTGCTCCAAAGGAAGAGTGCATAAGGAAATGCGCAAGGTAAATGCGTAAGGTAAAATGTGTATAAACTGCGAATTCGAAGTAAATTCACCCCCCCTCGCGGAAAGCTTTGGGGGTCCTTTTATAGGAGGGTGAGGCGGTCCTATCTAACTGTCATTCCTCATAGTGGGGCTAGATTTCTACTGTTCATTCTATGCATTGGGTCTGTCTGGAGTGCGGAAACTTCACTCCTGGCTTCTTCTTGGTCTCCAAGGTCTTGTGGGTGAGGTTACCACCCTTCTAACGATGGATGGGACAGATGGCATGCTTATCCTACAACGGGTCACACACAGTTTCATCCCCCTACGAAGTTATCGCGCTCACCATCCGTCATAAATGACCCCAACAACCCGCCTCACCTGGGCCTGAGCCCGGGAGGAATTGTTTGCCTAACCTCTCGGTTGGGACTTGAGCAGGCTGGATACCCCAACCTCGCCGGTCGAGGCATTGGTGGTGGGCCCCTCCTCGAACGGAGGGTAACTTTGGTCCGTAGCCGTGTAGTGGTCACGTACCGTCAGGTCTCGTATGTTTGGTACCCTGGGTACAGAACTCCTCCGTTAGTAGCTCCCAAGCCTTCAGCCTAGTCTTCGTTGAGTTGGTCGAAGGTTGAACTTGCACTCGCGCGGACCCCTGAAAAACAAGAGCTCAAAAAACGTGTTAGTATTGATTCGATTACACGCATGACTACTAGCATCCCGAACTAATTTCGGCAGGGCACAAGCGCCTGTTGTTGTTAGCCGATATCGCGTGGCGGATCCTGAACCTCTTACAAGGTCATGTTGTTATCCGCAAGTTTATTTGTGCTTCGCCGACAAGCTGTTCATTTGCTCGGAGGGGTGAGCAGACCAGAAAGCTCCCAGGGTAGGGTCTAAATCATGTGCTTTGTGAGTTATCTAAAGGGTAATCCAGGTAAAACCCTATCTAGCCAGTTTGTTTGGGGCAATCAAAACACATTCATCGCTATTCGTTAGTGATAGCAGTACGTTGAGACACGAATGCTCGAGTTTCATAAATCCGCCTGGAGACATCTACATAGTTCCTGGGTCCACCGAGGGACCTGAGTGGCTCAGGAACCAACTCATTACTGGGACACTAAGGAGTCGCGGAGATAAGACCTCAACATGAGAGTAGTACCCCGAGAATGCCCAAATGTTGGCGATCTCAATTCATCCATACCTCACTCTTGTTCATTCGGTGTAGCAACACTACAACCTGTGAGACCGGTGGGCACCCTGAACTATACGTGCCTCAAAAGTGAGCCAGAAAACTTACCTACTTACTTGAGCTCGCTGGTCTGTAAGCATCACGACTGACGAGCGCAAGGGGGGGGGACTTGGGGATGCCTCACGACTTGGACTCGGTACCGGTTACGAGGAGTCACCCGCTGGGCAAAATATAGACCCGCTAGTATCCGAAGATTTAGCGTTCACGACTCCGCCAAAGCAGCACCGGTTACAAGTGGCCAAGTGTGTGTGGCACACGCTCCAGTGCTCCACTCCATGCGCCTACGACAATGCATGTCTGACGAGACAAGGCGCCTTAATGCCAATAGGTTTTAGCGTTCACGAGACCCCCGAAGTGGCACTTGTTACGAGGGGCCAATGGCGTGTGGCACACGCTCTTGTGCTCCACTCCATGCGCCTACAACAATGCATGCCTGACGAGACAAGGCACCTTAATGCCAATGTCTGTCGCACGCACGTCTCCTTGTACTCACATACCGTAACCTCCCGTCGAGCGCTATAAAAAGGACTCGGCGTATATGCTATCCTCCTCCTCCTTACCCATTGTCCCAAATCTTGCACGCCCCTCCTCTTCTTCTGCAAAGCCTAGAAGAGTTAATCATTAGGTAAGAGACAGAGAGAGATTTTTAGGATAACTGTCATTCTCCTTGATCGCGATGTAATCGTGGTTGAAGAGTGCGATGGAGCCTGAGGACGATCGTGCTGAGAAGAGGGCCAATACAAGCATAAAGGATGATTTGTCATCATCCGCATCTCTTGTCATTGAAGTTCCTGCAGTGGTTGTCGGTGCGCTGTCTCCGCGGCCCAAGATTGGGGGTGGGAACCTATCCGAGAGCCGACGGCTTCTCGACCATCACCATTCCTCCAGGTTGGGGTTTCTTCTGACCTGTTTGTCCCCTGTCGTCCTTCTTGTTTCTTTTTGTGACCCTTTCTTCTGTCTCAAGGAGTATCGCCCTGGTGTGATGGCTCTGGGGAGGGGCCTGGGATTGGTCTCCCGTATGTCAGGAAGGGTACCTCCGAGTGTGGCGACATCTCCGTCTCGATAGGAGTGGTGTTGTCATCCTCAGTGGTGGCTTCTACGGCGGCAGACCTGTCGCCACTCCTGCCGTCCCTTGTGGCGGTCTTGGTGGCGCGCATCATCCCAGAAGCCGGCAAGGTGGCCTTGTTGGGCTCGTCGGAATGGCCGCCCACTGACGGGTCGGCAACGCAGGTGACGACCGCTACGAGGCTGCTAAGGCCTTCTAAGGCGGGAGCTGGGGCTATCGCCTCGTTGTCGCGGCCTAGGGTTCTCACTCCTGTGTCTGCTGAGGGTGACGCTCCGGACGCCAAAGGCGTCGACAGTCCTCGGGCTCCAACTCCTGCAGATGAGGAAGTCTCTGGGTCGGGTGAAGTCGAGTGTTGACGGTCCTTAAGTGCCATATTTAAACCGTCAATTCACCTCATAATGTTCCCAATAGAGAAACACAACGTAGTAGTAGGGTTAGATACTAATCAATTCCACAAGTGTTAGTGTATATTTGTATGCTGGTGAATTAATACCAAAAAATACCAAAGACATGCAGGGAGTAATCATTAAATTGGATTCTGATAAATCAGGCGATGCCACGTGTCATGAAATGGATCAAATATCCCACAAACAGTAGTATCTGAGGTCATCCAACGGTGTATCACCCATATAAGTCAATAGGACCCACCTGACATGGAGAAAGCACAAGTAAAACGGTCAGAAGATGACGTAAGCCAAACAGGGAGTTTTGTCAAAGTCATCCTAGCGCTAAACTCAGTCAATCAACATGTGTCAACTCCTCCTGGCTTCCTGGTGGCGGGGATGACTGATTCACGCACATTTGGTGGTGGGAACCGACCCTCCTCCACCTATAAATAGCACCCCACACCTCACTTCACACACACACCAAAAGTTGAGATTAGAATACTACTCCTAAGGTTTAGAGTAGTCCTAGAGGCTGTCAAGTAGAAGGAGAGTACGGTGAAGAGTTTAGAAGGAGGAGGCTTGGGCTTGTCAAGTCCCTCTTCTACACTGGTACCCCTACAAAGGTTTGATTCAAAATCAAGTAAGCCTTTGTGAATTCATCTCAAGTTTGATTTCCAATTCAAGGTAGTTTGCACAAGTAGTTCTTTGTGGGTTCATCGCTTTAATTTATTAAAGGCTCTAGTTGTAGCTTTGTGTTTGAAACAACTAGAGTAGTGATTTAGAATGTAAGCGCAGTGCTTAGGTTAGAAATCACTAGTGAATATCTCCTAAACCTACAGATTGAAGAGGTAGGCAGTAGGTGGTGATAGCCCTATCCGTCCTTTGTAATCCCGCATGTTCGGCTATGCCATAGGCTCTTGGCGGGGGTCGTTCTAGTGTTGCTAGGGGTAAACCCGTGCCTGAAGCAAGCAGCTACCTTAAATCTCTTTGAATTAGAGTCAATACTTTGAATTACACCTTGTTCCTTGCCTACCAAACAACTTTGTGTCCTTGGGTGAATTAGTTTGTAAGATTAGCACACACGTTCCTTGGATTCAATACTCTTGGGAATGCTCCATAAGGGGAAGTGCTACACGACCGTTTCCGTGTGCTTGTGGATTTTTATCTGTGACATAAGAAACGTCAACAAGCATTTCTGGCGTCTTTGTCGTGGAACCGTTACTATTAATCTTTAAACCTTGTTCAACCTCATATTTATCTTCTTACCTTTCCTTTTCTTACCACCACCACATATATGGAGCAGCCCATCATTCTTTCTTATTTTGCCCAAAGGGCAAGTTCTGTGAGCCACCGCCTTCGGCGGAACCCATTTGTTATACTAGCTATGAACTTCGCTCTGGCTTTATAGCCATGGTTCGGGAACAATCCTTCTCAGAATGGATTGTGAAAACCCTTACCACCATCTACGAGGGTTCGAACAACTGTGTTCATGCCTTCTAATCAAAGGTATGACACATGAAACTCTCAAATGGAAGTTGTTTCCTTTTTCCCTCAAGAAAAAAGCCAAACAATGGTATGACGACAACGTGGAGAAAAACAAACATTAATTGGAATGAATTAAGAGACAAATTTTGTATTGCTTTCTTTCAAAATGTTCACGTTGTTTCCTTACAGAGGGAAGTACTATGCTTCCAGCAGATGGAGAAGGAATCTATAGGTGCAGCTTGAGATAGATTTTCTCTTTTGAGAAATTCTGGCCCAAATTTGTCCATCCCCGATCTGTTCCTTTTTGCAACACTTCTACATGGGGTTGAACAAAGAGTCTGACCTACATCTTGACATTACAGTTGGAGGATCTTTTCTCCATAAGACACCAAAAGAAGGAAATAATCTTCTGGATAGAATTCTAGAAAATTCTTCCTTCATTATGGGTCTTAATGAGCCTTCTCAAGAAGAAGTTGTGTCAAGATCTGAGGATAATTCCATGGACATGGATGAACCCATATCTTGCTTATCTCAAACCTTGCTGGAAGAATCCTCTTTGAACCAGAAACTACGAAGGAAGAAGAAATTCAACCTTCAGAGTTTCCCTTTTACTTCGAGGAAGAAATATTTGAAGATTTTGGTAATACCTCAAAGTACTGTTGCCATAGGAAACCATTATTGCCACTAACTCCACCTGACACACCTGATGGAGTGTTCGTCCAGCATACGGTCAAGGAGTTAACCTCTATTCTAAGAAGAGAATGGATAGTAGATGTTTAGCAGTCATCCGAAATTCTTCAGATGACCTCACCTTTGGCAACCATTCTATGTTTCATTAGAGGGACACCAATGAGGATCGTATACAACCCCATTGTTAGAGCAACAGCCCCACTGTTGGAGCAAATTTCATTTCCTATTATTGTGCTCTCGCCATTCTGGGCTATTTGTTGTTGGCACCAACATGTAAATCCCTCTGAGATTCTTTCAGAAACATCTTTGAAGTATGCGGGGTTTTGCAACAGGTGTCTGTAAGACACAAAGATATTGAGGCTATTTTAGACTTCCATGTGTTCGAAATCCAAGATTTTGACATTAGGATTGGGATTCCCATTGAGAAATTTATCATGGAAATTCACTCAGAAGGAAACCTAAATGTCAAACATGGAGGGAGAAAGTTCTCTATTCCCATTCTGAATTCAAAGAACACATCTACAGAATCTCCCATCCAAAATGAACCAATAGAGCAGGTTAGGACTATTCAATTCTTAGCAACCCTAAAATTGAAGGAGAAGAAGATTTCATCCAAGATGAGGATGAATTTCAGGAGGCAATTGAATTGCCAAAAAAAGAGTTCTCTCAAAAACCTCCTGTCGAACTTCAAATTTTACCTCCAGGCCTACGTTATGCCTTTCTAAATGGCGATTTGGAGCCCCTGTCATCATAAGTGACAAGCTTTCAGATGATGAGACACTCAAACTCATAGCCATGCTAGAAAAACATGGAGTTGTTATTGGATGTTCACTACTAGATCTCATGGGAATTAGTGCAGCGTTATGCACCCATCGCATCTCTATTGACCCCGAGAGTGTTCCCTCAAGGGAATCTCAAATCCGATTGAATAATGTGATGCGGGAAGTAGTCAAGAAAGAAGTCTTGAAACTTCTGCATGCTGGGATTATTTATCATGTTCCACATAGTGAATGGGTCAGCCAAGTTCAAGTAGTGCCTAAGAAAGGAGGTATGACGGTCGTTCAAATGAGAAGAATGAACCAATTCCTCAACGAACTGTCACGGGATGGAGAATGTGCATTGATTACTGGAAACATAACAAGGATACAAGAAAGGAGCATTTTCCACTGCCCTTCATCGATGAGATGTTAGAGCGGTTGGCAAAACACTCCTAGTTTTGTTTCCTTGATGGGTATTCGGGGTATTATCAAATCCCAATCCATCTCGATGATCAAAGTAAGACCACATTCACATTTCCTTACAGGACTTATGCCTACTGACGTATGTCTTTTGGACTGTGTAATGCTCTTGCCTCTTTTCAAAGATGCATGATGTCTATCTTTTCCGACATGATTGAGGAGATCATGGAAGTTTTCATGGATGATTTCTCGGTATATGGAAAAAATTTGATAATTGTCTAGAAAACTTAGACAAGGTCTTACAAAGATGCCAAGAGAAGGACCTAGTGCTTGATTAGAAAAAGTGTCATTTCATTGTCCATGAAGGCATCGTTCTTGAACACATAGTGTATGAGAGAGGGATAGAGGTGTACAAAGCCAAGATTGAAGTTATTGAAAAACTTCCACGTCCTATCAACGTTAAGGAAATCCGCAGCTTTTTATGTCATGCGGGGTTCTATCGGTGATTCATCAAAGATTTCTCAAAAGTCGCTAGACCCCTCACCAACCTACTAGCTAAGGAATCTCCCTTTGATTTCGATGATGAATGCCTTAAATAATTTGATACACTAAAATAGGCACTCATCTCAGCTCTAATCATCCAACCTTCTGATTGGACTCTGCCATTCAAAATCACGTGTGATGCTAGTGATTTTGTTGTTGGTGCGGTCCTAGGCCAAACCAAAGATAAAATGCATCATGTAATAGCCTATGCTAGCAAAACTATTATAGGAGCTTAAATCAATTATTCCACAATTGAGGAAGGGCTCTTAGTTGTAGTTTTTGCTATTGATAAGTTTAGGTCCTATTTGGTTGGAGCCAAGGTCATAGTGTATACATACCATGCCACCTTGAAGTATTTGCTCACAAAAAAGGATGCTAAACCGAGGCTAATCCGATGGATTCTTCTACTCCAAGAATTTGACATGGAAGTTAAGGATAAGAAAGGAGTAGAGAATTCTGCTGCATATCATCTCTCGCGTATGGAAGTCACTCAAACTATGGACATTCCTATCAATGACTTCCTACAGATGATATACTTCTCAAGGTGACTGACTCTCACCCTTGGTATGCGGATATCATGAACTTCATGGTCACGGGATACGTACCGCCAGGGGAAAACAAAAAGAAACTCATATGTGAAAGTTGTAGACACCTCTAGGATGACCCATACCTCTATCGAGTCTGTGCCGATGACCTTCTTAGAAGGTGCGTCCCATCAATCGAAGGCACCAAGATTACTGAGAAATGCCATGTTGGCCCCTATGGTGGTCACTATGGTGTTTATCGTACACAAGCAAAGATCCGACATAGTGCATTCTATTAGCCTTCTATGTATGAAGACACAAAGGAATTCACTAGCAGATGTTGGAAATGCCAGAATCATGGAGGAATCTCTGCTCACGATGCAATGCCCCTAACTTATAATCTCCAATTGGAATTATTTGATGTGTGGGGTATTGATTTCATGGGACCTTTCCCAAGGTCCTATGATTGCAAGTATATCTTGGTGGCCTTATATTATGTGTCAAAATGGGTAGAAGCCTTGCCATGCAAGAATGCTGATTCCAAGCAAGCTAGGAAAATATTCTATGAGATCATTTTCCCACACTTTGGCACTCCCCGTATGGTCATAAGTGATGGAGGGTCTCATTTCATAGATAAGACCTTCCGTAACTTTTTGAGGGAGCTTGGTGTCTATCATAATATTGCAACTCCATACCACCCACAAACAAGTGGTCAAGCAGAAACATCTAATAAGCAAATTAAGAAAATTCTGCACAAGACCGTCTTGGAAATGGGAACGGGATAGAAACACAAGCTACCCTATGCATTGTGGGCCTACCATACTGCCTACAAAACTCCCATCAGCATGTCTCCACTCCAACTTGTCTACAAGAAGACTTCCATCTTGCAGTAGAGTTGGAACATAGAGCTTATTGGGTCTTCAAGCAGTGGAACATGGACCTTCTTGGAGCCGGAAAACACCGATTGAAACAAATTTCTGAGTTGGAAGAGTTGAGAGATAAGGCGAATCATAGTGCCAAAATCTACAAGGAAAGAACTAAAAGATGACACGATAAGAGGATTACGCCAAAAGAGTTCAAACCTGGGGATAAAGTATTCCTCTTTAACTCTAGGGTTAAACTCTTAGGACATGGGAAGCT
This sequence comes from Tuctoria greenei, assembly GCA_036927565.1. NCBI lineage: Eukaryota > Viridiplantae > Streptophyta > Magnoliopsida > Poales > Poaceae > Tuctoria > Tuctoria greenei. Next base: position 258,935,505 of record JAYESD010000002.1, read on the forward strand.
TAGAAGTAAATGGGAAGGACCCTTCACTGTAGTAGAAACCTCATCTCATAGAGCAATCACACTCCAAGTTGATGATGGCCAGCTATTCAAAGTGAATGGACACCGACTGAAATTATTTCTTGAATCACAGGAGGAGGCAGGAAAAGAAATCAACGTGATAAATTTTACTAATTTTTACGCCATTTCCTTAAATTTTGTCTAAATTCTTCGTCTCCAACTGATGGTCCCATCCAAAATTTCATCTATGAGGCCCATTTGGTCGACCCACGAAAACTCGTCCCGAACGAAGCAAGAAGGGGTTCGGCCGAACCCTATGATTGGCTGATGCCTCCTTTGCGCTGTCGACACTCTGTTTTCTCATGCGAACTCTCCTAGCTTATCCCAACAATATACCTGGTGCTACCGTACCGTTCTTCTCTTATTTAATAATGGGAACAGAGAGGGGAACCTTGCACCTCCCAAAAAAACCAATCATCTCCTATTCATCCCATCCAAGTCATGGCCAAAAAGAAAATTCTCCCTCGTGCCGCCTCTAGCTCAACCTTCAATCTAAGAGGAGACATCATGCGGGCAAATGACAACACAAACCTCGCTTTGGAGTCCATCATGGCATTAGATGCTACACCACTTGCCATGATCCCGCCACCGACGAAGACTCCACGTGGGCGTAGCACCACACCTCATGGTGTTGCACGGTCGCTCTCCCCTCAGAGGACGCCCATGAAGTTGACGACACCTACACATCGTCCGACTGTGGCTGGCCTTATGCTAGTCAAGAGTCGTCTTTTTCTTGAAAAAGATGAGTCTCTCCCAAAGATGCAGCCCGGCGAGGAGTTTTTATACACTATGAACGCCAAAAACGGCGATGTAGTGAGCCACCACTACAAGTCACCTACACATTCCTCGCAAGAGCGTATGGGAGACCGCCTCATTATCCACAGGGTGCGTAAGCCTGAAGGAGGCTATGCAAAAGGCCTTTTCAAGCGCGTGGATAATATGGCGATGGAGGAGTCGACGGGCTCATCATCCTCCAAGATTAGGAGTCACCTCTCGTCGCCTGTCATCAGGGGGCCACCTGGCCAATTTGAGGACAGCGACGGGAAATCTCCTTGTGCCCCTAAAGTGACACAACTTTCTAAGGAGTTTGCTTCACTCTGTTTGGATAATAAGAACCTATCTGACTTAGTGGCCGAAGGGCACATCGAGAAGCCGAAGCTAAAGGATGAACTCACATCCCTCAAGGAGGATATTGATGGTGTTCGCCGTGGCATGAGCGCCAAGCTCCGGCGCTTATGCGATGCCGTCGGGGAGTTCGACATCTACAATGCACTAGAGTTTAGATGTCTCGACAGGATGCTTACTAGTTTAGGTTTAATTTTATTTCAAATTTTTATTCTTCCAGTTTAGAATGAATAATGTAGCATCCCCAATTCTTGAATTCAATAAAGTGAACTTCTCGGTTCATCTAACACTGGTAAAGTTCCCGCTTTTAGTTTATTTTTGTTAAATAAAGAATTCAGGGAACAAGTGTGGGGGAGGCACCCCAAATCGCGAAATACCGATGTGCAAAATCAGTGTTGCATCCTGAAACACGTCACAACCGAACATATGATTCGACATGTTGAAGCAGGGCATCAGAGAGGCCAGAAGGGATTCGACCAAACCCCCTATTCGGCCACACTGATGTGGGACCCACATGCATGACCTAGTTTCGCTCCACAAATTCGGTTTGGATCTCCTAACCCAAAATATATGTGATACTCTGTCGTTTAAGTTGATTTCCTATTTAAAATTGAATATTTAAAATGAATCAACTCAACAATTAGAATTGAAATTTGGTAGTCAAAATTTACTTGAGATGAAAATTTATATACTTTATATTTCAGTTTATTGCCATGTTCATGATTCCCACAATTAAAGTAAGAAAAACACTTCATCTAAGTATTTAACTACTGTGATATGGTAAATGAGTTACTCGAGGAGATATCTTTTTGCTGGAAATTGATTTTTGATGTTTGCGAAAATTTGGAGTCTTGAACTTTGTCTAATTCTCTCATTGGAAATTTAAATACCCACCAAGGCCATATGATACAATTTCTTGAAAACCACATGCATATGCCACTTTGCTTTTCATTGAACTTTCTCAAACTCGTGACCCCATTGAGTGACATGCTTGAACTTTTGACTTAGAAATTCTTGTGCACTCCATTCATGCAAAATTTCTCACATTGAGAATTTGCATCCACCATTCATCCATCCATAAAGAAACTCCATACATTATGATCATCAACATCTCTCTAGAAAAATAAAAAGGAGTAGAAGAGATGGCTATAAAAAGAAAAAAGCATCTACTCTTCAAAAAGAGGAAGAATCTTAAAAAAACCAAAAAAAAGAGAAAGAATAAGTAGCCATGTTTCATCCTTAAAGAAAATTCATGTAGTCTACATTTATCCATTCCATTCATGTGCACAAGGATTTTCTTTGTCAAATTGTTTATGGCATATATGTGACGCCCGATTCCGAAAACTGAACCAAGCTAACGCATATGTGTGCCCAAGATGTTCAACACACATACACGAGTGCAATCACAAAAGAGTATACATAAAATTACCACAGAACAAGATTAATTATCAAATTTTATTACACAAACCATATTATCCTCGAATACAAGCTCTAATGAATATTAATGATAAGTTCAACTAATGCAGCGGAAATAAACTAATTAAGCAACTAAGCAAACTAAGCATAAGGGAATAGCGCAGCTCCATGCAACACCACATGCAAAGCTGACGGTAGACACGGCCTAGATCTCCACATTATCGCCATTAAACTCACAATTCTGACCTGCAACTGTTGGGGGGGATTGCAAGAGTGAGTACATGTCGTACTCAACAAGTGTGGAAAGTATGACATGTGGCTTATTCAAATGACGAATGTAATAATGGCTAAGTGCTGAAAAGTACAGTAAAACATTTGAAAAGCATTATACTATGTCTATGTGAAACAATCCATCATAACCATCATATTAACGAAATATAAACCATATCCAATTATTGCCAACATCGTCATTATCCATGTCCAGTTACCAGAACTCAAATTCATATCCATGACCATAATCCATAAACCATCCATAACCATTACCAACCCATAACCATAATCCAACCATCCCAATACCAAAATCCTCTAATCATGTAGGTCATCCAGGTGCTCTTAACTGGGAGCACGGCTATCATGATAGTTTTAAACACTCTGCAGAGGTTGTACCACTTTACCCACACGTTCGTGATTTCATCACCTTTCGATGACTAAGAAACCCCCATTATGCCATCTCACACTTCCGTAGGTGTGTGGCCAAGAGATCACAAAATAGCCTTTCAAAAGGGACTACTAGTATGTACGGGCCCACTAAGGTTTCACCGGCAGGCTTGAATCTCCATTCTCCCACCCACGGGCCCCCTCGTGTACCATGCGGATCCCAGGGCAGTCCTCCTCGACTCCCATTCCCCGCGCCATCCAATGATCCATACAATACTAGCAGCGCTCCTAATTATTCAGCTACGCCACACCCATACTTGGCCTTGTGGTGGCACTGTTGACCTGGCATATTCTCGCATGAACCGGTCCTTAGATCTAAGGCAAGCAAACCACCATATCATGCAACCCATCCACAAAACCATGCTTGCTTAGATCTCCTAAATTCCAGGTTGCTAAATTAATCATCATCTTATTACCATCCCAAGTTGTCGTAATTAAAGTTGTCAACCACATTATTTAAGTTACCCATAACCCATGTAGCGATGCGGTGCAAAAATAAAAATACCCATACCCGACTCATCGTGTATATCCCGGCGACAAGGGGTGGCAAACAACGCTAGTAAACTCCTACGTATGGGTTTCCCATCATATTGACACAGGCATGCAAGTTCGCAAACAAAACATTTAATAAAACGGGATCAATATGATCAAGGACACTTGCCTTGTTCCGGCGGATAGGGTTGCTCAAGCGCTTCGAAGTCTTGGTTCTGAAAATCCTCATACACAATCTCTTGAGCACTTCCCTCTACTCGTGATCACACATACAAGAAAACATATACAATCAACATGATGCACACACATTAATCAACATGCGATGATTTGCATGCATGCAAAGATCAATTATTAAATAACTACGGTTGTTTATTAATTAGATGCAACTAGTTCATACGTGTTCATACGAGTTTACGGGGGTTTTAGAGTGGACTAATGCTACTGAAAATAAAAAGACGATGCAACTAAAATCAATTTACGTCTATTAGATCTAATACGTCGCTAAAATTCGCATCGGGAACGAATCCTACCGTAGATGTGACGGCTTGACGATCGCGGAACGAAGACGACGCGTAGACGAAGTAGATGCGCAAGGTCCTCCGGCGGCACGACGACGACGACGCGATGACGATCTCCGGTGGATGACAGCACCCTCCTCTTTTTCTTCCTCTTCCTCCTCTTTTTCCCTCTCTTTTCTTCCCCGGCGGCGCCTCTGGTGCTCCCTTTTTTTCTATCCGGTGGCTAGGGCTTTTCTGGCCTTTTGGTATGGCGGCGGCGCTTCTGGAGTCGAGGGAAAAATGAGTCCCGGGGCTTTTTTATAGGCGGGACAGGGCGCTAGGGCCGGTGCTGACGCGGTCGGCGCGTGATCGACTTGGTCGGGGCGGGACGCACGGTGCGGGGCCCAGGGCGCGCGAGCGCTGGGCGAGCGCGCTGGCTCGGGAGGGGCGCGTGGCGCACGCGAGGCCAGTCGGGCGCACGCGCGGGAGCGGGGTGGGGCCAGCGCAGGCGCGGCGGGGCGTGTGCGGCTCGGTCAACGCGCGGGGGCGCGCGCGGGAGGGCGACGGGGCGCTCGGCGCCGGGCACGCGGGCTGGGCCGGTTTGGCCTGGCCGGCAGTGCCCCTTTTTTTCCTTTTTTTTCTTTTTCTTTTTCTTTTTCTTTTATACATATACTGTTATTACATATTATTATTTATATTTTATTTATTTTATTTATCTTATTCATTTTATTTATTTATTATTTATTTATATATATATATATTTATTATTTATGATTCTTTATATTATTTTTTATATATATTTTCTTTATATATATATATACACTTGTTTTACATATATTATAATTAAATATATATTATTATATATACTATTATATATATTTTTATTTATTTTATTTTTATATGTTATTATTATTTTTATACTTATTCCCTATTACAAATTTTACGCTATTATTTTCCTTTTCTTCTTTTGCTACTCATATTTGTATATATATATTTTATGTTTTATTATTTTTCTTTTATTCTATTAGTATTTAATGCATGATCATGTATGCAATGCATGATGCGAAAGTTGAGGGTGTTACAAACCTACATCCCTTAAAGTGAATCTCGCCCTCGAGATTCGACAGCGTGGAGAAAAGATGCGGGGATTTTGCCTTCAGGTCTTCTTCACGTTCCCACGTAGCTTCGGCTTCTGTATGGTGTTTCCATTGCACTTTGCACCAACGGATCCTCTTATTTCTCGTTACCCTTTCCTTTACGTCCAAGATCTTGATAGGTTGCTCGACATAAGACAAATCCTCCTGAAGTTCTAACTCGTCCATCGGCACTTGTTCTTCCGGCACCCTGAGACACTTCTTGAGTTGAGACACGTGAAACACGTCGTGTACATCGGAGAGATATGCCGGCAGCTCAAGTCGATAAGCTACCTCTCCTCGCTTGTCCAAAATCTTGAATGGTCCAATGTAACGTGGTGCCAGTTTTCCTTTGACGTTAAACCGTCACTGACCTCTGATAGGTGACACTTTGAGGTATACAAAATCTCCAACTTCAAAAGTCAAACTCCTTCGCCTATTATCAGCATAACCTTTCTGTCGAGACTGGGCAGCCTTTAAGTTTTCCCGTATTATTTGGACTTGCCTTTCAACATCTTGTAACACGTCGGTACCAAACACTTGATTCTCTCTGGTTTCATTCCAAAACAAGGGAGTCCTACACTTCCTTCTGTACAATGCTTCGTAGGGTGACATTTTCAGACTTGCTTGGTAGTTATTGTTGTACGAGAATTCAACATACGGCAAACTTTTATCCCAAGTTCTCCCATGCTTTAAAGCACAAGCTCTTAACATGTCTTCCAAAATTTGGTTGGTCCTCTCAGTTTGTCCATCTGTTTGAGGGTGATACGCCGAACTGAAGTTCAACCTTGTTCCCATTGCTTCATGCAATTTCTGCCAAAATCTGGAGGTAAACTAAGAACCTCTATCCAAGACTATCTTCTTCGGTACTCTATGTCGACACACAATATGCTCCATATACAATTCTGCTAACTTCGCGGTGGTATATGTGGTCTTGACAGGGATGAAATGAGCTGATTTTGTCAATCGATCCACAATAACCCATATTGAATCATAGCCAGACTGAGTTCGCGGTAATCCCACTATAAAGTCCATACCAATCTCTTCCCACTTCCACTCCGGGATCTTTAATGGTTGTAACAATCCGGCTGGCCTTTGATGTTCTGCTTTAACTCGTCGGCACACATCACAAAGTGCAACATATTTGGCTATGTCCTTTTTCATGCTGGCCCACCAATAGCATGTCTTTAAGTCCTTGTACATCTTTGTACAGCCGGGATGAATTGAATACGGTGAGTCATGTGCCTCCTTTAATATTGTCTCCCAAATATGCTTTACATTAGGCACAACAATTCTCTTTCCAGGCCATAAGGTACCCTGTTCGTCCTCATCAAATCTGAATTCTCTTCCTTCTTGGGTCTTTTCCTTGATTTCCTGTATTTCCTTGTCCTTTGTCTATCCTTCCCTAATTTCCTGCTCTAATGTTGGGTTGACTTTCATCGTTCCCATCTCATTTACAAACCCAAGGTTCAACCGTTCGAACTCCTTACATAACTCGGACGGTAACTCTCGAACTGTGAGTTGATGACTTACTCCCTTCCTACTCAATGCATCGGCCACTACGTAGGCTTTTCCCGGGTGATAGTTGATCCCAAATCATAATCTTTGATGAGCTCCAACCATCTTCGCTGCCTCAGATTCAGATCCTTTTGTGTAAATATGTACTTGAGACTCTTGTGATCCGTATAAATCTCACATCGGTGACCAAAAACATAGTGTCTCCATATCTTCAAGGCGTGTACCACGGCTGCGAGTTCAAGGTCATGTGTAGGATAATTCAACTCATGTTTCTTTAGTTGCCTCGATGCATAAGCTACCACTTGGCCTTCTTGCATGAGCACACATCCTAATCCTTGTCTTGATGCATCACAATATATATCAAACTCTTGCTCACGTCCGGTAATACTAACACCGGCGCGATTGTCAACCTTTTCTTTAACTCCTCAAAGCTATCCTGACAAGCTTGAGTCCATCGGAATGCCTTCCCATTCATGAGTAATTCGGTCATAGGCTTGGCTATTTTGGAGAAATCCTTGATGAATCGGCGGTAATATCCAGCCATTCCAAGGAAACTCCGAATTTCCTTGACATTCTGTGGCGGTTCCCACTTAAGCACATCTCTCACTTTCCCTGGGTCAACTGATACTCCTCCTCCGGAAATAATATGGCCTAAGAAAGAAACTTCCCGTAACCAGAATTGACATTTACTGAACTTGGCATACAATTGGTGTTCCCGTAGCTTCTGCAATGTAAGCTTCAAGTGTTCTTCATGTTCTTCCTCGCTTCTCGAGTATATCATAATGTCATCGATGAACACTACAACGAACTTATCCAGATATTCCATGAAGACCTTATTCATGAGATACATAAAGTACACATGCGCGTTCGTCAATCCAAATGACATGACAGTGTACTCGTAAGATCCATATCGTGTCCGAAATGCTATCTTGGGTATATCCGATGGTCTAATCTTCATTTGGAAGTATCCTGACCGCAAGTCGATCTTGGAGAAGATACAGGCACCCTTCATTTGGTCGAACAAATCCTCTATACGGGGCAGTGAGTACTTGTTCTTAATTGTCACTTCGTTGAGATACCTATAGTCCACACACGTCCTCTGGGTTCCATCCTTCTTATCTACGAAGAGCACTGGGGCTCCCCACGGGGATGAGCTTGGGCATATAAAACCCTTCTCTAGTTGCTCTTGAATTTGCTTCTTGAGCTTCGCTAATTCCATAGGAGGCATCCTATACGGCCTCTTAGCTATAGGTGCAGTTCCAGGTATTAAATAAATAACAAACTCAATGTCTCGATCGGGTGGCATACCTGGCAACTCATCTGGAAACACATCCAAAAATTCACACACTACTGGAATCTCCTCAATTGCGGCACCGTCCATATGATTCAGCTCCAATTGCTTCGGTGTGGTTTGAGATGCTTCAAATTCTACGGTGATCCCTTCCTCATTAGTCAACTTCACCGTCTTTGTGGCACACTCAATAACTCCATTGTGCTTCCTCAACCAGTCCATACCAAGTATAATGTCCAATCCTTGAGAATCCAAAACAATGAGGTTGGCGGAGAAGTCTACCCCCCTTATTCTAAGGCTTACTTTTGGACATACTATATTTGTCCTCATCTCTCCTCCAGGAGACTTAACCAACAGAGTAAACTTCATATGAGAGATAGGCAAACTATACTTGACAACATACTTCGATGCAATGAATGAATGCGATGCTCCAGAATCAAATAACATAGTCGCGGGGTTGGAGTTGGCGAGAAACATACCAATGACCACGTCATCCGCTTGTTGAGCATCCTCCGTAGAGACATGGTTCACATTGCCACGAGCAAAATTCCGCTGTCCATGGTTCCCTTGTGGCTGCCCTCCATTGGGTCTTGGATTTTGCCTCGACGCATTGCTTCCTTGACCAAGGCCTGACTTACGACATTGATGCGCAAAGTGTCCAGCTTCCCCACAAGTATAGCACTTCTTAACTCCACCAGAATTATTGGGACGAGCTTGGTTTTGAACATTTGCACCAGGAAGATTAGCACGGGGTGCATAAGGCATTGGAGGCCTAGGTGCTTGCATAACAGGGCGTTGCTGCACAAACTGAGTTGGGCGCGGTGCATAACCAGGGCGCTGAGCAGGAATAGAGAGGCTGTAATGAGGCGCATTGGGCGGCGCAAAGCGAGGGCGCACATTACTTTCTTGTTGTTGTCCTTGGTATGACGCCTTCCTCTTGTTGTCTTCCTCCATCTCACGAACCTTGTTCTCCACCACAATTGCTTTGACCACAAGCTTCTGGAAGTTGGCATAATCGCAATTGAGTAGTTGCACTTGGATTTCATTGTTCAAGCCTCTCATGAACAAATATTGCTTCCGGTTGTCCCGACTAACATCCTCAGGCGCATATCTTGAGAGTTGAGTGAATTTATTGAGATATTCACTCATGCTTGATCTTCCTTGCCTTAAGTTCTCAAATTCTTGCCTCTTCAAGATCATAACACCTTCGGTCACATAATGAGAACGGAAATTCTCCTTGAATTCGGCCCAAGTAATTCTTTCTTGGTTCTCATGAGCACTACAATAAGCATCCCACCAATCTGCAGCTGCTCCAACGAGTTTATGAGAAGCAAATAGGACCTTCTCTCGGTCACTGCATTGGACAATAGCAAGTTTCTTCTCCACGGACTTGAGCCAATCATCAGCATCCATAGGGTCAGCAGCTTGAGCAAAGGTTGGCGGCCTAGTCCTCATAAACTCTCCCAATCGGTTATGAGGAGGCGGGGGTGGTGGTGGAGGCATGTGGGGCTGATTGTTGTTATTGCCAGCCTGCAGCTGTCCCATAGTTTGTATCATGGTTTGCATGAGCTGGTTCTGCATAGCCAGTAGTTGCTCGATATTGATGGCTCCATGAGCAGGTCCTTGTATGTTGTTGTTCTGAGGTATTCCATGGTTCTCCTCCTCACCATTGACATCCCTCTGATTGCAAGTCCTCACCATCTGAAGGAGAGCAATAGGTAAGAATTTAGAAACGTCCCCATCTAAATGCATCAAGGGATATGAAGCTAACCAACTAGCTATACTAGCCTAGGTGGACATGGCAATGCTAAAGCATCCCAAAATCCTCTATTAAGTACACAAGCAAACAATATATATATAGCAAACAGCACACTAAGACAAAACACATTGATTCCTCAGTGCTCCTATGTGCTCTAAAGTGTCCATTCTATCTAGGCTGCGTCCTACGGTCAACCTGTGGCTCTGATACCAATCTGTGACGCCCGGTTCCAAAAACTGAACCAAGCTAACGCATATGTGTGCCCAGGATGTTCAACACACATACACGAGTGCGATCACAAAAGAGTATACAGAAAATTACTACAGAACAATATTAATTATCAAATTTTATTACACAAACCGTATTATCCTCGAATACAAGCTCTAATGAATATTAATGATAAGTTCAACTAATGCAGCGGAAATAAACTAATTAAGCAACTAAGCAAACTAAGCATAAGGGAATAGCGCAGCTCCATGCAACACCACAGGCAAAGCTGACGGTAGACACGACCTAGATCTCCACATTATCACCATTAAACTCACAATTCTGACCTGCAACTGTTGGGGGGGATTGCAAGAGTGAGTACATGTCGTACTCAGCAAGTGTGGAAAGTATGACATGTGGCTTATTCAAATGACGAATGTAATAATGGCTAAGTGCTGAAAAGTACAGTAAAACATTTGAAAAGTATTATACTATGTCTATGTGAAACAATCCCATCATAACCATCATATTAACGAAATATAAACCATATCCAATTATTGCCAACATCATCATTATCCATGTCCAGTTACCAGAACTCAAATTCATATCTATGACCATAATCCATAAACCATCCATAACCATTACCAACCCATAACCATAATCCAACAATCCCAATACCAAAATCCTCTAATCATGTAGGTCATCCAGGTGCTCTTAACCGGGAGCACGGCTATCATGATAGTTTTAAACACTCTGCAGAGGTTGTACCACTTTACCCACAGGTTCGTGATTTCATCACCTTTCAAAGACTAAGAAACCTCCATTATGCCATCTCACACTTCCGTAGGTGTGTGGCCAAGAGATCACTAAATAGCCTTTCAAAAAGGGCTACTAGTATGTACGGGCCCACTAAGGTTTCACCGGCAGGCTTGAATCTCCATTCTCCCACCCACGGGCCCCCTCGTGTGCCATGCGGATCCCAGGGCAGTCCTCCTCGACTCCCATTCCCCGCGCCATCCAATGGTCCATACAATACTAGCAGCGCTCCTAATTATTCAGCTACGCCGCACCCATACTTGGCCTTGTGGTGGCACTGTTGACCTGGCATATTCTCGCATGAACCGGTCCTTAGATCTAAGGCAAGCAAACCACCATATCATCCAACCCATCCACAGAACCATGCTTGCTTAGATCTCCTAAATTCCAGGTTGCTAAATTAATCATCATCTTATTACCATCCCAAGTTGTCGTAATTAAAGTTGTCAACCACATTATTTAAGTTACCCATAACCCATGTAGCGATGCGGTGCAAAAATAAAAATACCCATACCCGACTCATCGTGTATATCCCGGCGACAAGGGGTGGCAAACAACGCTAGTAAACTCCTACGTATGGGTTTCCCATCATATTGACACAGGCATGCAAGTTCGCAAACAAAACATTTAATAAAACGGGATCAATATGATCAAGGACACTTGCCTTGTTCCGGCAGATAGGGTTGCTCAAGCGCTTCGAAGTCTTGGTTCTGAAAATCCTCATACACGATCTCTTGAGCACTTCCCTCTACTCGTGATCACACATACAAGAAAACATATACAATCAACATGATGCACACACATTAATCAACATGCGATGATTTGCATGCATGCAAAGATCAATTATTAATTAACTACAGTTGTTTATTAATTAGATGCAACTAGTTCATACGTGTTCATACGAGTTTACGGGGGTTTTAGAGTGGATTAATGCTGCTGAAAATAAAAAGACGATGCAACTAAAATCAATTTACGTCTATTAGATCTAATACGTCGCTAAAATTCGCATCGGGAACGAATCCTACCGTAGATGTGACGGCTTGACGATCGCGGAACGAAGACAACGCGTAGACGGAGTAGATGCGCAAGGTCCTCCGGCGGCACGACGACGACGACGCGACGACGATCTCCGGTGGATGACAACACCCTCCTCTTTTTCTTCCTCTTCCTCCTCTTTTTCCCTCTCTTTTCTTCCCTGGCGGCGCCTTTGGTGCTCCCTTTTTTTCTATTCGGTGGCTAGGGCTTTTCTGGCCTTTTGGTATGGCGGCAGCGCTTCTGGAGTCGAGGGAAAAATGAGTCCCGGGGCTTTTTTTAATGGCAGGACAGGGCGCTAGGGCCGGCGCTGACGCGGTCGGCGCGTGACCGACTCGGTCGGGGCGAGACGCGCGGTGCGGGGCCCAGGGCGCGCGAGCGTTGGGCGAGCGCGCTGGCTCGGGCGGGGCGCGTGGCGCACGCGGGGCCAGTCGGGCGCAGGCGCGGGAGCGGGGTGGGGCTAGCGCAGGCGCGGCGGGGCGTGTGCGGCTCGGTCAACGCGCGGGGGCGCGCGCGGGAGGGCCGCGGGGCGCTCGCCGCCGGGCACGCGGGCTGGGCCGGTTTGGCCTAGCCGGCAGTGCCCCTTTTTTTTCCTTTTTTTTCTTTTTCTTTTATACATATACTGTTATTACATATTATTATTTATATTTTATTTATTTTATTTATCTTATTCATTTTATTTATTTATTATTTATTTTTTATATATATTTATTATTTATGATTCTTTATATTATATATATATATATATATTCTTTTTTTATATATATATACTTTTTTACATATATTATAATTAAATATATATTATTATATATATTTTTATTTATTTTATTTTTATATGTTATTATTATTTTTATACTTATTCCCTATTACAAATTTTACGCTATTATTTTCCTTTTCTTCTTTTGCTACTCATATTTGTATATATATATTTTATGTTTTATTATTTTTCTTTTATTCTATTAGTATTTAATGCATGATAATTTATGCAATGCATGATGTGAAAGTTGAGGGTGTTACAATATATCTCTCATATGATCAAGTTTTTGACTTAGTAATATATGAATTGCAATGTGTGCCGCATTTATCCCTACCAAGCTCCAGATATAGCCATACTTAGTATAGGGACAAAAATTGGTAAAACGTGCCAAGGTGAGGATAAAAAACTTTGAGAGATTTGAGAGATTCCAAATGAGAGATAAAAGCAATTGTTTCTTTGAGTTTCCAAAAAATAGCAAATTGTCAAATCATTTCAGTAGGAGAATATCCAAGGGAACTACATTCCAACCATTCAACTCTTCAAACATCCAAGATCGATGTGGTAGCCACATTCCATAAAGGGAACTCATGAATAGAGGTATAAGTTGAAATATCTAATTCTCATTTTCTTAGTTCTTCTTTTTGCCTTAGTTCTTCTTCTTGCCTTCACTAGAGGACAAGCAAAAGACTAAGTGTGGAGGAGTTTGTTGACGGTCCTTAAGTGCCATATTTAAAACGTCAATTCACCTCATAATGTGCCCAAAAGAGAAACACAACGTAGTGGTAAGGTTAGATACTAACTAATAGTGGTAGTGGTAGGGTTCGTGTCTATTTGTATGCAGGTGAATTAATACCCAAAAATACAAAGACATGCAGGGAGTAATCCATTAAATTGGATTATGACAAATCAGGCGATGCCATGTGTCATCACATGGATCAAATGGCCCACAAGCAGTAGTATCCGAGGTCATCCAATAGTGTATCACCCATATCAATCAATGGGACCCACTTGTCAATGACCCGGAGAAAGCACAAGCGAAACGATCAGAAGACCACTTCAGTCAAACAGGGAGTTTTGCTGAAGTCATCCTGGTGCCAAACATGGTCAATCGATGTGTGTCAACTCCTTCTGGCTTCCTGGTGGTGGGGATGACTTATTCGTGCGCATTTGGTGGCGAGAATCGACCCTCCTCCAACTATAAATAGCACCCCACACCTCACTTCACACACACACACAGACACCAAAAGTTGAGATTAGAATACCACTCCTAAGGTTTAGAGTAGTCCTAGAAGCTGCTAAGTAGAAGGAGAGTGTGGTGAAGAGTTTAGAAGAAGGAGGCCTGGGCTTGCCAAGTCCCTCTTCTACACTTGTACCCCTACAAAGGTTTGATTCAAAATCAAGTAAGCCTTTGTGAATTCATCTCGGTTTTGATTTCCAATTCAAGGTAGTTTGCACAAGTAGTTACTTGTGGGTTCATTGCTTTAATTTATTAAAGGTTCTAGTTGTAGCTTTGTGTTCAAACCAACGAGAGTAGTGATGTAGAACATAAGTGCGGTGCTTAGGTTAGAAATCAGTGGTGAATATCTCGTAGACCCACGGATTGAAGAGGTAGGCAGTATGTGGTGAAAGCCCTATCTGTCCTTTGTAATCCTCCATGTTCGTCTATGCCATAGGCTCATGGCGGAAGTCGTCCTAGTATTGCTAGGGGTAAACCCGTGCCTGAAACAAGTAGCTACCAAAAATCTCATTGAATAAGGATCAATACTTTGAATTCCTCTCTGTTCCTTGTCTACCAAACAACTATGTGTCTTTGGGTGAATTAGTTCATAAGATTAGCACACACGTTCCTTGGATTTGATACTCTTGGAAATATTCCTTAAGTGGAAGTGCTACACGACTATTTTCGTGGGCTTGCGAATTTTTATTTGTGATGTAAGAAATGTCAACACTGAGGTGCTCGCCCGGTGGAAGAGCATCCGTGAGGTCGCTCTTTTCATCAGCTCACAACTCGGTGGTACAAGGGCAAGACTCGAGGCGGGGTGTGACGTGGTCCTCGAACTGCTGCAGAGGTTGAGGGCTGCAACCTCTGCCAGTCAGGTAATTTTCTTCAATTTTTTGCTATGGTTGCCTCAGAGGCTGACTAGTCTTCCTAGAAGATGTTGTCCTAGGAGTCCGTTGAGATGGCGCAACTCCCACGTGAAGGTGGCCCATGTTCCGGGCAGGGCGAGCGAGCTGCGTCGTTTGATGAGCTCGGGCGGAGGTGGAAGCAACCCGGTAGGACGCCAAGGGGGCGCGTGCGAAGCTGGCGCGGCTGTGTGCCGTGGTTGTCGCTACTCGTGTGGAGGCAGAGCGAACCGCTAAAGAGCTCAAGGCCCTCTGCGTCTCCTTTTACGCCTCGTGCGGGGTGGTGCTTGGTCCATCCAGGCTGGGCGTAGAGCCAGACATTCGCCTTCGGGAGAACCCGACCTGCTTCATCATTGTCCACTGGGAGGTGGCGATGGCACTGTGCGACCAGCTACTCGGCTAACTGGGAACTGGTATGCTGGACGACACCGCTCTGGCGGCTAGGATCCGGGAGGTTCCTTGTCATCATGCAAAGGTGGTGGCGAAGCTTCAGGGATTCCGTTCCTTAGGGGTCGCTATTTGTGGGGCGACGTACGGGGCTTCCTTCATGTTGCAGCTGAGTGCCCAAATGGCGGAGCTCCCGAGCTGGGTGGCCTCACAGCTCAACATCATGGTCACCGCCGGAGCGAGCCTTGGGGCGCACCTTGCTCTCATGATCGTGACATCTCATTACGACAACATCGATCTCCACG
Organism: Tuctoria greenei; assembly: GCA_036927565.1. Classification (NCBI taxonomy): domain Eukaryota; kingdom Viridiplantae; phylum Streptophyta; class Magnoliopsida; order Poales; family Poaceae; genus Tuctoria; species Tuctoria greenei. The sequence continues at coordinate 258,951,138 of JAYESD010000002.1, forward strand.
CCATGGGAGAGGGTTACGCAGGCGATCGGTTGGAGGCGGAGCTGGAGGCACTGGAATAGGAGTATGAGCCCATCGCTTCCTCGTTGTGTCACCTGATTACCTTCGCGTCGGCGGCAGACCTGGCTCGGAGTATGGGTTGGATGTAGGGTGTTCCGACCATCTTACCTGATATAGATGGCTACACCCCTGGTACTTTGTAATGACGAAATGTAGTTCCTTGTCTGTATCTTTTTTCGAATTTGTTCTGCCATCCAGAACACTCAGTGCTAGTTCCCTCCTTTGCGTTTCTCTCGATTCTTCATTCCTCTGGTCCGCGATAACTTCACACGATAGTTTACGCGGACACTTGGTCCCCGGGCTCTTGTAGGAGGGAGAAAAAAATCCCCAGCTCTGGGGAGCCCCCGAGCCTGATAGGAACACAAAGGCGTGTTCGTTGTTTTTGTCCCGATCTTTCACGGTACTAGACAATCCAAGAATTAATGTATCAAAAACAGCTGTAAATTTGATATATGAAGTTGGATTACTGTAGATGCAATCCAAATACAAGAAAGCTCCCACCCGTGGTGCTGATTTTAACCACGAACAAGACAAGAGAAAGTACAACGAGCACCCATATCACCCCTTCAAGCAGTTGCTTGATCACGATCCACAAAAAACCAGACTGATTAGTAGACTGAGTCACCAGGGAAAGAATTCCAGCCAAGTAGCAGATGGGATCTCTTGTCCAGAGACCAGAGCAGATGCAACACATGAAAAGAATAAAGATAAAACCCCTCCGTCCAATCAGATCCTCTCAATAACTAAGGAGATCTTTCTCTTGGTTGTAATCATGCACTAGGGTAAACCATCCAGAAACAGAATTCCTCAAGCAACTAGCTGATAATATACTTCCACCTGCAGCAAAGAAGCAACACGAACAAAAGATATCAAAGAATCTGATCACGTTCTTCTCCAAGCCCAGGGGGCGGCCATAGCAGATAATCACCAGGAAGATGGAATTCGTATCTATTAACCGTAGAGAAAATCACGGCAAGGTAAACTATCCAATGAAATAAAACCAATCAAAATCCTCCCGATACATGGACCACTACAGGAAACGTGATCATTTGCGACGGCTGGATTTATTTGCGACGGCCAGCCATCGCAAATAGCTTAAATTGCGACGGCCCGCCTCTAGCCGTCGCAAATAACATGGCCGTCGCAAATAAGGCCTTATTTGCGACGGCCGTCGGACTGGCCATCGCAAATAAGTGCTTATTTGCGACGGCCAACCCTAGGGCCGTCGCAATTCACGAAGCCGTCGCAAATAATGTCTTATTTGCGATGGTTGTAGACTTGCCGTCGCAAATAGGCTTTAATTGCGACGGCCGTAAGGTAAGGCCGTTGCAATTAAGTTTGCCGTCGCAAATTAGGGCTAATATCGGGACTCTCCGGCCCTGACTCTTCATTCACCATTCACTCCACCGCCGCCACCTGCCGTGGCCCCGTCACCTTGCCGCGCCCCCGCCTCCGCCGCCGGCCCGCTGCGCCCCGGCCGCCCCCGACCCCACCGCCCCTACGGCCCCGCCGCCGGCCCGCCCCCGCGCCCCGACTCCGCACCTCCGCGCGCCGCCGCGCCCCAGCCGCCGCCCGGCCCCGCCACCCCTGTGCTGCCGCTGCCGGCCCGGCTGTGGCCCTGTGCCCCCGCCGCTGGCTCGCCCCCGGCCCCGCCACCCCTGCGCCACCGCCGCCGGCTATTCAGGTAAGCCCCGGCCCCGCCCCTGCATTTTTGTACTTATTCAGTCAAGTGTTGTGTCATTTTTGAACATGGTTACCACATGGAAGAAATCATAGTGGAGTTTCTCTCAGGGTTGCAGTTTCATGAGGGCCCAACTAAGTTAAAGCTGTGATTTCTTCAAACTTTTTAGGAGATTAAGCTAAAGCTGTGATTTTAATCCTTGTATGATAGGATAGGAAATATGATTCATGTGCCCTTATTTACACTGGATAGCTTAAGTATACAAGGCTAAATCTTCGGTGCAGATGTGTCTCGACTAACAAAGTGGATTTATCGTATAAGACTGTGTTTAGTAAATTAGAGAAATGGAAATATTTTTGTGTTATCCAAATTTCATAATGTTAATCAATTACCAGGATCTGTTAGTTGCTAATCTGCAGCATATTAATAATACTATGCAAATATATGACATTATAAAATTTCTTTTTTGTTCAAATTGAATGGAAAAAAGTTGTCCTAAAAGTCCTTTATTTATTAAAACTTGAGTACTATTCAGATGAAAATGAGATGAGCAAAATTTCCCTTTCGGCTGGAGTCATAAAATGGCATCTGGTATCGTAATACAAAAATGGCTATCTTCTTTCCAACCCCGCAATTCGGGCTATCTGCTTTCCCAATTCAATCCTTGCTCAGAGCCTATGTACACAACAGGACACCGCAATTCAACAGCCCGATAGCCCCGATGTCACCCAGCGCTTCCATCCTTGGATGGATCCCGATCTCTTCGTCCACCAGAAGCGGCGGATCAGCTCCCCAGGCACGGCGCTCGCGCGGTCCGTTCCGGAATTGACACGGCCACTGCCTCCCCCCACCCCAGATGCCTCCACGATTCCTCCGCAGATCTGTCCGCGCCCATTCCTACGTCGCGCGGGATCGCTCACCCCCCCCCCCCCCCCCTCCAGCGTGGAACGGGCGCCTACCCCCCGAGGCGAGGTGGAATTCCCGTGCCTAGTGCCCCAGCACGTGGAAGCGAGCGCCTCCCAGCGCCTTTCTGAATGCTGCGTAAGTGAAAGATGGTTCAACACTTTACAAGTAAAATTTTAAAAAATTAAATGTAATCCTGCATGGACACTAACCAGTTTAAAGGCCCGCCCTAGCGGCACCGCGGTGCCCCCGCCCATGCCGTCTTGCCCCTGCGCCCTCCGCGCTTGATTAGATTTGTATTACACTTGTATTACACTTGTGATTTCATCCTGCTCCAGTCCGATCTTGTATTACACTTATGATTTCACACTTTTCCATTGTGGCTAATATGTTTTTTGTTTAGATTTTGTAGTAAATGCATAATTAGATTTTGTATATGCTTTATATGTTTTTTGTCTATAGCTTGGTCTGTCATTCTGAATTTCTATTCTGTTTAGTGTATGTTTGGACTTAGTGCATTCATATAATGTTTTTGAGTGACTACTTAATATATATAAATAAAGGGGTTTTAGGTCAGCTCGGACCAACCTGGAAGGGCACGACACGTAATAAGTGTGATTGTGCCGTGTAGACCATTGTAGTGGTACCGTATGCGTCAAGTCGACACGGAAGCGAACAGGTTGGTAAGGACGTCAATGACCCGCGATTGCGTGGACGGTGGAAATGGATGTGGAATTGTCATCTAAGACCAACTTTCCTCTCACTCTTTCTCTAGTTCTTTCCTCTCTCTTAAATGACCTCAAAATGAAAATGAGCAATGTAACCTATAGCAATGTATTACCCGTTTCGGATCGGCACGTCTAACATGCCATTGGCATGTGAGACGTGCAGGTTCGGAATTGTCCCTTTTTGGACAGCCTCGGAGTGACCGAGGGGGCGTGGCTTGTGACGAGACGCGGGTTCGGATTTGGAAGAGATTTCGGTGGCATAACCCTGTTGTTCTCTGTTGCACCATTTTTGGGCGTGCAGTGGAGAACAGCGGGGTTATGCTGCCAAAATTTCGTTCGAATCCGGATCACGCGTCTCGTAATGAGCACGCTCCGCTCTGTCACTCTTGGGTGGATTTAGGATCTATCTGCCTAGGTTGTAGGGCCATGACATAACACAACAATACATTAACGACAATTTCTTTTGCGTTAAACTGCAGAGCCAAACATGGGTGAAGACTGCAGTTGGATGTATACTGGCTGGAAGAGCAGAACTGGTGGTCACTCGGCTGAGTGGTTTATCAAGTTAGATCAATTTTTGGATCGAGCATTTTTGTTGTCAACGGAAGATATGATGCGGTGCCCATGTACAAAATGTCGGAACACCAAGTTTTTGAGAAGATTGGAGCTTTCGTTTCACTTATGTCGAAACAGTTTCACTCCACATTATGAAGTGTGGACATTTCACGGCGTGACTAATTCTCGAGTCATAGCCGAAGTGGATGAGGATGATGATATAACAGAGGTTGTTAGGATGGATGAGATGCTAGAAGCTCTGGAAGCAGAGGATCCTCTTACAAATGAGGCAGAGAAGTTCTTTGAGGAGCTGAAGAAATCACAAGAGTCGTTGCATGAACACACGGCTGTGATCGTACTTGCTTTCTTGACCAGATTTATGGCAATTAAGTCCAAGTACTTTTTTTTCCATCAACTGCTACAATGATCTCATGAAATTGATCTGCGATATCCTTCCACAACCTCACAAAGCGCCACCTGATATGTATCAGTCAAAGATCAAGATATCTGGTCTCGGTATGAAGTATGATAAAATTGATGTGTGCCCAGACAACTGCATGCTATTCTAGAAAGAGCACGCCAATGAGAAGATGTGCTTGAAATGTGGTAAATCGAGGTATGTTGAAGTTGTTAATGATGATGGCGATAATGTGATGACAGATGTCGCACATAAGCAGATTCATTACTTGCCTATGACACCTCCGTTGAAGCGGATGTTTCTTTCAAAAAGAACCACAAGACCCATGAGATGGCACAAAGAAGTTAAACGTGAGAACAAAGAATTCTTGACGCATCCGTCCGATGGTGATGCATGGAAGGCGCTAGACCGTTTCGATCCAGACTTTTCTCGTGATGCGAGAGATGTTCGCATCGGATTAGCGACAGACGGATTCTCACCGTTCAGTACGAACGCCACGCCTTACTCATGTTGGCCCGTCTTTGTCATTCTGTACAACCTGCCACCTGCTCTTTGTACAAAGAAAGAGTTCATGTTTCTCAGCCTCATTCTACCAGGACCTGATCATCCCGGGTCACGTCTCAACGTGATGTTAAAACCGCTGATCGAAGAATTGAAAGTCTTGTGGATAGGAGTCGAAGTGTACGGCGGTTACAAGAAGCATAAATTCAACCTTAGAGCTGCTTATTTGTGGTCCATCCATGATTTGCCGGCATACGGCATGTTTTCCGGATGGAGCACTCACGATCGTCTGACGTGGATATGTGCTTCAGACAAGGATTGCTTTTGACTAACTCATGGAGGCAAAATATCTTACTTCGATTGTCACAGACGTTGGCTGCCCTCGAGTCATATATTTAGGCAGCAGAGGCATGTCTTTCGAAAGAACACTGTTGTCACTAAAGGACCGCCGAAGCATCTCAACGGGTCAGAAATTTCTGATATGTTGGACAAACTGGTGCCTGATGAAGGTCGTCCTGGATACTTAGTAGGTTATGGAGAGGAACACAATTAGACTCACATATGTGGACTTTGGGATCTACCGTATGTGAAGTCATTGATTCCAATGCACAACATTGATGTCATGCATCAGGAGCATAACATGAGCGAAAGTATCATAAGCACTTGCATGGATATACCTGGCAAAACGAAAGACAATTATAAAGCTAGACTAGATTTGGCATACATTTGTCATCGTCCAACTCTTGAAATCTCCGAAAGTGGTGGAAGGCCACGTGTTTCTTTCTATCTTCGATCGAAAGAAAAGAAAGAAGTTATGAAATGGATGAAAACTTTGAAATTCCCAGATGGTTACGCAGCTAGCCTGAAACGAGCCGTAAATGTTAACACAGGAAACCTCACTGGGTTGAAGAGTCATGATTATCACATTATAATGGAAAGACTCCTATCTGTTATGTTCCGAGGCTATCTAGATGATGCGTTGTGGAAGGTTAGCTGAGCTCAGCTATTTCTATAGACAACTTTGTGCTAAAGAAATCAAGATCGGGATGATGGATAAGTTAGAGAAGGAAGTACCCATACTTTTATGTAAGATGGAAAAAAAATTTCCACCAGGTTTCTTCAATCCAATGCAACATCTGCTTATCCATCTTCATTTGAAGCTAAAGTTGGCAGTCCCGTGCAATATAGGTGGATGTATCACATTGAAAGAGTGCTACGATATCTGAAACCAGTGGTTGGCAACAGGACAAGGGTGGAAGGGTGCATCGCTGAAGCATATGCTCTTAAGGAAGTAGGACACTTTTCAAGTGTCTACTTTGCGGAAGAAAACAATATCAATACTTTGGCGATGCGGTACAATGTGGACGAAACACCCCCTCTAAGCGACCTTTCCATTTTTCAAACGAGAGGCGCCACCGTTGGTAGCTACACGACCTACGTGCTATCCGAACATGAAAGGACTATTGCTTTACTCTACATGTACGCAAATATAGAAGGCATGCAGGAATACTCCGAGTAAGTGTTTCTCCTACATTTATGCTAATCGACATATTTTGCTACACATGTACTCTAAAAGATATTTTTTCATGTTCAACGAGTTCCACAGACAATATTGGCCACATAGGCATCAACCTACGACCAAACAAGTAGAAGCGATGCGAAAGGAAGGAATAAATGGGGGGGGGGGGGGGCAGAGTTTCCTATCTTGGTTTTGAGAATATGTAATATTCTTTCGTCTTCTATGTATTATAAATTACTATTATTAAAGAAGTATTATTTTAACTCAAGATCATTTATGACAGTGTCGGACTCACAATGTCCATGAAGATTTGCGGCAGCTATCTTATGGATTGGTGAATGTTAGAAGCTATGGTCGATATGACGTAAATGGATTCCGATTCCGTACAACTCATTCCGGTGTTGTGACAAGAGTAATGAACACTCAAGGGAATTTAACCGATTATTATGGGATCATTAACAAAATCCTTGAATTTACTTTTACCGGAAATAAGACACTTCGAGTTGTCTTCTTTGACTGTGACTGGTTTGGAATGGTCAAAGTGAAACATAAGGACCGACTACGAGGTTACGATACATTTGTTCTTGCACATCAAGTTGAACAAGTGTATTATATACCTTATCCATGCACGAAGCTCAGTGCTTGGTGGGTGGTATATAAGGTGAATCCTCGTGAGCGGCCATATACTCCTGGGGATGATGGTTACCATGATAGCGAAGACGTTGAAGAAGTGTACCAAGAAGAAGAGTTGCCAGACACTTTTATCGCCGAGCTTGGTGCATGACTCGATCAATTAGTTGGAGATGTTGAAGATGTTGAAGATGTAGAGCCAGATGATACGCGAAAAAAAATAGAACAGGCCACGATGGAAGATCGTTGGGCTGGTTTAAGGAGTAGGGCACATGCACATGACAATGATGTTGATGAATTTTGAAAGTGACTACAAGTAATGTTTTCTTGAAGATAGTAACATGAATTTGTATATTTTATTTGCATATTTACTGATTATCTAATTACAACAGGATGGCGTCAAAGAAGGGTAAGAAGGTGCCGCCGACGAGGGGGTTCTACCCCTCTAGACCTGAGGACGCTTTCGTTGGTGCCTCGTCGACTGGCAGCAGACACTCTCAGCTGCTGGGGCACGTTCAGACCAGCTCTAGAGCTTCGTCACAGGTAAATGTCACTCGTTTTTGACAAATTCTTTAAATTCAATTTCACATTAAACTTACTTATGAATCATTTGAATGTTGTAGTCCTCACCGGCTGGAGGTTGCGGCGCCAGTTGACCTTGGCTACCCTTCGGTGAGCCAGCCCTCAGTCAGCCAGCCCTCGGCTAGCCAGCCCCCGGCTAGCGATGCTTCTGTTCCTGTGGTCCTTGACTCGACTGGTGAGGAGTCGTCTGGGTCACCTGACGTGGCGCCCCAGCAGACGCGGAGGATGAGGAGGACTCACTTTATCAGTCCTCCTGCAGTCCCTTCACAGAAGATCGTGATTTGTCGAGTCGGAGACAGGTAATAAAAATTATATTGTTCAATTTTAGTTTCTTTTGGTTAATTAAATAATCAATCAATAAATATTTTGCAGGGTTTGGGATGACACATCTTTCACCGGTGAGAGACACCAAAGACCGGTGAACGGTGTCCTCGGGTCCTTAGTGCGTTTGCACTATCCCAGGGTCATCGATGGGGTGCCTACTCTTTCGTGGGAGGACTACGCACGCGTCCATCACCAGGAGCATGATAACCTTCAGGAGGCCCTATGGGCCGATCTTATGGTAAGTATGTTAAAAAAAGTTTCTAAGTTTCAACTCTTAAACTCTTTTAGTGAACATCTCTTCAATATATTCTTTATCGTAGGCAAGATATACTTTAGAGGACCCGAATGACCATCGCTAGTTTGAGGATGCAAGGCAAGTGTTTCACTACAATGCTGCCAAGGCGCTTCGACAAGCTTTGTCGAACGCTCGTGTTCAAATTATTAATTAGCACTTGAAGGCGAACCAGCAGCCCGTGCTACACTTCTGGCAAGCGAGCGAGATGCACCTGATGGAGGAGTACGCGCAGGTACGTGGAGTGTAGTAAGTATTTTTTTTTCTGGTAATTTCCTCGATGGTATTTTTAACGACTTCCAACTATGTGCAGGGCCACGTGAGCTGGTTGCAAGTTCGAACCGATGCCTTTCGGGCCCTTTGTCGCTACTGGGCTAGCGATGAGTTTAAAGCTAAGTCCAAGAAGGCTCGAGACTGTAGAGGGGTCGAGGGGAAGAGCAGGCACGGGCAAGATAACCACATGCATTTAGCTAAACGCATGGTAAGTGTGTGTAACTTATGTTTATATATTCATAATATATTGTTCGTACTAACATGTATTGATAGGAGCGCAAGACGGGGGTGCCGCCGACCCCTGCTGAGATCTGGAAGAGAGGTCACAGGGACCCTTCTCAGCAGACGGGGTGCAGTCAGGCTGCAGCCGAGCGATTGGTAAGTTTAGAAATCATTCATATTAAATATAACTATATAGATTGTTGAACTTACACCCTTTTCTTGTTTTGCAGGCTAAGTACAGGGAGGAGGCTAGGAAGATACACGGCAAGGATTTCGATTGGGAACGTCAACCAATCGATCCTCAAGCCGCGTATGCAACCGGTGGTGGAAAAGCACACGGAAGGTGAGTTTACAAATCATTTTATCATTTTCAATTCAAAGTATTCATGATATTTCAATTTCATATTACTGACTCTCTTTTCTATAGGCTTGCCATATTCGACGGAGTTGTCGACTCGAGGGCGGGGAGACCTGTGAGAGGCAGATCTACGTAGGCTTCTTCGGTGGGCACGACTAGTCGTCGCACCTCGCAGAGGGACATTGAGATGCAGTCTATCTTTAGGCGACAGGAGGAGTCAGAACGCCAAAGGATCGTGATGGAGGCCACGATCCAAACCCAGGCAGTAGCGTTGGCGCAGATGCGGGAAGCAATGGAGGTAACCAAATAAAAACTAAAGTTCTCATTAATTCAGCGTAAATGACTTACTAATAGATAACATTTAATGTTTGCAATGACAGGCCATGGCTCGGGCGCAAGGTGTGGGGATCCAGCTACCGGTACTACCACCGGTCCTTCCAGGCAATCCTTCTTTAGCGGGTCAGGTAATTTTCTATGTAATCCTTCTTCTCCAGCGTAATAAGATTGAGATAGATGAAAGAAAGATAGTTAGATAGAAGAAAATGATTGAGATAAAAGAAAGAGAGAGATAGAAGAAAGAGTGAAAGATAGTTAGATAGAGTAGGAGGGGAATGAAGAGAGAGAGAGAGGAAGATGTAGATAGAGATAGAGGGAGGGGAAGATAGAGGGAGGGAGATGTAGATGGAGATAAAGGGAGGAAGATAGAGGGAAAAGGATAGCAATAGAGAGATAGAGCGAGAGAGAAATATAGAGGGAGAGAGAAAGAGAGAAATGAAAAGAGAGAGGAAGAGAGGGGGATCTAGATGAAGATAGAGGGAGAGGAAGGGATGGAGAGAGATGTTGATGCATCTATATTCTAACTCTAAGTTTCATTAATTGCAGGGATCCGCGACAGCTGCACAAATGCCGTCGCTATCGCCACCTGGAATGAGGCGCGATGACGACTTCGACTTTGGAGGTGGCTCCGCCGGTGGCTACGGAGGTCAGATGGGCGAGTGAGCCCTTGTTTGCTTTGTTGATGATGATGTGAGATGTATCGGCACTTATTAGTTTGTGATTGTGATGATGTTTGTGTGTTATATAGTGTGTGATATATTGTTTCTATTCTATGATTCTGGCTATCGAGCCGGTTAGTATTTTCTGTTTTTTTTAAATAAAAAACCTTATTTGCAATGGCTTTTTATACAGTACCGTCGCAAATAAGGTACCAGGCCATCGCAATTAAGCCACTGCTATTTGCGACGGCCCGGGTGTCGCAAATAAGCTTTAATTGCGACGGCATGGCCGTTCCAACTTCAGGAGTGGGTCCTGCCAGAGGACACGTGGACCCTGCCGGCTTACCTTATTTGCGACGGCCAGGCCGTCGCAAATAAGTGCCCCTATTTGCGAGGGTCAGGCTGTCGCAAATAACATTTAATTGTGATGGCGGAGCCGTCGCAAATATTGTTGCGGGGCCCACCAGCCCCTGGCAGTAACTTGCGACGGCCGCTGCTAGCCGTCGCAAATAAGGTTATTTGCGACGGTGGCCGTCGCAAATAACCTTATTTGCGACGACTTATTTGCGACGGCCAGAAACCGTCGCAAATAAACAAAGTCGTCGCAAATAGCTTATTTGCAACGGCTTTTTGCTTATTTGCGACGGCCCTGGCCGTCACAAATCGTCGAGATTCCTGTAGTGGACGCTTGTCCTGGTTATGTAGGCACGCAGGCAAGATTCCCCACCGGAACAGACTCCGGCACTTTTATTTTTACCGTATTTGACCTGGACTCCAACCCTGGTGGTGCACACAGACACAAAAGTAACTAACGTACAAGATTAAGACTCATGCAAATAAGTAATAAAATATTTCGGAAACTCTACTAATACAGGTAATTAACACATACGTGCATGTGTGCCTCTGCGGCATCAAACCATCAACGTGCAATCATTACATGTGGCATAACTCTAGTTTTCATTTTTTTGCATGTATCTCTGGTTCTGGTATTTTCTCTTTGGGCTTCCCTTCAATAAAAAACTGGAATATTACCCATTAAAACAGAGTGAACATGTAAGTCATCACTACCTTTGTAATTCATTTTTAATTTGAAATCTTCTCCATGAATAGCTGAAATTATATAAAGAACCACAGGTTCATCAGAGCCGGGTGAGGCAATCGGGACTGTTCGCTTCGTGACATTTGTAGAGGGATTGTGTCTGTCCTGGGTCCGGGCCTCGGAGCTTCGATTGCCAGGGATTCGACCCGGGCCCATGCTCCAAAGGTTAATTTTGTGAGGAACGAATAAACGAGATGGGAGAGTCGGCTTATCTTTGTTGTTGACGTGTCGTAGCGGTCACTGTTCGATTTGCTTCCACATGGTACGTGGTAGAGTTCCCCCACCCCTGAGGTCGCTGTGGTATAACGCATGACTTCAAGTCGGTGCCTGTCACGAGGTGGAGGGGGCGAGGCGCACCGTGATTTAGTCTAGTTCTGTCATCCTTCAATGTGTCGTGATTCACGAAGAGACGGGGTGGCCTGTAACGTGAATCTTCGGGTCGCCATGGGTCTTCATTGCGGCGCCGGTTACGGAGCAGCGTAGTGACGTGGCGGGCGACAGAAACCCCAGGGTCGTTGCAAGCCTTTTATTGCCGCGTCAGTTACGAGGCGTAACGTGCCGCCCCAGCCGCTTTTATCTCTTCGGCTCACTTGGTGGGGCTATAAATAGCCAAGTGTAGTTCCCTCGTTCCCAATTGCCTTAGCCTCAGTTCTCCAAAGGTCCTCCCTCTCTCCTTTGCCTCCGCTCATTCCGTAGTCCTAAGACCTTGCTTGGTGGTGAGAGAGTGTGGCGGCCAGGGCTCTGTGTCTGGCTGATGGACGGCGGGACCGCGGCTGATGAGGTTTCGGAAGGAGGTTTGGAGGGGGAGAAGTTACCTAGAAGTCCGAAAAGGGGAGAAGCCTCTCAGAGGTTTGAAGACAGCAGACCCAGTTGGGACTTCGAAGGGGAGGCTGACTTGATCCGGATGCAACGTGTGTATCCGTGTGACCAAAGCCCTCTCGCGCGACACCGAGCCAATTGGGAAATATGTTGGTCGCTTTGGCTTCCCGGGCATTCTCAACAGGCTTTGACGTCCCGTCTCACCTTGACGCGCAGTGAGGCGCCATCATCTTTGTGCTTGGAGATGGGAGGCCTTCTTACTAGGCAGGAGTGAGATCCGTATTTGGATATAAAAGGCCATTCGCCCGTCTAGATATCTCCTCCCAAACAAAGATGTTTTGGTTTTTGGCATATCATTTCCATGTCGGAAACCAAACATGCTTTGGTAGAAACCGCGACCGCCTTCCCATTGAAGGGGAGAAAAAGCAAGGCCATCAGTCCTTCGAGGGGTAGGATAGTCCTAGGCGAGAACTGAATCTCGATGTAACCCATTTTCCTCCTCTTTGTACATAGTTGAGCCATGATGTATCATAAATCCTTTATAATAACATTAAAAATATTTCTGCTAAGATTTGTTTTCCATACCTTTGTCTTGTTAGAATCACAATACTTGGAACTTTTGTCATTCGCGACCCGCGGTTTGTAGGACACGTGGAAAAAGCTCGAGCAAGGGTTGTTTTCAAGGTAAAAAATTTCAGGCGAGACCGGGCCCTCGATCGAGCTATAGCCCCCGAGCCAAGGCATTGCAACCTTGACTCAGGTTTCAGTCTCGGGGTCTTACCGTTGAGGTGCTCGTCCTCCGGGTGGTGCATCTAGTGTGGTCGGTCGCCGACCGCTTCGATCGTGGTAACGCGTCCTGGCAGTGTGGGTGTCGCGCAGTCCCGGCCGCTAGTGCGGGGGAGCCAGGGCGCGGGCTTGTTGTAGATCTGTTGCGTGTGTCTTTCCACCTTTTGAGCGACACGGCGTCGTCCAGGCTTGCCTCGGCCGAGCTCGCGTTGTGGCCCAGAGTATCTCCTGATACCTTTATCAAGCTCGAAGGCGTGTGCGGACGGGGCACGATTGAGGTCGCATCGGACGCTGAATACTTCCTCGGGTGCTTCGCCTGGTTTGAGAGTTGTCATCGCCAGGGCACCGCCCCGACTGTATAGTTTGCACAGCAGGGCCAGCTGGATCGTGGAATCCACGGTGATGACCCGTCTAGGTCCTGGGATCTTCAGCTTGAGGTAGGTGTACTTCAAGACAGCCATGAACCTGGCATAGCAGGGTCGTACCATGATGGAGTGGTAGGAGCCGGTGAAGTCGGTGACTTCGAATGTGACGATCTCCATGTGGGAGATTATTCAGCTCTGAATGTGATCGGAAGGTCGATGTGCCCGAGGGGTGTCGATCATACCTCGGGCATGATTCCGTGGAAGGGTCCCCACGGGGGATGGAGTTGAGTGCGTGGGATCTTCACCAGGTCTAGGGTGATGGCATACAAGGTGTTGAGGTTCATTCCATAGTCCATCAGCACTCGGGTGAGGTGTGCAGGCCCTACGACCGGGTCGACCACTAGAGGATATCGCCCGGGTTGTGGCATGGTATCGAAATGATCTGATCTGTCAAAGGTGACAGCCGTTACAGACCTTCGGAGGTCTGGGGTTATTGATGACGGTTCCTACGCACTACTAACAATTCATCCCTAGCAGTGGTGCCAGAAATGCTTGTTAATAGATTTTAGATTATACATGTAAATCCGCAAGCACACGAAAACAATCGATGTAGCATTTCCCCTCTAAGAGTATTCCCAAAGGGTGTCATTTACATTCTCCTAAAGGAAAGCTAGATTGAAGCAAAGCAATCATCAAATGGAGGGGCTAGGTTGATCTAGGTAAGGTTCTAGCAAGGATGGATAAATGATAATTGGAGTAGTATGACACACACAAGAGCATTCAATCCTAAGAGGGTAGATGAGGTAAAAAAGGGACTAGGCTAAGAGTTAGGTAGAGACTCCTACTATGCTTTTAGTGTACATATACATAGCCTAAGTTAGTTACTAATGATTATATTAATTATGAATTCTCATGCTAAATGGATTAATACATAAGGCACAGGTTTACCCCTAGCAATACTAGGACGACTCCCACCAAGAGCCTGTGGCATAGCCGAACATGAAGGATTACAAAGGACAGATAGAGTTGTCACCATCTACTGCCTACCTCTTCAATCTGTGGGTCTACAAGACATTCAATGCTACTTTCTATCCTAGCATCATGCTAGCATATTAAGTAATTACATTAAGAGCCTAGGCACAAGCCATCCTAAGGCAATGAACTAAATCATCGTTGAACCAATTTTAATTCATAGCATAAGTGATTCATGTTAACATAATCATGTCATATATAATTAAACTATAGTGGGGGTTTGTAATGTTTATGATGATATAATGAGAATGGTATAGCATAATTATAAATACTACTCCTACCACATACATGGAATCCACAATCAAACAAGAAACACTTCATCCAAGTATATGAACAATAGAAGACTAAAGATAACATCTTTATTAAGAGCAAAGTCACAAATACAAATAGGAATAAAAGCGTCATACCTTTCCCAATTAGGTATTGGGAAGAGACTCCTTCTACTCCTCTCCTACTTGGACTATGGACTAGAGGCTCTCCTCTCTACAGCCTACTCCTCTAAACCTATGGAGAGTAATGGATACACTGGATGAATACTCAAGTTGTGTGTGTTGAAGTGAGGGGTGAGGGGTCCTATTTATAGCTTGGAGAAGGGTCGGTTTCCGCCACCAAAAGCTCCCGAATTAGTCTTTATCGTGACCAGGGCACCACAAGGAGTCGACACGTGGAAGCTAACCGAGTTTGGCGCCAGGAAGGGTTCGGTAGAACCCCCTAGTCGGCTGAACAAAAAGTTGGACCATTTCCCGTGTGCTTCCTCGAGGTGACTTCTAGGTGGGTCTTTTTGACTGATATGGGTGCTACATCATTGGATGGCCTCGGATACTTCTCTTTGTGGGCCACTATATCCATGTGGTGCCATATGTCATTGCTTGATTGGCTAGAATGATATTTTATAGGATCCATCCCCTTGTTTCACTTCAATTCTGCATAAAATACCTGCATGCACTGATTTCTCCAAGGGCAAGTGGAAATTGGTTAAATAGAAAGGTGATGTGTGCAAGAAATGATATTTTCTTCACATATTTAAGTTATATTGATGGGTGAAATTGGTATATAACAATCATCAACAAACTCCCCCAATCTTATCCTTTGATCGTCCCGAGCAAAGTCAAGGCTTTAGGTTTATGATTAGGAGTTGCTAGTATATTCTATTTTTCAAAAGTACCATGTGCACAACAAAATACTCTTCCTAGTATTGCAAAATTTGGCATGGTACTTCACCCATCCTAAGTCATTATGGGGCTTATGCCTTCTCCTATTAATGGGTGGTTGAAAGATAGAACAACAAATAGAGCACACATACCCTAGAAATCAAGTTCCACTCAAATTCTAAAGAGATCAATTTAGATTATAAGTATCTCAATTTGATTCTCTCAGTATCTCCTTTATTTGTAGTGGAAATATATCCTCACTAGGGCATTTTGCCTAAATTCATCCTACCTCTACATAAGGCTTGTATGTGGAGCTTGGTAGGGAATATTGTAGGCATATTTGCAACACATAATATTGCTAAGTCAAAAGAGCAAGTCTTAGGAGAAATCAATTCAAAACAATTTGATTCAAGACTTGTGCATGTGTGATGGAATGGAGTGGATGTGAACATTGAGATGACTCCTTTTTGAGTGGACTCTCTTGTTTTGCGGGGATGAAACATGGCTAATTTTCTCTTTTTTTTTTCTCATGCTTATGATGTAAGCATGCATTTTATTTTTATTTTTCTTGTAGCCATGTCTTCTACTCCCTTTTTATGCAATAAATTTTTGAGAGAGTTTCTCTTTTTATTGTGGAACGGTGGTATCATGGAATTTTGCTTACTTCTAGTGTAGAAGTATAGAATGCACTACAGGAAATGCGGGCATTTGCGACGACCAGCTGTATTTGCGACGGCCGGCCGTCGCAAATAAACATATTTGCGACGGCCCACATATGGCTGTCGCAAATTAGATAAACCATCGCAAATATACATTTATTTGTGACGGTCGTCTAAAATGGCCGTCGCAAATAAGAAGGCCGTCGCAAATTAAGCTTATTTGCAACGGCCTCTTCCGTTAGCCGTCGAAAATAGAGTTAATTGCGATGGCTAACCCTAGGGCCGTCGCAATTAAAGTGGCCGTCGTAAATTAAAGTCCTATACCGTCGGGCCGAGCTCATTCTCTTCGTCCTATCCTTACGTGCCCCCCCGCTCCGCTCTACCCCCGGCCCCACCACCCCCGCTCCCGCTCCCCGCCGCCGGCCCGCCGCACCCACGCCGCCCCCGGCCTCGTCGCCGCCGGTCCATCGCGCCCCCGGCCTCGCCGCCCTCGGCCTCACTGCCCCCGCTCCACCGAGCCCCCGGCCTCGGCTCGCCGCACCCCCGCCGCCACGGCCCGCAGCGCCCCCGGCCTCGCCGGCCCCGGACCGCCACGCCCCCGCTGCGCTCCCGCCGTCCCCGGCCCCCCGACGCCTCCGGCACCGAGGTGAGCTCGGTTTTTTTTTTTGCTTTCATTTTAAAATCCATATGCAAAATAGGGAATTATTCCTACAAATTCTATAGATACACAATAGGGAATCATGCATTGTAGTTAGGGTTATTATTCCTAAAAATTCCTACGAACTCGACGGCCTTCTTGAGGCCCCTGCACCTGGGCTTGCCACACTTGCGCGCGTGGTGGCCCAGCAGCTCTCACACGAGGACCGCGGCGGCGACGGCCGGGTGTAGCAACACGCAATGGGTTGGGCTGGGCCGTCTCTCCTTTTTCTCCCCAAGGAATAGGTGTCCCTATAAAATGCATTTACCACCGCAGCAGCGTGGCTTAATTGAACAACAACATGGACCATCGCGCACATGCTTGTTGGTGACATGCTCCGGACGCTCGAACCCGCCATTTGGTCACCGGCACCGTGCAGCCCCCCTGTTGCGCGACCCAGACACCGCGGCTGTCCTGCCGAGTACCCACGCCGTCACCGCCGGTGCCCCCACCAATCGGCCGTGTGCTGCGTGACAGGACGCAACCGTCCATCTAACTCCGTCCAGGCCGCTGCGCTGGCCTGCCATCCGACGTCCAGGATCTCTCCTGAGCCGTACATAACAAATGGTTGCTTAATGATCTTGTCCGTATGGTGCCGCTGGTAAAGAAAAAATTCCCTGCAAGAAACAACACCAGCCCCCTCCTTCCCTCCACTCCCCCATCACTGATTCACTGTCCCTCTCTTCTCACTCTTCCCGAGAAGCGGACGAAGCGCCGCGCGCCCGCGCTGTAGATTTCGATCCGGTCCCCGATGCGTGACGGGGCCGTTCTGTAGTAGCCTCCCCACCTGGTGATCGACCTGTCGCGGCGGTCGCGGCCACGGCACGGCGCCTGGAAGGATCCGGGCCAACCCGCGTGGCTGGAACTCCGAATCCGAGCAGTTCATGGTGACCTCTTTGCTTTAGCTCCAGATTGGCTGTCTCCATTTCCCCCTCCTCATCTTGGCTGAGATTTCGAGGGTGGTACGTCACGATCTGAGTGGTCTAGGGGTTCGGTCGCAGATTTAGCTGCATTTGCCCGGATTTGGCTCCACCTGACGCGGAATGGCCGCCTATACCCCGAGGCGAGGCGGAAGGCCTGCGCCTTGCACCCAGACACACCTAGGCGAGCGCCTAATGGCGCCTTACTAAACACTGATTATTAGATAAAAGGGAAACACAATTACTACAAATTTTTTCTGTTTAGCACTAGAGTAACCTCTTAAAGCTGAAAATTAGGTTATTAACCATTGTGTTGTAGCGAGTGAGGGACTTGCTTCTGGATCAACCAAAAGCATCATAATATGGTGATCTAGCTGGCCCAATTATATTCAGTTCTTTGAGTGTTCTAGCTATTTTTATCAAATCGGTCTTGACATAATGCATTTTCTTTACATTGCTCAGGTCCCCTCCCCATCGTGCACACTCAGATCCACTTCACTGCTCAGGTATGCCACCATCATTCTTCTAATATTGTATATGACAGAGTACAATGCTTTTAGCTGTATATGACGACTTGTTGCTCTTATAGTAGCTGCCTTGATATGTATAATGCTCTAACTATTTTTTATCAAACTTTTAATGTTGTAACACATTTTCTTTAGATTCGCATCACCATGTTACTAGTTCAGCCTATGTCAAGTTTGTGATCTAGCTGTTGCTAGATGATTATGTTTTTTTAGGTTTAGATAATTTTTTGTCATGCTTTGGTAAATATGTTTATTACGCAGGTTACTAGAATTAATAGTTTTTTCTCTTGTTCTTTTGATTGCGTGAGTGTTTAGAATTAATAATTTTTTTCTATTCTATTTAGTGTATGTTTGGATTTTAGTGCATTCATATAATGTTTTTGAGTGACTACTTAATATATATAAATAAAGGGGTTTTGGGTTGGCTCGGACCAACCCGGAAGGGCACGATATGTAATAAGTATGATCGTGCCATGTAGACTATTGTAGTGGTACCGTATGCGTCAAGTCGACACGGAAGCGAATGGGTTGGTAAGGACGTCAATGACCCGCAATTGCGTGGACGGTGGAAATAGATGTGGAATTGTCATCTAAGACCAACTTTCCTCTCACACTCTCTCTAGTTCTTTCCTATCTCTTAAATGACCTCAAAATGAAAATGAGCAACATAACCTATAGCAATATATTACCCGTTTCGGATCAGCACGTCTCACATGCCATTGGCATGTGAGACGTGCAGGTTCGGAATTGTCCCTTTTTGGACAGCCTCGGAGTGACCGAGGGGGTGTGGCTTGTGACGATACGCGGGTCCGGATTTGGACGAGATTTTGGTGGCGTAACCCTGTTGTTCTCTGCTGCACCATTTTTGGGCGTGCAGTGGAGAATAACGGGGTTATGCTGCCGAAATTTCTTTCGAATTCGGATCACCCATCTCGTCATGAGCACGCTCCGCTCAGTCACTCTTGGGTGGGTTTAGGATCTATCTGCCTAGGTTGTAGGACCGTGACATAAAATAATAATACATTAATGACAATTTCTTTCGCGTTAAACTGCAGAGCCAAACATGGGTGAAGACCGCAGTTGGATGTATACTGGCTGGAAGAGAAGAACTGGTGGTCACTCGGATGAGTGGTTTATCAAGTTAGATCAATTTTTGGATCGAGCATTTTCGTTGTCAACGGAAGATATTGTGCAGTGCCCATGTACAAAATGCCGGAACACCAAGTTTTTGAGAAGACTGGAGCTTTCGTTTCACATATGTCGAAACGGTTTCACTCCACATTATGAAGTGTGGACCTTTCACGGCGAGACTAATTCTCGAGTCATAGCCGAAGTGGATGAGGATGATGATATAACAGAGTTTGATAGGATCGACGAGATGCTAGAAGCTGTGGAAGCGGAGGATCCTCTTACAAATGAGGCAGAAAAGTTCTTCGAGGAGCTGAAGAAATCACAAGAGTCATTGCATGAACACACGGTTGTGACCGTACTTACTTTCTTGACCAGATTTATGGCAATTAAGTCCAAGTACTTTATTCCAATCAACTGCTACAATGATCTCATGAAATTGATCTGCAATATCCTTCCACAACCTCACAATGCGCCGGCCAATATGTATTGTTCAAAGATCAAAATATCTGGTCTCGGTATGAAGTATGAGAAAATCGATGTGTGCCCAGACAACTGCATGCTATTCTAGAAAGAGCACGCCAATGAGAAGATGTGCTTGAAATGTGGTAAATTGAGGTATGTTGAAGTTGTTAATGACGATGACGATAATGTGATGACAGATGTCGCACATAAGCAGCTTCGTTACTTGCCTGTGACACCTCAGTTGAAGTGGATGTTTCTTTCAAAAAGAACCGCAAGACACATGAGATGGCACAAAGAAGGTAAACGTGAGAACAAAGAATTCTTGACGCATCCGTCCGATGGTGATGCATGGAAGGCACTAGACCATTTTGATCCAGACTTTTCTCGTGATGCGAGGAATGTTCGCATTGGATTAGTGATAGACGGGTTCTCACCATTTAGTACGAACGCCACGCCATACTCATGTTGGCCCGTCTTTGTCATTTCGTACAACCTGCCACCTGCTTTTTGTACGAAGAACAAGTTCATGTTTCTCAGCCTCATTGTACCTGGACCTGATCATCCCGGGTCACGTCTCAACGTGATGTTAAAACCGCTGATCGAAGAATTGAAAGTCTTGTGGACAGGAGTCGAAGCGTACGACAGTTACAAGAAGCAGAAATTCAACCTTCGAGCTGCTTATTTGTGGTCCGTCCATGATTTGTCGGCATACGGCATGTTTTTTGGATGGAGCACTCACGGTTGTCTGACGTGTCCGATATGTGCTTCAGACACGGATTGCTTTCGACTAACTCATGGAGGCAAAATATCTTACTTCGATTGTCACAGACGTTGGCTGCCCTCGAATCATATATTTAGGCAGCAGAGGCATGTCTTTCGAAAGAACACTGTTGTCACTAAAGGACCACCGAAGCGTCTCAACGGGTCAGAAATTTCTGATATGCTGGACAAACTGGTGCCTGATGAAGGTCGTCCTGGATATTTCGTAGGTTATGGAGAGGAACACAATTGGACTCGCATATGTGGACTTTGGGAGCTACCGTATGTGAAGTCATTGATTCTAATGCACAACATTGATGTCATGCATCAAGAGCGTAACATGAGCGAAAGTATCATAAGCACTTGCATGGATATGCCTGGCAAAACGAACGACAATTATAAAGCTAGACTAGATTTGGCAGACATTTGTCACCATCCAACTCTTGAAATCTCTAAAAGTGGTGGAAAGCCACGTGCTTCTTTCTATCTTCGATTGAAATAAAAGAAAGAAGTTATGAAATGGATGAAAACTTTGAAATTCCCAGATGGTTACGCAGCTAGCCTGAAACGAGCCGTAAATGTTAACACAAGAAACCTCACTGGGTTGAAGAGTCATGATTTCACATTATAATGGAAAGACTCTTACCTGTTATGTTTCAAGGCTATCTAGATGATGCGATGTGGAAGGTTTCATCCGAGCTCAGCTATTTCTATAGATAGCTTTGTGCTAAAGAAATCAAGATCGGGATGATGGATAAGTTAGAGAAGGAGATACCCATACTTTTATGTAAGATGGAAAAAATTTTCCACCGGGTTTCTTCAATCCAATGCAACATCTGGTTATCCATCTTCCATTTGAAGCTAAAGTTGGCGGTCCTGTGCAATATAGGTGGATGTATCACATTGAAAGAGCGCTACGATATCTGAAACCAATATTGGCAACAGGGCAAGGGTGGAAGGGTGCATCGCTGAAGCGTATGCTCTTAAGGAAGTAGGATACTTTTGAAGTGTCTACTTTGCGGAAGAAAACAATATCAATACTTCGGCGATGCGGTACAATGTGGACAAAACACCCCCCTAAGTGACCTTTCCATTTTTCAAACGAGAGGCACCACCGTTGGTAGCTACACGACCTATGTGCTATCCGAACATGAAAGGACTGTTGCTTTACTCTACATGTACGCAAATATAGAAGGCATGCAGGAATACTTCGAGTAAGTGTTTGTCCTACATTTATTCTAATCGACATATTTTGCTCCACATGTACTCTAAAAGATGTTTTTTCATATTCAGCGAGTTCCACAGACAATGTTGGCCACATAGGCATCAACCTACGGCCAAACAAGTAGAAGCGATGCAAAAAGAAGGAATAAATGGGGGGCAAAGTTTCCTATTCTGGTTTCGAGATTATGTAATATTCTCTCGTCTTCTATGTATTATAAGTTACTATTATTAAAGAAGTATTATTTTAACTTACGATCATTTATGACAGTGTTGGACTCACAATGTCCATGAAGATTTGCGACAGCTATCTTATGGATTGGTGAATGTTAGAAGCTATGGTCGATATGACGTAAATGGCTTTCGATTCCGTACAACTCATTTTGAAGCTCTTCGTCCTCTCGCGGCAACATCAAATTCCGGTGTTATGACAAGAGCAATGGACACTCAAGGAAATTTAACCGATTTTCATTAACAAAATTCTTGAATTTACTTTTACTGAAAATAAGACCCTTCGAGTTGTCTTCTTTGATTGTGACTAGTTTGATCGCACTCATGGAACTCGAATAAACCAATTTGGAATGGTGGAAGTGAAACATCAGGACCGACTACAAGGTTACAATACATTTGTTCTTGCACATCAAGTGGAACAAGTGTATTATCTACCTTATCCATGCACGAAGCTCAGTGCTTCGTGGGTGGTATATAAGGTGAATCCTCGTGAGCGGTTATATACTCCTGGGGATGATGGTTACCATGATAGCGAAGATGTTGAAGAAGTGTACCAAGAATAAGAGTTGGCAGACACTTTTATCGTCGAGCTTGGTGCAAGACTCGATCAATTAGTTGGAGATGTTAAAGACGTTGAAGATGTAGAGGCTGATGATATGCAAAAACGGAAATTAGAACAGGCCACGATGGAGGATCATTGGGCTAGTTTAAGGAGTAGGGCACAGGCACATGATAATGATGTTGATCAATTTTGAAAGTGATTACAAGTAATGTTTTCTTGAATATAGTGACATGAATTTTGTATATTTTATTTGCATAATTACTGATTATCTAATTAAAATAGGATGGCGTCAAAGAAGGGTAAGAAGGTGCCGCTGACGAGGGAGTTCTACCCCACTAGACCTGAGGACGCTTTCGCTGGTGCCTCGTCGACTGGGAGCAGACGCTCTCAGCTGTTGGGGCACGTTTTGAGCAGCTCTAGAGCTTCGTCACAGGTAAATTTCACTCGCTTTTAACAAATTCTTTAAATTAAATTTCACATTAATCTTACTTATGAATCATTTGAATGTTGTAGTCCTCACCTGCTGACTCAGAGGCTGCGGCGCCAGTTGACCTTGGTTACCCTTCGGTGAGCCAGCCCTCGGCCAGCCAGCCCTCGGCTGGCGATCCTTCTGTTCCTGAGGCCTTTGGCTCGGCTGGTGAGGAGCCATCTGGGTCACCTGACGTGGCGCCCCAGCAGATGCGGTGGATGAGGAGGACTCTTTTTGTCAGTCCTCCTGCAGTCCCTTCACAGAGGATCGTGATTCATCCAGTCGGAGACAGGTAATAAAAATTATAGTGTTCAATTTTAGTTTCTTTTGGTTACTTAAGTAATCAATCAATAAATATCTTGCCGGGTTTGGGACGACACGTCTTTCACTGGTGAGAGACACCAAAGACCGGTGAACGGTGTCATCGGGTCCTTAGTGCGTTTGCACTATCCCGGGGTCATCGACGGGGTGCCTGCTCTTTCGTGAGAGGACTACGCACGCGTCCATCACCAGGAGCACGACAACCTTCAGGAGGCCGTATGGGCCGATTTTATGGTAAGTATGTTAAAAACAGTTTATAAGTTTTAACTATTAAACTCTTTTAATGAACATCTCTTCAATATATTCTTTATCGAGGACAAGATATACTTTAGAGGACCCGAATGACCCTCGCCTATTTGAGGATGCGAGGCGAGTGTTTCACTACAATGCTGCCAAGGTGCTTCGACAAGCTTTGTCGAACGTCCGTGTTCAAATTATTAATGAGCACTTGAAGGCGAACCAGTAGCACGTGCTACACTTCCGGCAAGAGAGCAGAGGCACCTGACGGAGGAGGAGTACACGCAGGTACGTGGGGTGTAGTAAGTATTTTTTCTGATAATTTCCTCGATGGTATTTTTAATGACTTACAACTATGCGCAGGGCCACGTGAGCTGGTTGTAGGGTCGGACCGATGCATTTTGGGCTCTTCGTCGCTACTGGGCTAGCGATGAGTTTAAAGCTAAGTCCAAGAAGGCTCCAGACTACAGAGGGGTCGAGGGGAAGAGCAGGCACGGGCAAGATAACCACTTGCGTTTAGCTAAACGCATGGTAAGTGTATGTAACTTATGTTTATATATTCATAATATATTGTTCATACTAACACGTATTGACAGGAGAGCGAGACGGGGGTGCCGCCGACCCCTGCTGAGATCTGGAAGAGAGGTCACAGGGACCCTTCTCAACCGACGGGGTGCAGTCAGGCTGCAGCTGAGCGATTGGTATGTTTAGAAATCATTCATATTAAATATAACTATATAGATTGTTGAACTTACACGGTTTTTTTGTTTTGCAGGCTAAGTACGGGGAGGAGGCTAGGAAGATACACGGTGAAGATTTCGATTGGGAACGTCAACCAATCGATCCTCAAGCCGAGTATGCAAGCGGTGGTGGAAAAGCACACGGAAGGTGAGTTTACCAGTCATTTTATCATTTTCAATTCAAAGTATTCAAGATATTTCAATTCATATTACTGACTCTCTTTTTTATAGGCTCGCCATATTCAACGGAGTTGTCAACTCGAGGGCGGGGAGACCTGCGAGAGGCAGCTCCACGCAGGCTTCTTCGATGGGCACGGCTGGTCGTCACGCCTCGCAGAGGGACATTGAGATGCAGTCCCTCTTTAGGCGACAGGAGGAGGTGAAATGCCAAAGAATCGCGATGGAGGCCACGATCCAAACCCAGGCAGCAGCATTGGCACAGATGCGGGAAGCAATGGAGGTAACAAAATAAAAACTAAAGTTCTCATTAAGTCAATGTAAATGACTTACTAATAGATAGCATTTAATGTTTACAATGGCAAGTCATGGCTCGGGCGCAAGGTTTGGGGATCCAGCTACCGGTACTACCACCGGTCCTTCCAGGCGATCCTTCTTCTGCAGGTTAGGTAATTTTCTATGTAATCCTTCTTCTCCAGCGTAAAAAGATTGAGATGGAGGAAAGAGGGAGATAGTTAGATAGAAGAAAATGATTGAGATAGAAGAAAGAGAGAGATAGAAGAAAGAGAGAGATAGAAGAAAGAGTAAAATATAGTTAGATAGAGTAGGAGAGGAATGAAGAGAGAGAGGAAGATGTACATGGAGATAGAGGGAGGGGAATTTAGAGTGAGGGAGATGTAGATGGAGATAGAGGGAGGAAGATAGAGGGAAAAGGATAGCAATAGAGAGATAGAGTGAGAGAGAAAGATAGAGGGAGAGAGAAAGAGAGAAATGAAAAGAAGAGGAAGAGAGGGGGATCTAGATGAAGATAGAGGGAGAGGAAGGGAGGGAGAGAGATGTTGATGCATTTATATTCTAACTCTAAGTTTCATTAATTATAGGGATCCGTGGTGGCTGCACAAACGCCGTCGCCGTTGCTACCGCCACCTGGAATGAGGCGCGACGACGACTTCGACTTTGGAGGTGGCTACGGAGGTCAGACAGGCAAGTGAGCCCATGTTTAGTTTGTTGATTTTAGTGTCATGTTTCGACGATGTGTTGTGATGTGTTTTAAGACTTTTGTGATGTGTTGTGATGTTTATACGCCTGTTTTGTGATTCTGGCCATCGAGCCGGGTAATATTTTATGTTTTTTATAAATAAAAAATAAAAAACCTTATTTGCGACGGCTTTTTATGCAGTACCGTCGCAAATAAGGATCCCGGCCGTCGCAATTAAGCCACTGCTATTTGTGATGGCCTAGCCGTCGCAAATAAGCATTAATTGCGACAGCCAGGCCGTCGCAAATAGGGGCGTGGGTCCCTGAGGATGACACGTGGACCCTGCCGGCTGAACTTATTTGTGACGGCCTGGCCTTCGCAAATAGAGCTTTAATTGCGACGGCCTGGCGGTCTCAAATACTGCTGCAGGGCCCACCAGCCCCCTGGTGATAACTTGCGACTGCCACTTTGAGCCATCGCAATTAAGCTTATTTGCGATGGTGCCCATCGCAAATAAGCTTAATTGCGATGACTTATTTGCGATGGCTAGAAGCCGTCACAAATAAGGAAATCCGTCGCAAATTGCTAATTTGCGACGGTATTTTCCTTATTTGCCACAGCCCTAGCTGTCGCAAATCGTCGGGATTCCTGTAGTGATGTGCAAGTGAAATCTTGAATTCAAAAAGTAATGAATGAAATGTCACATAGGTCTATACTAGTTTGACAAAGCTCAATGTGAAGGCAAATAGCATATGCATAAGGTACATCAATGTAATGTATCATATGGCTTTGGTAGGTATTTCCAATCAAATTAGAGTACTCAAATCTTTTTAGAATTTATTTAAAAATCTAAGTTTCACTTTCAAACTAGGAATAGCAGACCTATCACTATATTATATCTCACAACAACTTAGAATTGATTAGGCTTTTGCTACCCACAATTTCCAAATCAAGGCAAAATCAATTTTAGCCAATGAGAGCAATATGTTGGAGAGTAGTAAGTTGTAAACTAGAGACTTAGGAAAATTAAAATAGAGCAATTATTCTTCATTTCATATATGTGAATTCCAAGTCATTCTAACCGCACATCTTTTATTTTATTTGAAAACAAATCTATCCTACTTTTTTTATATACAAGATGGATGATGGTTGAATAGAAAATAAATATGCAAAGGGGTTGATACAATTTACCTCAAGTGGGGTCCTCCCCCAAGCTTGTTATTCACTCATCTCCGTGATGAGGGTTGAACCCTTGATGACAGAAGTATGCTGCGAGATCGGCTTGTTGTTGTTGCAGCGTGGAGTTGAAGTTGGTGAATTGAGTGTCCATGTGTTGTTGCCAGTCTCGGGTACCTTGTACATGCACTTCGAGAGTGTTGTAGATGTCACCCATTCTCACTTCAAGCTCTTCCATACGTCTAGTGAGATCTGTCATTCCTTGGCTATAGTCATGATGACTTCTAGCTGAAGAGGAACGACATCTTCTCATGGACGTTGGAGGCAAGTTGCTAGAGCTCGAAGTGGATAGGGGTGGCTCCCATGTGGCACCTGGCCATCCATGCCAAGATGGACCTTTGGTCTCATACGATGGAGGTTGAGTCCATCCGGGTGCATAACCCGTTGGGTTCTCTTCCTCTTCGCACTCATGGACCGTGGAGGTTGTCGGAGGCATGGCCGCTCTCCTTGCACGGCTTCTGGTTACCCTGCCAGAGACATTACTTCTTCATGCTTCCTCGATGGGAAGAAGGCCAATGGTTAGCCTCCGACATTTGTATAAATGATAATCCAGGTTAGGTAACCGAATTTCATTGACAAAGCCGGGATAAAAAATAACAAAGAGCCATCTTGATCATGCTTAAGGGTATGTCCTTGCACTAAATAATCTCTATCAATTAATTCTATTTCATTTTCAATATACTCAAATGAAGAATATTCTAGTGCTTCTACCCTAGTAGCAATACGAGTAATCAATGAAGTGCATTTAATTGGCACTGTTCTTGGAATTTACTCAAACCATTGTGTCATCATGGCAATAACTGGAGCAACTTTAATTTTTTAATCATGGGGAATAAAATTTTCAGCTCATCATCACACACTACCCTTATGTCTCCTCTAGAGAACATAGTCATAGCCACCCATCTATGCATGAAGCGTAAAGTAGGGTTGTGCAAGTGGCTATTCCTAGGTGATCTACATATGACCTCACAAGTTAAATCTTGCCAAAAACTATGTTTGTTAAACTTAGGAAAAGCGTCTAAATCTAGCAAACAACGTCTATAGAAGCCTAGGATTTCACTTAATTCTCCATAGGATGTTGTATTCTTTTTGAAATAATCTAAAAGTAATACCATCAAATCCTATTTTGAGTGTGCAAAGGAATTGTAGGGAGAGAAGGCGCTACCCTCTCTCCTCTATGTGAGCAAAGTTTTCCCATCCTAGTGCACGCCAAATGGAAAACAATTCGGAATCCATACCTATTTTTTAGATCAAATCCGTATCATTAGCTTTCGTATGAGAAAACTCACGATCTTGGAAGATCTTGCATGCTTGATATTCAACTTCACTTTCTATGTCGATGTCGTCGTCGTGAAGAAGTTGATGAGGGTTGCTTCTCTCACCCATGGGAGTCTCCTCACCTACACTCCTCCTCCGTGAACTTGGTGTAGCAACGGAAGAGGAGCGTGCACTTGAGTCTCCACCATGGCTTGAGCTTGCAGCCTCCTTCATCTTTCCAAACAGCCTCTTCATTCGTTTTATGGCCACAACAAACAAGAACACAACAAAGCAAAACATTGAAAGAGGTGATGTTAGTAAAAGCAAAACCCCTGACGAATTGCAAATGCAAACAAAAGCAAATCTTTTTGAGTTGGATTTTGAGCAAGAGTACTTCAATGAAGAGCAAGAAAAACAATGTGAGCAAGAGTGACTTTGGGGAGGTATGAAATGAGGTTAAGTGTGAGGAGAAGTGCTCCTCACGGCCACCATTTATAGTGTGCACTCCCCAATGCTCACTAGGGAATCAAATGTAGCCGTTGGAGGAGAGAGCGCCAAAATGGCTCTTTCCCCTAGTCGGCCGAACAGGGGGGTCGGCCGCACTGACAAGTGGGCCCCCTGTTCTCCCTTTTGGCAGGTGGCTCCCCAACAGCTATGGAATTAGCACATTGGTGAATTATCACTTTTGCAACTCAGAAAAATTGTTTTCCGAATAAAAACTCCTTTTTCAAAACTGAATAATTTTCTTTTTGTGGAAAATAAAGAAATAAAAATGATAGTTGAGAATAGAATATTCTCAACTTGCTAAGAAAAACCAAATATGTTCTGGGGAAAAATAAAACTAAAAGGGGAAAACCAAATAAAGAGAAAAGAAAAACAAATAAAAGGATAACTACCAATTTAACCTATTGGCTAGGTCTCACCACCGTCTGATGAGATGGACATTCCTCCTTCTTCATTTCTTGTCATCCGGGCCCGAAAGGATGGGCTCGAACAGCTTGTATTGCTCCTTCTCCCATTCCTTCTTTGGCGGCTTGGTGGACTTAGGCCATTGGAGAGGCCCGGACTTCTCCGTCTTCTTGGGGTGTCGGCGTGGACGATAAGACAGGTTTTCCGCATAGATCAAATTCCTCATGAATGTAGTGAGTAGGTCCACATTTGGAGGTGTGATTTTGACCTCTTGAATGTGCTTAACATTTGGCCTATACTTGATACGAATCATGGAGCAATGCTCCAACTTTGGGCGAAAGTTAAACTTCTCCTCCTTGCCATTGATATGGAAGTGGATTTCTCCAGCTCCCACATCTATGCAAGCCTTCGCGGTGCTAAGGAATGGTCGCCGAAGAATGAGCAGCGTATCCTTCTTGACCTCCATGTCGAGCACCACAAAATCCACAGGTACGAAGCAATTCTGGATTTTCATCGGAACATCTTTAGCGATACCCATTGGATAACGGATTGAAGAACCAGCCAGTTGGAGCTGCATTGGTGTTGGAGGAAGTTTTGTGAAGTTCAGCTGGTCCCACCTTGGGCATCACACTCACACTTGCTCCAAGGTCACAAAGGTCCTTGTCAAAGTGGTGATCCCCAATTGAGAATGATATTGTATGACATCTAGGATCCTTCAGCCAGTTGCCTCCTTGTAGAGAAATCATATTGGCACTTTCCACAGGAGGTTCGACTGTCCTAGAATCTTGCCATTCTCCACTGGAGGAACAGCAGCTGCCAGTTGAGCCAATTAAGTTTCCAACATCTTGTTGAAGCTCAATTGATTCTTAAAGGCTGAGGATAGTCCTTCAATCTTGGCACTAATGCTCTCTAGGGTCTTGTCATTAGCTGACAACTTCTTGGATAGAGTATTATTGATCTTCAGCTGGCCAATGGCATGTTCTTTCAAGTTGGGTTGATTTCCATTATTGCCATTGTTATTGTACCCTCCTTGAAAGAATGGGTGTGGTTGGCCCCACCCTTGACCTCTTGGACGATAGCCATTATTGGCTACGTATAAGGCATCCTCACAGGATTCTGGGCAGTCATTGCCCAAATGGCCCGTGTTGCCACAGACTTCACAAGTGATGTGAGAGTCTAAGGTATAGGCATTGCCACATACCTCACCATTGCTTTGTCCATCAATTGTCTTCATAAAGAGGTCCAATTTGGCAGCGATCATGTCCACCTCCTTCAAGGTGTGCATGCCTCACTGGCGGGTATGGAGACGCTCGCCGCTTCAACCCACATTTGACACCATCTTCTCAATCAAATATTAGGCTTTGGGCACCGTCAATGAGAAGAAGGCACCCTAGCAGCAGCATCAACATGATCACGGGCAGAAGGGATCAGCCCATTGTTGAAGTTTTGGATAATGAACCAATCATCCATCCCATGGTGGAGACAGGCTTGGATATACTACTAAAGCCTCCCAAGCCTCGGGAATAGATTCATTGGCATCTTGCTGGAAGTTGGAAATAATCCCATGTAGGGCATTGGTCTTGCCCAACGGGAAAAACTTGGCGAGGAATGTCGTAGAACACTTCTCCCAAGTGTCTACAACACTTCGGTTCGCGTAGAACCACTGTTTCGCTCTCTCAAAAAGAGAGAATGGAAACAGCCTAAGACGGACAACATCAACCGAAACATCATTGTAACAACCTCATTTTCATGCATAATTAATCACATAGATCCTTATACATGTTTAACATTAATCCATGTAAAAGGAACAAGATTAAAATGAATTTAGGCTGAATCTGAAAGTTTCAGTCTGTCAGAGTGCAGACTTGTCCGGTCTGAACCCTAGACTAGTCCGATATTCCCTTTAGAAGTGCGGACTAGTCCTTTATCACCACGTACTAGTCCTATCAGCCTTACTGGACCATAACGTACTAGTCCTTTATCACATCGGACTAGTCCGGTCAGCCTTTCTGTAACACTTCAGACTTGTCTGGAAACAACTAATTAAGTCCGATCCTACCCCGGACTTGTCCGGTACCAACATCGGACTAGTCCGAAGTCCCTTGCTGTACGAGAACGGACTTGTCCAACCCCTATTGCGGACTAGTCCGACCTTTGGAAATCAATTCAGATTATTTTATTTCTCCACAAATTGTTTTTGGGTAATTTCCTTCATTGGGCCCAAGAACTTCATGCCCAACCTCAGAGGAACCCAAGTGGACCCCACCATAGACCCTACACATCCCCCACCAAATTCTACTTGGAATTCACCCCAAAACCATAATCCTTCACCTCTATATAAACAACTGAATACCCCACACCTCCCCACCCTAATTGAAAACCCTTGGTGCCACTTTCACATTGTTTCGTCATCAAGATCAAGTCCGGAAGCAAGGAGGAAGAGAGACACGAAGAAGGACCAGTCAAGATCAATCTTCATTGACTTTTCGACGAATTGATGTTCTTCATCCAAGTTCGTCATCAACTCATCTCCATCAAGCCCTAATCAACAAGACTCAAAGTCTCACGCCCAAACCTTGATCTTTGGATCTCTAAACACATGGTATAGCCTCTACATTCAAGTTTTCATGCAAATTCAACCCCAATTCTCGCAGGTCAAGAAAACCCTAAAATCCAGTTTTGTCCAGGGCGGACTAGTCTGGTTTCTGAATCTGCAATGTCCTGAATTAATTCCAAGTCAACTCAAATCAATTCCAAACTTGTTCAAACTTGTTAGAAACTATTGTAACTAGTTAGTAAACATTAATAGAAACTCATTAACAAGTTTTACCTCTCAATTACATTAATCATGCATATCATGACATATTGAGTACTATATGAGCATTATTTGATTGAATTATATGTTTTGCATGTTTATCACTCAGAATAGAATGAATTGCCGTAGAGAGTGCTTTCGAGGACCTGCAGAACCAGAGTGTTGAAGCCTTCGACCCACATCAAGCTCAAGAGCAAGGCAAGTGTCCTTGACCATATTGATCCCGTTTTAAAGGTTTTGTTTGCAAAATTGCATGCTTGTGTCGAAATTGATGGGAAAACCCAATTGTAGGAGTTTACTAGTCTCGTATGACCACCCTTGTCGCTTGAACGCATTATAGAGAGTCAAGAAGGGTATTTTACACTTTTTTCTTCGCAATGATCAATTGGGTTTGGGAAACAATCAAATGGCTTAATTGTGAACTATTGAACGTGTGAATGATGAGAATTGACATTAATGACACTTTAGCAGTGCCTAGGGTTCTAAGCAAGTTGGTAATGTGGAATAGGTTGGACTGTTTTGGTGGTTTTGCCTGCTTTAGATCTAAGGACTAGTTCATGGAGCGACCATCCAGGATTTACAGTGCCACCACAGGGCCAAGTATGGGTGCGGCTTAGCTGACTAATTAGTGAGTTGCCAGTACTGTTTGGACCATTAAGAATACTCGAGGAAGGGGTAGTCGGATTGGGTTTATAGTTGATGGTGGGACTACCCTGGGATCCGAAAGGCTAAAGAGGGAGCCCATGGTTGGATGTGCTCAGTTGGAGACATCACCATCGGTGAAACCTCAGTGGGGTCTAAATATGCTAGTGATCACTTTGTAAAGGCTATTTTGTTATCTCTTGGTCACACAACTAAGGAACTGTGAGACGGCATAATTAAGATTCCTTAGTCATCGAAAGGTGATGAAATCACGAACTTGTGGGTAAAGTGGTACAACCTCTGCAAAGTGTGTCTAAAACTATCATGATAGTCGTGCTCCCGTTTATGAGCAACCTGGACCCTCACATGATTAGAGTAAGGAAACTTTAACTTGTGTTTCATAGATGGAAATGGATTGGGAATTGGTAATGGTTTATTAATTGGCTTTGGTTTATGGAATTGATGAAATTGAGACATATGAGCAGTTATGAATGGGTTATGAATTATTATTGCTGATATTGGTTATTTAACTTGAAATTGATGTCATTTGGGTTATTTGGGAAGGACCACACTTAATGATCATATAATTGCATTTTCAACTGTTTTGAATGTAGTTTTATGCAATTAGATCATTTTATTATCATTCCTTGTTTAAGCTACATGTCATATTTTCCCTATATTTGTTGAGTACGACATGTGCTCACCCTTGCTATTCCCCCACCAAATTCAGACGAAGGCGACCAGGTGGAGTACCAGGAGGTATTTGAGGAGTACTAGACGCGCGTGTACCGTCAAACTTGCCTGTGGAGTTTGGAGTCATTTGAGCTTAGTTTTTCCGCTGCAGTTTTGTTAGAGCTTGTAATCGAGACTATTTGGTTTGTAATAAGGTACTATTATTAGTATTTATATTTGATACATGGTTTATATATCTGTTTATCAATTGTGAATCACTTGTGTATGTGTGTTAAACATCCTGGGCACACATATGCATTACGCTTGGTTCATTTACGGAACCGGGTGTCACAGTCCTTGATCTTGAAAGTGCTACAGATCTCAAAAAACTATTGCAGGTGAGCACTTGCATCCTCTTTAGCCTTTTCCACAAAATGGGTTAGCTTGCACAATAGTGATAAGGCTAGTCTTGGTTTCAAAGTTCACCTCTCCCATGTTAACAGTGGGCCCAACAGGCACATTGTTAGCAGGGGGAGCCGAAAACTCACAAAGAGTCTTATGGGCTATTGGCATTTCGGTTGTTGGTGCAGTTATGTTGGCTTTCTTTGCCGCTCGAAGCTTCTGAAAAGTAATGACACGAGGTCGATCTCTTAGAAGGGATTTGGGATCTTCAACAAAGTTTTCCGGCAAGCGGATACAAGACATACACTACCCTGTTTTCCCATGAAATGCAAAAAGAAATAAGGGTTATCCTACTAAACCCTACCAGGGTCCTATCCTGTTCACTCAATCACACAATACTTTGGCTGCCTTCCCCAGCAACGGCGCCAGAAATGCTTATTCATGATTCCTATGTACTACTAACAATTCATCCCTAGCAGTGGTGCCCAAAATGCTTGTTAATAGATTTTAGATTATACATGTAAATCTACAAGTGCACGAAAACTATCTGTTTGTACCTCGCATATGGGGTACCCTCGCACACAAGCTGAAAGTGCCTAGGTACGTTCACCGGTACCACGTGTCCAAAAGGTGCTGGACCCCAGCCTTCCTCAAGTGTGGGATCCGACACTGCCACGTGGATCACAAAGATGGGACCCAACTCATCCGGTGGGATGGGCTCCTAAGATACCACGTGTTCGGGCGGGACCTCATCCTACTATAGGGGTGACCTCTGGCACAACCACGTGGCTTGAAGCACCAAGCCGGACACCTCCTGCACAGAAGGGCTCCGGAGCTGCCACATACCCCGAAGGGCTCCGAAGCTGTCACGTGCCCCGAAGGGATCCGAAGCTACCATGTGCATCAAAGGGCTCTGGAGCTCACACATGTCATGAAGAACCAAGCCTGGCCTTCCCTGGCGGAGGCAGCTCTGAAGCTGCCACGTGTCCCGCAACGCACCCTGGGCAGTGGGGTGCGAGAGTTAAAGGATAGTGCGCCCCGTCTAAATCAAGCATTGAAGACAGACACTCACCTCAGGCGATTAAAGAGGAACATGCCAACAGTCAGAGACCTTTGTGCCCAATCACATCACAGTGAAGACATCGCAGGCGTACCCTGTTCCGTTAAGTCGGTAGCTTGTGGTGACCAGACAGACGGACAGTACATCCCTTGACACCATCAGTGACTACGCATGGGCCACTGGCGACTGAGGCAGCAAGACGACGAGTCTTCACGCCACTATCAGAGGAAGCTTATGTGCAAACCATAGATCTTTAGGATAAGATCGCCCCGGGGCCACCTATCGGGCCCCGGACCACACTTGTAAGGCATTCGACCTTGACTATAAAAGGATCGGACCGCCATCGTTACAAAGGATTTCCCAATCTACGCATACACACACACACACACACACACACACACACACACACACACACACCAGCAATACAATATCACCATGGAATAGGGTGTTATGCTCTTGGAGCCCGAACCACATAAAAACCATAGTCTCACACTCTCATACGTGCGATCACTCGATAGAGGACTAAGCCCTGCCGATCAAACAACCTCCGCGGGCTGCTCCTTAGCAGATTTGGAGAAGGTATTACATTAACACTTCAACATTTGGCATCCCAGGTAGGGGTTTTTCCTCAAAAAACTGGTTGCGCTTTCATCGCAATGGTAAGCATCAAGCTTGCAAGAAGCAGCAAGATCAAGCTGCAAAAGGTCGACCACCAGGTCGGCGAAGACGTGGAGATGAAGTTCCAAAAGCCCAAACGGGCCATCGAAACGGTCCACCAGGCTGAGAACCTTGCCCTTAACAGTGACTATGAGCATCGCAAGGCACTCCATATCATCTGTGGGGGATCTTGGGAACCCACATCCTGCAATGTGGTCAAGACCCTGCGCCAAGCGGTAGCGTCGTTGGATCCTACTTATGCCTTGGCACTGCATCACAGATGGATTGAGACGCCGATCAGCTTCGATGCCTCCGACTGCCCCAAGAACATGTCGGGAGACGGGCTTCTGCCCCTCCTCATCGCCCCCACCATCACCAACATCAAGTTCTACCACGTCCTTATAGACAGTGGGGTCAGACTCAACCTCATTAGTCGTGCGGCCTTCGAGATGCTAAAGATCCCTGTGTCCAAGCTTGCCCCGTCGAGATCATTCTCAGGGATAGGGCCAGGGAAGATTATCCTGTACGGCAACATCAACCTCAGGGTGACTGTCTGGATGCCCGAGAACTTTAGGACGGAGAATATCCTATTCGAAGTCGTGGAGGTCAGACTCCCCTACAATGCCATCATCGGTAAGCCAGCCCTGTACCGATTCATGGTTGTAGTCCATTACAGCCACCTCGTCCTCAATATGTCGACTACCTCCGGTGTCCTCAAGATCTAAGGAGAACGCGCAGCGGTGGTGTCTGCTTTGGAGGAGCTCCAAGCACTAGCAGTAGCCCCAATACCTGCCGCAGGCGATGTTGGACCTAGTCAGCCTTCGCTGAGCTTGCGCGAGCGCGACTACATTGCTGCACCATGGGTCCAGCCCTCTGACAACGACGGCTTACCCATCAAGACTATCCAAATCGGCTTCGATGTTTCCCAGACCACCAGCATTGCGGGTAGTCTAGACAGCAAGCAGGAATCGGTGCTCATCACCTTCCCACGAGCTAATGTTGATGTCTTTGTCTGGCAACCGTCTCAGATGCTCGACATCCCCAAGGAGGTGATCGAGCATCGCCTGAAGATCTACCTTGATGCCTGTTGACGGCTCCTAGGATATACTAACAAATCATCCCTGAAACGGCGCCAAAAATGCTTATTGGTATTTCTTATGCACCATTAACTAAACATCTCCAACTGATGTGTCAGAAATGCTTGTTAATGGTTCTATTGGATCACAGAGTGAATTCCGCAAGCGCACGGAGATATCATTGTAGCATTTTCCCTTAAGAGTATTCCCAAGGGTGTCATTTATTTGATCCCAAAGGAAGGCAGAGAAGAGATATAACAATCATCAAGTGGAAAGGGTAGAAAGGTCTAGGTAAGAATCTAGTAAGGATGGATAAAATTATAGTGGAGGTAGTGTGAAACACACAGAAGCTTTCAAGTCTAAGGGGAGTAAGAGGATCCTAGAGGTTAGTTAAGGTTGAGAGTTATGGAGGTACTCCTACTATGCTCTATTGTACATATACATAGTATAAACTAATTATTCAGAACCTAGATCAATAGTGAATACTTATGCTATGTGGTTCAACACATCGGGCACGGGCTTACCCCTAGCAATACTAGGGCGACTCCCGCCAAGAGCTTGTGGCATAGCCGAACGTGGAGGATTACAAAGGACAGATAAGGCAGTCACCACCTACTGCCTACCTCTTCAATCTGTGGGTCTACGAGACATCCAATGCTACTTAGCTATCCTAGCACCATGCTAGCATATTAAGTAATTACCTTAAGAGCCTAGGCACAATCCATCCTAAGGCAATGAATTGAATCATCATTGAACCAATGTTGATACACAACATAATTATCCATGCTAACCTAGTTATGTTATAGTTAACTAGACTATAGTGGGGGTCTATAGGTTCTATGATAATGAGATATGTTTATGATGAAATAGTCATAGAAGCTATACCTTCCACATACATGGACTCCACAATCAAACAAGAAACGCTTTGCCCAAGTATATGTATAAGGAGAGACTAAAGATACTATCTTTATTATGCATAAAGTCACAAATACAAGAAAGAATACATGAGCCATGCCTTTCCCAATGTAGGATTGGGAAGAGAGAGACTCCTTACTCCTTTCCCAATTTGGACTTGGGACTAGAGACTCTCCTCTCTACAACCTAACTCCTCTAGGACTATGGATGATAGTGTATACAATAGAGATGAAGCTCAAGTGGTGTGTGTTGAAGTGACGGGTAGGGGTCCAATTTGTACTAGTGTTGAGGTCGGTTCCTGCCACCAAAAGCGCATGAATCAGTCACCATTAACTCCTTCAAGCCAGGAGGAGCCAACACGCGTCGTTTGACCACGTTTGGCGCTAGGAAGGGGTCGGTCGAACCCCTGGTTCGGCCGACCTGGTCAGCACTCCAAACGTGGAGTGCTTCCTCGAGGTGGCTGTCAGGTAGGTCCCCTGGATGTATCTAGGTGATACACCGTTGGATCTCCTCGGATACTTCTGTTTGTGGGCTATTTGATCCATGGGATGCCACGTGTCGTCGCCTGATTGGCTGGGATGATATTTTATAGGATTGGTCCCTCTACATTTCCTCATTTCCTGCATAAAATGTTGCATACACATATTTCTCCAAGTCCAAGTGGAATTGGGTTAGATAGAAAGGTGATGTGTGCAAGAAATGACAAATCCTTCACATAATTGAGTTAAATTGACGGATGAAATTGGTATACAACAGTCGTCAACAAACTCCCCCAAGCTTATCCTTTGCTCGTCCCGAGCAAAGTCAAGACTTTAGGTTGATGATCAGGCGTTGCTAGAATGCCTTATTTTCAAAAGTATATAATGCACAACAAGATAC
Organism: Tuctoria greenei; assembly: GCA_036927565.1. Lineage (NCBI taxonomy): Eukaryota > Viridiplantae > Streptophyta > Magnoliopsida > Poales > Poaceae > Tuctoria > Tuctoria greenei. Next base: position 258,989,040 of record JAYESD010000002.1, read on the forward strand.
TCTACCTAGTATTGTAGAAATTGGCTATGATACTCTACCTTTCTTAAGTTATCATGGGGCTTATGCTTTTTCATATTCATGAGTAGTTGAAAGGTAGAATAGAAAATGGAGCAAACATAGCCTAGAAATCAAGTTCCACTTAAATCCCGGAGAATTTAATTTAGATAATAAGTAGCTCAATTTGATTCTCTCAATAACTCCTTTGTGGATAGTGGAAATATTTCCTTACCAAAGCATTGTGCCTCTACTATTCCTACTCATTGAATATGGCTTGTATGTGGAGCTTGGTAAGGAGAGTAAGTAGGCATATTTGTATCACATATATTGCTAAGTCAAAAGAGTAAACCTTAGGAGAATTCAAATCAAAACTTTTTGATTCAAGACTAGTGCATGTGTGATGGAGTGGAAGTGGATGTGGATACTTGAGATAACTCCTTTTTGGTATAATCTCTCTTTCTTTTGCAGGGATGAAACATGGCTACTTTTCTTTTCTCTCTTTTTTTTCTCATGATTATGATGTAAGCATGCTTTTTTTATTTTCTTTTTGTAGCCATGTCTTCTGCTCCCTTTCTTTGCATAGAATTTCGAAGAGAGTGCTAAACATGAATAACATGGAGTTTCTCTTTTTGTTGTGGTATGGTGGATATGATTGTGACGCCCGGTTCCGAAAAACTGAACCAAGCTAACGCATATGTGTGCCCAGGATGTTCAACACACATACACGAGTGCAATCACAAAAGAGTATACAGAAAATTACCACAGAACAAGATTAATTGTCAAATTTTATTACACAAACCATATTATCCTCGAATACAAGCTCTAATGAATATTAATGACAAGTTCAACTAATGCAGTGGAAATAAACTAATTAAACAACTAAGCAAACTAAGCAAAAGGGATAGCGCAGCTCCAATAACACCACAGGCAAAGCTGACGGTAGACACGGCCTAGAACTCCGCATTATCGCCATTAAACTCACAATCCTGACCTGCAACTGTTGGGGGGGGATTGCAAGAGTGAGTACATGTCGTACTCAGCAAGTGTGGAAAGTATGACATGTGGCTGATTCAAATGACGACAATAATAATGGCTAAGTGCTGAAAAGTACAGTAAAATATTTGAAAAGCAATATATTATATGTATGTGAAGTAAACCCATCATAAACCATGTAACCATAATAATACCAGTCCATAAATCACCATTGCCGATAACCATAATCAATGTCATAAACCATAATTCCATCTCATAACCATAACCATAATCATAACCATAACCATAACCATAACCATAATATCAACCATAACTATTACCAAACCATAACCATTCCAATACCAAATTCCCTCTAATCATGGAAGTTGTCCAGGTGCTCATAACCGGGAGCACGGCTATCATGATAGTTTTATTTAACTCTGCAGAGTTTGTACCTCTTTACCCACGTGTTCGTTATTTCATCACCTTTCGGCGACTAAGAATCTCCCTTATGCCCATGACCCGTTAGTCATATTACACACTTTCGTTGGTGTGTGGCCAAGAGATCACAAAATAGCCTTTACAAAGGGATTACTAGCCTATTCAGACCCCACTGAGGTTTCACCGGTGGCGATGCCTCCAACTGAGCACATCTTCAACCAAGGGCCCCCTCTTGAGCCATTCGGATCCCAGGGTAGTCCCACCGATCATCAACAAACCCAATCCGACTACCCCTTCCCCGAGCATCCACAATGGTCCAAACATCACTAGCAAAGCCCTAATTAATCAGCTACGCCGCACCCATACTTGGCCTCGTGGTGGCACTGTAGTCCTGGCTTATTCTCGCATGAACCGGTCCTTAGATCTAAAGCAAGCAAACCACCATAACATCCAACCCATCCACATACCAGGCTTGCTTAGATCACCCATCGTATTGACCAGTTCACATTAATCATAATATCATTGATGCATAATTAAATGTGTAGTGTTGTTTGCCATCCCAATTAATTAAGCGAAGCAAAAAGGTAAAAACCCTTCCCGACTCTCTAACATAAATTCCAGGTGACAAGGGTGGTCAAACAAAACTAGTAAGCTTCCTACCATAGGATTCCCATCAATTTGACACAAGCATACAGTTTTGCAAACAAAACATTTATTTTAAAATAGGATCAATATGCTTCAAGGACACTTGCCTTGCTCCGACGGATGGGGTTGCTCAAGCGCTTCAAAGTCTTGATTCTGAAAATCCTCGTACACAACTTCTTGAGCACTTCCCTCTACTCGCAATCACACATACAAGAATATACATCCAATTCAACATGATGCACACACATTAATCAACATGCGATGATATGCATGCATGCAAAGTTTATTAATTAATTAACCACGATTGTTTATTAATTAGATGCAACTAGTTCATATGTGTTCATACGAGTTTACGGGGGTTTTAGAGTGGATTAATGCTGCTGAAAATAAAAAGACGATGCGGCACAGCTCCTGTTGCTTTCTCTCTGTACCGGCGGCGCCGCCTCTCCTCTGTTCTTTTTTCCTGCTGCTGGCGGCGGAATCCCCTTTTTTCTCGTGGAGGCGGCGGCGATTTCTGCGGCTGGGAAAAACCTACGGAGCCTCTGTCTCTTTTATAGGCGCCAGGCTAGGGCCGGCGCGGGCGAGCGGCATCGGGCGGGGCGCGTATCGCGCGAGGTTGCGGGCGGGCGAATCGGCGTGTGGGAGCCAGGGAGGCGGGAGCGCGGGAATCGGGGCCGCGCGGGAAGGGCGGGAGTCAGACGGCGGGCGGGGCCCAGGGGGCGGCGCGTCGGGCGGCGGGGCCAGGCGCTGGGGTCGGTGCGAGCGCGCGGGAGCGCGGACGCTGCGTGGGAGGGGCGTGCGCGCGGGGTTGGCGGCAGGCGGGCCCAGCGGGGCGCGCAGGACGTGGGACCCGGGAGCAGGCGGCGGGGTGCGTGGGCGAGCGCGGTCGCGCTGGGTGAGACGGCGGGGTGGGGCCAGCGGTAGCGTGCGGTCGGGCGATTCGGTTGCTTGGGCCGGGGCGCTGCGGCTGGGCCGGTTTGGCCTGGCCGGCAGTGGCCCCTTTTCTTTTTTTTTCTTTTTTTTTTCTTTTTATATTATTATTATAATATATTTTATTATTTATATTTTATTTATTTTATTTATCTTATTCATTTTATTTATTCATTATTATATATATTTATTATTGTATAATTTATTTATATATATTTCTTTTTATATATTATTATTATTATTTTATATTTATTCCCTAATACATGTTTTATGCTATTTTTATTCATTTTCCTCTATTAATGTTTAATGCATGAATATGTATGCGATGCATGATGCGAAAATTGAGGTTGTTACAAACCCACCCCCCTTAAAGTGAATCTCGCCCTCGAGATTCGATAGCATGGAGAAAAGGTGAGGGAATTATGCCTTCAAGTCTTCTTCACGTTCCCACGTAGCTTCGGCTTCTGTATGGTGTTTCCATTGCACTTTGCACCAACGGATCCTCTTATTTCTCGTGACCCTTTCCTTTATGTCCAAGATCTTGATAGGTTGCTCGACATAAGACAAATCCTCTTGAAGTTCTAATTCGTCCATCGGCACTTGTTCTACCGGTAACCTGAGACACTTCTTGAGTTGAGAGACGTGAAACACGTCATGTACATCGGAGAGATACGTCGGCAGCTCAAGTCGATGTGCCACTTCTCCTCGTTTGTCCAAAATCTTGAATGGTCCGATGTAACGTGGTGCCAGTTTTCCTTTGACGTTAAACCGTCGTTGACCTCTGATAGGTGACACCTTGAGGTAAACAAAATCTCCTATTTCAAAGGCTAATTTTCTTCTCCTATTGTCCGCATAGCCTTTTTGTCTTGATTGAGCAGCCCTCAAGTTTTCACGAATTATCTGGACTTGCTTTTCGGCTTCTTGCAACACATCCGGACCAAATACTTGAGTTTCTCCTGCCTCATTCCAGAATAAAGGTGTCCTACACTTCCTCCCATAAAGTGCTTCATATGGTGACATTTTCAAGCTTGCTTGGTAACTATTGTTGTATGAAAATTCCGCGTATGGCAAGCTTTTGTCCCAACTTTTCCCATGCTTTAAAGCACAAGCTCTTAACATGTCCTCCAAAATCTGATTGGTCCTCTCGGTTTGTCCATCCGTTTGAGGATGATATGCTGAACTAAAATTCAACCTCGTTCCCAATGCTTCATGCAACTTTTGTCAAAATCTGGAGGTAAATTGGGAACCTCTATCCGAGACTATCTTCTTAGGGACTCCGTGTCGACACACAATATGCTCCATGTATATCTCGGCCAATTGTGCAGCTGTATATTTGGTTTTTACAGGGACAAAATGAGCTGACTTGGTTAAGCGATCCACAATTACCCAAATTGAGTCATACCCGGACTGAGTACGTGGTAACCCAACTATGAAGTCCATACCAATTTCTTCCCACTTCCATTCCGAAATCTTCAACGGTTGCAATAATCCGGTTGGCCTTTGATGTTCCGCCTTGACTCGTTGACACACATCACACAATGCAACATATTCGGCTATGTCCTTTTTCATGCTATCCCACCAATAGCAAGTCTTCAAGTCCTTGTACATCTTCGTACAACCGGGATGAATCGAGTATGGCGAGTCATGTGCCTCCTTTAATATTGTCTCCCGAATATGCTTTACATTAGGCACAACGATCCTCTTTCCAAGCCATAAAGTACCAAGTTCGTCTTCATCAAACCTGAATTCTCTCCCTTCTTTGGTCCTTTCCTTGATCTCCTCATCCGTGGTTTGTGCTTCTCGAATTTCTTGCTCCAAGGTTGGGTTTAACTCCATCATCTCCATCTCATTTACAAAACCGAGGTTCAACCGTTCAAACTCCTTACATAACTCGGACGGTAACTCTCGAACTGTAAGTTGATGGCTTACTCCCTTTCTACTCAAAGCATCGGCCACTACATTGGCTTTTCCCGAATGATAGTTGATCCCCACATCATAATCCTTGATGAGCTCCAACCATCTTTGTTGCCTCAAGTTCAGATCCGTTTATGTGAAAATATACTTCAAACTCTTATGATCCGTGTAAATTTCACACCTATATCCCAGAATATAGTGTCTCCAAATCTTCAATGCGTGTACCACGGCTGCAAGTTCTAAATCATGCGTGGGGTAATTCTGCTCATGTTTCTTCAATTGTCTTGATGCATAGGTGACCACTTGACCTTCTTGCATCAATACACACCCAAGTCCTTGTCTTGATGCGTCACAATAGATGTCGAAACTCTTGCTTACATCCGGCAATACCAAAACAGGGGCTGTTGTCAACCTGTTCTTCAACTCTTCAAAACTGTTTTGACAAGCTTCAGTCCATTGGAAAGCCTTCCCCTTCACTAGCAATTCCATCATGGGCTTGGCTATCTTGGAAAAGTCCTTGATGAATCGACGGTAATATCCAGCCATCCCAAGAAAACTCCTTATTTCCTTGACGTTCTGTGGCGGTTCCCACTTAAACACATCTCTCACCTTCCCTGGGTCAACTGATACCCCTCCTCCGGAAATAATATGGCCTAAGAAAGAAACTTCCTGTAACCAGAATTGACATTTACTGAACTTGGCATACAATTGGTGTTCCCGTAGCTTCTGCAATGTAAGCTTCAAGTGTTCTTCATGTTCTTCCTCGCTTCTCGAGTATATCATAATGTCATCGATGAACACTACAACGAACTTATCCAGATATTCCATGAAGACCTTGTTCATGAGATACATAAAGTACGCAGGCGCATTTGTCAATCCGAAAGACATCACGGTGTACTCATAAGATCCATACCATGTTCTAAAAGCTGTCTTGGGTATGTCCGATGGTCTAATCTTCATTTGAAAGTATCCCGACCTCAAATCAATCTTGGAAAACACACAGGCGCCTTTCATCTGATCAAACAAATCCTTGTTCTTGATTGTTACCTCGTTGAGAGCTCGGTAATCCACGCACATCCTTTGGGATCCATCCTTCTTGTCCACAAATAGAACGGGTGCTCCCCAAGGTGAAGAGCTAGGGCGAATAAAACCTTTCTCTAGTTGTTCTTGAATTTGCTTCTTGAGCTCCGCTGATTCCATAGGAGGCATCCTATACGGCCTCTTAGCTATAGGTGCAGTTCCAGGTATTAAATCAATAACAAACTCAATGTCTCGATCGGGTGGCATACCTGGCAACTCATCTGGAACCACATCCAAAAATTCACACACCACCGGAATCTCCTCAATTGCGGCACCATCCATATGATTCAATTCCAATTTCTTCGGTGCGATTTGAGATGCTTCAAATTCTATGGTGATCCCTTCTTCACTGGTCAACTTCACCGTCTTCGTGGCACACTCAATAACTCCATTGTGCTTCCTTAACCAGTCCATACCAAGTATAATGTCCAATCCTTGAGAATCCAAAACAATGAGGTTGGCGGAGAAGTCTACCCCCCTTATTCTAAGGCTTACTTTTGGAGATACTATATTTGTCCTCATCTCTCCTCCAGGAGACTTAACCAATAGAGTAAACTTCATATGAGAGATAGGCAAACTATACTTGGCAACATACTTTGATGCAATGAATGAATGCGATGCTCCAGAGTCAAATAACATAGTCGCGGGGTTGGATTTGGCGAGAAACATACCATTGAACACGTCATCCGCTTGTTGAGCATCCTCCGTAGAGACATGGTTCACGTTGCCACGAGCAAAATTCTGCTGTCTACGGTTCCCTTGTGGTTGTCCTCCATTGGGTCTTGGGTTTTGCCTCGGCACATTGCTTCCTTGACCAAGGCCTGACTTAGGACATTGATGCGCAAAGTGTCCAGCTTCTCCACAAGTATAACACTTCTTAACTCCACCAGAATTATTGGGACGAGCTTGGTTTTGAGCATTGGCTCCAGGAAAATCAGCATGAGGTGCATAAGGCATTGGAGTCCTAGGTGCTTGCATGACAGGGCGTTGCTGCACGAACTGAGTTGGGCGCGATGCATAACCAGGGTGCTGAGCAGGAATAGAGGAGCTGTAATAGGCCGCATTAGGAGGCGCAAGGCGAGGGCGCACATTACTTCCTTTTTGCTGTCCTTGATATGGCGTCTTCCTCTTGATTTCTTGCTCCATCTCACGGATCTTGTTCTCAACCACAATTGCTTTGTCCACAAGCTTTTGAAAATTGGCATAATCGTAGTTGAGTAGTTGCACTTGGATCTCATTGTTCAATCCCCTCATGAACAAGTATTGCTTCCGGCTGTCCCGACTAACATCCTCAGGCGCATACCTTGAGAGTTGAGTGAATTTATTGAGATATTCACTCACGCTTGATCTTCCTTGCCTTAAATTCTCAAATTCTTGTCTCTTCAAGATCATAAAACCCTCCGGGACATAATGAGAACGAAAATTCTCCTTGAATTCGGCCCAAGTGTTTCTTTCTTGATTCTCATGAGCATTGCAATAAGCATCCCACCAATCTGCAGCTGCTCCAACGAGTTGATGAGAAGCAAATAGGACTTTCTCTCGGTCACTGCATTGGACAATGGCTAGCTTCTTCTCCACAGACTTGAGCCAATCATCCGCATCCATAGGGTCTGCAGCTTGAGCAAAGGTTGGCGGCCTAGTCCTCATAAACTCTCCCAACCGGTTATGAGGAGGCAGGGGTGGCGGTGGAGGCATGTGGGGCTGATTGTTGATATTGCCAGCCTGCAGCTGTCCCATTGTTAGTATCATGGTCTGCATGAGCTAGTTTTGCATAGCCAATAGCTGCTCAATATTGATAGATCCATGAGCAGGTCCTTGTCCAGTATTGTTCTGAGGTACTCCATGGTTTTCCTCCTCATCATTGACATCCCTCTGATTGCGAGTCCTCACCATCTGAAGGAGAGCAATAGGTAAGAATTTAGAAACGTCCCCAACTATATGCATCAAGGGATATGAAGCTAACCAACTAGCTATACTAGCCTAGGTGGACATGGCAATGCTAAAGCATCCCAAAATCCTCTATTAAGCACACAAGCAAGCAATATATATAGCAAACAGCACACTAAAGCAAAAACACATCGATTCCTGAGTGCTCCTATGTGCTCTAAAGTGTCCATTCTATCTAGGCTGCGTCCTACGGTCAACCTGTAGCTCTGATACCAATCTGTGATGCCCGGTTCCGAAAAACTGAACCAAGCTAACGCATATGTGTGCCCAGGATGTTCAACACACATACACGAGTGCAATCACAAAAGAGTATACAGAAAATTACCACAGAACAAGATTAATTGTCAAATTTTATTACACAAACCATATTATCCTCGAATACAAGCTCTAATGAATATTAATGACAAGTTCAACTAATGCAGCGGAAATAAACTAATTAAACAACTAAGCAAACTAAGCAAAAGGGATAGCGCAACTCCAATAACACCACAGGCAAAGCTGACGGTAGACACGGCCTAGAACTCCGCATTATCGCTATTAAACTCACAATCCTGACCTGCAACTGTTGGGGGGGGGGATTGCAAGAGTGAGTACATGTCGTACTCAGCAAGTGTGGAAAGTATGACATGTGGCTGATTCAAATGACGACAATAATAATGGCTAAGTGCTGAAAAGTACAGTAAAATATTTGAAAAGCAATATATTATATGTATGTGAAGTAAACCCATCATAAACCATGTAACCATAATAATACCAGTCCATAAATTACCATTGCCGATAACCATAATCAATGTCATAAACCATAATTCCATCTCATAACCATAACCATAATCATAACCATAACCATAACCATAATATCAACCATAACTATTACCAAACCATAACCATTCCAATACCAAATTCCCTCTAATCATGGAAGTTGTCCAGGTGCTCATAACCGGGAGCACGACTATCATGATTGTTTTATTTAACTCTGCAGAGTTTGTACCTCTTTACCCACGTGTTCGTGATTTCATCACCTTTCGGCGACTAAGAATCTCCCTTATGCCCATGACCCGTCAGTCATATTACACACTTCCGTTGGTGTGTGGCCAAGAGATCACAAAATAGCCTTTACAAAGGGATTACTAGCCTATTCAGACCCCACTGAGGTTTCACCGGTGGCGATGCCTCCAACTGAGCACATCTTCAACCAAGGGCCCCCTCTTGAGCCATTCGGATCCCAGGGTAGTCCCACCAATCATCAACAAACCCAATCCGACTACCCCTTCCCCGAGCATCCACAATGGTCCAAACAGCACTAGCAAAGCCCTAATTAATCAGCTACGCCGCACCCATACTTGGCCTCGTGGTGGCACTGTAGTCCTGGCTTATTCTCGCATGAACCGGTCCTTAGATCTAAAGCAAGCAAACCACCATAACATCCAATCCATCCACATACCAGGCTTGCTTAGATCACCCATCGTATTGACCAGTTCACATTAACCAGAATATCATTGATGCATAATTAAATGTGTAGTGTTGTTTGCCATCCCAATTAATTAAGCGAAGCAAAAAGGTAAAAACCCTTCCCGACTCTCTACCATAAATTCCAGGTGACAATGGTGGTCAAACAAAACTAGTAAACTTCCTACCATAGGATTCCCATCAATTTGACACAAGCATGCAGTTTTGCAAACAAAACATTTATTTTAAAATAGGATCAATATGCTTCAAGGACACTTGCCTTGCTCTGACGGATGGGGTTGCTCAAGCGCTTCGAAGTCTTGATTCTGAAAATCCTCATACACAACTTCTTGAGCACTTCCCTCTACTCGCAATCACACATACAAGAATATACATCCAATTCAACATGATGCACACACATTAATCAACATGCGATGATATGCATGCATGCAAAGTTTAATAATTAATTAACCACGGTTGTTTATTAATTAGATGCAACTAGTTCATACGTGTTCATACGAGTTTACGGAGGTTTTAGTGTGGATTAATGCTGCTGAAAATAAAAAGATGATGCAACTAAAATCAATTTACGTCTATTAGATCTAATACGTCTCTAAAATTTGCATCGGGAACGAATCCTACCGTAGATATGACGGCTTGACGGTCGCGGAACGAAGATGACGCGTAGATGAAGTATATGCGCAAGGTCCTTCAGCGGCACGACGACGGCGACGCGATGGCGATGATCTCTGACGGACGGTAGCGCCCTCCTCTTTTTCCTCCTCTTCTTCCCCTCCTTTTTCCTCCTTTTCTTCCCTGCGGCACAGCTCCTGTTGCTTTCTCTCTGTACTGGCGGCGCAGCCTCTCCTCTGTTCTTTTTTCCTGCTGCTGGCAAGGGATCCCCTTTTTTCTCGTGGAGGCGGCGGCAATTTCTGCGGCTGGGAAAAACCTACGGAGCCTCTGTCTCTTTTATAGGCACCAGGCTAGGGCCGGCGCGGGCGAGCGGCATCGGGCGGGGCGCGTATCGCGCGAGGTTGCGGGCGGGCGAATCGGCGCGTGGGAGCCAGGGAGGCGGGAGCGCGGGAATCGGGGCCGCGCGAGAAGGGCGGGAGTCAGGCGGCGGGCGGGGCCCAGGGGGCGGCGTGTCGGGCGGCGGGGCCAGGCGCTGGGGCCAGGGCGAGCGCGCGGGAGGGCGGGCGCTGCGCGGGAGGGGCATGCGCGCGGGGTTGGCGGCAGGCGGGCCCAGCGGGGCACGCGGGACGTGGGACCCGGGAGCAGGCGGCGGGGCGCGTGGGCGAGCGCAGTCGCGCTGGGTGAGGCGGCGGGGTGGGGCCAGCGGGAGCGTGCGGTCGGGCGATTCAGTTGTCGGGGCCAGGGCGCTGCGGCTGGGCCTGTTTGGCCTGGCCAGCAGTGGCCCCTTTTCTTTTTTTTCTTTTTATATTATTATTATTATATATTTTATTATTTATATTTTATTTATTTTATTCATTTTATTTATTCATTATTTTATATATATATATATATTTATTATTGTATAATTTATTTATATATATTTCTTTTTATATATTATTATTATTTTATATTTATTCCCTAATACATGTTTTACGCTATTTTTATTCATTTTCCTCTATTAATGTTTAATGCATGAATATGTATGCGATGCATGATGCGAAAATTGAGGGTGTTACAATGATGGACGTTTTCCTTAATTCTAGTGTAGAAGTATTGCATGTGCAAGTGAAGTCTTGAATTCAAAAGGAGTTGAATGATTTCTCACATAGGTCTATACTAGTTTGACTAGGCTCAGTATGAAAGCAAATAGCATATGCATAAGGTTTTGTCTATATATGAATATTATATGGCTTTGGTAGGTATTTCCAATCAAATGAGGGAAACTTAAATCTTAATAGAATTTCTCCGGAAATCTAAGTTTTACTTTCAAACTAGGACTAGCAGCCCTATTACTAATTCTAATCTTGCAACAACCTAGAATTAGATTAAGCTTTTGCTACCCACAACTTCAAAATTAAGGTAAAAGTATTTCAAATCAATAAAAACAATATCTAGAGAGTAGCAAGTTGTAAACTAGAGACTTAGGAAAATAAAACAGAGCAACTATTCATAATTTCATCTATGTGAATTCTAAATCATTCTTACCGCACATCTTTATTTGATGAAAGCAAATCTAACCTATATTTTTTAAATGCAAGGTGGATGATGGATGGATGGAAAATAAATATGCGAGGAATGTGATACATGTTACCTCAAGTGGGGTCCTCCCCCAAGCTTGTTCTTCAACTACCCCCGTGATAACGGTTGAACCCTTGATGACGGAAGTATGCTGCAAGATCGGCTTGTTGCTGTTGTAGCACCGTGTTGAAGTTGGTGAATTAAGTATCCATGTGTTGTTGCCAATCCTGGGTACCTTGAACATGCTCCTGGAGTGTGCTATAGATGTCACCTGTTCTCACTTCAAGTTCTCCCATACGTCTAGTGAGGTCCGTCATTCCTTGGCTATAGTCATGATGACTTCTAGCCGAAAAGGAACGACGTCCCCTCATGGACGTTGGGGGCAAGCTGCTAGAGCTTGAAGTGGATAAGGGTGGATCCCTTTGCCATTCTTGCCAAGATGATCCCCCAGTCTCATACATCGGAGGTTGAGTCCATCCGAGCACATAACCCATTGGGTTCTCTTTCTCTTGGTATTCATGGGTCGGAGAGATTATCGGTGGCATGCCTGTGGCTGCAGTGCTCGCAAGATTCCTTTTTACCCTGCCGGAGACATTACTTCTTCTTGCTTCCTCAAGGGGAAGAAGATTAATGTTTAGCCTCCGATATTTGTAAAAATGAAAATCTGGGTTAGGTGACCGAATTTCATTGACAAAGCTGGGATAGAAAAATATCAGGGAGCCATCATGATCATGCTTAAGGGTATGTCCTTGAACTAAATAGTCTTCATCAATTAATTCTCTTTCAGTTTAAATATATTCAAATGAAGAGTATTTAAGTGCTCCTACCCTATCAGCAATATGAGTAATCAATGAAGTGCATTCAATTGGTCCTGATTTTGAAATGTAATCTAACCATTGTGTCATCATGGATTTGACTGGAGCAACTTTTATCTTTTTAGTCATGGCAAACAAAATTTTTAATTGATCATCTCGCACAACCCTAACATCTCCCCTAGGGAACATAGTCATAGCCACCCATCTATGCATGAAGTGCAAGGTAGGGTTTTGGATGTGGCTATTCCTAGGAGCCCTACATGTGACCTCACTAGTTAGCTCATGCCAAAAACTTTGTTTGTTAAACTTAGGCAAATTGTCTAAATCTAACAAACACCGTTTATGGAATCCTAGGATGCTACCTAGCTCTTTCCATAGGAGGTTGTATTCTTTTTGAAATAATCTAAAAGTAATACCATCAAATCCTATTCTTAGCGTGCAAAGTAATTGGATAGTGAGAAGGCGTGAACCTTTCTCCTCTATGTGAGCAAAGTCATCAAATCCAATTGCATGCCAAACGGAAAGAAATTTGGAGTCCATACCTATTTTGGAGATCAAATGTGGATCGTAAGCCTTGGTGTGGCGGAACTCACGATCTTGGAGAAGCCTGCGTGCTTGATATTCAACTTCACTTCGTATGTCGAGGTCGTTGTCATGAAGAAGTTGGTGTGGGTTGCTTCTCTCTTCCATGGGAGTGTCCTCACACACACTTCTCCTCCTTGGGCTTGTACCCATGGAAGAGAGGTGTGCAATAGAAGCTTCACCATGGCTTGAGCTTGCAGCCCCCTTCCTCTTTCCGAACAACCTCTTCATGTCTTTTTGAGTTCAACAAGCAAGAAAAAAACAAGGCGAGAAAAATCCGAAAAGAAGTGATGTTTGGAAAACAAAACTCTCAACGAATTTTCTCGTCTTGAAAGCTTGAGTGTAAAATGCAAATGCAAACAAAAGAAAATCTTTTTGGGGATGGATTTGAGCAAGAGTTTTGCAATGAAGAGCAAGAAGAACAAGGTGAGCTAGAGAGTGACTTGGGGAGGTGTAAAATGATGTGGTGTGTGAAGAGAGGTGCTCCTCATGACCACAATTTATAGGGTGCACCCTCTAACGGTCACTTGGGGTTCAAAATATAGCCGTTGGAGGAAGGGGAGCCAATTTGGCTCCACTCCCTGTTCGGCCGACCAGGGGGTTCAGCCGACCTGATAGGTGTCCCCCCTGGTTCCCCTTTTGGCAAGTGGCTCCCCAACAGCTATAAAGTTAGCACGTTGGTGAAATGCCACATGTGCAGCTCAGAAAAATTGTTTTTCAAATAAAACCTTTTTTCAAATCCAATAAAAAATTTCTTTTAAAAAGAAAGAAAGAAAAATGATTGTTGAGAATATAAGATTTTCAACTTGATAGGAAAAATCAAATATGCAATGGGAAAAATCCAAATGGAGTGGAAAAAAAAGAAAGAAAAATAAAGTGGGATAACTACCAATTTAACCTATTGGCGTAGGTCTGGACATTCCTTCGTCTTCAGGATCAGTTGTCCTCTTTTCTTGTGTGGGATATGGTGGGTCACGAGTGATCTTTCCTCCTCATGTAACCACTGCATTGACGTTTCTCCACTGGGGCTTCTGGCTGCCCCGAAATTCTATTGTTTTCCAATGGAGGGACAAATGCAGCAAGTTGTGCCAGCTGAGTCTCCAACATCTTGTTGAAGATTAGTTGATTCTTGAATGCTGAGAATAGTCCTTAAATCTTGGCCTTGATGTTTTCCAGGGTCTTGTCATTAGCTGACAGCTTCTTGGATAGGGCATCATTGATCTTGAGCTGGCTAATGGCAAGTTCTCTCAAGTTGTGCTGATTTCTAGGGTTGCCATTGTTGTTGTACCCTCCTTGAAAGAATGGGCATTGTTGACCCCACCCTTGACCTCCTGGACAATAGCCATTGTTGTTGTTGAAATTTCCGTTGTTGGCGAGGTATAGGGCATCCTCGCGAGTTTCTGGGCAATCATTGCCCATATGACCCATGTTGCCACAGACTTCAGACGTGATGTGAGATTCTAGGGCATAGGCATTGCAGACACTTCACCACTGGCTTGTCCATCAATTTTCTTCATTAGGAGGTCCAATTTTGCAGCGATCATGTCCACCTCCTTCAAGGTGTGCATGCCTCGCTGTCGGGTATGGAGAGCTCATCGTTCCATCCCATATTGGACACCATCTTCTCAATAAGATCTTTAGCTTTTGGCACCGTCAATGAGAAGAAGGCTCCTCCAGTAGCAGCATCCAAATGGTCACGAGCTGATGGGATCAGCCTGTTATAGAAATTCTGAATAAGGAGCCAGTCATCCATCCCATGGTGGGGACAGTCTAGGATGTACTCCTGAAGCCTTTCCCATGCCTCGGGATTAGATTCCTTGAGCTCTTGCTTAAAGCTGGAAATCCTTCCACGTAGGGCATTGGTTTTGCCCAACGGGAAGAATTTGGCGAGGAATGTCGTAGAACACTTCTCCCAAGTTTCTACAGCACTTCGCTTCGCGTAGAACCACTGTTTCGCTCTCTCAAGGAGAGAGAACGGGAACAATCTCACACGGATCGCATTCGGAGACACGTCCTTGATCTTAAAACTGCTGCAGATCTCGAGGAATTGTTGCAGGTGAGCACTTGCATCCTCGTTAGCCTTCCCACAGAATGGGTTGGCTTGCACCATAGTGATAAGGCCAGTTTCGATCTCGAAGTTCACATCTCCCGTGTTAACAGTGGACCCAATAGGCACATTGTTAGCAGAGGGAGTTGAGAACTCACGAAGGGTCTTCTGAGCCATTGGCGTTTGGATTGTTGGTGAAAAAATGTTGGCTTGCTTTGCCGCTCGAATCTTCAGGGGAGTAATGTCGGTACCCTACATACCGGATACCCCTTGAGATTGCAAAGATCACAAGGAAACTCTATCTACCAGATTTGAAGACCTTTGAAGGCCCCACATGTCAGGCATAACCGGACCTGCTTCCCTGACATGGTTAGTCCCAGAGCCACCACATGTATCATAAGACCGGAGCTATCGCCCACACATGGGAAAGCTTCGGACTAGATACCAGTATGGCATCCCCGGACCTAACCCCAGACAGAGGGAATCTCCGGTGCCGACACGTGTCCAACAGCACCGGACCTACCCGTCCACGACGATAAGCTCCAGAGCTGCCACATGGCTGAATCGCCGGACCTTCAACTTCAACAATCAGGCTGGTGGACCCCCAACGGCTCCGGAGCATCAAGGAGCAATCAAAGACTTCAAAGACCCGATTAAGTGTCATTAATGCCATATTAATGACACACAATTGGATGGCCCTTAATACCGATAACGACACTGTTAAGGCCCGTTACCGGTCTATTAAGGGTAATTAACCTCATTAATTGTGTATCAAGCATGTGTAACCGCCGGGGCCACATGTCGGGCCAGGCTAACGGTGTAACGACCAGTCCTTGTACTATAAAAGGACTAGTCGACGATACACAAGGGACAGCTCCAGACCTCTTCTGGAATCCGTAATCTAGGCAAGCTTCTTCTTCTGGAGCTTCTTCTAGACTCACACGCTTAATACATCACCAACACACCCCGTGGAGTAGGGTATTACGCTCAGGCGACCCGAACCACGTAAATCTCTGTGTTCACTTGTCATTCACCTTCTTGAATCTCTGCGCGCCCACTACCGAACTACAACTCCGCGATCTACCAACAGTAGTATTGGGAGATCTGCCAGATTCAAACACCGATACTTGGCGCGCCAGGTAGGGGGCCCCGAGATTTCAAGAATGGTGAACTCAGCTGTTGGATCATCCAACGGCAATCCTGCTGTTCAACCCGCTGGGGGCAATCCCTCCAACATGCAGCAACCAGCAGGTGCCACGGCTCCAGTAGGAGCCATGCCTCCACCGCCACCGCCTGCACCAACAAATCAAGCTGGGCAGCGCGATGGTGCATCGGCGTCGGTCACCGCATCGGCGAATAACAATAACCCTGAACATGCACTCCATGCAGCTCGTGCTCTCCTCCAACGTCCACCACCTCCGGGTGCATCTCAGGGTGCAATGGATCACTGGAGGGCTGACGTGGAACATTTGATTGCAGCAGCAGCCGACCGCATCAGCAACCAAGGTCCTCCCCCTTCGGGGTGGGCTCCATCGTAGCGTCGGACTGTGTTAGACAGACTTTCGCACGTTTCCACAATAGGAGGCGTGCTGCGTCTCAACAAGTGACGTCGCTGCCTTCCGGGGGGCGACACACTCACACGGTAACCAGGCTTTCAACTCACGACCTCCGGGCGGAGCTTGATCGCCGTTATTGTCAACAGGACGGCCGCATCCATATCGAGCGTGCTCGCGAAAGGCGAGAGGCTCGAGACAGTCCTGCTCCCGAGGGAGTAGCAGGAGGCTGTTCTGCCCTGGCCATGCACATACGTATGGTCAGATGGCCACAAAAGTTTCGGCCTCACCTGCTGGAGAAATTTGACGGGACTGTTAATCCCGCCGAGTTTCTCTAGATTTACTCCACCGCAATCCTTGTGGCCGGAGATAATGAGGTCGTAATAGCCAACTACTTCCCAGTGGCCTTGACTGGGACCGCCAGGTCCTGGTTCATGAGCCTTCCTCACAACTCCATCAATAGTTGGGAGGAATTGTGCCAACAGTTCACCGCCAATTTTGGGAGTTCATACACCCGACCAGGCACCAAACTGGACCTTTTTACTGTCGTGCAGAAGGGGGGAGAATCCCTGCGCTCATTTATCCAGAGGTTCTCCTAGGTACGAAACACTATTCCTTCTATCTACAGCGCCTCTGTTATTGTGGCATTTAGACAAGGTGTACGAGATAAGAAGATGCTGGAGAAGCTGGCGATCAAGGAGATCACCAGCATCACGGAACTCTTCAGTTTGGCTGACAAGTGCGCCAAAGCTGCGGAGGGTCGTGAAATGCACTCCGAACCACCTCCGGGGGATGGTAAAAAATCCTCCAAAGGCGAAGCCACTACCTCCGGGAGTGGCAAAAAAAAGAAAAAGTCCAACGGCAAGAAGAAGCCGTCGGCCGACACATCTACTGCTGCAGCTGCTGCAGCTCCGGGTGGCCGGGGGCCACGCCCCAAGAAACGACCTCGGCTGTCCTCTGAAAACGGTGGCAACTCCAAAGTGTGGTGTCCTACTCACAAGTTGAACAGCCACAACTTGGAAGACTGCCTGGAGGTCCAAAACCTTGTCGAGCGCTACAACAAGCGCCGGGAAGAAGTTCCTTTCCGTCAGAGGGAAGAAAAACAGAAAGTCGATGAAGCTCCGGCTGAAGAGGAGTTAGGCTTTCAGGACCCTAAAAAGGTCCTGAAGGCTGTTTACACCTCCGTCGACGATGACTCTAACGTCTCCGACAATGAGCGTCGAAAGACCATGAACACCATCGTTGGTGGTTCGTGAGACATCACCTCCCGCCGTGTCCTCAAGACAATGAGGCAGGACATGGCCTCAGTAGCTCCTACCGCCAGGGCGGAGCCTCATCGAAAGTGGATGGACACCACCATCACTTTTGATGCTTCGTACTGCCCTCGGAACATGATTAGAGCTGGTCAACTCCCATTGATGGTATCACCGACCATCAACAACATTCAACTCCACCATGTAATGGTGGACGGAGGTTCAGGGCTGAACCTCATAAGCTTCGAAGCTTTCGTCAAGCTTCAGCTCTGACCTTTGGACCTTCGCCCCTCCCGACCTTTTTCGGAGTAGGTCCAGGAGCCATAACCCCACTCGGTGCCATTACTCTCCCAGTGACTTTCGGAACTCGGGAGAATTATCGCACTGAGAAGTTGATCTTTGATGTTGCACAGATCAACTTACCTTTCAATGCCATTCTGGGCAGGCCCGCCTTGTACAAGTTCATGGTTGCTGCTCATTATGGCTACCTGGTGTTGAAGATGCCAACACCAGCTGGTGTTCTCTGAACCCGCGGAGACCGCACTGCCGGAGTGACTGCTCCGGAAGAACTTCATGCACTTGCTACAGCGCAGGAGGAAGAGTCCAGGCAGGAACAAGCTCTGAAACCTCCGAGCATTCGTCAACGAGGCTCAACCTCTGCACCCCGTGTGCAACCAAGCGGCGACACCGACATCCCCGTCAAAGTCATCCAAATCGGTTCCGATGCCGCTCAGACCACCCGTATATCGGGAGGTCTAAATGACAAATAGGAACTCGCGCTCATCACATTCCTCCGGGCTATTGTCGACGTGTTTGCCTGGCAACAGTCACAAATGCCTAGGATCCCTAGGGAAGTGATCGAGCGTAATCTGAAGATCTATCCTAACGCTCGGCCTGTACACCAACAGCCTCAAAAGCAATCAGTAGAGCGACAGAACTGCATACGACAAGAAGTGAAGAAGTTGCTCGAAGCTGGATTCATCCGAGAAGTCTTCCACCCAAAATGGCTGGCAAACCCAATCATTGTACCCAAGGCCGGCGGGAAGCTTCGAATGTGTATCGACTACACAACACTAAATAAGGCACGCCCAAAAGATCCATTCCCACTACCTAGAATAGATCAGATAGTGGATTCCACCTCCGGGTGTGAATTACTGTGTTTCTTAGACGCATATTCTGGATACCATCAAATTAGAATGTCTAGGGAAGATGAAGAACATACTTCTTTTATCACAGTAGATGGATTGTACTGCTATACTGCCATGCCATTTGGTCTCAAGAATGCAGCCTCAACATTTGTACGAGCTATGTAAAAAACCTTTGGAGAGCTCGTCAGAGATGTAGTGGAAGTGTATGTTGATGACATCGTCGTCAAAATGAAGGACAAGGAGTCACTTCTTGACACCATGCAAGCTGTCTTTGACAAGCTGCGGGTCACCCGAACAAAGCTGAACCCAGACAAGTGTGTCTTCGGGGTTAGCTCCAGAAAGCTTCTTGGTTTCCTGGTAAACCACCGGGGCATAGAGGCAAACCCGATGAAGATTAAAGTCATTGAGGATATGCGGCCACCAGCCCGCATCAAGGACGTCCAGAAACTGACTGGATGTCTAGCTGCCCTCAGCCGGTTCATCTCAAGACTGGCGGAACGGGCGCTACCCTTATTCAAGCTATTGAGGAAGTCCGGACCATTCCAATGGTCTGAAGAAGCAGAAAAGGCGTTCCAGGAGCTAAAGCAGCTCCGCACCACTCTACCAACCTTGGTAGCTCCGAACCCTGGTGAGCCTTTACTGCATTACATTTCGGCAACTGACGAAGTTGTCAGCATGGTCTTGGTTGCGGAGAGACCAGAACCCTCACAAGCTCAAGAATCTAGACCCCTTCGGGAAGGTCAGGAGGTTCTTGAAGGCGAGTCTAGGTCCCAGCCCCCAGACTTGGATCTACAAGGAGTTACTCTTGTCGAACAAGAGGATTCGGACCCCTCCATGAGGGTTCGGGTCACTCCAGAAGAAGCTTCGGGTTCCTTCAGCAAGGACCTGGAGGTCCCCGAAGAAGGTCTGAATCCCCCTGGGAGGGTCCGGGTTGATGTGGAGGAAGCTCCGGGCCCCTCTGGGTGGGTCCGAACAGTCCAGCGCCCAGTACTACATGATGTTAAGACTCGATACCTAGAGGTGCACAAGCTGCTCTACGCAGTTCTCATCGCCTCCAGGAAGCTTCGCCATTACATCCAAGCTCACAAGATCTCAGTGGTGACTTCTTATCCACTGCGTGCGATCTTGCATAATCCCAACTCTACTGGGAACATTGCAAAGTGGGCAGCGGAATTGGCCGAATTCGATCTTGAATTCATCCTAAGACGAGCTATCAAGAGTCAAGCACTGGCGGACTTTGTGGCGGAATGGACCCCCTCTCCATCAAACCCTGGGAGCCCTAGTGAGCAAAAGCCGGAGCTCAAGGTTCTGGTCTTCATCGAGCCTCACTGGACTCTCTACTTCGATGGTTCCATGCAAAACCAGGGGGCCGGAGCTGGAGTCCTTCTCCTCGCTCCAACCGGGGAGAAGGTAAAATACATGGTCCACCTTGACTTCAAGGCGACCAACAACATGGCAGAGTATGAAGCACTCATTTACGGACTAAAGGTGGCACTATCATATGGTGTCAAGCAGTTGTTGGTCAAGGGAGATTCGCAGCTCATCATTAAACAGGTGAAGGGTGAATGCTCCTGTAACAATCCTCAACTAGTTGCTTACCTCCTTGAAGTCCAGAGGCTTCAGAAGGACTTCGAAGTACTGGACCTCCACCATGTCCAGTGTATCCATAACGCTGAAGCTGACGAACTCCCGACGAAAGCATCAACCAAAGCTCTGGCTCCTGACAGAACCTTCGTCTGGAGGTTGTCAAAACCCACAGCTCATCCTGACGAACTGAGCGAAGGGGGCGAGACCAGCATCCCGAAGCTAGCGGTCCGATGGCCCTGTTACCATGGCAGCCAGCAAGGGTCGTAGGTGCCGCCGAAAGCTCCGAGCAACCCAGCACGCAAGACTCAAATGCTCAAGCTAGCTACGATGCATGGATCTCGGAGATCCGGAGCTACTTGAAAGACAATATCCTTCCTGACGATGATGTATCCGCTGACCGGATAGTCAGATTGGCTAAAAGATACACACTAGTAGAAGGGGATCTCTACCGGCGCGGTGCCAACGGCTGTGACGCCCGGTTCCGAAAAATGAACCAAGCTAACGCATATGTGTGCCCAGGATGTTAAACACACATACACGAGTGCAATCACAAAAGAGTATATAGAAAATTACCACAGAACAAGATTAATTATCAAATTTTATTACACAACCCATATTATCCTCGAATACAAACTCTAATGAATATTTATGACAAGTTCAACTAATGCAGCGGAAATAAACTAATTAAGAAACTAAGCAAACTAAGCAAAAGGGATAGCGCAGCTCCATGCAACACCACATGCAAAGCTGACGGTAGACACGGCCTAGATCTCCACATTATCGCCACTAAACTCACAATTCTGACCTGCAACTGTTGGGGGGATTGCAAGAGTGAGTACATGTCATACTCAGCAAGTGTGGAAAGTATGACATGTGGCTGATTCAAATGATGACAATAATAATGGCTAAGTGCTGAAAAGTACAGTAAAACATTTGAAAAGCAATATATCATAAGTATGTGAAGTAAACCCATCATATCCAACAATGATTATTAGATATCCATATTTCATATCCATCATCATTAAACCAGATTCCACCATTGCTAATAACCATATTCAATACCAGAAACAAATCCATAACCATAATACCAACCATAACCATTCCAATAACCATCCCAATACCAAATTCCCTCTAATCATGTAGGTCATCCAGGCGCTCATAACCGGGAGCACGACTATCATAATAGTTTTAATACTCTGCAGAGGTTGTACCACTTTACCCACGTGATTGTGATTTCATCACCCGTCGGCGACTAAAGAACCTCCCTTATACCAATTACACTTCCTTTGGTGTATGGCCAAGAGATCACAAAATAGCCTTTACAAAGGGATTACTAGCCTATTTAGACCCCACTGAGGTTTCACCGGTGGCGATATCTCCCACTGAGGACATCTTCAACCAAGGGCCCCCTCTTGAGCCATTAGGATCCCAAGGTAGTCCCGCCAATCATCAACAAACCCAATCCGACTACCCCTTCCCCAAGCATCCACAATGGTCCAAACAGCACTAGCAAAGCCCTAATTAATCAGCTACGCCGCACCCATACTTGGCCTCATGGTGGCACTGTTGACCTGGCTTATTCTCGCATGAACCGGTCCTTAGATCTAAAGCAAGCAAACCACCATAACATCCAACCCATCCACATACCAGACTTGCTTAGATCACCCATCGTATTGACCAGTTCACATTAACCAGAATATCATTGATGCATAATTAAATGTGTTGTGTTGTTTGCCATCCCAATTAATTAAGCGAAGCAAAAAAGGTAAAAAAACCCTTCCCGACTCTCTACCATATATTCCAGGTGACAAGGGTGGTTAAACAAACCTAATAAACTTCCTACCATAGGATTCCCATCAAATTGAAACAAGCATGCAGTTTGCAAACAAAACATTTATTTTAAAAACAGGATCAATATGCTTCAAGGACACTTGCCTTGCTCCGGCGGATAGGGTTGCTCAAGCGCTTCGAAGTCTTGGTTCTCGAAATCCTCGTACACGACTTCTTGAGCACTTCCCTCTACTCGCGATCACACATACAAGAATATACATACAAATCAATATGATGCACACATATTAATCAACATGCGATGACATGCATGCATGCAAAGTTTAATAATTAATTAACTACAGTTGTTTATTAATTTGATGCAACTAGTTCATACGTGTTCATATGAGTTTACAGGGGTTTTAGCGAGGATTAATGCTGCTGAAAATAAAAAGACGATGCAACTAAAATCAATTTATGGCGTTTAGATCTAATACGTCGCTAAAATTCGCATTGGAAAAACGAACCCTACCGTAGACGGGACAGCTTTGAAGATCGCGAGGGTGAAGGCGACGCGTAGACGAAGCAGATGCGCAAGGTCCTCCGGCGGCACGACGACGGCGACGCGATGACGACGGCGATCTCCGGCGGAATATGGCACCCTCCTCTTTTTTCTTCCTCTTCCTCCTCTTTTCTTCCCTGGCGGCGCAGCCCTCTGGTGCTTTTTTTCTAGCCGCTAGGGCTCTCTTCTCTGGAAGGTGGCAGCGTTTTTGGCGGCTGGGAAAATACGAGGCATCGATCCTTATTTATAGCCGCAGCAGCTAGGGCACCGTGGCCGACTCGGCTGGCGCACGGCGCGCATGCAGGCGCACGGTGCAGCGGGGCGCTGCGCTAGGGCCAAGGCGCGGGCGGTCGGTGTGCTGGCGACGCGGGAGCGCGGCTTGACCGGGCGGGGCACAGGCGATGGAGGCAGGGGCGCGTGGGAGCGGGGCCCAGTGGGCGGGGCCGGGGCACGCGCGGGAGGCGCTGGCTGGGCCGCTCGGCCTGGCGAGCGGGCGGGTTGACCCCTTTTTTCTTTTTTTTTCTTTTTTTTTTCTTTTATATATATTGTTATTACATATTATTATTTATATATATTATTTATTTATTTATTTATTTATTTTATTGTTTTACTTTTTATATATATTTATTATTATATATATATTATTTATTTATATATATTTATTTATATATTATTATTATTATTTTTTACCTATTCCCTATTACAACTTTTATGTTATTATTTTCTTTTTCTTCTTTTGCTACTCATATTTGTATATGTATATTTTATGCTTTATTATTTTTCTTTTATTCTATTAATATTTAATGCATGAACATGTATGCAATGCATGATGCGAAAATTGAGGGTGTTACAAACCTACCCCCCTTAAAGTGAATCTCGCCCTCGAGATTCGACTTCGTGGAGAAAAGATGCAGGAATTCTGCCTTCAGGTCTTCTTCACGTTCCCACGTAGCTTCGGCTTCTGTATGGTGTTTCCATTGCACCTTGCACCAACGGACTTCCTTATTCCTCGTGACCCTTTCCTTCATGTCCCAGATCTTGATAGGTTGCTCGACATAAGACAAATCCTCCTGAAGTTCTAACTCGTCCATCGGCACTGGTTCTTCCGGCACCCTGAGACACTTCTTGAGTTGAGACACGTGAAACACGTCGTGTACATCGGAGAGATACGCCGGCAGCTCAAGTCGATAAGCTACCTCTCCTCGCTTGTCCAGAATCTTAAATGACCCGATGTAACGTGGTGCCAGTTTTCCTTTGACGTTAAACCGTCGCTGACCTCTAATAGGTGACACTTTGAGGTATACGAAATCTCCAACTTCAAAAGTCAGACTCCTTCACCTATTATCAGCATAACCTTTCTATCGAGACTGGGCAGCCTTTAAGTTTTCCCGTATTATTTGGACTTGCCTTTCAGCATCTTGTAACACGTCGGGACCAAACACTTGATTCTCTCCGGTTTCATTCCAAAACAAGGGAGTCCTACACTTCCTTCCGTACAATGCTTCGTAGGGTAACATTTTCAGACTTGCTTTGTAGCTATTGTTGTACGAGAATTCAGCATACGACAAACTTTTATCCCAAATTTTCCCATGCTTTAAAGCACAAGCTCTTAACATGTCTTCCAAAATTTGGTTGGTCCTCTCGGTTTGTCCATCTGTTTGAGGGTGATACGCCGAACTGAAGTTCAACCTTGTTCCCATTGCTTCATGCAATTTCTGCCAAAATCCGGAGGTAAACTGAGAACCTCTATCCGAGACTATCTTCTTCGGTACTCCGTGTCGACACACAATATGCTCCATATACAATTCTGCTAGCTTCGCGGTGGTATATGTGGTCTTGACAGGTATGAAGTGATCTGATTTTGTCAACCGATCCACAATAACCCATGTTGAATCATAGCCAGACTGAGTTCACGGTAATCCAACTATAAAGTCCATACCAATCTCTTCCCACTTCCACTCCGGGATCTTCAATGGTTGTAACAATCCGGTTGGCCTTTGATGTTCAGCTTTAACTCGTCGGCACACATCACAAAGTGCAACATATTCGGCTATGTACTTTTTCATGTTGGCCCACCAATAGCATGTATTTAAGTCCTTGTACATCTTCGTACAGCTAGGATGAATTGAGTAAGATGAGTCATGTGCCTCCTTCAATATTGTTTCCCGAATATGCCTAACATTAGGTACCACAATCCTCTTTCCAAGCCATAAGGTACCATGTTCGTCTTCATCAAATCTGAATTCCTTCCCTTCTTCGATTCTTCCCTTGATTTCCTTGATCTCCTCATCCACGGTTTGTGCATCTCGAATTTCTTGCTCCAAGGTCGGATTTAACTCCATCATCTCCATCTCATTTACAAATCCAAGATTCAACCTTTCGAACTCCTTACATAACTCGGACGGTAACTCTCGAACTGTGAGTTGATGACTTACTCCCTTCCTACTCAATGCATCGGCCACTACGTTGGCTTTTCCCGGGTGATAGTTGATCCCCAAATCATAATCTTTAATGAGCTCCAACCATCTTCGCTGCCTCAAATTAAGATCCGTTTGTGTGAAAATATACTTAAGACTCTTGTGATCCGTATAAATTTCACACCTATGTCCAAGAATATAGTGTCTCCAAATCTTCAATGCATGTACCACAGCTGCAAGTTCTAAATCATGTGTTGGGTAACTCTGCTCATGTTTCTTCAATTGTCTTGACACATAGGCGACCACTTGACCTTCTTGCATAAGCATGCATCCGAGTCCTTGTCTTGATGCGTCACAATAAATATCAAAACTCTTGCTTACATCCGGCAATACCAAAATTGGGGCTGTTGTTAACCTCTTCTTCAACTCCTCAAAACTGTTTTGACAAGCTTGATTCCAACGGAAAGCCTTTCCCTTCATTAGCAATTCCGTCGTTGGCTTGGCTATCTTGGAGAAGTCCTTTATGAATCGACGGTAATATCCAGCCATTCCAAGAAAACTCCTTATTTCCTTTACGTTTTGCGGTGGTTCCCACCTCAACACATCCCTCACTTTACCGGGGTCAACCGATACTCCTCCTCATGAGATGATATGACCCAAAAATGGCACCTCTTTCAACCAAAACTGACACTTGTTGAACTTGGCATACAATTGATGCTCCCTCAATTTCTGCAACGTAAGCCTCAAGTGTTCCTTATGTTCCTTCTCATCCTTTGAGTAGATCATAATATCATCAATGAACACCACGACAAACTTATCCAAGTACTCCATGAAGACTTTATTCATGAGGTACATAAAGTAAGTAGGTGCATTTGTCAATCCAAAAGACATCACGGTGTACTCATAAGATCCATACCGTGTCCTAAAAGTTGTCTTGGGTATGTCCGACGGTCTAATCTTCATTTGAAAGTACCCTGACCTCAAATCAATCTTGGAAAACACACAGACACCTTTCATCTGATCAAACAAATCCTCTATACGGGGCAAGGTGTACTTGTTCTTGATGGTCACCTCGTTGAGAGCTCGGTAATCCACACACATCCTTTGCGTTCCATCCTTCTTGTCCACAAATAGAACGGGCGCTCCCCAAGGTGAAGAGCTAGGGCTAATAAACCCTTCTATAATTGCTCTTGAATTTGCTTCTTGAGCTCCGCTAATTCCATAGGAGGCATCCTATACGGCCTCTTAGCTATAGGTGCAGTTCCAGGTATTAAATAAATGACAAACTCAATGTCTCGATCAGGTGGCATACCTGGCAAATCATCCGGAAACACATCCAAAAATTCACACACTACCGGAATCTCCTCAATTGCGGCACCGTCCATATGATTCAGCTGCAATTGCTTCGGTGCGGTTTGAGATGCTTCAAATTCTACGGTGATCCCTTCCTCATTGGTCAACTTCACCGTCTTTGTGGCACACTCAATAACTCCATTGTGCTTCCTCAACCAGTCCATACCAAGTATAATATCCAATCCTTGAGAATCCAAAACAATGAGGTTGGCGGAGAAGTCTACCCCCCTTATCCTAAGACTTACTTTTGGACATACTATATTTGTCCTCATCTCTCCTCCAGGAGGCTTAACCAATAGAGTAAACTTCATATGAGAGATAGGCAAACTATACTTGGCAACATACTTCGATGCAATGAATGAATGTGATGCTCCAAAGTCAAATAACATAGTCGCGGGGTTGGAGTTGGCGAGAAACATACCAATGACCATGTCATCCACTTGTTGAGCATCCTCCGTAGATTCATGGCTCACGTTGCCACGAGCGAAATTCTGCTGTCCATGGTTCCCTTGTGGCTGTCCTCCATTAGGTCTTGGGTTTTGCCTCGGTGCATTGCTTCCTTGACCAGAACCTGACTTAGGACATTGATGCGCAAAGTGTCCAACTTCTCCACAAGTATAGCACTTCTTAACTCCACCAGAATTATTGGGACGAGCTTGGTTCTGAACATTGGCACCAGAAAAGTTAGCACGAGGCGCATAAGGCATTGGAGGCCTAGGTGCTTGCATAACTGGGCGCTGCTGCACAAGCTGAGTTGGACGCGGTGCAAATCCAGGGCGTTGAGCAAGCTCAGAAGAACTAAAGTAAGGCGCATTGGGCGGCGCAAAGCGAGGGCGCACATTACTTCCTTGTTGTTGTCCTTGGTATGGCGCCTTCCTCTTGTTGTCTTGCTCCATCTCACGAACCTTGTTCTCCACCACAATTGCTTTGTCCACAAGCTTCTGGAAATTGAAATAATCATAGTTGAGCAATTGCACTTGGATCATTGTTCAAGCCCCTCATGAACAAGTATTGTTTCTGGCTGTCCCGACTAACATCCTCAGGCGCGTCTTGAGAGTTGAGTGAATTTATTGAGATATTCACTCACGCTCGATCTTCCTTGCCTTAAGTTCTCAAATTCTTGTCTCTTCAAGATCATAACACCTTCCAGCACATAATGAGAACGAAAGTTCTCCTTGAATTCTGCCCAAGTGATTCTCTCTTGGTTCTCATGAGCATTGCAATAAGAATCCCACCAATCCGCAGCTGCTCCAACTAGTTGATGAGAAGCAAACAAGACCTTCTCCCGGTCACTGCATTGGACAATGGCTAGCTTCTTCTCCACGGACTTGAGCTAATCATCCGCATCCATAGGGTCGGCAGTTTGAGCAAAGGTTTGCGGCCTAGTCCTCATAAACTCTCCCAATCGGTTATGAGGAGGCAGGGGTGGCGGTGGAGGCATGTGGGGCTGATTGTTGATGTTATTGCCAGCCTGCAGCTGTCCCATTGTCTGTATCATGGTCTGCATGAGCTGGTTCTGCATAGCCAGTAGTTGCTCGATATTGATGGCTCCATGAGGAGGTCCTTGTCCGTTGTTGTTCTGAGGTACTCCATGGTTCTCCTCCTCATCATTGACATCCCTCTGGTTGCGAGTCCTCACCATCTGAAGGAGAGCAATAGGTAAGAATTTAGAAACGTCCCGAACTATATGCATCAAGGGATATGAAGCTAACCAACTAGCTATACAAGCCTAGGTGGACATGGCAATGCTAAAGCATCCCAAAACCCTCTATTAAGCACACAAGCAAACAATATATATATAGCAAACAGCACACTAAGCAAAAACACATCGATTCCTGAGTGCTCCTATGTGCTCTAAAGTGTCCATTCTATCTAGGCTGCATCTTACGGTCAACCTGTGGCTCTGATACCAATCTGTGATGCCCGGTTCCGAAAAATGAACCAAGCTAACGCATATGTGTGCCTAGGATGTTCAACACAAATACACGAGTGCAATCACAAAAGAGTATACAGAAAATTACCACAGAATAAGATTAATTATCAAATTTTATTACACAACCCATATTAGCCTCGAATACAAACTCTAATGAATATTTATGACATGTTCAACTAATGCAGCGGAAATAAACTAATTAAGCAACTAAGCAAACTAAGCAAAAGGGATAGCGCAGCTCCATGCAACACCACAGGCAAAGCTGACGCTAGACACGGCCTAGATCTCCACATTATCGCCATTAAACTCACAATTCTGACCTGCAACTGTTGGGGGGGATTGCAAGAGTGAGTACATGTCGTACTCAGCAAGTGTGGAAAGTATGACATGTGGCTGATTCAAATGACGACAATAATAATGGCTAAGTGCTGAAAAGTATAGTAAAACATTTGAAAAGCAATATATCATAAGTATGTGAAGTAAACCCATCATATTCCACAATGATTATTAGATATCCATATTTCATATCCATCATCATTAAACCAGATTCCACCATTGCCAATAACCATATTCAATACCATAAACAAATTCATAACCATAATACCAACCATAACCATTCCAATAACCATCCCATTACCAAATTCCCTCTAATCATGTAGGTCATCCAGGCGCTCATAACCGGGAGCACGGCTATCATGATAGTTTTAATACTCTGTAGAGGTTGTACCACTTTACCCACGTGTTTGTGATTTCATCACCCGTCGACAACTAAAGAACCTCCCTTATGCCAATTACACTTCCTTTGGTGTATGGCCAAGAGATCACAAAATAGCCTTTACAAAGGGATTACTAGCCTATTTAGACCCCACTGAGGTTTCACCGGTGGCGATGTCTCCCACTGAGCACATCTTCAACCAAGGGCCCCCTCTTGAGCCATTCGGATCCCAGAGTAGTCCCGCCAATCATAAACAAACCCAATCCGACTACCCCTTCCCCGAGCATCCACAATGGTCCAAACAGCACTAGCAAAGCCCTAATTAGTCAGCTACACCGCACCCATACCTGGCCTCGTGGTGGCACTGTTGACCTGGCTTATTCTCGCATGAATCGGTCCTTAGATCTAAAGCAAGCAAACCACCATAACATCCAACCCATCCACATACCAGGCTTGCTTAGATCACCCATCGTATTGACCAGTTCACATTAACCAGAATATCATTGATGCATAATTAAATGTGTAGTGTTGTTTGCCATCCCAATTAATTAAGCGAAGCAAAAAGGTAAAAAAAAAACCTTCCCGACTCTCTACCATATATTCCAGGTGACAAGGGTGGTTAAACAAACCTGATAAACTTCCTACCATAGGATTCCCATCAAATTGACACAAGCATGCAGTTTGCAAACAAAACATTTATTTTAAAAACAGGATAAATATGCTTCAAGGACACTTGCCTTGCTCCGGCGGATAGGGTTGCTCAAGCGCTTCGAAGTCTTGGTTCTCGAAATCCTCGTACACGACTTCTTGAGCACTTCCCTCTACTCGCGATCACACATACAAGAATATACATACAAATCAATATGATGCACATGTATTAATCAACATGCAATGACATGCATGCATGCAAAGTTTAATAATTAATTAACTAAAGTTGTTTATTAATTAGATGCAACTAGTTCATATGTGTTCATATGAGTTTACGGGGTTTTTAGCGAGGATTAATGCTGCGAAAATAAAAAGACGATGCAACTAAAATCAATTTACGGTGTTTAGATCTAATACGTCGCTAAAATTCGCATTGGAAAAACGAACCCTACCATAGACGCGATGGCTTTGAAGATCGCGAGGGTGAAGGCGACGCATAGACGAAGCAGATGCGCAAGGTCCTCCGGCGGCACGACGACGGCGACGCGATGACGACGGCGATCTCCGGCGGAAGACGGCACCCTCCTCTTTTTTCTTCATCTTCCTCCTCTTTTCTTCCCTGGCGGCGCAGCCCTCTGGTGCTTTTTTTCTAGCCGCTAGGGCTCTCTTCTCTGGAAGGCGGCGACATTTCTGGCGGCTGGGAAAATACGAGGCATCGATCCTTATTTATAGCCACAGCAGCTAGGGCACCGTGGCCGACTCGGCTGGCGCACGACGCGCGTGCGGGCGCGGGAGGGCGCGTGGTGCAGCGGGGCGCTGTGCTGGGGCCAAGGCGCGGGCGGTCGGCGTGCTGGCGGCGCGGGAGCGCGGCTCGACCGGGCGGGGCACGGGCGATCGAGGCAGGGGCGCGTGGGAGCGGGGCCCAGCGGGCGGGGCCGGGGCATGCGCGGGAGGCGCTGGCTGGGCCGCTCGGCCTGGCCACCGGGCGGGTTGACCCCTTTTTTCTTTTTTTTTCTTTTTTTTCTTTTATATATATACTGTTATTACATATTATTATTTATATATATTATTTATTTATTTATTTTATTGTTTTACTTTTTATATATATTTATTATTATATATATATTATTTATTTATATATATTTATTTCTATATTATTATTATTATTTTACGTATTCCCTATTACAACTTTTATGTTATTATTTTCTTTTTCTTCTTTTGCTACTCATATTTGTATATGTATATTTTATGCTTTATTATTTTTCTTTTATTCTATTAATATTTAATGCATGAACATGTATGCAATGCATGATGCGAAAATTGAGGGTGTTACAACGGCATCCTAATGCGGTGCATCACAAGAGAAGAGGGATGCGAGCTCCTTGTAGAAATCCATGGAGGCGAGTGTGGGAACCACGCGTCTTCCCGCACGCTGGTCGGTAAAGCCTTCTGGCATGGCTTCTACTGGCCTACAACGCTCCAGGATGCAACTGAGCTGGTGAAGAAATGTGAAGCATGCCAGTTCCATGCAAAGCAAATTCACACACCAGTTCAGCCTCTACAAATGATACCTCCTACATTGCCTTTCGCTGTGTTGGGGATGGACATCTTGGGACCTTTCCCAAGAGCCGTCGGAGGTTACAAGTTCCTATATGTTGCCATTGATAAATTCACCAAATGGCCGGAGGCAACTCCAGTTGTGACAATAAACAAGCAATCAGCTATCAACTTCTTGTAGTCCCGAACAAAATCATTACAGATAATGGGACCCAATTCACAAACACTCTGTTTTCCAAGGATACTGCGAAGACCTCGGCATCCAAGTCAGCTACACCTCAGTAGCTCACCCGGCAGGCAATGGCCAAGCCGAGAGAGAAAATGCAGAAATCCTGAAAAGACTCAAGACGCGCACTTATGAGCGCCTGAAAAAATATGGAGCCAACTGGATCGAAGAGCTTCCGCCCACTTTATGGGCCAACAGGACAACACCAAACCGGTCAACTGAAGAGACACCCTTCTTCCTGGTGTACGGAGCTGAAGCAGTCCTTCCTCCAGAAATCACATTGGGGTCACTCCAGGTCCGGACCTTCGATGAAGCCACGCAGGACCAGCTCCGGCGTGAAGACCTTGACCTCCTTGAAGAGGGAAGGTGTCGAGCAGCTGTTCGGAATACCCGATACTGCTAAGCTCTTCGGCGCTATCACCAACGGCATGTTCACAGCCGACAGCTCGAGGAAGGCGATCTGGTGCTATGGAGAATACAATCCAAAGAAGGTTTAAACAAACTCTCCCCCAGCTGGGAGGGATCCTTCCGAGTGATCAAAGTATCCCATCCCGGATGCGTTCGCTTGGCAACCGAGGATGGGAAACCTCTCCCAAATCCTTGGAACATTGAGCACCTTCGTAAGTTCTAAGCTTAATATCACGGAGGTGAGTCTGTAATTACATGTGATGTATGTTATAGAGTCATTGTACAGAGTCGGGTAGCTCCTCCGGGAGGACAGCCGGACCTACCCTCTTAGGTCTGCAACGTCCATGCAACACTTGTCACGGTCTCAGAACTAAAAGTGTAGCTAGCTACATTGGGTCAAACGAGAAACGAAACACACTTAGCCTGGTTCCGTACCCTAAGAGTGTACTTGTTTCCCCTGTACCCCGGACCTATAATGAAAGACATCATTGTGTGAAAGTAGACTCCACGTGCATTTACTTTGTACAGGCTCAATATTTTTTACTTTTCTCTTTCTTGTCTATAACAAAGTTGCGCAGTTCTTAAGAAACTTTAGCTTGACCAGTTCATGTACAATTCGAGTTGCATTGTCTATTCTTCCGGGTCCAAACATTGTTGATGGTCTACTCGTCTGAATGCTACCAAGCCAATCTAGGGTCGGAGTGTGCTATCGACATAGCCTGGTCATGCACCCTAAGTACGCCACTCTACCTACACCCCGGCAGGCTGAAGTAAGGCGAGTCTAGAAACGATCGGACCTGAAGGAAACAAGACGACACTCTTGATTGTATTTAGAATTGTGTTCAAACTAAAACTTTCTCGGGAATAGTAAGCCGCAATGAAGTTATAGATAGGAAACGGATTTTACTGTTTTTCTTGACTTCAGTGTGCAGGAAAAATAAATATTTCATGATGATGGTGAATGAAGCTGGAGCTGCCAAAGCTCCGATATCCTCTAGGCGGCTTGTGGTCGATGTTCAAACATTGATATCGAGCGTCGCTGGAGCCACTCAGCTCCGATAAAGCCAGGGGGCAAGCCATCAACGTGAAGAAAAGATGATGGAAGACTCTATAGTGGAGTCTGCTGTCGATACACCACGTGTTGACAGAGGTCACTTCCGGAGCTACCAAGCTCCGACACCCCAGAGGGCTAACCGTCGATGCTCTACGCGTTGATGGAGACTACTGCCGAGCTACTAAGCTCCGATGATGGTCAATGCTGGATCCACTAAGCTCCGACAACCTCAGGGGGCCTGCACTATCGAAGACTTCAGACCTACATTCTACAAGTTCAAAGCGCGTAAGTCTTCAACAACTGTTACATCCTCTTGGTACATGTTCACAATCAAATTGTGTACATCTACCAGGGGGCCAAGTGAGACAAAGGTGTTGAAGACAAAAAAATAAATTCATAAAAAAATTTGGATTTCATTTATCTTGGTACATGCACTATTGAAATGCTTGTTGACGGCTCCTAAGATATACTAACAAATCATCCTCGACAACGGCGCCAGAAATGCTTGTTGGTATTTCTTATGCACCATTAACTAAACATCTCCAACTGATGTGTCAGAAATGCTTGTTAATGGTTCCATTGGATCACAGAGTGAATTCCGCAAGCGCACGGAGATATCATTGTAGCATTTTCCCTTAAGAGTATTCCCAAGGGTGTCATTTATTTGATCCCAAAGGAAGGCAGGGAAGAGATATAACAATCATCAAGTGGAAAGGGTAGAAAGGTCTAGGTAAGAATCTAGTAAGGATGGATAAAATAATAGTGGAGGTAGTGTGACACACACAAAAGCTTTCAAGTCTAAGGGTGGTAAGAGGATCCTAGAGGTTAGTTAGGGTTGAGAGTTATGGAGGTACTCCTACTATGCTCTATTGTACATATACATAGTATAAACTAATTATTCATAAGCTAGATCAATAGTGAATACTTATGCTATGTGGTTCAACACATCGGGCACGGGCTTACCCCTAGCAATACTAGGGCGACTCCCGCCAAGAGCCTATGGCATAGCCGAACGAGGAGGATTACAAAGAACAGATAGGGTTGTCACCACCTACTGCCTACCTCTTCAATCTATGGGTCTTTGAGACATCCAATGCTACTTAGCTATCCTAGCACCATGCTAGCATATTAAGTAATTACCTTAAGAGCTTAGGCATAATCCATCCAAAGGCAATGAATTGAATCATTGTTGAACCAATGTTGATAAACAACATAATTATCCATACTAACCTAGTTATGTTATAATTAACTAGACTATAGTGGGGGTCTATAGGTTCTATGATAATGAGATATGTTCATGATGAAATAGTCATAGAAGCTATACCTTCCACATACATGGACTCCACGATCAAACAAGAAACGCTTTGCCCAAGTATATGTATAAGTAGAGTCTAAAGATACTATCTTTATTATGCATAAAGTCACAAATACAAGAAAGAATACATGAGCCATACCTTTACCAATGTAGGATTGGGAAGAGAGTGACTCCTTACTCCTTTCCCAATTTGGACTTGGGACTAGAGACTCTCCTCTCTACAACCTAACTCCTCTAAGACTATGGATGATAGTGTATACAATAGAGATGAAGCTCAAGTGGTGTGTGTTGAAGTGAGGGATAGGGGGTCCTATTTATACTAGTGTTGAGGTTGGTTCCCGCTACCAAAAGCAGGTGAATCAGTCACCATTGACACTTTCAAGCCAGGAGGAGCCAACATGTGTCGTTTGACCGTGTTTGGCGCCAGGAAGGGGTCGGTCGAACCCCTGGTTCGGCCGACCTGGTCAGCACTCCAAACGTGGAGTGCTTCCTCCAGGTGGCTGTCAGGTGGGTCCCCTTGATCTATATGGGTGATACACTGTTGGATCTCCTCGGATACTTCTATTTGTGGGCTATTTGATCCATGGGATGCCACGTGTCGTCGCCTGATTGGTTGGGATGATATTTTATAGGATTGGTCCCTCTACATTTTCTCATTTCCTGCATAAAATGCTACATACATATATTTCTCCAAGTCCAAGTGGAATTGGGTTAGATGTGAGCAAGAAATGACAAATCCTTCACATAATTGAGTTAAATTGACGGATGAAATTGGTACATAACAGCCATCACCAATGCCCAGCCGGCACAAAAGAGGCCACGAAAGCAGACCATCGAGCGGCAGAACTTTATCTGCGAGGAGATCAAGAAGCTTCTCGTTGCTGGCTTCATTCAGAAAGTCCATCATCCCAGGTGGTTGGCCAATCCTATCGTCGTCCCCAAAGCTGGTGGGAAGCTTCGGATGTGCATCGACTACACCAACCTCAACAAGGCATGTCCTAAATATCCTTTCCCTCTCCCTAGGATAGATCAAATCATAGATTCAACCTCAGGATGCGACTTGCTCTGCTTTCTAGACACTTACTCAGGGTTCCACCAAATCCCCATGTCTAGAGAGGATGAAGAACATACCGCATTTATAACCGTAGATGGCCTATACTGCTATGTCTCCATGCCTTACGGTCTTAAGAATGCCCTCCCTACTTTTGTACGTGCCATGCATAAAACATTTGGGTACCTCATTCGGGACCTGGTAGAGGTGTATGTCAACGATATCATTTTCAAAATCCAAACACATACATCATTGTTAGACAACCTCACCCTATTCTTCAATAAATTGCGGACCACATGCACAAAGCTTAACCCTAACAAGCGGGTGTTCGGAGTCAAAGCCGAGAAGCTCCTTGGTTTTTTGGTCTCACATTGAGGGATCAGGGCAAACCTAGAGAAGATCTAGGCGGTAGAGATGATGCGGCCTCCAACCCACATCAAGGACGTACAGAAGCTTGCGGGTTGCCTGATAGCGCTCAGCCGGTTTATCTCTAGACTGGAAGAACAGGCCCTCCTATTCTTCAAACTGTTGCACCAGTCTAGGCTGTTCGTCTGGACAGAGGAGGCCGAAAAGGCGTTCTGCAAGCTAAAGCAACAACTCACGTCATTGCCCATCATGCTGGCCCCAGAGCCCAAGGAGCCTCTGTACCTCTACATCACCGCCACGACAGAAGTAGTGGCATGGTCTTGGTGGCGAATCGACCTGGCACCCAGCAACCTCAAGAAACATACGGGGCCCCTGCTGTTGATTCTGAGCCCCAAGGCTTGGAGACCGCAGGGGGCTCCGACAACCAAGATGCCTACGGGTCCTACCCCTAGACGGTAGCTGCGCCCCCCCCCCCCCCCAGGAGATCAAAAATCCTCTGGTTCCCAGCTCCCAGAGGTTGTCCCGGGTTCAGGGAACACGGAGTCTCTGGGCCCAGAACAGATGGAAGAAGATGCGACGGATTCCACAATGAGGGTCTAGACTATCCAGTGCCCGGTCTACTTCATCAGCAAAGTCCTACATGAAGCGAAAACAAGGTACCTTGAAGTGCACAAGTTATTCTATGCATTGCTAATTGCGTCGAGGAAACTCTACTATTACTTTTAGGCAGACAGAGTTTCAGTGGTGACCTCGTTCCCATTGGGGCGGTGGTCCGCAGTCTCAGCGTGACTGGCAACATCGCCAAATGGGCGGTGGAACTGGCAGAGTTCGAGCTCGACTTCTTGCCGCAACATGCAATCAAGAGCCAAGCACTAGCAGATTTCATTGCTGAGTGGACTCCCCCACAAGCAACCAAGGGGGCCTGGAAGTTAGCGAGCCAGAGCCTAGGGCTCCGGTGCTCACCGGACCCCACTGGACACCCTTCTTCGATGGATCATCGCGAAAGCAAGGGGCTAGAGCCGGTGTATTGCTCACCTCACCAACAGGAGAGCAGTGCTAGTATATGGTGCGCCTTGACTTCAAGGCGACCAACAACATGGCAGAGTACGAAGCCCTCATCTTCGGACTGACAGCTGCGCAGGGTCTCAGTGTCCAACAGATGTTGGTCAAGGGAGACTTCCAGCTGATCATCAAGCAAGTCTAGGGAGAATGCTGCTACAATGACCCCCAGCTCATGGCGTACTTGATACACGTCAAGAAGTTAGAAGCTGGCTTCGAGGCTTTGGACCTCTGCCATGTGCCGCGCGCCGACAACTCCATCGCCGACACCTTGTCAACTATGGTGTCCACTGAGCCCCCGGTTCCTGAAGGTGTCTTCGCCAGGAGGTTAGTGCGACCAACCGCTAGGCCCGCAGTGCCTAACGAAGAAGGCAGGCACAACGCCTTAGAACTGGCAACCTTGGCGGCGCTACAACTGTTGGGGCCATTGAGGTTCTTGTGCATCACTGGGGACCTCAGATTACTCGGTGCCCAAGACCCAGAAGCTCAGGAGAGTCCTGACGCATGGATCACGGAGATTCGGGGCTACCTGAAAAATAACATCCGTCTGGAGGAACATGTGTCCGTTGAGCGGATCGTAAGAATGGCAAAATGCTACATGCTGGTAGATGGAGACCTCTGCCAATGTGGTGTTAACGGCATCCTATTGCGGTGGATAACTCGGAAGGAGGGCTGCAACTTGCTCGTGGAGATCCACGAAGGAGAGTGCGGGAATCAGGCTGCTTCTCGCATAGTGGTCGGTAAGGCCTTCCTACATGGCTTCTACTAGCCAACGGCACTCCAAGATGCCATCAAGCTGGTGAAAAGGTGCAAGGCATGCTAGTTCCACGCCAAGCAGATTCACACTCCAGCGCAAACACTGCAGATGATCCCACCCTTCTGGCCGTTTGTGGTCTGGGGTCTAGATATCCTGGGACCCTTCCTCAGGGCATTCAGAGGGTACCGGTTCCTCTACATCGCTATATACAAGTGCACTAAGTGGTCGAAGGCATCCCCAGTGATCAACATCAACAAGGAGTTTGCAGTCAAGTTCATCAAGTTGATCATCTACAGGTTCGGGGCCCCAAACAGAATCATCACCGACAACGAGACCCAGTTCACCAGTGCAGCATTCCAAGACTATTACAAAGACCTCAACATCCAAGTTTGTTATGCGTCCGTATCTCACCCAAAGAGCAACAGTCAAGTTGAAAGGGCCAACGCTGAGATCTTAAGGGGCCTCAAGACACGGACGTATGAGTGCTTGGATAAACAAGGTGCCAAGTGGGTTGACGAACTCCCATGTGCGCTGTGAGCCAGCCAAACGTTGCCCAGTCGGGCCACAGGAGAAACGCCTTTCTTCCTGATGTATGGAGTCGAGGCCATCCTCCCCACAGAGATCGCAGTGGGATCCCTCCGAGTCCGGTCATCTGGCGAAGCCGCGCAAGACCAGCTCTGATGCGAAGATGTCGACCTCATCGACAAAGCAAGGTGGCATGCTACCATTCGAAAGGCACGGTACTGGCAGGCGCTCCGGCGCTACTAGGAACGGTTTGTGCGGAGTAGAGAGCTCCAGACGAGCGATCTGGTGCTGCGACGAATACTTTCTCGAGAAGGGGCACACAAACTCTCCCCCAGCTGGGAGGGCCCCTTCCGAGTGACACAGGTATCCCACCTCGGGTGCGTCTACCGGGCAATGGAAGAAGGAGAGACCCTCCCCAACCCTTGGAACATAGAGCACCTCCGTAAGTTCTGTCCCTAAGCATAATAGTAGGACAGTGTAGGGTGTCATGGTGATAAGGAATGACACTTAGGACAACCAAGCTCTGGGGGGGGCATGTCCAGAGTGTTCAACCGTTTAGATTGGTCTTGTACCCTAAGCATGAACTCTCTACCTCCCTTGCCAACCAAAGTGAGTCGTTGCCTTATTGTAAAGCCAGTCTCCTCCTATGAACGAAATTTGAAAGAATCACTGTCTTATCCTATGCTTTCTCTTATGTTCTTTTAATTATTAGTTAATTTTGTGATCAATCAAGCTAGTCTCATTTTTCGTATATTATCTTCGTATACATGGTAAATTTTTCTCTATATCACCCCTAGTTGAGTTCTGCAACCCTGCTAAAGGCGGACTTGTTTGAGGTACCTGCAAGGTGTTTCAGGATCTAATGGATGCTCTCTTACTTAGGGCCCTGTGGCACCAGATGGTTCCCCATGAAAGGCCTACACCGAGCTGGAGATCCAGGGCACGCAACCTGCTTAGGCTGGTCCTATACCCTAAGAATGTGCGCCTTGCCTTCTAGTGCTGTGGCTAAGTACTGAGGGCCAGGAGGCTCACACCCTGGGTAAGGTAGGAGCCAGATCCTGAGCGCTAACACACTAAATTACTCAAGCCCTGCATACCAGCCCAGGACTGTAAGACATGACAAAACTAAAGAGTAGGGAAAAAATGTTGAAGAGCAAAATTATACCCCCTATCGCATGTGCAGGACATACAAAGTAGGTTGATTCAGGCGAAACTTGCAGCAGCATCGGCGAGGTACACATCACCCAGGGGGCCTGCCGGAGGCGTCTCTACGACGACAGTGGGCGACAGCGGAGCATACAGCCCTGGCACCTCCCTAGGGGCCTACCGTCGACATCTCTACGACGATGGTGGGTGATGTCGGAGCAGCCAGCTTTGACAACACCCAAGGGGCCTGCCATCGACGACTCTGTGACGATGATGGGCGACGCTAGAACAGCCAGCTCTGGCACCACCCAGGGGGCCCGCCATCGACGTCCCAGCACGTAGAAGATAGCAGCAAGCGTTGATTCGTGAGTAAACTCTCCTGTCCCGCTTTTGTTGCTAATAGGGTTCTCTTGTGGTTCCTGTACACCAGGGGCCTGCCGTCGATGTACTACACATTGGTGGTGGACGACGCTGTAGCAGCCAACTTTGACACCTCCCAGGGGACCTGCTGTCGATGACTCTATGATGATGCTGGGCGACGCCGGAGCAGCCAGCTGCGGCACCTCCCAGGGGGCCGTCCGTCGAAGAATCTATGACGACGGTGGGCGACGCCGGAATAGTCAGCTCCGGCACCAACCAAGGGGCCCGCCATCGACGAATCTACGACGATGGTGTGCGATGCCAGAGCAGCCAGCTTCAGCACCACCCAAGGGGCCTGCTGTCGACGTCTGTGCAACGATGGTGGGCGACGCCGAAGCATCCAGCTCCAGCACCTCGCAAGGGGCCTGTCGTCGTTGACTCTGGGATGATGGTGGGCGACGCCAGAGTAGCCAGCTCCAGCACCCCTCAAGGGGCCTACTGTCATGTCTCTGCAATGATGGTGGGCGACGCCAGAGCATCCAACTCCGGTACCTCCCAGGGGGCCTGGCATCGACGACTCTGCAACGATGGTGGGCGACGCTGGAGCAACCAGCTCCGGCACCACCCAAGGGACCTACCGTCAATGTCTCTGTGACGATGGTGGGCGACGCCAGAGGATCCAGCTCAGGAACCACCTAGGGGGCGTGTCATCGACGACTGTACGATGATGGTGGGCAACGTTGGAGCAGCCAGCTCCGGCACCACCCAAAGGGCCTGCCGTCGGCGTCTCTATGATGATGGTGGGCGACGCCGGAGCAGCCAGCTCCGGCACCACCCAAGGGGCATGTTGTCGATGTCTCTGCGATAATGGTGGGCGACGCCGAAGCATCTAGCTCCGGAACCTTC
Organism: Tuctoria greenei; assembly: GCA_036927565.1. NCBI lineage: Eukaryota > Viridiplantae > Streptophyta > Magnoliopsida > Poales > Poaceae > Tuctoria > Tuctoria greenei. The sequence continues at coordinate 259,029,712 of JAYESD010000002.1, forward strand.
TAGGGGGCCTGCCGTTGACAACTCTGTGATGATGGTGGGCGACGCCGGAGCAGCCAGCTTCGGCACACCCAAGGGGCCTGCCGTCGATGTCTCTGCGACTGCGGTGAGCAACGCCGGAGCATCCAGCTCTGGTACCTCCTAGGGGGTCCGCCGTCGACGACTCTGCGACGATGGTGGGCGATGATGGAGCAGCCACCTCCGGCTAGGGATGAAAACGGTCGAAAATGATCGAAAGAACATCAAACTCAATTTTGATTTCATATTTTTTGAGCGGTACGAAAATGAAAACGAAAAATCATGATCGGGATGCAAAAACGATATTGTTAGTTATTCAAAACGATCAAATCGGTACGAAAATATATAGATAATGATCGAAAAATGATAAATATGACGGTATGACAACCATGTGCAACACTCGACACATAACATATAGTACATACATGATAGTTGATAGTGCAGCAATCTAACACATGACATATAGTGCAACAATATAACACATAACACATAGATTATACATGAATATATTGTCCACACACATACATGATAACATGAATATATTATTCAAACAGTAACACATAACGATACAGTAAAAATTTAACATCCTCCTTAGTCCTTACAATATTTTCTTCAGCTAATGTGCAGCGTGCAGGTGCAGCAAAACCTCCTTGCCTCAGCCACCCTGCTCCCTGGTCCTTGCTCCTTGGTCCATACTCCATACTGACATGCATGTCTGTTGCCTGAAGCAACAAAAACATTTAGACACTCTAACCTGCAGTCATGTTATAAAGCTCTTGCTCATGCTGCAGCAACAAAAAAATATTAGACACTCTAATCTGCACTCTATCCTGCAGCAATAAAAAAATCAGTTTTATTAAGTGACCCTCTAACCTGCATGCTGCAGTCATCCAAAAAAACTCTTGCTCATCATCCATTTCATCCAGATCAGATTCATCATTTTCTTTTTCATCCATCTATACCAGCAAGAAAGTAGACAATATACATTTCACATTATTAGAAAGCATCCAGACATGCATACATGTTAAAAAACTGATATGCATACCTGTTCTTTCTCAGATATCAAATATGTAGCAAATTTGTATAAATTGTCACGATCAGCCACCAGAGTACTAACATGCTTAGAATCTGAATGGAGAAGCAGTATTGCAAAAAAATACATTATAAATAAGCAGTATTGCAAAAATAGATGTAACAGAACATTTATATGTACCTTTTCTTGCTGCAGCGACCCAATCTTTGGTACAAATTAGTGCTTGTACCATCTCTGGATCAAGCCTACTACGGCAAGGATCAATAACTCGACCACCAGCACTAAATGCAGACTCAGAAGCAACAATAGATACTTGAATGGCCAATATGTCACGAGCAATGTGTGAAAGAATAGGATATTCTCTGGTATGAGATTGCCACCAAGACAAAGTACCAAAATAATCCCCATTGTGCTTCAAAAGAGGTGTTGTCATGTACTTATCCAATTCACTTAACTCATCCATATCAACACCACTTGAATCATATAAAAATCGATCAACTTCATCATCTTGAGATTCCATTAACAGGTCATCTACTCTAGAATTTTCAGCAGCACTAACATTTGGCTTTGATGGTCTAGAAGCTAAACTAGCATATTGTACAACTTCTTTATTATGCTTAAAAAGTCATCAAGTTTTTCATAAGCCATAGCACCATAAAATTTGTTCATGTAGAACTCTATAAGCCTTCTCTTGTACCTTGGATCAAGAAAACATGCTACAGCAAGTGCAGTACTAGACTTTTTCCAATACTTCTCAAATTTTTGACTCACTGCAGGTGCCATTTTGCTAATAATAAGATCATCACAGCAAAATGATCTATAAATCAATTCTTTTATCTCACAAAAACCTCTATAAAACTGATTTGCAGTTGGGTAAGAAGTTCCAGATAACAGTTCAGTGAGATCATAGAATTTTTTCAGAAATTGAAAAAGCTTAAGAGCCATGTCCCAATTTTCAGGAGGAGGTTATGTTATCATACTTACAATGGTCAGAGGATCTTAGCCTCATAAAGGCATCTTTGTATTACAATGCGTCTCTCAACATCAAATATGTTGAATTTCAACTTGTAGAAACATCAAGTGACAGCCCCTTTGATGTATCCAGTTTACACTCTTTTACACGCTTTATGAGCTCTTCAAATTGCAATGGAGATCCCTTTACAGTCACCACGAGCTTCTTCATTTTGTCAATGATCCCTGAAATTACAGCCATACCATCTCTAGCAACCAAACTTTGTATGTGAAATGCGCATCTCACATGAAAAAATAGACCATCACATATTAAAGAACCATGGTTGTCATTCAGATCAGCAATTATGTCATGAACTGCTACTTCATTTGCACTTGCATTGTCTAAAGTCAAAAAAATAGTTTCTTCTCAACATACCATTTAATCATCAACTTAGTGAAATTTTGTGACAACTTTTGACCCGTATGGTTGCCTTCTACATGGAAAAAGCCCACAATCCTCTTCTGCATATGCCATTCAACATCAATCCAGTGAAGGGCAACACACATATAAGACTTGTTTTGGCATGAGGTCCACATGTCCATAGTAGCACTAAAGCGACAATGAATATTTTTGAAACAATCATACAATTTATCCTTCTCTTCTAAATATATATCCATGATATCTTTCCTAGCTGTGATACAAGACCTTATAGGAAAGTTGGGGCGCAATGACTTGATAAATTCAACAAGATACTCATGTTCAACAATACTAAATGGATATTCATGCATGATTATTGCCAAATAGAATTTCTTCAAACTAACAGCTTGGTCGTACCTATAGGGCTCCACCACACAAATGTCCTTTTCATGGTTTTTTGCCAAATTGAGTTGTTGCTGCCCTTTAACTATGCTATGTGCTGATCGCAAGTGATTAAGAAATCCAGTAGTTCCAAACCTTCCTTCACAACTGTATTTAGCCTTGCATTTAGGGAAGGTGCAAAATCCCCACTCTTCTTGTAAATCTTCCCATTATCTTCGACTTCAATTGTCTTCTTATCAGAGTATTGCCAAACCATAGGTGTGCGCTTTTTAGCCTTCTTTGGTTGAGTGTTGTCGGTGGTGTCATCAAGTTCAATAGCATCATCTTGAGTTGGTCTAGTTGCAGCAGCTACATCATTGTTCTGCTCCTGACCTTGTGTGCCATCGCCCTCTGTGCTACTGCCAATAGTCGGAGGTGCTGATTTTTCTAACGCATCCTCATTGCTCTCTGTTTCAATCCTATCAGATGCAACAGTCTTTGATGCAGAAGATGATGCAGTCTCACTTATCTTTCTTTTCGTACCTAATAATTGACAACATAAATCACAGTGACATAAGCTGAACTCAGTGTTGTCATTACAAATACAAAACAAAGACCAGATTATATTTATACCTTTGGATGTTACTATCTTCTTGATCATGCCCCTACCACTACCAATGTCAGGGTCTGAACTTTCAGGAGGCGGTGGTTGAAACAGCAAACGAGCAATGATGGCTCTTTCTTCTTCAGTAGGTGGTCCCATATCAGATTATCACTTATCAGGCAACAACAAAAAAAATTCACTCTTCACATTCACAGACTCATGGTACCCTGCATCGATGCATCCGAATACACTTACACACATACAAAAAAATCAGAGATCTGACTGTGGCGAGAACGGGAGAGTGGAGGCCGTGCCATACCTCGTCACGGCGGGGAGGGCGGCAGGCTGCGCCGGGGGACAGGCAGCAGGCGGCGGGGGACGACGGGAGCTCCGGGTTCCAGAGGGCAGGCCGCAGACGGGGCCAAGCGGCCGGCAGCGGCTCGGGGTGGAGGCTGCCCGCTACAACCTGCGAGCCTGCATTGTGTGGTCGAGTGGAGACCAGGAGACGGCGGCCAGAAGGATTATAGGAGTAGGGTTTGAGAGTTGAGACCGCGAGTGGTGAATGGTGACTGGTGAGTCTGAGATCATGAGGTGACCAGGTGGCGGGGTGGGCTTCGGCCTTCGGCCCATTCGGTGGCCGGTTGACGGGCTGAGCTGGTTCTTCCGAATACGATAAAACGGTAACAAAACGGTATTATTCCGAATAAAATACAGTAACCGAAGAAACGGTCGGCAAAATATCTAAATCATTTTCATACCGATGTAGGATCGAAGAGCACGTGAAAAGCTACCAGAGGGGGGGGGGGGTGAATGGTAGATTTAAAAATCTTACGCAGCGGAAACAATTAAACCCCAGCCCCTTCGGCAGAAAAACGATCTGTTAAAGAAATCGTGTGTGAGACTAATCTAAACGTGTTTCACCATGACAAAAGTGATAGATATCAGAGATAATCAAGTCACAAAGACAACACAACAAGAATCACTCAAATCCGTCAAAAAAACTCAAGATATGATCGAAAGATCAAACAAAGGTCAATCTGCCCTACCCGAAATAAAAAACAGTTCTGAAACGCTGCAAAGAAACTCATGTAGATTATAGACCACAAATCCAATGAACGTTAAATTTTGACAGATGATATATAATTAATTTGTAAAGACAACCCAAAAAGAATCACGTCAATTGGATCTGTAAAACTCGAGTTATGATAAAACCACCGACAAAATGTAGTGCTGTCCAGAAACTCGACGAGTAAAACTTGTCTGGAACAAGTCGGACGAACAAGGAACAAAAGTTCTTTCAAAATACGAATTTTATTCAATAGAACACAAGAGGAACAGCCCCAAAGTCGTGCACCACGAGCTCTGGGCTCCCTTGCTTATATAACCAGCTCGAAAGCCAACTCAACTCAGATCAGGAACCTAATCCTACTCTGTTCACAAATCGTAACTTTCTATAACTGCTTAGGATTCTTCTATACGCAGATAGAAGCAATCTTAAGACTTCCAAACACCTTATTAATGTATCCCACATTCCTAAACAACTCAAATTCGTGACCCATACGAAATCCTATCATAACCAACTCAAATCTTTCCATATTTGAGTCAAACCCGACTCAACCGCAGCCTGAGTCCATAACCTAGTCGGTTGGACCTTTCCGACCAACTCTTTACGTCCACATCTCTTCATCACGTCTCAGAACCATGTAGCCACGTCCATGCACTCCTTGCACACATGCAAACATCTTCCAATGACGTCCACGATACCTTCATATGCATTGGTCTTGATTCAAACATGATGCGCAACCTCCTGATCAGCTCAACCACAATTCCTCCTGAATTTGGTTGTTGGAACCTCATCTCCTCCCTGAGACTAGTCCAATGGATCCCATCACTAGCCATGTCTTGAACTCAAGCAACACCTGCACATGAATAAACAACCAATCCATACGAGCCCAAGTCCTCAACTTGACTCAAGTTAGTTCCGAACACAACACCTTACGTGAGAACCTCACATAAGCATGTTGCAAAACCACAGTAACACGATATCATCCATGTCAACCAAAAACGGACCAAAGACTTAGCAAAAGAATACTAAGCAATATTTCCAGAGATGTAAAGCAAGTACGAAACATTTAAAATGAAAAACAAAAGCATCGCGGTCAAGTTTTGGACCTTGCCAGAGCAACCCGGACCTTGAGCCGGAGCTAACAAAAGCTAGTAGAACCTAGCGCCGGAGCTTACCAAAACTAGTATAACCAAGCTCCCGCCGGAGCTTACAAACCTAGGAGGACCTTAATAAAAAGGTGTTTTGGTGATATTCAAAACTTTTATCGTCAAAGCAAGTGTATTTACTACAAGACATGTATTCAGCACACATAGGTCTTACAATCTCCCCCTTGATGAATGCATTGGCAACACCATTTAAAATCCGAACATTGGCTTATTCACATAAAAGTTTTGAAGGCAATTTCTCCCCCCTTTGTAAATCAAAAGTAAAATGAGAAGAAAATCCAAAAATTATCCCATATTATCTCTCCCCCTTTATTATCTCTCCTTATGCACATATTCTCTTTCTCTTCATGCTTATCTCTCCCCCTTTGACAATGTATTCAGCAAGTCATGAGTATATAAACAAAGTATCTCTCCAACTTTAGTTTTTATGAGCATATTATAACATATACATATAAACAAAGCTCATCCAAGTCATACTATCAGGTACCTTACATTATCACATCAATGAGATACATAAAGTAGTGTAAGCCATGCTAGAGATCAAATGTAATTTTCAATTTAAGCAAGTCATGATCTCACAAACTTAACTATTTCAAAACCTGAAATCATGACACTAGTTGATGCATTTTATTATTTTTCAAAGCATAAATTTAGATCATATGATATTTGCAAGAGATTATATGTGCATCTGCCTTATTCTAACCAACCAAGCCAAGCCTATGTCATTTGACAATCAGAAGCTTAAGGACATGGTTTTAGTCATACACAACTTCTTCCAAGTTCATATCTAAGTGCAATGGTAAGCCATCTCAAAAGAAGAAGTGCGATGCATCCATACTCTCTTGATCTTTTCTCAATTTATATTTGTTCATAAAAACTCAACATGTGAGTTGATTACTTGATTAATCATTAATGATTAAAAGCACTTGTGAACATGTAACAAGTTCAAAACAACAAGAAAGTTCGACCATGACCAGTTTTAGTGTAAGTAATTATTCCAATTACTAGACATGGCAAAAACTACAAAATGTATAACACGACTAATGTAGTAAGAACTTTAAGCATGTAAAAAGAATCACAAACTCATATATGTATGAAATACTATGCTCATATTATTTTAATTTCAGATTCACACATAGACTTCCCAAGTTTCAAAAACTCCCCCCCCCCTCAATTTAAGCCATGAGGATGCATAACCCCTATTTCACTACGAATGTAACAAAAACGAGTAAAATCCAAAGGTTTTGTAAAAATGTCAGCCAATTGTTGTTCGGTATCTACATGGTGAAGCACAATGTTTCCTTTTTTAACATTATCTCGGAGAAAGTGATACCTAATGTCAATGTGCTTAGTTCTAGAATGTTGCACGGGGTTTTTAGCAATGCAAATGGCACTAGTGTTATCAAAAAAAGTGGAACACTATCTAGATCAACCCCATAGTCCTTAAGTGTTTGAACAATCCAAAGAATTTGTGAGCAAGCACTAGCAGCAGCTACCTATTCAGATTCGACTGTGGATTGTGCAACTGAATTTTGTTTTCTAGAGGACCAAGCAACAAGAGAATTACCAAGAAAATGACAAGCATCGGAAGTACTTTTCCTATCAATCCTACAACCCCCAAAATCAGCATCCGAAAAAGCTTTCAAAGTAATGGTTGAGGAAGAAGAAAGAAAAATTCCAAATTCTTGAGTTCCATGTAAGTACCTGACAATCCTTTTGACAGCTTGACAATGTGAAGCACGTGGGGAGGCTTGAAAAAGTGCACAAAGACATACGCTGAATTGTATGTCTGGTATTGATGCCGTGAGATACAAAAGTGATCCGATCATGCTTCTATATTCTTTTTGATCCATGGGTTCACCATCTTCATCAAGTCCAAGTGTTGTTACTATTCCCATTGGTGTCCGAAGAGGCTTGCTTTTGTCCATGTTGAAGCGCCTTAGGAGGTCTTTTGTATACTTCGTTTGATGCACAAAGGTACCCTCCTTAGTTTGCTTGATTTGCAGCCCCAAAAAGTAAGTGAGTTCACCCATCATACTCATTTCAAATTCGGAACTCATCATTGCTGAAAACTTGAACACAAGATCATGAGAAGCACAACCAAAGATAATATCATCCACATACACTTGAACAAATAATGAGTCATTGCCATGCTTAAGCACAAAAAGAGTTTTATCAACCTTGCCCATGATAAACCCTTTTTCAAGTAAGAATGTTTTTAACCTATCATACCATGCTCTAGGGACTTGTTTGAGACCGTACAAGGCTTTGGATAGTTTGTAAACATGATTAAGAAAATCTGGATTTTCAAAACCCAGTGGTTGTTTCACATAAACCTCCTTATCTATGTAGCCATTAAGAAAAGCACTTTTAACATCCATTTGATATGGCTTAAAACCAATAGATGCAGCAAAAGCTAACAAAATTCTTATGGCTTCTAATCTAGCAACAGGAGCAAAAGTTTCATCAAAATCTAGACCTTCAACTTGAGTGAAACCTTGAGCAACCAACCTAGCCTTATTCCTAACCACAACCCCATCCTCACTTTGTTTATTTTTAAATACCCATTTAGTTCCAATTAAAGTGTGACCTTGAGGTGGAGGTACAAGTTTCCAAACATTATTTCTTTCAAAATTTTCTAACTCTTCTTGCATGGCAATAATCCAAGATTCATTAGTGAGTGCGTGTGATATATCTTTGGGTTAAAAAGAAGCAACAAAAGCAGAATGAGCATAAGAGTTTGGATCGCAAAACCTGGACCATGTGACTCGTTCGTGCAAGCTTCCAATCATCTGTTGTGGGGGATGATCTTTGTAAAACCGTAGGAAAACAGATGTCACACAAGCTTCTTCTTCTTCATGTTCATCACAAATCGATGATCTTGTGACTTGAGGATGATTTGAATCAGCATTGATGGTTGTCAGTGCTGATTGAGAATTAACATCCGGAGCTGAACCAAAGTCTTTAGCTGTTGAATTTTCGGGCAGCAGCTCCAATTCTTCCTCATCTTCAACGAAAATGCTCTCCCCCTGCGGATATGGATCTGGACCTGCAATGTTTGAGCAAGTACCTGGGCTAGCTTCATCAAAAGACACTTCACAAGTCTCCACAATTTTGTTAGTGTCAAGTAAAAGCACACAGTAGCCTCTAGTATGAGATGGATAACCAAGAAACATGCCATCAATGGATCTAGGTTCAAATTTATCGAGATTACCATGTTTCTTAACAAAGCATTTGCAACCAAAGACCCGAAAGTGTGTAACACTAGGCCTATGTCCAAACGGAGCTCATATGGGGTTTCACCTAGCTTAGCACGCAAGAAAACACGATTTGAGACATAACAAGCGGTTGCTAACGCATCAGCCCAAAATTTCCTAGGAGTTTGATATTCATCAAGCATAGTCCTAGCCATCTCAACTAAGACTCTATTCTTTCTTTCTACAACACCGTTTTGTTGAGGTACATATGGTGAAGAAAATTGATGGTCTATTCTATTTTCAGCATAAAAGTGATCAAAAGAATGATTTTTAAATTCAGTTCCATTATCACTTCTAATTGCTTTTAAAGATCTTGGGTAATCAATTGATAATCTAAGAAATAAATTTCTAAAGTGACTAAAACCTTCATTCTTAGACGCCATAAAGTAAACACAAGAGTATCTAGAATAATCATCAACAATCACAAGTACATACCATTTACCTCCGAAGGATTAAACACGTGAAGGTCCTATGGTGTCAAGATGCAAAAGTTGACATGGTTCAGTTGTCATGATCATTGTGAGAGGAGTATGTGAACCTGCAACCATCTTAGCATGTCTACAAGAAGAGCACACAATTGTTTGTCCCCTTTAAGCTTAGGCAGCCCACGTATGCGATCAAGAGCACTAACACGTGTTAGATGATCAAAGCCTACGTGACCAAGTCTACGATGCCAAAAATATAAGTTCTTTGAATCATTAGCAACTAGACACCTATGCTTAGAGAAAGACATATCAAAATCAGCTTTAAAACTCTTCCAAACCGTGACATGTTAAAAATAATCTCACTAGTTGAACCTACAACTTTGCAGCAGTTTTTATTGAAAATAATTTCCAGATTTTCATCTAGCAATTGTGAAACAAAAAGCAAATTGTATTTCAAATTTTTGACAAGTGCCACATCCTTCAAAGTGTAGTGATCATTTACTCTAACCGAACCCTTAGCAATTATAGAAGTTGAAGAATTATCGGCAAAAGTAACATTCTCTACACGTGACACAAAAGAGAGAGAGGAGAACCAATTTTTGTTACCGGTCATGTGGTGTGAGCAACCTGAATCCACAATCCAAATGTTCTCCTTCCTCAAATGTGTAACCTACATAGAAGCACAATACATCGATGACTCAATACTGGGGTTAGTCAAAAGGCATTTGGGAATCCAGTACTGAGTCACGCGACGTGCAGCAGGAAAAACACGCGAAAGCTGAGACAAAACAGCAGGTTTATGACTCAAAGTTTGAGATTTTTTATTCTTAACTACTGACCTATAAGGTGTTACTTGTGTAGCACAAAAATCAGTAGCTCTGGAGGCAAAAACAGAAGGTCCGGAGGTAAACTTTGAATGTTTTTGACTCAAAACAGCAGGTTGTACATTCGGTTCAATATGTGCAGCAAATTTTGCATGAAAGTTATGAGATCTAGCAACCATTCTTTCCCTTTTCTGTTGTTTAGCTAGTCTATAACAAAAATCTATGACATGACCATGTCTACCACAGTAGGTACAATGAAATTTAACATTGTGTTCATGTCTAGATGAGCAAACAATATTTTTATTTGAAATCGAATGAGACAATACTCCTGCAGATTTGAAAACCACTTCTTTTTGTTTAGGAACTGTTTGAATCAAACCACTTCCTAATTACTTTACACTTTTTGGTGGATGTTCCTTAGCATGAGCATGAGAATCAAAACCTAAACCAGTTTTATCATTGCAAGACTTGGATGAATTCAGCAGCAAGTTTAGGTTCTTATTCCCATTACAAAACAGATCAAATGTCTTATGCATGTTATCAAGTTTATTGGACAGATCAAGGCAATTTTCACATGAAGTTTTTCCTTTTAGTTTGCAATTGTAACAATATTTAACTTCATGACAACGTAAAGCATTGTTCAATATAGAGATTTCATTCATAGCATCTTGTAGTTTCTTATCAAGATTATCACAACTAGAACAATGCAAATCAATTGTAGAACAAGAAGCATCTTTTAAGTTTCCAATATTAAGTGCAGCAAGCTTTTTGTTCTTTTCAATTTCAAGTTCAAGTTTATCAAGTGTGGAGGTATGTGCACTTCTTAGGGAGGACAATTGTTCATATATTATGTCACATGAGGAACAAGAATCATCACTAGGAATCAAGGATTTCAAACGACTAATTTCAGATTCTAGTGACCCAATTTTAATAGCATTGTCCCTAAGATTTTTATCCTTTTTCTTAACAATAACAGTGGCACGAGAAATAGCATCACACATTTCTTCGCAAGTAGGACATACCACTTCATTGTCGCTGTTGTGTTCTGCCTCCTCCATACTTGATCTTGACTTGCCCGTCATGAAGCACAAGTTTGTCAAATCATCTTCATCTTCATCACTTCCAATGTCCATGTCGCTTGAGCCAAGTTCCTGGAGTGCTGAGATAAAACTGCTCACCAATTGACGTCCTGTGAAACCCTTCTTTTTCTTCATATCTTTTGCAGAGGAGTGCTTCGTTCTTGTTTTCTTTTCATCCCGGGAAGTAGGACCTGAAAGGTAGGGCAATCTGAACAAAAATGTCCTGTCTTACCACATTCAAAGCATCGTTGAGGTTCAGAGCTTCCTCTCCTTCTAGTTCTCACATTTTGCAATGCTTTTGAGAACCGGGTAGAGATGAGTGCTAGCTCCTCCTCTGGAAACTCCTCAATCTGTTCAAGGGTTAGAGAGGTCAGCAAAGCAAGTGTACCACAAGATGATGTTTGACCGGAACTAGGCATGTCACGTTGAGAAACAAATGCAATAGACTTGTTGGGGTTCTTACGTGATATTATGTCAATTTCATGAGTTTTTAGCTTGGAATATAGCACATCTAAAGTAAGTGTACTCATGACAGTAGATTCACGAATAGATGTGACTTTCATCTCCCAAATTGACATATCCAATGCACTTAGCAATTGCCTAGCATTCTCAGCATCTGAAAATTTAACATTGACACTACGCAAGTTACTGAGAATCTTGTTAAAGCGGGCAAAAAGGTCATCAATAGACTCACCGGGTTGCATCTCGAAACGCATGTATTCTTTCTTGAAGATGTCTTGCCTTACCTCTTTGATCGTGTTGGATCCTTCTGGTAGTCACAAAGTGCTTTCCACACATTGTATGCAGATCAGAGGTGTGCAATACGGTCGAAGTCACTTTGTGTTAATCCTTGTATGATCAAGTTCCAAGCCTTGTTGTTGTTGTCGACATCTCTCAGATTTGTACCTGTAACTTGATCGTTTGATGGCACTTCGTAAGGCTTGTATGATGATTAGTAAAAAACACGCGCAAATCACAAAGATTCCAGCACTGTGGCTCTGATACCAATTGTAGGATCGAAGAGCATGTGAAAAGCTACCAGAGAGGGGGGTGAATGGTAGATTTAAAAATCTTACGCGGCGGAAACAATTAAACCCCAACCCCTTTGGCAGAAAAACGATCTGTTAAAGAAATCGTGTGTGAGACTAATCTAAACGTGTTTCACCATGACAAAAGTGATATATATCAGAGAGAATCAAGTCATGAAGACAACAAAACAAGAATCACTCAAATCCGTCGAGAAAAACTCAAGTTATGATTGAATGATCAAACAAAGGTCAATCTGCCCTACCCGAAAAAAAACAGTTCTGGAACACTGCAAAGAAACTAATGTAGATCATATACCACAAATCCAATGACCGTTAAATTTTGACAGATGATAGATAATCAAGTTGTGAAGACAAACCAAAAAGAATCACGTCAATTGGATCTGTAAAACTCGAGTTATGATAAAACCACCGACAAAGGTAGTGCTGTCCAGAAACTCGACGAGTAAAACTTGTCTGGAACAAGTCGGATGAACAAGGCACAAAAGTTCCTTCAAACTAAGAATTTTATTCAATAGAACACAATAGGAACAGCCCCAAAGTCGTGCACCACGAGCTCTAGGCTCCCTTGCTTATATAACCAGCTCGAAAGCCAACTCAACTCAGATCAAGAACCTAATCCTACTCTGTTCACGAATCGTAACTTTCCATAACTGCTTAGGATTCTTCTATATGCAGATAGAAGCAATCTTAAGACTTCCAAACACCTTAGGAACGTATCACACATTCCTAAACAACTCAAATTCGTGACCCACACGAAATCCTATCATAACCAACTCAAATCTTTCCATATTTGAGTCAAACCCGACTCAGCCGCAGCCTGAGTCCATAACCTAGTCGGTTGGACCTTTCGGACCAACTCTTATGTCCACATCTCTTCATCACGTCTCGGAACCATGTAGCCACGTCCATGCACTCCTTTCACACGTGCAAACATCTTTCAATGATGTCCACGATACCTTCATATGCATTGTTCTTGATTCAAACATGTTGCGCAACCTCCTGATCAGCTCAACCACAATTCCACCTGAATTTGGTTGTTGGAACCTCATCTCCTCCCTGAGACTAGTCCAATGGATCCCATCACAAGCCATGTATTGAACTCAAGCAACACCTGCACATGAATAAACAACCAATCCATACAAGCCCAAGTCCTCGACTTGACTCAAGTTAGTTCCAAACACAACACCTTACGTGAGAACCTCACATAAGCATGTTGCAAAACCATAGTAACACGATATCATCCATGTCAACCAAAAACACACCAAAGACTTAGCAAAAAAATACTAAGCAATCTTTCCATAGATGTAAAGCAAGTACGAAACATTGCAAATGAAAAACAAAAGCATTGCGGTCAAGTTCCGGACCTTGCCAGAGCAACCCGGACCTTGAGCCGGAGCTAACAAAAGCTAGTAGAACCTAGCGCTGGAGCTTACCAAAGTTGTATAACCAAGCTCCCGTCGGAGCTTACAAACCTAGCAGGACCTTAATAAAAAGGTCTTTTGTTGATATTCAGAACTTTTATCGTCAAAGCAAGTGTATTTACTACAAGCCAATGTATTCAGCACACATAGGTCTTACAACCGATTTCGATTTCTACCATCCCATTTTTGTATCGTTTTTGTACAGTTACCGAAAAATTTGAAAACGATTGGGAAAAATCCAAAAAAATACAGTATACAATACGAGAAAATCTCGTATCATTTTCATCCCTAGCTCTGGGACCATCAAAGGGGCATGTCGTCAACGTCTCTGCGATGATGGTGGGCGACGCCGGAGCATCCAGCTCCGGTACCTCCCAAGGGGCATGCCGTCGGCATCTCAGACAAAGCTTGGCGCCAGGGGCCCCACTGAAACCATCCACTCAAAACACCCCCCCCCCCCCCCGCTTTGTTAGGGGCCCGCCGAAGACATCCTGCGATCAAGTGGTAGGTGTGCCCAGCACATGGCCACACCTTCCAGGGGCCTCTAAGGGGGTTCCATAGGCAGGACATCAAATGATGACAAATCATCCATGTCAAATGTGCTGTCATTGGTTCCTCAAAAACTAACAAAATAGACATAATTCCCCAAGCCCTTACGTAGCTAAGGACTTGGAGAGACAGATTGAGAAGCACAAGACAAGCCAACAAGCGAATCATAAATTCAAATTCATTAATAGTTATTTGTACAAAGGGGACATCCCCAGTTACAAGGTGCTCTGCCTGGGGGCCGCCGGTCTCAGCTCCGCTAGAACAAAGAGGCCACCTGCTTGGCAAGGTCCTGGACTTCGACCCTCGCCTCCTCCTCTCGCTCATCGAAGTGGCCTTTCTCTATCGACTCCAGGAGTATCTACGGATACTAACTCCGGAAGCACACCAAAACATGGGAGGCCACTTGGTCCACCAGCTCTCTTCCTTCGACCTCCAACCACCTCACACGGATGGTGTTAACCGACCCCAACATCAAGCAGAAGGAGTCCAAAGCTAGAAGAAGCTTAGCCAACCCATGATACAGCTCCACGCGCGGCATAGGACCAAGTCTGAGGAGTTCCAACACCGCCCCAGCAAGGGCCAGGAAGTCCCAGATCCCTTAAGCCTCGGCGGCACGGGAGGCTTGGAGGCCTTCCGCCTCTCTCCTCGTAGCTTCCTCCCGGGCGGTGAGATCCTGAGCACGATGCTCCAATCCCTCCTCTCGGCGTTTAATGGCGAGCTCCAAGTCTTGAACGGCTCGGTGCCTCTCCTCTAGCATGCCAAGGCTCTGGGAGACCTCATATTCCTTCACCGCCAGGCCCCGTTCCGCATCAGCAACGACAACCTCATAGTGGACCAACTCTAGCCGCTTATCCTTGCACAGCTTAAGGTGAGCTTCAGCGACAGCATGGGCCTTCAAGGACTTCGCCTCGAGCTCCTTATTCCTGGCATCAACCAGCTTCACCGGGCGCCGCTCCTCAGCAAGCTGATCTCACTGTCGGGCAAAAGCAGCCTGCGTCTGGGGCAAGAAAGACTCGGCCACGGCAACAACATCATAGAGGGGCTTTGGCATGGCCTCGCCACAGATGGTTGCCTCTCCGCCTCTTCTGCCAATTCTGTAGTAGACACCAACGCCTGGGGACCAGATGGCTCCCCGATTGGAGCTCCAGGAGTCAGTGTGTCGCTGCCCATCACTGAAGCACTCCCCAATGCCACAAAGGTGTATCGTCGGACGCCGATAACGAGTCGCTGTCTTGCGCGTCAATGACATTGGGCGCCGACACAGTGTCAGCGGTGGGCGGGTCCGCTCCACCAGGGTGGCTGTGATGGCCAAGGTGGCCACCTCCTCGCCTGGCATCACCTTAGCCTCATCTGCTCCGATGGACAGAGGAGTAGGAACATCGGCATCACCGGAAGCTGATGCACCACCAGGCATAGGATGCGGCGCAGCAGACACCGTTCCAGTTCTGGGAGGTGCGGGAGCTACGAAGCCCACCCCTGGAAGCACCAAGGGCACAATGTCGGCTGACAACACCCTGAAAAACCAACTCCATCAGAGTGAAGAAATAGTGAAAAAATAGCAGAGGAAGAAACTGCGCCCTACCGGCGGGTCGGGCTACTCCAGAGACCCTGGCCTCTCAGCTCGCATGGAGGATTGAGGCCCCCTGCACCCGATGACATGGCCGGTGCCACAGCCTATGGCACCTGCTCTTGGACGGCTCGTGTCAACGCGGCCATCGACGCAGACTCCTCCGCCCCTCCTCCGGAACCAATGCCGCCATTGGAATCAGAGACCAAGTCAACGACAGAGGCTTCAGCCCCTCCGACTCCCTCGCGATGGGAGATTGGGGTACAGTCCCCCTGAGTTAGCTTCTGCCTCTTCGACACAGAGGTGGCAAGACCAGCGGCCAGGGTACTGGAACGCTTTCCTAGAGCCAGAACTGGTGCTGGTTGCCCTTCGCCCTATCGCAGGTTGTTGGGACCCTACCTCCACCCTTCCCGAAGGAGGTGGGGAAGACCCCGACCTTGGTTGCGTCGCAGCACAACACCACTCTAGGACTGCCGAAGCCCCAGTCATCTCTTTAGGGTGCAGACGGACAACGCCGAACACATTGACCTTCATCATCAAGCTCCGCAATTTGGCCCTCAAGTCGGTGGTCATGAAGAGCGGCTGGCAGTCGTCTGGGATGGAGATGTGCTCATCGTCAATAATGTCGCAGGTCACCACCTTCAACATCTCGTCCAGCATGTTGGGGGTTGGGTCGTCCAGACCAGCCAACACTGGTCGTACGTGCCGGTGTAGACCCAGGCCCTATACAGGCGCTTCTGAAGAGGTGCGATGCAGCGACGCAAGAAGTCTGCCAACACCATCAGGGAGGTCAAGCCCTTGTTGGCCAAGAACCAGATCCTCTTTAGTATTGTCTTGTACTCCTTCGTCAACCCCTGGAATGCTTCTAAGGTGGTGGGATTGGAGGTTGGACCTTCAGATGGCATCTTCATCGAAGCATGGGCCTCAGTCCACATGACGCCCTGTCTTCCCTCCAGCTGCTCCA
This sequence comes from Tuctoria greenei, assembly GCA_036927565.1. NCBI lineage: Eukaryota > Viridiplantae > Streptophyta > Magnoliopsida > Poales > Poaceae > Tuctoria > Tuctoria greenei. The sequence continues at coordinate 259,046,481 of JAYESD010000002.1, forward strand.
CTTGCCCCCTTTGAGTGAAGCGATGTAGGCCCGGGAGGTCTTGTCCCGATGCCGGAAGTAGTAGACCCCACTTGGCTCGTTGCACTCTTCTCGGTGGTCTTCATCACGAAGAAGAACTGGAACAGCTCCACCGTTGGCGGGCAGCCCATGAATGCCTCACAAAGGTGGACGAACACGACGACCACAGCAATGGAGTTCGGCGATAGGTGGTGAAGTTGTAGCCCGTACTCCTGCAGCACTGCGAGGATGAACCTCGACAATGGGAGTCTAAGCTCCACAGAGATGTAGGTGAGACACGATTCATCACTCATTAAGCTCATTGAGCCTAGAAAACACTTCTCTCCACGAAATCAAACGCAAGAAAGATCAATCCCTTGAGGATACACTTTATATCATTGGAGAGACACGATTCATCACTCATTGAGCTCTTGGTTTGATTCCCTAACACACTCCTGTGGTTTTCATTGTGATGTTAAGAGTGTGTTCTTGGTGGAGTTCATATTGCAATCTTGGGGAGCCCTAAACGTGTGAGAAGGCCTCTTGAATTTGGTTATTTGCCCTTTGTGATTAGTGAAGAGGATTGGCCTCCATGGTGATCCGACGAGGGTAGGATTGGAGAAGACCTGGTCCTTTTGTGGACTCCTCAACGTGGATGTAGGTTGCCTCTGTGGGAACCGAACCACGGGATAAAGTGTTTGTGTTCCTTCTTTGCTCCATTGTTCTTACACTTCATATACATCTAGGATTTCAACCAATCTTACTCACTTTATGTTGAAACATTGAATATAAGATTAACTTGTGATACATCCTAGTTTATAGTTTTGTAACACCTCAATTACAAGTATATTTCCGCTGTATACATCCTAGGATCAAGATAATCGATCAAAATTGATAAACCTAGTCGGTACACACCGGACTAGTCCGCACTCGACCGGACTAGTCCGATATCTCAAGATTTGATCTGGTTGTTAAGTGTTGCAGGTTCCAACAGAAAATCAAAAAGGCCTATTCACCCCCCCCCCCTCTAGGCCACATTCAACTGGTATCAGAGCAGGTTCTTCAAAAGGAGACTAATCGCTCGAAGAGATCATGTCGGACATGAAGGATGTACACAAGAGCATCAACCAAGAGAAGGTCGATTCGAGGAAAAGAACCAAAAATTGGAGAGGCTCCTTGAGGCTATTCAAGACTTCGAGGATGACGATGAGGAGACAATGGAACTAAAGGTGCTCCTAAGGAAGAAAACCCTCTCCAAGGGAAAAGTAAAGATCGAATATGAGAAGAAGAATAAGGGGAGTAGTCACACTAACTACTCCCAATATCCTTTCAACTATGATCGTCTTAATTCTAACAACAATCATTATCTATCTATTCCACTTGGAAAAGCCCCATAGTTTGATGGCAATGATTACTCAATGTGGAGGCAAAACATGAAAATGCATTTAATTTCTCTCAATCCAAGTTTGTGGCACATAGTATGCACAGGAAAAGATATTCCGGATGCTGATGATGAGCTCACACCTAGCCAAGAGCAAGCAATCCACCGAAATGCCCAAGCTGCTGCAGTCATCACCTCATCACTCAGTCGGGATGAGTTCACAAAAGTGGATGGACTCGAGATCGCAAAGGAGATATGGGATACATTGCAAACCACACATGAAGGCGATCTTCATGTGCGAGAAGCGAAGATCGAGATGGTTGAAGGCGAGTTGGGAAGATTTGCCATCAAAGAAGACAAGTCACCACAAGACATTTACAACTGACTAAAGACGCTCACCAACAAGGTGCGAGCATACGGAAGCAAGAAGTGGAACGACCACGAGGTGGTGAAGCTCATTCTTAGAGCTTTCATGCCTCGCAATGTCACCTTGTGCTCAATGATACGAGAAAGCCCCGGGTACAAGAAGATGACCCCGGATGAGCTACTTGGGAAAATCATCAACTTTGAGATGATGGAAAAGCAAGCCAAGCATGTTAAGGAGATTGCTGATCTCACCTCGGCAAAGAAGAAAGGGCTCGCTTTGAAGTCCACTCTCAAGCCCTCGTCTAAAAAAGCTCGAGGAGCTCAATTAGAAGAAGACGGTGACGATGAGAGCAGCGACTTGGATGAAGATGACATGATACTATTCATGAAGAAATTCAAAAGAATGAAGAAGAAAAGACAAGGGGCTAAATCAAGTGAAGGGAAGTACAAGGAAAAATCAAGACCAAAGTTGAGGCGGGCATGCTATAACTGTGGTGAGTATACCCACTTTATAGTTGATTGTCCATATGAAGAGAACAAGAAGAAGACCAAGGAAACGAAGCCCCAACCCAAGAAATTCTTCAAGAAGAAGAAGCAAGCTGAACAAGCGCATCTAGGGAAAGAGTGGGACTCAAATGATGAATCCCCATCCGAAGAAGAAGAGGAGATGGCTAGCATAGCCACCGAGAAGACATCCAAGAAGTCCACTCTATTCCCCACACTCGACGCATGGAAGGGGAACAGCACTTGCCTCATGGCAAAGGAAGGTAAACGCAAGGTAACAACCAAACCCTCCTCCTTGCATTCCTATTCTAGTGATAGTGAAATTGCTAGCGATAGATATGCTCATTGGCTTAGATTAGAAAACAGCCGCGAAAATGAAATTTCTACTTGATCAACTTGTTTAGAAGGAGAAACTGATAAACCGTCAAGAAGACATGATTATCTCCCAAAAGGAGGAATATGTTGAACTTGACAAGGTTCTAGAACTTGAAAAGGAGTGAATCATGTCACTAGAGCTTGAGTTAGCTTCAAGCAAGGAAGCTTTCTTTGAGTTAAGCGACTCAAATGCTACAATCAAGGATGAACTTGCTAACCTAATCAAGGTTAACAAGATCCTTGAAGTACAAGTTGAGTCACTCAGGCAAGGTGACCCTTCATCCTCTTTAAGCTCACCTTCTCAACCACTTAAAACCGAAACTGCTTCTACTTGTGCATGTGGTAAAGTTGACACCAGCTTGAAAGACAAGACAACCTATACCAAGGACAAGCATCCTTCACAAAATGGCATATTTGACAAGGAGAAGATCAAATGTCAAATATAGCATTGGTTACTCTTATGGTGAAAAGCAACATGCTAGAAGCCATAAGAATAACAAGGAGAGCATTGTCTTTGTAAAGGGAAGACCCTCTCAAACTGGAAAGTCCAAAGTTAACACATCGAACACATATGATCACCGGACTAGTCCGGTAAAATTGCCATATCATCTCAACATACCCTTTCTCATGTGTTACATGTTGATACCTTAGATTATAATCTACTATCCATATCTCAATTATGTGACAAAGGTTATAATTGCTTGTTCACTAATGAGGGTGTGACCATATCTAGAAGGAGTGATGGTTGCATTACCTTCAAAGGTATGTTAAAGGGAAAGCTTTACCTTGTTGACTTCAACAAGGATAAAGTCGAACTTGACACATGCTTGATTGCAAAGGCCAACATGGGTTGGCTGTGGCATAGACGGCTAGCACATGTTGGTATGAGGAATCTTCAAAAACTCCTCAAGGGCGATCACATCCGAGGTTTGAAGGATGTTGTTTTTGAGAAAGACAGACCTTGTAGCGTGTGCCAAGCTGGGAAGCAAGTTGGAGCACCTCATCCTGCTAAGAACGTCATGACCACAACAAGACCGCTCAAGCTACTTCACATGGACTTATTCGGTCCAATTGCTTACATAAGCATCGGTGGTAACAAATATGGCTTAGTAATTGTTGATGACTTTTCTCGCTTCACTTGGGTTTTCTTTTTACATGATAAGGCAGAAACACAAGGAACACTCAAGAAGTTCTTCAAGAGAGCCCAAAATGAGTTTTCATTAACGATCAAGAACATTCAAAGCGAAAACGGCATGGAGTTCAAGAACACACATGTTGAGGAGTACTTAGATGAAGAAGGCATAAAGCATGAATTTTCAGCACCTTACTCCCCTCAACAAAACGGAGTTCCCGAAAGGAAGAACCCAACCCTCATAGAGATGGCGAGAACAATGCTTGATGAGTACAAGACCTCGAATCGATTTTGGGCGAAAGAGGTTAACACCGCTTGCCACACCATAAATCGACTTTATCTTCATCGACTACTCAAGAAGACATCCTATGAGCTACTCACCGGTAACAAGCCTAACATTTCATACTTTTGAGTTTTCGGTTCCAAATGCTATATTTTGAACAAGAATACTAGGACTTCAAAGTTTGCTTCGAAGTCCGATGAAGGTTTCTTGCTTGGTTATTATTCGAACTCCTACGCCTATCGTGTCTCCAGCAAGACCTTCGGACTTGTTGAAGTAGCACGTGACGTAGTGTTCGATGAGACTAATGGCTCCCAAAAGGAGCAAGTTGATCCATGCGTGCTAGATTGAGAAGAAGCTCCTTGCCAAGCATTGAGAAGAATGGCATTGGGCGAAGTTCGACCACAAGAATCACATCTACATATGCATGAGGAAGATGAACCACAAGAGGAGGCCAATGATCAAGGGGGAGCTTCCATACAAGATCAACCTCAAGAAGACGAAAATGATCAACAAGTCAATGAAGGCAACCATATAGGGGGAGAAGAAGATGACCATGAAGAATCAAGACAGCATGTGCCACACCCAAGAGTACACCAATTCGTCCAAAGGGATCACCCAATCGATAACATCATCTGTGACATCCAAAAGGGAGTAACTACTAGATCACGCATAGCTAATTTTTGTGAGCACTATTCGTTTGTATCCTTTTTGGAACCGCGCAGGGTTGAGGATGTATTGAAGGATCTGGATTGGGTAGTGGCCATGCAAGAAGAACTCAACAATTTCAAGCGGAATGAGGTGTGGAAACTAGTCAAAAGACCCAAATTCAACGTCGTCGGCACCAAATGGGTCTTCCGCAACAAACAAGACAAACACGGGGTGGTGACAAGGAACAAGGCACGACTTGTGGTCAAAGGGTATTCACAAGTTGAAGGTTTGGATTTTGATGAGACCTTTGCTCCCGTAGCTAGGCTCGAGTCTATTAGAATGTTACTTGCATATGCTACTCACCATGATTTCAAGCTCTATCAAATGGATGTGAAAAGCGCCTTCCTCAACGGACCAGTCAAGGAGGAGGTGTATGTGGAGCAACCCCCTGAGTTTGAAGATGAAGAGTTCTCTGACCACCTCTTTAAATTGCGTAAGGCTCTCTATGGCCTCAAACAAGCTCCTAGAGCTTGGCATGAGTGTCTTAGAGATTTCTTAATTTAAAATGGTTTTAAGATCGGTAAAGTAGATTATACATTGTTTACAAAGAACTTTGACAATGATCTCTTTATTTGTCAGATTTATGTTGATGATATTATCTTTGGTTCAACTAACAAATCTTTTTGTGAAGAATTTAGTAAGATTATGACAGATAGGTTTGAGATGTCTATGATGTGAGAGCTAAAGTATTTCTTGGGATTCCAAGTGAGGCAACAAAAGGAAGGGACGTTCATAAGCCACACTAAGTACACTCAAGAAGTTTGGAATGGACAAGGCGAAGCCTATAAAGACTCCCATGGCAACGAATGGCCACTTGGATCTCAATGAAGATGGACCAAACGTCGATCAAAAGGTATATCGCTCCATGATTGGATCTCTACTCTACTTATGTGCATCTAGGCCAGACATCATGTTGAGTGTATGTTTGTGTGCAAGATTTCAAGCCAACCCAAAAGAGTGTCATTTGACAGCTGTTAAGAGAATCTTGCGGTATTTAGTTCATACACCCAACCTAGGCCTTTGGTACCCCAAAGGTTCCAAATTCAATCTCATTGGTTACTCCGATGCAGATTATGCCGGATGCAAAGTAGATAGAAAAAATACCTCCGATACATGCCAATTCCTAGGAAGATCACTTGTTTCTTGGTCCTCCAAGAAACAAAACTCCATTGCCTTATCCATGGTCGAAGCGGAGTTTGTTCCTGCCGGGAGTTGTTGTGCACAACTCCTTTGGATGCGACAAACTCTAAGGGATTATGGTTACAATATGAGCCATATTCCACTCCTTTGTGATAATGAGAGTGCCATTAAAATTGCCCATAATCCCGTTGAGCACTCTAAGACCAAACACATAGACATCCGGCAGCACTTTTTGAGAGACCATTCAATGAAGGGAGATATAGCCATTTCACATGTCAATACCAAAAAGCAACTAGCCAATATATTCACCAAGCCACTTGATGAAAAACGCTTTTGCGAGCTCCAAAATGAACTAAATATCCTTGATGCTCAGAATGTGGCTTGAAATCTTGTATACCTGAATGCTATCTTCAAAATTCATTGATTTTGTTCTGAAAATCATGTCTCTCAATTTTCCGAAAACCTATGTCAATTACTAGATCTTGGTGAATTATGATCATTGCTTGATTGTTGAATGCTTACTAATCATATTCACCAAGATTATTTGATTTGATTTTCCTCCCTATATTCTAAATAAGTACCTTTGAATATATATGAATGGGCTAAGCATTTCTTCCCTGGTGACCACAGACTAGTCTATGGTTGCCTGGACTAGTCCGCCCATGCAGACTAGTCCGCAGAGAGACGGTTAGGCCGGACTAGTCCGGCAGACCACGGACAAGTCCGATATAGTCTGTGGAAAAGTTCGGACTAGTCCGATCATTTTTGGACAAGTCTGATTTTTTGTTTCCATAACCCTAGCCGCCGCCAAACCTTAATCTTCCTCACCCCACACTTGCCTCAAACTTTCTCTCTCCACGCTCGAGCTCCCCAAGGCGATTCTATGATTCCTCCATCAAAACTTCGCAAGTTTGGGTGGAAATTGACCTTCTTCGCGTAGGGATTGAAGACCACAAGCTTGTCCGCTCCTTCAACCCCTACATCTCCAAGAATCAAGCAATTTAGGTAAAATCTCATCCCAAACCCAAGAAATTGCTATTTCCCTCAATGTTGATCAACTAGCTTGGTTCCTATCACCATATACATGCTTCCTTGATGTATTACATTGATGCTAAGCTAGTTGTGCATTAGGAATCACCATTTGTCTCATAGTTAGGGTTCTAGAGGTTGAACACCGGACTAGTCCGATTTTTCTGAACTCAACCCTAACTTCTAAATTCCTCAATGCAATTCCTTGTGAAATCCATTCTCAGGACAATGTCGAGCACCAACGACGAAATCTTTGATTTTGAGGCCGAGATGGACCACGAAGCCGTGCTTCGGTCCTCGACGAGCCTAAGCAAGAAGCGCCAAGAGCGCCCATCTGAGCCAGCTACTTCTCCTCCCTAGGCTCGAAGGAAAGTGCTCGCAAAGAAGTCGGCCTCCAAGGCTTTAGCTGGAGGTGGCCCCAACTCAGCAAGTGCCCACCAAGCAAAAGGCAAGGGCAAAAGGATTGCAACGGGCCTGATTGGCCCCTTAAAGCTGCCAACTCCAAGGGAAGGGGTCAGGGATCCCGCAAAGGAGAAATTCAGTGGAAAGGGCAGCGACATGATGGTGAAGTTTAGGAATGTTGATTGTTACAGCCGTCCGAAGCAAGCTGCTGATGGGAGGTTTTGGAGTAACTTCCATGCAGACTTTTACAAGTCTGTATATCTTTCAATGAAGACCCCCGTAGTGCGCAGCCAATGGATCGATATGGCACATTTTGAGAAGAAAGGCTGCTCACCTTTTGTTGAGGTGGTCGAGGCAGTCGAGAGGCATGGATTGAAGGACCTCTTCACCTTTAGGAACAATTGGAATGATGAGGTCATCGCGCAGTTCTATGGGACGTGCCACATTGCTAGTGATGAGGAAGAAAGGGTGACTTGGATGACTCACGGATCCAAGTACACCATCACTTATGAAGAGTTTGCAAGATTGCTTCTTGACACCTCCAGCAATGACAATGTGATCATCCACAACATTGGTGTCATTGAGAAAGACAGGATGAAGTTTCTTTATGAAGCCAACTCAAAGTTCAATCCTCCCTCCACGAAGAACATGAAGCCCTTCTTTGTGGTGTTGAACAGGGTTCTAAGGAAGACCGTTGCCCCCAAGGATAGGGATGCAAGAAGTGTGCAGGGGTATCTCAGGACCTTGATGAAGGTCATTAGCAAAGACAGGAAATTTCATGTCTTTCACTATATTTGGAATGACATGGTGAACATCTCTTGCACGCTGAGCAGGTCCTGTGGCTACGCACCTTATCTCATGTTTATGATTCAGAAGGTCACAAGAATAGAGTTTGTCAAGGATGTGGATCATCTCCCCTTGAGGCCCCAGAAGCCTCAACAGCCAAGCATTCAAACTGCTCCATCTCCAGCTTCCAGCCCTGAGGCTCCAGTGAGAGCCGGTGGAGATGCTAGGGCTGCTCCCGCCCCTAGGGCCCCTCCTCAAAAGGGGTCCCTGAGTGGCATTTTGAAGTATCTGTCAGCCATCTTTGCCTCCTGCAAAAAGGCCGAAGTAAAAGCCCACAAGCTAAACAAGAGAAGAAAGGCCGACATGAGATATGTCAAAGATAATGTGAAGCAAATTTGCCAAAAGCTGGAGATTGAGCCCATTGGGTCTCCAGTCATTTCTGATGACTCGGATTCTAACTTCATAGAACTCGGGCTCTAGACTCCCTCCGAGCTTGCCTATTTTGGCATTGGGGACTCGAGTGGCTCCATTCCTCCTCCTCCTCCTCCTCATCAGCTGGAAAATGAAGATGAAGACGACGAGAGGACTGATAGCGAGGCTTGAAGACCTTAGGTCCCTCCTCTCCTTATTTTTGGTGTCTTGATGCCAAAGAGGGAGAGATTGAGGGGGAGTCTTAGAGTCTTAGGCTTCAGTTGTAGGATGCGAGGAGAGATCTCTTTTTGTGTCTTTTGTCTATTTGTGGGTTGTAAGACTTAAAATATGCCCTTTTAGTATTTTTGGTCCTGTGATGCAATGTTTTGAACTGCTTATGAAAATATTGATAAAATTTGTGACTTTGCTCTAAGAATGGCATATATGCTTGTTGTTAACGTTGATGTCAATTATGTCATTCTCATCATGATTATTGTTCCTATACGCTTAGTTCTTCATCCCACCATAAAGAGTGCACATATGGATCATGTTTTCATTACTTAATGTGTTTTAAACTCATATGTGCACACTTTATGAAAATCTCAACTTTTTATCATATTTTGTGAAATCTCAATTGGTTGTCATCAATCACCAAAAAGGGGGAGATTGAAAGTGCATCTAGGAATCCCATGTGGGTTTTGGATGATTTATGACAAGCAAATGAGATCCTAACCACTTTGTTGAGATGAGCATAGGTTCTAATGAGAAAATGAGCAAAGTGCCAAAAAGAAAGGAGAATGAGGAACAATGCGAAAAAGAGCTCAAGAAACAATTGTTGTAGATCATTGTGTGTGGAGTGTGTTAAGGAAACACACCCCAAGAGCTCAAGCACAAATAATCTCACACATTGCACAAAACTATACAGGACCGGACTAGTCCGATTGACATCGGACTAGTCTGATATCTTTCTACACAAGATCGGACAAGTCCTCACAATGCGGACTTGTCCTCGCAGTCTAGTTTTTCACTGACCGGACTAGTCCAATATCACCACGGACTAGTCCAATATCTTTCTAACTAGAATCGGACTAGTCCTCCCCAGTGCGGACTAGTCCCCAAAAACTTCACAAGTTGCACAAAATCGGACAAGTCCGATCACACACCGGACTAGTCTGATATCTTTCTAATGTCAATCTGGACAAGTCCAATATTGTCACGAACTAGTCTGAAAAACCCTCTGACCTAAATCGGACAAGTCCTCCAAGTGCGGACTTGTACCAAATTCACTTAGGGTTTCACTTTTCCGAAAAATTCCGATATCCATCGAACTAGTCCAAAGATTTCCAGAACCAAAATCGGACAAGTCCGCTTTCAGCCGGACAAGTCCGATATTTCAGGACACCTAGGGTTTGCTACACTCAGCACACCGGACTAGTCCGGTGTCCACCACGGACTAGTCCGATCTTTCTAAACCCTAACGGTAACATTTGGAAACCCCATATAAATACGTGTACATGACCCATCTTTTATATCTCTCGACCCCCTGCGCCGTCACACCTTCCAAGAGCCTAGAAAACACTTCTCTCCACGAAATCAAACGCAAGAAAGATCAATCCCTTGAGGATACACTTTATATCATTGGAGAGACACGATTCATCACTCATTGAGCTCTTGGTTTGATTCCCTAACACACTCCTGTGGTTTTCATTGTGATCTTAAGAGTGTGTTCTTGGTGGAGTTCATATTGTAATCTTGGGGAGCCCTCAATGTGTGAGAAGGCCCCTTGAATTTGGTTATTTGCCCTTTGTGATTAGTGAAGAGGATTGGCCTCTGTTGCGATCCAACGAGGGTAGGGTTGGAGAAGACCCGGTCCTTTTGTGGACTCCTCAACGTGGATGTAGGTTGCCTCTGTGGGAACCGAACCACAGGATAAAGTGCTTGTGTTCTTTCTTTGCGCCCATTGTTCTTACACTTCATATACATCTAGGGTTTCAACCAATCTTACTCACTTTACGTTGAAACATTGAATATAAGATTAACTTGTGATACATCCTAATTTATAGTTTTGTAACACCTCAATTACAAGTATATTTCCGCTGTATACATCCTACGATCAAGATAATCGATCAAATTTGATAAACCTAGTCGATACACACTGGACTAGTCCGCACTCGATCGGACTAGTTCAATATCTCTAGATTTGATCTGGTTGTTAAGTGTTGCAGGTTGCGACAGGAAATCAAAAAGGCCTATTCACCACCCCCCCCTTCTAGGCCACATTGAGGTTTCCTTTTTTATCACCCTTGCGATGCCTGAGCACTTCATGCATATCACAAAGGCTCGGCCCGCACCACCCAACCCACAGCGTCAATGACAGTGGGGGCTAGGCCCCCTGATAGAAGTGCTGGCCCAAGCAGCCAGCCACATGAGAAGACAGCTAAAGCGGTTCCCATAAATGCGGAGCGAACATAAGTGCTATAGCTACATTTGGAACCGCTGCAGTTAAAGGTTTCGCAGAAGACGGAGATACTACAGCAAGCAAAGATCTCATTTCCATAGTCCCTCAACTAGGAGTGGATGCGTGGTCACGTTGGCAGAAGCGCCCACCGCTTCGACTGACCAAGACAAAATTCAAAGGATAGTGCGGCAAAATATGGTAAGGGCTCCACCCTCGGGCTCATCACCTCCCCCCAAGGTGGACCCAGGGGTCACTGTCGGTACCCCACATACGGGGTACCCTCGCACATAGGCTAAAAGTGCCTATGTACGATCAGTGGCACCACGTGTCCAGAAGGTGTCAGACCCTGGCTAAATGTGGCCTAGAGGGGGTGAATAGGCCTTTTTGAACTTTTGTCGGAACCTGCAACACTCAGCAACTTGATCAAATACCGATAAATCAGACTAGTCTGGTAGTGTGCGGACTAGTCCGGTGCGTGCGGACCAGATCGATCAAGTTTGATCGATGATCTCGATCCAAGTACTCCACGCAGTGGAAATTAAGATGTAACTAGAGTATGTTGCTTCAATTAAACTGAAGATAGCACAAGGTAACCTTAGTTTCAAGTTTTGATGTAATTTGACTAAGATCAATTAAACCCTAGATGCAATGAACAATAAGCACAAAGTGAAGACACAAGACTTTTATCCTGTGGTTCGGTTCCCACGAAGGCAACCTACATCCACGTTGAGGAGTCCACAGAGTACCGTTCTCTTCCACTAATCACAAAGGGCAAATCACCAAGTTCAAGGGGCCTTCTCACAAGTTGAGGGCTCCCCAAGATTTACAACTGAATACACCACCAACACACTTGAATTATATGCAATAAAGAACAAGAGTGTGCGAGAGAATCAAACCCAAGAGCTCAAAATGTGAAGAATTGTGTCTCTCCTTTGATCTAAAGTTAATCCTCAAGTATTTGATCTTTCTTGCATTGGATTGTGTGGAGAGATGTGTTTTCTACGATCTTGGAGGGTGTGACAGCGCAGAGGGTCGAGAGAGTTTGATTAGGGGTCGTGGACCTCTATTTATACTAGGGTTTCCAAAGGTCACCGTTAGGATTTTCAAAGTCCGGACTAGTCCGTGGTGGATTACGGACTAATCCGATGTGCGGCATGTGGGAAACCCTAAGTGTCCCGAATTATCAGATTTGTCCAGTCAGGGGCGGACTAGTCCGATTTTGTCTCTGGAGATGATCGGACTAGTCCGGCACATATCGGACTAGTTCGGCCGTGGTGAAACCCTTAGTGAATTGAGGACAAGTCCTCACTTGGAGGACTTGTCAGATTTTAGTTAGAAGGTTTTTCGGACGAATCCGTGCATATATCAAACTTGTCCTATTTAGGTCAGAAAGATATCGGACTAGTCCACTGTGATATCGGACTTGTCCGACTTTGTGCAAACTGTGAAGTGCTAAGGACTAGTCCACACTAGGGAGGACTAGTCCGATCATAGATAGAGAGATATCGGACTAGTCCGTGGTGATATCGGACTAGTCCGGTCTGTGGAAATTGGATTGTACAAACAAGTCCGCACTGGGAGGACTTGTCTGATTCTAGACAGAGAGAAATCAGACTAGTCCGGGTACATCGGACTAGTCCGAACCTGTATAACTTTGTGCAGTGAGAGTGATTAAAATTTGCTTGAGCTCTTGGGGTGTGTTTCTCCAACACAATCCAAAGACAAAGAGTATTATAATCATTTCTTGAGGTCCTCTCAACTTGATTCCTCACTCTCCCTTCTTTTTGCGCTTTCTTCATAATTTCATTAAAACCTGCGCTTATCTCAAAAATTTAGTTATGATCTCATTTTCTTGTCATAAATCCACCAAAACCCAGAATGGATTCCTAGATGCACTTTCAATCTCCCCCTTTTTGGTGATTGATGACAACCAATTGAGATTTCACAAATATGATTAAAAGTGCAGAATTTTTATAAAGGGTGCACATATGAGATTGGAACAAATTAAGCAATGAAAACATGAGACATATGTGCACTCTTTATGGTGGGATGCAAACCTACATGCGTGTAAACAATGATCTTGATATAAATAAGATAAACGGCATAATCATGACAGAATCAAGATTATCAAGCATAAATATCAAATCCAGAGCATACACATGAGTCATAAGCATAACAAAGTCATAGTTTCACACCGAATGTCCAATAGCATAAGAGAGCACAGTCAAAGTTTTACAACCCAAAAGAAACACAAATAGAGCTCTCCTCTCGCAACCTACAGCTAGGACCTAGTGACTCCCCCTCAATCTCTCCCCCTTTGGCATCAAGGCACCAAAAAGAAGGAGAGGAGGGATCTAGAGGCTCATTCCTCACTGTCGGTCCTCTCATCGTCTTCATCTTCAGGTTGAGGAGGAGGAGCGGATCCACTTGAAGTGCCCCCAATGCCAAAATAGGCGAGCTTGGAGGGAGAGGGAGGAGGCAGCTCAGAGAAGTTTGAAGCTAAATCATCGGAGATAATGGGAGATCAAATAGGCTAAATCTCCAGCTTTTGGCAGATTTGCTTGACATTTTCCTTGACATACTTCATGTCGGCCTTCCTCGCCTTGTTCAACTTGTGAAGTTTCACTTCAACTTTCTTGCATGAGCCAAAAATGGCTGCCAAGTACTTCAAGATTGCACTAGGAGACTCCTTTTGAGGAGGGGCCCTAGCGGTGGAGGTAGGCCTCGCATCTCCTTGAGCTCTCCTTGGAGCCTCTTCACTGGACATCAGAGATGGAGCAGCTAGGAGAGTGGCTTGGGAAGGCTTCTGAGGCCTCAGGGGAGTGTGCTCCACATCCTTCATGAACTCGATCCCCGTGACTTTCTCAATCATAAACATCATGTAAAGTGCATAGCCACAGGATCTGTTTGGTGTGCAGGAGATATTCACCATATCATTCCAAATGTAGTCAAAGATATCAAACTTCCTGTCTTTGCTAATCACCTTCATCAATGTCCTCAAGTATCCTTGGACACTTCCTGCATCTCCGTCTTTTGGAGCTATTGTCTTTCGGAGGACTCTGTTGAGAACCATGAAGAACGGCTTCATGTTCTTGGTGGAAGGAGGATAGAATGTCAAGCGAGTGTCATAGAGAAACTTCATTTTATCCTTCTCCAAGACACCAATGTTGTGGATGGTTAGCTCATTGTTGCCAGTGTCTTCTAGGTGAAGCAGTCTTGCAAACTCATTATAAGTAATGGTGTACTTGGATCCATGTGTCATCCAAGTCACGCTCTCCTCATCATCACTAGAAAAGTAGCAGGTGGCATAAAATTGAGGAATAATCTCATCATTCCAGTTGTACCTGAAAGCAGATCCTTCAGTCCGAGCCTTGCTGCAGCCTCCACCACTTCATCAAAAGCACCACAGCTCTTCCTTTCAAAATGATTTCAGTCAATCCACTGGCTGCGGACAACCGGAGTCTTCATTGTGAGGTACACGGAGCTATAGTAGTTCGCGTGAAAGTTGCTCCAGAATCTAGCATCGGCTGCCTTCTTGGATCTGCTGTAACAATCCACCATTCTTATCTTGGAAGCCATATCGCTTCCCTTGCCATTGAACTTCTCTTTGGGGGTATCCTTGTTTCCCTGCTTCGTAGCTGACATCTTGAGAGGGCCAATCGGGCCGCTGGCGATTCCTTTCCCCTTGCCCTTAGCTTGGCGAGGAGCCGTTGAGCTAGGCCCAGCTGCATCCTTCATTTGAATGCAGGCTTCTTGGCTAGAACCTTGCACCGCACCTGAGTTGGAGTAGCTGCTGGCCCGGAGGGACGCTCTTGTCGCTTCTTGCCTTGGCCCATCGAGGACCAAAGTAAAGAATCTTGGTCCATCTCCGCCTCATAGTCGGAAATCTCATCATAGGAGCTCGACATAGTCGTGGGAAGGGATTATACAATATATGGATGAGAATCGATGACAAGGAAATGCAGTGAGTAGTTGGTATTTAGGGTTGAGTTCAGTTAAGAATTGGACTTGTCCGGTCTTCTAGTGCAGACTTGTCCGGTGAATCGGACTTGTTCGAATAGAGACTGGGCTAGTCCGGTGTTCAACTTCTCAAACCCTAACTAGAGGGTCAATGGTGTTTCTCAATGCAAAAGTAGCTCTAGTAGGATGTAATACAACAAGGAGTCTTGCATTAACTGGAAGGAACTAAGCTATTTGATTCAAAGCGAAGGAAATTGAAGTTTCTAGGGTTTGGGAGGAAATTTACCAAAATGCTTTGATTCTTGAGGATGGAGGAGTTGTAGGTGCGGACAAGTATGTGGTCTTCAATCCCCTTGCAATGGAGATCACTTCCCACCGAAATTTGAGGGGATTTGATGGAGGAACCATGGAATCGCCTTGGGAGCACTTGAGTGAGGAGAGAGAACGTGAGGTGAGTTGTGAGGATGAAGAAGATTAGGTTTTGGTGGCGCCTAGGGTTATGGAGTCGAAAAATCGGACTGGTTCGTGGTCGATCGGACTAGTCCAGACTATTGGACCTCTGCGGACTAGTCTGCAGTGTGCGGACTAGTCCGGGTAACCACAGACTAGTCCGTGGTCACCAGAACAGATATAATTAGCCCATTCGTATATATTTGAAGGTTCTTGCAAAGAAAAATAGGGGGCAAAATACACATTAATCTTGATGAATATGATCAGTAAACATACAGCATTCAAGCTATGACCATAATTCACCAAGATCAAGTAATTGAAATAGTTTTCTTGGAGAAAATAGATAGAGATGATATTCATAACACAATCAATGGATTTTGAATAAGCCATACATGTATGCAAGTTTTCAAGCCACGTTCCGAGCATCTAGGATATTTAGTTCATATCGGAGCTCGCAAAAATGTTTTTCATCAAGTGCCTTGTTAAAGATATCGGCTAGATGTTTTTCAGTGTTGACATGGGAAATGGATATGTCTCCTTTCATTGAGTGGTCTCTCAAAAAGTGATGCTCGATGTATATGTGTTTGGTTTTAGAGTGCTCAACGGGATTATGGGCAATTTTAATGGCACTCTCATTATCACAAAGGAGTGGAATACGGCTCATATTGTAACCGTAATCCCTTAGAGTTTGTCGCATCCAAAGGAGTTGTGCACAACAACTCCCGGCTGCAACATACTCCGCTTCGGTCGTGGATAAGGCAATAGATTTTTGTTTCTTGGAGGACCAAGAAACTAGGGATCTACCTAGCAATTGGCATGTACCGGAGGTACTTTTTCAACCTACTTTGCATTCGACGTAATGTGCATCGGAGTATCCAATGAGATTGAATTTGGAACCTTTGGGATACAAAAGGCCTAGGTTGGGTGTATGAACTAAATATTGCAAGATTCTCTTGACGCCTGTCAAATGACACTCCTTAGGATTGGCTTAAAATCTTGCAAACAAGCACACACTCAACATAATATCAGGCCTATATGCACATAAGTAAAGTAGGGATGCAATCATGGAGTGATATACCTTTTGATCCACGTTTGGTCCATCTTCATTTAGATCCAAGTGTCCATTTGTTGCCATGGGAGTCTTTATTGGCTTCGCCTTGTCCATTCCAAAGTTCTTGAGTATGTCTTGAGTATACTTGGTTTGACTTATAAAAGTCCCTTCCTTTTGTTGTCTCACTTGGAATCACAAGAAGTATTTCAGCTCTCCCATCATAGACATCTCGAATCTATCTGTCATAATCTTACTAAATTCTTCACAAAAGGATTTGTTAGTTGAACCAAAGATAATGTCATCAACATAAATTTGACAAATAAAAAGATCATTGTCAAAGTGCTTTGTAAACAACGTATAATCTGCTTTACCAATTTTAAAACCATTTTCAATTAAGAAATCTCTAAGGCACTCATACCAAACTGTAGGAGCTTGTTTGAGGCCATAAAGAGCCTTACGCAGTTTGAACACATGGTCGGGGAACCCTTGATCTTCGAATCCGGGGGGTTGCTCCACGTACACCTCCTACTTGTTTGGTCCATTGAGGAAGGCGCTTTTCACATCCACTTGATAGATCTTGAAATCATGGTGAGTAGCATATGCAAGTAATATTCTAATTGATTCAAGTTTAGCTACGGGAGCAAAGGTTTCGTCGAAATCCAAACCTTCGACTTGTGAATACCCTTTGGCCACAAGTCGCGCCTTGTTTCTTGTCACCACCCCGTGTTCGTCTTGTTTGTTGCGGAAGACCCATTTGGTGCTGACGACGTTGAACTTGGGTCTTTCGACGAGTTCCCACACCTCGTTCTGTTTGAAGTTGTTAAATTCTTCTTGCATTGACATCACCCAATCCAGATCTTTCAATGCATCCTCAATCCTGTG
Organism: Tuctoria greenei; assembly: GCA_036927565.1. Taxonomy (NCBI): domain Eukaryota; kingdom Viridiplantae; phylum Streptophyta; class Magnoliopsida; order Poales; family Poaceae; genus Tuctoria; species Tuctoria greenei. The sequence goes on from JAYESD010000002.1 coordinate 259,063,796, forward strand.
CGGTTCCAAAAAGGATACAAAAGAGTAATGTTCACAAAAATTAGCAATTCGAGATCTAGTAGTTACTCCCTTTTGGATTTCCCCGATTATGTTGTCGATTGGGTGATCTCTTTGGACACATTGGTATACTCTTGGGTGTGGCACTTGCGGTCTTGTATCTTCATGATCGTCTTCTTCTCCTCCTGGATAGTTGCCTTCATTGGTGTGTTGATCATCTTCGTCTCCTTGAGGTTGATCTTGTGTAGAAGCTCCCCCTTGATTTATTTACCTCCACTTGTAGTTCATCTTCAACATTTGCATTTAGAGGTGGCGCATGTGGTCGAACATCGCCCAACACCATTCTTCTCAACGCTTGACATGGAGCTTCTTCTCTATCTAGCACACATTGATCAACTTACTCTTCTTGAGAGCTGTTAATTTCATCGAACACTACATCATGTGCTACTTCAAAAAGTCTGAAGACCTTGTTGGAGACACGATAGGCGTAAGAGTTCGAATCATAGGCAAGCAAGAAACCTTCATCGGACTTTGAAGCGAACTTTGAAGTCCTAGGCTTCTTGTTCAAGATATAACATTTAGAACCGAAAACTCGAAAATAGGAAATATTAGGCTTGTTACCGGTGAGTAGTTCATATGATGTTTTCTTGAGTATGCAATGAATATAAAGTCGATTTATGGCGTGACAAGCGGTGTTAACCGCTTCAGCACAAAATCAATCTGAAGTCTTGTACTCATCAAGCATTGTTCTCGCCATCTCTATGAGGGCTCGGTTCTTCCTTTCGGCTACTCCATTTTGTTGAGGGGAGAACGGTGCTGAAAATTCATGTTTTATGCCTTCTTCGTCTAGGTACTCCTCAACTTGGGTGTTCTTGAACTCCATGCCATTGTCACTTCGTATGTTCTTAATCTTCAATGAAAACTTATTTTGGGCATGCTTGAGAAATTTCTTGAGGGTTCCTTGAGTTTCTGTCTTATCATGCAAAAAGAAAACCCACGTGAAGCGCGAAAAATCATCAACAATTACTAAGACGTATTTGTTATTGTCGATGCTTATGTAAGCAATTGGACCAAATAGATCCATGTGAAGTAGCTCAAGCGGTCTTGTCGTTGTCATGACATTCTTCGCGCGATGAGCTGTTCCTACTTGCTTCCCGGCTTGGCACGCACTACAAGGCATGTCTTTCTCAAAAACAACATCCTTTAAACCTCGAATGTGATCACCCTTAAGGAGTTTTTGAAGATTCCTCATACCAACATGTGCTAGCCGTCTATGCCACAGCCAACCCATGTTGGTCTTTGTAATCAAGCATGTGACAACTTTGGCTTTATCTTTGTTGAAGTCAACAAGATAAAGCTTTCCCTTTAACACACCCTTGAATGCAATCGAGTCATCACTCCTTCTAGAGAGGATCACACCCTCATTAGTGAACAAGCAATTATAACCCGGTACCGAGCACCCTTCCCTGACTATTGTCTCCAAAATAGATGCCCTCTCTTGGATCTTCATTTTCTTCATATTCAACAAACATCCTTCTTTCTCCGGTCAAGTGGTTGGTGTATCCACTATCTAGCACCTACTTCGATCCACCGGAGGAATAGGCCTGCAAAAACAAATTACACTTTGGTTTTAGGTACCCAAGCTTTCTTGGGTCCTTTGAGGTTAGTCACAAGTGATTTGGGCACCCACACATGGGACTTGGTGTTCCCATGGCGTGCCCAACATATTTGGCATATACTTTACCAAAGTTGCTTTTAATAAGAAAATAAGATGCATCAAAAGTTCTAAATAAGATTTGTTGTTCATGTCTATTAACCATCTTAGACTTATCAACTTTATTGGTCTTTCTAGCTTGAGAGGAGTTTCCCTTGACAAAGACAATTCGCTCCTTGTTATTCTTATGGCTTCTAGCATTTCGCTTTTCACCATAAGAATACCCAATGCCATATTTGACATTTGGAGGTCTCGTGGCCAAATATGCACTTCGTGCATACTTGACCTTCTCCTTGTCAAATATTCCACTTCGGGAAGGATGCTTGTCCTTGGTCGAGTTTGACTTGTCTTTCAAGCTAGTTTCAAGTTTATCACATGAACAAGTAATAGTAGTTTTAGATTTTAAGTGTTGGGTAGGTGAGCTTGAAGAGGATGAAGGGTCACTTTGCTTGAGGACTCAACTTGTACCTCAAGGATCTTGTTAACTTTGGTCAAGTTAGCAAGTTCATCCTTGATGATTACATTTGAGTCGCTTAACTTCAAGCAAGCTTCCTTGCTTGAAGCTAACTCAAGCTCTAGTGACTTGCTTCGTTACTTTTCAAGTTCAAGGAGCTTTTTGATCTTAAGATACTCCTCCTTTTGAAGGATTTAGTTGTTACCTTTCTTTTACCTTCCTTCGCCAGGAGACATGTGTCATTGTCCTTCCTTGTGCCAATAGTTGGGAAGAGGGTGGATTTATTCGTTGTTTTCTTGATGGCTATGCTAGCCATCTCCTCTTCCTCTTTGGATGAGGACTCATCATTTGAGTCCCACTCCTTTCCTAGATGCGCTTGTCCAATTAGCTTTTTCTTCTTGAAGGTCTTGGGTTGAGGCTTTGCTTCCTTGGTCTTCTTCTTGTTTTCTTCATAAGGGCAATCAACTATAAAGAGGTCATATTCACCACAGTTATAACATGCCCGCCTCAACTTTGGTTTTGATTTATCTTTGTGTTTTCCCTCATTTGATCTACCCCCTTGTCTTCTTTTCATCATCCTTTTGAATTTCTTCATGAAGAGGATCATGTATTCTTCATCTATGTCGTTGTTCTCATCATCATTGTCTTCTTCTTCTTGAGTCTCTCAAGCTTCTTTTGACAAGGGCTTGCAAGTGGACATCAAGGCGACCCCCTTCTTCTTTGCCGAGGCGAGGTCGACAATTTCCTTGACATGTTTTGCTTGCTTCTCCATCATCTCAAAATTGATGATCTTTCCAAGCAATTCATCTGGGGTCATTTTCTGGTACCCGGGGCTTTCTCTAATCATCGAGCACAAGGTAACATTGCGAGGCATGAAAGCTCTAAGAATGAGCTTCGCCACCTCGTGATCGTTCCACTTTTTGCTTTCATATGCTCGAACCTTGTTGATGAGAGTCTTCAACCGGTTGTACATGTCTTGCAGTGACTCATCTTCTTCTATGGTGAATCTTCCCAATTCGCCTTCGATCATTTCGATTTTAGCTTCTCGCACATGTCGATCACCTTCATGTGCAGTTTGTAGTGTGTACCATATCTCTTTTGCAATCTCGAGTCCATCCACTTTGGTGAACTCATCTCTACTCAATGAAGATGTGATGACGGCCGCAGCTTGAGCATTTCGATAAATTGCTTGCTCTTGACTTGGTGTGAGCTCTTCATCGTCGTCTGGGATATCTATTCCTGTACACACTATATGCCACAAGCTAGGGTTAAGTGAGATTAAATGCATTTTCATATTTTGCCTCCACAATGAATAATCATTGCCATCAAAGTATGGGGCTTTTCCTAGAGGGATTGACAAGTAATGGTTGTTGTTAGAATTCAAGCGATCATAATTAAAAGGATATCGGGAGTAGTCGGTGTGACTACTCCTCTTCTTCTTCTTCTTTTCATCTTCGATCTTCATCTTCCCTTTAGAGAGTGCTTTCTTCCTTAGGAGCGACTTGAGTTCAAGGGTCTCCTCATCATCATCCTCGAAGTCCTGAATGGCGTCGAGGAGCTTCTCCGATTTTTGAGCCTTTTCATCTTCAACCTTCTCTTGGTTGAGGCTCTTGTGCACATCCTTCATGTTCGACATTTTCTCTTCAAGTGATTACTCTCTTTTTTAATAGTCCCGCTCTGATACCAATTGAATGTGGTCTAGAGGGGGGTGAATAGGCCTTTTTGAACTTTTGTCGGAACCTGCAACACTCAGCAACTTGATCAAATACCGATAAATCAGACTAGTCCAGTAGTGTGCGGACTAGTCCGGTGCGTGCGAACTAGATCGATCAAGTTTGATCGATGATCTCGATCCAAGTACTCTACGCAGTAGAAATTAAGATGTAACTAGAGTATGTTGCTTCAATTAAACTGGAGATAGCACAAGGTAACCTTAGTTTCAAGTTTTGACATAATTTGACTAAGATCGATTAAACCCTAGATGCAATGAACAATAAGCACAAAGTGAAGACAAAAGACTTTTATCCCATGGTTCGGTTCCCATGAAGGCAACCTACATCCACGTTGAGGAGTCCACGGAGGACCGGGTCTTCACCAACCCTACCATCGTCGAATCGCCACGGAGGCCGATTCTCTTCCACTAATCACAAAGGGCAAATCACCAAGTTCAAGGGGCCTTCTCACAAGTTGAGGGCTCCCAAAGATTTACAACTGAATACACACACACACACAGCAGAGCAGCAATACAACCTCACTGTGGAGTAGGGTGTTACGCTCTTGCGGCCCAAACCACGTAAAAACTACAGTCTCACACTCTCGTATGCGCGATCACTCGATAGAGGACTAAGCCCTGCCGATCAAAGAACCTTCGCGGGTTGCTCCTTAGCAGATCCGGGGGAAGTGTCGCATTAATACTTTGGCACTATCAATGTAGCATTTCCCCTATAAAAGTATTCTCAAAGGGTGTCATTTATATTCTCTCAAAGGAAGGCTAGATGGAAGCAAAGCAATCACCAAATGGAGGGGCTAGGTTGATCTAGGTAAGGTTCTAGTAAGGATTGATAAATGATAATTGGAGTAGTGTGACACACACAAGAGCATTCTATACTAAGAGGGTAGATGAGGTAAAAAAAGGGACTAGGCTAAGAGTTAGGTAGAGACTCCTATTACACTTCTAGTGTACATATACATAGCATAAGTTAGTTACTAATGATTATATTAATTATGAATTCTCATGCTAAGTGGATTAACACATCGGGCACGGGTTTACCCCTAGCAATACTAGGACGACTCCTGCCAATAGCCTGTGGCATAGCCGAATGTGGAGGATTACAAATGACAGATAGGGCTGTCACCACCTACTGCCTACCTCTTCAATCCGTGGGTCTACGAGACATTCAGCGCTACTTTGTATCCTATCACCATGCTAGCATATTAAGTAATTACCATAAGAGCTTAGGCACAAGCCATCCTAAGGCAATGAACTAAATCATCGTTGAACCAATGTTAATTCATATCATAAGTCATTCATGTTAACATAATCATGTCATAGCTAATAAGACTATAGTGGGGGTTTGTAGTGTTTATGATGATATAATGAGAATGGTATAGACTAATCATAAATACTACTCCTACCACATATATGAAATCCACAATCAAACAAGAAACGCTTCATCCAAGTATATGAATAATAGAAGACTAAAGATAACATCTTATTAAGAGCAAAGTCACAAATACAAATAGGAATATAAGAGTCATACCTTTCCCAATTAGAAATTTGGAAGAGACTCATTCTACTCCTCTCCTACTTCGACTATGGACTAGAGCCTCTCCTCTCTATAGCCTATACTCCTCTAAACCTATAGATAGTAGTGCATACAATGGATGAATACTCAAGTGGTGTGTGTTGAAGTGAGGGGTGAGGGGTCCTATTTATAGCTTGGAGAAGGGTCAGTTCCCACTATCAAAAGCGCATGAATCGGTCTTCATGGTGACCAGGGCACCATAGGGAGTTGACACGTGGAAGTTGACCGAGTTTGACGCCAGGAAGGGTTTGACCAAACCCCCTAGTCGGTCGAACAGAAAGTTGGACCATTTCATGTGTGCTTCCTCGGGGTGGCTTACAGGCGGGTCCCTTTGAATGTGGCCTAGAGGGGGGTGAATAGGCCTTGAAAATTTCCAGCACACTTAATAGAGTCGTCAAAAACTTGTTTGACCAGACTAGTCCGGTTGTGTGGGCAGACTAGTCCGGTGTGCTGAAATATGTGAATTGATTAAGTGTTATTTGTAAAACTAGATTCTTTTAGCAGCGGAAATGAGAACAACAGATACTTTGATTTAAGATTATTGTAAGAATGCACATGAAAACTTATAAGCAACTTAAATTGATGTTTAGCAATCAAGTGATCTAATGAACAAAATGTAAAAGAAATAAGGCACAAGAGACACGAAATTTACCGAGGTTCGATCTCACCACGAGATCTACGTCCTCGTTGAGGAAGCTCACACAGAGCTGGGTCTCCAACCCTTTCCCTCTTCAAGTCACCACACAGACCGACTTGATTCCACTAGCATGGGAAATCACCGAGTTTGTCGGGCAACCTCACACGTTGAGGGATCCCACGAGAATTACAACGAAAGAAGCGATCAAATACACTTGAAAATATTACAATGCAGGATATGAGTGTAGAAAGATCAAACCCCAAGAGCTCGCAACGAAGGAACGACGATCTCCCAATCCCGAATCCAAGTGTTCAATTGATTTTACTCTTTTTGCACTTTAGATGTGTGGGGAGATGTGTTTTGGGCTCTTGGGACAAGGTGGCAGCACTAGGGTTTGTATTTTCAGCAAGATTCGACGTGTGTTTTCTGAGGAAGGCCGTGGATCCTCTTTTTATAGGGTTTCCAAAAAGTCACCGTTGTAAAACCCTAATACCGGACTAGTCCGGTGCAAGTCCGGACTTGTCCGGCCACAGTGGAACTCGATGTCCAGATAGTTTGGCAGACAAGTCCGGTTGGAAACGGACTTGTCCGGCCCTATGTGAAGATAGACTCCAGAAAGTCTGGCGGACTAGTCCGGTTGAAAAATGGACTTGTTCGGCCCTATGTGAAGGTAGACTCCAGAAAGTCTAGCGGACTAGTTCGGTTGGAAAACGGACTTGTCCGGCCCTATGTGAGGATAGACTCCAGAAAGTCTTGCAGACTAGTCCGGTGAGCACGCGGACTAGTCCGTTTAGGCAACAAAGAGTTTAGCGGACTAGTCCGGTCCATTATCGGACTAGTCCGGTGCACTATGAGATGTTAGGTTAATTTTAAAACCCTTACCCCTGCGCAAGGTCGTGAGCTCTTGGAGTGTGTCTTTCATACACACCCTATACATTTAAAATCTAATTTGTTCTTCTAAATTCCATCAAAGTATTCCTCTTTGGACACCACTCCATTTTTCACCTTTTTGTGTGCACCTAGCTGTTTCACTTTGTTTGCCCTGCAATCATCTCAATAGTTTCATTAGGATCTCATATGTTCGTCATCAATTAGCCACAACCCACAAGGGATATCCTAGATGCACTTACAATCTCCCCCTTTTTGGTGATTGATGACAACCATTTGAGATATCACAATTGAGAATAAAATTTTGATTTTCATAAGGTGTGCACATATGAGAATAATGATTAATACACAAAAAGCTTCTCACATATGCACACACCTTATGGTGGGGTGCCTAACAGGTGTGTGATCAACAAAATGTGATGAACTAAAGATAAACAATAATGAACATAGAAGTAAGCATTAGAGCAACAATAAGCATCACACATAGGAAAACAAATATTGCATTACAAAGTTTTAAAAATAGGTACATGTCCTTGATCACAAAAGCTTAATAACTAATACTAGATGATAGTTCGAGTCTTAATCTAGTCTCAATCTCTCCCCCTTTGGCATCAAGGCACCAAAAAGGGAAAAATTGAGGGGAATCACTCATCGCTGCTCCCACTTTCAGTTTCAGTCCGATCTTCATCTTCACCATCATCGTCATTCACCGGAGCAGGATCTTCCTCCGAGTCCTCAGAGGCGGGCGGTGATCCAACCGGCTAAATCTCAAGCTTTGCACAGATAGACTTGATATTTGGCATTCACATACTGTTGATGTTTCTTCCTTGCCAGTTTTTCTCTACGCTGCCTATCTTCGATCTTGCGGCAGCAGGCAAAAATGGAGGAGAGCATTTTGAATATGCCACCGGAGGGTTCATGGACAGGAGAAGAACCAGGAGGAGCAAGTGCATCATGAGATTGTTTAGACCTCCTCTCATCTGCGGGGGAGGGAGGAGCAGTTGGTGCTGAGGGAAGGGTGTACTCGGTGGGCTTTTGTGGCTTCAACCCCGTATGAGAAACATCCTTGACAAACTCGTGTCCGTCCACTTTCTCAATCATGAACATTATGTACGGGGCATACCCGCAAGACCTATTGGGAGCGATTGAGATGTTCACAATGTTGTTGTAGATGTACTTAAAAACATTAAACGGTCTCCTTCCACTAATGACCTTCATTAGGGTCCTCAAGGTTCCTTGGATAGTCCCCGCATCTCCATCTTTCGGGGCTATTGTCTTCCTCAAGACTCTGTTGAGGACCACAAAGAAGGGCTTCAGATATTTGATTGTGGGAGGAACATAGGGCATCCTTGTGTCATAGAGGAACTTAAGCTCATCCTTCTCCAAGGGTTTCAAATTCTGGATGACAAGATCATGATCCAGAGTGTGTTCAAGGTGAAGAATCCTTGCAAATTCATCATAAGTGACACTATACCTGGAACCATGAGTCATCCAAGTAAGATTGTCTCCATCACCATGAGAAAAGTAGAGGGTGGAGTAAAATTGGGTAATGACTTCATTGTTCCAGTCACACTCAAAGGAAAAGCATATCCTTCAGACCGTGCCTCTCCAAGGCCTCAACCACCTCACGAAAAGCAGGATACCTCTTCGACTGCAGGTATCCAACATTCAGCCATTGACTCTCCACTACAGGATTCTTCATCTTCATGTACACGTGCTCGTAGTAGTCTGCATGGAAGTTGCTCCAGAATCTTGGGTTAGAGCATTGTTGAGGTTGATTATACACTGCAATCATCCTGAAGTTATCAGCTAGCTCACCCCCTTCCCCAGTGAAATCCTCACTAGAAGGCTGCCTGTTGCGGTGACTGGGGTTTTTCATCTTCAAGGGCCCAATGGGACCACTAGCAAGTCCCTTCCCTTTATTGAGAACCCTTATTGGCCCTGATGAGCTCTCAGCAGCAGCTTTTCCTTGAGCCTTTTTGACAATAACCTTCCTCTTCTTAGGCAGATTGTCGTCGGAGGGTGGAGAGTGGGCATTGACATTGTCGGTGGTTTTGATCCGGCAGATCTCCCGAAACTACTAAAGTGTTTGCGGAGTTTGAAGTTTGGTGTGGGCGCGCGGAGATTCAAGAAGGTGAAATGTAAAATGACACAGGAGACATGAAGATTTACGTGGTTCGGGCCGCCAGAGCGTAATACCCTACTCCACGGGGTGTGTTGGTGTTGTATTGGATGTATGAACTCAACTCAGGTGATGTGAGTTGAGAGTGCGCGATCAGATCAGAGCAGGTCAGATCTGTCTCCCCTATGTATCGTCGGCCTGTCCTTTATAGTACAAGGACAGGCCATTACAAGTTGGCCTGGCCCGTCATGTGGCCCTAGCGGTTACTAATATTGATACACATTTGATGCGCTTAATTACCCTTAATGACCGAGTTACGGGCTTTGACAGCACCGTTACTGGTAATTAAGGTCGTCCGGTCGTGTGTCATTAACATAGTATTAATGACACTGTAGGATCGAAGAGCACGTGAAAAGCTACCAGAGGGGGGTGAATGGTGGATTTAAATATCTTACGCAGCGGAAACAATTAAACCACAAACCCTTTCAGCAGAAAAACAATCTGTTAAAGAAATCATGTGTGAGACTAATCTAAATGTGTTTCACCGTGACAAAAGTTATATATATCAGAGAGAATCAATTCACGAAGACAACACAAAAAGAATCACTCAAATCCGTCGAGAAAAACTCAAGTTATGATCGAAAGATCAAACAATGGTCAATCTGCCCTACCCGAGAAAAAACAGTTCTGGAACGCTGCAAATAAACTCGTGTAGATCATAGACCACAAATTCAATGACCATGAAATTTGACATATGATAGACAATCAAGTTGTGAAGACAACCCAAAAAGAATCACGTCAATTGGATCTGTAAAACTCGAGTTATGATAAAACCACCGACAAAAGGTAGTGCTGTCCAGAAACTCGACGAGTAAAACTTGTCTGGAACAAGTCTGACGAACAAGGCACAAAAGTTCCTTAAAACTACGAATTTTATTCAATATAACACAAGAGTAACAGCCCCAAAGTCGTGCACCGCGAGCTCTGGGCTCCCTTGCTTATATAACCAGCCCTTAGGCCAACCCAATATCAACTAGGACTCCAATCCTACTCAGATCACGAATCGTAACTTTCCATAACTGCTCAAGATTCTTCTATACGCAGATAGAAGCAATATTAAGACTTCCAAACACCTTAGGAATGTATCCCACATTCCTAAACAACTCAATTATTTCCATATTTTGAGTCAAACCCGACTCAGCCGCAGCCTGAGTCCATAACCTAGTCGGTTGGACCTTTTCCGACCAACTCTTTACGTCCACATCTCTTCATCACGTCTCAGAACCATGTAGCCACGTCCATGCACTCCTTGCATACGTCCAAACATCTTCCAATGACATCCAAGATACCTTCATATGCATTGTTCTTGATTCAATCATGTCGCGCAACCTCCTGATCAGCTCCACCACAATTCCTCCTGAATTTAGTTGTTGGAACCTCATCTCCTCCCTGAGACTAGTCCAATGGATCCCGTCACCAACCATGTCTTGAACTCAAGCAACACCTGCACATGAATAAACAACCAATCCATATGAGCCCAAGTCCTCGACTTGACTCAAATTAGTTCCGAACACAACACCCTACGTGAGAACCTCACATAAGCATGTTGCAAAACCACAGTAACACAATATTATCCATATCAACCAAAACACATCAAAAAATTAGCAAATGAATACTAAGCAATCTTTCCAACAATGTAAAGCAAGTACAAAACATTGCAAATGAAAAGCAGAAGCACTACGGTTAAGTTCCAGACCTTGCCAGAGCAACCCGGGCCTTGAGCCGGAGCTAACAAAAGCTAGTAGAACCTAGCACCGAAACTTACCAAAACTAGTATAACCAAGCTCCCGCCGGAGCTTACAAAACTAGCAGGACCTAGCGCCGGAGCTAACCAGAACTAGTCGGAACTAGTAATTCCAAAAGTCGGAGCTAGAAAAATCAACTTCGGAGCTTAGCAAAAACACTTCGGAGCTATCAAAAACAAAACTTCACCGGAGCTGACCAAAGCTAGTCGGACCTAGCATCGAACGTAACCGGAGCTACCCAAACCAAGCCGGACCTACCGTTGGACCTTGCTGTAGCTCAGAGCTAGAGTCGGACCTTGATAAAAAGGTGTTTTGGTGATATTCAAAACTTTTATCGTCAAAGCAAGTATATTCACTACAAGCCAATGTATTCAACACACATAGGTCTTACAATCTCCCCCTTGATGAATGCATTGGAAACACCATTTAAAATCCGAACATTGGCTTATTCACATAAAAGTTTTGAAGACAATTTCTCCCCCTTTGTAAATCAAAAGTAAAATGAGAATAAAAGCAAAAATTCAAAATTCAAAATTCACATATTTCTCCCCCTTTATCATCTCTCCCCATGCACATTATCTTTCCCTTTTTGAATGTGTGGTTAATCTCTCCCCCTTTGACAATGTATTCAGCAAGGTAAAAGAGAAATTTTAATTGTTATGAGCATATTATAACATATACATATAAAACAAAGCTCATCCAAGTCATACTATCAAGTAACTTACACTATCACATCAATGAGATACATAAAGTAGTGTAAGCCATGCTAGAGACCATATGTAATTTTCAATTTAAGCAAGTCATGATCTCACAAACTTAACTATTTCATAACTTGAAAGCATGACACTAGTTGCTGCATTTTATTATTTTTCAAAACACAAATTTAGATCATATGATATTTGCAAGAGATTATATGCGCATCTACCTTATTCTAACCAACCAAGCCAAGCCTATGTCATTTGACAATCAGAAGCTTAAGGACATGGTTTTAGTCATACACAACTTCTTCTAAGTTCATATCTAAGTGCAATGATAAGCTATCTCAAAAGAAGAAGTGTGATGCATGCATATTCTCTTGATCTTTTCTCAATTTATATTTGTTCATAAAAACTCAACATGTGAGTTGATTACTTGATTAATTCTTAATGATTAAAAGCACTTGTGAACATGTAACAAGTTCAAAACAGCAAGAAAGTTCGACCATGACCAGTTTTAGTGTAAGTAATTATTCCAATTACTAGACATGGCAAAAACTACAAAATGTATAACACGAGTAATGTAGTAAGAACTTTCAGCATGTAAAAGGAATCACAAAGTCATATATGTATGAAATACTATGCTCATATTATTTTAATTTCAGATTCACACAAAGACTTCCCAAGTTTCAAAAACTCCCCCTCAATTTAAGCCATGAGGATGCATAACCCCTATTTCACTACGAATGTAACAAAAACGAGTGAAATCCAAAGGTTTTGTAAAAATGTCAGCCAATTGTTGTTCGGTATCTACATGGTGAAGCACAATGTTTCCTTTTTCAACATTATCTCGGAGAAAGTGATACCTAATGTCAATGTGCTTAGTTCTAGAATCTTGCACGGGGTTTTTAGCAATGCAAATGGCACTAGTGTTATCACAGAACAGTGGAACACTATCTAGATCAACCCCATAGTCCTTAAGTGTTTGAACAATCCAAAGAATTAGAGAGCAAGCACTAGCAGCAGCTACATATTCAAATTCGGTTGTGGATTGTGCAACTGAATTTTGTTTTCTAGAGGACCAAGCAACAAGAGAATTACCAAGAAAATGACAAGCACCGGAAGTACTTTTCCTATCAATCCTACAACCCCCAAAATCAGCATCCGACAAAGCTTTCAAAGTAACGATTGAGGAAGAAGGAAGAAAAATTCCAAATTCGTGTGTTCCATGTAAGTACCTGATAATCCTTTTGACGGCTTGACGATGTGAAGCACGTGGGGAAGCTTCAAACCGTGCACAAAGACATACGCTGAATTGAATGTCCGGTCTTGATGCCGTGAGGTACAAAAGTGATCCGATCATGCTTCTATATTCTTTTTGATTCACAGATTCACCATCTTCATCAAGTTCAAGTGTTGTTGCTGTTCCCATTGGTGTCCGAAGAGGCTTGCTTTTGTCCATGTTGAAGCGCCTTAGGAGGTCTTTGGTATACTTCGTTTGATGCACAAAGGTACCCTTCTTGGTTTGCTTGATTTGCAGCCCCAAAAAGTAAGTGAGTTCACCCATCATACTCATTTCAAATTCGGAACTCATCATTGCTGAAAACTTGGACACAAGATCATGAGAAGCACAACCAAAGATAATATCATCCACATACACTTGAACGAATAATGAGTCATTGCCATGTTTAAGCACAAAAAGAGTTTTATCAACCTTGCCCATGGTAAACCCCTTTTCAAGTAAGAATGTTTTTAACCTATCATACCATGCTCTAGGGGCTTGTTTGAGACCGTACAAGGCTTTGGACAGTTTGTAAACATAATTAGGAAAATCTAGATTTTCAAAACCCGGTGGTTGTTTGACATAAACCTCCTCATCTATGTAGCCATTAAGAAAAGCACTTTTAACATCCATTTGATATAGCTTAAAACCTTTAGATGCTGCAAAAGCTAACAAAATTCTTATGGCTTCTAATCTAGCGACAGGAGCAAAAGTTTCATCAAAATCTAGACCTTCAACTTGAGTGAAACCTTGAGCAACCAACCTAGACTTATTCCTAACCACAACCCCATCCTCACTTTGTTTATTTTTAAATACCCATTTAGTTCCAATTAACGTGTGATCTTGAGGTGGAGGTACAAGTTTCCAAACATTATTTCTTTCAAAATTTTCTAACTCTTCTTGCATGGCAATAATCCAAGATTTATTAGTGAGTGCGTGTAATATATCTTTGGGTTCAAAAGAAGCAACAAAAGCAGAATGAACATGAGAGTTTGGATCGCAAAACTTGGACCGTGTGACTCATTCATGCAAGCTTCCAATCATCTGTTGTGTGTGATGATCTTTGTAAAAACGTAGGGGAACAGATGTCTCACAAGCTTCTTCTTCATTAGGTTCATCGTAGATTGATGAGCTTGTGACTTGTGGATGATCAGGATCAGCATAGGTGATAGCTGGAGCTTGTTCAATGTTCGGAGCTGGACACGTGTCAACTTCGGAACTACCAGGCAGTATCACCGGCTCTTCTTCATCTTCGAAAATACCCTCCCCCTAAGGATACAGATCTTGTCCTGCAACACCGGAGCTAGTACCTGGGCTAGCTTCATCAAAATACACTTCACAAGTCTCCACAATTTTGTTAGTGTCAAGTAAAAGCACACGGTAGCCTCTAGTATCAGATGGATAACCAAGAAACATGCCATCAATGGATCTAGGTTCAAATTTATCAAGATTACCATGTTTCTTAACAAAGCATTTGCAACCAAAGACCCGAAAGTGTGTAACACTAGGCCTATGTCCAAACCGGAGCTCATATGGTGTTTTACCTAGCTTAGCACGCAAGAAAACACGATTTGAGACATAACAAGCGGTTGCTAACGCATCAGCCCAGAATTTCCTAGGAGTTTGATATTCATCAAGCATAGTCCTAGCCATCTCAACTAAGGTTCTGTTCTTTCTTTCTACAACACTGTTTTGTTGAGGTACATATGGTGAAGAGAATTGATGATCTATTCTATTTTCATCACAAAAGTGATCAAAAGATTGATTTTTAAATTTAGTTCCATTATCACTTCTAATTGCTTTTAATGATTCTGGGTGATCAATTGATAATCTAAGAAATAAAGTTCTAAAGTGACTAAAAGCTTCATTCTTAGACGCCATAAAGTAAACCCAAGAGTATCTATAATAATCATCAACGATAACAAGAACATACCATTTACCTCCGAAGGATTGAACACGTGAAGGTCCTACGGTGTCAAGATGCAAAAGTTGACATGGTTCACTTGTCATGATCATTGTGAGAGGTGTATGTGAACCTGCAACCATCTTAGCATGTCTACAAGAAGAGCACACAATTTCTTTGTCCCCTTTAAGCTTAGGCAGCCCACGTATGCGATCAAG
This sequence comes from Tuctoria greenei, assembly GCA_036927565.1. NCBI lineage: Eukaryota > Viridiplantae > Streptophyta > Magnoliopsida > Poales > Poaceae > Tuctoria > Tuctoria greenei. The sequence continues at coordinate 259,078,816 of JAYESD010000002.1, forward strand.
AGCACTAACATGCGTTAGGTGATCAAAGCCTACGTGACCAAGTCTACGATGCCAAAAATATAAGTCCTTTGAATCATTAGCAACTAGACACCTATGCTTAGAGGAAGACATATCCAAATCAGCTTTAAAAACTCTTCCAAACCGAGACATGTTAAAAATAAGCTCACTATTTGAACCTACAACTTTGCAGCAGTTTTATTGAAAATAATTTCTAGATTTTCATCTAGCAATTGTGAAACAGAAAGCAAGTTGTATTTCAAATTTTTGACAAGTGCCACATCCTTCAAAGTGTAGTGATCATTTACTCTAACCGAACCCTTAGCAATTATAGGAGTTGAAGAATTATCGGCAAAAGTAACATTCTCTACACGTGACACAAAAGAGAGGGAGGAGAACCAGTCTTTGTTACCGGTCATGTGGCGTGAGCAACCTGAATCCACAATCCAAATGTTCTCCTTCCTCAAACGTGTAACCTACATAAAAGAACAATACGTCGATGACTCAATACTGGGGTTAGTCAAAAGGCATTTAGGAATCCAGTACTGAGTCACGTGACGTGCAGCAGGAAAAACACGCGAAAGCTGAGACAAAACAGCAGGTTTATGAGTCAAAGATTGAGATTTTTTATTCTTAACTACTGATCTATAAGGTGTTACTTGTGTAGCACAAAAATCAGTAGCTCCGGAGGCAAAAACAGAAGGTCCGGAGGTAAACTTTGAATGTTTTTGACTCAAAACAGCAGGTTGTACATTCGGTTCAATGTGTGCAGCAAATTTTGCATGAAAGTTATGAGATCTAGCAACCATTCTTTCCCTTTTCTGTTGTTTAGCTAGTCTATAACAAAAATCTATGACATGACCATCTCTACCACAGAAGGTACAATGAAATTTAACTTTGTGTTCATGTCTAGATGAGCAAGCAATATTTTTATTTGAAACCGAATGAGACAACACTCCTGCAGATTTGAAAACTACTCCTTTTTGTTTAGGAACTGTTTGAATCAAACCACTTCCTAATGACTTTACAATTTTAGTTGGATGTGCCTTAGCATGAGCATGAGAATCAAAACCTAAACCAGTTTTATCACTGCAATTTTCACATGAAGTTTTTCCTTTTAGTTTGCAATTTGAACAAAATTTAACTTCATGAGAACGTAAAGCATTGTTCAATATAGAAATTTCATTCATAGCATCCTGTAGTTTCTTATCAAGATCATCACAAGTAGAACAATGCAAATCAATTGTAGAACAGCTAGCATCTTTCAAGTTTTTATCATTAAGTGCAGCAAGCTCTTTGTTCTTTTCAATTTCTAACTCAAGTTTATCAAGTGTGGAGGTGTGCGCACTTCTTAATGAGGACAATTGTTCATATATTAAATAACATGAGGAACATGCATCATCACTAGGACCAAAGTTTTTAAACGGTTGATTTCAAATTCTAGTGATTCAATTTTAGCAGCACTATCCCTAAGCTTTTTGTCCTTTTTCTTAACAATATTAGTGGTATGAGAAATAGCATCACACATTTCTTCGCAAGTAGGACATACCTCTTCATTGTCGTTGTTGTGTTCTGCCTCCTCCATACTTCATATTGACTTGCCCGCCATGAAGCACAAGTTTGCCAAATCATCTTCATCACTTCCAATGTCCACGTCGCTTGAACTGAACTCTTGAAGCGCGGTGATGAAACTGTTGATCATCTTGCGTCCTATGGTACCTTTCTTCTTCTTGTTGAAATTTCCAGAGGAGGTCCGAACCTTGCTTTGTTTTTCTTCCCGGGTGGTCGGACGTGAAAGGTTAGGGCATTCTGTACGAAAGTGTCTTGTTTTACCACATTCAAAACAGCGTTGAGGTTCGGAGCTTCCTCTCCTTCTAGTTCTCACATTTTGCAATGCTTTTGAGAATCTAGTAGAGATGAGTGCCAACTCCTCTTCTGGAAATTCTTCGATCTGCTCCACGGTTAATGAGGACAACAAAGCAAGAGTAATGCAAGATGATGATTGGACGGAGCTTGACATATCACGTTGTGAAACAAATGCAATAGACTTATTGGGGTTCTTACGTGAGATTATGTCAATTTCATGAGTTTTTAACTTGGAATATAGCACATCTAAAGTAAGTGAACTGAAAGTGCATCTAGGACTCCCTTGTGGGTTATGGATGATTTATGACAAGCAATTGGGATCCTAATCCTTTTGTTGAGATGAATGCAGGCAAATGATGAAAAATGAGCAAAATGCCAAAAAGAAGGGAAATGAGAAGCAAAGTGAATTTGAGCTCAAGAAGAAGAAAATAGTAGATTCTTATGTATAGAGTGTGTTAAGGAAACACACCCAAGAGCTCAATCACTTTCAAGCACACACACATACAATGCACAAAGTTATACAGGACCGGACTAGTCCGATATCAGCCGGACTAGTCCGATATCACATTCTGAACTAGATCGGACAAGTCCGGTCTACACCGGACTAGTCCGATATCTTTCTGATCCACTTCGGACTAGTCCTCCCCAATGCGGACTAGTCCTCAACACAATGCACAAGTCACACAAAATCGGACAAGTCCGTTGTGATCCGGACTAGTCCGATATTCATTCTGATCCACTTCGGACAAGTCCGGTGTCTACACGGACTAGTCCGATATACACACTGATCTAAATCGGACAAGTCCTCCAAGTGCGGACTTGTCATCCCAAACACTTAGGGTTTTATATGTCCGGACAAGTCCGATGGCAATCGGACTAGTCTGAAGATTTCCAGTAGTGAAATCAGACAAGTCCGTTGACAACCGGACTAGTCCGATATTCCTGGACACTTAGGGTTTGCTACACACAGCACACCGGACTAGTCCGGTGACCACCACGGACTAGTCCGATCTTTCTGAACCCTAACGGTCACTTTTAGAAACCCCATATAAATAGAGGTGCACGACCCACTTTTACCCTCTCTCAAACCCTAGTGCCGTCACACCTCCCAAGAGACTCAAAAACCATCTCTCTCCACGAAATTAAGTGCAAAATCAATCAATCCATTGAAGATCACTTCTAGATCATTGGAGAGACACTTGGCACACATCATTAAGCTCTTGGTTTGATTCTCTAACACACTCTTACGTTTCAATTTGTAATTTTCGAGTGTGTTATTGGTGTCATTGTGAGTTGTAATCAAGGGAGCTCTCAACGTGTGAGAACGCCCCTTCAACTTGTTTATTTACCCTTTGTGATTAGTGGAAGAGGATTGGCCTTCGTGGCGATCCGATGAGGAAAGGGTTGGAGAAGACCCGGTCCTTTTGTGGGCTCCTCAACGTGGACGTAGGTTGCCTTCGTGGTAGCCGAACCACGGGATAAATCGTGTGTCTTGTCCTTTGTGTGTTCTTCATCTAATTTGATCAACTTAATCTAGGGTTTGATTCACTCTATTCAATTTAAGTCTAATTGTTGATCAAGAGCTTTAACTACAATAGAATCTGATATACAACTATTAAATTGAGATTCAAGTTTATATTTTCGTTGCAAACATTAACGAATCAATCAATCTGTCTGAACTTGATCAACCTAGCCCGTGAAAATCGGACTAGTCCGCACATTACCGGACTAGTCCGATATCTCTGGTTTTGACCTTGTTGCTGAGTGTTACAGGAACCGAGAAAAATCAAGAAGGCCTATTCACCCCCCCCCCTCTAGGCCTACATTCAATTGGTATCAGAGCAGGTTCTTCAAGAAAGAGTGCAACCACTCGAAGAGATCATGTCGGACATGAAGGAAGTTCAGAAAATCAACAACCAGGAAGAAGTAAACAAAGACAAGAACCAAAAGCTGGAAAAGTATCTCGAAGCAATTCAAGACTTCGATGATGATGACGAGGAGACGCTGGAGCTGAAAGCACTACTCAGAAAGAAAGCACTTTCCAAAGAGAAAGCTAAAGTTGAAGAAAACAAGAAGGGGAGTAGTCACACCGACTACTCCCGATATCCTTTCAACTATGATCGTTTAAATTCAAACAAGAGCCATTACCTATCTATTCCTCTTGGAAAAGCCCCACACTTCGATGGGAGTGATTACTCCATGTGGAGGCAAAATATGAAGATGCACTTGATTTCCCTTAACCCAAGTTTATGGCATATTGTGTGCACAGGAATAGACATCCCAAATGACGACGAAGAGCTCACTCCAAGTCAAGAGCAAGCCATCCACAGAAACGCTCAAGCCGCAGCCGTAATCACCTCCTCTCTAAGTCGAGATGAATTCACAAAGGTGGACGGACTGGAGATTGCCAAGGAAATATGGGACACACTACAAACAGCCCATGAAGGTGACCGGCATGTGCGGGAGGCCAAAATTGAAATGTTTGAGGGCGAACTAGGAAGGTTCGCAATTGAGGAAGACGAGTCTCCCCAGGACATGTACAACCGATTGAAGACACTTGTAAACAAGGTTCGATCATATGGGAGCAAGAAGTGGAATGACCACGAGGTTGTAAAGCTCATCCTTAGAGCCTTTATGCCTCGCAATGTCACACTATGCTCTATGATCAGAGAAAGTACCGGGTACAAGAGGATGACTCCAGATGAATTGCTTGGCAAAATCATCAATTTTGAAATGATGGAGAAACAAGCCAAGCACGTCAAAGAAATAGCCGACCTCACATCGGCCAAGAAGAAGAGAGTTGCCTTAAAGTCCACACTCAAGCCTCTATCCAAAGAAGCAAGAGAAGCATAGTTTGAGGAGGATAGCGATGACGAAAGCAGTGAGCTGGACGAAGAGGATATGATTTTGTTCATGAAAAAGTTCAAAATAATAATGAAGAAAAGACAAGGAACAAAATCAGGTGAAGGCAAGTACAAGGAAAGGACAAAGCCGAAGATAAGGCGGGCGTGCTATAATTGTGGTGAGTATAACCACTTTATAGTCGATTGCCCGTATGAGGACAACAAGAAGAAGAATAAAGAAACCAAGCCTCAACCGAAGAAATTCTTCAAAAAGAAGAAGCAAGCTGAACAAGCACACATTGGAAAGGAGTGGGACTCAAACGATGAGTCCTCATCATCCGATGAAGAAGAGATGGCTAGCATAGCCATTGAAAGCTCGTCCAAGAAACCCACACTCTTCCCTACGCTCGGTGCAAAGAAGGGACATGGCACTTGCCTCATGGCAAAGGAAGGTAAACGCAAGGTAAACATCAAAACTCCTTCCATGCATTCGTACTCAAGTAATGATGAACTAGATAGTGATGATGAAGATATGTTAACTGGATTAGATAGAAAAATTGCTGCTAAAATGAAATTTTTACTTGTCCAACTTGTTGAGAAGGAATCGCTAATTGATCGTCAAGAAGACATGATTATCTCTCAAAAGGAGAGGTATGTCGAACTTGACAATCTTCTAGTTCTTGAAAAGGAGAAAAACAACTCACTAGAGCTTGAGCTAGCTTCAAGCAAGAAAACTTGTTTGGAGTTAACCAACTCAAACGTTGCAATCAAGGATCAACTTGATGACCTGATCAAGGTCAACAAGATCCTTGAAGTGCAAGTTGAGTCACTCAAGCTAAGTGAACCTTCCTCCTCTTCAAGTCTACCTTCTCAACACACCTCAACTAATCCTGTTCATATGTGCCAATGTGGTAAAGTCAACATCAGCTTGAAGGAAAAGTCTACCTCCACAAAGGATAAAAATCCTACCCAATGTGGAATATTTGACAAGGAGAGGATCAACTATGCACGTAGTGCATACTTGGTCCAAAGACCTCCAAACGTCAAGTATGGCATTGGTTACTCTTACGATGGAAAGCAAAATGCTGGAAGTCATAAGAATAACAAGGGAAGGATTACCTTTGTGAAGGGAGGACCCTCACAACCTGGTAACTCAAAAATTAAGAATCTGAACTCTCATAAACGCCGGACTAGTCCGTTGGTGGTCCGGACAAGTCCGGTCATTCGGACAAGTCCGGTTACCCAGACTAGTCCGATCCATAAACAACAGCAGCTCTTGTTCAAAACCTTTGATGCCTCTTATGTATTAATGAGAAACAATATTGGTAAAGTTTATGCTTATTATGCTGGGCCACGCCATGGGAACACAAAATCCCATGTGTGGGTGCCCAAATGTATTGTAACTAACCTCCAAGGACCCAAGCAAGCTTGGGTATCTAAAACCAAGGCATAATTTGTTTCTACAGGCCTATTCCTCCGGTGGATCCAAATGGGTGCTAGATAGTGGATGCACCAACCACATGACTGGAGAAAAGAGGATGTTCGTGGAATATGAAGAAAACGAGGACCCAAACGAAGGCATCTACTTCGGAGATAATAGTCAAGGAAGGGTGCTTCGTACCGGTAAAATAGCAATATCCTCTGAACACACTCTTTCTCATGTTCTACATGTTGAATCTTTAGATTATAACCTGTTGTCCATATATCAATTATGTGACAAAGGTTATAATTGCTTGTTTACTAACGAGGGTGTGACCGTCTCAAGGAGGAGTGATGGTTCCGTTGCATTCAAGGGTATGTTGAAGGGAAAGCTTTACCTTGTTGACTTCAACAAGGATAAAGCCGAACTCGACACATGCTTGATTGCAAAAACCAACATGGGTTGGCTGTGGCATAGACGGCTAGCACATGTTGGTATGAGGAATCTTCAAAAACTCCTCAAGGGCGATCACATCCGAGGTTTGAAAGATGTTGTTTTTGAGAAAGACAGGCCTTGTAGCGCGTGCCAAGCCGGGAAGCAAGTAGGAGCACATCATCCTGCAAAGAACATTATGACTACGACAAGACCGCTCGAACTACTTCATATGGACTTGTTTGGTCCAATTGCTTACATAAGCATCGGCGGTAATAAATATGGTTTAGTCATTATTGATGATTTTCCCGCTTCACTTGGGTGTTCTTTTTGCATGACAAGTCAGAAACACAAGGAACGCTCAAGAAATTCTTCAAGCGAGCTCAAAACGAGTTCTCACTATCGATCAAGAGTATTCGGAGCGACAACGGCATGGAGTTCAAGAACATACAAGTGGAGGAGTACCTTCATGAGGAAGGAATCAAGCACGAATTTTCAGCACCATACTCTCCACAACAAAATGGAGTCGTCGAAAGGAAGAACCGAACGCTCATAGAGATGGCAAGAACAATGCTCGATGAATACAAGACTTCGGATCGATTTTGGGCGAAAGCGATTAACACCGCTTGCCATGCCGCAAATCGACTCTACCTTCATCGACTACTCAAGAAGACTCCTTATGAACTACTCACCGGTAACAAACCCAACATTTCATATTTTCGAGTTTTCGGCTCTCCATGTTATATCTTGAACAAGAAGTCCAGGACTTCAAATTTCGCTTCGAAGTCCGATGAAGGTTTCCTTCTTGGCTATGATTCGAACACTTACGCCTATCGTGTTTTCAACAAGGCCTCCGGACTTGTTGAAGTGGCACGTGACGTAGTGTTCGATGAAACTAATGGCTCCCAAAAGGAGCAAGTTGATCAATGTGAATTAGGTAAAGAAGAAGCTCCTTACCAAGCATTGAAGAGAATGGCTCTAGGCGAAGTTCGTCCACAAGAGTCATCGTCACAAATACAAGAGGAAAGTGAACCACAAGAGGAGATCAGCAATCAAGGGGGAGTCTCGATACAAGATCAATCACAAGAATATGAAGATGATCAACAAATCAACGAGGGAAACCACTCAGGGGGAGAAGAAAATGATCACCAACACTCAACTCCCCAAGTGCCACACCCAAGAGTACACCAACGCACTCAAAGGGATCACCCAATCGACAACATCATCGGTGATATCCAAAAGGGAGTAACCACTAGATCTCGTATAGCTAATTTTTGTGAGCATTACTCGTTTGTCTCCTTTTTGGAACCACGCAGGACTGAGGATGCATTGAAGGATCCGGACTGGGTGGTGGCAATGCAAGAAGAGTTGAACAACTTCAAGAGAAACGAGGTTTGGGAACTTGTGGAAAGACCCAATGCAAACATAGTGGGCACCAAGTGGGTCTTCCGCAACAAGCAAGACAAACACGGGGTGGTGACAAGAAACAAGGCATGACTTGTGGCCAAAGGTTACTCACAAGTCGAAGGTTTGGATTTCGATGATACTTTTGCTCCAGTAGCTAGGCTTGAATCAATTAGAATATTACTTGCATATGCTACTCACCATGATTTCAAGCTGTACCAAATGGACGTCAAAAGCGCCTTCCTCAACGGACCGATCAAGGAAGAGGTGTACGTGGAGCAACCACCCGGATTTGAAGACGAAGAGTTCCCCGACCACGTGTATAAACTGCGTAAGGCTCTCTATGGCCTCAAACAAGCTCCTAGAGCTTGGTATGAGTGTCTTAGAGATTTTTTAATTGATAATGGCTTTCAGATTGGCAAAGTAGATTATACACTATTCACGAAAAATCTAGATAATGATCTTTTTATTTGCCAAATCTATGTTGATGACATAATTTTTGGGTCAACTAACCAATCTTTCTGTGAAGAATTTAGTAGAATTATGACAGACCGGTTTGAAATGTCAATGATGGGAGAATTGAAGTACTTCTTGGGATTCCAAGTGCGGCAACAAAAGGAAGGAACATTCATAAGCCAAACCAAGTACACGCATGACATACTCAAGAAGTTTGGCATGGACAAGGCAAAGCCCATAAAGACTCCCATGGCTACGAATGGCCACTTGGATCTCAATGAAGATGGACCGAGCGTCGACCAAAAGGTATATCGCTCCATGATTGGATCTTTACTTTACTTATGTGCATCTAGGCCAGACATTATGTTGAGTGTATGTTTGTGTGCAAGATTTCAAGCCAACCCTAAGGAATGTCACTTGACAGCCGTAAAAAGAATCTTGAGATATTTAGTTCATACACCCAACCTTGGTCTTTGGTACCCAAAAGGCTCCAAATTCAATCTCATTGGTTACTCCGATGCAGATTATGCCAGGTGCAAGGTTGATAGAAAAAGCACCTCTGGCACATGCCAATTCCTAGGAAGATCTTTGGTTTCTTGGTCATCTAAGAAACAAAATTCCATTGCTTTATCCACAGCCGAAGCAGAGTATGTTGCAGCCGGGAGTTGTTGTGCACAACTTCTTTGGATGCGACAAACTCTAAGGGATTACGGTTACAATATGAACCATATTCCTCTCCTTTGTGACAATGAGAGTGCCATTAAAATAGCCCACAATCCAGTTGAGCACTCTAGGACTAAACACATAGACATAAGACATCATTTCTTGAGAGACCATTCCATGAAAGGAGACATAACCATCTCACATGTCAACACACAAAAACAATTGGCCGACATATTCACCAAGCCACTTGATGAAAAGCGTTTTTGCGAACTCCGAAATGAGCTAAATATTCTTGATTCTCGGAGTGTGGCTTGAAAAGTTGCATACCTGTATGATTACTTCAAAATGTTGATTGATTTGTGAAAATTACCCCTCCCTATTTTTCTCTCGAAAAACTATGTCAATTATTAGATCTTGATGAATTTTGATCATTGTATGATTGTTGTATGCTTACTGGTCAAATTCATCAAGATTGCTTGAATTGTTTTGCCTCTCTATTCTCTATTATTGAACCTTCAAATATATATGAATGGGCTATGCAATTCTTTCCTGGTAACCACGGACTAGTCCGTGGTTATCCGGACTAGTTCGCCCATGCAGACTAGTCCGCAGAGTGCCGGTTAGGCCGGACTAGTCCGACGGACCACGGACTAGTCCGATATAGGTCTCTGGATGACTTCGGACTAGTCCGGTCAAGTCCGGACTTGTCCGATTTCTCGTGTCCATAACCCTAGCCGCCACCAAACCCTAATCCACTCATCCCCACATTTGCTCACACCTTTCTCTCTCTTGCGCTCGAGCTCCCAAAGCAATCTCTTGTGTCCTCTGTCGAAAAGCCACAAGTTTGGGCGGAGATCAAGCTTGAAGACTTGGGGATTGATTCCTCCGGACTAGTCCGGCCTCAAACCCCCAAAACTTCAAGTCTCCAACGATTTATTCGGTAAAAACCTTCAGAACCCTAGAAATCGTATTTTTCTCAATCATTGATCGTTTGGCCTAGCACCCTGCACTAGTTACATGTTTATCTGATGTACTACGTGTATTCTAGACTAGAATTGCATTAGGGATTGTGTCCAGTTCAATCTGTTAGGTTTTTGAGGATGAACACTGGACTAGTCCGGTCCATGCACAGACAAGTCCGGTACCCCCGGACTAGTCCATGCCTAGGCACCGGACAAGTCCGATGTTTCTGAACCTGAACCTAATTCCTTAACTCCCTAATGCCATCCATTACTATCATGTCTCACCTATGCCTTGCATAAATTGTCATTTTTCTTGCTCATTCATTCTCAGATCATGTCGAGCTCCAACAACGAAATCTCCGACTTTGAGGCCGAGTTGGACCACGAGGTGGCATCTCGGTCCTCGGCGGGTCTTGGCAAACGCCAAGAAAGACCTTCCGGGCCTGCTACATCTCCTCCACAAGTTCGGAGGAAGGTCTGTGCCAAGAAGCCCGCCTCGAAGGCTGCTACACCTTCAAGCGGCCTTCGGCAAGCAAAGGGAAAGGGCAAGGGAGTTGCAACGGGGCCAGTTGGGCCCTTGAGGCTCCATGCTCCCAGGGAAGGGGTCCGGGACCCCACTGAGGAGAAGTTCAACGGAAAAGGCAGTGATTCTGCAGCAAAATACAGGAGCATTGACTGGTATGGCAGGCCAAAGCAAGCTGTCGATAGAAGGTTTTGGTGCAACTTCCATGCAGACTTCTACAAATCAGTGTACCTCCCGATGAAGACACCGGTGGTGCGCAGTCAGTGGATTGACTGGGCCCACCTAGAGAAGAAGAAGTGCTCAGCCTTGGATGAGGTCATTGCTGCAGCTGAGAGGCATGGCTTGAAGGATCTCTTTGCCTTCAGGCATAACTGGAATGATGAAGTGATTGCACAGTTCTTTGCAACGTGCCACTTCTCAAGTGAGGATGAAGAGAGTGTTACTTGGATGACACATGGATCTAAGTATAGTATCACTCAAGAAGAGTTCAATAATCTGCTCCATCTGGACACCTCTGGACCTGACAGGCTGATCATCCACAACATTGGTGTCATGGAGAAGGATAGGATGAAATTCCTATATGAGCCTAACTCAAAGTATGTTCCTCCCTCTACAAAGCACATGAAACCATTCTTTGTGGTCCTCAACAGAGTGCTGAGGAAGACTATTGCTCCTAAAGATGGAGATGTTGGGAGCGTGCAGGGTTACCTCAGAACCCTAATGAGAGTCATAAGCAGAGACTGCCCATTTGATGTAGCGGAGTACATTTGGAATGATATGGTCAACATATCCTGTACGCCTAACAGGTCATGTGGCTATGCTCCCTACCTCATGTATGTGATTGAGAAAGTCACAGGTATTGAGTTCATGAAGGATGTGGAGCACACCCCCTTGAGGCCTCAGAAGCCTCAACCAGTGAGCATCCAGGCTGCTCCCTCACCGGTCTCCAGTCCCGAGGCACCGACAAGAGCAAGAAGCAGTGCTAGGGAGGTCCCTACCTCTAGGGAAGCCCCTCAGAGAGGATCCGCCAGTGGGATCCTCAAATACTTGTCAGCAATCTTCTCCTCCTGCAAAAAGACCGAAGTGAAGGTCCACAAACTCAACAAGAAAAGAAAGGAGGACATAAAGTATATAAAGGCCAATGTGGAGCAAATCTGTCGGAAGCTGGAGATCGACCCCATTGGATCTCCAGTGATATCTGAGGAGTCTGACCCGGATTTCACCGAGCTCGGGCCCTTGACCCCTTCTGAGCTTTCCTATTTTGGCATTGGGGGCTCGAGCAGCTCTGCTCCTCCTCCTCCCTCTCCTCCTCGTCAAGCAGAAAGCAAAGAAGATGAAGACGATGACGAGAGGACCGATAGTGAAGAGTGAAGACCCTAGGACCCTCCTCTCCTTCTTTTTGGTGTCTTGATGCCAAAGGGGGAGAGATTGAGGGGGAGTCTTGGCTTTAGCTGTGATAGGGTGCGAGGAGAGAGTTCTCTTTATCTTTTATTTGTGGTTGTAATAGTTTAACTCTGTTTTCATATTAAGTTTGGTCCTGTAATGAATTGCTTAATTTATTTGGAGTGTGTGATGAAAACTGTGTCTTTGCCCCTGGAATGTCATATGCATTTGATATCGGTTGGTTAATGCAAATTCTGTCATTCTCAATGTATTCATGCACTTAGTATGCATCCCACCATAAAGAATGCACATATGGATAATTCTCTTGTTGCTTGATGTATTTTTGAGTCATATGTGCATACTTTATGAAAATCTCACTTTTTGCCTTCTTTGTGAAATCTCAATTGGTTGTCATCAATCACCAAAAAGGGGGAGATTGAAAGTGCATCTAGGACTCCCTTGTGGGTTTCGGATGATTTATGACAAGCAATTGGGATCCTAATCCTTTTGTTGAGATGAATGCAGGCAAATGATGAAAAATGAGCAAAATTGCAAAAAGAAGGGAAATGAGAAGCAAAGTGAATTTGAGCTCAAGAAGAAGAAAATAGTAGATTATTATGTATAGAGTGTGTTAAGGAAACACACCCAAGAGCTCAATCACTTTCAAGCACACACACATACAATGCACAAAGTTATACAGGACCGGACTAGTCCGATATCAGCCAGACTAGTCCGATATCACATTCTGAACTAGATCAGACAAGTCCGGTCTACACCGGACTAGTCCGATATCTTTCTGATCCACTTCGGACTAGTCCTCCCCAATGCGGACTAGTCCTCAACACAATGCACAAGTCACACAAAATCGGACAAGTCCGTTGTGATCCGGACTAGTCCGATATTCATTCTGATCCACTTCGGACAAGTCCGGTGTCTACACGGACTAGTCCGATATACACACTGATCTAAATCGGACAAGTCCTCCAACTGCGGACTTGTCATCCCAAACACTTAGGGTTTCATATGTCCGAACAAGTCCGATGGCAATCGGACTAGTCCGAAGATTTCCAGTAGTGAAATCGGACAAGTCCGTTGTCAACCGGACTAGTCCGATATTCTTGGACACTTAGGGTTTGCTACACACAGCACACCGGACTAGTCCGGTGACCACCACGGACTAGTCCGATCTTTCTGAACCCTAACGGTCACTTTTAGAAACCCCATATAAATAGAGGTGCACGGCCCACTTTTACCCTCTCTCGAACCCTAGCACCGTCACACCTCCCAAGAGACTCAAAAACCATCTCTCTCCACGAAATTATGTGCAAAATCAATCAATCCATTGAAGATCACTTCTAGATCATTGGAGAGACACTTGGCACACATCATTGAGCTCTTGGTTTGATTCTCTAACACACTCTTACGTTTCAATTTGTAATTTTCGAGTGTGTTATTGGTGTCATTGTGAGTTGTAATCAAGGGAGCTCTCAACGTGTGAGAACGCCCCTTCAACTTGGTTATTTACCCTTTGTGATTAGTGGAAGAGGATTGGCCTTCGTGGCGATCCGACGAGGAAAGGGTTGGAGAAGACCCGGTCCTTTTGTGGGCTCCTCAACGTGGACGTAGGTTGCCTTCGTGGTAGCCGAACCAAGGGATAAATCGTGTGTCTTGTCCTTTTTGTGTTCTTCATCTAATTTGATCAACTTAATCTAGGGTTTGATTCACTCTATTCAATTTAAGTCTAATTGTTGATCAAGAGCTTTAACTACAATAGAATCTGACATACAACTATTAAATTGAGATTCAAGTTTATATTTCCGCTGCAAACATTAACGAATCAATCAATCTGTCTGAACTTGATCAACCTAGCCCGTGAAAACCGGACTAGTCCGCACATTATCGGACTAGTCCGATATCTCTGGTTTTGACCTTGTTGCTGAGTGTTACAGGAACCGAGAAAAATCAAGAAGGCCTATTCACCCCCCCCCCTCTAGGCCTACATTCATGAACTCATGACAGTAGATTCACGAATAGATGTGACTTTCATCTCCCAAATTGACATATCTAATGCACTTAGCAATTGCCTATCATTTTCAGCATCTGAAAAATTAACATTGACACTACGCAAGTTGCTGAGAATCTTATTAAAGCGAGCAAAAAGGTCATCAATAGACTCACCGGGTTGCATCTCGAAGCGCATGTAGTCTTTCTTAAACATGTCTTGCCTTACCTCTTTGATCGTGTTGGATCCTTCGTGGTAGTCACAAAGTGCTTTCCACACATCGTATGCAGATCGGAGGTGTGCAACACGGTCAAAGTCGCTTTGTGTTAATCCTTGTATGATCAAGTTCCGAGCCTTGTTGTTGTTGTCGACATCTTTCAGATTTGTAGCTGTAACTTGATCGTTTGATGGCACTTCGTAAGGCTTGTATACCTTCTCCCATATTGCAAAGCCTTGTGCCTGGATGAAAGCCTCCATGCGTGCCTTCCAAACCTGAAAATCAATACCACCAAACACACAAGGTTTTGCGGAGTACTTCTCCATGATGATTAGTCAAAAACACGTACAAATCACAAAGATTCTAGCACCGTGGCTCTGATACCAATTGTAGGATCGAAGAGCACGTGGAAAGCTACCAGAGAGGGGGTGAATGGTAGATTTAAAAATCTTACGTAGCGGAAACAATTAAACCCCAAACCCTTTCGGCAGAAAAACGATCTATTAAAGAAATCGTGTGTGAGACTAATCTAAACGTGTTTCACCATGACAAAAGTGATAGATAACAGATAGAATCAAGTCACGAAGACAACACAAAAAGAATCACTCAAATCCATCGAGAAAAACTCAAGTTATGATCAAAAGATCAAACAGTGGTCAATCTGCCCTACCCGAGAAAAAACAGTTCTGGGACGCTGCAAAGAAACTCGTGTAGATCATAGACCACAAATCCAATGACCATGAAATTTTGACATATGATAGAAAATCAAGTTGTGAAGACAATCCAAAAAGAATCACGTCAATTGGATCTGTAAAACTAGAGTTATGATGAAACCACCGACGAAAGGTAGTGCTGTCCAGAAACTCGACGAGTAAAACTTGTCTGGAACAAGTCTGACGAACAAGGTACAAAAGTTCCTTCAAACTACGAATTTTATTTAGTAGAACACAAGAGGAACAGCCCCAAAGTCGTGCACCACGAGCTCTGGGCTCCCTTGATTATATAACGAGCCCTTAGGCCAACTCAATATCAACTTGGACTCCAATCCTACTCAGATCACGAATCGTAATTTTCCATAACTGCTCAAGATTCTTCTATACGCAGATAGAAGCAATCTTAAGACTTCCAAACACCTTAGGAACGTATCCCACATTCATAAACAACTCAAATTCGTGACCCACACGAAATCCTATCATAACCAACTCAAATATTTCCATATTTGAGTCAAACCCGACTCGGCCGCAGTCTGAGTCCATAACCTAGTCGGTTGGACCTTTCCGACCAACTCTTTACGTCCACATCTCTTCATCACGTCTCGGAACCATGTAGCCACGTCCATGCACTCCTTGCATACGTGCAAACATCTTCCAATGACGTCCACAATACCTTCATATGCATTGTTCTTGATTCAATCATGCTGCGCAACCTCCTGATCAGCTCAACCACAATTCCTCCTGAATTTGGTTGTTGGAACCTCATCTCCTCCCTGAGACTAGTCCAATGGACCCCGTCACCAGCCATGTCTTGAAATCAAGCAACACCTGCACATGAATAAACAACCAATCCATACGAGCCCAAGTCCTCGACTTGACTCAAGTTAGTTTCGAACACAACACCCTACGTGAGAACCTCACATAAGCATGTTGCAAAACCACAGTAACACGATATTATCCATATCAACCAAAACGCATCAAAAACTTAGCAAATGAATACTAAGCAATCTTTCCAACAATGTAAAGCAAGTACGAAACATTGCAAATGAAAAGCAGAAGCACTACGGTTAAGTTCCGGACCTTGAGCCGGAGCTAACAAAAGCTAGTAGAACCTGGCGCTGGAACTTACCAAAACTAGTCTAAACAAGCTCCCGCCGGAGCTTACAAAACTAGCAGGACCTAGCGCCGGAGCTAACCAGAACTAGTCGGAACTAGTAATCCCAAAAGCCGGAGCTAGAAAAATCAACTTCGAAGCTTAGCAAAAACACGTCGGAGCTATCAAAAACAAAACTTCACTGGAGCTGACCAAAGCTAGTCGGACCTAGCATCGAACGTAACCGGAGCTACCCAAACCAAGCCGGACCTACCGTCGAACCTTGCTGTAGCTCGGAGCTAGAGTCGGACTTTGATAAAAAGGTGTTTTGGTGATATTCAAAACTTTATCGTCAAAGCAAGTATATTCACTACAAGCCAATGTATTCAGCACACATAGTTCTTACAGACACTTAATCGGGTCTTGAAGTCCTTGATTCCCTTTTGAAGATCCATAGCTGTTGTGGAGTCTACCGGAGGTTTAAGGCTGAAGATCCGACGGTAGGACACGTGGCAGCTCTAGAGCATACTGTGGGGAACAGATAGGTCCGATGCCACCAGACACGTGTCAGTTCTGGAGCTTCCCTCGGTCTGGGGTTAGGTCCGGGGGTGCCGTTATGGTACATAGCCCGGAGCTTCCCCCTGGTGGGCGGTAGCTCCGATTCGATGGTACACGTGGCGACCCTGGGACTAACCATGTTGGGGAAGCGGGTCCTTTTATGTCTGACATGTGGGCCTCCAAAGGTCTTCAAATCAAGTAGATGACATTCCCTTGAGATCTTTGCAATCTCAATGGGGTATACGGTACCCAGGGTACCGACAGTGGCCCCCTGGGCCCACCTCTGGGGAAGACCTCTTGGGCGAAGTCATTCCGCTGGAGGTGGGTCCATCCTTCGACTTTTGAGCCGATTCTTCAAAGGTCTTCAGATGTGCTGTTAGCGGTAGTTTTGGAGTTAAATCCTCGTCGCGTGGCATATCCCGGGTGCGGCAAATGAGATCTTTGGTGTGCGGATCTCACGCAATTGAAGGTCGCTGGTTCCCGATACGAAAATTGTATCGGTTCCGCGCGCCTTGTCAGGCCGCCACCTTTGGGCTTCCCGCCTCTCATGATGACAACCGTTCGCCTGGGTAAGAACCTCGACTTGATCGTCGGGGTGGTCCCGGGCCTTCTTGTCATCGGCAGGGTGAAATTTTTGAATAGTATCTTCGGCTTCCTTGTGGTTTCCATCCAAGCGTTGTGGGGGCTTACTTAAGAAGGAAAGCGTGCACCGTCTAGGGTTCTTTACACCTCTCATCTAAACTTGCGCTCGAACTTCCGAACTTGTGCTTGCTTTTCCTCCCTTGCCTCGCTGTGCTGCGATGGAGTTGGGTCTCCGAGAGAGCCGCTTGAAGACCGAAGGTGACCTGAAGAAGGTCCGGGCCCTCGTGGGTTGGTCCTCGGACTTCTTCAACCGCCTGGTCCACGCCGGTGGGGAGCTCCCATTCGAGAAGAAGCACGCCGGCGAGATGGTGTACTTCTCTGCGTACGCCATGGTGGGGTTGATCCCGCCTTTTTCCTCCTTTTTCTTGATGCTGCTGGACTTCTATGGTCTGCAGCTATACCACCTTGGCCCCCACTCCATTCTTCTAGTGTTTGTCTTCGTCCACTTCTGTGAAATGTGGGTGGGCATCCCCCCTGCATTGAGCTTTTCCAGACCTTCTTCACCGTCCATACCACCGAAAGGAGTAATGAGTACCTTGGCTTCTACTACTTTGTGAAGCGCAAGAAGTGCCCATTCAAGTACCTCCGGTGGTTTCCCTCTAGAAAGTGGGACGATTGGAAGAAAGACTGGATAGTCATCCAGGTGGAGGAGCACGAGAAGCTGGAGCTGCCCGAAGGCCTCCCCAACATTGACACTACAGTCTGGAGTGAAGCTCCAGTGCTGTCGGATGCCTTCAACCCTGCTCTGACCAGGATCCGCCATTGTGTGGAGGGAGGAGTAACTCCTCAGGCGGTATTTTGCAATTTCCTGGTCAACAGGTGGGCACCGCTGAAGAGGAGAGAAAAACTCGCTTGGGCCCTCAACGGTGTGATGGACGACGACCGGGTCGAGATCGGGCTGAAGTCCAACATGGAGGGGGCGACCTTGGAGTTTCATCTCAAGAAGTTCCAGCACGGCATCGACATTGTGGGTGATGACTTGACCCCGCCACCAGCTTTCCTCCCTCTGAACGTGGAAGTAGAGTTCAGCAGGGAGCTCCGGCAGACGATGCCGGTGCTTGACGACCTTGGTGTCGTCAAGAGAAGATCGACCTCCAGGGTGGTGATCCCTGGGGCTTCTGAAGGTGGCTCTGACCCTGCCTCGAAGCCAAGGACCGAAGTCATCGGCAAGGGCATGGAGCTGGCAGACGAACCCTTGAGCTGGAAGAGGAAACTGAAGCATGCCGACGGAAGGTCTGTTAGGCCTGCATCCTCTGCAGCAGCTCCTTCTCCCCGGAGGGGGAGGTCTTCTACAACTGCGGCGACTGTACCTGCAGTAGCGTCTTCCTGGGGTGCTAGCTCCGGGCATGCGACTCCAGCACCCGGGCCTGTTGAGGCCTCTGGGTCTGGAGGTCCTTCCCGGTCGAGGGGGGCCTCGACTAAGGAAATGCCTGCAGCTGCAACAAGTTCCAGGGGGCCTTCCGGAGCTACCATGCCGGCGGCGGCTATGGTCAGACCAGAATGCCCCTGAAAGAGATTTCGTGCAAGCTGGTGCGGAAGCCTTCCAAGGTAATTTCTAATCTTTACCTTAGACAGTTGTTTTGTTGTAATAATTGTTTTTTTAAGTTTCTTCATCCATCGTCTGCAGCGTCCCCAAGAAGAGGAGTGAGGCTCCACCCTCAGCCACAGTAGCTGAAGCTGTTAGGGCGGAGGCTTCTGCTCCTGTCCCGGTGCCGCCCCAAGTGGCAGCTGAAGTTGCGGCAGCTCCGGCGCCAGCTGTCGTGGTTATGGACCTCGACTCATCCCCTGAGACTCCTGTGGTAGCACCGGACCACGGGAGAGAAGATGCTCCAGCGGCACCTGTCCCAGAGGTTGAAGCCCCGGGTCTTGATAATGAGATGATGGAAGCTTCGGCCATTGAGCCGGAGGAAGCAGTGATTCCGGCCCCAGAGCCGAAAATTGTCGAAGCTCCGGTGGTTGAGCTGGAGGTTGAGGAAGTCCCGGCAGTTGAGCCGGCTACCTCTGAAGCACCGGCCTCAGAGCCGGTTGCCACTGAAGACCTTCTGGCGCCTGAGCCGGTTGAGGTGAAGCTTCGGCCTCAGAGCCGGTTGTTGCGGAGGCATCAGCACTCGAACCCATGGTGGTCGAGGTGCCAACACCCGAGCCACCAGCGGAGGAGGAGCCCAGGCCAAAGCCTGAAGTTGTCCCTGCTCCGGAAGTGATGACGACGGAGGTGCCTACTGCTGGGCCAGGGTGCCCAGATGAAGTTGCTGGCCCCCTGTCTGAGGGGGCAAATGAAGACCTGGCGGCAGGGCCTTCGGAACCACTTCTGGAGGTTGGAACTTCTTCTGCGGGACCCTCCTCGGTGGCGACTGAGGCTATCCCAGAGGACGGCCCTAGTGCTGTGGAGGCTCAGGGGACCACTCTTGTGGAGTGGGACCCAATTTTTGTAAGCGAGAACCCGCTGGAACCAGCGGAGGAGACCCCAGCAGGTCCGGACCCTATTCCCCTATCGTTGTCCATTGACAACGCTTGCTCCAGTCTGCGTCAAGTCCAGCTGGCGTTCTACCACGACAGCAAGGCTCTTGAAGAGGAGCGCCAAACCCTTAGGCGGTGGTGTAACCGGCTCTACTTCAAGACCAAGCTGGTGCAGTTGAGGCTTGTAGACGACAAGGAGTGGATCAAACAGGAGAAGGTCCGTCTGGAATACTGGGGCAAATTATTGGATGATAGGGAGAGCTTGACTCGTGCCCTCGACGCTCAATTCTGGGCCATTTATGAGCAGACCAAGGCAGCTAATAGTGCGGCTGATCATCGCCGAGAAAGGCTTGAAGCCATTAAAACTACTCTCATCAAGCGCCGGGAGGCACTCAAGGAGAGGGAGAAGAGGCTCGAAGATGAAGAGCAAAAACTCCTAGAGCTGCGTTATGACGTCTTGAAGAGGGAGGAGGAGCTCGCCGAAAAGGTGGCTCTGGCTGACAAGGGCCTCGAGGAACGCACCAAGAAATTGGAGGAGCGTTGCGTTGAGGAGGAGGAGAAGGCCTGGGTGCGAGGGCAGGAACTCTACCAGCAAGAGTGTGCCATCGCTGCCAGGGAGAAGAAAGTAAGGGGCAGGGAGAAGGATCTGGTTGATCACCAGAACAAGATCTATCTCCGGGAGGAGGAGCTCGGAAAACTCGAGAAGCAGGTTGCTGAAAAGATTCAGCAAAATGCCAAAGAGGTTGAGTGCCTTGCTTGTGAGAATTCTGAACTGGCGGCGGCCAAAAGATCCTTGGAGGAACTGAAGGGC
This sequence comes from Tuctoria greenei, assembly GCA_036927565.1. NCBI lineage: Eukaryota > Viridiplantae > Streptophyta > Magnoliopsida > Poales > Poaceae > Tuctoria > Tuctoria greenei. The sequence goes on from JAYESD010000002.1 coordinate 259,099,258, forward strand.
TTGAGGACTGCGGACTCCCTACAGATTTGGGAGTTCCTGAGCAAAGCCAACGACGCGCTGACACCAATGGGCTTCAGTCCCGTGCGTCCGGATGATCCGGAGCCGGAGCCGGACCTGGCGTTGCAAGCTATGAGCTCGGCGGGTGGCAAACTCTCCAAGGTGGGTGACATCATCGCGGACCAGTTGGAGGTTGAGGGGCAGTCCCTGGCGAAGAATCTCGCAGAGTATGTGCTGACGTGCTACACCAGCCGGGATCCCCAATTCCCTCTGGACCCGGTGCTTGAAGGTCCCGTCGAAGGAGAAGGTGAAGCCACCCGAGCCAACGTGTCGGAGGTTGCTCAGAAGGTCGCCCAGTTCTTCCATAGGGTCTAGGACCATCTCTGTAGCTCCCACTTGTATTCTCTCTTTTTCTTCCCCAATTTTGTAATCCCTTGTCTCCAGATGAATGAAATCCAAATTTTGTGAATTTCATTTTTTGTCTTCAACACTTTTGTCTTCACTTGGCCCCTGGTAGATGTACACAATTTGATTGTGAACATGTAATGAGACGATATTGTGTTTTGTTGAAGACTCGATTGCTTCGAACTTGTGAGTGTTGTTCCGAAGTCTTCGATAGTGAAGGCCCCCTGAGGTTATCGGAGCTCAGAAGCTCCAGCATTGACTACCGTTGGAGCTCAGTAGCTCGGCAATAGTCCCTATCAATGCGTAGAGCATCGATAGTTAGCCCTCCGAGGTGTCGGAGCTTAGTAGCTCCGGCAGTGACCTTTGCCAACGCGTAGTTTGTCGGCAGCAGAGTCTGCTTGTGAGGTCTTCTCACCATCTTTTATTCTGCGTCGACGGGTGGCCCCCCTAGCTTTATCGGAGCTTGGTTGCTCCGGTGATGCTCGTTTTTAATGTTTAACATCGATTACAAGCCACCTAGGGGGAGTCAGATCTTCGTTAGCTCCAGCTTTTCTCCATCAACGTGGATTCTTTATTTTTCCTGCACACTGAAGCCAAGAAAAATAGTAAAATTCGCTCCTTGCCTATAACTTCGTCGCGGCTTACGATTCCCAAGAAAGTTTTAGGTCAAACACAATGCTGAATACAACCGAATGCATTGCCTTCTTTCTTCTAGATCCAATTGTACTTGGACCCGCCTTACTTCGGCCTGCCGGGGTGTAGGTAGAGTGGTGTACTTAGGGTGCTTGACCAGGCTAAGCCGATAGCACACTCCAGCCCTAGATTGGCTTGGCGGCATTCAGGCGAGTGGGCCATGAATAATATTTGAATCCAAAAGAATTGACAATACAGCTCGAATTGTACATGAACTGGTCGAACTAAAATTTCTTAAGAATTGCACAACTTTGTTATAGACAAGAAAGAGAAAAATAAAAAATGTTGAGCCTGTACAAAATAAATGCACGTGGAGTCTGTTTCACATGAAGATGTCTTTCATTATAGGTCCGGGGTACATGGGAAACAAGTACACTCTTAGGGTACGGAACCATGCTAAGCGTGTTTCATTTCTCGTTTGACCCAGGGTAGCTTGCCACACTTTTAGTCCTGAGATTGTGACAAGTGTTGCATGAACTTTGCGGACCTTCCGGGAAAGGTCCAGCTGTTCTCCCGGAGGAACTACCCGACTCTGTACAATGACTCTATAACATACACCTCAAGTTACTACAGACTCACCTCCGTGGTATTAAGTGTAGAACTTACGGAGGTGCTCAATATTCCAAGGATTTGGGAGAGGTGTCCCATCCTCGGTAGCCAAGCGAACGCTTCTGAGATGGGATACTTTAATCACTCGGAAGGGTCCCTCCCAGCTGGGGGAGAGTTTGTTTAACCCATCTCTGGATTGTATTCTCCGTAGCACCAGATCGCCTTCCTCGAGCTGTCGGTTGTGTACATGCCGCTGATGATAGCGCCGAAGGGCTTGGCGGTATCGGGCATTCCAAACAGCTGCTTGGCACCTTCCCTCCTCAAGGAGGTCTAGGTCTTCATGCAAGAGCTGGTCCTGTGTGGCTTCATCGAAGGTTCGGACCCAGAGTGACCCCAAGGTGATTTCCAGAGGAAGGATTGCTTCAGCTCCGTACACCAGGAAGAAGGGTGTATCTCCAGTTGACCGGTTTGGAGTTGTCCTGTTGGCCCATAGAGTGGGCTGAAGCTCTTCAATCCAGTTGGATCCATGTTTTTTCAAGCACTCGTAGGTGCGCGTTTTGAGTCCTTTCAGGATTTCAGCATTTGCTCTCTCGGCCTGACCATTGCTTGCCGGGTGAGCTACGGAGGCGTAGCAAACTTGAATGTCGAGGTCTTTGCAATATCCTTGAAATGCAGAGCTTGTGAATTGGGTCCCGTTATCAGTAATGATTTTGTTTGGGACTCCAAATCTGCATACAATGGACTGCAAAAAGTTGATAGCAGATTGCTTGTTTATTGTCACAATTGGAGTTGCTTCCGGCCACTTGGTAAACTTGTCAATGGCGACATACAGGAACTTGTAACCTCCGACGGCTCTTGGGAAAGGTCCCAAGATGTCCATCCCCCACATAGCGAAGGGCCATGTAGGAGGTATCATTTGTAGAGGCTGAGCCGGTGTGTGAATTTGCTTTGCATGAATTGGCATGCTTCGCATTTCTTCACCAGCTCAGTTGCATCTTGGAGTGTTGTAGGCCAGTAGAAGCCATGCCGGAAGGCTTTACCGACCAGCGTGCGGGAAGACGCGTGGTTCCCACACTCACCTCCATGGATTTCTGCGAGGAGCTCGCAGCCTTTTCCCTTGTGATGCACCGCATTAGGACGTCGTTGGCACCGCACCGGTAGAGATCCCCTTCTACCAACGTGTATCTTTTAGCCAATCTGACTATCCAGTCAGTGGATACATCATCGTCAAGAAGGATGTTGTCTTTCAGGTAGCTCCGGATCTCCGAGATCCATGCATCGGATCTAACTTGAGCATTTGATTCTTGCGTGTTGGGTTGCTCGGAGCTTTCGGCAGCACCTACGACCCTTGATGGCTGCCATGGTAACAGGGCCATCGGGACCGTCAGCTTCGGGATGCTGATCTCGCCCCCTTCGCTCGGTTCGGCAGGCTGAGCAGTGGGTTTTGACAACCTCCGGACAAAAGTTCCGTCAGGAGCTGGAGCTCCGGTTGATGCTTTCGTCGAGAGTTCGTCGGCTTCAGCGTTGTGGACACGCTGGACATGGTGGAGGTCTAGGACTTCGAAGTCCTTCTGAAGCCTCTGGACATCAAGGAGGTAAGCAGCTAACTGGAGATTGTTGCAGGAGCATTCACCCTTCACTTGTTTAATGATGAGCTGTGAATCTCCCTTGACCAGCAGCTGCATGACACCGTATGATAGTGCCACCTTTAGTCCGTAGATGAGTGCTTCGTACTCCGCCATGTTGTTGGTCGCCTTGAAGTCAAGGTGTACCATGTATTTTACCTTCTCCCCAGTTGGTGCGAGGAGAAGGATTCCAGCTCCAGCCCCCTGCTTTTGCATGGAGCCATCGAAGTAGAGGGTCCAGTGAGGCTCGGTGAAGACCGAAGCCTTGTGTTCCGGCTTCTGCTCACTGGGGCCCCAGGGTTTGATGGAGAGGGAGTCCATTCTGCCACGAAATCCGCCAATGCTTGACTCTTGATTGCTTGCCTTCGAATGAATTCGAGATCGAATTCGGCCAATTCCGCTGCCCACTTTGCAATATTCCTAGTTGAATTGGGATTATGCAAGATTGCTCGAAGTGGGTAAGAAGTCACCACTGAAATCTTGTGAGCTTGGAAGTAATGGCGAAGCTTCCTGGAGGCGATAAGAACTGCATAGAGCAGCTTATGCACCTCTAGGTATCGAGTCTTGGCATCATGAAGTACTTCACTGATGAAGTACACTGGGCGCTGGATGGTCCGGACCCTCCCGGAGGGGCCCAGATCTTCCTCTTCATTGACCCGGATCCTCCCAGAGGGATCCGGACCTTCTTCGGGGACCTCCGGGTCCTTGCTGGAGGGACTCGGAGCTTCTTCAGAAGCGACCTGGACCATCCCAGAGGGGTCTGGGTCTTCTGAAGTAACTTCTTATGGACTCAAGTCTGGGAACTGGGACCCAGACTTGCTTTCAGGAACCTCCGGACCCTCCCGGAGGGGTCTGGATTCCTGAGTATGGGATAGTTCTGGTCTCTCCGCAACCAGGACCATACTGACGACTTCGTCAGTTGCTAAAATGTAAAGCAGCAAAGGCTCACCAGGGTTCGGAGCTACCAGAGTTAGTAGGGTGGTGAGGAACTGTTTTAGCTCCTGGAACGCCTTTTCTGCTTCTTCAAACCATTGGAATGGTCCAGACTTCCTCAATAACTTTAAGAAGGGAAGTGCCCGTTCCGCCAGTCTTAAAATGAACCGGCTGAGGGCTGCTAGACATCCAGTCAGCTTTTGGACATCCTTGATGCGGGCTAGTGGCCGCATGTCTTCAATGGCTTTGATCTTCGCCGGATTAGCTTCTATGCCCCGGTGACTTACCAGGAAACCAAGAAGTTTTCCGGAGCTAACCCCGAAGACACACTTGTCTGGGTTTAGCTTTCTGCGGGTGACCTGCAGCTTGTCGAAGACAGCCTACAAGGTGTCAAGGAGTGACTCCTTGTTCTTGACCTTGCCACGATGTCATCGACGTACACTTCCACTATGTCTCTAATGAGTTCTTCAAAAGTTTTGTACATAGCTCGTACAAAGGTTGAAGCTGCATTCTTGAGACCAAATGGCATGGTTGTATAATAGTACAATCCATTTACTGTGATGAAAGAGGTATGCTCTTCATCTTCCCTAGACATTCTGATTTGATGATACCCAGAATATGCGTCTAGGAAACACAGTAATTCACACCCGGAGGTGGAATCCACTATCTGATCTATTCTAGGTAGTGGGAATGGATCTTTTGGACATGCCTTATTTAGTGTTGTGTAGTCAATACACATCCGAAGCTTCCCACTGGCCTTGGGTACAACGACTGGGTTTGCCAGCCATTTTGGATGGAAGACTTCTCGGATGAATCCAGCTTCGAGCAACTTCTTCACTTCTTGTCGAATGAAGTTCTGTCGCTCCACGGATTGCTTCCGAGGCTTCTGATGCACGGGACGGGTGTCAGGGTAGATCTTCAGATTGTGCTCAATCACTTCCCTAGGGATCCCAGGCATTTGTGACGGTTGCCAGGCAAACACGTCGACATTAGCCCAGAGGAAAGCGATGAGCGCGAGTTCCTATTTGTCATTCAGTCCCCCCGATATACGGGTGGTCTGAACGGCATCGTAACCGATTTGGACAACTTTGACGGGAATGTCGGTGTCGCCGCTCGGTTGCACACGAGGTGCAGAAGTCGAGCCTCGCTGGCGAATGCTCGGGGGTTTTGGAGCTTGCTCCTGCCTGGAGTCCTCCTCTTGCGTCGTAGTAAGTGCATGAAGTTCTTCTAGAGCAGTACTCCGGCAGTGCGATCTTCGCGGATCTGGAGAACGCCCACTGGTGTTGGCATCTTTAACACCAAGTAGCCATAATGAGCAGCTGCCATGAATTTGTACAAGGCAGGCCTACCCAAGATGGCGTTGAAAGGTAAGTTGATCTGAGCAACGTCAAAGACCAACTTCTCAGTGCGATACTTCTCCCGGGTCCCGAAGGTAACGGGGAGAGTAATAGCATCGAGTGGGGTAATGGCTCCTGGACCTACTCTGGAGAAAGGTCGGGAGGGATGAAGATCCGAAGGTCGGAGCTGAAGCTTGGTAAAAGCTTTGAAGCTTATGAGGTTCAGCCCCGAACCTCCGTCTACCATAACATGGTGGAGCTGAATGTTATTCATGGTAGGAGATACCATCAAAGGTAACTGGCCTGCTCCAACCATGCTTTGAGGGCAGTCCGAAGCATCAAAAGTGATGGTCGTGTCCATCCACTTCCGATGAGGCTCCGCTCTGGCTGTAGGAGCTACAGCGGCCATGTCCCGACGCATTGTCTTGAGGACGCGACGGTAGGTGATGTCCCATGATCCACCAAAAATGGTGTTCATAGTCTTCCGACGCTTGTTGTCAGAGACGTCAGAATCGTCGTCGACGGAGGTGTAGACGGCCTTCAGGACCTTTTTGGGATCCTGAAAACCTAACTCCTCTTCAGCCGGAGCTTCGTCAACTTTTTGTTTTCCTTCCCTCTGTCGGAAAGGAACTTCTTCCCGGCGCTTGTTGTAGTGCTCGGCAAGGTTTTGGACCTCCCGGCAGTCTTCCAAACTGTGGCTGTCCATCTTATGAATTGGACACCACACCTTGGGTTTGCCACCGTCTTCAGAAGACGGTCGAGGTCGCTTCTCGGGGCGTGGCCCCCGGCCACCTGGAGCTGCAGCAGCTGCAGCATTAGATGCGCCGGCCGACGGCTTCTTCTTGCCGTTGGTCTTTTTCTTCTTCTTGCCGCTCCCGGAGGTAGTGGCTTCGCCTTTGGAGGATTTCTTTTGATCCTCCGGAGGTGGTTTGGAGTGCATTTCACGGCCCTCCGCAACTCTGGCACATTTGTCAACCAAGCTGAAGAGTTTCGTGACACTGGTGATCTCATTGATCGCCAGTTTCTCCAACATCTTCTTATCCCGTATGCCCTGTCTAAATGCCACAATGACAGAAGCGCTAGAGATAGAAGGGATAGTGTTTCGTACCTGAGAGAATCTCTGGATGAATGATCGCAGGGATTCTCCCCCTTTTTGCACGACTGCAAAAAGGTCAAGTTTGGTGTCTGGTCGGGTGTATGAACTCCCGAAGTTGGCGGTGAACTGCCGGCACAACTCCTCCCAACTGTTGATGGAGTTGGGTGGAAGGCTCATAAACCAGGACTGGGCGGTCCCAGTTAAAGCCACTGGAAAATAATTGGCCATTACGGCCTCATTTCCTCCAGCTGCCAGGATAGCAGTGGAGTAAATCTGAAGAAATTCAATGGGATTAACGGTCTCGTCAAACTTCTCTGGCAGGTGAGGCCGAAATTTCTGTGGCCACCTGACCATACGCAGATGCATGGCCAGGGCTGAACAGCCTTCTCCTACTCCTTCAGGAGCAGGAATGTCCTGAGCTTCTCGTCTTTCACGAGCACGCTCGATATGGACTCGGCCGTCTTGTTGACGGTATCGGCGATCAAGCTCCGCTCGGAGGTCATGAGTTGAAAGCCTTGATACCGTGTGAGTGTGTCGCGCCCCGGAGGGCAATGATGTCACTTGCTGTGACGCAACACGTCTCCTGTTGTTGGAAACGTGCGGATTAAGTCTGCCAGATAAGGTCCGTCGTTGCGACGGGGCCCGTCCTGAAGGAGGAGGACACTGGTTACTGATGCGGTCGGCTGCTGCTACAACCAAATGTTCCACATCAGCCCCCCACTGCTCCATTGCATCCCGGGATGCATCCGGAGGTGGTGGGCGCTGAAGGAGAGCACGTGCTGCATGGAGCGCGTGTTCCGGGTTGTCATGATTCGCCGACGCAGTGATTGACGCCGGCGCACCATCACGCTGCCCAGCTTGATTTGCTGGTGGAGGCGGCGGTGGTGGAAGTGTGACTCCTGCTGGAACTGAGGTTCCTACTGGTGGCTGCATATTGGAGGGGTTGCCCCCAGCAGCTTGAACAGTAGGATGACCATTGGATGATCCAGCTGCTAAGTTTACCATTCTTGAAATCTCAGGCGGCCCCCTTCCTGGCGCGCCAACTGTCGGTGGTTTTGATCTGGCAGATCTCCCGACACTACTAAAGTGTTTGCGGAGTTTGAAGTTTGGTGTGGGTGTGCGGAGATTCAAGAAGGTGAAATGTAAAATGACACAGGAGACACGAAGATTTACGTGGTTCGGGCTGTCTGACCGTAATACCCTACTCCACGGGGTGTGTTGGTGTTGTATTGGATGTATGAACTCAACTCAGGTGACGTGAGTTGAGAGTGCGCGATCAGATCAGAGCAGGTCAGATCCGTCTCCCCTATGTATCTTCGGCCTATCCTTTTATAGTACAAGGACAGGCCGTTACAAGTTGTCCTGGCCCAACATGTGGCCCTGGCGGTTACTAATATTGATACACATTTGATGCGCTTAATTACCCTTAATGACCGAGTTACGGGCTTTGATAGCACCGTTACTGGTAATTAAGGTCGTTTGATCGTGTGTCATTAACATAGTATTAATGACACTTAATCGGGTCTTGAAGTCCTTGATTCCCTTTTGAAGATCCGGAGCCGTTGTGGAGTCTACCGGAGGTTTAAGGCTGAAGATCCGATGGTAGGACACGTGGTAGCTCTGGAGCGTACTGTGGGGAACAGATAGGTCCGGTGCCACTAGACACGTGTCAGTTCTGGAGCTTCCCTCGGTCTGGGGTTAGGTCCGGGGGTGCCGTTATGGTACATAGCCCGGAGCTTCCCCCTGGTGGGCGGTAGCTCCGATTCGATGGTACACGTGGCGACCCTGGGACTAACCATGTTGGGGAAGCGGGTCCTTTTATGTCTCACATGTGGGCCTCCGAAGGTCTTCAAATCAAGTAGATGACATTCCCTTGAGATCTTTGCAATCTCAAAGGGTACACGGTACCCAGGGTACCGACAGACATCATGTCTTTTCTTCATAACTCTCTCCTTGGCTCTCCTCACTCTTTCGCGTTGAACTTCTTCATCAAAGTGGAAAGAGCTGTCATCTGAGCCTGAAGACATCGTGCCTGATAGGGAGTTCACGGATTAGATAAGAATGAACCAAGGATTGAATGCAATGTAGGGATTCAGATGTCAGAGACCGGACTTGTCCGGTTTTAGAGTGCGGACTTGTCCGGTGTACCGAACTTGTCCGCATCTGAGCGTCGGACTAGTTCAGCCTGGCATAAGAACCTTAATGATTTCCTTTGAATTCAAAACTTCTATCTAAAGATACAAAAGGGCAGGAAAGTGGTAGGAATACATCTATGAAGCCAATGTACAACCTTGGAATTAAGGGAAACGAGCTAGAACAAGAAAAGTTGAGAATTTGGTTTTAGGGTGAAATTTACCAAGATTTGAAGACCCGCATTGAAGAAGCAAGAATCTGTCCGAATGAGTCCGTAGGGGAAAATCCACTCGTCGAGGAGAGGATTTCCCACAGAGAAAACTTCGATTTTGAGGGCTCAACCCGAAAATCACTTTGGGGGCTAGGGTTTAGGAGAGAAGAGGGAGACTTAGGGGTTTAGGGTTTAGGGCCTCTGGGCCGACCAGCCGCTTATATACGTGACAGACCGGACTAGTCTGGTGCCCCTGGAAAAACCTAAGAATTGCGTCTGTCCGGACTAGTCCGGTGGAAAATCAGACAAGTCCGGTTTCAACAGATCTGATACATGAAGAAATGATTAATAGTGATCTAAGGACAATAATTTTGCAAATAATATTGGTAATTATGACCAGTAGGCAAGTAACAATGAAAGTGGTCATAAACTGCAAGATTTCTTCATTAAAATAGTTTTCTTAGAACAAAAAGAGATCAGGAGCAGTTTCAACAATAAAATGTAACATTTGAAGTTTCAACCAGGTATGCAACGTTTCAAGCCACATTTCGAGAGTCAAGAATGTTAAGCTCATTCCTAAGCTCACAAAACTTTTTCTCATCTAATGGTTTGGTAAAAATATCTGCAAGTTGTTTTTTAGTCCTAACATGTTAAATAGCAATGTCACCTTTTAACGAATGATCTCTAAGAAAGTGATGAAGGATATCTATGTGCTTAGTTCTTGAGTGCTCTACGGGGTTGTGTGCAATTTTTATAGCACTTGCATTATCACATAGAAGAGGGATATGGCTTAGATTGTAGCCGTAGTCCCTAAGAGTCTGTCGCATCCAAAGTAGTTGTGCGCAACAACTACCGGTTGCAACATACTCTGCTTCCGCTGTGGAAAGAGCAATTGAGTTTTGCTTTTTAGATGACCAAGAAACTAGGGACCTACCAAGAAATTGACAAGTTTCTGATGTGCTCTTTCTATCGACTTTGCATCCTGCATAGTCGGCGTCGGAATAGCCTATCAAGTTAAACTTGGATCCTTTGGGATACTGAAGGTCCAAGTTGGGTGTGTGCACAAGGTACCTTAGGATTCTTTTTACAGCAATTAAGGGACACTCTTTAGGTGCAGCTTGAAACCTTGCACACAAGCAAACATTAAGCATAATATCTGGCCTAGATGCACATAAATAAATTAAGGAGCCGATCATGGACCGATATACCTTTTGGTCCACATTTGGACCGTCTTCATTGAGGTCGAGATGTCCGTTGATGGCCATGGGTGTCTTGATGGGCTTGGCTTTGTCCATATTGAATTTCTTGAGAATGTCCTGTGTATATTTGGTTTGGCTTATAAATGTACCTTCTCTCAGTTGTTTCACTTGGAATCCCAAGAAGAACTTCAATTCGCCCATCATTGACATCTCGAACCTATCTGTCATAATTTTGCTAAATTCTTCACAGAAAGACTTGTTAGTGGATCCAAAGATAATGTCATCAACATAAATTTGACATACAAATAGATGATCTTCAAAATGTTTAGTGAAGAGTGTATAGTCAGCTTTACCAATTTTGAATCCATTTTGAGTCAGAAAATCTCTAAGGCACTCATACCAAGCTCGAGGAGCTTGTTTGAGGCCATAGAGAGCCTTACACAGTCTGTAGACATGGTCGGGATACCTTTGGTCTTCGAATCCTGGTGGCTGCTCCACATAAACTTCCTCCTTTATCGGACCATTTAGGAAGGCTCTTTTGACGTCCATTTGATATAGCTTAAAATTATGGTGAGTAGCATATGTTAATAAAATACGAATGGACTCAAGTCTAGCTACAGGAGCGAAAGTTTCATCGAAGTCCAAACCTTCGACCTGAGAATAACCTTTGGCCACCAATCTCGCTTTATATCTTGTTACTACTCCATGTTCATCTTGCTTGTTCCGAAAGACCCATTTGGTTCCAACGATGTTCTCCCTTGGTCTCTCCACCAGCTCCCACACTTCATTTCTTTTGAAGTTGTTCAACTCCTCTTGCATTGCAATCACCCAGTCTGGATCCCTTAAGGCTTCTTCTACCCTGTATGGTTCCAGAAAAGACACAAAAGAATAGTATTCACAGAAATTTGCAACTCGAGATCTAGTACTTACTCCCTTAGCAATATCTCCAATGATATTGTTGATAGGATGGTCTCTTTGCACGCTCTGATGTACTCTTGGGTGTGGAACTTGTGTAGTTGTTTGTTCTTCATTATCTTCATGTGCATTGTATCCCCCTAGATCATTGCTTCCATGATTGTCTTGATCTTCTTGATCTTCCTCATCTTGATCTTGTCCAATAGCTCCCCCTTGATCATTGCCTCTGTGTTGAAGTTCATCTTGTACATTTGAGTCTAACGTTCGCTCCTGTGGTAAGATATCACCAAGTGCCATTTTCTTCAGCACTTCGTATGGAGCTTCCTCTTTATCTAGCATACACTTATCAACTTGCTCCACTTGTGAGCTGTTAGATTCATCGAACACTACGTATGTCGGTGTTTGGAACCGGCAGATCTCCCGACACTACCTTTGGTAGATCGAGGAGTTGTAGTTCGGTAATGGGCGCGCAGGGATTCAAGAAGGTGAAAGACATGTGTACACAGGGATTACGTGGTTCGGGCCGCCTGAGCGTAGTACCCTACTCCGCAGGGTGTGTTGGTGATGTATTAAGCTTGTGAGTCTAGAAGAAGCTCCAGAATAAGAAGCTCGTCTAGCTCAGGGTGTTCAACAGTGGTCTCCAGCCGTCCTTTGTGTATCATCGACCAGTCCGTTTATAGTATAAGGACTGGTTGTTACAACGTTTTCCTGGCTCGACAGGTGGCCCCGACGGTTACACATGCTTGATACACAATAAATGGAGTTAATTACCCTTAATAACCTGGTAACGGGCCTTAACAGTGCCGTTACCAGTATTAAGGGCAATCCGATCGTGTGTCATTAATATGGCATTAATGACACTTAATCGGGTCTTGAAGTTTTTGATTGATCCTTGAAGGTCCGGAGCCGTTGGGAGGTCCACCGACCTGATAGTTGAAGTTGAAGGTCCGACGGTTGCCATGTGGCAGCTTCGAAGCTCACCATCGCGGACGGGTAGGTCCGGTGCTGTTGGACACGTGCCAGTACTGGAGCTTCCCTCTGTCTGGGGTTAGGTCCGGGGGTGCCATATTGGTATTCTGACTGGAGCTTTCCAGGTGTGGGTGATAGCTCCGGTCTTGTGATACACGTGGCGGCCCCGGAACTAACCATGACGGGGAAGCAGGTCCGGCTACGCCTGACATGTGGGGCCTTCGGGGGTCTTCAAATCTGGTAGATGGAATTTCCTTGTGATCTTTGCAATCCCAAGGGGTATCCGGTATGGAGGGTACCGACAGTGGCCCCCTGGACTTACCTCCGGGAGAGACCTTTTGTATGAAGTCATTTCGCCGGAGGTGGGTCCATTCTTCGGTTTCTGAACCGTGTCTTCAAGGGTCTTTGGTTGTGCCGTTGGCGGTAGTTCACAGTTAAACTTCCGCCGCGTGGTGTATCTTGAAGGCGGCAAGTGAGATCTCAGGGTGCAGATATCACGCAATTGAAGGTTGCCGGTTCCCGATACGAAAATCGTATCAGTTCCGCGTGCCCTGTCAGGCCGTCGACTTCGGGTTTCCCGCCTTTCATGATGACAACCGTTCGCCTGGGGTAAGAACCTCGACTTGATCGTTGGGGTGGCCCTAGGCCCCCTTGTCATTAGCGGGGTGAAATCTTTGAATGGTATCGTCGGCTCCTCTGTGGTTTCCATCCAGGCGTTGCGGGGGCTTACTTAAGAAGGAAAGCACGCACCGTTTGGGGTTCTTTATGCCTTTCAATCGATCTTGCGCTCAAACCTTCCAAACTTTAGCTTGCCTTTCCTCTCTTGCCTCGCTGTGCCGCAATGGAGTTGGGTCTCCGCTAGAGCCGACTGAAGACCGATGGCGATTTGAAGAAGGTCCAGGCCCTCGAGCCGTAAGAGGAAGCATGCCGATAGGAGGTCTAGGCATACTTCTTCCGCGGCATATCCTTCTCTCCAGAGGGGAAGGTCTACAACGGCGGCGTCTACTCCAGTTGCGGCATCTTCCCGGGGTGCTAGCTCCGGCCAAGTGACTCCGGTCCCAGGGACAGCTGAGGCCTCCGGGTCTGGAGGTCCTTCCCAGTTGAGGAGGGCCTTGACTAGAGCAACGCCAACAGCAGCAGCAAGCTCCAGGGGGGCCTCCGGGACTACCACGCCAGTGTCGGCTGGGGCCAGTCCGGAGCGTCCGAAGAAGAGGTTTCGCGGGAACTGGTGCGAGGCCTTCCGAGGTAATTTTTAATTTTTTACCTCAGTCAATTGTTTTATTGTTAACTGTATTTTGAGTCTCTTCGTCCTTCATCCACAGCGTGCCCAAGAAAAGGGCTGAAGCTCCGGTCCCTGCAGCAGCGGTTGAGGTTCTGCAGGCTGAAGCTCCGGCTCCAATTCCAGCGCCGCCCCAAGAGGTAGTTGAGGCTGCGGCAGCCCCGGCGCCGGCCGTCGTGGTATTGGACGACTCATCCCCAGAAGCTCCTGTGGTAGCGCCAGACCTCGGGACTGAAGATGTACCAGCAGCGCTAGACTCAGAGGTTGAAGCTCCGAGCTTGGATGTTGTGATGTTGGACGCTCCGGCCGCAGAGCTGGAAGAAGCTGCGATTCCGGCCCTAGAGCCAGATGCCATTGAATCCCCGGCAGTCGAGCCGGTGGTTGAGGAGGTCCTGGTGGTAGAGTTGGGTGTTGATGAAGCTCCGGCACTTGAGTCGGTTGTCAAGGAAGCTCTGGCGACAGAGCCGGTTGCTGCAGAAGTTCCGACTGTGGAACCGGCTGTTGAAGAGGTTCCGGCATCCGAACTAGTTGCTATGGAGGTGGCGGCGCCTGAGCCTATGGTGGTCGAAGCGCCAGCGCCGGAGCCCATGATGGCTGAAGGACCAGCACCCGAACCAGAGGCGGAGGAAGCGCATGCGCCGGAGCCAGAAGCGGAGGGTGCACCTGCGCCGGAGCTAGAAGTAGCTTCTGCTCCGGCCGAACCCTCAATGCCCGCTCCGAAAGCGGTGATCCCGGAGGTGCCCTCTGTTGATCCATGGTGCCATGATGAAGCTGTTGGCCCCCCGCCTAAGGGGTCAGTTGTTGATGACTTGGCGGCTGCGCCTTCGGAACCAATTCCGAAGGTCGGTACTTCTGCTGCAAGCACTTCTTCAGCGGCGGCCGAGGCTATCCCGGAGGACGGCCCTAGTGCCGTGGAAGCTCAGGGTACCGCTCTCGTAGAGTGGGACCCAATTTTTGTTGTTGAAGATCCGCTGGAGCCAGCGGAGATGACCCCGATAGGTCCAGACCCGATCCCCCTATCGTTGTCCATCGACAACGCCTGCGCCAGCCTTCGCCAGGTTCAACTAGCCTTCTACCACGACAGCAAGGCCCTCGAGGAGGAGCGCCAAACCCTTAGGAGGTGGCGCAACCGACTCCATTTTGAGACCAAGCTGGCACAGTCGAGGCTGGCTGACGACAAGGAGTGGGTGCAAAAGGAGAAGGTCTGCCTGGAGTACTGGGGAAAGTTGTTGGATGAGAGGGAAAGCATGATGCGGACCCTCGACAACCAATCCTGGGCCATATATGATCAGGCCAAGGCTGCCAATAGTGCAGCTGATGAATGCCAGGAAAGGCTCTCCGCCATCCAGGATAGTCTCGTCAAGCGCCAGGAGGCTCTTGAAGCTCAGGAGAGACGGCTCGAAGATGAAGAGCAGAAATTCTTGGAGCTGCGGGACGACCTCGTGAAGAGGGAGGAGGAGCTTGTCCAAAAGATAGCTCTGGCTGACAAGAGCCTTGAAGAACGCACCAAGAAATTGGATGAGCGTTGCAAGGAGGAGGAGAAGAAAGCCTGGGAGCGAGGGCAGGAACTCTACAAGCAGGAGAATGCCATCGCCGCCCGGGAAAAGTAAGTGCAGGGCCGGGAGAAAGATCTGGTCAACCGCCAGAACGAGATCCATCTCCGGGAGGAAGAGCTCAACAAGCTCGAAAGGCAGCTGGCTGAGATGATTCAGCAGAATGCCAAAGAGGTGGAGCGTCTTGCTCGGGAGAGCTCAGAGCTGGCAGCGGCCAAAAGATCCTTGGTGGAGATGTGTGGCGCAAGGGCTGCAGAGTCCCAACAAGTTTGCGACTTCCTTGGCAAGTCCAACGACGCGCTAACGCCAATGGGCTTCAGTCCCGTGCATCCGGATGATCCAGAGCCGGAGCTGGACTAGGCATTGAAGGTGTTGGGGTTAGCAGGCAGCAAACTCTCCAAGGTGGGCGATGTCATCGCGGACCAATTGGAAACGGAGGGTCAGTCCCTGGCGAATAACGTCGCAGAGTATGTGCTAACGTGCTACACCAGCCGGGACCCTCAATTACCTTTGGACTCAGTGCTTGAAGGTCCCATCGAAGGAGAGGGTGAAGCCGCCCGAGCCAACGTGTCGGAGGTGTCTCAGAAGGTCGCCCAGTTCTTCCATAGGGTCTAGGATCGTCTCCTTGTAGCTCCCGCTTGTACTTTCTCTTCTTCCTCTGCGATTTTGTAATCTCTTGTCTCTAGATGAATGAAATCCAAATTTTTATGAATTCGAATTTCATTTTTTGTCTTCAACACCTTTGTCTCGCTTGGCCCCCTAGTAGATGTACACAATTTGATTGTGAACATGTACCAAGAGGATGTAACAGTTGTTGAAGACTTGCGTGCTTCGAACTTGTAGAATGTAGGTCCGAAGTCTTCGATAGTGTAGGCCCCCTGAGGCTGTCGGAGCTTAGTGGCTCCAGCATTGACCATCGCCAGAACTTAGTAGGTCCGCAACATTGATGGTTAGTCCTCTGGGGTGTCGGAGCTTTGGCAGCTCCGGCAGTGACCTCCGTCAACACGTGTTGTGTCAACGTTAGACTCCACTTTAGAGTGTTTTCACCATCTTCACGTTGACGACATGCCTCCTAGCTTTACCGGAACTGATTAGCTCCAGAGATGCTCGATATCAATGTTTGAACATTGACTACAAGCCGCTTAGAGGATGTCAGAGCTTATTTATTTTTCCTGCACACTGAAGTCAAGAAAAACAGTAAATTTCGTTTCTTATCTATAACATCATTGTGACTTACTGTTCTCGAGAAAGTTTTAGGTCGAACACAATTCTAAATACAATCAAGAGTGTCGTCTAGCTTCCTTCAGGACCGATCGTTTCCGGACTTGCCTTACTTCGGCCTGCCGGGGTGTAGGTAGAGTGGCGTACTTAGGGTGCAGGACCAGGCTAAGTCGATAGCACACTCCGACCCTAGATTGGCTTGGCAACATTCAGACAATGCAACTTGAATTGTATATGAACTGGTCGAGCTAAAGTTTCTTAAGAACTGCACAACTTTGTTACATACAAGAAAGAGAAAAATAAAAAGAATATTGAGCCTGTACAAAGTAAATGCACGTGGAGTCTGTTTTCACACAATGATGTCTTTAATTATAGGTCCGGGGTACAGGGGAAACAAGTACACTCTTAGGGTACGGAACCAGGCTAAGTGTGTTTCATCTCTCGTTTGACCCAAGGTAGCTAGCTACACTTTTAGTTCTGAGACAGTGACAAGTGTTGCATGGGTGTTGCGGACCTAGCAGGGTAGGTCCGGCTGCCCTCCCGGAGGAGCTACCCGACTCTGTACAATGACTCTATAACATACACCACATGTAATTACAGACTCACGTCTATGATACTAAGCGTAGAACTTACGAAGGTGCTCAATGTTCCAAGGATTTGGGAGAGGTGTCCCATCCTCGGTTGCCAAGCGAACGGATCTGGGACGGGATACTTTGATCACTCGGAAGGGTCCCTCCCAGCTAGGGGAGAGTTTGTTTAACCCTTCTCTGGATTGTATTCTCCGTAGCACCAGATCGCCTTCCTCGAGCTGTCGGCTGTGAACATGCCATTGGTGATAGCGCCGGAGAGCTTAGCGGTATCGGGCATTCTGAACAGCTGCTCGGCACCTTCCCTCTTCAAGGAGGTCAAGGTCCTCACGCCGAAGCTGGTCCTGCGTGGCTTCACCAGAGGTCCGGACCCGGAGCGACCCCAAGGTGATTTTCGGAGGAAGGACTGCTTCAGCTCCGTACACCAAGAAGAAGGGTGTTTCTCTGGTTGACCGGTTTGGAGTTGTCTTGTTGGCCCATAGAGTTGGCGGAAGTTCTTCAATCCAGTTGGCCCCATGTTTTTCAGGCGCTCATATGTGTGCGTCTTGATTCCTTTCAGGATTTCTGCATTTGCTCTCTCGGCTTGGCTATTACTTGCCGAATGAGCTACAGAGGCGTAGCTGACTTGGATGTCGAGGTCTTTGTAGTGTCCTTGGAAAGCAGAGCTTGTGAATTGGGTCCCATTATTTGTTATGATTTTGTTTGGGACTCCAAATCTGCATACTATGGACTACAAGAAATTGATAGTTGATTGCTTGTTTATTGTCACAACTGGAGTTGCTTCTGGCCATTTTGTGAACTTGTCGATGACAACATACAGGAACTTGTAACCTCCGATGGCTCTTGGGAAAGGTCCCAAGATGTCCATCCCCCACACAGTGAAAGGCCATGTAGGAGGTATCATTTGTAGAGGCTGAGCCAGTGTGTGAATTTGCTTTGCATGGTACTGGCATGCTTTGCATTTCTTCACCAGCTCAGTTGCATCCTGGAGCGCTGTAGGCCAGTAAAAGCCATGCCGGAAGGCTTTACTGACCAGCGTGCAGGAAGACGCGTGGTTCCCACACTCGCCTCCATGGATTTCTGCGAGGATCTCGCAACCTTCTTCCCTTGTGATGCACCGCATTAGGACGCTGTTGGCACCACGCCGGTAGAGATCCCCTTCTACCAACATGTATCTTTTAGCCAATCTGACTATCCGGTCAGCGGATACATCATCGTCAGGAAGGATATTGTCTTTCAAGTAGCTCCGGATCTCCGAGATCCATGCATCGGAGCTTGCTTGAGCATTTGAGTCTTGCGTGATGGGTTCCTCAGAGCTTCCGACAGCACCTACGACCCTTGATGGCTGCCATGGTAACAGGGCCATCGGGACCGCTAGCTTCGGGATGCTGGTCTCGCCCCCTTCGCTCAGTTCGGCAGGCTGAGCTGTGGGTTTTGACAACCTCCGAACGAAGGTTCCGTTTGGAGCAGGAGCTCCGGTTGAAACTTTCGTTGAGAGTTCGTCAGCTTCAGCGTTATGAGCACGCTGGACATGGTGGCGATCCAGGACTTCGAAGTCCTTCTGAGGCCTCTGGACTTCAAGGAGATAAGCAGCTAGTTGAGGATTGTTACAGGAGCATTCACCCTTCAATTGTTTAATGATAAGTTGCGAATCTCCCTTGACCAATAGCTGCTTTACACCGTATGATAGGGCCACCTTTAGTCCATGAATGAGTGCTTCATACTCCGCCATGTTGTTGGTCGCCTTGAAGTCAAGGTGGACCATGTATTTTACCTTCTCCCCAGTTGGTGCGAGGAGAAGGACTCCATCTCCGGCCCCCTATTTTTGCACGGAGCCGTCGAAGTAGAGGGTCCAGTGAGGTTCGGTGAAGACCGGAGCCTTGAGTTCCGACTTCTGCTCACTGGGGCCCCCAGGGTTTGATGGAGAGGGGGTCCATTCCGTCATGAAATATGCCAATGCTTGGCTCTTGATCGCTTGTCTGGGAACGTATTCAAGATCAAAATCGGCCAATTCGGCTGCCCATTTTGCAATGTTCCCAGTAGATTTGGGATTATGCAAGATCGCACGCAGTGGGTAAGAGGTCACCACTGAGATCTTGTG
The DNA here is from genome assembly GCA_036927565.1 of Tuctoria greenei. NCBI lineage: Eukaryota > Viridiplantae > Streptophyta > Magnoliopsida > Poales > Poaceae > Tuctoria > Tuctoria greenei. The sequence goes on from JAYESD010000002.1 coordinate 259,118,061, forward strand.
AGCTTGGAAGTAATGGCGAAGCTTCCTGGAGGCGATGAGGACTGCGTAAAGCAGTTTGTGCACCTCTGAGTATCGAGTCTTGGCATCACGTAGTACTTCTCTGATGAAGTACACTGGGCGTTGGACTGTCCGGACCCTTCCGGAGGGGCCCGGAGCTTCCTCCACATCGACCCGGAACCTCCCGGAGGGGTCGGACCTGCTTCGGGGACCTTCGGGTCCCTGCTAGAGGAACCCGGAGCTTCTGCTGGAGTGACCCGGACCCTCCTGAAGGGGTCCAAGTCTTCTGGGATAACTCTCTGTTGATCCAAGTCTGGGGGTTGGGACCCAGACTCACCTTCAGGAACATCTGGACCCTCCCGGAGGGGTCTGGATTCCTGAGCTTGAGATGGTTCTGGTCTCTCCGCGACCAGGACCATGCTGACAACCTCGTCGGTTGCTGAAATGTAAAGCAGTAAGGGCTCACCAGGGTTCGGAGCTACCAGGGTTGGTAGAGTGGTGAGGAGCTGCTTTAGCTCTTGGAACGCCTTTTCTGCTGCTTCAGACCATTGAAATGGTCCGGACTTCCTCAATAGCTTGAAGAAGGGTAGCGCCCGTTGCGCCAGTCTTGAGATGAATTGGCTGAGGGCGGCTAGACATCTAGTCAGTTTCTGGACATCTTTGATGCGGGCTGGTGGCCGCATCTCCTCTATGGCTTTAATCTTCGCCGGATTTGCCTCTATGCCCCGGTGGTTTACCAGAAAACCAAGAAGCTTTCCAGAGCTAACCCCGAAGATGCACTTTTCTGGGTTCAGCTTCGTGCAGGTGACCCGCAGCTTGTCGAAGACAGCTTGCAAGGTGTCAAGGAGTAACTCCTTGTCCTTGATCTTGACAACAATGTCATCAACATACACTTCCACTACGTCTCTGATGAGCTCTCCAAAGGTTTTGTACATAGCTCATACAAATGTTGAAGCTGCATTCTTGAGACCAAATGGCATGGTAGTATAACAGTACAATCCATCTATTGTGATAAAAGAAGTATGTTCTTCATCTTCCCTAGACATTCTGATTTGATGGTATCCAGAATATGTGTCTAGGAAACACAGTAATTCACACCCGGAGGTGGAATCCACTATCTGATCTATTCTAGGTAGTGGGAATGGATCTTTTGGGCATGCCTTATTTAGTGTTGTGTAGTCGATACACATCCGAAGCTTCCCGCCGGCTTTGGGTACAACGACTGGGTTTGCCAACCATTTTGGACGGAAGACTTCTCGGATGAATCCAGCTTCGAGCAACTTCTTCACTTCTTGTCGTATGAAGTTCTTTCACTCTACGGATTGCTTCTAAGGCTTCTGATGTACGGGCCGAGCGTCAGGATAGATCTTCAGATTATGCTCGATCACTTCCCTAGGGATCCCAGGCATTTGTGATGGTTGCCAGGCAAACACGTCAACATTAGCCCGGAGGAAAGTGATGAGCGCGAGTTCCTATTTATCATTCAGACCTCCCGATATACGGGTGGTCTGAGCGGCATCGGAACCGATTTGGACGACTTTGACGGGGATGTCGGTGTCGCCGCTTGGTTGCACGCGAGGTGCGGAGGTTGAGCCTCGTTGACGAATGCTCGGGGGTTTCGGAGCTTGCTCCTGCCTGGATTCTTCCTCCTGCGCTGTAGCAAGCGCATGAAGCTCCTCCAAAGCAGTCACTCTAGCAGTACGGTCTCCGTGAATCCAGAGAACGCCAGCTGGTGTCGACATCTTTAACACCAGGTAGCCATAATGAGCAGCAGCCATGAATCTATACAAGGCGGGCCTGCCCAGAATGGCATTGAAGGGCAAGTTGATCTGAGCGACATCAAAGATCAACTTCTCAATGCGATAATTCTCTCGAGTCCCGAAGGTCATGGGGAGAGTAATGGCACCGAGTGGTGTTATGGCCCCCGGACCTACTCCGGAGAAAGGTCAAGAGGGGCGAAGATCTGAAGGTCGGAGCTGAAGCTTAACAAAAGCTTCGAAGCTTATGAGGTTCAATCCCGAACCTCCGTCCACCATTACATGGTGGAGTTGAATGTTGTTGATGGTAGGTGATACCATCAGAGGTAGCTGGCCAGCTCCGATCATGATCCGAGGGTAGTCTGAAGCATCAAAAGTGATGGTAGTGTCCATCCACTTTCCATGAGGCTCTGCCCTGGCTGTAGGAGCTACTGAGGCCATGTCCCGCCGCATGGTCTTGAGGACACGGCGGGAGGTGATGTCCCACGAACCACCAAAGATGGTGTTCATGGTCTTCCGACGCTCATTGTCAGAGACATCGGAGTCATCGTCAACGGAGGTGTAAACAGCCTTCAGGACCTTTTTAGGGTCCTGGAAACCCAACTCCTCTTCAGTCGGAGCTTCGTCGACTTTCTGCTTTCCTTCCCTCTGACGGAAAGGAACTTCTTCCCGGCGCTTGTGGTAGCGCTCGACAAGGTTTTGGACCTCCCTACAGTCCTCCAAGTTGTGGATGTTCGTCTTGTGGATAGGACACCACATTTTGGAGTGGCCACCGTCTTCAGAGGACGGCCGAGGTCGTTTCTCGGGGCGTGGCCCTGGGCCACCAGGAGCTGCAGCTGCTGCAACGGTGGATGTGCCAGCCGACAGCTTCTTCTTGCTGTTGGGGTTTTTCTTCTTTTTGCCACTCCCGGAGGTAGTGGCTTCGCCTTTGGAGGATTTTTTTCATCCTCCGGAGGTTGTTTGGAGTGCATTTCACGGCCCTCCGCAACTTTGGCACATTTGTCTGCCAAGCTGAAGAGCTCTGTGACGCTGGTGATCTCCTTGATCGCCAGCTTCTCCAGCATCTTCTTATCCCGTACGCCCTGTCTAAAAGCCACGATGACAGAAGCGCTAGATATAGAAGTAATGGTGTTTTGTACCTGGGAGAACCTCTGGATAAATGAGCGCAGGGGTTCTCCCCCCTTCTACACAGCTACAAAAAGGTCCAGTTCGGTGCCTGGTCGGGTGTATGAACTCCCGAAATTGACAGTGAATTGTTGGCACAATTCCTCCCAATTATTGATAGAGTTGTGAGGAAGGCTCATAAACCAGGACCTGGCGGTCCCAGTCAAAGCCACTGGGAAGTAGTTGGCCATTACAGCCTCGTTACCTCCGGCCGCAAGGATTGTTGTGGTGTAAGTTTGAAGAAACTCAGCGGGGTTACAAGGCCCGTCAAATTTCTCCGGCAGGTGTGGTCGGAACTTTTGTGGCCATCTGACCATGCGCAGATGCATGGCCAGTGCAGAACAGCCTCCTCCTACTCCCTCGGGAGCAGGGTTGTCTCGAGTCTCTCGCCTTTCACGAGCGCGCTCGATATGGACACGGTCGTCCTGTTAACGGTAACGGCGATCAAGCTTCGCCCAGATGTCATGAGTTGACATCCTGGTTACCGTATGAGTACGTCGCGCCCCGGAGGGCAGCGACGTAACTTGCTGCGACGCAGCACGCCTCCTATTCTGGGAAGCATGCGGGCCAAGTCTGCCAGACACGATTCGGCGCTGCGATGGGGCCCGCCCCAATGGAGGAGGACCTTGGTTGCTGATGCGGTCGGATGCTGCTGCAACCAAGTGTTCCACATCAGCCCTCCACTGCTCCATTGCACCCTGAGATGCACCTGGAGGTGGTGGACGTTGGAGGAGAGCACGCGCCGCATGAAGCGCATGTTCAGGGTTGTTGTTGTTTGCCGATGCAGTGACCAACGCTGATGCACCGTCACGCTACTCAGCTTGAAGTGCTGGTGCAGGCGGTGGTGGTGGAGGCATGACTCCTGCTGGAGCCACGGCACTTGCTGGTTGCTGCATGTTGGAGGGATTGCCTCCAGCGGGTTGAACGGCAGGGTTGCCGTTAGATGATCCAGCAGTTGAGTTCACCATACTCGAAATCTCGGGCGCTCCCTACCTGGCACGCCAACTGTCGATGTTTGGAACCGGCAGATCTCCCGACACTACCTTTGGTAGATCGAGGAGTTGTAGTTCGGTAATGGGCGCGCAGAGATTCAAGAAGGTGAAAGACACGTGTACACAGGGATTTACGCGGTTCGGGTCGCCTGAGCGTAATACCCTACTCCACGGGGTGTGTTGGTCATGTATTAAGCTTGTGAGTCTAGAAGAAGCTCCAGAAGAAGAAGCTCGTCTAGCTCAGGGTGTTCAACAGTGGTCTCCAGCCGTCCTTTGTGTATCGTCGACCAGTCCTTTTATAGTATAAGGACTGGTCGTTACAACGTTTGCCTGGCCCGACAGGTGGCCCCGGCGGTTACACATGCTTGATACACAATAAATGGAGTTAATTACCCTTAATAGCCTAGTAACATGCCTTAATAGTGTTGTTACTAGTATTAAGGACCATCCGATCGTGTGTCATTAATAAGGCATTAATGACACTTAATTGGGTCTTGAAGTTTTTGATTGATCCTTGAAGGTCAGGAGCCGTTGGGGGGTCCACAGCCCTGATAGTTGAAGTTGAAGGTCCGGCGTTGCCATGTGGCAGCTTTGGAGCTCACCGTCGCAGACGGGTAGGTCCGGTGCTATTGGACACGTGCCAGTACCAGAGCTTCCCTCCGTCTGGGGTTAGGTCCGGGGGTGCCATATTGATATTCTGACCGGAGCTTCCCAGGTGTGGGTGATAGCTCCGGTCTTGTGATACACGTGGCAGCCCTGGAACTAACCATGTTGGGGAAGCAGGTCCAGCTACGCCTGACATGTGGGGCCTTCTGAGGTCTTCAAATCTGGTAGATGGAATTTCCTTGTGATCTTTGCAATCCCAAGGGGTATCCGGTATGGAGGTTACCGACAACGTCACGTGCTACTTCAACAAGGTCGGACACCTTGTTGAAGACACGATAGGCGTAGGCATTTGATTCATATCCGAGCAAGAACCCTTCATCGGACCTCGAAGCGAACTTCGAGGCCATCAGTTTATTGTTTAGAATAAAACATTTACAACCAAAGATTTTGAAATAGGAAACATTGGGCTTTTTACCGGTAAGAATCTCATATGGAGTTTTCTTCAGTAGTCGGTGAAGGTACAGCCGATTTGTGGCATGACAAGCGGTGTTCACTGCTTCTGCCCAAAATTGATCTGATGTCTTGTATTCATCCAACATAGTTCTTGCCATTTTGATCAATGTTCTGTTCTTCATTTTGGCCACTCCGTTTTGTTGAGGGGAATAGGGTGCCGAGAACTCATGCTTTATCCCTTCTTCATCGAGATATTCTTCAACTTGGCTGTTCTTGAATTCTGTCCCGTTGTCACTTTTGATATTCTTTATGGTTGATGAGAATTCGTTCTGAGCTATCTTCAAGAACTTCTTAAGGATTCCTTGAGTTTCTGATTTATCATATAAGAAAAATATCAAGGTAAATCTTGAAAAACCATCAACAATTACTAAACCATATTTGTTACCGCCGATGCTGATATACGCAATTGGACCAAAGAGATCCATGTGGAGAATTTCTAGCGGTCTTGCGGTAGTCATCACATTCTTGGCGGGGTGTGGTGCTCCGACTTGTTTTCCTGCTTGACAAGTGTTGCACGGCCTGTCTTTTTCAAAAACCACATCATTAAGACCACGGATGTGACGAGCTTTTAGAAGTTTCTGCAGATTTCTCATTCCAACATGGGCTAGTCGTCTATGCCACAACCATCCCATGTTGGTCTTAGCAACCAAGCAAGTGTTGAGTTCGGCTTTATCTTTGTTGAAGTCAACAAGATAAAGCTTTCCCTTCAACATTCCCTTAAATGCAATCGAGCCATCGCTTCTTCTAAAAACGGTCACACCTTCATTAGTGAATAAACAGTTGTAACCTTTGTTGCATAGTTGAGATATTGACAAAAGATTATAATCTAGAGAGTCTACATGTAAAACATTAGATAAGGTGTGTTGAGAGGATATTTCAATGTTACCGCTACTAAGGATCTTTCCTTGGCTGTTGTCTCCAAAGTATATGCCTTCACTTGGATCCTTGTTGTACTTGTACTCCACAAACATACCTCTCTCTCCGGTCATGTGATTTGTGCATCCTCTATCTAGCACCCATTTAGATCCACCGGAGGAGTAAGCCTGCAAAATAGAATTATTCCTTGGTTTTAGGTACCCAAGCTTGCTTGGGTCCTCTCAGATTAGTCACAAGAGTCTTAGGCACCCACACACAAGTTTTCAAGTTCTTGTGGTGTGGCCCTGTATATTTAGCAATGACTTTTCCATATTTGTTTTTCATAAGAACATAGGAAGCATCAAATGTACGAAATAGTATTTGTAAATCAGATTCATGAGATTTTTCCTTAACAAAAACAATTCTATTCTTAGCATGATTAGGAGTAGACATGTGTTTGTTCCTATCAAAACCAAGACCATATTTGACATTAGGAGGTCTAGTGACCATATATGCACTGTGTGCATATTTGATCTTCTCCTTATCAAAGATGTCGCTTGTGGAAGGATGCATCTTATGAGAAGTTGAAGTATTAGAAATAACATTCTTCTTACTAGAGCAAGTGCAGGTTCCGGTTGTTGTCGAACTCATATCTTTGGAGGAAGAGCTCTTGGAGGAAGAGGAGTCACTTTGCTTGAGCGACTCAACTTGCACCTCAAGGATCTTGTTAACTTTTGACAAGTTAGCAAGTTCTTCCTTGATTGTAATATGCGAGTCCTCTAGCTTTGAATAAGTTTCCTTACTCAATGCTAGCTCAAACTCAAGTGACTCGTTCTTCTCTCTTTCAAGCTCAAGAAGCTTTTCAACTTCTTGATATCTCTTCCTTTCACGGATGAGCATATCTTCTTGTTGGTTAACAAGTTCCTCCTTTTCAAAGATTTTGTTCGACAACATTTCCATTTTCTTTAAAGCAATTTTACTTAATCCTCTAAACATTTCTTCATTATCACTAGAGCTATCAAAGTCATCAATAGAGGAATTTAGCGTAGGAGGAGTAAGTCGAACCTTTTTCTTGCCTTCCTTAGCCATAAGGCAAGTGTGGTTGTTCATATCCCGTCCTCCCATGTTTGGGAAGAGTGTGGCTCTCATAGTAGGTTTCTTGACTGCGATAGCGGCCATCTCTTCTTCTTAATCGGAGGAGGACTCGTCGTTTGAGTCCCACTCCTTGCCAATGTGAGCTTGATGGGCTTGTCTTCTTTTTCTGAAATTTTTCTTTTCTTGAGATCTTGTTTCCTTCTTCTTTTTGTTTTCTTCATACGGGCAGTCCACCATGAAGTGACCATACTCTCCGCAGTTGTAGCAAGTGTGTCGAGCCTTGGATTTCCCTTTATCCTTGCTTTTTCCTTCATTTGAATTGTTGTCGTGTCTTCTTTTCATCATGCGCTTGAACTTCTTGATAAAGAGTACCATTTCTTCATCATCAAGATCGGTACTCTCGTCGCTTCTATCTCCATCGTCTTGGTCTTCACGAGTTTCTTTGAGTTTGGGTCTACACGTTGCTTTGAGAGCAACTTCTTTCCTTTTGGAAGAGGTGAGTTCGGCTAAGTCTTTGACGTATTGAGCCTCTTTCTCCATCATTTCATGATTTATGATCTTCCCCAATAACTCATTGGGAGTCATTTTGTGAAATCTGGGGCTTTCTCTAATCATTGAGCAAAGTGTGACATTTCTTGGCATGAAGGCTCTAATCATTCTTTTGACCACCTCGTGATCCGTCCATTTCTTACTTCCATAGGCACGAATTTTGTTGATGAGTGCCTTCATCCGGTTGTACATGTCTTGAGGTGATTCGCCTTCTTCAATAGCAAATCTCCCCAACTCTCCTTCAAGCATCTCAATTTTAGCTTCACGAACTGACCTATTTCCTTCGTGAGCTGTCTTAAGTGTATCCCATATTTCTTTTGTACTTTCTAATCCATCTATCTTGGTGAATTCCTCTCTGCTTAGTGATGATGTGATCACCGCGACAGCATGTGCGTTTCTGTGAATCTCTTGTTCTTGTTCTGGAGTGAGTTCCTCATCCGTGTCTGGGATATCTATGCCTGTGCAAACAATGTGCCACAGACTAGGATTCAGAGATATTAGATGCATTTTCATGTTGTACTTCCACATGGTGTAGTCACTTCCGTCAAACTGTGGAGGCTTTCCCATAGGAATAGAGAGATAGTGATTGTTTGAATTGAGACGGTTGTAATTGTAAAGATAGCGGGAGTAGTCGTGATGACCACTCTCAGTCGTCTTTTCTTCTTCTTTTCCTTTTTGTGCCAGCAGTTTCTTTCTCAGGAGTGCCTTTAGCTGTCGCACTTCTTCATCATCATGTGGGCTTTCTTTCAGCACATCGAAGGCTTTAGCTTCTTGTTCCTCCTCATTGATGTTCGTCTTCGGGATATCGTTGTTCTTCTCAGAGGTCATTGATCTCTCCGAGATGTGAGTCTCGTTGACGGAGAACCTTGCTCTGATACCAATTGAATGTGGCCTAGAGGGGGTGAATAGGCCTTGAAAATTTCCTACACACTTAATAGAGTCGTCAAAAACTTGTTTGACCGGACTAGTCCGCTTGTGTGGGTGGACTAGTCCGGTGTGCTGAAATATGTGAATTGATCAAGTGTTATTTGGGAAACTATATTCTTTTGGCAGCGGAAATGAGAACAACAGATACTTTGATTTAAGATTATTGTAAGAATGCACGTGAAAACTTATAAGCAACTTAAATTGATGTTTAGCAATCAAGTGATCTAATGAACAAAATGTAAAAGAAATAAGGCACAAGGGACACGAATTTTTACCGAGGTTCGATCTCACCACGAGATCTATGTCCTCGTTGAGGAAGCTCACACAAAGTCGGGTCTCCAACCCTTTCCCTCTTCAAGTCACCACACAGGCCGACTTGATTCCACTAGCATGGGAAATCACCGAGTTTGTGGGGCAACCTCACACGTTGAGGGCTCCCATGAGAATTACAACGAAAGAAGCAATCAAATACACTTGAAAATATTACAATGCAGAATATGAGTGTAGAAAGATCAAACCCCAAGAGCTCGCAACGAAGGAACGACGATCTCCCAATCCCGAATCCAAGTGTTCAATTGATTTTACTCTTTTTGCACTTTAGATGTGTGGGGAGATGTGTTTTGGGCTCTTGGGACAAGGTGGCAGCGCTAGGGTTTGTATTTTTAGCAAGATTTGATGTGTGTTTTCTGAGGAAGGCCGTGGATCCTCTTTTCATAGGGTTTCCAAAAAGTTACCGTTGTAAAACCCTAATACCGGACTAGTCCATTACAAGTTCGGACTTGTCCAGTCACAGTGGAACTCGATGTCCAGAAAGTTTGGCGGACAAGTCCGGTTGGAAACGGACTTGTCCAACCCTATGTGAAGATAGACTCCAGAAAGTCTGGCGGACTAGTCCGGTTGAAAAACGGACTTGTCCGGCCCGATGTGAAGGTAGACTCCAGAAAGTCTGGCGGGCTAGTCTGGTTGGAAAATGGACTTGTCCGGCCCTATGTGAGGATAGACTCTAGAAATTCTGGCGGACTAGTCCGGTGAACATGCGGACTAGTCCGTTTAGGCAACAGAGAGTTTAGCGGACTAGTCTGGTCCATTATCAGACTAGTCCGGTGCACTGTGAGATGTTAGGTTAATTTTAAAACCCTTACCCCTGCGCAAGGTCGTGAGCTCTTGGAGTGTGTCTTTCATACACACCCTATACATTTAAAATCTAATTTGTTCTTCTAAATTCCATCAAAGTATTCCTCTTTGGACACCACTCCATTTTTCACCTTTTTGTATGCACCGAGCTGTTTCACTTTGTTTGCCCTGCAATCATCTCAATAGTTTCATTAGGATCTCATATGTTCGTCATCAATTAGCCAAAACCCACAAGGGATATCCTAGATGCACTTACACCCTTTGACTGATATGGGTGTACACCATTGGATTGCCTCGGATACTTCTGTTTGTGGGCCATTTGATCCATGTGGTGTCACATGTCATCGCTTGATTGGATGGAATGATAATTTATAGGATCCATCCCCTTGTTTCACTTCAATTATGCATAAAATACCCGCATGCACTAATTTCTCCAAGGACAAGTGGAAATAGGTTAAATAGAAAGGTGATGTGTGCAAGAAATGATATTTCCTTCACATATTTGAGTTACATTGTCGAGTGAATTGGTATATAACAACAGTCAACAGTTAACCAGATCAGCAGGCCCCGTTTTCTAGGGTCGCTTCTCTAGCCTGGGCCGATTCCCAAGCGTGGAACCGTCTTTGTAGATTAGAAGTAGCCGTTGTACTCGTCAGGGACAGACTTCTCCGACTCGAAGCCCAGGGCAGCTGACCTCTTCCTCCTGCCGCCCGAGTCACCGAGCTTCCCGTCGAGGAAGCGCCGAAGGAGGATGCATTCCTTCGGCGGGTGCTTTGTCGGGTAGACATGATAGGTTTAGGATGCCTTGAGCATCTTCTCGAAGTGGTTGGTTGTTCGTTTGGCAGTTCTCCTGTTTTCGCATCGGTCAGTGACCACTGCTACGCTGGGGTCAACGTCTGCAAGTCGCCTCGGCTAGGCCTGACCTTCCGCCCCATTTTCTTCAAATGAGATGTTGAGCCGCTCCTGGTCCCGGATCTGTCGGTCCTTGGTTTTAGCGCGTTGGTGTCGTCCCTTCGTCTGGGACGGAATGGGGGGCAACACCGAATAGTTTCCTCATTCACCTTGGCTTGGCGCACGTGAGCTTGGTTGTCGGGGTCTCATGGGCCACTCCCGAGAGGAAAGCTGTGATGACATCAGCGTCGATGGCGTCAGGGAACTTGCTGCACCTCTCGGAGAAACATCGTATGTATCTGTCGAGGGTTTCGTCCGGCCTCCGTCGGCATCCGTCGAGCTCCTGGAGGTGAGCGGGATGTTCGTATGTCCCCCAGAAGTCGTCGTTGCTGAAGGTGGGCTTGAGACTGGCCCTGCTCTACGCGAGTTTGGGGTTCGGTCCCCGTTGTCATTGTAGCTGTTTCCCATATGGGGACGACATCACGACAACTCGGGATGGAGTCGTGCGACCCCCTCGAGAGCAATGTTTCAGACGCAGAGGGCCAGACGAAGATCGAGAATCGCTCCTCACGCTTGGAACGACGAGGATGAGTGACTAGACAACTCGATCCCCTCGACATCTTCCATCTAGGCCCTCAGCATCCTTCACTGCCCATCGGCGACTGTTGATGGTGAAACGCTGGTCATGATGCCAGTCCGCGCGCTGGTTGGCGGCGCGGTCCATTAAAGTTTGGAGGTTCCGACGGGGTGGGCCAAACCAGGTTTTTGCTAGTATGGGCGTGGCACGCCATGATGGGGTTGATGCCACAGTGTTATGGCCTATCCGATCGAAGCGTGGAGCGTCGGCGGTGCCAGTGGAGGCGCCAGCCCAGGCGGAACATGCATGAGGGCGTGCCGCGTCCAAATCGGTACGGTGATGGAACTTGGTTCGGAGTGCGGTCCGGTTTAGAGTTGGGCGCGTCTACTCGGAATCGAGCGTGGCGCTCCTTGCCTAGAGATGATCACCGGTAGCGGGACCCATGCATGTTCCTTTCCAAGTTCCTGGGGTCGCATCCCTTGTTGCAGGGACGCGCACCGTGGGAGTGCTCGTACCCCACCGTGTCGTGGTGCGGCGTTTCAAGTGAGAATGGTCGCTTACCTCGGTGCTGGAGTCGGAGCTGAGATTGGAACCGATAGTATCTTCTATTATCCTGTAAAGGGATGACGACACATCGTCATCCATTCATTCGAAGGGTGCTTTCCGGGCGTCGTTGGCGGCGTCGATGTTGTTGAGCTCTCGGGGGCCTCCGACGATACTCGTCAGTGTCGACGAAGCCATGACGAAACTCATGAGAACGCACAATAGCGTTCCCCTACCTGGCGCTCCAACTATCAGTGTTTCAAAAACCAACTAGTAAATTTGTATTGAATCACATTTATCTCCATATGGCTAGATGCAAAGAACAAGAGATTTATCTTAGTTCAGGTAAAAAAGGACATACATCCAGAGAGAGTCTATCCGTAATCTTTGTTAGCTCAAAAACTGAGAGATCAGATTACCAACGGGCCTTGCTTGAGTATATGAACTCTAGAAATGTAAGAACTTCTATTATACTAATGCATAAGGGAAAACGCACACGGGCATATGAAAAATAAGGCACAAACGCAAGTGCGTCAAAGGAAAAGGGTGCAAGTGCACCAAAGGAAAAGAGTGCAAGTGCACCAAAGGAAGAGTGCGTAAGGAAATGTGTAAGGTAAATGCATAAGTTAAAATGCGCATAGTAACCGCAAATACAAAGTGAATTTACTCTCCTCACGAAAGGCTCTGGGGTCCTTTTATAGGAGGGCGAGGCAGTCCTATCTAACCAGCATTCCTCATAGTGGGACCGGATTTACAGTGTTCAATCTATGCATCGGGTCTGTTTGGGGTGCGAAGCTTCAGTTCTAGCTTCTTCTTGGTCACCAAGTCACCATCTTGTGGGTGGGGTTACTGCCCTTCTGATGATGGATGGGACGGATGGCAGGCTTATACCGCAATGGGTAACATTGCAGGTTCATCTCCCTTGCGGAAGTTACCACACCCACCGTCCGTGATAAAGGCCCCCAACTACCAGACTCTCTCGGGCTCGAGCCAAGGAGGAATCGTCCGTCCGACCTCTCGGTTGGGACTTGGGCAGGCTGGATACCCTGACCTCGACAGATCGGGGTGTTGGTGGCAGGCCCCTCCTCGAAGGGAGGGTAGCTTCAGTCTGTAGCCATGTAGTGGTCACGTACTATCGGGTCCCGTATGTTTGGTACCAGGGTATAGAACTTTGTCAACTGGTTGCAATCACTGTTGCTCGCGGTTATTTGAGCATACTTGGACACTCAGTCTTGACGTAGTAATAAGTGAATTTAAATGTTTAACTTTATTTTTCCTTGAATTATTAATTGTATTGCTTAGTGTTTGTATTAAGAAAGTCTCACTAAGTGTACTTTCCCTAAACTGCAAACTTGAGCTAAAAATTGAAACTAAGGATCAACTTGTATGCAAGTTTCTTTATGCAAAATTCAACTTCCCATTGTTAAAGTTCCTTCATATAGAGTTTCATGTTTTAGGTGAGACGGTTAAGGGTCCGTTTGGATCCAAGAATCGATTCTGATTCACTACTTGAAACAGAGAATCCGATCCAAACGGAAAAAATGGGAAACGTTTTTGTACGAATCAAATCGAAACAGAAACAGAAAATGAACTAGAGGCTTGGAACACCCAAAAAGGTGTTCCGCAGAACGAATCGATAACTTGTTTCGTAACCAGGCTCAAGTTTTTGTCGTATTTACCAGCTTCTGCCACTGCTCTATTTAGTCACGCGCCCATGTGGTGAAAAATCCCCTTCTCATCAGCAGTTGCCGCCACCAGGAAGACGAATCTTCTCGGTGATTCATCTCGCGGAGACAGCCGTAGTTGTCGGCATCTACTCTGGTAGTCTCGGCTGCCCTCCCTGCTTTGTCATGCTCCCAGTAATATCCGCGGCCTCTGGTAATCCTCTGCTCGACATCGCATCGTCCTCCTGCTCCTGCTCGGCACCGCCGCCAGCCGCCAGTTGCGGCCCTCTCCTGCCGCCGCGTCTGTCCCGCCCTCTCTTGGCACCGCATTGTCCTTCCCGCCCTCTCGGCCAGCCTCCTCCCTCTCTCTGTAGCCGATTCTGGATGGTGTGTGTCTGTGAATAGAATCGAGATACTACTCCCTCCGTTTCGAAATAATTGTCACCGGTTAGTTCAAAAATGAACTAGCCGGTGACAATTATTTTGAAACGGAGGGAGTAGTTGTTTATTCGGGAAGGGTAGGTCTGTAGGTGTCGATAAAGCCTTCTCCTTAAATTTGCAGGTTGTGCTGCCATCGCTAGGAGTTGTACTGACATTTGCACGTGTCCAAGGCCACTGCAACCAATTCAATAAATCGAGCTAATGGTGTCCGTGTATATAATCGAGCTACAGGCCGACAGTCATTTTCACATTTGCGAGTTGTAACATCCCATCTTTCGTAAATTAATAAATCGAGTTCATAAAATAATCAAGTGACTAAATAAAAATAATATCTAAATAAAATAATAAAGCTATAAAACAAGACCTGTTAAATAGATGACTAGCAGACCGTCCACTTGCGACAGCAGCCCTCGGCGCGCCACTTTTTATATCCTCATAGTCTGTGCCCCACGAACCACGACCGTATCGTCGCATCGGTCGAGTCGCGCCATCCGCTAGCCAACGCACCGCCCTGACCATTCGGCGTGCACACGTGCTGCGAATTCAGTGTCGGCGACCAGCATCACTGCACGCTCAGGCAAAGCGTCAATCAGTGTTCCCAGTCACAATCCCGGTGAATTTACTGTCTTCATCTACCACCACCTACAACCTTTCCTATATCTGTATAAAAATCTACCGTTCGCCCTTATCTTCACTCAACCCAACCAGAAGCACCGCACCCAACCGAGCGAGGATGGCAACGAAGACGAACCATCGACCTTCTCTAGGGAGTTCATCCTGTCGGATCCCAAGTCAAGGTGAGCTCCTCCACCATCCATTCCCCATCCCTGACCAGTTCCCAGGTTGTTTGTCCCCTTCCCCTGAGCTAGCAGCGACTACCCGAATCCATGGCCGTCTCTATTCGAGCTGCTGCTGATTTTCCCCAACATCTAGATCCAATCTGGCGCCTCAATCGAGTTAGCCGACCTTGGAGCCCTCGATTCCTCCGTTTTATGGTCGCCCTCACTTCTCTCCCTGCAAAATCGTGCTTCAAGGGATCTACGGTGGTGTCCAGGCGGGAGGAAGACGAAGGCTCTGTTTTTCCTCCGTGAAACTACCTCCGTAGGCTAATAAACCAGCTAGGCTTCGTGGTTAATTAAATGCCTGGCCCACAACATGAGCGCAGAACAAGTCCAGCACCAAAGAGCAGCCGGCCTTACCAGATTAAAAAAATTCATTTTTGTATTTAATCTTTGACTAACAGTACTAAATCCATAACTCACCCATACAAACTCCGTTTAATCCGATTCTTCCCCTAAAAATCATTTAAATCATAATACATTTAATATGAATATTTTTGTCTGATGTATTGATATATATTTGCTTTGCTTGTATGTTGCTTGTGCGCGCGTGTCGACGCAGACCCGGTGCCTGAGGAGAACCCGGAGGAGCCAGTAGACCAGTACTTCGACGCCGCCGACGGTAGCGAAGGCAAGTTTCATGGATCCCTTTTTGTTCATGTCGCACCTATGTGAGGATTATTCCTTGTTGCCCGTATGATAGGTTATGCATTTGCGAGTATTTGTGACTCGAGTGACTGAGAGAAGTCGTACTTATTTCTATGGTTGCATATTGAGATGATGATATTATATGATGATGATGTTGTTGTACATTGAGGAAGAGTATACATTAGTTGAGAGCAGGGCAGACTGGTCAGTGTTGGTGTAAGGCTACCGTGGTGGTAGACTTACGACTGTGGTTGGTGTATGGTGGCTGCCCTGGTGAGCCTTAAGGACCGTGTTATTTTGACATCTCACCTGACTTCTCTTCGTGCGATCACATGATCCTGTATGGGCAGGGCGTAGCCTAATCCCAGTGGCTAGCCCGACAGTCATCCACGGTGGATGGTTCGTGGGTGGAGACTCGGCCGAGTCATGACCCGGGGTTTGAGGGCGACTGGACTGGGTGATGTTACGACTGGGTGTGGGTTATGACGAACTATCGTGGATAGTTCTGTGCATATGGGTACAGCGTACAACCTCTGCAGAGTGTAAAATCCGTTCGAATGGCCGTGTCCTCGGTATAGGATGGGTTACAGTGTGGTCCTGACAACTAGAGAGCTACCTGTTGTGAGATTGAGAGGATGGATATCTCAAGAGGAGATGTTCTGGTGCATCGGGTTGCATTGTTATTTGCTCATCGCATGTATATTGCTCCATCCCCTCGCGTAGGGTGAGGTGGAACTTGCTGAGTACTTTTGTACTCAAACGTTGGTGATATCTTCAGAGGATCCCGACTACGTGCCGGAGGACTTCGAGTAGGGATGCATCCGCACCCAAGGGCTGAAGTTGGAACCATGGGCGATGAAGAGTTAGTTGCTTCCGTTATGTTGACTATTATTGTTATGTTGTAGTTGTTATCGTTTTCATTCACAAGACTATGCCGCTGTAATAAAGCTCTGTATGATTTGGTTCCACTTGTGGTGTAATATATTGTACCGAACCTCGTTCTTGGTATTATATTACATGTTGAGTTCCGATCTGCGGGTCGGGATGCTTCAAGTGGTATCAGAGCCAGGTTGGCTGTAGGATATGGGCCCTAGTACGTAAGTGGCCGTAAGAGACCGTACAAGGAATTTCCTGTAGGAACCTTTTGACTGTAGAGCCTTGGTGATAGGTTTTGTTCTTAACTAATCCTTGTTCCCTGTTCAAAGTCAGATGGCCGACGACCGTATCACTACCTTCTGCATCAACAAAGACGGCTTCCCCAAGGTGCTCTATGCCGCCACCGTTCGACTTGGTATTTCGGACCGTCCGGAGTACGTGGGTCATGAATTCATGGAGCATGGCACCGAAAGCTGTGAGGTCACAGTGCACGTGGGTGCTAGTGACAAGTTCTTGGAGATGAAGCCATGGAGCGTCACTGCTACAGGATGTCGCATGATGGATACCTGCCAGCTTGTAGCTCGCAAAGCCCTGAAGTACTTGTGCCACATGTTTGACTGGCATCTGGGTTCCACACCCATGAAGTATTTCCCACCCGTGGATCGTAGTCGTCCGGCCTGGATGGCAAGGATTCGCAACCTGGAAGGACTCGGGTCGACTGGAGATGACCCCACCACTGTTGCCATGTCCGTCTATTTGTTGAGCTTGGATGACTTGTGCGACCTCCTGAACCAACGTGTAAAGACCCTCATCAAGCGCGCGGAGAAATTGGAGAATCGTTGGAGGAAGACTAAACTAGCACTAGCGCAAGCTGATGCCCATGCTGCCAGTGCTGAAAGTCGTGTCGCTTTGGCCGAAGAGAATCTCAGGGAGGAGGCTGACTGCCACAACCAGCTTCTGAGGGGTGTTTACCTTGTTGACCGGGCCAAGCGCAAAGACCGCCACATCAGTGCAACTGCTGAACCACCTATCCTGGAAGGAGTTCCAATGTATCACCTGTCCAACCCTCGTAGGAGGACCTGTGAGCCTGTGCCGCCCACTCCTCTGGCGTCACCTCGTGGAGCTGAAGATGAAGATCCCGAAGATCGCAACATAGGACCCGATAGTCAGGCAGAGGTTCCGACCGACCCTTGAAGGGATGGACTTAGGAATGACATGTCCTGATGTATCATGTACCCTTTTGCTTTGATGAATGAATGTTTGGTGTGTTGCTTGCAATGCTTGATGTTTGTGTGCTCTGCGTGTTATAAAAAAATAAAAAAAAATAAAAAATAGTATATATTAAAAGCTTGTATATATACCTACGCATGGACAGATTAATAATAAATTGTTGGCTAACTCCACCTTCCCTTGTCATAGATGTCTCGGCGTTCAAACCGACTTAGGATTGGTCAAGAAGAGAACCAAGATATCCCAGAGATTCCGCGTGCACCGCAACCACAGGCGTCAGTGAACAGTGCACCCAGTCTGGCGGCAACACCACTTCCACAAGCACCCATTCCCCAGGCGCCTGCCCAAGACTTGACTGCTATCCTTGATCGTCAGACTCGACTTCTGGAGATGATGGCACACATGTTTGCTTCTCAAGGCAACAATGGCCTCCCCAACCGTCAGCCAGCACCTCAGAGCAACCACCAGATTGCTGACTTCAACAGGATGAACCCATCCAAGTTCGCAGGATCGGATGACCCGATTGAGGCGGATGACTGGCTGAGAGAGTTAGAGATGAAGTTAGAAGTGGTCCATGCAAATGAGATGGATAAGGTTCTACTGGAAGTGCAATAGCTGAGGGGACCTGCCTTAGCTTGGTGGTAGAGTTATAGAGATATGAATGCAGATGCAAAGACAATGATATGGGATGAGTTTGTGAGACTGTTCAGAGATCACCACATCCCTAGCAGTGTCATGAAGATGAAACAAGCAGAGTTCAGGGATCTTCAGTAGAGGGGTATGACTGTGACAGAGTACCTACACAGTTTCACTAGCTTGTCCCGCTATGACCCCAATGCGGTGGACACAGATGAGAAGAAGCAGGGTGCCTTCCTGCGTGGCATCAACTCTGAGATCAGAACTTTGATCAGAGCATCTGTCTACCATGATTTCAACACCATGGTAAACAAGGCTATCACCATAGAGAAGAACAAGAAAGATGAGATGCAGGAGAGGAAAAGGAAGTATGAGAGCAATAAGATGTTCCAACATGCCAAGTCTCAGAGGACTCCTCAGTCCTCCTATTCTGGACAGAGGACCCAACAGTTTGCCTACTCAGTACCAAGGCAGCAGCAGCCAGTATACTTAGGTTAGATGACCCAGAGTGGAGTGTGCTATAGGGCACCAACCCAGACGTTCAAACAGCCAATGCAACCTGCTAAGCCCCAGGGGTCCTTCAACCCACAACAGTCTGGAGTAAGTCGTATGGGTGACCAGAGG
This sequence comes from Tuctoria greenei, assembly GCA_036927565.1. Taxonomy (NCBI): domain Eukaryota; kingdom Viridiplantae; phylum Streptophyta; class Magnoliopsida; order Poales; family Poaceae; genus Tuctoria; species Tuctoria greenei. Next base: position 259,136,619 of record JAYESD010000002.1, read on the forward strand.
ACTTGCTTTAAGTATCGTGAGCCTGGTCACATTGCTGTGAATTGTCCTTACAAGAGCCAACCAGCTCCCTCAGTCTACTCCAACTCAGTTAGTGGACCGAGGCAGCCAGCCGGAGTTAGCCGTGGAGCACCCTCTAGGATGCAGCAACCCTTCGGAAAAGCCACGGTGAACCACATCTACACTAAGGAGGCAGATGCAACACTAGGAGTGTTACTCGGTGAGTTTTTGGTTCAATCAGTCTTAGCTTCAGTGCTATTTGATTCTGGTGCATCACACTCTTTTATATCATCACAATTCATAGAGGCACATGATATATCAGCAGTGGCCCTTAAGAGGCCTTTAATAACCAAATCACCGGGAGGTTATATCTCTGCCACTTAGGAGTTAACAACATCCCTTTGAACCTAAGTGGGGTAGTATTCTTGGTTAATCTAGTAGTGTTGGATTCCCATGGAATAGATGTGATCCTTGGCATGGAGTGGTTGGCCAAGTGCAAAGGAAGCATATCTTGTGCAGAAAGGATGGTGACGGTGACCAACCATGAAGGGAAGACTGTCACTTGTCGTGTTTAGTCTAGCTTATCGGAACTAGTGATAAATCACTTGAAGGCTGCAACACTTCAAGAAATATCGGTAATCAAGGAGTACGCAAATGTGTTTCCGGAAGAATTACCAGGCATGCCACCAGAAAGAGAAGTAGAGTTCTCCATTGAGCTAGTCCCTGGAACTGCCCCGATCGCCAAGAGGCCTTACAGAATGCCAGCCCCAGAACTAGCAGAGTTAAAGAAGCAATTAGATGAGTTGCAACAGAAGGGATACATTAGACCTAGTGCATCACCATGGGGTGCACCAGTTCTATTTGTAGATAAGAAGGATAAAAGCAAGAGGCTTTGTATAGATTACCGAGCTCTCAATGCGATGACCATCAAGAACAAGTATCCTCTACCTCGAATTGATGATCTTTTTGATTAGTTAAAGGGAGCCAAGTTCTTCTCAAAGATTGATTTGAGATCTGGGTATAATCAAGTGAGGATCAGACCTGAGGACATACCTAAGACAGCATTTGTGACTCGCTATGGACAATTTGAGTATACAATGATGTCATTCGGGTTAACCAATGCTCCTGCCTACTTCATGACTCTAATGAATCGGGTGTTCATGAAAGAGCTAGACAAGTTTGTCGTTGTCTTCATTGATGACATTCTAATATATTCTCGGAGTGAGGAAGAACATGCACAACATCTGCGAATTGTTCTGGAACGACTTCGAAGTCATCAACTATACGCCAAGTTTAGCAAATGTGAATTTTGGTTGCGAAAAGTTAGCTTCCTTGGACATGTTCTGACAGCTGAAGGAGTTGTAGTCGATCCAAAGAAGGTTCAAGATGTATCATATTAGGAGCAACCAACATCAGTTTTGCAGATTCGTAGTTTTCTGGGTTTGGCCGGCTATTATCGAAGGTTCATTGAAGGATTCTCTAAACCTGCCAGACCAATGACAGAATTGCTCAAGAAGGACAAGAAGTTCGTTTGGACCGAAGCATGTGAGCTGAGTTTTCAAGAGTTGAAGAAAAGGCTAACCACAACACCAGTACTAGTCTTGCCAGATATTCATAAGAAATTCATCATTTATTGTGATGCTTCAAAACGAGGTCTCGGATGTGTGCTAATGCAAGAAGGTCGAGTGGTAGCTTATGCCTCTCGCCAGCTAAGGCCGCACGAGCAGAACTATCCGACACATGACTTGGAATTGGGTGCAGTGGTGCATGATCTGAAAATTTGGAGACACTATTTGATCGGAAACAAATGTGAGATCTATACGGACCACAAGATTCTCAAATATACGTTCACTCAGTCGGACCTCAACATGAGGCAACAAAGATGGTTAGAGTTAATCAAGGATTATGATTTGGAAATCCATTATCATCCGGGTAAAGCAAATGTGGTAGCTGATGCTCTTAGCAGGAAAGCCTATTGCCATCACTTAGTGACACAAGTACCGCAATTGTGCGATGAGATGTGGAAGTTGAACCTAAGGGTTGTACCTCACTCCTACAACTACAATCTTAGTGTTCAACCTGTTCTGGATGAACAAATCAAGAAGGCTCAACCAGAGGATGAAAAGTTGATGGAGATCAAAGCACAGACCGGTGAAGATAAGGCTCCAGATTTCAGAGTCGATAGAGATGGAATATTGTGGTTCAAGAAACGGTTATGTGTGCCCTCACAATGCCACTACCGGACCACCATCATGGACAAAGCTCATAACTCTGCATACTCTATCCACCCTGGAGCTACAAAAATGTACTTGGATCTTAAAGAGAAGTATTGGTGGGTCGACATGAAGGGTGACATAGCAAAGTTCGTGGCCCACTGCAATGTGTGTCAGGGGATCAAGGCTGAGCATCAGAAGCCAAGTGGTCTACTCCAGCCGTTACCAATCCCAGTTTGAAAATGGGATGAGATAGGGATGCATTTCATCACAGGCTTGCCAAGAACAAAGAATGGCAATGATTCCGTATGGGTAGTGGTCGATCGTCTCACGATGGTTACACACTTTATTCCTGTGCGCACTACCTACGGTGGAGACAAGCTAGCTAGGCTGTACATATATCATATTGTGAAGCTTCATGGTGTGCCATCAAGGATAGTCTCAGATCGAGGTACCCAGTTCACATCTAGGTTCCGGAGAAGTCTTCAGAGAACACTTGGTACCAAGTTAGACTTCAGCTCAGCATATCATCCTCAGACAGATGGACAGACCGAAAGAGTCAACCAAATCTTGGAGGATATGTTGAGAGCCGCTGTACTCACCTACGGTAAAGATTGGGAAGACAGTTTGCCATATGCCGAGTTTTCCTACAACAGCAGCTATCAGACCAGCATCAAGATGTCACTGTTTGAAGCTCTCTATGGAAGGAAATGCCGTACACCGCTCATGTGGTCAGAGGTGGGTGATCGCATCGTGGAGCGACCAGACTTCATTGTAGCAGCAGAAGACAAGGTAGCGGAAATTCGAGCAAACATAAAGGTCGCTCAGCCACGCCAGAAAAGCTATGCGGGCAAGAGGAGGCGAGAACTCAGATTTGAAATCGGGGATCATGTGTATCTTAAAGTGTCTCTGATTTCAAGTGCAGGGAAAGTTAGCCCCACGGTACATTGGTCCTTTTCCAGTCTTGCAAAAGATAGGAGCAGTAGCTTATTAGATCCAACTACCTGAAGAAATGTCAACCGTGCACAATGTCTTTCACGTATCACAACTGAGGAAATGTTTGCAGATACCTGAAGACCAAGTGGTGCAAGAAACTTTAGACCTGCATGATGATTTATGCTATCAGGAGGTGCCAGTGAAGATCTTGGATACCGTTACTCGAGGAACAAGAACAAGTTCTGTCACACTATGTCGAGTTTAGTGGAGCAGACATTCAGAAGTCGAAGCTACATGGGAGAGGGAAGATGCATTGCGATTAGAGTTTCCGCATCTCTTCGAAGGTTAGCCGAATCTCGAGGACGAGATTCAATCTAAGTGGGGTAGATCTGTAACATCCCATCTTTCGTTAATTAATAAATCGAGTTCATAAAATAATCAAGTGACTAAATAAAAATAATATCTAAATAAAATAATAAAATTATAAAACAAGACATGTTAAATAGATGACTAGCAGACCGTCTACTTGCGACAGCAGCCCTCGGTGCGCCACTTTTTATATCCTCATAGTCTGTGCCCCGCGAACCACGACCATATCGTCGCATCGGTCGAGTCGTGCCATCCGCTAGCCGACGCACCGCCCCGACCATTCGGCGTGCACGCGTGCTGCGAATTCAGTGCCGATGACCAGCATCACCGCACGCTCACACAAAGCATCAATCAGTGTTCCCAGTCACAATCCCGGTGAATTTACTGTCTTCATCTACCACCACCTACAACATTTCCTATATCTGTATAAAAATCTCCCGTTCGCCCTTATCTTCACTCAACCCAACCAGAAGCACCGCACCCAACCGAGTGAGGACGGCAACGAAGACGAACCATCGACCTTCTCTAGGGAGTTCATCCTGTCGGATCCCAAGTCAAGGTGAGGTCCTCCACCATCCATTCCCCATCCCTGACCAGTTCCCAGGTTGTTTGTCCCCTTCCCCTGAGCTAGCAGCGACTACCCGAATCCATGGTCGTCTCTATTCGAGCTGCTGCTGATTTTCTCCATCATCTAGGTCCAATCTGGCGCCTCAATCGAGTTAGCCGACCTTGGAGCCCTCGATTCCTCCGTTTTATGGTCGCCCTCACTTCTCTCCCTGCAAAATCGTGCTTCGAGGGATCTACGGTGGTGTCCAGGCAGGAGGAAGACGAAGGCTCTGTTTTTCCTCTGTGAAACTACCTCTGTAGGCTAATAAACCAGCTAGGCTTAGTGGTTAATTAAATGCCTGGCCCACAACATGAGCGCAGACCAAGTCCAGCACCAAAGAGCAGCCAGCCTTACCAGATTAAAAAATTCATTTTTGTATTTAATCTTTGACTAACAGTACTAAATCCATAACTCACCCATACAAACTGCGTTTAATCCGATTCTTCCCCTAAAAATCATTTAAAATCATAATACATTTAATACGAATATTTTTGTCTGATGTATTGATATATATTTGCTTTGCTTGTATGTTGCTTGTGCGCGTGTGTCGACGCAGACCCGGTGCTTGAGGAGAACCCGGAGGAGCCAGTAGACCAGTACTTCGACGCCGCCGACGGTAGCGAAGGCAAGTTTCATGGATCCCTTTTTGTTCATGTCACACCTATGTGAGGATTATTCCTTGTTGCCCGTATGATAGGTTATGCATTTGCGAGTATTTGTGACTCGAGTGACTGAGAGAAGCCGTACTTATTTCTATGGTTGCATACTGAGATGATGATATTATATGATGATGATGTTGTTGTACATTGGGGGAGAGTATACATTAGTTGATATCAGGGCAGACTGGTCAGTGTTGGTGTAAGGCTACCGTGGTGGTAGACTTACGAATGTGGTTGGTGTATGGTGGCTGCCCTGGTGAGCCTTAAGGACCGAGTTGTTTTGACATCTCACCTGACTTCTCTTCGTGCGATCACATGATCCTGTATGGGCAGGGCGTAGCCTAATCCCAGTGGCTAGCCCGACAGTCGTCCACGGTGGATGGTTCGCGGGTGGAGACTCGGCTGAGTCATGACCCGGGGTTTGAGGGCGACTGGACTGGGTGATGTTACGACTGGGTGTCGGTTATGACGAACTATCATGGATAGTTCTGTGCATGTGGGTACAGCGTACAACCTCTGCAGAGTGTAAAATCCGTTCGAATGGCCGTGTCCTCAGTATAGGATGATGGGTTACGGTGTGGTCCTGACAACTAGAGAGCTACCTGTTGTGAGATTGAGAGGATGGATATCTCAGGATGAGATGTTCTGGTGCATCGGGTTGCATTGTTATTTGCTCATCGCATGTATATTGCTGCATCCCCTCCCGTAGGGCAAAATGGAACTTGCTGAGTACTTTTGTACTCAAACATTGTTGATATCTTCAAAGGATTCCGACCACGTGTCGGAGGACTTCGAGTAGGGACACATCCGCACCCAAGGGCTGAAGGTGGAACCATGGGCGATGAAGAGCTAGTTGCTTCCGTTATGTTGACTATTATCGTTATGTTGTTAGCTGTTATCGTTTTCATTCACAAGACTATGCCGCTGTAATAAAGCTCTGTATAATTTGGTTCCACTTGTGGTGTAATATATTGTACCGAATCTCGTTCTTAGTATTATATTACATGTTGAGTTCCGATCTGCGGGTCGGGACGCTTCACGAGTACAGCGAAGAAAAAAGAAGTATGAATCAGGTACAGTAGGAATAAAAGATTTATAAGTAACAACAAGGGGTACATGGGTCAATTTAACTCTTCTCTCTCTACTAAAACAGAAACAAAAAAATAGCCAAACGAATTCCAAAGTGATTATGTTTCAGGTACTGGAACTGTTTCACACGTGAAACTAAAATGATTCGGATTCTGAGTGAATTTGGAACCGTACCAAACGGAGCCTAAGTCTTGCTGAGCTTTGAACTCACAATTGCTTTATTCATGTTTTGCTGGTATCAATTATTCTTATGTTGTTGGTTGTTCGGTGAGAACTTGAATTCTTCAAGACGTGTATCTCACGGGAGACTTTGCCACTTCCTTATATGTTTCGTGTTGCTAGTGGAAAGCGTCCGCGGGCATGGACGACTTCTCTTTTGCATAGCTACATTGAGAGTGTGAGTATGTATCTTTCTGCTACGTGTGTACACGAGTTGTACACTATGTTTTAAACGTGACTATCTTGTGAAATAAAGATTTGTGTTGATTATTTTGTGTTACTTTTCATGTGTTGTTGGGTGTCGCATCGCACGACACCATCCTATGTGATTCTTGGAATGGCAGGACCCCAATCCTCACACATGATCAACAAAGGTCATTAGATCACCATCCTCCGGAATCGTGTCGAGCGACTGCATGATAAAGAGAAAACATCAAAGTCATGCATGACCTACCAGACGTAGGACTTAGGCGTGGTGAATTACCTGGTGCTTTTCAACAAGTGCGGTCATGGGCGAGATGGCAATTGTGTTTGTGACGTTGAGTGAACAGAGCATGATGGGGCTGTTGTTCATCAATGTCGCACTGCTCCTAAATTCTGGCGCCGACACCTCCCCGTTGAATAAAGCTTCATCATCTATAAACACTTTCGTGATGACCTCGTGCGACATGCACTGCCTTTGCGCGTCGTTGGATTCCCCACCGTCGTCCATCTCAGCCAACGCACAAGCCTGGCGTCAAATAATCTCGCGGCGGCGGAAACACGAGCAATCTTGTGTGCCAGCATGCCCTTCCGATCGCGATTAAAATAGGCAGCCGAGGGCGTCATGGGAAGGGATCCAAGCTGATGCCATGCCGTGAGGGATTCGGGACTAACGTGTGAGTGTGTGACCAAGTCGGACTCCAGCGTACCACATCGGGTGAGGAAGGCCTTAGATCGATGAGGAGCGGAGCCGATCGGGAGCAGTCACCGGAGCTGATTGATACACAGGAAGCGATAAAGGTGCTGTGGGGGCGGACTGCTTTGAGATGCGCACGGAGACAGATGTCGCACATCCAATAGTATGGGGAGGTATTTGCAGCACTGCTGCATAATTTTTTTCCCGAAAACACCGACTATATTTTTGAAGCCCTTTTCTCCGAAGATAAGGTTCAAAAAGAGTTGTTGGAACATTTTTAAAACGGATATTATAGCAGCCATCTTCTACGTTTGGAGCAAAACACTTGAAACACATCCACTCTCTTACCAAAAAAGGATGACGCCAAGTTTGCCAAGGACTTAAGATGCATAAGGCCCCCTTTGGCAGAGCTTGACGAAGCTGATTCTCAAGCAGAATCAGGGAAGCTGTGTCAAACACTGTTATTCAGAAGAAGTGATTCTTGGCTGATTCTGTGAAGTGATTCTTTGAAATGAACTAAGGGGCTGGAAGCTGAAAAAAGATAGCTTCTTCTGATTCTGTGAAGTGATTCTCTGTCCTGATTTTAAGAGTTTATTTTAGAAAATCATAGTGAATCATTTTCAACCACAAAATCACTTCACTAGAGAATCAGAAGTGAATCCAGAGAATCAGCTTTGTGGAGCTGTGCCAAAGAGGACCTAAGTCTCGTGCATAGCTTCACCAAGCTCCAAGCTGATAACAAAATACCCAGTGAGGTTATTTGGCACCAGCAGGATTTACCGTAAGGGGACCCATTATCCCGATGATATTTATCCTAGTAATGATGTGCTTAGTCACATGATGGCGAAAGCCTCGGAAGAGGACTTCTGTCAGCTCATAGCGTTCTTCCACATCGACTCTCTCTACGTAGATCATGCGGTTATTTTCCTCCGCCCTACAGCTTAGGATATTGGTCTTTCGCTACAGCTGTTGCATCTCTTTGGCGCAGCTTCCGGCCTTAAAACAAATATGCATGGACTTCAAAATAAAACAAATATGCAGAAAAGCAACGTCTTCCCCACCAATGCACTGAGTTGGACAAGGAGATTATTCAAACATATCTTCCGTGTGAGCTGCTAGATTTTCCATGCAAATATCTTGGTCTTCCCCTCTCATTATGAAAGCTATAAAAGCACAAATACAACCAATTATTGATTGGGTTGCAGATCAACTCCCCAGCTGGAAATCTGACCTCATGACACGGCAAGGGTCATACAAGTCCAGTTTGTGCTGACATCTACGCTAATTGCTAGTGTATCTCACTATGGCACTGGACTTACCGCCTTGGGCTATCAATGCAATTGATAAAATTTGGCTGGGTTTTCTATGGTGGGGAAGAAAAGATGCGAAAAGGAGGACATTGCTTAGTTGTTGGGGGCAAAGACCCTCATCATTCTGCCTCAATATGAAAGCCAGGGAGGAGGAGGAGGACTTGACTACTTGAGCAAAGTTATGCAAGTTCTGTGTTTCAGAATCAGTTTTCTTCTCTGAATATCTGAAACCCTTCTGATTGTATGAAAGGAACAATAGGAAAGTTTGGTTTAAACTGTCGAGATAATCTTTATCATAAAATGGAATGGAAAAATACCACCCCAGACTACTTTTTACAGTAGTGGTGTTAGTCAAAATGTTCTTACCAGTGTGGCCGACAAGAACTAATCAGAAGGATGGTTCAGCCGTTCAGTCAAGTCAGTGGTGGATGCAAAATACAATTTCAGGATGTGCAGTAGATAATTCAGAGTTATAGAAGGATGGTTCAGTCAAGTCAGTGGTGGATTCAAAATACAATTTCAGGAGGTGCAGTAGATAATTCAGAGAGTTATAGCAGGGAGTAGGAGTATCGTTGGTACACCTTAGCCAAAAAAAAAAACTTAACTACCTCCAAATCAAACCAATGCAATGGCACTACACCTCGCGAGGATGATCAGCGCCGTGGGTACAGCGTCCTCAGGGTGTCGATGACCGGATGGAACCCGTCGCGGAGCGGGACGACAGAGACGGCGCGGGTGCGCTCTACGGCGGCGCCCTTCCTGGTCGCGCGCAGCGCCATGCAGCACATCTCCCCGCGCAGGGCCTCCGCAGCGGCGCAGGCTGCGCCCGGGTGCGCCGCGAAGAGGCGCGAGAGCTCGTCGGCGGGGCAGCCAATCAGGTCGCGCGCGGCGCGGTCGAAGAGCACGACGGGGAAGACGCGGTCGCGTGTGGCGATGGAGAGGAGCAGGCGGTACACGCGGGCGGGCGCCGGGGCGGACTGCCCGCAGGCGAAGCAGGACGTGGCGCGGTCCGGGAGCGCGAGCAGGCAGCGCGGACAGGACAGATAGGAAAAGTCGGAGGTGTCCGCCGCCACGATGGTGCAGAATGGCGGCGTCCACGTCGCCGCCTCGCCGCCGGTGCTGCAGCCGACCAGGGACATCTCGGCCCAAGCCCAAAAGCCCACGAGTCATATCCTTTCGTGGCCCTATCCGCATGGATATGCACGAGCGGCTGCTTATTTGCACCGTCGATTGCCCATCAGACGGAGAACTCACGGGCACCCTCAATTGCTCGTCTCATATAGGACTTCGGACCAATCCATCCAGCCTCACCTCGCAAGCCGCGACTCCGCCGCCTTCGTGCTCCTTCGGCGATCTGCCCCGGAGCAACATCACCTCTGCTCCCAGTCCTCTCTGAGCGTTGATTTGGTCCTCCCCTTCCGCCGCTCTTGGAGATCTTCCCTTTTGGTAAACCCTAGCCTCGGCCAATTCCCTTGCATCCTAATTATGCACTGTTGTGTGAGAAAAATCGATTTTTTCCGCTTTAGGTTCGTGCATAAGGTGTCCAATTAGATGAAAATATGGTTTTCCGTGTTTGATGCTACGGGCGTAGATGCTTAGACCTAGGGTTTCCTCCCTGGACGGGTCAGCGGAGTTGTTGAGTTCATTACGAATTCATTATGTTCAGGTGATTGTAGAATGAGGAACTGTGACAGAAACCCTGGTGAATTCCGATGGCATGTTGTAGATTAGGTGTTTGCGTTGAAAAACGAAAAGCTTCTGGGCCTGAAGAGGCTTGTGCCCGATTGTCGCCAGCATGTTGGAAAGTAGGGTGTTCAGTGTCTCGGTGCAACCTTCTAATGGAACTTGAGCGCGCTCGTAGTGAAGGTTGTGGGTGGTGATTGGATTCATGGGGTTGGATTTCTGCTGGTTTTGTTCTGGGCAGGTAGAAAGGAGGAATTGAGGGTTTTCCTGGTTGTAAGAGCGTGGTGGGAAGTAGGGTGTTTAGTGACTCGGTGTAACAACCTTCTGATGGAACTTGAGCATACTCGTAATGAAGGTTGTTGGTGGTGATTGGATTCATGGGGTTGGATTTCAGCTTGTTTTGTTCTGGGCAGGTAGAAAGGAAGAATTGAGGGTTTTCCTGGTTGTGGGAGCCTCAGAGTTGGTGATTCTGTGATGTGGTGTTGCAGTTTGGTTGGAGCAGAGTTTAGAGAGAGAAGTTGACGATGAGGAGACCCAGCCCACCGCTGAAGGATCGCAGGATGCGTACTGAACGTACTTCGTACCGTGTTGCACCGTACCGGAGGGACAGCCAGCTTGGTCCGAGCAGGTTTGACCTCAAACAAGACAGAGTGCTTGACAATGTTCATCCAAATATTACTACTTCCTCTTGTTATTATGTATTTATCAATTTGAATGCCATAACAAAGGTCCTTAAGAAAGTTTAAATTCGTACAGTGGTAGAGTAACCATCATGATATGGAAATTAGCTATTCATGTGCTAGAATCTCAATTTATTCGTATTTTGTTACTCTTATCTTTTTTCTTATTAATCTATTTCTAAAATAAATAAAATATAGAATCTTATTTTATTTGTAAGTTTTTACTCTCATCTAATTTTCTATTACTTTTCTTCAAAAATTGTTGGGTTTCATTTCTAGCCGACCCCAACTTGTTTGGGACAAAGGATTGGTTGTTGTTGTTGTTGTTGGTAGAGTAACCATCATATTTCATTATTATTTTCATGTATGTTGGAATTAATCTTGTTTTTGGAATAGTAGGAGCCGTATTAGGAGTATATAAATAAGGTACGATATCCACAGATAAGGCAGGTTATATTTTTTTTCCCAGGAACATTATATTCCACTTCCATTTCGGATAACCGAAAATGGGGATCCAGCAACATTACAGATGTTGATTTTTCAAGCGCCACAAGCGCACATCCCTACAGATGACTCCAGTACTCTAGAGGACCTAAGCAGAGACTTCAAACAGAACAACCTCACAATAGACAAAAAACGAGAAAAGGAGGGATGGAGGTCAACTGTCAAGTATCAGACACCCCTTACATCACAACCTTTCGAAACTGAAAACATAGTCCAACAAAAGGGTCTCAAACCAACAGGCTATCATCAACAGAAAGGGGCTCCCGTGGACAACACTTCAGTTCAGCGGTTCTGCACTCGAACTGGATCCTGTAATCCGATCGGCATTTCTCCTCTTCTGGCGCGTCAGGACACTTAGAGCCACCTGCAACATCTTGTCTGCCACTTCCCTGATTGAGAGACGGTCGCCCTCTGGGTACAGACCTGCCCAAAAATTCAAAAAAACACACATATGACATATTATATCTATATCTCCTAGATGTTTTATCATCTTCTTTTCAAAACACACTCGGTTTCTTGCCTTCCAAATAGCCCAACATGTTGCTCCCAACCCCAGAGAATAAATCCCCCCCCCCCCCCCCCCCCCCCCCCGGTAGGACTGTTTTAATCCAGTGTCAAAACTGCTCCAAATTCACAGGTCTGACACTACTGTTGAGACAGTGTGCCACCAAACTCCAAACCACACTAGTTACTTTACAGGAAAACATAAGATGAGAGATGGACTCATCCTCATCACAGAAAGAACATTCGGACTGCCTTCCCAACTCTTCTTTTTCATAATATCTTTGGTGAGAATGGCCTCATTCTCCATTAACCACAGGAACATTTAATCTGGGGGGGGGGGGGGGGGGGGGGGGGGGGGGGGGTTTGCCTTCCAGATTTTCTTGTAGCCGCACCCTCGTTCATTTTTTGTCAAGTGGTTGTATGAAGATTTAACAGTAAATTTTCTATTTTTTGACCAAAGCTAATACACATTATCTTCTCTATCCACTATCTGCTGTTCATTAAGCAAAGAACATAAGGAATACCACTGATTATGCAGAAAAGATGGCAGACTCCATTTAAACTGTACCACCCACCCTTGAGAAGCAACTGCATCAATACAGAACTCAAACAATAGTGGGTATTTGTCACTTAGCGCTTGATCAAACAACCATGCATCCCCCCAAAATCTTATTCTATTGCCCTACCTAGGACAAATCTCCTGCCCCTCATGTAAATATTCTTGACTTTCAGAAGATCACACCACATGGGGAATCAGATATTTTGTGTTTAATGAGACCAATTGGTTCCCCTTTTATGTATTTGTTATTACTAAGGGTTGCCAGATTCCCTCCTCATTTTCAAGTTTCCACCACCACTTCATTAAAAGACTGATATTCATCTTCCTCAAATCTTTCACTCCAATTCCACCTTTTTTCTTGTTTTTACAAAT